>OX422208.1:588827540-598325040 GCA_949130495.1 Sambucus nigra
CCTCATTGTAAATTAGTAAATTAATAATTATATACTTTAATTGTTAGTTTAATTGATGAAAATAATTATTTGAGTAGATGAATTAGAAGGAGTACGGGATACACATTTGTTGTTGACATTGCTGTTGAATTATAGTGGATCGATGTTGGGTTAGTTAATTTTAAAAGTGGCATGTCCACTGGATTATAGGTTGTTTATTACCATTTTAGTAGAACAGATACGACATTCAACTTTTTCTAATTTTCGTTCTTTTTCAAAAGAACGACAATCTAGGAAGGGTAGGTATTAACAAAGAGAAAGAGAGGGTAAATTGGACATTTTGTTTAGTGCACACCATCTTTAAAATGAAAAGTTTGAAATATTAGTAGTACTCCGTTGGGCTTCCTGCGTTTTTCCTCATCACACTCCCCCACACAATCTTCTAAATACTTGTACTATTTCTCTTTCTCATTTTTTAGGCGAGAGACAAATGTACACTGTTCATGGCTATGTTGTGTTGTTTAGTGATGTTCTATACTAAATATTTTGTTTTTAGTTTTGAAGATATTGATAATCTAGCCTTCTCATTTCTTATTAATTTCAGGATTCGACTCCAAACACCAACTAATGTAAACATTACATTTCATTGTGTCACAGAAAATTTATGATTGTGTGTGTGGCTTGTTGTGTTTTTAAGTTTTTCAATAATGTGCTTAATATTTGAGCATGCTATTTTATTTTGATTAGTTGCATCAAAATTATTCCTGATTTGAGGTGTATATGATAATGTCTCTATCAACTTTATTAAATGTGGTTATAGGATTATTTCTCCTATTCTACTCATGGAACTGCTTTCTAGGTTGTTGTTCTATGTTTGGGCTCGGACTTGTTATCAAGTTAGTCAAATCTATAGAATTTATTGTCTATGTGGGGGGTGGGGCTGTGTGTGTGTGAGGTGGGGGAAGGGGGTGGGGCAAGGGGTGTGTGCGTGTGTGTGTGTGTGGTGGGGAGGGGGTGGGGTTGTTTGTGTGTGTGTGTGTGGTGGGGATTCTTACGTTTTTCCTCGTCATACTCCCCCACACAATCTTCCAAATACTTGTACTATTTCTCTTTCTCATTTTTTAGGTGAGAGACAAATGTACAGTGTTCATGGTTATGTTGTGTTTTTTAGGTATGTGGGCATTAGGGGTGGGGGTGGGGATGTTTCAGATTTTTAGTAATTGTACATTTTATGAGCTAAATGTTGTTGTTTTGGAATTCATTTTTATTTGTAGTAATTGTACATATTTGCATGTCTTCTTCTAATTCATTTTGATCTGTACTAATAACATTTTTTTTACAGCAAATGTCTCCTTCAGGTATTAAGGAGAGGATGATGATGCTGGTTATGATGATGTCGTCTGGGCTCGGTGGTAGCGGAGGCGGGGAGGGCTCCTCGGCCCCTAGGCTCCCCAAATATGGCAAATTGGGGATGGCCATCGAGAACAAGTTGGGGCTATTAGCGAGATCCCTCGAGCTGGTAAAGACGATCATCGGCTCGGGGTATATGAGTTGGAAGGAGATTCCATATGAGCTCAAGTTAGTTGTTTGGGTGGCACTACAGGTAATGTATTTATATTTATATTTATATGAATATTTCAAATTCAATTTCTATTTGTATTTCAATTTTATTTTATATTTATTCGCAACTAACATTGTATTTGTTGGACAGGAACAATTCAGCCTGGATCCAAAGCTACGCGATTCCGTCTTGGAGTGGTTGAGGGAGAAACACAAGACGTGGAAGAAAAATATGTGGACCCGGTACTTTGGGAAAAAATGAGAGTCCGTTATCCGAATGCGTGAATCCGTCCAGCCGAAGGAGCCGATCTCATTGGCAAAATGGCAACAGTTCATTGACAATGAGATCGGGGAGCGACAATTGACATCTCGCCACTCGGGGAGGAAAAATCAGGCAAAAAAGACGGACGTGCACTACTCCGGCCGGACGTCTTATGCCAAGGTGGAGCATAGGATGATAGTAAGATTTAATTTTTCTATAACTACACAAATATATTGTTCTGCATTATTTTACTTTACGGGACCGATACTAATTTTACTTTATTTTATTTCAGGGGACAAGGAGTGGCCCTAGGGGTAGGCCACATAGGCTCGATACTTATGTGGCTCTTCGGACGAAGAAGGGGAATGACAAGAAGGTGTACTCGAGCGTCGCAGCCACGATTGTAAGTAATCCGACAGTTTACTTTTTGTTAATTACGTTATAATTTTTTAGTTTACTTATTTTGCTAATCATGTGCTTTCTGTCGTTTCAGGTAAAGCTTAAGGAAGTGCATGAGTCATAATCTGATGCCGATAAGGCATCTTTATTCACAGACGCACTCATCCAAGTTCTTGGCTCTAATCGCAAGGGGAGAAAAAGTGGGGTGAGCTCGGGGGTGGCCAAATCTAGGATCATTGGATTGGAGACGAGCGACATCGGGTTGGATCGAACGGTGGACTAGCATGACGCGAAGCTGTCCCATTTGGAGGCGACAGTCCACGATATGTTCTCATTCATGAAGCATTCGTTGGGTGAAAACCGTAAGCGGAAAGGGAAGGAGAATGCGGTGGAGGAGGAGGTGCAAGAGGATGTGATGCAGGATGACGAGGATGTGGACCTCGTTGCTTCATCGCCGACACGTGCGAACTTTGATGATCCACTTTCCTATTTGGCTCCCTTTAACTGACCGATGTTGACACTTGGTTGGCCGAGCGTGTTTATAATAGACATATTTGATGTCCAGCGGATAGGGCGGGGGTTGAGGGACCCGAATATCGTTCAGGGTGCAGTAGTTTTTGGACGTGAGCTTCAAGACATCGAGTCCAAGGTGCGCGTCACGCATGTGATATCCGGGAAGGAGAACTCCCCATTGTGGTTGCACGAATAATGCGGCACGGTGTATATTAGTGGGTGTGTAAATTCGTATATCGTGTGGCCTACTCATCTCCTCAGAGTTAACCATACCCCAGACATTTATTGACATTGTTTTAAGTTTGAATTGAATTGTTTTAAGTTGTTACATTTGAATTATATCATGATGCATATTGTGTTTATTTTGAATGTATATTTGCATTATCTCTATTTTATTTGGATATATGATGTTTGAACAGGTACAATATTGCTATAATAGGTACAAATATACTGTTGGACAGTGGCAGTGGCCATACTACCCAACAGATTTTTTGTCAATTCTGCCCAGAATTATAACGGTCACTGACCGTGACAAGTCTGTGATAAAGAAAGTTGTCACGGACCTGTCATGATCAATGACCATGACAATTTTTTAAAGAATGTCACTGGCTTGTCACAATCCTTGACCGTGACAAAACTTGTCATGGTCAAGGATCGTGACATGACCGTGATAATTTTAAAGAATTTGTTACGGTCATTGACCGTGATGAGTCCGTGATAAAACAAAGTTATCACCCCAGGAATTGTCATCGTCATTGACCTTGACAAGTTGAACTTGTCAAGGTCAATGACCGTGATAATTCATAAGATTTGGTGTAGTGACGGTGAATTAAAAGTTCCTTTTGTCCCCGAATAACTTTCACAACAACCTTCAACAAGTAGGATCGATGTAGAAGGGGACGACGTAGATCATAATATGTTAGAGGATTTAGTTAATGATGCGTACGAAGTTTATGAAGAAGAGGAGAATGAGGTTACTGATGATGTATAAGGTTCAAGTGCTCTGAAGATATCACGATAAACCTTGACGATGATTACCAAAATTAAAATTTAAGGCGACCCAACCGTCATACTCTGGCTGTGAGAAAGATCAAACAACTTTACATGCCATGGTTGGTCTGCACAGTTTGAAGATGTAGTACGGTTTGTCTGGCAATAGGGTGACATGAATTCTGAAATGGGTGAAGGAGTTACTCCCAAGGAGAATACGCTTCCAAATAGCTATCCTGTTATGAAGAACAGTTTGAAAGGTTTGGGAATGAAGTATAAATCGATTCATGCTTGTGTGTATGATTGCATACTATACCGAAAGGAGTATGAAAATCTCGATTGTTATCCGGTATGCGATGAAACTAGATATGTCCAATCTACTAGTAAGGAAGGCACAAGCTCAAAAGTGCCTCAAAAAGTGTTGAAATATTTTCCCGGTGGGCCTAGATTAATGCAATTTTTCTCAGTACCATGGATAGCAGAGGCAATGACTTGGCATGCTAGGGCAGAAGTAGGGGTAATCTCATGCGTCATCCTATTGATTTTACATCCTGGAGGAGGATGAATTATGATTATCCCGATTTTGCTTGAGAACAACGCAACATTCGTTTGGAAATCTAAGCACCAATCAGAGGGAATAGCCAGTGATCCTAGCCCCACTCAACCTCCCTCCTTCACAGTGTATGAGACCTGAATTTTCGATGATGTCTTTGTTAATACCTGGGCCAAAGGCACCAAGTGATGACATCGACGTCTACCTGGCTCCTTTGGTAGAAGAATTAAATGAGTTGTGGGAAGAGGGTGCAAAATTATTTGACTCTTTTAGCAAAGAAGAGTTTACGCTGAAAGCTATGTTGATGTGGGCAATTCATGATTTTCCAGCTTATGAGACATTATCCGGTTGTGTAGTACATGGTTATTTGGGGTGTCCAATTTGTGGAGGGGAGACTGAATATCTTTGTCTATCCTTTAGCTTAAAAAATATATACCATTGCCATAGGAGGTTTTTACCCCCGGCTCATAGTTTCAGATTTGAGAAAGGTTCCAATTTTTTTTGGGCGGGGTTGAATATAGGCTACCGCCGAGACAACTTTCAGGTTCAAAAATTGAAAGTAAATATTCTGAATATGCCAGGTAAGAATCCCAAATTTAAGAATGTCAACCATAAGAAGACCCCGACTGGGAATGAAACTGAGATAAGAAAGACATGGTCTAGGAGGTCAATTTTATTTGACTTACCTTATTGGAAGAATAACCCGGTGCGCCACATATTGGATGTAATGCATGCAGAGAATAACTTTGCCGAACATATTGTGGGCACTGGCCTTGGGGGGAGTCATTCGAAGGATGGAGAAAATGCACGAAAAGACCTTAAATCGTTCAAACTTAAGCCACAACTATAGTTGAAAGAAGATAGTAGGGGAAGGACAATAATTCCCCCTGGTGCGTTTACTTTGATGAGTGGGGAAAGGAAGATACTTTTAGACACAATATATAATTTGAAGGGCCCATCTAATTTTTCGCCTAACTTGCAAAGGATTGTGAATTATACTACTAATGATTTACATAAGTGTAAGTCCCACGATTGGCATGTGATCATGCAATTGGTTCCTCTATTTTCTAAGTAATGTTTCTCCAAGTACAAGGATTTGCGAAGGGCTATTATGCAAATTAGTATTACCTTCTCACTCTTGTGTGAGAAGGTATTCAATCGAGAACACATAATGGCCGCAAAATTGGCGGTGATCAAAGATATTTGTGTGTTGGAGAAGTACTTTCCCCCAGCATTCTTTGACATAAGTGTTCATTTGTTGGTACACCTATGAGACGAGGCACTTATTTGTGGTCCAGTTAGATATCGGTGAATGTATCCGTTTGAAAGATTGATGAAAGTTTTTAAAGATTACATCAAGAATACGTGATACATTGCAGGATCAATTGCAGAGGAATACATCACTGTGGAGTCATCAATATATACTCGGGAATATATGCCTGACTCAACCAGCGTTGATGACACTGATGAGTTCGTCGATGATGGTGGTCATGTGATGGGAAAACGAGTGAAATTAATGAGTTTGCAACATGAACAAGTAGCTCGTTATCTATTTGACACACATGAAGATGTCGAAGAATGAAAAAAGTAAGTTTCAGTTATTATAACGTTTAACAATATTTTAGATTATTTTATACATGATTAATTTTGTAATATGCAGAAAATATGAAGCCTGTGAGAATAATAAAAGATGAAAAATAATGGTAGGATGTGGTTGACACAAGAGGTAATTATAATGAAAATAGAAGTTATATAACGTTACATTACACTCAAATTTTACAACTAATATAATTAATTTATATATTCTCAGCTGTTAAAGACGAGTGATGCGACATCAAGGCTTACTCGTCTAGCCACTGTACGCTTGTTCGTGGCATAAGTGTACAAAAAGTATCGATTGAACGGTTACGTTTTCGGTTCTAAAGTGTACGAGGAAAGTACAAATGTACATAACTCGGGCATTTCATACAGGGCTCTTACTTTCTTTCGAGCGAGCGCAAAAGATAAAAACCACGTTGAAGATGAAATGACTTACTATCGTGTAATCCGAAATATATTTGAATTGGATTATATAAGCTTCAAAGAGGTTGTATTTTATTGTGACTAGGTAAGAGTTGTGGATAAAAGTGCTTGTAAAGTTGATCCTGTCACCAATTTGATCATGGTTGACTTGTCCAAGTTGAAGAGCAACGACCACGTGAGCGATGAGCCGTTTGTTTGTGCATTTCAAAAGTTTAACCAAGTGTTTTACTCGGAGTATATCAACGACGAGCCGTGGTCAATTTTCCTACATGCGCCAAAGAGTTTAAATAGTAGTGTGGATGACTTGGCTGCTCCTACCGAATATCAATCCATTTTTTATGATAACCCGAATTTGAAACAAATTTTCAATTTATAATAAACATTCCAATTCGTACTTTATCAATCCATTTTAATGCTTTTAATTGATTTGCACTTTATCATTTGAGGGAGCAACGCAAGACGTGGAAGAAAAATATGCGGACCCTGTACTTTGGGAAGACCCGAGAATTCGTTATCCGAATATGTGAATCCGTCCCACCGAATGAGACAATCTCATTGGCAAAATGACAATAATTCATTGACAATGAGATCGGGGAGCGACAATTAGCATCTCGCCAATCGGGGAGGGAAAATCGGACAAAAAAGACGAACATGCACTACTCTGGAAGGACGTCTTACGCCGAGGTGGAGCATAGGATGATGGTAAAATTTAATTTTTCTATAACTACAGAAATATATTATTCTGCATTATTTTACTTTGCAGGGCCGTACTAATTTTACTTTATTTTATTTCAGGGGATAGGGAGTGGCCCTAGGGGTAGGTCACATAGGCCCGATACTTATGTGGCTATTCGGACGAAGAAGGGGAAGGATAAGGATAAGGAGGTGTCCCCGAGCATTGCGGCCACGATTGTAAGTAATCCGACAGTTTACTTTTTGTTAATAACGTTATAATTTTTTTAGTTACTTATTTTACTAATCATGTGTTTTTTGTCATTTCAGGCAAAACTTAAGGAACTGCATGAGTCACAGTCTGATGCCGACAAGGCATCTTTATCCACAAACGCACTCAGCCAACTGCTTGGCACTGATCGCAAGGGAAGAAAAAGGGGGGTGAGCTCGCGGGTGGCCAAATCTAGGATCATCGGATTGGAGACGAGAGACATCGGGTTGGATCGAACGGTGGACTAGCATGACGCGAAGCTGTCCCGTTTGGAGGCGACGGTCCAAGATATTTTCTCATTCATGAAGCGTTCATTGGACGGAAACCGTAAGGGAAAAGGGAAGGAGAAGGTGGTGGAGGACAAGGTGCATGATGACGAGGATGTGGACCTCGCTGCTTCATCGCCGATACGTGCGAACTTTGATGATCCACTCCCCTATTTAGCTCCCTTTAACCGATCGATGTCGACACTTGGTTGGTCGAGCATGTTTATACTGGACATATTTGATGGCCAGCGAATAGGGAAGGGGTTGAGGGGCCCGAATACCGTCTAGGGTATGCCAGTTCATGGACATTTACTTCAAGACATTGAGTCCAAGGTGCTCGTCACGCATATGATACCCAGGAAGGAGAACTCCCCCTTGTGGTTGCGCGAACAATGCGGCACGATGTATATTGGTGGGTGTGTCAATTTGTATATCGTTTGTCCTACTCACCTCCTCAGAGTTAACCTTACCCCAGACATTTTAAGTACATTATTTGAATTGAATTGTTGTTTTAAGTTGTTATATTTGAATTCTATTCGGATTATATCGTGATGCATATTGTTTTGAATGTATATTTGCATTATCTCTATTTTATTTTGATATATAATGTTTGAGCAGGTACAACATTTCTACAATAGGTACAAATATACTACATGGCAGTGTCAGTGGCCATACTGCCCAGCAAATTTTTTTTTAATTCTGCCCAGAATTGTCACGGTCATTGACTGTGATAATTTTTTATTAAATGTCACGTGTTTGTCACGGTCCTTAACCGTGACAAAACTTGTAAAGGTCAAGAACCGTGACAAGTCTAACGAACTTATCACGGTTAATGACCGTGACAAGTCCGTGACAATAAAATTTGTCACCCCCAGAATTGTCCCGGTCATTGACCTTGACAAGTCCAACTTGTCAAGGTCAATGACCATGACAATTCGGCAGATTTGGTGTAGTGTTACTACTTTTTAATTCTTTTGTACTTGATCATTTTCTCTCTTTCTCTCTTTCCTTTTTATATGTGTGTGTGTGTGGGGGGGGGGGGAGTTTTTAACTATTTTCTAAAATTACTTCGTGTCATGACCCATTCGAGAGTGGCACGACCACATAAAATGTTTGTATGTCTTCTTCAGGTGTGTGTGTGTGTGCATGTGTGTTTGTATTCTTCTAATTCATTTGTATTAATAACAACATTTTTTACAGAAAATGTCTCCTTCAGGGATTAAGGCAAGGATGATGATGATAATAATGATGATGCCTTCTTCAGAGCTCGGTGGTAGCGGAGGCGACAAGGGCTCCTTGTCCCCTAGGCTCCCTAAATGAGGCAAGTTGGGAATGGCCGTTGAGAACAAGACGGGCTTATTGACTAGATCCCTCGAGTTGGTGAAGACGATTATCGACCTGGGGTACACCAGTTGTAGGGAGGTGTCAAATGAGCTCAAGTTAGATATTTGGGCGGCACTACTGGTAATGTATTTCAATTTCAATTTATATTTATATTTATTCGCGACTAACACTTACATTGTTTTTGTTTTGTATTTGTTTGACAGGAACAATTCAGCCTTCCTCCAGAACTCCGCGATTCTGTGTTGGAGCAGTTGAGGGAGCAACACAAGACATGAAAGAAGAATTTGCGGGACCGGTACTTTGGGAAGACTCGGGACTCCATTATCAGAATGTGTGAGTTCATCCCGCCGTAAGAGCCGATCGCGTTGACACATTGACAATTAAATCGAGGAGCAACAATTGGCATCTCGCCAATCGGGGAGGAAAAATCGGGTGAAAAAGACGGACGTGCACTACTCCGGTCGGACGTCTGACGCCGAGGTAGAGCACAGGATGGTAAGTTTTTATTTTTCTATAATTATAGAAATATATTATTCTGCATTATTTTATTTCAGGAGACAGGGAGTGGCCCTTGGGGTAGGCCACATAGGCTCGATGCCTATGTGGCAATTCAGACAAAGAAGGGCAAGGATAAGGAGGTATCCCCGAGCGTCACGACCATGATTGTAAGTAATCCAACAGTTTAATTCTTGTGAATTACGTTATATTTTTTTTATTTTCTTATTGAACTAATCGTGTGCTTTTTGTCATTTTAGGCAAAGCTTAAGGAAGTGCATGCGTCGCAGTCTGATGCCGAAAAGGCATATTTATCTACGGACGCACTCAGCCAAGTGCTTGGCTTTGGTCGCAAGGGGAGGACTAGGGGGTGAGCTCACGGGTGGGCAAATCTAGGATCACCATAATGGAGACGAGCAATACTGAATTGGCTCGTCAGGTGGACACGCATGACGTGAAGCTATCAAGGTTGGAGGCGACGGTCTTAGATATGTACGCATTCATGAAGCGTCAGTTAGGCGAAAAGGGAAAGGGCAAGGGGAATGAGAAGGAGGTGGAGGGGAGGTGGAGGAGGACGAGGATGTGGACATCGCTTCTTCATCGCCGATAAGCGCAGACTCACCGCTTGATGATTAAGTCTCCTACTTGGCTCTCGTCCAGTGGCCTATGTCAACAATCGGTTGGCCGAGTGTATTTTTACGCGACATATATGATGGCCAGCGGATAGCGAGGGGGTTGAGGGACCCGAATACCGTCACGAGTATGCCGGTTCATGGACGTAACCTTCAAAACATCGAGGCCAAGGTGCTCGTCACGCATGTGATACCCAAAAAGGAGAACTTCGCATTGTGATTGCGCGAACAATGCGACATGATGCATATTGAGGGGTGTCTCAATGCGTATATCGTGTGGCCTTCCTTCCTTCTCGAACCTACCCAAACACTATGTCGTAAGATTATTTGTATCTATTTTTATTTGGACAGTTGGATTATATTTTAATTGTTTTGATTTGTTACATTTTAGTTTGGATATGGATTGTATTTTTATTTTATTTGGATATGGAAATATATATGCAATGAATTGGTGCATTCTTTCTATTTTATTTGGATATATGTTGTTTAAACATGTACAATTCTGCTATAACAAGTACAAATATACTGTTGGACAGTGGGAGTGGCCAAACTGCCCAACAGATTTTTTTTTAAATTCTGCCCAGATTTGTCACGATCATTGATCGTGATAATTTTTAAAGGTTGTCACAGGTTTTTCACGCTCTTTGACCGTGACAAATCTTATCAAGGTCAAAGACCGTGACAGGATCGTGATAATTCTAACAAACTTGTCACGGTGAATGACTGTGACAATAAAAGTTGTCACCCCCAAACTTGTCACGGTCATTGACCTTGACAAGTTGGACTTGTCACGGTCAATGATCGTGACAATCTGACAGATTTGGTATAGTGATTATTGCTACCATACGTATAAATAGATACATCATGAGAAAATTAGATCGACTCACCACGATTGTACAAATCGAATTAACTTAGAGTAAAAAATTGTCAAACCTCGTTAGATTACGATGGGGATCGATCTCTTCGATCAAGCCTCTGGTGGTTTATTTCATACACACCATAGCCTCTGACACGTCATAATTGTCACTCATTGTAGGTCTCTGTCTTTTCATATATAAGGCTCAGAGAGAGATGGTCAATTCCAATTTTAGAGAGAATAAATGGATGAGTTATGAGGAGAGGAGAGGAGAGGAGAGGGATCGTCAAGCTTTTTTTGGGTGAAGAGAAGTTGAAAACGGAGGGGCATGGTGATGAAGAGGGGAGAGAGAAAGATATAAGTGAGAAGGTAATTATTGTTTATACGTGGCATAAATTTGTGAAGAGACTCACTATTCAAATATATATATATATATATATATATATATATATTCGATTAGAAAGGTTGAAAATAATGAAGAGCCATTGTATTTAATGCTTTCATTTGGAAACCACCTTCCTGAGTTCAACATACCCGTGGTGATTGGATCAGAATATGTGTAATCTTTGAAAATAAAATGGTTGAAAATAGCTTTAATTATTTTTGAATTTTAAAGTAGTTAAAATATTATAATTAAACACACATGTTTACAAAAACACACAGTTTTAAAAAATAATGAACATGTGAGAATACTTTTGATATACATTTTTTTAATGAAAAAGCTAATAAAATAATATTAATTTTTAATCAAAATTGGGTAAAAAACAGGTATTTTTAAATAAAAGTAAAAATAAAAAATTCAAAAAAAATACAAACTTTAAAAAAAAGTAATAGTTAAAATAATTTTAATTAGTGTACAATTTTTTCTAAAAAAATAGTTAAAATTTTTATTTTTTAAATAAATGACTTTTTTAACTAACACCCTGTAATAATGACGTATTTTGACATAACCACTTGGAAGAAAGGTATTTTTATCCAAAATATAGTAGGGGTAAAGTTAAATTTCAATTTATGGAGTTTATTTAGCGGACGATTGACGTCTTCCAGTTCTAGGGGTTATGTCAAAATTTTCAACGTTGAAAGGCTTAAATCAAACTATGACATTATCTAAAGGGATTATTAAGTAAAAAAATTATTTTTTAAGTGGACCGAATGTTATTGTAATAATATTTTGCATATTGACTCAATGCCAATGTTACTTTCCAATCAACATTTCCTTGTCAATTAATTTCAGCAATTAACAATGACTCTCAAAAATAAAATACAAATACCAAATAACACTTAACAATATATAATTCAACACGTTCAAGATAAATTTTCAATAAAACATCATGAAAAATATTGAATATATAATATTAATATTAGTGTTAATCAAACTACCAAATAAAAATGAACCAACAACTAATAGAAGGCATCCCATTTTAATCAAACTTTCTAATAAAAATGAACCATCAATTAATATTTGAACTTTAATATAAAAAAATGTTGATATATATAATACAGATAGAGATGACTTAATTATATTTAGGCCCCCTGAACTGTACTCCTACTAACACTTCACCTCCACTTCTTTCACTTTTTTCAAATCACCTCCCTAACTTTGAAAACGATTACAATTTACCCCCTGCCGTCTAACTCCGTTAACTTTTGGTGAAAAACGTCAGACATGTGCGTGACACATGACCTTAAGTAAGGGTATTTTTGTCTAAATCTAATTTTTTTTAAAAGAAATCTTTAAATAAAAGCAAAAACATTTAAAAATTAAGAAAATACTCCCACAAAAATTAAAAATATAAAAAAAATTTGGAAAAAATTTAAAGAATTTTTAAAACTTTTGAAAAATATGAATATATATTTAAAAATTCGGACAAATAACAAAAACATATTTAAAATCTGCAAAATTAAAAAATAATAATTCAAAAAAAATATTTAAAATAATTACAAGAAAATACATTGAAATAAAAAAAGGACATTCAAAACTACGAAAATTCTTAAAAAATTAAAATTCTAAAAATTACCAAAAACAAATATAAAAAAAGGAAAACTAATTAAAAGAAAAACAGAAAATATGAATATACGTTAAAAAATTCTGAAAAATACAAAAAAAAATTGATCAGCAAAATACAAAAAAAAAATAATTCAAAAAATATATTTAAAATAATTACTGAAAAATACATTGAAATAAAAAAAAAAGACATTCAAAAATATGAAAATTATTCAACAATTAAAATTCAGTAAATTACAAAAAATATATATATAAAAAGGAAAACTAAATAAAAGAAAAATAGAAAATACGAATATATATTTAAAATTTTTGAAAAATATCAAAAAAATATTTAAAATCTGCAAATTTAAAAAAATAATAATTCAAAAAATATATTTAAAATAATTTCTGAAAAATATATTGAAATAAAAAAAGACATTTGAAAATATGGAAATTCTTAAACAACTAAAATTTTGAAAAATATGAAAAACGGGATTTTTTTAAAATGATTTCACACAAATAAAAATCAATTCCGACAAAAAAAAATATTTTTAGCAATATAAATTATTTCCAGCAATATAAATTATTTCCACCATATAAATTAGATATAAAAAATCATTTCCCACAAATAATAAATTATTTCCAACTCCACCCCACCCTAACCAGCCCCAGCCCCCTGCCAACAGATCTGAAGCCTTCGTGTGGGTGTTTGTTCGTGTGTGTGTGTGTGTGTTTGTGAGAGAGAGTGAGAGAAGAAGAGGGTTAAGAGCACTGTTCTAAAAAATCCTCCTAGGCACGCCTAATCTTAAGGCTTGAGAGAAACGCCTCGCCTTACGCTTTTCACGTCTTATTCTTGGCAAAACCCTTAGGGCGCACTTTTTTCTAAAAACAACAATGCCTTAATGAAACGATGTCGCCTTTTAAAGAATTTGTTTACAAACCGGACCATTATCTTATCCAAAATAATCAAATAGTATTTTAATTTTCATATATTCAGATATATTTTTATGATATGTGCAATTTTTGTATTTTAATAGCCTTGTTATGGTTAAAAAAATATTAAAATATATTAAGAACGCCTAAACGCCTTTTTACGCCTAGGCCCGCCTTGGCTTCTAAGACTTAAGGCTTGGCCTCCACGCCTCAATCACGCCCCGCGTTTTTTAGAACCTTGGTTAAGAGAGAGAGGGAGAGCGAGGAAGAAGAAGAAGAAGAAGAAGAAGAAGAAGAGAGAGGGAGATTAAGAAAAATGAGAGAAAGGGATAGGGTTTTTAAAAAAATGATAAAATAACCAAATTGCCTTTTGAAAAAGTTAAAAACGGGTTGCCACCTGTCATTTAATGTAAAAAATTAACGGATTTAGATGACAGGGGAGAAATTATAGTCGTTTTCAAAGTTAGGAGAGTGAATTAAAAAATTCAAAAGAATTAGTGGCAAAGTGTTGAGAGGGATATAATTCAAGGGGCCTAGATGTAATTAACCAGACACACACGTGTGAAAAAACGTAAATAATGTAATTATTATTAAACACATAAAAATGGAGTAAAAAGAACACATGAGAATGGCAATGAATTTGGCGTCTAAAGGAGTTAGTGGGGGAGATAAAATAATTGGCATTCATTTCAATGCTCTTTCATTTTCAAGGATGGGTAAAGTGAGAAAGGATGTGATTTTTTTATATTTTAGACTTGTCAATATAATTGATAACATTTGTGCTATTAAATGCTCATTAATTTCTCTAATATACTATCGTATTAAAAGTATAATATAAATTTTGTGTTTGTTCGTTATAATATACTTGTAAAAATGCAAGTATTGGTGGGGAATATAAATGTTGATTATGGAAAATCATGGTTCGCAATTAATTATTATTTTATGAATGTGAATTTGTGTTAATAGCATTAATTAATTATAATACGCCACATCTGAATATCACAATCGACGTATAAAAAGCAAAATGATATGTAGACCAAGTGTTTACACCAAAAGTAATTTATCAAGTGCATTAAACTATTTATATTTATAATAGTATACAATAGATTAATGCACTTAATAAATTACTTTTAGTATAAAAATTTGACCAAAAACTTAATACGTATATCATTATCGCGTATAAAAATCATGTTTCCAAATTCCATGTAAAACAACTTGAAGCGGTTTAAAGTTGTCCGAGACAAAAGGCATTCCCATTGTTGAAATCGTTGTTATGGAATACTATGTTTTAATTATTTTGACCACAGGCGTATTCGTGTTAACGTGTGAGTGTCATTTTCAAATGGTTTTTGGGAACCACCCGTGAATAAAAATTGAGATTACTTTTTAGCAAAAAAACAAGGCACTATCTAGGTTGATTCCTGTGGCCAGTTTTTGTCAGAGCATGCTATCAACATGTTTTTGGATTATGCGTTTTATGTTACTTCCAAAAAATCATAGTGTGGACAGATTTATGAAAGTGTATAACCATTTTTCATTTGGGTGGACAAATTTTTTAATTTATAGAAACGAAATTATCTGTATTTTAGTCTTAAATCTTTTTCACCTTTTAAATCTCTTTCAGTCCTTAA
Organism: Sambucus nigra; assembly: GCA_949130495.1. NCBI lineage: Eukaryota > Viridiplantae > Streptophyta > Magnoliopsida > Dipsacales > Adoxaceae > Sambucus > Sambucus nigra. The sequence continues at coordinate 588,842,903 of OX422208.1, forward strand.
GGTGTCAACTAATTCATATAATTATACACTTTTATATTTTAAAATAAGATAATTTATAATTAAATCTCTTGTTAACAATTTTTAAATACTTAAAAGATAATTTACTATTAAGTTCATTTGTTATGCTAATAGCATGAATTTTTACAAGATAAGAATCAATGTACCTAAGTATTTAAAATTTGTCAAAATTCCTTTAGCGTCTGAAATTTAATTGCGAGGAACCTAAAAGTACTTTACCCTTTAAAATACCACTTTATCTATCAATTAACTATTCTCTCATCCCGCCAAATATAAGAACATGCGCTTTGTTTTATGATGGTAACTGAATAACAAAAGAAAAAAAAAAGTAAATGCTCTAAATTTGTTTTTTCCATGAAAAATATTTATTTTCCTAATTTCAACATTGTAGTATTCAGTAATTTATTTTGAATGGGTGTTAGTATGTCATATAACTACAATACATAGTTATGCGAGACATTAGAGATTTTAGATTTGTTTTATTGTGACGGTATGACTCTACGCTATCTGTATAGAGAGGGTAGAGCCGTGAAACGTCTTAAAGAGAGTGACATAATTCACGATTCAACTCAAAATATCCTCTATTACTGATTTTATAACAATTGAGGTAATATTAGTTATTTTTATTGTCCAGTATATATTGGAATTTCAAAACATGCGATTCATATTTGTGATATTCATGTGAGGTAATAATTTAATTTTGACCAGTAGACTAAAATAAATTATGATTTTGTTTTCTAATTTCCGCACAAAACTCTTTGGTGTGATTTTTAACCACAATATCTAAATTATTCCAACAATTTTAAGACGTTGATATCTATCATGGAGATCTAATGCTACCACTATTATTTCCAATTTGATAAAGGATGTTGTATTATTTGTTTGAGTTTAATTACTAATTTGCCTTTATAGTTTATGAAAATTATAAGTTTCGACATTGTACATTTAAAAGTTACAGTTTAGCCCCCAGAATTCCTAAATATTAAATTTTGAGAAGAAGACAAATAAATTTCAATATTTAACTCAATCCGGAATCGACCAAGAATTTCATGAGAAATTAGATTTTGAGCAATAATGAACCCCCTCATAAAAAACTCTTAAATATGCCTCTGTTTTTTAGTTGTGAATATGAAATATTATTTCACATAAGATGTTATTGTTGGAAATGGAATTGTCTACCTTTTTAGACAATTCACTTAGAGCTACTTGTGGTTAAAAAATCAAATAAAAATTTGATACTTGAAAATAAATAAAAATTTATAATATGAAATTGAATGAAAATTTAATTTTTGAAAATGAATAAAAATTTATTATATGGAATCAAATGAAACTTTGATATAAGAATTCGAATTGTAAATAATATTTGCAGCTTGCGTTATGTTTACAATAAAAAAAATTGCTCAAAGATTTTTTGAAGTGTTTATATGAAAGTGTAGTTGGTAGTTTTCTAACAAACTAAAGTGATCGATGATTGGGGAAAAAAAATCTAAAATTTTTGTTATGAATTTTTTTGAACTAAATTTTCTAGAAATTATATAAGGTAATATGTATTTTCTGCAATTATTTATGCAATATATGGAAATTACAGATATTACTCTACACCTCATGCATATGATATAAATATCATGAGTATACATATCATGTACCAAACTTCATATTGGGTAAATAGAATCCATACGTCGAAATGATAATAATTAGAGTATTTTGTTATAATTGAACTTGGTGCAAATACAATCTTTATTTTCGTAAAGATATCCTAACTAAATGAATTGGAATAGGGTTATCTAATACGAAATATTATCTTATACATTTTGAAAAATTATATATTTTATTTCTTTAAGTAATAGATTGCGTAATTTATATGTAGCTTTCAGGTCCTTGAAAATATGAACTTGTGAATAGAACAAATAAGCATGCATTTTTTAAATCAACTATTCTTGAAAGCATGCATGTTTTAATTTAAGGAATAAGATTAGTTCTTAGTTACTGCTGGAATTCAGTGAGTTTAGATTCCATTATATGAATTGAAGATATAGTGGGGGATTACATATCGCTTCTTAATGCTATACCTAGAGAATAGTGGGAGAACTCAAGCAAGTACCTCTCACCTATTATTGAAGAACGTTATAATATAATCTAAATCTTTAGTATTCAAAAAAGGACTTAATTTTAAGAGCTGTGACTTAAAAATAAAAGTTTGCTTCTGCTATTGAAAAGGATTCCAAAATCCTTAGAGAAGTTATATCATAATTAGTTAATTGAATTTTTCGGAATGAACTAGAAATTAGTTAATAATTGACTTATCTTATAACCTCAAAATAATAAAGACTATTCACATCCTTTGAAAGAACAATGAAACCATTATTATTTACGAATATAATCGTTGATTAATAGCCAAAATTTATCGATAGTAAGATAACATAGTTATACATGATGCATGTTAACTTATTCTCATGAAATTGGAGTCGCTTCTTTTATTTTGATTGTCATTGATATTATAAATGATGTTGAGTTAAAATTAAATGTATATAATATCATTTTTCGAATGGTGACTTAAGTAAGGTAACTTATTGGACCAACTTAAAGTTGTAGAAATTATTAATATAGAAGACACCAATGAATAGCATGATATTTTGATAATTTCAAATTATCAAATGAGATTGAATTGAGAATGGTATAAATTATTTTTTATAATTAAGTATGTTAAAATATAAATGCATTATTATTTGTTTATGCAAGAATGATTAGCTAACATTTGGTTATGATATTTTACTGCTAAGAAGACTAATTCATGCTTAGTCATAGTATTGGCATAATGAGTTTATATGAAACAAGAATGTTGTTAATTTTACACTGCCAAATATGGATCACTAATAGATCTAGAACCTTGAAATATAAAAATATATATTTATTAGATATATGCTTATTGAAAACTATCATGCACATCATATGACCTAAGTATGAATTGTTCAAGAACGTTATATATAGTGTTAACAAAGATATATATACAAACATCTTAAGTAGTCTTCATTGAGATACAAAATGCATTTAACTTGTAATTTTTATTTTGTGGAAGTAATATGAAGGTTTATAATTGAAAAGTGCATTCTTATGTTATCGATAAAGGCTATGTGTTTTGATAAGAACAGTGAATTTAAAATTAAGTTTAAATCAATTAATGAATATGTGTATAACACATATTATGATATTATCACTTGGAACTTGAAGAAATATTAAATACTGACACAATTAGTGATGGAGTTTATTGTAATACCTTTAGCTACGACTAGTAAGAAATAAAAGGTTAAGAGACCTATCATAAGATACCCGTTTATGGGAGATATTGATACTAGTCAGTTTATCCATAATAATGGAACCATAGTTATTGTAAAATTTAGAACCGTTATTATAAAGACAAGAAATGACAAATATATCGTAAGCACATCATAGTTAAAGAATTTATAACTATTGGGATATGACAGTGGATTATGTTCGAATTGATGGGAATAGAAACTGACTGATCTTTTGATGAAAGGACTAGTATAGGATAAGGTATGAAACATTGAAATGGATGGGACTAAAACCCATTGATAATTGAGGCACTTGTGGTGGTAACCCAACCTATAGACTGGAGATTCTAAGAAATAGGTTCTAAGGATAATAACAAGGCCCTTGTGATATGGTTTGGATCGTGCTAATTATTGTATACGGGCTTTTACTCTAAGTCCATCCCTATAGAGCATGATATCCTTAAGCGAGTTAAGGTTGAGTTAATTATTACTTTTAATGAAGATCAATAGCTCTATTTCGAGTGAGGCATTTAGTTACAAGAGTATCTTTGATAGACTTACCTATACGAATGTGGAAGTGTGACTTCTTCTTATGGTAATTTTGGGTAAATTCACTAGAGTGTTCACTATAGTGGGATAAAAGTGTATGATCGTAACATGCGGGCTTAATGACTAGACCTAAGTAAGGTTGTGTATGGGATATTGTTATAGATAGAGTTCAAAACTACAATTACTCTAGTATATTTTGAATCATCTTTACTACATAATGGTTCAAGTCAAAAGACGCATTTACTTATACAAAATTCTATGAATTATTGCTCAATATATTGTTCTCAAAATTTAGAATTGGGAGATTGTCCGAGCATGCATATCAGCACGTGTTTGGATTATGGGTTTTGTGTAACTTTTAAAAAACCAAAGTGTGGACATATTTATGGAAGTGTGTACATATTTTTTTATTTGGGTGGAAATTTTTTATATATATAGAAACAAAACCTCCTCTTTTTTCGGTCTTAAATCTCTTCACGCTTTAAAATAGTTGTCAACTAGCTCCCATAAATGTACACTTTTTCTATTTTTAAATATCCACTATGTCTAACATATAATTACTTTCTCATCCCACCAAATATAAGTAGAGCTTGAATTTTGGCTTATAATGGTCATTGAACAATAAAAAAGAACTCGGAATATTCTCTTAGATTTACGTTCTGGATTTTTTTTCTTCATGAAAAATATTTATTTCCCCAATCCAACACTTTAGAATTGAGAGTGCATAGTTATATGAGACATAAGAGATTTTGGACTTATTTTCTCCTGGGGATAGTGTGATTGTATACCATCTGCACAGAAAAATGTAGAGTTGTGAAACGTCTTAAAGAGAGCGACCTAGTCCGCAACTCAACACCAAAATTGTCTACTACCGATTTTATAAATAATTGAGCCGATATTGTTTATTTTTATTTTGGAGGATATATTTGGATTTCAAAGCAAGCAATTCATAGTTGCAATATTCGTATGAGGTAACAATTTAATTTCTACTAGTAGACTAAAATACATTATGATTTTATTTTTCAATTTCTCTATAAATTTTCTAGTGTGATTTTTAATCACAATACCAAAATTGTCCCAACAATTTTGAATGAACTGTTACATATGTTCATATATCCATTTTGTAAGAGATATAATGTTTGTGTGAGATTGAATTGTAAACACATATTAGTTAAAAATTCTTCAATTTTTCATGTAACCCTTTTAAAAAACAAATGAAAAGCTTAAAGTATTGTTACTACTAGACTACTATGGCGCGGTACTCGGTGAATTGCACGGCAGAATCAACATAACATGTCATGTGGTCCTCCAAAACTACTTAATAAATTCTTATTTTCATATCACAGACTCACACAACTGTGACCTTAGAAATAAATGTGGACTTACCTTTGTTAAACAATATATAGAATTGCAATGGTGAAAATTCAAAAGATCTTAGGATTTGAGGCGTAATAAATTACTGTCCTTAAAGTGTTATCTGACCCTACTCAAATCGAGTTTGCCAATGAGTATGTAGGCAAATTACTTCTAAGACACAACAAATCTATGGGTTCTTCATTTACCAAACTTGAAGAATTCCTATAAAACCTTCAACGAAATTTATAAGAAGAAAATATATATATAGAGAGGGAATTTTTGAAAGTGAAAAAATGTCAGGTTGTGGTTGATTTTTATAGGCAGAATGGTGTCTGTTTACTGGCAGACATCATTTCGAACTGTCATTTAATTGCGGCATTTGTATCTGAATTGTTTTGATTTAACGTGTCCAAAAAGCGTGCGACCGTACAATTGTCGCTTACCGAAGTGGCGCTAAAAATCTAACCGTTCAAATTGATTCGTGTGTCTGTATTGTGTGTTTAATTTTTGACCATTTGATTTGTTAACCGTTCAGGTTGAAGTGCAAAGTGAGCATCTAAAGCGCCCTAAACTCCCAATCACACTTTCGCACATGCGCGTGTGATGCTTTGCACCATCCTTGGTGCTAAGTGGCACATTGGGAACATACTCTTTAATACACACAAGTAAACTCTTATGATACACATGCATTTATTAATCCACATATCGTTTCATAATTATTTAATATGAAACATTAATTCTTTTAACTTCCTTTTAACTTAATATATTTTATACCAAATAACTTTTCACATTTCAATTTTTCTTTAAATTCTAACCTATTAATATTACAACTGCCATGCACCTCAAAAGTGGTTGCTTGGAAGCAACAACAGTGATATATCTTTTGTTATAATATAGATTCAGTCTTAACCAGTGAGGAGAAATAGTCATTTACTAAACAGAGATGCTATAACAATGAAGCTGTATTGAATATCTTTTGTTTGACTAATGAACATTGACGGTACAAGAGGGACTTTTTATATTAAAACTTTTACTTAATTCTAGGAGGTACCATTTCAAATTAAGTTATGAAAAGTTCTGTGTGATCTCTGATGTTTGACATTTATGCAATTTCTTGTAGCCAATTCCTCATGTGTTTTATATACATCGACTCGTAGTTATTTTAAATCCAAGTTTTCATGGTCTAGCCCGACGGCTTTAATTCCATTGTAAAATAGTTTCGTATATAAATTGTTCAGTCAGAATCTGAACTTTGACAATGGGATGGGATTACGTTAACGGAGAATTGGGATTATTTTAGTTTGATAAGGCCCGTGTATCAGACAACTAGGATTTCTAAAAGTCAGACGCACTTATAGCCGTTTTGGAAATTATAATTCATATGACCTCTTGTACTCCTTATAGTTCCTGCACGTGTGTTGACAGTGGGAATCAAACGTAAATTATAAGGCTCGTTTGATTGCTGCAAAAGTCATTTGAATTCATGCGTAAAATTTAAAATTAGAATATTTTATTAAAAATGTAAAATATTTTTATTTGAAATATATATATCAAGGCTCTTATACATCATATTTTTTATATCACTCATAAATCACATTTAGTTTTAGATCATAAAAAACTTTTTTTTTCATTTTTTTAAATTTACTCATGGAATTAACCTTCTAATTAACATATGTTGAAAAAATTAGGTTAAAATACAATTTCTAACTATTTTTTAAAAATCTAACAAAAAAAACTACTGAAATATCTTATTTATGAGGCGCTGCGCCAGCAAATTTTGTAAATTTTTTTAAAAATCGCTAGAAAATATATTTTGACCTAATTTTTTGAACATGTGTTGATTGAAAGGTTAATTTCAATAGAAAAATAAAAAATTTGTAAAAAAGATTCATTAAAACCTAGAAGTAGGTGTGATGTAGGAGAGTCTCTCTCTCTCTCTCTCTCTCTCTCTCTCTCTCTCTCTATATATATATATATATATATATATATATATATATATATATATATATATATATAAATTAGTTTTTTCTGATTGACCATTAACACTACACCAAAAAGACTAAATTGGCAGCTTTTAACTGCTTAACCTTCTTACGATCATTGACCGTGACAACAAACACGCGTTTTGTGTCACGATCATTGACCGACGGTCATTGACTGTGACAAATACTTATAATATTGTCACGACCAAGGATCGTGACACGTCTGTGACAAGTTGTTCAGTAAAAAAAACCCTACGCTTTCTTTTTTTCCTACCTTTTTGGTTTTCCCTCTCTTTCTCTCTCTAAACGATTTCTCTCTCTCTCTCTCTCTCTCTCTCTAAGGTATGTTTTTTTCCTCTCTTTCTCTTTCATGTGTGTATGTGTGTGTATATATATGTGTGGTGGGGGGAGGAGGTTGGGGGTGGGGGGTGGGGGGGGGGTGTGTGTGTACGTGTGTGTGTGTGTGTGTGTGCGTGTGTGGTGGGGGGAGGGGGAGGGACAGGGGACTGGGTGGGGGGCAAGGGGTGGTGGTGGTGTGTGTGTGTGTGTGTGTGTGTGTGTGTGTGGTGGGGGGAGGGGGGCAGGGGGTGAGGGTGGTGTGTGTGCATGTATGTGTGTGTGTGTGTGGTTGGGGAGGGGGTGGGGTGGGGTGTGGTGGTGGGGTGTGTGTGTGGTGGTGGGGTGGTGGGGTGTGTGCGTGGGGGGGCAATCTCAACAATTGAAACGGACAAATTGATTAATAAAATATGTATTGCCCCTTTCATATGCAAGTAGGATTGCCCCTCATTAATAGATAATTGTTGAGATTCGAAATAACTTTAATTGTATAGCTTTAATAAAATAAATTGTATAACTTTAATTGTAACTTTAATGGTATAGTTTTATATGAAAGTAAATTAATAATTAGTATCCGTTTCATATGAAAGTAGGATTGCTCCTCATTGTAAATTAGTAAATTCATAATTGTATACTTTAATTGATGAAATGAATTAATTGAGTAGATGAATTAGAAGGAGTACGGGATACACATTTGTTGTTGCGGTTGGATTATAGTGGATCGATGTTGGGTTGGTTAATTTTAGAAGTGCTATGACTACTGGATTAATGTCCATATGGGGGTGGAATTTTTCAACTTTGTTTTAAAAATTACTTTGTATCACGAACAATATATATATATATATATAGTATGATAATTAAATGAAACATACTTGAAATTACATATAGTGCTCATAGATACTAGCCTTCTAGTTCTTATGCGTACGCATTCAATAGCCCTTATTCCAATTTGTACCGAAACATCCATTTATAATGCTTTTAATTGATTTGCACTTTATCATTTTCACTCTTGTGTAGTGTGTGTGTGTGGGGGCAGTAGGGGTGGGGGTGGGGATGTTTCACTCTTGTACATATTATGAGCTAGATGGTGCTGTTTTGGAATTTAGAATTGAGGTGTTTAACAGTAACAATTCATTTTTATTTGTAGTAATTGTACATATTTGCATGTCTTCTTTTAATTCATTTTGATATGTACTAATAACATTTTTTTACAGCAAATGTGTCCTTCAGGTATTAAGGCGAGGATGATGAAGCTGGTTATGATGATGTCGTCTGGGCTTGGTGGTAGCGGAGGCGACGAGGGCTCCTTGGCCCCTAGTCTCCCCAAATATGGCAAATTGGGGATGCCCATCGAGAACAAGTCGGGGCTATTAGCGAGATCCCTCGAGCTGGTAAAGATAATCATCGGTCCAGGGTACATTAGTTGGAAGGAGGTGCCATATGAGCTCAAGTTAGCTATTTGGGTGGAACTATAGGTAATGTATTTATATTTATATTTATATGAATATTTCGATTTCGATTTCGATTTCGATTTCGATTTCGATTTCGATTTCGATTTCGATTTCATTTTATATTTATATTTACATTTATTTGTAACTAACATTGTATTTGTTGGACAGGAACAATTCAACCTGGATCCAAAGCTACGCGATTCTGTCTTGGAGCAGTTGAGGGAGCAACATAAGACGTGGAAGAAAAATATGCGGACCCGGTACTTTGGGAAGACACGAGAGTCCATTATCCAAAGGTGTGAATCCGTCCTGCCGAAGGAGCCGATCTCATTGGCACAATGGCAAAGGTTCATTGATAATGAGATCGGGGAGCGACAATTGGCATCTCGCCAATCGGGAAAGGAAAACCGGGCAAAAAAGACGGACGTGTACTACTCCGGCCGGACGTCTTACGCCGAAGTGGAGCATAGGATGGTGGTAAGATTTAATTTTTCTATAACTACATAAAATATATTATTCTGCATTATTCTACTTTGCGGTGCCGATACTAATTTTACTTTATTTTATTTCAGGGGACATGGAGTGCCCCTGGGGGTAGGCCACATAGGCTCGATACTTATGTGCCTCTTCGGACAAAGAAGGGGAAGGTCAAAGAGGTGTCCCCAAGCGTCGCGACCATGATTGTAAGTAATCCGACAGTTTACTTTTTGTTAATTACGTTATAATTTTTTAATTTACTTATTTTACTAATAATGTGCTTTTTGTCATTTCAGGCAACGCTTAAGGAAGTGCATGACTCGCAGTCTAATGCCGACAAGGCATCTTTGTCCACAGGCGCACTCAACCAAGTGCTTGGCTCTGATCGCAAGGGGAGGACAAGGGGGTGAGCGCGCGGGTGGCCAAATCTCGGATCATCTGATTGGAGACGAGCGACATCGGGTTGGCTCGAACGGTGGACTCACATGATGCGAAGCTGTCCCGTTTGGAGGCGACGGTTCAGGATATGTTCTCATTCGTGAAGAGTTCGTTGGGAGAAAACAGTAAGGGTAAAGGGAAGGAGAAGGTGGTGCGGGAGGAGGTGCGGGAGGAGGAGGAGGAGGATGTGGACCTCACTGCTTCATCGCCGACACGTGCGAACTTTGATGATCCACTTCCCTATTTGGCTCCCTTCAACAGACCGATGTCGACACTTGGTTGGCCAAGCGTGTTTATAATGGACATATTTGATGGCCAACGGATAGGGCGGGGGTTGAGGGACCCGAATATCGTCCAGGGTGCACTAGTTCATGGACGTGAGCTTCAAGACATCGAGTCATAGGTGCTCGTCACGCATGTGATGCCCGGAAAGTAGAACTCCCAATTGTGGTTGAGCGAACAATGCGGCACAGTATATATTAGTGGATGTGTTAATTCGTATATCGTGTGGCCTACTCACCTCCACAGAGTTAACCATGCCCCAGAAATTTAGTGACATTCACTACACTAAATCTGTCGAATTTTCACGGTCATTGACCTTGACAAGTTGAACTTGTCAAGGTCAATGACCGTGAGAATTCTGGGGGTGACAAATTTTTTTGTCACGGACTTATCTCGATCATTGACCGTGACAAGTTCGTTAGAATTGTCATGGTCATATCACGGGCCTTGACCGTGACAAGATTTGTCACGGTTAAGGACCGTGACAAAACCGTGACGGTGTTTAAAAAATTATCACGGTCAATGACCGTGACAATTCTGGGCAGAATTGAAAAAAATCTGCTGGGCAGTATGGACACTGCCACTGCCCAGCAGTATATATGTACCTGTTATAGCAACGTTGTACCTGTTCAAACATTATATATCCAGATAAAATAGAGATAGTGCAAATATACATTCAAAATAGAAACTATCCCATACCTGTTCAAAACTTTAGGATTCTCCACAAAGTACCTCAATTGTTCGACCCCAATCCCGTAGTTTCGATTGCCTTTAGGTGTGATCTCAAACAATCAGGTACATACCATTCTAACTACGATGTCCCGATTTGTTCACAACAAAATAAAAAACCCTAATATAAGAAGAAACAACATCACCATCAATTATCTCAAATCTACAAACTATTTAGCTGGAAGTGATGTTATGAACACTTGACGTACCTCAAAGATAATAACCTCTAGAAGAGGACAATTTTTGAGAAAATCCAGCACCAATTTCCAGTTCCAGTTCCACTATAAGAATCGGTTACTGCAAGACACTGCCCAAGAGTGTAGTGCCACCCAACAAACAAATATTCATAAAAATCGAAATCGAAATCGAAATTTAAATTTAAATATTCATATAAATATAAATATAAATACATTACCTGTAGTGCCACCCAAACAACTAACTTGAGCTCATATGACACCTACTTCCAACTAATGTACCCTGGGCAATCATGTCAAATATAATTCCCTTCATATCTGAACACTAAGAAATGCCATAATCCTATGGAGTTATCTCTGCAAATTCCTTCCAACCGTTGTGTAGCCAAACATCACCAGTTGAAATTGTCAATTCCACTTTCCATATTTTCCCATGTTTTGCTAGAGGTTCCAAGTGGTGGGGTATGGAAAGTGTAATTGACAACTTCAACTGGTGATGTTTGGCTACACAACGGTTGTAAGGAATTTGCAGAGCATCACTCCATAGGATTATGGCATTTATTAGTGTTCGGATATAAAGGATAGACGAAGAGATTCAAGATCCTCTCCACAAATAGGACACCCCAAATAACCATGTACTAATCACATATTAAAGGTAAGAAGCGTATATTCATGGATTGGTATAAACAAAACTTAAATTTCAAATTCAAATTTAGTTTATAATAGAAAAATTATGCAGTCCCAAACTGTCCAAACGCATTGGAATATTTCTGTACAAATTGAAATATTTATTACAAATTGAAAAATTATTTAAAATTCGGGTTATCATAAAAAATGGATTGATATTCGGTAGGAGCAGCCAAGTCATCCACACTACTATTTAGACTTTTTGGCACGTGTTGGACAATTGACCACGACTCGTTATTGATATACTCCGAGTAAAACACTTGGTTAACCTTTTAAAATGCACAAATAAACGGATCATCGCTCAAGTGGTCGTTTCTCTTCAACTTGGACAAGTCAACCATGATCAAATTGGTGACAAGATCAACTTTACAAGTATTTTTTTCTTCAACTCTTACCCAGTCACAGTAAAATACAACCTCTTTGAAGCTTATATAATCCAATTCAAATATATTTTGGATTACACCATAGTAAGTCATTTCAGCTTCAACGAAGATTTTATCTTTTGAACTCGCTCGAAAGAAAGTAAGAGCCTTGTATGAAATGCCCGAATTCTGTACATTTGTACTTTCCTCGTACACTTTAGCGCTGAAAATGTAACCGTTTAATCGATACTTTTTGTACTCTTGTGCCACGAACAAAGGTCTAGTGGCTAGACGAGCAAGCGTTTATGTCGCATCACCCGTCTTTAAGAGCTGAGAATATAGATAAGTTAATTATATTAGTGGTAAAATTTGAGTGTAATGTAACGTTATATAACGACTATATTCATTATAATTACCTCTTGTGTCAACCACAACGTAAATTCACTGTCTGATTGTACCATTATTTTTCGTGTTTTATTGTTCTCACGGGCTTCATATTTTCTGCATATTATAAAATTAATCATGTATAAAATAATCTAAAATAATGTTAAACATTATAATAATCGAAACTTACTTTTTCCATTATTTGACATCTTTATGTGTGTCAAATAGATAACGAGCTACTTGTTCATGTTGCAAACTCGTTCATTTCACTCGTTTTCCCATCAAATGACCACCATCATCGACGAACTCATTAGTGTCATCAACGCTAGTCGAGTCGGGCATATATTCCCGAGTATATATTGATGACTCCACGGTGATGTATTCCTCTGCAATTGATCCTGCAATGTATCGCGTATTCTTGCCGTAATCTTAAAAAACTTTCATCAATCTTTCAAACGGATACATCCACCGATATCTAACTGGACCACAAAGAAGTCCCCCGTCACATAGGTGTACCAACAAATGAACAGTTATGTCAAAGAATGCCAGGGGAAAGTACTTCTCCAATACACAAATCGCTTCGATCACCGCCAATTTTGCGGCCACTATGTCAATTGACTACCTTCTCGCACAAGAGGTAGAAGGTAATACTAATTTGCATAATAGCCCTCCTCAAATCCTTGTGCTTGGAGAAACAGTGCTTAAACAATAGAGGAACCAATTGTATGATCACATGCCAATCGTGGGACTTACACTTATGTAAGTCATGAGTAGCATAATTCACAATCCATTGCAAGTTGAACAAAAAAATAGATGGGCCCTTAAAATTATATATTGTGTCTAAAAGCACCTTTCTTTCCCCACTCATCAAAGTAAACGCACCAGGGAGAATTATTGTCTTTCCCCTACTATCTTCTTTCAACCATAGTTATGGCTTAAGTTTCAAAAATTTAAGGACTTTTCATGCATTTTCTCCATCCTTCGAATGACTCCCCCCAAGGAAAGTGCCCACAATATGTTCATCGAAGTTCTTCTCTGCATGCATCACATCCAATACATGGCGCGACGAGTTATTCTTCCAATAAGGCAAGTCAAATAAAATTGACCTCCGAGACCATGCCTTTCTTGTCTCAGTTTCATTCCCAGTTGGGGTCTTCTTATGCTTGACGTTCTTAAATTTAGGATTCTTACCTGGCATATTAGGGCCAGATTCAGAAGATTTATTTTCAATTTCTGAACCCGAAAGTTGTCTTGGCGGTAGCCTATGTTCCCCGCCCAATAAAAAATTGGAACCTTTCTCAGATCTGAAACTATGAGACGGGGGTAAAAACCTCATGTGGTAATGGCATACATTTTTTGAGCTAAAGGATAGATGAAGAGATTCAGTTTCCTCTCCACAAATAGGACACCCCAAATAACCATGTACTACACAACCGGATAATGTCCCATAAGCTGGAAAATCATGAATTGCCCACATCAACATAGCTTTCAACATAAACTCTTCTTTTCTAAAAGAGTCAAATAATTGCACACCCTCTTCCCACAACTCATTTAATTCTTTTACCAAGGGAGCCACGTAGACGTCGATGTCATCACTTGGTGCCTTTGGCCCAGGTATAAACAAAGACATCATCGAAAATTCAGGTCTCATACACTGTGAAGGAGGGAAGTTGAGTGGGGCTAGGATCACTGGCCATACACTCTGATTTGTGCTTAGATTTACAAATGGATTGAAACCATATGTTGATATAGAAAAACGAATGTTGCGTTGTTCTTGAGAAAAATTGGGATACTCATAATTCATCCTCTTCCAGGAAGTAGAATCAATAGGATGATGCATGATATTACCCCCTACTTCTGCTCTAGCATGCCAAGTCATTGCCTCTGCTATCCACGGTACTGTGAAAAATCTCTTTAATCTAGGCCCAACGGGAAAATATTTCAATACTTTTTGAGGCTCTTTTGAGCTTGTGCCTTCCTTACTAGTAGATTGGACATATCTAGGTTCACAGCATACCGGACAACGATCGAGATTTTCATACTCCTTTCGGTATAGTATGCAATCATACACACAAGCAGGAATCGATTTATACTTCATTCCGAAACTTTTCAAACCTTTCTTCATAACATGATAGCTATTTGGAAGTGTATTATCCATGGCTAAAAGTCCTTCACCCATTTCAGAATTCCTGTCATGCTATTGCCAGACAAATTGTACTGCATCTTCAAACTGTGCAAACAAACCATGGCATGTAAAGTTGTTTTATCTTTCTCACAGCCACAGTATAACGGTTGGGTCGTCTTAAATTTTAAACTTTGGTAGCCATCGTCAAGTTTTATCGCGATATCTTCACGAGCACTTGAATCTTCTACATCATCAGTAACCTCATTCTCCTATACTTCATAAACTCCGTACGTATCATCAACTAAATCCTCTAACATATTATGATCTACGTCGTCCCCTTCTACATCTATTCTACTTGTTGAAGGTTGTTGATGATGCTAAGATTTAGCACCACCAGGTAAGGTGTTTTCAAGCTCAATATAAGAATAACAATGGCAGCACAGTTATATAAAGAGGTAAGAGAACGAGATGAGTATAAGAGGAGAGGGCACAGGTATATAAGTGGTTCAGCCAATTTGGCCTACGTCCACTGTGAGTGTGTGTGAGTAATATCACTGAATGAAGGCACTAATGGCCATGGATACAACCTCTCAAGCTTTCTCTCTCTACTGTGTATTAGATAAAGCTTCAACTAGGGTTTAATATATGGGGATCCTTTTGCAAGGTAGGGGTGACCCCTATATATAGTACCAAGGGGGTGTAATGTACCCCCCATGCATGTAATGAACATGTGTGTGGTAGCCTCACCAATATGGGGGTGTCATCTGTCACTGTCACCTGTAAGGAATGATGATGAAATATTCTCCCCATGTGTGAAGAATAATCTTGTTACAACTGATTTGTGCCCATGTGTCCTTATCCAAATGTCAACAGATGCTCGGCCGCCATATTGGTGGATGACCTCGGCCTGGGAGAGGCCGAGTTGTAAAGGCTTGATGTCCGTTCAATCCGAGATGTGTCATAGGGAGTCTCGGCCTGATCTCAGCCGAGACATTATGCTGGGGTCGGCCCCAGCCGAGGTTGGACATATAGCATGCTGACGATTACTAAGGCTTCTTGTCACCTCGGCCCAAGCCGAGGTTGGACTGGTTCCATGTTGAAGTTTACCGAGGCTCCTTGTCACCTCGGCCTACTCTCGGCCGAGGTTTCCATACCCAGGTATATGAGGATGCTGTTGATGCCTGCGATGCGCGTAGTGTCCATTGAAAATGTAGGTGATAGTGTCGGCCTGGGCCGACCTCGGTCTGGCCGAGGGATGATATCGTGGGCCCACGGCTTATCTAGGGTCGATCAATATCTCGGCCCAAGCCGAGGTTGGTGTCTTAAGGCCGAGGTTACACTTAGGCATATCAATCACCCCCAGCCCTTAGTCATATGCGAGAGCAAGTGGCTAGGGGATTACTACACCACCGAGGCCTATCCGTCCCAAGCCAATACCTGCATGACACCTGTCCACGCTAGAACGTACTTACTTGGTATGCGTGTGCCGTCAACTGTCCTTTAGGTCTCCCAAGGCAATGATGTGCCTTGGGAAATGTGCCCACGTATTTAAGGGTTTGATCCTTCTTTTTCTCTTTCTTCTTCACTTCATTCGTGCGCACAAACCGTTCTTGCAATTTCTCTCTCTCCAAAGCTTCTCTACTCAACGCTTCTTCTGCCGAAGCCTTTGTCGACTTTCTTGCGAGTTTTCTTCATTTCATTCATCGATTCATTTCCAGGTACTTCTTCCTTTCCATTTCCTTTGTTTCTGGTATTTGGTTTGCATTTTCTGGCGGGTTTTTAAGTTTTCCGGCGAGCTCCATTGTCTCAGGCGAACTGGGTTTGCTTTAAACTTTCAAGTTTGATCTTTAAACTCCTTTATTTTACAAGTCAATCCTGTTTGTAGTTTTAGGAGTTATTCCTAAGTTTAGGGTCGTCCTCTGATGCTCAGACCTTTATACCAGCTTCTTGAGGATTTCCCCTCTCTCAGAGAGAAGACCCTAGAAAAGATTAGGCAAATAGAGAGAGCTCAGGAGGAAGCTCGTAGGTCACAAGAGTTTCCCATTAGACCCTTGTTTCCACCACCTATGAGGGTGATATATCCTGACCCCCGGAGAACTTCTATCATACAGGGGTGCTTGCTGATCCAACACCTATGTCTGAGTCTGAAGCTTCTACCTCAGACCCCATGTCAGTGGACTCTTTCCAAGAAGCTATGGATTTCACACCTCGGCCTGATCAGGCCCCTGATCAGGCCGAGGTATCCAGCCGAGCTTCATCCCATAATGGCTCCAGCACCTCATCCTCTTCTTCAGAGGTTGAAGTGCTTGAGCCGAGTGTGGCTGTGCCACCCATTCTTGATGCCATCCCCCTGTCGGCCGTCACAGGGGCAGAGTTCGCTCAGAGATTCCCTAGTAACCCATCTATATCTGCTTCGGCCGACGTTGAGCTTGATGATGATGAAGATGTTGAAAGTGAAGTCGACATCTCTGAGGAAGCCGAGTTCGAGAGCACTATAACTGAAGTGGATCTTCTATGCTTCAGATATTTGTACTCCATCAGTCCTTCCATCAAATTAAGGAGACCTCTGAGGGAAGAGAGGGCCTATCACGGCCGAGATGGGGAAATCTGCCAGTACGAGCAGATGTTTAAGTTAGGGTTTTGCCTACCCATTCATCCCATCATCAAATCCATTCTCTCTTATATCAACTTGCCCCCCTCACAGCTCTCTCCCAATGCCTGGAGAGTCATCATAGGGGCCATTATTCTATGGAGGGCAGTCCACCACTCTGACCTCCCAGTTCAGGTCTTCGTTGGTTGTTCTGTCCCAACCTCGGCCAAAAACCATCCGAGCTACTATCATTTTGTGGCTCGGAGGCCTGAGAAGAAAATGCTCCTGGTGACTCAGACCTCAAATCATAACTGAAAGCCCCGTTATTTTTTCGCCTCAGGACCATGGGAATTTGGCCCATGCGTCCCCTCTTCCACACTTGAGCCGAGGATACCCCTCAAATGGGGCAAGGTCACCATATCTGCCAGGGCTGATCCTGGTCTAAGTCTTCAAAATACGCAGAAGGTGAAGGCCCTGCAAGACCAAGGGGCAGATGGTCTGTTTGTTAAGTTCGAACATTTTCTGACCCCCCAGTATCTCTCGGGGACGAGCCTGGGTGGAAGTCCCCTTGTTGATTTTGGTAAGAATTTTTATTTTAAGTCTAAACTCTGAACTTATTTATATCTGATCTCTGACCCATATCTTTTAACTTTTGTAGAGCGACCACAGGGCATCCCAGACGAACTGTGGGAGATGGCTGCTCCGAGCTTGGCGAGGCTTGCCAAAAAGGCTGGTCTGAACGCTCCTCCCCCAGCTCCCTCAACATCCAAATCTCAGGCCTCAAAGAAGAGGGCCCCAGAAACCCATGCCTCTGAGGATCAGAGGCCGACCTTGAGGCAGAAGAAGGCCTCTGATGCTGCACTTCCCATCTTTTCGACCGACATCCTGACGGCACGTCTTGACCAGTTAAAGTTGACCGATAATGTGGTTGGCCACAACAGGCAGGCCATGGACGCAATCGGCTCTGTAATGACCGAGGCTGACAAGCGCTTCTACAGAGCTATGGACACCCCCCTGCTGGTTGAGTTCGGCCTTCAAAGAGCCGTCCAAGTATGATTTGTTCCTTCGTCAAAATTCTATAAGTGCAACATCTGACTTTTCTCCCGCTTAACCTCTTCATTAAATGTGCAGGGAGTGACTGCTATGTATCAACTATCGAACTGGGCTATGAGGAAATTGCCCCTTATCTAGAAGGGGCAAGAGGCCGAGAAGGTTGAGAGTGCCCTGAATGCTGAGGTCGACCGTTTGAAGTTAGAGCTGTAGAGCTCTGAAAATAAGGTCAAGGGGTTGGAAAAAGACATCTCTCTGCTCGTCAAAGATCACGCCAGAGCCCTGAAGGCCAAAGATGACATGCTGCAGCAGAAGGTCAGCTCGGCTGTGAAGGCTTCCCTTGAAGATGCCTCAGACAAGATAATTTCTGACTACAAAGGCTCAGACGAATTCATGGGTTTTGGCTTTAAATATCTTGAAAGAGGTATCAAGGCCACTACCAAATGGGCTGAAGTCAGAGAGCGGGAGGTCGGTTGACTTTGTGGGTCTCGGCTTTGAAGACCCTCAGTTTGCTCAGGCGCTTCAAGAGGTAGAGGACGAGGCTGCTGCACCTGCTGAAACTGCAACTCTTGGAGGGACCGAGGTCGGAGGGGCAGACCACACTGACGATGCGGCCGAGGTGACCAAGGCCGATCAAGCCAACCCAGCCGAGACTGTTAATGTTCCCCCTCAGACCTTTAGTCTTTTTTAACTTGTAACAAATTTGTAATTTGTAACTTGTAATACCTCAGTATTTTGTAAGGAATATTTATAATTAATGCCTATGAATGCTATATGATCTCTTCCTTTTACTAAATGTCAATCTCTTCTATTACTTTGTTGCAGTGTTCTTGTTTATACTCAGTCAATAATTCTGGCCTCAGATCTCTTCACCACTGAATTGTAATTAGGCTCTGAGGTCATTGCCTGAGATGCTATTCTCATAACCTTCACCAAATTAATGATGTTAAGGGTCTGAGGTCATCTGCTAAGGTGTCTGAGCTCAGACTTCGTCACCACCGAGTGATGTTATGAAGGTCTGAGGTCATCACCTAAGATGTTAGCCTCATAATTAATCTCACATGTTAAGAGTCTGAGGTCATCTGCTAAGGTGTCTGAGCTCAGACCTCGTCACCACCGAGTGATGTTATGAGGGTCTCAGGTCATCACCTAAGACGTTATCCTCATAATTAATCTCACCAAATTAATGATGTTAAGGGTCTGAGGTCATCTTCTAAGGTGTCTGAGCTCAGACCTCGTCACCACCGAGTGATGTTATGAGGGTCTGAGGTCATCACCTAAGATGTTATCCCCATAATAAATTTCACCATATTAATGATGTTAAGGGTCTGAGGTCATCTGCTAAGGTGTCTGAACTCAGACCTCGTCACCACCGAGTGATGTTATGAAGGTCTGAGGTCATCACCTAAGATGTTATCCCCATAATAAATTTCACCATATTAATGATGTTAAGGGTCTGAGGTCATCTGCTAAGGTGTCTGAGCTCAGACCTTGTCACCACCGAGTGATGTTATGAGGGTCTGAGGTCATCACCTAAGATGTTATCCCCATAATAAATTTCACCAAATTAATGATGTTAAGGGTCTGAGGTCATCTGCTAAGGTGTCTGAGCTCAGACCTCGTCACCACCGAGTGATGTTATGAGGGTCTGAGGTCATCACCTAAGATGTTATCCCCATAATAAATTTCACCAAATTAATGATGTTAAGGGTCTGAGGTCATCTGCTAAGGTGTCTGATCTCAGACCACGTCACCACCGAGTGATGTTATGAGGGTCTGAGGTCATCACCTAAGACATTATCCCCATAATAAATTTCACCAAACTAATGATGTTAAGGGTCTGAGGTCATCTGCTAAGGTGTCTGAGCTCAGACCTCGTCACCACCGAGTGATGTTATGAGGGTCTGAGGTCATCACCTAAGACGTTATCCCCATAATAAATTTCACCAAACTAATGATGTTAAGGGTCTGAGGTCATCTGCTAAGGTGTCTGAGCTCAGACCTCGTCACCACCGAGTGATGTTATGAGGGTCTGAGGTCATCACCTAAGACGTTATCCCCATAATAAATTTTTGATCTAAGAATGAAGCAAGAACTGTTATGGAAACTGATCTTTATTAATAACCTCTTCTCAATAAGATGGTACATTTACATAAAATTCTATGCAACATCATGTGTAATATCTCTTGAGATGGTCAGCATTCCATGGGTTAGTGAAAGGTTCTCCTTCTAGGTTTTCTAGCCTGTAAGCCAGGCACAACCTCTTCCGTTACTTTGTAGGGGCCATGCCAGTTTGGGTGTAGCTTGTTTGCCTTCTGTAGGGTTTTCTTTAGCACTAGATCTCCCACTGCGATGGGTCTTGACTTCACCCTTTGGTTGTAGAATTTCGTTGCGCTCTGCTGGTAGGCTGCTTTTCTGACCTCTGCGTTTTCCCTTCTTTCTTTGATAAGATCCAGGTCTAGCCTCCTCTTCTCCCCATTGCTGTCAGGGTCGTAGGTCTGAATCCGATGAGTTGGTAGTCCTACTTCCGTTGGTATGACGGCCTCTGAGCCATGTGCCAGCATGAATGGGGTTTCCCCCGTTGGTGTCCTTGTCGTGGTTTTATGGGCCCATAACATAGCGTAGACCTCTTCTGTCCATCTCCCCTTCGCATCTTCTAACCTCTTCTTGATTCCGTCCAAGATAGTTCTGTTAGTGACCTCGGTCTAGCCATTTGCCTGAGGTCGGCCAGGAGATGAGAAGAACTGTTTAATCCCCACTCTTAGGCAATACTTTTCTAAGGAGGAGTTCTTGAACTTGGTCCCATTATCCGAGATGAGAGTGTTTGGGAGGCCATATCTGCATATGATGTTCTTCCAAATGAACTGGAAGGTCTTATGCTCTGTAATTATTATCATCGAATCTGCCTCCACCCACTTTGAAAAGTAGTCAATGGCAACTATCAAGAATCTATAGTTGTTGACAGCTCTTGGCAAAGGTCCTACTAAGTCAATTCCCCATACCGTAAATGGCCATGGAGAAGAGATTGACGTCATAGGCTGATGGGGTTGATGAGGGATAGTGGCGAACCTTTGACATTTGTCGCACCTCTTCACATAGTCTGCCGCGTCCTTAGACAAGGTAGGCCACCAGTATCCCTGAGTGATGATCCTCTTGGCTAAGGGCCTTCCCCCTATGTGGCTAGAGCAAGAACCCTCATGAACCTCCTGTAAGACCTGGGGTACTTCCATGGGATGCACGCATCTGAGGAGAGGCAATAGAAACCCCTTTTTGTACAAGACGTCTCCTACTATTGAGAACTTGGCAGCCCTGTATCTCAACTTTCTCCTTTCCATCTTGGACTCAGGTAGCTCTCCGTCTCTTAGGTATCTGACGAGCGGGTCGATCCATGAGTCTACCAGGTTCACATTGTGACAAGGGCTACATACCTCGTCCTCCTCGATGCTTGCTTTTCCTAAGACCTCGATTGGAATGGTCCTTCCCAAATCTGTCTTCATTGCCGAGGCCAGCCTTGTCAATGCATCAGCGTTATTGTTGCTCAGCCGAGGCACTCTCTTCAGCTTTGCTTCTTCAAAATACTCTAACAACCTTCTTACCTTCTTTAAGTACTTGGAAATCCTTTCGTCTTTGGCCTCGTATACCCCCAACACTTGATTGATAACCAACCTTGAGTCGCTATGGAGTAGGAGTCACTTTACTCGAAGAGTTGTTGCCAATAAGAGACCTGCTATCATGGCCTCATACTCGGACTCGTTGTTTGAGGCCTGGAAGTTGAATCTCAAGGCGTATTCAATGTTGGCGCCATCTGGAGCCGAGAGTATTAGCCCCGCGCCGCTTCCACTGTCACAGGAAGAGCCATCAACGAAGAGGCTCCATACGTCTGCATCTGATGAGAAGACCCCTTCTCTCATAACCCCCTTCTTGAAGAGGTATCGATCCTCTTCGTTCTCTTCTACTCTGCTCTGGGTTTTGCCTGGGACGACCTCTTCTCGGCCTTGGAAGACGTTTGGTGCAGTCTCTTCTGAATCTCGAAAGACACTACGGTTCGTCTCTTCGCCGTCATCAAAGCCTTTCTCTGTCTCGGCCTCTTCCAAACTTCTATCGGCCTCTTCCCAGGTGAATTCTGCAACAAAGTCTGCGAGGGCCTGTCCCTTGATGGCTGTCCTAGGCTGGTAGGTAAGATCATATTCTCCTAGTTCGATGTCCCAGGTCATCAATCTTCCGGACTTCTCAGGCTTGTGCAAAATCTGCCTTAGTGGGGAGTCAGTGAGGACTACCATGAAGTGAGCTTGGAAATAAGGCTTCATCTTCCTTAAGGAATGTATCAGGGCATAAGCCAACTTCTCCATTCGGGGATAGTTCTGTTCAGACCCTTGAAGATCCTTACTGTTGAAGTACACAGGCCTCTGGATTCCATCCTCTTCCCGTATGATGGCCGCGCTGATGGCTGATTCAAAGACTGCCAGATACACAAATAACCTTTCCCCCGTGATGGGCCGAGACAGAAATAAGGAAGACCTTAAGTAGGACTTGAGTTGGTTGAAGGCTTTTTCACACTCTTCGTCCCACTGGAAGACCTATCTTAGAACTTTAAAGAATGAAAGACACTTGTCCGTTGCCCTAGAAACAAACCTGTTAAGGGCTGCCACTCTTCCCGTGAGTCTCTGTACATCCTTGATACTCCTAGGAGTCTTCATGTAGAGCAATGCCTTAATTTTCTCGGGGTTCGCTTCAATTCCCCTCTGATTGACAATGAATCCTAGGAACTTCCCGGCTCCTACCCCGAAGACACACTTCACTGGGTTGAGCTTCATTCTGTACGAGTCAATGACATCGAAGGTCTTCTCAGGTCCGCTATGTGAGTGCAGGCTTTCAGGCTCTTCGTTAGCATATCATCCACATACACCTCCATGGTCTTACCTATTTGCTCCTCGAACATCTTATTGACAAGACGTTGATACGTTGCCCCCGTATTTTTCAGACCGAAGGGCATCACCTTGTAGCAGTACGTCCCTTTGTCAGTAATGAAGGCGGTCTTCTCAGAGTCTTCAGCATCCATGAAGCTCATGAGCTCGTGCCCTGCCATTGTGTCCACCATCTGGTCTATCCTAGGTAAGGGATAGCTGTCTTTCGGGCAAGACCTGTTCAGGTCAGTGAAATCTACACACATTGGCCACTTCCCATTGGCTTTAGGCACGATGACTGCATTTGAGAGCCACTCCAGGTAGGTAACCTCTCTTATGAACTCAGCCTCTTCTAACTTTTTTACCTCTTCCCGGATGACGTCATACTTCTCCCTGGAGTACACTCTTCGTCTCTGCTTGATCGGCCTGGCATCTCTGTCTACGTTGAGCTTGTGGCTCATGACCTCAGGGTCGATACCAGTCATGTCTGCGTGACTCCATGCGAAGACACTCGGTCTCCTTCTGAGGAATTTTACCAGCTCTTCCTTGATCCCTGGCTTTAGGGCCTTACCGACCTGGACGGTTTTTTTCGGCTCGTCCTCATTGAGGACGATGGATTCTACCTCTTTCGCGGCCTCACCCTTCTTCAATTTTGTTTCGTCTCTTGGGTCAAGAGTGTCAATGCTGTAAGTGGTGGTTGCTCTCTTATGGGCCTCTCTCTCTTCGACCGAGTTTAAGTAACACTCCCGCGCCGTGGTCTGGTCCCCTTGCACTTCCCCTACTCCATAAGGAGTCGGGAATTTTAGCATCTGATGGACCGTCGACGGAACGGCTTCAAAATCTTTGAGGGCCACCCTTCCTACGATGAGGTTGTAGGCCGAGAAAATGTTTTCGTCCATGACGAAAAAGTTTATCTTCTTGGTCAGCCTCTTAGGCCACTCATCCCCCATCTGTACATCCATTTCATACATGCCCAAGGGGTGAACCTTTTCACCACTGAAGCCTATCAATGGGTGATGGTAGGGCACCAGCCTTGCCCTGCTAAGACCCAGGCTCTTGAAATAAGGCCAGAACATCACGTCTGCTGAGCTTCCCCCGTCTATGAGGATCCTCCCTACCTCGCACCCATGCACCCTTGTTGCTATGACCAAAGGGTCATCATGGGGGGCTAAGATACCCTTGAAGTCGAGTCTGGAGAACCCCACTACGAGGGTATCCATGTCTACCTTCTTCCTCTTTTGCACCACATCGGAAGACGTTAGATTCACAACCTCAGTCTTGGCCACTGACCTGGCCTCTGCTATATGAGCCTTCCTATCGGCTACCTCAGAGCCACCTCCTGCAAATCCCCCACATATGGTGCTAACACCAAAGGAGATCATACCGATCCTCTTCACCGGGGTGTTGTCATCCTTCGGCGGAAGATCCGGGTCGTCTTCATCATCTCCCTCTGAATCATCGTCCCTTCTGGCCGGGACGTCGCCACGGCATCTGTCATTTCTTCTCTTCTTAGGGTCTTCTCTTCCACCCTTCGGAGCCTTGCCATCCACATACTTCCTCAGCTTTCCAGATTTCAGCATCTTCTCAATCTCATCCTTTAAAGCGAAGCATCTATCTGTGATATGGCCGTGATCCTGATGGAACCCACACCATAGGTTTTTGGTTCCTCTTATGTGGCGGGGCCTTCAGTTTCTTCGGCCACCTCAGAGTCCGGTCAGTCTTAATCTCATTAAGGATGTGTTCATAGCTCACAGTCAGAGGAGTGTAATGAGCAAACTTGTCATCACCTGACCTCTTCTTCCCCTCTTTCTTGCTTTGGACCTCCCAGTGCCACCGCGGTTCTCCTCCTCATATTTGGCTGCCATTGCCTCTTCCGCATTCATCACCTTCCCTGCGGTTGCCAAGCAGCTCCGCCATAGACCTGGGGGGTCTTATGCCAATTTCCACAGTAGCTTCCCCTTCTGGAGGCCTCCTATAAGGGCGGTCATGGCTATGCTTTCTTCATAGTCTTCCACCTCCAACTTCTCTTTGTTTGAATCTTGCTATGTAGTCTCTTAGGCTTTCACCCTTGGCCTGTTTGACATACAGTAGGTGGGTAGTCTTCTTTTGAGGTCTTATCCCAAAGCAGAAGTTGTGGATGAACTGCTCAGCCAAACCTTTGAAGTTCTCGATCGAGTTCTTCGGAAGAGAGGTGAACCAGCTGTGCGCTGCCCCCGTCAAGGTCCCCGAGAAGGCCCTACACTTCATATCATTGGGTATCGAGTAAATATCTGCCGCCGACTGGTACATCTCGATATGGTGCACAGGGTTAGTGCTGCCATCATACTTAGGAGTCACTGTAGGAGGCTTGAACTTGGCTGGGGTTGGGAACCCCACTATCCTTGCCACAAATGGGGATCCCTCTGAGTAACCCCTCTGTAATGGGTCTCTGCTTTTAATGAGGTCTCCCATCTTCTCCTCAAGGCGTTGGATAGAATCATTCCAGGGTCTTCTGTCATCAGCTTGGCCGAGGTTATCCCCTGCCACCTCCCTGCGATGGACAGAGGGTTCCCCACCCACAACACGTTGACTGTTGACCTCTTCCTGTTCCCTGGCTCTTCCTCCACAGGGTGGTCTGGCCGACCTTGCCTACCCCCTCTCTGAGAGCCTGCTACGCTCCTCGACCTTGATAGCCTGTGTCTTAGGTCATTCACCGGGCCCAGCCTCTCGAAGGCCGACCCTCTGCTCAACCTGTCAAAGGCCGACCCTCTTTGTTGGGCCTCTTCTCTTCTTCGGACGACACATCCTTGACTCTGCCTAAGAGGTCGTATAGTGTCATTTGACACCTCATACGGTTCCCAGCAGTCTTCTGGGGCTTCTTCAGCTTCTAGGTCATCATACCTGTCCTCTGGGCAAGGGGTTCCCTGCCTCCCCAGGCGCAAGCGCCTAGGGTCAGCAATGTCCCTCCTCCACTGGGGTGCAGGATGGTCCTTCATCGGTGCCTGGGGTGGTACCCTGGCGTCAGGATGGGGCTGAGCTGCCGTCGGAGTGATCATGTCCGGTGAGACTCCAGGTGGCCTCATCATCATGGTTTGACTGAGCTGGGCAAATTGCTCCTTCATGGCTTGTTGTGTTGCAGCTAAAGATTTCAAGGCTGATGCTACCTCCGCCATTTCGGACTGGGGAGGAGCCTGACTGGAACTAGCCCCTCCACCCCCGGGCGGCAGAAGAGGTGGTGGTAAGTCTGGTGCCATATGTTAACACTATAGAGATTGAGTAGCAAGTGAGCTTAATACCTTAAATGACCTCTTTCAGTGAAACAGCTCCACGCAAGGGGTGGTTCCTGGTTCACCACCAGAGTCTCCGGTGAGGTTAAGCAGAAAAAGAGGAAGAGATAGCTTCTCGATTCCCACAGACGGCGCCAAAATGATGATGCTAAGATTTAGCACCACCAGGTAAGGTGTTTTCAAGCTCAATATAAGAATAACAATGGCAGCACAGTTATATAAAGAGGTAAGAGAACGAGATGAGTATAAGAGGAGAGGGCACAGGTATATAAGTGGTTCAGCCAATTTGGCCTACGTCCACTGTGAGTGTGTGTGAGTAATATCACTGAATGAAGGCACTAATGGCCATGGATACAACCTCTCAAGATTCCTCTCTCTACTGTGTATTAGACAAAGCTTCAACTAGGGTTTAATATCTGGGGATCCTTTTGCAAGGTAGGGGTGACCCCTATATATTGTACCAAGGGGGTGTAATGTACCCCCCATGCATGTAATGAGCATGTGTGTGGTAGCCTCACCAATGTGGGGGTGCCATCTGTCACTGTCACCTGTAAGGAATGATGATGAAATATTCTCCCCATGTGTGGAGAATAATCTTGTTACAACTGATTTGTGCCCATGTGTCTTTATCCAAATGTCAACAGATGCTCGGCCTCCATATTGGTGGATGACCTCGGCCTGGGAGAGGCCGAGTTGTAAAGGCTTGATGTCCGTTCAATCCGAGATGTGTCATAGGGAGTCTCGGCCTGATCTCAGCCGAGACATTATGCTGGGGTCGGCCCCAGCCGAGGTTGGACATATAGCATGCTGACGATTACTAAGGCTTCTTATCACCTCGGCCCAAGCCGAGGTTGGACTGGTTCCATGTTGAAGGTTACCGAGGCTCCTTGTCACCTCGGCCTACTCTCGGCCGAGGTTGCCATACCCAGGTATATGAGGATGCTGTTGATGCCTGCGATGCGCGTAGTGTCCATTAAAAATGTAGGTGATAGTGTCGGCCTGGGCCGACCTCGGTCTGGCCGAGGGATGATATCGTGGGCCCACAGCTTATCTAGGGTCGATCAATATCTCGGCCCAAGCCGAGGTTGGTGTCTCAAGGCCGAGGTTACACTTAGGCATATCAGTTGTTGTGAAGGTTGGTCGGGGACAAAAGGAACTTTCAATTCACCGTGAAAACTCCAAAATCGATAACTATCTTGCATACCCGATCTTAACAAATATAGTTCAACTGTTTTCCACTCAAACACCTTACCATTCATACACCTAGTACACGGACACGTAAACTCTTCATCATTATGAAATCTCTTTGCATATTTCACAAATTCGTTAGCACCTCCGCGAAACACATCCCCCAATCTATTTGTCTCACCCATCCACTCTTTGTATTTCGGATATTCCATCACAGCTACCACAACTAATCACCTATTAAAGGTACGAAGCGTATATTCATGGATTAGTATAAACAAAACTTAGATTTATAGTATGTTTCATTTAATTATGTCTTATTTATATTCAAATTCAATTTATAATAGAAATTTCTATCTCCTCTAAAGGGTGAGTGGTCTTATCCCATTCAAGACCGCATTTTTCTGTAATATACTTAACAACTCATGCACATTGTTACAATTTGGAAAAAAATCGGCAGCATATCCCCATAATTCTCCAAGTACACAACGTAGATTGGCAAGTGTGAGTGTTATTTCAATTGATCAATTGAAATAACAGTCACAATTGTCAATCTAGTATGTACCCAGAGAACATTAAGATACGACTGCAGAACTTCCTCCAAAAGTAACAACTTTAAGCCACTAAGAATATTATACAGAAACTATACAGTCTCAAACTGTCCAAATGAGACAATACTAGAGATCTCATTACAGGGGTAATGACTCTCGAACGGGTTTAAGGGCTATTGAATGCGCACGCATAAGAACTATAAGGCTAGTATCTATGCACACTATATTTAATTTCAAGTATGTTTCATTTAATTATCATACTATATATATATTGTTCGATATACAAAGTAATTTTCAAAAAAAGTTGAAAAATCCCACCCCCATATGGATAATAATCCAGTGGTCATGCCACTTTTAAAACTAACCAATCCAACATTTACTAAACAAAATAATCCAACAACAATGTCAACAACAAATGTGTATCCCGTACTCCTTCTAATTCATCTGCTCAATTAATTCATTTCATCAATTAAACTAACAATTAAAGTATACAATTATTAATTTACTAATTTACAATGAGGGGAAATCCTACTTTCAAATGAAATGGACACTAATTGTTAATTTACTTTCATCTAAAACTATACAATTAAAGTTACAATTAAAGCTATACAATTTATTAATTAAAGCTATACAATTGTTAAGATTGCCCCACCACACATACACCCCCCCCCCCCACCACACCTCCCCACCACCACCCCACCCCCTGCCCCCTCCCCCCGCCACACACACACGCACACACACACACCCCAACCCATCCCCACCACACCCCAACCACCCCACCGCCTGCTCCCCCTCACCCCACCACACACATGCACACACCTGCACACACACACCCCCACCCCCACCCCACCCCACACACATACGCATACACCTGCACACACACACACACACACACCACCCCCTGCCCCCCTCCCCCCACCACACACCACCACACACATATATATACACACGTATAGAAATGAAAGAGAAAGAGAGGGAAAAAATATACCTTAGAGAGAGAGAGAGAGAGCTGGAAATCGCTTAGAGCGAGAGAAAACAAAAAAACGGTGGGAAAAAAGAAAGCATAGGATTTTTTTACTGAATAATTTGTCACGGACGTGTCACGGTCATTGACCGTGATAATACTAAAAATATTGTCACGGTCAAAGACCGTGACAAGTTCGTGACATGTAAATTTGTCACGGCCTTGTCACGGTCAAAGACCGTGATAAGATTTTATCATGGTCTTGTCACGGTCAGTGATCGTGACACAAAACGCGTGTTTGTTGTCACGGTCAATGATCGTGACAAGGCTAAGCGGCTTGAGCATTGTTGTATATATATATTTTATGCAACATCGGTTGTATATATATATTTAAATGCGACGTTTGATAATTTGAAGCATTGTTGTATATATATATTTCTGATTGAACATTAACATCGGTTTCAAATTATCAAACGTCGCATAAAATTAAATATAAACTCATTTCAAATACTCTCATTTGCAATTCATTAATTCACAGTGAACCAATTGATATAATTAAATAATTTGTGTAATTGAACATTAACATCAGTTTCAAATTATTAAACGTCGCATGAAATTGAATTTAAACTCATTTCAAATACTCTCATTTGCAATTTATTAATTACAGTGAACCAATTGATGTAATTAAATAATTTGTGTAACCAACATATATATATACACGAAAGTGCTCATGTGCGGGAAGTCTGCACAAATTATATCCGGGCTCTTTTTTTAGCGCACCGCCATGTGCATATTCTCCAAATCTCTCACTCTCTCTTTTCCGATATTGTAGGGAATATACCAATCCCCTATTTTGTTTGTACAAATACCGAACAAAGTAATCCCCTTCCCATGTTTATAGGAATCCTAACTGTGAGAAAAAGAAAAAAATGAAACACCTTTTCCAAATGAGAAAAAATAAGGAAGGTTCGGATGCCTCTTGTGCGATCTTTCTGCATAAGAGCATTGTTGTATATATAGGGATGGAGGTAAAAATGGACCAGTGGAGGCTTGAGCCCCCACAAATTTATATAAAAAAAGTACACATGTGCTAGTATAAAAAACTATGGGGTAGAATGAATTTTATACAAAGTCTAGGATAACTTTTGTCAAATACTTGAAAGTTATTAATCAAGTAAGACAAGACAACTGACTTGGTAAAGTTCTTCCTCTCACCACAATGACACCCTCGTCTTTCCCAGGTAAGTTGAAGACGAAGGCCTGATTTTTATTCATTTAATCACGCACTTCTCTCTCTCTCTCTCGCTCTCTCTATGTGCCCATTTTTTTAGGGGTTGAATCCATCAAATATTATGCAAAGATTTAATGAAAGTGTACCCCCACCCCACCCCATTTTTTCGAGTAAGTCCTATCCCTTAATTTTAAATTTAAGGTTAATTTGAGATGTTGACTGTAATTTTAATTGATAGTGTCAATGTTAATGTTAAAATTAACAAATGGTTATTTAAATGTTAAAAATTATGTTTGTTGTGATTTATAAATATTATGATTGATTGATTTAGAGATTGAAATATTATTGATTGGTAAACTGTTAATTTACAAATTGTAATGTTATAGATTGATGAAACTATTTTGGTCGTTAAACGAGTTCTATTGTAAATTTTGTGATTTATTAATTTTCAGATTAAAATGTTACTAACTGAATGAAAATAAAAATACAACTGATAATTTGAATTTAGGATTCATGTATTATGATGTGTTTTTATTGTTAGTAATTGATTGTATATTTATCTTGTTGTTAATATATGATCAATTATATTCTATAAGTAAGAAATTACATGAAAAAAATTCGGCTTGGGATTCCCTCTCTCGAACCCCCAATATTCTTCACTAAATTAGGCCACACTAAATAAATTTTTTGTGCCCTTATATATATATATATATATATGGAAAGGATCAAGTGTGGTCCCAGATTGAGGTCACTAAATGAGATCCATTTTTTTAAAATAGTAAAAAAAATATTTTGCGCTGATTTTTTTATGATAATTTAAACATTTCAATAGGACTATAAAAAAATAATTAGTACAAAATGATTTTTTTTGTTATTTTAGAAAAATCGGTCAAACTGTGTCAGTTTTTAAACTGATAAAAACTGACAAAGTTTGATCGATTTTTTTAAAATACTAAAAAAAAAATCAATTGAAATGTTTAAAAACCATAAAAAAAATTCGTCCAAAAATATTTGCTTTACTATTTAAAAAAAATGGACCTCATTCAGGGACCTCAAAAGGAGGGACCTTATGAGTCATGAGATCCTCTCTCTCTCTCTCTCTCGAGTCAGACTCTCATAAGGAAGCCTGAAATAAGTTCAATTTAGGGGATCTAATTATTTTTTTTGTTCTAAACATTTCAAGGTAACCCTAAAAAATCAGACAAAAATAATTTATTTTGGTATTTTAAAAAAAAGGATCAATGTTTGACAGTTTTTAAGTTGTTTAAGTCAAGTTCTTAAACTGTCAAATATTGATCCATTTTTTTAAAATAAAAAATAAATTATTTTGTGTTGATTTTTTTTTTTAGGAGTACCCTGATATGTTTAGAACAATTTTTTTTAATAAAAATGATCCCGTACCAAGGGAGGGGTGGGGCCGTATATGTGCCCTACACACACACACACACACACACACATGTATATATATATATATATATATATATACACACACAATACTAATACTGCTATTGTGCAGAGCAGTTCGCTTTTTAATAGTACGGACTGAACACGTGTCATCTGACGGTGAGCCGAGAAAAGAAAGAGAGAGTGCCTATAATTTAGCCGATAATTTTGAGGCTCATCGTCAGGTGACATATGTCCAGTCCGGACCGTTAAAATGTGAACTGGTCCGCACAATAACTATAGCCGGCTGTGGCATGTGTCAAATGGGCAATGACACAACGCCCATTTTAGAGAAAGCATATGTATATTTTAGGGGTCCAAAAATATTTTATGTATAATAGAAATGCCAATTTTTAAAATAAGTTAAATTTTTTTGGGCGCATTTTTTAACTACCCCCCAAAAATTGTACAAATAATGATTCAATTACCCCAAAAAATTTATTAGTTTAATTTTTTCATCAAGGTCCTATTAATCTGTTTTTTTATGTAATTTTAATTAGTGATTTTGCAAGTAGAAATTTTAGAAGAATTATTTTTCAATGAGTTTTTAGGTATTTAATATCTTTGTATAATATTTTTTTGGAAGGGTGTTAAGTTTACTTTCGCACAAAATATTCTCAATCTCTGGACCAACCTATATATATATATATATATATATATATATATATATATATTCATTCCTATTTGATTCGTTCATTTTTTTTATACATCATCCAAGTCTGATCATATTAATGGGGAAGAGTTACACGTGGGGGAAAGAAAAAGCGAGGAGGTAACACGTGTTAAACCTGATACATATGTTTATATATATTGTCTCGCAGTAATTTTTAAAAAGTATTGATAAGATGTGCTCTAAAGATATACACATAGAACTAAAAAATAATATGTGCATAATTTCAATATATAATTAATAGGGTACAAAATATTCGTATAAAGCTTTTATACTTACTAATTTAAAATTTAAAATATGTATTCTTATAACACATATTAACATTTTCTATTTTTAAATTCAAATATTTAAGTTTTCATGGTGTAGCCCGACGGCTTTAATGCAATTGTAAAATAGTTTCGTATAAAAATTATTCAGTCAGAATCTGCGCTTTGTCAGTGTGATTACTTTAACAGAGAATTCGGATTTCTTTTCATCGCCCATTTTTTAGTTTGATAAAACTCTTCTATCACACAAATAGTGATAGGATTTCTAAAAGTCAGACCCACTTATAGCCGTTTTGGAAATTATATTTCATATGGCATCTTCAACTCCGTATAGTCCGTACACATATGTTGACACTGCGATTCAAACGTAAACTATAATTATATGTATATATTCGTTTTTGTTTGACATAAGATTTTGATGATGCAATCTTACCACGCGAATTGTTTTATAGACACCTACACGAAATAATTAAGATAAACACCTTCTTTGTTTCTTGATATTACGTTTATGTCAATATATACAATTTTATTATTATAATTATCATTATATAACTTGTATAATACACTAGTGATGTACAATAAATAAATATAAAAAAATTAATATATATATTATAAATTTAATATTTTATCTTAGAGTCATTACACTGATACTACATTTCTCATCTATTGCATGTTTAAAATAAATTAAAAAATATCATATTTTCATTAACATTATGTGCAACTAATATAATATGATACAAACTTTATTCAATGTTTTAAAGTTAAGTAATCAAACACCATTGTACTAAATGTAGAAAATTCATTTCAAATATTATAACTTCTGTAAAGAGATAACACTCAAAGATAAAGATACAAAAATAATAAATATCTCCAAAATAAATTGTTTCAAACTGTTAATACATAATATATATGTAAAATTTGTTCTATAGTGGATCTAGTTTTGAAATATTTATACTTTAAAACAAAAATGGAAAAAAATGAAAAAAAAACTATATGTAAAAATCATATTTCTAATTTTAGAGAAATATTTCACATGTGTAAAAAAATATCCTACAAGTCTTTGTAAATTTTATACCCGCTCAAGAACTCTATCAGCTTGTCTTTGTAAATGCTCCATTTACTATTATTTATAAATTTTATACCCACCCAATTTCATATATTGATTAAAAATTCTCATTTGAGACTCGACCATCACAGTATATCCTGAAATATCTAGAATTTTAATAGTGTCATCTTTTTTAATACCTTCCATGTATGTGAAAAGTTTAGACCCTATAAAAATTAAAATGATGGTACGGATGCGATGACTTTTTTAAGTTTTGCTCTCGTGTCATCTGAGTAGACATGTTGGCATATATATAGATATATATGTGTGTGTGTGTGTGGATGGAAAATACATCCTATAACTCTTCTATTTTCAACAGAAGAGAAGAAAAGTCGGGAAAAATAGAGATGATGGAATGATAATAAGAAAAGATGTTTCAAGTATACCATCAAGAAAGTTTATCTATCAAACTTCAATTATTTGTAATAAAGTAAGAAACTACCTCTCTGAATTAACTCTGCGCTTTGAGTGATAACTGAAAAAATATTGTTGCATCAGGTTTTGATAAAGAGATCGTATTAGTTGAGGTCCAACTGAGGGGTTTATTTAAGGGGTGGTAGGATCTGCAATGTAGAGTTAATCATCTTAAGGTTCCTCTAATTAAAAGGATCTTTTATTATAAATAGTAGAGTGGTATAGATATTAATAATACCAATACCACTCCACCTGGTATCAGAGCCATGATTGGTTAAACTGTGTGTTAATGTTTAGATTAGTAATAATAATGGTCTGAAATTTATGTCGGAACAATAAGTTACTATTTATTTGAAGAGTTACTATTCATTTGAATAGTAAATTACTGTTCACCGGCGTGAATAGTAATTTACTATTCACATTAAAAACCTAATTTAAATGATAATAATTAGGGGAAATAGAAATCTGGTTTTGATATGGATTGGTATTTGTCGCATTATGGGTTACCGTGTTGCCTTGTGAGGCGTTGAGGTTTATTCCTGAGTAAATCGTTGACCACTGGTGTCAGAAGTGATTTCTAATTCGGATTATTATATTCTTTTAAATTTAGATTTTTTATTTGCATAATATTTTCCTATTTTAGACCACATGGTTATTACTATTCTAAATATTAATATTTGTATTATGGAACTAAACACCATAGATACACACACTTCACAAGAGTTCATGAAGAACTCTTCTTTAATTGAAATTGATGTTCAAAAGGATTTGAACAGATGGACTATTCCTAAAGTCCAACCTAAAATTATTTATAACACTAAGTGGTATAATTTTCATAGCAAGTATGCTATAAAGACTATGGAACAAACCATTAGTCTGAACGAGTAAGATAAGTCTATCGAGCTCTTTAAATGAGATGATCTTAAAGATCATATAAAAGATAAAAATTATCATTTTATTCATGTTGGTTTAATACAAATTGCTTAAAAACCCTTGACCCTTTCTGGTATGAATGCCTGTTTGCAAGCTACTTTATGTGATGGTACGTGTACTAATTTTTGACAATATTTGATGGGAGCTATTAAAACTAGTCTTTGTAATGGACCTATTTATTTTGATGTCTTCCCAAATATAACTTTGTCTTTGTCTGATATGCATCTTTGTAAAGCTCTAAATCTTAGGGTCCAAACCAAAGGTTATAATTTTCTTCCGGGATCGAAAACTATTGGGATTATCTATAGAATTTATTATAAGGTAATGAATATTATGGCTCCCAATATTAAATAATTTAGTCCTTTTAGTAAAACTCTGTTAATTAACACACACCGTATAGATTCTAATGTTCACATACCTAGAACTATAAGTTGGGACAAAATTGATTTCCCAGACACTTGGGCTGTAAAAAATACTCTTCCTCCCCAACCTCGTCAAAATGAAGATATTGGAGATATCATTGAGGATAAAGATGGAGATGTTTTCTTGAATTTTAGGAAATTTAATAGGTGTCAATCCTCTATGAGTCATCCTTCTAGAACTCCTTTTGTTACTTATCATCCATCTGCTTCACGAAATTCTATTTGTGAAGAAAATCTTAGGAACCACCCATATCACGATGATATGAACCTTCAGGGTATCTTTATTAACGAATAGATACCCCATGGTATTTATGAGAAGAATAGTTCTCAGCGTAGAGAATCTCCTACGCCGTCTGAAATGAACGTCAGACTTTAATCTTCTATCCTTTTCATGAATTTCATAATTAATAGGAAAGAAATTAATGCTGAATTTTATCTACCAGGTTATGCTAACTTTCGTGCTTGGTATTTTGCTAAGTATAACAGGGTTGAGTTAGATAATTATAAAAATAAATTTTACAAATGGGTTGAAGATAACCAACAGGTTACTTCTTTTGTGGTTTGGTTTCAAATGTTTTCTAAAGATAAGCATACTTTTGTTCTTGAAACTAAAGATAAACAGATTCTTAAAACAGAAGATAAACATTTGAAAAATTGGAATATTTCGAATAATCAGATTATATCTGCTATTCACCCTCCTACTGAACCCCTTTCCTTTGATGTTGGAAGCACCAACCAAAGTGGTACTTCTACTAGGTCAGAAGCCAGTGCCTTCCTTAACCTTGAGAATGGTGATAGACTTATCAACAATAGGAATATGCTAAATCCACTTTATAAGCAAGGTAATTATACCAATATTATCCTTAATACAATAGGAAAACAACTCAATAGGATTGAGGACCTCCATACACATCTTACTATTAAGAAACCTACAGACTTTGAGAAGAGTCTTGACCAACCTTTAGTTCTACCTCCTATAGATGCTAAAGGTTTTAAAATGGGTAATAAAACTGATTTTATGTCCCAACTAAAAGAGATTGAGAATAATCTCAAAGGGTTAAAACTTAACACATTATCCCACTTAGATTTTGATTCAGAATTAGACTTACCCCTGAAAGAAGGTCATAATTTTGAAAATTCTTTCAAAAATTCTGAAAACCAAGTCAATAAAATTAAATATGGTAATAATATTGGCTACGTTGGTCCCGTTAGAAATTACTACCACAGACCAACTCCTCAGGATCTTCTTTTCGAAGAAAACACTGTGATGAATCCACATACCACCTTTCATGGCAAATCCATTTACGATTGGAATATTGATGGAAAATTTGAAGCTCAAATCTACGAGATGATACATTAGATGTCCATGTAATCCACCATCTGTAAACAAAATGATGCCTCTGATCAAAGTATTGCTCAGATGATCATTGCTGGATTTATTGGAACTCTTCGTGGTTGGTGGGGTAATATCCTCACGGATAATTAAAAGAATGATATTGTTAATGTCGTAAAAATTATCAAAGATGAACATATGCAAGACAGAGGAATACATGACGCTGTTTATACCTTAATGCTTGCTATTATTCATCATTTTGGCGGCAGTAGTGATTATAGCTCGGAACGTAATAGAGAATTATTACAAAACCTAAAATTCCCTACCCTTAGTCAATTTAGATGGTATAAGGATGTCTTCCTTGCTAGGGTTACTCTGAGAAGCGATGGCAACTCTGAGCATTAGAAAGCCAAATTTATCGATAGCCTTCATACTTTCTTTGCTGAGAAAGTTAGAAAGAAATTAAGAGAAGCTAATGATAGCATCTCTATCCCTTACCATAATTATACTTATGATCAATTAATCAGCGTTGTCATCCAATAGGGTCTTTCTTTCTGCAATGACCTTACGCTACAGAGGTAGCTTAAGAAGAAAATTTTTTTTGGAAAGAAAGAGTTAGGGGAGTTTTGTGATCAATTTTCTTATAATACTCTTAAGACTTCTACTCATAAAGTCTCTAAAAGGAACAAGAAGGTTCCTAAGAAATCCTATAAACGAAAAAAGAGATATACTAACGTTTCTAATAATCAGGGGGATAATTCTAAAAGAAAATTTATTAGGAAAAAGAAAACCAACAAATCTAACCCTAAATGTTTCAAATGTGGTAAATATGGCCACTTTGCTAATAAATGCGAAACTGAAACTAAAATTAACAATCTTCAAATTGATGACCATTTGAAGACTCAATTATGCAAACTCTTTCTTAATTCCAGCTCCACTGAAGATCTAGAGGACTCCTATGAGAGGAATGATGAGATTTATTATATCCAAAGCTCTAGTGACTCAGACATCTCTGAGAAAGGAGATTGCCAGTGTAATCCGTTAACTGAGAGATGCAATTATCCCCAATCCATTATTCAAATGAATGGACTAAGTCTTAATGTCCTTACCAGTTAGCAACAATCTATGATTGATGTTATCAATCAAGTTACTGACCCTGACATTAAGCTCAAGTTAATTAAGTCTTGCTATACCCAGGAGAATGTTCCTAATTCTTCAGACTTCCTTTCTAAAAACCAATAGTACTGCCTTAAGGAGGTACTTAACCGTTAGAAAAAGGTGAAGAATTCAATAAACCCGCAAGCATTAATAACCTAAGATGTGAAGTCAATACCCTTAAAAATGAGTTAAGACAATTAAAGGATCAACACAATAACATGCAAATTGAGATTAATAATCTCAAGAATGCTTCAAAGCATTCTAATCCAGAAACTTCAAATCTTGAGGATTCAGTGGATTATTTAGGTGTTATTGATCGTGTACCTAGTAAAAAATGGTACACTACAGTCAACCTCATTATAGATAATGAATTTACTTTGTGTAACATCATTGCCCTAGTTGATAGCGGGGCTGATAGGAATTGTACTCAAGAAGGTTTAGTTCCCATTGAATACTTTGAGAAGACAACTCAATCCTTGTTTAATGCCAGTGGTGATAGCATGGGCATTAAATATAAATTAACTAAGGTTGTCATTTGTAACAATGGAAATTGTTTGAATAGTACCTTCCTGCTTATTAGAGATTTATCCCAATAGATAATTTTAGGTACTCCCTTTTTATCTTTGCTTATACCAATAGATAAAATTGATTCTAGTGGAATAGATACAACTATTCAAAATTAAAAAATCGTTTTTGAATTTATCACCTAGCCAGAGATTAAGAAAATTAACTCTTTGACAAATAATATTATTTTCAAAGAAAACCATTTAAATTTTCTTCAAAAAGAACTCTCTTTTCTAACTATTAAACAAAAGCTGGATTTACCTAATGTACTGCAAAAAATTAATGTTGTTAAAAATCAATTAATAACTAAAGTTTGCAGTGATATCCCTAATGCTTTTTGGGATTGGAAGAAACATATTATTTCTCTTCCTTATGAAACTGGGTTTAATGAAAAATCCATCCCTGAGTAGAAATGTTGGCATATATATATATATATATATATATATATATATATATATATATATATATATATATATATATATATATATATGTGTGTGTGTGTGTGTGCGTGTGTGTGTGGATGGATGGAAAATACATCCTATAGCTCTTCTATTTGCAACAGAAGAGAAGAAAAGTCGGGAAAAATAGAGGTGATAGAATGATAATAACAAAAGATGCTTCACGTATACTTATCTATCAAACTTCAATTATTTTAATAATGTAAGAAACTACTTCTCTGAATGAACTCTGCGCCTTGAGTGATAACTGAAAAAATATTGTTGCATCAAGTTTTGATAAAGAGATCGTATTAGTTGAGGTCCGATTGAGGGGTTTATTTAAGGGGTGGTAAAAACTAACTCTATCTGGAGAGAGAGATATTTTTAGTTTCGAAGATATTTTCAATTTATCCATTTTTTGACTTCAAATAATACAATGTTCAAAATGAGAGAGAAAAGGATAACAAGTAATACTACCATATTAGAGGCATAATAAAGATATATTTGAATGCAGATATAAGGAAAGATCATTTTGTACCTTACACACATCTCTCTCTCTCTCTCTCTCTCTATATATATATACATACATATATATATATATATATATATATATACATATATATATATATTTGAATGCAGATACAAGGCAAGATTGATTCGTATTAAATATTACATATCTCCGCCCGTTAACTTTATGCATTCCAGTGCTTTTACGGTCCTTAATGCCTATATTTATACTCATTAACCATACAACCTTGGATTTGGATATATACATATTTTGCAGGGGTTAATCGTGCTTTTGTAGGTATTGAAACGCTAAAAGTGAGGATCCGTTGCATTTCGGAGAAGTTTCGTCATCGGACGCTACTTCAACGGTATTTTAGTCAATTCACATTTCTTATTAGGCTCATGGAAATTCCACGGATGCGTAGTTCATTGAGTTAGCATCGCGTGACCGCAAACGGTGCATCATTTGGAGATCGGACGAAGAAGCTATGTTTTTTTTTCGTTATTGACCTTTTCCCCCTCTTCATGGACCAAAGAATTGCAAGAAACAGAGTACCGATCGACCGCGTCCCTGGGACCGGTCGACCGCGGTTTTCTATTTTGTCGTGGGAAGGAGGCAATGCACTTATACAAGAAGGCGCGGTCGACCGTGCCCCTGCGACCAGTCGACCGCGTATTGCAGATATTTTGGGATATTTTCTTTTCTTTTCTTTTTCCTTTATTTTCTTTCCCACTTACTATATAAACCCATTTTTTGTTTCTGATTCAGATAGACATTCATATATTAGGTTTTAGAGAGATGTAGGTTTGGGTTTGGGTCTTTGAAGAGTTCTTCTTCTTCCTCTCCTGGTTTGACACCCTTTAGGGTTTGTAAGTGGCACTATTCATCTTCCCTACCAATTAATATAGTTGTATTTCATTATTTCTTGCTTTGTAGTGTAATTTATATGCTTTCTAATTTAGGTTTACACGCTTTATTTTCGTGCTTTCTAGTATAGTTTTATCATGTTTATTTATCACGTTTTTAATATGTTTTCTAGCTAATTTAAATTAGGTTGTGCTTGAATGGAACTCATTCTAGTTGACGCGTTGCTTTGCTTTGGTGATGGTGTTTACGGGTCTATTTCGGGTGTGTTGTCCTAATTATTGCGCCTAGGAGATTTGACGGGGCATATCATGTATGTCTCGTGCTTACAACCTTTCGTGCGCAATTTTCGAGATATTTGTTGACTCCAAAATCATATTAGGCTTTTATGCGGATTTAGGGGAGTGACAACCCTTGGTTCAATTAACTGTCGAAACGAGACGCATTCTAAATAACTCGTCAACCCATGTATCCATTTTATAAAAATTAACTCGGGTGAGGGATATTTGACGCAACCTATAGTTTTACTCGCTTTGTTAGTCTAGTTTCAATACCCTCGCCTAGATAAACATTTCCCTTTCATGCATCTTTTTCTTTATAGTTTGTAATCACCTTTTACACTTTTATTTCGGAGCACTAAATCATCTAAATTCTAGTAACTCGTCCCTGTGGATTTTCGATACCCGACTTACCGATGTGCTTGCCTCGCAAGTGCAGTCGTAATTTAGGTTTGTTCGTATAATCGCGGCGAGACAGAAAACAACGAATGTGCACTTACACGCGCACACCTCTCGCGCACTATCAAAGATCATTTTGTACCTTACACGCATGTTGTACTTGAATGCAGATACATGGCAAGATCATTTTGTACCTTACACGCATGTCTATACATATATATATATATATAATAACAATACCTAAAATAAAAATGACCTATCAAATGAAAGAATCATATATATATATATACATATCCTTTTAGCTTAAATGTAAAATATTTTAATAAAGCTTTACTCTCTGAAGAAGTCGAAGAAGCAAAAAACCAAAAGAATCATCTAAGACGTATTAAAAAATTTAGAGGTTTAAAGGATCCTTGAGGATTTGTTTTGCAAGATAATATTGATATAAATATTTTAAAAATCCAAAAAACCCAGAGAAAAATAAAATATACGAAAATCAAGTAGGTGAGGATTATTTGTTCAACGTTCGTCATATCTTTGTTCATATTCATGTTTGTATGCATCCTATAACTGCGGCATTTTTTGATAAGTCTATTTCAGCGCTTGCTATTTGTGCCGGTTTATGATTATTCCATCTATCATCATATATATATACTAAGGCTTTAGTTCCTGCTTCTAATCTAGTGAGTCCTACTAATCCTATAACTATTACTCCTAAGTGCATAAATTTTATTTCTTACAGGTGATTAATTTTGAAATAAACATGAATATGAACAAAGATATGACGAACATTGAACAAATAATCCTCAAGTCCACAGTACTACAGATAACTGTAGCAGCCCAGTCAAGCCAAAACCTTTCACAAGGTTAAAAAGCCTACGGCAATATCAACGCCTATGGCTAAAAACGGCGACAATGGCAACTCACAGGACACCGGAAAATTTATAAACAGAAGATCATTCCAGAGTTCAATTAAAATATTTATATCAATATTATCTTGCAAAACAAATCCTCAAGGATCCTTTAATATTATATCTAAACATAATTAGATTATTACTTAAGTACTCAGAGTGGATTTCCCGAAAATGCTAGAGAAAACTGGAAATTGTATTACCGGAAGTTGAAAATGAGATTACAAACTTAATTTACAGATGATAATCAAACATATACATACATGTCATAATTTACAGGATATTTAAAGAAAACTTACTATTACAAGCGTAGTTACAAGCTTAATACTGCTGGAAAGTAGAACGGAAACTTGAAACGTAAACTTAATTGAAAGCTAGAGAATTTTGAGAGAGGTTGTATGCTGTGTGTTTGGTTGCTCAAGAGTGTTGTTGAGACTCTTTGTTGAGAAGAGGAGAAGGCTCCTTTTATAGGAGAAGGAAAGGTAAAACAGGAAACCCGTGATCGAATCTTGCACAGTAATCGTCGATTTTTTCAAAAAGTGCACAGTGTCGCACAGTAAAGGTATACAGTGATTGCACAGTAAAAGTGCACAGTGATTCGCCTTTGTGCGTCATTGCATGCGTCATGGTTTTTGTTTGTTTGTGCCAACTGATTTTTGCTGATGGTAGGCTGATATATAGAGTAAATATTTTAACTATTGTAACTTTAGGTTTATGATTGTATCTTTAAGGTTCCATCATGTTATCAATATTGTGTCTTGTTACAGAGTCCATTGAATCTTCGGAATCTGAGTGTCGATAGTTTGTATAATTATAATTAGTAGATTTTTCATTTTCTAGTGCTTCTTCGACTTCTTCAGAGAGTAAAGCTTTATTAAAATATTTTATATTTAAGCTAAAAGGATTTCTAGGTACAAAAATTCTCATGTTAAAGTTTTCTTTTACCATGTGCCAGGGGTCTGTAGGAACTTCATTCATAATCATAAAAACTTTATATAGTTTAAGTAATTCTTCTGTTGCAACTTTGTCTTGTATTAGAGAGTCATCATCTCTTGCTTGAAGAAAATAATTAGATATTTTATCATGTCGATGTTCTAAAAATAAATTATGTCTACTATGTATTATTTGTCCTAATCCTACCCATTCTGGTGGTATGCTTTCTATTATTATTAAAAGATTTGATGAAATTATTTTCCCTAAGTATTTTTTCACTGATTGCATCTATTAGGCTAGTTGGAAAATTACAATTTTTAATTTGATGCCATGGTGGGGGTATTTGAATACTAGCTACCATACCGTATTCCAATAATAGACTTATTGTAACTTGTATCTCTATTGATTTATTATTAGGACATATAGTATTGGTTCGAGTTATAATAAAATCTTCAAAATATCTGTAATCTATATCTAGTAAAATTATAGTGTCATATTTATTTTGAAAGTTATTACGTAAATGTTCATATTTATATGTACATCCTAATGGTTCCAAGCCAAAACGAAAACGATTTTGTAGGGCTACCCAATTTTTAACATCTTTTTCTTTAGAAAATAAAAATATTTTTTCTATTATATCTCTTGGTAAA
This sequence comes from Sambucus nigra, assembly GCA_949130495.1. NCBI lineage: Eukaryota > Viridiplantae > Streptophyta > Magnoliopsida > Dipsacales > Adoxaceae > Sambucus > Sambucus nigra. Next base: position 588,886,592 of record OX422208.1, read on the forward strand.
AGAGTTTCTACTTTTGTTCGTAAAATAAATTTATAATATGGATCAAAGGAAGCTAAAAAATTACTATCACTATAAAGGTTCATTTTTTCTATTTTCTTTTCATTTTCTTGGTTTTTTAGATTTAAGGTTTTATAATGTCTTATTATTGTTTCTTGATCTTTTATTAACTGTGGATTTGATCTAGATTTAAAATAGTTTACTTGTGCTTCTAGTGATCTCACATGATGAGATATATTATGAAAATATATATATATAAGTAATTCATAGCATGTATAAAAGATCCTCTATTGTATTCTCGATTGAACCATATATTGTCCATCATTCTTTGTTGTTCTTCGGTAACTGGTATTTTTGACCTGAACTTTTGCTTCTCATTAATAACAGCAAATAATTGGTTAGGGTAAGGTAAAAATTGATTAATATATCCTTTTGTTCCTGACGAAGATCCTTGTTGCTGAGACATCTGCAAAATTAAGGAGAGTTAGTAATTAATCGAGATAATATATCAGCTAACTGATTTTCTTTACCTTTGATGTGTTCAAATTGAGGTGTAAATCCTTTTCCTGTAATGTGATCTATAAAATTTAACCATCTTTTTGTTGCTGATTTACTTTGGTTTGTTTTATTAAAATGTTTTACTATATTATCACAATCAGTTCTGATTAAAAATTCTTTACCTAAAAATAATTGAAATCTTTCTAAAGTATTTATTACTCCTAATATTTCTAAGTCTGTTGAAGGTAATCTACTTTGCGATTCATTAAAATTGCCAGAGCAATATTTACAAATTTCTTCTTCATTTTTATTACTATTTTTAGTTGGTTTTTGTAATAATATTCCTGCCCATCCTATTGCTGATGCGTCTGTTTGTATAATTTTATAGTTAGTTTCTATTGGTAAGGATAAAGGTTTTAATTGATTAACTATTTGTTTGATTTTCTGAACTAATTTTATATCTTCATTATTAAAATATTTTTGTCCATTTTTACCTAATTTGCTATATAAGGGTCCTACTAATTTTGATAAGTTGGGTATAAACGATCTACAATAATTTAATAGTCCTAAAAATGCTTGTAATTTTTTGGTTTCTTCTAGTTTATCTGGAAAATCTAAAACCTTTTTAACTATATGTTCTTGTAATTCTATTTTTCCTCCTTTTATGTATAATCCTAAAAATTCAATTTCTTGTTTTTCTAATTGCATTTTCTTACTACTAATTATTAATCCTTGATTTATAAATTCATTAAATACTATTTGTAAATGATTCCTATGTTCCTGTTTAGTATTACTAAATACAAGTATATCATCTATATAAACTATACAGAAATCAGAATGTTTTTTAAATATAGTATCCATTTTATTTTGAAATATTTGAGGCGCATTTTTTAAACCGAAAGGCATGACTAACCATTCAAAATGTCCTTCTGGACAAGTAAATGCAGTCCATTCTATAGAGTCTTTTTGCATCTTTATTTGCCAAAATCCTGATTTACAATCGAATTTAGAAAAGTATTTTTTATTTTGGATTTTATTAATTAATTCATCTTTATTAGGTATTTTATAACTATCGTCATATGTATTATCATTTAATCTTTTGTAATTAATTACCATCCTTGCTTTATTTCTTTTTATTTCAGAATGGTTTCTTACCATAAATGCAGGGCTTCTATGTCTACTTATGCTTTTTTGTATGACTCCTAGATTTAATAATTCTCTTATTTGAATTTTAAATTCTTCTTGGTCTATTATTTCACAAGCAATGTCTTTAGTTTTTATAGTTATATCTGGGTTTATTATAATAAGTTTGGCTTCGATTTTATTTTTATTCCAATGTTTCTGTGGGTCTTCGCCTATTATTTCAGTTTTTTCTGCTATCCTAATTAAATCTTCTAGATCCAAATTTGTATTTTTAAACATAATTTTATTTAATTTATTACATTCTATTTTTAAAGTTTCGCTTTCTTCTTGATATTGTAAGTAATTAATTAAGTAATCTTCATCTATATCTAATGTATTATTATCAAATTTTGTGTCTTCAATTGGTTCTAATATAATATTGTTATTAAGTATGAGTTTATTATCATGTTTTATAAGATTAGTTTGGTTATTAGGTATAATATGTGTTCCTTTTTTAAATAATTGTATTCCTGAAGGTGTATACATAAATCCTCCTGTTAATGATTGAATAAAATTTAATCCTAGTATAAAAGGGTGATGACTTTTTACATTAGTTATATAAGTTTGTGGTAAAGTAAATTGTTCATCATTTATATATATTGGTATATTTTGTATACATTGAGTTATAGGTATAGCGTCTTTATTAAATTGATGTATATAAACAGGGTAATTTAAGTCTTTAGCATCTTCTTGTGTTACTAAATCTATATGAATTAAACTTTTAGTTGCTCCTGTATCTAACATGGCTGTTGTTTCTACAATTTTATTAGCAAATTTTATCTTTATAGGAAATGTTATTAGGGCAGTTTTATTAGTATTATTTATTTGTTCTTTATTTTTATCAATTATTTCGTAATTATAGCATTCTACGCATAAATTTTGTTTACAACTCTTACATATATATAATTCTCGATAGTCTTTTAAGCATTTTGCACAATCTAGTTGTATAAATAAAAATTTTTTATATTTGTATTCACATTCTTCTATGTGATAACAAAATTTTAAGTCTTCTAGGCTCTGTTCTAAGATTTCTACATCATCATTATCAGATTCTATTGATTCGGTTGATTCTATGCTATAAATACTAATGTTATCAATTTCTTCATATTCGTCATATATACTTTCGAGTTCTATAGTATCTCCTAAATCTTCTTCAATATCGTCTAGTATATTTATTTTTTCTTGTATTTTAGACACATTATTAGTTTTAGTTCTATAAGGGCAATTAGGTCTTATGTGATTAGGGTCTCCACATATAAAACATTTACAATTTGTTACTTTATTAATTTTATTATCTTTATTTTCTTTAGTGTCTTTCGTTATGTTTCTCTTTTTATACCATGGTCTTTTTCTCTTATAATTATTATATTTATAAGGTTTTTTAAAAGTCTTACTAGGTCTTATTTTATAACTTTTGTATTTTTTATGGAATTTCCTTTTAGGGTTATATTTTGGAGTGTTTTTATGTCGATTGGTTATAACTCTCTTGTTATCGCAACTATATTGGGGTGGTAAGTCTAATTGTTGACAAGTATGATAATATTGTTTTTTAATTTCTTTTCCTTCTTTTAGTTTTCTACATTCAGATTTTAAAGTATTATATACTATAGTGATTCGAGATCCTATTGAATGATTAGTTTTAGAGTCTTCTGTTTTTTGCCAATTTTTCCATATTTTTTCACCTATATTTCCTGGTATTTTTTTGTATATATCTATCTAGTAAATTAACATCTGTTGTTCGTCCTGTTTGTGTCCAGTATTCTACATATTTTCTAGTGTAGTCTCCTATATATTCTAGTCTACATATTTGTAATTGTTCTAGGTTTCTAAGGGCTTCATCTTGTTTTTCAGTTACTTGTAATAATCTGTTACTTCCTAAAAAGGATAATTTAATTAGATTAGTAAATCGTTCAATTTTAAAATTTTCTTTAAATTCTAAATATTCGTCTTTTAGTTTAAATATTAAGTACCAATTTGATACACTTCCTTGTAAAGTATTTTCAAAGTATGATTCGCATTCACTTCTATTTGTAAATTCAATTAAAGTAGTTGTTCTATAGCATCCTTTTTCCCATATTTCTATTGCGGTTTCCCAATCTAGAGGGTTAACGTTATCTAAATTTAATATACTACCATATTGATTTATGTTTGAGCTAGTGTCGAATACATATCTACTTCTACTTTTATTTCCTGGTGTTGGTTTATTACTTTCATTATATTTGTCTTTTGTGGCTCCTAGATGTTGATGTGTTGAATAATCATTAGTGGGTGATTTTGAGGAGTGTGTGGTTGATGATTCTGTTTCTTCGGCTGGATTTATTTCTTCTAGAGTTTTTATAAGTTCTTCTTCATTTAAGAATTTATCTAATCCTATGTTTATTATTTTTTGTTTATTATCTTCATTAGTTCCTTCGGCGCAATATATTGAGACTATTGATTCTTTATTTTCTTCATTACCATATTTTATAATTAATTGTTCCGTTGTTAAGTTATCACAATCTTCTATAATTATATCATAAATTTTATCTTCTAATAATGTGAATAATTCTTCTATTTGTTCATCTACTATTAAGACATTTATTTCATTTAGTAATTCTTCGCTCTCGTTTTCTATATGTTTATAACGACTAAACCTAATACTACTGTGTCCTACTTGATTTTCGTATATTTTATTTTTCTCTGGGTTTTTTGGATTTGTTAATGTTAGAATAGGTAACTTCCACTCAATTTCTTCGTATATACTACTGTCTATTTTTTGTGCTTCTATCATTTCTACATATTTACTATTAAAAGATTTTACTATGCAGTCGAATTCAGCTTTAAAATTTATTTTATAGTGATTAAATATTTTTCCCATAAATAAAGTATATACTAAAAGATTATTGTATTGTCCAGTCATATTATAACCTCTTGTTGCTATAGCTATTTTTATATGTTTACTAAATTCATTTATATCTATAGAGTAATTAGGTATGCATCCTATAACTGCGGCATTTTTTGATAAGTCTATTTCAGCGCTTGCTATTTGTGCCTGTTTATGATTATTCCATCTATCATCATATATATATACTAAGGCTTTAGTTCCTGCTTCTAATCTAGTGAGTCCTACTAATCCTATAACTATTACTCCTAAGTGCATAAATTCTGCATCTAATTTAGTTATTTTCTTTGCGGATTCTTCAGTTATTAGGTCTAAAATTACTTCACTATTTATAGCTGTTATTTTTCTTTGACTAGTGTGATTATATATTTTATTGGTAAAGTCTAGTAAATTCTTTTGATAGAATTGTTGTCCTTTAGCTTTTTGTATGCCTTTTTCTATATATTTTTTAGTATCTTCTTCATTATTATATAGGTTTTCAATCCTAAATATCTCTTTGCCCTTGTTTGTTGAGGAAGATGTCATCTTTAGAATAAAATAGGTTTAATTTTGTTTTAATAGGTGTAGGTTCTGTTTTTAGATTTTTAAAATTTTCAATTAATTCGTTTATTTCAAGTGTCTCTGTTTGTTTTTGTTTATCTGCTTGAATATATTTCGTTAATTTTTCTATTTCTATTCTTATTAAATGTACGTTAGCGTTTATAATATCTAAAATTTCTTTTATAAAATCTTGATTTTCTTCTATCTTTTTAATTCTTTCTAAAACAGTATGATTCATATAAAGATTAAAACCTACCTTTTTCGGCTAATATTCCTAATTGTGTTTCTAAAGCTAATGACCTTTTTTCTTGTTTATTTATTAATCTATTTATGCTATCTTTTATTGTTATGTCTTGATTTACTTTTGAAAGTTCTAGAAATTTATAAAGTAGTTTTATTACTTTTTGTGTAAATATTATAGAATTTTTTATTCTTTCTTTTTCAGTTCGCATTAAAATCTTCCTTTTTCGATTAATATTCCTAGTTGATTTTCTAATGCTAAGACTCGTTTTTCGTAATATTCAATTATTCGATTAGTGCAATTTATTAAATAATCACCTCTAAATTTTTTAATACGTCTTAGATGATTCTTTTGGTTTTTTAATATAAGCCTACAATGTTCTATTGAACTTCTTAAACGTTGTTTTTCAGTTAACATTAAAGTCTACCCTTTTCAGCTAATATTTCAAGTTCTAACTGATATTGGTAAATTTTTTGTTTAGCTTGATTTATTATCCACTTATTAAGAGTTGCTCTTATATAATTCTTATTTTTTATACTTATTTTTCTTATTCTTATAGCTTCGTCTAAACTTTTATATTCTTTTCTTAGTTGGGCTCTTAAATATTCTTTTTCGGTTATCATAAATTAACCTAAGCGTCCTTTTTCACCTAAGATTTCTATTTCTAATTTGACTTGATGGATTCTTTCGTTTATATCCTTTATATTATCTTCGTAATATTTTGCTAGTTCTTTATGTTGATCTTTATTTTTATATTTTAAATAGTTTTTAATGCTATGATCTAAACTTGCGTATTCTAGACGTAGTCTTATTTGAAACCAGGCTTTAGTACTAAAATATTTTCCGTCAATGATCATATATTTAAAAGAGATATGCTTATAAGTTGTAGTTCCACTCTTTTCGTTAAATAATTTATCTATTTATATAAAAATATAATATTAAAGAAGCTCTGATACCATTATTTCTTGCAGGTGATTAATTTTGAAATAAACATGAATATGAACAAAGATATGACGAACGTTGAACAAATAATCCTCAAGTCCACAGTACTACAGATAACTGTAGCAGCCCAGTGAAGCCAAAACCTTTCACAAGGTTAAAAAGCCTACGGCAATATCAACGCCTATGGCTAAAAACGGCGACAATGGCAACTCACAGGACACCGGAAAATTTATAAATGGTATCAGAGCTTCTTTAATATTATATTTTTATATAAATAGATAAATTATTTAACGAAAAGAGTGGAACTACAACTTATAAGCATATCTCTTTTAAATATATGATCATTGACGGAAAATATTTTAGTACTAAAGCCTGGTTTCAAATAAGACTACGTCTAGAATACGCAAGTTTAGATCATAGCATTAAAAACTATTTAAAATATAAAAATAAAGATCAACATAAAGAACTAGCAAAATATTACGAAGATAATATAAAGGATATAAACGAAAGAATCCATCAATTCAAATTAGAAATAGAAATCTTAGGTGAAAAAGGACGCTTAGATTAATTTATGATAACCGAAAAAGAATATTTAAGAGCCCAACTAAGAAAAGAATATAAAAGTTTAGACGAAGCTATAAGAATAAGAAAAATAAGTATAAAAAATAAGAATTATATAAGAGCAACTCTTAATAAGTGGATAATAAATCAAGCTAAACAAAAAATTTACCAATATCAGTTAGAACTTGAAATATTAGCTGAAAAGGGTAGACTTTAATGTTAACTGAAAAACAACGTTTAAGAAGTTCAATAGAACATTGTAGGCTTATATTAAAAAACCAAAAGAATCATCTAAGACGTATTAAAAAATTTAGAGGTGATTATTTAATAAATTGCACTAATCGAATAATTGAATATTACGAAAAACGAGTCTTAGCATTAGAAAATCAACTAGGAATATTAATCGAAAAAGGAAGATTTTAATGCGAACTGAAAAAGAAAGAATAAAAAATTCTATAATATTTACACAAAAAGTAATAAAACTACTTTATAAATTTCTAGAACTTTCAAAAGTAAATCAAGACATAACAATAAAAGATAGCATAAATAGATTAATAAATAAACAAGAAAAAAGGTCATTAGCTTTAGAAACACAATTAGGAATATTAGCCGAAAAAGGTAGGTTTTAATCTTTATATGAATCATACTGTTTTAGAAAGAATTAAAAAGATAGAAGAAAATCAAGATTTTATAAAAGAAATTTTAGATATTATAAACGCTAACGTACATTTAATAAGAATAGAAATAGAAAAATTAACGAAATATATTCAAGCAGGTAAACAAAAACAAACAGAGACACTTGAAATAAACGAATTAATTGAAAAATTTAAAAATCTAAAAACAGAACCTACACCTATTAAAACAAAATTAAACCTATTTTATTCTAAAGATGACATCTTCCTCAACAAACAAGGGCAAAGAGATATTTAGGATTGAAAACCTATATAATAATGAAGAAGATACTAAAAAATATATAGAAAAAGGCATACAAAAAGCTAAAGGACAACAATTATATCAAAAGAATTTACTAGACTTTACCAATAAAATATATAATCACACTAGTCAAAGAAAAATAACAGCTATAAATAGTGAAGTAATTTTAGACCTAATAACTGAAGAATCCGCAAAGAAAATAACTAAATTAGATGCAGAATTTATGCACTTAGGAGTAATAGTTATAGGATTAGTAGGACTCACTAGATTAGAAGCAGGAACTAAAGCCTTAGTATATATATATGATGATAGATGGAATAATCATAAACAGGCACAAATAGCAAGCGCTGAAATAGACTTATCAAAAAATGCCGCAGTTATAGGATGCATACCTAATTACTCTATAGATATAAATGAATTTAGTAAACATATAAAAATAGCTATAGCAACAAGAGGTTATAATATGACTGGACAATACAATAATCTTTTAGTATATACTTTATTTATGGGAAAAATATTTAATCACTATAAAATAAATTTTAAAGCTGAATTCGACTGCATAGTAAAATCTTTTAATAGTAAATATGTAGAAATGATAGAAGCACAAAAAATAGACAGTAGTATATACGAAGAAATTGAGTGGAAGTTACCTATTCTAACATTAACAAATCCAAAAAACCCAGAGAAAAATAAAATATACGAAAATCAAGTAGGACATAGTAGTATTAGGTTTAGTCGTTATAAACATATAGAAAACGAGAGCGAAGAATTACTAAATGAAATAAATGTCTTAATAGTAGATGAACAAATAGAAGAATTATTCACATTATTAGAAGATAAAATTTATGATATAATTATAGAAGATTGTGATAACTTAACAACGGAACAATTAATTATAAAATATGGTAATGAAGAAAATAAAGAATCAATAGTCTCAATATATTGCGCCGAAGGAACTAATGAAGATAATAAACAAAAAATAATAAACATAGGATTAGATAAATTCTTAAATGAAGAAGAACTTATAAAAACTCTAGAAGAAATAAATCCAGCCGAAGAAACAGAATCATCAACCACACACTCCTCAAAATCACCCACTAATGATTATTCAACACATCAACATCTAGGAGCCACAAAAGACAAATATAATGAAAGTAATAAACCAACACCAGGAAATAAAAGTAGAAGTAGATATGTATTCGACACTAGCTCAAACATAAATCAATATGGTAGTATATTAAATTTAGATAACGTTAACCCTCTAGATTGGGAAACCGCAATAGAAATATGGGAAAAAGGATGCTATAGAACAACTACTTTAATTGAATTTACAAATAGAAGTGAATGCGAATCATACTTTGAAAATACTTTACAAGGAAGTGTATCAAATTGGTACTTAACATTTAAACTAAAAGACGAATATTTAGAATTTAAAGAAAATTTTAAAATTGAACGATTTACTAATCTAATTAAATTATCCTTTTTAGGAAGTAACAGATTATTACAAGTAACTGAAAAACAAGATGAAGCCCTTAGAAACCTAGAACAATTACAAATATGTAGACTAGAATATATAGGAGACTACACTAGAAAATATGTAGAATACTGGACACAAACAGGACGAACAACAGATGTTAATTTACTAGATAGATATATACAAAAAATACCAGGAAATATAGGTGAAAAAATATGGAAAAATTGGCAAAAAACAGAAGACTCTAAAACTAATCATTCAATAGGATCTCGAATCACTATAGTATATAATACTTTAAAATCTGAATGTAGAAAACTAAAAGAAGGAAAAGAAATTAAAAAACAATATTATCATACTTGTCAACAATTAGACTTACCACCCCAATATGGTTGCGATAACAAGAGAGTTATAACCAATCGACATAAAAACACTCCAAAATATAACCCTAAAAGGAAATTCCATAAAAAATACAAAAGTTATAAAATAAGACCTAGTAAGACTTTTAAAAAACCTTATAAATATAATAATTATAAGAGAAAAAAACCATGGTATAAAAAGAGAAACATAACGAAAGACACTAAAGAAAATAAAGATAATAAAATTAATAAAGTAACAAATTGTAAATGTTTTATATGTGGAGACCCTAATCACATAAGACCTAATTGCCCTTATAGAACTAAAACTAATAATGTGTCTAAAATACAAGAAAAAATAAATATACTAGACGATATTGAAGAAGATTTAGGAGATACTATAGAACTCGAAAGTATATATGACGAATATGAAGAAATTGATAACATTAGTATTTATAGCATAGAATCAACCGAATCAATAGAATTTGATAATGATGATGTAGAAATCTTAGAACAGAGCCTAGAAGACTTAAAATTTTGTTATCACATAGAAGAATGTGAATACAAATATAAATTTTTTTTATTTATACAACTAGATTGTGCAAAATGCTTAAAAGACTATCGAGAATTATATATATGTAAGAGTTGTAAACAAAATTTATGCGTAGAATGCTATAATTACGAAATAATTGATAAAAATAAAGAACAAATAAATAATACTAATAAAACTGCCCTAATAACATTTCCTATAAAGATAAAATTTGCTAATAAAATTGTAGAAACAACAGCCATGTTAGATACAGGAGCAACTAAAAGTTTAATTCATATAGATTTAGTAACACAAGAAGATGCTAAAGACTTAAATTACCCTGTTTATATACATCAATTTAATAAAGACGCTATACCTATAACTCAATGTATACAAAATATACCAATATATATAAATGATGAACAATTTACTTTACCACAAACTTATATAACTAATGTAAAAAGTCATCACCCTTTTATACTAGGATTAAATTTTATTCAATCATTAACAGGAGGATTTATGTATACACCTTCAGGAATACAATTATTTAAAAAAGGAACACATATTATACCTAATAACCAAACTAATCTTATAAAACATGATAATAAACTCATACTTAATAACAATATTATATTAGAACCAATTGAAGACACAAAATTTGATAATAATACATTAGATATAGATGAAGATTACTTAATTAATTACTTACAATATCAAGAAGAAAGCGAAACTTTAAAAATAGAATGTAATAAATTAAATAAAATTATGTTTAAAAATACAAATTTGGATCTAGAAGATTTAATTAGGATAGCAGAAAAAACTGAAATAATAGGCGAAGACCCACAGAAACATTGGAATAAAAATAAAATCGAAGCCAAACTTATTATAATAAACCCAGATATAACTATAAAAACTAAAGACATTGCTTGTGAAATAATAGACCAAGAAGAATTTAAAATTCAAATAAGAGAATTATTAAATCTAGGAGTCATACAAAAAAGCACAAGTAGACATAGAAGCCCTGCATTTATGGTAAGAAACCATTCTGAAATAAAAAGAAATAAAGCAAGGATGGTAATTAATTACAAAAGATTAAATGATAATACATATGACGATAGTTATAAAATACCTAATAAAGATGAATTAATTAATAAAATCCAAAATAAAAAATACTTTTCTAAATTCGATTGTAAATCAGGATTTTGGCAAATAAAGATGCGAAAAGACTCTATAGAATGGACTGCATTTACTTGTCCAGAAGGACATTTTGAATGGTTAGTCATGCCTTTCGGTTTAAAAAATGCGCCACCGGAAAATTTATAAACAGAAGATCATTCCAGAGTTCAATTAAAATATTTATATCAATATTATCTGGCAAAACAAATCCTCAAGGATCCTTTAATATTATATCTAAACATAATTAGATTATTACTTAAGTACTCAGAGTGGATTTCCCGAAAATGCTAGAGAAAACTGGAAATTGTATTACCGGAAGTTGAAAATGAGATTACAAACTTAATTTACAGATGATAATCAAACATATACATACATGTCATAATTTACAGGATATTTAAAGAAAACTTACTATTACAAGCGTAGTTACAAGCTTAATACTGCTGGAAAGTAGAACGGAAACTTGAAACGTAAACTTAATTGAAAGCTAGAGAATTTTGAGAGAGGTTGTATGCTGTGTGTTTGGTTGCTCAAGAGTGTTGTTGAGACTGCTTGTTGAGAAGAGGAGAAGGCTCCTTTTATAGGAGAAGGAAAGGTAAAACAGGAAACCCGTGATCGAATCTTGCACAGTAATCGTCGATTTTTTCAAAAAGTGCACAGTGTCGCACAGTAAAGGTATACAGTGATTGCACAGTAAAAGTGCACAGTGATTCGCCTTTGTGCGTCATTGCATGCGTCATGGTTTTTGTTTGTTTGTGCCAACTGATTTTTGCTGATGGTAGGCTGATATATAGAGTAAATATTTTAACTATTGTAACTTTAGGTTTATGATTGTATCTTTAAGGTTCCATCATGTTATCAATATTGTGTCTTGTTACAGAGTCCATTGAATCTTCGGAATCTGAGTGTCGATAGTTTGTATAATTATAATTAGTAGATTTTTCATTTTCTAGTGCTTCTTCGACTTCTTCAGAGAGTAAAGCTTTATTAAAATATTTTATATTTAAGCTAAAAGGATTTCTAGGTACAAAAATTCTCATGTTAAAGTTTTCTTTTACCATGTGCCAGGGGTCTGTAGGAACTTCATTCATAATCATAAAAACTTTATATAGTTTAAGTAATTCTTCTGTTGCAACTTTGTCTTGTATTAGAGAGTCATCATCTCTTGCTTGAAGAAAATAATTAGATATTTTATCATGTCGATGTTCTAAAAATAAATTATGTCTACTATGTATTATTTGTCCTAATCCTACCCATTCTGGTGGTATGCTTTCTATTATTATTAAAAGATTTGATGAAATTATTTTCCCTAAGTGTTTTTCACTGATTGCATCTATTAGGCTAGTTGGAAAATTACAATTTTTAATTTGATGCCATGGTGGGGGTATTTGAATACTAGCTACCATACCGTATTCCAATAATAGACTTATTGTAACTTGTATCTCTATTGATTTATTATTAGGAAATATAGTATTATGTTCGAGTTATAATAAAATCTTCAAAATATCTGTAATCTATATCTAGTAAAATTATAGTGTCATATTTATTTTGAAAGTTATTACGTAAATGTTCATATTTATATGTACATCCTAATGGTTCCAAGCCAAAACGAAAACGATTTTGTAGGGCTACCCAATTTTTAACATCTTTTTCTTTAGAAAAAAAAATATTTTTTCTATTATATCTCTTGGTAAAAGAGTTTCTACTTTTGTTCGTAAAATAAATTTATAATATGGATCAAAGGAAGCTAAAAAATTACTATCACTATAAAGGTTCATTTTTTCTATTTTCTTTTCATTTTCTTGGTTTTTTAGATTTAAGGTTTTATAATGTCTTATTATTGTTTCTTGATCTTTTATTAACTGTGGATTTGATCTAGATTTAAAATAGTTTACTTGTGCTTCTAGTGATCTCACATGATGAGATATATTATGAAAATATATATTTAAGTAATTCATAGCATGTATAAAAGATCCTCTATTGTATTCTCGATTGAACCATATATTGTCCATCATTCTTTGTTGTTCTTCGGTAACTGGTATTTTTGACCTGAACTTTTGCTTCTCATTAATAACAGCAAATAATTGGTTAGGGTAAGGTAAAAATGGATTAATATATCCTTTTGTTCCTGACGAAGATCCTTGTTGCTGAGACATCTGCAAAATTAAGGAGAGTTAGTAATTAATCGAGATAATATATCAGCTAACTGATTTTCTTTACCTTTGATGTGTTCAAATTGAGGTGTAAATCCTTTTCCTGTAATGTGATCTATAAAATTTAACCATCTTTTTGTTGCTGATTTACTTTGGTTTGTTTTATTAAAATGTTTTACTATATTATCACAATCAGTTCTGATTAAAAATTCTTTACCTAAAAATAATTGAAATCTTTCTAAAGTATTTATTACTCCTAATATTTCTAAGTCTGTTGAAGGTAATCTACTTTGCGATTCATTAAAATTGCCAGAGCAATATTTACAAATTTCTTCTTCATTTTTATTACTATTTTTAGTTGGTTTTTGTAATAATATTCCTGCCCATCCTATTGCTGATGCGTCTGTTTGTATAATTTTATAGTTAGTTTCTATTGGTAAGGATAAAGGTTTTAATTGATTAACTATCTGTTTGATTTTCTGAACTAATTTTATATCTTCATTATTAAAATATTTTTGTCCATTTTTACCTAATTTGCTATATAAGGGTCCTACTAATTTTGATAAGTTGGGTATAAACGATCTACAATAATTTAATAGTCCTAAAAATGCTTGTAATTTTTTGGTTTCTTCTAGTTTATCTGGAAAATCTAAAACCTTTTTAACTATATGTTCTTGTAATTCTATTTTTCCTCCTTTTATGTATAATCCTAAAAATTCAATTTCTTGTTTTTCTAATTGCATTTTCTTACTACTAATTATTAATCCTTGATTTATAAATTCATTAAATACTATTTGTAAATGATTCCTATGTTCCTGTTTAGTATTACTAAATACAAGTATATCATCTATATAAACTATACAGAAATCAGAATGTTTTTTAAATATAGTATCCATTTTATTTTGAAATATTTGAGGCGCATTTTTTAAACCGAAAGGCATGACTAACCATTCAAAATGTCCTTCTGGACAAGTAAATGCAGTCCATTCTATAGAGTCTTTTTGCATCTTTATTTGCCAAAATCCTGATTTACAATCGAATTTAGAAAAGTATTTTTTATTTTGGATTTTATTAATTAATTCATCTTTATTAGGTATTTTATAACTATCGTCATATGTATTATCATTTAATCTTTTGTAATTAATTACCATCCTTGCTTTATTTCTTTTTATTTCAGAATGGTTTCTTACCATAAATGCAGGGCTTCTATGTCTACTTATGCTTTTTTGTATGACTCCTAGATTTAATAATTCTCTTATTTGAATTTTAAATTCTTCTTGGTCTATTATTTCACAAGCAATGTCTTTAGTTTTTATAGTTATATCTGGGTTTATTATAATAAGTTTGGCTTCGATTTTATTTTTATTCCAATGTTTCTGTGGGTCTTCGCCTATTATTTCAGTTTTTTCTGCTATCCTAATTAAATCTTCTAGATCCAAATTTGTATTTTTAAACATAATTTTATTTAATTTATTACATTCTATTTTTAAAGTTTCGCTTTCTTCTTGATATTGTAAGTAATTAATTAAGTAATCTTCATCTATATCTAATGTATTATTATCAAATTTTGTGTCTTCAATTGGTTCTAATATAATATTGTTATTAAGTATGAGTTTATTATCATGTTTTATAAGATTAGTTTGGTTATTAGGTATAATATGTGTTCCTTTTTTAAATAATTGTATTCCTGAAGGTGTATACATAAATCCTCCTGTTAATGATTGAATAAAATTTAATCCTAGTATAAAAGGGTGATGACTTTTTACATTAGTTATATAAGTTTGTGGTAAAGTAAATTGTTCATCATTTATATATATTGGTATATTTTGTATACATTGAGTTATAGGTATAGCGTCTTTATTAAATTGATGTATATAAACAGGGTAATTTAAGTCTTTAGCATCTTCTTGTGTTACTAAATCTATATGAATTAAACTTTTAGTTGCTCCTGTATCTAACATGGCTGTTGTTTCTACAATTTTATTAGCAAATTTTATCTTTATAGGAAATGTTATTAGGGCAGTTTTATTAGTATTATTTATTTGTTCTTTATTTTTATTAATTATTTCGTAATTATAGCATTCTACGCATAAATTTTGTTTACAACTCTTACATATATATAATTCTCGACAGTCTTTTAAGCATTTTGCACAATCTAGTTGTATAAATAAAAATTTTTTATATTTGTATTCACATTCTTCTATGTGATAACAAAATTTTAAGTCTTCTAGGCTCTGTTCTAAGATTTCTACATCATCATTATCAGATTCTATTGATTCGGTTGATTCTATGCTATAAATACTAATGTTATCAATTTCTTCATATTCGTCATATATACTTTCGAGTTCTATAGTATCTCCTAAATCTTCTTCAATATCGTCTAGTATATTTATTTTTTCTTGTATTTTAGACACATTATTAGTTTTAGTTCTATAAGGGCAATTAGGTCTTATGTGATTAGGGTCTCCACATATAAAACATTTACAATTTGTTACTTTATTAATTTTATTATCTTTATTTTCTTTAGTGTCTTTCGTTATGTTTCTCTTTTTATACCATGGTCTTTTTCTCTTATAATTATTATATTTATAAGGTTTTTTAAAAGTCTTACTAGGTCTTATTTTATAACTTTTGTATTTTTTATGGAATTTCCTTTTAGGGTTATATTTTGGAGTGTTTTTATGTCGATTGGTTATAACTCTCTTGTTATCGCAACCATATTGGGGTGGTAAGTCTAATTGTTGACAAGTATGATAATATTGTTTTTTAATTTCTTTTCCTTCTTTTAGTTTTCTACATTCAGATTTTAAAGTATTATATACTATAGTGATTCGAGATCCTATTGAATGATTAGTTTTAGAGTCTTTTGTTTTTTGCCAATTTTTCCATATTTTTTCACCTATATTTCCTGGTATTTTTTGTATATATCTATCTAGTAAATTAACATCTGTTGTTCGTCCTGTTTGTGTCCAGTATTCTACATATTTTCTAGTGTAGTCTCCTATATATTCTAGTCTACATATTTGTAATTGTTCTAGGTTTCTAAGGGCTTCATCTTGTTTTTCAGTTACTTGTAATAATCTGTTACTTCCTAAAAAGGATAATTTAATTAGATTAGTAAATCGTTCAATTTTAAAATTTTCTTTAAATTCTAAATATTCGTCTTTTAGTTTAAATGTTAAGTACCAATTTGATACACTTCCTTGTAAAGTATTTTCAAAGTATGATTCGCATTCACTTCTATTTGTAAATTCAATTAAAGTAGTTGTTCTATAGCATCCTTTTTCCCATATTTCTATTGCGGTTTCCCAATCTAGAGGGTTAACGTTATCTAAATTTAATATACTACCATATTGATTTATGTTTGAGCTAGTGTCGAATACATATCTACTTCTACTTTTATTTCCTGGTGTTGGTTTATTACTTTCATTATATTTGTCTTTTGTGGCTCCTAGATGTTGATGTGTTGAATAATCATTAGTGGGTGATTTTGAGGAGTGTGTGGTTGATGATTCTGTTTCTTCGGCTGGATTTATTTCTTCTAGAGTTTTTATAAGTTCTTCTTCATTTAAGAATTTATCTAATCCTATGTTTATTATTTTTTGTTTATTATCTTCATTAGTTCCTTCGGCGCAATATATTGAGACTATTGATTCTTTATTTTCTTCATTACCATATTTTATAATTAATTGTTCCGTTGTTAAGTTATCACAATCTTCTATAATTATATCATAAATTTTATCTTCTAATAATGTGAATAATTCTTCTATTTGTTCATCTACTATTAAGACATTTATTTCATTTAGTAATTCTTCGCTCTCGTTTTCTATATGTTTATAACGACTAAACCTAATACTACTGTGTCCTACTTGATTTTCGTATATTTTATTTTTCTCTGGGTTTTTTGGATTTGTTAATGTTAGAATAGGTAACTTCCACTCAATTTCTTCGTATATACTACTGTCTATTTTTTGTGCTTCTATCATTTCTACATATTTACTATTAAAAGATTTTACTATGCAGTCGAATTCAGCTTTAAAATTTATTTTATAGTGATTAAATATTTTTCCCATAAATAAAGTATATACTAAAAGATTATTGTATTGTCCAGTCATATTATAACCTCTTGTTGCTATAGCTATTTTTATATGTTTACTAAATTCATTTATATCTATAGAGTAATTAGGTATGCATCCTATAACTGCGGCATTTTTTGATAAGTCTATTTCAGCGCTTGCTATTTGTGCCTGTTTATGATTATTCCATCTATCATCATATATATATATACTAAGGCTTTAGTTCCTGCTTCTAATCTAGTGAGTCCTACTAATCCTATAACTATTACTCCTAAGTGCATAAATTCTGCATCTAATTTAGTTATTTTCTTTGCGGATTCTTCAGTTATTAGGTCTAAAATTACTTCACTATTTATAGCTGTTATTTTTCTTTGACTAGTGTGATTATATATTTTATTGGTAAAGTCTAGTAAATTCTTTTGATATAATTGTTGTCCTTTAGCTTTTTGTATGCCTTTTTCTATATATTTTTTAGTATCTTCTTCATTATTATATAGGTTTTCAATCCTAAATATCTCTTTGCCCTTGTTTGTTGAGGAAGATGTCATCTTTAGAATAAAATAGGTTTAATTTTGTTTTAATAGGTGTAGGTTCTGTTTTTAGATTTTTAAAATTTTCAATTAATTCGTTTATTTCAAGTGTCTCTGTTTGTTTTTGTTTATCTGCTTGAATATATTTCGTTAATTTTTCTATTTCTATTCTTATTAAATGTACGTTAGCGTTTATAATATCTAAAATTTCTTTTATAAAATCTTGATTTTCTTCTATCTTTTTAATTCTTTCTAAAACAGTATGATTCATATAAAGATTAAAACCTACCTTTTTCGGCTAATATTCCTAATTGTGTTTCTAAAGCTAATGACCTTTTTTCTTGTTTATTTATTAATCTATTTATGCTATCTTTTATTGTTATGTCTTGATTTACTTTTGAAAGTTCTAGAAATTTATAAAGTAGTTTTATTACTTTTTGTGTAAATATTATAGAATTTTTTATTCTTTCTTTTTCAGTTCGCATTAAAATCTTCCTTTTTCGATTAATATTCCTAGTTGATTTTCTAATGCTAAGACTCGTTTTTCGTAATATTCAATTATTCGATTAGTGCAATTTATTAAATAATCACCTCTAAATTTTTTAATACGTCTTAGATGATTCTTTTGGTTTTTTAATATAAGCCTACAATGTTCTATTGAACTTCTTAAACGTTGTTTTTCAGTTAACATTAAAGTCTACCCTTTTCAGCTAATATTTCAAGTTCTAACTGATATTGGTAAATTTTTTGTTTAGCTTGATTTATTATCCACTTATTAAGAGTTGCTCTTATATAATTCTTATTTTTTATACTTATTTTTCTTATTCTTATAGCTTCGTCTAAACTTTTATATTCTTTTCTTAGTTGGGCTCTTAAATATTCTTTTTCGGTTATCATAAATTAACCTAAGCGTCCTTTTTCACCTAAGATTTCTATTTCTAATTTGAATTGATGGATTCTTTCGTTTATATCCTTTATATTATCTTCGTAATATTTTGCTAGTTCTTTATGTTGATCTTTATTTTTATATTTTAAATAGTTTTTAATGCTATGATCTAAACTTGCGTATTCTAGACGTAGTCTTATTTGAAACCAGGCTTTAGTACTAAAATATTTTCCGTCAATGATCATATATTAAAAGAGATATGCTTATAAGTTGTAGTTCCACTCTTTTCGTTAAATAATTTATCTATTTATATAAAAATATAATATTAAAGAAGCTCTGATACCATTATTTCTTGCAGGTGATTAATTTTGAAATAAACATGAATATGAACAAAGATATGACGAACGTTGAACAAATAATCCTCAAGTCCACAGTACTACAGATAACTGTAGCAGCCCAGTCAAGCCAAAACCTTTCACAAGGTTAAAAAGCCTACGGCAATATCAACGCCTATGGCTAAAAACGGCGACAATGGCAACTCACAGGACACCGGAAAATTTATAAACAGAAGATCATTCCAGAGTTCAATTAAAATATTTATATCAATATTATCTTGCAAAACAAATCCTCAAGGATCCTTTAATATTATATCTAAACATAATTAGATTATTACTTAAGTACTCAGAGTGGATTTCCCGAAAATGCTAGAGAAAACTGGAAATTGTATTACCGGAAGTTGAAAATGAGATTACAAACTTAATTTACAGATGATAATCAAACATATACATACATGTCATAATTTACAGGATATTTAAAGAAAACTTACTATTACAAGCGTAGTTACAAGCTTAATACTGCTGGAAAGTAGAACGGAAACTTGAAACGTAAACTTAATTGAAAGCTAGAGAATTTTGAGAGAGGTTGTATGCTGTAGCAGCCCAGTCAAGCCAAAACCTTTCACAAGGTTAAAAAGCCTACGGCAATATCAACGCCTATGGCTAAAAACGGCGACAATGGCAACTCACAGGACACCGGAAAATTTATAAACAGAAGATCATTCCAGAGTTCAATTAAAATATTTATATCAATATTATCTTGCAAAACAAATCCTCAAGGATCCTTTAATATTATATCTAAACATAATTAGATTATTACTTAAGTACTCAGAGTGGATTTCCCGAAAATGCTAGAGAAAACTGGAAATTGTATTACCGGAAGTTGAAAATGAGATTACAAACTTAATTTACAGATGATAATCAAACATATACATACATGTCATAATTTACAGGATATTTAAAGAAAACTTACTATTACAAGCGTAGTTACAAGCTTAATACTGCTGGAAAGTAGAACGGAAACTTGAAACGTAAACTTAATTGAAAGCTAGAGAATTTTGAGAGAGGTTGTATGCTGTGTGTTTGGTTGCTCAAGAGTGTTGTTGAGACTGCTTGTTGAGAAGAGGAGAAGGCTCCTTTTATAGGAGAAGGAAAGGTAAAACAGGAAACCCGTGATCGAATCTTGCACAGTAATCGTCGATTTTTTCAAAAAGTGCACAGTGTCGCACAGTAAAGGTATACAGTGATTGCACAGTAAAAGTGCACAGTGATTCGCCTTTGTGCGTCATTGCATGCGTCATGGTTTTTGTTTGTTTGTGCCAACTGATTTTTGCTGATGGTAGGCTGATATATAGAGTAAATATTTTAACTATTGTAACTTTAGGTTTATGATTGTATCTTTAAGGTTCCATCATGTTATCAATATTGTGTCTTGTTACAGAGTCCATTGAATCTTCGGAATCTGAGTGTCGATAGTTTGTATAATTATAATTAGTAGATTTTTCATTTTCTAGTGCTTCTTCGACTTCTTCAGAGAGTAAAGCTTTATTAAAATATTTTATATTTAAGCTAAAAGGATTTCTAGGTACAAAAATTCTCATGTTAAAGTTTTCTTTTACCATGTGCCAGGGGTCTGTAGGAACTTCATTCATAATCATAAAAACTTTATATAGTTTAAGTAATTCTTCTGTCGCAACTTTGTCTTGTATTAGAGAGTCATCATCTCTTGCTTGAAGAAAATAATTAGATATTTTATCATGTCGATGTTCTAAAAATAAATTATGTCTACTATGTATTATTTGTCCTAATCCTACCCATTCTGGTGGTATGCTTTCTATTATTATTAAAAGATTTGATGAAATTATTTTCCCTAAGTGTTTTTCACTGATTGCATCTATTAGGCTAGTTGGAAAATTACAATTTTTAATTTGATGCCATGGTGGGGGTATTTGAATACTAGCTACCATACCGTATTCCAATAATAGACTTATTGTAACTTGTATCTCTATTGATTTATTATTAGGAAATATAGTATTGGTTCGAGTTATAATAAAATCTTCAAAATATCTGTAATCTATATCTAGTAAAATTATAGTGTCATATTTATTTTGAAAGTTATTACGTAAATGTTCATATTTATATGTACATCCTAATGGTTCCAAGCCAAAACGAAAACGATTTTGTAGGGCTACCCAATTTTTAACATCTTTTTCTTTAGAAAATAAAAATATTTTTTCTATTATATCTCTTGGTAAAAGAGTTTCTACTTTTGTTCGTAAAATAAATTTATAATATGGATCAAAGGAAGCTAAAAAATTACTATCACTATAAAGGTTCATTTTTTCTATTTTCTTTTCATTTTCTTGGTTTTTTAGATTTAAGGTTTTATAATGTCTTATTATTGTTTCTTGATCTTTTATTAACTGTGGATTTGATCTAGATTTAAAATAGTTTACTTGTGCTTCTAGTGATCTCACATGATGAGATATATTATGAAAATATATATTTAAGTAATTCATAGCATGTATAAAAGATCCTCTATTGTATTCTCGATTGAACCATATATTGTCCATCATTCTTTGTTGTTCTTCGGTAACTGGTATTTTTGACCTGAACTTTTGCTTCTCATTAATAACAGCAAATAATTGGTTAGGGTAAGGTAAAAATTGATTAATATATCCTTTTGTTCCTGACGAAGATCCTTGTTGCTGAGACATCTGCAAAATTAAGGAGAGTTAGTAATTAATCGAGATAATATATCAGCTAACTGATTTTCTTTACCTTTGATGTGTTCAAATTGAGGTGTAAATCCTTTTCCTGTAATGTGATCTATAAAATTTAACCATCTTTCTGTTGCTGATTTACTTTGGTTTGTTTTATTAAAATGTTTTACTATATTATCACAATCAGTTCTGATTAAAAATTCTTTACCTAAAAATAATTGAAATCTTTCTAAAGTATTTATTACTCCTAATATTTCTAAGTCTGTTGAAGGTAATCTACTTTGCGATTCATTAAAATTGCCAGAGCAATATTTACAAATTTCTTCTTCATTTTTATTACTATTTTTAGTTGGTTTTTGTAATAATATTCCTGCCCATCCTATTGCTGATGCGTCTGTTTGTATAATTTTATAGTTAGTTTCTATTGGTAAGGATAAAGGTTTTAATTGATTAACTATCTGTTTGATTTTCTGAACTAATTTTATATCTTCATTATTAAAATATTTTTGTCCATTTTTACCTAATTTGCTATATAAGGGTCCTACTAATTTTGATAAGTTGGGTATAAACGATCTACAATAATTTAATAGTCCTAAAAATGCTTGTAATTTTTTGGTTTCTTCTAGTTTATCTGGAAAATCTAAAACCTTTTTAACTATATGTTCTTGTAATTCTATTTTTCCTCCTTTTATGTATAATCCTAAAAATTCAATTTCTTGTTTTTCTAATTGCATTTTCTTACTACTAATTATTAATCCTTGATTTATAAATTCATTAAATACTATTTGTAAATGATTCCTATGTTCCTGTTTAGTATTACTAAATACAAGTATATCATCTATATAAACTATACAGAAATCAGAATGTTTTTTAAATATAGTATCCATTTTATTTTGAAATATTTGAGGCGCATTTTTTAAACCGAAAGGCATGACTAACCATTCAAAATGTCCTTCTGGACAAGTAAATGCAGTCCATTCTATAGAGTCTTTTTGCATCTTTATTTGCCAAAATCCTGATTTACAATCGAATTTAGAAAAGTATTTTTTATTTTGGATTTTATTAATTAATTCATCTTTATTAGGTATTTTATAACTATCGTCATATGTATTATCATTTAATCTTTTGTAATTAATTACCATCATTGCTTTATTTCTTTTTATTTCAGAATGGTTTCTTACCATAAATGCAGGGCTTCTATGTCTACTTATGCTTTTTTGTATGACTCCTAGATTTAATAATTCTCTTATTTGAATTTTAAATTCTTCTTGGTCTATTATTTCACAAGCAATGTCTTTAGTTTTTATAGTTATATCTGGGTTTATTATAATAAGTTTGGCTTCGATTTTATTTTTATTCCAATGTTTCTGTGGGTCTTCGCCTATTATTTCAGTTTTTTCTGCTATCCTAATTAAATCTTCTAGATCCAAATTTGTATTTTTAAACATAATTTTATTTAATTTATTACATTCTATTTTTAAAGTTTCGCTTTCTTCTTGATATTGTAAGTAATTAATTAAGTAATCTTCATCTATATCTAATGTATTATTATCAAATTTTGTGTCTTCAATTGGTTCTAATATAATATTGTTATTAAGTATGAGTTTATTATCATGTTTTATAAGATTAGTTTGGTTATTAGGTATAATATGTGTTCCTTTTTTAAATAATTGTATTCCTGAAGGTGTATACATAAATCCTCCTGTTAATGATTGAATAAAATTTAATCCTAGTATAAAAGGGTGATGACTTTTTACATTAGTTATATAAGTTTGTGGTAAAGTAAATTGTTCATCATTTATATATATTGGTATATTTTGTATACATTGAGTTATAGGTATAGCGTCTTTATTAAATTGATGTATATAAACAGGGTAATTTAAGTCTTTAGCATCTTCTTGTGTTACTAAATCTATATGAATTAAACTTTTAGTTGCTCCTGTATCTAACATGGCTGTTGTTTCTAAAATTTTATTAGCAAATTTTATCTTTATAGGAAATGTTATTAGGGCAGTTTTATTAGTATTATTTATTTGTTCTTTATTTTTATTAATTATTTCGTAATTATAGCATTCTACGCATAAATTTTGTTTACAACTCTTACATATATATAATTCTCGATAGTCTTTTAAGCATTTTGCACAATCTAGTTGTATAAATAAAAAAATTTTATATTTGTATTCACATTCTTCTATGTGATAACAAAATTTTAAGTCTTCTAGGCTCTGTTCTAAGATTTCTACATCATCATTATCAGATTCTATTGATTCGGTTGATTCTATGCTATAAATACTAATGTTATCAATTTCTTCATATTCGTCATATATACTTTCGAGTTCTATAGTATCTCCTAAATCTTCTTCAATATCGTCTAGTATATTTATTTTTTCTTGTATTTTAGACACATTATTAGTTTTAGTTCTATAAGGGCAATTAGGTCTTATGTGATTAGGGTCTCCACATATAAAACATTTACAATTTGTTACTTTATTAATTTTATTATCTTTATTTTCTTTAGTGTCTTTCGTTATGTTTCTCTTTTTATACCATGGTCTTTTTCTCTTATAATTATTATATTTATAAGGTTTTTTAAAAGTCTTACTAGGTCTTATTTTATAACTTTTGTATTTTTTATGGAATTTCCTTTTAGGGTTATATTTTGGAGTGTTTTTATGTCGATTGGTTATAACTCTCTTGTTATCGCAACCATATTGGGGTGGTAAGTCTAATTGTTGACAAGTATGATAATATTGTTTTTTAATTTCTTTTCCTTCTTTTAGTTTTCTACATTCAGATTTTAAAGTATTATATACTATAGTGATTCGAGATCCTATTGAATGATTAGTTTTAGAGTCTTCTGTTTTTTGCCAATTTTTCCATATTTTTTCACCTATATTTCCTGGTATTTTTTGTATATATCTATCTAGTAAATTAACATCTGTTGTTCGTCCTGTTTATGTCCAGTATTCTACATATTTTCTAGTGTAGTCTCCTATATATTCTAGTCTACATATTTGTAATTGTTCTAGGTTTCTAAGGGCTTCATCTTGTTTTTCAGTTACTTGTAATAATCTGTTACTTCCTAAAAAGGATAATTTAATTAGATTAGTAAATCGTTCAATTTTAAAATTTTCTTTAAATTCTAAATATTCGTCTTTTAGTTTAAATGTTAAGTACCAATTTGATACACTTCCTTGTAAAGTATTTTCAAAGTATGATTCGCATTCACTTCTATTTGTAAATTCAATTAAAGTAGTTGTTCTATAGCATCCTTTTTCCCATATTTCTATTGCGGTTTCCCAATCTAGAGGGTTAACGTTATCTAAATTTAATATACTACCATATTGATTTATGTTTGAGCTAGTGTCGAATACATATCTACTTCTACTTTTATTTCCTGGTGTTGGTTTATTACTTTCATTATATTTGTCTTTTGTGGCTCCTAGATGTTGATGTGTTGAATAATCATTAGTGGGTGATTTTGAGGAGTGTGTGGTTGATGATTCTGTTTCTTCGGCTGGATTTATTTCTTCTAGAGTTTTTATAAGTTCTTCTTCATTTAAGAATTTATCTAATCCTATGTTTATTATTTTTTGTTTATTATCTTCATTAGTTCCTTCGGCGCAATATATTGAGACTATTGATTCTTTATTTTCTTCATTACCATATTTTATAATTAATTGTTCCGTTGTTAAGTTATCACAATCTTCTATAATTATATCATAAATTTTATCTTCTAATAATGTGAATAATTCTTCTATTTGTTCATCTACTATTAAGACATTTATTTCATTTAGTAATTCTTCGCTCTCGTTTTCTATATGTTTATAACGACTAAACCTAATACTACTGTGTCCTACTTGATTTTCGTATATTTTATTTTTCTCTGGGTTTTTTGGATTTGTTAATGTTAGAATAGGTAACTTCCACTCAATTTCTTCGTATATACTACTGTCTATTTTTTGTGCTTCTATCATTTCTACATATTTACTATTAAAAGATTTTACTATGCAGTCGAATTCAGCTTTAAAATTTATTTTATAGTGATTAAATATTTTTCCCATAAATAAAGTATATATTAAAAGATTATTGTATTGTCCAGTCATATTATAACCTCTTGTTGCTATAGCTATTTTTATATGTTTACTAAATTCATTTATATCTATAGAGTAATTAGGTATGCATCCTATAACTGCGGCATTTTTTGATAAGTCTATTTCAGCGCTTGCTATTTGTGCCTGTTTATGATTATTCCATCTATCATCATATATATATACTAAGGCTTTAGTTCCTGCTTCTAATCTAGTGAGTCCTACTAATCCTATAACTATTACTCCTAAGTGCATAAATTCTGCATCTAATTTAGTTATTTTCTTTGCGGATTCTTCAGTTATTAGGTCTAAAATTACTTCACTATTTATAGCTGTTATTTTTCTTTGACTAGTGTGATTATATATTTTATTGGTAAAATCTAGTAAATTCTTTTGATATAATTGTTGTCCTTTAGCTTTTTGTATGCCTTTTTCTATATATTTTTTAGTATCTTCTTCATTATTATATAGGTTTTCAATCCTAAATATCTCTTTGCCCTTGTTTGTTGAGGAAGATGTCATCTTTAGAATAAAATAGGTTTAATTTTGTTTTAATAGGTGTAGGTTCTGTTTTTAGATTTTTAAAATTTTCAATTAATTCGTTTATTTCAAGTGTCTCTGTTTGTTTTTGTTTATCTGCTTGAATATATTTCGTTAATTTTTCTATTTCTATTCTTATTAAATGTACGTTAGCGTTTATAATATCTAAAATTTCTTTTATAAAATCTTGATTTTCTTCTATCTTTTTAATTCTTTCTAAAACAGTATGATTCATATAAAGATTAAAACCTACCTTTTTCGGCTAATATTCCTAATTGTGTTTCTAAAGCTAATGACCTTTTTTCTTGTTTATTTATTAATCTATTTATGCTATCTTTTATTGTTATGTCTTGATTTACTTTTGAAAGTTCTAGAAATTTATAAAGTAGTTTTATTACTTTTTGTGTAAATATTATAGAATTTTTTATTCTTTCTTTTTCAGTTCGCATTAAAATCTTCCTTTTTCGATTAATATTCCTAGTTGATTTTCTAATGCTAAGACTCGTTTTTCGTAATATTCAATTATTCGATTAGTGCAATTTATTAAATAATCACCTCTAAATTTTTTAATACGTCTTAGATGATTCTTTTGGTTTTTTAATATAAGCCTACAATGTTCTATTGAACTTCTTAAACGTTGTTTTTCAGTTAACATTAAAGTCTACCCTTTTCAGCTAATATTTCAAGTTCTAACTGATATTGGTAAATTTTTTGTTTAGCTTGATTTATTATCCACTTATTAAGAGTTGCTCTTATATAATTCTTATTTTTTATACTTATTTTTCTTATTCTTATAGCTTCGTCTAAACTTTTATATTCTTTTCTTAGTTGGGCTCTTAAATATTCTTTTTCGGTTATCATAAATTAACCTAAGCGTCCTTTTTCACCTAAGATTTCTATTTCTAATTTGAATTGATGGATTCTTTCGTTTATATCCTTTATATTATCTTCGTAATATTTTGCTAGTTCTTTATGTTGATCTTTATTTTTATATTTTAAATAGTTTTTAATGCTATGATCTAAACTTGCGTATTCTAGACGTAGTCTTATTTGAAACCAGGCTTTAGTACTAAAATATTTTCCGTCAATGATCATATATTAAAAGAGATATGCTTATAAGTTGTAGTTCCACTCTTTTCGTTAAATAATTTATCTATTTATATAAAAATATAATATTAAAGAAGCTCTGATACCATTATTTCTTGCAGGTGATTAATTTTGAAATAAACATGAATATGAACAAAGATATGACGAACGTTGAACAAATAATCCTCAAGTCCACAGTACTACAGATAACTGTAGCAGCCCAGTCAAGCCAAAACCTTTCACAAGGTTAAAAAGCCTACGGCAATATCAACGCCTATGGCTAAAAACGGCGACAATGGCAACTCACAGGACACCGGAAAATTTATAAACAGAAGATCATTCCAGAGTTCAATTAAAATATTTATATCAATATTATCTTGCAAAACAAATCCTCAAGGATCCTTTAATATTATATCTAAACATAATTAGATTATTACTTAAGTACTCAGAGTGGATTTCCCGAAAATGCTAGAGAAAACTGGAAATTGTATTACCGGAAGTTGAAAATGAGATTACAAACTTAATTTACAGATGATAATCAAACATATACATACATGTCATAATTTACAGGATATTTAAAGAAAACTTACTATTACAAGCGTAGTTACAAGCTTAATACTGCTGGAAAGTAGAACGGAAACTTGAAACGTAAACTTAATTGAAAGCTAGAGAATTTTGAGAGAGGTTGTATGCTGTGTGTTTGGTTGCTCAAGAGTGTTGTTGAGACTGCTTGTTGAGAAGAGGAGAAGGCTCCTTTTATAGGAGAAGGAAAGGTAAAACAGGAAACCCGTGATCGAATCTTGCACAGTAATCGTCGATTTTTTCAAAAAGTGCACAGTGTCGCACAGTAAAGGTATACAGTGATTGCACAGTAAAAGTGCACAGTGATTCGCCTTTGTGCGTCATTGCATGCGTCATGGTTTTTGTTTGTTTGTGCCAACTGATTTTTGCTGATGGTAGGCTGATATATAGAGTAAATATTTTAACTATTGTAACTTTAGGTTTATGATTGTATCTTTAAGGTTCCATCATGTTATCAATATTGTGTCTTGTTACAGAGTCCATTGAATCTTCGGAATCTGAGTGTCGATAGTTTGTATAATTATAATTAGTAGATTTTTCATTTTCTAGTGCTTCTTCGACTTCTTCAGAGAGTAAAGCTTTATTAAAATATTTTATATTTAAGCTAAAAGGATTTCTAGGTACAAAAATTCTCATGTTAAAGTTTTCTTTTACCATGTGCCAGGGGTCTGTAGGAACTTCATTCATAATCATAAAAACTTTATATAGTTTAAGTAATTCTTCTGTTGCAACTTTGTCTTGTATTAGAGAGTCATCATCTCTTGCTTGAAGAAAATAATTAGATATTTTATCATGTCGATGTTCTAAAAATAAATTATGTCTACTATGTATTATTTGTATGACTCCTAGATTTAATAATTCTCTTATTTGAATTTTAAATTCTTCTTGGTCTATTATTTCACAAGCAATGTCTTTAGTTTTTATAGTTATATCTGGGTTTATTATAATAAGTTTGGCTTCGATTTTATTTTTATTCCAATGTTTCTGTGGGTCTTCGCCTATTATTTCAGTTTTTTCTGCTATCCTAATTAAATCTTCTAGATCCAAATTTGTATTTTTAAACGTAATTTTATTAAATTTATTACATTCTATTTTTAAAGTTTCGCTTTCTTCTTGATATTGTAAGTAATTAATTAAGTAATCTTCATCTATATCTAATGTATTATTATCAAATTTTGTGTCTTCAATTGGTTCTAATATAATATTGTTATTAAGTATGAGTTTATTATCATGTTTTATAAGATTAGTTTGGTTATTAGGTATAATATGTGTTCCTTTTTTAAATAATTGTATTCCTGAAGGTGTATACATAAATCCTCCTGTTAATGATTGAATAAAATTTAATCCTAGTATAAAAGGGTGATGACTTTTTACATTAGTTATATAAGTTTGTGGTAAAGTAAATTGTTCATCATTTATATATATTGGTATATTTTGTATACATTGAGTTATAGGTATAGCGTCTTTATTAAATTGATGTATATAAACAGGGTAATTTAAGTCTTTAGCATCTTCTTGTGTTACTAAATCTATATGAATTAAACTTTTAGTTGCTCCTGTATCTAACATGGCTGTTGTTTCTACAATTTTATTAGCAAATTTTATCTTTATAGGAAATGTTATTAGGGCAGTTTTATTAGTATTATTTATTTGTTCTTTATTTTTATTAATTATTTCGTAATTATAGCATTCTACGCATAAATTTTGTTTACAACTCTTACATATATATAATTCTCGATAGTCTTTTAAGCATTTTGCACAATCTAGTTGTATAAATAAAAAAATTTTATATTTGTATTCACATTCTTCTATGTGATAACAAAATTTTAAGTCTTCTAGGCTCTGTTCTAAGATTTCTACATCATCATTATCAGATTCTATTGATTCGGTTGATTCTATGCTATAAATACTAATGTTATCAATTTCTTCATATTCGTCATATATACTTTCGAGTTCTATAGTATCTCCTAAATCTTCTTCAATATCGTCTAGTATATTTATTTTTTCTTGTATTTTAGACACATTATTAGTTTTAGTTCTATAAGGGCAATTAGGTCTTATGTGATTAGGGTCTCCACATATAAAACATTTACAATTTGTTACTTTATTAATTTTATTATCTTTATTTTCTTTAGTGTCTTTCGTTATGTTTCTCTTTTTATACCATGGTCTTTTTCTCTTATAATTATTATATTTATAAGGTTTTTTAAAAGTCTTACTAGGTCTTATTTTATAACTTTTGTATTTTTTATGGAATTTCCTTTTAGGGTTATATTTTGGAGTGTTTTTATGTCGATTGGTTATAACTCTCTTGTTATCGCAACCATATTGGGGTGGTAAGTCTAATTGTTGACAAGTATGATAATATTGTTTTTTAATTTCTTTTCCTTTTAGTTTTCTACATTCAGATTTTAAAGTATTATATACTATAGTGATTCGAGATCCTATTGAATGATTAGTTTTAGAGTCTTCTGTTTTTTGCCAATTTTTCCATATTTTTTCACCTATATTTCCTGGTATTTTTTGTATATATCTATCTAGTAAATTAACATCTGTTGTTCGTCCTGTTTGTGTCCAGTATTCTACATATTTTCTAGTGTAGTCTCCTATATATTCTAGTCTACATATTTGTAATTGTTCTAGGTTTCTAAGGGCTTCATCTTGTTTTTCAGTTACTTGTAATAATCTGTTACTTCCTAAAAAGGATAATTTAATTAGATTAGTAAATCGTTCAATTTTAAAATTTTCTTTAAATTCTAAATATTCGTCTTTTAGTTTAAATGTTAAGTACCAATTTGATACACTTCCTTGTAAAGTATTTTCAAAGTATGATTCGCATTCACTTCTATTTGTAAATTCAATTAAAGTAGTTGTTCTATAGCATCCTTTTTCCCATATTTCTATTGCGGTTTCCCAATCTAGAGGGTTAACGTTATCTAAATTTAATATACTACCATATTGATTTATGTTTGAGCTAGTGTCGAATACATATCTACTTCTACTTTTATTTCCTGGTGTTGGTTTATTACTTTCATTATATTTGTCTTTTGTGGCTCCTAGATGTTGATGTGTTGAATAATCATTAGTGGGTGATTTTGAGGAGTGTGTGGTTGATGATTCTGTTTCTTCGGCTGGATTTATTTCTTTTAGAGTTTTTATAAGTTCTTCTTCATTTAAGAATTTATCTAATCCTATGTTTATTATTTTTTGTTTATTATCTTCATTAGTTGCTTCGGCGCAATATATTGAGACTATTGATTCTTTATTTTCTTCATTACCATATTTTATAATTAATTGTTCCGTTGTTAAGTTATCACAATCTTCTATAATTATATCATAAATTTTATCTTCTAATAATGTGAATAATTCTTCTATTTGTTCATCTACTATTAAGACATTTATTTCATTTAGTAATTCTTCGCTCTCGTTTTCTATATGTTTATAACGACTAAACCTAATACTACTGTGTCCTACTTGATTTTCGTATATTTTATTTTTCTCTGGGTTTTTTGGATTTGTTAATGTTAGAATAGGTAACTTCCACTCAATTTCTTCATATATACTACTGTCTATTTTTTGTGCTTCTATCATTTCTACATATTTACT
This sequence comes from Sambucus nigra, assembly GCA_949130495.1. Lineage (NCBI taxonomy): Eukaryota > Viridiplantae > Streptophyta > Magnoliopsida > Dipsacales > Adoxaceae > Sambucus > Sambucus nigra. The sequence continues at coordinate 588,918,504 of OX422208.1, forward strand.
ATTAAAAGATTTTACTATGCAGTCGAATTCAGCTTTAAAATTTATTTTATAGTGATTAAATATTTTTCCCATAAATAAAGTATATACTAAAAGATTATTGTATTGTCCAGTCATATTATAACCTCTTGTTGCTATAGCTATTTTTATATGTTTACTAAATTCATTTATATCTATAGAGTAATTAGGTATGCATCCTATAACTGCGGCATTTTTTGATAAGTCTATTTCAGCGCTTGCTATTTGTGCCTGTTTATGATTATTCCATCTATCATCATATATATATACTAAGGCTTTAGTTCCTGCTTCTAATCTAGTGAGTCCTACTAATCCTATAACTATTACTCCTAAGTGCATAAATTCTGCATCTAATTTAGTTATTTTCTTTGCGGATTCTTCAGTTATTAGGTCTAAAATTACTTCACTATTTATAGCTGTTATTTTTCTTTGACTAGTGTGATTATATATTTTATTGGTAAAGTCTAGTAAATTCTTTTGATATAATTGTTGTCCTTTAGCTTTTTGTATGCCTTTTTCTATATATTTTTTAGTATCTTCTTCATTATTATATAGGTTTTCAATCCTAAATATCTCTTTGCCCTTGTTTGTTGAGGAAGATGTCATCTTTAGAATAAAATAGGTTTAATTTTGTTTTAATAGGTGTAGGTTCTGTTTTTAGATTTTAAAAATTTTCAATTAATTCGTTTATTTCAAGTGTCTCTGTTTGTTTTTGTTTATCTGCTTGAATATATTTCGTTAATTTTTCTATTTCTATTCTTATTAAATGTACGTTAGCGTTTATAATATCTAAAATTTCTTTTATAAAATCTTGATTTTCTTCTATCTTTTTAATTCTTTCTAAAACAGTATGATTCATATAAAGATTAAAACCTACCTTTTTCGGCTAATATTCCTAATTGTGTTTCTAAAGCTAATGACCTTTTTTCTTGTTTATTTATTAATCTATTTATGCTATCTTTTATTGTTATGTCTTGATTTACTTTTGAAAGTTCTAGAAATTTATAAAGTAGTTTTATTACTTTTTGTGTAAATATTATAGAATTTTTTATTCTTTCTTTTTCAGTTCGCATTAAAATCTTCCTTTTTCGATTAATATTCCTAGTTGATTTTCTAATGCTAAGACTCGTTTTTCGTAATATTCAATTATTCGATTAGTGCAATTTATTAAATAATCACCTCTAAATTTTTTAATACGTCTTAGATGATTCTTTTGGTTTTTTAATATAAGCCTACAATGTTCTATTGAACTTCTTAAACGTTGTTTTTCAGTTAACATTAAAGTCTACCCTTTTCAGCTAATATTTCAAGTTCTAACTGATATTGGTAAATTTTTTGTTTAGCTTGATTTATTATCCACTTATTAAGAGTTGCTCTTATATAATTCTTATTTTTTATACTTATTTTTCTTATTCTTATAGCTTCGTCTAAACTTTTATATTCTTTTCTTAGTTGGGCTCTTAAATATTCTTTTTCGGTTATCATAAATTAACCTAAGCGTCCTTTTTCACCTAAGATTTCTATTTCTAATTTGAATTGATGGATTCTTTCGTTTATATCCTTTATATTATCTTCGTAATATTTTGCTAGTTCTTTATGTTGATCTTTATTTTTATATTTTAAATAGTTTTTAATGCTATGATCTAAACTTGCGTATTCTAGACGTAGTCTTATTTGAAACCAGGCTTTAGTACTAAAATATTTTCCGTCAATGATCATATATTTAAAAGAGATATGCTTATAAGTTGTAGTTCCACTCTTTTCGTTAAATAATTTATCTATTTATATAAAAATATAATATTAAAGAAGCTCTGATACCATTATTTCTTGCAGGTGATTAATTTTGAAATAAACATGAATATGAACAAAGATATGACGAACGTTGAACAAATAATCCTCAAGTCCACAGTACTACAGATAACTGTAGCAGCCCAGTCAAGCCAAAACCTTTCACAAGGTTAAAAAGCCTACGGCAATATCAACGCCTATGGCTAAAAACGGCGACAATGGCAACTCACAGGACACCGGAAAATTTATAAACAGAAGATCATTCCAGAGTTCAATTAAAATATTTATATCAATATTATCTTGCAAAGGAAATCCACTCTGAGTACTTAAGTAATAATCTAATTATGTTTAGATATAATATTAAAGGATCCTCATTTGATAGGTCATTTTTATTTTAGGTATTGTTATTATATAATACTAGCATACAACTCACGCGGACATCTTACATAATATTGATTTAAGAATATATTTTACATTTTCTTTTTAATTTGAAATAAGTCACTAAAAATTGAATACTAACAAATGATTATGAAAGAGTGTGAGCAAACAAAAAAATTCAAACTTCATATAGAAATATTGATAGGTTTGAATATCACACTACGCTATTAATAGCCTACTAATCGATATTCTCTAATCGATAGCCGATGTGAACATGTTAATAATTATACTCCAAAACAAAATTAATTTTATTAATTTATGAGGGGATAACAATATATTTTCTTAAGTATTTCCCATCAACACAATACTGATTGAACCGTACAAATGGATTCCACGCAAAAAAAAATTCCAACTAATTGTGATATTACTTTTTACCAGAAAAAATATGGAGGAAATATTTGCAGTTGCAACATATATTGATTTAAAGATATTTATATTCTTCTGATCAAAAGTTTGGGTGAGATTTTGCAAAAAATATTTTTTATGAAAAACTATATTGAACTTAGTGAGTGTAACTATTCACAATTAAATTTTTCTAGAAAGACGAGAATATTAGAATATAGTAAATATTCACAACACAAGAATTTACATGGTTCGATAAATGCCTACGTCCACAAAGAGAATTCTCAATTCTTATTAATTTCTCAAAAGTTTCAAAATTACCTCCCCCTTTGTCTCGGGGTAAGGGTTGTATTTATAATAGTGAAAAGTAGTTGAGTTGTACAATGAACTCTTCTAAATCTTTATTGGCTCGTGTGGTGATTTATGTTTATCTCGTCCGAGAATTTAGGTAACCAATTAAGCCTGTGAATATCCACATGATACGCATTTGTAATTATCCACGTGATATTCATTTTTAATTATTCATGCCACACTAAAATTGACCGGGGCAACGTGTTAGGCCTGCTCGAATTGCTAGAAATTGAGCTTTTATGGTTTGGGCCCCAAAATTACCCCTAAAATTCTTTCCCAAAATTGATCCGAAGAATTTTAACTCCTTTGTAGGCCCAAATGTTAAATTAAATAGTCTTGAGATTCCATGCTCGGGCGTGCTTGTGATTAACCAAAACTGACAGGGGTACGCTGGTCATTGGTAAAAATTTGAACCATAAAAAAATCATTCTTGAGCTTTGATCCATATGATTGCCTGCTCATCCATCTTCAAACTCTGTACCATTGTTTTGCCTCTCATTTCTACTAAAAAAGACCTCTAAAGCTCTCGCTTTCATTCACTTTCTCTGTAAGTTCTCAAGCTTCTTCTTTCTTTTCTTGTTTTTCCATCTTCGTGGTTCTCTTCTGCTGTACATTTTTTTTATTACTCCATACTTGTTAAAAATGATACATATTCTTCATGAAGTGAATTTAGATGAATTTAAGAATACATGTTATATTCCTTCCTAGGTCACTGTTAAGTGTGCCCCCTGTTAAGAAATCCTATAATGGTTGATGGCGGTCACTAGATCCACACGCTTGTTGTGGTTCGGAAGGGGGGGGGGGGTTAACTCCCTCCCCCCAATAAGTTTTTCTCATAATTTTGTGAATAATATGAGGTTATCCCATCCTAGTGTGCCCAAAATACATGGGATATTGTTAATGGGGTTCACAGGATCAATGAATTATATGGGACCAATTTGGGGTTCTGAAAAATCAAATAATGTTACTCTTGGTCTCACACCACTAATGGTGTTTTATACCTAAAGGAAAGGAAGACCGACAAGGTTCTTGTGGTGAACCTTCTTGATTCCAATATGGGATATTAGGATCATGTTTTCATTGCCTGCAATTGGCAACGTCCTCCTCTCCTCGAGGGAAAACAACACTCTGGATTTTCGTGCCCATCATAGGGGAGCGATATAGATTGACTTTTTTCCTTTATGCATTTTTATGAGTTCCTTTTCTGAATTGTGTTGACTGATGAACTTTCTTTTATTTGTTTGAATAACTCAATTAAAGAATAAGTATCATTCCCTTGACCACATCAATAGTGTTGAACTATTGAAGGTTTAAAAGTTGAGGGAGTTCCTAACTGGTAGTTATTATCCTCGCTCAACCTCCTTTTTGTCGAGTATAAAAATTCTTCTGACAACTTCACTATTTGTCAAGTAGATAGCATTCCTGATATTTTTCTACCAGACGAGGAAGTTATGTCTCCTCCTTTTTCTAATCTCGAGAAGTTAGAACTATCCTTATTGATGAATAGGACTCAAAAACTCCCAAGAAGAGGATTCTGTTGAACGAGGATGACATTGTTAAGTCTGGCGCCTCTTCTCCCATGACCAAGTCCTTTAATAGGACTGAAGAAGAAGGCCCCAATGCCACTAACTCGGATTTGGCCTTTCGGGAGAAGAATAAGAGAGAAAACACCCCTATAGCCCCTTAACCCTCCAAAAAGGGTGATTTCCCTTCACATTTGAGGTATTCATAGGCGATGTTTGTGGCCAGGAATCATTTCCCGTCCTGTGGTCTTTCAAGGGGAGGTGTGCTCGTGAGTAGGTCAAGCAGCTCTCCTACGAGAAACTAACGTCCCACGCTTCTCAATCACTATCACTGGTAAGTCAAGAACTCTTTCTCCTCAATCTTTTTTTTTTTACTTTGCTTTGATATGGATGTCACTAATGTATTCCTTATTCATTTACGTGCAGTTTATGGTAGATTTTGTTCAAATTTTTGATGGTCAGCAAGACAAGTCCAAAATTAATGATGAGCTTAGTGAAGCTCTCCAGAAATCGAAGGAAGCCTTGGACAATACCAACAAGGTATCCAAGGAAGATAAGAATTCCACAAATAATGCCATGGACGCACTGAAGACTGAGAATGACCAGCTGAAGGTTAATAATGATCAACTTAAGGTCGAGTAGGCTCGATTAATAAAAGAAGTTGAGGTATTTTACATAGCTAAAGAGGCGAGCTACAAAAAGGATATACTGAAGCCTTAATGGATGCCAAATGATAGTTGGTGTATGTAACACCCCGACCCGAATTTATGGGTTATCCGTGAGTCAACCCGGTCCGTACCGAGCGTTAGGTGTGAATTGTAATGGAACAACCTATATAATGTTGCTAATCCAATTTTATTTTAGTTACCATTTCACTTGTTAGCATGCGATTCAAGTTTCAAGATAAACTACGTAAAGGACCTATGAGAGAACCTCGAAGCCCAAGGAAACAGAGATACTAACGTAAACATAAGTAAAATATACTTACATGTATAACACCCTCAAAATACGGAACCACTCCCAACCTTCCGTAACAAAGTGGGGATGTGAGCTTATGGCCAGTGGGATTTATACAAGCAGTATATAAACGAATGACAAGAATCAATACTCACACGCTACAATCACATGCATGCAAAAATAAGTATATATCTATATATGTACACCTTTGATAAATACACATGCCAATGTATTAATCGTTTTACTTTCGAAGTACCTTACTTGTCCAGATTAATTTACCTTAATCTAGTAAAGACTTCCTTTATCATACTTAGCATTTTTCACTTTATTTAACACACCTGGCTCAACACTTGAAACCAGTACACTTGATTTATTCGAACCCATTCCTTTACCGGAATTTAACCCTTTCTTTCATTTCAATACACTTTAGTATTTTCATTAAAAATCACCATTTCAACACACACATTCACCGTGTTAGAATATACTTATTTAATATTTGAAAATCCTTTTTACAACACATTATTGTGTTATATATGGGTTTAACCATTTAGGTTGCTTAACCATCCAATTATCCACTTTCTTTACCCCTTTTCCTTATCTTATGGACATTAGTAGATTTACGCATTAACTTGTCCATTTTACCTTTACCGGAACATTTATTACATTCATTTAAGTTAGGTTGTATTAACACATTTTACCACACAACCCATTTCTTGAAAAGTTTCATATTTTCTTTATCTTTTCTCGAAATCTTTCTATACCGCACACTTTCATGAGCTCCACATCGCAGGCAATGCGCACCATATGCTATTGCCAGTGATTTAGGGCATTTCACCCAAGGGCTCTGGGCCCTTATTACTTTATCCAGGTGTCATCCGAGTTCCTTTTATGTGTTTTAACATTTTAGAAATTTCCACACTATTCCACTTATCCCTTTTACTTGGCCGAAGTCAACACTCGGGACTTTTCCGCCCCACTTGTGTTACGCTTTGAAAGTTACCATTTCATGTCCTTTACACATTAACCTTGATTTTATTAAAAAAATCATATTTGTTTAAGACCATCTTGTGTAACACCCTTTCCAAGTTTTTATTTCATAAAAATGTTCCACTTTAAGTAAAATTACCATTTTACTCATTTGTTTCCAAAACCACCTTTTACTCCATTTCACAAGTGTTAATTTCACCCCAAAACATTATTAAGTCATTCACACCAACTTCTTGAGTGTTTTATCCCTTTAATGCCTTCTTACACTTGGGTAATCTTTTACTTGATTGGAAGAACTTTTACACCTTTAATCCCTTTTTAATTCCATAAGTGTGAATATTTCACAACATTAGTAAGTTACACTTACTAACCATTCCAAGTTTACCCATTAAAACTTAATTAATACTTTTTATCAACATTACCAAGTACACATTTCTTTACTTCTTTATTCAAGAAATACATTCACCCTTAAGACAACTTTTTATAAGAAAATTTCCATTTCTTTTATCTAACATGTAGTCTTTTAACTTCATACACATTATGTCATTCTGTCCCAATTGTACATACTTTGAAGACTAACTTTTTAATTATTCTTATCTTTTGTTTAAACTCAACATCTGTTCATTTATTCATAAAGTCTCCATTTTGCAAGAAACGTAGTAATATTTATTTCATAAATATTTCAACAAAATTTACGTTATCCAATATGTTATCCCCATAAAATATCTATTATTTCTTTTTACTAGAAATACACAAAATAATATTTTCTTGCACTTTTTTATTCCATAAAAATGTCCATTATTTATTTTCACTAAAAATACACCTAAACAAAATTTTCTGAAACATTTTTATTCCATAATAATGTCCATTATTTCTTTTCACTAATAGTACACCAACATAGTATTTTCTTACATTTTTATATCCATAAAATGTCTATTTTCAGTTTTGCTAGAAAACTCTATAAAAAATATTTGACTTACATAATTTCATACCCAAATGGTCTAACATAGTATTTTGAAATTATATTCAGTTTTAAACCTTCTTTAAAACATTTGTCTAAAACCCATGAAACCATGAAAATCAACTAACAACTCTATTGATGCAAACTTAACACAACCTACATGTATTTAGCCTAATATATGCCAATAACAAACTGAAACTATACTTATCAATAAATCTAAACCAGGGTTAGTGAATCCCACATCAAATGACTTTAAAGTGGTGGTGGTGAAGATGGGCGACTCCCCCACCTCTAAAGGTGGCTTTAAAGGGAGTCACATAAAGCTCCACCATAACACCTCCAGGAAAGCTCCAATAAATACTCCAAAATGCTCAGAAACCCGTCTTATTCCTTTAAGGGCAAACCCTCCTCAGACATTCATCAAAACCCTCAACAAATACTTCTCCATTTTTCATGGCTATACCTTAGTAATGGGAAAAAATAGCTATTTTGTGGAGTGAGTGAATTGGTTAGAACCCTAAATCGAAAGACGGTAGTGAAATAAATGAGAGGAACTCTGAGCTCCATAACTGAGAAAATGGGAATAGCCATGGATCTTCCCTAAGCCTCCTCCTTATATATATATATATAAAAAAACCCTACACATCAATTACAATCCACTTATGAAATCTCAACCATTCGAATTTGATCAATGGTCCCAACGATGATAACATAAATTGGCCGGACTACAAACGTCACGAGGTCGTTCGAACGACTGGAGATGTTGCTCGAACGACATTTTCCCTCATTCGAATGGCGGCTTCATGCGACAAGCTCTATTGCTTTTAATGAAGCCTCATCCTTTTCTTTTATTTATATTTTATTCTCCAATAATTCTCCATTATTATCTTATATTTATCATTTACTCCCCCTTATATATAATTCATATATAATATATAATCCAACAATTCTCTTTATTCAATTCGATTTGTTACCCACAATTTCCTATAATTTCAATGAGTTACCCCTCATATAAAATCTACACATAATTTAATTAATTTATCAGGGAAGGATATTAAAGTGTACATCCCGTAAATCAAGATTCAAGAAAGGCTGGGATGAAGCCATGGCGAGGAAAAATGTCTCTGTGGAATTCGAACCTTTTCGTGAGCACAAGCTAGGCTCTCCACTAAGAGTTGGGGAGGAAGCAATACATCAAATTAGGCACATAGTCATGACATGGGGGTTACGGATTTGGTCCATGACTAGCTAGTCATGGACCAAATTTGTGAGCATATCCAACACAAGTATGACCAGTTCCATGACCAAGTGTGGTCATAAATGTACTTGAATCAAGTCACAACCCTCATCCCTGACCATTGTGTGTCACGGACCATAGACATGACCATGGCGTCACCATCAAGGTTCCAAATTCATGCCAAATTTCCTTCCAAGTGTGGCCACAAACATAGGCCAAATTGAGACTACTCTCTCTCTCAATTTTCGCTCAATCTTAATTTTTTAGCTCAATCTTTGTCTCAATCACAAAGGTAACTCTCAAGCCCTAACATTTTGTATATATGTATATTAGGTTATTTGTGTATTTTTATATATGTGTGTCTTTATGTATTTATGTATGTGTGTATGTGTATACATGTGTGTATATGTGTATATATGTGTATATGTATACTGGTCCGCGACCCTTGGTCGTGGTCACTGCCCAAGCCTACGATTGTTCACTTAATTTGGTATAGTGAAGCCACCACTAGTGACCCAGCTGATCAAAGTGGGGATAATGCGTTAAAGGGAAAGGCCCCAGAGAATGAGGAGCATGCGAAGAACAATGGCACTTAGTATAGGGTTATTTTTCCTTCATGTTCTTGTACATTTCCCTTTCTGTTTGTTAGGGCTTTGCTAGCAACTTGGATGTTCTTCTTGGTTGGGATGCTATTACTCAGGCTCTCCAAGCATTTGTGTCTCTCGTAAGGCTCTCAAGAAGATGATGGTGCCTACAAAAGCCAGTCATCCTTGATGTCTAAGCTAAAGGATGATGTGAAGGACTTAGGGGACGTGGGCACCCTGATGCAAGAAGAACTGAATAACCTGAAATCTCAATTTACTGGGGAAAAATACGTTGGGGGTGTTGGTTTCCTTTTTCAGTTCGAGAATGATGAGATCAAGAAGAAGCTTGCTGATGCTGAAGAGAGTAGTCGAAGAGCTCATGTTATAGTCATGGGACTTAGTCATGATATGATTAAACTTTGTTACTTGTTTAGGATGGGTCCTTGAGCGACGTTGTCGGTAAGCTATGATGAAGGTTGGGAAGATACTCTTGTTAGATTGGAGAAAGGTCACGATCGTGTCCTTGTAAACATGGTTAATCGAGTCCCCAAAGACTCTTAACTTTGGTATATGTATCAAGTAGATTTCCTCGCATATAGGCATCCTTCCTTTGGCAGTGAAGAAAAGTGGTTCCCTTTGGACAATGTTCCTTTTTAGCTCTCCCGGAACTATCTTACTTGCCATGATAGTGATGACGAGTTCTGACCAGACCCAAATGATAATCGAAGAAGAGAGATTGCTGAATTCATTTCCTGCCGACTATAGCCTATTATTTGTTACATTTGAACTTTATTGTAAATTACATTTTTTTAACTTGTAATTATATATTGTAACAAGTTTATTCAATAACAATCTTACACATTTTTCCATTCCATTATATTGAGCATGTGTTTTATCGTCTTATCTTACCTGTTAAGTTATGTCGTCACACTACCTTAGGCATAAAACAGACTATGGAAAAAATGCACTTGGCTTAAAGGCAATCCAGTCGTTTAAGATTTTATCCAACCAAGTCAGGTTCATTTAGTGCCTAGGGATCCTCCGTAGGGCTTTTACTTGCCTGCGCCATTTATGAGGTCTTTTGTGTTTTTAATGACGAAGACCTGAGGAACTAAGGTTTAATTGTAATTAACAAATTGGTAACTGTAATTATGCTAATGTTACTCTGATCGTCATTCGTTCGTTAATGCAAAGTATGGGACTATCACTTTGAAACAATGCAAAGTAATTGAAATCCTAAGCAATTGATCTAATAACTTAGAACTTTATTAATGACTTCAAATCAAACTGCAAGCATCATAAGTCTTCAAATGAAAATTTACAAAAACTAAACATGTTGGAAATAAAATTAAAAGTAAACTTTATTGAGGTTAGCCACATTTCAGGTTTTAGGTATCTCTCTTCTCTCCCACCACAAGAAAAAATAGAATCCGCGACATCTTTCGGCTACATCAGTGTTTTCATCTTGCTAAAAGGTGTACTTTTGGCGCCATATATAGTTTTTTCGTCGTGAGAAGTTATTATTTTGGTGGGATACCTTCTAAGATTTCCCCCAAATATCATTTACATTTAGAGACATCCAATTGATGTGGAGGATTTGGTCCCCTATTTTCGGCGATATGTGTTTTATGTCGCGAAAATATCACTCACATTTAGTGACATGGGGGTCATGTCACGAAATGCTATACACTTTCAGCTTCAGCATATACATGTCGCGATATGTATTTTAATTTAATTAAAAAAAACTCAAAATTTATTTCCTTTTTTTTCCCCGCCAAAACACTATTTTCCCCCTCAAAAACTAAAACCTCCTAAAACTCCTTCTTAACAAACAAAGCCCTAAAAAAACCAAAACACTTATCTCTCTCCTCTCCCCGATATCTTCTCTCTCCCCTCACCCACTCATAGATCTCTCTCCATCCACGAACCGGGCAGTTCCCTACCTCGAACCTGACAACCACCAACTCACCGGAGTTCACCGCTGACTTTTTGATACCAAAACACCGGTGAACCCCTTTGACCCGAGTTCTACCCGAGACCATCCCCAATCCACCTGGATCTATCAAATACCCGAGAAAATCCACCAACTTCAAACCAACCCGCTGCCAAATTCCCTCCCCCCTCTGGACAGAAAAAAATAAGCACAAACTCCCGAATCAAGGTACTTTTAGTGTGAATATGTCAATCTTCAGATTTTTGATGGGGGATTACATTAAAATAATTAGTTTTTTATTTTATTTTATTTGTCTCTCATTTCATGCTCTCATCAGTATCTCTTTCTCTATCTCTTACGATCTCATTTTTTGACATCGTTACATGTTTGTGTTTGTGCTTGGGGTTTCTGTTTCTGTTTACTTTTGTTTTACATGTACTGATTTGATTTCTCATTTTTAATTTGGGTTTCGATTTGAGCTATTCTAAATATATCACGTATTGGTGTTGAAAATGTTTTTAGGGATTTCAGTTGCTCTAGACATCTATGTGTGTATTTTTTGTTGGCGGGTTTAGATAAGAAGTTTTGAGGATTTAATCAATTGTTTTCTGATCTATGAAGAATGGCGTGCGTGATACCAATTCAAATAAATTTGTAAATTCCCAATTTAAGCTTATTTAACTGGAGTCAAATTTAAACCAAAATAAATCAGCCCCTAAACAGGCAACTACGTGTGTGCGTGTCAAATAATCACAAATAGAATTGCTAACTCGCAGATTTTCGGAAAAAAACTTTTTGAGTAAAACTTTATTTCACCATAATACTTACAATGATTACAGTGAAATTAGCAGTGAGTTAACCGCAGAAAACCCACATAGATCGCAACCTAGAGTCAACAAGAACCGTAGTTCCAATTCAGCCCAGGCATACCCACGAGCACTCCCTATTGATACGCAATCGTCATAAGCTCAGTACTCCCCTCAAGAGAACCTAAAAGAACAGTAGATATAATCTTTACAAGAGAAACTTGACACAAGATGTGTTCTTGGGATCCAAAACAACTCACATAAACTATTGGGATCTTGTGAATTGAAAATAAAAGGGATTAGAGCCCTAAAAGTGGGAAGACAAAGTATCTGCCAAAGATGTTTCGTCTTTGAAAATTCGCAGGTCTTTTGATAAAAACGAAGTTGGAAAAACCAATTTATAGAAAATCTGAGGTGGCAAATCGCTCGAACGAAAAATAAATCTCGCTCGAACAGGAACATGCGTCGCTCGTACGAGCTTCGCGCGAGACAGGCTTGTCATTTGAACGACAGTCCTTGTCGCTCAAACGACCTATTAAAATATTAATATTTTTTCTTTCACAAGTAAATGTTACGCCTTAAAACTTCGAAAAATATTTATTGACGAAAAACTTAAAAAGATCGTTCCAAAGCTTAAAAAATATTTAATAAAAAATATCCCAACACTCTAAGTGAAATGCTAAGGAATTAAAACATAATCTTTAACAAATTTATCTCGCGAAGGTTTGAATGTTGAAGAACTTTGATATTAGGATCCATCTTGATGTGTGAATGTTCTTGAATATTCTTCGACGGTTGTAGCGGTATATGACATACTTAAAAAAGTACGGACTATATAAAATATGTCCTTACAAATATCCCCATATGTCTATGCTGGTACAAAATAAAAACATGCAAATTATCAAAATAAAAAATGCCTATACAAATCTAATACCCTCCTATTAACCCAAAACTGAAAAGGTATAAGAAATGCAAGTATCAAACTTTTTTAAAAAATCTTCAACATCAAATCATCAAATCTTTAAGGTTTTCTCATTAGGGTGTGCAGAATATTGATCTTCAATGTTGTACCTACACACATAAGACAAAGCAAATACCTTCGTGGCGCATTGAGTTTGAAATGATATAAGAAGAAATTAATCAATAATCAAATCTCCCCCATAAAGCAAAACCTCCCCCATAATCGTTCTCCCCCTTTTTATTTGTCTGAAATAGACAAGGAAATGAATAAACAAAAACAAACATGGAGTTCTCACGACAAAAATACATAGAAAAAATGAATCAAACTACGCTCATGCAAAGAGTAACTCAAAAGCTTCCACAAACTATTTTTGAGTTTTCAATTTTTCATACAAGAATGCAAAAATAATTTTACAAAAAAATCACACACCATGAATTTACACTAAGACAACTAAATCATGGATATGGAATGAATGGGTGTGAACATATTCAATAGGCAAATCAAAGAAATCAAACATAACATATGTGCACGATGAATATGTGTACTCTTAACAAATGAATCTAAAAATTATCCTTAGGTGTTGAAAGTGTTGAATTTAAATTACATCGACTCAATCCATCAACACATCAAAGTAAAGAATGATTCCCACACCAATAAAGTCTAAAAATATGTAAATTCTTTTTCATGACGCTGTCAGGACGTTCCCTCATAAATAATTATGCATTATATTTTTCTTTTGAGATGGCCCCTTTTTGGCATATTTATCTTTTTATTGCCTTTAAATGTTTTCGGGCTCTTTTAAACGCTGGCTTTCACGATGAGATAATTTTATACTGTTGCTGCCGTTTCTCTTGATTCACTCACCACATGGTAAATGGTTTTTACATGCATTACTTCCATTATCAAGTTTTATCGCATATGGTTCGTTTTAAAGACAGAATTGAGATGACAAAACTCCGATCAATATGTGATAAATAATCAAATAAATCTGTGCAAGTGTGCATTAAAGGAACTCACGAGTCAAACATATAGGTAGTAAAAACTAATCAGATCTCAATGTCTCCAAACATTGTAAAGCACAAGAATGAAATGACGACACATATCAAAACACTATCAAATCATCACAAGATATGGAATGAAATAATGATTCGGTCATCCTAAATGTCCATCCATAGACGGTGTAAAACAAAATACAAAACTTTTTTTGTCTTGTTCGAAAATTTTTATTAAAATAAAATCTTTTTGAATTTTTCAAAATTTTCAAACATAAAAATACTAATGCAAAAAATGATACACACTAGCAATAGGCAAAAAATATCATCATGCAAATCAACCTATGGTAGCAAACAAGTTTAAACCTCAACCGTTAGGAGTGGAGTTTTCCAAAGGTGGTGACATCATATGAAAAACCTACATCAAATCATGTGAAGTCTTGACTAAATACTTTACCTACTTCCTAATATGTGAAAATTCTCTTGTGTAATCATCTGGTGCGTTAGGTGTGGGTTCGTGTGTGTTAAAACGTGTAGTGGCAAAACGTGACAAATGACCCCACTTAAAATAGAACTCTCTAAGGTGCCCTCTCTTACGCCTCTCTCAAAACGTCTCTTACATGCTCTCCTATCAGGTACGGGATGCCTAGGTATGTTGGGTTGAGAGCCATATGGATCAATCACAAACTTTATAACCGGCTCAGGTGCAATGTGGGAAATGGACGCACCGTCATGACCTATTCCTCGTCTCTCAACATCACCTAAAACGGTATCGAAAACCATCTTTCAAACTATCTAAGATGTGTTATTTAAAGGGACTATGACCTCCCAGACACGTTTGAGATCCCTCTCGAGTTGGGATACACGTGTCATCAGACTAGACACCGTGTTGGTCAAATCACTCTTTTCTCGATCTAAAGCAATCGACTGTTCACTCAAAGAAATCTTCACCTTATTGAGTTAGCTTGCTTTTGCCTCAAATATCCTCAAGCCCTCTATCGAAATCTCTCATCTTAGGAGTTAGTGTAAAAAGTGTGTGTGATAAATATTCAACTAAACTCACAAATTCCAACCACAAACTTATTTAATTTGAGTTAATTTTTAAATCAAATTAATTTATAACTAAAACAAATATCTATGTGTATGCGTGTGCCAAACTAACATAAACACAAATATGCTAACTCACAAATTTAAGGAAAAATCCCCTCAGGGCAAAACCTTTTATTTCACTATAATTTGTAAATCACAATTTACATAGATTACAATGAAATTAGCAATAAGTTTGCCTCAACAAACCTACATAGACGCGTAGTCTAGAGTCAACAATGGATTCCACGCAGCAAACCCACATGAACTGTAATTCAATCTTCATCAAAGATCCGCACGCAACGAACCTCAATTACCTCAGTCTTTTGGTATAGAGACGCACTCCACAAAGATTGAACAATAGCAAAGTATGTTCTTGGGTTCCAAGATAATTCACCTAAACATTGGGATTTTTGTGAATTTAAAAACAAGGGTTTAAAGCCCTAAATGAAGAAGTCAAAAGTGTTTTGCCGATTTGCACTGTTTGTAGAATGAAAACTAAAATGACTTTTTAATGAAATAGGCCTCGTTTAATGTGTATTTATACAAAACCTTAATGCGACAGGTCATTGGAACAAGATTGAATCTCGCTTGAACAGTGACAGGTGTCACTCGAATGAACTTTGCGCGAGATGCCCTGTCGTTTGAAAACCATTGGCTGTTGCTCGAACGAGCATTTAAATAAATAATTTTTCTTTTTTATTTTCCTAGAAAATGTAGCGCCTTAAAACTTCGAAAATTAATTTTGATGAAAAACTTAAAAAACTCCGCTCCAACACTTAAAATTTTTTTGATGAAAAATATCCCAATATTCTAAGTGAAATGCTAAGGAATAAAAACATAACCTTTACCAAATTCATCTTGCGGAGGCTTGATTGTTGAAAAAACTTGATATTCGAATCTGTCTTGTTGCATATGTGATCTTGAACATTCTTCGACGGTTGTAGCGGTATACGTCATACTAATTGATAACGGACATTTATAAATTTATGTCCTTACAGTTAGGTCTTCGTTTAACTTTTTGGTCTTTAGGGTCTTGGCATACAAATCCCTAAATGCGATCTGGAGCTCACTAACATCACTAGTGCACTCACTCTCAGACTCGCTATAAACACTCAAATTATCTTTAGGGGTCTCACGTGCACAAGTATCCTCATTATCGTGGGACAAACCATGTGTGCTCTCATGACTAGCCAAAAAAGTGACAAATTTCCCATATGATGACTCATCCCCAAAAGCTTTCACCTCTTCCTCACTATCGCTAAGAGTGACTGGCATGGCAATATTTTTTCCCTTTCTCTTTGGCCTAGTGGGACACTCAAAGGCTCTATGGACTCTTCCCTCACACTCAAAACACTTATCCTCTTCCACTTTCTTACCTTCTTTCTCACCGCTTGTAAGGACACTAGTCTATGATTGAGTCTTAATGTAGTGTTGGCTCAGTTTCAGACAAAAACATTTGAGTCATAGGATAGTGTTCAATTGTATCCATCCAAGCGATGACGTGTTAGTTGAAGACGTAGCAGCCAAGATTATAAAGCTTCATCATATGCCGGGTTTACTGTGCCTCGTTTCTACGTCAATAACATTGGTTCCAATGCTTCTAAGGTATGAATGCATTTTTTTATATATATAGGAGGTTGAAAATTTATTGGGTGTATTTTATAAATTTTTTATAAATCGTTTTAATGACTTTGTTTTACTCATAAAATATTTTCTAGAACTTTTCATAAAAAGTTTTGAGCTTACAAAGAATTTTACCTTTTCTGACACGTCGAACGAGACTTCTAACGAGATTACTTTTTTCTCACTGGAACATCATTAGTAAAGTCATTCGAACAAAAAAGTCGTTCGAACGAAGATGTCGTTCGAACGAGTTTGGCAGGAACAATTTTTTTAGCATTTTTGGCAGTTTTCTCCATGTTCCCACTACCTTTCCCCCACTACTTTTTGACAGAATTACTACGTGCGGGAACCAACTTTTTCAAAGTAACTGTTTCATATTCTATGAGTTTCTTGAAGAGCAAAACTTTTAAGAAAAAGTTCCGTGTTTCGTGTTTGATTTTTATGGATTAAATTCACCAAAAATACATACACACCCATTTATTTTATTTGTTCCAAGTACCTATTGATATATATATATATTTGTTTGAAGTGTTTGGCACCGGGGTTTCTCTACACCTCAAAGAAGAGAAGTTTGGGTTTGCTTCTACATCCCTAGAATAATAATACTTGTTTTTACAACGGCGTTATCACATGGTGAAAGGCACTGTGTGTGGTTGAAGGTTGTTCCCAAAAGCTTCATTGGTGGATTCTAAGGTTCCGGTGGAGTCCGAGATTATCGTCTAGGCAGAAGTATTTATAAGAAGACGCGTTAGGGGCTTGGACGGAGTCAAGTCGAGTTGTGTAAGTCATCTGTCTTGTAATCATAAAACCATACTTAGTGGACTTAAGGATAGGGTCATACGATGTTTTTTTCTGTTGTGGGTTTTTTCTCGTACATTGCGACGTAGTGATTTCTTTATTTTATCTTTTACACAATCACATTAGATGCATGCTTAGGTAAAAAGATAAAATTAGAATATCTAATTTGGTGCTGAATTAATTTGGGTATAATTTAATTAATTTAATTCAAGTCATTAACCTTAATTTGGTAAAATTTGGTTTGGCCTAATATGCAAATTGAATTAATTAATGCTAGGCATTTCTAGGACTTGGGTTAAATTAATTTGGTTTAAGTGAATTCCAAGTGTGTGTGTGTGTTCATAATAATTCACTTATTTAGGTTTAATTTTAATTTTGCTTTTAGAAATTAAAATTTGTGTTTAATTTAATTTTTCATCTTTTTAAGAAAAGAAAATCAAATAAATTTTGGAAAATAAAATTGTTGTGTTGAACCATCTTTATTCCACATTTAAAAGGTAATTAATTTTGAAAGAGAAATATTTTAAAATCGGGGGTCATCATTTCCAACAAGTGGTATCAGAGCAAGAGCGCTAATTTATTGCCTTAAGGACCTTTCAAATAGTTTTGACTAAAATGGAATTTTTCCCATTTTTAAAATTTCCTATTTTTGATGGTTCCAACTACGCGTATTGGAAAACGCGTATAAAATTGGCACTTAGGTGTCAAGATGAGAGGGTTTGATTATCGATCGTTAACGGCTGGTTCCCACCTACATATTTAGTTGAAAATGGACGCGTTCCCAAACCCATCGATAGATGGAGTGAGAATGAATTTAAACTTGCAAATTTTAATTCTCGTGGTTTAAATGCCTTGTTTAGCGCAGTCGCACCGGATGAATTTCGACGCATTATGACATGTGAAACCGCTAAAGAAGCTTGGGATATTTTACAACTCACTCATGAAGGAACTAGTGTCGTAAAAGATTATAAACTCCAAAACCTCACCACTAAATTTGAAACCATCAAGATGAATGAAAAAGAAACTTTTGATGAATTTTATGCTAGACTTTCCGATATAGTTAATTCATCTTTTAATTTGGTAGAGAAAATACCCGACAACCGAGTAGTAAAGAAAATTTTAAGGTCCATACCCGATAGATTTATTCCTAAGGTGACCGTGTTAAATTCTTTACCCACTTTAGCCTCTAAGAAATTAGAAGAGCTCGTAGGTGATTTACAAACCTATGAACTAGACATGCTTTCCTCTAAAACTGAAAAGAAAATAGATAAAGGGCGTTGCTTTGAAAGCCCGAAAGGAGGAAAAACAAGTAGTAGAGAGTGAAAGTGAGAGTGACTCGGAAGATATGGCTATGTTTGCTAGGAAGTTTCATAAATTTCTTAAATTTAACAAAGATAAATTTAAAAATAATTTTAAGAAATTTGAAAATTCTAAGCATGACAAAGCCGAGAAGATCCATAAATCTTTTAATGAAAATTTAAATAGGGACGAGTCAAATAGGTGTTACAGTTGTGAGGGTTATGGCCATAGGGCGAGAGAGTACCCCACTAAACTAAGGAGAGAGGGTAAGCAACGAATTTCCTACAATGCAACCCTTAGTGATAGTGATAAGGAAGAGGGACCCGATTCCCCTACTAAGCCCAACTTTGTGGATTTTATGGCAAGTCATGTGAGTGAAAGTGAGCACTCCTTAATTGATAAAATTTTAACACATGACACTTCCAAGGCCATTGTTTGTGAATCCTAAAGAGATGATGGTAGTGAGAGTGGAGAAGAAAGAGAGAGAAAAAGTGATGAGGAGGTTGAAGAGAGTGAAATTTAATTTACATTTCAAGAATTATATAAAGAATCTATTAAATTAAAAAGGGCAAATTTGAAGTTAGAAGCTAGTTTCTGAGAGCGTGTCAAGATCGGTGATGATAGTGTGTTAATTGAAGACCTTAGGAAACGTGAGAGAGCTCTTCGAGAGAAGCTTGAGTATGTAGAGGCGAGAGAGATAGCCTTAGAGGTTTGATGGAATCCTTGAAAAAGGATCTTCTCGAGTTTTAAGAGAGAAATTATTTGCTTGAGTCTAGAATTTTAGAGCTTGAGAAGAAAGTGATAGACTCAAGTAGAGTCAAATTTGATTTGGAGTGTCGTTCGGAGAAATTAGATAAAATTTTAGGGACGATCCAAATTAAAAATGTCACGTGTGGTTTAGGCTTCGATATTTGTAACGAATCAACTCATAAACTCAAAAACAAAGTTTTAAGAGAATCACCTAGGAAAGCCTTTAGAGATCAATCCTTAGGTACCAACCTTCGACGTGTTTTTACTTGTTCACATTATGGTCGAAAAGGTCATCTTGGGAAATTTTGTTTTGATCTTAAACGAGGTCCTAGAAAATCCCAACGTAAGGCAACCGAGGTAGCCAAGATTCCTATACCCTGAGATTGTCATTCATCATTATTTTGGGTTAGGAGATCCGACTCGGTAGCTTTACAAAATAGGATTTTTTTATTCTAATTTACTTTCACATGCTTCCTCCCTTGCTAAATCTAAAGTTGAATGTGTTAGTTGTTGGCATACTTTAGCTTCTGTGCTTCATGCTATATTATCATGCTAATTGTATGCTTCTTTATCATTGTTGTAGTCTATACTTCATGCTTTATCACATGCTAGAATTATGATTGTTGTTGATCTTTTGTATTATAGTTCTTTCATTTCAGTTAGCATTAAATGAAAAATACAAAAAGATTTTTGTTTATCATTTGTGTTTTACCTTTTAATGAAAAATTCAAATGATTTTTGTTTATCTTTTGAGTAAATATTATTATTTGTTTGGTTAAAAATTTCAAAAACTCAAAAAGATTTTTGTTTTGTGTGTATTTTAGTTTGACACACTCCATGTGGCATATACTTGTGTTTGAATCCTCTTCTTTTTCGCTCCCATATGGCTAGAACTTTTGGTTACGATTATCAATCCTTAAAATGTTCTTTACCATGCTTACATGGAGTAGTTGGATTTTGTGTTGCTATAATGAATTCTATTTTTATATGCCTAAATTCACACATACACGAGCTCACTTGAAATTATAACGTCATATGTATATTTGAGCTTTGTGAGGTGTTCTCCTACCAATTTTGTCATCTACATGTTATGTAACCTACGAGGACTAATGCATGTTAAAATTCGTTGCATGCAAGAATTGAGAGATAAAATATTATTTGTATATGTGCACGAGGAAGGGCTCCAAAAAGAAATATCATCCTTTGCAAGTAAGCCACCGTTTGCTTGGACCTAAAAGAAATACGTGGTCCAAAGGCCTAAAAGAATAATGGCATTAAAAGAAAATATTTGCCAAGGCCTATTTTGTTTAGTTGATTTATTCATTCAAAAGATTAAAATAATATGCTTAAATTGAGGGAGTTTGGATGGTTTATCAACGGTTTGCACAATGTCCGTTTCTCCTAGTTGTACTTTCAATGTCATGACTTTAATGGTTTGCCGAATCATCAAAATTCTAGCCTTGTATGCATTGTGTATGTTTGTTCATTGAGTTCAATCTATATTGTCATATGAGGTTATATTTAAATGTGATAAAGTTTTCAATCAAATGAGAACTCCGTGAACATGTTTTTAAGTGATTGGATCGAAATTTAATTGTTACTAGTTCACACCCCTACACTTTCGTTTTCATATGACACATTTTTGCCATACGAGTGTGAAAATATTATTGTATTTTGTGTCATGTGTGGTGTCTATACCTATATATATGTGCATGTGCCTTAGTGATAGCCATTATGTCTCAATATATATGGTATTTTTTTTCTTAGTGATTCGATTGATGATGAAGAAAGAGAATTCTTGGTTCAGTTCTCCACCTTAACGACAGAAAAAAGGATTGATCAAATTCTATTGAGTCTGACTCATAGTGATCATTTATCAAAGAATGACTCTGGTTATCAAATGATTGAACAACCGGGAGCAATTTACTTACGATACTTAGTTGACATTCGTAAAAAGTATCTAATGAATTATGAGTTCAATACATCCTGTTTAGCAGAAAGACGGATATTCCTTGCTCATTATCAGACAATCACTTATTCACAAACCTCGTGTGGGGCTAATCGTTTTCATTTCCCATCTCATGGAAAACCCTTTTCGCTCTGCTTAGCCTTATCCCCGCTAGGGATATTTTAGTGATAGGTTCTATAGGAACTGGACTATCCTATTTGGTCAAATACCTAGCGACAAACTCCTATGTTCCTTTCATTACGGTATTTCTGAACAATTTCCCGGATAACAAGCTTAAAGGTTTTCTTATTGATGATATCGATATTGATGATAGTGACGATATTGATGCTAGCGCTTTCTAGTCCATCTATGCTTCTAATTCATAATTGGTATCTGTCGTGATGCATATTGTTGTTGATATCACATGCTTAGTAATTTATGTATCACATTGGTATTTTTTTTATCTTCGTTGGTATCCGTTATTATTTGTATGGATTAGTTTTGCTTTTCTTACCCGTACGCTTTCATGCTCTTATCACTTTATGCTTCATCTTGTTTACTTAGTTCTTTTATCCTTTGTCTATTCCTAAACAAAAAGGGGGAGAATGATAGGGGAGAAATGGTATCCAATCCTATTGTCATCGTATCTTAGTTTGGGAGATTTAACTTAAGGGGAGACATCTTTTTAAGTAGATCATTTATTTGATAAAGGGGATAATTAATTTAGGGGGAGTATTTATTTTATATGCAGTTAATATTCTTATTCCCTATGCATTTGATAGTTTGCTTAAGTGTGCAGTAATCATTCTAAATGACAATTTTCATCGGTAAAGATAATTATCCTTGGTTTTTGAGTCAAGCTATGTAATTTTTATTTTGGGTGGGATACTTCTGTAGTCTAGTAGAGCTTGATGAACCTTTAGGATTTTTGTTTTGTTTTTGTCCCGGAATAGCCAAAGAGGGAGATTTGTAAGGACACAAGTCTACGATTGAGTCTTAATGTAGTGTTGGATCAATTCCGGAAAAAAATATTTGAGTCACAGGATAGTGTTCAAGTGTATCCATCCAAGCCTATGACGTGTTAGTTGAAGACATAGCGGCCAAGATTATAAAGCTTCATCATATACTGGGTTTATTGTGCCTCGTTTCTACGTCAACAGCATTGGTTCCAATGCTCCTAAGGTATGAATGCATTTTTTTATATATATAGGAGCTTGGAAATTTATTGAGTGTATTTTATAAATTTTTTATAAATAGTTTTAACGACTTTGTTTTACTCATAAAATATTTTTTAGAACTTTTCATAAAAAGTTTTGAGCTTACAAAGAATTTTACCTTTTCTGACACGTCGTTCGAGCGAACAGGAATCTCGTTCGAACGAGATTCCCAGGTTGTTCGAACGAGACTTCTAACGAGGTTTCTTTTTTCTCACTGGAACGTCGTTAGTAAAGTTGTTCGAACGAAAAATTCGTTAGAACGAAAATGGCTGAAACAGTTTTTTTAGAGTTTTTGGTAGTTTTCTCCATGTTCCCACTACCTTTTCCCCCACTACTTTTTGACAGAATTACTAAGTGCGGGAACCAACTTTTTCACATACCATGAGTTTTTTGAAGAGAAAAACTTTTAAGAAAAATTTTCATGTTTCGTGTTTGATTTTTATGGATTAAATTCACCAAAAACACATACACACCCATTTATTTTATTTGTTTCAAGTACCTATTGATATATATATTTGCTTGGAGTGTTTGGCACTGGGGTTTCTCTACACCTCAAAGAAGAGAAGTTTGGGTTTACTTCTACATCCCTCAAAGAAGAATACTTGTTTTTACTGCGACGTTCTCACATGGTGAAAGACACTGTGTGTGATTGACGGTTATTCCTAAAAGCTTCATTAGTGGATTCTAAGGTTCCGGTGGAGTCCGAGATTGTCGGCTATGCGGAGGTAGTTATAAGAAGACGCGTCAGGGGCTTGGACTGAGTCAAGTCGAGCTATGTAAGTCATCTATTTTGTAATCATAAAACCATACTTAGTGGTCTTAAGGCTAGGGCCGTCCGAGGTTTTTTCTTGTTGCGGGTTTTTCCTCGTACATCGCGGCGTAGTGGTTTGTTTATTTTATCTTTTGCAAAATCAAATTAGATGCATGCTCAGGTAAAAAGATAAAATTAGAATATCTAATTTGGTGCTGAATTAATTTGGGTATAATTTAATTAATTTAATTCAAGTCATTAACCTTAATTTGGTAAAATTTGGTTTGGCCTAATATGCAAATTGAATTAATTAATGCTAGCCATTTCT
This sequence comes from Sambucus nigra, assembly GCA_949130495.1. Lineage (NCBI taxonomy): Eukaryota > Viridiplantae > Streptophyta > Magnoliopsida > Dipsacales > Adoxaceae > Sambucus > Sambucus nigra. The sequence continues at coordinate 588,942,182 of OX422208.1, forward strand.
AGGACTTGGGTTAAATTAATTTGGTTTAAGTGAATTTCAAGTGTGTGTGTGTGTTCATAATAATTCACTTATTTAGGTTTAATTTTAATTTTGATTTTAGAAATTAAAATTTGTATTTAATTTAATTTTTCATCTTTTTAAGAAAAGAAAATAAAATAAAATTCGGAAAATTAAATTGTTGTGTTGAACAATCTTTATTCCGCATTTAAAAGGAAATTGATTTTGAAAGAGAAATATTTTAAAATTGGGGGTCATCATTTCCAACACCGCTCTCTTTGGCATCATTTTTATTTTTCTCAAAAAATCTTTTATTGGTAGATTTTTTTTTTGAAAACTTGAGAAGCTTTTTAAAATTCTTTGCAAGCATGGCCATATTAAAATCAAGCTCGTCCTTAAAATCGGACTCACAAAAACTCACTTTCTTTTTCTTTTTAAACTCAACTTTAATTGCTATCCCACTATCCTTCGGTTTGACAGTGTCAAGAAATATGTCAATCTTATATGTCTGGAGGTCTCCTACCAGATCTTCTAATTTCAGGCTACTCAAATTACCTAAGGTATTCAAAACTGTTACTTTAGGGATAAAATATTTTGGTAGCGATCTTAAAATCTTTTTAACCACTCGTGCATTAGGTATAAGCTCACCAAGATTGAAACTAGCGTTGAAAATGTTAGATAAATGTGCATAAAAGTCATCAAAATACTCAGTCCCAAGCATGGTTAATGTTTCAAATTGAGTAGTAAAAATATAAATTTTAGACTCTTTGACCGTGTTAGTGCCTTCGTGGGTGATTTGTAAAATATCCCATGTTTCTTTAGACGTGGTGCACACCATAATATGTCGGAACTCGTCAGGGGTGACGAGTTCGAAAGTTGCACTAAGACCATGTGAATTAAAAGTGCTCCACCTGAACTCATCCTTAGTCCATTCTGATACAGGTTTTAAATTCGTGAGATTATTTGCGGTGATAATGGGAGGAGTCCAGTCTCTTTCACAAATTACCCAAACTCCCTCATTGATTGCTTTTAAATGTGATTTCATGCGGGTTTCCAGTAAGCATAATTAGACCTGTCAAAAATTGGTAACCGATTATATAAGTTTTCATTCAGAAACATTGCGATAATTTTTCAAAAAAAAAAGCAATATCACACAAATTTTGCGAAAAAAAGGAATTCATAATAAATTAGTGAAACTTGTTCTGATACCAATTTGAAGAGTGCCGTGCATTATACCGATTCAAATAAATTTACAATTTCCCAATTTAAACTTATTTAATTGGAGACAAATTTAAACCAAAATAAATCAGCCCCTAAACATGCAACTTCGTGCGTGTGTGTGTCAAACCATCACGAATAAAATTTCTAACTCCCAGATTTCAGAAAAAAAAACCTTTCGGGTAAAAACTTTATTTCACTATAATACTTATAATTATTACAATGATATCCGTAATGAGTTAACCTTAGAAAACCCACATAGACCACAATCTAGATTTAGCAAGAACCGCAACTCCAATTTAGCCCAGGAATACCCACGAGCACTATCTATTGTCACACAATCATCGTTAGCCCAGTACTCCCCTCAAAAGCAGCTAGGTCATCAGTAGAGATCTTCTCTGCAAGAGAAACTTGACACAAGATGTGTTCTTAGGTTCCAAAACAACTCACATAAACTATTGGGATCTTATGAATTGAAAACAAAAGGGATTAAAGCCCAAAAAGTGAGAAGACTGCCAAAGCAGTTTCGTCTATTGAAAATTCGTAGGTCTTGTGATAAAAAATAAAGCTGGAAAAACCAATTTATAGAAAATCTACGGTTGCAGCTCAGTCGAACGAAAAAGTAATCTCGGTCGAACAGGGACGCATCGCTCGAATTAGCTTCGCGCGAGACAGGCTTTTCGTTAGAATGACAGTCCTTGTCGCTCGAACGACCTATTAAAATCTTTATATTTTTTCTTTTACCCAGTAAATGTTCCACCTTAAAACTTCAAAAAATATTTTTTGACAAAAAAAAATCCGCTCCAACACTTAGAAAATATTTGATAAAAAATATCCCAACACTCTAAATGAAATGCAAAGGAATTAAAACACAATCTTTACCAAATTTATCCCGCTGAGGCTTGAGTGTTGAAAAACTTGGATATTCGGATCCCTCTTGATATATGAATGTTCTTGAATATTCTTTGACGGTTGTAGCGATATACGATATTCTTAATAAAGTACGGACTATATAAAATATGTCCTTACAATCTAAATCAAGGTTTTAGTGTATATAATATCATCAATCTTCATATCTGCTTTACGAATTATGGGTTGAGTAAATGGAAACTCATGTATGGAATATTATGGATTGAATTCAATAACTTTTACATATCAACTCTGTCTATATCTTTATGTAAATTAAATATGCATAAATGTGAATCATAATTTATAATGCCAATTTCCATGTTAGCTATATATGTGATGTCATCCTGATTGCAAGAAATAATATTATCCATGCACTGGCGTTATTTGTTATTGGGAGACATACTATTTTTGTGTCTGACAGCTTATGGTGTGTAAATATCTCTAGTATTTTATGTTAATGATTTTTAGATGATTTAGATGATTGCCTGCCTCTGTTACAATATGCTTTTTTGCTAATTAACAGTGATGGAATACATGATTTACCAATTATCACTCGTTTTGTGGAGATACTATTGCTACCAAATAGGGTTTTCTCACATAATAAATCTTACTTTTTAATATTTAGTTTGTTGATACCCATTGAGTTATAGGGTTTTATTACTTTTAGTTACATATTTTGGCATGGACGATTCATAATTTTACATTTAATGACAAGTTTCGGCATGGACGATTCAAAACCCTATAAACTTTTTTGTATTCTATCTCTAAATATCTTTTTTATTTATTTTTGTTTCAGGGTTGATTGAAAGTTATGGAATGATGGTTTTTGCAATATGATAAGGTAATCTGAGTTTGGAGTTTATATTTTAATTATTTTTTCATTAAAAAACGTTCAAGTATTTCTATTCTTCTTATCGTTTTACATAATGCAAATTTGGGATGGTGGAGTTTCCAAAATGATGGGTGGTACTTTATACTAATTTCATCTTCTACACCTTCGATTTTGCAATTTTCTTAGTATGAGAAGTGTATTCGGGTTTTTTGGGTTTTGAAATCTATGTGTGGGTTTACAATTTGATTTGATTTCGAAATTTAAATATAATTAGGCTTGGTTCGATCATTTGTGCTTTTTGTTTACAATTTGATTCCATTATCTACGCCTTATGTTTTTTTTGTTTGAGTTTAACACTATTTTTGGCAGTTTTATTTTCACGTATATGGGATACGAAATTAAGGTTTGATTTTTGATTTTGACTTGAGTTCTACCCAAGACTAGCCCAAATCCACCTGGATCTATCCCACACCCGAGAAAACCCACCAACTTCGAACCAACCCGCTGCCAAATTTCGACCAACTCCGGCCAAATTCCTCTCCCCCCTCTTTGGATAGAATTGAAATTGGCACAAACTCCCAAATCAAGGTATTTTTAGTATGAATATGTCAATCTTCATATTTTTGTTGGGGGCATACATTAAAATAATTTACAGGGTTGCCATGAATATGTGAATATTTATTGATGTATTTGAGTTTTTTTTTGTTAGATTACTGTGAGGACTTTATTTGCTCAATCTGAGATTTTATTTTTGGTCACTAGTTGAACTGACAATTGTCATATTTATGTTATTCATATCTTTGTGAAATTACAAATCATTTAATTTAAAAATAAGGGGAAAGTGCGAAAATCCCCTTAACTATGAAGTTTTTAGAGGAAACCCTCTAAATTATTTTAATGTAAGTTCCCTCAACACACTCACGTCCCGAATTTTTGTTGGAGTTTCATTTTATTTTTGAAATTTTTAGATAGATGTAAATGTCTAGTGCTTATTTGATTTCAAATTTTTGTGCCATTTGTTTCAATTAAAATCATAAAATAAATTATATATTTTTTTATTGCAATTGTTTAATTAGTCTAAATTTGCAAGTCCGTTGAAAATCAGTTGTTCGTTTAAAATTGAGTGTGTAATGTTATCACAACCTTTGGGCATTGGTTTGTTTAGTACAAAATTGGGTAACCTTAGTTTGGCATAATATACACAATATAATCTTAGGTAAGCTTTATTTAAAAAAATAAAATCAAGACATACTTGTTCTCATTAGCATTACAATAATTAATTACAACTCTTGATATTTAAGAACAATATGCATGTTTAGTTTGTGCAAATATGTTATTTGATGCTAATACCGAGACTATCTCAAGTGACATAATTATGGAGCAAACTAGAGAGTATAATGATGATGAGGATGAAATGATTGCAACGGATAGAGATGAGGAAGAGGGCGACGAGAAGTCATGGCAGGGAGAGTTCATCAGGTGCCTATAAAAATGCAAATGAACCTTGGTTAGTCTCAAAGTCTCAACTTCGCTTTAAAAATTGTAGAATTAAATTGCAAAATGGCCCGAAATAGCGATAAAAAGTAGACAAACGTAAAATGGTTTAGTTTATGAGCTTATCTAGTTAGATTGGTGGAGGGAATTTGCTGGTGGTTTGGTTGTGGAATTTTCTGCTGTTGTTGAGTTTATTTTAAATGTTAAAACATGTTGGATTCAATGAATAAACAAAGAAAATTCTGTCAAAATTTTCTAAAATTAATAAAAATAAGCATATAAATGAATAAAATCAAAAACAGTCCCAAACGGTCCCATAAGAGGTACGAACACCTCGCACGGGACCAATGTAACTCGTAGGAACTAACTGCGTAGCCCCACCGGGAGTCCCGGTTTGAGAATGCGATGATAATTTGCAAAAATCTAGACTTAGGCTTAAAAGCAGGCATTTATAGGGAGAAAACCCCCCAAATCCCCAAACGGCTCCATAAGGGGCGCGGACACCTCACACGGGATCATTGTAAATCGTAGGAATGGGCCACTTAGTCACGGGAGTTCCACTTCATAATACGACGATAATTTGCAAAAATCTTGATTTATGCTTAAAAATACGCATTTAAAGGTAGAAAACCCAAAATAGCCCCAAATGGCCCCGTAGGAGGAGAGAACACCTCGCAAGGGACCAATGTAACTCGTTGGTACTGATCGCGTAGTCCCAAAAGTTTTGGTTTAAGAATACAACAATAATTTGTAAAAATTTAGACTTAGGCTTAAACACACGCATTTATAGTGAGAAAACCCAAAACAACCCCAAACGGCTCCGTAAGAGGCGCGGACACCTCGCACAGGACCATTGTAACTCGTTGGAATGAGCCGTTTCATCACTGGAGTCCCGATTTGAGAATACGACGATAATTTGCAAAAATCTAGACTTAGGCTCAAAATATGCCGTTAGGGGGTGAAAACACAAATCATCCCCCAAACGATCCCGTAAGAGGCGCGAACACCCCGCACAGGACCAATGTAACTCATAGGAACTGACTGTGTAATCACACGAGTCCCGATTTGAAAATACGATGATAATTTACAAAAATCTAGACTTAGACTTAAAAACACTCATTTAAAGGGAAATAACCCCCAATAACCCCAAACGGCTCCGTAAGAGACGCGAACACCTTGCACGGGACCAAGTAACTCGTAGGAACTGACCCGCATAGTCACGGGAGACATGGTTTGAAAATACAACGATAATTTATAAAAATCTAGACTTAGGCTTAAAAACACGCATTTAAAGGGAAAAAACCCCAAATAGCCCCAAACGAATCCGTTAGAGGCACGAACACCTCGCACGAGACCATTGTAACTCATAGGAACTAACCGTGTAGTCACGGGCGTCATGGTTTGAAAATATGATAATAATTTGAAAAAATTTAGACTTAGGCTCAAAGCCTGCCTTAGGGGTGAAAACTCAAATCAGCCCCCAAACGACACTATAAGAGGCATGAACATCTCTCACGGGACTAATATAACTCGTAAGAACTGACCGTGTAGTCACGAGAGCCCCGCTTTGAGAATATAATGATAATTTACAAAAATCTTAACTTAGGCTTAAAAACATGCCGTTAGATGGTGAAAATATAAATTAACCCCAAACGGCTCCGTTAGAGGCACGAACACCTCGCACGGGATCAATGTAACTCTTAGGAACTGACCGCGTTATCACGGGAGTCCCGGTTTGAGAATACGATAATAATTCGTAAAAGTCTAGACTTAGGCTTAAAAACACACATTTAAAGGAACAAAACCCAAAACAGCCTCAACCGGCTCAGTAAAAGGTGTGAACACCTCTTACGTGACAACTGTAACTCGTAGGAATGAGTTGTTTAGTCACGTGAGTCCCGATTTGAGAATATTATCATAATTTATAAAACAACTAGACTTAGGCTTAAAAACTCGCATTTGAAGGGCTAAAACCCAAAACTTCCCCAAACGGTCCTGTAAGAGGCACGAACACCTTGGATGGGACCAATTTAACTCGTAGGAACTGATCGCGTAGTCAATAGAGTCCCAGTTTAAGAATATGATGATAATTTGCAAAAATCTAAACTTAGGCTTTAAAACATGCATTTAATGGGAGAAAGCCCAAAATAGTCCCGAAAGAGGCACGAGCACCTTGCACGAGACCAATGTAACTTGTTCAAACTGACCGCGTAGTCACAGGAGTCTCGATTTGGGAATATGACGATGATTTACAAATATATAGACTTAGACTGAAAATATATCGTTAAAGGGTGAAAACTCAATTCAGCCCCCAAACAAGCCCGTAAGAGGCACGAACACGTTGCACGGGACCAATGTGGCACTAGATTGGTATTATTCCACATGAAACACTATATCAGTTTTGCCATCATACTTTGGAGTTACCGTAGGTGGCTTAAACATACTAGGTGTGGGGTAATCCTTAATAGAAGGTATGAATGGCGACCTTTTACCAAAATGTTTATGCAATGTATTTTTTGATTTGGTTATCTCTATTAAGCAATCCTCTAATCGTTGGATTGAGCCCTTCCATGTCTGGTCATACGAATTAGCCTTAACTGAGATGGTTTTGGCTTCTCGATCACTATTTTGTGATGAGCTCTATTCCTGGGAATTCTTCTCGGCATGTACTGACTCTCGTACGATCATTCTTGATCTGATGGAATCTTTTCAGTAATATCTAAACCCTTTAGGCTCTCATTGATAGCGCCCTCTCACTGCTTTGGGACCTAGCTGATTAAATGCGGAGCCTATGCTTAGCATTTCCAACACACTTGGCCTTTCCTTAGAGAATGATTTCTCGCTATTGTGATCAGTTGTACTAAGGGATGAGGTGGATGATGGGGGATATGACCTATCATCTTATCATCTATAGTATCTAAATCTGCTTCCTTTGTTTATGATCCAAAATTCATCCTTGTAGGGATTTGTAGTACTTGTTCGTGATGGGCTGGTTGCCTATCTATATAAGGGGAAGGAGGCAGCATTTCTCCTTTCCTGTTAGAGGGTTATTTTACAAACAACATGATAACTTCTACTCCAGGTCTATTTTCACCGACCTAGTGCATATGTTTTAGTCGCTTTGTCGTCTCATGTGTTGCCTCTTGGCCTCTAGCTATGCTCATCAAAATTCCTCATAGATACACCATCCGCAAAAGATTGGAGGGAGGAATGATTTCTTTGTTCAACTAATTTCTGGATTGTCCCCCATTTCCCATGATAAAGGAACCGATAGGCATTTTGAATTAACTTGAATAATAAATAACAAATGACTTTTCTAGTTGTTCCCATAGACAACGCCAAAATGTTGTTGTCTAAAACTGACATTAAGATGTTTTTAAGTCTTAGATAGTAAATACTAGTAATAAACTATAACAAATATAAAATAAAACGGTTTGGACATGAAAGGGGTGAGATATAGAGAATAAGGAAAGAGAGTAACATCATTCGGCCCAATGAGGGCCTGCGTCCACAAGTGAAGTATTATTTATATTAAAAATGAGAACAAGCTCCCAAGAATCTCTCTAGGGTTTTATGTATGCCATTTTCGTCATATCCATTCTATATGGTATGGGGTGCCATTTATAGTGGGAGTGAGAAGAAGAATAGGTGGCATGCCTTTATAAGTCAAATTGTTGCACCTTTTTACATTCTTAGTGACAACCAATGATGAGCCAATCATAGTTAGTTAAAAATATTAACCCACGTGTTTGTATAGTGAGATTGTACATATTCCCGCATGTGCCTGATAGTATCAATTATTGTTGGTCAGCCACCCAGCAGACCAAAAGAATACTGAGCAGACCGTAGTATTGGCATGTTGATAAAGTCCAATGAGCACTTTATGATGATCAGTGTCATAATTTCATTGGTCCACATCACACTTTAGTTTTACGGTACAACAGTAGTAGTTACTCATGAATCATATTATTATAAAATATTAATGGGGTATACAGAGTTTATTTCTTCAAGAAATATTATTCCTTACATGGGATTGATTTTGAGAGATTTAATAAACATCAAAGATCACGTACATAATCAAAGTATAAAAGTTTTCCACAAATATCATGTACATCTAATGAAATAATATTATACCTAATAAAGCATTCTACAGGCATAATAAAATTAATATTTCATGGTTACTACTAAAGAAAAATAACGGTTATGCCATATATGTATTATTAAGTTATTACTGTGTGTGCTGTTAAATCAAAGGATTAATGTTGTGATCAATTTAACTCATTATTTTATCGTGTTATTATATCTCATTCTCTGCCTCTTAAAATTCATATCTCATATGTTTTAATTCTATTGAGACCAACTTCTTTGAATGAATTAAAGAGGTTAAGTTTCAATTATTGTGTTGGATCTTTATAGGTAACCTTTAATTACGAACACACTATTTATGATGAACAATGTGTGGAACGCTCCACATATATAGATGTTTTAAGATATCAAACAGATTAACTGTTATTTTAATGCAAATGATGTTATACACTCATACTAATAATGACAGAGATTTAATGTCCGGATGATCTATCATGTTCACACTAGTTGGTACCTATTATGTAACATATCGAAGCACGTTAAGGTAGATCGTGTGAAATATAATGTATGGTTCAAAAATAATTTTAAGTATTTAACTTACGGATGTTTCAAATTAAACTTAGCGTACAATGAAAATATTTAAATTTGATGCAAGGATTCTTTTTCTTATGTTCTTGGGGAATCAAGTAGCCATTTGTATTTTAAGAAATGTTTGTCTATACGTGATTGTCTAATATCAAGTTAAACTTAGTAAAATGTTTGTTTTAAAAAAAATATTTTTAAGAATCAAATTAAACTTACGGATGTTTTTTAACTTTTTTTGGAAAATGTTTGTCTATATTTGATTGTCAAGGTTTTTTTATTTAAGTTTCCAAATAATCTTTTAGTATATATAAGAACACCCTTTTCAAGGGTTATTTTATTCCTTTTGATATAAAATAAATATTGGACATATTTCTTTTAAAGAATGTTATGATTTTGCAACATCACAATGAACAGTATTAAGAAGATCCTAAAAGGAGTCTACTATTATGAATGATTGTGGTATATTTTCAAGAATATGAATTTGACATAACGATAAGTAGCGATTCAGTGTTGTTTTCACAAGTCATAAATATGAAACTAATGGACCACTACAATTAAGTTTAAGATCTCATTGAATTACCTAATTGATACACTAAAATCGGGTATGAGTGGGTCATTAAGACCAAACGATACACTAATGGTAATTAAATGATATAAAGCTAAATTTGTAGGCAAATATTTCACCATTAATTAGGAAAAGTTTATAAATGAACCTTATCACTTTTATCTAAGAATATGAAATTCTTATGGCATTAGTATCTTTTTATGATTGAGAGTTATATTTAATGGATGTGAAAATTACCTTTCTTATAGGATTTTAATAAGCTTTGTGTATATGTCTAAGAGATCATTGTATAAACGTAAGTAGGTTTCCCGCCTCCGGTAATTTTTTAAAATAATACCATCCTGTCTTTAATCACTGTATATTTGTATACACCTTATGATGAGTGGGGGTAAGTTTATATATTTAATTTCTTATTATACAAGAAAGAAATTTGAAAGTAGAGAAACAACATAGACCTTAAGATTATGATTTATGAAATAATGAGATACTTAAAAGACTATATGCTCACATTTAGGATGATTGTTCACTTAAAATTGACCGGTTATTATGACTCAGAATTATTGGTTGTATGGATAGGATGAAGTTCACCCTTGCTTAAGTATTTTTGTTTTTGTTTAACGACTAATATAATTAAGGAGTGCAACAAAATCCATGAACTATTATAAAAACTTAATTTGTGGCTTGCTTTGATTCTAGAACTTATGGATTATGAAAGCGTAAATTCATTTCAAGATTTGGAGTTGTTGTCGACACTATTACCAAGCCGTTGAAATAATATAAAAATGTCATTGCAATCTTTTTTATGAAGAAATGTTAGTTATTATGAAAGTAACTAAGCACATTGAATGTAAATAATTTTCAATTATAGAAGAAATTATAAAACAACGAGTTTCACTTGAACACATTAGTACAAGTGTCAAAATAGAAATCCACATAAATGGTCTACCACAAAACACATTAATGAAGCATGCTCAAGATATGAATCTTAGGAATATCCAATAAAGTTTTAATATTGTGGATTGCCAGTGCTTATTTTTTACAATACATTATGATATCAATAAAGTATTTCTGAAATCTATATTTCTATCTTTATTATATACATGCATGTGAATGAATGAATGTAACAGATATAATCTTTGATAAATACACTATAGGACCATTGTTAACAACCCACATTTTAGACGTAATTGAATATGGCATTAGTGGTGTAATCTATGGAAAGAATCATACTCTTGAATTAGTGTGGAACCGCCATGACTCACATTGGTGGATTTTTTAATTAAGGTAAAGGATTGATTTGCGTGCCTTAAGTTCCTCGAATCAAATTATAAAGTGTGATTATTATATGGACCAAGTGGGAAGGAGACTAGTGAAAATATTTAATAATAATTTAATTGCAAAATTAAGGTAATTTAGAATTAATTATTTAATTAAATTTAAATGTCCTAATTAATGTGGTCTACTTAAGAATTTGGATTTGATAGAATAATAGTGGGTTATAGTTTTCGAATCAAACTCTATCATGATGGATGGTAGAATTCTAGTCTAATTAGAAAATCAAGTCCTCTCCACCATATATAAAGTAGATCATAATCCATCAATAATCTACATCATAACACAACATATTGAGAAAGAGAGAGAAAATTATGAGGTTTCAACATTAATATTTTTGATAAAGTGATAAAGGTTATACTGGAACAATTATCAAAATGATTCAAAGGGATTTCTACAATAAACTTGATCAACGCATTGGATCAAGGTAAATCCTCTTTTTTATCATTTAGGCATATTTTGTGAAACATAAAGATTCAAGATTATTATATTAAGAATAATTGTATGCTCAACTTTAATCAAATTAATATGTTCTCGATTAATAATATAGTGTTCTTTAGAATGGTTTTACAATATTCTCTTAAGTCATGCAATGAGTTGTTATTTTCAATATATTTTCTTTAATGAATGCTACTTAATATTTCATGTAAACTAATAGTATAATTATGTGGTAATAATCTTCTATTTAATCTAATATGATGTTTCTTAGAGATTAGATCATAATTAGCAAATTATTATTATGTTGTCTTCACTATTATATTCCTTATTCTTTATAGTGAAAATTAATTCTCTAACATATATCGTCAAAGAAATAGCATGTTTTATAGAAAATATTGTGTTAGTTTATCTCAAGATAATTGTATTGACACTAAGTTATAAGTTAAATGTATGAGCGTGTGTTAGAGAATAAGTACACAAAGTCTGGTCAGTTATTGAACATATATGGAATTGGCTGATCTAGGGATGGATACTTCTGAACTACTATTAATGCGTATAATTAATACTTGATGATAGGCAACACGATGTTCTCATGTGTGATAGTCAATTGATGTTGATGAATGTGTGGTTCGTATCATATTAGAGAATATTCAATGTTATTCTTATCCTTGTGCATATAAATAGTGGTGAATGTGTCAATAAGAAATTCACTACTTAAGGAAAGGATATTTTACCTTCTAATAATGGTTTATTCTCGTGAAGTCCATGGCCATGGAAGCACGATAATTCGAAAGGGTAACTTGTATAATTATAAGAATAGATATGATCTATTGGATCTAAATATATATGAAAAATTTATAAGATTGATAATAATATTCCATTTCCTAAATAACATATTCGAAATATTGGACATGATTGAAGTGTTAGTCCGAAAAATACCCAAGAGAGGGTGTATTGGGTCTCTATAAAAGCGTTGGCAATTGAAAAATCCTATTCACGATTGAAATGTGGAGAATAAATTGCATCAATTAAATCAATATCAATAATTAATTCAGTGAGAGTGAAGTCTATAAATGTGTGAGAAAGTATATAAGAGAAAGTGAGAGAGAGAGAGAGAGAGAGAGAGAGAGAGAGAGAGAGAGAGAGAGAGATCAATTTATTATACAATCACAATAAGACAGAGAGAAATAAAGATTACAAACTTTGCAAATCAGTATTGTTTATGTGGTTTGACCTCTATCTACATCTAAGAATGATTACAGACTTTGCAAATCAGTATTGTTTATGGTTTGACCTCTAGCTACATCTATGTTTGAGACTGTACTCGGAAACTTCACTATCTTGCAATTTTATAGAGTGGAACAAAAATTGTCTGGACAACATTTTGCTGGCATATGCGATTTGGACAAAAGGTAAATGTATACGAGTATGATTCATTTATGAAGATGATATTCTCTACATATTACCAATACAAGACTTTCTATTTTTCAAGCATTTAAAAAGATATAGTATCGTTAAAGCCTCTACCACAATAGGTATAAGCATAGAAATAAAAATCATATTATAAGAAAAAAAATTGGATTTTTTAATAATGGAAAGGATGGACAGCTTTGATAGTGTTTTTGGGGACATTTTGATATGTGTCAGGGAGCATGGTTCTATCCGAGGCTTTTTCCGGCATAATATTTTTGTAAATGTAGAGTAAACACATAATGTGTCCACAACTTGTCCAAAATATGAATTTTGGCTGTTATAGCGGTTTGTTTCCCCATTTATAGTGGATGAGCATTACCATGAGTTGCACAGGTGTCATTATAAAGGGTTATTAGCCGGTATAGTGAACCTTGCGAGGATGGTTATCTTAGATCCTATTTTTTTGGGCTTTAGGGTTATTGGTGTCACAATTTTAATGAAAAAATAACATTTGGACAAGAGCCTTTTTAGCAAAAAACCTCCTATATTTGCCTCTTTTTCAGTGGTTATTTGAGATTTTTTTTCCACAGTCATGACTATCCAAATATTTTTTCTTAGTTAATCCCATATAATGTAAACCCATTCATGTGGGTGAGGGTTTGGGTGGATCCTCAAGCTTGCAAAGGTGTAGAGATTAGTGGATTCCGTGAAGGAATATTTGTGTTTTGACCGATAAATTGGTGGATACCGATGCTTGCAAGTTATAAATGAGTTTCTACGAGGCTAAAGTGGAGTCAAATGGGACTAGTGTGGGTAGAGGATGAAATATGTATTGTAGAGGGAAGATTCACGGATAGTATTAAGCCTCACGATAATTCGTGTAATTTCTAAAAAATACAAGCACTAGTGGACTTTGGGGATTGGAGCGTCGTGATTTCCCTTTACGATTTCCATGTTAAATTTGGGCATTGATTGTATGATTTGTACTTATTATTTTTGTAATAGTTCAATTTCATTCACTACCTAATAATGAATCTTCAAATTTGAATTGGGTAATTCTAAAGTTTTACCTAACTTAAAATTGGAATTCAATTGAACCATATGTTTTGTAATATTTGATTTATTTGGGAAAAGTAAAAATAACATAAATTAGATATTGAAATTAATAAATAAACTATGCTTTCTACACGTAGTTACTACCTTAAACATCGATGGACGTTGGTAAACATAATCATTTACATCTTATTATCTAATTCATAGAACTTTATGTATACCTTTTTAATGAACCATTAAAACTTCATAATAATTTAAATGGACAAATTATTTTATTTTGCAGTATAACAATAAGGTAGCGTATGTTTTCCTTTAAAAAGAAACTTATCGATGAACTTCTTGATTATACGGTTTGTTCATATTCAATCAACTTAATAGCAAGTTAAGTAAGGTAAAAACAACTCAAATCATAAGTAAGAGAGCAAATCACAAAAAATAGATTTTAGTCATGGAAAATTGGCTAACCGGATAAAAACGTTGTGATTCCTCTATGCATCAAAAGGAAAATAAATCCACTAAGACAAAATAATATAGCTTAAGCAATATAAAGTAAAGAATGAAAATACACCTAATCCCAAGATCCCCTCAACTAGATTAAGAATGACGACTCTGAAATTGACAAATAAAGAATGTTAATGACTTACTTAAATTATGAGTTAGCAAAAGCGAGCATTATAGTCTCCACTCCAGGAGGACATTTGTAAATAATATTTTATATTGATATCAGGTGTATGGAAGATGAGGAGAAGAATATCACTATCAACATCTCACACTATTCTTTAAAACATGAGTTAGATTTAACTGTGGTTTATGCAAAGTGTACAAGGGGGGAAATATTAATTCTATAGGACCAATTGCAAGATACTAGTGCCACTAATGAGTCTAAACCTCATTTAGTCATTGATGATTTTAATGTTATTGCACGCAAAGAGGATAAACTTATGGGTCTTAACTTAGATATCCATAATGTCAGAGATTTTAGCCAAAATGTGGATGGGTGTCGCTTCACTGACTTGGATTATCGAGGCAGTAGATTCACTTGTTGTAACAATGGAGTAGCGCAAGGGCTTATAATGGCAAGGTTGGACAGATGATTGGTTAACAACCAATGATCTCTTAGTTTCCCCTACACCTCTATTAAACATCTTAATAAAACGTATTCAAATCATGCCCCTTTATTTCTTAACATCAAATATGATCAGGATAATGGGTTCAAGAAGGTAGATTGATGGAACATTGGTTGATTGATGGAACAATTAATCAAATAATTAAGGTAGATTGATGGAACAATTAATCAAGATTGATCATTGATCAAGGTAAGTTTTAATTTCTATCTTTTAGATGTATTTTGTGAAAACATGAAGATCCAAGATCCTTTTATTAAGAACAATTGTATGTTAAAGCTTAATCATATTAATGTGTTCGTGATTAATATTAGGGTGTTCTTAAGAATGGTTTTATATGTGGTATCAGAGCTAAAGTTTAAGATCTCATGATTTTCCTTATTGATTTTCGTCTATAATGAAATATGTGCCTCAGACTTTATGCGACATTTTTTTTATGTCATTAAATTGCTTTTGTGCTTGAGACCTTCTGCGACGTCTTATTTCTGTCATTAAATCTGCTCTTGAAGTGTGTCTGAGATTTTCTGTGACGTTTTTCTTCTGTCGTCAATACTCACTGGTGATAATGAAAGGTGAAAACTTGCTCGGAATTTTACGAAACTGACATGGTCGATTGGAAACGTCGAAATAAACAAAACTCATTGTATACAATGGGCACCACCTTGCTTTTGCGTTTTGACATCGTTAATACCTTTAAAATTGCGTTTTTGCCGTTTTTTGTAATAATGTTGACGTCAATATCTCAATCCAGAAAATTGATTTTTGAATTCCGCAAATTATTTTGAGATTCTGGAGTAATTATCTACATCCCTATGGTACTAACTCAAATTTTTTATTTTTGGCAAAAATTACGATTTTTTTCAATATTATGTATTCTTTTCACCACGGGGGCAGTTTTCTTTTTTATGTTCATGGGTGTTCTAATATTCATGTTATGTAGTGTTTGGTATTGATGAAAGAGTCCAATATAAAATTTTGAATATTAGATGTATGATTATGTGTTTGACAATAACATTTCGATATATTAGGTTATTGTGCATAATCTATATTTGGTCGCCCAAATGTCCTAATGTATTATGAATTGATGTTTAGACAATAATATTTATATGGTGTTGGATGGGGAGGACATGAAAGTGTCTTAATCTATAATTGTAAATATTTGATTATTATGTATGCATCTATATTTGGAGCATTAATTATACATTAAGTTTTGAGTATAATATTTTTGGGAGCATTGATTTGGCATAAATAATGTTTCTGACTTCCAGAAAAAATATTTTTGAATTCCGTTGAATATTTGAGATTCTGGAGTAATTTCCTACAATTCCATGATGCTAACTCTTTTTTTTTTTGGAAAAATTTAAGTTTTTCCATATTTAATGTATGTTTTATCTAGAACTGTGATAAAACCTTGTTCTAATAATTCTTTTTTAGTTGAATATTCGTGCGAAACACATGCCAACATATTTCATATGGTAGGATATTAGACTTGCGTTATTGTTAATATTCATATTTTGATGAGTCTCATGCCAAACACAGGCGAATGATTCATATTGTTGAATATTATGATATTCGTGTTTTAATGAGTCTCATGCCAAACACAGGCCAACGATTCATGTAGTTGAAAATCAGAATTATTGTTTATTCTAAGGCTAGTACTCTCATTAAGTTGAATTAAATGCCAAACATACGCTGCAATTCATATGTGCGGATATTAGATTTATTCGTTGCATACATGCATATTTGAATGCATGATTTGCAAATTTTGAGACTCATAAGTCGGTATTCATTCACTTTAATCAAATGCCAAATACAGGCTAAGATTACATGTGAAGATACTATACTTTTAGTCATTTCAGATTATCCTAATGTTTGTTATAAGGTTAAATTGAAGCACAACACATGCTAAAATTTGAATCAAATAAACATTGGAATTTTTGTAAATGTTAAATAATTGGCATCAATGTTAAAAAGTCATATTTATATATGCCACTAGTATGATAATTGTGATTATAATCATATTGTGCATTAGTATGACCATGAATGATTTAAGTCAATATTTCTGATTTGTTACTCATACATAAGTGATGAAGCGAAAGTAAATGATTTATGTCTTCCATTTACTATTATTTGTGTAATATCTCATGTAAACTCTTTGTCTATTTGATTTTCACATTATGTATAATTTTTCGTGAATTTCAAGTTAGGGAATAGACAATAATATAATTATTCATGTATTACGAGTATTTTGAACATGTATGCGTATCTCTAATATTTATATAATATAAGGTTTGGTGATCATTAAAGTTCTCCATTCCATAAGATATAAATATTGGACTAATGCATTAATACCATGCATATTTTGGTTGCCTACGGGTCCATATATGATATTGAATGCTAGGATGATGATACTTTATGATGTTGCATACATATTATTGTTTATTCATTTATTGTGATTACAATAATTGAACAAAATGTTAGTGGTGATATATATTTTGGGAAGATAATAATAGTCGTTGAACGCTCTTAATGATGAAGAATTTTTTTTGGCATAGAAATCTCCGATCAAATTGTTAAAAGACAGGGAATCAAACTTGAATTTTTTCATTCTTAATTGAAAGCTAACAATAAATTATGGACAATTCATAGAATTAAAGATGCTCAGGAAATTTGGTTGGAGGATAAGGAGGATATCAATAACTATATTGTTTTTCATTTCTATGAACTTCTCTCTATAGATCCTATATTTCATAATGAAGATCTCATTAGCATCATCCCACCTATAATCAATGCCAAAATAATTTCCTCGCTATAGGATTTTCCTACTGAGATGTTCCAAGATGTTCACTCTCTCAGGGATGACTTAGCTCCTGGTCCAGATGCCTTTAGGGAAAATTCTATAGGAAAATGATAGCAGATTATCAAAATTGACTTTCTTGAAGATCTTATTGTTGATTATGGCTCTCCTATTTTTTCAGTTTTGGTTTATTTATAAATTTGCCATTTTGGCTCAAATCTATAAATACAAGTGTTATTTCTAGGTTTTGAGAGAGGACAAGAGTAGGCATATTTTAGAGCTAATTAAAGGAAAAGAGAGATAGATAGCTAATTTGAGGGGTGAGTTCTTGTGAGGTTGTGAGTGACTTTCTAAGAGAGATAAATTGTGTGTGTGTATAACCTTTGGGTTCCTCCATTTATCTATAGAAAGAAGAAATCCTCCTTAGTGGATGTAGCCCAAATTTGGGTGAACCACGGTATATCGTTGTTGTTTTAATTTGACGATTGCTTGTATGTTCTTAGTGTCTTTTCATTGATGCTTGGTTGAATTGATTGGGAGTTTGCACACTAGTTCATTTTGGGAACAAGGTCTTGGGTGTTTTCCGCACACTAAGTGTATGATAAAATTGCCGAGTGAGTTTTATCGTCTCGGTCGCTAGAGATTGTCTTGCTTTAGTGCAACAAGTGGTATCAGAGATTTGGTTGCATTGTTTTCCCGGTATTTTTGGTTCGAGGTTGAATCAATTTTAGCAATTTTGGCATAGCTTTTGTTTTTGTTCCAAATGACGGAAAATGTGGAGAGTACTCGAGAATCAACCTCTACGAGCGGAGGCTCTAAGAGATGGGATCCGAGTTATGGATCGAGTGGCTCAATGAAGACGGACATGAAGGCTTTTGATGAGAAGATCAATTTCAGGTTATGGAAAAGACGAGTGCGAGGCGTTCTTGTCCAACAGAGGTTACAATTAGCATTGTTGGGGGTAGAGGGACGACCGATAGGCATGACCGATGCCGAGTGGATTGACATTGATCAAAGAGAGACTTCGTGTATTGAGATGCTTATCACGGATGATGTGTCGAATAACGTGATAGCGGAGACCACAACTAAAGGCATGTAATATAAGCTAGAAGAGATTTATTTGGGAAAATCGTTGTCAAGAAAATTATTTCTCAGTAAGAAACTCTTCAAGCTTGAGATGAAGGAGGGTGAGGATATGATGAAGCATATCAACGTTTTTAATGCCTTGATAAATGACTTGAACTGGATAGACGTTCAATTCATTGAGGAGGATCGAAAATTGTTGTTGCTTGCATCATTACCCGATTCATACGAGCATTTTGTGACCACGCTCATGTTTGGGACGTCTACGCTCCGGTGCAACGAGGTTGTGCAAGATATTCAATATCATGTCATGATGAGAAAGAAGGAAGGTGGAGGTGACGGGTATTCCCATAATGAAGGCCTTATAGAGAGAGACAGAGGTGGGCAAAATGGCAAGAGAAACTCCAACTGGGGATTTAATGACGGTAGTAGGTCTAGATCGAGGGGGGTTGTTGGTAAAGTGCCGAAATGCTACAAGTGCCGGGAATGGGGTCATATGATTCGAGAATATCCTTTGTGGAATGACAAGGTTAAGGGCAAGGTTGATTCTGAGAGGGCAACGGTAGCGAGTGCGAATTATGAAGATGAACTTGGAGAACTTCTCACAATCTCCAAGGTTAACTCTCTTTCCCAAGATGATTGGATATTAGATTCGGGATCGTCGGATCACGTTTGCTCTAAGAGGGAATATTTTGAGACTTTCATGAAAAATGGAAAAGGTTCCATGTCTTTGGCTAACAGAGAGAAGGTTTCCATTGAGGGTGTCGGGATGGTGAAACTCAATATGTTCGATGGGGTGGAACACACTTTGGGTGGTGTGGCTTATGTCCCAAAGTTGCGAAAGAATTTGATATCCATTAGCCGTTTGGATTCCAAGGGTTGCCGGTGGAGTCTTGAAAGTCACACGCGGTTGTATGGTCCTAGCGAGGGGAGAGGAGAGAGAGGGTTTGTATCGTCTAAATCAGACTTCTAGGAAGATGGGGAAGCGGTGTGCACAAGTGATCGAACGTTTGAGGCATGTCTCGTTTGTGAACAAAGCGGAGACATTGGGTGCTAGATTTCCAAGACTAGATGGTAGTGATGAGATAATACCTACTAGTGTAGGGGATGGATCGAAGTCCCCCTCCAGGGCCAACGGGTGATGTTGACTCAGTTTAGTTGCACACATGCATTGGCCGATTGGAATCGAGGAGGTGTAGGACCGTGATTGATTCGAGGTGTGTGTAGCTAGTTTAAGGAGGGCCAATGAGTTATTGTTTGCGAGCATTGGCAAACGGGAGTTTTTCGTGACAAAGACTTGGTACATCTTTCGAGGGTGAGATTTTGAGGGTATGAGAGGTGAGGAATTTTTCCTCTCATCCGTGGTTATTTCTCATGGTGGAAGATGGTATTGATGTGTTTGAATATTTCGTGTAAAGAAGGTGTATGCTATATGTATTGTGTGGGGGTGTACCTTCCAGGTTACATGAGGAGCGAGCTTCACCGTATGGTTACATGGGAAGCATTCAGGGGAGTTCTTAGTTTAGAACTTGGTTCCTCGGAGAGTGGAGTCGTTTGTAGTCTTGGAGTGAAGACTTGCGGTATCTCACTTCATGGTTGAAGTTTGAGGTGGCTTAGCGTCGGGTGGAGCGTATTGGCTTGTTAGATGTCGGGATGATCTTTGAGCGGATTTGATGTTGAGTTCGGTTGGATCGTGAGGATCGCCTGGGGGAATCGCATTAGCTTGGTAGATGGTGGGACAGTCTTCAAGCGGGTTCAATTTCAGCATTCTAGAGATTGGTTGGATCGTCAGGATCGCCAAGGTCGTCAGGATCGCCAAGGTGGAGTTTGTCGATTTTGGCTCTCCTATTTTTTCAGTTTTGGTTTATTTAGAAATTTTCCATTTTGGTTCAAATCTATAAATACAAGTGTTATTTCTAGGTTTTGGGAGAGGACAAGAGTGGGCATATTTGAGAGCTAATCAAAGGCAAAGAGAGATAGAAAGCTAATTTGATGGGTGAGTTCTTGTGAGGTTGTGAGTGACTTTCTAAGAGAGATAAATTGTGTGTGTGTATAACCTTTGGGTTCCTCCATTTATCTATAGAAAGAAGAAATCCTCCTTGGTGGATGTAGCCCAAATTTGGGTGAACCATGATATATCGTTGTTGTTTTGCTTTGATGATTGCTTGTATGTTCTTAGTGTCTCTTCATTGATGCTTGGTTGAATTGATTGGGAGTTTGCACACTAGTTCATTTTGGGAACAAGGTCTTGGGTGTTTTCCGTACACCAAGTGTATGATAAAATTCCCGAGTGAGTTTTATCGTCTTGATCGCTAAAGATTGTCTTGCTTTAGCGCAACACTTATGATATTTTTTTGCTAGTTAGGAACTTTCGAGTGGTTGGTATAGGGACCCTATTCTATTGATCTAAAAAATTAAGGAGCCTAAGATATGTGACGTCTATTGGACAATCAGTCTATGCAACATCTCCTACAAGGTGATGTAAAATCTTCTTTTTACTATACTAAGCACACTTCTTCACAATAGAGTCAATGTGGATTTGTTAAAGGTAATTGTATTCAGGATAATATCTTTCGGGATTAGGAGATGGTTCAAAACTTGGGAAGAAATATAGATGGTGGGAATGATATTATTAAGATTAATATGGAAAAAACATATGATAGAGTGGATTGGAGATATCTCATTAAGATGTTAAAATGCTTTGGATTTGAATAATTATGGATAGATTTCATATGAAGATGTATTTCTAATAATTGGTTTTAAATTGATATTAATGGTCAATCTTATTTTTTTTTTTTAAATCGTCAATAGGTATTAGAGAGTAAGATCCAATTTCTCCGAGTTTATTTATTCTAGTAGCATAGACTCTCATCCAAGGCCTAGATAAGATGATGTATGCTGGAAAAGTGAATCCCCACAATCATCCAAGTGTTAATGCCCTCATTTCTAAAGCTTCGCAATTGATTTTATCCTTTTTTTGTAGAGGAGATAAAAGAAGTTTGATGAATTTAATGACTTTTGCAAATAAGTTTGAATATGGCTGTGGGCAGAAAATCAACATCAATAAATATATCATTACTTTAGACTCCAAGATTGACCTGTGAAACATGAATGCAATGGAAGAAACGTCTGGGCTGCCTTATAAATCCCTTCCTATCAAATACTTGGATTGCCCCTTATCTAAAGGTAAATTTTTTTTGCTAACACTCTTGTCTGGTGGATAATCAGAGAAATGAAATTACATGCTGACAATCTTATTTTTTGTCTAGTGGGAGTATATCAATTATTGTGCATTATGTTTTTTCCAATATTTCTACTTATCTTCCTGCATCCTTGCAGCCTCCTAAAGGTGTGGGAAAAAATACATATTTTACACTTAACAAGTTATTTTGGGCAGGTAATGATTTATATGGTTAGAAATATCAATGGAAGAGTTGGGAGTCCCTACATATATAAAATTGAAGGAGGGCCTGGTTTCTCTTATTTTAGCTTGATTTGTAAAGCTTGTTGTATGAGAACCTATTGGAAATAGAAAACTGAAACTTGGTTGTGGGATAGTTTTATGGAGAACAAATATCGAATGCAACTTCCTAACTGTTCTGGTGGATCTTTAGCTTGGAAAAAAAATGAAAAGTATGAAGCATTTAGGCTTGATACATATGAAGAATGCTCCGGATATGGAAATCCTCCACTTCAGGTATGTTTATTTTCTTCTATTGTAGATGTGCTCTATGTGCATCACCCTTCCTCAAGGTTAATGAATTATATTTGGGATACTCACATTCCTAGAAAATTATCCATTAACACGTGGAGAACCTTCCATAATTGTATCTCAGTAGCTGAGAAGATTCAAAATCATGGTATTATATTAGCCTCTATATGAAAAGCCTATTTTTGTTAGTCAAAATCAAGTGCCCACCTCTTCCTTGGGTGTGACTATTATAAAAAGATTCGGTATTATTTGGCTAATCTTATGGGGAAAACTACTGTCTATAGTGCAATTGATGCGATGTTAATGAGCTCGTGGAGCACAGACTTGAACAATGACTTATTAAAATTCACATGCAAGGTGATTCCAAATGTTATTTGTTGCGAAATCTGGAAAGCCAGTAACAAAGCCAATTTTGAAGACTCTAAAGTGTCCCACAATCTTATTATCAATAAAAGTGTTTATTTGATTTCTGACTTCTGAACATGTGTCAAGTTGAAAGATCGTGGAAACTCCTTTGATGGTAAAATCATTGCTTTGTTTGACTTGCACATTCATCATAAGAAAGTCTTGTTTAATGTGATCCAATGACACTTCACCCCTCATAATTGCTTTAAACTGACTACTAATGGAGCTTCTAAAGGACACACGGGCATAAGTGCATGTAGAGGTGTTTTTAGAGATCATCGTGGTAAATTAGTGGTGTCTTTCGCTGATCCGATTGGGATTTCTACTAACTTTTATATATAATTATGTGATCTTAAGGTGGAACTGCAAATTTGCCATTAATATCATATTTACCCTATTTGAAATAATTCAGATTCCTTGATGTTGACTAATTTGACAAAAGACACATGAAACGCAACCTAGGAACTTAGATCATTCTTCAATGCGATTTTGCAAATCATCCGGTCCTTAAAATTCCTAGCGAGTCATTGTTATAGAGAATCTAATATAGTTGCAGATTGTTTGACTAATGAAGGTGTGGGTCTTATGACATTGAAGATTTCTGAAAATTATGATGATCTCCTCAGGATGGCTCAGTTTTTTTGTTGCTCTATGCCTTCTTTGAGCTTGTATGTGCCACTTAGGAGAGGGCTTTTCTCCTACGCTCATTTATATTCACCCCCATGCCTTTTGGTTAAAAAATTGGCTCTAAAATTGATCATTGTTCTTTCTCCAATTAGATAATCTTTTCTTGTTCATCAAACACCCCATATCCAATATTAGTGGTCATTCATAATGAAAGTGTATAGATGCGATGTAAGATATTTAAGAAAGATGATTTTCCTTAAGTTTTCTATAAAATTTCAATAATTTTTCTTCCCAACTAAATAAAAACCTTTTTAGTTAAATATCCATAAACTCTAACGATTATTCCGAAAAATTGTAGTCCATACAATTTGAAATGAATTATAGATCTAACTTTTTTAATATGAAAGAGCAGTCTTTGCTAATAAATTGATTTAAGGAAAACAAAAACAAGTTTAAAATATCTTAAAATTTTCTGATCTCATTTTACAACTTTTTAGACGTAAAATGATACAACAATATTTTTTTGGATATGAACATTAGAGAGATGATTTTTATAGATGTGTGTGAGTTCATAGATTCAAAAATTACAAACAACCAATCACACAAGACAAAATTATATTGAAGAATAAAAGAAATGTAAACAAAGACATAAAACTTAACACGAAATATATGATGTTCAACAAATTGTCTACATCCATAGAGGGAGAATGTAATACACCATATTTTAGTTAGTCATTTTTTATTATAAATGGTGTATTTATATAAAAAGTGAATAAACAATACTTGAGTGAGATTGTAATAATTTTTGTATAATTTATGTGACATTTAAATTTGCATCTTCTGTGGCATTTAAACTTCATGTTATAAATTAGTTAAGGGCGAAATTAATTATATGCGATTAACATTGTGAGTTACTATCATTTGGAACGGACTATATGGTGGTATATTTTTGAGTTATTATCATTTGGATGGGAATATAGGGGTAGGTATACCTTTAGGATAAATTTGGGTCAGTCTAGCTAGTATTTTGGGCACATATGGGGATCCAAAATTAGGTTTTTTACTAATCCACAAAATTAAGGGTATAAAAGTAGCATTAGACTCGTTAATCTTTCATTAAACCTAAAACACAAACCCTAGAAGCAAGAGATGTTTGGAGAGCTAAGGAAAGGCGTTTGGGAATAACTATGCAATCACAAGAGGGAGATTCAAAGCTAGTGTCATCAAACTTCATTAATAGGAAATAAATATATTGCTTTTTCATAGTGTAACTCGTAATTTATTTATGTTTTGATTGATTTTAAAAATAAATTTTGTATTAGATGCATATTAGGAATTTGATATGATGTTTAATCATGTATTATCGTAGGCTAGCAGTGGTTAAAGGCTTAGATTTGTTAAATTTATCATAAATATTATATTAATTTAAATTGACGAGGATCACCCATGTAATCTCTTTTGAATATGATATTAAAACATAAAACGCTAGTATTTAGAGATGATTTATGTATTTAGATGATGAAAATACTTGTTAATGGTGAAACTAGAAAATGTTAATGACCCCAATTAAAAATAGTAATTATGATGATTAAATCACCATAATGATGAGGATCATGGACCTATAATGTTAGAGTTTGATTCAGGAATATTTAGAGATGATTTGGAGATGTTCTGGTATTTTTTTTAGGGTTAAGCATCCAATAATGGAGAAATTAAGACTTAAAGTTCGATGTTGAGGTCAGGGATGACATATAATAAAAAATTCATCCATTTGGAGAAGACCACACATGGGGCCGCACCCGTGGATTTTCACCCTCTGCCCATGGGTCTGAATAGGGGAGGGTCAGGCCTTTTGGATGGGTTTTTAGTTTGGTTTGGTTAGGGATTTTAGTTGGGTTATTGGTTATGCTATGTAATCACCTGGGCACAATAACAGTGAGGGTTGTGGATATAAATTGATTGTGGAACTGGGCATTGGCCCCTAGATTTAGTGGACAATGTAGGGGTCGATGTTTTGACCCCACAATCAGTTGATCATCTGTAAATGTGGGATTGATACCAATTTGAGATTTCCCAATATTTCAATAAAGTTAACTTATTTAACAAGATGTCAATATCAAACAAACCAAATTTCAATTTTTTTAAACCCTAAAACATGCATCTATGTGATTGAAATTAAACATGCAAAGAAACAAACAGTTTCAGGAAAAATCCCAACAAGAAAAAAATCTTTATTTCACTAATAAAATGTAACTCGCAACTTACAAACTTAAAAGTAAAATACTACAATTAATTCCCATAAGAGCCCACAAAGAGCGCAAACTTTAACTAGCAATGACTCCCTTGAGAGTCACAAGAACCGCAGTTCCTCCCTCGAGTAGCCCCAAGATCAGTAGTAGAGACAGCACTCCACAAGAATAAACTCCGTCATAGAAATGTTTGGGTTCCAAAGAAGATTCACAAAAGTATTTAGGATTGTTTTAGTGAATCTAAAAAGTGTTTTTTCCCTAAAAAGTGAAGACCTAATTACAGTTGAACCAGAAATAACTCCCTCGAATAATCGCAAGAAGCGCAGTTCCTCCTTTAATGGTGAATACCCTTGAGTATCCCTAAGATCAGTAGTAGAGACAACACTCCACAAGAATAAACTTTGTGACATAAGTGTTTGGGTTTCAAAAATGATTCACCAAAGTATTTTGGATTGTTTTGGTGAATCTAAAAAGTGTTTTTTCCCTAAAAAGTGAAGACTTAATTGCAGTTGTTCTACAGATTGCGTAAATAAAAAGTCTTAATCGAAAAGCTTCATGAAATAGGTTTTTATAAGCTAGTAAAATTTTGAGGCAGCGGAATGTCGTTCGAACGACTTCATCATATCGTTTGAACGACCTAAGAAACGACCCATCTATCCAATTGGCACTTTCACCGCCAAGATGCTCATTTCCTTTGCTGATGAAGAAATACCTAAATTTGGCCCTCGTCAAAATTATGGCCCCAATATATCAATTGAGGTTCTATAGAAAATGGTCACATTGGTACTTTTAATAATGGATCCACCCTAAATGTGTGAAGATGTTGAACACTCCAATGCTAGGGGATACAAGTTAATGATCACACTCTTATATAAGTTGTTGTCCACACCTATGACAACATCCACTGAGAAATTATGGGATCCATTCTCCTGACACTTGGGGATGATTCGATTTTCCCTCAAGTTGCTTTCCATGTGATTGACATCCCATCTAGTTTCAGTATAGTTCTTTGTCACACATGGATTCATAGAATCATAGGAGATTTTTCTTCTCTCCATTAAAAGCTCAAGTTCTTCACATATAGTTAAGTCATCACTATTATTGGGTGTGATGATAATTCTAATAATGTCGGCACTAACAACCAAAACTTGGAAATATATCACAATACGAATGATATATACCTATTAAGCTTCGAAATTGAACCACTCCCTCTCCTAGCACGAGATGAATTAAATAAAGGTTAATCCCCGAGAATAGCCCACATGGAAATTATAAGATGATTGAAATGTTAAAAAATATACACTTTATGCCTGAAATAGGGCTCGGATGCAGATAATAGGGGTTCTTTGAGTTGATTGTACTTAAAAAAGTTATCCACCGAACGACCTAGGGTACTAACCTTCCCTGATATAACTCACAGCTCTCCGTAAGCCATACAAAAGGAAAGAGATAAATAAAAATGAAAGTCATATCTAGGGACTCCTAAATGATCACTTCATCGAAGTAGGTAAAGATTTCCCCTACTGTGGTTTCCCTCGACCAATGTATGATGTAGTTGAAAAGAAGATGAAACCAAGATTTGAAATATCATTTGAGGGAAATATCACTTAGACCAAGGGATATAACCACGAAATGAATCCGTTGGCTATCAAGTCATCTAATTTGATCTGTTTTGATAATGCAAGCACTAAAACACCAATAATGGTGAACCTTCTGGACTCGTTAAATTGGGGATGGATATATGTATGTTCCACATAGAATATTAGTTCCAGAAAGAAAAGATTTCATACTGACAAGCCTCTATGAAGTTATTTGAGAATCTCGGATAGTAACACCAAACCATGCAATAATGTTGTTATTTACCAACATAAGCAATCAAATTTTGGTTTCATCTATGTTGTCGAGTATCATAATTCACTTACTAATATAGTCCCTTTACCAAAATTAAGAGGGAAGGCCTGCATGTGCATCGAATATCAATATACAATTAAATCTTCTCTAGAGGATGATTATCCTTTTACCAACATTAACATGATCATCGATAACACTTCCAATTATATCCTCAAGTCATTTGTCGATGGATTCACAGGGTATAATCAGATCAAGATCTACCATGATCACTAATAGAATACTATTTTCACTACCCATGGGGAATCTTTTTCTATACTATCATGCCTTGTGGAAAAAAATGTTGGGGCTATATATATAAAAGAAACCATAACTATCCTCCATCATGCAAAAGGAAGTCGAACTCTATGTTGAGGATATGGTTATCAAATACAAAACTGGGGAAAGTTAGATCCCTTACCTGAGGAAATTTTTTGAAAGAATGCGACAATACTAAATGCGAAAAAATTTGTCTTTAGTGTCACTAATAGGAAACTCGTAAGCTTTATGGTCAGTGAGAAGGGAATTGAAGCAAACCCTTCCAAACCTAAAGCAACACTTGTAAAGCTAACGCCTTAGATTGAGGAGGAAATACATGGTTTCTCTCGAAAGCTTCAATACATTATCAAATTCATTGGCCACCAACTCGGATTGAGAAACCTTTGTTAAAATCAAGTGGTATCTTACCCAAACACCAGTTCTCATTCCATCATAGCCAGGTCTACCCCTCCTCCCGTACACAACCATCACTGATACTATAACAGGAGATATGCTAGTTAAATACATAGAAGAGTTGCACAAAGAGAGAGCCATTTACTAAGTTAATAGATAACTGGGAGGATATGTATTAAACTACACCTCATTAGAAAAGTATCATGTTACCTAAGTTTGGTTCACCTAGAATTTTGATGTTAGATGCTTACACTTCCTATCAAATTAATGTCTCGAATGGATCCCATGAAGTATCTATGGGAGAAACATGGTCCATTAAGATACGTGGTGTTATGGTTTCTTCTATTATCCGAGTATAATTTTACCTACATAATTCTAAAAGACATCAAACGTAGGGAAATTTCTAATTACTTAGTGGATTACTCCATGGAAGAAGTTGACGTATGGATCTATGAATTCAAAATCGAAGATATTATTTTCACTACTCATTAGCAACTCTGATGGGAAATGTTCTATAACGGATCTACCAACAACAAGGGATATGGAATTGGGATACTTATAATTTAGCTTGATGACTCGTATACCCCCAACAACATCAATCTAGAATTTCTCTATACTAGAAACATAATAAAATATGAGGTATGAATGGTGGGCCTAAATATTTCTCTTAAAAAGTAATTGAGTACCATGATATCTATGAAGATTCTACCCTTATGATAGGATAGGTCCCCCAAAATGGATTATTGAAGAAGAATTTTTTTCCTTTCACAGTCATCTTGAATAGCTCATCTCAGAATTTAAAGATGCCACCTTCTAGTACTACTCTCGTTCAATGAATAGTTATGGCGATGCACGGGTGACATTAGCCTCAATAGTTGATATATCTAAAGAAATAATGATTGCCCCTTATAAGTTTATAAGAAGTCAAGGATGAATCACTGTTACCACATCGTTCTCGCTATTGAAGAAGATTCAAATAAGGTTGTGCTGTGGTATTTTGATATCTGGTGCCTTATCAAACATGACCGATACCCTTAATGGGATGATAAGATAATCTAATGACCTTTTAAATGCTCGTGGCCAGTACAACATTTTTGACAAATATCTGTTCAATAGAATTTTGATGGCACCGTTTTGTGATAAAAAGATGGGGCTAACACTAAAGGGATCATAAAGAAAATCCAAATAAAAGAATGTGGGCCCCACATGAACAATCACATTCTTACCAAAATGATCATATAATAAGGATACTATTTGATTACTACGGTCTAAGACTGCTTCGCATAAATCAAAAGCTACATCAAGTTCTAAAAATGTGCCAATCTTCAGTATCTCCCTCCTCCCAAATTGTACAGTATGACCTCTCTATAGCCTCCCTTCTCCGCTTGGGGCATCAATGTTATTGGGAAAGTAATTCCCAAAGCATTAAATGGTCATGATTAAATCTTGGTCACTATTGATTACTTTAACAAATGGGTCGAAGGTGATTCATAAACCACGTTGAATGTAAAGAAAATAGAGAAGTTCATCTGAAAGAATATCATCTTTCGCTATGGGGTCCCTTCTAAACTTGTATGAAATAATTGTCTCCATTTTGAAGCTTAATTCATAGAAATTATCAAGAATATGGAATTCAAAGCTATAAGTCTTCACTTTATAGATCACAAACCAATGGGGTTGCTGAAGTTGCAAATAAAAGCCTCAAATTCATAACCGAATGTTGTAGGGATTGGGTAGAAAAAATCTCTTAATCTCTCTAGGGTTACCTCACATCTATCATAATGCCCATTGGGGTTACCCCATATTCATCGGTCTTAGCATGGATATAGTTTTTTTCTTTGGGTTCGAGAAACCTATTCTATAATTCATTCTTGAGAGCCAAGTGGGAGAAGATGATTGGCAACAAAGCCTTTATAACAAGTTAGCACTCATTGATGAAAATGACTAAATTTTTATACCATATACAAGGGTATCATCTTTGAATTCCAGGACCATCAAATAAGAAAGTCAAATACTACAATGTGCGGGAAGGTGACATCATTCTAGAAGAAATCATAGAGCCCATCTGGGAACCTACGGTGAATTCAAGCCTAACTGGAGTGGGATATACCTTGTGAAGAAGATCTTATCACGAGGTGCCGCTATACTCATTGATATCAATAGAGAATAAATCAAAGGCCCAATCAATCTTAATCACCTAAAGAAATTATATCCTTAATCAGACTCTCGTTACGATATTCAATTCAATTCTCATCTCTTTTATATTCTTAAAAAAACTCTTATCATCTTCCTATACACGAACTACTTAGGACCTGATCCTGTCATAATACTTTCAAAAAACATTATGATACGGGCAAAAGATCAAGTATCTTGTAAATACGCTTATCATTGTAGTCAGTTTTTGATCTCAATACAAAAATATTTAAACTTTAACTATACATGTGTTATATGTATAGTGACGAGTTCTGGTATCGAATTCATAGAAAATGTTTTAAAATTAATAGATTTATTACTTCTAAAAGAAAGTGTAAAAGAAAGTGTAAAATTAATTGATTTAAACTAAATTAGTTTACGAGTATAAAAAGCATAGGTTGAGAATTGTATCCCTCACTTAAGAATATGTAGCATTAATGTTAAACAAATTTTTAAACATGATTAGTACCTGTTTAAATAATTATTTAAAAAGGAGTGTCACTCCCCAAATTTTTATAAAAGTCTAAATACGAGTTGGCGTCAATAATAACCCCAAAATTACACGCGCACTGTCACAAATATGGTGCATAGGTGATATACCCCACTAAGGTCCTTCGATATAATTTTGAAAATAATTAACCCGTTAAAATTGGTCTATCCCATTATACCATAGTAAAAAAACTACAAACTTAATACGAGTTCGTTAATCTCAACTTAATTAACAATACCTAAAAAGTATTAAATAAAATAGTGTGTGAGAAGAAATAATTTAAAAGAAAGAAAATGATTTATAAAGTGAGCAATTAATTATGAAAGCATTAAACTAATTTTAGAGTGAAAATAAACTAATACGAGAAAAAAAGATTAACTAAGAGTATTATTTAAGTTAAAATTAACTTACAGATTACAAAACTACACTACAAATGGACTACACTACACTAGTCTAAAAAAATTCAGTTATATGTCAGATATATAATGATCAAAAAATGAAATCCCAGTGGTCTTTTTATAGGTGGAAAGAAATAGCTTGGGGGTACAATTGGTATTTCACATAATGATGGGTGGTTTGAAATATTATAAAGGAGGTGATGGGCAAATGGGTATCTAGTACTAAAGTAAAGACATAGGATGGATCTAATGAGAATACAAAAAAAGGGAATAAATCAAATGAAAAAGTGAATGGGGAACAATGGTGGACAAATGGGTCTCAGGGTTTACAATGGAAAAAGGATGGGATAAAGGCAATCAAATAAAGGGAAAAAGGTATCTAACGGGTAAAAGAGATTTATGGGGAAAAATCAGGCAAAAGGCCAAAGGAATTACGTGTTTAAATATAAAAGAATAAAGAATAAATAAAACAAAAAAGAAAAGCGTTAAAAAAATGATGGAAAACAAAAAATATCTCCTTGGAGATGAGGGGAAAAACAATAATAATGTAATTTATCCTATTTAAGACAAAAACTAAGGAAACAAGATGTGGGAAAATGGCATGAATCAAGCAAATATCGTGGTAAATAAAAGGGGGAGAAGGGAAGCACACACAACACGTGCCTGGCGCGTGGGAGCTGGGGATAGGGGAGTCCGCGCATGGCATTAGTGAAGAAAAGAGCAGGGCCTAACGGGTGCCACATGGCGTGCACCTGGCCACTAATCGCATCGGTATGTGGTGCGATGATGGCCATTGATCGGAAGATTAATTTGAAAATAAAACTGGGTATGTTGAGTTTCGAACCCTAACCATCAGCTCACACATAAGCTCTCCTACCACAGAGATAAATGTCTCTAAAATAAATATACATCTGAATTAATATATAACCCCTATTTGCTGCTAAAGTTTCAATAATTAGAAATAAGACCCAAAACTTATCTTCTTCATACGACCTCCGATTCACATACCATAAGAATCGATGTGACTTAAATTTCTAGGCCAATAATATTTCAACAGCATTTTTAGGGATGGTGTTAGACTTCAAGGTTGACCCGGGTCCTCGACTTTGACTCTTTTTGGTTTATAACTTTGCACGTTTATAATTTCTTCATTTAAGATCCGACTGACACATTGTTTAAACCCATGCCTTCCTTGATTCGAGGCCGATAACTTCTTTGAATAGTTCGAATCCATAATTTGTCATATGAATTTACCATTCTGCCCCTTAAAGTGAATACGTGACTGTTTGTTTCTCTAATCGCTTCCAGACTTCACCATTATCATCGTAAACATGTAAAATAAAAATAAACTTACAAAAATGATTCACCATGAATATTTAAGGTTATAAAGTAAATGACTATAAAATGTGGATTGAACTATCATGGGATTGCAATAATATATAGTAAATGGAGTAATAAAATGCATTATTGGACACTAATCAAACCCTCCAACTAACATGTTTCTAGTCTCAAGCGATTTGTTCGTGTCAAATTGTAAATCCGCGGTGATATGGATTACTTTTGGAATTCGTAAATTTCCAGTTTTTAAACTTATTTAATTAGAGTCAATCTTTGATCCAAATTAATTAAACCCTAAAACATGACTCGAAGTGAATAAATTAATCATGCCATCATAAAATAATCACAAATTACTGGACACACTAATTTCAGGAAAAATCCCCCTAAAGGGCAAAACCTTTATTCTATAATTGTTTGCAATTCACAACATACAATACACTAACAGAAATTGCAATGAACTTACTGCAACAAACTCACATAGGACTCAACCTCGAAATGAGTAATGGACTCCCGTAATAACCCACAAGAACTGCAACTCTCTCTTCAGTAAGGAACACCCTCGAGTCTTCCCAAGTGATCTCAATCGTTAGAAAATAACTAACTCAAGAGATACGAAATCTGCAATAGAGATATAGTCTTTACAAGAGAAACTTCAACAAGGTTGAATCTTGGACTAAAAAATGATTCACTAAAGTATTTGGGAGGATTTGTGAATAAAAAAAACAAAGGTTTTTTAACCTAAAAGTGAAGTCTAAATTTTTTTCAGATTGCAGTTTCGTTTTGATAAAATTTTATAGTCTTCTAATGAAAAAGATTTATAAAGCAGCTATCTATAAAAAAACTTAAGTCGACGGGGTCGTTCGAACGACTTCACCATGTCGTTTGAACAATAAGTGTATGTTGTTTGAATGACTTAATGTCATTTAAATGACAAAGTAATGTCGTTTGAATGACGGGTTAATGTCGTTTAAACGACATCAATGAAACTTCAACTCTGCCTACAGATCTTCCAATAACTGTTTAACTCAGAAAAACTTGATATTTTGATAAACAACCTTTTATAAAAAAATATCCCAACGCTTAGATGAAACATTAATGAAAATTTTAACACAACCTTACCAAAATCAATCTTATAAAGGCTTGTT
Source organism: Sambucus nigra (assembly GCA_949130495.1). Classification (NCBI taxonomy): domain Eukaryota; kingdom Viridiplantae; phylum Streptophyta; class Magnoliopsida; order Dipsacales; family Adoxaceae; genus Sambucus; species Sambucus nigra. The sequence continues at coordinate 588,976,224 of OX422208.1, forward strand.
GTTGAAGAATGTTGATATTCGGATCCGTCTTGTTAAGCATATGAACTTGAATTCCTTTGACGGGTGTAGCCGTATACGACATACGCAAGTAAATACGGACTATGTAAAATATGTTCTTACAAATCTCTCCCAATGTCTATGTCGGTACAAACTAAAAACAATCTGAATTATCAAATCAAATATCCTATACAAATCAAATACCCTACCATGAACCCAAAAGTGGAAAGATACTTCAAATGTAAGTCTTCAAATTCTTCAAAAATCTTAAACTTTGAGATCTTCAAATCTCCAACGTTTCTTTGTCATCATCAGGGTGTCAAAAATAATAATCCTCAAAATTCGCACCTACACACACGAGGCAAGAAACAAATACCTTCGTTACGTATCGAATTTCAAATGAGATAAACATATATCAAATATCAAATCAATTCAAGAAAATCTTAAATCTCCCCCATAATTCATAATTCCGTCTCCCCCTTTTTATTTGTTCAAAATAGACAAGGAAAAGAATAAACCAAAAATATACAGAGTGTCACGAAAAGAATAAATTAACTACACTTATGCAAGGATAAACCTAAAATCATTCACAATCACTTATTTTTATTTTTCAAAATTTTCAACAAATCAAATTTACAACAAAAATCACACATCATGAATTTACACGAAGATAACCAAATCGAGGAAACGGAATGAATGGGTGTGAACAAATTATATAGGAAGATCAATGCAATAAAACGTAACATATGTGCGTGATGAATATGGATTATACTAAGGAATGAACTCCAAATCATCCTTAGGTGTAAAAAATATGACTTTATATGACACCGACTCAATCTAATCAACGCATCAAAGTCAAATATGATTTCTACACTAATAACGTCTAAAACTATGTAATTCTTTTTCAAGAGTTTGTTGGTACATGAAGACCAGTTGATATATTTCCATCCAAACACCCCCATAAATAATAAATCCTTTATTTTTCTATTGAGGTGATCTAAACCTAATGGCCCCCTTTTTGCCATATTTATCTTTTTAATGCCTTAATTTTTCCCGGGCTCTTTTCAACCTCTTTGGACCTCGGCTACTTATTACAATGCCACACTTTTTTAGGTCAGATTTAAACCATGGCTTAATCGTAAAGGATACGTGTTCCTTTCGTAGCCCTTCCTCGTCTTCACTCATCATTTTTTCACAAACCTCTCGGGTAACGATTCTTACCTACATTACTTTCATTGTCAAGTTGTATCGCATTTGTTCATTTTAAAGACAGGATTGAGATGAAAATACTTCGACCAATATTTGATAGACAAGCACAATAATCAAATAAATCCATGCACGTGTGCAATAAAGGAAATCATGAGCCAAAAATGTAGGAAGTAACAACTAATCACATCTCAATGAATCCAAACATTGTAAAACACAAAATGAAACGATGATGCATCTCAAATCAATATCAAATAGTCACATCGATACGGAATGATGTTGTGACTTGGTCATCCTAAATGTCCATTCAGAAAAAGGTGTAAAACAAAATACAAAAATCTTTTTGTCTTTTTCCAAAAAAATTATCAAAATAAAATCTTTTTAACATTTTCAATTTTTTCTTAAAAAGTAGAAAATATTTTTTTAATTTTCTCAATTTTTTCAAAAACAAAAAATCTTTTCGAAAAACATATCAAAAATGGAAAAACAATAAATACAAAAGTGGTACACATTAGTAATAGGCATAAAATATCATCATGAAAATCATCCTATGCTAGCAAAAAAGTCTAAACCTCAACCATTAGGTGTGGAGGTATTTTCCAAAGGTGGTGACATCCCATGAAAAACGTACATCAAATCATGTGAAGTTTTGACCAAAAACTTAACTTGCTCTCGAATATGTGCAAACTCTCTCATGTAATTTCCCGGAGCAGGCAAAGTATCATGTGTGGGTGCGTGTGTCGGAACATATTGCAAAACTCTATGTGACACACTGACCAATTTAAAACATAATTCCCTAAGGTGTTTTCTCTTCTTACAATGGATGCAAACATGCACAGGCCTAGGAACACCTCTCCTAAAACGTCTAGGACACACTATCCTCTCGGGTAATGGACGCCTAGGTGGGTTAGGTTGAGAGACATAGGGATTTATCATAAACTCGGGAATCGACTCGGGTGAAATATGGGAAGTAGATGCACCGTCATGACCTATTCCTCGTCTCTCAACATTACCCAAAGCGAGACCGAGGAGCATCTTTCCAACCTTCTTATATGAGTTTTCTATAGTGACCTTGACCTCCCGAGCATATGGGCTTCAAATTCACTCTTTTCCTGACCTACGATGTTCAACAAAGAAACCTTCACCTTTTCGAGTTGACTCTCCAATACCTTAAATCCCCTCAAAACTTCTATCTATCTCTTCAAATCTAACACCTTAAGACCTAATTCCTTATCAAACTTCTTCATCTTTAAGGTCTTGGCGTATAAATCTCTAAACACTTTTTGAAGTTCACTTTCACCCTCGCTTGCACACTCACTCTCACACTCACTTGACACACTCAAATCATCATCGGGGTTCTCACGTACATAAGTATCCCCATCGTCATTGGAAAAACTAGGTGTTCTCACATGACTTGCCATAATGGAGACAAACTTACCATTTGATGGGTCATCCCCTGAATTATTCACCTCTTCATCACTGTCGCTAAGAGTGGCTGGCATAGTAACTTTCTTGCCCTTTCTTTTTAGCATAATGGGACACTCAAACGCTTTGTGACGTTTGGCCTCCCACTCAAAATATATCTCCTCTTCCTATTTCTCTTTCTTAGTGATCTCATTGTCCTCTTCTTTCCTTTTATTTTTCTCAAAAAACTTTTTATTGAAAGATTTTTGTTTTTAAAATTTGAGAAAATTTTTAATTTTTTTAGCAAACATGGATACATCATCAATAGTAAACTCCCCCTCAGACTCGGAATTAGAAAATCTCGCTTTCGTCTTCTTATTCTTATTTTTTATCTTCTTAGGAACTTCCTCACCCCTTCTAGGTCATGCCTTAAGTGAAATCCCCATATACTTAGGCTTAATGGTTTTGGGAAACACGTCGATCGCATAAGTTTCAAGGTATCCTACGAGTTCTTCTAACCTAAGTGTATCGAATATCCCTAACGAATTTAAAACAATGACCTTAGGAATAAAATGGGATGGAAGTGACGTCACAATATTTTTAACAACCCTCATCTCGTCACTTTTCTCACCCAAGTTAAAACTCGTGTTGACTATGTTCGAAAACCTAGCATAAAACTCATCAAAACACTCAGACTTAGACATCGTGATTATTTCAAATTGGGTGGTCAATTTTGTAATTTAAATGCCTTAACTGCATTGGTACCCTTATGTGTCAATTGGAAGATATCCCATGCCTCTTTAGACAAGTTGCACGTCATAATACAGCGAAACTCGTGAGTGGTGACGGCTCCAGAAATAGCGATAAGTCAACGAGAATTAAAATTACTCAATTTAAAATCATCCTCAATCATGTACGACACATGTTTAGGAGAAGTGACATTATCTACGGTGATAGTAGGAGGAGTCCACCCTCTTTCATAAACAATCTATACACGTTCATCAATCACTTTTAAACCATATTTCATGTGGGCTTTCGATTAGGCATAATTTGTGCCATCAAAGACAGACAACCGATTATATAAGTTCTCCATCGAAAAAATTGCGAATTTTTAAAATCATATTTTTAAAAAAATCGATATCACAAAAAATTTCACGAAAAAGGAATCACTCAATAAAATATTGTATCCCGCTCTGATACTAATTTGTAAATGCACGCTGATATCGATTACTTTTGGAATTCAAAAATTTCCAAATTTTAAACTTATTTAATTACAGTCAATGTTTGATCTAAATTAATTAAACCCTAAAACATGCACCTAGGTAAATAAATTAATCATGCCATCATAAAATAATCACAAATTGTTGGACACACTAATTTCAGGAAAAATCCCCCTAAAGGGCCAAAACCTTTATTTCTATAAATGTTTGCAAATTGCAATGTGCAATACACTAACAAAAAATCTGCAATCAATTTATCGCAGCAACCTCACATGGGCCGCACCCTCGAAATCAACAATGGACTCCTGCAAGAACCCACAAGAACCACAACTCTGTCTCCATTAAGAAACACCCTCGAGTCTTCCCAAGTGATCGCAATCGTTAGTCAGTAACTCCTTCAAGAGATACTAAATTAGTAGTAAAGATATAGTCTCTAAAAGAGAAACTTCAACAAGGTTGAATCTTGGGCTAAAAAATAATTCACTAAAGTATTTGGGATGATTTGTGAATAAAAAAATAATGGTTTTTTAACCTAAAAGTGAAGACTAAAAATTCTGCAAATTGTAGTTTCATTTTCGTCAAATTCTGTAATCTTCTAATGAAAAAGATTTATGAAGCATCTATCTATAAAAAACTTTAGTCGACGGTGTCATTCGAACAACTTCAGCTTGTCATTTGAACGACACGTGTATGTCATTTGAACGACTTACAATGTCGTTTGACCGACAATGTAATGTCATTTGAACGAAAGGTTAATGTTGTTTGAATGACAGAAACTAAACTTAAATTCCGCCTATAAGTCTTCCAAAAACTGTTTAAGTTAGAAAAACTTGATATTTTGATAAACAACCTGTTATAAAAAATATCCCAATACTTAGATGAAGCATTTAAGAAACTTTAAACACAACCTTACCAAAATCAATCTTGCAAAGGTTTGTTGTTGAAGAATGTTGATATTCGGATCCGTCTTGTTGACAATATGAACTTCAACTTCCTTTGACAAGTGTAACGGTATACGACATATGAAATATAAATATGGACCATGTAAAATATGTCCTTACACAAATTCGCTATGTTATTCAAAATTTATATAAAAAAAATGTATTTAGCTTATGAAACTAGATATTAAACTCCTAGGTTACCCTGGTGAACGATTTTTGTCTGATGAGAGTTTATAGTGATGTTACTTCTAAATATCAGATTTATCTGAAAATAGTTACCCTTTTTCTAATAAAAAAACTTTTCACAATCTTAGATTTTAACGAGTAAATAGCAATGACTTGAATATTTCTTTGATAGTTTATTTACTGTTACCATTATGTTAAAGCAATTCATGAGATTTATATCTATTGATTGAGTGCGTAGTGTGTTTTATAAAATTTACTATTAATTGGTATAAGTCACTCAGGATATGTAGGCGTAAAGGGTACATATAATTTGGAAATAAAGCCATGCACATATCATGATGAACAACATTTATATAAAACGATAAAACGTAATCTCATGATAGGATATTATTTTCTAAACAATATGACAATGTAATATTTTTAATGTCGCTAAAATGGTGTTAACCCCATGATCGTTTAAATATTGTTTAGGATGGAAAATGTATGAACGGATGATAATATGTCAATACCTTAAAATGACTTTGTATTTTTGAAGAAAATGGTGAACTTTGGAAGATTAACTTATATTCTTTTCGTCTCTTTGGAATTCTTTGCTTTTTTGAATTACTTTATTTCTATTTTTTTTCTTTTCTCTCTTTTCTTCTCTTCCTTTATTTTTGTTCAGTCCGTATTTCACTTTGTATTTATTTTTAATCAATTTTCAAGGTGTTGGTTAACCGAATGAAATGATAAAGTGAATTGTATTTGATCAAAAGGTAGGTTAAAACATAATTATTGAATTTGGTTTCATAAAAGAAAATATCACAGTTCTTTAATCGACAGTCAAAAAAAGATATTAAGATTATAAATGACTTAAAACATTTTTCAAAAGAATACTGAATAAGTGTCTACATCGCTCAGAATAGGAAAGAGAACACAAATCTCACATGGTTAATATAACTATGAATCTTTAAATTTACAGAGTTATTTAGCTTTTGATAATTACGCAAGTATAATTCTGATATGCATAAGGTGTTAAAATCTGAATCATACAAATTAATAAAGCGAAATAATGATGGTAACTAAACGAAAGGTCTTTTTAGACAAGTCAATTCTTAGATAAGTTTAATTATATATTTGTTTGAAAGAATGAGGTAACTTAGAGAGTAAAATCTATAAAAAATAAAAAATTTAGGCAAACGACGTAATAAAAAGAAAGAAAATATTTTTAATTTTTGAATGTTTTTATTTTTTTTATTTAAAATGATTAGAATTAGTTTCATCAAGAAACTTCCTCCAATAATCAACTAAAGAAGAATTTATTTGTTATTATTTTTATATTTTTTTAATCAATGAAGGGAAATGACATGAGATCTATATATAAATATTTTATGACACACCCCCTAACTAAAACGTTACATTGTCCTCAATGTTATTTAAGAATAATATTCAATTTGTATAAGAAAGTGATGTAATTTATTAAGGAGCGATCCCTGATTAAGATTTTCAATAATCCTGCAAAATATGTTACTAACAAAAGACAAATATCTTATTATTTGTTTGATTTTTTTAACAAAGTATGTACAAAATAAAAATATCATCTTTAAACTACTATAAACTAGAAGAATAAATTTTTTGGTATGCACCCAGAAAACATGTTGATTTTGTGAGGTTAATGGTGGACTCCCAAGATTTATATGCCTTTCGAAAATAAGAGTTTTGTTTATACGACGAGGGACATTACTTGGGCCGAAAAACGAACCATCACATATTTTTGAATAAATTTATTTTTGAATAAATTATTGAGCATCATGTAAATACACTTGTCCTTGTCGTCGGTTTCCCACCTCAATACAAAAGGTCAAAAATTTAACTACATATGTTTTATATGTATATTGACGAGTTCGGGTATCGAATACACAAAGAATGTCGTTTAGAATTTAATTGATTTATTACTTCTAAAAGAAAGTGTAAAAGATTATTTTTGAGTTTTTACATATCTTATACTACAATCTATCTAGGCGCATATTTAAAACAAATTACTTTACAACTATAAAAATCATAGGTTGTGAATTAAATCCCTCACCTCGAAATGCATACTATAAATAATTATATGGCTAGAGAAACTTTTAAACATGATTAGTACATGTTTAAACAATTATTTAAACCAAGTATAAAAGTCTAAATTTGAGTTTGGCATCAATAATAATCTCAAAATTATACTCGTTATGTCGAAAATATGGTGCATAAGAGATATACACAATTAAGGTCCCTCGATAAAATTTTAAGAATAATCAACCCATTGAAATCGATCTACTCCATCATATTGTAGAGAAGAAACTATATATCCGAGAGGAGTTTACTAATATCAATCTAATTATAATTACCTAAAAAACATTAAATAAAATCGTTTGTGAGAAAAAATAATTTTAAATAAAGAAAATGATTTATAATTTGAGCAATTAATTATAAAATTATTTAAACTAACTTTAGAGTCCAAATAAACTAATAATTGAAAAAATGAATTAACTAAGAGAATAATTTATTTAAGGGTCATTTACTATTTGGGGTATATTACTTCTTGGTATTTGAGGGTTAGGGTACACTAGTTTGTATTATAGTTGGATGGGTTTTGATTTGGACAGTTTCTGTTAGTGGTCGTCTAATAACTGTCCATCAACTTGCTAAATACCCATATTACCCCTAGTATTTAATGTTAATGGCGGAAAATAGTTGGTTTCGATGGCTATATGTGTCTTTTTTTGCAACTTCCTTTATTGCAAACTTCCTTTATTTACAATACCAACTTCATTTTACACACACTCAACTCCATTATATATTAGACTACCAACTTCATTTATTAAGTTCCAACTTCAACACCAACAACGTTGAATATATCAAATTAAAATGGGTGGTAGCCAATATGGAGAATCATCCAAAACGGTAAGAAAAAACTATATTTTTTTTAAATAACTTATATGTTCTTTGAAGCAACTTCTATATGTAACAACTGATAAACCTTTTTTTTGCCCAGGATCTTTGTCAAATATGCGATCAATTTGACCACATTACTATTAATTATCCTTGGGTTTACAACACGTGTATTGTTGGTGAATGTAATGGCATGATGCCACTTTTGAAGACAACACATGGCCGAATTTTTTTGAAGTGCCAACATGAATCATGTAATGGATTCCAACTGTTAGAAGAAGAAATAACCAAGACAAAAACCAAAGGAGGGGCATCATCTAGTGGAGGGTGTTTTTAATGTGGAAAAAATGATCATTGTGTTGGAAACTACTCATGGAAAGTGACATTATGCCCAAATGGATGCAATGGGACAAGGAAACTTTGGACTTCAAGACAAGATGGAAGTTATGTGAATTTTTTTTTGAAGTGTTTAACATGTGGATATTTTGAGTGGTTGGTAGATGCAATTAGAATATTTGGTGAAAGTAAAAAAGTGAGAGGGTTAAGGAAAAAGTTAGTTTGGATGATCTTTGAGACGAGTTTTATTAGAAGTTTAGTGTGTGAAATTTTGTGATGTGTGACTTGTTAAATGAAATTTGCAATGAATGAATGAAATTTTCTATCAAATGCACTTAGCATGTGTTGAACAATATATGAGTAATAATCTAATTTCCATAAATTCATACAAAAAAAAAGCATACTTACACTTCAAGCAAGTAGTGTAGCTTGCCAAAAAAAGAATTTGTCTTAACAAAATTCACAGTTAACCTAATGTATCCTACTGCGTACCACCTTCAGCTCCATTAGCTATTGTATATGAAATTCTTAGTATGGATAGTGTTACTGCAGATGAAGATTCTCCCTCTTTAAACCTTATATTCTAACCTTCAGATATTGGTTAATAAATGGTTCTTTTCTTCCATTTGACTTTATTTCCACCTTATCTTATACTTAGAACTGGTGTAGATGGAATAACTAGAACTTGCATGTTTGATCCCTCCATTGAAGTATGACCTGTGCTTGGTCCCCCTGTTTTTATGGTAGGATTCACCAATATATGAAGAAAAGGGTAAATTCTTGAGTGTTATTTTGATGGAAATTACAAGAAAATGGAATATATTTGAGTGTTATTTACCTCTCCTTCCAAATTCATCTCTTGATGATTTACCTCAGAAGCTAGCCTTGTTATGGCCTAACTCGGCACATGTACTGCATTTTTTCTTCCTATTCTTTGGTGCCACTGGTTCATCAAGGTCTCTCATCCTCTTAACTCCTGGTCTCCCAGGGCCTCTAGTTAAAGTATGAGGGTTGGCAACATGTTGTTGCTGAAAGGACATAAATAATGGGAGTACGATACATTAATAACTTAAATATTACTTAATTAGACTTCCTTACCTTGGGCCACCATTGAGAGTCTTCCATAAGGTGAAAATGAGATGAATAAGCTGCCCTATATGTAACTACATCAAGTATGGGACTATTATATCTGTAAAGACATTATAATTAGATATCAACCTATCAAGATTAGTAATTCAAAATTACACAAATGATTTGACACTCATTTTATATTCAAAATTACACAAATTATTTTAAATTCATTTTATAATTAGATATCAACCATTAACATTAATGTTTAATGGTAATTTTTATTTTATCAGATAGGGCAACACAATTCTCAACAATCTACTCCAAGTGCCATAAATCTCATTTCTAGAAATGTATATGTCAATGGGTAACGAATCATTGTTCACTTCTAATGACACAATAAATAAAATTGCTCCATACTTGCCTTTGAGAAATGATCCATCTAACCCAAGTACTGGCCTACATCCACTAAGAAATACATTTAGAGAGACTATGAATGCAACACATAATGAAATAAATTGTTTATCATTTGGATTCCTTATCCAATCAACGATACTACCTGAGTTTATAATATGTATCTGCCTTGCAATTTCAGATACCAACCTAAATGCATCACTATAACTACCATGTTTTCTCTCATTGATAATGATTTTAGCATAATATCCAGTTTGTTATGATACCTTCACTGTATGATTTTCCCAAATTGTAGCTTGAACATCTCTAGGTTTTATCTCCTTATGATTCCTAATCATCAATTCAACCTCATTAGCAACCCAAATTTCCTTAGCCATCAAGTTTATGCCTTTAGGATTACATTTGCATGTATGTTGTCCCTCAAATATTCTAACTTTAGTAGTTGGTTCATGTGGCAACTTCCTCACATATACCCCCCACTTACAATTATGATCCCTGCAAATCAAATCAATCTTTGAGTTGTTGTTCTGCCTCTGTCAATACTCAAGCTTTTTGAATATTGCAAATTATCTCATCTATTTCCTACGGTCCTTCATGCTTGGAAATTCCATGTATTCTGATAACTCCTATAAAAATCCATCCCCGAATTTCCCATTGCTCCCATCCAAATGTTTATCCTTGTAAAAATTATCAGACTCTGCCTCAAAATCTGTAAACTCCCTCCCAGCAACATTCAGACCTTCATTTTTAGCTCATTATCCTCATCACCAACATACCTATACTCTGTTTACTCATGTCTTATCCCTATCATAATCAAAATACCCAACCCATTATTTATCAACCTGATTATCATAGTGATAACATTCTTAAGCATTAAGACAGTGTGAAGTTATTAAATCCCATTCATCAACTGGTTCATCCACTCTATTCTCAACCGGATCTTCCACTTTATCCTCAATTGGTTCTTCCACTATATCCTCAACTTATTCTTCCACTATATCCTCAACTTATTCTTCCATTATATAATCAACTTATTCTTCCACTCTGTCATCAACTGGTTCTTCCACTATATCTAATTTACTCCACAGTAAGTTAATGAATGACGAAGCACCTCCAACACCTTCTTCAAACTCAAATTTTGTCTTTTCATCACTAAGTGTTAATGGATCCTTGGAGAACATGTTTCTGATTCTATATGATCTTCTCAGGCCTAAAGTATTAAAGGTTCTTTTTTTTAGCCTAGGTTTTGTGAGATAACTTTTTAATTAGCAGTAATATTGAGTCTTGGAGACTTTCTTACAACTGTTTATAATTTAAACTTTCTCTTGGGAGTTGTTACCACTCTATTGGGAGCAAGGATAATTGTAGATGGACCATTTGGGTCTTTTAAATAAAGATGATACTCTCCCCCATTATCTGTCAAGTTGTCCCACACCTCAATTACCTAAGCATCATTTTGAATGGTCCACAAGATTCCATTTTTAAACCATTTGATATCCATCACTACACCAAAACAGGTCAATTGTAACGGGAAAAAACCGTTACAAAAATATTTGTAACGGATTAAATCCGTTAAAAAATTGGCGTTATTTATTTTACCAACAAATTTTGTAACGAATAAAATTCGTTATAAATTTAATATTTGTAACGGGCTAAATCCGTTACAAAATATTTTGTAACGGATTCGGCATTAGTACAAATCTCGTTTATCAGTAACAAATATACTAACTTGTAATAGTTTTTATCCGTTACAAATATAGAATTTGTATCGGATACAAACCATCATAAAATACATTGCAACGGATTAGGAGTGTCATATATTTGTAACAAATGTTTTTATTTGTAACGGTTAAAGTACGTTCAAAATATTATTTTGTTTTTAAAAAAATATTAATTTTTCATTAAACAAGTAGATATAAATACACTAGTAAAAACTTGTGCCCAACCAATGTCAATGTAGAATCAATTCCCACAAATTTAACTCAAAACAAAATTTCAAAACACACGTGACAAAATGAACAACACTACATTTCGTCGATATTAAATCGATCTAAAACTATATTTCATTCATAACCATTAAAGTATCAAAACAAAATGTACTACAAGATAAACCATTTAGCTTTTAACCATAAACTTGAAACGATTCTAACATCATTAAAGTTCTAAACATATTATTATTCCAAAAGTAGTGTTCATGATATTCCTTGCGAAAGTAGACTTCATTCTCCCAAGAGTAATCTTCATATTTCCCCACAAGAACCTGTTGAACAAACTCAATCTTAGTAAATGTGTAAGAATAAATGAGTAAATAACATAACAGACTAGTACATTCACGTGCCATTGGCACGCATGTAATTTTATTAGGGATTAATCGATACACAAAAAACGACCATACCCGATGAGAACGCGGTTAGTTTAGGTAAATTACTTTGGTATCACTTGATGTGTTTGTAACTATTTTTAGGCCGTTAGGTTGTTTTTATTTTTTTGCCCCCAAACACCCATTTTTAACCCCCAAAAGAAGCGTATACTAGTCAATTAGGCTGACTGAGAGTTGAACGGGGACGCGGTTAGTTTAGACAAGTTGCTTTGGTATCACTTGTTGTGTTTGTATCTATTTCTGGATAGCTAAGTTGTTTTAAGTTTTACCCCCTCCCCCCCCCCCCCCCCCCCCCGACAACACCCATTTTTAACCCCCAAAAGAAGCATATAATTGTCAATTAGTCCAACCAAGAGTTCGATGAGGATGCGTTTAGTTTAGACATGTTGTTTGGTTATTTATTTATATATTAATATATATACTTTTTTTCTTTTATGGGGTGGGTGGGGGTGGGAGGGAGGAGGGTGAGGTCGAAACGAAGCAAAAGAAAGCAAATAATAGTGAACTAAGTTGGGAGGACTTAACTGACATGGATCATCCTCAACCATCATCATGTCATCCATGTCGTCAGTATAGACAACTTCCATTTCTTTCTTGATCCATAAAGTTCACCTTCAATATCAAACATCTCTTCAAGTTTTGTGAGCAGATCCTCATACTCGTTAAACCTTGTCAAGTCTACTACCCTACCAACAGTCATCTCTTGCATGTGAACCTGCAAGGTTAATGATCATATATTCCATCAAAATGATCTCATTTGAAGAGAGAGAAGAGGGAGGCATAAGAGGAAAAACTTAACGTTCACTTCCATAAATGAAGCCAGAAAAACAAGTTAAATAGAATAATTAAATAAATCAACCTATATAGTACTCTAGTTTAGACATTGCAGCATAATAAGTTTCATATTCACACATGATTATCTCGTCCAATTTCAATTCGTCAGTAATGGTTAACCCTCTCAGGGAAGATATTTGGAGCTACCATATAAGCAAATGCAAGGGTGTGCAAATAGTTGTTCATGCTTGACGGGTAAACATACAATCGACTACAATATCCTCATTGAGACCTTTCTTAGTTTTCCTTCACAAGTGCATGCAAGTGCCCATACTTTGGAGAACAATGATCCACACACTGTTTTCTTTTGCATTCTAAATAATTTTCAACTTATGTCTCATTTGGTTCAAGCTGAAATATTTTTCAACTTGGTTAAAATAAGATGGTGAAACGTATTATCGACTATTTGGAATTTTGTTCACTATTCTTGTCCAAAATCGCATGATAATTATAGATGCACACTTATTTACAATTTTAGACAAACAAAAATTCAACTCTACATAAGTAGAAATACCTCTTTGGACGCAAAATTGATGAAGGTTGATGTGAAATAACTTAACATAAGTATAAAAGAGTAAATTGCCATAAAAAAATTCTCTTGAAATTACCGCATTGACAACCTTGGTAAACCACATCCTAATGTACCATTATTTCCCTTATTATTTTCTTGTCATGCAAATGTAACTATAAACCTGAGTATATCCACATGAAAAGAGTGTTGATCCATGCAATACAAGTAAATTAACAGCTTCACAATAGATAGGCCTAACTTTATCAAGACATCTTCCATCCAGCCTAACTCCTTCAGCGATAGTCCTTCTACGAACAACTTTATTTACTCAAGTTCAGAAATCTGGAAACAAAAACGAAACAAGAACATATATTTCATACAAGGAAAAATAAACAAAATAAACTAGAGTGATTGGCCTATAGGCCATATATTTGCCTCCCCTGGATTTATCTACCCTCATACAAAAACTTCAAAAATGTCACATTCAAAGTTTCATCATCAATTGTGTTATAATAGTTATTGGAGCAAAGATAAGGAACATCATTTCTGATTCGGATAAAGTAATTTGTATTAGCAACTCATGCATTAATCAAGATACATATTTGTATGCCTAAATGACAATTCATGGGTAAAAAAAATGTGGTGTCCAAAAAATAAGAGAAAATGTCAAAGACCAAGTACATCCTTCTGAATTACTTCAAAAGTGGTCGCATAATCAATTGGTGAATATGGTTTCGTCACTTTTGAACCAAAATTTATGTTACTATTCATAAACGTACAGTGAGATTGGGCATCGCTTAATTTTATATGCAATGAGAAACATATGTTATTTAGTCCTGTAATAATGGTTTAACATGGCTGAGTTGTCAAAAAGGGGCATAGAGTTCGCAATGGGATCATTAATACCGAATAACAAAGTTGAGGATATACAATTAGCACCGAATTATAACTTTGCACAAGCATTAAGAGAAGAACATCACAACATAAATGGGTTGATAAAGAAGGGAGATTTAATATATTCTCTTTCAGAGTCATGTATTTCCAACTTAAGTGATCATGTAAACAATTACAAAACCGATCAGACTAAATAAAGTTATATGAATGCATAGATTAAAACCCTATGAGATTACTATCATAGTACGACCTTCACAACAAAAAATTAAAAAAAAAATACTGTGTACGTAGATGAACTCATAGGCGCAGTTAATGACAAATTGGTTTTCAGGGGTAAATTCTACCCATGGTTCATTACAATGAGTATGAGAGATGGTTCAACCACATAACTGGGTTGAAGTCCCCGAAAGGGGTGCTATATCTTGTATAGGCATAGTGCTAAGTCACTGTGACATGTATCAATGACACCAAGAAATAGACATATCATCATCTTGATTAAGGTCCTATGGGTGCATTCGGATAACATCGATTCGTTCCCTTTTTCTTTGATATGTTAGTTTCTTTTGCTCGGCGGGGTGGTGTTTTAGGGTGTAAACTAGGGGTGATGGAAAAAATGATGGTGGTGGCGGTACTATACTTGTAATAATATATATTTTCACGACTATATTCTTCGTTCTCACTATCCCATGTGTTTAATTCGACAAACATATAGTAATAACAGATTCTTCAAAAAAATAAAGAATAAAGAAGGTGTCATCATGCAGACTAATTACTATTAATTCACATATGAAAATTGGGAGAGACATGTACTGAAATTGTAAGTATAATACCACAGCAAGATCACTGGAATTATTTGGATTCCAAGACAACAATTTCTCTTAACAGCTTATTTTTTGTCTCCCTCAAACTATTCATCCTGTACACAACAACAAAATAGCTAAAACACTTGCAAACTTCTTGAAAACAAATGATTAACAAATATAGTTAATGTTCCTAGGGCTGATTTTCTGCACAAATCAGATTGGAAACATGGCTTTAAAAGGAAAAAAAAAGTATATAGGTGAAATTAACATAAGTTATATAAACACACACACAAACACACACTAGATTATCCATCACTGTGTGCTCTTCACTGCTACATATGAAACCAAGCACATGAGAGATAATCTTCGTGATCCAACAAGAGATGAATTGGCAACTATATTTTCAAATCTTAATTTATTCTTGCTAGTCCAAATATTACTATAAGTCCAAATTTTAAGCTTTGCTTTATAAAATTTCCCCACAAGGAATTATTTGTAATCATGTCCCAAGTGAGTTTAAGGATGGATTCTTTAGTTTAGCTCGTGGAACCCTTTAGACCTAAGCCCCCTCATTCCTTAGATGTACATGCCTGCTTTTAAGGGAATATGATCAACTTCCTCTTTAACACCTCTCCTGACCAAATGAAGTTTTTTGCACTTTTATTTAATATATTAAGAAAATATTTTGGCCATTTGTAGATGTGTAAGCTATGCAACAGCATAATTTGGAACACAACTTGCACCAATTGGACTCTACCAGCCATGTAGATAAGTTTTTCCTTTAATATTTCAGGCTTGGAAATAGCCTTATCAACTAGAGGTTATATATACTATTTCGATGGTCTGTCCACAAAAATAGGTACTCCCAAATACATGAAAGATCCATTCCGATTCCCATTATGTCTAAGTCATTGTTCCTTCTGTGAGTAGATTGAGATCTAACGTAGAATCCACTTTTTTTATTTATAAATGGTCTTGAAGTTGTGCCATATAAATTGAGGAATTCATTAATATTTCTCAGAGATTTATTATCTGCCCAGAGAAAATAACCATATTATCACCATATAAAGAGTGAGATATAGGTGCATATATCTCATTATTTATACAACTGAGATGCCAGAGTTTTGAATATTTTCATCTAATACGATCAATGTGGGTGGTCACATTAATAATAAAGAAGTGGTTGAAATTCTTTCTGTTCGACTTCTGTTTATGATATTGTTTTGATTTTGAGAAAGAATATAAATGTTAGTAGATGTTACATGACTTTACTACCCAAAAAAATTGTGATGAAGGTAAAGATAAACTCATCAAGTCAAATTGTGGGTGTATATATTTGTATGAGGGAGAATGAAAGAGTACTTAAATATTAAGAACCAAATCCCACATGTTGTGCTTCGTGTCTTCAATTCAGAAATAAGGATTTGAGAGATGCCAAATTAGCACTGAGCCAAACATATGAAGTAGAAATTGAACCAAGCAAACAACTTTACTTTTTAAAACTTACAGTTAAAGAACTTAAGAAAAAGGAATTTACAAATGTGGTTGGTTTTACAGTTCAGATAGTAGGGGAGTTGCGAACGTGTATGATAGGAATTACAAACAACTAGGACATGTGGGGTCTAACAAACCCAAATACAAACCATAACTATGGGGTCAACAAAAGGTTCTCTCCAGATGTATAAACCTAGGTTTGTGTAGTATTATAAAGGAGTGTATAAACCTATGTTTGTGTAGTATTATAAAGGAGTGTAACTAATTAATTGATATTTAAACATGAAGAATAATTCTACTATTCTAAAGTGCCAGAAAAGGGGAGAGGATGCTTAGATTAGAACTCTCTTTTGGAAAGAAAATATTCTCTCCAAATATATGTGTAATAATTGATGTATACAGATACCATTATCAAACTAAAGAGAGAAAAAATCATCAGCGTATTATCAGAATTGTTAACAGAGACACATAAAGCATGGATCAAGTTCATTATATGAGAAGAGTATAAAGTTTGGGTTTAGTCTAATACCTTGGATTTTGGAGAGAAACGGACCATGACAGAGGATGAAATTAATCGTTGATATGATAACAAGTAAAGTTATGATACACACAAAGTCTTGCCAATCAGGAGGTTTTCCTGACACATGGTAAGAAGGTAAAATTGGGTAAATCTCCAAGAAACAAAATAGATACTATGAATGATTATTGAACAAACCCAAAGAGCAAGTTCTTAACCTCCGTTGGCGAGGGCGATTGCCATGATAGGAGCATCTTTCGTAACCCATGATACAGGGTTCCACATAAACCCCACAAACTTCAAGCATTTTCTATCCTGAACATGCCCAAAGAACAAACAATTGTGAAAACATACACTTTAAGAAAAAGAAAAAAAAGTTCAACTTGACTGAAACGAAACTATACAATTTTGAGAACTGTACAAGGAAAAAAAGGACAGAGACACAGAATGTTGAGAAGACAATGGTAACTTCAGAATTAGAGTATAAAACACAGATAACTACAAAAACCGAATTAGAAGATCTGCGAATGTGTTATATTAATGAGTTAATAATAAATAAATAAAATTTATCATATAAAGGTTTCAATGTGTATTTTAGCATAAAAAATTTAATTACCATCATGAGGTTTCAATATGTTCCAGGAGGTTTTAGGAACGCCTCAACGTATGAAATTTATATTATATGGTAATTCGTGCGATGCACGGGGAGTAAACAAAATACAACTATATAAGACCATCAGCCACACAACCACTACCCACTCCACCACCCACACAAAACATACCTAATTCAATGGTTATAAATAATGCACATGCAAGTACTAAAAGAAAAGAAATCAACAATTTCACCTAAGTCATTTTTCCACATTAGTGATTCGATTTCTTATTTTATAACATTGACTTATGAATTCATTCATTCAGACCATTATTTTTAGCCAACAACAATCCACCTCTTGAAATCTACATGTGGCATGCAAGTATGTGATGATTGCAAATAAAATATTAGATTTTATTTGGTTGGAAAATCATAATTACAAGCTAAATGACGACGTATGTGATCAGAATTACCAGCTAAATGATGACGTATGTGATAAGAATTACCAGATAAATGATTGAAAAATCAGTTTTTACACACTGATTACATGCAATCTGCTAAATAAATATTGGAGCACGGTGTCCCAGATTCAACCAAATGCCACCACATGAGAGATCAATGTCTCCAATACAAAGAATAAGGTGATAATCTGGGGGATGAAAGCCATAAGTGCCAACTCTAGTGGTAATAGACAACTTGATGGTTTTGAGTTGTTTGTTGATACCTCCTCTCATAAACGAAGGAAAAATGGAGCCTTTGTGTGTAATTGAAGTTAGCTTAAGAGTTTATCAAGCCCAAATAATATAATTTTCCATCTTTTATAAATAACAGAGTAGCATTGTGTGCATTATGCAAGAACCTATTTACTAATTGGCAACATAAATCATTTTGCAGTTGATGTTTTGCATTTGAAATAGTTTATTATTATTATTATTATTATTATTATTATTATTATTATTATTATTATTATTATTATTATTATTATTATTATTATTATTATTATTATTATTATCTTTTCTATTTGGAAAAATTGAAAAATAGGGAGCTATTGCACTCCCCCCTTTATTTAGCCAATTTGATCACTGAAAATGAAATGATAACAAAATCAATTGTATGTATAAAAGAACACTTCATTAACTAGAGAAAGGTTGCCCCGATGACTATAAAATCGCAAAACTTTTATTAATCCTTCGTTTTCTATCTATCTCACCATTCGTTGTTAATACTTAATACATTTATTTATTACAATATGGAAGAATAGTTCACTGACTGGATGAGTAAAAGCATACCTGATTAGTGTAGGCTAAAGGTTGGACATCTTCCAACACTCAAATTAACGGGATTGATGGAAATTTTAATCACGTGTATAAAAAAGAATATTATGGCATCAGGGTTCTAAAAAATTACTAATATTTGTGTTAAAGAAATAGCAAACAAAATTTCCAAAAACTCTCTCAAACTCAAGGAATAAACAATACCTCATCGGACTTTTTGGAAGGAGTTCACAAAACTTATGAAATGGTTAGGCAAACTATTATCTGTAGAATTAATAGATACTGAAGAAGTAGAACATACTAACAATAAGTAGGCTTTGTTAGCATCACAATAATTTTGGGGGAATAGACGTGTTATATTTTGGGAGGATAACCGTAAAATTAACAATAATGTCATAACCATTACCGACTCAAAGTGATATAAACATGTATGATTATAATGGTTCATTATCTCATATTTGATAAATGTGTGAACTGAAATCAAATTGTCATATGATGTTTGGGACATTGCGCAAGGGCTTTGAATTCCCTCTTATCCATACATTAGGATTGGAAAGGTGAAATAACTTTTATGATATAACCCTTCTGATGAAATGTATAGAATGGTTTGGACAAAAAGATATGATCCTTAAGATATTTTTTTCTTCTAAAATATATCCTTTTAATCACGGGTCAAATGTATAATGCAACAACTTACCCAATGTTACCAAATACTTTCTTCCCCTAGTACTGAGTACAAACTTGCTAAATCTAGTGTCCTGTTTTTGTCTTGAAGAGAATAACAAATAAAAATGAGAAATAACATAAATTTACTAATTTCTATTAATTTTTTCCATCACGAATACATAATATCTAAGCAAACCTAGGTAGACAATACTAAGTGGCCATTACAAAACAAGTATATAATTTTTTGAGTATTCTTAAGAACTATATAACTTTCTCAACAAAAAAAGTACAGCATTAACAATGTCTACAGAACACAGGGTCATTCAATTATGTCTTATAACAATAATTTATCAATACAACGCACAAAAAGCAGGTTTGATAATAATAGAAACACAAAGTTGAAAAATTAAGATGAAAACAAATAAAATTTAGAGAGAGAGAGACCTGAAGTGAATGAAATAATAATCTAAAGAAGGTGAGGGTGAAACTATTACGTTTGGTAGAGGAAAGTTGGAAGAGAGTGAGGTCGTCGTCTTTCGTGCGTTTGAGGTAGAGAGGGGGGTTAAAGTGGATTTGGGAATTGGGGGAAATAATCTCGCTTTTTTTTTTTTTTTTCTTTTAATGAATTTTTTAACACTTATCAACAAAGTGCAACGGTTATATTCAATTTGTAATGGATTATAACTGTTACAAATTTCTGTCGGACAAAATCCGTTACAATTAGAAAAAAAAAATTCGTTACAAAATAAGCTTTTTGGTGTAGTGCATACCCTTAAAATAAGTGTACTTTTCAATGTCATTTACAAATCCGTAAAAGATAATTTATCTCCATCAATGTCCTTAAGAACTACCCTCCTACCCCCACCATATTTTTTCCTATTTTTACTCCACTTATCCTCTGTGTACTACCAAACTTCTACACCCACGCAGATCCATTTATCACACCTAATAAAGACAGCAAAAGCAACAATAAAATTATAATTTATTCATGGGTAGAAGAAAAATCAAAAGAGAAACTACAAAACCCTAGAAAAAATGTTAAGGAACACCTAATTACAAAAGAATAAGACATCCATTTTTTTTTTATCAAAAGAAGAACTAGAAAACCCTAGATAAATCGATAAACAAAGAATAATCAAAAGAAGAACTACAAAGCCCTAGAAAAATTATTAAATAACATAAACACCTAATTAAAAAAGAGATAGCATGCATTTGATCTTAATTACCAAATTTTGAAAAACTTACTAGTAGCTATTGAAAGTGAAAATGAGAGGACATTAGAAATATTGAAGCTTGAGAAGACAATTGAAACTAAGAAGAAATATGGGGACCCCCAATTCCAAATCATTTCCCGAATCGATAATGAGAGGGGCACATGCGTCATTTGTATAGCCAAGAGTAATAAGGGTATTTATAAAGTGGGGGACAATTAATAGACGATCACTAACAGATAACATCCAAATCAACATCCTTTCAGCTATAATGCAAACTAGTGTACCCCAACCCCTAATTATTACGAAATAACGTACCCCAAATAGTAAATGACCCTTTATTTAAATTGCGATTAACTTACATATTACAAAACTACACTATAATTGGACTACATTACACTACTCTAAAAAAATTAGTTATATGTCCTTTTTATAGGTGGAAAGAAATAGCTTGGGGGTACAATTAATATTTTACAAAATGATGAATGATTTTAAACACTATAAAGGAAGTGATGGGTAAATGATAAACATACGGGATGGATCTAATGAGAAAAAATAAAAGAAAAGTAATAAATCGAATGGAAAAGATAATGGGAAAAGTGGTGGATAAATGGGTCTCATGGGTTACACTAGTAAAAGGATGTCAATAAAGGTAAGGGAATAAAGGAAAATGGTATTTGATGGTTAAAAGTTGTTTCGGGGAAAAAATCAAGCAAAAGACCAAATCAACTATGGGTTTAAATAAAAAAGGAAAATAAATATGAAAAGGGCAAACAAAAATGGTGGCAAACAAAAATAAATCTCATAGGAGCTGATGGACAAAATAAATAATAATATACTTTATCATATTTAGGACAAAACCTAAGGAAGCAAAGTGTGGGAAAAAGGTCAGGAATGGGGAAAATCTCATGGGAAATAAAAGGGGGAGGAGGGGAGCACGCGCCACCTACACTTGGTGGTTAGGTGCTAGGGATAGGGGAGTCCCCGCATGGCATTAGGGAAGAAAAGGGTAGGACTGAGCGGTACCATGTGGCGTGCGCATGGCCAGTGATCGTGTCTCTGCATGGCATGGTGATGGCCATTAGATCGAAAGATTAATTTGAAAATAAAAACTAGGGACGCTGAGTTTCAAACCCCAAACCATCAACTTTCACATAATCTCCTCTACCATTGAGCCATATGGCTCTATAATAAATACAAATCAGATTAGTATGACCTATATTTTCTTTCCAAGTTTCAAGACTCACAAATAAGACCTGAAATTCCTATCTTCTTCATACGATATCCAATTCGTGCACTGTAAGAACCGACATTACCCATATTTTGAGTCTATCAATATTTCAATAGGGATCGGTTCATGAGATCAGACATCTAGTTTGACATGGGGATTTTATTTATAATTTCTTTCAGTTTGAAACTTTCCTAGGTCATAATTTCTTCGTTTAAGATCGGATTGACACACCGTTTGAACTCATACACTCCTTGATTGGAGGCTGACAACTTCTGTGGGCAGTGTAAGTATTAAATTGGTTATCTAAATCTGCCATTTTACCCCTCAAAGTTCATAAATGATTTTCCTTCCTCCGATTGCTTCCAGACTTCACCATTAGCATTGCAAACCTTGTAAATACTCTAATAAACCTTGAAAAGCTACTAACCATGAATATTTAAGGTTATACAATAAATTAGTATAAAACGTGGGTTAAATGATCATGGTATTGCAATAATTATAGTAAAAGTACTACTAAAATGCAATATTTGACCCTCGTCAGATTACATTGTCTTTTACCTCCTCAGAGGTATATAGGCAACCCATAAAGAGACTTCAGGTACGATCATTTATTTTTCACAAAATACTTTTCTTTTCTCCCATCTAAAGGCATAAGTCTCTCTCATCATATTAATTGGAGAAATGGATAATGTATGCCTTAATGATTGGTATAAACAATTCAAATATAAATGACTCTTCCATAAATGCATGAAAAGATATGATAAAATTTGCATTTATTTCAATACTTTTTAGTCAAAGTACATTTTTACATGACACCACATAAATGTTCTTCTTCCCAACACCATTACTACCTATAAATAATAAACAAACCTTCACTTAAACCTATACTAGACCAAAAGCTACACTGATAGACAAGCCAAACCTAACTCAAACTTAGACCAGATGCCTTCCAAACAAACAAAACCATTTGCTTCCAAAGAGCTTCACAAAAACATACCTCAACTTCTAGAAGGGATCATTTCATTATTTTCACTGTCACCACCTTGTAGAGGTCTTTAGTAATCTCGATTTTGAGTTTGCATTTGCATACGTTCAACACATCGATACATCTTAAAAACCTAGTTAGTACTATTGATTCGTCTTCCATAACCTCAGATACCATGTGCAATCTCTAACTGAACTCCTCTACGCGTACCTTCAAAACCAAATTCTTATAACCATTTCAAATAATCACCCAAAACCATTAAAGCCTTTTCAACAAAAAGGATGGGATGATGAGTAAGAAGATAGAGCCGCCACATTCTCCACAATGACGTCCTCAAAGAATCAGTAAAATCCTCTGTTGGGAAGAAATTACTTATATTCTAAGGAACTATCTACTCCTAGACCACTTGATGTAAAAGTCTTCAAGAGAGATAGAATAAGGTATAAGAAGGCCTATGATCCATATATATCGATAATCATGCAATTACAGGACATGCGTTAACACACCACACTAGGGCATAGGAAAATGGATATAACTCTCTCCATTTTCTATCACTTAGTGGGACCAATCATCCACTGATTTACTTACAGTTATAAAAGTCCAAAGAAAGACGTTGTGCATACTAACTGAAGGAAATGTAAGAGGCATAATAAGATGAAACATTTTTACAAGACATATGTACTTTATCATGGGGTTCCCTAGCAAAAAGGTAAAGGGATCCCCTTTCTAGTCATCAAGTCCATTCAGCATCTCTGCCAAAATAGTATCAGTGGGATTGTAGTGATAACGCATCTATAAGACTATAACATTAACTTGTGTTTTTGTATTGATGCCACCCATCACTAGAAGAAATTTCACAATAAGGACGAATGACATAGCTCTGCCATATCCTACATATTGAACACCCAATGATGTATAGAATCAAGCTTTATAAGGAGACAAATTGCTCCCCACACACCAATGATTTGGCAACAGAAGGGGAAATGCGTATCAACTCACCCAACACTTGTCGTTGGACAATGGGAAAATTTTGACATTGTTGAGAGAACATGTCGGTAGATATATAACATAATAGAGAACTCTTCATAGGTAGGAAACACCAAATACAACTCGAAACAAAATATGCGGTTCTAAGGGCACTAGAAACACAGAGCCTCCTCTAAAAGACTCTAGTTAATCAGACGTTTATGCCATAAAGTGACCGAGCATAGGTTGATGTTGTTGTAATTGGTTTCATACACGCACAAAGCCTTTAATCCATCGAGTTAGGCTAAATACACTTCGGTTGTTGGAATGTCCATTTTAATAAATGAAGCTAAATACAAATGGAGAAGAGGAAGAGAAGATTGGTGATTCAAAGAGCCATGCTTAAGACCTTTTTATAGTCAAAATTCTCCCTTAAAATGTTGGGGTAACTGAGATACCCCCACTAATGGAGAAATCAAATGACTAAAAGTTTTAGCAATAGAGTACCAAAGACTAAAAAGCCAAGTATCAGCACTACATGCCGAGGGGCAGGCCAGGGGCCATGTCAACTGGCACCACCTATTTTAGGGAAAGTCTTTATTCATTTTTTGTCTTTCTTTATACTAATAAGTCCTCAAATAAATGTTTGGTTTACTAAAAAGCATCCTAGGCATTTCTTTATCTAAAAATATTCAATTTTCAAAATATAAATCATACTTTTTAAAAATCTCACAAAACCCTAGGTGGCATATTAAAAAATGCATGTAGTATAAGCAAAAAAATCAATATAATAAAATAAAATGCAAAATTTATATATTTATTTTTCAAAATTTTTTAGGCACACAAGAAATAAAAATAATAGAAAAGAAGAAAAAATACGGGACACAACCCGGACTAGCTTCCTAATCATAACAAAATGTACAAATGTTATTAGTGACAACTGCATGGATTCTTCCCATGATGGTGGGTGGTAGATTTCCCCACTCCTAGAGCTAGAAGAAGAGACATAGTTGTTAGAAACTATCGAAAGAGCAACACAAACACGAGAAATTACCCGGATCTATTCGACCACTGAAGATATCCAATCTCAGATATCCCAACCCCAAGAAGTCCGCATGATAAGCACCCAAAAGTGTTTAAATAATAGCCCGAATAGACGATTTGTAATTACTAATTCTCGAAAAATGGGTCTTATGCGCGTATTTGTCTATTGCGCAGGTTTGACTGCAGTTGCGATTTCAAAAGCGTTATTTCGAGGAAAATTGCATCAAGAAATCGCTAAATCTCAATTCCTGTGTTCCTAAACCTGGCCCTAACCTTGCCCAGACTTGGCATAAACCTACCCCGAGCCGTGTGTGTTGAATTTGTACTTTTAATAATTTTTAGATTTTTATTTGAGTCATTTTAATTTTTATAATTTATTTTATATTTTTATTTAGAGTCTTGCATATATTCTTGGGGTTTATTTTTGTTGGTTCTTTTTAATATTTTTTTAGGTGTTGGTTTTATTTTTTTATTTGATCTTTATTTTTAATTTTTAGTTTTATTTAGTTTTATATTTTTAGGATAGATTTATTTTGTCTTTTATTAGAAACTTAATTTCTATTTTTATTTTGTATTTTCTTTAGTTTTATTTTATTAGGATTTTAATTTTTAGTTTTATCGATTTTAATTTTTAGTTTTGTTTTAGTTAGTTAGCTTTAAGTCTTTTGTTAGTTAGAAGTTAATTTTCTAGTTTGATTTGATTTTATATTTTCTTTTGTTTTTAGATTTTATTAGGTTAGTACCATAATTTTTAATTAGATTTTTATTTTTATATTTTTAGTTAGGCCATAATTTTTATTGGGTAAAAAAATTAAACACACACATAAACCCACTCACCCCCACTCCCATGCACCTTACACACATACAAACACAATCCCTTCCACACCTTTACAATCCTACACCTCACATACACTCAAACCCCTCACCATCATCTTCCCCACAAAACCTCACCTTTCTCTCTCCTTTACCTCCATTAACGCCAAACAAACAACCATACCCATTTTTCCTATCACCAAAACATCCGCGCAACTGCCACCACAGGTGGTGGCTTAACAAAAATCGGCACGGCTCACCACACCCCCTTACCCTTAACCTCTACACCACCACTGCCCAACCATATCACCCTACCCATACCCGCCTTCACCCCAAACCCGGTCTGACTTCCCCTTAAACTACCGGTCTGACCTCCCCTTAAACCATGGCTTGACCCGAAGCCGAAATCGTGGCAACCCAAAGTAGCCACTTGCTCAATCCAAAATCGCTAACCCGACAACATCCCACTTCCAACATCAGCCCAAAACCCAATCCACCATCTTCAACCCAGGACCATCCAAGGACCCATCTTCCATTTTCACCTCTTTAAGACCCACGATTTCTACCTGCCAAAGCTTATGCCAAAATCTTTAAACAAAATCAAAGACACCAAACCAAAAAAAAAAAAAAAATTCCCGATTTTGCTAATCTGTCATTTCCCAAGTCAGACCCCAAAACAAACCAAACAAAAATAAAAGCCCCTTCCAAAACTTATACCTATGACCCAAGCTTTATTTCCTAATCCATGCAAGCCCTTTACCCCCACATCCCAAGCATCTGCAATTGTCCAAAAATTAAAGTCACATGTTATTTTTTCCCCTCCCCCCCCCCCTAAACTACCCTCAACCATCAGTCAGGCTCCCGTGCGGGAGCCCAAAATGAGGGACCCGTGCGGGATATTTTTTAGAAAAAAAAAATGTTTATTTATTTTATTTTTTTTGTGTGGGTTATAAACATTTCAATGCACCCATGTAAAAAAAATCAACTCAAAATAACACTTTTTGGTATTTTAAGAAAATGGGTCAAATTTTGACAATATTTTAAGTTGTTTAAGTTGTGTCAAAATTTGACCCATTTTTTTAAAATACCAAAAAATGTTATTTTGAGCTGATTTTTTTACATGGGTGCATTGAAATGTTTATAACCCACACAAAAAAAATAAAAAAAAAATATATATTTTTTTTCTAAAAATTATCCCGCACGGGAGTCCTGTATTTGGGCTCCCGCACGGGAGCCTGACTCCCTCAACCATATCCCTATGTAATCTCTTATAAAAGAAAAGTCTTCATTTTCAGCTAAGGTTCCATTAGATCGAATAGTGCAAAAGAGAGTAGTGTAGTTTTTAGTTTAGGAGCTCAATTTTTATTATCTTTTTATTTCTTCTTTTCTATTTTTTTATATATAGTGATTTGAGTGCGAGGTAGACTATTTTTGTAATATAAACATTGTGAGTTGAGTGGCATTATTTTTAGTGTTGTGAAACTCAAATTTGTGGGTTACCATTCATGTCAAAGCTTGGGATTGGAATGAAAATTTAAGGAGACTTATTTTTTATGTTGTTATCTCTTAGCTTATTTATATTATGCCTCTTATTATGTCATTATAACTTTTTATATGTAATACTACCAAAATGAGAGGCTAAATACCCCATTTAAGGGGTGATATGAAACCTTTAACTTAATTATTTTTATTTTTGGTTTGTTTATTTATTATGCCCCTTTGGATATTAATATGAAAATTTTACAATTTATATTTACGCCTTGAGAGAGGGTGAATTATTTTTTAGAGAAAATCGTAAATTCAGATTATAATATTTATTCATCAATTAAACTAGAGATAGGGAATGTTTGAATGGTATTAAAAATGTAATTTTTTATGATTTAAATACTTTAGTGAATTTTTCTTAGCGGGTGATTTATTTGAAAATGTTTAAATCTAAATTTTGTGAGTATGTGAAATTTAAATATTAATCTTCTAAAATGACTATATGAAACTTTACATTTGCAATGAGAGTTGATTTGTGAATTTATATATGTTTTGGGGTATTTTAAATAGACAAACTAATTAATAAAAATAATTAGGTTAAGTGCTGAAGTTTAATACCTTGAATTATCTCATAATTGTTTCCTCCTCATTTCAGCGCACTTTATTATTTTCTTTATTTATTAGTGCAGTTTTAAATTTTATTTCATAATTAGTAGTATAAATATCCCTTCATAATTGTTTTAAAAATCATACTTGTTTTCACTTTGCTCTTGTCCAAATTAAGGAGTGCAGATTAACCCGTTACTTGCGAATATACAATTTTAGTGTGTATGTAGGTACCAAAAGGAATTTTTGATTGACCATCTTTTACTCTACAACGATATATACGTAAAATGCGAGTTATCAAATGGTGTCGTTGCTGGCTTTTTAAGCGTTGGACTTTGCTCAAGCTTTGGCGATTGACTTTTCACGAAGTCCCGTTGCCGACTTTTCGAGTTGAGGAGCATTTTGAAGACTTGTACATTTGTTCATTTGTATATATATTTTTCTTTGTTTTTCATAGATTGTTTGTATTAGGATATTGAGGCCTTGTACATTTATTCGTGGTGCTTTGGACACCAATTATTTGTAATAATTAATCATTTAAAAAAAGCAAAAAGTGAAACAGGACATGGTAGAGGGAGTGCGCCCTTGGAGATTTCGAAGCCTCTCTACTTTGGGTTCGTAGGACTCCCAGGGACGACTGAAGTAAGGCGAATTTCCCCCCGATCGACTCCACTCGGTCTTCACCCTACGTGTGTAAAAGTCGTAGGAGGTACATTTATTTATCACTCACGCCTCTCCTCTTAGCGAGTCCATTAATTGTTTGAATATTTACTCCTATATCATTTTATTTTTGCATAGTCTTACTTTGAATGGTTTGATGAATTAATGAACTTAAGACCTAAATTCAATCATTGAAACGAGAAGGGATTTCATCACCCGACTTAATCACTTAAATCCACTTGGTTGTTAGCCCGTGCCATCACATAATTAAAATTAACCAACTAACAAGCCAAGTAGGAGTGCATTTTCCAAAGGCAACGTATAAGACTCCGTGATTTTCTTGCCCACGGATTAATAAAAATTTGACTACCCAATCACTTAATTGAAGATAAAAATTGGCTACGTTCTAGTTAGAATTTTCCTTTGCTTATACGTGTCTAATTCTAATCCCTTGGTAATCGGTTTGTATGTGCTATGTTAATGTGTGTTTCATACCGAGTCCACTTTTATCCCTTTTCAAAAATTCAAAAATATTTTCATCCTTTTTCATATTTTTAAAAAAATATAAAAAAATAAAAAATCCAAAAACATTTTATTTATTTATTTTCCTTATTTTTCAAAAATTCAAAAAGGATTTTTCCCCTTTTTCTTATATTCAAAAATACCAAAAATATTTTCATTCTTTTTCAAAAATTCAAAAACCAAAAGATTTTCTTTCTTTTTCAAAAAAATTAAAAAGCTAAAAATATTTTTGGAGAAACTTTTTTCTCCCCTATCCATCCCCTCATGGAAGAAGAAAATCCTTTGTGGAACGACTTTGGCTATTTCCCATATTCATAGTGTACCTATTATTCCCACGCTAATAACATGTCCCGTGAGTGCCCGTACCTTCCTTATCCATCTGAACCCACCATTGAACATGTGTATCCATATAACACTATTTCGGAACCCACTTCGGCTTATTATCCTGACATATCTAATATCGAGTGGTGTGAGAAATCAAATTATTCATGGTGGATTGATCACCCTCCCATGCAATATGAACCCCAACTCCATGTTGAGGATTCACACGAGTTCCAACAGTCGTCATGGGAACTTAGTGCACCACATCTCGATCAGTCATATCACTACGCACCACATGATTATCACCCATTTGTCCATCACGAAGGCGCTCCTTCCGTGTATGATGAACTTGATCCCGCTACCCATACTTCCTACGAGTATTTTCTGTTTAGTCATGATATTAGTTGTAGTGTCCACCTCACCCATCCACCATTGTCCTACCACCAACCATCACTTCCCCACCATCATTCACCTCCGCTCTCGAAAGTCTCTTGAAAAAGTTCATCCTTGAGCAAGAGCAAGCAACTCAAATTCAAACTCGAGCTATTCAAAGGCTTTAACAATGCTTAAATGAAATTGAATGTGAGCGCGAGTCGGAGTTCCCCTCAAGTCAACCCATTATTGCACCCATGTGAAGTGATGATGAGTCGTCTTGTGACACTTATTCTAAGTGTGATCAACCCTCTCACCCCGAGAATCTCGAATTTGAGACCATTCCGTGGTCGGGGCCTCAAGTTTCTCTTGTGTTGATTTATCCATCAATAGTGAGCCTGATCAAAGCCCACCTTGTTACATGAACCCATCATTGTGTATCGCATTCCCTCTCCCGCTGAATCCAAAATAATGCCCGCGTCTACTCCTATTGAGCCCACTGTGTGTGTTCCTGAGGAACTAATTCATCATAGGTTAGCTCTAGCTATGAGTGCTCACTAGTATCTCAAGATTGAATCCGATACGATTTCTACCTCTCCGGATATGGATCATGTTCCACCATGCTTGACTCAATTTGAGTCATATATTAATGTTGATTCTTCTCTCTCAGATTTGGATGCCTCATTTGATTTTCGAACCAGCTAGGATGGTGATGTAATGGTGGATAAGTTGATCACTCACTCGTTTATTTCCTCACTTCCTCCTGCGAGTGCCCTTGAGAATCACTTTGCGCCTCATGAGGAGTATGTGTCCCCTACTCTTGAGTTGGATCATCTTCCTCCTCCATTTGTCCCACCCGATCCACCCATTGTCCCTTCCATCCCATCCCCTGGTTTGGATCTTGATATTATACCTTGCATGTTCCCAATAATATATTTGGATCCTAACCTAAAACCATCCTCCACTATTTATGAGAGTTTATGTGGTGCAACTTGTGACAACTCGGTATCCGAAATAAAGGGTGGCCAGCCCGATACTCCAATAACAAAGGAGTCATGGATGGAAATCATTCTCAACATCGTAACAACATAAAGAGTATACGGAATAACCACACAATATTCCAAAAAACGGGTTATCAAAAATTTTAGTTTTGTAATTTAGAGAAAACATTTTTAACAACCTATAATAGAAAAGAGGGTGGAAACTCCCACAAGCATATATATATATACCAACAATAAAAAGGAAAGGACCGGATGAAACGTCGGTCAATGAAATACATACAATATACAATAAGTTTCATGTGTTACATTATACACCCATTATACAATTACAACAGTTTGGGCCACACGCCCGAGTAGGGACTGATCAAAACTAGAAAACAATAAGGAAGGCGTCTACACAAAATGTCCCATGATATTCGC
Organism: Sambucus nigra; assembly: GCA_949130495.1. Classification (NCBI taxonomy): domain Eukaryota; kingdom Viridiplantae; phylum Streptophyta; class Magnoliopsida; order Dipsacales; family Adoxaceae; genus Sambucus; species Sambucus nigra. The sequence continues at coordinate 589,007,508 of OX422208.1, forward strand.
AGAATGTCACGGCTCCTCGAAACACTGGAATAGAAAGTTCATTATGGGCGACCTTACGGCGGAACACCTGAGCGAATATAATATATATATATATGCACAACAAGAAAGAAGAACCGATCAGAGCCCGATTTTATGTGATCACCAGATAAATGACAAGTATGACAATGATGAACAGATAAGCATGGATGATAAAGGTAATATTCTAGCATGGTAACATAAGATAAAATTAAGACAATTTAATGATTACAAGGGAAGAATCGATTATAGATGCAATTAAGAAGACTTATCAACCGTTTTCATCTTTCATCCATTTCATTTTATCTCCTTTCCATTCCTTATCCGGAATACAGTTATTATCATGTGCACTTTATGGCACTAATCTCAATTGTATGCTCTTTGTGGCATATACTTTGCTCTTTGTGGCATTAATGTTCCATCGAGTCCAACTCGATAATTAGAATAGTTATAAGTATAAAAATATAACGATTCTAAGACCGCCCGTCCGGGTTTCCCCACTGTACGCGCCCCTAAATAACTATCATCTTCCAGGGCCTATCATAAGACAACCTGGGATCCTATCCAAACGTCGGGAAGCGGCTATATGCCTGCGGGGTATATAAAACAAGCGCTCATATGGCCTAGGACTATATCCACCCTGCATTCATTAGCCAGGGGGCTTCACCTCACGCACGGACTTCCCTTAAGATGGTATTTAGAGAGGTGTGTATCCTCCATTTTATTAATTTCCATTACATGATTTAGTAAATTATCATTTACTTCGTCAATTTTACATTTTATCAAATGCATTAAGGTTATCCGGAACTATACGTATTTCGTATCAGCACAACAACCTCGATAAATAGTTAGAGTCCCCAAATTATTTTCCAAAGCCTCCTTTTTGGATTCATAATAGACCATCAAGTCAACCCTAGCTCACAATAACTCCTAAAGTCTCCAAATTTGACTCAAAGATCTCCTAGGCTATTATAAAACTATACGAGAGAAGTAATGCCTGAACATTACTTTAAACCTCCTTTCCCCCCTTGAGATGAACCCTAGATGAGCTCCTTCGAGTCTAGGGTGTCGACCAAACTCAACTAATACTCTAAGACCCTATATTTACTTCATTTAAGAAGGTCCTTAAGTCCTTATGAAAAGAAAAGATTTGAAAAATGAAAATAAAATTATAGGGAAGAAAACAGGGGACCGGTCGACCGGTCTCAAGACCGCGGTCGACCGCGTCTAGAGATTTTGCCTAGGAAGGAAAGCAGAAAGTTCACTTCGACAGGGTCGGTCGACCGTGCCATAAATTTTATGCCTTTGAAAGAAAGCAGTTTTCCCTCTCCCGAAGGCCCCGTCGACCGGTCTGAGAATCGCAGTCGACCGGTCTTTACAGACCTAGATTAAACCAAATCTTCCTATTTCAAGCTAATCCCAAAGACAACTCATTTATTGCCACCAACATAACATAAATGCTACTAACTACTACCACAACCATCAATAATCATCCAAATTATTTTTCAATGATTCAAAACCAACAATATACACAAAAACCTAAACTAGTGAAACCATGATCAATACACCATTATCACTACAAATCATTTATCTTAAACCACAAATAGCAACTAGGAAACTTGCCTCAATCTAGGAAATGCAGATTTTCTTTGTGTAGAAGCAAGAATCCCCCCTCAATCTTCGATCCCTTCTCTTTTCTCTACTCTTTCATTTCCTCTCTCAAGCTCTCTCTCTAGGTATATAAAATGAAATTAGGGAAATAGAAGACTTAGTAAGACTAAATCGTGCCATTAGTCAAAATCCCAACTTAATTGATCAATATTGCGATAAAATAACACGCAACTCCATATTTGGGGTATAATCAGCGAAAAGAGCCAAAAACCTCAAAATATAATATGGCACAAAATTTGACTATCTCGCACATTCCGAAATCAACTACGGTCTCCAAATTATCATTTGGACAGTTTATATTTCATTTTAAGTTCCGGTCTCATTATTAATCCAAATATCATTTTAATTCATATGATATTATAAAACATAACATGGCAATATTCACATATAGTTACGGTAAATATGAAATCTCATTGTAAACATTTACTTTTCTTCATTAATTTGATACTCAATCCATAGCCCAAAATTTTATATCTAATTACCATATCTAGTAAATAAACATAAAATATGTTCTCCTAAGCGAGGGTTATTACATACCCCCTCCTTGTGAGGGAATTTTGTCCCCAAAATTCAAACGTACCTTATAAGAAGAGATGTGGATACTTCTCCCGCATATCGTCCTCACGCTCCCACGTTGATTCTTTCGTATTGTGATGACTCCATTGGACTCTCACCAAGGGCACCACACGAGACCTCAACTTGCGCTCCCCATACTCAAGAATAGCAACCGATTGTTATTCATATGAAACGTCGGGTTGCAAATCAATATCCTCGAACAAAATGTGCCAAAGGGCACCTTCACATCTCCATACTTCTTCAAAGAGGACACGTGGAATACATCGTGAATTTATTGCAAAGGCTCCGGTAAGGCAAGTTGGTACGCCACAGGACCAACTTTCGCAATAACTGGGAAAGGTCCAACAAAATGCGGCGCAAGCTTCCCTTTGTTCCTAAAATGCCTAATGCCCTTCATTGGTGACACTCGCACCAAGACTTGGTCTCCAATCTCCAACTCCAAGTGTCTTCTACTCGCATCGGCATAGCTCTTTTGACGGTCTTGGGCTATCCAAATGCGATTTCAAATGAGTTCAATCTTTAAAGAAGTGTCTTGGATCATTTCAGGTCCAAGAAATTTGTTATCACCCACTTCCAACCAACAAGCGGGCGACCTACATGGCCGACTATAAAGAGATTCATAGGGCGCCATTCCAATGCTGAATTGGTATGAGTTGTTATAAGAGAACTCAACCAATGGGAGGTATTGTTCCCAACCACCCTTGAAATCAACCATGCACATACGGAGCATATCCTCTAACATCTGGTTTACCCTTTCAGTTTGGCCATCTGTTTGAGGATGATAGGAAGAGTTTAACTTCAATTAGGTCCCCATCGCCTCTTGGAAACTTCGCCAAAAGTGGGACACAAATATTTTATCTCGGTCGAAAATAATATCTAAAGTCACCCCGTGAAGTCTAAAGATCTCCTCGATGAACAATTGGGCATAACGAGCGGTATCAAAATCGGTACGCACGGGCAAAAAGTGTACCGACTTAGTCAAACGGTCGACAATCACCCAAATTAAATCATGACCCCTTTGTGATCTAGGTAAGCCCGTAATAAAATCCATCGAAATACTTTCCCATTTCCACACTGGAATCTCCAACGGTTGCAACAAACATGTCGGTCGCTGATGGTCGATTTTAACCAGCTAACAAGTGGTGCATTGGGATACAAACTCTGAGATATCCCTATTCATGCCGTGCCACCAATACTGACGGCGCATGTCTTGGTACATCTTGTCCCCACAAGGATGTACCGTAAATTTTGACCCGTAAGATTCCGCCATCACCACTCGTCTCAAATCCCCCTCCTCCGGAACGATAAGTCTTCCATGGAAGCGTAGTCCACCCTCAGAACCAATCGAATATGCCTCCGCTCCCTCAGACAATAGTTGGTGTATATCGTCTTGACACCCCTTATCTCTTTCCTGGGCTTCCAGAATTCTTGCCACAATTGTAGGAGTAACGGTCATTACCGACATAAATGCTCTTACCACCGCATCCTCCTGACTGAGCTCTTTCCACTTAGCTTTCCATACAACAGCTAAGTCTCCCTCAGGCTTCCTACTCAAGGCATCCGCTACTACGTTCGCCTTTCCTGGATGATAATGGATATCAAATTGATAATATTTCACGAACTCCAACCAACGACGCTGACGCATATTCAAATCTTTCTGTGAAAATAAATATTGCAGCGACTTATGGTCCGTGAAAAGACTAAACTTCTCCCCCAAGAGATAGTGCCTCCATATCTTTAAGGCAAAGACAACTGCGGCAAACTCTAAGTCATGCACCGGATAATTTCTTTCGTGAGGCTTTAGATTACGGGAAGCATAAGCAATAGCCCGTCTTTCTTGCTTAAGAACACCTCCTAACCTTTGAAGAGATGCATCGGTGAAGACTAGATATTCCAATACCGGTTTTAGCTATGCAAGGACTGGAGCCAAAGTCAACCTATCCTTGAGCTCATCAAATGCAGCCTGACAAGAATTGTCCCAAACAAATTTCACTCCCTTTCGGGTCAAGTTCTTCAAAGGGCTAGCGATTTTTGAAAATCCCTTAATGAACCGACGATAATAACCCGCTAAGCCCAGAAAACTATGAACCTCGGTGGGTGTCGTGGGCTGACCCCACTCCCTCACTGCAATCACTTTGCTAGGATCCACCGATATACCCTGGGACGACACCACATGACCCAGAAACTGAACTTCCTTCAACCAAAAGCCACATTTCTCAAACTTCGCATACAATTGGTTATCCCTCAATCTCTGCAGTACCAACCGTAAGTGAGTAGTATGGTCAGATTCTGTCTGAGAATAGACTAAGATGTCATCGATGAATACAATAACAAATCGGTCAAGGAAATCCCAGAATACCCTATTCATGAGATCCATAAATACAGTGGGGGAATTGGTTATTCCAAAGGGCATAACCAAGAATTGATAGGATCCGTATCGGGTCAGAAATGCGGTCTTGAATACATCTTGTTACCGTATTCTCAATTGATGATACCCCATCCTCAAATCGATTTTAGAGAAGTATGATGGTCCCCTAAGTTGGTCAAATAGATCATTAATGCGAGGCAAAGGGTATTTATTCCGGATGGTGACTTTATTCAACTCCCTATAGTCCACACATAACCGGAGTGAACTGTCTCTTTTCTTTACAAATAATACCGAAGCACCCCATGGAGAAGTACTATGCCTAATAAATCCCTGCTCCAATAGCTGCTGAATTTGATCCCTTAACTCCCTCATCTCCACAGGAGCCATGCGATAAGGAGCTTTCGCAATCGGTCGAGTTCCCGGTGCTAAATCGATCACAAACTCAATCTCTCTGCTCGGAGGTAATCCCGGTATTTCTCGAAAAACATCCTCAAAATCTCTAACAAGTGGGAGAGAATTCAGGGGAACAACTACATCCCTAGATGCATCCTCCGCAATGCAATATAAGTAGGTACTCGTACCCCCTTCCATACAAGGCATAACAACCAAGAACATTTCTTGTCCCGAAACTGCGAAAACTATACTCTTCCCATAATAATTTACTATCGCACGATATTTCACTAGCCAATCCATTCCCAATATTACATCATACCCGACCATGTCAAGGACGAGTAAATCGGCCTCAAAGCATAAGTTACCAAGATTAATCCCTATGTTTTTACAAACAAAGAAAATCAATGAACCATCACCCATAGAGGATTCAACGCTAGTGAAAGTACTCTCGGCAGACTTTATCAAATCGGTAGTTTGAGCAAAACTCCTATAAATGAAAGAGTGTGTAGAGCCCGTATCAAATAGTACCCGAACCTTATGTCCTTGGATGAGAAACTTACCCTCGATCGCTGGCGGTGCCGGAGGGGCTGGAGGAAGAATTGCTTCCTGAATATGGTAGGCCCGTCCATATTGCAGTTTCCCCTACTGAGGAGGATCAATCGGATTAGGTGCCTGGGGCAAAAAACTGTACATACGGCTGTTGTGGAGCCCTAGGAAGATGCCCTCCAACCAACTGAGGACACGATCTCTTATAATGGCCCACCTCTCCGCACTGAAAACATTTGTTCACCACATTCTCCTGGTTCCGCCCTTGATTATTTTGAAACTGCTCCGAACCTCGGCCCTGCAGGCCTCTGCCTCCATTCCCACCTCTGCCTCCCTATTGTTATGGCGGTCCGCCTTGACCCGGTTTGTTATTATTGTCACCCGCATTAGACCCACCAAAGCGTTGGCGTTTAGACAAATCCCCTTATTGGGGATCCCTTTCTCTCTGCTTACTCCCCGAAGATTAGGACGAAGAAGATGTCCCCCCTCCAATCCCATTACCTCCAGGTTTTCCCACTTGCCCCATCGCTGCAGCCTTCTTATTATTTTGCACAAATAATCTATGCTCTTGACAATGAAGTAGAGCAGCATTCATCACATCCCCAAAGGTTAGTAAAGCCGACTTTCCAAGCAAATGTTGTTTTATTCGCCAATGTAAACCTCCCACAAATTTGGAGATTCTCTTCGCTTTTGGAGTCACTTCATCCGGTACCAAACTAGCTAGCCGGGTGAACTCCGCTTCATACTCTGCCACGGATCTTTCCCCCTGAACTACATCTTGAAGCTTCCTTTTCATCTCCCTCTAAACTGCGGGAGGGAAATACTTTCCATTAAATAAGGCCCAAAAATCAGTGATCGACATCGTATCCCTTTGCTCGGGTGTAGTCATTGACTCTCACCAATGTAAGGCTGATCCGACAAGCTTGAAAGTAACAAGGATTTTCTTTTTCTCCTCACTACATTCTACCATTCTAAGATGGCGTTGCATGTCTTTCTTCCACTGATTTGCCCTTATCACATCCGAACCTCCATCGAATTCCGGGGGATGGCCTTTTAGGAAAGACTCTCTAACTCTTTCCCACGGAGAAGGTCCCGTAGGAACTTGTGCCTCTTGCCCCCGTGGTTGAGCTTGTGGCATTTGTTGTACCACTCCAGTCATCGCTGCATTAACAGCTTGGGCCACTATGTTTGCCACATCTGCGGCACTGATACTCCCCGGTGGCGGCGGTGGAGGACCAACCTCATCCTCTACAACTCTATTATGTCGAGCGGGACGTCCTCTCTTAGGCGGCATCTGAGATAGGGAAACAATAGAGTTAGGATATAATATAAAATAATTTATTTAGCAGAAGATCGCAACCAAAAGCAACAAAACAGTCCTAACATTAAGCTCTATATCAAAGAACGCTGCGGTAGAATGTGACAAGTTCGCATAGATCCTAAAGACTCTAGAACCTAATGCTCTGATACCATCTGTGACAACCCGGTATCCGAAATAAAGGGTGGCCAACCCGATACTCCAATAACAAAGGAGTCATGGATGGAAATCATTTTCTGCATCGTAACAACATAAAGAGTATACAGAATAACCACACAATTTTCCAGAAAATGGGTTATCAAAAATTTTAGTTTTGTAATTTAAAGAGAACATTTTCAATAACCCATAATAGAAAAGAGGGTGGAAACTCCCACAAGCATATATATATATAAACCAACAATAAAAAGGAAAGGACCAGATGAAACTTCGGTCAATGAAATACATACAATATACAATAAGTTTCATGTGTTACATTATACACCCATTATACAATTACAACATTTTGGGCCACACGCCCGAGTAGGGACTGATCAAAACTAGAAAATAATAAGGAAGGCGCTTACATAAAATGTCCCGTGATATCCGCAAAATGTCGCAGCTCCTCGAAACACTGGAATAGGAAGTTCATTACGGACGACCTTGCGGCGGAACACCTGAGCGGATATAATATATATATGCACAACAAGAAAGAAGAACCGGTCAGAGCCCAGTTTTATGTGATCACCAGATAAACGACAAGTATGACAATGATGAACATATAAACATGGATTATAAAGGTAATATTCTAGCATGGTAACATAAGATAAAATTAAGACAATTTAATGATTACAAGGGAAGAATCGATTATAGATGCAATTAAGAAGACTTATCAACCATTTTCATCTTTCATACTTTTTATTTTATCTCCTTTCCATTCCTTATCAGGAATACAGTTATTATCATGTGCACTTTATGGCACTAATGTCAATTGTATGCTCTTTGTGGCATATACTTTGCTCTTTGTGGCATTAATATTGCATCAAGTCCAACTCGATAATTAGAATAGTTATAAGTATATAAATATAACGATTCTAAGATTGCCCGTTCTGGTTTCCCCACTGTGTGCGCCCCTAAATAACCATCATCTTCCAGGTCCTATCATAAGATAACCTGGGATCCTATCGAAACGTCGGGAAGTGGCCATATGCCTGCGGGGTAGTCAAGACCACACCCGGAATTTCCTACCCATCGCAGAAAATATAAAACAAGCGCTCATATGGCCTAGGACTATATCCAGCCTGCATTCATTAGCCAGGGGGCTTCACCTCACGCACAGACTTCCCTTAAGATGGTATTTAGAGAGGTGTGTATCCTCCATTTTATTAATTTCCATTACATAATTTAGTAAATTATCATTTACTTTGTCCATTTTACATTTTATCAAATGCATTAAGGTTATCCGAAACTATACGTATTTCGTATCAGCATAACAACCTCGAAAATAGTTAGACTCCCCAAATTATTTTCCAAAGCCTCCTTTTTGGCTTCATAATAGACCATCAAGTCAACCCTAGCTCACAATAACTCCTAAAGTCTCCAAATTTGACTCTAAGATCTCCTAGGCTATTATAAAACTATACGAGAGAAGTAATGCCTGAATATTAGTTTAAACCTCCTCTCCCCTCCCCCTCTGAGATGAACCCTAGATGAACCCCTTCGAGTCTACGGTGTCGACCAAACTCAACTAATACTCTAAGACCCTATATTTACTTCATTTAAGAAGGTCCTTAAGTCCCTATGAAAAGAAAAGATTTGAAAAATGAATATAAAATTTTAGGGAAGAAAACAGGGGACCGGTCGACCGGTCTCAAGACCACGGTCGACCGCGTCTCGAGATTTTTCCTAGGAAGGAAAGCAGAAAGTTCACTTCGGCAGGGCCGGTCGACCGCGCCATAAATTTTATGCCTTTGAAAGAAAGCAGTTTGCCCTCTCCCGAAGGCCCGATCGACCGGTCTGAGAATCGCGGTCGATCGGTCTTTGCAGACCTAGATTAAACCAAATATTCCTATTTCAAGCTAATCCCAAAGATAACTCATTTATTGCCACCAACGTAACATAAATGCTACTAACTACTACCACAACCATCAATAATCATCCAAATTATTTTTCAATGATTCAAAACCAACAATATACACAAAAACCTAAACTAGTGAAACCATGATCAGTACACCATTATCACTACAAATCATTTATCTTAAACCGCAAATAGCAAGTAGGAAACTTGCCTCAATCTAGGAAATGCAGATTTTCTTTGTGTAGAAGCAAGAATCCTCCCTCAATCTTCGATCCCTTCTCTTTTCTCTACTCTTTCACTTCCTCTCTCAAGCTCTCTCTCTAGGTATATAAAATGAAATTAGGGAAATAGAAGACTTAGTAAGACTAAATCGTGCCATTAGTCAAAATCCCAACTTGATTGATCAATATTATGATAAAATAACACGCAACTCCATATTTGGGGTATAATCAGTCAAAAGAGCCAAAAACCTGAAAATACAATATGGCACAAAATTTGACTATCTCGCACGTTCCGGAATCAACTACGATCTCCAAATTATCATTTGGACGGCTTATATTTCATTTTAAGTTTCGGTCTCATTATTAAGCCAAATATCATTTTAATTCATATGATACTATAAAACATAACCTGGAAATATTCACCTATAGTTACGGTAAATATGAAATCTCATCGTAAACATTTAATTTTCTTCATTAATTTGATACTCAATCCATAGCCCAACATTTTATATTTAATTACCATATCTAGTAAATAAACATAAAATATGTTCTCCTAAGCGACTTCCATGACAATGAGCTTCTAACTCTAATCCCTCCACTCTCTTGTGGTGTTGATTTTTCCCATCGACAGCTCCCTTGCGCGTCACGATGCGACCATTATCATCATCCATTTATAGAACAGTCATGCAATTTTTATAAGCCCCACCACATTTTCATTGCCAAACCATATTGCCTTCCTCACCAACTTCAGCACCATTCTTATAGAGCCCTTATTGCCCTCTTCTTTCGGCTCAATAAGGCTCGAGATCGATGCCTTTTCACCCTTACCCTAATACCCACTCGGCCATGGTCCAATGATGCTTTGCATCGTGTGATGCACTTTTCCATCCAAGTGCATTGACCCTTTTAGCATTCATCCAACAAGGCTAACACTTCAGTCTTGTTTGGGGGTGATTCTCATCACCCAAGTTTTTTGCCGCCCCGTGCCTTTCTAGATCCGATCTTTAGGGTGAGTTTCGATCGATCTGGCTGAAGATGTTAAACTTAGTGCTGCCTGGAGGCATCCCTATGATTTGTTGTATGAGTCTCATCCTGTTTGGGGGTGTTGATTCTCACCACCCAATGCTTTACCATGTTTGTATACTTGTACACATTTTTGTCTCATCACTTATTCAGATTTCATCTTGGATACGTGCAATGCAACTTAATTATCTATCAATTTTGATATATTCTTTCATTCTCCGTGCTTTAACAAAGTTCAGAATATATTTTTAAACATCGAGGAAGATGTTCTCCTTTGTTTGGGGGTGGGTTATTTCTTAAAATCGTACCTATTTTGAAAATTTTTGTTAGAAACAAGTTACATTTTTCACTTTTTACAAGTTTTTCTAATCTTTGACGCTATTTATCTATCATCCACCATTAAAAGTCTAGAATACTCTATGTTGAGCCTGAAGTCGATTTTCAAAGTTATAAGCTTAAGTAATACTTCATAAGGCATATTGCACCATGAATTCCTACACTCAACACTTCTTGCGCACTTATCTTGTCATTACAGTCTAAAGTTGAAGAGTGAAAATATTTTTCATGAAAAACTTAAAATCATTTGTGGAAACTTAAAACCTGTGAGATTTGAGATTGTCTTCATTTTTGAGAATATTTATGCAATCTTCGAGTCACAAGTTGACTCAATTTCCTTTGGATACTGTACTTTAAGTCGTTGCATGATATCATTATTCTTTAAATTTTGGCATAATCACTGAGGATGACATCACTTTCAAGTTATAAGAAACATGTGTCTTCTAGTTTGTCCCAATCACTAATCCTTTACCCCATTTTCCATTTCCCACAATCCATTTTCCATATTACCACATCATTCATACCATCCATATATCATTATTCCACCATCACCCTTGGTTCTTGAGAAAAATAGTGTTTGAAATTATATATGAAAAATGTCTTCATTCATACTCGAAAAGACAAATTGTATCGCATAAAAAAAAAAGCATCGCCCCCCCCCCCCCCCAAAAAAAGAAAAACATTCGATCAAAATTTTGTGAAATGGAGACATTAATTGTTCAAGTTGTCCGCTCTTCTCAAAATCCTAAAAATCATCATATCACCCATATTGCCATATCATTCCCTCTCACCCCTTAACATACATTTACCCTCGGTGAAGTGTTTGGGGGAATGAAAAGTCTACGTGGTGAATAAGTCGACATTCTCGATATAGTGATTTGCATTCCTTCCTTGAGATCAAATTCATTCTTGTATCCGTTCTTTCTTATATGTGTGTGAGACATTTGCACTTGTTTAAATTTAATCACATCCTTACACACAAGAGAGATACACTTATCCAATTCTCGAGAGATCATTTTAAAGAAATATATCCAGTGAGATTTGGAAGTCGAAGCATTGATTTTAAAAGATGATCTACAAATTGCTCTTATGATACTTAAAATCGTTTTAAGTGATACACATTACGCACATTAAGTTCTAGAAAGGATTTTCCTCGGGTATTATGTGAGTTTACTTTAATATACTTCATTTTTCATTTTTCGTATTCCTTAAATAATATATTGTACGATATTTTTCTATCTAAAGATGAGATTAACTTCCTTTTTCAAACAAATAATTTTGTGGGTATATTCCCTGCAAACCCTCATGAGACACTACTCGTCCTGTAGGGCATCCTATAGGTTTAAAGGCTTGTTGCACATGCTAAGTGCAATCGCATGTGCCCGTGAAAGTGGTACACTTTTTATTTCTTATCTTTCTTTCTCTCTATCTTTTTGCTCGAGGACTAGCAATGTTCTATTTTGGGGTGGTGTGATGAGCACCCAAAAGTGTTTAAATAATACCCCGAATAGACAATTTCCAATTACTAATTCTCGACAAAATGGGTCTTATGTGCGTATTTATCTATTGTACATGCTTGATTGCAGTTGCGGTTTCAAAGGCGTTATTTCAAGGAAAATTGCATCAAGAAATGGCTAAATCCCAATTCCTGTACCTAAACCTACCCCGAGCCCTGTGTGTTGAATTTGTACTTTTAATAGTTTTTAAATTTTATTTGTGTCGTTTTAATTTATAGAATTTATTTTATAGTTTTGATTAGAGTCTTGTATATATTTTTAGGGTTTATTTTTGTTGGTTATTTTTAATATTTTTTTCGGTGTTAGTTTTATTTTTTTATTTGATCTTTACTTTTACTTTTTAGTTTTATTTAGCTTTATATTTTTACAATAGATTTATTTTGTCTTTTATTAGAAATTTAATTTATATTTTTATTTTGTATTTTCTTTTGTTTTATTTTATTAGGAATTTAATTTTTTGTTTTATTGATTTTCATTTTTAGTTTTGTTTTAGTTAGTTAGTTTTAAGTCTTTTGTTAGTTAGAAGTTAATTTTCTAGTTTGATTTGATTTTATATTTTCTTTTCTTTTTAGATTTATTAGGTTAGCATCTTAATTTTTAATTAGATTTTTAATTTTATGTTTTTAGTTAGGTCTTAATTTTTATTTGGTACAAAAATTAAACACACACATAAACCCACTCACACCCCACTCCCATGCACCTTACATACACACAAACACAACCCCTCGCACACACTAACAATCCGACACCTCACATACACCAACCCCCCCCCCCCCCCCCCCCCACATCATCTTCCCCACCAAACCTCACCTTTCTCTCACCTCAACCTCCATTTACACCACACTAACAACCATACCCATTATTCTTATCACCAAAACATCCACCCAACTGCCACCACAGGTGGCTAAACCAAAATAGGCACCATCAAACCCACCCCATACCCTTAACCTCTACACCACCACTGTCTGACCATATCACCCTACCCATACCCGCCTTCACTCCAAATCCGGTCTGACCTCCCCTTAAAGTGTGTCTTGACCCAAAGACCAAACCGTGGCAACCCAAAGTCTCCACCTGGTTAATCCGAAAATGACTAACTCGACGACAACCCATTTTTGACATCATGTTGTAGCAACAACAACTAATTAAATGCAGAATTAAAAATTAGGAGCGAAATTACCCAATTAGGAGCTGATAAACCGAGGCAGAAATAATATGAGAAATTCGTAACTGGACAGTCTAAAACGATGGCTGAGTCGCGGACAATGTCACTCTCTTTAAGGTGTTTCGCGGCTCTGCCCAAAGTGTGCTGACAGTCTCGAAGCCCCGCCACCCCCAGTATAAAACAACCTCCAAAATCAGAAAATACGGATCGATAAAGCACAAAAATCAACCCGGTCTGTGTACACCCATTCTTTATAATTTCTCGATTCTAACAATATAATTAATTTGTAAAACGAGATTAATTATTCTGGGAGAAAAAAAAAATTCGGAGCTGTATCAATGGTGGAAGATGAACTGTTTTGGAACTGTGTTGAAAACGGAGGTCTCAACCTCCTTTTATGTAAAAAAGAAATTAACGCTAGTGGGCAAAAACGTGGAGAGAAAACAGGAAACGTGGGTAGAAAAATTCAACAGTAAAAGGCCCACGTTTTTTCAAAATTAATTACCATTAAAAATTAATTTTTAAATCCCAAAACCATTAATTTATTTGTCCAAAAAATTATTTCTTAATGAGCCCAATACACAAGACCCAGGACCCGAACCCGAACACGGGCACGATCCGGGCCGAAGGGACGGCGGCGGCGGCGCGCACGTGTGTGACTTGGCCCAATTAGTCCCCCACCCATACACACAAAACATCTAATGCCCAAAGGGCTTGCCCATTAGTCCCACAAAAATTGTAAAAATACCACTTCAATTTTAACCTCCAAACCGATGTGGGACTAACCAAAACAACACTTTGCCCTTTTCAATGTTTTGCACCAAAAAGTTAATAGCTTTAGAAAAGCTGTTCTGACAATCCCCCACTTGCAAAATTTGAAAACATTTTATCGAGAAATGATCGATAGAATTGTGCATAAGCAAAGGTGTCTTTCGACTTGAACCTTTACATAGTAAAGATGATTCAGAATGTACTAGAGTAACCGTAGTTTTGAACTCTATCTCTGACAACATCCCACACACAACCCTACTTTGATGTAATTCTAATAGCTAGCACGTTATGGCCATGTGCTTCTATCCCAGTATAGTGAATGCTTTAGGAATTTGCCCAAAATATCCATAGGAAGCGGCCATACTTCCACATTCACATAGGTGAGTCTATCAAGAATACTCCTGTAGCTAAGTACCCCACTCAAAATAGAGCTATATATCTCATTAAGAGTTATTATAACTCATCCTTAACTCGCTTCAGGATATCATGCTCCATAGGGATGGACTTGGAGTAAAACCCCGTTCTATATTAATTAATTATAGCATGATTCAACCCATATCACTTGTGATTTTTTATTACCCTTTGAACATATTTCTTGGGATCTCTAGTCTATATGTTGGGTTACCATCACAAATGACTCATTTATCCAAGGGCTTTAGTCCCATCCCTTTCGAGGTGTTCCACACCTTCTCTCTAGCTAGTCCTTTCGTCAAAGGATCAACTAAGTTTTGTTCAGACCGTATATGATCCACCTTCTCAGCACCCGTAGAGATAAATTCTCTAATAGTACTATGCTTACGACGTATTTATCGTTTCTTACCGTTATAATAACGGTTCTCAACTTTTGCAATAGCCGCGGTACTATCACAATGAATCAAAACGACTGGTATCGGTCTTTCCCATAATGGGACATCTGACAGGATGTTTCTTAACCATCCTGCCTCTTCACTAGCAGTAGCTAGTGCTATCATCTCAGACTCCATAGTGGATTGAGCCAAAATTGTTTGTTTCTTAGATTTCCAAGAAATTTCACCACCAGCGATGCTAAATATATATCCACTAGTAGCCTTAGAATCATCAGATAGGGTGTTCCAATCAGCATCACTAAATCCTTCAAGGACAGCGGGATGATTATTATAGTGTAATCCGAGGTTCATCGTCCTTTTAAGATGCCGCATGACCCTCTCAATAGCATGCCAATGCTCCATACTAGGTCTACTGGTAAATCTACATAGTACTCCCACAGCATAAGCTATGTCAGGTCTAGTGCAATATGTAGCATAACGTAAGCTACCAATAATGCTTGCATAAGAATTTTGGTTTACACTGTCGCCAGTGTTCTTAAATAACTTTACACTAGGTTCAAATGGAGTACTAGCAAGTTTAATTGTATTTCTTTAGAACTTTCTCAATGTAATGAGATTGATCCAAAGAAAGTCCCTTTTCTGACCTAGTAATATTAATTCCCAATATTACACCAGCTTCACCCAAATCCTTCATATCAAAATTGGCACATAATAATGATTTAACATTTTCTACGGCATGTATAATATATCCAAACATAAGCAAGTCATCAACATAAAGACATATGATAGTGCAAATATTCTCTACATATTTATAATAAATGCATTTGTCACTTTCATTAATTTTAGACCCATTAGAGATGACTAAGCTATCAAATTTATCATGCCATTGTTTAGGTGCCTGTTTGAGTCCATAAAGAGATTTATCTAGTTTACATACTTTATTTTCTTGACCGTGTACAATAAAACCTTCAGGTTGATCCATATAAATCTCTTCTTCTAATTCTCCATTTAAAAATGCAATTTTAACATCCATTTGGTGTATAATTAAATCATTTAAGGCAATTATGGTAAATAGTACAAGTATAGACGTTATTTTAGTCATTGGTGAAAATGTATCAAAAAGGTCTACATTTTCTCTTTGTCTAAAACCTTTGGCAACAAGACGTGCCTTATATTTTTCAATAGTGCCATCAGGTTTTAATTTCTTTTGAAGAATCCATTTACAGCCAATTGTTTTACATCCAGGTGGAAGGTCCACTAAATGCCAAGTTTTATTTGTTTCCAAAGAATCCATTTCATCATTAATAGCCTCTCGCCATAAATCAGCATCTAAAGAAGATAAGGCTTCTTGAATAGTGTTAGGATCCTCCTCTAAATTGTAAGCATAAAAGTCGGGACCAAAATCTTTTTCTACACGTGCCCTTTTACTTTTTTGAATTTCTAAAATGGATTCATTATTTTCTTTATTTTTATTTAAAGAAATTTTAGTGGATGACTCTCCCCCACTATTTTTCAATTTAAATGGAAATTTATCTTCATAAAAATCGGCGTCATTTGATTCAATAATTACTTGATTTTTTAAGTCATAAAATCGGTATGCTTTGCTATTAATAGCATAGCCTATAAAAACGCACTCATATGCTTTACTTACTAATTTAGACCTTTTAGGATCGGGTATACGTACATAGGCTAAGCACCCCCACGTTCTAAAGTATGACACGTTGTGCTTAATATTTTCCAAATTTTGTAAGGAGATATTTTTATTTTAGTCTTAGGAATTCTATTAAGTACGTGACACACAGTCAAAATAATTTCACCCCACCAATGTGAGGCAGCCCCTGAATTTAATAAAATAGCCACAACTAATTTAGTTAATGTCCTATTTTTTTCTTTCGGCTTTACCGTTCATTTCGGGCGAATAAGGGGCAGTTTTTTCATGAATAATACCTTGGGTTTTATAAAATTTATTAAATGGTCCAAAATCATATTCGGTGCCTCTATCACTACATAACCTTTTTATTTTTCGATTAAATTGATTTTTAATTTCATTTAGGAAAATTTTAAACATGTCAAACAATTCACTTTTATTTTTCATTAAATACACAAATGAATAATCGAAAAGTTATAAAATAACGTTTGTCATTTCTAGTTGTGACACCATCCAATTCACAAATATCTGAATGAATTAAATCAAGTGGTTCAGATTTTCTAAAAACAGATTTATGTAGTGTCTTAGTGATTTTTGCTTGACTAAACCATTCACATTTGTCAAAATCATTTAATGATAATTCTGGAATTAATTTTAAAGTGCTCATATTTTTAACAAGTCGTTTATTAACATGACAAAGCCTAGCATGCCAAATATTAAATGAAAAAGCAATATAAGCAGAAGGAGAAATTTTATTCATTGCATCAACATTCAACTTAAACATCCCATCAGTGGCATAACCCTTGCCTACAAAAATTCCATTTTTGGTCAAAGTAAATAAATCAGCACCAATAGTTTGAGTAAATCCAGCTTTATTGAGAAGATAATCCTAAACCAAATTTTTCTTTATCTCGGGAGTGTGAAGAACATCTTTGAGAATAATTGTCTTTCCTGAAGTGAACTCCAATTCCACATTTCCAGTACCAGCAACCTCGGTGGAGTGAGAATCACCCAACAAAACCTTCTGATCTGCAGTCTCAGAATAAGTCTTAAAAAGAGTACGGTCAAAACAGATATGGCGAGAAAGGCCAGTATCCAACCACCACCCTTCGGCATCGCTAATCATGTTGATTCTGAAATCATAGCACATAGTTCCTCTTCGGTCAAATTCTGTTGTGCTTGTGGCACATTGATATATTTGCGAGCCATATGGTCAGGATTGCCACACTTGAAACAGAGAAACTGTCCCAAGTTGTTAGACTGTCGATTTCCAGGGTTCTTATTCTTATTCTGAGCCTGAGTCTGATTTTTAAAATTCTGGTTGTGGCTCTTTTTTTTATTTTTCATATTTTTTCCATTTTCCTTTAAAACAACTAGAGTGTAGTTCTTTTTCTGATTTTTGTTTTAAACACAACAAGAATTTCATCTTTATAGTCCTGTTTTTGGGATTCCTCCTCAATTCTCAATTTAGTAATAAGTGACTCTAGTGAAAATTCTTTAGAGTTATGCCTCAAAATATCTTTAAACTCTTTGAACAGTGGAGGCAATTTATCAATAATTACAACCACCTGAAATTGCTCATCTAAATCTATGCCCTCGGAAATAATTTCATGGGCAACCATTTGCAAATCATGGGTTTGAGCAACAACAAATTTGTCATCCGTCATTTGAAATTTCAAATAACGGCTGACGGCATATTTTTTAGCACCCACCTCCTTTGTGTCATATTTTTTAAAAAGTACATCTCAAACATCTTTTGCAATTTTATAATGGGCATAATAGTCATAAAGTTCATCACTTAGAGCATTCAAAATATAGTTCTTGCACAGAAAATCATTTTCCTCCCAAGTTCTAATTGTTTTGCTTTCCTCAATAGTAGGTGGATTATTTACGACAGGTTTGTCCAATTGAACACACGATGTGACTTTTTTCGTAGTTAAATAAAATAAAAGTTTTTTGCTCCAACGTTTAAAATGAGTGCCTTCATATTTGAAAGGCTTATTAAGATTGCTTGAGTTAATTTCGCCATGGCAGAATAGTAACACCTTAAAATTGTTGTAGCAGCAACAACTAATTAAATGCAGAATTAAAAATTAGGAACGAAATTACCCAATTAGGAGCTGATAAACCGAGCCAGAAATAATATGAGAAATTTGGAACTGGACAGTCTAAATCGATGGCTGAGTCGCGGACAATGTCGCTCTCTTTAAGGTGTTTCGCAGCTATGCTCAAAGTGTGCTGACAGTCTCGAAGCCCCGCCACCCCCAGGATAAAACAGCGTCCAAAATCAGAAAATACGGATCGATAAAGCACAAAAATGAACCCGGTCTATGTACACCCATTCTTTATAATTGCTCGATTCTAATAATATAATTAATCTGTAAAACGAGATTAATTATTCTAGGAGAAAAAAAAAATTTGGAACTGTATCAATGGTGGAAGATGAATTGTTTTGGAACTGTGTTGAAAACGGAGGTCTCAACCTCCTTTTATGCAAAAAAGAAATTAACGTTAGTGGGCAAAAATGTGGAGAGAAAACAGGAAACGTGGGTAGAAAAATTCAACAGTAAAAGGCCCACGTTTTTCGAAATTAATTACCGTTAAAAATTAATTTTTAAAGCCCAAAATCGTTAATTTATTTGGCCAAAAAATTATTTCTTCATGAGCCCAAGACCCAGGACCCGGACCCGGACACGGGCACGGACCGGGCCGGACGAACGACGGCGGTGGCGCGCGCATGTGTGACTTGGCCCAATAAGTCCCCCACCCATACACACAAAACATCTAATGCCCAAAGGGATTTCCCATTAGTCCCACAAAAATTGTAAAAATTCCACTTTAATTTTAAGCTCCAAACCGATGTGGGACTAACCAAAACAACACTTTGCCCTTTTCAATGCTTTGCACCAAAAAGTTAACAGCTTTAGAAAAGCTGTTCTGGCACATCAACCCAAAAACCAGTCCACCATCTTCAACCCGAGACCATCCCAATACCCATTTTCCATTTTCACCTCTTTAAAACCCACAATTTCTACCTTCCAAAGCTTGTGCCAAATTCCTAAAACAAAACCAAAGACACCCAAAAAAAAAATACCTGATTTTTCTTATCTCCCATTTCCCAAGTCAGACCCCAAGACAAACCAAATAAAACAAACAAAAACAAAAGCCCCTTCCAAAACTGATACCTTTGACCCAAGCTTTATTTCCTAATCCATGTAAGCCCTTTACCCCCACATCCCAAGCATCTGCATTTGTCATAAAATTAAAGTCACATGTTAATTTTTACCCTCTTTTTTTCCTAAATATCGTCAACTATATCCCTATGTAATCTCTTATAAAAGAAGACTCTTCATTTTCGGCAAATGAGCCATGAGACCGAATAGTACAAAAGAGAGTAGTGTAGTTTTTAGTTTAGGATCTCCATTTTTGGAGCTCAATTTTTATTTTTTATTTTCTATTTTATTATATATAGTTACTTGAGTGTGAGGTAGATTATTTTTGTAATATAAAAATTGTGAGTTGAGTGGCATTATTTTTAGTGTTGTGAAACTCAAATTTGTGGGTTACTATTCATGTCAAAGCTTGGGATTGGAATGAAAATTTAAAGAGACTTATTTTTATGTTGTTATCTTTTAGTTTATTTATATTATGCCTCTTATTGTGTCATTATAACATTTTATATGTAATAATACCAAAATGAGAGGCTAAATACCCCATTCAAGGGGTGAGATGAAACCTTTAACTTAATTGTTTTTATTTTTGGTTTGTTGATTTATTATGCCCCTTTGAATATTAATATGAAAATTTTCCAATTTATACTTACGCCTTGAGAGAGGGTGAATTATTTTCGAGAGAATATCGTAAATTCAGATTATAATATGTGTTCATCAATTAAAGTAGAGATAGGAAATTTTTGAATGGTATTATAGTTTGAATTTCTCTACTCTAAAAATGTAATTTTTTATGATTTAAAATACTTTAGTGAATTTTCCCTAGCGGGTGATTTATTAGAAAATGTTTAAATTTAAATTTTGTGAGTATGTGATATTTAAATATTAATCTTCTAAAATGACTATATGTAACTTTACATTTGCAATGAGAGTTGATTTGTGAATTTATATATGTTTTGGGGTATTTTAAATAGACAAACTAATTAATGAAAATAAATAGGTTAAGTGTTGAAGTGTAATACCTTGAATTATCTCATAACTGTGTCCTCCTCATTTTAGCTCACTTTATCATTTTCTTTATTTAGTAGTGTAGTTTTAAATTTTAGTTCATAATTAGTAGTATAAATTTTCCTTCGTAATTGTTTTAAAAATCATACTTGTTTTCACTTTGCTCTTGTCCATATTAAGGGGCGTGGATTGACTTTTAGTGTGTATGTAGGTACGAAAAGGGATTTTTTAATTAACAGTCTTGTACTCTCCAATGATATATACGCAAAAGGAGAGTTATCACCGCACATATATGGCATAAAAATAAAAATTAAAGAACACTAAAATTAGAAGAATTGAAAAAAAAAGCCAAGCTACAGAAATTAAAGAAGAAGGTAGGTATACTTACCTCTAACTAGATATCCTCCACTAACACAGAAGGAACACCCTCTAGCACCCCTCTAGGGGTATGATGAATCTCTATAATATATCTCTATATAATTGGAGATACCAAGAGATAAACCCATACTCGCATAGAGGGGAAGGATCCAATGGCCACCACTCCCTGAAGCCTAGCCTGACGTCTGCGACACCCTACTACCTCATATCCTTGCCGATGGAGGTAGAGATCCTTCCATATGAAATATCAAAAGTGGAATCAACAAAATCATCATGAAGTCCAAGTAGTCATGAACCTCAACTATGTCCATGTAAGAGGAGTAGTTACCCTATCATGGTCTCTACTCGTGCCTCCTCCGCCATCCTCTCTAAATCTTGCAAATAAGGAGTTTGTCAAAGGAACCACCATCTATTCCACTTTTACCTTCTTCATCATGAGCTCCCCTAAGTAACAATAGTATCGAACTCGTGGAACAGTAGTCGACACATCTGATAATAAAAACTAGTTAATCTCGATATTGTCCATAGCCTTTTTCTAAGGGCAAAACATCACCCGTCCAAAGGAATCCAATCAACAAGATATAAGTTGAAAATATAAATAAGAACTATAAAGAAAATTTCAAAAATAGATAATAAATGCAAACATGGTTTCTTAATAGGTCATTTAAGACCCCTCACATTCTTAAAATATGGCAATGCATTCAAGACCATGTTCTCCTCCCTCCACCTCCTCATACGAGGCCAAGAACCGACCTTTATCTCCTTCAAATGCATCAATCGAATGTTATAGCCTATTACCTCATAGAACTCGTAGGGGATGTTAACCCATAATAAAATTAGCAATTAGATAATTGTACCTAAATAATTATGAATGTAGTGAAAGAATAAATAAGACTAGATGTACGCGATTTAACAGGGAGATCTGAATACGTCCACGAGGAAAGGAACTAGAGTGATTTATTATCTTGGAAGAACAATGGGAATTTGAGTGCTAGGGTTGCTAGCAGAGAGTTCAAGTTACCACGAGCAGGTTACAATTAATAACCTTATATTAGGTGAGGTTGTCCTTATTTATAAGTACACGAACACTATTTTTCTAGGTCTCTTTGTGTTAATCTTAATTATAAGTTTGTGTCCTATAGGTACTAGTCTCCCAAATTTCCAGTGTGATATTTCAAGATTGAGACTTATCTCCTTTTATATTCATGGTCTTATAATATTTATCACATGATACCCACGTGACACGGATTCAGACCCTTTCCTTTTAATTGGCCTAAGGTTGGGGTGATCGTCCAATATGATTTTTAGCCTGACCTTGTTTTTTAAATTTGGTATCCACATGTTTGTTGATAGTTAATTATACATGTTCTCAAGATTACACGTGACTTCTCCTCAGGTCATATGATGAGGTTTGAATTATTGCTCTGGGTACTTTAACCCTTGGGCTATGCGACGCATCATCACTTCCCTTGGTAATGATGGCGCGTGAGCACGTGGTTGTTTATCTCAAACAATAGACGATGTTATATTTTACTGGAGGTAAAAGTTATAAGGCCCTAAAATATTTATACCTTATCATTACAATGTCTAAAGATGTATTCTTGACCTAACTCTCTCTAGAGTTTTTAGCTACCAAAAGTAATTTTTCTTATCTTATTCGTATTAATTTCATCATGTATAGGCGTGGTAGAAAATATGAGGTGTTTGCCAGATAACTTTTGGTAATTTCTTGACAAATATGGAATTCTTGATAGTGTCAACATATGGTTGTCCCCAGAGGAAGAATATATCATAAATCTTCCCTCTACTGAGGTAACTTTTGTCAGGGTTCCCATATTAGAAGGCATGGATCATTTCCCTTTCAACCATAAATGGATAGAACACTTCGCTATGAGGTAATACTCCCAGGTCAAGTAAATAATAGCTTCTACCGGGTTATGATGGGTACAGCAGATATCAATCATTTTGTTGGGCGAATATAGGTTCTGAGGAGATCGAGTATTGATATGATTTGAAGTCTTCCCCAAGCTTAGTTATATACATTTTTAGTCTTATAAAAAGTCCTGCAATTTGATTACGTATTATCCTAATCATAAAAGGACACTTGCAAGAATATCCTTTTGGTCTATGGGAGTTATATGGCAAAAAATATAACGGTCTCAGGGATCTTGCCACGAAGGGGGCACATAGTAGGTTATCCAGTTGTTTCCATTTTCTATAAGTACTTAAAAGATTTTTACTGACCAAATTTATTTTTATTTATATCAGTGTCTAAATATGATGCCTTCAACTATCCGGTTAATCTTGAGGATTTGTAAAACGTTTGGAGTCATCAAAGCCCAAAATATGTTTGTTCATATTAGAGGGGTACCTTATTTTTCTTGGTTTCAACTTGATTATTCAGTCGTTCAAAAACGTTACAACCATTCCTGAAGTTTTGGTCATCGATTATTCTGTGATTGGTGACGAATAAATTCCAAGAGCCACCCTTATTCCTAGTGATACTGCTATAGGTTATATCTAGGAGAATCTTCCTTGTATGTCATATCAACTGAATCCAATTCCAAGAAGGAAGAGGAAAAGGAAGACATTGACTTGTTTTTGGACGGTCTCTCCCCGCACTTTTCTTAAGATGATAGGATCTATGGTCGTCCTTGGTAGGATGTTAAAGAATAATAATGCATCTATGCAAAATATTTTTCATTACCTGCAATCCTTAGTGTCCTGGAAAACATGTTTAGGACGTAAAGATGGTTATCTGATCTCGGAGCTGATAAAGTTAAGCTTCGAAAGAAAAAGACCAGCAACAACCAGGTTGAACAAAGTAGTGCTAAGAGGAAAAAGAAGTTGATCACCCTCGGGGAAAAGGAGGCCCAAGAGCTGGAACGTTAGCATCAGGAGGCTAATCGAGCGAAAAAAAAGGAGGACGGAGAAGAATGAGGAAGGTTCTTCGCCTGCCCTAACTTCAATTCCTAGCCGACTTGTGATAATTAATTAACCTCAACAACATCAAGGGTAATGATTAAATACCCTTACCCCCAAGGGAACTTATCTCTCCCTTGGTATATATCCGTTTACAAAGGAAAAGAGTCAGTAACAAAGGCCAATTTGGCCCATAGGGACTTAGAGGTTACGTACTCCATTGCTCAATGTGTGATGATTCCATTTGATATTCTAAATTTGGGGGTCTCACCTTAGAGAGTATACACATGAAACGTTTGTGTTATAATGTATTAGTAAATCACATAATTTATATTTTTTTGTATGCCAAAATTTGCTTTTAATTTTTTTTCTCGAACAATGCAATTAAACCAGGAACTTGTTGGTTGAGTTGATCCCTACTAGAAAATAATGATCAACTGACGATGTTCAATAATACCCTTAAGGGCCAGTTTGTTACCGAATACAATGATATTAATGAAATTAACAAGAACTTTAAGGTTAAGGATGAGGCTAAGGCAAAAGCATTGGAGGAAGTTGAGGGAACTCAAATTGAGTGCAACAGGTTAGACTCCAAACTATCACACTCTTGGACATCCTTTAAATGCAAGGTCCTTCAAAAGATAACTTTTTATGGGAAAAATGCACAATGGAGAGGGACCAGGAGGACGTCTCAGAGAAAGCCTATAATGAAGGGTATAAGGAATCCATCCAGGAGGTTGCCTCATAACTAGACTACTATGAATTTCAATAAGGGATAGGTAGATGGGTTGGAGAAATAGTTGTTCATGAGGTAGATCGTACCTATGTTGAACACGCATCCTTCGTAAATCCCATGACAAACCCCTCAGTTGTTGATCCTCCAACAACCTAGATCATCTCCGATTAATATGCCCCACCTATTATTCCCGTTCTCAAGGGGACTACCTACGATCCATCAACTCAAGAAGTTGGGGTCAAAGCTGAGCAGTTTGGCCCATCTGCTATGACCGATCAGTCTTTCCCCAACCCTTAATTTTTTCATTTCATGTAGTTTTAGTTTTGACCCTTAGTGGTTACTTTTTATAGGCCTATATCCATCATATTAATAAATGAAAAACTGTGTTCTCATCTCATTTGATCTTTTCTCATGCACTTATTTGATTTTTACAACACAACTAGGGTGTTGGTTTTCCTAATCCTAGCATTATAATTTTTACTTTGAGATAATGTTTGTCCTTTGCCTAATATTATTTATCTTCCTAAGATTTGTTTTTCCTTAATAGAGAAACAAAGAGTTCTCTTGTAATAGTTTCACCTGGTTGGCCTATTTCACTTGAATTTTATCCTTGGTTGTCTTAGGATCGATTTTTGAGCTCAAACTACATTAAATCTAATGTCATTAAGAGGCATAGTGTTAGACCTGGGTGATGTGTTGAATTTTATGTTAATTTAAGGTTGATCACAAACAATTAATGATATGCGTAATCCTAGGCCGACCATAAGTAGATGACATGCCTAGCTTAGGTGTTTTTTATTTTTACCTCTTAATTCTGATTCTGAACCATTCAGACTTAAGTGGTATTAAATAGTGTTTATTTTTTTAAATGATTAAGAGTCTTACAGTTGTTTTTTCCTCTGAATGATTAAGAGGTAAATGAGCCTCTGAAGTCTGAATATGAAATATGAATCAGTCTAAACATATTCATTCAGAGGTACATTTAGACATAAAAAATAAACGTATTTTTCAGATTCACATTTTAGACTTTAGATTTTAGATTCAGACTTCAGACTTTAGATGAATATACAAATACAACCTTAGTCTGGTCTACTTTATGCCGAGTGGATTTTTGCATTTTCTAGGTCAATATATTTTAGATCATATCCCTTATCAAGTGGGTTTTTTGCCAAATGTAGTTGATAAACCCACGTCTAAGTTATACCATGCAGTTCTTACATGGTTTTTTTGCCTCTTCTAGGCCAAAAATGTTTAGATCAAGCCACTCCATAAGTGGGTTTTTGGCTTTTTAAGTCCGACCTATTTCAGATCATACCATTTATCAAGTGGGTTTTAGTGTAAAAAATATGCGATCAACTCACATATGAGTTGTACCACGCAGTTCTTACATGGGCTTTTTACTCTTCTAGGTCGACCTATATTAGATCATACCAATTAACAAGTGGAGTTTTGCTCTTCTAAGCTGATTTATTTTAGATCATACTATTTCTTAAGAGGGTTTTGGTGCCAAATGTAAGCAACCAACTCAGGTATGAGTTATACCTTGCAATTTTTATGTGTTTTTTTCCAAATTCCTAGGAAGCCGACCTTTTTTATCAGTCGTACTATTGATTGAGTGTTAAATAAAAATAAGGTTTGAGACAAAGATTTTGAATAATTTTAATAACTAATCGCCGACCATTTTATTATGTAAAAAGAAAGAAGAAAAACTTATTTAACTTCCTATATAATGATTAGACTTCCCAAGGTTCATGGCTTTCCATGACCTTGGAACTACTCTTTCATCTAATCCTTCTAGAATATATGATCCCCTGACCCCTTTGACACTACTCGGTAGGGCCCTTGCCAGTTCAACGCAAGTTTCCCATCTAATGGATTTTAGCTACATATAACATCTTTTTGAGGACCAAGTCTCTATCCTAGAATTCTCTAACCATAATCTTTTTGTCATGTTATTTTTACAACTCATGTTGGTAGGCATCCAAATGTATCAGAGCTTCCTTCCTTATTTCCTCAACTAAATCTAATTTATGAGATATTTGGTCATCATTATGGAGATCTTTAAAGATCTCCAATTGAAGTGTTTGAAGTGTAATCCCTAAGGGGATCACAACTTCCATATCGCAGTTAAGGGAGTATGAAGTCTTTTTTATTGGCTTTCTTAGTATTTTCTTATATCCCCAAAGAATAGAGGGAGGCTCATCCAACCATCGTCCT
Source organism: Sambucus nigra (assembly GCA_949130495.1). Lineage (NCBI taxonomy): Eukaryota > Viridiplantae > Streptophyta > Magnoliopsida > Dipsacales > Adoxaceae > Sambucus > Sambucus nigra. The sequence goes on from OX422208.1 coordinate 589,034,366, forward strand.
TTGGCACTATTTAATTACCGTTTGATCCCTAAGGGAAGATTTTATTAGTTATTTCTACTTATCTACTGCCCTAGGGTGAGACTACCAATGTAGAATGGATTTTGACTCCTTATTCTAAACAAGATTAATGAAAGGAGGCTTTGTCAAACTACGTTCCTTTATCAGTAACTAGCACTATAGGTATTCCAAATCATGTGATGGTATTGCTCTAATTGAATCTCCTGACGTCTGCCTCTCTGGTGTGGGTGAGTGTTCATCCTCAACCCACTTTGGAAGTAGTCGATCTCCATTATTAAATATCTTTGATTTTCAAGTGAGGTAGGTGATGGACCTACTCTATCTATGAGCCACTGATAAAAAGGCCATGGACTGGTGAGAGGATTCAAATCTCCTGCATGTTGATTGATAAACGGTGAAAAGTTGACACTTAGCGCACTTTTAAACGTACCTCATAATATCCTTTTTGCATAAAGGGCCACCAATATCCTTGAGAGATCTCCTTACATGAGATTGATCTCACACCTATGTGTGCTCTGCATCTTACCTCATGTATTTTGATTAAAAGTACCTCCACTTGATTTAGGCGAACATAATTTATTAAAGGTCTAGTGAATGATCGTCGATAAAGTTTTCCCTTAGAGTTAAGGCAAAACCAAGTTGACCTTATCCTCAACTTGTGTGGATCTTTACCATCTAGGGGGAGATCACAGATCCTTAAGTAGGATAAGGTGATATCCATCCAAGATAAATCTAAATTCAATTAAAGAATTCAAAGGTCCTGATATGCTTCTTTGATGCTCGATCGGTATATGTATTCCACTTCGATCCTCCTTTTCGAGTCAGTATCAATGGTTGAAGCAGAGTGGCAAGAGCATCCGCATGATTATTATCATTTCTTGGGATCATATCCACTATGAAAGACTAAAACTATTAGACAAAACCTCTTGTCTTATTTCTAAAAGAAATTATTATGGAGTCCATGTCTTCGTATTATCTGTTAAGCTGGTTAGCGATTAGTTCTGGAGTCATAGTATAGAACAATGTGGCAAGAAACTAAAGTTATTACCCTATTGAGACCGTATAACATGACCTCATACTCTACCTGTAATTTAACACTCCACCAAAATATTGTTCCCCTATAATTTTATACTCCACCCATGAAGAGCTTCCAAGATTGTTCATTCTGGACAACTACTATCGATTCTAAGATGGGACTTCACTGCTCATCCTTACCTCTTAGTGATACAAAAAATTCTACTATAAAGGTTCACAATACTTGACCTCTGATAGTTATTCTAGGTTCATACCTAATTTCAAATTGAGCCACCTCTAGGGACCACTTGGCCATTCTACTTGATAAATCGACCTTTTTGAGTGCCTCTTTTAAAGGATAGGTTGCGGGGACGATAATGGTATGAGCATCAAAGTAGTGTACAGTTTCTTGACTATGGTTTCCAACGCCAAAACTAATTTATGAATATGCATGTACCCGACTTCTTCCTCAAAGAGAGTACAACTAATGTAATATATCATCCTTTGCTCCACATCATGTAAACAAACTAGTGCATCACTAGTCTTGTGCTTTGAGATGTCCAATTACATGTATATATCTTCCCATTATTTGAGGCTTAACATTAAGGGAAGAGATCACAAGTACTATCGAATATGGTGGGTATATCCTTCATTAATTCCTGTAAGAATGACTGAACATATCTGAGGATCTTGAAATAAAGATATTCAAAGCGGCTTGCATTCCAGTGATGAACTGGATGTCCTAATAGTAGTCGACCTTCTAATATCTTACAAAACTTTGATATGATCTATATTTGCCTCTATAACTCTTTATATACCCAAGTAATTTACTAATTATAACTCCAAAGAAACATTTTTAGGCATTGAGCTTCATCCTGTATGTACGCCTACTTGTCCGCTCACCTAGTTTTAGTGATCTTATCATTAGTCTATACTTCCATAGTATACCCGTTCTTCTTTTTGAACATTTTACTCATAAGCCATTGAATGGTTGCTCTTGTATTCTTCAAACAAAAAGGTGTTACATTATAGTAGTAAATTCCTAAGGTTGTGATGAATGAGGTGTTTTCTTGATCTGGTCTGAAGAGAGGTATTTCATGATAGCCGGAGAATGCATATATAACGCTCATATATAGATGTCCACTCATGGAATACACGAGTTAATTTATACATGGTAATGGAAAGATTTCTTTTAGGTAGTGACCATTCAGGTCGATGAAGTCTACGCATACTCTCCACTCATCATTTTTTTTACAAGAGCGGTGTTAGAAACCTAGTCTAGGATTTGAACTTCTCTAATGGATTCGGGTTGGAGTAGGTTATTAACTTTTATCTGTACATCTTTCACCTTCTTTGGTCTACTTGTTCTGCTTAATATTTAGATCTACGTGCAATAGGTGACAAATTATCTCCAATTTTATTCTTGGACGGTCATATGGTTTCCACTTAAAGACATCTGCATTAGTGCTAAAGAAATGAATGAGATTATACGATTCATCCTGGGGTAACTCTGATCCGATGAGGAAAGTCTTTTCTGGACGTGATTAATCCAGGAGAATAAAAATGAGATCCTCCATCATGTGTTCGACAGGATCCCATCGAGTTTCTTCTATCCCTTACTGAGTTCCCTTTAGTTGATACTTAGGCTGATTTTCTTTTGAATTATAGACATCCTAACTTTTATTGGAATGATTATATTTTTCTTTGATGGCTGAGATGAAACTACTGTGAGCTTCTGTTTATTCTTCCCTAATCTTCACTAACATTTGGTCCATCAAGAACTTAAGTTTTTGGTGGAGGGAATATATGATAACCTTCATCTCGTGAATCTATCCTCTACCCATTATGGCATTATAAAGAAAATCCGATTTGAAGACATGAAACTCGACCTACTTATTGATTGATACTACCTTGATCGATAACTTGATCTTCCCCAAAGGTTATTTATATATCCATTAAAACCAATACGTGACCCTATGTTATTATTAAGATCCTTGATGTTGAAGCCAATCTTGGAGATCACTGTCAGATACATGATCTACGAAGACCTCCGTTGATCCATTAATATTATTCCTCATCAAATTTTGCAATTTGCAGAGTAAGGACTAAGGCGTCCCTGTTTGTCATTTTCATGTTAATCGTATCATTTTCATTGAACACAATATCTTAATCAACGTTAAAGTCACTTCTCTCTATTATGGAAAGAACAAGTTTGAACAAGTCAACCTGGAAATCTTATTGACATTGGTGGAAATTCTCATTTTCTCTTTGAGCTTCTTACCAGGGTGTTGAGCTAGATCTATATATTTATGAATGGTTTCAACCAGCTATACTGGGGGAAAATCCTCATCTACCTTTTAAATTTCATTGATCTTTATGAAAACTTTTGGCCTCGACATGTAAATGTTCTCTTTGAGGTGATCGACTTGAATGAGCTCCTTCAAATGTTCTTGAATATTTTATAGTTTTTTATAAGGTGCCCATGATCCTAGTGATAAGTCACCTAAGGTTGTTATTCCTATCATCAGGATTATTAGCTATTTTAAGAGGCCTCTTAATGTAAGCCCTGTACTTGATCTGTGGGATAAGCTTGTAGATGGGATCTTTAGAAACTATTTCCAATGCCTTGTAGCTGTTCCTAAGACCTAGGGAGACCTCTAGGAGCTTCATTCCCGAATCCCTTCTTGTCCTAAGAGGGTTGATTTTTCCCCTCGGAGGTCTTATGAGGTTTACTCTTCTTTTGGTCATCCGGGGTCTCTGTGTTGATGATCTTGTCCTCAACCTTGGCATACTTTTCAATATGTGACATGATATCATTCATCGTCGGGAGAAATTTCTTTGTTAGGAACTTATAGAGACCATCCTATAATTCCAAGTCAAACTTAAATGAAGATATCACTAACTTAACATTAAAATCATTAATCTCGTTGTCTAGCTCCCAGTATCTCTGTGCATACTTCCTGAGGGACTTTCCTTTCCTCTTCTTAAGGGAGATCAATGAATCAACCTTTTTTATTGCCTTGATATTGGTGATAAATTGGTTCACGACATTCTTAGCCAGGTATTTAAAAGAGAAGATTAATATAGTGGAAATTTCTCAAACCACTTCAGATCGATTCCCCAAGAGTATATCGGAACACTCGACACATCAGGATGTCATTATAATTTAAAAGAGATAGGGTATGTCGATAATGCCTAATGTGGTGGATAGAATTTGTCTTACTACCATATGTTGTCACCCTTGGCATCCAGAACTTCTTGGGTGGTTCCAAGGACTCTATTTTCTTAATAAAGGGGGGCAACGAATCTTTCCCCATTGCCTTTCTATATAGGTCCTTGGGAATTTGAGCTAGATTTGGTTCCAATCTCCCTTGTAACTCTTTTTATATGAGACCCTTAAGTTCGTCAATCCTTAGTATATTTGGTTGTGACTTTGGACATGTAGTGCTAGCCCAATGGGATGGAGTTAATAATGACTACAGTTGATTGTATTTCTCCTAGGGGAACGCTTGTCACAAAATTTGCTAAGGCGTGTCATGCTAGAACTCCTAGAATGAGAGGCCCTCCCTGTTTGATGTGATTCGTGATTTCTTAAAGATAAAGGTATTCTCATATGGTGCTCCTAGGTAGGGGAACCAGATCTGCAATCTTTCGATTGTTGGGATAGTTCCCTCCCCAAATAGGCGATATCCTAATCACAATCATCCAGTTTTTACTTATAAATATTGTCATAGTAATAAGAAGATCTTCCTACTGGTCTCTTGATAGAGGGAGTACGGTATTGGTAACTTGACCCCTATCTCTTGAGAGATTTCCCTTGGACCTAGAATGCCTCAACAAAGATGGAATCCTAACAAAAGTGTGGTCCCTTCTCACACTATGTATTCCAGGCTAGACTCTACTATTCGCATGCTTGTTTTGAGACTAAGTTCATTATAATTGTTGGGCTAAATGACTTTAATAATGGTTAGAATTTTGAATTTCTCATAAACAACTCCAAATTGTAAGGCATGTTAACCCACAATTAATGCATTAATTGGATATTGGCCCTTAAAAAATTATGAATGTAATGAAAGAATATGGATGAGTAGATGTACGTGGTTCAACAGGGAGATGTGCCTACGTCCATGGGGAAGTGATGAGATTGGGTTATTATTTAGGAAAAACAATGGCGATTGGAGTGCAAGGTCTATTAGCTGAGATTCTACGTCACCACGTTCAAGTTACCATCAATACCCTCATAATGGGTGAGGTGGACTTATTTATAAGTATCGAAACCCTATTTTTCTAGGTGTGTTTATGCTTATCTTTATTGTAAGTTTGATTTTTATAAGGAATGGTCTTCTAACCCTCCAGTGTGATATTTCAATACTTGGACTTATCTCCCTTTATATTCATGGTCTTACAATATTTGTCATATGATACCCACATGACATCGGTTCAACCATTCTCCCTTTAGAATCAAACCGAAAAAATGAAAAAATTAAGAATATTAAAAAATCGTAAGCACAAAATTTCCAATCGAGTCAATTTAACAAAACATTCAAGTTATAGATTAGGCTTTAAATTATTAATATCGTAGCCTATGACATGTTTGATGAAGATGTATGAGCCAAGCATTAAAATGGAAAAGCTTCATGTCATGTTTTTCGTACCAAGTTTGTCATCACGTTTACCGATGATCTCATAAGATGTGAATTTGCTTTGAATATGATCCTCTGAAATATTTTTGGGTGTTTATTTTCAAACAAAATTGTTTGGAGTTGTATTTAAAATTATTTTTGGAGAAAATAAGTTTTTTAGTTTTCGGTCATTAAAACGAACTCTGACCTCATTAGAACGAAAATTACTTTTCATTGGAATGAAGTGGAGATCTCATTGGAATATACTTGTGAACCTCATGAGAACTGATATCTAATGAATAGCAAATGGGTATGGTCTGTCAACAGTAAAGGACCATTGAAAGCTCGTTGAAAACTTATTTGAACGAAAAAGCCAATTCTTTCGAATGAACTTATATATCGTTAGAACGAAGTAAGATTTTCATTTGAATGAACTACATGTTTTTATTCAAATAACTTTTTCACCTAAAAATTGTGTTGTACTATCTATAGGCGTGTTGGACTCAATTTTTTCAAGAACTTTTGGCTATTTGTTAAAGTTCCAAAACCCTAGTTGCACACATTGAGTTTAAAGATCCATGTTTCATATTCATATACTTTAAGATATTTGTGTTGAGCACCAAAGTTAATTTTATCTTCACTTTTATATAAGGAATTTCATGTGGTGGATTCCGTACTTGTGGTTTGTTGTGTTGCGATGAAGAAATGGTAATTCCAAATTATGATTGTCCAGACGGTTACTGATCTTCATCGGTGGATACTAGGGTGAGTGTGGATTCACGAGTTGTGGCAGCTTGCATGGATGGACTTATGCAGTACATGTGGAAGAGAGGCCGAAGATAGGAGATCATCAAAGATTATTAGGGAGACAAGTTATTGAGTAAGTCTACTGTATATTTTTGTAAAACCTTATCATTGTGAACTATTTGGCTCGGTTGTCCGAGATTTTTTCCCATGTGCATTTCCTTATACATTGGCATGTTGTGGATGTTTTACTTAACTTATCTTCATATCACCTAGAGGCATGTTTTAGGTTAAAAAGATGAAATTGGGTAAATAAGTTTTTCAAAACAAAGGTTTAAAATTGGTGCACAAGTTTTTGTTTCATTAATTTGTTTAAAGTTTTATTCTTTAAAATTTAAAAATATAAATGTAGACTTTTTGTTGTTTGTGTAACCTTCCCTGACTAAGCACCCATCGAACCGATTTCTCAAACTCGTATCAGAGCAAGAACACTAAGTTATAATTTTTAGATATTGTGTTATTAGGCATGTATTTTGGTGGTTATGATGGTATTAGAACTCCGACGTTTGATTGGTCGAACTATGCGTACTGGAAAATGCATATGAACTCAACGCTTAAGGCTATAGATGAGCATGTATGATAATCAATAATTAATGGTTGGAATCCACCGAGTACCTTAGTTTGAGACAATATAATAACCAATCCCATAGAATCATGGAGTGAGGTTAAGCAAAGGTTAGCAAATTATAACTTTCATGGCTTAAATGATTTATTTTGTTCTTTCACCCCAAAGGAGTTTTGCCATATTATGAGTTCTGAGATGTCTAATGAGGCTTGGAATATACTCCAACTCACTCATGAAGGAACTAGTTATGTTAAGGCTTTAAAACTCTAAAACCTTACCACTTAGTTTGAAACAAATTAGATGTTAGAGCATGAGACAGTTAATGATTTTTACCCTGGATTGCCAGACATAATTAACTCGTCTTTTAGCATGGAAGGGAAGATACATAAAAACTGAGTAATAAAGAGAATGGTAAGTTCATTGCGTGAAAGATTTCATTTAAAAGTGACGATTTTAAATTCCTTTTGTACTTTATATTCTACAAAAGTTGAAGAGCTTGTGATGACTTACAAACTTATGAGCTTGGTATATTTTCCTCCCAGACTTAAAAGAAGAAAGATAAGAGCATTTCTTTAAAATATCAAAAGGAGGAAACACCTATTTTTTATGATGAGTCTGACATCGAGTCTGAGGATATGGACATATTATCAAAGAAATTTAAAAATTTCTCAAATTTCTTAAGCAATCGAAAGATGCAAAATTTTTTGAGAAAAACATGTACAACAAGGCCGATAACTTTCCAAAAAATCGTAATGATATCTTTAAGAGGGATGGGTCAAAATCATGTTTTCGTTGTAAGGGTTATGACTATAGAGTAGTTGAGTGCCCAGCTAAACTAAGGAAGGAGGACAAGCAACCGAAGTTGTAGCATGACACCCTTAGTAATGGTGATCCCATAGAGGAAATCGAATCCCCCTTAGAGTGTAACTACACTGTGTTCCATTGCCTTATGAGCATTGATGAGAAATCTTTCCATAATGATATTTCTTTGTCTGACATTTCTAAGGACATTGTTTTTTTATTCCCAAGTGAGTGATTACAATGTGAGTGGATAAGAGAATGAGTATGAACAAGAGGAGAAGGAGAGTGAACTCCAAGTTGCCTTCCGTAAATTGTATGTGACAATGTTGAGAGTAAAAAAGGACAGCTTAAAGTTAGAAGCTAAGTTGAAAAAATGTGCTATAGAAAATGATAGTAGTATTTTCATTGAGGATCTTAGGGCACGGGAGAGGACTCTTCGAGATAATCTAGAGTACATTGAGGGTGAGAGAGATAGCCTTCGAGTATTGATAGAAGTTATGATGAAATAGTTTCTTTAGTTTGAGGAGTTCAGGCATTTACTTAAGTCGAGGATAGATGAGCTTGTAGAGAGATTGAGAGAATCGAGTCATGTCAAATTTCATTTGGAATCTAGGTTAGAAAATTAAGATAAGATGTTACGAAACATCCAAATCAAAGATGACAAGAGTGGAATTCGCTGTGAAAATCAAATTGTTTTCACTACCCAAGCCAAACTACGGATATAAAGAAGTTAACTGTTGCTAAGAACGTTTATAAAGTTCAACCCTTTGGTAACACTCATCATCTTGTCTACACTTGCACACATTGTAATTGGAAAAGTCACCTTAGGAACTTTTGATATGATATTAAAAATGGTCCTAAGAAGTCTAAGTCTAAAGTCACCGAGGTTCCCAAAAACCTTAAGTGCCATGTGACACCTACATGGGTTATGAAATCCAGTATGGAGGCTTTATATATTAGATATGTTGATTATCATTTTCTTCCCCATGATACTTCTCACGCTATATCTAATGGTTGATTGTGTCCGAATGATTGCATACACTAACTTTGCACTTCATGATATATATGTTTGCTAGTTGTATGTTGTTTGAGTATTTTTTATATTTTGATTTTTCATTCATTGAGTCATATTCAAAGATTCAAAAATATTTTATTTATCTTTTGAGTTAGTTTGTTTTCAAATGGGTATTCTTTTTAAAATTTAAGAAAATATCAAAAAGACTTTTTATTTTTTTGAAGTTTGCTTTAACACATTCGGTGTGGCATATTAGTGTGTTTGAATCAAATGCACTCCATGTTTTCCATGTGAGTAGGAAAATTGGTTATGATTGTAAATACTTAGATTGTTCTTAATCATGCTTGTATGGAGTTGTTTCGACTTTGATTTGCTTTCTGGATTCAACTTTGTATATGCCTCTGCACACACATGCACGAGAGTTTTAAAATTTAACTTTACATGTAATATTTGAGTTATGTGAGGTGTTCTCCCATTAATCTTATCATTTACATATTTTGTGGATATAGGGGATTTATGCATGTAAGAACCGTTGCCCATGAGATTAATTGTTTTGTATCAAAACTATGAGGTGTATGGGAAATGGAATATGGAACGAGAAAATCTCCTTTGCAGGAAATCCACCTTTGACAAGAACTAAAAAGATTAGGGGCAATAAAATAGAAAAAATTTCAAGGATAACGAGTTTGTTTGATTTTCAAAAGTGACATCCTCAAAAAAGTTAAGTTAAAAAAATTTGATATTTGTGTAGCTTTTGAGGGTGTTAAGGTTAAAGATCAATGGGTTGGCATAATGAATCCTAGTTATGCTTATTTTTTCTTGACGCTATTGATTTGTAAAATCATGAATATTCTAGGCTTGTGTACATTGTTATTGTTTGTTCATAGAGTTCATCTTATCTTTTCACTTGAGTCTAAATCTTAGTTTGATAAACTTTTGCAGTCAAATATAACTCCTTCAACATATTTGAGTGTTTGGAACATAATTCATTTGTATCTATTTCACACCTTTGCATTCCATCCCATATGGTTAAAAACATTGAAACTATGCTAATGTGTAAAACTTACATGTTTGCGTCGTATTTTTTTGTTGTTGCTGTTTCTACCTCTATATATGTGCCAGTATTTCATTGGTATATCTTGCATATGTTATATATGAAATCATTTTTGTTCCGAGTCTTTGTTTTTGCATTTAGTCTATGTTTTCCATACACTTTATATTTGGATTTTATTTAGCATGCTATGTGATCATATTGGTATCTCTAATTGGGTGCATTGAACTTTCATATCTCATTTGGCAATTTCAAATTGATATCATACTTCATTGATTATTCTTGTTGGTCTCTATTTTAATCGATATTGACATTATATGATCATTATTTGGATTGTTTGAGCTTGTATATCTATGTTGCATTTTGTTTGCACGTTACACCATTGCATGCTTTTATTTATTCCTCCCTATTTCTCTTGGTATCATACGTTCACATATTTAAGGGGATATTTTGGTTTATGGGGAGAAACGGTTTTATGCATTACCAATTTGTCTATCCCTGAACAAAAAAGGGCGAGAAATGGTATCTTTGCTTTCATAATTAGGATATCAATATATTCGATAAAGACGTCTTACCTAGATTAATATTGGTAGACATACTTTGAAGTTTATTCTTATGCAGATTTTATACTTGTTATATTCTCGGTGCATTTGACGGTGTATTTATGTGAAGGTTTACAACATGTGCCAAAGTTTTTAAATGATCAAAGCTACTAAGAATATGTATCTGTCGAGCATCAATACTCCTTTTCCTTTTAGGTTTGTGAATTGACCCTTTTTACAGAGCTTGACAACTAATAGGAGATTTTTGTTTTGTTTTTTTTCCCAGAATAGCCAAAGGGGGAGATTTGTTAAGACAAACTTTTAGTGGAGTCAATTTTTTATAATTATCTCAATTCCGAACAAAACATTTGAGTTATAGGTTAGGCTTTGTATTGTCGATCTCTTAGGCCTATGACATGTTTAATGAAGATGTAGCAGCCAATCATCAAAATGGATCCGCATCGTGACATGTTTTCTTTGGAACGAAGTGGAGATGTCGTTGAAACAAACTTGTGAACCTCATTAGAATGGATATTCAACTAATATCAAATGGCTGCATTTTATCAAGTAGTGAGGACCCGTTAGAAGTTTGTTAGAATAAGAAACCTTGTTCGCTAGAACAAACTTGCATATCATTACAACACAGTGAGTTTTTTCTAACAAGCTACGTGTTTTCACTTTAACGAGTTTGTTGCCTCGAAAATTATGTTTTAACATTTATAGGCTTGTTGGACTTACATTTTTCAAGAACATTTGGCCAAAATCAAACTCCTACCTATTTACCAAGGTTCCAAAATCCTATCTTCACCAATTGAGTTTAAAGATCCAAATTTTCATATTCATATGCTTTGAGATATTTGTATTGGGAACCAAAGTATATTTTCTCTTTATTTTAAGAGAAGAAGTTTCGTGCGTTGGACTCCGTACTTATGGTATGTTATGTTACGGTGAAGAAATGGTAATTTCGTGTTCGGATTCCATTAATAATTACCGAGCCTCATTGCTAGATACCAAGGTGATTGTGGATTCTCATGCTATAGCAGCTTGAGTGGAAGGACTCCTACATTGCACTATGGAAGAGAGGTTGATGATAGAAGAGCGTCAAGGCCTATGAGGGAGACATGTCATTGAGTAAGTCTACTCTTCGTCTTTGTAAAACTTTATCATAGTGAACAGCTTGGCTGGGTCATTTGAGGGTTTTGGCTTCGTGGTTTTCCTCGTACATAGGCATATTGTGAATGCCTTACTTATTTTATCTAGTTATCACCTATATTCATGTTTTAGGTTAAAAAGATAAAATTGGATAAATCGGTTATTCACAACAAAGGTTTAAAATTGGCGCACAAGTTTTTTTTGGGTTAATTTGTTTAATGTTTTATTCTTTACAATTAAAAAATATAAAAATAGACTTTTTGTTGCTTGTGTAACCATCCCTACCTAAGCACCCGTCGGGCTGCATGCTAAAAAACTATCACTAAAAATAAGAAAATGAATGAAATAATTAATCCAATAAGCGTAAAAATAAAGTTACCTCCAACAGGTACGACACCCCGATAAAAGTAGGCCGACAACAGCCATCTAAAGGCATCCAAGGCTATATACAACGTCACCAATGTCAAGCTCCTCCAATCATAGTAGTGGATATGTGTGAATATTCGCAATAATGGAAGAAAAAATATATGGATGTCATCACTGCTCTTCAATAATTACGTATTCTCTAGGAAGAATAGGATCATGAAACATGTAGTCTGTCATACCTTTTGTGCATCTACCACATTCACCACCCATCTTGTCGGTGCCTCCTTTAGAAAGGCCCTAATCATCGACTCTTTCAAGTCGAATCTCTCTATCGGTACCAGTGTTGCCTCAATAATTGCATTTGTCAAGCGACGGGTCCGATCGACCATTATCTACGCCCCCTCACATGGATATCCAGGAATCTGATGGATGACCACCGACATCACCGTCATCTCGACCACACAAAAATGAAGAGCGTGGTTGGTATCCTACCATCTCTCCCTCAGAGAACATAAACCACCAATGATTATGTCATCTAAAAAACTCATTAAATCTTTGAATCCTGCACCCTACACAAGCCTCCACACCTTGCTGGGAAGATGGACCCAAACACACTTCACTTCGATCGAACCTTGATCTCGGATCGATGTATAAATAACCCTCCCCCATAAAGTGCACGTCCCAAATAAGCCTAAGAATATTTCCAAAAAAGAAAAATAAAAAAAATAATAAACCTAATTCTAAAGTACATAAACTAAAACAAAATGAAAATAACATAAAAGGAAAAGTTACATAACCGTTAGGATTTTAATTAAAAGAAGAGTTGTGCATCTCACGATCCCTCTGGAGGATGTGCTCATCCTCCACCAGCCTGGCGCCATGATACACATTTGCTACCCCCACATGCATCATCTCACGGTTCACTGAGTTAATGATGGCCCTGTCATTAATATGCACTACGTTTTCCATGTCTTTAAAATATATCATAGAAAAAACTCACAATGACCATTTTTAGAGAGAGTTCGAGAGTTAGAAGTAAGGAATGAGGGCTTTTCTCACCTATCTTTATATAGGGATAAAAGGACTTCGACCTATACCCCAAGGTCCTGGCTACCAGTAGGTACCCATTGGGAAATTGTATGCCTTTTAAGAATTTGTGCCTTTACCAAAATGCATAGGCTAGGCCCTATAAGTAGGCACCCCTTACAGTTTTGTTACAAAAATCTCCAAATTCTCCCCGAAAATCCTAAAAATAATAAAAATACAAAATTCACAAATAAATGTAAATTAATCATCAAAATCATCAAAATTCAAGAATACACAAATATTTACAAAACATCAAAAATAACAAAATCTCTCGAAAAAATACAAAACTTTTCAAAAACATTTCACACCATTGCACATCTTCATCAAATATATCATGCACATTTTAGGTCGTTAGATTTAAACCTTCTCCCTAAAAATTAGATTTCATTTCCCGTATTGGTCGCATACGCCTTTTAGATCCTCAGAATTAGACCTTGTCCCACAAAATTAGTCCCCAATCCCCGTATTGATTGAAAACACATTTTAGATCCTCAGAATTAGACCATGGTCCTCAAAATTAGACTGCAATCCCCATATTGGTTGCGTTCACCTTTTAGGTACTTTAAATTAGACCTTGGACCTCATAATTAGGTCGTGATCCCCGTGTTGGTCACATACACCTTTTAGGTCCTCAGAATTAGGCCTTAGGCCTAAACATTTGGCTACGATCCCTGTACTGGTCACATACACTACTTAGGTTATTAGTTTTAGGCATTGGCCCTCAGAACCAGGTCACATACACTCCATGGGTCCTCAGAATCAAACATCGTCCCTTAGAATCAAGCCATAATCATTATAATCCTTTTTAGGCCCTCGGAATCAGGATACAATCATTACAATTCACTCTCTAGGCCCCTAAAATCATGCCACAATCGTCACACCCCTTCACCCATCAAAATCAGTCTATATTCTCCATATTATTTAAATTCCCTTTGAATCAGGATATGATCCTTGCATTCACCAACAAGGTCCTCATAGTTTGGTCTTTACCTTCAACATGCTCGGCGATGGTCATCTAAAGTGGGAATGATGAAAATACAATAGAGGGAGGGATTTTTTTTAACATTTTTGAGTCTTATAAGGGGATACACATGACACTCACATGTTCTATAGTATCTATTGTGCGTTATATTAATAATTTTGTATCAATCATGGACACTTACAAATTTTATAAGTGACTAAAACAATTATAAATTTTGTAAGTGTCACAAACACTTATAAATAATTTTTTCAATTAGTTATAAAATAGCCAATTTGGTATAGTGTCAAAAAGAAGATCTAAAACAGTACAAATTGTCTCTTCTCATTCCTCATTTTTCTCTCTTTGGATTTCATTTTTGGCCTCTAATTTTATTCTTACTTTACTTATAATTAGCCATAATATTCCTTATACATCCCCTCTCTTAAATCATAGCTTGTAGCCTAAGCTAACTCATATTACCATATTTCCCTTTAATTCAAAATTGTCCACTTTATATATTTAAACCATTACAACATGTCCAAAAACCATTTATTTTTAAATTTAAATATTTTCTTCGATTTCAAACCAAAATAAATTGTTTTTAAATATATATTATCAAAATATTATATAATATTCATAAATAAGCCCTCAAAGTAATGGGGTATTAGAAAACCACCACAAAAAGAATTAAAGAGCGCAAAAATAAAGTTACTTCCAATAGGTACGATGTCCCTGTGAAAGTTAGTCGACAACAACGACAAAAAGCTTCTAAGGTTGCGTCAGACTCCCCTAGTCATAAAGGAGAGTCGAGATGAAGTCTTGTAAAAACGAAGGAAGACATAGATAAAATTCATCGTTTCTCTTCACTAGTATTCTAATCCCTAGAAAGAATAAAACAGGCGCACCATATGCTGCACCTACTGAACATTAGTAGTTTCCAATACCTGCCCTATCAAAACTTCCTTCAAATAATACATGATCGCCAACCCTGCTGAGTCTGCTCCATCACCGCCTCATTTTTTAGGCGAAGGGATCCATCAACCACTTTTTACATCCCCTCACATGGCAAGCTCAGTATCTTGTAGATGTCCACCGACGTCACTATCATCTCTCCAATGACAAAATCAAAGGTGTGGGTGGTATCCTATCATCTTTCCATAGAGAACACAATACCTTTAAAGATCTTAGCATATCATCTAGCAAATCCACAAACTTTCCAAAGACCTAACACTGCACCAAGCTTCACACCTCATCAGGAAGGTACTCCCGTACATCCTTTACACTATTTAACCCCGGCCTCAAATGGCCAAAGAATATATCCCCAACTGTAATGCGCACATCCTAAATAAGTCCCAAAATATCCTTATAAAACTCAAATGAAAATTATAATAAAAATAATCCAAAAAAAATAAAAAATTACACAAAATAAATACTTACATAGCCTCTAGTGTTCAACACAAAACTTAAATGGTGCTTCTTAGGTTCCCTTGAAAGAATTTGCTCATCTTCGACCGGCCTAATATCGTGGTATGCATTTTCAACCTAGACACGCATCGTCCCGCAAGTCATCAGCTCGATGTTGACCCAATCATCACCATACGTCGCATTTGAATAAACATTTATTCAATAATCTCACACGAACACTTAAAGCAACTTTTTTCTCGAGATAGATAATGATAAATATTTTTTAGAATGAGGGTTTCCCTCAAATATTTTAATAGCAGTCTAAGGGACCTAACAACTGGTACCCTCATGGGACTTCCTATAGGTAGGTACCCCTCGATAATCCTTATACCACCTCAAATTATGAGACCTTACCGGAAGGCAGAGGCCATACCCTCAAGGTGAGCACCCTCCCTCACATATTGTTACGAGAAATCCTAAACATTTCTAAAAAATGTCAAAAATATAACAATAAATTAAAAAAAAAATTCGGAAGAAAAGGAACACTTGTCATAAAAATCATCAAAATTCAAGATTAGAAACATTTAAAATGTCTAAATCTCTCCAAAAATTCTAAAACTTCTCAAATAATTCGCATATCATCGCACGTCCTTTCTAAAACCATCATATACGCTTCTTAGGTCTTTAAAATAGACCTTAACCATAAGAATTAGGTCGTGATCCTTGTATTAGTTGTATACACTCCTTAAGTCCTCATAATAGAACTTGGCTCTAGAATTAAGTCTTGGCCTCCGTATTGGTCGCACATTTTTAGGTCCTCGTAATATATATTAGCTCTCAGAATTAGGTCATGATACCCATATTAGTTAAGTACACTTAGTAGTATCTCATAATAGACCTTGGCCATCAAAATTATGTCGCGATCCCCATATAGGTTGCACACATTTAAGTCCTCAGAATATACCTTGACCTTCAAAATTAGCTCACGATCCTCATATTGATCGCGCACACTCCTTATGTCCTTAAAATTTGGTCTCGGTCCTCATATTGGTCGCAAAAATTTAGGACATCAGAATAGAACTTGTCCCTTAGAATTAAGACCTGATCCCTGTATTTGGTTGCAAACACTCTTAGGTCCTAAGAATAAATCTTGGAAATTATAATTAGGTCATGATCCCCATATTGTTCGTAAACATTTAAGTCCTCCTAATAGACCTTAGTCATTAGAATTCGTCATCTATCCCTATACCGATTGCACACACCTTAGATCCTCAAAATTAAGTCGCGATACCCATATTGGTTGTACACTTTGAGGTACTTGGAATAGACTTTAACCCATAGAATTATGCTGTGATCCTTCTATTGGTCGCACACTCTTTAGGTCCTCAAAATAGACCTGGCCCTCACAACCAAGCCACACTTATCTTACCCCATAAGTCCTCAGAATCAAGCTAGAAGCCTTACCATCCAATTTGTAGTCCCTCAAAATTAGGTTATATACTCGTATTCATTATAAAATTGCATGATCATGATACAAACCTTTCATACATCACATTGGTCCTAAAAATTATAGCTTGACCCTCATCATTAAACTGTTAATCTCTGCACGGTCGTAACTCATCGTAAGCTCAGAGTTTCAACACATAGAGACTTAACACTAAAAAATTCTATCGGGTGTCTATATTTTGATGGTCTTTCTATTATAATAAGTTATCCCATCAAGATGATCTGAAAACACCCCACTATAACATCCCTACACTCTCCATAAGATCCAAAGAGTGTTCTTTTTAATTTCGGCCCTCCTTCCCTAGCCAGAGAATAAATATGTACACTTTGGGCCCCATTTAACTTTGGTATCTCTTGAACCTAGGAGTTCTTTATAATAAAATCATAGATATCTGAATACTCTCTACAAGGTTGTGATCGTGCACAAATTAGACTTATAGTTCACATTTTGTAGCCAAAAAATATTTTATGCTTGCCCATTGGCAAGACACCTCACCGACCTGCTGACAGACTGAGCTTTACTTCGATAGAATTTTTGATAACCTGCCAGCACGCAGGAATAAGGCCATGTTAATCGATAGGTTCCTAGGGAAGAATTGTCTTCCAATCTTTTTAGGGTTTCTCTATATAATGAAACCCTGACCTGATTTGTAGAGGACTTCAATTTCAGGGTAGCATCCATTTTGAATTTAGCATACATCACTTTCATCACATTTTCCCCAATATTTACTTACATCACTTTCCTTTAGCTTGATCCACCACTTCACCACCATCATCCACACTCGAAAAATCATTCCACAAATATCTCAAAACAGAATTCTAAAGAGCTTGAAGGTTCAAATCCCTTTCTATTTTATTAGCCTCATAAATGTCATTTTAGATATTTTAGTGTTCTTATTATATTTCCAGATTATTTAACTCATTTCCACACCAATTTTAACCTTTCTATTACATTTATATCATCAAATATATTTTCATAAACCCAAACCCCCCCCCAAAAGCGAGGTTACACTATGATTTCTTATTTAGAACTTTCACATATTTTTCTTCACTTTAACTACATTTCACACCCTTTTCATAAATTGAAAGATATATTCTAGATTTGGATAATGGGATATGCCCCATCCTTGGTCATATTATGAACTGCATGGAATTCGATGTCATTTTTAGGTACTTAGGCCTCCCAAATCATTCTGGGATTCAAGTCCTTCCTTGCCCTATTTATTTAGTTTATTCTTAATATATTTGCATTTTATCCTTGTAGTTAACATGTTTTACCCATGTAGTTAGTTTTCCTACACTTATTATCTTTTTAGTTGTCCTATATATGCGTTTTCACTTTTTAATGCTAAAATTATGATTTTCGGGTGTCGCTCATATTGAGCCATTTTTATACAATTTCTTAGAATTTTTCTAATGTTTAGTTAGTTAATCTCCTTAAGGTGATTGTTTCTCATAATTTGCATGATGTGGATATGATGACTGAACTTCTCGCACGCGTTTTCACATTCATGCATATATTCACTATTGTTCACTTTGAACACATGACACGGTTTATACGCATGAAATATCCATGCATTTAGGAAAAAGAGAAAACATTTAGCCCATAAAATCAAAATATAGCGAAGGGCACATCTCGAGAATATGAAATTCTTTCAAAGGATCCCCTTTTCACAAATGAGGCTAAATCCTCATAAATGAGTCTTCTGGGTTACAAAAAGGAAGGTCCTTAGATTCATCATCAATAAAGACAAAATCGAGGCAGACCTGACTAAGATCAAATCCATATGAGAGATGCAACCCCTTAGAATAGTGGAAGAAGTGAGAGGTTTCCTAAGCCAATTCTAATTCATAAACAGGTTCATCAACCAGCTCACCACTACCCTGCTAAAGAGAGACTCGCCTAAGGAGTGGAACGCTCAATGCTAGGAAGAATTCTAGAAAATATAAAAGTATCTCACCCACTAACCAATATTAGTACCCCCTTACCTAGGGAAGCCCTTACTCCTCTATATGACTATCACTAATGTTGTCGTTAAAGCGATGATAGAACATTACCTAAAGAGTTCTAGAAAATACCGTGCCATCTACTATATCAGTAAAAAGTTAATAGCCTACAAACTCAAATATACCGGATTAGAAAAGGCACGTGTAACACTAGTATGGATCATTGGTAAGATCATCCACTACATGATGTCTTTCATCGTAGGACTTATTACTCGAATGGACCCCTTAATATACCTATTCGAGAAACTATCTCTCTTTAATCGGATGGACAAATGGATGCTATTGCTAGACGAGTTTGAAATCATCTACATCACAAAGAAATTCACTAAAGGGAGATCTATCTCATACTTCCTAACAGGCTAAATACTAGCGGGCGAAAAAGAAGATGCCATCGAATTTTTGAACGAGGACCTCTTTGAATTAGACAATAGACAGATATGGGAACTCTAATTCGTTGAGGCCGCCAAACATAGAGGCTTTAATATTGAAATGCACCTATCATCTCCCGCTTCACGTCGTCAACCCAAAATTATCAAACTCGCCTACAAGTACACAAAAAATATAGCTAAGTTTGACGCTTGCATCGCGGGTCTTAAAATTTTCTTAGAAATGAGAATCAAAAAACTAAAAGCTTAAAGAGACCCGAGCCTACTCATCATCCAAATATTAGAAAAATGGAAGATAAATAATGATAATCTTTAACCTTCCCACTCCTACTTGGAAGAAATGGCTTTGTGATTCGAGTATCACGAGTTTAATTTACTTCCTCTGGCTAAAAATAACTTTGCAGTTTCAATCTTATCCCAATTCAAATAATCATGTGTTAACACATCATAATGTAAGGTATATATTCTTATATAACGTTTAGAGATAATGAGTTAAGATGATATATAAACTCCAAAACATAAGTATAACAAAAGATATAGTCTCCACATTTTCATAGTTTAATAAATATTAATTTTCTGTCACTTTCCAGTTCTCCGATTTCAAAATAAAATGTATCTCCACATTCACACGCCTAACTTTTTTTACTTACACAATGTTTACTAAATGTACCCTCATAAAAAAAATTTATGCATGAAAATAGCTTTAAATTCAAATAACACCTTAAACTATTAGTGCTACTAAGTCTAATAATACAAATGTAATACATGGACCTACCTTCTAAAGTTGGAATGAAATTAATTATATCCTTTGTCAAGACATTAGACCAAAGTATGAATGGACATAATGGGTTTTTTATCTAATTTTTTTTAAGTGGGGATCTTTTGCAAAATCGGTCATAAAAATGGAGAAAAAAATAAAAATAGTTTTTTAACTTATTATCAAATATTATAATCGATAATTAGACGTACAATGAAGAAATATAAAATAAGATTGTGAATGCACTTATTATAATATATATATATATATATATATATATTCTTTTAAAATTAAATAATACTAATGTATTGACATACAAATATTTAACCTTTAATTATCATATTTAATATACTAAATGCAAAAAAAAGTATTACATTACGAATTTATTATAGTGCTCCAAACAATGAGAATGATACCAAACAAAGTAATTGAGATGGCCATATTGTTAGATTTAGATTTAATAAATCAATTAATAGTTTCTATGGATCAATAATATAATATATGAACATATAAACTGTTATGTAAATATAGGGCCTTAATCTACATAATTATCACATGTGTCCAAAATGGCGTTGAAAACATACCTTAGTCAGCATTAGAATTGATGAGTGAAGAGGTTGCATTAGTGCCTCCAACTCCATCATGTCACAAATGGAAAGATTGATGGAGTAGTCAACCTTATAGATATCCGATCAGACTGAATTTTGGATATCAACTTTCTCTCATACACGGCAAGAACGTACTCCAATTTCAGTATGTTCTAACGGTTGGATATTCTTTTATAGCCAAAATAGTATTCTAAAACAAACACAAATTTGAGTCTTTGGACTTCTCTCCCTTATCTTATAATTACATTATGTTATCTTTTCATATGTCTGAATGATGGAAATCAGTCATTTATTTATAGGCATGGAGAACACCCAAATATCCAACTGTCACTTGATCTTAACCGTCCATCAAGGTAGATAACCAAGAGTCATTTTCACTCTTGGTATTTGGAGTACCCTTTCATTAACCAAAGTGACTCTTACTATTTATCTAATTATGGATTTATAGGGGGAGCCTAAAGGCAGTCTTCTGATTATAGATAACTCCCCCTCCTAAATTGAGGAAGGTGGACAACCCAGACGAAGCTCAGAGGAAACTTGCTAGAAGAAGCTCAAAGGAATCTTTCCAGAAGAATCTCAGAGGAAGCTTACCAGAAGAAGGTTAGAGAAAAAGATCAGATGAAGCTTACCAGAGGAAGATTGCTAGAGGAAGATCGCTAGAGGAAACTTGCTAGAGTAAGATTTCCAAAGGAAGCTCAGAGGAAGCTCGAAGGAAGCTTGCCAGAGGAAGATTGACAAAGGGAGGTTACAAAGGAAGATTACCTGAGGAGTCTCACCTAGAGAGGAAACCCAGGGTTGACACTTTTTTATACTTATTCAAATTATGATTCTGAAGAGATGTATTATAACTTTTATGTTATAATGATTTGTAATATGAGAGTGAGGTCAAACGGTATCCATGACGGACCAAGTCTAGCAGATCTTGGGAGAGCTTTCATGCTCTATAAGATGACATCACCAAGGGAACCTCAGAGGGAACTGGTTTAGAGGATTGAGAAGAAAGGCAACATTAAGGCTTGACTTAACCATTCTATATACACTTGGTAAAATACCGAGGGAACACAAGCCGAGAGAGTTTATCCAAAAGAACCACGAGTTTCATCTCACTTTGAGCCCAGTACCAAACAGTCCTTTTCCAAATTTCACATCTTCTTTAGGTGATGTCACACACCACCTACCTATTGTCCAATCCAAACTTGAGTTAACCATGGCAGTTTGAGGGGCTTTCAGAAGGTATCGTGGATGACTATTGAAGTGTGACAGCTGCCTGACACAGTTGATAGCCAAAAGGTGTCCGCAGGCATTTAATGTTAGTGACAGAAAGTAGAAGATTTTTCACATTGATTGAGACCGAGACATCTGAGGAGAGGTTGGTGGCTATTTAGAGATCCCATCCATTTCATAGAAAAAGGGTTCTCTCTAGAAATAAGATATGGTTCTTTGTCCTGAGTTCTTTCTAGAGAGAGAAAAAACATTGAGAGCATGGGAGTTATTACAAAACCAGGGAGCATTTAACCAACCACCAATGTTGGTTGTTGACAAGCTTTTACTACCATTTATTGTTATGATATATGTGCGGGAACTTGGTGTTTGAGCTTCCTACTAAGGTGTATTAGAGAGTTCTTATTTCTCTCTCCCTTTAAACGAGTTATTTCTGAGGTTCATTTATTGTTTATTCCAATCTGAGTTGTTATTCTATTGTGATTGTGTGTTTATTCCGTGATCATTAGAGGATATTAGGTTAGTTGTTATCACCATACCTATAGGGGTTACTCCTCCATCTAATCGAAAGTACCCTCTTACATTTGGTGACTCTGCTGGGGAGGTATTCTTCTAAAATTACAGCCCATGATAATGTTAATCATGTTCTCGACTGTGATGACATCCAATGGAGGGAGAAATAAAGGGAAAGGGGGCACATTGAGATTCCTATGGAGAAGGTGTGGGCTCCCTCGTGACTTGCGATGAAATACATAAGGAGATTGACAAAAAACTCTTAACAAGTGGTTTTCATTGTTAAGTCACCGTTATTGGTGTAATCACCATTATTGATGGAGTTTGACAAAAAAATCTTAACAAGTGGTTTTCATTGTTAAGTCAATGTTATTGGTGGAGTTTAATGAAAAATCTTAACAAGTGGTTTTCATTGTTATGTCATCGTTATTGGTGGAGTTTGACAAAAAAAATCTTAATAAGTAGTTTTCAATTTTAAGTCACCATTTTTGGTGGAGTTTGACAAAAAAAATCTTAACAAGTGTTTTTTTTGTTAAGTCATCGTTATTGGTGGAGTCACCATTATTGGTGGAGTTTGACGAAAAATCTGAACAAGTGATTTTCAATGTTAAGTCACCGTTACTGGTGGAGTTTGACAAAAAAACTTAACAAGTGATTTTCAGTGTTAAAGTCACCGTTACTGGTGGAGTTTGACAAAAAAAATCTTAACAAGTGGTTTTCATTGTTAAGTCGCCGTTACTGGTGGAGTTTGACAAAAAAATATTAACAAGTGATTTTCATTGTTAAGTCACCATTATTGGTGGAGTCGCCGTTACTGGTGGAGTTTGACAAAAAATCTTAACAAGTGGTTTTCATTGTGGATGGAGATGTTTCGTGCAGATATTTCTTGGCCACGCAATAAATATCTCCATGAGGGGGCAAATGTAGGGGGAGCCAAAAGGCAGTCTTGTGATTAGAGATAACTCCCCCTACTAAATTGAGGAAGGTGGACAACCCAAAGGAATATCGGAGGAAACTTGCTAGAAGAATATCAGAGGAATGTTTGCAGAAGAAGCTCAGAGGAAGCTTACCAGAAGAATCTCAGAGAATAAGATCAGATGAAGCTTACCATAGGAAGCTTTCCAGAGGAAGCTCAGAAGAAGCTCAGAGGAAGCTTGCCAGAGGAAGCTTAGACGAATCTTGCCAGGGGAAGATTTCTAAAGGAAGCTCAGAAAGGAAGCTTACCAGAGGAAGCTCAGAGGAAGCTTACCAGAGGAAGCTCACTCAGAGTGGAAACTCAGGGTTGACAATTTTTTATACTTATTCAAATCATTATTCTATAGAGATGTATTATAACATGTATGTTGTAATGATTTGTAATATGAGAGTGAGGTCAAACGATATCCGCGAGGGATCAAGTCTGGCAGGGCTTAGGAGAGCTTTCTGTAACACCCGGTAATTTTGAGGATTTGGTATTTAATTATTTTTGGGAGAAATAAAATTATTTAAATTGGAGAAAATTATGATTTGGAGAATTTATTGGAGTGGGAAGAATTATTCTAAATTTTAGCGATTCTAAGTTTAATTGTTCATATTATTTTGTGTCGCATTTTAGAGGTCGAAATTTGGAAATGTTATAAAGTATTTTGGATGACAATTCTAAGTGTGCGGTTGAGTCCGGATGGGTCGAGATAGTCATAAAAGAGTACCCGGGAGTAGTAATTGGGTCTCGGGGTATTTTTGGACATAGTCGGGACCACACGGGAGATTTGAGCCATTTTAATTAGGCCCATATGACTAAAAACGTGATTAGGGATTTTAAACCTAATTGAGGGAGTGTTGAACGAAAGTTAATAAATTCTAAACATAAGGGCTTGAGAGAAAAGCGGAGGAAGCAAGTGAAGAACAAATTGGGAATCTTTTGAAGACAAATCGAGGGACAAATTGGGTGTTCTTCATCAATCCTCTCTCTACACGAACAGATCAGACTGTAGGAACAATTAGAGGCAAGTGGTTAACTGTTGTGATTCTTAAATAGATGATAACCAATTCATATTATTGGAGGTGTACACCGAAATTCATTTTTGGGTGTGAGATTTACATGAAAATGGGTTTTTATGAATTGGGAAATTTTTGTGGATTTGATACTCAGTTAATGTTTGTATATGGTAATGAAGTCATGGAATTCGAATTGTAGTATGAACCAGTGTCTATTGGGCATCTGATTTGGATCTCTGATGATGAATTGAAAATCGAAGGAGTAAAACCCGAAAAATACCCGAATCGGGAAAGTTCAAATTTATGAAAACCAATTATGAATTAAAGGTCTCTAGGAGGTTTAGAACCTTTTCCATGTGTTAAATATTTTTGGTTATGATGGAATAATAGTGGGAGAGTGGATACAAAACTTGGTTGTGCGTTAATGGTGGAAACAGATTCGGGGAAAAAGATGAATATCATCTGATCGATCGATCGATCGACCCAAGGAGTCGATCGATCGACCCCTTCAGTTGTTGTAAAACATGAGATTGCAGATCTTTTCATCACGGTCGCGTGGACGCCGATCTCGTATTTTTTGGATTTTTTTAATTTATAATGATTTTTCTACGAAAGGGTGCGCGAGACCGACAACTTTAGGAATAAATAAATTCAAGTTATTTGGAGATGACTGTAGATGAGTGAAGGACTTTGGAAAAATACTGAAGAACATTATTTTATCCTTGCATTAGATAGGGGTGAATCCGGGGTATGAATTTGGGAGTATTTAGAATGAACGACACATGAAAATATATGAACGTATTCGAATGGGAATTTCGGATAAATATAGCATACGGGCTGGTATCTTAAGGAGGAATTTAATTGATAGAAATGAATAGAATTTAACATTCGGAATCTTATGGGATGAGTATTAAGTAATATTAAATTTAATAATAGTGTCAAACTTATTAACGAAATTTGGTGAAATAAATTCTAAAGGGTTAAATTTCGTACCGAGGGAAAATGTCCAGGTAATGGAGTTGAGCGATGCTACTTTAAATTAATTAATTATAGTGAAATTAATTAATTAAATTAACGTCAGACCATAGACTCAGGTATATATAGTCTAGTGTTACGAATTTTAGTACACGGTAAAGCCGGGTTTTAATATATATATAGGGAGTGGTGATAGTATATATATATATATATATATATATATATATATATATATATGTGTGTGTGTGTGTGTGTGTGTGTGTGTGTGTGTGTGTGTGTGTGTGTGTGTGTGTTGCGTGTGCTATAAAATATCAGTGACTAGATATTTATTTAATTTATATACTCTAGTGCTATCAATGGAGGTTGCGCGATGTGGGTGAATCCCCTATCTTGAGGAGTAGGGCGAGTATATCCCCAAGTCATAGCGTCCAGTATGGGTGAGGGGCTTATCTCACTTTCAGGGAAGGAATATGACCGCCTCCACTACGTTGATATTTTAGGCCAAGTTGGTAAGCGATTCTGATTTGGGTAACTAGGTTAAGTGAGCATACCTAGTATGATAGTACTTTAGAGGAAATCATCCGGCGAGGGTATACTCAGAAGGATGGATATACGGATGATGTATGTGTGGATGTTTTATGAAAGATATGTATATAATGGTATTAAATATTTTATGTGGGTAATAACACAGTGTGGGATGTATTTACTTTATATAGCTTGTGTCACGGTTATATGATATTATTTAAAAGGAATTAATTAGGTTAATTGGAGAGATAACTTATAACCCATGTATAATAATACTCAGTTTAGAGTAGGAAAGAAAGGGAGGGTTATACTCGGACTAGTTGGACGGTGCAGTACAACTAGGTGGGGTTAAGGAAACCGTTAGGTGTGAACATTAGGGTGATTATGTCCTCAAGAGAGTGAGACACTAACTTAAATATGAAGCACATTCATACATTTTTAATTAATGTAGTTAATTCACTTGGTAAATATTTTCAAAATGTTTTGGGTTCTAACCCTTGCTATAAAACTATTTTCAAAACCTTTTAGGTGTCCATCCACAGGGATGCCAGACTTGATCTTCTATTCCAGGGACACGTAGCTGCAGCACATGTGGATGCTAGCAGGAGCTTGAATTAGACGCATCGTTCATTCTTTCCTAGAGTAGAAATCATCTATCGGTTTCAATTTTACTTAGGGCTTGTCGCCCAAGATTTTCAGTATAGTTTTCAGATTTATTTATTTAGTTGTTGGATGATTGTTGTTGAATTATTTACTTTGGTGGCCGATGGTTTATTCGGTTGTTAGTTTAATTATTTATTCAGTTGATTTGATTCAATTGTTGTGAATGGTTTATATGTATTTCCGCATGCTATTGTCTTGTTTAAATAAAAAGTTAAAATTTGGCACCGACTTTTTGGAATACTAGGTGGTTAGTAACTTTTAAAAAGTTTTCGACAGTGATGCTAAGAATGAACCAACTTGGAGTCCTGTTTTAATTTGATATAGGACTGATCACCCGGTATTTTATTAGGCGGGGTGTCATAGATGGTATCAGAGCATCAGGTTCTCATGTCGTTAGGATCTGTGCGGCCTTTCACGTTTCAGCTTTGCGTTCTTTGAGATAGATCCCTATCATAGGATTGTTGTATTCTTATACGTATGAGCATTTATGTTCTTCTACTAATTACTTCATATTTGATGGGTGAACTCATACGATTCGATTCTCATTTCAGATGCTTCTCGGGAGAGAGAGAGAGCAGTTAGGACAGTAGGGGGAGATGAGACTAGAGAGGCTCATCAGGAGCTAGAGTTACCGCAACAACTTCCAGAGATGATTTCGGCTGCATAAGTAACTGTATTAGTGGCGCAGGTAGTTGAAGCGACGATTATGGCAGTGGAAAGATACTTTCCACGAGATCAGCAGCCGTTAGTGGCACCAGATGTTCAGGCCCACCCGGGGCCTTCGGAGTGGCAGCAAGTACGAGAGGTCTTTCAAAAAGGCTATCCACTAGAGTTTTGAGGGGGTTCAAATGTGGTTCTAGCGTGTCAGTGGAAGAGAGATATTCAACGTCACGTACACATGGTAGATTGCAATGAATTGCAGAAGCAAATGATAGCCACTTCTAGGTTAGTGGGAGCAATGCTATAGTGGTGGGAGTCGAACACCATCGTTGAGGAAAGGGATACATTAACTCTTACAAAGTTTTGGGTTCGATTCGATCGCTAATATTTCTAGCCAGCAGTTGAGGCTGAAATGAGGAGAAAATTCAGTGAGGTAACTCAGGGGGACCGTTCAGTGGCCGATTACGAGGAAGAATTCACTCATTTGGCAAATTTTATATCGAATGAGGTAAACAACGAAGAAAGAAAGAAGTCGAAGTTCATGGATGGGTTACTCTAGAGGATCAGGCAACATTTGATTGGTACTCCCGCATTAGTAGCTTATACAGACGTCATTAATGCAGAACTCCTACACTTCCAGGAATATCGCTTCCACATGAAAGGAAATAGGAGGGGAGTGGAACCCAACCAGTCGAATAAAGCGGGAGGGAACAATACCAGTGGGGTATCCCAGCAGTAGACTGGGGGACATCAGGAGCAGGATTTCTGGCAGGGGAATCAGGCCAAGAGATTTAGATCTGGGGGATATCGACAGGATAGCCAGGACTTCCGACAAGGCCAGCAAGGAAAGGATCAGTGCCAAGATGAATTTATTAGGAGGTGTTTCGTTTGTGGGGAATCTGGACACATGAGGAGAGATTGTCCTAAGCGAGGCAGGGGTCAACTACAGGATGACGTTCTGGATGTACAGCCACTACAACAAGTCATGCGTGCATTCGGGCAAGGGGAAGCCGCTCAGGAACCCGAGGATCATCCATTTCAGCTAGAGTATAGAGGTAATTATCTTTTTATCCTATGGTCATGGGTTATATTTTGAGTGATAGTGAGGTTAAGTAGAATTTAGTCGGTGTGTTGGCTGTAGCAGCCATATTACGTATATAAATAAATTATGGGGTAGAGGGGTCCTTTGGTGTTAACCACGAGAGAGTGGAGGTGTACACTGAGAGAAGGTTGAAATTATGCAAGGAGTTACTACTTTCGAGAATTATGGGAGTAGGTTACATGATTTTTCCAAATATCGGTTGGATAGCGATGGATTTGAACTATTGTGGATAGTGAGTGTAAGTATTGATGTTCGCAACACCAGGGTATAAATGACTTTACTAGGTGTCACCTGAGAGGGCGTCTAGCCTATATATATGTGTGTGTATATATGTTGTATTGTGTGGTGCGATAGACACATAATGATGCCTTGTGTTCTCATATTTTATCCCGATAAGTAGGGGTGTCTACTGAAGTGAATAAGGGTGGTTAGATTTATTTTCGAGCAGGGAGAAATAGCTCAGGGTTTATTTAGTGCAAGAACTAGTGATAGTAAGGGCATGGTATTTTACGTTGTCTTTTATAGCATAAGAGTAGGCGTGTATACTTTTGTGTTAATAGACAAGTATTTAGGGTTACGTGCTATGGACTGAGGGTCTAACAGATCTCAATGATCGACAATGTTAGGTAGTAGTGTATCGGGGGGTTCCTTGTTTGGATTTTGCTTTGCAAGACGTCCCATGCATGAAACTTAGCACGACGTTGGAAGTAGGGAGATTTTTATTCGTTAGTACATGGGTTGGGTACCTCGACTATTATTCATATATGTGATATGACTACGGGTTGGAAGTTATATTACGGGTTACGACTTTTTCATGAAAATGGGCTTTTATGATTTGGGAAAATTATGTGGATTTGATACTCAATTAATGTTTATATATGGTAATGAAATCATGGAAATCGAATTTTAGTTTGAACCAGTGTCTACTGGGCATTTGATTTGGAACTATGATGATGAATTGAAAATCGAATGAGTAAAACCCGAAAAATACCCGAATCGGGAAAGTTTAAAATTATGAAAACCAATTATGAATTTAAGGTCTATAGGAGGTTTATAACCTTTTCCATGTGTTAAATATTATTGGTTGTGATGGCATAATAGTGGGAGAGTGGATAAAGAGCTTGGTTGTGCGTTAACGGTGGAAACAGATTCGGGGAAAAAGATGAATATCTCGTTGATCGATCGATCAACCGAAGGAGTCGATCGACAGACCCCTTCGTTTATTATAAAACATGAGATTTTATATCTTTTTATCACGGTCGCGTGGGTGCTGACTTCGTATTTTTCTAATTTTTTTTAATTTATAATTATTTTTCTACGAAAGGGTGCGCGAGACCGACAACTTTAGGAAGAAATAAATTCGAGTTATTTCGAGATGACCGTATATGAGTGAAGGACTTTGGAAAAATACTGAGGAACATTATTTTATCCTTGGATTAGATGTGAGACCCCGCCTAATAAAATACCGGGCGATCAATCATGTACCAAATTAAAATAGGAGTCTCATATGGTTCAATCTTAGCATCACTGTTGATACACTACTACTTGGAAGTGTCGATCGTCGAGATCCATTAGACCCTGAGTACACAACCTATATATATATACTCATATAATTATATACCTTATCATACTCACTTTCATACACATATCACAATATAAGTCCGGATAAAATCTCTCGGAATGAGAATTAATCTTTATTCATTTTATCTATTTACTCTAATTAGAGATATATAATATCGTGTTCTCATACACAAGTAATATACTATACACACAAGTATAATAGCCATCCCCACGAGCTATAACTCTAGGATGCAGTCTCAATGCTATCATCTACCAGGGAACCACCCACATAGCATCCTGGGTACCAACGGTCGGAATCTCACACCGCCTTGGTAAAATCCAAATCATAGCGTATGGGAAACGGTCATAGTTCCTCCCTGAAAGTGAGACGAAACACACCCACCACGTCTCACCCCAAATAATAATCATAATATGAAAATGAATGCTATGACCTGGGGACTATACGCTCCCTGCTCCTCAAGCTAGGGGCCTCACCCACATCGCGCAACTTCCCATGATAACATAGAGGGGGTATGGTTCACATAAATATATATATATATATATATATATATATATATATATATATATATATATATATATATATACATGTTTGTATCATATTATAAATATACGAAAATCACATAATATAATCGGCATCGTTCCTCAACTATATATAAATGGCCATCATGGCCAATAACACATAACGATGGCCAGTAACCCCAAAGATTCTCTTCGATATAAAATTCAAGTATTCTCACACTCACTATAGTAAACCCAAAAGTATTCCCTCACTTGTTATATAACTTTTACCTTAATCACTATTAAGGAATTATATACTCATTGAATTTACTAATTCATAATAATAAAATAAGTCGACCCTCAACTTATTTTAGTCCCATAAGTTTCTTATTACCTATATGATAGTCACTCACAGACATATCGAATAACCGATCAACCTCTTTAGCCTATACCCTAAATTCCATCCTAATTACGTTCTAGGATTGTCTCGAATGTCTCTCGTCCCAAATCATTCATTAAGCCCATACCCCGGATCGTACTCTAAATTAATCCAAGGTTTTATCTTACATTTAACGGTTTACTTACCCTCAAATCCTCCATTTAGGAGTCCCGATATCATAACTAGGATCCCCCATTTAAAACCCTAAATTGAAATTTGACTCCCCATACTCTTATGGGAATAAAACTAACAAATTTGGTCAAAGGGAGTCGATTCGCCCTTATTGCGAATCGATTCGGCCCCCAATCCGAATCGATTCGGAAAATATTTTGTAAGCAAGTCCTCCACGAATTGATTCGGTTTAAATCTGAATCGATTCAACCTAAGGCAGACTTACAGATCCCCTTATGCGAATCGATTCGGCCTGGACCCGAATCGATTCACCCTGTTCGATGGGCACTGTTTGGGAGATTTTTCAATCTCCAAAATACCCAAATATCAACGCAACCTCCATTTTTGTGGTTTCTAATCTCAACCAACAATCCTATTATCATCCTAACATAGATTTATAACTAACACCTCAATTTATTTATGGTATTAAACCATTTCTCTTAGGTTTAAACCTTAAAACCATAAAAACCCTAGTTTGACATTTCTCCTATTTCAATTTAATTTTACTCTCCATTAACATGGTTTTAACAGTAGAATTCATTTAGAGTTTACAATACATAAATTTGTAAACTCTTACTCAAGTTTTACCAAATTTACTTTAAGGGTTCTAACCCAAAATTTCAAAATTTACCAATTATGATATGAGATATACACACTAAATTAA
The DNA here is from genome assembly GCA_949130495.1 of Sambucus nigra. Lineage (NCBI taxonomy): Eukaryota > Viridiplantae > Streptophyta > Magnoliopsida > Dipsacales > Adoxaceae > Sambucus > Sambucus nigra. Next base: position 589,066,020 of record OX422208.1, read on the forward strand.
ATAAAGTAAGTAAACACTTGCCTGGAGGATAAAATTCGACGACCTCGATTCGAATCCCGCGTAGTTTGGCCGGAATCCCCCTTTTCTTCCTATTTTCTATATTTCTTTCTTCTCCTCTCTCTTTTTCTTTCCTTTCTCCCACTCTCTCTTGCCTTATATAGGAGAGAATAAGGGTTTATCCCTTTAAAACCCAAAAGTGACTCGTTTACTCAATTACAAGTCCTTACTGATCCAAAAATATACTCTATTCTAACTATCTCAGCCATTTCGAAACCAACTGCACACTCGAAATCTCCATCCGAGGTACTTGACCGCAAACCCCTAATTAAACCCAATACATTCCAATGCGGGTTTTCCAATTAAAATATTATCCTTTGTCTCTTTACCCAACTGCGACATGTAATTAAAATGGTCCAACTCATTTACTTAATCCTGAAAGTAAGTGCATCACCCATCGAAATTCATGTAACCCTCATAAATTCCAAAAATTATTTCTCAGAGAAATTCCTCAAATCTCCAAATTATACTCATTTATGAAATTTAAATTATCCATAAAAGTACGGGGTATTACATACTCCCCCCCTTACAACGAAATTTCACCCGCAGAATTCGGATTTGATTAGTACTACCAACCTAGGATCGCTAATCACACCTCATCCATACACTCGTTCGGTACCTACCTATCTCAAGGTTTATACTATAACGCACTAGCTTACTAAATCCCTATGTGTTATACTACCATCTCGTCGTAAGGTGAATCTAATAACATCACATCGTACCCATCATTTTTTAGTACAACCTATAGAGAAAACGAGCCTATAGCCATCGTTCTAATGTCTAAATCTTACCGGAGAATCACGATTCTAAGCGTCATCTCATCTATATCAGGATATCTAATTTCCCTTAAAAGGGAAATTACTCTAACGTTTGACTATTCCCATTAGTCTCATCACTTATCTTGGGCATGATACCTCTTATTTCCCCATACTATTGGATTATTGCGTACCTCTTACGAGATTCCATTCAACACACTCCAAATCCATTTATGATAGCCTCACGGCATAATCTTCCGTTTTATATACTACGACCCCTTCTATTTTGGGCGCTATATTAAATCAACTCACCAAGGTGTCGATGCACCTTTTGTGGTCCGTGCCTATGTATAACCATTGTAAACGTCCGACATGTACAATCTCTCTGGCCTCATTTCCTTGGCGTAATACTCACACATGGGTTTTCCTAACCCGTAAAATTCGATTCTTCCTATACTTGGAAATCCAATCCTTGCCAAGGTTAAACCACCAATCTTCTTGTGGTTAACTCCCACCAATTTTTCCTATATCGACGCCCCTAGCTTTACTAGACTTACTTCCTAATAACCCTATGAATAAAGTGTTTCCAACATATGTAAAATGGGTACTATCCTAACTAAATCCCTAGTGCCCAATACCTCTCTCAACTCCCGACATTTGCTTGGTTTCATGCGTGGGACATCTCGCAACGAAAAATCCAAATAAGGAACCCTCCCGCTACAATACTCCCTCACGTCGTTGGGCATCGAGATATAACAGTCTAAGGCACACCAGCGGGACGTCCTAAGTCCTATCTTGCTAGCCTACCAACGTACCTCTACCACTAAGTCTTTCCATCTTGGAAAAAGGAAATTCTAACTAATTGAGGCGCCTATTCTCTTCAAATATGCTACTAACATCCCACCTCAAAACATCCCGCCTCCAAAAAATGTGCCTTTTATCCAAGGCCTGGCTATAAGCCTCAAATCAATTTATCTAACTCCTGCCTCACCCTGATATTTGTGATGAGAGAGCCATGTCAGTGCTTCTCTATAACACTTATATTTTCATAAGCATACCATCATCACACGAATCTCAGTCTATAGTGTTTCCTCTATAATATATAACTTATTATGAAAACCAAAATCCTTGCATTCTACAACATCTTTCCACTCTCAACGTCGTTAAGGTTCATGTGTGGAGCGTCTCGCAAGCAAAATCCAAATAAGGAACCCCTCCAATACACTACTACTCAACTTTGTTGGTTGTGGAGGTCCATTAGCTTTAATGTGTAATCAGGATAACCCTATCCCCTCTCTCAACAAAATGGGGTCTGAACTCCTATTTATTTTTAGGAGCCACACCGCCAAACGCTCGTACTAACACTAAGTCCTTAGCGCAAACAACAATGAGCTTAGACTCATAGCTCAACAAATAAGCCTGCATAACTTAAATCATATCTATAAGGTTTCCACGCATTCGAATCATGATAATGAAACATCTACTCATAGAAGTTCCATCTATACATATAATAAAGGCAAACTCAACCTGTATCTAGGTGAGATATCGCAACAACAACCTGTTCCACCCTGGAACCGCGGACATGATAGTCTTGAAATTATTAGCCTGCTATCGCTCCGATCAACGAAGAATATATCATACACAAAATAACATTATACTCTTATAACACATACAACATGAGAAATACAAATCTGATATAAACTCAAAATAGTAACACCCACTTTTCATAGCGAATGAAAGAAAATATATCCCCGCTATCGCGAAAAAATACATAAACATAAACATGTACTATATAATGTTATCGATACTACTAGTAAACTCGAATCACACACGAATCTAAGGTCAATAAAATATTGTGACTCAATCTTGCCACATAGAACATACCTCCTTCCTCCGAGGTAAAACTCATAACAATAACTTCGCTAATCTCCCTAGTTACTCCAAATGGTTCCCGAACACGATATACTTTCCCTAAATGAAACAAAACTACTTTAATCGATGCCTCACCTCAGCACCCTATTCTTGTCCTTTAACTCATAACGGGAAAGATTAAAGTGAGTGGTTCTACATTCCACATTGCAACTTTACTCACATGTGGCAACCCTGACCAGGTTAAGGTTATCAGTATCTCGAACTCTATAGCCTTGATCCTGATGATTTCCTTCATAGTTCCCTTAACTTCTTCATTAAAAGGAAACTCCGCCACCGGCCTCAACATCCCTGGTTCAATGAATTCCTCGAGTGGATGTCCACAATTGGGGTTTCATGAACAAAAACTCTTCATAGGTGTTAGGAACACTTTCTAGTGAGTCTATTATTCCTTTGAAGGACTCTCTCTTTTAATTGTACCTACCTTACTTCGGTACAAGGTTCACTTCTCCATATCACTCTTTATTCATTGTTGGCCTCTGGCCGATCCTTATGTGAATAATCCAAAACTGTATTCTTTTCCTTCCTAATCAACCAAAGGAATTTGCGATTAAAACCGTCTGTGAGATTCCTCTACGAGCAATACATCCTGCTCCCCCGAATATGGTGACCACCGTTCCCACCATTTCAATATTTCTCTTACGAGTGAAAAAATTTCCTCAAATTTTCACATATGGGTATTTACACACCTTGCTCTAGGCCAAAATTTCTTAGCCTTTCACTTTCGCTGAATCACATTACACTTACTCCGTATAACTTAACTTCAAGGTATGGTCCTTATCGAAGACCTTTCGAACCTTTTTTCCAATTTACTTCACTGTGTAATTCAAGTTTAGCACCATTCTCTACTATAGCGGCACTTGGATACTCATAACTACTATTTATTTTTGTAGTCATTGCAACCATCCTTGATAAATTCCATAAGGAGAGTGACCTCTACTGCGGTCCTAGTCTCTGACTTCAACTAACCGCTCCAAATAAGTCCCGCCTTCTGCTTCCCTTGAAATGGCCTTCTGTGGTCATCCTTCATCGATCAACACACGAATCTCGAAGGAGCGCGCAAAAGATTAATATAATCTTATGAAATGGTAGGAGAACGAAATCTCACAGGAGGAATCAACGATACTAATCCTAAGGCTCTATATCAAATCGAAAGCAACGTTGAAAGCGTAGTACGTCTGCACAGATTCCTAAGGACACTAGACCCTGATGCTCTGATACCATCTGTGACACCCCGCCTAATAAAATACCGGGCGATCAATCCTGTACCAAATTAAAACAGAAGTCTCATATAGTTCATTCTTAACATCACTAACGAAAACTAATTTAATCACTAATAACCTATTAGGCTGGCGTCAAAATTTTATTAACTAATCTTTTTAATCAAACCAACAAAGTAAAACCATCACACAACTTATAAATAAGACTGAAAATGAAATAAAATAACCGAACACTCGGTTTAACAATAATACAACCCAATCGAATTCCGCAATAAAAGGCGATAAAAGAATAAATAAATGTAGTCAGGCTTTTGGCCCGAGTGATACTACAATGCTTCCTATCTAGATCGCAAGAATAGAAGCGTCTAAAAGAAAACCGCATGCATCCACAACTGCTACAACCAACGTCAGACTCGAAGGAATCATCATCCAGGCGTCCCTGGGTCTGGACACCTAAGTATATACATATATAGCAAGAGAGGGTAAAATAGATAAACGGGTCAGAGCCCGAGTTGTGAAAATATTTTTTGCAAGTGCATAAATGCTTTATTTATGAAAAATATATATTTTATCTCAAATTTAAATTGGTATCGCACTCCCATGAGATACCTCTCACCCCTCCTCTAATAGTGCGCAGCTATCGCGTTCCTATTAAATAACCCAGTTCAATACCCTGCCTAACTAATCTGTTCTAACAAAACTCTAAAAATCCTAATTGATTCGAGCACTAAGGGCTAAACTTCTCCCCATGATTAGGCATAAATTCTTCCTAATTTATCCCTTGATTTAATCACTTTTAGCACCTCGAACAATGTAATTGAGTTGACTTTATCTCATAATCTTGCTACTGACTGATCCTAATGAGTACACCGAGTTTCTGGTATTTCGTGGTGATTTTACAGGTATTTTATGTCAAGAAATGGAAGAAAGAAACCGAAATAATCAAGAAAGAAAGAAAGAAGGAAAAGTCAAAAGGGCAAAAGGGAATTTCCACCCAGAATTCATATGAGGTACCTAAAGAGTAGTTGAAGACATCTCATTCACGAGTACATAGGAAGAAACGCCACCTCTATCGGAATCTCAGAACAAAATTTATGAGCAGTCAAAGTTGAGCCAAAAAGTCAAATAGCCGGACCGGTCCGCCCCTACCCCGAACCGGTCCGCCTTGTCAAATTACAGAAGACCCCGGACCACAAGAAAACCGAAGAAGGCAAAAATAAAAGGAACCGGTCCGCCCCCGAACCGGTCTGCCATAAAATAAAAAGAACCAATCCGCCTAAGGCCCGGATCGGTCCGGGCTTCGAGATTTGCAAATCCTATCTCTTCCTAAAAAGACTCCTAGTGTAGTTGAACTCCAAAATTGTTGTAGGGTATAAAAACCAAATTTATTATTGTTATTGGTACGGAGAATTAGTAGGATTTTTCTTCTCCTTTTCCAGAAACCCTAGTTTAGCTAATAATTTCAGTTTTAATTCAAGGATTGAAGATTTATTCAGTGATTTTTGTGAGTATCAGTTTCATTCATTGTAACACTTACTGCTTGGGTAATTTTAGTGAGTATTTCTTATTTTTAATTCATTTCTACATATAATTACCTTTTTCCTTAGATTAATTATGAGTTCCTTCACATCAATCATTGTTTTCATTAAATTCAACATGTTAGGCTAGATTTTCCAAGGCCGGGGTACATGAACCCAGCCTTATGTGTTAGCGTGTGTGTATAAAATTAATCCAATGAATTTAGTGATTGATTATGATCGTATTGCGTTGTTACCCAATAATTGTAGATCTTTATATCTCGTTTGCCTCTGGGTACTTGTGATGATTTAGAGTGCAATTTGAGTGTCACTATCGCGATACTGATTTACTCATCCTCAGATTAGGTATGACGCGGGCTTGAACCTCGTATACATAATGCTTGGTAGAACTAAATTCCGGGTCAGATCAATCAGATAAATTTATGATTAATATTATAACTGCACTAAACTAGGGTTGGGGGATTGTATTCCCGTCATATTTCTCTCATCATTTAAAACAAAAAGTTTCGAATCATCATTCATTCTTAATTTCGGTAGATTAGTATAGTTGCATTTCTTCATAATTTCATTATCGCATTTAGCTGTAATCAATCTCAAAACCAAATCAATTTTTCCTTTCCTTTTTAGAGTCAAAGTTAGGGTCTCTCCGTCTCTTCCCGTCGTCACAACTTTGTTGTCCTTTTTCCCTGAGGATCGATAGCCGACTTACTGGGATTATTACTTGAGCGACAGGCTTACACTTGAGCCTAGAATGACCGCATTCCTGAGACACATTTTCAGTCGCGTCAAGTTTTTGGCGCAGTTACCGGGGAACTAGGTAGACTTAGGATTAGATCGAGTCAATCCAAAGCTTTGACCAAAAATCTCCAAAAATCGAAAAAAACATATAAAAATTTTTCAAAAAGCACAAAAAGATTAACCATCATCTCTCCCAAGATTTTAATGAAAAATCCCACTCCCCATAATACTCCAACCAGCATTCACGAAATTCCAATAGTTGAGTATAACCCAGATAGTCCCCACACTCCAAACGCCCCACAGTTCTGGATCCCGCCTCCCACACCGCTACACTCAATTTCAAACAACACTCCATTTTCCTTCTTAGGACACACTCCCGAGTACACCTCAAGCACACCAAGTGAGAGCACCGAGTCCTTAAGAGAGAGGGAGATGTCGCAACACGGTAGTGCAGCTGCCAGTGAGGAAGAACCCCCATACCGCCCGTTGAGAGAATTCCTATATCCCGAGCGCACTGTCACTTCGGGATGGATTAGACTCCCATATAATGCCGGGCAATTCCGTTTCAAAAATGGTATGATCCAGATGCAACCACATTACCACGGTATGGATTCTGAAAAGCCATACCTACATATTAGGGAATTTGAGGATGTGTGCGATACGCTCAATGATCAAACCTGCACCCAAGAGGTGATCCGCCTCAAACTCTTCCCTTTCTCTCTCAAAGATAAAGCTAAGACCTGGCTATGGTCTTTACCTCCGAGCTCGATTCCATCTTGGAACGAGTTACAATTGAGATTTCTCAAGAAATTCTTCCCGCCACATCGAATAATTTCCATAAAGGCTCAAATTTAATCAGTTAGACAATCTGAAAATGAGCCATTTCATCGATGTCATGAGCGTTTTAATAAGTTAGTTACTTCATGCCCCCATCAGGATTTGATGCAGCGCAAATCATCTCTTTTCTCTATAATGGTCTGAATCTCAATTCCCAGCAACTTGTTGAAACCATGGGAAGTGGTCCCTTTGTCGATTTAGACGCCCAAGATGCAGAGCTTCATTTGAGGTATGTCGCCGAGACTACCCAATCCTGGGATACCTCCGACCCTAATGCTCAAAATCGAAATCGTCAAGCGACCACCATTCCGTCAGCGTCCGGCCTATATCATGTAGAAAATAATTCTATAGCAGACAGTCGGATTGATATACTTGAGAAAGAGATGCGATACCTACGAGGGATATGTGGGAGAGGACTAACTGGATCCATAATGAACCCCGTCGAGAAGGTGTGTGCTATTTGTGAGGCGGGCCATTCAACTGAGGAATGTCCGACGATACCCGCCTACAAAGTAATGCTTCAGGAGCAAGTTAGTGGTATAGGAGGATTTAAGGGTAATTTCGGTGCCCCGTACGGGAATTCCTACAACCCTTCATGGAAAAATCATCTCGGTTTTAGCTATGGGCAACAACATGCCGCAATGAACCCTCCTTCGTATGTTTCCCCTCCTCCACCACAACGTTTTCAACAAGCTCCGCACATGTACAAGCACCACCACCTCAAGGAAATTATATCCCGCCACAGCGGAGAACTCTCTAGGATACCATGAATCAATTCATCGCAAGCTAGACCGCAACCAATGCCAAATATGATCGTCTATTTGGCAACATAAATGCGAATCTATCAAAAATACAATCCTCATTGAGTGTTCAAGAGAAGGGCAAGTTTCCTGCCCAAGGCCAAAGACCTCCCCAAGGTCAAACTAGTGTTATCTCCACCTCCACTGAACATCAGGAGCAATATCAAGCTGTGACCACTCTTCGTAGTGGGAGAGTCGTTGATTTATCACCTCCCCCACACGACACAACGAAAGACAAGGAGATTTCGCCCGACACGAAAGAGGCCGAAGATATCCCCTTGAATGAGAGTGACCAAGAAGATGCTAGTGAGCTAGAGGTAGTAGTGAAACCGCCCTCCGCGGCACCATTTACTCAAAGGTTGATTCCCTCCCATAGAAGAAACCCACGTGAAGACGTACTAGAAATACTAAAGCAGGTCAAGCTGAATTTACCTTTTCTTGATGCCATTAAGAAAATTCCAGCTTATGGCAAAGTCATCAAAGATTTATTGACAGTAAAAAGGAAGATGAAGGTAAAGAATAATATTTTTCTAGCCCAGAACGTGATCTCCATTCTACTAAATGATCCCCCGCCCAAATTCAAAGATCCCGGTGCACCCACTATATCCTGCAATATTGGAGAGAATAAAATTGAAAAAGCCTTACTTGACTTAGGAGCAAGCGTAAATATCCTCCCTTACTGCATCTATAGGCAACTTGACTTGGGCGACCTCAAGCCCACAAAGGTCACTCTCCAATTAGAGGATCGAACAGTGAAGATCCCACGAGGCATAGTCGAGGACGTGATCGTCCAAGTTGACAATTTCTACTTTTCGGTAGATTTTGTCATTTGGGACACGGAGCCCTCATTCCACTCGATTAATCATGTTCCCATCATCCTTGGGCGCCCTTTCCTAGCTACGGCTAACGCAATCATCAATACTAGGAATGAGCAAATGCAACTCACCTTTGGGAACATGACCTTGGAAACCAACATCTTCCACATAGCCCAAAATGCAGGGGAGGAAGATGATCTTCACTCGGTGAGCCTCATAGATGAGATAGTAGAGGAGTACTTTGAGGAGAATTACTGTGGCGACGCTTTAGAGTCCTGTTTAGCGGTGAGACACGAGAGTGAGGGGACGTACACCGACTTTGAGAGGGAGGTTGGGGAGTTGAGAGAGCTACTTGATGAGAGTGCGTCGGACGGGGATGTGAGAGAGGTTAATTGGGTTTCTAGATTCGAGGAATTACCTCCGAGGGATACGCACATGCTTCCCTCCAATGAAAAATTTCCAACCCTCGAATTAAAGAAACTCCCCTTCCATATTAAATATGCATACCTAGGATAGGATGAGACATTTCCTGTTGTTATCTCCTCTAGCCTAGATGAAGGGCAGGAGGGTAAATTATTGAAAATTCTGAGGAAGGACCAAAGTGCTTTTTGTTGGTGCATTATTGATTTGAAGGGGATAAGTCCTTTGATTTGCACTCATAAGATCCATCTCGAAGATAATGTCAAACCCTCTAGAGAAATGAAAAGAAGACTGAATCCCTACATGAAAGAAATTATGAGAACCAAAATTATCAAATTGTTGGATGCCGGGATCATCTACCCAATCTCGGATAGCAAGTGGGTAAGCCCTATTCAAGTCGTCCCGAAGAAGTCGGGTATGACTGTGATTGAGAATACCAAGGGAGAGATAGTCCCCCAACGTACCACCATCGGGTGGCACGTTTGCATTGATTACCGGAAACTTAATGCGGGAACTAGGAAAGACCATTTCCCCTTGCCATTTATTGATCAAATGCTTGAAAGAGTGGAGGGACACCCTTACTATTACTTCCTTGATGGTTATTCCGGATATAACCAAATTGAGGTAGATGTACTTGACCAGGAGAAGACGACCTTCACTTGCCCTTTTGGTACGTTTGCCTACAAACGTATGCCCTTTGGTTTGTGTAATGCACCCATGACCTTTCAAAGGTGCATGTTGAGCTTATTTAGCGACATTGTCGAGAGAGGAATCGAAGTGTTCATGGATGACTTCAGCGTTTTTAGCACCTCTTTCGATATGTGTATAAAAAAGCTGGAAAAAGTACTTACCCAATGTGTGGAAAAGAACTTAGTGCTGAATTGGGAGAAGTGCCATTTCATGGTTACCGAGGGAATAGTTCTTGGCCACATAATATCATCCAAAGGAATAGAGGTTGATAGGGCAAAGATAGGTGTCATAGCTGATCTTCTTCCACCAAAATTGCTGAAGGACGTGCGCTCATTCTTGGGCCACGCAGGGTTTTATCGAAGGTTCATTAAGGACTTTAGGCCATCTCTAGGCCCTTAAGCAACCTACTCATGAAGGACACCCATTCGAGTGGACGGAAGCATGCCAAAGCTCTTTTGAAAAATTAAAAAACATGCTTGTGTCTGCTCCCATCATGCAAGTTCCGGATTGGTCCTTACCATTCGAACTTACGTGTGATGCAAGCGATTACGCGATCGGGGCTATTTTGGGCCAACTAAAAGATAAGCAAGCTCATGTCATCTACTACGCTAGTCGGACCCTTACCAGACCTCAACTCAACTACTCTACCACAGAGAAGGAGTTGCTAGCGGTAGTCTTTGCCCTTGATAAATTTCGGTCATATCTCATTAGTTCTCCTATTACTGTCTTCACCGACCACGCGGCCTTGAAATACCTACTTGCAAAGAAAGATGCCAAGTCGTGCCTCATAAGGTGGATCCTACTCCTACAAGAGTTCAATCTCTCCATCAAAGATAAGAAAGGAGTAGAAAATGTCATTTCCGACCATTTATCTCGGCTTTCGGTCGACGTACCTAGTGATCCCATACCCATAGACGAATAATTTCCGGATGAGCAACTTTTTTCTACCTCTTCGTATCCCTGGTTTGCTTGTATAGTGAACTATCTTGTCACGGGAGCCGTCCCTCCCGACTGGACACCACAAGATAAGAAGAGGTTTATTACTTGGTCGCGCATGTTCTTCTATGATGATCCATTCCTTTTTAAATATTGCGACGACCAAATCATCCGATGATGTGTACCGGATGATGAAATCCCGAAAGTCATCCAGTTTTGTCATGCGGAAGCTTGTGGAGGCCACTTTTCGACGAAAAAGACGGCCACTAAAATTCTGTAATGCGGCCTCTATTGGCCCACAATCTTTTGGGCTATGAACGAGGCTTGCAAATCATGCAATAGGTGCCAACGAATGGGAGCCATTACTCGACGAGACATGATGCCTCTTACCCCCATACTCATCATTGAGATATTCGACTGTTGGGGTATTGACTTGATGGGACCCTTCCCCCCGTCCTTGGGTTTCCTATACATCCTTGTCGCGGTAGACTACGTTTCTAAATGGGTGGAAGATATATCTACCAAGACGAATGACAACAAAGTGGTGATAAAGTTACTGAAGGAACACATACGTTCCCGCTTCGGTGCACCGAAAGCAATAATTAGCGATAATGGCACCCACTTTTGCAATAGGCCATTCGCGAAGCTCTTGAGAAAGTATGGTGTCGTTCACAAGTTGGGAATGACTTATCACCCACAAACGAATGGGCAGACCGAACTATCAAATCGAGAAATCAAGAACATTCTCAAAAAGACCGTAAATCCTACCCGAAAAGATTGGTCACTTAGGTTGAACGGTTCGCTATGGGCCTATCGTACCGCATTTAAGAATCAACTCGGCATGTCCCCTTTCCGCTTTGTATGTGGAAAACCTTGCCATCTTCCCGTTGAGATCAAACACAAAGCATATTGGGCGATTAAGCAATTGAATTATGCCATGGACAAGGCCAGTGAAGCCCGCAAGCTTCAATTGAATGAGTTAGAAGAACTACGTAATGATGCGTATGAGAATGCCAAAATTTTGAAAGCGAGGATGAAACTCGCTCATGATAGCATCATTCGACGAAAAGAGTTTCTCCCCGGGCAAAAAGTTCTCCTCTACAACTCTCGGCTTCACCTCTTTCTGGGCAAGTTGCGGTCACGATGGTCTGGCCCGTTCGTTGTGAAGAATGTTTTCACCCATGGAGCTGTTGAATTGGACGATTTAAAAGGGGTAAATACATTCAAAATGAATGGACAACGCCTAAAGCCATATCTCGAGGCATGTGCAGAAGAAGTCGACACCGTCTGGTTATTGAACCCCGTTTATGGGGTTGAGTGAACTGTTGCAGCGAGGTCGTTGCTCCCCCGACGCGTATGGGGTGAGAATCGTGTGTGTTGAGAGTCGTGTGGACTAGGTTCAATCGAGAAAAGCATCCGTGCGTTTCGAGAATTTTGAGTCAAAGGGTGTTGACCAGTGAAATAGAGAGGGTTTTTAGTCCAGTTGGATAGAGAATACGTCGGGAAAGTGAAATTTTTTTGAAGAAGAGAGCTCGAAATCAAGTTAGGAGAATTCCAACCCAAAAGCCCTGGGGCGGATCGGTTCCTTTTTAAGGTGGACCGGTTCGACCCCGGACCGATTCCTTTTATTTTAAAAGGAACCGGTCCGCCTGGCGAGCCGTTCAGATCCTAATGGACACTAGAACCTGATGCTCTGATACCACCTGTGACACCCCGACTAATTAAATACCGGGTAGCTACTGCTTTATTAAATTAATACAAAATGCCAAGTTGGTCCAGTTAATAGAATCACTGTCGAAAACATTTTAATGATTACTAACCACCTAGTATTTAAAAAGTAAGTTGCCCAATTTTAAGTTAAGTCTGATTAACATGCAATAAAAGAATAATGGAAGAACAAGATAAATCCATTCACCATACCGAAGTAATGAAATAACCAACAATAATAATAAGTCCGGAGGAAAAACTCCTCACAACAATCCCACAACTGAAGATAATAAAACAAATCTGAATCCTGAATTAATTACATGCCCGAAGTCTGAATAACTGAAATAAATGAAATGTCTAAAAGGAATGGGCGACATGCCCTACAACTGATAAAATACTGAATATGGAGTCAAAGTAGATGAAGCATCTATAATTAATGTCCCGTAACTTCCACAAACAGCTACAAATCGTCACCTGAATGAGAATCCTAAGCATGGTGTCCTTGTGGCTGGGCACCTAAAATGGTTTTTACAAAAATAGATTTGAAAGCAAACGGGTCAGAGCCCGAAAGTGGAGAGTATTTTGAAAACAACAAGTGCTTTAATAACAGTTAAAACAATAATGCAAAGTACATGTTAGGACGTGCTCTCACATGGAATACTCACCTCTAGTCTAACTGTGCACTCCTAACATTCCTATACCCATTCATGTGATATCTCATAACTATCTAGTCAAAAGAGCTTCTAACACTTCTACCCGGTTCACATTTTTAATTCCAACCTTAACAATTAAATAGAAAGTTCTACTTTAATTCTCGGATTCCTAATTATTAACAAAACCATTAATTGATATCAGTCCCCTTTTTATTTTTTCATAATGTGACTATAACTATACTCACAATTTAACATAGCAAATTATTTTTCATTTAACCGTATATTATTCACATCATAAATATTCAATACAAGCACCCAAAGGCTAAGCTGCGGTGCACACATACTCTGTTATCCATCCCGGTACATCACGTACATAAGGATTACGCATTCCGAGTCTCTCAGGAATCGTTCAGATAACAACATCACAAATAATGGAGGCGAACACAGTCACATCACATGGGTCACGCACATACCTACGCTCCCACGATCAGCAAACTTATTAACATCCAAATAAGTCCTTCTCTGACCTATGTTCATCGAGGTAACCAATCTAAATCCGGGCAACACAAGGATAAGAAGGCCCTAAGCGAACGTAAACCTCCCGTGATAGCAAGTATGGTAGGTATGTCATACACATAAAATTATATACTAAGCATTCACACATCTTAGATATCTCGATATTAATAAAGGTATACTCTACATCTTTATACCATTATTCCAAATTCATATATTTCAAGTCTCCCGATAATATAAAAGTTAAACTGTCGACACGTCTCACGTCGTAGTTTCTTAAACTTAAGACCTATCTCAAATAGACTATTAAGTTCCTATTATTCCCACATATAACATCTTTATTCCTAAGGTCTTCACTTCTGCCCCAAACCTCATTTCATCAAGTTATTCAAATTTACACTATTAAACCAAATATTATCTCACTTATCGAATTTCATTAATTTAGAATAATTCCTCAAATTGAATTCTAATTAAGGCCCAAGTTTCATACTCATGCCTACTGGTCTTCTTTAGGTTTAAGGGTATTCATAAGGTCTCCAATATTATTTTCCAAGGGTTACGACCATTAAAATTTAAAATAGGGAAAACTTTACTCATTCTGGGAAGGTCGATCGATCGACCTTTTCCTTCGATCGATCGACTGATGAACATCGATCGATCGAACGTAACAGGTATGGCTACGGACTGCTTCGTTCTGCAGTTTTCAATTCATCCCAAAACACCATTTACAAGCATGAAACTCTAAGATAATGTTATAATATCATCATACAATCATCCTACAACAGTATTAACGTTCTACAACCAATAATTCATCATTCAAGGGCTTTGTTTAGATCAAAACTTCATCAAAATTCCAGATTTCTTCTTCTTTCAAGAACATCAATAAACTTCTTCTAAAATCCATTTTTAGATCGTCAATGGTTCTGTTTTGAACACATAATTCGTCCAGAATGATACTACATGCAATCCCTAACATAATTTATAGCTTTTAACTTCCAATTCATGGGTCTATATCATCTTCCAAGATCAATTTCGAAAATTCCTAAACATGGAAAACATTGCATTGAATCAATTGAAATTAAACCACTTGCCTTGATTCAATCTCTGATTTTGATGAAGATTTGAAGAAGTTCCCTCTCTCTTTCTGCAGGATTCCCTTCTATCTCTCTCTCTCCAAGCTTTCTTCTCCAATGGCTATGGTGGCTAGGGTTTGTTTTTGGGAAAGAAATTAGAAACCTAATTCTAATAACCTACGTAGCCTATTGAGTTAACATGGGTTGATTAGTGGCTTAGTGGGTCAAATTCACATCAGATATAATTTACTAATTTTCGTCACTTTTAATTTCCAAAAATACAAAATTACCAAAATACCCTTTATGTTGCCGGTATGGCCTAAAAATACCCCGGGACCCAAACTAAACCCCCGGCTAGTGTTTTCTGACTATCTCGACCCTTCCGGACGCGTTGGCGCACTCAAAATGACCATACGATTAATAGAATTTAAATTCACTTTTATAATTAAAATAATTATATCCTGACGCGACTGTCACACGCGTCCCAATAAAATATCCAAATTGTCGTATATCAATCTCACGACAAATTTCATAATTCAATATTCATATAACATCATATATACTCAATATGGTCAAATACCAACTCACATCTCGCTAGTATTTTATCCGGATTAATTCCCAATTAATTCTCATTTAATTCAATTAATCCCAAAAATAAATATCACAGAAAAATACGGGGTATTACATACTTCCCCCCTACTAACTGAATTTCGTCCCGAAATTCGGAACTAGAAAGTACCTGGTAAGAATAACTCTGGATAACGTTCGCGCATCTCATCCTCGCGCTCCCATGTCGACTCCTCGACATTATGATGTCGCCATTGAACACGCACTAACGGAACTATCTTTGACCGCAGTTTCCGCTCACTTCGGTCTAGAATAGCAATCGGCCCCTCCTCGTAGGAGCTATCCGGCTGGAGATCGATGTCCTCCACAGCAATGTGAGAATGAGCCAAATTATCTCTAAGGTATTTCCTTAGCGAGGAAATATGAAACACATCGTGAATCCGATGCAAATGCTCCGGTAACCCAAGTCTATACGCAACCGGTCCGATACGCTCAATAATAGGAAATGGTCCCATATATCTTGGTGCCAACTTCCCTTTCTTCCCGAAACGCATAATCCCCTTCATAGGAGATACTCTGAGAAAAACCTGATCCCCCACTTGGAACTTCTTGAAGAACCTCTTCGCATCAGCGTAGCTCTTCTGCCGGTCCTGAGCTACCCGAATGCGACTCCGAATCAATTATATCCTCGCCGAAGTATCCTGAATCACTTCCGACCCAAGTAGTTTGTTGTCCCCCCACCTCCAACCAACATGACGGGGAACGACAAGGTCTACCGTACAACGCCTCAAATGGAGCCATGCCAATAGTGAACTGGTAGGAGTTGTTGTAAGCAAACTCCACCAGTGGAAGATACTGTTCCCATCCACCCCCAAAAATCAATGATACTCATCCGTAGCATGTCCTCCAACATCTGATTTGTGCGCTCGGTCTGCCCATCGATCTGCGGATGATAAGCTGTACTCAACCGCAATTCCGTGCCCATGGCCTCCTGAAAACTCTCCCAAAACCGTGAAATAAATATCTTGTCTCGGTCAGACACTATATTTAGGGGAACACTGTGAAGTCTCACTATCTCAGAAATAAAGAGCTGGGCATACTGTCCCGCAGTGTAGTCTGTCCTCACAGGTAGAAAATGAGCGACTTTGGTCAACCTGTCCACAATTACCCAAATGGAGTCGTGACCTCTCTGTGACGTAGGCAACCCCGTGATAAAGTCCATAGAGATGCTCTCCCACATCCACATCGGGACCTCTAACGGCTGTAGTAGTCCTGCCGGTCTCTGATGATCCACTTTTACTAGCTGACAAGTGGCGCATTTAGAAACAAACTCGGCAATCTCTCTCTTCATTCCGCTCCACCAATACTGACGTCTCATGTCTTGGTACATTTTGTCCCCACCGGGATGTACCGTGAACCGTGAGCCGTGCAATTCTGCCATCACATCGTGCCGCAATTCCTCCCCTTCCGGAATTACCAATATCCCATTGAAGCGTAATCCCCCGTCTGAGCTAATGGTATAGGATTCGGCTCCCTCTGCCAATAATCGAACTATCTTCTCCTGACAGAACGAGTCGTTTGCCTGTGCCCTCACTACCTTCGTGATAATCTGCGGTGTAACAGTCATCACAGAGATGAATGATCGGGCCACTGCATCCTGGTGTCCCAATTCCTTCCACTTTGCCTTCCACACTTCCGCCACCTCATCTACAGGTCTACGGCTCAACGCGTCTGCTACTACGTTAGCCTTCCCCGGGTGATATTGGATATCAAACTGATAGTCCTTCACAAACTCAAGCCACCTACGCTGTCGCATATTCAACTCCTTCTGCGTGAATAGGTATTGTAGGGACTTGTGGTCCGTGAACAATCGAAACTTCTCCCCCAAAAGGTAATGTCTCCAAATACGAAGGGAAAATACAACTGCCGCCAACTCCAAGTCATGAGTGGGGTAATTCTTCTCGTGAGGCTTTAGCTTTCGGGAAGCATAAGCTATGGCCTGACTTTCCTGGTGCAATACACCTCCAAGTCCTTGTAAGGACGCATCGGTGTAGACTAAATACTCAACTCACGATCTCGGCAATGCTAACACAGGTGCTGAGGTCAACTTATCCTTTAACTCATCAAATGCCAACTGACAGGCATCAATCCAGATGAATGGCACACCTTTACGAGTCAGATGTGTCAAAGGGCCCGCTATCTTCGAGAATCCTCGAATGAACCTCCTGTAGTATCCTGCTAGGCCCAAGAAACTACGGATCTCTGTCGGTGTCGTGGGCTGTCCCCACTCCCTCACCGCGGATACCTTCCTCGGATCAACACATATCCCCCGGTCAGAAATAATGTGCCCTAAAAACTGGACCTCCTTTAGCTAAAACCCGCACTTCTCATACTTTGCATACAGCTCGTTCTGACGTAGCGTTTGCAAAACTTGCCTCAAATGCTCGGCTTGCTCCTCCTCTGTCTGGGAGTAAACCAGAATATCATCAATGAAGACAATGACAAACTGATCCAGGAAATCCCTGAACACCCTATTCATCAAGTCCATAAACACGGCTGGAGCATTGGTCAAACCAAAAGGCATAACCCGAAACTCATAAGAACCATATCTCGACAAGAACGCAGTCTTCGAGACATCCTCCTCCCTGATACGCAACTAATGGTATCCCGATCTCAAATCAATCTTCGAGAAGAAAGAAGCTCCTCTCAACTGGTCGAATAAGTCATCGATTCGAGGCAACGGATACTTATTCTGTATCGTGACCTTATTCAACTCTCGGTAGTCCACACACAATCTCAGTGAACCATCTCTCTTCTTCACGAACAACACAGGGGCACCCCACGGTGAAGTACTCCTCCGAATAAACCCCTGACCCAACAACTGCTCAATCTGATCCCGTAACTCCCTCATCTCAGCTGGAGCCATACGGTACGGTGCGCGTGCTATAGGTCTCGTACCTGGCAATAAGTCTATAACAAAGTCTATCTCTCGACTGGGGGGGTAGGCCTGGTATCTCCTGAAACACATCACAATACTCCCTGACAACTGGGATCGAATCTAAAGGAATCACAACCACCTTAGAGGTATCCTCCTCTAGGTAATACAAATGAGAGGTCGAGCCTCCCTCTAGGCGAGGCATCGCCACTACAAACATCTCTTGTCCCGAAATGGCAAAAACAATGCTCCCACCGAAGCAATCAATCATGGCCCTATAAGCTACGAGTCAATCCATACCGATAATCACATCGTGCACATGCATATCTAATACCAACATGTCTGCAGGTAATACCAAACCACCAATATCTACCCCCACTCCCCGACATATAAAGAATATAAGTGACCCATTCCCCAATGGTGAGTCGACACACGTCACTGTGCTCTCCGCTGTGGCTAACAACCCTAAAGCCTTCGCGAAATGTGTAGATATAAAACAATGTGTAGCCCCCGTATCAAACAATACCCGACCCATAGTGCCATGGATAGGAAACGTACCCTCAATCGCGGGCGGTGCCTGTAGAACTGCTGCCTGGTGGACGTTATAGACACGTCCATACTATAGCTGCCCCTGCTGAGCTGGGGCTGCTGGAATGGGTGGAAATGCTGCCATCTGTGGCGGTGCGGGGAGAGCGGCGGGAAACACAGGCCTCTGCGGCTCCTGGCGAGCACCCTGCTGCTGCTGCTGTGGGGCCCTGCCCCTATCAGGACAATCCTGTCGTTTATGGCCAGTCTTGCCACAAACATAACACTTCCCTGGGAAGTTACCTCCTCTCTTCCCCTGCTGTCCCCGGCCCTGGTGGCCGTTACCATTCCTCCCTTGGCACTGCTGGCCCTGCTGAAACTGCTGCCCATTCTGCCCCTATTGGCTCTGATGGCCATTTGGACCCTGATGGCCCTGACGGAAACCTCCCTGTCCGTGCCTGTAATTTCCTGATCTGAACCTCTTCTGATACCCCTGCTGGGAACCCTACTCACCCTGTTTCTTCCCCTAAACAGATTGTGCCCCACCGGCACCATGTCCTCCAGTCCTGCCCTGATGGCTAGACTCTCGCGATCTCTTGCCCTCAGCCATATGAAAGCGGTGATCCTGGCAGTGTAACAAAGCAGCGTTAACCACATCAGAATAAGTGGCCAACGAAAGGTTCCCTAACAGATGTTGACGGATCCTCCATGTCAACCCGTCGGTGAATTTCTCAATCTTCTTCTTTTCTGTCGGTATCTCATCCGGAACGATATTCAACAGATTCGTGAACTCGGCCTCATACTCGGCCACGGTCTTACCCTCTTGCTTCAGATTCATCAATTTCCTCCTCATTTCCGTGTGAACAGCTGACGAAAAGTAATTGCGGTCGAACCGCACCCAAAAGTCCTAAATAGTGAGGGTATCCCTCTCCTCCACGGTGGTAATAGACTCCCACCACTGCAGTGCAGATCCAACTAGCTTGAAAGTAGCTAGCACCTGCTTCTGAACATCCGTGCACTCATAGATCCTCAAGTGCCTCTGCATATCCTTCCTCCACTGGCTCGAGACTACCACATCTGAGCTACCTGCAAACTCTGGCGGATGCGCTTTCTGAAAAGCGTCACGTACACGTTCCCAAGCAGACGGGAATGCATTTGCCTGTACTAGCATGGCAACCGGCGCCTGAGGTGGTGCCTGCTGAACTACGGCAATTACAGCATTTACCGCTTGGGCTACAATGGCTGCAATCTCAGCGGCGTTCATCATGCCCTGAACTGGAGCGGGCTGGGGTTCTGGCGTTGCATCCCTGGGAACCCTTTGTGCACGTCGTGGAGGCATCTGAAATAAGAATGAAGTTTATAAGTTCGCAGTTATAAACTTAAAATAGCTAAAGAACGTAGCATATACAAGAGAATACAATAGTCTTAAAATATAGGGCTCTATATCAAAGAAAGCGCAGCGGAAACATAATAAACCGTTCAAATCCTAATGGACACTAGAACCTGATGCTCTGATACCACCTGTGACACCCCGACTAATTAAATACCGGGTAGCTACTCCTTTATTAAATTAATACAAAATGCCAAGTTGGTCCAGTTAATAGCATCACTGTCGAAAACATTTTAATGATTACTAACCACCTAGTATTTAAAAAGTAAGTTGCCCAATTTTAAGTTAAGTCTGATTAACATGCAATAAAAGAATAATGGAAGAACAAGATAAATCCATTCACCATACCGAAGTAATGAAATAACCAACAATAATAATAAGTCCGGAGGAAAAAATCCTCACAACAATCCCATAACTGAAGATAATAAAACAAATCTGAATCCTGAATTAATTACATGCCCGAAGTCTGAATAACTGAAATAAATGAAATGTCTAAAAGGAATGGGCGACATGCCCTACAACTGATAAAATACTGAATATGGAGTCAAAGTAGATGAAGCGTTTATAATCAATGTCCCGTAACTTCCACAAACAGCTACAACTCGTCACCTGAATGAGAATCCTAAGCATGGTGTCCTTGTGGCTGGGCACCTAAAATGGTTTTTACAAAAATAGATTTGAAAGCAAACGGGTCAGAGCCCGAAAGTGGAGAGTATTTTGAAAACAACAAGTGCTTTAATAACAGTTAAAACAATAATGCAAAGTACATGTTAGGACGTGCTCTCACATGGAATACTCACCTCTAGTCTAACTGTGCACTCCTAACATTCCTCTACCCATTCATGTGATATCTCATAACTATCTAGTCAAAATAGCTTCTAACACTTCTACCCGGTTCACATTTTTAGTTCCAACCTTAAAAATTAAATAGAAAGTTCTACTTTAATTCTCGGATTCCTAATTATTAACAAAACCATCTATTGATATCAGTCCCCTTTTTATTTTTTCATAATGTGACTATAACTATACTCACAATTTAACATAGCAAATTATTTTTCATTTAACCGTATATTATTCACATCATAAATATTCAATACAAGCACCCAAAGGCTAAGCTGCGGTGCACACATACTCTGTTATCCATCCCGGTACATCACGTACATAAGGATTACGCATTCCGAGTCTCTCAGGAATCGTTCAGATAACAACATCACAAATAATGGAGGCGAACACAGTCACATCACATGGGTCACGCACATACCTACGCTCCCACGATCAGCAAACTTATTAACATCCAAATAAGTCCTTCTCTGACCTATGTTCATCGAGGTAACCAATCTAAATCCGGGCAACACAAGGATAAGAAGGCCCTAAGCGAACGTAAACCTCCCGTGATAGCAAGTATGGTAGGTATGTCATACACATAAAATTATATACTAAGCATTCACACATCTTAGATATCTCGATATTAATAAAGGTATACTCTACATCTTTATACCATTATTCCAAATTCATATATTTCAAGTCTCCCGATAATATAAAAGTTAAACTGTCGACACGTCTCACGTCGTAGTTTCTTAAACTTAAGACCTGTCTCAAATAGACTATTAAGTTCCAATTATTTCCACATATAACATCTTTATTCCTAAGGTCTTCACTTCTGCCCCAAACCTCATTTCATCAAGTTATTCAAATTTACACTATTAACCCAAATATTATCTCACTTATCGAATTTCATTAATTTAAAATAATTCCTCAAATTGAATTATAATTAAGGCCCAAGTTTCATACTCATGCTTACTGGTCTTCTTTAAGTTTAAGGGTATTCATAAGGTCTCCAATATTATTTTCCAAGGGTTACCACCATTAAAATTTAAAATAGAGAAAACTTTACTCATTCTGGGAAGGTCAATCAATCGACCTTTTCCTTCGATCGATCGACTGATGAACATCGATCGATCGAACGTAACAGGTATGGCTACGGACTGCTTCGTTCTGCAGTTTTCAATTCGTCCCAAAACACCATTTACAAGCATGAAACTCTAAGATAATGTTATAATATCATCATACAATCATCCTACAACAGTATTAACGTTCTACAACCAATAATTCATCATTCAAGGGCTTTGTTTAGGTCAAAACTTCATCAAAATTCCAGATTTCTTCTTCTTTCAAGAACATCAATAAAATTCTTCTAAAATCCATTTTTAGATCGTCAATGGTTCTGTTTTGAACACATAATTCATCCAGAATGATACTACATGCAATCCCTAACATAATTTATAGCTTTTAACTTCCAATTCATGGGTCTATATCATCTTCCAAGATCAATTTCGAAAATTCCTAAACATGGAAAACATAGCATTGAAGCAATTGAAATTAAACCACTTGCCTTGATTCAATCTCTGATTTTGATGACGATTTGAAGATGTTCCCTCTCTCTTTCTGCAGGATTCCCTTCTATCTCTCTCTCTCCAAGCTTTCTTCTCCAATGGCTATGGTGGCTAGGGTTTGTTTTTGGGAAAGAAATTAGAAACCTAATTCTAATAACCTACGTAGCCTATTGAGTTAACATGGGTTGATTAGTGGCTTAGTGGGTCAAATCCACATCAGATATAATTTACTAATTTTCGTCACTTTTAATTTCCAAAAATACAAAATTACCAAAATACCCTTTATGTTGCCGGTATGGCCTAAAAATACCCCGGGACCCAAACTAAACCCCCGGCTAGTGTTTTTTGACTATCTCGGCCCTTCCAGACGCGTTGGCGCACTCAAAACGACCATATGGTTAATAGAATTTAAATTCACTTTTATAATTAAAATAATTATATCCTGACGCGACTGTCACACGCGGACCAATAAAATGTCCAAATTTCAGTATTTCAATCTCACGACAAATTTCATAATTCAATATTCATATAACATCATATATACTCAATATGGTCAAATACCAACTCACATCTCGCTAGTATTTTATCCGGATTAATTCCCAATTAATTCTCATTTAATTCAATTAATCCCAAAAATAAATATCACTGAAAAATACGGGGTATTACAGCAAGCTACTTTTACATATCATCTCTTCGACCCCCAAACTTCCATCCGTTTGGGCCGCACCTTATACGCGGACATCATTAACGCGTCCTTGGATGAGAAGGGCATCGCCCCACTTCCTTATGCCTGATTGATCACTTCCATCCTTAAGGATTCTGGCATAGCGGAGCCAAGTGACCATACGCGCCTCCCCGGTCCTTTCGGACAAGGGACCCGCACCAAAAGCGCCAAACAACTAGCTGTCCTCCAGGCTAGGCGGGGTGATGATGTTGAAGAAGAGGCTGCCTCGAGCGAGAGCAAGGAAGAAGTAGGGCCAGTCGGTGAGGATGTCGAGATGGGAGATATCGGCGCGGACGAGGAGTCGGCGGACGAGGAGGACGACCCAGATTTCGAGTGGTCGGGAACCGACCTCGCAGCCCGCATGTCGGCGCTTGAGAGCAACTTCAACACTTATCAGACCAACTACGAGCGCGACATGGGCGTAGTCCTCCGCGTCCAAGCGAACATCTATCGCCGCCTCGGGGATCCGAATGAGCCACTACCTTCCTACTACCATAACCCTATGACCCCACCGCGCCCGGTTCCTCCCATCCCCCACCCCGGTGAAGCTCTATATGGTGCTAGCAGCTTTTTATTTTTTTTCCTGTTCACAGTTGTATGCTTTTTCTTGCACATGTAACACAGTCCTGTTGTAATAAAATCTGCATTTTTCCATTTGTTTGTTTTATTTATAACACTTATTATTTTGCCTACTTTAAATTTTAGTCCTTTTTGCTTGAGGACAATGCAAAAGTCTAAGTTAGGGGGGGTCACAAGTGCGTATGTCTAAAACTTCACAAATTTTCAAAAATGCCCAAAAATTTCAAAAAAAAAATCATAAAATTTTGAAAAATCCAAAAATATTTTTTGTTCAAAATAAATAAAAATTGGAATTCAAATCTTTCAAAAATATCATTAAAAGTCGGTTTAAAGTCTCAAGTTGTAAACATTCAACATACACAAAGCTGAAATTGACCAAAGATGGAAATTGAGCGAAAA
Source organism: Sambucus nigra (assembly GCA_949130495.1). Lineage (NCBI taxonomy): Eukaryota > Viridiplantae > Streptophyta > Magnoliopsida > Dipsacales > Adoxaceae > Sambucus > Sambucus nigra. The sequence continues at coordinate 589,090,213 of OX422208.1, forward strand.
TTGATGACTTAATGAATAAGTATGGAGATTAACAAACCCGGTGAGATTCGAGCCTATCACTTTTTGCGAGTTTTTAAATCAATCTGAGTTAATTGTTAACTCAAAGTTCTTTTCAGCGCCTAAAAAGTTGTCAAGGATCTCAATCCTTTCATTTTGATCGGTTTTGAAAAACGTGTGGGTTTTTGCTTTGAAAAACGTGCCAAATTGATCTCTAAACTAAAATTCATCTCGAAACGCACATGGTAACGCAATTGGTATTTTAGACAATGAAGTAGGCCCTCGTTTTGTCACCCAATAATATTAGCCATAAAAAGATGTGAAAAATTATCCCTTTGATAACCCAATTGAGCAGAATAAAATTTATCCTTTTCGTTTGGTAACCCGAAAAACCTAAATAGCTCAGAATTGTGAAAAATGTGAAAATTCAGAATTTAAGTCCGGAAAGTTCATATAAAGGGGTAAGAAAAAAATAGATATGCTCAACAAAAATAGCAAGAAAAGAAGAGAAGTGAAAAACAAATAGAAAAAAATAGAAGAAAAAAATGAGCAATAGCCCGAAAAAAGCACAAATGGACCTCATAAATGACTTTCCCATTTCCATTCTTCCCTACCATTTTCATTTTACCCAAGGCACCGTAAAACCCAAAAAGGTCCTAACCGAGTCTAGATTGAGAAATTGGTTAGCGCGTGGAGAGCTAATACACCAAAAGATAATAAAAGAGATGGAATGCGCGAAAAAGAGGCAATGTTCCCGTTTGTAAAATCGTAATCCGTTGATGAGATCCTTTCACCATGAAATTTCCGTCTTTTTAATTGTATGCGTGATTTTGCGTCCATTACACTTACTCTTTTATCACGCATACCGAGAAAATAACCATAATTTGAGAGATTCATTTGTGAGAGCATTCCGTGAGAAATTGAAATCAAAACAAATTTTCGAATAAGTAACGGAATGATCAATCGGTGAAAATTGGCGGTTATATTTCCGGCTAAGCACACACGCACTATGATTTGAGACCATTGAACATGACTTGATGATGATTATTTTCTGGAAAGGTTTGAATTATACAATTTTTACTTGTTTTGAATGTTCTTTGAGTCGAATTTTGTGGGTATATTCTCTGCAAACCCTCACGAGACACAACTCGTCCTACTAGGGTGACTTAGGGGTTTAAAGGCTTGTTGTATACGCAAAATGCAATCGCTTGATCGCGAAAAAGGTATTCTATCCCAATTTAATGTTTTTAAGAATTGAGCCTAGCTAGGATTCTTTTACATTGCTCGGGACGAGCAAAGTTCTAAGTTAGGGGGGTTTGATTAGGCATAAATTCTTCCTAATTTATCCCTTGATTTAGTCACTTTTAGCACCTCGAACAACGTAATTGAGTTGACTTTATCTCATAATCTTGCTATTGACTGATCCTAATGAGTACACCGAGTTTCTGGTATTTCATGGTGATTTTACAGGTATTTGATGTCAAGAAACGGAAGAAAGAAATCGGAAGAATCAAGAAAGAAAGAAGGAAAAGTCAAAAGGGAAAAAGTGGAATTTCCACCGGGAATTCAGATGAGGTACCTAAAGAGAAGTTTAAGACATCTCATTCACGAGTACATAGGAAGAAACAATACCTCTATCGGAATCCCGGAATAAAAGTTATGAGCAATCAAAGTTGAGCTAAAAAGTCAAATAGCCGGGCCGGTCCGCCCCTACCCCGAACCGGTCCGCCTTGCCAAATTACAGAAGACCCCGGACCACAAGCAAAACCTAAGAAGGCAAAAATAAAAGGAACCGTTCCGCCCCCGGACCGGTCAGCCCCAAAATAAAAAGAACAGATCCGCCTTGAGGGCAGACTGATCCGCCTAAGGCCCAGACCGGGCTGGGCTTCGAGATTTGCAAATCCTATCTCTTCTTAAAAAGACTCATAGTGCAGCTGAACCTCAAAATTGTTGTAGGGTATAAAAACCCAATTTATTATTGTTATTGGTACAGAGAATTAGTAGGATTTTCCTCTCCTTTTCTAGAAACCCTAGTTTAGCTAACAATTTCAGTTTTAATTCAAGGATTGAAGATTTATTTAGTGATTTTTGTGAGTATCAGTTTCATTTATTGTAACACTTACTGCTTGGGTAATTTTAGTGAGTATTTCTTATTTCTAATTCGTTTCTACATCTAATTACCATTTTCCTTAGATTAATTATGAATTCCTGCACATCAATCATTGTTTTCATTAAATTCAACATGTTAGGCTAGATTTTCCAAGGTCAGGGTACATGAACCCAGCCTGATGTGTTAGCGTGTGTGTATAAAATTAATCCGATGAATTTAGTGATTGATTATGATCGTATTACGTAGTTACCCAATAATTATAGATCTTTATATCTCGTTTGCCTCTGGGTACTTGTGATGATTTAGAGTGCAATTTGAGTGTCACTATCGCTATACTGATTTACTCATCCTCAGATTAGGTATGACGCGGGCATGAACCTCATATACATAATGCTTGGGAGTACTAAATTTTGGGTCAGATCAATCAGATAAATTTATGATTAATATTATAACTGCACTACACTAGGGTTGGGGGATTGTATTCCCGTCCTATTTCTCTCATCATTTAAAACAAAATATATTATAACTGCACTGCATCGTTCCTCAAATATATATAAATGGCTATCATTGCCAATTACACATAACGATGGCCAATAACCCCAAAGATTCTCTTCGATATAACATTCAAGTATTCGCACACTCACGATACTAAACCCAAAAGTATTCCCTCACTTGATATATAACTTGTACCTTAATCACTATTAGGGAATTATATACTCGCTGAATTTACCAATTCATAATAATAAAATAAGTCGACCCTCAACTTATTTTATCCCCATAAGTTTCTTATTATCTATATGATAGTCATTCACAGACGTATCGGATAACAGCTCAACCTCTTTAGCCTATACCCTAAATTCCATCCTAATTACATTCTAGTATTTTCTCGAATGTCTCTCATCCCAAATCATTCATTAAGCTTATACCCCGTATCATACTCTAAATTAATATGAGTCTTGTCTTACATTTAACGGTTTACTTACCCTCAAAACCGTCATTTAGGAGTCCTGATATCATAACTAGGATCCCCCATATAAAACCCTAAATTAAAATTTTACTCCCCATACTCTTAAGGGAAGAAAACTAAAAAATCTGGCCAAAGCAAATCGATTCACCCTTATTGTGAATCGATTCGGGTGGGGAATAGATTCAGCCCCCAATCTGAATCGATTTGGAAAGAGTTTTGCAAGCAGATCCTCAAAGGAGAATCGAAACTTATGGGGTGATTTTTCAATCTCCAAAATACCCAAATATCAACCCAACCTCCATTTTTGTGGTTTCTAATGCCAACCAACAATCCTATTATCATCATAACATAGACTTATAACTAAAACCTCAATTTATTTATGGTATTAAACCATTTCTCTTAGGTTTAAACCTTAAAACCATAAAAACCCTAGTTTGACAATTCTCCAATTTCAATTCAATTTTACTCTGCATTAACATGGTTTTAACACTAAAAATCATTTAGAGTTTACAATACATCTATTTGTATTGAATTTGGGATGAATCCGGGGTATGAATTTGGGAGTATTTAGAATGAACAACACACGAAAATATATGAACGTATTCGAATGGGAATTTCGGATAAATTTAGCATACGGACTGTTATCTTAAGGAGGAATTTAATTGATAGAAATTGAATAGAATTTAATACTTGGAGTCTTATGGTATGAGTATTAAGGAATATTAAATTTAATAAGAGTGTCAAACTTATTAACGAAATTTGGTGAAATAAATTCTAAAGGATTAAATTTCGGACCGAGGGAAAATGCCAGGGTAATGTAGTTGAGCGACGCTGCTTTAAATTAATTAATTATCGTGAAACTAATTAATTAAATTAGAGTCGAACCATAGACTCCGGTATATATAGGCTAGTGTTACAGATTTTAGTACACGGTAAAGCCGAGATTTAATATATATATTTATGTACGGTGTGGTGATATATATATATATATATATGTTGTGTGTGCTATTAAATATCAATTACTAGATATTTATTTAATTTATACACTCTAGTGCTATCAATAGAGGTTGCGCGATGTGGGTGAATCCCCTATATTGAGGAGTAGGGCGAGTATATCCCCAAGTCATAGCGCCCGGTATAGGGGTGAGGGGATTATCTCACTTTCATGGAAGGAATATGACCGCTTCCACTACGTTGATATTATAGGCCAAGTTGGTAAGCGATTCCGACTTGGGTAACTAGGTTAAGTGAGCATACCTAGTATGATAATACTTTAGAGGAAGTCATCCGGCGAGGGTATACTCAGAAGGATGGATATACAGATGATATATGTATGGATGCTTTAGTAAAGATATATATATATATATATAATGGTATTAAATATTATCTGCGAGTAATAATACAGTGTGGGATGTATTTACTTTATATAACTCGTGTCACGGTTATATGATATTATTTAAAAGGAATTAATTAGGTTAATTGGAGAGATAACTTATAACCCATGACTAAAAATACTCGGTTGAGAGTAGGAAGGCTAGGGAGGGTTATACTCGGACTAGTTGGACGGGGTAGTACAACTAGGTGGGGTTAAGGAAACCGTTAGGTGTGCACATTAAGGTGAGTATGTCCTCAAGAGAGTGCGACACTAACTTAAATATGAAGCGCATTCATACATTTTTATTTACTGCAGTTAATTCACTTGCTAAATGTTTTCAAAATGTTTTGGGTTCTAACCCTTTCTATAAAACTGCTTTCAAAACCTTTTAGGTGTCCAACCACAGTGACGCCAGACTTGATCTTCTATTCCAGGGACACGTAACTGCAGCATATGTGGATGCTAGCAGGAGCTTGGATTAGACGTATCGTTCATTCTTTCCTAGAGTAGGAATCATCTATCGGTTTCAGTTTTACTTAGGGCTTGTCGCCCAGACTTTTCAGTACAGTTTTTAGATTTATTTATTCAGTTGTTGGATGATTGTTGTTGGACTATTTACTTTGGTGGCCGATGGTTTATTCAGCAGTTAGTTTAATTATTTATTCTATTGATTTGATTCAGTTGTTGTGAATGATTTATATGTATTTTCGCATGTTATTGTCTTTTTTAAATAAAAAGTTAAAATTTGGCACTGACCTTTTGAAATACTAGGCGGTTAGTAACTTTTAAAAAGGTTTTCGACAGTAATGCTAAGAATTAACCAACTGGGATTCCTATTTTAATTTGATATAGGACTAATCAATCGGTATTTTATTAGGCGGGGTATCACACTTTCATGCTCTATCAGATGACCTCACCAAGGGAACCTCAGAGGGAACTGGGTTGGAGGATTGATAAGCAATGCAACGTTAAGGCTTGACTTAACAATTCTAGATACACCTGGTAAAACACCGAGGGACCACAACTCGAGAGAGCTTATCCAGAAGAACCACGGGTTCTATCTCACGTTGAGCCCAGTGCCAATCAGTCCTTTTCCAAATTTCACATATTCTTTAGGTGATGTAACATGCCACCTACTTACTGTCCAATCCAAAATTGAGTAAACCATGGCAGTTTGAAAGCCTGTCAAAAGGTTTGGTGGATGACCATTGAAGTGTGACAACTGCCTGACACAGTTGATAGCCAAAAGGTGTTTGCAGGCATTTAATGCTAGTGACATAAAGTAGAAGGTTTTTCACATTGATTGAGACTAATACATCTCAGGAGAGGTTGGTGGCTATTTAGAGATCCCAACCATTTCAGATAAAAGGGGTTCTCTTTGGAAAGAAGATATGGTTCTTTGTCCTGAGTTCTTTCCAGAGAGAGAAAAGACATTGAGAGCATGGGAGTTATTGCAAAACCAGGGGGAATTTAACCACCCACCATTGTTGGTTATTGCCAAGATTTTACGACCATTTATTATTATGATATGTGTGCGGGACCTTGGTGTTTGAGATGCCTACCAAGGTGTATCTGAGAGTGTTTGTTTCTCTTTCCCTTTGAACGAGTTGTTTCTGAGGTTCATTTATTGTTTATTCCAGTATGAGTTGTTATTCTATTGTCATTGTATGTTTATTTTGTGATCAGTCGAGGATATTAGGTTAGTTGTTATCACCATACCTATAGGGGTTACGCCTCCATCTAATCTAAAGTACCCTCTTACAGGATCATATTATGTAGAATTATTCTTTAAAATAGTTCTAACATTCTCCCACTTGGTCCATAATTATCATAAGTCGCGCAATATCTTTGAATCATCCTTAAATGGTTTCTCATAAACACCTTAATCAAACAAACCATTAATGAGGCGTACACATTCTAATTCAAGAGCACGATCGCTTTCATGTACCACAATAGTAATAATTCATCCAACAAGGTTTATAATCGGGTTATTCAATAATGGTCCAATAATGCCTTATATAAAAGATTATTTCTGTCACATTCATCAATTCACATGCATATATACCTATATTACAAGACAGAAATCGAAATGTTCAGAATACACTTTAATCGATATCAAGTATAGTGCCAAAATATAAGCACCAAACAATACACTAACACTCATACTTAATTGGCTACACGCAAGACTCATATCTTAAGCATGTTTCATAAATGTTCTTTGGTGATAGCCCATTTATTAGTGGATATACTGTGTTAACACTTATATTAATTTGTTCAACTAACACTTTTTGTTTCTGAACTTATTCGTTCATATATAGGTACTATATCCTAATGTGCCTAGGTTCTTTAAAATACCTATCAGTTCTTCATGACGAAGAGTATAGCATAATTATCATAATATTTCAACAACTTAATAATAGTGTCGACAACTTCAAGTCCCAAGATAAAATTTCCACAACCATAATTCATAAGTTGTAGACTCAAAGCATGCTACATACAATATTTAATTATTTCTCACTCTTTCATAATATTGGTCACAAGGCCAAAACAAATCTACTTAATCAAGAGATAACAATTACCATAAGTGTGAGCATATAATATTTTTTGAGGATCTCATTACTTCATACTCTTAAACTATTTTATTTCTCTAATCTATCGTTCATTATTAAGATAAATTCAAGAAATATATAAATTTACTCCCACTGACTTCAAGGTATATATATACTTAATCAAAATACATAAAATATTCTTAAAATACCATTAATGGGAAACTGACAAAAGTTTGTATAGTGATTTCTCAACTTCTACAGTTCTTTTATTAAACTCTCATAAGTTTTCACACTAGATGTAACTCTTACTCAAAAGGAGCTACTAAAGCTATAAAATTTAAATATTCTAAGATATAGGAGAAAATATTTATTTACGCCCCTTTGTCCATTCGTAATAAAAGTTTTGACCATAAGTCTAACTTTATATCGTTGATTATCAAAATCAAATATTTTCTTACTCCTCTGTCAAATTCGCATTCTTGTGATAAATCTCACAATCAGTCAAAATAGCAAACTCATTTACGAGTTTCTTAAAACTATTCATATCCATTAACCAAAAGAAGAATTACTTTGGAAGTTAAAGGAATGACATGAGTATCTTAACTTATTTTATAACCACATTAGGTGATTTGATACTCCCACTAATTTCACCATTCTTTAAAGAATTTGACATTTGATGTTTTCAAATTCTAAAGTAATTAGTGTACCCTCTTTCAAGTGTAAAAATAATTATAAATTCTAATTATTTTAGTTGATTATAAATCCATGCATGTATAAGACACTCCCAATCATACGGGCACGTCAAATAAGGTAAGTAAAGTAGAATTTATATAATACACTTTTACCATATATATTCATTTGTGTGTGACTAAACATTGTGGCGATATTGACTTGTTGCATTTAACTTGTTGTCTTGTTGCGTTTGACTTGTTGTTTTATAACAATACGTTCTATATAGGTCCACTATCCAAGGACTATTATAATTCTCCCACTTAGGCCACATAGAGGATTCTAAAATTATAAAACCTTAAGAGCTCAAACATGAGTATCAAGATTCATAAGTGACAACCCAAAGACAATCTAATATATTAAATTATCAAAGTAAATCTAGATTTAAAAGAGCCACAACATAGAAAAGCTACATTCATGTTCAACATTATGATATAGGATCAAAATCATCTTTCTTATATAAGTTTGATAAAAATAATTGTACAAACTAAAAATGAGAATACCATAATTAAGGAAAATATATTCTCATATAAACGTAAAGATGTTTTATATACTCGAGAAAAATATTTTGAAAGGTCACTGAGGGGTTTTGAAATGATTCCAAAATAACATAAGAAAAGGAGTTCAAGAATTTATCGTTTGTTTTATAGTTTGTCTTGTAAGCATCCTCATATCGATTTAGAACCATGTTTCGTAGCACTCTAGTTTTTTTTTTTTAAATAAAACAAATTATTTCATTCTTATTGAAAGATCTATTATAATTCACATAATAAAGATTAAAGTATGTATGTTATATAATGGGTAATCATTTTAATCTCGAACATTATTATATTTTACATAAACTCTATGCTGAATCCATTTAGTAATTCTTCAAGGTTTTAAAAGAGTTTCACGAAATAATTCATTAATAGTGGGATCCTCAAGTAAAACTGAGTTATAACGATTTAAAAATTTTAAGTGAAACTTAGCTTCTTTATTTCATTTTAAGAAGCCAGTCTAAAGAACATTAAAGGGGGAAAACATGCAGTTTTAGAGAAATAGAGTAATATAAAATTAATGAAATAAATAGCTCACTACATTAATGTTATGAGTTGACAACACGTACATTAATAACATTTTATAAATATGGACATTCTTTCATAATAACTTTGAATATTATATATATGACTTTATTGGGTACCATGTTATGTAATTTAGATGAACATGCTATCGAGGATAACTTTTCACCACATAATCTCTTAATATTTATTTTATTTACTCAAAATAAATTTCCTTTGGAAAATTATCTTGCTTGACAAAACAAATCAAATATACCTCACTAATGTCTTCACATATATAAGCATAATAAGTTATTACTACAACTTTTATCTTTAAATTTAATATTCACAAGCATTCTTGTTGGATCACTTAAATGGCTACCAAACTATCCATTATATGAATCTTAAATTATTTTATGGATTGTATAATAATTTCAACAATCACTAATGTTTTCAATAGATTATAAATTAAGGAAGGTTATGGACTCTTTGGAGCAACCGATACCAACCTTAATATACAAACATATTTTCCCCTAATATTAACTTCACCATTGTAACCGAACTCTTTGGAGAAACTAAATTACAATGGCTTAATCATAATGAAATTATTAATTATTCAAACACTCAAAACTATATCCGAACTCTTTGGAGCAACCAAGATATAGCAGTTGAATGTTATCACAAAATTCAGCATTTACAATTTATTAGATTAGACCACTTTGGTGGAATCGTAACCTAATCGTGATATAAATACAGAGATGAAAACCTTAAGGCATGCCAAAATATAGTATTGCATGTTATCCTAAATTTAACATTTAAAGTTTATTATACTAGACCACTTTGGTGGAATCATAATCTAATCGTGGTATAAATGCTAAGAAGATAACTTTAGGGGATGATTTTAATATTTCTTTAGGCATAATAAGCATATACACATTAATCTAATATTTACAATTTTGAACACCGAATAAAACTTTACGGAAATATTAGTGTGAAGGAGAAATTTAAATCATTCGAGGATAATTTGATGCGGAAAAAAAAAATTGCTCATTAATGTTCATTTGATAATCGAAATTATCCCTTTGGTACAATGAACAAGCTGCATCATCATTACATCAACAGTTTAACATTCATCATTATATTTGGACTCACTGGCAGCCAAATTTATACATAATAATTTTAGTATTTATAATTATAGATTATGTCACTTTAATGGATACCTAATCTAATCTAATATAAATATTGATATCATAACCTTAACCATAACCATATTTGGTATATACTGAAAATATTATGACAGCCAAATAAGATAAGACAAATGATGTATTTATTAAAACACATAAAATGGAGAAATTCATAATTTTCAATAATGGAAATTTTGAGTAATCACCGTAAGAAAATTCTTAAAAAAATAATCTTCCAAATAAGATAACTTTAAAAAAAAAAATTGAGAAAGAAATAGCTGTCAACTTTATAACCAAATATGACAAATTTAAGGTTTTGAGAGCTTAAACATGCTCAAATAGTCATAACAACGTTTATTACTAAAAAAATTGTGATTTTTCATCATTAAATCCTCTCGAATTGACAAATTTTTTTTATCAATCCCGGGTAAGTCGATAATTTTAATCTCAATTATTGCTTATTAGAGTCATAAGAAAACCGTTACTGAAAATGTCTCCAAATATACAGATTTACAGTTTTATAAAATAAGCGACTTTAAACACGTAATTAAAATTGTCACAAAAGAAAATCATAATTAGGGAACAAAAACCAATTTTAATTTGGTCATAAAATTTTGGTAAACAAAATCTCATTTTATGAATTTTTCTATTATGTGATTATATAGATGGACCAATTAATTCATTTGGTTGCATTCACACATATCCTAAATTGATTTATCCTTAATTGTGCTTAAATCTTTAATACATAAAGTGTGCAAAATAAATTTACTTTCATGGAACATACACGCATACACATATTACGTAATGGATATAAAATTAATATCCCAAAAAATATATTATACGCAATTCTTGATGTATAATCAGAGGTCCAAATCTAGATGCGTACACAGTAATTAAATATTTATGACTATAGATTAAGACAATTTCCTCCTAATCTAATATCGTATAAATATTATGTCACAATTATTTTAGAAATTTTTGCAACCAAATAGAATATACTATTTAATCTAATACACGCTAACATAGGGTAGGACACTTTGGTGGACACCTATCCTATCTTTATGAAAATATTATCATGTAAGGTTAATAACATGAGAAATATCCATACAATGATTTGGAATGATATAAAGTACATAAGAACATCTAAACAATATAAACATTACATATGTAGTGGAAAAAAATCTCGTAAAATATCCAAAAATGAAAAAAATTAGTTTTCACTACAAATATGTTTAGAATTGCAAAAGAATCACTCTCCAATTTGCGGAATCGAAAGTATAATTTTCGTGAGAGAGATATAAAAGTAAACGTTATTTCCAAATCAATTTTTTTATTGGCGACACAAAAAATTGTCACTTGAAATACAAAGTTCATAATAGGCAATAAGATTTCAGGGACGAAAATATTTAAAAAGTCACACAAATGAATCTAGACAGATTTAGTGATAAAAAATAGAAACGTCAAATAAGATTTTCATACATAAACATTAACAGATTCAGCGACAGAAAACCAAAACGTCCCAATAAGTTTCACACATCAATATAAACAGATTCAGCGACAGAATGTTAGTACATCGCAGAAAGTTTACACATAACTCTTAACAGATTCAGCGATAGAAAATAAAAATGTCGCAGAAAGCATTTTTCATAAACATAAGCAAATTTTAAACTAAGTCCAAATTAGAGTAAAAAATATATAATAAAAACATCACATAAGTCTCATAATTTAGAATATAAAATCTGCTATAAAATATGAATTTCATATTTAAACACAAATGATAATTATGTGATCTAAACCATATGATCTGATACCACATGTTAGATTTAGATTTAATAAATCAATTAACATTTTTTATGGATCAATAATACAATACATGAACATATAAACTGCTATGTGAATATAGGACCTTAATCTACATAATTATCACATGTGTCAAAAATAGAGTTGAAAACATAACTAAGTCAACATTAGAATTGTCGAGTGAAGAGGTTGTCATTGGTGCCTCCAACTCCATCATGTCACAAATGGAAAGATTGACGGAGTAGTCAACCTTAGAGATGTTCGGTCGGACTGAATTTCGGACACCAACTTTCTCTCATACACGGCAAGAACATACTCCAATTTCAGTATGTTCCAACGGCTGGAACTTTTTTTATAGCCAAAATAGTATTCTAAAATAAACACAAATTTGAGTCTTTGGATTTTTCTCCCTTATCCTATAATTACATTATGTTGCCCTTTCATGTATCTGAATGATAGAAATTAGTCACTTATTTATAGGGATGGACAGGACCCAAATCTCCAACAGTCACTTAATCTTAACCACGATAATTGATTTTGTGTTTTTATAGGGATGGACAGGACCCAAATCTCTAACAGTCACTTAATCTTAACCGAGTTGCGCCCTTTCTATAGCGTAGCGCCCTTCCTATGGTTAGTATGCAACCAGAATGAGTTTTATAAAAAGAACACCAACCATAGGAAGGGCGCTACGCGCAAGAAACAAAATAAAATATTCAAGTTTTTGGAGGCAAAGTGGATTCCAAATTTTAAACCACGATAATTGAGGTAGGTTTAGATATTGGGTATTATAGAATATCCAATTATATGTGGAATTTATAGAAATTCAAAAACATGCTTTATTTGGAGTCTAGAAAGGGGCATCTAACCTGTAAGAAGAGTGCAAATGAATTGTTTTATTATGGAGTAAAATTTTTGGTGGAAGAAAATTATTTGGAGCCTCGATATCCCATTGAAAAGTATCTGAATTTCTAGAGGAATTTATTAAAGGTAAAACATACGTGTAATGTGTACCTAAAATTCGGTTAAGACTATAATTCCTAAGCCAATGTTCGTTCCAAAAGCTTAAAATCCCTCACCTAAAGACCATTGAATACCTTCTTAAAAACTAGAATAACTTTATAAATGTTATTCGAAGCCCAAGAGTTTCTATGTATTAAATAATATTTGAAAATATATGAATTTGAAAAATACTTAGCCTTCATGCGTTAGTGAAAATGCCCATAAGCAGTGTTCTCTAGGCAAAGACAAAATTTTCCAAATTTAGTTTAGCACCAATAAACCTTATCTTACGAAAAAAAATTATTTACCAAATTTTATCTTTATAACTCTATAGTATGCATCTATGGTATCAAGCAAGGTTCTAAAAAACGTGGGACGTGATCGAGGCGTGGAGGCCAAGCCTTAAGCCTTAGAAGCCTAGGTGAGCCTTAGGCGTGAAAAGGCGTTTAGGCCTTCTTAATATATTTTAATATTTTTTAACCATAACAAGGCTATTAAAATACTAAAATTGTACATATCATAAAAATATGTCTGAATATTTGCAAATTAAAATACTATTTGATTATTTTGGATGAGATAATGGTCCGGTTTGTAAAAAAAATCTTTAAAAGACGATATTGTTTCACTAAAGCATTGTTATTTTTAACAAAAAGTGCGCCTTAAGGATTTTACCAAGAATAATGTGTAAAAAGCTTAAGGAGGGCCGTTTCTCTCAAGCCTCAAGCCTAGGCATGCCTAGGCGAAGCCTAGGCGGGTTTTTTAGAACACTGGTATCAAGCAGATAAAGTAAATAAATTAATAATCCACAAAACGCTGATGTACAAGAAAACCACAGAGGGAAAAAATCTCAGACAGACAGGCCGGAAAATCCTCTATGATACGCTTTAACAAAAGAGTATAGTAGGCTTACGCAATGACTCAATCACCCACAAGTCTTGACGCTCTTCAGTCTTCTACCTCCCCTCCGCAGGGAAACGTAAGAGTCCATCCACGCAAGTGTCCATAGTATACGAGTCCATGTGCACCTCTGTATCCACCGATATAGCCTCAGCAGTCTACAATTCGAAACACAGAGTCCACCATTTCTTCACCATAATCAGCATGCACAGAGTCAACTACACGAAAGTAGTTCTTCTAAATGGAAGAAGTAAACTGGATGTCAAAATCAAGATCTTTATAACAAATGAATTATGGGATTGGATCTTGAAAACTGAAGGGTGTGTTAAAAAATAAAGGAACTTTTACAAACAGTTGCAAAGATGATTTTTGCAAACAGTTCTTTTTTTCTTAGTCTGAAACACGTTTTATAGTCGCATACAAAATACGAGGTGGCTATTTGTTTGAACGAAAATTAGGCTCATTTGAACGAGAATGTCATCTTATTTGAATGAAAACCAAGATCATTCTAATGAGATCAATATCTCGTTTGAACCAACATCGAACGGCCATCAAACAAGGCATAACAGTGTGCCCTCATTTTATGCTCATTTGAAATAGGCTTTCAATGACTTAGACGAACAGGTAATTTCGTTCTAACGAGTAATAAGTTCATTTGAACAATACGTGTATCTCGTCTAACTCACTTAAAATTCCTTTGAACGAAAACCACTCAGATAAAATATTAAAATGACATTTTAAAATAATTTTTCAAGGTCTCAAAAATATTTTAAGAGAGAAAATGCATCCTTAAATAAAATCCAAAATCTCACAATTCATTGTCATTCATACCTGAGAAATCTTTAATAAAGACAAGTGTTTGGAGATAAACTTGGCACGAAACACGACACGATATCATCTTTGAAACTTTGTCACGACATCTTCAACACTACTACATCATAGGCTTTGTGGGATCACAACTCAAAGTCTAACCTACGGCTCAAAAAGTTTTGTTTGGAATTAAGTTAATTACAAATAAATTGACTTGCTCGAAAATTTGTCCTTATAGTTGGGAATTTAATTAGGAACATTTATTTAAAATTTCAAGATTTTAATTCCCAAACCACCTAAATTTTCAAGACAAGCTATATTACTGCAACTTATAGTCGATTTATTTTTAGGATAAGTGGGCCCTTTACAAACTAGAACAAGTTTATAAATATTAAATATTCTTTGAGAATTATTTTCAGCAGTTAAAAGGAAGACATGTTATATGAAGGAAGATTTGAAAGGACGGAGTTAATAAGAACTACCCTAACCATATAATACAGAAATTTATCATACCAACTATTAACTCTTTTTTCAATATTTAACATGAGACCCAAAAATATACTTTTTGTAACTCATCCATTGATGAGAGGAACTCCTAAATACTTGTCATTACCTTTGTAAAAAGGGAACACCCAAATGATTTCTAAACATTCTTTTCGAAGAAGTCAGCGTGGAAAATGAGAAGGGGATAGAATAGTTATTTCAATTAGGTTACTGATCTGAGAGCAAGCAGAAAATGTCAATAATAGATTTAGTGTTTGTAACACAAGACTCAGTTGCTTATAAAATATACGTATTCATCAACAAAAGCTAAAACATGAATAGGAGACCCCAAATAAGAAACACGTGTGATATAAAACAAATTGGTATTGGTGGCCTTAGAATAAGACCTTAAAAGGACATATAATGATAGAAGAAAAGGCAAGGTAAAAGAATGTCACCCTGTCTAAGAGCATCCATAATGGGGGAAAGCCACGAAAGACAACTTTGCCTCCCAGTTTTACCATTTACCTTTAGCCCGCAACGTGTTCATGCAGTGGTGGATTTTTTGCAAACTTCATTTGTTCGTAGGAAGTTCCAACGAATAAAAGAAGTTCGTTGGAACTTCCTACGAACAAATGAAGTTCATAGGAACATAATGGCTACAAATGGCTAATCTGTTTATTTAAACGACCATCTTATTCACAGAAATCTCGTCTTCATCATACACCATTTCTTCATATTCTCCTCTCAAACTCTCAACTGTTTTTATTCCCATAAATCATAAACAGTCCTATTATATTTTTTTAATTTATCCATTTTATTCATTATGGAAGTTATAAAATGGAGAAAAAAAACTAATAACGGGAAATAAAAAAAGCTCGGGTCGACTTCAACATCAATTCCCACTCCTTTCGCGCCGAATCTCATATGCGGTAACTATTTCCATATTTACGATAGAGTAGCACACGCGTCAGACGGAGAAACTTTGATCATAAACGGAACTAAATTCGAATTCCGAGGGAATTGGGCGGGCCTAATGAAATTGTACAAATTGATCGGAGAGAAAAAATGACGATCCAATCAATTATCGACACTGCCGGTTATATGTCAAACTTATTTTCTATGGTGATGCCCAATTCTGATCAATGTATTGTGACAGCGATGATCGAACGTTGGTGGGATACGACGCATACCTTCCAACTACCGTAGGTCGAGTTTGCCTTCACTCCGGTCGACTTCACAATGCTTTTCTGTAATTAATTTTTTTTATTGTATTTTACTTATATTCATAATTGTTTCAATATATTTGTTGTATTTATATGAAAATAAATTGTTTCAATATATGAAAATATTCTGTTGTACTTACATTCACAATTAATTATTTCTAATATATTTTATTGTATTTCTATTCATAATTATTTAAATATATGACAAGAATTTTAAATTACATACAGGCATTCCGACTGGACAAGGGCGACCCATTCTAAATCCGCTGAATGAAAAATATACCAATTTTGCAAATACCATAAATGAATTGTTTCCCGAAATTCATATACAAAGATTTACCGGTATGGGAATTGCAGTTTCCAACCATAAAAAATACATAGAAAATTTTGTCAAGGCTGAAGATATACCAAATTATATGTGCCTAATCATAGCTCAGGCATTTTGGTTTTATGTTATCGAGAGTGCATTTTTTCCAAATGCCAACTCCACTTTCGACATCCTATTTTTACATTATCTGGAGGATATTACTTCCATCAGCACGTATGAGTGGGGTTTGGCTATTTATGCCCGTATTATATGGTCTTTGGACAAAGAGAATCGTCGATCGTTGACTAACATTGAATGCATGTGGAAATTACTCGAGGTATATTTTCATTTAATCTTATATAACCGCATATATGAATTTATGTTTCATTAAAATAATAGTCAACTTATTCTAATAAATTAAATGTATTGACATATTTTGCAGTATTTACATCACGAGTACATGACCATGGCATGTCCAATTCTCGTCGATCCGTCCACCAATATGTGGCTCCACATATTCTATTGGTCGAGGGAAAACAAAAAGAATGTCAAGGGAGAGCAATGGTTTAATATCTCAAATAGTCAACATCATCTTGAGATGCGATCACCTGAGTCCATTATATGGCAGCCATACGAGACTTCTGCCTACCGTGACACCGATGTCATCCTTTATGCTCATCATCTATCGGGTTTACGAATGATTTTTTGGGATCCCTTATTTAAGGTTTTTTCGGGCCATCCGACAATTGACGGGGAAAATATGTATAGCAGCCAACTCGCCTCCAAGTTTGTGTTGTTTCTCAGAACATGAATTTCAAGCAATGGCTGCCCAAAATTGGCATATCGCAAATCAACACATAAGATATGTCTCCCAAGAAGAGTACAATGCCTACTAGAGAGCAGTAGCATTTGGACCATTACTACCGTCGATTGCGAGATATGTAAATGTTGATTTGATTGGAGTTGGTTCAGTGGAACCTTCAACGTCGTGAACCCCACGAGCACTAGCACCGATAAATGAATCGCATGTGTATGAGACACAATTCTCAATGGGTGATTCTACGCACGTCTAACCACCGTGGTAGAATTAGACGGCAGACATCGATCTATCGGAGGGGGCTTCATATTCGGGAGATGTATCGTGACCCGAGTTTTTAATCAACGCACCTGCAGCTCAATATTTGACGCAGTTCGAATGGCGAGAGTCCTACATCGATGCAGTAGACAACATTCGAGGTCTCCATCATTTATTACTACACGAGACACGTCAGCGTGAGGATCAACTCAAAGCACGTAATGATCGGATTGAGGAGTTAGAGCGTAGACTAACACGCTTTACTATGACTAGCCATGGGTTTGAGTAGGGTGGTACGAGTTCCAGTTGTCCGAGTGTTTACATACCATAGCCCTCCGACCCGGTCCCTGCATATCAGTCGCAACAAAGTTGGGAAAATTGTTTGGTTCTGACCCAATGATGGGTTTGCATGTGGATTTAGGAGCGAATTATGAGTTCGGTCCGGAGACTCCATGATGTATAATGTAGTATTCTCAAAATTATCATTAATTTATTATTCATAGTTGTCTCGATTTAATTCATTTTCTTTTAATTTTTGTTGCATTATACTTTTTTTTATACATGGAATGACGACAACCAATTTATTACCCTTCTTTTATACTTTATTAATATTTTAAAATCAAAGTGACACTATGAAATCAAAGTAAATAAATTTATGCATTCCGGAACTTAAACTATTAAGTTTAAATTTAAATCACAGAAGTAATATTATGAATAAAATTTAATCATTTATTAGTGTTAAAATAATAATTTAACTAGTACAAACCTTCTTACATGAAATAAATGATTATTAGGACGCCTAATTCAAACACTAAGGTTATAACAAAACGGTTTCCCATTACACACTAAACATTTTGGTTAGTAAGATCGTTGCGTATCAGAATCAATATATTCTTCATTGTAGTTCGATATATTTGGTTCATAGTCTTCCCCATCATATTCATATTTGCATTCTGAAAAGTAATCATAACCAGAATTGGTGTAGTCGAAAATGTCGTTATCTGATGCCAGCGTGGAGTCATTATATATGTTAATTAATTGTTATTGCATGTGATGACCTGATAACATCGGGCGTTGTGCAATGTGATAACATTGTAAGAGCCTCTCCATTTGCCATATCGCTTCCTCCAATAAATCAAGACAAAACATATCCGCTTCTTCAGGATACAATATTGGCCAAAGTGCAGCAACCCAATTTTTCGGCACGGGTATGTGATGACAACGACAAAGCACCTCCAGGTCACACCTTTCATCATATTTATCTGGCCATGTGAGTTGTTCCCAATGGTAATCAACTTCGTCTTCAGTTTTCGAAGTGGGAGAGATTATGAATATATGACCAAAGTCATTAAGAAAATGTAGAGATGTATCAATCGAATAAGTTTGGAAAATTAGTTTCCTCCCATACCAATCGTTACCAGAAATATCTGTGTATGATCCATTGTAAATGGATGAGTTGTAGGGAGAAGATGCATCTTTGAATTGTAAGACAATGGTAGATAACAAATTGTTCTAATCGTTCAAATATTTTTATGGGCAACTTTTAACCGAACAAGTAAATTTTTATTTACTGTAACAAACATAAAGTAAATTGTAAATTGTAGTCCAAAAAGAAGTAAATTGTAAATTTAAAGTAATAAAGTAAATTGTAGTAGTCCAAAAGTTATAGTAGTCCCAAAAAAAGTAAATTGTAAATTGCAAAGATATTTTTATAGGCAACTTATAACCAAACAAGTAAATTTTTATTTACTGTGGCACACATAAAGTAAATTGTAAATTGTAGTCCAAAAACAAGTAAATTGTAAATGTAAAGTAATAAAGTAAATTGTAGTAGTCCAAAAAAAAGAAAATTGTAAATTGCAGAGATACCATATCTGTATAAAGGCACAAATTTTATCATTGTGCAAGCACACATCCCAATTCTGCAAAAGGATTTCTATATTTGTATGGAAATATCAGGAGGATTTTTACCAGCCTGTGAAAAGGCACACATACCAACTATAGTAAGAATTATGTAGGCACGCATATCCAATAATTATGCACACATACCAAGAATTATGCTGGCACGCATATAATAATTATGCAGCTATAATGATTTTTACCAGCCTGTATAAAGGCACACATACCAATAATTATGTATGCATGCACAAATTTTATCATTCTACAGGCACACTTACCAATGATTTCTATGAACATATCAAGACGCTTATTACCGGGCTATCACATTTATAAATAGATCGATAAATTATGAAATTTATAATACAACTTCTTAAACTTCAAACACCAGCAAATCATGGACTCCTCCAGTTCTAGCGATGAGGGCCGAAATCTTATGCTACAATATGCTCAATTTAATGAAGGTGGGTCATCTGATGATTCATACGACGAGATGATAATTATAATGGAGATTACCCGGTGGTATGCTGAATATAATATAATTCGCGATGGGAAAGAGATCGAAACCATATGTTGAGTTAGTCGTAAGAGAGAAAGGGGTCATGCAACACTATGGGAAGATTACTTTAGTGAAGATAAGGTATATAACGAGTATTTTTTCGAAGGAGATTTAGGATACGGTATAGTTTTTTCAATCGCATCTTTAAATCTATTTGTCATTATGATAACTACTTTGTTGAGATGAATGATGCTTGTGGTAGTAAATGTTTAAGCTCTCATCAGAAAGTGTTGGGGGAAATTCGACTATTAGCTAATGGGGGTTCCCATGACGTGTGGTTTGAGCAGTACGCCATGAGTGAAACCACTCTATTAGAAATAATTATTAGATTCATAGAGGCAATTGTTAGGATTTTTGGTCCCCAGTAGGGCATAAATCCTACCGAAGGCGACATCACGAGGTCACTAGAACAAAATGCTAATAGATGTTTTCCAGGAATGTTAGGCAGCATAGATTGAATGCACCGGCGTTGGAAAAACTGCCCCACAACATGAAACGCTCAATATAGTGGTCGTAAAGAGTCATCTACTATAATCCTTGAAGCGGTTGCCTCGTACGAACTTTGAATTTGGAAATCGTTCTTTGGGGTGCTTAGTTCTTGTAACGATTTGAATGTCTTACACCGGTCTAACGTCTTCCAGGAATTGCACAATGGGATATCATCTCCCGTTAATTACACTATTAACAAAAATTCTTACGATATGGGGTATTACCTTGGTGATGGAATTTACCCTCCCTACGCTTCAATAGTAAAAACATTTAGGAGCTAAAATGGTATTACAAAAATAGAAATTATTTTGCAAATACCAAGAAGCGTGCAGAAAAGATGTTGAACGTGCTTTCGGTGTATTACAAGCTCGATTCTCTTTTGTTCGGCAACCTTGTAAATTATGGAATAGGGCATCACTATCAACCATTATGAAATCTTACATTATAATGCATAATATGATTATTGACGATGAACGTATAAACTGTCCATGGCAAAATGAGTACGAACACAATGATGAAACACCTGTAATTATGAGGGGCCAAACTAATTTCTACGGCTACCTCATACTGGATGCTAAGATAAGAGACGTAACTAAACATCAACTGTTACATAATGATTTGGTAGAGCACATTTGGAACACCCACGGTGATGAAATGGTCGGTTGAAGAATTTATTGTATTGGTGATTACAATCGTGGTTAATCATTTTCTTAGTTTCATTTGTAATTTTTAATTGTACGATTGTCGTAGTGATCATATAGATGTTATTTTATTTAAAATAATGATTTAACTGACAATATTATTGAAACTAAAATTATTAAATAGTACTAACATTTCATATATTTTAAGGGTGGCATTTAATTTATTAAGACACATAATGGGTCACTCTACATATATCGAAAGAAAATAAAGAAATAAAATAACGAGGGTTCAATAAATTTATTAAAAATACTGCTAGTCATTAATTGAATCGCCTGGACCAGACGACCCGACAAAGTTCGACTATAACTTGAATATCGTACCTTCGGTTGCAGCAACCATCGTTGTTAGGTCGTTGAACCTTTTAAAATGAAACTTCTTTTGAATTTCATTCATATTGTTCATATCCAGCTTCATGATGTATGATTTCTCTCGTCCTAGGCGCACGAGCTGATCTTATTTTTTGATGAGTTGATCATGTCGCTTCATCTGAATGAATGCATCTATTTGTGAGTCAAATTTAAAGGCACGATTATTCTTCCACTCCTGCTTACTTTTAAACATTGCATTGAAATCTTCGCAATGTTTAAGTACCGTGTTGTTACAATCCAAGATATCAAAACGCTCTCATTGACGTGCACGTTGTTTCTCACCCTTCCTTCCTGGGGTCTATCCGGTACGTCTCGTACCCCCGGAATGCCATCTTCACCTACAGGTGTAGGGCTGTCATCATTCCTCGCTGTATTTCGCAAGTCATATTTTGGTAATTCTTTCAAAATTTGATAGCAGTTATCATACGAGAATTATTTCTTGCTTTCAGCAAGATATGCAACTAGTGCACTTGTAATTGCTTGGTACTCGTTTGTCCCGCTTCCTATATTTTTGAGTTGGTGAGAAAGCTTTGCAACACATATCATTACAAGATGCGATATATGATTTTAACGTGTTGACAGCATGGATCTCGTACGAGAAATTTTGATTCCAATTGTGACGTTATACTCATTCATCAAAGTATCCCAAAATGAGCCCGATGGCATCGAGTCCCTTCAATACTTCGGGCGGTATATTTTGCATAAACGGTACATATGACTTTGTCCTCAAACGGAGTCATATTAGGTTGCCAAATATTACTCGAAGCAATTGGTTTAGAAGACGACATATTTTCTGTAAAAATATAACTTATTATGAATGGGAATAAGAAAATAATAAGGAGAAAATTAGAGCACAAGAAATCAAGGGGGAGAATGAAAAATTTGGAAGCTGTTGGGTTACTATTTATAATGAAACGGCAGTTAAATTTACATGCAGTAAAAAAATTTCTACAAGGATGTATTGTTCGTAGCAACTTTCTACAAACTTCTTTTGTTCGTAGGAAGTTCCTACGAACAAAAGAAGTTCGTAAGTTCGTAGCAAGTTGCTACGAACAATACAATTTCGTAGGAAAGTTTTATTGATTCTCTACCCATTCAGTAACTTTGCCAAACACTTGCCTTTTCTCTTACCAAATTTGGCATCTGCATCCCACTACTGCATGGCTCACGATTTGTAACTTTAAAAAATTTCTTGGCTTTACTCACCACATTGTGGATGCTCTAATACCTCTAAAAGGTAGAAATAAGTTATATGAGTGACCATTAAAAATGGTACTAAAAGAGGACATAGAAATACAATCCATAATTTGATCGATCTAAAAATGATAGAAACGAAGCTCTAAAATAACCTACTAGATAAGAATCCATCAAGTTAGTTGCAGGCTTTATTCAGGGACGGATTCACCATAGGCAGAAGCGGGGTGGCCACCCTAATTCAAAATTTTAAAAAATAATAATAGGGATTTTTTTGGCAAAATTCAAATTTAAAGGCTACCTCTTATTATTTATAAAGATGAGGGTGTAAGTGTGTAATTAATTAAAAAAATCACCCATGTTTATACCAACGCACGGGGGCACCAAACACATTTAACCTATATAAGGGCAAATCCAGGGGTGGGCCCACCAGGGTTGTAGCCCATCCCTCCCAAATTGAAAAAAAAATATGTAAGGGTTAAAAGTTGCTACTTGAATTTAAAATGTTATTGAAAATAACCCCAAAATTTGTAAGGTTTAACAATTTCTAGAAAATAAAAAATAATATAGACAAATAGATACAAAAACTTAATAAATTTCTCCTCTTGGGAAATCTCACTCAACCACGGACAAAAATTCAGTTCCGTTACTAATTTTAGTCCACCCCTTTGAGGAATCCTAGCGCTGCCCTTGAACCTATATCTATTTCAACTTCTCTTCTCCTCTCCTCTCCTCTCCTCTCCTCTCCTCTCCTCTCACTATGACCCTCCCCACCGCTCAATAGTTGAACTGCTCCCTTGCTCAGCCGCTCACTACCGCTCACCTCCCCTGATCAGTAACAGCCCTTGCTGCTGGTTCTGCCCTACCGGACCTTCCCTCTCCTCTCAATGATTTGTTCTGCAAAACAGGTATATTATTTATATGTACATTTTTTTATATGTGTTTGTTTCTATTTAACTCCTACTTGATTGTGTATTTTTTATGTGCAAAACAAGTATATTTTAATATTAAATTTTTTCTGTGCAAAACATGTATATTTTTTATATGTATTTTTTATAACTCCTACTTGATTGTGTTTAAATTTATAATGTATTTTAAAATTAAAATCCCTAGATTGTGTTTAAATTTGTGTGTAAAACTAGTCTGAAATTATTATATATATATATATATATATATATATAGGAAGTCCTGGTAAATTTTTAAACGGAAAAGAGGAGACAACACACAACTCATTAGGGTAATATTATGTTGAAATGTTATAAAAAAAATCCACGAACAAAGTAGGAACCCAAATTTAGTTAATTACTACCTCAAACATTTTTAAGGTTAAAAATTTCAAAAAAAAAAGAATAAATAACCCAAAAAAATTGGTTCGGGGGCTCCCGCCCCCGGGCTTCGTCAAAAATTTTCATCCCCTCTTTACTCAAATTCTTGGATCCTTCACTGTCTTTAGTAACATATAATTTACTGTAAGTACTTATTTTATACTTTGGAGCTCTCCTAGAGTGAAGCATTTCATCCGTAATAAAGATACTGTTTTAAATATTTATACTTAGAATGAAAGCATTCTAAAAAATGATGGACAATTTTGGAAATAAAAGGATGAATTGTTTTAAACATAATAACAGTAACTGTTGTATACACCACGTTGCAAAGAATAGTGGGGAGAAATTGGAAATCTCTAGTGAGAGCATCAATCTTTGTGATAAAAACTAATAAACTCTTGTTTAGTTTCTAAGGTAGGTGACCCAAATGAAAGAAAGAAAGATTAAATAGTGCTACGAATAGAGGGCCCAATGTTATGTCAATAGTCCTTGTAAAACTCAATAATGAGGCCATCAAGGCTTCAAGATTTATGAGCAGACATCGACCAAATGACATTTTTAATATCAATCTCAGTAATAGATGCATTAAGAACGATCAAATCTTCCTCACCTAGAGGACGAGGATCACGCTTAACGTAGGAGTAATCTAAGGAAGGTTAAGAAGTACTAAAGAGATTTTGATAAAAGTTCCTCGACTCACTTCCAATATTCGACCGACAAAAAATCCAACCATTTAAAGGATTACAAGCAAACACAATTTTATCTTTAATTTTCCTATGATTTATGAAAGTGTGAAAAAATGAGGGTTTTCGCCCCCAAATTTATCCCAAGTCAATTTAGACATTTGACACCAATATTCACTCAAGAAAAAGAACATTTAGAGACTAATTATTTTTGTGACGCATTTTATTTCTCGTTACAAATGTGTTTTTGTGACGAATTATCAATTCGTCACAATAGTTATGACACAAAACTTAATCATTTACGATGAATTAAATTAATCGAAAAAACAGTATCTATTGCGAGGAAATTGTAAATTCATTGCAAAATATTTGGCAACAAAAAGACCAACATGAGTTTTAAAAAAATAATTTATCTTTTTAACCCTAATTAACCCACTTCCCTGTTGCCAAATCTCACCCGCCTCTCTCCCATGTTGCCAATCTCACCCGCCTCTTTCCATCTCTCTGTCAGCGATTGCCCCCCTCTCTATCTCTCTTGGCAGGTTCTCTTTCCCATATACATAACAAGAGATGTATTTAATGGGAGGGGTTTTTTTTAATTTTTTTTCTTAGCCCTTTTTCTTTAGTAAATCCAAATAATGATCTTGTCTTCAATCTTGTTAAATACAACTAAAGAAACAATGATAATAATCAGATTCATATTTATATTCCTTTATATTTTCATGAGAAACAAATGCTATATATATACAGAGAGAGAGAGTAGTTCTCATGCATACCCTAGTCTGCATACCGCTGGCGCGACCATTTTTGATACAATAGTAAAAAAAAAGAGCTAATTTTTTTAATAGTTTTTAAACATTTCAATAGGACCATAAAAAATTCAACTCAAAATGATTTTTTTTGTTAAAAAATCGGTCAACCTTTTTCAGTTTTTAATAACTTAAAAACTGACAAAATTTGACCAATTTTTTAAAATATCAAAACAATTCATATTGAGTTGAATTTTTTTTTGTCATACTAAAATGTTTAAAAATCATATAAAAAAATCAGCCCAACAATATTTTATTACTATTTTAAAAAAATGGTCCACACAAAGAGTATGTATGAGATCCTATATATATATATATATATATATATATATATATATATATATATATATATATATATAACATTTACTACTAAGAAAAATTACAAACAAAAATGGTCGTACCTACAAAAACAATTAATGCGTGTCTGGACTTCAAATATGAGAAACTAATTAAAAAATCAAAAAACTATAATTAACATTGTAACAACCCGTAATTTTATCCTGTAATTAATTAAATTAATACGGAATTCGAAAAGTTAGATTAAAAGACTCCTAATATGAGTACATATAAGTCTCGAGTCGTTTAGAAGAGTTCTCAAATCATAATACTCTCTAGGCAAAAAAAACAGGGCCAAAATAAAAATCTCGCTTCAGATATTGGTCACGGACTTAAACCATGACTAACTGTTTGTCACGGTTCTGGAGCTTGACTAACAAGCGAACTATTTTAGTTTTAATAGGATTCTAATGCCACTTAAATTCTCTTAGCTTTCTCCACTTAAATTAATGTGGGGTTAGGATTTTTCAAACATATTTTCACAACCTCTAAGAATAGTAGACCCTTATAATTTTCATCTTCTTCCTCCTACATACCCTAGCCCCATTTTACATAACTTTCAACTCAAGATTAGTCAAGATAAACTGGGTTTTCTCAAGACGATTCATGAACGAATCTTTGTTACCTTTTTGTGAGGAACACATCTTCAAAATCAGATTTTTTCAAACAAATCTCAAACATGGTTACCTCTATTGCTTTTCCTTAGCATTATGCGTAGTAATTATGGCCTACACACTAAATACATGTGTTTTCTTAAAATAAATTAGAGATATTAATTAGAAAAAAGTGGAATATAATTTTGGACTATTTTTATGAATTTTTTTTAGTATGAATGAAGACTCAAAACCTCGCATGTTAGAGTAGAGATTTGGGTGTCGTAGATGTTAAGGTATTTGCATGTAGATTTTTACTTAGGAATGTCGCTTGATAAGTTTTATGACGTTAAATAATGGAAATTTTATGGATGTCGCACAATAGTAAATTCTTATTGTATAATCCTATAAACATGCATGTGATATTAAATCGAATAATTTGATGTGAAACTATGGTTTAATTAATTATATAATTAAACGGGAATTAATGGTCTAATTAATGGTGTGGGGATTAAATTGGTGAAATTATTGTGATGAATGGAAATTTAGTCTCGTGATTTTTTTTATTTTTAATATGTTCGACACCGCGGGAACGACAGGGTTATGGGATAGATAGGACGCCCACCTTTATTTAGGTTGATTTCTAGGTATGGGACTAGTTAGTAGACATTTGGGTAGTTATCGCTTTCTAGGTATGGGACTAGATAGTAGTGATGGTTTACGGATAGAAATTTCGGGGTGGGGCTGATTTTTACATTGTTCCTTGGATTAGCAAACTTAGGGGTGAAGTTAAGTGGTGTTGGTGAATTGGTTTTCTTCCTAGATGATAGGCTGGAAAATACTTGTGTGTTTGAGACCTCTAGGTATGGTCCTAAAGGTGTTTTGAGGATTTTATGTCGATTATAAGGTGGGACTAATTTGGGATAAATGAGAAAAACTTGATAAATTGAGAATTAATACCTAAGATGATAAAATGGGTATTAAAATATATTGACGACGGAGTATGTGCAGGGTTGACAGCTAAACGGGCGGACTGGCTATAACGACGTGGGTGTATGTGGCGTCACGAGTATGTGTGGGCTGATAGTTAAACGGGCTGACGTGCTATAATGACATGTTGTGCGTGGAACCTCACAAGTATGTAAAGAGCTGACCGTGAACCGGGTTGACTACCCATAGTGAGGGGAATGGGTGTGGTGTGGAACTAGCAGGAGTACCACAACCAAATAATGAAAGATGATAAGCGGGAGTCCCGCAAATAAAATGATGTAAACTTAGTGAGAGTCCCACAACTATTATGGTGCAAGGCTTAAATGAGGGAGTACCGCAACTCATGTTAACAAAATGAGAATGAGAATAAATTTGAGTGAATAAATTAAATTAAAAAAATGGGAAGTTTTTGGAAATTAAATATTGAGACTTGAATTTTGGGTAGACTATGTTAGGGTAGATCCTGATTTATTTTATTTATTGATTAATATATCTTGTTTAATTTAAAATATTCCACTATCGTGTTTATTGCGTATAATGTTATTGTCTGGGTTCAAGGACCCTATTTGAGAGGAGTAGCTGGCATCCATGCGGTGGGCTCTAACCCATTGCATTAACCAACATTTCAGGTATTAGCTTTGGAGTAGCTACGTAGAATTTATTAGAGATCATTTTGGAGATGCAGCTGGAGTTCCATCTTAATTATTTGCTTTATTAGTATAGGCTTATCTTATTCAGTCTCTTTATATTATGAGACTTCATTATGGATTTTATTAGGCTGTTCGGTTCCAAAGTTGTTTACGGTTTTAAGCAGATGCTTTATTGAATTATTTCATTTTGAGTTTTAGTTAAATTATGGAGTTGGATTATTTTGAAGTATTGCATGATGATGGGTTTTATTATTACACGGATGATTATTTATCTTGTGGATGAAAATTTTTATATGTCTCATATCTGTCACATGCTAAGAATGGTATTTAATTTAGTGATGCCCAACATAGTTTTGGTGGTGGCCGATGCCAGAATTTCGCGGGGTATTACAAACATGAATAATGAAAAAAAATGCAATTCATATTGAATAAAAAATATCTAAATAAACATTAAAAATTGGCATTTGTTAGAGCATTAAAACAATCTCCAAGAATCTCAATGAATGACGGGATTCATGTAAAGGCATTAAAAATTAGTTCATCTTTGCCAACAATCACATATCTCTTCATAAAGAATCAAGAATAAGAAATAAAAATTATAATTTGTAGCTGATTTCAAATACAATGCCCCCGTTGTATGTATATTATTTTATTATTATCATGGTTTCACATATCTTATATGTATCATACTAACATGTCTTTTTCTTAGGTGAATCGAAGGTTTTAATAGGAAGAAAGAAAATACATTCCTCATTATTCACTAACATACTCGATACATTTTTTAATTCCATGATTTATTGATTCTATTTAAAATCTATGAATAGCATGCCATGATAGTTGTTTATTTAGTGAATGAAAATTTATGTTTGATATAAACAAGAAGTTGAATATGAGTAATAGTTGGAATGTCTTTACCGATATGTTATCAAAAGAGTATAAGGACAGTTGATGATACCAGAATTGGTATCACCAGATCAAAGTGATGGATGAGCTCATACAAATACAACAATGGCAAAAAATAAGTAATATAACAGTAAGAAGATATGAAGCAAAGAGGAAGAAGACACCAGGTATAAGTGGTTTAGTCTTTAAAGGGCCTACGTCCACTATGTGAGTGTGTGAAATCCACTTAATATGGGATCTAATGGCCATGGATACTCAAGCTTTCTCTCTCTTACAGTCAGTTTGATAGAGTTTCAGCAGGGTTTCTAATATGCCCCCTTCTACAAGGTAGAAGATGAAGAGTATATATAGTGTTTGGGGGGTGTATTACACCCCCCAAGCATGTAGTAGGCATGTGAGCATGGAGGCTCCCAGTAAGACCATGACACCTGTCCATGTAACATGTAACTAATAATGATGAAATATTCTCTCACATGAGGGAATAATCTGGTTGTAACAGACTTGTTCGCGTGCGATATTTTAATCTGGAACCTCGTGATGCTCCTACAGTAAAAATTATCTGTAAGGGTCTCGGACTGGCTGATTACGAGGCTGCTGATGTAGTGCTAGATTATATACTGACAGATGAAAAGTGTGGTCTCAGCCGAATGCGTTAGGTCGAGATATGATGTATATGTACTTATCCAGTGTCGGTCGATACAGAGGACGAGGCATGTCTTTGTTGATGAAGTGGTCTCTTGGGGTCTCGGCTTATGATAGGGTCAAGACAATGAACGGACGAGGCCAACCCTAATAAGGATGAATCTTGGCTTGACCCTAGTGACGTCTTTAGTTAACTCGGCTATGGATGTTGGTAACTCTTGTCCCGAATGAGGTCACACTTGGGTATATCAATTACCCCTAGCCTTCGGCAATCTATGTGAAGAGATGGCTGGGGAATATGAGTCAGTTCAGTCCTTTTGACGTGATGTTGTGTGACACGTGTCTCAGTTCTGATTAGATAGAGTCTCCCCCAAGACGGATTTGACAGCTGCGCGCTTAGGTCTTTGTGCCCAGAATGATGACGTGTCGTGGGGAAATTTGGGCACCCATTTTTGAGATTTAAGACCATTCAAACCATATTTCTTAACACCCGCCATTTCTCTCTCTCTCTCTAAAACTTCCATTTATTTCTGCAACCCTTTCCCTCCTCTTCTCAGGAGATTTCCACCTTCCCTTAGTTTTTTCGGCTGTAACCGTCCTCAAGTAACTTCTTACTTCTTCCTTGTTTCATTTCACTGTTATAACTAGGCTTTAACACCTTTTAGTTTTTCGATGACTGTTTGTTTTTCGGCAAGGGTTTTGGGAGGATTAGGGCTAAAACCACCGACTTGGGGGGTTGTTTTAAGTTTCTAATGGTCGTTAGGGTTAGCTTGGCAAGCTTTTAGGGGTTTACCTATCATTATTGGATTTTTTTGATGACATACGGTCATCTTCTTCGACCAGCTGCAAAAGTGGTGTTCTTGGTGTTCTTTGTTGAGATCGATTCACATTCATTTATTTGATCTTTAGTCAACTAGAGTCAAAGATGCAGCTTGTTTGCTCCTTTTCCTATTTTTACCCAAGTTCAGTGTCGTCCTTTGATGTTTCAACACTTATATAAGCTGGACGAGGAGTTTCCCAGTCTTAGAGAGAAGTCTTTTGATAAGATTAGGAATGTAAAGGTTGAGGAATCTAAGTCCTTTCCAACTTGTCCTATTTATCCACCTCCGCTAGCTATCATATACCCCCAAGTTGTTGAACCCAATGATCCAATGTCTCAGTCATCCTCTACGTTAGACAACCCCATGTCTACCTCTCATCTGGCCAAGAGTGTGGATTCATTTGAGGAAGATATGGACAATTTTGCATCCCAAGATAAAGGGTCATAGGTGGATGAGGCTTCTTCTTATGTATCTTCCTCTTAGAGGGCCAAGACATCAAATCAATTTGACTCTGTCCAATTACTTGAGCCTAACGTAATAATTCCTCCTCCTATAGACTCAATTCCTCTTTCGGCTACAACTGGAGCCGAGCTTGTCCAGAGATTCCCTAGTGGTGACCCAAACAATACTTAAGCTGAGGCATCAGAAGATAGTGGTGATGAGAGTGAGGTTGATACATCTATTGCTGAGGAATATGAGAGCACTATCTTTGAGGCCGACATTATGGTTTGGAGACACCTCTATGGCATTGCTCAATCTATGTCTATGATAAAACCCACTAAGGATAAAAGAGCTTTCCATGACCGAGAGGGAGAAGTCTGCATTTATGAGCAGATATTTAAGGTCGGCTTTCGACTACCCATTCACCCAACTATCCATGCCATCTTAGCTCGTCTAGGACTTGCCCCCTCTCAGCTTTATCCTAATTCCTAGAGGGTTATTTTTGGCTTTGTTTCTCTCTGGAAGGTTTTCCACCAAAACGACCTTCCAGTTAACATTTACTTGTCTTGTTATACTCCCTCATCTTCTAAGACTCAACCTAGTTACTATCATCTCGTAGCTAGGAAATCTGAGAAGAAGGCTTTGTTGGTCACTCAGACCTCAAATCATAACTGAAAGCCCCGATACTTTTTCATTTTTGGGCTTGGGAATTTGGTCCAAACCAATCTGGTGGAACCTCTGAGCCTAGGACTCCTCTGAGATGGGATAAAGCCTCTGCATGCCAAACTTGACCCTGGATTAAAACCTGAGTCCTTTAAGAAGGTTAATAAGCTTTGAAGTCCAGGTGACAAGGGTCGTCTCGTTAAGTTTGAGCATTTAATGACCCTGTATTATTTGGCTCAAACGGGTCTAGGGGTTAACCCCCTAGTCGAGCTATGTAAGTAATTATTCTCACCAACTATTGTCTCGTATTGCATAGTTATTCATAACTGACTTTGTCTATCTCTTTACAAAACATCCAGAAGGCATACCTGACGATGTGCGGAATATGGTGGCCCCGAACTTGATCGAACTCTTTAGTAAACACGACAAAAATGTTGATCCCCCTACTGCCTAAACTAAAAAATCTACTGTGGGCGGCCCCAGTAGAGACGATATTGGAAAGAAACAAAAATTCTGAGCTGAGGATACAAATACCAATCATCCTTCAAAGCAGAATCGTTCTGATCAGGCGATTCCAATCTCCACAGACGAGGCATTGGCAACTCGTCTTTCTCAATTGAAACTTGATGATGAGAGCGTTCTCGTCCATGCCAAGAAAGCTATAGATGGCATTGGCTCTTTGGTCTTTGAGCGTGATAAATGCTTTCTCCAATCTCTAGGCACCTCCTTACAAAACTAAATTTTCCATTCACAAGGCCATTTAGGTATTTTCAAAACTCACCAAGTGTAGCCTATGCATTTATTCTATCTCATACTGACTTATCACCATACACTTTTGCAGAGTACAGTCTCCCTATGTCCTATAGGAGATTGGATCAACAAGAGGTTTCCCTTGATACAAAATGGCAGAGATGCAGAGAACACAAAGAAGGAGCTCATGGACGAGCTTTCAAAATCAAAATTAACTCTAAATAAGTCTAAGGACGAGAATACCAATCTGAAGACTGAGCATACCAATGCCCTAAAGAAGATGGCCGAGAATAAGCAGGACGAGATTGATGTTGCGATTAAGGCCGCTATGGATGAGGATAAAGCCTAGGCTATTCCCGATTATCTCGAGTTTAATAAATTCGTTAGATTCTTTGAACTCAGATAATTCGACCAAGTTAATGATGTTTAATAAATGAAGCACAACAAAATGATTTTGAATTTGAATTTTCCAAATTATGGTGTTGTATCATAAGTCCTCTCTCGTCGTTTTGAGAGTGTATGGATGAGTGTCGTCTCTTCCATGTACTGTCATCTCGGCAGAGAGAGAATTTCCACTAAGTTAATAATATGTTAATAAATGAACCCCTCTCGATATTATTGACAGTCCTGACGAGGTTAACCCTGTTTGGATTGTCGTATCACTGAGAGCAACTTAAGGCTACTTCACCACGAATGATGGTTTATAGCTTAAGATGAGTTGATACATACAAGTAACAAATATTCAAACAAATAGACAACATATGAGGGAACACTTGAATTTTTTTACTGAACTTCATTAATTTTTCATTCATCATTTGCCTCCCATATACAAGTATTATATCGGAATTAAAAAGAGACACTAAAAATTGGAATCTTACTGGTAATATTTTTTTAGGTGGTCATTATTCCATGGGCTGGAGAACGACTCCCCTTTCATATTTTCTAATCGATACATCCCTAGAAATACCTCCTCAACCACTCTATACAGATCGTGCCAATTCGAATGAAGCCTGTTAGGCTTCTGCCATGTCTTCTTCAGCACCAGGTATCATGCTGCCAGTGGTCGGGCTTTTACCCTTTTATTGTAGAACTTTAATGTCATTTATTTATAGAAATCTTGCCTAACCTCAGCATCTTCTCTTCGTTCCTCCATAAGATCCAAGTCTAGTTTCCTCTCTTCCACATTCTGCTCTAGATCGTATATCTGAACTCCGTGGGTTGGTAGACCTACCTCTGTTGGCACAACTGCCTCTGAGCCATAAGCCAACATAAATGGAGTTTCCCCAGTTAGAGTCCTTTTCGTCGTCCTATAAGCTTATAGGACATCATACACCTCTTCAATCCATCTTCCTTTGGCATCCTCTAGTTTCTTCTTGATTCCATCAATAATTGTTCTGTTTGTTACTTATATCTTCCCATTAGCCTGGGGTCGACCGGGAGTGGAGAAGAAATGCTTAATGCTGACTCGTTCATAATATTTCTCCAAGGAGATGTTCTTGAACTGTGTTCCGTTATCAGAAATCAGGGTATTAGGTAGGTCATATCTACATATTATGTTTTCCAAATAAGCTAAAAAGATTTCTTCTCTATGATTGTAATCACATATCGTCCTCTACCCACTTTGAAAAATAGTCAATCGCCACAATCAAATAACGATAATTGTTCATAGCTCTTGGCAATGGCCCTGAGTGATGATCCTCTTGGCTAATGACCTTCCTCCAATATGGTTGGAGCATGATCCTTCATGCACGTCCTTTAAAATATACTCTACCTCAGATAGATGGACACATCTCAATAGAGGAAGCAGGAACCCTTTTTAATAAAGGATGTCTCTTATTAGGGAGAACTTAGCAGCTTTATACCTCAACTTCTTTCTTTCGTCTAGACTCTGGAAATTCCCCTTCTCTGATATATCGGATGATAGGATCCATCCAATAATCTCACATACTCAATTTGAAGTAAGATTCCATAATATTTTCTTCTCCTCCAATCGTCGATCGACAGAAAATCTCTATTGGGACCATTCTTTTGATTTCAGTTTTAGTGGTCGAGGCTAACCTTTCCAGAGTGTCGACTCACCCATTATCTAGTCGGGATATTCTCTTCAGCCTCACTTTGCTAAAATGCTTCAATGATGTCTTTACTCTTACTCAGTACTTGGCCATTATTTCGTCCTTGGCCTCATATACCCCCAAAATTTGATTGACAACCAACCTGGAATCATTATGGACAAGGAGTTGTCCAACATTTAGTGATCGGGAAATGGAGAGGCCTACTAGGAAGGACTCATACTTTGATTTATTATTAGAGGCTATGAAGTTGAACCTCAATGCATACAATATCAGTCTCGTCTCGTGCCGACACTATTAATCTGCCCCACTTCCATTTTCACATGAAGATTGATAAGCAACCAAAAGTGTCTATTTTATACCACAAATAGATGCATTTTAGTCGCTCATTTGAATTAATAATGGCCTTA
Organism: Sambucus nigra; assembly: GCA_949130495.1. NCBI lineage: Eukaryota > Viridiplantae > Streptophyta > Magnoliopsida > Dipsacales > Adoxaceae > Sambucus > Sambucus nigra. The sequence goes on from OX422208.1 coordinate 589,125,054, forward strand.
TGTTCGTATTTGTTTCATTCTTAGGTCAATACGCAGTTGCGGTACAAGCAATGCTAAATCAATATAATTGCGACACAATAGCGGTCAAAATCATGCATCGAATAAATCAAAGAGACTACGAAGTCAGAAGTCACATTGAGCTTGCCCCAATGAGTTTCAATGATCCCGAACCCCCGTTCCCGAACCAAATCTAAGTCTAAACCAAACCTAGTCCATCACACGAGTCTCCGTGTGTTAAGTTTGTACCTTTATTATTTTTCTAGATTTTTTATTTTTGTCGTTTTTAATTTTTATGATTTATTTTAGAATCTTCTAGTATTTATTTTCTATTCTCATATTTCTTATTTTGATTTTGATTTTTATTAGTTTTAAATTTTTAATCTTTATTTTATTTCATTAGGATTAGTTTTTTTTAGGAATTTATTTTTAATTTTATTAGATTTTACATTTTTTAGGACTTTAATTTTTATTTTTATTAGATTTTTAGTTTTTTTTTCTTTTATTTTTATTATTTGAGTTTTTTTTAGAGATTAGGATTTTATTTTTTAGTTTATTTTAATTTATTTTTTTAGTTTGTTAGTTTTATTTTTAGTTAGTAAGTTATTTTACTTTTTTTTGGTACAAATTTAAACATACACACCGTATACACCAAATTAACACCACTCACCCACACCCTACACCCATACACCACATCACATACAACTCCACCCCACTTCATCTTCCTCAAACCACCAACAACCCATTTCTCTCTCTTCTACCATAACCAATAACACTCCACCACAAACCTACATCTGCTCGAGCTCTCACCACCCAAACCCATGGACCCCACTCTCCGACCAAGCCTGTGCCATCAAACCCTCTTTAACCAAAGTCCAGCCATGGCATGCCTTAAAAATTCGGCCATGGTAGTCCTCCAACCCCCTTCCATGCTAGCGCTGCCTCAACCCACCAGCAGCCCTCATTCAACCTCAAAAACCGGCAACCACCGAACCATTAATGAACCTCCGGCCACTACTGCAACCCATGGCAGTCCTACACCTCCATAACCTGTGACCCCTACTCCCTAGACCAACTTACCAGCTCCAAATCCACTGCTTCCCACCATAATCCGATGCCAAAACCTTAACCCAACTTCACAAAAATAGGAACTTTTATTTCCTATTTTCCAAATAAACCATGTGCTCCCTCCAAATAGCTTTGACTTAGCCTAACAAAAATCTCCTAAAATCTCTCCCAAGCAAAGCCAAAATCTTGGTTTATAAAAATGGAGGGGCATCACAAGGACTCTTACAAAAAGACTCTCAACACAGAGACGAAGGACAGGAAAAATAAGAGAGACATTGTATATTATGTACAGTTCAGATTAGAAAAAAATTCAAAAAAAAATTAGTTTAGTTTAGAATAATTTTTTAGGTTCAATCTTTCTTTTTATTTGTGCAATCAAGCGCTGAATTTGTGAAAATATTGGGACATACGTGCATGAACGCGATTCAAGAAATCAATTCAAAGGGCGACTTTTGTGTATTGTATTTCTTGCTCTACTTTTTTCTTATTGTTCCATGTTTGTGACTCTAATTAATTGTTTAATTATGCTTGGCTAGTCACCCTGTTCAAGGGGTGGGGTGCACTGAATATGATGTTAGTTTAATTAATCAAAATTCATTGATTGTTATATTTCTAGGAAAATTAATTTATGAATGTCACAAATTAATTTATGTATCGAGAGATAGTAAATTAATTTTAAAAATTAATGTTTGATTTTAGGAATCGAACTATATATAGTTTTTTCCTAAATCTAAATATTGATTTGGTGTTAAAATTTGAGGATTGATACTGTTTTTATTAAGTTGATTCTAGCGGGTAATTTTCTTGAAAATAGTATAATTCTTAATTTTTCATCGTGTGACGTTTTTAAATTAGTTTTCTGAAAAAGATATTATTAAATTTATAATTGTAACAAGAGTTAGATTATCGATTTAATATTATCTCGAAATATTTCAAATTAATAAATTGAGAAATTAAAATAATTGATAATGCGGTGTAATCCCATCTCTTGACATTCTCAGATTTTTCACACTCGAGTGCACATTATTTTCGTTATTTAGTCATATCATAGTTTTAGCATTTAGTAGTTAATTTTTCCCTTGAAATTATATATATATATATAAAGATTTTAATAATAAAATTTGAATTGCAAGTTTTCACAATAATTGTTTCACCTTGGAAGTTGGATTGATACCCGTATTTACCGTAATATGAGTTGTTTTAAACAAAGTTTTGTAGGTATTCAAGGGATTTTGAAATTGGATTTTGAAGTCAACGACCATACGCAAAAAAGCTTCTTATCAAAGATCCATCAACGAAGAGGTTCCACACAGTTCCATTTTGAGAAAAACTACCTTCTTCCATGGTTCCATTTTTGAAGAGGCATCGCTCCTCCTCATTCTCAGACACCTTATTTCTTGTTGAACCCGTCCCAGCCTCAGTCGGCGAAGGACCATCCTGCTCTTTTGTTCACAAGATTTAGCTTCAATATCTTCAGTATCGTCCTTGTCCCAGGTGAACTCGGCAATAAAGTCTTCCAAGGCATTCCCCTTAATGGTCGTTATTAGATAGTATATGATGTCGAATTCCCCCAACTCAATTGCCCAAGCCATCAGCCTTCCTGACTTCTCAGGATTATGAATGAACTCTCTAAGAGGAGAGTCGGTAAGGACAACCATTGTATGTGCCTGAAAATAGGGTTTCATCTTCCGTAAGGCATGGATCAGAGCATAGGCCAACTTCTCCATTTTAGGGTATCTTTGTTAGGGCCTTGTTGTTAAAGTACACTAGTTTCTGAATTCCATCCTATTCTCTGACAATAGCAACACTAATGGCTAACTCCAAAATAGCTATATAAAGATATAACTTCTCTCCTTGGACTGGTCTAGACAACAAGAGTGGAGAGCTGAGATAGGACTTCAAATCTTGGAAGGCCTTATCACACTCATCGTTCCATTCAAAAGATTTTCTCAACACTTTAAAGAAAGTAAGGAATTTATCAATAGCTCTAGACACAAACCTATTTAATGTAGCCACTCGTCCAGTTAGTCTCTACACATCCTTTATTGTTGTGGGAGTCTTCATCTCCAGCAAAGATTTGATCTTTTGGGGGTTGTCCTCGATCCCCCTTTGATTCACAATGAATCCTAACAACTTTCCTGCTCTGATACCTAAGACACACTTGGTGGGGTTGAGTTTCATCTTATACTCATCCATCGTGTCAAAAGTATGTTCAAGGTCGGCCACGCGAGTGTCATCCTTGAGGCTCTTCGTTAACATGTCGTCGACATATACTTCCATTGTCTTTATAATTTGGTCCTCAAATATTTTATTTTATTGACCAGCCTTTGGTATGTGGCCCCAGTATTCTTCAGTCCAAAGGTCATGACCTTGTAGCAATAGCTCCCTTTGTCGGTTATAAAGGTTTTCTTCTCCGTGTCGTCCAGATCCATGAATATTTAGTTATAGCCTGAGTAGGCATCCATAAAGCTCATTAACTCATGGTCGGTGATAACTTCTACCATTTGATCAATTCTCGGTAATGGGAAGCTATCTTTAGGGTAATCTTTATTCAGATCTGTAAAATCAACACACATCCTCCATTTGCCATTGGATTTGGGGACGATGATAGTATTTGCCAACCACTCTGGGTAAATGACCTCTCTGATGAAGTCTGCCTTCTCTAACTTTTTCACCTCTTCCTGGATGACATCATACTTTTCCCGTAAACAAACTCTTTTCCTCTGTCGTATCGGCTTTGCATCCTCAGCCATATTAAGTTTATATCAAAGCACTTTTGGATCAATTCCGGGAATATCTTCGTGGCTCCAAGCAAAGATGCTCTACCTCTTCCTTAACAGCTTAACCAGCACCTCTTTGACCTCCTTCCTTAGGGATTTACCAATTTAGATTATTTTTTCTAGCTCATCCTCATTTCGGACGATGGATTCTACCTCTTCAACTACCTCACCCTTTTTCATCTTCTTTTCATCTCTAGGGTCTAAGGTATCAATGTTGTAGGTCGTAGTGGCCCTTTTATATGCTTCTCTCTCCTCAGCTGAGTTGAAGTAGCATTCGTGTGACTCAACTTAGTCCCCTTGAACTTCCCCTACCCCATATCATGTCAGGAATTTAATTATCTGGTGGACTGTTGAGGGTGCGGCCTCAAATTCCTTAAGGGCTACCCTTTCGAGAGTTATATTGTAGGTCGAGTAGATGTTTTCATCCATAATGAAGAAGCTGATCTTCCTTACAAGATATTTTATCCAGTTATTCCCCATTCTTACTTCCATTTCATATATGCCTAGGGGCTATTATTTCTCCCCACTAAAGCTGATGAATGGTTGGTAATATGGAATTAGCCTCTTTTTGCTCAAATCTATACCTTTGTAATAATCCCAAAACATAACATCGACCGTGCTACCTTCGTCTACCAGAATTCTTGGAACCTCATAGACATAAATCAGAGTAGTAATGACCAAAGGGTCATCATGTGGAGCTAAAACTACCTAGAAATATAACCTTAAAAGGCCAACTACTAGAGTATTCATATCAACCTTGGATCTCTTACCTTTGACAGGCTGAATTACAACTAAGTTGACACTCTTAGGCTTTAGCAGGAGAGATTTTGCCTTTGCTACATATGCTTTCCTATCAGTGACTTCCTTTCCTCCTCTAGCAAGCCCCTCGTAGATCATCTTAACCCCACGCAAGATCATATGGAGTCCACCCTTTGGGTGAACAAACTTGGGAGGTAGGTTAGGGTCGTCCTCATCACAGTCGTCTGACTCATCGCCATCTCGAATGACTAGAGTATCTAGTTTACACTTTTTATTTTTCTTCTTCTTCTAGTTGTCGTCTCGGCCACCCTTTGAATTGCGACTATCCCCATACTTTCTTAGCTTTTCGACCTTCAACATCATCTCTATTTCATCATTCAGAGAAAAAAAAATTCAGTCAGGTGCCCATAGTCCTGGTGGAATTCGCACCATAGGTTTTTGTTCCTCTTATGAGGAGGAGCTATTAATTTTTTGGGCCACCTTAGGGACCAATCATTCTTGATCTCGTTCAAGATATGTTCACAACTAATCGCGAGGGGAGTGTAGTCAATGAACTTATCATCCGCTGATCTCTTCTTTCCATCTTTGTTCTTCTTCTGTAACTTTCCCCCACTGCTAATACCCTTCTCATCCTCATACTTTTCTTACATAGTTTATTCAATGTTCATGACCTTGTCGGCTATCACCAATAGCTCGGATTTGGACTTCGATGGGTCTTCATCAAGCTTTCAGAGTAGTTTTCCCTTCTGCAGACTTCCTATTAAAGCTGTTATTGCAATGCTTTCATCATAATTTTTGAACTCTAGCTTTTCCTTATTGAACCTCACAATATATTCCTCGAGACTCTCATTCTTCTCCTTCTTGACATACAACACGTGAGTTATCTTCTTTTGGGGTCTCACCCCAAAGCATAAGTTGTGTATGAATCTCTCTAAGATATGCTTAAAATTTTTAATTGAACTCTATGGGAGTGAGGTGAACCATATATGGGTTGCTCCAGTCAAAGTGCTTGAAAAGGCACAACACCTCATTTCATCTGAGACTGAGTAAATGTCTGTAGATGACTGGTACATCTCAACCTGGTGAACTGGATTAGTGCTCCCATCATACTTAGGAGTGACTATTGGTGGCTTGAACTTGGACGGGATTAGAAAATTGACGATCCTAGCCAAAAATGGAAAGCCTTCTGAATAGCCCCTCTATAAGGGATCTTGGCTTTTGAGAATGTCTCCAATCTTGTCTTTTAACCTATGGATCTAGTCATTCCAGGGGGTCTCGACTGCTGTTATAACATCGAATTGAATGATATTATCTCCTGCCAACTCGGTCGGTTGAATAAAAGGTTCCCTTGCCACAGACCTCTGTTAGATATTCTCTTCTCCCAGCCCCTCGCCTAGGCCGCGACCCCGCTCCTTCTCTTTTGGAGTTAGTAATACTCCTTAACCTGGAGATTTGATCTCTGAGGTCACCATTTGAGTCGAGCCTTTCAAAGGCCGACCCTTTGCTTAGCCAATAAAAGGTTGAGCTACTTGGCTTATCGTACTGACAAGGCCTCCTATTACGTCCTCGGCTAACTTGAATGGGGCGTACAGTGTTTCCGGATATTTTATATGGCTCCTAGTACTCAGCCTCAGTGTCTTCAGCCTCATAGTCATCATACCTATCCTTCGGGTAGTATTAACCTTGCCTCCCCAAGATAGTAGACGCCTAGGGTCAGTAATATTTCTTCGTCGTTGACGAGGTGGAAACTCCTTGTGCGGCACCTGGGGTGGTTCCCTAGTGTCTGGATGATGCTCCATGGATGTCGGGGTAATTATCTCCAGCTTTATCCCCACGCGTCTCACCAATACATTTTGACTAAAGACGACCACGTGCTCCTGCATCGCCTGCTGGCTAGCCACCAATGATTTCAATGACACCTCCACCTCCTCCATTTCTGATTGAAGAGGGGTGTGACTAGAGCTAGGTCCACCGGCTGGAGTTGGAAATTCTGATGCCATATTTCAAATCTGATTGATGAGCAGTAAAATGAATAGTAGAATCTTAGAGGCTCAACTAGAGCTCTTTCAATAGTCAAATAACTCCATAAAGGATGGAGGACTGTCTCACCACCAGAGACTCCGGTGAGTATATGCTAGATAAGGGAAGATATGATAATCCTCTGCTTCCCACAGACGAAGCCAAACTAATGATACCAGAATTGGTATCACCAGATCAAAGTGATGAATGAGCTCATACAGATACAATAATGGCAGAAAATAAGTAATATAATAGTAAGAAGATATGAGGCAAAGAGGAAGAAGACACCATATATAAGTGATTCAGCCTTTGAAGGGCCTACGTCCACTATGTGAGTGTGTGAAATCCACTAAATATGGGATCTAATGGCCATGGATGCATGCACTCAAGATTTCTCTCTCTTACAATCACTTTGACAGAGTTTCAACAAGGGTTCTAATATGCCCCCTACAAGGTAGAAGATGAAGAGTATATATAGTGCTTGGGGGGTGTATTACACCCCCCAAGCATGCAGTAGGCATGTGAGCATGGTGGCTCCCAATAAGATCATGACACATGTCTATGGAACATGTAACTAATGTTGATGAAATATTATCTCATGTGAGGGAATAATCTCGTTGTAACAGACTTGTCAACATGTGATATGTTAATCTGGAACCTCGTGCTACTCATACAGTAAAAGTCATCTGCAAGGGTCTCAGCTTAGCCGAGTACGAAGCTGCTGATGTAGTGCTAGATTATATACTGGAATATGAGAAGTGTGGTCTCAGCCAAATGCGTCAGGACGAGACATGCTGTACAGGTACTTATCCAGTGCTGGTCGATACAGAGAACGAGGCATATCTTTGTTGATGAAGTGCTCTCCTGGGGTCTCGGTTTATGACAAAGTTCGATATAATGAATGGATGAGCCCGACCCTAATCAATATGAATCTTGGCCTGACCCTGGTGAGGTCTTTAGAAAACTCGGCTATGGATGTTAGTAACCCTCCTCCCAAACAGGGTCACACTTGGGCATATCAACGGTGTTAAGTCATTTATTGAGGTTAAAAAAATAGCTTAGATGGAAAAAAATACTTCCAGATGTCCATGTCGAGATTGTCAGGAAATATATATCCATGATTTACTTACCGTTGAAAAACATTTGTTGGTACGTGGCATCTCCTATAGTTTTGCAATTCGTCATAATTTGAATGCAAAAACACCATAAATTGATTGAAATGAGTTAGGAACGATTTTCATATATTTATAACGATGAATTGAAACATCGCAAAATATAATTTGCGACACAGCTACACTTCATCGTAACAGAACTGTAGTGACCAACTTTTTGCAACGAAATTTACAATGAATGTAGTGCGTCGTGAAAAGAAGTTTGCGATGAACTTAAAATATAGGCAACACATTTAGTACTTCGCAAAACACTATTTTCCTTGTAGTGATTGGTCCTCCCTTGAGAGGAAAAAAAAGTCTTTTCAATGAATTTATCCAAATCTTAAAAAGGTTGATAGATTGAAGAAGACAGATCCTCTATAACATGGGATAAATGGGATTAGATTTGAGATATTAAAAATTTTTAGATACAAAATAGTTTTTTTCAAGTTCATGTGCCATTGTGGAAGAAATATACAATAACGGATGAAAAATGCAATTTAGTACATTAAATATGCATCAGTGTACATCAATATTTTTTTAACAATTCATAAGTAAACAATATATATATATATATATATATATATATATATATATATATATATATATATATATATGCTACTTAAAAACTGTAGAAACTTGATGAAGACCCCAGTTGACGTTTTTACACTTATGTGTTGACATATTTCCCTTCATTCCCTCCTCATTCATTAATCAATAATTATAGGTAAACACAAACAACCTTACCTCTTTAACCATGCATCCCCCTTATCTCGCTTAGTGGATGCCAAAGTTCTCCACTCCCAACCCTTTTATCTTCAGCACTACTCGATTGTAGATCTCCCCCACCCCTCAATGGCTTTTAAACCTTCTTAGTTTTACACTCACACCCCACTGAATCCATCTAAACCTCCCCATAACAAAATACATTATACTCGATTCTATAACTCCCCCCTCCCCCCTCCCCCCACCCCCAACTCCATAATATTATTTCACCCCAAATCGAAAGCCGATGTTCAAGGATAAAATATCCTCGCTTACAGGTATGGTATTGGCATGATTTTTCCTTACTTACTTTGTTTATTAATTAAACCATACGATAGATATATATTTTCAACGTTGAATTTTGTCTCATGAATGTGAATATATATCTAAATACATTTAGATCCACTACCTCCTATGGACTAGATTATCGCTATTTCTTTTACATATATGATTTTTTTGTGCTTGTGTGATCTAATTTTTCTCCCATATAATAAGGAGAAAATTATGAATATGGTAAAACTCAGATAACTTTTCTTCGCATTCAGAACGAAATTGAAGTATTTTGTGTGCGGATAAAAAGGATTATGTTGACTTTATCTTTAACCCCCATTTACATTTTAATAAATGAAGAACATTCCCGAATTTTTTAATTGCAACAGTTCTTCATTTCATTTTGTCACACTACTCCAGTAAATAAATTTACACGTCGCTATATAATTTTTGTATAATTTGAAATGGTAGTAAATGATATTAACATACTTTCACATACCAAATATGCATAGATATTGTTTTTTATTTTCTTAGTCACAACTACAAATCCGAGCCCTTCTCTATTTTATTCAAAAAAAAATTCTTGACAATTGTCTTTTGAATCACAATTTATCATGAATAGTTTGAACGAATCACTCTCATTCATATATAAAAACTAAACTCAAAATTCCACCATAATACTTGTAATTTTTTCACTACACCATGGGTCCCAAAAAACATATATATAAATAATCCGACACGAACACAATATAAACAAATATATTGTGTCAATTTCGTATTGTGTTTCCATGTCATTTCTAAAATTTCCATTCATATTTTAGAGTCATGGATGAATCGTTTGTTCAAATGCTACAAATATACAAGTTGTTAAGGTAATGATTATTTTTTAAATAAGAGTATAGTTAGTATCAGAATTAGAAATAGAATTACAATTACAATTACAATATATTTATAATATAAAGTAAAACATTAATTGTCTATTTTTAAATGTATCTATATGTATAATAACTCTAATTTTATATGATTATTGATTAATTGCTTAATTTTTATGCTCTTTTTTTAGTGCGAGTTGTAGATTTTTTTATTTAAATCAAATCGGTCTATTCATCGGGTGTTCTTTTGCTCAGGTATCTCCCATGTATTTGTTTTTACCATGAATATTATTCATTGTAATTTTCCTATAGAAAACTGTGACACCCCGCCTAATTAAATACCGGGCGATCACTCCTTTATTAAATTAAAATCAAGGTGAACAGTTGGTTCATTCTTAGCATCACTGTCGTAAAAATAAACTTTTCCAAATTAACACCCTAATTAATTAAGCTAAGTGTCAAAACCATTTTTTTTAACCATTCTAACCAAATTGTATTTTTAAAGAAAAACTTATTTATTTAATTATTAACCACATTCTCAATAAGTAAGAATCATACAACAATTATTCTGTAACATAATCCAATTACTTTAAACATTCAACATCCAAAATCCCAACATTTAAAACTAAATGTAAAACATACATGCTGAATAGATCCCAAAGTAACAGTACTGGAAATAACTGAAATACAAATGTCCCAACAGAACAGATAAATAGTGGAAAGGGCGACACATGCCCCAATAACTGAGAATCATAGGAGTGGAATCAAGTAAGTGAAATCGTCTAAGCAAGTGGCCTGCAACTCCCACCTAAGCTGCAGCTCGTTCCTTCCAATGGATCCTAAGCAAGACGCCCCTGTGGCTGGGCACCTGTAGTACATACATATCTATACAAGAGAGAGAGAGAGAGAGAGAGAGAAAACGGGTCAGAGCCCGATAGTGTATATGATTTAAAAATTGTTTAGCAAGTATTCAAATTGATACAAGCCAATGCAACAACATATTAGTGCGACACTCTCTTGAGAAATTCTCACTTATCTTCTAATGTGCACTCCTATCGCACTAACCCTCCTAATGGTTTATCTCATCATATATCACGCTATCTTTCCCCAATGATTTAACATATCTTAGGTTATTCGCAGGATTCAAAATTTAACGATACAATTGTTTGAACAGAATATTTCAATTAATAACCAAAGTTCTCATTTTAACTTTATTAATCAATAAAGTTTTTCCAGTGTCATTTTATACTTTCTCAAAACAAATATTTACAATTTGAGTCATCAACCATGTCCTACATATCAATTCACAGTAGGTAGTTCCAAATTTTAGAATTTCATATATATATATACTACTCGTAAAATATATATATCATAACAGCACCCCAAATAAAAACTATGGTGCGGGCATACTCCACTATCCAAAACCCCATATCACTCATATTAAGGGGAATACAATCGGAATCACTCTCGAATTGTATTAACACATACATAAACAAAATTGAGCCGAAGCATAGATTCCAAGTCTCTAAGAGGATGGCACATGACTGCGTGTCTTAGGACCGTCTGAACTATCACAGCGATAGCCTGTACCAAGGATAACTATCTTCTAGGGTACAAGGCAATATCCCCCATAAAGGTCCCATCGAGATAAGACTTGTCCTAACGCGGTAACCTCAGGGATAGCAAGTAGCGTGGGCATGATTTTCACACATAGATAGCTTATGCATACACAATCATATAACTATACAAATATTACCATATCCAAATTAGGTATATTCTCAAATCCCATAGTTATGACTTTTATCCATATTATCATATTTTAGTAAACAGTTATAACGGTTCGTTTCTAACCATGATTCGGTATTATTCCAACGTACCACACAACTCTCATGGCTTTATTATCTAAATTATAAAATTTAGTAGGTATACACATTTGTCCCAAAGTAACTCTCTTACGTGTCTCTCTCTTTAAATCATAAATTCACCGACCCTTATGTAATTATCCCAAAATAAAATCTTAGCCCGACATCAAGGGTCCCAAAATTTATTCACATGTCCTACTAGTCTTCCCTATCTCCCAAAACATTTTATTAAGGATGCCCAAGAATTTTTTTCACAATAAATTGAACTTAACTAATTTAGAAAGGGAAATAGGAGTCTGCTAGGAGGGGTCAATCGATTGAGGTCTGGGGCTCGATCAAGCAGGTCTGCGAAAACTGCAATTCTGCAGTTACGGGTTTCATCTCCTAACTTCAACAATTTCCCTATTTTCTAATCCCAATCATCCCAGAATTGATACTACTAACCTTATATCATCATATTAGGTATTTTTAACGTAAAGCATGTGGATTTCAGTCATTTAATCATGGATTAACAACCCAAGATCTATACAATTATCAAGAATCCTAGAAATCTCTAAATCATGGTTCCAATATGTTTTTCCAAAAATTTCTTCTTATAAACATCATAATTTCGTGGGTAAATTCCTCTACATGGCAAGGGTTTCCAGAATTATCATTTAAACCATAACTACATGCGATTCCTATCTCAAATCATAGGTTTTCTTCCATAAAACTCACCCTAATCATTCCTACACTAATATGAAAGATGCATCAACGAAATAAGCAAGATAAACACTTGCCTGGGATTTTCGACGTTCATGTTTGCGGATGATTTTGGTGTGGTTGCGTTCCCCGTCGCGCGATCTACGCGTTGGTGGTGACGGCGGTGCAATCGGAGGTGTTCTTGGCCTAGAACTCCTTGGAGAGCTTCTCCTCTTCCTCTCTAATGGACGTCATTAGTATTTCATTGTGTTAACCCTAGAAGGTGAAAATTTCCATCTGATATAACCCTATAAAATTCGTGGGTTTAATTACCCAAAAATGTGAAATGTCCAAAATGCCCTCCCGGGTTACTAATTAGGCCTAAAAACGCCCCGAGACCCAAACTAAACCCTCGAGTACACTTTTCTGACTATTTCGACCCTTCCGGACGCGTTGGCGCACTCAAAACGACCACACGAACAACTTATAAAATATTCACTTTATTTATCAATATTTAGTCCCGACGCGACACGGGTGCGTCCCGATCCAAATTTCCATAATTGCCATTTTATTCACACGTGACAATATTATAAAAATAAATTTCGTATATTACTATACTCATCCAGTGATATGCAACCAATAACAAATTTCAAATAATTACTAACTCTCGTCACGCTAGTAAATATTTAAAACAACATTCCGGATTAAAATTAAATTAATTGAGAATTAAATTTAAAAGCCATGAAAATACGGAGTATTACATACTTACCCCCTAATAACGGAATTTCGTCCCGAAATTCGAAAAATGAGGCCTACCAGGTAGCACAATTCTGGATATCCTTGTCAGTACGCAAACTATCTACATAGTACGGCGCTCAATCGCTATAGCTTTTTCCTCACAGTAACATTGTTTTACATTCTCATTGGAGACACTTCACATTGCACTCCCAACTGACAACATTTGAATAGGTTACGTCTATTCGTTATAAATTCCATTATCTCACTATCATTAGGAGGCCGCACCTCACTACATGACAGCTAATCGGATTTATTCATACACAAAATTCCCATTCTGAGAAGATCATACGAACATTTGACCACTCTTGACTGCCTAAAACAGTCGTGGAATTCCACCATGAATATCGGATATTTTCTCGACCGATCAAAAATTCTGATTATCTACTATCCTCTAAACATACGGAAGGAGAATAGTCGAGGTTCTTCCATAACAAAACCATAATTAGTACCTCGTACGCGAAAAACAGGTACGAGTGCTTCTACAGAGCATACTTGAAATCATCGTACCAAGATTCCAAAATTTCCTTCACGTGGTTCCACTAATCTTTAATCACCATGCGCTTATTCCCTGGCTAAGGGTGATACATCCTACTCGAAATGAAATCTTATCTCCGCTGGTTCCTGAAATCCCATTTCAAAGGTGAGATTCACCAATCTCATCCTGATTAAAAAAATTATACTGCGTCGGACCATACACTGGCGCTATCCTTCCTTTCAAAGGAAGTCTGGGGCATACTAGTTAATATTGTAAGTCAGCCCAAAGGAATATCAATCACTTCATTCTCGGCGACTTAATTCACATGTTTGGGATAAACCCTTGATCTTGTTTTGAGGATGGCATCCCATCCAAGAACTTTACCGACTTACCAACCTCTTCCAATTCCGAGAATTTTCGATAAACACAAAATTCTTTGGTTGATTCTCCTCTTTCAACCAAATCTTACCTATGGGCAGTGCATGTAGAGTCTACCCACTACGTCTCGCTAAACATCGATTCTTCCCTTGAAATGCCTCACATTAAGTGACACGTAATACTCCCCTTCCTTCCTTGTAGTATGCCGAAAGTTCCACCCGTGCTCTTCTCTTTACGAATCGCACTTTTGGATCTCTTATACCATACTAACATCATCACCCTTTGTATGTGCAAGTCGCTCTCATACTCGCCTACTAACAACTCTGCTCCGAGTGTTCTTCATAATCATTTTATTCTGCTCCATTCAAGGAATACTCTTCTTAAATGACTTCCCACAGTCTTTCAATTCAAATTTGGGTGTGCTATTCTAATTACACACCTATGTATGGATTATCGCCCCTCTTGTGACGTTTAATCCACTCTATCACTTCCACTTCCTTATACTAGTCCCACAAACATATATTTCACACGTCTATTACCACGTCCCTTCGACTCGGACTTTTTTAACTGTAGTTAACCAAGATGCCCACATTTTTACAACACTCCGACCGCCCTGGGAGAGCGAACGGCGTGCTACTCATCTGTAGGACTAACTAAATTCAATGGAATAGAAGGAATAGGGCATTCAAATTCCATGAAAATAAAAGAGGAATAATAATTCTCAACCTTCCTCAGATAAGTACAATAATTTTTCCCAAATAGGTACAACAACCAAAATAAATCACTAACGCTCTATTCATCAAAATAATTACAGGTCATCTCTTTTGCATAATATAAAGTTCTTTCCAGATAACCCATGCTAAAAATCATTCCAACTCTTCATTCACCTTGTTTTCTGTACGCGGTTACGACATTTGGGTATTCTCAATCACCCTAGAAATCAAAATTCTTAAATTCTCCTTACCATCGTTCCACCCCTCAAACCGTGGGGATAACTTTCAATGTTTTCTTACCACAAATTCCGGCTCCAATGGCTTTAACACAAAATTCAACTTCCAACTTACATACATAATTACTTGATCCCATTTCAACCAGGGTACCGAACTCATAGAATAGTGACCAAACGTCTTCCTATTTCCAACCTTACGCTAAGTTTCATGCGTGGGATGTCTCGCAAAGCGAAATCCAAACAAGGAACCCCCCCCGATACACTACTACCTAGCATTGTTGGTTATCGAAATTCGTTAGGTCCTCCGTTCATAGTATATACCCCTTTATTCCGTCCCTTGACAGAAAAGTTTCAATTTCTCCCGTAATTATGGTTAACAAAGAACGTTTCACCAATTGCACTATTGTTCAGTATAGGTGGTTGGTAATAGCATTTCGTAAACCTCGGATACATACACTCGGAATTCTCGAAATTCTTTTCCCTAATAATAGGGGTATAAATATTAACTCCCACATCTCTAAAGGATAAATATAACAATGCACTTTTCCTATCACTAAGTCCGGAGGGCTAAACATAATACTGAGTCAAATCTTTTCGCTCAATGGTAAATCCCGATACATACGGAATTATACTGACAAAGTCTATACATACTTTGGCATCGAATATCTCGAGCCCACTATCTCCTCCGAAGTCTCTAGGATAGATAATATAGGTGCATGTCCAACCTTCTTACAAGTAAAGCTCGCCACAACAAAACATGCTGCACTAATGCAACTACTCCGATAGCCTTGTAATAAATGCCCACTATCGTACTAACCATTTCAATAACATTTTAACAAAGATAATATCATACTCGTGTATCGCATCACTACAACGAGTAACCTCAATAAAGTATAAAACACGTTAATATACTCATTCATCCCCCGCGGATAGCACCAAAGAAAAATCCCGTTATACTAAGGAGAAATATTCACATAATGGTAACATTTATAATGATATGCATTAAACTCGTCTCACATGCTAATCTAGCAATAAAAAAAATATGGTGACTCGCTCGTGTCACATAAACACGCCGCATCTTCTAAGGATACAACTTATACTTCCATCCTGGCAATCGTCTTGACTGCACAAATGGTTTTCAAACGTAACACGTCTGCCCAAACCAAACCAAAAATTATTTTTAATCGTCGTCCTTTACTAGGCACCGTATTCTTGTCCCTTTTCTCACTTTGGAACATATTATTGCGAGCAATTTCACTCCGCACCAAAATACCTCAACACATAATCCACTTATCACCTGTCCTACTAACCAGGTTAGGATTGTCCTTCTCCCGAACTTTAGTAGACTCGATTCCTGTTAGCCATCCCGGTTGTTCTCTTATCTTTTTAGGCCATAAAGATTATGTTACTATCTATAATAGTACTTACTGAATTTACCATCACTGGGTAAGAATTTAACTATCTGAAGCATTTAAATGGTTTTCCTGATGTGTATCCACATCCTTTTGTGGTGCGATACCACCACCGTTGTATTCAGTCTTATTCTCGACTAAATTCTTCGATTCCTTTAACTTCCCCCACAAAGAAGCGTTATCATCTATATTGACAAAATATGACATTGTCAACCTCTGAATCGGTCGTCCATCAGGATTTCCTCCTCGAGTATTATCAACTATTATTACAAGTTGGTCTCCCACTTGGAGTCATTTCCTCCACTAGTATCTACCTCTTTCGATACAAAATTTGCTAACGATTAGGTTTCATATCCACAATTGGACTTCTGTCATGCCCTCCTGTGATGAGTTCAGAGCCACATTTTCTTCTCATCCTGAACAGTTGAGGAAGGAACATACAGTCAACACTGTACCTAAGGTTCTCCTATAGGCATAGCATTACACTTCTAAAATTGGTGGTTGCCTCCAACCATTATGATTTCGTCCCGAAAGCCAAGAAAATTTTCTCTAAATTTTCACTTTCAGTTTGCCACACTTTGTCCTATATTTAGGCCTTTGGATACTTCACCTCCTTTGGTAGACACATACAATTTTCGCGTTTCTAAAATTTTCTACTGACAGTCTCTACACGTTTTTGTAATAAGTTGGGTAAGTTTACCCTCGCACCTCATTTGACTATAACAGCATTTGAAAATCATTGCTGCACCTTAGTCGCCTTTCTAGTTGTGGCTTCTTGAGCCATAATGGAGGTGACCTCAACTACGGTCGTCATTCTCAGTTATATTTTATAATCTTAACTGAGCCCTGCCTCCTGATGTACGCTTAACGGTCCTCTTCTGACATCCGTCATCGCTCGGTATACGCACACATCCGAACGAAATTATAATTCACTAATGTATACACATTTTAGCAGGAGAACGAAATCTCGTCAAAGGAGTCGACAATCCTAAACATAGGGCTCTATAACAAACAAAGCAACGCTGAAAGCATAATAAGCCGTACAGATCCTAAGGACACTAGAACCTGATGCTCTGATACCACCTGTGACACCTCGCTTAATTAAATACCAGGCGATCACTCCTTTATTAAATAAAAATCAAGGTGAACAGTTGGTTCATTCTTAGCATCACTGTCGTAAAAATAAACTTTTCCAAATTAACACCCTAATTAATTAAGCTAAGTGTCAAAACCATTTTTTTTAACCTTTCTAACCAAATTGTATTTTTAAAGAAAAACTTATTCATTTAATTATTAACCACATTCTCAATAAGTAAGAATCATACAACAATTATCCTGGAACATAATCCAATTACTTTAAACATTCAACATCCAAAATCCCAAAATTTAAAACTAAATGTAAAACATTCATGCTGAATAAATCCCAAAGTAACAGTACTGGAAATAACTGAAATACAAATGTCCCAAAAGAACAGATAAATAGTGGAAAGGGCGACACATGCCCCAATAACTGAGAATCATAGGAGTGGAATCAAGTAAGTGAAATCGTCTAAGCAAGTGGTCTGCAACTCCCACCTAAGCTGCAGCACGTTCCTTTCAAGGGATCCTAAGCAAGACGCCCCTGTGGCTGGGAACCTGTAGTACATACAAGTCTATACAAGAGAGAGACAGAGAGAGAGAGAGAGAGAGAGAGAGAGAGAGAGAGAGAGAGAGAGAGAGAGAAAATGGGTCAGAGCCCGATAGTGTATATGATTTAAAAATTGTTTAGCAAGTATTTAAATTGATACAGGCCAATGCAACAACATATTAGTGCGACACTCTCTTGAGAAATTCTCACCTCTCTTCTAATGTGCACTCCTATCGCACTAACCCTTCAAATGGTTTATCTCATCATATATCACGCTATCTTTCCCCAATGATTTAACTTATCTTAGGTTATTCGCAGGATTCAAAATTTAACGATACAATTGTTTGAAAAGAATATTTCAATTAATAACCAAAGTTCTCATTTTAACTTTATTAATCAATAAAGTTTTTCCAGTGTCATTTTATACTTTCTCAAAACAAATATTTACAATTTGAGTCATCAACCATGTCCTACATATCATTTCACAGTAGGTAGTTCCAAATTTCAGAATTTCATATATATACATATATATATATATATATACTACTCGTAAAATATATATATCATAACAGCACCCCAAATAAAAACTATGGTGCGGGCATACTCTACTATCCAAAACCCCATATCACTCATATTAAGGGGAATACAATCGGAATCACTCTCGAATTGTATTAACACATACATAAACAAAATTGAGGCGAAGCATAGATTCCAAGTCTCTAAGAGGATGGCACATGCCTGCGTCTCTTAGGACCGTCTGAACTATCACAGCGATAGCCTGTACCAAGGATATCTATCTTCTAGGGTACAAGGCAATATCCCCCATAAAGGTCCCATCGAGATAAGACTTGTCCCAGCGCGGTAACCTCAGGGATAGCAAGTAGCGTGGGCATGATTTTCACACATAGATAGCTTATGCATACACAATCATATAACTATACTAATATTACCATATCCAAATTAGGTATATTCTCAAATCCCATAGTTACGACTTTTATCCATATTATCATATTTTAGTAAACAGTTATAACGGTTTGTTTCTAACCTTGATTCAGTATTATTTCAACGTACCACACAACTCTCATGGCTTTATTCTATAAATTATAAAATTCAGTAGGTATACACATTTGTCCCAAAGTAACTCTCATACGTGTCTCTCTCTTTAAATCATAAATTCACCGACCCTTATGTAATTATCCCAAAATACAATCTTAGCCCGACATCAAGGGTCCCAAAATTTATTCACATGTCCTACTGGTCTTCCCTATCTCCCAAAACATTTTATTAAGGATGGCCAAGAATTTTTTTCACAATAAATTGAACTTAACTAATTTAGAAAGGGAAATAGGAGTCTGCTAGGAGGGGTCGATCGATCGAGGTCTGGGGCTCGATCGATCGAACCTTCGATCGATCGAAGCTCTGGGCTCGATCGATCGATCAAGCAGGTCTGCGAAAACTGCAATTCTTCAGTTACGGGTTTCATCTCCTAACTTCAACAATTTCCATATTTTCTAATCCAAATCATCCCAAAATTGATACTACTAACCTTATATCATCATATTAGGTATTTTTAACGTAAAGCATGTGGATTTCAGTCATTTAATCATGGATTAATAGCCCAAGATCTATACAATTATCAAGAACCCTAGAAATCTCTAAATCATGGTTCCAATCTGTTTTTCTAGAAATTTATTCTTATAAACATCATAATTTCGTGGGTAAATTCCTCTACATGGCAAGGGTTTCCAGAATTATCATTTAAACCATAACTACATGCGATTCCTATCTCAAATCTTAGGTTTTCTTCCATAACACTCACCCTAATCATTCCTACACTAATATGAAAGATGCATCAACGAAATAAGCAAGATAAACACTTGCCTGGTATTTTCGACGTTCTGGTTTGCAGATGATTTTGGTGTGGTTGCGTTCCTCGTCGCGCGATCTACGCGTTGGTGGTGACGGCGGTGCAATCGGAGGTGTTCTTGGCCTAGAACTCCTTGGAGAGCTTCTCCTCTTCCTCTCCAATGGCCGTCATTATTATTTCATTGTGTTAACCCTAGAAGGTGAAACTTTCCATCTGATATAACCCTATAAAATTCGTGGGTTTAATTACCCAAAAATGTGAAATGTCCAAAATGCCCTCCCGGGTTACTAATTAGGCCTAAAAACGCCCCGAGACCCAAACTAAACCCCTGGGTACAATTTTCTGACTATTTCGACCCTTCCGGACGCGTTGGTGCACTCAAAACGACCATACAAACAACTTATAAAATATTCACTTTTATTTATCAATATTTAGTCCCGACGCGACACGGGTGCGTCCCGATCCAAATTTCCATAATTGCCATTTTATTCACACGTGACAATATTATAAAAATAAATTTCGTATATTACTATACTCATCCAGTAATATGCAACCAATAAAAAATTTCCAATAATTACTAACTCTCGTCACGCTAGTAAATATTTAAAACAACATTCCGGATTAAAATTAAATTAATTGAGAATTAAATTTAAAAGCCATGAAAATACGGGGTATTACAAAAGCCCCAAACACCTTTAGTTTATTGAATTTATTAAATGAAATATAATTTCATTAATCCATATTTGCATTTTTATGGCATAATTATTTAATTAATCTAACTCTCATATGTTATCCGTTTACAAGATATTTATGAAATACTTTTAATTGATTTATATGTCATCATTTATGAAAGAAGTCTATATAGCTATGAACTTAGGTTACCCATTGTTATTTTCTGAAGTATGGTTATTTTATTCTCTCTTATCAAGGTTTAAGGTGTTTGGTGTAGTATCCGCCTCCTTATTTACTGAGATTATAGTATGAAAAAACAAAAGAGATGTCATAATATAACTTAAAGAAAATATAAAAGAGGAAAAAATTAATGGTGAAAAATAAAGACTCAAACCAGGCCAGTTTAATTTTAACAAAATAATGTTCACGGTAAAACATCAATACCATTCAATCTTTTCATATAAAATATTTTGAATTGTTGCTTTGTTTTCCTTCAAAGCTTTCTTCTTATTTGAAATTATTGTGGGATATGGAGGCTTTATAAAAGATTTAACAACTCAAGAAATTCATAAAAACTCTTGGAAATAGAGAATCCTCTTATAAAAAATGTGAGATTCAATCGAATCACTTGGATGGATCGAACTTCAAAGAATTCTAAAGAATATAACATGTAAGGCGATCATTTTTAAATTTTTTTCGAAGAAAACTGACATAAGAGTTAAAAGATTGCAGTCATTGGGTCTATGTTTTCATGCAATTAACCAATTTTGAATATAATTGTTTTGGTTAATTACAAATAATATTAATCAATAATGACCATCACCCCTAAAACATAAGAATATTTGAATAAAAAAATGAATTTAAATAACTCGTAACTGATGTATACTAATATAAAATCAATCATACAAATTAACTTCAACTCTAACCCATGCCAAGCCTCCAGCCTCAAATTATAAAAATTATTTTTCCAATCCTCTGTATAGTTTCCTCTTATCAATTTCAATTTTACACAATTATATTTTCCTTTTCTAATTGATAATGCGTATTGAATCCATTATGAACCAGTCCTCGATATGGATATTGAATATGGGATTTATGCTTAACATCTTACCAAGGTTAGTATCGTGAAATATAGTGACAATTCAACTTCTTATGTTATTGTCACTATATTGTGTTCCACGAATTTATTTCCTTAATTTCATTACTTGTGCATACTTTTTTATAGGTTTTACGCTTTACATGATCAATTTTAAAACTCACAGCTTCTTAATCATTTATTAATCTCTTCTAATTGAATATCTAGACTAGCCCACACGTGCGACGCATGTGGGCACAACTATATATATTTATATAATAAAGTAGAAACTTATATATGTCATAAGCTAACTTGATGATGTCACGAGGGTATAATAGTATTTCCACCAATTTTCTCCCTTATCTAATCTTCCTAACCTAGCCGTCACTTTCCAATACTTCACTCTCACACTCCCTCTCTCTGATTCTCTCTCCCGGTTGTGCCATTTTAACCCAGGTAATGACGTTTTTCCGAGAAAAGTAAAAAAGACACAATCTTTGAGCGGGCCAACACATTTTTACTTTAATTTGAAAATTCAAAGCCTCTATGACACCCGTACAAGCTGTCCATCCATCTCTCAAATCTCACCAAACCCACTATAACACTCCACCCCATTATAACACTGTTTGCATCTCTCTCTCTCTCTCTCTCAACCGTTCACTCTATACTCTCTTAACCCTCCCCATGCTTGCCTTTCTTTCTAATGGTTGTAATATATTTTTTGTTGTTTCTTACAGATGGTGACCAATGCTGCTATGCATATAGGAGATAAATAGAGAGGGGACGAGAAAGGTGGCTCTCATAACTGTTCGTATCTGTTTTCACTCTATTCATATAGATTTTTTGTTTTCTTTTTTTTTTACTTTTGTGTTTTTCGTATCTTCTCTCTCTCGGTCTCACAGTTCTTATTTTTTCTTATAAATATCTCTTATAATTATTATTTTAGGTGTACAGTTGAGGTATTTTTATTTATGCGTCTGCAGCTCTGCTTTTTATTTAGGATTCTCAAAATTTTTATTAGCATTTTTCTGAAATTCCTGCTATGATAATAATTAGTTGTATTTTTGTGGTGCAAATGCAGTTATTATCAAGAATGAAGCGTTCTTCAAATCATCCTAGGAGGCGTGTTTGGACATCCCCAATACCTCATAGTACTTTGTATTGTCACTTTTCTTCGATCTCGACCAAATCAATATAGACTTGCATCTATGGGAATCATTTTTGATTTTATGAGGTAGTCATAAAATTAATTACTGGCTAGCCGGGTACAGTGTTGTATATATAAAGAGAGTAATGTGTTGTATATATAAAGAGAGGTTCAATTTTATGTTGTTGAGATGTGAAACACCGAATAATATAGAGTTGTGACATCCATAACCGATCCAAATTGATTTTTAAATCAAAATATATTTTGAGGATCTATAAGATCTGTGTGGTTTACATCTTTGATCTGGGTTTCGTTCAAGTATTGCTGCTGATATTACTCCATCCCTTGAAATTTTAAGGTTTCATATATTCGGTACACCCTTTAAGCTTTTCATTCATCAATGTCAACGTTTTTTTGTATTAAAACTAAAAGACATTTCTTACAGCCTTTTAAAGCGTGGGTCTATTTTTTTTTTTTTGGTAAACACCACAACCACAATAGTTTGTTTCTCTCTCTTCCGCCAATTGAAAGAGAAGTAGAGATTTTGGTAAGACAAAATGTGTATCGTATTTAACATAAACATGAAGATTGAGAGATCATAGTAATAGTCATGGTGGATCAACAAAGTACAAAAGCTCTGTGTATTGGGTTTTTGCTGTTTCGGTCTACATTAGAACAAACAGTGACGCCGTTAAGTTCGTGGGCATCTTTTCTTCAACTAGCGGCTTTTTATTTTTTAATTTTTGGTCCTAGATAAATCATAGGTTGTTCACATCAACCATATACAAAAGAAATGGAGTAGAATGCTTCAGTGGATGTCGGTTGTAAGAGTTGCACGAACTTTTGGTATAACAAATACATATTTTTTTTATGGATCAATCAAAACAGCACTGTCGTTAGCATGAATGACTGCCCATGGCAGTCTACCAACTCTTGACGTGAGGACCAAGAGCTTTTTAAAAAAAAAAGAAACGTCTATTCCCAAGATAAGGACGCGGAGCCGAGAGTAAATAAATAATTCATTCAATAAAAAAAGATAACACGTGGTCAGTTACTTAAAGCTTATATACATATAAAATATGAGTACCACTACATTGACACATTTTTATACTTATTTTTTATACCCACCTAATAAGACAAGGCAATAAAGAGTTGTACTTTGTATCCTGCGGGGATCTACAATAATAAAGTATAATGATTTAAAGCAATGGGTATGAAATATGTGTACCAAAGTGGGTACACTTATCTTTATCCATAAAATATATAAAACAAGATATATTATGAACATAATGGTATGTGTATGTTAATTTGAGATGAATATGCACATGTATTAAGGTGCATAACTTGCAGATTTATAAATGTAAAAAATTTCTTTAAAGATTTAATATGTATAACTTACGGGTTGTTCACACTTTTTGAAGTTATAGACATTGTTTTATACTATTTTTGACTTTTTTATATAAAAAATGTATGTTTCTTATAAAACCAATCTTTATTTATATTTAACTTTTTAACTGTTTTTTATGAATAAAATTTAGGTACAGTTTTTTAATAAACTGGGGACATGTTATTAACTGTTTTTTATAAATAAAAATTGGTTACAATTTTAAAAAAAATGTTTTTATTAAAAAAAAGTTTTTTTTTTAATAAAAAATAGTTTTTTTAATCAAAAAACTGTTTTTATATACACAACAATATTTTTTTAATAAAAATGTATAAAAACAGCTTTTGATTTAAAAAAACAGCTTTCAAAATAGTCAAAACAATTTTTTTGAATAGTTGTGTTTTAAAATAAAAGTTATACTATTCCAACTTTTTACTAGATGTCCGTTAGAAATTTCCCCTTTTTATTTTATTCCAATTTTTTTTATTTTTAAGACTTTTTTCAATTTTTTGAAAAGTTTTGAATTTTTTAAACATATTCTGCTAGATGTTTGTTGATTTTTTTTTATATCTAGAAAGAACAACTAATAATTTGATTGTTTTTATAGTTAATTGCATTTATATTGTGATAGTATTGTTGTTTGAGTATTTTTTAATTTATTATACAGGATGAATAGTCATATATACAAAGGAATTTATGTACAAATTTTCTAAAATGTCATGTAAAAATAACTTTAGTAATGTTGCTGTTGACTATTTTTTTTATTTCTTAAACATTGTAGATCGTCCTATAAACAAAGGTAACCATTCCCAATTTTTTTAAATTTAATTATAATTATTTATGTTATATAATTGTTTATTATTGTTACGAGGTCTAGGACCGACAATTAGTATTAATGTTGGACTACTTTTTTTTTCTTAAACATGATGGATAGTCATATAAATATAAAAAAAATTCCAAAAATTTCAAACCGTCTATACTTATGTATTGTAAAAAAAAACTTTTTGACTTGATTATACAAGATTCAACACTATTTAAATTTACACGATTCAATACTTTGAAAAATTACACTTATAATATATAAAACATTTGTTATTTACATTATACACGATTTTATAATTTTTTAAATTATCAGCGTGCCTTCAGGAACGGGCATACCCTAGTGTATACATATATATATATATATATATATATAGATATAGATAGATGCAATTATTATGCAACACAAATAAATATGAGAGAAATATTATCAAGACGAGAACAAGGAATACAAGATACCAATCACACAACAAAGGATGTACGTGGTTCAACCAAGATGTACCTACGTCCACGGTGGTGCAGTCGATATTATTTCTATATACTCCGGAGAGTGATTACAGAGAATACAACTTGTTCTTTTGCCCCGGACCTAGGGTTTAATATATACATGTGCATGTAGATGAGTGGGGGTGATGGTTTCCTCCACGTTTTCCATTTCCCCCATAACTTCCCTTCATGGGATCATGGGGGGAGACCGGATCAATTATAAAAGATGAGGGGCCTGGACTTTGGGCCGCCAGGACTGGGCTACTCGTCCAGGCCCATAGTTCTGAATTTCGGGTACCCACAATTGCCCCTAAATTTGTTGGGCCATGTTTATGGCTCCAATGGATTTAAATGATCAACCATTATGGCTGATTTGTGATTCTTCAAAAACTGTGAAGTTGCTTTGGCGGCACCCGCTTCACTATCCGTGCGCTATGATTAGAATTGAAGGCTTCTTGGGATAGCCACTTTGTCATCCGTCGTTTCAGCCTTTCCAGTACTCTTCCTTCTTCTGAGAACTCTAGCGCCTCGTACCTTCTTCTCTAAATCCCCATTCCCATTGCTTCTTAGTCATCTTGGGCTCGTGCTTCTTCATCGCTCGAACCGATCTTCTATTTTGTAAGTTTCCCGTGCCCTTTCTTTGCACTTTCTCTTTGGTTTGTAGAGTTTCTAGAGTTTTTTAATGGCGAAGATTGGAAATAGGTCAATCTCTGAGTTCAGGAAGTTCTACAATATTCCTGAGTGGGTAGATATTGAATGTTGTGCCTCCCCTCCTAGGAACGTTAGGGATATATAGGATTACCACTGGATCCATGTTTTGGTGCTCTCCCAGGGGGACTTACTTTTCCCCCTAATGATCTATTTCTGCATTTTTTTGGTTATTTCGGTATTGTTCCCGCACAGTGCTCGCCCAATGTGTTGAAGATAGTAAATGGTGTCCATAGAATAAACCAGTTGTATGGTACTAGGTTAGGACTTGTCGAGATCTGTTTCTGCTATTCCTTCTCTCGAACTAGCTCAGGTGTCTTATACCTCAAAGCTAGGAGTCCTGATAGGGTATTGGTAGTAAGCCTACCTGATTCCCATAAGGACTACTGGCAAGAGGGTTTCCTCGTTAGGAATTAGCAGTTCCTTCCCCAGTTTGAAGGGTCGAGGTCTGAGAGGTTCACTGTCCCTTTTTGCAGGGAAGAATATATAGGTAGATATTGTATTGTTATTTCAACCTTTGCTGACTTGTGACTTTTCTAACCTTTTTTTCTTTTTTCTTCCACAGCGAGGATAAAGAATTTGGAGCCTTCTCTCAGCGAGGTTCGTATCTCGGAGTTGGTGAAAGCTTGGAATATCAGGGAGCCTCTGGGTGACGGCGAGCATCCCAGGTCTGCTGCCTTTTTGCTCGAGTATAAGAACGCATGCTCCAGCTTCATTGCACGGCCTGTGGATAGTGTTCCAGAGTTTGATTCTTTCGGAGAGACTACTGCTGAGGCTATCCAGTTGGACGAAGAGGAGAGCAACTCTGAGAGTGAGCCTGCAGGAGCTGCGAGTAATTTGGGTGGAGGGAGCTCTGACAGTAGCAGTTCTTTTGAAGAGGATTCTTAAGCTAGAGGATCGTCGAGCACTTCCAGTAGTTCAGGCGAAGATATGCCTCCCAGGAAGAACCTGATTAAAGACGATGATGATGAGGACCATGTGCTTCTTGCACAGAGGTCAAAGAAATAAAGGTATTCTTCTGGGGCTGTGGCTACTGGCTCTCGATCTTCCACTCAGGAGCAAGAGAGGAAGAGCAGCTGAGAGAGAGGGAGAGAAAGAAGGAGGAGGAGAGGAAGAAGGTGGAGGAAAAGAAGAAGGTGGAGGAGAGGAAAAGGCTGGAGAGGGAGAGAGAGGAAGAGAGGAGGAAGATGGAGTCGAGGACGAAGGTTGGGCAAGCCTTGGTCCCGGTGTCAGCTTTGCCCGACGGGGCCTCAGTTGCCACTTCCCCTCAGCTGGCTCCTGCATTGCTTAAGAGGGCATTTCTTCCTGCAGATTGCTAGAGAGCGCTGGGGTCTGATCAATTATCCCTCCAAGCTAGCCAGAGACTGGCCCTGGTAAGGTTCTCTCCCTTTTCAATTCCTTAACAAGTTCTAATTATTTATCCTTCTTGATTTCTTCTTTATTTTTGGCAGTTTGTGACGGACTTCGCTGTGCTCTACCGTTCTCGCGACGAGTTGGTGAGGATGAATGGCGAGCTGGAGCAGCAGAAGTCCACTCTGGAAGTCAGGGATTCTCGACTAGAGGCTGATCTGAAGGCTGCTGATGCTGCCCGAGCTTCCTCTGATCTGGCCCTTATCAATCCTAACCGAGAGAGCGATGCGGCGGTCAAGGAGCTGAGCGAGTTGAGGCAGGCCTATGACCTAGTCTGCTCGAGCAAGTTGGGTGTTGTGGAGGAGAACAAGGCTCTGACCGAGAAGCTGGAGGAGAAGGAGTCCCAGGTAGCCACCATCAAGGAGGATTCATACAACTCTAGATGGACTGCGGCTTATGAAGACGCCGAAGTTCAAATAGGCTACATCAGCCATTTGAACTTCAAGAAGGGCTGGAACAAGGCCCTCCTAGCTGCTGGTGTTGATGCTGAGTCTCCTCTATTCGACGAGGATGACCCGAGTCCAAGGCCAACCGTGGACGAAGAAGCCCCTGCCCCAGTCATCGAGGGTGTTGATCTTACCTCTCAGATAACCCCTGCCGATGATGGTCCTGCCTAGGCGAATAAGGGCATCTCTGTAGAGGATCATGCCTCTGCTACTACTGACAGAGGGAAGCAGCCAGCCACCTCTAGGCAGCCTGAGGTTGCTAGTTAATCCTTCCTTAGGACTATTTTTGTACTTTTGCTTATAATTTTTCCATTTCTTGCTCGATGTACTTGACCTTTATTAATGAAATAAAAAGGCTTCTTTTTCCAGTGCATTGATTGATTTCTCCCTCCCTTTCCCTTTTTATGTCTTGTAGTTGACTGATGTAGAAGACTATATTCCTTCCACATCTCAATTGGGCAGGTCTCTTGGTCCCAATGCCAGTCCTCAGGTTCGTCAGGCCTTTGTTAGGCTTTGCAAGTCTCTTAGGTCAAGGAACCAAAAATATAAGGATCAGTCCGAGCTAGTGGCTAAGCTGAAGGACAGGCTCCAGGAGATGGAAGGCATTGGTTCCTCTGTACAAGAGGAAGCCAATGTACTGAGAGCAAGGTTGCTAGAGGCCACCGAGATAAATCAAGTTGGGGAATTCCTGCAGCAGGAGAATGAAAACCTGAGGAGGGAAGTCCTGCAACTTAGAGAGCATGCTCCGAGCACTGTTTCAGCGATTCTACAAGGCTCCTCGTCTTCGCGAGCTGGACATACTCCTCCTATGCCGCGAGGTTACACTCGTCCTCCCCTCCCGCGAGCTGGTAGGAGCACCAGGGGAAGGAACAGGGAAGCAGAAGAACAGCGAGATAAGGAGATGGAAGAGCTTCATGATGATGTACACCGAGCATATGTAACTGTTGATGGGCTTCAAAGGGACGTTACTCGATTGCGGCATTTATGTAAGAAGGGTCCTCGACAAGCATGGGCTGACGGTTATGATCAAGGCTGGCTAGATGCTCCCATAAGATTATCCGAGTTCGAAGAACTTTCTTTCATCAGAGGGTGGTTGAGTGCCTTGAAATAACTCCAGGTCCCGAGGAACTCAGTGTTATGGTATCGTCACGAGATGCCCTCCTCCACTCTGATGCCCAATCCATTCAGGAGGGATGATAGATGGATCCCTATTGATGTTATTCCTCGGAAACTGTTAGAGTTAGACGCATATGAGGCTGTGGAAGAGCTGGTCCCTGCTCCTGATGATGGACGAAGAGCTAGGGTGGCAGACTATCTTGTTCGGAGGCTTCCTCCTTCTTGAATTTTTGTAAGTTTTTTCTTTTTGATAATGTAAACGCCTTGGGCGAGCTTCACCGACTAAACGTGTATTATCTTTGTTGTAAATATAACAAGTTGTTTTGTCCTTTTTGATAATGTAAATGCTTCAGGCGAGCTTCGCCGACTAAACATGTATTATCACTGTTGTAAATATAAGAGATCAATGAAAAGCTCGTGTTTCGAGCGATTTTGCCGACTAAACGTGTTCATCCAATCTTTTTATATTCTTGCTGCTTCATAATCCTCTTTATTTTGCCATGCAAGTGTCCCCCCAGTCCAGTATAATATCAAAATACCATTATGCCCCATTTTACCTTTTAGGTTGTGTCGTCACACTCCCTTAGGCCTAAGTAGGGCAATTAGCGAGGACACACCTGGTATTGGATGTCTTCATCCGATCAGGATTTTGTTCAACCAAAGTAGGTTTGATGGCCAGTATAAAATCTGGTCGTATTGCCTAAGAATCCTCTGTAGGGCTTTATATATTGCCAAGGGCAAGTCTAAGAGGTCTTTCGTGTTTCATGACGATGACCTGAGGAGGGGTATTCCCCTACTATATCGACCATTGTGCCTGTGATTTGGAAAAAGATGTGTGATAAAATGCAATTTACTGATTTCATTAGCAATAAGGGGAATGAACTATTCCTTTCACATAACAAATACAAGAAAAAGATTCAATAATAGAATTCCTTGAGAATTTAAAAATAGAATTTCTTGAGATTAGCTGCATTTCATGCTCGTGGTATCTCTCTTCCCTCCATTATTTCCAAATGATATGCACCTTGCAGGTCGTCCCTAGTTATTTTAAAGGGTCCTTCCCAGTTTGGGCCTAGCTTGCCGTCTGATGACCTTACTGTGTTACCCGGTACTTTCCTTAGAACATAGTCCCCAACTTGGAATCTTCTTGGGTTAACCCTTTTGTGGTAATGCCTTATGAGCTGTTGCTGATAGCTCGCAAGCTTCACCAGGGCCAGTTCTCTACGCTCGTCGGCGAGGTCGAGTTCAGCGAGAAATGCCCCATCATTCTGGCATTGGTCGATAAGGTCGGATCTCATTGTTGACAAGCCCGCTTCTAGTGGAATGACTGCTTCCATGCCATATGTTAGCGAAAATAGGGTTTCTCTTGTTGCTCGCCAAGGAGTTGTTCGGTATGCCCATAGGACATGGGGTAGCTCGGTTGCCCATGTGCCCTTGGCTCGCTCTAGTCGCTTCTTCAATCCATCGATCACAGTTTTATTGGAAGCTTCTTCTTGCCCATTGCTCTGAGGGTAGGCCACTGAACTAAAGTTGTGCCTGATCCCGTGCTCGTTACAGAAGTCGTGAAAGGGGCCACTCTCGAATTATGTCCCATTATCAGTGATGATGGTTTCGGGGATTCCGAATGGAGTGATTATATTCCTCCATATGAATCTTATCATGTCAGCATCTCGGATGTTTGCCAATGGTTCTGCCTCGATCCATTTGGTGAAGTAGCCAGTTGCAACCAACAGGTATTTGCGATTGCCGGCAACAGTGGGTAGTGGTCCCACGATGTCCATCCTCCATTGGGCAAAGGGCCACGGGATGGTCAGGGATTTTAGGTCGCTGGCTGGTTGGTGGACCATTGGAGCGTGAAGCTGGCATTTCGGGCATTTGCAGGCATATATTGTGGAGTCCTTTTCCATATATGGCCACCAATAGCCTTCCTTCATTGCTCGAAAGGCTAGAGATCTTCCTCCGACATGATTTCCATAGATTCCTTCGTGAAGCTCGCGTGACACTTGCTCGACATCGCATGGGTGGACACATCTATGGTAGGGACCGGAGAAGGACTTCTTATACAAGTCACCTCCAGTGGATAAGTGAAAGCGAGCAACTTTGACTCTTATTCGGTGGGCAATTTTCTTGTCCTCGGGGAGCGTGCCCTCCTTTAAATAGTCTTTTAAGGGGTCCATCCAACTGGTGGTTGATCCCACCTGGAGTATTTATTATACGTTTGGCAGCTTGCTATTGTGGTTAATGCTTGGACAAATGAGGAAATCGATGGGAATGACCCTTTTAAGACTAGAATCAACTACCGAGCTTAGGGCTGCTAAGGCGTCGGCATGACCGTTTTACCTTCTGGGAAACTGCTGGATGTTGATCTCCTTAAAGCTCGTCATTAGTTTCCTCACCAGGGTGAGGTAGGTTGCCATCCTTTCATCCTTCGCATTGTAATCTCCACTTATCTGATTGGAGACTAGTTGAGAATCGCCGAACACCTGTAAGCGTTTTGCTCCTAGAATTTGTGCCTTTTGGAGACCGGCTATTAGGGCTTCGTACTCTGCTTCGTTGTTGGAGGCTGCAAATCCAAGCCTGATTCCTTGCTCAAGGATGGTGTTTTCTGGGTTGATGAGGACGATGCCTACGCCTTCCCCCTTTGAGTTAGAGGCTCCATCAACGAATAGTTTCCAGGTTTCCACTGTTGTTGGGTTCTCGTTTTGCTTTGTTGGTTGAGGTTGGTCGGGGATCTCTTCGCCAGTGAATTTGGCTATGAAATCAGCGAGGATCTGACCCTTGATAGCGGTCCTTGGTTGAAATTAGATGTCGAACCGGTCGCGCTCGACTGACCACTTAGACAATCTGCCTGATAAATCCGCTTTCCTTAGGATCACCTTAAGGGGGTGCGATGTAAGGACGATGATAGTATGAGCTTCAAAATAATGCTTCAGTTTCCTAGAGGCTATCACTAGTGTAAAGGCGAGCTTTTCTAATGGCAGGTACATTTGCTTGGCATCTAATAAGGCCTTGCTCGCGTAGTAAATGGGGTGTTGGATTCCTTCGACCTCGCATATTAACGCCGAGCTGGCAGTGTGACTAGATACCGAGAGGTATAGGTACAAAGAATCCATTGGTTGTGGTATGACAAGCAGTGGTGGAGAGCTTAAGTAAGACTTGAGCTCGTCCAATGCTCGCGAGCAGTCCGGGCTCCATTCTATTGGTTTATTCCCTTTTAGAAGCTGGAAAAAAGGATTGCACTTCTCAGAGGATTTGGAAATGAAGCGATTTAAGGCAGCGAGCATTCCAGTGAGCTTCTGCACGTCCCGGACTATTCGCGGTGTTTGTACCCTGTTGATTTCATCGATTTGGTCGGGATTAGCTTCCATGCCTCTCTTGCTGACTAAGTATCCAAGAAATTTTCCTGACTGGACACCGAAGGAACACTTGCTCGCATTAAGCTTCATTCGGTACTTCCTGAGGATTTCGAAGGTCTTTGACAGGTCTGAGAGGTGATTTTCCTTCTTCTTTCTCTTAACGAGCATGTCATCGATGTAGACCTCCATTGTGTCTCCCATTTGATCCTTAAACATTTTTGTGACCAGCCGCTGGTAGGTTGCCCCTGCATTCTTGAGCCCAAATGGCATGACTTTGTAGCAATACAACCCAACCATCGTGATGAATGTCGTTTTGTCCTGGTCTGGGGCATATAAGGGGATCTGGTGATATCCTGAGTATGCATCCAGGAAACTCATTCGCTCGTGAGCTGTAGTGGCATCTACTAGTTGGTCTATCTTTGGGAGGGGAAAACTATCCTTTGGGCATGCTTTGTTGAGGTCAGTGAAGTCGATGCAAACTCTCCACTTCCCATTGTTCTTCGAAAATACTACTGGGTTGGACAACCACTTGGGGAATTGTACTTCCAGTATGGATCCTGTATCTAGCAGTTTTTCGACCGCTTTATCCTTCTCAGGTGCGGTTCTTCGTGCCTTCTGCGTGACTGGCTTGAATGTGGGGTCGACGTGCAGTTGATGACAGACCATATCAGGACCAATGCTAGGCAGCTCGTATGGTTCCCATGCGAAAACATCTACGTTGTGTCTCAGCAAGGTCGTCAACTCCTTCTGTTCTTGATCGGTTAGAGATGCTCCAATCAAGAAGACTCTGCTACTGTCACCAACTTCGGCTATAACTTCTACCAGGTCCTCGATGACACGCTCGGAGGGGAGGAGCCTGGTCTCCTCTACTCCTGGTCTTCCATACTATAGTTGCTATTTAGAAGGTATCACACCCTCTTCAACTTCCTCATTGGGTTGATCGGCCTTCTTCTCTGGCTTTGGTCGGATGGCTAGTATGAAGCACTTCTTTACCATCGCTTGTTCACCATGGATCTCCATTACTCCTCGCTCGGTTACATACTTGAGCTTCTGATGGTAGGTCGAGGAGACCGCCTTCATTTCATGAAGCCATCTTCTGTCGAGGATGGACTGGTACGGTGATTCGATGTCAACTACCAAAAACTCAATCATCTTGGAGATGTTCCCAACACGAACTGGCAGCACTATCTTGCCTAGGGGCATGGTCATTTTCCCAGTGAAGCCGACCAAAGGTACAGTAGCTTCCTTTAGGTCGGCGACGCTCAACTTCAAATTCTTGAACAGGTCGAGGTACATTACTTCATATGATCTTCCTTGATCGACGAGCAGCTTGTCGATGTCAAAGTTGGCTATCCTGAGTGTAATGACCAGGGCATCATGATGTGGGGTCCTTACTCCCATCAAATCTTCATACGTGAAAACAATATGCTTGTTATAGTTGACGTCCTCTGCTCGCCGATGCTTTCCTGACTGTGATTTTGCTGGATCGATTTGAAAGGCCTGTATTACCGCTGTAAGTTTTTTCATCTCCATTCGAGATGAGTTCCCTTGTATCTTCTTGACGTCAGATACTCTGTGAGTTACGGTGAACTCGTGTCCAGCATCATCCTCCAGCACATTATCGGGTCTCATCTCTCTGTTTGCAGTCACTTTCTCTGCCCTTTTCTCCACAAAGTCGTTCAAATGCTCGAACTGGGCCAATTCTTCGAGGTGAGACTTAAGAGCTTTGCAATGCTCCGTCTTATACCCTCCCTCTTTATGAAAAGCGCATCTAAACGCATTGTTCCTCTTCGAGGGATCTCCCCCCATCTTCCTGGGCCATTTGATGAATGGCTCATCCTTGATCTTTGCGAGAACCTTGTAAATTGGTTCTTTGAATATGGTGTTGACCGCCTGGAATTCTTTCGATGCGTCTTGGTTCCCTCCATTTTTGAAGCCATTTTTGCCCCTGTTCTTTCCTCCTTTCCTTTGGTTCTCAGTTTTCTCACCTACCTTGGTAGTGAGCTTAGCTCGACCGTTTTCTCCTATATTAGAGCGGGTGACATCTTCCACCTTTGCGTATTTCTCGATTCGGGCCATAAGGTCGTCAATAGTCGTAGCTTCCTTCTTCGTCGGGGATTGGTAGAGGAGGGAAGAATTAGGGAGCCCAATTTCGAAGGAGGACATTGCCACCTCCTCCGCGCAGTCCTCGATCTCTTTGAATAACTCCCAGTACCTCTTCGCATATTCTCAGAGGTCTCTAGAGGCGTTTTCTTCATTGTCATTAGAGCATCCATCCTTTTGGGATGGGAGCTACTGGTAATGAATCGGGCCGTAAAGAGTTCAGTTAGGGATTTGAAATTCTTGATCGACCGGTGGGGGAGCCTTTCGAACCACTTCTGTGCTACATCATGAAGGCTTGAGGGGAAAATATGGCACACAGGGCATCCTGGTGACTCCAGAGGGTCATGGCCTGCCGGTATTTCCTGACGTGATCGATGGGGTCAGTCTTTCCGTCGTAAATCTTGAACCTTGGAATAACAAATTTCTTGGGAGCTTGCTCCTCCTCGATTTTTCTTGTGAAAGGTGACTTCATCTGGGTTTTGAGAGCTCTCCTCGTGAGCTCTCTAGTTGATCTTGTTCCGTGGTGAGCGTGATGCTGGTCCATCTCCCTGCGGACCATGTTTCGTATGTGCTCGTCGCTGCGAGCAGGGCTCTGGTGGCGGCGAGCTCTTCGCAGCTATTCGCGGAGGTCATCGCCTGACTCTCCTCCTTCGTCCCTTTGAGATTCTCGCCTAGGCTCCTTCCTCGGCTGTGAGACTTGCTCGCCTGAGGGCCAGGAGTATGATATGGGCGTCTCCGGTTATCAGGGCGAAGCTCCCTTTCTAGTCTTTCCAGTCTTCTTTTCAAGAGAGCATTCTCAGCCTCGTATCTCCGAGAAGACTCCCTCTGCTCGTGGAGCCTTGCCTCGTACGCATCAATCAACCTGGATATCTGCGTGGACCTAGCTGGTCCCCGACTCTCTTTTGAAGTTGGTCTTTCCAAGCGAGCTCTCTGATCTGAACGTCGGACTTCAGACCTAATCCTGCGAGGAGCAGGTGGCTCTTGAATATCTCCTGCTTGGGGGGCATTGCTGCTGTGACCAGACATCTTAACTTCCTTTCTTGATGTGGGCTCTTCTCAGGGAAAGATGAACGTTTCCCACAGACGGCGCCAATTGTAGATGCAATTATTATGCAACACAAATAAATATGAGAGAAAGATTATCAAGACAAGAACAAGGAATATAAGATGCCAATCACACAACAAAGGATGTACGTGGTTCAGCCAAGATGTGCCTACGTCCACGGTGGTGCAGTCGATATTATTTCTATATACTCCGGAGAGTGATTACAGAGAATACAACTTGTCCTTTTGCCCCGGACCTAGGGTTTAATATATACATGTGCATGTAGATGAGTGGGGGTGATGGGTTCCTCCACGTTTTCCATTTCCCCCATAACTTCCCTTCATGGGATCATGGGGGGAGACCGGATCAATTATAAAAGATGAGGGGCCTGGACTTTGGGCCGCCAGGACTGGGCTACTCGTCCAGGCCCATAGTTCTGAATTTCGGGTACCTACAATATATATTACATTTTTGAAAAAAAAATATCTTTTAGTTTTTCAAACAGTACAAAAAGTTAGTTTTAATTCTTTCATTTTCAAAAAACAAAATTATAGTAACATGTATAATAGTAAACTCAAAGTGTACATGAGAAAAAGTAATTAAATACTCATGTATGTTTAAAAGGAGCATATGCATACGAATATAGATTTTTATGAGTATTGCTTAATATTTATCATAAATTTGTATATCACATAACTATAAATAATTTAAGCTTTTATTAAATATGAAATGAAACACATTAAGAATTTTACAATATTGGAAATAATGGAAAGAACTTGCCCAAAAATGAGTATTAAGATCGTCTTAAATAAAACGATATTGAATATTATAAGTACTTATGCGCCCCAAGGAGATTTAGATGAAATGCAAAGAAATTATTTTGGGAATTATTGGGTAAAGTATTACAACTAATTCCTACGCATGAAAATATTTTTTGAGGAGGTGACTTAAACGGACATATAGGAGTAGAAATAGATAGTTATCCAACGATATACGGAGGTTGTGGTTTTGGTACGATAAATGAAGAAGGAAAAACTATCTTAGAATTTATTAAGGCATATGATCTAGTGTTAACAAACACAATTTAAAAAAAAAAGGAAGAACATTTGATAACATTTAAAAGCAGACTATTGCTTACTTAGAAGAAGATGTTTGTACACATGCAAAGACTGTAAAGTTATACCAGGTGAAAGCTTAACAAATCAACATCGTCTATTAGTATAGATTTAGAAATTAAAGGATTTAAGTATCGAAAAAGAAAATAGGTTATCAAAATATAAAATGGAAGGATTTAAAAGGTTATAAAAATATTTAATTTAGATAGAAGTTCCTGTTAGACATGAAGTGGAATTGGAATGACAATGTTAACAACATTTGGTCAAAAACAAAGAATGACATCGAGGCAATAGGTAAGCAATTTTTAGGTGAGACTATAGGAAAAATATTAGGGGTGGAAGTGGTACGAGTTTTTACCGTACCGTACCGTTTTGGTCCGAAAAAAAATGGTTTTGGTTTCATAGATTAAAATACCAGAAATCGGTTTTACCGAAACCAAAATTATCGCAAAAAAGTTGGTTGGTTTTGGTTTTAATATTTAAAAAACCGATTTACCGAAATTACCGTACCGAATTTATCGAAACCAGAAAAAATCGTACCGTACCGAATTTACCGAAATCAGAAAAAATCGTACCATATCGAATTTACCAAAATTACCGTACCGAATTTACCGAAATAAGAAAAAAGTTGGTTTGGGTTTTGGTTTTAATATTTAAAAAAGTTGGTTGGTTTTGTTTTTGATTTTTTTGGGCTTTTAGTGCTGTTTACTTAAACCAGAAAAAGCCAAAACTAGAAACCAGAAAAATCAAGAATTTACCGAAACCATAAAAAACCAGAATTTACCGAAACCAGAAAAAATCAAAATTACCGAAAAAACCAAAATACCAGCCGGTTTGGTTTTGGTATTGATTTTGGTGTACCGTGTGGTAAACTGGTACGGTTTGGTTTTACCATCCAGAGTTTGGTTTTAGTATCTACTATTTACCGACCAAACCGTACCGCTTACACCCCTAAAAAATATTCATAAAGAAAGAGACTTGGTGGTACAATTAGGAAGTGCAAAAGATAATACAAAAGAAACGAGTAAGTTTTAAAGAGTGGCAAAAGAATAAAAAACAAGAAGATTTAGAAATTTATAAGAAGTTAAAAAGTGAAGTAAAAAATATTATTAGAAATACGCAACAAAACGTACTAAATAATCTTTATAAAAAATTATGCATCATGGAAGGTGAAAAGAAAATAGATAAATTAGCAAAGAGTAGAGATAGATTGACAAGGGATATGAGTCCAGTTAAGTGTATTAAAGACGTTAATCAGAATATATGAATTAACGATAAAGAAATTTTAGATAGATTGGAAGAGTATTTTCAGGGATTATTGAATGAAGAATATCCAAAAAAAGATATCGAGAACATTGAATAGAAAATAGGAATGGTATGTCTGATTACTGATAGCTTGAAGTTTTTGGTATGTTTGTCGTTATTGTCAAGCCAAGGTAATCAATAATTTCCTTTAATTACCTACACAAAATATAACAAACTTGCATAGACGTAAGTATGGATGTCAATCCTAATCTAAGGAGTGAAACAATTGAAAAGTAATGCAATTCATTTTTTATTTATTTTCTTTTTAGATTTTTTATTTTTTTAGCTTTTTTTAATAATAAAACAATTTGTGTGGATGGTGAAAAACTACACCAAATGAAAGATATAAAGATAATACTAAAAAGTGTCTGATGAAAGTGAGTGAAATCTAACTCAATAAAATGTAAAATATGAGATGAATGAGGAAATCAAAGTGAGGGCTAACAAGCGATGGGATTACACCATATATCCTAGTTAATCTTAGTAATTAATTCATTCAAATTTAACCTCCCAAGTTAGTATCAAAATTACAAATCAATTCTTGTTGAAAATGTAATTTTAATAATAACCTTTTAGAAAATTAAATTTAACACTCCCACAACTCTTGAAAAGTAGATCCAAACATCTTTTAACAAACCACCCGCTAGGATCGATTTACTAAATTGGTTTAAATCAGAGAAATAAGCTTAGAGTTGAAATTCAAATAAATAATTTCACATTTTAGAAAAACATATCTCTAGTTCGATTCTAAAATGAAAACTAAGACTAGAATCTCGATTTTCTCTCAAAAATCATTTACCCTCTCTTGAGGCGTAAATCAAAAGTAAGAGTGTCAAGTTAATTATGAAATGAACATTTAAAGTAAATAAACTAACTAAAGTGGGATTAATATCAAATAATGGGATCACCTCACCCCTTGAAAGGATTTTCTAGCCTAACATGATGATAAAATACAATAATCAATTAATCAAAGGCATTAAAATAAAATATTAGAGATAATAGAACAAATCTTCGAACAAGTCTCCTTAATTTTAAAATTGAACTATAAATCTTCATTGAACTTGAGTAATATCCATCCAAATTGAGCTTCCAAACATTTTTAATTCAATATATACACTCAATTGAATCTCAATACACTTTGATCTCTCACCAATCTCTGAAAGATAAAATAAAATAAAATAAAACACTATTCTACTATTTACAAAGGTCTTTCTCTCTCTATAGTCTCTTCTTGAGTCTCCTCTCTACTTAGGGCCCGTTTGGCAACCCAATTCCAAGGCTTGGAATTGAAATTGGAAGGCCAATTTCAATTCCACAGAATTGAAATTAACCTTCCAATTCCAATTCCAAGCCTTGGAATTGGATTGCCAAACGGACCCTTAGGGTTTTTTCTTTCCATTTTAGGATTTTTGTCTCTAGAACCTCCTCAAATGGGCTTTGAGTTTTTTTATATGGAACATGGAGCTAAGTGGCATAAATGGAAATCTAAGATGTGCATGGGGTGTGAGGTGTGAGGGGTAATTGGGGGATTGCACAAGTGTGCATGTGGGTTTAATGTAGGTGAAAAGATTGTGGAGTTTTTTAGGGCATTTTGGGAAAATGGGGTAAAGAGCATTTACACATGTGGATTCTTTTATTTTGGTTTGTTTTGGGTTTGTGCAGAATCATGTAAGATGTGTGGGTTTTAAAAGGGGGAAATGGGTATCAAGTTATGGGTTTTATCGCTGGCCAGAATACTGGATTTACAAGGTGGCCGATCGGGTGGTGTTGTTGGTCGCGAGTCAAGTTAGGTAGGTTCAATGGGGGGGGGGGGGGGGGAGGGGGGTTAGGTTGGTGGTCGGGTAGTCGCAAGTCTTCGGGTGAGAAGGGGGTTCCGGGTGTTCGATTTCTGAAATGGGGAACCGAGTTCGTGGGTTTCGGATAGGCGAGCCTTGGGTTAAGGGTCAGAGGTTGGTTACCGGGTAGAAATGAGAAGGGTGTTGGCATCGGGTAGGGGGTTCTTGGATCGGGTTCGGTCAGAGAGGGTTTCTAGGGACGATAGTAGTGGGTTGGCAGCAAGGTCAGATAAGGGATATAGGTTCGGAGGTTTTGGTTGCTTAAATGGAGGTGGAGAGAGAAAGGTGAGGTTTTTTTGGTTATGGTGGATTAGGAGAGAGAGTGTGCGGGTGCTGAGAGGTTGAAGATGATGGAGAGGTGATGATTGGGTGTAAGAGGATGTATGGTATTAATGTGTGTGTGTTTATTTGTACCTAAAAATTATAAAATTAAGATTATACTAAAACTAATCAAATGTCTTAAAATTTAAAAAACTAAAATAAAAATACTAACCTTTTGATAAAAAGACTCAAAATAAAATAAAATAAAAATAATAAAACTAACCTAATAAAATTAAAAACTAATAAGATAAAATAACAACAACAACAACAACAACAACAACAACAACAATAATAATAATAATAATAAGAAGAAGAAGAAGAAGAAGAAGAAGAAGAAGAAGAAAACTAAATTAAAAAAATAAAAACTAAAAATAAATAATATAAAAATCTAATAAAGCACACACATATAAAACTATAAGAACACTAAAAGTAAAATAAAATAAAATATTATAAACACACATGACGCACGATACGAACTCTAAATATATACAACTATACACACAAATAAATCCTAAAAATATGCACGACTCAAAATATATTAAAAATGAATTCTAAAAATTAAAAATGACTTAAATAAAAATCTAAACAAAACTAAAAGGTGCAAACTAAACACACACGAGAGTCGGGATAGGTTTAGGCTATGGGACTGGGTTTAGGCTCATTTAATCGCATCACTCTCACACTTGATGTATTTGACCACTTATTTCTATCAATTGCCTAGAATTAAGCTTGTTTGACACCGCAAATGCTTATTGACCTACAAAACAAACAAATACCAACATAAGTCCGATTTTATCGAGAATTAATAATTAAAAATTGTCTATATGGGTTTTATTTAAAAAAATTTGGGTGCTTATCAATTACTTAAAAGGAAGTTGATATATTAATACGAAAAATGGGAAAGAATAAAGCGGTTGGCTCGGATAAAATACCCATAGATGTGTGGAGAACCCTTGGAAGTCTAGGGGTAGAATGGTTAATAGTCTTGTTTAATAAAATTTTAAGAGAAGGAAACATGTCAGATGAGTGGAGGAAAGGCACCTTAATACCGTTGTATAAAAATAAAGGGGATATACAAAACTGTGATAATTATAGAGGAATCAAACTTATGAGTTACACTATGAAATTATGGGAAAAGGTTATCGAACAAAGATTAAGAAATGAGTCAACTATTTCGGAAAATCAATTGGGATCTATGCGAGGGAGATCCACCACAGAAGATATTTACTTATTAAGACAGTTCATGGAGAAATATAGAACTAAGAATAAAAATTTATATATAGTCTTTATAGATTTAGAAAAAACTTATGATAGAGTACCTAAGGATATAATTTGGTGGGCTTTAAGGAGGAAAAGAATACCTATGAATTTTAGTAAAGTTCTTAAAGATATGTATGATAACATAAAGACTAGAGTAAGGACTATATGTGGAGAAACTAATGACTTTGCGATTAAAGTGGGTTTACATCAAGGATCGGCCTTAAGTCCTTATTTATTTCTCGTAGTTTTGGATGAGATTAATAAGGGCATTCAAGAAGATGTCCCATGGTGTATGTTGTTTGCGGATGATATAGTTTTAATAGACACTTCAAAGGAAAGCTTAGCGATGAGAGTAGATACATGGAGAAAGGCATAGAGTCTAAAGGACAAAAAATCAGTTGAAATAAAATGGAATTTATGGAATGTAAATTTAATAATGAGGCATCAAGTAATATAATGTTAAAGATTGAATAAAAAGTGATAAACCAAACTAATAAATTTCATTATCTAGGTTCAATGTTACAAAGTAATGGGGATATTGATGAGGATGTTACGAGTAGAATATCAACTGATTAGATGAAATGGAGACAAGTGAGTGCACTGTTATGCGATAAGAGGATAACTAATTAATTAAAAGAAAATTTTTATATAAGAGTTGTGTGACACCCCGGTTAATATAATAACGGGTGGCCAGCCCTATACTATATTAAATCAGGAATCTCAGATGACTCAGTCTCAGCACCAACAGACTATACAATAATAGATAAAGCTAACTACCCGAAATCATATAAGCGAGTGCCATAATAAATAAAACATACAAAGAAAAACAAACCAATAATGTAACACTACTAGTAAAGGTAACATGAACACAAGTACCATGATAAAAGAAGTGCTAGAATAAAATGAAATGAGTACATACAAGGAAAAATATACCCGAATAAGCTGTCGGGTCACAGACAGTACAATAAACATAAAGAAGAAAAATATAAATAGCTATAAATAACCCTAGGTG
This sequence comes from Sambucus nigra, assembly GCA_949130495.1. Taxonomy (NCBI): domain Eukaryota; kingdom Viridiplantae; phylum Streptophyta; class Magnoliopsida; order Dipsacales; family Adoxaceae; genus Sambucus; species Sambucus nigra. Next base: position 589,167,399 of record OX422208.1, read on the forward strand.
TAAACCCGATACACAACATGAGTCATATCTAGATTTACACAGGAATAGGAAGCGACTACAATCTAAATCCCGCAACAGTCCGCACTTGTTACGGCTCCCACGAATCTGGATAAAAAGCATCCGGTATCCATGCGGTAGGACACCTGTAGTACAATATATATATATATATATATATATATATAACAAGAGAGAAATATAAACGGGTCAGAGCCTGAGGTGTAAAAATATTTAGCAAGTTTGTTAACCGTGCATAATAAATATAAATGCACTTATTTCATAATTAAAGTGGAGTCGCACTCTGGTGAAACCCCAAACTCACCTCTCATCTACAGCGCGCACCTAGGCATGTCCTGGAATCTTAATTAAGTTACCCCACTCATATAAGGACAACCTACCTGACCATACGCACGGCCAATACCCACATGACCTGCCATCCTACTATAACCCCCGAACACATTCCATTCTAATCACACTTACAAATATACACATATACGCCTGCCTAGGCTCTCGTGATTCCATTTAGTAACTTACACCAGTTATAAGTCTTAACACGTTACACATTAACATTAGGCTTCAATATAAGAATTTATTCTCTAAATAACATGCATACAATTTAATAAGGACAAAAATTCTCTCCACTCTCAACATTGCACTGCGTTTCGTGGGTGGGCATCTCGCAAAGAAAAATCCAAATAAGGAACCTCCCCGATATGCTACTCCTTGACAATGTTGATCGTAGGGATCCATTATGTCATTCACACAAATTCTATTACTACAGCTATCTAATTTATGAGTATAATATCTAAGAACATAATTAAAATCTCTATTAAATCCTGGGGTCGACATAACCGCAATTGTCTCTAAGTACCATCCTTTGACCCCATTGAACTAGTACACCAATATCACCCAAGATGTACATCATCGAAACTCCATATCCTTTTAACTTATAGGATATACAACTATACATACAAATATATATATATATATATATATATATATATATAAATATACATACATACAATCATTCATTCCCATAACCAAGTATACATATCACATATAATGTACATTATGCAATTCACATAACATAACCGACTATAGGATGCCAAAATACTGCACCATGCTATCATCTTCCAGGAATTACTCAATTTCTCTCGGGGTCACCATCTTTCGGACTATTATCACACCGGCATGGCGATAAAATCAATCATGATGTATGGGAAGCGGTCATAGTTCCTAACCGGTAGGTGACAATGACCCATACCCAAGACTTCTCACCCCCAAAATATAAAATCATACAAATAAATAAATTGGACGACTATGACCTGGGGACTATCCACACCCTCACTACAGGAATATTGATTTTTCCCGACATAAATTAAATGTCGAGAAAAGTACTAAAAATGCCGGTAACACTTTTTGCGGCATTTTTGGCGGCATTTCAACAAGTGCGGTAATAGCCAATGTGGTAAAAGAACAACGACATTTTAAAAAATTCCACGAAAAGTTAGCGGCACTTTTGACAGCATTTCCACAAGTGCGGTAGCCAATGTGGTAAAAGAACAACGGCATTTTAAAAAATGCCGCAAAAAGTTAGCAGCATTTTTAGCATCATTACTTACATTGCTGCAAAAAACTCTTAGGGACATTTATATTAATGCTGGCAATAATCTTTTAGCGGCATTAAAAAAATGTTGATAATAACCTTTTGCAACACCTATTAAATGTTCAACACACTTTTGGCGACACTAAAAAATGCCGAGAATGATAATAGCGACATCAAATAAAATGTTGATATTATTTTGCAATATATGACTGGGAACAAGTGTTAAAAAATCATTTATAAGAAGTATTGTATTTATGTGCAAATACATTACCATAACATTAAATTAAGAGGGCAGTAATCAAATTTAAACGTCATTAAATTAAAACCAATAGCATTCATCATAAATAAACATAATTGTGCTTAGAATAATTTTCATCCACAAAATAAAATGTATCACGTGTCCAACAAGAAAAAGCGGGAAAACATGAAGCGAAACGAAATTTTATATAATGCACGATCCTTCTTCATCAAAGTCAAACATCCTCTTCGACCTACAAATAAAAAAGTCAATCGTTAGTCAATTATACTTACTCTTTAGTATTTTAATTAAAAATTAAAATTAAAATTAGTACATTAGCAATATGCCACGCTACAATTGAATGATATGCATTTCCAATTGTGGACTTGTTTCCATAAGGTCTAGGCAACGGTTCATTTGTTACAAATGTTCTCAATATATATTTCCCAAAAGTCTTCACCGAGTGGCGTACCCCCTACTTTTGTTGAAGGGTCCTTGCTCACAATGAATCGACGTGCCACAACCACTTTTGGACGTCCTGAAGTAATAAGGTCTACAATGGTGCTTCTTCTTCTTTTTTGATGGTTCTCTCTACAAACAAAATGAATATGTCATCAACCATATATTTCTGGAAAAAAATCGGCAGAGTTTTATTTGTTTTTAAGACATCCTAAAAATTTTAAAACTCTACACAACCAAATAAATCAACAACCCAATGTCATGTATACATAAACTCCCCAAGAAAGCGCATATATATTGTGCCATTTAAAATCCATGATAGCATGTGCCTGGTATGCTTCAGACCATAAGTATATATATATATCATTCACACATTATATATATACATCCATATGATCACATCATATAATTAAACCATCACAGACGGTTTAGATATTCATGTCATGAGTACACACATATATACATATATACATAGATATATCTACATACATATATACATATCATATCTCATTCATATGTATGTAACTTATAAACTCGGCTATTAGCATACATGATCCTCAATATACTAGCCATAACTCCAATCATATTAACTTTATTTGTTATATAAATACGATCCCTCACTTGAAGCATATTCATCAATTACCCCTATGATATGAATAGTCTTCCCATATATCCAGTATTTAAGATTATCAACCCAAAATCTAACGCCTATAACAATTACTACACATCCCCTCTATCACCAAAAGCACATCGATATATCTAGGAATAACTCCGACTATTGGGGTGCACATAACTAATAGTCTACGAACCTCAAGTTCAATCTAAAATTCATTCCAAGATCCCATCCATAATTGGAATCCCCATTGTTAAACACACACCGATATATAACTATGCCGATTAGATTTACAACACACCCTATTCTAGTTGGTAGTATAATATCGCTCTCAATTCTGACTACGATTCAATTGCTCATATGGACCCTTAACATTACCACGTTTATGATTTTATGCCTTGAGTTTAGCTTCACTAAGGATACGCGACCTCTACCTCTCATTAGTGTCCAAGTCATATATTAAATAGAATCCTATCGCTATAAGGATTTGACACAAATATCGGCCTAAAATGTTACGCCATACCCTCACCACTCCCACAAAGAGTCCTAAACCTTAAATCGTATCTAGACTCACATTTGATATCTAAATAGAACTTCCATCCTCAGTGAGATCCCCCACTATACCTCGGAATATATATTACTAATACACACATAAGACTAAAGGGACTATCTCTACATTTCATAACTATTTCATGATATCTCACCACCGTCATATTAATTAAAATCCGCCTATTGTTCAGTCTCATAATCCTTTCCTTCCCAAAAGAGGCATCCCACACTCATAAATCAATTTAACATAGGCCCGCACGCCCCTATTCGACCTAGGGCACCTATTCCCTTAATATAATATCATAACCCTCCATAATAAGCCCATTAAGAAAGCCCCTAAGAATAAAATCCAAAAGAAAAGGGGAAGAAAGAAATCCAATTATTGGGCTAAAAACAGGGGACCGGTCGATCGGTCCCAGACCCTCGATCGACCGCGGGTCCAAAATTTGTCCTGCGAAGAATGCAGTAGGTTGTTCCCTTAAGGCACGGTTGACCGGTCCCCAGACCGCGGTCGACCGGCCATACCAGATGTCTTTCTCTTTTTCCATTTTTTACCAAGCCCTAACTCTCCAAACCCCCAACTATCATCATGTAACCCCCAAATCTTTAACTCAATCATATTCTTAACATTAAAACACATCCTACATCTCATCTAATCAATTTAAATGTCATCAATCCCATATATACTAATCAAAATCAAGTTTTAGTCCCCAATAATCTAGGTTTTCACATATAACCCCAAAATCCATTTCTTTTATCCACAAATTATGAAATGAAACACACAAATGAAATATTTAGCAAGATTAAACACTTGCCTCTAATTTGTAGATGTTGAATCATCCCCGGAATCGCGTACGAGCCAAAATCTCCAAGCTTTTTCCTTTCTTCTTGTTGCTCTCTTTCCTTCTCTTCTTTATCTTTCTCTAGGGTTTTATCTCTTTCTCACAAATGATAATGGCTTGATCCGTAAGCCTCTTAAACCTTTAAAACATACATCCTAGTTTTAAATGGTAATACACACTTTAAATGACTCGTTTACACCAATTCGAGTCAAACTAACTTAAAAATATTCCGGAGTCGAAATAAAACTCAATGATAGTCATTTTGACTATGTCGACCCATCCGGAATCAATGGTACATTCAACATCGTCATCCGGCATACTTTATAACGTCCTAAATTTTTTTGACCCAAATTTCAAATTTTTTAAAATTCTCCAATGTAAATAAATTTTCTTTCTCCCAAAAATTTAATATCTCAGTCCCAAAGCCACGGGGTATTACATACTTCCCCTCTCACAAAAATTTTATCCTCGAAATTTAGGTTATGCCTAGGACTATAAATCTCATCTAGTCTTACATCTACCCTCAAGATCCGTATACCCATCTCTACCAGTTCTAACATCGAACCATATAGATTTTTAAAGTAATACTAGCTACCCACGGCGCCCATACACCCCGAACCCAAGCTCAACTCGTAAAAACATAACCCGGCTCCACTAGCCTCAAATCATAATATAGCTCCCCAATAAAATAATCTATAATAGCGTACTAAGTATATATATAAAAGTTTGAAATTCCCAACGGTTGAACTCTTCTCAATTCCTGACATAAGCTACCTTAATGCGGGGGGGGGGGGGGGGTCTCGCAAGCGAAATCCAAACAAGGAACCCTCCCAATACACTACTGTGTAGCAATGTCGGGGATTGAAAAGATTTTCGAATCATAGATATGGCCCAAAGGCCTATGTAGAAATTTACTTCATCACCCTCCATAATAAGCCCATTAAGAAAGCCCCTAAGAATAAAATTCAAAAGAAAAGGGGAAGAAAGAAATCCAATTATTGGGCTAAAAATAGTCGACCGGTCCCAGACCCTCGGTCGACTGCAGGTCCAAAATTTATCCTGCGAAGAATGCAGTAGGTTGTTCCCTTAAGGCACGATCGACCGGTCCCCAGACCGCGGTTGACCGGCCATACCAGATGTCTTGCTCTTTTTCCATCTTTAACCAAGCCCTAACTCTCCAAACCCCCAACTATCATCATCTAACCCCCAAATCTTTAACTCAATCATATTCTTGACATTAAAACACATCCTACATCTCATCTAATCAATTTAAATGTAATCAATCCCATATATACACATTAAAATCAAGTTTTAGTCGCCAATAATCTAGGTTTTCACATATAACCCAAAATCCATTTCTTTTATCCACAAATTATGAAATGAAATACACAAATGAAATATTTAGCAAGATTAAACACTTTCCTCTGATTTGTAGAGGTTGAATCATCCCCAGAATCGCGTACGAGCCAAAATCTCCAAGCTTTTTCCTCTCTCTTTCTTCCTTTCTTCTTCTTCTTTCTCTCTTTCCTTCTCTTATTTCTCTTTCTCTAGGGTTTTCTCTCTTTCTCACAAATGATAATGGCTTGATCCGTAAGCCTCTTAAACCTTTAAAACATACATCCCAGTTTTAAATGGTAATACACACCTTAAATGACTCGTTTATTCCAATTCGAGTCAAACTAACTTAAAAAATTCTGGAGCCGAAATAAAACTCAATGACAGTCATTTTGACTATCTCGACCCATCCGGAACTAATGGTACACTCAACATCGTCATTCGGAATACTTTATAATGTCCTAAATTTTTTTTTACCCCAATTTTAAAAATTTAAAAATTCTCCTATTTAAATAAATTTTATTTCTCCCAAAAATTTAATTTCTCAGTCCCAAAGTAACGGGGTATTACATACCTACCCCCTCACAAAAATTTCATCCTCAAAATTTAGGTTATGCCTAGGACTATAAATCTCATCTAGTCCTTACATCTACCCTCAAGATCACTATACCCATCTCTACCAGTTCTCACATCGAACCATATAGATTTTTAAAGTAATACTAGCTACCCAGGGCACCCATACACCCCGTACCCGAGCTCAACTCGTAAAAACATAACCCGGCTCCACTAGCCTCAAATCATAATATAGCTCCCCAATAAAATAATATATAATAAAGTACTAAGTATATATATAAAAGTTTGAAATTCCCAATGGTAGAACTCTTCTCAATTCCAGACATAAGCTACCTTCATGCGGGGGAGGTCTCGCAAGCGAAATACAAACTAGGAACCCTCCCAATACACTACTGTGCAGAAATGTCGGGGATTGAGATCAGTTGAACCAGGGTTAAGGTTTTATAAAAGATTTCTGAATCATAGATATGGCTCAAAGGCCTATGTAACAATTTATTATAAAATAACTTCATACATTTCAACACACTAATCAAACACCTTATATACAAGGCATAAGGTCCCAACAATACAATACTCCTACCAACAAGTACTAGTCCTCACAACTAGCACAACCTTGAGCTAACTTCCCTGCTCAACACTAAATCTGCTAAACTCTTAACCTTCTAAACTATACAATTCTTTTACATTGCATCAAAGAATTGCCGCAAAATAAGTTCCCTCATTGGAATACCACAATTACCTACCCCAGCCTAATTATAAAACAATAACCTTATCATTACTATTCAACAATCTTAACAATCCGCACTTCCAAAAATCAATAGCACAACTCTCTACTAGCTCACCACGAGACGATCTACTTTCCCAAAAGATGCCATACAAAGGTTACACTTGATCATTCCTTCCTAAGGCCTAATTCTCCTCAAAGAAACATCCTCTCGAGGATCCTTCCTAACCATCCTAAAGGACAAAGCGCTATTAAGACCCCCGGACAACTCTTTCAGACCTACTCAATGGACCCAAGTCTCCAAATTTCTCACTCCCTTCTTAAATGAAGATGATACTCCTAACATCGGAACAACGCCACACACCTCACATCGGGAAAATCACCGACACCAAGATTCTTAACAAATGCTAAAAAATTAATAAATCTAAACCTCCCAAGAGCTTCACTACTCGCTCCTCATCAGCACTTGCCTTATCAATCACGAAATTCCCCTTCTTATCTCTGCCTGAATCAATAAAAAAGAAATACCTCAAATCAAAGCGTGCCCAAAATCTATTATGGGTATTACATCTCTCATCTTGCCCCTTCCTAACCGACTTATTTGTGGTGACGTTTGAGACGAAAGCAACTGTGTCAAAACGTTATTCAAATGAGCACACCTCGCAGAAGGAGATAAACGTAGTGAAAATAATAATCTTAATAGTAGGGCTCTATATCAAGAATGTTAACGAAAGAATGCAGAAAACCCGCACAGATCCTAATGACACTAGAACCTGATGCTCTAATACCCTACTTAAAATAATAACGGGAGGACAACCCTATACTACATTAAATAAGGAATCTCAGATGGCTCAGTCTCAACACCAACAGACTATACAATAATAGATAAGGCTAACTACCCGAAATCATATAAGTGAGTGCCATAATAAATAACACATACAAATAAAAATAAACCAATAATGTAACACTACTAGCAAAGGTAACATGAACACAAGTACCTGTGACACCCCGACTAATTAAATACCGGGTAGCTACTCCTTTATTAAATTAATTCAAAATGCCAAGTTGGTTCAGTTAATAGCATCACTGTCGAAAATATTTTAATAATTACTAACCACCTAGTATTTAAAAGTAAGTGCCAAATTTTAAGTTAAGTCTGATTAACATGCAGTAAAAGAATAATGAAAGAATAACAACCATTCACTTATAATGAAGTAATGAATAACCAACAACATAAATATAAATTCGGAGGAAAACTCCTCACAACAATCCCACAACTGAAAAATAATACGACAAGTCTGAATCCTGAATAATTACATGCCAGAAGTCTGAATAACTGAAATAAAAGAAATGTCTCTAAAAGAAATGGGCGACATGCCCTACAACTGATAACTGAAGAATATCGAGTCAAGATAGATGAAGCGTCTACAAGCAAAGTCCTGTAACTTCCACAAACAGCTACAGCTCGTCACCTGTATGAGAATCCTAAGCATGGTGTCCTTGTGGTTGGGCACCTAAAATGGTTTTTACAAAAATAGATTTGAAAGCAAATGGGTCAGAGCCCGAAAGTGGAAATCATTTTAAAAACAGCAAGTGTTTTAATAACATTAAAACATTAAATGCAAAATACATGTTAGGACGTGCACTCACATGAAATTCTCACCTCTCGACTACATGTGCACTCCTAACGTACCTTACCCATCTAAATGACACATATATCTAACCAAAACGTAATAAGTTCTACCCTTTACTACTCGATTCCCATATTACATTCTAACGTTATCAATTTAAATAGAGGGCTTTACATACACTCGGATTCTCAATTAGTAATATAATTCACTATCAGTTAACCCGTTTTGTTTTCTCAAATCATTACCATAATATTATTCACAATACCAATCATGAAAGTTCCCATTAATTAAGTGTATATTATTCACATCATAAATATACAATACAAGCACCCCGAGACTAAGCTGCGGTGCACACATACTCTGCTATCCATCCCGGTACATCACGTACATAAGGATCATGTATTCCGAATCTCTCAGGAATCGTTCTCAGATAACAACATCACAAATAATGGAGGCGAACACAGTCACATCACATGGGTCACGCACATACCTGCGCTCCCACGATCAGCAGACTTATTAACATCCCAATAAGTCCTTCTCTGACCTATGTTCATCGAGGTAACCAATCTAAATCCGAGCAACACAAGGATTAGAAGGCCCTAAGCGAATGTAAACCTCCCGTGATAGCAAGTATGGTAGGTATGTCATACACATAAAATCAATCCATATACTAAGTATTCACACATCTTAGTAATTACCATAATATATTGGAGGTACACTTCTTATTCTCGTACCGACATATAATACTACATAATTTATATGTTCCCGGTTAATATAATAAATTAGGCCGTCAATAGTTCTCGCAACGTAATAGACACTCACGTCCTACTTCATATTTTCCCTTAGGTTCAAACTACACTTCTAGGTTTGACTCCTCATTATATCCCAAACATCCCAAATGTAACAATTAATCATCAAGGGAAGGTTATCTATACATATACACAAGGTTACGGGACACTCGGGATCAAAACAGTCTAAAAAGCCTAAACTGTCAACTCGTTCGAAGTCTCGTTCGAACGAGACTGTTCGAACAAGAGTTCGTTCGAACGAACTGGGCCTTCTAACGAGATCTCGTTCGAACGAAAGTCTTCGAACGAACATCCCTCTCGTTAGAACCCAAACTGTTAACTCGTTAGAAGCTCGTTCGAACGACCTGGGCAGGTCTTCTAACGAGTGGCCAGATTCAAGCCCATAAATTTTTAATCTCGTTTTTCCAACTTCCTTCACTCCTAATCCCTCATAAAAACCGTTCCAACATCAATTTAAGGTTCCTAATTCGTAATAAACATTCATGGATCATAACTAAACGTTTATATAGGGCCAATACAACTTAATCATCATCAAATCATCAAATCCCTTCATTTATCCCCCAAATTACATGAACATGAACCCTAAAATTTATAAATCATCAATGAGCCTAATAAATCCGTTTTTGTTTCATCCAAATTATCATCAGAATAATCATCTAAATACAAATCTACATGCGATTCCTCATCAAGAATGTAATTTTCACTTCCAATTAAAATGGATTTTTCATTAATTCCCAAGAACAATAAGGTTTTATAAATTCCTACACATGGAAGAAGCATTCTCTGAAATTAATTGGAATTAAACCACTTGCCTTATTTGAATCTCTGATTTTGATGTCGATTTGATGGAGTATTCTCTCTCTCTCTGCAGAATCCTCCTCTCCTCTCTCTCTACAAGCTTTCTTCTCCAAGTAACAATGGTGGTTAGGGTTTTTCCCTAGAGAACTTTTGGGACAATTTCTAATAACTCCCGTAGCCCAATAAGTCCTAAAATGTGGTTAGTGGGTTTAGTGGGCAATTACCAAGTCAGCTTTTTAATTCCCAATTTTCGTAAGTTTTAATTCCCAAAAATCCAAAATTACCAAACTACCCTTATATGTTGCCGGTATGGCCTAAAAATGCCCCGGGACCCAAACTAAACCCCCGGCTAGTGTTTTCTGACTATTTCGACCCTTCCGAACGCGTTGGCGCACTCAAAATGACCATACGGTTAATAGAAATAAAATTCGCTTTTTAATTAACATAATTATATTCCTGACGCGACTGTCACACGCGTCTCAACAAAATTCCCAAATTACCGTATTTTAATCTCACGAAAATTTTCATAATTCAATATTCATATATAATCATATATGCACATTATAATCAAATACCAACTCGCATCTCGCTAGTATTTTAATCCGGATTAATTTCCAATTAATTACGCATTTAATCCAATTAATCCCATAAATAAATATCACAAAAATACGGGGTATTACATACTTCCCCCCTAATAACTGAATTTCGTCCCGAAATTCGGAACTAGAAAGTACCTGGCAAGAACAACTCTGGATAACGTTCGCGCATCTCATCCTCGCGCTCCCATGTGGACTCCTCAACATTATGATGTCTCCACTGAACACGCACTAACGGGACTATCTTTGACCGCAGTTTCCGCTCACTTCGGTCCAAAACAGCAATCGGCCCCTCCTCGTAGGAGCTATCGGGATGGAGATCTATGTCCTCCAAAGCAATGTGAGAATGAGCCAAATCATCTCTAAGATATTTCCTTAGCGAGGAAATATGAAACACATCGTGAATCCGATGCAAATGCTCCGGTAATCCAAGTCTATACGCAACCGATCCAATCCGCTCAATAATAGGAAATGGTCCCACATATCTCGGTGCCAACTTCCCTTTCTTCCCGAAACGCATAATCCCCTTCATAGGAGATACTCTGAACAAAACCTGATCCCCCACTTGGAACTCTCTGAAAAACCTCTTCGCATCAGCATATCTCTTCTGCCTGTCCTGAGCTACCCGAATGCGACTCCGTATCAGTTCTATCCTTGCCGAAGTATCCTGAATCACTTCCGGCCCAAGAAGTTTGTTGTCCCCCACCTCCAACCAACATGCTGGGAAACGACAAGGTCTACCGTACAATGCCTCAAATGGAGCCATGCCAATGGTGAACTGGTAGGAGTTGTTGTAAGCAAACTCCACCAGTGGAAGATACTGCTCCCATCCACCCCCAAAATCAATGATACTCATACGTAGCATGTCTTCCAACATCTGGTTTGTACGATCGGTCTGCCCATCGGTCTGCGGGTGATACGCCGTACTCAACCGCAATTCCTTGCCCATGGCCTCCTGAAAACTCTCCCAAAACCATGAAACAAATATCTTGTCTCGGTCAGACACGATATTTAGGGACACACCGTGAAGTCTCACTATCTCAGAAATAAAGAGCTGGGCATACTGTCCCGTAGTGTAGTCTGTCCTTACGGGTAGAAAATGAGCGACTTTGGTCAACCTGCCCACAATTACCCAAATGGAGTCGTGACCTCTCTGTGACGTAGGCAACCCCGTGATAAAGTCCATGGAGATGCTCTCCCACATCCACATCGGGACCTCCAACGGCTGTAGCAGTCTTGCCGATTTCTGATGATCCACTTTTACTAACTGACAAGTGGCGCATTTAGAAACAAACTCGACAATATCTCTCTTCATCCCGCTCCACCAATACTGTTGTCTCATGTCTTGGTACATTTTGTCCCCACCGGGATGTACCGCGAACCGTGAGCCGTGCGACTCTGCCATCACCGTGTGCCGCAATTCCTCCCCTTCCGGAACTACCAATCTCCCATTGAAGCGTAATCCCCCGTCTGAGCTAACGGTATAGGACTCGGCTCCCTCTGCTAATAATTGAACTATCTGCTCCTGACAGAACGAGTCATTTGCCTGTGCCCTTACTACCTTCGTGACAATCTGTGGTGTAACGGTCATTACAGACATGAACGATCGGGCCACTGCATCCTGGTGTCCCAATTCTTTCCACTTCGCCTTCCACACCCCTGCCACCTCATCAATAGGTCTGCGGCTCAACGCGTCTGCTACCACGTTAGCCTTCCCCGGGTGGTATTGGATATCGAACTGATAGTCCTTCACAAACTCAAGCCACCTTCGCTGCCGCATATTCAACTCCTTTTGCGTGAATAGGTACTGTAGGGACTTGTGGTCCGTGAACAATCGAAACTTTTCACCCAAAAGGTAATGTCTCCATATCCGAAGGGCAAATACAACTGCCGCCAACTCCAAGTCATGAGTGGGGTAATTCTTCTCGTGAGGCTTTAGCTTACGGGATGCATAAGCAATGGCCTGACTCTCCTACTGCAATACACCTCCAAGTCCTTATAAGGACGCATCGGTGTAAACTAAATACTCAACTCCCGGTCTCGTAAATGCTAACACAGGTGCTGAGGTCAACTTATCCTTTAATTCATCGAATGCCAACTGACAGGCATCACTCCAGATGAATGGCACACCCTTACGAGTCAGATGTGTCAAAGGACCTTCTATCTTCGAGAATCCCCGAATGAACCTCCTGTAGTATCCTGCTAGGCCCAAGAAACTAAGAATCTCTATCGGTGTCGTGGGCTGTCCCCACTCCCTCACCGCGGATACCTTCCCCGGATCAACAGATATTCCCCGGTCGAAAATAATATGTCCCAAAAACTGGACCTCCTTCAGCCAAAACCCGCACTTCTCATATTTTGCATACAGCTCGTTCTGACGTAGCGTCTGCAAAACCTGCCTCAAATGCTCGGCGTGCTCCTCCTCTGTCTGGGAGTAAACCAGAATATCATCGATGAAGACAATGACAAACTGATCTAGGAAATCCATGAACACCCTATTCATCAAGTCCATAAACACTGCTGGACCGTTGGTCAAACCAAAAGGCATAACCCAAAACTCGTAAGATCCATATCTCGATAAGAACGCAGTCTTCGAGACATCCTCCTCCCTGATACGCAACTGATGATATCCAGATCGCAAATCAATCTTCGAGAAGAAAGAAGCTCCTCTCAACTGGTCGAATAAGTCATCGATTCTAGGCAACGGATACTTATTTCGTATCTTGAGCTTGTTCAACTCTCGGTAGTCCACACACAATCTCAGTGAACCATATCTCTTCTTCATGAACAACACAGGGGCACCCCACGGCGAAGTACTCCTCCGTATAAACCCCTGACCCAACAACTGCTCAATCTGATCCCGTAACTCCCTCATCTCAGCTGGAGCCATACGGTACGGTGCGCGTGCTATAGGTCTCGTATCTGGCAATAAGTCTATGACAAAGTCTATCTCTCGACTGGGGGGTAGGCCTGGTATCTCCTGAAACACATCTGAGTACTCCCTGACAACTGGGATCGAATCTAAAGGAATCACAACCTCCTTATAGGTATCCTCCTCTATGTAATACAAATGAGCGATCGAACCTCCCTCTGGGCGAGGCATCGCCACTACAAACATCTCTTGCCCCGGAATGGCAAAACAATGCTCCCACCAAAGCAATCAACCATGGCTCTGTAATCAGCGAGCCAATCCATACCGATAATCACATCGTGCACATGCATATCTAATACCAACATATCTGCAGGTAATACCAGACTACCAATCTCTACCCCTACTCCCCGGCATATAAAGAAAATAAGTGACCCACTCCCCAATGGTGAGTCTACACACGTCACTGTGCTCTCTGCTGTGGCTAACAACCCTAAGGCTTTCAAAAAATGTGTAGCTATAAAGCAATGTGTTTCCCCCGTATCAAACAAAACCCGACCCATAGTACCATGGATAGGAAACATACCCTCAATCGCGGGTGGTGCCTGCGGAGCTGCTGCCTGGTGGACGTTATAGACACGTCCATACTGTAACTGTCCCTGCTGCACAGGAACTGCTAGAATGGCTGGAAGAGCTGGCACCTGGGCTGGACCTGGGAGGGCTGGTGGAAAAAGTGGCCTCTATGGCTCATGTCGAGCACCCTGCTGCTGCTGCGGGGCCCTACCCCTATTAGGACAGTCCTGGCATTTATGGCCAGTCTTGCCACAAACAAAACACTTCCCCAGGAAGTTCCCCCCTCTCTGTCCCTGCTGCCCCCGGCCCTGGTGGCCGTTACCGTTCCTCCACTGACCCTGCTGGCCCTGCTGAAACTGCTGTTGACCATTCTGACCCTGCTGGTTCTGATGGCCGTTCGGACCCTGATGGCCCTGCCGGAAACCTCCCTGTCTGTGCCTGAAATTTCCTGACCTGAACCTCTTGTGATCCCCCTGTTGGGTACCCTGATCACCCTGTCTTTGCCCCTGAACAGATTATGCCCCACTGGAACCATTTCCTCCAGTCCTGCCCTGATGGCTAGACTCTCCCGATCGCTTGCCCTCAGCCATGTGAAAGCGGTGATCCTCGCAATGGAGCAATGCAGCGTTAACCACATCAGAATAAGTAGCTAACGAGAGGTTCCCTAACAAGTGCTGACGAATCCTCCATGTCAACCCGTCAGTAAATTTCTGTATCTTCTTCTCCTCTGTCGGTATCTCATCTGGAATAATGTTCAGAAGATCAGTGAATTCGGCCTCATACTCAGCCACAGTCTTACCCTCCTGTCGAAGGCTCATCAACTTCCTCCTCATTTTCGTATGAACAGCTGACAGAAAGTACTTGCGGTCGAACCGCACCCAGAACTCCTGAATAGTGAGAGTGTCCCTCTCCTCCACGGTGGTAATAGACTCCCACCACTGCAGTGCAGATCCCACTAGCTTAAAGGTAGCTAGTATCTGCTTCTGAACCTCAGTGCACTCGTACATCCTCAAGTGCCGCTGAATATCCTTCCTCCACTGACTCAAAACTACGACATCGGAGCTACCTGCAAACTCCGGTGGGTGTGCTTTCTGGAAAGCATCACGAACACGTTCCCAAGCAGACGGGAATGCATGTGCCTAAACCAGCGTGGCTACTGGCGCTTGAGCTGGTGCCTGCTGAACTACGGCAAGTGCGGCATTTACCGCCTGGGCCACAATGGCTGCAACCTCGGCGGCATTCATCGTGCCCTGAACTGGTGCGGGCTGTGGTTCTGGCGTAGCATCCCTGGGAATCCTTTGTGCACGTCGTGGAGGCATCTGAAATAAGAATGAAGTTTATAAGTTCGCAGTTATAAACTTAAAATAGCTGAATAACGTAGCATATACAAAAGAGTACAACAGTCCTAAAATATAGGGCTCTACATCAAAGAAATCTCAGCGGAAACATAATAAGCTGTACAGATCCTAATAGACACTAGAACCTGATGCTCTGATACCACCTGTGACACCCCGACTAATTTAATAAAGGAGTAGCTACCCGGTATTTAATTAGTCGGGGTGTCACAGTACCATGATAAAAGAAGTGCAGACAGTACAATAATCATAAAGAAGAAAAATATAAATAGCTATAAATAACCCTGGGTGTAAACCCGATACACAACATGAGTCCTATCTAGATTTACACAGGAATAGGAAGCGACTACAATCTAAATCTTGCAACAGTCCGCACCTGTTACGGCTACCATGACTTTGGATAGAAAGCATCCGGTATCGAAGCGGTAGGACACCTATAGTACAATATATATATATAGCAGGAGAGAAATATAAACGGGTCAGAGCTCGAGGTTTAAAAATGTTTAGCAAGTGTGTTAACAGTGCATAATAAATTTAAATGCACTTATTTCATAATTAAAGTGGAGTCTCACTCTCGTGAAACACCAAACTCACCTCTCATCTACAATGCGCACCTAGGCGTGTCCTGGAATCTTAATTAAGTTACCCCACTCATATAAGGACAACCTACCTGACCATACGCACGGCCAATACCCACATGAACTGCCATCCTACTATAACCCACGAATACATTCCATTCTAATCCCACTTAAAAATATACACATATACACCTTCCTAGGCTCTCGTGATTCCATTTATTAACTTACACCAGTTATAAGTCTTAACACGTTACACATTAACATTAGGCTTCAATATAAGAATTTATTCTCTAAATAACATGCATACAATTTAATAAGGACAAAACATCTCTCCACTCTCAACATTGCATTGCGTTTCGTGTGTGGGGCGTCTCGCAAAGCGAAATCAAAATAAGGAACAACCCCGATACACTACTCCTTAACAATGTTGATCGTAGGGATCCATTATGTCATTCACACAAATTCTATTACTACCGCTATCTAATTTATGAGTAAAATCTCTATTAAATCTTGGGGTCGACATAACCGCAATTTTCTCTAAGTATGATCCTTCGACCCTAATGAACTAGTACACCAATATCATCTAAGACGTACATCTTCGAAAATCCATATCTTTTTCACCTATAGGATATACAACTATACATTATATATATATACATTATATATATATATATATATATATATATATATATATATACAAGCATTCATTCCCATGACCAAGTATACATATCACATATAATGTACACTATGCAATTCACATAACATAATCGGCTATACGATGCCAAAATACTTCACCATGCTATCATCTTCTAGGAATTACTCACTTTTTCTATCGGACTATTATCACACCTCCATGGTGACATAATCAATCATAACGTATGGGAAGCGGTCATAGTTCCTAACCGACAGGTGAGAACGACCCACACCCAAGACTTCTCACCCCCAAAATATAAACTCATACAAATAAATAAAATGGACGACAATGACCTGGGGACTATCCACACCCTGCTCCTCGAGATAGGGTGCTCACCCTCATCGCGCAACTTCCCATGATAGCATGTGCCTGGTATGCTTCAGACCATAAGTATATATATATATATATATATATATATATATATATATCATTCACACATTATATATATACATCCATATAATCACATCATATAATTAAACCATCACACACGATTTAGATATTCACGCCATGAGTACACACACATATACATATCTACAAAGATATATCTACATACATATATACATACCATCTCTCGTTCATATGTATGTAACTTATAAACTCGTCTATTAGCATACATGATCCTCAATATACTAGCCATCACTCCAATCATATTAACTTTATTCGTTATATAAATACGATCCCTCACTTGAAGCATATTCATCCATTATCCCTATGATATGAATAGTCTTCCCATATATCCAGCGTTTAAGATTATCAACACAAAATCTAACGCCTATAACAATTACTACACATTCCGTCTATCACCAAAAGCACATCGATATATCTAGGAATAACTCCGACTATTGGTGTGCACATAACTAATAGTCTACGAACCTCAAGTTCAATCTAAAATCCATTCCAATATCCCATCCATAATTGGAATCCCTATTGTTAAACACACACCGATATATAACAACTATCCCGATTAGATTTACAACACACCCAATTCTAGTTGGAATATGATCCCATCGCTCTCAATTTCGACTACGATTCAATTGCTCCTATGGACCCTTAACATTACCACATTTACGATTTTATGCCTTGAGTTTAGCATCACTAAGGATACACGACCTCTACCTCTCATTGGTGCCCAAGTCATATATTAAATAGAATCCTATCGCTATAAGGATTCGACACAAATATCGGCCTAAAATGTCATGCTATACCCTCACCACTCTCCCAAAGAGTCCTAAACCTTAAATCATATCTAGACTCACGTATGATCTCTAAATAGAACTTCCATACTCAATGAGATCCCCCACTATACCTCGGAATATCTATTACTAATACGCACATAAGCCTAAATGGACTATCTCTACATTTCATAACTATTTCATGATAGCTCACCACCGTCATATCTATTAAAATCCAGCTATTGTTTAGTTCCATAATCCTTTCCTTCCTAAAAGAGGCATACCACACTCATAAATCAATTTAACATAGGCCCGCAAGACCCTATTCAACCTAGGGCACCTATTCCCTTAATATAATATCATAACCCTCTATAATAAGCCCATTAAGAAAGCCCCTAAGAATAAAATCCAAAAGAAAAGGGGAAGAAAGAAATCCAATTATTGGGCTAAAAACAGGGGACCGGTCGGTCGGTCCCTGACCCTCGATCGACCGCGGGTCCAAAATTTGTCCTGCGAAGAATGCAGTAGGCTGTTCCCTTAAGGCACGGTTGACCGGTCCCCAGACCGCGGTCGACCGGCCATACCAGATGTCTTGCTCTTTTTCCATTTTTTACCAAGCCCTAACTCTCCAAACCCCCAATTATCATCATGTAACCCCCAAATCTTTAAATCAATCATATTCTTAACATTAAAACACATCCTACATCTCATCTAATCAATTTAAATGTCATCAATCCCATACATACTAATCAAAATCAAGTTTTAGTCCCCAATAATCTAGGTTTTCACATATAACCCCAAAATCCATTTTTTTATCCACAAATTATGAAATGAAACACACAAATGAAATATTTAGCAAGATTAAACACTTGCCTCTGATTTGTAGATGTTGAATCATCCCCGGAATCGCGTACGAGCCAAAATCTCCAAGATTTTTCCTTTCTTCTTATTGCTCTCTTTCCTTCTCTTCTTTCTCTTTCTCTAGGGTTTTATCTCTTTCTCACAAATGACAATGGCTTGATCCGTAAGCCTCTTAAACCTTCAAAACATACATCCCAGTTTTAAATGGTAATACACACTTTAAATGACTCGCTTACACCAATTCGAGTCAAACTAACTTAAAAATATTCTGGAGCCGAAATAAAACTCAATGACAGTCATTTTAACTATGTCGACCCATCCGGAATCAATGGTTCATTCAACAACGTCATCCGGCATACTTTATAACGTCCTAAATTTTTTTTGACCCCAATTTCAAATTTTTTAAAATTCTCCAATGTAAATAAATTTTATTTCTCCCAAAAATTTAATTTCTCAGTCCCAAAGCCACGGGGTATTACATACTTCCCCCCTCACAAAAATTTTATCCTCGAAATTTAGGTTATGCCTAAGACTATAAATCTCATCTAGTCTTACATCTACCCTCAAGATCAGTATACCCATCTCTACCAGTTCTAACATCAAACCATATAGATTTTTAAAGTAATACTAGCTACCCACGACGCCCATACACCCCGAACCCAAGCTCAACTCGTAAAAACATAACCCGGCTCCACTAGCCTCAAATCATAATATAGCTCCCCAATAAAATAATCTATAATAGCGTACTAGGTATATATATAAAAGTTTGAAATTCCCAACGGTTGAACTCTTCTCAATTCCTGACATAAGCTACCTTAATGCGGGGGGAGGTCTCGCAAGCGAAATCCAAACAAGGAACCCTCCCAATACACTACTGTGTAGCAATGTCGGGGATTGAAAAGATTTTCGAATCATAGATATGGCCCAAAGGCCTATGTAGAAATTTAGTTTAAAATAACTTCATACATTTCAACACACCAATCAAGCACCTTATATACAAGGCATAAGGTCCCAACAATACACTACTCCTACCAACAAGTACTAGTCCTCACAACTAGCACAACCCTGAGCTAACTTCCCTGCTCAACACTAAATATGCTAAACTCTGAACCTTCTCAACTATACAATTATTTTACATCGCATCAAAGCATTTTCGCAAAATAAGTCTTTCCCTCATTGGAATACCACAATTACCAACCCGAGCCTAATTATAAAACAGTAACCTTATCATTATTGTTCAACAATCCACACTTCCGAAAATAAATAACACAACTCTCTACTAGCTCATCCTGAGACGATCTACTTTCCCAAAAGATGCCATACAAAGGCCACACTTGATCATTCCTTCCTAAGGCCTAATTCTCCTCAAAGAAACATCCTCTCGAGGATCCTTCCTAACCATCCTGAAGGACAAGGCGCTATTGCAACCCCCGAACAACTCTTTCAGTCCTAATCAATGCACCCAAGTCTCCAAATTCCTCACTCCCTTCTTAAATGAAGACGATACTCCTGACATCGGCACAACGCCACACACCTCGCATCGGGAAAATCACCAACACCAAGATTCTTAACAAATGCCAGAAAATTCATTAATCTAAACCGCCCAAGAGCTTAACTATTCGCTCCTCATTAGCACTTGCCTTATCGATCACGAAATTATCCTTCTTATCTCTGCCTGAATCACGGAAAGAAATACCTCAAATCAAAGCGTACCCAAAATCTGTTATGGGTATTAAATCTCTCATCTTTCCCTTTCCTAATCGACTTATTTATGGTGACATGTGAGATGAAAGAAACTGCGTCAAAATGTTGTTCAAATGAGCACACCTTGCAGAAGGAGATAAACGTAGTGAACATAATAATCTTAATAGTAGGGCTCTATATCAAGAACGTTAACGAAAGAATGCAGAAAAACCGCACATATACTAATGACACTAGAACCTGATGCTCTAATACCATCTATGACACCCCGCTTAAAATAATAATGGGTGGCCAGACCTATAATACATTAAATTAGGAATCTCAGATGGCTCAGTCTCAGCACCAACAGACTATACAATAATAGATAAGGCTAACAACCCGAAATCATATAAGCGAGTGCCATAATAAATAAAACATACAAATAAAAACAAACCAATAATGTAACACTACTAGCAAAGGTAACATGAACACAAGTACTATGATAAAAGAAGTGCTAGAATAAAGTGAAATGAGTACATACAAGGAAAAATATACCCGAATAAGCTGTCGGGTCACAGACAGTACAATAATAATAAAGAAGAAAAACATAAATAGCTATAAATAACCCTGGGTGTAAACCCGATACACAACATGAGTACTATCTAGATTTACACAGGAATAGGAAATGACTACAATCTAAATCTCGCAACAGTCCGCACCTGTTACAGCTCCCACGACTCTGGATAGAAAGCATCTGGTATCCAAGCGGTAGGACACCTGTAGTATAATATATATATATATATATATATATATCAGGAGAGAAATATAAACGGGTCCGATCCCGAGGTGTAAAAATGTTTAGCAAGTGTGTAAACCGTGAATAATAAATATAAATGCACTTATTTCATAATTAAAGTGGAGTCTCACTCTCGTGAAACCCCAAACTCACCTCTCATCTACAGCGCGCACCTAGGCGTGTCCTGGAATCTTAATTAAGTTATCCCACTCATATAAAGACAACCTACCTGACCAAACGCACGGCCAATACCCACATGATCTACCTTCCTACTATAACCCAAGAATACATTCCATTCTAATCCCACTAAAAAATATACACATATACGCTTTCCTAGGCTCTCGTGATTCCATTTATTAACTTACACCAGTTATAAGTCTTAACACGTTACACATTAACATTAGGCTTCAATATAAGAATTTATTCTCTAAATAACATGAATACAATTTAATAAGGACGAAACTTCTCTCCACTCTCAACATTGCATTGCATTTCGTGCGTGGGGCGTCTCTCAAAGCAAAATCCAAATAAGGAACCACCCCGATACACTACTCCTTAACAATGTTGATCGTAGGGATCCGTTATGTCATTCACACAAATTCTATTACTAGCGCTATCTAATTTATGAGTATAATATCTAAGAAAATAATTAAAATGTGTATTAAATCTTGGGATCGACATAACCGTAATTGTCTCTAAGTATGATCCTTAGACTCCAATGAACTAGTACACCAATATCACCCAAGATGTACATCATCGAAACTCCATATCCTTTTCACCTATAGGATATACAACTATATATATACATACAATCATTCATTCCCATAACCAAGTATACATATCACATATAATTTACACTATGCAATTCACATAACATAACCGGCTATAGGATGCCAAAATACTTCACCATGCTATCATCTTCCAGGAATTACTCACTTTCTCCCGGGGTCACCATCTATCGGACTATTATCACACCTCCATGGTGACAAAATCAATCGTAACGTATGGGAAGCAGTCATAGTTCCTAACCGACAGGTGAGAACGACCCATACCCAAGACTTCTCACCCCCAAAATATAAAATCATACAAATAAATAAAATGGATGACTATGACTTGGGGACTATCCACACCCTGCTACTCGAGCCAGGGTGCTCACCCTCAACGCGCAACTTCCCATGATAGCATGTGCCTAGTATGCTTCACACCATAAGTGTATATATCATTCACACATTATATATATACATCCATATGATCACATCATATAATTAAACCATCACACACGGTTTAGAAATTCACGCCATGAGTACACACATATATACATATCTACATAGATATATCTATATACATATATACATACCATATCTCGTTCGTATGTATGTAACTTATAAACTCGGCTATTAGCATACATGATCCTCAATATACTAGACATCACTCCAATCATATTAACTTTATTCGTTATATAAATACGATCCCTCACTTGAAGCATATTCATCCATTACCCCTATGATATGAATAGTCTTCCCATATATCCAGCGTTTAAGATTATCAACCCAAAATCTAACGCCTATAACAATTACTACACATCCCATCTATCACCAAAAGCACATCGATATATATAGGAATAACTCCGACTATTGGTGTGCACATAACTAATAGTCTACGAACCTCAAGTTCAATCTAAAATTCATTCCAAGATCCCATCCATAATTGGAATCCCCATTGTTAAACACACACCGATATATAACAACTGTCCCTATTAGATTTACAACACATCCTATTCTAATTGGTAGTATGATCCCATCGCTCTCAATTCTGACTACGATTCAATTGCTCCTATGGACCCTTAATATTACCACGTTTACGATTTTATGCCTCGAGTTTAGCATCACTAAGGATACGCAACCTCTACCTCTCATTGGTGTCCAAGTCATATATTAAATAGAATCCTCTCCCTATAAGGATTCGACACAAATATCGTCCTAAAATGTCATGCCATACCCTCCCCACTCTCCCAAAGAGTCCTAAACCTTAAATCATATCTTGACTCACATATGATCTCTAAATATAACTATCATCCTCAATGAGATTCCCCAGTATACCTCGGAATATCTATTACTAATACGCACATAAGCCTAAAGGGACTATCTTGACATTAAATAACTATTTCATGATAGCTCACCACCGTTATATTAATTAAAATCCGCCTATTATTCAGTCCCATAATCATTTTCCTTCCCAAAAGAGGAATCCCACCCTCATAAATCAATTTAACATAGGACCGCAAGCCCCTATTCGACCTAGGGCACCTATTCCCTTAATATAATATCATAACCCTCTATAATAAGCCCATTAAGAAAGCCCCTAAGAATAAAATCCAAAAGAAAAGGGGAAGCAAGAAATCCAGTTATTGGGCTAAAAACAGGGGACCGGTCGACCGGTCCCAGACCCCCGATTGACCGCGGGTGCAAAATTTGTCCTACGAAGAATGCAGTAGGCTGTTCCCTTAAGGCACGGTCGACCGGCCGTCGACCAGCCATACCAGATGTCTTGCTCTTTTTCCATTTTTAACCAAGCCCTAACTCTCCAAACCCCTAACTATCATCATCTAACCCCCAAATCTTTAACTCAATCTTATTCTTAACATTAAACAAATCCTACATCTCATCTAATCAATTTAAATGTCATCAATCCCATATATACACATCAAAATCAAGTTTTAGTCCCCAAAAATCTAGGTTTTCACATATAACCCAAAAATCCATTTCTTTTATCCACGGATTATGAAATGAAATACACAAATAAATATTTAGCAAGATTAAACACTTGCCTCTTATTTTCATAGGTTGAATCATCCCCGGAATCGCGTACGGGCCGAAATCTCCAAGATTTTTACTCTTTTTCTCTTCCTTTATTCTTCTTTCTCTATTTCCTTCTCGTCTTTCTCTTTCTCTAGGGTTTTCTCTCTTTCTTACAACTGATAATGGCTTGATCCGTAAGCCTCTTAAACCTTTAAAACAAACATCCCAGTTTTAAATGGTAATACACACTTTAAATGACTCGTTTACTCCAATTCGAGTAAAACTAACTTAAAAATATTTCGGAGCCGAAATAAAACTCAATGACAGTCATTTTGACTATCTCGACCCATTCGGAATCAATGGTACACTCAACATCGTCATCCGGAATACTTTATAACGTCATAATTTTTTTTACCCCAATTTCAAAATTTTTAAAATTCTCCAATTTAAATAAATTTTATTTTTCCTAAAAATTTAATTTGTGAGTTCCAAAGTCACGGGGTATTACAAGTTGTTGGTCCAACAACCTTGTCTGGAGCTGAGTGTTGGGCCTTAAAGAGGATACATGAACAAAGTATCCATGTTTGTGAGATGAGGATGCTCCAGTGGATGATAGGAATTACTAAATAGAACAAAATTAAAAACTAATACGTGAGAGAAAAGTTAGGAGTAGATCCCATTAACAATAAATTAAGAGCAAGTTGACTTAGGTGGTACGGACATGTGTTGCATAGACCAGTAGATATAACAAGAGGAATATTGTTGAAAATAAAGGGTAAAAACAAAAAAGGTCGCCCTAAGCTATCGTGGGAAGAAATAATTAAGAGAGACCTTAAGGAATTAAACTTGAATGATAATAATGCATACAATAGACTAGAATGGAAAAGGAGAAGCCATGTGGCCGACCCTATATGATGGGATTAAGGCAAGGATGATGATGATGAACTCGCCTAGAAAATGGGAACCATAGGAATGATTTCCTAAAGTAGTATGACCTCTTTATGTGCAAGTATTAACGGTGCATTTAGGTTCCAAGATACAACCCATATCCGCTAGTGGTCTCCTCGTATACGTGTCTAGAAAAGACTCTTTGTGCACCACCAGTTGCCATGTTGACTATGTTGGTCATATATATATATATATAACATAACAAATTGATAAAAGGGTTAATTACACTTATCGCCATCTACGTTACCCCTGATTTCACTTCACAACCCCTATTTTTTTTTCTAGGACTTAACCCTCAAACTTATTAAAACGATATTAGTTACCCTTAAACCCAAATATTGTCAAGTCTTTTTTAATAAAAATTTAGTCGTGTGCAAGGCATGTGATGTATTTTTTGTCAATTAACTTCAATTCAACCCAAATCTAACAAGGAATTATAACACCTTGCAACTGCAAGCAATAAGAAGACTATACTCCTCCTTGCCCATATGAAAAACAAAAGATACTATGGTCTTAAAGCACCTTGACTTCCCACAGCAATAACACTAAAGACCGTGAAGATATGATAAAGTTAAACCTTAAATATCAATAGTAATATACGTAACCAAAATTTAAAGTAAAGTTACTTCACTAAAAATAATAGTAAAATGAGTTTACTTTCTCTTTCTAAAAATGTAACTTGTCAAGTAATCACAGGTATGTTGCTCAACTGGGTTTACGTCAAATATCTAGCACAAGTGGGTATTGGGTTTGGATATTTAAGTAAATAAGGTTTGAGGAGGCAACTTATGCTAAAATGGATTTTTGGTTGTAGTTTTTCTTTAATGAAGTTCTGGGTTTGAAACACTCAACATGAAAATGGATTTAGGGTTAAGTTTCTCTCTTTAAAAAACTCAATTACATGGACACAAGCTATAAATTATATATTTTATCTTTGGAGAATGTTGTATAAAGCTTGTGTGATTAAATAGGGAATCTGAAGGGTCTTTATAAGCTTTTTCATAAAACTTGTCATTGGAGGGTACTTTGATAAATTCAAGATCTTTTGGATTTTGAAATTTGAAAACTAGTCATTACAATTTTGATCCACCTGGGAAAATTTAGTCAACACAAAGTAGTGTGAGTCAACTTAAAGTCCCAGTCCCCTTCCCCTTTCTTAATTTTCCCTAAAAATCATTTTTATTAAAAATTAATGCGGATCAGGATATGCAGTTTAAGTTGACTTAAACTCAGCTTTAAATTGACTTAAAGTGCCTGACTTCATGTACATGCTAATTAGAGTTTGTTTTTATTTTAAAAAAAATTTAGTTGGTTAGTTTTAGAAAATACTTGATCACACAAGTTCATTTACACTAGTACAATTACTCCTTAATCACTCAAATATTTGAGAGGGTATTCTGAACCTTAATCACGTCATTTGAATACATATAACTCATGAATCTTTTTTATGATTATAATAATCATGAGCTTTGACTGATATATATTATTAATGGTTTGATGCGATGAAGTTCATAATGATTTGAAGGTCAGACACTTGGAATGGGGATACACTAACCTGATTGGTTGAGATTTTCATACTTTGAGTAAACTTCTAACTATTGAGCATGCACTTACTTGACATGGATCTTAATCATATTTTTAGGTTTGTAAATCAAGGGAATAAATTCATGAGTTCTATGGATATACTAGATATGATGATGTCTTGACTTTTTTCTGCTTTGGGACATATTTTATTTTTTGAGGAGATGATTCCCTTGAGCAATTGGTTGCTTAGTTAGTTCAATCCTATAGATAGTTGTCATCATGTCTTGATTTATAATTTTTGTATCTCAAGGAAAATATAGAGAAGTTAGTGAAGTGTTGTATATCAATTGGATTATTTTCACACAAAATCATTTATACTTGAAAATGCTTTTGTTTAACACTTTGAATGTCAATGTCTTGATCACATGTCATTAAAGAATCCCACTGAATTAAGGAGTAAGGGAATGAACCATCAAATATGTCTCTAGGCCTAAGCATTCCTTTGTTAAATGCAAGGTTAAAAATGACGGTGCAAAATCATGATCCAAGAGATACTAGGGTGATAAGTATTTTAACATTGGAACGAATTTTCCTAAAATTCGTACTATGTCCATTGATGGGCTAAAATTTATTTTGACCCCAGCCTCACCAAATATGCTTATTTACAATAAGGTAAGGTGCTTGAATTAAAAGTACTAAATACACAAGGATATATAGTTGTTCAGTACCTCAACTAAGGTGCCTAGATCTAGTATTAAGATGTTTTTCTATGGTATATTCAATATCAAGTTGAATAATATCAATATGGCCAGCCTTAGACATCAGCTAAGGTGGTTTAATGATGTCTAATTTTTTTGGTGAGTATTGAGATCTTATGAAATGCCTAATTGGATTATCTATGTACTTTTTACTTACTTAGGACCCATAAGACAAGAAAATAATCTAGGTCTCCTAAATACGGTTCTTAGTATACAATATAAGTACTGGAAGTGGTATGAACTCTTTTTGTAAATTCTAACTATAAGTCTTAAAACTTATTGTATCGTAGAATCAATCGAATATGAACCTTACCCAAACATCCTTTATATAGCCAACTATTGGGAGCACCTAGGGAGTGACAAGTGAGGCCTGGGAGGATATGGTTGCGCTCTGCCACTATAGTAGAAAGGTAGCGTGTTGAGGGATGATGTTGCAGATGATTAGTCGTGATTATTATGATCATTATTGGATTTAATGCTCTAAAACGAATGGTGTGAACTTTTTACCAACCCTCTAGATTGGATTGTGGATCTTAGCACTATGATTTTAATGACTCTTCTAATACCAATGTTCTAGTTCTAAGCTACTAAGGTTATAATGGTTGTTTGTATATAAACCCAATCCATGTGTGGCATATAAAGGCTATCTAATATATATTCCTCCCTATCAAAGATTATCTACTTGCAATAAGGGGTAGGAAATCCTTTATTCTTAGTCCAAGGATCCATAACTAACTTCTAGTTTTAAGGTTGGTAAGTTGAATGATAGTTGAGATCCTTCCTCTCGTATAAGAAAATTTTCCTTAACCACCGAGGCCTTCTGGATATTCTGAATGTATGATGTTGCCTTGTAGGGACGTATTGAGACTCATATTCTTGGTTTATAGACATAGTTTTTTTTGGGTTGCAAAACTGAAGGGATGAGGTATTATTACATGTACTCTGACCTTAGCCTGGTAATTTGAGTCTTCTTAACATGGTTTGAAGTTGGAGATCATATTTGGACTTATCATTAATTAAGATGGAGATAGATACTATTAGGCTTCTAGATAATCTTAAGAAGTGTAAGTATGAGATTTTTGCTATAAGGGGGGGGTGGGGAACATGTGAGCCAATTGAAGTCTCATGAAGTACTCTTATTGAGAGGCTAAAGAAAAGGAATTTGAAGTACGAGATTTTGCACGACAAGATCATTATCATAAATAAGTCACTTCTTGGATTTCCTCTAACTCAAAGCTTGCTAAAGGAGGATAATTATATGATAAATAAGAACCTCGAGATGTCTCCAAAGGTGAAGGTTGACCTTAAACATAGATTCAAGAATTTAAGGAAGATTCTTTTAGAACCATCCCATTCATTGAAGGACAAGACTAGAATTGGATTTGACCATTAAAAATTATCTACTCTCAAAGTTGAGATCTTCTTTCAAAATTTCAAACAAGTCTAATACCCGTACCCGACCTTGTAACACTCATAAGCCTAAGAATACGAACATCTGACCACCATATGTTTTCACTTATTATAACTGTCATAGGAAGGGTCAACTTAGATACTTTTGTTTTATATTAGAAAAGTGACTAAGATGCCTAGAACCAATCGATTCACTAACCTAAGCTTGTATTCAAACCACATAGGTCAACTGATTAAGAATTTCATTAGAAAATTCAATGATGTGACTAAATCTATGAAGTTTTTAGGTACAAATGTTAAGGTCAAGGTACCTCCTAGAGCTAGAAATAAACTGGTTACCAAACCCTATATTTCCATTACTAGATATATATGGCTTTGGAAATCTGACTTGGTTGCTCAATCTGTTGGTAGGCATAAAGTTTCTCACCATTTTCAGTTTAATACACATATATTTAAACCTCTAATATGTTAAGATTTATGTCCTCACAAGTGAGGTGTTTGTTTCATTCGATAGACTATGAGTTCTTATAGATGATTCTTTTCCTAGTCTTGGGGCGAGTTTTATTCTAATCTTAGGTTTTCTTTTATGCATGATTATTTATATCCTTGATTAGATGTGTATAATTTTAGTTTTATATGTTTTTCGAAAAATATGAAAAATACAAAAATCTTATGTTTATGTATTTGTAGTTTTTTTTGTTTTGGTTTTGGTTTTATGAGTGAAATTACAAAAATATATTTCTTTCTTTCGAGTCATTTAAGAAAAAAAAAATGTACTTTGGAATTGTTTTTACAAAATACGTAAATATTTTTATCTTTATTATTCTTATGGATAGAATATGTTTAGATGGCTGAATATGTATGGAACACACCAGGCTATC
Organism: Sambucus nigra; assembly: GCA_949130495.1. Classification (NCBI taxonomy): domain Eukaryota; kingdom Viridiplantae; phylum Streptophyta; class Magnoliopsida; order Dipsacales; family Adoxaceae; genus Sambucus; species Sambucus nigra. Next base: position 589,197,066 of record OX422208.1, read on the forward strand.
TATTTTCCTATTCTTAGATAAAAAAAATTATGAAGGTATTGCGAACTTATGCATGTTTTTTCTTAATCATTCCTATTAAGTTCTCCTATTGCAACTCATGTTGACTATGTAATGGTCTTTACCATAGCTATAACACGTACATGAGTTGAACTAGTTTATATTTTTTATTTTGATTTAAAAATTTACTTGCACTTATTTTTGCTCAATCGGGACATATTTTTTTCCCTAGAGTTTTGGAGATGTGCATGTAGGAGCCAAAACATATGGTGCTTTTTGCAAAGAGATTGGCCTAAATTGGTCTTGTAAGTATTCTAAAGAAACCTTTGAAATATCATTTGAATTATCTACCCAGCCACCTTATAAACTTTGTATTATATAAATATATAATTTTATTATTTTTATATTGGTGAATGCATATTATCACCTTATTTAAGCCACTTGATCATTGATTTTTTATTCCAATAATCCTCTTCTTCTTCGAGGTGGTTATTAACAATTGTAATGCATTGATTCAGCTCTTGTCTATTATGGGATGAATGTTCCTATTGGAAAGAATTTTCTCAACACAAAACTAAATCTTCATCATTCTAGATATTCTTAACAACATTCTCAAAATTATTTTTTCCATTGCCTTAAAGTCTTCTTAATCCTTTTATGCTTTGTAAAAAATATATGCCATAGATCAATAACCCCATCAATTAGAAATTCCCAATAATGATACACTACTTCATTAAACTTCTAAAAGAAAATTCAATATTTTCCATAAAAGAAAGGATATTAATGTGGAGAGGTGATTGGTCATAATGGTTTATGTTTAAATTATTAGTAATGGTATGATGAAAAGATCCACCCAATCTCAATTATCTAAGAAACTATTTAGAGACGGGTAGTCAGACTGGGTTCTTGAATATCTTGAAATGAGGAGGCATGACTTGAATTCGATGAAAAAAAAAGGAGCACGCGAATATTTAAATAACATTTATACACTAATATTCAATGAATAATAACAATAAAACTTTATCTCCAAGAAATGATCCTTGAGAGTTTTCGATAAGATGTAAGCGCAAATATTTCATATTAGGCTTTTAATTTGCATTTATTTGCATTTTGGCATATCTCGTAACAAACCAACGCGTCAGACCGATATCCAAGAACAACAAAACTCTACATCTCATGAAGATATAAGACTTTAGGTGTTCATAATTATTCTGAATCATATTTGGGATGATGTTATTATAAAATCGAGGCTTCCATTTAAAAAGGATTTAAAATATAAAATTATTTTTTAGCCTTGTTCAAACGAGATTGATTCTTGTTCGAATGAAAAATCCTTTTTATTTGATCTTACATCTAATGAGCATCTAACAAAGTTGGGCTGCTTCATAAAGAATTCTTATTAGAAGCTAGTTAGATACTGGCTTCGAACAAAATGGGATTTTCGTTAGAACGAGATGCTTCCTCACAGAGAACTCTCATTAGACACAGGCTACGAATGAAATTTGATTTTTGTTAGAACGAGATGCTTCCTCATTCAAACAAAACCCTTTTCTCGTTCGAATGAGCTGCCACCTCGAAATTTGTGTCAGGCCTATAAATACCTATTTTGAACTCTTTTTCATGGAACTTTTAAAAAAACAAAAACTACATATCTACTCCAAAGTTTTTCATATTTTATTTCATAAAACAAGTTTAGATTCACAATCCTTTCATCCCCCATATCATTTGTGAACTTTTGTGAAATCATATAGTTTCAATACCTATAAATACACCTTGTGAAGAGGAATCTCTACTATTGACTTGTGAACCGAGGCTTCACTACTGAAGAAGGAAGAAAGCTAATCTGTGGATATCGAGGGTAGATCGCTACTTGTGGGCTGTTCTGGACTGAGCAGTATTCTATTGGAGGTTTTAAAGACTCTATGAGTCCTACTTATTTTAGCTAAGTTTTTGTAAGTCGTGTGTCTGTAAAATCTACAATCATGTTGAATTAAGTTTTTTTCCCTATAAAGGGATTTTTCCTCATCTTTATCGTATTTGCATGTTTTGCTTGATAATTGCAAATTGGAATTAGGACATAACTTGCATGCAAACCATAATTAATTAAAGGTTAAAAATTGATTAAAATTTGGAATTGTGTGTTGGGGCATTTAAAAAAAACAAATTGATCCATTAGTTCATGCGTGCTCTCAAATTGGTATCAGAGTTTGGTTCACTAACTTATTGTGTAATCCTTTTTTGCAAAAAAAAAAATTACACCAATTTTTTGGAAAATTATTGATCTTTAAAAGGCCGAAACTTGATGGATAATTTGTATAATCGAATGCCCATTTTTTATGGTCCTAATTATGCTTACTGGAAAACTAGGATGAGGTCTGCCTTAAAATTTATTGATGAACGTGTCTTGTTGCTTTGTGAAATAGTGTGGACACCACCCACTGTAATGGTAGATAATGTTGTCATCCCTATACCCGCCTCTTAATGGATAGAGGACGAATTTAAATGGAGAAATTTTAGCTTGCAGAGTTTGAGTGCCATCTTGGAAGCCCGTAACCCTGACGTGTTCCGCCGCATTATGACGTGCACTATGTCTAAAGTTTTTAGTAATTCTGAAGATAAGAATAGTGAGGAAAATAATTTAAGTGAGGGAGAAGGTGGTCTACAAAATATTTTAGTTATCTTAACATCGAGACTTTGAAAATGAAAAGGCTTAATAAAGATTTTCTCTTAGGTTGTTAGAATTGGAGAAGGAGGTGAATGTTTTTAGAGAGTGTGAGGTGTCGATGAGTCAACTAAAGAAGGTGAAGATTTCTTCATATGAGCAGTTGATTATTTTAGGTCAAGAAAAGATCAATTTGACCAACACTATGACTACCCTTACGAGATATCTTTAATCTTCATTTGAGACTCGTGAGAAACTCGAATACTAGTGTTTTCCAACTCAAGAGTGATCTCAAACGTGCTCAAGAGGTCAAGGTCACTTTGGAGGACACATCTAAGAAGGTTATAAAGATGTTGCTTGGTCCTGCTTTAGTTAATGTTAAGAGGTAAGGAATAGTTTATGATGTTGCATCCACTTTTAAAGATGCACCCGAGCTAGTTCCCGAATTTTTTATGGATCCTTATGGTCCTCGTCCTGACCCACCTAGGCAACCTAACCCACCTAGGAGAGCTCATCCTAGACGTTTTGAGCAAGGTGGACCCAAGCCCACTTATGTTTGTACTCATTGCAAACAAAGAGGTCACCTTAGAGAATTTTGTTTTAAGCTAAGGAGAGTGTCTTATAAATATGTTTCCCGATATTCTTCCACATGAGTTCCTACATAAGTTACCACACGCACTCTCACACATGTTACTCTGCATGCTCCCGCACATGACCATAGAGAATGAGAATTTTCAAGAACAAGTAGAGTATTTAGTCAAGACTTCACAAAATTTTATAGAGGAATTTCATAGGATGTCTTCTCCTTTTGATAACTCCTCCGGACATAATGATTGAGGTTGAGACTTGTTACTATAATAGGGTGTTTATCATGATCATATTTGTCCCTATTGCTAGTATGTACTATTATGAATTTATATTTTTTTGGCTTTATATATTTTTCAAAAAATCCAAAAAGAGTTTTGTTTTTCTAAAATATTTGAAAAAAATATACAAAAAGATTTTTGGTGTTTAAGGAAAAATTTAAAAAGGAAAAAATATTTTATTTTGATAAATTTTAAAAAAGAACAAAAAGGGTTTTGTAATTTTTCTACCATATATAGATGAACATTTAAGATGTCCGGATCACATATTCATTCCATATTTCCGCATGACTTTTTCGTAATATTTTTAGATATCATGTCTGTAGACACCCCATCCTAGGATCCCCTAAGCACCTCTTTAGGTCCGTAGCACTCACTAATTCATCGCAAAACCTAGGTCATACTCCAAGTACTGATCTGAAGGCCACCAGACGCTTTTGAGCCCTGTTTGACTCCGGTTTACTTTCTCGCCTGAGCAAAAGCTCAGTGAATCCTCGAAAGGCTCTGAATTCCCTTTCTAACTGTCTTCCTTGTGTGCGAATCAGCCTTATGATTTGGATGAACGGTCTATTTTACTATCAAAATATGATCTAGAGGCCATCGAGCACTCCCAAACCTCGTTTGACTCTAATCAAATTTCTCGTCTGAGTGAAAGCTCAATGAATCCTCAAAGGTTTTCGAATCCCATTTCTAACGATCCACCCATGTGCATATTGGCCTTAAGGTTCAGACGAATGATCCATTTTTCCCTAAAAACTTATCTGGAGGCCACCGAGGGCTCCCGGGCCCCGTTTGATCCTAGTCAACCATTTAGCTTGAATGAATCTGAATGAATCATGGAAGGGCACCGAATACCCTTTGCAATAGTTCATCCCGTGCATGAATCAGCCTTACGGTACAAATGAATGACCCATTTTTACTCCAAAGGGTCACCCGAAGCTTTCGGACCCCTTTTGACCTTGGTCAACTCTTTGAACCGATCGAACCTAAATGAAGTCTCAATGTTCTAGGAATACCCTTTCCAAAGGACCATCCCATGCATGAATCAGCCTTACGGTTCGAACGAATGACCCATTTTCCTCTAAGAATTCCTTATTTAGTAACCAACGGGCGCTTTCGGCCCCGTTTGACCTCGGTCAGCTCCCAAAATCAGGAGTGTCTCAATGGATTCTTAAAGGGACCTGAATACCCTTTCCAACAGTCAACCCCGTACGTGATTTGCAGTTCGTGTTTTACGACCATTTTTCTAAAAAAACCTACCTTAGACTACCGAATATCAGCCCTCGGTCCTGCCTATCGGTAGTGTGTTTAGGGTTCTATGCCAACAGGCAGGCCAAGGACCCTAACGATCGGCATCACCCTAGACCCTATATCTAGAGACCACGACATCACTTTAAAAGACACGCCTCAGAACCCCTAAACATCCCTCTCAGTAATTTAGAGAAAATTCTTTCCAATTCATATCAATTCCCCTCTTAAAAATCCCATTTCCCACATCCCCACCATCCTTTCCATACTCCTTTTAGTAAATTCTTAGGCATCTCCTCATACCACCATCACTTCGGCATGAGATCAGCGCATCTATAATCAAGATCCACTTCAAGTCTTCATAAGGAGGTCCAATTCTCCACCCTTGTCTTTAAATTCTCTTATTTTAGCATTTGTCACTTTATTTTCACTTTAGTGTTTTATTACATCTCATACCTTAATTCCAAATCTTTATTATTAGTGTTTGCTCATACTTTATTTTCATCAAAAACCAAAAATAAGAAAATTAGGGTTTACTTGTAAATTCCAAATGGGGAATTCTCATCACATTTTCTCACACTAAAACACATTTTTCTACACTCAAAGTCCCCGATTAGATTTACGGGTTAAACCCCACCTCGTATTGTCTTTGAACTACGTGGACGTTGATGCCCCCGGTCTGTGTAGGCTTATTGGGTAAATACCTAGATTCGAGTCCTCCCATATACATTTTCTACCTTGTTCTTATTATATAATATATTTTATATTCTTGCTTGCTTGCTTGCTTATGTCTAATCGGATATACGCATTCGTTCTTCTATAACCACTTGTGAATCGGCAAACACTTAGATTATACTTTGAATTACTATTTTGGGAACACTCCTAAGGATGAACTCATTCCGCCTTTGTCCATGATGCGAGTTGAGCAATTCCATTCTCCATTTATATTATGCACATAAGCACACACATCCCGGAGTTTAACAGGATAAGATTAACACATGCCCATGAGAGATCTAAAGGGCGGGATGTGTGCTTAATACCTTCCCATTTCCATAACTTGGTCCCCAGACCCTTGAACTACTTGGTTTCGCAATCATCATTATTTTCCTTGATGTCGTTCTCTTGAGGCAACAACATATCTTTTGCCTGTTTTGTAAAAAATAGGTTGGCGACTCTATATCTACATATCACGGAACATTGACAATGGCCGAGCACTCACATAAAGGATGCAATCCCGGGTGCACGCAAGAAGGAAGGAAAGGGGGTAAGAGGACACTCCTCGAGAGACCCCCCACCCTAACCTCGAAATGGCCAAAGTGGTTACTCTACTGAGGACGTTTTAAGAGGATTAGACTCTATTTTCTTCCTGGGTGTTATTCTTTTCTGCATGTGTCCGTATGCACCTACCTGTATGTTTCCTTTTCTCCTCTATTTATCTTTTTTGTATATATCTCTCTCATTTATATATCAATTTCCACTCACTTATACACTTCACACGCCTGTATATACTCTCTATGTACACTTCACACACATAGCTTCACTTTCTACTCACATGCTTCACACACCACTTAGAATATCCATGTTTAGGCTTCACTAGAACACACCCACACTTATATCTCTATGATCACTTACACATATTACACACCACTTGTAGTTGATCCATGTATAGGCTCACTACCACACATGCTCACTTGCATATATTCCAATATCACTTACTCACTCACTTATATCCATGAATAATATAGTCTTCACGCTTCATGCTAGATTTACTTTTCATAATACTTGTATATACTCCATCATTAATGTAGTATTACTTTTACTCATCATGATAAAAACTGATAAAAAAACAGTCTCTCTCCATAAGATGTTAATTACGACTCATGCATTTTTGCACACTTTATTACCAAGAGCATGGAAATATTGACCAAAATTTTATCCCATACAGGGGAGTCACTTTGTGATGGGCGCTGGTCCTGTAGGTCGCAGTTAGTCTAAGCGATATGACTCTCACCTTCCATTGGCCTCGTACCTTCAACGTATATCGAACGGTTCCCCCAGCATCCTACCACTTGACCGAACTCACGACGAAAGGTATATTCATTCACATACGTCGAGTATATCGAATTCTCTCTCACAAGTACCATCCCCACGAGGTATATAGTGAGGAAATTCACATACACTCGGGTATATCAAATGGCTTGTCCATACGTACCGATGAATGATTGCCTTTATAGGAAAGAGGTATATTGTGGAAGTCATGCCAAAGGGGGAACCCTTACACTAACCCATCAATTGCATAAACCTCATATAGACGTCAAATCTAGGACACTCATTTTTTGTTTGCTAATTACCATGTGACACTCTGTAGAAATTTCACGTCGACATACCGTCCGAATTTTTCTATTTCTCCTTTTTCCAAAAGGGGACCCCGTCTGTAAGCCTGAAAATAAGTCCAACCGTTTTTTACATATCTTTCAAAACCTATTTTACCAGGCTCGGGTCCTATACAACATTGTTTTTGCATTTAAGTAAACCTAATACAAGTGAAAACCTAATAACAACACTAATAATAATCATATTGAGATTCCTCTCTTTTTTCTCTCCCTTTTTAAAAATACTAAAAACCTTTTTTCTCCTCCCTCTAAGATACTAAAAATTTTCTCCCTCCTTCTTTCAAAAATAAATTTGAACTATTTTCCCTCTCAAGTCGATCGTATACCCAATTTTGGCCTGGCTCCCTATTGGCATCAGTCTTCCATCAAACTTCCCCGAAGCTCCGCCAATTCTTCTACTACTTCATCCGAGTTTGGATTTACCTTCGCGAGCCCTTCATAGAGAACACTGACCAAGCACCGAATGTCTAGCCTGATCTGATGATCGTCATAGCCCAGCTTAGTGCCAAGATTGACAGGCTTTAAAGTGAGGTCCATAACATGTCGCGTTATTGGGTCCAGATTCTCAAAGAACCCGAGATTCTCTTTCCTTGTGCTATGGGACCACCCATTTTTTAGCATGTTTGGGTCCCAGAAGAGTATTAGCATGTTTTTTGTGCCCCACCTGCTAATGGGACATCGCCAACTCAACTATATATTTCGAACCTTGCCCAACCAGGGGCTAACCTCCAAGTACCCGTGGATCCTAAAGATGAGGAACTGAACAAGATCGAGGAAGACCTCAAACTGTTGACAAAGAAGTTCAACCAAGTCAAGATATTCGGGAGCTACATGGACTAACCCCATATGTCTCCATATCCCCAAACCACACTACTAGAGAAATTCAAGTTTCCAGACATCAATATGTTTGGGAGAGTCAGACCCCCAATTAATCACCTTCGAAGTTATCATCGATCCATGTCCCTCCTTCATGCCTTCAAAGAGATAATGGCCCATATGTTTCAACAAACCTTAAAAACAAGTAGTTGGGAGGATGTTTCCCTATAATTACAAGTAGAATGAGGAGCTAGAGGTTACACGCCAAGATATAGATCTTTTTCAGAAAAACCCGTAGGAAATAGTCAGTAGCTTCATAGGAAGGTAGAGAAAGAAAGCAAAAACCACGACCAATAAACCCTTCGAAGAGGAACAACTCAGTATCATGAAGAACTTCTTACCTCATATTCAAGTGTCCATGGGAGGACAGTATTACCCACACTTTCGAGCCCTTCGAGAAGATGGAGTAAAAATTAAGGAAGACATTACCAAAGTAAAATTCGAGCCAACAAAAGTGATCAGATAATTCACTCCACAAAAGTATGAGATTCCCTCCAGTGCTACAGTCTCAACCATCAATAACATTTCCCAACCTGCTACCTTTTGGGCACCGCAATGTCACCCTAATCATAATAAGAAAGAGTAGATTGAGCTCCATGCACCCCTGTTCAAAGTCTACCGGGCCCTATTGAGATGAAACCTCATCAAACCCTTGGACCCCCGTCCATTACCCAATCCACTCCTTAAAAATTTCAAAAGCTGATGCCCATTGTGATTTTTACCAATTCGCAGGTCATACTACTGACCAATGCTTCTGCATTAGGAATGTGAACCACGACCTAATTAACTGGGGTGTCATCACCCCATAAGCTAATCCTAAACCCGGTACCACTCATAACCCACTTCCAGCACATACAAATGCCACCTTTCTAGAAAATAATCCAAAATTTGACCCATCTACTGAAATCGGGTCCAGCAAAGCCCCCATCATACCCATAATGTCACCTAAACCACTCAAGCTTTGCATATATTTTCCCTTTCACCCTACCTGCTTCACCGATCAAACTTTGTCACTCCTTACAAGGGCCTACATCATTATCCTCACCAGATCTGAAGGGGGAGACATGGACTTACCATCTGTATTGAACCAATTCTTAGAGTTTGGGATGAATTTACCCACCGAGATGACCATTAATTGTTAGAAGTTCGATGTCTTGTTTATGGAAGCCCGAAGTGGGATAAAAAATCAGATGAATGGGTGGTATCTATTGAGAAAGTCAGTTTAAATGATGCGATACAAATAATGGCTGATGCATTTCGCTAGACACGTGAAATTTGTAACATTTTTGAGCTACTCACTATTTTAAAGCTTCAGGGATGGTTGGTCCCTTCACTCCTGCACCTCCCCACTGAGTGGGAATATTTGTGCAATGTAGTCATCAAGGTTATTGAATGTGTTGATTTCTCTTAGTAAGAGGACATATTCGCCACCGGATGGGTGGATGACTTTGATAATTCAGATGATGAACCCAGTCAAGAAAAAACCATTTTAGTAGCCAGCCTATGTCGAATTATATCCTTCAAAGATTTTTTGGGGGAAATCAACAAGGTGGCCATTCAGCCAGAGGTAGATAAAGCCACGGGGTTCCTAATCTTCCCCGCCTCAGTGAATCACATAACCAGGTCAGGGAGACACTACAAAGATCTAATTCCTCATGTTACCAACACAGATAGAGGAAAAGAAGTTACTAAAGAAATTCCCATGCTATAAATGACCACTGAAGAGAGTAAAGCCCTTGACCAGCTCAAGAAAATTGAAGACAATATCACACTATAGGGGTTTTTCATATCCTCATAGTTTCACTGAAATGCTTTGATAAAACTCCTCATCTGGCCTATAGTTCCTCCTTCTACCACTCCTAAATTAGTTGTAAACATGATTGGGTCCTTAAACTCTTCCATACTCCTCTCATTTTCTAAAGAAGAGATGTTGAAGATCGGTCCTGATCACAATTATGCCTCAACATCTCCATGGAAGTCTTTGGAATAATAGTCCTACTCTCACTTGTTGATAACGGATTTCCTCTTAATGTTTGTCCTACCAGAACCTTCAATTGTTTGGGATTAAAAGTCATTGATCTCACTCCTACTTCCGTCATCGTGCATGCTTACGATAATACCCGCTGAGAGGTAATGGGGTCCGTAAAACTCGTAATAGGGGCTGGCCCTATTAATCGTGTCACCGAGTTACAAGTCGTTGACATACCTGCATGTTTCAATCTACTCCTTGGCCATTCATGGATCCACAACATCCGAGGGGTATATTCTTCTCTTCATCAAAAACTAAATTTCTTCATCATAGGTCGATTTATCACCATTTTGGTTGATGACGACAGTACAGACAATGCTAACACTAATAACTTGATATGAGAAATACAACATGGGACTAATGACATGCTCCTCTCTAGATTCAGAGTTCATCCACTTCCTCTTCTAGAAGGAGATAATTTTAAAGACCGAGTATGTCCGAAACACAAGCTGCATAGCAATATTAATGTGATTCAAATGTTCAAAAACATGCACTTTATGCCCAAAATGGGGTTAGGACGACGTCGGCAAGGGATCCTTGAGCCCATAGTCTTGCAGGAGGCCTTTCCCCCATATGGCCTAGGTTACCAGCCATCACTAGAAGAACTCAAATCACTCCGATGACTAAGACCAAAAATAATCTTAGAGGAAGAAAAGACTATTTTGAGAGACTCGTTAAATGGAAGGTTTATCAAGGAGAGTGAAGACTTATTTATCTGTGTCTTCCCTGAACCATGGTATGATCATGTCGATAAGAAGATGAAACCAGGGCTGGAAATCTTCTCTCAAAACAGTAACTCTTGGGTCGAATACTGCAAACTTTAAGTGCAACCTTTTACCGAGAAATTCATGACAATTATCGAAGAATTGAACAAAGGGATTTCGAGGACTCATTTGACCTACAAGCACTGGAGCTAAGTCAGTACATGATCCACTATAATGTCTCTCCATCGGACCCATCCCCTCAAATCAAAACTACTGACCTCCCTCTCCTTAACTGGAATGTCGTGCTTGTCCAATCGGTTCAGATTCAACCTAACCCGGCTGTTTACCCTATCCAAATCTCTTAACCTGATGTTGTTGTTCCTATATTTGATATCAATGTAACTGAGACCAATTTTGATGAGGTTCTCAATGATGTTTTTCTCGAAAATGAAATAAACGGATATTTTGAGTATCTTGTTGTGCCTTACATTAATTTTCTTGATTCTGATAAAACCTTTCATGATGATAATTTTACAAATGAAAAATTCTTAACTGGTCTTAATAAGGAGAATAACAAACAACATAACCGCATTCAAATTAATGATGATGAGACTATTGCTATTAATCTCGGTTCTAGTAGCCATCAGTGCGAGATTAGGGTAAGGTTCACCCTTAACGAGCATGAGCTTGTGCAATTTAAATAACTACTGATAGAATTCTTGGACTTCTTCGCATGGTCCTATGATGACATGCCTAGAATTTGAGCGTGCGACTATAGCACAATAGACTAGTGTGCGGAAGTAAAGTAGGGTTGAATACACCCAAATAACCTAAGAGTTTTATAGATTATCAAGAGGGGACCAATTTAAACTTTTCTTAAATTGATAACTAACTTAAAACTAATTAGAGTTTGGCAAGTTATTAAAACTCCAAATTATTATCTAGGGTAAACCTAAGTGATTAAGAAGATAATAATCAATTTAGTTTGTTTAGGTGTGTTTCTAGACTTTAATCCTACTTTTTCAAGTTAAGTGATCAAGTAAGAAATTAAATCACGCGGTGTTCATTTTACATCGCGAAAACCATTCCCCGAGAAAAATAACGGACCCTCCTAAGATTCAACCTAATATACTTCCACTAAAACCAAAACAAAATAGGAAAAATTATACAAACATCAAATAAGATAACTTAAAGTAAATATATATATCTATTACCTCACCTAGACCAAGCTCTCCCTAGTTGTTTCTTTTGATCTCCCTTTAGTCTGTCCTTGTTGACTTTGTGTTCTTCACGTCATAGCTTCTCCCTCTTGCTCTCCTTAGCTCAGGTTCGACGCAGTGCCTATTGTGTTCTTGTTCTTAGTGAAGTACTTGTGTGTTGTGTGTTATTCTAAGTGGCACACACACGCTTAATGATAAAACTCGAATGTTTATGCAATAATTTTCTTTCCTAAATACCAGCAGCAACTCTTATGTTCTTTCTTTCTTTGTTTAAATCAAGCTATATTGATTTAACACAACTTTCAACGAACTTTGTCTCAAAAATTAGAATAATCAGATTCGCTCTAATATGTACACAATAATCAGTGCCTATGGAAATAGTGGTGTACAAAGTGTGTGATCTAAAAGTGATATGCAAATGATGTATGTTCCTGAAATCACTTCAAAGATCAAGCAATCATATATAGTGAAACAATATACACAAAAACAATATGACTTCAAATATATATACACAATATAAGCATAAAGTCAAATGTACACAAACTGTATTTAGGAATAGTTTTAGATTAAATCGGGTTTAATATATTATCTTATTAAATTAAGATTAAACAGTTTAAACAAATTAATATACTCTATTCAATCCAATCAATTCTAGTTCTCAGTCCTTGGTTCGATATCAAAGATAATACGGTTCAGGTATACACAGTCCAACATCACAAAAATTATCAAGATCAGATTAGCTCAATGGGACAGTCCACGTATTGTTTACTTAACAAATAGGTCCTCAATGATTTTCAAAGGTTTAAATGTCTAAACCTTGAATAGAACGTAACTTTGTTACAACTAAAATTTCTTGAATAATTTTAAAACAAAATGTTTTAAAACAAGTACGAATCTAGAACAATAGAACCATCAAGAATATATACAAAGTGATATGTGTGTGATTCAGTGTTCAAATAATCACAAAAAACAGATCTAAAACAATAGATCAAACGAGATAACACAAATCGAGAAAATCAGGAACAAAATTACAAGATTTGTGGCTTTGTGTGTGTAGTGTTTTATTTATAAAATATCATTAGAAAGAACACAACGCACAATAAATCTACAAAATACATATCTATATAAAAATATGTAGACAAAAAAATACTCACAATAGATTTTTAACCTTGAAAATCAGATATGGAGAGATGAGGTTCTGGTACTGTTAAATCGTCAAAATCAACCTCGAGAGTCTTTCAAAAATGTTGAGATGAATTAACCCTGTTAACGAAATACACACACACAATATAAATCTTTGAAAAATTAGGTGTGTAAACTCTCTCTCTCCCTCTCTCAAAAATTCAACAGAGTTTTGGCTCGAAAATAATTTTCTCGGATCTAAAATATGAGAACTAAAGGCTCTAATTTATAGACTTGTGAGGTGTGTGATGATTGGAGAAAATAAGACACACATGGATTGTAAAGAGTGCTCACAGCCATTGATAAGAATAGATCTAATGATTGTTAAAGAAACACAAATATATCATCTAAAAATTAGACACGTGTTAACGAGTTGTCATCAACTTGAACAATAACATGTGATTGACGGTTTTTAAAATCGAAGTCGTTTGAAAGATCGTGGGTGACAGTTGTATCCAACTTATGAAAACAATGGGCCAAAACCATGGTTTACAAAAGTTACAGTTGGGAAAAAAATTATACGGCATCGTTTTAACAAGATGTGTAAAACCATTTATTTGCAGGTCAAAAAAACCAAGGGCGGTTTAACAAAACAACGGTTATATGATATGGCATACAACGTCGTTTAGAGAAAAAATTGGCCAGCTTTTGTTTCTTTCTAAACAGTGAGATGTAAAGATTTATGGTTAAATCGATAAGCACATGGAGAACATGCCAATTGTTAACAGCTTTACCTGCTAGCTACTATGGGTCAAATCTCTGATCCACCACATCACATTTTAATGGAAACAAAGTATAAATTATATAAATAAAATAATATACAAAGTCACATCATTAACAGGATAAAGAAAATGTGGACAACAATATACATGCCAATTGTTTTATCAGTAAGGAGGCCACGCATACATCACATCAATATAGAGAACAAACTGGAAATTAACATACCCCTCACATATGTTATATAACAAATATCGCATACATACAAACATATACTAACATACGAATTAGTTTAAAAAAAATATTAACTTCAAATTAATTCTAAATTTTAATTATATGAAAATGTTTAATCATATTAATAAAACATTCAATTTTAATTTTAAAGAAAATATTTTTATATAAAACCGACACATAATCACTAGAAATGATATAATGCATGTAGTGTCCTACGTGGCACAAAAAAAGAAAAAATTATGAGCCATAGAATAGATGTGAGACTACCTAAGTATGGCTGAATTCTGGAATTTGATGTTGGCCTTAGTAAAGAGCATCGAGAGCTTGGCATAGGCATCTAGACGCGACATAATTCCACAAAACATCTTGTCAAAATTTAATTCCAACTAGATGAAGGTCTATATTGCTACAGCACGGATAATAAACCCTAGGAGTGCTCTATTTAAGTACCTTCAGCATTGACCCAGAAATAGCTCAGCAAGAGATCCCAACATTCCCAGAATGCAAGCCGGTCAAACAAAAGCTAAGAAAACTCTGCATCTAATGGTCGGTCAAATTCAAAGAAGAGGTGGTCAAACAGTTGAATGTGGGTTTCAATCGTATAATCGAATATCCTACATGGCTCGCCAACATCGTCCCCAAGCCGAAGTCAGGAGAAAAAGTCTGCATGTGCATCGACTATTGGGATTTGAATAAAGCCTCCCCAAAAGATGATTACCCATTGCCCAACATTCACGTGATCATGGACAACGCATCTAGCCACGCCGTCAAGTCGTTTATCGATGGATTCACCGAATATAACCAGATCAACATGCACCATGACCGTTAGGAAAAAATAGCCTTTATCACCCCATGGGGACCCTTGTGTTATACGGTCATGCCATTCGAACTCAAGAATGTCGGGGCTACCTACCGAAGGGCTGCCATAACCATTTTGATTTACCTTATTTATAAAGAAGTCGAAGTCTATGTAGACGACATGATCATCAAATCTAAGACTCGAGAAGGTTATATTCCCGCCCTTAGAAAATTCTTCGAGCGACTGCGATAATACCAAATGAGGATAAACCCACAAAACTTTTCTTTCGGCATCATGAAATGAAAACTGTTGGGATTTATGATCAGTGAGAAGGGATTTGAAGTAGACCCTGTCAAGATAAAATCCATACTTGATATGCCACCACCATAGACGGAGAGGTAATTCTAAGGATTCCGAGGTAAACTATAGTACATCAATTGGTTCATTAGACAACTGATTTCTATCTGAAAATCCATTTTCAAACTTCTACGAAAGGATCCAACTAAAGTCTGGAAGGAGGCCTACCAAGAAGCCTTTAACCAAATCAAGCGATACCTCACCCAAACTCTACTGTTTATTCCTCTGCAGCCAAGTCTCCCCCTACTCCTATACTTAACCATGACAGATACCGTAAAAGGTTTTTATGATCCCAATACATTAAAGAATCCCATAAGAAAAGAGATATTTATTATTCCAGTTAAAAATTGGTCGGATATGAAATCAACTACACTGCTTTGGAAAAAGCATGTGTCGTCATAGTCTGGGTCACGCAGAAATTATGGCACTACATGCGTGTCTTCCCCATTAGACTAGTACCCATATAGATCCCATTAAGTACCTACTATAAACGACTGCTTTATCCAGCTGAATGTCCCGTTGGTTAAGGTTCCTAGTCGAGTTCGATATTATGTACATTATATAGAAAGTTATGAAAGGGAGAGCCATCTTTGACTACCTTGATGATTACCCCATGGAAGGGACCAATGTTTGGGCCTTTGAATTCCCGAATGAACATATTCTCTGCACCTCTTAAGAGGACCTTAGATAGCAAATGTTCTTTGATGGAGCTGCCGACAAGAACAAATACAAGATTGTGATACTCCCAATTTCCCTAATGACTCTTCTACCCTCATTTCCATTAAATTGGACTTCCCTTGCGCCAACAACATGAGTGAGTATGAGGCATGCCCTATAGGCCTCAAGAAAGTAATCTGGCACCTAAAAGTCTATGGATACTTTGTCCTCATCGTCGACCAAATCCTCAGAAAATAGAAAGTCAAAGATAAGAAGCTCCTACCCTTTTATGACCACCTAAAAGAGTTGGCCTCTCAATTAAAAAATGTCACTTTCCACTACCTGCCTCACGAAAAGAATATCCATGTTGATGCCCTTACTACCCTAGCCTCCATGGCCGACATGCCTGAGGGAATATCAATAGCCCCTTTCCTGGTCCAAAAATAAGTTATGTGCACCCACTGCTACCACATTGAACTTGTTACCGAGGAAGATTATAATATGACCGAGTTATGGTACTATAACATTTTTTACCTCCTCAAATATGGTAGGTATCCCCAAGACGCCAATAAGAAAGATCGATCAACCTTTCGTAAACTGGTTGCCTAGTACATCATTGTAATACCCCTTATTTATGAGTAATTATTTTATATTTAATTGCCATGAGGGTTAATTATAAAAAATAAAGGAAGTTGAAGTAAATATTACTTTAAGTGATTTAAGAGATAGTATTTACTAAGTTTTACATATTCACTATTAAGCGAATGTAAATAGTGTAAGATTATGTTATGTTGTGTCGTTGTGCTTTAAGCGACGGTTATGATTTATATTCCAATTGAATTATTATTTATGAGTTAATATGATGTTGGAACATGAATTAATTAACGTTATCCCAGATGCCAGTTTGGAGGGCACGGTTAGTCCAAAAATGGTTGAGATAGTCAAAATAAGTACCAATTGTGTTTGCGGGCTCCAGGGGTACTTTTGACTGGTTATAACTTAATTATGATGTTACGAGTCATTTTAATTGTGTAGTAGAATTTAATTGTTAGACTTAATGTATTTGGGTATTTTAGTCTTGTAAGAACATTTATTTCCCATTCACGTTTCTAAACCTAAAGAGAGTTAGAGAGAAGAGAGAGCTTAGGAGAAAGAGGAGATTTGCTATTTTGGCTTAGAAATCGTTTCAACGAGCAAGAATCTGAGGCTAAAATCTTGAGGCAAGTTTCTCACTTGCACATATGTATGATTGAGTGTGAATAATTTGTATATATAGTTGTGTTTTCTAGATTTAAACCATTTGTGGGTTTTGATGATTTTGGTGTTTAAACCTTTAGACTTTGATTTGGATATGATTTGAGTTGGATATATTAGTTAGTTGTTGTGTAAGAATGATTTGGTGAAGTTATTAGATGATGATGTTGAGAGAAGTGGAAGAAGGATTGGAAGATTTAGGTTTTGTAAGAAAAATGGGGATGGCCGACTTACCAGGTACCGGACCGATCCGGTCCTCCAAAAAGACGGATAAATCTGGCCCCTAAAGTTTTCTGCATAAGGCATATTTAGCGGACCGATCCGGGTAAAATGAAAAATGGATCGACCCAAAAATGAGATTTTTTTCTACTCTTTTATTTTAGGTTTAAGGTTTAGGAACCTTCTTATATGAAGTAGTAAAGAGTATTAGGGTCTTATATTAGGGGGATTAATACCCTAGGTTAGAAAGGGGAGTATTCGGGGTTATAGTGGGGATTAATTAAGGAGAGTTAGTGTCCTTTGCATCTAGTAAGATATATTAGGACTAAGGAAGAGTTGGGTGGTATCGTTTTAAACTTGTGGGGACTGGTACGAGGATAATTATACTTTGTAGCCAATATTGTTAAAAACATATGATTTTGAGAATAAGAAATGTATAATTTCAATCGGCTTATCTTGTGATTTATGGCACGCATATACATACCTCTCTAAATGTTATCATAAAGGAAGCTACGCGAATGAGGTAAATCCCCTGGCTTGTGATGCAGGGAGAATATAGTCCTCGAACATAAGACCGGTGGTTTCATTGTGTGATTGTATTATTCGAAGTGAGGTAATTTCGGATATGGTTATGACTCACTGTCGAAGGTATATGGACGCTTCCAACGTGATGTGATGTAGGGTTCCTAGGTGGTCTTGGTTATAGGCCATGGAAGATGATATCATTTAGGGGCGCATCTAGTGGGGTGACTCCCGGAAGGATGGTCTTAGAAACATTATGTTGTGATTGTAGATTGATCTCACAGTTATGGCATTTCATATGACTGAGTTAATAAATTTATAAATCAACTTTATGGCTTACTATACTCAATGATATATAGACTTGTGAAGAGATATATTTTGTGAATTTGCAAGTACACATGTAAATTGGAATTTGACTAATTCCCCCTTAATTGCATGGGTAGTTTAACTGAATGATCTAGTATGATGCTAGGATGTGTGTTGCGAACCTAACTTATTTAGGATGTTAGTATGCATAGCTGTTATGCATTTTATTCGAACGTATATCATATCAAATCGGGCCCTGACCCGTTTATATTTCTCTTTCTTGTGTGGATATTATTTATGCTCAGGTGCTCCGCCGCAAGGGCGCTTGATCTGATCTTTCCTTCCCGGTGTCAAGGAGCTACAGCATTTTGCTGATGTTGTAGGATTTTTTTTATAGTAGACGCACCATTTTATTTTTATACTCTAGCTACGATCCGTTTGTATAATCGGGCGTGTTTCCCCAATTATTATTCATATTTACTTTAATACTTGGTGTAACCTTGTGTATTAGTCTGTTAACCGACAGCTTATTCGGTTATGTTCTGTATAATGGTTATTGAATTGTTATATGTCTTTATATATATCCACTTTCTTTTATAAATTGGATTGACTTGTAAATTATTTGACATCCGTTTTCTAAAATAATTGGCGATTGTCTCGTAATATTATTTATGCGACGGTGATGCTAAGGATGGACCATTTATGATTCTTGATTTTATTTTAGTAATGGTTGGCCACCTCTTATTTTAATAAGCGAGGTGTCACAATCATCTGTGGCAAAACACTGTTCAAGAGTAACTTCGATGGAACCCATTTTCACTGAATATTAGGGGTTGATGATGAAAAAATGATGCAGAAGATCTATAGTGGGGAATGAAGGCCCCACATGAATGGTCATATACTCGCTTAGAACATCATCCGTCAAGGATACTATTGGACTACCATAGTCCAAGATTGCACTGCCTATGTTAAAAAATGCCTCAAATGCCAATTGTTTTCTAATCTTCAACACTTATCTCCTTGAGATATATACAACATGACCTCTCCCTGGTCTTTCTCCACTTGGGTAATTGACATCATAGGGAAGGTTACTCCTAAAGTTTCAAACAGTCACAAATTCATCCCGATCGCCATTGATTACTTCATCGAATGGGTCGAAGCCGAGTCATACACGGTGTTGAATGCCAAGAAAGTGGCCAAGTTTATCAGAACATTATCTATCGATACTGAGTTCCTCATGCTTTGGTATCCGATAATAAGCTCCATTTCGAAGCTGAGGTCACAGAACAAGTCGAGTAGTACAGGATTTAGAGACACAAATCTTCTCCCTATTGATCATAAACCAATGGTGTTATAGAAGCCACTAATAAAAGCCTTAAAACCATAATCATCAAGATGACTGAGAGTTACAGATATTAGGCCGAATGGATCCTTTATGCCTTATGGGGATACCGCACTTCAATAAGAACGCCTATTGGGACTAACCCTTATTCTCTAGTGTACAGGATGGAAGTAGTCGTACCCTTTGTTCTAAAAATACCTTCCCTCTGTGTCATGCTCGAGAGTAAAGTTAGCGAAGAAAAATGGCATCGGAGAACCTTGACGAATTGTCACTATTGGATAAAAAGAGGCTCAAGGATCTATATGATACACAGGGTTACCATCGTTGGATAGCGTGATCATTTAATTGGAAAGTTAAGGGACATAGTTTATAGCAAGGAAACCCTAGAGGGAAGTTCAAACTCAATTAGAGTGGCCCCTACATCATAAATAAGATTCTCTCAGGAAGCGACACTATGCTCACAAACCTCAATGGAGAAGAAATGGAGCGTCCAGTCAAACTGGACCATCTCAAGAAATTTACCCTTCATCCGAAATCTCGATGCACTACAACTTATTTTATCCCCATTTTATTCTTAAAAAAAATTCTTCATTTCCCCTAACCTAGAATTACGTGGGACTTGATCCTCTCAAAAACATTTTCTTTTCAAAATGAAACTCATTAAAAAATTTCAAAACCTCAAGAGGTACGTAGGAAGCCCATACGCCATATATGGTCCCTATCCCCTTCTTTTTTCACAAAAAGGTATTCTTCTCTAACCTCCGAGAACGACGATCCATTTTATCATTTTACATGAACAAAAGGATTATGTATGCCTTAGCGATTGGTATAGATAATGAAAATGCAAAAAACATCAAATGGTACAACAAAATATGATCAAAATTAATTTGTATTTCTGAATAAGGAATACAACGTTGCTATATGAAGTATCAGCGAAGGGAGTTAAGCAAACCACCCCCTTCCACTGACCAAACATTCTTAAACAAACCTAACCCATTTCAAGCTACACAAAATCATTCCAAACCCAAAAAAAATGCCCAAACTTCACAAGAAATCACCCAAGCTTCACAAAACATTGTCTTTAACTTCCAGATGGCCTCGCTTCATCATCATTTTTGGCCCTCGAAGGTCCCCAAGTCTCCCACTCCTCGTTAATACTCTGTATGCGCTCCATAGAGTGGTACGTTCTGACAAGCCTGTACAGTACCACAACACTGTCATCCATTGTGTCGAAGGCAACAAACCACCTTTGATCACTCTCTTGTGCCATGATTTTCTCTATTACCCGCTTCAACAACCACTTCAGGTTGTCCCTTAACACATGCCAGGCCCCTCACACAGACTATGACGGACGGATAGACAGTCGACGATGCTACCACAAAGAGCCTAACATTATCCCCAATGATTTAATAGAATCCTCCACTTGGAAGAAGTTCATTATGAGAGGGGGCACAATTTGTTCCCACCCAACTTGGCGCAGAAGTCACCAGGGGAAATAAAAGGAAGTCTGCCGGAGGCCCACTAACTGCACATACCGGTACTCTCCAAGCTGCAAAATAGGCTACAAGTCCCCCCACCATGCCACTTACATTATACTTTGAATTAGTATTTTAGGAACACTCCTAAGGATGACCTCACTCTGCTTTTGTCCATGACGCGAGTTGAGCAATTCTATTCTCCATCTATATCATGCACATAAGCACACACATCACAGAGTTTAGCAGGAGAAGATTAACACATGCTTATGAGAAATCGAAAGGGCGGGATGGGTGCCTAACACCTTCCCATTCCGTAACTTAGGCCCTGTACCCTTGAACTACTTGGTTTCACAAGCATTAGTATTGTCCTTGATGTCATTCTCTCGAGGTGGTAATATTTCTTTTACTTGTTTTGGACAAAATATGCTTGCGAATCTATATCTACATATCACCCCACATCGACGATGGTGGAGCGCCCCCAAAAAGGATGCAATCCTGTATGCACGCCGGAAGGGAAGGAAAAGGGGAAGAAGAGGACACTCCTCGGGAGACCCCCCGACCCCAACCTCGGCATGACCATAGTGTCCTTTCATTTATGTGCTTAATAATGTGTGGAATCATTACATTACTCTTTGATGATTACTTGTTTCATGTTTGACTCCTAGTCACCTTTAATGCACATATGCACAAACTTTTTTGAACATTGCACTTACCTGTCACTTTCCAAACATCGTGTTTTGATCTCAATTTTTCTTTAAAATGAACCAAATGTGAAAATGAGATAAAAAAAATTATGCATGTAAGAACCATTGCCCGAATTTTCATCATTTTTTTTGAAAAATATTTTTATATGTTAAGAAATGGAAAAGGGATATGGACGACAAAACGTCTTTGCATTAAAAGTCACCATTTTCAATAAAAGAGCCTAAAAATATTAGAGGCACACAAAAATAGAAGTGCCAAACCAATTTTTCATATATTGATGCTTCGCTACATATGAGTATTAATTTCTTCAAAAATAATTGAGAGTATTCTTAGTTATATGATATTTTGAGGGAGTTTGATCAATGGGCTTGCACAAACAAAAAAATATAGAAAAACACTACATATTTTTGGCATCACTGGTGTGAGAATTACTTATGTTCTTGATATGTTGATTAGGTTAAGTCAATTTCTCATAAGTTCTCAATTTCTATACCTAAGGTAGACTTTGATATCTTTCGTTAGTAGTATCTCAAAGCTTCGTGCACATGTGTTATGACCGTCTATGTTGATTAACCTATGGATAAGGTTCACACTCCTACACTTATGCATTTTTTATTCGGGTATTTTAGTGTTAATTCATGGTGTCTAGTATTTATAAATTTTATACTTGGAAAATTTTAAAATTTACAAAAATAGTTGGATATCTTTGAGATTATCATAACATATGCTTACTTGAATATACTTGTGTTGATATCTTACTTCTTCATGTGATGCTTATATTTCATGTTTAGTATCTATTCCTTTGTCTATTATTGACAAAAGGGGCGACAACAAATTAAGGGTGATTTTTTTATTTTATGTTTAAAACTCTATGCGTCATGGTATATATTTGATTCATGAATGTAGGCTTCTTAAGCATTGATGATGAATTCATGGACTACACCGAATGAAGACAAGGTTGCTCAAGGGAAGAACAATTTGAGTTTGAAGACAAAGTTTCATTTATACCATTCTGTTTCTAAGGTTTAGGAGAGTATTTGGAATCATTGTCTTAGATGGGTTTTACTGTAATTTGGGTTTTGGTTAGTTTTGTACCAGAATAGCCAAAGGGGAGATTTTTAAGTGCAAATATTTTAGATTAGACTTTTAATTTTCATTTTAACGTATCCCGTTATAAATTGACACGTCGAATCGAACTCCAAGATCAAAGACCCTTTATACCGTATGAAGGTATAAGACTTTAGGTGTTCATAGTTATTCTGAATCATATTTGGGATGTTATTTTTATAAAACCAAGGAGGCCATTTAAAAAGGATTTAAAATTAAAAATTATATTTTAGCCTCGTTCAAATGAGATTGATTTTCATTCGAAGGAAAAAGACTTTTCGTTTGATCTTGCTTCGAACGAACATCTAACGATGTTGGGACTGTGTCACAGAAAATTCTCTTTAAAAGCTCGTTAGATATAAGCTTTGAATAAAATGGGATTTTCGTTAGAAGGAGATGCTTCCTCATTCGAACGAAATCATGTTCTTGTTTGAATGAGCCTTGTTTTCGTTCAGACTAGTTGTCGCCTCAAAATTAATGTCCGACCTGTAAATACCTGTTTTGAACTCTTTTTCATTGGACTTCGAAAAAAATGAAAACTTCATATCTATTCTAAAGGTTTTTATATTTTATTTCATAAAACAAGTTTAGATTTACAATCCTTTCATACCCCGTATGATTTGTGAACTTTTGTGAAACCCTATACCCTCAATACCTATACATACACCTTGTGGAGAGGATTATATAATTTTGACTTATGAACCGAGGGTTCACTGCTAAAGAAGGAAGAAAGTTGATCGGTGGATGTCGAGGGTAGATCACTACCTGTGTACTAGTTTGGACCGAGTTGTATTCTATTAGAGGTTTTGAAGACTATGTGCATCCAACTTAGTTTAGCTATGTTTTAATAAGTTGTGTGTCTGTCAAATATTATAATAGCGTTGAATAAAGGTTTTTTGCTATAAAGGGATTTTTCCTCATCTCTGTCGTATTTGCATGTTTTTCTTGATAATTGCAAATTAGAATTAGGACATAACTCGCATGCAAACCATAATTAATTAAAGGTTAAAATATGATTAAAATTTGGAATTGCGCGTTGGGGCAATTAATTAAATAAATTAATCCATTTGTTCGTGCGCATTCTCACAAGAGGGTGCTTGAATAAGCATTCTAATAACAAGAGAGGGATGTACATACCTGTGGAGGTTGAATCTTGACTTAAGTTTTGGTGACTTCTATTGAGAGGGTGTTTATCGAGAGGGATGTACGTACTTGTGGAGACGACTATACTATGATGGTAATCTTAAGGGGGTTAATGATGATGATTCAAATAACTTCTTTAGGTGCTTTAATCCCCCTTGAGTGACTGTTAATGAGAATGACTTGTTGAGGGACTATATATGGAAATAATTCCTCGAGGGACTATATCACTCTTGAGGAACTTGTAGCCTCCTAAAGTGATTATAGATGAAAATGTCTTACATCTATGGCCTTACTTGACGATAGATAAAAATGACTTATTGAGGGACCCGAACCTTGCTCAAGAGACTAAACATGAAATGACTTCTTGATGAATCCATAACCTCCTCAGTTAACTATATATAAAAATGACTTCTTCAGGAACCTAGGGCCTCCCCGAGGGATTATATATGAAAATTACTTCTTGAGGGACCTAGAGGCTCTTTAAAGATGGAGAGACTTTCTCTAGTAACTTTAGTTACTCAATACTTTTGGTTCTTTTATCTCTTATATTATAATGGTTAAGTACTTATCTTACTCAACGAACCTTACTCTTCATCCTTTAAGCTACAAACCCCAAGGATCCCACTATCTACTTTTGTGGGACCATAGGCCCCTCAAGCCCTATTAACTCAAACCACTAACTGGAACAAAGTACCCACCTTGCTGATTTGTGATATACATTGTAATTAATGCTATAAATGAACACACACACACTGTGTGTGTGTATTACAATTAGTAGTAGTAATATCTGGGACCCCTTTACATTAGGCCTCATTTTACTAGATAGTTGTGTATGCCCAATCTAACCACCATGAATATTTTCATACCTTTTATTTTTATTGAGTACTTAATTCTCAACATTTTTGTTTCTCTATACTTACATTGTTAGTTTGACCATATGACTTGTGTTACTTTGGGTAAGACGCATAATTGATACTTAAATGCTTACGGAGCCCCCTCTACATTATCCCCCTTGTGCATGAGTGACTTGAATTGTCAAGAGACTTGTGAACAGAATTCAAATTCCCTAGGTATTTCCATTTTATCAAAATTATTGACTGAATTGTTATTCATCTTCTTGAGGACATCTTTGCATTAGCTCTAGTTTATAAAAAAAACTTGTGCATAAAACCAATTCAAAAACTATTGAGTAAATATCATTTCAAGGGTTAGCATTACCCATTTGTTTAGCATTATTGCCTTTCTACCAATTTTTATTTATTTTTGTTCAGTGAGGAACTTAATGCCTATCAAATCATTGAGTCCCTCACATGAGGTAAATGTACATACTTTATATTTTTAAGTCATTCATTTATCTTTCATTACTTGGCAATCTTTTTCTTTGTATTTATGATTCTACTATTTCATTTTCAACACCTATGGTGAGGTTCATTGGGACTTACCTAAGTCCTACGTCTTAGGTACTTTCAATAGTTAATACATATATTGGTGTTATTTATTGAAACCTTTTAACTACTTATCTTTTAACCACGGAACCTCAAATTGTAGGACCATACTCCACCTAAACTTTATCATATAGGAGATTCCTCCACCTCTACGAGCAACCCACGGATCACTTCTCTTGGTATTACCTCTATAATTTAAGTAACAATGTTTTATCTTTTTTCCTTTGTTTTTGATTAGTTCAAGGTAGGTTCATACAACAACTAGGGAAATATTTCCCCACGTAATTTGTAGTCTCATACTTTACCTAACCTTGCCTGCATTAGAGGTTCCGTTTCCTTAGCGAGTAACCCCAAGGTCCAGTTATTATTAAAACCTTAACAATTGTTGGGGGTAATATTTTTTCTTTCCTTACTTTCACTTACATTGAGGAAAATGTATTATCTATAATTATTTCTTTACCACTTTTTCCCATTTCTGAGATGCAAACTTTGAGTGAGATTGATCCTACTGCACTTTTGTTTCCTATTAACGAGAAGTCATATGTTTATAGCATGCCAACTTGACCTATCTTTCATTTATCATCCAATGTTGCCACAACCAAGATTTTTCCTTTCTCTCCTTTTCTTTTTGAGAGTTAGTTATTAATTTCTTGTATACTTTGGATTTGTTTGTTAGAAAATTTGAAGTACTTGTTTGTACCATGCCCCAAGTTCAACGGGAATAAATGTTCATTATTCCACTATGTGAAAGTGTGTTTTTCTAAAAAGACTTTAGATTAAGTTACAGTCTGAACATTTAGCGTGGACAAATTAGTGAAAATAAATTCTCAATCTAGCAAATTGCAGTCCAGGTTATCACTAATTTTATCTTGATTAACCTATTAACTATATGAGCATAAAAGATTAAATTGGTATGTAAATAAATATCATAACCAAAAAGAGACCGCGATGTATAAGGAAAACCCAAATGGAAGAGAAAATTTCATCACTAACAAAGTTTTACAAAAGACTCAAAGGACTTACAAAACTTAACATCTCAACACTATGCAAAGTAGTCTTAAACCTTAACTCATAACAACTGCGCAATCCAATAGCACCATGCTTTGAAATCCACCAATAAGCGGTCACCACCCAACAGTATGGTCTCCATCACACAAACGATGTAAAAATATTATTTCTAGGTTTTATTGTTTCGAAACATGCTTGGTACGGTCAAATATGTATTTGGAGTTGTAAAACTATGTTTCTCGAAAGAAAATAGGCATATTTTAGTTGTTGTGTAAAAACTAATTCATAACTATCATAAAACCTTTTTTGTATATGAGATAAACAAAAAGAATTTATCAAAAACCGATTTCCTAAAATTCGTAAAATTCGTCGAACATGTTTGTACAAGTTATTCGAATGACATTATACAACTCGTTTGAACGACATTTAAACCCATTTGAATGACCAGTGGAAAATAATTTGAACGAGCTTTCAAACTACAATCTGTAATGCAGGAACTTCTTTTGGAAACTCATTGGAAGCTAGTTTGATCATAAATAAACATATCATTTTAACAATACCTGAGTTCTTTTGAAAGAGATTTTGAAACTCATTTTTACTAGATTCAAACAACATTTGACTGATTTGAACCTGCTTTAACAGAAGGTACTTGCTTGAAGCTTGTCTGAATGATTAGAAAACTCATTTGAGCTTTGATCTAATGACTTATGGTTGTTTGAAAGACCAAAAAATAACATTTTTCAAAATTTTCAAATACATTAATAATCATACACAACATAAAACATGTTGTATACATACTTTCGAGATATGTGCAACATGCAATGTCATGAAACTTCAATCTTTGAAATTTAAGGCGACTTGCAACTCTCGATCCACGGACTTGTGTAATGACAGATAGATGAAAATCATAACCTAAGTGTTTTGACCAATGAAATTAAGCTAAACTACAAAATTACCCAGAGTACATCTTTTGACATTTACAAATCTACCCCTTCAGATATTTCGATATAAATAGGGAAAAAATCTCCAAGATATAGATTTGAAAAGATTGCGTCTAAAACCAAGTAAAAAATAATTTTTCACCGACTCATTTAAATGGACTGAACCTCATTAGAACGAACTATGTAAATTCGTTTGAATAACATTTAATGAGAGATCAAATGAAATTCTAGCACGACAAGGAAAAGGGGATCTTCTGTAATTTCATTCGAACACCCCTCAGCACCTCGTTCTAACAAGATGCCTTAAAAAAAAAAAAAATTTATAAAAATATTTTATGTTTCAAACACGTGTAAAATACCCCTGAACATAGTGTTTATACAAAATCAACAACATACACCTTCTCCTTATATTGTACTGACGAAATCAACTCTTTGATATTCAATCATCACATTTGATCACTAACTTATCTTCAATTGAAGCCTTGAGAATGTAAGTGGTGGGGTAGTGTGGTGTAACGCAAAATGGCAAACTAGAATAATAATGATCAATCATAAATTTTCTTATACAAATCTCCCCTTTGGCAATTTCGGTACAAAACACAAAATCAAAATCAATAACCCTAAGACAAGTTTAACCAATGTCCCTCCCAAATTCGAAAGGAAAAAGACACTTGCAAATTTATTTGTAATGAAGATCTCCATCGTTTACTCCAAGATATCATTAATGCAGAAAAAGGCATACATACATGAAACCAAGAAAAATACAGTGGGACAAGGCTTTTAAAGAAAACAATAAACAAAGTTCCCCTTAATTTGTTCACCCTTTTTTGTTCATAATAGACAAAGGGTTAGAAGCTAAACCTAAAAAGTTAGCATAACTAGTATACATATTTGAAATATCATCACAAAGTATAGAAAATTAAGCATATACAATGAAACTTCAACAAACCAACAAACTGGTTGTCGAATTTTAAAAAATTTTAAGTATAAATATACACAAATGTATAAACAAACACGCCATGGAGTTACAGTAAAATATCCAAATCATGAAAATGGAATGAAGGTACGTCAACTTATGCATGGTAAAATAAACATAAGCATACATAGAGACAGTGCATTAAGTTAAAGAGACACTTCTAAAGAAAGAACCCAATTCAACTTTTAGTGTCTAAAATGTTGAACAAAGTGGAATTGACTTAACTCATACAAAATGTCACGAATTTCAATGCTTCTTAAATCAATAACACCAAACTATTTATTTATTTTTTAAAGGAATTATATTGTGCAACTCCATTTATCTTCAACTTATAACTCCTTTAAAATCTCAGATTTTAAGCATAAACTCTCAAAAATTTTGACGGAATCATATTCTTCAATGTTAATTAAGCCTCAAGGAAATAAAATTGTCCTTGACACTTCTGTTTTTATGTGACTAATATGTCTTTTAGTCTTTTGCCAATGGTGGATTTTAACGCAAAGAATAATGTTTCTTTCGTATCCTATTTCCATTGTTTAAACATAAATCAATCAAACATGACTGAAATGAGAACATGTAAAAAGTGACATGTGCGATACTGATTTAAATCAATGTGTAAATTCTAACCACAAACTTATTTAATTAGAGTCAATTTTAAACAAAGTTAATACATCCCCTAAACGTACCACTATGTGTGTGCGTGTGTCAAACCATCGAAAACACAAATATGCTAGCTTATAGATTTCAGGAAAAATCCCGGAAGGGCAAAACCTTTTATTTCACTATGAATTAAATCACAATTTACAATCACAATGAAATTTGCAATAAGTTTACCTTAGCAAACCTACATAGACACGCAGCCTAGAGTCAGCCATGGATCACACACAGCGAACCCACACGAACTGCAGTCCAATCTTCAGCAAAGGAAAACCCTCAAGTAATCCTCAATGAGACGCAGTCAACAGCCCAGTACCAAAAAAGGCACCTAAATCAGTATCATAAAATTCCGGCAAAAATATGTATTGGGTTCCACAAAATAACTCACATAAAAGTAATTAGGATTGTGAATGGAAAACAACTTTTGTTGGAGAAGAAAACACAACTGCACAAGCGATTATCAAAACAAAACATTGTTCTCTCTACGAAAGTCTTCTCATCACAAAAATAAAAACACTGAAATCCATTATATAACAATCATTGAAGCGGTGGCATGTCAGTTCAAAAAGCAGTGTCGCTCGAATGATACAGTTGTCGCTCGAACGATTTCTTGATCTCGCTCGAAAGAGACACGTGTCGCTCGAACGACACTGTGATCTCACTTGAACGATCATCATCTCTCTTGAACGATTAGAGCGTCAATCCCGAGGTTCGCCACCAGACTTAGAAAAATTCTTCAAAACTTTTTACAAGACAAACCTTTTTGTAGAAAATCGTTTATAAAACCTTTTTACAAAAAACATTTATAACAACATTTTTATAAATAGAAAAAAAATTCTAATCTCTTATAAAAATATCCCACGACTTTTAATATGAAATGTAAATGTAACTTTACAGATTTTTACCAAAATCATCTCATTGGGTTTGAATGTTGAAGACCGATTGATATTCGGTTCCGTCTTTTGTAGATTTAAACTTTCCCAATTCTTCAACGACTTCTAGCGGTATATGACATACAAAATTGTGACGGGGCGCACAAGATAATGTCCTTACAAATCTCCCCCTATGTCTATGCTAGTACAACATAAAAACATCCGAATTATCAAAAAAATGACCTATACAAATCTACACTCCCAAGAACTCAAAAGTGAAAAGGTACTAAACATGTTGGTCTCAAACTTTTCATCTTTAAAAATCTTCAACTTCAAATATACAAATCTTTAAGCTTTTCTCATCGAGGTGTGCAAAAAAAATGATTTTTAATTTTGTACCTACACACATGAAACAGAGCAAATACCTTCGTGACGCATCGAGTTTGAAAGGATATAAGAATAAATCAATCAATATATTCAAATCTCCCCCATAATGCAAAAATTCTCCCATAATTCGCTCTCCCCCTTTTTATTTGTCCGAAATAGACAAGGAAACGAATAAACAAAATACACATGGAGTTGTCAACACAAAATTGCATAGAAAATATGTATCAAACTATGCTCCTGCAAAGAAGAATTAAAACTTCCCCAAACTATTTTTAATTTTTCAATTTTTCAAACAAAAAATGCAAAAATAATTTTACAAAAATCAGACACCGTGAATTTACACTAAGACAACCAAATCATAAAAACATAATGAATGGGTGTGAACATATTCGATAGGAAAATGAACGCAATCAAACATAACATATGTGCACGATGAATGCATGTACTCCTAACGAATGAATCTCAAAATCATCCTTAGGTGTCAAAAATTGTTGAATTTAAATGACATCGACTCAATCCATCAACACATCAAAGTCGAGAATGATTCCCACACCAATATCGTCTAAAACTATGTAACGCTGTCAGGACGTGCAAACCCGTCTTTCATTTCTTTCCATCCAAACTCCCTCATAAATAATAATCATTATATTTTTCTTTTGAGGTGGCCCCTTTTTGGCACATTTATCTTTTTATTGCCTTTAAATTTTTTCAGGCTCTTTTAAATGGTGGCTTTCACGACTAGTTAATTTTGAACTCTCACAACCCATTATCGTGATTTACTCATCATATTTTGTTGCAATTAAATTCCTCATGGTAAACGGTTTTTACATGCACTACTTTCATTATCAAGTTTTATCGCATCTGGTTCATTTTAAAGACAGAATTGAGATGACAACACTCCGACCAATATGTGATAAACAAGTACAATAATCAAACAAATTTGTGCAAGTGTGCATTAAAGGAAGTTATGAGTCAAATATGTAGGTATTAACAACTAATCACATCTCAATATCTCCAAAAATTGTAAAGCACAAAATGAAATGATGATGCATATCAAAACACTATTAAATCATCACGAGATATGGAATGAAATTTTGACTCGGTCATCCTAAATGTCCATTCATATACGGAGTATACCAAACTACAAAACTCTTTTTGGCTTTTTCAAAAAATTTATCAAAATAAAATCTTTTTGTATTTTCAAAAACTAAAAATCTAATACAAAAAGTACACAAGCCGTAACACTAACAAAAATATATCATGAAGCACAACTAGCGTATGACAAACAAGCAAACACAATCATATATATGATATAACAAGAGAAGAATCATGTGCAAGCAACCGAGAATCAACTAGTCTAACATCTAGTGCCTCTAAAAGTGATTTCCTAATCCAAATAGGTGTGCAACGACGCATAGGGTTTTTAGAAACCAAGGGAACACTAGATTTCAACTTCCTAGGACCTTTTCAAATATCAAAACAAAAACACCTAAGGTAACCTTTACTACCACAATGTGAACGTGTGTAAATGGGTGGAACGACACTTATGGATTGACCTTTTCTAACATCCTTGGGATTGATTGACCCTTTGAAATAAATAATGGTCTAGGCTTTAACACTCGAAATATGAAAACATAACGAGCCACTACCATTGCTACCAACACTACTCGAGTCAGTCAAATCATTTTTCATCTCCAAAATTTTTTACTCAAGCAAAGAATTAGACTCTTCCAATTTTAGGGACTCCTTCTCTAAATTTTCAATAACTCCTAAAAGGTCATCACGTTCGTTCCTAAAATATTCACACTTATCCCTAAGAATATTTTTATCAACTTTGGCACAAACATAAATCCTATAATTTTTAAAGTCCTCTAAATATTTTTCTAAAACTAGGACTCTATTATCGCTTTCCTTTTTGGACAATTCTAGTTTTCTAAAGTCGTGGTCCAAAGAAACAAATTTTCACGATAAAAATCTCTTTGATTTTGAACCGTTTGCAGAAGATACATCGCGGATTTAAAACGATAATTTTCTTTTTCCAAAAAAATCAATTCTTTTCGCAAACGTCAAATTCAAACTAATTAAATCATCACAATTATGACTCGTGTCATCAAAGAGGAACATCCGATTCCATAAGTGCTCCCTCAGAAAAATTGTGATTTATCATAAAATAGATTTTTCAAAAAAAATCAATATCACCCAATTTTGCGAAAAACAAGGATCACTCGATACCTTAGAAAAACCCACTCTGATACCAATTTGTGAATGTTACGTGTGCGATACAGATTTAAATAAATGAGCAAATTCCAACCACAAACTTATTTAATTAGAGTCAATTTTTAAACCAAGTTAATATAGCCCCTAAACGTACAACTACATGGGTGCGTGTGTCAAACCATCATAAACACAAATATGTTAACTCACAGATTTTAGGAAAAATCCCCGAAGGGAAAAACCTTATATTTCACTGTGAATTAAATCGCAATTTATAATCACAATGAGATCTGCAATAAGTTTACCTCACTAAACCTACATAGACACGCAACCTAGAGTATGCAGTGAATCCCACACAGTGAACCCACACGAACCGCGGTCCAATCTTCAGCAAAGGAACACCCTCAAGTAATCCTCAATGACATGCAGTCAACAGCCCAGTACCAAAAAAGGCACCTAAATCAGCAGCATAAAATTCCAACAAAAATACATCTTGGGTTCCACAAAATAACTCACATAAAACCAATTGGGATTGTGAATTGAAAACAACTTTGGAACCCTTAAACTGTTGGAGAAGAAAACACAACTACACAAGCAATTATCGAAATAAAATATTTTCTCTCTGCGAAAGTCTTCTCATCGCAAAAACAAAAACACTGACATCCATTATATAGAAATCATTGAGGCGGTGGCGTGTCAGTTAAAAAAGAAGCGTCGCTCGAACGATTGTCTGATCTTGATCGAACAAGACACGTGTCACTCGAACGACACTGCGATCTCACTTGAACGATCAGCATCTCGGTTGAACGATCAGAGCGTCAATCCCGAGGTTCGCCATCAGACGAAGAAAAATTCTTCAAAACTTTTTCCAACACAAACCTATCTGTATGAAACCGTTTATAAAACCTTTTTATAAAAACATTTTTATATTTAGAAAAACTTTCCAAATCTCTTATAAAAATATCCTAACACTTTTAATATGAAATGTAAATGGAAATTAAACATATGTTTATGAAAATCATCTCGTTGGGCTTGAATGTTGAAGACCACTTAATATTCGGATCCGTCTTTTGTAGATTTAAACTTGCCCAATTCTTCGACGACTTGTAGCGGTATACGACATACAAAATTGAAACGGGACTCACAAGATAATGTCCTTACAGAACATTATATTATGCATTTGGTTTTTACATTCACAATTACTTCCAAGTACATTTGGTTCGTTATTAAGCATGATTGAGTTGAGAACATTCTATTCAACATATGACATGCAAGTGTAATGTTTCTAAGTTTTTGATATAACAAATATAGCATGAAGGAAGTAATTAATAATGAATGATGCAAATGTAAACATGCATCATTAAGAACACAAAAAAGTGAAACCAAGTATCATGACATCTTGATTAAGTCACGTGAATGGATTGAATGAAATGGTGATTCAAACATCTGAAATGCGCATTCATGTATGGTGTAAAAAAATACAAAAGACATCTTTTTTGTCTTTTTGAAAAAAATTTATCAAAACAAAATCATTTTGAATTTTTGAATTTTTGTATCAAAATAAAATCCTTTTGAAATTTTTTGGAAACTTTTCAAAAAGAACATAAAATCTTTTTGAATTTTCCAGTTTAAATTATAAACATAAGAATACAATCTAGATTTAGGGCCAACTAATAGCAATATGAAAATCGCCCTAAACCATAAATAATACATGAACTCAATCAATGGAACAAATATCCAAATATTCCCTAATATCCTCAAATCTAAGTGCATGTAAATGATTAGTGAAAATATCGGCCAATTGAAATTCGTTACTCATGAAGCTCAAGGAAGTGATATTCTCCTAAAAAATATCACAAATAAAGTGATCACGAATCCTAATGTGCTTCGTACGTTAATATTGGATGGGATTATGAGAAATTTGGATTTTACCCATATTATCGCAACATATAGTCCTCATGGCTTGAATAATCACATAATCATCCAACATTTACTTCATCTATGAGAGTTGAGTACAATAACATCCGGTGGCTATGTACTTGGCCTCAGCTATGGACAAGGAAATGGAGTTTTTCTTCTTGTTCAATCATGATACAAGATCACCACCAAAGTATAAGCATCCACCTGATGTGCTTTTAGAACCATCAACATTTCTTATCCAATCGACATTGGAATAAGACAACAAACGGCCATTGATATCAAAGAAGTACCAAATGCCATAAGAAAGAGTGCAACTCTCATATTTGATGATATACTTAAGTGAAAGTGGGTGTGGCTCTTTTGAGGATTCTTGGTACCGTGCACAAACTCTAACGCTAAATCAGATATTAGGATGCCTAGTGGTCAAGTAAAGGAGACTACCTATCATACTCATATAGGTTCTTTGCCCTATGTCCTTACCTGAATTGTCTTGGCTAAGCTTTGTCAAGGAACTAGAGGTTTACGAGAGTGCTTAGCAGAGTACAAACCAAAATACTTCACTAGGTCCCTAGCATATTTAGATTGAGATATAGATATCCCATTCTTGAGTTTCTGCGCTTGTATAATTAGTAAGAAAGTAAGTTCACTAACAATACTCATCTCAACTTATTTCTTCATCTCCTCTTTAAAAGTGTGAACATGTTCGAACACGTGGATCCCAAGACTATGTCGTCCACAAAGACTTGGAGAACCAAGATATCACCACCCTTTCTTTTAGCAAATAACGTCATATCAACTCCCCCTCTCTTGAAGCCATGAGTTAAGTGATAAGAAATTAGCCTTTCGTGCCAAGAATAGGGTGATTTCTTCAAACCATACAAGACCTTTTTTAGATAAATGAAATATTTTAGGTGCTTTGGGTCTTAAAACCCCTTTACTTATTCCACATAACGCTACTCCTGAAGAATGTCGTTGAGAAAATCACTTTTGGTATCCATTTTGTATAGCTTAAATCTTAAATGACATGATATGGAAAGTAGTAAGCATACAGACTTAAGCCTAGCAATAGGAGTGAATTTCTCATCAAAGTCTACACCTTCAACTTGGTTGTAACCTTGAGAGACCAACCTAGCCTTGTTGTGAATAAGGATACCATTCTCATCCATCTTTTTTACACACGCTTGGTACCAATAAAGTTAGTTTCGATAGGTCGGGGGACTAATTCTCCAACATCGTTATTTGAAATTGAAGCAACTCGTATTGTATAGTACCTATCCAATGCTGATACTTAAGTGCTTCCTTCATATTTTTGGAATCTACTGTGGAAGTGTAGCAAAAGTAGCTAATAACTCTGTCTATTTGGCACTAGTCTTGACACCTAGTGTGGGATCATCAAGTATGTCGTAAAGGTCAAAACTCCTTAGAACCTCAGAAGGTGGATCCTCTTATTCAATATTCGGATCCATCGTGGTGGTATGGGGAACAATGAGATCGTTACCAGGGGTACATTTTTCTCACAGGAAAGATCATGATCAATAAACTTACTCGATGCATCATCTCTAATCATGAAGTTTATCAATTCCATGACCTTATAGCTTTTGAGGTTATATACCCTATAGTTTGTACTAGTCAATGAATATCCTAAAAATATTCCCTCATCACTTCTAAAGTTGAATTTCCCTAAATTCTCTCTATCTACAAGGATATAGTAAGGACTCCTAAAAGATAGAGTGGGTTTCTTACCGATCCATAACTCATATGGAGTATGAAATGTGTGCTGACAAAAATAAGCCCAATTTATGGCAAGCAGTGTTAACCGCCTCCGCCCATAATTCTCTATCCACGTGCTTACCAAAGACCATAGATCGCCCCATCTTTTGGATATTCAAGTTTTTCCTCTTAATAATCCTATTTTTTTAGGCATGCCTACCTCTGAAAACTCATGTTTGATGTTATACGATCACAATATGAACTAACGCTAACGTCGATAAACTTTGTACTATTGTCACTTCTCAATCTATTGATGAAAAATTTGTGCTGATTTTTGAAGTTGACGATATTTAGTTGTAAGGAACTCATAAGCATCGGACTTTTCAAAAGAAATCCAACAATGGAATATCTCAAAAAGTCATCGACCATCACCAAAATGTATTTCATACCACCAATGCTCTCAAAATGTCTTCTAACCATACGATCGATGTGTATCAAATCTAACACACATGAGGTGGTAATAGTATGAAACTTCCTATGGGGACTCTTTATTATTAACAAGGAACACAAATCGAGGAATTCAGTTTTCCAAGAGATAGTAAGCCACGAACTAGGGCTTTCTTAACTAACATCGCAAGATCTCTAAAATTGACATGACCTAGTCATTGATGCCAAAGATCCATGGTAGAGACCTTAGAACTATTGCACACTAAAAAAGACTTGAGAATGATACCATAGCAATTATCAATAGTCCTCAAATCATTTAGCAAAATTTTATCGTCTTGATTAAAGACGTTACATCCAATCGGTAAAACTTTACAATAAATCTAACATCACAAAGTTAGTTTATGCTTATTAAGTTAGCCTTTAACCCCTCAATGTACAACACATTGTCAAGCTTAGGAAATACATAAATCTCCATGCAACCTTTTCTTATGTACTTGACCTACTCCCATCCTCAAAGGTGACTTTTTCTTCCTTGCAATGCACAAGGTTTGTAAAATATGACTTGTCACCGATCATGTGCCTAGATCACCCCACATGGCCAATAAGTGATGTTTTTTCACTTTTAGGTACCTAGGTGGTGGCAACCTTTTTCTTAACCTTATCATCGTTGAAACTAGTCATTGTGTTGAAAGTTTTCTCATGAGGTGTATACATACTTTGAAATTCTTCCGCTAAACATTTAAAACTAGTGACTAAAAACTTAACTTTCTCTCTAAGACTAGCTAGGTTGTTATAGAAGTGTGGGGGTGAATGTGTGTGAAAGAATCTTCCTACCTTATAACAAAACTCCCTAAGGTGACCCCTTAGCTTGCAACGGGGTAAAAACATACACCTAGGATAAATTTTCCCTATGCTTAAGGTGGAGGCCCATAAGGATTTGACAAAACCTTGGAAATTTATTCGAGTGTAGTATTGGTAGGGGATGCACCCTCGTAACCTATACCATGCCTCTTGTTAAAACCTAAAGAGGGAATCTTTTCAATTCTCTTGGATGTGTCCTTTAAGGTGAATTTTACCTCCCATTCATGTTTGGGATCTTTCTCCGATTGTGAAACATGGGCTTTAAGTTTCTCATGAGCCTCCAATGATGATTGAAGATCTCTTATAAGAATAGCCACTTTGTTGGTCAAGTCATTAGTTTCCCTACCCAACGAAATAATTTTCTCACTCAAAAAGATTATAATTGAGGTCTTACTCTCTCTCAAAAATTTCAAATCCTTCTTTAAAGACAAAATCCAAAAAGCAAATTTTTAGTTTTAGTTTTAGTTTTTAATGACTCGGTGTAAATTTTGGAGTATATATGCGTATGGGAGACCACGTTATCCCTCACTCAAGTCATCACCTTCAAATTCTCTGAAATGATTTAACTTATTGTTGAGCTTATCATCTTTAAAAACATCATCGGCATGAGACATACTTAAGGTTCTAATGTGACTAGACACGAAAGTGGTGAAGTTACGTCCATATGGTGATTCGTCCCTAGAATCCAGCGACTCAACATCAATAGCGCTTAGAGTGGCATTATAGACAGCTTTATCTTGGCCCTACCTTTTAAGCATAGTGGGACACTCATGGGATTTTGTGACCTTTTCCTCACACGCATATCACCTCTCTGATTAATCTTTCTTGCGATACTCACTTCTAGATTTCTTTTGATCATTCTCAAAAACATTCTTACCACTTTGTAATTTTTGTTTTTCTCTAACTTTTTATTTTCCAATTTGGATGAATCTTGATCAAACTTGGGATCAGAGTTAGATCCTCTTACTTTTTCGATTTAGCTTTAAAAATATTCCTTTTTCTCTTTTCTTTATAATTTCTGGAAACATGTCTAATTCATAAGTCTGGATATCACCAACGAGTTCTTATAGCCTTATTGTGTCTAAAATTCCCAATGAGTTAAGGACGGTAAGTTTCGCACTGAAATGAGTTGAGAGAGACCTCAGAATTCTTTTAACAACTCTCAATTCCTTAATTTACTCACCCAAATTAAAATAGGAATTCATAATATCAGACATCCAAACATAAAATTCATCAAACATTCCAGTTTTAAGCATGCTTATAGTCTCAAATTGTGTGGTGAGGATTTAAAACTTAGAAGTTTTAACAACTGGTACCCTAATGTGTGAGCGGGAGGATATATTAAGATTCTTTAGATGTGGTTCATGCCATGATACGACGAAATTCGTCTTGCAGAGTAAAGGAATCTTGGGTTACTTTGGGCTTTACTAATTTTAGTATAAACGAGGAAAGAAAGTGACCATATAGTTAAAAAGATTCGGACTCAGTTTTAAACCAGTTAAAATGAGAGCAAGAGGTTAGTTTAAACGACGTACTAGAGATCGTTTAGATGGCATAAAAAATCCTAAAAAAAAAATAATGATTAACTCCAAGAAGTTTTTAAAAAATAAAATTAACATGAAAACCCAAAGAAAACTTTCCATAAACAATGTCATAAGAATATATGTGAAACATGGAATGAAATGAAGGGGTGTGAGTTAAATGAATGAGATAATCAACTAGAGTATATGCAAGAGTGCACGAAGTCAAAAAGACAAGTCTAACTAGTTAAATAAGCAATCCGACCTTAGTGAAAATATATTTTGAAACTCAAAAGGAATTGACACACTCATTCATATATGCCTAGAATTCTTGATGATTCTCAAATAATTATAGTCAAATATTGAAGCATGAACTAGGATAACATTTGTTCAAACCAATTGATCTTCAAATAAACTCCCTCAGAGCATATGTTTTTTTCATTTTTTTTAATTTATCTTTTGAGGAAGCACAATTTGTTTTTTAAATGTATATATTCAATTATAGGCCCTTATCAATGGTTGTTTCTCATGCAAATGAGTTTTACCTCCAATCTCATCACGAAACATTGCATAATCTATTTTTTTTCTTTTCAAGCATATAATAATATCATATGCAATGGTTCTTACATGCAAAAATATCCCCTAGCTATGCAGAATTTTATTTGACAGTATTAATAAGAAAACCCCTAACTTAGTGCATAAGGCTTATAACACTCTAAAGATCCCATGAATGGTGTGTGCAAACAAGGTATCAAATTAAGATTAACATAGTAGATAAAGTCAAATAAGAACAACTTTGTATAAAATACATGATTAAGCTATACATTATCGCATCCTTGTCTACTTCACAATGTTAAGTCACGTAGATGTATGAAGTGAAGGGGTGTTTCAAACATCATAATTATGCGACCAAACATGTGAAAATAAAATAAATAAAGGAAAATATTTTTGAATTTTTGAATATATATATATATACAATCTAGTTCAAGGGTAAATGATAAGAATGAACTGACACGCTAAACTAGATGAAGTGACCCAAACTTAATCATGGAAAAAAATACTAATAGGATTCCTAAGATCTTCAAACATAAGGGCCCCTAAAGTTTTGGTAAATATGTCAACCAATTACATTTCGTACTAACAAATCTTTAAAAAATGTCTTTCTCCTCAAGAAGATCTCAA
Organism: Sambucus nigra; assembly: GCA_949130495.1. Lineage (NCBI taxonomy): Eukaryota > Viridiplantae > Streptophyta > Magnoliopsida > Dipsacales > Adoxaceae > Sambucus > Sambucus nigra. Next base: position 589,237,220 of record OX422208.1, read on the forward strand.
ATGAAGTGCTCTCAAAACATAATGTTCTTTGCGAGGGAACATTAGATAAGGTTACGATATATATGAATTGCACTTGTATTATCATAAAACATGGTCATTCTACCTTGTTCTAATCCATAATCCTCCAACATTTACTTCATCCATAAGAGTTGTGCACAATAACTCCTGATGATGATATACCCGGCTTCCGCCATAGACAAAGAGATAAAAAAAAATCTTCTTTCTTAACCATGAGATAAGAATGCTCCCAAAGAAGAAACACCCACCTAAGGTGATTTTGCAACTATTCGCATCCTCGACCCAATCGGCATCAGGGTATGCGGACAAGCAAGAATCGGTCTCAAATGAATACTAAATCTCATAAATTAAGGTACCACACAAATATTTGATAATTCTATTAAGCTTAATTAAGTGATACTCTTCAGGGGATGCTTGATAATGAGCACAAACTCTAATATTAAAGGCCATGTCAGGACGACTAGCGATCAAGTAAAAAAGACTACCTCCCGTCAGTATCTTTGATCTATATTCTTACCATTGGTGTCTTTGCTAAGCTTAGTACTGGAACTCATAGGTGTATGTGAATCCTTAATGAAGTCTAACTCGACTTTCTTCACTAGGTCTATAGCATATTTTGTTTGGGATATAAAAATCCCACTTTCAAATTGATGCACTTAAAGACCTAAGAAGAAAGTAAGCTCACCAACCAGACTCATCTCAAACTCACTTTTCATCTCTTTTACAAAGTGATGAGTATGTTGGTCACACGTGGAACAAAATACTATGTCATCAACATTGACTTGAGCAGCCAAGATTGGACTATTTTCTTTACACAAATGGAGCCATATTTATTCCCCCTCTCTGGAATCCATGATCCAAGAGATGTGAAGTAATACTTTCATACCAAGCCTGAGGGATTACTTCAAACCTTAAAAGGATTTCTTAAGATGGAAGACGTGATCAGGGTACTTAAAATCTTCAAATACCTTTGGTTGTTCCAAAATGACTTCCTCCTTTAGAAGGACATTTTGAAAGTCACTCTTGACATCCATTTTATTAGCTTAAAATTTCGATGACATGCTATGGCTAAGAGAATATGAACATACTCTTACAAAGAAATAGAAGATAACGTCTAATCAAAGTCAATACCCCCAATTTGGGTATAACCTTGAAAAACTAACCTAGCCATGTTACATATTATGGTACCTCACTAATCCATATTATTCTTATACACCCATTTGGTACCAATAAAGTTGATGTCACTAGGTCTTGAGACAACTTCCTAAATATCATTTTTCTTGGATTCAAGCAACTCTTCCTGCATGGCATTAATCCAGTGTTCATCTTTGAGTACTTCTTTCATATTTTTGGGCTTGAATTGAGAGGTATATCAAACATAAATTACCTCATTCTCTAACTGAGAATGAGTCTTAACACCTTGGACGGGATCAATAATGATATTGGTGGGGTCATGACTCTTACGAACACAATAAGGTGGATCCACCTTATCAAGTGAGGGTTCCACAATGTCATTGTGAGTAACAATGGCATCATCACAATGGGTGCACTTTTCTCAAAAGGAGGATCATCATCAACAAATGTTATGGGAGTTTCATCTTTTATAGTGACATTTATTGATTCCATGATGTTAGAAATTTATAATCCTATAGGCCCTACTATTAAATGAATATCCTAGAAATATTCCCTCAACACTTCTAGAATTAAACTTCCATGAATTGTTCTCTATCACAAAGTATGTAGCAAAGTATACCAAAGACTCGAAAATATGTTAGGTTAGTATTTTTCCTAGTCCACAATTAATAAGGAGTATTAGATGTGTATAGATGAAGATAAACCCTATTCACCATGTGACATGTAGTGTTAACCTCTGCTACCCAAAATTTCTTAGGCACATTTTTACCAAGAATCATGGACTGAGCCATCTATTAAATAGTCATATTCTTCCTCTCAGCAATTTCATTTTGTTGAGTTGTGCCTACCATAAAAATATTAAGGTTGATGCCAATTCCATTACAATAGTCATCAATGTCGGCATCAATGAATTCAGCGCCATTATCACCATGGATCTGGTTTATAGTGATATTATGTTGATTTTGAAACACACAGAACTTTGTTGTAAGAAACTCAATAACATTGAATTTTCTTTAAGGAAAACTATAATGGAGTACCTCAAAAAATCCTCGACTATCCCTATGATATACTTTTTATGACCTATGGTCTCAGTGCGCATAATACCCATAAGATCCATGTGTATTCACTTTAATACACGAGTAGTGGTAATAGTATTTAACTTATTATATGGACTTTTAATTTGTTTTCTTTGTTCACAGGGACCACGAATGGAGCAAGTTGTCTTTCCTAGTGATGGTAAGCCACAGATTAGGTTCTTCTTCATGAGACGATTAAGATATCTAAAATTCACATGACCTAGTCTTTGATGCTAAAGGTCGATAGCAAAAACCCTGGCATTGTTGCAGGGGAATGGGGACTTAGGACTCATACCATAATTCTTATCAGATGTCCTCACACCTTGCCGTATAATTTTACAAGATTCATTATAAACATAACATTCTTTCTATGTTGAGCATCACCCAAGATATTCATCATAAATTTGGATTATAATTATTAATATTGATTTTAACCCATCAACATAAAACACGTTGCCTAGCTTTAGGAACCTGGTAATATATATGGTGCCTCATCCCAAAACTCTAAACGGGATAACATCACCGAAGGTGACTTTACCATTTTTGTGATTCTCAAGTTTTGTAAACAGAGACATGTCACATGTCATGTTTTTAGAACATCCACTATCAAAATACCATTGGAAGGTATTATAAGCCTTAAGAGCAACTTTGTAAATTTGGAAGGCTGTGATACCACTTGTAAATGAGGAAATAAATATGCGTGGCAAGGATGGACAAAGATTCCAATTTTATCTAAAATCAATTTTATCTTTTTATCCTAAACATGCATTTATGTGATAAAACTGATAAATCAAACCAAGCATTGAATAAAGGCCAAGTTTCAAGAAAAACCCCTTTTGGGTGAAACCTTTTTTTCAGCACTTTAGAAATATTACAAGATAATCGACTTACAATACTACTTGAGAACCACCACAAGTACAACGTGCTAATCTTTGTAAATTTATAAATAAAACTACTCAGTCCAGAGAAAACCACACATGTCCTTCCATGCTCGGCATCCACCGATCAGTCTTTGTCTTCAGCAGTGAGTCCCCTCAAAATTCACAAGTCATCACGGACATGCCTTCTCTACAAAGATGTATGTAAGTATACAAAACTTTCTAGGGTTTTAATCAATTCACAAAAACTATTTTCAGGATGTATGTTGTGAATTAAACAGTGTTTTTGCAACACAAAAGTGAAAAACTTTCGCAAAAGTTATGCAAAAATGAATCTAACAAAAGTCTTAAAAAATATGAACATGAAACAGGTATTTATAGGACGTTCACAAATTTTGAGGCGCAGTGGTGTTCGAATGATAATGCACCGTCGTTTTAACAAGATTATTATCTTGTTTGAATGAAATAAGTCTCGCTTCTAACAAGCCTTAAAAACTGAGACAGTAAGCCCTCGATCAAAGCTCATTTAAAAAAAATTGAATGACCCTTCTATCAAAGTGGAAATCTCGTTTGAGCGAGATGTCCATCTTATTTGAACGACATTTAAAATCAAAATATTTTCTTTTCGAAATAAAAAAATTCATGTTCATTTTATATAAAAAATAAACATCCCAAAGATAATTCTGTAAATTAATTTAAACTCTAAATTACTTTATACCTTTACGGGATGACAGGAAGTCTTCAAACTTAGAGATGCTTGAGTTCAGTTTGTCATGAAGGTACGTGACGATTTGTAATGGGATACGCCAAAATAGCGTAAAATACAAAATGGCATATCCTATGAACAATCTTTGAAAAAATGTTCTTACAAATCTCCCCCAATGGCTATTCCGTTACAAAACAAACAAACATAACTGAACACCAAATTGAAATTAAAAATCTGCTATGACCAAAATCCCAACACCTATACTACCCTAAAACGGAATGGCATAGGTCTCTTTGTCTTCAAACTTCTTCTTCCTTTGTCAAACTTTGTCTTCATCCGTATGTCTTGAATTCTGCTTTAAGTAGCTGCACACATGAGATAAAAAACATATATATCGTGACGCATTGAGTTTGAAATAAAGTAAAACTCATAAATAAATTCTCCGCCATAAATCAAATCTCATCAAATCTCACTTTTAATTCTCTCTCCCGCTTTGTTTTTATCCAAAATAGACAAAGAAATAGAAACATAGGCATGAAATACGAAGCATTATGAAGAAGATAAAATATCATCACAAAATGATATAAATCAAGCATGTGTAATGATAATCTCAAAGGCAAACACAACCAAATAATTTTGAAATTTTTTTTTTTAAATTATAAATACAACATGCAATACCATATATAATATATGAAAAATATATCAAATAAAAGCATACATATATAGGTATAAATGACCATAAAACACGACACAAAACATATAAGCTTTACACACTAGCATAGTATCGATGTGTTTAAACATGTGGGATGGAAGGAATGGGTGTGAACTAAACACAAATAAATTATAGCCCAAACACTCAAATATGTTCAAGAAGTTCTGATTGACCGCAAAAACTTTATCAAACTAAGCTTTAGCCTCAAGGGATCTTATATTCTTGATGATTCTATAAATCAATAGCGTTATGACAAAGTAAGTATACTAAGATTCATTGTGCAAACCCATTGATCTTCAACTAAACTCCCTCAAAGGATAAACATAATCATATTTTCTATTCTTTTCTTTTCTTTTTCTTTTTAAGTGATCTCTTTTGAATGATCAAAGTAAACTAAACTATGTTGGCCCTTTTTTGGAAAATTTTGCTATTTTTATTGCCTTAATTTTTTCTTGGGCTCTTTTCAAACAATGGCTTTCATGCAAAGTCAACCTGTCTTTCGCAACCCTTTACCATATTCACTCATAATTTTTTCAATACTAAACAAAATCTCTCAAGGGCAACGATTCTTACATGCACAAATCCCCCATAGTCACATAAACATGTAGATGAAAAAATTGATGGGAAAACATCTCACCAAGCTCAAATGTACATAGTGAAGTAAACGTTCAAAAAGCTCGTGCATGTGTCTGCGGAGGCATATACAAAGTTGAATCCTGTAAAGTAAATCAGGTTCAAAACAACTCCATAAACATGGTTAAGATCAATTCAAAACAACTCCATAAACATGGTTAAGATGAATCTAAGGATCTAAAGTCATAACCAAATGTTCTAGCCACATGAAAATTACGGAGTGAATTGGATTCAAACACACCAATATGCCATACCAAATGTGTAAAACTAAAATACACAAAAACCAAAAAAAAAATGGTATTTTTTAAAATATTTACCAAAACAAAATATTTTTATATTTTCCACTTTTCCCAAAAAAAATCAAAAATGTTTTGGTATTTTTCCAAAAATTTTCAAGAAAAACAAAACTCTTTTTGGATTTTTCAAAAAATGTATCAAAATGGAAAAATATAAATACAATAGTAATACAATGGTAGTACACACTAGCAATAGGCATGAAGATAAGAACATGAAAAGCATCCTATGCTAGAAAACAAGTCTAAACTTCAATCCTTAGGTTTGGAGCAGTTCTCCAAAGGAGACGACATCTTATGAAAAACATCCATCAAATCCTGTGAAGTTTTGACCAAATAATCAACTTTCTATCGAAGGCTCTCAAATTCTCTCATGTGATGTGTAGGAGCATGCAGAGTAACATGTGTGGGAGTGTGTGCGGGAACATGTGTAGTAGCATATTATGGAAGATACCTATGAGACATACTACCCAACTTAAAATAAAATTCCCTAAGATGTCATCTTTGCTTGTAATGGGAAGAAACATACACGGTCTTAGGATCACCTCTCTCAAAACGTTTAGGATGCCCTCTCCTACATGGAATCGAACGCCTAGGTGGGTTGGGTTAAGTGACATATTGATCTAACACAAACTCAGGAAACGGCTCGGGTGTAACATAGGAAGTGGATGAACCATCATAACCTATTCCTAGCCTCTCAACATTACCCAAAGAGGTACCGAGGAGAATATTTCCAACCATATTAAATGAGTCCTCTAATGTAACCTTGACCTCCCTAGCACGTTCAAGATGTCTCTCGAGTTGGGATACACGACTTCAAATTTCATATGAGTCTTCAATGAATATTGAAGATCTCTCGTAAGACTATCCATGGTGTTGGTCAACTCACTCTTTTACCGGCCTAAGACGATCAACTAATCACACAAAGAAACATTCACCTTCTCGAGTTAAATCTCCACGCCTCACACACCCTCAAAACTTTCACTTCTCTCTCCAAATCGGACACCCTAAGACTCAAATCTTTGTTCAAATTTTTGGTTTTCAATGTCTCGGTGTACCAATCACAAAAGTTTTTTTGGAGATCCCTTTTTCCCTCACTTGCAATCTCATCCTCACACTCACTCGAATGGCTTGAAACATCATCGAGGATCTCATGTTTACATGTGTCCTCATCATTGTGGGATAAACTAGAAGTACTCACGTGACTAGCCTTGAAAGTGTCCCACTTTTTATGTGGTGATTCTCCCAAGAATAAGCCAATGTCACTATCGCTAAGAGTGGCTTTACTTGAAATCACTTTTCCCTTTCTCTTTATCCAAGTAGGACACTCATTTGCCATGTTCCCTTTCCCTTCGCACTCAGAACACCTAATATCTTCATCTTTCTCACCTCTATCCTTGACCTCATTTTTCTTTTTGTTTATCTCAAAATTCTTTTTATTGGAAGAATTATTTTTGGAAAACTTGAGCAATTTTATAAAACTTTTCACAAACAAAGCCAAGTTATCAAAATCAACCTCACCCTCAGATTCAGACTCACAAACTCTCTTCTTTTTCTTCTTCTTAACTTGAGTCTTTAAATCTATCCCTACTTCCTTAGGTTTAATGGTTTTAGACAACATATCTAACTCGTAAGTCTGAAGATATCCTACAAGTTCTTCTAACCTGAGAGTTTCTAATAACTCTAAAAAGTTAAGCACGGTGACCTTAGGAAGAAATCGGGCAAGGAGTGACCTCAAAATATTTTTCAAAATTCTCATTTACTAAATTCTCTCACCTAAATTAAAACTAGAATTGACAATGTTCGAAACGTAGTGACGGTCTCAAATTGGGTGGTCAAATTCTAAAGCTTTGACGCTTTTACAGCGTTGGTGCCCTCATGAGTGAGTTGGATGGTATCCCATACTTCCTTAGACATAGTGAACGTTATGAAATGACAGACTCATTAGGGGTGACGACTCTAGAAATAGCATTAAGTCCACGAGAATTAACGTTGCTCCACTTAAAATCTCCATCTGTCATTGTGAGACAACTTTAGATCCGATGATATTATCAACTGTGATAGTGGGAGGTGACCATCCTCTTTCCCAAACTAACCACACTCTCTCATCTATGGATTTTAAAACAGACCTCATCCTAGCATTCCGATAGGCATAATTTGTACCATCGAAGATGGGCCCTCGATTATACAAATTTTTTAGTAAAATATAAATTTTCAAAGATCAATAATTTTCAAAAAGGTTGTATCAAGATAAAAATATTTTGCAAAAAAAGGATCACATGGTATTTTTGTGTAACTAGCTCTGATACCACCTGTAAATGTGGAACGCTCTGATACCGCTTGTAAATGCGAAAATAAATATGCTCGGCAAGGATGGACAAATATTATAATTTTATCTTAACTCAATTTTATTTTATTCTCCCTAAAAATGCATCTATGTGATAAAATAGATAAATCAAACCAAGCATTCAACAAAGTCAAAATTTCAGGAAAAAACCCGATAAGGACCCTTATCGGGTAAAACCTTTTTTTAGCTCTTTATAAATATTACAAGACAGTCGACTTACAATACTACTTGATAACCTCCATAAGTACAACGCACAAATCTTCATAAATATCTAAAGAAATCCACACATTCTAGAGCAGTCCACATGTGGCATCCCATTTGTCTTCAGCAGTGAGTCCCCTTAGGTATCACAAGTCAACCTTGGAGATGCCTTATCCATAAAGGTGTATGTAAGGATACAAAACTTTATAGGGTTTAAACCGATTCATAAAAACTATTTTCAGGATATATGTTGTGAATTAAATAGTGTTTTTGCAACAAAAAAGTGAAGAACTTCCGCAAAAGTTAGGTAGAAATGAATCTCACAAATGTCTTAAAAATCTTAACACGAAATAGGTATTTATAGGACGTTCACAAATTTTGAGGCGACGATGGCATTCGAATGATAATGCACTATCATTCTAATAAGATCATCATCTCGTTTGAACGAGATAAGTCTCGCTTCTAACCACCCTTAAAAAACTGAGACAATAAGCCCTCAATCAAACCTCGTTTAAAAATCATTTTGAATGACCCATATATCAAAGTGGCAATCTCATTTGAATGAGAATTAAAATAAAAAATATTTTTCTTTTCGAAATAAAAAAATCCAATTCGTTTTTGATAAAAATAACACCCCAAAGATAATTATGTAAATTAATTTAAATTCTAAATTGCATTATACCTTTATGGGATGATGGGAAGTCTTCAAACTTAGAGATGCTTAAGTTCGGTTCGTCATGACGGTGCGTGACGATTTGTAACAGGATATGCAAAACTAGCCTAAAATAGAAAATGGCCTTTGTTATGAGCAATCCTAGAAATATTGTACTTAAACAAAAAGAGCTTTTGTAACATTTTTATTCATAACCTAAGTTGGTGTAGAAACCATGGGTTTTGTCTTCTTCATGTTATTTCTCTTATTTTTATTATTCTTTATTTTGGAAGGGTTACTATGACTCATAGACAACCTTTGGATTTATCCCATTAAACCTTTAGAAGAGTGGACTATACTTTTTACTTGTTCTCTAAGACTATCTTGACTATAATAGTGTGTGGGAGCACGGTATTCAGAATCCCTCTCAAGCTTGTAAAAATAATCTCTAAGATGTACCGTTCTTTTACAATAAGTACAAAGATATGATTGGTTGTATTTCACATTATTATCTTTCTTGGTAGGATCCTTCTTGACAAACATTAGTTTAGAATTAGAATTGGAGGTGGAAGCTTCAAGATCACCAAATCTTATATTGCTTCTCTCGTGATAACTAAGGTGGGTCCAAGATTAAATTTATGTAGTTTTTTAGAATGACATTCAAGATCAAATTTTACCATTTAGGACTTTGAAAAATCTTTTTTGAGTCTAGCAGTTTCAGCTTCAAGTCTCTTACAAATCTCTAAAGAGTCACGAATATTTTTCATAATACTTGTGACTTTATTAACCAAGGTATGCTTTTCTAAAAAAATTAATTTCTTCGAGTTAACTCACCAATGCCTCGTTATTCTTTAAGGCATTCAACTTATTTCCAAGTATCAACAGCTTTAAAGTAAACATGTTATTCCTCTTTTGAATTTTCAAGGACTCAATGTAGAACTCAGAATACGCAGACTGGAGATCACCTTCATCTACATTTCCATCACTAAAACCATCATCACCTTCCCCTTCTTGAATAATATTTGACCGAATGTCGAGGCCATCATGTAAAATTCTGTCTTCATTGGAAGGATAGATACTTAAAGCACTTGCATGACTGGCTGTGAAAGCGGTGAAATTGCGTTCAAGAGGTAGTATCACCTAAATCATTCTAATTGACATCTCTATCGCTTAAAGTAGCATTATAAACAAATATGCTCTTGCCTGTCTCTTAAGCTTAATTGGACATTCTATTTCCCTGAGGCCATAACCCTTACACTCAAAGCATTTGTCCAATTAATCTCTTTTAAAATTTTTATTTCGATTGTTTCTAAAATTACACTCGTTAACGAATTTTCCAACCTTATTAACTTTATTCTTCTCAAATTTCTTTAATCAAATCTAAACTTCTTTTTCTTAAACTTGAGAAACTTTTTATATTTTCTAGTGTAATGGCATGATTGTATAAATGGCCATCACAATTATGTATGTCGTATACCGCTACAAGTTGTCAAAGAAAAGGTCGAGTTCAAAGCTTGAAAAGATATATCCGAATTACAAGTCCTCTTAAACATTCAAGCCCAACGAGAGTATTTTGGTAAGAATATTTTAAGGTCCATTTACATTTCATTTAAGAGTGTTGGGATATTTTTTATAAATGGTTTTTATAAAGTTAGTTTTTCAAAAATATTTTTTATAAAAGTTTTTGAGTCAAAAAATGTTTACTAATCTCGAAGGTTTAAAGGTGTAAAGTTTTGAAGAATTTTTCTAAGTCAGATTGAAAGCTACGGGAAAGACGCTCTGATCGTTCAAGCGATATCACAATGTCGTTCGAGCAACACGTGTCTCGTTCGAGTGAGATCATCTCTCGTTCGAGCGACATCTCTCTCGTTCGAGCGGTGCTGAATTTTGGACTGACACACCACTCCCTCAATCATCCTTATATAATGAGTTTTCAGTCTTTTTTTGTGTTGTGGAGAATACTGTTTTTATCATAACAGTTTTTTTTAGTTTCGATAACTGCTATGCAGTATCGTGTGTGTTCTTCTCTAACAGTTTAAGGGTTCAAAGTTTTTTTTTTTAATTCACAATCCCAATTACTCTTATATGAGTTCTTTTGTAGAACCCAAGACATATTTTGCTGGAATTTATGTTGCTGATTTAGGTGCCTTTTATTATACTGGTCTGTTAACTGAATGTCATTGAGGATTACTTGAGGGTGTTTCTTTGCTGAAGATTAGACTGCGGCTCGAGTGGGTTCGCTGCGTGGAATCCATGGATGACTCTATGTAGGTTTGTTGAGGTAAACTTATTCTAGATTTCATTGTGATTGTCAATTGCTATTTAATTCAAAGTGAAATAAAAGGTTTTGCCCTTCGAGGTTTTTTCCTGAAATTTGTGCGTTAGCATATTTGTGTTTATGATGGTTTGACACACGCACACATATAGCTGCATGTTTAGGGGCTAATTTTATTTGGTTTAAAAATTGATTCTAATTAAATAAGTTTGTGGTTGAAATTTGTGAATTTATTCAAATCGATATCACACATGGCGCATCACATTTTTTAGAAATTTGTATCAAAGCAGGTGACTCAAATTTACTGAGTATTCCTATTTTTTTGCAAAATTGCCTGATATAGATTTTTTTTAAATCATATTTTTAAAAATTATCGCAATGTTTCCAAGTGAAAACTTATATAATCGGTTGCCAATTTTTGGCGGGCTAATTATGCTTACTGGAAAGCCCGCATGAGATCTCATTTAAAAGCAATCGATGAGAGAGTTTGGTTAATTTGTGAAAGAGGCTGGACTTCTCCCACTATCACCGTGAATAATGTCATGAATTTAAAATATGTGTCATACTGAACTGAGGATAAGTTTAGGTGGAGAACTTTTAATTCACGTGGGCTTAGTGCAATTTTCGAACACGTCACCCCCAACGAGTTTCGACATATTATGACGTGCACCACGTCTAAAGAAGCGTGGGATGTTTTACAACTCACCCACGAAGGCACTAACGCGGCCAAAGAGTATAAAATTCAAAATTTAACTACTCAATTTGAAACGATTACCATGCTTGAGACTGAGTGTTTTGTTGACTTTTATGCACATTTGTCTGACATTGTCAACACTAGTTACAATCTTGGTGAGCCTATACCTGATGCACGAGTAGTTAAAAATATTTTAAGATCGCTACCAAAACGTTCTATCCCTAAAGTAACTATTTTAAATACCTTAGGTAATTTGAATCGTCTAAAATTAGAAGAATTGGTTGGAGACCTCCAGACATATGAGATTGACATGTTTCATCACACTGTTAAGCCTAAGGATATAGGGATAGAACTTAAAAACCAGTCTAAGAAGAAAACGAAAGTGAGTTTTTATGAGTCCAAGTCTGAGGACGAGTCTGATTTTGATATGGCCATTCTTGCAAAGAATTTTAAAAAGTTTCTCAAGTTTTCAAAACAAAATTCTTCCAATAAAAGGGTTTTTGAGAAAAAGAAAGACAAGGCCAAAGAAAGCAGATGGAAGAAAGAGGGTGAGGGAGATTTAGAAAAAGTAACTTGTTTTGAGTGTGAAGGCAAATGGCATAGGTCGTTTGAGTGTCCCACTAGACTTGGGAGAGAGGGGAAGAAAGTTGATATGCCAATCACCCTTAGTGATAGTGAGGATGATGTGAAAAATTCTAGGGATCAGTCTTCACAAAGAAAGTTTTTTTTTTTTCTGCCAGTCATGTGATCACACCCAGTTTATCCCACGATGATGAGGATACTTGTGCACGTGAGACCCCCGAGGATGATTTGAGTGTTTCTAGCGATGGAGAGAGTGAGTACGCTAGTGAGGGTGATAGTGAGCTCCAGATCGCATTTAAAGATATATACGCCGAGATTTTAAAGACTAAGAAATTGAAAAAGGATTTAAGTCTTAGGTTGAGAGATTTAGAGGGAGAGTTAGAAGTTTTTAGGGAGTTCGAGACAAAATCAAGTCAACTTGAAAATGTGAAGATTTCTTTGAGTGAACAGTTAATAGCTTTAGGCCAAGAAAAAGTGAACTTATAACCCGCATGTCATAATTAGAGAGAGATCTTAAGCATGCCCCGGAGGTTAAAGTCACCTTAGAGAACACATCTAAGAAGGAAGGAAAGATGGTTCTCAATCCCATTTTGGGTAGAGGTGAGAGTTTAGGAATAAGTCATGACGGTGCATCCACTTCACATGTTGCATCCGAGCCGGTTTCTGCTTTAGTATTTTATTCACATGTCTCTCAACCTAACCCACCTAGGCGTCCCACACCTTCTAGGAGAACGCATAGGAGACGTTTTGAGAGAGGTGTACCTAGTCCTATTTATGTTTGCACGCATTGAAAGAAAAGAGGACACCATAGGGAGTCTTATTTTAAGTTGGGTCATGTGTCACGTTTTTCTACTACACATGTTCACACACACGCACCAACACCTGACGATCTGGATGATTACATGAGAGAGTTTGCACGTATTAGGGAGCAAGTAAAGTTTCTAGTCAAGACTTTACATGATTTTATGGAGGTTTTTCATAGGATGTCACCACCTTTGGAAAACTCCACCGTACCTAACGGTTGAGGTTTAGACTTGTCTGCTAGCATAGGTTGACTTGCATGTTGATATTTTACGCCTATTGCTAGTATGTATTTTTTTGTATTAGATTTTTGCTTTTAAAAATTTTGAAAAATCTAAAAATATTTTATTTTGATAAAAATTTTGAAAAAGACAAAAAGATTTTTGTATTTTGTTTTACATCGTTTATGAAGGGATATTTAGGATGATCGAGTCATAATTTCATTCCATATCCATGTGACGATTTGATAGTGTTTTGATATGCATCATCATTTCATTTTTTTTTCTTTACAAGGTTTGGAGTCATTGGGATGTGATTAGTTGTTACTACATATATGTTTGACTCATAAGTTCCTTTAATGCACACTTTCACGGATTTGTTTGATTATTGTACTTGTTTATCACATATTGGTCGAAGTGTTGTCATCTCAATTTTGTCTTTAAAGCGAGCCATATGCGATAAAACTTGACAGTGGAAGTAGTGCATGTAAAAATTGTTTATTGTGACGAATTTAATTTCAATAAAATATGATGAGTGAATCACGGGAGGGCTATGAGAGTTCCAAATTAACTCGTCATGAAAGCCACCATTTAAAAGAACCCGAAAAAATATAAAGGCAATAAAAAGATAAATATTCCAAAAAGGGGTCACCTCAAAAGAAAAATATAATGATTATTATTTATCAGGGAGTTTGGATGGAAAGAAATGAAAAATGGGTTTGCATGTCCTAACAGCGTCATGGAAAATCATTCATAGTTTGAGACGTTATTGGTGTGGGAATCATTCTTGACTTTGATGTGTTGATGGATTGAGTCGATGTCATTTAAATTCAGCACTTTCAACACATAAGGATGATTTTGAGATTCATTCGTTAGGAGTACACATATTCATCGTGCACATTTATTATGTTCAATTGCTTTTATTTGCCTATCGAATATGTTCACAGCCATTCATTTCATTTTCATGATTTGGTTGTCTTAGTGTAAATTCATGGTGTGTGTTTTTCGTAAAATTATTTTTGCATTTTTGTTTGAAAAATTGAAAAATTGAAAATAATTTGTGAAACTTTTGCGTTCTTCTTTTCATGAGCATCGTTTGATTCATATTTTCTATACATGTTTGTCGTGACAACTCCATGTGTAATTTTTTTTTATTCGTTTTCTTGTCTATTTCGGACAAATAAAAGGGGGAGAACGAATTATGGGGGAGCTTTTGCATTATGGGGGAGATTTGATTATTAAATGATTTATTCTTATATCTTTTCAAAATCGATGCGTCACGAGGTATTTGCTTTGTCTCATGTGTGTAGGTACTATAATTTAATATCATTATGTTGCACACCCTGATGAGAAAAGCTTGAAGATTTGATTGTTGAAGCAAAGTTTGAAGACTTGACATTTTATCTTTCTCTTTTTTGTTTATATGAGGGTAGATTTGTATAGGTCATTTTTTATATTGATAATTCGGATGTTTTTATTTTATACCGGCATAGACATAGGGGATATCTGTAAGGACATGATTGTATAAATGTCCGTCACAATTATGTATGTCGTATACCGCTACAAGTCGTCAAAGAAATGGTCTAGTTCAAAGCATGAAAAGACAGATCCGAATTACAAGTGTTCTTCAACATTCAAGCCCAACGAGAGTATTTTGGTAAGAATATGTTTAAGGTCCATTTACATTTCATTTAAGAGTGTTGGGATATTTTTTATAAATGGTTTTTAAAAAGATAGTTTTTCAAAAATATTTTTATAAAAGCTTTTGTGTCAAAAAATGTTTACTGTTCTCGGAGGTTTAAAGGTTTAAAGTTTTGAAGAATTTTTCTAAGTCTGATGGAAAACTTTGGGAAAGATACTTTGATAGTTCGAGCGACATCACAATGTCATTTGAGTGACACATGTCTCGTTCGAGTGAGATCATCTTTCGTTCGAGCGACCTCTCTCTCGTTCGAACGACGCTGACTTTTGGACTGACACGCCACTCCCTTAATGATCCTTATATAATGAGTGTTCAGTATTTTTTTTGTTGTGGAGAATGCTTTTTTTATCATAACAGTTTTTTTTAGTTTCGATAACTGCTATGCAGTATCGTGTGTGTTCTTCTCCAATAGTTTAAGGGTTCAAAGTTTGTTTATTTTTTAATTCACAATCCCAATTACTTTTATGTGAGTTGTTTTGTGGAACCCAAGACATATTTTACTAGAATTTTATGTTGTTGATTTAGGTTCCTTTTATGGTACTGGGTTGTTGACTGTGTGTCATTGTGGATTACTTGAGGGTGTTCCTTTGCTGAAGATTGGACTGCGCTTCATGTGGGTTCACTGCATGGAATCCACGACTGACTCTAGGCTGCGTGTCTATGTAGGTTTGCGGAGGTAAACTTATTGTGATTGTAAATTGTGATTTAATTCATAGTGAAATAAATGGTTCTGCCCTTCGGGGATGTTTCCTGAAATCTATGAGTTTGCATATTTGTGTTTATGATGGTTTGATACACGCACACACATAGTTTCATGTTTAGGGGCTAATTTTATTTGGTTCAAAAATTGACTCTAATTAAATAATTTTGTTGTTGGAATTTACGAATTTATTCAAATCGATATCGTACACGGGGCATCACATTTTTTACATCTAGCAAACAAATCCATATCATCAGGATTAATGGCAACTCTTCAACATAATGAAGTCTTTTGTCCTTCTGCGCATACAAAGTAGTGCCCTGATCCTGCTTCTTATTGTTTAGAGGAAACATGTCAAGCTATTAGGTTTGGATATTGCCCATAATCTTTTCTTGTTTCAAAGAGTTAACAGTTCCCAACGAATAAGATAGTGACTTTGGAATTAAATCATTAAAATAGGACCTTAAGATTTTCTTCACAATTTTAGTTTCGATAATTCTCTCTTGCAAATTGAATAATGAGTTAGCAATATCAAAAAAATTCATACAAAACTCATCGAAGGTTTTTCCTCCATCCATCTTGATGGTTTCAAATTTACTGGTGAGATTTTGAAACTTGGAGGCTTTGACAACATTAGTTCCCTCATGTATGAGTCAAAGAATATCCCTTGCTTCGTTGGACATTTGACACGTCATGATTCGACGGGACTCCTCGGGTGTAACCTCACAGAATAAAGAGTTAAGACCATGAGAATTATTTTTATCGTCTAAAAATGGTTTAGGAGATTTGTGTCTTAGTAGGGATTTAAGATAACAAATACTAAAATAATAATTCATAAAAGGAAAAGGAAATGGGGATGAGAGACAATGATGAGAGACACGATTTACGTGGTTTGTTCCATAAATAGTACCTATGTCCACGTATATAATAGTTTCTTAATCCGTAAGTAAAAGAGTACAAAATTAGCGTTTTCATTATCGGGGAGAGATTTAGCTTCCCCTTTCCACATGGGTTTATATCCCATTTATAGTTGGTTAGCTGAGAATATTATGGGACAGGTCGACTACCTTTATAGTTCAGGTAGTTACACCATTTACATATAAGGAAATAGATAATGATGAATTAGTTATAGCCCATCCATGGTGGGAAAAATTTGGCAACAACCACGTTTCTCATTATTCTCCATGTAACCATTCAGAGTCCTTCCTGTGCATACGGGTATGCGGTATGAGAGAGATATTTTATCCATTGAGAACAACAGTCAGGCGAAGATGGTCGAGCAGATTAGTGCCTAAGACGACTTCATACAAGGGACAAGATCGACTCTATAAAAGTGATCATTTTAGGCTCCCATTATGCCACCTAGGCTATATGTAGACTGATTTACTGAGGGTATAAAAGAAAGCCCCCAAGACTTCATCCACAAGCTTGAGGTTTTTAATAACCGATCTTGGAGCGATGAGATTTTCGAATCGTTATCCCTTCAATGTGAGTGGTTAGAGTGTTTATTCTGCTCGTCGACAGCCTTTATTGGTTGGATCACTTTTTGGTCGGCTTTAGCCGAGAAGATTAACTTTAGCATTTGCAAAAGAATTGAGGACACATGTCAAGCAACTGAATTGTCTCCTAGTAATGATGATTAAAAGGCGTGTGTGTAGGTTCTCTGTACTGCCAGTTGATTTTTGCATACTTTACGTCTTCTCAAGACGTGACCTTTCCACTGTCCTTTTAAAACTATAAATACCCTCTGTGCCCTTTGCCCCAACTCAAAAAATCAAATATTTCAAGTTGTAGAGAGAAAGATAAGTGTTCCTCGATTCCTAAAAATGGTATTTCACTCACCGCGATCGAGTTGCTTGCTCTTTTACTTGTGCATTTGGAAGATTTTTCTGGTGTTGTTCCTTGTTTCTAACCTTCGTCTTTAATTTCGTCCATCAGATACGCTACCTTTGATTCCTTTTGGGTTTTAATGATCTTCATAGTTACGATTTTCATTTCTAATTGGTGAGTGGGCCATTGTGGAAAGTTCTAGTGGGAGTGTACGCATCCATTGAGTTGGTTGGCCTTGGTGACATTAGATATTTCTGTGTTAATATGGCATATTAGTGACTCATAGTTTAGCCCCCAAATTCCTTTATTGTACTTGATCAAGTCGCCATCTTTATGAGTTTATCATCCCACGCGTGTCTACGAATTTGTGTGCAAACTAGAATCAGAACGTCCCAAAATTACTTCCAGAAGGTTCCCTTGCCCTCTTCAGAAAGTTAGGTCGAAGGACGAATTAGGGTATCCTAAATACACACCCAAAACATCTTCAAGTAGTGGCTCTGCACCTGACCTAGATGAAACTTTTGTTAATTCCCTAATCTTAGTTGATTCTGAAATAGGTAATTTTGTATCCCCTCCCCGGGATATTAATCTGGAAAGTAAGGAATCCATATCAGTCATAAATTTTGAATCTCCATCTAAAGATGTTGGTTAAAATAAAGCTGAGCATGTTAAGTGATAGGCAGGAGTTTGTTGCGGCGCGAGCGTCACCTGCCCGCTGGTCATTTTGAACTCGGTTCACCAACTTTATACAAAAACCTAAACTATGACTACATTCTTTTAAGGGAGTATATCGGCCCGTCCGGGTATCCAATCCACAGAGACGAGTTGCTAGAATTTAATTGGTTTATTACTTCTAAATAAAAGTAAAAAAGATAATTATAAACGAAAAGGAAAGGATTCAGAAAGGGAAATATTAATCTAGGCGAGTGAAAATTAAACTAGATTAAGAAAGCGAGTAAAAACTATAGGTTGCGTCAAATATCCCTCACCCGAGTTAATTAGTATAAAATGGTTACATGGGTCGACGAGGTATTAAGACTGCGTCTCGTTTCGACAGTTAATTAAATCAAGAGTTGTCAGACCCCTAAATTCTCATATAAGTCTAATAAGATTTTGGCGTCAACAAATACCCCAGAAATTACGCACGCAAGGTCGTAAGCATGGAGCATACATGATATACCCCATCAAATCTCCTAGGCATAATAACTAGGACAACGCACTCGAAATAGACCCGTAAACTCCATCACCAAAGCAAAGCAACATGTCAACCCGAGGTGAGTTCAATCCGACACAACCTAGACTAAATTAGCTAGAAAGCATATTAAAAAGCATGTATTGAAAGAAAGCAAGTAAACCTAATTAATCAAAGAAAGAAAGAAATAACTACAACTAAATATCTAAGCATGAAATTAAACTACAACAATGGAAATAAAGGAAATACAACAACTATATTAAGGAAACAATGAATAATACACAAAGAAATTTACATAGAAATGGAAAAAGGAGAGTAGGGCAAAGCTCTATCTACAAACCCTAAAATCTAAGATAGAAACCGTAGATATTTCTCCCAAATGAGAGAAATGAATATTTATACAAAACCCCCAAAATGGTAAACTTGTAAATAGAAAAGCTGAGAAAAACAGGGGATCGATCGATCGACCACTTTGGTCTATCGATCGATCGAGCAGATATTTGCCCACTGTTAAAGCTCGAAGGCAATTTTCTGAAGGGTCGATCAATCGACCCTTTTGGTCGATCGATCGATCAAGCAGGTCTGCACAAAGCCCCCCCCCCCCCCCCCCTATTTTGGTTCATTTGTAATTCTCTTGCACTAAAATCACCGTAACTTCTTCATTCGGACTCGAAATCATGCATCGTTTGAGCCCACACGAAGCTTACGAGGAGGGATACAACTTTCATGTAGATGTCGGGTCAGGTGCCAAAATTGTAAATTGACCAAAATGCCCTTGCACATTCGGATATGTATGGAACTTAGCCGGAATGCATCCAAACTCCATACTTAGTACCTAAATACCTACAAAAGCCCAATTATACCTCATATAGCATTTTAACAATATTAATCCGAGGTTTTTTGGTTAACGGGCTTAAATATAGAGCTTAAGGCACCCGAGGGGGCTAAAATGCGTAGGTTCGAGGGTAGAAATATGCAATATTCGATATGAATCACACTCCCTAACTAACACATTGCTAGTCCCTAGCAATGAAATAAGATCCAACAAGAACAAAAAGAAAACCAAAAGCCGGATACAAGTACAAAATGGGATAAGAAAGCAATAAAAAGATAAGGCCACTTTCGCGGGCGAACGATTGCATTTAGCATATGCAATAAGCCGTTAAACCCCTAGGTTACCCCAGTGGACGAGTGTGGTCTCGTGAGGGTTTTCAGAGATGAAAACCATAAACATCAAATGGTTTCCTCAAAATATGCCCAAACCAACATGGGACAAGCCCAACAATAACGAAAAGGATTTCATACGCATTATTAGCACAATGAACGAATTCAAACAAAAGTCCATATTTGTTAACATTATAGAATGCACCTCATAGAATTGAAACCTTAAAATGTTGGAGGGGAGCGAGCACATGCAAAAATGATTTGGCAAAAACTTATATAAACCGGATAAAAATTAAAGCAAGCATAAATCAATCCTCACGGACATTAAACTCATCAAGTCAATTCACTCGAAACAGGGAGTTAACACAGGAACATGCGGGCATAAAGAGTAAATTTAAATGGAAACTAGGTCGTTCACATGTCACAAATGAAGAACGCTATATTGGAAATAAAAATATGTAATCTCAATGAAAGATACCGCACATTAAAGGAGGCGAAATTCATTTTCATAGATTATCAAACTATTTCAACTTCTAAATTAAATCCACCCTAAGATCCCATATTACTTGTATAGGGTTGTAATGTAGGCTAGGCTAGGGTACAAAACGAAGGATATGTATGAACGGATTCAAAGTGTTCGGAATGAAAACTCGATAAAATGAAAAATGCGGGTAATTTCAAAAATTGAAAAATACAATCCATAAAAGGCATTGATAACAATGGGGAGAGTAAACAAAACTTATTGAACACTATACACAACATATACAAACTTTTTCTTTCTTTTTCTTTTCTTCTTTTTCTCACTGTTTCTTTTATTTTCTTCTGTTTTCTACTTTTTCTTCTCTTTTTCACTTCTTCCTTTTCTTTACCTTTCTCACTCTCGCATGCCTAAATTGCAACCACGATACAATAAAATCATTCAATCCCATGTAACATTCCAAACAAAGGTACCTAAGGTAATGTGTATGGTTTATAACTCCAATTCGGATTTGGTTTTGGGATTTGGGGTTATGAAATGAAAGGTTATATTTAGGCTCAAAGGGGTTAACGAGGGGAAATATATAAGGTAAGGTCAAGGCTAATATGGGTGATAAAACAAAGATTGCCTATGATCATTTTCTAAAGTTTACGCAATTCTCGAGTCAAAACAATATATGAAAATCATGCTCAAGTAACACTTTTCAAGATATAAACTCTAATAATGAACGATCAATGAAAGAATAATGAGATTACCAATGACTGTAACGTTTTGAAAGAGGAAAGAATAGTGTATACACTCATAAACGATAAAAGGTACAAAACTTACTCGGTGTAACTATATACAATGCAACAAAAGATTACCGAGTTATAAAAATCTTAAACCAAATCAATAAAGCAAGAAAAGTGCATGTGCTCATGGGATTAAAGTTTAATTCATGAAGTTATTCATAATATCAATACTTGAGGACTAAAGTATAATAACTTCTAAAATCGAGAACATGCATCATTGAGTTGTCTATTGGATCGAGCATTTATTAAAATTTATCATCGAAAACAAAGGTAAAATGCTCAATAAAGGAGAAAAAATAAAGAAAATCTTTTTAAATTTTTTAATTTTTCTAAGAAAATCATACTAAGTAACTAACATGTGAGCAAAAACATGGACTAAATAAAAAAAATGGATAGAATATCCCACACCCCCTAACTTAAAACCTGACATTGTCCTCAATGTGAATTAAGAACCAAGTTAAAGAGAGTAAAATAGCGATATTACCCAAAATTGGAGCGATCCCCATAAGAATAAGTCCAAAGAATCTACAAAACAAGTTAGTACCGAGCATAGCAAAAACAAATAACAAAAATTTAACTAATTACAAGAGACTAAATTAAAACGGAAAGAAAAGATAAAAAGAAAGCAAGAATAAAAAGCTAACTATATAAAACCTACTATTTAGGCTTCACACTAACTGTACACTAGAAGTCTAAATAGTTGAGGGTCCGCCATGAAAACAATTTGACTTTGAAGGATAACCGGTGTACCCTCACTCTCAAGCATGCCTTCTAAAAAATATGAATTCCGTTTGAACAACGGAAGGCATGTGTAAGGCGGAAGAAATAAACATCGTCAATTAAAAGTTTTAGAGGGAGGATGGGGGATTTGGATTGAACGGTGATAAAAGCATGTGGGGACCGAGAAAAGCAGAATGTTCTCCCAATGATTTTAAAGTTGGAATGGGAGGTAGCGCACATGAGGGCAAAGATGCCTTTATGGAAGGCGACTCGAGCAAGTACTCCTCATCGGTGAAAAGGTTTAACACATTAAAGTTTGAAATCGATTCATCAAGTACTTGCAATGGTGTGATAACAGAGAATGAAAATGGGGAGGAAAGAAATTCAAACTCAAGAGATGAGTCATCATCGCTTAAAGATTGAGTTTCGAAGGAAATAAGATCATTTTCAATGAAATTTTCTTCTTTGGGGGCCAAAGAAGAAATCATTTCATTGCAAATGGATATTACTTCCATTTCATCCTCATTTTCAATATCTATTATGCAATGGGCTAAGTCAACAATGATTTGTTCCAAAGTAGGCACAAAGTCCTCATTTGGTTCAAAACATTCCTCGACTTCAAAAGTCTCGGAAGAAAGATTGTCGTCGGATTTAAATAATAAATCCAACTCATGGTCCCAACAACGATTTTCTTCCCGATAACGATTTTCAATTCTCTCATTTTCAAGCATACGCAAACCCTCACCGAATGTAATAGGTCGAGGCGCGGATTCTTGAAAATGCGAACTTTGAAAATTACCATCGGACTTAAACTTAAACTCATTATTATAAGAATTTTGAAAACTATTACAATTCATTTCAACATTCCTATTATAAGGAATTAGAGGCCCAAAACTGTTATCATCATCCTCAGAATTCCAATAACTCAAGTTTTGACTTTCGTTATACACGCCCAAAGTCATTTTTGAATTTGTAAATTTTTGGGACTCTAAGTATTGACCGAAAGTCATAGGATTACGGGCATTTTGAGAATTATAATAAGGATTACCTAAAGAATTGGAATAAGACATGCTTACCCCAAAAATGGCTCGAATTGGCGAATTCCACAAAGTAGATGCACGCCAGAGAAATTCAATCATTTCTTGGTGCTCAAATGTAGAAGTCCTACAAAAAGGTTAGCAAAAAATACAAATAGAAAGAAAATACTACGAAATACTAAATCAAATAAATTCTAAAACAAACACATCCCCGAAAACGACGCCATTTGATAGGCAGGAGTTCGTCGCGGCGCAAGCGTCACCTGCGCGCCGATCATTTTGAATTCGACTCACCAACTCTATACAAAAACCTAAACTATGACTACACTCTTTTAAGGGAGTATAGCGGCCAGTCCAGGTATCGAATCCACAGAGACGAATTGCTAGAATTTAATTGGATTAGTACTCCTAAATAAAAGTGAAAAAGATAATTATAAACGAAAAGGAAATGATGCAGAAAGGGAAATATTAATCTAGGCGAGTGAAAATTAAACTAGATTAAGAAAGCGAGTAAAAATTATAGGTTGAGTTGAATATCCCTCACCCGAGTTAATTATTATAAAATGGTTACATGGGTCGATGAGTTATTAAGACTGCATCTCGTTTGGACAGTTAATTAAATCAAGAGTTGTCACACCCCTAAATTCTCATAAAATTCTAATAAGATTTTTGCATCAACAAATACCCCGAAAATTATGCACGCAAGGTCGTAAGCATGGAGCATACATGATATACCCCGTCAAATCTCCTGGGAGTAATAACTAGGACAACGCACTCGAAATAGACCCGTAAACTCCATCACCAAAGCAAAGCAACATGTGAACCCGAGGTGAGTTCAATCCGACACAACCTACACTAACTTAGATAGAAAGAATATTAAAAAGCATGTATTAAAAGAAAGCAAGTGAACCTAATTAATCAAAGCAAGAAATAAATAACTATAACTAAATATCTAAGCATAAAATTAAACTACAACAACGAAAATAAAGGAAATACAACAACTATATTAAGGAAACAATGAATAATACACAAAGAAACTTACATAGAAATGGAAAAAGGAGAGTAGGGCAAAGATCTCTCTACAAACCCTAAAATCTAAGACAAAAAATGTAGATATTTCTCCCAAATGAGAGAAATGAGTATTTATACAAAACCCCCCAAAATAGTAAACTTGTAAATAGAAAAGTAGAGAAAAATAGGGGATCGATCGATCGACCCCTTTGGTCGATCGATCGATCGAGCAAATATTTTCCCACTGCTAAAGCTCGAAGGAAATTTTATGAAGGGTCGATCGATCGATCAAGCAGGTCTGTGCAAAGCTCCCCCCTGTTTTGGTTCATTTGTAATTCTCTTCCTCTAAAATCGTTGTAACTTCTTCATTCAGAATCATAATCACGCACCATTTGCGCCCACGCGAAGCTTAAGAGGAGGGATACAACTTCCGTGAGATGTCGGGCCAGGTTCCCAAACTCTAAATTGACCGAAATTCCCTTGCACGTGCGGATATGTACAGAACTTAGTCGGAATGCATCCAAACTCCATACTTAGTACCTAAATACCTACAAAAGCCCAATTGTACCTCATATAGAATGTTAACAATATAAATCCAAGGTTGTCTGGTTAACGGGATTAAATATAGAGATTAAGTCATCCGAGGGGGCTAAAATGCGTAGGTTCGAGGGTAGAAATATGCAATATTCAGTACGAATCATTAGGCCTCAGGGTGTGGTCCCCTTCCCATCCATTTGCCCAGTGAAGTAATTTATGCCTGATATGGCGGTGAAGGAGGAAGATGGATCTTCTGAGTCTTCAGATGCTTATAATCTGGCTCAGACATATGCTTAATGATATCCTATTACCATAACTGTTGATGAGCGTGATAATTTGAGAGAGAGAAAATGGCATCCATATTGATATCCAAACGAGGATTCCTTTTCCTGGGGAAAGGATATATGATGTTGTAGATGGAGGTCCAAGCTCAAAGATAATTAGCAAACCAACATTGCACAAATAGAAGATCAAATATGGTCATTCGCACAAGACTGAGGTTACTTGATGGATCTCCCACAAAGATCAAGCCCAATTGAGAAATATGGAAAGCGCACTTTGTAATAGGGATAATGATGTACTTGTATTAATTTTTCCTTATAAATATTAAGTTTAATTTTTAATGTTTGAGGTTGATCGGTACCCTCGAGGGACCATATCTGGTAGGGCATGGAGAGCTCACATCCTCTCTCGAGTAACCTCATCTTAGGTACCTCGAAGGGATTTGGCATGGAATATTAGGAGCAATGTAATGTTGTAAATACCAAACCCTTTAGAATACTTAGGAAAAACCTTGGTTTGTATAAGCATAGCCAAATATTTGCTAGAGCTACCATCTGCTAGGGAACCTCCTCGAGGGACCTCAATCCTCACAATTATCAAAAGTTCATCCTTTGTTCATCATATACAATTCACAAGTTGCTCGAGCAATCATCAGTTGAGCAACCTTCGTTCGATTAATCACCTTTCCAAATGATGCGATAGCACGCCTGTTACAGACTACTGTTTACCAACCCTATGATGTCATAGCATCTGACATTTAGGAACTCGATTAAATATCACTCAAGTGAGGTTATTCATATGATGGTAAGTTTTTGGTTGGCACATCCCATCCCATTTAATGTTGTCATACCTCTGATAGGCTAAATATTCTTCCCGCCAAAATATCATATCATCTGCATTTAATGCACTATCTTTGGCATTTATTAATGCGCATTGTTTCCATTAAATGCGCTCAGACGCATTTAATGAAAGCAAGGTCACTCGAGTGACCTTGCCCCCATATAAATACTCCAAAGTTGTGTCTTTTGTAGAATCGCAATTCGAACCTAGAATTGCTGCCAAACTCTTCCTAAACAATAGAGCTTATTGTGTGACCACCCTCTTTACTCCATTGATATAGTTACTGAGCATTTATTACATTTAAGGTTATTGCCTTGCCTTGCCTTTATTATGCTAGAGGTTCTTGTTCCTTCTCCCTTAATTAATCTACATGTGGGGTTCCTTCTATTTATTGCACTCCCATAGCATTTATGTTATAAAGACTCATTTAATACAGGAGTTTGGAGATTGAATATTGTTGACCTTTGACTTGCATATATTGTCACTTATAATTTTTATTTGGCACTAATCATCATCTTGATAAGGGGTGACGCCTCATTTGATACTAACTGTATTTAAAGAACCTATATCTTAAATTTGGCGACTCAACTGGGGAGGTATTATCTTTTGAGTGATGGCTCATGATAATGTGGCGAAGAACATTGATTTTGATTCTCTGCAATGTGAGGAAGAAAGAGACCTCTCTATTTTTCCAGATGGAGAGCGAGCAGGGTGAGCAGAGGCTATCTTGTCGACTGCTAAACTGGCGATCGACATAGATCTAGCATAAATGACGGGACTGATGAGCCTTTTTGTGGAGTTTATTGTGACACCCCGCCTAATTAAATACCGGGCGATCACTCCTTTATTAAATTAAAATCAAGGTGAACAGTTGGTTCATTCTTAGCATCACTGTCGTAAAGATAACTTTTTCCAAATTAACACCCTAATTAATTAAGCTAAGTGTCAAAACCATTTTTCAACATTTCTGACCAATTTTATTTTTAAAGGAAAATTATTTATTTAATTAGTAACAACATTTTCAATAAGTAAGAATCATACAACAATTATCCTGGAACATAATCCAATTACTTTAAACATTCAACATCCAAAATCCCAACATTTAAAACTTAATGTAAAACATACATGCTGAATAAATCCCAAAGTACCAGTACTAGAAATAACTAAAATACAAATGTCCCAACAAAACAAATAAATAGTAGAAAGGGCGACACATGCCCAATAACTGAGAATCATAGGAGTGGAATCAAGTAAATGAAATCGTCTAAGCAAGTGGCCTGCAACTCCCTCCTAAGCTGCAGCACGTTCCTTCCAAAGGATCCTAAGCAAGACGCCCCTGTGGCTGGGCACCTGTAGTACATACATATATATACAAGAGAGAGAGAGAGAGAAAAACGGGTCAGAGCCCGATAGTGTATATGATTTAAAAATTCATTTAGCAAGTATTTAAATTGATACAGGCCAATGCAACAACATATTAGTGCGACACTCTCTTGAGAAATTCTCACCTCTCTTCTAATGTGCACTCCTATCGCACTAACCTTCCCAATGGTTTATCTCTTCATATATCACGCTATCCTTTACCAATGGTTTAACTTATCCTAGGTTATTCGTAGGATTCAACATTTAACGATTCAATTGTTTGAAAAGAATATTTCAATTAGTAACCAAAGTTCTCATTTTAACTTTATTAATCAATAAAGTTTTCTAGTGTCATATTATACTTTCTCAAAACAAGTATTTACAATTTGGGTTATCAACCATGTCCTACATATCAAATCACAGTAGGCAGTTCCAGATTTTAGAATTTCATATATATATTAACTACTCGTAAAATATATATATATATATATCATAACAACACCCCAAATAAAACAATGGTGCGGGCATACTCTACTATTCAATCCACGTATCACTCGTACTAAGGGAAATACAAATTTGGAATCACTATCGAACTGTATTAACACATACTCAAACAATATTGAGGCGAAGAATAGATTCCAAGTCTCTAAGAGGGTGGCATATGTCTGCGTCTCTTAGGACCGTCTGAACTATCACTGCGATAGCCTGTACCAAGGATATCTATTCACAAACAAAATGAGGCGAAGCATAGATTCCAAGTCTCTAAGAGGAAAGCACATACCCACATCTCTAAGGACCATCTGAATTATCATTCCGATAGCCTGTACCAAGGATATCTATCTCCTAGGGTACGAGTCAATATCCCCCATAAGGCACACGAGATAAGATCGTCCCAGCGCGGTAACCTCAAGGATAACAAGTAGCGTGGGTACGTTTTTCACACATAGATAGCATATGCATACACAATCATATAACTATACTAATATTACCATATCAATATTAGGTATATCTCAAATCCCATAGTTACGACATTTATCCTTATTTTCCACATTATTAGAATCGCATTTAAGGGTTCGTCTCTAACCTTAATTCGGTATTATTCCAACTTACCACATAAATCTCATGGCTTTATCCTCCCAATTATAAAATTCAGTAGGTATTCACTTATTCTCTATCGTAACTATTTGACGTAATCTCTCACTTTATATACGTAGTTTCATCGTTCCTTATATAATTATCCCAAAAATACAATTCTCGTCATATATTAGAGGTCCCAAAATTATTCATATGTCCTACTGATCTTCCCTATTTCCCAAAACACTTTATTAAGGATGTCCAAGAATTATTTCACATTAAATTGAATTTAACTAACTTAAAAAGGGAAAACATAAGTCTTCCAGGAGGGGTCGATCGATCGAGGTCTGGGGCTCGATCGATCGAACCTTCGATCAATCGAAGCTCTGGGCTCGATCGATCGATCAAGCAGGTATTGCGATTTCTGCAGTTTTGCAGTTACGGGTTCTAACACATTTCTTCATCCAAATTCAAGTTTTACATTCCCAAACGTCCAAAGATTCATACTACTAACATTATATCTCCATATTAGGTATTTCCAACGTAAAGCATGTGGGTTTCTATCATTATACATGGATTAACAGCCCAAAAATTATCATAATTATCAAGAACCCTAGAATTCTCGTAAACATGGTTCTAACAAGTATTTCCAGAAATTTCTTCTTATAAAAATCATAATTTCTTGGGTAATTCCTCTACATGGCAAGGGTTTCCAGAATTATCAATTTATCCATCACTACATGCGATTCCTATCTCAAATCTTTGGTTTTCTTCCATAAAAACTCATTCTAATTACTCCTAAACTAATATGAAAGATGCACCAATGAAATAAGCAAGATAAACACTTGCCTGGGGTTTTCGATGTTCTGGTTTGCAGATGATTTTGGTGTGGTTGTGTTCCCCATCGCGCGATCTACGCGTTGGTGGTGGTGGCGGTGCAAACGGATGGATTTTGGGCCTTGGTTTGCCTTGGAAGCTCTCTCCTTCCCTCTCCTATGGCCGTCACTTGTCTATGGTTGTTCTAACCCTATAAGGCAACCTTAGACATCTGATATAACCCTTAGAATTTCGTGGGTTTAATTACCCATAATTGCGAAATGTCCAAAACGCCCTCCCGGAGTACTAATTTGGCCTAAAAATGCCCCGAGACCCGAACTAAACCCCCGGGTACACTTTTCTGACTATCTCGACCCTTCCGGGCGCGCTGGCACACTCAAAACGACCATACGAACGACTTATAAAATATTCACTTTTATTTTTCACTATTTAGTCCCGACGCGACACGGGCGCGTCCCGACTCAAATTTCCAAAATTGTCATTCTATTCACTCGTGACATTTAATAGAACCAATATTATATATTACTTTGCTCATTAGTAATATTCAACAAATTTCTCATAATTACTAACTCTCGTCGCGTTAATAATTATGACATAATTAATTTCCGGATTTTTATTAAATAATTAACTCACATTAAATTTAATAAATCCCCAAATTAATATAGCATAAAAATACGGGGTATTACATACTTCCCCCCTAATAACGGAATTTCATCCCGAAATTCGGAAAACAAGGCATACCTGGTAAGAACAAATCTGGATATCTCTCGCGCATATCGGCCTCGCGCTCCCAAGTGGATTCCTCCATATTATGATGCTCCCACTGGACTCGCACAAGTGGAACTATCTTTGACCTCAATCTCCTCTCACTATAGTCTAGGATAGCCACCGGTCTCTCCTCGTAAGAGCTGTCAGGCTTTAAGTCTATCTCATCTATCGCAATGTGAGTATGGGCCATATCATCCCGAAGATACCGTCTCAACGATGAGATGTGGAATACATCGTGAATGCGATGCAAATGTTCTGGCAGTCCCAATCTGTATGCTACCGACCCAATCCTCTCGATGATGGGAAATGGTCCCACGTACCTCGGGGCCAATTTCCCCTTCTTCCCGAACCTCATCACTCCTTTCATAGGAGATACACGCAGTAACACTTGGTCCCCCACATTAAACTCCCGGAATAACCGTTTCGCATCGGCGTAGCTCTTCTGCCTGTCCTGGGCTACTCGAATGCGACTCCTAATCATCTCAATCCTCGCGGAGGTTTCCTGAATCACCTCTGGTCCCAACAACTTGTTATCCCCCACCTCGAGCCAACAAGTTGGAGAACGACAAGGCCTGCCATACAACGCCTCAAATAGAGCCATACCAATCGTAAACTGATAAGAGTTATTATAAGCAAACTCTACCAGTGGAAGATGTGGCTCCCAACCTCCTCCAAAATTAAGAACACACATGCGTAGCATATCCTCTAACATCTGATTAGTACGCTTTGTCTGTCCATCTGTCTGTGGGTGATAAGCTGAACTCAACCTCAACTCAGTACCCATAGCCTCCTGAAAGCTTTCTCAGAAATGTGATACGAAAATCTTGTCTCTATCTGACACAATATTCAGGGACACCCCATGTAATCTGACAACCTCAGCAATGAACAACTGAGCATACTGACTCGTGGTATAGTCTGTTTGCACCGGCAGAAAATGAGCCACCTTGGTCAAACGGTCTACAATCACCCAGATAGAATCGTGGCCCCGCTGTGATGTAGGCAACCCTATAATAAAATCCATGGAAATACTCTCCCACTTCCACGTGAGTACTTCCAATGGCTGAAGCAATCCTAACGGTTTTTGATGGTCCACCTTCACCAGCTAGCAGGTAGAATATTTGGACACGAACTCAGCAATGTCCTTCTTCATCCCACTCCACCAGTATTGCCTCCTCATATCCTGGTACATCTTATCTCCCCCAGGATGTACTGCAAATCGGGACCCGTGCGACTGGGTCATCACTGCATGACGTAATTCTGCTCCTTATGGAACCACCAATCTCCCATTAAACCTCAAACCCCCATCAGAACTAACAGAGTAGGACTCAGCACCCTCAGCTAAAAGTCATATAATCTGCTCCTGGCAAAACGGGTATGAGATTTGGGCTTGTATTACCCTCATAACAATCTCGGGTGTGACTGTCATAACAGATATGAAGGAACGGGCTACTGCATCCTGGTGGCCTAACTCCTTCCACTTTGCTTTCCAGGCGTCCGCTACCTCGTCTACCGGTCTACGGCTCAACGCATCAGCAACTACGTTGGCCTTCCTCGGATGATACTGTATGTCAAACTGATAGTCCTTCACAAACTCTAACCATCTGCGCTGTCGCATATTCAGCTCTCGCTGAGTGAATAGGTACTGCAGTGACTTGTGGTCTGTGAACAAATGGAACTTCTCCCCCAATAAGTAGTGCCTCCATATCCTCAATGCAAAAACGACCGCTACTAACTTCAGGTCGTGGGTGGGGTAATTCTTCTCATGCGGCTTAAGCTTGCGGGAGGCAAAAGCTATAGCATTCTCTTCCTGCTGAAGTACTCCCCCAAGTCCCCGTAAAGAGGCATCGGTGTAAACCAGGTACTCCACACCCGGCTTTGGTAAAGCAATAACTGGTGCTGAAGTAAGCTTGTCTTTCATCTCGTCGGAAGCCAACTGACAAGCGTCATCCCAAACATATGGTACCCTCTTGCGAGTCAGATTCGTCAATGGACCCGCTATTTTGGAGAATCCACGAATGAATCTCCTGTAGTATCCGGCTAACCCCAAGAAACTATGCACTTCCGTCGGTGTCATGGGCTGTCCCCATTCCCTCACCGCTGACACTTTACTCGGGTCAACTGCAATCCCCTGCTCAGAAACAACATGGCCCAAGAACTGTACTTCTCGCAACCAGAATCCACACTTCTCGTACTTAGCATACAACTGATGCTCTCGTAGAGTCTGAAGAACCTGCCTCAAATGCTCGGCGTGCTCCTCCTCGGAGTGTGAATATATCAAAATGTCATCTATGAAGACGATGACAAACTGATCCAAGAACTCTCTGAATACTCTGTTCATTAAGTCCATGAATACGGCTGGAGAATTTGTGAGACCAAATGGCATCACTCTGAACTCGTAAGACCCATATCTCGTCAAGAAGGCAGTCTTTGAAACATCCTGCTCTCTAATACGTAGCTGATGGTACCCCGACCTCAGATCTATCTTCGAAAAGAAAGTTGCTCCCCTCAGTTGGTCGAACAGATCATCGATTCGAGGCAACGGATACTTATTCCGTATCGTGACCTTGTTCAACTCCTGGTAGTCCACACACAACCTCAGTGAACCATCTTTCTTCTTCACAAACAGAACCGGAGCGCCCCAAGGTGAGGTACTCCTGTGAATGAAGCCATGACCTAACAGCTGCTCTATCTGATCTCGTAACTCTCGCACCTCCGCCGGAGCCATACGGTATGGAGCGCGTGTTATAGGTATGTCTGGTATTTGGCAATAAATCTATAACAAAGTTTATCTCTCGACTGGGGGGTAGGCCTGGTATTTCCTGAAACACATCGAAATACTCTCGAACAACTGGAATCGAGTCTAACGGAATCACAACCTCCTTAGAGGTATCCTCCTCTATATAATACAAATGAGCGGTCGAACCTCCCTATGGGCGAGGCATCGCCACTACAAACATCTATTGCCCCGGAATGGCAAAAACAATTCTCCCACCGAAGCAATCAATCATGGCTCTATAAGCTGCGAGCCAATCCATACCAATAATAACATCATGCTCATGCATATCTAAGACTAACATGTCTGCAGGTAATACCAAACTACCAATCTCTACTACCACTCCTCGGCATATAAAGAAGATAAGCGATCCACTCCCCAGTGGTGAGTCTACACACGTCACTGTGCTCTCTGCTGTGGCTAACAACCCTAAGGCCTTCGCAAAATGCGTAGCTATAAAATAATGAGTCGCCCCAGTATCAAACAAAACCCGACCCATAGTACCATGGATAGGAAACATACCCTCAATCGCGGGTGGTGCTTGTGGAGCTGCTGCCTGGTGGACGTTATAGACACGTCCGTACTGTAACTGCCCCTGCTGCACTGGAGCTGCTGGAACGGCTGGTAGGGCTGGCACCTGGGCTGGAGCTGGGAGGGCAGCCGGAAAAAGTGGTCTCTGTGGCTCATTACGGGCACCCTGCTACTGTGGGTCCCTATCTCCCTCCGGATAATCCTAGCGCCTATGGTCGTGTCTACCACACCCAAAACATCGGCCTTTGAAGTTGCCTCCCCTCTGACCCTACTGACCACGGCCCTGCTGGCCGTTACCTCCCCGCCACTGGCCCTGTTGGCCCTGATGAACACGCTGTTGGCCCTGTTGGCCCTGCTGCTGACCCTGCTGTCGGTGTTGGCCTTGTTGGCCCTGATGATTAGGCTGGCCCTGCTGACCGTTCCTATAACCCCTAAATCCCTGCCTGGAATCACCTGAACGGAATCGCTTAGCAGGGTCCCCCTGATGGGAACTCTTCTCGTGCTGACGAGTCTGTCCATGAAATGGTGCCCCATTAGCACTATTACCCCCGGTCCTACCCTGCTGGCTGGACTCTCCTGCTCTCTTGCTTCCCTGCAGATGGAAGCGGTGATCTTAGCAATTTAGCAACGCAACATTGAGTACATCAGTAAAAGTACTCAGAGATAGATTCCCTATAAGATGCTGACGGATCCTCCAAGCTAACCCGTCCACAAATAACATAATCTTCTTACTCTCAGTAGGTGCCTCATCCGGCACTATGGTGAGAAGTCTCGTGAACTCCTCGTCATACTCAGCAACGGTAGAGTTCTCCTGTTTCAAATTCAGTAATTTCCGCCTCATCTCAGTCTGCACGACGGGTGGAAAGTACTTGCGGTCAAACCGCTCCCAGAACAACTGAATAGGGATCGTGTCCCTCTCCTCCAATGTGGTAGTGGACTCCCACCACTGCAAAGCGGCCCCCACCATCTTAAAGGAAGCCAACAACTGTTTTTGCACGTCGGTGCACTCATACATACGGAGATGACGTTGGATGTCTTTCTTCCATTGGCTAACTGTGACGATATCTGAGCTACCAGAGAACTCAGGGGGATGCACCTTCTGAAAAGCATCCCTAACCCTCTCCCATGCAGATGGAAGCTGTGCTGGTACTGGCGCCACTGCCTGAATCTGGGGTGGAGCCTGCTGAACCACCGCTAGCGCGGCATTCACCGCCTGAGCAACAATGGCGGCTACTTCATTAGCATTCATAGTGCCTTGTGCTGGAGCTGCTGGCTGCTCGGCCTGGGCACGCCTATCCTTCGG
Organism: Sambucus nigra; assembly: GCA_949130495.1. NCBI lineage: Eukaryota > Viridiplantae > Streptophyta > Magnoliopsida > Dipsacales > Adoxaceae > Sambucus > Sambucus nigra. Next base: position 589,271,372 of record OX422208.1, read on the forward strand.
TGCACGTCTCGGAGGCATCTGAGACGTGAAGAAGTTTATTAGTCTACAGTCATTAACTAATCTCAAATAGCTGAAGACGTAAACTTGAAATCAAGAATACAACCATCCTATAATAGGGCTCTATAGCAAAAACGTTAAGCTGAAAGCAAAATAAGCCGTACAGATCCTATGGACACTAGAACCTGATGCTCTGATACCACCTGTGACACCCCGCCTAATTAAATACCTGGCGATCACTCCTTTATTAAAATAAAATCAAGGTGAACAGTTGGTTCATTCTTAGCATCACTATCGTAAAGATAACTTTTTCCAAATTAACACCCTAATTAATTAAGCTGAGTGTCAAAACCATTTTTCAACATTTCTGACCAATTTTATTTTTAAAGGAAAATTATTTATTTAATTAGTAACAACATTTTCAATAAGTAAGAATCATACAACAATTATCCTGGAACATAATCCAATTACTTTAAACATTCAACATCCAAAATCCCAACATTTAAAACTTGATGTAAAACATACATGCTGAATAAATCCCAAAGTACCAGTACTAGAAATAACTGAAATACAAATGTCCCAACAAAACAAATAAAAAGTAGAAAGGGCGACACATTCCCAATAACTGAGAATCATAGGAGTGGAATCAAGTAAATGAAATCGTCTAAGCAAGTGGCCTGCAACTCCCTCCTAAGCTGCAGCACGTTCCTTCCAAGGGATCCTAAGCAAGACGCCCCTATGGCTGGGCACCTGTAGTACATACTTATATATACAAGAGAGAGAGAGAGAGAGAGAGAGAGAGAGAGAGAGAAACGGGTCAGAGCCCGATAGTGTATATGATTTAAAAATTCGTTTAGCAAGTATTTAAATTGATACAGGCCAATGCAACAACATATTAGTGCGACACTCTCTTGAGAAATTCTCACCTCTCTTCTAATGTGCACTCCTATCGCACTAACCTTCCCAATGGTTTATCTCTTCATATATCATGCTATCCTTTCCCAATGGTTTAACTTATCCTAGGTTATTCGCAGGATTCAACATTTAACGATTCAATTGTTTGAAAAGAATATTTCAATTAGTAACCAAAGTTCTCATTTTAACTTTATTAATCAATAAAGTTTTCCAGTGTCATATTATACTTTCTCAAAACAAGTATTTACAATTTGGGTTATCAACCATGTCCTACATATCAAAACACAGTAGGCAGTTCCAGATTTCAGAATTTCATATATATATTAACTACTCGTAAATATATATATATATCATAACAGCACCCCAAATAAAACTGTGGTGCGGGCATACTCTACTATCCAATCCCCATATCACTCGTACTAAGGGAAATACAAATTCGGAATCACTCTCGAACTGTATTAACACATACTCAAACAATATTGAGGCGAAGCATAGATTCCAAGTCTCTAAGAGGGTGGCATATGTCTGCGTCTCTTAGGACCGTCTGAACTATCACTGCGATAGCCTGTACCAAGGATATCTATTCACAAACAAAATGAGGCGAAGCATAGATTCCAAGTCTCTAAGAGGAAAGCACATACCCGCGTCTCTTAGGACCGTCTGAACTATCATTCCGATATCCTGTACCAAGGATATCTATCTCCTAGGGTACGAGTCAATATCCCCCATAAGGCACACGAGATAAGATCGTCCCAGCGCGGTAACCTCAGGGATAGCAAGTAGCGTGGGTACGTTTTTCACACATAGATAGCATATGCATACACAATCATATAACTATACTAATATTACCATATCAATATTAGGTATATCTCAAATCCCATAGTTGCGACATTTATCCTTATTTTCCACATTATTAGAATCGCGTATAAGGGTTCGTCTCTAACCTTAATTCGGTATTATTCCAACTTACCACATAACTCTCATGGCTTTATCCTCCCAATTATAAAATTCAGTAGGTATTCACCTATTCTCTATCGTAACTATTGGACGTAATCTCTCACTTTATATACGTAGTTTCATCGTTCCTTATATAATTATCCCAAAAATACAATTCTCGTCATATATTAGAGGTCCCAAAATTATTCATATGTCCTACTGATCTTCCCTATTTCCCAAAACACTTTATTAAGGATGTCCAAGAATTATTTCACATTAAATTGAATTTAACTAACTTAAAAAGGGAAAACATAAGTCTTCCAGGAGGGGTCGATCGATCGAGGTCTGGGGCTCGATCGATCGAATCTTCGATCAATCGAAGCTCTGGGCTCGATCGATCGATCAAGCAGGTATTGCGATTTCTGCAGTTTTGCAGTTACGGGTTCTAACACATTTCTTCATCCAAATTCAAGTTTTACATTCCCAAACGTCCAAAGATTCATACTACTAACATTATATCTCCATATTAGGTATTTCCAACGTAAAGCATGTGGGTTTCTATCATTATACATGGATTAACAGCCCAAAAATTATCATAATTATCAAGAACCCTAGAATTCTCTTAAACATGGTTCTAACAAGTATTTCCAGAAATTTCTTCTTATAAAAATCATAATTTCGTGGGTAATTCCTCTACATGGCAAGGGTTTCCACAATTATCAATTTATCCATCACAACATGCGATTCCTATCTCAAATATTTAGTTTTCTTCCATAAAAACTCATTCTAATTACTCCTAAACTAATATGAAAGATGCACCAACGAAATAAGAAAGATAAACACTTGCCTGGGGTTTTTGACATTCTGGTTTGCGGATGATTTTGGTGTGGTTGTGTTCCCCGTCGCACGATCTACACGTTGGTGGTGGTGGTGGTGGCGGTGCAAACGGATGGATTTTGGGCCTTGGTTTGCCTTGGAAGCTCTCTCCTTCCCTCTCCTATGGCCGTCACTTGTCTTTGGTTGTTCCAACCCTAGAAGGCAACCTTAGACATCTGATATAACCCTTAGAATTTCGTGGGTTTAATTACCCATAATTGTGAAATGTCCAAAAAGCCCTCTCGGGGTACTAATTTGGCCTAAAAAAGCCCCGAGACCCGAACTAAACCCCCGGGTACACTTTTCTGACTATCTCGACCCTTCCAGGCACGTTGGCATACTCAAAACGACCATACGAAGGACTTATAAAATATTCACTTTTATTTTTCATTATTTAGTCCCGACGCGACACGGGCGCGTCCCGACTCAAATTTCCAAAATTGGCATTCTATTCACTCGTGACATTTAATAGAACCAATATTATATATTACTTTGCTCATTAGTAATATTCAAGAAATTTCTCATAATTACTAACTCTCGTCACGTTAATAATTATAACATAATTAATTTCCGGATTTTTATTAAATAATTAACTCACATTAAATTTAATAAATCCCCAAATTAATATAGCATAAAAATGCGGGGTATTACATTTATTAAGTCTCCGAGTGCTCAGGCGGTGTTAGGGGTCACAAGAGGGCCAAGTTCTTTCATAACATCACTATCGTTACTACAAGCTCCCTTTATCTTCAGGGGGTTGCTGAAACGACAATTAATAATGTTGTTCCACCAACATCGCCACTAAATCCTACACCCTTTGTTGTGGGAGGAGTTTCCCACAACTCTACTATTGCACCATCCATGGCTTCTGTTACGTGTCCAGGCAGTGGCATACCAAGCACGCCACCTATCGCGATTCCAACGGTGGTGGATCCTACGCAGTGTAGCCCTTATCCCCTAGTATTGAGGAACTAAAGAAGGAGATTTTAAGTATAGCGATAGCTTCTGAGGTTGGAGGAGAAGCTTCTTTGATATATAACGATTTTCACACTCCGTACCCGAAGGAGTACAATAAGGAACCCTATCTAGTAGGGTATATTCCACCAATCTTAAAAACGTATATAGGAAATGGGGAAATCTCATAGAGAATGTTAAAAGGTTCATTAAAAGTCTTGGATCCCACTGAAATAATAAGAAGCTAAGGTAGAGAGTTTTCACAAAATCTCTAACTCAAAAGGCTTATACGTGGTACTCCATTCTAGCTCCAGGTAGCGTGGCCACTTGGGAGGATCTCTATGTCTAGTTTGTACAAAAATTCTCCTTAGCAAAGGATAAATTTACACTTACACAACTAGCACGAGAAAATAAGAATTCCGATGAGGATGCTGTAGCATGCATTTGGAAGGTCTATGAGCGTGCTCTAGATATGAGAGAGGAAACACGGGAGAATAAACTCTTGTAATTTTACGTAGAGGGCTTGTTACCCGAATATATATGCCATTTTATAAATGAAACTTGAGAAGGTACATTTGTTACGTTTATAAAATGTATGAGGAATATTGCTTTGGTCGTAAATCCACTGCCAACACCATCAGCCTTGCCAACTTTGTTGCTGAAACCATCAGGTAGCTCAGGGAGGGGGCTACCCCCTAGTGTAAACTACACTAACGGTGAATATAGAAGATAGGGTGATGGCAACCGTGACCAAAGAGAAAAAGATAGAGGTAATAAGAGGAATTTCGATAGCAAAGATGATCCCTCGGAGCTGTCTTGCATAGTTAAGCAGGTTGTTGAGACCTATGATCTCATGGTTCGTGGTAAAATGTGTTAGCCCATTGGGGACAGCACAACGCCTACCACCCAAGAAGACATGGAAAGTCCAAAGTTCTGCATGATCTGATCTATAATAAGTTAGAACACCCAACTAGCAAGTGTTTTGCACTAGGAAGATGGGTTGACAAGCATGTCAAGAGAGGAGACATCTCGTTGTCACAAATATATGTAAATAACAACCCTTTGCCATTACATGGGGCAAATATGGCTAGCACTTTTGATGAGGAGGAAGAGCATCTGACAGATCAAGATTCGCTTCGCGGGGAAGACTTTGAAGAATCCATGGAAGAATGTTTATTCTAGATGTCTTAATTGACGCTAGAAGATGAAACATAAAGAGAATGGAGCTCGATCGATGATCTAAATAGGCAGATGGAAGCCTGCTCCCTAGGGTCAGTGAACGCTATGATAGCGTACGATGAGTCAGTACACAGATATGTGGAAGAGGTTTATGATCTGGAGGAAGAACAAGTGGATCCGTGGATGGAATGTGCTGCGGTTTCACAATCACAAAAATTTGGTTGGTTTTTCAACCAAGTGGGGTTGCCAAAGAGTTATCGGATAGAGGTCACGCGAGTAATATTAGGAATTTCCAAGAAAAACATGGCTCCAAACATGCGATGGAGGAGGCCAATGGCTAAGTTGGTTAGAAAATTCCTCTCGAAAGTTACATTCTCGGGGGATGACAGATTAGTTAGATATCCCCACAACAGGCCACTCTATGTGACATCAAGCATCAACGGGTGTAGTTTCAACTGTTTCTTGATAGATGGGGGAGACTCAATCAACACCATGCTTATGGGGTCCTTTTATGCCTACAATATATCTGAGACAAGGATTGTGCAAAATCCTTTATCAATTTCTGGGTAGGATAATCAATCCTCCAAGCCAAATTGGCTATGTTAATGTGGGAATAACGATGGGACATATGACTTCCCATATTAAATTCCTTCTTATGGACTATGAGCCATCCTACCAGCTGCTTGTAGGAAGGGTGTGGATGTATAACCATGGGCTTATGACTTTCACATATCACCAATGTGCTACGGCAAATATCAAATATAAAGAAGTAGTCATTCAAACTTCAAGGAAGCCTTTCACGCGATAGGAAGCGCACTTGGTGGATGATGACTTTTACATAGAGTTCGCTAAGGAATCTACTGTACCGTACTCACTCGATATACTGGGGGAATTAAGGTTCCCAGCACCAGGGAAAGGTTGTGCGCACCAGGTCGCCCGATAGTGGCCTACGGGGAAGAGATTGTTCATAAGGAAGTTAGGCCATTCAGCTTCTCCAGACAGTTGCGTGATCAAATGATGCCCCGTATTGATCACATTGAGCACCAAGTCTAATAGTAAAGTGTTCTTAGTATATTCTCAGCAAGAGAACTGGAAGAAAATAGTCACAAGAGAGACCATCAGGAGGATAATCCTTGCCAGTGCAAAAGGGTGGTGTTAGCCAATGGCAAAATCATCTACAAACTATGAAGGTGTGAACGAGCAGCTAAAGGCCTTGGTGATAAGGCTAACCTAGTCTATGCATGTTTTTTGGTGGATAACTTGGGTTAGTGCCTGATAATTGACAACTCTTATATCCAAGAGTTTGTGGAAAAGGTTAAGTAAGAACCAAAATACGTGAAAGATGGACCAAAACCTTAAGTACAAGAGTTGGAACAAATAGATTTAGCAGGAGATGATGATGATCCTAAGTTAATGCTTATCTCGAAGGATCTTGATGTTACAGCCAAGGGTGTTTTAGTGTAGCTACTACGAGAGTTCAAGGAAATCTTCGCATGGAAGTATACTGAGATGCCGAGGGTAGATAAATAAGTCAGCTGCCATAAGCTTAATGTGATACCATCAGCAATCCCAGTAATGTAAGCCACTCGAACATATAAGGCAGAGCTGGATCTGAAGATAAAAGAGGAATTCCAGAGGTTTCTCTTTGCGAGTTTCTCGTGCCTATCCAACATCCTACTTAGTTGTCTAGTATTATGTTAGTAGGTAAGAAAGACAAGACCAAAATTAGGATCTGTGTGGATTTTAGGGATTTAAATCAGGCCTATCCAAATAATGAGTTCACATTGCCTTCTATTGACAGGTTGATATATGCAATAGCGGGGCATGAGATGTATAGCTTTATGGACGGCTATGTTGGATACAACCAGATCAAGATGGATCTAGAGGATACTGAGAAGACCGCCTTCCATACTTTGTTAGGTAAGGAGATCCTCTATCTCCTAGTCTTTTCATCCTAGTTGTTGAATCTCTAAGTAGAAACATAGATAAATTAATTTTTCAAAATAAGGCAATTCCTTACTCCCATCCTCCAAATAGTAAATTTATCTCTCACTTAGGGTATGTTGATGACTAAATAATCTTCATAAATGTGGGAAAACATAGTATTAAATCTCTTATAAAATTTCTCAATATCTATGAGAAAATAATAGGTCAGGTAATTTCACAAAGAGCTCATTTTATGTTGATAAAAATATATCCCCTCATAGAAAAACTTCCATAGCTCTTCATTTTGGATTAACCTCTAGATATTTGCCTATGAAATATCTTGGTTGTTTCTTGAATAAAGGTAGGCCTAAGGCTATCCTATATTCTGATCTTTTATCCAAAATAAGGGATAAGTTATACACATGGTCATCTAAGTTGATATCCCAAGCTGGGAGAGCCACCCTCATTAGACATGTTTTACAATATATTCATGTTTATTCTATATACGTTCTAAATTCCCTAAAAATAATTATTAAAAGGGTGCATAACATCTTTAGCAAGTTTTACTGGGGTGGAAATTCTAAAGAACTTCCCCATTAATGGATCAAATGGTCTGATTTATGCTATCCTTATGAAGAAGGTGGATTAAACTTTAGAAATCTTGAGGACATTGTCTCTGCATTTAGCATTAAATTATTTTGGAAGTATAAGTTTGACACAGGTATCTGGGCTTCTTTTATTAGCAACAACTACAAAAAATCTCTATCTACTACTTATGGTTCAAACACTGTGAAAAGGATAGCAGGTATTCAAGATTTAGCAAAAGAATTTATTGTTAAAGATAAGCAAATATGGAAGGCTTCTTTTACAGGAGATGCTTCCAACATTTGCAGACCCAACAAACCCATTTCTTTGAGTTGGAAATTAATTGGATTTAAGAGTGTCCTATGAAGATATCTAACTTTTCTTGGAAAATACTTAATAATCCAGTGTCTTTCGAAACTGAGAATAAAACAATTGGTATAAGACTTGCTCTCTGAATGTGTCATTGCAAATGAGGTTTGGTCTTATTTCTCAAATTTATTTGGATTATGTATTGCCAACTCTTCTTGCTGATCAATATTAATCTCTTGGTGGTTATTTAAATCTAAAAGAGATTATAACCTACTATTACTCAAGATTCTAATTAAAGTCATTTTTTGGGATCTTTGGAAAGCTAGGAATGATATACCCATATATACCCTCGGCCAGGCCGAGGACGACCCTTCAAGGGGCAGACCCCTCAACAGGCCCAGACGACCCTTCAAGGGGCCGACCCCTAATCAGGCCCAGATGACCCTTCAAGGGGCCGACCCCTCATCAGGACTAGACGACCCTTCAAGGGGCCGACCCCTCATCAGGCCCAGATGACCCTTCAAGGGGCTAACCCATCATCATGGCTCAGACGACCATCCAAGGGGCTGACCCCTCATCATGCCCAAACGACCCTTCGAGGGGCCGACCACTCATCATGGTCCGGACGACCCTTCGAGGGTATGACAGTACGAGGCCCAGATTAGGCCAGACTCACTACCAGAAGGAACTTTGCCCTCGGCCTCATATCATAGGCCGAGGGTGACATCATCACAGCGCGTGGTTTGGGAGATGCGTGGAACAGTGTGCGTGAGGCTCACATGGCACGTGGAAGACCGTTATAAAACTCTTCGTGTACACACAATAGAGAGAGAAAGGGAGCTTATGTGCATTGTATCCAAGGCCATTAATGCCTATACTTAGTGGATCACACACTCACAGTGGATGTAGGCCTAATTGAATGAACCACTATACATCATCGTCTTATTCCTCTTATACTCATCTCCTTCTACACACTTACACACTTATACATATATGGCTTCCATGGTACTTACAGTTTGAGCCCATCATCACTTATCTGTTGGTGTTGAATCTAAGCATCATCAGTTTGGCGCCGTCTGTAGGAACGAGAAGACATCTCTTCCTTTATACAGCTTGACCTCACCGGGCACTCTGGTGGTGAACCAGATCCCCTTTGTGGAGCTATTTCACGATTGAAAGAGACCCATTAGGGTTTCCAAGCTCTTCAGTCTTTTGAAAATTCAACTCTCTATAGCTCAAACACATGGCACCGGAGATGTCAATGCCACCACTACCTCCTTCGGATAGTGGGGTAGGATCTAGTTCCAGCCAACCACCGCCTCAATCTGATATGGCTGATGTGGCGGCCGCCTTGAATTCTCTGGCTGCAAGCCAGCGGATTATACAGGAGAAGTTTACAACTCTAAGCCAAAACATACTAAGACCACCAGAGGTCTCACCTGAGATGATTACTCCGGCAGCAGTTCCAGAGCAGCACGAGGCCATGGACCAACCCAGGCACCACGCAAAGACTTTCCACCTCCACAGCGGTGGAGGGATGTTGCTGACCCCTGGCGTCTATGCCTGGGGAGGCAAGGAAACCCTTGCCCTGAGGATAGGTATGATGATCTGGAGGGGGAGGAGGCCCCCATAGAATGCTGGGATCCGTATGAGGTCTCCAACAATGCTGTGCGACCTCTCCAGGAGAGCAGAGGGAAGTGTGGAAGGAAAAATCCTGACGATCACCCAAGGGGCTCTGCTTTTGATCGTCTGAGCAGGGGGTCGGCCTTTGAGAGGTTCGGCCCAGTAAATGACCTGCGGGAAAATTTATCCAGATCAAGGAGTGCTGCAAGGTCCAGAAGGGAGGTAGTAGATGGCCGACCCCACGAGGGCCGACCCCAAGGACGAGATGACAGTCAAGGGGAAGTAAACAGCAGACACAGGCCTACCGCAGTAAAACCCTCCGTCCACCTCAAAGTGGCGGCGGAGGATAACATCAGCCAAGACGACCCTACGAGACCCTGGAATGACTCGATACAGAGACTAGAGGATAAGATTGGCAATATTCTGAAGAGTCGGGACCCTCTTCAGAGAGGATACTCCATAGGCTCACCCTTTGTGGCAAAGATAGTCAACTTCCCAACGCCATCCAAGTTTAAGCCACATATTGTCACCCCAAGGTATGACGGAAGTACAAACCCTGTCCATCATATTGATATGTATCAATCGACGGTAGACATATACTCTATCTCAAATGAGATGAGGTGTCGTGCCTTTTTTGGCACTCTGACTGGGGCTGCACATGTCTAGTACATGTCTCTTCCAAAAAACTCCATTGAAAGCTTTAAGCAGTTGGCAGACTGATTTATCCATAACTTTTGCTTTGGGGTGAGGCCACAGAAGAAGACCACACACCTGCTCTATGCTAAGTAGGGGAAGAACGAGAGTCTAAGAGACTACATAACCAGATTCAACAAAGAAAAGTTAGAGGTTGAAGACTATGAGGAGAGCATAGCCATGACCGCTCTCATTGGAGGACTCCAGAAGGGGAAGCTATTATGGAATCTTGTTGAGGACCCTCCAAGGATAATGGATGAATTGATGTCGATAGCAGGAAAGGTGATGAACGCTGAAGAGGCGATGGCCATAAAATACAAAGATGAAAAAGGAGGCATTAGTGGGGGTAAGTACCATAAGAAGAACAAAGAGAGGAAGAAGAGGTCTGCAGACGATAAGTTCGCTGATTACACCCCTCTGACGGTCAGCTGCGAACATATTCTCAATGAGATAAAGAGTGACTGGTCCCTGAAGTGGCCTGAGAAGTTGAGGGCAGCCCCCACAAGAGGAAAAAAAACTTGTGGTGTGAATTTCACCAAGACCATGGCCACGTGATAGACAAATGCTTTGCTCTGAAAGATGAGATTAAAAAAATGTTAAAAGAAGGGAAGTTAAGGAAGTAAGTTGACAAAGGTGACTTCAAGAGGGACCGAGGGGACGACCCCAGAAAGAAGAGAGGCGATGCATGTAGAGAAGGTCCTTCAAAAAGAGGGGACGACCCTTCTGATGATGAGGACGACCCTGACCTCCCTCCAAGAGATGACCATAGCCCTGTCAAGAGACTTAATATGATCTCACTCGGTGTGGGAATGATCTCCAGGGGTCTAACAGGAGGAGGGTCAAAGGTTGCCAACAGGAAGGCCCATGTAGATGAAGCCAAGGCAGTGACAAAAGCTGTACACTCAACCTCTATTAAGGCAAAGTCAGAAAAGAGGAAGAAGGTCGATATGGATACTCTGATAGTGGGGTTCTCAAGAATGGACTTCAAAGTCCTCTTAGCCCCACATGATGACCCTCTCGTCATCACTACCAGGGTGCACGGATGCGAGGTGCCGAGGATCTTGGTAGACGGGGGTAGCTCTGCAGATGTGATGTTTTGGCCGTGCTTCAAAGACTTAGGCCTCAGCCGTGCTAGACTCATCCCATACCATCACCCATTGATTGGGTTCAGTGGGGAAAAGGTTCATCCCCTTGGAGTGTATGAGGACGACGATAGGATGGGAGACGAGTGGCTGAGATGGCTTACTAAGAAGGTCAGCTTTTTTGTGATGGATGAACATATCTTCTCGGCCTACAACATTATACTGGGATGATTAGCCCTCAAGGGGTTTGAAGTTGTTCCGTCTACAGTCCATTAGATGATTAAATTTCCAACCCCTTACGGAGTAAGGGAAGTTCAGGGGGACCAGACGACAGCGCGGGAATGTTATTTTAACTCCGTCGAAGAAAGAGAGGCGCACAAGAAGGCAACAGCCACTTACAATATTAACACCCTTGACCCCAAGGATGAGAAAAAACTCAAGAAAGGAGAAGTCGCGGAAGAGGTAGAATCCATCATCCTCAATGAGGATGAGCCAGAAAAAACTGTCTAAGTCGGCAAAGCTCTGAAGATAGACATAAAAGAAGACCTCATCAAGTTGTTAAGGAGAAGACAGAGTGTCTTTGTATGGAGCCACGTAGATATGCCGGGGATCGACCTCGAAATTATGAGCCACAAGCTCAACGTGGTAGAGGGTGCAAAGCCATTGAAGCATAAGAGGAGAATTTATTCTGGAGAGAAGTATGAGGTCATTAGGGATGAGGTCAAGAAGCTGGAAGATGCAGAGTTTATCAGGGAGGTCATATATCCCGAATGGTTGTCCAATGCAGTAATCGTCCCAAAAGCCAACGGGAAGTGGAGGATGTGTGTAGACTTCACAGACCTCAACAAGCATAGTCCCAATGATAGCTTCCCTCTCCCCCACATTGATAAGATGGTAGACGCTACCGCAGGCCATGAGCTCATGAGCTTCATGGATGCCTATTCAGGGTACAACCAGATCATCATGAACCCTAAAGACTCGGAGAAAATAACCTTCATTACTGATAAGGGGACATACTGTTATAGGGTCATGCCCTTTGGCCTAAAAAATACGAGGGCAATGTATCAGCGCCTTGTGACTAAAATGTTTTAAGACCAAATTGGGAAGTCTATGGAAGTTTATGTAGATGACATGCTGACCAAAAGTTTAAAGGCCGAGGATCATATGGCCGACCTCGAGAGGACCTTTAACACAATGGACAAGTACCAAATGAAGCTCAACCCAGCCAAATGTGTCTTCGGGGTCAGAGCAGGGAAGTTATTGGGGTTCATTGCCAACCAAAGAGGCATCGAGGCCAATCCTGAAGAGATAAGGGCCCTCGTAGAAATGAAGATCCCGCAGACCATCAAAGACGTTCAAAGGCTCACAGGGCGAGTGGCTGCTTTGAATAGGTTTATGTCCAGAGCTACAGACAGGTGCTTACCATTCTTCAAAATTTTGAGAAAGGCTTTTCAATGGAGCGAAGAGTGTGATGAGTCTTTCAAGGAGCTAAAGACATACTTAGGGTCTCCCTTGCTGTTGTCACGGTTAGTACAGGGTGAACGGCTATATGTGTACCTAGTCATCTCAGAATCAGCCATCAGCGCAGCCATTGTGAGAGAAGAGGACAGGGGTACAAAAGCCCGATATTTCAACAGTAAGGCACTCTAGGGGGCAAAGCAAAGATACACAAAGATGGAGAAGTTAGCCTATGCCTTGATCCATGTATCAAGGAAGATGAAGCCGTACTTCCAGTCCCATACAATGGTCATCCTCACTGACTCTCCTCTTAGGCAGATCTTGTACAAGCCAGAAAAATCGGGGAGGCTAATGGCCTGGGCTGTAGAGTTGGGAGAGTTTGACATTGTATATCAACCAAGGATGGCCATTAAGGGGCAAGCATTGGCGGATTTTGTGGCTGAATTTACTTGGGAAGATGATGAGGCTGAAGAGGAAAGCCTCGATAAGATAGATACCCGACAAGGCAGAGTCGTCGATTAATCCAAAGATAAGGCTGAGACAGGCACAGCTAGAGAAAAAGTGGCCGAAAACGAAGAGGGAAGATATCTCTTTAGACAGGGGTCCCTCACTGAGGGAAATTTCTCGGAGGAAAAGACAGTGTGGAGCCTCTTCGTTGACGGGTCCTCTTGTAAAAGCGGAAGTGGGGCTGGATTAATAGTATCAGCACCAGATGGTACAGACATCGAGTACGCCCTAAGGTTCAACTTCAAAGCCTCCAATAACGAGTCTGAATATGAGGCTCTAGTAGCGGGCCTCTCCTTGGGTAATCTCTTAGTATCTATCAGGTCTTGGTCCATAGTGATTCGAGACTAGTGGTGAATCAGATACTAGGAGCCTACGAGGCTAAGGATGAGAGAATGGCCAAATATCTTGAAAGGGTAAAGTAACTATTGAAGAGCTTCAGAGAAGTAAAGTTGAAGAGGATACCTAGGTTTAATAATGGTCGGGCCGATGCACTTGCTAGGCTGGCCTCAGCAACTAGGACAGATATCAGGAGGACAGTCCTAGTAGAAATTTTGCTTCGACCAACGATCGATGAAGAAGAGGGAACACTTGGTTCTTGCTTAAATATCAACAGGGAAGCTTCGTGGATGGACCCTCTAATAAAATACATTAAAGAGGGCGAGATGCCAGAAGAAAAATAAGATAAAAAAACCGCGATATATAGAGCTGCAAAAGTCACTGTCATCGGAGACACCTTGTTCAAAAAGGGGTTTTTGCTCCCATTACTTAGGTGTGTGCACCCGTCTGAAGTCCCACACATCTTGCAAGATGTGCACGAGGGGTCATGTTCAAGCCACATTGGGGGCAGGTTTTTGGCGAAGAGGGTAGTAACCCAGGGGTACTGGTGGCCGACCTTGGGGAAAGATGCCACGTCATATGTAAAAAAGTGTGATAAATGTCAAAGATTTGCCACCGTCCCTCACTAGCCCCATCACCCTCTTACCTTCATTACATCCCCATGGCCATTTGCAGTGTGGGGGATCGACCTGGTAGGACCCTTGCCTAGGTCCATCAATAACTATCGGTTCCTCATCGTAGCAATTGACTATTTTTCAAAATGGGTGGAGGCGGAGCCAATGGTAACGATCACTGAGCATAAGACCTTCCAGTTTATCTGGAAAAACATTATATGCAGATATGTTCTACCCAACACCCTCATTTCGGATAACGGGACTCAATTCAAGAATATATCTCTAGAGAAGTACTGTGAAAGGGTGAGTATCAAATAATTCTTCTCGTCCCCAGGCCGACCTCAAGCCAATGGGCAAACGGAAGTTACAAACAGAAAAATCCTAGACGGGATCAAGAAAAGACTCGAGGAGGAAAAAGAAAGATGGGTTGAGGAGTTGTACGCTGTATTGTGGGCCTACAGGACGACGATGAAGACTCCTACCGGTGAAAACCCGTTTATGCTAGCATATGGCTCAGAAGCCGTCATCCCCACCGAGATTGGGTTTCCTACCCATAGAGTCCAAATGTATGACCCCCACAGAAATATGGAAGAAAGGAGACTTGACTTGGACCTGAACGAGGAAATGAGGGAAGACGCCGAGATAAGGCAAGACGCTTACCAACAGAGGACTGCAAGGTTCTACAACCAGAGGGTGAGACAAAGGCCAATCGCAGTAGGGGACTTAGTCCTGAAAAAGACTTGGCAAAAGCCTAAAAAGCACCACCTAAATTGGCATGGCCCTTATAGGGTCATTGATGAAGTTGTCCCTGGAACCTATAGACTAGAAAACCTAGAAGGGGAACCCTTTTCCAACCCCTAGAATGCAGATCATTTGAAGAAATACTATCAATAAATTTGTAACGTCCTATCGGACCACAGTTGTAATGAATGTGTTGCTCCAACAGAACACTTAGAATGTTAATGAGAATATCATATTATCCCCTCATCTTGTGTTTGTTAATTCTAGTATGATTGGGATCATCTTTACGAAACCACCCTCGGCTATGATGAGGGAAAATGGTGGGGACGACCCCTCATTTACCCTCAAGAAAGACGAGGGGGGACTTGATATTTAAAACCATTAGATTGGTGGTAACCACCCTCGGCTATGATGAGGGTCAATGGTGGGGATGACCCCCCATTCACCCACAAGAAAGACGAGGGGGGACTTGATATTTAAACATCATTTGTGGTGGTAACCACCCTCGGCTATGATGAGGGAAAATGGTGGGGACGACCCCTCATTTACCCTCAAGAAAGACGAGGGGGGACTTGATATTTAAAACCATTAGAATGGTGGTAACCACCCTCGGCTATGATGAGGGTCAATGATGGGGACGACCCCCCCCCCATTCACCCTTAAGAAAGACAAGGGGGGCTTGATATTTAAACATCATTTGTGGTGGTAACCACCCTCGTCTATGATGAGGGAAAATGGTGGGGACTTGATATTTAAAACCATTAGATTGGTGGTAACCACCCTCGGCTATGATGAGGGAAAATGGTGGGGATGACCCCCCATTCACCCATAAGAAAGAAGAGGGGGGACTTGATATTTAAACATCATTTGTGGTGGTAACCACCCTCGGCTATGATGAGGGCAAATGGTGGGGACGACCCCTCATTTACCCTCAAGAAAGACAAGGGAGACTTGATATTTAAAACCATTAGATTGGTGGTAACCACCCTCGGCTATGATGAGGGTCAATGATGGAGACGACCCCCCATTCACCTTCAAGAAAGACGAGGGGGGACTTGATATTTAAACATCATTTGTGGTGGTAACCACCCTCGGCTATGATGAGGGAAAATGGTGGGGATGACCCCTCATTTACCCTCAAGAAAGACGAGGGGGGACTAGATATTTAAAACCACCCTCGGCTATGATGAGGGTCAATGGTGGGGACGACCCCCCATTCACCCTAAAGAAAGACGAGGGGGACTTGATATTTAAACATCATTTGTGGTGGTAACCACCTTCGGCTATGATGAGGGCAAATGGTGGGGACGACCCCTCATTTACCCTCAAGAAAGACGAGGGGGGACTTGATATTTAAAAACATTAGATTGGTGGTAACCACCCTCGGCTATGATGAGAGCAAATGGTGGGGACGACACCTCATTCACCCTCAAAAAAGACGAGGGGGGACTTGATATTTAAACATCATTTGTGGTGGTAACCATCCTCGGCTATGATGAGGGCAAATGGTGGGGATGACCCCTAATTTACCCTCAAGAAAGATGAGGGGGGACTTGATATTTAAACATCATTTGTGGTGGTAACCACCCTCGGCTATGATGAGGGAAAATGGTGGGGACGACCCCTCATTTACCCTCAAGAAAGACGAGGGGGGACTTGATATTTAAATATCATTTGTGGTGGTAACCACCCTCGGCTATGATGAGGGAAAATGGTGGGGACGACCCCTCATTTACCCTCAAGAAAGACGAGGGGGGACTTGAAATTAAAACATCATTTGTGGTGGTAACCACCCTCGGCTATGATGAGGGCAAATGGTGGGGACGACCCCTCATTTACCCTCAAGAAAGACGAGGGGGGAATTGATATTTAAAACCATTAGATTGGTGGTAACCATCCTCGGCTATGATGAGGGTCAATGGTGGGGCCAACCCCCCATTCACCCCCAATAAAAACGAGGGGGGACTTGATATTTAAACATCATTTGTGGTGGTAACCACCCTCGGCTATGATGAGGGCAAATGGTGGGGACGACCCCTCATTTACCCTCAAGAAAGATGAGGGGGGACTTCAAAATTTAAAACATCATTCAGTTGGTGGGAAACCACCCTCGGCTATGAAGAGGGCAAATGGTGGGGATGACCCCTCATTTACCCTCAAAAAAGACGAGGGAGGGGTTAGTGATATTGTTAATTTAAAAACATCACAAGATAAATCATACAAGAGACAAGCATAGAAGATAGAAAGAGGTATTTTATTACAAAATGTTATAGATGTTTGTCCAACAAAAGTAAAGTACAAAAAATGGTTTACATGCAGAGGGTATTGGCTACAAACAGCCACCCTATTGAGTGACATCAGAGGGCAAGGCCTCAACATCAATGGGTGTTTCCTCTATAACAAGGACAGGCCGAGCCTCTGACGTGCCGGTACCTTCGACGTGCACTTGAGATTCGACGTGAGCTAAGGCCTCGGCAATAAGAGGATCATCCAGTTGAACTACCTCAAGAGAGGGGCGGACAGACGATACTACATCAGCGAACTTGAGGACGACCCACCGACAGGCCGTCCTGATTCCCCTCTCTAAGTATTCAAGACTGAAGCCTTGAAACTCATCCAAGAGTTTATAGGCCTCTACTGCATCGGCCTCTGCCTTCTTCACTGCTTCGGATAGCTCATTCTTGAATTGGGAAGTCAGGGCTTCTTCCTTTGCCTTAAAGAGGTCATCCCTCATCTTCAAATCAGCATCATACTGCTTCGTCAGCTCGTCCAGGACCCTTGCATGTTCGGTCCTCGCACTCTCCAACTCGGCCCTTGCAGTCTCGAGCTCGGTCTGTAGGTCAGCCTCATGCTGAATAGCCCTCTCGGCTTCATGGAATTTCTGTTGGTTCTCGACCATCCACTTGGTAGCAGATGTGAAGGTACAAACAGACTGCACAGAAAAAGACACTTGTTAAGGGGCCGAGGAAACAGTTAGTGAAAAATTCAACTAAGGAAATGAAGTAAAAATAAATACCTGGGCTAGAGTGTGCAGACCATAGTCATACACCTTAGCTGGGCGTATCTTTGACAGGAAGTCATAGTCAGCGGCCGAGGGGGTAGAGAACATAGAAGCCTTGGCCGCCCTCAGATTGGCTATCAGGGAAGATGGCTCAGCCTTCAAGAATGTTAAGTTTTGGGACCAAAAGGCTCCCATGCTGGAAGAGGATCCAGTCCCCTCAGACGCCTCCACCCTTGCCCTCGTCCTTGAATCCGGCCGAGGGTCAGCAGGAACTTCTGAGCCCTTTCTTTTGTGGCTGTCGGCAGATGGTTCAACAGGTGTCAGCCCCACAACCTTTGACTTCCTCGGAGCCTGCTGAGGCTCTTTGACTTTCTTCTTGCCCAGACCAGATAGTAAGCTTGGGGCAGTCATTTACCAAAGTTGGTCAGAGATACCTGCAGGACGACCTAAAAAGGAGAGTACACATCAGAAAGATACAGAGGCAAAGATGAAACACTTGGAAAAAATCAAAGATTGAGTAAAAAAATAATAATAGCTCACATAGCTCTATCAAGGGGCCGACCCTCAGACTAGCTTCTTTGAGGAACCATCTTTAAACTTTGCAAGTTCACCCTCTCTCCCTCGTTCTCTCATATACTCGACTATGTCCTTTTCATCCAGACTAAGTCCGGGGTCTGACCTAGCCTTCATAGAGGGGTTAGACCATCTCCTTGGAACCCTCGGATCGTCGTCCAAAGGCTAAGCCCTGGCAGCAAATTCCCATTCCCCAGATATGAAGAAAAATCTCTTCTTCCAGTCATGGTTAGAGGTTTGTGCCACGTGGAGAAGTTTTTTATCAGACTTCCTCACCCACAGATGATAGTACCCAGGCTGTTTGGAGGAGGAAGTGATATTATATCAAGCCAAGAACACATCAGCTAAAGGCTCATCAGTGAAGGTATTCTTCCACAAGGAGACATAACCGAGGATAGTCCTTCAAGATTTGGAAGGAAGTTGAGAGGGGGCAACGTCGAGGGCTGACAATATATTGACTATGGTAGGGTGCAGAGGGAACCTAACGCCGACCTTTAACATATGTTCATATACAGCGACCTCCCCCTCATCACCCTCGAAGACTTTCTCAGACTCAGAGGGAACCCTCATACTTATGTTGGGGGCACACCAAATGTATGACTCCACAGCAAGAGGTCGCAATCCCTAACGGTGGAAACATAAGCTGAGGCATGGGAGGTGTCAACTGGGTTAGCGTCCGAATCCTCACCATCATCCTCAGTCCCCTCTCCCTCGGCCTCATCACCTATCAGAGGTCCACCAGGAAAGGCCATCTGGAAGGCATGAGGGGATAAAGTTGTTAGAGGAACAGCCTCAGAAGGGACCACTCCCTCGGCCTATCGGCTTGGGCTAAGATCAGACGCCTCTCTCCTCCCGAAAGGGCCAGCACCTGTCGGCGAGGATGCTCTCTCATCCATCTTTCCTTCGTATGATTGACTCTAGACTGGACGACAAGACGATCCACAGGACTCAGGGGGTACGATAGTGGCTAATGGAATGGGAAAAATGGGTCGTATCCAATTAGGGTCAGCCCCTCGTCTTCTCTCCTCCTCTTCCTCTATTCGTCTGATATCTACGAGGAACTTCTCTCTCAGGGATGGGAATTCCTCAGCTAATTCGTAAAGCCTCCTAAGCATTAAGGGGAAAACCCTACACTTAGAAGAATTTGGCTAATCCAACTACAAACAATCTCACCGTTGACTAAGTTGGACTTTTGGATCAAAACCAAAGAAGGAAAGGGTTTTGATCAAGAACACTCAAGAAAGGGAAGAACTCGACTTGCCGGAGAAGGCACCAAAAAACATAAGGAAACCCTATAAACACCACAAGGGGGCATCAACCCCAATGCATAAAATGAAATTGAATATTAAAAATGGAATTTATGGCAAAGAAAAGTACCTGAAGAAGAAAGCAACGGCTGAATGAATCTTGGTACAGAAAGGTTGCAGAAATGGCTATGGAAGCTGTTGAGAAGCTAGAGAGAGAGAGAGAGTTAAGGCACGAAGAATAAGAAGAAAGGAAATGATTTCAAAAATTGTTTAAATATCTTGCTAATGAGTGGGCCCATTAACCAGGGCAGAACACAGCCCACGAGGAGGGCATCATTAGGGCACAAAGTCCCAAGCAGTGTGCAGCCGCCACACCTAGGAAACTAGAACGACAGTGGATGTCTGCCTAAGTGTCACATCATCTTGACAGGTGTCACTGATCAAACTGATCACACTCAGCTCAGAAGCAACACAATCTCTCAGCCAGCTCAACAACATCGATGGCTAAGGGCTGGGGGTGATTGATATACCCATATATACCCTCGATCAGACCTAGGATGACCCTTCAAGGGGCCGACCCCTTATCAGACCCAGACAACCCTTCAAGGGGCTGACCTCTCATCAGGCCTAGACGACCCTTTAAGGGGCCGACCCCTCATCAGGCCCGGATGACCCTTCAAGGGGACGACCCGTCATCAGGCCCAGCGACCCTTCAAGGGGCCGACCCATCATCATGGATCAGACGACCCTCCAAGGGGCCGACCCCTCATCAGGCCCAGATGACCCTTCGAGGGGCCGACCACTCATCATGGTCTGGATGACCCTCCGAGGTACGACAGTACGAGGCCCAGATTAGGCCAGACTCACTACCAGAAGGAACTTTTCCCTCGGCCTCATATCATAGGCCGAGGGTGACATCATCACAGCGCGTGGTTTGGGAGACGCGTGGAACAGTGTGCGTGAGTCTCACATGGAACGTGGAAGACCGTTATAACAATATCACCCCCTCACGTGAGGGAATATTTTGTCATCATTAATCACAGGTGGCATCTACAGGTGTCAGCAGGGGATTGGCTAGATCATCATTCACATGCACCATGCAAGCTTGGGGGGGTACACTACACCCCCCAAGACCTATATATACTTGTCACCTACAACCCTACAAGGGGATCAAAAAATTATAACCCTAGCTAAAACTCTACTTGTACACACAGTAGAGAGAGAAAGGGAGCTTATGTGCATTGTATCCAAGGCCATTAGTGACCATACTTAGTGGATCACACACTCACAGTGGATGTAGGACTAATTGGCTGAGCCACTATACATAATTGTCTTATTTCTCTTATACTCATCTCCTTCTACACACTTACACACTTATACATCTATGGCTACCATGGTACTTAGAGTTTGGGCTCATCATCACTTATCTGGTGGTGCTGAATCTAAGCATCATCAAGGAATAAAAGTTTTTTTTAGAACATTCAACCTTATTCCAATAAAATTATTAATCAAGTGACTTCCCTTACCTCAAACATCTTTCAAAATTGTAAGATTTATGATAAGATCTCTAAAAAGGATATCAACATTACAAAAAAAATTCGCATCAAAACTCTGCCAAAGAAAATTCATTTAATAAAATTTCAATGGAGAAAACCTCCATTTGGCTATTTTAAACTTAATATAGATGGTGCATCCAAGACAACAAGTGCATTGGAGGTGTCATAAGATATCCTCAAGGTTTATTTATAGCTAATTTTGCTAAATCTATAGGCAGGCAATCCTCATTCACAACTGAGGTAATGGCTTTACAAGCATGTCTAAAGTTGCTTTCTCATCTAAATATATCTAATGCAACTATTGAATCTGATTGTAAATCTTTAGTTGATATTGTGGTGAAGAAAGAAAAACCCCCATGGACGTCTATTGAGACTTTTGATAATATCTCCTATCCAATAAATTTTAAAATCAACCATACTTGGAGAGAAAACAATGTTGTTGCAGATTACTTGGCTTCAAGTGCAGCAGCTCTAAAGCAAATGGACTCAACTTATTGGAGTTTCAATTCTCTTCCATATTTGGCAAAAGGTCATCTTAATATGGATAGGCAAAATATTCCATCTATCAGAATTAAAGTCAAGAAATTGTAATGGGGATGTCTATAAATCCCCAAGTTTAATGTCTTTAGCTTATATTATTTGTAATGGGGATCAATTATAAATCCCCAAATTTGTTTATCTAAAATTTCCTTCATATAATGGGGATACTTTATTAATCCCCAAGTTTAAAAGCTTTTTTTCTAGAGTAATGGGCCCATCCTCTAGAAATAGCAAGTTTTGGGTTTGTAAGACATGGAGAGGCTATTTCTCTGTTATTTATAAATAAAATGTGTGGGGGTATTGTCCCTCTTTG
The DNA here is from genome assembly GCA_949130495.1 of Sambucus nigra. Lineage (NCBI taxonomy): Eukaryota > Viridiplantae > Streptophyta > Magnoliopsida > Dipsacales > Adoxaceae > Sambucus > Sambucus nigra. The sequence continues at coordinate 589,293,333 of OX422208.1, forward strand.
ATAAAAAAAAATGTATACAGTTATGCATTTTGGACTCAATAATTCAAGTGCTACTTACCAAAGAACCATGATAACTATATTTCATGATATCTTTCACGAGATTGTGGAGTTTTATGTTGACGATCTGGTAATAAAGTCCAAGAAGGAGGTTGATCACTTGACAAACTCGAGGAGGGTGTTCGTAAGGTGCAGAAAGAAAAAGTTGAAGATAAACCCCCTCAAGTGTGCATTTGGTGTGAGAAGCAGTAAGTTTCTAGGGTTTGTTTCCAACAGGCAAGGAGTACAAATGTACCTGGATAAGCAAAAAGGCATCCTCAACACGCTAACGCCCAAATCTGCAAGAGAGTTGAAAAGCTTCTGGGGAAGGTCTCCTACCTGAAGAGGTTTGTGCCTGGACTTACTAAGGTCACTCACCCGCTAATATAGTTTCTGCAGGCAAAGACCAAATTTGTATAGGAGCAGCCACACCAGGAGGCTCTAGACCAATTGAAGAATCTCCGAACGTATCCTCAAACGATGATCCCTCTAAAGGAAGGTATTCCTCTACATCTCTATCTCACATATACTTGGAGATTAATTGGAGCATTTTAAGCTCGAGAGGTAGAGATGTAGAAAAACTAGTGTATTACTTAAGTAGAATCATACATGGGCCTGAGGCCAAGTATACCAGCATTGAGAGGCATTATTTGGATCTTCTACTTATTGCACAAAATACCGGAGTTATTGTGGGCTTACAGAACAACTATGAGTAAACTTACATGCTACACTCCTTTTTTTCTTAATTTTTGGGGCTAAAACAATCCTTCTAGTGGAGCTAGAGGTACCTTCTACTCGATACAACTTGCGAAGTGCAATGCTTCCCCACAGAAGATATATGCTATTAGAAGTACTTTAAGAGCACAGAGATAATGCTAAGAGACCCTTCGTGGTGTATAGAAAGCAGTTATTTGGATCCTATGATCAACTGGTGAAGCCAAGAAAGTTCCAGGAAGGAGACTTAGTTTTAAAGGGTTGCACAAGACATATTCAGGATCTCTCACGACCTAAGTTTGAGGCAAATTGAGAAGGATCATATATTGTTCGAAAGGAACATGACTTAAGTTATTGTGAGATATCGAAGGTTGAAGATGATGTTACTTTCAAGATTAATAACAAATGTCTCAAAATTTATTATGTTTAGAATCACTTGGCATTCTTAGCCCATTCTTATTGAACCTCGTATATTATTGCAAATCTTGAAGTTTGTGGAGAGGATGTTCTCACAACTTAGAAAAAAACACATAAATTTTTCTTAGATAATATGAGGATGTTGTGTGATGAAATAAAGCAATGTAAATTTTTTTTTTTATGGAACAAAGACAACTAACATATAAAGAAGATATAGGAAACACTCTCGTTGAATTCATTCAAAGTCCAAAATAATATCATTACAAAAAGAGGAGCTACTGCCTCAGGGTACATATCCAAAAAGGGAAATGAAAGAAAGAATAATAAAATCATAATAATAACTAGGGTCGTCTATGACAAACCACAAGTTAAAATAATATAACAGTCTATCGTGATCGTGGAGTAGCATAGAATCCACAGAAGACTACTTGCTCGTCAATTATGTCATGCCAGCTTGGTGATGAGCCATCACCAACTGTAGTTGGTCTACCTTTTCCTCAACCTTAGCTAATGCCTCTCAAATATCAAGAACTTCCTCCTCATCTTCGGTAATATCAGGACTTAGGCTTGCCATTTTATCATCTATTATAGCTTACAAGTGATTGGCAGATTTAAGTTTAGAATAGAAGGCAAGAAGGTCAGCTTTCTTGAAAGCCTTGAGTAAGTCAGTCAACCACATCATGGAAACCATTAACCAACAAGAACATTGATCTTCCCCAAAAAATTCTTGATCTTTGATGGACTTAAGGATTGTAACGGGGTCTGCAATGCATCTCTGAAGATCGTAGAAAATCCCAATAACTTGTAAGCCATCATAACAGGAAAAACTTGGACATAACGAGAGGTGAAGGTGGAAGTATGGCGATCTAATAATCATTCGATCAACTCTTGGTATGGCATTCTTAAAATATGAGGAAATCTACCAAATTCTACCTTATAACTTCGATAGGGGAAACCTCAGGAGGATGTATGCTAAACGCACTATCACTCGTAAAGGAAAAAATGGTATTGGAACCTCTATCACCCTCTTGTAAAATTGGAGTAGTGGCTTGCGCAGTCTCCTCAACATTTTGGCTAATAGGGGGGAGAATAGTTTCGTCACAAGGCCACCAAAAACTGCATCACCCTCCATAACCTTTTCGCGGGTAGCCTTTGGAATCACTTATTCAATAATGGCAACAAGTTCCTCCATAATGATTAGATGATCAACTTCAACCTGAAAGAAATTAAGAGGAAATGGAAGTTAGAGAAAAATAAAACTATGGCATAACAGACATTCCTCAAGGCCCAGTGTGCCTAAAGGACCTTTATGGTTGCTCGACTAGGTACATTGAGAACGCTTAAAAAGTCCCAGTTTACTTAAAGGACCTAAATGGTTGCTCTACTAAGTAAATTGGTAATTCCTCAAGTGCCAGTGTTCCTAAAGGACCTTTATAGTTGCTCGACTGAGTGCATTGTGGACGCTTAAAAAGTCCCAGTTTACCTAAAGGGCCTAAATGGTTGCTCGAGTAGGTAAATTGGGCATTTATGCATTAACAGTTAGATAAAAAAACATATATACAAAGGAAAGTGTAGATAAAAATCATACCTCTCCTGGAGAAGCTCCCATAATGTTTGCCTGCTCAGCTGCCACCTCACCAAATTCTACTTGATTAACAACGTCCTCTTCTCGGAAAGCTAATCTACCTTCCAAAATAGTAGGGCCAAATAACCCCACCAAAAATTTCTCATTAATTATGGGTTTGGGTGGAATAACCAGAGGTCCCTACAGGTATTGACAGAAACCTCCTCGATAGGAACTGTCACGAAGCACAAAGGAGTAAAAAGGGAAAATTTAGTTCATGTAAAGAAGTGGAGCAAAGACACAAAAAAGTTCACTGATAAACAATAAATACTCACCACAGATATTGGTTCAACAACTAAGTCTTCACTAGCTATTATCTCATCACGAATAATAGGCAAATAATGAGTTGGGTCTAAAATGAGGGCAATGTGATCCTCAAGGGGTGGGGATGATGAATGGAGATCAGGAGGAGTTTGTTGAGAGGAGTGTTATTGGGGACTTGGTGTTCCTTGCTCCTCATGTTACTCATTTTTAGCAACAATGTCATCCAAAATAGTGTAGTCTATAGGGGAAGTTGGTTTCTCGATCAAATACATTCTATGTAATCTTCATGATGGATGGACCAATAGAACATGCTCTTGGTCCTCTTCTTCTCCCTCCTCGTCATCTTCTTTAACCTGCTCAACATCCACTTCAGCCTCCTCATTTTCAGTAGCCTGAAGAATCCTTGTGCTTGATCTGGTCCTCTTTTGGCCACTCATACTAGTAGGAGGAGTAAAAAAATGCCCATTGCTGCCATCTGTTGTGCGAAAGTTGCTCTGGTGGTCGAAGAACCTTAATCCCACTGCCTCAATAATGTCTTAAGTAAATCAGAGCACAAACTGACCAGCTGAAGATCAACTTGGGATATAGATGGAGTTGCCCTTAGGCTACTTAGGGAACATTTTCTTCTTAGTGGGGGATTTATTCTTGACCTTAGAAACTACAAAGATTAAGGCACCAATGGGTGTCTCCTCCCCAACAACACCACGAGCAGGGGTATGTAGATCATATGCCTCCTCAACATGTTGGGAGGTAGAATTCCCTTTCTTTTTCTTCAAAATGGCTTCACTCACAAGTGCCAAGGGAGGTATCTCGGGAGGCATGGCATCATTGGCTTAACTTAAAGGAAATTGGGATTGATTAATGGAATAGGTTCTCAATCCTAACTCCGTTGGTGGAAAATGTTCAACTGCTGGATAGATGGGGTCTTGCTCAATAAATTTGAGGAACCTGCTAAGCTAATTCGTCCAAAATATATTAAGGTAATTTGGGGACCTACTACCTCGAGCACGTTTGGCATGTATAACCATTTTCCCGTGAAGATGATTGGACAAATTTGCCACTATTTTGGTAAAAAAATGCTCATAGACCATGGAAAAGTTTGTGGGTTTCTCAGTTGTATTATGTTTGAGAAGGGGCACCCCCTAGTCAAAGACAAATTGCATGGCCATGGGATGGGGTGAGTAAGCTATGCAGAACTTTTCCCACTTAGTGTATGAGATAAGGTAGGAAGCAGTAAGAATTAAAATAATGTTGAAAGAAGGGAAATTGAGGGCATAAGACTCCTCGACTGCTGTAACAGGTCAAAAAGCCTCATCAGAGAAATTAATAGTAAAGAAGTAGTCAACGACAAAGTAAGGACAAAACTTAAAACACTTTACATTATTAATGAAAGAATGGAAAGGCTTCTTAGATTGTTTGTGGTTCCAATCAAGGATGTGGGGAACCTTGATATCATGTTTAGTAGGGAAGAAACCAGCGGGAGAATAATTAGGGAACCAGGCATAAGTGAAATCCATGAGAAGGATGTGGTTAGCATAATTTGACACATCAAATCTACCAATAGACCTGGAAGAGTCATCCTGTATCCTATCAAGCCAAGTATATAAAGAGCTAAGTGTGATGGCAGCTAAGAGAACCTTCACACCAAAGGATAACTGAACAGTAAGATTGATTAGGTCCCTTCTTGGACAGTCATGAGGCTTTCCAGGTAGGAAGATCCTCGATAATATAACCCAGATATAACCAGCAAGTTCACTGCTACTTTTATAGAGCTCTCCAGTAGGAGGCATCACGAACACATGTTTTACCTTGGGATCGTGTTTACCTGGCCCTCGGGTTTGGGCACTGGCCTTATCCTCCATGTAGAAAAAGTGTCTGATAATCTCCGAAAATATACACTTATTATAAGTTTTCATGAAATACTTGATTATTCACCTTAACTCTTTGTGATCAGTTGCCTCATCCCCCGAGATGGCTTCCTCAAAGAAGGTATATATGCCAGCAGCTTTAAGTCCTAGGATTTCACACACATCCTCCAACGTAATCGTGAACTCCCTCTAACCAGCAGTAAAGGGTTGAGTCTGATGGCTCCAACAAGTAACCAACATCCTCAGAGTATTGTTGTTCTTAGCCAATGTAAGATTTCCAAACCATATGGCGGAGGACAGACCAACAAGTGACAGTTTTGCAGCGTATTTTCCATGGATATAGTTCGTCCACATTCTCAAACCATCGCATGAGCCCCCAGCAGACTCAAATTCCCCGTTGGAATAGGGGTAAATCCATCTCTCAACCCTAAACCTGGTGATGGTAGAACCATGTATGTACGCCTAGTTCTGAGTGATGTCGTTCTCACCCACGAGGAGATTTGCATCTTCTTCCTTAGAGGTAAGGTAACCAGGGAATTGATTCGCCACCTCCCAGAATTGATCTATAGGCCCAAAGTAGGGAGCACGGTGATATTTCCCCCCATTGAAGTTGACGATCAATGGTCTCAGAAGGGTCTTCCCTAACAGATGTAGCTTTTTGGGTGCCATTTTTAGAAAATAAAAGAAATAGATGAAAAGAGGGGAACTTGGAATATTTATCTCACAAAAGCACTTCTGTGTGTGTGTGTGTGTGTGTGTGCGCGCGCACGCGCGCTCAAAGAAGACGATATTGCCCGAAATCGTAAAGGTAAAAATGTTTGGCGGCAGAAGAAACCCTTTTATAAGGGATAAAATTTAATAATAAAATAAGCCCCTCAACTATACACGCGTGCGTAGAGATAAGGGTAATGATCGCGGTAGGAATTGCAATGCCTGAGGTTCCTCGCGTGGAATTCATGTGCATACCTTAGCCTTCCACGTGTACACCTGGGGGATGTATGTCAGTTTCATTTAAAGCGAAGCGACGCAGCAATGATGATAATGATTTATTCTCTTATACACTTGAGCAAGTAAAATGGTTTTGGGGGAAATATTTGAAAATCCCATTATAATTGAGAAGCACCCAAAAGTGTACATTTTATACCCTAAATAGACGTATTTTAGTTGCTAATTCTTGGCAATTTGGGTCTTACGCGCTTTATTGTCTATTTTGTAGGTCGAATGCACGTTGCAGTGTTCAAATGCGTATTTCAAGGCAATTGTGCGGATTATTGAGCTAATTACCCTTGTCCCGTATCCTAACCTAGCCACAACCCTACCCCGAACCCCGTGTGTATTTAGTTTGTCCCTTTTTAATATTTTTTAGAATTTTAGTTTGAGTCGTTTTTATTTTTAGTATTTATTTTAGATTTATTTAGAATTTCTAGGTTTTATTTTCTATTTTTATATTTTATTAGTATAATTTTATTTTATTTTCATTTTTATTAGTTTTTAGTTTTATTTTATTAGGATTAGTTTTTTATTAGGATTTTAATTTTTTTTAGTTTTATTAGAGTTTACATTTTTTTTTGGTTTTTAGTTTTTAGTTTAATACATTTTTATTTTTATTCCTTTTTAGTTTCATTTTTAATTTGAATCTTTATTTTATTTTTAGAGTAGGATTTTATTTTAAAATTTTTAGTTTTATTAGTTTAATTTTTAAGGATCCAAATTAAACACACACATAAACCCACACACACACACTATCCTAAACACACTCATACCCACCTACCATATACTCACATACACACAAACCTCCCTCACCCTCCCCAATTACCCTACACCATCATACACCCTATCTTACCCCACTCCATCATCAACCTCCAAATAACCCCTTTCTCTCTCCTCTCACCAAAACTCCATTATCTACCTCAAACCCATATCCTCCATAACCCACATAACCAAAATTCTAACCACCACGATCCACCCACTTGAAACCCTACTAGTGGCGACCCGTGTCTACCAATCCGGAGCTAACCCGATAAAACCCTGAACCCGCGATCTCTCCCCGGCGCCCAGTAGCCCCAGCTCCGGCGGGCTGCCCAACTGACCTGTGATCTCATACACCTACCGGCGACCTCCCTCCGTTGGAATTCGAACCCTTACAAACTCGAGGCCCCGACCCAACCAACTCGAATGACCTTAACCCACCGGCCTGCGCGTCCAAACCCCAGTCCAACCCGAAACCCCTTTGTCGTGACCACATGCTCGAACCCATCTCTGCAAACCCGAAACTCATCCGAACCCGAACCCTCCTACCTATCCAACAAATTTCAAAACCTCCAGCCATGACCCGAATTCAAATACCCATCCAAGTACCCAAGGACCCACGTCTCCTTTTCTTTTTTAACCCTATACCCATTTCAACCCAATGCCAAAATCGTGTACCTGTTCAAAAGCACAAAGCCAAAAACAAAATAAAAACCCATGTGTCTTATTAAAACCACCTAAAACCATTTAAACCTTTTATCCTCAATTTTTCCACAAATACCCCCAACTACCTATTTTAACCCAACTTCCAAAAATACCCTCATTCACCCTTTATCCACATGACCTCACACAATCCATGCACATTTGTGCATTTCCCTATTTTGAACCCAACTTATCCTCACACCCCTCATGTCCACTTAATCCCTACCCAAATTACCCCCATGCTCCATGCCTACTATTTAAGGATGGAAGACCCCATTTGAAGACTTATCAATTTGGAGAGAGAATTCTAGAGAGAGATAGTTAGAGTAGAAAATAAATTAGGTAGAAAAATATTTTGTAAATAGTTTTATTTTTATTTTTAGAGATTTGTGAGGATAAATTGTGACTAATTCAATTGATTATTATATTGAATTGATTATTTTTGGATGCTCATATTGGATTGATGGTGCTTGATTTCAAGGAAATAAGAGTTCAATTTAACTTCAAGAGATTGGGTTTGATTGTTCCCTTCTCTTCTCATTTATTTTATGCCTTTGATTATTAAATTGTCAAATTTCATACCATGTTAAGCTAAATCCCCATTCAAGGGGTGGGGGAACCCTTATTTGATGTTATTTTAATTTAATTAGTTTGATTACTTCAAAATTCCCTTTGAATATTAATTTTGATCCCTCACCCTTAAATTTACCCCTCGAGAGAGGGTAAATGATTTTCGAGAGAAAATTGAAATTCTAGTTATAATACCCATTTTAGATTCGAACTAGAGATAGGGGTTTCTTAAGTGGGGTATTATTACTTGAATTTCAACTCTATTTTCATTTTCTAAGATGTATATAAATTTTGATGAATCGATCCTAGCGGGTGATTAATTAAAAGGAGTGTAGATCTATTTTCTAGAGTTGGGGGGGTTAAACTTAATTTTCTAAAAGATTACTATTATAATTACATTTGCAACGAGAGTTGATTTGTAATTTTGGTATTAATCTGGGAGAATTCAATTAATTAAATTAATTAGTTAGAATAGCTAAAATTTGTGGTGTAGACCCACTCCTTGATTGTTCTCACATTTATTTACCTCATTTATCTCTTATTTTTGTGTTAGACTTTATTTTTCATTTTAGTCACTTGTTAGTTTGTCATTTGATCTTTCATTTAGTTTAGTGTTATTTCACACCTCACCTCACAAAATTGTTTTAATATTTGAAAAGCTAAAAAAATAGAAAAGAAAAATTCCAAAAAGAAAATTAAAATTGAATTACAATTGAGTTTGTCTCTAGCTTACCCCCTTTATGTGGATTGACATCCTTACTTACCGCTCTACGCTTTAGTTTGATATTATTTTCCAGGTATTATAAGGTTTTGATTTACTTGCTTTCAAACAACGACTACACATAAAAAGTAAAGTTATCAAATGGCGTCGTTGCTATTCTTGGGAGCGTGAAGCAGTCGGAGCGGATTCAATTTTGTAGTTCATTTATTTTCTATATTTTGTTGCATTTTAGTACCATTTTTCTTTATTTTAGAAGGCTTGTATTAGGAGTTAATTAATTTTCTTGTATTGCGGTGCATAGAGACACCATATTTTTCATTTTTTAAAATTTTAATAATCGAAGAAAGCTTGATAGGGAAGTCGGACAAGGTAGAGAGAGGGCGTCCAAAGGCAAGGATTTAGAAGCCTCTCTACCTTGGGTCGGTAGGACTCCCGGGGCCGACTGATATTGGCGTGATCTCCTCCCGGTCAACTCAAATTTTTCGGCACCCCACTCTATAAAAATCGTGGGAGGTACATCTCTTGAACCCTCGCGCCTCTCCTGTTAGCGAGCCAATTATTGTGTGTACTTGTGTGCTCTTGTGTGATTTTATTCTCGCATTTATTTTTTGAATGGTGTGATGAATTAAATTACTAAGACCTACACTCGGTCACTCACGAGAAGGGATTTCATCACCCGACTCACTCGCTTACCAATTGTATGCTACCCTAGCCATCCTTAAATTTAAAATCAATTAACTAAGTAGCCCAATAGGAGAAAATTTTGCAAAGGCGATCACTAAGATATTTTCGTGAATTTTGTATCGCCCGCGGACTTAATTAAAATTTGACTACCCTTTCATTAAATTCAAAGATAAAAATTGGCTACGTGCTAGTTAGGATTTCTCCCTGGCGTGTGTGTGTCCAATTTACTTTTTCGCTACTCAAATTTTAGTTAGTTCGTCCCTTCAAAGAGTCCACCTATTTTTCCCACTATTTTCTTCCAAAAAAAATCCAAAAATATTTTCTTCCTTTATTTTTCACAAAACTCCAAAAATATTTTCTGCTATTATTTTTATAAAAAAATCCAAAAATATTTTCTTTCTTTATTTTATAAAAAATCCAAAAATATTTTGTTTCTTTCATTTTAGAAAAACCCAACAATATTTTCTCTCCTTTTGAAAAATTTAAAAAATTTCAAAAAAATATTTCTCTCCACATGGTCGACGAACGTCCCTTACGGGACTACTTTGGTCATTTTCCTTTAACACACGACACGTGTGAAAGTGATCACAAGCCCTCTCTTTATGATATTCTTAGTGGTCACAGCTCTCTCACGAGAACCATAGATACTCTTACACCATTTATTCACTCACCTCCTATTCCATCACCCTCGGTGTCAAGTGTCGACGTGTCGCATATCTTGTCGTGCACCCATTGTTCCTATGCCGATCACTTGTCCCATGAGTGTCCTTACTTGTCATATCCCTACAAACCCACCATGGAACATATGTATCCATATGACACTGTTTCGAAACCCACATCAGCCTATTATTTCGATATGTCTAATCACTAGTTGTGTGAGTACCCTTATTCGTGGAGGCCTGATCACCCTTCCACGCAATACGAATCCCAACCTGATGTTGAGGATCCCCACACGTTCCCACAGCCATCATGGCAACCTTGTGCACCCGTTCATGATCAGTTCCCTCACTATGCACCCACTGAATATCAATCATTTGTCCATCACGAAAGTGATCCTTTCGTATATGATGAACTTGGCTCCACTCCACACATTTCATTTGAGTATTCTCCATATAGTCATAATCATAGCGAGTTGTGTCCACCTAAACCACCACCACCACCCGTCACTCCACCACCACCACCATCCACATCCTCTCTCGAAAGCCTATTGCAAAAGTTCATATTCGAGCAAGAACAAGCCACTCAAATTCAAACTCAAGCTCTCCAAAGGCTTGAACAACGCCTTAATGAATTTGAGTGTGTGAGAGAGTCGGACATTTCCATGGATCCACCCATTGTTGCACCCTAGTGTCATACTGAGTCGTCTTTTGCCACGAATTTTGAGTGTGACCAACCCTACCACCTTGAGAATCTCGAAGTTGAGACCATTCCATGGTTCGGGTCCCAAGTCGACAATTGTGTTGACTTACCTTTTGATAGTGAGCCTGATCCAATCCCACCATGTCCACCTGAGCCCCACTTTGAGGTTCCCATTCCCTTTCCCAATAAATCCAAAAAAATGTTCGAGTCTACGCCTATGGAGCCCACCGTATGTGTTCCCGAGGAACCACTTCATTTTAGGTTAGCTCCGGCTACGAGTGCTCACCATTTTTTCGAGATAGAATATGTGATAATTTCTACCTCTCCGGATATGGATCATATTCCACCATGCTTTACCCAATTTGAGTCATATATTAATATTGATTCTTCGCTCTCGTATTTGGATGCCTCGTCTTACCCACCCACCACATTCACGGAATGCTACTCTTATGGATAAGTTGACTACTCCATCTTTAGAAACCACACTCCCTTGTGAGTATTCCTTTACTACTTCCAATGAGTGTGTGTCTCCCACGCTTGAGTTGGATCATCTTCATCCACCATTTATCCCACCTGACCCACCCATTATTCGACCTTCTCCACCACCACCTGGTTTGGATCTTGATTTTACACATTTCATGTTTCCATCTACATTTTTAGATCCTAACCTAAAACCATCCTCCACCTTCCACGAGAGTATTTATGCTGCAACTCTCCACCCTGACATCGAGCTTGTTACCCCTTCGCCATCCACTTCCTCGTGGTGGTGATTTTTCCCATCGACAACTCCCTGGCATGTCACGGCGCGACCATTATCATCGCCCATTGATAGAATGGTCATGTGATTTCTCTGAGGCCCAACCCCTTCCACTTACCAAACCATTTTTCCTCCCTCACCAATTACAGCACCATGCTTATAGGGCCCTAGTTGGCCTCACATTTAGGCTCATTAAGGCCCGTGGCCGATACCTCTTCACCCTTACCTTAATACCCACCCACCCATGGTCCACCGATGTTTTGCATCGTGTGGTGCACTTTGCCAAACAGGTGCACTGACCTGTTTTAGCCATTATCCAACAAGACTGACGCTTCAGTCTTATTTGGGAGTGATTATTATCACCCAATTTTTCTGCCACCCCGTGCCATCATAGATCTTATCTTTAGGGTGAGAATGGTTCGGTCTGGCTGAAGACATTAAACTTAGCGCTACCGGGAGGCCGCTTGTGATTTCTTGTACGAGTATCATCCTGTTTGGGGGTGGTGTTTCACATCACCCTATGTTTTGCCATGTTTATAGACTCGTACACATTTTTTATCATTTATCCAGGTTTATTCTTGGCTTCATCTGTCCACTTCATCAGCGATTGATTCTGGTAATCTATTTCCTACCTTATGCTCTCAATTTTAAAAATCATTTTACTTAACATCGAGGACAATGTTCCTTTTTTTGGGGGGTAGGGAATTTTATCAAAATCGTACCTCTTTTGAAATTTTTTTATTTTTAAACCCAATTTTTAAAATTTCATGCAGTTTCTTTCATCTCAATCAATGATGTGAATTTTCTAGCATCCATCTTTTTAAGTCTAGGAATCAAGGTAGATAATTTATATTTTTTTAAATAGCTTATGTAATACATATAAAGGCATTTTGTACCATGAATTTCTAGACTCAATAAAAATTTACGCACTTATCACGTTACTACAGTCTAGAGTTGATGAATACCACAATTCCCAAGAGAACCTTAAGGATCACTAGTAGAGACTTTAGCTTGTGAGATTTGTGCCTTTCACCCTTTCAGAGAGTTTTACGCAATCTCCGAGTCACAAGTTGATTCAACTTCCTTTGGGTCCGCACTAAATCGTTCTATGATCTCATTATTCTTCACAAAATTTTTGGCTTGATCACTGAGAACGACATCACTTTCGAGTTGTAAGAAATACATGTCTTAAAATTTGTCCCGATCACTAGATTTTCACCCATACACTACCCATTCACTTCACCCATTACTTTCCCATATTTCATATATATTCCCCTCACCATCCATATATCATCTCCATATCATCTTTCATTTTTAAGAAAAAGAGTGTTGATTTCAAATATGAAATGTCTTCAAATCTTGAGAGTAAAAAAAAGAAAAAAAGAAGAGAAAAAGGGAAAAAGGGAAAAAGGGAAAAAGGGAAAAAAAATAGTAAAAATATAAAAAATAAAGAAAAGAACAAAAATAAAGGAAAAGAGAGAAAAGAGAGAAAAGAAAAAAAAGAGTTTGTAATTAGTTTTATGTAATAAAGACATTTGTGCCTAAAGTGTAGAACACTCTTATCGCATCCATTTTTCATCCATCATCCATACACCATTCATCCATCTTATCCTACCTCACCTCATTCCAAATATCCCATTTCATTTCCCCCTCGCCCATAATCATCTATATATTCCCCTAGGTGTTCGGGCAAATGAAAGTCAACGTGGTGAATAACTCGACGTTCTCACTATAGTGATTAGCATTTCTTTCATGTGATCATTTTCTTTCTAAATGTTCTTTCTTTCTTATATGTGTGTGAGACATTTGAACTTGCTTACATTTACTCACCTCCTCGCACACAAGAGCGATACATTAACCCTAATCTCGATAGTTTGTTTGAGAGAGATATATCTGTGAGATTTGAAGTTGAAGCGTTGATTCCGAAAAGGCAATATAGGAATTACTCTTGTGATACTCGACCCATTTTGATTGATTCATACCACACACGTTGAGTTCTAGGGAGGATGTGCCTTGAATATTTACTTAGCTAATCTTTTTACACATTCTAGCTTGTATCTCTGAAATCATTTATCTCATGATGGATTGTGTAATCATTCTACGTTTAATAAGAGATTGACTACCTTTCAATAAATTTTTGCAAAATAAAGAATTTTGTGGGTATATTTCCTGCAAACCCTCACGAGACACAACTCGTCATGTAGGGCAACATATAGGTTCAAAGGATTGTCACACATGCTAAGTGAAATCGCAAGTGCCCGCGAAAGTGGTACACTTTTGGTTTCTTATCTTTCTCTTTCTCTCTATCTTATTGCTCGAGGACTAGAAATGTTCTGTTTGGGGGTGGTGTGATAAGCACCCAAAAGTGTACATTTTATACCCCGAATAGACGTATTTTAGTTGCTAATTCTCGGCAATTTGGGTCTTATGCGCTTTATTGTCTATTTTGTAGGTCGAATGCACGTTCCGGTGTTCAAACGCGTATTTTAAGGCAATTGTGCGGATTATGGAGCTAATTACCCTTGTCCCGTATCCTAACCTAGCCACAACCCTATCCCAAACCCCGTGTGTGTTTAGTTTGTCCCTTTTTAATATTTTTTAGAATTTTAGTTTGAGTCGTTTTTATTTTTAGTATTTATTTTAGATTTATTTAGAATTTCTAGGTTTTATTTTCTATTTTTATATTTATTGGTATAATTTTATTTTATTTTTATTTTTATTAGTTTTTAGTTTTATTTTATTAGGATTAGTTTTTTTATTAGGATTTCAATTTTTTTAGTTTTATTAGAGTTTATATTTTTTTTAGGTTTTTAGATTTTAGTTTAATAGATTTTTATTTTTTTACCTTTTTAGTTTCATTTTTAATTTGAGTCTTTATTTTATTTTTAGAGTAGGATTTTATTTTTAAATTTTTAGTTTTATTAGTTTTATTTTTAAGGATCCAAATTAAACACACACACACACACACACTATCCTAAACACACTCATACCCACCTACCATAGACTCACAAACACACAAACCTCCCTCACCTCGCCAATAACCCTTCACCCTCATACACCCTATCTACCCCACTCCATCATCAACCTCCAACTAACCCCTTTCTCTCTCCTCTCACCAAAAATCCATCATCTACCTCAAACCCATATCCTCCATAACCCACATAATCAAAAGTCTAACCACCACGATCAACCCCCTTGAAACCCTACCAGTGGCGACCCGTGTCTACTAATCCGGAGCTAATCCCGGTAAAACCCCGAACTCGCGATCTCTCCACGGCGCCCAGCAGCCCCAGCTCCGGCGGGCTGGCCAACCGACCCGTGATCTCATACGCCTACCCGCGACCTCCCTCTGACGAAATTTGGACCATTCCAAACTTGAGGCCCCGACCCAACCAACTCGAACGGCCTTAACCCGTCGGCCTCCGCATCCAAAACCCAGTCCAACCCGGAACCCCTTCGTCGGCGACCACATGCTCGAACCCATCTCTGCAAACCCGAAACTCATCCGAACCCGAACCCGAACCCTCCTACCTATCCAACAAATTTCAAAACCTCCAGCCTTGACCCGAGTTCAAATACCCATCCAAGTACCCCAGGACCCATGTCTCCTTTTCTTTTTTAACCCTATACCCATTTCAACCCAATGCCCAAATCGTGTACCTGTTCAAAAGCACAAAGCAAAAAACAAAATAAAAACCCAGGTGTCTTATTAAATCACTTAAAACCATTTAAAACTTTTATCCTCAATTTTTCCACAAATACCCCCAACAACCTATTTTAACCCAACTTCCCAAAATACCCTCATTCACCCCTTATCCATATGACCTCACACAATCCATGCACATTTGTGCATTTCCCTATTTTGACCCCAACTTATCCTCACACCCCTCATGTCCACTTAATCCCTACCCAAATTACCCCCATACTCCATGCCTACTATTTAAGGATGGAAGACCCCATTTGAAGACTTATCAATTTGTAGAGAGAATTCTAGAGAGAGATAGTTAGAGTAGAAAATAAATTAGGTAAAAAAATATTTTGTAAATAGTTTTTATTTTTATTTTTAGAGATTTGTGAGGATAAATTGTGACTAATTCAATTGATTATTATATTGAATTGATTATTGTTGGATGCTCATATTGGATGGTGCTTGATTTCAAGGAAATAAGAGTTCAATTTAACTTCAAGAGATTGGGTTTGATTGTTCTCTTCTCTTCTCATTTATTTTATGCCTTTGATTATTAAATTGTCAAATTTCATACCATGTTAGGCTAAATCCCCTTTCAAGGGGTGGGGTGAACCCTTATTTGATGTTATTTTAATTTAATTAGTTTGATTACTTGAAAATTCCTTTTGAATATTAATTTTGATCCCTCACCCTTAAATTTACCCCTCGAGAGAGGGTAAATGATTTTCGAGAGAAAATTGAAATTCTAGTTATAATACCCATTTTAGATTCGAACTAGAGATAGGGGTTTCTTAAGTGGGGTATTATTACTTGAATTTCAACTCTATTTTCATTTTCTAAGATGTACATAAATTTTGATGAATCGATCCTAGCGGGTGATTAATTAAAAGGAGTGTAGATCTATTTTCTAGAGTTGGGAGGGGTTAAACTTAATTTTTTAAAAGATTACTATTATAATTACATTTGCAACGAGAGTTGATTTGTAATTTTGATATTAATTTGGGAGAATTCAATTAATTAAATTAATTAGTTATAATAGCTAAAATTTGTGGTGTAGACCCACTCCTTGATTGTTCTCACATTTATTTACCTCATTTATCTCTTATTTTTTTGTTAGACTTTATTTTTCATTTTAGTCACTTGTTAGTTTGTCATTTGATCTTTCATTTAGTTTAGTGTTATTTCACACCTCACCTCGCAAAATTGTTTTAATATTTGAAAAGCTAAAAAAATAGAAAAGAAAAATTCCAAAAAGAAAATAAAAATTGAATTACAATTGAGTTTGTCTCTAGCTTACCCCCTTGATGTGGATTGACATCCTTACTTACCGCTCTACGCTTTAGTTTGATATTATTTTCCAGGTATTATAAGGTTTTGATTTACTTGCTTTCAAACAACGACTACACACAAAAAGTAAAGTTATCAATAATTCTCCAAGTAAAATTGACAATTTTTACACGCAAATGTAACACACTAAAACTCTGAGACCAAAATTTTAACAGTCATTCAAAAACAACATCATTCGAGTGAAAAGGGATTTCAAGTTACCTCGAGTACAAAACAAATTATTGCCTCCATATATTAATTGCATATCTTTTTAAATAACACATGCATACAGGTTGCTCGAGATATGATATTTCATACAGATATTTCTTCACAAGAAAATAAATATCTCTACGAAGGGATAAATATAGAAGGAGGTCCGAGCTCAAATATGATTAGCAAACCAACATTGTACAAATAAAAGATCGAATATGGTCATTCGCACAAGACTGGGGTTGCTCGGTGGATCTCCCACAAAGATCAAGACCAATTGAAAAATATGAAAAGCGCACTTTGTGATATGGATAATGATGTACTTGTATTAATTTCCCTTGTAACTATTAAGTTTAATTTATAATTTTTGAGGTTAATCGTTACCCTCGAGGGACCATGTCTGGCAGGGCATGGGAGAGCTCACATGCTTTGTCGAGCAACCTCATCTTGGGTACCTCACAAGGATTTGGTTTGGAAGATTGAGAACAAGGTAATATTGAAAATACCAACCCCTTTAGAGATAGAGGGACCTTAGTCCTCACAGTAATTCAAAGTCATCCTTTGTTCATCATATACAGTTCACAAGTTCTTCGAGCAATCATTAGTCGAGCAACTTTCGTTTGATTAATCACATTTCCAAGTGATGCGATAACACGCATGTTACAGACTTGCCTTTATT
Organism: Sambucus nigra; assembly: GCA_949130495.1. Lineage (NCBI taxonomy): Eukaryota > Viridiplantae > Streptophyta > Magnoliopsida > Dipsacales > Adoxaceae > Sambucus > Sambucus nigra. The sequence goes on from OX422208.1 coordinate 589,310,701, forward strand.
ATTCAAGAGATTCTTGCTCTTTCTCACTCATTCAATTTACCTACAGGGTTCTTTCTATTTATTCCACTCCTAGAGCATTTATGTTGTAAAGACTCATTTAATACAAGAGTTTGGATATTGAATATTATTGACCTTTGACTTGCATTTATTGTCACTTATAATTATTATTTGGCACTAATCATCATCTTGATAAGGGGTTACGCCTAGCTTGATGCTAATTGGATCTAAAGAACCCATATCTTACATATGTGAATAATGTTGATGAGATTTCCTTCCTTTTTTGGGCTCTTCAGTAGGACTTAGGCTTCCTCTTCATCCTGTAATCCGATTAATTATGAGAGGTTACGGGGTGCCTTTGACCCAACTTCCCCCAATGCATATAAGACCATCCTAGGGGCCATGATGTTTTGGAAGTCTAAAATATGGTTTGATTTGATGGGGAATATTTTCATATATGTGCATGGACTGGAGGAGAACGCCAAGGCCCTGGGCTATTATTATCTCTCGCTTATAAAATCTATGTATAGGATGGTCACGCTAGTTCATACCAACAACCATATCTGAAAAGGTCCATATGTATTTGCAAAGTGGGAATGGGATTTTATGCACCATGACCGTGATAGATCGTGTAGGATTCCCAGATAATGGAATGCCTAACTCGATAGGTAAAACTTTTTCTCTTTTGTGATGCGTCTATTTATTTTTGCTCACCTTTTGATATTAATTTCTCGTATTGGACATTTTTCAATGATCGAGGTTTGGTTTGATTTGATTGATTGAGGCTTATTGTGAGAAGAAGCCCCCGACATTTGAAAAGATTTTTTTTGTGGAGAAGTTTGTTGCTGCTTGGTGTCATACTCCGCCAGGTGGCATTACCCTATTGAAGTAGAGGTTCCTTACGTCTTATTGGAGACTACCTTGGCAGAAGCTAATCAGCTAGTGGAAGGAAGAACGAGTCTTGACACAAGTATTAAAAATTTCTTTTATTTCTAGTTTATTGTCATCATTTACCTAGTTATATAACTGGTTTGTTCGTCTTCCCCCAGCATTTGTGGAACACCTGTCTGAAGAGAATTTCGGGATGGTTCCTCGTCGTATCGATCATAAGTCTATTGAGTCGATTCGTAAGAGAAAGACAGAGGTTGAAAAGAAAAAGGCCGATGAGGAGAAGGAGGTCGAGCAATCTGCTTAGAAGAATAACGAAACTACTGGCAGTGCGTCCAAATCTAAGGGGAAGGCTCGTGTGTTCTCTCAAGGCTCCAGTGTAGGATAAAAGTTCCTTTATGACCTCCAATTGGTCATAATATACCTAAAGTGCCTAGAGTATAGGAGATAAGGCCCTTTTGCAGGTTGGTGAAGGGACAACGTTCAAGATCCCGATATGGTAACGTCGAAGACTTAAAATTTGACCCTGCTCGCAGGATTTGTTTCGAGGAGTTATGTGAACATCCTAATATTAATCACGAACACATTAATATGATTAAACTTTAACATACAATTGTTCTTAATAAAAGGATCTTGGATCTTCATGTTTTCACAAAATACGTCTAAAAGATAAAAAATAAGACTTACCTTGATCAAAGATCAATCTTGATTAATTGCTCCATCAATCTACCTTCTTGGAAAAAATACACTCTAATGGAATCTCGGAGTTTCTCTCCCACCTCAGAAATAGTATGTTATGAGATAACTCCAGATGGTGTAGGGCTCCTCTATTTATAAGGGGAAGAGGGCCGGAATCCTAGTCAAGGTGGGACTCTATTTCAAGTCTCCCACTAACGCCACTAACCATCATGTGACTAACGGATAAGATTGACCCAATCTTCTAATATTCGTATTTATCACGTTCCTAATTAATTATCTGATATTTATCAAGACCACATAATTGGGAAATTCATAAATTCGGAATTTAATATAACTGAAATTAAATAATTAATTTCGACACTTAATATTAATTTTCAACAGTCTCCCACTTGGTCTTAATAATCCTCATAATTAAATTAGGTACCATAAGGTGCACAATAACTGATAAATATAGTTTGCTTAAATCAAACAATTCATGGATGCGAGTCATGGTGGTTCCATGATATTCAAGAGCATGGTTCCTTCCATGTACTACAACACCAATGTTTCATTCAACTAAGCCTTTAATATTGGATATCATAATGGCCTCATAATTTCCTTTTCAATAAGGACTATTTCTGTCAACAATAATTCATAATTTTATGCATGCTTTCTCAAAAGACAGAAATAATAGAAATCAGAAACACTTTTATTGAATTCAAGTAATGGTGTCAAACAACTAAGCCAAAATAGCAATCATAGTCTAACTAATCGAGACCCATCTCTTTGACATGTTCCATAAAGGTCTTCGGAGATGGTCCTTTCGTAAGAGGATCTGCTATGTTATCACGCGTACTGATGTGATCAATTGACACTCTTTGTTTCTGAATTTCTTCTTTAACTGATAGGTATTTCATTCAACGTGCTTAGTTACTTTAGGAATACCTAACATTTCTTCATAAAGAAGATTGCAGCGACATTATCATAATATTTCAGCGACTTAATAATAGTGTCGACAACTCCAAGTCCCGAAATGAAGTCACGCTGCCAAAATACATAAGTTGTAGCATCAAGCATGCTACAAACTCAGCTTTCACAATAGTTAATGGATGGATTGTGTTGCACTCCTTCATTATATTGGTTGATAAACCAAAACAAATATTATTAAGCAAGAGTGAACTTCATACCATCCGTACAACTAGTAAATCTGAGTCACAATAATTATTCATATTTAAATGAACACATACATCATAAATGTGAGCATATAGTCCTTTAAGTATCTCATTACTTCATACACAACTTTTAAACCCATAAGATTATTTTGATTCTCTACTTTCTAAATATGTGCTTGAATATAGAGAAAATATATAAACTTACTCCCACTGATCTTAAGGTGTATACAAATATACAACGAAAAAAAAATAATGATATTATTTCTTAAAATACGTCATGTGGGAAACTTATGTTTATAAAATGATCTCCTAAACATATACGCATGGTTTATAAGACTTCAAAAAGTAATTTTCACATCCACTTCATGTAACTCTCAATCATAATGAGCTATTAATGTCATAGGAATTCCATCTCCTTACATATAATTGAGAAGGTTTTTTTATAACCTTTTCTTCATTAATAGTGAAATATTTTACTACAATTTAGCTTTATCTCGTTAAACTACCGTTAGTGTCGCATTTGGTCTTGATGACCCCCTTATACCCGACTTTAGTGCATCAATTATGTAATTCAACGAGATTTCAACCTTAATTGTAGTCCATTAGTTTCACTTCTTATGACTTTTGAAAATAAAACCAAGTCATTATTTATCCCTACGCCAAATTCATGTTCATGCAGATACACCACATAATCATCGAGGATAGTAGACCTTTTAAGATCTTCTTAATACTATTCCTTATGATTATATCTACATTTCTCTCACGGTGACAATACTATCATTTAGTGGTTGACCATTTATTTGTTCTTTGTTGTTTAGACAATCTAACAACTAAAAGAACAAGGATTCAAGAAGGTTATCGATAATGGGATAAGTACCCTACCTTCCTTTATAACCTCAAGAAGGTTATCGATAATGGGATAGGTACCCTACCTTCCTTTATAACCATATTTCATGATTTTCTACTACCACTAATTTCACCTTTCATAATGAATTTGACTTTAATGCAATAAATACGTGTCAATGACAATTATATGATCTATGTAGGTCCACTTTAAGGGAAGTTTCTCATAATCTCTCACTTGGGCCACATAGGTCATCCTTATATTAGACATCGTAATACCTTAAGAGCACAACTCGACTATCAAAATTTGTAAGAGACATTACAAAAATCTTGTCCACGAAAATTATGAAAAAGAGTCTAGATTTAATTTGGTACAAGATTTAAAGAGTTTCATAAAAAAAACGCTACGATTATGATGCAGGATCAAACAAATCTTTAAAGAACTATGTCCAAACTTTATTTTGTACAAAACATCAAAACTAAAATCATAACCCTTGAAAAAATATACATCAAAAGATTCTTTAGAACATATCCCTCACGATCAAGTCTAGACAAACATTTTCCAAAAGAAATTGAGGGTTTATGAAAACAAATGGCAATTTGATTCCCCAAGAACAAAAGAAAAGAATCTTATTAGCATTTCTAGTTTGTTTTGTAAGAAATCCTTGCATCAAAAGTAAATACTTTCTATAACACAGTAAGTATAACTTGAAAACTCTACTGAGATGAAAAACTCCTTTCAAATCATAAAAGATACATATTATCTTTATCATTATTAGTCCGAGTGTGCAATATGTAAACAAACTTAATTTGTTTAACCAAATCAAATATGAAATTTTTAGAGAAATGAAATGGGATACAATAATATGTGATAAGATAATGAGATAAATTGCTCACTTCATTAATGCTTTGATTTAACAACACACACATCGATTACATGATAAATTGAGTGCATAACCGTGAGTTTTTGTCAGTAGTAACCGTGAAATATCGATTATATGATGCTTGTAGATTACTTTATTGGGTATAATGTTATTTCATTATATTGTACACGACATTTGTGCACAACTTATTTTCACATACTATAATAATGTATGTGATCTATGATGTTCATTCAATCACTCAAAATTGATTCCCTGCAAGGAATAACCTTGCTTGAAGAAATAAACTCAATATACCCCATTAATATCTTTACAATTATAAGCATCATGAGTTACTACTACCATCATCTTTACATTTAGTATTCATTGCCATTCTAGTTGGATCACTGTAGTGACTACCAAACATTTCATAATATGAATATTACATTACGTAAAGACTTACATACACAAGTCAATAAATTTTTCACTTATTTTCATTAAATATCGCATGATCAATAAGCTAAATTATTCATGTTTATGGTTTTCATAAACTTAATTGGTGATATGATAGTGAAAGAAACTATGGCATCTGTGTTTGATGACCATTATTACCTTCCCAAAATATATATCACCACTAACATTTTGTTCAATTATTGTAATCACAATAAATGAATAAACAATAATATGTATGCAACATCATAAAGTATCATCATCCTAGCATTCAATATTATACATGGACCCGTAGGCAACCAAAATATGCATGATATTAATGCATTAGTCCAATATTTATATCTTTTGGAATGGAGCACTTTAATAAATGCCAAACCTTATATTATATAAATATTAGAGATACACATACATGTTCAAAATCCCCGTAATACATGAATAATTATATTATTGTCTATTCCCTAACTTGAAATTCACGAAAAATTAGACATAATGTGAAAATCAAATAGACAAAGAGTTTACATGAGATATTACACAATAATAGTAAATGGAAGACATAAATCATTTACTTTCGCTTCATCACTTATGTATGAGTAACAAATCAGAAATATTGACCCAAATCATTCATGGTCATACTAATGCATAATACGGTTATAATCACAATTATCATACTAGTGGCATATGTAAATATGACTTTTTAACATTGATGTCAATTATTTAACATTTGCAAAAATTCCAATGTTTATTTGATTCAAATATCAGCATGTGTTGCGCTTCAATTTAACCTTATACAAACATTAGGATAATCTGAAATGACTACAAGTATAATATCTTCACATGTAATCTTAGCCTGTATTTGGCATTTGATTAAACTGAATGAATACTTACTTATAAGTCTCAAAATTTGCAAGTCATGCATTTAAATATGCATACATGCAGCGAAATCATAAATCTAGTATCCACACATATGAATTGTAGCCTGTGTTTGGCATTTAATTCAACTTAATGGGAGTACTAGCATTAGAATAAACAATAATTCTAATTTTCAACCACATGAATCGTTGGCATGTGTTTGGCACGAGACTCATTAAAACACGAATATCATAATATTCAACAATATGAATCATTGGCCTGTGTTTGGCACGAGACTCATCAAAATATGAATATTAATAATAACGTAAGTCTAATATCCTACCATATGAGATATGTTGGCCTGTGTTTGGCACGAATATTCAACTAAAAAAAAGGATCATTAGAGCAAGGTTTTATCACATTTCTAGATAAAACATACATGAAATATGGGAAAACTTAAATTTTTCTAAAAAATGAGTTAGCATCATGGAACTGTAGGAAACTACTCCAGAATCTCATATATTCGACGGAATTCAAAAATATTTTTTTCTGGAAGTCAGAAACATTATTTATGCAAAATCAATGCCCCCAAAAATATTATACTCAAAACTTAATGTATAATTAATGGTCCAAATATAGATGCATACATAATAATCAAATATTTACAATTATAGATTAAGACACTTTTATGTCTTTCCCATCCAACACCATATAAATATTATTGTCTAAACATCAATTCATAATTACATTAGGATCTTTGGGCTACCAATTATAGATTATGCACAATAACCTAATATATCGAAATGCTATTGTCAAACACATAATCATACATCTAATATTCAAAATTTTATATTGAACCCTTTCATCAATACCAAATAATACATATGATGAATATTAGAACAACCATGAACATTAAAAACAACCCCTGTGGTGGAAAAATACATAATATTTGGGAAAATCGTAATTTTTGCCAAAAATAAAAAAAAAATTGTTAGCACCACAGAGATGTAGATAATTACTCCAGGATCTCAAAATAATTTGCGGAATTCAAAAATCAATTTTCTGGAGTGAGATATTGACGTCAACATTATTACCAAAAACGGCAAAAACTCAATTTTAAGGGTCTTAACGACGTCAAAACGCAAAAGTAAGGTGGTGCCCATTGTATACAATGGGTTTTGTTTATTTCGGCGTTTTCAGTCGACCATATGAGTTTCGTAAAATTCCGAGTAAGTTTTGACCTTTTATTCTAACCAGTGAGTATTGGCGACAGAAGAAAAACGTCACAGAAAATCTCAGACACACTTTAAGAGCAGATTTAATGACAGAAATAAGACGTCGCAGAAGGTCTCAGGCACAAAAGCAATTTAATGACATAAATAAAAATGTCGCAGAAAGTCTCAGGCACATATTTCATTATAGACGAACATCAATAAGGAAAATCATGAGATCTTAAACTTTAGCTCTGATACCACATATAAAATCATTCTTAAGAACACCCTAATATTAATCACGAACACATTAATATGATTAAACTTTAACATACAATTGTTCTTAATAAAAGGATCTTGGATCTTCATGTTTTCACAAAATACGTCTAAAAGATAAAAAATAAGACTTACCTTGATCAAAGATCAATCTTGATTAATTGCTCCATCAATCTACCTTCTTGGAAAAAATACACTCTAATGGAATCTCGGAGTTTCTCTCCCACCTCAGAAATAGTGTGTTATGAGATAACCCCAGATGGTGTAGGGCTCCTCTATTTATAAGGGGAAGAGGGCCGGAATCCTAGTCAAGGTGGGACTCTATTTCAAGTCTCCCACTAATGCCACTAACCATCATGTGACTAACGGATAAGATTGACCCAATCTTCTAATATTCGTATTTATCACGTTCCTAATTTATTATCTGATATTTATCAAGACCACATAATTGAGAAATTCATAAATTCAGAATTTAATATAATTGAAATTAAATAATTAATTTCAACACTTAATATTAATTTCCAACATTTATGTGTTGATCCAGACTTTATTTTCCACCATGCCAATAGATCCATGGACCTACTCGACAATAACGGTCACAGTAAGGACTTCGAGTTTTTAAAAGGATATGACCCCGACTCTTTACGGTGACTAGGGCAGCGTAGGCTATTAGTGGTTCGTTATTCTACTCCTTCTATTGCTCTGTATATGTTATATTTTTCTCATCTGCTAATTCCTACTTTCTTAATGACAGGATTCTGTTACCTCCTCAATATTGAGGGAGAAGGTTGTGGTCAACCACGTTGTGTATGAGGAGCTAAATGACGAGAACGAGAAGTTAAAGGCTGGAAAATGTATCTGGAAGTCTAAATAAGACCACTGAAGAGCTAGAGAAGCGAGATGGGTAGTTGATGACCAGGACGACATAGTTGAGCTCTGTCGAGTAAGAGAACATCAAGTTAATGATAAATCAACGAATGATGATGCCACCATAAAAAGTTTGGAAGAAGCTTTAGCTGTGGCAGAGGGAGCTCTAAAGAAGGCAGAGAAAGACAATACCACTATGTCTATTGAACTGAAGAAGGCCCGAGATGATCTGGCTATCGCTGAGGAGACCGGGGTGCAAAAATATATGCTTTCAGTGAATCACAACATGGACTGTGTAGGCTTTTTCATGGGTGAGGAGCTAAAAAAGTGGGTAATGACACATTATTCGGAAATTACCGTAGAGGTTATAAAGTATCAAGGAGATGATGATGATGTGGCTACTGCCTTAGCAGGATAAGGCGGTTATGGTGAGCCCCTAGTTGATGATCTTTTGTCAGCCTCAAATGCTCTTGGTCCTTCTGACCACAATGATTCTACTGTTTAATTTGTTTGTGAAGCTTTTACTTACTATTTTAGTTTCTATTTTTTAAAATGTAAACACAAAACTTAAATGTCGTTTCTTTTAGTAATGAAGCGTATTTGTGGTTGATGAATTATATATCCTTTTAGGCTGAAGGTATTCTCTATAGTCTTGTAGATGATATGTGTGAAATCTTAATAACCAAGTTATTGTAGGTAGTCTTTCTAGTATCATTGCATGGTCGGACTATGAGCATAAAGTAAAATTCTGCTGGACTTAATAAGGCCATTTCTTGGTTGATTTTTCCCACATAGCAAGTATTTAAGTTTTTGTTCACAAGATGTAGGGTCGTATAGAAGCTTTGTTTATAAGATTCTTGTTCGCGATTATATTGAGAGAAAATCCTACATGAAGTTATTTTAAACTCGTGACCTTGATTTGTTTAACGAGGTCATACAAGTTCTATTCGTGGCTTGTTTGTTCAATGAAGCCATGCAAATTTCGTTGGTTCGTGACTTGATTTGTTTAACAAGGTCATACAGGTTATGTTCGTGACTTGTTTGTTCAATGAAGCCATACAGATTTCGCTATCCGTGAATTATTTTCTTAATAAAGTCATACAAAGCTTTTTGTTCATAACTAATGGGGTCATACAGTGGTTTTGATATTATTGTGAGTCTTGTTCACAAGCTCGTAAAGGTTTGTACAAGAGCTCGCATTCTGGGACAAGATATGTGCATACACATGTCTCGTGCCCCAAAAATGGAAATGAGAAAAACTAAAATTTAATTCATAGGAAATGTCTGAATACATAGTAAAGAAAATGATTATACAAACACTACTGATAATATTTCCTCAAATGCTCAAAATTCCTTGGGTTCTTGCTCGCCATCAAGTGTCTCGATCCGATAAGTTCTTAGCCTTACCATGCTTGTTACTCGGTATAGTCCATGCTAATTAGGTTCAAGCTTCCTATTTTTTTGGATCAACTTCTTTAAGACATAATCGCCCTCTTTTAATATTATCGCCTACACTTGACGATTATAGAATTGTGTAGTTCTCTGCTAATAGGCGGCAACATAGAGCGCCGTATTTTCTCGTACCTCGGCGAATCGGTCGAGGTCTAAACTTCGCATCAGATCACTTCTGGGGTAATCAAAATTAAGAACCTGGTGACTAGAGAGCCATATCTCGATTGGAACCACTGCTTCTATACCGAAGGCAAGCATATATGGTGTTTCACCAGTTGTTGTTCCAGGTGTGGTCTTATAAGACCATACCACACTATGAATCTCGTTAATATAATTTCCCTTTTCATCATACAATCTCTTCTTGATTCCATCCAACAGCGTTTTGTTACTAACTTCAGTTTGTCCATTGCACTATGGATGTCCGGGGCGGAATGAAGTCTCCAAATTTTCGATCGAGCGCAATAATGTTTTAAGTCTTGATTATCGACCTGCATCCCATGGTCGGTGATGAAGTAATAGTACATATCGTATTGAAATATTATATTATTCCAAATGAATTGTAATGCTTTTTCATAAATCATTTCTACTAGAGGCTCGGCCCCAATTCACTTGGTAAAGTAGTCGACTACCACCACCAGGTATTTGAATCGACCCTTAGTTTTGGGTAAAAGGCCAACCAGATCGATCCCCCAAATGGCGAACGGCCAAGGTGAAGTGATTAGTCTTAGCGGCGCCCTCGGTGCTCGGTGAATTTTGGCGTATTTCTGACATTTATCACATTTCTTTGCCTAATCAGCTCAGTCAGCCTTTATGGTTGGCTAATAATAGCCCTGGGTTTCTATGCGCTTTAACAATGATCTTCCAGTTAAGTATGACCCACAACTCCCTTCATGCACTTCTTTTATTAAATTGTTGACTTATGTGGGGTGGACACATCATCGAAGCAAAATGATGTAACCCCAATTGTATAAGATCCCATCATCCAGCACATTATCTTTTGGATCGGATGGGAGCTCGCCCATTTCAATATAGGCTGGTATGGTGTCCCCATGATGGGATTAGATTTACTTCCATGATGCCTAAATTATCTCCATACGTGTTGTGAAAGCTAAGTATTTTAATCGGTATAGTTCTTCTCAATTCGATTCGTGTGGTCGATGCCAATCGTTTTAATCCATCAGGCATGGCATTTTTTGAACAAGGTACTCACAAGATCTTGACTTCTGCAAAATTATGTAGATAAAATGGACACTTGACTAGATACTTCATTATGGATTCTTCCTTAGCTTCGTAAATTTTAATCAAATGATTGACCACCAACTGGGAGTCACAGTAGGATTAAATGTGCTCGGCCCAAGGGATGACGTCAAACCAAAGTCTTCTATCAAGGCCTCATACTCTGACTTGTTGTTAGAAGCCTCGAACTGAAAATGGAGTTCATTATCCACGCTTATCTCATCTGATGTGGTGATGATGATGTTTATACCGATGTCGGATGATCAAGAGGATCCGTCCATGAATAATTTCCAAATTTTATATCCTTGATGAAATTCTGCTTCCACATGATCCCCAAATTTGAACATCTTCCTTTGGGATTCTTTATCTTCAGCCAAATCTTTCTTATTTGCTGAGCTTTCTCCCATGGGAGTCAGCAAGCTTTTGTTTATAAGTGAGATCTCTTTCGAATAAGTCTTCTTGCAGGTTGATCTCTCTCCCGAAGGAGTCTCCTCAAAGGTTGAGTTATTTATCAAAGGAATCTTCTCGGATGGTTTTTCATCGTAAGTGAAGTTGGCTCTGAAATCCACTACATCTTTCCCTTTAATAGCCATTCTGGGCTCATATTGGATATTATATTCATTGAGCTCTATAGCCCAAGAGATCAGTCGACCAGATTTATTCGGTTTATGTAAGACCTTTTGTAAAGGAAAATTGGTATAGACCAGAATAGTAGGAGCCTAGAAGTGTGGCTTTATTATTCTAGAAACCTCCCTCAACACTAAATCTAACTTCTCTATCCTAGGTACTATATTTTATCCCCTCAGTAGGCCTTTTTAGTATAGTAAACTAGTCTCTGAATGCCTTCATCTTGTCACACTAATGCCAAACTGACCACAAATTCGAACATAGCCAGATATAAATAAAGTTTTTCTCATGGGACAGGTCGAGACAAGAGTAAGAGTGACCCCAAGTAACACTTTATCTCTAAAAAGGCGGTCGTGTATTCCTCGTTCCATTCAAAAAATTCCTCAACACTTTAAAGAAAGGCAGACATTTATCAATGGCTCTGGAAATGAACCTGTTGAGGGCGATGATGCACCCTGTTAGATGCGGAACCTCCTTCTTCGTTGTAGGGGATTTCATGTTTATATATGCTTAGATCTTCTAGTGTTTTGCCTCTATACCACATTGGTTAACGATAAAACCTAACAACATTCCTTTATTTATTCTAAACACACATTTTATCGAAATAAGCTTTATCTGGTGCTTCTCTGGTTGGTCAAATGTTAGCCCGAGATCCCTGATATGGTTGACTGGGGTATTGCTCTTCATCAACACGTTATCCACATACACTTCTATGTTCTTTCCAATCTGCTCTTCGAAGACCATATTCACCAGCCTTTGATATGTGTCCCCTACATTCTTGAGACTAAAAGGCATGATGTTGTAACAATAAGTGCCCCTACTGGTGATTAAAGATGTCTTTCCCTATCTGAGGGCTTCATCTTGATCTCATTATATCCAGAGTAAGCATTTATGAAGTTGAGGAGCTCATGGTCAGAATTCTTATCGATCAGATGGTCAAATCTGGGCAAAGTATAATGATCTTTGGGACACGCCTTATTTAGATCAATGAAGTCAACGCACATCCTCCACTTGTTATTCTTTTTAGGTACCATTACCACATTGGATAGCCATTCAGGGTAATTAACATCATCGATCAAGTTGGCCTTCTGGAGCTTTAGCACCACTTCTTGCACAGGGAGATTTTTCTCGTCGTTGAAGGCCATTCGTTTCTATTTAATCGATTTTGCGCCTCTCATTATACTAAGTTCATAGCATATAAAATTTGGGCCAATTTCGGGCATGTCTTTGTGGCTCCATGAAAATACATTCTTGTGTTGTCGTAAGAAATTTACCAGCTCTTCCTTTAGATGGGGATCCAGATATGACCTAATTTGAACTATCCTGTCGGGGTGATTGACATCGAGGGGAAAAACTTTGATTTCTTCAACAGTTTGCCCTTTTACCTTCTTTTCTTTGTCTCGAGGATCAATAGTCTCAATGTGATAGGTTGTCGTCCACTTTTTATGTTCCTCCTTATCGACCTCCTTGATTACCTTTCATGACACCCACTCCATAATGGGTTGAAAACTTCATGCACTGGTAAAATGTGGACAGAACGGCCTCAAAATTCTTTAAGACGACTTTTCCCAGTATCACGTTATAAGTGGAGAGCATATTTTTTTCAGAATAAAGAAGCGCACCATTTTTGTTTGACAATTGGTACAGGTGCAAACTATAACTTCCAACTCTACTATTTCCAAAGGGTACACCTTTTCTCTATAGAATCCGATCCATGGCCGATGATACGGTATGAGTTTCTTATCGTGAAGCTTCAACCTTCTGAAGTAGTTGTAGAACATGACATCAGTCGAACTGCTATTATCTACTAATATTCTAGCGACTCTCCCTTCATAGATCATCATTATGATAACTAGAGTGTCATTATGGGGATAAAGTACCATAGATAGATTATCTTTAGAGAATCCAAGGATCAGTCTGTCCATGTTCACTTTTTGAGGACGCGCATCCACTTCTGCTGTCAAATTCACTTGGCGAAGGTACATACAAACTTTTTCCTCATGTAGGTCAGCCTTCCTTTCTACCAGATTGTCTCCTCCCCTGCATCACTGTCAGAGATGAATTAACATCGAAAGGATATCATTCCCACATCTTGTACATATTCTTTGGGCTTTTATGGATATATGGGTCTTTGTATGAATCATCGTCGCGTCCTCTCTTCCGATTGTCAGCCTTTTTTTAGCGAGATTCAGGTCATTTCTTGGGTTTTTTTCATCAACCTCCGTTCGACCGTCCTTGTTAACATACCTATAAATCTTTCCCTTCCGAATCGGCCTTTGATTTCATTTTTTAGGGTGATGCAGTCGTTAGTATTGTGTCCATGGTCTTTATGGAATTCACATTACTTACTCTTATCGCGCCTACTAGCAGGTGCTTTAAGCTTTCCAGGCCACCTGAGATCTTTACTTACTCGAATTTATTCAATGATTTGATAGATGCCTATTGTTAGGGGGTATACTCATCATACTTCTTTGGCATGTCGGCCTTCTGATCTTTCGGATCTTTCTTGTCACTGCCCTTGCTGACTGATGACTTAAGGTGATTAGACTCCTTTGTAGCCATAGTTTCTTTGGCATACGTGATCTTTTTGTCCTTGGCTAATAATTTTGTCATTATTTTGAGCGTCTCCTTGGCCAACCCCCAGATATCTTTCGTGGTAGTAGACCACCCATCAACACAGTTATGGCGGTATGCTCGTTATAATCAACTACCTAGAGTTTCTCGATGTTAAAATGGTTGATATAGTCGCGAGTTGTTTCGTCAAACTTATGTCGTACGCCGAGGAGATGGGTAACTTTCTTATCTGGTTTAACACCAAAGAAAAAATTACTGATAAATAGGTTGGCTAGCTACTAGAAGTTAGATATCTATCCCCATGGCAGGATGTTATACCAAAGTTGAGTCGAGATAGTTATAGTGCTAAAGAAGGATATCCACCTCATCCCATCAGGAATAGAGTAAATGTCAGCAGTATCTTGATACTGTTGGACGTGCAGGACTAGATCCGTCTTCCCATCGTACTATGGTGTGATCACAGGGGGTATAAATTTGGTTGGGGTGGGGTAAGACACTATTAAGGATATGAATGGTGACACTTTCACAAAGTCTCTGTGAAGAGGGTTCTCGGATCTAGCCATTTCTTCGAACCGATCTTCTAAGCACTGTATGGACCCTTTCCATAGCTGATTGTCCTTATCTTTTGCTACAGCAGACTTAACGATTTGGGCTCGACTTTTTACCGAGCTATCTTCTGGGGAATTCTGCTTGGTCATGGCCGATGCCCTTGCTAGTCGATGTGGCATTTTGGTTGTTGATCTCCTCGGCTCATTCCTCCTCATGATGCGGTTCCTGAGGACTGTTACCGTCTACCCTCGATGAGACGAGGGCCCAGTCAGTCAAAAGAGAAGCCCTTGCTTAACCTCTCTAGAGCTCTAGGGCACTCCTTACAGAAAGACAATTCATTATAATAACATGGGGACTGAATGGATGATGTGGCACTAGGGTGGTATGATTGGTACCACTACGATCCCGTGTGCCTAGAGGAGACCCTATTTCCATAAGACCCAGGATCAATCTTTTGGGTTCTTAAGGGCTTGTCTGTAGTATTCTGCCTTCCTATCTCGGTAGGGGCAGGTGGTAATTTTCCTCTTATATTCTCAAACACCCCTATCCTAGGGGTAATAGGGTCTATGAAGGGCCCGGCTTGTCCATCCTAGATAGTTTGGGTCAGTTGTCTGACACTCTTTTACATTGCCTCCTGTCCTTTATCTAGGCTCATTAGTATGCCTTGAATGTCAATCATCCCTGTAGAGGTAGGCGGAGTCTAAACTTCTATCACTCGACTACACTCCAGATTGTCCGCCATTCTCGACGGTTACAGGTGACTAAAAAAAGGAAATGAAATGGGGTATGAACTATAATATCTTATTGAGTTCCCACAGATAGTGCCAATATGTTATCATCTAAAAATAGTTTATGAGATCTGTGTCTTAGTCAAGTCTTTAAGATAACAAATAATGAAATAATAATTCATAAAATGAAAAAAAAAAATGGGGATGAGATAGATGATTTATGTCGTTCGATTCAGAAATGGTACCGATGTCTATGAGTGCACTGGTTTCGTAATCCATAAGTAAAAGAAGACAAAATTCGGGTTTTTGTCATTTGGGGACAGATTTAGATACCCATTTCCACATGGGTTCCTGTCCATTTATAGCTGGTTAGCTGAGAATATTATGGGACGGGTTGACTTCTTTAATAGGTAAGGTAGTTACATTATTTACGTATAAGGTAACAGATAATGATGAATTAGTTACAGCCCATACGTAGTGGGTGAAAGTTGGAAACAACCACATTTCTCATTATTCTCCACATGACCATTGGGAGTCCTTCCTGTGTATACACTGATACGGGTATGCGATATGAGCAAGATATTATATCCATTAAGGATAGCTGTCATGTGAAGATGGCTGAGAAGATTAAGGCCTGAGCCAACCTCAGGCAAGTGACAAGGCCAACCTTATAAAAGGGATCATTTTGGGCTCCCATTATGCTTCCTGGTCTCCAGAAACATTGATTTATAGAGGGTATAACAATTATAGTTACACAACTTATGTTCATCCTCACCCTAACTCTCAATGGGTGTAAAGACAATAAAATCACTTAGTTGTGTTGTGGGTGGAGTCCAGCCTTTTTTACAGCTACCCATACTCACTCGTTGACTGACTTAAGCACAAATTTCATGAACACTTTCCAATACATTTAATTTGACCTGTCAAACATTGGTGGACTAGTTATCGATTGAGGCTCCGTAGAAAATCCTCCCAGATTCATGCCTTTAAAATACTCACTATGATACCAATTAAAAGTGTGATTTTCTAATAAGGGTTAAAATTAAGTTATAGTTTAAACAATTAATGTGAATAAATTAGTGCAAATTAAATCCCATGCTAGCAAAAGTGGTTCAGGTACCAATTTTATCTTGATTAACCTATTAACTATGTGAGCATGCAAAATTAAATTTGTATGTAAATAAATAATGACAACCACACAGAGACTACGATGTATGAGAAAAACACAAATGGGAAAAACCCCGGATGACATAGCCTTGAGAAAATTTTGTTATTGTCAAGGTTTTATAAAAAAAACTCAAAGGATTTACAAAACTTGACTCCTCAAGCCTATGTGAAAGAAGTTTTTAACCTTGACTCATAGCAACTGTGCAGTCCAACAATAGAAACTCAATAACTCCATGATTCAGATCCATCGATAAGAAGATCGTCACCCTGTGTATTGTGTCCACCATGCAACTAATGTATAAAGATGATTTCTAGGGTCTGGTGTTTGGAAACTTGTTTGGTATCATCAAATATGTATTTGGAGTTGTAAAACTATGTTTCTCAAAATAAAAATAGGCATATTTTGGCCTATGTGTAAAAACCTAGTTGGAAAATATTAGAAAACCTTTTTATATATGAGATAAACATAAAGAATTTGTTCAAACCTGTTTTCTTAAAAAAAAAATCGTTTAAAGGATATTGTACAGCTTATTTGAATGAGGTTTAAGCTTGTTTGAATGACCAGTGGAAACTTGTATGAACAAACTTTAAATGACTATAATATGTAATTCAATAATTTCTCGTTGGAAACTAGTTCAAATGAAAATTGTTATCTCGTTTGAATGACATCATAATTCATTTGAACGATATTTTGAAACCCTTTTGAACAATTTACGAACTACCTTTGAACGAGTTGGATATTCTTTAATAGAAGGTACTCATTTAAAGCTTGTTTGAACTTCATTCGAATGGTATTAGGAAACTCGTTTGAACTTCGTTCGAACAAATAATCATAACTCTTTGAACAACATTTATATGGTCATTTGAACAACTAAAAAATAGAAATTTTTAAATAAGAGTTTTAAAAATAGAAAAATGCCTCACGAAAATTTTCAAATACATTAATTGATCATTAACAACATAAAGCATGCCATATACCTATTTTCGAGATTAGTGAAACACACAATGTGATAAAGCTTCAATCTTTGAAATTGACGATAACTTACAACTCTCATTTATTCAGGCTGATCAAACTTCTATTGACTCCGAAGTATTTTATTCGTTGCACTTTTGAGAACTTTTTACTTTTCTTATATATTGTAGTCATTTTTTACATTAGTCAACCTATGTCTTTGCTTTTAGGTTAAAGAGAATGTGGAGACATCTATTTTGGGTGCTTATTTTCATGTGGATCCCTAGGAACTTATCTTTTATTATTGTTTCTTTTAAAAAATTAATCACTTTGTTCATAAACTCTCTCTATTTTCTGGTTGGAGGTGATGTAGAAGCTCCTGTCTTGGTCACTCACTCATCTATGGAGCCCCTAAGTATATTCACTTTTTTTACTTCTGTTGTAATAGCTTGTGACACTTGATCTCATTTCTCAACTCATTCTTAGTTGATATAAATGCAACAATTACTGATAGCGGTGCTCATATGTCTTTAGAAACCCATTTTTTTTAGATTTTTATTTGCATTTATTTTTCAAAATTTTCTCGCATTGCCCAACATGTTCACTTGTTCTCGGGTTGATATAACTATTTTGGGCGCTATAATGCCTTTAAATTCCTAGGTACAAAAATTGTTTGTACCTTTGTCTTTGTTTTTACTTTGCAACACTTATCGCATTGTTCAACCTGTTTCCTTAGGGTCAAAGTTAATGTTTAAGTTTCTATCATGGGTACTCGCATGTCTATGGAGTCACAGTTACATTATTAACTTCACCCATACTTTGTGACTTAACTTTTTAACTACATTCATACTTTATCCTTTAACTTTGTAACTACAATTATACTTTATCCTTTAACTTTTCAATTGCTCTTACACTTTGTTCTTTGAATTTTAACTGAAATTATACTTTATGATTTAATACCTTCTTGTGTTCTCTCACCTACTGTCTTATTTTCTTAGGTGGAGAAAACTAGGGAGATAACTAAACACGGAACTAGGAGGCACTACGGCCTATGTAAAATAACTTAACATTTCATAATCAGTGAATCTGCTATGAATAGGTAATTGATACCATATTCATTATGTTAATAGATTTGGCTGTCAATTTTAGTTTGAATGCTTGACAATGTTGGTATCGAGAACTTTTTTTCAAAAACTCATATCTTTATTTTACCTCGATGCTCGAATCCTAACATGCGAGAGAATGAAGTTTCCAATAATGCAACTATCATCTTCAAGTTGCATAACATCGCTTATTTGAAATTCTTATCAATATAGTGAATATCTCTAACAAATTAGTATGAATCAAGATAATAATGCCCCTAATACAATATGAATATCTTTTAAAATCATTTATTCTTTAAAAAAATATGTTCGAGTGGAGAGCTTTAATAAGTATAGTTCAACAATAATCCCTAAAATAATCAATTTGTCTGATCCAAATATCAAACATATTGATAGAAAAAATATAATATTATGTCTATGAATGTGAATGTGAAGTAATTTACATAAACTAATCTTAGTGAACAAGTTTCAGGATCTTAGGTTCTATATAACGTATTAATTGTGTCCCTATAGTCATGACTAGAATTTGGTCCACGCACACACACACACACACACACACACATATATATATATATATATATATATATAGAGAGAGAGAGAGAGAGAGATATGTGAGCTTACAACTGACATATTTTCTCCCAATTTTGTTAAAATAGGAAACAAATATATTTTGAGCTGATTTTTTGTGTGGGTTCCCTGAAATATTTAAACATTATATAAAAAATCAGCTCAAAAAACTACTTTTACTATTATTTAAAAATAATCCCTTAAACTGCCTCTTAAACAATCCCTTATTGGAGACTTTCCATATACATACATACATACATACATACATACATACATACATACATACACACAAGCATATATATATATATATATATATATCACTTGACGTACGATATATAGTGCGTCTTTGAGAGGGTTGAACATGAGTGTGAATTATCTATGTACTTCACACCCTCTCCCCTATTTAAAGTGACCTATTTACATTGATTATGCATATTAAATCACTACAGTTGATTTATGTAACATTCTCCATAATATTCAAGTATGGAATATATGGATGTCGAATTTCATTGGGCCAAGTAATCACTGTTATACACAGACATTTTTATTATTATCGTGATCCTCGATATATAGTATGTGCACGTTACTAGTTGAGAAACCCGTAATTTCATTCTGCTTGGGGTATATTCTCTCTATAAAAGAAGAGTTATGGGTTTCGAGAAAGAACATATTGAGAAAATCATGAGTATATTACTCAGTCTATTTTTCTTCCCAATTTGTATCAAATAAGTTTGTGTGAACTGAATCACATAAACTATTTCAAAATGATGATTTTTAGGAACCCCGAAGATTTAATATTTATTGAAGCTATTGAACTCATAATAGCATTAATAAGTCACAATAGTTAAACTGATTCTTATATCCCTTTTTTGGTTTAAGTGAGATATTTGTTTGAAATGATACTCAAGTATGTAGATTGTAGTGCATTCACTTAACAGCAATATTTTTCACAAGACGCACCCTGTACCAACATAAAATTGTAATATTTTGAGTAAGTGTGATTATTTTTTATCTTACTCAAGCGTATGAAAAATAATTATGGGAGAGACTCAATCAAATAATTAGGTGAGTTGACCGTTGAAAGTATTCGGTGTGTTGAATCACATGAGATCATGCCCTAAATAGTTGATCCCAAAAGTATTATTTTGGAAAAGTCATCAACTTCTCAAGGGTATTGTTTTATCCTGACATTAGTTGGAGCTATCAAATTAATTCCTCTTATTTTTCTTTTCTTTTCCATCAGACAAACTAGTGGACATCGTGAAGGCAACACTTTTTATATTAGGGTATAGAAAGAAAATTCAAGTGTGTTCTTTTTATTCTCAAGATAGCTTGTATTTAAGAGATTGATGGCAAGCACGAATCGAGTGAGTCAACCATGTTGGAGTTCTTCAAAATCTCTTATACTGCTTCTTTGATTTCAAAAAATTTCTTATACTAAGGTAACTCATAATCTTCCTATAACTAGATAAATTAGGGAGAGAGGAGTACTTGATCCAAGAACATTGGTGATTAGACATGTCAACCATTCGTGTTAGGTCATGTTCGTATCGTGTGATAAAGGGTTTGTCTCAAAAGCCTCTCAATTCATGCACAACTCGCTAACAAATTACAAATAACAAACCCAAATTCGAAATGTTATTGTTAACGGGTGACCCGACCTAAACCATTAAGCGTCATTAAGTAACTAAAATTATCCATAAAAACATAACATATTTAATTCCTACATCCTAAATTCAAAATGTTAATAATGATAGTATCCTCGATAAAATCTTCCACACACACACACACACACACACACACACACACACACATATATATATATATATATATATATATATATATATATAATGTATCAAAAATAAGTTATCAATAAATAATTAGGGTAGTATTAGTGTGTTTTAAAGGTACACACGGGTGTAATCGGGTGTATT
This sequence comes from Sambucus nigra, assembly GCA_949130495.1. Lineage (NCBI taxonomy): Eukaryota > Viridiplantae > Streptophyta > Magnoliopsida > Dipsacales > Adoxaceae > Sambucus > Sambucus nigra. Next base: position 589,331,681 of record OX422208.1, read on the forward strand.
AAATTTTCCAAATCCAAATTATTGTCTTAAATTTGGTCACTTTGGCATCATCGATTGACTGACACACTCTTCAATCATTGTGGGACAAATATCAAGGCAGACGAACCCACCAAGTTCTCCCTGCTAAATGGCACCCAATTTTTGGTAAAAAGCCAAAGCTCATATCTTCGAAGCTACCTCGGAAGGTCCTTACCTTATCACAGTCAAAAGGAAAGGCCTCCCAATTAGTGTCGAACGTCGTTCAAAAGATGCCCAACAACAAGGCGATGTTCATAATGTCCCGACATCCCTTGAAATGTTCAAACCGATTGGCACGTTGGTTAACCAATGACAAGCCAACTAAGATAAATAACGAACAAATAATTAGGCAATGTTCTTGACAAAATGAGTCTATCATATTGACCCAATATTAACTCAAACTCGATAATCCTAAAACTACTTAATTGAAATTTTCTCTTTCTTGAGTAAATTTTTTCAAGATCAAACAAGGGTTATGGCCTAAGAACGTGTCTTTAGATGATTTTGGATGCAATGGACTTTGATGAGTGGATTGTCTTGTTCGGATTTGGTTTTAGCCCTATTTTAAGTCTACTCTGGCTCTGTTGATTTTGTTACATTATGATATTTTCTCATTTTTCAGTAATTCAAGGAATTTAAGATCCAAGAAAATGTCGTCAATATCTTGAGCATACGAGAGAGATGAAATGCATTTTCTTAGGATCAACATGTTTTTTAATGCCTTCTTTCCCACTCAGTTACTTTCTCCAGTGTAAGTTTAACACTAATATTTGGAGTCTTCTGCAATTTAATTATTGATCCTTTGTGGAGCAAACTATTTACTTTTGATGTGGACATTTGATTATGGGAATCAATTTTTTGAAAAAATTCGAACGAGGGACTCAATTTTTGTTGCGCCTGAAATTGATTCGAGCGAGTTAAAAATAATTTGGTTTGAGGAAGTCGCACATAATCTTGGTTCAAGGGAGTTGTAGTTAAATTTTTAATTTGATCAACTTAGAACTAAAATTGATTCGAGCAATGTTAGCTTGCTATCACAGCAACACTAAGGGCCACAAGATCAATTTTGCTAGAATTAATTACTACACGGTGTTGTTAGGGTCCTCATATTTCCACCAAAAATATTTCTACAAAACACCCTTTTTCTGTAAAACGCCACATAAGTACATAATATTTATAAAAAACACAAAACAAACACAACACTGAAGTTGTCCCATATAAAATTCAAAAAAATTTAAACCTCACTTTTCTATTTCCTCTCTCTCTAACTTCCCTCCCAAACCTTTCAACATACTCCCATTTTCTATCAAACCTTACAACTTACCCTCAAGCTTCAATTATGGTATGTTACATGATTAGGCATAAATTATTCAAATTTACCCCTTAATTTAGAGGCTTTTATTACTCCGGACAACGTAAATTGAGTTGGTTTATCTCATATCATTATTAACGATTTCGTTTAACAAGTATTTCGAGTTTCGTGTATTTCTTATTGGTTTTGCAGGTATTTAATATATGAAAGAAAGAAAGAAAGAAAGAAACCATAAGAAGTAAGAGAGAAGATGAATCAAAAGGGCAAAAGTGTAATTTTTACCAGGAATTCGATTGAGGACCCAAAATAAAAGTCGAAGATCTCAAGTTTACGAACGTGTAGGAAGAAACGGCGTTCCAATCTGAGTTCTGGAATAAAAGTTATCAAGACCCGAAGATGTGAGATAATCATGAGATTTTGAATAAATAATGAAGATAAATTGAGAAGCAAATCCGAACCAATTCGGATGGCACAAAAAAACGGATTGATCCGGGTACTAGAATTCACTGAATAAAGTTGCGTCTACCGGACCGATCTGGTCCTCATAAAAAAAGGATAGATCCGGCCCCCAAAGATCTCTGCCTAAATCATGTTTAGCGGACCAATTCGGATGAAATAAAAAACGGATCGATCCGGTTATCACCCAGACTAATCCGAAATATCCTGACTGGATCGATCCGGGGTTCGAGATTTTCGAGTAATCTTCTTCAAGATAGAGTCTTGCATGACTCCAACTCTTGTATTTTTCATCTTGTATAAATTTCTAACTCCTCCCACACATTAAGGGAGCTTCTAATTCGTTTAGAGAAGCATTGTAATTAGTTTTGAGGAGAGAATAACAAGAAACCCTAGTTTTTATGTAGCTTTGATTCCAGTTCTGCCATTCGAGTAAATTTGTTCCAATTCTTGCTTTCATTATTGTTGTAGTTAATTCATTAGTTAGTAATTTCATTCTCCTTAATTTTAAGTTGTTAGTTAAAATGTTTTCTTTTATTAAGATCATATTTTCTTCTCGTTTTAATATGCCCGGCTAAGTTTTTAAGGGTCGGGGTGCATGAACCCCACCCGAGGTAATTCACGATAGTGGAAATAGATGTTTGGAATTAAAATCTTAAATGAATCATGTCGTATAACTGGTACAACCGTCGTAGGACTTTTGATCTCGTTTTCCCTAGGTAACCGGTATGCTTAAGAGTGTGACGCGAGTATTGGTTAATACGACACGGTTTTACTCGTCCTTTGCTTACATACTGTGCGGGCTACGATCCCTCATATAAGTAATACTTAGGAGTACTAAAGATCGGGTTCATTTAAGATCCTAATTCTGAATCTAGTATCCTAAGAAGTGAATTTCTAGGGTGTGGGGGATTGTAACCCGACCTATTTTTCTCATTTCAGAGTTAAAGTTTTAGTCAAATTGTCATCAGCTTTCCGTTTAATTAGAGTAGTTGCATTTCATTTAGTCATAATCTCATTAGTTAAGTATTCTCAAATTTTTCATCTAGTTATAGTGTTCCATTTCCCAAAATCACCTTTTCGTTCTTTTTAGAGTCAAAACTAGAATTTCATCATCTTTCCAACGTCGTTACGAATTCATTCGTCCTGCTTCCCTGAGGATCGATACCTGACTTATCAGATTATTACTTGAGCGATAGGCTTGCACTTGAGCCTATAGAGCACGTACACTAGACACATTTATGGTCGCGTCAAGTTTTTGGCGCCGTTGCCGAGGATTTAGGTAGACTTGGGTTAGATCGAGTCAATCTAAAACTTTGACCAAAATCCAAAAACATTTTTAAAAAAAATCACCATCTCTCAAAAGCCTTTAATGAAATATCCTAAACATACTCAGACTCCTCACAATACTCCAACCCGAATCCACGAAAATCCAATTGTTGAGTATAACTCTGAAAGCCCACACACACCTCGCGTACCAAAATTATGGATTCCACTTCCTACTCCTGAGCACTCTATCGGTAGCTACATCATGAGTCAAACCTCGAGTCACACATCTAGGACACCGAGTGAGTACACCGAGTCATTTGAAAAGAGCACGAGCGTAATGTCTGACGTAGCAAGTTTCGGTACTGGAGAGGGAGATCTACCCTATCGTCCCATGAAAGACTTACTCTTTCCTGAGTGGACTGTCACCCCTCGTTGCATTTTACTTCCATATAATGCCGATCAGTTCCACTTTTATAATGGGATGATCCATATTCTCCCAATGTTTCATGGATGGATTCGGATAAACCATACCTGCATATACGTGAGTTCGAAGAGGCATGTGACACATTTAGTGATCAAGCTTGCACGCAGGATACCATTCGCCTAAAGCTTTTTCCTTTTTCCTTAAAGGATAAAGCCAAGATCTGGCTATGGTCTTTACCCCCGAACTCCGTCACTTCCTGGAGAGATATGCAATCCAATTTTATCTCAAAATTCTATCCACAGCACAAGACCAACTCTGCCAAAACTCAAATCCAAGCTTTTTGACAACACAATAATGAGTCTTTTGACAGGGGTTGGGAACGTTTCCAAGAGTTAGTAAGCGCATGCCCCCATCATGGTTTTGACAAACACCGAGTGATATATTTCTTCCATAATGGGTTGACAGTAGCTTCCAAAGAACTTGTGCAAACAATGTGTGAAAGACCTTTTTGGGGTTTAAACTCCTTCGATGTCGAGGCCCATCTTAAATATGTCGCAGAGACTACTCAAGTATGGGACACCTCCGATACTAATACCCAATACCGACCAAGACAAACATATATTCCTCCAACTGCATCCGGTCTATACCATTTGGATAGTAATACCGTAATAGACCGTCGATTCGATCAGATTCAGAAAGATATGAAAGAGTGGTTTGATGATCGGTTGAGAGATATCTCGGGATCCAGTCGTGGATTGAAAGAAAAAGTGTGTGTTATCTGTGAGTCGGTCCATTACACAATGGCATGCCTAACGATTTCCGCCTAAAAGGTCATGCACACCGAGCAGGTGGATGCTATAGGAGGATTTAAGGGGAATTTTAACACCCCGCATGGGAACTCGTATAACCTTTGGTGGAGAAACCATCCTAGTTTTAACTATGGACAACCACAAGCTGCGATTAAACCACATTCACAGGTTGTGCCACCTCCTCAATACCAACAAGCACCACCACCTCCAGCTCCATATGTATCTCCACCTCGGAGGACCCTTGAGGATATAATAAACCAGTTCATAAATTCTCAAAGTGAAAACAATGCTAGATATGAACGCATGTTCGCCGACATGAATGTGAACATCTCCAAGTTGCAATCATCATTAAGTATCCAAGAGAAGGGCAAGTCTCCTGCCTAGGGCCAAAGAACTCCCCAAGGTCAATCTAGTGTTAGCTCCACCTCTACAGAACAACAGGAGCATTGCCAAGAAGTAACCACTCTTTGTAGTGGGAAAATTATTGATTTATCACCTCCCTCACACGACATTTCAAAAGACAAAGAGAATTTTCCCGGCACAAAAGAGGCTGAAGATATCTCCTTGAACGAGAGTGATAAAATAAATATTAGTGAGCCCGAGGTGGTTGTAAAGCCACCCTCCGCTGTGTCATTTACTCAAAGATTCCCTCCCATAAAGGGACCATAAGTGATGAAGTGCTAGAAGTCGTTAAGAACGTGAAATTGAACTTACCTTTCCTCGACGCAATAAGGCAAATTCCTGCCTATGCAAAAGTCATAAAAGACTTATTGACTATCAAGAGGAGAATGAAGGTAAAGAAAAATGTGTTCCTATCACAGAATATGAGTTCATTTCTTCTCAACGATCTCCCACCTAAATATAAAGATTCGGGTGCACCCACCATTTCCTGCACCATTGGAGAGAATAAATTCGAAAAGGCCTTACTCAACTTGGGAGAGAGTGTTAATATCCTCCCCTATTTAATTTATAGGTAACTTGATCTGGTTGATCTTAAGCCCACAAGGATGACTCTCCAGTTATTGGATCGAACCATGAAGATACCGAGGGGTATAGTTAAGGACATGAAAGTCCAAGTGGACACTTTCTAATTCCCGGTAGATTTTGTCATTTGGGACACGGAGCCATCCTTCGCCTCAAAAAATCATGTTTCCATCATCCTTGGACGCTCATTCTTACCTACGTCTAACGCAATGATCAATACTCGAAATGGGAAGATGCAAATCACTTTTGGGAATATGACTTTAGAAACAAACATCTTCAACATATCCCAACACGCAGGGGAAGAAGATGATCTTCACGCAATGAGCTTAATTGATGAGATCGTAGAAGAGAACTTTGAGGAAAATTATTGTGTATACGCCTTACAAGCTTTCCTAGTGTCTCGTCACGGGAGTGAGGGAGCTTACACCGAGTTTGATACGGAGATAGAGGAGTTGAGAGGCTTACTCGATGAGAGAGCGTCGGACGAGGACGCGAGAGATGTTAATTGGGTTTCTCGATTCGGAGAGTTACCGCCAAGGGAGGCATGCATGGTGCCCTCTAGCGACACATTCCCAACTCTCGAGTTGAAGAAACTACCCTCCAACGTTAAATATGCTTTCCTAGGAGAGGGTGGGACATTTGCTGTTATTGTCTCCTCTAGCTTAGATGAAGAGTAGGAGGGTAAGCTTTTAAAAATTTTGAGGAAGCACCAAAGTTCTTTTGGTTGGTGTATAGCTGATCTAAAGGGGATAAGCCCTATAATTTGCACCCATAAGATTCACCTCGAGGAGTATGTTAAGCCCTCGAGAGAAATGAAAAGAAAGCTAAACACCATAATGAAAGATGTGGTGAGGACTGAAATTATAAAATAATTGGATGCCAGGATTATCTACCCAATCTCGGATAGCAAGTGGGTGAGCCCCATTCAAGTCGTCCTGAAGAAGTCGAGCATAAGTGTGATCGAAAATACCAAAGGTGAGTTAGTTCCCTAATGTACCACCACTGGGTGGCGCATTTGCATTGATTACCGAAAACTCAATGCGAGAAATAGGAAAGACCATTTTCCCTTGCCATTTATCGATCAAATGCTTGAAAGGGTAGCGGTTCACCCTTACTATTGCTTCCTAGATGGTTATTTCGGATATAAAAAAATTGAGGTAGATGTACTTGATCAAGAGAAGACAACCTTCACTTGCCCCTTTGGAATGTTTGCATACAAACGTATGCTATTTGGCTTGTGTAATGCACCGACAACCTTTCAAAAGTGCATGTTGAGATTATTAAGTGACATGGTTGAGAGAGGGCTAGAGGTGTTTATGGACGACTTTAGTGTTTTTGGCACCTCTTTCGACTTATGTCTAGACAACCTTAAGAAAGTACTAGCCCGATGTGTGGAAAAGAACCTAGTGCTGAATTGGGAGAAATGTCATTTCATGGTAACTGAGGGTATAGTTCTTGGCCACATCGTGTCATCCAAAGGGATCGAGGTCGATAGAGAAAAAATTAATGTCATAGTTGACCTACCCCCACCAAAATTGCTTAAGGACGTACGCTCCTTCATGGGCCACGCGGGGTTTTATAGAAGATTCATTAAGGACTTTAGCGCCATCACTAGACCCTTAAGCAACCTTCTTATGAAGGGCACCCCTTTAGAGTGGACAGAAGCATGTCAAAGTGCTTTTGAAAAGTTGAAAAACATGCTTGTGTCCGCTCCTATCATGCAAGCTTCGGATTGTTCCTTACCATTCGAGATTATGTGTGATGCTAGCGATTATGCGATAGGGGCCATTTTGGGCAAAAGAAAAGACAATAAGGCTCATGTCATCTACTACGCTAGACAGACTCTTATCGGACCACAACTCAACTACTCCACCATGGAGAAAGAATTGCTAATGGTAGTTTTTGCTCTTGATAATTTTCGATCCTATCTTATCGGTTCCCCCATAACTTGTTTCACCGACCACGCGACTTTAAAATGTCTACTTGCGAGGAAAGACGCAAAGTCGCGCTTCATAAGGTGGATCCTACTCCTATAAGAGTTTAATCTCTCCATTAAAGATAAAAAAGGAGTAGAAAATGTCGTCGTTGATCACTTATCACGACTTTCGTCCGACGTACCTAGTGATCCTACACCCATAGATGAGTCTTTCCGGATGAGCAACTCTTTGCCACCTCTTCTTTGCCCTGGTTTGCGGAAATAGTGAACTATCTTGTCACGGGAGTCGTCCCTCCCTATTGGACACCGTAAGATAAGAAGAGGTTCATCACTTGGTCGCACATGTTTTTCTATGATGATCCATTTATTTTTAAATATTACGCCGACAAAATCATCCGACGATGCATACCAGATGATGAAATTCCAAAAGTCATCCAATTCTGTCATTCGGAAGCATGTGGATGCCACTTTTCTGTGAAAAAGACGATCGCTAAAATTCTCCAAAGCGATTTTTGCTGGCCCACAATGTTTTGGGATGTCAACAATTACTTCAAATCTCGTGACAAGTGTCAACGGATGGGGGAGATTACCCGACGAGACATGATGCAATTAACCCCGATTCTCATCATTGAGGTTTTCGATTGTTGGGGTATTGACTTCATGGGCCCTTCTCCCCCATTCTTTGGGTACCTATACATCCTAGTCGCAGTCGACTATGTTTCTAAGTGGCTGGAAGCTATAGCTACTAAGACTAATGGCAATAAAGTGCTGATAAAGTTCCTGCACGAACACGCACTTTCTCGCTTCGGTGCACCTAAAGCGGTAATCAGTGATAACGGTATGCACTTTTTCAACAAGTCGTTCAAAAAACTTATGAAAAAGTATGGTGTAATTCACAAGGTTAGAATGACCTATCACCCACAAATGAATGGGTAGGCCGAGTTGTCAAATCCTGAAATCAAACATATACTAGAGAAGACCGTCAATCCTGATCAGAAAGATTAGTCCCTTCGATTGAACGATTCACTGTGGGCCTACCATACCGCATACAAGAACCCACTTGGAATGTACCCGTTACGCTTTGTGTATGGAAAACCTTGCCATCTTCCCGTTGAGTTGGAGTACAAGGTGTATTGGGCAATTAAGAGCGTAAATTACGATATGGACAAAGCCGGTGAAGCCCGCAAGCTTCAACTAAATGGGTTAGAGGAGATACGCAATGATGCGTATGAGAATGCTAAGATTTCAAAAGCCCGGATGAAACTCGCACATGATAAGATTATTTGACGGAAAGAGTTTCAACCAGGACAAAAGGTACTCCTCTATAACTCCCGGCTTCATCTATTTCCGGGTAAATTATGGTCTCGATGGACTGGTCCATTCGTTGTGAAAAGCGTATTCCCCCACGGAGCAGTAGAATTGGAAGATCCAAAAGGGGGGAACACGTTCAAATTCAATGGACACCGCCTAAAGTCATATGTTGAGACGTGCGTAGAAGAGATCGACGTCATTTGGCTGTCGGACCCCATTTACGAGGTAGAGTGATCTCGAACTGAGAGGTCATCACACCCCTGATGTGTATGGGGTGAATTCTTGTGTATAGTAGTTGCACGTAGGTTAGTATAGTGGATTCCGTAGGATCACATCACAAAAGGAGAGGAATTCGAGCACTAGCACGCTTTACGAGGCGAGCATTTATAACCCAGCATCGAGGTGAGAGTTAAGCGATGTCAAAAAGCTGTTGGATCATCGGTAGGAGTAGCCTAAAGTCATAAGAGAGGAGTATACCATCGCTTAACTCTCACCCCCATCAACTTGGTTGGCTGCCTTATATGGCTCATTATGTCCATGTTAGCCGATGCCGGAATTGCACCCCCACAGGATTTCCCGTGCCTCCCAACTCCTTTTGGGGCAACCACCCGGACTAAACATGAAAGACAACAGGCACACATCCAATCCCGTTTAGCCCCAGAGGATAGTGATGATGAAGAAGAGGATAATGACGAAGAAGAGGAAGCGGGAAGTGATGAAGAGAGCAGCAATGAAGAAGAGGAGGACATTGTGATGGGCGAGGGTGACGCAGATTATGATAGTGATGTGGATTCTGATTTTTCGCCCATCAATGAAGAAATTAATAGGCATCTTTCGGCCATCGAATCACGACTTGATGGCTTCCTCCACCAATACAACACTGACCGAGTAGCCTACCTAAGGGCTTACCATCGCGATACCATCATGATGCACCGTCTCCAAACGGAGATATATCGGATGACTATGGGTGCACCACCACCGTCTTATTTCTATGACCCATATGATCCAAACGCGCCCGGTAGATCTAATCCCCCGCCCCAGTGATGCTCTTTCGGAAAATTGGTTATGTAGTTGTTGGTTATTCTCACATGGTTGTTTGTTTTTCCTTGTCATTTGTAATGCATGTTGGTCCAGTTATATAAAATTCGACATTTTCCATATTTGTCCATTTTTATTTATTCGCACTTTTAATTCGCTTTGAGTTAGATTTTAGTCCTTTTTGCTTGAGGACAATGCAAAAGTCTAAGTTAGGGGGGTCACAAGTGCGTCTTTCTAAAACTTCACAAATTTTCAAAAATGCCCAGAAATTTTTATAAAAAAAATCATAAAATTTTGAAAAATGCAAAAATATTTTTCTTCAAAATAAATAAAAATTGGAATTCAAATTTTTCAAAAATATCATTAAAATTCGGTTTAAAGTCTCAAATTGTAAAAACATAGTACACAAAGACAAAATTGACCAAAGATGGAAATTGAGCGAATATAGACGATTAACGAATAAATGTGGAGATTAACAAACCCGGTGAGGTTTCGAGCCTATCCTTTTCGTGAGTTTATAAATCAATCCGAGTTAATTGTTAAGTCAAAGTCTTTTCAGCGTTTTAATAAGTCATCGAGGATCTCAATTCTTTCACTTTGATCGGCTATGTGAAATGGAATGTTGTCGTGACAAACGCGCTAAATAAATCTCTAAACTTAAAATAATATCGAAATGCATATGGTAACGCAATTAGTATTTTGGACAATGAAGTAGGCCCTCATTGGTCACCCAAAAATAAGGGCCAGAAAAAGTCATGAGAAATTACCCTTTTTGCAACCCAATTTGAGCCGAATAAGTTTTCCCTTTCGTTTGACCACCCGAAAAACCCCAATTTCCCCGGAATTGTGAAAGTTAATAATCCCAAAAATTTGAGTCCGAAAAGTGCAACAAAAAGGGGCAAAAGAATAGCAATGCTCAACAAAAATAGCATGAAAAGAAAAGTGTGAAAAGTAAAAAAAAAAGGGGGGGGGAATGAGCAAAAGCCCGAAAAAGCACTAATGGACATCATAAGAAAATTTTCCAATTTCGAAATTCTCAATCACTCCCATTTTACCCAATACACCTTATGACCCTATAAAGTCTGAACCAAGTCCAAATTACGAAATTGATTAAAGCGTGGAGAGCTAAAACACAAAAAGATAATAAAAGAGATTAAAGGTGTGAATTAGAGGCAATGTTCCTGTTTCCCTATAACCGTAATCTGATGATGAGATCCATTTACCATAAAATTCCATCTTTCTATTTGTGTGCGTGAACTTGGCTCCAATGCATTTACTCCTTATATCACGTATACCAAGAGAAATAGCCACACTTCTGAGAAATTCTTTTGTGAGAGCATCCCGTGAGATTTCGAAATCAAAACAAATTTTTGGATAAGTAACGTAATGGTCTATCGGTGGAAATTCGAGATTTAATTTCTAGCTTCTCACACACGCACTATGATTTGAGACCCTTGAACATGAACTGATGATGACTATTTTCTGGAAAAGTTTGAATTATAAAAATTTTACGTATTTTGAGTTTTCTTCAAGTCGAATTTTGTGGGTATATTCACCGCAAACCCTCACGAGACACAACTCATTCTACTAGCATAACCTAGGGGTTTAAAGGCTTATTGCATATGCTAAATGCAATCGCTTACCCGCGAAAAAGATATTTTATCCCATTTTAGAGTTGGATCATGTTTTGATTCTTTTACATTGCTCGAGACGATCAAAGTTCTAAGTTAGGGGGGTTTGATTAGGCATAAATACTTCTAAATTTACCCCTTAATTTAGAGGCTTTTATTACTCCGAACAACGTAAATTGAGTTGGTTTATCTCATATCATTGCTAACGGTTTCGTCTAACAAGTATCCTAAGTTTCGTGTATTTCTTATTAATTTTGTAGGTATTTAATACATGAAAGAAATAAAGAAACCATAAGAAGCAAGAGAGAAGAAAGAAGGCGAATCAAAAGGGAAAAACCATAATTTTTTCCAGGAATCCGGTTGAGGGCCCAAAATAAAAGTCAAAGATCTCGATTTTACGAATGCGTAGGAAGAAACGGCGTTCCAATCCGAGTTCTGGAATAAAAGTTATGAAAACCCGAAGATGTGAGATAATCATGATATTTTGAAGATATAACGAAGAGAAAGTGAGAAGCAAATCCGGACCAATCTGGATGGTACAAAAAAATGGATTGATCCGAGTACTAGAATTCACTGAATAAAGTTACGTCTACCGAACCGATCCGGTCCTCATAAAAAAAGGATTGATCCGGCCCCTAGAGATCTCTGCCTAAATCTTGTTTAGAGGACCAATCTGGATGAAATAAAAAACAAATCGATCCAGTTATCACCAATCCGAAATATCCTGACAGGATCGATCCGAGGTTCGAGATTTTAGAGTTATCTTCTTCAAGATAGAGTCTTGCATGACTCCAACTCTTGTATTTTTCGTAGTGTATTAATTTATAACTCCTCCCAGACATTAAGGGAGATTCTAATTCATTTAGAGAAGCATTGTAATTAGTTTTGAGGAGAGAACAACAAGAAACCCTAGTTTTTATGTAGCTTTGATTCGAGTTCTGCCATTCGAGTAAATTTGTTCCAATTCTTGCTTTCATTATTACTGTAGTTAATTCATTAGTTAGTAATTTCATTATTCTTAATCTTAAGTCGCTAGTTAAAATGTTTTCTTTTATTAAGAGCATGTTTTCTTCTTGTTTTAATATGTTCGGCTAAGTTTTTAAGGGTCGGGGTGCATGAACCCCACCCGATGTAATTCACAATAGTGGAAATAGTTGTTTGGAATTAAAATCTTAAATGAATCGTGTCGTATAACTAGTACGACCATCGTAAGACTTTTGATCTCGTTTACCCTAGGTAACCAGGATGCTTAAGAGTGCGACGTGAGTATTGGTTAATACGACACTGTTTTACTCGTCCTTTGCTTAAATATTATGCGAGCTACGATCCCTCATATATGTAATACTTAGGAGTACTAAAGACCGAGTTCATTTAAGGTCCTAATTCCGAATCTAGCATCCTACGAAGTGAATTTCTAGGGTGTGGGGGATTGTAACGCGACCTATTTTTCTCACTTCAGAGTTAAAGTTTTAGTCAAATTGTCATCAGCTTTCCGTTTAATTAGAGTAGTTGCATTTCATTTAGTCGTAATCTCATTAGCTAAGTATTCTCAATTTTTGCATCTAGTTATAGTGTTTCGTTTCCCAAAATCACCTTTTCATTCTTTTTAGAGTCAAAACTATAATTTCTTCATCTTTCCAACGTCAATACGAATTCGTTCGTCATGTTTCCCTCAGGATCGATACCCGACTTATCGAATTATTACTTAAGCGACGGGCTTGCACTTGAGACTATAGAGCACGCATACTAGACACATTTATGGTCGCGTCGTTACACCCTTAAAACGTACTCCCATTACTATCTTTTATTACATATATGCTCTCATTTCGTGTATTAAACCCTATCATGCACACTACATATAAAAACCCCATTATTAACCCATTTAACTATCCTAAATTGAACCCTAATATTAACACTGGTAGTATATTGCATGAAAAGTTATAAAAATAAGCTAGGATTTTAAAATTGAAAAAAAAACACCTGCGTAGTCTGCACCTATGGCAACTCGTCGTAGAATGTGACATAATTTCATGATCGCTTGTCACCGTGGTAACACCAATACGGCCATTTTTCATCGTATTGGTGTTTTCACGGCCATATCCCATCGTATTGTTATTTTTCACGCCCTCTTCCAACTAGGGGTGTTCAAAAAATCGACTGGACCGACAGACAAAACCGAACCGAGCCGAACCGACTCTTTTTTTGGGTTTTTTTCTTAATCAATCCGGTCTCAGTTTATTTTTTGGCGGACCGACCTAGTCGGTCTGGTTCACGGTTTACAGTTTCAAAAACCCTGTTAGGACCCATAATATATTTTTACACAGATAGATAGATAGATAGATAGATAGATAGATAGATAGATAGATAGATAGATAGATAGATAGATAGATAGATAGATAGATAGATAGATAGATAGATAGATAGATAGATAGATAGATAGATAGATAGATAGATAGATAGATAGATACATACATACATACATACATAGATAATCAGTTGAAATTTGTATTTTGAAATTTGATTAGTTTAAGTTATAGTTTAATCCAATACTATGTTTGTTTTAATTGAAAATTTTGATATTTTTTTAGTTTTTAATGTTTGAAAAAAATAGACTCGGGTATATTTTTATTATTATAAATGATGTAATTAATTAATGTGAGGACCGACGTGTTAGGCCGGACCGACCCTATAAAAAACCGAGCTGACTAGGGTCGATTAACCGACATTATCGGTCCGATCTCAGTCCATTTTTTTAGAGGAACGACCAAGTTGGTCCGGTCTAAAAAAAATCTCAAAACCGAACAGGACCGGACCGCTAACACCCCTACCTCCAACCGTGGTGAGTTTTTCACGGCCACTACCCACTTTATGTAGCAACATATTTCATATTTCATATTTCATATATAAATGAACAATTAATAATATATATATATATATATATATATATATATATTCAACAACATATTTCATATTTCATATATATATGTAAATTAACAATTAGTAACATATTTCATTTTTCATATATATGTATATGTATTTTTTTTTCAAGTACAAGCTCGAGGGGGGGACTTGAGCGCACGGCCTCATATGGTTTTGTTATATATATATATATATATATATATATATATATATATATATATATATATGTATGTATATTTCAATTGTATCATTTAGATAAATTATTACAAGTTTTAACATGATGTATGTATGTATGTATGCATGTATATATGATTTTGTTATATAAATGTAGCTACATATATATTTCAATTGCATTGTTTAGATAAATTCTTGTAAGTTTTTACATAATGTATGTATGTATGTATGTATGTATGTATGTATGTATGTATGTATGTATGTATGTATGTATGTATGTATGTATGCATGTATATATGATTTTTTTTATATAAATGTGGCTCTATATTTATTGTTTCTTTGTTAGTATGAACTTGTTAATTTGATGTTCATTTGCTAATACAATTTTGTTAATTTCTTATATAGGTCATATAAATGGGAAGAAGTAGAAATCCTCCTACCGCATTGGAGCGAAACAGGACGTTGGAGGCAGCAAAGGAAGTTCAACCATTCGTATCGTCCTCATCTAGTATTAGTGCCAGTGGCGAGAGCAAAGGATATTCTCTTATGCAGTCGTTGGATAAAGTAGTCGATCAAGTAGTAGGTGGTTTACTAATGGTTGGTGAAGGGGGAAAGCAGCAGTCAATTGAGCAAGTTGTTGAGCAGGTTGTTAGTTATTTACTAACAATTACTGAAGGGGTGCGGTAAAAGCAGCGGGGGTTCCAGAGGCAGATAAAGAAGAAGAGAAAGAAGGAGAAAAATCAAGGGAGGGATAAGGATAGGAGGTAAGAGATGAAGAAATAGAGGAAGAAAGATATAAAGAAGGAGAGGTAGATGCTGAGGGAGGAGGAGAGAAAAAAATGAGAGAATCCTAAATATGATATAGACGAGTCTTCTTCATCGGAATATGAAATTCAACCATCCACATTTAAAGCGTCCGAGAAGAAAAAATGAAAAAATAAGTCAAGCGGATTCACAACCGTTTGAGGGGTGCACACCAAATAACCCCAAATTGCTCAAAAAATTTCATAACCGTATTTCCTATTCAATATAGAATCGAGATGAGGAGAGGGGCATAATGAAGTGCGTGTACCACTGTAAAAAATTTACTAAGTAGGACATAGAGAAGGAATATGCATGGGTTATTGAGTTGGTGAAGAACTCGGTTCTTTGGGCTATGATAAACACTCATATCGGTACATACACTACATATCGGTGTTTGCATTCATAGAATGGTGGCAACGGGAGACGAATTCATTTCATATGACATTCGATGAGATGACCATCACTCTTAATGATGTGTACCATCTTTATAAAAACCTCGTAGTTGGTAAACCGGTGTACGAAACTATTTTTAGGAAAGTTGAGGAGAAGGTTACCCAAATCAAATGGCTTAACACATGTATCGATTGTACTGAGGAGGAGGCTTTGGAGGAATGAAAGTTTGTTTATGATGTACATTTTTATTGGATAATGAATATGTGCAATGGGAGGGTTAAGAAGCTAGGGGATGTCACAAAAAAGAAAATTGAGCAAGTCACTAGGGAGTACTTGTTATTAGTCGGTTGTTTGTTATTCCCTAATAAATCAGGCAATCGAGTCTCGGTGTACTACCTTCACTCACTGCAACAAGTTGGGAAATGCAACGAATATGCTTGGTGATGGGCGTATTCACGCATTTATATCGGCAGCTGGGGATTGCGTCACATGTAGACGTTCAGCAGGTGGCCAGATATCTCCCCCTTCTGGTGGTAATTTTTTTAAATTCAACACGTGCTTTTAATTTTGTTTTTTTCTTTATAAATTTACCAATGAATATGTCAATTTGATTGCAGGCGTGGAGATACAACTACTTCAATATGGTGAGGGGTGTTAAAAATCTGGAGTTTTAACATAACGAGTGGTGTCTATGGATATAGAGGGCGCAAACGGTGTCAGTTGATGCCTTTGCACAGATACTAGAGCTAAGGGAAACCTTGGATGATTTAAAAACTTCAAACGTAAGTACTATTTGTTTTGAACGCAATATTTTAACATTTTTCTCTTTTTTATATGTTAACATTTGGAATTACTTTTAGGTTGTATGGGATCCCAACTCTGAAAATCGTGAGGCTTATCCATTTTAGGAGGTCTCATGGTACAATGGCCTCCTTATTTGCTATGATGTCAGTGAACCCTATTACTCAGAGAGGATCCTATGCTAGGCTAGCCGCGTTCAAACAATCCCTAGACCGCCAATGCATCCTATATCGAAGGAGAGGGGAAAGACCCATCCCTGCTACAAAGTTAAGTTTGATATCGAGAAATGGTATCAACTTAACTGGGTGGACCTTGTTCTTTTCGATGCCAGACGCTTGACTGCGATGAGGACCATGCCTTAGGAATGTGTGAATGGGTACATGTCTTGGTACCTAGAAAGATCCCATCCATACATTCAAAATCCCGAGTATCGTATTCACAAGCCGAAGTTAAAGCACTCCGATAAAATGGTATCAAGTATTTTTTTGACACATTTGATGGTAATATTTATATAGGCCCAGGGGATAGACGTGGCCATTAGCCTTCTCTAGAAGGCTATTGAAGTCGGCTCGGACCAAGGGGTTTCGGATGTCCTTGAATTATCTCGTGCAGCACTTGACACTCTACTTGATGCCAAGTGAACGCAAGCTTCAAAGGACAAGAGAAAGTCTCCGACATGTCAAGAAACTCGAACCAAGGCATGTCCCTAAGCAAAAAGCCCTCTGAAGAAGCATTTAAAGAGAAAATAGGCATAACTTTTTTGAATAATTTCATTGTAATTATATTTCAAACTATTTTTTATTATAAAGTATGCGCAATTTTGAATTATCATATGTTGGAACAATTTTGAACCAAGTAGTTTATATGAACAATATTGTGTCATGTGTTTGAAGGTAAACTTGTGTTTGAATTTTGAATGTGAGGGAATGCACGAACTATATTATCAATGTAATTCTTATTTGTAATCCTTTAATTTTCTTGTATCTTTGAATCATTGTGTTTGGATGATGTCATTATACATTGTAAATACATGATTCGTTATAAATACATTGTAAATTACATTACGATTCACTGTGTTTGGATGGTATTTGGGTTAAAAAAATCCTTCAACTTTATGCATAAAAGGCATGGTGGGACCCAACAGTGGTTGGCTCATATACGGTGTGGTGTTACCGTATGTGTACCTTTATAGTGTGGTGTCACCATCAGATAAATATATACGGTCTCAAGTGATCGTGGTTATTATGTTAAAAAATTCTTCAACTTTCTACCTAAAATCCATGGTCAAAACAAACCGTGTGTAGGTCACATACGGTGTGGTGTCACCGTCTATATACAGCTCACAGTGTGGTGTCACCTAAAGATTTATTTAAGGTCTCAAGAGATCGTGGTATTTGGGTAAAAAAATTCTTTAACTTTCTGTATAAAAGGCACGGTGGGATCCAACCGTGGTTGAGTCACATACGGCTTGAAGCAACCGCCAAATTATAATACACGGTCTCAAGTGACCGTGGTATATGGGTTAAAAAATCCTTCAACTTTCTGCATAAAATACACGATGGGATCCAATCGTGGTTGGGTCACATACGGCTTGAAGCAATCGTTATCTTATAATATACGGTCTTAAGTGACCATGGTATATAGGTTAAAAAAATCCTTAAACTTTCTGCATAGCATACACGGTGTGATCCAACCATGGTTGGATCACACACGACTAGAATAAATCGACATGTTATAATATACGATCTCAAGTGACCATATGTTTTTGCTCTACGGTTAGAAGAGATCGTATTTTGGTTTGTTATATTGTCCATCTTAATTTTATGTATATGTGATTTAAAGATCAAAAATCTTACTTTATCCAATTTAAATGAAATAATTTCTTTATCAAGTGATAAACAATTGGTGGGCTCAATTTATATATAACCAATTTCAATCAATCTACATATAACCAATAATTGCTATAAACAATTTACTATAACCAAATTGGAAACCAATAATTTCATATAACCAATAATTGTTATAATCAATTTACATATAACCAATATTTCCCCAAAAGTTACAAAAAATTACAATCATCCATACGACTTTCACCAATTTGAGCCACTGTCAAGCCCTCGTCTTCATCCGACGATATCAAGCATGGTTCATATTTTGTTGTAATGTCTTTGGAGCATAAATTCTGAAACATTTGTAAGCGAGACTTGAATATGGTCGGACACTCTACGGCATCTTGATGGGCCCTCAATCTCCAGTGACTCGAAGGGATGCTGCACCGCCTAGGTACGCGTCTGGATCTGTGATAGGCAATTGGTGGTATGGGACAAAATTGTGTGCATTTTAAATTCACCCAATGAGTGTTAGATACATTGAGGATAAAGATGATGCAACTCTCTTCCATCGTAGATTTTGTCCCAACATCGAATGGAATAAAAGTTAAGCATTGCAATTTGGATATCATTACAACCATTAGCTTAAGTGCATTAGCCGCAAGATACAACAGTGCACTACGAATAGCATGAGAATGTTCTAGTCAATTCCCAACACCAGCTCCTTTGGAAATAATCGTATATCCATAGTTCCTATCCGATTTGACATCATATATATCTTCCATAAATTATTGGAAGAACTCGGGAACGTGATTAATATACATCTTCTTCTCCCTAGACTATGTCTTCGATTTCACACCGGTCAACGGGGTCTTGTTTGCAAATATTTTTTTAATCTCAGTTGTGGATGGAACATCCTTCTCCAAATCACAAGGTGTTTTTTTGGTAGATATATCAGCAAACTTCTTTCCTTAGGTGGCCTACCCTTTTGACGAATTTATATGGGCTCGATCAAGGGCGTGTAAGAAGGTTGAGCAGTTTTCGATAACTTTCTTAACATTATCTGTCTAACCTCTTCACATGCCTTAATACACCTTTTCTTTAATTATATCATCTCGAGAGTATATTCAATCTCGCGGTACCGAGGTATGTCTGGGGCAATGGAAAGTTTCTTCCAATGATCATCTAGACAAGATTGTTATTTATCAGAGACAATAACTTGCAGCAAAGCTTCTGGAATGTATAGTGGTAGTAAATGTTGCAATGCCCAAATAAAATTCTCCTCTTTTTTATTCTTCAGAAAAGAAAATGCAATGCAAAACGATTGCCTAGTGGGCGTGACTCCAATCATCTCAAATAATGGCATATTGTACCGATTGGTCTTGTAGGCGCAATCGATCACCAGTACAATCAGGAAGCATTTCACCAATAAACAAAAGGTAGGATATGTGAAAAATAAATCCTCCACCATATTAGTTTGCTCATTCCTTCTATGTTAGTGAACATAACTCTTCTCCATTAGCAAATGCATCAACTGTTGCATGGTGGTGCGCCATTGTATCTCAACATTTTTCATTTTTCTTTTAGCGTTATAAACTATTCTAATGGATGAACAATTGTATTTCGATCTGTGTTTTAATATGTGGAGTAATTCCTTTGGACCCACCCCATTGTTGATAATCCCACTAGCAATGTTCCACTTTTCTTGCGAAAGTCGACCGGCATAAGGGTGTCCAACAAGTGTTTCAGACTCCTCGTGGTTATGTAGCCCATGAATAATTTCCACCCCCCAACGGACATCATCGTGCGGAATGCCTTTCAATCGAAAGGGACAATTACACTTTCGCATTCCAGAACACCGCTTCCTCTTCTTGTCAAAGCCACGTCTTTTCTATTTCTATGAAGCTCACTTCACTCACAACCAAGTACGAACCTTCCCTTTCTGACTAAACTGGCCTTATTGAATTTCAAAATTATCACGGCCGCATAAAGATTGTGACTAACTTGTTGACACCAATCAATTATCTTATCACGGTCATCAAAAATCTACACAAGACGAAAATTATTAGTTGAAAGGACAGTTTATATGGAAATTTTAACTATAAATGAAAAATCATGTTGAGTACAATATAAATAAACTAAACATGCCTCCTCATTGGTGAATTAGACTATATGGTCTTGCGTAATTGCATTAACATCCAATCCTTCTTCTACTGATGCATCTTGCCAATGCATACAATCAAATGTAGTGTCATCCAATTATGTCATACATTAAAAATCTCAAGTTGTTGAAATTAAACTACCTGATATGTTTTTTTACTTTAGGCAATGTGAAATATAGAAACAAATCGGGCAAACATTTTTTAGAGGTTGATGTTGTTCCTTCCTCAATCGTGAATTATTCACACATATTCAGTTCCTCAGGATAAGCACGTTGAGTAGATACACTCGGTACAATAACATTGTCTATATCTTACCAAAATTAATCATCAAGTACCAAGTCATCTAACTGAAATGATAATACAATAATCAGTACAATAAGAATTGAGAATATAATGACAAAATTCAATAAAAACACATACACCGTTACCCATAAATTGATTTATTTAACCATTTTTAGTTGTCACCCTATTATCACCTCTTCAAAAATATCACCCTTTAATATATTTGAACTTTAAATTGATTTATTTTTCATTTTAAACCCTCAACCTAATTAGACCTTAAATAATTAATTTCAAAATGGAAACCACGGCTAAATGTGATCGCTAGATGGATACGCACGGTCTCAAGTGACCGTGAATAGATAAGCCACATCCTCTTCAACCCGTTGAAGCCTCACCACGGTTATAAGTCACCGTCGAGTATGGTTTGACGGTCATGATTATCCATGTATCTTCTTTTCTCTATCATGCTCCTTTTTCATCACATGTACATACCACCTTCTCTATAACATGCTTCACGCTTTATCCACTTGTATATACATCTTATGTTTCACTTCACTTATCCCATGTTCTTGACATATCACTTGTATATAGCCATGCCCATTCTCACTTGTATATTCACATGTTTCACCTATCACATGGTTCACATAGTATGTATCGTGTTCTCTTCACTATTCACACCATTTCACATTACTCTCACTTGCACACACTTTCATAATACTTTAATATCATTCTAACAAATTTCCATGTTACTTTCACTTTGCACATATATCTCTCTCACTTATGTATATTCACATCTCTCCAACCTTGTATATATCACCAAGCCTTATATATGATCCACGCTAGTTGTATATAGTTCTACATACTTGTTAGCTTTAACCTCCTTGTATACTTATCTCTTTTCTATATTCCATCCAAATATATTACCATGCTTTACCTCATTCTTAGTAGTAGTACCTACTCCCCATAGAATACATAAAATTTTGCATAGAAAGACTAATTAAGACTCATGCATTTTGTAACACTACTTCATGTGAGCAGTAGCTTTTGACTAAAATTGTATTTTGTACTAAGGGGTCACTTCAGGGTTACTCATTTTGCGGGACATGGTTAACCTAAGTGATATGATTCTAACCTTTCATTAGCTTAATACCTTCAACATATATCGAACGATTCCCCCATATCATACCACTTAACCGAACTCACGACGGGAGATATATAGCAAGAAACTCGTTCATGTACGTCGAGTATATTGAATTTGCTCTCACATTTTCCATTACCATAAGATATATCATGATGAAATTCACGTACAATCAGGTATATGAAATGGATTCTTCACATGTACTAATGAATGATTACCCGTATATGCAAGAGGTATATTGTGGAAGTCATGCCAAAATGGGGAACCCTCACACCAACCTCCAATGCATATACCTCGTATAGGAGCTTACCCTAGGACAATCATACTTATTTTGTCGATTTCAATGTGAAACTCTGGCAAAATATTGGGTCATCTTACCACCCAAATTTTGTGCTATTTTTCCTGTTTTAAAACATGATCATGTCCACGAGTCTAGAAACAAGTCAAATCATGTCTTGCATTATGTACCCAATGTTTTCCTAAACTCAAGTCCTATTCGGCATTTCAATTGCACCCTAGGTAGAAAATAGTACAAGTGAAACCTAATAATAACAACTACGGTGGAGAATTTTCCTTCCTTTCCTTTTCAAAAATACAAAAAATATTTCCTTCTTTTTAAAAGTATACATACCAAAAATATTTTCTCCTTTTCTCAAAAATAGGCAAAAATAAATATCCCTTTTCCCAAAAGAATAAAAAATTGATTTCCTTCTCAAGTGAGATCACATACCCTACTTTGGCCTCACTCCATATTAGCTCAAATTTTATATAAATTAACCCCAAAGTTCTACATCCTCATCTTCTTCCATAGAAATATGGAGATCCTACTAGAGATTCCTTATGCAGAACCCAATTCAGAATAATTATGTCCAAGCTGACTTTATGCCAGTACTTGCTCATCTCAGTGCCAAGATCGATGATCTTCAGGAAGATATCAGATGTAGAAAAATAGGGGCCAGACGCCTGAGGTTCCCTAACCTAACCTTATCTTCACTCATTCCATGGGTCCACAAGAACCAAAACGGATATGGGCTTTAGAGAAGTTTCCACAAGTTCATCATACCCCACGTGTCCCACTTGTTAAAGGGCTATAGCCAGCTCATTTGTCAATGTCAAACTTTGCCCAGCTAAGGGCT
This sequence comes from Sambucus nigra, assembly GCA_949130495.1. Lineage (NCBI taxonomy): Eukaryota > Viridiplantae > Streptophyta > Magnoliopsida > Dipsacales > Adoxaceae > Sambucus > Sambucus nigra. The sequence goes on from OX422208.1 coordinate 589,354,507, forward strand.
AACTTGTTAATGCCTATCCCATCTGATCCCAAAGAAGAAAAATAAAAAAGTTTAAGCATGACCTCAGATTCTTATCCAAAAAGTTTGACCAAGTCAATATTTCAGGAAATTGCATGGATTACACACACATGTCTCCCTACCAAAGGTCTGGTTGCAAAATAAGTTCAAAATATCAGACATCATGAAGTTTTGAGGTAAAGGACTTCCCATCGGGTATCTTCACAACTATCACCACTCCATGATCCCTATTAGGAGCCACTAAAAAGATAATGGCCCAGATGGTTTATTAATCTCTTGAAGAAAGCATCCTTCGATGGATCTTGTTGCTAGGAGAGTCCCAAATCCACAGTTAGGAGGATGTAGCCTGAGAATTTATGGCCTGATACATATATAATGAGGATTTAAAAAACTAGTCGATACCTCTAATGAGTTAAGAAGAATCTTGGAGAGTCAATTAGCAACTTTATTAGAAGGTGGAGAGAAAAAATTACTACCATGACAAATAGACCTTCCAAGGAGGAACATGAGAGTATTGTGAAGAAGAATTTTCTACCACATGTCCAAACCTCAATGGGAAGCCAATACTACACTTTAGATCCCTCCAGGAGGCAGGGGTCAAAATTAAAGAGATTGTAAGAATTTAAAAATTATAGTCCAACCAGAAGAATCCAAAATGGTTGTTCACTTCTCACAAACCATCTAATACCCCTATTTCAACCATCAATAACACTTCTTAGCCTGGCACCAAAGGATCGTCCCTCTACAATTAGAAAGGAATATATCAATCTCCATGCTCCCCTCTCAAAATCATACTAAGACCTTTTTTCAAGGAACCTCGTCAAGCCTTTGGACCCTCGTCCATTGCCAAACCCACTTCCAAAGAATTTTAAGCATGACGCTCATTGTGATTTCCATCGGATCACCAGGCATACCACTGACTTGTGTTTCCACCTGAAGAATGTCATTCAAACCCTCATTGATAATGGGGTTATCGTTCCTCCAACTAATAATATACCTAATAATACCCAAAACCCTTTTTCAGTAATTCAGACTGGTCATCATCAGTATTACTACACCAAAAATAGCAATTTGGCACATCCTGATATTAAAAATCTGGCATAGTTTAAAATTGTGCCAAATTCTGACACGATTTAATGACAATCTGGCACACTTTAAAATAGTGTCAAAATTTGGCACTGTTTTAAAGTGTGCCAAAATTGAGTATACTTTGACTAAAATATAAAATACCCTATAAAAAATCATTAGAGTAATTTTGAGGTTTCCCGCTCTCCCCTTATCCGGCCGCTCATTTGTCTTTGTCCTCTCTTTACACTAGTTAAGTTTGATTCTCTATATTGTTTTATATTGTTTGTTTCAGCATATCAAGTTCAAATCGTTTTAGCATATCTCAGGTAGGGGTTCTGAATCAAGCTCAAATCGTTTATGATTTTAGAATATAGTTCTTTTGTGTTTCAACCTCTAGGGTTTATTTTTACTTAAATCATTTTGTGTTTTGTTTTTGTAGGTATTGATTTGATGATGCTTTTGTAAATCAGGTATACTCTCATCCCTCTCTTTGTTTTTGTAAATCAGATATCAAAAATAATTTGACCTGAGTAGAATAAAAGAGTATTCCAAAGGTTAAATCAATGGATTTATTTCTATTTCACTATGGTATTGATGTGTGTGTGTATTTTGAACATGCTATGGTTTTCTTCCTTTGGTTTTGAATTTGTTTCTTTGGTTCTATCATTTTTTTATGAGTATCTATCAATTCTTTTTATAGGTTGTATGTCACATGCTTGACAAAATGCCCAAGTATTTTTGGAGGTATTTTTTTTTAATTTGGTGCTTTTAGTATTCGTAACATAGAAATATGAATAATACCATTTTAACTATAGAATTCGGTTTATTAGTACTCATTTTGTTTGATTGGTCATTATAGAATATATATAGGAATGTGTTACTCAATGGCACTAAATTTGTTACGCTGTTATTTTTTTTACTTTTATCTTATTTGTTCATCAATTTTTTTTTGTTATTTTGAAATGAGGGTTTGTTTAGGCTGCAATATGACATAAAGATGGTTTGGAGTTTTTTGGAATTTTGCATCCTACAGTTTTATTAAATTATATTTGTTAGCTCTAGTTTGAGTAAATTTCAATTTTCCATCCTACGGTTTGGAGTTATTTGGAATGAAGTTGTCATATTGAAGTCCCGCAAAAATTCATGATGTCCTCTTAAGTAAAAGGCACTATAGGTTATTCTTATTATACACCTTTTTTGTTTTGGTGTGGCTTATACTAATCTTTTAGTGTTTGATATTACGCGTGCACATACACACGCACACATAGATATACAATTTTCACACACCCACATGCATACACACAAACGCACACACATATCTATGTTTATAAATCTATTTTGACCTTGGGTCATTTGTTTTGAATTTGAGTTGGGGATTTTCAAAATGTAGACTTTGAACCATTCACACACACACACACACAAAGATCTATGTTTATAACTCTTTTTTGACCTTGGACAATTTTTTTTGAATTTGAGTTGGGGATTTACAAAGTGGAGACTTTGAACCATTTGTTTTGAATTAGGGATTTTCTTCTTCTTTGTACATAATTTTTATGCATAACCTATTTTAGAAAATTTGGTGGTATCTCTTTATGTTATTATTGTTTGCATTGAAGATGCCTCTTGCCGTTGCTTTGAGTTTTTGAGAGGTAAAATTGATAAGTCACATATTCTCTTGTTGGTCTCTTTGGTACTAGGACATGATAAAGTCAATCCTAGGTATGTAATCATCATAGAAAGTTCATACTTCTTTATTTTTGGAACCATGCTCATTAATTTTATAGTTGATGGGAATATATAATGCTCATTCTGTCCTTGTTATCCTCTCGCCTTTGAGATTCCTGGTGGTTGGCTTAAGGAAAAGGATTCTACGAATCTAACAATTCTTTAGGTATTATATTTATGTCTCAATTTATCATTATAAATGCTTAAATTTTGGGCTTGCTACTGACTGCGGTACTTTTTTGTGCTTCACTTATGCTTCTTGTATGATAATATGTGGGATGAGGGAAATTCGTTGGGCTCTAAAGAAGTGCACAACTATTTCAGGTATTTGGACATTGATGGCTTGCTTTGTTTAGACAAAATGTTATTCTCTCACTTCTTAGTCTTATGTTTTACGATATTTTTTTGCTATTTTTTACCTCTTGGAAATTTAATAATTTCTCATTCAATTGCTTATCGATTGCAGTGATTCTAAATTGGACTACTATTTAAGGATGATTAGGGATGGGTGGCAATCACTTTAATAGTTAGCCTTCCTCGAGTAAGTAATATTCATCTTATAATGATAATTAAATTTGTTCATTCTCTCGGTTATAGTATGGAGTCCATGTAAGAGCTAGATACTATTATGCCCATAACCATGTGTTGGTTGGTATGGATATTACTCGGTTTAGTTTTCGTAGCTGATTTATGAAATTTTAGAAACTGTTAGGTGAATTTTCAACTCATAACATAAGAGGTGTAATTTAAAGTAATGTCAATACATTGTTTATTACAATTTCCTTGAATTGAAAGTGCACTGACTCATCCAAGGTCTCCAATAAGTTCATATGGCTCAATGTTTACTATAAGTTCATATGATTTTGGTACAAAGTCTTTGATTGGTGAGGGATATTTTTAGCACATGTATGGCCTATAACAAAGTTAATATAATTGTATTATAACTCGATTCATCATTTGACCTCATATATGCCTCTATTGGATTTTGAGCTCAATACGACCGAAATAAGAGTAATTACAGTTATCGCACATAACAATCATATTATCTACTTATGTTGATTTTACATTTTTACAATAAAGAACCGATTGTATCGTAATTGTAGTTTTACGAGGAAGCAGATTGTATCATAACTTGGCCACATTTTGAAACTATATGCAAGGCTAGAATATCATAACTGATTGTATCATTACTGTAGTTTTACAAGGCAATGGTTTTATTGGTTTAGCTATATGCAAGGATGCAATGTATAATGGGATTGAGGTTATAAACCTAAGCATGTACAATTGCGTGTGAACAGTCTCCTTTTGGACTGTGTGAACGTAACAGGTTGATTTCCAATTTTGGTTTAAGTCGTGTGAACCGCTCACTTGCCCTTACCGTAACAGTTATGCATAACTTGCTAATTAGTACTTCTCTTTTTTTTCCAAATACAAAATTTGTGAGGATTTTGGAGGCATGTAAAGAGAAAACCAATTATGCAACTGCTGTGGGGTTTATATGGTGGTTTATTTACTCTGATATTGGACCTAAACTATCATACAACGAGTTAAAGAGTTTTAACACATGTTCAGCAAGAGAAACGATCTATCCATGTAGTATATTTAATGATCGGTACTCATCAATAGTGTTATTGAATAATATCAGTGAAAATCAGTCCATTTGTGTTATCCATCCCTGGTGTAATATGTGGCTTGTTGGTTCGATCATCATAATAATGCTCCTTCACGTACTGATTTCGCATGTGCATACACTATCTATTCAATTCTCTAAGAAGCTATTAACATGGGATGATTGGACTATTGTCTTTTATCTTTCATTCCATATCATAATAATTGACGAGATACTGAAGTTTTTCTCTTAAAATTCAAAAGGCATAAGGTTCAATTTCAGATTTAGGAAACCCGATTTACTTTCTAAAAGAGATATACGAGATAAGTGATGAGATATCCATTTTTAAACCAGAATACTCAGTTCCATTGGAGCCATCTATAGTGCCAAGAGGGCACTTCAGCGGAAGGTATCTTATACTGCAACAAATAGAAAAGATGAAGGACTACTGTTCCTTAGGAATGCCTCGCAATTCAGATGTTTGGCTCGTGCTAACCTTCTTGCTAAATCCTAAACTTAATGAGCACTTCTGATATGATCTTACAGTCAGGGAGTAAGTGTTGATGATTCTGAAGAGGACAACCTTTTAAGGGACTAATTTATTCTTGATTATATACTTCTACCTAAATCAGATATTACAAAAACATCCCATGTTCATGTGTCCCCTGTGATGGTATTTATTAATGATAAAACTATTCCTTTTTATGCTTTATGTTAAGGCATATGGATACATTTCTCTTAATTTTATAAACTAAAATTTAGTTTAAAACATAACTATAATGTGGCATCACTCGATCTCTGACTAATTGAATTTGTGGCACACACAATCAAACATTTCTAATCAATTTGGAATGATTATTTCATCGAACAGTTGAATTAATGAGTTACGAATTTATAAGTAGTAATTAATGGTTGTGAACTTACTCTTATAGTGGTGTAAGTTGAACCCTCATTGAATTCTTATTCTTATTCTTATTTGTAATTTTATCTTTCAGAACTATAATGGGGACAAAGAATTTCTTGGAAAGACTATACAACAAGTCCCTATTTCTTCTTCCTGTTTTGGTAACGGGACTATGGAATTGCATAAAGATCTGTTCTTATTACTAACAATCATTTTGGTGAATGAAAATTTCAGTTTTTTCTGGAGTTGATGAAGGTTCCACGAGTGGAAACCAAATTACAAATATTTTCGTTTAGGATTATGTTTTCTAGCCAGGTATATTTCTTTGGCAATTATTTGTATGTTATTTGAGTGTGCATGCTTCATTTTGTATTGATGTTTATGTATATATACATAAACATCAATACAAAATGAAACATGCACACTCAAATAACATACAAACAAGTGCCAAAGAAATATACAGGACTTTAAAGATATATACAGTATATATCTTTAAATTTGCCCAGGGGAAAGACTTAAAATTTCCCTACCATTTCTCACTTGAAATGTATTTCCATTGTAGGTTGGTTCAATAATAGGCAAGGGTGGGGAAACTATTAAAAATCTACATACGAGATTAGGGGCACGGATGAAGGTAGTTGATATCATATTACCTTTCTCTAAATTCTATAAAAGAACAAAGTATACAATAAAAGAATTCTCAATGAATGCAATAAAAGTTACGGCATTTTTTATCGATTATAATAGAATGAGCAAACCGCATTGAAGACTTCTTAGTGTCTTAGGAACATGAGGATACTAAATGAGGACAATTTTCCATAATATTTGGAAAATCAACTATATTATTCAACAATTTGCCATAATTCACAAAGTACTTCTACCTTAATTTCTGTTTTTTTTTTCCATAATGATGATGATTTATATGTTTCTTCCTTAATTACATTTAACATGCATATCTTAGGCACCTTAGTTTATAGTAGTGCTTAGCTTAGGCTACTTAGCTTAGAGTAACGTCAATTTGGATTCTCTTCAAACGATTCTTTAAAGAAACTTACCACCTACAATCACTACTAAAGGCCCCGTAAGAGGCACGGGACCAATATAACTTGTAGGAATCAATCGCGCAGTCACGGGTCGCCCGGTTTGAGAATATGACAATAATTTGAAAATATGTAGATTAGGCTTAAAAATAAGCCGTTAAACGGTGAAAACCCAAACCAACTCCCAAACGGCCCCGTAAGAGGCACGAACACCTCGCACGGGACTAATGTAACTTGTATGAACTGACCGTGTAGTCACGGGTCCCCCGGTTTGAGAATATGACGATAATTTAAAAATATGTAGATTAGGCTTAAAAATAAGCCATTAAATAGTGAAAACCCAAACCAGCTCCTAAACGGCCCCGTAAGAGGCACGAAGACCAATGTAAATTGTAAGAACTGACCGTAGTCATGGGTCTCCCAATTTGAGAATATGACGATAATTTAAAAATATGTAGATTAGGCTTAAAAATAAGCCATTAAACGGTGAAAACCCAAACCAGCTCCCAAACGGCCCCGTAAGAGGCACGAACACCTTGCACTGGACTAATGTAACTTGTAGGAACTGACTGTGTAGTAATGGGTCTCTCGATTTGAGAATATTATGATAATTTGAAAATATCTAGATTAGGCTTAAAACATGTCGTTAGTGGGTAAAAACCCCAACTAGACCCCAAAAGGCCACGTAAGAGGCACGAACACCTTGCACGGGACCAATGTAACTCGTAGAAATTAATCGCGTAGTCGCGGGTCTCTCAGTTTGAGAATATGATGAAAATTTAAAAATATCTAGATTAGGCTTAATAACAAGCCGTTAAACAGTGAAAACCCAAACCAGCTCCCAAACGGCCCCATAAGAGGCATGAACACCTCGCACGGGACCAATATAACTTGTAAGAACTGACCTTGTAGTCACGGGTCTCCCGGTTTGAGAATATGATGATAATTTGAAAATATCTAGACTTTGGCTTAAAAACATGCCGTTAGTGGATGAAAACCTAAACTAGACCCCAAACGGCCCTGTAAGAGGCACGAACACCTCGTACGGGACCAATGTAACTTGTAAGAATTGATCACGTAGTCGCGGGTCTCTCGGTTTGAGAATATGATGATAATTTGAAAATATCTAGATTAGGCTTAAAAATAAGCCGCTAAAGGGTAACCCAAACCAGCCCCCAAACGGCCCAGTAAGAGGCACTAACACCTCGCACGGGACCAATGTCACTTGTAGGAACTGACTGTGTAGTCACGGGTCTCCCAGTTTAAGAATATGATGATAATTTGAAAATATCTAGAGTTTGTCTTAAAATCATGTCGTTACACGGTGAAAACCCAAATCAGCTCCAAAACATCCCCGTAAGAGGAATGACACTTCGCACGGGACCAATGTCACTTATAGTAACTGACCGTGTAATCATGGGTCTCCCGATTTGAGAATATGATGATAATTTGAAAATATGTAGATTAGGCTTAAAAACAAGCCGTTAAGCGGTGAAAACTCAAACCAGCTCCCAAACAGCCCCATAAGAGGCATCAACACCTCATACGAGACCAATGTAACTTGTAGGAACTGATCGTGGTCACGGGTCTCCCGGTTTGAGAATATGATGATAATTTAAAAATATGTAGATTAGGCTTAAAAATTAGCCATTAAATGGTGAAAACCCAAACCAGCTCCCAAACGGTCCCGTAAGAGGCACGAACACCTCGCACGAGACCAATGTAACTTGTAGGAACTAATCGTGTAGTCACGGGTCTCCCGATTTGAGAATATGACGATAATTTGAAAATATCTAAACTTTGGCTTAAAAACATGTTGTTAGTGGATGAAAACCTAAACTAGAACCCAAATGCCCCCGTAAGAGGTATGAACACCTCGCACGGGACTAATGTAACTCGTAAGAATTGATCGTGTAGTCACGGGTCTCTCGGTTGGAGAATATGATGATAAATTAAAAATATCTAGATTATGCTTAAAAACAAGTCGTTAAAGGGTGAAAACCCAAACCAACTCTCAAACGGCCCCGTAAGAGACACGAACAACTCGCATGGGACCAATGTAATTTATAGGAACTGATCGTGTAGTCACGGGTCTCACGATTTGAAAATATGATGATAATTTGAAAATATCTAGACTTTGGCTTAAAAACATGCAGTTTGTGGGTGGAAACCTAAACTAGACCCCAAATGGCCCCGTAAGAGGCACGAGCACCTCACACGGGACCAATGTAACTCGTAAGAATTAATCATATAGTCGTGGGTCTCTCAGTTTGAGAATATGAAAATAATATTAAAATATCTAGATTAGGCTTAAAAACAAGTCGTTAAAGGGTGAAAATCCAAATCAGACCCCAAATGGTCCCGTAAGAGACACGAACACCTCGTACAGGACCAATGTAACTTGTAAGAACTGACCGTGTAGTCATGAGTCTCCCGATTTGAGATTATGAAGATAATTTAAATATATTTAGTTTGGGCTTAAAACAAGCCGTTACAGGGTGAAAACCCAAACCAGCTCCCAAACGGCCCCGTTAGAGGCACGAACACCTCGCACGGGACCAATGTAACTTGTAGGAACTGACCATGTAGTCACGGGTCTTCCGGTTTGAGAATATAATGATAATTTGAAAATATCTAGATTACGCTTAAAAACAAGTCGTTAAAGGGTGAAAACCCAAACCAGCCCCCAACGGTCCCGTAAGAGGCACAAACACCTCATACGGGACCAATGTAACTTGTAGGAACTGACCGTGTAGTCACGGGTATCTCAGTTTGAGATTATGATGATAATTTAAAAATATTTAGTTTAGTCTTAAAAACATGTCGTTTGAGGGTGAAAACTCAAACCAGCCCCCCAACGGTCCTGTAAGAGGCACTAACACCTCGCACGGGGTGAATGTAACTCGTAAGAACTGACCGCATAGTCACGAGACATATGATTTGAAAATACTATGATAATTTGAAAATATCTAAACTTTGGCTTAAAAACATGTCGTTAGTGGGTGAAAACCCAAACTAGACACCAAATGGCCCCGTAAGAGGCATGAACACCTCGCACAGCCAATATAACTCGTAGGAATTAATCGCGTAGTCGCGGGTCTCTCGATTTGAGAATATGACGATAATTTGAAAATATCTATATTAGGCTTAAAAATAAGCCGTTAAAGGGTGAAAACCCAAACCAGCCCCCAAACGGACCCGTAAGAGGCACGAACACCTCGCATGTGACCAATGTAACTCGTAGGAATTGATCGCGTAGTCACGGGCTCTCGGTTCGAGAATATGACGATAATTTAAAAATATCTAGATTAGGCTTAAAAACGAGACGTTAAAGGAGGAAAACTTAAACCAGTCCTCAAACGGTCCTGTAAGAGGTACTAACACCTCGCATGGGACTAATGTAACTCGTAGGAGCTGACCACGTAATCACAAGAATTTCGATTTGAGAATACAATAATAATTTTAATTCGTATTGCAAATTTTCAGTTTGAATAAAAAAAATTAAAATTACTAGGTTATTAATATCATCTCCTTTTTTTATCTTTTTTTTACAGGATAACATTTTGTCGTTATCTTTTATCCACGTGGAACACATGAAGTCAATGGTCTACAACAAGGGGATGATTTACTTAATGTCATTAATATTCAGGATTATGTTTTTTTGTGCTATGGCCTTACGGGCTTTTGTAGTTTTATTGTTAGCGGTCGTGCGGGCTTTTGTAATTTTATTGTTATATTTTATTGTCGTGCGGGATTTACATTACGCAGGTATTATATGAGCAGGTTTTAGAATGTTTAGAAAATATAGGAAACTCCGCCCAATTTTTTTGGTTTGTGAACGATTAATACTTTTAATATTTTGAAGTTTGTATGTACATTAGTGTATCAACAACTTTCGAGATTTGAAATTTGTGAATTTTCTTGTTTTCAAATAATTAATTTTTTTTCTTTGATTCAAAAAATTTGGCACAGTTCAAAATCGTGCCAAAACTGTATCAATTTTTGGAATGATTTTGAAATGTGCCAAAAGAGTACCAAAATGTACTCGATCTGGCATAGTTATAAACTGTGCCAGAAAAAAATGGTCATTTTGAAACACCTGATTCTGGCACAGTTCAAAATCGTGCCAGATTTGATCTGGCACAGTTTTAAACAGTGTTAGATTGTTGTTTTTGGTGTAGTGTATGAAGACCCGAATTTATATCCTTCCACTAAAATCTGACCCATTAATACACTGCTCTATCTGGCGGTTCCTATAAACCCCTTCAAATATGTCCTTATTTCCTTCTGCACCCTGAAAATGCTTTAGACCAAGCCTTATCCCTTATGATAAGAGCTTGTATCATCGTCTGAATCCGCTCATAAATGGGGAGCAGGGAGATACCAGTTATTTTGGATCAACTCAAAGATTTTTTTATGAAGTCACCACTTGGGATGGCCATCGGGGAAAACAGTTATGAGAGAATCAAAAGTGTATACATGGAAGCCCGAGAGTGGGCTCGATAATTAAATGATTAGTTTGTGTTAGTGGAGGAATTTGGCTTAGACGGTATTGTGCAGATTTTCGGATGAGTTCGTTAAAAAGAAAGGGGTATGTACAACTTCTAGACTAGTCACCATCCTAAAACTCAAGGGATGTCTCGTTCCCTACTTCCAACACTTCTCCATTGAGTGAAAAAATTTGTATGATAAAGTAATTGAAGTTATGGAATGCACCAATTTCTTGTGGAAAGACCCCACAGATGATTCAAATGGTAATGGGAATAGTGGCATGATTGCCTCCTACTAGGGATGGCAACGGGGCGGGTTTGGCAAAACCCTAACCCGCCCCATTTAATAAATAGGGTGGGGCGGGGCGGTTTGATTTTTATTTAAATTAACTCCTAACCCGCCCCATTTAATAAATGGGGCGGGACGGGGATCCTACGGGTTGGGTTAATTTTAAAAATGCTAAAATTAAAATTATTACATTATAGTCTTAGAGGTCTATAATGGTTCGTATTTCAATGTGTGAGGCAATCTCCCAATTGTCAATTCATGTTTTTACATAGATTACAAAATTAACATACACATGAAGGGTTTTTTTAGTGTGTGTGTGTGTGTGTCTCTCTCTCTATATATATATATATATGTATGGTTTAATTGTAATTAACATACATACAAAGGGTAATTATGTAGGATAAGTTAAACGAGTCGGGCGGGGCAGGGAGGTTTTATTTAACTTGACTCCTAACCAGCCCCATTTAATAAACGATTTTTTTTAAAACCCATACCCGCTCCTAATTCATTAATCGGGTTTTAAAACCCATCCCATTAGGGTTGGGGCGAGGCTCCTACGGGTCGGGTTAAATTGCCATCCCTACCTCTTACTACGAAATGATTTCTTTTGAAGAGATGTTATCGGGAATTAATGAAATATCCATTACGCCAGCGTCCATAAATTATTTGACCCGATCAGATTGATGCTACACAGATCCGGTTCTTCCCTTAGTAAGTATTAATGCAGATAAAGTGAAAATAGTTGCTAAAGAACTTTCGATGCCAGAAATGTCAGTTAAAGTGAGTAAAGTCCTTTAATAGCGTAAGAAGACCCAAGCCAATAGTACTTTCTAAGGGCTCTTCATGTCTTCCCATATGCATAAAAATTCTTTGATCAAGCTCCTCACCGGACCTACAGTTCCTCCTCCTATTACTACTGAATAAGAAGTCCACATAGTCGGGACTCTGTCCACGACGAGGCTCGTCTTTTTGCTAATGAAAAATTCCTAATATTAGTCTCGATCATAATTATGTCCTTAATATCGCAGTGGAGGTCATGTGAAGGATGATTCCATTGGTAGTTGTTGATAACGGATCTTCTTTGAATGTTTTACCATTAAGGACTCTCAATTTTTTGGGATAAAAGTTAGTGATCTCACACCCACTTCTACAAATGTGTGCACATATGACAACACTCATCAGGAGGTCATGCTTTCAATAAAACTCACACTAAGGGTTGGTCCCATATTCCCCCAAACGGAGTTCCAAGCCATTTATATATCAACGTGTTTCAACTTGCTCCTCGGTCGCCCTTGGATTAATAGCATCAGGAGTGGCCTCTTCCCTCCATGAAAAGTTGAAGTTCTTTGCGAATAACCAAGTTATCACCATCATCGGAGATGTCAATAACTACGATGGCATCTAGATAAGTAACCCTATTTTAGAAATCTAACACGGAGCAAATAATATATTGCTCTCAGATTTCAAGACTGAGACGTTTCCTGTCCCAGCAAGGGATAATTTTAAGGAGCGAGTGTATCTAGAGCACAATCCGTATGGCAATTTCAATGTGATCTAGATGTTCAAGAATATGCATTTTATGCTTGGAATGTGGCTGGATCACTGACAACAAGGGATCCTTGAATCGATAGTCTTAAAATAAGCATTTCCTCCACATGGTTTAGGATATCAACCATCCCTAGTTGAACTCATAGATCTATTACGTTCATATCGAAAGCAAGTACTAAAAATAAAAGAAGTCATTTTTGGAGATTCCTTGAATGGGTCCCATACTTTGGCTTCCCTAAACTGTGGTATGACTTTGCTGAGACAAAGTTGAAACCAGGATTTAAAATATTCTTCAAAGATAAAATCACTTTGACTAAAGGGCAAAAGCATGAGGTAAAGCCTCTAACCATCAAACCCTCAAACAGAGGAACTGAGAATGGTAGCAGCGATGAATGGTTTGTCTTCCACACATTAGGGATAGGTATCGGTATGGTCCATATCTGAGTCGTCTAACCCGTCAGCGAAGATTGTCCCTGCTAATAAACCACCTCTCAATCGGTGCAATGTCCCCGCCAACCCAGCTATAACCATCCAAAACTTAGTTGTTTGCCTCCTATGTAAGAAATTTTTATAATTGCTCATAATCTATATTAATTTGGAATATTCTGTTACATCTTCATCATCATGTATATTCTCAAGAGCTTCAAATGAAGACACACTACAAGAAAAACCTTTTTATGACCTTTTTTAGTGTCATAAAATGTTTTTTATGACCGTTTATTTTTCAATCAAAACTGTCATAAATTTGGGTATCATAATTGATACCCATAAAAACTGTAATATTAGGTTAATAATTATATATGACTGTTGTTTCAAAACAGTCATATCTGCTACAAAAACCGTCATAATATACTCTACAAGGTATCATATTTGATATAAAAAACGTAATGACAGACAATTTTCAAAAATTTAAAAGGGTCATATAAAATATTTTATCGGAGGAAGGTTTAACATAAACGATCATAAATTAAATATATAATAAAAAAATTAATAGCAAATAATAATGTCATAGTTGATAAATAAATCTAAACACAAATCAAAATTTATAGAAACATAAAAACTGTCTTGAAATTTTTTAAATTCAACCCCTAGCAATGTACATCATTCACACAAAATAATGCCCTACTATATGTATCGCTAGATAAACCCACTATGTGCATCATTCAAAAAAAATGTCTCCAAAATAATGTACATCCAAAAATCAAGCATATGTGCGCCAAAGTAAAAACTACATTATATCAAATTGATCTAACACATCAACCAAATTTAATTCGTCTACCAAAATTAATGTTCCTCCGTAGTAATAATCACTTCATAGTGTTAGGCAACTATGCGCTGAAGTCCTCTTCCCACTTGGATTCACGATCGTGTTGTCCGATAATGATACACCTTTACATGCCTTTAAGTACATGTTCCTGGATAATTTCAAAGCTTTAAGTCACATATTCGACAATGATGATAACAATTTTACAAGATTTACATATCAAAGTCAACTTGAACTTAAGTCTTAAATGTAATGATTGGTCAATATCATTCCGGATTTGTCGAATGAGTGATTTTAATATATGTATATAAATTGACTTACATTTGGTCTTAGAGTGGGCCTCCGACTCCTAAGTTACTAAAAAACACAATTAAGAAATAAATGGATACCTGAAACATAGGAAGAATAATACTAGTTCTAGTAAAATAGAGTACCTTTTCTTCGTGCACACGAGCACGCTCCAAATATTCTTCTTGATCAAATTTCCTTATAAAGGTGTTGTGAATTCCATCGCCCTGTGTGAATTGTCTTCGAAGATTTGCGTTAATAATAAACATGGGATACTTATTAGTAAAAACAATATGTTTATAATAAGCATGCTATAAAAAATCATACAAACCTGATGCAGCGTGATGAAAATGGAAGCAGTTGAGAGACATTCCTCTAAGTATGAATGTATCTGCAATTCACAACCCTCATGTCAAAGCCCCCCATAGTTTATGAAGCCTATAATGTAAAAACAATAAAAAGGCATAAGAACTAACAATTCAATTGCTACATGCTGACTAAGAAACATTAAAATACTGTTGACAAAATAAAAAACAGATTGACATAAGCCTAAAAGAAGAGATCATCATCAATTGGCAGTTGGCATGTCATTCATTTCCTCGTCTTTGTAGTCAGATAGGTTTCATGTTTGAGATGTGGCAAAGCAAAGTCGCAACCCATTGAATAGTACATAATGAGAAAATTTCTCCCCTTAGCTCGTTATCTTTTTATTTATTCATTTTTCAGAGACAAGAAGTAAAGCAACAATTTAAAAAGGAAAATAATATGAATAATTGAGCAGTAACTATATGAAGAAGAAAAGGCATACCATAACAGTCCAATTTTTATGAACTGCCACGAGAGACACATTACCCAACAAGTTCCTAATTTCCGCAACTAAATATGAAAATGTTCAGTAGCACTGCCCCAAGAGGAGAACCAAAGAATTAGAATATTCACACATCACTTACTACATCATATCTACGATATGTATGGATCTCGGAGAGTATAAAATATATGCAATTCGTTCTAGGTCTTTAAGACATGGTCAACTTACAATAAAAACGTATTTTTGAACTTCAGTGTTTAGTCCCTGCATTCTTTCATTAAATATGTCATGTATTTGTGTTTGTGCGCGCGTGTATATTCGTGTTTTTTTGTGAGGACGTAAAATGTCCTCAGGGGTGTGTAAAATAGCTGGCTGTAAAATATCAGTGTGGTTAAACACTAGAGCGCAAAAACGTGAGTTTTTAACTAAAATTGCATCAAGTCAGGGACCTTAAGCACAAAATACAATCGAAAGAACAAAACTGTGCTAAATTTTTTAATAAAGAGTAGCATATTTTTTGCCTTGCTTCAATTTCCCCCCCCTCCCCCCCGCCCCCCCCCCCCCCCCCCCCCCCCCCTTATGTGTTTGGATCTCAAAGAACACAAGAAAAATGCCAACGAAAAGGGAAAAAATATGCTATAACTTAGTGTCTCTTAGTACAATTTTCCTTTTATCACTTGTTTTGCTCTATCCTGTCTAATATGCAATAAAAAGTTCAAGTTAAACCCTAATCTACATGTCAATGACTTAATATAAGATATCAATTAGAAGAACCTCAAAGCGTCAAAATCTCCCCCCCCCCCCAACTCACACACACACACAAATTCAGCTTCACTTGATGGCAATTGATTTTCCTGAAAACACAACATAGTGCCAGTAATTTTTATGATGGTATCCTTGATCCAAATTAGACATTCATGTTATGTACTGTAATTATAAAGTAAACACTCAAACAAAAAGTAAAATTACCTTTATACATCTAAGCATCTAAATAGTGTCAAAATGTTGAATTTCTAGTCCAATTGAAGGTATTATTTCCGTCATGCATGATAAACTTTAAAGATCAATAAAAACATAGACATCATATATAGCAGCCAATCTAACCTACAGATCAATGGAAGAATAATTGCCTGTTAACATTGGTAATCTTTTTAGATCGGGCGGGTTGATACTAGATGAAACGTTTGATGTATTTTTTTTCCTTCCTGAAATATGATCAATATTTAAATTTTGTTTATTGATTTGACATCAAATTTACAATTGTAAATCAAAAGAAAACAACATTCTGCATGTATTTTAAAAATAAATCGATAATTATCTGACAGCGAAGAGAATAATATACCTCAATAGGACTGGAGTTTGAGAGATCTGAAGAGAAATTTTGAAACCACTGTGTTCATCTGTCTCCTGTGCTGGGTAAACAAAAACAACAATTTTTAGTTTGCATGAGATGTGCTTCTGCCATCTGTTCGTATGCGACACATGTTGGGTGGCTGGATAAAGGGACGTGTTAACTGTGACATGTCATAATCTCCTACTCCATTCATTTTTTTACTAAATCCACATGTCATTATTATTTTTTACTCAATCTGCAGATGCCATTTCCTGTCCATTTTTCGTATTGTATTGTATTGTATTGCAGAGATGTTACTCTCTTGTTCCAGTTTTACACTGTAGAAGCAATCAAAAACGCTTCGTTATATATATATATATATATATATATATATATATATATATATATACAGAAAGAGAGAGAGAGAGGCAGGATCAAGTGCGGACCCAAGTCCGCATGGACTTGGTACGGACCATTTTTTTTTAAATACTAAAAAAAATAATTTTGAGTTGATTTTTTTTATTTTGGCCTTTAAACATTTCAAGGTACCCCTGAAAAAAAATCACCTCAAAATGAATTTTTTTACTATTTCAAACAAATTGGTCAAAATATGTCAATTTTTAAGCGTATAAACTGTCATATTTTGATTGATTTTTTTAAAATAGTAAAAAAAATCATTTTGAGCTGATTTTTTTTTCATGGGTACCTTGAAATGTTTAAACACCAAAATAAAAAAATCAACTCAAAATGATTTTTTTTAATATTTTAAAAAAATTGGTCTGCACCGACCAGTCCTTAAGCTGGTCCGCATTTGATCGGCTCCATATATATATATATAGCTCGAATCAATACTCTACCCATACCAATCTTTAAGCATCAAATACACACATATATAGGTTCTCGAAGGGTTCTAATTCTTTTGAATTATTTAAGGACACGTCTTTTTTTTTATCTGTAGGTACAAGGGGTTATTGTATTAACCCTAAGATATAAAGTAACCTCAACCACAGGGTTGTGTCACATATATCAAATGCCATAAATGCAGCTTGTGTAGTTGGTGGAGAAGGCGTAAATTTACTCCACATGTGATAAAGGAACCATAAAGTATTCAAAGAAACATCATAAAATTACTAATTATCATTAACTAAAGAGAAACAACCAAAGAAAAAGGATAACATAAAAGTGGCAAAAACACTCTATTAAGAAGGGGGACAAAGTTTGAAGTGGCAGGCATGTGTGACCAAAATTATATGCTCAAAACTATACTAAGGAAGGGGATTCCTTATTGTTTTTCTTCCACATACAACAAAAATTGTGAGCGAAATATAAAATGGGAACTACTAATGTTACAAATCTTGATAAAGCTAGTTTTCATATAAAATGGGAACTGCTAATGTTGTAATTTTTACCCCAAAAGAAAAAGTGCCCTGGCTGCTCAACCGCTCCATATACTGTAACCTTAATTTAGTACAATACAAATACAATAATGTTCTAATTCTATTCTGCAGTTATTGTTTGCAATTACTTTCATCCCAAAAAAGAAATACAAAGGCAGGTGGGTAGAACTATGACAGATTGATATGCGCACAATATATCCACAAATACACGGCACCATCAAACAGGAATTTTGGGAATGATAAGAAATTTGACAGTGAAGCGTGTTTTCAATTATGCGCCAATGGGAATGGTAAGAAATTTGAAATTAGCTAAATCAAATCACAATATAATCAATTGTAAGCTATTCATTTAGAATATATAATTCAAAATTTTTCTTATAAACTAATTACATAAAATAGAACCGAAATTACTACACGGCGTCGATTTATGGGTTAGTTCCTGAGGAAGTTGATCTTGGTGACGATAGTTGGATGATTAGTTGCTCGCATGTGGTGTTGAGTATGGTGACTGGTGAAGGTTTTTGTTTGAAGAGAGAGGATCCAAAGGTAGAGCTGTTTAAGAACTTTTATATGATAAAATAAATATGACAATGAGAATCTGGGGGGGGGGGGGGAATCATGGTCCTCTTCAATGGTGGAACTAGTGGTGATTACTTGAGAATTTCTATCACACTACGGATGATGTTGTTAATAACCAAACTAATGTCCGACCAGCATATGATTAATAACGAAATGATCTATAAACGAGCTCTACTAATTATTTGTTCACGTATGTGTATACTTATCCCATTCCAGGTTACCAATACTGGCGCTTGATAAAACATGCGGATAGATAAGATCCCAACAGGATATATATAGAAGGTCAAACTATGGTAACCAGTGATATCGATGTCATTACATCCGCTTATTGAATTTCGTTTGATTGAGTTATTTACTACCGGTACTAATTAAAAAAACAGTGGAGAATTTGGGGGTGGATGTTAAACTGATATTGTGCAGACAATCAGGATGGCAGTGTCAATTACTCGGGCAATTGCATCCATTATCTGAGGACAACTATCAGCGAGTTTGTAAAGTCCCTCACAGAATGGGAGCAAATTTTAAGGCTTCCCAGGTGGTGTTGTTGGAGCTAACAATGTAGTTCAGCGGACAGATAAACCTACATTGATGCCGTCTGGAAAGCAATGGGTACCAGAGTATGCAATAAACTTTTGCCAAGGAAAGTTGAAAATACGATTTAAACGATTATGGTGGGACGAAACAGTGCCAACTGTGTTGTGCTATCCAGATGCCCATTGCACGGCAATATTATACCCTGAACAAGATAGAATCCTGACGCTTCGTGAGTCTGCAAGGTTGCAAGGTTTTCATTACTATTATCAGTTCTGTGGGAATCTGAAAGAAAGAGACTGTCAAGTTAGGAATGATGTGGCCGTACTAGTTGGGCGAGCTATAAGATATGCGTTGGGGATAGCTGTGGGAAAACAGACTGGAGACGAGCCTCTCATGACTCTCCCTCCCAAGTTTGCTCATTCAACTACTATTCAGTTGCTACAATCTTCATCAAATGAAGTTCGAGTAAAACTACAATCTCAAGTTCATTTATCTCAACAATAAATCCATTTATTTGGCAGACATTGTTTTGCCTGTGATCCGTGGGGGCTGTGTATCCATAAGTCTATGTCCTTTTTGTGACAATTTTCTGTTTTCTATTTTCGTTGGAGCATAATATACATTGATGGCCCATTCTCCAATAGATTACACCTTTAGCTTAATTTATGATTAAAAAAATCAATATAATGAAATACTAATCAAGTTAAGTTATGAGGCATAATCATGTTATGTATCTGAAGATTTTGAAATCTCAGGGATCAAACATGAAAAAGTGGTTAGGACGTACACGGTCACTTCCATTAAATTACTTTCGTATCGAATAGTAAACTCACACAAGCAAGTATAGACAATCAATGATTCTAACTTGAATGGCATGAACTACTTGCAAAGGACATGAATCAATTAACACAAACAAACATAATAATCTAACTAAAATTCACACAAACTAGTAAACAAATACACCACTACAAATCAATTCAGATTTTCACTTGGCTCACCCTCAACTTCATATCACCACTACAAATCATATGTACAAAAACTAATGATATAGATCAAAAATTAAGAATTAGAATTACCTCTTATTCGTATCAGTTCAATGTTGTAACTTGAATGTCTAGGCTTAGATAAAATGTTTTAACATGAATGAAAAACGGCCACGCAAGCAATAGCTTCCTATCAAATACCCATAAATGAAAACATGTGTATCAAGGATGGAGCCAAATATGAAAAATAAATGGGTTTTTGCACTAACCATAATCTATATGCTCGAACTATAGCTCATGGAATAAAGTTAATTGTATTGTTCAATTTGAAATTTCTAATACTAATTTGTCTACTATCCTTCTTTTATATAATATTTGCATAGCAAGAATATGATGAATGGTCATATAACAAAATGATTCACCAATATTACAATGATTTCGTCGTTTTTCGCTTTTCCAATTACAAAATACAAATACAATCAATAGCATCTACAGAGGTGAATTCAAAAACTGAATATAAACAACCATTCTCAAGGGTGATACATGGTCAACTATGTAAAAAACAAACAATTTACAATTATCGCAAAACCTAATGTGATTGTTTGTAAAAAAAATACAATAGAGTAAGATTCAAAACAAACACTTCACTTTATACCTCAAAAAATCAAATCAACAAATCAAATCTAAACGTTAAGACACAAAACAAAATTAAAACTAAATATACCTAACTAGATCTTGAAATGAAAGGATTTATTATTCAAATTCAAACCAACCACAACTTTAAATCAAAAACCTAATCGATTTTCATATTCATCTGCTACAAAGCTCAACTACATAAGCAAAGAAAGACATTTGTAAAGCTTAAATTACTTAACCAAGATAAGTAAAACAGCGGTGATAATCAACATGGAGGGTGAGCAAAAAGAGAGAGCCTCCGGGGAGGAGAACCGCTTGGCGGAAAAGGAGTCCCGGGGAGGATAACGATCGAAGAATCAGGAAGAATGAAAGATGAAAAAACAAAGACTTGTTTTTGTTTGCCTTTTTCCTTTCTTTTTAGTTTTCTTAGGCTAATAGAAACAAGCGGGAGTGAAAATTGATAAAGGGGGATCCAAATTGGTTCTAGCCGTCTCATAAGGTATATCTTTTGAGATGGCTACTAATATGTTGTCCCTTTAGTATTACCTTTTGAGACGAGTAAAATTAGCAGTATTAAAAATTAAGACCACTAATTTTACCCGTCTCAAAAGGTGGGCTTTAGACACTAAAATTTTAGCCATCTCAAAAAGTCCAGTCTTAAAAAGTATTTTTTTATAATGTTAGCATATCAATGTTCAAAGGAGAATACAAGAGTTGAGTTTTCAATCCTAATCCATACATGCTTTTAAAATAAAAGAATGTAATGCAATTGAGACAAAAAGTACCATGACCCAAGTGATAAAAAGACATATATGGTACCTTAGTTTGCTTGCAGTTTAGTGTCATGTGTTACTAAATGTTGTTGTTGTTGATACCCCTGATGGAATGCATAACTACATTCCTTTGACTGTGAACGTCTTCGTGTCAATTTCTTTCTAGCAAACTGTTGGCAATCCTTTCTATTATGACCATGTTGGTAGCATTCAAAACATCCAGCAATGTATTTCTCTCTCCAATCTCTGTCGTATTTGACGGGCAAACAATCTATAAGATAAAAAAACATTTAGATCACAAATAACAATGAACAAACATATATTACAAAAAGGAAGGACGTAAGCACAACCCAGTACCCCAGATCCTAAATTGACATTGAACTTAAATCTCTGTGACATCCCGATCCCAATTTAAGTATTTATACCATAGTTCCCATATTAGGATCTAAGAACATTATTACAAATTCAAGTCAATGCCAAATAGTGGTTCACATTATCCCAACACATCTTTATAAGGCCAAAGAAAGTATTTGTACAGTAGTAAGAGTATGTATTACACCTATTACTATGTTTCAAATAACGTCTGATCGACACAAATAAATTGCAAGTTGTTACAATTTCTTATTAGGTATTTAGACCAAAAGCATACGCGAACAAATTGTATATAAAAAAATGTTTGCAATACAAAAATATTTATAGAATACATTACTATTATACATAAAATGTTTGCAATACAAAAACAATAAGAGATTCGAATCCATGTCTAGTAGGTATTATAATAAATTAAAAAAAGAGTACAACATAATGATAAATATAAGTAACTGTAATTAGTCTATAAATGCAAAGTCAAAATTTAAGTTAATCCATACAACATTACATTAAATTATATGTACAAAAAACTTGAAATCATTGCCATTTTACCATTTGATTTAAGGGCTTTGTAAATTTAGGACGTATTGTAATATATATTCTGGAAATAGTATAACAAACATTTTGTTTCCATTTTTAGTCCCTATCTTTTAATAAAGTCGCTGGAGCGGACCCATATCCATAAAATGTCAACCAATCACAGCATGCCACGTCAGTCGATAACCAATCACAGCATGCCACGTCAGTCGATAATTTAAAAATAGGGATATGGGTCCGCGCCAGCGACTTTATTTAAAAATAGGGACTAAAAATAAAAACAAAATGTTTGTTGTCCTATATCCATAGCCAATATTATTTTCAGTCCTAAAAGCGCATAATCTATTGATTTTTTTAATCCATACACCATTATATCAAAGTGAAAATCAACTATAAGCTATGAAAAGATCCACCAACCTCGAAAAAATTGGTGACCTTAGAATCTCTGTTCACAACCCCTCGATGACCATAAAACCCACAAAACCTTAATCAAAATTTGACAAATACAATCAATAATTAACTACGGACCAAAAAAAACATGCATCAATTACCTATACAGAACAAATCTTCATTTTCAAATTGATACCTCATTCTGCATTTTCAAATCTATAAGAAGACGAAATCGATTAATCTAAATCAGTTGTAAATTGACTTTGTGAGTACCGATCAAATGTGTCTGTGTGTGTGTGTGTGTGTGTGTGTGTGTGAGAGAGAGAGAGAGAGAGAGTACCTAATTATGATCGAAATTGAAGGACGCCGGGAAGCGAAAGGCGATTTGTGTCGTGAGAATAGTTCGTTTTGGGGTGAAAAGTCTGAAGGTACCTAATGTCGATTATGGATTCTGGGAGGCAGGAGATATATGTTTAGTTTCAGACGGGGGCAAAGATTCCGCCAATTTTACTGTCATATTTGTTATACTTGTTCCATATGCATTTAGATTGATATTAAAAACCGTCGTAATACATACAATTAAGGACCAAATATCAAAAAAATTCTCAAACAGTTTTTAATACATATTTAGTTCAAGTTTTTTATTTTGTATCAAAAAGTCTCTTATTCTCTTATCTTTAAAGGTTCGCGCCAGCGACATGGTAAAATTTTTGCAAAATAAAAAATCTTGGACTAAATGTGTATTAAGAAAAGTTCGAGAGACTATTTGGTATATATCTCTACAGTTAATATATGATGGTTATATTTAATTGTTAATGTAAATTAATACTAATATGTATATATAATGATAGTTTATAAAAAATATCTCAGGTAAGTAATAATATTATATTTTTTATGACACTTTTTTTACAACTGTCTTAAAGTAAATTTTAGAAGTGTTATAAAATTGTATCTTTCTTTTAGTGATAAGTTAATGACCGAGCAACAATCGAAGATCGAAAGGATTGAGATCGTTGCTACAATCATTGAGAATGTATATGGTTTTGATTATGTACAAACACTTTATAAAGGGGTTGCTTTTACAATATATATGAGGCTTGTTTTTAAAATGATTTTTCGAAAGAAAATTATTTTTATTTTTGAAGTCGTTCGAACGAAGATGTCTTCGTTCGAACGAGATAGTTAGTTTGTGCAAACGAACATCAAACGACATTTTTTAGTTTACAGAACTAGTATCGTTCGAAGCTCGTTCGAATCTGGTTCAAATGAGATTGGTTGTTCATTCGAACGAGGTTTTCCTTAGTTTAAACGAGGTTCAGTTTTTCTTTGAACGAGATTTCTCAAAATTTGTGCAGTCTCGAAATTTGTGTTTTTTTATAAAAGGGATTTGGGGTCATCTTTTCTGAGAACTTTTGGCAAATACTTGTTTTCCTATACATATCCAAAAGACCTCCAAACTTTATTTTTTTTAAACTCATTTATTTTCTAAATCCAACCCATCGGATGATTTGTTGAGCATTTATCAAGCCTTTGAAGATCACCATACATGTCCATACCCTTATAGAGTTGATACTCCACTAATGAAGATGTGAATACTAATTCCCCAAGCTGATCGGTGGATACCAAGGCAAGTGAAGCTTGTTGTGGGGCACTGTTGGATTTGCATCCTTTTATGTTGACAACAAGGAGTGAAGACATTGTTGTGTCTCTTAATGGAGATCTATGGTTTGTAAGTCTGTAGTTGTCATTATGTAATGCTCGGTTGTAAACAGTTTTAATATATATGTTTTGCCCCAAAGGGATTTTCCTCATCGTCTATCTTCTGTTTGTTAGGTTGTGGTTTGTTTTTCCATTTAATTTTAATATCTTGTATGTTTAGGATCACCTAATTTAATCAAGATGAAACATAAAAAAATTTACTTGATTTGTGTTTGTGTGACCTATTTTATGATTTATACATATAACGGGACCACTCAACGCTTTTCAAATTGGTAGCAGAGCTTGTTTCCACGAGTTAGTTATATGAATCCTGGTGGTTATATTGATAACTCGTACAATAGGAAAATTATGTTTTATGGGTCCAATTATGCCTATTGGAAAGTTTGAACGAGATCGATTTTGAAGCCGATCGACGAGCACGTCTGGATTATTATTGAAAAGGGTGGGACTCCCCCCACTTTGACTAATGAAGATGCCTTTCGTCTCAAGCCAGTTACTACGTGGACTAAGGATGACTTTAGATGGAGTAACTTTAACTCTCGGGGCTTAAGTGCAATTTTAGGTGCTGTCACACCCAATGAATTTCTTTGTATCATAACGTTTACCACGTTTAAGGAAGCATGGGATATCCTCCAACTCACTCACGAGGATACTAATTGTTGATACCAAATTTAGTCTGCTGACATGGATCAATAAAGTGAAGACATGTGGCAGTCTACGTGGCAACAACAAACACTTCCGAGGAACTCACACGCTCCGAGGAACCATACTACAACGAGGAACACTGTTTCCCCGAGGAACTCATACGCTCCGAGGAACGAGAACTCTCCGAGGAACTCTTGAGCACCGAGAAGCTTAGGCGGTCCGAGCAACTCAGGCGGTCCGAGCTGCACCTCGAACAAAGTATTAATAGCGGGATAACCAACAGTTTGACTGTTAATTAAATGCTTATCATTCAGACGCATACGCTTAAGGAGCATTGAATGTATCACCCTTTCAGATGTATATCATTTAATGTATTACCCTTTCACATTACAGCCTCGGGGCTATAAATACATTGTACAGTCCTCATTGTAAAGGGACCGGAACTTCTTGATAGAACTTGTAATCGATAATTCCCAAACAATCAGCAATAACATGATAGTGGACGTAGGCCATTCTTATAAGGCTGAACCACTTTAAAATTCTTTGTCTCATTTATTTATCTGTGATTGAATAATTAGATATAATCTAATTTTTTACATCAACAGATTGGCGCCGTCTGTGGGAACGACTGGTAATATCATTTTTCACCAAAAATAATCCATTACGAATGGCTGACATTCCGGAATCCAGCAATCGAAATGCTGGAACCCCTCCAAATCCATCTGCTCCGCCAAATATTCTAGATCTGGCTGGAATAATGACAAATCTGGCTCAGGGCCAGACCGTCATGCAAGAAATAATGCGACAACTCATTCAAACCCTTCATGGAGGTGCACCAACCCATTCAGGATTGCGGAGTATTCAAAGAAACACCCGTGCACCATCCTCACGTACTAGGCGTAGCAATTTATATCGTAATGAGGAATCTGAAGATTTTTCTTATCAACCTGGACGAACTTCGTCAGTTCGAGCCACAAATACTGAGCAACGTATCACTCTCTCCCCAAAAAGGGCCAATGAGATAGAAAGATTAAGCAGAGTATATCCTTTCGATCGATTAGGTCCTAGGAGGAGCAAAAGTCCTCCTAGAGCCCCATCGAGGAGTTTTCGACGACCATCAGATTTAAGGGAAGGATCTGCCCAGTCGCGACCAGCTGCACGTCAAGAGAGATCCCAGGAAGCCACCTCAACGCGATCAGTTGCTCGAACCAACAGGCCCGAGGAAGGAAATGACGCATGGAAAGGCTCTATTCAAAGGCTGAAGGATAGATTGGGGAAAATGGTTAAAGCTAAGAACCCCCTACAACGAACCTTTGTTCAAGGAACACCTTTTGTCCAGTCTATTATAGATTTTCCAACACCATCAAAGTTCAAAGCACCTGTTGTGACCCCCAAGTATGATGGAAAGACTGACCCTGTCCTTCATATAGAACAATACCAGGCTGCAGTCGACATCTATGCTGTTCCAGATGAGATGAGATGCAGAGCATTCTCGGGAACTCTTACCGGATCTGCTCAAATATGGTATAATAATCTTCCTCGGGGTAAGATTTTAACCTTTCTTTAACTGGCCGAGTTATTCATTGGGAATTTCTGTTTTGGGGAAAAGTTAGTTAAACGAGTAGCACATTTGTTAAGTGTTAGACAAAAGGCTGGTGAGAGTACCAGAGATTATATAACTCGTTTTAATAACGAGAAACTTGAAGTCATTGACTATGAGGAGAAGACAGCGATTACCGCTTTGATGAGTGGACTACTGCCTAACAAGTTATACTACACTTTGGCCAAAGATCCACCTAGAACCATGTCAGACCTGATGGGAAAAGCGTCCAAGATTATGAATGCCGAGGAGGCTATGGCTGCGAAGAAGAACATGGATGCTAAAGAAACCAAGGTGGAAGGTGATAAAGCTAAGAAGAAAGAGCATAAGAACAATGGTAATGACAAATATTCAAAAAACAGGTCGGTATGGGACGTGATGAAGAAATATGATAATTATACTCCTTTGAAGAAGTATATCAACCATGTTTTAGAGGAAATCAAGAACAACGAGGAACTAAACTGGCCAGAGAAAATGAAGGCAGACCCTGACAAGAGGAATAAGGCGAAGTATTGCGAGTTCCATAAAGATCATGGCCATATGACCAAGAATTGCATAGCTCTTCAAAATGAAATTGAAACACTCATCAGACGAGGAAAGCTGTCAAAGTATGTTGATCGGGGAAACGAGAGAAGAAACAACGACCGAGAAAGAGAGAGGTCTAGATCTCCTCGTTGAGGAGAGGAGAACAAGAAAAGAAACCATGAAGTTGATCCAGAAGACGACCCCGATCTTCCCAAGAGACCAAGGCAGCCAGAACGAGAGGTATTTTCAATACGCTTTGGGTCATTTGACTATAATGTTATAACAGGTGGAGATGCGGGAGGAGGAGATCTTACTGCAGAGAGAAAAGCTTACCTCGATGAAGCTCAAGCTTGCTCTTACATTCAGCGAATAAATCTAGCTGAAGAGGATCGCCCGAGAAAGTTGAATAAAGAGAAATTGGTCATTGGTTTCTCAAAGAATGACCTTGCAGGTGTTCTATATCCTCATGATGACCCAATGGTGATCAAGATGAGAATGAAAGAAGTAATGATTTCAAGAGTACTGGTAGACAATGGTAGCTCGACAGACATCATGTTCTACTCGTGCTTCGATAGTTTAAATCTAAAGCTATCTCAACTGGAGCCTTATAACAGACCCCTCATCGGTTTTACTGGCGAGAAAGTATTTCCACTTGGGACGATCAAGTTGGATATATTCATTGCTACGTGTCCTGCTTGTCGAATAGAAAGAATACGCTTCTTCGTGATGGATAAGAATGTTCAGTCATCATACAATATCATCATGGGAAGAGTAGGATTGAATAAGTTCGAGGCTGTACCATCTACGGTGCATCAATGCCTGAAAATTTCCAATAAATTTTGGAGTAGGAGTTGTTAAAGGTGATCAGAAAGTAGCTCGGGAATGCTATTATTCATTCGCCGAGTAAAAAGAACTGGAAGAATCAAGGAAAAAGACTACTACCTATCAAGTGGATGAAGGTGCAGAAATTGAAACATTGGATCCTAGAGATGAGTCACAACTCGTGAAGGGTCAAGTGGTGGAAGCTACTGAAAACATCATTCTGGACGACGAGCACCCTGAACGCTTTACTCAAGTAGGTTCGTCGCTGGAAGCCTCACTAAAACAGGAATTGATAACTTTCCTTAGAAGCAGAAAGCAAAATTTTTCGTGGAGTCATGAAGATATGCCAGGGATAGATCCAAATTTCTTATGTCACGAGCTCAATGTGAATAAGGAGATCAAGCTAGTAAAGTAGAGAAGAAGAGTATTCAGTCCCGAGAAGAATCAAGCTATACAGGAGGAAGTCGAGAAGCTCCAGAAAGCTTGCTTCATTGAAGATGTTAAATATCCAGACTGGTTAGCCAATGTAGTGATGGTGAAAAAGAAGAACACAAATGGAGGATGTGTGTAGACTTCACCGATCTCAACAAAGCATGCCCAAAGGATCACTTTCCACTGCCCCGAATTGATCAACTAGTCGATGCTACCTCGGGACACAAGCTGTTAAGCTTCATGGATGCTTATTCTAGCTACAATCAGATTAAAATGAAACCTGAAGACAGGGAGAGTACTTCTTTCATTACCCCTAGGGGAACTTATTGTTATAATGTTATGCCTTTTGGTTTGAAAAATGCAGGTGCGACATATCAGCGGCTGATGAACAAGGTTTTTCCTGAACAAATCAGTTGCAATATGGAAGTCTATGTTGACGATATGCTGACAAAAAGCAAGAAAGTTGCCGACCATCTAGTTGACTTAAGTCAGACTTTTGATCAACTGGAATAATATCAAATGAAGCTGAACCCGACGAAGTGCATATTTGGAGTACGAGAAGGCATGTTTCTCGAACACGTCGTCAATCAACGAGGCATTGAGGCAAATCCTGAAAAGATCAAAGCTCTATTAGGGTTGGGATCTCCAACGACGAAGAAGGAAGTACAGAGTCTCACAGGACGAGTAGCAAGACTCAACAGATTTGTGTCACGAGCAACTGATAGATGTCTCCCATTCTTCAAGACACTCAGAAAGACTTTTGAGTGGAATGATGAATGTGAGAAGGCTTTTCAAGACTTGAAAAAATACTTAGGAGCACCTCCACTGTTGTCCATGCCAGTGATGGGAGAAAAATTGTACTTGTATCTAGCAGTGTCGGAGAATGCAGTTAGCTCGGCATTGATCAGAGTGGAGAATGGAGTGTAGAAGCCAATTTATTATACGAGTAAGGCCTTCCGAGGAGCAGAGATCAGATATCCAAGGCTGGAAAAGTTAGCACTGGCGTTGATTGAAGCGAGTAGGAGAATGAGGCCATACTTCCAGGCTGATACCACAGTCGTATATATTGATATGCCATTGAGGCAAGCCCTTCATAAACCAGAAAAATCAGGGAGATTGATGTACTGGGCAATAGAGCTCGGTGAATATGATATAGTCTATGAACCCAAATCATCGCTAAAAGGGCAGGTTGTAGCAGATTTTATAGCAGAGTTCACATATCCTGATACCCTCGAGGAGGAAAATTTTCTCGTCGATCAACCTGTGGATGTTACAGGATCAACAAACACAAGCTCAGACTAACTCCGGTTGGTAAAAGGGAAAAGTGGATGTTACAAGATCATCAAATTCGAGCTCAGACCAATTTCGATTGGTAAAAGAGCAAGGAGAGATGATCGACGAAGAGCAAGAAATATCCGGGGAGGATAAAAGGAAGCAATAAATATTTCACCGAGGAACTCTGACTGATCAGAAATTTGAAGACGAGTTACTTATATGGAGGTTATATGTAGATGGCTCATCTTGCACAACAGGCAGTGGGGCAGGGATAGTTTTGAGCACTCCGGACGAGGTCGACATGGAATACGCCCTACGTTTCCAATTCAAAGCTTCCAACAATGAGGCTGAGTATGAGGCCATGATTGCAGGTCTTAATTTGGCGAAAATTATGGAGGCGCAGCAAATAATTATTTTCAGTGATTCTCAATTAATCGTAAATTAAATGTTGGGAATATATGCAGCCAAAGGAGAATTAATGATCAAATACCTTACAGAGGTGATGGAATTAGTATCATAATTTGTTGCTATTCAGCTAGTCAGAATACCGAGAATGGAGAATGCAAGAGCAGACGCCCTAGCTCGACTAGCATCAGCTACTCGCACCGAGCTACGACGAACAATCCCAATTGAAGTGTTGGCTGGTCGGAGTATAGATGAAGATCTGACGATGAACTTTATTACCCTTGATTTAGGACCATCTTGGATGGATCCCATCAGGTCATATATTGAAGAGGGAGAATTACCAATTGATAAGCTCGCAGCCAAGAAATTAAAGTTTAAAGTTGCTCGGTATGTATTAACTAACGGTATTCTGTATAGACGAGGAATTATAGCAGGTTTGCAGAGATGTGTACATCCGTCCGAGGTGAAAGATTTGATTGAAGAGATCCATGAAGGGTCCTGTGGAGCACATGTAGCAGGTCGGACGCTTTTACAAAGGGTGATGACACAGGGATACTACTGGTCGATGATGAGGGCTGATTGTATAGCTTATGCAAAGAAATGTGACAAGTGCCAACGTTTTTCCTCCATTCGAAGAACTCCACAAGCATTGTTGACACCCATAACTTCCCCTTGGCCATTTGCCATGTGGGGAATTGATTTGGTTGGGCCACTGCCGACGACCAGAGGAAGGTTCAAATACCTTGTCGTCGCAGTGGATTATTTTACTAAGTGGGTAGAAGCTGAGCCACTCATTGATATGACGTATGAGAAGGTGTACCAATTTATTTGGAAGAACATCATTTGTCGATATGGTCTTCCTCATGCTTTCATCACTGATCATGGAACATAATTTGATAACGAGGAGTTCACTGCCTATTGCCATCAGTCAAATATTTTGAAGGTCCACTCAGCACCAGGCCATCCTCAAAGCAATGGACAAACTGAAGTGACAAACAGAACGCTGCTAAATGGTTTGAAGAAAAGATTGGATGATGCAAAATCAAATTGGATCAACGAGTTACAATCAGTACTTTGGGCTTACCGAACTACTCCTCGAGTAGCAATTGGAGAATCACCATACATGTTGTCGTTTGGAAGTGAAGCTGTTATACCTGCCGAGTTGGGCCTCCCAACACACAGGGTACTGAATTTCAATTCCCCTGTCAGTGACTTAATGAGAAGATTGGATTTAGACATGCTCGAGGAAGTTAGAGAAGAAGCGGCCATTAGAAATGCTGCTTACCAGCAGCGAACAACTTTGTATAACAACAAAAGGGTGAAGAAGTGCGACCTGAAAGAAGGAGATTATGTGCTGAAGAAAGTCATTCAAAAGCATAATAAGCTGGAGGAAAACTGGCATGGACCATACCGAGTTACAAAAGTTGTTCGACCAGGAACTTATCGAATAGCAACTTTAGAAGGCGAGGAGTTTAAGAATGCCTGGAATGCAGAGCACCTGCGCAAATATTATCAGTGATGAATAAAATGAAGATATTCAGCCGAATTCTTTCTTTTTATTGAAAGTTTTTTGGGGAATAGTGCTACACACTACTCGGGGCAAAACTCGACAAAGCTCAGGCTACTCAAATTTTTTCTCGAAAATGCCAACTAAGGTTGGTCGAGAAACCTATATTCCTCAGGGAAGTAAAGCTACCAATATTCCTCCGGGAAGTAAAGCTACCTATATTCCTCCGGGAAGTAAAGCTACCTATATTCCTCCGGGAAGTAAAGCTACTAATATTCCTCCGGGAAGTAAAGCTACTTGTATTCCTCCGAGAAGTAAAATTTGTATTCCTAAGGGAAATAAAACTATATGTTTCTCGTGAAATAAAAGTATTCCTAAAAATGCCAACTTATGTCGGTTAGGAAGTAAATATATTCTCAAAAATGCCAAGTTGAGTTGGTCGGGAGGTAAAATTATTTCAAAAAGACTAACTATGGCTGGTCGGGGATAGAAACCCACCAACTGTAGTTGGTCGACAACGAAAATTTAATGACCTTAGTTGGTCGGAAATTTTTAAGAGAAAAATCTACTAACTATGGCTGGTCGGGGATAAAAACCCACGAACTGTAGTTCGTCGACATGAATAATTTAACGACTGTGGTTGGTCGGAAATATTTTCAAACATTTTTAATACTCGTAACTTTATTACTAAGTTGGTCGAGAAACAAAACTTTATTATTAAGTGATCGAGCAACATTTTTTATACTCGTAACTTCTTAATTTTTACTAAGTTCATCGAGAAACAAAATATTATTTTTGCCAAATGACTACCACAAGTTCAAACTACTCGATAAAAAGTTGATCGACAAACTACACAATATTGTTATCTTTTTATCAGATATGCATGCACAAATATAAAGTGTTATAAGACAATAGCGAATAAAAATGAAAGTCTTTCATTAAATCCAAAACAAATTACATTGATAATGAAATGAAATTTACATTGATATGTATACTAACAATTACATCAAAATTCCTACTCTACTGGTTTTTCCCCCTCTGCTTTTGACACAGGCTCCTCGCCAGCAGGCGGATCATTTAAAGCCAGGGGAGAATTTATGAAGTTGAGATCCTTTAATATCCTGATATTCATCACGGATGGTCGTTTAGAAGGTGCTCGGGACGAGATACTTCAACAATTGAATGGCGATTGTAGTCACCGAGATATTTGGAAATCAAGCTCCGAGGAATGGCCCGAGCAAGGATCCAACTCATGTCCAGTTTGAATGGTGGCACAGGTAAGTCGAGCAGTCCGGGATCATGGTAGTCCCACAGGTAATGACCCTGTTCGAGCTGCAGCACACCTAAGGCATTCAACCAGCCTTGCTTATAGCCCTCATTATTGGCATTCTGGATACGATCGTCCAAGCGAAAGAGAGCTTCATTGTATCCAGCCATCCAGAACTCCCTGGGCTGTTTGTGGAACTGATATGTTAATCTGTCCAGCTGCTCGTGGAGATTTTTAATGAAGAGTTATTTGTTCTCCAAGGTAGATTTCTGCTCAGAGAGCTGCGCTTCCAAGTCCCTGATCTTCTTTGACATTTCAGCCAAAGCCTGGTTCTTCGCCATTAATTGGAAGGCCTAGTTCTCTAGGGCAGACTGAGTCCTTTGTTCCTCGATAGGAATCTGAGCTGCTCTTGCTCGTCCCCGAGAAGATGTGGAAGGACCAGACCTCTTCAAGGTTTCCAACTCGTCCCTCAAGTTGGCTTTCTCAACCTCTAAGAATGAGAATCCCTCATCGGTCACTGGGATTAAGGCTTTTGAAGAAGAAGCTACAGACTTCAACTGTGATAGCTCTTTCTGCAAGTTGTTGTTCTCTTGCTCTAGCAACTCGGCAATTTGTCTACACTCCTCAACCTCACCCCTCAAGGTTCTCTCCCTTACATCATAGCCAGCAAAAAGCTTCTCGTAGCCCTTATCGGCAATGATCTGCTGGTACTTCTTCTCGTACCCCTCATGCAACAGGGCAGTGGATTCTTTGTATTGTAGCTGAAGGTCCTCGAGGGTGCCTTGGATATCCTCGATCATATCATAATAGGCGACATTATTGGCCACTGCTCGATCAAGGATACACTTCAGATATTGATATGCTTCAACTGCCTGTTCTAAAGCATCTTGGCCGAGTATGTCGATAACTTGTGCTGCACTCAGGTCTGTGTGACCAGCCTTGAAGTATTCATTATATTGTAGCAGCATCTTTGTATCATGGGCAGATAGTAATTCCATCCTGGCCAGAAACTAGCAGAGAAAGAAAAAGTAACAATCAATAAGAATCAAGACAGAGTATAAAGAAAAGACAACAGAATGCAAAAAAGTTCAAGTTTTATTAGATCATAAATACAGAGTTACAAGTTATGGGTTACATTTGCTAAAAGAAAAAGATAAAGATAAACCCGAACAACTCTACACCTTATCCTTATCTCCCAAAACCTTCTCGGGAGTCTGTGACGAGGAAGTAGGTTGCTCGAAGGGAATGGATAGTTGCTCAGGGAGCACTGGCAATTGCTCGGAGGAAGTAACGATTTGCTGAAGTTCCTCGGCAGCAGGCTGAATGGTTGAGGGATGATCTCCCATCACCACAGAAGACTCTTCGAAGGCAGTTTTGTCCTCTTCTAAGTCTTTAGGAGTTGAAGGGGGACCAGGGATGTGTTGCTGAAAGAGCTCAAAATTTTCATCCACTTTCATCTCCTGAAGAGCAGCAACCCATCCATCCCTAAAGTATTTAAGGCTGCCATAGTCCACTTGCGACACCATGGCAGCCAACCCCTTGTTTCACCCCTTATCCCAGCCAGCGCTAAAGGACTTCTTCACAGCCATCTTCCTCTTCAACTTCTCCGAGGAAAGCTTCTCGGACAGCATGGTATCAGCAACTTTTAATTTATTTTCAATCTCCTCCTTCTGCCGACCTACTTCCCGAAGTTGAGCCAGCTCCTCCTCGGCAGCCTTAAGTTTATCTTCAAACTCTTCAGTAGTTTTGAGCTTCTCGTCGAGCTCTTTATTTTTCCCTTCTAACTCCTTTATTCTCTTCTCCAACTCCTTGGAGACATCAACAGCTTGAGCTTTCTCCTGCTCGGTGGAGGCAAGCTTCTTCTCCCAAACAGCTTTGTCAGTAGCATATGTCTGGCGAGAATCGTCCAAAGACTTGATAGCTTCTTCCAGAGCTCCCTCCACACTGGACGAGGAGCATGAAGATTTAATTGCTTCATCCTTCTTCAGAATTATATTAAAGCAGCTCGTCAACTGTGAAAGTAAAAAAAAAGCAAGTCAGAAATAGAAATGACAAAATAAATATGAAAAGTTCAAAGTAAGAAGACTTACAGAAGCAAGATGACGAGTAGCTAACGAAGTGACCATGTCTCGAGTAAGGTTTTCTTCAGTACCTTGGACCTCGGGAATGATCCAGGACTTTACCGAGCTCATGGCAGAGTTCGGGGGAACAAAAGTTGGAACCCCAGTTCCAGTAGCTGGGGGCTGACTGATGGTGTCAGCCAAATTGACCGAGGAGCTCTTCTTCAACCTCCTCGGGGTAACAGGAACAGGAACAGATTCAACCAAGGAAGAACCCTTGGTCGGTGATATTGTAATCACATCTCCAGGAGCAGCAGACCTGCTCGGAGCCACTGCGGGCTTCTCGGCAACCTTCACAATAGCAGCCGAGGAAGGTGTATCATTCTTCTTTGTCCCCTCCCCTGGGACATCAACTTTACTTCTTTTTACCTCTCCAGAACCAGAGGCAGGTTTCTCAAACAGAGTGGGAGGTCTTATTCTCTTCATCCTTTTGCTTAAAGGGACGTGAGATTCAGGCGAGGAGCTGGTGGAAGCTGGTACTGGCTCTGCGTCACTTATTACTGGACGAGCAGTAAAAGAGGTTGTGTAACTCTTATACTGCAACAGATATGAGGTTGATCTAATGTTCTCGTCGATAACACTCTGATGAAGACTCCAGATAAGTTTCAAATGCCTTACATTGACATCTGCTTCTTTTGGGCACTTTCTTTTACTGTCAACTGCAAATAAATAGACATTGAAATATCAGTGGCACATTTTATCAAACACAAAAGAAGCATGATTTCAAAATAAATGAAATGAAATAAAAATAACCTATCCCATTGCCATAAGGAGGGCATCTAGGACCCTGATAAACTTCATCTCTAGATAAAGGAGCATGTTGCCAATTTTTTATGACAACCCCATGCTCAAAATAATCCCTATTGGCATCAGGGAGATTGACTACTAAGGCTCTATTTAAAATACTAGCTTTTATATAAAAAATGTTGTCATTAACTGCCCATCTATAGTAAAACATAATCTCAGGAATTCCTATGCAAGTTCCATGGATTTGATTTAATTATGCACCCCATTAACTATTCTCCATGTGTTGGGGGCTATTCTTATAGGAACAACGTCAAAGTACTGACAGAATTCCAGACGCAAGGGATTTGATGGAAAAGAAAATCCACACTCAGCAATAAAGAGACTGGGGAACCAATGTCCCTCAGCCAAACGGAAATAATCAGAAGGCTTAGAAAGCTCTTCCAGAACAACCCAGGAGGGAATAGAAAAATCAGAACGAAACTTATCAAGAGATTCAACAGGGTAAACCATGATGAATAAAAGAAATGAAGAAGAAGGAAGAAAATCTTACAGAAAAAGAGTGGATCTGATGTCAAAGGACGATGGAAGAGATGAATATGCAGGAGAGAAAGAGACGATGGAAAACTAAAAAATACAAATTTGAAAAGGTAGAAGACGATGAGAGTGTCCGTGAAGTTTAAATACCTTGCCTTGGGAAATGGTAAAGTAATGATTACAAAAAGAAACGATTACGCTACCGGCGTCTAGGGAAACAAAAAGGGCGCGACAATCGAAGCGAGAAGAAACGATTACGCTACCGGCGGCTAAAAGGATAAAAAGTACGCAGAGATCAAGGCGGTTGTGAAAATTCAAAAATCCTGATTTTACGAATTTGGAAAGAGAAATAAATACAAGGGAAACACTCCTAAAAATCAGGAGGACTATTTAAAGCTATCATATTCCGAGAAAGAATGTTCCATACTCCTCAAAATTCGAACTATGAAACATTGGGGGCTTCTGTTGATACCAAATTTTGTCTGCTGACATGGATCAATAAAGTGAAGACACGTGGCAGTCTACATGGCAACAACAAACACTTCCAAGGAACTCACACGCTCCGAGGAACCATACTACAATGAGGAACACTGTTTCCCCGAAGAACTCATGCGCTCCGAGGAACGAGAACTCTCCGAGGAACTCTTGAGCACCGAGAAGCTTAGGCGGTCCGAGCTGCACCTCGAACAAAGCATTAATAGCGGGATAACCAACAGTTTGACTGTTCATTAAATGCTTATCATTCAGACGCATACGCTTAAGGAGCATTGAATGTATCACCCTTTCAGATGTATATCATTTAATGTATTACCCTTTCACATTACAGCCTCAGGGCTATAAATACTTGTACAGTCCTCATTGTAAAGGGACCGGAATTTCTTGATAGAACTTGTAATCGAGAATTCCCAAACAATCAGCAATAACATAACAATGGACGTAGGCCATTCTTATAAGGCTGAACAACTTTAAAATTCTTTGTCTCATTTATTTATCTGTGATTGAATAATTAGATATAATCTAATTTTTTACATCAACACTAATGATGTAAAAAATTCTAAGCTTTAGAATCTCACCGCATAATTTGAGACCATTAACATGCTTGAATCTAAAAGTTTTAATGAATTTTATGCATATGTGCCTGATATTGTAAACTCTAGCTTTAATTTGGGTGAGTAAATTCCTGAAACGAAGTAGTTAAGAAAATTCTAAGATCTCTTCCGTCCCGTTTAGTGCGAAAGTCCCGATCCTTAACACTTTGGGAATTTTATATACTCTTAGGTTAGTGTAACAACCCGTATTTTTGAGAAATTAAAATTTAATTAATTGGGTTAAAATTAAATTACACGGCTGACGTAATTTAATGAAAACTAAATATTATGTGTTGATTAAATTATTAATCGGAGAGAAATGATTAATGTTTATCGAATAAAATTAAATAAAATTACTAGGTGAATAGTAACTACGTAGTTGACGTCATAACGAGTGATAGTGACATGGCAGTACTTTATCTCGATCGGGCTTCGTGTTTAGATTATATAAGATCGAGATAGGAAATTATTTGTGAGTAACTCGAATGATTATTTCAAGGTTACGGTTGAGTTCGAAAGGGACGAAACAGTCAAAATAGTATACCCGCCGAGTGTATAGTTTGGGTCCCGAAACAGTTTTAGACCAAATCGATACCACGAGAGGGCATTTTAGTCATTTGGTAACCTAGGGTTAAGAGAGCTACGAATTACCAAAGCTTATATAAACATGTAGTTGGGAGAGGCTAGGGTAAGAGGAATAGAAAATTTTAGGAGGTCATTAGAGAAGAAAGGGAGAGCATTCTTGAAGCTTAGGAAAGCATTCTTGAAGGCTTCAACCTTGTTCTTGCATCACCATCACCTTTGGAGTGTGGATTAGAAGGGAATCATCATCAAGAGAATGAAATCAGATCACTCTCGTATCTTGCAATTTTTTTATGAATTATAATACCCATATAGAGTAGGGTCTTTGAATTAAGGATAATTGATACTATTCTTGTGATTTGATGAATAGAACTCATAATGTGGAATAGGAATGCATGTAGAGTGAATCCAATTG
The DNA here is from genome assembly GCA_949130495.1 of Sambucus nigra. Classification (NCBI taxonomy): domain Eukaryota; kingdom Viridiplantae; phylum Streptophyta; class Magnoliopsida; order Dipsacales; family Adoxaceae; genus Sambucus; species Sambucus nigra. Next base: position 589,392,772 of record OX422208.1, read on the forward strand.
TGTACATAAAATGAAATCAGGAGTTATGGGATTAAGATTATGGGATAAATTTGGGTTATTGATGAACTCATATGAAGAACAAAAAAATGTAAGGTTTAATGATTAATAGAGTTTTAATCTGACATTGGATGAAATTGTATGGATTTTATACATGATTTACGTTAAAAATCATCCTTACATGTATATTTGATGTTTAGTTATGTTAAATGAAAGTTTGGGATTGTTGTATAAAAGTATGAAGAATTTGAGTGTTAAAATCGTAATAGCGGATTGGAGAAGAAGGCACCTGATACATTTCGAATCGATTCGGCCCAAGGGAGAATCAATTTGGCAAGGCGAATAGATTCAGCCTTTGAGTTAATCGATTCGGTTTGCTCATAATTGAAATTTTTTTCTTTTTTTAAACCCTGAAATTTTGGATAATTCATGAGGGGACTTTGGAGACAGTTTCAAACGATAGAGGCAAATATGAAAATGTGAGTATGCCTATAGTGGAGATTAGGTTTACATAAATTAGAACGAGTTAAGGATTGGGATAATTGATAAAATATCTATATATGATGAATGAATGAAATTCGTGACGGGTCACGGAGTGATGAGTGAACCTATTTTACGACCAATGGTATACGATGGGAATACCTACATATTAAGTAAGGGATAACTAGGACCCTTAGAGTAGTGAGTGATACACAAAATTATATGAATTGGAATATTAATTGAAATTGATGGTACGTCGAAATGCGAGCGATATATACTACGTATGAGTTGATGAAATTGGGTTATGTTCTTACCTACTGAATAAAATATATAGATAGGTTATGTGAATACCTCTAGATATAATTTGATTATGTGTATGAACATACATACGTTTCCTGCTATCAGGATGTTTTCGCGCAAAGGACGATCCCACCTTGACGTTCAAGTGAGATTGGAATTCGTGCCCCAGAACATGAAACTTAGGGCGTCCCACTGTGTGCAGGGTATTAGTGGGACTAGCAGGTCGTTTGGGTACATTAGGTATGTGTGTATCCCAAAGGCTTAGAACCATGTTCGCCTCCATTGTTATGTTAATTGATTTTGGGTTCGAGGATACATGCCGAACCAATAATCCTTGATTGAGTACGAGAGGTATATGAACTTGATAGCAGAGTATACCAGCATCATGAGGGGCCATTCTGGGGATGCTATAGTTGTGTATATATTATATGTGTAATGAATATATACCGGCGTGATATATCTACTCATGTGGGATAGTAGAATTGATAGATGATGTATATCTAAAAGATTTTAAGTAGTGAAAGTTAAATAATTGACTCAATAATAAAATAGAAATTAATAAATTTCTTATTAAGACTGTTGTATCGTGTTGTATGGGGAAATATGAGGTAATTAGACTTATCAAGAGTAGTTATATACATTATCTATTTGGGAAGGGGTTACTAGTTAGATAGAATACGTTAGGCGTGAACATTAGTTGAGAGGTGAGGATCTCAAGACAGTGTACGTGAAATTTACATGTGTAATAAATAACTGATTTAAATTGTGATTTAAATACTTGCAAATTGTTTTCCTTGGGCTCTAACCCGTGTCAAAAATATTTTCAAAACCTTTCAGGTGTCCAGCCACAGGGACGTCAAGTTTAGAGATCCTATTCAGAGATGTGTAGTTGCAGTAGTGTGGAGGCTTACAAGAGATTACTTTAGACGCTTCAACTCATTCATTCTAGATATGAGATTTCATTTGTCGTTCATTTAAGGGTATTTCCCTTCAGATTATTATTTTATTCAGTTATGCATCAGACTGTATTCCGATTTTAGTTTTACTTATTTCAGATTGTGGTTGGTTTATGTACTTGGAAAATCGATGGTTTATTCGATCTCAATTATTTACATATATGACTTGTGATTATTCAGACTATATTTATGTGTGAATAGTTTAGTTGATTTATTTTATTTCTACATGTAGTCATAATAAAAGATAAAATTTGACATAAGCTTAATTTGATATGGGTAATTAGTAATTAAACAGTTTTTCTACAGTGATGCTAAGAATGAACCAAACGGGATTCTTATTTGTTTTAATGAAGGATTGATCACCCATGGTTAAAATAGGTGAGGTGTCCCAGATGGTATCAGAGCATCAGGTTCTAGTGTTTGTAGGATCTGTACGGATTACTACGATTTCAGCATAGCGTTTTTTTACCTAGAGCCCAATTATTAGGACTGTTGCATTCATGATTACACATTTGATTTTTGTTCTTCTGTACTATAATTGTATTGACTATGAACTCATACAATTCGAATATATTTTCATATGCCACCCAGGAGAAGACGAGCGATGAGATCAGCGACTAGAACTAATGCGGGGGAGGCTCAGCCAAAGCCACAGGCACCACAGCCACCATAGGGGTCAGTGCCAGCAATAGAGGTGGCAGTAATCGTGGCACATGCAGTTAATGCATCGATGACTGCCATAGCTCACCATTTTCCTTAGGCCCAGTAGCCACCACAGCCAGTTGCACCAGTTGTTCAGGTACGCCCAAGGCAGTCAAAATGGCAGAGAGTTAGGGAGGCCTTCCAGAAGGGCCACCCACTAGAGTTTCAGGGGAGTTTTAATTTAATTGCGATGTGCGAGTGGAAGAAAGATATTCAGTGCCACTTGCGTATGGTTGACTGTAGTGAGGTGCAGAAGCAGATGCTGGCCACTTTCAGTTACCACCATTCCAGAGAGGGATACTATTACTATTGTTGATTTCTAGGTGCGGTTTGATCACAAATACTTTCCGCCAGCCGTATAGGCAGAGATGCGAAAGAAGTTCAATAAGGTGACTCAAGGTGATTGTTCAGTGGTCGAATATGAGGAAGAGTTCACTCGTTTGTCTAATTTTATTCCAGACGAGGTGATCATTAAAGAAAGGAGGCAAAGTTTATGGATGGTTTAGCCTGAAGGATCAGGTATCATTTGATCGGCAACCCCGCATTGGTGACTTTTATAGATGTCGTCAATGCTGCATTGTTACACTGTCAGGATCATTGCTTCCATATGAAGGGAAGAAAGAGAAGGGGTGAGCCCCCAGGAGGGAAGCGGTGCTAGTGGAGCACCACAGCAGCAGAAGTCAGGCAGAACCCAGGGGTAGGATTTCCGACAGGGGGATCAAGCCAAGAGGTTCAGATCTAGGGCCTATCAAATTGAGGGATATTACAGGGAGGTCCAGCAAGGCCCTAAGCAACAGCAGGTTCCTAAGGGCCGCCTGGGCCAAGGGAACAATGGGGGAGGCCATCATGGTCAGCACCGTTAGGGCCATCAGGGCTAGAGACAGAGATATTTTCTAGGCCAGTGCTTTATTTTTAGACAGAGGGGCCACAAGAGGAGGGATTGCCTATAGCAGAGGAGAGCACCGTAGCAACAGGGTGGCTCACAGAAGCAGCAGGCACAGGGGACACCTACGTCACTAGCCACACCCACCCCACCACATTAGGGACAGTTATAGTACGAGCGTGTCTATAACGTCTGAAATGTCACCATACAGTAGGCACCACCATCAGTAGCGGGTACGTTTCCTATTCACGAGCTTACAGGTAGGATTCTATTTTATATTGGGGCATCACATCCTTTCATAGAGACTATATTTTCACGGGTTATCGACCTATTATAGATAGTTGGTAGTCTCCTTATGTGTGTAGAATCACCGATGGGTAGTGGGTCACTTATACACTCGCTACGTAGGGGTGTAGATATCGATGTATGTAGATTATGTGTAGCCGTCGATCTTGTTGTGTTAGACATGGAGGGGTATGACATTATCTTGGGAATGTATTAGTTAGCTAAATACCAGGCGTTGGTGGATTATTTCGGGAGGACTATTGTATTCTCTATTCCAGGACAGGAGATGTTCTTAGTGGTAATATCTCTTCCTAAGGGAGGGTCGAGCACCCATATGTATTTCATTGAGGAGGAGACCTTACAGGAGTTGGTTGTTTCATTAGACTCGTACCCGGATTGCCGCGTAGTTAGGAAATTGAGTTTGTTATTGACCTAGCATCGGGTACGAGACCTATAGCTCAAGCGTCTTATCGCATGGCCCCATTTGAGATGCGGGAGTTAAAGGAGCAGATTCAGTAGCTTTTGGGGCAGGTTTTTATCAGACGGAGTACTTCACCGTTGGGTGCACCGGTGTTGTTCGTCATGAAGAATGATGGGTCGCTTTGGTTATGTATTAACTACAGAGAGTTAAAAATGGTCACGATCCAAAATAAGTATCCACTACCTCGTATCGATGATTTATTCGACCAATTGAGGGGAGAAGCTTACTTATCCAAGATAGAATTAAAGTCCGACTATCATCAGTTGCACGTCAAGGAGGAGGACATTCATAACACTACTTTTGTGACACGATATGGATCCTACGAGCTTAGGGTTATGCCATTTGGACTCAACAATGTGCCAGCAATGTTCATGAATTTGATGAATTGGGTTTTTTTAGAGTTCTTTGACCAGTTTATAATTGTGTTCATCGATGATATTATGTTTTACTCTCTCTCTCTCTCTCTGAGGATGAGCATGTTGAGCATTTACGGAAGGTTTTACAGACACTTCGAGATCACCTGTTGTATGCAAAGTTTGGGAAACGTGGATTCTAGCTTCAAGGGGTGCAGTTTCTAGGCCACATTGTGTCTGAAAAGGGTATCGTTGTTGATCCGAGTAAGGTATCGGCGGTGAGGGATGTAATACCCGTACTTTTATGGATATTCAAATTTCATAAGTGGGTTCAATTTAATAATTTGAGAATTTTAAGTGAAAGATAACTTGAAGTGCGGGTTAAATATTAATTGGCGAATGACGAATTAATATTATCGTATACTTTTTTTATTTACGGGAATAACTAAATGAAGTTGGATTATTTTATATCGTGTCACGGTTGTGCAAAGCGACAAGTAATAATATTTTATTTAAAAAATACGTGCAGAGTTGTATTGGATTTAAAAAGGTGAATTCTTTTATAAGTGACTCGGATGGAGATTTTGAGTGCACAGTGGATCCCGAATGGGTCGAAATAGTCAAAATGAAGTACCTGGGGGTAGTGTTTGGGTTTTGGGGATTTTTGGACTAATAGGGACTATCATTTGAGTATACAAGTCAATTTTGAATTTAATAAGTGGAGAACCCTTATTTCTCTCTTATAAGGCCACGAGAGAAAGAAAAGAAAGAAGAGGATAAAGGGAGAAAAGGTAGAAGAAAAGGAGACTACGACCAAGCTCCGGCAGATCCCGATACGAGTTCGTCGAATTTATCCAATGAGGCAAGTGTTTAACTAGCTTCAATTATTTATATATGTTTATAATTCATATTATAGTTGGTGAAAACTATATGGATTTTGGGTTGGGATTCTTGAATTAAAATGGGGTTTTTGAAAATGAATTCATATAAATTGAGGTGTGGACAACTCCATATGAAATCTGAGTTTAAATCCATGTTAATGGTGTAATTTTTGGTGAAAAATTAGAATAGTTGAATAAAAATTGCAGTTTAATTAAGATAGGGTTTTAATCTTAGTTAAATTTATGAATCCCATGAATAAATGGTTGTGTTGGGTAAGGAAACCTAATCGGTTCGTTTTTGGAATCATAGGTTCGATTCGTTGATAACTTTTAAATTTGAGAAATTTTCTTGGACTTAAAGGATTGGGGAAGAATTATTTTTGGAGATAAATATTAGGGGATTCTAAATAGAGTGTAAGGGCCTCTAAAAGATTAAACGAGTGATATATAAATCTCGGTATGGAAGGAATAAGATCCGGGTTATAAATTTCAGGAGTTTTTGGGACGAACGACACTCGAGAAAAATCATTCCGGCGGGTATATATACCTTTATGCGTGTAGTATGTATATGCTGGTAGTATATGAGTGAATCCGAATGTATGAGTATGATGAAATTTGAATACTAGCTCGACGTGATAATCTAATATTAGGAAGAAATTAATGGGATAATTGTATCATAAGTGAGTGAATACTTATGAAATTAAAATAAGTGTGTGTACTTATGAATTAATACGAATTGGTATATTCGGGATTATAGGCAAATGCCGCGTGAGATATGCATATACGGTTATAGTGATAGTATATATATGATATGATTATAAATATATTGGTGTGTGTATGATATATTTATGTGAAACATACCCTTCTAGTGCTATCACGGGAAGTTGTGCGATGTGGGTGAATTCCCTGGCTTGAGGAGCAAGGTGAGTATAGTCCCCAGGTCATAGCATCCAGTTATTTATGCAGTGTGACTCTTTATCATTGGTAAGACGTCTTGGGTATGATTCGGTTTCACTTTCAGGGGAGGAACTATGACCGCTTCCCCTACATTTATGATATGTTTTTATCAGGTCGGTGTGAGACCCCGACCGGTGGTACCCAGAATGATGCGTGTTCCCTAGAAGATGATAGCCTTCTAGAGATTGCATACATTGAGTTATAGCTACGAGGGATGGTTATTACACTTATATAGTGTGTGGTATATACTTGATGTGTATAGTATATATACGGACAAAATAAAGAATGATGTGTAAAGATTTCTTGTTACATCCGGGAAAATAAAATTCGGAATAAAACTGTGATATATGTATATAAAGATGAGAATATTATATACGAACTGATAACACTAAAATGTGAATAGTGTATCATAACTAGTAAAAGTTATTCATCATGAATGGATAAAATTATAAGTGAGAATTTATCATGTATAATCTCGGGGGAAAGCTTATAATGTTATATACACGGGTATGAAATGGCATATGATTACTTAGAATTTTTTAGAGATGCTAGTTAGGCTGGGTAGCGTAACTAGGGTGTTTAAAATACATGCATTAGGCGTGCCTTGTTATATGAGAGGTGAGGGGTATCTTATGTGAGTGCGACACCAATTTAAATATGGAGAATATCATATTTTAAATGTTAAAGTATTTTAAACACTTGCTAAATATTTCAAAATATTTTGGGCTCTGACCCACTTTAAAATATATATTTTTTAAACCTTTTAGGTGTCCAGACACAGGGACGCCTGAATGATATTATTCCTTCGAGTCAGGCGATGTTGCATAAGTTGTGGATGCTAGCAGGGATTGTTTAGACATTTCTATCCTTGTGATCTAGATAATACGTATTGTGAGTTATATTCGGGAATGTTGCCCAACTGTTGCATTTATTTTATTTACCACATTTTCGTCTGTGCATATTCGATATGGTTGTATTAATGTTTTATCGCGAGTTATCAGTTAATGTTTATTTATTTCAGTTGTTGTATATTATTGTGGATGTATTCATTGTATGTATAGGTTAACAAGATTATAAAGTTTAAAATTTGACACCGGGCCAAATAAGTTATTAGTAATTAATTTGGTTTTCAACAATCATGCTAAGAATGATCCATATGAGAATCATGTTTTATTTTGATAAAAGATTGATCAACAGAGATTAAAATCGACGGGGTGTCACGGATGGTATCAGAGCATCAGGTTCTAGTGTCCTTAGAAATTTGTGCGGATGTACTACGTTTTCAGCGTTGCTTTTTATTTGATATAGATCCCTATGCTTAGGGGTGGACAAAAAAAAGAACGACCCGATTGGACCGGACCCACTTTTATAGGCTTTTTTATAAATCGGTCCTAAATTAAGAGACCCGAAATATTCGGTTCGATATAAAATATCCATTGTAAATTCGGTCTTAGGATCGGACCGGACTGTTTAATTTAATATTATATAATATATATTTATTTTATTTTATATAAATATATCATATACTAAATAACTAAATCCTAAACTAAAGACACAACACTTGCACCATATCAAAAATACACGGACGCTCTCTCCTCCTCACTTTTCTCTCATTCTCTTTCTCCAACAAACAATCTGGTGCTATGAACACCATTGATCTCCAACCCCATGATCGATCTCCAACTGATCTCCAATCCCACGGTCGATATCCAACTGTCCGGTCACCAAGAACACACGATCTGGTGCTATGAACACCAGATCCATGATCCCAAAACAAATGGAGATGGCCAGGACATTTGATCCAGCGCACCTCCCCTCCACAACAGCTGTTCCGATTCCGACGCACAACTCCAAAGGGCCTATTCCGGCGACGGAGAGAAAATAAATAGCCAGAGAGGTATATTCTGATTTTTAATTTTTTTTGTTCTTAACTAAAATATTCTGATTTTTAATTTTTTGTTCTTAAGTCTTAACTACATTTTTTTGTTCTTAACCCATAACCATAGCCATTTTCGGTTATTGATTTTGGGGACATACAGGAATATGCAATTTTCTGGTTGTGGACATACAAGAATAAGTAATTTTCTGATTTTGGGGACATACAGGAATATGCAATTTTCTTGATTTTAGGGACATACAGGACAATATTCTAGTTGTGCAATTGTTCGACGACTGGGAATATGCAATTTTATGTTTGTGGATTTAAATTGATGATTGATAATTCTAAAATTTTCTGTTTAAATTGATGATTCTAAAACAGTACCTTAAATGGTGCAAAACAGCACCTTATATGGTGAAAAACAACACTATTTCAATGGCCAAACAACACTTAAAAGGTGCAAAAACAGCACCTAAAAAGTTCAAAACAACCTTTAAATAGTACAAACAGTTCAAAACAGCCTTTAAATAGTACAAACAACAAAAAATTAACAGATTTTTATTGAAAAATAAAGTAAATAAATGTAAAAAATGGACCGATTATTAACCGAACCGGGCCTGAAAATAGCCTAGACCGATTAAAAAGGCTAAAACGATTAAATCGATCTGAATTCTGTCTTCTCAAATATAGGACCGAATAATTCGATCCGACGCCTAAAATGATAAAAAACCAGACCGGACCGCGCCCACCCCTAACTATGCTTAGGATTGCTGATTCCTATGGTGAGATTTAGTTATCCAGCTATAATGTGTAATAATAGTGAATCTTATATGCGTTCGGGTGTGCTTCGTATGCCGAACAACAAAGAACGACCAGAGAGGGTTGTTGGGAGAACAACAGGAGGCGGGGCTCAGTATTTTAGGGATGATGACCATAGTCGAGGTCACCCCTATTGTTGATCGAGAAGTTGGGGTTGTAAAGAGTGCTAGGGTGCAAAACATATTTTTTAATTGTCGCTATAGAAGAAAGTGGTACCGAATTAGACTCACCCAGCGTGGTTAGAATGGGAGAGAGTCGGAGGGGTCTTTGAAGAGGACCATCCGTTGTAATTTTAGTAAATGTGGAGATGGTGTTTGTTAGCCAATGGAAGTAGGATATCCAGAGGATTTGGCATATATCAGAGTGTATTATACCCGGAAGTGAAAATTGAGGTCAAATTTTTTTAGCTCGTGGGAGCGGTGTTCTAATGGTGGAAGTCAATCACCACATTTGAAAAGTGAAATATTATGCCAATGGAAGGATCTTAGGTATAGTTTGACCGCGAGTCCTTCATGTATTATTCAGGAAGAGATGTGAATGAAATTCTGAACTTATCACAGGAGGGCCGGACAGAGGCCCATTTGTGAAAAAGAATTTAATCAGAGAGTAAAACTGGATGAAATGGTGTTAGCGAAACACTGCATGGGGGGAGACCCATCAGGGGATCCATTTAAAGGATTCATATGGCTGAATTCCTATCGAGTGATGGTGGATTCATTCGGGGACTAGTAAGGTCCGTAGTGTATTCCTTAGGGTCAGCGGAACCAAGGGAACAATGAGGGTGGTCATAAGGGTTGAGGCTACTAGGGTTTGAGAGAAGGACAACCCAAACACGACCAGCGTGGCCGAAGATAACTGGATTATATGGAAAGATATTTTTATGCGAAGAGTAGGACCACATGCATTGATTTTTCCCAAAGCGAGCAAAGGGACAAGAGTATGGTGCCTAGCAGGGGCAATGATTAAGATAGTTTGGTTCGATTCGGACAAGCGTGTCATGTCCGGGAACTATTTGAGCATCCAGGGCGATTGACAAGGTCAAAATATGAGTTTTAAACTCGAGTGAATGGGGTATGCTTTATGGGACACGAGCGAGTCATGAAATTTTAATTTGCACTAGATTCGCGTGTGAGACGAGTTTAGTGGTTTTATCGATAGCATTATTATGTTTATATATTTTTTTCGTTGTGTAGCGGGGTTATCTTTGGTTTCATTCGCAGGGGAGCGGGTGTAGACAATAGGAATATATTTTATTAGAATTGCTCATTTTAATGATGTGTTATACGAGTTTGATATTATCCTGAGTATAGACTGGTTAGAAATGGTTAAAACGATAGTGGGCTATTATTGCAAGGCTATCGTGTTCGTTGTTTCAAGACAGGATGTGTTGTTTTGGCGATGCCTCACCTCCAAGAAGGTCGAGCTCGCATTTATATTATATTATGAGAGAGACATCGGAGAGTATAGTTATCTCATTATGGTTGATCCCGGTGTGTAGGGACTTTACTGATATGATTCGGGGTATATTGGGTTTACTATCGAGCGGAGAGATTTAGCTTGTTATTATTTTTAGCACTCGGGACTTGGTGATAGGGAGAGCGCATTGTTATATCACTCCTTTAAAGATGTGGGAGTTTATATTTATACTTATATGTCCGGGGATGGGATTTTTGAGAGTGCCAATTATGTGTTTGAAGTTTATGGAATTTGATTACCACCAATGTTGAGTGATAGTGCATTGGGGAAAGTCCCTTTTTTGAATGTTATTGTCAGATGAGATACTTATGAACCCTGATAAACGTCAGAAGTAGAGAGACGTTGATGGATGCTAGGGCATCAGTTTTGAATGTTAATCAATGAAAGTGTAGAGAAAACACTTTGAGTTGAGAGATATTATATAGTATAAGGCCAGTGGAACCGGTAGTGCCGTGAGAGAGCACTGGAATTTCTTCTTCCCACCACGAGTTGAAGGGTGGAATGATGCTAAGTAGAATTAAATTCCGATTTACGAGGTGATTGAGAATACCCATGTATTATAGCCACGTCGAGAATGTGGGGACAGTTTTGAGAAAAGTGTGTTGAGTGTGTGACGTTTCCAGTGGTGTGCAAATATGCATGGATTATAGGGTGTATGAACTCTGGTTAGTTTGATTTTCAAATCATCCGAGATAGGAGGACGTGGGAATAAATGTGTGGAATATATGCATGTGGGGCAGTTATAAACAAAGCTGGAATGGCATGATGGATTGATCGTCGTGTGAGAAAGACGATAATCCAAGTATATATGTGCAACAAAAACTATCACACCTGAGATGGGTTAAAAGGCTGTGGGAATACATTTAAAAGGATATCTTTTGAGAAGAGGAAAATCCAATTATTATGGGAAAGCAGGACGATGCCTTACTCAGTCGAATGTTGAGGGTTGCTTCCGCGTAAATAGAATGTTGATGTCTATAAGGTAAAAAGGGCCCAGAAGTGCGCATTGTGGCAAAAAGTGCACGGCCCGTGATTTTTAGTACACCCCGGGGAAATAAGGGGAGTATAAATTACCACTCAATATGAGATATCGTAAGTGGGAAATGGTGTTAGGTGAGACATAGTGAGATTGTCCCCGAGTGCACCTCTCATAGATGGAAATAGGTTGAAGGAACAAATTGACCGAGATGAAGTAATTGGTATTCTTTTGGGGTGAATCACACTATTAGAAGGTGTGCCCAAACCTTTCTTTAAAAAGAAGGATGGTACCAGTGCAAGGTGCCGCCCAATATTTTTGTGAATCAGGATGAGGTCCTTGAACCCCACCTCCGATTGGTGATTTTCGGGAAGCATTGGAGATAACGTTTTGTTTTTGGCAAGTCGTGTCACCTATGGCCCGATGAGTAGACGGGAGGTGATTGACGACTAGTAATAACGCGTACTAGTTTATTATGGACAAGGTGCCATTTGAGGTTTTTCATGGAAAGCCTTGTCAATCCCCCTCTGGTTGTTTGAAGGTGAGCGAATAACTAGACTTTTGGATTGGACGTGATTTAGAGCCTATTGTCGAGAGGAACATTAACCACAAACTATTTTGGGGTGACTTTTGAGTGTCGTAAGAGTTACGTCACCATGAATCGAGATTTGAAGGACTGATATGAGTGGTTAGATGTTCTTATGGTTTCTCTTAGGATGGGAGTTTTGTGGTGGGATGAATACGGGAAGTTGGCTTTTAGTGATGTGCGTCCTTCCAATAGTATTAAGGCGATAGAGCCGGTGATATATAGGCTCATCTTATTCGGATGTCGTTGGTAGAAGCACAATGTGTGATGTGCCGTTACTGAGGTGAGAGCTTATGACTGATGGAGTATATCAGTATGAAGAGAACTGAACAAGCTTGCCATGAAGCTGGGGGCTATAGTGATTAAGATTTAGACAAGTGGGTACCACTAGCGAGTGTATAGTGGAGTAACCCTAATGTTACTTTGAGATTGATTTCGAGTACTAGAGGATGTTGTGTTCTTAAGGATCCTGAGTCTTAGTACCGATTGTATCTAAATTTCGAGGACGAAATTCCCTTGTAGGGGGGGAGCATGTAATACCCTGTACTTTTAAGGATATTTAAATTTCATAAGTGGGTGTAATTTCATAACTTGTGAATTTTAAGTGAAAGATAACTTGAAGTGCGGGTTAAATATTAATTAGATAATAACGGATTAATATTTGCGTATACTATTTTAACTTACGGGAATAATTAAATGAAGTTGGATTATTTTATATCGTGCCACGGTTGGGCGAAGCGATAAGTAATAATATTTTATTTGGAAAATATGTGCAGAGTTGTATTGGATTTAAAAATGTGCATTTTTTCTACAAGTGACTTGGATGGGGATTTCGAGTGCACGGTTGATCCCAAATGGATCTAAACAGTCAAAATGAAGTATCCGGGGGTAGTGTTTGGGTTCCGGGAGCTTTTTGAACTAGTAGGGACTAGCATTTGAGTATACGAGTCAATTTTGCATTTAATAAGCGGAGAATTCTTATTTCTCTCTTATAAGGGCACGAGATAAAGAAAATAAAGAAGAAGAGAAAGGAAGAAAAGGGAGAAAAAAATTAGACTCCGGCCAAGCTCCAGCGGATCCCGGCATGAGTTCGTCGGATTTATCCAATGAGGCAAGTGTTTAACTTGTTATAATTATTTATATGTGTTTATAATTCATATTATAATTGGTAAAAACTATATGGATTTTCGGTTGGGATACTTGAAATGATTTCATATAAATTGAGGTGAAGATAACTCCATATGAAATCTGAGTTTAAATCCATATTAATGGTGTAATTTTTTGTGAGAAATTGGAAGAGTTGAAGACAATTTGAGTTTTAATTAAGATAGGGTTTAAATCTTAGTTAAATTGATGAATCCCGCGAATAAATGGTTGTGTTGGGTAAAAATAAGTGTGTAGATGCTTATAGTGACGGTTGGTGATGTTAGAAACCATAAATTTTGGAGTTGGAGAAGATGATGAACTCCCGAACTGATCACGTCGAATAACTGCAGTTTGGTTTGGTCACCGAATTGGTTCGTTTATTTGGCCATCGATTCGGTTTGTTTGTTAGGAAACCGGATCCATTTGTTTTTGTAATCATCGGTTCGATTTGTTGATAACAGTTAAATTTGAGAAATTTTCTTGGACTTAAAGGATTGGAGAAAAATTATTTTTGGAGATAAATATTATGGGATCCTAAATAGAGTGTGAGGGCCTCTAAAATATTAAACAAGTGGTATATAAATCTCGGGTTAGCGGGAATAAGATTTGGGTTATAAATTTAGGAGTGTTAGGGATGAACGACACTCGGGAAAAATCATTTCGGCGGGTATATATACCTCTATGTGCGTAAGACATATATGCTGATAGTATATGAGTGAATCTGAATGTGTGAGTAGGATGAAATTAGAATACTAGCTAGATGTGCTAAGCTAATATTCGGAAGAAATTAATGGGATAATTATATCATAAGTGAGTGAATACTTATGGAATTAAAATAAGTGTGTATACTTATGAATTAATACGAATTGGTATATTCGGGATTATAGGCTAATATCATGTCAGATAGGCATGAATAGCCGGATTTGATGATATATATACGGGTATAGATACAGTATATATATGATATGATTATAAATATATCTGTGTGTGTATGATGTATTTATGTGAAACATGCCCCTTTAGTGCTATCGTGGGAAGTTGCACGATGTAGGTGAATCCCCTGACTTGAGGAGCAAGGTGATTATAGTCCCCAGGTCATAGCGTCCAGTTATTTATACAGTGTGGCTCTTTATCTTGGGTGAGACGTCTTGGGTATGATTCGATCTCACTTTGAGGTGAGGAACTATGACCACTTACCCTACGTTTGTGATATATTTTTATCAGGTTTGTGTGAGACCCCGACCGATGGTACCTAGGATGATGCGTGTTCCCTTAAAGATGATAGCATTCTAGATATTGCATCCATTGAGTTATAGCTCTGAGGGATGATTATTATACTTATATAGTGTGTCATATATAAGTATGGATATACTTGATGTGTATATATATGAAGATGTTAAAATATATATACGGACAAAATAAAGAAGGAGATGTGTAAAGATTTCTTGTTACATCCGAGAAAATAAAATTCGGAATAAAAATGTGATATATGTATATAAAGATGAGAATATTATATACGAACTGATAACACTAAAATGTGAATAGTTTATCATAACTACTGAAAGTTATTCATCATGAACGGATAAAATTAGAAGTGAGAATTTATCATGCATAAGCTCGAGGGAAAGCTTAGAATGTTATATATGCGAGGTATGAAATGGCGTATGGTTACTTAGAAGTTTTAAGAGATGCTAGTTAGGTCGGGTAGTTTAACTAGGGTGTTTAAAATACATGCGTTAGGTGTGCACTGTTAGATGAGAGGTGAGGGGTATCTCATGTGAGTGTGACACCAGTTTAAATATGGAGAATATCATATTTTAAATGTTAAAGTATTTTAAACACTTGGTAAATATTTTAAAAACGTTCTGGGCTCTGACCCGCTTGCAAATATTTTTTTTTAAAACCTTTTAGGTGTCAAGACACAAGGACGCTTGGACGATATTATTCCTTCGAGTCTGGCGATGCTGCAGCAGCTGTGGATGCTAGCAGGGATTGTTTAAACGCTTCTACCCTTGTGATCTAGATAAGAGGTTGCTAGCAGGAATTGTTTAAACGCTTCTACCCTTGTGATCTAGATAAGAGGTATTGTGAGTTATATTCGGACATATTGTCCAACCGTTGTCATTTATTTTATTTGTTGCATTCTTATCCGCGCCTATTCGATATGGTTGTATTAATGTTTTACCTAGAGTTATCGGTTCTTGTTTATTTATTTCAGTTGTTGTGTATGATTGTGGATGGATTCATCGTGTGTATAAGTTAACAAGATTATAAAGTTTAAAATTTGACATCAGGCCAAATAGGTTATTAGTAATACATTTGGTTTTCGACGGTGATGCTGAGAATGATCCATATGAGAATCCTATTTTATTTTGATAAAGGATTGATTAGCCGAGATTAAAATAGGCAGGGTGTCACAAGGGAGTGGGGATAACCAACGACACCGACCGAGGTTCGCAACTTTCTGGGATTGGCAGGATATTATCGGAGGTTCATTAAGGGTTTCTCGAAGATTGCAGGGTCGTTGACAAACTTGAGTTGAAAAGGGGTACCATTTATTTAGGATGACCATTATCAATTTGCTTTTTATTAGCCAAAAGACAAGTTGACATCAGCATCTGTACTTGCACTGCCCAGGGAAGGAGTGGCGTACTGCATCTACATTGATTCATCCTTGTAGGGACTTGGAGTGTATTGCAGCAGGAGGAGAGGGCTATAGCGTGTGCATCTCGCAAGTTTAAGTCCCATGAGAAGAATTACCCCATGCATGACTTAGATTTAGCCACAGTTGTATTTGCTTTGGGGATTTAGAGGCATTATTTATTGGGAGAGAATTCTACCTTATTTACGGACCATAAATTGCTTCAGTATCTTTTCACACAAAAATATCTGAACATGAGGCAGATGAGGTGGTTGGAATTCGTGAAAGATTACCAGTCTAATATTCAGTATCATCCTGGGAAGGCTAACGTAGTTGCAAACGCATTGATCCGAAGGCCTGCAACGGAGCTAACGGAAGTTTGGGAAGTAAAGTGGAGAGAGATTCGACACAATGATGAGATTGCTATGGCTTGTATGTTCGTATTAGTAGTCACTCTCGAGATTGTGTTGAGTGTGGTGAAAGCACAGGCAAGGGATCAGTATTATCAGGATAGGATTCGCCAGTTATTAGCTGATGGGACGGAGGGGTACTCGATCAGTTAAGAGGGTGGTTTGCATTTTAATGGGAAACTCGTGGTTCCAGAGGGTGATGATTTGAGACATGCAGTGATGCCAGAGGCTCATGGGTCCCGATTTACAGTACATCCCAGTGGGGATAAGATGTACCAAGATATGTGCAGATAGTATTGGTGGTCGGAGATGAAGTGGGACATAGCAGAGTTTGTCCAAAAGTATGCTACCTGCCAACTAGTAAAGGTACATCACCAGAGACCGACAAGGATGTTGCATCCACTCGAGATTCCTTTGTGGAAATAGGAGAGTATCTTCATGGATTTTATCACTGGGTTACCATTATCGCATCGAGGTCACAACTCCATATGGGTGATAATGGATCGGTTGACCAAGGTGGATCATTTTCTTCTAGTTCGTATGGATTTTGAGACGAAGCAGTATGCACAATTGTTTATCGCTGAGATAATACAATTACATGGGGTTTCGATTAATATTGTGTCCGATCGGGACAAGATCTTTATGTCTCGTATATGATAGAGCTTTCAGGAAGGGATGAGTACGAATTTATGATTAAGTACATCTGATCACCCACAGACAGATGGGCAGATAGATAGGGTTAATCAAATGCTTGAGGATATGTTGCGGATGTGCATACTTGACTTCGGGGGAGGATGGGAATAGTATCTTCCTTTGGTAGAGTTTGAGTATAATAACTCCTATCAATTCACCATCGTCATGGCACCATTTGAGGCATTGTACGATCGACCTTGTCATTCGCCCACTTGCTAGTTGGAGGTGGGGATAATAAATTATTGGGACCAAAGATTATTCAGGATACCACTGCCAAGATTGAGTTGATTCGAGGGTGCATTCGGATAGCTCAAGATAGGCAGAAGAGTTACGCCGATGCAGATAAGAGGCACATAGAGATTAAGGTTGGTGATCAGGTGTTGGTGCGAGTGTCTCTTATGAAAGGAGTTATGAGATTCGATAAGAAGGGGAAGTTGGCACCGAGATATGTGGGGCCATTTTTATCATTGAGAGAGTGGGACCAGTAGCATATAGACTGGTATTACTGGATCACCTACAGTGGATTCACGATGTGTTCCATGTGTTATCATTGAAAAGGTGTCGGGGCAGCGAGAGAGCTTTTTGGCATATTCCATAAGAGGAAATCGGCTTGTAGCCTGACATCTCATATGAGGAGAGGACGATGGCGATACTTGATCATAGTGAGCGTAAACTGCGGTCAAAGGTGGTACCCTTGGTTAGAGTTAAGTGGGGGAACCATAATGTGGACGAGTCGACATGGGAGTGGGAGGATGACATGCGTGAGCAGTATCAAGAGTTATTCACCGTAGGTACATCCAAATTTTGAGGACGAAATTCCCTTGTAAGGGGAGAAGTATGTAACAACCCGTATTTTTTAGAAATTAAAATTTAATCAATTGGGTTAAAATTAAATTACACACGTGGCATATTTAAGGGAAATTATATATTATGTGTTGATTTAATTATTAATCGAAGAGAAATGATTAATGTTTGTCGAATATAATTGAGTAAATTACTAAGTGAATAGTAACTACGTATTTAACATTATAACGAGTGATAGTGATGTGGCAGTATTATATCTCAATCGGGCATCGTGTGTGGATTATATGAGGTATGGATAGGAAATTATTTGTGAGTAACTCAGATGATAATTTCGAGGTGATGATTGAGATCGAAAGGGGCAAAATAGTCAAAATAGTATACACGGATCCATAGTTTGGGTCCCGAAATAATTTTAGACCAAACCGACACCACGAGAGGGCATTTTAGTCATTTGGTAACCTAGGGTTAAGAGAGCTACGAATTTCCAAAGCTTATATAAACATGAAATTAGGAGAGGCTAGGGTAAGAGGAATAGAAAATTTTGGGAGGTCATTAGAGAAGAAAGGGAGAGCATTCTTGGAGCTTAGGAAAGGATTCTTGAAGGCTTCAACCTTGTTCTTGCATCACCTTCACCTTTGGAGTGTGTATTAAAAGGTAATTATCATCAAGAGAAAGAAATCAGATCACTCCCGTACAAGGCAAGTATTTATCTTGTAATTTATTTATGAGTTATAATACCCATGTAGAGTGAGGTCTTTAAATTAAGGGTAATTGAGACTATTTTTGTGATTTGATGAATATAACTCATAATTTGGAATAGGATTCCATGTAGAATGAATCCAATTGTGTAGATAATA
Organism: Sambucus nigra; assembly: GCA_949130495.1. NCBI lineage: Eukaryota > Viridiplantae > Streptophyta > Magnoliopsida > Dipsacales > Adoxaceae > Sambucus > Sambucus nigra. Next base: position 589,411,334 of record OX422208.1, read on the forward strand.
TGAAATCAGGGGTTATGGGATTACGATCATAGGATAAATCTGGGTTTTTTATGAACTCCTGTGAAGAACGCAAAAATGTAGGGTTTAATGATTAATGGAGTTTTAATATGATATTGGATGAAATTGTATGGATTTTATACATGATTTATGTTAGAAATCATCTCTACATGTATGTTTGATGTTTAGTTATGTTAAATGGAAGTTTGGAAATGTTGTATAAAAGTTCGAAGAATTTGAGTGTAGAAAATCGTAAGAGCGGATTGGAGAAGAAGGCACCTGATACATTTCGAATCGATTCGGTTTGCCCAGAATTGAAAAATTTTCCTTTTTTAAACCATGAAATTTGGGATAATTCATGAGGAGACTTTTGTAACATTTCTAAATAATAGAGGGAAATATGAAAATGTCAGTATGCCTATAGTGGATATTAGGTTTACATAAATTGGGACGAGTTAAGGATTAGGATAATTAATAAAATATCTATAATTGATGAATGAATGAAATTCGTGACGGGTCACAGAGTGATGAGTGAACATATGTTTACGACCAGTAGTATACGGTAGGAATAACTACATATTAGTAAGGGATAACTTGGACCCTTAAATTAGTGAGCGATACTCGAAATTATATGAGTTAGACTTTTAGTTGAAATTAATGGTACATCAAATATACGATCGATATATACTACATATGATTTGATGAAATTGGGTTATGTGCATATCTGCTGAATAAAATATATAGATAGGTTGTGTGAATACCTATAGATATACTTTGATTATGTGTGTGAACATACCTACGTTACCTACTATCAGGAGGTTTCCCCCCAGAGGGCGATCCCACCTTGATGATTCTAGTGTTCTATAACATGGTATTAATGGTAAGAAGTATATCCTAGTGTTCAACAACATTCTAGTGTTCTACAACATGGTATTAATGGTAAGAAGCATATGGAGAGTATTAATGGTAAGAAGTATATCCTAGTATTTTACAAAATCAACATGGTATCAATATTAATCGAATTCGCAATGACAATGCCGCTGAATTTAAAGAAGTCGGAGTGGATATTTTCTGCTATGAAGTTGGAATAAAACATGAGTTTTTAGTCACTTTTACTCCTCAATAAAATAGTATTATTGAGAAGAAAAATCGAAAAATTAAAGATATGGCTGGATCCATAGTTCTTGGAAGAAATGTGCCTAGCCGTTTTGTAGCAGAGATAGTTAATACCTCGTACCACAAAGTGAATGGGGTATATCTTCGTCCACATACACTTCAAACTCCATATGAGTAGTGGATTGGGAAAAAACCCAACCTATCATATTTTCAAGTTTTGGGGATTCCTTTCTATATCCTTAGAGATGAGAGAGCTTAGGAAATTTTGACTCTAGAAGCGATGAGGGAATATTTTTAGGGTATTCATAGTCTAGTAGACCCTACAGGGTGTTTAACCTTAAAATCTCTAAGGTTATGAAATCAATAAACATCACGATTAGAGACGATGTGGTGACTATGTTTGTTGATCCCAGCCTTAGGTGTGAGAATAATGCACCCCATGATGATGATCTCATTGTTCCCAACACCACCACTATGGACCCCGCGCTTGATATATAGGATCCACCCCCTCTTAGGTTCGAAAGACTCATGACCCTTCTGACACACTTGGTGATCCCACACTAGGTGTCAAGACTCGTGCTCAACTAGAGAATGTGGTTAGCTATTTTCACAGTATAGCCCAAGAATGTGAAGGAACCACTATTAGAAATAATTGGATATATTCTATGCAAGATGACTTACTTCAGTTTTGGAAGAAAGATGTCTTGAAATTAGTCCCCTACCTAGAGAGACTAATGTGGTTGGTACCAAGTGGGTGTACAAGAATAAGTCGGATGAAAATGGTACCTTTATTTGCAATAAAGCTAGGTATGTCGCTCAAAGTTACACACAAATTATGGGTGGTGAGACATTCTCTCATGTTGCTAAGCTTCATTTCGCTGCTTACTACTCACCATAGCATGTCATATAAGGTTTAGGTTATGCTAAATGGATGCCAAGAGTGTCTTCTTTAATGAAATTATTCAGGATGAATTTTACGTGGAATAGCCAAAGGGGTTGAAGACCTAAAGCAGAAGGACTCTTATTTTATCTAAAGAAGGCCTTGTATGGTTTGAAACAAGTACCCCATTATTGGCATGAAAGGCTAACTTCTTATCTCTTATCTCATGGCTTCAAAATAAGGGGAGTTAATATGACGCTATTTTTTAAGAAAGAGGGTGGTGCTCTCTTGGTTTCCAAAGTTTATGCGGATGACAGTCTTTGGATCCACGTGTTCCCAACAAGCTCAAACTTTTGAGGGTGAGATGAAGAGTGAGTTTGAGATGAGCATGGTTGGTGAACTCACATTCTTCTTAGGTCTCCAATTTTGTTAAATTGAGAATGAAATATTAATATCTCAATCTAAATATTCTAGGGATGTAGTGAAGAAGTTTGGTTTAGACTTTGCTAAGCACTAACGTTCAACCATGACTTCCTAGACTAAACTTAGTAAAGACACCTTAGGCGAAGACGTAGATCAAATCATTTATAAGATTATGATAGGTAATCTCCTCTACTTGACCACCACTTGTCCCGACATAGCCTTTAGTGTTATATTTTGTGCATGTTACCAAGAATCCCCTTGAAAGTCTCACTTCCTTGCACTTAAACGTATCATCAAATACGTGAGTGAGACTTTTCCTTATTATATTTATTATTCATTTGATACCGGTGATTATTTGTCGGCTTATTCGGATGATTGGGTCGGGGATGTTGATGGTTGTAAAAGCACCTCGAGTGGAAGCTTTTACTTTGAGAGTGCTTGATATGTCTCAAATATTGCGTATTTCATCCTCCGAACCTACGCATTTTATCCCCCTCGGGTATCTTATTCCCTATATTTATGCTCGTTAACCAGACAACCTCGGATTTCTACGTTAACATGTTTTACAGGGGTTAATTGAGCTTTTATAGGTATTTGGATGCTAAGTGTGAAGTTCGAACGCATTCCGCTCAATTTCCATATGTGATCGCATGTTTAAGGACATTTTAGTCATTTCATAGCTTGGTCACCTGGCCCAACATCTACATGGAAGTTCTAGCCCTCCCCGCAAGCTTCGCGTGGCCACGAACGGTGCGTGAATCCAATTCAGAACGAATAAGTTACGGTAATTTTAGCGGACGAGAAAGGCAAACACACCAAAACAATAATGCAGTATGCTGATACCTACTTGATCGATCGATCGATCAAATGGGTCGGTCGATCGATCCTTCGAGACAGTGGGCTGATTTATTCATGATCAATCGATCGACAATTTGGGTCGATCGATAGATCCCCTATTTCGAGGAGATATTTTGCCCTTTTATTTTCTTTTCTCTTTTCTTATCTAATTCATTTCCCACTTACTATATAAAGTATTTTTGTTGCAATAATCAATAATTAACATTTTGGGTTAGAATAGCTTAGGGTTTGGGGGATTTGAAGAGTTCTTCTTTGATTCTTCTTGGTTTGACACCCAATTGGGTTGTAAGTTTCACTATTCATCTTCCCTCTCCATTAATATATTGTGTATTTCCTTATTTCCTTGATTTCTAGTTAATTTACATGCTTTCATAATTAGGTTTACATGATTTGTTTACATGCTTTCTTCCCGTGCTTTCTAGTGTAAATTTACCGCGTTTATTTACCACTTTCTTTATCGTGTTTTTAATATGCTTTATAGCTAATTTAAATTAGGTTGTGTTTGAATTGAACTCACTCGAGTTGACGCATTTCTTGGCTTTAGTGATGGCATTTACGTGTCTATTTCGGGTGCGTTGTCCTTGTTATTGTGCCTAGGAGATTTGACGGGGCATATCGTGTATGTCCCGTGCTTACGATCTTGTGTGTGCAATTTTCAGGATATTTGTTGACGCCAAATCTTATTAGGATTTTTTGAGAATTTAGGGACGTGACAACCCTTGATTTAATTAACTGTCGAAACGAGACGCATTCGTAATAACTCGTCGACCCGTGTATCCATTTTATATTAATTAACTCGGGTGAGGGATACTCAACGCAACCTATAGTTTTTACCGCTTTGTTAATCTAGTTTCAATACACTTGCCTAAATTAATCATTTCCCTTTTTTCATCTTTTTCCTTTTAGTTTGTAATCACCTTTTTCCCTTTTATTTAGAAGTATTAAATCATATAAATTCTAGTATCTCGTCCCTGTGGATTTTTTATACCCGACTTACCGCTAGACTTGTCCCGCAAGTGTAGTTGTAACTTAGGTTTGTTTGTATTGAGTAGGCGAAACGAAAGCAATGACCATGCACCTTACACGCGCACGCATTTTGCACTTGATCAAAATGGCGCCGTTGCCGAGGATGAGTTTGTTTTAGACTTTATTTGATTTAGTATTTCATAGTATTTTCTTTCTATTTGTATTATTTGCTAATATTTTGCAAGACTTCCACGTTTGAGCACTTAGAAACACTCGAATTTTTTCCACGCGCACTTACTTTGTGGAATTCGCCATTTTTGGGGTAAGCATGTCATATTCCAATTCTTTCAGTAATCATTGTTATAATTCTCAAAATGACCGTAATCCTATGACTTTCGGTGAATACTTAGAATCCCAAAGTATAACAAATTCAAATATGACTTTGGGCAAGTATAACGAAAGTCAAAATTTGGGTTATTGGAATTTTGATGATGATGATAATGATTTTGGGCCTTTACCTCCTTATAATAGGAATTTTGAAACGAATTCGAATAGTTTTCAAAAATCCTATAATTTCAAAGTTCCCATTTTCATGCACCCGCACCTCGACCTATGACATTCGGTGAGGGTTTGCGTATGTATGAGAATGAGAAAATTGAAAATCGTTATCGGGAAGAAAATCGTTTGTGGGAACATGAGTTGGATTTATTATTTGAGTCCGATGATGATTATGCTTCCGAGACTTTCGAAGTCGAGGAATGTTTTGAACCAAATGAGGTACTTTTTCCTACTTTGGAACAAACCATTCTAGACTTTGCCCATTGCATAATAGATATTGAAAGTGAGGATGAAAATGATGTAATATCTATTTGCAATTAAATGATTTCTTCTTTGGCCCCCAAAGAAGAACATTTAATTGAAAATGATATTATTTCATTCGAAACTCAATCTTCATGCGATGATGATTCATCTCATGAGTTTGAATTTCTTTCATCCCCATTTTCATTCTCTATTATCACACCGTCACAAGTACCCGATGATTCGGTTTCAAACTTTAATATTTTAAACCTTTTCGTCGATGAGGAGTACTTGCTCGAGTCGCCTTCCACGATCGCATCTTTGTCTTAATGTGCGCCGCCTCCCATTCCAATTTCAAAATCCTTGGGAGGATATTCGACTTTTCTCGGTCCCCACATGTTTTTGTCATCCGTTCAATCCAAACCCCCCATCGTCCCTCCAAAACTTTTAATTGGCGATGGTTCCTTTCTTACGCCTTACACATGCCTTCCATTTTTAAAACGGAATTCATATTTTTCGGATGGCATGCTTGTATGTGAGGTACACCGATTATCATCCAAAGTCAAATTGTTTTCACGGTGGACCCTCAGTTATTTAGACTTCTAGTGTATAGTTAGTGTGAAGCCTAAATAGTAGGTTGTACATAGTTAGCTTTTTATTCTTTTTATTTTCCTTCCTTTTAATTTAGTCTAGTGTAATTAGTTAACTTTTTGTTATTTGTTTTTGCTACGCTCGGTACTAACTTGTTTTGTAGATTCTTTGGACTTGTTCTTATGGGGATCGCTTCAATTTTGGGTAATATCGCTATTTTCCTCTCTTTAACTTGGTTCTTAATTCACATTGAGGACAATGTCAAGTTTTAAGTTAGGGGGTGTGTGATATTCTATCCATTTATATTTTTAGTCCATGTTTTGCTCTCATGTTAGTTACTTAGTATGCTTTTCTTAGAAAATTCCAAATTTTCAAAAATATTTTCTTTCTTTTTTCTTCTTTTTGGGGCTTTTTGCTTTTGTTTTCAATGATAAATTTGAATAATTGCCCAATCCAATAGACAACCCAATGATGCATGTTCTCGATTTTAGAAGTTATTAGACTTTAGTCTCAATTATTGATATTATGAATAACTTCATTAATTAAACTTTAATCCCATGAGCACATGCACTTTTCTTGCTTTATTAATTTGGTTTAAGATTTTTATAACTCGGCAATCTTTTGTTGCATTGTATATACTTATACCGAGTAAGATTTGTACCTTTTGTCGTTAGTGAGTGTATACACTATTCTTTTCTCATTGAAAACGTTGAATTCTTTGGTAATCTCACTATTCTTTCATTTGATCGTTCTTTAATTGATTTCATTCTTGAAATGTGTTACTTGATCATGATTTTCATATATTGTTTTGACTCGAGAATTGCGTAAACTTTTGGAAATGATCATAGGCATTCTTTGTTATATCACCCATATTAACCTTGACCTCACCCTTATATGTTTACCCTCGTTAATCCCTTTGAGTCTAAATATAGCCTTTCGTTTCATAACCCAAATCCCATAACGAACTCCGAATTGGAGTTATACACCATACATACACCTTCCATACCTTTATTTGGAATGTTACTTGGGATTGAATGTTGTTGTTGTGATGTTGGTTGAAATTTAGGCATATGAGAGTTTGAAAAGTATAGAAAAGATGTGAAAAAGGTGAAGAAAAAGAGAAAGCAAAAGAAAACAAAAGAAAAAAGTGAGAAAAAGAAGAAAAGAAAAAGAAAGAGAAAGTTGTATATGTTGTGTATATAGTTCAATAAGCTTTGATTACTCTCCCCGATGATATATCTAATGCCTTTTTGGAACTTGTTTTACAATTTTGATTTTCCCCCGTTTTCTCATTATCCCAAGTTTTCATTCTGAACACTTTGAATCCGTATATACATTCCTTCATTTCATATCCTAGTCTAACCTACATTACAACCCTATTAAAGTCCGATGTGATCTTAGGTTGATGTAATTTAAAAGTCATAATAGTTTTGATAATCTGTGAAAATGCATTTCGCCTCCTTTAATGTGCGGTATCCTTTCATTTAGATTACATTTTTCATTTTATGTATAGCGTTCTTCATTTGTGATATGTGTGCGGCCTACTTTCCATTTACATTTACTCTTTATGCCCGTATGTTCCGTGTGTTACCTCCCTGTTTTGAGTGAATTCACTTGATGAGCGTAATGCCCGTGAGGATTGAATGTGTGCTTGCTTTATTTAGTATCCGGTTTATATAAGTTTTTGCCAAATCACACTTTGCATGTGCTCTCTCCCCCTCCCACATTTTAAAGTTTCGATTCTATGAGGCGCATTCTATAATGTTAATGATTTCAAATATTTTTTTGAATTTGTTCAATGTGTTAATAATGCATATGAAATCTTTTTCGCCATTGTTGGGCTTGTCGCATGTTGGGTTGGGCATATTTTAAGGAAATCATATGATGTTTGTGGGTATCATCCCTGAAAACCCTTATGAGACGACACTCGTCCACCAGGGTAACTTAGGGTTTTAACGGCTTATTGCATACGCTAAATGCAATCGAATCGCCCGTGAAAGTGGCCTTTTGCTTTTATACCATACTTTTATACTATCTCCTGCTTTTGGTTTATTTGTAGTTCTTGTTGCATCCTATTTCATTGATAGGGACTAGCAATGTGTAAGTTAGGGGATGTGATACGACGCAAATATTGCGCATTTCATCCTCCGAACCTACGGATTTTAGCCCCCTCATGTATCTTATTCCCTATATTTATGCTCGTTAACTAGACAACCTCGGATTTCTACGTTAACATATTTTGCAGGGATTAATTGATCTTTTATATGTATTTGGATGCTAAGTGTGAAGTTCGAACCCATTCCGCTCGATTTTCGTATGCGATTGCACGTTCTAGGGCATTTTAGTCATTTCACACCTTGGGCACCTACCCAACATCTCACACAATTTGTTGCCTTCCTCGCAAGCTTCGCGTGACCACGAACGGTACGCGAATCTGATTCAGAACGAAGAAGTTACGGAGATTCAAGCGGACGAGAAAGGCAAACACACCAAAACAGCAATGCAGTGTGATGATACCTGCTTGATCGATCGATCGATCAAATGGGTCGATCGATCGATCCTTCGAGATAGTGGGCTGATTTATTCATGATCGATCGATCGACGGTTTGGGTCGATCGATCGATCGATCCCCTGTTTCGAGGAGATATTTTGCCCTTTTATTTTCTTTTCTCTTTTCTTTTCTAATTCATTTCCCACTTACTATATAAAGCATTTTTATTGCAATAATCAATAATTAACATTTTAGGTTAGAATAGCTTAGGGTTTGGGGGATTTGGCGAGTTCTTCTTTGATTCTTCTTGGTTTGACACCCAATTGGGTTGTAAGTTGCACTATTCATCTTTCCTCTCCATTAATATATTGTGTATTTCCTTATTTCCTTGCTTTCTAGTTAATTTACATGCTTTCATAATTAGGTTTACATGCTTTGTTTACATGCTTTCTTCCCGTGCTTTCTAGTATAAATTTACCACGATTATTTATCGCTTTCTTTACCGTGTTTTTAATATGCTTTCTAGTTAATTTAAATTAGGTTGTGTTTGAATTGAACTCACTCGAGTTGACACATTGCTTGGCTTTGGTGATGGCGTTTACGGGTCTATTTCGGGTGCGTTGACCTAGTTATTGCACCAAGGAGATTTTACGAGGCATATTATGTATGTCTCGTGCTTACGACCTTGCGTGTGCAATTTTCGGGATATTTGTTGACGTCAAAATCTTATTAGGCTTTTATGAGAATTTAGGGGCGTGACAACCCTTGATTTAATTAATTGTCGAAACGAGACGCATTCGTAATAACTCGTCGACTCATGTATCCATTTTATACAAATTAACTCGGGTGAAGGATATTCGACGCAACCTATAGTTTTTACCGCTTTGTTAATCTAGTTTCAATACACTTGACTAGATTAATCATTTCCCTTTTTGCATCTTTTTCCTTTTTAGTTTGTAATCACCCTTTTTCCCTTTTATTTAGAAGTATTAAATCATATAAATTCTAACATCTCGTCCTTGTGGATTTTTGATACCCGACTTACCGCTACACTTGCCCCGCAAGTGTAGTCGTAACTTAGGTTTGTTTGTATTGAGTAGGCGAAACGAAAACAACGACCTTGCACCTTACATGCGCATGCATTTCGTACTCGATCAGTGCTATTGTCTCTTGGTTGAGCAATAAGTAAAACTCCATTTCTTTGTACACAGAGGAGGTCGAATATATCTCCGCTAGAAGTTATTGCACACAACTCTTGTGGATGAAACCAATGTTAGAAGATTATGGGATTACTCAAGGCATAATGACTATTTCTTTCGATAATACAATTTCAATCAACATTTTATGTAATTCAGTCCAACATTCTCCCACGAAGCATATTAGGATTCGTGATCTTGTTGAGGAGAAGATCGTTTCGTTAAACTTTGTGAGTACCAAACGTTAATTGCCCGACATATTCACTAAACCCTAATATTTGAGGATCTTAGGAATCCTTTAGATATTTGTGCCATCGATTGAGTTTGGGTATTGTCTCTAGTATAAGGTGATTATCATATTGCTATCCTTTGTCTCTATTACTAGATTGTATTCTTATGTTTATACTTTTTCAAAACCCAAAAAAAATCCTTTTCTTTTTGAAAAAGTTTCAAATATTTCAAAAAGATTTTCTTTTGATAAAAAATTTCAAATCCTTCAAAAATATTTTTGTATTTTATTTTACACCATATATGGTTGCGCATTTAAGATGTTAGAATCACAATTACATTACATCCATCCATGTGACTTACTTATGGTGCTATTAGACTTGGCTTCATTTATTTTGTTCCTTGATAATGCATGTTTAGCATTTCATTATTATTTCATGATTACGCCCTTATTGTTAGACTCTTTATATCACCTTTATTTCCCATAGGCATGGACCTTTTGAACAATGTAATTATTTATCATATGTCGAATAAGGTGTACAAGTCTCGATCATGCCGATTAATGAACCAAATGTACGAGGAACTAATTGTGCCTGTAAGAACCAATGGGTGAATTTCTTTTCCTGAAATTTTCGATTTTTGTTTAAGCAAATGGAAAGGGGGTACGAAAGAAACAATCTTCTTTACATCAAAGGCCACCATTGGCAAGCGCCTAAAAGATAATTTCGTCACATAAAAATAGAAGTATCAAGGCCAATTTTTGTGTCTCGTTGATACTTCATTTGCACGAGCTATATGATTCCTTCAAAAAATTTGAGAGTTTATGCTTAAAATGTAAGATTTTGAGGGTGTCATAAGTTGAAGATCAATGGATTTGCATAATGAGCTTCCTTCAATAACATTAAATATTTGGCGTTATTAATTTGAGAAGCATTAAAATTCATGATATTTTGCATAAGTCGAGTCAATTTCACTTCGTTCTATATTTTTACACATAAGGTTGAAATAAGATATTTCTTAGGAGTGTCTCTTTGACTTCATACGCCATTGCATTATATGCCTAGGTTGATTTTTTCGTGCTTTAAGTTCACGCAATTTCATTCTATTTTCCTGATTCGAATATTTTCGTGCTACTCCATGGTGTAACTGTTTTTATTTTTACTTATATGTATATAGGGAAAAAAATAAAGAAGCATTTGACTCCTTTTTACATGCTCTACTTGGCTCAAGAGATATAGCTCAGTTGGTAGAGCTTCGCTCTTGCAATTGGGTCATTGCGATTATAGGTTGGATGTCTATTGTCTAGGCGGTACCCATCTTCTTTTATTCATATTGATTTGTTTTTCTTCTATTTTATTTTGAAATTTTCATTTTTTCATTACATGAATATATGAATCCGCTTTATTGTATTTGATTGGATTCACTCGATAGAACCAAATCAAACAAATATACTAAAAAATTTCAAAAATAGTTTTGTTGCTTCTTTGAGGTGTCATCGCAGGTGCTTCATTATCTATTACTTATGAAGAGATTTCATATTTGGATTCTTATGATGTTGAGATCTCAGAATTAGTTTCTAACCCTTTGTGTATTACGGACAAAAAAGGGGAGAATATATTGAGGGGGTGATTTCCTTAAACTACATGCATCATGGTATTTGTTTTGCTTTTGCGTGTAAGTCTTTCCATCTTGATGATTTCATGAACTGCACGATGAAGATTTTTAGTTGAAGAAAAAGTCACAAGTATCTTTTTCTTTTCGGGTTTGGGAAGGATTAGTTGTACTTGTCTTAGGGATATATTTTTTCGATTTGTGTTTTGTGACGAAATAGTCAAAGGGGGATATTTGAAAGAGAAAATTATATAATTTCTCATCATTTTTTCTAATTTTGCATATTTAGTAACATTTTCATCATCATATGCATACTTAAGAGCTTCAAGTGAAGATAAGTTAGTGACCGAGCAACAATCAGTTATCGAAAGGGTTAAAATCGTCACTATAATCATTGAGAAGGTATATGGTTTTGATTATGCATAAACACTTTACTCAAGCCTTTGTTTTATAAATTGTTTGAGCTTTATGTTAAAATGTTTTTTCAAAATAAAGATATTTTTTTATTTTTTTAAGTTGTTTGGATGACTTCATGTCTTCGTTCGAACGAGATCAGGTAGTTCATTAAAATGAACTTCAAACGAACATCAAATGGCATTTTTTATTTTATAGAACTAATATCGTTTAAAGCTCGTTCGAAGTTGGCTCGAACTACATTGGTTGTTCGTTTGAATGAGGTCATGTTTTCATTCGAATGAGATCCAATTTTTGTTCAAACGAGATTTCACGAAATTTGTATCACTTCGAAATTTGTGCTTTTATGAAAAGGGGTCTTGGGATAAGATTTTCTCAGTTGACAAAATTAGTTCTCCCATATCCAAAAGCTTTTCTCAGAATATGGTCATATCCAAAAGATCTTCAAACCCTAGTTTATTTAAAACTCTTTTGTTTCTTAGATTCAATCCCTTTGATGATTTGTTGAGCATTTATAAAACCTTAAAAGAACACCATACATATACATACCCTTGTAGAGTTGATTCTCTACTGTTGATGATAAGAACATTGATTCTTGAGGTTAATTAGTGGATACCAAGGTAAGTGGAGCTTTTTATGTGGAAGTGTTGGATATTCATCGTTTGTTATTGACAACAAAAAGTGAAGACATTGTTTCATCACCTATTGGAGATTTATGTTTTGTAAGTCTTTAATTGTCATTCTATAATGCCATGTTGTAAACAATGCTAGAATATATGTTTTACCCCAAATGGATTTTTCTCATCTCATATCTTCTATTTGTTGGATTGTGATTTGGTTTTCATTTGGTTTTAATATCTTCCATGTTTAGGATCACCTAATTTAATCGAGATATAACTTAAACTGATTTGAATTCGATTTTTGTGTGTAAAACACATATAATTGAACCACTAAACCCTTTTCATCCTATAAGATGAATCCAAGTGTGCCCCATATTTTTCTATTAATGATATGAATGTAAATGAGATATCATTCGATGAAGTTGTCACTGATATACTTCCAAAAAAATTTCTAATGAATTAAATGATGATTTTGAGTATCTGTGCCTTATATTAATTGCATTGATTATATTCAAACGATTGATGAAGATGATCTAACAAATGAATAATTCTTTACTGATCTCAATAAGGAAAAAATTAAATTGCATAACCGTGCTCAAAACTAATTATGATGCGACTATTGTTGTTAACATTATCTCTAGTATCAATCCGTTACAAGATTATGATAGGGTTAACCCTCAACGATGTCAAGCGATCGTAATTTAAAGAACTCTTGAAATATTTCGTAGACGTCTTTACATCGACCCGAAGATTCTGCAACATGAGATCCCTACTTATCCAAAGTGTAAGTCTGTCAAGAAGAAATTGAGAAAACTCTACCCCAAGTGGTCTCTCAAGGTCAAAGATGAATTCATCAAATATCTAAATGTGGGTTTATTTATGTAGTCGAATATCCAACATGGCTCGTCAACATCATCACTGCGCCGAAATCAGGAGGTAAAGTTCGTATGTGCATCGACTATCGGTATTTGAAAAATAATTCGCCAAAGGATAATTATCCCTTGCCCAAAATTGGCATGATCATTGGTAACACTTCAATCACACCCTTCAATTATTTGTCGATGGTTTTTTACTGGGTATAACTAAATTAAGATTCATCACAATTACTAAAAGAAGATTGCTTTTACTTGTCATTGGAGTACGTTTTGCTACGCCGTTATGCTTTTTAGTCAAAAAATTTTTGGGACTACCTACCATAGAGCATCTAAAACCAATTTGCATAATCTTATCCATAAAGAGGTTGAGGTCTACATTGGTGACAGGATTATCAAGTCCAAAACTCGGGAAGGTCACGTATCTGCCTTGCAAAAATTTTTTGAATGACCGTGGTTGTACCAAATGCATCTTAATCCATAGAAATTTATCTTTAATATCATAAAAGCCAATCTACCTCACTTTATGGTCAGTGAGAGGGGAATTGAGTCAAACCCTTCCAAACTCAAAGCCATCCTCGAAATGTTACCTCCTCGTACATAAAAAGAAGTTCATGATTTCTTGGGTAAGCTCCAATATATCAATAAATTCATTAACCAACTCACATCTATCTGCAAGACCATTTTTAAACTCATCTAAAAAGATTAAACTAAAATATGGAATGAGGCATGCTAGGAAGCCTTCGACAAGATGAAGCATTATCTCACCAGACATCCGATGCTCATGCCACATAACCTAGTCTTCCCCTTCTTTTATACCTCACGGTCATAGATAGCGCAGTAGGGAATATGCTAGCCGAATATATTGAGGAACCATGTAAAGATAGATCCATCTCATACACTAGTAAAAAATTGACAGTATACTAAGTAAACAACACCGAAGTGGATAAGTCTTATGTTCTTTAGTTTGGGTCACCCGAAAGCTCTGACGCTACATGCTTACATTCCTCACCAAGCTAGTTTCTCGAATGGATCCCATGAAATATTTGTCAGAAAATCCTATATTATCAAGCCAAATGCCCGTCGATTACTATTGATACCCGCATTCGATATATTTTACGTCACACAGAAAGTTATAAGGAGAAGAGCCATCTCTGATTGCCTTGCCAAAAATCCCATGGGGGGAGATGATGTGTTGATTTCAGAGTTCTTGGATGAAGATATTATCTATACTTTTCAAGAAGAGCTCCGATGGAAAATATGCTTTGACGGAGATGCTAATAAAAAAAGATACGACATTGGGACACTCCTGATTGCGCCTGATGATTCTTACACTTCCATTGCTATAAGATCGATTCCCTTGCGCTAACAACATGGTAGAATATAAATCTTGCACTGTGGGCCACAAATCTTCCCACGAGAAAGATATATAATATCTAGATGTTTATGAAGACTCGACTCTCATCATAGGTTAAGTTCTCTAAAATTTGAAAGTCAAAGATGAGAAGCTCCTACCTTTTAACGCTCGCCTCAAAGAACCTGCCTCCCAATTCAAAGATATCACCTTCCACTACCTTTCTCTCTCTAGAAATGGATTTATAGATGGATTGGCAACATTTTCCACCATGGTCGACATGCTAAGGAATAATAATAACCCCCTTTAACGTCAGAAATAATCTCTGCCAACTCAGTGTTACCACATCGAGCTCAAAATATAGGAGAACTCAGACAAATTCGGGTTGTAGTAACATGACATTTGTTGCATCCTTAAAAATGGTTGATACCCTCAAGGAGTTGATTAAAAAGAACGTGTGACTCTCCGCAGGCTTACAACTCACTACATCATCTGCGATAAGGCACTTTTCAAGAGAAACTTTAATGGAATCCATTTGCAATACATAGCAGGGGTTGACGTTGAAGAAATGATGCAAAATATCCGTAAAAAAATATGGATCCCACATGAACGGTCATATGCTTACCAAGTAGATCATTCGTTAAGGGTACTGTTGGACTACTATAATTTTAGACTGCATTGCTTATGTGAGAAGGTACCTCAAATGCCAAAAATTCATTTACTTTCAACACATGCCTGCTCAAGAGATGTACAACATGACTTCACATTGACCCTTCTCAACCTAGGGCATTGACATCATTAGAAAAGTAACTCCCAAAGCATCAAATGGGAATGGATTCCTCTTGGCCGTCATTGATTATTCCACCAAATGGTTGAAGCTGAGTCATATGCTATGCTAAACCCAAAGAAAGTAGCCAAATTCATCAAAAAGAATATTATTTATTGTTATGAGATCCCTCTCGAACTGGTTAGATAGCAGGCTCCACTTCGAGGCAAAAGTTAGATAAGTAATTGGCGCATATGGGATTAAGAGGAACAAATCTCCTCTCTACCGATTTAAAAACCAATAGGGTTATCAGAGATTTAAACAAAATTATCAAGACCATAATCAATAATATGATCGAAAGTTTTCATAATTAGGCTGATCGAATCGCTTATACAACCAAGGGCTACAACACGTCAATCAGAATACTAACTGGGGCTACCCCCTACTCCTTGGTATATGGCATTAAAGCAATCTTACTTATCGAACTTGAGATACCCTCTCTGTGAATTATACTCGAAAGTCAAGTAGAGAAGTTGATTAGTAACAAAACCATTACGATGAACTTACACTCTTGGATGGAAAGAGATTAAAGGCTTTATATCATATACAAGGATACCATCATCGCATTACCCAATCGTTCAACAAGAATGTTAAATACCGTACGTGAGATAAGGTGATCTATATCTCAAGGAAATACTAGAGCCTATTTGGGACCAAAGAGGAAAGTTCAAACTTAATTAGAATGGGTCGTACCTTGTAAAGAAGATTATGTCAGGAGGCGCCGATATGCTCACAGACCCTGACGAAGAAGAAATGACACATCTCTTCAACTTGGACCATCTCAAGAAGTTTTTCACCTAAATTCGATTCCCGTCGTGTTATGAAATTTTTCACCGCCCTTTTATTCCAAAAAATTATTCTTTTCTTCCCTCTACAAGAAATACGTAGGACTCGATCATCTCAAAATAATTTTTCTCAGAAATTTCAAATAAATATTTATTCCCACAAAGGTACATAAGCAGCCCATAAAGTCACTTTGGGCGCGGTCCTTTCTTTCTTCACAAAATGTTATTATTTTCTTCCACCAAGGGACACTAATCCCACTCATCATTTTAAATGAACAAGAGGATTATGTATGCCTTAGTGATCAGTATGGATTGTTCAAATAATAATAAAAAATCAAAAGGCACAGTAAGACATAAAAAAATCATAATTTATTTAACTTATTATAAACACGATAATTACATAAAGTATCAATGACAAGAAAAGTCCCTAAAACCTACATAAACTGCCCATCCACATAATCCTATCAAATCCATACCTAAATACAAACACTAAAGCCTCAAAAACTCTCCTTAACAACCAGAAGGCCCTACCTCATCATCACCATTTCCCGAAGGACCGTAAAAATCACAATCCTCACGGCAACTCCTTATGCATTCCATGCGGTGATAAGCCTTGATCATCTTAGATGAAACCATAAGTGCCCTCCGCCTTAATTTCAAATACCGTAAGCCACCATTGCCCAGTATCCTTAGCATAAACCTTCGTGACCATATTCCCCCATAAGCAACTCATATAATACCTGAATATTACCCTAAGTTCCACAGCAAATTAGGATAGACGGGTAGACGACCGATAATGTTGCCATAGAGCCCCCAAGGTCATCCCCAATGACACAGTCAAGTCCTCCATAGGAAAGAAGTTGGTTATACATAAAAGGATAATATGTTGCCAACTCACTTGATGCAAAATCCTCTAAGGGAAGTAAAAAAATGGTTGGGGAATGACTAATAGATGAACATACCAATATTCATCCAATTATAAGACAAAATGCAACTCGCCCCACCCTGGTATAGACCAACGAAGGTGTCTAGCCCCATGCTCCACGAGCCATTTAACCCAGTTCCCCATAGAAAGGCCAAAACTCTCAAAATGCATGCAAAATAGATTTGGAACACCAGAGGGTACTCAGGAGGGTCCATCAAATGAATTCTCACCGCCAACCACATGAATAGCATCACATAACTGCAACATAAAAAGTTTGCTTGACCTTCCTTCCAGTCGTCAAGTCCATTCAACGTCTCTTCAAGTATGGTAGTCGAAGGGTTACAGTGATAAGACATCCACAACACAATGGTGGTAACCTGGGTATATACCATCATGTAACCTGTCACCAAAATCATCCTAGATATCAATCCCAAAACTACATCGCCAACAAAGACTTTATCACTATACCCTCTCCAATGCATATTAATTCAGCACTATCGGAAGGTTGATACATCCCCCATGCACCAGTGGGCGAGCAATAGAAGGAGATACATGCAAAAATTCATCCAATGACACTCGAGGAGAATGGGATAGGTCAGTCATGGTGGAAGACACGCTTGGGTTGACACCCATTATGTCAAAAAAATCTTCATAGGTAGGATAACCCTCATCCAGAACGAAGCAAAATGTATGCTTTTCAGCGTACCAGAACTACAGGGCCGCCTCCAAAAGATTCAAATCAATTGGAAGGTTATGCCAAAAGTAGTCGTGTGCAAGTTAAATACCTCATAATGGATGTTGTATAGGCACGTGATCTCCAGACCCTTAAGATATGCTGCAAAGGCGCCATTCATCAAAACGGTCATTTGAGAGAGTAAGGAAGCTTGGAGGAGCAAAAAGAAGGAAATAAGCTGAAGTGTGGTTTAAAACTTCACCCCAAAGGCCCTTTTATACCTAAAATTTCCCACGAAAGACGAAGCAATCAAACTGATGCTGCAACAACAGTTCCTAAGTACCAAGGAATATAAAAAGAGGATAATTGTGGCCAAAAAGCAACAATAATTGTAGAGGTAAGTTGATCGGCATACCCACTTATTTTGGGAATATTACCTTTTACTCTTTTGCCCCTTTGATTTCCAAATAAGTCCCTATTTAAATTAACCTTTTGCAACGAGGGTCTCCTAGGCATTTCTTTCTAGAAAATTATTAGAAATTATATATTTAACACCTTTTTTCTTACTTTTTATCCTTAAATAAAATCCTCAATCGAAAATCACAAGTGCAAGTAGACTAAGCCATTAATTCAAGATAAACAAAAATGAAAATGCACCATATTATACAAATCTTTCATTGCATTTACATTTTTTTAGGAATAAAAAAGACAAAAGCAAAAAAGATCAAAATTATCGGGAGGCAACTCAGAATTTTCAACCTATTCAAATTAATGTCCACCTTCTCAAGATCCCGAACCCTCCTCTTATAGATTCAAAGACCTCCTCATAATCCTTGGCAATCACTGATAGTGTATGATTAGATCAAACTATTTGTCTTACGTGATCATCAACAAAAGCCATCCAATCTCTAATTTTAAGAAGCCAAGATGCGAACATGTGAATGGTCTGTAAGAGAACATTCAAGAAAAAATAAGCAAGTCAGTAATATAGGAAAAGATCGTAATCCAAGGGTGGGAATCAAAGCCAAGGTTATACCTCTCTTTTAACAACCTACCCAAAAATTCGAAGAAATCCATCTATCATTACCTGAGGACGGTCAGGCACTAATACCAAGAGTCCTCCACCCAGTTGAATGTAATAAGAAGGGGCAGAGAAGCGCTAGGTGGGAATTACCTTCACCACTGTTGCACCATTCCCTAATGCCTGTGCTGAAGAACTTGATACACTGCTACCATCTCTAATCCCTGTCGATGGTGTAGGCACACCCTCCATGTCATATATGGAAGGTGAAATCATCCAACTGGTCGTAAAGTTTAATAGTCGTGCCCCTCCATCGTATCGGTGCAGAGCATATAGGGCTTACCCTTAATTGTTGCTACCCTCGCATTATATCCCCCAATTTCCTCATATATGTAAGAGGTTCCGATAGTGGGACCTCCATCTCACCCTCCATAACCTATTTCACCACCCTCTCTCCTAGGTACCAGACGTACCCAAACACGTGCACCAACTACCTACGCATATGTGCATGCACGCTTATTACCCCCACTCCCCACGAGGACAAACGATAAGGATTGAATGTTACATATCCCGTAATAAATTCAATCACTAAAAATCCGCAAAAAAAATAAGGAAAATACACAAAAATAAAAAAATAAAGTCTAACCTGATCACTCGTAAGGGCATTCAGAACCACCCTCACGTCCTTCGGGAGGCAGAATTCCTTCGACACCTTGTTTGATCTCCTCTACCGACTCACCCTCAAGAACTCCCCCGCCCCATTCACCTTCAGAGACACCAATTTCGTGTTGTGCCTGATCATCTTGTAAAACCACGTCTGCAAAATTAATCCAATTCTCTTAAGAAATCTCAAAAAATAAAAAATCAAGAAGAAAATGAAAAAAGTAATAAAGGCTACCTCCTGAAGGTACGCAGGTCCTCGTGAAAGCCTGTCGATAATATTGGCTTAAAGTATCCGGATAAACATGGAGAGACACTAATGTAAAGCTCCCCAAATTGTATAAGAAAATTTCAGAGATGACCCTAAGAAAGGGAAAGAACCATAGGTGAACAACATCACCACTTAGAGCCATCGTGAAGCCTCCCAACATAAGTATAATGAACATGTAGGTTGTCGGCCACACCTTTCGATCATTTGCGATTTCTACCTGACGTTCCATCAAGGTGTCCTTTAGTATCGATATCCTCACGGATTCCCTGAAAATAATCCGCCTAAAGTTCCCCAAGTCAGTCCGGATACGCAATGTCCTATCTACCGTGATCTACTAATCCTTACACTCTAACCTCGACAGTTAATGCTGTAAGGACATATTTTACATAGTCCATTTTACATTAAGTATGTCGTATACCGCTACAACCATCAAAGGAAGTTCAAGTTCATATGCTTGACAAGACGAATCCTAATATCAACATTCTTCAACAACAAGCCTCCACAAGATTGATTTTGGTAAGGTTGATGTTTAAGTTCCTTAATGTTTCATTTAAGTGTTGGGATATTTTTTCTAAATTTTTTTTATCAACCTGAGGCGTTTTATTGAGTCAAAATAATTTTTCTAAGATCTGTAGGCGAAATTTTTATAAAAAAGTATTTTGTGTTTCAGTCGTTCAAACGACAAGTGTGTTTCGTTAGAACGACAGGGACAAGTCATCTAAACGAATTTATCTAACGACTTACAATGTCGTTTGAAGGGTCATTTGATAGGACGTTTCTTTAGTGTATCGAACGAAGGCATAGTGTTTTACATTTTGTACCTCGTTTGCAAGTCGTTCGAAGGCTCTTCTAACGACATGCAATGTCGTTCAAATGACTTGCTGGTGTCGTTTGAACGACCCAATTTTTTATAATACCTGATTTATGAGTCCATTTTGCTTAAGAAGACCCAAGAGTTTTTATACACGAAAACTGCACTTGTGCAGAATTTTAGTCTTCTCTTTTAGGGGTTTAAAAATTTTATTTTTTTTATTCACAAATCATCCCAATTACTTTAGTGAATCACTTTAGAACCCAAGACACGATCTTATTGAAGTTTCTCTTATAGGGAAGAGTTCTCTACGGCTGATGACTACGGTTATTTAGGAATGCTTGAGGGTGTTTCTTATTAAAGACAGAGTTGCGGTTCTTATGGGTTTGCTAGGGTAAATTCATTATTGGTTCTATGTTAAGGCCTACATGAGTGTTCTACGAAATATTCATTGCAGATTTCATTATGTATAAGTAAGTCGCGATTTACTCTTCATAGTGAAATAAAAGGTTTTACTCGAAATATTTTTCCGTGAAATTTGTCTATCCCCTAATTTATGTTTGTGATGGCATAACTGATTTATTCGCATAGATGCATGTGTTAGGGCTTAATTAATTTGTATCTAAAATTAGATTCTAATTAAATAAGCTTTTAATTGGAAATTTGTGAATCACAAAAACAATCGATATTACACCACATTATCAAATTGGAATCAGAGTTTTTCAAGCGATCTTACCTTCTCAAATTAGTATTAGAGCGAGTTTCTCTAATTTATCGAGTGATCCTTTTTTCGAATTTTTTTTGTTATATTGATTTTTCTTGAATAATCTGATTTTAAATTTTTTTGAAATGTTTTCGAATGAAAACTTATATCATCAGTTGCCAATTTTTTACGGGACTAATTATGCGTATTAGATAGCCCGTATGAAATCTGCCTTAAAAGCAGTAGATGAGCGTGTTTGGGTTGTTTGTGAAAGAGGGTGGACTGCTCCCACTATCACCGCAAAAAATGTCACTAATCTTAAACATGTGACTAACTGGATTGAGGATGAATTTAAATAGAGAACATTTAATTCTCATGGGCTAAGTGCAATTTTTGGAGTCTTCACCCCTGATGAGTTCCAACACATCATTGCGTGCACCACGTTAAAAGAAGAATGGTATGTTCTACAACTTACCCATGAAGGCATGAATACAGTAAAAGAGTCTAAATTGCAAAATTTAACTACTCAATTTGAAACACCATACTTGAATCTGAGTGTTTTGATGAGTTTTATGCACGTTTGTCTGATATTGTTAACACTAGTTTCAATCTTGGTGAACACATTCCTGATGCATGAGTATTTAAAAATATTTTGAGATCGTTGCCTAAACATTTTATCCTGAACGTGATTGTGTTGAATTCCTTAGGAAATTTGAGTAATCTTAAGTTAGAAGAACTGGTAGAAGATCTCCAGACATATAGAATTGACATGTTTCATGACACTGTCAAGCCTAAGGATAGAGGGATAGCACTGAAAGCCTAGTCTAGAAAAGGTGAGGAAGTGTCCAAGAGAGAGAAGAAAAACAAAGTGAAAGTTTCTGAGTTCGAGTTTGTAGGCGAGTTTGATTTTGATGATGTGGACATGCTTACTAAAAATTTTAAAAAGTTTCTCAAATTTTCCAAAGAAAATTCTTCTAATAATAAGATTTTTGAGAAAAAAAAGTGGCCAAAGAGAGTGGTGAGAAACAGGGAGAGGAAGAGAAAAGATGTTTTGAGTGCGAGGGTAAGGGGCATAAAGCATTCGAGTGTCCCACTAGGCTAAAGAGAAAGGGCAAAAAAGTTGTCATGCCAGGCACTCTTAGCGATAGTGAGGAGGAGGTGAATGATTCCGGGGATGAGTTATCACATGGTAAGTTTGTTGCCTTTATGGCAAGTCACGTGAGCATACCCATTTTATCCCACGACAATGAGGATACTTGTGTTTGTGAGAGCCCAGATGATGATTTGAGTGTTTCTAGTGAGTGGGAGAGTAAGTGTGCCAGTGAGGGTGAAAGTGAACCCCAAATTGCATTTAGAGATTTATATGCTGACACCTTAAAAATGAAGAAGTTTAATAAGGTGTTAGGTCTTAGGGTGATAAATTTTGAGTGATAGATAGAGGTTCTGAGGGGATTTGAGGCATCAACGAGTCAACTCGAGAAGGTGAAGGTTACTTTGAGTGAGCAGTTTATCATCGTAGGTCGTTGGGAAAAGAGTGAACCTGAATCCCGTGTGTCACAAATAGGGAGAGATCTTGAACAAGTCAGGGAGGTCAAGTTCACTATAGAGGACACATCTAAAAAGGTAGGAAAGACGATCATCGATCCCGCTTTGGGTAATGTTGAGAGACTATGAATAGGTAATGACGGTGCATTTAGTTCCCATATTGCACCCAAGCCGGTTCCCGAGGTTGTGATAGATACATGACTCTCAACCCAATCCACCTAGGCATCTTGTACCCGAGAGGAGAGTACGTCCTAGAAGTTTTTGGAAAGGTGTTCTTAGGCCCGTGTATGTTTGAACCCATTGCAATAAGAGAGGACACCTTAGAAAATTATGTTGTTATTTGGGTAGTGTGTCGCATAAAGTTTTGCCACATGTTCCCACACAAGCACCCACACATGATACTTTTGATGCTCCTGGAGATTACATGAGAGAGTTTGCACATATTTGAGAGCAAGTTAAGTTTTTGGTCAAAACTTCACATAATTTTATGGATATTTTTTATAGGATGTCACCACCTTTGGAAAACACCTCCGCACCTAACGGTTAAGGTTTAGACTTATTTGCTAGCATAGGATGATTTTCATGATGATATTTTATGCCTAATACTAGTGTGTACCACTTTTTTATTTATTTATCTTCCATTTTTTTATATTTTTTTGAAAAACCCAAAAAGATATTTATTTTTGAATTTTTTTTTTAGAAAAATACAAAAAGATTTTCTATTCTTTTGAAGAAAAAATTAAAAAAAGCAAAAAGATTTTATTTTGATAATTTTTTTGGAAAAAAGACAAAAAGATTTTTGTATTTCTCTTTTACATCATTTATGAATGGACATTTAGGATGACCAAGTCACAACATCATTCCATATCCACATGACTATTTAATAGTTATTTGAGACGCAATATCATTTCATTTTGTGCTTTACAATGTTTGGAGTCATTGAGATGTCATTTGAGATTACTTTCTACATGTTTGACTCTTAGTCTCCTTTAATGCACACGTTCACGAATTTTTTTGATTATGTTACTTGTCTATCACATGTTAGTCGATATGTTTTCATCTCAATACTGTCTTTAAAACGGACCAAATGCGATAAAACTTGACAATGAAAGTAGTGCATGTAAGAACCGTTACCCATGAGGAATTCGTTTAAAATATTGAGTGAAGGGGAAAGGGATACGAAAGGATCATATATCCTTGCGATTAAACCAAGGTTTAAATTAGACCTACAAAAGTGTGGCATTGTAAAAAGTAGCCAAGGCTCAAAGAGTTTGAAAAGAGACCGAAAATTTTTAGGCAATAAAAAGATAAATATGACAAAAGGGGGCCATTAGGTTTTATATCACCTAATTAGAAAAATAAAAGATTTATTATTTATGAGGGTGTTCGGTTGGAAATAAATCAACGGGTTTGCAAGTCCTGACAAAGTCTTGAAAAAGAATTGCATTATTTAAGACGCTATTGGTATGGAAATCATTTTGGACTTTGATGTATTGATAGATTGAGTCGATGTAATATAAATTCACATTTTGACACCTAAGGATGATTTTGATATCATCTGTTAGGAGTATCCATATTCATCGTGCACATATGTTATGTTTAATTTCATTGATCTTCCTATCGAATTTGTTCACACCCATTCATTCCATATCCACGATTTGGTTATCTTAGTGTAAATTCATGGTGGGTGTTGTTTTTGTAATTTTTCTTTGCTTGAAAATATTAAAAAATCAAAAATAGTTGGTGGATGCTTTTGAGTTTATCCGTATAAGATCGTAGTTGATTTGATTTGCTACTCATGACACTCCATGCTTATTTTGTTTATTCTTTTCCTTGTCTCTTTCGGATAAATAAAAAGGGGGATAACGAATTATGATTTCATGGGGGAGTTTGAATTATGGGAGAGATTTGATATTTGTTTTGATTTATGCTTAAACTCGATACGTCACGAAGGTATTTGTCTCTTGTCTCATATGTGTAGGTAAAAATTTTGAAGATCATTATTTTTCACACCCTGATGATGACAACGAAACGTTGGAGATTTGAAGATGTTAAAGTTGAATAATTTTTTAAGAATTTAAAGACTTTCATTTTTAGTACCTTTTCTCTTTTGTGTTGCATGGGAGGGTATTAGATTTGTATAGTATATTTTTAGTAACTTTCGATTTTTTGTTGCATGGGATGGTATTAGATTTGTATAGGATTTTTTTGTTTTGATAATTTGGATGTTTTTATTTTTTACCGGCATAAACATAGGGGGAGATTTGTAAGGACATATTTTACACAATCCGTTTTACATTAAGTATGTCGTATACCGCTACAACCGTCAAAGGAAGTTCAAGTTCATATACTTGATAAGACGGATTCGAATATCAACATTCTTTAACAACAAGCCTCCACAAGATTGATTTTGGTACGGTTAATATTTAATTTTTCTAATGTTTCAGTTAAGTGTTGGGATATTTTTTCAAAAATATTTTTATCAACCTGAGGCGTTTTATTGAGTCAAAATAATTTTTCTAAGACCTGTAGGCGGAGTTTTTATAAAAAATATTTTTCGTTTCAATCATTCAAACGACAAGTGTATGTCGTTAGAATGAAAGGACAAGTCGTTTAAACGACTTCATCTAATGACTTGTAATGTCGTTTAAAGGGTCGTTTGATAGGACGTTTCTTTAGTGCATCGAACGAAGGCATATTGTTTTGCGTTTTTCACCTCATTTGTAAGGTCATTCGAAGGTTCTTATAACGACAAGAAATGTCGTTCAAACGACTTACTGATGTCATTCGAACGGCCCCGCCGACTCAATTTTTTATAAATACCTGATTTATGAGTCCATTTTACTTAAGAAGACCTGAGAGTTTTGATACACGAAAACTACACTTCTGCAGAATTTTAGTCCTCTCTTTTAGGGTTTAAAAACTTTGTTTTTTGATTCACAAATAATCCAAATTACTTTAGTGAATCAATTTGGAACCCAAGACACGATCTTGTTAAAGTTTATCTTGTAAGGAAGAGTTATCTACGACTGACGGCTGTGGTCATTTGGGAATGCTCGAGGATGTTTCTTATTGAAGACAGAGCTGCAGTTCTTGTGGGTTTGTTGCGGTAAATTCATTGCAGATTTCTTTGTGTTTATGTAAGTTGCGATTTACTCTTCATAGTGCAATAAAAGGTTTTACCCAAAAGGTTTTTTTTCTTGAAATCTGTGTATCCAGCAATTTGTGGTTGTGATAGCATAATTGATTTATTCACATAGATGCATGTGTTAGGGTTTAATTAAATTGATCTAAAATAGGCATCTAATTAAATTAGTTTTAAATTTGAAATTTGCGAATCACAAAAATAATCGATATCACACCGCATTCTCAAATTGGTATTAGAGATTTCCAAACGATCATACATTCTCAGATGCAAGTTTAACAGACTGACTATCATCTCATCCATGCCCAAATGGAATGTATGGGTGGTGTCCCACCAACTCTATCCTAAAACTATAAAGAATAACCGATGATCTCGATGTGTCATCCAAAATCCCTGCAAGAGAAACAAACCTCTCAACCTCCACCATAAACTTCACTTCCGTGGAGAGTTTCTCCCACTCCTTCTTAATCGATGTCGATCCCCGAAAGTGTATACCTAATGAAGAGACATCAACATACAAAAGAAAATTAATCATTAATCCTTAGCAGAAAATAAATCTGAAAGAAAAATTCAATAATAATAATAAAGGGGAATTCCATAGCCATTTGGGTTCTTCATCCTTATAGAGCGGTGCTTCCTAGGCTCCCTTAAAAGGATCCTCTCATCATCTACGTCTTCGATATGATGGTATGCAATCATTACCAATTGCTAGTGTATTCATTTGGCGCTACTTAATGCCATCTCAGTCATCGGTGCTAATAAAAGGATTGTTAGCCACATCTTCCATGAATCTTTTGAAGGAAAAAGTGCCTATGGCTATTTTCTAGATAGTAAAAGAGAGAGATATTCATTTTGGAGAGCGATCCATGCTTCCTCTTCCATATAAAAGATGGGAAAAAGGTCTTTTGGAGGTCATAAAAGGTACCAGTTTTGCCCGAGATTCTTCCCGCAAGGGTTTTTCCCTCGTATAAATCCTCATCTTAGAGCATGATTTATCGTTTTGAATTTTGATTTATGTTATAAGCCTCATGAGCATATATTGTTAAGTTAAATCATCTTTTAAATAACTATTTATTCATTTAAATGATAGGATTAACTTTTGCTCGAATTTGATTTAAAACAAACATTACATTAATTTTGGTAATAATTTTTATTCTACGTAGTCTCTCTCTATGCACACATTCCTTCAATTTATATCAGAGCTAGACCTCATTATTGTTAGGTTTAATAATCTATCCGTAGATCTTGTGTGTGTAGAAATGGATTTTGGGTTTGTGATATTTGAGGATTTGACTAATAGTACATCCAATACTTCTTATCCAAGATTTCATTCTCAGTCCAACTTTACTTATCGCCTTTCACCCAAAAATGGATATGAATCTAGTGAGGATGATAGTGAAGATTTTGTTTTTTTCTCTCTAAAATATAAATTCAATAAATTTTATAAAGAGTATTTGAATTTTTTTAGAAAGAATACTTTATTATCCTCCAAACTCAAAGAATATATAAAGGAGAGCAATGATTTATCCCTTAAAGCAACTATGGGTGATCACCTTCAAGTTGACCGTGATCAGATGTGTGAGAAGATTAAGTTGTTAAGGGAAGAGCCTCCAATTATTGATTGTAATTCAACAAAAGCTTTAAGGAAAAAAATCGAGCTCTTTAGAAAATTTAGAGTTTTTTAATTAGCTTGCACTTATAAAAGATTAAATAAATTTTCGTGTATTTTGGAAGCTCAAGGTCATATCCTCTTAACCGAACTCACGACGGGAGGTATATAGCAGGGAACTTGTTCACATGCATAGAGTATATCGAATTCGTTCTCATATATAATGTCCTCATGAGTTATATAGTGAGGCAATTCACCTACACTCATGTATATCAAATGGCTTGTCCAGACATACCGATGAATGATTGCCCTTATAGGCAATAGCTATATCGTGGACGACATGCTAAAAGGGCGGACCCTTCCACTGACCCAATAATTTCATAAACCTCATATATGCGTCAAACCTAAGGCACTTATTTTTAGTTTGCTGGTTATCATGCTAAACTCTGTCAAAATTTCGGGTCGGCATGCCACCCGAATTCTAGCACTACTTTGCCTTTTTTGAAATAGGATCCCGTCCGTGAGCTTGGAGATAAGTCCAATCACATTTTACATATTTTCAAACCCTATTCTTCCAGGCTCAGATCTTGTCCATCATTTTTCTGCATTTAGGCAAACCTAATATAAGTGAAAACCTAATAATAACATTAATAATAATCATACTGAGATTCCTCTCCTTCCCGCCTTCAAAAATACCAAAAACCTTTTTTCTCCATCTTTCAAAATACCAATAAAATCTCTCCCTCCTTATTTTAAAATTAAATTAAAACCATTTTTACTCTTACGTCGATCGTATTCCCCCCGATTTTGGTCTGGTTCCCTATTAGTTTCGGTCTTCTGTAAAATCATCCTGAAGCTTTATCAGTTCTTCTACTACTTCATCCGAGTTTGGGATTTACCTCTCGAGATCTTCATGGAGAACCCCAACCAAGCACCAAATGTGTAACCAGATCTGATGACCATCTTAACCCAGCTCTGTGCCAAGATTGACAACTTTCAAACCTAGATCCATGAGATGCAGCATCATCGGGCCCAGATTCCTGAAAAACCTGAGGTTCTCTTTCCTCGTTTCATGGGTTCACCCGCTCCTGAACTTATATAGGTCCTAGAATAATATCAACATGCTCCATGTGGCCCACCTACTAATAGACCATTTCCATCTCAACTACATATTCTGAACCTTGCCTAATCAGGGGCTAACCTGCCAGTACCCGTGAATCCTAAGGAGGAGGAACTGAACAAGGTCAAGGAAAACCTTAAGCTTCTATCGAAGAAGTTAGACCAAGTTAAAATATCCAGAAACTACATGGAGTACACCCATATGTCTCCCTATTCCAAAGCCAAACTGCTAGAGAAGTTCAAGATGCCAGACATTGAGAAGTTTAAGGGAAGCGGACCCCTAATTGTTCACCTTCGACGCTATCACTAAGCCATGACCCTCCTTGGTACCTCCAAAGAGATAATGGCCTAGATATTCCATCAGACCTTGAAAGAAAGAACCCTCTATTGGTTTATGTCCCTCCATGAATCCAGATTCCCTAGTTGGGAGGATGTCGCACAAAAATTTATGTCTCATTATAAGTACAATGAGGAGCTAGAGGTTATGCCTCGAGATCAAGAGCTTCTTAAGCAGAAACTTGTGGAAATAGTTAGTACTTTCAGAGGAAGGTGGAGAGAAAAAGTTGCTACCATGACAAAAAGACCCTCCGAGGAGGAACAAGTCAATATCGTGAAGAAGAACTTCTTGCCTCATATTTTGGCATCCATGGGAAGACATTATTCCCACACTTTCGCGCCCTCCTAGTGGATAGTATATAAATTAAGTAAGTCATTGCAAAAGTTAAATCTGAGCCAAAGAAAGTGACCGAAAAATTCACTCCTCAGAAGTATGAGAATCCTTCTAGTGCTGCAGTCTCAACCATCAATAAAATTGCCTAGCCTGCTACCTTTTAGGCAGTGGAAAGTTGCCCCAATCCTACCAAGAAAGAATACACTGACTTTCATGCTCCTCTGTCCAAAGTCTATCAGACCCTATTGATCTAAAACCGTATCAAACCCTTGGACCCCCGTCTATTACCATATTTACTCCCTAAAAATTTCCTAGCCAATGCCCGTTGTGGTTTCCATCAGTCCGCTAGTTATACTACCGACCAATGTTTTTACCTTAAGAATGTAATCCAAGGCATAATTAATCGGGGTATCATCGTCCTACCAGCCAATCCTAAACCCAATACCACTCATAACCCACTTCCAACCCATACAAATGCAATCTTTCTAGAGAGTGACCCAGAATTTAACCCATTTGCTCAAATTGTGCCCAGCAAAGCAACCTGCATACTTATAATCTCACCCAACCACTCAAGGTTTGCCCATATTTTCTCCTACACCCTACCTGCTTCACCGATCAAGCTTTGTCACTCCTTACAATAGTTTGGGTTTCCATCCATACATGATTTGAAGGGAAAGATATGGAGTTACTAGTTGTATTGAACCTACCCTTGGAGTTTGGGCTAAAATTGTCCGCCGAGATGACTGTTGATTGTCATAAATTCAGTGGCTTGTTCATAGAAGCCCGAAAGTGGTCTTAGAAATCAGATGAATGGGTGGGCTTATTGAAGAAGTCGGTCTAAATGATGTTGTAAAGATAATGGCCTATACATTTCGACAGATAAATGAAATTTCCATCATTTTGAAGCTACTCACCATTTTGAAGCTTTAGGGATGATTGGTCCCTTCACTCCTGCACCTCCTCGTTAAGTGGGAAGATTTGTACAATGAAGCCATCGAGGTTACTGAATGTATCGATTTTTCTTGGTAAGAGGACACAGTCGCCACCAGATGGGGGATGACTTTGATAATTCAGACGAACCCAGTTGGTAAGAAGCCAGTATAGTAGTGAGCTTATGTGGAATGATATCATTCAAACATCTGTTGAGAGAAATCAATAAAATAGCCATTCAACCTGAGGTAGATGAGGACATGGGGTTCTTATTCTTCCTTGCCTCCGTAAATCACATAACCAGGTTAAGAAATCACTACAAAGATCCGATTCCTAAAATGACCGGGAAAGATAAAGGAAAGGGAGTTGACGAAGAACTTCCCATACCAAAAATGACCATTAAAGAGAGCAAAGTCCTTGACCATCTCAAGAAAACCCAAGACAATAACAACCTTTCATATTTTCCCAACTGTACACGAATGCTTTGATGAAACTCCTCACCAGGACTACATTCCCTCCTTCTACCACTCCCTAAGAATATGTAAATATGGTTAGGTCATAGACCTCTTCTAGACTACTCTCCTTTTCTGAAGCAGAGATATAAAAGATCGGCCCAGATCACAATTATGCCCTCAATATATCCTTTGAAGTCTTGGAAAAGATAGCCCCACTTTCACTCATTAACAAAGGATCCGCCCTCAATGTTTATCCTCTCATAAACTTCAATTGCTTGGGATTAAAAGTCTGAGATATTATTCCCACTTCTGCCGCCATGCGTGTTTATGACAATACCCACCGAGAAGTAATGGGGTCCATAAAACTCACAATAGACTCTATCCCTATCAATCTAGTCACCAAGTTTCAATTCATTGATATATCGTCATATTTCAATCTTCCCATTGGTCGTCTATAGCTCTACAGCATCCTAAAGAAATCTTCTTCTCTTCATTAGAAATTAAAATTTATCTCCAAAGGACAAGTTATCACTAACATGGGAGATGACGACTGTAGAGACAATACCAGCACTAGCAACCCAGTATTAAAAATTCAACATGAAACGAATGACATGCTCCTCTTTAACTTCATAGTTGATCCACTTCCCCTTCCAGCAGGAGAAAATTTCAAAGACCGAGTATATCTAAAACACAACCCTCATGGCAACGTTAATGTGATTCAAATGTTAAAAAATATGCACTTCATTATCGAAATGGGTCTAGGGCGATGTCAGTAAGGGATCCTTGGGCCCATAGTCCTGAAGGAGGCCTTTACCTCATGTGGCCTAGGTTACCAACCCTCACTAGAAAAACTCAAAGCACTTCGGAGGCCACAACTGGGAAAAAAACTTAGAGGATGAAAATATTATTTCGATAGACTCTTTGAGCAGAAGGTTTATCAAGGACGGAGAAGACTTCCCTTCTGGGACTTCCCTAAACTATGGTATGACCATGTCGGCAAGAAGATGAAACCATTGCGGATATCGTCTTTTAAGAGAATAACGCTTGGGATGAAGATTACAAACATGAAGTATAACCTCTCATCGATAAGGTCTTGATAGTTATCAAGGATTATGAGGAAAGTGATTTTGAGGACTCATTCAACCTATAGATATTGTGGCTGAGTCTCTTCATGATCTGCTCAGATGCCGCGTCGCCGAACCCGTCCATTCAAATCAAAGATGCTGATATGCCTCTCCTCAACTGGAATGTCATGCTTGTCCAACTTGCTTAGATTCAACCTGACCCTATTTTCTACTCTATCTAAGTCTATTCACCTTATGTTATTGTTCCTTTTTTTGATATCAACGTAATTGAGAATTCTTTTATGAGGTTCTCAATGTTTTTTTCTCGAAAATAAAATAAACAAAATTTAGTATCTTGTTGTACCTTATATTAATTGTCTTGATTCTAATAAAACCTCTGATGATGATGATTTTGGAAATGAACAATTCTTAACTAATCTTAATAAGGAGAATAATAAAAATCATAACTCGTTCAAATTAATGATGATGAGATAGTTGTTATTAATCTCGATTTTAGTAGCCATTAGCACGGGATTAGGATATGGTCCACCCTTGACGAGCATGAGCGTGCATAATTTGAAGAGATACTGAAAGAATTCACGGACATCTTCATATGGTCCTATGACGACATGCCCGAAATTGACTCAGAAATAGCTTAGCACGAAAACCCAACATTCCTAGAATGCAAACCCATCAAACAAAAGCTAAGGAAACTTTGCACTAAATGGTCACTCAAAGTTAAAAAGTAAGTGGTCAAGCAATTGAACGTGGGTTTCATTCCCATAGTCGAATATCCTACACTGCTTGCTAATATCGTCCCCGAGCCAAAATTTGGAGGAAAAGTACGCATGTGCGTTGACTACTGGGATTTGAATAAAGCATGCCCAAAGAACGAATACCCGCCACCCAAAATTAATATGATTGTGGACAACATAACCAACTATGCCCTCAAGTCATTTGTTAGTGGATTCTCCAAATATAACAAGATCAAGATGCACCTAGACCATCAGAATAAAACTACCTTCATCACCCCCTCGGGAACGTTTTGCTATACTGTCATGCCATTTGGACTCATGAACGCAGGGGCTACCTACCAAAGGGCTACCACAACCATCCCGCTTGGCTTTCTTCACAAGAAGGTCGAAGTTAATGTGAGCGATATGATCCTCAAGTTTAAGACTCGGTAAGGTAATAATCCCACCCTTTGAAAGTTCATCAAGCAACTGTGGCAATACCAGATGAAGCTAAATCCACAGAAATGTGTTTTCAGTGTCATGAAAGGAAAACTCTTTGGGTAGATGGTCAGTGAGAAGGGAATCGAAGCAAACACTACCAAGCTCAAAGCCATACTTGAAATACCACCACCACAAAAGGAGAAGGAAGTGCGAGGATTCCTAGGTAAACTATAATACATCAGTCGGATTATGAGCTAACTGATTTCTATCTACGAACCCATTTTCAAAATTCTATGAAATTATTCAACTAAAGTCTCGAATAAGTCCTGCCAAGAAACCTTTGACCAAATCAAGCGATACCTTTCCCGACCTCCGATGCTTGTGCCTCCTCAGTCAGGCCTCTCCCTCCTCTTATACTTGACCGTCGCAGATACTATAGTAGTGGATTTTCTAGCCCAATACATTGAAGAATCTCATAAGGAAAGATTTATTTATTACGACAGTTGGAAATTGGCTACGTAAGAAGTCAACAACACTACTTTAGAGAAAGTGTGTGTTGCCCTGGTCTGGGTCATGCAGAAGTTACGGTACTATATGGTTGCCTTCCCCATCAGACTAGTATCTCGTATGGATCCCATCAAATATATACTAGAAAAGCCCACTTTGTCTAGCCTAATGGACCGTTGGTTGATGTTACTAGCCGAGTTCTATATCGCATACGTCACATAAAAATATATGAAAAAGAGAGCCATATCCGACTACCTTGTTGATTATCCAATGAAAGGGACCGATGTTTGGGTCTCTGAATTCTCGGATGAAGATATTCTCTGCACCTCTCAAGAGAACCTTATATGGCAGAAGCTCTTTGATGGAGTGACCAACAAGAAATGATACAGTATTTGGATATTCATGATCGCCCTTGATGACTCTCACACCCCTATTGCCATCAAACTAGATTTTCCCTACACCAACAACAAGATTGAGTATGAGGCACGCACTGTAGGCCTCAAGATTTCCCTCAAGAAAGGAATTCGACACCTAGAAGTCTACGGAGACTCTGCCCTCATCGTTGGCCAAATCCTTAAAAAATAAAAAGTAAAAAACGAGAAACTCCTACCCTTCCATACCCACCTAGAAGAGTTGGCCTCCCAGTTCAACGATGTCACCTTCCACTACCTGCCTTATGCAAAGAATAACCTAGTTGGCCCCTTACTACCATGGCCACCATGATCAAATTTCCTGAGGGAATAACAAGTAGACCTATCAACGGGTCGATTTGGGTCGTGTACGGGTTACGGGTTAAAACACCCCTAACCCATACACGATCCGTTAAGGCTAACGGGTCTAATGGCAATACCCAAATACAAACCCTTAATATTAACGGGTACATGACCCGAACCGTTACCACCCGTTAATATTAACGAATCAATTTGGGTCTAAATGGGTAACGGGTTGGGTGACCCTATTGTACCCGTTAGTCTTTAATAGTTTAAACATAATGGATTTTAAATGTAATTCTTATTAAGTATAGGTTGGGTGACCCTATAGTACCCATTAGTCTTAAAGGATTTAGAAACAATGAGTTTAAATGATTATTCTTATCGGGTACGGATTGGGTGACCCTATAGTACCCGTTAGTATTAACGGGTTAAAACGGGTACAAGTAAATTTCTAAACCCAAACCGTTAGTGTTAATCCATTAATGACCCAAACCCAACAAAGGTAAACCCGCTAACTTATAATTTCATGTCGGGTCGTATCGTGTTAACGAGTTATCGTGCTTTCTTACGGGTTTAATAGCAATGGCCCCATTCCTGGTTTAAGCCCACCCACTTCTACCACATTGAACTCATTCTGGAGGAAGATTCTGATATGGCCAGAATATGGTATTATAACAGTTAGATCCTCCTCAAACATAGTAGGTAACCCCAAAACGTCGATAATAGCAACCCTTTGCAAACAAGTTACTCAGTACATCATCTGTGACAACGCACTGTTCAAGAGAAACTTTGATGGAAACCATTTGCACTGCATAGGAGGGTCTGATGTTGAAAAAAAAATGCAGAAGATCCACAATGGGGAATGCGGGCCCCACATGAACGGTAACATTCTTGCTAAAAATATCATCCATCAAGGATACTATTGGACCACCATGGTTAAAGATTGTACGACTTATATCTGAAGATGCCTCAAATGTCAACAGTTTGTCAATCTCCAACACTCGCCTCCCCAAAAACTATATAACATGACCTCTCCTTGGACCTTCTCCACCTAGGGCATTGACATTATAGGAAAATTTACTCCTAAATCTTCAAACGGTCATGAATTTATATTGGTCGCCATTGATTACTTCACCATATGGGTCAAAGTCGAGTCATACTCAGTACTGAATGCTAAACAAGTGGAGAAGTTTATCAGAAAGAAAATTATCTATCGATATAGAGTTCCTCAAGAGTTGGTATCAGATAATGGGCTCCATTTTAAAGTTGAGGTCATATAACTAGTCGACGAGAACGGGATTCAGAGACATAAACATTCTCCCTACCGACCCCAAACCAACGGTGGTGTCGAATCCAGCAATAAAATCCTCAAAACCATAATTAACAAGATGACTAAGAGTTGCAGATATGGGGCCAATCGGATACACCCTCTAGGTCTACCGCACTTCAATAAGAAGTACTACTCGATCTACCCCTTATTCTATAGTGTACGACATAGAAGCAATCCTACCCATTAAGTTAGAAATACCTTCCGTTCGCGTCATGCTCAAGAGAAAAGTTAGCGAAGAAGAATGGTAACAGTTCTACTTGGATGAATTATTACCCTTGGATGAAAAAAGACTGAAGGCTCTATATCATATACAAGGGTACCTCGTCGGATAGCACAATCATTACATCGAAAAGTTAATGATCAAGGTGTCCAGGAAGGAGACCTTGCCCTTAAAGAGATAATAGAACCCGCTTGGGACACTAGAGAGAAATTTAAACTGAATTGGAGCGGTCCCTACGTCATGAAGAAAATTCTTTCAGGAGGCGTCACTATGATCATTGACCTTGATGGAGAAGAGATGGCGCGTCCAGTCAACCTATACCATCTCAAGAAATTTTACCCTCAGTCCAAAATCTCGACGCGCTACGACTCTTCTCATCCCTCTTGTATACTAAAAAAATATTTATTTCCCTTTACTCGGAACTACATGGGACCTGATCCTCTTAAAAATTATCCTTATGAGACTCATGAAAACTTTCAAAACCCCCGGAGGTACGTAGGCAACCCATACACCATACATGGGCATGGTTCCCTTATTTTTCTCAAAATTCTATTCTTTTTTAACCTCCGAGAACACGGTCCATTTTATCATTTCCATAAAAAAAGGATTATGTATGCCTCAGCGATCGGTATAGATAATTCAAATGAAAAATTCATCAAGAGTCATAACAAAATATTATCAAAATCAATTTTTATTTCTATTAAATTATACAACATTGTTACATGAAGTATCAGCGAAGGGAGTAAAACAAAGTGTGACACCTGGACTAATTAAATACCGGGTAGCTACTCCTTTATTTAAATTAATATAAAATATCAAGTTGGTTCAGTTCATAGCATCACTGTCAAAAATATTTAATCAATTACTAACCACCTAATATTTAAAATAGTGAAGTGTCAAATTTTAATATTTGAATTAACCATCAACTAACTAATTTAAATCATCATCCAACAATCACATGAACAATCTCATAAGGTAATCAACGGAATGAAATAACTGATGTCTGGAGTAAACACTCCAATAAAGTAGCAGCAATGTATATAAAGCAAATACAATAGACTGAATAAATAAAGTCCCAATACTGAAATAAAATTAAAGTCTAAAACTGTTGTCTCTGAATAGAATGGGCAACAGGCCCTAACTGGAATAAATGACTCCAAAAGAAGAAAGGATAGATGTGGAGGCATCTAGTAACGAGATCATGTAACTTCCACAGCAGCTACAGCACATCAATGGAATGGAACTTTTAAGCTTGACATCTAAAAGATTTTTACAAAAGAAATAGATTTGAAAGCAAACGGGTCAGAGCCCGCGGTGAAAATATTTTAATAACAACAAGTGTTTAAATTACAATTTTAAACAACACATATATTAAACATGTTAGTCACGTGTCCTCACTTGAGATCCTCACCCCTCAACTATTGTGCACGCCTAACGCATCTTATAAATTCCACATAGTTATATTATTGGTTGACTAGTCTATTCTACTCTTATCCAGACGGTCTTACTTTAGATACCACCCGTATTATTCAAATAAATTATATTCATAACTCACACATTCATTAATCAAATTACTTAGCTCAAGTACTAGTTAAGTTCACACTATTCTTAACCCATTTAAATCTATTAGTCGTTCGCATCTACTAAGTAGCAAGGAACCGATCACAAGTACATATATAAGTCACTCTCATTACATATATACATATATGTCCCCCCTAAGCTAAGTTGTGGTGCACGCATACTCTGCTATCGAATCCTGGTACATCACATACATAAGGATCACATGTTCCGAATCGCTCGGGAACCGTCTCAACACAAATCACACATACTATAGGCAAACATAGTTCACATGCCCATGGGTCACGCACATACCTACGCTCCCACGGTCAGCTGGCTTATCAACTCACAAATAAGTCATTCACAGTCTTATGTCCTTAAGGTACCAATCTGAATCCCCCCGAAGGCACGCAAAGATAAGATGGTCCTTTCTCGGAAATCAACCTCCCGTGATAGAAAGTAATGATAGGTATGTCATACACATAATCATCCATTTACTAAGTTTTCACACAACTTAGGTAATCATCATATTAGTATAGGTATATTCCAGCCTATATCGTAAGTCTCACACATATAATAGTATCATCCCATTTATTCTACACAATAGGTTTAGCGCGATAATTCTCGTCGTATAGTTCCAAGTGCATATCCTATTCCAAAAAGGCTACTAAGTCTCCCACTAGTCTCTAAGGTATCTCAGTAATTAAAGTTTCCCCTCTCAGTCTTTAACCTTAAGTTATAGTTGGGGCAAAATACATTCAGGTTCTCACAACTTCCAATCGTATCTCACTAGTCGGATATTCGTAAGTTTACCACTTAACCTCAATTAACTCTAATAATTTTTCGGGCTTCAAATATAACCCCACTAGTATTCCCTAAGTACCAATATGTTCAATCTATCATCACTAAAGAGTTCTAAAGGTTGGAAGTTACTCAATTATTTAAAGGGAAATATTTCACTTTTTCCAGAGGGGTCGATCGATCGATCAAGCATCCTTTAACAGTTACTGTTTCTACCATTTTTACACCTCCAATTCTCTATTACAATGTCCCAAACTCCCAAATAAGTATACTTAACATTAAACAACCTAACAACACTAGTTTTAACGTTCAAGATTCATCAAAACATCATAGAATATTAATTTCTTAGATCAAAAGTCATGAATATTACTACAACCCTAATTCCTCCATATCTCTTCAAAAATCATCATAAATCTCAATTTAATTTCGTTATTTCCTAACTCTTAATTTGTAAATTCGTTCACTTAATAATTTCAGAAGATCCTATATATGCAAACCTATCCAAGTTCAATAATTTAGTCTCCAATTTTACATCATTACAATTTATTCATAATTTGTCTTCGTATCTAAACTATCATGTAAAATATACGCCTTAAATCATTGCAAGATAAATCACTTACCTTGAATTAAATATTCTGATCCTTTAAAGCAAATGGTATGGGAGTGATCCTCTCTTTTCGATTTATCCGGTGGTGGTGACGGTGGTGCAAAAGCCTCTAAGTGGTGGTTCTCCTTTGGGAAACTTCCTTCTCTTCCTCTCTAATGGTCATTTATGATTTTTGGTTGTGAAACCCTAAGGCAACTAAGTATTGGCTGATATAATCAGTCTAAAATTCGTGGGTTACTATTCCTCAAAAAGTCAAAAGGACTAAAATACCCTTTTGGGTCGCCGGTTAGGCCTATAATGCCCCGGGACCCAAACTAAACCCCCGGCTAGTGTTTTCTGACTATCTCGACCCTTCCAGACACGTTGGTGCACTCAAAATGATCTTACAGGTGATATAAAACAATTTACTTTTAAATTCATTAAATTGGTTCCTTACATGACTGACACGCGCGTCCCAACTTCATTTTCGAAATTGCCATATTTATAACTCGTGACAATATTGATATATTCACTAATCATATATTACCATATTCACTCAATAATATTCAACATTATTAACATATTTAAATACTAACTCTCATCTCGCTAGTCTTTAAATCCGAATTAATTTCCAATTATTTATCCCATTTAATTTAGTTAATCCAAAAAATAAGATCAATAAAAATACGGGGTATTGCATAAACTACCCCATTAAACTGATTGAATCATTCATAAACAAACCTAACCCTGAACCAAGTTACAATAAAAATTATTCCAAACCCCCAAAATACAAAACACCAAAATTACCATAGTTTCACAACAAATCACCTAGGCTTCACAAGATATTGCCTTCAACTGCCTGAGGACCCCACTTCATCATCAATTTCGGCCCCCGGAGGTCCTCAAGTTTCCCACTTCTGGTTTACACTTCGTATGTTCTCCATGGAGTGGTATGCCCTGCCAAGATAGGAAAGAACCATAACACCATCCTCCACGGTGTCAAAGGCAAATAACCATCTTTGACCAGTCTCTTTCGCCATGATTTTCTCTACTACTCGCTTCCATAACCACTTCAAACACATGTCTGACCCCTCTCATAGACTGTGACAGATGTATAGATGACCGAAGATGCTGCCACAAAGATCCCAACATCATTCTCAGTGATTCAGTTAAATCCTCTACCAAAAAGATGTTTGTTATGCGAGGGGGCGTAATTTGTACTCACCCGACTTAACACAAAACCTGCCAGGGAAAATATAAAGAAGTCTGCCAAAGGCTTATCAACCACACATACTGATACTCTCCAAGCTGCAAAACATGTTGTAAATCTACCCATCATGGCACTGACTAACAAAGACACCGGACTCTATGCTCTACAAACCAGTTAAACTAGATCTCTACAGATGGGTTGAAGTCAAAGAAATTGGGCACAACTGCCAAGGGATACTCAGGTGGGGGTACCAGACGAAACCTCTCTGTAAGCCACGTAAACAGCATTCCTTGGCTCCCCCTCAAAAACTTAGAGTGGCCCTCCTTCCAAGCATTCAGACCATTCAGGGTCTCAGTAAGCACCACAATCGCATGATTTTGGAGGTAAGACATCCATGCTGTTATTGCAGCCACCTGGGAATCCGTTGTCAAGTCCTCTGTCACCCGCAAAAGCCTCGTAGTAAGGCCTAAGGCGATAACTCTGGCAAAGTCAGTGTCCTCAAAACCCCTCAAGCATAGTGAATACATAATCGTGTGAAAAGAAATATCCCATCCAATAACTAACGATCAATCCGCCAAAGGAGAAATGTGAAGCAACTTCGTAAAAAACACTCGAGGAGAATGGGAAAAATCAAGAATAGCCGTCCACATTGGGGCCGACCGACAACATGGACGAGATCTCCTCATAGGTGGGACATACCTCATCCAGTCCAAAACGAAAGGCATGGTCCTTAGTGTACTAGTACTGTATGGCTGCGGCTAACAGCTACCAGTCCATGGCTCGATTACGCTATAGAGAAACTCGACGCAGGTTAAAAGCATTGTAGTCCACATTGCACAAGTACATGGCCTCCAGACCGCCAAAGTAAGAAGAAAATCCTTCATACATGGGAAGAGCCATTTGAGAATAAGAAATATGAATAAAGAAGATAACGGGGGTATTAGTTGAAGAAAGCACATCCCACACCCTTCCTTTTTTACTCAAAATCTTTGGCAAAAGATAAGAACTCTGGAAAGCCGATTAATTCTCATTCCTACAGGAGTAATTTGATGTGCAGGAAAGTGCAATCAAAGCCTAGGGACAATTTGACTTGACCCCCATTCCGATAGGTAGGTCAAGTGGTATGTTGATCGGCAACCCCCTTATTTTGGAAAATTCCATCTTTCCTCTTTCATCAAAATCAATTTCAAAAAAATCCTCATTTTGAAAAGTTACCCCTTAGGTTAATTACTCATTTTCTCTCAAGAAAAAATCATTTTTAATTCTCAAAATAAATTCTTACTCAAAAAAAATCTTCTCCCTGAGTTAATTATTTTCACTTCCGTTTTCTAAATAAATAAACATTTTGCCTTTCATTATCATTTCCATACTTAACTCTACCTTTTCCTAAAATAAACAGTCTTAGAAAAAAATTAAAAGTCCGTATAAGATAGGTGACTAAATCAAGGCAAATTCCAAAAAGGAAAATGCATATTTCTTCATATATTTTTATTTACTTGGTCACATTTTACAGATAGAAAATAAAATATAAAATACAAACGGGACTTCACCCGAACCCTCAACTGGCCCTTTCAAGCCCTCAACATCCACGACGGACGCACTTTCCCTTGTGAAAAGCGATAGATCCTCCACTCCTAGAAACCGAACTCTCATTTGAAATTGTAAGCGGAATAAAGCATGAGGGATCCGACTTCTTAATATAATCCGACATAAAGGCCATCCAGTCCTTGATGTCCCTCATCTAGGTGGTCAGTACCCGAACATACAACAAACAAAGAAGCCACATCAAAAAAAAAAATCAGTCAGTAAGAAACAAAGAAGAATTAACATAAAAAGAGGGGGAAAATATATACCTTGGGCTAAAGGTACTCATCCATAATCCCTGTCAACCCAGACACCAACGCGTTAGGAGGGTGAGGCACGCTCAGTGAGAAGGGGGAGTAACCTGAATGATCAGATCCTCCTCTGCTGCCGCCAACGACGATATGCCATCACCTGTGCTATGGGCTAATCCCACCAGATACCCCATCCTGTAGCTGTGGAAGGTGGAGGCATGTTCTCCATGACATAGATACGGGAGGGAATCATACCGCTCATCCCAATATTGAGATTATCATAGCTCAACATTGTATCTGTATAGTGAATATAAGGCTCGTCGATCATTTTTGTCACCCCAACATCGTTTGACATCTCCCTCACCCGCCTCACGAACGTAGGGGCACCAACGGTGGGACAGACTCCTCCTCCATAATCTTCCTCACCACCCTATCCCTTAGGTACTAGGTGTACCTAAACTCATGCGCTATCATCCACCGCATTTGCACAAGTAGGCCCGTCACCCCAGTATCCCGCGTAGTCAACCCAAGGGGTAGAAGGTCACCTACAGTTTTCAACCGAGAATCAATATCTAGTCAAGAAATGAAGATGCAAAACTCGAAAAAAATGAAAGATAACATGATCGCTCATTAGGGCATTCAGAGCCCACCGCAAGTTCGCCAAAGAAAAGGACTGATTCGATCGTCGGTTGGACTTTCACCACCGGAATATCAGAAAAAATTCCACTAAGGCGTCATCGTTCAGTGCTATCAACCCCACATTCTACCCTTTTACCTCATAAAACCACGTCTGCAAAAGATAAAAATCAATAAAAAAGAACAAAAGAATGCAAGGAAATGCATAAGGAAAAATAAATCCAAATTTACCTCCAAAAGATATGTGGCCCTTGTAAAAGTCTGCCGACAACATCGGTTAAAGTCATCCAATGAAGAATAAAGAGATGCCAAGGTCAAGCTCCCCTAGTCATACAGCTGAACATCGAAAATCATCCTCAGATACGGCAAGAACCATAGATGGACGACA
The DNA here is from genome assembly GCA_949130495.1 of Sambucus nigra. Lineage (NCBI taxonomy): Eukaryota > Viridiplantae > Streptophyta > Magnoliopsida > Dipsacales > Adoxaceae > Sambucus > Sambucus nigra. The sequence continues at coordinate 589,453,919 of OX422208.1, forward strand.
TCACTGCTCGTCGCCACCAAAAAGCCACCCAGAAAAATTAAAATAAATAGACGATTCATTTGTCTCACCTGCCACCCATCGATCAAATCCACCCTCCTCCTCAAGAGCGTCTCCCTCAAAGTAGAAATACGGATCGAATCCCCATATATGATCCTACCCACATCCCTCATGGCAGCATGTGCTGCCTCTTGTGTCCCCCTCAATGAGTGGTCCACCACTATCTGGAACCCCTCACAATCAACCCTTGTCAGCTGCTAAACATCTATGGGAGACAAGATGAAAAAGTGTGGGTAGTGTCCCAACACCTCTCCCCAAGGGCATTCAAAACTGCAATAGAACTCGGTGTCTCATCCAAAGCCTGTGCCAAATGGCCAAAACCGGCATAGGAAACCATCCAGTGCACCATGGAGCTTCTCCCAAACCTCCTTTATCCCCATCATCCCCCGAGGCCGAATACTAGAAAGAACAATTTCAGTCTGTAAAAGAAGTAGAAAAATCATTCATGAACACAAAGAAGAAAGGGAAAAATGAAATGGAATACCAAAGGTCACTGTATTTACGTAGCCACTAGGGTTACTCACCCTAGAAGAACTTTGGTTTGCCGACTCGTGTAGTAGTATTCGCTCATCGGCTATTGGATCGAACAAATCAAAGGCATTTTCAATGCCCAAAGCAAGGGGCACCCTAGACTGCCACTCCAGGCTAGCCCAATCACCAACGACCAGCCACTCAGTGTTGTATCCTTCATTCAAAGAACCAGCCATTGTAAGTCTTGGGAAAAAAGGACTTAGGAACAATTTTTAGTGAGAGAAAGCAAAAGATTCAAACACTTAAAGGTGTGAAAAATGTGGAGGGTTTGCCCCCTTATTATAGAAGGCTATGGAGCCTACTGATTGGCAACCTCCTAACCATGCCGATCGGGAGCCACCTTTTCCTCTTTTTAAGGAAGCCCAGGGGTCCATGTACTTGATAATTGGAACTCTCCTAAGACTGCCTATCGTCACTCTCTTCAAATTTTGTACAAAAAATGCCATAAAATTCCAAAAAATCCTGAAATTTCCCGAAAAATTCCTAAAAATCCATGAAAAATATGGATTCTTCATTTTCCTCAAGAAAATAATTTTTAGAGCACTATGCTCCTTACAAACTCTCAAAATCCCTAGTTGGATTAATCTTACGCTCTTATCGCCAAATAATCCCCCAAAATATTAATCTTACACCCATATCCTCAATAATTCCCCAACCTAAACATCCCCCCAGTGGAGTCTCAAAATAATACAATCCCTAGTGGAATCGCCAGTAACTTAAATTACCCAGGAGAGCAATCTCTCGCGCTATAACTTAAGATCCTCAGGATTAACCTCGGCCCTCATAATTTGTCATCACAACTTAAGGTTCCTATAATTGACCTCGACACTCAAAATTGGTCGTCACAACTTAAGGTCCTTAAAATTGACCTCGGACCTCAAAATTAGTCATCACAACTTAAGGTCCTCAGATTACCTATCCATCAGAATTGACCTCATCCTGCATAATTGGTCGTCATATCTCAAGGACCTCATAATTGATCTCAGCCGATAAAATCGGTCGTCACAACTTAAGGTTCTCAAAATTAACCTCGGCCCTTAAAATTGGTCATCCTAACTCAAGGTCCTCAGAATTGACCTTGGCTCGTAAAATTGGTCGTCATAACTCAAGGTCCTCAAAATTGACCTCGACCCTCAGAATTGGTCATCCCTACTCAAGGACCTCAGAATTGATCTTGTAGTGCAATATTGGTCGTTATAACTTCAGGTCCTCAAAACTAACCTCATCCCTCAGAATTGGTCAGCATAACTTAAGGTCCTCAGAAATGACCTCGGCCCACAAAATTAACCGTCACAACTTTAAGTCCTCAGAATTGACCTTAGTCCTCAAAATTAGTCGTCAGAACTTAAGGTCCACAGAATTGACCTCAGCCCGCAGAATTAGTCGTTACAACTTTAGATCCTCAGAATCGATCTCGTCCCGCTGAATCAATCACCCCCCAAAATTACTTTAGGTCATTAAAATCAACATCGACCAACTGAATAGTCTCTCTAACCCCTTAGAACCAATCTTAACACATATTTGACCCATAAAAGTGGTTATCCTCGTCTTCCTAGGTCCTCAAAATTAACCTCAATCCACTAAATTGATCATCTTCATTTCCTTAGATCCTTAGAACTGACCTCAACCCTCTGAATATATTAACCCCATCCTCTAGGTGCACATAATTGACCTAAAAACCTCATCATCAACATCGATGTGATATATATCATTCGACAGCCTACACATGTTCTAAGCTCACTCGTCAAGGGTATATCTACAGATACCTCATCCTTGGACCCCCTAAGAACCTACTTAAGTCCTAAGCACTCACTCATTCATCGCAAACCCTAGGTCATACCCCGAGTACCAATCTAGAGGCCACCGGGCACTTTTAGGCCCCGTTTGACTCCGATAAACTTTATCACCTGAGCAAAATCTCAATAAATCTCCATAGGGATCTGAATCTCCTTTCTAATGGTCCACCCCATGCATGAATCAACCTTATGGTTCGGATTAATGATCCATTTTACTATTAAAAACTGGTTTGGAAATCATCGGGAACTCTCGAGCCTCGTTTGACTTCAATTAAATTTTTTTCCTGAATAAAATATTAATGAATCTTCTAAGGTATTTGAATTCCCTTTCTTATGGTCCACCCCGTGCATGAATCGGCCTTACGATTCGAACGAACGATTCGTTTCACCCCTAAAACTAATATGAAGGCCATGGGGCACTCTCGAGCCCCGTTTCACCTCGATCAACTCTTCAGCTTGAACAAATGCAAATGAATCTTTGAAGGCCTATAAATAATCCTTTCAACGGTTCACCCCGTGCTCAAATCAGCCTGGACAAATAACCCATTTTACTCCAAGGGGTCACCGGGCGCTTTCGGGCCCCGTTTGACCTAAGTCAACTCTCTTAATCGAATGAAGTTGAATAAAATCTTAAAGGGAACTGAATACCCTTTCCAACATTCCTTCATGTGCATGAATCGACCTTACGATTTGAACGAACAATCCATTTTCTTTGAGAATTTCCTGCCTATTAGCCAACGGGCACTTTCGAGCCCCGTTTGACTTCGATCAACTCCTAACCCCGGGAGTATCTCAATGGATTCTTAAATGGATCTTAATACCCTTTCCAACGGTCCGTCTCATGTGTGATTTTGACTTGCGATTCGCCTTTTATGACCATTTTTCCAAAAAATATGCATCAAACTGCCTAATGGCACCCCAAGTTACCTGTCTATCGCCAGTGTGTCTGGGGTTCTATGCCGATAGGTAGGTCTAGGACCATGTCTATCACCCCCTGGCCCTATGAATAGACGTTATAACCTCACTTTAGAAAGTACTCCTAAACACCCCTCTCCGTAATTCAGAGAACATTATCTCGAATTCAGAGTTATTCCACTCTTAAAAAGCCCATTTCCCACATACCCTCCATCCTTTTAGCAAATTATCACCCATATCCACATACCTCCATCATATTATCGTGAGTTCAGTGCATTTATAATCAAGATCCATTCCAAGTCTTCATAAGGAGGTCCAATTTTCCCCCTTTGTCTTTAAATTCTCTTATTTTTTCATTAGTCACTTTGATTTCACTTTAGTACTTTATTTCATTGACTCATACACTTTAATTCCAAACCTTTATTATTATTATTTCCGCGTACTTTATTTTCATAAAAAAACCAAAAATGAGAGAAAAAGAGGGTTTACATATAAATTCCAAATGGGAAATTCTCATCACATCTTGTCACGCTAAAACACTTTTTTCTACACATACATGCGTAATATAAATCCACAATTTGATTTATGGGATAACCCCACCTCGTATTGTCTTCGAACGATGTGGAATTTGATGTCCCTTGGGCTATGTAGGCGTCTTGGGTAAATCCCTAGACTTGAGTCCTCCCATATGCCTTTGTCACCTTGTTTTTATTATATGTCCTTACCATATTTTATATGCTTTCTTGCTCATGTCTAGTCTGATATACGCATTCATTCTTCTATAAAGACTTGTGAATTGACAAACACTTACATTATACTTTGAATTACTATTTGGGGAACACTCCTAAGGATGACCGCACTCCGCCTTTGTCCATGACGTGAGTTGAGAGATTTCGTATTCTATTTATATTATGCATATAAGAACACACATCATGTAATTCAATAGAATAAGATTAACACATGCCCATGAGAGACCACAAGGGCGGTATGGGTGTCTAACACCTTCACATTCCGTAACTTAGTTTCTGGACCCTTGAACTACTTGGTTTTGCAAGCATCAATATTGTCCTTGATGTCGTTCTCTTGGGGTAACAACATTTCTTTTGCCTTATTTGTGCAAAATAAGTTGGCGACTCAACTTCTACTTATCACCGCACATCGATGACGATCTAGTACCCCGAGAAAGCACATACACATCGAAATTGAAGAAAAGGGAGGAAGGAAAGAGGGATCCTCCTCGGGAGATCCCCCGACCCCGACCTCGGGATGGCCACATTATGCTATTTTTTTGTTGTTCATATCTTTAATCATAAAATTCAAAATGATTTTTTGTACAATCATCTTTTTCCTTTTAGACGATATACTCCATTACATATTTTCTTATATAAAAATAGCTTATTTGATCATCTTTTCGTTAGGTTGAATGACGTGTGCTTTATGAGATGAATTTGATTTTCTTTTAAGTCTTTTAAACTCTGAGAAAATTTATACTTTGAGAATACATTATCATATCTTATTGCACATTACATCGCACTACACATTGAGTTGATTCCACTTTATATGGAATGCCATATATTTGGATCTTCTGCAAAGCATTCAAAGCTTCAACAGACTCGTGAAAGTGTGTCTAACTCCTATATGTGTATGTGAGGATTTCGATCATGATTTGGAGAATATTGAAAATTTGTATGCTATACAAAGAGTAATGAGCAAAGCCTTGGTTAGGACAACAACTTTGATTGGATGATGCTACTTTTAAAAATTAAAAATAGTGTTCCATACTAGTGCTTGATTGAAATACACCATATGCAAAACAATCTGAATATAGAAATGTCTCAAAGATTTAACATCTATCTAAAATTACGAGATACCAAAGATACGAGACAAAAGATTGTAACCAATTTCTAATTGGGGGGGTAAACGGTAGTTAAAAATGATCTCAAATAGGATGTTGAAAATTTCACTTTAGTATAAGCTTTGGCTTATTTGTTTTATGATTTAGTATCTTAATTGAACTTGAGAATGAAACTTTGTCTCAATGGTGTTCATTTTTTATTTTTTATTTTGCACAATCCAGACATGATCTTATAATATTGGTTAAAACCATCATCATATTATTAGCCTTTGTGGATAATTTTTTTTTGGATTATAAAAATTGGACATAGCACTCGAACTTTAGTAAGTGTGATACTATTGCCTATATTTTTTAGTTATAAAAAATGGGCCTTGGTGTTGTTTTCTCATTGCATAAGTGTTGATGATGCAATGTAAAACCCTTTATTTGTGATAAATTTCTATAAGATAAAATTTGTATCATTTTCCTTGCATCGTATTCTCTTTCCTCATATAGTATATCTTGAAAGTTTCTTACAAATTTTCATTTGAAAATGCATGGTTTGGGATATCACCTTTGTTGAGTGATAAAATTTGTTGATACATATTTTCACATTTATAATCATTGATTGGATTTAGACTTGGTGTTTCTTATTCATGTTATTTGTGTAGAGTATATTAGCATTTTCTTTGGTATTGAAATAAAAATTTCCACACATGTTGATGTAATGGTCCTTACATTACGATAAATATGCTAAATTATCCAAATGTGTTTGATCTTCACTTGATAGGATGCTAGATTTGATTGGATTAACTCTTAGTATATAGTATACTTTTTGTGGTTGATATTTATGTTATTACTCATACTTCACCATTGGATTTAGTGAATATATTTCATAGATATTTACCTTGTCACAACCTTAGGTGTCTAAAAATTGTGTTTACATATTATGAATTTTAGGATTGATATGTGAATCGGTCGCTACCAACTTCTTGTGCTTCCTATGCTTATAACTCATTTGTACTTTACATTATGTTTATTATACATTAAGTGCTCCATCATAAAATCTTGATGACGATTTTTACATACTTGTCTTGCTATGTCATTATTGATCTTATGTGCCTTTATATCCTATATCATATGATTCATGTCTCATATTACTCCATGCGCTTATTATGCTCATTTAGCATGCCATTCATATCTTAGGACTTATGTTCTCTCTGCATACCATATAACTATGTTTCTTATGTTCGCTTTCTTATATTTCTTAGTCACATCATCTTTACTTTCAAAGAGAAAGTTGCATCAAGGGAGAGACTACTTGACTAAGGAAGAAAGAATTTGTGACAAAAAAAAGTTAGTTATAAGAAAGGAAGATGGAACATTTGCTGCATTTGATCAACGCTAGAGCTATATTAGGAAGAGTTTATAGTGACAAATACATTAGTGGAATTTTGGTGACATATATATTTAATCATGCTTTTTATTGTGTCATCTTTGATGCCTTAAATATATTATTGCCATTTGATAAAATCCTAGATCATCTTCCATATCCATTAAATCATGAGATATATCAATTAATAATTAGATTATCTCTACTTAATTCACTTCTCTAATGATATACTCATCATGTCATTACTAATACTAGTTCTTTATTATATTTAAAATTTGGTTCAAACGCGACATTATCAATGGAAGTTGACATCTGCAACATGGTGGGTAGTCAGAGAACGATTTGCTCTTGCTCTTCCAATTAGAAGGTATATAAAATGTCTTGTGGAGTTTGTGAATTATTGAGTCTGGGAGAGGTTAAAGTTTGTAAGTCATTTCTACCTTTTGTAAAACTTTACCTATATAATGAAAAGTTTTGATTTGGCTTGAGGTTTCTCCCATAAAGGTTTTTTCATCGTATAAATCCCCATCTCATGATTTACTATTTCACATTTTCATTTATCTTATATGATTTATGAACGTATATTTTTAAATTAAGTAAACTTGTAAAACATAATTTTTTCACTTAACACGGATTAACTTTTGCCTGAATTTGGATTAAAACAAACATTACCTTCACTTTGGTAATAATTTTTAATTTGGGTAGTCCCTCTCTACGTGCACATTCCTTCAAGAATGAATTCATGATCATTGGACACTTTTGAAGTTACCTTTTAGATGATATCGATTCCCCAAGTAAAAAATGGCCAAGGTGATGTCATGCTATACAATTCTCTCAGACGAAGATGTTGCATATTTATGAATCGTTGGAATTTTGGGCACCTCTGGATGTACTTGCTATAATTGTGATGAAGGGTGCTATAATAATAGCCTTGGCGGATGATTTTCTTTACCAGCATGTGGCCATTTATATTAGGGACACAATCTCCTCCTTAGATTTTCCCCATCGCTTTTTTCTCTTCATTTTTTCTAAGACATTATAAATGGATTCCATCATAATGTCTTTTGTATATATGTTCGCCACATATGATGAATTGAGAGCCCCACCGTGTGAGTTACATCTTATCCTTCTTACTATATTAGGAAGGATATTTGCCCTTTTGAAGAAGATATTTTATATATTTTGATACCATGGCCCTTTTTTTAGCCTTGGTCATGCAGATTTTGTATATGAACACAAGTCACTTATGTTTGTATATGTCTGCTTGCAATTTATTCATTTCATACATGAACCGAAGTCACTCTTGTTCTGAGCCATTGTGAGATAAAATAATTGAACATCGTCAAATAGGGAAGTTATTTCCTCAAAATATTCATGATAGGGAAATTATTTTGCCTCTTGATTTTCTAATACCCTCAGATCTGGCAAATGAGGAGGTCACAATATTTGTACCAATTAATTCTTCATATTCCTTTATTACGGGCTATCTTCATCCCCATAATGTAAACTTTGTACTCGATAATGTTATTGGTACAGTCAAAATTCAGGTTGATGCCTATAAGTTGGTGCCCCCATCTTGGCATTTCAACACCAAGTCCCTTCTTATTTATTACTTCATCGGAGAATAGTTACCATTTGTATTCATCCTAACTTTCAGTCAATAGTATGTCTTCATTAGGTAATTGCACAACGACCTCATCTTATTCTTCCAATGGGGACTTAACCAAATAATTTGCAAATCCTTCAATCGCCTTTTGATGTGCATACTCGATGTCACGTTCCGTTAGTAAAAATAGCCATATAGCCATTTTTCTTGTAAATGCAAGATTTTTAAGTAATTATTTCCAATGATCCATTCGAAAAATCATATTTATTTCAAAGGTGACCATATAGTGTCTCAGCTTCTGTGTTTCCCATACTAAATATTAGAAGGATTTTTATAAATCCTTGTATCGTTCTTCAACCATTGAGCTTTCGATTGGCATAATATATATCCTGCTCTTTACGATATTCTTAGACATATTGATCTAGCATGGCTCTTGCTATGATGTCAGTGATTGTGAGATATACGAGAAGCAGATGTCAAGGTCGAGCTGGAGCTAACACAAAGGGATTGATCAAATACTGCTTGTAGCTATTAAAGGTTTCTTAGCATGAAAAGTTCCATATGTTGGTAGAATATTTATAAAGTAACTTGAAAATTGTCTCACATATAGAGGTCATCTGAGAGATGAACCTATTAGTATATTGGAGCCTTCATAATAAACCTCTTACCTCTTTTCTGGTGCGTGGAGGCGGCATTTCCATAATGTCTTTGACTTTGTGCGGGTTTATCTCAATCCTATTTTTGCTGACGAGGAATCCTAACAGCTTTCCTTAAGTGACTACGAACACACATTTTGGGGGACTTAGGATTATCTGATACATCCTTAGTCTCTCAATTAACTTTTTTAGTGATTGAACATACTTTTCTCGTGTTTTGGACATGATAATCATGTCATCCACATACACTTCAACTTCTGTAAGGAGCATGTTGTACATCGAGGTAGTTTTAAGGACATTGTCCATCACAATTTAGTATGCTACAAGTCGTCGATGGATTGAGAAGATTACATCTACAAGAGATGAATCCGAATTACAAGAAGTCTTCAACATTCAAGCCCAAAAGGCATGAATTTGGTAAAATGTGTTTAAGTTCCATTTACATTTCACATTAAAAGTGTTGGGATATTTTTTATAAAAGTTAAAATGATTTTTGGAATTTTTAATAAATGGTTTTTATTTTCAAAAATATTTTATTATAAAAATTTGGATTAATATTTTTGATCTTGTAAACGGTCTTAAGTTTTGAGGTTTCCAAAATATGTAAAAGACTGAAGCTTTTTTAAGTTGCATGTATGCTGTCGTTCGAACGACGTCGTACATAGTTTGCGAGATCGTATCTCGCTCAAACGACGGCGTATGTCGTTCGAACGAGATGTGTTTTAAGATGACACGTCATTGCCTTGTTTTTTATTATAAATAAGGGTGTCAGGATACTGATTTTCGTGTGGAGAAACACTAGTTTTCAACAGAATACGATTTTGAGTGTTTTGGTTTATTCCCCAATATTTGAGGGTTCATAAATTTTGTTTTACAATTCAAAATCCCAATAGATTTTTTGTGAGTTGTTTTTGTGGAACCCAAAATCATAGTTTGTTATTGTTCATACTTTGTGGGGAGATCTCTACAACCGAGGCTTGCGTGATATTGTGGAGTGAGTCTCAACGGAGTTGTGTGACTACATGTCATTAGGGAGTGTTGCGGTGTTCCTGGGTTAAAGACTGGACTGTGATTCATGTAGGTTCGTTGAGTGTGGACTTATTGATGACGACATTGACCGACACCTACGGGTATTCGAATCTCAAATTGTATTTCATTTCATCCGTGTAAGTTGCGATTTACAATTATAGTAAAATAAAAAGGTTTTGCCCTAAGGGTATTTTTCCTGAACTTTGTGTCGCATATTTTATTCATGTTGGTTTGACACTGCACGCACGTTGCTATTTGAGTTTAAGGGATGAATTGTTTTGATTCATAAATTGACTCTAATTAAATAAGTTTGTAATTGTAATTTGTGCATCTATTGGAATCTTTATCACACATATCCTTTTTCAGTAGCAATCCCTCATTGGTAATTATCATCATTATTGAGTCTAAACGACATCACTGTATAATAAGTGATTTCGTAAGGGGTAGTGAAAGTTATTTTATCAGATTGTTTGGGTACATCTTGATTTGGTTGTAATAAGCAAAGATATCCATGAAGTACTTAAGGGCATGGTCAACGATGTTATCGATGATCATATTTATGTTTGTTAAAGAATAATCATCCTTGGACTGAATCTATTAGAGTCTCTATAGATAAGGCACATACTTACATTCCTTCCTATTTTAAGGATCGATACGATATTAGTAGCCACATGGGGTATTCGATTACTCTTAAAAAGACTACGATGTTTCATCACTTCTTCTTTGACTTTGAGAGACCATTCAGGTCTGAGCTTCTAAAGTTTTTGCTTGCCTCACATAGAGTCTGGATATGTTGGTATGTAATGGAAAATAATTTCAGGATCAATTCCTGGAATATCGGCGTAGGATACGACGAAGACATCGATGTATTCTTCGAGAATTTCGAGCAGTTTAAACTTTTCTCGATCATTTAATGAAGAAATTATCTTTATTTCATTTATCTCATCTAGAGAATCTAAATTAACTGTTTTCGTTTCATCAACACGTTGTATGTGATTGATTTTTTTTATCATTAAGCTCTTTTAGTGCTCTTTTAAGTCTTCATTATGTAAATTAAATTCATTATTTTGATATACGCATTCATCATCATAATTTTTTGGCATGTAAGGATACTCAAAGTTAAAGTTTATTTCTTCCATAAAAGAACTAATATGTTGAGTACATCAAAGTAATTTACTTTAGGGTCATTCTCTTCGAACGGGAGGCTACGGATATAAGTTGGCGATTATTCTTAAAGCACATAGGCGATATCATCCTCAAAGGCTTCTCGATTACTGGCAGATAGTAAAACATTTAATTCTTCTTGTCTTCCATCATTACCTCTCGGAATATCTCAGTGATCTTAAAATCTTTAATGGGATCCCAGTCTGTAGAGGGCTTCTCTAACTTCCCCGTCGGACTTGCTATTTCATGTACCTCCTATTTTATCCATGCCGGACAATCCTCGAAGAAAATCTCCCACCCTGGCATCTTTTTTCTGGAATTAAAATTCATCCAAGGTTAGGTAATCCCTTATAAGGGAAAATCCCCTCATTCTTTGATGAAGCGTCCATAGAGGATAGTGAGATAGGGTTCATGTGCAACCCGTAGTTTCTTGAATTCGTCCCCTTAGCCTCTAATGCTTTGAAAATGAGATCATCACCCTTCCTCTTGTACCCTATCACCATAGTGTTGGACTATTAAGGTATCTTGATAATATTACTGATCCCAGCCTATTTTTTCCCAAGTCCCATCCCTGGTAGGAATTCATCTTCTTCAATGTATGGGTGATGCTACTGCAACCATATTCAGAGCACATCTATGGAATTTATTCATTATTATCAGTTAAAAAACACTGATGTAGATATCTCTGTTCTCGTCCTGGATCTCCAAGATTAGGGTGTTGGGCCCTTCCCCTTTGAGCAATTTAGCATCTCTGAATATAATGATCAAATTTTCCCTATAATTTTTTTTTATTTTCTATGTAGTGATAAAGTGACACCTCCGATATCCTAAAATCATGGCCATCCCAAAGAAATATAAAAAGAAGTGGGTATATCAATTACTTGGAACTCAGTGAGGTTATCTAATGGGCTGATCCTGATACTAAGTTTGATAAGATGCGTTACTTATCTTAAAGTGATATCGTGGGACCTCAGAGCCTAAGTGGAGGGTCTAAGGTCTACATGCTTAATTTATAATCATTTGATTGTTCTTAGTGGACAAACATTCAGGGAAGATCCATTATCAAAGAATACTACGGGAATCCTTTATCCTTATGCATTCATCACAATATTTAGGGCCATATTATGGCATGGCCCTGTCTATGGCATTTTAGTATTGGTAAACGATACGTTAATTAAAAAATTCAGGCTCCCAATTGTTTTCATGATCGATTTAGGGATAGAGGATATGGGCACCACTTTGAGATAACTCTTTCAGAATAAAATCCTACACATTACAAGACATGAAGATTCCATGTATAGAGATATTGTCTTGTGCCTTCTTCAACTGATACAAAACCCAGTTTTCTTTGTCTTGTTCTAATGGGTCTTGTTCAAATAAATCTTTTGCTTTTCTTATATCCTTTTCCCTAGAAGGAATGGTGCTAAGGATTGGTTCTTTACGGAACCCTCCAGATCGAGTAGGATGATCGAATTCTAAGTGTTCCTAATTGTGGGCGAGGAATTTGGTCAAGATTTCATCGTAGTTAAGAGTATAAACAAAATCATTATCTTTTCGATAAGGTGATACAATCATGTCATCAAAGTGAAATATCAGGTGACTTTCAGGTGACTATTCATCTATTGAATCAGTTGGTGATTAGCATTCCTAAGAGTCTTGGTTGTCGTTTGTTTTCTAATTCCCCCTCCCCCATCTAGTAGGTATGATTTCGCTACTCAGAGGTCCCCTTGTATATCCTGTGACTTGGTATGCTTCATCGTACATTAACTCCCAATGTTGAGAGAGGTTCTCATTATTGTGAATGATATATAATAAAAGAATATTAAATTCTCTCATAACACAGGGTACATCATTTAGTACAAGCTAACTTCTAAAAGATCTCGATCTGGGGGCTTGAAATCTCTAAGAATTTGAACCACGAGATCCATATGTGTTTATGTGGGCACCATATAATTTAAATTCCTATTGACTAGACTTTTGAGGCTTGGTTGTTCTCCTCCTTCCATTGGGTTGATGGTATTGATCAAGAGAGATGGATCTTCAGATCCTCATTTCATAATAATTGCGTTCACCCCTGTTTGTGGTCAGGCAAAGGATTATTGTTGACCTTGGGATTTGGTCTGGTAGGTGCAGTAATATTTCCTTAATCAATCAGGTCTTATATGGGATGTCTCAAAGTTCGAAACCCTTTCAAATTGTGTCAAAAAATATTATGAAACTCACAGTACATATTGATTATGAAGAATTACGATAAGGGATTAGGTAATGGTTTGGGATATCATGGCTTAAAAATACCTTTATTCTTAAGTACCTGGATAACTCTATATATGGGAGCGTACATATGATGGAATGTTTGTTGGAATCTTTCAGTACACGTTTACGGATGCAGATATCAGTGCTTGAATAAAATTGACAGTAGTTGTATTAGGCTTGTTAATCCTCTTGCCTGAGTAAGGAGGAATTTCCCTCTTGTTGTTAGTCTCACCCTTGGGAGGTCAATTCATGAGGTTATCTTCTAATTGGGCTTTTAAGTCCATCAGAGCTTTGAAGTGGGGTGAATACTGCGTTTGCAACTAATCTTGATATGTCTAAATCAAATTATTCTTTACAATGGACACATGTTCCTCTTTCGACGGTTGATTTACCATTTGAGTGGCCTTATTCCTCCAATGAGCAATGAAGATGACCATGTGTCCATTGATTTCTTTCTTCGTCATCTCCAACTAATAATGAGTAATTTTTATCTCATCTTTGCACGTGTACTATTTCATAAACTCTCTACAAATGTCACTCCATTTGAGTGCTCCTACAGACAATGTGTTTTCGAACATTCATGTCATGACTTCCTCAGAAGCCCTTAGAGCTTGCATGGTTAAAACATGGACTTTAGGTTGAATAGTTTTCACACGATCTAGTAATAGGATAAAGTAACAAGCGTTGGATGTACGTAGGGTCGTCGGCAGGTTGGAGTCATCAAAAATTCCGTTGGACTATTTAAAACTCCATTCTAAGGCATCCAAAATCCGTTGGAGACTCAACCACACTACTTTAGTTATGCTTTTGGTAGTTACAGACAAGGGGTTATTAATATCTTTCACTATTACTGGTGCGGGTATGGTATCGACAGGGTGTGAATTCGCTCATTGTAGCTCAATATTCTCCAATCGATTGCACAAAGAGACTTCTTCTAGACCCAGAGTTGACATTTTGCTTCTCAGGACAATTGTTCTAGCCAATTTCGAGCACTGATATTTCTTTTTCATTTAGCATGTTGTCAAGACTATGAGATGTGGGAGAGATGCGGCATCATTCCCTCATCCAAAGCGGTAACTGTAATGTTACAGAAAATGTATAAATAAGATTTTTTAGGAAGAACAAACATGAGTTTAAACAGGCTTAGTTATTTTGTTTGAGTAATAATCCATTTCCTACGGTACTCCTCACTTAGCTCGCAAACCCTAGTCAGGAGTTGTGAAAAGTGAGTGGATTTTTCCCAAATCATATAGTTCTATCCTAGTTTAGGAAACTTTCTTAGGGGACACAAAATCCTTTTGGGAGATGTCACCATTTGGCGAAGCTCTTGGTGTAATACCCCATATTTTTATATATTAAATAAACTTGTGATATTATCCTAAATTATTTTATTTGCTTTCGTAACATATGATGTCACCATTTCTATGTGTTTATATGTGTTATATAACTTATGTTAGAATTCGAATTTAATATACGATAAGACATTAAATAAACGTGTTAACATGAATGTGTATTATGGGCAACTATGGAATAATCAAGAACTTGGTATAGAGGTTTTCCTTGTTTGGATTATCCCTTCGGTGTCAAGTTTCACCAATTGTGAATTAGTTTTCTATAATGGCGTGGTGCAGTATTTTAAAAAATAAATAAAAATTGTACTTTTATATGTTAAATTATTAAAATTCCCAAGCTAGGTTAGAGATAGATTTTTTATATGTTTCGAGTTGATTTTGAGATGCATATATTGTCCATTTTTAGTTTAAAGTATGGGGCCCATTGAGTTAGTATAGGACCTGGGTAAAATTTTAGGCCTTTTAGAGAGTTTTTGGACTCATTTAGATGAGGCCCATATATGGGTTTAACCTAATTTCGTGGATTAAAGGTTTGAAGGAGTCATTAGGGTTTCCATAATTCATATTTTACAATTGGAAAGGATCCCTAAGTTTAGAGAGAAGGAAATTTAAGAGGATAAGAGGAATTGGGAGGCTTTTGGGTAAAATTATTCACAAGTTTAATTAGAGTTGGATTTTAATTTATTTTGTGTTATAATATTCCTATTCACTAAAAACTAAATCTAGTCTAATTGTAATCTGATTTGGAGGTTTAATTAATTGAAAATGTAATTTTCTTAATTAAGATAAGACAACTAGGTAATTACATAATCTAAAATTTGTGGATTTCATTATGGATACGAACTAGAATCTTTATAGAATGATTAGGAATGGATCATATATTGTTTAACCCTTAAAATCTCTGTGATAATTGGTTAATTTGAAGTAAAATTCAATCAAATTGGATTGATTACATAAAACTAAGGTTGTTAACTTGGATTTGCAATTAAACCTTTATTTATGATATAAACATGTAAAATTTATTTATATAGGTTTTGATTGATGTTGCTACAACTATATATGGAAGGAATTGAGTTTTCATTATGGTTTTAGGAGCTTGGAGTTATTTAATTGAGATTGGGGGATTGAAATCATGTAACTAAGAAGAAGACTATATTTAGGGCAATGGATCGATCGACCCTTACAGTGGATCAATCGATCCATATGTTTTGTCCTAATGATGGGTAAATCATTAGTTTTGATGGGTTTTATGAATTAGGTATCGATTAGGATAACTTCTAAGTAACCTATTCATATATAAGTAAGGTAATAATATTGGTTAGAAGTTTTACATTTGGTATTGGAGTTTAATGTCTATATTATGAGGTTAGGGAAGTTAAGGATATGATTTAAGACTTAGTAGATGTTATGTACTGAAGTTACAATTCTTGTATGTTTATGTGAAATATTCATAGTATTGAGTCCTTATGGTAAACATACTAGAGGGGATATCATTGCGGGGCACGTACGATGGTGATTGTGTTGGTATCATAGTGATAAAGATGAACTTTGACATGGTCATTTTACCACAGACACTATGTGCCGATGTACCTGTATTATCCTGTGGCAAGAAATTGGGGAGATCCTTTCACATAGCTTGGGTTAATGCATGTAAACGGATTGGATTTGGACCGGATCAGGCAAATCCAAATACATATCCGTTTATGTTAAACAGATTCGGATTCGATGTGATTATCCGTTGGATTATCTGTTAGGGTTCCAAATCCATATTCGTTTATGTTAAACGGATTCGGATCCGATCCGATTATCCAACAAATTATTTTTTATTTATTTATATAATAATTTTCATTAAAAAATAAAAAATGATATGTCAAAACATATACTTTTGACCACTTGATTTGCAATATTTTAATTTTCAAGTCTTAGGAGTCGTGTGTGTCTGTGTATATTTTTTCTTTTATATGAGGGACATTTTTTTTACATAATATTATAACTATTATAATATGTATTTATAATATTATTAAATACAATATATATTAATTAAAAATATATTATAATATATATATATATATATATATATATATATTAAATTGATCGGATCATTAACGGATCGGAGTATATGAATCCAAATCCGCTCCATTTAATAAATGGTTAATCGGGTAATCGGATTTTAGGCATGATCAATATCCGTTTAAATGGATCGAATTCGAATTCAGATAAAATCAGATTCATTGACAGGCTTGCTTAGGTATAGGTCCATATCCCTTGTTAATTTTTTAGGGTTATAGGGGTGGGACAACCTATAAGTCTACCTAGGACATGTGAGAGTTCCCCGAAATCATTATAGCATGCCTTCGTCATGTGCGGGCTTGAGTGGAGCCCATTTATTATGCACGAGGTTGAGATCATACTTACGTTAAAATTAGTCTTTGTGATTGTCTTTATTTATAAACTTATACACCTGAGATATATGGTGTTGAGTTATTTAGGATCCATTAATTATATTTAATCGAGATGAATAATACTTAATCATCGTATCACTTGGCCTTGGGTTAGACGCATGAATTTAAAAACGACTAAAAGACGAGAGGACGATGCACAATAATATTGTGGTTCAAATTCAGTTATAATTTTATTTTACTTAGATTTGTTGTCAACGTTGTTATTAACTTTACTTTGCGGGACCTAGGCTATTATTCTCACCTCAACCCTGATCTTCTTATTTGCATTTCATCCTTCGTTAACTATTTTAGGATTTATTTGTTAGGTATGCATACCCATTATTTTTACCGCTATTTACATTCTTTTGAGACGAATTTATGTAGTTGTTTTAATTTTCGATGCTAGGATTATATTGAGACGGTCTTATTTGCATGTGTCATAAGTTATTTATGTAAGTGATGGTATCATATGTTATTGGGTTTTCATAAACGTGATCGAGTATCTCGGTAGATCGGGATTAAGAAAGTTAGAAAACTAAATAAATATTAAGCTCTGGGTCCCTTTTTAAGGTTCGCGGAAACCTCTATTTATAGAGTTTTTGACGGACCGGGTGGACGATTGGTCGAAGGTTCTAAGGTACTAATTTGTTATCAATGATTGAGAAAAGATTTGGATAAGATCTAGTGTTATAGGGTTTTAGCCGATTGGCTATTGTTGTTGAGACCTTTAGCCGGTCAGCTAAAGCTATCAAAGGGCTTGTTTGTTAGTTTTTTAATGAATTAAGTGGTCTTTTGGGTTTTAGGTTATTTTCACTTTGGACATATATATCTTGGTCCTTAGTTTTTTGACACCCTAAACTTTAGTGTACATACCAAAAGTTGGATTTTCTCGCGGGGTTTCTTTCGGGATTCATGCTCGTTTTTTATTGGGAATAAAATGAATCATCCCAAAATTTAGATTGTAAATTGAGTTGTCCACGGAGGGGATCGACAAAGAGTGCACACGTGCGGATACTCTTCATCTAAGTAAGGTCTCAATAAAATAGGTTTGTCTATTTTGGAAGTTTATGAGACGTGTGAGTAATGTTTAAAAAGTTCAGGGGAGGAAAGTGGTATTTTTGGAAAATCCTGGGGGTTTAGCCAATCGATTAAAGGCATGAGAGGAATAAGCCAATTATTAGAAATGATTAGTCGATCGCCTAAACGTTTCAGTTGCCCAAACCTATTAATTCGGCTGCCAGTACTTTCTTCTTCATTTTTCCTTTCATTCTCTCGTTCTTCTCGATTTTCTCTCTTTCTCTCCAAGTGTTTAGACTATTTTGTGGATGTTAGTTGTATTTTCACCTTGATCATGGACCCACACCAACCCTTTGTTATAGAGGAGTAGAAGTTTCTAGTGGTGGATCCACCCAAGGAGGTCATGGGAGGAGTTTATGTGGCGGTTGAGACGAAAGTGGTGGTGGATGTTGGAGAATAGTTGGATGTTTTCGTCTTGGGGTCAAGGGGACATCAGGGGTGGCCCCATGTGTGGATAATTGGGAAGGTATAGATAGAAGGGGGAGGATTCCGTTCTCATGGCACGGGTGCTAGCATACGAGGCCCCTCTTCATATGGATGCTACTAAAACCAAGGTGCTCCTGAAGTGTGATATTCATCGAGTGTGGGTGGTGCATTCCAATAACGCTCTACGGGAAAGTTTTACGTTTTTACACATATTTTTGGAGGTTTATGGCATGTTTGATTTCTTGTATGCTATGATGTGTGTGTGTGTGTGTGTGTGTGTGCGTGCATATAATGGAACATCACAATTTGAACCATGGTGACGATATGATTTGTTTTTATGTAAAAATAGGGTGTGGTCCAAAAATAATAGAATATGTGCTACTTACATATGGCGGGGCATGAGGATATATGTATATCGTTGATGAAAATGATACCGAAATAGTAATAATAATAATAATAATAATAATAATAATAATAATAATAGTAGTAGTAGTAGTAGTAGTAGTAGTAGTAGTAGTAGTAGTAGTAGTAGTAGTAGTAGTAACAAAAAATGATGCATGTTAATATTATAATGGTAGTAATAGTAATAATGATAGTGAGGGTAATGTGATAATGTGGTATACAAATTATAATAACATAATAATGGTCATGATAATAATAATAATGAAGTAATGGCACTAGGGTAGTATTATAATAATAATAATAATAATAATAATAATAATAATAATAATAATAATAATAATAATAATAATAATAATAATAATAATAATAATAATAATAATAACAAAAAATGATGCATGTTAATATTATAATGGTAGTAATAGTAATAATGATAGTGAGGGTAATGTGATAATGTGGTATACAAATTATAATAACATAATAATGGTCATGATAATAATAATAATGAAGTAATGGCACTAGGGTAGTATTAGTGATGTTTATAATAGAAAAATAAAGATATAATGTGGGGAAAATGATAATAATTTTAAATATGACAGTAATAAAATAGTAATGATGATAATGATATTGTTGTATCATAAATATAGAATGAGATGTAGACCAAGGGTGTTGTGACACCTATCACCAAAAGAAGATTGAATCACTCACTTGAGTGGTCGGCACTTCATCTCCCTGGTCGGCTAAGTATTGCTTTTGGTCAGTTAGGCAACCAACCTTAATAAAGTGATGTTATTAGTTGGAATCACTAAGCATGCATGTGGGTTACGCGTCGGAATATGTATAGCCCTTAGTATACTCACGTGGGGTAGTCCCTCCCATCGATTATAATTAAACCTTCGTTAACTACTTTTAGAATGTAAGTGAGTGCAATGTCCTGACTTAAAAGTCACTCTGCATATCCACATACTCTCTCTGTCTCCTATAAATAGCACATACTCCCATACGAGGGAGGGAGGGAGGAAGGGAGGGGGAACAAGAAAATTGAGATATGAATAGAGATAACTTTGAGAGTTTGTAATCGTCTTTGTTGATTGAATAATAAACCCATGCATAACGCATGTGGATGTAGGCATTTTATTGGCCGAACCACGTGAATCCCCTGTCTCAATCCCAATTTATTTCCTCTTTCCTTAATCTACTCCATTAATTTCATTATTTGTTATAGTTTATTTTTATTATTTATTAGCTGAGACCTGTAAATACATTTATGAATTATGGATAATAGAAGATTGGTGCCATTTGTGGGAATTACAAGTCATTTGTTGTTTCCTACCATCTCCTATCCATAAACCCTTGAACCGCGATTATTCAGATACTGTTTTCAATCCTTAAAAATCGAAGAAGATCCAAAGGGCAATCATGCAAATGAAATCATTACACCTCCAATCCCTATTGGAATGGGGAATATATAACAACTTCTGATAAGCTTAGCTAGAGGCCACGAAACAATGCAAGGAAGTGTTAAACAACTGACACAAACACTCCAGACTGACTTAGAGGAAAATTTGCGGGTCGAGATAAAAAAGTGGAAATTCCACCTCTAGATCCTTGCCAGGGAGTAGGGTTGTAAATTGGGCTGGGTGAGTCGGGCTTGAGGTTGCTCAGGCTCGGCCCGAACTCACTTAACCATGCTCAAGCCCGAGCTCGACCCGAATTATTTTTTTCCCACCTAGGCCCGAGCTCGGCTCATATATATTACGGGCCCGATTTCAATTTTTTTTGTTAAAAAAGTTTGAATTAATTTTTTTTATTGTATTTCCATCATGGACAAAATTACACATTAAAATCTAATTGATATTTCATGAAATAAAATATATAATTATGAAATGTATTAAATTAAAACAAGGGAAATAAGAGTGAAAACCTATAAATGCCCATTAAATTTCATACATTTAGCAAAATTTGATCACTAAAAAGGCCTATTGTGACTTGAGTAATTATTAAATCAAATACCCATAATGAGATTAACAATACAATCACAAAATTGAAAATCACATGTAATCTAATGTATTATGACAAATGAATTTTTTTTTAAAAGTAGTAAATGAAATAAAAGAACGAAACATAATTAAACAATGTTAACATAAATATGTTATATTATATAAATTATATATTTATTTATTTATAAATATGAAGTTCGGGCTTCGGGCCCAATTCGGGCTTGGCGAGGTTCGGCTTAAGTTCGGCCCGAAATTCATTCGGGCTTAAAATTTTGGCTCAGGCTCGGCTCGGCTCGAACTCAAATAAAGGTCGTCCCGAAAATAGCGGGCCGAACGGGTGGGCTTTGGGCCTTGGGCGCTCAATTTATAGGCCTACCAGGGAGGATGATATACATATCTCACTCGCGGTGTTAGAGAACTCAAGAAGGCTAAATGAGGGATCACAAGAAAAGGTTTTGCATTTGATCGCCTAGGCCCACAAACAATAAAGAGGAAACATCATAGATATCCCGATGGATCTAGACATTACGAAAAAGACTCAAGGTCTAATTCCAGGAGGATAGAATATTCATACAGACCCAGGGTTATAGCACGTCGATCGATGCATGACAAACAAAATTCTTAAAAAGGGAGTTCAGTAGAAAGTCGCAGTTGACCAGGAAAATTCGTCGTAATTATGTCCGAACAGGATGACCAATAATGGAAAGGATCAATCCAGCGTTTGGAAGATCGTATGGGGAGGTTTTTAAATCAAAGGATCATTTGCATAAAGTTTTTTTTAATGTATATCTATTTACCCCGTCAATCGTGGGTTATCCCACAACCACAAAGTTCAAACTGTTGGTAGTAACCCCTAAGTATGATAGCAAGACTGGCCCAATGTTACACAAAGAATAATACCAGACTGTCGCTGATATTTATTCTATATTGGACGAGATGAGTTATCAGGCATTCTCTAGTACGATCACGGGATCCGCACAAATCAGGTAAAATAGACCATCACAAGGGAAAATTTCAACTTTTCAACAGTTGGTAGATCTTTTTGTTAGTAACTTCTTCTTTGTAAATAAGCCCGACAAGAAGCAGACTCATCTATTGAACATTCGACAGATGGCCAATAAGATGACTTGAGAGTCCATCACCTGTTTCAATAGTGGGAAAATAAATGTGATTGATAACGATGAGAAAATAGTCAATGCATCCCTAATGAGTGGTCTAATGTGAGGAAACTGTACTAAGCATTGGCTAAGGAGCCACCCAAGATAATGACTAAGTTGTTAGCCAAAATCGAGAAGATTATGAATACTGAAGAAGCTGGCTTCCAAATAAGTTAGTAGCTCTGAAGTCAACACCGATAAAAGCACATAGAAGATAGAGAAGAAAGACAAAAAGGCTGACAAATTAAAGAGATACAACGAATATACTTCTCTAATCGTTAGTATCCATCATATCCATGAGGAAATTTGTGAAAGCAAAGACCTAAAGTCAACCGATAAACTAAAATCCCCACCCTATAGAAGGGACGGGAGCATGAACTATGAGTTCCACAGGGATCACGACCATACTAATAATAATTGCATAGCCCTAAAGAACGAGATAGAAAATATAATTAGGATCGAAAAACTATCAAAATTTATGGACAAAGATGGTCAAAACAAATCAAAAGGACGAGAAGAATCCCAAAAGACGATCAAAATTTCGATGCAGAAAACCTAACGAAAATAAAAGAGGTAGAGACGATGATTTCGGGGATGACTGAGATTTGCCCAAGAAGCCTAACGAACTTTGACATGAGGTAAAAATGATCCATTTTAAACTTGACTTCATTGCAGGAGGAAATGCGGGAGGAGGCAAAAAGCCCTTGGAGATGAGAGCATATCTTAATGAGGTAAAGGCCTATGCTCACATAAGACAGATCCACTTAACCAATAATGTGGAAACCTGACCTATGAAGGTAAATAAAGATTGCCTTGTGGTTAGCTTATCGAAAGATGACTTGTTCGATGTGTTATATCCACCCGACAATCCATTGGTTGTATCTATAATGGTACATAAAAGAAGGTTGCAATAATTCTAGACGACAATGGTGGTTTCGATGATCTTTTGTTCTATAATTGCTTCAAGTATCTGAGATTGAGGGACAATATTCTTGAAGTTTATCACTGACCAATTATTGGCTTCTCAGGAGAAAAAGTATATCCTTTGGAAATAATTGATTTGGAGGTTATGATCCACATGTGGCCCACCTACAGAATAGAGAAGATTCGTTTCTTCATCCTAGATAAGAACTTCCATTCAGCATACAACCTTATCTTCGGGAGAGTAGGGCTAAAGAAATTTAAAGTAGTTCCCTTTACCATACGCCAGTGCTTGAAGTTCCCCCTTATTACGGGGTGGGTGTGGTGAAAGGAAGTCAAGTGGAAGCCAAGGAGTGTTATTATACCTCGGTAAACTAGGAGGAATAAAATAAACTTACCACGACCTACCAAATTGAAACGCTACATCCCTAAAATGAAGAAGAGTTGGTCAAAGGGCAGGTAGTAGAAGATATAGAATCAACTATCTTAGATTACGAACTCCCAAGAGGATGGCCTAGATCGGTTCTTCATTGAACCCTACCCTCAAGAAAGATTTGATTGATTCTTAGACAACAGAAGAGCATTTTGCTTAGAGTTATGAGGAGATGCCGGGGATTATCCCAGAATTCATTTGTCATGAGCTAAACATAGTCAAGGATGCCAAGATGGTAAAATTAAAATGTCATGTCTTCAGTTAGAAAAAAATGAATAACAAGTTACGTATGTGTGTTGACTTCATCGACCTAAAAAAACATACTCGAAGGATTACTGTACATTGCTTAGAATTGATCAGTTGGTTGATTCTACTTCAAGGCACAAGTTGCTCAGTTTTATGGACATATACTTAGGATAAAACCAGATAAATATAAAGCTAGAATATCGGGAGAATACTTCTCGTATCATGAGCCGAGGCACCTATTGCTATAATGTTGTGCCTTTGGGGTTTAAAAATGCTAGAGCAGCATACCAAAGTCTAGTAAACAAAGTGTTTGACGAAAAAATTGATAAAAATATGGAGGTGTGCATTGATGACATGCTCATCAAGAGCAACACAGTTGTCGGCCACATCATAAATCTGGGGTAGACATTCGACTAACTAGGAAAACACAAAATGAAGCTCAACCTAACAAAATGTGTCTTTAAAGTATGATAAGGGATGCTTAAAGACTTCATAGTCACTCAGAAAGACATTTAGGCAAACTTAAATAAAATTCAGGCATTAATTGACATACAGTCTCCAATAAAGAAATGGAAATATAAAGGATAATGGGGAGTGTAGATACGTTAAATCGATTTGTTTCGTGAGCTACCAACAAGAGCCTACCATTGTTTAAAATATTGAGAAAGACATTTGAATGGAATGATGAATGTAAGTATGCATTCTTAGAGTTTAAGAAATATCTAGGATTCCCACCTTTACTATCAAGGCTTGTCACAGGGGAGAAAATTTACCTGTACGTAGCCATATCTGAATCAACGGTCAGTTCGGCATTGGTTCGATAAGAAAATGGAGTACAAAAATCAGTTTACTACACCAAAAAAGCATACTGAGGAGCAGAGATTTGATATCCAATGTTAGAAAAATTGGTACTTGCCCTGATTAAGGTTTTTCGATAAATGAAGCCATACTTCCAGGCCCATATTATAGTTTGTCTATACAGACCAACCTCTACGATAAGTTGTTCATAATCCTGAAAAATCAGGTAGACTGATGGCCTGGGCAATAGAACCGGGATAATATGACATCCAATATAAACCCATAATGGCCATCAAGGGCCAATCCATAGCAGATTTTATAGCCAAATTCACATGCAAAGAAAAACCTATTAAGTCGACTTTTACGAAAGAGAGCTCGAAAGCAAAAGTGGCAAAGAAATATTCCATGGGAGAAAGTCCAGTCCCAAAAGTGAAAGTTCAGTCCCGAAATAGATAGAGTAGACTTCTTCAAAAGAGATCTCACTAGTCCAAATCAAATTAGCAGACTTCTACAGGAGATAGCTCAGCCATTAAGCTAGCCGACCAGGGTACAAAGGTTCTGAGGTCATCAACCAAGCAGGAAGAAATTGCTCGCGATTTGGAGCAGATGAAAAAATTATTTAATTTTGAGAGCTTAATCGAAAGGTATTTCAACAAAGATCATATTTTCTAGAAAGTGTTCATAGATGGTTCGTCCTATGCCATTGGCAATAGAGCAGGTTTAATTATTACAATGCATATGACATTGATATGGAGTATGCCCTTAGATTCTAATTTGAGGCCTCCAACAACGAGACTGAGTATGAAGTGCTCATAGCAAGGTTTGGATTGGCACCCTCTCTTAGCTCCGAACATATATTAGCACACAGTGATTCTCAACTCATAGAAAACCAAGTTTTGGAAATATATGAGGCGAAAGAGGAGTTTATGGATAAATACTCAGTCAATATAAAAATGAGTGGTTAGTAAAATTCCCAGCAGTCAAGATGGTCAGAATTCTGAGGTCAAAAATGCCCGAGAAAACACACTTTCCCGATTGGCATCCACTATAAGGACGGAGTTGAGAATAATAGTTCTAGTGGAAATTCTCACGCATTAAAGTACATACAAAGAGATTATCAATATAATGGAACTAAACTTGGGGATTTCATGGATGGATCCAATACGAATATATCTATAGATTGACAACATCCCTGCAAACCCTAAAGAAGTCAAGAGACTCAGGTACAAAGTAACGAGATATGTACTCGAGAGGGGCATTCTATTCATAATAGGTTTTATCATTGTATTAATCAGATGTGTCCATTTAGTTGAAGTCGATAACTTGATTAAAGAAGAACATGGAGGCTCATGTGGAGCACATTCATCTGATCGATCACTAGTAAATCACGTAACTATTCAGGGCTACTACTAGACCATAATGAAGGCTAACTTCGTAAATTATGCAAGGAGGTGTGTAAAGTTTCAAAAGTACTCCAACATTCACAAGAGTTCGGGGACTTATCTTATGCCAATCACATATCTCTAGACATTCGAAATATGGGGAATATATTTGGTCGGGTTTTTACCCAAAACTAGAGGCAGGATCAAATACTTGCTCGTGGATATAGAGTACTTTACCAAGTGGGTGGAATATGAACCCTTATTAACAATGTTGTATAAAAAAGTCTTCCACTTCATCTAGAAGAACATCATTTGATAATATGGGATATTTTATTCTTCCATCACCGATCATGGCACTCAATTTGACAATCGGGAGTTTAAAGACTATTGTGAACGCTCTAAACTCCAAAAACTACATTTTGCACCTGACCATCCTTAAAGCAATGGACAAACAAAAGTAACGAACAAAATCTTGATCGATGGAATAAATAGTCAGTTGGACGATGCTAAAGGAAATTGGATTAATGAACTCGAAAGTGTTTATAGGCATACAGGATAAAATCGAGGACGGCAACAGGAGAGACTCCTTATATGTTGACCTTTGAAGCATAAGGAGTTTTTCTAACAAAAATTAGTCTACTTAGTCACCATGTTCTAAATTTTGACTCACTAAAGAGATACATAATGAGAAGACTAGATCTAGACCTAGTATAAGAAGACAGAGAATATGAAACACTTCGAGTGGAAGCGTACCAACAATGAACTGCTCGATTTTATAACAAAAGAGTACAACGAAGCACTTTGAACAAGGGAGATTACGTGCTAAAAAAGATCATTTAAAAAGGGAACAAGATGGAGCCTAATTGGCCTGGTCCAGATAGAATATCTTATGTTGCCAGACCCAGGACTTACAGAATTGATGCCTTGGAACGAGGTTGTTCAAAAACCCATATTAACAATAAACATATAAAGTTTTTACATTTTAAGATCTTTTATTTATTGTAACTCTCTTTCAGTGATAAATACAATCTATTTTATTAATGAATGTTGTCATATTATTTATGTTTTTGTGTCAGTATGGGGAGATATGCTAAAAACCTTGCCAAAAGTCAAAGTCGAAGACATCTCAGCAACACATTAGAACTCAACAACCAAAAAACATAGCATACCACAAAACTTCATGTATGATCTTGCCTTTAGGGCATACCAAGAATAAAAATAAAATTACTTCATGTATGATCTAGCCTTTAGGTAAAACCAAGAATAAGAACTTCGCAAAAATTACTTCATGTATGATCTCACCTTTAGGGCAGACCTAGAAGAAGAAGTTTACCAAATTTAGGAAATCCATTGCATTCATCTGGATGACAAGATCCAACCATAATTGGCAAAATACATGGGTAGATGTTTACATATTTGGTCATCTAAGATAATTAGCATTGATGTTTGGTGAAAATGCCACTATCCATCCATACAGTCAATAAAAAGGCATTCGTAAAACCTAAGACTAGACAAACCAGGCTTGTCCAACCTTGGTAATCACTAAAGCAGATCATTTAGGCAACGGTCAACCACGTGATCATAAAAATAAATTGCTAGTAGAATTATTTTTCAACAAAACTCATCGAGATGGCGTGATTAAACTTGAAACAACTCGATTACATCTACTTGTGCAAAGGAGACACAAGCAAATGAAGGCAAATAACAGAAGGCATATATATAACATTTTATTATAAATTGAAAATTATTACAAGACATTATGAAAATAGACAATAACAAAATATTTAATTATGTGTAGAGGTTTATTTGCTTATTGTACATTCAAAACCAATAGGAGGAATATCCAAAGCATAAGGAGTAATAGTCATTCACAGATCTCTAGTCCTAAGCTGACTACAAGACTGACCCAATTTACTAGATCAAGATATTGGATTAGATCTTTATCTCCAGCAAAGCCATGAGGTGTCAACCTTGAAAGGGGGTTCGACGAATTCAAGAAACTTGGGTCATGCCATTACCATAGTTCATTCTCTTTTGGAACCTTCATTACTATCAGAGCATTGAGCCAACCATGCATATAGCCCTTTTTGTCTGATCAAACTTTTCTCCCATATGTACAAGGGCCTTATCATAGCCTTTTATCCAAATTGTGCGAGGTTGCTTATGAAATTGATATATGAGGTGATTACCTTCTCATTCAGCCTCTTGATGGTGGATAATTAATTTTTTATGTCACAACATTGTCTGACACACTTTTTTTGTTCATTTTTCCTCCTTTGATTGCACATTCCTCCTCTACGACTGAAAAGATTAGACCTTGGATTTCTTCATTTGCACCAATGCCTCTCTCGAGTGAGCCTTATCATCTTCCAAAAAGGAAATACCCTCATTTTGGTAGGCATGCTCTAACTTCTTAAGAACTTCAACCTCAACATATAAGGCATTATTTTCTTGCTCAATCATTGTGGAGACCTCTCTCGAACATTTCATATCAACACTAGGAATGAACTATTTTTTGGAATAAGTTAAGGCCAAAGAAAGAATCTTTTGATTAAATTCATTACTCGTATATAAGTCGGCCAACCTCTTATTATAATTAGTGTAAAGACTTGACACTAATTCCTTATATCACTATTGTAGATCATAAATCATGTTATGATAGGCAGCGTTGTCTGTAATTGCCTGATGAAAAAGTCAATGTAAACTTTTGCATGATTGTTTGGCTAAGGAAGATGCATCATGGCTAAGTAACCCATTAAGATCATCTTCGCCAATCTAATTGTGACCAGCTCTGAACATTTGACTATGTCTTTCCTGGAAATCATTTTGCATGGTGGCCAGATATTCCAATCTTACATTAAGCTGTAAATATGTGATCGGAAGTAAGTATTTACCGAGAAAAAGAACTTGCAAGAATCTAAATGAGACAAGAATATATGGAACAAAAATTTCATTTCACTAATAGAAAAGAAGTGGTTATAATAGGGAAAGACCAATATATATATATATATATATATATATATATATATAAGAATAAAAATGAGCTAATTAAAGTAGAAGAAAAACTCTTAACAAAAGTGGGGGTCCCCTATCTATTTCCTATGTGAAAAGTGTTTTAAGGATGACAAAATAATTTTCTCTTTTTATGAAAAACACTTTTCAATTTTTAATTTTCACCAAGCTATGAATCAATTTTAACTTAACAAAATTTATCTTGATTAATCATAAACATCCATCTAGTTATTAAAGCAAGTAAAATAAAGTAAAGAAAAGAAAACTCACAACGTCAGATGAACGAGTAAACCACAACGGGAAAAAAACCTCAAACGGCCAAACAATCACTATGAAAGTGGATTTACAATGAACATACACAAATCTTACTCAAGTACTCGATCCCCACGAGACTTGATGTTCTTCTGATCTTCAACCACTCCTATCATAGTGCCCACATAGAAAGTCATTTTTCCACAATACATGTCCATAACACACGCGTCCACGCATGGCTTGTAACATATACGATATTAAACACGGCTCTTCCACTTCTCCATCGCAAAACCCATCAATGTTCCTCAGAGAAAACCTTCTTCTTGGCGCAAACAAGATCATTATTGCATATACTAATGAAAACTCGAATCTTCTAAACTCTAAGGATGTGTTTAGCTTTGGAAAACCTTAGAAACCAATGTGCAGAAACAGTCGGGTTCGTAAACCAGCTTTTTCAGAATGCACACTTACAAAATATGATGGAAACACGCCATTATATGTTTTCCTTAAGGCGGTATTTCGTTGGAACGACTTTGGCATGTCGCTCAAGAAAGATGGACATCTCTCTCGAACAATGTGTCAAGTCATTTGAACGACGCGTATATTAGAATCCAACTTAAATACTACTCTAATCCATCCTTATCAGATTTAAATGAAGTGTAAATTGTTTCAAACCCTTTAAAAACATTAAATTAATAAAATAACATCCTTAAACATTCTAAAATAAATTTCTTATCCTATTAAAAATACGCATTCATACCTGAGTGATATTGGAATGTAACTGAACTTGAAGACGAATAAACTTGCACCAATTAAACCTTCGGTATAAATAAATCCTTGAAGCTTTGTCGCAACGTCGTCAATAAACTTCAACACGTCATAGTTTGTGTGGGATCGTGACAATAAAAATATGACATATGACTCAAACGTGTTTTGTTCCGGAAATAAGTCAAAACTATACAATGGACTCGATTGAAAATTTAATCCTTACAAATCTCCCCCCTTGACTATTCGGGACAAAACCAACAGTGAAATGCCTAAGTCGGGTCGTCAAGCCGTATGACACCTAAATCCCATCCCATAAACTCAAAATCAAAAATATATGACAATACTAGTAAATGATTTTTCGATAAGCATGAACTGTCTGTGAATGTCGGAATGTGATGTAGTCTTGAAATCTCGAATCTCTTTAACCAAACCTACACACATGAAACAGATAAATACCCAGTGAAATATGGATGAACAAATGATATAAACCAGTATGAAAAAATAAATTCAAATCATTTGTTATGTGAGCCAAACATGGTATCAATATGTAAACAACATCTAAATCATGATACCAAGCTCATCACACAAAATCTCCCCCTACATTACATACATATCTCCCTTTTTTTATCTCGAATAGATAACCCGGTGAAAAGATAGACATATCTAGAATGAGATAAATCAATTAAATACATCTATGTAAACATGAAACAACCAGCTAATAATGATCAATAATATCAAATATGTAGCCAGTAAACAATAATTACACAAATAAGCAATCTGAGTAGTTGTGACTAAACGATCCAATGCAGCAAAATATAAAATCTATCAAAGTGAACTGCATAACAGAAGCCTAGAAGCAACCGGTAGATACGACGCAAATATTGCGTATTTCATCCCTCGAACCTATGCATTTTAACCCCCTCGGGTATCTTATTCCTTATATTTAAGCCCGTTAACCAGAAAACCTCAGTTTATATTGTTAACATGCTATATGAGGTATAATTGGGCTATTGTAGGTATTTAGGTACTAGGTATGAACTTCAGACGCATTTCGCTCAAATTTTGTAGGCAATCGTAAGTTCAAGGGCATTTTGTCTTTTCATAGCTTGGGCACCTAGCCCAACATCTTCACGAAAGTTATATCCCTCCACGAAAGCTTCGCGTGGCCGCAAACAGTGTGCAAATCCGAGTCCGTATGAAGAAGTTACGAGATTTTTATCGGAAGGGAAAACCAAACCAACCAAAGCAGGGGGAATAAGTGCAGACATGTAGCCATCGATCGATCGATCAAAAGGATCGATCGATCGATCCTTTAGTTTTTGCCCTAGAGCTGAGACAGTGGGCTGATATTTTTACCATCGATCGATCGATCAAAGGGATCGATCGATCGATGCTCTATTTTTAGCTGATATTTTGCCTTTTCTTTTCTTTTTCCATTTCTTTTCTAATTTAATTCCTTTTACTATATAAAGGAATTTTGTTGTAAATATCAGATATATTCAGTTTTATTTAGTTTTAGGTTAGGGTTTTTGGGTTTTGAGAGCTTGGCTTCATTTCTCTTTGGGATGACAACCATTTGGGCTTTGTAAGTTGAACTTTCCATCTCCTTTACCATTAATAAAGTTGTTCTTGTTTAATTCTTTCTTTATAGATTAATTTACATGCTTTATTAATTAGTTTACTTGCTTTATTTCTTGCTTTCCTAGTTTAATTAGTATAAATTAGTTTAGTTCATGATGTACCCTTAGATAAATAGGGTCGGGATTTCGTTCCGCCATTAACGGGTCCCGAACTCCGAAAGTTAGGGTTTCGTGTAAAATTGCATTTAATTGAAACCTCACGTATTAAAGTCGGATTATTATGCGTTTAACTTTCTTTGTCACGCAACGTTAGTGTTTATAGGGATATTCTGAATTTAATCCACGTGTGACCCATTTCCATTAAATGTTTAATCTCGCAACTTTAGATTGAATTCCTTATTGTGTGATATTTATGCTTAATTGTAAATGCTCGATTAAATTGCGTTCTAGTCTTAAATCTAATTAGTAGTTGTTTCAATCCGTGGGGTAGGATGCGATCCCGATCCTTGCTTTACTTTTGTGTAGCGTAACTTATTCTTTTATGTTATCACCATTCCCAACAATCACCTTTTCATTTATTTATTTTACACTTTTATTCCTGAAGTAATTAAATCAATTAACATCTGAAATTCAATCACTCCCTGTGGATTTCTTACGACACCCGACTTACCTCTGTGCTTTCTTGTCAAGTGTAGTTGTAGTTTAGGTTTTTGCATCGCGGCGGCGAAACACACAACGATTGTGTCCTCACACGATCACACTTTTACCACTCGATCACCAGCAGTACCAAAATATATAACCAAATGATTCAGGGTACTGAAACAGAAGGAAAAAAATTCCAGAGGGTCGCTCGAACAGAACAGCCTTGTTGTTCAAACGACATAAGCTTCTCTCGAGATGTCTTCACACGACATATATTTCTAGCTCGAACGAGAAAATCAAACTCTCACATCCAGTTCTAAAAATTAAACAATGTCTCCCAGCGAAAAAAATTCTTAAAAAAATAACTGAAAGTGGCAGAAAACAGCAAAACAATAGCAAAAAGTAATCAAAACAACAAAAATAATATGAGTTACATGCTAACATAGTAGCGATGTGCTCAATCATGAACATGGAATGTACGGGCATGAACTACAACAAATGAATCACAATTCCAACACATCGAAACGATCAAGAAGCTCTAATTGATAGTTACAAATCATCAAACTTTATTGTAGCCATATGTGACAATTAAAGTGTGAGCTAAATGAACTAAACAATCAAACATGCACACAAATTCAGAATATTGACGATTCTACAAACAATAACGTCATGACACGATTTTTCAACGTTAGGATTCGTGGTGCAATCCTGTTTAAATTATCCATCCGAACTCCCTCAAATATATCATATTTTTATTTGGAATGAACATAAACTAATTAGCCTATATTCTGTCATATGATTATTTTTATTGCCTTGATTTTCTTTTGGGATCTTTTAAACGGTGGATTTCAAGACGAGTCAATTTTACACTCTCGCAACCCTTTCCCATGAACACTCGTCATTTTTTCATTACTATCCTCATGGTAAACGGTTCATACATGCACACCTCCTCCTTATGTCTACTTATGAATAGATGACAAGGTTGACATAAGAACGTCTCACCAAACTCAAACATGAAAAAGTAGTCAAACATCCATATAAACTCATGCATGTGTACAAAGATGGCATAAATACAAAGTCGAATCAAAAGGCATATCAACTTCGAAACAACCCCATATAAACAATGGTTAAGATCATTGTAAGAATAAAAAATTATGACCAAATGTCTTAGCCACATGGATAATGGAAGGAAGGGGGTCCAAGAACACCAATGTGCCACATCAAACATGTAAACTAAAAAAAATAAACCGAAAATCTTTTTGATTTTTCAACATATTTTGACTAAAAAATGCAAAATCTTTTTGTGATTTTCAAAAATATAATAAACCAAAAATATTTTTGTATTTTCTTAAAAAACAAAATCTTTTTGTATTTTTCAAATAAGACTCAATAAATGAAAAATATAATACAAAATGATATACATGTCATAACACTAGCAAGATATAAATCATGATGCAAAAACTAGCATGTGACAAACATGGTAACACAATCATCCTTTAGATCTAGCACGGGGAGAATCAAGTGAAACCAAATAAGACCCATGAAGTTTTAGTCCTAAAGACTCTAAATCCGATTTCCTAACCCAAGTAGGTGTGACATGACGCATGGGGGTTTTGGAACCGACACGACTTTATTTCTAAACTTCCTGAGAGCATTCCTAAGGTCATAGCAAAAATGTCTAAGGTGACCTTTCCTACCGCAATGGTAAAAATTGTAAACACAACAGGAATGATTACCAAAATTTTGACCTCTCCTCACGTTCCTAGTGGGCTCTCTCACACAATTGGTATTGGCTTTGGTAATGGGAGCACTATTTTCGTAGCCTATCCACACCTATCACTTTTTAGTTGGACGGTGCCTAACATCCTATCCAAATTCTCCGACCTAGACTCCAAGTCAAAATTAACCTTACT
This sequence comes from Sambucus nigra, assembly GCA_949130495.1. Classification (NCBI taxonomy): domain Eukaryota; kingdom Viridiplantae; phylum Streptophyta; class Magnoliopsida; order Dipsacales; family Adoxaceae; genus Sambucus; species Sambucus nigra. The sequence goes on from OX422208.1 coordinate 589,487,952, forward strand.
CGAGTCTTTCAACTCTCCTCCAACTCACAACTCCTAGGCTCAAGCACACGCGTAGACTCCTCAAACTCTAGAATCTCCTTTTTCAATGCCTCCATCAAACCACAAAGGATATCTCTCTCTTTTTCCACATATTTTAGCTTCTCCCTAAACGTCTTCTCCCGTTCCCTAAAATCCTCAATCAAAGCATCATTATTTTCTATAGCACTCTCATTCAACCTAGCTTGCAATTTAGACTTTGCCTTTTTCACTTTCACCGCTTCAGCATACAACTCATTAAATGCAATTTTTCACTCTTTCACATCAACCTCCTCTTCCTTACTCAGTTCAACCCCACTCACTTGGGATTCAACTACCTCGGAAGTGTCATGCACATTAGAATCTTTATGGGAAGATTTATCGTCGTCGCTCACCTGAAATGCCAAGAAAGCAACAAACTTACTCTCATTAGGGGAACTTTCTCCCTCTTTCATATCACTATCACTTAAGGAGGCACTATATGCAATCGGTTTCTTGACCTCTTTCTTAAGTCTAGTGGGACACTCGATAACTTTATGACCATAGCCCTCACACCTTAAACACCTATCCGACTCAATTCTATTAAATTTCTCACTTTTATATTTAGGGGTGGAATATACATTGTTGTTCTTGCATTTCTTAAACTTTTTGCCATCTTTCGATTGATTTTGAAACTTAAGAAATTTTATAAACTTTTTAGCCAACAATGTGACATCCTCAAAATCGGAATCGAAATCGTCATCCAAAACTTTAGTTTCCCCTTTTAGGATTTCAAAGAATTGCCCTTTTCTTTCTTAAGCACTTGCTTGGAGGTAAACATATCGAGTTCATATGTTTGTAAGTCACCTACAATCTCTTCAAGTTTCGTCGAATCAAGCATGCCTAGGGAGTTTAAAATGGTCACTTTTGCATCAAACCTACTTGATAAAGATCTCAAAAATTTCTTTATAACACGATTGTCGGGAATCCTCTCTCCTAAGTTAAACGACGAGTTGACAATATTAGACAACCTAGCGTAAAACTCATCAAACAACTCACTTTCTGACATCTTAATTATCTCAAACCGTGTAGTGAGGTTTTGTAACTTAGACGCCCTAACCATGCTAGTGCCGTCGTGAGTAAGTGCAAGTGTATCCTAAGCCTCTTTTGAAGTTTCACAACTCATGATTCAATTATACTCTTCAGGTGTGACATGTGAGGAAATAAAGTGCAGACCCTTAGAATTGTAAAGTGCAAGCCTATGTTCAACCTCGATCCATAACTCAACGAGTTTCAAACTAGTGACCTCACCCTCTCATGTGACTGGTAGAGACCAACCCTTTTCAATCGCTAACCACACACGCTCATCAATGGATTTTGAAGTACTTCTCATTCGTATTTTCCAATAAGCATAATTTGTTCCATCAAAAATACGAGAACGAAAACTTTCAAAGCCTCTGAAATTCATTCCGAAAACACAAGGGATCAAACACAATAAAAAAAAATCTTTCTAGCTCTGATACCAATATGTGGGTCCCCATTTTATTTCTTATGCGGAAAGTGTTTTAATGATGGCAAAACAATTTTCTCTTTTTATGAAAAAACCTTTTCAATTGTTAATTGGTTTAATTCAAGATTAAACTAGTTAAATGGTTGCGAACAGTTTGTTGAAGAAACACTTTGTCAAAATAAATTTCTTAACACAAGATGTATTTCAAATAGTATGAACAAGTTATTTAAGGTATAGGTTTATCAGTTTTGAAAACCAGAACATATAAAGAAATTAAATCAACACATCCTCAAGAAAGGGATGACAAGAAGAGAAAGTATACTAGTATAATTTTTAAAGTGGTAAAACCCCACCCAATTGGGAAAACATCCAAGGTCTCTACACCTCAAAAGTAAAAATCCACTAAAATAGAGTAATAGGTTACAAACTATATAACAATCAAGATACACAATCAAGCCTAATCTAAGTTCAGAAATTATACCAGCTCCTATGGCGTTTTATGACTTCTCCCAAGGCTCTGATGTTGTTGATGTTCTCCCAGCTTTGTACTCCACTCCTTTTAGCTTTGCAACACTCCTTCAATATTTACGTCGACTCAAATGTTCAGAATCTGTCTACCAACACCTTTTAATGTTCTAGTGTGAAAGTGTAAGCGATGATGTGCTCTAAATCATATACATGCAACTCACACACACTTATTACAGACCAAATGATTATCAAATTACAAATAGATTCTAAAATGCAAAGAAGATTTCTAAAATCAGTTAGATCGAAATTCATACTTTGGACCTTTCAATTTATCTGCAGATCAAGAGGGAATCTTGCTATATAAAAGAGCCAAGATCCTAAACACTTTCGTTATTCGAAAAATATTTATAAATATTTCATAAAATGTGAAATAATTGAAAGTGTAAATCCCCAATCAAGATCCTAACTAGATCTAAGTCCAAGTACTCTCAAATACTGAAATCAGAAATGATTTTGTTGGTTTAGGGTTTGAAAGAAACATAAGAGTTTAAAACAACCAACAAAATTGAGATTTCTCGAAAGAAGAAATAAAAACGAGTAAGATAAAACGTGAAGTGTATCACAGACTCACAAATGAGATTTGAAAAATGTGTCTAGGTTGGACAAGAGATTAAGAATAAGAGAGGATGGATCTTCTCAAATCTAGAACTAACTCAACTCTCAGAACTATTTTCAGGTGAGATCTGACCGGAGTTAGGTTAGGATTTTCGTTTTCTCTCTCTTTTTCTTATCTCTCTCTCTCTCTCTCTCTCTCTCTCTCTCTCTCTCATCTTTTTTTTTCTCTCAAAATTGAGGTGAGAAAAAGTTAGAAATGAAAGAACGAAGTCTCCTTTTATACAAGGAAGAGAAGGATCTGGAAAGTCTCAGGTAAATGGACGATTAAGATTTGATCGAAGGAAATCTAATGGCTACTAAAGCACCGCATTTATAAAAGCTCTGATTAGTTTAAAATGTTAACACATGGATCAAGTAAGAATGCATGGAGGCCATAGATTAAAATGATCCAAGTGTTTTCAATCATCCTCAGGTATGTGAGTGTAAAGAAACACAGATCCAACTGTTATAAGTCCAACACGTATAAGGCTGAGATGACTTAAAAAATGCGTATTTTTAGTCTTTCAGAAATACAAATTTTACCCACAATATTATCTAGCGCTTCCTATTTCTACCCAAGTGAAGTTTTAATAGCTTTTACTAATTACAAAATAACCCACAACATTTGTAAAAACCAAATTTAAATTTTAAAAAAAAATGTTTTAAAATTCCTATAAATTATTTAAAATATCCCAAAAATTAAGAAAAAATTATTTTAATGGGATTTAACTCATACACACCCATATTATGAAGAATGCAACACATGATGAGGTGTTGGTGTTCTACCTTTAGGAACAATTTGAGGAATTCAAATAAAAAGTCTGAAGGCTTTTTGGTCAACAAGGATATGACTCAATATTTTTATAATTTCCAAACTAAATGAGCTACTATATAGTATAGACTCAAGTGAGTAAAAGATACAGGGTGATTCAATCTCTCCCTTTAGAAATATGAGACAAAATCTCCTTTGAGTCATCGAGGACTCGTCGGGATACAAAATAAATAAGAAAAACCTATTCATATACAAAAATTCAATCTACCCAATATCCTAAAAAAAGAAAATTACATAACTCAACTATTTACAAACCAATACCCTATCAAAATTCTGTTGTAAATGAAGGTATTAATTCCTGAAAATGAGATAACTAAGATCAAGATTTTTAGTTGAGAATACAATATGAATTGTCCAAGTAGACTTAAATTTCTCCCCCATTTTGTCTCAAATGGATAAAGGGCAAAGAAAACAAGTATGAAACAATAAATCATTATTCTGCCATAACCATACCAATAGATTTGCACAAAGATTCAAATCGAAGATAATCCAATGGTTTAATAAATAATTCAGCTAATTGCAATTCAGTAGGTAGGTAATTAATTTCTAACTCCTTATATTCAACTAACTCGCGTATGAAATGATATCTGATTTTAATATGTTTGGTGCGAAAGTGCTGAACTGGATTTTTAGAAATATTGATCGCGCTTTGATTGTCACAATAGAGATATAACTTATCTTCAGTTATACCGTAATCTTGTAGAATTTATTTTAGCCAGAGTAATTGAGCACAACAACTTTTTACCGCAATATATTCGGATTCGATAGTAGATAAGGAAGTGCAGTTTTATTTCTTACTACTCTATCCTACCAAATTATTACCAATGTAGTAACATGCTTCTGAAGTACTCTTACTATGATCGGAACACCCAACCCAATCAGCATCAGTGTATCCTACTATAGTACTATAAGTGTCTTCAGTGAACCAAAGTCCTAAGTTTAGAGTGCCTTTAATGTATTTGATAATTCTTTTAACGCATAATAAATTACTCTCTTTAGGATTATTTTGATATCGAACACACACGTAAACATAGTACATGATATCAGGACGGGAGGCAGTAAAGTAAAGTAAGCTTCCTATCATACTACGGTATAAGGTTGAGTCGATGGATTTACCATTGTCAACTTTAGAAGTTTGACAGAAGTACTCATAGGAGTCCTAGCTTCTTTAGATATTTCTAGGCCAAACTTCTTGAAAATCTCTAAAGCGTATTTGGATTGCGATATAAATATACCATCTGAATTTTGCTTAACTTCGAGTCCTAAGAAGAATTATAACTCCCCTATAAGTGACATATGGAATTCCCGATGCATAATGTCAGAAAATGTTTTGACATTTGTACGGGAAGTAGATCCAAAAATGATATCGTCTACATATACTTGGGTTATGGTAATATTTCTGTCAAAATGTTTGACAAAAATAGTTTGATCATTCCCTCCTCGTTTAAAACCATTGTTTCGAAGGAAGGTAGATAAACGTTCGTACCAAGCTCTAGGAGCTTTTTTTAACCCATAAAGATCTTTCTTAAGCCGGTAGGCGTAATTTGGATGATGAGCATCAATGAACCCTTTGGGTTGTTTTACGTAGGTCTCCTAAGTTAAGATGCCATTAAGGAAAGCGGATTTAATATAGTATAAAATGCAAATGATAAGCTATTGTAAAAAGTAAGCGAACAGACTCGAGGCGAGTGGAAGGAGCAAAAGTTTCCTCAAAATCTATTCCTTAAATCTGAGAGTAGCCTTGGGAAACTAATCTAGCTTTATTGTGAATAATCATCCCAGATTCAACTGTTTTATTTTTAAAAATCCAACGTGTGCCGATAAACTTTTTATTTTCAGGCCGGGGTACAAGATACCATACATCATGTATGACAAATTGAATAAGTTCCTCCTGCATAACCCTTATCCACAATGGTTCATTTAGTGCTTTATTAACATTCTTTAGTTCTATAAGATAAACAAAGCATGCATAATGAGCAAGGGTACGTAGTTGGGATCTTGTACGAACTGGCTTAATAGGATTACCAACTACACTATCTGACAAATGATCTTTGGAAACCCAGTTAGGTACTTCAGGGGTCTCAGTTGGTAAGGATTCATCTATCTCTGGAGAATCATAATTTAAAATGTTTTTAGATTCATCCCCTATAGCTGGTTCTTTGATCTTAATTTCTACTTTAGTGTCACTTACAACCACATTAATAGATTCCATCATGGTTTTGGTACAAAGATTGTAGACACAGTAGGCTCTACTATTTGGAGAATATCCTAAGAAAATAGCTTTATCTCCTCTGGTTTCGAGTTTAGACAGATGTTCTCTGTCTTACGGACATAACAGGTGCTACCAAAGGTTCTAAAGTATTTTAAGTTATATTTATTCCCATACCACAGCTCATAGGATGTTTGTTTGGAATTTTTTCTTAAGTAAACTTGATTGATTATATGACAGGCTGTACGAATGGATTTTACCCAAAAATATTTAGGTAGGTTCTTCGCATGAATCATCACACAGGCCATTTTTTGAAGAGTGCGATATATACGCTCAGCAATTCTATTTTGTTGAGGTGTCTTAGGGGAAATAAATCCATGTTTCTAACCACTATAGTCACAGTATTTAATGACACCTTAATCTATGAAGTCTCCTCCTCTATCACTACGAATTCTATCTACGTGGGAATCCTTTTCATTTTCTATACGAACTAAGATTTTTAAAAATTTACAAAAAGTTTTTGACTTGTGTTTTAAAAAAGCAACCCAGGTAAATCGAGTGAAGTCATCAACCATAACTAAGATATAACTATTGCCACGAAAACTAGCAGTATGAGAAGGACCCATTAGGTCCATATGGATGAGTTCTAGAGGTTTAGTGGATAGAACTTCTTTAACTTTCTTTTGGGGAGCCTTAACAATTTTTCCTTCTTGACAGGGACCACATATGATGTTTGAAATTAGTTTGATATTAGGAAGACCTCTAACTATCTCTTGGGAGAACAATTTACTAAGATAATCATAATTAATGTGACCCAACCTATTATGCCATATCTCGTATTCATCCATTTTGGCAATGTCAGAAACCTCTGTACATGGATTGACTGTGTAACAGTTATCTGGAGTACGGAGTCCTGTAATAATACAATCACCTTTTTCATTTAAATTTTTTCAATTGTTCTTTGAAAAGGTGACAGTATGGTTGGAGTCACAAAACTATGATATACTTAGTAAATTGGCTTTAAGACCTTTTAACAAGAGAACATCCTCAAGAACGGGTAATCCTTCTTCATGGAGTGTTCCTTTGTCAATGTTCTGGGCAGATACACCATCTTCAAACAAGACTTTTTCGCTAGAGAAGTTAGTTTTGTTTGAAAGTTTGGAATCATCCCCGGTCATATGTTTGGAACATCCGGAGTCTAAGTACCATCCAGATATCGTGTTTTCAACTTTAAAAGTACTGATCACAATGTTACATTTCAACTGGGGTAATAGATCATCTTTTCTGACCCAAATTGCTCTAGATTTTAATTTGCACTTATTAGCTCATATTTGATAAAATTGGTGAGCTTCAGTCTTTTTCTTTAAAAGATTTTTGCGCAGGTTTATGAGTATTATAGACAGTTTGAGAAATTATTTTAGAAAAGAATCTAGGATTCCTTCTTGTTGATGGTCTTTTAGTATTAGTCCTTCTCTTTCTATTTCGATAGTTATAATTCTTATATGGCTGTCTAGGAAGGACATAATTGTTTCGGCTTCTCCTAGAATAGTTGAAGTTATGGTAAACAAGAGAGTTATACACTGGATTACATAGACATTTGGAATAGCAACCGTCAAAGTAATGTCCATAGACATCACAATAGGAGCAGTAATGATGGCACGTAGAACTCATAACCTTAGGAAAATTGTTATTCGAAGGCTTGTCTAGGTTTTTGGAACAACCCGAGACTTTAGAGACGATAATTTATTTATTTTGGGAGAAATAAATATTATTTTATTTGGAGAATTATTAAATTGGCATTTGAGGTCAAAATTTGAAGTTGTTAGAAAGTGTTTCGAATGGCAATTCTGAGGGTGTAGTTGTTTTCGAAAGGGTCGAGAAAGTCAAAATGACTGTACTTGGGGTCTATTTAGGTTACGAAATAATTTAAGTGCGTTTGACTCGAATTAAAGTTACCAAGTCATTTAAAGTGTGTATTATCATTTAAAGTCGTGTATTTTGGGAGACGATGCTTATTAACCTACGGGAGAAACAATTATCCTTAGAGAGAAAGAGAAATAGAAAGAAAGAAAGAGAGGAGAAGAAAGAAGAAGAAGAGAAAGAGAGAGAAAGTGGAGATTTCCGGCCAATACGCGATCTCGAGGACGAATCAGACCCTACGAACTTGAGGCAAGTGATTAAACTTGCTAAATAATTATTGTGTACCATTTATTTCACGATTTGTGGATTAAATCTTTGGGTTTTAGGTTTAGTTTCTCAAAACCTAACTTTTGTGTAAAATCCTAGATTTGTTGTGTAGAAAATGGATTTGAGGTTAGAAATTAGTTTAAATGTGTTTTTAGATGAATATTAATGTTATATATGTGATTGGGTTGAAGAGATAAGAGTGGGAGATGATTAAAATGAATTTTGGGATTTTTGGCTTAATAAAAAGTAGCCATTTTTGAGGTTTCTGAGGAGACGAATCGATTCGAAAATATGAAGTTGCCCAGGTCTGAGTGACCGAATCGATTTGGACCCCAGCCGAATCTATTAGGCCTGAGACAGAGTCCCAGGTCTTAGGACCCGAATCGATTCGCCTTGGAGGCCGAATCGATTCGCTGGGCCGAATCGATTCGGATTTGGCCTGAATCGATTCGGAAACAGGGTATTTTTTTTAGGGGGGGATGTTTTTGTAAGGAGAATTTCATTCCGTTTCGTTTGAGGTTATCGATTGGGATATCTATAGGGATTATTAGGAGTATGCCTTGGAGATTTTAGGGAGTTTCCGTTATGAGAAATGATTGGAGTCATATTGATTAAATGTGAGAGAAATTATCGATTAAAGAATATAGTATATACTAAGTGGGGAAGCCCACTAACAATAAAGATTCCTATTTGGAAATAATTATGGAAGCATATGAAAGAGTGAGAACGCGCTTAGCGATATTGGATCTTATAATCAAATCCCAAATGGGATAACTTTAAAGGTTCATATGATTAATTGAACCATATTTTGTAGTGAGAATATAAATGCTAATAAATGTGCATACGGATATAGAAATATCCTTAACGATGATTGATTTGGGAGATGTCTCACACAATGAGAAATGCTAATCGAGGTGCATTAGGATAGAGAATATCCTTAACATAAATAGAATTGAGAAACAATTCATAATCATGAAGTGATGCGAAAACTTCAAGTGAGAAGTAGTATAGTGTATACTAAGTGGGGAAGATGTGTGAGAATTGACGATTAGTATATCAAGAGAGAGAAATATACTAAATAATGATATTAATTCAACTACGCCTAAGTGCGTACTACGAATATATAAACAATGTGATAGGTATACCTTATATGGTGGTATATCTTTATATGATGTGATGATGTATGTATATCTTATGTGATGATATATATATATAAGTGAAGCATACCCCCTTCTTGCTATCAGTGGGAAGTTGCGCGATGAGGGTGAGCATCCGGGCTCGATGATCAGTGGGTGGATATTAACCAGGTCATAGTCGTCCATGGTGATTATTATTTGATATACATTTATTATTTTGGGGGTGAGAAGTCGTGGGTATGTGTCATTCTCACTTTTCGATTAGAAACTATGACCACTTCCCGAACGTTGTGTGTGTGAGTTGATCACGAGGTAGGTGTTGTTTTGTCCTACAGGTGGTCCTCAGTATGCTACGTGGTTTGGGCACTGGAAGATGATAGCATTGAGACCCTGAGTCCTCGAGTTATAGCTCTTTGTATGGTTATTATATTATTATTGTGCTTGGTACTTGGGTATTGAGGGAATAATGGACCTCAACGACCAACATTGCCAAGGAGTAGTGTAACGGGGGGTTCCTTGTTTGAATTTCGCTTTGCGAGACGTCCCACGCATGAAACGCAGGGTAATGTTGGGAGTGAGGAGAAGTTAGTCCTTAATGATCATATATATATATATATATATATAGTATATACATCTCGACGATCGATAGTGCCAAGGAGTAGTGTAACGGGGGGTTCCTTGTTTGGATTTCGCTTTGTGAGATGTCCCTTGCATGAAACACAGAGCACTGTTGAGAATTGGGAATAATAATTTAATCAATTGAATAATAAGAATTTAGGTTACATGCATCATGCATTAAGGGCATAATGAATCTCAAAAATCAATACTGTCAGGAGTAGTGTAACGAGGGGGTTCCTTGTTTGGATTTTGCTTTGCGAGACGTCCCACGCACGAAACGTAGTGCAGTATTGAGAATTGGGAGAAGTTTAGTCCTTATCACTTAGATGCTAGTAACTCATATATAATTATATTTGTTGATGTTATAACTAGAATATGAGAAATTCTAGTAAAGATAATGTTTATGTATAGTGTACGCTAGTAAGTGAATGTTTATGTATAGTGTACGCTAGTAAGTGAATGTTTATGTAACTTTTATATGTTAAGTAAGTGAACGAATAAAAGAGAATAATACTATTAGTAATTAAAGTATGTGATTTAGATGGAATTTAGATAAGATTAGATTGAGGGATAAGTTAGATGGTTGTAATTGAACTTTTAAATTGGGTATTAATTTAGAGTTATTTGCCTAATTAGAATTGGGCATTTATTTGGAGATCACGTGCATACGTTTAGTTGCGCGCCTTAGTGTAGGGGAGAGTTGGGTTATTATGAAGAGTGCGACTCCATTAAATCATATCATAATGCATTTATAATTATTATGCATTTTAATGCACTTGCTATAAAATGTTTTCACCTCGGGCTCTAGCCCGTTTATATTTTCTCCTGCTATGCATCTATATTATATTATTTTAGGTGTTCCTCCGCATGGACGCCATTGAGGTTTATCCATCCAGTGTATTCGTGGAGCTGTAGAAGTAGCAGACTGTTGCGGCACTTCACTCTAGTCGATTCCTATCTTTTGTATATCTAGATTAGGATTTAGTTTGTATATCGAATTTATACCCAAGTGTTGTAGATTAACTCTTTTATATTCTCTCTCTCATATTTTTGTATTGTCTGTGACTCGACAGCATATTCGGGTCTATTATTATGTACATCTTGTTGTACTCTTTTATATTATTAGAGTTTTTATTTATTACTCATCATATTTAGATGTAGTACTGTTGGTTATGGTTGCATGGTTGGTTTTATATTGGTGTTAAATAAAAGTTTTAAATTTTTGACATCCGCTTTTAATAGTTTCGGGTAGTTAGCCTTATATTATTTAGTATTGCCAGTTGATGTTGAGACTGAGCCATCTGAGATACCTGATTTAATGTAGTATAGGGCTGGCCACCCGTTATTATTTTGAGCGGGTTATCACAGATGGTATCAGAGCATCAGGTTTTGGTGTCTTTACGATCTGTGTGGGATACTGCGATCTTTCGTAAGCATTCTTGATATAGAGCCTTATTATTAGAACTTTTGTATTCAAACGTCCATATTTCTTCTATGATGAGAAAACATTTGAAAGGCGTTCTGATACACGTGTTCTTGTTTTAGATGCCACCGAAGAGAGGTCGTTCAGTTAGGGAAAATAAAGGGGCTTAGAATATGGAACCCCAATTGCCTCCCAGGACTATAACTACAGATGAAGTTGACAATATTGTGGCACACGTAGTAACTGCTGCCATTTCTATGATGGCACAGTAATCTGCCGTTCAAGCAGCCCAAGCCCATTTTGGACTGTCTTTATGGGACAGAGTGAAGGAAGATTTTAGTAAGAGGCATCCTCCAGAGTTTTTAGGGGGAGTTTATGCAATGGCTGCAAGTCAATAGAAGAATAGTATGCAGAGGCCCCTCTGTATGGTTGAGTGTAGTGAGGTGCAAAAGCTTTTTTTAGACACCTTTAAGTTAACGGGTCCAGCTCTCCAATGGTGGGAGTCTGTCACCACATCAGAACAGAGAGATACTTTTCCTATAACAGATTTTTGGGAACTCTTTGATCGAAGGTATTTTCCTTCCCCAATTCAGAAGGAAATGAGAAGGAAATTGATGGATGTGTTCCAAGGAAATAGAACGGTGTCAGAATATGAAGAAGATTTTTCTAGATAGGCGAAATTACTACTTGATGAGGTAAATACGGAAGAGGAGCGTATATCAAAATTTATTCGAGGTTTAGATGAGAAAATTCGACAGCATTTAATAGAGGTCCTAGTGTTAGTGACTTTCATCGAGGTAGTGAATGCGGCACTGTTGAAGTGTCATGAATACCGTCTTCATTCGCAAGAGGGTAAGGACTTTTAGAGATTCGATTTCATCAAGTAGGTTTGGCGAAAGGAATGTCAGTAATACCAGTGGGTACAAGTCGAATTGTAGAGAGTCACAACGGTGTTTTGTTCCTCCAGGTGGGTCGGAGGAATTGCGGGTAGATGTTTCTTTTTTAAAGAAAAAGGTCATAGAAAGAGGGATTGTTCTACAAGAGGTAAAGGACCTCGTTTTGATGAATTTTGGAAGTGCAACCCCAGCAGATTCGAGGTCATTTTATACCAGGGGAATTTGTGTGGGATCCCAATGATGAGGAAGGGCAATTGGACTAGAGATGGATGATGTAAGTTATTTTCCTTTGTGAATAGGAATATTAATATATAAAGTTTTGGATATCGCATGGGAGATGTTTATGAGAGGGTAGTGCTATAACCCTATTATGTATGTAATGACCCGAAAGGGAATTTTGAGCAAGTTAGGCTCTTATACAAATTATCTTTTGGAGAGAATAGATTATTTTGTAATGTGCTCAAAGAGAGCTATAAACCTTGTTATGAACGTAATAAAAGTTATGTGTATCAAGTAGTAATGATAAAGCTACTTATTTGTATATAGTCATGTTAGACTTATATAATTGTTGTATTCCAGCTATGGAAGAGCCTAATACATGGCAATTTGTTAATGTGATATAAGATACTATTTTTTAAAAGAGTTCGAAATTTGTGAGTTATTGGGACGCGGGGAAGTTTAGCTCATGATTATGCTAATTTTAATGAGCTGTATGTTGTTGTATGTATAATGATTGTTAAGACCTTGTGTTATGGGCACAAGGCCTTTTATATATGAATCGTAAGACATAAACTTTTTTTAAAAATAAACTGTTTTCAAAATCAAACTTTTTATAAGCCTTTGGGCCATTTCAAAATGATTTACACAAAAAAATATTTTCAAACTTTAGTCCGGATTTAACAAACTCTCAATCCCCGATGTCGCTACATATTAGTGAATTGGGAGGGTTCCTTATTTGGATTTCGCTTGCGAGACCTCCCCGCATGAAAGTGGCGAATGTCAGGAATTGAGAGGAGTTATTTCCTTGGACCATTAAAAATTTTTATACCATTAATATTGCTAGTATTATATATACTTATTTAGAATTATGGAACTTTGGAGGCAAATGAAGCCTCACTATGAGTTGTACGAGTAAAGCTCGAATAAAGGGTGTATGGGCACCCTAGTTGTTAAAATTGGGTTTTATAAAACTTAAAATAAATTAAAATAATTCGTCCTGGGAAGTTAGAGGTTTGGGTATAGGACTAGTGAGGATGAGTGTAGTAGGAACTAGTTGAGCTTTGGAGTATTAGGCTTAGTTGAATTTCGAGGACGAAATTCTTGTAAGTGGGGAAGTTTGTAACAACCTGAGACTTTAGAGACGATAATTTATTTATTTTTCGAGAAATAAATATTATTTTATTTGGAGAATTATTAAATTGGCAATTGAGGTCAAAATTTGAAGTTGTTAGGAAGTGTTTCGAATGGCAATTATGAGGGTGTAGTTGTTTCCGGAAGGGTCGAGAAAGTCAAAATGACTATACTTGGGGTCTATTTAGGTTCCGAAATAACTTAAGTGCGTTTGACTCGAATTAAAGTTACCAAGTCATTTAAAGTGTGTATTATCATTTAAAGTCGTGTATTTTGGGAGACGAGGTTTATTAAGCCTACGGGAGAAACAATTCTCCTTAGAGAGAAAGAGAAATAGAAAGAAAGAAAGAGAGAAGAAGAAGAAGAAGAAGAAGAAGAAGAAGAAGAAGAAGAAGAAGAAGAGAAAAAGAGAGAAAGTGGAGATTTTCGGCCAATACGCGATCTCGAGGACGAATCAGACCCTAAGAACTTGAGGCAAGTGATTAAACTTGCTAAGTAATTGTTGTGTACCATTTATTTCATGATTTGTGGATTAAATCTTTGGGTTTTAGGTTTAGTTTCTCAAAACCTAACTTTTGGGTAAAATCCTTGATTTGTTATGTAGAAAATGAATTTGAGGTTAGAAATTAGTTTAAATGTGTTTTTGGATGAATATTTATGTTATATATGTGATTGGGTTGAAGAGATATGAGTAAGAGATGATTAAAATGAATTTTGGGATTTTTGGCTTAATAAAAATTAGCCATTTTTTAGGTTTCTGAGGAGTCGAATCGATTCGACCCCTTACCGAATCGATTTCTAAAATATGCAGCTGCCCAGGTCTGAGTGACCGAATCGATTCAGACCCCAGCCGAATCGATTCGGCCAGAGACAGAGTCCCAGGTCTTAGGACCCGAATCGATTCGCCTTGGAGGCCGAATCGATTCGCAGGGCTGAATCGATTCGGATTTGGACCGAATCGATTCGAAAATAGGGCATTTTTTTTGGGGGGGGGGGATTTTTTTCTAGGGAGAATTTCATTCCATTTCGTTTGAGGTTATCGATTGGGAATCTCTATAGGGATTATTAGGAGTATGTCTTGGAGATTTTAGGGAGTTTCCCTTATGAGAAATGATTGGAGTCAGATTGATTAAATGTGAGAGAAATTACCGATTAAAGAATATAGTATATACTAAGTGGGGAAGCCCACTAACATTGAAGATTCCTATTTGGAAATAATTATGGAAACATATGAAAGAGTGAGAACGCGCTTAGCGATATTGGATCTTAGAATCAAATCCCAAATGGGATAACTTTAAAGGTTCATATGGTTAATTAAACCATATTTTGGAGTGAGAATATAAATGCTAATAAATGTGCATACGGATATAGAAATATCCTTAACGATGATTGATTTGGGAGATGTCTCACACAATGAGAAATGCTAATCGAGGTGCATTAGGATAGAGAATATCCTTAACACAAGTAGAATTGAGAAACAATTCATAATCATGAAGTGATGCAAAAATTTCAAGTGAGAAATAGTATAGTGTATACTAAGTGGGGAAGATGTGTGAGAATTGATGATTAGTATATCAAGAGAGAGAAGTATACTAAATAATGATATTAATTCAACTACGCCTAAGTGCGTACTACAAATATATAAACAATGTGATAGGTATACCTTCTATGGTGGTATATCTTTATATGATGTGATGATGTATGTTTATCTTATGTGATGATGATGATATATATATATATATATATATATATATAAGTGAAGCATACCCCCTCCTTGTTATCAGTGGGAAGTTACGCGATGAGGGTGAGCACCCTAACTCGATGAGCAGTGTGTGGATATTCCCCAGGTCATAGTCGTCCATGGTGATTATTATGTGATATACATTTATTATTTTGGGGGTGAGAAGTCGTGGGAATGTGTCGTTCTCACTTGCCGGTTAGGAACTATGATCGCTTCCCGGACATTGTGTGTGTGAGTTGATCACGAGGTAGGTGTCGTTTAGTCCTACAGGTGGTCCTCAGTATGCTACGTGGTTTGGGCACTAGAAGATGATAGCATTGAGACCCTGCGTCCTCGAGTTATAGCTCGTTTGGATGGTTATTATATTATTGTTGTGCCTGGTACTTGGGTATTGAGGGCATAATGGACCTCAACGACCAACATTGCCAAGGAATAGTGTAACGGGGGGTTCCTTGTTTGGATTTCGCTTTGCGAGATGTCCCACGCACGAAACTCAGTGTAATGTTGGGAGTGAGGAGAAGTTAGTCCTTAATGCTCATATATATATATATATATATATATATATATATATATATATATACATCTCGACGATCGACAGTGCCAAGGAGTAGTGTAACGGGGGGTTCCTTGTTTGGATTTCGCTTTGCGAGATGTCCCACACACGAAACGCAGTGCACTGCTGAGAATTGGGAATAATAAATTGATTAATTAATTGAATAATAAGAATTTGGGTTACATGCATCATGCATTAAGGGCATAATGAATCTCGAAAATCAATACTGTCAGGAGTAGTGTAACGGGGGGGTTCCTTGTTTGGATTTTGCTTTGCGAGACGTCTCACGCATGAAACGTAGTGCAGTATTGAGAATTGGGAGAAGTTTAGTCCTTAGCATTTATATGCTAGTAACTCATATATAATTATATTTGTTGATGTTATAACTAGAATATGAGAAATTCTAGTAAAGAGAATGTTTATGTATAGTGTACGCTAGTAAGTGAATGTTTATGTATAGTGTACGCTAGTAAGTGAATGTTTATGTAACTTTTATGTGTTAAGTAAGTGAACGAATAAAAGAGAATAATACTATTAGTAATTAAAGTATGTGATTTAGATGGAATTTAGATAAGAGTAGATTGAGAGATAAGTTAGATGGTTGCATTTGAACTTTTGAATTGGGTATTAAGTTAGAGTTATTTGCCTAATTAGAATTGGGCATTTATTTGGTGATCACGTGCATACGTTTAGTTGCGCGCCTTAGTGGAGGGGTGGGTTGGGTTATTATGGAGAGTGTGACTCCATTAAATCATGTCATAATGCATTTATAATTATTATGCATTTTAATGCACTTGCTATAAAATGTTTTCACCTCGGGCTCTGACCCGTTTATAATTTCTCCTGCTATGCATCTATATTATATTATTTTAGGTGTTCCTCCGCATGGACGACATTAAGGTTTATCCATCCAGTGTATTCGTGGAGTTGTAGCAGTAGCGGACTGTTGCGGCACTTCGCTCTACTCGATTCCTATCTTTTGTATATCTAGATTAGGATTCAGTTTGTATATCGGGTTTATACCCAAGTGTTGTAGATTAACTCTTTTATATTCTCTCTCTCAGATTTTTGTATTGTCTGTGACTCGACAACATATTTGGGTATTTTATTATGTACATCTTGTTGTACTCTTTTATATTATTGGAGTTGT
This sequence comes from Sambucus nigra, assembly GCA_949130495.1. NCBI lineage: Eukaryota > Viridiplantae > Streptophyta > Magnoliopsida > Dipsacales > Adoxaceae > Sambucus > Sambucus nigra. Next base: position 589,504,673 of record OX422208.1, read on the forward strand.
ATTTATCACTCATCATATTTAGATGTAGTAGTGTTGGTTATGGTTGCATGGTTGGTTTTATATTGGTGTTAAATAAAAGTTTTAAATTTTTGACGTCCGCTTTTAATAGTTTCGGGTAGTTAGCCTTATATTATTTAGTATTGTCAGTTGATGTTGAGACTGAGCCATCTGAGATACCTGATTTAATGTAGTATAAGGTTGGCTACCCGTTATTATTTTGAGTGGGTTGTCACAGTTTTGAGCCCTAGTCTTATTTCTACGTGGCACAGGATAAAATGACGAATCAGCGTGTCGAATAGGGGGCAGATGTATTTAGACTTATGTTCAACATTATTCTTAGAGTTACTTGATTCACCAATGTCTAACTTTTATTGTTTAAGTTAAAATCATTTTTTCAAATTTTAAAAAGCTGGACAAGTTTCAACTGGTCTTTTGCCACCAGAGACAAACTTGATGGGTTTAAAAGTTTTTGTTTGCTTGGAATTGTTATAGCAAAAGCCTATTCCAGCTCTGTTATCAGAATTGGTCTTACTTTCAGCAACATAGTCTTCAAAACATTTAGAGTTATTTTCAAATTTAGCAAACTTTTTGAAGACTGTTGATGTCTTTTCTTTTGTTTGTTCCAATTCTAACAACGTTCCTTTATACTTCTTTTCCAGAATTTCATTAGTTTCAGTCAAATCTTTCAATTTTTGTTCAAAAACCTTGATTTCATTTTTATGAGTTAGACATTGAGTAGTATACTCTTCATCATTCTGTTTAACCATTTGGCTTAAGGATTCTAATTTGTTGGAAAGTTCTTTGACTACCTTCTCTATTTTAGTGCTTTTCTTGAGAGTCTTTATGTGCGAATATCTGGAAGGTCTTCATTATCGAAGTCACTAGGTGTGCAGTGTGTAGTGTCCCCTAATGGTTCATTTTTAGGACTCACACACCCATTGACATCAACAACAGAGCATTCCCTTTTACTCACACACACATCATTCGAAGCATTATCAGCATTCTCAAGTAACAAAGTAAACAAATCAGTAGGAATAGTATCATTTAACACAACATGATCAGGTTCCTTATCATCAATGTAAATTATCTTAGCAAACAATGGCATATAAGGGTTATAAGTGTTAGATGACTAAGGTTCATTATTTACAGATTCACTTGAGTCATCCCAAGTCTTGCATAGATGAGCCATATTATGTTTGTGAATTTTGACTAAGTTAACTCTACAGTCACTAGCCATGTGTCCTAACTTCCTACATCTATAAAATTCAACATTTTTAAGGTCTCTCTCAGATCTCTTATGATTATAAGTCTGGTATTTGTCTTTTCTTCTCTCATGAGGCCTATTATTAGATTGGTTTGGATACGTAGGTTTGCCTTGTCTTTTTGCTATTTTATTTTAAAATTTCACAATTTTCTTAAATTGTTTAGACATTAAGGCAAGGTGATTATCTAAACTATCTAAATTACCGTCCTCATCAGAGTCCAAGTCAATGCCAGGTATACTAAGTTCAGGTGTGGTCAACTTAGATGAAGAAATAAGATTAGAAGCAAACTGTTTCTTATGGGTCTGAGTTAATTGTTTCCTAAATTCTAATTCCATTTCCACAGTTCTCAATTTGCTACTAAGGAGTTCAGGTGTGAGATTTTGATCATCCATCTCCTCAATTACATATCTCTTATTATCAAATTTCTGTGGAAGTGATCTTAGTATTTTAGAGACAATTTCCTTTCTATAAAATACAATCCCATTAGAGTGCAATTTGGTCACAATGTTTGTCAATCTAATATAGAAGTCATCAAATGACTCAGTCTCGGTCAAGATCAAGGAGTTGTACTGTGGGATTAACACTTGTGTTTTAGTAGGTTTAACTATAGTGTCACCCTCATATGCAGTCACTATGGTGTCCCATGCTTCCTTAGAGGTTGTACAAAATGATATCCTCTTAAATTCTTGTTCATTGATAGACATGAATATGGCATTTTTGCCTTTGTTATTGTTAAGGGAAGTTTGTTTCTCTTCTTTAGTGAATTCACTTAGTAACTTTATAATCCTCACAGTACTTCCTTCAGTGGCTGGTTTAGTAGAAAAAGTATAACCATATTCAATAGCATCCCAAACATCATTTTCCAATGTCCCTTGGATGAAAGCAACCAGCCTCACTCTCTAGTAAGGGAAGTTGGTTCCATCAAAGAGAGGGGGCCTAGACAGGTTACCTAATCTCTCAAATTTCTCGTCCATTGTTTGTTTTGAGAAAATAATTTCAAAAACTCAAGATCTAAAGAATTTGAAAAATCAAAGCTATGATACCAATTGAAAAAGTACCACTTAAGTAGTTTAATTCAAGATTAAACTATCTAAATGGTTATCAACAGTTTGTTGAAGAAACTCTTTAGTCAAAATAAATTTCTTAACACAAGATGTGTTTAAAACTGTATGAACGAGTTATTTAACGTATAGGTTTACCAGTTTTGAAAACCAAAACTTATAAAGAAATTAAATCAACACAGCCTCAAGAAAGGGATGAGAGGAAAAGGAAGTATACAAGTACAATTTTTAACATGGTAAAACCCCACCTAATTAGTAAAACATCCACGGAGGCCTCTACGCCTCAAAAGTAAAAATCCACTAAAATATAGTAACATGTTACAAACTATATAACAATTAAGACACACAGTCAAGCCTAATCTAAGCTCATAAATTATACCAACTCCTATGGTGTTTTCTGACTCCTCCCAATGCTCTGATGTTGTTGATGTTCTCTCAGCTTTGTAACTCCACTCCTTTTAGCTTTGCAACACTCCTTCAAGCTTTACGTCGACTCAAATGTTCAGAATTTCTTTACCAAAACCTTTTAGTGTTGTAGTGTGAAAGTGTAAGTGGTGGTTTGCTCTAAATCTCATGCATGCAACCCACACACACATATTACAAACCAAATGATTATCAAATTACAAATAGATTCTAAAATGCAAAAAAAAATTCTAAAATCAGTTTGATCGAAACTCAAACTTTAGACCTTTCAATTTATCCACAGATCAAGAGGGAATATTGCTATATAAAAGAGCCAAGATCCTAAACACTTTCGTTATTTGAAAATATTTACAAATATTTCATAAAATAAGAAATAATTGAAAGTGTAAATCCCCAATCAAGATCCTAACTAGATCTAAGTCCAAGTACTCTCAAATACTGAAATCAGAAATGATTTTGTTGGTTTAGGGTTTGAAAGAAACATAACAATTTAAAACAACCAACGAAATTGAGATTTCTCGAAAGAAGAAATCAAAACCAGTAAGATAAAACGTGAAGTGTATCACAGACTCACAAATCTTAGGTTTCCATGAAAGAAAATGAGATTTGAAAACCGTGACTAGGTTGGGAAAGAGATTAAGAACAAGAGAGGATGGATCTTCTCAAATCTAGAACTAACTCAACTCTCAGAACTATTTTTAGGTGAGATTTGGTCGGAGTGAGGTTAGGGTTTTCGTTTTTTCTCTCTTTTTCTTTTCTCTCTCTCTCTCTCTCTCTCTCTCTCTCTCTCACATCTTTTTTTCTCTCAAAATTGAGGTGAAAAAAAGTTAGAAATGAAAGGACGAAGTCTCCTTTTATACAAGGAAGAGAAGGATCTGTAAAGTCTCAGGTAAAAGGACGATCAAGATTTGATCGAAGGAAATCTAATGGCTACTAAAGCACCGCATTTATAAAAGCTCTGATTAGTTTAAAATGTTAACACATGGATCAAGTAAGAACGCATGCAGGCCATAGATTAAAATGAATCAAGTGTTCTCAATCATCCTCGGGTATGTGAGTGTAAAGAAACACATATTCAACCGTTATAAGTCCAACATGTATAAGGCTGAGATGACTTAAAAAATGTGTATTTTTAGTCTTTCAGAAATATAAATTTTACACACAATATTATCTAGCGCTTCTGGTTTCTACCCAAGTCAAGTCTTAACAGCTTTTACTATTCACAAAACAACCCATAACATTTGTAAAAACCAATTTTAAATTTCTAAAAAATTATTTAAAAAATCCTAGAAATTATTTAAAATATCCCAAAAATCATGGAAAATTTATTTTAATGGGATTTAACTCATACACACCCATATTATGAAGAATGCAACACATGAATGAAATCCTAGATAAGGTGTTAGTGTTCTACATTTAGGAACAATTTGAGGAATTCAAATGAAGAGTCTGAAGACTTTTTGCTCAACAAGGATATGACTCAATTTTGTCACTATTTCCAAAATAGATGAGCACCTATATACTATAGACTCAAGTGAGTCAAAGATATAAGGTGCTTCACCCGAGACTTGACGTTCTTCTGATCTTCAACCACTCCTCTCACAGTGTCCACGCATAAAATCCTTCTTCCATGATACTTGTCCACAACACATGCATCCACATATGTCTCGATGTCCACTGATATGGCTTGAAACATCTACGATGTTGAACATGGCTCCACAATAAAGCCCATCAATGTTCTTCACATAAAACCTTATTCTTGGTGCAAACAAGATCACTATTGCATATACTAATAAAAACTCAGATCTTATAAACTCTAAGTATGTGTTTAGATTTGGAAAACCTTAGAAACCAATATGCAGAAACGTTCTGGTCCGTAAACTATTTTTTCCTGAATGCACACTTACGAAATCTGATGGAAAGGCGCAATTTTATATTTTTCTTAAGGCGTTATTTCGTTCGAACGAATTTGGCATGTCGCTCGAATGAGATGAACATCTCACTCGAATGACGTGTCAGGTCGTTTGAACGACACGCGTATTAGAGTCCAAGTTAAATACAACTCTAATCTGTCCTTATCAGATTAAAAGGAAATGTAAATTGTTTCAAACACTTTTAAAGCATTTTTAAAAACATTTAATTAATAAAATAACATCCTTAAACATTTAAAAAAATATTCGAGTCCCATTAAAATTACGCATTCATACTTAAGTGATCTCGCAATGTAATTGAACTTGAAGACGAATAAACTTAAACCAATTAAACCTTCGACATAAATAATTCCTTAAAGTTGTGTCGCAACGTCTTCAACACATCATAGTCTGTGTGGTATCATGACAATAAAAATACGACCTATGACTCAAACGTATTTTGTTTCAGGAATAAGTCAAAACTATACAATGACTCAAAAGAAGCTTGACTCACTAACTGAACGTGGTCAGCATGTCATCTCCCTAGTCGGCTCAATATTTCTCCCAGTTAGCTAGGTAACCGACCATAATAAATTGATTTTATTAGTTTGAATCACCAGGAATAAGTCAAAACTATACGGAGAAGGGGGTCTTGGTTTGGTGAATCTTCATCCCTTATCAACTGCTTCTTTTATGAAACTATTTTAGAAAATGATTTCGGAAAAATCTATGTGGTCTGAATTCATGCAAAACAGATACAAGAATTGTGATCAGAAGTTTTATGGAGTATCTCATACACGGAGGAACTTGATGAAAGTTAAAGACTGCATCCTTGAGAATATGATTTACATAGATAATAAATGGTATTGGACATTAGAAGACTCGAGAACCTTTTCTTTTCAGTCTGACTATAACAGTTGCAAAATGTATATTGCCTCTTCAGATTCCAATAGCATTATTTGGGATTCTAGTATCCCAAAGAAATGCTCTATTAACCTTTGGAAGATCCTTAATAACTGTCTCCCTATATATCCTAATATTCAAGGAGTTGGGATAAGGTTATGCTCTAGATGCTATGCCTGTCAAGCCCAATCAGAATCTCTGAAACATATTTTCATTCATTGCCCAAAAGTTACTCATGTTTGGAATTTATTTTCTAATTTAATGGGCCTTGAATTTAACTTAACCAAAATTCCATCTATGCTTCTCAGTTGGTGGATCAAGTCTGGTCCTCAGGATTACTCAAAATTTCTTGGTAAGTGCATACCAATTATTATTTGTTGGGAAATCTGGAAAAGTTAAAATCAAGCTTTATTTGATAATATGAAGGTTGATGATAAAGCTATTGTCAATCAATACATTTCTCTTCTCTCTATAATTTGACAAGAATCCAAGTTTGTGAATAAGATTGCAAAGTTTGACCATGGCATACAAGAAGTTTTCAATATTAAAATCAAAAATCCTCTTCATTTGATTAAATTAATCAAATGGAGATACCCTTCTTCTTTTTGGTTCAAATTAAACACAGATGGAGAACCAAAGGAAATCCAGGGCAAAGCGTTATAGGGGGAATTCTCAAAAATGACAAGGGTGATCTAATTTTTGCTTATGCAAGACCTGAAGGAGTAGCATCTAACACTGTTGCGGAGCTTAAAATTATATGGTTGGGAATTCAGCTATGTCAGGACCGCAATATCAAAAACTTGGAGATTGAATCTGATTCTTTATTTGTGGTGAATTTGATTAATAAATATTGGCATCCCCCTTGGCAACTAATAGATTTCGTGGGTGATATTAAGGAGATGATGTGGAAAAATGGCTTCAGATTGTCTCATTGCTACAGGGAATCAAATATGGTTGCTAGTGCTCTTGCTAATCACAGCCTCTCCATACACTCAACTGTAATTTTTAATCACTTATTGGACCTTCCATCCTTGGTTAGAGGTGCTTTAAGGTTAGATAAATTGGGGTACCAGTACATTATAACACAATCATAGACTCTTCTATGTAATGGCGATACTATAAAGCACCATATTTATTGTTTTTTTCTTTTGATTACTTTTGTAAGTTCTCTTTTTTCTTGAGAGATGTTCTTATTTCTCTCTTTAATAAAATCTCTATGGGGGTGTTATCCCTCTTCCATTAAAAAAAACAAGAATGCTTGTGGGTCATGCGTGGGAATATGTATAGCCTTTAGTATACACACATAGGGTAGTCCCTTCATCTGATTGCAATTAAACCGACTACTTTTAGAATGTAAAAGGGTGCAATTGCCTAACTTATAAGAGCACTCCACCTATCCACCTACTCTCTTTATTTCCTATATATAGCACACACTCCTATCTGAGGGAGGGGGAACAAGAAAATACAGATACGGATAGAGATGACTTTGAGAGTTTGTACCCATCTTTCTTGATTGAATAATAAACCCCAGCATAAAACCTGTGGACGTAGGCATCCTATTGGTTGAACCATGTTAACCCCCTATCTCAATCCCAATTCTTAATTTTCTCTTTAATCTAGTCTGTTAATTTCTTTATTTCTTGTAGTTTATTTTTGGTATTTATTAGCTAAGACCTATAAATCCATTTACCAATTTTTGGACAATAACTGATATGATATTATCTGAGGAGTAATGTTTAGTTAATGATGATAATAATAGTTAATGATGATAATAATAACAATAATAATAATAATAGTAATAGTAATAATAATAATAATAATAATAATAATAATAATAATAATAATACCGTTTTTATTTAATCAGTAATTATTATGATATTATTATTAGTGATTAATGAGAGATGGAAAGAAAAGTGGTGGGGGTAATGGATGTTTGTTAGTCCAACCGAACCCTTAGAGTCTGTAGGGATATGATAAGGGTGTATTTTATGTAAGAATAAACTATACGGGGGATATTATGAAGATATGTCGGGCCCATACGTCACATGCACATACTTTTATCATATAAGGTGTAAGCACCTGGAGGGAGAAAGCTCTGGGGGATTTTTGGTCACCTCACGACTAACTATCCTTTTTGGTCAACTAGAGCAAAGGATTATAAGATTAAATTTAAATGTATGGTGATTCAAACATTAAGAGGGAGAGATATCCATATGGGAATAGGGTATTTTGATTTTAAACTTTTGTCTCGACAAAGATTCAAAACATTCCAACCTCTTTTTATTTAAGGTCATTGTGGGTACCAGAGATAAAAACACGAGTTTTGATGGAATTTTTCTAGAATCAAGACCACCCCACGACTGTTTATCCTTTTTGGTTAGCTAGAACCAAGGTTTAGGCAATTAAGTGTGAATGTATGGTGATTCAAAAATTGATAAGAAGAGAGCTCCGTAGGGGTATTGGTGTCTTGATTTTAAACTTTTGTTTTAGCAAAGATTCAAAACATGCAAAAATATTTCTATTTAAGGTTGATATGGGACCAAATATAGAAACGAAGGGTTTCAATAGCGTCATTCGGGGTACGACACCGCCTCATGGCTGGTTATCCTTCATGGTTAACTACGATCGAGGTTTAGGCGATTAAGTGTGAACGTTTGGGGATTCAAACACTAAGAGGAAGAGGGCTCCATAGGGGTATAGGGTATCATAATTTTAGACTCTAATCTTATTAAAAATTCAAAATATTCCAACCTTTTTCTATTTAAGGTCGCTATAGGGACCAAACGTATAAACGCGGGGTTTTGATGGTGTATTTAGGGATGCATAACCACCGCACGACTGGATATCCTTCCTGGTTAGCTTGAAATGAGGTTTAGGCGATTAAGTTTGAACGTATGGTGATTTAAAAACTGAGAGGGATAAAGATCCATGGGGATATGTGGTATTTTTATATTAGACTTTGGAACTATCAAAGATTCAAAACATTTTAAACTTTTCCTATTTAAAGTCGCTATAGGGACCTGACGTAGAAATGCGGGGCTTTGATAGCGAATGTCTGGATGTAGGACCACCTCATGTCTGGTTATCCTTCCTGGTTAGTGGGAACCGAGGTATAGGTGATTAAGTGTGAATGTATGGTGATTTATGCACCGAGAGGGAGAAAACTCCATATGGATATAGGTTATCCTGATATAAGATTTTGGTCTTCGAAAAGATTCAAAACATTCCAATCTCGTTATACTTAGGGTCTCTATGGAGACCAAACATAAAAACGTGGAATTTTGATGGCGTCTTTTAAGGTGCGGGACCACCTCACGATTGGTTATCCTTCCTAGTTGGTTGGAACCTAGGTTCGGATGATTAAATGTGAACGTATGGTTATTTAAACACCGAGAGGGAGAGAGATTTGTAGGGGTATAGGGTATCCTGATTTTGAACTTTGGTCTTAGCAAAGATTCAAAACATTCCAACCTTTTTCTATTTAAGGTAGTTGTGGTGACCAGATGTCGAAATACGAGGCTTCAATGGCGTCTTTCTGGATGCAAGACCACCTAATGACTGACCATCGTTCCTGGTTAGCTAAAACCAAGATTTAGATGATTAAGTGTGAACATATAATGATTCCAAAATATTAGATATAGACATTGTCTTTTCCATATAAGTGACATGTTTTTATCTTTGTGTCACCTCCCTTTTCCATCCTGAGGGGAAGCTTAAAGGATCGATGGGCCATTCTGCTAAGATGAGGGTGAGAGATCCTCTTTTCATCCATAACCAGTATGAAATAGGTTTTGTCTCGCTGTTTGATATCCTGGTCATCGGTCATTTCAGAAGGAGTACGTTGATTGTTACGGCTCTGGGCGAGCGTTGGTCGGATACGACGAGTACGTTCCATTTGCTAGTAGGGGAGATGACTATGACCCCTTTGGACATTTTTACTTTTATTTAGCTATCGTTTGAGGGAGTGAGGTTAATTATGAACCGGATAGTAACCATTACTACGGAGGGTTTTATTTTCGCTCTTGGGATAATGCCCCATCCCTTTAGAGGAGAGTATATAAAGGCTCGCACCATGGCAAATTATTTTGAGGAGGTGGTAGAGGACCCAAGTTTGGATGTTGTGGCTACACACTGATATGCTAGGTGTTTTGTTCTATTGGTGACATAGGAGATGTTAGTGTCAGAACCCCGGGTGGGATTCACCTGTGGTGGTTGCCATTTTAGATGGACTTTTCACGAATTCTAAATTTTCCTGAGGACGATCGGGACAGTCGGAGATATACCGATCCATGTCCCTATAATGGAGGTGTCACGCAGATAATTCCATGGGTTTTTCTTAATTGTGGGAGGTATGGGTTTACCGCATTTCTTTTTCGTTAGTTCCATTATTTATATTTATATATATATATATATATATATAGATAGATAGATATATATATATACGCATATTATTAATGCCTTTCATCTTATTTATGCGTTTTGTTGCAGGTATGGTTTTTTTTTCTTATGTGGTTATTTATACTGAGTCGTATTGGATCCTAGAACGTATGGAGGGTATATTTCCTCTTTTTACCCAATATGCTTGAGAAAATTTGAGGGCGGGGTCATTTATGACCACGGATGCAGCGACGGTGCTGATTAATGGGATGATCATTGGCACTATAAGTATTTTAGAGTTTTTGCACATACTAGTTCTCTTTATTTTATGATTCAACATTCATATGATTATACTGATTTGTTATTATCTTTTGGTGTTTTCTTCTTATTTAAGGTGCCTTGGGGCTTGACCCTCTATATGAGTGATGTCTTGGAGGTGACTATTGATGGATAAGTCATATGGGGCCGTCCTTTATATAAGGGATCATATGACTCGCCAGTAGATGTAGGATGCTCTGGTGAGAGTAAATTTCCACCTCTTTATCGCTTGAGGCATTTACAGGGGTTAGCTTATGCGAACAAGTAGGTTTTTTTAGAGGGGTTTCTGATAAAGGACTTCTTGTTAGGTGACCTGGATATCCACAAATTTATGAAACGACGGGCAATGTCAATGTCTCTGTCTATGAATACGACGATTTTATTAGCCCGAGATGGGGTGGTATTGATGAAGAAGGCACTTGTAAGAGGTGAAGGGGAATGAGTAGCCCCAAATAGGGAGACAAAGAGGGATTATGGAGGTTAGGATGAGGAGGTATTGGTGACCGAGGATGAGGTTCAGGAAACATTTATCAAGGTGGATGAGGATGTACAAAGGAGGTCTTAGTGGAGGGTTATAGGGCTCAAAGGATAGTCTTCGGGGTATATATACTAAAGGAGGTCCTGACGGAGGGTTCTAAGGCTTGGAAGAAGTTCCCAACTATGGGTGGTGAAGATAGGGCGAAGCGTAGGCTTTGGAAGAGGGCTTACCCATCAGTGTCGAGGGAATTCTTTGGAACAAATGATGGAATGGGGCGGACCTACTGCTAGGAGAGGATAATGGGGTCCTTCAGGGTAGGCTAAGGAGATTAGGGAGATCCATCATTTTATGAATCTTTTCTCTTCAGAAAATTTAAAAGTCTTAGTTGCTTGGGATCTGCCACTAGCTATGGAGGAGAGGGCCCGAGATGTGAAGGAAGGGATAACTCCGGGGGGGAAATGGAGGGGATAACCGCTATTCATATTTTTACCCTAGAGTTTTGGGAGAGGGAGATAAAGAAGGAGGTTCAACTGAGGGATGAGGAGGGGGTTATTGCTCAGGTTGAAGCGTTTATTTCGAGATAAATTCTTTCTAGGAGGTTGGCTCTTCCCGTGTTTTTCCCCAGTGTGGAGTGTATGGATGATGGTTATATGATCACGTCCCCAATCCAGATATTAACTCATCACTTGGGTCACTTGCACCTAAGATTTTGGGATACCTCAGGATCTGAGGGGGTATACTTATTTCCTTTCCCTTGTCTTTTTTAATTTTCCTTTTCTTTATCTTCCTGATTTCCTCCTATAGATCATTTTTGTTGATTTTGGTACTCTTTATGAAGTTTTGTTATTTGCATCCAATATATAGGACGTGATGACCTAGTAGTCGTCTTTATATTAGTCATTTGCATGTTCTCTCTTGGCCTTTGGTCCTGTCATATCTTGGGGTAGTAGGGAGATGCCCCGTTCCCATACTAAGATTCGCTCCCTTGTGCCATCTCGCCATGAGGAGGCTTTGAATTCTACTGGTGGGTCACTAAACACTCACGTGCCTCTTTTTTATCATGTCCGATCGAGTTGTAGGTATCCCACATATCTTGTTATGGTTGGAGATACAACTTGCGTTGTTGGGAGGGCCATGAAATCCTGTTATGATTGAGATTTTGAGATTTCGCTAGCTAGGTGGGGACCTGTCTCCACCCATTTATACATTTGACCATATTTTTCTTATTTTCACATTTATTATAAATGTTTTATTTTTTATTGATATACTGGATGGGATATTTTTTAGATTTTATATAGCATTCATTGAGCTTTAACTCATGTTCCTGCCATTGTATGTTTCAGTACATATCTATATATTATATGTGAAATTTACCCTTGTTTAAATGATAATGAATGTTGAATATACATATGAAATAGGATGAGCCCGAGTTCCTTTTATTTAGAAATGGTAGAGACATATCGATACACGTTTGGTAAAGGTGTTAAAATAAAAATAAAAAAAACAATAAGAGGAAAAACGAGACGAGGATACAAAGATGTAACAAAAAAGGCACCCCGTCTTTTCGAGACTTCTCCATTAGGGAAAGATAATTTTATGTGTCTTGATATTGAGATACATTATTTGAATGGGAGTGTGATAAGGAGAGGGAGCTCCCCCTTTTTCTTTCGAGTGTGATAAGGCAAGGGTCTTTTGATGTAGCTTTTGGGATAATAACGTCGTCCTTCTATCAAAATAGGGTTCTAATTAGTGGGGAGCCCTTGGTGAATCTTCCTGCCTTGATATTTGTCCCGGGCTATGGGGTGTTTTGAAATAGAAGGGTGAGAGACTTCGGAGGTAGCTTCGGAGGTAGGAGCATCGTCCTTTCACTAAAATAGGGTGCCAAATAGCTGGAAGCCCTTAGTGAATTTGTCTATCTTGATATTTATCCAGTGTTACAATATATTTTGAGGGAGATGGGCAAGAGCCTTTGGATGTAGCTTCGAAGATAGGAGCATCGTACTTTTACCAAAAATAGGGTACCGATTAGTGGGAAGCCCTTGGTTAATTTTCTTGTCTCAGTGTTTATCCAGGTTTGAGAGGTATTTTGAGGGATAAAGGTGTTTGACTTCTGGGAAGAAGTGTATAGGGGTGGATTGTTCTCCCTTTTATTCTTCTTTTTGTTTTTCATAGTGTTAGCCTTTATGTGTAGTTTAACAAAGATGAACCCTCCGGAGTCTCTAAAAGGCCTTAGAGAATTATTTTATTTTGATTTTTAGTCTACTTGGATCATGTGAGTCTTTTTCAGAGCAAGGGCATAACGAATATAGAAAGGGTTTTCCCGTAAAATAGGTTGTTTGCGTTTATTTGGACTGAGCCTTAGGTGATGTCTCGAGTTACCTACGTATCTTCGACTAAAAGATAATTGGATATTTGTTTGAATGATTGGGATAAAAATGTATCAGAGAATCAGTTCATCGTAGTTCTCTCACGAGATGAAAGGGCTGGGGGCTCAAAGTGTTTAAGCTGACTTCAAGCAAAAGGTTAGTGGCTCAAGTGGTCTCTCTTGATGCAGGGATGGGGAATTTATTTGGTCTTGCATAATCTCCCCTTTCAATAATGACCGATTATTTTTGGCTTTTTATTCTTCACCTTGGTCAGTTTAAGGAAATAATTTCTTCAATCAGTCGAGATTTAAGGGTTGGGAAAATGTTACTCCATCAAGATTAGCTAAGGTAACTACCCCACTGGAGTTTATTTTAGTGATGAGGTAGGGTTCTCCCCAGTTGGGTGCAAATTTACCACTGGGAGTCAGATACGGTTTGAGATTTTCTTTGAGGATGAGGTCACCCTTTTTGATATTTCTCTTTTTGACTCATTTATTGAATGCCCGGGCGATACATTGTTGGTTTCCTTAGTTGTGATAAGAAAATTTTAGCCTCCTCTTATTGAGGAGAGCTAGTTTGTCATAACGGGATTGAACCTAGTAGACTTCTTCAACTTGACTCTCGAGCATGGCCCTTAGTAAGGTTACCTTGAGTTTTATGGATAATACTGCTTACATACCATAAACTAGTGATCAAGGTGTAGACCTGATGGAATTTCACTTTGTAATACAGTAGCCCTATAGGGCACGTGAGAGTTTCTCTAACAAGTCGTTGTAGGTTTTGATTATCTTACTAATAATGTTTTTGACATTCATGTTAGTAGCATCAACCGCTCTATTGGTTTGAGGTCGATAAGGCGATCATTTATAATGGGTGATACCATACTCGTGTAGTAAGTTTGATACCTCTCCTCGAAGTGAGAGTCGTTAGTTAACATTATCCCATATAGTAAGCTTAAGCGGCATATGATATTGCATCGTATGAATTTGGTCATTTTCTTACCATTCAGATTTACGTAAGATTCAACCTCAACCCATTTGGTGAAATATTCAATGGTGACAAGATGAACCCATGCCTCATGGAGGCCTTAGGAGTTAATTTTCCTATGATGTCGATCCCCCATGTGGATAACGGCCAGGAAGAGGTCATGCAGTATAGCTCTGGAGGAGCTAAATGTTGGCAAGTTGCATAGATTTCGTAATTAAGGCATGTCTTTATGTAATCGGTATAGTCTTATGAATAGTGGTCCAATAGTATGATCGCCAAATTATTTTCCTATACATAGTGTGTCAACTCGTGTGCAGGACTCATTCACCACTATGGATTTTGTTCATGATTTCAAAGGTTTCGTCCTTAACAATGCATCATAAGTTTCTTCCGTCGACCTCTCTTTTGTAGATATAATCCCCGCAGATGATGAATTGGGTTGTTACTCTTGTCAGGGTAAGTCAGTCGTTAGAAGAGGCATCCAACAGGTAACGATTTTTGTTAAGAAATCCAGATGTCATAGTACCGAACTATGGGTACCGAGGTTATTTCCTTGATGACCTCGAACTCAAAGCCATATGACAGGGTGTTCCGACTGGTAATGATGAACGCTATTTACATAGTTCCCTCAGACATGTCTATCATAGAGGCTAAATTGGCAAGTGCGACTGCAAAGTTGTCCTTAGCCCTCGGTAGGAATTTGAATTCAAGGTGTTCAAATCGCGAGGCCACCTTTTCTAAGTATGCATGGTATAGCTGTAGATTGTCGTCTCAAATTTTCCACTTACCCAGTATTTGACTGATAATTAAGTTGGAATATATGTAATCTTTTAGGTCAGTGATCCCTATTTCCAGGGTAATTTCAAGACCTGCGATGGAAGCCTCATACTCACCCATGTTATTAGTGCACCCATATATAATCTTGATGGCTATGGGGAGTCTTCGTAAGTCGGGGGATACGAGAAGAATCCCAATGAAAAATGCCCTTTTGTTGGAGGCTCCGTCTAATATAGTTACTATGTTTCTCTATCATTTAGAGTGGAGTGGTCGTCGTCTGACATGAGTTACACTGTAAGGATGTAGTATTTGACTCATCCTCTGGTAGCTTTATACGTGACATGCGTACTTAACTCCAATATCATGAGAACCCACTTGGACATTCTACTAGAGAGAGCAGATTTCTCAATTAGATACTTTAGGGGATTCATTATCGAGAGGAGTTCTATGCTGAATGATATCATGTAGTGCCAGAGTTTATGAGTGATCCATACGAGGGACATACAAGCATTTCCAAGACGATATATTTGAGCTCATATGATAGCAGTTTTTCTTAACAAAGTATAAAGAACATTATTTTGGGGAGATTTTGATTAACTATGCTAATATATCTTCGATAGTCGTGTCAGTTTTGGTCATGTATAGTAGGAGAGGTTGTCCTAGATAAGAGGTAACTAATACAGACGGGTGAGTGAGGTATCTTTGTATCTTCATAAATACTTCTTGGAATTAAGCGTTCCACTATTTGGGGAACTCATTTTTGAGTATTTAGAAGATGGGATCGCAAATGGTGGTGAGATAGTTGATGAATCGACTTATGAACTGTACCTGACTTAAAACCCTCATACTTCTTTTTCTAGTTCAGAGTGGGGGAATTTCCCATATAGTTGTGACTTTATATGGGTCTACCTCAATTTGTACTTTCCTGAATATAAAACGGATAACCTTTCCCTTAGTGGCTCCAAAGATGCATTAATGCAAATTTAGCCTCATCTTGAAGAGACACAATCTTTAGAAGAGCCTTTAGAGTGACGGGACGTGTCCCTCATGATCCTTGGATTTGATTATCATTTCATCCCCACAGACTTCACTTCATTGTGTATAAAGTCATGTAGGATGGTTGTGGCCACTCTCTAGTAAGTAACACAGGTGGTTTTAAGAACAAATGGAATGACTGTATAATAGTACGTCCCCCAGGGGTAATGAACCTGATCTTCTCTTGATGATCAATATGCATTTTAATCTGGTCGTAGCCCATGAATCCGTCCATAAAGGACTTTAGCGCATTTCCAGCTTTATTATTTACCAATAGGTTGATATAGGGTAGGGGAAATCATCTTTGGGTCAGGCCCAGTTGAGGTCCCTATAGTCTACGCACATTCGTACTTTGACATTGGTTTTGGGTACTAGTACGATGTTGTCTAGACAAGTGGGGTACTCTACCACTTGAATGAAGCAATTGCTAAGTTATTTTTCTGCTTCCTCTTTGACATTCAAGGACCATTTGGTTATGATATTATGGAGCCTCTATTTTACGGGTTTGACATGAAGGAGAGTAAGTATCCCATACATGATGATAAAGAGGTCGATGCCAGACATGTCTGCGTATGAGAAAGCAAAAACATCCACAAACTAGAAAGGAGATCTGTGAGCTCCTTATATTCGTTCATATATACGGATGACCTTATCTATAATTGTTTCGGGTTTTGGAGAGTACCCAATTTTATTGTAATTGTGGCATTCTCATTGGGAGACATACGTTTGCTTTTACTTTGGTCGAGTTTTTAGTAATATTTTAAGTATTTTAAGTCCGCAAAGTTATCATTATTAAGGGTGACTCCTAATCCCGTATTGGATTCATTATTATCATATGTAACACACACAAGAACATACTGAAAACTTCATTTATTACGCCATCAAAAGTAATAAGGACAACATTAATATTAGCAAAAAATTATGCTTTATAGAGGGATGCATTATGAAAGGGGATGGGGGGGATTCTTTAGTCAACATGAGAAACTCAAAGGGCCTTGGTTTGATGGGTGCTGGGATGCATCCGGTAGAGTTTCAGTTCTTCGATAACAGGGTTCCCTTGATATTGGAGATGAGATGAATAGGGTTCTACTGAGGTACCTTTGGAATGACCTTTAGGCACTTTGTAACCTTAGTACTGACTGTAGACTTGGGCAGGTGATGTTTCCTGGACTGGGCCTTTCTTCCCTCGAGGGAAACTTTAGGGTGTTTAGTTGAGTTTGAAGCATGATTAATGCAAGGAAGAGAATTGGAGAGGGATTTCAGCCGGCACAGGTGATTTTCCTCATTCCACTAATAGTCCCATGGGGGTTCGCTGGGTATTTATCAAGGTTTGATCGAAAGCGGTGTCTCAATTATGGGAACGGTGGAGCTTAGCACACGGAGGTAGAGATTGTGTTAAGGGATGTTTATCAATCAACCTTTCTCTATAGCGGTACTTTGGTTAGCATTCGTGGTGTACCAATCGTGGAAGCATTCTACTGGGCTCGAATCGATGGAGCTCAACATAGTTATCAAGACAGTCTTATTAGGAAATAGTGCGGGGCAAAACCTATTTGGGCTTTGGCTGAGGGTTTCTTTGTTTTCTATGATAACCCATGATACATCCAGTTTTCCCTATTTAACTGCGTGAATTTTTTGTAATCCACATATAATATTTCCTCGTAGAGGATCTCCATTCTAGGTTGTAGGAATTTTTATGTCTCATCCCATTAGAGCTCTGGGAGTCCATAATAGGGGGACTCCTCTCCTTGAAGACATAAGTGACCATTCCACCCTTGATGAGGGTCTTTGGGGTTATTTACTAGGCTTTGCCATTGGGTGTGAACCCAATATAGACTTTTCCCTTGTGTTTCGTAGTGGAGATAGCCTCGAGGATTCCTTTTTAGTGTTTTTAAGACTGAACCCTTGCATGTATCCCATATTTTAAATTATTTGAGCAATAGATATTTGGCTCCTCCTTTTTCATGTGAATGCATAGGATAATCTGGAATCCACTAAGAAAAATATTGTCACTGTCGTGATGGGTGTCTAGGAGGGGGTGGTGCTAGTATTTGCTACAATGGTCCAATCTTCATCTACCTAAATGATAATGAGAACTTATCCTTCATGTGAAATGATGAGGGGAATGACCACATGGTGTGACCCTCCAGAGTAAGAGGTTGAAACTAACTAGAATGTCGAGTACTTAAAATTCTACATCACATTGATCGTCCCTATTATGAGAGTAAGAGTGATAGCCCTAAGGACCTCTCGACGAGTGTAATCATATGCCATGATCTCCCAGGGATGCCCAATTTTTTGGCGTACTTTCACTGCTTTAGGAAAGCATGACATTCATCGTCCTATACTTTGGAAGTCCCTTCACGTTTAAGTCCTATGCACTAAGTGAGGGTTCCTCCGTCCAGAGTGATCGAGAATATCCTTTCCAATACCCCCAGGTCAACATTTCGAACCTGCATCTGGAGGTTGTAGTTGGATAAGTGGGTGAAACAATCCCCATTTTCCACGTAAAGGTTAGACATACACAATATATCGAAGATGGGGCTTATCCAACAATTTATACCATTCACAGCATCAGACCATAATATGATATTTTAATTTAAAACATGCACACACAATAAAACCATATGAAGCAATAATTGACAATAAATAAATCCCAACTCCCATTAGTCATAAAACATCCACCTCAAGTGTAACTGGAAAATATATCACTGAAATAATATATCTCGATCTTATGCCCATACAATCTCTAAAAAAATAAAATGACTAAAAGAAGAGTAGCAACCTATACAAGAATCAATCAAACTAAATCCTTTAATGATCAAGTGTGACGGCAAATCTGGTCTCTTGTCATCCCTGGTGTCCCTATCTAGGCAAACCCGGGGGTAATTTTTTTTATAATTGGGGTCAGTGCCCCTAAAGTTGCAAGAATTAACATACAAAATCAATAAATAATTTTGCAGTCAATCCACATTACACATCGCCCATCGGCACTCATATGCAGTAAGTTTCTCACCCTTTATCTAAGTGTAATACTATACTATTCCAACCCGAGTCCAAATGTGAAGTCTGATATCTACACCAACATGATATATCACAGGCATCTAACACATATATTAAACGAGAGCAAAGCATCTAAACATATGATTTCATCCAAAGAATAATCCCACTATACTACCCTAAAGAAATTTCATATCATCACATTATGTATTTTACGTAGCATTGTGTTCATTAACATTTGTCTACATCATTAGACTACATGGAGTTATTCTCAATTAATTTACACACACACACACACACACACACACACATATATATATATATATACCTTCGGTGCCCAGTTCGTGCTCTATCGGTAAGTCCAAGGGAATTTCTCACTGAACAGACGTAAACAAAAGACACATAAGCAGGGCGATTTACGCAGTACATCATTTCAAGGTCCATACCCCCGACGATGAATATTGATGCGGCTATCCCACTTACCTCATCGCAAGTGGTGCCGCCATCGTAGGACCTAAAATAACGACCTACATAACACCAAGCCCATATGTGTCGATGCGTTCTATAGACTCGAAGATGTATGCAACCCCAACCGATAGGTCGTTCATGAACACGGGTATGTTCACATAAATATATATACATATATGTACCACACAATATTTATAAGTAACTATCGACATGATTACCCCCAACTAGGTTTCATTAATCTCTTAATAATACCCTTGTATTGAGAATAATCATTCTTATTAATAATTAAATTCTCCAAAAATGGATAGCGATGCAAAATGATTTTTAATTAAATATCCACTCACGTGGATGACCTCACATATACTCGCTTATAAAAATCCCTTGAACGTTTCCACAATCAAAACCAAACCCATGTCCAGGAGCCGAATCGATTCGAGTCTAGGGACGAATTAATTAGCCCCAGGTCGAATTGATTCACCATGAAGGCCGAATCGATTCGATTTATGGCAGAAGCCCAAAACTGCTATGTTTTCCTATACAAGTTTCATCCTCAAAAACCCAATTTCATTTCTAATGTTTTATCCACATCCATTTCAAGAACTATAATCCCATTATAATGAAGAAAACACAATTATATAATTATGCACCCAATCTATGTATGGTCACTCCCCATAATTTCAAGAATTCAAATCTCAACATTATAGGCTACCTAACCCAATTCAAGATCGTAATTTTTATATAAAAAATTATATACTAAAGGAATCAATAAATGATTTGAAATCATCTAAAAACAGCAATCCTATCACATGGATTTTAATAGTCAATTTCCCAATAAAGCGACATTAATTTCGGGTTTTGTTACCAAAGTGTTTAATTCTCAAAACACAATTATTTAAAGATTTGTTCTAAACAGTCCTAGATTTCAATCCATTTGTTTATAATCATCAAATCAACTTCTAATCGGGAATCGTTGTGAGAAAGTATGCATATGAATTAAGAAATAAATTACAATTAGTTTAGTAAGAAAATTCTTGCCTTAAACCGATGATATGAGCCTCCTCTCTTAAATCTTATTTTTCCTTTCCTCTTTAGCCTTAGTAACCTCCTCCATAGGGAATGTGGCTGCTAAAATAACTCTAATGCGGTTGGAATAAGTGTTTAGGCTTAGTTATTAACCTAATTTAAACCTTAATTCAGTATTCCCGTTAACCCCCCTTCCAATTTTAAGCCGCCAAACCAGCCCGAAATACTATCCGGATTGGTCCAGTATCTCCCCTAAGGGTATATCTATTGATATGACCAAAGTTTACCCGCGTCTCTTACGATGAGTGATATCACATCTCACGGCTGAGCCGTCATTAGATCCACACATGTCATTGGCGGTCGTAACAAGGGTCGGCTTCGCCTCCACTAACCTTGACCATCCGTAAAACCGAGACCGGGAGAGCAACACTTATGCAGATCATCACCATCGTCGTACTCTGCCACAGCCAATGACAGTAGTGACCAGTTATCCAACCTCGGCCTGATCTATTCAGCTGAGGTCACACTTATGACAGTATGGGACCATCATACAGGAATTAACAACCTCGTCCCCTCTTAGGCCAATGTTGCAGCGGACGATGCCTAACATTACGAGCATATGTAAATATAAAGGAGATATGCTCAAGTGGACAATTCTATTATAATAATATTATTCCCTCACGTGAGGGAATATTACATCATTATTGTGCATGTGTGCCAAAGATAGGTGGCTACACCTTATTAGTAGCTTCCTCATGCACATGCCGATTACACGCTTGGGGGGTACATTACACCACCCAATCCCTATATATACACTTCATCTTCTCCATGAGAAATGATCGAATATTAAAAACCATAGCAGAACTCTGTCAAACTGATTGTAAGAGAAATAAAAGCTTGAGTGATTGTATTCATGGCCATTAGTGCCCTTATTTAGTGGATCATACACACACAGAGAGTGGGCGTAGGCCTATTTGGCTGAACCACTTAAATTGCTATCTCATCTTCTCTTTGCCTCGTATCATTCTCTCATAGCTATATTGTTTGTTCCATTTTTCCATTGCCATACCTGTTTGAGATCATCATCATATTGACCTGGTGGTGCTATTTCAAGCATCATCAGTCTGGCGCCATCTGTGGGAACGAGGATAGCCACCTCTTCCCTACTCTTAGCTTATACTCATCAGAGTATCTGGTGGTGAACAAATCTTCCCCTTTTTTGTGGAGTTGTTTGACCATTAAAGGAGCTCTTATTGAGCATTTAAGCTCTCCTTATCCAGCTCATAGCTCAAACATCTTTCATTAATGGCCAAGGATCCACCTCATCCACCTGAGAATCAATTGGCACCTCTATAAGAAGGTGGTGCCGGTTCCAGTTAAGCACCACCTCAGTCAGAGATGGCTAAGGTGGAGATGGCGCTCCGCTCCTTCATAGCTAGCCAACAACAAATGCAAAACCAGTTTGCTATGCTTAGTCAGAACTTCGCAGCCAGGACAGGCGACGATGTAGCAGAGTTTGTAACTCCGGTCGCTAGGGAAGGTGAACTAGATCAGCAAGCCAGGGGATTACCCCAGGCTCCAGAAAAATACCTTCCACGTTGTTAAAGATGGAGAGACGTTGTTGACCCTAGGTGTTTACGCTGGAAAACAGGGTCAAGAACTCCGTGATGACCTGGTTGGGGATGACCTTGATGATGAAGAAGGAGAGTTCAAATGTTGAGAACCTCATGAGATATCCAGAGGAATTGTGTGCCCTATTCAAAAAAGTGGGAACCAAGGACGGAGGCCCAGTCGAAAACGCAGGCCCAACCGAGATTATGGGCCAAGGCAATAAGCTTTTGACATGCTAAGCAGAGGGTTGGCCTTTGATAGGCTCGACCCTCAGGGATATTTAAGGAACCGCTTGTCCAGGTTAAAGAGTGTCGCTGGCTAAAAAAAATAAGAAGAGAGATGACTGCAGACCTCCAGAAGACCGTGAGGAGGAAAGAGAGGTTATCAGCCGACCTTAGCATCCAGAGAGGGCACCCTCTGTTCGTCCATTTAATAGAGGACAGTCAGCTCGGTCGGACGATAGAGAAGGGGATGAGGAAAATATTATCCCCGTAAAAGATAACGTTGCAGCAGACAACCCTTAGAATGAGTCGATACAGAGGTTGGAGAATAAAATAGGAGATATCATAAAAAGTCAAGACCCCTTGCAAAGGGGATATGCTGAAGGATCCCCATTCATGGCAAAGATACTAAATTATCCAACCCCGGCTAAGTTCAAACTGTCAGTAGTTACATCGAAGTATGACGGGAGCACTAACCCAGTGCATTACGTGGAGATATATCAATCGTCCTCCGACATTTATTCAATATCAGATGAGATGAGATGCCGAGCATTCTCAAGCACCTCAACAAGGGTGGCTCACGTATGGTTCACCCCTCTTCCTAATTACTCTATAGAAAACTTTAAAAATTTGGTCTATAGTTTTGTCCACAACTTTTGCTTTAGGGTAAAACCTAAGAAACAGACGATCCACTTGTTGTACATCAAACAAGGGAAAGACGAGACTCTGAAGGAGTACATAGCCCGTTTTAACAAAGAGAAGCTGGAAGTGTAAGACTATGAAGAAAGTATCACGGTGACAACCCTTATGGGAGGCCTTCAAAAAGTTAAATTACTCTAGAAGCTGTTCGAGGACCCTCCAAAGTCCATGTCTGAACTCCTGGCTATGGTCAGGAGAGTTATGAACGCAGAGGAGGCAATGGCCACAAAAGAAGATGAAGAAAAAAGAGCCCACGATGGAAAGGGTCAGAAATTCAAGGGGAAGGATAACAAGAAAAAGACGATAGATGACAAGTTTACAGATGTATGAAATGGATGTCAGAATGGGAGACAAATGGTCAAAGAGACTCCCTAAGAAGATCAACTTTTTTTATGATGGGAAAGAACATCTTCTCAGCTTACAACCTCATATTGGGACGGGTGTCCCTCAAAGAGTTTGAGGCCGTGCCTTCGACGGTACACCAAATGATAAAATTCTAGACTCCATATGGGGTAAGGGAAGCTTAAGGTGACCAAACGTCGACGCGGGAGTGCTACTTTAACTCTGTTGAGGAGAGAGAAGCACACAAGAAAGCAATAATCACATACAACATTGATACCCTTGAACCTAGAGACGAGACGAAGCTCAAAAAAGGGGAAGTCGCAGAAGAGGTAGAATACATCATCCTCAACGAGGACGAGCCAGAAAAAATTGCCAGGTTGGCAAAGCCCCAAGGCCAAAGATTAAGTATGGACTAATCAAACTGCTGAGGAGAAGGCAGAGCATATTTTCTTGGAGTCATGCTGATATGCTAGACATTGACCCAGAGATAATGTGCCATAAACTCAATGTAGAGGAAGCTACTAAGCCGATAAAGTAGAGAAGAAGAATTTACTCTCGTGAGAAGTACATAGTTATAAGAGACGAGGTTAAAAAGCTAGAAGAGGTCGAGTTCATCAGAGTAGTCATCTACCCAGAATGGTTGTCAAATACAGTCATAGTGCCCAAGGCCAATGGTAAGTGGATAATGTGTGTGGACTTCACTGATTTGAATAAGTCTTGCCCCAAGGACTGTTTCCCTCTCCCTCATATTGATCAGATGGTAGATGCTACGGTGGGGCATGAATTGATGATCTTCATGGATGCATACTACGACTATAATCAAATTTTTATGGATCCGACTGACGCATAGAAAATAACCTTTATCACCGATAAGGGGACTACTGTTATAAGGTTATACCCTTCGGCTTGAAAAAGGTCAAGGCTACCTATCAGCAGTTGGTGAACAAGATGTTTGAAGATCATATCGAAAAGTCTATGGGAATTTATGTAGATGATATGTTGACCAAAAGTCTGAAGGCCAACACTTACACGACCGACATTTAAAAAAAATTCAACACCATGGACAAGTACAAGATGAAGCTCAACCCAACAAAATGCGTCTTTGGCATCGGAGCTGAAAAATTCTAGGGTTTCATCATCAATCATAGAGGTATTGAAGCCAACCCAGAGAATATTAATTCCCTGTTGGAGATAAAGACCCCTAAGATCATCAAGGACGTTCAGAGGCTCACTAGATGAGTGGTTGTTCTATATATGTTTGTCTCTAGAGACACTGATAAGTGTCTACCATTTTTTAAGATTCTTAAAAAAGCTTTTGAGTGGAACGAAAAATATGAGAAAGCCTTTTTAGAGCTAAAGTCATATCTCGGCTCACCATTTCTACTATCTCGTCCAATCCAAGGAGAGAATCTTTTCCTTTACTTGGTCATGTCTTAATCAGCTATCAGCGCGACAATAGTACGAGAGGATGAGGGTGTACAAAGGCCAGTGTATTTCAATAACAATGCCCTCCAATGGGATGAGCAGAGGTATCCCAGGATGGAGAAACTGGCCTATGCCCTCGTCTATGCTTCAAGAAAGATGAAGCCTTATTTTCAAGCTCATACAATGGTTATTTTAACGGACTCTACCCTAAGGAAGTCATCCATAAACCTGAGAAATCAAGTAGATTGATAACTAGGGCCATTGAGCTTGGAGAGTATGACATAGTTTATCAGCCGAGGGTTGTAATCAAGGGGTAAGCCTTAGCATACTTTATGGCGGAGTTCACTTAGGATGATGTTGATAGTGAAAAAGCGAACGACCTTGAGGAGTCGGTCAAAACCCCTACCGAGAAGGCTGAGACAAGAGTGGCGAGACATCCAACGGTCGAGACTGATAAGTTTTTACTAAGGTACGGTGTTATTAAAGAGGGGCCATTTTCAGAAGGGGCAGTATAGAACTTATTCGTTGATGGTTCATCCTGTGAAAACAGGAGTGGAGCCGATTTGATTGTGTCGGCCCCAGATGGAACAAACATAGAGTTTGTGTCGAGGTTCAGTTTTAAAGCTTCTAACAACGAATCAGAGTACAAGGCCCAAATAGCTGGAATTTCCCTCGCCAAAGCTCTCAATGTCGGCCAAATTTTGGTCCATAGCGACTCTTAACTCATAGTTAATCAGGTACTGGGAATTTATGAAGCCAAAGATGAGAGAATGGCAAAATACCTAGCAAACGTAAAGAATATGATGAAGGACTTTGGAGAGATCAAAGTAAAAAAGGTGCCTCGGATGGATAATAGCTGAGTCGATGCTCTGGCAAGGTCAACCTCAGCAACACGGACAAAGATTAAGAGAATGGTTCCAATAAAAATGCTTTCCAGACCGACGATAGAAGATGATGATGCAAGGCTAAAATTTTGCTTCAATTTTAACCTAGGACCATCTTGGATGGACACCCTTATTAAGTATATCAAAGAGGGTAGCTTGCCGGAGTCAAATGTCGCAAGAAGGAAGTTGAGGTATAAGGCCACTAAGTTCTCTATCATAGGGGACGTGTTGTACAAGAAGGGGCCTCTGCTCAGATGTGTCCACCAAATCGAGGTAAATTACATTTTGAAGGATGTTCATGAAGTATGTTGCTCAAGCCATATTGGAGGTAGATCATTGGCAAAGAGAATCGTCACTAAAGGATATTGGTGGCCGACCCTAGCCAATGACTCAACTGAATACGTGAGGAAGTGCAACAAATGCTAGCGGTTTACCACCATTCCTCACTAGCCCCATCAACCTCTGACGTCTATCGCCTCACCATGTCCATTTGTAGTATGGGGGATTGATTTGGTTGGTCCTCTGTCAAGGGCCATGGGTAATTACATATATTTGATTATGGCGATAAACTACTTTTTAAAGTGGGTAGAGGCCGAGGCTATGATCAAGATCACGAAAAAGAAGACCTTTTAGTTCACATGGAAGAACATCATTTACAGGTACAGCTTGCCCAGCACACTCATCTCATACAATGGTACCCAGTTCAAAAACATTTCCTTAGAGAAATATTCTATAAGGGTCAGCATCAAACAGTTCTTCTCATCTCCTGGCCGACCCCAAGCCAATGGTTAGACTGAGGTCACTAATAGAACTATTCTTAATGGAATCAAGAAAAGGTTGGAAGAGGACAAATGGAAATGGACTGAATAGGTACATGATGTGCTATGGGCCTATAGGACGACAACCAAGACATCGACAAGGTAAACCCCCTTCATATTAGCATACGGCTCAGAGGCAGTAGTCCCTACCAAGATTGGTCTGCCCACACATAGAGTTCAGACATAAGACCCTGAGAGAAATATGGAAGAGAGAATACTTGAACTAAATTTGATTGAGGAAAGAAGAGATGATGATGAGATCAGAGTGGCGGCCTATCAGAAGAGGACGACCAAGTTTTATAACAAGAGGATAAAGTCGAGGCCGATGGCAGTGGGAGACCTCGTTTTGAAGAAGACTTAACAGAAGCCGAACAAGCTTCATGCCAACTGGCATGGTCCTTACAAGGTCATTGATGAGGTGGTCACGGGAAACTATCGGTTGGATAACTTAGAGGGGGAACCATTATGCAATCCCTGGAATGTCGACCACTTGAAAAGGTACTACTAATAGATGATTGTAAAGCATCTTTTTCATTATGAATCATTGTAAAAGGGCTTATTATGAATGAGAAGTGAAAATGGTTAGTTCCCTCATATCTTATATATTTTGTTTGGAATAATTAGTTTCAAGTACCATTAACAACTATAAAATATCATTCGTGGTGGGCTAGCAATAACCCAACTTTGGTGAATGATAACCTGGAAAGGGGCCCACCCCTACCATAGACTTTCAATAACACAAAGAATGGTTAACTTAATTACTTAAACATCATTAATTTGGTGAAAAATAAATACCTCTCTCGACCGAGACGATAGCGCACGGACGTGACAATGGTCAACCATGCACTCTCAAAATGACGAGAGGGGGTATGGCATAACACAATAATTTGGTGAGTCCAAATTGAAAATCACTTGGGTGTGGTTAATTATTAAAACATCATTAATTTGATGAAAAATAAATACCTCTCTCAGACGAGACGACAGTGCACAGACTAGACGATGCTCAACCATGCACTCTCAAAATGACAAGAGGGGGTATGGCATAGCACCATAATTTGGTGAGTCCAAACTGAAAAATCACTTGGGTGTGGTTAATTACTTAAACATCATTAACATGGTGAATATGAGATGAAACGTCATTAGTTTGGCGGTCTCAGACCTTAAACATCATTAACTTGGTGAATATGAGATGAAACATCAATAATTTGGTGATCTCAGACCTTGAACGTCATTAATTTGGTATTTTACTTAAACATCATTAACATGGTGAATATAAGATGAAACATCATTAGTTTGGTGATCTTAGACCTTGAACATCATTAATTCAGTGATTTTACTTAAACATATCTTAGACCTTGAACATCATTAATTCAGTGATTTTACTTAAACGTCATTAACTTAATGACTATGAGATGAAACATCATTAGTTTGGTGCTTTCAGACCTTAAATATCCTTAACTTGGTGAATATGAGATGAAATATAATTAGTTTGGTGATCTCGGACCTTGAACATCGTTAATTTGACGATTTTACTTAAAAATCATTAACTCGATGATTATGAGATGAAACATCATTAGTTTGGTGATCTCAGACCTTGAACATCATTAATTCAGTGATTTTACATAAACATCATTAACTTGGTGAATATAAGATGAAACATCATTAATTTGATGGTCTCAAACCTTAAACATCATTAACTTGGTGAATATGAGATGAAACATCATTAGTTTGGTGATCTCAGATGACGCGACTCAGAATGTGTCTCAGAAGTGCGTACTCTCTAGGCTCAAGTGCAAGCATGTCGCTCAAGTAATAAGCCGACAAGTCGGGTGTCGATCCTCAGGGAAAAAGGACAACGAAGTTGTGACGACGGGAAAAGATGAAGGAATCCTAACTTTGACTCTAAAAAGAAAGAAAAATTGATTTGGTTTTGAGAATTGATTATACTAAATGCAATTAGAAAATTATGAAAAGATGCAATTATACTAAATTACCTAAAATATTGATGAAAGATGATTTGAAACTATGGAAAATTGATAGAATGATGTAAAACAAAATTAAACAGACGAAATTACTTACTAATCTTACCAAAGCACTCAAAGTATCAACTGGAATTACTTGTAATTACTCAAATCAGATCAAAGCTTCAATCTTGGGATTAAAAGAACAAATTGTATCTAAACTAGGGTTTTTGGAAAAGTAAGGAAAATTACACTAATTCCCCGTCCAAATAATAATAATAAAATGGGTTTTTATACCCTACAACAATTCAAGAGTTTCAGCTGCACTAGGAGTCTCTTTAGGAGAAGATAAGATTTTCAGAATCTCGATGGCCGGACCGGTCCGGGCCTTAGGCGGATCTGTCTGCCTCCCATGCGGATCGGTTCTTTTTATTTCCAGGCGGACCGGTTCTTTTATTTTTCACCCTTCTTCGGTTTGCTTTCGATTTGAGGTCTACTGGAGTTTTGCAGCGCGGACCGTTCCGGGGTATGGGTGGACCGGTCTGCTTGTTTGACTTTTTGCTCAACTTTGACTGCTCATATCTTTTGTTTTGGGACTCCGATTGAGGTGCGTTTCTTCCTATGTGCTCATGAATGTGATATCTTCAACATCTCTTTAGGTACCTCATCCGAATTCTGGGTGGAAATTACACTTTTGCTCTTTTGACTTTCCTTCTTGTCTTTCTTGATTCTTCCGGTTTCCTTCTTCCGTTTCTTGACATCAAATGCCTGTAAAATCACTACGAAATACCAGAAACTTGGTGTACTCGTTAGGATAAGTCAGTAGCAAGATTATGAGATAAAGTCAAATCGATTACGTTGTTCGAGGTGCTAAAAGTACCTAAATTAAGGGATAAATTAGGAAGAATTTATGCCTAATCAAACCCCCGAAACTTGGAACTTTGCGCGTCCCAAGCAATGTAAAAGAATCCTAGCACGGCTCAATTCTTGAAAACATTTTATTGGGATAGAATACCTTTTTCACGGGCAAGCGGTTGCATTTAGCGTATGCAACAAGCCTTTAAACCCCTAGGTCACCCTAGTAGGACGAGTGGTGTCTCGTGAGGGTTTGCAGAGAATATACCCACAAAATTCGACTCAAAGAAAATTCAAAATATGCAAAAATTATGTAATTCAAACTTTTCCAGAAAATAGTCATCATCGAGTCATTTTTACAAGTCTCAAATCATAGTGTGTGCGTGCGAAGCTGGAAATATAACCGCCAATTTTCACCAATTGATCATTACGTTACTTATCCGAAAATTCGTTTTGATTTCAAATTCTCACGGAATGCTCTCTCAAACGAATCACTCGGATTGTGGCTATTCTCTCGGTATGCGTGATATAAAGAGTAAATGTAATGGACGCAAAGTCACGCACACAAGTAGAAAGACGGAAATTTCATGGTGATAGGATCTCATTAACGGATTACGGTTTTAAAAATGGGAACATTACCTCTTATTCGCGCATTCAATCTCTTTAATTATCTTTTGGTGTATTAGCTCTCCACGCGGTAATCAATTTCGCAATTTGGACTCGGTTAGGACTTTTACGGGTTTTAAGGTGTAATTGGGTAAAGAGAAAATGGTAGGAAATGTTGGAATTAGAAAAGTCATTTATGATGTCCATTTGTGCTTTTTTCGGGCTATTACTCATGTTTTTCTTCTTTTTCTCTATTTTTTTCTGTTTTTCACTTTTTTTTCTTTTCTCCGTATTTATGTTGAGCATTTCTATTTTTTCTTGCCCCTTTTTATGCACTTTCCGGACTTAAATTCTGAATTTTTCCATTTTTCACAATTTCGGTATATTTGGGTTTTTCGGGTTGTCAAACGAAAGGGAAAATCTATTTGGCTCAAATTTGGTTACAAAAGGGGTAATTTTTTGCTAGTTTTTCTGGCCAATATTTTTGGGTGACAAATGAGGGCCTACTTCATTGTCCAAAATACCAATTGCGTTACCATATGCATTTCGAGATGAATTTAAGTTTAGAGATCACTTTTGGCACGTTTTTCAAAGCAAAATCACACTCATTTTTCATAACCGATCAAAATAAAAGGATTGAGATCCTCGACGAATTTTTAGGCGCTGAAAAGAACTTTGAGTTAACAATTAACTCGGATTGATTTAAAAACTCGCAAAAAGTGATAGGCTTGAATCTCACCGGATTTGTTAATCTCCACACTTATTCGTTAAGTCGTCAATTTTCGCTCAATTTCCATCTTTAGTCAATTTCGACTTTGTGTATGTTGAATTTTACAACTTGAGACTTCAATTCGACTTTTAATGATATTTTTGAAAATTTTGAATTCTAATTTTTATTTATTTTGAACAAAAATATTTTTGGGTTTTTTCAAAATTTTATGATTTTTTTGGAAATTTCTTGACAGTTTGGAAAATTTGTGAAGTTTTAGAAATACGCACTTGTGACCCCCCCTAACTTAGACTTTTGCATTGTCCTCAAGCAAAAAGGACTAAAATCTAAATAAGGCAAAATAATAAGTGCGATAAATAAAACAAACAAATGGAGAAAGTGCAGTTTTTATTACAAACAAGACTGTGGTATAATTACAAGGAAAAGCATACAAAATGTGAGCAGGAAAAACAAATAAAAAGCTGTCAGAACCACATCAAGCTTCACTGGGAGCGGGGGATGGGAAGAACCGGGCGCGTCGGGGCCATAGGGGTCATGGTAATAGGATGACAGTGGCTCATTGGGCTCCCCTTGGCGTCGATAGATGTCCGCTTGAAAGCGGAGTATTAAGCTCGTATCGCGACGGTAATCGGTCAGAAAGTTGTCAAAGTTCATTTCAAGTGCCGCTATTCGGTTTGAGAGGTCGCTTCCCGCCCACTCAAAATCTAGATCTTCTTCTTCGTCCGGACCGACATCCCCCATTTCGATATCCGCACCAGCTTCCTCTTCCTCCTCGTCGCTCTCGCTCGAGGCAGCCTCTTCTTCACTATCACCACCCCGCTGTGCCCGTAGGACAGCAAGCTATTTGGCGCTCTTAGTGCGGGTCCCTTATCCAAAAGGATCGGGAATGCGAGTATGATCGAGCGGCGCCGCTATGACAGCATCCTTGAGGATAGAAGTGATCAAACGGGCATAGGGAAGTGGGGCAGTACCCTTCTCATCCAAGGACGTGTTGATGATATCGGCATATAAAGTGCGGGCCAAGTGGATGGAAGTGTGTGGGTCAAAGAGGTGATAGGTTAAAGTGGCTTGTCGGGGCCTCATGGCGGAACCGTTGGATGTTTGCAATATGTTGGCGCACACAATCTGAAAACTGAGGCACGCCTTCTCGTTAAGGCGTCCAATGGCGAAGGTTTCCCCCGTCCAAGCCACATTCGGTGCAATGCGGGCCATGATAACTTCCTTATCGATCGGGGGACGTTCCGTGGATAGGTGAATTCTTGAACGTTCGGAATATCTTACTCAGCCAATTTGGCCGTGAGAAGAGCCAAAGAAAATGGGATGACATTCCCATCCACGTAAGCTTGGGCCTCGAATTGGACCGTCCGAACAAGGGTGACATAAAAGGATCGGACTTCGGTTGCACAAATCGCTTTATAGGGTTCGTTGAAGAATCGGCACCACCCCCTAGCCATGAATAGGGCGGTGACGGAGTTGGGTAGTCCGGTCCATTGGACAGCGCGCTCCATATAGAGTTTGCGATCCAAACCGACGAACCGATGGCACCATCGCTCCTCTTGGCGGGGGCGAAACTCGCCATGAACGGAGGGGTGGATGTCGCTGGAGTCATACTTGGTGGGGCAGCGCGTTGGGCCATGGAAACAAGAGGGATTTTTCTTGGAAAACTAGAGAGGGAAAAGAGAGGATTTGGGTTGAAGGTGTGAAGAGAAAGGGAGGGTATTGGTGTGTATTTATAGGTGAAGGGGTGAGTGTAGGGGTTGGAATTGGAGGGAAAGGGTTTGGAGGGAAAAGGGGGTGAATTTGGGAGGGAAAGGTTGGGGTTGGGAGTTGGGAAAACGGATTGGAGGGAATGAATAGGATTGGGGAGAAGGGGGGTGAATCTTGAGAAGGGAAAAATAAGATCTGTAGAAGGCGGACCGGTCCGGGGTAGGGGCGGACCTGTCCGGTCCTTTAATATTCAGAAAATCCGACTAGCGGACCGATTCGCCTTAAACTTAAAGGAACCGGTCCGGCCCAGGGTTTATGAGCAGGATTTTCCCCGAACTTAATTTTGATCGCTCTTCTCCAAAAATTTTCACTTTCACAACATACTCCCTATCAATCTGGACTAAAACCCTCTCGATTTCGCTGGTCAACGCCGTTTGACTCGATATTCCCAAAACATGAATTTTTTTTCCCGAATGTACCCTAATCCTATTGATGCTCACTACGCACACGACTCTCACAACACCCACGACTCTCACCCCATACGCGTCGGGGGTGCGACGACCTCACTGTAATAGCTCACTCTACCCCGTAAATGGGGTCTGACAACCAGACGATGTCGACTTCTTCTGCACACGCCTCTAGATATGGTTTTAGGCGTTGTCCATTCACTTTGAATGTATTTCCCCCTTTTAAATCGTCTAATTCAACAGCTCCATGGGGGAAAACATTCTTCACGACGAACGGGCCAGACCATCATGACCACAACTTGCCCAAAAATAGATGAAGCTGAGAGTTATAGAGAAGAACTTTTTGCTCGAGAAGAAACTCTTTGCGTCGAATGATGTTATCGTGAGCGAGTTTCATCCTTTCTTTGGAAATTTTAGCATTCTCATACGCATCATTATGTAGTTCTTCTAACTCATTTAATTGAAGCTTGTAGGCTTCACCGGCTTTATCCATTGCATAATTTAATTGCTTAATCACCCAATACGCTTTGTGTTCTAGCTCCATGGGAAGATGGCAAGGTTTTCCATACACAAAACGGAAAGGGGACATGACAAGTTGATTCTTATATGCGGTACGATAGGCCTATAGCGAATCGTTCATTCTAAGTGAACAATCTTTCCGGGTAGGATTGACGGTCTTTTCAAGAATGTTCTTGATTTCCTGATTCGCTAGTTCGACCTGCCCATTCATTTGGGGTGATAAGTCATTCCAACCTTGTGAACGACACCATACTTTCTCATTAGCTTCGCGAATGGCCTATACAAAAGTGTGTGCCATTATCGCTGATTATCGCTTTCAGAGCACCGAAGGGGGAAAATATGTGTTCCTGTTGGAACTTTATCCCCACTTTGTTGTCATTTGCCTTGGTAGCTATAGCTTCCACCCATTTAGACACGTAGTCTACCGTAATAAGGATGTATAGGAAACCAAAGGACGGGAGGAAAAGACCCATGAAGTCAATACCCCAACAGTCGAAGATCTCAATAATGAGTATAGGGGTAAGAGGCATCATGTCTCGTCGGGTAATGACCCCCATCCGTTGGCACCTATTACAAGATTTACAAGCAGCGTTCACATCCCGGAATATTATGGGCCAATAGAGGCCGTATTGTAAAATTTTTGCGACCGTCTTTTTCGTCGAAAAGTGGCCTCCACAAGCTTCCGAATGAGAAAACTGGATGACTTTTGGGATTTCGTCATCCGGTACACATCGTCGGATGATTTGGTCGGTGCAATATTTGAAAAGGAATGGATCGTCATAGAAGAACATGCGTGACCAAGTAATAAATCTCTTCTTATCTTGCGGTGTCCAGCCGGGAGGAACGGCTCCCATGACAATTTAGTTCACTATATCCGCAAACTAACGTAAAGGAGAGGTGGCAAAGAGTTGCTCATCCGAAAAGTATTCGCCTATGGGTATGGGATCACTAGGTACGTCGGACGAAAGCCGTGATAAGTGGTCGGCAATGACATTTTCTACTCCTTTCTTATCTTTAATGGAGAGGTTGAACTCTTGTAGGAGTAGAATCCACCTTATGAGGCGCGGCTTTGCATCTTTCTTTGCAAGTAGGAATTTCAAAGCCGCGTGGTCGGTGAAACAAGTAATGGGAGAACCGATAAGATATGACCGGAATTTATCAAGGGCAAAGACTACCGCTAGCAACTCTTTCTCCGTGGTAGAGTAGTTGAGTTGTGGTCCGGTAAGAGTCCGGCTAGCGTAATAGATGACATGAGCCTGCTTATCTTTTCTTTGGCCCAAAACAACCCCTATCACATAATCGCTAGCATCACACATAAGTTCGAATGGCAAAGACCAATCCGGAACTTGCATGATGGGAGCGTACACAAGCATGGTTTTTAGTTTTTCAAAAGAGCTTTGGCATGCTTTCGTCCACTCGAATGGGGTGTCCTTTATGAGTAGGTTGCTTAAGGGTCTAGCGATGGCTCTAAAGTCCTTAATGAACCTTCGATAAAACCCCGCGTGGCCAAAGAAAGAGCGCACGTCCTTAAGCGATTTTGGTAGGGGAAGGTCATCTATGACATCTATTTTTGCCCTATCGACTTCTATCTCCTTGGATGATACTATGTGGCCAAGAACTATACCCTCGGTGACCATGAAATGGCATTTCTCCAAATTCAGCACTAAGTTCTTTTCCACACACCGGGAAAGTACTTTTTCCAGTTTTTCTAGACAACGATCAAAAGAGGTGCCAAAAACACTGAAATTGTCCATGAACACTTCGAGTCCTCTCTCGACCATGTCGCTAAATAAGCTCAACGTGCACCTTTGGAAGGTCGTGGGCACATTACACAAGCCGAATGGCATACGTTTGTAAGCAAACGTTCCAAAAGGGCAAGTGAAGGTTGTTTTCTCCTGGTCAAGTACATCTACGTCAATCTGGTTATATCCGGAATAACCATCAAGGAAGCAATAGTAAGGGTGGACCACTACTCTCTCAAGCATTTGATCAATAAATGGTAAGAAGAAATGGTCTTTCCTAGTTCCCGCATTGAGTTTTCGGTAATCAATGCAAACGCGCCACCCGGTGGTGGTACGTTGGGGAACTAGCTCTCCCTTAGCGTTCTCAATCACTGTCATGCCCGACTTCTTTGGGACGACTTGAATGGGGCTCACCCACTTACTATCTGAGATTGGGTAGATAATCTCGGCATCCAATAACTTGATAATCTCTGTTCTCACTACTTCTTTCATATTGGGATTAAGCCTTCTTTGCATTTCTCTTGAGGGTTTGACATCCTCTTCGAGATGGATCTTGTGAGTGCAAATCAAATGACTTATCCCCTTCAAATCAGCAATGCACCAACCAAAAGGACTTTGGTTCTTCCTCAGAATTTTTAACAGTTTACCCTCCTGCTCGTCGTCTAGGCTAGAGGAGACAACAACAGGAAATGTCTCATCCTATCCTAGGTATGCATATTTAATATGGGAGGGGAGTTTCTTCAACTCGAGGGTTGAAAATTTTTCGCTGGAGGGAACCATGCGTGTATCCCTCGGTGGTAACTCCTCGAATCTCAAAACCCAATTAACATCTCTCATGTCCTCGTCCGACGCACTCTCCTCGAGTAACTCTCTCAACTCCATAACCTCCCTCTCGAAGTCGGTGTACATCCCCTCACTCTCGTGGCTCGATACTAGACAGGACCCTAAGACATCACCGTAATAATTCTTCTCAAAGTACTCCTCTACTATCTAATCTATGAAGCTTACCGCGTGAAGATCATCTTCTTCCCCCGTTTGTTGGGCTATGTGGAAGATGTTGGTCTCTAAGGTCATGTTCCCAAAGGTGAGTTGCATTTTGCCCATTCCAAGTATTGATGATTGCGTTAGCCGTATCTAAGAACGGGCGCCCAAGGATGATGAGAACATGGTTGCTAGAGTTGAAGGAGGGCTCCGTGTCCCAAATGACAAAATCTATCGGGAAGTAGAAAGTGTCAACTTGGACGATCACGTCCTCGACTATACCTCTTGGGATCTTCATGGTTTGATCCGCCAATTAGAGAGTGACCTTTGTGGGATTGAGGTCGCCCAAGTCAAGTTGCCTATAGATGGAGTAAGGGAGGATATTGACACTTGATCCCAAGTCAAGTAAGGCCTTCTCGATTTTGTTTTCTCCAATGATGCAGGAAATGGTGGGTGCACCGGGATCTTTGAATTTAGGCGGGAGATCATTTAGTAGAATGGATCTCACATTCTGGGATAGAAAGATATTCTTCTTTACCTTCATCATTCTCTTTACCGTCAACAAGTCTTTAATGACTTTTCCATAAGATGGAATTTACTTAATGGCATCGAGGAAAGGTAAATTCAGCTTAACTTGTTTTAGCACTTCTAGCACATCTTCACGTGGGTTTTCTTTATGGGGAGGAATCAACCTTTGAGGAAACGGTGCCGCGAAGGGTGGTTTCACTACTACCTCGGGCTCACTAGCGTCTTCTTTTTCACTCTCATTTAAGGGGACATCTTCGGCATCTTTTGTGCCGGGCGAAATCTCCTTATCTTTCTTTGTGTCATGTGGGGGAGGTGATAAATCAACGACTCTCCCACTACGAAGAGTGGTCACAGCTTGACATTGCTCCTGATATTCAGTAGAAGTGGAGCTAACACTAGTTTGACCTTGGGTAGGTCTTTGGTCTTGGGTATGAAACTTGCCCTTTTCTTGGACACTCAATGAGGATTGTATCTTCGACAGACTTGCATTTATGTCACCAATCAGACGATCATATTTAGCATTGACTGCAGTTTGGCTTGTGATAAATTGATTCATGGTATCCTCGAGAGTTCTCCGCGGTGGCGGGATATAAGATCCTTGAGGTGGTGGTGCTTACACATGTCCTTGCATGTGTGGAGCTTGTTGAAAGTGTTGTGGTGGAGGAGGGACAACATGTGAAGGAGGGTTCATTGCTTCATGTTATTGTCCATAGCTAAAACCGGGATGGTTTTTCCACGAAGGGTTGTATGAATTCCCGTGCGGTGCACCGAAATTACCCTTAAATCCTCATATACCACTAACTTGCTCCTGAAGCATTACTTTGTAGGCGGGTATAATCAGGCATTCCTCAGTTGAATGACCCGCCTCACAAATCGCACACACCTTCTCGACGGGGTTTGGTATGGATCCAGTTGGTCCTTTTCCATATATCTCGCACAGGTCTTGAAACCCTTTCTCAAGGGTATCCAATCGACTGTCCGTCATAGAATTCTTATCTATGTGAAATAGTCCGGACGCCGACGGAGTGGTGGTCACTTGAAAATTTTGATTTTGAGCGTTAGGATCACATATATCCCAGGATTGGGTAGTCTCTACGATATACCTCAAGTGAAGCTCAGCATCGTGGGCGTCTAAGTCGACAAAAGGACCACTTCCCATAGTCTCAACAAGTTGCTTGGAGTTAAGATTCAACCCATTATAGAGAAAAAAGATGATTTGCGCTGCATCAAATCCATGATGGGGGAATGAATTAACTAACTCGTTGAAGCGCTCATAACATCGATGAAATGGCTCATTTTCAGATTGTCTGAACGCTTGAATTTGAGCCTTTATGGAGATTATTCGATGTGTTGGGAAGAATTTCTTGAGAAATCTCAATTGCAACTCGTTCCAAGATGGAATTGATCTTGGAGGTAAAGACCATAGCCAGGTCTTAGCTTTATCTTTGAGAGAGAAGGGGAAGAGTTTGAGGCAGATCACCTCTTGTGTGCAAGTTTGATCATTGAGAGTATCGCACACATCCTCAAATTCCCTAATGTGAAGATATGGTTTTTCAGAATCCATACCATGATAATGAGGTAACATCTGGATCATCCCATTTTTGAAATAGAATTTCCCGGCATTATACGGGAGTAAAATTCATCCTGGAGTGACAGTGCGCTCGGGATATAAGAATTCTCTCAGCGGGCGGTATAGGGTCTCTTCCTCACCGGCAGCTGCACTACCGTGTTGCGACATCTCTCTCTCACTTAATGACTCGGTGCTCTCACTTGGTGTGCTCGAAGTGTGCTCGGAGGTGTGTCCTAAGAAGGAAAATGGAGTGTTATTAGAGATTGAGTGTGACGGTGTGGGAGGTGGGATCCCGAACTGTGGGACATTTGGAGTGTGGGGGCTATCAGGGTTGTACTCAACGATTGGATTTTCGTAAATGTTGGTTGGAGTATTATGAGGTGTGGGAGTGAGTTCAGATTTTTGCATTAATGGCGTATGAGAGATGGTGGTGAATCTTTTTGTGCTTTTTGAATTTTTTTATGTTTTTGGATTTTTGGATTTTTTTTTGTCAAAGTTTTAGATTAACTCAATCTAATCCTAAGTCTACCTAATTCCCCAGCAACGGCGCCAAAAACTTAATGCGACTCAGAATGTGTCTCAGAAGTGCGTACTCTCTAGTCTTAAGTGCAAGCCTGTCGCTCAAGTAATAATTCGACAAGTCGGGTATCGATCCTCAGGGAAAAAGGACAACGAAGTTGTGACGACGGGAAAAGATGAAGGAATCCTAACTTTGACTCTAAAAAGAAAGAAAAATTGATTTGGTTTTGAGAATTGATTATACTAAATGCAATTAGAAAATTATGAAAAGATGCAATTATACTAAATTACCTAAAATATTGATGAAAGATGATTTGAAACTTTTGAACTAAGTGATGAGAAAAACAGGACAGGAATACAATCCCCCAACCCTAGTGTATTGCAGTTATAATACTAATCGTAAATTTAACTGGTTAATTTGACCCGTAATTTAGTACTTCTAAGCATTACGTATACGAGTTTCAAGCCCGCCTCATACTTAATCTGAGGACGAGTAAATAGGTATCGCGATAGATGCACTCGAATTGCATTCTAAATCATCCCGGTTATCCAGAGGCAAACGAGATATAAAGATCTATAATTGTTGTGTTCCTACGCAATATGGTCGTAATCAATCACTAAATTCAGAGGATTAATTTTATACACATGCAACTAACACATCAGGCTGGGTTCATGTATCCTGACCTTAGAAAATCTAGCCTAGCATGCTGAAAGTAATGAAAACAGTGTTTGATGTGCAGAAAATCATGATTAAACTATGGAAAATTGGTAGAATGATGTAAAACAAAATTAATTACTTACTAATCTTACCAAAGCACTCAAAGTATTAACTGGAATTACTTGTAATTACTCAAATCTGATCAAAGCTTCAATCTTGGGATTAAAAGAACAAACTGTATCTAAACTAGGGTTTCTGGAAAAGTAAGGAAAATTACACTAATTCCCCGTCCAAATAATAATAATAAAATATGTTTTTATAC
This sequence comes from Sambucus nigra, assembly GCA_949130495.1. Taxonomy (NCBI): domain Eukaryota; kingdom Viridiplantae; phylum Streptophyta; class Magnoliopsida; order Dipsacales; family Adoxaceae; genus Sambucus; species Sambucus nigra. The sequence continues at coordinate 589,544,229 of OX422208.1, forward strand.
CCTACAACAATTCAAGAGTTTCAGCTGCACTAGGAGTCTCTTTAGGAGAAGATAAGATTTTCAGAATCTCGATGGTCGGACCGGTCCGGGCCTCAGGCGGACCGGTCTGCCTCCCATGCGGATCGATTCTTTTTATTTCCAGGCGGACTGGTCCGGGGGCGTACCGGTTCTTTTATTTTTCACCCTTCTTCGGTTTGCTTTCGATTCGAGGTCTACTGGAGTTTTGCAGCGCGGACCGGTCCGGGGTATGGGCGGATCGGTCTGCCTGTTTGACTTTTTGCTCAACTTTGACTGCTCATATCTTTTGTTCCGGGACTCCGATTGAGGTGTCATTTCTTCCTATGTTCTCATGAATGTGATATCTTCAACATCTCTTTAGCTACCTCATCCGAATTCCAGGTGAAAATTACACTTTTGCGCTTTTGACTTTCCTTCTTGTCTTTCTTAATTCTTCCGGTTTCCTTCTTCCGTTTCTTGACATCAAATACCTGTAAAATCACTATGAAATACCAGAAACTCGGTGTACTCGTTAGGATAAGTCAGTAGCAAGATTATGAGATAAAGTCAAATCGATTACGTTGTTCATGGTGCTAAAAGTACCTAAATTAAGGGATAAATTAGGAAGAATTTATGCCTAATCATCAGACCTTGAACATCGTTAATTTGGTGATTTTAATTAAACATCATTAACTTGGTGAATATGAGATGAAACATCATTAGTTTGGTGATCTCAAACCTTTAACATCATTAATTTGATGATTTTGCTTAAACGTCATTAACTTGGTGAATATGAGATGAAACATCATTAGTTTGGTGCTCTCGAACCTTAAACATGTGGTGATAGTTTGTGGTATCGTACTTCAAAAAGATATAAAGCACAAGATAAAAATAATGGAAGGAACAAACAATCATTCATTAATGTTAAAGTGGTTACAGGTGACAGAATTCAAAAGATAAATGCAAAAGGCTAATTGCCTTAACAAAATAGAGATAAAAGGCCTTAACGAGGAGCCTTCATAGCTGAAACTCACCCCTGGTCGGGGCTGACCCATCGCCCACAACAACATTCTTGATAATTCCAGCCTTGGTGACCTCGGCTTCGTTATCATGGTCGGCCAACTCTTCATTGTTCTCCGTCACCTCCAGAGGGATCATCTCGATAGGGGAAATAATGACATTCTCAACCTTGGCTAAGGTAGCACCAAGAAGAGAGTCAACAAAACCAAGGCCGATGAAGTCATCAGGCGATAGACTTCCAATCTTAGCATTTTAAGGGTCGCCTGTCATCCTGCAGCCCTAATTCCCCTCTCCAAATAATCAAAGCATAAGTCCATGAATTCATTGGACACTTTGTATTCGACGATGATCTTATCTTTGGCATCGACCATGGCAGCCTTAACAACAGCTTCAATACTGGCCTTCACACTCTCATCTTTAGCTTTGAGAACCTTCTCATGGCCGGCCTTCAGATTGGCAACCAGGTCCCTCTCATTCTTCAGGTCACCCTTGACCTTATCCAGATCAGCCTTCCAGGCCTTCTCTAATTTCTCAGCATCTTGACCTGAAAAGTGCGACTAACGTGTGATAATTGATTAACTTCACAAATTTTTAATTTAGCACACTTATTTAATTTCATCCCTTAATCATGCATCTAAAGTGCAAGTGTCAATCTCATAAACAAATAAAACAAGCGACACAACGTTAAGAAAAAATCCCCGAAGGGCAAAACCTTTTATTTCTAGAACTTTGAAGAAATTACAAGACCATTTACTTACATACAACCTGATAATCATCCACAAGTGTAACGCACTGTGTCTTCATCAAACCTTCAAAGCAATGGCTAGAAACAGTGTCGGTTGGAATCTCCCGCAGGAACTTCAGGTGGTCAGCAATAAAGAAGAGAGATGACTTATCCACAAGGGTATGAACAATAACAAAATTGTGTTCTAGGGTTCCAAAGGATTCACAAGGATTTGGCAATGGTATGTGAATCAAACATGAGTCTTGGGACTTAAAAAGGTATGAAGACTTGAAGAAAAAGGACTCTCAAAATCATCTCCAGAGTCTTGAAAACAAACTCCTCGAAGATGGTTTTAAATAAGGAAACCAAAAGAGATATAAAAACTCACGGCTCTGTACGAATTTATCCCAGGCGGACCGATCCGGTATTAATGCGGATTGGTCCGAGGTCGGACCGGTTCATTTTTTCAAAGATTTTCTTCGGTTCGCATTCGATCCGGGGTCTACTGGTTTCTGAGCAAAGCGAATCGGTCCGGGTAGAGGGCGGATCGATCTGGGGGCGGACCGATTCTTTTTCCAAAAGGGGCGGACCGGTTCCTTTTTAAAACAGGCGGACCAGTCCGTTTGTCTAAAACATTGATTCCTTGATTTCTTTGATATTCGGATCCATTGATGACGATGCAAGCTTGAATATCTTCAATGGTGTAACGGCGTACGACATACAATTAATAATGGACAAAAGTGTCCTTACAAATATCCCTCTATGTCTATGCCGGTACATACAAAAAACAAACATCCGAATTATCAAAAAACAAAAATGCCTATACAAATATACCCTTCCATGAACCCAGAACTGAAAAGGTACAAATGAATAAGACTTCATCGTTTGTTCTTCAACTCTTCAGGAATCTTAAGGCTTTCCTCATCAGGGTGTGCAATTCAGAATCATCAAAGTAGTACCTACACACATGAGACAAAGCCAATACCAAGTGACGTATTGAGTTTGAAATGAGATAAATATAGATACCAATATATGATGGGAGCATACTTTATTAAATCTCAAAAACTCTTACCTCCCCCAAAATATGATTATTCTTTCTCCCCCTTTTTAAGATGTCCCCAAATAGACAAATGAGAATAATGAATCAAATAAGCAAATACGAGGTGTCACTGTACACAAAACAGGGCATCAAACAATATGGTAAATGTGCTCTAGCAAGGAGATGCTCAAAAACAAATGCACAAACTATTTTTTATTTTTCAATATTTCATACAAAGAAAAGATACATTTGAAAAAAATATGCTACAAAAATCACACCATGGATTTAGACTCAAACAACCAAGTCATGGAAATGGAATGAATGGGTGTGAACACATTCGATAGGTAAATCAACTCAATCAATCATATGTGCATGATGCATATGTGTACTCCTAACGAATGAACATCAAAAGTATCCTTAGGTGAAAAGATTGTTGAATTTAGATGACATCGTCTTATGTAAATCAACAAATCAAAGTCAAAATGATTTCCATCCCAATAACGTCCAAAACTATGTAGCGCATTTTCGAGCATATCAAGGACGTGCAAACCCGTTTTAAATCTCCAATCAAACACCCTCGTATATTTTCTTTTAGAGGTAATCTAAATTCTCAAACTTTGGAGAATTGGTGCAAAAACCTAAATGGCATGGATTTCTTTTTATTGCCTTTAATTTTTTGGGGGCTCTTTTAAATCTCTTTGGACCCCGGATAATAAAATTCCTCCATTTTTAGGTCCAATTTAACGGTGGCTTAGTATTCGCAAAGGCAAAATGAACCTTTCGCAACCCTTCCCCGTTTTCAAACAAAACACACAAACTCACAAAACGATTTTTATATGCACAATTTCCTTATCAAATTTATCACGCTTGGTTCGTTTTAAGGACAGGATTGAAGTGAAAACACCAAACTAACATGTGATAAGACAAGCACAATAATCAAACAAATCCGTGCACATGTGCAATAAAGGAAAACATGAGTCAAACATGTAGGAAGTAACACCGAATTACATCTTAATGACTCCAAACATTATAAAGCACATGGATGAATTGACATATTGTCTCAAAACACTATCAAATAGTCACATGAAAAAAATGGAATGATGTTGTGACTCGGTCATCAAAAGTGTTTATCCATAAACGGTGCAAACAAAATACAAAAAGCTTTTTGGATTTTCAATTTTGACCAAAACAAATATGAATGGACACTCAAAAAAAATCTTTTTGCATTTTTCAAAATTTTTCAAAAAACAAAAATATATACAAAATGTACATACTAGCAATAGGCAAACAATGTCATCATGAAAATCACCATATGCTATTAAACAAGTAAAACCTCAATCATTAGGTGATGAGGGGTTTTCCAAAGGTGGTGACAACTTATGAAAAACCTCCATCAATTCTTGTGAAGTTTTGACCAAAAACTTAACTTGCTCACCTAAATGTGCAAACTCTCTCATGTAGTCTTCGGGAGCATGTAAAGAATGATGGGTGGGTGCATGTGTATCAGAAACACGTATAGAAGAAAAACGTGACACATGCCCCAACTTAAAGCAAAATTCCTTAAGGTGACCTTTCCTCTTGCAATGTGAACAAACATAAATAGGCCTAGGAACACCTCTCTCTAAAACTCTAGAACGTGCTCTCCTAATAGGAATGGGGCGCCTAGGTGGGTTAGGTTGAGACTTGCGTGAATCTAACACTAAAGTGGGAACCGACTCGGGTGCTAATTGGGAAGAAGAAGCACCGTCGTGACTTATTTCAAAATTCTCACCTTTACCCTTAAGAACCACCTTTTCAACCTTCTTAGGTACGTTCTCAAACTTGACTTTGACCTCCCGGGCACGTTCGAGATCACTCTCGAGTTGGGATACACGTGTCATCAGATAAGACAACGTGTTGGTCAAATCACACTTCTCCTTTCTCAAAAAATCCTTCTCTCTCTCCAAATCTAAAACCCGACGACCTAAATATCGATTGTACTTCTTTGTTTTCAAGGTCTCGGTGTACAAATCTCTAAAAGATTTTTGGAGCTCACTTTCATCTCCACTCTCCTCCTCGCTTTCTCCCTCACTTGACGAACACAAATCATTATCATCGCTCTCGTGTGCAGTCTTGTGAGACAAAGTGGGTGTGCTCCCACGACTAGAAAATGCGACAACCATCCCATGTCCCAAACCTTTATCAGACTCAACTCCCTCATCACCCTTTTCACCCTTTCTATCACTAACAGTGGCGGGCATAGCAGTCTCTTTGCCCTTTCTCCTTATCCTAGTAGGACACTCTCTAGCTATGTGCCCTTTCCCTTCACACTCAAAGCACCTGATCTCATCCTCCTTGTCACTATCTTTGGCCTCCTCTTTCTTTTTATTTGACTCAAAAGATCTCTTTTTATTGGAAGAATTTTCTTTATTCATTTTGAGAAACTTTTTAAAAAAATTCGCAAACAAGGCCATTTCTTTAAAATCAAAATCTTCCTCGGAGTCGGACTCACAAACTTTTTCTTTCTTTTTCTTAAAATGAGTCTTTAAAGCAATGCCATTATCCTTAGCCTTAATGGTTTTGGGAAACATATCTATCTCATAGGTTTGAAGATCTCCTACAAGTTCTTACAACTTAAGTGATTTCAAATTTTCCAAATAGTTCAAAACAGTGACTTTAGGAATAAAGCATTTTGGAAGAGATCTCAAAATCTTTTTAACGACACGCGTGTTATCAATCACCTCACCCAAATTAAAAAAAAGTGTTAACAATGTCCGACAAACGTGCATAAAACTCATCAAAGCATTCAGACTCAGATATGGTAATAGTCTCAAATTGGGTGGCCAAATTTTGTAATTTTGAGTCTTTGACCGCGTTCGTACCCTCATGTGTCAATTTCAAAACATTCCAAGCCTCTTTAGACGTGGAGCACGTCATAATTCGGTGAAACTCATCAGGAGAGACAGCTCCAGAAATATCACTCGGACCACGGGAATTAAAATTGGACAATTTATAATCATCTTCAGTCCAGGCTGACACGGGTTTTAAAGTGGTGATGTTATTAACGGTGACTGTGGGAGGAGTCCAACCATTTTCGCAAACAACCAAACACGCTCGTCAATAAATTTAAAATCGATTTCATACGAGCTTTCCAGTAGGCATAATTAGACCCATAAAAAATAGGCATCTGATTATATAAGTGCTCCATAGGAAAATTTGTGATTTTTCACAAAACTGATTTAAAAAAAAAATCAATATCACACGATTTTGCGGAAAATAGGAATACGCAATAAATTAGCGCAACCTGCTCTGATACCAATTTGAAAAGTGCGAATAACGTGTGATAATTAATTAACTTCACAAATTTCTAATTTATCACACTTATATAATTTCAGCCCCTAATCATGCATCTAAAGTGCAAGTGTCAATATCATAAACAAATAAAACAAGCGACACAACGTTAAGGAAAAATCCCCGAAGGGCAAAAACTTTTATTTCTAGAACTCTGAAGAAATTACAAGACCATTGACTTACATACAACCTGATAATCACCCACAAGTGTAACACACGGTGTCTTCGTCAAACCTTCAAAGCAATGGCTAGAAACAGTGTCGGCTGGAATCTCCCGCAAGAACTCCAGGTGGTCAGCAATGAAGAAGAGATACGGCTTCTCCACAAGGGTATGAACAATAAGAAAATTATGTTCTAGGGTTCCAAAGGATACACAAGGATTTGACAATGGTATGTGAATCAAACATGAGTCTTGGGACTCAAAAAGGTATGAAGACTTGAAGAAAAAGGACTCTCAAAATCGTCTCCAAAGTCTTGAAAAAAAACTCCTCGAAGATGGCTTTAAATAAGGAAACCAAAAGAGATATAAAAACTCACGGCTCTGTACGAATTTATCCCGGGCGGACCGGTCCGGTATTGATGCAGATCGATCCGAGGTCGGACCGATTCGTTTTTTCAAGGAGCTTTTTCGGATCTCATTCGATCCGGGGTCTACTAGTTTCTGAGCAAAGCGAATCGGTCCGGGTAGAGGGCGAATCGGTCCGGGGGCAGACCGATTCTTTTTCCAAAAGGGGCGGACCGATTCCTTTTTAAAATAGGCGGACCAGTCCGTCTGTCTAAAACATTAATTCCTTAATTTCTTTGATATTCGGATCCATTGATGACGATGCAAGCTTGAATATCTTCAATGGTGTAACGGAGTATGACATACAATTGATAATGGACAAAAGTGTCCTTACGTGACCCTTTTAGATCAAGGGCAGCCTCTTCAATGTCCAACTGGCTAAGCGGTGAAAAGAGACCGCACCTTGAAAAATAAGAGACATAAACGTAAGTATGAGTCATAACAAATGAAGAGATAATACTTATAAAAATTATTCTTGAAGTTACCTGGACTGTTCGATGAAGGGCAAACTCGACGAGCAGAGGGACGTCCAAAGACTGGAGGAAATGTTTATCATCCTCCGTGATGAGGGAGATGAGAGCATCAACGGCCTTTAGATTATGGCCTATGACGCTATCGTCACTTATTTTTAGCAGCGATAGACGAGCAGCAAGAGCATCATCTATCGATATGGGAATAGCATGATTAGAACTCCGCATCTTGGAAGGCCGAGTGGAAGTTGGATCTGTCGATGGGGCCTTCCTTTTATTTCCAGTACCATCGGTCCTGTTGGAGCAGACGTTGTTCTTAGTTTAGGAGGCTAGAGGAGCGGCTTTGTTACCACGTCTGTCGATTAGCTTGCTCAGGTTGGGGGTCGACATTCTCTAAAGATCGTCCGAAATACCTTCTGGACGTTCTGTAAAAAGAAAAGTCTCAGAGTTAGTGCATCGGCTATACAAGAGCAATAATAGCGAAGTAACGTACGAGTTATTACTTAGCAAATATAACAATATGCAATAATAACGAAGTAACTTACGAAGTTCAGTCAGGGGGCCACCCCCTATCCTGTCTGAGCAAGATAGTATGGGGTCATCAAGTGCTCAAACCTCACAAGACGACCTTGGTCACCTTGGCTACGGAGTTTTTCTATCTTCTCCTAGGCCTCAGGGCCCAAGCCCGGATCAGATTTAGCCGATAGAGGAACCTTGGACCATCTTAGAGGAGTTCTGGGCGTAGACGTCCCACACGCCTGGTTGGGGCCGAACTCCCAAGCACCCGAGACAAAGAAATATCGGGGCCTCCAGTTATAGTTGAAAGTTTGAGTTACCAGCATAATTTTCTTCTCAGAATTCCTGGCTATGAAATGGTAGTAGCCTGGATGAGTCTTGGAAGACGATGGGGTGTAACAACCGAGAAATATATGAACTAGAAGGTCGGTTTGATGAATAGCCTTCCAAAGGACGATGGACCTAATCATCACTCTCCATGCATTCAGAGATAGTTGAGAAGGGGAAAGGTTTATATGGGCAAGGATGGCTCGGAGTATGGGATGAATGGGCAGACGAAAGCCCAACTTGAACATCTGCTCATAGGTGCAGATTTTACCCTCTCCACCGTCAAAGGCTCTTTCGTTCTTAAGAGGTACCCTCATAGAAATAGTGGAATCTATCCCATAGAGGTGCCTAAAGACCAAGAGGTCAACCTCATAGACAATACTCTCATACTCGACAGCAATGGAAGTATCAACTTCGCTCTCCTCATCACTACCAATTGGGACCTCGGTCTGAGGATCACCGGTGTTACCACTAGGGAACCTCTTAGCAAACTCGACCCCAGTAGCGGTCGATAGTGGAATTGCATTGATTGGTGGGGGGATTGCAATGTTGGGTTCTAATATTTCTACAGAGTCGGAGCGATTTAATAGCTCAGCTTTCCTGGAAGATGTGTTGCGAGAGGTAACCTCTTCAATATCCGACCCTGCATTCTGCGCAGGGGAACAGTCCATAGCCTGTTGAGAGGTGGACATGGGATTGGCCGCAGAAGACTCGGACATTGGTTCGCAAGTCTCAGGGACTTGGGAGTATATTACAACTAAGAATGGTGGAAATATAAGTCGGACTGCAAAAGCCACGTCCTTTCGACTCCCGGCTTGGGCCTCCTCTATTTTCCTAATCTTATCAAAGCACTTCTCTCTCAGATTGGGTAATTCCTCTGCTAACTTATACAAGGGTTGTAACATCCGACAAGACGATACCACACTTAGGTGAAGAAAAGTAAAGAAAGATAAACAACTTAAAGGGCTGACTCTGCTGACTCAAAGATCAAACCCTTGGGGATTTTATGCATTTCCTCAAGAACACCAAGAACAAACCCAACTTAGTTCGCCGGAGATGGTGACCGAAGTTGCCCGGAAACCTAAGAAATCACGGTCTAAGCCTACCAAAACACCCACTACGGCAAGAACAACCTAAAAACCACCAAAGCACCTCCCTCTACAACTCTTTAAACCCCGGAACAAGAGTAAAACTATTGCCAAAAAATGAAGGATCGCCGAAAAAGCGATATACGGGTTGGAATGGCTAAGAATGAAGAAAGCCATAAGTTAGAAAGGTTACCTAAACAACTCGAGTTTTTGGAGATAGAGGAAGGAGCAAGAGATAACCTGGAATCAAGGGACTCGCAAACTTGGAATCTTTGAAGGCTATGGAATTTTCTGGGAAAAAAAATTACAAAGGCACGAAGGAGATGAGAAGCAAGAGAAATGAAAATTTTTTGAGTTAAATATCCACTTAATGATAGGCACGCTCCCCAAATAAGCTATCATGGGGGACACGAAACCCCATGTGCACAGCCACCAAACCTAACTTGAGGCAGATGCCACTAATGAGAACAGTGACATATGTTACCCACCCATATGCCAAAACCTATCCATCCAACCCATAAGAGACACCTAATCTTTCCCTCAATAACTCGTAGCCCTCAACCTCCTATTCACACAGAAGGCTAAGGGCTAGGGGTGATTTATATGACCAAAGTGTACCCTCATCTCTTAGGACGAGTGATATCACATCTTACGGTCGAGCCGTCATTAGATCCATACGTGTCATTGTCGAGGTCATCGCAACAAGGGTCGGCTTTGCCTCCACTAACCTCGACCATCTTTAAAGCCAAGATCGAAAGAGCAACACTTATGCAGATCAGCACCATCATCGTATTCTACCACAATCGATGACAGTAGTGACCAGTTATCCAACCTCGGCCTGATCTATTCAGTCAAGGTAACACTTATGACAGTATGGGACCATCATACATAAATTAGCAACCTCATCCTCTCTCAGGCCGATGTTGCAGCGGACGATACCTGACATTACCAGCATATGTAAATATAGAGGAATTATGCTCACGTGGAAAATTCTGTTATAACAAGATTATTACCTCACGTGAGGGAATATTACATCATTATTATCCATGTGTGCTAAAAACAGGTGGCTATACCTTATTAGTAGCTTCCTCATGCACATGCTGATTACACGTCTGGGGGGGTACATTACACCACCCAAGCCCTATATATACACTTCATCTTCTCCATGAGAAGGGATCTAATATTAAAAACCCTAGTAGAACTCTGTCAAACTGATTGTAAAAGAGAGAACGACTTGAGTGATTGTATCCATGGACATTATTGCCCTTATTTAGTGGATCACACACACACACGGAGTGGACAAAAGCCTATTTGGATGAACCACTTAAATTGTTGTCTCATCTTCTCTTTGACTCGTCTCATTCTCTCACAACTATATTATTTGTTCCATTTTTCCATTGCCACACCTGTTTGAGCTCATCATCACATTGACCTGGTCGTGCTATTTCAAGTATCATCATCTATCCCCCGGATCCAACTTAGTAAGTTTGAAATGCCTAAATGAGTTCCCAAATCACTCCAAAACATATCCAAACCATGTCAATAACAGTGTATATATTTTATTATTTTTAATCATGACATAATATTAATTCAAGTACATGCAATTTAATTATCTATGAATATACACATATGTCATAAATGAAACACATAATCATGCATATTACATTCAAACAATTTAGGGCTCGTTTGGTTCGCTACTCAGAAAACTCCACTTAAACGATGTTTTTAAATACAATTTTAAAATTCAATTTTTTGTGTTTATAATTATTGGTGTGCGTTTGGTAAACTTGATTTTAAATACAGTTTTTTGAAATTTTAACAAAATCGGCAATCATGTATATTTATATTGTACACACACACACACACACATATATATATATATATATATATATAATGTATGTATACATATATGTATGAATGTATATGTAAGTAGGTATACATTCATGTATCATGTATATTTGAAAGTTTTATGTATACACACACACACACACACACACACACACATATATTTGAATGTGTGTGTGTGTGTGTGTGTGTGTGTGTGTACACATAAAACTTTCAAATATACATGATACATGAATGTATACCTACTTACATATACATTCATACATATATATATATATATATATATATATATATATATATATATATATATATACATACATCATTATATACATGTACATTTAATATAATGTATTTTTAGGTATATTTAATGAGGTATGTTACATTTAATATAATGTATTTTTAGGTATATTTAATGAGGTATGTTGGGGAGTTTAACTATGTATATATATATATATATATATATATATATTGCATGCATAATTCACTATAAAATTATATACATACATGAATTGATAATATGTTTTAATAAATATGTATTGTATGTATATTTTATATTATTCCATACATTAATAATGGATGTATAAAACTATATATAAGTATCATGTATCTATTGATAATATTATTTAACTTTATATTATTCCATGCGTAATTTTATGTACATGTACATATATATTTTTATATATAAGAATTACACACATATTGATGTATTATGTATGTATATTATAAATTAATGTATAACTGGATTAAAATATTAAGAATGAATAATTTTGAGTTGAAAAATAAAAAAAAAACAGAAGTTATAAAACACCATAAATCTGTTTTCTTAAAAACTTGATTATAACATAGAAATATTATAATTTTGTGTTTAAAAATAGTTTGTCAAACGCAGATTTTTATCATAATTGTATTTAAATACATAAAACAGAATTATAGTTGCAAACCTACGAATGAATAATTTTGACTTGAAAAATAAAAAAACAGAAGTTATAAATCACCCTAATTCTGTTTTCTAAAAAACTTGATTATAACACAGAAATATTATAATTCTGTGTTTAAAAACAGTTTGTCAAATGCAGATTTTTATCATAATTGTATTTAAATACATAAAACAGAATTATAGTTGCAAATCAAACAGGCCCTTATTTACGATTTTACCAATTTAATTATTATAAAAAATAGGGTTTTACATTATCTCCCCTAATAATGGAATCATGTCCTCGAAATTCGAAATGTACCTATCTCAAAAACTTCTATATAATTTTCTCATATGGCGCTCGCTCTCTCACACATCAACTCATCCTCGTTGTTGTGTCCTCATTGCACGCATACTAAAGGAACGACCTTGGAACGACGTCTACACTTCTTAGAATCCTGAATATCTACAGGTCTCTCCTCGTAACTCGCATCGAGCTGAATCTCTATCTCATCAAGATCTATGTGCTAGTGAGCCACCTCATCTCTAAGAAATCTCTATAATGCCGAAATATGGAAAATATCATGGATCCTCTGTAAATGATCCGGGAAAAAGTTAATCGATGCGCTATTGGCCCAATCTTCTCAATAATAGGGCATGGTCTCGCATACCAGGGAGTCAACTTCCTTTCTTCTAAATCACAACACTCCCTTCATAGGAGACACCTTGAGTAGAACTTTATCACCAACCTCAAAATCTAAATGCCTCATATCTACATCAGCATAACCTTTTTGTCTATCCTGAGAAATCCAAATCTTTACCTAAATCCTCTCCACCTTCCCCGAATTATCCCGGATAAACTTCGGTTCGAAAAGTTTGTTCCCCCCACTTCCAACCAACAAGTGGGTAACGACAAGGTCTCTTGTATAATGCCTCGAAAGGTGCCATCCCGATAGTAAACTGGTAACTGTTGTTGTAAGCAAACTCACCAATGATAAGTACTGCTCCCAACTACCTTTGTTGAAGTCCAAAATAGATATCCGCAACATGTCCTACAATATCAAATTTACCCTCTTTATCTGACCATCTATCTATGGGTGATATGAGATACAAAACCTCGACTCCGCCCCCAATGCCTGATGGAAACTCCTCTAAAAATAGGACACAAATGTCTTATCCCTATCCTACACAAAATTGAGCGGTACACCATGCCCTCTACAAGGAAAGGCTTGGCATACTGCTATGAAGTATAGTCTATTAGAACGGTAAAAAAATGAGTTACCGTTGCCAAATGATCATTGATCACTTAGATAGAAATTGTGTCCCTACTGTGACGTAGATAATCCTATAATAAAGTCCATGGAAATGCCCTCTCATTTCCACATCGAAATCACTGTCTGCCTTCTCCTAGATAAGATGATCTCTTATATGTGCCTTTATGACTCGAATGATGATCTCAGGTGTGAAGGTAAGAATTGCTATAAAAGCACATGATAACTCATCATTAGTACGAAGCGAGCTTCACTCCGCCTTCTACACCACTGCTAACTCAACTACCGAGTTACAGCTCAAGGCATCCGCTATTATATTTGCCTTGCCCAGATGATACTGGATATCAAACTAGTAGTCTTTCACTAACTTAAGCCATCGACGTTGCCTCATGTTAACTCCCTTTATGTGAATAAACACTGTAAGCTTTTATGGTATGTGAACAACTGAAATTTCTCCCTCAAGAGATAATGTCTCCAAATTCGTAACACAAACACTACAACTGCTAAATACAAATTATGTGTGGGGTAATTCCCTTCATGAGGCTTAAGCCTTCGGGAAGCATAAGCTATCGGTCTCTCCTCCTGCATCAATATCCCCCCGATTTTTTATAAGGACGCATCCATAAAGACCTTATAGTCAATCCTCCATGAGGTAAAACAAGTACCGGAGCTGAAGTCAACCTGACATTTAGCTCGTCAAAAGCATGCTGACGTGAATTATCCCAAATAAATGGTACATATTTCCACGTCAAATTCGTTAAGGGTCCAACTATCTTCTAGAACCCCTGAATGAATCAACAATAGTACCCCGCCAAACCCAGAAAATTCTGCATCTCTATAGGTGTAGTGTGTTGTTCTCACTCCATCATTGCTGCAACCATTCCCGAATCCACTGATATCCCCCTCTCAGATATAAGCGGCCTATAAACTGAACCTCTCTCAACCAAAATCCGCATTTCTCGAACTTGGCATAGAGTTGATGGTCTCGTGACGTCTGTAAGGCTATCCGCAAGTGTTATGCATGCCCATATGCGGTTCAAGAATAAATTAATATGTCATCTATAAACACGATGACAAACTAATCTAGAAAGTCCCTAAACACTCTATTCATTAGGTTCATAAAACTGTCGGTGTTTTGGTCAGGCCAAAAAACATAACCAAGAACTCATATGATCCATATTTCATAAAAAATGTTGTCTTCGAAACATCCTTCTCCTAAATCCTCAACTGATGGTACCCCGACCTCAAATCAATCTTATAAAAATGTGGTCCAACTCTCAACTAGTCGAACAGTTACTCAACACGGGGCAACGAATACTTGTTTTGTATAGTGACCTTATTCAACTCCTTATAATCGATGTAAAGTCTCAATGATACGTCCTTCTTCTTCATGAATAAAACGAGAGCACCACAAGGTAAAGTATTCCTCTGAATAAATCCTTAACCTAGTAACTACTTAATCTAATCTCTAAGCTCTTTAATCTCCAAAGGAGCCATGCAGTACAGTGCACGTGCGATGGGTCTCGTATCCAAAAACAATATAATTAAAAACTCAATCTCCTTACTCGGTGGTGACCCTGGAATCTCCCCAAACACATCTGAAAACTTCCTAATAATTGGGATGGAGTTAAGCAAAATAATAATCGGCTCAGAAGTATCTTCCTTACTGTAATATAAATTTATGCCCGACCTTTCCTCCGGGTGAAGCATCGCAACCAAGTACATCTCTTGTCCTGAAATAGCAAAGAGAATGGACCTCCCATAACAATCAACATAATCCCTGTCATAAATAGGTATTCCAGAACTAAAGTCTTCCAATATCAGTCCTTATACCTCTTCACACTGAACGTATGCAACACTCTACCCACGGGTGAATCAATGTAAAGCACTATGTCAAATACGAGGTCTATCAGCAAATGAATATGATGCATTAGTATCAAATAAAATACGCACTAAAATCATAAAAATAGGGAATGTACCCTTCACTGCCTGTGTTGTCATTGGTCCCTCTCGAGATATGATATAGTACACACGCCAATATTATATCTATGGTTGTTGCCCATGAGGTGGGGCAGCTCGAGTTGGTAGTGTGGCACTACAATACCTAGCGGGTCTGACAACTATTAACACTGCCCTTGTGGTGCCTGATACCCACGTTGTCCTCCCTGCTCCTGTTCCCCCCGATTACCCCGAGGGCACCTCTTCGCTAGGTATCCTTTCTTTCCATAAATGTATCAATTTCCCTCAACCTGACGCCTATCTAGTTGTTGGCCTCTACCCTATTACCACTGGACCTGATGGCCTTTTTGTTGCTAGCCCTGGCCCTGCTTATTCCAATCATCAGAACCCCTGTGTCTCTTATACTTATCTCCTACCTGTGACCCCTTAAACTGTCGATCCCCCTGATTACCGATCCCACTTGTCTTGCCCTACTGGCTCGATGTCTCTGAACTGGATCTCTTATCCCCCTTACTTTTCTGAAATAATATGTGATACTGATAATAAAGAAAAGAGACATTCACCATCAGAGTGTAGATGGTAAAAGCCGAATAACCCGAAAAAAATTTCTTAATGTTCCAGGATGTCCCTGACCCAAACTTCTCCATTATATTTTCTTCAATGTTTACCCCATATTCAGTAAATAAGGATAATACGATAAAATCCTCCTCATACTCTATTATAGTACGACCCTCCTGCTTAAGGTAGATAAACTTCCTCCCCATCTCTGATTTTATAGTGGATAGGAAATACATTCCCTCAAACTTTACCCAAAACTCATTAATAGTCAATCGGTCCTACCCCTCTAGTGTGGTGACAAATTTCTACCACTTTAAAACTACTCTTAACAGTCAAAACGAAGCTAACATCTATTTGTGCACTGTCATGTACTCAAACATCCTCAAATGTCACTAAATGTCTTTCTTTCACTGACTGGCCACCAAGATATCTGGACTCCTAGTAAACTTTGTTGGGTGGTATTTAGTGAAGGCCTCTCTAAATCTCTCCCAAACTGAGCCTTGTGCCTAAACATATAGCACTGCCTGCTACAGGGGTGGTTGTGGTGGTTGCTGTTGTGGCTGAAAGTATGATAACATATCGGTCATAGCTGTAGAGATTGATTGCATCACTATTGTGGCAGTATCTACTGGAGTAACCACAAGTGGGTCTAGTGGTGGTTGTGGCTCCTGTTAAGCCCTATCCTCTGTAGCCTCGGTGGTAACAAGTTGTGATCTACTGCGTCTACCATTATTCATCTGAAAGCAAATAAGATTCTTATTAGTAAAAGATCGTAAAGAGTACAATGATTCTTAATCATAGGGCTCTGCATATCAGCGAACGCAATGTAAAACGTAATGAGCGCAACACATATCCTAAGGATGCTAAAACTTGGATGCTCTTATACCAACTGTAACAACCCCCATTTTTCACGTAAATATTGGATAGACACAATAAGTCGAAGATGGGGCTTGTCTAACATTCTATATCCTTCTCAGTATCATACCATAATATGACATTTTAATTTAAAACATACGCGCACAATAAAACCATATAAAGTAATAACTAACAATAAATAAATCTCAATTGTCATTAGTCATAAAGCATTTACCTCAAGTGTAACTGGAAAATAAATTACTAAAATAATAAATCTCGAGCTTATGCCCATACAATCTCTAAAAAAATAAAATGCCTGAAAGAGGAGTAAAAACATATACTAGAATTAATTGAACTGAATCCACTAATGATCAAGTGTGACGACAAGTTTGATCTCCTGTCAGCCCTGCTGTCCCCGTCTAGGCAAATCGAGGGAGGGGGAAACATTTTTATAATTTGGGTCAGCGCCCTAAAGTTACGAGAATTAACTTATACAAAACCAATATATAATTATGTAGTCAATTCACATTACACACCACCCATCGGCACTTGCATGCAGTAAGTATCTCACCCCCCATCTAAGTATAATACTATATGCATTCTAACCTAAGTCCAAATGTGAAGTCCGGTATCTACACTAACGTGATAGTATCAAAGGCATCTAACACATATATTATATGGGAGCTAAGAATCTACGTATATGATTTTAGTCCCAAGAGTAATCACATAATACTACCCCCAAGAAATATCATATCTTCACATTATGTATTTTACGTAGCGTTGTGTTCATTAACAGTTATCTACATCATTAGACTCCATGGAGTTATTCTTGATTAATTATATATATACATAGGCATCTACCTTCGGTGTCTAGTTAGTGCTCTATTGGAAAGTCCGGAGGAGTTCCTCACCAAACAAACATAAATAAAATACACATAAGCGGGGTTGTCCCTACGCAGTACACCATTGCAATATCCATATCCCAATGATGACAATGGATCCACCTATCCCACTTACCTCATTGTAAGCGGTGTCGCCATTGTAGGACCTAAAATAACGACATGCACAATGCCTAACCCACCTATGCCGACACGTCCTAGGGTCCCAAAGACATATGCAACCCCAACCAATAGGTCGTCCACGAACACGAGTACATTCACACAAATAATAAATACATATATGTACCACACAATATTTATAGGTAACTATCCCCGTAATTACCCCCAACTAGGTTTCATCAATCCTCATATAATACCCCAGTACTAAGAGTTAATATTCGAGTTAATTATTCAATTCCCCAAAAATGAATAGTGACACATAACTATTTTTAATTAAATTTCCACTCACTTGGATAACCTCCCACACACTCTCTTAAGTTTATAAAATCCCCTTAATGTTTCCACGGTCCAACCATGACCCAATCCTATTCGCTTTGGGGCCGAATCGATGGTCCCACACCAAATCGATTCTACATGAAGGCTGAACCGATTCGATTTCTGGTAGAAGCCCAAAACTGTTGTGTTTTCTTATACGAGTTCCATCCTCAAAAATCGAATTTCATTTATAATATTTTATCAACTTCCATTTCAAGAACTATAATCCCATTATAATTAAGAAAACACAATTATATAATCATCCACCCAATCTATGTATGCTCACTCCCCATAATTTCAAGAATTCAGATCCAAACATTTTAGGTTATCTATCCCAATTTAACATCATAATTTTTATCTAAAAATTTCCAGATTAAATGAATGAATACATGATTTGAAATCATCAAAAAACATCAATCATATCACATGGATTCTAATAGTCAATTTCCTAATAAAGAAACATCAATTCCGGAGTTGCCACCAAAGTGTTTAATTCTTAAAACACAATTATTCCCGGATTTGTTCTAGAGTGTCCTAGATTTCATTCCATTTGTTTTCAATCATCAAATCAACTTTTAACCCGAAATCGTTATGAGAAAGTATTCATATGAATTGAGAAACAAATTATAATTAGTTTAGCAAGAACATTCTCGCCTTAAATCGATGGTGTGAGCCTCCTCTCTTGAATCCTATTATGCCTTTCCTTTATAACCTTGGTAACTTCCTCCAAAGGGTGTGGGGCTATTATGGAAATTCTAACGTGGAGAGTATGAGTGTTTAGATTGGGTTATTACTTAATTTAAACCTTAATCCTGTATTCTCCTTGAACCCCTAATTTAGGGCCCCCAAATAAGTCCAAAATATTACCCGAATTGGTCCAATATCTGCCTTAAGGTCATATCTATTCCTCGGGCCCAACTTAAGATGTTTAAAACACCTAAACGAGTTCCTAAATCACTCTGGAACGTACCAAAATAATGTCTACAATAATTTGTACATACTACTATGTTTAATCATGACATAATTTTAATTAAAGTACATGCGATTTAATTATCTACAAATATACGCATTTGTCATAAATGAACCACATAATCATGCATATTACATTCAAAAAATTTATTTATGAACTTTATTTATTTAAAATTTGCCAATTTAATTGTTATAAAAACACGAGATGTTATAGTGGGCGGTTAGATAACCTACCCCTTTGTAGGTTTTGAACAGTGGAATCTTAAATTTGTCCGGGAGACATGCTTTAAATTAGAAGGTTATCTTCTTAATATTGGTAAGATCATATATGTTTTACATTTTACTCATGTCTTTATGGAGGAGACGTAGTTCAAATTGGACTTGTTTATCTCCTGGTTTGGTTGCGGGGGAATGATTTTTTTAATTGGCAGAGGGAGGGGGCTAGGGACATTGGGAGGCGGTGTTAGGGTACTTTGGATACCGATATTATGGCTTAAAGTAACCATGCAGATGAAATGGTACTCGAAAATGGGGAGCACCGTTGTTAGCAGGGGAGCCAGAGCTAGAACTGGAGTAGGAGAATCCTTGAGATTAGTTGGAATGACCTTGACAACTATTGTAGGCAGTGAAATAATATTGGGGATTGGAGGAGGAAGAACGTTATCTCTTTTTATGGTATAGATTCCCTGCATTCGGGCTTGGGTTTAGCCTAGTTCCCTGATCTCTGACTGCATAGTGTTCTTAGAAGCGATGATGTTCTCAAGTTATCTCAGAATCTTATCCATATATAACGGGACTTGGTCTTTTTCGTTAGACATAGATCGTACGACGATGCAGATCTGATAATCATTATTAGGATGCTTATTGATAAAGACTAAACAACCAACCGAAGTGTGAACTATGGTTTCTAGAGTAAGGACTTAATGGTATTCTTTTGCTAATAGTGATGAGTGCAAAAAAGAAGGGGAACTTTCATTAAGGTTTTTACAGACAGAAGGACTGACAAAAGGACAACACATAAGGGGAAAAGAACTCACATATGCATGATGTTTTCTAATGCAATTTTTTTTATCTATTTTTAATCGTAGTTGGATAAAAAAATGTGTATTTTTTTTTTGGTAGTATCTTCAAATGGCGAGAACTTTAACAAAGTCCCGTTGAATTTTGGTGAATAGGAGTGAACTCTCATTTTTGTTAGAACGAAAAGCGAGTAAATAATAGGTTTTGGTATGGTATTTTTTCAAAAATAAAATGCAATTAGGGGAATCTAACGTGAGGGATCTCTGTTTAGTCGATGACTTACGGATTCATACTGTTTTATCTCCTTTATAAAAGAAGAGTACATTCAATCTATAATTTGAGGGGTTTTCGATTCGCCTTCGATCGTCTGATAATTTTTGAAAATTTTGTTAAGACACGTGATTGGTAAGCACCTATTCTTTGTGTACAATAGGATGTGGTCATAGGGATTTTTCTATATAAAAGGGGTGACGCGACTCGATTACCGAATGATCACTTTTTCATGGTCATGAATCATGATATACTGGGTTTCTTGGATATAGCAACCTTTAAGATACGTGTGACACCACTGTACCCAAGTACTGAATAACTGTGAAAGCCTATTCCATATATCCCAATTCTAAAAAAACTTAAAATATTCCCTACTACCGAGACCTTGGGATCAAGAAAGAAGTTTCTTAATAAACTATATAGGTGAACAAAAAGAGTGAGGATGCTCATTGGTGACTAGCCTTTTAGGGAAGTGACTTTTCGAAAGTACGAACCTCTCTTTTGGGGAGAGGTGACTTTTCTGAAGTACGGATATTCTTTGGATAAAGTGACTTTCCTAAAGTACGAATCTATTTCAACTAGTTTCTTTTGGGAGCCCTCGGTATAGGGTTTAATCAATAAGAAAATAAAGACTATGTAGTGTGTGATGTAAATAGGTTATCTTTACATTTTACATGCTTTGATGTTTAATTTTATCGCGAGGTCTTTTGCACGTACCTATATATTTGGGAAATGCACAATCCTCTATATGGGGGCTTAAGCATGTATCTACGTTGTGGGGGACTCTAAAACTAAGGCCACTAAACAGTTCTAAAATTGACGTAAAGTTGTCATGCGGGAGATCAATATTAAGCATAGTGGAAAGGAAGCATATCGATAATTCGGTTATCTCGATTTATCTTCAATGGAGTTACTACTGTAATGTAGCTGGCAAAAACCAGCTATGATACATAATGTTTCATTTCGATAAAAGAAAAATATCCCCGGTGGAGTCACCACTGTAGCGTTACGGGTCCCAAGTGAGCAGTGCTCCCGAGGGGGAAGGGAACTTGCGTTACTGTAAATACATAAGTGTTTGTCTCCCATTCCTCAGCTCCCCCCAAGGTCGAGTTATCGGTTCGATGTTTGGGTGTCAATGATTTTCTCATTGATGTAATTTGACGCTATGTTTAGGTTTGGTGCACGCCCCTTTAGTAAGTGTGGCTTTTATGTGGGGAAAGAAAGGGGGTTTGTAGGGTGTACAAAGTCGTCATTTTGTTTTATAAAAGAAAATAAAAAGGTATGGGCTAGCCTTTTCGGGCTAATCCTAAGGTAGTTTTTAGAGTCTATAGTTGGTCCAAAGATTCTTGTTATACGGTTTCATGAATCGGGTTACGAGTGGGAAAGGTTTTAGGTACCCCACTTGTTTTGTGTGCTTCCTTAATTCTATACTTGTTATTTCTCTTTACATTAATTTATTACTTTTTAGTTTTTTTTAAAATGTGTTTAGAGACCTTAACATGAGAGTTCCTAAAAAAATATAGATAGGTGCTTTAGGATAGAACGTGGTATCAATAAGAGGTATAAAAATGTTACTTCAACTAGTGCAGGTTCACGATATTTTCTTGTGCATGACTCGATACTTTTTTTAATGAGTAGCTATCAGTATGTACATAATTGTGCAAGGAATATCGACTTTTAAGATAGTTTGATATCTCGTTTGCAATACGTGAGAGATTATAGATGGGTGCATTTGTTTACAGTTAATATATGCATTTGAGAATTTGAATATGTATATAATTGTGAGATCATGCCCTGGGATAATTTCATATCTTATTTGAACTAGAAAATATTAGAGATGAATGTATTTCGGTGAAATAATATGTCGAGATATATATTATCGAGGCTCTAGCTCATAAGAAGGATTCGGTGTTGGGCCTACGTACTCAAGGGGTCTCGGGATCAAAGCCCACGTAGCTCGGTAGTAACACATGTTTGAACGTGATGTGCATGCAAGTGTATGATTTGGCTTAGGAGGGGAGGGTTGGTGTATAGAATATCACAATAGAAGTGAACCTGAAGATGTTTAATATTGTCACATAAACTTATAATAGCTGGATGATTACTAGCCGAAAGGTTTTATTCTTCAGACTAGTTGGGAGGTGTAGAACTGGAAGGAGTTAGGAAAAGAAGCGGGAAGGTTACATCAAGGATGTAATATTCTATTATTGAGAAGGATAGGAAAACACTACATCTTGGTATTGAGGTGGACCAGGAGAAGTAGGGGGAGTTTATGACTGGGAATGGATGCATCCTTAGTAGATAATACGCCAAGAGATGTATTATAAGGCTCGCGCTTCATGAGTTTAGCTCGGTATAGAGCCTACGTACCCAAGGAGACTTGGGATGAAAGCCAACGTAATTCTAATAAATGAGGTTGGATTATATATAGGGGTGCATGACTGGAAATGGAGGCATCTTTAGGAAATAATACGCCGAGAGACGTATCATGAGGCTTGGTCTTCATGAGTTTAGCTCGGTATAACGCCTATGTATCCAAGGATACTTCGGATCGAAGTTAACGTAGTTCTAACGAATGAGGTTGGATTATATATAGAGGTGTTTGTATTATATATTGAGGCATCTCTTGGGGATAATACACCGAGAGACGTATTTTAAGGTTTGGACTTCATGAGTTTAACTTGGTATAACGCTTACATACCCACAGAGACTTGGGGTCAAAGATAACGTAGTTCAATACGGGGTTATATGCATGCGTATGTAATGGGATACCGGGTATACAACATACAACAATGTGGTATTTAAGTAGCCTAGTCCATAATATAACATTTTTATTGTGTTGGTTTGATGTATTTATATGATAATTTAATACGTTGATCAAATTCATATATTTAAAAAGTAATGAAATGAAAAAAACATATTTAAGGTGTCGTGCAGTGACGGGATTTGTTCGCTCAGAGGAGTGGTGAGTGTACTTGAATTTTAGACTTTGGCGTGAAAAGTTTCGCGTTGAACACGGCTAAATGGCACTCTCCTGAGAACATATTTTGAAACGTATATTTTTATATTTTTATTTTAATATTTATGCCATTTGATTTGTATTAATTTGAGTTTGTCGATTCGTGACATAAGCAAAGGTGTTGGGTTGAAAACTAGGCTTAAACAAATATAAACATTGTAAATGGCATACCCAGTCCCGTAAACGGGGCCAAGTTAGATAAAGTACACAAGTATATACAATTTATAATAAATATACACATGTCGGGTGTCACTCCAAAATTTGGGTAGAGGTTCTTTACCTTTGGGGCGAAAGCCAACTTTTTTGCTTTTGGAGAAAGCCCCATTTTTAGTACTTTTCAGTCGGGTAAAGATTAGACTATAAGTGTTGAATTTTACAGAGTAACTATAGGTGTTTGACTCTATTTATTTATTGGAGATGACTTTTTAGGTGTACGAACCCCTTTTTATGACGACTCCATGGAAGTACGGGCCTTTCTTTACGGAAAAATGACTTTTTTGCAATACGAGCCCTTCGGGACTTTTCAGAAACCAACTCGAGTATCTTGGGCGCTCGGCATTAAGAAAGTCAGAAAATTGAATCAATGTTGGGATCTCGAGTCCTTTTTTAAGTTAGTGGGAAAATCTACTTATAGGGGCTTTAACGGATCGGATGGCCGATTGGCTAAAGGTTATGAGCCGTTGATTTTTTATCAACGACTGAGAAAAGATTTGGATAAGATCTGGTGTCAGAAGGCTTTGGTCGACCACCTAAAGCCTTTGGTCAATCGACTATTGTTTATAGAGACTTTTGACCGATCGGTTAAAGCTAATAGAGCGCTTGTTTATCATTTTTTAAAATTGATTAATTGGTTTTTTGGTAATTTTCACTTTAGCTATAATACTTGGGTCTTTGGTGTTTTCGACACCCTAAACTTTAGTATAGGTATCGAAAGTTGGGTTTTCTCTAGGGGTTTCTTCCGGGACTCATGTTTGAGTTTTATTGGGAATATGACGAAGAGTCCCGGAACTTATATTGCAAATCGAGGTGTGCACAACTTGGATTACAATTAGACATTTAATTATTCCATATATGTGTAAAATTGATTTATATAGGTTTGGATTGATGTTACCACAAATATATATAGAGGGCGCTGAGTTTTCATTCTGATTTGAGGAACTTGGAGTTCTTTAATAGAGTTTTGGTGGTTCAAATCCCGTAACTAGGAAAAAGATAATATCTGGGGCATTCGGTTGATCGACCCTTAAAATTAATCGATCGACCTCTCTGTTTTGGCCTAATTATGGGTCAATAATTAGTTTTGATGGATTTTGGGACTTAGGGATTGATTAGGATAATTTCTAATCCACCTATTCATATATAAGTAAGGGAATAATATTGATTAGAAAATGTACATCTAATATTGGAGTCTAATGTGTACACTATGAGGTTTAGGAAAGTTAAAGATATGATTCAAGACTCAGTAGATGTTGGTTACTCATGTTACTAATCTTATATGTTAATGTAAAACATACTTGGTCTTGAGTCCTTGTGGTATACGTACTAGAGGGAATATCCTTATGGGGCGCGTACGATGGCGATCGCGTTGGTACCCCGATGATATAGACATGCTTTACCGTGGTTATTTTACCCCGAACACTGCTTTATTGTACCCGTGCTATCCCTTGGCGATTAAGCGGGGGGGGGGGGGGGTTCTTTAATATAAATTAGGTATGGGGCCATATGACTGGTATGAAGATGTAGTGATTATCCTTTGTTAATGTTTTGGGGTTATAGGGGTAGGAGAACCTATAACTCCGTCTAGTACGTGTGAGAGATCCTCGAAGGCATTAGAGTAGGCCCTCGTTATGCGCGGGCTTGAGTGGAGCCTATTTATTACGCACGTGGCTTGGACCGTACTTCTCTTAAAAGTATACTTTCTTACTGTCTTTATTTAAATACTTATACACTTAGAGATATCTAATGTAAAGTTACTTGGGATCCATTAGTTATATTCAATTTAGATGGATAATACTTAACCATGGGATAACTTCATCTTGGGTTATACAAATGAGATATATACGATTTTTTAGGTTGGGATAAACTTTAAACGAACTAAAAGATGAGAGGAAGATTTGTAGTGATATTGTAGTCCAAATTCATTTATAATCTTATTTTACTTAGACTTGTTGTTAATGATTTTGTTGACTTTACCTTTTAGGACCTATGTTGTTGTTCCCGCCTCAGCCGGGATCTTTCGATTCACATTTCATCCATTGTTTCCTATTTTAGGATGTAGGTTTCGTGTCTGTGTGCCCACTCTTTATACTACTATTTACATTCTTTTGAGTAAGATTTGTGTGGTAGTTTTAACTTTTGATGTTGGGATTATATTGAGACGATTTTATTTCACATGTTAGACTTTATTTATGTCAATAATGATATCAAATGTTATTAGGTTTCCACTTGATTATGGTTCAGTTATTTACTTTATGCACTTTAATTTTTGTCAGTTGCTTAGAATGGTACTCAATTGTATAGGCTCCAATATTATTTATTTTATAATTGATCAACCTGTTATAAAATATTACGATTGTGCCTTAAAATTCTACCGCGTGAGGTTATCCAAGGCTTTTCGCAAGGCTAAATGCATCTCTTATTTGGCTATAGACCTTCACGATATACCTCAGGGGTACGTGTGAGAGGATCATTTTGATATACCCTAATGTACATTAATCTAAGCAATGTACCTCATGGGGACATTATGTGGGAGAATTGACTCGATATACTCAAGGTATGCAAGTAACGTTCATTGAGAACATAACACTCTATAGATGCCAAAAAGAGTGGAATCTATCGCTATGGATCCACATTGGTTAAACATATGTCAAGTAACTATGATTCCCATGGTAATGAGGTATGTAATGATATGTAGATCTTATGCGGTAAAATTGCGTGTGTCTTTTTAAGAAGCCTTTTATTTTCTTTATTTTTCAAAGAGCCATTTTCACTTGATATTATTACGTATCTTTACACACATATCACAAACAAACTTCAAGGGATGCCTGGGAAATAACCTTGTTCTTGCGGGAGCATGTAGTAACATTATTTTTCTATATAGTCACGTATGTAAGAACAAATAGTAAAGAATAAAATATACAAAATATACAAGAATAACATGCCGAAGTAAATATGCATTATTATACCATAAATATGGGATAACTTGTGGTACAATTATAAGAGGACACATGGACAAACACACCAATAAAAATTAGGTCGAACTCAAGAAGCAATCTGGTCGGCCCCAGATAAGAGGTCGACTCGGCATTCAACAAAGAGGTTAAAATTCTTCATTTCACACTGTTTGCTAACACATTAGTTAACTCCGTTATAGAAAACATGTACTATGTGACTGGATGACATCGACATCATTGATACACGTGTATATATGGAAGATATGTAAATATTTCTCCCTCTGGTCACGATTTTAGAGCGTTACCAAACTTTATGGGTCATGATTTTGGACCGTGACCATATTGAGGGTGACAAAAATCACGGGTCATGGCCTAAAACTGTAACCCATAAGATTGATCACGGTCCAAGTGGGTCACAGTCTAAAACCGTGACCACCTTGTCACTGTGGGTAACAATTCATAACCGTGACCAAAAGGGTTAGAATTTTAAATTAAAATATTTGGTCACGATCCAAAGATGTGACCAAATATATTTTATTTTTAATATTCACCCTATTGGTCACAGTTTTGGAACCTGACCACTAATGTGGTTAAATTAAACAATAATATTTGGTCACGATTTTGGACTATGGCCAAATTGAAAAATATTAAAAAAATAATTTTATTTTTATGCATCCCTAAAAAATCTCTACATTTTAAAACCTGTTTACATTTACATAAATAGATATTTAGTCAATACGGCATCCATAAATAAAAACATAATAATATAACACAATTTAACCAATGTATACTTATATGAATATCTAAAAAAATACAACGTATTCTTGCATGAATATGTACAACACGAATAAACTCGGAATCCTTTCTATAGATAAGTAAAATTGGTGAGAATTTTACTGTGACCATTTTTAATTTTTGGTGTAGTGCAATGTGTCTAATCTCCATCCATTCGGTGTAGTACTTTTTAAAAATCTATGGGTTTTTGCACGTGGCTAGCTAATAGGAAGTGTATCTATGATTGATGTATAGATGTCCATGACATGAACTCATAATCCTTTCTTCTTCAACTTATTGACAAGATTCAAATTAACGTGCATGTATCGCGAGACATCACAGTCATGGTCAATGCTCTCTTTACACAGTTGTATCTACAATGGGTGAATGTTTTTTTCACCTTCTTTAATAGCGTAAGCAACGTTAGGCCTACACCGGGATTATGCGTGCAAAATATATTCTCTACAATCTCATCCCATATTTTTAGTAGGGAAAATACAACACGATCAAACATGTACTATTGATGGAATGAACTCTATGATTTGCAAGGTAGTTAAACCGTTCGATCTTCTTATTCACATACTTGTATATAAGAGTACCCTCTAAATAATGAGCACTAATAAAAGAGGTATAAGTGCTATCCAATTGTAACATCTTGTATGCTTGTTGCCTCATTTATCATGAAAAAAATGTACGAGGGTGTAAATATAAGTCCTACAAGTAATGGCTTTAATCAATCATTAACTAGTTATTTTTTCTCAATCGATCCAGTTTAAGTTTATCTTATTTTAACCTAGGGTTTCAATCCAATTTAAGTTTTCCAACCTTAGGATTTAAAATCCAGTTACAACATTTTAGTATTTTCGCATACGAGTCCTATGCGAACGGATGTAAATTGGAACAGTGCATATGAATGTGCACACAACTAATTTTCATGCCTATTTCTTTTGTACCTTGCAAACCACTACCTACCTCCACTTCTCTTATTGTGCATTAATCAATATCCTAAAATCGTAATTATATGTTAAAGAGAAATGAGATTGAGGGTGGTGAAATGAGACATGAGGACTTATGATTCTATAAAAATAAGAGCATAAAATTATGAGGAAGGTAGTATGTAGACAATCGCTGGTTTTAGATTTATAAGGTTTATTTGACATTGAGTTGATACTATACTGCATTCATTAAGAATCCTGAGCCATATTTCACTAGTGAGTTGAACTCTTTCTCGATTAGATTTGCATTGTTACCATTCAATGGTGTGAATGTTTCAAAATTTGAATGTCAAAAGGAAAATCAAGATTAAACGTCACAATGAGTTTGTTGAGCCAAATAAGTTTACACAATCAAAGTTATAAGAAGGTTTCCAAAACAACCCTAGTTCATTTGGGTATTTTAACTATCTCCTTGATTTTCCTTGATTTCTATACAACAACAAACATCTAAATAGAAGTAAATTCAAAATTATCTCAGTATCACCTAATTTAACATACAATCTCGAGCTTTATGGATTGCAAAGGTAAAAGTTTTATTCGATCGCAAAGGTAGAAAGTTGGATATTGTGGAAAGAGAAAAACCTAAAATACCAATTAACTCGTGAAATTAAATCAAACTTTAGAACTTTGAATTTTAGTTCCAACTAAAATAACAAGTGAAAGTCACAAGAAATGTCAGCAGTTCAATTAACATAAGAAACATCCATAAGAAGTTAAGTAATTGTAACACGTGGACAAGTAAATTTCAATAGCAATTTGATAAATGAAACGTAAATGCACACATAATACATATATACAACTCCAGGATTTGGAGTGAAGTGGGGCGAAATCTTTTGACGAAGCTCGGGGGTTCGGGGGCGGGAGCCCCAGAGGGAATTTTTTTGAGGTTGTTTTTACTTATTTTTTTTTGCAATTTTTAACCCTAAAAATGTTGAGGTATTAATTAACTAAATTTGGATTCCTAAATTTTACCGTTTCGGATATGGTTGAACCTGCTTGAACCTCAACGTCGGATACGGCTGGTGTTGTCTCCTCTTTTTTGTTTAAAAAATTTCTCCATTGACTTTCTATATTTATAATAAATTTAATTTAATTTCAGGCTAATAGATTCTAGGGATTTTAATTTTAATATTCATTACTTTTTTTAATTTTATCAATAAATTTAATTACAAGATCATATCAATTATAAATTTAATATTAATTTTAATTTTAAACAAATATAAACAAGCACATTAAAAAAATGTTGTCAAAGTGATTTTGGAGACAAATATATACTCAGTCATTTTGGAGACAAATATTGTCTAAATCATTATATATTTAGACTAAATCGTTATATATTTTGGAGACAATATTTAAATAAATGTCTAAATATATTATATATATACCTGAGGGGCGACGCTAGCAGCGGTGGTAGCAGAAGAAGCAACGGTGAGGGCCAGAGGCGGCGGCTCAAGCCGTGGTAGCAGAAGAAGTAAAGAGAGCAGAGCAGGAGCAACAGTGGTGAGGGCCAGAGGCTATAACGACTTATGACCGACTGAGAGAGAAAGGATGTAAGTAATGAGGTAACGAAGTAAGAATAGGTTAGCACGACTTAAAGTGTTTTTTCTTTAATTTATTACACATTTTCACCCTCATCTTTGAAAATAATTAGAAGTAACCTCGAAGTTTGAATTTTTACCAAAAACCCATATACACCCTCATCTTTGAAAACTTGGGCGGCCTCCCCGCTTCACCCTGGGGTGGATCCGCCCCTGTACACCTCATTAGAAAACAAATATTGAGGGTCGTCGGAGAAGCTTTGGTCGATGGAGAGAGAGAGATAAAGATCGCGTGAAATGAATTACAGACTTGAGCTTTTTATATCTACAGGATTTGGTCACGACCCTAGTTCTTGACCACCCTGCCATGACTATTTATTTTTTGCACACCACACGGACTAAATCCGTGACTTGTACCATAACTATTTTAAAATGCTTACGGCCCAAGACCGTGACCACACTTAACTGAAATCATTAAATTTGTTAGACACCTGGTCTCGGTCAGTTTGACGATCGATCTCTCCCTCCCACAACGGAGAATCGGAATGAAATAGCTTCATCAGCTGCTTCAGTGCGTCCTCTTGAAAACCAAAGAAGCAAAAATCCCCCCTACCGTCTCCGGATTTTATAAAGCTCCAATTCTCTTTGACATGAATCAACACAAGGTGATCATATAAAATCCCAAAATCATTGAAATCCAACAATAAGAAGAAGAACACAATGAAACAATTGCACAAATTATCAAACGCAGCCCATAGGCGAGACGAAGAGATCCCCATAAACCAAACAGCCGCCTACTCTCCCAAAAGCCTCAAGCACCCCCGATCTCTCCCACGTTCCATCAATTACCTGATCAAAGAACAGCGACTGATCTTCATCCTCGTCGGCATTCTCATCGGTTCCACATTCTTCATCATCCAGCCCTCTCTCTCCCGCGTTTCCCCCTCCGATCCCCACACATCCATTTCCCTCACCAATCACGATGCCGCTTATCGCGTACCTAAGAATCCTTGGGCAGCAAAATCGTCTGGTAGGGTTCCGGTTGGGATTGGCCGGAAACGATTGAGAATTGTGGTCACCGGTGGGGCTGGATTTGTTGGCAGCCATTTGGTCGATAAGCTAATCGCTAGAGGAGATGATGTGATTGTGATCGATAATTTCTTCACTGGGAGGAAAGAGAACGTAATGCATCATTTCGGGAATCCGAGGTTCGAGCTCATTAGGCATGATGTTGTGGAGCCCATTTTGTTGGAAGTGGATCAGATCTACCACTTAGCTTGCCCGGCTTCTCCTGTTCATTACAAGTATAATCCTGTCAAGACTATCATATCCTTTCATTTATATATTATGAATTCAATTATATATGCTTTTCAATCTGAAATCACGCGAGATATCCTTGACTCTGATTTACAAGACGAATGTGATGGGCACTCTTAACATGCTTGGCCTTGCCAAGAGAATTGGCGCTAGGTTTTTGCTCACTAGTACAAGTGAGGTGTATGGTGATCCACTTGAACATCCACAAAAGGAGACTTATTGGGGAAATGTGAATCCAATCGGTGAATTGAACGATGCGCCCTTGCTCATTTTATCTGACTCTGCATTTCTATTTGTTTGATGATGTTCTTAATGTGTGCTACTTAGGTGTGAGGAGTTGCTATGATGAAGGGAAACGAGTCGCTGAGACCTTGGCAATGGATTATCATCGAGGTGCAGAAGTTGAGGTAATAGATACTAATATTTATTTTGTTTCGATCTTTTTGCGGATGCTGACTTGATCTGGGTATAATTCACTTATAAAAATTCCTTTCTTAGGTTAACCATTACCATTATATATTACCACCTTTTATAATTCTACTCGGTTGTGCTTTGCTAATTTTAGATATAGCATTAATTTGAGAAAGACCAGGCTTTCCTTCGAATTTGTCAGCCATCTTGTTAATGATCTTAGCATATAAAGTCATGACATCTTTGTCACTGACTTAATTCTTTGTTGTTATTCCGCTTTGCTTCATACCATATCCGTGAGTGTTTATTTCTGATAAATAACTCTTGGATTTGAAGTCGGAAATGTTTCATGTTTGAAGTTTATTGTCCTTGGCACTTGCTATCAAGTTTAATTATGTATGACTTCTCCATTAATTTTTATAGGCGAGGCAAGTTTTGTAAGTATTTAATTACTACGCAAGGGCATAGCTCTAGGAAGTTTTGGTCTCGATTACCTTTTATTAGGATTTGTCATTTCATTGTTGTAGTATGGGGTATCTTAATCCTTAAGGCAACCCTAACTTATATAGAAACTGTCTTCTTGATTTGTGTCCATCACTACATTTTTGTAGATGGTAATATGAGAGATTTGAATGAAAACCCTAGCTTCTTTTATGTGTTTTGGTTGGAAATTATCCCGGTGCATTTACACCAAATTGAATCAGAGTTGGGGCGTCCGTGTTTCATGAGTGTTTATGATTGTGATTGCGTGTGGCACCATGATTTCGCCTTGGTTTGATGATGGAGGCGTTGTAAAAAGAGAAAATAGCCGTATGTGATGGTGTTGGTGTAATCGGCTCTGATGCCAATTTGAGAGTGCGCTATTTGTTCAACCAGAGAAACCCATTTAATTAAATCCAGTTTTTAATTATGCAGATATAAATACACACCTAGGTCATGCATTTAAAGGTGATTGATTAATAAATAAACACAATCAAATCATGCAATATTCAATCACACATAGCCAATGAGGAAAAATCCCCGAAAGGGGCAAAACCACTTTATTTCTATATGATTGTAACAACTTACGTACATAAAGAAATGCAGTTTGACAAACGAAGACCCTCAGGTACCAGTTCGTTGTCATACAATGTAGTATTTCCAGTAAACCCAAAATCAGGAAAAACTCAATGAATGACTTCACCCATCTTCAAATCTTTAACCTTTCTTTGTCCTCGTCATGGTGTGCAAAGATTCCTCAATTTGATACCTACACACATGAGGCAAGAAACAAGTATCCGTGACGCGCAACAGTTTGAAATATAATGATAAGCAACAATGAGTATATCAAGTATGAGCAAGCATATCAATTTGAAAAACCAAACCTATAAATCAAGCTCCCCCATAATTCGTTCTCCCCCTTTTTATGATGTCCCCAAATAGACAAATAAGAGGAGCAAAAAAAATGCAATTGGAGAATGTCACACGAAGAACCACTTTCTCGTTTTGAATTTTCAAAGTTTAGCTTGCAAAAGTAAACAACACATAATCACACCATGGAAAGCACACTAAGACAACCAAGTCCATGGTTCAAAGTCTCGGTATCGGTCCCGGTATCGGCCGCTCGATTTTTAACTCGGTTACGGTATCGGTTACGGTATCGGGCGATACGCAAAGATACACTATTTAGAGAGCGCAAAAAATTCCGAAAAAAATTTAGAAAATTTATAAAAAATAC
This sequence comes from Sambucus nigra, assembly GCA_949130495.1. Lineage (NCBI taxonomy): Eukaryota > Viridiplantae > Streptophyta > Magnoliopsida > Dipsacales > Adoxaceae > Sambucus > Sambucus nigra. The sequence continues at coordinate 589,577,282 of OX422208.1, forward strand.
GATTAACAATGTGGACCAATCAGATAAGTTTAAAACTATCATTTAATATGCATAATATTGTACAATAGATTATATTGACGTGCTGCGAACTTGCTAGATTCAATGTTCCATGATAAATCAATATTTTTTTTTCACATAGGATACAAATATAATGTTTTTACAAAGAAAAACAAATGTTACTTTTTTAGTAAGAGGATAATTTATTTATTTTTACAAAGAGGATTCAACTATTATATCCTTAGTATTATTTTTAGTAAGAGGATACAAATGTGTTTTTTAAGTATGTTATATTTTTCTAAAAAGGGATAGAAATGTTTCTTTTTTAGTATTGTTATTTTTTTACAAAGAGGATACAAATAGTGATTTTGACAAAACACTACATTTTTTTACAATCGTTTTTTACAAAAAGGATGCAAATGTTATTTTCCTACAAAAAATGATGCAAATTTTTTTTTTTTTTTGGTCGTTGGGTTGCAAATGTTTTTTTTAATTGATGGAAATGTTATTTTTTTACAAAGAGGATGCAAATATTTTTTTTTCTTGTGTTGCAAATGTTATTTTTACATAAAGGATGCAAATATTATTTTTACAAATGTTTAGAGGATATAAATATTATTTTTACAATAATTACAATTGTATATTTGTTTGTAAAAGAATAATATTTACGTTTTTTTTATAAATAATAACATATTAAAAAACAACATTGGGAACATTATTATAAAAAAATAATAACAAATAACATTTGGATCATTTGCATTCTTTAAAAAAAAAAACTGGCACATATACAACGCACTAAATTAAACCCACACGATGACCAAATAACCCACACACACAACACACTAAATTAAAAAAACAATTAGCATTTCATACCCCCCCAAAAAACCACGCTTACCAACATAACACAGGAGAGAGAGAGAGAGAGAGATTGATGCTTAGTAACTTATACCATCTCGACCGATATATCGCCGATATGGGCCGTTTCCATCATGATATCGCCGATATGGGCCGTTTCCATCATGATATCGCCGATATGGGCCGATTCTACTGTGATATCGTCGATATGGGCGATTATACCGCTATATCACCGATACTACCGAGAAATTACCGATATAGGGTCGATTCATATCAATAATTGAAAACTCAACTCGTAACTCGGAATCGGATCGGTGGGCACCGATACCTAGTCAACTCGGCCGTATCGTCGCGGTATCGGCCTTGACTTTGAACCATGTCCAAGTCAATGGAAGCGAAATTTGTAGGGGTGTGATCAAAATCGATAGGACAATCAATGCATACTAACATGACATATATGCACGATGAATATCAGATACTCCTAACGAATGTACTCAATCTCGTCCTTAGGTGTAAAAAGGTGAATTTAACTGAAATTGACTTAACCAAATCGCCAAATCAAAGTCTAACATGATTTTCACACCAATAACACCCAAAACTCTTTAATGCTTTTTCAAGACACTTTTTAGAAAGTGCAAAACCGTTAGCAAAATTTCCAACCAATCTCCCTCATGGATATTAATGATCATATAGAATTTTTCTGTTTGAATGATCATATAAAACTAAATAGGTTGGCCCAATTTTGTGGCTCTTTTAAATGACCTTGGCAAATTTTATTAGTGCCATGCTTTTTAAGGTCCTTTTAAACGGAGGCATTTCTCACAAAGATTATTATTCTTTTGCAGCCCTCTTCCCTTTTTTCACTCATCAAAATTTTATTAAATAAAGTCCTCACTGAAAACGGAACAACATCCACCTCTTCAATTGCCAAGTTTTATCGCATTTTGTTCGTTGTATAGGTAGAATTGAGATGAAAAGACTGACCAACATGGGATAAGATAAGCACAATAATCAACCAGATTCGTGCACGAGTGCAATAAAGGAGATAAGGAGCCAAACATGTAGAAAGATATCACTAAACACATCTCAATGGCACCAAATCATTGTAAAGCACATGATGAAATGAAGTAGCATATCTAGTCACTACCAAACTGTCACGTGAAAGATGGAGATGATGTGGTGACATTGGCCATCCTAAATGTCGAACCATAAAAGGTGCAAACAAATTACAAAAATCTTTTTGACTTTTCATTTTTCTTAAAAAGAACCGAAAATATTTTTGAACTTTTCATATATTCCTAAATAACCAAAAATCTTTTTGTATTTTTCAAAGAATAAAGAATAATGCAATATACAAAATGATACAAATGAGACAGTCGAGTAATAGGAATCCGATGATATGATCATGAAATATGCATCCTACTCTTTGTCAACAGTGCAAATTCCTAAAGATTTTCTAAGACTCTCGAATCTAAGGGCATCTAAAGGCTTCGTCATAATATCGGCTAACTGAAGGTCAGTAGACACAAAACTCAAGGATACGACCTTTTCCTTTACAAGCTCACGAATAAAGTGCTTGCGTATCCTAATGTGCTTTGTGCGCGAGTGCTGAACAGGATTGCGGGATATGTGTATCGCGCTCGTGTTATCACAGGAAATGGTCATGGTGCCCTGTGATATCCCATAATCTTCCAGCATCTGCTTCATCCACAGAAGTTGCGTGCAACAACTCCCGGCTGCTATATACTCAGCCTTAACAGAGACAAAGAGATGGAGTTTTGCTTCTTGCTCAACCAAGAGACAAGAGCAGAACCAAAATAGAAACACCCACCAGAAGTGCTCCTACATCCATCTGCATCCCTGGCCCAATCGGCATCCGAATAGGCGGACAAACGGTCATTAGTATCAAAGGAATACCAAATGCCAAAAGAAAGAGTTCTTCCACTTACGTATTTGATAATACGTTTTAGAGTGCGACTCTTTGGGGGATGCCTGATATCGCGCATAGACTCCAACACTAAAGGCGATGTCGGGACGACTAGCAGTAAGGTAGAGAAGACTTGCTTAACGTCCTTGCCTGAAGCGTCCTTACTGCTTTATAGATGTATTCATGGGTGTACGTGCATGCTTAGTGGAGTCCAAACCAAATTTCTTTACTAGGTCTCTAGCATGCTTGGATTGAGAGATGAACATCCCATCCTCTAGCTGACGAACCTGGAGGCCAAGGAAGAATGTAAGCTCACCTACCATGCTCATCTCAAACTCACTCTTCATCTCCTCCTCAAAATGATGAGCATGCTGAGAGCACGTGGATCCAAAGACTATGTCATCCACATAGACTTGGGCAAACCAAAATAGCACCGTCAACTCTCCTGACGAACAACGTCATATCAACTCTCCCGACGAACAACGTCATATCAACTCTCCCTCTCTGAAAGCCACGGGCTAAAAGATAGGAAGTAAGCCTCTCGTACCAAGCACGGGGTGCTTGCTTGAAACCATACAAGGCTTTCCTTAGATAGTAGACGTGTTCAGGATGCTTAGGTTCTTCAAACCCTTTTGGTTGTTCCACGTAAATCTCCTCCTGTAGAATGCCATTCAGAAATGCGCTCTTGACATCCATCTGATATAACTTGAAGTGCGGATGACATGCGATGGCGAGTAGTAAACGGATGGACTCACGCCTCGCAACAGGAGCAAATGTCTCGTCAAAGTCAACACCTCTATTTGTGTGTAGCCTTGAGCGACCAACCTAGCCTTGTTACGGATAATAATACCATTTTCATCCATTTTATTCTTAAAAATCCACTTGGTACCAATCACGTTAGTCTCACTAGGTCGGGGGACAAGTTCCTAGACATTATTCTTTTTAAATTGAAGCAACTCATCCTGCATGGCAGATATCCAGTGTTCATCCTTGAGAGCTTCTTTGTGATTCTTGGGCTCGACTTTCGGCGTGGCTAACAACGTTCTCTAGCTGAGCACGAGTCTTGATCCCTAGGGTGGGATCTCCTAAAATGGCAGTAGGGTCATGACTCTTACGAACCCAAGCAGGTGTGTCCCCTAAGACAGGAGTAGGGTCCACCCTGGGTGTGGGAGGCACAATGGGATCATCAAAAGAAAGTGCGTTATCCTCACATAAATGGCTGGGGTCAACTAACGCCGGAGGTTCGTCATCTTGCACGGTGACGTTAATTGACTCCATAACCTTAGAGCTGCTCAGATTAAAAACCCGGTATGCTCTACTGTTCGATGAAGATCCTAGCAGTATTCCCTCGCCGCTCCGGGAGTCGAACTTTCCTAGTTGCTCTCTATCCTGTAGGATGTAGCATTTACTCACAAAGGCATGAAAATATGCCAGGTTGGGCTTCTTTCCGGTCCACAATTCATAAGGCGTCTGAAGTGTGTGTGGATGCAAGTAAACTCTATTCATCGTATGGCATGCGGTAGACACCGCCTCTTCCCAAAATCACCCAGAAACTTTACGACCAAGAAGCATAGATCTAGCCATTTCCTGAATCGTCCGATTCTTCCTCTCAACAATCCCATTTTGCTGAGGTTTTTTCCTGGCCGAAAATTCATATTTAATCCCAAGGCTATCACAGTAAAGATCTACTTTTTGCTCCTTGAATTCAGTGCCGTTGTCACTACACATTCTATTGATAGCGACTCCATATTGGTTTTGCAGGACACGACACTTGGTCGTCAAAAACTTAACAACATCTGAATTCTCTCTCAGAAAACTCACGATAGAATATCTCAAGAAATCATCCACCATCACGAGGATATACCTCTTACCACCCAAACTCTTTGTACGAGTAGGACCCATAAGATCCATGTGAATTAAGTCAAGTACTCTATAGGTGGTAATGGAGTTCAACTTCCTATGGAGGCTACGAATTTGCTTTCCCAACTGACAGGGTCCACAAATTGTGGAAGTTGGTCTTCCAAGAGATGGTAAGCCACGTACTAGGTCCTTTTTAACAAGACGATCTAAATCTCTAAAGTTTACGTGACCTAGACGTTTATGCCACCGATCCATAGGAGTGATCGTGGCGCTGTTGCAGACAAATGAGGACTTGGGTACTATCCCATAGCAGTTATCTTCTGTCCTCACCCCTTGCAATACAAGTTTACCGGCTTGATCACACACATTACAAACATTCCGGTCAAACTTAACTGCAAACTCAGTGTCGCACAGCTGACTGATGCTGAGAAGGTTTGCCTTTAAACCTTTGACGTACAACACATTTTCTAGCTTAGGAAATTCTGGTATCTCTATAGTACCTCGTCATACAATGCTAGACCTGCTCCTATCACCAAAAGTGACTTTACCTTCCTTACGATTCACTAAGGAGGTAAAAAACGAGACGTCACCAGTCATGTGTCTAGAACACCCACCGCCAAAATACCACTTGCAGAGCGACATGAGTAACAAGAGCATTGTTGCCATTCTTAGGTACCCAAGAGGAGGTAACCTTTTGTTTGCCCTTGTTATTGATGGTTCTAGTCGCAAAGTTGGTAGTATTCACAGACGGTCCAGATAACCGTTGGAATTCTCCCATCAGACTCTGGGAAGTAGCGACCAAAAACTCAACCTGCTTTCTCAGTCTCGTGAGATTATTCGTGGGGTGTGATGGAGCATAAGTACGTCCTGTTCGACCGAAACTATAGCAAAATTATCTCATGTGACCTTTCCTCTTACAATAAGTACAAAAGTACACAGTCTGAGGTCTACGTCGGTTTGCTTTTCTTGGCCGAACAACTTTCTTGGGTTTTGGTGGATGACCATACGGATTCGTCGTAAACTCAGGGACTGGTTCGGGTGCAATTTATGACGTGGACGCACCATCAAACCCAATTCCCCGCCTCTCACCAAATCCCAAAGCAGGGGCGAGGAGCATATTTTCCATCTTCCCAGATCTATCCTCGATTTGAACCTTGACTTCTCGTGCTCTTTCAAGATCGTGAGTGAGCTGGGCAACAAGGGCTTCCAGAATCTTCAGAGCCTCTTCGGATGCACAAAGGTCTCTCGTCAGATTAGTCACTTGCTTTGTCAAGTCCCCTTTGACTTTCTCAAAACTCTTCTCTCTCTCTCTCCAAACAGTCTCTCTCTCTCTCTCTCTCTCTCTCTCTCTCTCTCTTCACAAACAGACTCTCTCTCTCTCAAAGCGGTGCACAAGGAGGACTCACTCTCTCTTATCTCTCCTAACTCTTTCTCTAACGCCGCAATCCTAAGAACTAAACCTTTATTACGCTTTTTGGTTTTAAATGAATCAGCATATAAATCAGCATAAGTGCGACTAAGGTCACTCTTGCTCTCACTCCCTGCATCCTCTCTCTCACTCTCAGTGTCGAGGTCTCCATGTGAAGAGGCATCCTCATCGACGTGAGGTGCATCAGAATCTCTTACGTGGCTAGCCATGAATGCGGTGAAGTTGCACTCATGCGGTGATTCTTCTCCTGAATCCACCGACTCGACCTTGCTATCGTCACTCAGCGTAGCATTTAGAACAACTTTGCCTTTTTCCTTGGCTAGTCTGCTCAGCCTTGTAGCACACTCAAAAGCTCTATGACCCTCACCGTCACACTCATACCATCTCTCTTCGTTTCTCTTGGGTGTGTCTTTCTTTTCTTTTTCTGAATTTTTTTTATCGTTAAACTTGCCACTATTTTTTAACTTGAGAAATTTCTTAAAATTCTTGGCGAACAAAGCCAAATCATCTAAATCAAAGTCGAAATCAGAATCTGACGTATTTTCCTCACTCCGTTTAGACGATTCTACCCTTCTCCTAGTTGACTCAAAATTCTTTTTGGCTTGGGCCTTAAGAGCAATTCCTTTATCTTTTGCTTTAACAACTTTAGGAAACATGTCTATTTCATAGGTTTGAAGATCACCTACTAATTCTTCTAATTTAAGGGAGTTCAAGTTTCCTAAAGAATTTAACACTGTGACTTTGGGGATGAAACGCTTAGGCAAGGAACGTAATATCTTTTTAACAACTCTAGCATTAGGGATGTGTTCACCAAGGTTGAAACTATTATTGACTATATCATATAAACGAGCATAAAATTCTTCAAAGCATTTAGATTCCGACATGGTAATTGTTTCAAACTGAGTTGTTAACTTTTGCAGTTTCGACTCTTTAACAGCATTAATTCCTTCATGGGTAAGTTGTAGAACGTCCCGTGCTTTTTTAGACGTGGTACACGTCATTATACGTCAGAACTCGTCTGGAGTGACGGATACCGAAATGGCACTAAGTCCTTTAGAATTATACGTAGACCATTTAAATTCATCCTCTGTCCATTGGGCCACAGATTTTAAAGTTGTCACGTTTTCAACAGTGACGGTGGGAGGTGTCCACCCATTTTCAACAAGAATCCACACACGTTCATCAATGGCTTTATGGGCAGATTTCATCCGGGGTTTCCAGTATGCATAGTTAGAGCTAGGGGTGTGCAAAAAAACCGACCAAACCGACAAAACCGAGCCGAACCGAAAATTTTCGGACCGGGTTCGGTTCGGTTCGGTTTGATCAGGTATAAAACCGATAGGGTCGGTTCGGTTTTCGGTTTTGGCATAAAAAAACCGATTTGAACCGAACCGAATTAATTTTTATACTTTTTAATTTTATATTTTATATTATATTTATATTAGTGTTGGCATATTATATTATATTTTTTAATTTTATATTAATATTAGGTATTAAAAAAAATATTTTTTATTAAAATAAATGAAAAAAAAAGGGGTGAACTCGAGCGCAACGATAAGGTTGCCCCCGCTGTGACCTGGAGGTCACGGGTTCGAGTCACGGAAACAGCCTCTCTGCGTATGCAGGGGTAAGGCTGCGTACATCCAACCCCCCCAGTACCCCGCAGTGGCGGGAGCCTCGTGCACTGCGTTTGCCCTTTTTAAAATAAATGAAAAAATCGAACCGGCCCAGTCAAAAACCGATGGGCAAACCGAACCGGCCCTGTAAAAAACCGACCCTGTTCGGTTCGGTTCGGTTCTTCAACAGATTCGGTTCGGTTCGGTTCGTTTTTTCTCCTACAAAAACCGACATGGTCGGTTCGGCTCAAAAAACCCGGCTAAAACCGAACCGACTGACCCGTGAACACCCCTAGTTAGAGCCGTAAAAAACTGGAATTTTACTAAATGATTTATCCATTTGAACAAACGCCTTTTCAAGAAATCAATTACAAAAATTGATATTTAGAAAAAAATTGCGAAAAATTACACGGTGAAATTGTGTAATTGGCTCTGATACCAATTTGAGAGTGTGCTATTTGTTCAACCAGAGAAACCCATTTAATTAAATCCAGTTTTTAATTATGCAGATATAAACACACACCTAGGTCATGCATCTAAAGGTGATTGATTAATAATCACACATAGCCAATGAGGAAAAATCCCGAAGGGGGCAAAACCACTTTATTTCTATATGATTGTAACAACTTACGTACATAAAGAAATACAGTTTGACAAACGAAGACCCTCAGGTACCGGTTCGTTGTCGTCAACAAGAGCTTCGCGCAAGACGCTCCAAGTTCAGCAGTGTAGAGAACCCTTTCTCAACACAAGATGCTCCACAGATGTGGGTATGGATGGATTTAGCACAATTCACACGTAATTTTGAGTGTTTGTGAATCCCAAAGTGTTTGGGCTTGACAAAAGGTGAAGACTTGATATATTAGGTCTGATAAATGATTCCTCCAAAGTTTTAAACGAAAACATCCCCGGAAATGGATTTTATAGCAACGTAAAGAATCTGGACGCCGGATTTTTTTGAGGCTCGTCGAACCGGTCCGGAAAGGATCATCGGATCGGTTTGGCATCTGAATCGGTTCGTTTTTCACTTTAATCGGATCGGTCCGGTAGATAAAACTTGGCAGAGAGTTTTAATGGGACGGACCGGTTCGTTTTCCTACAGGGCCGGATCGGTCCGGTTTTTGATTTATGTCAGCTTCTGTATATGGACCCTTATGAACCGGAAAACGTTACCACGAACACACGATTGAAGGTAATGGGCATGACGCACGATGTTGGTGATGATGGATACGTGAAATGCATAATTAGGATTGAGGCCGTCGAAATATGATGGTGCTGAGACGAGCCAACTGTAGCGGTATACGACATATATTCTAGAATCTAGGATAAAACAGAAATGCCTAGATACTACCCGGACATTTATATAACATGTCCTTACACTACTCATAGTTTGGTTTCCGTAAGCGAGGGTGCTTTTTGAGATTTTTTTTTGTTTTGTTGTCGGGGGAGGGTGGACTGAATACAAACCTAACATTCAACACTATTTGACTAAGGTTGAGGCCCACAGATTCAAATCCACAACTTTATGGTTGTTTACCCAAGCTTTTACAACTATAAAGTTATGGACTTAGCCGACCAGGTAGTGTATGGAAAAAATAGGAAAAACCCTAATCAAAATAAGAGAGTAGAAAGCAAATAAATGGGGGTATTACTCAGGGTAAAATTAGGTTCTGCTTGCATGATGAAAATTTGAGAATACTAATATTTGTTAATACATTAAACCCCTTGTACTATTTGGGTTTGCAGGTCGGCCCCGTACTTATTTATCCGTCAAAATACTCACTATAGTTTGGATCCATTTCACTCCATTCTAAATCCATTAAGGTTCCATTTACCCATTTCATTCTACCCTAAATTTGTTAGGTTTCCATTCAATTTTAACAAAAGTAGGTGTGACTTGAACATGCTAGTTAAGTTTTTTTAATAACTAAAATATCTCACACTTAATTTCATCGTAAACAATTAATTAAACACCAATTAATTATATAAAACATAATTAACCTCCATCACAAACACCAATACTATTGTTAAAACAAAACCAAACAAGCAGATCTGAAAATGAAAACTCAAAATCAGAATCTTGGATCGTCACAGATTTATTCAAAATCCATTAAATTTGATTTCGATTTCGAAATCGAAATCTTTGATTGATTCAAAATCCATTTTCTTTCACAAATTGACTCAGTAACATAAGCATATACACATAATTTATACTCACACACACAAGATGGAATATACATGCTGAGCCACAGATGTAGTTGACCACCACAGAATCTTCACAAGTCTTCCATTTCATTGAACCATGCACAAGGAAGCTCTAAGAATGGCTGTGGCAAAACAAGTTGTAGTACTGTACATTTACTTCTTCCATCAGATTCAACAATTGTAGACATCTTAATGGAAGTAGAGGAGAACAAGGATTTAATGGATGAACTTGAAGACAGTGGAGCATGGTTTGTTGAAGAAGAAAGTTGAGCTAGGAATTTTTTTATGGGTGTTTTGTAATTGGGTGGGTGTTAGGTAACGGGTTTAAGGTTTTTTGGAGTGTTTGGTTTGGATTGTGTTATAAAAAGTAGTTTGATTTATAAGAGGGTATTTTGGTCCATTTCACATGCTCCGTTAACAGAATGGATAGACTGAAACTAAAACTGATGCAGTGTCAAGGGCACACAAAGAAATTACACTCGAAACTCAAAACAAGAGTAGTAATACTGAAAATATTTATTAATTGAATGTTTTCCGCAAACGGGGTTGGTACACTATTTATAGGACAAAAGAAAGGATCTAGAAGGGCCTTTTACTTGCTCCTGAAGGAATGCTAGCAGCCTTGTGATGTCATGGGTGACATCACTCAAAGCCCCCACCATGACATCGCATGGGCTAGAATATACTTATTACAAAATACCTATTCTAGCCTCTAGACCTAATAACTAAAAATTGTAAGTCTACCGCTAAAAATTGTAAAATAATAAAAAGGAAAATTACAGTAAGAAAATGACGAAAATGCCTTGAATTCAATTCAAAATCGTAATCCCGGAACAGTACAGGGGTGCCCTAAGTATAAAGTGTGAAGATTTTCATCATGAGGGTTAGTGGTTACACAACATAACACTCACAAAGTTATTTTATAACTTTTGAGAAGCCTAAATGTGAGACAAGAATGGATTGCTATTGGGATTTCTTCCTATGCCCTATGGTGCATGCCCACTAAAGTCTGATGCTACTTCTTACCACGTGTATATACGATATATCCCCTAGAGTTGAATTTATAATAGTGCTTGTGCTTGCAGGTTCGCATTGCTCGTATATTCAATACATATGGTCCTCGCATGTGCCTAGATGACGGGCGTGTTGTCAGCAACTTTGTTGCACAGGTATGATCTCCTGACTGACTGATTTTACTTGTCACTTGAAGATTGACAGTACACTGAATTTGAACTTTCTGTTTGTCTTCTCAAAGTTTTACTTTGATACGAGTTTCTTACTGTTATAGCTATGTTTTGCAGGCCATTCGAAAGCAACCATTGACAGTATATGGTGATGGAAAGCAAACTAGAAGCTTTCAATATGTCTCGGACTTGGTATGTCATATTACTCCCTCCTTAAATTAAGAGCCGCTCTTGCCATTTTAGGACGTCCCAATTTAAGAGCTGCATCTAAAAAATAATGTACCAAATCTCACACTAGATAAGTAAGTTTGATCTTGAACATTGATTACATAATAATAGTGTTTCCTTAAAAAGTTTGTTTTTCAAATAGCGTTTCTTATTTTGGGACGAGGGAGTAATTGTTACAAGGCATTTTATCATTTGCTCTGGAATACCTACAGATGAAGCTATCCATTCCTGTTGCCTTTTCCTTATGATGTAGGACAAGTATGAAATAAGCGTTTTTTTACATGCTATGATATAAAAAATCGATATTTGCCACTTGTAAAGGGTTTATGGGATGATAAGTTTATTTTGGTCACTGTAATTGAATATTTAGGGTTTGTATATGGTTTCATAAATGCCATTTTTCAAAGTCTCGGTATCGGTCCCGGTATCGGACACCCGATTTTCAACTCGGTCGCGATATCGGTCGCGGTATCGGGCGATACGCAAAGATACGCTATTTAGAGAGCGCAAAAAATTCCGAAAAAAATATAGAAAATTTTTAAAAAATAAGATTAACAAAGTGGACCAATGATGTACATTCAAACCTATCATTCAATATGCATTGCATTGTAGAACTGGTTATACTGAAGCGCGACAGAGTTGTCAGATTCAATATTACATAGTAAACCAATAATAATATTGAAAAACAATCTAATGCCACATAAACTTAGATAAAAAATTTGTATGGAAGATAAATAGGAATGATTACAACGTTTCATCATTCTCATCTCCCTATCTAGTTGCGGTATCGATCATACGGATTTGGATAGGGGTAATTTCTTTCAGTTGGGTAAGGAAAGAAATATGAACCATATTGCTGCTCAGATGACTGGGATGACTGGCTAGATGATCCATAATTTGAAAACTGTGGTGTGTAGCGAAGAGCATAAGCGATTATTTACACTACACAACATGTTTAGAGTGCAGGGGCCAATTTTTAATTCTCTCATTCATCTGAAAAGTAATAGTAGTGATTATAAAAGGAGGCCAATGGCCTTATTTATAGGCTAAGTTATCTTGTTAGCCAAGATAACCCAGTGTTCTAAAAGACGACGCGCATAGGCGGCGCCTATGTGTGATGCTTTTTAGAAACGCAACGCATAAGGGGTATGTGTGGGAAAAGGCGTGGTCAGCGCTTTTTTAAGGCGCTCACCGGGGTGATGCGCGCATAGGCGCGCTTTTTTAATTTTATTTTTAATTTTTTTTATTTCTGAAATCATTTTTTTCTTATCTACTATACTAATCTAACCCTAACACAACAAACTTAACCCCCCCAAGAAAACCCCAATCAGACAAAACAAAACAAAAAAAACCCCAAGAACCCTAACATCTCCCACCGACCATCAATCTTCTCCCACCGGCCATCAACCCTAACTCTCTGACACCGACAGACCTTTCCTTCCCTCACTGTAAGTTTTTTTTTTCATTTTTGTAAAAGTATGTTGTCATTTGTCTCCAAATTTGTTGTCTCCACATTTTTCATCATGCTCTCCACTGGTCGGATTTGTTTCTTTCCACATTCTTTTTTGTTTGTTCAACTAATAATACCCTTGCTTTTACCTTCAATGTTTTGTAAGTTATGTACAATTATTCATTTTGAAACAAGATGGACTATAATATAGTAATGGGGACATATTTTGGGGACACATTCATATTATATTTTAATAACGGAAATAAAATTGTTTCTTTCCACCAACAGTGACAGTATCTAGTTTAACTGCTGTAATTTTTTTCTGCTTTTATACAAGTATTGTTGTAATTTTTTTTATGATTATAATTTCAAATTTCAAGGTATGGTTTATTTTATTTGTAATTTTGATTGCATGTTTATGATTATGTTTTTTTTTTAATGTAAGTTATGCTTATATTTCCGCTTTTATTATTTTAGAAACCTGGGTATAATTAAAAAATATTAAAAAAAGGCAAAATGCCTTTTCATGCATAGGCCTAGGCTCCTAATACTTGATGCTTGACTTCCACGCATCGATCATACATCGCGCCGTTTAGAACCTTGAGATAACCCTAAAAAGTAAAATGACTATAGAGGGTACACTTAACATTCCAAGGGCATATTGCCCTCAACTACCTATACTAATTGAAAAATGAAAAATTACTAAACTAGACATGAAAAATAAAATAAGAAAAAATACAATAAAGTCCTCGGCTTCCCGAATACATCATTCTCTCCCACTTGAAAAAGCTCGTCTTGAGCGTAGGAGGTCGGCGGCGAAAGAGCAAGACAAACTTCAAAGGACTCCCCCACTTGAGAGGTAAGGCTTCCTCGAAAATGACATGCATATTGACTAGCTAAGTGGTAGTGAGAAGGAGTCATGAAGTCTAATCACAGTTGTTGAGCAAGAACGCGACTCCGAACTTTGCCACAATGAAAACTAATAAGCCCATGCCTCAGGGAGGGCCAACGGTGTCAAATGTGGTCTAAATCTCTCCAAATGAGCACCTTCGAGGATAGGCATTTCATCTCAACCTCCAAATGTGCCTCAAAAGCCTCCCACAAAAGTTCCACATACTCTCGATCAATCTCGGTCACCCAAATCAATGAACCACCCTCTAGAGAAATGACGTGATGCAAAATTTGTGTGCTACTACGTGTGTACCTACGGCTCAACTGCAAGCCGGTCGCTCAAGTAATACCCAGTAAGTCGAGGTCGAGTCCTCAGGGAATAGGTCGTAGAACGTTTTGACGACAGCAGGTGGCTTCTCAAATCTAGGTATTGACTCTCGAAAGAAAAGAAAAAATGATTTTGATTTCGGGAAAATTTCTATTTAACTACGAAAATTAAACTAGCAAGTGCAATTCAAACTAATGAAAAGCAAGAAAATTAGAATATTGGTTTTGAAAACAAATTAGGGAAAATGGAGTCGCGATCCAATTCCCCGAACCATAAGTATTTTCGCTAAATATAAAATTCTCGACAACTATATAATTGAGTAGAAGAAGAACATTAACTAATTCGAAGCACTAAATATGTGAGAGCGTCAATCCGCACAAAATTTAGTCAACAATTTAATTAACGCGATTGACAGAATTATTGACACGTATATCGTATCCTTAAACACTCCGGTTGCCTACGACAAACGAAGTTAAGAGATCTATAATATTAGTCTCAATAAGAATATCAAACCCTAATAATTAAACGTACAATTATGTCGAATTTTATTATAACGTTAAAAACCTAGTTTGGGTTCATGTTCCCTAACTCGCGAAAAATTTAGCCGAACATAGTATTAATCTCTACGCGATAAATCATTGATGTGCATGCAAACATAATGAAATAATAAGAAAGGTGTTGAAAATTAAAGTTACCAAGATTGAAGAACATCAAGCATGCAAGAGAAATCAATACTTCAAGAAAAACCGGAAAAGCTATTATCTTGTATTGAAATTATGATGAAAGTTGCAATAGTTCTTCAATATGTTCTCAATGATAGGTTGCCGTACAATGATGCATCTTATGTTTAAAAGACTCCTACTAACCTTACACAAGTGCAAAAATTCGTGTAAAGAAGTTGGGATAAACTCAAACTACTTCACCTAAAATCTAGCAAAAATTGCAAAATCCCGTCTTGGAACGAACCCTTTGACTGAACGAACCCATCATCGAACTCCTTAGGCGAACCGGTTCGCCTGACCGAACCGGTTCGGTCAGTATCTCAGCTAAGTTTTGCCTTCATTTGCCTTTTCCACTTATTTGCCGTTTTGCTATCAGACTTTCTTCTCAACTTCGAATGCATGTAACTTTTTCAGCGTAGCTCGTACTGGGGTGCCGTTTCTTTTAGTATTCTCGTGACTTCAAGTTCTTCAACTTTTCAGTTGGCTCCTCCAGATTCTGGCTGGAAAATTATTGAAATGCCCTTGACTTTCCTTTCTCACGGTTCTTTCACTGTTTTGACTTTTTTCTTCAATCCACTTGCACGATTTACCTATAAAACATATGAGAAATACAGAAAATACGAAATACTCGCCAAAAAGGTTTGTAAGACATGTCTGAGATAAATTCGGGCTAAATGCAATATTTGGGACCGTAAAAATACCGAAATTAAGGGAATAAATATAGAATATTTATGTCTAATCAAATCCCTCTAACTTAGAACGTTGCTAGTCTCGAGCAATGTAAAAGAATGAGAATAAGAGTCTAATAAAACTTGTAAACAACTAAGGATAAAATACCTTTTTCGCGGGCAAGCGATTGCATTTAGCGTATGCAATAAGCCGTTAAACCCTTAGGGTTACCCTAGGACGAGTGGTGTCTTGTGAGGGTTTGCAATGAATTTACTTACAAAATTTGTACCACATGGTACGATTCAAAGAAAGTATCAAAATAATTAAAAACCATACAATTTAAATTCCAGAAAAATAATCACAACAAATTTTTATTCGATAAATCTCAATTCATAGTGTGCGCGCTCGAAGCCGAAAATTAACCGCTAACTTTCACCGATTGATCATTATGTTACTTTTCGATAACTCGCTTTGATTTAATTTTTCATGGGATGCTCTCACAAACGGATCACTCGGATTGTGGCTTTTTCTCTCGGTGTGCGTGATATTAATAGTAAATGTAATTGGACACGAGTTCACGCACGCAATTTGAAAGATATAAATTTTATGGTGAATACAATCTCATGAACGGAATGTGGTCATTGGAGAACGAAAAAACATCATTCTTTATTGGATCAAATGCCAAAAAGTCCCTCAAACATTTTTTAATACACACTTAGTCCAAGCCTTTTATTTTGTACCAAAAAGTCCCTTATTCTCTAATCTTTAAAGGTCCGCGCCAGCGGCATAGTAAAACCTTTTTGGCATGGTGAAGGACTTTTTGGTGCAAAATAAAAATGCTTGGACTAAATGTGTATTAAAAAAAGTTCGAGGGACTATTTGGTATATGTCCCTTCTTTATTCGTACCATTGTCTTTTTATTATTTTTTTGTATTTTTTTGGCTCTCCACGGGGTAATCGACTTTGTTATTCGGATTCGGTTAAGACTATTTCGGGTAATAATGGGAATGCTGGGAAATTTTCGGAGTTGCGAAATTATCTTATGAATTGTCTGTTGGCACTTTTTGGGCTTTTGCTTATTTTTCTTTTTTGTAATATTTTTCATATTTTTCTCATATTTTTCTTTTTTTTTTTAATTTTTATTTGAGCATTTTTATCTATTTTTCTACCCCTTTTTAGGTACCGGATGGACTTGATTTATGAATTTTTCGGCTTTCACAACTCCAGGCCAGTTTGGATTTTTCGGGTTGACAAACGAAACGGGATATCATTTTTTGGCTTAAGCTGATTTTTAAAAGGATATTTATCATGAGTTTTTATGGCTAATATTTTTGGGTGAACAAACGATGGCCTAACTTCATGTACCCGAATTACTAATCACATTATCATATGCGTCTCAAGATTTATTTTTATTTTTTGAGACATTTTTACCGTGTTTTCAAAACAACATTTCAGTCATTTTCCGTAGCCGATCAAACAAAGATTTAGAGACCAATGACAAATTTTTATCACTGAAAGAACTTTTGAGTTAATTTTAACTCGGAGTGATTTAATTACTCAACAATGATAGGTTCAAAAATCTCATCGGGTTAAAATCTCTACACTTATTTGTATAAGTGGTCAATTTTCGTTTTTGATCAATTTTTGCTTCGTGCAATGGATTTTTACAAATCGAGACTTCAAACAAAATTTTAGAGACATTTTTTTAGGATTTTAAATTGCATTTTTTTTTTCTTTTGAAGAAAAATAATTTCGACTTTTTTGAAAATTTTCAATTTTTTTGGAGTTTTCGACATTTTTCAATTTTTTTGGGCATTTTAAATTTTGTGAAGTTTAAAAGACGCGCTTGTACCCCCATTAACTTGGACTTTTGCATTGTCCTAAATGAAAAAGGACTAAAATCTAAATAAGACGAGAAATAATGCGAAATAGAAAGCAAACATAATTTTAAAATGCAAAGGAACAATAATAAACTCAAACACTATTTTATTAACAACGGATATAATGCTTACATAGGTTCTTTTAAGATATAATGATGAAAATAAAGAAACTACATAATAAAAAAAGCCGAATTAATTCCTCTCTTTCTAAAACGCAAACACTTTACGCATTCACACGACTCAAAGATACAACAAAAACTCACCCCATTCACGTCGGGGGTGCGGCGACTTCTCTCCGAAAACCTTCTCATCCCCGTATACGGCGTTCGGCAATAGAATCGTCTCCATCTCCTCCAAATCATAAATCGAAAGTCTGAACAATAGGGAGTCAATCCAATAGAAGTATACATATGGACGCACATAATGAATGCGGTGAGTGAAATTATCGAGATGCACCGTCACATTATAGCATAAATGGTAAGACTTGAAGATACTATCATACTGGAATTTCGAATGGCACGCTAAGCTTAGATTTCCCTCAAACTCAAGAATGAATAAATCGGGCTCCAAATTGGACGATACTCTAGTCATGTCCTCGATCTCATCCCAAAACTCAAATGGCATGGGTGGACGTGTTGGAAAAGAACAATGCGTTGACAAAACATACGTCACCGGAGTGGAAACGCTCGAATGATTTTTTCCACCATCTCATCACTAATAGATAAACACCTCACGTTTTAGTATACTTTCAAAAGGCTCGGGTGCACGTTCACAAAGAAGGAATTGATCTATCCTAGCATTCTAGTCACTCTCATTTAAATGACAAAATAAGTCCAATAACGATTGGGCTTCAACAGTGATAACCTCATTAACCGGGCCGAATTCTTTCTCAAAAGTTTCAAACCTCATATCTAACGGCAAATCAGGCGGCCAAGCACGTAGATCGGTTGTGTCGCTATCCCGTGGGGTAGTGACGTCGTTCAACTGGACTCCATTCTCACCTAGCATCTCCCTCATCATATGCATCTCTTGATTAGACTCCATATACCCTTTCTCGCTCTCGATAGTCGTCATTAAACGCTCCTCACGTGGATCCTCAAAATTATTACCCTCAAATTGTTCGTGTACTACCTCCTCGATAAGATCCCCGTCGTGTAAATCGTCCTCATCACCCGTTTGTTTGGTGATGTTGAAGATATTCGTTTCAAGTGTCATATTCCCAAAAGTGAGTTGCATTTGCCCATTACACGTATTAATCAATGCGTTAGCCGTGACTAAGAAAAGACGGCCAAGAATAACGGGAACATGATGACTCGATGGGGAGGAGGGCTTCGTGTCCCAATTGACAAAATCTGTCGGGAAGACGATCATGTCCTCAACTACCCCACGGGGTACCTTCATGGAACGATTCGCAAGTTGGAGAGTAATTTTGGTGGGCTTAAGATCTCCCAAATCAAGCTTCCTATATATGGAAGATGTTGACACTCGCCCCTAAATCTAATAAAGCTCCCGATTTTATTCTCACCAATAATGTACCAAATGGTGGGGGCACCTAGATTTTTATACTTGGATGGAGGTCGCTCAATAGTACCGAGCTCACATCTTGTGCTAAGAAAATCTTCTTCTTTACCTTTAATTTACGTTTCACCATGAACAAGTTCTTCAAGAACTTAGCATATGCGAGAATTTGCTTTATAGCCTCAAGAAAAGATAGGTTTAGCTTTAGTTACTTAAGCACCTCTAAAATGTCGTCACGAGAGACCCCCTTAGGAGGAAGGACCAACCGTTGAGGGTATGGTGCAGCTAACTATCACCTCGGGTCAAATCATGTCGTATTTTTCACTCTCTTCCATGAGAGCATCTTCGGCCTCTTGAATGTCGAGCGAAACCTCCTTGTCTTTTTGCACATTGTGTGGAGGAGGTGATAAGTCAACAACTCTTCCACTACGTACAATGTTTAAAAAGGTGAATGAGGCATACGCCTCGAGGCGAGGCGGTGAAAAAAAAGCCTCGAGGCTTAAGCCTCAAGACTGGAAAGTGAGGCTTACGCCTTTGGTGGTTGAGGCATTGCGCCTCAAGGTTGTTCGCCTCGAGGCTGTGAGGCGTATGCCTCTTGTTCTCGCCTGAAAAAACAAGAAAATTATGATTTTTTGGATATTTTGGATCTTTTTATTTATTTTTTTGTATCTTTGGGATTTATGATTTTTTTTTTTGGCTTTTTAGGATTTAGAGTCAAATTTTAGATCAATTCAACCTAACCTATAGCCTACCTAATTCCCCGACAACGGCGCCAAAAACTTGATGCGACACAGAATCTGTGTGCTACGTGTGTACCTACGACTCAAATGCAAGCCGATCGCTCAAGTAGTACCTAGTAAGTTGGGGTCGAGTCCTCAGGGAATAGGTCGTAGAACGTTTTGACGACAACAAGGTAGGCTTCTAAAATCTAGGTATCGACTCTCGAAAGAAAAGAAAAGATGATTTTGATTGCCGGAAAATTCCTATTTAATTACGAAAATTAAACTAGCAAGTTCAATTTAAACTAATGAAAAGCAAGAAAATTAGAATTTTTGTTTTGAAAACAATTTAGGGAAAATGGAGTCAGGATTCAATCCCTCGAACCGTAGGTATTTCCGCTAAATATAAAATTCTCGACAACTATATAATTAAGTAGAAGAAAAACATTAAGGTCCCGTTTGGTTCTGTATTCAGAAAACTCGATTTAAACGATGTTTTTAAATACAGTTTTATAATTCAGTTTTTTTGTTTATAATTATTAGTGTGCGTTTGGTAAACTTATTTTTAAATACAGTTTTTTGAAAATTTGACAAAATTGACAAACATGTATATATATATATACACATGATTCATGATACATGAATGTATGCATATATACATGATACATGAATGTATGCATATATACATACATACATCATAAATTATATGCATGTACATTTAATATCATATATTTTTATGTATATTTAATGAGGTATGTTAGGGAGTCTAACTATATATATATATATAATGATATTGCATGTATAATTCACTATAAAATTATATACATACATGAATTGATAATATTTTTTAATACATATGTACTATTTGTATATTTTATATTATTCCATACATTAATAATACATGTATAAAACTATATATAAGTATCAAGTATCTATGATTAATATTATTTAACTTTATATTATTCCGTATGTAATTTTGTGTACATATACATATATATATATTTTTTATTTTTAAGAATTACATACATATTAATTTATTATGTATGTATATTATATGTTAAGTTATAAATGCATTAAAATATTAAGAATGCATAATTCTGAGTTGAAAAATAAAAAACAGAAGTTATAAAACCCCCTCAATCCTGAAAAACTTTATTATAACACAAAAATATTATAATTCAGTATTTAAAACATGTTGCCAAACACAGATTTTTATCAGAATTGTATTTAAACACAGAAAACAGAATTATAATTGCAAACCAAACAGGTAACTATTTGGAAGCACTAAATATGTGAATGTCGATCTTCACAATATTTGGTGAACAATTTAATTAACGAGATTGATAGAATTATTGACACGTATATCGTATTCTCAAACACTCCGGTTGCCTACGACAAACGGAGTTGAGAGATCTACTATATTAGGCTCAATAAAAATATCAAACCCTAATAATTAAATATACAATTACGTCGAATTTATATCTATCGTCAAAAACCTTGGTTAGGTTCATGTTCCCCAACTCGTGAAGAATTTAGCCGGACATAATAATAATCTCTATGCAATAATTCATTGATGTGCTTGCAAACATAATGAAATAATAAGAAAGGTGCTGAAAATTTAAGTTACCAAGATTATAGAACATCAAGCATGCAAGAGAAATCCATACTTCAAGAAAAATCGGAAAAGCTATGATCTTGTATTGAAATTATGATGAAAAATTGCAATAGTTTTTCAAGATGTTCTCAATGATAGGTTGCCTTACAATGATGCATCTTAGGTTTAAAAGACTCCTATTAACCTTAAACATATTCAAGTGCAAAAATTCATGTAAAGAAGTAATGATAAACTCATACTACCTCTCCTAAAATCTAGGAAAAATTGTAAAATCCTGTCATAGACCGAATCCGTTGGTCCAATCGAACTCATCACCGAATCCCTTGGGCCGATTCGCCTGACCGAACCGGTTCGGTCAGGATCTCTGCTAAGCTTTGCCTTCATTTGCTTTCTACTTATTTGCAGTTTTGCCATTGGACTTTCTTCTCAACTTCGAATGCATGTAACTTTTTTATCGTAGCTCGGATTGGGATGCTGTTTCTTCCAGTATTCTCGTGACTTCAAGCTCTTTAACTCCTCAGTTGGCTTCTCCTCCGAGTTCTGGCTGAAAAACTACTGAAATACCCTTAACTTTCCTTTCTCGCGGTTTTTTCACTATTTTGACTTTTCTCGTCCATCCACTTGCACGATTTACCTGTAAAACATATGAAATATACACAAAACACGAAATACTCACCAAAAAGGTTAGTAGCACATATATGAGATAAATCCGGGGCTAAATGCGAAATTCGGGATCGTAAAAATACCGAAATTAAGGGGATAAATATGGAATATTAATGCCTAAATAAGAAGCAACCGCCAAATTAACCACATCAAAATCATCATCCCCAAAGAGTGAAGAAGTACGCCATATCATACGAGTCCACCTCGCGAAAATGCGTGCGAGTTGCCCAACTATCCTTAATAAAAATATCGAAGAAATCTCCGATGCACCACCCGACCTCTTCTCCCCGGAATATGGGAAAGAAGTCCCCAAGCTTGAAAACCTCCGATTCGCGGAACCGGATACAGAAAATACAACCATCCTCCTAAAAAAATGGGAGTGAAATCACAAGGAACTCGAGATCCATACCATCCTTAGACGGTGAAAATGCACGGTTCTCCCTATAAGTCGATAAAATAAATTAATCTCAAATTAATTATTTTCAATTTTAATCTCGATTAATTATTTATCTAAGGTCAATATATTAATTCAAATTCGAATTAAATAAGACAAAGTAAATATGGTGCAAATTAAATTACAGGTTTAATTTATTCTTAATGAAATTAATTAAGCCAATTTTACAATTTACCAATTAATTTATTAGGTCCAAATTTAATATGAGGTGATATCAATTAATTGTAGCGAAAAATAAAAGCAATCACACAAAAAGAGACACCGTCATTTAATGTGGAAGCCCGCTCGGAAAAACCACACGCACTCACCCAATACAAAAAGTTTTAGGGATTACAAAAGGACCTTGATTTGACCGCAGCCACAAATCGTTGTCATTTCGAACTTTTAACCTCCGCATTATTAGTTCTGTCAATCAACACTGCAGCTTTAACTTGACAGTCACAACCCTTGGGTCTTGATATCCATCAATCAATAAAACGGATGCATCTGCTTGAATGTCCACCGCAACTTTGATTTTTGGCTCACCAGTCTCTCAAATGTGCCTAGAATTGCAACCCAAATCAATCGGCTTATCGATCTTGAAAATCTCCTCAGCTTTGATCACAGCCAAAGCCAAACCTCCACAGATTCTCTAATGAAATTGTGAAAAATTTTGTTTCAAAAAAAAAAAAAACGTTAAAATGTGTGACTTTGTGTGCAAAAGGGTTTTTATAAAACATTTAGAAAGAACCAAAAACCAAGCACTGTGCTTAAGAGCTTTTTGGGATTAAAAACTTCAAAAGGGTTCTCTGGAAAATAAAGGAGGAGTTAAAAAGACTCACAAAACTCCTTAAATAAATATAATAAGATTAGATGAAAAAGAGTCCTATTAGTTTTAAGCAACTAACAAAGGAATTAAAAGGAGTTAAAACAAAGAGATATAATATATAAGCGTGCTGACCACGGAAAAAAAACTAAACAAACAAAACTCCCCGTGCAAGACCTTGCCACCTTCCTGCTAGGCGCACTCCAACCGCTATAGAGGCGGAGGTCGCGGCTTTTGCTAGTTCCTCCGTGGGCCAGTTAAAATTGCTGCCAAGCCGCAGGTATTCCGCGAGGTGCACTGGAAGCCTAACAAGTTTTCTCTTATATGATTTTTGAGAAAAGCCTGTAAGTTAGAAAACTTTTAGGGACGTTTTTATGTGCCATTAAAGGACTGTCGCTAAAAACACCGTAGCACAAAACTTAAAGCAAAATTGAAAAATATTTAGAAAAAATCCCTTAAAAATTTTGAAAAATATTTTAAAATTTCACCAAAGTAAAATTGATTTTTATATTTAAAATACTATTTTCCCCTCATATATACAACTTGATTAAGTAGCTTGGAACTTTAGTGTGATGCATCATTATGCTTTGTTAATGCCGTTTGTGTCGTCATAGAATTCGGTTGTGTCAGCAATCTTCAATAAAAATGACACAAAACTAAGCTACGTTTTGAATCCGGAATTTAGACAATAAGGAGAACTATGTTCTTACAGACGGGTCCTTGACATCCTCGGAGAAGTCATCACCCTACGTGATTGGGTAGCGGGCATCATCGTCTGACATGGAAACGACGTCGGCAAAAGGAGATGTCGAATCGGGAGACAAATAGTCAAAATATCGGGCCAAACGCCTTGGCCGCTCGCGTACGCAATGATCACGCGCCGCTTTCACCTCAAGAAGCTCCGTGCGACATTGAGTTAGGAGGTAGTGACGCTCCTCAGACTCACCAATGGTGATGACACTAAACTAAAAATCTCAGAACTATATATATAGAGAGTCACCTACCTGGTCCAAGTGATCGATACGATCTTGGAGTTCTTCAATGACGGTATGGCCCAATTGCTCAAATTCGGTACAAACCTCCATATCATACTCATAATCAACATCACCTCCTTCATTCCACAAAAATTCGAAACGGGAAGAGGTATTGTGGAATAAAGTTGGGTTTGAATGTGGGGTTTGGGAAAATGCAGGGGCTGAAATGTGATTTTCGAAAAATTCTGGACAGAGTTGGAAATTTCAGAAAGTTCATGGGTTGGAATATAAATTTCAGAAGTTGTGAGGGGCTCCCAACAATTTTCAGCAGTGGTGAAGGATGGATTTGTAAATATTTATGGGGTGGTAAGTGAAAAGTGGGAAGTACAAGCTGGGGTGGGGCTGAAAATAAGTTTAGGGGGCCTTTATGCAATTTTAGGAACTTCATAAGTGGGGGCAGAATTGGGTTTAAAAGAGGTATTACTTTCAGATTTGGCTCTAACTTGAGAAACCTTAGCTAGGGTTTGTGGATTGTAACAAAAGGCGGCTGCCTTAACACTCTTTTGGTCCATTGGAGCATTACCGGCGCTTTCTCTAGTCCGATGACTGTCGCCTGATGCCTTCCAGTGATACCAAATCGCCCATGTTTCTTGTCAGATCTGAGGACCATATGCTGCTATGGTTCAAATGGATCTTGGAGGCAATGTTTGTGAGGATCCCCAACCGTTGGAGAACCTTAGATTGACCTCAAAATTCTTTGATAATGGTCGTTGGTGGCTTGCGATGAACAGGCAGTGGTCAGTGACCTCTGCAGTGTTGCGAAACCAGGGTTTCGGGGCCTTAACACATCCAAGCTACGGTTAACAACCCCTCTTCGCGGTTGTGAGTCGATGAAGGAGATCTCCGGCACATCGTAACCCCCATTCGCCGTACATCTGAAATGACCTTCAGACAGGCGAGTTGCAGCAGAGGGTAGATCCGTAACTTAAATGACAGGTTTGAAGGTCCCTTGACAGAAAATCTAGGGTTTGCTGTAGATAGGAGGTTTGGAGGGGTTTTGGTGGCTGTTAGGGGGTGTAATGGTGGTGGTGCTGCTTGACTGCGGGGGTCAAATCTAGAGAAGTGCTCGAGGGTTCCTCCGAGCCTTGCCCATGGCTTTACAACAACCCCATCGGCGAGCACATCTAATAACTCTTCTACAAGCTTTGAAACCAAGATTAATGTTGGACAACAATACGAAAGTTTTTTGAGCAAGGTTGTGGGAGAATTAGCTTCTGATAGTTGTAAAATGTGTAAAGAAAGGTTAGCATCATTGGGATTATAATCGAATCAAGCAAAAAAAAAAGGGAAGTTTAATGGCTGTTCTGGGTGCTGTGAACAAGCCAATAACAGTACCTAGGGCTGGTTATGTGGGGCTGAGGTGCTTGAGGTGATTACTTAAATAAGGTTTGGACCTCAACCCCACATACTGTTATCTGACACTCCTCCTCTTGGTCCAAACCTTCATAGTGATGAATGACTTCTTACGCAGTTTACCTGTTAATCAAGAAAGTAGGTCGAGCTCAGTTAGTGGGCCCAAAAGTCTGCTCTAGCTAACTTGGTCATCCTACCTTTTCTTATATGTCTAATAGTGTTTTTATTTATTTTATTTTTAAAGATAAGAGGTCTAAGTCTCTCCATCCTTATACAAAGAGGGGGAAGGGGATTGAAACCATGACCTCCCAGATGGGAGACATGGTAATGACTAGGCTATGCTTTTGGGTGAAGTCCAATTGGGTATGCCAAGTAACAAAATGAACATTTCTGTTCGCATTAGCAACATAAGTTAATGAATATAACAGATCAAACAACTCAATTCTAACTAAATTTTGTTCAAAAGCAGTATCATCTAAAATAATATGATAATATCTAGCCTATCACAGCCAACTGAAAGAATAATTAAGCATATAGAGCACGTCGTATGGAAGTAATATGTCCCTTGTTTGCAGCCAGGGTTATCCATCCATTTCTATCTTCGTAATAAACAGCGGTCCAGCAGGGGAAGCGGGCTGAGATGGTAGTAAACAGAGCTTAAAGCGAGTTAAGCCCTCGATCGAGTGGAATCACACACGAGCTGATTCAAACATTATCCTAATGCTTCTTAATGAGTGCCATTACCCTTGCAGTCTCGTTGAGTACTAGCCATAATGAAGCGATAATCTACAAACCCTACACAGTCTCAAGCTACATGTTTGGTTGCTCACGTTTTACAGTCCAATTAGGATGAGAATAAGCAGCTAAAACCCAAGGACATATACCATATATAGAGAGTGGGGAGAAAGTACCTTCTTTGATTGAGTGCATTCACGAGCGAAGTGACCTATCTTTCCATAGCTTCTGAGGCAGAGTGTCAAGAAGTGAACTGTGTTGTAGCCCTTATCACTCTGATTGAATAGGAGGTAAGGGTATACAGACAACTATCGTGGGGCTAATAAGCCTAAAATAAACTGAGAAACCAAGCTCTGTAGAGAAACAAGTGGTGGAAAGAAAAACAAGGCCAAGGTCAACTGCTTTAACTGTAAAAAGCTGGACCACTTCACATGCTAGTGCATTGAGCTAGAGAATATCTCCTTTTCCTCGAGTAATTTTACATTTGTGATACCCCGACACCCTCTGGGTGGTGGCCCCATGAGGATTATCCCTTCGGGGTTTTCATAAATTATCACTACTTTCCAGCTGGTACTTGGAGTATTTCCATGCTCCGGTTAGACACATGGCATGCATTACTTCTGCATGATGTGCTCCAATTATATGAAATTTAACTTAATTTACTTTCAATTTTAGCGCTTTTAAACTAGTGAAATTCTTTTATTTTTAGTATTTATAGGTTGGATTTATTTCAGAAGGCACTTTTCCGAGCATGGTTCACTCTGAAATACTTATTTAGGAGTGCTGATTATAAAGTTGGAAAAAAGGCTGAAAAGAGTTAGTTTTGATGAAAATTTGGACAAAGAGATGAATGGTTCGTTGAGATGTTCACTTATCTATATTTCATGGAATCCAATTCTTGAAGGTGAGTAAAACAGTTTCAGATAAAACAAGGAAAAGATGGAGCGTGTTATTTATAAGACTATTGTTCCCATATAATATATTTGCAATCAAGCACCATCGAAGTATAAAATGAGAAAATAACCTACTATTTATGGAAAAAGGTAGTACCAGTCAAACACGCATTTGGAGTTGAATTTGGATGATCCATTTTCCTCATCTTATATTGTTGAAGCTGATGTTAATTTTAATTGTGTTACTTGGCATGCTAGGCATGGACATATAGGAAACGATAAGTCCTAATTTGTTTTAAAGGCCTTTTGGGCCACAGGTGAATATCGACCGATCTACTGACATGTGAGGCTCATTCAGCAGCTAAAGCTTGTAGAAAGCGTTTCGGTAAGGCTGCTTGAGCTAATAAACTGTTAAGTGCTAGTTCAGATATATATACCTATGAATGCATATTGTGATGCTTCTTATTTTTTATTTTATCATAATAGACGACTACATGCAGCGTAGTTATGTCTATCTTATAGCTAACTGCTTCACAGGTTTGGACCATTTTGAACGCTTTGTGGCGTAGGTTAAGATAAAAATGAAAGGATGTTAAAGACTCGTTACAGTTGAAAGAAACTACGGACCCCCATACTTATCTGATTTGTTTAAGGACTGAAGAATAACCAACCATTTTACCATTCCTAATATTTTGTTGTAAAATGGTATCCCTCTCTTGTAATAATTTCTGTAATTATTAATCTCATTTTGTTCCATTTTGCACAATTTTGAGACATTTTTGGCGCCAAAAATGTGCCATGTTACACCAAATTATTTCCATGTAATCGTACAGCACATAATTAAGGCAAAGTTTCCTAGAGCACGACTCTCACTGGTAGTATCATGTTGATTTAGCCAGTACACAGTATGGTGGGGTAGACATAGCTGATTTGCTAACTCGGATTATGGGATGATTTAGAACTTTTGTTAGGATCCGATCCAACAATCATGGCAGTCCTGTATAATTCTTGGCTGAGAAGCCTCTCTACCTTTTATTCCATTGTTCAAATCAAAAGTTGCATTATTGTCAGCTAAAATTAAATGCCAAAATTGGGGCCGTCACTTTGGAGATTTGGAGCATGAACCTTCTGTGTTTTGGACTTGTGGGTTGTCCAATCTTGCACCGCGGTACATTGGGGCATGTATGTAGCGATCCCGGTAACTATTGTTCAAGGTATACCTATGTAGGAAAAACCAACAAATCAATACGTACATTGTTTAGAGCAAACCGCACAATCCAACTGCGAAGAGTGGCCACTAGACTTCCTCTGTTGATGTCACGTCCTCAAACAAATAGAAAGTCTTGGTGAGAATTCTTTGGAGAGGTATGATAAATAAAAGCAGTTCTATTATTTTCCAACAAGAATCTCATTTAGTTAGTGGAGTAACATATCGAAATAGGATACTAGAAAATCATTTTATATAAAAACTAGGATGGATTTTGTGATAAGAATTTTAAGTCTACTATACTTGGAACATTATAATAACTCAATTAACCTAACTGGGTGTGGATCCACACCCATGTGAAAGTATTACAGATTTGGGATGTGGGCGCCTTGACCCAATTATTAACATGACCCGAGTAACATAAGTTGCTCCAGACAAAACCATGGGCCATAATTACAAAATATTGCCCAAAAAATATAAATATGGCTCAATAGACGAATGGTTGATTGTCATTAGATTTCGGGCTGTTTATAGTTTCCCTCTCTTTTCCTTGTTACTTCGCTTGTACAATAACTGCCACTGCTTGGAAGCTTGAGAAACCCTGCTTAAGGATGTTTTTATTCACGTTAGAGCTATGAGTGTAATGAATGAGAGCTTCGCATAAACTTTAACTCTACCAATATGCACCCCTGTTGAGACCACAAGGTGGGAACCAATGCATATGGTTGCAGGGGATAATGTGCACATTTAAGATTAGTGCTCACCCGCTCCCAGAGATTTTTTTGGATTATTTATATATTTTTTTTGTTGAATAATTGGAAGGATGTTAAAATAGGATTAGCAAAACGTTTCTTATTGTCAGGTTGATGGGTTAATGGCATTAATGGAAGGTGAGCATGTGGGGCCTTTCAACTTGGGTAATCCAGGAGAGTTCACCATGTTGGAGCTTGCTGAGGTTTGTCTCTCCTTCAGTTGGACATTAAATATCTGCAACTTGGGTTTAAATGATGAGTGGCTTTCTTCTTTAGGCTTCGATTGGTTTAGGTGAAATATTTCTTCATCGAGCTGAAAAAATGAAATGGGACATATTCGGAGTTATATCTAGTAACTATTTTGTTCAAAATCACATAATTATAGCTGTGCATAAAACTTATTTACAATATTATACAAACAAATGTTTTTAACTCCAAATATGTGAAATACTTTTGACCATTTTATTTTGGGCCCCAAAATTCAAATATTGAAAACTTTGGATCTTAAAGCGCATTACGAAGAACTAATGGTTCCTAAAGTTCAAATAACCTTTTTATTTTTCACCCAACTGAAAATGATCTCATCCTAATGCAAAAGGACCCTTAGTGTCTGGTCAAATCCCTATTTGTCATTTGCATTTATGAAATGGCTTTTTTCATAAATACAGGTGGTTAAAGAAACTATTGATTCCAGTGCAACAATAGAATTTAGAGCCAACACTGCTGATGATCCTCACAAGAGGAAACCAGATATTGACAAAGCAAAGGAGTTACTGAACTGGGAACCAAAGGTGTCCCTACGGGAGGGGCTGCCTCTCATGGTGACTGATTTTCAGAATCGCATCTTGAATGAAGATGAAGGGAAAGGCCACAAATAAGAACGCTGGCGAAACCAAGCCTGCATGTATAGAGCGAATACCATTTTCTCTATATTGTTTATTCTTTTTACCAATATCTCGACTCAGTCTAATTATCACTTTCCCTATATTAATATTACCTGGATATTTCATCAATAGGGAAGATGCCTCTATTCTTTTATTTACATTCTGAGTTTTTGAGTAGGCATTAGTTTGACTTTGACCCCTTTTGGGAACATGTTTTGTTGGTGGTGTAATGGCTGTCATGAATGAACAATTTTTGAAATAATTGAGTGAATTACAGTTGGATTATTTTGGATATATCATGAAGTGGGAGCTTGGGACTTGATATTTTCCCGAGTGCTGTTACCTATCCCTCTCAGTTCAATATTGAAACCAACCATTTCCCTTTATTAATTGCTATGTCACCTGACGGCCCCCCCTCAGAAAAGGATGCACATGTTATATATGTGAATGGAAAAGTACTATCAATTCTTAACAATCCATTTAAAGCAGAGAAATAAATTGTTTACTTTGAGTACAAATCCAATTTAGCAAAAGGAGAAAAAATAGAATAGAATTTAATGTGGGCATTATTTGTAATTTGATGCCGGGCCACATAGATCATCCATAGTATTTTTTTTTTATTTTCCTCTTCTTTCTTTAATTAGGTAAGAGAGGCATCTGTTTTAACATTTTGTATGGAATAAAAATAATAAAATTGACATTCAATTCATGCCTAACCTTTGCACATTCCTATTTATCCCAAATAATTGTGGTTATGATTATTTTAAAAACAGTTGAGAATAAAATAAGATCATATTGGAAATGATAAACTCAAGCTTACTGCACATATAAGACTACACAAGCAATTTATAAGATCGAAACTAACAAAAGAACCAGTTTCATTTTCTTGCAATATGAAGGGCGAGGAGAAAATGATATCTGTGAGCTTGACTATTAATTGCGTAGGTGCATAAACTGGCGTAATATTCTGTAAAAAAGATAAAAAAGGATAAAGTAGTCTACCTAAGACATGAAGGATAGTGAACAAAAACAAATGCATGCATGAATGTGTGTGTGTGTGTGTGTGTGTGTGTATATATATATATATATATATATATATATATATATATATATATATATATATAAAATATAAAATCGGGAGAAAGAGAGGGAGAGGTCGGATCAGATAAGGATCATTCTATACTGATTAATTTTTTTTCTAAACAGAAAAAATTATATTGACTTGTTTTTTTTTTTTGGGTATTTACACATTTCAGGATATTCAAAAATAAATCAGTTCAAAATAAATTCTTTTACTATTTAAAACTCAGTCAAAATATCGATTTTTTTTTAATTTTAAAACAGAATAAAAGTTCATTATGAGTTGTTTTTCTTTGGGATTCCCTGAAATATTTAAATACTTCACAAAAAATTCAACTCAAAATATTTTTTTATTATTTTGGAAAATTGACCCGCATAGAGCAGTCCATAAATTGGTCCTTACGTATTTAGGTTACATATATATGGAAAATGACGTGTACCTCAAACTTATCACCCAAAATATCTCCAAAGTGCACAAGTGTTTGTACTTTTTAATGAACCTAAAAGATATACATATATATATATATATATATATATATGAGAGAGAGAGAGAGACTCATGTGTACACTAAGTTTGTACATCATTTTTTTAAAATAATAAAAAAAATATTTTTGAATTGTTTTTTTTTTTGTGTGATATTTAAACATTTCAACGGACCCATGTAAAAAAAATCAGCTCAATTTTTTTTTTTTTTTACTATTTTTAAAAAATGTTCAAACTTTTGCTACTTTTAAGCATTTTAAAAGCTGCGAAAGTTTGACCGATTTTTTAAAAATAGTAAAAGAAGTTTTTTTGAACTGATTTTTTTTACAAGGATCCGTTGAAATGTTTAAATATCACATAAAAAAAAATAAACTCAAAAATATTTTTTTTCATGCTTTAAAAAAATTGATGTGCGCCAGCACTGTGCAAACTTAGTGTGCACAAGAGTCAGGGTCAAAAGTGAATCTAAAAGATGAACATTTTAATGAATCTTAATAAAACATCCCATAACAATCCATTAATTTTAATTCCTATGTTGTAATTGGTCTGCGCCAGCTGCAACGGACACGTGTGTGATACACGGGTGGAGTGGGTGGGGGGTAAGACGTGTGTATTATAAAACACGCGTGTCCGTTGTCACTAGCGTGGACCAATTACAATATAGGAATTAAAATTAATAGGTCGTTAAGATGTTTTTTTTGGTAAGGTTCATTAAAATGTTCATATTTTAGGTTCACTTTTGAACCTCTTCATATATATAGTCCTGCTCTTGTGCGGACCAGTCCGCATTTTAAGAGTGCGGATCGGGTATGTGTTATCTGGCGGTGAGCTCAGAAAAGAAAGAGAGTGTGTCTATAATTTATGCGATAATTTCTAGGCGCAGAGTTATGTGACACATGTCCGGTCCGCATTCTTAAAATGCGGAGTAATTCGCACAAGAGCATATATATATATATATATATATATATATATATATATATATATAGGAAGACTCATCTACATCATGCACTATACATCACACCGTACATCACACCTAATTCTAGGTCCTTGAAAACTTTTTTTTCAAATTTTATATTTTTCCCTTGAAATTAACCTTCCAATCAACCCATATGCAAAAAATTAGGTCAAAATACATTTTGTAGCTATTTTTAAAAATAGCTACAAAATAGCTAATTTTTTAAAAATAGTTACAAAATGTATTTTGACCTAATTTTTTTGCATATGGGTTGATTGGAAGGTTAATTTCAAGGGAAAAATATAAAATTTGAAGAAAAAAAAAATTTTAGGGCGTAGAATTAGACGTGATGCATGGGTGATGTATAAAACATGATGTGGGTGAGCGTTCTCCTATATATATAAATGACACATGTTTTGAATATAAAAATAGTAAGATTGAGAACTTTGGACGAGTATTTGTGTCCTGTTAATTGTATGTATGTAGTGTGTGTTCCTCCTATTTTTAGATTCGTTATCAAGATAGAAAGAGAGGTCTTATAATGAAGACACCGGAGGAATCGTATTGAGTTGGAACTCTTAATGGTGGATATGGTTGGCAGGGATGTAAAGGAAAGGAAAAAGGATGAAAAGAAAGAGAGAAAAGTGATATATGCTATTGTTTTTTTATATAGAAGCATCTGATTCTTGTATGAGCTTGTGGAGCAGAAGATAGAGATATATGTAAATTTAATGGAAGAACAAAGTAGCTTTGTGTCTCATTCATCCACCGCGAAAGAAAAATTCCAAATGGTTTTGTAGACAGGAAGCATTTGTTCGATAGAATCTGAATACAATTCCCATTCTAGAACAAAGTTATCCCCTTGCTTTCTCAAATGCTGGTATTATTGGGTCACTCACTCTCGTAATTTTGTGAACCTTTGAACTATTGATAATAGTTAAACGATATCAAACAATTGTTTCACATCAAAAGAGTAAAATTTACCTTAAAGCAGTTGAGTGAGGGTGACTCTTTTAATTAACATTGAAACTAGTCCCGTTAATCGGAATTTATGAGCCGGACATGGGGTTTCTCAAGCTCGATCCGAATTGGAAAACCTTGGCTCAAACTCAAGCTCAACCCGAATGAGCTTGAGGCCCTTTGGCTCAAGTTCGATTCACAAAATAAAGTGGACTCCGACCCAATTTGAGCAGATCAAAATTGAATTCATTGAATAATAATAAATTATTTCTTCCACAAATAACACCTTTTAATTTTTTAATTCAAGTAATAAATTTTAGAAAACCCATATCCTCATCCTTATTGTTATTTTTCAAGAAAACTCACATCATCTTTCTTGAAACAACAACAAAAGGTCAATATAGTGACCCATGTTGGTAGCCTCTTATAAGTAATAATTTACAACCATAAACAAACTTGAAAAAACTAGTCCTAAAAATTACCTTCATGTACCCATTAAAACATAAAAACGCATTAACAAAGAAAAACCAAACAAAAAAAATTCACAAAACGAGCAAGTTTAAGCAACTAACTTAAGAGTAAGGAGTTAAGACTTTAATGTTAAAATAATCGATTAAAAATTGCTATATACTACCTTACCCGTATATAATTATTTTAAAAATATTTACATATAATATATAATATGATAATTAAATATCAAATCATATATTTTTTTTATATATATTATCGCAGGTGAGGCTAATTCGGGCTTGACAGTATTATGCTCAAGCTCAGCCCAAATTGAATTTTGGATTAATTTTTTGGCTCAAACTTCTCCCGACTCAAGCTCAATTACGCCCAACCCGAATATAGTAAGTCGAGCAGGGGGGTTTTGGGCTTACTGTACCCAAGTTACAGGTCTAACCGAGACCTTTTGAATTAAATCCCACACTGAGCTAGGCACAAGTGGCTAAGTGAGGGTAATATTGCCAGATCAATGGCTAGTGATGGGTCTGGGACGTAATTGTGGTAGTGGTTCAGAGGTTCGGATGAGACCATCAACTGACAACACTCGGACTTCGTGTCGGGGGCGCTAAGTGATTTTAAGTATATTGTGTGTATCAAACAATTCTCCTACATCGATAAATATAAAATTCAACATAAAATACTTAAGTGAGTGTAACCCCTTAACTAACGCTGAGGCCTTTTGTGTTGCAACCCCATGTAAACCCAAGTGATTAAGTTGGAGACAATATTAATGGCTATTTGTGGGTCCGAGATCTTATAGTAGTATCAAAGCCAATGGTTCGATCATAGCCATTAATGAACGATATCTAGACTCCGATCCGGAGGCGCCAAGTGATGTTGGACAGTTGAAAATAATTGGGTTGATCCAAGGCGAAATGTTAAATGTTTTGTGTATATCAAACAAATTGTATTACATTAAAAGATGTAAAATCTAACATAAAGTACTTAACTAGTGAGTGAGACTCTAACTAATGATGGTTCAATTTGAGACCGTCATTGTGCATCATCAAGACAGTATCGATGATAAGTTTTAGGCGTGAGACCTAACAATAATGATGGCAACAACTTATAGTTTTTTGGGGCTTTTACTGTCGAGCCCTTGGACTATAACAATTTTGGACTCTAAACTCATGCCCAACAAATTTTAAACGATTAGGGCCAACTTATAAATACTCCTGAATTGAAAAACAAACACACTTCACAGAAGTTCAAACGCCAAACGATCAGACTCTCTCTTCGATCAAAACCCTTATCGATTAACTTCTGACAAACGATTCTCATTTTCAATCAGATTATTCCAAACAATACAAATAAGTATTAATCCATGCTCATATATTGATAATTTTTCTAGTTTTTTTAATTTGTAAACCCTAAATCGATCATGTTTTTACTCATTTTCACTCAATTACTCTTCAAATGAAAAACACAATGTACAAAAATGATTCCATAATATATTTGATGTAATTAATTTTATTTTTAAGTTTTGTTCTTAAGATTATACCATACACTCTATATATGTTATGTTCTTAGTATTATATTTATGATATCACATGTTTGTCATTGTATTTTGAGTGTTATGTTGTGTATTTCATGTACTATTTTTGTGTCTTTACGTTTTATATAACTTTTTTATTTTATTTTATTATGTATTTTGTGTTTTCATATGTATAAATTTTTAAACATTATACATGGACTGATGAAATCACATTATGTTTGTTCTTGATATAAAAAAATACAATATGAATCTAGCTTGTACATTTGTTGCCTTGATTTTAAATACAAGACACACATTTTACATGTTGATGACTGCACATTTATGTATTTCATCACTGTACATTTTCTCTTGTATACACCATTTATTGAGGACTGAGGATATATACATAATTAAAACATATACATACTCTTGGTATTTGTATGGGCCCTATATTAATTGTGGTCCGCACCAACGACATTTATTGAGGAATGCGAATATATACATCCTTTGTGTATTTTTGTACATCCTATATTAATAGTGAGGATCGGGGATATATACATGATTGGAATATGTACACATTATTTGTATTTATATAGGTTCTATATTAATTGTGGTCCGCGCCAGTGACATTTTTATTGAGGAATGCTAATATATACATGCTCTGTGTATTTTCGTACATCCTATATTTACCGTGGTCCACGCCAACGAAATTTATTAAGGACTAGGGAATATATACAAGGTCTTTTTATTTTCATATTGTCTTATAAATTATGGTCTGAGCCAGTGACATTTACTAGTTAGTATATTATTGTGGTAACAATGGATTGAACCAAATCAATTATAATGTGTGTACTTTATGAATTTGCGTGTACTTTCACACGCACATTGAAATTGATTTGGTTAAATTCAATGTGTGTGTACTTTATGCATTTTGCTTGTACTTTCATAAAGTACACGCATAACACATAAAGCACACTCACATTGGATTGAATTCATATAAAGTACACACATAATGAGATTGATTTGGTTGAATCCAATGTGCCTTTACTTTATGTATTATGCTTGTACTTTATGGATTATATACGTCCTCTCCATATTTAATAGATACTATGTTATTGTGGTCCGCGCCAGCGGCATTTAAATGATATTCCACTATTTGTATGAAGTATTTGTGTTGTGTTATTATTTATGAATCATACCATCAAGCATGTTCAACTACAAAACTACTGGGTGCACTTTTGAAGATCTTAACAATATAAAACCTTTCACATTGATAGTTAATACTACTTATGATGACAAAATTCATTTTCTGATTCGCATCAATGATAGAGAAAAAAAATCATTTGGTTTTTACTGCTACTTTGAATACATTAAGTGCACTTTTGATGTACAAAAACTTCAAGTAATTGAAT
Organism: Sambucus nigra; assembly: GCA_949130495.1. NCBI lineage: Eukaryota > Viridiplantae > Streptophyta > Magnoliopsida > Dipsacales > Adoxaceae > Sambucus > Sambucus nigra. The sequence goes on from OX422208.1 coordinate 589,614,026, forward strand.
CGAAAGTGAAGGATTTGTTCTTCAATACAAAATCCATGTACTTTTTTATGCATGCATTTTATTGCAAATTGCTTATACGCTATGTTTTGAAGCTTGTATTTTATTGCAATGTGTGTGCACTTTATTATTTTTTGTGTGTGCTTTATTTCTTTATGCGTGTAATTTAATATTTATGCGTTTACTTTAATCTTTACGCATTTTATTTATAGAAATGACTTTGAAGACAAGGGCACAAAAGGAAAAGAATCCCGAAAAGTTCCTGATAAGAGTGGTCCCAAGAAGCAAACCAAAGCCGATAATAAGAGGACAAAGAAATCAACAAGGGAAGTTAATAAATTTGACCAATATAGGTCGAATGACTCGAGTTTATATTATGATTTGTCTGATTTTTGAGGCAAAATAAACGAGAAGCATATTGAGCTTCTTAAGAAGACATTTTTTTGGCTGTTGTTCATTGCCTACTATGAAGGCGATGCTGCAGGGGACATCATAAAAAGAGTGATAAAAGCATTCTTTCCATTGTCAAGCTGTACAAAAAGGAGACGAAGTGTTTTAGTATGATTAGCGATGTTTAAATAAGCCCGGAAAATATAAGTCAAATATTTGGCATCCTAATAATTTAGGGGCAAAATAAAATAAATTGGAAGAAGAGATTCGATTAGTCTGCCGCCAAACTGGAATTTCTCAGCCGCTACTTCAAACACAATAAAAAGACTGGAAAATCAAATATTACAAGGTATTGAATAATTGGGTTAATTTTGACACCGACGAGGGCAGGAATGATTTTGTTAACCTTGTTTCCCTCCACTTTATGACAATGCTCTTGTTTCACTCAATACATTGACAATATAAATGCTATGATTATGTACGATTGGGATTCTGTTGTCCATGAATTTCTGATAAACTCTCTCGACAAAACGATATAACATAAGCCCAGCACAATCAGTGGATGCATGATATCTTTATTGATGACCCGCATATTTATATAAAGTATACGCACATTGAAATGAACAAAAACATCTTAAATGTGCGTGTACTTTATAAACTATGTGTGTGCTTTATAAAGTACACACACATTGGATTGAACCAAATCATATGAATGTGAGTGTACTATATGAAAGTACACGCATAAGACATAAAGTACACGCAAATTGAAAATGAAATTGCAATGCAATTTGCGCATACTTTATGTCTTATGCGTGTACTTTAACAATACTAACATTGTTACTCATTAATTGGTTTAAATGGTATAACTTATAATTTTTATTTAAATTTTCACAGTATTGGGTATGCGAGAAGTTTAGTGTTATCAATCCTATCGAGGGGAGTGAGAACAAGGAACCAAGATTTCTTTGGTGGAACTTGAGAACATTAAAGAATGGATGAATGATAATAACATCAGTAAAGCTGCTTTGAAGAAGGAAGTCTCAAAGAGTAAGGAAAAAAAGTAAAAGATAATGACACGCCCAATTTTGATTTGGGGATATCACAACCAAAATCAGAAGAAGAACTAGCACTAGTTATAAATTTTTCATCGGAATCCAATTGGGATCTTCCTATAAATGAAGCAATGGAAAAGTCCTCTAAGAAGAAAGTTGATTTAGTCAAATTGGCTGAACAAGCAAGAAAATTTACTGAAGAGAACGCTAATATGAAATTGATGTTGGAGGAGAGAGGTAACCAACTCAAAGAAAGTAATGAAGCAAGGTGTCGAGCTGAAGAGAATCTTAAGAAGTTGGGGGAGGAAAAGGACCAACAGATTATTTTCAATACACTATTGAAACTTCAGCTTCAAGATTTAAAAAATAACGTCGCCGAACAAATAAAAAAGTTTAAGGAGGATAAGGCCCAATAAATTTGTTTAAATAATGAGTTGAAAAATCAACTTGAAGAGTCAAAGAAGAAGGAATGTGGCCGAATAAAAAACTTGGAGGAAGAAAATGCCCAACTCAAAATTGAAAATTCAAATTTAAATAATAGTTTGAATGCTGCCAGAAATTCATCAGAAACTCAAAGGATCACAACACAACAACTTCAGCAAAACATTAACTACTTATCTGATGCCAACCAAATGTTCTTAAATAATAAAGAAGGAGCTTTTATGAAACTCAATGAGCAGGTAATTTGGTAACATTACAAATATATTTGTAATAATTTATCCATATTTATTTTAAATTACATGCATTGTTGAATTGATTTTGTAAGTACACATAGTACTTAAAAAGTATTATGTAAATTTCCGCGTACTTTGCAATATTATGCATGTATTTTATGATTTCTTATTTGTTCTTTGGACAGGATAGTAAATCCACAAATTCTCTTATTGTGTGACATTTGTTTAATTTTCATTGAGGTTTATAGCATGTTTGTGGAATAATCCATAAGTTAAACATGATGTTTTGTTTTCTCCAGGAAACAACAAATAAAATTCTCGATCAAAAGATAAAAGATTTGAGGTCCTCTCTTTCTAAAAAGGATGAAGAAATAAAGCAACCTAACTCATTGTATGGGAGAATCCAAGAAAGGGAAGATCGGACACAAATATTGATGATGATTTTGTATATTCACATCCTATTAATGATTTGTCAAAAGAAGAAAATAATAAAAATCCTTCGAATGAAGCTATTGCTGAATTGCAGCCGAAAGGAAAAAAGAGACCGAACAATTAATCTATTACTGTGCCATTAAACAAAAGAAAAGGACAAAACAATAAAGACAAGTCTTCTTCAATAGAAACAGATGAAGTAGACCTATAGTCTACAAGTATACAAAATACCTTACAGAAGAAACCCAAAATAAATTGAAAGAATATTTCAACTGAATAAGAATACAAGGTATTTTTTCTGTTTGTTTATTTTGAAACCAACTTATTTTTATTTTGAAATGCACTTTTTTTATTCTTTAATGCACTTTTGTATATATACGCATATTATGATGCCTGTTAATTTTCTAAATTATAGCTCCATATGATATAATCTAATAGTATAATAAAGTATGAAGAAGATTCATAGTATAATAAAGTACACGCATTATCAATGAAATAAACGCATTTGTTACTCAAGTAAATGATTGGTTTTATAAAGTACATGCATTTTTGAACTGAACTACATGCGTGTACTTTATTAAGTACATGCATATTTTTTAATGATTATAGATTGAAATTTAGTGATTGTCTCTATATAACGAAAGACTCATCATTCTTTTACGCCGACGATATTAAAGAATTGTTGAAAGACGAAGAAATATCAAACCAAGTATGTAATCGAAATATATGTCATTCATTAAATTTGCATCTTTATATTGTTGTATGAAGCAAATAATTCAATCCATCTCCCATTTAATGGAGACGAAAATGAAGAAAAATGGGCTCCGAGATCCGCACGCTTTTAACTTATATGCTTGGGTAAGGAAAATAAAATCTAAAGCTTCGTCCATCACCATCAGATATGTACTATCATATTGTTTCTTACCAAAAAATATATTACTTTTAACTGGAAGCCGTCCGAAATAATGATAACAACATGCAGAAGGAATAAATAGAAAAATACATTTTGGAATTTTTTGGAATTTATGATATTCTATTCATTCCCATGAGACATTTAATAGGAGATAATGCAGGACGTTTTACATTGTTGGATGTATATAAATAAGAAAATAAAGTTGTCTATATAGACTCTCTTCGCACGTTGAAAATCAATCAATCCACATCATACTACAACGAGGCCAATAGGATGGTTACACCCAAAACTTATTTACATTACATGTACTTTTGTATTTTATATACACTCATTATTTTTCCTCTTAACGGTTTTTTACTTTTGAAGAAATATCGTACAAATTAAAGGACCAAGCTCCACAAATAAATGAAATAGGTAAAATACAAAGATACATGGACGTGGTGGATTTTGAAGATGCACTATCCAACGAGGAAAAAACAACAATATATTGACTCTTAAGTCATGATGTCAATTTTGAACTACTCAGAGATCATAAATGCGCGGGACAAAATAATGGGTAAGACCAAACAGTCTTGAATAAAAACATGCATAATTCATCACGACATATTTCAACAAATTTATTTGTTTTATTTTAATTTCAGTGTTAACTGTGGAATGTTCTGTACATACTATATGGAACAAATTGTCAAAGGAACTGAGCTCATAAAATCATTTGAAGACGACGAAATGCTCCAAGAAAGGGCATTTATAGCGAATGAATTTTTATTCGCTGATTGTTAATTGGAGAAAAAATAATTGTAAAGATTTTTTGAAATTTTTTGTTAATAGGAGGGGAAATGATTGTAATTTTTTTTTTATATTTTTTTTTATTTATTCAATGTAGTTCCATATAATTTATACTAAAAAATGGTGCCACTGGAGCGGACCATTCAACATGTACAATTAAAAAAGAATTACACCTGTACAATATTCTGTGAAAGAATTACACGTGTACACCCATATACTACGCAATTTATTAAGTCAACATCGCTCAAATACATTCAAACCTTGGAAGTTTACACGTTATTTACTTCATTTATAAATACAATTATAAAGGCTCAAAATCCTAAACCTTACTTGGCTTATAAAAAAACATAACCTTGTTGTAATCTTTTATATTCTAAGTTAAAATATAAAAACGTCAAAATGGTTGTACCACCAGAGTCTTTGAGAGATGCTCTTAAAAATGCAAACAACTATAGGGAAAAATTATGAAAGATTGAGGAAAATATTTTCTATATCATTCGAATGGTCGACACCTTTAACGAATACATTAAAGAAGGCTCCCACAGACTCCCCCCCATCTCGTACGACTTATTTCAAGAGGATGTGCCGCCGCCGGAAACCCATGAAGCCCTCGCCAATTTCTGCCTATGAGGCAAAAATACTTATAGAAAATTGTACGAAGGATAAGGATTATACGACCGAGGTCCTTTCGTCGCTAGAGCATAGAATTCGGGTCATCTCAAATTTTATCGGTGCTCTTTCAGATCCCACAGACAGTTTTCTACAATTTTCAGTTGCTATATTTGACATTTGATATTTTTTTCCCTTTTAAAATCAGTTGTAAGTTTTTTTCCTTTTTTTTTTCAATTCAGTTGTAATTTTTTATTAATGAATGAAATTATCTTTTCTTTTAATGCATGTCTTTTTATTTTTGATGATAATAGTCTATAGTCTTACAATATAAAATTTAAAATGCCTATTGCGTGCAAAACAATTCATATAAGACCTATAAAAATATAGAGAACATGTATATACTAACAATTATATAAAAATGAAAACAACACAACTAAAAAATCAATTAAGATTAAACATTTACAATGATTTTAAATATATTTTTTTATAAAATACATGCATAAAGTATATTATTTATAAAGTACAATTTTTGTAGTGAAATATATTAAATATGGAGAGAACATTTTTTTACATTTTTATAATGTACATTAACTATATTTTTGTACTGAAATATATGTATTGAATATGGAAAGCACATATATTTTCTAAATTAAGAATATTGCCGCTAGTGCGGACCATATTTTGAAGATATTTCAATAATAATATCGTTGGCGCAAACCATAATACACGTAAGAATGTGAAAATATGAGTGACTTGTTCATTAAATATTGGAAGATAATATAATATAAGCAAAACCTTTACAAAAATGAAGCCAACAAAACAAATGGAAGACTAGGCTGTGTATCGTAAATGAGAGAAAGATAGTAAATGAACAATTTATATTATGGGACGAAAGTTGAGAATTTAACAACATTTGTTCTTGAATTCTTCTTGTAATTTATAATGTCAAAAATGACTAAAATAAATTTAAAGTAAATGCAATAATACATAAAGTACAAGTGAAAATAGAAATTATAAGTTATACAATTCATAAAGTACATACATGTTTTTATAAAGTGCATGCACAATTTACTGAAAAAAATCAATTTCAATGTGCGTGTACTTTATGTATTCTATAAAAAACATGTATGTATGCACATTGAAATTGATTTTGTTCAGTACAATGTGCGTGTACTTTATAAAAAACATGCATGTACTTTACATAAATTCCATTCACAAATAAATAAAACAGAATTGAACACTTAACAATAAAATTACATTAATTTATTTAAATATGATGTTCATTGATTTTATTCAAAACTATTGTTACAATGAATGAATTGAACAATATTAAGTGGAATCAAATTGGTTCTTTACACGTGGTCCTGTAATGACCCGTTTTACTACACCTAGAGCAAGTAACTTCCCTTACTATGACTTCACCAACATATCTTATTCTCTTATTTCTTGTCCTCGTTGTCGGTCTCTTTGTTAATGAAGGAAGGATGGCTGGATTTTCAGGTAATGGAGTGTTTAGGGGCATCAAATCAGGAAGAGGAACTATATGTGATGGGTATGAATTTTTATAGCAAGAAACCTTATAATAATCCTCAATATGATCATAAATACTTCCACCTATCTTTCGTACGACAGAAACAACATGAGAACATGAAAAGCATCTTAGCTGCCAACTCTTACAAGAGCAAATTCTTGTTCTAAGTCAACCGTGGACCACATATCTGAATGAACTTCGAATACATGTTGACATGAGCGACTAATATCCCAATGTCTACTTTATTTCGATTTTCAGTCAGTAATTTATCAAAATGAGGTCACAACTCCTTTGACCATGTTTCCGATTCAACAAGTTTGTCTGCGTTAAAATTCATAATCTTGATCCTCATTTTGTCCATCATATTCATTATCGATAAAATACCTTTCCTCTAGGGTCCAAGAGTTAAACGATTCAACAACACTTTATGCCATATCACCATAACGTTTTTCGGTAAAATAAGCACAATATCGATTCTCCGGAGGCAAATTACCAAGAAAATAAGCAACACCAGCTCCACCTTCCTTCTTCAGGGTATAAACGTTATTATGAAATTCATCAACTGTTACAACATATGCACAATGCATGAAATATTGCATAAGCTTCTTTCGAAAATTCCCACTCCCCTGTATTTTCTTCTTTATATTTCCTTGTAAATGATGTATATAGTAGGAATGTGTAGACATTGGAAAGACCTTAGAAACACCTTCAATAAGACCATTATTCCAATCATATATGAATGTGATGTTTCGATCTTTATGAGCTAGTGCATTATGTATATTAATGAGAAACCACATCCAATTATCCTCCCTCTCTGAAACAACAACTGCATATGTAAGGGGATAAATGTTTGAAAATATAATGAAATATGTCAGTACATGCAGATTGTATGATGTACTCAAAAAATTGTTCTGTTAGTGCGGACCATGAAACACGTGGGATATATAAAAGAATATATATATATTTGTAGTGATAGGCTATACATATGTAAATTATAAACATATTATGATTGTACTTTAATATATATAGGTGTACTTTATTTCATTTGATCATAGCAAAGAAAGAATCCCAAGGTACACGCACAACATTACAAAGTACACGTAAATTGTAATCAGAAGTTTACGTGTACTTTGTAATGATATGCCTGTACTTTGCAATGTTTGCCCAGAATAAACAAGGAATCCTAAAGTACATGCATAGCATCACAAAGTACACGTAACATAAAACATAAATTCATGTGTACTTTCTAATCTTATGCGTGTACTTTAGAATTCTATGCAAATAATAAACACAAAACTCAAAGTACACACATATCACTACAAAGTACATGCACATATTCACGTGTACTTTGTAATGTCACGCGTGTACTTTATATTTTGTTTAAAGAACATACAAAGAATGCCAAAGTAAAGGCATAATATTTTAAACTTCAATGCTTCACATTTACCATTGTTCCCATTCTTTACAGTTGCCGACAAAATCGTTCCATGATAGCAACTCTTCAAAAAAGCACCATCAAGAAACAAACAAGCTTGCAGTACTGAAATCCATCAATGGATCCTACAAACATTACAAAAATTCTCTTGAATAATTTGCTCTTCGGTTCCACGTCAAGGACACAATGCAATCTTGGATTATACTGCAATAAAAGTTCCATATAATCATTGATTAATGCATAAGAGAACTTTCTCATCACCATGTGACTCGGCAGTAACCATTTCTTTCCCACGCCACGCATGATGATAACCTATATCAAGACCGTAATTCTTCTTCATATCTTTAACTACATCAATTGGTCTCAACAACGGTTTATCCCTTAGCTCATCAGCAAGTAATGTCGAAACAATTTTGGAGTCCTGTAATACCCCGTATTTTTATGGCTTTTAAATTTAGGGATTTATTAAATTTAATTGAGATAAATTAATTTAATTTTAATTCGAAAAATTATTTAAATATTTACTAGCGTGATGTGAGTTAGTAATTATTAGAAAAATATGTTGAATGTTACTGGATGAGTATAGTAATATATGCAATTTATTTTATAAAAATTGTCACGTGTGAATAAAATAACAATTATGGAAATTAAGTCGGGACGCGCCTGTGTCGTGTCGGGACTAAATTATTATTATATAAAGTGAATAAATTATAAGTTGCCCATATGGTCATTTGGAGTGCGCCAAAGTGTCCATAAGGGCCGAGATAGTCAGAAAAGTGTACCCGGGGGTTTAGTTTGGGTCTCGGGGTGTTTTTAGGCCTATTCAGTACCTCAGGAGGGCATTTTGGACATTTTGTAATTATGAGTAATTAAACCCACGAATTTGCTAGGGTTATATCAGATGGAAAGTGTTGTCTTCTAGGGTTAACATAACCGAAAACTAATGACGGCCATTGGAGAGGAAGAGGAGAAGCTTTCCAAGAAGTTCTAGGCCAAGAACTCCTCCGATTGCACCGCCGTCACCGCCAAATGGTAGATCGCGCAACGAGGATCTCAACCACACCAAATTCATCCACAAAATCAGAACTTTGAATTTCAGGCAAGTATCTATCTTGATTTAATCAAGGTAATGCTCTTTTATATTAGTCTAGGGTTGATTAGAATTAGTGTTCTTGAAAGAAACATTAATTGGAGACAAAAAAATTACATGTTGTAGAGGTAAAAATTTATATTGTGGAAATCCATTTCACATGTAGAGGTTGAACCACAAATGTGCATGGTGTTAGTGATATAAAATCTGGAGAAAGAATGGAAGAAACTAAGTTAAATAAAAATATTAGGGTTCTTGAGATTTATATAGATTTTACCCTTTTATTTGGTTATAGTTGATTAAAACTCGCATGTTTTACGTAGGATCTTATTTATATGGGTATACAAAACTTGTAGTATAATTGGTTGGGAGTTTGGGACTGAAACATGACGATTTGGATGAGTTTGGGGTAAGATTTCCGTAGCTGGGTTTTCTGCAGTTTCGCCATAACTGCTTGATCGATCGATCGAGCCCAGAGCATCTATCGATCGACCCCCTTTCATCTATCGATCGACCCCTCCTGGAAAACTGCGTTTTTGCTCGTGTTAACTAAATCCGATTTTATGCGTAGTAAACCTTGATTAGGGTTGCTAGAACATAATGGAACATAAAAAGGACCAGTAGGGTCAAGATAAACCCTGTTAAGTGGAACTTTAATGTGAAGGAAAATAAAAGGTAAACGGGGAGACATTCATACTTAAGGAATCATACGTGCATTGATTAAATAATCGAAATATCTAGAAAGTTGGATTATAAGGTGAGTGAGGGCCTACTGAAATTGTACTTAGGTAAAGATAATACTTCGAGAGACGAGAAGTGAATTTAGAATGACTAAATTACGAGAATAAAATGAACGGGTCCGTTATTCGAGATAATTGAGTAAAATGTGTAATAACGGATAATTATAATTACGGGTCGTGAGCGTACCTAATTTAGTAATGTGGATGTGAATACATACATACATACATATATATATATATATATATATATATATATACATATGACGGTGTGATAGTGCATATATTATTTCTGTGTAAAAATCGTACCCGGGCTACTTGCTATCACGGGGGTTTCCGCGCCGGGGAAGTCTTATCTCGATGGGACCTTTATGGGGGATATTGACTTGTACCCTAGAACATATGATTCCCTGGTGCAGGCTATCTGATTGATAGTCAGACGGTCCTAAGAGACGTGTGGGTATGTGCTGACCTCTTAGGACTGGGAACTATGCTTGGCCTCTATTTGTATGTGTTTGTGTTAATGCAGTTCGAGAGTGATTCCGAACTAGCATTTCCCTAAATATGTGTGATACAGGGACTTGATAGCAGAGTATGCCATCACCATAGTTTTTATGTGGGGTGCCGTTAGTATATATATATTATATGAGTGATTAGTATATATATATATATATATATATATATATATATATACTTATTTATGGAAACTTTGCACCATAGATTTTATGGGGGGTGCCGTTTGTATATATATTAGACGTGTAACTAGTATATATACGTAATATCTATATGAGAACTTTCTACTGGACGAAATAGTAGTTAAGAAATGTATAAATTCTTCAACTTCACTATAAGTATTCGTAAACGTTATAACAATACGGAATTATTCTAATTAACGTAAGAAATCTTGAAGAGATAGATTTTCTAAAAGAGAATAATGTAACCTTAATTTCACATGTTAAGACTTATGGAGAATAAGTTAGGGAAATATACGGGATTCAGTAGTATGGTAGACGTGCACACTAGATGAGAGGTGAGAATTCTCAAGAGAGTGTCGCATACTAATATGACTGTTGCATTAGCCGGTAAGCATTTTAAATACTTGCTAAACTATTTTTAAAACTGTTTTACATTCGGGCTCTGACCCGTTTGCTGTTATCTCTACTCTCTTGTGTATATATATATATATATATATATATATATATATATATATATATATATATATATATATATATATATATATATATATATATATATATATTACAGGTGCCCAGCCACAGGGGCGTCTTGCTTAGGATTCTTTGGATGGAACGTGCTGTAGCTTTTGTGGGAGTTGCAGGCCATTGCTTAGACGACCTCATTGTTGACTCCACTTCTAGTTCAGTTTTATTCAGTGGGGCATGTGTCGATCTTTTCCATTATTTAGTTGATTTTGTTAGAGATTGTAATTCTTTTACTTCCAGTATCTTTATTTCATGATTTATTACTATCAGGATGTTTTCCTTTAGTGTTTTAATGTTGGGATTTATTATTGATGGTTAAACTCTTGAATATTCATTTTTATTCTGATACTTAATGGGTGACTCTTAAAATGTTAATGGTTAATGGTTTTGTAATTGGATTTAATAAAATGGAAATAAGGTTTTTAAATGGTTTGACACTTAGCTTAATTAATCAGGGTGTTTGAATTTGAAAATTTTCATTTGCGACAATGATGCTAAGAATGAACCAACTGTTCACCTTGATTTTAATTTAATAAAGGAGTGATCACCCGGTATTTAATTAGGCGGGGTGTCACAGGTGGTATCAGAGCATCAGGTTCTAGTGTCCTTTAGGATCTGTGTGGCTTATTATGCTCTCAACGTTGCTTTGTTTGATATAGAGCCCTTGTCGATTTCTTTGATGAGATTTCGTTCTCCTGCTATGATGTATATACATTAGTGAATTCTAATTTCGTTCGGATGTGTGCGTGTGCTAAGCGATGACGGATGCCAGAAGAGGATTGTTAAGCATACATCAGGAGGCCGGGCTCAATTGAGGTTGTAAAATATATTCGAGGATGATGACCGTAGTAGAGGTCGCCTCCATTATAGCATGAGAAGCCAAGACAAGAAAGGTGACTAGGGCGCAGCCATGATTTCCAAATGCTGATATAGTCGAATGAGGTGCGAAAGTAAACTCACCCAACGTGTTACAAAACGTGTAGAGAACTGTCAGTGGGAATTCTATAAACGCGGGAATTATGTGTGTTTACCAAAGGAGGTAAAGTATCCAAAGGTTTAGATATAGGACGGAGTGTGGTTAACTGAAAGTGAAAATTTAGAGAAAATTTTCTTGGCTTTCGGGACGAAGTTATAATGATGGGAGTCAACCACCAATTCTAGAAGTGGAATGCTATGTCTATAGGATAACCTTAGGTATAGTGTTGACCGTATGTTCCTTCATCATATGTTCCGGATTAGAAGTGAACTTTGTCCTGAAATCATCACAGAAGGACGTGACAGAGGTCCAATTGTGAATATGAATCTTAACCGTTAGCGAAATTTTGTATCGGGAGATATAGATAGAAGTGGAGGAAACGATACCAAGTAGGATATCTTGATAACACTCAAAGAGGAAATTCTGATGGACGGCCGAATCAGGGGTTGGCAATGTCGTATTTTGTCAATAAAGATGGTAATGCTCATTTGTGTGGGAAGCCAAAAGAATCGAAGAATTTAGTCCAGAATAAAATTGAATACAAGGGTGGTGGTGTAGCACCACAAAAGGATGGGGATACACGTCAGGGGACCCATTTAAATGATTCGGATAGTTGAATTCTTACCAAGTGATGGTAAATTCAGTAAGGACTATTATAGACAGTGACATGTTCTTTAGATCCTAAAAGGCTAAGGGAATAATCGGGATAACCAACTGAAAATCGAGTCTACTAAAGTTCGAGAGAAGGACAATCCCAACGTGGTTAGTAGGACAGGTGATAAGTGGATTATGTGTTGAGGTATTTTATGGGTAGTGAGATCGCACGCGATAATATTTTTCGAAGTGAGTAAAGGGACAAGAATACGGTGCCTAGTAAAAGACAACGATTAAAGTAGTTTTGTTTTGGTTTGGGCAGACGTGTTACGTCCGGAGACCATTTGTACAGTCAAGACGATTGGCAAGGTAGAAGTACAACTTTTATCCTCAGCGGATGAGGCGTGTTTATGTAACACGAGCGAGTCACTATATTTTGTTCATTGATAGATTAGCATGTGGGACGAGTTTAATGCGTATAATTATAAACGTTATTATTATGTGAATATTTTTCCCTAGTGTAGCGGGATTTCTCTTTAGTGCTATCCGTGGAGGATGAATGGGTATATTAACAGTGTTATGTACTTTATTGAGGTTACTCGTTGTAGTGATGCAATATGCGAGTATAATATTATCTTTGTTACAACGTTATAGAAATGGTTAGTACGATAGTGGGCAATTATTGCAAGGCTATCGTTTTGGTTGCATTAGTGCAGCATGTTTTGTTCTGGCGAGGCTTCACCTGCAAGAAGGTCGGACTCGCACTTATATTATCTATCCTAGAGATTTCGAAGGGGATAGTGGGATCGAGATATTCGATACCGATGTATGTATGTACTTTGTCATTATGATTTAGTATGTATCGGGTTTATTGTTGAGCGAAAAGATTTAACCCAGTATTGTGTTTAGCACTCAGAACTTGGTGACATGAAGAGTGCATTGTTATGTCTATCCTCTAGAGATGTGGGAGTTGAGAGTTATACCCTTATTATTAGGGAAAAGGATTTCGAGAATTTCGATTGTATGTGTTCGAGGTTTATGGAATGCAATTACCACTAACCAATACTGAACGATAGTGCAATTTAAAGAAATGTTCTTTGTTAAGTATAATTACGGGAGGAAATGTAACTTTTATGTCAAGAGACGGAATAAAGGGGTACATGCAATGGACGGAGGACCTAACGGATTTCGATAACCGATAATGCTAGGCTGTAGTGTATCGTGAGGGTTCCTTGTTTGGATTTCGCTTTGCGAGACATCCTACGCATGAAGCTTAGCGTAAGGTTGGAAATAGGGAGACGTTTGGTCATTAGTCCATGAGTTCGGTACCCCGGTCGAAATGGGATCAAGTAATTATATCTGTAAGTTGGAAGTCGAATTTTAATTTAAGGTCAGTGGAGCCGGTTGTGTGGTAAGAAAGCATTGAAAGTTTTGTTTTATCCCCACGAGTTGAGGGGTGGGACGATGATAAAGAGGATTTAAAAATTTCGATTTCTAAGGTGATTGAGAGTACCCAAGTGTTGTAACCGCGTTCAGAACACAAGGTAAATAAAGAGTTGGAATGATTTTTATCATGGGTTATCTGGAATGAATTTTTATTATACAAAAGAGATGACTTGTATTAATTTTGATGAATAGAGCCTTAGTGATTTATTTTGGTTGTTGTACCTATTTGGGAAATTTTTTGTACTTATCTGAAGAAGTTTGAGATTTGTTGTTCCTCTTTTGTTGTCATGGAATTTGAATGCCCTATTTCTTATAATTTGTTGGATTTAGTTAGTTCTACAGATGAGTAATGCGCCGTTCGCTCTCCCAGGGCGGTCGGGGTGTTAAAAAAATGTGGGAATCTTGGTTAGCTGATGTTAAAATCGTCCGAGTTGAAGGGACGTGGCAATAGACGTGTGAAGTATATGTTTGTGGGACTAGCATAATGAAGCGGAAGTGATGGATTGGATTAAACGTCACATGAGGGGCGATAATCCATACATAAGTGTGCAATTAGAATATCACACCCTAATTTGATTGGAAGGTTGTGGGAAGCTATTTAAGAAGGGAGAGAGACTTGTGCATACAAAGAGTGATGACGTTAGTATGAAATAAAAGATCCGAAAGTGCGCATCGTGGAGAAAGGCACGGGTCAGAACTTTTGGTACACGCCAAGGAAAGAAGGGAGCATTAAGTGTCACCTAATGTGAGACATTTCTAGGAAAACACGATGTTTAGCAGGACATAGTGAGTAGTCTCTGCATGCACCACTCATATATAGATATCAGTTGAAATAAGAAGATAAACCAGAGAATTTTGTGTTTATCGATAATTCCTGTAATTGAAAGAGGTCGGTAAAGTTCTTGGATGGGTTACCATCCCCAAAACAAAATCAAGGGTTCATCCGAACATGTGAATTAAGTCGCCCGAGAAGGAAGTGATTGATATTCCTGTGGGGTGGTTTATAATATTAACCAGTGTGCCCCAGAATTCCTTTGAAAGGAAAGATCGCGCCAGTACATGGTCCGGAACAGTATAAATTTCTGAATCGGGATGAGATTTGTGAATCCCACCTTTGATATGGGATTTCAGGAAGCAACGGAGATAAGGTTTCGTTTCGAGTAGGATGTATCACCCTTAGCTAGGGAATAAGCGCACGGTGATTAAAGATTAGTGGAGCCACGTGAAGGAAATTTCGGAATCTTGATACGGTGATTTTAGAAGTACTCTATAGAAGCACTCGTACCTGTTTGTCGCGTACGAGGTGCTTATTAAGGTTTTGGTGTGGAAGAACCTCGACTATACTCCTTTCGTATATTTAGCGGTGAGTGGATAATCAGAATTTTGGATCGGTCGACAATAATTCGATAACTATAGTGGAACTCCACGACTGTTTTAGGCGAACAAGAGTGGTCAAATGCTCGTATGTTTTTTCTCAGAATGGGAGTTTTGTATATAAATAAACCCGAGTAGTTGTCATGTAGTGAGGTGCGGCCTCCCAATGATAGTGAGATAATGGAAATTTATAATGTATAGGCGTGACCTATGCAAATATTGTCGGTTAGGAGCACTATGTGAAGTGTCTCCAATGAGATTGTTAATCAAGCTTGCCGTGAGGCGGGGGCTATAGTGATTAAGCGCCTTACTATGTAGATAATTTGTGTACTGAAAATATATCCAGAATTGTTAACCTGGTAGGCCTTATTTTCTGAATTTCGGGACGAAATTCCGTTATTAGGGGGGAAGTATGTAATACCCCGTATTTTTATGGCTTTTAAATTTAGGGATTTATTAAATTTAATTGAGATAAATTAATTTAATTTTAATCCGGAAAATTATTTAAATATTACTAGCGTGATGTGAGTTAGTAATTATTGGAAAAATTTGTTGAATGTTACTGATGAGTATAGTAATATATGCGATTTATTTTATAAAAATTATCACGTGTGAATAAAATGACAATTATGGAAATTAAGTCGGGACGCGCCTGTGTCGTGTCGGGACTAAATTATTATTATATAAAGTGAATAAATTGTAAGTTGCCCGTATGGTCACTTGGAGTGTGCCAAAGTGTCCGGAAGGGTCGAGATAGTCAGAAAAGTGTACCCGGGGGTTTATTTTGGGTCTCGGGGTGTTTTTAGGCCTATTCAGTACCCAGGAGGGCGTTTTGGACATTTTGTAATTATGAGTAATTAGACCCACGAATTTGCTAGGGTTATATCATATGGAAAGTGTTGTCTTCTAGGGTTAACATAACCAAAAACTAATGACGGCCATTGGAGAGGAAGAGGAGAAGCTTTCCAAGGAGATTTAGGCCAAGAACTCCTCCGATTGCACCGCCGTCACCGCCAAATGGTAGATCGCGCAACGAGGATCTCAACCACACCAAATTCATCCACAAAATCAGAACTTTGAATTTCAGGCAAGTATCTATCTTGCTTTAATCAAGTTAATGCTCTTTTATATTAGTCTTGGGTTGATTAGAATTAGTGTTCTTGAAAGAAACATTAATTGGAGACAAAAAAATTACATGTTGTAGAGGTAAAAATTTATATTCTGGAAATCCATTTCACATGTAGAGGTTGAACCACGAATTTCCATGGTGTTAGTGATAGAAAATCTGGAGAAAGAATGGAAGAAACTAAGTTAAAGAAAAATATTAGGGTTCTTGAGATTTATATAGATTTTACCCTTTTATTTGGTTATAGTTGATTAAAACTCGCATGTTTTACGTAGGATCTTGTTTATATGGGTATACAAAACATGTAGTATAATTGGTTGGGAGTTTGGGACTGAAACATGACGATTTGGATGAGTTTGGGGTAAGATTTCCGTAGCTGGGTTTTCTGCAATTTCGCCATAACTGCTTCATCGATCGATCGAGCCTAGAGCATCGATCGATCGACCCCTCCTGGAAAACTGTATTTTTGCTCGTGTTAGCTAAATCCGATTTTATGCGTAGTAAATCTTGATTAGGATTGCTAGAACATAATGGAACATAAAAAGGACCAGTAGGGTCAAGATAAACCCTGTTAAGTGGAACTTTAATATGAAGGGAAATAAAGGGTAAACGGGGAGACATTCATACTTAAGGAATCATACGTGCATTGATTAAATAATCAAAATATCTAGGAAGTTGGATTAGAAGGTAAGTGAGGGCCTACTGAAATTGTACTTAGGTAAAGATAATACTTCGAGAGACGAGAAGTGAATTTAGAATGACTAAATTACGAGAATAAAATGAACGGGTCCGTTATTCGAGATAATTGAGTAAAATGTGTAATAACGGATGATTATAATTATGGGTCGTGAGCGTACCTAATTTAATAATGTGGATGTGAATACATATATATGTATATATATATATGATGGTGTGATAGTGCATATATTATTTCTGTGTAAAAATCGTACCCGGGCTACTTGCTATCACGGGGGTTTCCGCGCCGGGGAAGTCTTATCTCGATGGGACCTTTATAGGGGATATTGACTTGTACCCTAGAACATATGATTCCCTGGTACAGTCTATCTGATTGATAGTCAGACGGTCCTAAAAGACGTGTGGGTATGTGCTGACCTCTTAGGACTGGAAACTATGCTTCACCTCCATTTGTATGTGTTTGTGTTAACGCAGTTCGAGAGTGATTCCGAACTAGCATTTCCCTAAATATGTGTGATACAGGGACTTGATAGAAGAGTATGCCAACACTATAGTTTTTATGTGGGGTGCCGTTAGTATATATATATATATATATATTATATGAGTGATTAGTATATATATATACTTATTTATGGAAACTTTGCACCATAGATTTTATGTGGGGTGCCGTTTGTATATATATTAGATGTGTAACTAGTATATATACGTAATATCTATATGAGAACTTTCTACTAGGCGAAATAGTAGTTAAGAAATGTTTAAATTCTTCAACTTCACTATAAGTATTCATAAACGTTATAACAATACGGAATTATTCTAATTAGCGTAAGAAATCTTGAAGAGATAGATTTTCTAAAAGAGAATAATATAACCTTAATTTCACATGTTAAGACTTATGGAGAATAAGTTAGGGAAATATACGGGATTCAGTAGTACGGTAGACGTGCACATTAGATGAGAGGTGAGAATTCTCAAGAGAGTGTCGCATCCTAATATGACTGTTGCATTAGCTGGTAAGCATTTTAAATACTTGCTAAACTATTTTTAAAACTGTTTTACATTCGGGCTCTGACTCGTTTGTTGTTATCTCTACTCTCTTGTGTATATATATGTATGTATTACAGGTGCCCAGCCACAGGGGTGTCTTGCTTATGATTCTTTGGATGAAACGTGCTGTAGCTTTTATGGGAGTTGCAGGCCATTACTTAGACGACCTCATTGTTGACTCCACTTCTAGTTCAGTTTTATTCAGTGGGGCATGTGTCGCCCTTTTCCATTATTTAGTTGGTTTTGTCAGAGATTGTAATTCTTTTACTTCCAGTATCTTTATTTTGGGATTTATTACTGTCAGGATGTTTTCGTTTAGTGTTTTAATGTTGGGATTTATTATTGATGGTTAAACTCTTGAATATTCATTTTTATTCTTATACTTAATGGGTGACTCTTAAAATGTTAATGGTTAAAGGTTTTATAAATTGGATTTAATAAAATGGAAATAAGGTTTTTAAATGGTTTGACACTTAGTTTAATTAATCAGGGTGTTTGAATTTGAAAATTTTCATTTGCGACAGTGATGCTAAGAATGAACCAACTGTTCGCCTTGATTTTAATTTAATAAAGGAGTGATCGCCCGATATTTAATTAGGCGGGGTGTCACAAGTCCATCATTTTTCTTGACGGACTACGATATACACCCCTACAAGTATGCTCATTGTTCCGACTTCTTAAATAAAAGTAACCATTTACTGTCGATAATGAAGCATGAAATCGCCACATATCACCTGAGTTTTATCATTCTTCAAATATATATACTTGAAACCAACCTTAACAACATATTTTCGAAACTTATCATGAAACTCAACCACACCTCCTTCGAAACATTGCTCTTCATGACTAATATATATCTTCCAATCATTGGATATCTAAACTTTTTACGTACTCGGCTCCACACCTCAAATTTAAACATCATTTTCAACTCCACTACTAATATTCATCTCAGTGATTGATGATATATAGTCTACCTTATCTCTACTTGTACCATTGCGTTCAACCCTCTCGCAACTTGTATAACTGCGATCAACCTGTTCACGAATTCTATACATGCATTTAACCCGTTGGTGAATTGTACTAGTAGCCAAAGTTATTGAATCAAAGACATATATCCAAATAAAATCAGCTTTGAGAATCACTTGAGATCGCAACATACAACGAACATCTTTATCACAACCAACATGAGTCGACTTTCATATCCAAAGCCATACTTTAATGAAAAAGATCCAATTGTTAAATTTATAAACCTGCTACATAACTCATTCCATATGAAATCTAAGGAGTTGTTTGCAACTATTTCAATGCAAGCCATATTATTCAAATAACAACACCGAGCAATCCTACAATTTTTCATTATGACCTGCATTAAATTAAAATAGAAAAATGCTTTTGCTAAATCTCAAATTAATTAATGCCCCTGGCGGGGACCCACAAACACATGCAAACTAAGACATGACTTGTCTATTAAGCATGAGTCAATAGTAACAATGTAAATATACATTAACATTATGCCAAATTAATGTCAAAAATAAAATAAGAATTAATCATTAGAAAAACATGTGTACTTTATATCTAATTGCGTGCACTTTACTGCAATTTTTCTAGTGAGCTATATACAAATGACTTTACTGTTGTTAAACCTTAAGACTGGTCAATGCCAATAGAGCGGACCTACAAAGACATGCCCAACTAACACATGACACGTCTATTAAGCATGAGTCAACAGTAACAAAGTAAACGCACATTGACATTATGCCAAATTAATGTCAAAACACATAATGAGAATTAATCATTAAAAATTCATGCGTACTTATATATCAAACTGCGTGTAGTTTACTGCAATTTTTCTGTGAGATATATACAAATGACTGTACTTTTGTTAAACCTCAAGATTGGTCAATGCCGCTGGCGCGGATCCACAAACACATGCCTATCTAACATATGACAAGTCTATTAAGTAATGAGTCAAAAGTAATAAAGTAAATGCACATTAACATTATGCCAGATATATGTCAACACACAAAATCAGAATTAATCATTAGAAATTCATGTGTTTATATCAAATTGTGTATACTTTACTGCAATTTTCTTGTGAAGTATATACATGAACAACCTGTATATACATAAAGTAAACATACATACATGAAGACACACAATCAAAACACATATGTACACAATCTGCTGCAAAATCAAATCACAAAGTCAAAATATATTCATATAAAATTTAAATAAAATTATAAAAATACACAATCAAATCATTCATTCAATGTTCGAGTTAATTCAGCACATGAATTACACAATTACAATAATTTGATTAATCGAAAAAAAATGCATACACCTATCTTAATTGATCGACATGCAAAACATTTCTTGATAACAGGTATAAGCTTACAAATGATCGAATTAATACAAAGGTAAATCTAGGTTAAACTGAAGTGAAAATAATTAATTTCTTTGAATCAGTTCGTATAGGCCTGTAAACGGATCGTATTCGGATCGGATCACGGAAATCCAAATCTATATCCGTTTATATTAAACGGATTCGGATCCGATTATCCGTTTATGTTAAACTTGATTTGTAATTTTTTTATTTTTAACTCTTATTTCATAAATTTATTTTGCAAATGTTCCAAAAAACAGATAATGAAATAAAAAACTATTATAATATATATTTAAAATATTATTAGATACAATATATATTAATTAAAAATAAATTATATATACTTCATATATATATATTAAAAATATTACTCAGATCGGATTATTAACGGATCGGAGTATATGAATCCAAATCCGCTCCATTTAATAAACGGGTAATCGGGTAATAAGATAATCGAATTTTAGACATGATCCATATCCATTTAAATGGATCGGATTCGGATTTGGATTTGGATAAAATCTGATCCATTGACAGGCCTAAGTTCGTACCTTTTTTCATAGAGCATCCGTAATGGTGGGGGAAGAAGCCAACAAAATTTGTAAATATGCAAATTGGTAACCCTCCAATGGTGTAAAGGACGAAACAAATTTTGTAGTCGAATTGGTAGGCGTTTTGTAAATTTAGAGAACGTCTACAAATTTTGTAAAGAGTTCCTACGAACTTTATTTGTTCGTACAAATTCTTACGAACAAATAAAGTTCGTAAGAAATAGATTTTATGTTCCTACGAACTTTAGAAGTTCGTAAAAACTCATAAGGAGTTCTTACGAAATTCTAAAGTTCGTAAGAACAGAAAAGTTATTTCCTACGAACTTTTAAAGTTCGTAGCAATTTTTCAAGTCATTCTTTTTACAAATCCCCACTGTCTAAATCACTCAGACAAAAGGTAAAAATCACTTTTCAAATATGTAATTTTACCTTTCGTGCATGTCCACCATTGGACATGCTTTTAGAAAGAACAAAGCTGGTTGAACAGAAGTGAAAAGATGAAAAAGATCCTAAGTTATTGGAGATAACAAAACTGTTTGACAGAGTTGAAAGGAAGAAAGAGAAGATTAGATCGAAGTTTAATAGAAAAATTGACAATCGCTGATTAGGCCAATGATAACAAAATAAATAAAATAATTGAAAAATATATTTATATGGGCCTATCATTAAATTTATTTGACCTAATTAAAAAATTCAAAAAATTCAATTAAGGAATTAGACCGTAAAAACTTAGTCTTTTCGGTAATAAAAGGTGTACTTGTTTAGTAATTTTAGTCGAACATGTTTGTTTTGGAATAACTTTTTATTCTCACTTGAGTGGTCGCTGGTGGATGTGATTGTAACACATGTAGCCGAAATAAACTTCAGGACTTTGTTTGGGATATTTTCTTAACCCATACGTAAGATAATATATAATGATGTTTTAAATTCAATATTTTACAGCTAACCATTCGTTTACGGCACCAAGCCAAAATGTGCTGTCACACTGAACTACTAGAGCTCAAAAGTATTTCATATAGTATAAATTTATGAAATATTACCATGATCTACTCTTCTTTTTCCATAATTTATTAACGTATCTAAAATTACATAAACATTTTTGAGCTCACAGAGATGGGTCCATATGGGAAAAAAATAAGGGAGATTGACAAATATGAAATGTCTCATCTTAAGCCTTTTACGCCTTATTCTTGATAATACGCTTAAATCGCACTTTTTTTAAAAATAAAAATGTTTTGGTGAAATGATATCGCATTTTAAAGACTTTTTTTTTAAAAAATGGGAATCAATATCTCATTCAAAACAATTAAAAGACAAATGGTATCCCAAACCTCTCTGTTTCTCGTTCAAAAAAACGTGTTTTTTTTTTTAGTATTTAAAAAAAATAGTACTTTAGTTTGCATATATTTAGACATATTTTAAGGTATGTACCATTTTAATATTTAATAGTCATGTTATAGTTAAAAATATTAAAATATATTTAAAAATGCCTAAAATCATTTTCAGACCTTTTTACGTCTAAATTCCGCATATTTAAAACTTAAGGTCTGATCTCAGCGTCTCGATCACGCCTCCCTTTTTTTAGAATCTCGGTATTTTAAAACACCTGATTGATATTTTTTTTACGCAGTTTTAATATCCCATGGGTAATTACCTGCTTTGGCGTAAAGTGGAAAATGATATATCCCTAGCATGGTCCATCTCACCATTCGTTGAAGTTTGTCAGTCACAAATTAACGCTATCTCCCAACAATAAATCTGGGACAGTAAGCTGTCACTGAATATTGAACCGTTGTTTTGTCCCCATCTCTTTCAGAGCTTTGATCCATGAGCAGTTCTACTGAAGCTCTCATTAAAAAGATATAAAATCAGTAGGCCATGCCATGCCCAGCAGTATCAATTAATTTACAGTACCAATCTGTAAATTATATAAATTGAATCTGAATAACTTATAATATGTCCAAACGCATTCTAAGGAACAGTCCCTGAGACTTGCAGAGAATCCACCCCACGAGTGTTACCCCTAGGATTAGTCATTTACAATGGGATTATTACTTAAAAATATGATTCTCACGTGGATTATTAAGACTTCATCCTGGATTGGCGCATCTCTGCTACCTGCATTGCACACTTCGTTTCTTCTTATTCCTAGTGGAATGGCGTTGAGCCCTTTTGTTGATACCTGTTTTTTTATTAGAGCAACTCAAAGCCATCTTGAGTCATTTTACAAGTTGGAAAGGATTTTTGACAACTCCAAAGTACAGTCCATTATAGCTTTTGATCAATTTCAATAAAAAAGGATGAATTATTTTGTTAAGAATTTTTCCCCATCTCTAATGACAAATCCCAACATTCGAAAGTCATTGGTGCAACACAAGACCTAACTCCATCGTGCGTAATAAAAGATGAATTATTTTCCTAAGAATTTGGCCTGGTCTCTAATGACAATCCAACACTCACAAGGCCATTGGTTTTACAAAAGACCTATCGCCACCGTGAATAATAACTTTTGATCATTTTTCAATTTAAAAAAGACGACCAACACTCGAGAGGCCAAAATTGACACACGAAAAAGTTTATGTGGCCCAAACAGAAAATGGCACGTCAAGTCCTACCACGCTGGTACATTTGGAGTTCATCCCATTTGCATTTTGACAAAAGCAAACTTTTAGTATCTTACAATGCGAAATGGCACAAATTCATCAAATCAGATAGTTCTAAGGTCTATAGAAACAAGAAAATAGGTGTCCCATCATATTAGAGCATCTCCTATTGATACGACCTTTGGCTAAAATTTTGGGGAATATATCAAATAGTTATTTGAATTTTTTTTAATACACATTTAGTCCAAGTCTTTTTATTTTGTACCAAAAAGTCCTTCACCATGTCAAAAAGGCTTTACCATACCGTTGGCGCGGACCTTAAAGGACTTTTTGGTACAAAATAAAATGCTTAGATCAAATGTGTATTAAAAAATATTTGAGGGACTTTTTGATATTTGATCCTAAATTTTACCAACTTAAAAAATTTAATAGTTTTTTTGGCTTTAATCCTCGATCTTCTCCTATGAAGCACAAGTGTGGGTGCGACGCGGTGCGGATGTGACGATTCGAAAAATCTTTATAAAGTAGGATTCAGGTGCGTTGCGAAATATAAAAAAAAAAATTTCCTTAATTTTATGTCGATAGTACATTAGGTTTTATACAAATTAATAACTACTTTTATAAATCTCCAACATAAAAAATGGACCATAATGAAAAAGATTCAAGTGATAATATAATTATTGAAAAAGTCTATTCTCAAACAACTTTCCACTAATTAATTTCTGCTATCGTAAAATCTAGCCACATGCCTAACTTTCGAACATTACTTGTGTAAATCATTATGGAATATTATTCAGTGTCACCACTCGTGGTCGAAAATTATTGAAAGTTGATTTGCAATAACACGACAATGTTGAGCTTGAAGATCACATCCACGCCAATTATTTCCAATTCAATATGTATCTTTCTAACTCTCGAATCTCTCTTTGCCTTTGGCTAACTCTCACCCTATCTCCTACTCAAAATTCCATAAAATCTAGACTATATATTCTCGCAGCTTCATAAAGAATGTTGATAAAAAAAAAGCCAGAAATATCGGTTGACCCTGGTATGCTTTATGAGTAAAATTAGGACTATTGAATAATCCATGAAGAATATGTAATTAAATTTAATTAAAATAATTGGATATGTGGTGGGTGTGAATCGGAGGAGAATCGAGTGAGAATCACACCCGATTCGAGTGCGATTCAAATTCGTTTACCATTTTGAAGAATCTGTGCTTCATAGATTCTCTCAGAGTAGAATTTACTCAATTATCGAGCTTATGTAAGAACCTCCATTTTTCACGTAAGGGTTGGACATAGACAATACGTCGAAGATGGGGCTTGTTTAACCATTCATACAATTCTTAACATCAAACCCTTAAAATATAATTTTAACTTAAAACATCCACGCACAATCAAGCAACATGAAATAATAAACTGACATTGAATAAGTCCTAACTCTCATAAATCATAAAACATCCGTCCCAACATAACTGGAAATAACTCATTGAAATAAATAAGTCTTGGCCTTATGCCCATACAATCTCTGAAATATAAATAACTGATACAAAAAGAGTAGCAACCTAAGCTAGAATCAAACAGTTGAATCCGCTACTAAGTAAGTAGAATTGCAAGTCTGATCTTCTATCAGTCCTGCTGTTCCTGTCAAGGATAGCCTGAAAAATAATTTTGATAATTTGTGCTAAAGTCCTAAAGTTGCAAGAATTAACTTACAAAATCAATAGATAATAATGCAGCTAATTCACATTACATAACTCCCGTCGACTCTCACATGCAGTAAGTATCTGACTCCTTATCTAGGTGTAATATTATACACATTTCCAACCCAAGACTAAACATGTGATCCGGTCTTACTCTAACATAATAATATTAAAGGCAACCAGCCCACATATAATCGGGAGGTAAATATCTACACCTATGATCATAGTCCTAAAGACTAGCCCACATAATACCACCCCCACAAAATACAATCGCATTACATTGTATATTTTACGTATCATTGTGTCCATTAACAATCGTCTACTTCATTAAACTATATAGGTTCATTTCTTAATCAATTTATAGAAAAATATATACCTTTATATATATACGACACACGAAGGCATCTACCTTTGGTGTCTAGCTCGTGCTTCTATCTGTAACTCCATAGGAATTGACTACAGACATAGAAATGGTGGGGTGATTAACACACAGTAACATCACTAACGGGTCCATACCCAACCCGACTAGTGGCTCCTGTTTAACAATCTTCTCTCGTTATGAAGGGGTCACCCCTAAACGCAAGATCAAATATAATGATATCTAGGCATACATATCAGTCTGCGTATAGTGTGCGGGTCGTCGTCGCATGCAACTTCAATCAATAGGCCTTCAACGAGCAAGAGTATGTCCACACAAGTAATAATTACATATATATATCACACAAAATATATAGGTAATTATCCCCATAAACTATCGTAACATGATTACATATTCCTCGACGCACCAATCCTTATCTTGAATATTAACACTTTAGTTAATTATTAAAATTTCCATTTATTGGTGTTGTATGTAAAAAAAATACTCTCATACGTGGACCAATGATAAATATACACCTATCCTTTTACGTGGCCGACTAGTCACCTTGATCGTCTTCAGAGATACTTAGTCGACTGGACTTCCGATCAACTCCAGAATGCCAACCATCAGGAATACCAAAAGCTATTGGGATGGGATGCCAATCATCACTGAATTCCAAAAGTTTCATTTATTATATACATATATAAATGCCTGGCAATATAAAGGTGATCCATCTAGGGTTTTACATCACTATAAATAGGAGATGCTCCCTTAACTAGAGGGACAACTCGAATCACTCATATGCACACAATACTGAGCTATTATAAACCCTACAAAGTAATACCAACAGTGGACATAAGCTATTTTACAGTTGAACCACATTAAAAACATCTTCTATTGTGTGTGTGTGATTTGATTAACCTATTCGATTTTATCCGTGATTATAAATCTAGATTTAGTCCATCTTTAGACATCAAAAGATTGGCGTCGTTAATGGGAACGACTGTTATTTCGTGTTCTCTACCTCATATACTTCATTCTTTAGTGTAAAGAAATAATACTGCCTCTGAAAGCAACCTAGCGGCTGCAAAAAATAATAAAGAAATATCTTTTCCTCCTGTTGAGATAGATCTTCAAAGGTTCCTATTCAATTTGGATAAGGGGCAAGAGTTTGTGCAAGAGTCGATCAGATAGCTGGTCAAGATTCGATCAGATAGCTGGTCCGTACAATACAAGATAACTACTCCAATTCCTGGAGAGATATGTTACCTTTACTAACCACAAATGAAAGGAGTTACCATTCTCGCTCTTCTCATGATCGATCATACCGTCCTGTTGAATTCTTCATTCTGATCAACAGATTACTATTATGATAGATCCTTTTCTAAAGAAAGGTCAGGTGTATTAGAGAGTCTAAGTAGGGAGTTTAATTTTGATCGTCTAGGTCCTCAAGTAACTAAATGTCATCACAGGGAGCAATCATCATCGTGAGCACATAGAAGGTTCTATGAGATTAAGAGCTAGTATGAGGGGCTCTGTGTGTACCGAGCAGACCTCTCAGGAGGAGATTTTAGCATATAGGCATAGTAAAGCTGTTAAAACTACCTCGATCAAATCCAAGCCAAAAGAAAAATCTTGGAAGGGATCCATGCAACGATTGGAAGATCGGATAGGTGAAATGGTCAAAATCAAGAATCCATTGCAAAGAAATTTTGTCAAAGTCTCACCTTTTGTTCAAGCTATATTGTGAACTATCCTACACCATCTGAGTTCAATCCACCGGTAGTTACTCCCAACTATAATGGAAAAACTGATCCAGTCCTCTATATAGAGAAAAGTTGCTTCTGACATCTACTTAGTACCTGATGAGAGGAGGTGTAGAGATTTCTCTAGTTATATTATAGGGCCAGTCCAAATATGATATAATAATCTTTTAAGAGGTAAAATCTTTAGTTTTCATCAGTTGAATGAATTATTAATAGATAACTTTTTCTTTGGGGCTAAGCCGATCAAGAGTGTCACTCATCTCTTGACCGTGTGATAAAAGCCAGGAGAAAGTACCAGAGAATAAATTTAACGTTTTAACAATGAAAAGATAGAGGTAGTGGGCAATGAGGAGAAGACAGTCATTGCAACACTTATGAGTGGGTTGCTTGCTAAAGATCTCTATTATGCTTTGGCGAAGAATCAACCCAAAACCCTGACAGAATTAATAGTTAAAGCTGGAAAGGTAATGAATGCCGAGGAGACTATGACAGCTATGGAAGCTTCCGAGACCAATGGTGAAGGTCAAAAAAATAATTCTAATTCATTCAATAGTAAAAAGACAAAAACCTTGACAGGATCGAGAAGTATGATGAATATGCACCCCTCAATAAAGGTGTTCACCATATCCTAGAGGAAATGTAAGGGAATCGAGAATTAAATTGGCCTGTAAAGTTGAAGACACCCCCCAACAGAAGGGATAAGTTCTAGTACCATGACTTTCATAAGGACCATGAGCACAACACCAACAACTACATTACATTGATGAATGAGATTGAAAATATTATTTAATGGGGGAAAACTAAGTAAGTTTGTTAATCGAAATCGCAATCGAGATGATTAGAGAAGGTCTGAATCTCCATCCCGAGCAAGGGAAGACAACAAAAGAGTGAGAAATAATAATTTTGAAAAAGATTCAAACTTTTTGAAGAAGCCCGAGGAACCAGAGGTGAAAGTAAGTAGGATATCTTTTGGATGCCACTTCATCACGAGAGGAGATGTTGGAGGAGAAAACGCGATTACGAAAATGAAAGCTTACTTAAATGAAGCCAAAGCCTGACCAACTGTCAGACAAATTGATATGGCTGAATGTCGGCCAAGAAAAGTCAACAAATACAAGCTAGTAATTAGATTCTCCAAAAACGATCTGAGTGGGGTACTTTATCCTCACGATGATCCGTTAGTTATCACTTACAAAGTTCATCATGGCAGAGTTTCATGAATACTGGTTGATAATGGAAGTTCAACCAATGTAATGTTCTATAACTATTTCCAAAGCTTACGGCTAAAAGACAGTAAGCTAGAACCATATCATAGTCCTCTCATAGGATTTGTAGGAGAGTAAGTATACCCATTGGGAACGATTAAGCTGGAAGTTTCGGTCAGCACATTGCCAACGAGTAGGAGAGAAATAATTCATTTGTTTATGTTAGATAAAGATGTCTCCTCAACCTAAAATATCAACTTAGAAAGAGTGGGAATAAAATAGTTAGAAGATGTGCCATCCAAAGTGCATCAATAATTGAAATTTCTAACAAATTATGGAGTCGGCATAGTAAATGGCAACTAGAAAGAAGCATGGGAATGCTATTAAACTTCGGCCGCCCAAGAGGAAATCTAAATGAAAAGCACAACCACTTTCCACATTGACACTCTGGATCCTCGAGAAGAAAAGAAGTTGGTAAAGGGGAACGTTCTGGAGAAAATAAAAGTTATTATACTGAATAAAGAAAAGCCAGAAAGAACAATAAAAATCCGCCTATGACTGAAACGTGTTTTGTTCCGAGAATAAGTCAAAACTACATTAAGACTCAATTAAAAATTTGGTACTTACACCAACATTATAATGTAATTCAATTTAATTATCAATGAAAATTTATGCACTGAGATGGAGTAATTTTGAGAGTGAATTTAACAAAATTCACTCTATTCCTGATTATATGATGATTATAACAAATAGAATACAATTTGGTATATGATAAATGGGATTTAATAACATGCTAAGGATATCATTAATTTTAAGGGAGTGATGTTGGGTATATATAGTATATATATTATTTTTAAATTAAATAAAATATTCGGCGTCAGTGGCTTAGTGATAAGTTGTGCGGGGTTTGACCTTGAAGTCGAAAGTTCACACCTCACTAAGCTCAAAATTAAAGATTTTTTGGCCTCGGGTTTTTAGCGCCTCTCTTGTATCTAATTTTTAATATTTTTTTAATTATTTGTACTTTAGTGATTCTTTCAACTACCCGTTTTCGGAGTGAAATGAGAGATAGTGTGTTAAAATAAATTCCAATGTTTTAATTATTATCTATAAATATGGGTATCCAGTTTTTTTAAAACACTCAACAAAACATCATTATTTCTTTCAAACTTCTTCCCAAAAATTGTCATCCTTTTCTCTGATTTGTTTTTACATTTTCACTGATTTTCATGGGTCTATCATGAGAGTTTTGTGATTATCTATTGTTGCTCGTGGATTACTTTGTCATTGAATCATGTGAGCATTTGTTCAAGAGGCTGATAACATCATTATCAACATACAATTTTAGCGTTAAGACTTTATGTCTAACACAATCCTCAATCGATGAGTTTCTTGTTAATGTTGGATTTTTTCATATATATTTTTCAATATATATATATATATATATATATATATATATATATATATATATATATATATATATATATATATATGAACTCCCTCAAAAATACATAATAAAGTAGTTGGAATTTTATATGATAAACTAGGAAACAGAATCATCAATCAATACACAAAGCCTCTGTTTAAAATTCTTTATTGAGTACAATGATTATAATGACCGCGTAATATCATAAACTAATAAAATCTCGAGTGAACTGTAATACCCCGTATTTTTATGCTTTATAAATTTGGGGATTTATTAAATTTGATGTGAGTTATTAATTTAATATAAATCCAGAAATTAATTATTTTTAATTACTAACGTGACGAGAGTTAGTAATTATTGGAAACTTGTTGAATATTACTAATGAGAAAAGTAATATATATATAAAATTGGTTCTATTAAATGTCACGAGTGAATAAAATGGCAATTTTGGAAATTTAAGTCGGGACGCGCCCGTGTCGTGTCGGGACTAAATTTTGATTAATAAAAGTGAATAAATTATAAGTCACCCGTATAGTCATTTCGAGTGCGCCAAAGTTTCCGGAAGGGCCGAGATAGTCAAAATAATGTACCCGGGGGTTTAGTTTGGGTCTCGGAGAGTTTTTAGGCTTAATTAACACCCCAGGAGGGCGTTTTAGGTATTTTGTATTTTTGGGCTTGGAAACCTACGAATTTTCTAGGTTATATCAGATGCTTAAGGTTGTCTTCTAGGGTTAACACAACCAAAAACAAAATACGGCCATTGGAGAAGGAAATGAAGAGCTTACCAAGGAGTTCTAGGCAAGAACTCCTCCGTTTGCACCACCGTCACCGCCAAAAGTTAGATCGCGCAACGAGGATCACCACCACACTGATTTCATCCACAAATCAGAAATAAAAATTCCCAGGCAAGTATCTATCTTGCTCTATTTCAGTTAATGCTCCAATCATATTAGCCTAGGATTGATTAGGACTAGTTTTTGTGAAAGAAGAACCCATTTCGGAGAATTAAATTTGCATGTTGTATGAGTATAAGATGTATTCTGGAAACTTAATTCATATGTAGAGATTGAACCACGAAATTTCAGTAAAGAAAGAGTATGAAATCTGGTAAAAGAATGGGAAAGAACTAGACAAAAGAACTATTAGGGTTCTTGATATTTTTATGGATTATACCCCTTTTAATTCGTTTTTCATGATGAAAATCCGCATGCTTGACGTAGAAAATCATTTATTTGAGGCTATAATATTTGTAGTATAAACTATTTGGATTTTGGTAATCAAAGATATCGTTTTGGATGATTTTGGAAGAGGAAACCCGTAATCTGGAAAATCTACAGGTCTGCCATACCTGCTTGATCGATCGATCGACCCTAGAGCATCGATCGATCGATCGAACACCTGCCATAGATCGATCGACCCCTCCTGCATAACTCATATTCCCCTTTTTTATACGTTGTTCCAACTTAAATGATTAGACATTCTTGGATATTAATGTTAGAGCATTTTGGGATATAAAGAAGACCAGTAGGACTTATTAAAAATATGGAACCTTTAACGTAAG
Source organism: Sambucus nigra (assembly GCA_949130495.1). Classification (NCBI taxonomy): domain Eukaryota; kingdom Viridiplantae; phylum Streptophyta; class Magnoliopsida; order Dipsacales; family Adoxaceae; genus Sambucus; species Sambucus nigra. The sequence continues at coordinate 589,645,709 of OX422208.1, forward strand.
GCGAGATTAATCTTTCACGGGGATGTTTTACACATAAGGGACAATGGGAATATGTGTTAAAGGGGGAGACTCGTAAGGAAGTTACGTTGTAAAATAACTGAGTACCTACTGAAATTACACTTAGGAGGATAGAAATCCGCGAGTGTCACTTAATAAGTTGAAATAATCCCACAAATTTGAATAAGAGACAAACCGTTATACGTGATAACTAATTAACGAGTAATAAGGATAAATACCATAATTATGGGTCGTGAGAGTGTACCTAAATTTAATATGGTAATAGTAGTATATATATATATATATATATATATATATATATATATATATATATATATATATATGACTGTGTTTATGCATATACTATATACGTGTAAAAATCATGCCCACGCTACTTGCTATCCCTGAGGTTACCTAGCTGGGACGGTCTTATCTCGATTGGACCTTTATGGGGGATATTGACTCGTACCCTAGAAGATAGAAATCCTTGGTACAGGCTATTGGATCGATAGTCAGATGGTCCTAAGAGACGTGAGGGTATGTGCTATCCTCTTAGTGACTTGGAACTATTCTTAATCCTCATTTTGTATGTGTTTTGTGTTAATACAATTCGAGAGTGATTCCAAACTAGTATTTCCCTTAGTACGAGTGATACGGGACTGGATAACAGAGTATGCCCGCACCATAGATTTTATGTGGGGTGCTGTTAGAATATATATATTATATGAGTATTTAATATATATATTTAAATCTGGAAATTAGGAACTACTTGCTGTGATTATGGTATGTAAGAAATGAATAATTGATTCAACTTGGGTATAAGTGTTTGAAAAGCATAATATATTACTAAGAAACTTTATTATTAAATAAGGTTAATTGAGAACTTTGCTTTTAAATAAACTTAACCTCTCAAACATTTGAATTTGTTGGTTTGAAACCTCACGAGTAACTTAAGATAAGATAAGTTAAACTGTTGGGAAGAATTAGTGCGATAGGTGTGCACATTAGAAGAGAGGTGAGAATTTCTCAAGGGAGTGTCGCACTAATATGTTGGTTGCATTAGCCGGTAGCACTTTAAATACTTGCTAAACTAATTTTAAACTGTTTTTACAATCGGGCTCTGACCCGTTTCCTATTTTCTCTTCTCTCTTGTATATATATGTATATATTACAGGTGCCCAGCCACAAGGGGCGTCTTGCATAGGATCCTCTGTACGGAACGCGCTGCAGCTTAGGTGGGAGTTGCAGGGCTCTTACTTAGACGACCTCATTGTTGATTCCACTTCTAATTCTACTTTATCCAGTTGAGCATGTGTCGCCCTTTTCATTATTGAGTTGATTTTTGTGATGGATTGTAATTCATTTACTTTCAGTAGTTTTACTTTGGGATTTATTACTGTCAGAATGTTTTCTTTGTTGGTTTGAAGTTGGGATTTGCTATTGATAGTTAAATTCTTGAATGATCATTTATATCCTTGTTATTATTGTGTGACTCTTAAACTGTTAATTATCAAAGGTTTTAAATATTGGTTTTAAATTAAATTGGAAAATTGAAGTCTAAAAATGGTTTTGTCACTTAGCTTAATTAATTAGGGTGTTTAATTGAAAAAATCATTTTTGCGACAGTGATGCTGAGAATGAACCAACCGTTCACCTTGGTTATAATTTAATAAAAGACTGATCACCCGGTATTTAATTAGGCGGGGTGTCACATTAACTACACTTTGATTACTCGAATGTTATCATTATTTTCACTTCACCACACATACTTTGATGTTCTATACTAAATCCCCTAAACTTCTTAAAATGGATAAAATTACCTCAAACCTTAACGGTGTTTTGTTCTATGTGGCACATGATCAATTTTTCATTGAAAAGATATTAGGGTTTGGGGGTAATTTAATCAATTTTTAAAATCTTGTGAAAAATAAAAATAAAAATGGTGAAGTTAAAGTTTAAGGATCAAAATGTAATAAAAGTATGAGTAGAGAAGAGAAAAATGTAAATATTTATAAAAAAGTGGTGAATATGTGATAATATACTATCATTATAATAGTTGTATCCAATATTGTCATCCTAAGAGCATGAAATATTTATGCTCACAAGTATTATTAAATGCCTATTCCATTCACATTCTTGTTATTACTTTATTTTTACCAAGTATATTAAGACACTTCATCAAAACCTTGAAGACTTTATTACTCGATAGTTGCTCTTATCTTCTATAGTTCAACAAATCACAAAATATTAAAAAAGGGCAAGTATAATTTAGTCAAAATTTTTGGTGAAGTGTCATCTATCTTGGTGTGGACCTCTCTCTCTTAAGCTTAAAAGCAGGACAAACAACTTTGTTCAAGAGTTCGTCATTCTCTAAAAGTTGGAATGCAGATTCCCTAAAGCCAATAATTTAGCGTTGTATCATCATTTCTAAGTTTCCAAACATGAAAGGAATCGATATATTCTGCGCGTCTGAAGCTGCAACAGCCATACGCCAAATTATGGATGAAGCCTCTTCTTCCTCTACCATTCACCTCGGCAGTAGCCGAGCCATCGACCGCTACAATCCCATCATTAGAGACACCGCTAGAAGTGCCAAACCTCCTTGCTCTTCTACACAGCCACCCATTACCCCTAAAACTCACCGCAAAAAGAGTTATACTAGTACGAAGACCTCTAATAAGCCAAAGCCAGATGATCAGAAGAGAAAGAGCAGTGGTGCTGACCCAATTACTAGTGTTGTAATAAAGAAAGGGTGGGGGTGTACCAAGCCTACTGATTTTATTAGCCCGGCTTCTTCTTCTCGCTACTTGTTGAACGACAAAGTTTTCTTCGATTTTGACCCCGTTTTCACTGTCGAACCTTCAAACTCTCTACCTCTCACCGTAAAAAAAGATGACCCATCTTCTTCTTCTTCTTCTTCTTCTTCTTCTTCCATACAACCTTCTTCCTCTACCTCTCCAGACCAGGTTCTCCCCTCTCTCTCTCTCTCTCTCTCTCTCTCTTTCTGTATATATATATATATATATATATATCGTCGCCGTAGGTAGACGAATATAGATATTGTGACCGTCGAAGTATGATACTATAGACTACTAGTCACTTGTCTTTTGTTCCGTTGCATCTTTGGATTAAATGATTTTTTACTGGAAGTCTAAAATAGTATCGCCATTCAAATATAACACTGAAAGTATATATTTTTTTTAATTACGTTGACTGCATATAGATTTTTGTGTCTAATAAAACTTATATTACCGTCATATAAGGGAAGGCATCTCACATTTTTCCAGCTTTTCCACTTATTTATTGGAACAAAACATGTTAATCTCTGTACTAGAAATCAACGGCTCATGTTATAAGGCATATTATTATTTACTATGGAAGATATATTATTATTTACTTAATATATATACTTGGAAAAACTGCATCATTATTTATCTTAAATACTTAATATATCACTTTCTACTCCTTTGAGAATAGAATAATAATATGAGTACTAAAATCTTTTCCAAAATCTCTTTCAAAAGCGATGTGAATTTCACTTAATTTCTCGCTTGTTTATGGATCCCATCAAAACACAAATAATTATTATTTTTTTAGAGAGGTTTTGAAAAACTTATTTGAGACTCTAATAAAATATAAGTCAATACCAGGTAGTTGCATATATCTTTCGTGTGTAATAGTCAGTCGGTCAGTGCTCCTCCTCCATGGAACTTTTGGGAATTTTTTATATGTTTTTTTTTTTTTAAACTTGCTCCTTGGTACATAATTTTATTTTATTTTTTATTTTTTAAGGCACTTTTTCAAATTTTTTACAATACAGTTCTTGTGTATAGTAGATACCATATTTTTATTAATGTATACATAGATTTAGTAATGTACACAAGACCTTTTATAATTTATACATGAATTTTCGTAATCCACCTGTTAATTTTGTATATATGACAACATATAAGGTAGGTTTGTGTATATGACAACATATAAAATTTACTTTTAAGGCATAAGAGAACTTAGTGCCTAAAAATATGTTAATTGACTAATTATAATATGTATTTTGAAAATAAGACAACAAATATTTTATTTATAGTTTTAGTCCCTATTTTTTAATGAAGTTGCTGACGCGGACCCATATTCATAAAACGTTAACCAATCACAGCATGACACGAGTCCCTTTAATTTGAAAACAAGGACTAAAAATGAAAACAAAATGTTTGATGTCCTATATCTATAATCAATATTATTTTAAGTCCTAAAAGTACATAATCTAAATTAGAAAATCTTATTTGCCCTGGACTAAATATTAAAGGCCTTTAATATTTGTTAGACATGATTTTTCCATCTCCACCGAACTTTATACAAAAATGATTAACTTTCCCAACGAAAAGGGGGGTAAGCTTCTTGATCTCAAGATTACACACACCTATGTTTCCGTGTGGATATATGTTTAAAATGTTCAGAAAATTAAGGGAGGTGATGCCGGTGGTAAACAAATTCACAAAAAAAAATCCCGTGGCATTTTACAAAAGATCATGCTTTCTTTAAATAAATTTTAGCACAATATATTTTGAAAAATTGCAACGGTCCATTTAATTCGAAATAAAATATGTTTCAATGCGGTAAAAAATAATATAGTAAAATACAATTTCACTTATCTAAAGTTAAATTTTCTTTTCTATTCTATTCTTGTTTAAATTTTCATATTTATAGGAAGTGCACTTATTTAAGTGCACTTCCTATAAATATGAAAATTTAAACAAGAATAGAATAGAAAAGAAAATTTAACTTTAGATATGTGAAAAAATATTTTATCATTTTACTTTTCACCGCGATTAGAGGTCCTAACAATACCATATCAATATTTTCGGGTGATCTCACCAAAAAATTGCCAACAAATGTTTACATGATGCTGTTATGACTTCACATGTGTTACTATGGCATTTGGTGCTAATGTAATATTACCACTCCAATTTGTCATGTTGTACTTGTAGCAGCACTATTGTAGTAAATGTCACTATTAGACTTTTGTTAGACATTGAATAAAATAATTCTTAGAGACTAAATATTAATTGAGTGAGATACAAAATTGAAAACGTTATGTATTTTCAGCCATAAAATCTCACCATTTTAAATTGATTTTTTCATAATTTTTTTTAACATGATCATATCATATTTTTGTTTAATCACAATTTGTTAGGATTGGGTGTACGTCCACCTTAACAATTGAGTGAAATCTCCTGTCGGCAACCTATTTCAATGTGAGACAGGATCCCCTGCAGTGTTAACCAGTAAATTGGTGCTGTACAAACATGTTTTAATTTGTTATAGTATGTAGACAACATAACCCTTACCAAAGTGTTTACCACAAGATATTACTACAGTGCATCCATTCCCTTTCAATGTTGGAATATTATAAGGTTATTAAATAGCTAACGCACTTAACTTTGTGAATTCAACTCCGATTACATTACAATAATATATGACAAGGACGTATTATTTGGCACTTGTGACAGCATGACACTTTTACTCACCTCACGTCCCAACCAACTAATTCGTTTTGTCGATTCATGAATCAAAATTAAGGGTGATAATATGTATTTTTCACTTTTATTTAGGCAGTTGAGAAAAAATACAACTTAAATATGAACAAATACAATAATTTTTTTTAGTGTTTTTTAAACACGAACAAGATCTATTTAAAACAAAGCATGGCACAACTAGCTTTATTAACAATTTTTTTACACTCAAGATAATACACCATAACAAGAAATATTGAGTCAATTTTGTATCATTCTTTGTGTCCCTAAAATTCTCACCTGTAACCAAAATATAAAAATGATAAGTTGCACAAAAATGTATTAAGACACGAGTAACACATGAACCTATCTCATTTACTTCGGAATGAAGCCGCGTTGTCAAAATGACATGACTGTTTAAAAGAAAAATATTTCTATATGGACACCGTATATTACAATTTCATATTTTCCCCATTGAATAGTTTCTAGCATCTTTTTGATTTCGAACTTTTAAATTCGGGCTACTCCCCAAGCTTCACGACTCCGATTATACATTGAATGAAATGATAAAACATAAATTTCAAGTTTAAAATTGTTTGATACTTTTAGTAGGCCCATTTGGTTGAATTTTATTGTATAGTTAGATTGGTATAAACTGACAGTATAAAGTTTGAGAGTTGTAAAAAAGGTTACTGGCATTCACGGTCTAATGAAACTTCATACTTATATTATATTTACCGGTATAAGGTTTGAGGAAAACATGAAAAATCAAATCAATCGCATCAAACACTTCAACCACATTCTGGTACACTCAGGTGTTCTTTAATTAATTAATTAATTTATATATTTTTATTTATGTAAATCACTCGTCTAATCAGAAGGACGATGTAGTTGCCTATTATCATAAATATAAATATGAATAAAGCAATGGTGGGCCAAATTGTGGTGGGTATGACTTTAATGGGTTTGTTTGCAGGTCGTTGTTCTGAGGGTGTCACTGCACTGTAAAGGCTGTGAGAGAAAAATGAGGAAGCATATCTCTAGAATGCAAGGTGATGCATTTGACTTGCTACCCTATTTCTTCGTTATTTTTCTGGTGTCATTCTCTTCTAAAATTTCTAATAACACTTCCTTTTTGCTAAATATTATTAATTTTCAGGATTATTAAGTTTTTCAAAACTATATTACTACCAAAAAAGTTTAAATGTATCTTTTTCCTAAAAAACAACAAAATTTTTAAGTATATTTTCAAACTTTAACATTAATACAAAATCATAGTACCGTATACGTGGGACACGTAGCGCATTCGTATCGTGTCTTTTTTAGTGTTGAGTATGCTAAGTGCATGATACTTTTTCTCATTAGGATTAGAAAAAGAGATGAAACACCGTTAAAATGTGTATCTTGTTATCAAGACTGTCCATTTTAGACTATTTACGGGCGCGTGGAGTGGCTTTGCAACAAAGTGCATATTTCAAAGGGTTGCTTTGTATAATGATTAAATTAGGAAGATTTCTTACCAAATCTCTAGTGTTTTAAGAACAAAAATTCTAGGGGCAACGCATTTTGAAATCAAACTAAAATAGCATGTTTATGTGGCGTGCGAAGATTGGTTAATTCTTTATGGACGTGGATCCGCCCTAACGGAATTAACCAATTTTCGCATGCCACATAGGCACGCGGTTTCAATGCGGTACATGTAGAATTACTTTCAAAGGAATTTTTACAATCTCTCTCTCTCTCTCTCTCTCTATATATATATATATATATATATATATATATATATATATATATATAGTACTATTTTTGTATGGATTGTCCCTCATATTAACAGTGTGGACTGAACATGTATCACCCGATGGTGCGCTCAGAAATTTTTGGCTACATTATCGGCACACTCTCTCTCTTTTTTTAACTAACCGCCAGCTCCAGTTGACATATATATAGTACTATTTTTGTATGGATTGTCCCTCTATTAACAGTGTGGACTGAACATGTATCACCCGATGGTGCGCTCAGAAATTTTTGGCTACATTATCGGCACACTCTCTCTTTTTTGAACTAACCGCCAGCTCCAGTTGACATTGTTAATATGCGGAACAATTCGCACAAGAGCAGTAATATATATATATATATATATATATATAGAGAGAGAGAGAGAAAGAGAATCACAGGTGGATCTAAAAAGCTGACTTTTTAATTGACCTATGACAAAAAACACCTAACAACCCATTAATTTTAATTCTTAAGTTGTAACTGGTCCGCGCCAACGGCAACGGATAGACGTGTGACCGGAGACCCCCTTACCCCCACGATGGCAGAGCACTAGTTAAAAAAATTAAGTTGCTGGAATGTTTACTCAGGGGTAAGCGCTGCCATGGTGGGGAGTTGGGTGGGGTGGATGTTGTACAAAAAATATTCAATCAACACGCGTGTCCGTTGCCGCTGACGCGGACAAATTACAACATAGGAATTAAAATTAGTGGGTTATTATGTGTCTTTTGTTAATGTCCATTAAAAAGTCCGTTTTTTAGCTTCACTTGTGATCCTCATATATATATATATATATATATATATATATATATATATATATATATATATATATATATATATATATATATATATATATATGCAGACCATTCCGTATTTTAAGAGTGCAGGCAAAACATGCGTAACTTGGCGGTGACCCCGAAAGGAGAGAGAATGTGTGCTTATAATTTAATCGATAATTTCTAGGTTCACCGCGAGTTGACACATGTCCGGTCCGCACTTTTAAAATGCGAATTGATTCGCACAAGAGCATTATATATATATATATATATATATATATATATATATATATATATAGGGAAAATATCAAGTGAGATCCCACTTTGATGACCGTGAATGAGGATCATTTTTTTAAAATAGTAAAAAAAAATATTTTTGGACTGATTTTTTTTTAATGATTTTTAAACATTTCAAATAGGATCATAAAAAAATAATCAGTTCAAAATGAATTTTTTTGCGATTTTAAAAAAATCGGTCAAATTTCGTCAGTTTTAAGTTGTTAAAAACTGACAAAGTTTGACTGATTTTTTTAAAATAGTAAAAAAAATTATTTTGAGCTGATTTTTTTTATATGGCCCTATTGAAATGTTTAAAATCTATATAAAAAAAATTCGTTCAAAAATATTTTTTTTACTATGTTTTTAAAATTAATCCGCGTCAGCAATATGCAAATTTGTAAAGAACTTTAGGTTTATTAGGAGAAAAGTAAAACGCTAATATGAAATGAGGCGCTCTCTATTTACCTAACTTTTCATACAATGTTAGTGGGGCATGGACCAAATTAGATTTTTATGACTACAAATAAAATGAAACATTTTTATTCTAAGGTTCATAGTCAATGCTGTGAAACCAGGCAAAGTTAAGTAAAGGTTGCCCTTTAGGGGAGGTGAGAGAAACGATCGCCTCAGACCTGATTAAAAAATTAGGGCCCTAAAAGACTCAATAAAGCCAACTTCCTTTTTTTAACTTTTTGAAAACCTCATTTTACAAATTCACCTCGTGCCTTCAAAGTTAAGTGTTCACCGCTCTGACTTAAAAGCAACTAATCTATTTCTCCCATTTTTTGAGTAATTTTAATCTACCACAGTTTATAAACACAACTTGATTGACACATTGTTTGGTGCATGAGGTACTTGCAACTAATAAAGTTTGACTAACCAATAAATTAATTTTTTTTTATCAATTAATCCCGTTTACTAAGTATGTAATTTAATCATAACATTATTTTTTGGTCCATCAGGTCCTATAATTTGTTTTTTGTTTCAATAAATCCTGTTTGTAAATATACAATGAATATTCAAAATATGTACAAATATGATTTATTAAAAAAAAATGTTACGATAGAACCGATTAAGAAATATCGAATATAAATAGGACTTAATAAGAAGATCCCTAAATTAAATACACATCAGTGAGCGAGTTAAACTTGGTCAATATATTATTGAATTTTCTTCTTCTTGTTACTTTTCTTTCCAAAGTAGTTACAAATTCATGTTTCCTATTGCCTCTTACTACGTGCATTTTCTTACTTATGAGCAGGGGTAACATCCTTCAACATAGATTTTGCAGCAAAGAAAGTAACAGTGGTCGGAGACGTGACTCCTTTATCAGTCCTCGCAAGCGTGTCAAAGGTGAAGAATGCTCAACTACTGACACCTCCAGTCTCTTCTTCACTCCCTTCCGGTGCCACCAAATCCACAGATTTCAAGAAATATAATGGACTTGTAGTATGAAAAAAATAGAAACAAGGAATGATATGAAATTTCTGCTAGGATTTTGCTTGCAGGAACTGGTAGCTATTTTATTTCCTATTTCGATCGAAGTAGGGAAATCAGAATATGTGTATAGTGTGAGCTCACTTGGGTTAGGTTTATTATGGACACACTTATGTGTATTACTTTTGTTCTTTTGATGGAAAACAAAGCAATGGTACATTTTGGGCTTTGTGTTTTACAATTTCATTCACTTTGTATGCCAATCAATAGTTTAATGATTGGGAATGTGTGATGTAATTCGCACTAGGGGTGTGCAAAAAAGCCGACAACTTGAAGAACCGAACCAAACCGACCTTCGTGGGTTGGGTTGGTTCAGTTTTTTTTATCCATGGGTTGGTTCTGGTTCCAAAAAATTGAGAACTGAAGTATTCGGTTCGGTTCTCGGTTTTGTACCTGAACTAAACCGAACCGAATCGAGAACCGAACCCATGGAACCGAACCGAAAAACCGAACTGAAGAACCGAACAAAAGAATCGACCCTGAGAACCAACCCGAGAACCAACCCATGAACCTGAACCATTAACTAGAACCATTAACCAACCCGCGAACAAGAACCACAAACCAGAACCGTAAACCAGAACCATGACCCAAACCGCGAATTAGAACCGCAAACCAGAACCAAGAACCAGAACCATGAACCGACCCGAACCAAACCGATAACCGATGGTTCGGTTCTGAACCGAACCGATCAATTTTGGTTCTGGTTCTGGTTCCAAAACCATGGAACCGATCAATTTCGGTTCTGGTTCTGGTTCCGTAGTGGAACCGAACCGAACCGAACCATGTGCACCCCTAATTCGCACCTTAAAAAATTATCCCTAATGCCACCTTATTTCTAAGATCTACGTCAGTTTTACTACATACTATAGGCACTTTTAACCAGTGGCGGATACAGAATTTGTGTTCAGGAGGACTACTTTCGAGTGGTGCCAGGAGTTCGGGGGTGGTGGCCTCCGAGACAATTTTTTTGGGTTAATTCGAATTTTATACATATTATTAAGATATTATGCCTAAACCTTATTGGTAAATATTAATATTTAACATTTATTTAGCCTAAAAATATTCTGTCTAAATAATTTAAATGAACAAACTAAAAATCTGTCTAAACTAACTAATCAATTTAACAAAATTAACAACATTAATAATAAATGAAACACATTAAAAAAAATTTACAACATTAAAAAATGGACGACATTAAAAATGAAATGAATTAAACTAACTAATCAATTTAACTAATGAATAAAAGGAACAACATCTAAAAAAATGAAAAGATCTAGACTGTAAACTCTGACCAACAAAAATGAAAACAACTATGACTTACGAGTTTAGTGAAGCTTGGAGTTGGAGCTGCATGCTAGCAGCAACAGGCCAGAGTCCGAACTGGAGGAGACTCAGAGAGAGAGGTGTAAGGCATCGGGTGGGAGTCTTAACCTTAAGAAGCGGCCGAGTGAAGAGAAAGAGAAAGAGGGTTTAGGTTTTAAGTTAAAAAAATTATTACGTTTTTGTCCCTTCATATTTTAAAACCCTTTAAAAATTACCTTCCTTTTACCATTTTCACACAAAACGCCCCTGACGTTTTCTACTCGGTATTTTTTTTCGAAAATCTTAAGGGGAGCCTCCACCCTTCCTCGTCGCAACTCAGATCTGCCACTGCTTTTAACCCACATTTAATCGTATTTAAACTTAATTTTTTTATTTTAACCCATTTCCATTTTATTCTCTAAACTTATATCTCTTTTTTAACTAAAAAAGATCCTTACCTTAAGCAGATTAACCCTTCCACCACCGCCCACTACCACAACGTCCATACCCACCATACCTCTCTCTCTCTTGATGCTCACTGTCTGGTTCTCCCCCTCTCACTAACTCAATCTTATATATATATATATATATATATATATATATATATATAACAAAATGAGTTTCATCCCACAAGCAAGTCTACAAGATTCCAAACTTTATTCGAATACATCGAATAAATTACGGTATCCACAACCATAAGTCAAAGAAAAAAGTCTTTGTCTTGGAGTGCCTTATTGTAGTTCTTGAGATCCAATATACATTTCCTTAGGACTTCAGTGAAGTGTTAATCCAATACACTAACTTGTCAAGATGACTCCTAATGTTCCATCAATGACGTGGCTCCACTTGTGTTCTATAGGTAACAAGTGAATCCCAATCCTCGCTAATACTTCCACTATCGCAAGGTAATGTATTATCGATATCAGGTTGTGTTCCTTCTCGTACTAATGGTCCAACAATACCGATAATCTGATGCTCCTTTGTAAACTTATGAGGTTAGCTTACTCCTCGGTATGTTGTTTATCATATAAACCTTTTTAAAAACTGGACATCGTGTTAAGAATGACCTTCTTGTCCTTAAGATTATAATACACTTATGACCTGTTTGGTTGGTGCATGGCAAAATTGGTGGCATGGCAAAATTTGCCTAGGCAAATCTTGTCATTATAAAGGTGATTTTGTGTTGTTTGATATGATTTATTTGCATGCTGGTGAAACCTGTATTTTCCATTTTTTTTGTTCGGTTGGGACACTTCGCATACTGCAATTCACTTATTTTCTTACTAATATTGTTTGATAGCTACAATTTATCATGGTAAATGAAAACTTTGCCAATATAAATTTGACCCTTTTTGTAGTTTGCCCACTTATGCGTTATAAATTTTGAAATTATCAATTATGAAGTTCCAAAAATATCATTAAGAATATGAAAAAAAATATTTAGCTCTTTTAATAAATTTAAATTTTATTATGATTAGTTAAAATTTATTCCTTTAAATACATAATATTGGGAATATAACTTATTTAAAAGACATTATTTTTTATATTTTTTGAAAGGCTAAGTCTGATAAACACAATCAAGAATCACTTCAATCATACTTATACGGATAATTTCAACAACATTTCATGCAATCACATAGATTATGCGTCATGTTTAGCATAGGATTTGATAAAAAATACATTAAATATAAAAAATCTTTCTGTCTTTTTAAAAAATACAAATAAAATTATGTACAAAACCAATAAAATCAATATATATAGATAGTCAGACTCTCCAACATACCCCACTTAACGTATATACGAACATACCTATTTTTAAAAGATAGTAAAAAAATGTATTTTGAAACCAAATTTGGTATATATGGCCTATATAATAAAAAGATCATCTACAAAAAAATCATCAAAACATTCAACCCGAAAGTAGGTGAGATGATGGAAAAAATTTGAACGGTTCAAAATGCACATATATACCCACTTTTAATTTAACCCATTTTTAGGTTGATTTTTTTGATTATTTTTTTTTGTAGATGATCTTCTAATTATGTAGACCACGTACACTAAATTTCGTTGGAAAATATATTTTTTACTATTTTTAAAAAAAGGGTATGCTCATAGGTATGTTAAGTGAGGTATGTTGGAGAGACTGATTGTACATATAGACACGCTGCAGTACATATCAAGTATAAATATCTATTTTTTTAAAATAGTAAAAAAAATATTTTTCAGCATAATTTTTTATATAAAATTTAAACATTTCAGGAGATCCATATAAAAAAATCAACTCAAAGAAACCTTTTTTGCTATTTTAAAAAAATTAATTAAAAGCTGCAAAAGTTTGGCCGGTTTTTTTAAAATAGTAAAAGAAACTATTTTGAGCTGATTTTTTATATGGGTCCCTTGAAATGCTTAAATACCACAGGAAAAAATTCAACTTAATTTTTTTTAATATTTTAAAAATATGATTTTCTCTGGCGATATGTATACTTGGTATGTATGAGAGCTGCTTTATGTGTGTGTGTATACAGAAAGTCTCCTGTAAGGACTCCTTATGGTACAGACCTCGGTACACACCATTTTTTTAAAATAATAAAAAAATGAATTTTTTGATGAAACTTCTTAGATATGATCTCCAAGGTGAGAAGATTATCTTCAATTTTTTCGTCAAAAAATTCAATAAAAAAATCATTGAGATGAGGTGATATGTAAAAAAATAATATAAATATGCATTTTCATCCGTTGAAATGTTGGGTCGGCGCCAACCGCTTTATTGATTGAATTTTTTTATGAAACTTCATGGATATGATCTTTTCACTATCGAGGTCATATCCATGAAGTTTCATCAAAAAATTTAATCAAAAAGCGGGTAAGATGATCTCCAATATTTCAATGGTCGAAAATGCATATTTATATCCTTTTTTACATATCATCTCATCTCAGCGTTTTTTATGGAATTTTTTGATGAAAAAATTAGAGTTGATCTTCTCACCGTGGAGATTATATCTATGAAGCTTCATCCCAAACTCCATTGTTTTAATATTTTTAAAAAATGATATGTACTGGGGTCTGCACCATATGGAGTCCTTACATGAGAGGGCTTATATAGATATATACATAACAAGATGCACCTTTCACTCTAATAAAGTACAATAGTTCGAGTTCACTTAAACCTAAGCAACCTATAAGGTAACACAACTTAGAAATGTCTAAAGGCTTTGTGAAGATATTGACTAATTGTTTCTTCGTAGGGACATAGTTCATGTTATTACATTTTGTTCTACCAAATTCCTAATTAAGTGATATCTCAACTCTATATGGTTTTTTTTATAGAAAGTTTCATCAGGTTCTTAGAAATGTCAATTATGCTCATGTTATCAATTTAATGTTCCAACGTCTTTAATCCAATCCATAGTCATTCACCATTTGCTTCATCCAAAGCAATTGAGTGCAACAACTACCCCCGACAATGTATTCGTCTTCGACCGGGGACAAAGATATTAATTTTTTATTTAATTTGAAATGCAAGACAATGTAGACTTTTTAAAGAAGAAACATATACATGATGTTCTCTTCTGATCAATGGCATCACCCGCCTATCGGAATTTGGATATGCATAGAATGAGTTATTAGTATCATATGGATACCATAACCTAATATTTTGAGTACTACCAACATATCATATCACCCTTTTGACCACTTATTGGTGTGATTATTTAGGTTTTGCTTGATACCTAGCACTCACTCCTACATTATAAGAAATATCGAGATGACTCACGGTAAGGTGGAGAAAACTACCAATTATGCTACTATACAACCTCTCTTCCACATCTTTCCCATTTTCATCATTGGTGAATTTGGAAATAATTCCCATAGGGGTGTTGTGACACCCCGACTAATTAAATACCGGGTAGCTACTCCTTTATTAATTAATTCAAAATGCCAAGTTGGCTCAGTTAATAGCATCACTGTCGAAAACATTTTATTATTACTAACCACCTAGTATTTAAAAAGTAAGTTGCCAAATTTTACTTAAAAACTGATTAACATGCAACAAGTGACAAGAATAATAATAACACCATTCACCATAATGAAGTAAATAGAATAATCGTCGCATGATATAAATAAATTGGAGGAAAAACTCCTCATAACATAATCCCACAACTGAAGTAAATACTGAAATACTAAATACTGAAATGAATACATGCCAAAATCTGAAAACTGAAATGGAAATGTATCTAATAGAATCTGGGCAACATGCCCTACAACTGAGGAAAAATGAACAAGGAATCCAAATGATATAAGCGTCTAAAAGCAAGTCCCTGTAGCTTCCACAAGCAGCTACAGCTCGTCATCTGAGTAAGAATCCTATGCATGGTGTCCTTGTGGCTGGGCACCTAAAATGGTTTTACAAAAAGTAGATTTGAAAGCAAACGGGTCAGAGCCCGAATGTGTATATTTTAAAAACCTGCAAGTGCTTTAAAAACATTTAAAACAGTATATGCAAAGTACATGTTAGGACGTGCTCTCACATGATATACTCACCTCTCATCTTACTGTGCACTCCTAACGTTCCTGTACCCATTCGTATGTTATCTCATAACTATCTAAGAGTTTCTAACACTGCTACTCGGTTCACGTTATAAGTTCCGTCATTAACAATTAAATAGAGAGTTCTACTTTAATTCCCAAGTTCCCAATTATTAACCAAACCATTTATTTGATAAAAGATCTCTTTTTATCTTTCCAAAACATTACAATAATTATACTCACAATTTATTATAGTAAATTCCTTCTCGATTAACCGTATATTTTTTCACATCATAAATATACAATACAAGCACCCAAAGGCTAAGCTGCGGTGCATACATACTCTGCTATCCATCCCGATACATCACGTACATAAGGATTACAAATTCCGAATCTCTCAGGAATTGTTGGAATCAACACCACACACAAAAATGGAGGCGAACATAATTCAATCATATCCATGGTCACGTACATACCTACGCTCCATAGTCAGCTGGCTTATTAACTCACAAATAAGTCGTTCTCTTGAATTATGTCCTCTAGGCACCAATCTAAATCCGGGCAACACAAGGATAAGAAGGTCCTAAGCGAACGTAACCTCCGTGATAGCAAGTATGGTAGGTATGTCATACACATAAGATTATATACTAAGCATTCACACATCTTAGATATTTCAATATTAATAAAGGTATTCTCTACATCATTATACCATTATTCCCAATTCATATATTTCAAGTATCCCGACAATATATAAATTAAATAGTCGACACGTCTCACGTCGTAATATCTTAAACTTAAAACCTGTCTCGAATAGACTATTAAGTTCCCATAATTCCCTCATATAACATCGCTTATACCTAAGGTCCTTACTTCTGCCCCAAACCTTATTTCATCAAATTATTCAAATTTGCACTATTAACCCAAATATTATCTCACATAACGAATTTCATTAATTTAGAATAATTCCTCAAATTAAATTCCAATTAATGTCCAATCTCAAAATCATGCCTACTGGTCTTCCTTAAAATTTAGGGTAATCACAATGTCTCCAATAATATTATCTAAGGGTTATCATCATTAAAATTCAATTAAGGGAAAACTTTATTCATTCTGGGAAGGTCGATCGATCGACCTTGACCTTCGATCGATCGATTGTGGTCGATCGATCGACTGATGAATGTCGATCGATCGATTACACAGGTCTGTTACGGACTGCTTTGTTTTGCAGTTACAGTTTCGTCCCAAATCACCATTTTTAAGCATGAAACTTCAAGATAAGGTTACTATAACGTTATACTAACATCCTACATCAGTAATAACATTCTAAATTCCATAATTCATCATTTAAAGGCTTACTTTGGATTAAAACTACATCAAACTAATTCCCAGATTTCTTCCATTCAAGAACATCATTAAGTTTCTTCTAATTCTACCTTTTGATCATCAAGGTTCTGTTTTCAGCATATAAATTCGTCCAGAATATACTACATGCAATTCCTACATAAATCATGTCCCTTAACTTTCAATTCATGGGTCTAATTTATCTCCAAAAATCAATTCCGAAAACTCCTAAACATGGAAACATATCTTGAATTAAAGGAGTTTAAATCACTTGCCTTAATTATCTCAGAATTTGGTGTTGAATCTTGATAGCCAAGTTGTTCTCCCTCTCACTTTTCTGCAGTATTCTCTTCCTTCTCTCTCTTTCAAGCTCTTCTCAAGGTTTCCTTCTCTCTCTCTCTCTCTCAAGCTTTTCCCAAGGTTGAAGATAATGGAATATGGAGGTGAGTAATGGTTTGTGGAAGTTGAAATGCTATATCAACTTCTCCCGTAGCCCATAATGACATATAGTGGGGTTAGTGGTTTAAGTGGGTTGAGAAATAGTCAGATTTTTAATTCCCATTTTCGTCACTTTTTAATTCCCCAAAAATGTAATTTACCAAAATGCCCTTTATGATGCCGGTATGGCCCACAAATATCCCGGGACCCAAACTAAACTACCGGCTAGTGTTTTCTGACTATCTCGACCCTTCCGGACGCGTTGGCGCACTCAAAACGACCATACGGTTAATGGAACTAAAATTCACTTTTTAATTAAGTAACACAATACCATGACGTGGCGGTCACACGCGTCAAGCAAAATTCCCAAATTGCCGTATTTATATCTCACGACAATATCAATATTACCAATATTCATATAATGCCAAATATGCACATTATAATAAAATACTAACTCACATCTCGTTAATATTATTATCCGGATTAATTTCCAATTAATAAACATTTAATTCAATTAATCCCCAAAAATAAATAACGCAGAAAATACGGGGTATTACATACTCCCCCCCTAATAACTGAATTTCGTCCCGAAATTCGGAACTAGCAAGTACCTGGTAAGAATAACTCTGGGTAACGTTCGCGCATCTCATCCTCGCGCTCCCATGTGGACTCCTCGACATTATGATGTCGCCACTGAACACGTACTAACGGAACTATCTTTGACCGCAGTTTCCGCTCACTTCGGTCCAAAATAGCTATCGGCCCCTCCTCGTAGGAGCTATCCGGCTGGAGATCAATGTCCTCTACAGAAATGAGAGAATGTGCCAAATCATCTCTAAGGTATTTCCTAAGCGAGGAAATATGAAACACATCGTGAATCCGATGTAAATGCTCCGGTAACCCAAGTCTATACGCAACTGGTCCGATCCGCTCAATAATAGGAAATGGTCCCACATATCTCGGTGCCAACTTCCCTTTCTTCCCGAAACGCATAATCCCCTTCATAGGAGATACTCTGAGCAAAACTTGATCCCCCACTTGGAACTCCCTGAAAAATCTCTTCGCATCAGCATAACTCTTCTGCCTGTCCTGAGCCACCCGGATGCGACTCCGAATCAATTCTATCCTTGCCGAAGTATCCTGAATCACCTCCGGCCCAAGTAGTTTGTTGTCCCCCACCTCCAACCAACATGCTGGGGAACGACATGGTCTACCGTACAATGCCTCAAATGGAGCCATGCCAATGGTGAACTGATAGGAGTTGTTGTAAGCAAACTCCACCAGTGGAAGATACTGCTCCCATCCACCCTCAAAGTCAATGGTGCACATACGTAGCATGTCCTCCAACATCTGATTTGTGCGCTCGGTCTGCCCATCGGTCTGCGGGTGATACGCCGTACTTAACCGCAATTCCGTGCCCATGGCCTGCTGAAAACTTTCCCAAAACCGTGAAACAAATACCTTGTCTCGGTCAGACACGATATTTAAGGGCACCCCGTGAAGTCTCACTATCTCTGAAATAAAGAGCTGGGCATACTGTCCCGCAGTGTAATCTGTCCTGACGGGTAGAAAATGAGCGACCTTCGACAACCTGTCCACAATCACCCAAATGGAGTCGTGCCCTCTCTGCGATGTAGGCAACCCCGTGATAAAGTCCATAGAGATGCTCTCCCACATCCACATTGGGACCTCTAATGGCTGTAGCAGTCCTGCCGGTCTCTGATGATCCACTTTTACGAGCTGACAAGTGGCGCATTTTGAGACAAACTCGGCAATATCTCTCTTCATCCCGCTCCACCAATACTGACGTCTCATGTCTTGGTACATTTTGTCCCCTCCGGGATGTACCGCGAATCGTGAGCCGTGCGACTCTGCCATCACCTCATGCCGCAATTCTTCCCCTTCCGGAACCACCAATCTCCCATTGAAGCGTAATCCCCCGTCTGAGCTAACGATATAGGATTCAGCTCCCTCTGCTAATAATCGAACTATCTGCTCTTGATAGAACGAGTCATTTGCCTGTGCCTTCACCACCTTCGTGACAATCTGCGGTGTAACAGTCATCACAGACATGAATGATCGGGCCACTGCATCCTGGTGTCCCAATTCTTTCCACTTGGCCTTCCACACATCTGCCATCTCATCTACCGGTCTACGACTCAACGCGTCTGCCACCACGTTAGCCTTCCCCGGGTGATACTGGATATCGAACTGATAATCCTTCACGAATTCAAGCCACCTCCGTTGCCGCATATTCAACTCCTTCTGCGTGAATAGGTACTGAAGGGACTTGTGGTCCGTGAACAATCGAAATTTCTCCCCCAACAGGTAATGTCTCCAAATACGAAGGGCAAATACCACTGCCGCTAACTCCAAGTCATGGGTAGGGTAATTCTTCTCGTGAGGCTTAAGCTTACGGGAAGCATAAGCTATGGCCTGACTCTCCTGCTGCAGTACACCTCCAAGTCCTTGTAAGGACGCATCGGTGTAAACAAGGTACTCAACTCCCGGTCTCGGCAATGCTAACACAGGTGCTGAGGTTAACTTGTCCTTCAACTCATCAAATGCCAACTGACAGGCATCACTCCAAATGAATGGCACACCTTTACGGGTTAGGTGTGTCATGGGACCCGCTATCGTGGAGAAACCCCGAATAAACCTCCTGTAGTAACCTGCTAGGCCCAAGAAACTACGGATCTCTGTCGGTGTCGTGGGCTGTCCCCACTCCCTCACCGCGGATACCTTCCCCGGATCAACCGATATTCCCCGGTCGGAAATAATATGACCCAGAAACTGCACCTCCTTCAGCCAAAACCCGCACTTCTCATATTTTGCATACAACTCATTCTGGCGCAGTGTCTGCAAAACTAGTCTCAAGTGCTCGGCATGCTCCTCCTCTGTCTGAGAGTAAACCAAAATATCATCGATGAAGACAATGACAAACTGGTCTAGGTAATCCCTGAACACCCTATTCATCAAGTCCATAAAAGCTGCTGGAGCGTTGGTCAAACCAAATGGCATAACCCGAAATTCGTAGGAACCATATCTCGATAAGAACGCAGTCTTCGAGACGTCCTCCTCCCTGATACGCAACTGATGGTAACCAGATCGTAAATCAATCTTTGAGAAGTAAGAAGCTCCTCTCAACTGGTCAAATAGGTCATCGATTCGAGGCAACGGATACTTGTTCCGTATCGTGACCTTGTTTAACTCCCGGTAGTCCACACACAACCTCAGTGAACCATCCCTCTTCTTCACGAACAACACAGGGGCACCCCACGGTGAAGTACTCCTCCGAATAAACCCCTGACCCAACAACTGCTCAATCTGATCCCGTAACTCCCTCATCTCAGCTGGAGCCATACGGTACGGTGCACGTGCTATAGGTCTCGTATCTGGTAACAAGTCTATAACGAAATCTATCTCTCGACTGGGGGGTAGGCCTGGTATCTCCTGAAACACATCAGAATACTCCCTGACGACTGGGATCGACTCTAAAGGAATCACAACCTCCTTAGAGGTATCCTCCTCAATGTAATATAAATGCGCGGTCGAGCCTCCCTCTGGGCGAGGCATCGCCACAACAAACATATCTTGCCCCGGAATGGCAAAAACAATGCTCCCACCAAAGCAATCAATCATGGCCCTATGATCAGCGAGCCAGTCCATACCGATAATAACATCGTGAACATGCATATCTAGTACCAACATGTCCGCAGGTAATACCAAACCACCAATCTCTACCCCCACTCCCCGACATATAAAGAATATAAGTGACCCATTCCCCAAAGGTGAGTCGACACACGTAATTGTGCTCTCCGCTGTGGCTAACAATCCTAACGCCTTTGCGAAGTGTGTAGCTATAAAACAATGTGTAGCACCCGTATCAAATAATACCCGACCCATAGTGCCATGGATAGGAAACGTACCCTCAATTGCGGGCGGTGCCTGTGGAACTGCAGCCTGGTGGACGTTGTAGACACGTCCATACTGTAGCTGTCCCTGCTGCACAGGAACTGCTGGAATAATCTGAGCTGGAGCTGGAAGGGCTGGTGGAAAGAGTGGCCTCTGTGGCTCCTGTCGAGCACCCTGCTGCTGTTGCTGTGGGGCCCGACCCTTATCAGGACACTCCTGACGTTTGTGGCCAATCTTACCACAAATGAAACATTTCCCTGGGAAGTTCCCTCCCCTCTGCCCTTGCTGTCCCCGGCCCTGGTGGCCGTTACCATTCCTCCCTTGGCCCTGCTGGCCCTGCTGAAACTGCTGATGTTGGCCATTTTGACCCTGCTGGCCCTGATGACCGTTATGACCCTGCTGGCCATTACGGAATCCTCCCTGACCGTTCCTGAAACCTCCTGAACGGAACCTCTTTTGATCTCCCTGCTGAGAACCCTGTTCTACCTATCTCTGCCCCTGAAAAGATTGTGCCCCACCGGCACCATGTCCTCCAGTCCTGCCCTGATGGCTAGACTCTCCCGACCTCTTGCCCTCGGCCATGTGAGAACGGTGGTCCTGGCAATGTAACAATGCAGCGTTAACCACATCAGAATACGTGGCCAACGAAAGGTTCCCTAACAGATGCTGACGGATCCTCCATGTCAACCCGTTGGTAAATTTCTCAATCTTCTTCTTCTCTGTCGGTATCTCATCAGGAACGATATTCAACAGATTAGTAAACTCGGCCTCATACTCGGCCACGGTCTTGCTTTCCTGCCTCAGACTCATCAATCTCCTCCTCATTTCCGTATGAAGAGCTGACGGAAAGTACTTGCGGTCAAACCGCACCCAGAACTCATGTATAGTGAGAGCATCCCTCTCCTCTACGGTGGTAATAGACTCCCACCACTGCAATGCAGATCCAACTAGCTTAAAAGTAGCTAGTACCTGCTTCTGAACATCTGAGCACTCATACATCCTTAAGTGCCGCTGCATATCCTTCCTCCATTGGCTCGAGACTACTACATCTGAGCTGCCTGCAAACTCTGGCGGATGCGCTTTCTGAAAAGCGTCACGTACACGCTCCCAAGCAGACGGAAATGAAGTTGCCTGAACTGGCGCGGCAACCGGCGCCTGAGGCGATGCCTGCTGAACAACGGCAATGGCGGCATTTACCGCTTGGGCTACAATAGCTGCAACCTCAGCGGCGTTCATCATGCCCTGAACCGGTGCGGGCTGTGGTTCTGGCGCCGCATTCCTGGGAACTCGTGGTGCACGTCGTGGAGGCATTCTGAAATAAGAATAAAGTCTATAAGTTCGCAGTTATAAACTTTAAAATAGCTGAAGAACGTTGCATAAACAAAAGAATACAACAGTCCTAAAGTATAGGGCTCTATATCAAAGAAAGCTCAGCGGAAAACATAATAAGCCGTTCAGATCCTAAAGGACACTAGAACCTGATGCTCTGATACCACCTGTGACACCCCGACTAATTAAATACCGGGTAGCTACTCCTTTATTAATTAATTCAAAATGCCAAGTTGGCTCAGTTAATAGCATCACTGTCGAAAACATTTTATTATTACTAACCACCTAGTATTTAAAAAGTAAGTTGCCAAATTTTACTTAAAAACTGATTAACATGCAACAAGTGACAAGAATAATAATAACACCATTCACCATAATGAAGTAAATAGAATAATCGTCGCATGATATAAATAAATTGGAGGAAAAACTCCTCATAACATAATCCCACAACTGAAGTAAATACTGAAATACTAAATACTGAAATGAATACATGCCAAAATCTGAAAACTGAAATGGAAATGTATCTAATAGAATCTGGGCAACATGCCCTACAACTGAGGAAAAATGAACAAGGAATCCAAATGATATAAGCGTCTAAAAGCAAGTCCCTGTAGCTTCCACAAGCAGCTACAGCTCGTCATCTGAGTAAGAATCCTATGCATGGTGTCCTTGTGGCTGGGCACCTAAAATGGTTTTACAAAAAGTAGATTTGAAAGCAAACGGGTCAGAGCCCGAATGTGTATATTTTAAAAACCTGCAAGTGCTTTAAAAACATTTAAAACAGTATATGCAAAGTACATGTTAGGACGTGCTCTCACATGATATACTCACCTCTCATCTTACTGTGCACTCCTAACGTTCCTGTACCCATTCGTATGTTATCTCATAACTATCTAAGAGTTTCTAACACTACTACTCGGTTCACGTTATAAGTTCCGTCATTAACAATTAAATAGAGAGTTCTACTTTAATTCCCAAGTTCCCAATTATTAACCAAACCATTTATTTGATAAAAGATCTCTTTTTATCTTTCCAAAACATTACAATAATTATACTCACAATTTATTATAGTAAATTCCTTCTCGATTAACCGTATATTTTTTCACATCATAAATATACAATACAAGCACCCAAAGGCTAAGCTGCGGTGCATACATACTCTGCTATCCATCCCGATACATCACGTACATAAGGATTACAAATTCCGAATCTCTCAGGAATTGTTGGAATCAACACCACACACAAAAATGGAGGCGAACATAATTCAATCATATCCATGGTCACGTACATACCTACGCTCCATAGTCAGCTGGCTTATTAACTCACAAATAAGTCGTTCTCTTGAATTATGTCCTCTAGGCACCAATCTAAATCCGGGCAACACAAGGATAAGAAGGTCCTAAGCGAACGTAACCTCCGTGATAGCAAGTATGGTAGGTATGTCATACACATAAGATTATATACTAAGCATTCACACATCTTAGATATTTCAATATTAATAAGGGTATTCTCTACATCATTATACCATTATTCCCAATTCATATATTTCAAGTATCCCGACAATATATAAATTAAATAGTCGACACGTCTCACGTCGTAATATCTTAAACTTAAAACCTGTCTCGAATAGACTATTAAGTTCCCATAATTCCCTCATATAACATCGCTTATACCTAAGGTCCTTACTTCTGCCCCAAACCTTATTTCATCAAATTATTCAAATTTGTACTATTAACCCAAATATTATCTCACATAACGAATTTCATTAATTTAGAATAATTCCTCAAATTAAATTCCAATTAATGTCCAATCTCAAAATCATGCCTACTGGTCTTCCTTAAAATTTAGGGTAATCACAATGTCTCCAATAATATTATCTAAGGGTTATCATCATTAAAATTCAATTAAGGGAAAACTTTATTCATTCTGGGAAGGTCGATCGATCGACCTTGACCTTCGATCGATCGATTGTGGTCGATCGATCGACTGATGAATGTCGATCGATCGATTACACAGGTCTGTTACGGACTGCTTTGTTTTGCAGTTACAGTTTCGTCCCAAATCACCATTTTTAAGCATGAAACTTCAAGATAAGGTTACTATAACGTTATACTAACATCCTACATCAGTAATAACATTCTAAATTCCATAATTCATCATTTAAAGGCTTACTTTGGATTAAAACTACATCAAACTAATTCCCAGATTTCTTCCATTCAAGAACATCATTAAGTTTCTTCTAATTCTACCTTTTGATCATCAAGGTTCTGTTTTCAGCATATAAATTCGTCCAGAATATACTACATGCAATTCCTACATAAATCATGTCCCTTAACTTTCAATTCATGGGTCTAATTTATCTCCAAAAATCAATTCCGAAAACTCCTAAACATGGAAACATATCTTGAATTAAAGGAGTTTAAATCACTTGCCTTAATTATCTCAGAATTTGGTGTTGAATCTTGATAGCCAAGTTGTTCTCCCTCTCACTTTTCTGCAGTATTCTCTTCCTTCTCTCTCTTTCAAGCTCTTCTCAAGGTTTCCTTCTCTCTCTCTCTCTCTCAAGCTTTTCCCAAGGTTGAAGATAATGGAATATGGAGGTGAGTAATGGTTTGTGGAAGT
This sequence comes from Sambucus nigra, assembly GCA_949130495.1. Lineage (NCBI taxonomy): Eukaryota > Viridiplantae > Streptophyta > Magnoliopsida > Dipsacales > Adoxaceae > Sambucus > Sambucus nigra. The sequence goes on from OX422208.1 coordinate 589,671,012, forward strand.
TGAAATGCTATATCAACTTCTCCCGTAGCCCATAATGACATATAGTGGGGTTAGTGGTTTAAGTGGGTTGAGAAATAGTCAGATTTTTAATTCCCATTTTCGTCACTTTTTAATTCCCCAAAAATGTAATTTACCAAAATGCCCTTTATGATGCCGGTATGGCCCACAAATATCCCGGGACCCAAACTAAACTACCGGCTAGTGTTTTCTGACTATCTCGACCCTTCCGGACGCGTTGGCGCACTCAAAACGACCATACGGTTAATGGAACTAAAATTCACTTTTTAATTAAGTAACACAATACCATGACGTGGCGGTCACACGCGTCAAGCAAAATTCCCAAATTGCCGTATTTATATCTCACGACAATATCAATATTACCAATATTCATATAATGCCAAATATGCACATTATAATAAAATACTAACTCACATCTCGTTAATATTATTATCCGGATTAATTTTCAATTAATAAACATTTAATTCAATTAATCCCCAAAAATAAATAACGCAGAAAATACGGGGTATTACAGGTGTTAATATCTTTAGATGATTGCATGCCAAACTTTTTGACCAGCTCCTTAGCAAAGTTAGGAAATAATATTATGATCTTATTCACATTTCTTTGACTCAGGAATCCGATATTCAAACCTTTGAAGAAGCCATGAAATCCCAAGAATCTAATTTTGGAAAGAAGCTATAAATGATGAAATGGATTAAATAATGTGTAATAAATCTTAGAAACTATATGAGTTACCCCCGAATGAAAACCAATAAAGTGGAAATGGATTTCCAAAAGGAAATGAATATATATGGAGAATTTTAAAAAAAGATTAGTGGCTAAAAGGTGTGACACCCACTTATTAAAATAAGAAGTGGCTAGCCCGACACTCCAATATATACAAGAATCATAGATGGTCCATTCTTAGCATCACTGTCGTGAAAATAATAGTACGAGATACCACCAATTATTTTAGAAAATGGATGTTAATTTAATTTTCAAGTTAAATAAAACCATTTAGACAATCCAAATTTGAAAAAGCGGTGGATAAGCATAAAAAGACATATAACAACTTAGCAACTAATCCATAAAAATAATAACCGGATAAGCTTCCGGTTAACAGGCTAGTACAGACTGGTTACCCCGAGTATTACAGTTAAATTCAAACAATATAAGTACAATTACAAGACTTGGGCAACACACTTGAATGTACAGACTGCTCATAACTAGAATATACAAAAGATGGATGTGTCTATAACAAAAATCCTACAACATCCACAAAAATGTTGTAGCTCCCTGACACTGAGAACGAGAGATTAACACATGCATCTTTACGGCGGAGCACGTGGGCATAAATAAGAACCACATAGAATAGAGAAATACAAACGGGTGAGGGACCCATTTGATATGATATATGTGTGAATAAAATGCATGACATTTATGAATTTCTAACATAATAGACAAATTTAAATCGCTCTTTAAGATAAGGATATTTCTCACCTCTCATCTAAGTGCACATCCTAATGAAATGCCATTTAATATTAACTATACATCAATGCAAGAGAATTAACTAAAATCCATTTTTTAATAAACTTAAATTGCAGTTTGATAAAATACAACTTCACAAATCCATTCCTTTTTAGTAAACTCAGCACGTACAATTGATTTATAAATGCATTAGCTATTTATGAAATGCCCCAATCGATAGAATAATTACAATCAACATAAAACGATTCTAAGACCATCCTTCCAGGAGTCACCCAACTGGATGCGCCCCTAAATAACTATCATCTTCCAGGGCTTATAATCAAGACTACCTGGGCATCCTAAATCGCGTCGTGTGGGAAGCGGCCATATACCTTCGACAGTGAGTCATAACCATACCCAGAATTATCTCACTTCGAATAAAATAACAATACAAAATAAACATCGGTCATATGGACGAGGACTATATTCACCCTGCATTCACTAGTCAGGGGACTTCACCTCATTCGCGTAACTTCCCTTATGATAGCATTTAGAGAGGTATGTATATGCCAGTCATAATTCACAAGACATGCTAATTTAAAATGTGCATTACAAAATATAATTGGAACCATATGTGTTAAATAACATAAATCACAACGTTTCATTATCCCCATACTAGTCTCCAAGAGTTAACAACATCCCTAAGAGCCACCAAGTGTAATTTACCTCATCCAAATCTTTTAAAAGTCCAAAACTATGTAACCCTACTTTCCCCCCAGTCATAGACTAGCTTACTAACTGAAGAAACTACCCTAACATATATTAAATAGCCCCCGAAATAAGCCCAATTACCCCCTTTTTTAATCTAAGGTATTCATATCCCTAATGTAAGACTCTAGTACTCTATATTACTTCATAAGAGAAGGTTCCTAGGCCTAAAACCTAAAAGAAAAGGGTGAAAAACTAATTTAGGAAAATATACTAAAACATCAGGATTTCCAAATCGATTCGCCCTGACCGAATCGATTCAGTCTTGGGAGAGAATTGATTCGCTCTATCCGAATCGATTCGGTCAAGAGAACCAATCTTTCTGTTTGTTTGCCAAATCAATTCGGTCTGTCCGAATCGATTCGCCAAACAAAGACCTGCAGTCTACCATTTTAGCGAATCGATTCGCTAGGGGCAAATCGATTTGCCAGGGTCAGATAGCCCAATTTTGGCAATGGCCCATATGAACCCTAAACACCCCAAAACCTATTTTTATTCCTTCAAGTCCCAACATAATCAACTCATACTAACACCAAATCATTTCTACACCACCATCAACTTAAAATCCAACTCAAATCATATATACATCAAAATCTAAGGGTTTAAACACCAAAGGTTTTCAAAACCCACAATTGGTTTAAATCTCCAAAAACACAACTATCAATACAAATTATAAACACTAAATCACACATATGCAAGTTAGAAACTTGCCTTAAGATCGTAGTCTCGGATTATCTTACGGTAGCAACAATTCCAAGCTCAAATCTTCAATTCTCTCTCTTTTCTCTTCTTTTCTCCCAAGTTCTGTCTCAATTTCTCTAACTCTCTTTTAGGTTTAGGAACACATAAATGAGAAATACATGTTCTAGGATGACTAAAATGCCCAATAACATTAAGTCCAACATTAAATGCTACTACACGATGAAATAAAATATAATATGATGCTATTTACATCCACTTAACAGTAAATATGCAAAATTCAGTAAATATTATCTCTTAATTCACTTAAAGTAATATTTACTTCAACTTCCTTTATTTTATATAATTAACCCTGAAACTGAGTGCGCGTGCGTTCAAATAAAGATATTATTTAATTAAACTCAGTTTGTATCAATTAAGTCCTAAACATGCATTTAGGTGTAATTGAATAAGATTATGAAACATGCAAGGACATTCAAACACACACATGTGAGAAAAAATCCCCCAAAGGGGAAAAACCATTTATTTTCATTATAATATTGTAACATACAATTTCTCGAATTATAATAAAAATACAGTGACACAGAGTTACCCGTAGGTGTCGGATCTGTAGTCGGCTGCTGGAAGTTTCCCTTTCCAGGAGGGCAGCAATGAAGAAGAAGAACGGTCTTCTCCACAAGAGTATGAAGAGACACAAGGTTGTGTTCTTGGGTTGCAAACTGATTCACAAAGGTTTGGAAAAGTTTGTGTGAATCAAAACATGAGTCTAGGGACTCAAAAAGGTGAAGACTTGAGGTATTTGGACTCTCAAATTCGTCTATCAAAGTCTTGCAAAGCAACTCCCCCGAAGTTGGTATTTATAGGGAAACACATGAAGAGTTCCACATTTTAAAAACTCTAAAATTCTATCCAGCGTATAGGTACCCCGAACCAGTTCGGGTCTCCTGCGAATCGGTTCGCCCATCGAACCGGTTTGGCCCTCGGTTCGGAAAAAATCGTTGGCCTGAGGAACTTAAACACTTGGCATTTTTCCCAAGTCTTTTTCTTGGAAATTTATCCATTTTCAAAAGTCCATAACTTGTTCACTGTAGTTCGGATTGAGGTGTCGTTTCTTCCAGTATCTTCATTGCGGCAAGATCTTCAACTTTCCAGTTGATCGGTCCTCCGGACAGTGGTTGTAAAATTACCAAAATGACCTTGAACTTACATATCATGCCTTATTTCACTATTTTGACTTCTTTTGCGTACCACTTGCGTAAAGTCCCTAAAATCATAGAACGTGAAGTTATTGAGGAAGATGTGGGATACTTGATGGAGACGATGACTGCTTGATTCCCGAAATTCAGATTGTGACTGTCATGTGAGATCGTGTAGAGACGTGCCGAATGTAATGGCGTACGACATATACAAATGTAAGATAACAGACATGAGAAATATGTCCTTACAAATCTCCCCCTATGTCTATGTCGGTACATACATAAAAAGTCCGAATTATCAAATAACACAATTGCCTATACAAATCTACCCTTCCATGAACCCAAAACTGGAAAGATACAAATGAATAAGTCTTCATCATTTGATCATCTTCAAGTCTTCAAAACTTTCAAAGCTTTTCTCATCAGGGTGTGCAAATCAGCGAACATCAATGTAGTACCTACACACATGAGATAAAGCTAATACCAAGTGACGTATCGAGTTTGAAATGAGATAAACATCAATAACAATTTGATGAAAGCATAAGTCAAATCTCAAAACTCAAAAACTCCCCCATTATATGCTAATTCTTTCTCCCCCTTTTTATGATGTCCCCAAATAGACAGATATGAGAAGTAGAAATAGAAGCACATGGAGAATGTCACAAGGTAATAAACTTTCTATTTTTGAATTTTTCAAAAATTTTCACATGAACTATATAAGCAGAGAAACACACCATGAACGAACACAAAAACAACCAAGTCGATGATAGCGCAAAAGAAAGGGTGTGAACAAATTCGATAGGAAAATCAATGCATACAAACATGACATATGTGCACGATGAATATCGGATACTCCTAACAAATGAACTCAAAATCTTCCTTTGGTGTAAAGAGATGGAAATATAAGACATTGACTCAATCAAATCAACAAGCCAAAGCTAAAAATGATTTCCACACCAATAACGTCCAAAACGATTTAATGCTTTTTGAGGACTTTCAAGGAAGTGCAAACCCGTTTATATTCTCCAACCAACCTCCCTCAGATTTATATTTTGTATAGAAGCGATCTAAATTCTCAAACTTTGGATAATTGATGGTGAAACCTAATGGCCCATATTTGGCATGTATTGCTTTTTGTTGCCTTAAAATATTTCGAGGTCTTTTAACCTCTTTGGACCCCGGATAATAAAATTCCTCAATTTTTTAGGTCCTTCCCCGTTTTTCAAATAAACACACAGTCTCACCAAAACGGTTTTTACATGCATTCCAATCTTGTCAAGTATTATCGCATATTGTACGTTGTATAGACAGAATTGAGATGAAAACACTCAAGCCAATATGTGATACACAAGTACAATAATCAAATATAGCCGTGCATGTGTGCAATAAAGGAGATAGGAGTCAAACATGTAGAAAGATATCACTAATCGAATCTCAAAGACTCCAAACAATGTTAACCACATGGATGAAATGATGTAGCATCTCAAATATCTATCAAACAGCCACGTGGATAAATGGAATGAAATTGTGACTTGGCTATCTTAAATGCTCATCCATAAAAGGTGCAAAAAAAAAAAAAAAATACAAAAATCTTTTTAAATTTTTTCAATTTTTTTGTAAAACTAAAATCTTTTTGGATTTTTCAAAAAATATCTGTACAACAAAGCAATAGTACATATAAAACAAACTAGCCATAGGAAGCATATGATATGAACATGAAAAAGCATCCTATCCTAGAAACAGACCAACCCCTCAGTCAACTGTGCAAATCCCCAAAGACATCCTAAGACTCTCAAATCTAAGGGCATCTAAAGGTTTCGTGAAAATATCGGCTAACTGACGGTCGGTGGGAGCGAAACTCAGGGATACGACTTTCTCCTCAACTAACTGATGTATAAAGTGCTTGCGTATCCTGATGTGCTTTGTGCGCGAATGCTGGAATGGATTGCAGGATATGTGTATCGCGCTCGTGTTATCACATGAAATGGTCATGGTGTCCTGTGAAATCCCGTAATCGTCCATCATCTGCTTCATCCACAAGAGTTACGTGCAACAACTCCCGGCGGCAATGTATTCAGCCTTCGCAATAGATAAAGAGATGGAATTTTGCTTCTTGGTCAACTAGGAGACAAGAGCAGAACAAAAGTAAAAACACCCACCAGAAGTAATCCTACAACCATCTACATCCCCGGACCAATCGATATCCGAATAGACGGACAAACGATCATTGGTATCAAAGGAATACCAAATACCATATGAGAGAGTCCCACTTACGTATTTGATAATACGTTTTAGAGTGAGTAAGTGTGACTCTTTCAGGGATGCCTGATATCGTTTACAGACTCCAACACTAAAGGCTATGTCGGGACGACTGGTAGTCAAATAGAGAAGACTACCTATAATACTCTGATACAAGGCTTGCTCTACGTCCTTGCCTATAGTGTCCTTACTAAGCTTGATAGAAGTACTCATAGGTGTACGTGCATGCTTAGAGGAGTCTAGACCAAATTTCTTCACTCATTCTCTGGCATACTTGGATTGGGAGATGAACATCCCATCCTATAGCTGACGAACCTGGAGACCAAGGAAGAAAGTAAGCTCACCTACCATGCTCATCTCCTCAAAGTGGTGAGCATGCTGGGAGCACGTGGATCCAAAGACTATGTCATCCACATAGACCTGGGCAACCAAAATTTCACCGTCATCTCTCCTGGTGAGCAACGTCATATCAACTCCCCCTCTCTTGAAGCCACGGGCTAAGAGATCGGAAGTAAGTCTTTCGTACCAAGCACGGGGTGCTTGCTTCAAACCATACAAGGCTTTCCTAAGATAATAAACGTGCTCAGGATGCTGAGGGTCTTCAAACCCTTTTGGTTATTCCATGTAGACCTCCTCCTGTAGAATGCTATTTAGAAAGGCACTCTTGACATCCATCTGATATAACTTGAAGCGCAGATGACATGCGATGGCGAGTAATAAGCGGACGGACTCAAGCCTCGCAACAGGAGAAAATGTCTCCCCAAAGTCTACACCTTCTATCTGTGTGTAGCCTTGAGCGACCAACCTAGCCTTGTTTCTGATTATGGTACCATTTTCATCCATTTTATTCTTAAAAATCCATCTGGTACCTATCACATTAGTCTCACTAGGTCGGGGGACAAGATCCCAAACATTATTCTTTTTAAACTAAAGCAACTCATCTTGCATAGCAGATATCCAGTGTTCATCCTTGAGTGCTTCATTGTGATTCTTGGGCTCGACTTTGGACGTGTAGCAAAAATGGCTAACAACGTTCTCTAACTGAGAACGAGTCTTAACCCCTAGAGTGGGATCACCAACAATGGCTTAAGGGTCATGACTCTTGAGAACCCAAGTAGGTGTGTCCCATAGCACAGGAGTAGGGTCCACAGAGTGTGGGAGAGGAACAAGTAAATTACTGCCAGGAACATCCTCAACCTCACACTGAAGGCTAGAATCAATAAACGCCGAAGGTTCATCACCTTGCACAGTGACGTTCATTGACTCCATAACCTTAGAGCTCCTCAGGTTAAAAACTAGATATGCTCTACTATTCGATGAGTACCCTAGCAATATTCCCACATCGCTTCGGGAGTCAAACTTTCCTAATTGCTCTCTATCCCGTAGGATGTAGCATTAACTCCCCAAAACACGGAAATATGCAAGGTTGGGTTTCTTGCTAGTCCACAATTCATAAGGCGTCTTAAGTGTGTGTGGACGCAGGTAAACCCTATTCATCGTGTGGCATACAGTAGACACTGCCTCTTCCCAAAATCTCCTAGACACGCTACGACCTAGAAGCATAGATCTATCCATTTCTTGGATCGTCCTATTCTTTCTTTCAACAATCCCATTTTGCTGAGGAGTCTTCACAGCAAAAAGCTCATGTTTGATCCCAAGGCTATCACAGTAAAGATCTACCTTAGCTTCGTTAAATTATGTGCCATTGTCACTACGGATCCAATTAAAAGTGATTTCGTGTTGATTTTGTAGGACACGACACTTGGTCGTTAAAAACTCTACAGCATCGAATTTCTCTCTCAGAAAACCTACAATCGAGTATATAGAGAAATCGTTTACCATCACGAGGATATCCCTCTTACCACCCAAACTCTCAGTACAAGTAGGACCCATAAGATCCATGTGAATTAGCTCAAGTACTCGGGAGGTATTAATGGAATGCAACTTCTTATGGGGGATCCGAATTTGCTTTCCCAACTGACAGGGTCCACAAACCGTGGAAGTTGATTTTCCAAGTGATGGTAAGCCACGTACTAGGTCCTTTTTAGTTAAATGAGATAGATCTCTAACATTCACGTGACCTAGACATTGGTGCCACAGATCCGTAGGAGTGATCGTGGTGCTGTTGCAGACAAGTGAGGATGTGGGATCAGTCCCATAGCAATTATCCTTTGTCCTCACCCCTTCCACTAAAAGTTTACTGGATTGATTGTAGACATTACATGTGTCCCAGTCAAACTTTACTGCAAAGTCAGCGTCGCACAGCTGGCTTATGCTGAGAAGGTTTTCTTTCAAACCTTTGACGTACAAAACATTCTCTAGCTTATGAAATCCTAGTATCTCTATAGTACCACGTCCTACAATGCTAGACTTGCTCCCTTCTCCAAAGGTGACTCTTCCATCCTCAAGAGACGTAAAAAAAGAGCATCACCTGTCATATGTATGGAGCACCAACTATCAAAATACCACTGTGAGATATTATGTGCTTTGAGAGTGACATGAACAACAAAGGCCTTTTTATCTTTCTTAAGTACTCAAGAAGTGGTGACCTTTTGTGTACCTTTATTATTGTTGGTTTTAGCCGGAATGTGAGAAGCATTCACTGACAAAAAAGACATCCGTCAAAATTCCTCCATCAAACTCTATGATGTGCTAGCTAAAAACTCAACTCGCTCTCTCAGACTAGTAAAATCATCAGTATGCTGTGGTGGAGCAGTAGTACGTCGTGTCTGATCCATACTATAGCAAAACTCCCTCAGGTGGCCTTTCCTTTTGCAATACGTACAAAAGAACACATTCTTAGGCGGACCTTGGTTTACTTTTCTTGGTCGAACTCTCCTTCGTGGTTTCTGACGATGGCCATAAGGAGTCATAGTAAACTCAGGAACTGATCTAGGTGCAATTTGGGACGTGGAGGCACCATCATAACCTATTCCCTGCCTATCACCAAAACCTAAAGCGAGGCCGAGGAGCATCTTGCCCATCTTCCCAGATCTGTCCTCGATTTGAACCTTGACTTCCCGTGCTCTCTCAAGATCATGAGTAAGCTGGGCAACAAGGGCTTCAAGATTCTTCCAAGTCTCCACGGAGGAATGGAGCTCACTCGTAAGACTATCCACTTGTTTAGTCAAGTCCCCTCTCTCTTTCTCAAAACAACTCTCTCTCTCTCTAAACAGACTCTCTTTCTCAACACTGGTAGACTCTATCTCTCTTAAGGTAGTGCATGTGGAGGACTCTCTCTCTCTCGCTTTTCTTAAGTCTTCCTCTAAGGCGGTGATCCTAAGAACTAACGCTTTGTTACGCTTTTTAGTTTTAAATGGCTCAGAATAAAGTTCAGCATAGGCGCGTTGAAGATCACTCTTGCTCTCACTTGTGTCATCCTCCCCCTCACTCACAACGCTCTCACTGTCAAGGTGTCCCTGTGAAGCAGCATCCTCATCGTCGTGAGTAGCACTAGAAGTACTTACATGACTAGCCATGAATGTGGTGAAGTTACACTCATGCGGTGACTCATCTCCAGAATCCACTGACTCGACCTCACTGTCGTCACTAAGGGTAGCATTAAGGACAACTTTGCCCTTTTCTCTGTTCAGCCTAGTCGCACACTCAAAAGCTCTATGACCCCTACCGTCGCACTTAAAGCATCTCTCACTTTCCTTCTTAGGAGGATCTTTAAAAACTTTTTCATTTTTCTTTTCAAACTTATTTTTCTCAGATTTCTTTTTATCTTTAAAATTACCATTTTTCTTGAATTTGAGAATTCTTTTGAAATTTTTAGCAAACAGGGCTAAATCATCTAGATCAAAATCACACTCAGAATCTGACGTATCAATCTCTATTTTTCTAGATGACTCTCCCCTCTTTCTTGCCAATCCCTCACCTTTTCTTTCCAGGGCATTAACTGCAATTCCTTTATCTTTAGACTTGCCAGATTTAGGAAACATATCAATCTCATAAATTTGTAAATCTCCTACAAGTTCCTCCAATTTTAGCGTATTTAAATTACCCATAGAATTTATCACAGTGACTTTAGGGATAAAAAGCTTAGGGAGAGAACGAAGAATCTTTTTAACAACTTTAGCATTAGGAATATGTTCACCAAGATTAAAGCTAGTATTAACAATGTCAGATAGCCTAGCATAAAAATCATCAAAACATTCAGTTTCATGCATGGTGGTAGTTTCAAATTGAGTTGTTAAATTTTGCAATTTAGACTCCTTCACAGCATTAGTTCCTTCATGGGTGAGTTGTAAAACATCCCATGCTTCTTTTAACGTGGTGCACGTCATTATGCGTTTGAACTCATCAGGTGTGACAGACCCAGAAATAGCACTTAGACCCTTAGAATTAAAAGATGACCATTTAAATTCTTCTTCAGTCCAAGAGGTGATCGATTTTAAATTGGTCACATTTTCAACAGTGACGAAGGGAGGTATCCACCCTCTTTCAACCAAAATCCATACACGTTCATCAATGACTTTTAGTGCAGATCTCATGCAGACTTTCTAATATGCATAGTTTGTCCCGTAAGAAACTGGCATTTTATTATATAACTTCTCCATTATGAACACACTCATTTTCAAAAATCAATTTTTCAGAAAATTGATATCTTAGAAAAATTTTGCGGATAATTAGGAATACGTGATAGATTAACGTAACCTGCTCTGATACCAATTTGAAACTGAGTGCGCGTGCGTTCAAATAGAGATATTATGTAATTAAACTCAATTTTTATCAATTAAGTCCTAAGCATGCATTTAGGTGTAATTGAATAAGATTATGAAACATGCAAGAACATTTAAACACACACATGTGAGGAAAAATCCCCCAAAGGGGCAAAACCATTTATTTTCATTATAATATTGTAACATACAATTTCTTGAATTACAATGAAAATACAGTGACACACAGTTACCCGCAGGTGTCGGATCTGTAGTCGGCGGCTGGAAGTTTCCCTTTCCAGGAGGGCAGTAATGAAGAAGAAGAACAGACACAAGGTTGTGTTCTTGGGTTGCAAACTGATTCACAAAGGTTTGGTAAAGTTTGTGTAAATCAAAACATGAGTCTAGGGACTCAAAAAGGTGAAGACTTGAGGTATTTGGACTCTCAAATTCTTCTATCAAAGAACTACACCAAAACTGGCGATTGGTCACGGCCAAAACCCTGACCAAAACTGTGGGTCGCGGACTTGGGCCGTGACCATTTCGTGCGTGACCATTTTCGTGGGTCGCGGCCCAAGTCCGTTGTGGCACCCCGACTAATTAAACACCGGGTAGCTACTCCTTTATAAAATTAATTCAAAATGCCAAGTTGGCTCAGTTAATAGCATCACTGTCGAAAACATTTTAAAGATTACTAACCACCTAGTATTTAAAAAGTAAGTGCCAAATTTTATTAAATCTGATTAACATGAAACAAAAGTAATGAAGAAATAAATAACACCATTCACCATACTGAAGTGAAACGAATAACCATCACAAAATGTAAATAAAACCTGGAGGAAAAACTCCTCAATACAAATCCCACAACTGATAAGTAAACTGGAATAAATAACTAAAACTGAATACTGAGTAATACATGCTAGAGTCTGAGAACTGAAATGTAAAAATGTCTAATAGAATTGGGCAACATGCCCTACAACTGATAGGTGCTGAGACTGGAATCCAAATGAGAGAAGCGTCTACATGCAAATCCCTGTAGCTTCCACAAACAGCTACAGCTCGTCACCTGAATGAGAATCCTATGCTTGGTGTCCTTGTGGCTGGGCACCTAAAATGGTTTTACAAGAAAAAGAGATTTGAAGAAGCAAACGGGTCAGAGCCCGAATGTGTTATATTTTAAAAACCTGCAAGTGCTTTAAAAACATTTAAAACATTAAATGCAAAATACATGTTAGGACGTACACTCGCATGATATTCTCACCTCTCGTCTAACTGTGCACTCCTAACGTAAGTACCCATCCATAACTACCCTTTCCACTAGCTAAGAGACAACGTAAACTAGCTAAACAACCAAAGGTTCTACCCATTTACTCGGTTAATTTAACATAACAACGCTCGTAATTTAATAGAGGTTTAACGTAAACTCAGTTACTACGCATACCATTGGTATAACTATCAGCTAACTCATTATATAACTCGAAACAATACCGTAATATTTTTACAACATTAACATGAGGATTCCCATTAATATAACGTATATTATTCATCTCATAAATATACAATACAAGCACCCCGCAATCTAAGCTGTAGTGCACACATACTTTGCTATCCATCCCGGTACATCACGTACATAAGGATCACATATTCCGAATCTCTCAGGAATAGTTTACCGATAATAACATCACAAATAATGGAGGCGAACACAGTCACCATCACATGGGTCACGCACATACCTACGCTCCCATGGTCAGCGGACTTATTAATATCACAATAAGTCTTTCAATGACCTATGTTCATCAAGGTACCAGTCTATATCCCCCCCGTAGGCACACAAGGATTAGAGGGTCCTAAGCGAACGAAACCTCCCGTGATAGCAAGTATGGTAGGTATGTCATACAAACAATCCATATACTAATACTAAGTAAACACACATCTTAGTAATACCGTATTTTAATCGTAGTATATATCGCATTCTTGTACTAACTAATTATCACAACTTATTTTATTCCGGTTCATAATTATACGCGCTATAATTCATCCTCACATCGTAGTAGACACTCACGTCTCAACCCAAATGATTCATTGAATATAACTCTCGTATATGATTTACTCATCCCAACAACCCAAAAGTCCCAAATAAGTCACTATATCATCAAAGGGATGCTAACTCTACCCTTGAACCATCTCCCGGAACTCCAAAAGTCAAAACAGTCCAAAAAGGACCCAACTGTCAACTCGTTAGAAGTCTCGTTCGAACGAGGCTGTTCGAACGAGATCCCAGTTCGTTCGAACGAACTGACCCTTCTAACGATATCTCGTTCGAACGAGATATCGAACGAAAATCCTACTCGTTAATAACGACTGGTCAACTCGTTAGAAGCTCGTTCGAACGAGCTCGTTCGAACGACCTGGGGGTTGCTTCTAACGAGATGCCAGTTTCGGCCCAGAATTTCCCAAAAATCGTTTTTCACCATATTTACTCCTCAAACCTCTTCTAAAATTCATTCCCACAATATATTGAGTTCTCTAAACATCCTCAAACATGTTAAGGGTTATACTAACATCATTAAAGGGTTTGATATCATCTAAACATCATTAAATCACAATTTCCACACTAATTCCCAATTTTCTTCAAGAACATAAACCCTAACTTTTTCTCATCATAAATTCCCAGATTTTAATTCGTTAATACATCACCTAGATATGAAATATCCGAAATTAAATCTCCCAACAATGTTTCTACATGCAAACCTATCCCAACATTCAATAATACTTCAAATTTCATGGGTTTTCTTTTAATCTTTCAAGAACAATTAAGATTCTTCAATTTCTAACATGGAAAAGACATTCTCAGTAATTAAATGGAAATAAAGTCACTTGCCTTGGTTTGATTTCTGAATTTGGTGTGGATTCGGTGTAGAATTTCTGCAGAATCTCTCTCTCTCTCTCCTTCTCCAAGCTTTTCTTCTCCAAAAGGCTATGGTGGCTAGGGTTTGCTTTGGGGAAACTTATGAAACCTAATTTCAATAAACCTCCGTAGCTTGTTGGGTTAATAAGGGTTGGTTGGGGTCAATCCTTATCAGATTACAACTCTCAATTTTCGTCACTTTTAATTACCCAAAAATACCAAATTACTAAAATACCCTTTAAGTTACCGGTATGGTTTAAAATTACCCCGGGATCCAAACTATACCCCCGGCTAGTGTTTTCTGACTATCTCGACCCTTCCGGACGCGTTGGCGCACTCAAAACGACCATACGGATTATCGATTTTTATTTCACTTTTATTAACAAAATATTATACCGTGACGCGGCGGTCCCTCGCGTCTCAACAAAATTTCCAAATTGCCGTATATAAATCTCACGACAAATTTTATAATACCAAATACATATATAATCATATATGTACATAAACAAATACCAAATTGCATCATATTAGTATTTATAACCCGGATTAATTTCCAATTAATACGCATTTAATTAATTAATCCCAAAAATAAATATAGCCAAAAGTACGGGGTATTACATCCGTGACCAAAAAATGGTCACGACCAAGAGGGGTCACGACAGATGGTCTCGGACTTTGGCCGTGACCCATGCCGTGACGGGTCGCGGCCCTCATCCGTGACCCACAACCGTGACAAATTGGTCGCGGCCAAAGTCGGCGACCCACGTCCGTGACAAAAAAAATAAAAAAAATTGGTCGCGGCCCTCATACGTGACCCAGAACCGTGACAAATTGGTCGCGGCCAAAGTCCGCGACCCAAAACCGTGACAAAAAAAATAAAAAAAAATTGGTCGCGGCCAAAGTCCGCGACCCACGTCCGTGACAAAAAAAAATAAAAAAAATTGGGGGCGGCCCTAGTCCGCGACCCATAACCGTGACAAAAAAATAAAAAAAATGGTCGCGGACTTTGGTCGCGACCATTTTTAAGCGCGACAAAAAAAATAAAAATGGTTATGGACAAAGTCCATGACCATATTTATCTATAATTTAAAAAAAATGTTTTTTTTTTGTTCAATCCTAAAATTGGGGTCCTGTGAGTGCACCGTCGGTTGCTACGAGGTGTTACAATATTTATTATAGGCAAAACAATAAAAAAAATCACAAATTGCGAATTGAGAATGTTGTTAATAAACAAATATATATACAAATTTAAAAATATTACACGTCTTAATAATTCACAGACAAAAAAAAAAAATTGGGCAGAGTTTCCTCTATTTTCTTAACATTCCAAACCCTGTAAATGAAAAACCTGCTTATTATAAAGCCCACACGGCTATAAAATTCAACAATCAAATTATAAAAGCCCGCACGGCCAAAAAACTAAACAATAAAAGCCTGCACGGCTATAACACATACAAAACATTATCCTGAATGTCCACAACATATAAACAATCTTCATGTTGTAAACCATTGCCTCCTTCATTTGTTCCACGTGCAAAAATCCTACAAATGATAGGATACAAAAAACAAAAATATCAGTAACCAAGTAGTAATACAAAAAATTTAATCAACCTGAAAAATTGCATATATGAGTTCAAATTATCAACATATCAATGTTTTTAAGCGAAAGTCTAGAAATATGCAAATTACCGTCGTATTCTCAAACCGAAAGTCCCACGGCTGCGTGGTCAGTTCCTAAGAGTTACATTGGTCCCGTGGGAGGTGTTGGTGCCACCCATGGGGCCGTTCGAGGGTTGTTTCGAATTTTCATCCTCTAACGCCATCTTTTTAAGCCTAAGTCTAGAAATAAGCAAATTACCATCGTAGTCTCAAACCGGGACTCCCGCGGCTGCGCGATCTGATCCTACGAGTTACATTGGTCCCGTGGGAGGTGTTGGTGCCACCCACGGGACCGTTCGGGGGCTGTTTCGAGTTTTCACCCTCTAACTCCATGTTTTGCCTAAGTCTAGAAATATGCAAATTACCGTCATATTCTCAAACCGGGAAACCCACGGCTGCAGGGTCAGTTCCTACAAGTTACATTGGTCCCGTGGGAGGTGTTGGTGCCACCCACGGGGCCGTTCGGAGGCTGTTACGGGTTTTCAACCTCTAACGCCATGTTTTTAATCCTAAGTCTAGAAATATGCAAATTATCGTCGTATTCCCAAACCGAGAGTCCCGCGGCTGTGCGGTCTGTTCCTACGAGTTACAATGGTCCCGTGGGAGGTGTTGGTGCCTCCTACGGGGCCGTTCGGAGGTTGTTTCGGGTTTTCACCCTCTAATGTCATGTTTTTAAGTCTAAGTCTATTAATATGCAAATTATCATCGTATTCTCAAACCGAGAGTCCCGCGACTGCGATGCAAGTTCTTACGAGTTACATTGGCCCCGGGGGAGGTGTTGGTGCCACCCACGGGACCGTTCGGTGGCTGTTTCGGGTTTTCACCCTCTAATACCATGTTTAAGCCTAAGTCTAGAAATATACAAATTATCGCCGTATTCTCAAACCGGGAGTCCCGCGGCTGCGCGGTCAGTTCCTACGAGTTACATTGGTCTCGGGAGAGGTGTTGGTGCCACCCACGGGACCGTTCGGGGGATGTTTCGGGTTTTCACCCTCTAATGCCATGTTTTTAAGCCTAAGTCTATTAATATGCAAATTATCGTCGTATTCTAAAACCGGAGTCTCGCGGCTGCGCGATCAGTTCCTACGGGTTAAATTGGTCTCGAGGGAGGTGTTGGTGCCACCCACAGGGCCGTTCGGGGGCTGTTTTGGGTTTTCACCCTCTAACGCCATGTTTTTAAACCTAAGTCTAGAAATATGCAATTATCATCGTATTCTCAAACCGGGAGTCTCACGGCTGCGCGGTCAGTTCCTATGAGTTACATTGGTCCCGAGGGAGGTGCTGGTGCCACCCACGAGGACGTTTGGGGGCTATTTCGGGTTTTCACCCTCTAACGCCATGTTTTTAAACCCAAGTCTAGAAATATGCAAATTATCGTCGTATTCTAAAATCGGGAGTCCTGTGGTTGCAGTGTCAGTTCCTACGAGTTACATTGGTCCCGGGGGAGGTGTTGGTGCCATCCACGGGGCCGTTCGGGAGTTGTTTCAGGTTTTTACCCTCTAACGCCACGTTTTTAAGCCTAAGTCTAGAAATATACAAATTATCGTCGTATTCTCAAACCGGGAGTCCGCGGGTGCGCGGTCAGTTCCTACGAGTTACATTAGTCCCGTGGGAGGTGTTGGTGCCACCCACGGGGCCGTTCGGGGGTTGTTTCGAGCTTTCACCCTCTAACGCCATGATTTTAAGCCTAAGTCTAGAAAATGCAAATTACCCTCGTACTCTCAAACCGGAACTCCCGCGGCTACGCGGTTAGTTCCTACGAGTTACATTGGTCCCGTGGGAGGTATTGGTGCCACCCATGGGGCCGTTCGGGTTTTCACCCTCTAATTCCATGTTTTTAACCCTAAGTCTTGAAATAAGCAAATTACCGTATTACTCTCAAACTGGGGGACCCGCGGCTGCGGGGTCAGTTCCTACGAGTTACGTTGGTCCCGTGGGAGGTGTTGGTGCCACCCACGGGACCGTTCGGGGGCTGTTTCGAGTTTTCACCCTCTAACGCCATGTTTTGCCTAAGTCTAGTAATATGCAAATTACCGTCATATTCTCAAACCGAGAGACCCGCGGCTGCAGGGTCAGTTCCTACGAGTTATATTGGTCCCGTGGGAGGTGTTGGTGCCACCCACGGGACCGTTCGGGGGCTGTTTTGAGTTTTCACCCTCTAACGCCATGTTTTTCCTAAGTCTAGAAATAAGCAAATTACAGTCATATTCTCAAACCGGGAGATCCGCGGTTGCAGGGTCAGTTCCTACGAGTTACGTTGGTCCCGTGGGGGGCCGTTCGGGGCTGTTTCGAGTTTTCACCCTCGAACGTCATGTTTTTAAGCCTAAGTCTAAAAATAAGAAAATTACTGTCGTACTCTCAAACCGGGAGACCCGCGGCTGTGGGGTCAGTTCCTACGAGTTACGTTGGTCCCGTGGGAGGTGTTGGTGCCACCCACGAGGCCGTTCGGGGGCAGTTTCGAGTTTTCACCCTCTAACGTCATGTTTTTAAGCATAAGTCTAGAAATAAGCAAATTACGGTATTACTATTAAACTGGGAGACCCGCGGATGCGGGGTCAGTTCCTATAAGTTACGTTGGTCCGGTGGGAGGTGTTGGTGCCACCCACGAGGCCGTTCGGGGGCTGTTTCGAGTTTTCACCCTCTAACGTCATGTTTTTAAACCTAAGTCTTGAAATATGCAAATTACCGTATTACTCTCAAACCGGGAGACCCGCAGATGCGGTGTCATTTCCTAAGAGTTACGTTGGTCCCGTGGGAGGTGTTGGTGCCACCCACGGGGCCGTTCGGGGGCTGTTTCGAGTTTTCACCCTCTAACGTCATGTTTTTAAGCCTAAGTCTAGAAATAAGCAAATTACCGTCGTACTCTCAAATCGGGAGCCCGCGGCTGTGGGGTTAGTTCCTACGAGTTACGTTGGTCCCGTAGGAGGTGTTGGTGTCACCCACGGGGCCGTTTGGGGGCTGTTTCGAGTTTTCACCCTCTAACGTCATGTTTTTAAGCCTAAGTCTTGAAATATGCAAATTACCGTATTACTCTCAAATCGGAAGACCCGCGACTGCGAGGTCAGTTCATACGACTTATGTTGGTCACGTGGGAGGTGTTGGTGCCACCCACGGGGCCGTTTCGAGTTTTCACCCTCTAACGCCATGTTTTCATAAGTGCAGAAATACGCAAATTACCGTCGTACTCTCAAACCGGGAGACCCGCGACTGCGGGGTCAGTTCCTACGAGTTACGTTGGGCCCGTGGGAGGTGTAGTGCCACCCACGGGGCCGTTCGGGGGCTGTTTCGAGTTTTCACCCTCTAACGTCATTTTTTAAGCCTAAGTCTAGAAATAAGCAAATTACCGTCGTACTCTCAAATCGGGAGACCCGCGGCTACGGGGTCAGTTCCTACGAGTTACGTTGGTCCCGTGGGAGGTGTTGGTGCCACCCACGAGGCCGTTCGGGGGCTGATTCGAGTTTCAACCCTCTAACGTCATGTTTTTAACCCAAAGTCTAGAAATAAGCAAATTACCGTATAACTCTCAAATCGGGAGACCCGCGGCGGCGGGGTCAGTTCCTACGAGTTACGTTGGGCTCGTGGGAGGTGTTGGTGCCACCCACGGGGCCGTTCGGGGGTTGTTTCGAGTTTTCATCCTCTAACGTCATGTTTTTAAGCCTAAGTCTTGAAATATCCAAATTACCGTATTACTCTCAAACCGGGAGACCCGCGGCTGCAGGGTCAGTTCCTACGAGTTACGTTGGGCCCGTGGGAGGTGTTGGTGCCACCCACGGGGCCGTTCGGGGGCTGTTTCGAGTTTTCACCCTCTAACGTCATGATTTTAAGCTTAAGTCTAGAAATAAGCAAATTACCGTCGTACTCTCAAACCAGGAGACCCGCGGCTGCGAGGTCAGTTCCTACGAGTTATGTTGGTCCCGTGGGAGGTGTTGGTGCCACCCACGGGGCCGTTCGGGGGCTATTTCGAGTTTTCACCCTCTAACATCATGTTTTTAAGCCTAAGTCTTGAAATATGCAAATTACCGTATTACTCTCAAACCGGGAGATCCGCGACTGCATGGTCAGTTCCTACGAGTTACGTTGGTCCCGTGGGAGGTGTGGGTGACACCCAAGGGGCCGTTCGGGGGCTATTTCGAGTTTTCACCCTCTAACGTCATGTTTTTTAGCCTAAGTCTAGAAATAAGCAAATTACATTCGTACTCTCAAACTGGGAGACCCGCGGCCGCGGGGTTAGTTCCTACGAGTTACGTTGGTTCCGTGGGAGGTGTTGGTGCCACCCACGGGGCCGTTCAGGGGCTGTTTCGAGTTTTCACCTTCTAACGTCATGTTTTTAAGCCTAAGTCTAGAAATATGCAAATTATCGTTGTACTCTCAAACCGGGATACCCGCGGCTGTGAGGTCAATTCCTACGAGTTACGTTGGTCCCGTGGGAGGTGTTAGTGCCACCCACAGGGCCGTTCGGGGGCTGTTTCGAGTTTTTACCCTCTAACGTCATGTTTTTAAGCCTAAGTCTAGAAATAAGCAAATTACCGTCGTACTCTCAAACCGGGAGACCCGCGGCTGCGGGGTCAGTTCCTACGAGTTACGTTGGTCCCATGGGAGGTGTTGGTGCCACCCACGGGGCCGTTCGGGGGCTGTTTTGAGTTTTCACGCTCTAGCGTCATGTTTTTAAGCCTAAGTCTAGAAATAAGCAAATTACCGTCGTACTCTCAAACCGGGAGACCCGCGGCTGCGGGGTTAGTTCCTACGAGTTACGTTGGTCCCGTGGGAGGTGTTGGTGCCACCCACGGGGTCGTTCGGTGGCTGTTTTGAGTTTTCACCCTCTAACGCCAAGTTTTTAAGCCTCAGTCAAGAAATATACAAATTATTGTCGTATTCTCAAACCGAGAGTCCCGCGGCGGCGGGGTCAGTTCCTTCGAGTTACATTGGTCCCGGGGGTGGTGTTGGTGCCGCCCACGGGGCCGTTCGGGGGCTATTTCGAGTTTTCATCCTCTAACGCCATGTTTTTAAGCCTAAGTCTATTAATATGTAAATTATCATCGCATTTTCAAACCGGGAGTCCCGGGGCTGCGGTGTCAGTTCCTACGAGTTACATTGGTCCCGGGGGAGGTGTTGGTGCCACCTACGGGGCCGTTCGGAGGCTGTTATGGGTTTTCAACCTCTAACGCCGTGTTTTTAATCCTAAGTCTAGAAATATTCAAATTATCATCGTATTTACAAACCGAGAGTCCCGCGGCTGTGCGGTCTGTTTCTACGAGTTACAATGGTCCCGTGGGAGGTGTTGGTGCCTCCCACGGGACCGTTCGGGGGTTGTTTCGGGTTTTCATCCTCTAATGTCATGTTTTTACGTCTAAATCTATTAATATGCAAATTATCATCGTATTCTCAAACTGGGAGTCCCGCGGCTACGGTGTCAGTTTCTACGAGTTACATTGGCCCCGGGGGAGGTGTTGGTGCCACCCGCGGGACCGTTCGGTGGCTGTTTCGGGTTTTCACCCTCTAATACCATGTTTTAAGCCTAAGTCTAGAAATATACAAATTATCGTCGTATTCTCAAATCGGGAGTCCCGCGGCTGCGCGGTCAGTTCTTACGAGTAACATTGGTCTCGGGGGAGGTGTTGGTGCCACCCACGGGGCCGTTCGGGGACTGTTTCGGGTTTTCACCCTGTAATGCCATGTTTTTAAGCCTAAGTCTATTAATATGCAAATTATCGTCATATTCTCAAACTGGGAGTCTCGCGGCTGCACGACCAGTTCCTACGGGTTAAATTGGTCTCGGGGGAGGTGTTGGTGCCACCCACAGGGCCGTTCGGGGGCTGTTTCGGGTTTTCACCCTCTAACGCCATGTTTTTAAACCTAAGTCTAGAAATATGCAAATTATCCTCGTATTCTCAAACCGAGAGTCTCGCGGCTGCGCGGTCAGTTCCTATGTGTTACATTGGTCCCGAGGGAGGTGTTGGTGCCACCCACGAGGACGTTCAGGGGCTATTTCGGGTTTTAACCCTCTAACGCCATATTTTTAAATCGAAGTCTAGAAATATGAAAATTATCGTTGTATTCGAAAATCGGGAGTCCCGCGGTTGCGGTGTCAGTTCCTACGAGTTACATTGGTCCCGAGGGAGGTGTTGGTGCCACCCACGGGGCCGTTCGGGAGTTGTTTCGAGTTTTTACCCTCTAACGCCATGTTTTTAAGCCTAAGTCTAGAAATATGCAAATTATCATCGTATTCTGGAACCGGGAGTCCGCGGGTGCGCGGTCAGTTCCTACGAGTTACATTGGTCCCGTGGGAGGTGTTGGTGCCACCCACGGGGCCATTCGGGGGTTGTTTCGAGCTTTCACCCTCTAACGCCATGATTTTAAGCCTAAGTCAAGAAAATGCAAATTACCCTCATACTCTCAAATCGGAACTCCAGCGGTTGTGAGGTCACT
Organism: Sambucus nigra; assembly: GCA_949130495.1. Classification (NCBI taxonomy): domain Eukaryota; kingdom Viridiplantae; phylum Streptophyta; class Magnoliopsida; order Dipsacales; family Adoxaceae; genus Sambucus; species Sambucus nigra. The sequence continues at coordinate 589,693,055 of OX422208.1, forward strand.
TCCTACGAGTTACATTGGTCCCGTGGGAGGTATTGGTGCCACCCACGGGGCCGTTCGGGGGTTGTTTCATGTTTTCACCCTCTAATTCCATGTTTTTAAGCCTAAGTCTAGAAATAAGAAAATTACCATATTACTCTCAAACTGGGAGACCCGTGGCTGCGGGGTCAGTTCCTACGAGTTACGTTGGTCCCGTGGGAGGTGTTGGTGCCACCCACGGGACCGTTCGGGGGCGGTTTCGAGTTTTCACCCTCTAACGCCATGCTTTGCCTAAGTCTAGAAATTTGTAAATTACCGTAATATTCTCAAACCGAGAGACCCGCGGCTGCAGGGTCAGTTCCTACGAGTTACTTTGGTCCCGTGGGAGGTGTTGGTGCCACCCACGGGACCGTTCGGGGGCTGTTTCGAGTTTTCACCCTCTAACGCCATGTTTTGCCTAAGTCTAGAAATATGCAAATTACCGTCATATTCTCAAACCGGGAGACCCGCAGCTGCAGGGTCAGTTCCTACGAGTTACGTTGGTCCCGTGGGGGGCCGTTCGGGAGCTATTTCGAGTTTTCACCCTCGAACGTCATGTTTTTAAGCCTAAGTCTAGAAATAAGAAAATTACCGTCGTACTCTCAAACCGGAAGACCAGCGGCTGCGGGGTCAGTTCCTACGAGTTACGTTGGTCCCGTGGGAGGTGTTGGTGCCACCCACGACGCCGTTCGGGGGCTGTTTCGAGTTTTCACCCTCTAACGTCATGTTTTTCAGCCTAAGTCTAGAAATAAGCAAATTACCGTATTACTCTTAAACTAGGAGACCCGCGGCTGCGGGGTCAGTTCCTACAAGTTACGTTGGTCCCGTGGGAGGTGTTGGTGCCACCCACGGGACCGTTCGGGGGCTGTTTTGAGTGTCACCCTCTAACGTCATGTTTTTAAACCTAAGTCTTGAAATATGCAAATTACCGTATTACTCTCAAACCGGGAGACCCGCGGCTGTGGGGTCAGTTCCTACGAGTTACGTTGGTCCCGTGGGAGGTATTGGTGCCACCCACGGGGCCGTTCGGGGGCTGTTTCGAGTTTTCACCCTCTAACGTCATGTTTTTAGGCCTAAGTAAAGAAATAAGCAAATTACCGTCGTACTCTCAAACCGGGAGACCCGTGGCTGCGGGGTTAGTTCCTACGAGTTACATTGGTCCCGGGGAGGTGTTGGTGTCACCCACGGGGCCGTTTGGGGGCTGTTTCGAGTTTTCACCCTCTAATGTCATGTTTTTAAGCCTAAGTCTTGAAATATGCAAATTACCGTATTACTCTCAGACCGGGAGACCCGCGGCTGCGAGGTCAGTTCCTACGAGTTATGTTGGTCCCGTGGGAGGTGTTGGTGCCACCCACGGGGCCGTTCGGGGGCTGTTTCGAGTTTTCACCCTCTAACGCCAGGTTTTGCATAAGTGTAGAAATACGTAAATTACCGTCGTACTCTGAAACTGGGAGACCCGCGACTGCGGGGTTAGTTCCTACGAGTTACGTTTGGCCCGTGGGAGGTGTTGGTGCCACCCACGGGGCCGTTCGGGGGCTGTTTCGAGTTTTCACCCTCTAACCTCATGTTTTTAAGCCTAAGTCTAGAAATAAGCAAATTACCGTCGTACTCTCAAACCGGGAGACCCGCGGCTGCGGGGTCAGTTTCTACGAGTTACGTTGGTCCCGTGGGAGGTGTTGGTGCCACCCACGAGGCCGTTCGGGGGCTGTTTCAAGTTTTCACCCTCTAATGTCATGTTTTTAAGCCAAAGTCTAGAAAATAAGCAAATTACTGTATTACTCTCAAACCGCGAGACCCGCGGTGGCGGGGTCAGTTCCTACGAGTTACGTTGGTCCCGTGGGAGGTGTTGATGCCACCCACGGGGCCGTTCGGGGGCTATTTCGAGTTTTCACCCTCTAACGTCATGTTTTTAAGCCTAAGTCTTGAAATATGCAAATTACCGTATTACTCTCAAACCGGGAGACCCGCGGCTGCAGGGTCAGTTCCTACGAGTTACGTTGGGCCCGTGGGATGTGTTGGTGCCACCCACGGGGCCGTTCGGGGCCTGTTTCGAGTTTTCACCCTCTAACGTCATGTTTTTAAGCCTAAGTCTAGAAATAAGCAATTTACCGTCGTACTCTCAAATCGGGAGACCCGCGGCTGCGAGGTCAGTTCCTGCGAGTTATGTTGGTCCCGTAGGAGGTGTTGGTGCCACCCACGGGACCGTTCGGGAGCTGTTTTGAGTTTTCACCCTCTAACGCCATGTTTTGCATAAGTGTAGAATTACGCAAATTACCGTCGTACTCTCAAACCGGGAGACCCGCGACTGCGGGGTCAGTTCCTACGAGTTACGTTGGGCCCGTGGGAGGTGTTGGTGCCACCCACGGGGCCGTTCGACGGCTGTTTCGAGTTTTCACCCTCAAACCTCATGTTTTTAAGCCTAAGTCTAGAAATAAGCAAATTACCGTCGTACTCTCAAACCGGGAGACCCGCGGCTGCGGGGTCAGTTCCTATGAGTTACGTTGGTCCCGTGGGAGGTGTTGGTGCCACCCACGAGGCCGTTCGGGGGCTGTTTCGAGTTTTCACCCTCTAACGCCAAGTTTTTAAGCCTTAGTCAAGAAATATACAAATTATTGCCGTATTCTCAAATCGAGAGTCCCGCGGCGGCGACGGCAGTTCCTTCGAGTTACATTGGTCCCGGGGGTGGTGTTGGTGCCGCCCACGAGGCCGTTCGGGGGCTGTTTCGGGTTTTCACCCTCTAACGCCATGTTTTTAAGCCTAAGTCTATTAATATGCAAATTATCATCATATTTTCAAATCGGGAGTCCGGGGCTGCGGTGTCAGTTCCTACGAGTTACATTGTACCCGTGGGAGGTGTGGGTGAGACCCACGGGGCCGTTCGGGGGCTGTTTCGAGTTTTCACCCTCTAACGTCATGTTTTTTAGCCTAAGTTCAGAAATAAGCAAATTACATTCGTACTCTCAAACCGGGAGACCCGCGGCTGCGGGGTCAGTTCCTACGAGTTACGTTGGTCCCGTGGGAGGTGTTGGTTCCACCCACGGGGCCGTTCGGGGGTTGTTTCGAGCTTTCACCCTCTAACGCCATGATTTTAAGCCTAAGTTTAGAAAATGCAAATTACCCTCGTACTCTTAAACCAGAACTCCCGCGGCTGCGCGGTCAGTTCCTACGAGTTACATTGGTCCCGTGGGAGGTATTGGTGCCACCCACGGGGCCGTTCGGGGGCTGTTTCGGGTTTTCACCCTCTAATTCCATGTTTTTAAGCCTAAGTCTATTAATATGCAAATTATCGTCGTATTCTCAAACCGGTAGTCCCGCGGCTGCGGTGTCAATTCCTACGTGTTACATTGGTCCTGGGGGAGGTGTTGTTGCCACCCACGGGGCCGTTGGCGGCATGTTTTGGGTTTTCACCCTCTAACGCCATGTTTTTAAGCGTAAGTCTAGAAATATGCAAATTATCATCGTATTCTCAAATTGGGAGTCCCGCGGCTGCGTGGTTAGTTCCTATAAGTTACATTGGTCCCGTGAAAGGTGTTGGTGCCTCTCACGGGTTCGTACGAGAGTTGTTTCGTGTTTTTGCTATCTAACGTCTTGTTTTTAAGCTTAAGTAAAAATATTTTTTAATTATCATCGTATTATCAAAGCAGGGGTCCCGTGATCGCGCGGTCAGTTCGTACGAGTTACATTGGTTCCGTGCGAGGTGTTGGTGCCATGTTTTTAAGTTTAAGTCTAGACATTAGCAAGTTATCATCGTATTCTGAAACGGGGAGTCTAAAATATTTTCAACATATTATCCAACAATGAAACCAATAATTATCCCCTACTCCTTCTAATTATCTCATACTCCTTCTAACATACTATCCAACAACAAGCCAACAACCAATAATTTTCCAACAACCAAACCAAACAAAACCAAATAATTATCCCATACTCCTTCTATCATCTAAAAGATTTAATAGATAATGCATATCAATTATATAACTACTTTATTTAATGTACAGAGTACCTGGTGTGTAATGAAGAACTGGTATGTAATGGAGAACTGGTATCGAATTGGTTAGATCTGCAATACGTAAACAATGTGTTATGAAGGACGGGTATGTAAAATTAAATAAATTACCTCACAAAATCACTAAATTGTTTTTGAAAATTAATGAAAGTACGGGACCGTACGGGGGCTGCTATAAAAAAATATAGGGGCCGCTACAAAACTTCCTTCAAACAAAATAGGGGTTGGGGTTGGCTTTTGCATAGGTAGAGGAATGCTTGAGTTGGATTCTTTGGTTTTCTTAGGTTGGGGTTTGAAGATGCAATAATCATACATATGACCTTTGTCCATATACTAAGAGATGAGGGATGGAGTATTTTTCCCTGAACTCTGCAATTCATCCTCAACACTTGTCCACTAATGCCATTGATCCTCACGGCCACATCTTTGCTGTGCTAAGCTCCATTGTACCTGCAACTGTCATGTTTTATGAGTGGATGGACTATAGACATGCTCGATCATCTTGACTACTACAATCAAATATGTAAATAATTTCAATTACAATAAACGCATAACAAAACTATTAATAAATAATCAAAACTTTACCTCGATGAATGTAGTGGTTCAATTAAATCCAACATCTTAGTACTGAAGTTTGGAAACCCTACATTTAAATTAGTCAAAAGGTTGATAAAACAAATAGAGATAAAAATTTGTACTCAACATCTTAATAGAGAAAATAATCAAAACCTCAATCGCAATAATTATCCACGTTTGAAATGCTCTCTCTTTTATTCTTCGGTCTCTGAATGGCATCTCAGTTCGTTAAAAAACGAGGAGTGTACAATTTAATTTGCATATATGTTAATAACTTCTCCACGTGTCAATCAGGCATGTTAGTGAATTAAATTATTGTAGCATCGTGTATCAAACTATCCATACAATGTCAAGATAATAGAAGCATTAGTAAGGCACCTAAGGTTAGTGATGATAATGCGACGAAACGGATTAAAATTTTCTAACCAAATCATTAATTTCAACACATGAACACATTATGACTATTTATAAATCCATTTTATTATGCCCATGTGAGCATCACAAAGTTGCCCGTGTCTAAGAAATTTTGTGAGCATTTTCAAATACTTAAGAGAGAAAGAACCGCACGGGTATGATCACTTAACACCCAAACAACAACTAACTCAAACTATTCTAAAAAAGCGATTGGAAAAAAGACTTACTTTGAATTACAAAAAGAAATATTACTACAATTACCTCAACAGATTGTTGTGTGTTGGCCCAAAAGTGTCCCAAATAAAGGTCTCCATAACGTTATTATCAATTTTATCACCACCTACGGGACAAACAACAGACAACCATGTAATGTATGACGTTAGTATAAAATTCCAAGATATAACACCCCAAATGTTTGATCCTACAGTACAAACAACAAATACAGCCAAGTAATGTATGATGTTAGTTTAAAATTTCAAAATATAGCACACCAAATGTTTGATGAAGTGATAGACAAAATTATAGCACACCAAATTTTTTGTCGATGATATCAAAATGAAAAGAAAATTAATAATTGAAATCTTCCTAAGAAAAAAGAAGATACAAATTATGAAAATATTTAACACCCATTATTTTACTACATACATTACAAAATACTTTTAAAACATAAATAACCCAAAGAACCCATTCCTCTTCCTTCACTAATCTATCAAACCCTGGAAGAGTGCGCTTTTTTTAATTGATGAACTAATCTAGAAAACATTAATTGTGCAATTCATTAACCAAATTACTAACTATTAATCTAAAATAAAATCTAAACAAAACAGAAAACAACCTGGGTTGCTTCAGCAGCCCTCCCACGCTGCCAACCATCCCCGTCTCCTTCACCCTTCCAGTGACTTCTCTCATTCCCCTTCCTCCTTCCGATAATGCCTACTCGTACATAAATCGCAACATAAGAGATGTGTTTTTTGCAATATAGCAAATTGACAACAAATTCAAGAAATTGCAAATCTAATCCAAACAAAAACCTAAAAGAAAATCCAAACAAAACTGACCTGTCTATCCCCAACTACTCACATCCACAACCCATTTCCATCCACCCAAAGACCCAAGTACCCACTTCTACCCGACCCTTAACCAAAGAGCCTGTTATACCCATTAACCCATTTTAAACCCACGACCCATCTCCCATGCCAAACCCAGAAACCCAAATACTATTCTCCTCAAGACATATCCGTTTTTTCACCATCTGTTAAAACCCCAAGAAAATAAAATACAATACAACCAGGTTCGTTCATCAACTATTTGAGATATTATAATTCCATTATCAGTGATGCCTAATTTGGGGTTGAGTGTTATGAAGGTGGTGTTGAGTTGGGGTTTGGTATGGGGAAGGCGATCTTGGTCGTCGTTGCCGGAGAAGAAATCATCGTCGAGGGTACCGACGAGGGTGAGCTGAATAAAAGGGTCTGCATCATCTAGGGAGAGTGGGGTCACGATCGATGAAGGAGGTGAGGAAGTGAGTGCCATTTTCGACATTGGGTTGGGTGTGTCTTTTCCACAGTTTGGGGAAGAAAAATAAACAAGATGAGCGGGAGAATTGAGAATTTGAGAGGCACTGTTTTGTTTTACGTTTAACACTGGTCACGGCCTAGAGCCGTGACCCATCCACCGCGACCCATTAATGAAACTAAGTGGGATGTATACAGCCTATTGGTCACGGCCTATAGCCATGACCCATAACAAGAAATGGTCACAGCTCACAACCGTGACCCTCAATCTGTGATGCGCGACCCTTTTTTATCAACCCTAGTGCTTGAATGAGGGATGGTCACGGCCTATAGCCGTGACCCACACCCAGAAATGGTCACGGCCCTAAGCCGTGACCCTCAATGTGTGTACTCTCTTCTTCTTCTTCATGCCATGGGTCACGGACTTGGGCCGTGACCCATCCGCGGCCAAGCTTTGAGGGAACTTTGGCGCGAGTTTCGCGCCAAGATGGTCACGACCTGGTCACGGCCCAAGTCCGCGACCACTGTGGTCACGGACTTGGGCCGTGACCACTTCAAGAGCATCGATAATTTAGTGTGATAATAAATATGGTCACGCCAAATATTGAGTGGATCACGGCCCAAGTCCACGACCAGCTGGTCGTGGAATTGGGCCGTGACCCACTTGGCGTGACCATTCGCAGGATTTGGTGTAGTGAAGTCTTGCAAAACAACTCCCCCGAAGTTGGTATTTATAGGGAAAGACATGAAGAGTTCCACGTTTTAAAAACTCTGAAATTCTATCTAGTGTACAGGTACCCCGAACCGGTTCGGGTCTCCTGCGAATCGGTTCGCCCATCGAACCGGTTTGGCCCTCGGTTCGGAAAAAATCGTTAGCCTGAGGAACTTAAACACTTGGCATTTTTCCCAAGTCTTTTTCTTGGAAATTTTTCCATTTTCAAAAAGCCGTAACTTGTTCACCGTAGTTCGGATTGAGGTGACGTTTCTTCCAGTATCTTCATTGCGAAAAGATATTTAACTTTCCAGTTGACCGATCCTCCGAACGGTGGTTGTAAAATTACCAAAATGACCTTGAACTTCCATATCGTGCCTTATTTTATTATTTTGACTTCTCTTGCATACTACTTGCGTAAAGTCCCTAAAATCATGGAACGTGAAGTCGTTGAGGCAGATGTGGGATACTTGATGGAGATGATGACTGCTTGATTCCCAGAATTCGGATTGAGACCATCGTGTGAGATCATGTAGAGACGTGCTAAATATAACGGCGTACGACATATACAAATGTAAGATAACGAACATGAGAAATATGTCCTTACAAACCAGTATTGCAATTTAATATAAAAATAATTACTCACAAATAAGGGGTATTACAAAAGGTTCACACAAAAGGAAGGTATATATTATATTGATACGTATGCTAATATTTATAGGGCATCAACTATTAAAGTATTAACTACTCTAACATAAATCTATAATATTTAAATCCGCTAAACAAACAATAAAAAAACTTTCTTAAATGGTGATTTAATTAAGGAAATATATATACTAAACAATCATAAGGTTTTGTTATAAAAGGCCAAGTTTTTTTTTTTAAACTTGTTAAATATTTATATGGCCTGAATCAAGAATGTAATTGGTGGCATAAAAAAATTGATTAAGTTTTTAATTCAAATGATTTTCATACTCATGAATTAGATAAATATGTATGTAACAAGTTTACATACAATAAATGTGAGATTATTTCATTATACGTTGATGAGATGTTAATATTAGGTACTGGTTTAGATAACATAAATAGTACCAAATCTTTTTTGTCATCTGAGTTTGATATGAAGGATCTTAGAATAGGCGGAGTTACTATATGGATTTCAATCATTAAAAAGAACAACAACTTGATTTTATCTCAGTGTCAATATATTGAAAATATATCAAAAGGTTAATCATTTTGATTACTATCCTATTAGTACAGTTTTGAGTCACAATTGAAATTAATGCCAAACAGTATATAAAGCATACAATAAGTTGAATATGCTAGAGTAAATAGTACGTATACTAGGTGTCCTACTAAGATTCTTTGGCATGCGATTAATATATTCTTAAGGTATCTAAAAGGCACCTTAGATTATGGATTAATTTATAATGGTTATCTTTCGGTCTTAGAAGGATAGTCTGAAGCTAGTTTGATTACCAACCAAAAGGATCGTTATTTTACTAGTGGATGGATTTTTACTCTTCGTAGCGGAGCTGCTTCTTAGGGATCCAAGAATTGACATGTGTAACCGAATATACTATGGCATCAAAATTTGTGGATTTATCCAAAATGGTTAAGAAATCTATTATTATAATTCCTCTTTGACGTAAGCTAATGGCTTATATATTTTTACATTATGAAAGTGAGTCGACATTGGCATGCGATTATGGTAAAATGCATAATAGGAAGTCTAAACACAATGAAATTACACATATTTGCATCAGACATGTGAATAAAAATGGTATAATAATTGAAGATTATGTGAGATCTAGTCAAAATTTGGCTGATCATCTTACAAAAGGCCATTTTAAAGAAATGGTGTTAAAAACATCAATAGGAATGGGATTAAGGACAAACTCTTGATCACTCTTGGTGGAAACTCGACTTAACACATGATTTTCATGCCTTGAGTTCAATGAGTAAAGTACACCATAAGTCATGACGTCAAGAACTTAAATACCTTTCATCATCTCATGAACAAGTACTTGGAATTTGTAATGTATAAATGGAAGAGTTTGAACATTTTCTCTTAATAGGCTTATAACATCTTTCAGCTAAAGTATTTTTTAACAAATACACTCCCACTAATATTACATATATAAGTGTGGAAGTGGTGCCATTTTCCATTTGAAAAAGTTCTTATATTTATAGAACTTATGAAATCAAAATACTCGCGCAAGGAAATTAAAAGTGTCTCCACATATATATGATACATACAAAGAAATCTGAATCAATGTGTAATATGAATTCAGATGGTCTTCGTGAAATTCTATTTGAAAGATTCATTCAATTATGCTCTCTGGTGAACTTTGATGAGTATTCAATAAATCAAGGTTCAAATCATAAGAAACCTTCATATATGTGTTGTCCCAATATGGCATCCATTTGCTTCTGGTTTTTTCATTTTTTTTGAAAAATGGTGGGTATTTTTGGATATTTTGACATTTTTAAAAAATAATTCTATTCTTTATTAGGGAATCGTTTATATAAAAACTCTAGTGTGTAGATATGAGAAAACTTATGATTAGTATGAAAGGTTGTATATAAGAAGTTTGTCTAACATAGGAAACATACCAAATTCATGTGTTGTACAAGATATTATGTGTTATATATGAGGTACATGCTCTTACCATATACCACCATCCTATGGGTTTTATTTCCTAAGGTGGTATGAAGTAACCCCATAACTCGTGACTTGCGTTACCATGCTTGAGTCGAAGCCCAACCCCAGTCTAACCCCATTCTTGATCATGTGCATGAGCATGAATGCATTTTCTTGATGCATTGATGCACTTTGGGTGCGCATTTGGCACTTAAAACGTGAGCCATAGAAGTTGGTCAGTGTTCTAAGTGCTTGGTGCATATATGTTCGGTCTGGTGTGGTTTGATAATGCTATTAGGGTTGGTTTGAGTTTGTGCCTTAATTTTTAGGTGATGAATATTAGATATATTAATGAACCATCACATTTATCAAATATACATATCGGTAGGGTATATACCTTTTTGCTAAAAGACATGACATTTATGAACAACCATGGTTATGCCTATATAAAGGGTTGATCTCTGACAGTTTTTATAATCAAAATTCTTTCTCTTTATCACTCCAATATTCTTGGAAACAAACCTCTGTTCTTTCGTTTTTGTTACTAAAATTCTGCAAAATTTGATATCGATTTCCATCTTCAAAGTTCTTGATTTTTATCATTAACCTGATTTTGTAATTGAAAAAGTATGCGCCTAAGGGTCTATTAATTAATTACAACATTAAGCATATTAAATCCTTGTAAATTTCAACTATTTTTCCTAAATAAAATTATTAATCCATATTGCATGCAAGTGATTATTAAAAACTGAAGCATAAATAAAACAATCACTAAAGAATACAAGGATTTTGAGTGGAGCCCGTGTGTGAAAAACCACTCTTACCCTAACCCACAATCAAGTCGATTAGTACTGAATGAATTTTTACAAGACTCAACAATGATACATACATAATTTATATATATGACAATGCATTGTCCTAGGCGATCTCTCCCTTGAGCTCTAGTCCTCTGTCGTTTTTTATATTAGCGAGTATTGCTCAAATCCAGGAAAGTCTACATATCCTCCAAGGCCTCAATATCCATCGTTTGCAATTATAGACAATATTCCCACATGTAATCCTATATGCTAATCTCCCATACAATTTCTCGTGAAATTCTTTTGTTGATGTAGAAGACTAGAGGGGATTGTAAACCTGAAATTTACCTTGAAAGCATGGAATATGAAAAGATCTCACACTTTCAAAGGACTTTATCAAAGCTATTAAAGGTTTTGTAAAAATTAGTCTTTTGACTTAAGAATTTATGAAGTTACTTGTACTTTTTACTAGAAGAACTTGGATAAAGAATGTTTTCCAAGTTTCAAGGCCCTCCTTCGAACCAAGGTCCCTTGTTCAAATGGGGACTCTTTCGCTCGAAGTACTCTCGTGTGAAGTTTTCATATTACAAGGGATATTGGAAGATAATCAAGGTCCTCGTATGAAGTCTTCTTCTCTTAAGGGAACCTCACTCCAAGTAGCTTATCTTACGAGGTCTACTATTTATTAAAAATAACCTCGAATGAAATTCCTTTCTTTTGATCACATTTAAATTTAATTTTTTACTTATCAATTCGCTACTTCAAATATAAGTAAAAAGGAAATACAAAACAGGAAAAACCTTACCAAACCTCTATTTTTTTAAAAAAAATTTGGTTATATATCGCGCAATAGCTCTTGTCACAATGCTTTTTCTTTGTCTTCAATGATGTCAATTACAACTCAATAGACTCAACACAATAACACATTTTTTTGTTCAAGAATAAAACCAACATAAATAAATCCTAAAAGGTAAAATATGTCTTTAAAGTAATTATAATATGCAGAATGGGAGGCTCCATTGTATCTTAACTACAAGTCTGCCAAACACTCTTAACAATCTAGTGGGGGGAGATATTGTTTTAAGACAATGATCTATTTACACTTTGGATAGTTTCAATTTATTATTTTATGGTCTTTTCCAATTCAACCATACATTATACATTTACATTTCTCTTGCTCTCCCATAGTTCTTCTCCCCCCCCCTCTCTCTCTCTCCCTATATATATATATCGTATATCCTCTCTAAGGACAAATTTTTGAATTGAGTCAATTCGTATGTTTTTGCTTATTCTGTGTTTGAACAAAACCTTTGAGTCATAGATTAAGACTTGAATGTGTTTACCTTTCAAGCCTATGATGTATTTTATTGAAGACCATAGCGGCCAAGCTAGAGCGTTACAACATCATGCCATGTTTTTGCCACGTTTTGTCTTCAACGTTCAAGAATCTCTCAGGTATGAATGCATATATTTTTTATCCTTGGATATTTAAATTTGGGTATTGTTTTTAATTTTTTTTATATGATATCGTTCAAGGGATTTTTTGAAAAGGTTTTAAAAGAAAAATATTTTTTGGTTTCAAGTCATTCGAATGATTTTATGCTATTCCTTCGAACGAGGTGCTCATATAATTTGATCGACATTCAAACGAGGATCAAATGAGGGTTTTTGGTCTAACAAAGCGATGTATTTTGAATCTCATGCGAAGTCTGATCGAACAAAATTAACTATTCATTCAAACGAGGTTCAGTTTGGTTCGAACGCGATATATAGTTTCATTCGAATGACCATTTGTTTTCATCCGAACAAACCCTAAAAATTTGTGCTGACTAAAAAAATATATTTTCTATATAAGGGGGCCCTGACATGAATTTTTAAAGTGACTTTTGGTGAAAATTAGTTTTCTAAACATATCCAAAAGGTTTCCAAATCCTAGTTTGATCAATCTTATTTAATATCCAAGTTTCAATTTGTATATGCTTTGAGATCTTTGTTTGGGCACCTTGATTTCATACTCTTCACATCTGATCAATCGTTTCATATGGTGGAATCTGTACTTGATGTTGTTTACACATGGTGGACTCTGTGTTGTGGTGAAGAAGTAGTGGACTTCATGTTAAGACCCGTAGATGGTTGCTGAGCCTATTCGGTGGATACCGAGGCTTGTGTGAACTCACAAGTTATGGCAGCTTCATGGGTGGATTTCTGCGGGTTACTATGGTAAAGGTTGAGGAACGAATAACATCAAGGCTTGCAAAGGCGTAAAGGTCATTGTGTAAGTCTACTGCTGTGACCTTTATAATTTCGTATATAGTAAAATTTGTGTGGCTGGACAGTCTGAGGTTTTTTTTCATTGTGAGTTTTTCTCGTACATCAGCGTGTTGTGGATTGATTTATTTTGTGTTGTTATATTCACCTAGATGCATGCTTTAGGTTTATGATAAAATTGTTTAGTCATTTTAACACAACTATCAATTTATTGGTGCTAAGTTTGATCGAGTTAATTTGTTTAATTGAACTTATATTTGAGAAATTAAAACTAGGGGTCCCTTGTTTTTTTCTCTATCCATAATCCCCCATGGAGGGCTATCAAGTGATATCAAAGCGGGTGTCTACAATTTTTTTTAGGTATGAATTCGGGATATTTTTATACGGAGGGTTAGTCACTATCTAGGCGACCGATGTTTGGTGGATTTAATTACACGTAATTGAAAGCGTGTATAAAATAATAACTTAAGGATATATATGAACGGGTTTGGGTAGATGTTATTAAGGGGTTGACCTCATCCACAACTTTAGTACATGAACTTCATGTCCCTAAACTCAAAGAAAGTTGGAGTGAGGATGATCAGAAATTGACTAATTATAATTCGCATGGTTTGAATGTTTTATTTTGTACGGTTATCCTAGAGGAGTTCCATAGTATTATGATGTGTGAGATATTAAAAAATCGTTGGATATACTAAAACTAACCCATAAGAGAACTCGTGCAGTCAAGGATTCTAAACTTTTGAACCTCACCACTCAGTTTGAATTCATTAGGATGGAATATAGTGAATCATTTGATGTGTTATATGCTATATTGTCTGTATTATGAACTCGTCTTTTAACATGGGAGAGAGTATGCCTAAAATTCGAGTAGTTAAGAAAATCTTATGGTCCTTATCTAAAAGATTTAATTCTAAAGTGACTGTTTTGAATTCCTTGGGTACTTTAGACTCTTTGAAATTCGAAGAGCTTATAGGTGATCTTCAAACCTATGGATATGTTTTCCTCCAAAAGACTAAAAAAGATAAGGACATTGCTTTGAAAGCCTGAAAGGAGGAAACACTGATGAGTTCGACATCAATTATGATGATATGTCTATGTTTGCAAATAATTTTAAAAAAGTTATCAAGTTTGGAAAAAAATAGAAAGATGAAAAGAAGTTTGAGAAAAGTAAGTTTAATAAGGCTCCAAAATTCCTTAAAAATTGTAATGATAATCTTAAGAGGGATGATTTAGATAGATGCTTTGGGTGTGAGAGTTATGACCATAAGGCAACTAAGTATACCACTAAGCTAAGAAAGTAATGCAACAATCCAAAGGTATACATGTAATACCTCGTACTTTTATGAGTTTTAAATATTGGATTGATTAAATTAAATATGGGAAATTAATTAATAATTAATCCGAATTAAAATAAATATTAACTAACGAGATAAGAGTTAGTATTTATTAGTGAGAATTATATTTAATATTACTGATCGAATAAAGTAATATATGATTGTGAATTTATTAAAATTATCGCGAGTAAGAAATACGATAATTACGGTAATTAAGTCGAGACGCGCGTGTCAATCGTGTCGGGACTAATTTAATAGAATAAAAAATAATGTATTTATAATTCACCCAAATGTTCATTTAGAGTGTGCCAATGTGTTCGGAAGGGGTCGAGATAGTCAAAAAATTATACTCGGGGGTTTAGTTTGGGTGCCAGAACAGTTTTAGGCCAAACCGGCATCCCGGGAGGGTGTTTTAGTACTTTATATTTTTGGAGTATTATTAATGATGAAAATAAAAGGTTTAATATAACATATACGGGGGAAGATTAGGGATATCATTTGTTAACCACAGAGAGGCGAAAGGAGGAAGAGGGAGGAAAGGTTTTTAAGGCTAGAACCTCCATTGCTACACCGTTTACACCACAAACACCACCACTGCGTAGATCGAAGATAGGGTATCGCACCTATATCATCTTCTCCAACGAATCATACCTTCAACCTAGAGGCAAGTGTTTAAACTTGCAAACTTTTAGCAATATTAATGTTCATGTTAGTGTAGGTGAATAATATACATGAGTTGCATATGAAATTGGGCGAAATTTAGAAGAATTAATTCATGATTGAGGACTGAATTGATTGTAGTTTAATTACTTTATGTATGTAGATTAGAACCCATGAAATTTGGATTAATATTGATGAATGAATCTGGATTAATTATGTTCTTAAACTAAAATTCGGAAAACTAGGGTTCTTATGATGAAAATTAAGGATTTCAAATTTAATTGATGATTAATTATTATTTAATGATTTTGGAGTATTATAAATAATCTTCATATGTTAGAAAAGTGATTAGCATTGATTGTTGTGAGTTTGGATGTGATTTGTAGAGGTTTTAGGATAAAAAATGGTGGAAAAATGCATGTGCTAGAGCTTGAAGCAGAAACAACCCAAGTCGCGCGAAGTATCGCGGAGCCTCGTTCAAGCAAGATAGGCATCTCGCTAGATGTCGTTCAAACGAGATGCAACCCTGGTTCGAACAATATGTCAGGATTTTTAGATTTCGGATTTGTTCCAATTTGCGCGATGTGGTTAAATTGAGTGAGATAAAATAATAATATAATTAATTCACTTTAGTGAAGAATTATTGGAACTTATTTGGGTATAATACTTTAAAGGATTCGGGGCGGTGAGTTATCCTTGGAAATTACGAGATAGAGAATATTTGTAATTTTATAAATATATTGTAAGTAGTGATGAGAAAAATACTATGCATGGGAATATAACAAGTGGGTTGTACGAATATCTATTGATTTTAATGAGATATGTGAATGCCTATTATATGATTTATTATTAAGTGTTTGAAATACCTATGCTTCTTGCTATCGCGGGAGGTTTTAAAAAGGGGACAATTTCATCCTGATGAGCCCAGTGGGGGAATTTTTGATTGGTACCTCAGGACGTAGAACCTAGGAACGACTTATCGGTGAGATGATAAGTTTGTGGTCATATGGGTGCGTAGGTATGTGAGTAGCCTATAGGCTTGGAACTATATTTGCATATAATATGTGTGATTTATATTTACTTGGTTCGCAAGTGATTACATACCAATAGTCCTTATTTCATACGTGATGTACCGGGAGTTGATAGCAACGTATGCTTGCATTGCGGGTCAACCCTTTGGGATGCCGTATTAGTATATAGATGATAGTGTGATGAATATGTGTATACATTTGTGATATTATCTACAACTTGAAATTTGTAGATAAGGATGATAATAAATTCTTAAATAACCTAAGTATGGGAACACTTAACTTTAATTATGAAACCTCCTATTCGAAATAAAAGATGTGGAAATATTCAATATGGTAATAAGTGGGAAATACGAATGGGCGCTATGAGTAACAGTTTAGCGAAGGAATACATTCGAACTAGTTGGTAGGATATAGATAAATAGAATGGTTTAGAGGTAAGTTAGTCCTGCACAATAGTTGAGAGGTGATAATCTCAAGTGAGAGATCAAAAATCTAACATGTATATAGTATTTGCTTTATCACATTTTAAATTCTTGCTAAACTGTTTTAAATTTTTTTTTCACACTCGGGCTCTGACACGTCTTTTGCAAAATATCTTTTCTTTTGTTGTATTTTATTTTAGGTGTCCAACCACAGGGATGCCAAGCTTAGAGTGTTGGACCAGTTGATGTGCTACAATTAGTGTGGGAGTTGTAGGTCCTGATATTTAGGCGCCTCCACTTCTATCATCTCAGTTCTATGATCTAGGCATTTTAGTTAGGGCATGTGTCACCCATTTTCATTTTATTTATGTCTGAGATAGATTTTAATCATTTCATTTCAGTACTTTTATTTTAGTTGGATTTAGCATTATTACCTTGTGATGGTTTGGATTTTAATTAACTAGGACGCTTATTCCAGTTTCTTCATATTTCAGTTAGATGGTGTTTTATTCATTATTTATTTATTCACGAGAATGTTGATTGTGTTAAAATTTAAATTAAATAATATTTATCAACAGGTTAGTTGTTTTGACTCTATCTTAAGTAATTATTAGGTGGTTGAATAAAATAAATAATGTTTTTCGACTGTGATGCTCAGAATGAACCAACCAGATACTCTGTTCTAAATTTTAGAAAGGACTGGCCACTCGGTATTTAATTGGGCAGGGTGTCACATGTGGTATCAGAGCATCAGATTCTAGAATCTTTTAGGATTTGTGTAGTTTATTATTCTTTTAGTTTAGCGTTCTTTGATATAGATCCCTATTATTAGGATTGTTGCATTCCTGATTATGTGATTACGCCTTCAGCTATTTGAGATTTAATGACTGTGGATTTATAAAATCTTTCTTGTTTTAGATGCCTCTCAGACGTGCACCGAGGGCTAAAAAGGCCCAACTTGAGCCACGGCCATCCCAGGCTCAGGGTGCAATGAATTGCCGAGGTTAATACCATCGTTGCCAGTCGGTTAATGTAGCACTAACAGTGGTTCAGTAAGTTCCATCATATGCACAAGCAGCGGGGCCAACACCGGTTCATGCATTCCCTTCTGCTTGGGAGGGAGTCAGAGATGCCTTCCAGAAGGCACATCCCCCAGAGTTCCAGAGGAGTTTGAATGTGGTTGTAACGAGCCAATGGAAGAAAGATATCCAATAGCATTTGAGGATGTATGAGTGCACGGAGGTGCAGAGGAAGATATTATATACTTTTATGCTAGTTGGGGCAGCGTTACAGTGATGGGAGTCCGCTACTGTAACAGATAAGCGTGATGTTATGACGATTTTGTACTTTTGGGTGCGGTTTGATCACAAATATTTTTCTTCCGCCATTCAGACTAAGATGAGGCAGAAATTACTGGACCTCACCCATGAGGGTAAGATTGTAGCAGAATATGCGGAAGAGTTTACTAGACTAGTAAACATGGTACCAACCGAGGTGCCTACTGAAGAAAAGAAGATACAGATGTTTATGGATGGCCTGACCTGGAGGATTTGACATCATCTTCTGGGTAACCTTTCCTTGTAATCCTATACATATGTACTCAATGATACTTTACTACACTGCAAGGATCACTGCTTCCATTTTAAGGTGAGAAAAAGAGGAGGTAAGTCCAACCAACAGGGCAGGATCGAAAGAGGTAGTGCCAGCGGGGCACAAGCAGCTCAGAGTCAACCGAGGCAGGGTGAGCAGGGTTCCCATCATGGAGATTTTTCTAAGAGGTTCAGATCAGGGGGACTTCATAATGGATAAGGAGGTTTCAGGAATAGCCATCAGGGTCAGCATGGCCATCAGGGATACCCGGGCCAGTAATAGTTTCAGCGGGGCCACCAGGTCCAAGGAAGAGGTGGCAATGACCAGCAGGGACAGAAAGGGGGAAACTTTGTTGGTAAATTCTTTACTTGTGGCAAAAATGACCACAAATGTTAAGAGTGTCCAGAGAGGGGCAGGGGCTTACAGCAGCAGGGCCATGCAGCAGCAATAACATGGTGCTTATCAGGAGCCCCGATGACTTATGTTGCCAGCTGCTCTCCTAGCACCAGCAACAGTTCCATGTTTGTCTGCCATCCCAGCAGCCTCGATTCAGCAGGGACTACTATAGTATGGGCATGTTTACAACGCCCACCAGGCATCAACTTTATATGCTCCACTCGCAGTTGAGGGTATATTTCCTATCCATGGGTCTATGGGGCGTATTTTGTTTAACACGGGGGTCTCATACTCTTTCATAGCCACTAGATTTGCACGGGCTGCAGGGTTATTAGACACGATCGACAATACTGTGACTTGTGTAAAATCACCATTGGGTAATGGTTCAATGATTTTCTTTATATGACGGGGTGTGGGTATAGTGATTGGGAGTCTTACTTTGCCTGCTGATATGCTTATTTTAGATATGTCTGAGTACGACACTATCATTGGGATGGATTGGTTAGTCGTGTATAGGGCCATGATCAATTACTTTAGTATAAGTATTATTTTCACTATCCCTGGTCAAGAGATGTTTATAATGGCAATGCCTCGCCCCAAGGGAGGATCATCCAATAACCTATTTTATATAGAGGAGGAGACCTTTACGGGAGTTATAATTTCCCTTAATTCGATTCCGATTATGTGCGAGTTCCTAGACGTGTTTTAGGACATACCGGGGCTACTACCGAGTAGAGAGATAAAGTTTGTGATTGATTTAGCATCGGGCACACGACCGATAGCTCATGCGCCGTACCATATGGATCCTATGGAAATGAGGGAGCTACGGGATAACATTAAGCAGTTATTGGGGCAGGGATTCATCCATAGGAGTACCTCAGCATGGGGTGCCCCAGTTCTGTTTGTGAAAAAGAGGGATGGGTCCCTAAGACTATGCATGGACTATCGGGAGTTGAATAAAGTTACCATACATAATAAATATCCGTTACCTCGCATCGACGACTTATTCAACCAACTGAGAGGAGCAACCTACTTCTCGAAGATAGATTTGAGATCGGGATGCCATCAGTTATGTATTTGGGAGCATGACGTGTGTAAGACTACCTTTCTGATGAGATATGGGTCCTACGAGTTTCGAGTTATGCCGTTTGGGCTAACTATTACACTAACAATGTTTAGGGACTTGATGAACAGGGTGTTCAGGGAGTTCTTATATGGTTTATCATCGTCTTCATAGATGACATCCTAATTTATTCGCAGATTGAGGAGGAGCATGCTAAGCACCTCCGTAGGGTTTTATAGACTTTACGGGAGAATGAGTTGTATGCCAAGTTTAAAAAATGTGGATTCTGACTACAAGAGGTATAGTGCTTGGGGCATATCATATTAGATAGGGGGATATTGGTGGAACCAAATAAGGTGTCAGTGGTGAGCTAGTGGTGATAGCCCATGACACCAATGGAGTTGCGGAGTTTCTTGGGGTTAGAAGGTTAATACAAACCGTTTATTCTAGGATTCTCGAAGATTACGGGTTCGATGACTAATCTGGCCCATAAAGGCGTACCATTTGTTTGGGATGATGCGTGTCAGTTGGAATTCAATGAGCTGAAGAATGAGATGACTTCAACACCCATACTAGCGCTCCCTAGGGCAAGTGTGGAGTACTTTGTTTTTACTGACGCATCACTACATGGTCTTGGTGGAGTATTATAACAATAGGATCAGGCTATAGCTTATGCTTCCCGCAAGCTTAAGCCTCACGAGAAGAATTACCCCACCCATGACTTGGAGTTAGCAGCAATTGTGTTTGCACTTCAAATTTGAAGACATTATCTCTTATGGGAGAAATTTTGCCTGTTAACAGATCACAAGTCACTGCAGTACTTGTTCACTCAGAGAGAGTTGAATATGCGTTAGCGCAGGTGGCTTGAATTTGTGAAGGACTATCGGTTTGAAAACCAGTACCACCTGGGGAAGGCTAATTTAGTTGCTAATTCATTGAGCCGTAGGCCAGTAGGTGAGGAGGCCGATGTGTGGAAGGCGAAATGGAAGGAGTTGGGACATCAGGATTCTGCTTCCTGGTCATTTATGTTAGTTATGATCGTTACACCCTAGATTGTGATGAGAGTGGTACAAGCCTTGGCAGCAGACCCATTTTTTAAGGAGAGGATTCGACACCTTCCAGCATAGGGAGCTAAGTCTTACTCAGTGAGTCCCGAGCTTCAACGGACATCTGATTATTCTAAAGGGGGAGGAACTGCGATATGTGAGGATGACAGAGTTACATGGGGCTCTATTTACGATACATACCGATGGGGATAAGATGCAACAAGATATGAGGCAGGAGTACTGATGGTGTGGAATAAAGAGGGATATTGCCAAGTTTATCTCGAGTTGTACCACTTGTCAGCTAGTAAATATGGACCACCATAGTTCCACAGGGATTCTTCAGCCACTAGAGATTCCTATGTGGAAAATGGAGAGCATTTCCATGGATTTCATCACAGGGTTGCCTCCTTCTCAGAGGTGTCACGATTTCATATGGGTGATAGTGGATCGGTTGACTAAGGTAGTCCAATTTCTTCCAGTCCGGATGGATTATACCATGACATAGTATGGCCAGTTATTCATCGCAAAGATAGTGAGATTACACGGGGTGCCCCATGATATTGTGTGCGATCGGGACAAGATTTTTGTGTCTCACTTTTGGGAGAGATTTCAGGAGGCTATGGGCACCGAGTTACGGTTGAGTACGACCTACCACCTGCAGACTGATGGGAAGACTGAGCAGACAAATCAGATGTTGGAGGATATGTTGCGTATGTGTGTCCTTGATTTTAGTGGGAGTTGGTAACAGTAACTTCCACTGGTGGAGTTCACATATAATATCTCCTTTTAGTTTACGATTGTTATGGATCCATTGGAGGCGCTCTATTATAGACCTTGCCGTTATCCTGCTTATTGGTTATAGGTGAGGGACAACAATCTACTTGGTCCAGAGGTGATTCAGGATACGTCGATAGAGATTGATGTGATTCAAAGTCGCATACGGGTAGCCCAGAACAGACAGAAAAGCTACACCAATGCTAAGCAGTTCTTTCGGGAGTTTAGTGTGGGTGACCAGTTGCTACTATGTGTATCTCCAACGAAGGGTATTCTGAGGTTTGGGATATGTGGGGCCATTTCCTATCATCTAGTGGATTGGATCAGTAGTGTATAGACTTGGACTGCCGGGGCACTTGCACTGTATTCTTAATGTGTTTCATATTTCTTTACTGAGACAGTATATCTGGGATGAGTTAACTCAGACTCACATTGCTCTAGAGCATGTTGACTTACAGCTTGGCAGCTTATATGAGGAGAGACCGGTGGCTATTCTAGACCATAGTGATTGGAGATTGAGGTCAAAGGTAGTTCCACTTATGTGTGTCTAGTGGGAGCACCATAATATCGAGGAGTCTACTTGGTAGCGCAACGCTGAGATGCGCGAAAAATATCCAGAGTTATTCTTACCAGGTATACTTTTATTTTTCAAATTTCGTGACGAAATTCCATTGTAAGGGGGAAGTATGTAACACCCTGTATTTTTATGAGTTTTAAATATGATATTAATTAAATTAAATATGGGAAAGTAATTAATAATTAATCCGGATTAAAATAAATATTAACCAACGAGATAAGAGATAGTACTTATTAGTGAGAATTATATTGAATATTCTTGAGTGAATAAAGTAATATATGATTGTGAATTTATGAAAATTGTCACGAGTAAAAAATACGGCAATTATGGTAATTAAGTCGGGATGTGCGTGTGAGTCGTGTCCGGACTAATTTAATAGAATAAAAAAATAAATTATTTATAATTCACCCAAATGCTCATTTAGAGTGCTCCAATGTGTTCGAAAGGGTCAAGATATTCAAAAAATTCTACACGGGGGTTTAGTTTGGGTCCCGGGATAGTTTTAGGCCAAACCAGCATCACAGGAGGGCGTTTTAGTAATTTGTATTTTTAGAGTATTATTAATGACCAAAATTAAAGGGTTAATATACCATGTACAGGGTAAATATTAGGATTATCAGTTGTTAACCACAGAGAGGCCAAAGGAGGAAGAAGGAGGAGAGGTTTCTCAGTCTAGAACCTCCATTGCTACACCGTTTACACCACGAACTCCACCACCGCATAGATCAAAGAGAGGGTATCGCACCTATATCATCTTCTCCAATGATTCATATCTTCAATCTAGAGGTAAGTTTTTAAACTCTAAAACTTTTAGTAATAATTATGTCCATGTTAGTGTAGGTGAATAATATACATGAATTGCATATGAAATTGGGTGAAATTTAGAAGAATTAATTCATGACTGAGAACTGAATTGATAGTAGTTTAATTTCTTCATGTATGTAGATTAGAACCCACAAAATTTGGATTAATATTGATGAATGAATCTAGGTTAATTATGTTCTTAAACTGTAATTTGGAAAAGTAGGGTTCTTCTGTTGAAAATTAAGGATTTTAAATTTAATTGATGATTAATTATGATTTAATGATTCTGGAGTATTAGAAATCATCTTTATATGTTAGAACAATGATTGGTATTAATTTTTGGGAGTTTGGGTGTGATATGTAGAGGTTTTAGGATAAAAAATGGTGGAAAAACGCAAGTGCTAGAGGTTGATGACCAAACAACCCAGGTCGCATGAAGCCTCGTTCAAGTGAGATAGGCATCTCGCGAGATGTCATTCAAATGACTTGCTCATCTCGTTCAAATGGGATGCAACCCTGGTTCGATCGACATATCAGGATTTCCAGATTTCGAATTTGTTCCAATTCATTTGACATAGTTAAATTGAGTGAGATAAAATAATGATATAATGAATTCAGTTTAGTGAAGAATTATAGGAATTTATTTGGGTATAATAGTTTAAAGGATTCGAAGCGGTGAGTTGTTCTTAGAAATTACGAGAGAGAGAATATTCGTAATTTTGTAAATATATTGTAAGTAATGCTGAGAAAAATACTACACATGGGAATATAATAAGTGGGTTTTGCTAATAACTATTGATTTTAATGGGATGTGTGAATGCCTATTATATGATTTATTATTATGTGTAAGACATACCTACGCTGCTTGCTATCGTGGGAGGTTTTAAAAAGGGGACAGTCTCATCCTGATGAGACCACTAGGGGGATTTTAGATTGGTACCTGAGGACATACAACCTAGGAACGACTTATCGGTGAGTTGATAAGTTAACGATCGTATGGGTGCATAGGTATGTGCGTAGCCCGTAGGCTTGTGACTATGCTCGCCTCCAATATGTGTGACTTGTATTTTTATGGTTCGCGAGTGATTCCCAACCGATAGTTCTTATTTCATACGTGATGTACCGGAAGTTGATAGCAGAGTGTGCACACACCGCGGGTCAGCCTTTGGGGTGTCGTATTAGTATATATATATGATAGTGTGATGAATATGTGTATATACTTGAGATATTATCCACTGCTTGAAATTCGTAGATAAGGATGACAATAAATTCTTAAATAACTTAAGTATGGGAACACTTAACTTTAATTGTGAAACCTCCTATTCGAAATAAAAGATATGTAAATATTTAATATGGTATTACGTGGGAAATACGAATGGGCACTATGAGTAATAGTTTAACAAACGAATACATTCTAACTTGTAGCTGGGACAGTGATAACTAGAATGGTTTAGAGGTACGTTAGGCATGCAAAATAGTTGAGAGGTAAGAATCTCAAGTGAGAGATCAAAAAGATAATATGTAGATAGTATTTGCTTTATCGCATTTTAAATACTTAATAAACTGTTTTAAATTTTTTTTACACTCGGGCTCTCACTTGTCTTTTGCAAATCTCTTTTCTTTTGTTGTATTTTATTTTAGGTGTCCAGTCACAAGGTCACTAATCTTAGACTGTTGGACCATTTGACGAGCCACAACTAGTGTGGGAGTTGTACGTTCTCATATTTAGACGCCTTAACATCTATCATCTCAGTTCTATAATCTAGGCATTTTAGTTAGGGCATGTGTCTCCCATTCTCTTTTTATTTTTGTCTGAGAGAGATTTTACTCATTTCATTTCAGTACTTTTGTTTCAGTT
The DNA here is from genome assembly GCA_949130495.1 of Sambucus nigra. Taxonomy (NCBI): domain Eukaryota; kingdom Viridiplantae; phylum Streptophyta; class Magnoliopsida; order Dipsacales; family Adoxaceae; genus Sambucus; species Sambucus nigra. Next base: position 589,717,559 of record OX422208.1, read on the forward strand.
GGATTTAGCATTATTACATTGTGATGGTTTGGATTTTAATTAACTGGGACGATTATTCCAATTTCTTCATATTTTAGTTAAATGGTGTTTTATTCTTTATTTATTTATTTATTTATTCATGAGAATGTTAAATGTGTTAAAAATTTAAATTAAATAATATTTATTAATGGGTTAATTGTTTTGACACTAGATTAATTAATTGTTAGGTGGTTGAATAAAAAAAAATATTTTTCGACCGTGATGCTAAGAATGAACCAACCGAATACTCTGTTCCAAATTTTATAAAGGGTTGGACACTTGGTATTTAATTGGGCTGGGTGTCACAATACAATACCACCCTTAGTGATAATGAACCAAAGAAGGAACCTGATTCCCCTGTTGAGTGCAACTACACCGCATTCATGGATTGTCATTTGAGCCTTGATGAAAAGTCTTTCGATGAAAATAATTTTGAGCATGACGATTCCGAGGCCATAACTTGTGATTTCCAAAGTGAGTGGTTGTGAATAGAGTGGTAATGATGAATAAGAAGAAGAATATGGGGATTGTGAACTTTAAGTTAAGTTGCGAGAGTCGTCTGGAGGGACGGTAAAATTGAAAAAGGCTAACTTGAAGTTGGAATCTAGATTGAGATAATGTGCCATAGGGAATGATGAGAGTATATTGATTGAGGATCTTAGGGAACGTGAGAATACTCTTAAGGATAAGCTCATATATATTGAGGCGGAGCAACATAATCTTTGGGGATTAATGGAGATTTTTAATAAAGAATCCCTTATTTTTGATGAGTCTTGTTGCTTTCTTGAGTTTAGGACTGTGGAGTTAGAAGAGAGATTAAGAGAATCGAGTAATGTCAGATTTGATTTGAAATCTAGGTAAAAAAAATATGAATAAATTTTAGCCACCATCCAAATTAAAGATGACAATGATAAGATTTTCTTCGATGATCCAAATGCTTTCGCTAATAAAGACAAAACCATGATTTTAATAGAGTCGAACGTTACTAGGGACTTTAGAAAAGGTTAACCCACGAGTACCATTCCTCGTGTCTTCACATACACACATTATGGTAGGAAAGGTCATTTTGGGCATTTTTAATTTGATCTTAGAAAAGTAACTAGGAAGTCTAAAACGAGAGTCACCAAGGTTAATATATCCCAAGAGCATCATGTCACACCTATATGGGTTAAAAAATCAGATTGGAGTATTTAACCATTATACTTGTTGATTCTTGAATGCTTGCACATGATTCTTCTCATGCTAAATCTAAAGGTTGAGTATGTTGGCATGTTTTCATACACTGCATTTCATGTTATATATCTCATTATTAGTTATATAATGTTTGAGTCTTTTGTATTTTTATTTTTTATTTATTACGTCTTATTGAAAAGTACAAAAAAATTATTTATCTTTTGAGTTTTGTTTCAAGTGATTCATTTTTTTGGAAAAATGTTTAAAAACTCAAATAGATTTTTGTTTATGTGTAGTTTAGTTTTATACATTTTGCATGACATATCTTTGTGTTTAAATCCACTTCATTCCATGTATCCATGTGTCTAGGAGATTCGATTGTGATTTTTAATGTTTAAATTGTTCTTAATCACGTTTGAATGTAGTAGTTTGACTTTGATTTGCTTAATGACTTCACTTGCATATGCTTCCGCACACACATGCACGTTCTCTTTTGGATTTTTACTTCATATGTTACATGAGCTAAGTGAGGTGTTCTCTTAATAATCTTGTCATATATATATATATATATGATTTTTGGATTTATGAGTATAAGAACCATTGACCGTGAGCTTGCTATTTTATTAGACATATGAGTGGGCAGGAAAAAGGGCTACGAAGGAAGAAATATTCCTTCCGTAAAAGGCCACCGTTGGTAAGAGCTTAAAAAATTAGAATGCAAATAAAAAAAAAATATTGCCAAGTCCAAAATTTATTTCATTGATTCTTCAATTGATTTCATATCTTCAAAATGATAGAGAAAAAGAAAAGATTGAATATCAACAGTTTTGAGGGTGTTATAAGTTGAAGATCAACAAGTTTGCACAATGAGTCATAGTTACTTCATGTTTTAGCTATTGATTTAAGAATCATCCATATTTTTTTTATACAAATGTGCATTGTTCTTGTTTTTCCATTTATTAATTCACTTTATTTGCCAGTATGAGGCTAAATGTTTGTTTGATAAGGTTAATGTAGTAAAATATAACTCATTAAACATTTTTTAGTGACTGGGCCATATTTTGTTTGTTGCTAGTTCACGCCCCTTCACTCCGTACCACTTATGATTAAACACATCGATACTATGCTAGTGTGGAACATTTATGTGTTTTGTATCTTTTTTGTGGTGTTTATATATATATATATGTCTCTGTGTCATTGATAACTTTTTATATTTATATATAGGGTATAATTTGTTTTTGAGTCTTTGCGTTTGCATTTGGTCCATGCATGCCAAATGTTATGTCTTAAGTTTCATGTAGTTTGAAATTGGTATGCTTGATGAATATATTGGTATCTTATGCTTCGATTTTGCATCAATATTGGTATCGAATGTTCATTATTTGGATTAATTGTACTTGTGCTGCCACTGTGTCTCTCTTTACCTGTTACACTCTACACCAATGCATGATATAAGTGTTTTTCCTTTTGGATTACCCTTACTTCTTTCGGGGGAGAAATAGTAATATTGGGTAGAAATGGTTTATTATGCATCTTTATCTTTTTCTATTCCCGAACAAAAAGGGAAGAAATTGTATCTCAATCTTTATAGTCGTGGGGAGATTTTTACCTTAGGGGGAGACGTCCTAACTTAGGTAGATATTGTTAGACAAAGGAGGAGGTTTTATTTTTATGTTGATTTATATTGTTATATGTTCTCTTTTCATTTGAAGGTGTGTTGAAGTGTACATTTTTGCAATGATACGACAAGGTTTACACAAGAGCAAAGCTACTCAACGCAAGTCTGTCAAGTATGTACTTTTTTCTTTTGGGGTCGGGAGTTGAGTATTTTAGAGAGCTTGACGAACCACAGGATTTTACTTGCATTTTATCCCGGAATATCCAAAAGGGAATATTTATAAGAGATTTTTTTTGAATCGAGTCAATTTATATGTTTTGCCTTATTCCATGTTTTGACAAAACCTTTGAGTTATAGGTTGAACTTACGTGTGTTTACTTTTCAAGCATATGACGTGTTTAATTGAAGACCATAATGACCAAGTTAGAGCGTTACATGAATGTGCCATATTTTTACCACGTTTCGTCTTCAATGTTCAAGGATCTCTCAGGTATGGATGCGTATAGTTTTTATCCTTGGATATTTAATTTTGGGTTTTGTTTTAAGAGTATTTTATAAAATATTGTTTGAGGGATTTTTCGAAAAGGTTTTAAAAGAAAAATATTTTTTGGTTTAATCGTTCGAACGACTTTTTGATGTTCGTTCGAACGAGGTTCTCATGTCGTTTGACTGACATTCAAATGAGGATAAAACTAGGGTTTTCTCTCTAATATAGCAAATGTTGTTTGAATCTCGTACGAATTCTAATCAAATGAGATTAACATATTCATTTGAATGAGGTTCAGTTTGGTTTAATAAGATAAGAAATTTCATTCGAACAACATTTTGTTTTTGTCCGAACTCACCCTCGAAAAATGTGCCATCTTGGAAAATGTATTTTTAATATAAAAGGGTCATGTCATAAGTTTTTAAAGTGAAATTTGGCAAAAACTACTTCCATACACACATCCAAAAGGCTTCCAAATCCTATTTTAAACCATCATATTTAAGATCCAAGTTTAAATTCATATATGATTTGAGGTCATTTTTTGGGAACCTTAGTTTATTACTCTTTACATCTGAGAAATCGTTTCGCGTGGTGGAATATGTACTATATTGTTGTTTAAACATAGTTGAAAAGCCGTGCGAACCAATTGCGGTGTGTGATATCGAATACAAATTATTCGCAAGTTTCCAAGTAAACCATAATCAATAAGAGTCTTTTTTTAAAAATAATAAAATCAGCCCCTAAATATGCACCTACGTGTGTGCGTGTGTCAAACAGTAAATAAATAAAGCATGTCACACAAAATATCAAGAAAAATCTCCGCAGGGCAAAACCATATTATTTTTACTATAATTTGCATAGAACGGTTACACGGATTATAATGAAAATAAGTTTGACATGCAAAAATACCCGCAGGTGTCGATTCCGATGTCGTCGGTTGGAATCTCCCGCAGTAATTCCAGATGGACAACAATGAAAAAGAGACTGGCTTCTTCACAAAATACTCCAAATGAGTTAAATAAATCCTTGAAGGTTTATAAAATCTGCACGGCATAACTGGGAATGTGTTTGCATTTAAAGAGGCATAAAGCCTTAAAAATGATGAAGTCTAAAAAGGTGAGCCGTCATAGGTTGATTAGTGCAGAAAAAAGTTTCGAAAAATATTTTGAATCAATCAAGTAGAAAGTGATAGAAAGTGTCACAAAAAGCGAGGCAGCATCGTTCGAACGAGATAGGCATCTCGCGCGAATGACATACACGTTTCGTTCGAACGACATCAGGCGAGATGCCATCTAGCTCGAACGATAGTGTATCTCGTTTGAACGAGCACGCTGTCCAAAAAAGTCTGCTTCTACACATAGAAAAATTTCCGCTTTTTGATAAAAAAATAATTTAGACTTCAAAAAATATTTTCTAAAAAATTCCCAAATCTTTATGCAAATATAAACAACTCCAATAAATCATTTTATCAATAATATGTTGTGGAGTAGTAGGAATCGGTTGAGCAGCACGTCGAATGAAGCATGATGTACGTGTGAAGATTATGGATGTATGGATTCGAATAAAGGCCGTCGTAGATGATTGTAATGATGTGCCAAATGTAATGGTATCAGGCATACAAATTGTGATCTAGGAAAAACAGAAAAATCCTCGATTCTACCCTGGGCATTTATAAAATTATGTCCTTACAAATATCCCCCTATGTCTATGCCAGTACATACATAAAAAATTCGAATTATGCAATCTCCCAAAAATAAATGACATATAAGATAATATCCCCATTAAACCCTCAAATCGAGAATACTAATTAACATGTCTTCAATCAAACTTCAACATCTTCAAATCTTCAACACTTCAAAAACTCCCAAATCTTTTCTCATCAGGGTGTGAAATCCAATAGATATCAACTTTGTACCTACGCACATGAGATAAAGGAAATACCCGTGACACGCAACAATTTGAAATATATTTCCCCCCCATAATTCATTCTCCCCCTTTTTATGATGTCCCCAAATAGACAGATATGAGAAGCATAAATATGAAAAATGTCACAAAAGTTTTCTTTTATTTTTAAATTTTTTTACCCAAAATATACAACAATGAATATGGTAAATGTCACAAAAAATCTTCTATGTTTGAATTTTTTCAAAAAGAAATATCACACAAAAAATAAGATACAAAAATAAAATAAAAATCACACCATGGATACAAACTCAAAGAACCAAGTCATGGAAATGGAATGTACGGGTGTGAACAGTTTCGATAGGAAAATAAACTCAATTAATCATATGTGCACGATGCATACGTGAGCTCCTTATGAATGGAAATCCAAAGTATCCTTAGGTGTAAAAATTGTTGAATTTAGATGACATTGTCTTGTACAAATAAACAAATCAAAATCAAAGTGATTTCCACACCAATAACGTCCAATACTATTTAACGCTTTTTCAAGATTTTCAAGGACGTGCAAATCGGTTATAAAATCTCTATCCAAACACCCTTATATATATTTTCTTTTAGAGGTAATTTAAATTCTCAAACTTTGGAGAATTGATGCAAAAACCTAAATGGCCCATAAATGGCATGAATTTCTTTTTATTGACTTTAAATTTTTTCGTGCTCTTTTAAACCTCTTTGGACCCCGGATAATAAAATTTCTCAATTTTTTAGGTCCGTTATAACGGTGGCTTAGTATTCGCAAAGGCCAAATGAACTTTTCGCATCCCTTCCCCATTTTGAAATAAAGCACACAAACTCACAAACAGTTCTTACATGCACACCTTTCTTATCAAGTTTTATCACGCTTGGTTTGATTTAAGGACAGGATTGAAGTGAAAGCACCCAACCAACATGTGATAAGACAAGCACAATGATCAAACAAATCCATGCATGTGTGTAATAAAGGAAATTATGAGTCAAACATGTAGGAAGTAACACTTAATTATATCTTAATAACTCCAAACATTATAAAGCATAAAGATGACATGATATACTGTCTCAAAACACTATCAAATAGTTACATGAAAATATGGAATGATGTTGGGACTTGGTCATCCTAAGTGTCTATCCATAAATGGTACAAACAAAATACAAAAAACATTTTGGATTTTTCAAAATTTTTATCAAAATAAAATCTTTTTGTATTTTCAAATATTTTATTTAAAAATCCAAAAATTTAAAAAAAAAATACATACTACCAATAGGCAAATAATGTCATCATGAAAAACATCCTATGCTAGTAAACAAGTTGTAACAACCCTCGCTTTTGAGAACCTATTTTATATTTATTTACTATGTGTAGTAAATATATAAACTGTTGGAATGGGGAGTAAGTATTAATTTAGCGAAGAAAAGTTAATATTTGCTATGATGCTGCATATTTACCTTATGTGTAGGTGAATATAACCATGATGTATTTTATTGTGTCATGAAACTCAAAATGGCATTTTGACTTAATAATGAAACCAGAACTTAAAATGGATTATAAAATTTCCAAATGATAATTTGGATGGCGTAGTTAGTTCTGGGAGATGTGAGACAGTCAAATTGTGTGCCATATTGTATTTTGAGGATTCGGGCACTTTTGACTGGTTTTAGCTTAAATGTATAGTTGCGTATTATTTTATCGCGGTAATGATCACTTAAGTGTTAATTCTAACATAAAGGCACGATTTACATCTTGAGTAAGTCACTATTCCCCTAATTGTGTTCCTAAACCTAAAGAGAAAAAGAGAAGGAGAGAAACCTTGGGAGATAAGAGAGATTGAAGCTTAGGGAGATTTTCTTGCATTCATCTTCATCCAATCTGAATTTGGAAAGTTGGAGGCAAGTTTTCTACTTGCTATTATGTGATTTAGGTTGAACAATTAGTGTTGATAGTTGTGGTTTGCTTATGGTTTAAGAAAGTTAGGTTTTTGTTGGATGTATGGGCTATAAACCTTTGGAGGTTGATTTAAATTGATAGTGGTGTAATTTATGGTTGTTGGATGCAATTAAATTCTATTGGTGGCAATAAATGAGGAGGGTTTTATTGTTGGAAGAAGAAAGGGGTCTTAGGTCTGCTATGACGTCAATCGCGGTTCCAGGACCGGTCGACCGGGACTTCGGGAGAGGGCAATTGCTTTCTTATCAAAGTCAAAAATTTGGAGCGCGCTCGACCGCAGTCCGTGATCGGTCGACCGGCCCCCTTCACCTGGACTTTCTGCTTTTCTTCGTAGGCTAAATTTTGAGACGCGGTCGACCGGGGTCTCAAGACCGGTCGACCGGTCCCCTGTTTTTCACCCTAAAATTTTATTTTATTTTCCTAGGTTTCTTCTTTTAATTAGGGACTAGGAACCTTCTTGTATGAAGTAAACTTAGAGTCCTAGAGATTTAATTGAGTTTGGTCGTTACCCTAAAGTTGAATGGGTTCACTTGGGGTTAATTCCGTGAGTACCTAAAGTGATGTTTAGGCGTTTCTTTTCCTCTCTCAAATCATTAGAAACTGTGAATTATAAACCCATATTTGGAGGCTTTAGGAGCCCTATCGAGGTATATAAAACCTTGGGGCTCATGAGATGTTGGGGATACTTTGGATAATAGCTCGGTACTTAATAATATGATGAATATTAATGATAATATTCAGGAATAATGGTTTCAAATAAAATGAAGCATACACGTGAATAATGAATATGATGATGAAATGAAAATGGGTAAATGTTAATTTACTTAAACACACCTCTCTAAATGCTATCATAAGGGAAGCTCGCGCATGAGGTGATGTCCCCGGACTAATGAATGCAGGGAGACTATAGTCCTCGGCCATATGCGGGATCTTTTTATATTTTTCTACGCTAGTGAGGTAATTCCGGGTGTGGTTATGACTCACTCGTAGGTGTATGGCCACTTCACGATGTGCGATAGGTGCCCCGGTTGTCTTGTATAGATAGGCCCCTGAAGATGATAGTCATTTAGGGGCGCGCCCAGTGGGGAAACTCGGAGGGGCGGTCTTAGAATCGTTATATGTATAAGAATATAACCTTTCTAATTCAAGTGGGACTTGATACTTGTAAATTGCCATAAGAAAATATGATGGTAATTATAATCCTGTTAAGGAATGGAAAAATAAAGACATGATAGATAAAGTGGTTTAAATTATGTTGTTTTTCATATATTCATAACGGTTTGAAGTATTTAAATTGGCTTATTATACTTGGTGATTAAGTTATTAAATGTTCATCTACATCATTCAGGATCAACTCTCCATATCTATCATGCTTCTTGTTCTTCTGGTAATCATATATAAACCATGCCCTAACCGGTTCATTTTCCATGTTGTGCATGTTATTGTATCCGCCCAGGTGATCCTCCACAAGGATGCCCGATGTGAAAATCCTATTCCAATACTTTCGAGGAGCTGTATGATTTTACGGATTATTACAGGATGTTTTGTTAGACGCTTTCATTTTTGAATTCTAGATATGATCGGGTCTTTCATTCCGGCGGGTAGCCTAAATTTTTGTAATTGTTAATGGATGTATTATGTAAAGTATTGAACTGTTGTAATACGTTGAATGTAACTGTGGACCGACAGTTTATTCGGTCCTTGTTTTATGTTATTTTAGTAGTAATATATGTTTCTTTGGAATTACACTTCTTATCGGATTGGGTTGTTTAAATTATTTCCTTAACTTTTAATTAAAATAAATTGTTTTGACAACCCGTTCTCTGATTTATTGGGTGGTTTTCCGTATACTCATTTTATTTGTTACAATGTTGAGAATGATATCCATCCATGATTCCGTTATGTTTAGATATCGGGCTGGCCACCCCTTATTTCGAAACTCGAGTTGTCACAGATGGTATCAGAACATCAGGTTCTAGAGTCTTTTGGGTCTATGTGGATTTTTCATGTTCTACCGTAACGTTCTTTGATATAGAGCCTAATGTTAGGAATATTTTGTTGATTACGCTTACGCTCTTCTGCAGGATAAATTGTTTTACATAGTATTCTAACTCTATTTTTCTCCATCTCAGATGCCTCCTAAGAGAGGTCGCCCTGCGAGACGTAATAGGGTTGTAGAAGAGGATGTTGGCCCTCCACCGCCCCCACCAGGAACAATTAATGCTGCGGATGTAGCAAACATAGTGTCCCAAGCGGTCAATGCGGCCATGACAGCGGTGGATCAACAAATGCCACAGGCCCAACATCGAGCGCAAGATGGTCAAGCTCCTACGGGACCTTCCCCGTGGGAGAGGGTTAGGGAATCTTTTCTAAAGGGCCAGCCCCCTGAATTTAATGGAGGCTCGGATGTTATAACGGCGAATCAGTGGAAGAAAGACATACAACGCCATCTACGTATGGTGGAATGTAGTGAGGAGAAGAAACAAATCCTTGCTACTTTTAAACTTGTTGGGGCCGCATTGCATTGGTGGGAGTCTATGACTATGCCATAACAAAGAGATACTATGACGATTTTTGAATTTTGGGTCTTATTTGACCAAAAGTATTTTCCTCCCGCAGTTCAAATGGAGATGAGAAGAAGGCTTCAAGACGTTGTGCAAGGTGAGAGATCCTTGGCAGAGTATGAAGAGGAGTTCACCCGGTTGGCAAGTTTCGTACCGAATGAGGTGACGCCCGAAGAAAGGAAGGTTTCCAAGTTTATGGGAGGTTTGAACTGGAGAATTCGACAACATCTGTTGGGTAATCCGACATTGTAAACTTTTGGTGAGGTAATGAATTCAACTTTACTTCATTGCCATGAGCATAGGTTGTTTGTGCAAAATAGCAAGAAAGCTACCTCCGTGGGGCAAGTGGGAAGGCCTGGAGGTAGTTGGGGTGGAGGTGGAGTCTTTCCCTCGTCCCAATCTTCAGGTTCTAAGCCGAGAGAAAGGGATCCCCAACAGGGGGATTTGTCAAAGAGGCAACGTTCTAATGGTTTTAATTCTGGAAGCCAGAATAATTGGTACGACCAGGGTGCCCCGCAATAACAAGCAGGTCGGGGTGGTGAAGGAGGTAGAGGCCAGCAGGGCCAAGGTGTTAACCAGTTTTGAAATAAATGGGGTCGAAATGCGAAGAATATGTTGGGTAGATGTTTCCAATGCGGTGAGGCGGGTCATTATAAGAAGGAGTGTCCTCTGTTGTTTGGGGGAAAACTTCCTAAAGCCCCTCAGCAGCCATATGTCGAGTTCCCTCCACAGGTGCCTAACCCGGTTGTTCCTCCACAATAGGATCAGTTACAGTATGGGAGAGTTTATCATGTTCAGAATGCGATGCTTCCTCCGGCTCCGCCGGCACCGCCAGCCATTGAGGGTAAGTTCCTTATTCAGGGACATATGGGTCGCGTTTTATTTGATACAGGTGCGACGCATTCATTCATTTCTAGGAGTTTTGCTCAAACCACAGAGTTGATAAAATTTGCTGAGAGTACTTTTACTAGTGTCGAGTCCTCTATGGGTGATGGTTAACTCATTTTCCTTGTTTGTAAAAACATGGGAATTTCTCTTGGTAATTTATGCCTTGAGGCCGATTTACTCGTCCTGGATATGGTCGGGTATGATGTGATTTTGGGCATGAATTGGCTTATGAAATATCATGCTATAGTAAATTATTACGAGAAAAGTATAGTCTTTGCCATGCCGGGACAAGAAATGTTCTTGGTAGTTTTACCTCGTTTAGAGGGGAGTACTAGTACTTATTGTATTGTATTGCAGAGGAGATTTCTAGGGATGTAGTTGTTCCCTTGGATTCTATTTTAGTTGTGAGAGATTTTGAGGATGTCTTCCGGGAAATACCGGGTTTGCCTCCTAGCCGAGAGATTGAGTTTGTGATCGATTTGGCGTCGAGGACGAGGCCTATTGCGAGGGCTCCATATCGAATGGCTCCTATGGAAATGAGGGAGTTAAGAGATTAAATCCAGCAGTTGTTGGAGCAGGGATTTATTAGGCGTAGTATGTCGCCATGGGGTGCTCTAGTGTTGTTTGTAAAAAAAGGGATGGTTCCCTTCGGTTATGTGTGGACTATAGAGAATTAAACAAGGTCACCATCCGGAATAAATATCCTTTGCCTCGTATCGATGATTTGTTTGACCAACTTCGAGGAGCATCGTACTTCTCAAAAATTGATTTGAGGACGGGGTATCATCAATTGAGGATACGGGAGGAGGATGTATCCAAGACTGCTTTTCTGACAAGATATGGATCCTACGAATTTTTGGTTATGCCCTTTGGGCTAACCAATGCCCCCGCTATATTCATGGATCTTATGAATAGGGTGTTTCGAGATTTCCTGGACCAATTTGTTATTGTATTCATCGATGACATTTTAGTCTAATCTCGGACAAAATCTGATCAAGCTACTCTTTTGAGGTTGGTCCTACAAAGATTGAGGGATCACCAATTGTATGCTAAGTTCAAGAAGTGTGGCTTTTGGTTGCAGGAGGTGCAGTTTCTGGGCCATGTGGTTACGTCCCAGGGTATATCGGTGGATTCGAGTAAAGTAGTTGCGGTGAGGGAGTGGGGTCAGCCCACGACCCCTATCGAGGTTCGTAGTTTTCTGGGTTTGGCGGGTTATTACCGTCGATTTATCAAGGGTTTCTAAAAAATAACTAACCTTTGACAAATTTGACCCCGAAGGGGGTGAGATTTATTGAGGATAAATCTTGCCAGACTACATTCGATGAGCTCAAAGATAGATTGACTTCGGCTCCAGTCCTTGCGTTGCCAAAATCAGGATTGGAATATCTAGTCTTCACCGATGCATCTCTTCAAGGATTAGGAGGTGTGCTTCAGCAAGAGAGACGGGCTATCGCTTATGCTTCTCGTAAGTTAAATCCCGATAAAATGAACTATCCGGTACATGACCTAGAGCTTTCCGCAGTTGTCTTTACCTCAAAGATATGGAGGCATTATCTCTCAGGGGAGAAATTCAGTCTTTTCACGGACCATAAATCACTGCAATATTTATTTTCCCAGAAAGATTTGAATATGAGACAGCGTCGACGGTTGGAGTTCGTGAAAGATTATCAATTTGATATTCATTATCATCCAGGCAAGGCGAATGCTGTGGCGGATGCCTTGAGTAGGAAACCCGATGGAGAGTTAGTTGATGTTTGGAAAACTAAGTGGAAAGAGCTCATCCAGGAGGATGCGGTGGTGAGAGCATTCATGTCAGTGATGACCGTTACCCCTACCATTGTAGCAAGGGTTGTAGAAGCCCAAGGAAGGGATAATGGTTTCCAAGACCATAATCACAGATTACTGTCCGGGGGAGCAGAGTCCTACTCAATTAGTTCTGAGGATGGGTTATGCTTCCATGGAAGACTCATTGTTCCAGAAGAAGGGAACTTAAGACGGGCGGTGATGGCCGAATCTCACGGGTCTAAATTTATGGTACATCCTGGTGGGGACAAGATGTATCAAGACATGCGCCGTCAGTATTGGTGGCCGGGCATGAAGCCAGATATTTCTGAGTTTGTGTCCCAATGCACTACTTGTCAATTAGTCAAGATCGATCATCAACGACCGACAGTCTTGTTGCAACCATTAGAGATTTCGGTATGGAAATGGGAAAGCATATCGATGGACTTTATTACAGGCTTGCCGAGGTCACAGAGTGGGTGTGATTCCATTTGGGTGATTGTCGATCGCTTGACTAAGTCGGCACACTTCTTACCCGTGCGGACTGATTATGACACTGCTCGATATGCCCGATTATTCATTGAGGAGGTGGTTAGACTCCATGGGGTGCCTTTGAAAATAGTTTCTGACTGGGACAAAATTTTTGTTTCCCACTTTTGGCGAAGTTTTCAAGAGGCTATGGGGACCGAATTGAAGCTAAGCACTTCTTATCATCCTTAAACAGATGACCAAACCGAAAGGGTAAACCAAATATTGGAGGATATGCTTGTTATGTGTATGCTTGACTTCAAAGGTTGTCGGGAACAATATCTCCCATTGGTCGAGTTCGCTTATAACAAATCGTACCAATTTACTATTGGAATGGCGTCCTATGAAGCCTTATACGGAAGGCCTTGTAGATCACCCGCTTGTTGGTTGGAAGTGGGCGATAATAAATTCCTTGGACCTGAAATGATCTAAGATACTTCTTCAAAAATTGAACTCATTCGGAATCGCATTCGGATAGACAAAGACCGCCAAAAGAGCTATACCGATGCGGGAAGAAGGCACATGGAGTTGGAGATTGTGGACCAAGTCTTGGTGCGAGTGTCACCAATGAAAGGTATTAAGCGTTTCGGGAAGAAAGGGAAGCTTGCACCACATTTTGTTGGATCTTTTCCAGTTATTGCGAAGGTAGGTGCAGTGGCGTATCAAATTGCCTTACCAGAACCTTTGCAACAAATTCACGATGTATTCTATGTTTCCTCTCTGAAGTAGTACAAGAGGTGCGAATGTGCATTTTGGCATATCCCTTTCGAGGATATTGACTTGCAACCCGATGTTTCATATGAAGAACAACAGATTGCTATTCTAGAACATGGAGACCGTAGGTTGAGATCTCGAGTGTTGCCCTTGGTGCGGGTCCAATGGAGTCACCATAACGCCAAGGAATCAACGTGGGAATGCGAGGATGATATGCGGGAAAAGTATCCGCATCTCTTTATACAAGGTACGCTTGAATTTTGGGGACAAAATTCCCTCATAAGGGGGGGAGTATGTAACAACCCTCACTTTTGAGAACCTATTTTATATTTATTTACTATGTGTAGTAATTATATAAACTGTTGGAATGGGGAGTAAGTATTAATTTAGCGAAGAAAAGTTAATATTTGCTATGATGTTGCAAATTTACCTTATGTGTAGGTGAATATCACCATGATGTATTTTATTGTGTCATGAAACTTAAAATGGCATTTTGACTTAATAATGAAACCGGAACTTAAAATGGATTATAAACTTTCCAAATGATAATTTGGATGGTGTAGTTAGTTCCGGGAGGTGTGAGAGCGTCAAATTGTGTGCCATATTGTATTTTGAGGATTCGGGCACTTTTGACTGGTTTTAGCTTAAATGTATAGTAGCGTATTATTTTATCGCGGTATTGATCACTTAAGGGTTAATTCTAACATAAAGGCACGATTTACGTCTTGAGTAAGTCACTATTACCCTAATTGTGTTCCTAAACCTAAAGAGAAAAAGAGAAGGAGAGAAACCTTGGGAGATAAGAGAGATTTAAGCTTGGGGAGATTTTCTTGCATTCATCTTCATCAAATCTGAATTTGGAAAGTTTGAGGAAAGCTTTCTACTTGCTATTATGTGATTTAGGTTGAACAATTAGTGTTGATAGTTGTGGTTTGTTTATGGTTTAAGAAAGTTAGGTTTTTGTTGGATGTATGGGCTATAAACCTTTGGAGGTTGATTTAAATTGATAGTGGTGTAATTTATGGTTGTTGGATGCAATTAAATTCTATTGGTGGTAATAAATGAGAAGGGTTTTGTTGTTGGAAGAAGAAAGGGGTCTTAGGTCTGCTATGACCGGTCGACCGCGATTCCAGGACCGGTCGACCGGGACTTCGGGAGAGGGCATACTGCTTTCTTACCAAAGTCTAAAATTTGGAGCGCAGTCGACCGCGGTCCGTGATCTGTCGACCGGCCCCCTTCACCTGGACTTTCTTCTTTTCTTTGTAGGCTAAATTTTGAGACGCGATCGACCGGTCCCCTATTTTTCACCCTAAAATTTTATTTTAGTTTCCTAGGGGTCTTATTTTAATTAGGGACTAGGAACCTTCTTGTATGAAGTAAACTTAGAGTCCTAGAGATATAATTGAGTTTGGTCGTTACCCTAGAGTTGACTGGGTTCACTTGGGGTTAATTCCGTGAGTACCTAAAGTGATGTTTAGGCGTTTCTTTTCCTCTCTCAAATCATTAGAAACTGTGAATAATAAACCCATATTTGGAGGCTTTAGGAGCCCTATCGAGGTATATAAAACCTTGGGGCTCATGAGATGTTGGGGATCCTTTGGAGAATAGCTCGGTACTTAATAATAGGATGAATATTAATGAGAATATTCAGGAATAATGGTTTCAAATAAAATGAAACATACACGTGAATAATGAATATGATGATGAAATGAAAATGGGTAAATGTTAATTTACTTAAACACACCTCTCTAAATGCTATCATAAGGGAATCTCGCGCATGAGGTGATGTCCCCTGACTAATGAATGCAGGGAGACTATA
Source organism: Sambucus nigra (assembly GCA_949130495.1). Lineage (NCBI taxonomy): Eukaryota > Viridiplantae > Streptophyta > Magnoliopsida > Dipsacales > Adoxaceae > Sambucus > Sambucus nigra. The sequence continues at coordinate 589,733,033 of OX422208.1, forward strand.
GTCCTCGGCCATATGCGGGATCTTTTTATATTTTTCTACACTAGTGAGGTAATTTCGGGTGTGGTTATGACTCACTCGTAGGTGTATGGCCACTTCACGATGTGCGATAGGTGCCCCGGTTGTCTTGTATAGATAGGCCCCTGAAGATGATAGTCATTTAGGGGCGCGCCCAGTGGGGAAACTCGGAGGGGCGGTCTTAGAATCGTTATATGTATAAGAATATAACCTTTCTAATTCAAGTGGGACTTGATACTTGTAAATTGCCATAAGAAAATATGATGGTAATTATAATCCTGTTAAGGAATGGAAAAATAAAGACATGATAGATAAAGTGGTTTAAATTATGTTGTTTTTCATATATTCATAACGGTTTGAAGTATTTAAATTGGCTTATTATACTTGGTGATTAAGTTATTAAATGTTCATCTACATCATTCAGGATCAACTCTCCATATCTATCATGCTTCTTGTTCTTCTGGTAATCATATATAAACCAGGCCCTAACCGGTTCATTTTCCATGTTGTGCATGTTATTGTATCCGCCCTGGGGCTCCTCCGCAAGGGCGCCCGATGTGAAAATCCTAGTTCAATACTTTCGAGGAGATGTATGATTTTGCGGATTATTACAGGATGTTTTGTTAGACGCTTTCATTTTTGAATTCTAGATATGATCGGGTCTTTCATTCGGGAGGGTAGCCTAAATTTTTTTAATTGTTAATGGATGTATTATGTAAAGTATTGAACTGTTGTAATACGTTGAATGTAATTGTGGACCGAAAGTTTATTCGGTCCTTGTTTTATGTTATTTTAGTAGTAATATATGTTTCATTGGAATTCCACTTCTTATCGGATTGGGTTGTTTAAATTATTTCCTTAACTTTTAATTAAAATAAATTGTTTTGATAACCCATTCTCTGATTTATAGGGTGGTTTTCCTGTATACTCATTTTATTTGTTACGATGCTGAGAAATATATCCATCCATGATTTCGTTCTGTTGAGATATCGGACTGGCCACCCCTTATTTCGAAACTCGGGTTGTCACAGATGGTATCAGAGCATCAGGTTCTTGATTCTTTAGGGTCTATGTGGATTTGTCATGTTCTACCGTAGCGTTCTTTGATATAGAGGCTAATGTTAGGTCTATTTTGTTGCTTATGTTTACGCTCTTCTGCAGGATAGATTGTTTTACATAGTATTCTAACTCTATTTTTCTCCATCTCAGATGTCGCCTAAGAGAGGTCGCCCTGCGAGATGTAATAGGGTTGTAGAAGAGGATGTTGTCCCTCCACCTCCGCCACCAGGAACAGTTAATGCTGAGGATGTAGAAAACATAGTGGCCTAAGCGGTCAATGCGGCCATAACAGCGGTGGCTCAACAGGCCCAACAGCGAGCGCAAGATGCTCAAGCTCCGACGGGACGTTCCCCGTGGGAGAGGGTTAAGGAATCTTTTCTAAAGGCACAACCCCCTGAATTTGTGGAGGCTCGAATGTTATAAGGGCGAATCAGTGGAAGAAAGATATACAACGCCATCTACGTATGGTGGAATGTAGTGAGGAAAAGAAACAAATCCTTGCTACTTTTAAACTTGTTGGGGCCGTATTGCATTGGTGGGAGTCTATGACTACGCCAGAACAAAGAGATACTATGACGATTTCTGAATTTTGGGTCTTGTTTGACCAAAAGTATTTTCCTCCCGCTGTTCAAAGGGATATGAGAAGAAGGCTTCAAGACGTTATGCAAGGTGAGAGATCTATGGCAGAGTATGAAGAGGAGTTCACCCGATTGGCAAGTTTCATACCAGATGAGGTGACTCCCGAATAAAGGAAGGTTTCCAAGTTTATGGGAGGTTTGAACTGGAGAATTCGACAACATCTGTTGGGTAATCCGGCATTGCAAACTTTTGGTGAGGTAATGAATGCAGCTTTTATTCATTGCCAAGAGCATAGGTTGTTTGTGAAAATTAGCAAGAAAGCTACCGCCGTGGGGCAAGTGGGAAGGCCTGGAGGTAGTGGGGGTGGAGGAGGAGTCTTTCCCTCATCCCAATCTTCAGGTTCTATGCCGAGAGAAAGGGATCCCCAACAGGGGGATTTGTCAAAGAGGCAACGTTCTAGTGGGTTTAATTCTGGAATCCAGAATAATGGGTACGACCAGGGTGCCCCGCAACAACAAGCAGGTCGGGGTGGTCAAGGAGGTAGAGGCCAGTAGGGCCAAGGTGTTAACCAGTTTCAAAACAATCGGGGTTGAAATGCGGAGAATATGTTGGGTAGATGTTTCCAATGCGGTGAGGCGGGTTATTATAAGAAGGAGTGTCCTCAGTTGTTTGGGGGACAGCTTCCTAAAGCCCCTCAGCAGCCATATGTCGAGTTCCCTCCACAGGTGCCTAACCCGGTTGTTCCTCCACAACAGGATTAGTTACAGTATGGGAGAGTTTATCATGTTCAGAATGCTATGCTTCCTCTGGCTCTACCGACACCACCAACCATTGAGGGTAAGTTCCTTATTCAGGGACACACGGGTCGCATTTTATTTGATACGGGTGCGACGCATTCATTCATTTCTTGGAGTTTTGCTCAGACCACAGAGTTGATAAAATCTGCTGAGAGTACTTTTACTAGTGTCGAGTCCTCTATGGGTGATGGTTCACTCATTTTCCTTGTTTGTAAAAACATGGGAATTTCTCTTGGTAATTTATGCTTTGAGGCCGATTTACTCGTCCTGGATATGGTCGGGTATGATGTGATTTTGGGATGGATTGGCTTATGAAATATCATGCTATAGTAAATTGTTACGAGAAAAGTATAGTCTTCGCCGTGCCGGGACAAGAAATGTTCTTGGTAGTTTTACCTCGTTTAGAGGGGAGTACTAGTACTTATTGTATTGTATTGCGGAGGAGATTTCTAGGGATGTAGTTATTCCCTTGGACTCTATTTTGGTTGTGAGATATTTTGAGGATGTCTTTCGGGAAATACCGAGGTTGCCTCCTAGCCGAGAGATTGAGTTTGTGATCGATTTGGCGCCGGGGACGAGGCCTATTGCGAGGGCTCCATATCGAATGGCTCCTATGGAAATGAGGGAGTTGAGAGATCAAATCCAGCAGTTGTCGGAGCAGGGATTTATTAGGCGTAGTACGTCGCCATGGGGTGATCCAATGTTGTTTGTAAAGAAAAGGGATGGTTCCCTCCGGTTATTTGTGGACTATAGAGAATTAAACAAGGTCACCATCCCGAATAAATATCCTTTGCCTCATATCGATGATTTGTTTGACCAACTTCGAGGAGCGTCGTACTTCTCAAAAATTGATTTGAGGAAGGGGTATCATCAGTTGAGGATACGGGAGGAGGATGTATCCAACACTGCTTTTCTGAAAAGATATGGATCCTACGAATTTTCGGTTATGCCCTTTGGGCTAATCAATGCCCCCGTTGTATTCATGGATCTTATGAATAGGGTGTTTTGGGATTTCCTGGACCAATTTGTTATTGTATTCATCGATGACATTTTAGTCTAATCTCGGACAAAATCCGATCATGCTACTCTTTTGAGGTTGGTCCTACAAAGATTGAGGGATCACCAATTGTATGCTAAGTTCGAGAAGTGTGGCTTTTGGTTGCAGGAGGTGCAGTTTCTGGGCCATGTGGTTATGTCCCAGGGTATATCGGTGGATTCGAGTAAAGTAGTTGCGGTGAGGGAGTGGGGTCAGCCCACGACCCCTATCGAGGTTCGTAGTTTTCTGAATTTGGCGGTTTATTACCGTTGATTTATCAAGGATTTCTCAAAAATAGCTAACCCTTTGAAAAATTTGACCCGGAAGGGGGTGAGATTTATTTAGGATAACTCTTGCCAGACTGCATTCGATGAGCTCAAAGATAGATTGACTTCGGCTCCAGTACTTGCGTTGCCAAAATCGGGATTGGAATATCTAGTCTTCACCGATGCATTTCTTCAAGGATTAAGAGGTGTGCTTCAGCATGAGAGACGGGCTATCACTTATGCTTCTCGTAAGTAAAATCCCCATAAAATGAACTATCCGGTACATGACCTAGAGCTTTCTTCGGTTGTCTTTACCTCGAAGATATGGAGGCATTATCTCTTAGGTGAGAAATTCAGTCTTTTCACGGACCATAAATCGCTGCAATATTTATTTTCCCAAAAAGATTTGAATATGAGACAGCGTCGATGGTTGGAGTTCGTGAAAGATTATCAATTTGATATTCATTATCATCCGGGCAAGGCGAACGTTGTGGCGGATGCCTTGAGTAGGAAACTCGATGGAGAGTTATCATATGTTTGGAAAGCTAAGTGGAAAGAGCTCAGCCTGGAGGATGCGGTGGTGAGAGCATTCATGTCAGTGATGACCGTTACCCCTACCATTGTAGCAAGGGTTGTAGAAGCCCAAGGAAGGGATAATGGTTTCCAAGACCATATTCATAGATTACTGTCCGGGGAGCAGAGTCCTACTCAATTAGTTCTGAGGGTGGATTACGCTTCCATGGAAGACTCATTGTTCCAGAAGAAGGGGACTTGAGACGGGCGGTGATGGTCGAATCTCACGGGTCTAAATTTACGATACATCCTGGTGGGGACAAGATGTATCAAGACATGCGCCGTCAATATTGGTGGCCGGGCATGAAGCGGGATATTTCTGAGTTTGTGTCCCAATGCACTACTTGCCAATTGGTCAAGATCGATCATCAACGATCGGCAGGCTAGTTGAAACCATTAGAGATTTCGGTATGGAAATGGGAAAGCATATCGATGGACTTTATTACAGGCTTGCCGAGGTCACAGAGTGGGTGTGATTCCATTTGGGTGATTGTCGATCGCTTGACTAAGTCGGCACACTTCTTACCCATGCGGACTGATTATGACACTGCTTGATATGCCCGATTATTCATTGAGGAGGTGGTTAGACTCCATGGGGTGCCTTTGAATATAGTTTCCGATCGGGAAAAAAATTTCGTTTCCCACTTTTGGCGAAGTTTTCAAGAGGCTATGGGGACCGAATTGAAGCTAAGCACTTCTTATCATCCTCAAACAGATGACCAAACCGAAAGGGTAAACCAAATATTGGAGGATATGCTTGGTATGTGTATACTTGACTTCAAAGGTGGTCGGGAACAATATCTCCCATTGGTCGAGTTCGCTTATAATAACTCGTACAAATTTACTATTGGAATGGCGTCCTATGAAGCCTTATACGGAAGGCCTTGTAGATCACCCGCTTGTTGGTTGGAAGTGGGCGATAATAAATTCCTTGGACCTGAAATGATCCAAGATACTTCTTCAAAAATTGAACTCATTCGGAATCGCATTCGGATAGACCAAGATCGCCAAAAGAGTTATACCGATGCGAGAAGAAGGCACATGGAGTTGGAGATTGGGGACCAAGTCTTGGTGCGAGTGTCACCAATGAAAGGTATTAAGCCTTTCGGGAAGAAAGGGAATCTTGCACCACATTTTGTTGGACCTTTTCCAGGTATTACGAAGGTAGGTGCAGTGGCGTATCAACTTGCCTTACCAGAACCTTTGCAACAAATTCACGATGTATTCTATGTTTCCTCTCTGAAGAAGTACAAGGGGTGCGGAGGTGCATTTTGTCATATCCCTTTCGAGGATATTGACTTGCAACCCGACGTTTCATATGAAGAACAACCGGTTGCTATTCTAGAACATGGAGAGCGCAGGTTGAGATCTCGAGTGTTGCCATTGGTGTGGGTCCAATGGAGTCACCATAACGCCAAGGAATCAATGTGGTAACGCGAGGATGATATACGGGAAAAGTATCTGCATCTCTTTATACAAGGTTTAGAATTTAACAATTCAAATATGAGTTCAATTAATAAGAAATCAAATAGAATGACACTCGCGAGATTTAAAGAGCATATTATGTAAAAACCCATACCTCAAACCATGATGAGAAACCAACGATCACATCCTCAAGATCAACTCAAAAGATCTACAAAATCTCCTCCAAGAACCTCTAACAAAATAGCCCTAAGAACACCTCTAATCTAAGGTTGGAACTCACAAATCTCAAGGGCCAATGTGTATATAAAAAGAAGAGGAATATAAAATATATTTGCTGCCAAAATTTGTGCCACAAGTAGGTTAAAAAGCTTGCCCACGACTTCCTTTTATAATGCAAAGAAATGAAGAGTTGGAATACAAAACAATTCCTTTAAATAAGGCAAAGAAATGAAGAGTTGGAAGTCAAAACAACTCCAAGAGTTAAAAAACACCCCGCCCGCCCGGGGAGAGCGAACGGAGCGCTAATGCGATAAAATAAATCCAAATCCACAAGTGACAAGGTATAGAGAATCTAAATAAACCCACAATAATATAAATCCACTAATCTCAATCTCTTCAATTACAACAAGTCTCTCGAATTAAAATTACAACTATCTAACTCGAATAAAATAAATTCCCAATGCTCTATACATAAAAATAATAAAATTCTTCCAACTTGTATTAAAAATTCTTCCCAAAATAATCCACGCCAAAAATCATCCCAAATGGTCCATAGCATCCCAAATCCACGCTAACCTGCCAACTAAAAGAAAATATGGGGAAGTACACAATACGACAGGAATGATGCTCAACAAATATATGTTAGCGATGAATAAAGCGTAACAACACGAGTACGAATATTCAAATCAAATGAAAATCTCAATAGGATTTATCAATAAATTTCTCAACAACACTTTAACCGGGTCACCAGGCCTCACCACATCCGTATATGCTTTATCAAGCCATAGCCCGGGAAACAGGAATTTTGACGGGTGCCCAACATCCGTGCCATATTAAAATCTCATGACAACGTGCTCATCAACAATATAATGATACCACATGAATCAAAATAATTTCAACAATTATTTTTCAGATTTCAATGAATTTATCAATTCAAATATGAGTTCAATTAAACAAGAATTCAAAGAGAATGACACTCGTGATATTTAAGGAGCATATTGTGTAAAACCCCATACCTCAAACCATGATGAGAAAGCAATGATCACATCCTCAAGATCAACACAAAATATCTACAAAAGCTCCTCCAAGAACCTCTAACAAAATAGCCCCAAGAACACCTCTAATCTAAGGTTGGAACTCACAAATCTCAAGGGCCAATGTATATATAAAAAGAAAAGGAATATAAAATATATTTTCTGCCAAAATTTGTGCCAAAAGTATGTTAAAAGGGTTGCCCACAACTTCCTTTTATAATGCAAAGAAATGTAAAGGGGGACAAAATTCCCTCATAAGGGGGGGAGTATGTAACAACCTTCACTTTTGAGAACCTATTTTATATTTATTTACTATGTGTAGTAATTATATAAACTGTTGGAATGGGGAGTAAGTATCAATTTAGCGAAGAAAAGTTAATATTTTCTATGATGTTGAATATTTACCTTATGTGTAGGTGAATATCACCATGATGTATTTTATTGTGTCATGAAACTTAAAATGGCATTTTGACTTAATAATGAAACCGGAACTTAAAATGGATTATAAAATTTCCAAATGATAATTTGGATGGCGTAGTTAGTTCCGGGAGGTGTGAGACAGTCAAATTGTGTGCCATATTGTATTTTGAGGATTCAGGCACTTTTGACTGGTTTTAGCTTAAATGTATAGTTGCGTATTATTTTATCGCGGTAATGATCACTTAAGTGTTAATTCTAACATAAAGGCACGATTTATGTCTTGAGTAAGTCACTATTCCCCTAATTGTGTTCCTTAACCTAAAGAGAAAAAGAGAAGGAGAGAAACCTTGGGAGATAAGAGAGATTGAAGATGGGGGAGATTTTCTTGCATTCATCTTCATCAAATCTGAATTTGGAAATTTTGAGGCATGTTTTCTACTTGCTATTATGTGATTTAGGTTGAACAATTAGTGTTGATAGTTGTGGTTTGTTTATGGTTTAAGAAAGTTAGGTTTTTGTTGGATGTATGGGTTATAAATCTTTGGAGGTTGATTTAAATTGATAGTGGTGTAATTTATGGTTGTTGGATGCAATTAAATTCTATTGGTGGTAATAAATGAGGAGGGTTTTGTTGTTGGAAGAAGAAAGGGTTCTTAGGTCTGCTATGATCGGTCAACCGCGGTTCCAGGACCGGTCGATCGGGACTTCGAGAGAGCGCATACTGCTTTCTTACCAAAGTCTAAAATTTGGAGCGCGGTCGACCGCGGTCCGTGATCGGTTGACCGGCCCCCTTCAGCAGGACTTTCTGCTTTTCTTCTTAGGCTAAATTTTGAGACGCGATCGACCGTGGTCTCAAGACAGGTCGATCGGTCCCCTGTTTTTCACCCTAAAATTTTATTTTATTTTCCTAGGTTTCTTCTTTTAATTAGGGACTAGGAACCTTCTTGTATGAAGTAAACTTAGAGTCCTAGAGATTTAATTGAGTTTGGTCGTTACCCTAGAGTTGAATGGGTTCACTTGGGGTTAATTCCGTGAGTACCTAAAATGATGTTTAGGCGTTTCTTTTCCTCTCTCAAATCATTAGAAACTGTGAATTACAAACCCATATTTGGAGGCTTTAGGAGCCCTATCGAGGTATATAAAACCTTGGGGCTCATGAGATATTGGGGATCCTTTGGAGAATAGCTCGATACTTAATAATAGGATGAATATTAATGAGAATATTCAGGAATAATGGTTTCAAATAAAATGAAACATACACGTGAATAATGAATATGATGATGAAATGAAAATGGGTAAATGTTAATTTACTTAAACACACCTCTCTAAATGCTATCATAAGGGAATCTCGCGCATGAGGTTATGTCCCCTGACTAATGAATGCAGGGAGACTATAGTGCTCGGCCATATGCGGGATCTTTTTATATTTTTCTACGCTAGTGAGGTAATTCCGGGTGTGGTTATGACTCACTCGCAGGTATATGGCCACTTCCCGACGTGCGAAAGGTGCCCAGGTTGTCTTGTATAGATAGGCCCCTGAAGATGATAGTCATTTAGGGGCGCGCCCAGTGGGGAAACTCGAAGGGGCAGTCTTAGAATCGTTATATGTATAAGAATATAACCTTTCTAAATCAAGTGGGACTTGATACTTGTAAATTGCCATAAGAAAATATGATGGTAATTGTAATCCTGTTAAGGAATGGAAAAATAAAGACATGATAGATAAAGTGGTTTAAATTATGTTGTTTTTCATATATTCATAACGGTTTGAAGTATTTAAATTGGTTTATTATACTTGGTGATTAAGTTGTTAGATGTTCATCTACATCATTTAGGATTAACTCTCCATATCTATCATGCTTCTTGTTCTTCTGGTAATCGTATATAAATCGGGCCCTGACCGGTTCATTTTCCATGTTGTGCATGTTATTGTATCCGCCCAGGTGCTCCTCCGCAAGAGCGCCCGATGTGAAAATCCTATTCCAATACTTTCGAGGAGCTGTATGATTTTGCGGATTATTACAGGATGTTTTGTTAGACGCTTTCAGTTTTGAATTCTAGATATGATCGGGTCTTTCATTCGGGCGGGTAGCCTAAATTTTTGTAATTGTTAATGGAAGTATTATGTAAAGTATTGAACTGTTGTAATACGTTGAATGTAACTGTGGACCAACAATTTATTAGGTCCTTGTTTTATGTTATTTTAGTAGTAATATATGTTTCTGTGGAATTCCACTTCTTATCGCATTGGGTTGTTTAAATTATTTCCTTAACTTTTAATTAAAATAAATTGTTTTGACAACCCGTTCTCTGATTTATCGTGTGGTTTTCCTGTATACTCATTTTATTTGTTACGATGCTGAGAATGATATCCATCCATGATTTCGTTATGTTGAGATATCGGGATGTCCACCCCTTATTTAGAAACTCGGGTTGTCACACAAGTCAAACCTCAATCGTTAGGCGTGGACGGGTTTTCAAAAGGTGGTGTCAACCTATGAAAAACCACCATCAAATCTTGTGAAGTATTGACCAAAAACTTAACTTGCACACCTAAATGTGCAAACACTCTCTCCAAATCTAAAACCCGACGACCTAAAACTCTATTATAATTCTTTGTTTTCAAGGTCTCAGAGTACAAATCTCTAAACGCTTTTTGGTGCTCACTTTCATCTCCACTTTCACTCTCGCATTCTCCCTCACTTGAAGGGCTCAAATCATCACTATCGCAATCGTGTGTACTATTGTGGGACAAAGAGGGTGTGGTCACATGACTCGGAAAAGAAATAAACTTCTCACCACTAGTCTTATCACCCTCACCTTCACTACTATCACTGAGTGTGGCGAGCATGGCTACATTCTTTCCTTTCTTTCTAAGCCACGTAGGACACTCAAACGACTTATGCCCCTTACCCCCACATTCAAAACAAGTCACGTTCTCAAACTCCTCCTCACACTCCTCATCTGAGTCACTCTCTTTTTCCCTCTCACCTCTTTCTTTGGCCATTCCTTTATTTTTATTTTTATCAAAAAATCTCTTTTTATTGGAAGAATTCTCTTTAGAAATTTTGAGAAACGTTTTGAAATTTTTTGCAAATAAGGCCAAATCATCAAAGTCTTCCTCAGAATCGGACTCTCAAACTTTTTTTTTCTTTTTCTTAAAATGAGTCTTTAAAGCAACACCTCTATCCTTAGCCCTAATAGTTTGGAAAAACATGTCAATCTCATAGGTTTGAAGATCTCCTATAAGTTCTTCCAACTTAAGTGATTTCAAATTTCCCAAAGAGTTAAAAACAGTGACTTTAGGAATAAAGCGTTCTGGAAGAGATCTCAAATTCTTTTTAACGACATGCGTGTTATCAATCACCTCACCCAAATTAAAACAAGTGTTAACAATGTTCGACAAACGCGCATAAAAATCATCAAAGCATTCAGACTCAGACATGGTGATAGTCTTAAATTGAGTGGCTAAAATTTGTAACTTTGATTATTTAACAGCGTTCGTACCCTAACGTGTTAGTTTCAAAACATCTCATGCCTCTTTAGACGTGGTGCACGTCATAATTCGGCGAAACTCATCGGGAGTAACGAATCCAGAAATAGCACTCAGACCATGAGAATTAAAATTAGACATTTTAAAAACATCTTCAGTCCAGGATGGCACGGGTTTTAAAGAGGTGATATTATCAACGGTGATCGTGGGAGGTGTCCACCCATTTTCACAAAGAAACCAAACACGTTCGTCAATGGATTTTAAACAAGATTTCATACGAGCTTTCTAGTAGGCATAATTAGACCCGTAAAAAATAGGCATCATATTAAATGAATGTTCTATTGGAAAAAAATGCGAATAAACACAAAACTGATTTTTCAAAAAATCAATATCACACGATTTTACGAAAAATAAGAATACGCGATAAAGTTGCGCAACCCGCTCTGATACCAATTTGAAAAGTCGTGCGAACTAATTGCGGTGTGTGATATAGAATAAAAATTATTCGCAAGTTTCCAAGTAAACCATATTCAAATTGAGTCTATTTTTAAGAAAAATAAAATCAGCCCCTAAACATGCACTTATGTGTGTGCGTGTGTCAAACTATAAATAAATAAAGCATGTGACACAAAATATCAGGAAAAATCCCCGCAGGGCAAAACCATATTATTTTCACTTTAATTTGTAAAGAACGATTACATGGATTATAATGAAAATAAGTGTGACATACGAAAATTCCCGCAGGTGTCGATTTAGATGTCATCGGCTGGAATCTCCTGCAAGAATTCCAGATGGGCAGCTATGAAGAAGAGACCGGCTTCTTCACAAAATACTCCAAATGAGTAAAATAAATCCTTGAAGATTTATAAAATCTGTAAGGCATAACTGGGAATGCATTTGCATTTAAAGATGCATAAAACCTTAAAATGATCAAGTCTAAAAAGGTGTGCTGCCATAGGTCGGTTAGTGCAGAAAAAAGTTTGAAAAAGCTTTTTAATCAATCAAGTATAAAGTGACAGAAAGTGGCATAAAAACCAAGGCAGCATCGTTCGAACGAGATAGGCATCTCGCGCGAACGACATCACGCGAGATGCCATATCGTTCGAATGATAGTGTATCTCGTTTGAGCGAGCTCGCTATCCAAAAAAGTCCGCTTCTACACATAGAAACATTTCTGTGTTTTGATAAAGAATAATTTAGACATCAAAAAATATTTTCTAAAAAATCCCTAAATATTTATGCAAATATAAACAACTCCAATAAATCATTTTATCAATAATGTGTCGTGGAGTAGTGGGAGGTGGTTGTGCAACACGTCGCATGAAGCATGATGCACGTGTGAAGATGATGGATGCATGGATTCAGATAAATGCCGTCGTAGATGATCGTGATGACATGCCGAATGTAGAGGTATTAGACATACAAACTATGATCTAGGGAAAATAGAAAAATCCTCGATTCTACCTCGGACATTTATAATATTATGTCCTTACAATAGTGGACTCAGATGGTTACCGAATGTATTCGATGGATACTGAGGCGTGTGTGGAGTAACACATTATGAGATCTTCGTGGATGGATTCCTGCATGTCACTATACTGAAGGTTGCTTGCGAGGGCGTCAAGGTCGTTGTGTAAGTCTAATTTTGTGTCCATTGTAATTCATTACATAGTGAAATTTGGATGGATGTCAATCCGAGATTTTTTCGTTGTGGATTTTCCTTGTAAGTTGACTGTTGATGTAAAAAATTATATTGCTTCTAATTATTTAATCACAGATAAATATAAATGAGACAAAGAATTTTAAAGTGGTTCAGCCTTATAAGAATGGCCTACGTCCACTGTTTCTGTTATTGCCAAGTGTTTTGGAGTTCTCGATATGTAATTCTATCAAGAAAATCCGGTCCCCTTGAATGAGGGTGATACAATGTATTTATAGTCCTTGGGCTGTACATGTGAAAAGGTAAACAGCTAATGCCCTTTAAGAATATACGTGTGTATGATAAGCATTCAATGAATAGTTGAATTGTTGATTATCTGGCAATCAATGCTGTGGCCGAGATGCAGCTCGGACCGCCTTAGTTGCTCGTCGTTCAGGAGTTCCTCGGAGTGTTGGAGTTTCTCGGAATGTTGGAGTTCCTCGGAGTGCACTTGCTGCTCGGAGTGAGTATGACTTAGTCGGGGAAATAAACTTCAATTGGATAGTAGTATTTTTCAATTTTTGTACCTTCATCCACCTCGTAGGCAGTAGTATTTTTCTTCTTTACCATCACCATATTTTCTTCAATTGACTTAGTCGGGGAAACACTGTTGTTTTTCTTCTTTACCATCACCACATTTTCTAACCAGTCTGGATATTTCACATCTTCAATGAATTGGGAGCACCTCCACTGTTGTTCAGACCAGTAATGGGAGAAAAGTTGTACTTATACCTGACAGTATCAGAGAATGCAGTCAGCTCGGCATTGATCAGAATGGAGAATAGAGTCCAGAAGCCAATTTATTACACAAGTTAGGCTGTCCGAGGCGCAGAGATCAGGTACCCAAAGCTGCAAAAATTGGCATTGGAATTAATTGAAGCAAGTAAAAGAATGAGGCCATATTTCCAGGCCCATACCGTCGTCGTGTATACCGACATGCCATTGAGACAAGCCCTTCATAAACCAGAAAAATCAGGGAGACTGATGTACTCGGCAATAGAGCTTGGTGAATATGATATTGTGTATGAACCCAGATCATCACTAAAAGGACAAGCTGTAGCAGATTTTATAGCAGAGTTTACATATCCTGATACCCCCGAGGAACAAAAGTTGCTCGCTGATCAACCTGTGGATGTTACAGGATCAACAAACACAAGCTCAGACCAACTCCGGTTGGTAAAAGGGCTTGTGGGTGTAGAAGGATCATCAAATTCGAACTCAGACCAACTCCGGTTGGTAAAAGGGCGAGAAGAGATGGTCGACGAAGAGCGAGAAATACCAAGGGAGGATGAAAGGAAACAACAAATATTTCACCGAGGAACTCTGTCAGATAAGAAATTTGAAGACGAGTTACCTACATGGAGATTATATGTAGATGGGTCATCTTGCACAACAGGTTGTGGAGCAGGGATTGTTTTGAACACCCCAGACGAGATTGACATGGAATATGCCTTGCGATTCCAATTCAAAGCCTCCAATAATGAGGCTGAATATGAGGCCTTGATAGCAGGTCTTAATTTAGCAAAGATTATGGAAGCGCAACAACTGATGGTATTCAGTGATTCTCAGTTAATTGTGAATCAGATGATGGGAACATATGCTGTTAAAGGAGAATTAATGGTCAAGTATCATGCAAAGGCGATGGAGTTGTTGGCAGAATTTAACGCCATTCAGTTGATCAGAATACCAAGAATGGAGAATGCCCAAGCAGACGCACTGGCCCGACTAGCATCAGCTACTCGTATCGAGCTGCGAAGAACGATACCAATTGAAGTATTAGAAAGTCGAAGCATAGATGAAGACCTAACGATGAATACTATTACCCTTGATTTAGGACCATCTTGGATGGATCCCATCAGGGCATATATTGAGGAGGGAGAACAACCGGAGGATAAGCTCGCTGCCAAGAAATTGAAGTTTAAAGCTGCTCGGTATGTACTAATTAATGGTGTTTTGTATAGACGAGGAATTATGGTAGGTTTGCAAAGATGTGTACATCCCTCCGAGGTGAAAGAATTGATTGAAGAGATCCATGAAGGGTCATGTGGAGCCCATGTAGCAGGTCGGACACTTTTGCAAAGGGTGATGACGCAAGGATACTACTGGCCAACGATGAGGGCTGGTTGTATAGACTATGAAAAGAAATGTGATAAATGCCAACGTTTTTCCTCCATCCGACGAACTCCACAAGCATTGTTGACACCCATAACTTCCCCTTGGCCATTTTCCATGTGGGGAATTGATTTGGTTGGACCACTGCCAACGACCCGAGGAAGATTCAAGTACCTCGTCGTCGCAGTGGATTATTTTACTAAGTGGGTAGAAGCTGAGCCCCTTATTGATATGACATACGAGAAGGTGTACCAATTCGTTTGGAAGAACATCATCTGCCGATATGCTCTCCCTCATGCCTTCATCACAGACCATGGAACACAATTTGATAACGAGGAGTCTGCCGCCTATTGTCATCAGTCAAACATTTTGAAGGTTCATTCAGCACCAGGCCATCCTCAAAGCAATGGACAGACTGAAGTGACGAACAGAACATTACTAAATGGTTTGAAGAAGAGGCTAAGTGAGGCTAAAGCTAATTGGATTAATGAGCTACAGTCAGTATTGTGGGCCTACCGAACAACTCCCCGAGCAGCAACTGGAGAATCACCATATATGCTGGCATTTGGAAGTGAGGCCGTAATACCTGCCGAGTTGGGTCTTCCAACACACAGAGTGCTGAATTTCAATTCCCCAGTCAGCGACTTGATGAGGAGATTAGATTTGGACATGCTCGAGGAAGTTAGAGAAGAGGCAGCCATTAGGAATGCTGCTTATCAACAACGAACAACTCTGTTCTATAACAAGAGGGTGAAAAAATGCGACTTAAAAGAAGGAGATTATGTGCTAAAGAAGTTCATTAAGTAGCACAATAAGTTGGAAGCAAACTGGCATGGACCTTACCGAGTTACAGAAGTTGTTCGACCAGGAACTTACCGAATAACAACTCTAGAAGGAGAGGAATTTAAGAATGCATGGAATACTGAACACCTACGCAAGTATTATCAGTGATGTAAAATGTAAAGCAGTTCCATCAATATGAATAAAACGACGATATTTCGCCATCTTCTCTCTTTTTATTGAAAGTTTTTTGGGGAATACTAGTGTGTAACACTACGCTGGTCGGCAGTAAAAAGAACACGATAGTTCAAGCTCAGACTAACTCCGGTTGGTAAAAGGGTGAGGACAAACCATACTCCTTTGGTTAGGAGGCGTACACTAGCTCAGACCAACTCCGGTTGGTAAAAGGGCGAGTGGACATGATAGTTCTAACTCAGACCAATTGCGATTGGTAAAAGGGAAAGAACACGATAATTCTAGCTAAGACCAACTCCGGTTGGTAAAAGGGCGAGAACAAACCATACTCCTTTGGTTAGGAGACTGACACTGGCTCAGACCAATTTTGGTAAAAGGGAAAGTGGACATGATAGTTCGAACTCAGACCAACTCCGGTTGGTAAAAGGGCGAGAACAACATCAACATTCCTAAAAATGCCAACGTGTTTGGTTAGGAAACAAGATATGCTCTCAAATGCCAACTTATGTTGGTCGGGAGGTAAGATTATTACAGAAAATACAAAAAGTTCCTCGAAGAACAAAATATTCCAAACTAAACCAAGTATGGTTGGTCGGGGATCAAAACCCACTAACTGTAGTTGGTCGACGAGAAGAAAATATCCCAAATTGTACCAAGTATAGATGGTCGGGGATAAAAACCCACTAACTATAATTGGTCGACGAGCACAATTTAACAACCTTGGTTGGTTGGAAAAATTTTAAACATTTTTATACTCATTACTTTATTATTAAGTGATCGAGCAATATTACTAATACTTGTAATTTTTTTTTATTACTAAGTTGGTCGATGAACCACACAATATTGTTATGCAAGCACGAATATAAAGTGTTTGACAAATACAAGACAATAGCAATACAAATTTGCAAACAAAAATGAAACTCTTCCATTAAATTCAAAATGAATTACACAAATTTATTACATTGATATTAAATTGTGTACTAATTATTACATCAGAATTTCTTATTCTCCTGGTTTTTTCCCTTCTGCTTTTGAAATAGGCTCCTCGCCAGCGGGAGGATCTTCCAGGCAAAGGGGAGAATTAATGAAGTTAATATCTCGAAGCATTCTGACGTTCTTTATTGAAGGTGTGTCCAGTAGATGCTCGGGACGAGATACCTCGATCTGAGAATGAAGATTGTAGTCACCGAGGTATTTTGCAATTAAGCTCCGAGGAATGGCACGAGCTGGGATCCATTCCATGTCCAAATTATACGGTGGCACAGGCAAGTCAAGTACCCCAGGATCATAATAGTCCCACAGGTAGTGTCCTTGTTCGAGCTTCAGCACGCCCAAGGCATTCAGCCAACCTTGCTTGTAGCCCTCATTATTGGCATTCCGGATACGATCATCTAAATGGAATAGTGCTTCGTTGTATCCAGCCATCCAGAACTCCCTGGGCTGTTTGTGAAATTGAAATGTTAACCTTTCAAGCTTCTCGTGAAGACTCTGGATGAAAAGTTCATTAGTCCCCAATGCTGATGTCTTTGAAGAGAGTTGTTGTTCCAGTTCTCTAACTTTCTTGGACAGTTCAGACAAGGCTTGATTTTTTTCCATCAATTGGAATGCTTGGTTTTCCAACGCTGATTGAGTACGAGCTTCTTCAACAGTACGATGAAGACCTCTTGGTCGTCCCCGAGCAGGTTGAGTATTTTGTTCCTCGTCAACATTCTGAGCAACTCTTCCTCATCCACAAGAACCTCTTCCTCATCCCCGAATAGCAGTAGAAGGCCCAGCTCTTCTCAAAGCCTCTAGCTCTTCTCGCAACTTGGCATTTTCCACTTCTAAAAATGAGAATCCTTCATCGGTGACCGGTACCAAGGCAGTGGAAGATGAAGCAGCAGACCTCAGCTGAGCTAGTTCTTTTTGCAGGTTGTTGTTTTCTTGTTCCAATAGCTCAGCGATTTGCCTGTGCCCTTCGACATCTGCTTTCAATGTTCTCTCTCTCACTTCATAGCCATCAAGCATCTTGTCGTAGCCTTTTTCACCAAGTTGTTTGAGTTTCTTCTCATACCCTTCGTGCAAAAGAGCTGAAGACTCTTTATACTGCTGCTAAAGTTCATCAAGAGTACCTTGCAAGTCTTCAATCATTTCGTAGTAAGCCACATTATTGGCCACAACTCGGTCAAATAAGCATTTCAGGTACTGATAAGCTTCGATTGCCTGCTCTGAAGCATCTTGACCAAGGATGTCGGCAACTTCTGATGCTCTCAGGATTGTGTGACCAGCTTTATAAGACTCATGACATTGCTTCATCAGCTTTATATCATTAGCAGACAACAGATCCATCCTGGCCAAAAACTAGCAGAGAAAGAAAAAGTAATCACCAAAAAGAAGATCAAGACAAAGTACAGATAGAAAAGAGACAATCATATGGAAGAAAAGAACTCAAATTTTATTAGATCATAACGCAGAGTTACAAAGATCTTGGTTACACTTGAAAAAGAAGAAAAATAGAAAGAGAATACCGAACAACTTCACACCTTTTCCTTGTCTCCCAAGACTTTCTCGGGAGGTTGGGACGAGGAGCTCGGTTGCTCGGTGGGAACAATGAGTTGGTCGGATGGAGCTGGAACTTGTTCAGGAG
This sequence comes from Sambucus nigra, assembly GCA_949130495.1. Taxonomy (NCBI): domain Eukaryota; kingdom Viridiplantae; phylum Streptophyta; class Magnoliopsida; order Dipsacales; family Adoxaceae; genus Sambucus; species Sambucus nigra. Next base: position 589,751,361 of record OX422208.1, read on the forward strand.
GAGCAGGCAGAGATGAAAGCTCCTCATCAACAGGATGGGTAAGGATGGGATCACCCACTACCATTGAAGATTCTTCAGAGGCAGCTTCGTCCTCTTCTTCATCTTCGATGTTTGGGGGAGGACCAGGGAGATGTTGTTGAAACAGTTCTGAGTCCTCATTTACTTTCAATTCTTGCAGGGCAGAAACCCAACCATCTAGAAAGTATTTCAAACTCCCATACTTCACCTGAGTCATCATTGCTGCTACCCCCCTGTCCCATCCTTTGTCCCAACCGGTGCGGAAAGATTTTTTCATCACCAGTTTTCTTTTCATTTTCTCCGAGGAGAGCTTCTCGGATAGAAGATCCTCAGTGGCCTTCAACTTAGCTTCCACCTCTTCCTTCTGGTGGTTCACTTCTCGCAGAAGGGACAATTCTTCTTCTGCCATTCTCATCTTGTCTTCAAGCTCCCCAAAGTTCTTGATCTTCTCATCATATTTCTTTTTCTCTTCCTCCAAATCTTTCACTTTATTTTCCAACTGCACCTTTTCTGCCTCGACTGCAGCCAACTTCTTCTCCCATTCAACCCTATCCTCGTTATACTTTTGACGGGAATCCTTTAAAGATTTGGTTAACCCCAACAAAGCATCCTCCACTCCAGACGAGGAACTAGAAGCCTTGATTGCTTCATCCTTCTTAACAATGGTGTTAAAACAACTCACTAGCTGAAAAAAGAAGATAATGATAAGTCATCACAGAGATACATGTATTAATGGAAAGAAAGAAAATTCAGAATATGAGAAACTTTCTGAAGTAAGGTGACGAGTAGCCAGGGATGTAAGCACATCCCTAGACATATTCTCCTCAATTCCTTGGACTTCAGGAATAGTCCAAGTTTTCACCAAGCTCATAGCAGAGCTCGGAGGAATAATAGTTGGCACACCAGCTCCACTAACTTGGAGCTGGGGAATGGTGTCAGCCAAATTGACCGAGGAGGATTTCCTCAGTCTCCTCGGTGGCATTTCAACAGTTTCAACCAAAGAAGAGATTTTGGTTGGGGAGACGATGACCACTTCCACAGGTGCATCTTTCTTGCTCGGAGCCACTGGGGGCTTCTCGGCAGCCTTCTGAGGAGCAACAGAAGGGGCAGCATCTATTTTCTTTGTCCCCTTTTGGACATCAGTTTTGTTTCTTTTCCCATTTCCAGCAGAGGTAGTCTCCTCAAAGAGAGTAAGAACTCTTCTTTTGCCCATTTTCTGACTCAGAGGAATATGAGATTCTGGAGAAGAGTCCTCGGGAATTGACACTGGATCACTAGTGCTGACCACAGGACGAGCAGTGAAAGAGGTTGTATAACTCCTATACTGCAACAGATATGAAGCAGACCTGATGTGCTCGTCTGCAACTTTTTGATTCAAACTCCAGATAAGTTTCAAATGCTTAATATTCACTTCTGATTCTTTTGGAGTTTTTATTTTGCTGTCAATTGCAAACAAATACATAGTGAAATATCAGTCACACATTTATTCAAACATAATGAAATCACAATTTCAGAAATAAAATAAAGATGAAAATAACCTATCCCATTGCCATATGGAGGGCATCTGGGACCTTGATATACTTCATCTCCAATCAAAGGGGCATGTTGCCAATTTTTGATAACCACCCCATGTTCAAAATAATCCCTATTAGCATCAGGGAGGTTGACTACTAAGGCCCTATTCAAAAATCTAGTTTTTAAATAAAAAACATTGTCTAAAATAGCCCATCTATAACAGTACATAATCTCAGGAATTCCTATACGAATTCCTATATGAGTTCCATGAGTTTGATTTAACCTATACACCCCATTAACTATTCTCCATGTGTTGGGGGCTATTTTCGCAGGAACAACATCGAAATAATGACAGAACTCTAAGCACAAAGGGTTTGGTGGAAAAGAAAATCCACATTCAGCAATAAAGAGGCTGGGGAACCAGTGTCCCTTAGCCAAACGAAAATAATCTAAAGGCTCAAAAAGATTCTCCAGAGTTACCCAAGATGGAATAGAAAAGTCAGAATGGAATTTCTCAAGAGATTCAATAACATAAACCATGGTGAATAAAAGAAATGAAGAAGAAGGAAGAGGATCTTACAGGAAAAAGGAGATATGTTGGCAACAAACGAAGAAAGGGATGAACGCACAAGAGAGAGAAAGACTATGGAAAACTCGAAAGCAGAAATTGGAAAAGGTAGAAGATGATGGGATTGCCAATGAAGCTTAAATACTTTGCCTTGGGAAACGGCGAAAGAAATGAAGATGATACAGAGGATGACCCCGATCTTCCCAACAGGCCAAGACAACCAGAACGCGAGGTATTTTCAATACGTTTTGGAACATTTGATTGTAATGTCATTACAGGAGGAGATGCAGGAGGCGGAGACCTTACTGCAGAAAAAAAAGCTTACCTTGGAGAGGCTCAAGCTTGCTCATACATTCAACGGATAAATTTGGCTGAGGAGGATCGCCCGAGGAAGATAAACAAAGAGAAGCTAGTCATTGGTTTTTCAAAAAACGACCTTGCAGGTGTTCTTTACCCTCACGACGACCCTTTGGTGATCAAAATGAGGATGAAAGAAGTAGTTATTTCAAGGGTTCTGGTAGATAATGGTAGTTAGACAGACATCATGTTCTACTCATGCTTTGACAGTTTAAATTTAAAGTTATCTCAATTGGAGCCTTATCACAGACCTCTCCTGGGTTTTGCTGGCGAGAAGATTTTTCCACTTGGGACGATCAAGTTGGATATATTCATTGGAACTTGGCCTGCTTGTCGAACAGAAAGAATACGCTTCTTTGTGATGGATAAGAATGTGCAATCAGCTTACAACATCATCATGGGAAGAGTTGGTTTGAAGAAGTTCGAAGCAGTTCCATATACAGTACATCAGTGTTTAAATTTCCCTATAAATTTTGGAGTAGGAATTGTGAAAAGTGATCAAAAAGTAGCTCGAGAATGCTATTATTCATCTGCCGAGCAAGAGGAGCTTGAAGAGTCGAGGAAAAATACTACTACCTACCAGGTGGATGAAGGTACAAAAATTGAAACACTGGAAAATTCTTTGTCTCATTTATATTTATCTGTGATTAAATAATTAGAAGCAATATAATTTTTTACAACAACATTGACGTTTTGTGGATTTATTTATTTAAAATTTATTAATCGTTTTAATAAAAAAATCGATTTATTGGTGCTAAGTTTAATTGGGTTAATTTTTTTAATCGAATTCAAATTTGAAAAATTTAAAAATAGTGGGGTGCTTATTTTTTTACTTCGTCGTTATGGATACCCCTTGTAGGACTATCATCTTCAATGAAGGAATCTATTAAGTTTATAATTTTGTGCTATTTTAGTTCTCATCAATTGCCTACACGAATGTCATCGATCCCTGTTGGCCTTTGTTCGGGATCATATAATTGATTAAGCAAAAGGACGAGTTCTAATGCAATGACAAACACCTCACCACTATTAGGTACTACGATACTAATATTGAACCCCAGATATCTTCGATATGTGATGGGAGTTTAAAACTTCTCAATTCCTAATTGATCCTCCATATTTATTAGGGACTCCAAGGTCTACTGTTTAAATATAAAGTTCAATTACCACATATATCATGCTTCTTATTTTCTGGATTTCATTGAAAATGTTAATTTGTTATTTTTTTCCCTTTTTATCATTGAATTTTAACACTGATAGATCAATCTCAAAGGTATTTCCTTATTTCTATGGGCTTTAATTTCGTACTTGGGTTGAAGGTTATTAATATAATATTATTTAAAACACTTTGATCAACTCAAACATTTATACTCCTAAATCAAGTAGTTTTGACACATATCTATCATCTCCCCTCCCCTCTCTCTCATTGGTATGTTTTATCCACCAACTTCTCATTTTCACAAATGTTTAAACATTTATTCAATCCTATCGGAAAAAAATTAATTAGGCGATTATACGTTGTTCGAATGTTTAAAAAAACTTTTTGCGAAGTACTATATTTGCTAGAATAAAATTAAAGTAGCTCTACCAAGTGAACATAAAAACCAAAGGTAAATGCATTGTTAAAAAAAGAAAATGAAATTCAATTGAAAGTTTAAGTGCAATTGAAAGTTAACTAAATGAAATGAAGAGACTTAAAATAAATAGTAACTGAACAATAAATTACTGAAAGATATAATGAGGAAAAAACTAAAAATAGAGGTAAAACCTAAACTTATAAACAACGCCCAAGAACAAAACAAAAATTTTAAAATAAAAATAAGTAAATGTTTTTTTTTCTTGGAATCTTCAAGTTTTGGTTCCGGAGCTCTTATTAATAGTATTCCAGGTATAACTGCCATGATAGAATAAATATTGGAAACTCTCTCTTGAAATTTGAGTAATCTAATAACCATGAGCCCCATCATGTAAAACCACTTTGTTTTTAACAAATACCCACGTGCATGCATATTACCACGTGTCTCTTGGCATGCACTTTCATGTGTCACTGAATGAACTTTATTTTTATACTCTCGAGGGAATTATTTACAATGTACTTCACATCTACCTTCCACATGTCACTCATCGATTGACTCATTATATGTGATATAAACATAACCCCCCACTACTTAAGTTTTAAAAGAGGTTGACTAGTGGAATATTTCTCTTCCCATGCAAAAATCCCCAAGTCTTTTCGACTTTGGAAATTGACGATTGGATGGGCTTTCAACGTTTTGGAATTAATGCCTATAATCATGCTTTGGAATTCGCATGCATACGATGTATTTTTGGAACCAAATTTAATTAATTACTTGAGTTAATTAATTAAAACGAGAAATTTAGCTGGAGTTTAAATTAGTCTTGAAAATATTTAATTAAAATGAATTTCGTACATTTTGGTTAATTCAATTGTAATGGCAAATAGTTTAGCTTAGGCTTTGTTATTTGTTTTATTTTCCACTATGGCACATTTGGCGTATCCCATTACAAACCAACATGTATCGACACGATGAACCGAATCTCAACATCTCCAAGTTCTAGACTTCTCCACATTAGGAAGGTATAAATCTTTTAGGAGTTCAAATTTATTTACATTTATATTTGGGAGTTTTTTTTATAAAAATCGAGGAAATGTTTTTAGATTTAATAATTATTTTTTTAGACCTCATTCAAACGAGATGCGTATATCATTCAAATGAAAATGATATTTAGTTTGAAAGCTCATTTAACATTTCATTAAATGAACATCCAATGAGGGTGTTCTATTTGAATTCGTTAGAACCTCATTAGATGCTTGTTCTAACAAGATTGGATTCTCGTTTGAATGAACTCGATTTTTGTTTGAACAACTTATATTTTTATTCGAACGAAATTTTTTGCCTCGAATTTTGTGTTCGACTTATAAATATCTATTTTGAAAAGATTTTAATAGACACTTTCCAAACTGCATATCTGTTGCAAAAGTCCTTTATCCTTTGGTCATAACACTTTTTTGATTCACAAAATATCCTCCCATACTTAGGGATCCTTTTGAAACCTTAAATAGTTTAATACCTGACTTTTACTTATGGAGAGAGGTCTCTACTACTGACCTTGTGACCCTAGGGATCACTACTGGAAGAAAGGCTGATCAGTGGATACCAAGAGTGGACCGCTACTTGTGGACTACTCTAGATTTGAATAGTTTACGTTTGAAAGTTTTTTAATTAAGTTGTCTTGTAACACTATCTAAAGTGCAAAAAATAAAGATTTTTCCATGAAAAGAGATTGTTCCTCATATATGTTTGTGATAGCATGCGTAGTTTATTTTCTATAATTTGGAACAATCATCATATGCAAACCTAATTTAATTATAGATTAAAATTGGCAAAAAATGGATTTGTGTGTTTGGTGGCATTTAAGTAAATGATTCAGTCCATTAAGATTGTGCACACTCTCAAATTGGTATCAGATCCGGTTACAAAAAAATATCTTATGATCCTTTTTTGCAAAAAATTTTCTCTGATATCAATTTTTTTTGAAAAATTGTTGATCTTGAAAAAGTTAGGATTTTTTCTTCGATATAATTTGGAAATCTAAGATGAGGTCTACTCTTAAGTCAATTGATGAACGCGTCTGGTTGATCTGTGAAAGAGGTGGACACCACCCACTGTTAGTGATGACAATGTCGTTGGCCCTAATCCTTTCGCTCAATGGATAGAGGAAGACTTTAAATGGAGCAACTTTAACTCTCGCGGTTTGAGTACCATCTCGGGAGCCATCACCCATGACGAGTTCTGCCGCATTATGACGTGCACCACGTCTAAAGAAGCTTGGAATACCCTCCAACTCCCTCACGAGAGTATCAATGCTGTTATTGATTGAATTTGAATCATTTGACGAGTTTTATGGGAAATTGTCCAACATAGTTAACTCGAGTTTCAAATCAGTTGAAAAAATACCTAAGACACGTGTCGTTAAGAAAATTTTGAGATCATTTTTTGCCCGCTTTTTTCCTAAGGTTATCGTACTTAATTCATTTGGGATCTTAAAAACTTTTAGGTTGGAAGAACTTGCAGGAGATTTTCAAACATACGAGATAGATATTTTCCCTAAAATAGTAAAACCTAAGGAAAAGGGAATTGCACTTAAAGCCCAATCTAAAAAGAGAGAGGAACCATCGTCAAATTATGAGTATGACTTTGATTTAGATGATTTTTCCCTTTTGCTAAAAGTTTCAAGAAATTTATCAAATTTAAAAGGAAAAATACTTCCAAAGATAAGAAAAGTTTGGAGAAATATAAAAAATATAAATCGGGCAAGAAAAAATTTGAACAAGAAAAGAAAGATTTCCCAAAGAAAGACGAGGAAAGATGTTACGAGTGTGGTGGAAAGGGTCACAAAGATAATGAGTGTCTGACTAGGTCAAAACGTCAAGAGAAAGGGAAACCTACCTTAAATGTCACACTTAAAAATAATAAGGTCGAGACAGTGAGTTTGGGGGATGAATCATTACATGGATGTAACTTCATCACATTCATGTCTAGTCATGTTAGTATATCTACTGCACCTCACGATGATGAGGAAACTACGAAACATGAACACCTCGATAATGAGTCTAGTTGTTCCTAGGAGAGTGAGGGAGAAAATATTTTAAGTGAGAGCGAGTGTGGCCTTTAGCGCGATTATGTCGATCTTTGTGCTGTGTATTTATAAACTAAGAAACAAAATAAAGGGTTTGCTATGAGAGTTTTAGCACTAGAAAAAGAATTGACAGAAGTGAGAGAAACTGAGTCTTCTCCGAGGGAAGCTTTGGGAGAGAGAGTTTGTTTAATTGTGAGATAGAATGGGAACTTAACCAACAAGGTGGATAGCCTTATGAGTAATCTCCAAGCAACTGTGGAGAATCGTGAGAAACTTGAATCCCTTGTATCCCAACTCGAAAAAGATCTTGAACATGCTCAGGAGGTCAAGGTAACTATCGAGGATACATTGAAGAAAGTAGGTAATATGATCCTAGGCACGATTTGAGGTTTTGGTGAAGGGCATATAATAGGTTTTGACGGTTCATCGACTTACCACACCGTACTTAAACCGGTTCCTGAATTTGTGGTTCATCCTTGTGGTCCTCAACCTAAACCACATAGAAAACCCAACCAAGGTTGACCTAAACCTGTCTATGTTTGCACTTTTTGCAAAAGAAGAGGTCACCTTTGAGGATTTTGCTATAAATTTGGTAGAACTAGGCGTGCAAATAATCCTGTACACCATTTTAACAACTTTTCTAGTCGTAAAGAGCATGTTGAATTTCTATTCATGACTTTTCATAGTTTAATGGAAGAATTTCAACGGATGTACTTTCCATTTGAGAACGCTTCCAACATTTCGACTAGAGTCAACAACAATAAGGGCAAACAAAAGGTTAGATCCACTTGGGTACCTAAGCGAGACAACAAATCCCTTATTGTTCATGTTTCTCTCAAGGCTCAAAATAATTTCCAATGGTATTTTGATAGTGGGTGTTCTTGGCACATGACCGGTGACGTCTCATTTTTTACCCACCTTGAGGATTGTAAGGAAGGTAAAGTCACCTTCGAAGATGGGAGTATATATAGCATTTTAGGATGCGTCAGTGTTGAGATACCCATATTTCCTAAGATAGATGATGTGTCATACGTTAAAGGGTTGAAAGCGAACTTGATTAGCGTAAGATAACTATGCGGCGTAAACTTTGTAGTAAAGTTTGATTAGTCAGAATGCAATGTTTATGATCAATCTGATAAACTTTTACTACAAGGTGTGATTACGAAAGATAATTGTTATAGGATTGTGCCCAAGTCCTCCTTTGTGTACAACATTTCCATGGTCTCCATTATGGACCTTTGGCATAAACGTCTAGGTCACGTTAACTTTAGAGGTCTTGAGATATTAGTGAAAAAGGACCTATTTGGTGGCTTACCGTCACTCGAGAAACCAACTTCCTCAGATTTGTGGACCTTGCCAACAAGGTAAACAAATTCAAAGTTCCTATCAAAAGTTGAATACCATTACCACCTCTCGTATTTTGGAGTTGATTCATATGGATTTTATAGTGCCCATTCGCTCGAAGAGCGTAGGTGGTATTAGATACATTCTCGTGATGGTCGATGACTTTTTCAGATATTCTATAGTAGGATTTATGAAAGAAAAGTCTGATGTGGTTGAGTCCTTATGATCAAGTGTCGTGTCCTACAAAACCAACACGGTGTCACGATTAATCGGATGCGTAGTGACAATGACATTGAATTTAGAGAGGAAAAAGTGGATGGCTATAATGATGGAGTGGACATCATACATGAGTTTTTAACCGTTCTCATTCCTCAACAAAATGGGATTATTGAGAGGAAAAATCGGACGATACAAGAAATGGCTAAATCCACGCTTCTTGGGAGAAACGTGCCTATATCTTTTCGGCAAAGGAGGTGAGCACCGTATGCTATATGGTGAATAGGGTATATCTTTATCCTTATACACTTCACATGCCTTATGAGTTGTGGAGATGTAGAAAGCTCAACCTATCATATTTCTGTGTCTTTGGGAGTACTTGCTACATCTTGCGAGATAGAGAAACTTTATGAAAGTTTGACTCCCAGAGTGACGAGGGGATATTTTTAGTATATTCATCAACGATTAGGGCTTACCGGCTTATAATCTGGTTACCTCTAAGGTTATGGAGTCAATAAACACACGATTAGAGATTACGAAGTACCGATATTTGTTTCTCCTAGCCAACAATGTGAGGATGATGCACTCCATGGTGACATTCCCATCCTTCCTCATGCTACTATGGTGGACCCCATTTTGGTTTTAGGAGAGACACCGTCTTGTATTCGAAAGAGGCATAACCCTTACACTATACTTGGTGATCCTACACTTGGTGTTAATACTCATTCGCAACTTGAAAATATTGTTAGCTATCTGTGCTACAAATTCCTAGTCGAGCCCAAGAATCTGAAAGAAGATCTCAAGGATGAGCATTGGATTTCTTCTATATAAAAAGAGATGCTTTTGTTTATAAATAACGATGGTTGGGAATTCGTCTCCCGACCTAGCGAGACTAACATGATAGGTATCAAGTGGATTTTCAAGAATAAGGTGGATGAAAATGGTACCATAGTTCGCAATAAGGCTAGGTTGGTCGTTCAAGGCTACACACATATCAATGGTGTAGACTTTGAGGAGACATTTGATCCTATTGATAGGCTTGATCAAATCCACTTACTAATTTCCATAACATGTCATCTCAGCTTCAAGTTATATCAGATGGATGCCAAGAGTGCCTTATTGAATGGCATTCTAAAGGAGGAGGTGTTAGTGGAATAACCAAAAGGGTTTGAAGACCCTAAGCACTCGGGACACATCTACTATCTTTGAAAAATGTTGTATAATTTGAAGGAAGCACCCCGTGCTTGGTACAAAAGTCTTACTTCCTATCTCTTAGCTCATGGCTTCAAGACAGGGGGAGAAAATAATATTTTAATTATTAGGAGAGAGAGTGTTGCCATTTTGATTGCCCAAGTCTATGTGGACAACATAGTCTTTGGAACCATGTGCTCGCACCGTGATCACACCATTGAGGAGGAGATGGGGAGTGAGTTTAAGATGAGCATAGTAGGTGAGATTACATTCTTCCCAGGTCTCCAGGTTCGTCATCTTGAGGTTGGGATGTTCATATCTTAATCCAAATATGCAAGAGACCTCGTGAAGAAATTTGATCTAGATTCTGCTAAGCACTTATGAGTATATTGAAAAAGCTTAGCAAAGACGTAAGAAAGAGTTCCACTCACGTATTTGATAAAGGTGTTTGGAACAATCATCATATGCAAGCCTAATTTAATCAAATATTAAAATTGGTTTTGTGTTTTTGGTGGTATTTAATTAAATAAATCAATACATTAAGATCGTGCGCATTCTCATAAATGAATATTTTGGACATTTAATTAGTAATCTGATAATTAGGAGTTTTGGTAAAAAAATCAAGGCTTATTTTAATCATTTTGTAATTCCTTGGACTCTAATTTTTAATATTTAAAAAATCTATCAGAGTAGAAATTATGATGGTTTAGGACTTGTGGAGTCATTTTATAGGACACATATAATTCTTCAATTTTTTTATGCATGCAACTACTCACCTCCTACCAAAACGAAACAAAAAACTACAATACTATTTAAAACAAACTTCAACCTTATTTTGGGAAGCTGTATACTCATATTTTAAAGAAGATCAAAGAATTAAAGTTGCATATTTTCGTGAGAGGAAAGCAGTCGAATACTCAAAATTTTCAGAATGCTTTCATAAGGCAACAACATCTCTATTTTGTTAAATGTTAGCAACTTAAATAAGAAACTCGTTAACCTAATTATAAATATATTTTAATGAACTTGAAAAATTAAATTTAATACTTGAAATCCTGCATACTAAAAGTATTAGACTTGTTATTGTTCAGTGTTGGGACGAACCACATGTTAAATAATATATGGATGTCGATTATATTTTTTGATTTATGGAATCACCTAATAATTATTATGATATAGAATATGATAATATCCTTCCGAAAATTGTTAATACGCATGTTTAAATCGATTTATGGCTTATTTTGATTTATTTTCACAAATAATGGAATATTGACTTTGGGTGATTTGTTGAGATATTTTATTGAACTTCTATATCACATGATTTTATTTATATAACTTATGAAATTAGACTTATTTAAATATGAAATAAAGGACTTAGATGCCCAACTAAAGAACTTAAACAATGTAGAAATTTTATACCATTATTGGGGCATTTGGATTATGTAAGTTAATTGTACTTTCTATGACACCCCGTAAAATTTAATAATAGATTAATCAGGTTTAATATAAAACAATAACGGGAATAATTTTTTTTGGTAACATTCTTAACATAACGAAATAAATAAAATCGAACAAGTACAATAAAGACTTATGAATTATTGAGTAAAAACCCCAATTCTGATACCATATAACTAATGATACTCAACTCAACTTAGCAAAGCACTCTTTCAATTATTTTGGGTTGCGTACGTGAATCCTATTTTTCTATTCCATTTTATTCAGTGCAATATCTTCGGTTAAACCACATGATACCATGTCCTTTTTTAAATATTCAAACTCCCTTGCATTACCATCAATGCTAACGAAATCTCTCTTCCTTACAGGAACATCCACTGATCTACGATTGATGTGTCCAAACCATCTAAATCATTTTTCTCTCAATTAATCTTCTATAGGAGCTACTTTTACCATTTTACGAATTTGTTCATTTCTAATTTCATCCTTTCAAATTTTATCACAAATCTATCTTTGCATTCGCAACTCCGCCACACTCATTTTCTGTACATTTTATATTTCAATTTCCCACACTCTGTCCATATAAACATGGAGGGTCTAATGGTCGTCCTATAAAAATTTTCTTTTAACTTCAAAGGTATACACCTATCACACAATACGCCGATGGCACTTCTCCACTTAACCCAACCTATCTTAATCCCATGAGTAACATCATCATTAATATCTTCATCTTTGGGGATAATCAACTCTAAATAAGGAAAATGATCATTTTAGGTATCTGATGACCCTCCAATTTCAACACATCCTTATTTGTCTTCCCATTACTACAAAAATTTCACTCCATATATTCTATTTTAGTTATGCTTATTTTAAATCCTCTTGTTTCTAGAATTTCTCTCCACAATTCCAGTCTAACCTTAATCCCCATCTTAATCTCATCCACTAAAATAATATCATCCGTAAATATCATATACTACGGCACCTCATCTTGTATTTGTCCAGTCAACACATCCATAATAAGAGTAAAGAGATAAGGATTTGGTGCCGAACCTTGGTACATATATATAGTAATTGGGAATTTGTTGCTTTCTCCAATTGATGTTCTTACTATAGTCGTGGCCCCAACATACATATCCTTGATCACATCAATATATCTATAAGTCACTCCTTTTTTATGTAGAACCCACCATATTATATCTATGGGTATCCTATAATTTGCGTGCACCAAATCTATAAAAATCATGTAATGTCCTTCTTTTTCTCCCTATACCTTTCCATTAATCGCCTTAAATTTATTCCATTATTGACCTCCCAGATTTAAACCCAAATTGATTCTCAGATACTGTTTTTTTTAATATCAATCTATATTCATTCATTCCTTCCCAAAGTTTCATTGTATGACTCGTTAACTTAATACCACGATAATTTGAACAACTTTATATATCCCATTTATTTTTATAAATAGGTACTAAAATACTCGTTTTCCATTCATCAGACATCCTATTAGTCATTATAAATATATTAATTAATTTTTTAAGCCAAGATACTCCTTCCTCCCCTAAGCACTTCCAAACCTAAAATAAGGATACCATTTAGTCCTAAAACCCATTTTATTTTCATCATTTTGAGAGAAATCCTAACCTCTATAGTTCTAATTTTATGAGAAATATATTTTCTCAAGTATCCCTAAGTTCCTCTATATTTAATCTATTACCATCATCTCCATTCAATAATCTCAAGAAGTAATTTTTCTATCATTTCATAATCTCATCATCGTTGATTAGGACTCTCGAATCATCACTTTTAATACATTTACTGTTATAAAAAAATTGTTTTCCCGTCCCTAAGTTTAGAAAGCTTATAAATAATTTTTCCCTTTTTTGTGTTTCTAATTTTGTATAGAGATCATGACACTCCTTTAACTTCGCATCTCATAACATTTTCTTAATTTTCCTTTTATTCCATTTATATTTCTCAAAATTTTATTCTTTTCTAGTTGTTTGCTATATTTTAAAGCATCCCCTTTTGATTTTTACTATATTCTATACTTCTCCATTCCGTTATGAAGTTTCTTTAGATTATGGCCTCCTGCCTTTTGATTCTTCAAGAATTTGTTTTTATATTCTCCTAATGCATGAGGCCATCTTATCTCACATAATATTAGTCTCCTTTTTGTTATTCTGTGTTGCTTCATTTAATATTTTATCTTTAAATTGTTCTATTTTCTCTCCTTTTAAGTTTAACCACCTAGTTCATTGGTTAATCTTCCCTTTTCGCACCCGTGGTTGATTTATAATATTTGTATCCAACACCATTATCCTTTGTTGTGAGGTTAAAGTCTCTTTTGGGATAATATTTTAGTCTTATAGCCAAATATTTAGATGATAATCTTATAGTCTTTAGATGTTAATCATAAAAGTGATATGCTTAAGAGTCAAATATTAAAGAGAAGATTAACCAATATTCCATCCATTCTCCTCTCATAGTCGCTATGTTCCAAGTAACTAGCCTAAGTCTACTATCCTAGACTAGTTTCTTTACCCACACACCTTCAGATTGTTGTGGGAACCCTTGCCTATTTTTCATCGCACCCAGGCACCGATGTGAAGCCCCTTGCCTATTTTTAGACACTCGGTGGAAGGTACAACGCCCCTTGCTTATTTTTTAAGACACCTGATGGCAGACGCAACTAATCTATTATGAAGTATAAACTTTATCTCCAATATAAATCCAACTCTGGATACAAGTACCACATGTTCAAAAGTCGACTTAATAAATAAATAAATATAAATAACAAAGTGGGCACGTAGGCCCGTCACCTACATCCTATAGGATCATCAAAGGAGAGTAGCTCAAAATCGGATCAGGAATGAGGTTGCACTGTTAGCCTATAAGATGAAAAATGTTTATAGGAGATGTTAATAACAAGTTCAAGTAGTATAACAATATATTTGACTTTGGATTACAATATAACTACGTATCCTCCTCAAGTCTTTTAGTTGCTTTTAAGTTAACCCAACCCAAACAACCATTCATATCACATGCATCTACTCCTAGCCCATGTGTTCCCCATGATTAAGTCTTTTGCATCATTATAGACTTTTAGATCCAATTCCATACTTATTACTTTGAACTACAAAATTTTATAATTTTACAGGAAAGTAACTACATTAATATCATCATAAGACAACACGGTCTGAAACATGCACCGCATAAATGTATCAGGTCCTTCCTATTACATTTTGTACGAGTGTTGATATTATCGTCAGACCCTTCCCATTATTACTGTGTACAGACATCGATATCAAAGTCATTCCCTTCCCATAACCATTGTGCACATGCGCCGATATAAAAGTCAGACCCTTCCCGTTACCGTTGTGTATGGGCACCGATATATAAAAGTCAGTCCCTTCCCTTCACTATTGTGTAAGGGCTCTAATATATTTGCGTATAATATGCCAAACAAGTAAATTCTGCATAAATAAGGTGTTTAATCACCATAATTAACTCCTTTTAATCAAGAAAATAAATTATGTTTTAATGTCGATTGATTTTCTCGTTTGAAAATACTAACTTAATTACCTCCTAGTTAAGTAATTAGATTCACATAATTAACGGTCTTGGATTATTATTTTCCAATAGTCGACTATAATAAGGTTCCGACTCCTCTAATTTTATCTTACGTGGTCATTTTAACTTCACACAATCCATTACCTAGCATCCTTATCATTTTTAATTATTTCCAATATCATTTATAAGTTATATTACCAGGTATAAAATCTCTGAACCTTAGGTTATAATTTTATCTCTAAAATCCCACACAATATAATTAATTCATGTATATATAATTTGGGGTTTAACTCCAAAAATATTTACGTAATTAACGTCTATTAATTAAGTTAATTACTCGAATCAAAATTATCCTTAATGAGTTATCCTACCTAACGAGAGAATTATCATAAACTAGGTTAGTTAACACCATCCCCCAATTCATGGATCAAACTTGAGGAAAGCGGGGAACTCAATCGATTTTTCAATAAATTGGCAGAAATTTCAGCCCTACTTGCTGTTAAGAAAATAGTCATTATATATTCACCAAAAATCCAAAAATTACCAAACTAATGCCTACGCATTCCTAACCCAATTTAACTAGGACCTTATTTTTTCCCAAAAGACAAATTTATAGATATAATATACCAACAAATGCCTCAAAGTACCAGATTCCCTTTAAAATATTTCAGCATAACGTGTTGTTGAGAAAATATTCATAAGATATTCATCAGAACTTCGAAAATTATGAAACCTGCATCACACACTTCTAACTCAATTTAATAATTTCTTTTGGATACAAAGCCATATTCCCAGGTATACCACATAAGGAATGGCCCTGAAAGTGACTGGTTTCCTCTAGAAAAATTTTGCACAATCTAAGCCTCTATTAACGACCCCTTAAGGTCCTAAATCAAAATAAAACCCAACAATATTCATATGTAAGTGTGAATATATCAATCCTATCCTATAACTAAGGTCGTTAACTTAGTCTTACACGTATTTTAGGTATAAACCCTAATTATCATCTCAATAACCCTAATACATAAAATGATCCCAATTCAACCCAATTACCATAATTCATGGAATTATCAAGGGTATTTTTATCCTATAATATGAAATATCATATCAATATCATCAATTTAGTATACTTTGTTTTGAATCATGATGAACAATCCCAATTCCATAATAAATTAAGAACATTATTTTAATTTTATTCTACAATTAACATGATTCCAACAATGGTTATATAAATCATCTAATTCAAATTATTTTAATAGTAAATTAAGAAAACAATGAAAAATAACATCAAAATACAACTTCAATTATAATCTTGTGCTAAAAAAACTTTCCTTGATTCGAGCAGGTTAGATCCCTATGCTAACATCCTAACTTCTCATATTCTCCTCTTCGTCTTCTCTCCTCGACTTTTGGGTTCCCTTCCAATAGTTAGTATTCTCTCCTTGACTTTAAAGTTCCCCTATCCTCTTATTATTCTTTTCTTACCTCTAGAGTTCCCCTCTAATATGAAATATATGTTTTACCCTAATCCTAATCACCCTTTAATAACGTTCATCACGAATGAAGCCTGGGGCCCTTATGAACCCTAACCCGATAAGCCTAAAACTAATCGTAAATAACCTAAAGTCTAGATCAAGCCATATATCAACCTGTGGGGTGAGAACCCAACATTTTAAGGTATAAACGAACCTTCTACACATCCCGAAAGTGCTTTAAAAACAATTGAATTAATTATCTAGTTTTATTAAATCATTATTAACGTCTTAGCATATTGTCTATATAAAATCAATTCCAAATAGTACACATAAATTAGTGACATCACCAGTCACTGTAGATAAATATAACTCAATATAAACTAAATATAAAAAATTTAATTCACTTAAAATTACGGGGTATTAGACTTTCACTCTTGTGACTAGTATGATTCTTTATAGTTTTGGGACTAGCGAGTAGGCATATTAAATATAGTTGATGCTTTTTAGGTTTGAGACTAGGAAGTTTTCACTTGTACAGATAAGCATTTCCTAGGTATTGGACTAAGTAATACATTTTACCTTGTTTATCCTAGGCGTAAAACCAGGGGATGGTTATGGTTTTAGGTAGTTTTCGGGTAAGGGACTAAGTGATACTTATGGTTTCGTGATATCTATATATGAGACTAGGGGTGGATTTAGTTGTGATGTCGAAATTATTTTGGAGGAGAGTTGTAAATAATAAAAATATGATATTGAGAAGATAATAAATATCTAAGATAATAAATAGGTATTAAAGACAGATTGTGCAAGAGTTACGGTATGTGCATGGTCTAGTGTTGACTCATTATTAGTATATGTTTTGGACCAAGGAAAGACAAATATGATAGCAGTTTTAATGTTGGATGTCATGGTATATGCACTGTCTGGTGTTGAATGACCATTACGATGAATGCAGGACCTAAGCAAACTAACGTGTCTTGTGTTTAATATATCATGGTATGTGCGGGCTAACAATTTGGGCCAACGAGCTATAATGATGTATGTCGATATGATGCAATGAGATGTTAGGCATAGCGTGGTATGTGTAGGGTCATAGGAATGACAAACTGGCTATAGTGGTATTTCTTTGATAATATAATGATTTTGAGAGAGATAAATAGAATTAAGAAAGTTAATAACAATATATTTTATGAATGTTGAATTAAACATAATTGGTCTTGGTTAGTTGAGTTGGTATACTCTATGTGGATAGTTGTAATAGCTTTACATTACTCGCATCATTATTATATTACTTCATTAATTAAAATATTTTATTTTAATATTTATCTCTTTTAATGTTTATGAATGAATTCATAAATCGCCTTTAGGAAAAGTAGCTAGTATTCTTACAGTATATCCTCACCCATTGTTGTTGACTAAACTTTAAGGTTAGGTTGTTGGATAGCTTTAAATTAGGTTGCCTGCAGTTGGAGATTTATTTTATTAAATAGTTTAGTTTTCCTTTCTAAACTTTTTTTTTATGAGACAGTTGCATATGAATTTTAGTAGGTCTCCCTCTCCTCCTATAGTTGACTGTCACCGATACCGCAGTAGGGGCTTTACTTACCCAAAACATTGAACAATCCTATAAGGAAAGAGCCATTTACTATTCTAGTCAAAAGCTAGTCAGGTACGAGATCAACTAAACTAACTTGGAGAAAGCGTGTGTCTCCCTAGTCAGGGTCATGCGAAAACTACGACACTACATGCTTGCATTTCTCATCAAATTAGTATCCTGCATGGATCCCATAAAATACTTTCTTGACAAACCTTCTCTGTCAAGCTGAATAGCCTGTTGGTCGATGTTTCCAGTTGAGTTCGATATTATATATGTGACACAGAAAGCCATGATTAGGAGGGCCATCTCCGATGACCTTGTTGACCATCCCATGGAAGGAATTGAGGTTTTTGTCTCTTAATTTCCAGGTGAAGACATCCTTTTCACCTATTAGGAGGACCTCAGATGACAAATATTCTTCGATGGGCTACTAACAAAAAAGAATATGGCATTGGGGTACTCATGATCGCTCCTGATGGCTCTAACTTCCCCATTGCCATCAAGCTAGGTTTCCCTTGCACTAATAACATAACAGAGTACGAGACATGAACCATAGGGATTGAAATCGCACTCAAGAAATAAATCAAGCACATAGACGTCCATGGGGACGCTTCCCTCATAATCAGATAAATCCTCAGAAAATTTAAAGTCAACGACGAGAAGCTCCTACCCTTCCATGCCCACTTAGAATAGATTACCATCCAATTCAAAGATATCACCTTCCATTACTTTCCTCGCTCGAAGAACAGCCCAGCCGACTCACTAGCAACTCTCGCATCTATGATTTACATGCCTGAGGGAATAACAATGGCCCCTTTCCTCGTACAAAAAAAAGTTGTGCCCATGCAATGTTATCACATCGAGCTCATTACAGAAGAAGACTCTGACATGGAGGGATTATAGTACTAAGCCATTTGGCATCGTCTCAAACATGGTAGGTATCGCTGAGACACAGACTAGGAAAACCATGTAACACTTCACAAATTGGCAGCCCAGTACATGATTTGCGATAAAGCGCTTTTAAGAGAAACTTTAGTGGAACTTATTTGCATTGCATAACAGGGACTAATATTGAAGAAATGATGCCGAAAATCCATAGTGTGGAATGCGGGCCCCATATAAACGTATGCTTACCAAAAAAATAATCCATCAAGGGTACTATTAAACCACTATGATTCAAGACTGCATTGCCTATGTTCGAATATGCCTAAAATGCTAGCAGTTTTGCCAAACTACAACACTTGCCTCCCCGAGAGACGTAAAACTTGACATTTCCCTACCCCATCTCTACCTAAGGCATAAACATCATAGGTAGGGTCGCTCCTAAAGATTCAAATGGGCATGAATTTATCCTAGTTTCTATTCGCTACTTCACGAAATGGGTCGAAGTTGAGTCATACGCAGTACTGAATGCGATGAAAGTGGATAAGTTTATCAGAAAGAATATCACATACCGCTATGGGTCCCTATGAGTTGGTATCGAATAATGGAATCCATTTTGAGGCTCAGGTCACAGAATTAGTCAACGAGTATGTAATTGAGAGGCTCAAGTCTTGACCCTATCAGCCCCAAACCAACGAAACTGTTCAAGCCACCAATAAGAGCCTCAAAAACATCATTAGCAGGATGACTGAAAGCTACTGACACTAAGCCGACCAAATACCATATGCCCTCTGGGGCTACCGTACCTTTATTAGAACACCCATTGGGGCTACCCCTTATTCTATGGTATATGGCATGAAGGCGGTGTAATACCTCATATTTTTATGGCTTTAATTATGAGATTTATTAAATAAAATTACTTTTAATTATGGGATTAATAAATTATTTTGGGATAATTAATTAGAGATTAATTCGAATTTAAATAACTAGCGAGATAAGAGTTAGTATTTGACTATGATGATAATGTTTAATATTACTGAGTGATTATGGTAATATGTGATTATTGAATTTATTAATATTGTCACGAGTTATAAAGACGACAATTTGGAAATTAAGTTGGGACGCACGTATCAGTCGCGTCCCGAATCAATTTAAATGAAATTGTAAGTAAATTATATTTGTATCATCTGTATGGTCATTTTGAGTGCGCCAACGCATCCGGAAGGGTCGAATTAGTCAGAAAACACTAGTCGGGGGTTTAGTTTGGGTTCCGGGGCATTTTTAGGCCTAACCGGCAACCCGGGAGGGTATTTTTGTCAATTTAAATTTTAATGAATAGTGACCTACGAAAATTAGGCTTTTTTTATCAGCCAACCTTAGGGCCATTATCTGGCAAAATCAAATAGTGGGCAACGTGAAAAGAGAAGAGAAGTTCCATGGGTCCAAGGCCATAACCACCACACACCTCCATTATCGTCGAAATTGTGATCGGAAAAAGAAAGAGAACCAACCTTTATCGTCTTGAAGGGATTAGAATCTTGATTCCCAGGCAAGTGATTTAACTTGTTATAATTCAGCAAATATATATTATCTATGTAGTTTATAATTAGAGACTAGACTTGGAAAATTGAGAATTCTATAAATTGGGAGAATTAAACATTCAATATGGGTAGGTTTTGCATGTAGATAAACTTCTGATATGTAGAGACAATGAAATCATACCCATGTGTAAAAATTCATGAATTAATGTTGAGAAATTTGATGTTCTTGGAGAAATTTTGAAGAACTAGGTTTAGGGGAATATTTATGACTTTTGATCCCAGAAACTCTTAATTCATGGTGGTTTAATGATTCTAAAACTGTAGGGATTGTGGAAACATGTTGTTGTAATGAGTAGTATACTTAGTTGGGAGTTTAGGACGTTGTAATGGGAGATTTGGGGTGTAAATTTGGAGAACCCGTAACTGTTTAAAGAATTTTTGGGCAAACACCTGCTTGATCGATCGATCGACCCTTTGCCTTCGATCGATCGACCCCTCCTGATTTTGGATAGTTTTTTTTCTTTTAAAGTTTAATATAAATACCAAACCTATAATGATTCTTAGGTTGATTAATATAGTATTGTGGGACTTAATTAAGGTCAGTAGGGTCTTAGTTGGTGCCCAGAAAAATGGTTTACCTTATGTAATAGAATGCTATTACTTACGAGGGTCTACCGAGTGAGGTATGGTTATAAATCGTTCGAACTAAAACTATAATGGGAATGAATGATGATGTAAGGATAAGAACAGTAATGGAGGGACTTTAAGTTACTGAGATTACATTAGAAACTAATAGGAGACCTAATAACCTTTTGGGATAGGTTTAGGTACTCAAATTGATACGACGAGAGAGTTATCAAGCTAAATATATATTACATAGACTATTTGGGATAAACGTACTACGTATGAGACTTAAAGATGAAATGTGTGAATACCTATATTGATATATGATTACTTAGGTTGTGTGAATGCCTAGTGTATGGATTTCTTATGTGTATGATATACCTACCGTACTTGCTATCACAGGAGGTTGGCTTTCGGAAAAGGACCATCTGATCTTTGTGTGCCTACGGGGGGGGGGGGGGATTTAGATTGGTACCTTAAGGACATAGAACTGTGAATGACTTATTTGTAAGTTAATAAGTCAGCTGACCATGGGAGCATAGGTATGTGCATGACCCATGGGTATATGAACTATGTTCGCCTCCAATATGTGTGATTTGTATTCAGACGGTTCCTGAGTGATTCGAAATGCGTAATCCTTACGTACGTGTTGTATATGGATTTGATATCAGAGTATGCGTGCACCACAGCTTAGCCTAGGGGTGCCATATATGTATATA
The DNA here is from genome assembly GCA_949130495.1 of Sambucus nigra. Taxonomy (NCBI): domain Eukaryota; kingdom Viridiplantae; phylum Streptophyta; class Magnoliopsida; order Dipsacales; family Adoxaceae; genus Sambucus; species Sambucus nigra. Next base: position 589,773,095 of record OX422208.1, read on the forward strand.
TGTATTGAGAGTGATTTATTTATATACTTGTGACAAGTTCACTATTGCTTAGTAGATGTGAATAGCTAAGATATTTGAATGAGCTACGAATATGAGAATTTATATAACGCTTCTGATAAGTAATTTAATGAATGTGATTGTGAGATATAAATATAACTTGTTTGGGTAATATGAGTAGACACCTCAGATTTGAATGCTAAAGCAGGGGTTAGTAAGGACTAGTTAGATAGTGGCATAACTAGGATGGGTTAAGGGTATTTATATGTTAAGCGTGCACATTAGTTGAGATGTGAGAAACTCATGTGAGAGTATGCAACTAACATGTATATAATATTTACTGTTTATTGCAATTAAACACTTGCTATACTTTTAAATTGTTTTCACCTCGGGCCCTGACCCGTTTTCTTCCAAATCTATTTTGTAAAAACATTTTAGGTGCCCAGTCACAGGGATGCTAATCATAGGAGTTTTATTGCATTAACGTGCTGTAGCTTTCGTGGAAGTTATAGGATCTCGGAATTAGATGCCTCGACATTCTGCACTTGATCCTATTTAGGGTTACTCATCTGTTAGGGCATATAGCCCATTTCCATTTAGAGATAGCATTTTCAGACTTTCAGTTTTATTTCAAATGTTGGTATATTTATTAAGACTTTTGTATCGGGATTTATTTTACTCTGGTATTATTATTGGAGTGTTTAATCCAGACTCAGTTTATTTCATTTCGTTAGTTATTCATATGAGTTTTTTTATGTGATTGTCGAATAATGATTTAATTTGTTTATGTGATTGTTGAATGATGATTTAATTACTTGGTTAATTTTTAATTTAATTAGTAAAATTTAACATATCTCTTTTCAAATATTCGGTGGCTAGTAATCAATTAAATGTTTTTGACAGTGATGCTAAGACTGAACCAACTTGATATTCTGTATTAATTTCATAAAGGAGTAGATACTCGGTACTTAATTAGTCGGGGTGTCACAGGTGGTATCAGAGCATCAGGTTCTAGTGTCCTTTAGGATCTGTGCGTCTTATTATGCTTCCAGCGTAGCTTTCTTTGATATAGATCCCTACGTCTAGGATTGTTGATTCCTTTGGTGAGATTTCGTTCTCCTCCTACAAAGTATGTGATAGTGAATCTTATTTTCACTCGGGTGTGTTCGTGTGTTGAACTATGCAGTATGTCAGGTAAGGTCAGTTGGGCAGACATCAAGAGGCAAAGCTCAGTTGAAATTATAGGTTATATTCAAGAATGATGACCGTAGTTGAGGTCACCTCTATTATGAACCATCCAGTATGTCAGGCAAGGGAATTTGGACGGACAATAGGAGGCAAATCTCAGTTGAGATTATAGGGTATATTCGAGAATGATGACCGTTGTTGAGGTCACCCCTATTATGACACGAAAAACTAGGATGGTAAATACGGCTAAGGCACATCATATGACTTCCAGATATCACTATAGTAGAAAGTGGGGTCAAATTAGACTCAGCCACCCAATAAGGTTGGAATGGGAGAGAGTCCGATGAAACATTGAAGAGAACCAACAGTGAAAATTATAGACATGCGGAGATGCCACGTGTTAGCCAACAAAGAAAAAATATCCAAAGGCTTGGGCATGTGTAGGAGTGTGGTTAACCAAAAGTGAAAATTTGGGGTAAGAATTTTTCTTGGTTCCTCGGAGCATGGTATTAAAGGTAGGAGTCAATAGCCACATTTATAAGTGGAATGTTGTGTCCCTCGAAGGATCTTAGGTACAGTATAACTTCAACTTCCTTCATCAGATGTTCAGGATAAGGTGCGAACATTATTCTGAACTCACACCAGAGGCCATACAGAGGTACCTTTGTGAAATGGAATTTAATTAAGTAGCGAATCTTGCACCGGATGAAGTAGGTACAATTTTGCTAGCACTTATGGGAAGTTCTGCTTGGGCGATCAATGCAGATGGCAACAATGTCGCGTTTTGTCAATATGGATGTTAACACTTTATTGTGCGGGAAGCTTCAAGAATCGAAGAATTTAGTCAAAAAGTAAGACTGGGGAAACGGTGTTGGTGAAGCACCACAAGGGGGAGACCCATCAGGGGACCCATTTAAATGATTCAGATAGCTAAATTTTTACCGAGCGATGGTGAATTCGGTAAGGGTTGTTCAAGCCAGTAGCATGTTCCTTAGGGCCAACAAAGCGAAGGGAACCATGGAGGTAGCCATCAGAATTGAGACTACCAAAGTTCGAGCGAAGAACAACCCTAACGTGGTCAGTAAGACCGGAAATAAGTGGATTATGTATAGAGGCATTTTGGGGAGAGTAAAACCCCATGTGTTAAAATTTCTCGATGTAAGCAAAGGGATAAGGGTATGGTGCCTAGCAAGATAAATAATTAATGTAATTTTTGGTTTGGTTCGGACAGGTGTGTTAAGTCCAAGAACCATTTAAGCAGCCAGAGCGATTGGCAAGGTAAAAGTATGAGTTTTAACCTTATGGGATAAGGCGTATTTTATGTGACACGAACGAGTCACTACATTTTTTATTGCTAGATTTGCATGTGAGACGAGTTTAGTGTGTATCACGACAACATTATTATTATGTGAATATTTTTCCTTGGTATAACGGGGTTACCTTTAGTGTATCCACAGAGAATGAATGGGTGTATTAATAGTGGTATATACTTTATTGATATTACTCGTTTTTGTGATATGTTATACGAGTATGTTATTAACCTGATTGTGGTTTTATAGTAATGGTTAGACCGATAGTGTGCGGATATTGCAAGTCTATCAGGGTTACTACCTCAGTGTAGGATGTTCTGTTATGGTGAAACCTTACATGCAAGAGGGTCGGATTCTCATTTATTATATATATATATATATATATATATATATATATATATATATATATATATATATATATATATATATATATATACTTCGAAAGGCATAGTGGTCTCAGATGTTCGATCCCGGTATGTGTAGGGACTTTATTAATATGATTCGGAGTGTATTGAGTTTACTGTTCAGCGGAAAGATTCATCTTGTTATTATGTTTAACGCTTAGCCCTATTGTGTATCACCCTTTAGAGATGTGGGAGTTAAAACTCATAACTGTATGCCTGGGGATAGGATTTCGAGAGCCCCGATTATATGTTCACGATGTTTATGGAATGTGATTTCCCCCAATGTTAAGTGACAATGTCTTTCGGAGAAATTTCCTTGTTTAAGTATAATTGCGGAAGGAGATGTAACTTTCTTGTCAAGAGACGGGAATATAGGGGTACATGTTATGGATTAAGGGCCTAACGAATTCTGATGATCGACAATGCTAGGTTGTAGTGTATTGGGGGGTTCCTTATTTGGATTTCACTTTGCGAGACATCCCATGCATGAAACTTAGCATAAGGTTGGTGGAAGGGAGATGTTTGGCCATTTGTGCATGAGTTCGGTACCTCGGTTGTTATGGAAGTATGTAGTTATAGCTGAAGGTAAAAAGGTAAGCTAAGATATAAGGCCAGTAGAGCCAGTTGTGTGGTGAGGAAGTACTGCAAATTTTGTTTTATTCTAGCGGGTTGAAGGATGGAATGATGTTTAGGAGGTTAGAATTTCAAATTCAGGGGTAATTGATAGCACCCAAGTGGTATAGCCAAGTTGCGAATGCATGGGAAATAAAAGAGTTTGGAGTACGTATGAAGCGTATAAGATGTTTAAACTCATTTGCATGGTTTATAAGGGGTATAGACACCCTGGTTTGCTGATGTAAGAATCGCCGAAAGAAGAGACAAAGAGATGGGTGAAACTTATGCTTATGGGACTAATATGACAAAATGGAAGTGGTAGAGTGGATTCATCGTGGTGAGAAGAACGACAATCTATATATTCATGTGCAATCAGAGTAGCACGTCCGAACTTGGTTGAAAGGGAGTGGAAAGCCATTTAAAAAAGGGGGTATCCCTTGAGGAGGCAAATAGTTATCTATTATAGACAATCGAGAGCAGAGTACTACCCAGTCGAATGTTAAGAGTGACTTGCGCGTAAATAGAATGATAATGTGAATAAGGTATAGATATTCCAGTAGTGCACATCGTGGAGAAAAGTGCATGGGTCGAAACTTTTGGTATATGCCGAGAGAAGAAGAGGATTATTAAGTACCAAAGAATGGGAGAAATTATAAGTGAAATTCGGTGTTGAGAGTGATATTTGAGTAGTCTCCACGTGCACCGCTCATAGATAGAAAATAGTTAGAGTAAAAAGATCAGCCAGAAAGTTTGTTTCCAGCGGACGATTCCAGTGATGGTAGTGTAAAATGGTAAATTTATTTGATGGGTTTCCAACCTAAGATAAGTAACGAGTTCCTTAGAATGTGTGGAATAGGTTGTCCGGAAGGAAAGTAATTGTTATGTCCTTGGGTGATTTACACTATTAGATAGTGGACGCACCGATACGTGGTCCTACCCTGTATTATTCTGAACTAGGATGAGATCCCCGAAATCCACCTTCAATATGGGCTATCAGGAAGTAGTGGGGATAACAATTTGTTTTGAGAAGGGTGTCTCACCTATAGCCCGAGGAGTAGGCACAAGGTGATTGACGACTGGTGGAGCTGTATGAAAGTAATTTTGGACTCATTGTGATCATTTCATTTCCACAACGGGTATAACTAGTAAGTGTAGTACAATATGTAATGGGGAGAGAAGATTAGCTAATGGTAGAGTTGTACGAAGTCATTCGTACCTATTTATAGTGGATAAGGTACATACTGAAGCTTTGTGTGAATAAACCTTACTATTCTTCCTCTGGATGTTTAGAGGTGAGCGAATTATCAGAGTTTGGTATCAGTTAGAAGTTAGAGTTCGATGACTGTAATGGGATAACCACCAATAGTCTCAAGTGGCTTTTTCCTTTTATAAAAGTCACACCGCCGGGAGCAGGAATTCGAAGAATGGAAAAGAGTAGTCAAATGTCCTATGGTTTCCCCCCAGGATGGGAGTTTTGCATCAGATGATACGAGGTGAGGTGCGAACTCCAAATAATATTGAGATAATGCGGTCAATAATGTGTAGGCTATTCTTATTTGAATGTTATTTAGTAAGAGCACAACGTGAGGTACATTTATTGAGTTGTGACCCTATAACTGATAAAGTGTCGAGAGTGTTCAACAAACTTGTTATGAAGTGGGGGTTGTAGTGATTGAGCCTTACTTTGAATTTTGTTTTGAGTACTAGAGGATACCTAATTTTTTCCAAGTATGCCTTACTTTTCCGAATTTCGGGATGAAATTTCATTATTGGGGGGAAGTATGTAATATCCCATATTTTATGGCTTTAATTATGAGATTTATTAAATAAAATAACTTTCAATTATGGGATTAATTAAATTAATTTGGGATAATTAATTGGAGATTAGTTCGGATTTAAATAACTAGCGAGACGAGAGTTAGTATTTGACTATGATGATAATGTTGAATATTACTGTGTGATTATGGTAATATGGGATTATTGAATTTATTATTATTATCGCGAGTTATTAATACTGCAATTCAAAAATTAAGTTGGAATGCACGTGTCAATCGCGTTAGGAATCAATTTAAATGAAATTGTAAGTAAATTATATTTATATCATCTGTATGGTCATTTTGAGTGCGCTAACGCGTCCGAAAGGGTCGAATTAGTCAGAAAACACTAGCCGGGATTTAGTTTGGATTTCAGGGCATTTTTAGGCCTAACGGCAACCCGGGAGGGTATTTATGTCAATTTAAATTTTAATGAATAGTGACCTACAAAAATTAGGCTTTGTTTATCATCCAATCTTAGGGCCATTATCTATCAAAACCAAATAGTGGGCAACGTGATAAGAGAGGAGAAGTTCTAAGGGTTTCCAAGGCCATAACTACCGCACACCTCCACTATTGTCGGAATTGTGATCGAAAAAAGAAAGAGAACCAACCTTTATCGTCTTCAAAGCATCAGAATCTTCATTCCCAGGCAAGTGATTTAACTATTTATAATTCAGCAAATATATATTATCCATGTAGTTTAGAATTTGAGACAAGGCTTGGAAAATTCAGAATTTTATAAATTGGGAGAATTAAACATTGAGTATGGGTAGGTTTTGCATGTAGATGAACTTCTGGTATGTAGAGACAATGAAATCATATCCATGTGTACAAATGCACAAATTAATGTTGAGAAATTTGATGTTCTTGGAGAAAATTTTGAAGAACTAGGTTTAGGGGAATATTTATAACTTTTGATCCAAGAAACACTTAATTCATGGTGGTTTAATGATTCTAAAACGTTAGGGATTGTGGAAACATGTTAGTGTAATGAGTAGTATACTTAGTTGGGAGTTTGGGACGTTGTAATGGAAGATTTTGGGTGTAAATTTGGAGAACCCGTAACTGTTTAAAGAATTTCTGGGCAAACACCTCCTGGATCGATCGATCGACTCAAGAATGTCGATCGATCGACATTTTCGATCGATTGACCCTTTGCCTTTGATCGATTGAGCCCTTCTGATTTTGGATAGTTTTTTTCCTTTAAATTTTAATATAAATCCCAAACCTATAATGATTCTTAGGGTGATTAATATAGTATTGTGGGACTTAGTTAAGGTTTGTAGGGTCTTAGTGTATGCCCAAAAAAATGGTGTACCTTATGGAATTGAATGCTATTACTTATGAGGGTCTACCAAGCGAGGTACGGTTAAAAATCGTTCGAATTGAAACTATAATGGGAATGAATGATGATGTAAGGATAAGAACAGTAACGAAGTGACTTTAAGTTACTCAGGTAACATTAGAATCTAATAGGAGACCTAGTAACCTTTTGGGATAGGTTTAGGTACTCAAATTGATACGACGAGAGAGTTATCAAGCTAAATATATATTACGTAGAATGTTTGGGATGAACGTACTACGTATGAGACTTATAAGATGAAATGTGTGAATACCTATATTGATATATGATTACTTAGGTTGTGTGAATGCCTAGTGTATGGATTTTTTATGTGTATGACATACTTACCATACTTACTATCACGGGAGGTTGACTTTCGAAAAATGACCATCTGATCTGTGTGTGCCTACGGGGGGGATTTAGATTGGTACCTTAAGGACATAGGACTATGAATGACTTATTTATGAGTCAATAAGTCAGCTGACCATGGGAACGTAGATATATGCGTGACCCATGGGCATGTGAACTATGTTCGCCTCCAATATGTGTGATTGGTATACACACGGTTCCTGAGTGATTCGAAACGCTTGATCCTTACGTACGCGATGTACATGGATTTGATAACAGAGTATGCGTGCACCGCAGCTTAGCCTAGGGGTGCCATATATGTATATATGTATTGAGAGTGATTTATTTATATACTTGTGACTGGTTCACTGTTGCTTAGTAAATGTGAATAACTAAGATATTTGAATGGGCTCCGAATATAAGAATTTATATATAACACTTGTGATAAGTAATTTAACGAATGTGAATGTGAGATATCAATATAAATTGTTTAGGTAATACGAGTAGACACCTCATATTTGAATGTGAAAGCAGGGGTTAGTAAGGACTAGTTAGATAGTGGCATAATTAAGATGGGTTAAGGGTATTTATACGTTAAGCGTGCACATTAGTTGAGAGGTGAGAAACTCTTATGAGAGTACGCAACTAACATGTATATAATATTTACTATTTAATGCAATTAAACACTTACTATACTTTTAAACTGTTTTGACCTCAGGCATTGACCCGTTTGCTTCCAAATCTATTTTTGTAAAAACCTTTTAGGTGTCCAGCCACATGGATGCCAATCATAGGAGTTCCATTGCATTAACATGCGATAGCTGCCGTGGAAGTTACAGGATCTCGGTATCAGATGCTTCCACATTATGTACTTGATCCTATTCAGGGTTACTCATCTGTTAGGGCATGTCGCCCATTTCCATTTGGAGATAGCATTCTCAGACTTTCAGTTTTATTTCAAATGTTGGTTTATTTATTTAGACTTTTGTATCGGGATTTTATTTTACTCTTGTATTATTATTGGAGTGTTTACTCCAGACTCGGTTTATTTCATTTCGTTAGTTATTCATATGAGTTTGTTTATGCGATTGTTGGATAATGATTTGATTACTTGGTTCATTGTTAACTTAATTAGTAAAATTTAACGTCTCTCTTTTTAAATATTAGGTGGCTAGTAATTAATTAAATATTTTCGACTGCGATGCTTAGACTGAACCAACTTGATGTTTTGTATTAATTTCATAAAGGAGTAGCTACCCGGTATTTAATTAGTCGGGGTGTAACAGGCGATTCTCCTCGTCGAGCAAGAAATGCCTTCTCTGCATGTCATGCTCGAAAGAAGAGTCAGTGATGAAGATTGGTATCAGAGCTACTACGACAAACTCTCTCTTAGATGAAAAGACTAAAATTTCTATACCACATATAAAGGTACTATTGCAGGATCGCGCGATCATTCAACAGAAAAGACAAGGACCGCGGTGTCCATGAAAGAGACCTTGTCCTCAAAGAAATCGGTGAACCCATTTGGGACCCCAAATGGAAGTTCAAATTGTGAAGAAAATCCTGTCAGGTGGCATCTCAATGCTCACAGATCTCGACGGACAAGAAATAGTTTTCCAATCAATCTAGACCATCTCAAAAAATTCTACCTTTAATTGAAATTCTCGTCGCGCTATGAATCTTCTCACCCCTTTCTATTCTAAAAATGATTTCTTCATTTCATTAAACCCATAATTATATAGGATGTGATCCTCTCAAAACACCCTTTTCTAAATGAAGCTCCCAAATTTTCAAAACACACAGAGGTACTAAGGCAACTCATACAACACACATGGGCGTGGTCCTTTCTCTTTAAAAAAATGTTATTATTTTTTTCCCTCGAGAACGGAGGTCCGTCTCATCATTTACATGAAAAAGGAATTATGTATGCCGTAGACAGATCTAAAATAAAATTCATCAAAACACTACAAAATATGTCAAAATTAATTTTATTTCAAATAAGGAATATGGTTGTTATACGAAACATCAGCGACAGGAGTCAAACAAACCACTCCCCTCCCTATCTTCATTGCAACCTACCAGCCCCTATCATTAAACAAGCTTCAGAAGAAATCCAAAAACATACCAAAACATCTACCCAAGAACAAATTCCCCATAAAACACAAACACACCATCTTTATAAAACCTCATTCTCAACTACTAGATGGGCCTGCCTAATCATTATTATCTTCTCCTAGATGCCCCCATGTATCCCACTGTTGATTAGTACTCCGGATACGCTCCATACAACGGTATTCTTTGATAAGTTTTGACGAAACCACAACACCTTTTTCCATGGTATCCAAAGCAATAAGCCATATTTGCCTAGTCTTCTCCTCTAAAGTATTCCCAGGCACGCATTTACATTACGATTTCATATGATCCCCCAATAAAAAACAAGCCCATAGAATGGATTGTAATGACAGGGTAGACAACCGACGACGCAGCAATAGAGGCCCTAGTATAATACTTAAATACTCAGCCAAGTCCTCCACCAAAAAAAATAGTTATGTGGGGAGGCACAATATGCTTCCATCCTACCTGACATAGAAGTTGTCAAAGAAAGTAGAATGAGGTCTAGTGAAGACCAACCAATCAAACATACCGATATTCCCCTAACTGTAAAATGGGTTGCAAGTTCCCTCACCACGGTACATACTAGTAAAGGCATCGGGACCCATGCTTTACAAGCCAGTTAATCAAGTTATCTGTCGAAGGTCCGAAACTGAAGAAGGGTTTAGTAAAGAAGTTGAGAACGCTCGACATAGAGTACATAGGAACAACCATTATGTACAGTCTCTCAGAAAGCCACATGAACAGCATGATAGGTCACCCAATAGAAAGCTATCCCGACCTTCCTTCTAGGCATCTAGGACATTTAGAAGCTTCGCTAACACCATCATTGTAGGACTTAGATCAGGTAGCCTATCACTAGAAAAATCCAAGCAGTCAGACCTAAAGATACAGCTCCGATAAAGCCATTGTTAGAAAAATCCTTCTGGCACGCCGTATTCATGACTATCGTAAGGATGTTTATTTCTTTATGAACTAGCAGCCGAGCGACTAAGGGGGAGATATGAAGCAACTCTGCCAAAGTCACTTGGGAAAAATGAGAGAAATCAGGCATAGCTGCCGCTACACTGGGTTGACATTCGGTGTCATAGAGAACTCTTCGTAGGTGGGACACACCTATTCTATAAGGATATTTTTGTCCGTTATCAATTTATATATCATATACCTCTACACCGTCGAAGAAGATCAAGATCACATTCACATCAAGATGGATCCTAATAATCAAGGTTCTTCAACAAGCAGCCTCCGCAAGGTTAACTTTGGTAAGGATTACGTTTTAGAGTATCTTAATAATGCACTTAGAGTATTGGGATTATTTTTCATAAAACACTTTTCTAAGTGTTGGAGCGGAGCTTTAAAAGTTTTTAATAAAATTGTTTTTTGAATTCATACTATCTAAAGATTTTGTTCTCGGACACTTTTTTGTAGAAAAATCATAACTAATTCATAAATAATAAAAAAAATACGAAACTGACGGCCACACGTTCTTATCAAAATTATCTACAACCATGGCTTCGTTTGATAGGTCATTCAAAAGAGATAGGATATCATTCGAACGAGATAAGGATATCGTTCAAACGACATTGTATGTTGTTCAAATGATAAGAATTATTTTTTGACATGTCATCGCCTTGATTTTTAATATTTAAAGGGTGTCAGACTTTTGGTTTCGGGTGAAGAAACATTAGTTTTAAACAGAATATGATTTTCAGTGTTTTACTTTATTCTCCAACATTAAAAGAGTTCAATCTCTTGTTTTACAATTCACAAAATCCCAATATCTTTTTGTGTGAATTATTTTGGAACCCAAGACCAGAACTTTGCTATTGTTCATACATTGTGGGGAGACTCTATAACCAAAGGGTTGCGTGCTATTGTGGGGGGAGTCTCTATAAAGCTTTTTTACTGCATGTCATAGGAAGTGCTTGTGGGTATTCCTGGGTTAATCAGACTGCGTATCCTTGTGGTATAGCTATGCGAAAACCACTGGAGATTTCAGGCCGATGATTTGAAGGTTTGATGAAGGCCACATGCGTTACACTTGAGGGAAGTTGCATGTAAGTCAATGGTCTTATAATTTTTTCAAAGTTCTAGAAATAAAATATTTTTCCACTGTGGGGGATTTTGAAGCACCTTATACCTTTGACTTACTTAAGTCTATACTGTATAAGTGTTCAACTAGTTTGGAAATAGTGACAAAATTGGTTGTCTATCCTAGAATCCAAAAAGTCTCAGATCTTATCTCTCTAATTCTCTTCAATGATCTATGAAGGTATAAATTGTATCACACCACACACAATTAGAAGTGCATACATGTGTTCATATTGCTTAAAATTGAGTGTGTGTTTAATTCCCCTTGAATTGGAGCTTTAATAATTTTTTGGGAATTTTTAAACATTTTTTAACATTTTTAAACATTTTTTTGTTAAATGTTTTTATTAATAAAATGGGATTATAAAATTTGTGGGGTTAATATTCTATTTTAGAAACTTCATTTCTCACTCGAATGTTTGGTTGGGTAGGATCTCAAAGCGCTAGAGACTTCAGGGTACCTTTTGTAATTATTTTAGACGCGCGTGTGAGAGCCACTCACAAGCCAACACTTGTCATCCTACGGGTGTACCTATTTGTGTTTCTTTTGTGAGAGGGTTGGATGGTTGATTGCTGATCGTTGGATCATTCCTAATCGAGGGTCTGCATGTGTTCTTAGCTAATCCCGGTGCTATCCATATGAACCAATCACAATCCCTTTAATCACCGTTGTTTTATAACCCTTGGATCAAGTCAAACTTTGCAAGACTTGATCTCAGCCCTTGATTTCCCTCGAACATCCAGAACCTTCCCTCAGCCCTATATATACCCTCCACTTCTCAGCCTTAGAAGACTTTTGGGCATTCGTCTTTCTGAGAGAAAAATAATAGAGAGAAGAGAGAAGTGAGAGAGAAGAGAGAAAAGAAAAGAGAGAAGAGAGAGAAAGGGAAACTGTTAGCCAAACCCTAACCCTAAATACTTCACCTCTGTAACAAACCTTCGTATGTTCAACCCCAAACACATCCCGAGTGTTTGAGAGAGAGAGTGGTTTGTTCTTTTGAAGCTGTAACCTCCTTGGCTTTGATCTTGTTCACAACTTAAACTTTAGAGTGAAGATCTTGTTTCTTTTTCATAGAAACGTTAGATCTATACTCTGCATGTTACATTTTCACTAGATCTGCATATTTTCTACTTGGTTTAAGAAAATCTTTATTCATTTGGTTTTGAAAATGTTTTATGGTTTTTGTTTTTACAAAACTTAACCTTGACCTAGTTGGATTCACACTTGGAGATTTTCAATCTCACAAATGTTTTCAAAAAGAGATTGATTAAGATCTTGTCCGATTTTGAAGCGAGATATCCGTGGAATCTGGGTTATATTGAAGGTCAAAAAGGTTTTTAGTTTTGTAAGAAAGAAAGAAAAACAAAATCACTGCATATAGACTTTATATGTAATTTACTAGGACTGTCTGTAAATCTAAGTGTGTGTAAGTTCATGCATGTGAATAGGAATCACTTCACAAACACTTAACACACTACTACACTGGAAGTGTTGTGTTTAAGATCAAAGATCATTGAGTCGACATAAGGAAGCTAAAGCAAAGGAAGTTAGCAAACTGGAAGAACATCATCAACAAATCAGATCTATGAGAAGTTAGAAGGACACCAAGTGGGGTATATTCCTAAACTTAGAATAGGTTGATTTGTGTGCTTGCATGTTGTATTGTTTGTAACTATTATTTGTTATTAGTGGATTTTTGCTTTTGTGACTTAGAAGTCACCGTGGATGTTTCCTCTGTTGGGAGAGGTTTTACCACGTTAAAAACTGTGTGTTGATTATCTTCATCTACTCATCTCATTCTATAAGTGTGCTGAATTTTTGAAACTGCCTTAGTTTTAAAAACTGATTACACAGTCTTAATTATTCTCGTACATAAGTTTCTTTGTAAACACATCTTGTTTATAATTTTTATTTTCAAAAGAAAAGGGTTTCTCCAACAAACATTTCGGAGTTGCTTATACAGTTTAATCTTGTATTAAACGGCATTAGCGACGTTTTTCAATTGGTATCAGAGCCCTGTTAACTTTTATTTCAAAAGATCTTGTGTTTCTGAAATCGTTTTCTGAAAAACCTAACTATGGACGAGAATAATGAAAGGTTTGGTAATCTGTCCAGACCTCCACTCTTTGATGGAAACAACTTTGCTTACTGGAAAGTAAGAATGGTTGCCTTCATCCAAGGGACTTTAGGAGATGATGTCTGGGACATTATTGAAAACGGATACACTTATCCTACTAAACCAGCCACTGAAGGAAGTGATGAGAGGGTAAAGAAAATCTTAAGTGAGTTTACCCAAGAAGAAAAAACTATTTCTCGTAATAACAATAAAGGCAAGAATGCCATTTTTATGTCTATTAATGAGTATGAGTTCAAGAAAATCTCATCTTGTGCCACTTCTAAGGAAGCGTGGGACACATTAATCACTGCCCATGAAGGAGACTCAAGAGTTAAAGCTGCTAAAACCCAAATGCTTATCCAGCAGTATAACTCTTTGATCATGTCTGATTCAGAGTCTTTTGATGATTTTTACATGAACTTGACTGATATAGTCACTAAGTTGCATGCTAATGGTATTACTTATGATAGAAATGAAATTGTTTCTAAAATCCTAAGGTCATTACCACAAAAGTTTGACAGTAAGAGGTATGCTATTGAGGAAATGAATGATCAAAACCTTACCCCTGAGTTACTAAGTAGCAAACTTAGGACTGTGGAAATGGAATTAGACTTTAAGAAACAATTAAATCATTCTCAAAGAAAACAGCCCAACTCTAACTTGAGTTTTGCCTCTAAGATACCCAAACTTGAGTCTAATTTGACCAACTCTGACTCTGATGAGGAGTGTGATATAGACAAACTAGATAATCAGATTGCCTTGATGTCTAAACAATTTAAGAAAATTGTCAAATTTCGAAACAAACAATCAACTAAACAAGGCAAGCCTAATTATCCTACTCTGTCTAATCCCAAACCTCATGAGAGAGGTCTTGACAAACATCCTAAGGACAACAATTCCAGACCCACTAGAGACCTTAAAAAAATTGAATGTTTTAGATGTGGGAAACTAGGTCACATTGCTCACGATTGCAGAGTTAATCTGAATAAAGCTAACACACACAATAGAGCCAATGTCTGTAAAACTTGGAATGATTCAAGCGACTCTGATGAAGAGGAGCTTGACTCATCTAATGTACTTGACCCTTGCATGCCTTTTTATGCTAAGATCATTTACAATGATGATATACCTGTGTGTGATAATGATGCTCCTACTTCTGCTTGTGTGAATACTGCTTTGATTGGCCTAGATGCTTTATTGTCTAAAAATGTTGCTAGTTCTAGTTCCGTGTGTGTGAGTCAAAGTGATCTCGATAACGACGATGTAAATGGGTGCGTGAGTACTAAAACTGACTCGTTAGGGGTCACTACACACACTTCACTTAATGACTCAGACACGGATGACCTCCCTGATATCCATACTTTGTATGCTAAAACTCTTAAAAGAGGCACTAGACTGGAGAAGACCATTAGAGACCTGACTAAGAAATTAGATGATCTAAGTCTTATTGTGAAGTTGAATGCTGAAGAGTACACTAACCAGTGTCTGACTCATCAATCTGAAATTGAAACTTTTGATCAAAAATTAAAAGAGTTGACTAAAACTAATGAAACCCTGGAAATGAAATACAAGGGAACATTATTAGAACTGGAGGAAGCAAAAACAAAGACAGCTATTGTTTTCAAAAAAATTTCTAAGTTTGAAAACAATTCAAATTGTTTTACTGACTTTGTTGTTGACTCCAAGACCAATTCTGATGATAGAACCGGTATTGGATTTTGCCCTAAGAACAAACCACAAACTACAAAACTTGAACCTATTAAGTTTGAGTCTGGGGGAAAAAGACCAATCGAAACATGTCCAGACTTTCATTTTATTAAAATGGAATTTGATCAAAAGTAACAACAGAAAGACATTGGAGAATCTAGTAATTCTAAGGCTGAGACTGCACTTAAGACTAAATACGTCTGTCCTTTGATCAGAAAGGTTGATTCTACCTATAATACCATACCTCCTAGGAATAGGACTTCTGAAAAGAATGTTGTTAAACCCATCTTTAGAAGTTTTCCTAAGGAAATTCATCCCTCAAGCAATCAATATTGCTCCTACTGTGACATTTATGGTCATTCCTTTGAAGGTTGTTATGCTAGGCGTCTAAACACCCATATGTACAACAATTTTGTCTATCAGAACTTTAATTATTCTAGGCAAAATCGTAACCATTATGTCCTTCCAAGACAACCTTACAAGAACTCTAACTACAGAAATAGAAAGACCAAAACTAAGAGTTCATTTAAGAGAAAGGCTCCCAGAAACTTTCCTAAACCAAAAGCTCAAATTTTCCACAATAATCAGTTTGCTGCCCCAAATGTTTTTCGACAAAAAGCTGTTTCTCGAAAGTTTTATCAAATGAGGGCAAACTTGCGCAAAATTAAAACTAGAGCTATTTGGGTTAGAAAAGATGATCTTTTACCCCAAATGAAGTGTAACATTGTCATCACTGCTTTAAAAGCTGAACACACTTCATCTGGTTGGTATTTAGATTCAGGATGTTCCAAACATATGACAGGAGATGAAACCAAACTTTTAAACAAAACCAGATTTGCTGGTGGGAAAGTAGTTTTTGGTGACGGTGTTTCATCCCAGATCATAGGTAAAGGAACACTAAAAGAAGAAGGAATGCTTGTTCTTGAAAATGTTCTATTAGTTAAAGGCCTTAAATCCAACCTCCTAAGTATATCACAATTTTGTGACTCTGACCATACAGTCACCTTTTCAAAGAACAATTGTAAAATTCTAAATGATAAAGGTGAATGCATTATTACAGGATTTAGAACACCTGACAATTGTTATACTGTCAAGACTAGTTCTGAAACCTGTAACATTGTCAAAATGGATGACAATGAGATCTGGCATAATCGTATGGGTCACTTAAGTTATGATATCCTTGGTAGATTGTCTAGTCAAGAGATTCTTAGAGGTATTCCTAAAATTAAACCTATTTCCAGTGTTGTCTGTGGTCATTGCCAGGAAGGAAAAATAGTTAAGACTTCGCATAAAAAGGTAAAAGGCATCCTCACCTCTAGACCTTTAGATCTCATCCATATGGACCTTATTGGTCCCTATAGAACCGTTAGTCTTTGTGGACACAGTTATATCCTTGTCATGGTTGATGATTTCACACGATTCACTTGGGTTGCTTTCTTAAAACATAAATCTGACACGTTTCAGAATTTTTTGAAAATTCTATTAAGAATTGAAAATGAGAAGGACACACAAGTCAATCGCATTCGTAGTGATAGAGGGGGAGAGTTCATAGACACAGGAATAGTTGAATATTGTGAATACAACGGTTACAAACATGAATTTAGTGCCCCTAAAACTCCTCAGCAGAATGGTATTGCTGAAAGGAAAAACCGAACTCTTCAAGAGATGGCACGTGTCATGTTGCATGCCAAATCTCTACCTAAATACTTCTGGGTAGAATCTATTAGAACTGCCTGTCATATCACAAATAGGGTCTATCTAAGGAAAAACTCTAAACAAACCCCTTATGAGTTGTGGTACGGTAAGAAGCCTAATCTGAAATACCTAAGAACCTTCGAAAGTCAGTGTTATGTCTGTAAAGACAGAGAACATCTGTCTAAATTCGAAACTCGTGGTGATAAAGCCATCTTCTTAGGATACTCTCCAAACAGTCGTGCTTATCGTATATACAATCTGCGTACTAAGGCTCTTATGGAATTGATAAATGTAATTGTAAGCAACACTATTGTCGAAAATAAGATATCTGAATCACCTATTGTGGTTGAATCTGAAAATGATTTCAAAACTGATTCACCAAAAATAGATGACTCATTACCTATTGAGAGTCCAGAAGTACCTGGCCGGGTATCTAAAGATCATCCCATTGACAACGTGGTCGGTAATCCTAATGAGCCAGTTCGTACTAGATCCCAGTTAATAAATTATGCTAATTATGCATGTTTCGTCTCCCTTGTGGAACCGAAAAATATTAATGAAGCATTGAATGATACACACTGGATTTCTGCTATGCAGGAAGAACTTTTACAATTTGTCATTCACGATGTCTGGTATCTTGTACCTCGGCCTCAAAACAAAAATGTTATTGGAACACGTTGGATCTTTAAGAACAAATATGATGAAAATGGGGTGATTCTTAGAAATAAAGCTAGACTTGTTGCTCAAGGCTACTCTCAAATAGAAGGGATAGATTTCAGCGAGACATTTTCCCCTGTCACTCTTCTTGAATCTGTTCGACTTCTTTTTGCCATAGCGTGTCACTTAAAATTCACACTTTATCAAATGGATGTCAAATCTGCTTTCCTAAATGGAATCCTGTCCGAAGAAACGTATGTAGAACAACCCAAAGGGTTCATTGACCCTAAATACCCTAATCATGTCTTTCGTCTAAAAAAGGCTCTGTATGGCTTAAAACAAGATCCTAGAGCTTGGTATGAATGCCTTTCCAACTTTTTATTGGATAAGGGTTTTAAGAGAGGAGGAAATGACCAGACTCTCTTTGTCAAACATTTTGACAAAAACATTATTATAGCCCAAGTCTATGTAGACGACATCATTTTCGGGTCAACTTCAAACTCTGAAGTTAAATCTTTTTCTGCTATTATGCATAAGGAATTTCACATGTCCCTTATGGGGGAGCTACAACTTTTCTTAGGATTTCAAGTGAAACAAAATTCTGATGGTCTATTTGTCTCTCAAACTAAGTATGCCTTAGACCTTGTTAAGAAATTTGTCTTAGAGAATGCTAAGGTTGCCAAAACGCCTATGAGTACTACCGTTAAATTAAGCAAAGATGAAAATGGTAAGTCAGTTGATTCCACACTTTACCGTAGTATGATAGGTAGCCTACTCTATCTAACTGCCTCACGACCAGACATAATGTATGTTGTATGTCTGTGTGCTCGTTACCAGAATAACCCTAAAGAGAGCCATTTATTGTGTGTAAAACGTATAATAAAGTACATAAAGGGCACTCTTAATCTTAGACTTAGGTACACTAAGGATACCTGTAGCAGCATCATAGGGTATACTGATGCTGATTGGGCCGGTTGTACTGATGATAGTAAAAGTACATCAGGTTCCTGTTATTATGTCGGCAATAATTTAGTTGGTTGGAGTAGTAAAAAATAGAATTGCACATCTTTATCTACGGTTGAGTCCGAATATATAGCAGCAGGTAGTTGCTGTGCTCAATTATTATGGATAAAACAGATGTTAAGCGATTATGGGATTCAAGAAGATCAATTACAATTGTATTATGACAATCAAAGCTCCATTAACATATCTAAAAACCCGGTTCAACACTCGCGAACTAAGCATATTAAAATAAGGCATCATTTTATACGCGAACTTGTTGAAACTAAGGAATTAGAAATTCATTACCTGCATACTGATCTGCAACTTGCCAACATGTTCACTAAACCTTTAGACTATAACAGATTTCTGTATTTGCGAAATTCTATAGGCATGGTATGCGCTGATTAAACTCTTAAGACTTTAAGTTTTACCCTTTGTCCATTTGAGACAAAATGGGGGAGAAATTTGAGTTTTATGAGTAATATTTTGTTCACATTTCATCTAAACTGCTTGATCTTAGTGTGTATATTTGCAGGAATCTCTTCTACTGATTGTGTACCTTTTCCAGTGTAAAAATTTGTAAATAGTTGAGTTATGTAATTTTTGACTTTCTAGGAAATGGGTAGATAGTATCTTTTGTATAGGACTAGGTTTTATTTTTTTTGGTTCCCTACGAGTTTTAAGCTAACTCAAAGGAGATTTTGTCTCATATTTCCAAAGGGGGAGATTGAAGCACCTTATACCTTTGACTTACTTAAGTCTATACTGTATAAGTGTTCAACTAGTTTGGAAATAGTGACAAAATTGGTTGTCTATCCTAGAATCCAAAAAGCCTCAGATCTTATCTCTCTAATTCTCTTCAATGATCTATGAAGGTATAAATTGTATCACACCACACACAATTAGAAGTGCAGACATGTGTTCATATTTCTTAAAATTGAGTGTGTGTTTAATTCCCCTTGAATTGGAGCTTTAATAATTTTTTGGGAATTTTTAAATATTTTTTAACATTTTTAAACATTTTTTTGTTAAATGTTTTTATTAATAAAATGGGATTATAAAATTTGTGGGGTTAATATTCTATTTTGGAAACTTCATTTCTCACTCGAATGTTTGGTTGGGTAGGATCTCAAAGCGCTAGAGACTTCAGGGTACCTTTTGTAATTATTTTAGACGCGCGTGTGAGAGCCACTCACAAGCCAACACTTGTCATCCTACGGGTGTACCTATTTGTGTTTCTTTTGTGAGAGGGTTGGATGGTTGATTGCTGATCGTTGGATCATTCCTAATCGAGGGTCTGCATGTGTTCTTAGCTAATCCCGGTGCTATCCATATGAACCAATCACAATCCCTTTAATCACCGCTGTTTTATAACCCTTGGATCAAGTCAAACTCTGCAAGACTTGATCTCAGCCCTTGATTTCCCTCGAACATCCAGAACCTTCCCTCAGCCCTATATATACCCTCCACTTCTCAACCTTAGAAGACTTTTGGGCATTCGTCTTTCTGAGAGAAAAATAATAGAGAGAAGAGAGAAGTGAGAGAGAAGAGAGAAAAGAAAAGAGAGAAGAGAGAGAAAGGGAAACTGTTAGCCAAACCCTAACCCTAAATACTTCACCTCTGTAACAAACCTTCGTATGTTCAACCCCAAACACATCCTGAGTGTTTGAGAGGGAGAGTGGTTTGTTCTTTTGAAGCTGTAACCTCCTTGGCTTTGATCTTGTTCACAACTTAAACTTTAGAGTGAAGATCTTGTTTCTTTTTCATAGAAACGTTAGATCTCTACTCTGCATGTTACATTTTCACTAGATCTGCATATTTTCTACTTGGTTTAAGAAAATCTTTATTCATTTGGTTTTGAAAATGTTTTATGGTTTCTGTTTTTACAAAACTTAACCTTGACCTAGTTGGATTCACACTTGGAGATTTTCAATCTCACAAATGTTTTCAAAAAGAGATTGATTAAGATCTTGTCCGATTTTGAAGCGAGATATCCGTGGAATCTGGGTTATATTAAAGGTCAAAAAGGTTTTTAGTTTTGTAAGAAAGAAAGAAAAACAAAATCACTGCATATAGACTTTATATGTAATTTACTAGGACTGTCTGTAAATCTAAGTGTGTGTAAGTTCATGCATGTGAATAGGAATCACTTCACAAACACTTAACACACTACTACACTGGAAGTTTTGTGTTTAAGATCAAAGATCATTGAGTCGACATAAGGAAGCTAAAGCAAAGGAAGTTAGCAAACTGGAAGAACATCATCAACAAATCAGATCTATGAGAAGTTAGAAGGACACCAAGTGGGGTATATTCCTAAACTTAGAATAGGTTGATTTGTGTGCTTGCATGTTGTATTGTTTGTAACTATTATTTGTTATTAGTGGATTTTTGCTTTTGTGACTTAGAAGTCACCGTGGATGTTTCCTCTGTTGGGAGAGGTTTTACCACGTTAAAAACTGTGTGTTGATTATCTTCATCTACTCATCTCATTCTATAAGTGTGCTGAATTTTTGAAACTGCCTTAGTTTTAAAAACTGATTACACAGTCTTAATTACTCTCGTACATAAGTTTCTTTGTAAACACATCTTGTTTATAATTTTATTTTCAAAAGAAAATGGTTTCTCCAACAAACATTTCGGAGTTGCTTATACAGTTTAATCTTGTATTAAACGGCATTAGCGACGTTTTTCAGATTTTTCCTGTTATTTGGTTTCCTTTGTCTGCTTATTGCTTTATGATTTCATATCACTTAGATGCATGTATTAAGACTGAATTAAAACTTGGGTTTCATTAAAACTGGTTTGGTTGATACACAATTAAAATTGATTTATTTGAGAAGTCGCATTTTTCCGTTGTAGCAGCTCTTTCAAATTTTTATCATAGCGGGTTACTTTAAATTATCGAGTGATCCTTATTTTTTAAAAAGTTTTTCACTGAAGAAGAAGTTTTTTTTTGCTTAGTGACAGTGACAGTGATTCGGAAGAAGAAGTTTTTTTTCTTCTAGGCGAGAGTTTCCCACCTGTGTGACTAGTGATAAAAGTGAGGTGAGTGAGGACGACACAAGTGAGGATGATCGTGACTTGCAAACTGCTTTAAATAAACTTTATGCTGAATCTTTGAAAGGATAGAAATAAAATTTGAAATTGAAAGCCCATTTGCAAGAGAGTGCTTTAAAAAATGATAATGATATTTTATTCGAAGAACTTAGGGCTGTGACACCCCGTCTAATTAAATACCGGGTATCTACTCCTTTATTCAAATTAATACAAAATGTCAAGTTGGTTCAGTTCATAGCATCACTGTCGAAAAATATTTTTAACAATTTTTGGCCACCTAATATTTAAAAAGTTAGTTGTCAATTTTAACCAAATTAGATTAACATGCAACAAGTTAAATTATAAAATAATGATACCACGGTCACATCATAATTACAATAGAATAATAATGGAATAAAATGAATCTGGAGGAACACTCCTCTGAATAATCCAAATACTGAATAAAACAAATACAAAGTCTGAAACACTAATTAATTTAATCCAAAACTGAAATAGAATGAGTAATTAAACTGTCTCTAAGAGAAAAGGGGCAACATGCCCTAAAGATTAATATATCTGAAATGGAGTCAAAGCAGAAAGTAGAAGAGTCTATTATCGAGAACCTGTAACTTCCACAACAGCTACAACAAGTCACTGGAATGGAACTTCAAAGCTTGGTGTCCTTGTGGCTGGGCACCTAAAAGGTTTTTACAAGAAAATAGATTTGAAAGCAAACGGGTCAGAGCCCAATTGTTAAAACAGTTTACAATGTAGCAAGTGTTTAATATCATTAAACAGTGAATATAAAATACATGATAATGCGTGCACTCACATAATTTCCTCACCTCTCAACTAATTGTGCACTCCTAACGTACTCGTACCCATTCTAGTTATTCTACTATCTAACTAGTCCAATCCATAACCTGACTTTACTTTACAATTCAAAATTCAATTCCCGACATCTTAATATGATGAGAGTCTTACTTTTATTACTCAGAATTTGTTATAAGAATTACTAAAAATTTCCCCTTTTTAACTCTACTAAAAATGCCACAATTATTCACAATCATACTTTAATAAAAGTCCATTTCAATTACCAGTATATTAATCTCATCATGAATATACAAGAAGGGCACCCCTAGGCTAAGTTACGGTGCACACATACTCTGCTATTGAATCTCGGTACATCACGTACATAAGGACCACGTATTTCGAATCTCTCAGGAATCGTTTCAATAAGCAATAATCACACATAATGGAGGCGAACATAGTTCACGTACCCATGGGTCACGCACTACCTACGCTCCCATGGTCAACTGACTTATTAACTCAGTAATAAGTCATTCTATGACCTATGTCCTTGAGGTACCAATCTAAATCCCCCCCACACCACCCCCCCGTAGGCACACAAAGATTAGATGGCCCTGATCGAAAGTCGACCTCCCGTGATAGCAAGTATGGTAGGTATGTTTTACACATATAAGTCCATATACTAAGCATTCACACATCTTCGATATCTTATAATATTAATAGAGGTATATTACACCCCTTATACCGTCATTCAAGTTTGCACATTTATAAGTATTTGGATAATATACAATATAGACCGCCGACACATCTCACGTCGTAAATCTCAATTTCTTAAGTCTTATATGCATTTATCCAAAATAAAATCCTAAGTTATACTCCGGTCTCTCAAATACACCTACTAGTCTTCCTCGAGTCTAGGTGTTCACAAAGTTCCCAACATTAACTCTCTAGGGTCAAAATTATGGAAGTTCTCCCAAAAATAATACCTATAAATAAGCCTATGTGAAGTCCGAAACAAAAATTGGTCGAACAAGGTCATTCTGTCAACTCGTTCGAACGAGGTAGTTTGAACGAGTGTCGTTCAAATGAAGGGATTTGAACAAACTCGTTAGAAGGGGTACTGGAATCTCGTTAGAAGCTCGTTTGAACGAGGTCGTTCGAACGACCTGGGTTGGTCTTCTAACGAGATGGCAGAGAATGCCCAGAATTTCCCCAACTTTATTTTTCACCAAATCCATTTCTTCAAATCCATCCTAAGTTCATACCAATTAATTTTTTATGTTTTTAAACTACTCTAAGTCACCTTAGGTGACTTATTAACATATTTTTGCGGTCAAATCTTACTAATCAATATGTAATAACCATATATTCCCAAATCTTGCCCCAAACCCTATGAACATGAATCCAGAATTTAATTGCATACAAAGACACCTTATTAATCCATTTTCAAATCATCAAAAGTTATATTTTGGGTACTGAATTCATCTATAACCATTCTACATGCAATCCCTATCCAAAATTATGAGTTCCACAACAATCCTATTTGGGTTTTCATCATAACTTTCAAGGTATAAAAAGTTTCTACACTAAACATGGAGGAAATATCCATTGAAATTAATAACATCAAATCAGTTGCCTTAGATTTGTTCTTCTGATTTGTTGTTGGTGGTTAAAGGTTGAATCTTTCCTCTTTCTGGTCACAAATCCTTCCTAGTTGGTGGTGGTGGGTGGTTATTTTGGTTTGGAACCTCTTGTAACTTCTCTCAAACTCCTGTAGCCCACTTCTATTGTTTTTGGATGATAATGGCCTTAGTGGACTCTCGAATAATATATAATTAAGCTCTAAAATTCGTGGGTTTTATTTCCTCAATTTTTAAAACTATCAAAATACCCTTCTGGGTTGCCGGTTTGGCCTAAAAGTGCCCTGGGACCCAAACTAAACTCCCGACTAGTGTTTTCTGACTATTTCAATCCTTCCGGACACGTTGGCGCACTCAAAATGACCATTAGGTTGATAAAAATATAAATTACTTTTTAATCTAAATAAATTTATTCCTGACGCGACTGACACGCGCATCCCAACTAAATTTCTCAAATTGTCTTATTTCTGCCTCGCGACAATTTTAATATTTTCAATACTCGTATATTACCATATATTCTCAGTAATGTTTTATTTTAACATCATAATCAAATACCAATTCACCTCTTGCTAGTATTTACCTCCGAATTAATTTCCAATTAATTCTCATTTAATTCAATTAATCCCTTCAATAAAAATTTATAAAATTACGGGGTATTACAAGGGCAAGAGAGAAAATTTTGGCAGAGAATCTTGGATATGTAGAGGGTGGGAGAAATGATCTTTGAGGCGTGATGGAAGTTATGAAAAGGAACTTTTAGGGTTTGAAGACTTTAGGCATTTGCTTGAATCTAGGATAGGTGAACTTGAGGTGAAGTTGAAAGATTCAAGTAAAGTTAAATTTGATTTGGAGTCTAGGTCTGAAAAACTTGATAAGATTTCAGGAATCGTTGATATTAAAAAGGAAAGGGGTAGGATTAATTTTGAAAACATTTTGCACCCATTCCCACACGTGTAAGAGAGCCTCCTAGGATTGTTAAGAAAGAGGCACCTAAATTTGGTAGGAAAGAACCCCTAGGAACATCGTGAGAGAACCTCCTAGGATCATTAGGAGAGAGCCACCTAGACAAATTCAGAGAGCGCTACCCAGGAATTTGAGGAGAGCACCACCTAGGAATTTGAGGAGAAGGCCGCCATTAGGTAACACTCACCGCCTGATTTACACTTGCACACATTGCGGTAGGTAAGGCCATTTTAGGCATTTCTGTTATAAGCTTTTGAATGGACCTAGGAAGTTTAAAAAGAGAGTCACACCAATTCCTAAAACCCCCGCACCTCGTTACACATCGATTTTGGTTAGGAAATCGAATTTAGAGGCTTATGGTCTAATTGTTCATGACTCTTGTCTTCTTGCACGCGATTCACCCCACGTGAGATCTTTTGGTTGATTGTGCTGATAGTTGTCATACACTAGTTGTGCGTCTTGATATATTATTACTAGTGTTATGACTCACTTTGTTGTAGTTTAAATTGTTTTTACTTATAGTATCTACTGTTTTGAATCTGTCAGCATCTTTCAGGGATCCTTATCTGGAAATTTTTCACTGGGCATCACAACATGACTTTTTTGGCAAAACTGTGAAAATTTGATGTCTTGTTCGAAGGAGATTTCTTGTGAGATGCCTTTTCATTCGAATGACAGGCTGTTTCATTCGAGCGATCACCAAATAATTTCTTTTCTTTTGTCTGCAGTACCCTATGTTCATCTGCTTAGGTTTATTGATGCTGCTGGTTGCTTCTGAAACAGTGTATATGCAGTTATTCCTGATAATTATGCTTAATTAATAACACTGCATATTTTCATTTAATCACACATGTTTTAACTGATGATTCATTTGTGTGATTTATGTTCGCTGTCATAGGATGACTCTTATGCTGATATTATGCCTATTGCTAACTGTATTTCATTTGTCATATATTTTTCGAAAAACCAAAAAGATTTTTAGTTTTAAAAATTTTGAAAAAAAAAGAAGATTTTTGTATTTTGAACGGACATTTAGGATGACCAAGTCACAATTTCATTCCATTTATCCATGTGACAATTTGATAGTGTTTTGAGACAATATATAATGTCATCCATGTACTTTACAATGTTTAGAGTGATTGAGATGTTTTTAGATGATACTTCCTACATGTTTGACTCATTATTTCCTTTACTGCACACTTGCACGGATTTGTGTGATTATTGTACTTGTCTTTGACATGTTGATCGAGTGTTTTCATCTCAATTTTGTCATTAAAATGAACCAAGTGCAATAATACGAGAGTAATAAAAGTAGTGCATGTAACCATTGCCTGTGAGGAATTTGTTTAAATTTTAAAAAAAGATGAGTGACACGGGAAAGGGGTGTGAGTGAATATCTATCACGTCGTGAAAGTCACCGTTTGAAAAGAGTCCGCACAAAAAATTAAGGCAATAAAAAGATGAAATATGCCAAAATTTGGGCCAATAGGTTTTCTCTAAGTTGAGAATTTAGTACCTAATTAGATATAAAAATTATTCTATTATATATGAGGAAGTTTTGTTGGAAAGTAATCAATGGGTTTGCACGTCCTTTGAAAAGTTCTCGTAACGGCACTGAAAAGTTTTTGACGCTATTGGTGTGAAATCACTTAGGATTTGATTTATTGATTTGATTTAGTCGATATCATCTAAATTCAACAATTTTACACCTAAGGATGTTTTGATGTTCATTCGATAGGATTACACGTATGCATCAAACACATATGCTTGATTGAGTTTTATTACCTATTGAATTTGTTCACACACATTCATTCCATATCCCCGATTTGGTTATCTTAGTAAAAATTCATGGTGTGTTATTTTTGTAAATTGTTTTTGTTTGAAAAAATTATAAAATTGAAAAATAGTTTGTTTGCTTGATTTTTCGTGACACCCCAATTTGCTTTATTGTGTTTATTCTTTTCCTTGTTTATTTCGGACAAACAAAAAGGGGGAGAACGAATTATGGTTT
Organism: Sambucus nigra; assembly: GCA_949130495.1. Lineage (NCBI taxonomy): Eukaryota > Viridiplantae > Streptophyta > Magnoliopsida > Dipsacales > Adoxaceae > Sambucus > Sambucus nigra. The sequence goes on from OX422208.1 coordinate 589,799,960, forward strand.
TATGGGAGAGTTTGCATTAAGGGGGATATTTGAGATTTTATATATGTTTTGATTTGACTTTATGTTTATCTCATTTCAAACTCGATATGCCACGAAGGTATTTGCTTTGTCTCATGTGTGTAGGTACAAAGTTGGAAATTAGTGGATTGCATACCCTGATGAGAAAAGCTTTGAGGTTTGAATTTTTTTGAAGATTGAAAAAGTTTGTAGACTTGTCATTTACCTTTTCAGTTTTGGGTCCATGGGAGGGAAGATTTATATAGGTCATATTTTAATTGATAATTCGAATATTTTTATTTTGTACCAGTATATACATATGGGGAGATTTATAAGGACATTTTTGTCCATTATCAATTTATATGTCGTATACCGCTACACCTTCGAAGAAGATCAAGATCACATTCACATCAAGAGGGATCCGAATAATTAAGGTTCTTTAACAAACGATCTCCGCAAGGTTAACTTTGGTAAGGTTACATTTTAGAGTACTTTAATAATGAACTTAGAGTATTGAGATTATTTTTCATAAAATATTTTTCTAAGTGTTGGAGCGGAGCTTTAAAAGTTTTTATTAATTTTTTTTTTAATTCTGATTATCCAAAGATTTTTTTCTTGTTCAAACGAGATAAGGATTTCATTCAAACGACATCGTATGTCGTTCGAACGAGAAGAGTTATTTTCTGACACATCATCGCCTTGATTTTTATAATTTAAAGGGTGTTAGACTTCTAATTTCGGGTGGACAAACACCGATTTTAAACAGAATATAATTTAGAGTGTTTTACTCTATTCTCCAACATTAAAAGAGTTTAATCTCTTGTTTTACAATTCACAAAATCCCAATATCTTTTTGTGTGAATTGTTTTATAATCTAAGACCAAAACTTTGTTATTGTTCATACTTTGTGGACAGATCTTTACAACCGTAGGGCTGCGTGATATTGTGGAGGGAGTCTCTATAAAGCTTTTTGACTACATGTTATTAGGAGTGCTTGATCGTATTCCTGGGTTGATCAGACTACGTATCCTTGTGATTTAGCTGCGCGTGAACCACTGCAGATTTCTAGCCGACACTTTGAAGGTTTGACGAAGGCCCCGTGCGTTACACTTGAGGGAAGTTGTATATAAGTCAATGGTCTTGTAAATTTTTTAAAGGTTTACAAGACCATTGACCCTGTGGGGGATTTTTCCTATTATTTGGTTTCCTTTGCATGCTTATTGCTTCCTGATTTCATATCACTTAGATTCATGTGTTAGGAATGAATTAAAACTTGGGTTTCATTAAAATTGGTTTGGTTGACACACATTTAAAATTGATTTATTTGAGAATTCGCATTTATTCCGCTATAGCGGCTCTTTCAAATCTAAGCCGAACCAAAAAACATGGCTTTCAGGGTACCAGAACTGTACCGCGGCTTCAAGAAGGTTCCAATCTATGGGCTGATTTGTAACACCCCGTCTGCCCGGGGAGAGCAAACGGAGCGCCACTATCGATAAAATAAATCCAAATCTACAAGTGACAAGGTATAGAGCATCTAAATAAACCGACAATAATATAAATCCACTAATCTCAATTCTCTTCAAATAAAATACAACAACGTCTCTCGAATAATAAAATACAACTATCTAACTAGAATAAAAATGCTCTATACACCAATGAAATAATTAATACAATTCTTCCAACTTGTATTACAATTCTTCCCAAATACTCCACGCTAAAATAGTCCCAATAATCCAAAGCGCTCAAATCCACGCTAACCTGCCAACTAAAAGAAAATATGGGGAAGTACACAATACGACAAGAAAGATGCTCAACAATTATATTAACGATAAACAAAGCGTAACAACACGAGTACGAATATTCAAATCAAAATGCAAATCTCGAAGCATTTATCAATATAATTTCTCAACAACACTTAAACTGGGTCACCAGGCCTCACCACATCCGTATATGCTTTAACAAGCCATAGCCCGGGAAACAGGAATTTTGGCGGGTGCCCAACATCCGTGCCATATTAAAATCTCATGACAACGTGCTCAACAACAATATAGTGATACCACATGAATCAAAATAATTCAACAATTATTTCTCCAGATTTGAAAGAATTTATCAATTCAAATATGAGTTCAATTAACAAGAATTCAAACAGAATGACACTCGCGAGATTTAAGGAGCATATTGTGTAAAACCCCATACCTCAAACCATGATGAGAAACCAAAGATCACATCCTCAAGATAAACTCAAAAGATCTACAAAAGCTCCTCCAAGAACCTCCTCAAACATAGACCCAAGAACACCTCTAATCTAAGGTTGGAACTCACAAATGTCAAGGCCCAATGTGTATATAAAAAGAAGAGGAATAAAAAATATATTTGCTTCCAAAATTTGTGCCAAAAGTAGGTTAAAAAGGTTGACCACGACTTCCTTTTATAATGCAAAGAAATTGAGAGTTGGAATCCAAAAGACTCCTTTAAATAAGGCAAAGAAATGAAAAGTTGGAAGTCAAAACAACCCCAAGAGTTAAAAACATTTTAAAATCATTTTAAAATCCGTTTTAACTCCGTTTTCGAAACCGTTTGAAATTCTCGCCTTAAAAAATAATAACCAACATATTTGAGCAATAAAAATAGTTTTATCAAAAACTTTATTTTCCTCCATTTTCCAAAAATTAATTAAAATAGCCCAAAATTACGCGGGTTGTTACATGATTATTCCATAAAGAGACTTGGCGCAAACCAAAAGCTTTGTAGTAAACATTGTAGAGGCACATTATCCCTAAACCCTCAAGTTAGGCGAAAAATGCCTCGGACACTGGAAGATCCATTTGCAGAAAAGAGAAAAAGAAAGATACAATGGAGAGAAATTGGAGTGTGATGATAAAACACCTCCAAAACCCATTTTATACAAAAAAATTCCACAAGAAAACAAGCCATTCAAAATGCCACCGATTTACCTGCACCCAAAGTACCCAGAGCACGCCAAAACTGTAATCAAAGTTAAGGAAGTGATTTGGACTTGACCCTTATGATGTCAAGTAGGCCAGGGATATGTTGGTCACATTGTATTTTGAGAAACACTAAGTTTTCCCTTCAAATCCTTTTTTTTGTTTTAAGCCCCTTCAAAGGGAAACTCTTTTCCAATCAAGCCTCCAAGGCCTTCCTCTATTCAAATATGCCAAAAACATATTAAAAAAAATACATTTTCATACTTTTTCTCCAAATAAAACCTTAGAAAAAATTAAAAGTTAATGCAGAGTAAGACACCAAATCAAAATAATCAAACAAAAGATGCATATTTTTTGCCCTCTTTTGTCTTTTTTTCGGTACAAACCGAAGTAACTAAATGAAGCATACTACATGGTCAATGCCAAGCATTTCAAAGGAAAGAACTGAAAATGGAAGCCACCTTATCTTTCGCACCTCTCTATGTCCTATGTACTAGACAACCCGCACTCTTATGCTAATAACCTCCTCATTTGCACATGCATACTCGTAACCCCTATGACCTGTTAGAATGTCACTTGTTTCTGCAACAAGAGTCAGTCACCTATTGGTAGTGACCTTTCCCCTTCCCCGAGAAGCCCAGAATTCTGTGTCGTATGCCGATAGGAACCTCCCTAGGCCTGCCTATCGGTAGTCCCCTTAAAATTTTGTCATAAAAATGTTAGAAAAATCTAAAAATTGCCTAGATAATTAAAAAAAATCCTAAAAATCCACGCAAAGTCAAGGACATTTATTCTCTGAGAAAAACTCATGGTGAAGAAACAAACCAATTACAAACTCTCAGAAATCATCAATAGGATCATCGATACTCACGCTCAAAATACTTTACACTTTCCCCAACGGAGACACTCCCTATAAATTAGATCTTTAGGTCCGCAAAATTGACCTCGACCCGCTGTATCGACCGCTACATCTGTAGGGGCCTTAAAATCGATCTCGACACACTAAATAGGTCGCTACATCTTTAGGTCCTCAGAATTAGACTCGGCCGACTGAATTGGTCACCACATCTCTAGGTCCATAGAATTGACCTTGACCCACGAAATCGATCGCTACATCTTTAGGTCTGCAGAACTAACCTCGACCCGCTGAATCGGTCGCCACTTTTTTATGTTCGCAGAATTAATCTCGACCCACCGAATCGGTCTCCACATATTTAGGTTCTCATAATTGACCTCAACCCACTAAATAGATCGCTACATATTTTGTTCCATAAAATTAGCCTCCACCCACTTAATCAGTCGCTACATCTTTAGGTCCGCAGAATTGACCTTTACTCGCTAAACCGATCACCATATCTTTAGATCCATAGAATTGACCTGAATCGGTCGACATATCTTTAGGTACGTAGAATTGACCTTTACTCACTGAATCGATCGCTATAATTTTAGGTCTGCAGAATTGACCTTAACTCGCTGAATTGGTCGCTATATTTTTAGGTTCGCAGAATTGACCTCAACTCGCTGAATCGGTCGCTACAGCTTTAGGTCCACATAATTTTCCTCGACCCGCTGAATCGGTCGCAATAACATTAGGTCTGTAGAATTAACCTCGGTCCGTTGAATTGTTCGCTACATCTTTAGGAAAAAAAATTGACCTCGACCTGCTGAATTGGTTGCTACATCTTTAGGTATGAAGAATTAACCTCGACTCGTTGAATAGGTTGCTACCTTTTTAGGTTGGCAGAATTAACCTCGACCCACTAAATTGGTCTCTACATTTTAGGTTTGCAAAATCGACCTCAACCTTCCTTAGGTCCACATAAATGAACTCGAACCACTGAATCAGTCACCACCATCCCCTAGGTCGTCAGAATTGACATCAATCCTCTTCCCCAATATCGGTGAGGTGTCTATCTTTTAACAACCTTCACTCGTTTCAAGATCACTCATCAAGGGGATTTTTAGACACTCCACCCTCTGAACCCCCCCCCCCCCCAAGCACCTCCTCAGGTCCCTAACACTCCGCCACTCACGATAAACCCTGAGTCATACCATGAGTATTGATCTGGAGGTCACCGGGCGCTCTTGGGCCCCATTAACTTCGATCAACTTTCCAACCTCAGAAAAATTCAATGAAACCTTGAAGGGATCTGAATCCCCTTTCTAGAGGTTCGCCTTGTGGATAATCGGCCTCTTAGTTTGTACGAATGATCCGTTTTACTCCAAGTACTAACTTGGAGGCCACTGGGTGTTCCCAGAACTTGTTTGACTCCAAGTTGCTTCTTCTCTGCATTTATTACGAGTATTTATCCATGAGTATCGTAATTAGAATAGTATTATCAACTCTCCAACATGATCTAATCTCAATTTAACCTTGAAGGGCTCTATTCCTCTTTCCAATGGTTCACTATGTGCATAAATTCGCCTTACAGTACGCACGAACGACCTGTCCTACTCCGAAGGGCTATCGAGCATTTTCGAAACTCATTTGACCTTAGTTTACTCTTCAAACCAATAAAATCTTAATGAAATCTCAAATGTCTCTGAATTTTATTTCCAATGGTTTATTCCATGCACGAATTAGCCTCACGATTCCCACGAACGACGCGATTTCCTCTAAAATCCCCCATATAGGGACCATCGGGCACTTTCGATATTCGTTTGACTTCAATGAACTCCTAAGCCCAGGAGTAGCTCAATGGATTCTTAAAGGGCTATGAATTCCCTTTCAAACAGTCCTGATTGTGCATGATTCGGACTTACGTTTTGCATTTTATGCCCAAAATCCGTTCTGGATTGCTATAGGCAACCCAAACCCCTTGCTTATCGGCCGGATGTACTATCCTTACTCAGTAAGGAAGGCACTATACCGATAGGAAGACCAGCGTCCATACCGATCAGCACCCCTGACCCAAGATGGGACTATATAAAGGGGTCAAGGCCTGACTACTAAAGGAAGTCCCTTTCAGCAGTCAACAGACATTACTCGAAATCAGAGCCTTCTCATTAACAAAAAGTCCATTTTCTAACATTTCCCCAACCTCACTTTCTTCACATACTTAGTCATTCACCTCACCCTATCATATTACCTTCATACCACTACAAAAACCAACCTATATACATTCTAAATTCAGCAATAAAGATCTACAAGGAGGTCCATTCCTCACACTTTTTCTAGTTTATTCATTTTAGTGTTATCATTCACATTATTCTCATTTTGTGATATCTTCTAGTTTTATTTCATTATCTCACATCAAGTAATATTCATTTTTTATTATCAGTACTTCATAGAAATTATTTTCATAAAACTCAAAAAAGATGAAAAGAGGGTTTATTCATGAATTCGAAAAGTAAGACTTCACTATTTTCCCACACTTTCACACATGAACACATTTCTCTCCAAAAGCACTCAAAGAGGAGTCCTACATTTATATTTATGGATTGAACCCCCACCCTTATGCTATTTTTGAACTACGTGGTGTTTGGTACTCCTTAGGCTACGTAGGTGTCTCGGAACAATCCTGAGATTTGAGTCCTCCCTTTTTCATATTATGTCTTTTATAAGCTATTATATTTATTTTGCGAGTCCTCCTGACATGCACATTCGCCATTTTATAGCGATTCGTGATTCGGTAAACACTTACATTATATATTTATTTTTATTTTTGGGTATACTCTTACGATTGAGTCTTCTTTGTCCATTCCATGGCACAATTTGGATAATTCAATTCTCTCCTTATTTATATTATACACATGTACACACATTAGAGAGAAAAAGAAGAAGATTAATATAGCCCATGAGAGACCGAAAGAGCGGAATGGGTGCTTAACACCTTCCCATTCTGTAATGTAGTCCCCGAATATAAATAATGAGAATGCAACTCTATCTCTTCGTGTGACCTTAATATCGTTCTCTCGATTCGGTTCCTAACACTAATGTAGTCCCAGAATTTGAAGGTGTTAGGCACCCATTCCATGTTACCCCGATTTTATGACGACTAATTTTATCTCTTCGTGTTACCCTCATTTGATGACAACTAATTTTATATCCAAGTCAGACCGAGAAGACGCCGACATGAGTGGAGGAAGGAGGACGTCCATATCCTAGAATCTCCTACATGCGCATGGTAAAAAGGGTGAGTGAGTGGGGGATCCTTTCCTCCTTCTCCCCTCGTCCCGACTTCAGGGTTGAGACCGCGCTAGAGGAATCCAACTCGGATGGACACAGTGTAGTTTTGTTTTGCATATTTTATGTGGCATATTGGTGCCTTTGAATCACTTCATTCCATGTTTCTATGTGTCCAGAATATTTAATGACAATTTCAATGATTAGATTGTTCTTAATTATTCTTGCATGGATTAGTTTGAAAATAACTTGATGCATTCTCGCACACATGCACGAGATCTTTTGAATTTTAACTTCAAATGTTACATTAGCTAAGTGAGATGTTTCCCTCACAATCTTTTCATATATATATATATATATATTTCATTGGGGGATTTGCACATCTAAGAACTATTGCCCTAGAGTATGTGCTTATAGTGAAAATATGAGTGTGGACGGGAATGGATTACAAAGGGAGAAATCTTCCTTATATAAAAGTTGTCCATTGCTAAGAGCCTGAAAAATTAAGATGCAAAAGAAAATATAAAATTATCAATGCCAATTTATTTAATTGATTCCTCAAAAGAATGATTCTTTATAAATTGAGAGTGAAAAATGATATATCTATAATTTTGATAATGCTATAAATTATAGATCAGTGGCTCTACACAATGAGTCATAGTTAATTCATGTTTGATGCTATTGATTTGAGAATCATCATTATTTTCTAAGCTAGTGTGCATTGTGGTCATTTGTCCATTTATGAGTTCACTCTATCTTTCACTATGAGCATAAATCTTCATTTTATAAGGTTAATGCAGTCAAATATAACTCCTAGGATATTTTTTTAGTGATTGAGTTACAATTTATTTTTTTCTTGTTCACACCCCTTTACTCCATACCATATTTGTTTAGGCACATCAATACCATTCTATTGTGGAAAGGTTGTTGTCTTTTTGTCTTGTTTTATGGTATATATATATATATATATATATATATATATATATATATATATATATATATATATATATATATATATATATATATATATATATATATATGTGTGTGTGTGTGTGTGTGTGTGTGTGTGTGTTATTGGTATATTTTGCATATTTTTATATATGGTATCGCTTTTTTTGAGTCTTTGCGTTTGCATTTAATCCTTGTTGAATCACCTTATATTCTTGAATCACTTGAATCTACATTGTATAAGCACTCATCTAGTTTGGAAATTAGGACAAAATTAGAGTCCCATTCCCTAGATACCAAAGATCTTCAGAATCTTCTTCCTAAGCCACACTTGATTCATTTGAAGGTATAATGCTCAATCACACACACTAGGGTTGCATACATTGTTCATATATTGCATTAATTGATTGTGTGTGTGGGGTGTGTGTTAAATCCCATTTAAAATTGATTTTGTTAATTTTTGGGGAATTTTTAAGAATTTTTAATTGATTTTTTGGAAACTAAAATTTGGTTTATAAAACTTTTGGCGTCATTCTGTAATTACTGGTTTTATGTTTTCATACCTAAAAGTTGGTTTGGTTAGGATCCAAAAGCGCTTGAGAATTCAGGGTGCGTGTGTAATTATTTTTATACACGCGTCAGCATTATCGCGGTCTAATATGTGTTTAGTGGTAGACTCATAACTCGTACACATTCTCAGCCTTTGGATCATTGTTATCAATGCTCCATGCATTTGAACCCAATCCCTGTGAACCTCTCTAGACCAATCAACTCCCGTTTAATCCACCGCTGATGTTAAATCGTTGGAGCAAGTCAAAATCCCTTGACCATATCTCAGCCCTTGGATTTGCACCAACCTACTTGATCCTTCCTAGCCTACTATATGAGGAGGCTTACCCTCAGCATTTGGGAACTTTTGGCAGTTCGTCTAAATAGAAGAGAGAAGAGAGAAGAGAGAAGATAGAGATAAAGAGAAAAGAGAGAAGAGAGAAACCAGAGAGAGAAAGAAATCCTAAATTGTCCAAACCCTTTTCGTTTTCAAACCCTAACTCATTTCTCTTAAAAAGTTTTAACAAACACTATACCTGTGTGTTTGAGTGTATTTTTGGTGGGGGGTTTAAAGGGTGTTTAAAGAGTTTTATCCTCTGAGTTCGAGATCTTATTTCCAACTTAGATATTTCATGTTATATCTCTAATTTTCTTTCATAGAACAATAGATCTAATTATTGCATATCATATTACACTTAGATCTGCACATTTTAGTTTCTCATCTTGAGAAATCGTATTTATCGATTTTCGTTCTGTAAATGTGTTTGAAAACTCCAGAATCAACAAATCCATTTTATGTTCCTAGTTCTTATGAAACAATACTTGTGACCTAGTTGGAATCGCAATTGGCGGTTTTCAATTTCAAAAATATTTTCAAAGCCCTCTGAAATTGATTAAGACCTTGAAACGTCTTTCGAGCAAGGCAGCCTTTGATTTCGGGATTATTTAAAAGGTCAAATAAAGTTTTTTTTGTTTCTAAAGAAGATAGGAACTGAAAAAAACATCATTTAGAACTGATCTGTAATTTTCTAGGACTTGTTTGTATAAAATAAGTGTGCGTGTGTGCATGCATGTGTTAGATCACTTTCGCAAACACTTGTCACACTACAACACATAAGTGTTGGCTATAAGATCTTGAATCTTCAAGAGTCGACGTAAAGACTAGAACAAAGTGGAGAAGTTAGCAAACTGGTAAACCCACATCAACATCAGAACTGCAGAGAAGTTAAAATCAAACCAGTGGGTACATTTCTAAACTTGTATAGGTCTGATTAGTTTGCATGTGTATTAAATAGTTTGTAACTTGTATATTTTGTTTTAGTGGATTTTTAGTTTGTGACTTAGAAGTCACCGTGGATGTTTACTCAGTTGGGTGAGGTTTTATCACGTTAAAAATGCCTTGTCCTTAATCTTTCTACATCTCCTCATCTCATTCTTGCTGGTGTGCTGATTTAAACCTTTTAGTTTTATTTTTCAAAACGGGTTAACTAATCTTGAACAAATCTCATGCATGTTTTATTAAACACATCTTGTGATTAATCTATTTTGATTTAAAGAAAAGAGTTTCCTCAAAAAACAGTTCGGAGTTACTTCAATAGTTTAATCTTTTATTAAACGCCCTAAGTAACAGTTTTTTTTAATTGGTATCAGAGCGTTGGAAATTTTCTTTAAATATTTTGTGTTTCTGAAATCATTTTCTTCATATCAAACAATGGACGAGAAAGAATGAAAGATTTGGTAACTTGACCAGACCTCCTCTCTTTGATGGAAGCAACTTTGCTTACTGGAAAGTAAGGATGGTTGCTTTTATACAAGGAACCTTGGGAGATGATGTCTGGGATATTGTTGAAAATGGATATACTTATCCTACAAAACCAGCCACTGAAGGAAGTAATGAGAGGATTAAGAAAGTGTTAAGTGAATTCACTCAAGAAGAGAAGCAAGTTTCTCGAAATAATAATAAAGGAAAGAATGCCATTTTTATGTCTATAAATGAACATGAGGTGACACTAGAGTTAAGGCTGCTAAAACACAGATGCTTGTCCAATAGTATAACTCTTTAATTATGTTAGACTCTGAATATTTTGATGACTTTTACATGAAATTGAGTGACATTGTGACCACATTGCATGCTAATGGGATAACTTATGATAGACATGAAATTTTCTCTAAAATTCTAAGATCATTACCATAGAAATTTAATAACAAAACATATGCTATTGAGTAAACGAGTGACCAAAATATCACTCCTGAATTACTCACTAGTAAACTGAGAACTGTGGAAATGGAATTAAAATTTAAGAAACAATTAACCCAATCCCATAGGAAATAGACTAGTTCCAATTTGAGTTTTTCTTCTAAGCTGATGAAACCTGAGCTTACTATTCCCAATAATGACTTTGATGAGGAATGTGATATAGATAGTTTGGATAATCTAATTTCCTTGACGTCAAAGCAGTTTAAGAAAATTGTCAAATTTAGAAATAAAATGGCAAATAGACAAGGCAAGCCAAATTATCCAACTGAGTCTAACCACAAACCTCATGAGAAAAGTCAAGACAAACATCACAAGGATATTCATACGAGACCTAACAAAGACTTCAAGAATATTGAATGTTTTAGATGTGGTAAATCGGGTCATATAGCACAAGGATGTAGAGTTAAATTGAACACGACCAATAAACATACTAGGGCCAACATTTGAAAAACATGGGATGATTCAAGTGATTCTGAAAATGAGGAACCTGAGTCATCTGATTTTTTTTTATCCTTGCATGTACTTCTTTACCAAGAAAATCTATAATGATGATATTCCTGTCCCTTTGTATGAGAATGATGATAATAGCTCTACTTATGTTGTTATGAATCATGCTGCTACTGGTTTAGATGATTTAATTTCTGAGAACAATGTTAGTTCTACTACAGGGTGTGTAAGTCAAAGGGAAAGCAATAATGACGATGTCAATGTGTATGTGAGTTCAAGAAATGAATACTTAGGGGTCACTTCACACACTTCACTTAGTGATTCTGACACTAAAGACCTCCCTGATATTCACATACTTTATGCTAAGACTCTCAAGAAAAGCACTAGACTAGAGAAGACCGTGAAAGATCTCACTAAGAAACTACAAGACCTAAGTCTGATGGTTAAACTTAACGATGAAGAGTATATTACCCAATGTCTAACTCGTGAAAATGAAGTCAAAATTTTTGATCAAAAATTGAAGAATTTGATTGAAGTAAATGAACTCTGGAGAAAAGATATAAAGGGAGATTATTAGAATTGGAACAATCTAAAGAAAAGACAACAACTGTTTTCAAAAGATTTGCAAAATTTGAAAATAATTCCAACTGTTTTGATGATTTTGTTGCTGACTCAAAAACCAATTCTGATGATCGAATTGGAATAGGGTTTTGCCCAAATTTAAAGACAAAAACTAAAAACTTTGAATCAATCAAGTTTGTGTCAGGAGGCCAAAGACGTATGGAAACTTGCCCAGATTTTCATTCCCTAAAAGATGAGTTTGATAAACAACAACAAAAGTTTGATATTGGGGAATCAAGTTACTCTAACTGTGATAGTCAACCTAAGGCTAAATACATATGCCCTCCGATTAGGAAGAGTGTTTCTTCGTTCCAAACTGTACTCCCTATGAATAAGGTTCAACATCAAAATCCCATGAAACCTATGTTTAGAGACTTTCCTAAGGAGATATACTCTTCAAGCAATCTATATTGCTCTTACTGTGACATATACGGTCATTCATTTGAAGGTTTCTACTCTAGACGTTTTGTAAAACCCGTCTGTAATACTCCTCTATACCATAACTTTAACTACTCTAGGAGAAGTCGTAACAATTATGTTCTACCTAGATAACCAGATAAAAAATCTAACTAAAGAAAGAGAAAGACCAAACCTAAAAGATCATTTACAAGAAGGAGTCCTAGGAAATTTCCTAAACCAAATGCTTATATTTTCCATAAAATTCAAACACATGCGCAAAACATTTTTCAACAAAAATCTAATGCTCGCAAATTTTATCAAATTAGAGCAAATATAGGCAAAATAAAAACAAGAGCTATTTGGGTCAGAAAAGATGAGATATTATCCCAGATGAAGTGTAACATTGTGATTAATTCTTTAAAAGATGAACACACCTCTTTTGGTTGGTATCTAGACTCTGGGTGTTCAAAGCACATGACTGGGGATGATACCAAACTTTTAAACAAAACCAGCTTTGCTGGAGTAAAAGTTATTTTTGGTGATGGTGTATCATCTCATATCATTGGTAAAGGAACACTTCAAGAAGAAAGATTACCTATACTTGAAAATGTTCTTTTAGTAAAAGCTCTTAAGGCTAATCTACTTAGTATCTCACAATTTTGTGACTCAAATCATACTATCACATTTTCAAAGAATAATTGCAAAATTTTAAATGAAAAAGGTGAGTGAATAATTACAGGATTCAGGACTCTTAACAATTGTTATACTGTCATGAACAGTACTGAAATCTGTAACGTTTCCAGAATGAATGATAATGAAATATGGCATAATAGGATGGGTCATATAAATTACGATAGCCTTAGTAGATTATCTTCACAAGAAATAGTTAGAGGAATTCCAAAGATCAAACCTATTTCTAATATTGTCTGTGGATCATGTGAGGAAGGGAAAATTGTTAAGGCGCCTCATAAGAAATTTAAAGATATCCTTACCTATATACCCTTGGAACTCATCCATATGGACCTAATGGGTCCTTCTCGTACTGTGAGTCTATGTCGACACAGTTACATTCTTGTTATGGTTGGTGACTTCACAAGATTTACTTGGGTGGCCTTCTTAAAACAAAAGGCTGACACTTTCCAAACCTTTTTGAAAATTATACTTTGGATTGAAAATGAGAAGGACACTCAAGTAAATAGAATTCGTAGTGATAGAGGTGGAGAATTCATATATACTGGTATTATAGAGTATTGTGACTATAATGGTTACAAACACGAATTTAGTGCTCCTAAGACTCCTCAACAAAACGGAATTACTGAGAGAAAGAATCGTACTCTTCAAGAAATGGCACGTGTTATGATTCATGCCAAGTGCTTACCTAAATATTTTTAGGTTGAATCTATTCGAACTGCTTGTCACATTATCAATAGGGCCTATCTTAGGAAGAATTCCAAACAAACTCCTTACGAACTATGGTATGGGAAAAATCCCAATCTTAAATACCTTAGAACCTTTGGAGTATGTGTTATGTCTACAAAGATAGCAAACACTTATCCAAATTCGAGACTCGTAGAGATAAAGCTATCTTTCTACGATATTCTCCTGATAGTAGAGCATACCGTGTCTATAATCTTCGCACAAAGACCTTAATGTAATCCATAAACGTTATTTTAAGTGACATTACTGTTGAAAGTAAGACTGGAGAACCAACTATTGTGGAAGAGTCTGAAAATATTTTAGAAAATGACTCTCCAGAAATAGATGATTCTTTACCAATTGAGACACCTGAAGTACCTAACTGGGTTTCTAAAGATCATCCCATAGATAACGTTATTGGTAACCCTAGTGATCCTGTACGTACAAGATCTCGATTAAGAAACTATGCTCATTATGCATGTTTTGTTTCCCTTGTGGAACCAAAGAATGTAAATGAGGCATTAAATGACCCTCATTGGATTTATGCCGTGTAGGAATAACTTCTTCAATTTGTCATTCATGATGTTTGGTATCTTATAACTAGGGCTAATCATAAAAAGGTTATTAGCACACATTAGGTATTTAAAAATAAATCTCATGAAAGTGGGATAATCATTAGAAACAAAGCCAGATTAGTTGCTGAAGGATACTCTCAAATTGAAGGAATAAATTTTAATGGGACTTTTTCACCTGTTACGCGATAAGAATTTGTTCGTGTTCTTTTTCAAATAGCTTGTTACTTGCATTTTATGCTTTACCAAATGGATGTCAAATCTGCCTTTCTTAATGGAATTTTGACTAAAGAGACCTATGTGGAACAACCAAAAGGGTTCATTGACCCTCAATATCCAAATCATGTTTTTCGTCTTAAGAAGGCTTTATATGGCTTAAAACAAGCGCCAAGAGCCTGGCATGAGCGTCTTTCCAACTTTCTCTTAGACAAAGGTTTTAAGAGAGGTGGAAATTATCAAACCCTTTTTGTCAAACATTTTGACAAACTTATCATTATAGCTCAAGTTTATGTTAATGATATTATTTTTCGATCAACATCCCCCTCGGAAGTTAAATCTTTTTTCTGAAATTATGCAAAAAGAATTTCAAATGTCTCTTATGGGGGAGTTATAATTTTTCTTGGCTTTTCAACTCAAACAGAATTCAGAAGGTTTATTTGTTTCGCAATCTAAATATGCTTTAGAGATTGTCAAAAAATTCGGCCTTGAAAGTGTCAAAGAAGCTAAAACTCCCATGAGTACTACGGTCAAACTATCTAAAGATAAGAGTGATAAATACATAGATCCTACTCTGTATCGTAGTATGATAGGAACCTTGTTATACCTTACTGCCTCGCGTCCTGATATTATGTATGCAGTTTGCGTGTGTTCCCGTTATTAGAAGAATCCTAAAAAGAGCCATCTAGTTTGTGTTAAAAGTATCATTAAATACATAAAAGCACTCTAAATTTAGGACTTTGGTACACCAATGATACTCCTAGTACTATAATAGGATACATTGATGCCGATTGGGCAGGGTGTACTGATGATAGTAAGAGCACATCAGGAGCATGTTACCATATCGATAACAATTTTGGTAAAATGGAGTAGTAAGAAATAAAACTGCACTTCTTTATCTACAACTGAATCTGAATACATAGCCGCTGGTAGTTGTTGTGCTCAATTACTTTGGATTAAGCAAATGCTAAATGATTATGGTATTCAAGAAGATCAATTATATCTCTATTGTGATAATCAAAGCGCGATCAATATCTCTAAAAATATTGTTCAACACTCGCGAACTAAACATATAAAAATTAGACATCATTTTATACACGAACTAGTTGAGACCAAGGAATTAAAAATTAATTATCTTCCTACTGATTTGCAACTCGCAGATATGTTTACCAAACCTTTGGATTATAATAGATTTCTTGCTTTGCGAAAATCGATAGGAATGGTGTGTGCTGAATAAACTCCTATGACTTAAGTATTATAGCCTTTGTCCATTTGAGACAAAATGGGGGAGAAATTTGAGTCTTATGAGTTCATTTTTTTAAATATTTATAATAAGATTGATATTAGGGTCCGTTTGATAGAAAACTGAAAAAATGCAAATCATTCCAGGTTATTTGATTTCAGGGCAAATAATTCCAAGGCAAATGAATATTTTCGAACTTGTGTCTCTTTGATACAAGTTGAAAAATCATCAATTTTCCACATTTTCTATCAAACGCAAAAGTTGGAAAATAGATATAAATGTGGAAAATTTATTTTTGGAATATATATATATATATTATATATACTAAGTATATATTATTAAATGAACAAAATTTATATGAAAATATAATATATTATTTATGGAATATATGAATATATATTATATTATATATTGAATATAATAAATATATATTATTTACAGAATATACACATATATTATATATATACATAATATACACATATATTATATATATAATATATGTGTATATTATGTAAACAGTATATATTCAGTACATATATAATATATATATGAAATATAAATATATATTAAAATATATGAATTATATAAATTGTATAAGTGTACGAAATGTATAAATATATGAAATATATATAAATATACGAAATATACGCAATATACATATATGTGCTAAAATATATATATATGAAATATATAAATATACAAAATATATATATTTACATATTTATTAACAATATATATTTATATATTTATGAAATATATAGAATTTACAAAAAAAAATTGGCTTTGAGTGATTTGCCACCCAAAGATGGCAAACAAAAACCTGCCCCCTCCCCCCAAAGAATTGAATTCCACCCTAGGGTGACAAATTGTGCTTAAGGGGTATTGTACATATAAAACAAATTATAAGGCAAATTAAGGCTATCAAACAACCTAAAAGCTGAAAAAGACAAGAAATTTCCAACTTTTCTGAATTTGCCTTGGAATTTGTTAGCTATCAAACGGACCCTTAGTGATTATTTGCAGCAATATGTACAGTTGTATTCAACAGATGTTATTAGGGTATTAATGTATAATTAGTTGGGTTATGTAATTTTATTTTTCTAGGAAATGGGTAGATAGAATTTTTTTATAGGAATAGATTTTTTCCTTATTTCTTTATAGCCCTACGAGTCCTAAATGACTCAAAGGAGATTTTGTCTCATATTTCCCAAAGGGGAGATTGAAGCGCCTTATACTCTTGGCTCACTTGAGTCTACATTGTATAAGCGCTCATTTAGTTTGAAAATTGTGACAAAATTAGAGTCCCATTCCCTAGATACCAAAGAGCCTCAGAATCTTCTTCTTAAGCCACACTTGATTCATTTGAAGGTATAATGCTCAATCACACACACTAGGGTTGCATACATTGTTCATATATTGCATTAATTGATTATGTGTGTGTTATGTGTGTTAAATCCCATTTAAAATTGATTTTGTTAATTTTTTGGGAATTTTTAAATTAAAATTTGGTTTATACAACTTTTGGGGTCATTCTGTAATTACTGGTTTTATGTTATCATACCTGAAAGTTGTTTGGGTAGGATCCAAAAGCGCTTGAGAATTCAGGGTGAGTGTGTAATTGTTTTTAAACAAGCGTGTGAGAACTGATCTCAACCTTACACCTGTCAGCATTATCGCGGGCTGATATGTGTTTGTTTGTAGACTCATAAGTCGTAAACCTACTCAGCGTTTGGATCATTGTTATCAACGCTCTGCATGCGTTTGAACCCAATCCCTATGAACCTCTTTAGACCAATCAGCTCTCGTTTAATCCACCGCTGATGTTAAACCGTTGGATCAAGCCAAAAGTCATTGACCATATCTCAGCCCTTGGATTTGCACCAACCTTCTCGATCCTTCCTAGTCTACTATATAAGGAGGCTTACCCTCAGTATTTGGGAACTTTTGGCAGTTCGTCTAAATAGAGAGAGAAGAGAGAGAAGAGAAAAACCAGAGAGAGAAAGAAACCCTAAATCGTCCAAACCCTTTTCGTTTTCAAAACCTAACTCATTTCTCTTAAACAGTTTTTACCAAACACTATACCTGTGTGTTTGAGTGTGTTGTTGGTGGGGAGTTTGAAGGGTGTTTAAAGAGTTTTATCCTCTGAGTTAGAGATCTTATTTCCAACTTAGACATTTCATGTTAGATCTCTATTTCTCTTTCATATAAACAGTAGATCTGATTATTGCTTGTCATATTACACTTAGATATGCACATTTTAGTTTCTCATCTTGAGAAATCGTATTTGTTGATTTCCGTTCTGTAAATGTGTTTTAAAACTCCAGAATCAAAAAATCCATTTTATGTTTTTATTTCTTATGAAACAGGACTAGTGACCTAGTTGGAATCGCAATTGGCGGTTTTCAATTTCAAAAATATTTTCAAAACATTCGAAAATTGATTAAGACCTTGAAACGTCTTTCGAGCAAGGTAGCCTTGGATTCCGGGATTATTTGAAAGGTCAAATAAAGTTTTTTTTTGTTTCTAAAGAAGAGAGAAACTGAAAACAACACCATTTAGATTTAATCTGTAATTTGCTAGGACTTGTTTCTATAAAATAAGTGTGCGTGTGTTCATGCATGTCTTAGATCACTTTCACAAACAATTGTCACATTACAACACAGAAGTGTTGGCTATAAGATCTTGAATCTTCAAGAGTCGACGTAAAGACTGGAACAAAGTGGAGAAGTTAGCAAACTGGGAAAGACACATCAACATCAGAACTGCAGAGAAGTTAGAATCAAACTAGTGGGTACATTTCTAAACTTGTATAGGTCTGATTAGTTTGCATGTGTGTTATATAGTTTGTAACTTGTATATTTTATTTTAGTGGATTTTTTGTTTGTGACTTAGAAGTTACTGTGGATGTTTACTCAGTTGGGTGAGGTTTTACCACGTTAAAAATGCCTTGTCCTTAATCTTTCTACATCTCCCCATCTCATTCTTGCTGGTGTGCTGATTTAAAGCTTTTAGTTTTATTTTTCCAAACTAGTTAACTAATATTGAACAGATCTCGTGCATATTTTATTGAACACATCTTTTGATTAATCTATTTTGATTTAAAGAAAAGAGTTTCTTGAAAAAATAATTCGGAGTTACTTCAATAGTTTAATCTTGTATTAAAAGGACTAAGTAACAGCTTTTTCACATGTATGCCATATGTTCATCTTAGTTTCAAGTGGTTTCAAGTGGTTTCAACTGGTATGCTACATGATCTCCTTTTTACCTTTTGTTCTTTTTTTATTGGTATCCTACGCTTTTATTTACATTCAAGTTGGTATAATTTATTTCATCAAAATTGATAATTGATCATTGTTTGAATTATTTGTGCTTGTGCTACAGAGTTATGTGTAATTGATTATTGCACTTTACCCCATTTCATGCATTATACCCAAAATATATCAACCAATAAATAGAAGACACATGGCACGGACTCTCACGCAAGCACAACAAAGATATAGTCAAGTGCTAACAAAAGGCTTGGGTCTATAGAGAAGGCGACGAACTATACCCAAATAGGGCGAGAACATTGCTTTATCTTCCCCATTATACACACAGGACCATGGCCTGGTGTATAAAGAGGCCATAAATTGCATAGCTTAAATGCATTAAAGGGCCACCACTATGCTTGTAATAAACCGTACCCCTAACCTCAGCACAACCCTAAACATACATGCTGCATACCCTAACACATAATCATTGGAATACTAGTTGTTCACCTTCTAGAAAGACTCCATCTTGTCCACAAGTGGCGTGCACCTTGCACATGACATTCCCAACAACTACTATAAATAGAGGTCCTCACCTCCTCATTTAAAAAGAGTCATTAAGGAAGAGATGCCTTATCAAATTCTCTCCAACATCATTATACACCAGATTCTATACTCACGTCACCTACTTTGGCACTTGAACCACTACCGGCTGTAGCCTCCCTCAACCTGTGCTATAGAGTCTGCATCCTCTTCTACACTAAACTTGTATGCTTTAATTTTATCCTACTTCTCCCATCTTATATGCCTTTATGGCCCCCCAAACTTTTACTATTATATGAATCTAATGAGAACAAGGTAACAAAGTGAACGTAGGCTCATTTTCATGGCCGAACCACTCTAAATCTCGTGTTATCTATCTTTGTCTCCAGTTTCAATACTTTGACTATTCTATATAGTTTTTAGGGTATGATTTACTTTAGTAAACCATTTTTATATAACAATGGCATGATATACTTATTTTTCCTATATGGTCACTCATATTTCATTTTGGGGAGCATTAATTCTATTAAGGAGAAATGATTTTATAATGAATCTAATTCTTCGTCTATTCCTAAACAAAAAGGGGAAAATGATATCTCAATCTTTATAGTCTGGGGGAGATTTTTCCATAGGGGAGACATTCTAACTTAGGTAGAGATTGTTAGATAAATGGGAGTACTCTTATGTAGTCTATATTATTATATATTCAAGTTGCATTTGAAAGTGTGTTTAAATGTGTAGGTTTGCAACGATGCAATGAAGTTAGATAAAGCAAAGATACTCGATTTATGTGTTATTCAAGTTGTACTTTTTCCTCGTGGGACTAAAAAATTGAGTCTTTTCGGTGTGCTTGACAGCCCATAAGTTTTTGTTTTGTGTTTTATCCCGAAATAGCGAAAGGGGGAGATTTGTAAGGATAAATTTTCAATATAGTCAAATTGTGTGTATTAGATTAATTTTGGACAGAACATTTTGAGTCATAGAATATGACTTGAGTGTGTTGACCTTTCAAGACTGGCATTTTTTTTTATTGAAGATGTAGTGGCCAAGATATCACGTTCACATCATCGTGTCATGTTTTGTGCCATGTTTCGTCTTTAACTTCCCAAGATCTCTCAATTATGAATGTTTATATATATTGATCACTGGATTTTTCATTGGTTACTATTTTTATAAAACTTTATTTCAGGGTTGTTTTCAAAATATTTTTGAAACGAAAATATTTTTGGTTTTTTGGTCATTTGAACCACTTTATGTAGTTCATTCAATGAAACATCGCTGTCATTGGAAGTACGTTGAAGAAAACATCAAACGATGTTTCTTTGTTCCCAGATTAAAGATCATTTAAAGCTCGTTCAAAGTCGATTCAAATGAGATTGGTTGTTCATTCAAATGAGTTGAGTTTTGGTTATAATGAGATATACAGTCGTGTTTGAATGAAATCCTATTTTTGTTCGAATGAGCCCTTAAATTTTTTCTCATCTCAAAAACCATGTTTTCTATATAAAAGGGGTCATGTCATTCCTTTTTGGTGAGACTTTTGGGGAAATCAATTTATTATACAACTCCAAAATATCTTTAAATGCTAGGTTCCCCCATTTTGATTGAGATCCAAGTTTAAATACACATATTCTTTGAGATCTTTGTTTGGGCATAAAGGTTTAATACTCTTCACTTATGAGTATTCATTTAGAGTAGTGGAATTTGTATTTATTTTTTTTACACATGGTGGACTCTATGTTGTGGTGTTGCGATGAATAGGCAGTGAACTCTGTGTTCAAGATCTATAGACAATTATAGAGCATTATTGGTAGATACCGAGGCATTTGTGGACTCACACATTATGATTGTTGCGTGGCTTATTCATACGTGTCACGATGCGGGGTTTGAGGAGGTAAGAATGTCAAGGCTTGTAAGGGCACCCAAAATGTAACGTAAGTCTACTTTCATGACCTTTTTTAATTCCATACATAGTGAATTTGCGTTGTTGGGTTGTTCGAGATTTTCCTATTGTGGGCTTTCCTCCTACACCACTGTGTTTTCTGATTGATCTCATTTTATATACTATCAACAAGATTAATGATTTAGGATAAAGATAAAGTTGGTTAAGTTGTTTTAGCATAACAATTTTTTAAAATTAGTGCTTCTTTATATGGGTTAATTAATTTGAATTGAAAATTAAAATTTGTGGTATTTGTTTATTAAAACATTCGTACTAGATCGTTATATGACATAATATACCAAGGTTTACTGTTAATATGATAAGGAGGGAACAAATTAATAACACAAACTAATTTTTTTTAGTTCCCTGAATAATGCAACCTTTTTTTAGGTTCATAATTTTGCCACCTAATTATGTTCAAAGTTGGAAGCAAATGGAGGATATATTCCACGCCCAATTCTTCCAAATTGAACGAAAAGTGCCTATGGTTATCTTAGCTATGCTAAGCCAGAGGCCAGATAAAATTGGCATGAATTTCATTAATAGATTTAAAAGATCTAGAAATAAGTAAAAGATAGTTTTACCTGAATTTGAATTCGTCAAATTGGCCCAAAATGGACTAGAATTTAGACTTCGAAAAAAGTTCGATGCAACCGAATTCAGAGATTTTGTGGAAATGATTGTAAAAGTGTAGAGATATGAAGCTCTGTTAGAACATGAGCATGAATTAAATGCTTCCTCTTTCAAAACATATTTTAAGGACCAAAATCTAGAAATCGATGTTATTGAAATAATATAAACAAAATCCATAGTTTGTAAACCCTTAGTTCCAAAAGATACAGTGGCAGAGAAGTATGCACAAAAGTCCAATGTGATAATTAATAAATACTCCTTTGATATCTCTAAGGCAGAAAAAATCTTTGATTATCTTCTACGACTCAAAATGATCAAACTTCCCCATAATGTAAAAATTCCAAGTGTAAATAAAATTAAAGGGAAAATCATTGCAAATGGCATAATGTCATTTCTCACTTAACTAATGCTTATTTAATTTTTTATGACATGCTCCAAGGGCTGATTAGAAAATGGAATATTAAATATCCTAGAAAAGAAGGAAATAATACAAGGGTTGATGATGACCATTTCCCCAATATTAAATAAATGGGAGCCAACATGCAGTCCGCACAGTTACCAATAAATAAGGGATATACTGAAATCAAGACGAAAACAAAGGCAAACTCTATGGCTTCAAAGCTTGAGGAAATTGTTGATCCAGATCAGAAGACATTGAAATGCATGTGTATTAGGTATAGGGAACAATAATCTAATATGTGTCAAATAATTATTATAAAAGGAAAGCAACAACATAAGCTCAAGAAAAATAAAAATGGTGACTATGCTGCCATAACTCAAGGATTGCAAAGTTAGGAGAATTTCCGAAAGACTTTCCCAGGGGGAACAAGGACATTTATTTTCCATTATCCTCCTCAAGGACATACAAAGACAACTAGGAACTTACATTATATCATACCAGCCTTTAATAAAGCATAATCTTGCTAATGCATATGAGTCCTAAGGTTCATTTAGGTGGCCAAATTGATTCCTGTGGTGAAGGGGTGATGAATTAAGTCATGGCTTAGGATCTCAAGGTTGACCAATAATTCAATGAGATGTCTAGGGGAAAAACGAAGTAAAGCCTCAACAGGTAGCTTTAGGGTTGTGGGATTTAGTGCAACAACCAAAATCAAAGAAAAAGGAGATATAAATTGTGATTTATCGCACCTAATAAAGAGGAATTAAAGGAAGTATAGATCTTGAAAAGAGGCCTTATTAACTTTACTTCCAAATGGATATGAAGTCATTGCATCATCATTGTCAAAGACAAATATAAGTTTTCATAGAAAGCAAGAAGATATTTAATCTTATTCAGATAGGTTGGTGAGGAAGATTAAATAATTATACAAGGCTATGAATGCAGATGGGGATAACACTTCTGAACATAGCTTATCTAGTGAAGAATAAAAGAGGAAATGAGGGTTGTAGATGCAACAAGAGATGTTTAAGCATTTGTTCAGCAACAATTCATCTAATTTGTATCTAAACCACAGAAGTGGCAATCAACACGAAAGTGATCCTCCCACGAAGGTTCGAAGTTGAAAGAGAAGGAGGTCTCAGAGATAGATATGGATGAGGATGATGGATCAAATGTAGAAAACTTTAATTTATTTGTGTTTGTTATACATATCATATATGGGTTTGAAGAACCTACTAAAATATGACTAATAATGGAAAACCTTATTTGCAATCAGGGTGTGGGTCCTTTTTATCACATCTATAATGATAATCTTAAAAATAAAACCTAAAAAACAAGAAAAAAATTCTAGGGACCAAAATGTAAAGTAAAGAAAAACCTGAAAAGGCCAGAAAGACTCTGGAGGTCCTTTAACCAATTGGTTAAATGCCCCCAGAAGTCTTTAGTTAACTGGTCATCCCCATAATGATAACAAAGGTCTCGGAAGATGGTTTCCTAGCCATATAGATGTCTCTTATTCCCCCGTCCACCCTACATGTGTCGT
Organism: Sambucus nigra; assembly: GCA_949130495.1. Taxonomy (NCBI): domain Eukaryota; kingdom Viridiplantae; phylum Streptophyta; class Magnoliopsida; order Dipsacales; family Adoxaceae; genus Sambucus; species Sambucus nigra. The sequence continues at coordinate 589,824,008 of OX422208.1, forward strand.
TAGAGATAACCGAGTGGTCAAAGGTCCTACTTAGACCCCTATAAAAGAAGGTCTCCACTATAAGAACAATTTTTCTAGGATTGTTCATAGCATAACTTTAGGCTAGTTTGGCATATCCCATTACAAATCGTCATGCACCGTCAAGACGAACCGAACTCAAGCATCTCCAAGTTTGAAGACATCCCGACATCCCGATAAGGTATACAACAATTTAGAGTTTGAATTAATTTATGAAATTATATTTTGGGATGCTTATTTTTTTTATTAAAACCGAACATGAACTTTTTTATTTTCGAAAAAGAGAAATTCTTTTTGAGAAACCTGCAGGAGGAATTTTAAAATAACATTTTAGTCGTTCAAATGACATTATCATGTCTTCAGATACCTCGTTTGATGCCCAGGATCTCATACGGATCAAACAAGAGCGTACTGCTTTAATTTTTAAGGGTTGTTCGAAGCCACTTTAAACGACATCACCATGACGTTCAAATGACCTTAGGATCTCATTCGAGCGACATGCCTCCTTAAGTTTTTATAAATCCTTGTTTTGTGTTCAGAACATTTAAGACTTTTGCCAACTCTGTTTCTGCATAACTTTTGTGAAAGTTCTTCAGGTTTTGTGTTGAAAAATACTTGTTTAATTCAGAACAAAACATCAATGAATATTGTTCTTATCAATTGTTTAAACCCTAAAAAGTTTTATATCTATTGCATACACCTTTTGTGTAGAGGATCTCAACTACTGACTCGTGATATCAATGAAATTCACTACTAAAAACAAAGGCCGGGGCTAACGAAGGACTGCGGTCATTTGATTATTGCAAGGATCATAATTGTTGTTCGTTAGAGATTTGCGATGATTAACGCGTTATACTTGGGGAAGTTATCAAGTAGTCTATTAAGGCGAGTATCAGGTAAATTTCTAAGTGAATAAAGGCTTTTCCCCCTTTATTTTTTTCCTGAAACTTGGCATTAGTTAATTGGTTTGTTTGACTTATCTGTTTTATCTCATAGTTGCATGTTTAGGATAAAAAGATAAAATCTGTTTTAAAATTGGCTTTCGCATTTAAAATTTGAGTTATAATTTTTGTTTAGAATTACCCTTGGATTAGTTTGCATTCTCAAGTTGGTATCAGAGATTTAACATGATCGAACACCAAATTAAAATCAAAGTCTCCAATGAAAAGAATACTAATACCCTTCCCAACCCTAGAACGGAACGACATAAGTCTCTTTGTCTTCGAACTTCTTCTTTTTCCCTTTCTTTCGCAAAAATTTTCTTCATCCTTGTGACTTGAATTCCACTTTAAGTTCCTACACACATGAGAAAAAACATATATACTTGTGACGCATCGAGTTTGAAACAAAATAAAACTCATATATAAATTCTCCCCCATAAATCAAACTCATAAAAACTCCATTTTAATTTTCTCTCCACCTTTTTTTTTAATCCAAAATAGAACAATAGACAATGAAGTAGAAACATAGGCATGAAATACAAAGCATCACGTTGAAGATAATATATCATTACAAAAGATATAAATCAAGCATGTGCAATGATCATCTTAACGGCAAACACGACCAACTATTTTTTCAAATTTTCAAATTTTTCTCAAAAAACTGCAAATTTCACAAGTACAACATGCAATACCATATATTATATATGCAAAATATATCAAATAAAATCCGGCACAAATATATAGGTATAAACAACCACAAAATATGACACGAAAATCATAAGCTTTACACACTAGTGTAATAACGATGTGTCTAAACACGTAGGACGGAATGAATGAGTGTGAACTAGTAATAAAATAATTATAACTCAAACACTCAAATATGTTCAAGAAGTTCTAATTGACCGCAAAATATTATCAAACTAAGATTTAGCCTCAAGTGACAAATAAAGTTGAACTTAATGAACAAAATAGGCACAATGCACATAAACCTAGAATATTAATAATTCTACAAATCAATAGCATCATGACAAAATAAGCATAACTGGGTATCATTTTGTAAACCCGTTGATCTTCAAGTAAACTCCCTTAAAAGATAAACAAGATCATATATTCTATTATTTTTTGTTCTTTGAAGTGATTTCTTTTGAATGATCAATAAACTAAAATATTTGGCCCCATTTTGGAATATTATTATTTTTATTGCCTTTATTTTATCTTTGGATCTTTTCAAATGGTGGATTTCACGATGAGTTCACATGCCTCCTGCAGCCCTTTCCCGTGTACACTCATATTTTTTTCAATATTAAACCAACTCTCACGGTCAATGATTCTTACACACACAAATCCTGCATAGTCAAATAAAGATGTAGATGGAAAAATTGATAGGATAACATCTCACCAAGATAAAATATACATCATGAAGTCAAAATCCAATAAGTTCGTGCATGTATGTGTGGAGGCATATGCACAAAGTCGAATCTATAAAGCAAGTCAAGTTCGAAACAACTCCATAAACTTGGTTAAGGTAAATATAAGCATTTAGAGTCATAATTAAATGTCCTAGCCACATGGAAATTGTGTAATGAATTGGATTCAAACACACCAATATGCCATACCAAATGTGTAAAACTAAAATACACAAAAAATTAAAAATCTTTTTAAATTTTACCAGAAAAAAATCTTTTTGTATTTTTCAAAAAAAATATAAAACCATTTTTTTGTATTTTTCCAAAATGACTTAATATTAGAAAAACATAATACAAAGAGATACACTTGTCATAACATTAGCAAACATATATCATGAAGCACAACTAGCGTATGGCAAACACAAACATGCAAGCAATCGTCCATAGGATATAACAAGTGCGACATCATGTGCAAGCATTTGAGAATCCACCAAACCAACATTTAACGTCTCCAAAACCGATTTCCAAACCTAAACAGGTGTGTACCTAACTCTAGGGATTATGGGAGCTGATGGGACACTATCCTTAAACTTCCTAGGACCTCTTCCAAGATCAAAACAAAAAGGTTTAAGGTGACCTTTCCTACCACAATGTGAACATGTGTAAACTGGAGGAATGTTAGCAATGGGCTAAGATTTTCTAATGCCATTAGTTTTGGTTGACCCTCTAAAATAAATAATGGTTTTGGCTTTAACTTTCAATGCATAGGAATAAGACGAGCCATTACCATGACTATCAACACTACTCGAGTCTTTTAAATCATTTTTCAACTTTAAAATTTTAGACTCAAGCAAATAATTTATCTCTTTCAATTTTAGGGACTCCTTCTTTATATGTTAATTTATTCCTAGAAGGTTCTCTCTCCCCACCTTAACAAAATCAAACTTATCCCTAAGAGTCTTCTCAAGTGCCTTAAAATCATTAATCAAATTATTTTTATCCTCACTGGCATAAATAAAAACCCTAGAATTTTTCAAGTCCTCTAATTATTTTTCTAAAACGAGAACTCTATCATCACTCTCCTTTTTGGACATCTCTTAACTCTTTCTATGCTAGGCATTACGTGCGATCCCTTTCTCTTTTGGTTATCGATTTCAAAAAAATGTCAATTTCGTAAGTCTGAAGGTCTCCAATAAGCTCTTCTAACTTAAGGGAATCTAACATTCTAAAAGAATTAAGCACAGTGACTTTTGGGATAAAATGGGTAGGCAATGATCTTAATATATTTTTAACTAATCTAGTGTCAGGAATGTTTTCACCAAGATTAAAGCACTAGTTAACAATATCGAACAGATGAGCATAGATTTCATCAAAACTTTCAGATTCAAGCATGGTTATAGTTTCAAACTAAGTAGTTAACTTTTCCACTTTAGATTCCTTAACAACATTTATGCCCTCATGTGTAAGCTATAGGATATCCCATGCCTCTTTTGACTTGATACACATCATAATACTTCAAAACTCGTTGGGTGTGACGAATTTGAAATAAAACTAAAGCCATGTGAATTACTGTTACTCTAATTAAAATCTTCATCACTCCAAAGGGCCATATGTTTAGGTCTAATTTTATTACCCTCTACCATAGTGATTAGTGTCCACCCTCTTTCACATGTAATCCTGACACGTTCATCAATAGCCTTCAATGTGGATCTCATTCTAGCCTTTTAGTAGGCACAATTTAATCCATAAAAAGTTGGCATTCTATTATGAGAGTACTGCTACAGCGGAATAAATGCGACTTCTCAAATAAATTAATTTTAATTGTGTGTTAACCAACCATTTTTAATGAAACCCAAGTTTTAATTCAGTCCTGACACATGCATCTAAGTGATATGGAATCATAAAGCAATAAGCATGTAAATAAAATAAAATTTCATGAAAAATTCCTCATAAGGGGCAAAACCTTTTATTTCTAGAACTTTTACAAGACTATTGACTTACATACAACTTCCCTCAAGTGTAACGCACGATGCCTTCGTCAAACCTTAAAAGCGTCGACTAGAAATCCGCAGTGGTTCACGCACAGCTATACCACAAGGACACGTAGTCTGATCAACCCAGGAATACCCGCAAGCACTCCCTATGATACGCAGTCAAAAATCTTTATAGAGACTCCCTCCACAATAGCACGCAACTCTCCGGCTATAGATATCTCCCCACAAAGTATGAACAATAGCAAAGTTCTGTTCTTGGGTTCCTAAACAATTCATACAAAAAGATATTGGGATTTTGTGAATTGTAAAACAAGAGATTGAACTCTTTTAATGTTGGAGAATAAATTAAAACATTCAAAATCGTATTCTGTTTAAAAACCAATGCTTATCCACATGAAATCTAGTAGTCTGACACCCTTTAAATACTAAAAATCAAGGCGATTACTTGTTAGGTAAAAAGACTTCTCGTTCGAACCAAATGTCATGTCGTTCGAATGACTTCTGGTCTCGTTCGAACGAGATAGAATCTCGTTTGAACGACCAGGTACAAATCTCTAGATTCGTTTTACATAGTTTTAAAATATTTGGAGACTTAGAAACCAGCATTCTTACGAATCTGAGAACAATTATCAAAAAGCTTTTATGATAAAAATGTTTTAAAGATAAAAATACATTAAAAATAATTCAAAAATCATTTTGTTCATAAAAGGAAAAATATTTTAATTTTTATAAGAAATCCCAACACTTTTAATGAAAAATGTAAATGGAACTTAACCACATTTTCCAAATCCGTCCTTGTTGGGCATGATTGTTGAAGTTGACTTGAAATTCGGTTCGTCAATTCTAGTTGTAAGCTTCCTAATTTTTTGATTAACTTGTAGCGGTATACAAGATACTAAATGTGACGGACAATGTCCTTACAAATCTCCATCTATGTTTATGCTGGTACAAAATAAAAAATATCCGAATTATCAATCAAAATATTACCTATACAAATCTACCCTCCCAGAAACTCAAATGTGGAAAGATAAACTGAACAAGTCTTCAATCAACCTTGGCTTCAACAAACAACTTTTCAAATCTCCAAGATTTTCTCACCAGGGTGTGTACTCCAACAATCTTCAATTGTACCTACACACATGAGATAAAGCAAAAACCTCATGACGTATCGAGTTTGAAATGATATAAACATAAAACATGTAAGCATAATCAAATCTCCCCTATACTTAAAACCCCCATAATATCATAATTTGTTTTCCCCCTTTTTATTTGTCCAAAATAAACAAGGAAAAGAATAAATAACATAAATCAAATCGGGGTGTCTCGGAAAATAAACCAAACACACTATTTTTGAAATTTTCATACAAAAATGTAAAAATAATTTTACAAAAATCACACACCGTGAATTTTTACTAAGATAACCAAATCGAGGAGATGGAATGAATGTGTGTGAACAAATTCAATAGGTAATAGAACTCAATCAAGCATATGTGCACGATGCATACGTGTACTCCTATCGAATGAACATCAAAAGCATCCTTAGGTGTAAAGTTGTTGAATTTAGATGATACTGACTAAATCAAATCAACAAATCAATGCCTAAGTGATTTTCGCACCAATAACGTCCAAAAGTAATTAGTGCCTTTTCGATAACTTTTCAAAGGATGTGCAAACGCATTGATTACTTTCCAGCTAAACTCCCTCATATAAAACAATACAATTTTTTTTTTATATCTAATGAGGTACTAAATTCTAAACTTAGAGAAAAAACCTATTGGCCCAAATTTTGGCATATTTTATCTTTTTATTGCCTTAATTTTTTGTGCGGGATCTTTTTAAACGGTGGCTTTGACGACGTGATTCACTCACAACCCTTTCCCGTGTCACTCATCATTTTTTTTAAATTTAAACAAATTCCTCACGGGCAATGATTTTTACATGCACTACTTTTATTACTCTCGTATTATTTCACTTGGTTAATTTTAAGGACATGACTGAGATGAAAACACTCGACCAACATGTGATAGATAAGTACAATAATAAGAAAAATTCTTGCAAGTGTGCAGTAAAGGACATATTGAGTCAAACATGTAGGAAGTATCATCTAATAACATCTCAATGACTCCAAACATTGTAAAGCACATGGATGACATGATATATTGTCTCAAAACACTATCAAATTGTCACATGAATAAATGGAATGAAATTATGACTTTGTCATCCTAAGTGTCAATTCATATAAGGTGCACACAAAATACAAAAATCTTTTTATCTTTTTCCAAATTTTTCAAAATCAAAAATCTTTTTGGCTTTTCGAAAAAATATATGGTAAATGTAGTACAATCAACAACATCCATAATATCAGCATGAAAGTCATCAAACATAAATCACACAAATGAATCATTAGTCAAAGCAGGTGTGATTAAATGAACAATACGGTATTAGCAATTAAGCAAGAAATCTAAGAATAAATGCATATAAACTGTTTCAGAAGCAACCAACAGTACTAATAAAGTAACCAATGAACTCAGGGTACTACAACAAAAGAGAGAAGAAATTCTCCAGAGGTCGCTCGAAAGAGACAACATTTTGTTCGAATGACATGGCTTATCGCGAGAAGTGTTTCGCGTGACATAAAATCTCGTTCGAACGAGATATCAAATTTTCACAGGTTACCTAAAATATCATGCAATGTTGCTCAGTGAATTTTTTTTCTAGAAAAGGATGACTGAAAGATGCTGACGGATTCATAACCGTAGTTATCATAAGAAAAAGAAATTTAAACTATAGCAAAGTAAGTCATAACACTAGCAAAAGTATTTCAAGACGGACAACTAGTGTATGAAAAATATCAACACAATCATCCAAACAATCTCACATGGGGTGAATCACGTGCAAGCGAATGAGAGTTATGAACAATTAGACCATAAACCTCTAAATCCAATTTCCTCACCCAAATTGATGTGTAACGAGGTGTGGGGGTTATAGGAATTGAATTTAATTTTCAATTAAACTTCCTAGGTCCATTCAAAATTTTGTAACAGAAACGCCAAAGATGACCCTACTTACCGTACTGTGTGCAAGTGTAAATCGGGGGTTGAGTGTTACCTAAAGGTGGCCTTCTCCTCAAATTCCTAGGTGGTGCTCTCCTCAAATTCTTAGGTGGCGCTCTCTGAATTTGCCTAGGTAGCTCTCTCCTAATGATCCTATGTGGTTCTCTCACGATGTTCCTAGGGGGATCTTTCCTAACAAACTTAGGTTCCTCTTTCTTAACAATCCTATGAGGCTCTCTTACATGTGTGGGAATGAGTGCAAAATGTTTTTCAAAACCAATCCCACCCCTATCCTTTTTAATTTGGACAGTCCCTAAAATCTTATATCACTTTTCGGACTGAGACTCCAAATCAAATTTCACCTTACTCGAATCTCTCAAACTTTTTTCAAGTTCAATTATCTTATATTCAAGTAGGCACCTAGAATCCTCAAACTCAAGAATCTCCTTTTTCATAGCTTCCATCACGCCTCGACGATCATCTCTCTCACCCTCGACATATCTAATCTTCTCTCTAAAATTTTTCTTTTGTGCCCTAAGTTTTTCAACTAAAATATCATTATCATTTTTTAAGGCACGCTCTTGCAAATGGAATTTCGATTTCAAATTTTCTTTCTTTATTTTCAAAGATTCAGCATAAAGTTTATTGAAAGCAGTTTGCAAGTCATGCTCATCCTCACTTGTGTCGTCCTCACACACCTCATTTTTATCACTAGTCACACGGGTGGGAAACTCTCGCCTAGAAGCAAAAAAAAAACTTCTTCTTTTGAATCACTGTCAATAAGTGCATAAATACGAGATGTCAGTTTATTCAATTTCATTCACAAATTTTTCGACATTCATCTGTCGTGTGACCTACACTCTCACAATCCGAACACCTCTCGGAATTATTTTCAACCTAAGATTTAAAACAAGAGTTTGTGTGAATTTTCCAATTATACTTTTCAAAAAGTTGACATCGAAAATCATCAAAACACTCAAAAGACATTATTAAGAAAAACAGGATCAAACACAATAACTTAGTGTAACAAGTTTTGACACAAAACTGCAGGCACAAATCAGGGTCACACAATAGATTAGCGTAACCCATTCTGATACAAATTTGAGAGTACTGCTACAACGGAATAAATGCGACTTCTCAAATAAATCAATTTTAATTATGTGTCAACCAACCAGTTTTAATGAAACCCAAGATTTAATTCAGTCCTAACACATGCATCTAAGTGATATGAAATTATAAAGCAATAAGCATTTAAATAAAACCAAATTTCAGGAAAAATCCCCCACGGGGGAAAAACCTTTTATTTCTAGAACTTTAACAAGACCATTGACTTACATACAACTTCCCTCAAGTGTAACGCACGGTGCCTTCGTCAAACCTTCAAAGCGTCGGCTAGAAATCTGTAGTGGTTCACGCGCAACTATACCACAAGGACGCGCAGTCTGATCAACCTAGGAATACCCGCAAGAACTCCCTATGACATGCAGTCAAAAATATTTATAGAAACTCCCTCCGAAATAGTACGCAACCCTCTGGTTGTAGAGATCTTTCCACAAAGTATGAACAATAGCAAAGTTCTGTTCTTGGGTTCCAAAACAATTCACACAAAAAGATATTGGAATTTTATGAATTTTAAAATAAAAGATTGAAATCTTTTAATATTGGAGAATAAAGTAAAACACTCAAAATCGTATTTTGTTTAAAACCAATGTTTCTCTACATGAAATCCAGTAGTCTGACACCCTTTAAATACTAAAAATCAAGGCGCTGACGTGTCAGGTAAAAAGACTTCTCGTTCGAATGAACTGTTATGTCGTTCGAACGACTTATGCTCTCGTTCAAACGAGATAGAATCTTGTTTGAACGACCAGGCATAAATCTCTACATTCATTTTACAGAGTTGTAAAATATTTGGAGACATAGAAACCAAAACTCTTACGAATCTGAGAACAGTTATCAAAAAGCTTTTATGATAAAAATGTTTTAAAGATAAAAATCCATTAAAAATAATTCAAAAATCATTTTTTTTCATAAAAGGAAAAATATTTTAATTTTTATAAAAAATCCCCACACTTTTTTATGCAAAATGAAAATGGAACTTAACCAAATTTACCAAAGCCATTCTTATTGGCCATGATTGTTAAAGTTGACTTGAAATTCGATTCGTCGATTCTAGATGTAAACTTCATAATTCTTCGACAAACGTGTAGCGGTATATGACATACTAAATGTAACGGACAATGTCCTTACATATTATATAAGTTATCGATTTGAACTTAGCCTTTTCAAAAATCTAATTTTTTCAGAAAATTGATATCAAGAAAAATTTTGTGAATAAAACAATTACACAGTAGAGTTGTGTAAATGGCTATGATACCGATTTCAGAGTGCGCTACCATTCAATGGTCAAAATTATTTTTTTAAAGGTCACCTTCTAACGACTTTATACCTTAATTCATGCAATCTAAGTGATTGAAAGCAGTAGTCAGGAAAGCATGCAACTTCACAATTAAGAAGGCCAAATTCAGGAAAAATTCCAGCAGGGAAAAACCAATTTTTATTCAGTATATGTGAAAATCATAACTTACAATGATATAGAAATACGAACAGTGATAGACAAATATCCCATAGGCTTTGGTTCGTCTTCTACAGCAAGATCTCCCTCAAGAACTCCAAGAACAATAATGAAGACAACTTCCACAAGTACCATTCCAAGATAGGAATATGTGTCTATGAGGGTTTCTCAATGATTTGCAAATAGAATATGGGAGGTTTGTGTGAACCAAAATGGTTTATTGCCTTTATAAGTTAAGAATTAAAGTGAAGTAGGTCTACAGGAGGAGGAGTTAAAAAGTCTTACAAAAAAACTATAAGAAGTAGGTTTAAATAGGCTAACAAAAATTGAGTTCGCGATAAGTTGTTAGAACGACTTCTCAAGGTTGTTAGAATGAGACAGGGATTTCGTTAGAAGACCCTTCTAATGACGTGAAAAATGACCTATTATAAACCAAAACAGTACGGGTTTGTTTGATTCATATGAGAACATGGGCTTCAAGTGACCATTTGAACGACATGTCTATGTCGCTTAAATGAGATACTTACGTCGTTTGAACGACTTTGAGAGAAATACTTTTTACTTGAAAAACTACCCTCGTTTTGATTTAAATAAAATCAAGATTAAATCGAACAAAATAATCCCAGATATATTTTGTGAAAAACTAAGAACTCCAAATAGAATTATACCTTAAAGAAGTGGAGTTGGGGAGAACGGTTGAAGTTGAACGTGATACACATTTGAAGATAATGGGAGCATGATGATGAGCACATTGCCAATGAGTCTAATTATGGATGTCGTGGATGATCGTGTATACGTGCTAATGTAACGGGATACGCCATATCCTATGTGACCTAGGACAATAAAGACAATACATAGATTCTAGTAGGTAATGACTGAAATATTATCCTTACACCCACCAACCTTAAAATATAATGCTCGACCGGGATTTATGGGTTACCCATATTCAAGCTGGTATGACCCGAGTGTTAGGTGTGAAGTGTAATTAACCAACTTATATAATGTTCCTAGTCCAGTTTTATTTTAACTAACATTTCACTTGTTTAGCATGCGATTCGAGTTTCAAAATAAACTATGAGAGGGACCCATTGGGAACACCCTGAAGTCCAAGCATACAGAGTTGCTAATGTTATATGAAAAAATAAATTACCTGCATAATAATCTCAACATATTAAACTGCTCCCAACCTTCCAAAAGAAAATGAGGGTGTGAGCCGATGCTCAGTAGGAAATATACAAATACTATAAGTACATATTTTATAAGTCCGTTATCAATTTATTATGTCATATACCACTACACTGTCGAAGAGCATTCAAGAGCAATCTACATCAAGACGGATCCGAATGAATCAAGTTCTTCATCAAAAGGACTCCGCGAAGTTTACTTCAGTAAGGTTTTATTTTAAATACCTTAACTTTTCACTTAGAGCTTTTGGGATATTTTTATATAATATTTTTCAAGTGTTGGAGCGGACTTTTCGTCAAAATTTGAAGATGAGTATTTTTTCTAAGTGTTGGAGTGGAGATTAAAATAATATTTTTTGACGATCAGGTTGTTCAAGGGAGATCATCATCTCGTTCGAACGAGATTGGTATGTCGCGCAATGTCGTTTGAACGACACGCGGCCTTCGTTCGAGCGACACCCTTTTCTCGTTCGAATGAGCTCTAATACCGAGGTGGTACGTTTTTGTATAAATACTCATTAAATAGTGTCATTTTCATTAAGAAGTCCCATCATTTTGAAAGACCAAAACATGTGAAATTGTAGAATTCTTTTTGACTTCTTCTCTTAGGGTTTAATCCTTTTTTGGTTTCAATTCACAAAACTCCCCTATGCTTTAGTGAATTGTTTTGGTGTTCAAGAAACTGCTTTGCTATTTTTTATTCTTTGTGGGGAAAACTCTACAACCGGAGATCTGGATGCTATTATGGAGGGAGTCTTTATGGAGGTTTTTGGGTTGCGGTCCTTGTGGTATAGCAGCGCGTGAACCACTACAGATTTCTAGCCGTTGCTTTGGAGGTTTGATAAGACACCGTGCACTACACTTATTGGCAAATATCAGGTTATATGTAAGTCAATGCTCTTGTGAATTATTCAAAGTTCTAGAAATAAACGGTTTTACCCTGCGGGGATTTTTTTCTTAATATTTTTGTCACAAGCTTTATTTATTTATGGGTTGACACACGCACGCACGTTGTTGCATGTTTAGGGGCTGAATTGAGTTGGTTTAAAAATATACTCCAATTAAATAAGGTTTACTTGGAAACTTGTGAATTAATTTAAATTGGTATCACACAGTGCATTTATACACGTTTTACAAATTGGTATTAGAGCGGGTTGTGCGAATTTATAGCGTATTCCTATTTTTCGCAAAATCGTGTGATATTGATTTTTTGAAAATTTAGTTTTGTGAAAAATCGCAATTTCTCCTATGGAGCACTTATATAATCAGATGCCTTTACGGGTCTAATTACGCCTATTGAAAAGCTCGCATGAAATCTAATCTAAAAGACATTAACGAGCGTGTTTGGTTCCTTTGCGAAAATGGGTGGACTCCTCCCACGGTCACCGTTGATAATATCACCTCTTTGAAACCCGTGTCATCCTGGACTGAAGATGATTTTAAAATGTCCAAATTTAATTCACGTGGTTTGAGTGCTATTTCTGGAGCCGTCACTCCCGGCGAGTTTCATCGAATTATGACATGCACCACATTTAAAGAGGCTTGGGATGTTTTGAAATTGACACAAGAGGGTACGAACGCGGTTAAAAAATCAAAATTATAAAATTTATCCACCCAATTTGATACTATCACCATGTCTGAGTCTAAATGCTTTGATGACTTTTATGCACGTTTGTCGGACATTGTTAACACCAGTTTTAATTTTGGTGAGGTTATTGATAACATGCATGTCGTTAAAAAGATTTTGAGATCTCTCACAAAACGCTTTATTCCTAAAGTCATTGTTTTGAACTCTTTGGAAACTTTGAAATCACTTAAGCTGGAAGAACTTGTAGGAGACCTTCAAACCTATGAGATGGACATGTTTTCCCAAACCATTAAGGCTAAGGATAGAGGCGTTACTTTAAAGACTCATTTTAAGAAAAAGAAAGAAAAGTATGTGAGTACGATTCTGAGGGAGAGTTTGATTTTGTTGATGTGGCCATGCTTGTGAAATTTTTTAAAAACTTCTCAAAATAAAAAAAGAAAATTCTTCCAATAAAAAGAGATCGTTTGAGTCAAATAAAAAGAAAGTAGAGGCCAAAGATAGTGACAAGGAGGATGACATCAGGTGCTTTCAGTGTGAGGGCAAATGGCACATAGCTAAAGAGTGCCCTACTAGGATAAGGAGAAAGGGCAAAGAGACTGCTATGCCCGCCACACTTAGTGATAGTGAGGGTGAAGAGGGTGATGAGGGAGATGAGTATGATAAAGGTTTAACACATGGGATGTGTGTATATTTTTTGAGTCGTGTGAGCACACCCTCTTTATCTCACATTGATAGAGGTCATGAGAGCATCGGTGATGACTCGAGTGTTTCTAGTGGAGATGAGAGCAAATTTGAGAGTTGAGATGAAAGTGATCTCCAAAAAGTGTTTAGAGATTTGTAAATCGAGACCTTGAAAATAAATAAGTATAATAGAGATTTAGGTCATCGAATTTTAGATTTGGAGAGAGAGAGGGAGGTTTTAAGAAAGGAGAAGTGCGATTTGACCAACACGTTGTCTAGTCTGACGACATGTGTATCCCAACTCGAGAGTGATCTCGAAACGCGCCATGGAGGTCAAATTCAATTTTGAGAACGCACCTAAGAAGGTTGAAAAGGTGGTTCTTAAGGGTAAATGTGAGAAGTTAGGAATAATTCATGACGGTGCTTCTACTTCCCAATTAGCACCCGAGCCGGTTCCCACTTTAGTGTTAGATTCATGTGAATCTCACCCTAACCCACCTAGGCATCCCATTCCTACTAGTAGAGCGCGTCCTAGAGTTTTTGAGAAAGGTGTTCTTAGGCCTATTTATGTTTGTTCCCATTGCAAGAGGAGAGGACACCTTAGGGATTTTTTCTTTAAGTTGGGTTATGTGTCATGTTTTTCTACTACACGTGTTTCTGCCACACATGCTACCACACTTGATACTTTAAATTCTCCAGGAGACAACATGAGAGATTTTGCACATTTAGGTGAGCAAGTTAAGTTTTTAGTCAAAACTTCACAAGATTTGATGGAGGTTTTTCATAAGTTGGCACCACCTTTGGAAAATCCCTCCGCGCCTAACAATTGAGGTTTGACTTGTTTACTAGCATAAAATGTTTTTCATGATGTCATTATATGCGTATTGCTAGTATGTATCATTTTTGTATAAACTTTTGCTTTTAATTTTTTTTTGAAAAATACAAAAAGATTTTATTTTGATAATTTTTTTGAATTTGCACCGTTTATGGATGGACACTTAGGATGGCCGAGTCAAAATATCATTCAATTTTTCATGTGACTATTTGATAGTGTTTTGAGACAATAGGTCAATTCATCCATGTGCTTTATAAGGTTTGGAGTCATTAAGATGTAATTAAGTGTTACTTCCTACATGTTTGACTCATGATTTCCTTCATTGCACACATCCATGAATTTGTTTAATTATTGTGCTTATCTTATCGCATGTTGGTTGGGTGTTTTCACTTCAATTGCGTCCTTAAAACGAACCAAGCGCAATAAAACTTGATAAGAAAGTTGTGCATGTAAGATCCATTTGTGAGTTTGTGTGTTTTGTTTGAAAATGGTGAAGGGCTACGAAAGATTTTCATTTATTCTTTACGATTAAGCCACCGTTTAATTGGACCAAAAAAATTGAGGAATTTTATTATCCGGGATCCAAAGAGGTTTAAAAGATCCCGAAAAAATTTAAAGGCAATAAAAAGAAATTCATGCCAATTATGGGCTAATTAGTTTTTTGCACCAATTCTCCAAAGTTTGAGAATTTAGTTTAACACCTCTAAAAGAAAATATATATGAGGGAGTTTGGTTAGAGATTTTATAACGGGTTTGCACGTCCTTGAAAATCTTAAAAAAATGCTAAATAGTTTTGGATGTTATTGGTGTGGAAATCACTTTGACTTTGATTTGTTGATTTGCATAAGACGATGTCATCTAAATTCAACAATTTTTACACCTAAGAATACTTTGGTGTTCATTCGTTAGGAGTACACATATGCATCGTGCACATATGTTTGATTGAGTTTATTTACCTATCGAATGTGTTCACACCCATACATTCCATTTCCATGACTTGGTTGTTTGAGTTTAAATCCATGATGTGATATTTAGTATCTTATTTTTGTATTAAAAATTTGAAAAATCCAAAAATAGTTTGTGATATATTTGAGATACTCATTTGCATGCGCGTAGCTTGATCCTTGTTTATTATGCATTTTATCGTGACACTCCATGTTTTGATTTTTTCTTCTTATCTGCCTATTTAGGGACATCATAAAAAGGGGGAGAAAAATTATCATGTTTTTGGCGAGTTTTTGCATTATGGGAAAGATTTGATTTTATTAATGCTTTATTCTTATATCATTTCAAACTCTATGTGTCACGAAGGTTTTTGATTTATCTCATGCGTGTAGGTACAAAGATTGAAGATCATTATGTTACACACCCTGATGAGAAAAGCTTTGAGATTTGACGAAGATGTTTGAAGAACAGTTTTGAAATATTTCAAATTTATTAATTGGAGGGTGGATTTGTATAGGCATTTTGGTTTTTGATAATTCGGATTTTTTATGTATGTACCGTCATAGACATAGGGGGATTTGTAAGGACATATTTTTATAAGTCCGTTATCAATTTATTATGTCATATACTGCTACACCGTCGAAGAGCATTCAAGAGCAATATACATCAAGACGGATCCGAATTAATCAAGTTCTTCATAAAAAAGACTGTGAAGTTTACTTTGGTAAGGTTTTGTTTTAAATACCTTAACTTTTCACTTAGAGCTTTTGGGATATTTTTACAAAATATTTTCTAAGTGTTGGAGTGGATTTTTTTTGTCAAAATTTGAAGATGATTATTTTTTCTAAGTGTTTTTTGATGACCAGGTCGTTAAAGCGAGATCAACATCTCGTTCAAACGAGATTGGTATGTTACGCGATGTCATTTGAATGACATGCGTCCTTCATTCGAGCGACACCTGTTTCTCGTTCGAACGAGCTCTAATTTCGAGGCGGTGCATTTTTATATAAATGTCCATTAAATAGTTTCGTTTTCATTCAGAAGTCCTAGCGTTTTGAAAGAAAGAAACCTGCAAAATAGCAGAATTCTTTTTTACTTCTTCTTTTAGGGTTTAATACCTTTTTGGTTTCAATTCACAAAATTCCCATATGCTTTAGTGAATTGTTTTGGTGTTCAAGAACACTGCTTTGCTGTTGTTTATTCTTTGTGGGGAGAACTCTACAACCGGAGAGCTGCGTGCTATTATGGAGGAAGTCTCTACAAAGGTTTTTGGACTACGGTCCTTGTGGTATAGATGCTCGTGAACCACTGCAAATTTCTAGCCGTTGCTTTGTAGGTTTGAGGAAGACACCGTGGTTGTATGTAAGTCAATAGTCTTGTGAATTCTTTAAAGTTCTAGAAATAAAAGGTTTTGCCCTGTAGGGATTTTTCCTGAATATTTGTGTCGCATGCTTTATTTATTTATGGGTTGACACACGCACACACGTTGTTGCATGTTTAGGGGCTGAATTGAGTTGGTTTAAAAATAGACTCCAATTAAATAAGGTTTACTTGGAAACTTGAGAATTAATTTAAATCGGTATCACACACCGCATTTATACACGTTATACAAATACAGTATAGACTGAAACGACACAAAGGAGACTCTAACATATTATGCCTATGTGCCCATGCAATTAGATCGTATAGATACACACACACACACACACACACACACACACACACACACACACATATATATATATATATATATATATATATATATATATACACACTTAATGCATGAAACAATTTTAACTCCAAAACCTTATTTACCCAAATTAATTTACCTTAATCTTATAAAAGACTTCTTTTTTCTCATCTTTTCATCTCTCATTGTATGTAACACACACGGTTAACTACTTGAAACCACTATATTTGATTTAATCGAAATCACCCTTTTAATTTTATCCAACACAAATTATTATTTCGTTGAAACCCACCCTTTAACACACGCGAACACCGTGTTAGAAAATACTCAATTAATCTTTCAGAACCTTTTACAACACATTATTGTGTTAGTTATGGATTTAACCGCTTAGGTTGCTTAATCACCCATTTATCCACTTACTCTACCTTTTTTCTTACTTCATGAATATTAATAATTTACACATTTATATGTCCATTTTAACCTTTATCGGAATATTTATTAATTCATTCAAGTTAGGTTGTATTAACACATTTTACCACATAATCCATTTCTTGGCATGTTCCTTATACCTTTATCTTTTCTCGGAATCTTCCAACTACCACATACTTTAACAGGCTCAACACCGCTGGCTATGCGTACCATATGCTCTGGCTAGTGGTTTTAGGTTTTGATCTTAGGTCTCCGGGCCCTATGTAATTATCCTAGTGTCATCCGAGTTCCTTTTAATGTGTTTTAACATTAAACAAATCTCCACATTACCCCACTTTTTCTTTTTACCCAACCAAAGCCAAAATTCGGGGTTACACCCCAACTTGTGTTACAGTTTAAAATATTACCATTTCATATCCTTTACACTTTAATCCTGATTTTTATTCCAAAAACCAAATTTATTTAGGACCACTTTGTGTAACATCTTTTCTAAAAAAAATGTTCCACATTAAGTAAAATTATCATGTTACCCTTCTGTTTCCAAAATCAACTTTTACTCCATTTCCACAAGTGTTAATTTCATACAAAACACTCTTAAGTTACTCATCATAACTTCTTCAGTGTTTTAAACACCTTAACACCCTTTTTAACCTTGGAGTAATATTCTTCTTAATTGAAAACACCTTTATCTGCTTAATCTCTTTTTACAATTACATAAGTGTTAATATTCTACAATGTTACTAAATTATACACTCTAACTTCTCCATATTTACCCATTAATACTTATTCAACACCTTTATTACAATTTCCCAAACCACACATTTCTTTACTTTATTTATTCAAGAAATTCATTTACACTATAGACGACTTTTATAAGAAAATACCATTTCCTAGATTTCATTTGTAATCTTACAAATTTGTACCTATCATATTTTTAACCCCTTTCCACGAGCTTTAAAGACAAGAATTTCTACTATTCTTATTTCATGTTTAAACCCAACAAAATCTTCTTTAAAACTTGTTTATATATTTAGTGCCAAATACTACAAGTTTATATGCATCAGAAGGTGGGCGTTAAATCTTAAAATCCTATTAAATGGTTTAAACACATATTTCATTCTAGAAATCACCATATTTGCAAAAATATATTTTTAATACATAAAAGACATTTAATTTCTTCAAACTCTTAAAATATTCATTTTTCATAAAATCTTCATTTTTGCAAGAAACTTTAAAATATTATTTCACTAATATTTGATGTGCAAATAATCATTTCCAAAAATTTTATTTCATAAAATTTTTAACACCAATATTTCTAGAAAATATACCATTTTCATAAAATATCATCAAAACTTTAAAATATTCATTTATTATATATTTTCAACAAAATAACATTTTGCTAAATTTTTTATTTCATAAAAATTCTTATTATTTGCTACACATTAATTACATCATCTTATCGAATGCACCCTGCTCATATAATTTAACTACTAGACTACAAATTTGCAAAATAGAATCTTATACTGAGAGTAAGGTTTTAACAACTCTAATGGCTCTAATAGTGGTCGAAATATTGGTGTGGGAGGAGAAACCCACACCTCCAAAGGTGGCCTTAAGGGGTTACCAAATGCATCCTTTAAATGCTCTAAAATGTGCTCCATCCATGATTCCAAGCAAGACCCACTTCAAACTCTATGGAAGCGCTCATCATCTTCTTCAAAAATCTCCCAATACTTCTCCAGAATTCGTATCTCTTCATCAACAATAGTGAAAATGGGTGTAAAACCTTCAAACATGGTGTATAATAATGAAAATGGCGTTTAATGGTGGTGGGATGGTCGAAGAATTCCGGAGGAGTGGTGGGAGAAGCCCTCCCATGGTGGAAGACCCCCCCCCCCCCCGCCTCTCTCTCTCTCTTCTTGCATTTTTTCCAAATAAAATGGCCAAACAAGCCTTAATAAAACACCCAAAACCTTATATCTCCGTTCCCAACAATCTGGGTTGTTCAGGGCTTGACAACACACCAAATCAATGGCCAGGAATGTGACAGAGCACAAGGGCCATCTGATTAAAAAAATTTAATTTACGTCATTCTAACAATATGCCCACGTCGTTCGAACAACTTATCCATCTCATTCAAAGTTTGGTTCGCGCGGCCATTCGCACGACCTGCCACTGTAAAATGATGGCATGTCGTTTGATGCCTTGCATCTCGTGATATCCATCCCGCTTTTAACAACACTGGGATATTGTTAGAACGACCCCTTATAGTCTTCCGAATGACCCTCATTACATAATTGTATGTATTAAAATTTTGACCCACAATTCTCTCATCATCATCTTTAACTCCTCTTCAGAATAACTCATGTATAATTGAATTGAATTGTTGGGATAGGGTATTATAAATTTCCTTCCTTGGGAAATTTCATCCCCGAAATTTGTGATCCTTTAATCCTCAAGCGTATGGGGTTCACCAATTTCTATTCTAAGTCCGAGAAATCCTCCAAGGCAAATCATTAAAGTCCTCAACACTAAGGTCACCAAATACTCAATATGCGACATTATCTAACACTCACCATTTCGCTAACCATGACAATACATAATCGACTCCGAGTCCCTACTCGCCCTATGATCAAGTCCAAACCATTTATATCACCACGTATGCTAGTACTTAAGGTTTACATGCGCCTTTACGGGAAAACTCTTACTCTAGCGGTCGACACTCACCCAGTATGATTAACAATACAACCAACCATCGGATTCATCATCATGATCAATTGAATCTTAGGACTGTACATCCTTTGTTCCAAACAATTTTAGGCTATCCTAACTACACAACTCCCATGAGCCTGTCGATAACCATACTATGATATTCTCTCACTCCAAGGAGAAATATTCCCATAAAGTCATCAGCATACGCCCATTTTACACCTTCACGACGTCACTCTGATAAACTTAATACTACCCTAGGTGTCTAATCCTTGAATGCCACCTAGAGTCTCACTCTAATCCACTCACCGTGAGAAAAAAACATTGTATGCTAAGTTTCCTCAATTTCTAATACTATACCAT
Organism: Sambucus nigra; assembly: GCA_949130495.1. NCBI lineage: Eukaryota > Viridiplantae > Streptophyta > Magnoliopsida > Dipsacales > Adoxaceae > Sambucus > Sambucus nigra. Next base: position 589,844,419 of record OX422208.1, read on the forward strand.
ATCCTGAAGTCATCATCCCGCTCTTCGCAACCAGAGCCACCGACTACCGAGCCGACTGTAACAACCCATGATTTTTAAACCGGTTATAATTAAATTAACTCAAATTTTGGAAAAATAATTTTTACAATCTATTTCATTTTGGTATGAAAAAAATTGTTGGTTTTTATATATAAAAATAAGATTTTAAGTGGAATTTAAATTGGGATTAAAATTTGGAAATTATAATTTTTTGTATAAAAATTAGGGGAGGATCCGGACTAAGGAGCAAAAAAATTTAATAAAAATATTTGACCACCCGATCAAGTTGAATTTTTTTGCCCGCTTCCTCTCGCCTTCAGCTACTGTGCCTCCAAATTTAAGCCAATTCCAACAGTTAGATCTTCCGAAATATTTTTTATAGTGTTTGTATCCGATTAGGCCTCTAATTCTTTTTGGTATATAAACATAAAGTGACGGGTTTAGGACTTTTAAAACATATTTTAGCCTTCTCAAAAATTAGTAGCCTCCTCTATTTTCATCTTCTTCCATCTACAAAATCCTAGCCCCATTTAAACCAAGATTCAACCCATGATTTGAAGGCTGATTTGGTGTTTTCTCGAGTTTGGACTAGAACGAGTTTTTATTATTTTCGAGCGAGGAACGCAGTGGTATGATCAAAATTTTGAGGCAGAATCTTTCGAGTTGCTTGTGATAATTTTAAGGTACTGTGTTTACACAATATGCGCCTTAAATATCTTGAGAGTAGTCGTTTGTTCCTCATTTATTGTACTTATATTATTGATATCATGGTGTCATGAAATTTTTATATGGCCCAGAGAATGGTCACTTGCCAATAGTTCAATAGTCAAATAATTAGGATGAGGCTTTACGAAGCTTAGGTGAGGTAAGGAGAAGTGATGCTTGGTGACCTATTGATGTGTTATTGAAAAATTAAATTGCTACAATGCTCGGATGTCGCATTGAACTTGAATTCAGATTCGTATTGTTGCATTTATTCACCATTATTTTTTGAGAATCTAATTTTCCTATATTGTGTACTTCCCCGTATTTTTCTTTTAATGGCAGGTTAGCGTGGATTTGGACAATACGGATTTTTGAAGGATTTTAGAGCATGACGTTTGGAGGATTTTTTTTTGTATAGCTTGGCAGTTTAATTTATTTGGAGAGCTTAGTATTATTTTCAAGTGAAACTTAATTTTAATTATTTTGGAAGTTTAGATTTTGGATTGATTATATTTTTTTTGTGGAGTATAGATTCTCTATACTAATTGTTAAGGATTTAATTTAGTTTTAATTGCAGTGATGCCTCGTGTTTTACGCAGGGTGCTACAGATGGAATCAGAGCTTAGGTATACAACAACCCTCGGGTCTTTGGGTTTGCGTCTAGCATGCGCTTTATATGTGTTTTGTTGGAGATAGGGATTTTTGTTGAGGACGTGTCGAGGTTAGGATTCGTAATCTTGATGTGAGGATTTTTAGAATTGATTTGAGGACTTTAGTGTTGTGATAATTTGTTAGAGATAGATTCGAGTAGTGATTCGTGAGAGAGCGCGTGGGGAAACATGCAGGTAGGATTGGAGGTATGGGCGCCAAATCGTGGTTTTTATGGGTAGGCATTTATGAACCATATGTTATCTTCAGCGTTATGCATCATTGAATTTCGAGGACAAAATTCCCGTGCTAGTGGATAAGTATGTAACAAACTGTGATTAATAGACCGGTTTTAATTAAATTAACTCAAATTTTGGAAAAATAATTTTTAGAATCTATTTCAATTTGGTATGAAAAAAATGTTGGTTTTTAGATATAAAAATAAGATTTTAAGTGGAATTTAAATCGAAATTAAAATTTGAAAATTCAAACTTTTTGTATAAAATCGGGGGATGATCGACCTAAGGAGCAAATTAATAAATAAAAATATTTGACGATCCGATCGAGCTGAATTGTTTTGTGCGGATTCCTCTCGCCTTCATCCACTATGCCTCCAAATTTTAGCTAATTCCAACGGTCCAATCGTCCGGAGTGGGTTTTTAGTGTTTGTATCTCATTAGGACTCTAATTCTTTTTGGTATATAAATATAAAGTGACGGGTTTTGGTATTTTAAAACACATTTTAGCCTTCTTAAAAATCAGTAGCCTCCTCTATTTTCATTTTCTTCCATCTACAAAAACCTAGCCCTATTTAAACCAAGATTCAACTCATGATTTGAAGGCTTGTTTGGTATTTTCTCGAGTTTGGGTTAGAACGAGTTTTTATTGCTTTCGCGTGAGGATGCAATGGTGTGATCAAAATTTTGAGGCAGAATCTTATGATTATCTTGTGATAATTTGAAGGTATGGGGTTTAGCCAATATTCTCGTTAAATCTCTTTAGATTAATCATTTGTTCCTCATTTTCTGTACTCATATTATTGATAGCATGACGTTTATTGGAATCTAAAATATTGATTCGATTGAGATATTGTATTTATTGATGGGTATGGTGTCATAAAATTTTTATATGGCACAGATAATGGTCAGCCGCTAATAGGCCAATAGTCCAATATCCTGGATGAGGCTTTATGAAGCTTAGGTGAGGTGAGGTGAGGCCTGGTGACCTATTGACGTGTATTGAAAAATTTAATTGGTATAACACTCGGATTCCGCATTGAACTGGAATTCAGATTCGTATTGTTACATTTATTCACCGATATTTTTTGAGCATCTATTCTTGTCATATTGTGTACTTCGCGTATATTTCTTTTAGTGGCAGGTTAGCGTGAATTTGGATGCTATGAATTTTTGGAGGATTTTAGAGCACGACGTTTGGAGGATTTTACTTTTGTATGGATTGGCAATGTAATTTATTTGGAGAGCTTAGTATTATTTTCGAGTGAAATTTAATTTTAATTATCTTGTAAGTGTAAATTTTGGATTCATTATATCTATTTTGTGGAATATAGATGCTCTATACTAATGGTTGAGGATTTAGTTTAGTTTTAATCACATTACCCCCTCGTGTTTTGCCGGGGGGGGGAGGGGCGGTGCTACACCGACTAGTCCAAAGTTCCCTAGACCTAAGAAAGATCGATACTACGAGCAAGCCATATGATCAAAAGCGCAGCCACTTGCACACAAAACTTTATGCAATAGCAAGAATACCTCATTTCGGGCGCATCCAGTTATCGAACTGCACCGACCATACCCAATTCACCGTTTTCTTTTAGGCCCAACCATTATGTACCACGACATGATACTAAATCCAAGTCACCACATAGGTTAGAATACCGTTCCTGGATTACCGGGATTGAAAAAGGACACACGAGAGTTAGAAGGAACAAACAACCTTCTCGAGAAATTTTTCCATAAGCATTTGACTAAGGTTTACAAAAGCGAGCCTACAACATATACTCAAGGTCATGTTATTCATTTCTGAAGTTTTCACTGAGCACAAATTCTAGTAACAAACCCTGGCTTGGGTCACTAGCCGTGGAGAATCGAATCACAACCCGTCATTCTCGCAATACAAAAGAAATTTATGAATTGGTAGTCCTTTAGGAAGTCAGCACTTGACTTCCTTCCTTGGGAGGAAGGCCCAACCTTTCACATACTTAGCGTAGAAGAACCATCCCGATTGGTGAATACCTCACACTCTAGTCTGCATTGACCTTGTCCAATCACTAGTGATGATGTCACCAACCTACTACACCTTGGTTATTACTTGACTTATCATATTGTGATCGAAATACCAAATTTCCATAGACATTACTTAGTTCAAGCTAGCGAGACACTCACCTTGCCATATCTTTTGACCACACGAGATTTCCACCATACTTACCTTAGGTTTCTACCCACATAGAATTTTTATGATGATCTCACCCGCAACCATTGGCTTTCTAAGGGTAGTAAGTACCACAGTGGTCTACATATTCTATCCGTACCAGCTTGGCAAGATGTACAGATAACTAATCCTCACATTGATAAGGCTACCCTAGCATATATCGTCGACATAATAATCACGTTTCAGTGTTAACCCACCTCGGTTGCCATTTTCAAGTCTCCACATGGCGTTATCACTTCTAAATCTCGAATACACCTCTTAGTACATCACGAAACTGAGTATCACCACCCAATGCTATCCATCCCATGAAATCTCGTCATGATTCCTATAATGACACAATCTATCACCTTACCTCAGGGATTACACCACCCATCTTTGCCGATTTGGAAAGCCATACCCAACACATACACTGCACAACCAACTATCTAGGGTCATCACCTGGAAATCTGCATAATTGTGATTAGAATGTTACTGCCTCTTATTATCGAACATAATTAGTCTTGAAAGAACACCAAACACATCTCATTAAAAGTCCCAAAATTAGACAAGATTTCATCGTCCATACCTTTATCATTGTAGGTGTGCTCTACAAACCTTCCAATACCCACATTGCAATTACTCGGTGCTCACAAAGACACTAGTCTTCGAGCTTCTATCTATAGTGAACCTTAACCATCAAACACCTCAAGGCATCAAAACATTCGATCCTTATTCTCAATGATGCAACACACAATTTGTGTTATGGGAACCTCAAATGCCTATGAACTACTCTCACACTGGAATTACCTCACACCTATCCATTACATGGATAGCTAAAATGAGTCCCAACACTTAGATATTAGTCTTATATTTCACCCAATAGGTTGTGACCAGAAGCCACGTACAGACCACAAGTAATTCCACTAAGGGTTTTGGCAGGATATAAGACATCACCTACAACCTATAAACTTTAAGGTATACCCCATCTAACAAAAAAAATGTTCAATTATAATAACTAAATTGTTTCACTGGCAAACATCTCACTATGTGCTAATATATGAGTTAACATGACTATATAGATCTTAGTAGGATAAGGACATTGGGTATTGCTTATAAATACCAAGGCCTACACCACAAACTCCGCACGGGATTCTATTCCTCAATATTACATTATAGCTAAAACATACTAAACCCAAGTCCTAAACCAAGGGACACAATACGTTATTTCCACTGGATCAAGACATGTGAATGCCACTCGATCATCTAATCTCCACATATAAAATATACAATCTTTATAGCTAAGTCGAAAAGAACACTACTCACTTTTGCCACTACGAAGGCTACTCTCATGATCAAAGTTGTCACACAATACATCTCACACAAAGGATCACGGTGTTGTCACTATTGTACTATAAAACTTCATATATTCATCAAACTACCATCAATTACGGTATTACCTCAAGAATCGAATTTGTTCTAGCCACATTACCGATGTTAAATACCTATAAGTGTCGCGCCTAAGGGCTATATACTTTCTAATCACCAACCATTAGTGTCTAGTCATGACCCCGTAACTATCAACCTCTATCATTGACTGTATGAGACTTGTGCCATTTTCCGAATGAGCGTCATCTCACTCTATGAGTATCTCACGGAATTCTACACAGGCACCTCACACTAACAACCTCGTTGTCACCACTATTGGTTTGCACAGACACTTATAAATTACTTGAAATTCTAATCTTAAGCGTGGAAGCATTAATAACTATCAACTTAGTCGCATACCACTTGGCACCAATTTACTTTTCATACTAACCTCTTTGACTTTACCGTTGAGGACATGAACTAAACCGTCACCACATAGCATGACCGACTCAAACCACATTGACATCGAAAGAACCAATACTGACCTCACCACGTAACTCCCAAAATGAACCTTGAACCTAGAGCTCTGATACCATTTTTAATGCCCTCGTCCAGATTTATGGGTCACGCGTAGTCAACCCGGCCCGACCCGATCATTAGGTGTGAAGTATAATGAAATAACCTATATAATGTTGCTAGTCTTGTTTTATTTTAACTAACATTTCACTTATATAGCATGCTATTACAATTTCAAAATAAACTATGTGAGGGACCGATGGGGAACACCCCAAAGTCCAAGCATACCAAGCTATTAAGGTAAAATGAAGAAAATACATGCATGTATAACACTCTAAAAAATAAGAGACCGCTCACAACCTACCGTAAGAAAGCGAGGGTGTGAGCCGATGCTCAGTGGGAAATGTACAAATGCAGTATAGAATTGAACACAAAAAAGGAGACACTAACCCATTATGCCTATGTGCACATGCAATTACATTGTATACATATATATACATACATACACATATACTTAATTCATGAAACAATTTTACCTTTGAAACCTTATTTATCCAGATTAATTTACCTTAATCTCATAAAAGACATCCTTTTTTTCATATTTTCATTTCTAGCTTTATTTAACACACATGGTTCAATACTTGAAACCAATACATTTGATTTAATTAGAACCATTTCTTTACCGAAATTTCCCTTTTTATTTTATCCGACACATATTAGTATTTTCGTTGAAACCCACTCTTTCAACACACGCGAACACTGTGTTAGAAAATACTCATTTAATCTTTGAAAACCTTTTACAATACATTCTTGTGTTAATTCTGGAGTTAACCAGTTAGGTTTCTTAATCACTCATTTATCCACTTCCTCTACCTTTTTCATTACTTCATGGACATTAATTAGTTACACATTTACTTGTCCATTTTAACCTTTACCGGAACATTTATTAATTCATTCAAGTTAGGTTGTATTAACACATTACACCACACAAACGATTTCTTGACATGTTCCTTATTCCTTTATCCTTTCTCAAAATATTCTAAATACTGCATACTTTAATGGGCTCCACACCACTGGTTATGCGCACCATATACTGATAGTGCATTTTTATTTTTTCACCCTAGGGCTCCAGGCCCTCCTTAATTATTCCGGTGTCATCTGAGTTCCTTTTAATGTGTTTTAATATTAAATAAATGTCCACATTACCCCATTTTTCCTTTTTACCCGACCGAAGCTACAACCCGGGGTTTCACCCAAACTTGTGTTACACTTTGAAATTTTACCATTTTAATATCCTTTACACTTTAATCTTGATTTTTATTCCAAAAATCATATTCATTTAGGACCACTTTGTGTAACACCTTTTCTAACATTTTTATGCATATTAAGTAAAATTACCATTTTACCCATTTGTTTCCAAAATCACCTTTTACTCCATTTCCCCAAGTGTTAATGTAGACACCACATTTTATGACCCCCTAAGTCTCTCCTTAGGTCCCTAGCACCCCCCCCCCCTTCACTAGAAACCCTAGGCACACTCTGTGAACCTATTTTGTAACCATCAGGTGCTATCGGGTCCCATTTAACTCCGATCAAATCCATCATCAAAGAAAAAGATTAATGAATCTTCAAATGACTCTGAATCTCCTTTTCAACGGTCCACCCCATGTATGAATCGGCATACTGGTTCTAACGAACGAACCATTTTACTTTGAAAATTAATCTGGAGGCCACCGAGCACCCCCAGGTCGCGGTTTAACCCCAATCAACTCCATCATTAGAGCGAAATCTCAATGAATCTTCGAAGGGCACTGAAACCCCTTTCAATAGGTCTACCCCATGTGCAAAACAGCATAACAGTTCGGATGAATGATCCATTTTTCCACAAAAATGACCCGAAGGCCACCAGCTTTTCCCAGGCTCCGTTTGACCAAGGTCAACTCTTCATCTCAAATGAAACTGAATGAATTTTCGAAGGTCACTAAACACCCTTTCCAACGGTCTGCCTCGTGTGGAAATCAGCTGCCTCAAATCCAAATCTACTTCCCTGTTCAATAATAGTGTCTACTGGCATAATGAGGACAATTCCTATCCCTTCCCCCTGGAATTAGAGGCTCCGTCAAAGTATAGGGTCCAATCGTTAGACTGTGATTCCTCGTAAGTTGATTGCTTCGTTCCCTATTGGTCGATGGGATGGTCGCCCATAAATCCAGTGATAAAGTTAGACAGGACTTGTCCCTAAATTTTTATTTTTGGTTGAAAGTGGATATCGAGCCTCCCGAGCTCGATCAACCATTTAGAGAGTCATCCAGAAAGGCTGGGATTTTTGAATAATATCTTTGAGGGGATATAAAATTATCATTTTTATTGAGTGAGCCTCGAAGTAATGTTTCATCTTTCTTAAGGCGACCACCTATGCATAGGCAAGCTTTTTCGGGGATAAGAAACATTGTTCTGCATCCAAAAGTGTCTTTCTAGCATAATAAATAGGATGTTGTCCTCCTTATTGCTCACACACTAGAGCCGAGCTTACATCATGGTCTGATACTGCGAGGTACAGCTATAATGGGGCTTCATCATCTGGAATCATAATTAAATATGGATTTCTATGGTAAGATTTGATCTCCTCCAAAGCTCTTGAACAATCATCGTTCATGTTGTATGTAAAAATTACTCTCCTACGTGGACCAATGAATAATAGACACCCGTCATCCTAGGTGGCCATTCAGCTATCTTAATCGGCATTAGACGTACCTAGTCGGATCGATTGTCGAATAACTTCCAAAATGTAAACCATCAGGAATAGAAAAAGTTACTCGGATGGAAGGGAGACCATCACTGAATGTCAATTGTCTCATTTATTGTATACAAATGTAAATGCCTAGAGATACAAAGGCATTCTATCACTAAGCTTCTAGACCACTATAAATATACAATCTCTCGTAGCTCAAAGGGACGATTGAACTAATATCAAGCACACCGTACTGGGCTATTATAAACACCAATAATAATACTAACAGTGGATGTAGGCTTTTGACAACTGAACCACTTTAAAAATATTTGCCTCTTATGGGTTTGTTTAGATTGCTATTGTTATTTATATGTGATTATAAAAATAGACTCACTTCATTTTTAGACATCAACAGATTGGCGTCGTCTGTGGAAACGACTGCTTGTCACCGTTCTCCACCTTTTACATTTTTTTGTTCATTCTCTGTCCTGAAGAATGACAAATGTTCCAAAAAGCAACCTGGAAATTGCAGGCAACAACCCAGATATATATATATATATATATATATATATATATATATATATATATATATATATATATATATATATATATATATATTCCCCCTAGTGAGACAATCTCCAGAGGATTTTATTCAACTTGGCTAAAGGATAGGAAGCCATGCAAGAGTAAAATTGGCTCGTACGATGAAAGACAAACCCTCCAATTCTATGAGGGATATTCCACCCTCGCCAGCCATAAATGAAAAGAGTTATCATTCTAGGTCTTCTTATGATAGATCATACCATCTTAAAGCAACATTGTAATTCCAATCAACTGATTATTATAATAGAAGATCTTTCTCCCATGAGAGACTGAGCGTGTTGGAGCGTTTGAGTAGGGAATCCGCCTTTGATTATTTAAGTCCCCGAGCAATTAGAGGTTATCACAGGGAGCAAAAACATTCTCACAAGTAAAAAGATGGATCCATGAGCTCTAGAGATAGCATGAGGGGTTCTGTGTGTGCCAAGCAAACTTTTCAGGAAGAGATCTCAACGCATATGCACAGAAAAATGGCAAAAGTTACTTTTACCAAATCCAAACTAGGGGAACATTATTGGAAGGGATCCATGCAATGATTAGAAGATCATTTAAGGGAAATGGATAAAACAAAAAATCCTTCGAAAAGAAGTTTTGTCAAAGGATCACCTTTTGTCCAGGATATTATGGATTGCCCCACGCCTTCCAAATTTAAACCACCAGTTATCACTCCTAAATATGATGGGAAGACTACTCCAGTCCTCCATATTGAACATTATTAAGCTGCTGGCAATATCTATTATGTCCCCGGTGAGATGAGGTGCATGTATTTCTCTAGTTCCATCATTAATCCAGCTCAAATATGGTAGAACAATCTTCCCAGGGGTAAAATTTCTAGTTTCCATCAATTAGCTGAATTATTCCTTGATAACTTATGCTTCGGGACTATACCAATCAAGAGTGTTACTCATCTCTTGACTATAAACCAAAAACTTAGAGAAAGTACCCAGGAGTATATAACACATTTTAATAATGAGAAACTAGATGAGGGAAAGACTATTTATTGGTAATAGAGATGATTTGAATGGTAATTGAGATGCTGAAAGAAGAATTGAGTCAACTGGATGAGGAAAAGATGACACAAAAATGGCACACAGCTACGACTATGAAGATGATCTTGACCCGCTAAATAAACCTGATGAACCACAAATAGAGGTATGAATGATTTCCTTTGTCTGTCATTTCATTGCAAGAGGAGACGTTGGTGGAGGAGATGGACTTGCCGAAAGGAAAGCCTACCTAAATGAAGCCAAAGTGTGTCCTACAATAAGGTAGATTAACAAGTCCAAGAATAGTGATGGTCGGGATAGGAAAGTCAATAAAGACAGATTGGCGATCGTATTATCTAAAAATGATTTGAGAGGGGTGCTCTATCCTCATAATGATCTATTAGTCATCACTTACAGAGTTCACTATGGTAGAGTGGCAAGAATTTTAGTCAATAACGGGAGTTCGAGTCATGTTCTACAACTATTTCCACAGCCTAGTGCTACGAGATAGAAAGCTATAACTATATCACAAGCCTCTCGTGGGGTTATCGAGAGAAAGGATATATCCCTTGGGGATAATAAAGCTAGATGTGTTGGTCGGCACTTGGCCAGTGAGCAGAAAGGAAAGAATTTACTTCTTTAGAATAGACAAAAGATTCCCTTCAGCTTACAACATAATCCTTAATAGAGTGGGGATAAAGAAATTGAAAACAATGTCATCTACTGTGCATCAGTGCATGAAGTTTTCTACCAATTATGGAGTCGGCGTAGTGAATAGTAACCAGACGAAATCTAGGGAATTTTATTATATCTCAGCCGACCAGCAAGAGATACAAAGGGTCACAACGAATTTCCATATTGACACTTTGGATCCTCGCGAGGATGAAGATTTGGTGAAAGGATAGGTTATGTAAGAGACATAAACTGTTGTGCTTGATTATGCGAACCCAAAAAGGACCAATCAAATTGGTTCAAGACTAACACTCTCTCTCAAATAGGAATCAATTGCATTCCTTAGAAATAGGAATAATGTGTTCACCTGCAGCCATGAGGTTATGCTAGGGCTTGATCCTAACTTTCTCTACCATGAACTCAACATTTATAAGGATATTAAACCGATCAAGCAGAATAGCAGAGTTTTTAGTCTCGATAAGAATATGGCAATCCACGAGGAAATGGAAAAGCTACAGAAATCACAGTTTATAGAGGATGTTAAATACCCAACTTGGTTGTCCAATGTGGTGATGGTCAAGAAGAATAAGAATAAACTGCGCATGTGTGTGGATTTCACTGACCTCAACAAAGCATGCCCAAAGGATCATATCCCTTTACCAAGGATTGATAAATTGGTAGATGAAATGGCAGGTCATGAGCTATTCATCTTCATGGACTTTATTTTGGTTACAACCAGATTAAATGAAGTCAAAATATAAGGGCATCGCATCCTTCATCACTAGTCGAGGAACCTACTGCAGCAACATTATCCCCTTTGGGCTGTAAAATGCTGGAGAACCATATCAGAGGTTGGTAAATAAAGTATTTGAGACCATATTAATAAGAATATGGAAGAATATATAGATGATACGCTCACCAAGAGAAAATTTACTGTCGACCATATTATTGATTTGGCCCAAACATTTGACCAGCTGGAGAAACATCAAATGAAGCTCAATCCGACCAAGTGTATATAAGGAGTACAGGAAGTAATGCTCTTGGGGTACATCATAAAATCAAAGGGGAATTGAAGCCAACCCTGATAAAATAAAGGCTTTACTAAAAATGCAATCCCCGACGAGCAAGAAGGATGTGCAAAAGATGACAGGAAGAGTGGCAGCTCTAAATCATTTCGTTTTTCGGGCTACTGATAAGTGCCTTCCATTCTTTAAGGTGCTTAAAAAGACTTTTGAATGGAATGAGGAGTGCGATAAAGTTTTTCTGGATTTGAAGAATTACTTGGGATCTCCCCCATTACTCTCCCGACCAGTTTGGGGAGAGAAATTATACTTATATTTAGCTGTTTCAAAGTTCACCGTTAGCTCGGCCTTAATTCAACTAGGGGAAGGAGTTCAAAAGACAGTGAACTACACCAATAAAACATTTCATGGAGTAAAAATTAGATATCCACACTTGGAGAATTTCGCATTGGCACTCATTGAAGCTTTCATAAGAATCAGGCCATACTTTCATGCCCACTTACCTCTGCGACAAGCTTTGCACAAACCTGAAAATTCAGGAAGACTAATGTCTTAGATGGTTGATCTTGGAGAATATGAGATTGTTTATGAACCAAGAACCTCATTGAAAGGTAAAGCAGTGGCAAATTTTATAGCACAATTCACTTATGCAGAAGTGCCAAGCAAACCAAGTTTTCCTATTAAGAATACTTCTTTGGAAGATAGATCATCTCAAAAGAAAACTGAGATGGTACCCGACCAACTAAAATCATTGACTATTCAATAAAAAGCTTTGTGATTAGCTAAACAAAGCAAGAAGGTGTTAAATATGGAGTGTTGGCGGATGAAGACTTTAACAGTGACATCCCAGTTTGGAAACTGTTCGTAGATGGATCTTCATGCACTATTGGCAGTGGGGCTGGAATCATTATCAACACTCCAGAAAATTTAGATGTGGAGTATTCATTGAGATCTTAATTTCAATCTTCCAACAATAAATCCAAATACGAAGCATTAAATATAAGCTTGGGCTAGCTTCATCACTAGGCACTGAGCAGGTGATAGCGCACGGTGATTATCATCATATTATTCACCAGCTACATTAGATATACGGAGTCAAGGGAAAATAATGCTAAGATACCTGAATAAAGATATGGAAGTTATCTCTTCATTTTCAGAAGTCAAAATGGTCCGGATTACAAGGGTTCATAATGCCCTAGCAAATACCCTTGCTTCGCTAGCCTTAGCAACTCCAATAGACCTCAGACGAACCATTCCAGTAGAGATTCTCACCTGTAAAAGTACAGATGTGGAAGATGTCAGTATCAATTATATAGCATTGGGACCCTCTTGGATGCAACCGATTAAGGAGTGCATTAAAAAAGACCTGTTACCATTCGATCGGAAGGAAGAAGGAAAATGAGATACAAAGCAACTATTTATGTCATGTAGAAAGGTATTTTGTACAAAAGAGGCTACATAGTCTCTTTACTTCGTTATGTCCATCCAACTGAAGGAAATGATCTTATTAAGGAGGTCCATAAAGGCTCATGTCATGCTCATTCAGCATGAAGATCGTTTGTACAAAGGATAGCCATGCAAGGCTACTATTGGCCAACAATGAAAGCAGATTGTGTTTGCTTCACCAAGAGATGTGACAAGTGCTAAAGGTTTGTTGATATTCACAGAAAACTAGGGCCTTCCCTAACTCTTATTTCTTCTCCTTGTCCCTTTGTTATTTGGAGAATAGACTTGGCCGAACCACTACTGGCTACCAAAGGAAGGTTCAAGTATTTAGTTATCGCGGTGGATTACTTCATCAAATGGGAGAAGGCTGAGCCCTTAGTCGATATGCCCTATCAAAGAGTGTTTCATTTCATATGAAAGCAGATCATATGTCACTATGGAATGCCCTACTTGTTCATCATTGATCATGGTACTCCATTTGATAATGAAGAGTTTCAGGAAAATTGCATTTGATCCAAGATTTAGAAACTTCATTCAGTACCTAAGTATCCACAATGAAATGGTCAAACAAAGATCATTAATAAAAGTTTTCTCAATGGATTAAAGAAAAGATTGGATGATGCTAAGGGGAATTAGATTAATGAACTGCACAGCATCCTTTAGGCTCACAAGACTACGCCAAGAATGGTAACAGGAGAGACTTCGTACATGCTTGCTTTCAGTAGTGAAGCAGTGGAACCAACTAAAATAGGTCTACCGACTCACAGGGTGCTAGATTTTGATTCTCCTAAGAGTGATCTATTAAGGAAACTATATCTAGACATGATTGAAGAAGTTAGAGAAGATGTTGCAACTCGGATGATTACATATTAAGAAAAGACTGCGAGGTTTTACAATTAGAGAGTTAAGCCGACCAACTTGAAATAATGAAATCTTGTCCTTAAGAAAGTGATTCAAAAAAATGACAAGTTGGATCCTAACTGGCACTGTCCATATTGTATCTGAACATTTATTCGACCAGGAACATATCGTCTAGAAACATTAGAAGGCGGAGAGTTTAATAACCCTTGAAACATCTACCATCTCTGCAAATATTACCAGTAATTTCATTTTTGATGTAATATGTTATTCAATTTAATGAAGTTTCAATTATACCTCCTTTTAATGTTTTATTTTTTAGAGTATGGTGTGATACTACCTAAAGATTGGTTATATCTAAAGGTTGGTTATATCTAATTTTAATTCAAACTTTTCCAACTTCAAAGGTTCTCTCTAATTTTAGTTCAAACTTTTTCAATTACAAAAGACTTAATTAGTTTGGAATTCTTTCTAATTCAAACTTTTCCAACTCGTAAAAGTTATTCTTCAAACTTTTTCAACTTCGGAAAAGTTATCATTCAAACATTTCCAACATCCGAAAAGTTATTATTCAAACTTTTCTAACTTCAGAAAAGTCATTCTTCAAACTTTTCCAACTTCAGAAAAGGTATTATTTAAAACTTCATGTGTGATTTTGTCTTCGACCAATCAAGAACAAAAAGTTAGTGCAACATCATATAAGAATCGAAGTCAAACACAAGTGGTTTTACCCGACTAAGTTAAAACACAAGGATAACTACACATCCCTAATACAGTTGGTCACCACTGACAACTAATGCTACAACTTAGTTCAACAAAACTAATTACAGTTTTATCTAAGAGCATCAGTTGAATCTAAGGCATTACAAATAGATTTATCCATGAATAAAGAATTTAACATTTAAGCATATTACTTCGTCGACAAAATGATTAACTAATCATACAGCTGGTTGCCTAATCGGCCAGCTGATTAAAATCAATCTCGAAGCCCAAATAAAATAGAAATACATCACCAGTATATTTATTAAAAAAAGAGTCCATTTTATTCGAAAAACTTGGTGTTACGGTCCAAAAAGAACTAAAAAGGAAATAAAGTAAAAAGTCTATCCTATTGGACGCTTTTCTTCAGCTTTGCTCATCCCACCAAGAGGCTGGTCAAGGGTGCTCGGTAGAGCAGTGGATCTAAAATCCCTTAACCTGAAGCGTCTGCTACTGCTCGGTCAACTTAGTAAATATGGAGGACGAGCATACTCATCTTCTCCTTTCATTGCATAGTCCCCAATATACTTTCTAATTCACTTTTTATAGGTCAGTGGAATCTTTATGCTAAAAATCTCGATTCAAGTAGTCATTTATTTGGTACCTCCCAATGAGCAGGAACTGCCATTCTAACCCTTCTCGGGGGATTCCATCCACAAACGCAAAGTTTATGGCTGACTGATATGGCTCATCATCATGTAGCTATTGCATTTATTTTTCTCATTGCTGGTTATATGTATAGAAGTAACTTCAGAGGAATGGAATCAGGAGGAATCCAGTTAATATCAATCTTGAAAGGAGGATCGGGATAATCCAACATTCTAGGATCATGCTAATACCATGGATAACCCTTGGCAATCTTTAGTAGAGCAAGAAAGTTCAACTAACCACATCTATATACCTAATTCCTGGCCTGCTCCATGTGCTTATCTAAGTAATTCAGGGGTTCATCCTTCCCATCCATCCAAACAGCCTTGGGTTTCCTATGGAAGTGCAAACTAAGTTGTTCCACCTTATATTGAAGTTTTCTGATGGCCTTATTCTTCTCCTGGAGCATCGCAGCTTGGTCGAACAAAGTTTTCTTAGTCCTCTATTCATCAATGGTTAGTCGAATAACATGATAGGCCATACTTAGTTTTCTTCCTCTATAAGGCCTCTAACTCTTCCAACAACCTAGAATTTTCAGTCTCCAAAATTGATACCCCCTCATATGGACCAGCGTTGGTTGATTTCTTCAAACTCTTATGCTCACTCCTCAAAGCATAATTTTCCTTCTCCAAAAAATAGCGATTGATCTGGCACTCTCTAGTTCTTGGTTAAATGCTAGTTCCTTATTGTTTATGGTATAAGTAATATCTTGTAATTTCTTATCAAAACCCCAGCTTTCACTTAAGGCCTAATATTTAGACTCGTAATCAAAATGAAGCAATGCCTTGGAGAGTTTATTATCTTTTGTATTTGCTCAATCATTTCGTGATAACCAGTGTTATTCGCTACTACTTTGTCCAAAAGGCAATGAAGAAGAATATAAGACTCATTCACTTAGTTGGAGGCATCTGAGCCGAGAAACCCCACTAGATCTTCCTCAGTCAATGGGACATGGCCAGCCTCAAAAATATTTTTGCCTCACCTGAGTAGGTAGAATTTATCATAGACTATTACTTTCTTCATAGAATAAAATAAGAAATTTAGAAGTATAAGTTTATAGATCCGAGGAGGAAAACAAACAGTAGAATCATCATCAAAGTCTTCATCCAAGTTGGGAGGAGTTCCTAGGTCATGTGTTTGAAACAGTTCAGAGTTTGTCTGAATGCCAACCTCCTTCAAAGCTTCAGGCCAACCTTCTTTGAAGCATTGCTTCCTAGCATATTCTATCGAGATGGCTTTATCAGCAAAGGCTTTCTCCCATACCTTCTTTACAGTCTCCTTCTTGTCTTTCTTGACCTTAGCCTTAAGAGCAGAGTTGTCAACAGTCAGGCCGACAATCTTGTCTTTAGTAGCCTTTGCCTGATGTTCAGCTTCAGCAATTATCAACTTGGCCTGGGTTAACTCATCAGTAATAGTGTTTCGAGCCTCCTTTGTTGCTTTGGCTTGGTTTGCGACAGTCTTAATTTTGTCCTATCGGGCTTGTTTCCCTCTTTAGGGCTTCACTAGAGGCTTGTAAGGATCTTTTCAAACCTTCAAGAGCTTCCTCAACATCAGCCGAGGAAGAGGATCTTATTTGGTCATCTTTATCCATTATATGATTGAAGTCGACCAATAACTGTAAGAAAATGAAAGTGTTATTAGAGCAAAGGCATTAAAAATTAGTGTGTACCAACAAAAAGATTAAGAATTTACCAAGGCCAAAGTGTGAGCAGACCTCTCAATTAATCGAACTCTAGTCACGGGACTGCAATCGACCTATCTACTGGAAAAATTCCATATTTTATCAAATCCCTAACCAGCCCAGGGATAATTGCCACCGAAGCATTCTTAATTATGCCTTGATCAACAGCAAACTTCTTGGCCATCTCATCAGCTTTAGCAAAGTCAGTGGAATTTTGGTTTGATCTTGATGTCCAGACAAACCTTTCTTTAACTTCTTGAAATGAGGTTCTTCAATTCTGGCCTCCTCATTATTAAGAACAAGAGGTTTCTTCTCAATGCATTGAGATTTCTTGTCGGCGAGATTAGTGTTCTTAGCATTAGGAAGAGGGGATTTCGTAAGTAAGCTTGGAATTTTTTTTTTCACTATCTCGATAGAAGGAGAGTTGGGGATGGTGGTGATATCAAGGGATTCAAATGAGGAAGAGGTTACCCGTTGAATAAACTCAACTCTAGTTGATTCGGCAGCAAAAAAAGTGGATACAAGTTCCTCGTCTAGGTTGACAGCAATCTGAGGCAATGCAAGTGGTAATCGAACAACAAAAGAAGTAATTGAGATCTTGTACTCTAATAGTGCAGAAACAACTTTGGGATATTCTTCTCCAACCCAATACTTGAGGTCTACAAGATTAACTTCTCCCTTTTGGGGATACTTTTTCTTACTCTCCTCTGCAACAAAGACAAAACAACAAATTTAGTCGGCAAATTTATGAACAGATGATAAACAAAAAAAAGTTAAGAATAAAGTTATAACTTATGCCATGCCCTTCTTGGGGGCACCTGGGACCAATGTAGGATACCCCCTCAGGAAGGGGGCGTATTGCCAATTCTTGACAACAACACCATAATCCCAATAGTTTCGATTGGAATCAGGCAAATTAACTATTAAAGCCTTATTGGATTACCTAGTCTTCAAATACAGGAACGATATCGAAATATTAACAAAACTGAAGAAAAACTGGTTTAGGGGGAAAGGTAATACCATGCTCAGCAATGAAAAGAGTGGGAATTCATTAACCCTCTGCTAAAGAGTACACATTCACAGGACTGTGAGCAATTTCTAGACCTACCCAATTAGGAATTTTCCTTTTCTCGCTAAGGAATTATCATCAACGATATAAACCATGACTGAAACAAAGGAAAAATGGAGAAAAGAGGGAAAATATTTCTTACATAGATATAAATGTAACAGTAGTAAACGAAAAATAGTAGTAGCTAATAAGCGGGAAAATATCAGAGAAGAAAGGCTTGAAAATAAAGAAATTCGTGGAAATAAAACACAGAAGATTTGGGGTAAATTTATGTCTATTTATAGGTTTCCTTGATAATAATGATGAAATGATTAACTACACGAATGATTGAACTACCACCAATTACACGCTTCCCAAGGCATAAAAAGACCAACGTAACCTTTGGCGTTTTGAAAACGTTTGAATTATTTGCAAAATGGCCATTATCAATAGTGCTAGTAAAAAATTTACAAGTCCACAAGGTCGATTGCCGACCAGCACTTAAATCATATGCTGAGAAACATTTTGAACAAATACTCCATACTTTCGATCAATCATCAAGCATGAGGCATCGGGGGCTTTTGTTGTACGTAAAAATTACACTCCTACATGGACCAACGAACAATAGACACCTGTCATCCTAGGTGGCCATTGCTATCTTGATCGGCATCAATGGTACCTAGTCGGCTAGATTTTTGACCAACTTCCATAATGTGAACCATAAAGAGTAGCAAAAGTTACTCGGTTGGAAGGGCAACCAACACTGAATGTCAATAGTCCCATTTATCGTATACTAATGTAAATGCCTGGAGATATAAAGACATTTCGTCTCTAGGTTTCCATACCACTATTAATATATAATCTCCCTTAACACAAAGGGACGATTAAACCATCTCAAACACACAATATTGAGCTATTGTAAACACTCATAATAATACCAATAGTGGACGTAGGCTTTTGACAGTTGAACCACTATAAAAATATTTGCCTCTTGTATATTTGTTTAAATTGATAATGTCATTTATCTGTGATTGTAAAATCGGACCAACTCAATTTTTAGATGTCAACAGTTCCATATAAGTCCTTTGTCCTTGTTTAGGAGCTCGAAGAATGGTCGACGGCGTTTCGAAGACTTGAAGATTAAGCAATAAAGTGCCGTGAGCATACTAGTGACCTTTTGAACATATCACAATGTCTATGGAGGTTAAACCCTGGTGATCGTGTCGATTTGATCTAGATTGGCCTCAATTCCTCTTTTGTTGACCAAATAGCCCAGAAACTTTCCAGACTGGACGTCGAATGAATACTAACTTGTATTGAGTTTCATCCAATATTTATTGAGGATCTCAAAGGTTCTAGCTAAGTCCATGAGGTGGTCATATTTTTTCTTTCTCTTCACTAATATGTCGTCGATGTAGACCTCCATTGTGTCTCCCATTTATTTCTTAAACATCTTCGTGACTAACCTCTGATAAGTTGCCCCTACGTTCTTTAGGACAAATGGCATGACCTTGTAATAGTATAACCCAATAGGGGTTATCAAGGACGTTTTGTCCTGGTCGAGGATGAACAACGAAATTTGATGGTACCCTGAATAGGCGTCCAGAAAACTCATCCTTTCATGTGTTGCCATAACATCAACCAACTGATCAATTTTAGGCAGCAGGAAGTTATCTTTGGGACATTCTCTGTTGCAATTTTTGAAGTCAATATAGACCCTCCAACTGTCGTTGCTCTTTTGAACCACTACTGGGTTTGATAGACATTTAGAGAACTTAACTTTCGTAATGGATCCTTCATGCAAAACCTTCCCTACTTCGTTCTCTACCACTTTAGCCTTCTCGGGGGCTATTCGGTGAGCCTTTTGAGTGATCAGATAGAAGATCGGGTGAACATGTAGACGATATCAAACTACGTTGGGATCAATCTCAAGCAGATCATATGGTTCCCAAGTAAAAAATATAAGTTATTTCTCAAGAAGGCAATCAATTATTTAATTTATTGATCGACGAGTGTGGTTCCAATCAGAAACTTTCTTTCTGGCAGGTTGTCGTCAACTCCAACTTCCTCCGGGCTTTCAATAACCCTGTCAGCAGGGCGGACCCTGGTTTCCTCCACCCCAGGTTGGCCATACCATAATTGATATTTAAAGGGTGCAGCCCCTCTCTTGGGCGTCTTTCGATTCCTTTTTCTTTTCCTTTCTAGGGAGAATGGCCACGATGAAGCACTTCATTATTATGGCATATCACCATAAATATCGACCACACCCTAATCGGTGATACACTTCAATTTTTGATGGTAGGTAGACGGTACTACCCTCATGGCATAAAACCAGCCTCTGCCCAGAATGGCATGATACGGGGACTCTATGTCTGCCGCAAAGAATTTGATTAGCTTTGACATGTTGCCCGCTCTAACTGGCAGGACTATCTTTCCCAATGGCATTATCATCTTCCCAGTGAAGTCGACCAATGATACTGGGGCCTCCTTGAGGTTTGTGAGGTTAAGCTTCAGCTTGTGGAAAAATTCAAGGTACATTACCTCTGTCGAGCTTCCTTGATCCACTAGCAGCCTATCCACATCCCAATTAATAATTTTGAGAGTTATCACAAGTGCATCATGGTGTGGATTCCTCACTCCAACCAGGTCTTCCTTAGTGAAAACGATGTACTTGGTGTAGTCGATATTCTCTGGTCATCGGTGCTTTCCCATTTCGCTTTTTGCAGGGTTAATCTGGAATGCCTCTATAACAGTAGTGACATTCTTCAGCTCTATTCGAATAATGTTCACCTGGATATGCTTTAAGTCGTATTCTCTATAGATTACCACAAACTCGTGTCCCATGTCATTATTAAGGATATTATCTTATTTTTGGTTGCCACTGGTTGCGACCTTATCGTCTTTGTTTTTAATGTACTCATTGAAATCTTGGGCCAATTCTGATAAATGTAACTTATGAGACTTACAATTCTCGGTTATGTGATCGCCCTCCTTGTGGAATGCGCATCTCAGCATGTTATTCCTTTTTGTTAGGTCCTCACCCATCTTCTTAAACCACTTAATGAAAGGTTTATCTTTGATCTTGCTCAAGATCTTATATATAGGTCCTTGAATATTGTGTTACCTAGAATGCTTTTGAAGGATCATCCTTATTCCTAGTCTTAGAGTCGTTCTTGCCCCATTCCTGTCCCCTTTCTTTGGAATGTCACCCTTATCTCCTACTTTGGTTACCTTTTATCGACCATTGTCCCCTGGATTAGAGTGGACCAAGTCTTCAACTTTGGCGTATTTATCAATAGGAGCCATGAGATCATCAATGGTGTTGGCTTCTTTCTTTGTCAAGGACTAGTACAACAGAGATGTGGTCGACATACCAATCTTGAAGGATGCGATGGAAACTTACTCAGATCAATCCTCCACCTTATTAAAGACCTCATAATACCTATTGGCATAGTCACTAAGGCTCTCTTTTGGCTTATTCTTTGTTATGAGTAGTGCATCCATCCTCTTGGGTTGGGAACTGATGGTTATGAAGCGAGCGATAAAAGCCTCTGTTAGGGCTATGAATCTCTTGACCGACCTGTAAGGACTTTTCTCGAAGCACTTTTGTGCTACGTCATGTAGGCTAAAAGGGAAAATTCGACAAATCAGGGAGTTATTATGGCTCCATAGGGTCATTGCCTGCCTGTACTGTCAAACGTGGTCAATGGGATTTATCTTTTTGCCATAAATCTTAAACCTAGTAGAGGCAAACTTATTTAAGAATTATTATTCCTCGTGCGCCCTTGAAAAAGGGTATTTCATCTGGGTGTTGATAACTCTCCTAGCTATTTTCGTGGTAGACTTGGCTCCTCGATGGGCTAGATATTGGTCCATCTCTTTACGGACCAAAATTTGAATGTTCTCATCATGATGATCATTACTCCTACGGCACATCTCTGATCGGGCACTTTCTAATCGATCGTGCTCTGACCTACCATGCTCAAATCTATCCTGGTCGTGCCTTACATTTATAGATGTCTACACTCAGAATTTGAGTTATTCAAGTAACTCAATAACCACGTGGATAACTCGTGGTGTCCCTAAATATCTCCTCCGATATTGTTGGTAACCAATTTAAGTATATCCAAAAGTTTTTGAGTGTATGTGAAATACACGATCCTTTAGTGGATATTGGATTTGGGTTGGGCAGTTCCTCTTCGTAGACTGGGCGGGTCGGCTACTCTTTAGACCACGATAAATGGGTCCCCACATATAGTAAACTAAGCTTTAATTCTTTACATAATAGAGACTGGATCCAGCCTAATAAATGTATCCTTTCTTCCATGCACTAGAAGTTATTGCGGATGAAGGATAAAGGGAACATGGGGAGGTTGAAGAAGATCCTTATCCATTTCACATTAAATTGTACTCTACTAGGGAAATATAGGACCTGTATAGGTGGATGCAGTGATACCTGAGGCATCATATGGGGAAGTTTTGAATGAAGACTGGGATGAACTAACCTTTGGTCTTGTTGGACAAAATGAAAAAGACAAGACGATTAATTAATGGGTAGAATTTCAACCTAGAAAGGTCAATGAAACCTTGTCTATAGTGTTGTATAAATTTAGAGAGCTAAACTTAAATAAAAAATAATTATGAAATGATCATAAATTGGGTCGACTATGTATTCAAGGAAGACAAGGAGGATGAAAAACCTCATGACAATGATTATTTAACAAGTTCACCAGTAGAATACGAGGAACTCACGATAAACCAATTGTATCCTTTGTTAGAAGTGAACTTAAGAACTGAACAAAATAAAAGGGTGACATACATCAGCGCAAACCCGAGCAAGGAAGACCAAAAATTATTTGTAGACCTTTTACATCGATATAAATACTATTTCCCTTGGTAGTATGATGAATTACCTGGTTTAGATAAAAAAAATTAGTGGATCATAGACTTCCAATCAAAGAAGGATATAAGCTATTGAAGCAAACTCCCTACCAAATGACTATAGAAGTCACAATAAAAATAAAAGAATAAATTGAAAGGCTAATGAAGGTTGTGTTCATTAGAACAGCCAAGTATGTTGAATAAATCTCTAAAATAATGTCAGTAATAAGAAGAATGGAAAATTAAGAGTATCATTGACTTAAGAAACTTAAATCCATCCATTCCAAAGGATGAATATCCAATGTAAGTGGTATACATATTTGTTGATAAATCTATTGGTCATGCTAGCATGTCTATGATGAATGACCACCCCAGATACAACCAAATATGTATAGCTGAAGAAGATGTGCATAACACTGCTTTTAGGTGCCCTGGTAATTTTAATACCTTCGAATGGAATAAAATATTATTTGGATTAATGAATGTAGGAGACACTTATTAAAGGAGAATGCATACCATATTTTATGATATTGTTGGAACCTTTTTGGAGTGCTATATTAATGACGTAATCATCAAATCAAAACCAATTACAGCACCAATAAAAGTCCTTCAAAAGAATGAGATTTTACTGAGTTAGGATGAATCATTTAAAATGCACCCTTGGAGTTTATGCAAGGAATTTCCCGGGATACTTAGTACACCAAAAGGGGAATCAAGATAATAAGAACAAGTCCAAGGACATAATTGAAAGCACAACTCTAAGAACAAAAAAATTTACAAAGGTTTTTTACGATAAGTTAATTTCCTTCGTATATTTATATCTGATCGTATAGGAAAAACTAAAGTATTTTCTCATTTCTTAAAACTGCACGATCAATAAGAGTTGGATCAAAAGGAAGAGCACGAGTTAGCTTTTTAGACGCTTAAGAAATATTTGGCTAAGCGACCTATTTTAGCACCTCTAAGAATGATGGGTAATTAGGCAGTAATTCTTCCAAAATTACTCCCAAATTTCGTATCTTTTAACATCCTGAATAATATAATTGCTCTTGAATTATCTCGTTTCCATGCTACTGACCCCTCTACATAGTATTACGAGTTTTCTGCTTTTTCCAAGTCATTTACAGGTATTTATTGCTAAGGAAAGAAAGGAGAAAGTCAAAGAAAAAAAATAAGTCAAAGAAGAAAAGTCGGAGGATGAGCTTCATGAAAGTTTAAGATCTCAATTCAATGAGTGCATAGGAAGAAACAGCGTCCAATTCCGAGTTCCACAAAAGAAGTTACGGGGTTCTAAAGATGCGAGATATTAAAGAGAAATTGAAGGGAACTTAAAGACCAACTGCGAAGCGATCCGTTTTCCAAAATAATAGGACCGGTCCGGACCCTCAAAACTTAGTGGCAAAAATCACATATAGGACAGATCCTATTTCTGGAAAAAAAGGATCGATCCGTATTTCTATCACTCACTGGAAAAATCGACATAGAGGACCGATCCTATTTCTTGGAAAAAATGATCGATCCGTATTTTAATGAGGCCTGATCCGCTACTGAAGGCCCGGATCGATCCGCCGAGGATAAACTTGATTTTCTTGTTTCGATTTTAGAGTTACAACTATGGATTTTTCGTAATGTATTTAACCTCTAGTTATTATTAGACAAAGGAGTTTGATTTTTTGGTTATCTAAGTAGGAGTAGAGGATTTTTGTAGTAAAAAACCCTAGTTTTCCATAAGAAGATTTTGCTGTAAGAATTTGAGTTTAATTTCTGCAATTTAGGTAGCACCTTTCCTTTTATTTTTTATTTCTCATTAGTTTTAATTGCTGGTTTTGAATCTAAAATTCTCTTTTCAATTAGTTTCGTTAGAGTTAATGTTTTATTTCTTTAAAACCCTATTTTTCTCTAAGTTAATCATGTCTAGCTAATATTCTAAGGGTTTGGGTGCATGAACCCCACCCGATGTAATTCACAATAGTGGAAATATATTGTTGAATTAAAATCTTAGATGAATCGTGTGGTATAACTGGTGCAACCATCGTAGGACTTTTGATCTCATTTGCCCTAGGTAACTGTGATGCTTAAGAATGCGACGCGCGTATTGGTTAATGCGACATCGCTTTACTCGTCCTTTATTTACATACTGTGCGGTCTACGATCCCTCATATTTGTAATACTCGGGAGTACTAAAGATCGGGTTCATTTAAAATTCTAATTCCGAGTCTAGTATCCTACGAAGTGAATTACTAGGGTGTGGGGGATTGTAACCCGACCTATTGTTCTCATTTCATATTTAGCTCGTAGAACCAATTGTCATCAGTTTTTCGTTTAATTAGCGTAGTTGCATCTTGTTCATTCTTAGTTTCATTAGTTAATTATTTTCAAATTGGCATCTAGTTGTAGTTGTTTCGTATTCTCAATCACCTTTTCTTTCTTTTTAGAGTCAAAGATAGGTTGTCCTTATCTTTCTAACGTCGTCACGACTTCGTTCATCCTCTTTCCCTGAGGATTGATACCCGACTTATCGGATTATTACTTAAGTGACAGGCTTGCACTTCAGCCTACATAGTACGTACACTAGACACATCTGTCGTGGCGTCAAGTTTTTGGCGTCGTTGCCAGAGAACTAGGTAGACTTAGGTTAGATCGAGTCAATATGGAACTTTAACCAAAAATCCAAAAAAATATAAATAAATAAAAAAAATCATCATCTCTCAAAAGCCTTTAATGAAAAATCCTGAACATATTCAAACTCCTCAAAATACTCCAATCAGAATCCACGAAAATCCGATTTTTGAGTATAACTCTGAAAGCCCCCACACACCTCGCGTTTCACAATTTGGGGTTCCACTTCCTACTCCTGAGCACTCTATCGGTAGTTACACCCTGAGTCAACCCTCGAGTCTTACATCCAGGACACCGAGTGAGATTTCCGAGTCATTTGAAGGGAGCACGAGCGCAATGTTTGACGCGGCTACTTTCGGTACTGGCGAGGGAAATTACCCTATCGTCCCATGAAAAATTTACTCTTTCTTGAGCAGACTGTCACCCCTGGTTGCATTTTACTTCCGTATAATGCCGGTTAGTTCCACTTTCACAATGGGATGATCCAGATTCTCCCTACATTTCACGGAATGGATTCGGAGAAACCATACCTGCATATCCGCGAGTTCGAGGAAGCGTGGGACACATTTAGTGACCAAGCCTGCACGTGGGATGTCATTCGCCTAAAGCTTTTTCCTTTTTACTTAAAGGATAAAGTCAATACATGGCTATGGTCTCTACCCTCAAACTCTGTACTTTCCTGGAGAGATATGCAATCCAAGTTTATCTCAAAATTCTACCCACAGCATAAGACCAACTCTGCTAAGACTCAAATCTAAGGTTTCCAACAACGTGATAACGAGCCTTTTGATAGGTGTTGGGAACGTTTCCAAGAGTTGGTAAGC
Organism: Sambucus nigra; assembly: GCA_949130495.1. NCBI lineage: Eukaryota > Viridiplantae > Streptophyta > Magnoliopsida > Dipsacales > Adoxaceae > Sambucus > Sambucus nigra. The sequence continues at coordinate 589,870,873 of OX422208.1, forward strand.
GCATGCCCCCATCATGGTTTTGACAAACACCATATGTTCTCTTTCTTCTATAATGGCTTGATAGTAGCTTCCAAATAACTTGTGCAAACAATGTGTGAAAGACCTTTTTGGGATTTAAACTCCAGCGATGACGAGGCCCATCTTAAGTATGTCACAGAGACTACTCAAGTATGGGACACATCTAATCCTAATAACCAAGTCCAGCCTAGACAAGAATCTATCGCTCCGACTGCATTCGATCTCTACCATTTGGATAGTAATACCTCAAAAGACCGTCGATTCGATCAATTTCAGAGAGATATGAAAGAGTGGTTTGATGGCCGGTTGATAGATATATCCGAATCCAGTCGTGTTTTGAAAGAAAAGTTGTGTGCTATCTGTGAGGCAGGCCATTCCACAAAGGCATGCCCGACGATTTCTGCCTACAAGGCCATGCACACCGAGTAGGTGGATGCTATAAGAGGATTCAAGGGAAATTTTAACTCCCCACATGGGAACTCGTACAACCCTTCGTGGAGAAACCATCCTGGTTTTAATTACGGATAACCACAAGCCGCAATGAACCCACATTCACAGGTTGTCCCACCTCCACCACCTCCTCAATACCAACAGGCACCACCACCTCCAGCTCCATATATAGCTCCACCTCGGGGGAATCTCGAGGATACCATAAATTATTTTATAAATTCTCAAACTGCAACAAATGCTAGATACGATCGCATGTTCGCCGACATGAATACAAACATCTCTAAGTTGTAATCATCATTGAGTATCTAAGAAAATGGCAAGTTTCCTGCCCAGGGCCAAAGACCTCCCCAAGGTCAAACTAGTGTTAGCTTCACATCTACCAAACATCAGGAGCATTGCCAAGCGGTAACCACTCTTAGTAGTGGGAGACTTTTTGATTTGTCACCTCCCCCACACGACGCATCAAAAGACAAGGAGAATTCGCCAGGCATGAAAGAGGCCAAAGATATCCCCTTGAACGAGAGTGACAAGGAAGACACTAGTGAGCCCGAGGTAGTTGTAAAGACACCATCCACTGTGCCATTTCCTCAAAGATTGATTCCTTCTCACAAAGGGGTCATAAGTGATGAAGTGCTAGAGGTGCTCAAAATTGTGAAATTGAATTTACCTTTCCTCGATGCAATAAGGCAAATTCTAGCTTATGAAAAAGTCATTAAAGATTTATTAACTGTCAAGTGAAGGATAAAGCTAAAGAAAAATGTGTTTCAAGCACAGAACGTGAGCTCTGTTCTTCTTAACAATCTCCCACCTAAATATAAAGATCCTGGTGCGCCCACCATTTTCTGGACCATTGGAGAGAATAAAATTGAAAGCGCCTTACTCGACTTGGGGGCGAGTGTTAATATCCTCCCCTACTCAATTTATAGGTAGCTTGATCTAGGCGACCTTAAGCCCACAAGGATCACTCTCCAATTAGTAGATCAAATCGTGAAGATACCGAGGGGTATAATTGAGGACGTAATAGTCCAAGTGGACACCTTCTACTTCCCAGTAGATTTTGTCATTTGGGACACAAAACCCTCCTTCGCCTCGAAAAATAATGTTCCCATCATCCTTGGATGCCCATTCTTAGCTACGGCTAACACACTAATCAATAATCGAAATGGGCAGATGCAAATCACTTTTGGGAATATGACTTTAAAAATAAACATCTTCAACATAGCCCAATAAGCAGAGGAAGAAGATGATCTTCACGCGATGAGCTTAATTGATGAAATCGTAGAAGAGCACATTGAGGAAAATTACTGTGGAGATGCCTTAGAAGCTTTCCTAGTGTCTAATCATGAGAGAAAGGGCGCTTACACCTAGTTTCAAAGAGAGGTTGAGGTGTTGAGAGACTTACTCGATGAGAGAGCATCGGACGAGGACGCGAGAGATGTTAATTGGGTTTCTCGATTTGAAGAGTTACCGCCAAGGGAGGCACGCATGATGCCCTCTAGCGACTCATTCTCGACTCTCGAATTAAAGAAACTACGCTCCAACGCTAAATATGCTTTCCTAGGTGAAAGTGAGACATTTCCTATTATTATCTCCTATAGCTTAGATGAAGAGTAAAAGGGTAAGCTATTAAAAATTTTGAGGAAGCACCAAAGTGATTTTGGTTGGTGTATAGCTGATCTAAACGGGATAAGCCCTCTAATTTGCACTCACAAGATTCACCTCGAGGAGGATGTTAAGCCCTCGAGAGAAATGCAAAGAATGCTAAACCCCACTATGAAAGATGTGGTGAGGACTGAAATCATAAAGTTATTGGATGCCGAGATTATCAACCCAATCTTGGATAGCAAGTGGGTGAGCCCCATTCAAGTCGTCCCGAAGAAGTCAGGCATGATTGTAATTGAAAATGCCAAAGGAGAGCTAATTCCCCAACGTACCACCACTGGGTGGCATGTTTGCATTGATTACCAGAAACTCAATGCAGGAACTAGGAAAGAACATTTTCCCATTTATCGATCAAATGCTTGAAAGAGTAGCAGGTCACCCTTACTATTGCTTCCTATATTGTTATTCCGGATATAACTAGATTGAGGTAGATGTACTTGATCAAGAGAATACGACCTTAACATTCCCCTTTGGAACGTTTGCCTACAAACATATGCAATTCGGCTTGTGTAATGCACCGGCGACCTTTCAAAGGTGCATGTTGAGATTATTCAGTGACATGGTTGAGAGAGGGCTAGAGGTATTATGGATGACTTTAGTGTTTTTGGCACCTCTTTTGATCTATGTCTAGCCAATCTTGAAAAAGGACTAGCCCGATGTGTGGAAAAGAACTTAGTGCTAAATTGAGAGAAATGCCATTTCATTGTAACTGAGGGTATAGTTCTTGGCCACATCGTGTCATCCAAAGGGATAGAGGTTGATCGAGCAAAAATAGATGTCATAGCTGACCTACCCCCACCAAAATCGCTTAAGGACGTGGGCTCTTTCTTGGGCCACGCGGGGTTTTATAGAAGGTTCATTAAGGACTTTAGCACCATCGCTAGACCCTTAAGCATCCTTCTTATGAAGGACACCCCGTTCGAGTGGAATGAATCATGCCAAAATGCTTTTGAAAAATTGAAGAGCATGCTTGTTTCCGCTCCCATCGTGCAAGCTCCAGATTGGTCCTTACCATTCGAGCTTATGTATGATGCGAGCGATTATGCGATAGGGGTTGTTTTGGGATAAAGGAAAGATAAAAATGCTCGTGCCATCTACTACGCTAGTCGGACTCTTACCAGACCACAACTCAACTACTCCACCACGGAGAAGGAATTGCTAGTGGTAGTCTTCGCTCTTGATAAGTTTCGGTCCTATCTTATCGGTTCTCCCATCACTTGTTTCACAGACCACGCGGCTTTATAATATCTCCTTGCGAAGAACGACGCAAAGTCGTGCCTCATAAGGTGGACCCTACTCCTACAAGAGTTTAATCTCTCCATTAAAGATAACGAATGAGTAGAAAATGTCGTCTCCGATCACTTATCACGGCTTTCGTTCGACGTACCTAGTGATCCTACACCCATAGACGAGTATTTCTCGGATGAGTTAACTCTTTTCCATCTCTTCTTTGCCCTGGTTTGTGGATATAGTGAACTATCTTATCATGGGAGTCGTCCCTCCCGAGTGGACAACGCGAGATAAGAAGAGGTTTATCAATTGGTCGTGCATGTTTTTCTACGATGATCCCCTCCTGTTTAAATATTGCACTGACCAAATCATCCAACGAAGCGTACCGAATGACGAAATTCCTAAAGTCATCCAATTCTGTCATTCGAGAGCATGTGGAGGCCACTTTTCCATGAAAAAGACAACCATTAAAATTCTCCAAAGCGGTTTATACTAGCCCATAATGTTTTGGAATGTAAACAATTATTACGAACCTTGCGTCAGGTGTCAACAGATGGGGGCTATTAACCGAAGAGACATGATGCCATTAACCCCGATTCTCATCATTGAGGTTTTCGATTGTTGAGGTGTTGACTTCATGGGCCCTTTTCCCCCGTCCTTTGAATACCTATACATCCTAGTCGCGGTAGACTATATTTCTAAATGGGTGGAAGCTATAGCTACCAAGACTAATGACAATAAAGTGGTGATAAAGTTCCTGCAGGAACACATACTTTCTCTCTTTGGTGAACCTAAAGCGATAATCAGTGATAATAGCACGCATTTTTATAATAAGCCATTTGAGAAAATTATGAGAAAGTATTGTGTCATTCACAACATTGGAACGACCTATCATCCATAAACGAATGGGCAGGCCGAGTTGGCGAATCGTGAGATCAAACACATACTAGAGAAGACCATAAATCCTGATCGGAAAGATTGGTTCCTTCGATTGAACGATTCGTTATAGGCCTACCGTACCGCATATAATAACCCACTCGGAATGTCCCCATTCCGCTTTATGTATGGAAAACCTTGCCATCTTCCCGTTGAGTTATAGCACAAAGCGTATTGGGCAATTAAGAGGGTAAATTACGATATGGACAAAGTCGGTGAAGCTCGCAAGCTTCAACTGAATGAGTTGGAGGAGATACGCAACGATGCGTATGAGAATGCCAAGATTTCAAAAGAAAGGATGAAACTCGCTCATGATAAGATTATTCGACGGAAAGAGTTTTAACTCGGATAAAAAGTACTCCTCTATAACTCCCGGCTTCATCTATTTTTGGGTAAATTGCGATCTCGTTGGACTGGCCCATTTGTTATTAAAAACGTGTTTCCCCATGAAGATGTGGAGTTGGATGATCCAAAAGGGGGGAACACCTTCAAAGACTATGGACAACATATAAAGCCATATGTAGAGGCGTGCATAGAAGAGATCGACACCATTTGATTGTCGAACCTCGTTTACAGGGTAGAGTGAGCTGAATTTAAGAGGTCGTCGCACCCCCGATGCGTATGGGGTGAAATATTGTGCATCATAGATGTGATTAAGTTAGGGTCATTAGAGTCTTAGTTTTGTGTTTTGAGAAGTTAAGGGTAAGCATTAAGCACCAAGCACCAACTCCGAAGAGCATTCCTGCAGTTGGAGGATTCTGGAAAAAATCCGCCTTGGGCACCCGGATTGGTCCGTATGGGAGTAATATAAAAATAAAAAAATAAGACACGAATCGATCCTCCCTTGGGAACGCAGACCGGTCCGGTTCCTGCTACTCTACAACTCCCTATATTCATTCCCCCAATCCATTCATCTCCCTCCATTTCGTCTCTTCCCTCTTCCCAACCCGATTTCCCTCCCAAAAACTCGCCCCTTTCCCTCTCAAACCCTTCCCTCAAAAATCCCAACCCTTCCCCTTTCCCCACCTATAAATACAACCCTCTCCCACACCTTTCACTTAACCAAACTCTCTTCCTCTCTATTCCCACTTCTATTTCCACCAAACTCACCCTTCATCGCCAACCACCCACCAAAAAATACAAATCCACGGTTATTGCTGAAAATCGGTCGCTCCCATTCCGCTCATACGAGGAGAAACATTGGTGTCGCCGCTTCTTCAGTCACGCCCGCAAGCTGCACATTGAGAGACAGGTTCTGTAGAAGGAGCTGCCCACCAACATCACCACCCTCTTCATCGCAAAGGGCTGGTGTCGTTTCCTCAATGAGTCGTTCGATGCCGTCTGGGCCAACGAGGTGCGTTCCTTCTATGGGTCCCTCGTGCGCACCAGAAATTTTCAAGATGAGGTGTACGTTGATCGAACCCCCGTCCCATTCTCACTCAATATCCTCATTCGCAAGTTGACGGAGAAGGATGTACCTCACCCATCCCCATTCCAATACCCCAATAACAGCCCGCCCCTAGACAAAGATATCTGCATTCCTCATATCGCACCTGGAAATTAGTGGCTCCGAGGCCCTTTTCCCGTCGGCCAACTGAATGACAAAGCGTGCATCACCTTCCAAATCGTTTGCGCCAGCATTCTACAAATTTCAAACGATTCCATCATGCACCCTCGTCAAGCCACCCTTGTCTACCACCTCTATGAACCAAACTCCACTATACACTTGCCCCGTATAATATACCGAGATGTTTTCCATGCCACCATGGATGAAAAAGGTGATGCCCAGCTCCTTTATGCCCGGATCATCTCATCTCTTCTCGCCGACGCTGGCATTCAACCTCCAACCAAAATTCGGCATTTGCTAAATCCTTTTGGACAACTTACCCTCACCAAAAGCGCATTGCAAAGGGCTATTCACCAATCCTGACAGGTCTCCACTGATCGTGAAGATAGCGATGAAGAAGAGTCTGCCGACAAGTCCTCATACGATGAGATAACAGCGGATGACGTGAGCATAGCAGAGGGCGAGGAGCCCGAATACGTGGAAGAGGAGGATCCTGATTTTGAGCTACTCGAGAATGATACAGACGCGCGCCTAACAGCATTGGAAGGCAAAGTTGATGGGTTCATCTCGCAATACCGAAGGGACACGAGCATCATGCATAGGCTTCAAGCTCATATGTACGAACTCAACTTTGGTGGACCGCCTTCAATATTCTTCTATGACCCGTACGACCCAAGCGCACCTGATAGCTCTAACACCCTCGCCCCAGTGAATCATGTGTTTGGTGATTATGTCGGTTGTAATTTTGTTGGTTTGCTTATCTACTTGTATGCTCTTTCCTTTTCATGTACCACATTCCTTATAAATAAAAATCCGCATTTTCTCCATTTGTTTATTTTATTTATCGCGCTCTTATTTTGCCTTATTTATATTTTAGTCCTTTTGATTGGGGACAATGCAAAAGTCTAAGTTAGGGGGGTGATGAGTGCATATTTCTAAAACTTCACAAATTTTCAAAATGCCAAAAAAATAGAAAACTTCAAAATTTCCAAAAAAAAAAAATTAAAAACTTAGAAAAACATAAAATATTTTTCTTCAAATTAAACAAAAACTTGGAATTCAAATTTTTCAAAAATATCATTAAAATTTGGTTTGAAGTCTCAAATTGTAAAAACATAGTACACAAAGCCGAAATTGACCGAACATAGACTACTTAACGAATAATTGTGGAGATTAACCAACCCGGTGATATTCTAGCCTATCTTTTTTATGATTTTATAAATCAATCCGAATTAATGATTAACTCAAAGTTCTGATTCAGCGTCTAAAAAGTCGTCGCTGTCTCAATACCCTTGCTTTAATCGGTTAAGGGAATAGTGTGTAATGTTGCCTCGAAACACGCACTGAAATATCTCTAAAATTAAAACAACCTCAAAATGCATATGGTAACGCAATTAGTAATCAGGACAATGAAGTAGGCCCTCATTTGTCACCCCAAAATGTTGGCCAGAAAAAGTTGTGAAAAAGTACCCCTTTTTGCAACCCGTTTTGAGCCGAATAAAAAAAAATTCCTTTCGTTTGACAACCCGAAAACACCCAATTGGCCCGAAATTGAGAAAGTGGAAAAATCAAAATTTAAGTCCAAAAAGTGCAACAAAAAGGGGCAAAAGAATAGAAATACTCAATAAAAATAGCAAGAAAAGAAAAGCATGAAAAACAGAAAAAAATAGAAAAAAAGAAAAAAAAAATGAGCAAAAACCCGAAAAAGCACTCATAGACATCTTAAGAATAGTTTCCAATTCCAAAATTCCCAAACCCATTTCCTTGTACCCATTACACCTTAAAACCCAAAAAAGTCCTAACCGAGTCCAAATTGTGAAATTGGTTACCGCGTGGAGAGATAAAACATAAAAGGATAATAAAAGAGATTAAAGGTGTGAATTAGCGACGAAGTTCCCGTTTCCATATAATCGTAATCCGATGATGAGATCCATTTACCTTAGAATTTCGTATTTCTATTTGTGTGCGTGAACTTGGTTCCAATGCATTTACTCTTTATATCACGCACACCGAGAGAAATAGCCACAATTTCGATAGATTCGTTTGTGAGAGCATCCCGTGAGATTTTGAAATCAAAATGAATTTTTGAATAACGTAATGGTCAACAGGTGTAAATTCGCGGTTAAATTTCTAGCTTCACACACACGCACTATGATTTGAGACTCTTGAACATGAATTGATGACGACTATTTTTTGGAAAAGTTTGAATTATACAATTTTTTATTATTTTGAGTTTTCTTTGAGTCGAATTTTGTGGGTATATTCACTGCAAACCCTCACGAGACACAACTCGTCCTACTAGGATGACCTAGGGGTTTAAAGGCTTATTGCATATGCTCAATGCAATCACTTGCCCACGAAAGTGGTATTCTATCCTAATAGTTTGATAATCAGGAGTGAGTTTTAGTTGAATCCTTTTACAATGCTCGGGCCGCGCAAAGTGTTAAGTTAGGGGGGTTTGATTAGGCAATAATTCCTCCATAATTACTCCCTAATTTAGTATCTTTTAACATCCTGAATAATATAATTGCTCTTGAATTATCTCCTCTCCATGCTACTGACCCCTCTGCATAGTATTGCGAGTTTTGTGCTTTTTCCAGGTCATTTACAGGTATTTATTGCTAAGAAAAGAAAGGAGAAAGTCAAAGAAAAAGAAAAAGTCAAAGAAGAAAAGTCAGAAAGGAAAAAGCATAATTTCCTTCCGAAATTCGGAAGAAAACCCAACATAAAAGTTGAATATTTCAATTCAACGAGTGCATAGGAAGAAACGGCGTCCAATTCCGAGTTCCGGGAAAGAAGTTTGGGGTTCTAAAGATGCGAGATATTAAAGAGAAATTGAAGAAAAATTGAAGGGAACTTAAAGACCAACTGCGGACCGATCCATTTTCCAAAATAATAGGACCGGCCTGGACCCTCAAAACTTACTGGCCAAAATCACATAAAGGACCGATCCTATTTCTGGAAAAAAAGGATCGATCCGGATTTTTATCACTCACTGGAACAATTGACATAGAGTAACGATCCTATTTCTTATAAAAAAGGATCGATCCATATTTGAATGAGGACCGACCCGCTACTGAAGGCCCGGACTGGTCCGCCAAGGATAAACTTGATTTTCTTGTTCCTATTTTAGAGTTTGATTCAGCTACAACTCTAGATTTTTTGTAATGTATTTAACCTCTAGTTATTGTTTGACAAAGGAGTTTGATTTTTAGGTTAGCTAAGTAGGAGTAGAGGTTTTTTTTATTCAAAAACCCTATTTTTCATAAGAAGATTTTGATGTAAGGATTTGAGTTTAATTTCTGCAATTCAAGTAATACCTTTCCTTTACTTTTTGATTGCTCATTAGTTTTAATTGCTGGTTTTGAATCTGAAATTCTCTTTTCAATTAGTTTCTTTAGAGTTAATGTTTTATTTCTTAAAAACCCTATTTTTTTCTAAGTTAATCATGTCTAGCTAATTTTCTAAGGGTTGGGGTGCATGAAACCCACCCGATGTAATTCACAATAGTGGAAATAAACTGTTAAATTAAAATCTTAGATGAATCATGTTGTATAACTGGTGCAACCATCGCAGGACTTTTGATCTCGTTTGTCGTAGGTAACCGGGATGCTTAAGAGTGCAACTCGCATATTGGTTAATGCGACACAGCTTTACTCGTCCTTTGCTTACATATTGTGCGGGCTACGATCCCTCATATGTGTAATACTTGGGAGTACTAAAGACCGGGTTCATTTAAAATTCTAAATGCGAGTCTAGTATCCTACGAAGTGAATGATTAGGGTGTGGGTATTGTAACCCGACCTATTGTTCTCATTTCATATTTAGCTCGTAGAACCAATTGTCATCAGCTTTTCGTTTAATTATCGTAGTTGCATCATGTTCATTCTTAGTTTTATTAGTTAATTATTTTCAAATTTATATCTAGTTGAAGTTGTTTCGTATTCCCAATCACCTTTTCTTTCTTTTTAGAGTCAAAGTTAGGTTGCCCTTATTTTTCCAACGTCGTCACGACTTCGTTCGTCCTGTTTCCCTGAGGATCGATACCCTACTTATCGGATTATTACTTAAGCGATAGGCTTGCACTTGAGCCTACATAGTACGTACACTAGACACATTTGTGGTCGCGTCAATGGGCCACTAAATCTATATATTTATGCTTCAAACACCTCTATTGGAGTTCTATTAGCACAAGACTGTGGCAAACACAATGAGTTGGTTGTGTATTATTTAAGCAGATTTCTTAATGGTTCTGAATGTAGATATTTTATAATATAAACGTTTTATTTAACTTTGTATTTTGCGAGAATGAAATTAAGATATTACTTATTGCCTAAAGTGTTATATGTCATTTCAAAGTTTCAATTAATTAAATACATATTAAAAATGCCTATTTTGTGAGAGAATATCGGTATTTGGGCATTAGCTTTATCTGTGTTTTGCATACACTTTGTACTCAAAAGGCTATAAAAGGCCAATCATTGGTTGACTTTTGGCATATTATCCATACGAGGATGATCCAGAAGGTGAATATGAGATTGAATAAATATCCTTAAGTCCACGGAAATTATGATTGATGGTTCGAAGACTAAGATAAGATTAGGAATATGGGTAATAGCCCTCTTAGGTTGAATGGTCTTCAACTCTTTTAGACCACTGACATCCTTTGCGTTTTGTTAGAAATATTGGGTTTGGACTGTAGAGAAATTATTCTCGTCTAACTCCACCTAGGTAATTCTCTCAAGATAATCTTATAGAGAGGAGACTTTAGTTTTCAACTCTTTTAGGAAATCTGTCTTAATATTACCAAGACGAGAACGGGAAAGGCTAGAATGAGTTGTCTTAAATCCAATGAGAAGAGAGAAGTCAATCATGGACTCTAATGGCATTCTAGTAAAACTTTGAAGCACATTCAAACCTTAAGAGGTTTTTAAGTGCCAATATGAGAGGTATGGTTGAGTTTAAAGGAGAAGTTACAATTGTTATTCAATGTTAGAAGAGGATTTATCTGATGCTTAAATAAAGTCTTTATACATCACTTGTTGGAGTTCCTCTTGAAAAATATCGAACTCTCTAGAGGACTTAAACTTAAAGGGAAATCTTCTTCAAAGATGAAGCATCTCTCTATAACAGTCCCAGGCCGGTTAGGAGTAAAGATGCTTGGGGAATGGCCATAAAATTGTTGTCTTCCTTATTTTTCCTCTCTGTCGCATGAGTGGGAGTGAATTAAACCTCTTCAATGGGGAAAAGAGTGAAGCTAGAGAAAAACATTAATTTAAAAGAATACACAACGGGAATTAGATTCTCAATTAGGCATAACTCTGGAGTAGGATCATCAACTGAAGTAGGACTTGGAGATGCAGGTGGAGGAGATATAAAATCCTCAGTTGGTAAAGAACCTCCAAACTAATATAGGTTATAACTATGGATGCAAAAGGAAGAAGATAATTTTGAATAAGAAATATTAATGTGATAATACTAACCCAAAGAGAATATTACTAAAGGGTGAATCATTGGTATACCTTCCATCTTAACCTTGTGAGAGGGTTTCCTAGCAATGATTTTCACTCTTTTCCTCCTAGTAATAACCTTAAATATTTCATTTAATGGAGGTTCAACGGGATTTGGAATAGATGATGAAGTAGCATTTGGATTCTTAAAATAAGACTTCTTCTTCAACTATCGAGATAGAGGTATCTCACGCCATCTTCTTCTTCCTCATCAAGTAAGAATTTCCACTTTTGAGAAGAAACATAAACAATAGGAGAAGGGGCACCTATAACACAAAATGGCTTAAGTAAGGGACAAAAGCTAAAAATGAAATGTGAAAATCAAAATGATCCTTACCAGAAAAAGAAGGCATTAAAGGAGAATCGTCTAGACATTTTGGAGGAAAGTCTTTCTAAGCATGATATGACCACCATTTTTCAAAACCTTCAATCACTCCAATATCAAATTCCACCCCAATTGTGTTCAAAGTTCTTAGAACTTCATCATAACTTAAAATCTTGCCATAATATCTTACTTAAGAACATTAGAGGATATGGCAAACAAGACAGGGATGGCACTAAATGTCCTAGTAATAAGAATCACTTAGTACAAGCCAAATTATCTTGTAAGTTAAGAAGGAAAGTAAAGATCACCACAATACTTAGTACCAGAGGCTTTGGGAGGGAATGTTCCACACAACATATCCCTATAAATCAAAAACCTCCCCCGGCAATAGTCTTTCTCCTTATTTGGGGAGGGTTTGTTCAAAACTGAAGTGAGCCAAAAGGAAGCCTGACTAGTAATCAACAAAGCCCGAACTATAATCCTTTGGCGATTAAATCTTAACATTTAAACATTCCTAAAAGAGCTTTGAAACTCTTCTTTCCAGGCTTGTCATGGTAAAAGTCACTGAGATGGATGAATTTTGAGCTATCATTGTATGACAAATCTCTGGAAAATAAGCATGTAACCATAATTAAAGAACCCATAGAGGCCCTCCTTGGTTGGATTTATATGTGTCAGCTTGAAGTTCAGAGAAACTTCTATAAAGTGATCCCAAGAGGTAAGGGGCTAAGTCCATCTCTCATTATTTAACCAAAATTATTACTAAGAAGGATTATTGCTACATTACATTATGAGACTGACACAAAATATATGCCATGAGAGCTAGAGTAAAAAAAGAAATAATATTCTTTGTTAGTCACAATCCCAATAATTTTTTAGTGCCTCTTCATGAAAGTGTAATAAGATATAAGGGAATTTTCATTCTTTAAAGTCATAGGGGACTCATCCGGCATCAATTGAGGATGAACAAATTTGAGGCTAGTCAGTTTGCAAATATTCAAAAATGTGGATCGTCCATCCCAAAGTTAAACCCTAAGAGATTAGATGGTCAGTTCCAGTAATGAATGGCACAAGAATTGACATATGGATCATATTTAATGGATTTTAAATGAAGATTGGACGCATCAAAAATGTTAATCTTATCCATTGATCCAACTTTTGCTTTGATAATATAGTTTACCCATTGTTTCCACTCATTAACATCCAACCGTTTGGGCCAAATCCTATAATTGAAGGAGGGGAGTGCTTTAATGGAAGTAGAATCTTAAATGGGAAGAGTTCATTCCCCAGATCTGGGATAATAAATTGAGAGCTTCAGAGGAAGTTCACTATGAAAAAATGGACCCATTGTGAAATGGGTAGCCCCATATGACAACTGAATAGGGAAAATGATGTCCTCAATAATAATGGAGCCATCACCCATAAGATCTTCAATAACTTCATCAAATTGTATATAAACATCTAGGGTTTTGGAACTAGAAGCCATTGATGGTGAAGATGTTTGGAGAAAGGAAAGAATAAGCACTACACCAAAACTGTCGGATTATCAAAGTCATTGACCGTGACAAGTCCAACTTATCAAGGTCAATGACCGTGATAATTCTGGGGGTGACAAAGTTTGTTGTCACTGTTCTATCACGGTCTTTGACCTTGACAAGATTTGTCACGATTAAAGACTGTGACAAACTTTAAAAAATTGTCACAATCAATAACCGTGACAAATCTGGGCAAAATTTAAAAAAAAAATTGATGGGTAGTTTGGCCACTGCCACATCCCAGCAATATATTTGTACTTGTTATAGCAAAATTGTACTTGTTCAAACATCATATATCCAAATCAAATAGAAAGAATGCACCAATTCATTGCATATATATTTCCATATCCAAATTTCCAAATCAAAACAATTCAAATATAATCCAAGTGTCCAAATAAAAATAGATACAAATAATGTCACGACATAGTGTCTGGAGAAGGTTTGAGGAGGAAGGAAGGCCACACTATATACGCATTGAGACACCCCTCAATATGTGTCACACCGCATTGTTCGTACAACCACAATGTGGAGTTATCCTTTTTGGGTATCACATGCGTGACGAGCACCTTGGCCTCGATGTTTTGAAGGTTACATTCATAAATCGGCACACCCTCGACGGTATTCGGATCCCTCAACCCCCCTTATCCGTTGGCCATCACATAGGTCATGTAAAAACACGCTCGGCTAACCGATTATTGACATAGGTCGCTGGACGGGAGCCAAGTAGGAGACTTGATCATCAAGCGGTGAGTCCGCGCGTATCGGGGATGAAGAAGCAATATCCACGTCCTCGTCCTCCTCCTCCTCCACCTCCCCCTCCACCACCTTCTCATTTCCTTTGCCATTTCCCTTTTCGCCCAACATAAGCTTCATGAATGCGTATATATCTAGGACCGTCGCCTCCAACCTTGATAGCTTCACGTCATTTGTGTCCACCTGACGAGCTAACCCGGTGTTGCTCGTCTCCATTCCGGTGATCCTAGATTTGCCCACCCACGAGCTCACCCCTAGTCCTCCCCTTGCGATCAGAGCCAAGCACTTGGTTGAGTGCATCCGTGGACAAAGATGCCTTGTCGGCATCAAACTGCAACTCATGCACTTCCTTAAGCTTTGCCTGAATTGACAAAAAGCACACGATTAGTTAAATAAGTAAATAAAATAATTATAACGTAATTCACAAAAATTAAACCATCGGATTACTTACAATCATGACCGCGACGCTCAGGGACACCTCCTTATCCTTAGTCTTCTTCGTCTGAGTTGCCACATAGGCACCGAGCCTATGTGGCCTACCCCCAGGGCCATTCCCCCTCCCCTATCACGATATTTGACCGTGACAACTTTATAAGATTGTCACAGTCATTGACCGTGACAAGCTTTGTCATGGACTTGTCACGGTCATTGATTGTGAAAAAAAATGCGTGTTTTTTTGTCACGATCAATGACCGTGACAAGGGTGGCCGGCTGAGAGGTGACAATTTGGCCTTTTTGGTGTAGTGAAAGTAAAGAGTTGAAAAAAAAACTTAGAGAGAGAAAGTGGACTGTAAAAAGGTAAGAGAAGCTAAAAGACGAGTTTAAATATCTTAAAAGGACCGTTTGAAATGCAAAATAATACAAAGAAAAAGCCAACACGTGTCCTCATATATTTTCTCACTAAAAGGTAGAATATTGGAAAACGGAGAGAACACAAAGCACTTTTATTGGCTCAATTATTTAGAAACCCTCATGATTAATTGTCAGCTCGTCAGTTCCCCAAAAAACTAAAATCAAATGGCGGGGGTCTCCAAAATAGCTAAATACAATGATTAAATGAAACAACAAATATCTTACAATCCAGGGATTTAATCATTCCGATGAAAGGAAAACATTATTATTTGGACATTTCCACATGTGCAATTAGATTTGGTGGGACCATTACCAATAATAAGAAATGCTTGTAAAATATACCAAAATTAAAACACTTTTACAAATATATATATATATATATATATATATAGACACACACACACATCAAATGGCTAAAGTTAATATTTTGCTAGAATTCTCAAATTGGTTGGATTTTTTAACCATCAAAATCAATATAAAATAAATCGTAAGGAGTAAGACAATACACAATACATTGGCAAAGACACAAGCCCATAATAGTCGTTCAAAGAAAAGTGATTCTTTCCATTAATTTACAAAAGATTGAAGATTACAAAATTGAGAAAAACAGAAGACTACTCTCTTTGGACTGAGAAGTAATGAGAAAATGCATAAGTCATAAATTTGTGAAATGTGTTCCACAAGTAAACAACATATTTCTCTTCAAAATCCAAATGATCTTTGTATTGGTCCAGCTTCAAAAGGGATGTCTCGTGATGTTGAAAGCTCTGAAGTACTTCTTGAAGTTTATCCTTTAATTCCTTATATTTGAGGGAAATCGCCTATCATGAAAGATCCTCAAGATCCCAATCTTCTGAGCTGCCATGGTCATTCTGATAAACATTCGAATACTCCCTCGAGTCCTCTAAAACCCCACTCGTTATAATTTTAAGTTCATCATGGGCTATCACTCGAGCATTATAACCCTAAAAATAAACAAGAAGGCCTCCTCCCCTAATGAAAAAAGGGTATATCTTGAGGAAAAGCCAATTTGGGGATTAGAAATGGAAATAGATTATTTGAAGCCTTGAATGACCATAAAGGCCCAAATGAAATTGTTTTGAGATCAACACTTCAATAAAATATAAGGTAGGGATATGTGAGAGAGCATGAAGAGCTTCTAGAGCTTTATTAATATCAATGGAAGTGTGAGGATATCGCGACAAATGATGACAATATCCAATCCATCTTGAATGTACCTCTCTTGATCATGAATTATATCCCTTGTTAGCATGCGTGGCTAGACAACCAAGTCAGAAATAGGAGTGACACAGAAGGTGGATTCGGTCACTCGAGCTTCAAAGTCATATGAATCGAAGCTAGTCCTAGCTAAAACATAGGGTGTTTGGAGGCCATTGGTGATAACATAAGGTAAAGACTGTAAAAAAGTAAGGTAAGGAGAGTTGGAATCAGCAGTGCCATATCTTAGGAGTTTAAAAGTGGCATAATGCCAAGGAGACAAAAGGGTGAAGTAGGCGCTTTTGCTAGAATCAAAAGGAAAAAATGGTTGTTTTGACTTTGACCAGGTGTAAGCTCCCATTAAAAAGCAAGTAAAAGTGGGGTAAATCACTTGATTTTTATACTCAAGCGAAAAAAGAGGAAGGGTGAGAGTATATTCATTGCCAAATCCCGTTTTGTCACGGGGATTCTAATTAGATGATTACCACACAAATGGAAGAGGAGGAGTTGGTAAAGGACCGCTAGAAACAAAAGTAGGATAATGGTCATAGTCATTTAACTCAATAGGCATGTTGTTGTTGGGTTCAACTTATTTAAACTCGGACACATAATCATCATAAGCACCAACCATTGAAGCTTCATCAAAATCCTCTCCAACTTTAGTTTAAGGTTCCCTTATCACGACAGCAAATCTTTCAGCATCAACACAACAAAATCCACTCAAAATGGGAGGAGGAGGAGGAGGAATAATAGAGTATAGAGTAGGAACGCGATCAGTAGCACCAGCTTTGTCCCGAGTACCCCAGTTGTCGGGTTATCCCATTCATCGTTAGAAAATGGGTTTAAATAGGCAACAACTTCATCCAAGGATCAACATTGTTACCAATTGATTTTAGGGGGGAAGATGATCCAAACTCCCAAGACTTCTTTGAGACGGCATTATCATCTCTATTGGAAGCCATTTTAAGATAACAAAGAAGATGGGATGATAAAAGACAAGAGTGTAATACCCCGTATTTTTATGCTATATTTAATTTGGGGATTTATTAAATTTAATGTGATGATTTATTTAATAAAAATCCAAAAATTAATTATGTTATAATTATTAACGTGACTAGAGTTAGTAATTATGGGAAACTTGTTGAATATTACTAATGAGCATAGTAATATATTATATTGGTTATATTGAATGTCATAAGTAAATTAAATGACTATTTCGGAAATTTAAGTCGGGACGTGCCCGTGTCACGTCGGGACTAATTATGTTAATTAAAAAGTGAATATTTTATAAGTTGTCCGTATGGTCATTTTGAGTGCGCCAACGCGTCCGGAAGGGTCGAGATAGTCAGAAAAGTGTACCCGGGGGTTTAGTTCGGGCCTCGGGGTGTTTTTAGGCCTAATTAGTGACCCGGGAGGGCATTTTGGTCATTTTACAAATTAGGGTAATTAAACCCACGAATTTCAGCCATCCTTAGCAGCCATTTAAGTCAGCCTTTTAGGGTTAGAGCATTCAGAACCCTAGAACGGCCATTGGAGAAGAGAGGAGAGAGCTCTCAAGGTGATTCAAGGCCCAAAACACCACCGATTACACCGCCGTCACCACCAACGCGTAGATCGCGAGGAGGAGAACGCAACCACTTCATTATCAGCAGGAAACCAGACCTTTGAAATCCCAGGCAAGTGTTTAACTTGCGTATTTTCGTTGATGCAATATTCATATTAGTGTAGGAATGATTAGGAGTATAATCAATGGAAGAAAACCCCAATTTTGATAGGGATTTGCATGTAGAAATCATTATAACCATATTCTGGAAATATTATGTGAAGTAGATGATTAACCCACGAATTTGTGATGATTTATTAGAAGGAAATTCTGGAGAAAACTGATTAGAACAAAAGTTAAGAAAACTTTAGGGTTCTTGATGATTAGATAAGATTTTAGGTTGTTTAACCATGTTTAATGATGTATACACGCATGCTGAACGTTAAAGATATCTGGAATTATGTTAGTATGTTAGCAGTAGACTTTTTGGGTCGATTAGTGTTGGAAAATATGAGTTTTGATGTAGAACTTTAATCAATCCCGTCACTGCAATTTCTGCAGAATTTTTGCCCAGACCTGCTTGATCGATCGATCGAGCATAGAGCTTCGATCGATCGAAGGTTCGATCGATCGAGCCCCAAGCTTCGATCGATCGACCCCTCCTGGCAGACTCGTATTTCTCTTGTTTAATTAGTTGAATTAATTTATCATGGAAGAACCTTTGGGCATTCTAAATAAAATGATTTGGGAGATATTGAGGACCAGTAGGATATATGGATAAATGTTAGAACCTTTAATCTTCAACGAGAATGGTATTTGTGGGATATGTACTTTAGGTTGGTAGATTTATGAAATTTAAGGGTGAGGTGCGTAAGAGAGTTACGTTGGAATCAAATAAAGTCACTTACTGAATTTCAGATTTGCGGGGATATAATCCATGAGGGTTAGGTAATGAGTGAGAAAACCCTTCGAGTTAAGGTTAGGAATAAAACCTTATACGTAATTCTATAATTTTGAAATTAAGGATAAACGGTATAATTACGGGTGATGGGAAGAACCTATATTAATATGACATTGGTATATTTATATGATTGTGTGTACATATATTATATACATGTGAAAATCATACCCACGCTACTTGCTATCCCTGAGGTTTCCGCGCTGGGACAAGTCTTATCTCGATGGGACCTTTATGGGGGATATTGACTTGTACCCTAGAAGATAGATGTCCTTGGTACAGGCTGTCGATGTGATAGTTCAGACGGTCCTAAGAGACGCCGGTATGTGCTACCCTCTTAGAGACTTGGAATTTATGCTTCGCCTCAATATTGTTTGTGTATTTATGTTAATACAATTCGAGAGTGATTCCGAATGTATTCCCCTTTATGTGAGTGATATGGGGCTTTGGATAGTGGAAGTATGCACGCACCATAGTTTTATTCGGGGTGCTGTTATATATATATTATACGAGTAGTTAATATATATATATATATATATATATATATATATATATATATATATATATATATATATATATATATATATATGAGATTTTGTCACTTGTAACTGTCTACTGAATTTGATAAGTAGAACATAGTGTGGACTCTTACTATTAAATACTTGTTTTGAAAAAGTATAACATGTCACGGCAAAACCTTAGGGTTTTTATAAAATTAAAATGAAGGTCCTTGGTTACTGTTTGGAATATTCTTTTAAAATAAGGTCGTAAATTTGTAAATCTTGCGGGTAAGCTAAGTTAAGTTAAAGATTTTGGAAAGACGAGTATTTTAGATGTTAAAACAAACCGTGGGGAAAGCTAGTGCGATAGGTATGCACATTAGAAGAGAGGTGAGTATTTCTCAAGAGAGAGACGAACTAATATGTTGTTGCATTGGCCTGTATCAATTTAAATACTTGCTTAACGTATTTTAAAAATCAAACACACTTTCGGGCCTTGACCCGTTTCTTTCTCTCTCTCTCTCCCTTGTGTATATATATGTATATTTTCAGGTGCCCAGCCACAGGGGCGTCTTGCTTAGGATCCTTTGAGAAGAACGAGCTGCAACTTAGGTGGAAGTTGCAGGTCACTTGAGTAGACAGCTTCTGTTATTGACTCCACTCTTATTACTCTCATTTATTGGGCACGTGTCGCCCCTTTCATCATTTCATTTACTTGTTGGGATTTTTATATTTTCAGTTATTCCAGTATTGTTTTATGGGATTTATTCAGGATAGTTTATGATGTTTGGTTTTATTATGTTGACATTCGATTGACGAATGTATGGTTTTATTTTAGTTCTTCGTGGTGTGATTCTATATTGTAGAAATGTTGTTTTGTATAAGTAAATCTTTTCTTTAATTAAAATTTGGAAGTTTGTATGAAAAATGTTTTTGACACTTAGCTTAATTATTTAGGGTGTTAAATTGGAAAAATTATTTTTTATCGACAGTGATGCTGAGAATGAACCAACTGTTTACCTTGATTTAATTTAATAAAGGAGTGATCGCCCGGTATTTAATTAGGCGGGGTGTCACAGGTGGTATCAGAGCATCAGGTTCTAGTGTCCATAGGATCTGTACGGCTTATTTCGCTTTCAGCTTAACGTTATTCCTATAGAGCCCTATTTTTAGGACTGTTGTATTCTTGCTTTTACGTTTAAGTCTTCAGCTATTCGAGATTTGTTGATAACTGTAGACTAATAAACTTGTTCACATTTCAGATGCCTCCGAGACGTGCTCCGAAAGATAGGCGTGCCCAAGCTGAGCAGCCAGCAGCTCCGGCACCAGGCACAATGAATGAGAATGAAGTAGCCGCCATAGTTGCTCAGGCGGTGAATGCCGCGATAGCGGTGATTCAGCAGGCTCCACCCCAGGTCCAGGCAGTGGCGCCAGTACCAGCACAGCTTCCATCTGCATGGGAGAGGGTTCGGGATGCTTTTCAGAAAGCACATCCCCCTGAGTTCTCCGGTAGCTCCGACATTGTCACGGTTAGCCAATGGAAGAAAGACATCCAGCGGCATCTTCGCATGTATGAGTGCACCGAAGTACAAAAGCAGTTATTAGCTTCTTTTAAGCTGGTGGGAGCCACATTACAGTGGTGGGATTCCACTACTACTTTGGAGGAGAGGGACATGATCCCTATTCAGTTGTTTTGGGAGCGGTTTGACCGCAAGTATTTTCCACCCGCAGTGCAGACTGAGATGAGGCGGAGATTACTAAATCTGAAGCAGGAGAACCTTACGGTAGCTGAGTATGAGGAGGAGTTCACGAGACTTCTCACTATTGTGCCGGATGAGGGACCCACTGAAGGCAAGAAGATTTTGCTGTTCGTCGACGGGTTAGCTTGGAGGATCCGTCAGCACCTTATTGGAAATCTATCCCTGAGTACTTTCACTGACGTACTCAATGCAGCGTTACTACATTGCCAGGATCACCGCTTCCATCTTCAGGGAAGCAAGAGAGCAGGAGAGTCCAGCCAGCAGGGCAGGACCGGGGGTAATAGTGCCGGTGGGGCACCAACTCATGGACAGACTCGTCAGCACGAGCAGAGTTCCCATCAGGGGGACCCTGCAAAGCGATTCCGTTCAGGTGATTCTAGGCAGGGATTCGGAGGATTCAGGCAGGGCCATCAGGGTCAGCCTAATCAGCAGGGCCAACACCGATCGCAGGGACAGCAGCAGGGCCAGCAAGGCCAACAGCGTGCACATCAGGGCCAACAGGGCCAGTGGCGTGGAGATAACGGCCAGCAGGGCCGTGGACAGCAGGGTCAGAGGGGCGGTAATTTCAAAGGCAGATGCTTTGGGTGCGGCAAACATGGCCATAGGCGCCAGGATTGCCCAGAGGGCGATAGGGCCCCACAGTAGCAGGGAGCCCGTAATGAGCTGCAGAGACCACTTTTTCTGCCTGCCCTTCCAGCTCTAGCCCAGGTGCCAGCCCTACCATCCATTCCAGCAGCTCCAGTGCAGCAGGGGCAATTGCAGTATGGACGTGTCTATAACGTCCACCAGGCAGCAGCTCCACAGGCACCACCCGCGATTGAGGGTATGTTTCCTATCCATGGTACTATGGGTAAAGTTTTGTTTGATACGGGGGCAACGCATTGTTTTATAGCTACGCATTTTGCGAAGTCCTTAGGGTTGTTAGCCACAGCAGAGAGCACCGTGACGTGTGTCGACTCACCACTGGGGAGTGGGTCACTTATATTCTTTATATGTCGGGGAGTAGGGATAGAGATTGGTAGCTTGGTATTGCCTGCAGACATGCTAGTCTTAGACATGCACGAGCATGATGTGATCATTGGTATGGATTGGCTCGCATCTTATAGAGCCATGATTGATTTCTTCGGTGGGATCATTGTTTTTGCCATTCCGGGGCAAGAGATGTTTGTAGTGGCGATGCCTCGCCCAGAGGGAGGTTCGACCGCTCATTTATATTACATTAAGGAGGATACCTCTAAGGAGGTTGTGATTCCTTTGGATTCGATCCCAGTTGTTAGGGAATATTCTGATGTGTTTCAAGAGATACCAGGCCTACCGCCCAGTCGTGAGATAGACTTCGTTATAGATTTATTGCCGGATACGAGACCTATAGCACGCGCACCGTACCGTATGGCTCCGGCAGAGATGCGAGAGCTACGAGATCAGATTGAGCAGCTATTAGGTCAGGGCTTCATTCGTAGGAGTACCTCACCTTGGGGCGCTCCAGTCTTATTTGTAAAGAAGAGAGATGGTTCACTGAGATTGTGCGTGGACTACCGGGAGTTGAACAAGGTCACGATACGGAATAAGTATCCGTTGCCTCGAATCGATGATCTATTCTACCAGTTGAGGGGAGCAACTTTCTTTTCGAAGATAGATCTGAGGTCGGGGTACCATCAGTTACGAATTAGAGAGCAGGATGTTTCAAAGACTGCCTTCTTATCGAGATATGGGTCCTATGAATTCAGAGTGATGCCGTTCGGACTCACAAATGCCCCAGCCGTTTTCATGGACTTGATGAACCGAGTATTCATAGAGTTCTTGGATCAGTTTGTCATCGTCTTCATAGATGATATTTTGATATATTCACACTCCGAGGAGGAGCATGCCGAACACTTGAGGCAGGTTCTTCAGACTCTACGAGAGCATCAGTTGTATGTTAAGTACGAGAAGTGTGGATTCTGGTTGCGAGAGGTACAATTCTTGGGCCATGTTATTTCTGAGTAAGGGATAGCAGTTGACCCGAGCAAAGTGTCAGCGGTGAGGGAGTGGGGGCAGCCCACGACACCGACGGAAGTGCGTAGTTTCTTGGGGTTAGCCGGATACTACGGGAGGTTCATTCGGGGATTCTCCAAAATAGCGGGTCCATTGACGAATCTGACTCGCAAGGGGGTACCATATGTCTGGGATGACGCTTGTCAGTTGGCTTTCGACGAGCTGAAGGATAAGCTTACTTCGGCACCAGTCCTTGCTTTACCGAAGCCGGGTGTAGAGTACCTGGTTTACACAGATGCGTCCTTACGAGGACTTGGGGGAGTACTTCAGCAGGAGGAGAAGGCTATAGCTTTTGCTTCCCGCAAGCTTAAGCCGCATGAGAAGAATTACCCCACCCATGACCTGGAGTTAGCTGCGGTCGTCTTTGCATTGAGAATTTGGAGGCACTATTTATTGGGCGAGAAATTCCGTTTGTTCACAGACCATAAGTCACTGCAGTACCTGTTCACTCAGCGAGAGCTGAATATGCGTCAGCGCAGATGGTTAGAGTTTGTGAAAGATTACCAGTTCGATATACAGTATCATCCGGGGAAAGCCAACGTAGTTGCTGATGCGTTGAGCCGTAGACCGGTTGATGATGTAGCGGACATCTGGAAAGCAAAGTGGAAGGAGTTGGGTCACCAGGACGCAGTAGCACGTTCTTTCATATCCGTGATGTCAGTCACACCCGAGATTGTTACGAGGGTGATACAGGCACAGACCACAGACCCATTTTGTCAGGAGCAGATTGTACGACTTCTAGCCGAGGGTGCTGAGTCCTATTCTGTTAGTTCGGATGGAGGGTTGCGGTTTAATGGGAGATTAGTGGTTCCAGAAGGAGCGGAGCTACGTCATGAAGTGATGACTCATTCTCATGGGTCCCGATTTGCAGTACATCCGGGAGGCGATAAGATGTACCAGGACATGAGACGACAGTACTGGTGGAGTGGGATGAAGAAGGACATCGCTGAATTTATGTCCAAGTGTTCTACTTGCCAGCTAGTGAAGGTGGGCCACCAGAAACCGTCAGGATTACTTCAGCCGTTGGAAGTACCCGCGTGGAAGTGGGAAAGTATTTCCATGGATTTCATTACCGGGTTGCCTACATCACAGCGGGGCCACGATTCTATCTGGGTGATTGTAGACCGTTTGACCAAGGTGGCTCATTTTCTGCCAGTGAGGACAGATTATACCACGGGTCAGTATGCCCAGTTGTTCATCGCTGAGATTGTCAGATTGCATGGGGTGCCCCTGAATATTATGTCAGATAGAGACAAGATTTTTGTGTCACGTTTCTGGGAAAGCTTTCAGGAGGCTATGGGTACAGAGTTGAGACTGAGTTCAGCTTACCACCCACAGACAGATGGACAGACAGAGCGTACTAATCAGATGTTGGAAGATATCCTACGCATGTGTGTTCTCGATTTCGGAGGAGGTTGGGAGCCACACCTTCCACTGGTAGAGTTTACTTATAATAACTCCTATCAGTTTACGATTGACATGGATCCATTTGAGGCTTTGTACGGCAGGCCTTGTCGTTCTCCAACTTGTTGGCTCGAGGTAGGGGACAACAAGTTATTAGGACCAGAAGTGATTCAGGAGACCTCCGCGAGGATTGAGATAATCAGGAGTCGTATTCGGGTAGCCCAAGACAGGCAGAAGAGCTACGCCGATGCGAAACGGTTTTTCCGGGAGTTTAATGTGGGAGATCAAGTGTTGTTGCGTGTATCTCCTATGAAAGGAGTGATGAGGTTCGGGAAGAAGGGGAAGTTGGCTCTGAGGTACGTAGGACCATTTCCCATCATCGAGAGGATTGGGCCAGTAGCATACAGGTTGGGATTGCTAGAACATTTACATCGCATCTACGATGTATTCCACATCTCGTCGCTGAGACAATATCTTCGGGATGATATGGCCCATACGCACATTGCGATAGATGAGATAGACTTACAGTTGGATAGCTCTTACGAAGAGAGACCAGTGGCTATTCTAGACTATAGTGAGAGGAGATTGAGGTCGAAAGTAGTTCCACTTGTGCTAGTCCAGTCGAAGCATCATAATGTGGAGGAATCCACTTGGGAGCGTGAGGCAGATATGCGCGAGAGATATCCATAGTTGTTTTTACCAGGTATGCCTTATTTTTCGAATTTCGGGACGAAATTCCGTTATTAGGGGGTAAGTATGTAATACATCGTATTTTTATGCTATATTTAATTTGGGGATTTATTAAATTTAATGTGATGATTTATTTAATAAAAATCCGAAAATTAATTATGTTATAATTATTAACGTGACTAGAGTTAGTAATTATGGGAAACTTGTTGAATATTACTAATGAGCATAGTAATATATTATATTGGTTATATTGAATGTCATAAGTAAATTAAATGACTATTTCGGAAATTTAAGTCGGGACGTGCCCGTGTCACGTCGGGACTAATTATGTTAATTAAAAAGTGAATATTTTATAAGTTGTCCGTATGGTCATTTTGAGTGCGCCAACGCGTCCGGAAGGGTCGAGATAGTCAGAAAAGTGTACCCGGGGGTTTAGTTCGGGCCTCGGGGTGTTTTTAGGCCTAATTAGTGACCCGGGAGGGCATTTTGGTCATTTTACAAATTAGGGTAATTAAACCCACGAATTTCAGCCATCCTTAGCAGCCATTTAAGTCAGCCTTTTAGGGTTAGAGCATTCAGAACCCTAGAACAGCCATTGGAGAAGAGAGGAGAGAGCTCTCAAGGTGATTCAAGGCCCAAAACACCACCGATTACACCGCCGTCACCACCAACGCGTAGATCGCGAGGAGGAGAACGCAACCACTTCATTATCAGCAGGAAACCAGACCTCTGAAATCCCAGGCAAGTGTTTAACTTGCGTATTTTCGTTGATGCAATATTCATATTAGTGTAGGAATGATTAGGAGTATAATCAATGGAAGAAAACCCCAATTTTGATAGGGATTTGCATGTAGAAATCATTATAACCATATTCTGGAAATATTATGTGAAGTAGATGATTAACCCACGAATTTGTGATGATTTATTAGAAGGAAATTCTGGAGAAAACTGATTAGAACAAAAGTTAAGAAAACTTTAGGGTTCTTGATGATTAGATAAGATTTTAGGTTGTTTAACCATGTTTAATGATGTATACACGCATGCTGAACGTTAAAGATATCTGGAATTATGTTAGTATGTTAGCAGTAGACTTTTTGGGTCGATTAGTGTTGGAAAATATGAGTTTTGATGTAGAACTTTAATCAATCCCGTCACTGCAATTTCTGCAGAATTTTTGCCCAGACCTGCTTGATCGATCGATCGAGCATAGAGCTTCGATCGATCGAAGGTTCGATCGATCGAGCCCCAAGCTTCGATCGATCGACCCCTCCTGGCAGACTCCTATTTCTCTTGTTTAATTAGTTGAATTAATTTATCATGGAAGAACCTTTGGGCATTCTAAATAAAATGATTTGGGAGATATTGAGGACCAGTAGGATATATGGATAAATGTTAGAACCTTTAATCTTCAACGAGAATGGTATTTATGGGATATGTACTTTAGGTTGGTAGATTTATGAAATTTAAGGGTGAGGTGCGTAAGAGAGTTACGTTGGAATCAAATAAAGTCACTTACTGAATTTCAGATTTGCGGGGATATAATCCATGAGGGTTAGGTAATGAGTGAGAAAACCCTTCGAGTTAAGGTTAGGAATAAAACCTTATACGTAATTCTATAATTTTGAAATTAAGGATAAACGGTATAATTACGGGTGATGGGAAGAACCTATATTAATATGACATTGGTATATTTATATGATTGTGTGTACATATATTATATACATGTGAAAATCATACCCACGCTACTTGCTATCCCTGAGGTTTCCACGCTGGGACAAGTCTTATCTCGATGGGACCTTTATGGGGGATATTGACTTGTACCCTAGAAGATAGATGTCCTTGGTACAGGCTGTCGATGTGATAGTTCAGACGGTCCTAAGAGACGCCGGTATGTGCTACCCTCTTAGAGACTTGGAATCTATGCTTCGCCTCAATATTGTTTGTGTATTTATGTTAATACAATTCGAGAGTGATTCCGAATGTATTCCCCTTTATGTGAGTGATATGGGGCTTTGGATAGTGGAAGTATGCACGCACCATAGTTTTATTCGGGGTGCTGTTATATATATATTATACGAGTAGTTAATATATATATATATATATATATATATATATATATATATATATATATATATATATATATAAGATTTTGTCACTTGTAACTGTCTACTGAATTTGATAAGTAGAACATAGTGTGGACTCTTACTATTAAATACTTGTTTTGAAAAAGTATAACATGTCACGGCAAAACCTTAGGGTTTTTATAAAATTAAAATGAAGGTCCTTGGTTACTGTTTGGAATATTCTTTTAAAATAAGGTCGTAAATTTGTAAATCTTGCGGGTAAGCTAAGTTAAGTTAAAGATTTTGGAAAGACGAGTATTTTAGATGTTAAAACAAACCGTGGGGAAAGCTAGTGCGATAGGTATGCACATTAGAAGAGAGGTGAGTATTTCTCAAGAGAGAGACGAACTAATATGTTGTTGCATTGGCCTGTATCAATTTAAATACTTGCTTAACGTATTTTAAAAATCAAACACACTTTCGGGCCTTGACCCGTTTCTTTCTCTCTCTCTCTCCCTTGTGTATATATATGTATATTTTCAGGTGCCCAGCCACAGGGGCGTCTTGCTTAGGATCCTTTGAGAAGAACGAGCTGCAACTTAGGTGGAAGTTGCAGGTCACTTGAGTAGACGGCTTCTGTTATTGACTCCACTCTTATTACTCTCATTTATTGGGCACGTGTCGCCCCTTTCATCATTTCATTTACTTGTTGGGATTTTTATATTTTCAGTTATTCCAGTATTGTTTTATGGGATTTATTCAGGATAGTTTATGATGTTTGGTTTTATTATGTTGACATTCGATTGACGAATGTATGGTTTTATTTTAGTTCTTCGTGGTGTGATTCTATATTGTAGAAATGTTGTTTTGTATAAGTAAATCTTTTCTTTAATTAAAATTTGGAAGTTTGTATGAAAAATGTTTTTGACACTTAGCTTAATTATTTAGGGTGTTAAATTGGAAAATTTATTTTTTATCGACAGTGATGCTGAGAATGAACCAACTGTTTACCTTGATTTAATTTAATAAAGGAGTGATCGCCCGGTATTTAATTAGGCGGGGTGTCACAAAGAGCTCAAATGAAAATGCCAAGAGACTGGAGGATTAATGACGAAGATCTTTTCACCGTCAAATACGTGTATTTAAGCAGCATTAACCACAACATAATGATGACTAAACGTGGGGAGATGGGGTACGAATTTTAATAGTCAACTAATTAATTTTTCTAAAAAATCAATTAGTGTGGGAGTATGTTTACATCAATTATTATCAATCAATAGTGTATCGCCGCGTAGAAATACAAATCGGTTTATAGTCGAGAAATACCATAGGTTAGAATAATACAAATGGATACACAAGTGATTGATACTTATTAAGATCTTAAACTTGGGGTAACCGCTTAAATAACTATTTTTGGGGTGTAAGTGCACCTAGGCATAAACTATTGTAGAAAGTGTGGTAAAGGCCAATGGTGGTTAAATTTACTTGATCATGTGGATTTCATAATTATCTAGACTTGGCCTCGAGTTTTTTTTGGCATAGAATTGCTCTTAATCCAAGTTCCTGTTGATGATTTCGTATGGTTGTAGAACATATAATTTATAGGTAAGCTTTATATTTGATAGTGAACATTTTTAATGTCAAATGTAATATTAGTTTGCAAATTCATAACAATTATTTGGTTGTTTTTTGTATTTTACATTTTTTTTATTGAGTTACTTCTTGGATTGAGTTGGTTAAACCTTTTTTATTTGTTTGAATTGTATGGATATAGCAATTTTGTGTGGATTTTTTTAATAAAAAATTTATCCCAACACGTTTGGTTCTAGATATCAATTTGTAGACAGATATTTTCTGAAGATAGTGTTCATCGACAATATGTAACACTGGTCTCATGTAAAGAAAATTGAATGAGTTACTATAATTACTCTTCGTAAAAATCGTTTATCATGTAATTTCAATTTCCTTTAAATCATTCAGTTCATAAAATTATTGAATTATTACCACTTACTCCGTCTACATTTCAAGCAATGACATTTTCACATTTTTCACACGTGCAATGCGCGCGTCCTCCACCTAATCATTACTAAATGTGGGATGGTTGTAAAGATGATCTTAATTTTATCGTTTATTATATAATTCGGATATTGTTTGGTGTTGCAAAGAGCCTAGACCTATCAAAATCCCACACGACAGGGCACAACACGAAATTATGAGTTTAATTTTAGACATATCAGGTTTGGATCAATATTGGGTCAACACGATAAACTCGTTACAATAACTATTTAGGTTTGAAAATTTTGATACACTCGATTAGACCCGTTTGTACCTTAGATATTTATTTAGAATTATATTTGATATATATTATAATATTTGTAAATTTGGGTAAGGAATATTTTGTTTTTCGGATCATATTAGTGTTAACATTTGGAATTTAGGATTTGGAAATTAATTATGTTTGTTTTTATAAATAATTTTAGTTATTTAACGGTTTGGAATGTGTGACCCATTGACATTAACGATTCGAGTTTGAATTTGTTATTTAGAACCAATTTGTTAATAAATCGTGTATGAATTGAAAGATTTTTTTACACAAATCCGATCTCACACGATACGAATATGATCCGTTGACATGTATAAAAGAACCCCCCATCCCCCTTAGAAAATAGTAAACTTATTTTAATAAGATTCACCTTGAGTTGGTCCGTATCCCAAAAAACACTTTTATGTAGGAGCTAACTTTATTTACAAGATTAATTATAGGTATATATATTTGAGTTACAAACCCAGAAAAGGGAGGGAGAGGGGGAGATTTCGAATTGGAACCGGCAGTTGGGATTCATTGGAGCCAGATATTTTTTAGGGGCAATAGTTATCAAGTCTCATTCACTTAGTCAATGAGGCAAGAGATCATTTGAATGTGGTGTCAAATGTTTTATTTTGCCAACTCAGCACATTAAAATGACAAATACACCCTCAAAATACATTCTCACAACTCTTATGTCGTTTTTTTCAAAAAAAAAACACAAATCTCTAAGAGTCAATAACTTCAAATCTACAAATCCAAAATTCACAAAATTTATATACTTGGAATCAAACAACACTCATATTCGATATTTTTTGACGAAAAAATCGAAACGGATAAATTTACTATTTCTGTAAAATCTCCATTTTTTTCAACAAAAACTCTATTTTTTCTGACGAAAACTCTTATTTTCCAGTTTGGGCAATGGTGCCGCTAGCGCAAACAAAAAAACAAAGAAATAAATGATGAGAGAGAAAGAAACGAGGAGAGAGAAACACTCAGACGAGAATTCCGGTGGCTTTCGATGAGATTTTTCGGTGGGTTATTTTCGGCAAGTCCCCGATGGGGTGGGGGTGGGGGGGGGAGATGGGGCTACTAGAGAGAGAAAAAGTGTGAGATTATGTGTTTGTTTTTAAAGAGAGAGTAAATAAGTTTAAAATGGATATATTTGACGCTATATATGTCTAAATGTATATAATTTTTAATAAAAAATGATTTGGTGCATTGAAAAAAATTAATAGATTTTATTGCATCTTTTGACTCCAAATTATTCCTATTTTTTAGGGGAGAATAAATAAATAAAAGAGAAAAAGGGTTCCGACCTACCGGATTCGAACCAGTGACCTAAGGATAACTATTGGGCATGACCAACTACAGTCCTCCGCTCTACCAACTGAGCTAAGGTCGGATTCCATAAATCAGTAGGTCTAACTTGTTATAAACTAATATCCTTATTTGAGAGAACTAATTGTTATGCTCGGGAAAAGAAAGTGCACGTCAAATAGAAATCTGTAGAAAATACTGCTTGTTGTACATTTAGTTA
This sequence comes from Sambucus nigra, assembly GCA_949130495.1. Lineage (NCBI taxonomy): Eukaryota > Viridiplantae > Streptophyta > Magnoliopsida > Dipsacales > Adoxaceae > Sambucus > Sambucus nigra. The sequence continues at coordinate 589,901,729 of OX422208.1, forward strand.
ATTTTTCTTTTTTCATAGCCTTTGTTAAAGATTTGACTTCTGATCACAGAAAATTGATATTTCATTTATTTGCACCTCAAAGGACTAAATTATAGATTTGCTTTTTGTTCAAATATTTTCTAAAAGCTTTAAAATTTGGTTTTTGTTTTAGTCAACGTCGGAACATTTTTAAGAATAGGTTATGTATATTTAGGAGTTAGAATAATGTTGATTATAAATATAGAGCAATTAAGTGGAGAAAGTTATTGGTGTCACGAGAAAGGTCACATTATGTGGGATAGTTCTAAGTTCAAAGCTCCGAAGCAGGAGGAGGTTGATTGCCCTACGTTTAAATTTTAAAAGTCTTTAATTGTAATGGGACATAATCCTCATAATATTGGAGGAAGAAGATGCAGGTGGTTAGGGAGGGTATTTTGGTCTTTATACTAATAGGGGTAAAGTTTAATTATCAATTATCAGACTTATTTAACCGTGTTAGCAAACTATAAGTTATTTAACAGTGTTAGCAACCTATTAGGCGGCGAGGGAGAAGTCCAATTTTTTAAAAAATGAGGAGATGTATAATTTCGACGTTGTCTCAGGGGGCATAGTAAAAAAAACTACTAATCCTAGCTTGGGTCTAGTTTATCCAAAATGGGGTTGAAATTTCTTTACCTGTAATAGGATATTATGCTCATGATATTGCATTTTTTCCAAAGTCATTGAGCAACAAATATATGGGAATCGATATCTCAGTGATACATATTGTTTGATGGTGTAAAATTATTTGACTTGGATGGTTGATTTGAGTTGGCGTAAATCAATGGTTGATTTGGGTTTGAAGTGGTGTTTTACTGATTAGGTTTTTTAAATTTTTTTTTTTTTTATTTAGGGTTACAAGTTGTTAGTTGGAGGAAGAACATGAAGCAGTTAGGGAGGGTATTTTGGTCTTTAAACTAATAAGGGTAAAGTCCAATTATCAATTAATTATCACAATCATTTAATAGTGTTAGCATTCTGTTAAGACATCTAGGGGTAAGTCTAAATTTTTAAAAAGGTAGAGAATTATGTCTAATTTAAGCATTATTTCATAGGGCAAAGTCAAAAAAACTAATAACTTGTTTCGGTTTAGGACACAATAAAATAGTATTTTCTGTTCAGTTCTTGTGTATAAATGACATCATATAATATATATACGTTAATTTTTGTAATGTCATACACATTTTATAATTTATACGTAAAATTTTATAGTTTTTACACAAAGTTTAGTGATGTACATATGTTTGTTTTGTATATACCTTAACATATGAGATATATTGATATTATTATAAATAAATTTATGTGTATCCTCATTTGATATCCTAATTGGTACTTTCTAATAAGACAAGGTAACAAGAAATTGTACTTATTATTGTGAGTCCTATCAGAATAACAAGTACATTCTCATATTGCCATGTCTTATTAGAAGATACTAATTGAAGGTACCAAATGAAAGTACATGTAACATTACTATGATATTATATATTCATGGGCAGAACTAGGGGTGGGCACCCCAAAAAACCAAGAGTAATTTTTGTAGACTTCTACATCCTAATTCAGAAGCCATACAGGCGCTTTAGCCCTCCCAACATAGCTCACTTGGTTATGAAATGTGTAGAGAAGGAAAGTGAGTAGAGCAAAGTTGAAGCATTGATTTGATGTGCAGAGTAGATTTCTGAGAGCCACGTTTCCTTTTTCTCTTTTCTTGACTATTTTCTATTTATGTGTGTGAATCTATGGACGTACCACTTATGTGTATATAATTATATATTGGTTGGTATTTAATTGAAGTAATAACAAATGAATAGATGTTTTCATGAGACCTAAAGTCCACAGCTTTGCTGATGATTATGATCTGGATTGCTCTTTTTTTTTCCCTTATAGTGTGATATTGGCAACAAATTTTGGCACCCATATAAAACTTGGCAATGTCTTCAGAAAAATTGGCAATGTATATATGCTTACACAAGGGTCCATTTGGTTGTGGGTAAGATAATTTTAGTGGCAAAAAAATAAAGGAACAATTAATATTTAGTTGCTAGGAACTAATTAAAATTTTCACATGTTCCACCTTATTTTTTTTTGGGAAATGCTTGGTGTCCCAAATAACTCTCCCAAATCCTCCCCCAAATAGCATTAAGTGTTATACCTTGTGATATGGGTCCCGCCAGGGCACAACTCATTAATACTATTTGGGAGAGATTTGAGGGATTTATTTGGTACCCATAGCATCACTCATTTTTTTTATATTTCAAAAAGTTCTTTGTCAAATTTTTGACAATTTTTTCTTAAGATTCATGATAAGAGAAGAAAAAGTAATTGTGACTGTTTTATAACACGAGGAAGTCACTGCTAAAAAATATGTTTGTGGATTAAAGCCAATAAAATTATTTAGTGACTAAGTTGGAAAAGTTCCTGAAAATGTACAAAAAATTGTTTGTTTACTATTTTGCTCGAAAAACAAACCAACCTATAACCCAATGTGTGAAGACAGAGGTTTTAAAACAAAATATTGTCAAAAAGCTGAAATAAAGGAGAATTTCAAATGATTTAATTAATACACTTATGCATATCAGTCATAAGGGTTAGGGCCGGATCTAGGCATAGGACAACTAAGTCGTTGCCTACGGCCCCTAATTAATCGGAGATCCAAAATTTAAAAAAAAAATAGTACAAAGAAATTAGGTATAAAAAAATTTGCTTAAAAAATGTAGTTTTGAAAAAAAAAATCAGAGTTTATCACTTAAAAAAAGCCCCTAAAAAATAAACCCACTCTAATACTAAATATTTGTACTACTTAAAAAGGGCCTCCAAAAAAATCTAAACCTTCTCTAGTACTAAACTCACAAAACTCAAACCACTTTTAACACTCACAGCGAAAATTTATTGATTTCTATTATTAGTTGGGTGAAAAAAAAAACTTAAAAATATTATTTAGGTTGAATTAGATAGGGAAAAAACTCAGTTTAGAAGGGGTTAAAAACTAATATTTTTTTTACCCATTTTTTTAAATAGAAAAATAATTCATTTTGAGATAAAATTGTTTTGAAGAGTACTATGGAATGTTAGGAACCCATAAAAAAATCAGCGCAAAATTATTTTTTTACTATTTAAAAAAAAAGACCATTAATTCGTTTCAGCCAAAGACCAAATGATTAAAAAAATTAATCTTTCGGTGTTATTGTGAAGTATCACAATTATTATTTTAGTCAAACCCCTTCTTATGAATAACTTTGCTTACCCTCTTTAAACCTAAGTTGGCTAATCTTTAAATAATTGGAGATTTTGGGTTTAAAGTTTCGTGTGCAATATTATTTTAGTCAAAAAATTGACTAATAAAATGAGGCCAATCCTATTTTTTCGTTAATTTTTTTTAAAATAATTAAGTTATTTATGTCATTTGGTAAACATCATTATTTTTGTCAAAAAATTGACTAAATAAAAAATAATGTAGTCTAATATATTTTTTTTTTAAATTTAAATTTTTAATACTTTCAAACATATCAATGATCAAAATATACAATCATTCCATAATCAAACAAACTTCTTTTCGGTGGAAATGACTACCAATCTGGCAACCCTACTAAAATTCATTCCAAAATCAATTCAAGTTGCTTTCCTATATTTAGACACACTTGACACACGGAGAGTTTTCCAGTTCCAGCCTCGTTTTATTGGGTTCATGTTATTTCTACATATATGTCCTTGATGAAAACAAAAACTGGGTTACCAGGAACTCTAATTTGAAGAAAAGAATCCCCTACAAGGCTTGCAAATTTGTTTGGGCAGATTTTCCCGTGACCAAAATAACTCTCTTCCGAAACTCTTAAAGCTATATTGCACTCTTAAGGGGAAAAAATGCTACACTACAAATTAAAATAAAACGCAGCTTATTTTCTAATATCCTTCACTCTACTCTATACTTTACAATACCCAAACATAATGCTATAAAGCTGAATTTGGTTCATGGTGCAGAAATAATATTTATCCCTGGGTTCAGATATTAAGCTAAAACTCATTTTTATAGAAAACCAAGAACGTTCATTTTGATGTTTCCACTTCAATTCATCCCATCTTGATTTTGGTATTTGATGTAACATATGGAACATTTTAGCTTTTATTCATTCTCTTTCCCTACACTGATAATTCCATCATTTCAGTTGCCTATAAAACTACCTAGACTACACCAGTTCTGGTTTTCAAACCTCTACAAGTCTACAATCTCAGTTATAAGGTCGTCTATCAACAGTTGCTCTATTTTCATACCAATTGCATCTATGTCCTCTCCAAAATCCAACCATTGCAGCTGCCTATCAAGCATAATTTCTGTTATGTCCTCGTTCGCCTCTTTTTCTTGTCTTAGAATCAACTTATGCAGCTCAAATTCGATCCCATGTTTCCACCATATGAAGCTAACCCCCACTGCAGCTGGCTGGACCCACGGGCGTGGAAACATGGACCACTGGAAAATCTCCAGCAATGCAGAATTCACACGATCAAACATTAGTCTTCTATTGGATCTTAGCCCAGTTGTTTCATCAAGGTACTTCTTTTCAAGATTGTCAAATATCTCAGGACTCAGAGCGCAATCTGGAGAATGCCATGTTGTCTTAAAATTATCAGGTTCGGTTTCACCAAAACCAGATTCCCTTAAGATGTCAGCTAAATACGAAGATTCCCAGCTCTTGTATTTCACTCTCTCTCTCTCTTCCAAAAATATAATTGATCCTTGTCCAAGATCTTCATCTCCTGAGATAAGCATGGGCACATCGGCATATGATTCTGACTCCATCTTCAGGAGCTGAAGTTGCATTCGAAGCTCTAGAAAAACAACACGTGATGAAAAGAAATTTTCAAGTAGATAAACAGTTAAAAGGGGACCAGAACTGAAAGAAGGGAAATAGTATATTTAACATAATGGATATGACAAATATGGTAATGAGATAATTCCATAAGGATGCTGACAACAACACAAATAAAATAAATGGACATTCGCAGAAGGATGATATTTAGATCCAAATGCATTCAAAGGGAACTACAAAAGCAGTGATCGAGTAGAGAGGACTGATTCAGTTGAAACCAACACTAATGTCATACTGCTACATTAGTGAGGAGTAATGATTTAGTTCAGAGCACTTATAGAGAAATTTAAGAATAAGAATTGTTTAGCTCAGGGTGATATATTTTTAACCTCAGTGAAGAATAAAATGGGGAAAAATATATTTCACCAATTCAGAGTTGAGAATTGTTTTCTATGTTCTCCAAAATGACATTATTATAGCTTGTTCACTCTCTTCCAATTTTAAACAACCAAAAAGTTTTGATTCCGCATAGGTGAAAATGTTTTTCGCCGCTTTGTTTTTCACTTTTGTAAAAATAATTCACCAAAAAATGGACCCTAAAAGAACTGAGAAAATGAGAAATATGAGATAGCTCATGACTCAACAAAAGGTGTGGCCAAACATATTGGTGTATCCAATCCCATCCCATCCCATCCCTCCCCACCCCCCACCCCGTGGGGAAAATGGGTCACTAAGGGTGTTTTGATTGCAAACATGGAAAATGCACGGATAATAGTTCATTTGGGTGAGAAGTTGGAAAATGAGCGGAAAAAATTACGAGGTTTTGGTCTTACTTTTTCTATTTTCCATGGAAACCAATTCTTTGGTGGGTAGATAAGAAATATTTTCCATTAAAAATGAGGTTTGAAATGGAGCACTTGTTACGTGAATGAGTGTTGTTCTTATATAAAGTGTTTGCAATAAGTACTAAAAGAGCAAAACATGAGTCCAAACAACTATTTTCCATGAAAAAAAATTCCATATTAATCAAACACACCCTAAGTTTTGATTTTTAGCCATGAACGGCTCCTTTCATGTTAGCTCATGCTCCTTGAATGGAGACTGGCACTCACCACCCTTTGCTTTCTTACAATTGGAAAAGACCCATATTTATTGTATTCAAAGCCTCTCTATATAAAGATGTTCAGATTTTCTAAATGATAACTTTGTCCATGACCAATGTTTAAAAAGGCGAAATGCGAGGCGAGGCGTTTTAGTCGCGGAGAGGCGAGGCGTAAGCCTCGAGGCGTTTGAGGCGTAAGCCTCACCGAAAAGGGAAAAAAGGAGCAAAATAATATTAAAAAATACTAATAAAACCATAAAAATAAAATAAGAAAGAAATATAAAAAAAAACATCCTTGAGGACTTTCTCACATAGTTTGACATTTTTTTGTTCCCCAATTAGAGAAAATCAATTTTAACATATTGGTTATTTTATAATATGACAATAAATTAATCAATGCAAAATCATATTGGCAAAATCATTTTTTTAGCTTCATTTACATATTGGTTATTTTATATTATGATAGTAAATTAATCAATGCAACTTAACAAACAAATTTATTAAAAAACATTGATTTATTAGCTAAGATTAAAAAAACAACATTTTGATTAAAAAAATAATAAAACATATCAACCTAAGTTTATTAAAAAAAACAGCAACCTTAAAAATATATTAGTTTCTTAATATATATTCAGTTTAGTTAAAGATAACATATTAATCTAAGTTGAAAACCAAAAAACAGAAAACTTAAAAAAAAAGTCATATTGAAGTTAATTTAGTACATGTATTTCAAACAAAATCAAATTGACAAAATAAGTTTTTTAAGTTTCATTACCATATTGGTTATTTTTTTAAAATTTCTCTCAAGTTACAATAGTAAATAGTATAAGTTAAGTGCAGTTTTAAAACAAAAAAAGAACAAGATTTTTTTTTTTGCGCCTCAGTAAAAAAGCGCGAGGCGAGGCGTGAGGCGCACCGAGACATAAGCCTCGAGGCGCATTGAGGCGTAAGCCTCAAATTCAACCCTGAGGCTTAAGCTTCGAGGCATTTTTTGAACGCCTCGCCTCGAGGCGAGCCTCGAGGCGTAAGCCTCAAACGCCTTTTTAAACATTGTCCATGACAGGTGTTTTTCCTTTCTTTGGAAAATGGATTTAAGCCATGAAATAATATTGAAAATGCGATGCAACTACTTCAGTTCCATATATTATTACACTGAAAAAGATAATTGAGAAGGTAAATAGTATAATTACCATGAATGTCAGCACCGACTCTCTCAAGGCATTCAAAACCAGATGATACATCTTCCGTGGAAGGGACTTCCAGAACCGACACTGGACTAGGATGATCTGCCTCCTTCGAGCTTTCTGAAGATTCTGGTTCAGGTCCAGGGCTCTGCAAAACGGAACCTCCTTCAGATGGTCCAGTTGATGGTTCCTGCAACATCACAAATTAAATCAGAAGAATATTCATATCAATTTACAGATCAAAAATCATTATTGCAATGTTTTCATTCCAATATCAACGGTAATAACATTAGATACAATAGTGGCCACTGTGTTTTCGCTTTATTTGCAACTCATATCATAGTTCACAAATGTGACTATTGGTAGATCTCGTAGATTATTACTGGTTTACTTGAATCTGGCTGCTAATTTTGTGGCGACGTGTGAATTCGTGGATTCAGCTATAAATTTGGGGATCTAGGGTTTGGCTTCATTCAAGATGGCTTTTTTGGAAGGCTTTGGGAGATATGTTTTGATAAGGCATTTACTTTGCGCGTTACTATAGCATTTGGGTATTGATTCATAACGATTTAGCACAAAAAGGGTGAAGTGCAAATGACCAACGTACAAAGATAGATTACCCAAGTGTGTTCATTCCAACATTACAATTTTCACGATAAAATTATTTAATAAATGCTTATTTGATTACCTAATTGTTTCTATGAAAATTATACATACTTGGAGTCCCCATTTATGTATATGTTGATATAGGTAATTTCTTAAACATAGTTAACCTATTAATGTTTGTATTGAGTTCTAAGCGAATTTTAATTAATTAACTGATTTTCTTTTGACTCTACCATTGCCGGTACCCAAGTGCGGATGTGAAACGAGGTGGGTCGGTGTCAAGTTGACAGCCGATTGTAAAATTAATGTCAAATCAAGATGATGGATCCTCTAAATAAAAGAGTCAATAAAAGTAATAATAACAAACATAAAACTAGACTCGTTATATGGAATTTAGGAACACTAACCGGTAAGTATAAAGAGCTTATGGATACTTTGAAAAGGAGAAAAAGTAACATAGCCTGCCTACAAGAAACCAAATGGACGGGAGAAAAGGCTTAGAGAGATTGACGAAGGTTACAAATAGTTCTATTCAGGTGGGAGAGAAAACCGTAGGAATGGGATAGGTATCATAGTTGATCACTATATGAAAGATAAAGCAAAGTGTTAAAAGACGGGGATGTAGCCTAATGAGCATTAAGATAAAGATTGTATTAGATACAACACAATCAAATGTTGTGAGTGCATATGCGCCACACGGAGCCTTAAATGAGAATGTTAAAAAAATATTTTTGGAAATTCTAAGATTAAATAACAACAGATACCAATTCCTGAAAACATATTTTTTAGGAGGTGATTTGAATCGGCATGATGTAGAATAGGGTTTTAATATTTTGTTTTGTTAATTCTTAGTATTAAATTTAATAAAAGGGATTAATCATTTTTAATAGATATTAGAATAAGTGAAGGATATTTTAGTCTTTTGATGTTTTTCTAGTTAGAGTAGGATTACTATTAGTATAAATAGGTGATGATGTAATAGAGATCTCATTATTCTTTGGTTTGATAATACAATCTTCAGCTTTGTGCTTGTGTTTTCTCTCTTATTTGGATCCAATTGGTGGTGTTTGCATCAAATTGTATGTGTGTGTGTGTCTCCCAATTTTCAAATTTGTGCTCGTGTTCTCTCTTCTTTGGATCCAATTGGTGGTGTTTGCATCAAATTGGTATCAGAACGTGGCAACCATCTTGTTTATGTGTGTGTGTCTCCCAATTGCATTCATATATATATGATTCCCAAAAGGAGAATTCAAAACAATGAATCTGAAAATCGTTTAACAAGCCTAGAAGAAATCATAATTCAAATGAGGACTGACATCAAAGAAAAAAGGCTGAAAAGAGGAACCAACAAACCCTAATTTTGTCAAAATTGGAAGTTTTTACTTCTTTTCATCCCCTTGCGTCCCCCATTCAAACCCTAGCCCCAATCTTGTACTCCAATTCTAAAATTCTTCAAGAACCACCCAACAATCGAATATCAACCCACGTTGAATTGTCCAAACTCAAAGATTTCACGCAATCCCTATCCACTGCAAACCCTAACCACCAAAGGTTCCTATAGCCTTCAAAAACCCTAGCCAATGGAAACCCTAGGGCTGCGATAAGAAAGAAAAGAAGAAAAGAGGAAAATCACCCGGGAGAGATCAAAGAGATATGAACAAAAAGAGCGGCTACAAGCTGGCGTCAACATGTCCGATGAAATCTGCGACGAAGATGGTTGTCTGAGGCAACAATTTTCTTCTAAGGCCGGAAATTTATTTTGGGGCCCAATTTCTCAAATGATGTGGTGACTTCTTTTGTGCTTCAAATTATATCAAAGTTCTCCCTCCTTTGAAAGAGTTCGTCCTCATCTAAAACATCAAACTTTGAGTTCGAGGACGAACTCTTTCAAAGGAGGAAGAATGATGTAGAGTTAGTTTTATTGTTTTGTTTTGTTAATTCTCTGCATTAAATGTAATAAAGGGGTTAGTTCTCTTTACTAGATATTAGAATAAGTGAAGGGTATTTATGTCTTTTGATGCTCTACTAGTTAGAGTAGGATTACTACTAGTATATATAGGTAATGATGTAATAGAAATCTCATTATTCTTTGGCTTGTTAATGAATTTTCAGATTTTTACTCATGTTTTCTCTCTTCTTTGGTTTCAATTGGTGGTGTTTGCATCAGGGCAAGTAAGAGTAGATCGGCATGGCTAAACATGAATCCACGGAGGATATGGTTTTGGTGAGAGGAATGATGAAGGAGAAACAATTTTAAAATTTGTTAACGCCTGCGATCTAGCAATAGTTAGCAATAGCTAACACATTTTTTTTTTAAAAGGGAAGGACATTTAATAACTTTTAAAAGAGGAGAAAATAAAAACACAAATAGATTATGGCCACTTAAAAGAAGAGAGTGGAACACATGCAAAGACGGTAAAATTTTCTCGGTGAAAGCTTAACAGGCCAATTAAAAATAGGCTATCAAAAATTTAGTCAAAGGATTTAAGTACCGTAAATAAAAAATAGGCTATCAAAAATTTAAGATGGAAGGATTTAAAATATTGCAAAGAGATCGAATTTATGCATAAATTATTGTTGAACATGAATTGGGATAAGTAAGATGACGTAAATAACATATGGTCAAGAATAACGAATGATATTGAGAAAATAGGTAAGCAAATCTTAAGAAGGGGACTAAAGGGAAAAAAAATTAAAAAGACGTGATGGTGGAATGAGGAAGTACAACGAATAACACAAGATACAAATAAGCTTTAAAGAATGGCAAAGGAGTAGAAATCAAGAAGACCTACTATAAGAAGCTAAAAAGTGAAGCCAAGAAAATTGTTAGTAATGCACAACAAAATGCTTTAGATAGTCTTCATAACAAGCTAGGTACTAAGGAAGGGGAGAAGAAAATTTATAAATTAGCAAAAAGTACAAATAGGGTTGCGAGGGACATGGGCCAGTTAAGTGTATTAAAAACGAAAATCAAAACATATTAATTACCGATAAAGAAATTTTAAGTAGATGTGCAGGTTGTGACCTACCCCCTGCTTACCCACCCCATTTCCGACCACTATCTGCACCCTACCGCCGCCGGAAAACCGCCCTTAAACCCGCAAACTCCAGACAACATTGGTCAGCCCCCGTTTCCCCCCTTTTTCGACCCGAAATCCAACCCCAGACCCCGATTCAGTTTCTCCCACCCCTGATCTGCCCCAGCACCCTTTCAAACCCATTTTTTTTTTTACCCCAGGGCAGCCCGCCCCTAGGGTTTTACCCTATTTGTACTCAAAAATCTGTTTGGGCCAACAAATCCAAGCCCAAATCCTTCTAAATGCTCCCAAATCATGGTTTTTGACCCGGGTGGAAATTTTTAGGGTTGTTTTGGAAGAGAAGAAGAATAAATGAAGACCAAGATTTGTGGGATGTCCACTCCTCAAGTTTCAGAAATTCAGTTTTAGCCCCCACAAGTTTTTGGAACCAATTTTTTGGAGTTCCCTCATGAATCCCCAATTTTTTAACGCTCAAGGACGAGCTTGGTCTTAAGAGAGGGAGAGTGGTGGAAATGGACCCTATTCTAGGGTTATTTTTGTCATTTCTATTTTCTTTTGTATTTTTCTTTTATTAGTTATGTCATTTTGTTTTGTTGTTTATTTGCAAGTTTGGACATAGGTGAGCACAAATGGGTATTAGGTTTATTTGTAAAGTGAGAGTCCCACATTGGTTAGAGAACCATTTAGTGCTCCCCTTCCCCACTTATAAATAGACCCCTTGTATTCCTCATTTGGGAGACTCCTCCATTTTGAAATATAAGAAATCATTTGATTCCCTCTCTAAAGTTAGGGTTTGATTTATTTTTCTTGACCATTGGCATGTAGTTTACGTTAGGATGTAATGAGTTAAATAGCATCAAAATGTATGAAATGGAGACAGGTTAGTGGTCTCCTATGCCATAAGAGGTTAACTCATTTGTTAAAAGGAAAATTCTATAAAACAGTCATTAGGTCGGCTCAGAATGTTGGGCATTGAAGAATAAACATGTGCAAAGAATCCATATCCATATTTTTGAGATAAGGATGCTTAGATGGATGATAGGGGTTAGTCGAAGAGATAAGATTAAAACCCCAATATGTTAGAGAAAGGTTAGGAATGACTCCCATTAGTGATAAGATAAGATAAGATGAGATAAGATAAGATAAGATAAGATAAGATAAAGTAAACTTAGATGGTACGGGCACGTATTGCGTAGGCCATTAATGAGAGGTAGACATGGACTACCTCTCATTAGATGCACCAATAATGAGAGGTAGACATGGACTACAGAGTAAAAGACAAAGGGGTCGGCCAAAAGTATCTTGGGAAGAAATTATTAAATGAGATCTTAAAGCATTAGATTTGGATGATAACATTGCTTATAATATTAAAAGAACCCCAAGTGATGGGACTTAAGGCAAGGATGATGATGATACGAGTATTCCATAAATCAACAGAAAGAGAAAAAACTTATGTATCCCACACATCCACATCACTGCAAATGGATTGACACGTGTGATTCTCCACCAATGCTTCTCTAGAAGTGTGTTCTTTTACTTCATAATTGCATACTTTTTTACATTTAAGGTCATAAAAGCAGAAGAGGTGGTGATGATCAATTTTATCATTTACATTCAAAACCCAAATTTGTACCATTGTCAATTAAAAGCACGAGTATTACCCAGATTTATGTCCACCAGACACATCAGTTAATGCAACATTTGTTTGATCCCTTTATGTCACCCTCACCATAACTCACTATTGCAACCACAATCGTTTTTATGAACTTGCTAAGATAATGAATGTAATATAACAAAGTTATTCATTAATAGATGACAAATATATCTTTGGAGAGTATTTACATTTAATAAAGGCCATTCACCAATGTTAATAACCATTAATTAAGGAATGTAAAAGTGGTGGACTATGTATAAACCAAACCTTAAAATCATATACGTACCAAATCAAACTATTCAATGAGGACTCAAAACTCCTCCCAAGACGGTTCCACGAGTGTGAGATATTCAACTATTATGAATTGATTGTAGAATAAATGAATTTCCTTTTCTTTTTGTCTCTTGAAGTTCTCTCTTCTATGTTCCTTCCTAAAATCTCTCTTTCTTCTCTCCCCCATCTTTATTCTCTTTCCCTTTCTCTATTCCACCTTATCTAAGTAAAATATAGAGTGATGTAACATAACATCTTTAGGTCCCACGTTCTTGCAATATATTCGTGTTCTAATATAAGATATCTATACGGTTCCCAAGGCTTCAAATTTTGTAAGATAAGTGTAGTTACAAAGCTCCAATCAATGCAGATGCCATTAACAAAAATAAATAAATGACAATCACCATAAAACAATACACGTAATTGGAGGCAACAGGGATGGTAATTGGATCAAGTACATGAATTACCTACCCAACACTGCAACACTAATCTTGGCTCTGGAGATGGGGATTAGAAACGACGATGGGAAAAATAGGACTGGAGGCCACCTCTGAAACCTCACCTTGGCTAAACTAGTTCCCCCCATTCGACATGTCTCAAAACTTGAATTACCTACCCAACACTGCAACCACTAATCTTGGCTCTGGAGAGATGGGGATTAGAAATGACGATGGGGAGGATTTAGGACTGGGGGCCACCTATGAAACCTCACCTTGCCTAAAATAGTTCCCCCATTACATATATGTCAAAACTTGATATAGTGTGATAACCCACAGCTTAAATAAGGTAAGTAGGATGACTAACATTGATTAATCAAGGTTAAGGATGTAATATGTCAACAGAGTCAAAACTGGGAACTCAGTGAAATTTTGTAGCTCGTGAAGTTGATAGCCTGAAGTGGAGAACTAAAAGTGTTCAATGGTATCTCAAAAGAAGTTTGATAGATGCGTCCGTGCATTCGATCGATTGAAGGCCTCATTTGGTCAATGTGCGCATTTGACATCCAGTTTACTATATAAAGGTAGATGATCACCTATTCTCAGCAGAAAACCAGTAGAGACACTCAGGACCGGCCCTGAATTTGATTAAAGTTTACAAGGCCCTGTGCAAAAATTGTATCTAGGCCCTTTTACAAGTATTTTGTAACCTTTTATATGTAGCTAACATAATTAAATTAGGCCCTAAAATTATAGCTTATAACAAAGACCAGTGGGGCCCTCGCCAACCTTGCACTTGCTCAGGGCCACCCGTGGAATCACTCCAGAACCCAATCTTCATGTCAAACCCTCATTTCCTCCCCACATTTCAGCATCAAACCTCAAAATTTGTTCAGATTCTTGGAATTGAGCTTCAAGAAGCAGATTAAGGTTAGAGCAGCTATGGACCTTGATTTCTCGTGACTATGATAAGTGAAGGTTTATCAAAAATTCTTCAAGAACTTGAGTAGGTTTCACCAATAAGAGGTAGGGCTTCCTTCACTTCTGTGAGTTTATTAGACTCTGTAAGAAAGATTTTAGATACACATATAACTATGTTGTTGTTTGTGCTAGACACTGCTTGCATATTAGGATTTAAAAGGATGGTGTAAAATGGGTTTGATAAATATTTATTGGTATTGTTGGATTTGTTATAAATGAGAAATTCATAATAGAAATGAATTATACTCCCCTTGCATGTATAGTCCAAGAGCCTGCAAACGTAAAAAGTGGTGGACCTACTGTGAATTATGACAGAAGATTGAAGGAAACTAGACTCTAGACTGAAACTAGTGATTATAAATGTTATAATAAGGAAATAAATTGAAGTGATTGTCCACGTCATTGGTGAGAGCCCACAAAGTGCATTGGCACGAGTATGTAGGTCTATGACACCGAAAACAAAAGAATAAGATATAATTTGCACGTGGGTCCACGCACGCGGAGTGTGCCCACGAATATATATAGAGGATACAGGACCAGATTAAATAAATGTAATTAAGTCATTAGCTAAAGCATTTCTATGGTTTGAAATTCAATTAGCGACATGTGATAGTTTGGTATTGACATAGTGTTAGTAAGCATAAAATACTCTGTAGAAATACAGAGATAACATTTTTTGGTAAATGAGTGATGATTGGAAGGCACTTGGAACGAAGAAAATTTCCAGTTATGTAGTGGGGTAAAAAACACCAAGATTAATCAATTACCGTTTAACACGGGATTACAATCAAGTTATTTAGCATATCATGCTTGTTCATAAATCATTAAGTTGTTATTAGTCGTTCAATGCACTAATGATTTTGTCACATGTTGGTGTGGTTATCTATACAACTTCATAATTACTGATAAGATAATTTAATACATGAGGTATGTAGCTTATATCTATTATTTGAATATGCAGATTGTTATCTTGCATATATCCCTATTAAGTACTAAATTACTCTCCGCGTTATTCAAATCTGCTATGTCCAAGTGGCTTGGACAGGGAAAAGAGACGAATTAATAACAACTCTAGTACAACAGCCTTCATGGTGTTTGACCACTTCATGAGTTATTGTTGTATACTATTAGTCATCTTTCATGGAAAACATTTAGGTTTGTATGGACATATAGACCAGTTATATGTGATATGGTATTACTGTATTTGGAATAGATATTCTTTGGGCCAGTTTGTACTTTATTTGGACCATGTTAAGTGTCGGTCTTAGACTCACAACTAACCTTCGATGTTGTCACCAACTTAACCAACTTCTCTAGACCCAGGTGTGGTTTTAACCCAGAAAACATTCAGGCTAGTTTAAGGGTCCATCCCACTTGAGCATAGTATGATACTCTACATCAAAGATGTAAAATAATTATTTCATACAAATAATGTTTAATACTCCACCTTGGATCAAACCCAACTGTCTTTAACCATCCCCCATCACCGTGATGTGGTGCACTACGACTCAATCTTAGATTGAGCCTGCAATCCTGCCACCTAGTGCCTTTTCCACTTCGGAACAAATACTTGGCGCACCCGGCTGATGTCCGTTGACGACCCGATCGAACCATAGGCTATGACACCATTGTCGGGTCCCAAACCCACAACTAAACACCAATATTATGCCCAACCAAATTACCTTGTCTAGGCCCAGGTGTGGGTGTTAATCTAAAAGGCATTGGTGCTAGTTAAAGGGTTCATCCCATTTAAGTATAGTATGTTGAACTCTACATCATATAGGATAATGGGACAATTGTTAAATATACATGATGTTTAACATGATGTATATATTATGAACTGGACTTGAGATAGAAAAATAATGGTTTGAACAATAGATGATTTATTGAGATAAAATATAATAACAGGTGCAATAAAGAAAAAATCCTTAACTATTTTAGTCGAGTCTCACATAGCGACGAGCCCAATTTGGACCTATTCGGGTTAAACCGGGGCCAGTGTTGTCGATTGATCTTTATTGGGGATTGTCGGACTTATTCCTCCCCCGGGGGGCTGAGTCGTTACATACGTGATGGTTAAGTCGCAAATGAAATTTGGTCAAGGTGTTGGTCAAATATTTGACCTGGACTAGAATTCTTGTCCTTGTTTTGCTATTTGGACCGGGGCATTACACATATATTTGGTGTTTTCTGCCTTAGTACTTCTATTGGATTTTGGATTTTGGATTTTTCTTCATGCAAATTGCCCATAATGGGTCCTTAGATCTTCAAAACCATCATCTGTTTACCTTTTTCTTCAATATTTTCTTCCTATAATATATCCAGAAAAGGTAGCAGATGAATTATTTGCCTGACCTTCATATTGATACACGCAATAGAAGGTATCAAAAGGGGTTGACTGGAGGTGAGAGACGTGAGCCACGAGGTATCTGCAGACAGATTTCTCCAGTAACAACTGTTGGCAAGCTACAGCATCTGGGGGAAGGGTTTGGTGTGTTGCAGACATGGCAGACACCGGCACATGGAGGTTATGACCATGAGACTCCAGGGAAGGTCACAACATGAAGAGCCAAGGCCAGTGGTAGCGCAGGCAGTGGAGAAGACGGTGTGGAAGCCGATGCACATTCGGTAGCGAAACCTTCCATAATTTATCAAATCACTAATTACTAGATCAAAGGCATATTTTTCAGAATACGGACGAATAAACAGACGAATGCCACAAACGAATGCAAGCAGTGATAATATATAAACAAAAACTCACAGTAGCTCAAGAAAGAATTATAATTACGTTGTATGCAGTAGAATAAAAACGCTTAGGAAAAAATCTTTAAGGGCCTGTTTGGTTTGCAACTATAATTCTGTTTTCTGTGTTTAAATACAATTCTGATAAAAATCTTCGTTTGGCAACCTGTGTTATAATCAAGTTTTTCAGAAAACAGATTTTGGGTGTTTTATAACATCTGTTTTTTTTATTTTTCAACTCAGAATTATTCATTCTTAATATTTTAAAGCAATTATACCTTAATATATAATATACATACATAATACATTAATGTGTGTAATTCTTATAAATAAAAAATATATGTGTACATATACACAAAATTACGTATGGAATAATATAAAGTTAAATAATATTATCAATAGATACATGATACTTATATATAGTTTTATACATATATTATTAATGTATGGAATAATATAAAATATACATAAAGTACATATGTATTAAAAAATATTATCAATTCATGTATGTATATAATTTTATAGTGAATTATATATGCGACATCATTATAAATATATATATATATATATATATATATATAGAGAGAGAGAGAGAGAGAGAGAGTTAAACTCCCTAACATACCTCATTAAATATACCTAAAAATACATGATATTAAATGTACGTGTATATAATTTATGATGTATGTATGTATGTATATGTATACATTCATGTATACCTCATTAAATATACCTAAAAATACATGATATTAAATGTACGTGTATATAATTTATGATGTATGTATGTATGTATATGTATACATTCATGTATCATGTATGTATGAAAGTTTTATATATATACATATATATATATATATATATATATATATACATATATATATATATATATATAATTAAACTCCACAACATACCTCATTAAATATACCTAAAAATACATGTTATATACCTCATTAAACTCCACAACATACCTCATTATATATATATATCCACACACACACACGCATATGTATGATATAAATATACATATTTGTCAATTTTGTCAAATTTTCAAAAAACTGTATTTAAAAACAACTTTACCAAACGCACACCAATAATTATAAACACAAAAAACTGAATTTTAAAACTGTATTTAAAAACAGTGTTTAAATCGAATTTTCTGAATAGAGAACCAAACGGGCCCTAAATAATTTCAATGTTTATTATATTATTAGTGTGCACCAAGGACAGCCTTCCACATTGGCAGCTTACAAAAGCTTTCATTATGTCTCCCTGTCATCACATTGGTCACATTCTTTATATATAGTGTAAACTATCACATGCTTAACTCATCTGGCGGCCTAAATTAGATAGCTTTGGTTCTACATATGTCGACAAGAACCGAACCAAACAGACCACCCTTATAGTACTTTACAAAACATCACGTGTGGGTAGCCCATTTTAGTACCATATGGTTGTTTACACCATACACCACCCCACCCAAAACTAAATATACCACCTCACCCAAATCCAAATGACTAAGTGAAACATAAGAGTCGAACTCTCAAACAAAAACCTAAATAACTGAATACAATTACAGTACTATAATAGTATTTTAATTTTTAATTAACTATTCTTTCCCTCCGGGTTGAATCCATTCGAATGGAATTTTGCAGACTGGTTGGTGTGGATTGTATCCCATCCGATCCAAAATAAGCTACTTTGGGGGAGAAAAATGTCAAAAGGCCCATGGTCAAAACCAACCGTAGATTGGATTTCATATGTCAATTGGTTCAAACTGGATTCCAATCATTTAAAGCCGATTATAGCTATATTAGGTTCAGTTAGCTTCAAATGGGTTGATTTCAAACTGATGAGCACCCGCATGCACCTTTTATTTGAAGCCCACCCTACACTGATATTTTCCCCATCTGAGTCCAAATATGGAGAAGTTTCACTTAAAAGATTTGATGGATTCCCATCACATAGCCTAATAAGGCTACATATGTAGAACTTCAATTTAACTTTAGTAGCCTTACACATGTTGGGTTGTAAAAAAACACCACTTACAGTTTGATGTGACTACTAATCCATCACTTGAAGATTTGTAAATTATCAATTTGAAGAGCATCGCAGTATGTGTCGCAATTCAACATAAACATCTTTAACATGGACTACGCCTTTTCAAGAAAAGAAATTCCCTCAATAAATATAAAACACCAAGCTTCAAGCTAATTGGCTATATCAAGAAGTGCAGGGAGAAGGAACTTAAAGTAACACCTGTCACGATGGCACTCATTATAGGTTGGTCCCAATGTCCTAGAACGCATATCATTTGAATACATTGACTGGGAATAGAGACGTTCGCCGCTATATTCTCTAAAATGTGGTAGAATAGGAAAATACGTAATATAAGCCATACCATTGGAATGCATTTGAGGTTTAATAAGAAAAGAGTGATTTGTTTTAATTCGTGTTGATTCAATGCTATTCTATCCCTACAACTCACGAAGTTCGTACATTGCCCATCCAGATATGTATTGGAATGAAGCACATACAAACATATATCAATCAAGCGTTTTGATTCACTTTCTCCTCAAAAGTCTATTATTATATTTCAATCCACTTATCATGTTCTTTCACAGGAAGAAAATAAAAAAAGAACTTTCTTATCGGTGCTTAATTTAATATTCTGGAAGAAAACATATCACATCTCCAAATGTGTTTTGAATATATAGTCACTAGGGAACTAGAATTTTTAGACGGGTTACCACTTTAAATGATTCCCACATGCATGATTGATGAACTTTTATTATCCGGTAGTTCTCGGTCAAGCTTACTGTTATGATATGAGGAACCTGCCTCATAATGCTGGTTCCTCACTATCCCTAATAGCAGCAGGGAGACTCCAAATCTTTCTCTCAGGGAATGGTCAGCTATTTTTCCTAAAATTTTCCTCACAAGTCCTAATAGCAGTAGGGAGGCTCCAAACACTCTTTACTCCTACTTGTCATAGAAGCAATCAAATACTATTTTCCAAAAGAAAGACTATTAATAAACAAATGTAAAAGAAATAAGTTCAACTTATCATCTTAGAAGAAAAAAAATGCACAGAAATGGAAGTGTGCATATACAATATATCTTGTGCATGATTTCATTGCTTAAATATATAAGGGAAAGCAAATTGCCTAAAATAGAGAAACAGTTGGGGCCAGTAATAAATGTAAATGGCTCAGCTTCACCATATGTAATTAGCAGGGAAAGCAGAGGCGTGAGAAATGACAGACCAACTTAGTTACCCAGCCCACACGGCATCGACATATGAAATCTGTCATAGTTCTTATTAACTACATGTACATATCATAATAAATCTTAATTAATCAGAAAAGTATATAATCAAACCTGTGAATTTGAAGTCTCTTGGTCACTAACAGAGGAATTGCCATTTCGTAACATAAATGATG
The DNA here is from genome assembly GCA_949130495.1 of Sambucus nigra. NCBI lineage: Eukaryota > Viridiplantae > Streptophyta > Magnoliopsida > Dipsacales > Adoxaceae > Sambucus > Sambucus nigra. The sequence goes on from OX422208.1 coordinate 589,922,003, forward strand.
ATGGTTTGGGGGGCAAATCATCAGAAGATTCCAGAGACACAGCTATGGTCTCGTGTTCCCTTTTAACCACTTCATCAAAAACAGAACTTGTACTGGTGACACTAATAGGACTCTGAGAAACCATAGGCTGTCGTTCAGTAGGATCCTCCTTGCCGAGGTTGACCTCCATTTCTTTCTGCCTGGGATGGTTGTCGGGTAAAGATTCGATATTACAGGCATATCTGCGACGAGAAGACCGAGATTTCTTGCTGCTAGATCCTAGAATTTTGGATGAATAACCTTCGTTCTGATTGAAATTTCCTTTCAGTACCTTATTTCTACCCCGACTCATTGCCTCTTTCGGCATCATCAATCTGTCGCCAACAAGAGCCTCACGTGGTGCATTTGTTTTATGACTTCTGCTGCTAAGAGGAGGAAGTGATTTTGATCTTGAAGAATTTCGAATATATCCATCCTTCCAACCATTCCTACTACTAATACCCAAAGGGCTATCACAGTCTACAGTCCCATTGTAGCTACCAAAATCATCGCTGTTCACATCCACACCCGTTATAACATCGAAATTTTCAGGGCTCATTTCCCTATCGGAAATAGCAAGCATTTCACCCAGTGTACTACCCTTACAAACCACTTCCACATCCTGATACCTGTGAGTCATCTTCCACCTCTCTGACATTCTCTTCTTTGCCTCCCTACTTACAAAGGATTCAGTTGAACCAGATGATGAACGCTTGTATTGGTTATTCCAATCAAGGGAATTTTTGGAAGTCAGTATCATCAATTCTGATTCACTTGCAGAATCACTTCCAGAGATGCTATACGAACTCTCATCCCCAGCATATCCTCTAATTCCCGAATATGACGTATGAATCCGCCTGCTGACAAAATTCTCTCTCATTTTCCTAGTAATTTCTTTGGCGATTTCTCTTGCTTCTCTAGAATTTGTCTTTGAAAATGCTGCATCTTTAGGTATGTCATTATTTCCCAAAGATCCGGCCTCCCCAGTCCAGACACTTGAATATTCTGTATGCCTGCTACAATCAGACAGATAAGCATTGGAATAATCAGGAGATGAAACATTTTTAATAGGACTGCGCTTCTTCCCAAAGTTCGGCTTCAGAACAACAATCCTGGTGGGGGGAATCTCTGTCTGAGACTTCCCATCTATTCGATTTTTTGAAGACTTCTGAGGAGTTTGAGAACTACAACTATTATAGGGGTGGCTTAAGTGATCATCATCATGATTTCGACGGGAGCTTATTTCAGGCTTTCGTGGAGTTCCTCTCTCTGATCTCCAGCCTTTAGAATTGGCTTCAGACTTTGCAGAATTTGATGGCTTTAGAACTGCTATCTGACTACAGAGAGAACTCGAGGGAGAACCCTGTCGGTCATGCATATGCTTTACACACGAGGAATCAGGTTGCTGAAGAAATTTCTGCATCAAGTCCTTATCGGAGTCTACCAACTCAGCTGTGTCATGGAATTCTTTTGAGCCCTGAACCAGGTCATCAGTGGAAAGATGTTTTGCATCAATGGACCTTTCCTGATTTAATGCCATCTCTGCTTTTGTGATCTTTGAGTTTCTAGTCGCGTTTGATGAGGAACGGGGATAAACAGCATGCGATGATTCCAGAACTTCATAAACATCCTTGAATTCTTGCTGCTCCATTGAGCTCTTCCTACTTGACCGGCCTTCATAGAGTTGACCATTCCTTTGGAGTCCTGATACAGTCCTCTGTTGATAGTTGTCCGACAACTTTTTATGTTGTCTATGAACAGGCTGCGGAGATGGCATCCCATCAAGACCCATCAATCTGGCAATAACACTCGGTGACCGTTTCTTGGCTTCAGTTTCTTTAGACATTTCTTCTGCTAACAACTTCTTCATTGGAGTTCCAGTAACTCGTTTGGAAGACCTCTGCCCCAGGTCAAACATGAACTACAATAGCCAAAGCGATAATCTCGAATTTATTAATCCATTGTTTACAAAAAGAGAAGCGTTATACCTATATATCTCAGCAGTATTGGTGTTTTCATAATGATTATTCAAAATTGAATTAACAAACTTAAATTCAGAGACAAAATAAAATTAAATTAAATTAAATTAAAAAAAATGATGAAGGTCAAATTCAGTGCACAAGGTGTGACCGGGATCGGGAGAATATCCCATCACAAGTTCTACAACAACAACAAAAGGAGAAGAAAAAAACAGTACCAAATCTTCCTTGGTGTTACCACGCTCGCAAGAACTAGATTCTGATGCGAATTTCCGAACGATTTTGTGCTTTTGAATCTGCTCGTTTCCTGGACATAAATCCTATCACGAAATTAGGATAGCTATTCAAAGATAACATATAAATATAACCCGCATCACAGTTTACAATCATTGAATCAAAGATAGGAACTAGCATGCGTACGAGCGGTCTAATCCATGTCACTGAATTGAAACCCGCACACCCTTGTAGAACAAGTTGAAGAATAAATTTATCTAACCGTAAATAATACAAGAGAGACTGAAGCTAGATTAAAAGAGCCCAAAATTCAGTCAAAACATAAAGAAAGAAGCATGACAAACAAATTTCGTGGAATATATAGAGTTGCAAATGATAAATCACTCCCCAAAAGAGCGAAGAAATTTTTTATTCACATAATGTAGTAGTAGAACATAAGGTATGTTTGACTGCAGTGGGTGAAAGTAAAATTCTTAACCCCCCACCCTCTACCCAAATAAAATTTTCCCATGACAAATGTCCAAAATTGCAGGAACATATTGTACTTTAGGCAAACCTAAAAAAAAAATCGAGGTCAACTTTGTGCCATCAAACATATCAAAAGGTAAAAATTAGAGACTCTTCTATATTTACCATGCCAAATACAAGGAATCAAACACAGCTTTAGAGAAGTTGAAAGTAACTGAATAGAGCAGCTTTGAAACCATGAGGCCTAGCAATTATATCTCATCATACCGGTAGACCACAATAAAGAAACAAAATTATGGTTATACCACTAAACAGAAAAACGTACTCATTCCGCTTGCAAACAAAACCAACTTTAAGTAAAGCACACTCACAAAAGACAGGGGATACAATGAAATTATCAATTATTTTACATAAACATTTATAGCGAATAACAAGAATTCAACCTCATAGATTAACCGCATCTTCACAACGAGCACGAGGTAAGGAAAATCACAAGAGAACTGTTCGGTTACTCAGAAAAAATTTCAAAGACCTACGAATAAAAAGCATAAAACAAAAAATTTGAAAAAGATTCCACTGAATTTTCTAGAAACCAAACAGACAGTAAAAATATGTAGAGAGAGAGAGAGAGAGAATCTGACCTTCAGTGGCGGTTGTTGTCCTGGATTTCCTTTGCCGAACTCTCTCCATTTTTCACTAGTTAAAAAAAATGGAAAAAGGAAGAACGGACGTTTCCGAGAAAACTCTAGATCGTAAATCTCGGGGAAAAGGACGAGAACAGGTCGAAGCAAAGAGAGAAAGAATCCAAGAAGATCATAACGACAGATTCACCTCTTTTAAACTCACAAACATAAAAACAAGCATGTCATGTTTCTATAGTATTTTAGAGAGAGAAGAGAACAGCAACAGGGAGTGTGAGTGAGGTTAACAGTGAGAGCGAGAGCGGGCATTAATGATGGCCCCGGCGTAGAAGAAAAATTTTGTTTTGTTTGGGTCCTTTTTTCGCATATGATTTAAAGGAGAGACAGGCACGAGACAGGGACGGTTTTTTGAACTTTCAAATACCTGCGAATAAACCGGCACACTGGGACGGGTGACCCTATCTGCGCGGGCAACTCGTCTGCTCCATTACTGCTTATGGAGGTGAGGTAGTCAACAACCGTGATTTTGGTAGAAAATGAGGCAGCTTTGCTGATTTATTATGTGATGAAAGTATGTATGGGATCTAGTTATTTATTTACCGTGTAGATGTAGTAGTTATATGAACATCTATGGTTAGTTAGTTATTTAATGACTTACTTAATTAGGTTACGATTCGCTAACTATTTGTCATGAAAATGCACCCGTTGCGGCATTTTAATGGCTTAACAACTTATAATAATTAAGAGTTATTATATTTAATAACTCACGAAATTAGTAAACTTTAATTTCAAATTATTATTTCCTACGGTAAATTTAAAAAAACATATATGTTTCAATTAGGTATTTTGTATTAAATCCTAATAAACTATTTAATAATAAAGACATCAATGTCTCGCTAAATTAGATTATGTCTCATTTGAATTAAGCTATGAAAATTGGAATTCTTTCCATGTCTCATCTCATATGAATTAAACTATGGAAAGTGGGGTCTAACTCTCGAGACAAGACCTTGGTTGTTTACGTTTCATCATTTTTAAATTGCTATGACTATTTGTGTTTTCGAACCTTATACCTCTATATGAAGTTATTTTTATTCGAGGATGTTTAGGTTTAAGGATGCATGGTAGAGACGGTAGTTTTCCAAATAAAATTAATTACTAAGTTAAGATATATTTTTGCTCAATTCTAAAGAGACAACAAAATATATCATAAAATGTTTATGTGTTAAAGTAATACCAAAGATAGAGTCAACTCAAATTTTATCTTCTTAGTTAGACAAATGATCCTACTAATGTAAAGAGTAAAAAAATAAAAAAACGGATATACGAGGAAAAAAGACACAATAGAACTAAGCCCGATTTGAACGACAAAGGTATTAAGGTACAAACTTACAATAAAAATTGCATCTTATACTCCTTCGACACATTTTTTATTAACACTACTTCACATTTTATCTCTCAACCAAGGGAAGTCGACAACAGATGGAGGTTGCTACTCAACGAAAACACATTTCGATCCACAAGCAATGTCTTCAAATCATCCCAGAAATAAATCCTTTATGTTGTGAAGATAAACTTGCTCCAAGAAAAATAAAACCAAGAGTAATCAATAAAAATTACATAAATGATGTGTGAGGATATCCTAAAGGTTGAAAAGTGTATGGAACTTAAAATCTCACAAAGTGTGATTCAAACTCAAAAGTAAGAAAATCAACTTAAGAACAAAGTTTAGAAATGTTTATTCGAGTCTTAAGTTAAAGAAGCTATAAATACTTCTAATAATTTCCTCGCAAAGAAAACCAAAAGTTTGAATAGCACAAAGAAAAGTTTTCGCTTGCAAGAATTTTGATTTGATTATGGCATATAGGCATGTAAGAGTAAAGTTCTCTTATATTTTCATAATTACGGATTTATAAAATGTAGTTTAAGTGTGTAGCATTGATTGAAGATCTTCTACATGGTTGATAATTATGTCGACCACAAAGAGGCATAAAAAACGACATCAAAAGAATCCATCACACTAAAGTACAAGCCATGCAATAGGTAGTACAAGTAGAGATTTAATTTTTAAAATATAAAATTAATCTAACTTTGGTGAAATTTGTTTCAAATATTTTAAGCTATTTTTTGAATTTTTATCAAAATATTCCATGGTATATCAGTGCTATGTCGACAGAGTCTCCAATAACATACAAGGTTCAGTATAAAGAACTCAATATATAATTGAATGTTTTATAATGTAAAAGTATAAAATTTTCTATGCGCGATCAAACTATTAACTCAAGCACTCACACAAAGTCAAAACAATTTTTCCATCATTAAATTATCTTTTAAAGAAAAATCATTCAAATAACCTAATATAGTCGACCAATTCAGACTCAAGTTGACTGTGTTAATTATCATAGGACTAGGACTATAAATTGATCCGGACAACCCCCAAAACCCACCCGTTCGGTCCGATATTTTCGAATCGAGCTTTATTTGAGTTTGAGTTGAGCCAAGCCCGAGGTCTTTGTTAGTAATCAAATAATGCAATATGTATGAAATTTATTAGGCATTTGTAGGTTTTCACTATTATTTTCCTGATTTTTATTTAATATAAATATTAATTAGATTTTAGTGTGTGCATCTTCTCCATGATGAAAATACAAGAAAAAGGTCACTAATTTTAACGTTTTTAATAAAAAAAAATGGGAACCTGGCACAAAGCTCGTAATATTTATGAGTCGGGTTCAAGCCTAGGTGGAAAAAATTAGTTTGGATTAAGCTCAGTCTTCAGCATGGGTAAGATAGTTTGAGCCGACATGAGCAACCCCAAGCGCGGCTCATCCAACCCAATTCACAACGCTACTTACTACTGCTTTATATTGGGAATAAATGTTGGGACTTGGATTCAACTAACTTAAAAATTAGTCTACTAAATTTTATATAATTGATCGAGTTTGGACATGGTCGATTATTTTCAATTTTTAGTACAATAACGACTAGTTAATTAAAATACAAAAAGCTTTACCTATCGCTAGTGGTTATGTTTTGTCCAATGCTATATATACCTATAAAAATTTACATACACAAAAGCTCAAAAACAAAAATCAAATGTGAGAGGTACTTTACAACACTTGATCGAACAAATTCATTGAGATTGCAAAATAAAAACAAATTCATCGAGATTGCAAAATAAAAACGAAATTAAAAATCTCATATCTTCACATGCACTCTTTGACACTTTAATTTATCATCCAAATGAGTGTTATACCCTTTAGAGATAAAGTTATTTTATTCAATAAAACTTTTTTTTATTCTTTTACTATAACAATCATTTTTACTTTTTTATTATAGTGTTATTTTCATTGTTTCTTCATGGTCAAAAGTGTCATAATTGTAAGAAGTCAAGGAAGAAGGTAATGTTCTTAAGATTGCTCGTGTACATTTTGGCAAGGAAAAAGGTCTTGTTATTGTTAATAGTGGTTGGAAGGTGTGAAACATTCTTCTAAGGTTTTAGCTTATGCCTATGAGAGCCGAAGACAGTGTAATTCTCGAGCCCCCTATTGTGCATGGATATATGCAATGCCGAACCATATAAAATATCAATTTGGAAAGCCTTTTTAACTATCTCTTTACTGTTGATCTTATTCTTTATTTAATTTTCCAGACATACATTCTCCATACTTTAATCTACTATATTTTTTTATTTGTTGTTAATTTTATATAAATAATTCACACACACCCTCCTTTAGTATATTTCTAGAAGAAAAAAGCATGTCATAATCCATTTAACTCTGTCAATTACCATGATATAAAAAAGAGAGTTACAATATGCATTTATATTTTAATTTTATTTTAAGATAATCCTATTTATGTGGGGGTTAAAAAATCAATTACTTTGAATATCTCAGAGCATTACCGGTGCACGGGACATATTTGAGCATTAGTACGGTATATTATGGATACCAACCAAAAAAAATTAAAAGCGAAAAAATGGGAAAAGTGACGAAAATGACACTGTTCAGAGGGTTAATCTCACATGGAAAAGTCTTTTTCGGTTGAGATTTGAGTTCAACTAGAGGGGATTAATTCTTAAAACTCAAATGGGATATTGTTTTCCATGGGAGAATTAAAGTTGGTTTCTCAAACGGAATACAATGTTTCATGGGAAAAATATGGGTAAAAAACGACATTGTTTAGTCTTTAATTTTTATTGTATTTCGTTTTGGAAAATTTTAAAGGGTTGGTTTATTGACCACACCCATGCCATACCAACCCTTAGATACCCATTTACCCATTGCTAAGAATGCTATTGTATACATGTAAAAATATCTTAAACCCCTCTCTCTCTCTCTCTCTCTCTCTCTCTCTCTCTCTCTCTTCCTCTTATATATATATATATATATATATATATATATATATATATATATATATATATATATATCCTCCCATAATTTCTCTATCTCACTCTCTTCTATTATAAATCCAAAAAACAAGTCCTTGTAATATAGAACATTAAGTATGTAAAGATTGCTACTATAGCTAAATTGGGTATGAATCTCTCTCTTGTTTGAAGATTATTCTGGGTTACTTTAAATCGTCAAAAGGTTAATATCAAATGTATATTTATTTTCACTAATTTCATTTGTTTTCCTTATGCATAATTGTAGAAGTTAACTCGATTTGGGACTCCTACGATTATGGACTCGTGGAGAGAGAAAGAGAGAGAGATTAATTTTAACTCAAACTTGCATGTAGTTTATCTTATCTTATCCGGTGGGATTTTGGTATCCAAGTTAGATAGGTAACGTAGTTACCTAGTTTTTTAGGTGTCTTACACTGTCTGGGATTCTCGAATTTTATCTCATATTTAAGGAGTGATTCCCCATCGAAAATTAGTTGTGTGACAATTGGTTTTATCTCCAAATATGACTCAATAAGGGAATTTTATGAGTGAAAATTAAGGGTTCACTTTTGGTAGAAAATTAGTGATTTTAGGGATAGATTTGGAGTATTCTCTATTATGGATTTGGGTAGAATCTAATAGCCTTTGGTAGGATTAATATTCAAAGAGTCTTCCATTATGATGTCTAAGGGTTATTTGTGAGAAAAGAGATTATTCTACATAAAGAAGGAACAAAAAGTCCATTCATTTGTAACATTCTTTAATTTATTGACACAAATCGCTTGTGGGAATAGCCAAATTGGTGAACTGTGTAAATTTTATTTTCTTTCAACTATTTTTTGCTTTCTCTATATAGATTATTATATTTTGGTGCGAATGGTTTATTGGTCATAGATCCCTAGATCGATACATGCACCGCGCTTCTGCACAACAAATTGGTACCAGAGCCTAGGTGGAAAACTATGATCTTTTGTTAAGGCATTCAAAATAAAGTACGATGTGGAGAAATTTTATGGAAAGAATAATTTTGGTTTTGAAAAGTGGGGGTTACGAAAATCCTTGTCAAAGAGGGGTTGATCTAAGCCTTAAAAGCAAAAATCGATGCAATGAGGGATGGAGAGTGGAAGAAGATAAATAAGAAGGCTTTTTCCATGATTCAATTGTGTTTGTCTAAGGAGATTAAACACAACATTATGACGGAGACTTCCACTACGGTGATTTAGGTAAATCTTGAGAAGCTATATTTGGAAAAGTCCTTTTTTTTTTAGGTTCAAGTCTTGGGGAGGGGTAGGGGAAGGGGGTGAGACTTGAACCCCCAACCTCTTGCAAAGCAAGGGTTGGTGGTAACCATTGGGGCAAGCCCCTTTGATTTTTGGAAAAGTCTTTGACTAATTGAATAATCTAAAAAATTAGCTATACCGATTTTGTATAGGCCTGAGTACTTTGTTTCAAGACGGCCTCAAAGAGTTTAATAGGATTCTCTTGGAACTATTAATCATGGAGGTGAAGATGGAAGAAGAAGAAGACAAAGTTTTTTTTTTTTGCTTCTCTTTCCGAGAGGTATGATCATTTGATGACTACAATGATGTGCGGAAAGAAAAATAAATGTGCCATGCATTATATTCCTAAACTTAGAACATGAATGGGAAAGGCAAGGGAAAGGTTTAAGATGCATCAACAGCGGTGGCGGATGCATGTCATTGGGAGGATGTCAACAACTTTAATCTCATGGCATCTGATAATTTTAGTGAGTATTTTATTGATTGTTGGGTTCTTGATTTTGGTTGTTTAATTTATATGTGTCCCAATAGGGATTATTTTTCATCCTACAAAGAGGTGAAAGTAGGTCCAGTTTTTATGGACGATGGGAGAACCTTCAAAATTCTAAGAATTTGATCAATCAAAATAATAAGTTGGTGAAAACTTTGTGCAGTGTTCAATATAATATGGGTCTTCGGATGAACCTTATCTCGGTGTGTGTGATAGATACCATAGGTTACAAGTATATAAGATTTACTTAAGCTAAGAGGATTGTGGAAGGTTCTCTTGTGATATCTAAGGGAACCAACGTGAGAAATTTATATGTTCTCCAAGGGAAGACAGTAACAAGTGGAGCTATATAGTGTGGGATATCTTATAGCGAGCGCAATCGAATCTTGGCAATTGAGGATAAGACAAACATGGCTTGCACTATGAGAAGAGTGACGATATTTACTCTCAATTCGGTTGTGAGGGGACTCCATAACATCCTAAGATAGTGAAATTCAATTTGAGATGCAAACCAAAATTGTAGCAATCTTTATAGGGAGGTAGACCTATGAAGGCGTACGTGACATTATCTCGTAGTGGCACTGGGATAGTCCATTCGAAAGCCATAAAGATGAATAGAAGGCAAACAATAAGTCATAATAGATATGTGAGGGAAAGTTAAGGGCATCTATATAATCTAAGGGAGGAGAATTTGATATGCATCGGTTAAGGAGTATGCCTAGGATTAGGTTTGAGTAAGCCTCAAACCTAGTCATAAATATTCATTAGTATTTAGGTATGGCAATTATGTATTTTAATGATAACTCTCACGTTATATTTTTATTGGATTGTTCGTTGGAGTTTGCTGGAAAAAAATTTCCTGTGAATAATGATTTTCTAGGGGTGTTCGTGACCAACGATCTTAGTTTCAACTCAGCAAAAATTGAATTCGCTTAAGCGAAGGTTTCTGCATGTTAGTGAAAGTTTATGGGAAATTTCTCTAAATTGGCACAAGGCTAGTGAGGGTAGGATTTAACTCCAATGACGTGGTGGCAAAAATGAAGGTTTTTTTGCTTTAGCAAATGTTGGGCATTAGGGTTTGGAAGACTCGTTTCGGTGTTTTAATTGATTGTATCAAGGTAAAGATTTGTAGAAATTGGTTGAGTATAGGATCCCTACGATTATAGACTAGGATAGAGAGAGAGTTTGAGTTTAACTCAAAATCCCCTTTAGTTTATCTTAGCTTATCCCATGGGATTTGGTATCCAAGTTAGATAGGTAACTTAGAGAATCTCCATGAGTCGTGTATAATTTTAGTGTAAATTCAATGTCTAAAGTAGGTTTTACACTAAAAGTATACACTATCCTTTTTTGCACTTAAATGATTTCCATTCAACTTAAAGTGTAAAAGTTGAAAAGATCAACAACACACCAACATATGTAACTTAAGTAAAAATATAAAATAAAAAATTAATTGATAATATATTGAATATGGATCTTATTAGATAGATCTCGACGAATTCATTGTAAAAATATAATAATAGGATACATAAAATAAAAGATAAATCATTTTTAAAGTTTAGATGAGAGAGAAAGATGATGTGGCAGTTGTGAGTGCAAAATCGTGGAGGCCCAACTATTAGTAGTCCAAGTAAGCCCAGTGTGCTGCACAAGTCAAATTCAACATTGCATGAATAAGTATATGAATATATGATGTGGATAATTGAAGACTCGTTTCGTTACCTACATTCTAGGAGGAGATAAACAAGAATCATCAGCGAGCTAATAACGAGCTAGGAGAGTTTTCGTATAGCTCAACTACTTTTTATTACTATAAATAAGACCATCACGCCGAGGCAAAAGGGCATGTAATTATGAACCTCTAACGAATTAATAAAAATTAAAAAACCCTCCGTGGACTTAGGCAGTTGTCGAACCACTTAAATTCTGTGTGTTGTGACCATTTCTTACTCTCTTATGTCCTTTTCTCTTTAGAATTATTAATTGTGATTTCTTGCCCTCACAATTGGCATTATTCTATGGGAACAATTCTCATTTCTAAAAACCAACTTGGAGACAAAGAGTGAACACAATGCCTCATCACCCACACAGTGCACCCCCTCCTGGTGACCTACGACTTGATGTGCCCCTATTCAGAGTCAGATCTGAGGTTTATTGAGATAGAAATCCTAGATTTTGCCCAGAAGAGCAACTTTCTGAGCAGAGAAATGAGCAACCTAAATCAACACAGATCTTACGACTGATCAACACTTATAACAACTCCACCAGTAAGATGAGGCAACTCACTTACAAATGAAAGAGAATGCACATCTCCAATGATAACTGGAGAAGATGGAGAAAGAACTCCCTGAAGGAAAATGCAAACGCTATAGTCGTACGCTGAGTCCTTGGGCGAGAAAAACTCACAGTGGAGGAAGAAGTCCTAGCCGCGAGCAGGATAGTTTAGATCATAGGAGTCATCTGACAAGATGACATCGGGATGAAGGACGTCACAAGCAAGATATACAAAGCTTGGTATGAAGAAAAATGGAACAACACCTATCTCATTATGGGGAAAGATCCACAAAAGAGTTGGCGAGAAAGGCCCTTACTATAAAGATGCAGTCCGACTTTTCAAGGGAAATTATGGAGGAAGAACCTCTAAAGAAGTTTACATCCACAAGGTTAAAGATATACAATAGGCAAGTGATGACTCTATGGAACCACAACGATGCTCTTATGTGTCGAATATTCCCATCTAGCCTATGAGATATCGCCCAAAAGTGGGTCGAGAGACTGCCTCACATATCGATTAAAAGCTTCAAGTCCCTTACATAAGCATTAACAACTCTCTTTACAATTGGAAGCTCGAATTCGAAGAGGATGGACACTCTCATCACCATGAGGAAGAAACCACAAGAGACATTACACGAATATGCCAAACGTTATTGGGAAACCTTCAATAAGGTAGAAGATTGCTTGAAAAAGGTGGACGCAGAATTATTCAATATTGTCTTTCCCTTAACTTCGTATTGTATCAGTATCTCACGAAGAAAAAAGAAGACACCATCAATGATCTCATATCGCGTATTGAGAAGTATGCCAAAGTGGAAGACGTGGTCAACCTCAACCAAGGGGAAACTGGTCGCGCAAATGCGACTAAAGGAAACGCTAAGGAAAATGCCCCAAATAAGGGGAACAAATGTAATACCCCGTATTTTTATAGCTTTTAAATTATGGGATTTATTAAATGTAATTAAGATAAATTAATTTAATTTTAATCCGGAATGTTGCTTTAAATATTTACTAGCGTGACGAGAGTTAGTAATTATGGAAAATTTGTTATCTGTTGAATATTACTGGATGAGTATAGTAATATATGAGATTTATTGTTATAATATTGTCACGTGTGAATAAAATAACAATTATGGAAATTTAAGTCGGGACGCGCCTGTGTCGTGTCGGGACTAAATGTTGATTAATAAGTGAATATTTTATAAGTTATTCGTATGGTCGTTTTGAGTGAGCCAACGTGTCCGGAAGGGTCGAGATAGTCAGAAAAGTGTACTCGGGGGTTTAGTTTGGGTCTCGGGGCATTTTTAGGCCCAATTAGTACCCCGGGAGGGCGTTTTGGACATTTCGCAATTATGGGTAATTAAACCTACGAAAATTAAAAGGGTTATATAAGATATCTAGGTTGTCTTATAGGGTTATAACAACCAAAGACAAATGACGGCCATTGGAGAGGAAGAGGAGAAGCTCTCCAAGGAGTTCTAGGCCAAGAACACCTCCGATTGCACCGCCGTCACCACCAACGCGTAGAACGCGAGACGGGGAACGAAACCACACCAATTTCAACACCAAAACAGATTTCTAAAAATTTCAGGCAAGTGTTTATCTTGCTTATTTCGTTGATGCATCTTTCATATTAGTTTAGGAATGATTAGGATGAATTGTATGGAAGAAAAACCCAATTTGAGATAGGAAATTGCATGTAGTGATGACTTAAATGATATTTTAGAAACCCTTTGTCATGTAAAGGATTAAGAGCTTGATTAAGAAAAGAGTTCTAATTAGATACAAACACTAAAAATTTTATTCCGGATGATCGGACCATTGGAATCGCTTGAAATTTTAGTATGTTGTAGCGAACGGCGAGACAGGACTGCTGACAAAAATTCAGCTTGATCGAACGGTCGGATTTCTAAAAATATTATTTTTACTAGAGAGTTTTATGTTTTGAGGACTCTTAGAGAGTTTTATGTTTTGAGGACTCTTAGAGAGTTTTATATTTTGAGGACTCTTCTAAATAAATAAATAAAAAATTCAATTAAAATTCCATTTTAATTCCGATTTCGAAACCATTTGAAATTCTCATCTTTGAAAATAAAATTCAAAATCCTTTAATGTAAGGCGAAATCTATATTTTTGGGATATCTTACATGAGGGACAATGTAAGTATATGTTAAAGAGAGAGAGACACGTAAGAGAATTACTTTGGGACAAATGTGTATACCTACTGAATTTTATACTTGGGAGGATAGAATCTGTGAGCGTGATGTAGTAAGTGGAAAAGTTCCTCAAATTAAAATAAGATGTGAATGGTTATACTTGATAACTAAATAATGAGAAATAAATACAAATGTCGTAATTATGGGAATTGAGAATTTACCCATTATTGAAATGGTAATGTTAGTATAGTTATATGATTGTGTATGCATATACTATCTATGTGTGAAAATCATGCCCACGCTACTTGCTATCCCTGAGGTTTTCGCGCTGGGACAATCTTATCTTAATGGGACCTTTATGGGGGATATTGACTTGTACCCTAGAAGATAGATATCCTTGGTACAGGCTATCGAAATGATAGTTCAGACGGTCCTAAGAGATGCGGGTATGTGCTTTCCTCTTAGAGACTTGGAATCTATGCTTCGCCTCATTTTGTTTGTGTATAGGTATCCTTGGTACAGGCTATCGTAGTGATAGTTCAGACGGTCCTGAGAGACTTGGAATCTATACTTTGTCTCAATATTGTTTGAGCATGTGTTGATACAGTTCGAGAGTGATTCCGAATCTGTATTCCCTTAGTACGAGTGATACGGGGATTGGATAGTAGAGTATGCCCGCACCATAGTTGTTATTTGGGGTGCTGTTGTGATATATATATATTTTATGAGTAGTTAATATATATATGAAATTCTGAAATCTGGAACTGCCTATTGCGATGAGACATGTAGGATATGGTTGATGACTCAAATTGGAAATACTTGTTTTGAGAAAGTATAATATGACACTGGAAAACTTTATTGATTTATAAAGTTAAAAATGAGAACTTTGGTTCCTAATTGAAATATCCTTTTCGAACAATTGAATAGTTAAATTTTGAATCTTACGAGTAAGCTAAGATAAGTTAAATCATTGGGAAGATTAGTGCGATAAATGATAAGACAAACCGTTGGGAAGGTTAGTGCGATAGGTGTGCACATTAGAAGAGAGGTGAGAATTCCTCAAGAGAGTGACGCACTAATATGTTGTTGCATTGGCCTGTATCAATTTAAATACTTGCTAAACAAATTTTAAACCATATACACTATCGGGCTCTGACCCGTTTCTCTCTCTCTCTCTCTCTCTCTCTCTCTTGTATATATATATGTATGTATTACAGGTGCCCAGCCACAGGGGCGTAACGCGCTGCAGCTTAGGTGGAAGTTGCAGGACTCTTGATTAGACGACTTCGTTCATTCGGATCCACTCTTAGTACTTTCATCTAGTTGGGCATGTGTAGCTCTTTCCATTATTCCGTTGTTATTGGACATTTGTATTTCAGTTATTTCCAGTATTGTTACTATGGGATTTATTCAGTTTGGATGTGTGACTTTAGATTTCGTATGTTGACATTCGATTGACGAATGTATTAAATTAATTGGATTATGTTGCAGAATTTAATGTGGTGTGATTCTTACTTATTTAATGTTGTTAATAAAATAAATGATTTTTCTTTAAATAAAATTTGGAAAGTATGTATGAACATGGTTTTGACACTTAGCTTAATTAATTATGGTGTTAAATTGGAAAATTTTATTTTTCGACAGTGATGCTAAGAATGGACCAACTGTTCACCTTGATTTAATTTAATAAAGGAGTGATCGCCCGATATTTAATTAGGCGGGGTGTCACAGGTGGTATCAGAGCATCAGGTTCTAGTGTCCTTAGGATCTGTACGGCTTATTATGCTTTCAGCGTTGCTTTGTTTGCTATAGAGCCCTATGTTTAGGATTGTTGATTCCCTTGACGAGATTTCGTTCTCCTGCTATAATGTGTATACACTAGTGAATTCTAATTTCGTTCGGATGTGTGCGTGTGCCGAGCGATGACGGATGTCAAAAGAGGACCGTTAAGCGTACATCAGGAGGCAGGGCTCAGTTGATATTATGAAATATATCCGAGGATGATGATCGTAGTCGAGGTCACCTCCATTATGGTACGAGAAGCCACGAATAGAAAGGCGACTAAGGTGCAGCAATGATTTTTCAAATGCTGTTATAGTCAAATGAGGTGCGAGGGTAAACTTACCCAACGTATTACAAAAATGTGTAGAGACTGTCAATGGGAAATTTTAGAAATGCGGAAATTGTATGTATCTTTACCAAAGGAGGTAATGTACCCAAAGGCTTAGATATAGGACGAAGTGTGGCAAACTGAAAGTGAAAATTTAGAGAAAATTTTCTTGGCTTTCGGGACGAAATTATAATGGTTGGAGTCAACCACCAATTTTAGAAGTGGAATGCTATGCCTATAGGAGAACCTTAGGTACAGTGTTGACCGTATGTTCCTTCCTCAACTGTTCAGGGTGAGAAGCGAACGTGGTTCTGAACTCATCGCGGGAGGGCATGACAGAAGTCTGATTGTGGATATTAACCCTAATCATTAGCAAATTTTGTATCGAAAGATGTAGATACGAGTGGAGGAAACGACTCCAAGTGGGAGACCAACTCGTAATAATAATTGATAATACTCGAGGAGGAAATTCTGATGGACGGTTGATTCAGAGGTTGACAATGTTGTATTTTGTCAATAAAGATGATAATGCTCCTTATGTGGTAAGCTTAAAGAAATCGAAGAATTTAGTCGAGAATAAGACTGAATACAATGGTGGTGATATAGCACCAAAAAGAGATGTGGATATACATCAGGGGACCCATTTAAATGATTCGGATAATGGAATTCTTACCAAGTGATGGTAAATTCAGTAAGTGCTATTATAGATAGTAACATGATCTTTATGGCCTAAAAAGTTAAAGGAACAATCGGAATGGTTAACAGGAATTGAGTTTACTAAAGTCCGAGAGGAGGACAAATCCTAACCTGGTTAGTAGGACAGGTGGTAAGTGGATTATGTACTGAGGTATTTTGTGCGGAGTGAGATCGCTCACGATAATATGTTCCAAAGTGAGTATAAGGACAAGAATACGGTGCCTAGTAAAAGGCAACGATTAAAATAATTTTGTTATGGTTTGGGCAGACGTGTTACGTCTGAAAACCATTTACGCAGTCAAGACGATTGACAAGGTAGAAGTGTAAGTTGTATCCTCAGAGGATGAGGCGTGTTTATGTGACACGAGAGAGTCACTATATTTTGTTCATTGCTAGATTAGCATGTGAGACGAGCTTAATGCATATAATTATAAATGTTACCATTATGTGAATATTTTTCCCTAGTGTAGCGGGATTTTTCTTTAGTGCTATCCGCGGAAGATGAATGAGTATATCAACAGTGTTTTATACTTTATTGAGGTTACTCGTTGTAGTGATGCAATACACGAGTATGATATTATCTTGTTTAAAACATTACAGAAATGGTTAGTACGATAGTGGGCATTTATTGCAAGGCTATCGGAGTGGTTGCATTAGTGCAGCATGTTTTATGTTTGTTTTGGCGAGGCTTTACCTGTGAGAAGGTTGGACTCGCACTTATATTATCTATCCTAGAGACTTCGGAGGAGATAGTGGGCTCGAGATATTCGATGCCAAAGTATGTATAAACTTTGCCAATAAGATTCCGTATCTATCGGGATTTACCGTTGAGCGAAAAGATTTGACGCAATATTATGTTTGGCACTCCGGTATTAGTGATAGGAAGAGTGCAGTGTTATATTTATCCTTAAGAGACGTGGGAGTTAAGAGTTATACCCCAAATGTTAGAAAAAGGAATTTCGAGAATTCCGATTGTATGTATTCGAGGTTTATGGAATGCTATTACCACCAACCTATGCTGAACGATAGTGAAATTTGGGGAAACGTTCTTTGTTAAGCATAATTACGGGAGAAATTGTAACTTTTCTGTCAAGGGACGGAATAAAGGGGTATATACTATGGACGGAGGACCTAACGGATTTCGATAACCGATAATGCTAGGTAGTAGTGTATCGGGGGGTTCCTTGTTTGGATTTTTCTTTGTGAGACATCCCACGCATGAAACTTAGCGTAAGGTTGGAAATAAGGAGACCTTTGGTCATTATTCCATGAGTTCGGTACCCTGGTCGAAATGGGATCAAGTAATTATGTATGTAAGTTAGATGTTGAATTTTGTTTTAAGGTCATTGGAGCCGGATTTTTGTGGTAGGAAAGCATTAAAAGTTATCCCCACGAGTTGAGGGGTGGAACGATGATAAGGAGAATTTAAGAATTTTGATTTCTAGGGTGATTGAGAGTACCCAAATGTCATAACCGCGTACAGAACACAAGGTGAATAAAGAGTTGGAATGATTTTTAGCATGGATTATCTGGAAAGAACTTTATATTATACAAAAGGGATGACCTGTAATTATTTTGATGAATAGAGCGTTAGTGATTTATTTTGGTTGTTGTACCTATTTGGGAAAATTGTTGTACTTATCTGAGGAAGGTTGAGAATTATTATTCCTCTTTTATTGTCATGGAATTTGAATGCCCTATCCCTTCTATTCCATTGAATTTAGTTAGTCCTACAGATGAGTAGCACACCGTTCGCTCTCCCAGGGCGGTCGGAGTGTTGCAAAAATATAGGCATCTTGGTTAACTACAGTTAAAATAGTCCGAGTCGAAGGGACCTGGTAATAGACGTGTGAAATATATGTTTGTTGGACTAGTATAACGAAGTGGAAGTGATAGAGTGGATTAAACGTCACATGAGGGGCGATAATCCATACATAAGTGTGCAATTAGAATAGCACGCCCTAACTTGATTGGAAGGCTGTGGGAAGCCATTCAAGAATTGGTATTCCTTGAATATAGTAGAATTTAATTGTTATAAAGCACACCCGGAGCGGAGTTGTTATTAGTCAAGTGTGAGAGCGACTCACACATATAAAGAGTAATGATGTTAGTATAGTATAAGAGATCCAGAAGTGCGCTTCGTGGAGAGAAGAGCACGGGTGGAACTTTCGGCATACTACAAGGAAGGAAGGGGAGTATCACGTGTCACTTAATGTGAGACATTTCAAGGGAAGAATCGATGTTTAGCGAGACGTAGTGAGTAGTCTCTACATGAACTGCCCATAGGTAAGGTTTAGTTGAAAGAGGAGAATCAACCAAATAATTTTGTGTTTATCGAAAATTCCTAAAATTGGAAGAGGTTGGTAAAGTTGGTAAAGTTCTTGGATGGGTTGCCATCCTCAAAACAAGATCAAGGGTTTATCCCGAACATGTGAATTAAGTCGCCGAGAAGGAAGTGATTGATATTCCTTTGGGCTGGCTTACAATATTAACTAGTATGTCCCAGACTTCCTTTGAAAGGAAGGATCGCGCCAGTGCATGGTCCGGTGCAGTATAAATTTCTGAATCAGGATGAGATTGGTGAATCCCACCTTTGAAATGGGATTTCAGGAACCAGCGGAGATAAGATTTCGTTTCAAGTAGGATGTATCACCCTTAGCCAGGGAATAAGCGCATGGTGATTAAAGATTAGTGGAGCCACGTGAAGGAGATTTTGGAATCTTGGTACGATGATTTCAAGAATGCTCTGTAGAAGCACTTGTACCTGTTTGTCGCGTATGAGGTACTTATTAAGGTTTTGTTATGGAAGAACCTCGACTATTCTCCTTCCGTATGTTTAGAGGAGAGTAGATAATCAGAATTTTTGGATCGGTCGAGAAAATATCCGATAACTATGGTAGAATTCCACGACTGTTTTAGACGAGCAAGAGTGATCAAATGTTCGTAATATTTTCTCAGAATGGGAGTTGTGTATACGAATAAATCCGAGTATTTGTCATGTAGTGAGGTGCGGCCTCCGAATGTTAGTGATATAATGAAATTTATAACGTATAGGCGTGACCTATGCGAATGTTGTAGGTTGGGAGCACAATGTGAAGGGTCTCTAACGAGATTGTAAAACAATGTTGCTTTTAAATTATGGGATTTATTAAATGTAATTGAGATAAATTAATTTAATTTTAATCCGGAATTTTGCTTTAAATATTTACTAGCGTGACGAGAGTTTGTAATTATGGGAATTTTTTTATCTGTTGAATATTACTGGATGAGTATAGTAATATATGAGATTTATTGTTATAATATTGTCACGTGTGAATAAAATGATAATTATGGAAATTTAAGTCGGGACGCGCCTGTGTCGTGTCGGGACTAAATGTTGATTAATAAGTGAATATTTTATAAGTTGTTCGTATGGTCGTTTTGAGTGCGCCAACGTGTCCGGAAGGGTCGAGATAGTCAAAAAAGTGTACCCGGGGGTTTAGTTTGGGTCTCGGGGCATTTTTAGGCCCAATTAGTACCCCGGGAGGGCGTTTTGGACATTTCGCAATTATGGATAATTAAACCTACGAAAATTAAAAGGGTTATATAAGATATCTAGGTTGTCTTATAGGATTAGAACAACCAAAGACAAATGACGGCCATTGGAGAGGAAGAGGAGAAGCTCTCCAAGGAGTTCTAGGCCAAGAACACCTCCGATTGCACCGTCGTCACCACCAACGCGTAGATCGCGAGACGGGAACGAAACCACACCAATTTCGGCACCAAACCAGATTTTTAAAAATTTCAGGCAAGTGTTTATCTTGCTTATTTCGTTGATGCATCTTTCATATTGGTTTAGGAATGATTAGGATGAATTGTATGGAAGAAAAACCCAATTTGAGATAGGAAATTGCATGTAGTGATGACTTAAATGATATTTTAGAAACCCTTTGTCATGTAAAGGATTAAGAGTTTGATTAAGAAAAGAGTTCTAATTAGATACAAACACTAAAAATTTTATTCCGGGTGATCGGACCATTGGAATCGCTTGAAATTTTAGTATGTTGTAGCGAACGGCGAGACAGGACTGCTGACAAAAATTCAGCTTGATCGAACGGTCGGATTTCTAAAAATATTATTTTTACTAGAGAGTTTTATATTTTGAGGACTCTTAGAGAGTTTTATATTTTGAGGACTCTTCTAAATAAATAAAAAAAAACTTCAATTAAAACTCCATTTTAATTCCGATTTCGAAACCATTTGAAATTCTCATCTTTGAAAATAAAATTCAAAATCCTTTAATTTAAGGCGAAATCTATATTTTTGGGATATCTTACATGAGGGACAATGTAAGTATATGTTAAAGAGAGAGAGACACGTAAAAGAGTTACTTTGGGACAAATGTGTATACCTACTGAATTTTATACTTTGGAGGATAGATACCGTGAGCGTGATGTAGTAAGTGGAAAAGTTCCTCAAATTAAAATAAGATGTGAATGGTTGTACGTGATAACTAAATAATGAGAAATAAATACAAATGTCGTAATTATGGGAATTGATAATTTACCCATTATTGAAATGGTAATGTTAGTATAGTTATATGATTGTGTATGCATATACTATCTATGTGTGAAAATCATGCCCACGCTACTTGCTATCCCTGAGGTTTCCGCGCTGGGACAGTCTTATCTCGATGGGACCTTTATGGGGGATATTGACTTGTACCCTAGAAGATAGATATCCTTGGTACAGGCTATCAGAATGATAGTTCAGACGGTCCTAAGATATGCGGGTATGTGCTTTCCTCTTAGAGACTTGGAATCTATGCTTCGCCTCATTTTGTTTGTGTATAGGTATCCTTGGTACAGGCTATCGCAGTGATAGTTCAGACGGTCCTGAGAGACTTGGAATCTATACTTTGTCTCAATATTGTTTGAGCATGTGTTGATACAGTTCGAGAGTGATTCCGAATCTGTATTCCCTTACTACGAGTGATACGGGGATTGGATAGTAGAGTATGCCCGCACCATAGTTGTTATTTGGGGTGCTGTTGTGATATATATATATATATATTTTATGAGTAGTTAATATATATATGAAATTTTGAAATCTGGAACTGCCTACTGTGATGAGACATGTAGGACATGGTTGATGACTCAAATTGTAAATACTTGTTTTGAGAAAGTATAATATGACACTGGAAAACTTTATTGATTTATAAAGTTAAAAATGAGAACTTTGGTTCCTAATTGAAATATCCTTTTCGAACAATTGAATCGTTAAATTTTGAATCTTACGAGTAAGCTAAGATAAGTTAAATCATTGGGAAGATTAGTGCGATAAATGATAAGACAAATCGTTGGGAAGGTTAGTGCGATAGGTGTGCACATTACAAGAGAGGTGAGAATTCCTCAAGAGAGTGACGCACTAATATGTTGTTGCATTGGCCTGTATCAATTTAAATACTTGCTAAACAAATTTTAAACCATATACACTATCGGGCTCTGACCCGTTTCTCTCTCTCTCTCTCTCTCTCTCTCTTGTATATATATATGTATGTATTACAGGTGCCCAGCCACAGGGGCGTAACGCGCTGCAGCTTAGGTGGAAGTTGCAGGACTCTTGATTAGACGACTTCGTTCATTCGGATCCACTCTTAGTACTTTCATCTAGTTGGGCATGTGTAGCTCTTTCCATTATTCCGTTGTTATTGGACATTTGTATTTCAGTTATTTCCAGTATTGTTACTATGGGATTTATTCAGTTTGGATGTGTGACTTTAGATTTCGTATGTTGACATTCGATTGACGAATGTATTAAATTAATTGGATTATGTTGCAGAATTTTATGTGGTGTGATTCTTACTTATTTAATGTTGTTAATAAAATAAATGATTTTTCTTTAAATAAAATTTGGAAAGTATGTATGAACATGGTTTTGACACTTAGCTTAATTAATTAGGGTGTTAAATTGGAAAAAAATTATTTTTCGACAGTGATGCTAAGAATGGACCAATGGTTCACCTTGATTTAATTTAATAAAGGAGTGATCGCCCGGTATTTAATTAGGCGGGGTGTCACAACAAAAAGCAAAATGGGGGAGTCAGGAATGAGAACAGGGCAGACTCATCCAAGGCATTTTGATCCATTAACATTATTTTTAAGGAACCATTTTATAAAATCCTGGGCAAGATCAAGGACTATCAATTCCTCAAGTGGCCGAAGAAGATAGGAGGTGATCCAAGCACGAGGAAGAATACACTTAGGTGTGCCTACCATAAGGAGAACGGACACTAGACAGAAAACTACAAGGCCCTAAAATCCCATCTTGAGGAGTTAGCCTAGGTGGGGCATTTAAAATGATTATATTGAAAAGAAAGTTGATCAAGTCGCTACCAATGGTGACCTAAAACTAGATAATGTCTTGGATGATGAAGTAGGGCACGAGTTTTTCGTCATTCATGGGGCATTTGACCCCAAGAAGATCTAGTGTAACGTAGTTTAGATGGAACTAAAAAAGTTTACGATAATAATGGAGGCCTTCAAAATTAATCATGCTAAAAGACAAGGTGGAAAACGTAGGCAAACAAAAGATGTGGACTATAAAAAACACATAGTCTTCATGGAAGAAGATTTGATCGGGGTAAGTAACCCACGTCATGATGCCCTAGTAATAACTCTTAGGGTTATAAAATTGTGTGGATAAGCTACTAGTGGATTAACGTAGCTCTTTAGAGGCAATATATATGGAGATTTTTCATAAGCTCAAACTGAAGATAACAGACTTGAAGGAAGTGATCGTCCCACTGGTCGACTTGGCTATAAAGATAACCATGACACTAGGAAAGGAAGTGGTGCCGATAAGGATAGGAAACATCTCTAAACTCATTGAGTTTCTATTGGTGGACATTGGCTCACCCTACTACTCCATCCTCAGAAGAGAATGGATGCACGACATGAGGGAAGTGCCCTCAACCTACCATTCAAAACTCAAGTGTATCACAGAGCGAGGAATAGTGAATATCATGGGCTATCAGGCCATTGCTTGGAAGTGTTACATTACCGCCATCAGGACCAAGTAAGAAAAGAAGAAAAAATGGAAGTCATCTCCGAAACGTCTCAGGATGGAGCCACTCTATCCAATTAGCAACCAAAAAATGGAAGACCAGGGGTAGAACAGATAAGATTTAACCCTGCTGACAGAGTTGTGGAAAGACTGGAGGAAGTAGCTTTTGATAAGAGCCAACCAAAAAGGAAATTCCTAATCGACATAACACTGACCAACCAATAAAGGAAGAAACTAATCGTTTTTCTATGGAAAAACCTAGAAGTATTCACATGGGATCCGTATAATATGTCGGGGATCGATCCAAAGTCACTTACCATCAACTTGACTTTAAACTCGCATTTTCGTCGATCACATAAAAAGCTCATCGCACTGCCCTAGAAAAGGCCAAGGCAGTGAAAAGGAGTTAGGGAAACTTATGTAGGCAAGGTCCATCAGATTAGTTCAATTTCTAAAATGGCTCTGAAACCTGGTGGTGGTAGAAAAAAGCAAAAATAGCTGAAGAGTATTAGTGGTCTCCACTAAACTCAATAAGGCATGTCCCAAAGATAACTTCCCTCTGTCGAAGACAGATCATTTAGTTGATGCCACAGCAGCCCACAAGCGGATGAGCTCTTTGGATGCATACTCAGGGTACCACCAGATTTTGCTGTACGATCCCGACCAGGATAAGACTTTATTCATCACTCCTTAGGGTTGTAGTATTACAAAGTCATGCCTTTTGTCCTAAAAAATATTAGGTTCACGTATTATAGGTTGGTCACCAACATGTTCAAAAAATAATTAGAAAAAATGATGGAAGTGTACATTGACGATATGCTCATCAAGAGCAAGCACAAAGATGATCATCTTTATGACTTAGTGAAAATATTCATAATACTCAAGCATCACCGAATGAACCTTAACACGATAAAATATTCCTTTAGTGTCCAGTCAAGAAAGCTCTTTGGCTATTTGGTCAGTAAAAGAGGGATTGAGGCAAACCCTAACTAAATTATCACGATCAACAACGTTCACCCTCTAAGAGCACTATGCAAGATTCAGAAGTTAATTGGGTTGTTGGCAACCTTTAATTATTTCACCTTCAGGTCATTTGAGCGGTGCCAATTATTCTTTTAACTGCTAAAAAGGGAGAAAGGCCTCACCTGGAATAATGAATTCTCAAAGGCCCTTGAAGAAATCAAATCCTATTTAAGCAGACCTACTCTGTTGATCATCCCAAACCAGGGAGACCCATTTACCACTACCTAGCAGTTTCAAGACATGCTGTCAGTTCAGCCTTGGTTTGTGAAATGAAAGGACAATAGTATTTCATTTCCTATGTCAACAAGACGCTCTTAGATGGCTAACATTGCAACCTCCCATTGGAAAAACTGGCCTACTCTTTTAAAATAACGTCTCAAAAGTTAAAACATTACTTTGAGGCCCATCCAATCACAATCATCACATCCTTGCCCCTTAAAGTTGTTCTTCGCAAGGCCGACTTATTTGGATGTATGTCCAAATGTTTTATCAAATTTTGGAGATTTGATATAAATTATCAATCGAGAACACCGATAAAGGGACATGTATTTGTTAATTTTATAGTAGAATTTATGGGGGAAGAAGCACCTAGCGACCAATAGGTTGTCGATCAACTGAAATGTCGTGAGATTGACCAATCCAGGAAGTGGATGGCACCTCAAACTCTAAAGGGGTTGGAGTAGGGATTATGTTCATCATGCCGAAGAATGCCATAATTAATCAAGGAATCAGGTCGGGTTTTGAAGCATCCAATAACGAAGCTGAGTACAAAGTCCTCATAGTCGGACTACATAAGGCGCACTTGTTGTGGCAAATCATCTTGATGTATATTGTGATTCCAAGTTGGTGTCCAACCAAGTTACTAGAGACTTCAACACCAAGGATGAAAGGGTGGCAGCGTACTTATAGGTGGATCATGATTTGATCTTAAAATCTAAGGAAGTCCACATTTAACAGTTCCCCTAAGGGAATAATAGCTATCGCCGATGCCTTTGCATCCCTAAGTTCAGAAGTGGACTCCAATCTAAAGAGAACAATTAAAGTGGAATTCCTCGATAAATCAATTATTATGAAGCTTGTAGTCTCCAAGCACGTTCTCATCGTGGAAAAAGGTTCGAGTTAAATGGATTTGATAATTGCCTATCTACAGAATGATATCTTACCGACCAACAAAAAGCAAGCCCATTAAGTAAGGGTAAAAGTTGCACAGTTTTATCTGGGACCTGAAGGAAAACTTTACAAAAGATCGGTTACTGGCCCTTACCCCTAATGTGTGCATCCAAGAGACGTCGATCAAGTTCTCTATTAACTATGGGATCTGTAGGGGCTATGCGGGAGTAAGGTCTCTTGCTTTCTGAGCAATTAGAGAAGGGTATTGGTGGACATATATGCAGAAAGGCGCAAACGCTTACGTACAAAAGTGTGAAAAGAGCCAACAGTTTTTCCCCATGCTTCACTAACCAGCCAGAGACTTAAAGTCACTAACTAGTCTATGGTCGTTCGCCCAACGGGGCTTCCAACAGCTAGACACAAATTACTTTACAAAGTACATTGAAGTAGAGCCAGTAGCGAACATCAGAAACACTGATATGATCAGATTCATCTAGAGGAACGTTATAACACGCTTCGAGGTATCCAGGACAATCATCACGAATAACAGTACACAGCTTGAAAGTATACTTTTCTAAGGTTTTTGTGATAACCATAGAATTAAACACCATTTCAGTTATGTAGCCTACCTCTAAAGTAATGGCCAACGAAAGGCTTCTAACAAAACTATTCTCGATGACTTAAAAAGAAATTGGAGAAGGAATGGAGAGCTTATATGGATAAGCTTCTCCATGTTTTGTGGGCATATCGTACTACACCTAAGAGGCCCATTAGGGAAATGACCTCCTCTATAATATATGGGATGGAGGTTGTGATCCCCCTAGAAGCTCACCTGCCAACCATGAGATCCACTATTATCGAAAATGTTTGAAAGACGAAGTTATAAGCGCTGAACTTAACCAAACAGAAGAACAAAGGGAACATGCCATAATAAAATTATCCTCCTACCAACAAAAGTTAGAAAAGCAATACAACAAAGGCGTCAATCTGAGAAAATTCTATATCGCCGATTGTTGATGCCGATAAGATATCATGGATGTTATTTCTAGTCATCAAGATAAAATGAAGGTATTAAGATGATGATTGAAGATGAAGTGGTAATCACATCAAACATATAAGAGACAAAGGTTTTTAAAGTGGTTCAGCTATAAGGAAAAGCCTACGTCCACTGTTATTATATTCCCATGGGTTTCTAACAACATAATATGGTGTAGAGAGAGAAAGATGCGTAGAGAATTACTTGCTTGTTTATCTTATCTAACTTGTTCAGCTTCCCCTTTTGGCTAAGGGAAGGCATATATTTATAGTGATGGGAGTCCAAGAGATATAATGTCTTTATATATTCAAACATTTATATCTATATACAATGAATATAACTGTTGGTCTTCAAGGGTTCTATGACCGTTGGTGAGTCTTCTTCTACTAACTTTTGATTTCTGGATGGTTTGTCTTCCTTGAGTTGGTTGGTATGCCGATAAACTCTCCTCGGGTGCTGAGTAAGTATGAATATTTCCACGTAGGATGACAGATGTCCTATTCTGACTGGTCCACGTAGATGGAGAATTTTTTACGTTAACAAAAGCCCCAAAGCTCCATGCTTGATGGTTTATTGAGAGCATGGAGTACTTATTCTGAAATGTTGCTCGGTGCTTGTGTGTAATGAGATTATTGATATGTCTTCTTGATTTATTCAACATAAAGTGCACTATCTTCTGGTCAACGGATGATTCAGGCTGATTGATGGTTGCGTTGGAACTAATCTTTCTTATAAGGAACTCTGTTCGTCGAGTGAATGTGTGCTATGCATCACCCCTGGTAATCTGGATGTATTAATTTCATAGTTTACAACTTTTAGCTTGTCATAATCTTTAAATATGTTGGTTGGTTGGTTAGCCGACCAACTGCGTTCTGTGCCGACCAATTGAGTGCTGATTGTCCATATTTGATTTTTATGATCTCTGCTCCTCTAAGTTCTTTGTTGATGTAACATGTTAACTTTTGAACCCAATTCTTCAATCTGATTAGTGCCGAGCTAGTAACAGTCATTTAAACAATTACATATAAGTACAAATGTTGGTCGGTTGTGAAAATCCTCGCGCTGTCAATGCTGAATCTGAAGAATGAATGATACTGAATGAATAATTGCATCTGTAGTAAAATCCCCCAAGTGTGGAGTATGATTTCTGATATGTGTTATTGATCAGCATATGTGGAGCCCCCAGTTGGGCTAAAACGCCTTCTAGAATAAATTGTATTTGTATTCTTGTTCCTGCATTGTTAGTAACGAGCATGATATAACATGAAATTATTGAAATGAATGAATGAAATTTGATTAACTTATCTTGTCACCCCTTGGATGTTTGAATGACTTCTTATTCATGATTTGTATTAAGTCATACTACAAATCTTCATTTGGGCAACATTGGTGCCTTAAGTTTTTGGTGCAATTCACACTGAGTTGAGCAACATTGTGCCTTATATTTTTTGTGCGATTTGCACTGAGTTGGGCAACATTATGCCTAAAGTTTTTGATGCGATTCGTACTAAGTTGGGAAACATTGTGCCTAAATTTTTTGGTGCGATTCGCACTGAGTTGGGAACATAGTGCCTAAAGTTTTTGGTTGTTGACGACCAACATTGTTGGTGTCTTTGTTGATGCCGACCAACATTTAATTGGCGGTTGCGGAGTATCGACTAACAATTAGTTGGCGGTTGCTAAATGTCGACCAACCTTAGTTGGTGGTTGTTGATGCCGACCAACCTTAGCTAGTGGTTGTTGATGACCAACCAACATTTAGTTGGTGGTTGCTGAATGCCGACCAACCTTAGTCCGTGGTTGTTGATGCTGACCAACCTTAGTTGGTGGTTGTTGATTATAATTTATAAATAATAAATATTTCGCCGAGCACCGTGCCATGGCATTAAAAATTGCTCGAACATCAATGGAATTTAATAAGTTGCCCGAACACCTGTTGAGACTAGATCAGATAGTTATTGTCATGGGAATAATTATTCAGCAAAATAATATATGATGTGTATCAGCTCGGACATAGGGCAATAAAAATTTCAAATATGAAATAATATGTTATGTGCCAAATTTCATTTGGAATACGTGCCGCGTGAGCAAATTTTTATCAAATATGCTAGACATTTTGATCTTAAGCAAAAGACCGAATATAAATTGGTTCGAAAAATTTATTCTAAGGTAAAGCTTTGGAGTATATTTTAATTAGCTTTTAAAAAATTTATTTTATTAGAGAGGTATGAATTAGGAAATGGTAGGTGAATTTTTCTTTTAACACCATGGTTGTGATTTTGATTTTGTCAAAATCAATAATCTGGGCAAACAAAATTGCCACCTTTTCATTTAGGCATTTGTCGTGAACACATAACAAATTTTGCCGAATAGTGGTTATCGCCGACTAACAATAGGTCAGTGTTGAGAGGTCGGGGAGCCTTCGTTCTGATTCTAAACACGCCGCCGACTGCCTCGTTGTGTAGGTGACCGCTGACCAGAGGTCATACGAGACCTGCCGACCAACCATAGGAGGTCGGGAACACCTCCAGTAGTGCAATACCTGTCGTCGATCAATAAATAAGCGGTCAGGATTCTCTCAAGATGTATAATAATTATCGCCGACCAATCGATGTTCTAACATATATTGTTCTTGTTGTCAGTGACCAACAATATAGATGATGCCGATCAACTGTGTAGTTCACCGACCAATTTTCTTATCTATGGTGTATTCTGTCGATCAAGAAATTAATTGTGCTAATTTGTATTCGAAAAATCTCCCAACCTGTATAAACCTGTGCCAATCTTGATTTTGGTACCGCCATGTCGTTAACCAAGTGCTAACCTATGTCGACCAGCCATAAAAATTTGTAACTGCAAAAAGAAACTTGCTGCCGACCAAGGATTAATATCAACAATGAATGTTTTCGACCATCCATATCAGCACCTGTTGCCGACTACCTGCTAGGGAGTTGTTCGGAGACTTGAAACATAGTAAAATCATTGTCTGATTTGATGGTAGGTTGAAATTGATACCGATGTACTACCAGTTACAACTGGTGATAATCAATGACAATAATTGTTCCTCAACTATAAATGGGGAATGGAAATGTTGTAGATCCTACTTGACTCTAGAATTAAATGTAGATTAGAGGATAAATTTTAAATCAATTATTAAATCCCATATTTTGAGAATTAAAGCTCATTTTGGTAGCACTGGTACAGTCCTTGTCTAAGTTGGAATTAATTGATAAAGAGTTGTCTTCATTTTGGCTCATCTTCTTAATTTGGATTTCTCATCTGAAGAATTTGATTACTTCTGGCTGCCCAGTATACGAAACACTTATCACCGCTTCGGTTTAAAATGGATAAAACCTAGTTTTACTATCCGATCCAGCACATATAAAAGATTTTAACTTCATTTTTGTCACATGTTCCCTTAATTGATTTAAGGTCTGATGTTTTGTTTGAGTATTTATCATTTGATCTGTTGGTGAAGACCTGCCGGAGCCACAAACTGATCTAGTTCCTTGTGATAATATGGATCTATGGCCATGTCTGTTCGTTTTCTCCCCTTTGTCAGAGGTGAGTAAATAGTTTTTCAGGAGAGAGAAAGTGGTCTTGGATTCCCTTCGTTTCCCTGGGAATTAACAAAATGACAATTTCATCGTTGTAAGACTGTTCATTTTTCATCCGAAAATAGGTCTTGGTTTTTATGAGAGAGAAAATTATTTTTGACATTTGTAGAAATAAAAAGTGTGATGGATAATTGCTTATCTCATCTAAGATTTAGTATATAATTCATCTCAAAATCAATCAACAAAAATTATCTGAAGGTGGAACCTTTGAGCAGATTGATGGATGAATAGAAATAGTAACCCAAGTGAATGAAATGATGTGGTCAACGTATATGAATTTCAGATTGCATACAGGATTAATATGGCAAATCATTGTATACAACATTGTTACGTGAATTCAAAAAAATATTCAGTTCCTGAATACGTGATTCATGATTGAATGAAATAATATGCGTGTATAACATGTAATTGTTCATATAAAAAGATAGAAAAACTTAGCTTTTGATGTTGATCTTCGTCTCATCTAATAAAAAGGAAAGAATTCTTGTGTCGAATTCCCACAGACGGCGCCAATCTATTGATGACTAGAAATAGCATCCATGATATCTTATCGACACCAACAACATATAAAATGAAGGTATGAAGATTATGATTGAAGATGAAGTGGTGATCACATCAAACATATAAGATACAAAGGTTTTTATAGTGGTTCGGCTATAAGGAAAAGCCTACGTCAACTGTTATTTTATTCTCCAGGTTTACAATAACACAATATGGTGTAGAGAGAGAGAGAGAAAGAGATGCGTAGAGAATTGATTGCTTGTTCATCTTGTATAGATTGTGCAGCTTTCCCTTTTGGCTAAGGGAAGGCATGTGTTTATAGTGATGGGAGTCCAAGAGATATAATGTCTTTATATATTCAAACATTTATATCTATATACAATGAGTATAACTGTTGGTCTTCAAGGGTTCATTGACCGTTGGTGAGTCTTCTTCTACTAACTTTTGATCTTCTGGATGGTTTGTCTTCCTTGAGTTGGTTGGTATGTCGACCAACTCTCCTTGGGTGCTGAGCAAGTGTGAATATTTCCACGTAGGATGACAAGTGTCCTTTTTTGACTGGTCCATGTAGATGCAAATTTTTTTGCGTTAACAGAAGCCCCCAATGCTCCATGCTTGATGGTTTATTGAGAGCATGGAGTATTTATTCTGAAATATTGCTCGGTGCTTGTGCATAATGAGATTATTGATCTATCTTCTTAAGTTATTCAATATAGAGTGCACTATCTTCTTGTCAACGGATGATTCAGACTAATTGATGGTTGCGTTGGAACTAATCTTTCTTGTAAGGAACTCTGTTCGTCGAGCGAATGTGTGCTATGCATCACCCCTGGGAATTTAGATGTAGTAATTTCATATTTTGCAACTTGTAGCTTGTCATAATCTTCAAATATGTTGGTTGGTTGGTTGGTTAGCCGACCAACTGCGTTCTGTGTCGACCAACTGAGTGCTGATTGTCCATATTTAATTTTTCTGATCTCTGCTCCTCTAATTGCTTTGTTGATGTAATATGTTAGCTTTTGAACCCGTTTCTTCAATGTGATTAGTGCCGAGCTAGTAACAGTCTTTTAAACATTTACATATAAGTACAAATGTTGGTCGGTTGTGAAAATCCTCGCGCTGTAAATGATGAATCTGATGTTTGAATGATACTGAATGAATAATTGCTTCTGTAGTAAAAGCCCCCAAGTGTGGAGTATGATTTCTGATATGTGCTATTGATCAGCATATGTGGAGCCCCCAGTTGGGCTAAAATGTCCTCTAGAATAAATTGTATTTGTATTCTTGTTCCTTTATTGTTAGTAACGAGCATGATATAATATGAAATTATTGAAATGAATGAATGAAATTGGATTAACTTATCTTGTCACCCCTTGGATGTTTGAATGACTTCTTATTCATGATTTGTATGAAGTCATACTACAAATTGTCATTTGGGCAACATTGGTGCATTAAGTTTTTGGTGCAATTCGCACTGAGTTGGGCGACATTGTGCCTAAAGTTTTTGGTTGTTGACGACAAACATTGATGGTGTCTTTGTTGATGCCGACCAACATTTAATTGGCGGTTGCTGAGTGCTGACTAATAATTAGTTGGCGGTTGTTAAATGTTGACCAACCTTAGTTGGTGGTTGTTGATGCCGACCAACCTTAGCTAGTGGTTGTTGATGACCAACCAACATTTAGTTGGTGGTTGCTTAATTCCGACTAACCTTAGTTGGTGGTTGTTGATGCTGACCAACCTTAGTTGGTGGTTGTTGATTATAAATAATAAATATTTCGCCGAGCACCCTGCCATGGCATTAAAAATTGCTCGAACATCTGTGGAATTTAATAAGTTGCCCGAACACCTGTTGAGACTAGATCAAATAGTTATTGTCATGAGAATAATTATTCAGCAAAACAATACATGATGTGTATCATCTCGGACATAGGGCAATAAAAATTTCAAAATATGAAATAATATGTTATGTGCCAAATGTCATTTGGAATGCGTGCCGCGTGAGCAAATTTTTATCAAATATGCTAGACATTTTGATTTTAAGCAAAAGACCGAATATAAATTGGTTCGAAAAATTTATTCTAAGGTAAAGCTTTGGAGTATATTTTATTTAGCTTTTAAAAAATTTATTTTATTAGAGAGGTATGAATTGGGAAATGGTAGGAGGTGAGATTGTATTTTAACACCATGGTTGTGATTTTGATTTTGTCAAAATCAATAATCTGGGCAAACAAAATTGCCACTTTTCCATTTAGGCATTTGTCGTGAACACATAACAAATTCTGCCGAACAGTGGTTATCGTCGACCAACAATAGGTCAGTGTTGAGAGGTCGGGGAGCCTTCGTTCTGATTCTAAACACGCCGCCGACTGCCTTGTTGTGTAGGTGACCGCTGACTGGGGTTATACGAGACCTGTCGACCAACCATAGGTGGTCGGGAACAGCTCCAGTAGTGCAATACCTGTCGCCGATCAAAAAATAAGCGGTCAGGATTCTCTCAAGTGTATAATAATTGTCGCCGACCAATCGATGTTCTAACATATATTGTTCTTGTTGTCACTGTCCAACAATATAGATGATGCCTATCAACTGTGTAGTTCACCGACCAATTTTTTGATCTATGGTGTATTCTGTCAATCAAGAAAATAAGTGTGCTAATTTGTATTCAGAGAATCTCCCAACCTGTACAAACCTGTGCCAATCTTGATTCTGGTACAGCCATGCCGTTAAGCAAGTGCTAACCTATGTCGAACAGCCATAAAAATTTGTAACTGCAAAAAGAAACTTGCTGTCGACCAAGGATTAAAATCAACAGTGAATGTTTTCGACCATCCATATCAGCACCTGTTGCCGACTACCTGCTAGGGAGTTGTTCGGAGACTTGAAACATAGTAAAATCATTGTCTGATTTGATGGTAGGTTGAAATTGATACCGATGTACTACCAGTTACAACTGGTGATAATTAATGACAATAATTGTTCCTCAACGATAAATGGGGAATGGAAATGTTGTAGATCGTACTTGACTCCATAATTAAGTGTAGATTAAAGGATAGATTTTAAATCAATTATTAAATCCCATATTTTGAGAATTAAATCTCATTTTGGTAGCACTGGTACAGTCCTTGTCTAAGTTGGAATTAATTGATAAAGAGTTGTCTTCATTTTGGCTCCTCTTCTTAATTTGGATTTCTCATCTGAAGAATTTGATTACTTCTGGCTGCCCAGTATACGAAACACTTATCACCGCTTCGGTTTAAAATGGATAAAACCCAATTTTACTATCCGATCCAGCACATATCAAAGATTTTAGCTTCATTTTTGTCACATGTCCCCTTAATTGATTTAAGGTCTGATGTTTTGTTTGAATATTTATCATTTGATCTGTTGGTGAAGACCTGCCGGAGCCACAAACTGATGTAGTTCCTTGTGATAATATGGATCTATGGCCATGTCTGTTCGTTTTCTCCCCTTTGTCAGAGGTGAGTAAATAGTTTTTCAGGAGAGAGAAAGTGGTCTTGGATTCCCTTCATTTCCGTGGGAATTAACAAAATGATAATTTCATCGTTGTAAGACTGTTCATTTTTCATCGGAAAATAAGTCTTGGTTTTTATGAGAAAGAAAATTATTTTTGACATTTGCAGAGAAAAAAGTGTGATGGATAATTGCTTATCTCATCTAAGATTTAGTATATAATTCATTTCAAAATCAATCAACAAAAATTATCCGAAGGTGGAACCTTTGAGCAGATTGATGGATGAATAGAAATAGAAACGCAAGTGAATGAAATGATGTTGTCAACGTATATGAATTTCAGATTGCATACAGGATTAATATGGAAAATCATTGTGTACAACATTGTTACGTGAATTCTAAAAAATATTCAGTTCCTGAATACGTGATTCATGATTGAATGAAATAATATGCGTGTATAACATGTAATTGTTCATATAAAAAGATAGAAAAACTTATCTTTTGATGTTGATCTTCGTCTCATCTAATAAGAAGAAAAGAATTCTTGTGTCGAATTCCCACAGACGGCGTCAATCTATTGATGACTAGAAATAGCATCCATGATATCTTATCGACATCAACAACATATAAAATGAAGGTATGAAGATTATGATTGAAGATGAAGTGGTGATCACATCAAACATATAAGAGACAAAGGTTTTTAAAGTGGTTCGGCTATAAGGAAAATCCTACGTCAACTGATATTTTATTCTCAAGGGTTTACAATAACACAATATGGTGTATAGAGAGAGAGAGAGAGAGAAAGAGATGCGTAGAGAATTGGTTGCTTGTTCATCTTGTCTAGCTTGTGCACCTTCCCCTTTTGGCTAAGGGAAGGCATGTATTTATAGTGATGGGCGTCCAAGAGATATAATGTCTTTATATATTCAAACATTTATATCTATATACAATGAATATAACTGTTGGTCTTTAAGGGTTCCATGACCGTTGGTGAGTCTTCTTCTACTAACTTCTGATCTTCTGGATGGTTTGTCTTCCTTGAGTTGGTTGGTATGTCGACCAACTCTCCTTAGGTGCTGAGCAAGTATGAATATTTCCACGTAGGATGACAGGTGTGCTTTTCTGACTGGTCCATGTAGATGCAAATTTTTTTGCGTTAACAGAAGCCCCCAATGCTCCATGCTTGATGGTTTATTGAGAGCATGGAGTATTTATTATGAAATATTGCTCGGCGCTTGTGCATAATGAGATTATTAATCTATCTTCTTAATTTTTTCAATATAAAGTGCACTATCTTCTGGTCAACGGATGATTCAGACTGATTGATGGTTGCGTTGGAACTAATATTTCTTGTAAGGAACTCTTTTCGTTGGGCGAATGTGTGCTATGCATCACCCCTGGGAATTTGGATGTAGTAATTTCATAGTTTGCAACTTGTAGCTTGTCATAATCTTCAAATATATTGGTTGGTTGGTTGGTTAGCCGACTAACTGCGTTCTGTGCCGACCAACTGAGTGATGATTGTCCATATTTGATTTTTCTGATCTCTGCTCCTCTAAGTGCTTTGCTGATGTAATATGTTAGCTTTTGAATCCAATTCTTCAATGCGATTAGTACCGAGCTAGTAACAGTCTTTTAAACATTTACTTATAAGTACAAATGTTGGTCGATTGTGAAAATCCTCGCGCTGTAAATGCTGAATCTGATGATTGAATGATACTGAATGAATAATTGCTTCTGTAGTAAAATCCCCCAAGTGTTGAGTATGATTTCTGATATGTGCTATTGATCAGCATATGTGGAGCCCCCAGTTGCTCTAAAACGTCTTCTAGAATAAATTGTGTTTGTATTCTTGTTCCTGTATTGTTAGTAACTAGCATGATATAATATGAAATTATTGAAATGAATGAATGAAATTTGATTAACTTATCTTGTCACCCCTTGGATGTTTGAATGACTTCTTATTCATGATTTGTATGAAGTCATACTAGAAATCGTCATTTGGGCAACATTAGTGCCTTAAGTTTTTGGTGCAATTCGCACTGAGTTGGGCAACATTGCGCCTTACGTTTTTGGTGCGATTCGCACTGAGTTGGGCAACATTTGCCTAAAGTTTTTGGTGCGATTCGTAATGAGTTGGGCAACATTGTGCCTAACATTTTTGGTGCGATTCCCACTGAGTTGGGAACATTGTGCCTAATGTTTTTGGTTGTTGAAGACCAACATTGTTGGTGTCTTTGTTGATGCCGACCAACATTCAATTGGCGGTTGCTGAGTGCCGACTAATAATTAGTTGGCGGTTGTTAAATGTCGACCAACCTTAGTTGGTGGTTGTTGATGCCGACCAACCTTAGCTAGTGGTTGTTGATGACCAACCAACATTTAGTTGGTGGTTGCTTAATGCCGACTAACCTTAGTTGGTGGTTGTTGATGCTGACCAACCTTAGTTGGTGGTTGTTGATTATAAATAATAAATATTTTGCGGAGCACCCTGCCATGGCATTAAAAATTGCTCGAACATCTGTGGAATTTAATAAGTTGCCCGAACACCTGTTGAGACTAGATCAAATAGTTATTGTCATGAGAATAATTATTCAGCAAAACAATACATGATGTGTATCAGCTCGGACATAGGGCAATAAAAATTTCAAAATATGAAATAATATGTTCTGTGCCAAATGTCATTTGGAATACGTGCCGCGTGAGCAAATTTTTATCAAATATGCTAGACATTTTGATTTTAAGCAAAAGACCGAATATAAATTGGTTCGAAAAATTTATTATAAGGTAAAGCTTTGGAGTATATTTTATTTAGCTTTTAAAAAATTTATTTTATTAAAGAGGTATGAATTGGGAAATGGTAGGAGGTGAAATTGTCTTTTAACACCATGGTTGTGACTTTGAGTTTGTCAAAATCAATAATCTGGGCAAACAAAATTGCCACTTTTCCATTTAGGCATTTGTCGTGAACACATTACAAATTCTGTCGAACAGTGGTTATCGCTGACTAACAATTGGTCAGTGTTGAGAAGTTGGGGAGCCTTCATTCTGATTCTAAACAAGTCGCCAACTGCCTCGTTATATAGGTGACCGCTGACCAGAGGTCATACGAGACCTGTCGACTAACCATAGGAGGTCTGGAACACCTCCAGTATTGCAATACCTGTCGCAGATCAATAAATAAGCGGTCGGGATTCTCTCAAGATGTATAATAGTTATCGCCGACCAATCGATGTTCTAACATATATTGTTCTTGTTGTCACTAACCAATAATATAGATGATATCGATCAACTGTGTAGTTCATCGACCAATTTTCTGATCTATGGTGTATTCTGTCGATCAAGAAAATAATTATGCTAATTTGTATTCGGAGAATCTCCCAACCTATATAAACCTGTGCCAATCTTGATTCTGGTATATCCATGTCATTGACCAAGTGCTAACCTATGTTGACCAACCATAAAAATTTGTAAATCCAAAAAGAAACTTGCTGCCGACCAAGGATTAATATCAATAGTGAATGTTTCCGACCATCCATATTAGCACCTGTTGCCGACTACCTGCTAGGGAGTTGTTCGGAGACTTGAAACATAGTTAAATCATTGTCCGATTTGATGGTAGGTCGAAATTGATACCGATGTACTTACGGTTAAACTGGTGATAATCAACGACAATAATTATTCTTCAACGATGAATGGGGAATGGAAATGTTGTAGATCGTACTTGACTCCAGAATTAATTGTAGAGTAGAGGATAGATTTTGAATCAATTATTAAATCCCATATTTTGAGAATTAAAGCTCATTTTGGTTGCACTGGTACAGTCCTTGTCTAAGTTGGAATTAATTGATAAAGAGTTATCTTCATTTTGGCTCCTCTTCTTTATTGGGATTTCTCATCTGAAGAATTTGATTACTTCTGGCTGCCCAGTATACGAAACACTTATCACCGCTTCTGTTTAGAATGGATAAAACCCAATTTTACTATTCGATCCAGCACATATCAAAGATTTTAACTTCATTTTTGTCACATTTTCCCTTAATTGATTTAATGTCTGATGTTTTCTTTGAAGATTTATCATTTGATCTGTTGATGAAAACCTGCCGGAGCCACAAACTGATGTAGTTCCTTGTGATAATATGGATCTATGGCCATGTCTGTTCGTTTTCTCCCATTGTTAGAGGTGAGTAAATAGTTTTTCAGGAGAGGGAAAGTGGTCTTGGATTCCCTTCGTTTCCCTGGTAATTAACAAAATGACAATTTCATCTTTGTAAGACTGTTCATTTTTCATCTGAAAATGAGTCTTTGGTTTTTATGAGAGAGAAAATTATTTTTGACATTTGCAGAGAAAAAAGTGTGATTACAATTTCTTATCTCATCTAACAATTAGTATATAATTCATCTCAAAATCAATCAACAAAAATTATCTGAAGGTAGGACCTTTGAGGAGATTGATGGATGAATATAAATAGTAACGCAAGTGAATGAAATGATGTGGTCAACGTATATAAATTTCAGATTGCATACAGGAATAATATGGCAAATCATTGTATACAACATTGTTACGTGAATTCTAAAAAAATATTCAGTTCCTGAATACGTGATTCATGATTGAATGAAATAATATGCGTGTATAACATGTAATTGTTCATATAAAAAGATAGAAAAACTTAGCTTTTGATGTTGATCTTCGTCTCATCTAATAAGAAGGAAAGATTTCTTGTGTCAAATTTCTACAAACAGTGCCAATCTGTTGATGACTAGAAATAGCATCCATGATATCTTATTGGCATCAACAACATATAAAATGAAGGTATGGAGATGATGATTGAAGATGAAGTGGTGATCACATATAACATATAAGAAACAAAGGTTTTTAAAGTGGTTCGGCTATAAGGAAAAGCCTACGTCCACTATTATTTTATTCCCAGGGGTTTACAATAACACAATATGGTGTAGAGAGTGAGAGATGCGTAGAGAATTTCTTGTTTATTCATCTTGTCTAGCTTATGCAGCTTTCCCTTTTGGCTAAGGGAAGGTATGTATTTATAGTGATGGGAGTCCAAGAGATCTAATATCTTTATATACTCAAACATTTATATTTATATACAATGAATATAACTGTTGGTCTTCAAGGGTTCCATGACCGTTGGTGAGTCTTCTTCTACTAACTTTTGATCTTCTGGATGGTTTGTCTTCCTTGAATTGGTTGGTATGTTGACCAAATCTCTTCGGGTTCCGTCCAACTCTCCTCGGGTGCCGAGCAAGTATGAATATTTCCACGTAGGATGACATGTGTCCTTTTCTGACTGGTCCACGTAAATGGAGAATTTTTTACGTTAACACCGATTATGTCCTCATAAAAGTCCTCAGCAATGCCAAAAAACCTTCAGACGATAAGTTGGGACTTAATCGGGCGGGACCATTCAAGGTGATAAAAGACGACCTGCAGGGAGCCTATCATTTGGAAATAATAAAGGGAAAGGAGATACCCATAACTTAGAATGCAGCTAATCTCAAGAAGTTTTACTTTTGAGTTCACACCTACTTAAGTTTAAGTTCTTTCTTGCATAATTAGTTTTTACAAATTTTTATTTCAGATCTTATGATGCTCACGGTTTGATCTAGAATTTTTAATAAAAGACCAAGTGGTTCAGTTAGTTCCTTAACATTATTTCAAAATGGCAGGCTTACATTTTAAATTAACGATCATAGCATCAATTGGAATTACCTTGGATTAATTACAATTATAATTGCAAATTGGTTAATTATAATTAAACCTAAGGTATTAAGGTCTTCGTTATGAAAAACCCAATGACCTCATGAATTTTCAAAGAAAATAAAAGACCTACGGGGGATCCCTAAGCACTTAATGAACCCAATTTTGGTCGAATAAAATCCTGAACGGGTGGATGATATTAAAACCAAGTGCATTTTTGCCAAAATCTGTTCTAGACCTAAGGTAGCGTGACAACAATCTAAAAGGCAAGACAAGACAATAAAACACATGCTCGGCATAATGGAATAAAAAAATGAAAAATAATGATATTAAGTAAATAACTTGTTACAAAAAGTTATAAGTTATAAAAATATCATTTACGATAACAAAAGTACAAAAGGAGACAACACTTATAATCGACTAGCAAAAATAGTAGTAATGGCTCTTCTTCAACTGTCATCAGGATTTGGTCAAAACTCTAGTTGCTCTCATGAGAATACATAATTCTTGGCCAACTGAAGAGGAACAACGTCTAAAGGAACCCAACTTTCTTCGTTGCCAAATGGTGGATGCCGATAAGCCGGATAATCAACTTGGTACATAAACCAAAGGTAAGAGTACTTAGGAACCTTCAACACCCCTAAGGCAATCAACCAACCATGCGTATAAGCTACTTGCTTTGACTCATCCAACCTGACGAGGGCATCCCCCACTCTTCCTCATAGCCATCAGAGCACACTACTCAAGGACCCATCCTGAAAAGATGGTGAAGTTTAACAATGTCGCGACTAAGACCCATCACCATAATACGAGTTCTTCAGAAACCATCCTCTGCCTCAGTAAGTTTCTTCTAAAAAGAATCAATTTTATCTTGTAGGAAGTCCTCCACTTCTCCAACATCCTTTGCTCCAGCAAGTTATGTTTTAAGAAAGTCAATTCTTCTTCGACGAGAGTCCCCACACCTCTTAAGTCTTTTACATCATCTTTTAACTTGGCTACTAGGGCAGACTGATCTTTGTAGGCACCAGTCATCTTTTTCAGGGCCTTATGAACGGAAACAAATATGCAACGATCTTGAGCACTTGTATCCCAACTAAGGATGACATCAAGGTTGCCATCAAAAGAAAGAATGTCCTTGGCAACATTTGTGTATTACGAAAAGTAAGAGAAAAGGGGGAATGTTCAACAATTATTTTAACACGCAATTGAAATTTACAAAAATCTTTCATTAATAATAAAAATGGGCAAAGCCCTTACAAACAGGGACCAGGGGAAAACTAGAAGACCATATAAGCTAATTGTTTCTAACTAAGTTTTCTTTCTCTTCACTTGATCCCGAGTCTCTGAGGACTTGCCCTTAGCAGCTGCAGTAAAAGTCTGGTCGACTGGAGCATTTATGGTAGCCCCCTCATCAACTTTTTGCAGAGAATCGTGGTTATTCTTGATAAAAAAATTCAGAGTCAACAGGGAAATTCACCCTTAACAAAGTAGAATCCCAACCCTTCTTGAAGCTGAATTTCCTGTTGTAGGAGAATTGGCACTTGGTGTCCTTAAAGGCCTCGGTATAGCCTTTATCATAACTAGCCTCCTTGGTCGAGGAAATATCTTCACACTCTTTCCTCAAACAATCATGTTCAGCCACAAGTTGGTTATTGTCGCCCTTCAGCTTGTCGTGATCGCTCTTTAGTGTTCGCATAACATCACTGGTGGACTTTTTCTCCTCATCATAAACCCTCTTTGAAGTAGTGACGGCTTCCTTATACTTGTCCAAGGCCACCGTCAGATAAATATTAATATTAGATTGATCTGAGGGGCTATCAAGGATAGAGACAAATCAGCCACAAACTACAAATATGTGAATAAAAAGCATGGTTGGAACATAAAAGAGGAATCAACTAACTTCATAGATGAATAAAGAAATTTTTTTAGCGTACCAAAGATAACGCCTGAGCGACATGGGATGAAACTGGTCGAAGGATAGCTGTTTGATATGCTCACGAT
Source organism: Sambucus nigra (assembly GCA_949130495.1). NCBI lineage: Eukaryota > Viridiplantae > Streptophyta > Magnoliopsida > Dipsacales > Adoxaceae > Sambucus > Sambucus nigra. The sequence continues at coordinate 589,964,264 of OX422208.1, forward strand.
CAACGATGAGCACTACCCCTTCAACAAACCATAGGCCAATAACGGGTTCTTGGCTACTAATATCACCTACAAATTCCTCATAGAAATAGGGGCATCACACTTCTTGGAGGGTTATAGACGAATAAAAGAAGCAGCCTTGTCATTTTTGCCTCTCTTTCGGACTGATAAGTCCAATTCAGTGGCCAAAGGGCCCTCTTGCTAAGTCCTCTTTAAGGACTTGGTCTTAGGGGAGGAGTTGACATATTCGACATCAATCAACAATATTCTTCTTTTCGAAGTCATCGAATCTTCTTCGTCAGCAGGAATGGACCTAACGTTTAAGTATCTAAAGGAGGAAAAGGTACAAGCTTCCTCGCTTGGTGAAGGAAGGGGGAGATCAAGAATTGTGTCTACTAGACAGGCTGTAAAACTGCTAGTAGAATTCTTATAGTTGAGGAGAAAGGAGGAAGAACATGGATAGTCACCACATTAAGACAGGGGTTCCCTCAAGTTCCAAACCCTCAACAGTTCCTCCCTATTGATATGGGCAAGAGAAGGTTCTTTCTTCTTCGATCGATCCACTTATAAAGAAGAAATTTTTTTATCAGCAACCAAGCAATCAAGAGAAAATTCAAAAGCATAAAAGTAAAGCATTAACCTATATCACTCTCCCAATATGGTCATAAGAACCTTGGCACTGCTCGCCCTCTGGGAGAGGATGATGTTGCTAATTTTGGGCAATGAAACACTGATCCCAATATCTTTCATTGGAATCAGGAAGGTTAACTAGTAAAATCCTATCAGCCTTCCTCGCCTTCAGATATAAAATACCATCCATTGTGAGGGACCAGAAATAATAAAATCTAATTTCATGGATCCATATGCTACTCCTATACAGTTCATTTATTCTGTGAACTCCATTTACAATCTGCTATGTATTTGGAGCACATTGGGAGGGACGACATCAAAATCTCACAAAATTCCAAAAAATGTTAGTTTGGAGGTAATGTTATTCCCCACTGAGCTAATGAAAGGGCGTAGATCCAATGGTCACCATAGACACCAATACAATTTTTGGCTATGGGGGCACATTCAAACATAACCCAAGAGGGAATTGAATAATTTTTCCTAAACTCCTCTAAGTTCTTTTCATTAACAGTGTAAATCATTTTCAAAGAAGAAAATAGTGGAAGAATACAACACAACAAATATAAACAAAAAGGAACTATGGAGATAGAAAAAATAAGTGAAGACAAAGAAGACTTAACAGGAGCTTCGAAAAGTCTTTTTGAGTAAGAGAAGAAAGCAAAATGACGGTACAAAGTTTGAAACGAGTGAGGATCGAGTTCTAAGAGTTCAATCATAAGGAACATCACTCAAGATCAAATTTTGCGGTCTATTTTTTTACATAGGACCAGCATACCCTTAACATTTTTAATTAATTATGAATATTTTTTAGTACACATCTCAGGCTTTGGTCTCAACTTGGGCCAACAAAGGATGTAAAATTCTTTGACCCATCTTTGACAAAGAATTTCGGGTGCAAAACTATAGCAGCCCAACTTTCGATAGTCCAAGCAGGCCCAGCACACTGCCTAAGTCAAATTAACATTGCATGGATAAATACGAGAATGTATCACGTGGATAATTGATGACTCGTTTGGTTGCCTACATTCTTGAAGGAGATACACATGAATCACCAGCGAGCAAATAAAGAGCTAGGAGAGTTTTCGTACAACTCAACTACTTTTTATTACTATAAATAAGACACTCACACCTGGACAAAGGGGCATGCAAATCTGAACTTCTAACGAATTAATGAAAACTGAGAAACCCTCCATAGACATGGACAGTATCCGAACCACATAAATACTGTAGGTTGTGATCATTTCTTACTCTCTTATTTTTCTTCTCTTTAGAATTATCAATTTTGATTTCTTGCACTCACAGCAGTGTATAATCAATGTGTATTTTACACGTTCATTTTACTCTTTGTTGAGTTGTCATGCGCTTTTACACTATTATTGGAGCATAAAAATTATACACCTAGTGTAAATTTTACATTAAACCATTTTTTACATTATTATTGGAGATACTCTCAGTCGCGGGGATCTTCCTATTAAGGCCTATTTATATGGGACATTTCCTAATAGGTCCTATCGCAATATTTTTTCCTTAATAGGTCCTATTTGTACATCTAGTGAATATTCACTGTTGTTTACAAATATGACCTATTAAAACAAAAATCTTTTTTCATGGGACCTGATGGAGCAAAAAAATATTAGGACCTATTGAACTACATAATTAGTAAACGGGACTGATTGGTAAAAAAAACCTTAGTTGCCTAGTTTGTGAGGTGTCTTACGCCATATGGAACTCTTTAATTTTATCTCTTATTTAAGGAGTACTTCCCCACTGAAAATTGGATACAAGAGAATTGGATAATCTCCATATTGCGACTCACTAAGAGAATTTTGTAAGTGGAAATTACGCATTTACTTCATGTAGAAAATTCGTTATTTGGGAGGATTTGGGTATTCCCTATTGAGAGTTTGGATATCTAGGAGCCTTTGATGAGATTAGTATTGTGTGAGTTTTTCATTATTATTTGTAAGAGTTGTTTATGAGCAGAGAGTATTATGTGTGCGTAATGAACAAAAAGGTCTACCATTTATAATCTTCTTCTATTTAGTAATACGGATTACCGGTGGATGTAGTGGTAAACTCAGGAGTGGAGTTGTGTGTTGACTGGACCGCGTTGTAGCCCAAGTCCAGTTAAGCCAAAAAAATATAACAACACTCATATTTATCAACCCAACCCAGCATATTAGCCAATAGCTCACCCACCGAAGTAACATCCCACACCTACTAAGCCCAATTATTCTTTTACTGAGCCTTCTCATCTCACAACTTACCAATAACCCCACTTTTGCTCATGTAAAAAAAGGTTTTTCAAACAAAATAAAACCCCACAACTTTCTCTCAAAAAATAAAACACTTTGGTTTGCTCCTTCCTCCCCCCTATTCTGGTGATGTCGGCAACATAGCAGCAGTGACGTTGGCGTTTTAACGAACGTGAACTTAGGACTCATTTACTTTAATCTTTAACTACTTAAATCTATGATGGTATTTACTTAATATGAAAGTTAAAAGGTCGTAATTTTGTAAAACCTAAATTTTATAATTCTTAATTTTTGTTTCTCATTTTTAACAGGCCTATTTTTGCTGGTTGTATATTTATATTAAATATATTCTTCATCATCATCAAGGTATGTTAATTTTCAAAATCCTAAGCTGTAGTTTTTATTCCATTCATTATTTTTTATTCTTACATAGGATTGTATGATTGTGATTTAGATTTTAGTACCTATTCTAATGTTAAAGTTTGTGAAAAATAAAACAAAGTTATTTAAATGTAAATTTGTTTATAGAGTTTTGAATTTGTCATTAATTCCTGAAATATTATAATTTTATTTGATTAATTGTTAGGTATTTGTTAAAATCATTAATTAACATTATTGTTTTATTGTTTTTTAAGTAAATATCTAGTAATTACTCAAAAATAACTTTTAAAAAATTCGGTTCAGAGGCTCCCACCTCCGAACTCTGGCAAATCACTGTTAGGTTAGCTCGGTGGGGGTGTAAATCATGGCTCCTCCTCTCTCCGGTGAACCACATAAAATTTGTGTTCTTTCATCTCTTTTTATTTTCTTTATTTGATTGCTATATTTTTGTGTAATTGATTTATTGGTCACGGAGTCCTAATTCAGTACACGCACTGCACTTGGACATAACAAGTTTTTGTTTTCACTTATTTTCTTTGTTTTCCGTGTACGTAACTATATGTGGCCAAGTATGTATAGGTTGTATACATACTCGTAACGTGACCGAGTGTTCCTGAGTTACTTTATTGTGGTGCTACAGACGATTAGAGGATTAGGGTACGTGGAATTAGAAAATGATCGGTGGGTTTCTGCAAAGTTTATGAACATTTTTAGCCGTTTCAGGAAACGGAGGAAATGAGTCTCGAACCTTAAATTATAATTTATAAGGCGTGATATTCCCCGAAATACTGGGCCAACCTAGTCTCTTGTGATATTAATAAAAATTAAAAACAAATCAAGTATCATGGACGTATGACTAATTATTGCTTTTGTTGATTATAACTACTGCAGTATTGATTGTGACACACACATTTCCGCACAAACATCTCCAACAAACAGATACCAACTAGTCATTCATCTTTCATGTGCTTCCATTTGACCACAGTTGCTGCATAAAGAAATTCATACAATAGTGGGTCAGGATAACACCACCCATTATGTCTATGATTGGGTTGACAATGTCACCTCTATTTCAGTGTGCATGGAATGGAAACAACGCAAAGGCCAAATTATAGAAAACAAAGAAAGAAAATGATTGTTGTCTCCAAGAATTTACAGTGCATATAGTATATAAGACTTGGTCACTTACAATCGCAATGATTTGCGTCTCCCTTATTATTGTTGTTGTTCTTTCCTGATTAATTTCTTTATAAGCAAGGGATCAAATCTTTAATAATAAAAGCATGTAACAGTAAAAGGCTTACAAGAGCCTTAAGGACAATTAAATTCATCTACGGAAAGCTATTCACTATTGATAAGATTTTTACAACACGTCTTTCACCTTTTAGAATAAATACATATTGTATTTACTTATTAGTGATACTAGCATGTATGCGCGGGCATTAAATAAAATAAACACTTATAATTGAATTTAAATAATGATTAGCAGTAAAAGTAAACACTTATGTAAAATATTATGCTTAATATTTATGGTGATCACTTAAAAATAATGAATCCAAAATAGGGTCACAATTTTAGGCAGAATACAACAAAATTATCCAAAATTGACTTAAAGCGAAAACGATATGTTTTGTTCATGTCATGTTATTGTGAAAATTATGAATGTTAGTCATAAAATAGTGTCATCTTATTCATGTTTTTACTCTTATTTTTTTGTACTATCATGTTTAATTTCATGTCAAAAACATTAATCGCATTATTCGTGTTTGTGTTCATTTTTGTTTAAGGTAAGAAAAGTTAAGTAGTTTTTAGCCAAAACAAACACCTATCCCGAAAGAAAGGTAAAAATATATGACATTGCAATTATATGGTAACATCACACAAAAATGTTTAAACCCAAAAATTTAATTTAATTTATTATATTCTAATTTGAAATGAATGAAAATTCACGATTTTTTTTAATTGTAGCTTTCCAACTTTTTAATGCGTAATAATTTTATCTATAGGTTATACTATAAAAGTAGAACAACGAAAAAGGGCCTGAAAAATTAAGTCCACGCCAATGATAAAAGCTCTGTTTGGAAAAGACTTAGAATGACAGATCATTCTCAAGCTCATTTGAAGGTTATAAAATATACTCTATTCATCTCGTAAATATTATCTTTGTTTAAGAAGTTTCGGTTATCAACTTCTCTCTTTGATCCAATTTCTTGACCTTCCGAATGCCAAAGAAAACTTGGAAGCCGAAAAATGCATAGCAGAGATATGCTATCGTAGCAGGCCCCTGAAAAAAGGTACTCTTTGTATGAAGCACATATACAGAGAATAAAAAAAATAGAGCATAAACTAAAATTGTTATAAGCTTGATTAAGCTTCCAGCAGCTACCGACTGTTTATTAGTCCACGGAACAGAAGATCAAAATTTGTATTCCACTTGTAAAACTTTAATTGTCCTAAAATGGAATCGAATTTCTAATTAAATGAAAAGTGGAAGTGCGGTTGCATGTAATAGAGAAAATACCTCGTGAATGACGACGATGAGATTTGTGATGACTTATTGTTAGCTATAATGTTGTTGGGTGTACGCTCGTCTAAGCTGATGTTCAGAAACAGCTGCACAACTTTCTCCTTGTTCTCGTCAATGCTTTGACGGAGAAGATAAAACCCTAACAAACCTTTGAAAGGGGTGTGTATTCATATGCTTTGACGGAGAAGATAAAACCCTAACAAATCTGTGAAATTTATATGTACTGCGTTTGAGGTTGAAAGATTCTACTTGGAGGAATCCAAGAGACGGTCTTGCTCGAAAATGAAAGGTCGGATTTGGAAAACAATTCTTCCATTTTCTTTTCTTTTTTTTTTCACACCAAAAAATTGACCTTTGCACTTCTAACCATTATCTTTTATTCTTACAACCCTTCTTACCGTAGGTTTATCTCACGCATTTGGGTGCCAAAATTTTTAAAAACAATACACAATAATTGGGGAATCATTAATTGCATTTATACCTCTAATACTATTGTATTAGAGGTATATAATAGATAACGTGAGGTCATAAAATATATTGAGATTATCAAGATAATTTGAAATGACACTATCTGTTGCTACTTGATGTTGCCGCTTCAAACCACATATGATAAATACTATAACATTGTTTTACACGGTGTCAATTAAACACTTCTATTCTATGTTTTCTTTTTCAATTTTAAAATAAAATTTGGGCTTTGAAAAATAGAGAATCCTATCATTGTAATACTTTTTTCTTTCTTATGTCAATGCATTTATCACCGATCTTTCACCAGAGGAGATGAAATCTAAAAGTAACCAAATTTCTTACTCACTATCTCTTGAATTACAGTTCCACTATATATCAATTTGTATTTTATATGTTTACTAAGATGTATTCCAAAAATACTCACTCCTAATTTTTGTAGGAGTGGGCCAAGTGGACGTGTGTATATGTGAATGCTATATATTTATCTAAAAAAAATCAAATAGCATCAAATTATACTGATACTTGTGCTGATTTTTTCTTTTAGCGTACATTTGCTAGCCCATCATCGTGCCTTTGACATGTGGATTATGCCATAGGCGACACTTCAATATGTCAACTACACACAGATAATTTTTGTGATGTATTAGCTTACCAATAATTGTGCCACATTATGGTACTTATTATTACCTAATAGAATGGTCAAGAAGTACAAGATAAAAAAATAAAAGAGAAGTCACAAAAAGAGTCTAATAACTAAAGCCTAAAATAGGTGGGCCTAATAGTAAAATACATAACACTAATCTAATATCCACCACTCCCCCTCAAGCTCGAGCGAAGATATCCACAAAGCTCAGCTTGCCAATAGATGAGTGAAGCAAAGAGGGTTCAACTGCCTTGGTGAGATAATCTGCGATCTGAGCTGATGAAGGGACGAATGAGGGGCTAATGATGCCCGTAGACACTTTCTTACGGAGAAAGTGAATATCCACCTCAATGTGTTTGTTTCTCATGAAGAACCGAATTAGATGACAACAAAATAGTTGATTTTTTATTACACAACAAATCAGAAGGATCGTCCTCAGTAAAGCCTAGCTCACCCATAATTGATCGAAGACACTAGAGCTCACATGTACCATGGGCCATAGCACGGTACTCCACCTTCGCTAAAGAACGATAAATAACCGTTTGTTTCTTACTTTTCCAAGATATGAGATGAGAACCATAGAAAGTACAGAAGCCAGAAGTAGAATGCCTATCAGTCCTGCATCCCGCATAATTGGCATTAGTAAAGCAAGAGAGACCCCTTTGGTCTCTTGAAGCATAGAAGAAACCAAGATCTGGTGAAGACTTGAGGTACATCAAGATATGATGAACAACATCAAGATGGGCGGTGTGAGGAGCATGCATGAACTAACTAACAATACTCACAACAAAGGCCAAATCAGGACGGGTTGGTCAGGTAGATTAGACAACCAATCAAATGCTGATACCTACATGGCTCAGAAAGTAGATCCCTATACTCAGCAGTCTACTTCACATTCAAATCCATAGGAGTAGAAGCTGGACGATAACCAATCATCCTTGTATCCTATAAAAGATCAATAACATACTTCCTTTATGACAAGGAAATCCCATGACAAGATCTCCCCACCTCAATCCCCAAAAAATACCGAAGATGACCCAAGTCCTTAGAATTAAAAGCTACTTCAATATCCTTCTTTACTTGGGCAATCCCCTCTAGATCATCACTGGTAATAATGATATTGTCAATATAGACCAAAAGGATAATACACCACTATTTGGGTTGATATCGAATAAAGAAAGTATGATCGGACTGGCATCTGGAGAATCCCATTGAGGTAATTACCCCACTGAATCGGCTAAACCAAGATCGTGGAGACTGCTTCAACCCATATAAAGATTTACGAAGGCGACAAACCTTTCCCATATACTCTCTCTCAGCTCGAAAACCGGGAGGAGTAGCCATATATATAGTCTCAGTAAGATCCTCATGAAGAAAGGCAATCTTAATATCCAATTGATGCAACGTCCAAGAGTGAGATGCGACAAAGGATATAAGGAGACGGACATAAGTCATCTTAGAAACCGGGGCAAAGGCAGCACCAAAGTCTTTACCCAGAATCTGAGTAAAGCCACGTTCCAAAAGACGAGCCTTATATCGCTCAACGGATCCATCAACCAAATATTTAACACTAAACACCCATTTTCAACCAACAAGTTTCTCCCCTGAAGGAAGAGCCACTAACTCCCAAGTACCATTATTTTCCAAGGCATCCATCTCATTTATCGTGGCAGCTACCCATTTTAGATTCTGAAGAACCTCATACAAGGACTAGGGAATATAAATAGAATTAAGACAACCTAAAAAGGCACGATAGGACTCTGAAAGACCTGCATTGGAAAGATGCTTAAGAATAGAATGGTTAGTGCTACAAGAATTAACATAACGAGCAGGAAGGCGGTGATAACGAGTGGGATAACGGGACTGAAAACCAGAAATAGGTGGAGGAGGGGGGACTGAACAACATACATAGGTGGAGTAAGGGTGGGGAAGAAGGAGTAGAAATAGTACCTGAGTCCGTAGGAGGAGGAGGTAGGGGCGATCGAGGGCGACAAGCATAAACTTGCAAAGGGGGTTCCTTAGGAAGCGAGGGAGAAACATCCAATAAAGGGATAAGATGGGCCACCTGAGAAACCTACTCAAGAGGAGGAGGGGGTGGTGGTGGGAGTAGGGGTGGCGGAGTAGCAAACCTACCATAAAATGGAGTATCCTCATAGAAGGTAACATCACGAAAGTGATACATACGTCGAGAGAGAGGATTATAACATTTATAAGATTTAGACATGGTAGGATAGCCCCCCAAAATACATTTAATGGACTTATAAACAAGTTTGTGACGTGAGGGGCACCGATCCTGAACATAGCACACACACCCACAAATTCGGGGTAATATAGGAAAAAGGGCGCAGTAAGATAGATAAAGTGAAGAGGTGTTTTGTCATTTAAAACTTTGCTGGGAGTGCGGTTAATAATAAATGTGGTAGTGAGAAGATCAAGGTGATAATAAGAATTAAGAACATACATACCCCGTAAAAGGTACCAAACCATTCCCATTAAGTGACGGTTGTTACGTTCCGCCACCCCGTTTTGCTCCAGAGTGTAGGGGCAAGTAAGTTGGTATAAAATTCCCTCTTGGTTAAGTTGTGAACGAAAAGCATCATAAATATACTCTCCCCATTATCAGACCAAATGTTATGAACAGTGGTGTTAAATTGTGTTTTAATCATTTAGAGGAATTGGACAAATAAAGGTAATACCTCAGATTTATGTTTAAGTAAATATACCCACGTACACCTAGAGAGATCATCAATAAAAGTGACATAATACTTATGACCCGATAAAGTAGTAACATGTGATGGTCCCAAAATATCAAAGTGAATAAGATCAAACATTTTAGGTGCACGACTCATATGAAAAATATAACTAGTACAAATATGTTTAGACAACTCACAAGTCTCACAGGTAAACCTCTTGTCTTTACAAGTCTTAGACAAAGAGGGAAAAAGTAAACATAAGTACTCAAAATTGACATGTCCTAAATGGGCATGCCACTGATATAAAATTTATAAGGAAATATAAAAAATAATCGGCTCAGTGGAAGCAGAGGCACAGAGTCCAGAAACAAAAGTAATAGGGGTAGTAGTAGAAGGATTCCCAAAGTGATATAGGCCATCGCGCTCATATTCCCTGCCAAAAATTCTCTGCGAACTCAGGTCCTACAAATAGCATTGGGAGGATAAGAATATGACAACACAGTTAAGATCTTTACAGAGTTAACGAATAGAGATGAGATTAAAAGGGAGGTCGGGAACATGCAATACAAAAGATAAAGTGAGAGAGGGTGAAAGACGAATGTTTCCCTTGCTACGAATATGAGCAAGTGAGCCATCCGCAAGACACACACTACGAGATACAGGGGTAGTAGGGGAAGTAAAAAAATACAGATCACCAGTAATATGATCAGACGCTCCATAATCCAAACCCAAGTAGGCTTAACAGCCTTAACATGAAAAGCAGATGAGGTACCTGAAGCACTAGTGGCACTGGAAGTAGAGTGCCCAAGAAAGCTCAGCTATGCCTACAGGAGATCAATCTGATCCTGAAGATGACTATCATATCTGGGAGCACTGGGAGAAGAAGCAGAAACATCGACAATGGCAGCAGTCCTGGGAGGGCCAAAGTGTTTGGCCTTAGCAAACTTTTACCTCAACTCTGGATGAAGTTTGAAGCATCGATCTCTAGAGTGGCTTACAACCCCACAATGATGAAAGGTCGATCGTCCATTATGAGTATGAGAACCGGTATGAGTAGCAAATGCCATCTGATTATTATGAGGAGACTGAACCCGGAGAGTAACCTGAGAAGTTTGAGATAACCTGAGACGACGCTCCTCTTCATCCATAATAGCAAAGGCCTCTCGAAGGGGAGGTATAGGAAACATATTTATGATCAGAGTACAGAGAGCCTCATACTCAGATTGTAAACCCATAAGGAACTGATAAGTGTGCTAACGATCCAAACGCTGTACTAAAATAGAAACGGCCTCGGGAGGGAAGTCTGAGAGAGTCTTAAACTGGGCTAACTCCTCCCAACGGCATAGTAGTTATCCAAAGTAGTGAGAGATAAAGAGGTTAAGTGACTCTTGTGAGGCATGAGAAATCTCCCGATAAAGCTGAAATATTCGGATATCATTATGAGCATGAGCGTACATCTAATTAAGAGGCTTCCATAAATCTGAAACGGACTCATAGAATATGAACATAGTATAAATGCGGTCCTCCGTGGAATTAAGCATACACCCTAAATTCGTGCAACGTTCCATCTCCCATTGATTAAAAATGGCAACATCCTTAATATTCGGTTGAGTTTCAGTGTCCAATAACCAACTAGTCTTTCCTTTCGACCCGATAAATAGACGAAGAGATTTAGACCACGAATTAAAATTCGTTCCATTTAATAATACACTAATCACCCGATGAGTAGGTGTATGTTGGGTAGGAATGACGTCTTTTGGACCATTCAACTCAGCCATAACTTCAAAATGCCCAAATATAACCCAACAAATACACAAGAAAAGCAAAAAAAATTGGCAATGGGGTAATCCAAAAATTCAACAACAAAGAGGGGAATAAAACCCACACAAATAAGGCAAAATTTGTTTGGTAATGAGTGAATAAATCTAACTCAGTAACCCTCAAGAATCAGCAAATTAATAGCCTACTTCATGGGAATAAAACCCAACATCAATAGGAAATAAAAAACCCCAAATTAAAAAGAGGGTATAAATCCTAGATGAAGATGAACAAGGTTAACTTACCCAATAAAACCACCAAAATATGAGTCGCCCTAAGTAGAGAAAGAAACCCATTAGTGTATAGAGAATAAGACCCACGAATTCAGCCAACAGTTACATCCTTAGGTCGTCCATATCTAGTAGAATAGGCGCTAGCCAAATAAGAACTTTGGCCAGAAGGACCCACCGTCCAGAAGGAGGTCGAAGGATTGGGGCTAGGGTTTGGTTTCTAGGGTTTGTTTGGTAGGGATGAGTTTAGAGTTTGATTTGGCTCTGATACCAAGATAATTTTTGTGATGTATTAGCTTACCAATGATGGAGCCACATTATGGTACTTATTATTACCGAATAGAATGGTCAAGAAGTACAAGGTAAAAAAATAAAAGAGAAGTCACACAAAAAAAATTCGAATATCGAACACACACCACATGCGCACACACATTAACATTTTGTTTTTTTAAGACAAACTACAACAATAAAGAGTATATTAATAACATTTAGGTTGCATACCATAATTTTTAGAAATAATTTTTTTTTTAAGTTCAAGTGAAATTTTGTATTTGCAAGGTTTTTTTTTATTATGTGCATAATTTAGGATGAAAAATTTTAAAAACTCAAAATTATGACTTTATAGTATCGAAAATTTGGAGGCTTCTCATGCCTGTGGCACGCCAATTACGTATGACATATTTCGTTCTCATTTTATAATCTAAAAATTAGGAGTGTATTTGTAATTTTTATGGTCCATTTTATAAGCTTTAAGTAATTTTGCATCTCAAAGGTTGAATGCAATTTTTTATTTTATAACTTTATCAGCATTGTTTTATATTTTACAAGAGGCTGTGATAATTTTTGGGTCCTCCCCTATAATTTAGGGAAATATGATTTTTTTTCAAATTACAAAGTGTGAGAAAATGGGATTGGATATAACTTTTTCAAAATTACTAGTCTAAATAGTTCTTATAATGCATTTGACCAATTTATATTATTAATTATTGGAATTTACAAATTATTAGTAGGTATTAATTTTATGTAAATGGATTTTATTAGTTAGGTCTTGTTGTAGAGACAAAACTTAAGAAAATGAGTGTAAGGGAAATAAGTGTAGCTTCTAAAGTCACACATAATTTTTTTTATACAAAAGTGAAAAAGTATATAACAAAAAGAATAAAGTATATTATTTGTTTTATAGTCAAGAGGCTATGATATGATGATTTATGGTGGCGCAAAACACCACCATTGCGAGAAACGCAGTCGTGCGGCGTGCAAAAGGATGCATTGGGTGCTTTGATTACGCACTTGGCACATCACAATCACTAGATCAACTCGTAATGATTTATATAGGGAATGTCCATTCGCTTAGGATGAGACGCCAAATCCAGACCGTGTCATCAAAATAAATCCGAACAAACACGATTCGATAACTGTTGAGTCGTCCGCTGGATAAGAGGTGATTGTTCACGAAATGTCAATAAAATGACTATAAAAAGAGTTCCAAACCTCAATTTTGGATACGACTCTATCCAATATTCTTTGGCATTATCTGGTTCATATTTTAAAGATTCTTGGTTTGATCAAATTATACATAGTTTGCATCAAACAAGTGACACCACTACATTCTATCCCGAAGGCAAATTATATAATAAACTCCATTGTGTACTCGCGATGTTCAATCGGAAGGGGAAAAATATTGCTTAAAAGATAGCATTCCTAAAACGTGTCTTGCAGTAACTTCGATTCATTTTTTATTTTTTCCTTTCATTAATTTCTAATAGTTGTAGGCAATATTCTTCTTAAAAATGAAAGGAACTGGAGCACAATATATCCAAGTTATGAATTAAAATTTGGTGCGACTCAATTATTTTGATGGCAAAAATTTCACCCATTGGAAAGAGAAAATCATGTTCATTCTCATATCTATGAAACTTGTGCATATTCTTGATGATGGACTTGAAACTATTTTTGAACCCACACCAAAATATATCGAAGATACCAAACAAATTCAGATAAGAAGAAAAGAAGATGAATTTATGTGTCAAGGACTCATTCTTAACGTATTATCTCAATTAGTTTATAATGCACATCGAATGATTCCTACGGCAAAGGAGTTGTAGAAGTCACTAAAAAATAAATATCAAAATGAGGAAGCGAGTGACAGTAAGTTTCTTATTTCTAACTATATGAATTATAAAATGTCTAATAATAAATTTATCATTGCATAAGTCCATGAACTCCAACAAATAGTTGGTGATCTTAAGCCCATTGGAATAAATCTTCAATATGAATTTTGTGACACCCCGCCTAATAAAACACTGGGTGATTAGTCCTATACCAAATTAAATAGGAATCCCAGTTGGATCATCCTTAACATCACTGTCGAAAACTTTTTAAAACTTACTAACCACCTAGTATTCCAAAAACTGGTGCCAATTTTAACTTTTTAATTAAACAAAACAGTACATGTGGAAATAAAATATAAACCATTCACACATCTGAATGAAAATAAACTAAATTATAATTACACAACTTGCCGAATAAATTACCGGCCACCAAAGAAATAATCCAATACAAATATTCAACACCTGAATAAATTACACCTGAAAACGGTACTGAGAAGTCTGGGCGACAAGCCCTAAATATAACTGAAACTGATACAAGATTCATACTCTAGGAATGAATGAATGATGCGTCTAATCCAAACTCCTGCTAGCATCCACATATGCCGCAGCTCTGTGTCGCTGAAATAGAATATCAATCCTGGCGTCCCTGTGGCTGGACACCTAAAAGGTTTTGAAAATAGTTTTATAGCAAGGGTTAGAACCCAAAACATTTTGAAAATATTTAGCAAGTGAATTAACTGCAGTAATTTAAAATGTATGAATGCGCTTCATATTTAAGTTAGTGTCGCACTCCCTTGTGGACATTTTCACCCCTCCACTATTGTGCACACCTACCGGTTATCTTAACCCCACCTAGTTGTACTACCCCGTCCAACTAGTCCTGGTATAACCTTCCATTGCCATACTACTCTAACCCGAGTATAATAATTCTTGAATTATAAGTTATTTCACAATTAACTTAATTCATTCCTCTTAAATAGCAGCATATAACCGTATCACAAGTTATATAAATTAAATACATCACACACTGTATTATTCCCACAAATGATTAACTTAATTAATTTCTCATTAATTAACTGCGTATAACTGTAACCCGAGTTATATAAAGTAAATACATCACACATTGTATTATCACCTACATATAATATTTACTACCATATTATACGTACCTTTACTAGCATCCACACATATATCATACGTGTATCCATTCTTCCGAGTTTACCCTCACTGGATGATTCCCTCTAAAATGCTATCTCACTAGGTGTTCTCACAAAACCTAGTTTCCCCAAGTTGGAATCGCTCACCAACTATAAACGTAGTGGAGGCGGTCATATTCCTTCCCTGAAAGTGAGATAAATCCCTCACCCATATATACCGGATGCTATGACCTGGGGATATACTCGCCCTACTCCTCAAGCTAGGGGATTCACCCACATCGCGCAACCTCCCTTGAAAGCATTAGAGTATTTAAATTGAATAAATATCTAGTCACTGATATTTACTATCACATGCAATATATACACATATATATATATACTATCACTACCCGTATATATATAATATGAACCCCGGTTTTACCATGTACTCAAAATCCCGTACATTGCCTGTAATTTAATGTCACACACAATAGATACACGTATATATATATATATATATATATATACTATCACTACACCGTATATATATATTAATAACCCCGGCTTTACCATGTACTCAAAATCCTGTACACTGCCTGTAATTCCTGAGTCTGTGGCCCGACTCAATGTAATTAATTTTCTCACTTAATAATTTATCGTCTTCCCGAGTCTATGGTTCTACTCTAATATACTTAACTCACACCTCAATTTATGTAATACTTTCCCCGAGTCTATGGTCCGACTCTAATTAAATTAATTAACGCGCCCATTAATTTAATAACGCCCCGAGTCTATCGCCCAACTCTAATTAAATTATTTAACACACTTATTAATTTGATGCCGCCCCGAGTCTATCGTCCGACTCTAATTTAATTAATTTACCCATTAATTAATCAACAAAAATCCGAGTCTGTGGTCCGACTCTAATGTAATGTAATACCCCGTATTTTTATGCTATATTAATTTGGGGATTTATTAAATTTAATGTGAGTTAATTATTTAATAAAAATCCGAAAATTAATTATGTTATAATTATTAACGTGACGAAAGTTAGTAATTAATTATGAGAAATTTGTTGAATATTACTAATGAGCAAAGTAATATGTAATATTGATTATATTGAATGTCACGAGAGAATAAAATGACAATTTTGGAAATTTGAGTCGGGACGCGCCCGTGTCGCGTCGGGACAAATTATTGATAAATAAAAGTGAAAATTTTATAAGTTATTCGTATGGTCGTTTTGAGTGCACCAACGCGTCCGGAAGGGTCGAGATAGTCAGAAAAGTGTACCCGGGGGTTTAGTTTGGGTCTCGGGGCGTTTTTAGGCCTAATTGGTACCCCGGGAGGGCATTTTGGACATTTCACATTTATGGGTAATTAAACCCACGAAAATCAGAAACCTATATCAGCCATTTAGGTTAGTCAGCTAGGGTTAGAAAACTCAAACAGAAGTGACGACCATAGGAGAGGGAAGAAGAAAGCTTCCAAGGCAATCCAAGGCTCCAAAAGTCATCCGTTTGCACCGCAACCACCACCAACGCGTAGATCGCGCAACGGGCTACGCAACCACACCAAAAACATCTGCAAATCAGAACGTCGAAAATCCCAGGAAAGTTTTTATCTTGCTATTTTTGTTGGTGCAATTTCCATATTAGTTTAGGAATGATTAGGGATGAAATATATGGAAGAAAACCCAAATTGTGATAGGAATTTGCATATAGTAAAGACTTAAACCTTATTCTGGAAGTCTCTTGTGATGTAGACAGATAACCCACGAAATTTTGGTGTAAATAAGAAAGAAAGTCTGGTATAAAACAGATTAGAATCACGAGTTAGAGATTTTTAGGGTTCTTGAGTTTTAAATGAATTATGGCATGATTAATCCATGTTTAGTGATGTAAATTGATATATTTTATGTTGAAAATACCTGATATGATGATATAAGGTTAGAAGTATCAATTCTGGGACGATTGGGATTAGAAAATATGGATTTGGTGTAAGTTTGGAGATGAAACCCGTAACTACAATTCTGCAGAAAAATCGAAATACCTGCTTGATCGATCGATCGAGCCTAGAGCTTCGATCGATCGAAGGTTCGATCGATCGAGAACCAGACCTCGATCGATCGACCCCTCCTGGCAGACTCCTATTTCCCCTATTAAATGAGTTAAATTTAATTTATCATGAAATAACTCTTGGGCATCCTTAATATAATGTTTTGGGAGATAGGGGAGACCAGTAGGTTATACGAATGAATTTTGGAGATACTTAATGTGGACTAAGAATTGCATTTTGGGATAATTACTTATAAATCGATTAATTTATGTATTGAAGGGTAAGGTGCATAAGAGAGTTACGTTGGAACTTAATAAGGACACCTACTGAATTTTATACATGTGAGGATAGAGTTCACGAGTGTCGCGAAATGAGTTGGAGAAACCCTTCGAGTTAAGGTTAGTGACGAACCCTTATAAGAATACTTAATGTGAAAATTAAGGATAAATATTGTAATTATGGGTGATGAGAGAAACCTATATTGATATAATAATAAGTGGTATATTTATATGGTTGTGTATGCATATATTATATATGTGTGGAAAACGTACCCGCGCTACTTGCTATCCCTGAGGTTACCGCGCTGGGACACTCTTATCTCGATGGGAACTTTAGGGGGATATTGACTTGTACCCTAGAAGATAGATATCCTTGGTACAGGCTATCGGACCGATAGTTCAGACGGTCCTAAGAGACGTGAGGGTATGTACTGACCTCTTAGAGACTTGGAATCTATGCTTCGCCTCAATCTTGTTTGTGTATATATGTTGATACAGTTCGAGAGTGATTCCGAACTTGTATATCCCTTAGTGTGAGCGATGCGGGGATTGCATAGCAGAGTATGCCTGCACCATAGTTTGTATGTTGGTGCCGTTAGAATGTATATATTATACGAGTGCTTAATATATATATCTGAAATTTGGGAAATTTAAACTGTTGCTGTGATATGATACGTGAGAAATAATTCTGGACTATAAATCGGAAATACTTATTTGAAAAGCATAATATGACACTTGGAAGCTTTATAAATTAATGAAGCTAAAACGAGAGTTGTACTACTAATTGGAAGTATTTTTTTTTACAATGATATTGTTTGGTTTTAAAATCTTACGAGTAATTTGAGATGAGCTAAATTGTTGGGAAGGTTAGTGTGACAAAATGATAAGACAAACTGTTGGGAAGGTTAGTGCGATAGGTGTGCACATTAGAAGAGAGGTGAGAATTTCTCAAGGGAGTGTCGCATTAATATATTGTTGCATTGGCCTGTATCAATTTAAATACTTGCTAAACAATTTTTAAAATCATATACACTATCGGGCTCTGACCCATTTCTCTCTCTCTCTCTCTCTCTCTCTTGTATATATATGTATGTATTACAGGTGCCCAGCCACAGGGGCGTCTTGCTTAGGATCTCTTGGAAGGAAGGCGCTGCAGCTTAGGTGGGAGTTGCAGGTCTCTTGACTAGATGACTTCGTTCATTCGGATCCACTCTTAGTACTTTCATTTAGTTGGGCATGTGTAGCTCTTTCCATTATTCCGTTGTTATTGGACATTTGTATTTCAGTTATTTCCAGTATTGTTACTATGGGATTTATTCAGTTTGGATGTGTGACTCTAGATTTCGTATGTTGACATTCGATTGACGAATGTATTAAATTAATTGGACTATGTTGCAGAATTTAAATGTGGTATGATTCTTACTTATTGATTGTGGTTAAATAAATAAATAAATAATTTTTCTTTAAATAAAATTTGGAAAGTTATGTATGAAAATGGTTTTGACACTTAGCTTAATTATTTAGGGTGTTAAATTGGAAAATTTATTTTTATCGACAGTGATGCTGAGAATGAACCAACTGTTTAGCTTGATTTAATTTAATAAAGGAGTGATCGCCCGGTATTTAATTAGGCGGGGTGTCACAGGTGGTATCAGAGCATCAGGTTCTAGTATCCATAGGATCTGTACGGCTTATTTCGCTTTCAGTTTAACGTTATTGCTATAGAGCCCTATCTTTAGGATTGTTGTACTCTTGCTTTTACGTTTAAGTCTTCAGCTATTTGTGATTTGATAATAACTGTAGACTAATAAACTTGTTCACGTTTCAGATGCCTCCGAGACGTGCTCCGAAAGATAGGCGTGCCCAAGCCGAGCAACCAGCAGTTCCGGCACAAGGCACAATGAATGCAAATGAAGTAGCCGCCATTGTTGCTCAGGCGGTGAATGCCGCACTAGCGGTGACTCAGCAGGCTCCACCCCAGGTTCAAGCAGTGGCTCCAGTACTAGCACAGCTTCCATCTGCATGGGAGAGGGTTCGGGATGCTTTTCAGAAAGCGCATCCCCCTGAGTTCTCTGGTAGCTCCGATATTGTCACAGTTAGCCAATGGAAGAAAGACATCCAACGGTACCTCCGTATGTATGAGTGCACCGACGTGCTGAAGCAGTTATTGGATTCCTTTAAGCTAGTGGGAGCCACTTTACAGTGGTGGGAGTCCACTACCACTTTGGAGGAGAGGGACACGATCCTTATTCAGTCATTTTGGGAGCGGTTTGACCGAAAGTATTTTCCACCCGCCGTGCAGACTGAGATGAGGCGGAGATTACTGAATCTGAAGCAGGAGAGTCTTACCATAGCGGAGTATGAGGAGGAGTTCACGAGACTTCACCATTGTGCCTGATGAGGCACCTACTGAGAGTAAGAAGGTTATGTTGTTTGTCGACGGGTTAGCTTGGAGGATCCGTCAGCACCTTATTGGGAATTTATCCCTGAGTACTTTCACTGATGTACTCAATGCCGCGTTTCAACATTGCCAGGATCACCGCTTCCATCTTCAGGGAAGCAAGAGAGCAGGAGAGTCCAGCCAGCAGGGCAGGGCCGGGGGTAATAGTGCCAGTGGGGCACCATCTCATGGACAGACTCGTCAGCACGAGCAGAGTTCTCATCAGGGGGACCCTGCTAAGCGATTCCGTTCAGGTGATTCTAGGCAGGGATATGGGGGCTATAGGCAGGGCCAGCAGGGCCAGCAGGGCCAACACCGACAGCAGGGCCAACACCGACAGCAGGGCCAGCAGCGTGCTAATCAGGGCCAACAGGGCTAGTGGCGGGGAGGCAACGGCCATCAGGGCCGTGGTCAGCAGGGACAGAGGGGAGGTAATTTCAGAGGCCGATGTTTTGGGTATGGTAAGCACGGCCATAGGCGCCAGGATTGTCCGGAGGGAGAGAGGGCCCCACAGCAGCAGGGTGCCCGTAATGAGCCACAGAGGCCACAATTTCCACCTGCCCTCCCAGCTGTAGCCCAGGTGCCAGCCCTACCAGCCATTCCAGTGCAGCAGGGGAATTACAGTATGGACGTGTCTATAACGTCCACCAGGCAGCAGCTCCACAGGCTCCACCCGCGATTGAGGGTATGTTTCCTATCCATGGTACTATGGGTCGAGTTTTGTTTGATACCGGGGCAACGCATTATTTTATAGCTACGCATTTTGCGAAGGCCTTAGGGTTGTTTGTCACAGCAGAGAGCACAGTGACGTGTGTAGACTCACCACTGGGGAGTGGGTCCCTTATTTTCTTTATATGCCGGGGAGTGGGGGTAGAGATTGGTAGCTTGGTATTACCTGCAGACATGTTAGTTTTAGACATGCACGAGCATGATGTGATTATTGGTATGGATTGGGTCGCAGCTTATAGAGCCATGATTGATTGTTTCGGTGGGAGCATTATTTTTTCCATTCCGGGGAAAGAGATGTTTGTAGTGGCGATACCTTGCCCAGAGGGAGGTTCGACCGCTCATTTGTATTACATAGACGAGGATACCTCTAAGGAGGTTGTGATTCCCTTAGATTCGATCCCAGTTGTCAGGGAGTATCTGATGTGTTTCAGGAGATACCAAGCCTACCCCCCAGTCGAGAGATAGACTTTGTCATAGATTTATTGCCAGATACGAGACCTATAGCACGCACACCGTACCGTATGGCTCCGGCAGAGATGCGAGAGCTACGAGATCAGATAGAGCAGCTGTTAGGTCAGGGCTTCATTCGTAGGAGTACCTCACCTTGGGGCGCTCCAGTCTTGTTTGTGAAGAAGAGAGATGGTTCACTGAGATTGTGTGTGGACTACCGGGAGCTGAACAAGGTCACGATACGGAATAAGTACCCGTTGCCTCGAATCGATGATCTATTCGACCAGTTGAGGGGAGAAACTTTCTTTTCGAAGATAGATCTGAGGTCGGGGTACCATCAGTTACGTATTAGAGAGTAGGATGTTTCAATATATACACATATATTTATACTATCACTACCCGTATATATATAATATGAATCCCGATTTTACTGTGTACTCAAAATCCCGTACACTGCCTGTAATTTAATGTCACACACAATAGATACACGTATATATATATATATATATATACTATCACTACACCGTATATATATATTAATAACCCCAACTTTACCATGTACTCAAAATCCCGTACACTGCCTGTAATTCCTGAGTCTGTGGCCCGACCCAATGTAATTAATTTTCTCACTTAATAATTTATCGTCTTCCCGAGTCTATGGTCCGACTCTAATATACTTAACTCACACCTCAATTTATGTAATACTTTCCCCGAGTCTATGGTCCGACTCTAATTAAATTAATTAACGCACCCATTAATTTAATAACGCCCCGAGTCTATCGCCCGACTCTAATTAAATTATTTAACACACTTATTAATTTAATGCCGCCCCGAGTCTATCGTCCGACTCTAATTTAATTAATTTACCCATTAATTAATCAACAAAAATCCGAGTCTGTGGTCCGACTCTAATGTAATTAATTTACACATTAATTAATTAAATCCTACCCGAGTCCACGATCCGACTCTAATTAAATTAATTAATACACTTATTAATTTAATACTACCTGAGTCTACAATCCGACTCTTATTAAATTAATTATCACTCTTATTAATTTAATACTACCCGAGTCTACCATCCGACTCTAATTCAATCAATTAGCACAATCATTTATTTCATAACTTGGTGTCATCCAACCATTATCCCCGGACTCACTTACTTGGCCCGTAAATTAATATTTCCCGAGTCTATGTTCCGACTCCAAATTAATTACTCTCTCTCAAAAATAAATTTAATACTTTGGTGTCACATAACCAACATACTCGGACTCACTCACTCGGTCCATTTTTACATCTCATAATTTCTTTCCCACAGTTTTCGCCCACAATGTGTCACACATTTATCTCCATAATTTTCCAATTATATTTACCTATAATTACCAACATACCCAGACTCGCCCACTTGGTCCATAATTAAATATTTCCCGGGTCTATATCCCGACTCAAAATTTATTAGTTTATCTCCGAACTTAATTCACTACCTTGGGGTCGCATGACCAATATACCCGGATTCACTCACTTGATCCGTACCTCACTATTTTGGAATAAAATCTCTCAAATTCATCCATTAAATGCCCCACATAAATTCATCCCAGTCCCAATTACTTTCTCCCATAATTGCTAGGAATATTTGTTTCACAATTATTTATCACTTTTTAATGTATGGAAATCAATTTCTAATTAAATCCCCCTCCTTATATGCAAATTGGGCGAACTGCCCAGAATTCTGAATCATCGATCGATCGACCCCCCTGGGTCGATCGATCGATCGTCCCTGACTTCGTCTTCTTCAACAGGCAGTTCCACCATTAACGAAAACCTCCAACTTTCCTTCTTTCAACTGGACTAACCCAAGCCCAATCAACCCTATTTCTACATAAGAATAGGATCAAAGCACCTTATAGAACATCAAACTGAAATTAAATCTCACGATTTCTTACTTTTTCCCGATTTGGGTATTATCCGGGTTTCAAATCCCCAATCCGAATTTCATTTATTTTAACAGCAATTAACCATCTACTCTTACTGGTTTTAATATCTGATTCAGTCCTCTACATTCTAGAATCATAAACACGATCAATCTCCCCCTTAATCTCATTAAGGTATATAAATTTACAAAAACCCAATTTAGATTTTTGGTGACACACCCAAAACGAATTTTTCATATAAACATCACTATGATATGAATTGATTATCATAATTTTATAAATCACAAGAGTTAACCACTTGCCTGAGTGTTCGTAGTGTCTGATCCGTGGTTGATGTCCCTTAATTTGGCTCCAATAACCTCCAATTTGTTCTTGATTTGCTTTCCCATAATCTCCTCTCAAACCCTAGGTTTAGAGTTATGTTGGCTGCCATCCCTTAATCTCCCAATTAGGTTAAAAACCCTTAATCCCGTTTTTAGTCTAATGGGCTTAATTAAAGTGGCCCAACTCACCCCGTGTGGGCCCGGCCATGCCCAAAAATACCCTGAGACTCAATTACTACCACCGGGTACTCTTTTCTGACTATCTCGACCCATCCGGACTCAACCGCGCACTCAGAATTGACATCTGAATTAATTTATAAAAATCCTTATCTCACACCCCATTTAGTCTATACCGACTCCCGGTTGAGATAAGTGCATACCCCGTCATTAATACCCGAAATGACGTAATTAAATTATTACTATTCACTTAGTAAATAAATTTCCCTAAACATTAACCATTCACTCTCTGATTAATATTTAAATATATATATGGCCATAATTAATTCAATTAAAATTACAACACACAAGTAATTTAAAATTCCCGAATTAATTAAATATTAAATGTACAAAAATACGGGGTGTTACAAATTTCGAGTGGGAATGACTGTTTTCAAACTTCATTATGGTTATAATGGCTTTAAGAAGAAATTTAATCCTAGTGAAAAGACATACACAGTTCAATACCTTCTTTTCATTGAAGAAGATTCTCGCATTCGAGAAAGAAGGAAGAACAAAATGATAATCATTCTAAGGAAAATATAGTTGAGGATAAAAAAATTCCAGGATACCAAAGATTTTATACTTAAAGTAATGAATGATTCATATTTGAAGAGCCAAAGTGCAAAGAAGAAGAAGAAGGGTAAATTCTACTTCTGTGAAAACTGGATCACTTTGCTCGAGAATGTCAACTTAAAAAGAAGACATTTAAGGGAAAATAAGTGACTAAGGAAGTCAACAATGTTAAAAATCTTATTGTAATGGTGTGTGAAGCGAATTCCGTGTATAATGAAAATGGACGTTGGCTGGATACCGACGTAACCATTCATATATGCAAAGATCGTTCACTCTTAAAAACATATCAAGAGATCGATGGAAAAGAAGTAAAAATGGAAAATAACCTCCACACCAAAGTAATTGGAAAGGGAATAATGGAATTAAAGTTTACATGTGAGAAGGTTCTTTCTTTGATTGATGTACTTTATGTACCAGATATGTGTAAAAAAATTATGTCTAGAGATATTCTCAATAAGAGAGATGTAAAACTAGTGTATGAGTCGGATAAGTTTGTCTTATCCAAAAAATTTCAAAGTATTATCAAATGGTACTCTTAACGACATAATCAAATTTAATATAATAAATTATATTGGTTATGCTTATATGGTTGATTCCATTTCCTTATGGCATAATAAATTAGGTCATGTTAATTATAAAAGTATTAAAAATATGACTAATCTAGGACTAGTTTCCGATTGTAAAATTGACCATCTGATAAATGTGAAATTTGTGCTCAATCTAATATAATTAGAAAGTCATTTAATATGTTTAAAGGACATCCGAAGAGTTTGATCTTATACAAAGTGATGCATCTGATATGAAGAGTAACGTTACTCGTGGAGGAAATAAATATTTCTTAACTTTCATTGATGATTACTTTAATATGCATATACACATTATCTCAAGAGTAAATATGAAGTATTCATATTTTTTTTATAGCAGAAGTTGAAACTTAAAAAAATGGAAAATTAAAGTCATGTGATCCAATAGAGGTGTTGAATACTATCCAAATAATTTTATACAACTTTGTAATATTCATGGAATAATCCATCAGGTTATGAAACTATACACACTGCAAAAAAATGGAATCCCAAAAAAGAAAAATAGAAATTTGGTTGAAAATCTAAATGCAATGTTAATTAGTTATGAGTTGCTTTTGTTTATGTGGGGTGAAGCAATTTTATCTGCATGTTATATTCTAAATAGAGTTCCGTTGAGAAACAAGGATATGACACCATATGAATTATGGCTTAATTGTAAGTCTAATCTTAAACGTCTCAAAATTTGGGGTTGTCTTGCTTATGTAAGAAAACTCGAATCTAAGAGACTCAAATTAGAATATAGGTTTAAAAATGTTTTTTTATTGGTTACTCCAAGAATCGTACGACTTATAAATTTTTGAACCTTGAAACTCAAGAACTTATTGAGTCAGTATATGTGCAATTCTTTTAAAATCTGACAAAGTCAAGTACTTTGAATCAAGGTTTAGAGAATAATAATTCGACCATTGGCGCCTCACCTTCTAATGTCCTTTAAAAACTAGTGTCTCCTTTGGAATCAACGAATGACGTTGAACTAAGGAAGAGTAAAAGACAAACCACTGAAAAGACATTCGGACCTCACTTTGTAATTTATCATGTTAAGGGAGATATGAATGAAACTAAGAACAAAACCAAATTTGTTCTTAATGTGTAAGATTAATCGACAAAAAATCATAAAGTTGTAACATAAATGGATGTTGTCATTTGGAAAGAGGCAGCCAATGATGAAATGAACTCAATTTTTAATTAATCAAACTTAGGTTGTTACACATCTTTTTTCTAGAGCAAAAAAAATTAGGCGCAAATTGATATTTAGAAGGAAATTAAATCTTGATAGTTCAATTAATAAATCTAAAGGAAGATTAGTTACTTAAGATTATAAACAGAATCGTGTAATTTATTATTTTGACACATATATACTCGTTTCATGTACCACTTCCATTAAACTTTTAATATCTCTTGCTTCTATTCATAATTTAGCGATTCGTCAAATGGATGTAAAAATGTCTTTTCTAAATGGTGGTTTAGAAGGAGATATTTCTTTGGAACAACCTGAAGAGTTTGTTTTGCCTGGACAGGAAAAGAAAGTGAAATTAGTAAAATCTCTTTATGGCCTAAAATAAGCTGCTTTACACTACACCAAATCTGCACTATTGTCAAGGTCATTGACCCTGATAAATCCAACTTGTCAAGGTCAATGACCGTGACATTTCGAGGCGAGATAACTTTTTTTGTCACGGTCGTGTCACGGTCATTGACCTTGACACGTTTGTCACGGTTTATAACCGTGACAAAGACGTGACCCTTTTTTAAAAAATTGTCACGGTCAATGACCGTGACATGTTCGTGAGAACTTTTGTCACGGACTTGTCACGGTTAATGACCATGACAATTCTGGGCAGAATTTAAAAAAAATCTGCTGGGCAGTATGGCCACTGCCCAACAGTATATTTGTACCTGTTATAGCAACGTTGTACCTGTTCCAAACATCATATATCCAAACAAACTAAAGATAATGCAAATATATATTCAAATAGAGACAATATGCATCACTATATAATTCAAATGTAACAACTTAAAACAATTCAATTCAAACTTAAAACGATGTCACTACATGTCTGGTGTATTGTTAAAACTGAGGAGGTGAGTAAGCCACATGACATACGAATTAACGCACCCACTAATATACGTCGTGTCGCATTGTTCGCGCAACCACAATAGGGAGTTCTTCTTCCCACGAGCACCCTGAACTCCATCTCTTGAAGCGCACGTCCATGAACTATTCCACCCTGGACGATATTCGGGTCCCTCAACCTCCGCCCTATCCGCTAGCCATCACATACGTCCAATATGAACACGCTCGTCCAACCAAGTGTCGACATTGGTCTGTTGAAGGGCGCCAAATAGGGAAGTGGATCATCGAAGTATGAACGTGTCGGTGATGAAGCAGCGAGGTCCACATCCTCGTCATCCTGCGTCTCGTCCTCCCGCACCTCCTCCTTCACCTCCTTCTCCTTCCCTTTCCCTTTCCCTTTACGGTCTTTGCCCAACGTACGCTTCATGAATGCGTACATATCTTGGACCGTCGCCTCCAAACGGGACAGCTTCGCGTCGTATAAATCCACCGTTCGAGCCAACCCGGTGTAGCTCGTCTCCAATACGATGATCCTAGATTTGGCCACCCGCGAGCTCACCCCCCTTGTCCTCCCCTTGCGATCAGAGCCAAGCACTTGGCTGAGTGCATCTATGGACAAAGATGCCTTGTCGGCATCAGACTGCGACTCATACACTTCCTTAAGCTTTGCCTGAAACGACAAAAAGCACATGATTAGTAAAATAAGTGAACTAAAAAATTATAACGTAATTAACAAAAATTAAACTGTCGGATTACTTACAATCGTGGCCGCGACGCTCGGGGACACCTCCTTGTCCTTCCCCTTCTTCGTCTGAAGATCCACATAAGTATCGAGCCTATGTGGCTTACCCCCTGGCCCACTCCCTACCCCCTGAAATAAAATAAAGTAAAGTAAAATTAGTATCGGCCCCGTAAAGTAAAATAATATCCAATAATATATTTATGTAGTTATAGATAAATTAAATCTTACCTGCATCCTATGCTCCACCTCGGCGTAAGAGGTCCGTCCGGAGTAGTGCACGTCCGTCTTTTTTGCCCAATTTTCCCTCCCCGATTGGCGAGATGCCAATTGTCGATCCTCGATCTCATTGTCAATGAACTTCTGCCATTGTGCCAATGAGATCGGCTCCTTGGGGGGGACGGATTCACGCCATTGGATAATCGACTCTCGTGTTTTCCCAAAGTACTGTGCTCGCATATTTTTTTTCCACGACTTGATTTGCTCCCTAATCTGCTCCAACACGGGATCGCGTAGCTTTGGATCCAAGTTGAATTGTTCCTGTCCAACAAATACAATGTTAGTTGCGAATAAATATAAATATAAATATAAATATGAAATCGAAATCGAAATTGAAATTGAAATTGAAATTGAAATTGAAATTGAAATATTCATATTCATATTCATATAAATATAAATATAAATATAAATATAAATATAAATATAAATATATTACCTGTAGTGCCGCCCAAACAGCTAACTTGAGCTCATATGGCACCTCCTTCCAACTCATAAACCCCGGGCCGATGACCGTCTTTAGCAGAACGAGGGATCTCGCTAATATCTCCGATTTGTTCTCGACGGTAATCCCATATTTCCCATATTTGGGGAGCCTAGGGGCCGAAGAGCCCTCGTCGCCCCCACTACCACCGACCCCAGACGACATCATCATAAACAGCATCATCATCTTCGCCTTAATATCTGAAGGAGACATTTGCTGTAAAAAAAATGTTATTAGTACAGATATAATATTATCACAATATGCATATCTTATAAGAGAGTCGGGTTTGGCATTAATAAAGTGAGAATTACACACACACATAAAAATCTTTAATAAAATTCTCATATCTTCTTTCAATTTAAACACACACACAGTAGTGACTGTCTATTTAAAATAATCTCAATGTTAATTTCAGGTATTGAATTTCTACTATTGTTTTGTGCTTTTTATAAATCATACCCCACCCCACCCCAACATGTTTACGGGCTTTCATCACTCGTCATAAATTTTTCGGTCCGTGACTTACTGGCCAGTTGTCTTGGGTCTTTTAGTCCCTTAACATTACTTTAAGAATTTTACCCAATCTAAATACCACATTTTCTTTCTTGTTATACACTTGAACACGTTTTGTTATTTAGTCCTTATTAATTTATCTTTGATCTATTACCAGCATCTTTACTTTTATAAACTTTATTTAATTTTCAATTTTAAGGACTATTTTCATCACTTAGTGTTCATCTAAGTTCTAGTATAACAAGTTCCCATAAAAATCTTTAATAAAATTCTCATATCTTCTTTCAATTTAAACACACACACAGTAGTGACTGTCTATTTAAAATAATCTCAATGTTAATTTCAGGTATTGAATTTCTACTATTGTTTTGTGCTTTTTATAAATCATACCCCACCCCCACCCACCCCCACCTCCACCCCAACATGTTTACGGGCTTTCATCACCCGTCATAAATTTTTCGGTCCGTTACTTATTGGCCAGTTGTCTTGGGTCTTTTAGTCCCTTAACATTACTTTAAGAATTTTACCCAATCTAAATACCACGTTTTCTTTCTTGTTATACACTTGAACACGTTTTGTTATTTAATCCTTAATTTATCTTTGATGTATTACCAGCATCTTTACTTTTATAAACTTTATTTAATTTTCAATTTTAAGGACTATTTTCATCACTTAGTGTTCATCTAAGTTCTATCATAACAAGTTCCCATAAAAATCTTTAATAAAATTCTCATATCTTCTTTCAATTTAAACACACACACACTAGTGACTGTCTATTTAAAATAATCTCAATGTTAATTTCAGGTATTGAATTTCTACTATTGTTTTGTGCTTTTTATAAATCATACCCCACCCCCACCCACCCCCACCCCAACATGTTTACGGGCTTTCATCACCCGTCATAAATTTTTCGGTCCGTGACTTACTGGCCAGTTGTCTTGGGTCTTTTAGTCCCTTAACATTACTTTAAGAATTTTACCCAATCTAAATACCACATTTTCTTTCTTGTTATACACTTGAACACGTTTTGTTATTTAGTCCTTATTAATTTATCTTTGATGTATTACCAGCATCTTTACTTTTATAAACTTTATTTAATTTTCAATTTTAACGACTATTTTCATCACTTAGTGTTCATCTAAGTTCTAGTATAACAAGTTCCCATAAAAATCTTTAATAAAATTCTCATATCTTCTTTCAATTTAAACACACACACAGTAGTGACCGTCTATTTAAAATAATCTCAATGTTAATTTCAGGTATTGAATTTCTACTATTGTTTTGTGCTTTTTATAAATCATACCCCACCCCCACCCACCCCCACCCCAACATGTTTACGGGCTTTCATCACCCGTCATAAATTTTTCGGTCCGTGACTTACTGGCCAGTTGTCTTGGGTCTTTTAGTCCCTTAACATTACTTTAAGAATTTTACCCAATCTAAATACCACATTTTCTTTCTTGTTATACACTTGAACACGTTTTGTTATTTAGTCCTTATTAATTTATCTTTGATGTATTACCAGCATCTTTACTTTTATAAACTTTATTTAATTTTCAATTTTAACGACTATTTTCATCACTTAGTGTTCATCTAAGTTCTAGTATAACAAGTTCCCATAAAAATCTTTAATAAAGTATTATCACAAATATAAACTAAGACTGATAAAATAACTTTGAGGCATATAAATTAATTGTGACAAAGTAAGATTATGGAAACCCCACTTTTCTTTCTATAACTCCTATTTTATTAAACTTTAAATATAATTAGGGGTGTATAGAAAGAAAAGTTAAATAGGAATAAAAACAACATTTTTAAAATATGAAGGGCTCACCAATTTGATCAAATTTTTCAACAACATAGACTAATTGATCTTTATTATAAGACAATTACTATAAATTTATGCGCATCGCCCGAATTCAAAAAGTAATTTAATGACTAAAGTAATACTTTTTTTAACTTTAGTTATTCACCACAAATCTTAAAAAATATTTTATTTTTCATGCTTTTAGCAACTTCGGATGCCATTTTAACCCTTATTGTAGTTTTTTAGTTTTCATGCTTTTATTTGATGGATATAAAGTCATGTGATTATTTCACCATATAAAGTCAACAAAAAACGCCATATATGGTTTTTTTCTCTATTAGTATAAGTATATAGCGATTATTTCACAATTAAATCACATATTAAGCCGGCCTTCATTTTTTTATGAAATTTGTAGAAAATAACTAATTTATTTTGAATGAAAATAAATTGTTATCCAATATTTTTGGATATTATTTACATTTACATTTTTGGATATTATTTTTGGATATTATTTACATTTACATTTTTGGATATTATTTTTGGAAATTTATAGAAAATTACTTATTTATTTATATTTTTAACCCCCTACCCCCACCCTGCCCCACCCCCCACACATGCATACACACACGCACATATATACACACATATATATACACACAAACATATATATAAATGGAAGAGAGAGAGAGAGAGAGAGGGAGGGAACGACGGGAGGGAAAAAAGAAGGGGGAAAGGGTTTTTGCTGGAAACATTGTCACGGTCGTGTCAAGGTCATTGACCGTGACAATTCTTTGTCACGATCGTGTCAAGGTCAATGACCGTGACATAAAACGCGTATTTTTTGTCACGGTCAATGACCTTGACAAGGGTGGCCGACTGAAAGGTGACATTTTGGCCATTTTGGTGTAGTGTTAATAATTTTGAAAATGGTGTTGGTGACATTATTTGCTTATATGAGGACAACATGCTTATATTTGGGTCAAATCTCAAATATGTGAAAGAAACTAAAAGGTTTTTATCATCAAACTTTGACACGAAGGATGCTAGAGATGCTGATGTGATTCTAGGAGTCAAAATAGTGAGAAAAGATAATACATTATCATTATCTCAATATCATTATATCGAAAAGGTTCTTAAGAGATATGATCATTTTAACTTAAGCCAGCACCCACACTAGTGGATCCTAGTATCGAATTAATGAAAAATATTGGGCATGTAATGGATTAACCTAATTAATACAGTGCTATTGGAAAAGTCTTATGTACGTCATTTATTGCACTGGACCAGACATTTCCTACATGGTAGGCGTATTATGTAGATTTACAAGTATTACAGTACAAGAGCATTGGAATTTGATTTCTAGAGTGATTGGAAACCTGAAGAGGACTATAGATTATGGGTCACAATATATAGGGTATCCATTTGTAATAGAAGGATTAGGTGATTTTAGTTAGAATAACCTTGAATCAAAATTTAAGTCCACTACTAGTTGGATATTTTCGCTATGAGGAACGGATATTTCTTGGGAATACAAGAAACAAACGTGTGTATTTTATTCAACAATGTAATCAAAATTCATAACCTTAGCAAATGCATGTAAAGAAGAGAAATGTCTCATAAACTTATTGTCTGAGATTCCTTTATGGAAAAAGCCATTTCATTCTATTATGATTAATTGAGATGATCAGACTATAATATACAAGGTTTAAAAAAACTATAATGAAAAATATAGACACATTAGTCCAAGACATCAAAATTTGAAGAAATTACTTAAGGAATGAGCAATTACAGTTAACTATGTTGAAATGAATAAGAGTTTAAAAGATCCTCTGATTAAAGGTATTGTTAGAGAGATGATATATAATACCTTAAAAGGAATGATACTAAGGCCTATCCAATAAATCAACTATATTTAATAGGAACCCAACATCTATCTTGAAAATATAGACAAATTTCAATGTGGTACTAACAAGTTAAATGATAATTATGGAACACTAGGAACTTATATGTAAAGTTCCATTCCTATGTGCCTAATGTTTATTTTTTACATAATGGAGGATGGAGATTATTGTTGCCCAGTTTAATACTCAAGAGGGGGGTGAATTGAAATTTTATAAACTTTTTGGGTCAAATTAAAAGTTCATAAATTTTTTAATTTAAAACACCATATCAAATTTCAAATCAATAAATCTCTAATGATTAAAACCATGAATATCAAATAAATACAACCACTTAATATAAATAAGTTAAAATGCAGATTTTAACAACCTATAAATATTAACTCATTTTTTGTATTTAATAAAAATTAATATTATGGAATTAATTAGTTAATTCAAAAATAATTATTTTAATCTGAAAATTAATTTAGTCAAAATTTTGGAATTGATTTATTTGCAAGTTAGTGTGCTGAAAATATAAACTCAAGCAAGCATATGCAAATAAAAAAAAAGTGCAAAAAATAAAATGACACCGAAATTTAACGTGGTTCGGCGAAATTTTGGCCTACATCCACGCGCCTAGAGCCCCCGTCATTTGAGCAACACTAAACCTTATCCATTTGGGGGTAGGATTAACCCATATTGTACAACCGTTTGCAAGCTAACTCCGAGCTTCAAACCCCGTGGCCCACTTGCAGATAGGATCCAATCACCGTTACAATCATAGATTCAAAAGCATCTGAATTTGTTGTACAAGGTACAATAATGAAACTCCTTAAAATACAATTTGCAATTTGAGTTTCTTTTTCAACGAGACTTCAATAAATGATATTGGCGTAGGCTCTAGTCTTCTCTTCAATGAATGAGATGAATAAAATTAATTGCTCCCTTTGAATGATGTAATAGCTGAATAATAAATTCAAATGCTCTTTAATAATTTCTCTAGTGTCTTATTCTTTGTCTCATAGTCTCATCAATGCATCTCTTCAATGCTTAAATAGCTTCTTAAATAGCAATCTTCAAAAACTAGTTGTTAGATATATTTCTTCAAAGCATTAAATGCTTATGATTTTACTAAGATGACAAAGAACGATCTTGCAAATTTCCATCTTTATCTTCTCAATAAAAATATAGTTGTTGAAGCATGAAAATGGCATTCTGAAAATGTAGGGGTGAAAGTGGCTCTTAAAAATATTCCAAAATAACTTTTGTAAGATTTGTTGGTCGAAGAAATAGAGAGAGATAAAAGCAAACTGATATGAAATGTTAGTCTAAGAGAGAGATACAATAGTCTAATATACAATGAAGTGCAAAATGAGAATCTTAGTGAGATATACCAACTGCTCAAAACAATGAGTCAAAAGATATAAAAATATTTGACACAGATATCAATTAAAGTTGACATGGATAAAAGGCATACAATTTTACATATGAATAAACGGTGTGAGACCCAACGAATTATCTCTTTAACAAAAATATTATCCAAGGTACTGATTTTGAACAAATATGGTGATGTCTAATATTATCTATTAAAACAGCAGACTGTCCATATATACTAAAATTATTGACTTCTGAAAATTGCAAGGCTCGAGGTTAAGGATTTCAAACACTCCAAAGATTATACAAAGACTGTTATATATAGTTATTTGACAAATGTTCTGAACTATGAGCGGGACTCACATGATAAAAGCTTAAATTATTGTTTCACTAGAAATCTAACTCCTTAAGATTGTTTTGACCGAGGTAAGAAAATCAAGCCTAAAGTAAAATAGCTGTCACGATAAGGTTTCGATAAAAAAAAAAAACCCAAATGATTTGGGTGGCCCAAGGTAATGAATAATAAAGGGTGATAGGATCTTTCATATAAGATATTGTGCAAGAAACCAACATCTTTAATATATAATAGTATTTACTTATACATATAAAAGTATTTACTTATACCAAAGTTTCTATTCACCAACGATGGCAGTGTATTAACAGAAGTTAATGGATGGGACCAACAACATGTAACAAATATGGGGCCCATGGACTGCCCAACAGTTATTAAATCGAAACAGGTTTAAATATTTCATTGTCCAAAATTATGACACACTAAATATATAAATATATTCACCACAACACATTGATGAAGCTTTGAATTATTTTCACTAAGTGGAAATCCAAGTCCGAAAGTCACTTCTCACTTATGTACTAGATTTTAGCTATAATGCCAAAAGAACTATGTTGTCGTCCTTGTACTCTTATATCTCCGATTACTAGTAATAAAAGTATTTAAGTACCAAAAAGAGAAAATAGGTTATCAAAATATAAAATGGAAGGATTTAATAGGATGCAAAGAGATGAATTTAGGCTGAAGTTATTGTTAATCATAAAGTGAAATTGAGTCGACAATGTTCACAACATTTTGTCAAGAACAAAGACTGATATTGAGAAAATAGGTAAGCAAATTTTAGGTGAGACTAAAGGAAAATGATTCATTAAAAAAGAGAGTTGGTGGTGGAATGTGAAAGTTCAACAGATAATATAAAATAAGTGAATGGGTTTTAAAGAATGTCAAAAGAGTAAAGCCAAGAAGACTTAGAAAGTTATAAGAAATTAAAAAGCGAAGCAAAAAATATTGTTAGAAATTCCGAACAAAACGCACTAGATAATTTGTATAATAAATTAGGTATCAAGGAAGGTGAGAAGGAGATATATAAATTGGCAAGGAATAGGGATAGATTGACAAGGGATATGGGTAAAGTTTAGTGTATAAAAGACATAGAACAAAATATATTAATTAATGATAAAGAAATTCTAGATAGATGGTAAGAATATTTTCAAGGATTATTGAATGAAGAATATCCTAACAAAGATGTTGAGAACACAAAACCAAATGTAGGGATGGTGTGTCCGGTTACTGAAAAGAAAGTAGATATATTAATTTAAAAAATGGGGATGAATAAAGTTGTTGGCCCGGATAGGATGCCTATAGAGGTATGGAGAACCCTTGGAAGTCTAGGGGTAGAGTGATTAACATATTTATTTAGTAAAATTTTAAAATAAGGAAGTATGCCAGATGAGTGGAGGAAAAACACCATAGTACCTTTATATAAAAATATAGGCGATATACAAAACTGCGATAATTATAGAGGAATCAAACTGACGAGTCACATTATGAAATTATGGAAAAAGGTTATAGAACAAATGTTACGAAATGAATCAACTATTTCGGACAATCGATTTGGATTTATGCCAGATCGATCCACCACGGCAGCTAATTACTTATTAAAACAACTAATGGAAAAATGTAGAAGTAAGAATAAAAATTTACACGTGGTCTTTATAGACTTAGAGAAGGCGTATGATAGAGTACCTTGGGACATGATATGGTGGGCTTTAAGGAGAAAAAGAATCCCTATAGTTATATTAAAGGTATTGAAGATATGTATGATAACACAAATACTAGAGCAAGAACTATTTATGGAGAAACTAATGATTTTATGATTAAAGTGGGCTTACATCAACGATCAACTTTAAGTCCTTACTAATTACCATAGTATTGGCTGGGATTTCTAAGGACATATAAGTGGTGTATGTTATTTGCGGATGATATAGTTTTAATAGAAACTTCAAAAGAGGCCTTAGCGATGAGAGTGGATACTTGAAAACATGCCTTAGAGTCTAAGGGACTGAAAATCAATACATAGAAAAATGAATATATGGAATGTAAATCTAATAATGAGTCGTTTGATATCATAATGCTAATGATTGAAGAAAAAGTGATAAACCAAACTAATAATTTTTGTTATTTAGGCGCAGTGATACAGAGTAATGGGGATATTGATGAAGATGTTATGAGTATAGAAAAAATTGGATGGATGAAATGGAGACGAGCGAGTGGATTGTTATGCGATAAGAAGATAACTAATAAATTAAAATGAATTTTTTTTTAAAATGGTTGTTAGGTTCGCGACCCTCTATGGAGTAGAGTTTTGGTGAGATGAGGATGCTTCGATGGTTGATAAAAATTACTAGAAAGGACAAGATTAAAAATCAATATGTGAGAGATAAGTTAAGAGTAGCTCCCATTAGTGATAAATTAAGAAAAATTAGACTTAGATGGTATGGACATGTATTGCGTAGACCATTAGATGCACCTATAACAAGATAAAGACTACTGGAAATAGGGGTAAAAGACAAAGGGGGCCATCCTAATCTATCTTGGGAAAAAATTATTAAGAGAGACCTTAAGGATTTAAATTTGAATGATAATAATGCATATAATAGATTTGTTAGGAAAAGGAATATCCATGTGGCCGACTTCATGTGATGGGATTAAGAAAAGGATGATGATGGATTAACGGGCATTATATTTATGTACATAGTTCTTTTAGTTTGGGTCTTCTTGTATAGATAGAACTTAATAATATGGGTGTAAAGGATATGGGTATAGTTTCTAAAGTCTCACATTTAAACTTACACAAAACTAAAATGGTATATGACAAAAAGAAAAAAGTATACTGTTTGTCTTATAATTAAGGAGGTCATGATATGGTGCTTCACGAGTTGCAAAGTTCGTTCGAAGCTCGTTGGAAGTCCATTCAAATGAGCATCTAACGAACATCAAACGATCATTTTCTGTCAACAGAAGGAATCTCGTTGGAAGTTCGTTTGAATGAGAAATCCTATTCGTTCGAACCAACTATGCAGTTTCATTCGAACGAGTCTCGCCACCTCAAAATTCTTCTTTTCTCTATTTAAGTCATGTTGGAATAGGTTTTTTCAAGAACTTTTGGTGAAAATCAATTCCCTATCTATTTAGAAAAGTTCCAAGACCCTATATTCACCCATTGAGTTTAAAGATCCAAGTTTTCGCATTCATATGCTTTGAGATCTTTGTGTTGGGCACCAAAGTTCAGTTTCTCTTCATTTTTAGAGAATTCATGTGGTGGACACCATACTAGTTTACTATGTTGCGGTGAAGAAGCGATGTTCTATTTTTTGATCCCATAGACGGTTATTAAGCCTCATCGATGGATACCGAGGCGTGTGTAAATTCTTACATTATGGAAGCTTGCGTGAGTGAACTCCTACATTGCACTGTGGATGAGAGGTTGAATATAAAAGAGCGTCAAGGTTTGTGAAAGAAATAAGTTATTGAGTCATTCTATTATTTAGTCTTTGTAAAACCTTATCATAGTGATCAGTTTGGCTAGGACGTCCGAGATTTTTCCCTTTGTGGTTTTAATCATACATCAGTGTGTTGTGAATGTTTTACTTATTTTATCTTCTTATCACCTAAATGAATGTTGTAAGTTAAAAAGATAAAATTGGGTAAATTATTTTTTTTATAACAAACTGTTTAAAATGGTGAACAAGTTTTTTGGGGTTTAATCTGTTTAGAGTTTTGTTCTTTAAAATTACAAAATATAAAAATAGATTTTTTTATGACAATCACTGCCTAAGCACCTATAGTACCTTCTCAAATTAATATCAACGCATGTCACACTTCATTATTGTGTACATCCATTTTTTGTGTTGTTTAGGGTGGTCAGCTTGTCCATTTCTCCCTTGTGTTTGATTTTTATTTATTTTTTCTCTTCGAGGAGTCATCATTGTGATAAGTTATCTGATGCGTTTAGTGATAACGATGACTTTGATATTGGATAAGAGTATAATAAGCCTCATAATCGTGCCGAAACATTAGGTCTTTTGAATTTGAAGTTTTAAAAAAGAATTCAATTTCTGAAAAAAGAAAATTCTTGTTTTAAAGCTGAAATTGATTTTTTATAAAATATTCAAATTAAAAGAGATATTCTTTGTGAGAATCTTAGGGACATGAACCTTGATTTTAAATCTTTAGAATTATCCAAGAAATAGAGTGAGGATAGAGTCCAATTTTTAGACAAAGAATTTGAAGACTCTAAATTTTTTAGGGTTAGCGTACGTGCCAATGAGAATAATGATAGATT
Organism: Sambucus nigra; assembly: GCA_949130495.1. Lineage (NCBI taxonomy): Eukaryota > Viridiplantae > Streptophyta > Magnoliopsida > Dipsacales > Adoxaceae > Sambucus > Sambucus nigra. Next base: position 590,002,519 of record OX422208.1, read on the forward strand.
GATTAATGATTTGAGGGCATGTGAGAAGACTCTTAGGATTAAATTTGTTTGCATTGAGGGGGAGTGAGATAAATTTTTAAGAATGATAATTTTTTTGAAAAAGAAGTCCCTAACACTTGAAAAGTCTAATTCTTTGCTTGAGTCTAGAATTTCGAGGTTAAAAAATGATCTAAAGGACTTGAGTAGTATTGGTAGTGATGGTAATGGATTCCATGATTATAATGATTTTGTTACTAAAGCCAAGACACTAGTTTATTTTAGAGGGTCAATCACTTCCCAGGGTGTTAGAAAAGGTCAACCCGAAAGTTTCGTTCGTCGTCGCGTCTACAGATGCACACATTTCGGTAGAAAATGTCACAATAGGCTTTTTTGTTATGATACTAGAAAAAACCTAAGAAGATGAAGTCTAGTGTACCAATATTTCCCAAAACTCAAAGAGTTAATTATTCATCTATTTGGATTGGGAAATTAGTTTTAAAGGCACTAAATGTTAGACTGGTTGATTCTCGTATGCTTGCACATGACTCTTCCTTCTCATGTTATATCTTTTGGGTGATTGGTAGCATGTTGTGTTTGTCATACACTAGTTTGTGATTCATGATATATGTTTGCTAGTGTTATGACGTGTGTATCTTTTGTATTTTTATTTTTTATTTATTGAGTCATATTGAAAAATACAAAAAAAAATTATCGTTTCAGTTTGTTTGTTTTCAAATTAGTATTTTTTTTGGAAATTTTTAGAAAAACTCAAAAAAAATATTTTTGTGTGTTTTAGTTTTTACACATTTTGTGTCGCATATTGATGTGTTTGAATCCAATTCATTTTGTGCTTTCCATGTGGCTAGGACATTTGCTTATAACCATCAATACTTAGATTGTTCTTAATCATGCTTGCATGGAATTATTTCAATTTTGATTTTCTTTATGGATTTAACTTTGTATATGCCTCCGCACACACATGCACGAGCTTTTTGAACGTTAACTTCACATATTATATTTGAGCTTTGTGAGATAGCCTCTCATCAATCTTGTCATCTACATATTTTGTGACTATGGGATATTTGTGCATGTAAGAACCGTTGCGTGTGAGATTGTTTGATTTTATTGAAAATATGAGGGTGCATGGGAGAGGGTTACGAAAAAAGAAAACCTCCTTTGTGAAAAAGCCACCATTGGCAAGAGCCTAATGAAAATATTAAAGACAATAAAAATAGGAAACTTATCATAGCCAACTTACTTTAGTTTGCTTGATTTTAAAAAAATGATAGCTTTAAAAGAATTGAGTGAAAAGAAAATATGATATATGTTTAGCTTTTGAGGGTATTATAGTTGAAGATTAACGGGTTTTCACAATGAATCTTCATCGTGCTTATTTTTTCATGACAATATTTATTTGTAGAGTTATCAATACTCTAGGCTTATATGCATTGTACTTGATTGTTAATAGAGTTCACTTTATCTTTTCACTTGAGGTTAAATCTTAGTTAGATAAAAAAATTTGATCAAATAAAACTCCTTGAACATATTTGAGTGTTTGGGTCATAATTTATTTGTATTTAGTTCACACCCATTCACTCCATTCCACATGTTTAGAGACTTCGATACTATGCTAATGCATAAAGCTTATATGTTTGTGTCTTATTTTATGGTTGTTTATACCTATATATATATGTGTCGAGTTACCATTGGTATATTTTGCATATTTATATACACAGTATCATTTTTGAGTCTTATTGATTTGCATTTAGTCCATGATTGTTATATACTTTATCTTTGGATTTTATTTGGCATGCTATATAATCATATTGGTATTTCTCTTTTGGTGCATTAAAATTTCGTACCTCAAATTGGTATCATATTTAATTACTTATTCATATTGGTAGCTTTTTGCATCAATTTTTATGTTATTTTATCGTTATTTGGATTATTTGTGCTTGTATTGCAATGTTGTGTATGTTACACTTCACACCATTTTATGATATTATTACTTCCTCCCTATTTCTCTTGGTATCATCTGTTCAGAGATTTAGGGGAACTTTGATTTATAGGGAGAAATCGTTTTATGCATTCTTATTTGTCTATTCCTGAACAAAAAGGGGGTGAATTGGTATCTTTTCTTTCATGATTAGGATATCTTTATCTTAGGGGGAGATGTCTTATATAGGTTGATATTATTAGACATGGTTCAAATTTTATTCTTATGCAGATTTTATACATGTTATATTCTCTTTGCATTTGAAAGTGAGTTTAAGTGTGCAGGTTTACAACATGCGGCAAAGTTTTCAAGTGAGCAAAGATACTCAGAGTATTTGTCTGTTGAGTGTCTGTACTCTTTTTCCTTTTGGGTTAGGGATTGAGTCTTTTTAGAGAGTCTGACGGCCCATAGAATTTTTATTTTGGTTTTGTCCCGGAATAGCCAAAGGGGGAGAGACAATTACTAAGCAAGTCAATTTATATGTAATTGGATTAATTCCAGACAAAACATTTGAGTCATAGGTTAAGCTTTGTATTGTTAATATCGTAACCCATGATATGTTGGATGAAGACGTAGCGTCTAAGCTTCAAAGTGGATTTACATTGCATCGTGTTTTTTGTGCCAAGTTTGTCTTCCCGTTTCCTGAGGATCTCATAAGGTATGAATGCATTTTGAATATGATCCTTGGATATATTTATACGTGTTTGTTTTTAAGAAAAAATGTTTGGAACCTTTTTTAAATTATTATTAAAGAATTTTTTTGGTTGAAAGTTTGTTGGAAGCTCCTTGGATGGTCGTTGGACGTCCGTTCAAACGAGCATTTTTGTCAAGAAAAGGAATCTCGTTTATAGCACATTGGAAGTCCATTTGAATGAGAAAGTCTCTTCATTACGACGAAATGGCCTTTTTTTCGAACGAATTATGTAGTTTTGTTCGAACGAGTTTTGCCTCCCCAAAATTCGTGTTTTCTCTATTTAAGGCGTGTTGGACTCAGTTTTTTCAAGAACTTTTGGCAAAAATAAATTTCCTACCTGTTTACAAAAGTTCCAAACCCTTAGATTCACCCATTAAGTTTAAGGATCCAAGTTTTCATACTCATATGCTTTGAGATCTCTGTGTTGGACACCAAAGTTTAGTTTCTCTTCATCTTGATGGAAGAAGTTTCATGTGGTGGACTTCGTACTAGTTTACCATATTGCAAAAAATAAGCGGTTCTTCGTGTTTCGATTCCGTAGACGGTTACTGAGCCTCATCGGTGGATATCGAGACATAGGTGGATCCGCGCTTCGTGGATGCTTGCTTCAGTGGACTCCTACGTTGAACTGTGGAGGAGAGTCTAAATATATAAGATCGTTAAGGCTGGCGAGGGAGATGAGTTGTTGAGTAAGTATACTGTCTAATCTTTGTAAAACCTTATCATAGTGATTTGTTTGGCTGGGTCGTCCGAGATTTTTTCCTTTGTGGTTTTCCTTGTACATCGACGCATTGTGGATGTTTTACTTATTTTATCTGCTTATCACCTAGATGAATGTTTTGGGTTAAAAAGATAAAATTGGGTAAATTATTTTTTCACAACAAACAATTTAAAATTGGTGAACAAGTTTTATTGGGCTTAATCTATTTAAAGTTTTGTTCTTTAAAATTGAAAAATATAAAAATAGAATTTTTATTTGTGATCATCCCTGCCTAAGAACCTATAGGGCCTTCTCAATAATATGTCGTGAGACGTATTATAAGACTCGGGCTCATGAGTAGGGATCGGTATTGCGCCTATATACTTAGGGAGACCAGAGATCCAAGCTTAAGTAGTTCTGACGGGTGGGTGCATTTAAGTGTATTGACTTTAGTAGACTTGATATAAAGATTCGTGGGTACAACATGGTAGTATTTAAGGAGTTCAGTCCTTTGTATAATACTTCTATTATGACTTAAAACTCTATATTCTCATGTTTAAAATTACATTGTCAAATAAAGGTGTTTGATAAGTATTTCAGGAAAATAAAGATTCGTGTGTGCCGTCATTGAGGAAGGAATGTTTACTCAGAGAAGTGGTGAGGATTATTCTGGCATTCGAATTTGGCTATCGTAAAGATTCTAGAATAGTCCCGTTCACTAACACTTTCTTGAAAATGAGTTGATATGTAGGATACAACATGTTTTCGTGTAATACTTACTTTTACATGTTTTGAGTAGTCCTTTTAGGATGAGAACATAATGATGATCTCAATGGTGAGAAATTCTATAGGAGGAACAAGATTTAAAATATAAATGTTATAAAGTGTATACCTAATCCGCTGGTGGGGGTCGAGTTATGGTATTTAACCAATATAGGTTTTTCTACGTGCCAATATTTATTTAAGACATAAACTTAGGATTTTTCCAAAATGTTTACCTTTGATCATGAGCCGAGATTTTGAAGCGGAATGTCCCCGGTCTGGTGATACCTTCGGACACGGTTATATCTTGGAAGACTCTGATGTGCAGCTTTGCGCAGAGGTAAAATACTCTTTTTTTTTAGCGAAAGTGACTTTTTCGGTTAGTCAGAACTTCGATCGGGATGCTCGGGATCAGATGATATTTTAGAAAAACCTAATCAACATTGGGCATTAGGGTCCTTTTTCCAATGGGGTGTGTTGTGAATTTTGGCTTGAATTTTTTACGAGCACTATTCATATGCGGGATACTGTTTATATGTGATTCATTGTTCATACGCAATTTACTGTTCACTTTTACTCCTTATTTAAGGAGAGTTTCAGCCATGGTTCAAAACACATAGAAATAGAAGGGAGCGTCTATTAATCATTATTTAGTGCTCTTGTATATACTTTAAGAGGATTGTGAGGCTTAAGAGAGTTGTAACCCTTGTTGTTTTTACCAAAGAAAGGAAGCCTTTATCCATGGATGTGAACAAATTGGCGAACCATGTATATACTGTCTTGTGATTTGTTAGTGTATGTGATGTCTCATTACTTTGTGTATAGAGTGTATTTATCTTGTTATCTCTTATGGTTTCTCTTTATCTTAGATCTTGAGCGTGCATGAATCACTTCATTGAGTGAGTATTCGCACAACAAATTAGTATTAGAATTTTGGATTTTAGGATCTTTGTTTTGCATGCATCCAAGGTGTTCGATAAAATTCCTAAGTGAGATTTTGGTCTTGGCCCAGTTGTTTCTTATTCAAGACTTGTTTTGGACATTAGAGAATGTCTACACCTAAGGTGGCAAAGGTTTCAAGGGTGAGGTTTGACTTGGAGAAGTTTGATGGTAAACCATTAATTTTGGCATGTGAAAATATCAAATGAGAGATGTTTTGTTCTAACAACGTTGGCCTAAGAAGTTGAGGTGAATTTTGGCTAAAGCCAAGGATATATTGGAGGATGCTTGGAGAGAGTACAACGTACAAGCAGGTAACACAATTTTGTTAAATCTCGCACAAAATGTGGTGCACTGTGTCATGAAAGAAGAATCAGCGGAGTTAGTATGGAAGAAATTGGAAGAAAAATATATGACGAAGAGCATAGAGAATCATCCCAATCTCAAGAACATGCTATTTCAATTTGACTATATTGAAGATATGTCGATGTCTGAACATCTTGATGAGTTTAATAAAATTCTCTCCGTTTTATTAAGCTTACATGTTGATATTAATGATGAGGATAAAGATTTGTTTCTTCTAAATTGACTTTCAAAATCATATGAGCATTTGAGCACCATATTTCTATAGAGGAAGGAGGAGACGAAGTACGTGTAATACCTCGTATTTCTGAATATTCCAAATAATTCTATTTAATTAGATTGGAGATTTAAATGAGAAAATTTAGGCTTAATTTAAATTACGTAAGAGTAGTAATTTAAAGAGTTTTAGTTAAAAATTTTAATTATGGAATATTAATCGAGAGACAGATACCGGTTTATGTTGCCTCATTTTATTTACTTAGTGCGAGTGGTAAATAGTTACTTAACGCGTGTAGACCGTGTTGGGGTGAGAACGAGTAATATTTTTAAGTGACTCAAACGATAATTTAGAGGTCACCGATGAGTCCGGAAGGGTCAAATTAGTCAAAATAGTATACCCGGGGGTACTAGTTGAGTCCCAGGATAGTTTTGGACTAAACCGAGACCGTTCGGGGGCGTTTTGGTCTTTTAACATAAGAGGGTATGGAGACCTACGAAATTGAGAGCTTTATATCAGTCGTATGATAGAGGAATTAGGGTTAGAACACCCATGACAACACCAATACCATTAGAGAGAAGAGAGGCACAACTTTCTAAGGCAAAAGGAAGAATTGGGAAGGATTCAAAGGGATTTTTACCATCAACTTGTTGGGCAAGAAGGATTAAAGGATGAAGATCATCAATCATCAACAACAACCACGAAATCAGACCCTACTGATCATAAGGCAAGTGGTTTATTGCAAAAATTATAAAGTTATAATATCCATGTGTAGGGTTTTTGAATAGTGTTGTTTAAATCATTATTTTGATTGGAGAAAGATGATATTTATACATGTTGGGATAGGAATCGCATGTAGAATGATTTACCTTATGTAGAGGTTTAAGATTCAGATTAGACTTGATGATTTTTCGGATTAAAATCTGGATTTTGAATGATAATATGGGAAGAACACCATAACTAGGGTTTCAAGAAATTCTGGATTTTAATTCATTATTTCTTTAAAATAATTGGAGTTTTGATGTATTTGACACGTTAGAAACTGTCCTAGTATATGTGGAAATATGTTAGGATCATTGGGTCAAAGTTTGGTGGACTATAATGGAGTTTGAAGGTTTGTGAATGGAGGAAAAATCTTAACGAAGAAGAAAACTGCGTCTGTCCCTGTTCGATCGATCGATCGATCTCGAACTATCTATCGATCGACTATGTCGATCGATCGAACCCAGCCGTCGATCGATCGACGCAAGCTGTTTCCCAAAAATTTTGTGTTTAATTCTTCGTTGAGTTCGGGAATAAATGAGTATTCTAGGATTTACATTATACTTATATGGGAGTGAGAATAAGACCGGTAGGTATATTATTGAGGTCCGATAAGGCCATTGGGTGTAGGGCTTGGATTACGGACCGAGGAGAATAATCTGATTTAGTAGAGTATCGGGGATTTCGGAAATTGAGTTACGGGGCGAAGTAAATTCAATTTAAGTAATAGACTAGTAGGGTGAGAAATAACTACTGAAATTATATGTAAGGGGTAACTAGGACCCTTAGAGTTGTTTGAATACTCAAATAAATACGATTAATGAGATAAATCATAAAGCAAATATTGTACGGTAGATATATGAGATTAAAATATTACGTACGTATATGATTAATAGGTCGGGCGTGTACCTACTGAATTATGTGATCTTTTAGGTAGAGAGATTATACCTAAATTAATTATGTTAGGGTCGATGAGACATTCCAAACTAACATAAAGTTATTATATGTTTGGGGTCGATGAGAAATGCCGAACCAAACTTTGAACTGGTGTCGCGATGAGAGAGTCCCGAACCGGAATATGTGTATATATATATTTTTAAAAATAGTTAGGGTCGATGGATAATTCCGAACCAACTCTCACTTGGGGTCGATGAATCATTCCGAACCAAGAGATCTTTATTTGTGTATATAAATAATTGGGGTCGATGTATCATTCCGAACCAATTCTTACTTGGGGTCGATGAATCATTCCGAACCAAGAGTCCTTTACGTGTATAAAAAGGGCAAAATAGCAATGACTGATATTTAGTATATATTGTGTGTGAAATATATATACTTGATGATATCCTACTTCCGTGTGTTAGTAGATTGATACATATTATGTATTTAAAGATACATACTGAATTGGTAAGTTAAGTAGTGAAACTTAATTACGAAATTCACCTTTAGATAGAGAAAATCTATTTAGTAATTCAAGTAGTGAAACTTAATTACATAAGTGGGAAGTCAACAATTGTGAGAATTGTAGTAATTTTAGTAGTGAAACTAAATGGGAAGTCTTGAAAAATAATATAGATGAAATGTTACTTGAGAATTAATTAACATACGCGAGATGTTAGTGAAACGGTTGTACTGTATGGGCGGCACTGGAACTTGGGTGCATATAAGTTTAGTTGACTACTTTGGTTTTAGTTAGCTTGGGAGGTATGGCTAGATAAACTAAGTGTAGAACGTTAGGTGTGCACAAAAGATGAGGGGTGAGTAACTCAAGAGAGTGTACGAGAACCTAACATGTGTAATCAATAACCACATTTTATATTGTGATAAACGCTTGCTAAATATTTTCAAAATGTTTTGAGCACTAACTCTTGCTATAAAATATTTTCAAAACCTTTTAGGTATACAGCCACAGGGACGCCATGTATGACGATTCCACTCCAGAGACTCGGAGCTGTAGCACAGTGGATGCTTACAGGATTTTGACTAGACGACATCTCTCATTCAGATCTAGAACAGGATATCACACTCTTCTATGTATGGACTTGTGGTCCGGTATTAGTCTCAGATGTTAGCTTCAGGCTAGTGGTTATTCTATTGATGTTTGGGATTTTTGCCGATAATTTATTCGGTAATACTTTTGCTTTGTTGTACTTTTACTTTGTTGTTTGAATTATAGTACATGATTATTTGTACTTTGTTCCACATGATTGATTTATCTGTTTTAAGAAAGATAAAATTTTGCACCGGTCTAATTTTACTTAGGGGATTAGTAATTAAAAAGTTTTCGACAGTGATGCTAAGAATGAACCATTTGAGAAACCTGTTTTAATTTAATAAAGGCCTGATCACCCGATGTTTAATTAGGCGGGGTGTCACAGTACGATGATGTCTCTCCGGCATTGTTGGGGAGTGAGAAGTGGAAAAAGGAGATGAGTGATTCTCAATCCGATGTGTTGGTTGTGCGGGGTAGGCCCGAGGAGAGAAGTCGAGGTGGAAGAGAAAGATATAGGTCCAAATCTAGGACCAAGGGCTTGGCGTAATTCATATGTTACAAGTACAAGAGGAATGGTCATTTAAAAAAGGATTGCCCTAAGCTAAAGACAAGAGACGATAAGAAACTGGTGGCGTAATTCGTCAATACTATCACTTTGGAGGACGATCAATTTGGGAGTATGTTAATAGTTTATTCACGGGAAAGATCTTTAAATGAGTGGATAGTTGACTCGAGGTGTTCTTACCATTTGTGCCCGAATAGAGATTTGTCTATACCTTTAAGGAGGTGGATGGAGGTAAAGTTTTTATGGGTAATGACCATGTTTGTCGGTGGAATGGTATTAGCACGATCAACTTGAAGATACATGATGGAGTGACTCAAAATCTCACGAATGTTCATTATGTTTCGAAGTTGAAGAAAAATTTGATTTCTTTAGGTGATTTAGATTCTAACGGGTGGAAGGGTATACTCGAGGGCACAATACTAAAGGATGTCTCGGGTGCTTTGCTGGTGATGAGAGGAAAGAAGGATGGAAACCTCTATTTTCTTCATGGGAGGATGATAGCATATCATGCCTCGACTGTTGATAACAGAGAAGAGGCAAAGTCAGATTCCTTGGTATATGCATTTGGGACATACCGGGGAGAAGGCCATGAAAGTGTTATGTAAGCAATGGTTTCTAAATGGTGCAAAGAGTTGCAAGTTTGGCTTTTGTGAGCATTGCATGATTGGAAAGTAAACAGGGGTGAAGTTTGGCACGACGATTCATTGCATGAATGTCATACTTGATTATGTTCACACGGATGTTTGGGGTCCTTAGAAGATACCATATTTGGGGGTCGGGAGTCACTATTTTTTTTATGTTCATTGATGACTAATCTCGGTGGACTTGGGTCTACACTATAAAACACAAATACGAGGTATTTGGGGTGTTTCTTAAATAGAAAAAGATGGTGGAGAATTAGACCGGTAAGAAGATTAAGATTTTTAGGTTGGATAATAGTGGGGAGTACCAATATGATCCTTACTTAAAGTATTGTTAGGAGATGGATATTATTCGTAACTTTACAGTATAAAAAATTCCATAGCAAAATGGAGTTGCGAAGAGGATGAGACGAACATTACTTGAAAAGGTGAGGTGTATGTTGTCCAATGCGGTCTTGTCGAAGCAGTTTGAGGCGATGGCTTTATCATATGCTTGCTTCATTGTCAATCGTTTTCCATCTACCGTAATTGATTATAAGACTCGTATGAAGGATTGATTAGGTACACGTCCTACTTATGAGACGATGCATGTTTTTGGGGGCCCAACTTATTTTCATGTTAGTGAGGGAAGAATTGAACTGAGAGATTGAAGGGCAATTTTCATGGATTCAAGCAATGGGGTCAAAGGAAAAAAGTTATGGTCCCCGAAAGATAAAAAGATAGTGGTGAGTAGGAATATGACTTTTAATGAGGCATCTATGCTCAAGATATCAAAGGTAGATAAAGAAGATTCTCCAGTTGAGAATGAGAGTGAAAAGGTGCAATTAGAGTTAAATACTCCAATCGATTATTCAAGTGAAGAGGTGGAGGTTCCAGATGAGGAACTTAGTCAACAATGGCAAGAACAACTATCTTTGACAAGTGAAAGAGAACCAAGGGTTTGGAAAACTACAAAGAAATATGGCTTCAATGATGACTTAGTTGCTTATGCGTTATTTGTTTATGGTGATGATCCATCTTCGTATCGTGAGGCGATGAGTGATACTCATTGTGACCAGTGGAATATTGCCATAAGTGAGGAGGTTATTCTCTTTACAAGAACTAAACTTGAGAGCTCGTGAAGTTGCCTAAAGTGAAGAAGCCTATCGAGAGTAAGTGGGCATATGCTAAAAAAGATGGGGCACCAGATTCTGATGTTTATTATAAAGCAAGTTTAGTGGCCAAGGGTTGCACAAAGAGAAGGTGTTATTTACAATGAAGTGTTTTATTCGGTGGTGAAACAAAATTCCACCTGGGTTCTATTAGTTATGGTAGAACATATTGACTTAGAGCTTGAACAACTCGACGTCAAAATAACATTTTTTCATGGGATTTAGAGGAGGAGGTTTATATGTCTCAACCGGAGGGTTTCAAGATTGTTGGCAAGGTGGATCATGTGTGCTCGTTGCAAAATTCTTTTGAAAATGGAAAATACCAAATTTTAAAATTAAAATGAGATAGGTCATGAAATATTTCAAATTTTCAATTTCTTCAAAAATTAAAATTAAATTAAACAAATACATAAATTTCTCTTTTAAATCAAAAACAAACACAACTTCAATTCAAGTTCAAATTTATACAAATACGAAATTAGGCAAAATTTATTGAATTAAAGTAAACTAAAATCACCCAATTAAATTAGCACCAATTTACACAATTATTGTAGTTAAACTAATTTTTGTCTTGTTAAGCCTGACATGCTTCTACGTGATATTTGCAAGATAAAAATAAAGGCAACCACAACACCGCGATCGATGTACGAGGAAAACCCACAATAAAAAAAATCTCGGAAGGCCCAACCACAAGTCTACTAAGTACAAAATTACAAAGGACATGGCATGATACTTACACAAGACTCAACGCCATCGCAAGCCTTGACGCTCTTCATTCCTCCACCTCTGCCTAGGTCACAACTCCGGAATCCACTTTACTCTCGGAATCCATCGATGGGGCAAAGAAACCATCAATACACAGAGTCTACCACATGTACACCACGAACACGGAATCCTCTGCAAGAAACTATCTCTTTAGGGTATAGAATGATACCCGGTGCCAAACTAACGACCTCAAAGCATGTATATATTGAAACTTGGATCAAATAAACATTTGGGTGTAAACTTGGTTTTGTTCTTGAAATTAATTCATTTTGATTAACAAATACCAAGGGGACTTTTTGGAAAGGATCTTAGGCTCTCAAAGCTCTTGAAAATTCCGCCAAAAGTCACATAGAATATTGTATTCCTGCACTATTAAAAATAGGTAAGAAAGAAGTGAGGTAGTGGGGAGTTTTAAAAAACACTGACAAAAACTGATTAAAATTTACCGGTCATTCGAACGACTTTTGAACGCCATTCGAACGACTTTATCGAATAAGAAAACAAAGATAAAAAGCACAAATCTCATTAGATATCTCATTTGAATGAGTCATTCAAACGACGTCGTTCAAACGACCTTATCAAATGAGAAAACTGAGAAAATGAAAAGTTCTGGTTTGATAGTTCGTTCGAACGACCTGGAATCTAGTTCGAACTAGATGAAATGTCGTTCGAACAACATTTCAGAAAAAAATATATTTTTCTTTAAAAAATAATAAAAATCATTTAAAACAATGTTTAGTAAAGAAAATGACACTCAATAAAAATAAATCCAAGGCTCTATATATATCACATGCATCCATACCTTTAGAGATCATGGAAAACTTGAAAGGTTGATGACGTTAAACATTACACGAAAACCAATAATGATGATATCTTTAATTTAGGCTTGGCCGTTACGTCTTCAACTCAAAAGTTATAGGCTTTAAGGTCACAAATTTCTATCCTATGACTCATATAGTTTTATCCGAAATTAATCCACACTTACAAATTGACTCAATTAAAAATTTGTCCTTATAAATCTCTCCCTTGGGCTATTCCAAGACAAAACTAAAATAAAAACCCTATGGGCCGTCAAGCTCATTTAAAAGACACAATCCCTCCCAAATATGAAAAATACAGATTCTTGACCGACACATTAGTTGAGAAGCATTGCATTAAAAACTTTGTCGCATGGATGAAAATCTGCACACTTAAACACACTATCAAAAGCATAGGGAATATAACAATATAAATTGCATAATTAAATTCTTCCCCTTTGTCTAACATGATCTACCTAAGAAAGACGTCCCCCCCTAAGTTAGATCTCCCCAAATTAAAAGATTTAGATACCATTTCTCCTCCTTTTTGTTCGGGAATAGACAAAGGTAAACATACATAAAATAACCCATTTCTCCTCAATGAAATTATTTCTCCCCATAAATGAAACAATGGATATGCATAATGGAAAAACAAGTATATTATGCAATGGTGTATAGTGATAAGAGAATAACAAAGCAACTGATCCATACAAGAAAAAATATATACCAATTAAGATGCGATAGCAAAATGATACCAATTAGAACGTTCCAAGATAAGCATGTGATATCAATGAAGAATAGGCAACAAGATAGATACCATTATTAACAAAAAAATACACATGGACTAGATGTAGAAGCAAAGACTCAAAGCAAATAATTCCATATATATAAGCAAAAATATATCAATGAAGTATAGGCACACATATATATGACCATACATGACACAAAATACAATAAGCTTTCCACACTTATATGGCATAAATGTGTCTAAATAAACATGTGGTAAACAGAGTGAAGGGGTGTGAACTAGCAACAAAGGAATTATGACCCAATCACTTAAACATGTTCAATGAGTTTTATTTGATCGCAAAAATTTATCAAACTTAGATTTAGCCTCACATGACAAGATAAAGTGAACTCAAAGAACAAACAAATACAATGCACACAAGCCTCGAACTTTATTGATTCTACAAATCAATAAAGTCATGATAAAATAAGCATAACTAAGATTCACTGTCATTGTGCAAACTCGATGATATTTCCATCCAAACTCCCTCATAAATAATACTTATTTTCTTTTCTTCTGAATGAACATATCAAACTAAACTATCTTGTCCTTGACTAGTGTTTACAATGCCAAACTATTTTTATGCCCCTTTTCAATGGTGGCTTTTCACCCAAAGTCAACACGACTTTGGCACACCGATTCTATTGCTAAAAAAACTATACCGGATAAATATCTTTCTATTTTTCTCAATCCGGGTAACGGTTCTTACATGCACAAAACCTTCATAGCCACAAAAATATGTAGATGAAAAAATTAATAGGAAAACATCTCACTTATCTCAAATATACATGTGAAGTTAAAGTTCAAAAGAGCTTGTGCATGTGTGTAAGAGGCATATAAAAAGCGAATCCATTAAGCAACTCAAAATCAAACTACTTCATGCAAGTATGATAAAGAACATTTTAAGTATTGAAATTCATAAGCAAAAGTTCTAGCCACCTGGGAGTGGGGGAAAGATATAGGATTCAAACACAAGGATATACCACATAAAATGTGTAAAACTAAAATATTTAAAAAAATCTTTTTGAGTTTTTAATTTTTTAAACAAACAAGAAGGAAAACTCCAAAGACAAACAAAATATTTTTGTATTTTTCAATAAGACCCAATGAATGAAAAAATTAAAATACAAAAGATAAACATGCCATAATTCTAGCAAAATTTATATAAAGAAGTATAGACTAGAATATGATAAACACATATACAACTAGCAAAAATCTGTCATGAAGCACAAAAGCTATTGTATGTAAACAAAATTAGCACAATCAACCTTTAGATTTAGTAAGGGAGGAATCATGTGCATGTAAATGAGAATCATAAACTCTATCATGTAAAGCGTCCAAATCGGATCTCTTAACCCACATGAGTGAAACGTGATGCTCTCGGGATTTGGTTACCTTGGGGACTCTACCCTTTGACTTTCTTGGACCATTTCTAAGGTAAAAACAAATCATCCTAAGGTGAGCCTTCTGAACACAATGTGTGGAAGTGAAAATACAGTGAGAAGTATTACCTAAGGATTGACCATTTCTAGTGTTCCTAGATGATTCTCTCAAAATCATGGTTTTGGATTTATTAGGTGAAGCATTTTATGTATCTAAGTCAATATCACACATGCCATCTTTGATTTGGACAGTTCCTAAGATTTTATCTAATTTCTCTGACCTACACTCCAAATCAAATTTGACCCCACTTGAGTCTCTCAATTTCTCTTCAAGCTCCATTATTCTAGACTCAAGTAAAATCCTAATCTCTTCAAAATTGAGATGCTCTTTCTTCATAGTCTCCATAAAACCTCGAAGACTACCTCTCTCACCTTTAATGTACTCAAGCTTCTCTCGAAGAGTTCTCTCACATGCCTTAAGATCTTCAATTAAAACACTTTCGTCATTACCTATGGCACGTTCTCTCATTATTGCTTACAACTTCAAGTTTTTCCTTTTTAATTTCAACGACTCTGCATACAACTCACGAAAGGATGCTTGAAGTTCACTCTCCTCCTCCTTTTCTCCATTCTCGCTCTCTTCTCCACTCTATTTACCACCAAACTCATGGGATTAACAAACAATGGCCTCGGAAGTGTAATATATTAAGTTATTATTAACGAAAGATTTTTCACTATTGCTCACATGACTAGCCATAAACGCGATAAATTTGTGCTTAATGGGGAATCATGCCCCTCTTCCAGTTCACTATCACTAAGGGTGCCTTTATATGAATTCGGTTTCTTGAACTCCTTCCTTATTTTAGTAGGACACTCGAATTCCCCATGGACATAACCCTCACAACCATAACATCTATTCGACTTGTTCCTATTAAGGTATTCATTACTAGTTTTAGGAAATTTCTCAGATTTATTATGCTTAGACTTCTCAAACTTCTTAGAATCAACTTTAAGTTTCTCTTTATTAATCTTAAGAAATTTTCTAAACTTCTTAGCAAACAAAGCCATATCAAATGAGTCAATCTCAAACTCATCATTCGAAATCGATGTTTCCTCCTTCCGAGCTTTTAAAGCTATGACCTTATCTTTCTTCTTCTCATACTTAGAGGGAAACATGTCAAGTTCATAGGTTTGTAAGTCACTTACAAGCTCTTCAAGTTATGTAGAGTTTAAAATGCCTAAAGAATTTAAAACGGTCACTTTTGGAATAAATCTATTAGGTAATGACCTCAAAATTTTCTTTACAACACGGTTGTCAGGTATCTTTTCTCCCAAATTAAAACATGAACTCACAATATCGGACACTCTCACATAGAACTCATCAAAAATCTCACTTTTTAGCATCTTAATGGTTTCAAATCGAGTGGTGAGGTTTTGGATTTTAGATGCTTTAACAACACATGTACCTTCATGAGTGAGTTGGATTATATCACATGCCTCCATAGACGTCTCACATGTCATAATTTGACGGAGCTCATCCGGTGTAACCGCACTAAAAAGAGCATTTAAACCTCAGGAGTTAAAGTTTAAGAGTTTAATCTAATTCTCACTCTATCTTTCTACGGGTTTAGGTATACAAACTTCTCCTTCAAGACATGTTGGTGGGGAATACTCAAACCCGCTCATATAACGATTTAAGTACCGACCTCATACGTGTTTTCCAATAAGTATAGTCAAAACCATAAAAAATAGGAAATTTTGAAAAAGGTATATTTTCCATATTTAAACCCAATATTGACCTTAACACAATAAATTAGTGTTCTGGTTCTGATACCACTTGTTGAAAATGGAAAATACCAAATTTTAAAATTCAAAAGAGATGGTTCACGAAATATTTTAAATTTTCAATTTCATAAAAAATTAAAATAAAATTAAAAAAATATTTAAATTTCCCTTTTAAAGCAAAAACAAACACAACTTCAATTCAAGTCCAAATTTATACAAACATGAAATTAGGCAAATTACTTGAATTAAAGTAAACTAAAATTACCCAATTCAATTAGCACCAATTTACACGATTGTTGTCGTAAAACTAATTTTTATCTTGTTAAGCCTAACATGCTTCTACGTGATATTTTGCAAGATAAAAATAATCACAACCATAATGTTGCGATGTACGAGGAAAACCTGTTGGGGTTATATACTAAAGGTCTTGATTCATTAGTGAATTTTAATATGTCTATTTAATGAGCATCTTCACAAGTGATATTTGCATCACATTATTTTCATACATTTATGCATATGTGTCTTTTATTATACACAGTAGATGATTTGGTGTGTACAGATTGGCTAACACATAGAAGATAAGGTCTTCAGTCCTTGTAGAATACAAGTCTGGTTCACAATCTTAGATGGCGATGGACACACCGTCAGTAGGATTGTAGCACACTATTTTAGTAAGTGTATCTTGATTATGAAAAACGGTATACTTTCGACTTATTGTGCTAGTACACTTTTTGTGTATTGAACGGAACAATTAGAGATGATTATCTTTATAAAGACTATATAAGATAATGCAAATATCATGGTTGTTATGAGTGCTTAATCTCTAAATCCGGACATAATTGATGGACACGTGCATCAATTGTTCATTACTTTGACCTATTGAGTGAGATTCATTTATGGATTAATAAGCTTGATAGATTGGATAATGGTGATTAGTGTATGGTGAAAGTTAATTATGAATGGAATCCACATCTCTGTATAGAGATTGATGATACCCTCTTGATGTAGCTTATAAGTTTTGATTATGTCAAACTCGACCGGTGGATCTAATTATTTGACATATCAAATAAGTTAAGTGAAGGGTCTCAAGAAATTTAAGAGAGGTCGATTAAATATAATTGTCAGTAATTTATTTTAATCGACGGGTATCTGTGATCTTAACGTGGGGAGATTATTAAGCGTTTAATAACAAGGAGTTCAAAATTATAATTTTAAAATAGTAGACTAGAGTGAAATTATTATTCTTTAGTGGAATGAAAAATAATTTATAGAATTATGTAATTAATTATAGAGTTTAGTTAGGATTCTTAATTTTGTAGGAAGCTAGTCTCCTATTTCTCCTGGGGGTCCCCGTGCTAGCCTATATAAGCAACTCCTTGTCTCCTAATAAAGGGGTATCAATTAGATCAGAAAAATACCTAAAAATAAGTGGTGGGGTCATGATCATTGGTTCCCACACACCAATGATATGTATTGCCTTAAAGGAATAGCATGACAGATCTCAATGTCTCTTTCAAAGCTCTCATATTATGAAATTGATTGCGGGTAATTAAAGGGTCCAAAAATTTCGTAAGTAGAACCCCGGGTTCCTGGCATATAGAGAAAGAGGCACAAGAAATTTCAAGTCATTTGGAGATCATTTGATCTGCCTTCTTCACGCATCTTTATAAAATATTGATTCACGAAGCAGATCTGACAACATAGATTAAATCTGGAATGGAATCAAGAACAGATCAAGAAGGTGTATTAAATTTTCAAGAAAGTATTATGTGATATATATATATATACCCTAATATAATATTTTTGGATTCGTGAATATGAAGGTTTGGGGATGAAATCAATTCATAAACACACGACTTCTATGCCCAAACAAATGAGTGACACGTCATGGTATCTACTTGTTAGAGCCATAACTTGAGCACCGTTAACCGGGTGGGTCTATAACTTTTTCTACGGGTTTCATAGGCCGAAAGATATAAAAACTCGCGAAAGATGTTATTTCAACGTTGTTAATATTTTGAAAAAAAATCATTTCGATTTTGTGGCTGTCACACCGTTAGATTTACGACACGAATCGTTGTAACATGAAAGAGATCAAATCTCTATGGTTCAAGCTAGAAGGAACCGCAAAGGTATGAGATCTTGAATATCCTATGTAGATACACCACAATTAATTTTTTGAAACTTAATTATCATATAAATCAAATGATCCAGTATTTTATTTTGAGTCCTCTATCAATTGATATCATAGCAGGATTTTGATTTACAGCATAATTGGGAAATTCATGTTGTCCATCAAAATCTATTTAAACGTTTTATTTTTAATCTTTAATGAATGCTAGATCTGGGATCTAATTATTTTTTTGTAGAGATTCATAAGTTTCGTCCCTCCATTATGGTCCAATTCATATTTATTAATTTTATTTCATGTGATTGGATCCTATGATAGTTTATGCGTACGTAATTTTCTATCTTCGATTAGTTTGTAATAATTAATTTTTAGTTTTAGATCATTAGACCTGGTTGTAATTATTATATGTAATTATTTTTTTGTTTGTCGAAATCTATATCGATTGATGAGCCGGACACCGAAGACAATTTTAGGGACGAATGAGATTTGTCAGATAACAATTTGGAAAGTTTTGACGAATGAGTTAGTGATTACGACATCACATGGAAGTATCGCAATACATTTCATACGCATACTAGATGTCGTGGTGATATGGCACGGTGTTGCGATTATGTGTTGTTTTGGCACGGACAACCTTCCAAAGTATTTTAGTGGTGGTGGCACAGTATGGGTAAACTTTGACTTGGACTAGATTTCTTGCCTACTTGTTATGGTTCCTTGCATGGGAAGGATTCTTCGAGTCAATGATTGCATGCGATAAGGAATTAGAGACCATAATGGAGAGGGACCTATTTTAGTTTCCTTATTGTTTATGGAGTGTGTCTCTTGCTTTTCTTATTCTATTGTGATTGTGGTGGTTCTTGTTTAATATTTGTGTTTTATTTAATGTCAAATTAAAATTAATTAATTTTAACGGACCCATTAAATTGGACAACATGGATAAATATTATTGGACACAATTTTAGATCATTTTTTTTAAATATGGTTCATTTTAAATTCATTAAATTTAATGGGTTTATTTATTAATCAAATTAAATTAAATTTACATAATTATTTTAATTTAAAATTATTTAATTATTTTTATAATTAAAATAATGAAATTGATTATTTTAATTTGAATAAATAAATTAGAAAATCCCATTATTTTAATTGGACAATTTAAAATTGAATAATCTCCATGGTTATATGTTTAATTTAAATTTTTTAAAATTATGGGATTTTAATGTGTAATTAGAAAATATAAATTAAATTACAGATTTATTTTGTGAATATAAGGGAATTTAAAATTTATATTTATTACATATGTTTTGGACGCGCAAAAATTTGCGCAACCATAAATTTTGACATGTGTCAGTTGCCCTGTATTTTTTAAAACATTAAAATTAAACTTCTCTTTTTAACAAACCTCACAAAAGTTTTAAAGTACTAAGTGTGAGAGGGATTTTATCACAAACAAATCCCACGGCCTCCACTGACGGTTTGTAGGTTTTCAATAATGAGTAGGACCTTCAAAGAGGAATACTAATTATTGTGGTAACGAGGGCAAAATTTTCTTACGGGTAATTTTGGCTCATATTCATATGGGCGACCCTCAAAGGAGGAGTCTATGTGAAATGGGATAGTCTAAAATTAGTTGGTGGTATACACTTAGATAAAAAATTATAGTAGGTTCTCCAAAGAGTAATGCTATTATTTTGTGGGATCGAAGTGTCAGCTATTTATTTTATTTTGCATAGTCTTTGCTTAAATGGTAGAATTAAAGGAATTGTCCTGCCTAAGGTGATTATGTATAGTAGGTTCTCCAAAGAGGAATGTTATTCAAATGGTAATTGGGATGCACACGAATTCTTTTAAAATGGTAGAGAAAATCAAGTTTAAATTGAATTCAAAGTTAATTGCTTGTCATAATTTGTTCTTTATCATGTGATTCTCTAGTTTTAAATGGTAACTCCAATATTCACTTATTTTATACTCAATTTTATATACCATCTGGTAATAATTAAAAGGGGTGAATTTAAATTGGACATAATGTTGATGATAGAGAGATGTATATGTGTATTTTAATCAGTGTTGCCTTGAATAGTCACATTATAAGATTTCTGTACGAAAATCTGGAATATAAGTGGAAACGATTAATGGTAGTACACAATATGACTTGTTTATTAAGTCAGATATATTGTGACATCATTATTAATCAGTGTCCATAGCTTATAATATGATGATTATCTCACATCTAATGTTTGATAATCAAGGCATATAGTTAGGCAGGTTGCCATCAATGACTTTAAATGAATATTAGTATGATTGATAAAATCCTAGTTATAAGATTATGTTTTTATCATTTTAAGGAACTAAAAATATAAAGAGGTGAATTAATGGGGAAACCCATGTCGATATCCTCCCCAAAAAAATGTTTTATCATGATATCATATAAGTATTCAAGTTACTGAAATAAATTCAGTTCTTAGCCGAAAGGTTGATAGAAGATAAAGTAAAATAAAAAACTATTAAGTCAGAATTCAGATAGTGGCTAGGTTTCAAAGAAAATTAGTGAATTGCGTAATCGCAAGTGAATTCACTAAGTGCAGTCAAAACACTAGTAGAAATTAATAAGCTTATCTTCTTTAAAATAACAAGGTAGATACATTTTATTTACAAAAAATTTGAATAATGTTTAATGGTTTGTTCTACGATAACCTGGATAGTAGACGCATGAGCCATTAATCATTGGTTCCAGAAAACCAATCAACTAGTAATAGGTGAGTTTAACTACTATAGGGAATTTGTAATTGCAGTGGGAGAGGCGAGTCTCAGTTTTGATAATTAGAGATTAATTTTAAATGATTGCTTATAAATATGTGAGAATATAAGGAACTTTGGTTCAACTTATACTCTTTTTATGAAAGGATATTTGTTTTATTTTAATAACATATGTGTTATTAATGGTAATAAATAATATATTCATCTTTGGTACTAAAATGGATAATCATTCAAAATTAAATCTCATATTTTGTACTCTATAGTTTTTTAATAATATTCATGATTTATTACTAAATGGATAAGATTATTGTCTATAAACCATGATATATATATAGAACCAAATGCCCAGGTCATTTTATCTAAATGAATTCTAAACTGCTAGAAGGCGGGTTGTTACATTCATCGGAAGTGGAGTCACTTCTAGTTAATGAATATGGTTTAGATGAAAAATGACCAAGTGGTATTATAGCTACAGAAATATTAGAATTGGTTTATTATGATTGATGTAATTCTATAACTACCTATTCGGGAATTTAAGAAATACAGATCAGTAGTTCGGATTATATCCATGATGTGATAACCCGCTCAAAATAATAACGGGTGGCCAGCCCTATACTACATTAAATCAGGTATTCAGATGGCACAGTCTCAACATCAACTGACAATTCTAAATAATATAAGGCTAACTACCCAAAACTATTAAAAGAGGATTGCTAAAAATTTAAAACTTTTATTTAACACCAACTAATACCAACCATGTGACAACTAACTATGATGAGTGATACATGAAACATCAATAATATAAAAGAGTACAATACAATGTACAACAAAATCTCAACAATGAGATACCCGAATAAGCTGTCGGGTCACAGACAATACAATAATCTGAGGAATGAAATGTAAAAGTGTTAATCTACAACATTTGAGTATAAACCTGATATACAAACTGAATCCTAATCTAGATACACAAAGATAGGAATCGACTAAAGCAAAGTGCTGCAACAGTCCGCTACTGCCACAGCTCCACAAATATACTGGATGGATGAGCATCAATGGCGTCCTTGCGGAGGAACACCTAAAGTAATACAATATATACACATGGTGGGAGAAAATATTAACGGGTTAGGGCCTGAGTTGAAAACATTTTATAGCAAGTGAATTAAAATGCATAATAATTATAATGCATTATTACATGATTAAGGTGGAGTCGAACTCTCTTTAAAATCCAACTCGCCTCTCAACTAAAGCGCGCAACTAAGCGTATGCACGTGATCTCCAAATTTATACCCAATTCTAATTAGGCAAAAGAATATAACTTAAACCCAATTGAAATATTTAATTAAAACCATCTAACCTATCTCCCAATCTACACTTATCTATATCCCTTAAATCATATACTTTAACTTTAATGTTATAGTTCTCTTTATATTTGTTCATTTATTGAACATATAAAGTTGCATAATCATCCTCATAATAACATCATCACAATACATCAACATTCTCTTTTACTAGTGTGGCCATCCCCGATCCTCGCTGCACGGGCGGGCGCGTGGCGGAAAGGATCCTTCGGGTCCCGCGCGTCCCTCTCGGGAGAGCTTCGGCCGACGTCGTTTGAGATGTGGTGTAAAAATGTAGAGAGATTCAGAGTCGCCAGTCTATTTTAATCAAAAGAGACAAAAGAAAAAGGGAAAGCCACCCCGAAGGATGGCATCCAAAGACATACTGGTGCGTGCGAAACCAAAATGATTCGAGAAGGGTTCGGAGGCTTAGTTACGAAATGGGAAGGTGTTAGGCACCCATTCTGCCCTTTCGGTCTCTCATGGATATTTGCTATTTTCCTTTATATTTCCCCCTGTGATATGTGTGCATGTGTATATATAGAATGGAGGTAGGAATCCTCGACTTATATCATGAAAAAGATAAAGCGAGTCATCCGTAGGAAGATATAAGAATAATATTAGAAAAAAATAAGATTTACGCGATTACCCCTACGTTGATCGTTATAATGGAACGATAACACATATGGAGTAATATGTCACTAAGAGCAAACATGTAGAATATAAGAAGATTAGGTTTAGAGAAAATAGGAAGTAAAAAGAAAAGGTGAAAGAGAGGACTCGAGTCTCGGGTTTTACCCCGAGACGCCTACGTAGCCTATAAAGGCATCAAAGTCCACGTAGTTCGCATACAAAACTAGGGGTGGGGTTTATACCATAAATCCAAATGGGGGATCTCTTATTTGTATGTGTGTGTGTGTGTGTGTGTAGAAAAAGTGTTTTAGTTGTGACAAAAGTGTGAGAATCCTTATTTGGAATTTATGAGCAAACCCTATTTTTCTTATTTTTTTGGGTTTTATTTATATGAAAATAAGAGATGTGCAATAATACTAAATAAAAAGTATATTAGGATGTGTGAGATGAGATAATAAAAGTGCTAAGTAAGAAAAAAAGTTATTGGGAATTTAAGAGAATTTAAGAGAGAGTTTGAGAAAGTTGGACCTTCTTGAAGATCTTGAGCTTGTTCTTGAATGTTGGAGAGCAGCCCTAGCACTTGGATGATGATGGAGAGTGGATAATTCACCAAGTTTGATGAAAAGGATGATGAAAAGTGGAAGTAAAAAAGGGATTTGGAAGTTGAAATCACGCTGCCTTCGAGAGAGGTTTCTGGGATTCGTTGAGAGAGATTTCTATCAGATCTGGGCTCCCCTTGTAAATGATTTGAAGGCCTCTTTTTATAGGCCCAGGTGAGTGCCGATCGGTATTGGCATGTTCCTTCCTATCGGCACCTGCCAATAGGCAGGGTCTGGAACTTGCCGTTTGGCAGTGCGCTTCGGGATTTTTCGGAAAATCGGCCGCCGAGGGCAAACCGTTGGTCAAAATCGTGCACGGGGAATACCGTTGGAAAGGTAATTCAGAGACCTTTGAAAGTCCTTTGGACCTCTCCCAGGTTCGGGAGTTTACTTTGGGTCAAATATGGCTCAGAAGCATTTGTCGGTCCATTAGACGGGGAATCATTCGGACGCAAACGGATCGTTCGTCCGTATGGTAAGTCCAAATCGCGCACGGGGGGGACCATTGGAAAGGTTAGGAGATGTACTTCGACATTCCAAAAAGTTTGACCCGTTTGGAGAGTTGACTTTGGTCAATCGGTCTCGGGAAGCATTCGGTGACCTCTCGGAGTCAAACGGATCGTTCGTCCGCATGGAAAGTTAGAATCGTGCACGGGACGGACCGTTGGAAAGGGTATTCAGTTCCCTTTGAAGATTTATTTTGCCTCAGCCGAGATGAAGAGTTTACTTAGGTCAAACAGATCCCGGGAGCGCCTGATGGCCTCTAGGTCAGGTTTCGGACGCAAACGAATCGTTCGTCCGCATGGTGAGTCGGAATCGCGCACGGGGCGGTCCGTTGGAAAGGGGATTCAGTGCCCTTCGAAGATTTATTCAGTCTCGATCGAGATGAAGAGTTTGACTTTTTGGTCAAATTGAGCCGAGGAGTGCCCGATGACTCCTAGGTCAGTACTCGGTACATGACCTAGGTTTGTAGTGCTGTAGGGAGGTACTAGGGACCTAAGGAGAGTTAGGGGGAACAGAATGGGGTGTCTACAGAGCCCCTCGATGGGAGAGTTTGGAACAAATAATGACCGTCGATTAGACACCACATGATGCTTTTGAGGGAGTATAATCGATTCAGAGGGTCGAAGTCGATTCTGAGGACCTAAGGAGTGTGCTGGGGATGGGATGACGACCTGAAGTGTTACTGGGGGATGACTAATTCTGTGGGTCAAAGCTAAATTTGCAGGCTTAGGGTGAAGATATAGTAACCGAGGTCAATTCTGACCTAAGAATGGTGACGATCGAGGACCGGGATCAATTCTGACCCAACTTAGGTGACGATCCAAGACCGGGGTCAATTCTGACCCAAGAGTGGTGACGACCGAGGACCGAGGTTAATTCTGACCTAACTCAGCTGAAGATCCAAGATCGGGGCCAATTCTGACCCAAAGAGTGGTAACGACCGAGGATCGAGGTCAATTCTGACCTAACTCAGGTGACCATCCAAGACTGGGGCCAATTCTGACCCAAAGAGTGGTGACGACCGTGGATCGAGGTCAATTCTGACCTAACTCAGGTGACCATCCAAGACCGGGGCCAATTCTAACCCAAAGAGTGGTGACGACCATGGACCGAGGTCAATTCTGACCTAACTCAGGTGACGATCCAGGATCGGGGTCAATTCTGACCCAAAGAGTGGTGACGACCGAGGACTGAGGTCAATTCTGATCTAATTCAGGTGACGATCTAAGACCGGGGCCAATTCTGACCCAAGAGTGGTATCGACCAAGGACCGAGGTCAATTCTGACCTAACTTAGGTGACGATCCAAGACCGGGGCCAATTATGACTCAAGAGTGGTGACAACCGAGGATCGAGGTCAATTCTGACCTAACTCAGGTGACGATCCAAGATCGGGGCCAATTCTGACCCAAAGAGTGGTGATGACCGTGGACCGAGGTCAATTCTGACCTAACTCAGGTGACAATCCAAGATCGGGGCCAATTCTGACCCAAAGAGTGGTGACGACTGAGGACCGAGGTCAATTCTGACCTAACTCAAGTGACAATCCAAGATTGGGTCCAATTCTGACCCAAGAGTGGGGACGATCGAGGACCGAGGTCAATTCTGACCTAACTCAGGTGACGATCCAAGACCGGGGCCAATTTTGACCCAAGAGTGGTGACGACCGAGGACCGAGGCTAATTCTGACCTAACTCAGGTGACGATCCAAAACCGGGGACAATTCTGACCCAAGAGCGAATAAAGATTGGATTTTGATTCTATTGGAGAAAGAGCTTTGTGATTTTAATCTGAGCTAGGGAGCTGATAACTGGGGAAGTTTTTAGGAGACCTTGCAGAGGGGAACAACCTATTTTGGGTGCTGTAGGAGAATTCTGCTGGGGAAGTGATCAGGCGATCCTTAGAGATCCTCCGGAGTTTTGTCGGGAGGAGTTGGTTTTTGAGGATTTTGCTGGGGGAAAGAGGCGTTCTTCTTGAGGGAGTGCGAAGTTTTCTTCATGAAAAGGCTTTAAATCCCTCCTGGGATTTTTGGGGATTTTTCGAGGCTTTCTGGGAATTTTTGTACGAAATTAAATGGGGGTGCCGGTCGGCATAGTATGAAGGGTGCCATTCGACAGTGGCACGGACTTTTGGGCTACCTCGGGAAGGCAAGGGGTACGTGCCGATCGGTATGGTAGGGGTAAGTGCCGATCAGCGTGGCGCTTGGCATCCTATACAAAGGGGGCGAATCCCCTCATTTTTTCACAGCTTCTTTTGCCTTCTCTCTCTGCGATTCTTCTACAAATTGTTCTAGCATTCCAATCTTCAAGAAATGGCCGCTTCTGCAGTCCATCGGGAGTGGTTGGCCTTTGACGACTGGGCAAATGTGGAGTGGAGGGATAGGGCGCCTCTTGCTTTGGGGAGTGAGAACTCCTTTGATGCGTTTGAGCCTGTTACGAATGAGCGGACCTTGCTGCGGGAGCCATCGCGTCATCGCTCTTCGAGAGTGAGTCCTGGCGGTTATGTAAGTATCCCGACCTTTGGCATTCTTAGCTTTTGGTTATTTTTCTTTCTTTCTTGACTTTTGATGAGACTTTTCTTTTTGCCAGTCTGATATTTCTTTGAAGAACAAGCGTGCCCGCGGGACAATGGGGCTCAAGGATGTTTGGGAGCATCTCCCACCTGTGGTGAGTTGGGTGGTATCATCGGCAGGTTTTGGGCGGTTGGCATCTGCGCTGGATGAGACGCCTCGTTCGACAACGGTCTTGTGCGCTTTGGGAGATATGTGGTGGGATACTACCCACACCTTCCATTTCGACTTCGGGGAGATGACTGTGACTCCCATAGACGTGCAACAGCTATTGGGGCTAGATTGTGATGGAGAGCAGATAGAGGTGGATCGCTCTTTACGGGTGAGACCGGAGGCAGTGCGTGCGGCACTTGGTGATGTAGGGAGGATAGTTTCTGGGGATTCTATCCGACTGTCCCTGCTGAGGGATGTTCGGCTGATCATGGAGATTGATGTGGAGGACGGGCTGCAAGTGAGGCAGATGGCCCAGTTATTCATTCTGTTGGTATTGGGTGGTTTTATGGTGGTGTCGAGCGGCGACGTCGTCCACTTATAGTTTCTGCCGTACCTGAGGATGTTTTCGAACATCCCTTTCTATGATTGGGGGAGTCTGATTTTGGCGACCCTTTACTTTTCTATGGATGCATTCAGCCGGTGCTGCCATCAGACCTTTACTGGGGCCACATACTTTCTTGAGATATTCTTCAGTTTGTGCATTTCCTTTCATGCATTAGCATTTTCCTTATGCGTCTCTTTTTTCTTGTGAATTCAGACATGATTTTATGAGGTGATTGGGTGCAATACCCGCTGATCGCTTTGAAGGACAACACTGACTTTTATCGATTGTATCGATGGCGTAAGGCCAACCGGCAGTCGAAGGGATCTCTCTCCCTGGAGGTGGTGCGTCAGGTTTTGAATGACCTGACCAGTGGTAGGGTAAGACTCTTTCCATTCCAGTCTTGACTTTTTCACCTTCTGATCTTGTATTGATTTATACTCGCTTGGAGATTTTCAGGTGACCTTTTATCCGTGGGGGACAACCATTCAGGATGCGGGGGCGACCGGGGTAAACGCGCGGATGAGGCGCTTTTTGGCGCAAGAGTTCGGCCATTCTTGGTACCTCGGGGAGAGGGTGGTTCGTCAGATTTCTGAGGAGGAGGTGGTGGTGCCACCCGCGCAGCCTCCTACGTCTATGAGGCGGGAGCGATTGATGTTAGAGGATGAGAGGATCTCGATGATTGTTGGTGAGTCCTACTTGCTATACACCGATACGGCTGCACCGTATGACTATATGGATTTTATGACGAGCTGGTTGATGGCGCCCAGCATATACGATGCACTGCCCTTTCTTCCGGAGGGTTCGAGTCGGGAGGTTGGATCTTCCCACAGCGGCGCTGGTCCTTTGGCATCTGCGGCGGCGACGACCTTAGAGGTCCCTTTCTTGCGGTTGCATACCCCTTCGTATAACATCCGAAGAGATAATGGAGGGATGGTGCCTATGTTGCACCGTCCTCATGCGATGGACCCGGAGGAGTTGGGTTTGACAGAGGAGGTCCTTCAACCTGCGGTATACCTTTCTGTTCCTCTCTTCCTTTTTGGTCATCCCTGCCTTGATACTGATTCCACCTTTCCTTGCAGTAAGTCCAGGTGTCGACCACTTGACTCAAGGACGTTAGAGACTGGATATCATCGGCGACTGCTCTTAGAGAGAGAGAGAGAGAGAGAGAATCTGGGTTTGGGCTGAGTCCCATTTTTTTTTTTTGCCTTTTTCTTTTGTTTTTATTTCCTGCAAAATTGATGTAACACAGAACACAAATATATGCAATGCAATGGAGTTTTTTTATTATCTCTCATTAGTGATGAATGAATGCATGCACATGTGCTTTTTACTTTGCTGCTGAGACCGTAAAAAGGAATATTTTTTGAAATTTTGTGAAGGAAAGTTTTTTAATTAAAAAGGGAAATTATATAAGGAGGAAAAGGGATTTTAAAATTCTGTTGAGAATATCAATTTATTTTTATTGAGTTTTCTGATTTGTCAAAAGAGGAAAAGAGGGAAATTTCCAAAAATGGGGGGTTGTCGATCGGCAGTTCAGTCCAGTCCCATCAATTCAAAGCTTTGAATGGTACCCTCTTCAGCCTTTGGTACCTTGTGGGGTAGGAGTCCTTTCGATTTTTGTAGGGATTATGTCCCTTGTGAGGGTTTCAAGTATAAAAAGGGGTAAGGGTGGAGTGTTTTCATCACACCTTTGCATTCTTACCTACTTGCCCACTATTTCATAGCCTTACAAAATGGCTCTCCCTGGTAGCACCGAGTTTGCCAACTACCTCGAAGCCTTGGAAGCTATGTGCTCTTATAATGTCGACTATGATGCTTTCAACATGCGTCGAGTCTCCTTGTGGCGCAATCGGCCTATTGAGTGGAACGTGTTGATGGCGGCGGTACAATTCTAGTACCCCGTAGACCATGTATTCCGCTTTGGGTTGGAAGAAGTTTGTTCTACCTACGAGGAATTTTTTGCCATGCTGGGTGTAAATCCCAGTGTTGCTGCGGATTTGCCCGAATTTTCCCGCTCTCCCAGGGATTTGTTGGTCGGGCTTCTTCGTATTTCGCCTTCGGCGGCTAGATCACTGGTTGCTAGAGGAATGATCTCCCTCTCGGCGGTGCTGCAGTCCGTGCATTTGCGGGAAGTAGGTGATGCTGGCTATGCTGGAGCCGTTGCTTTGGGTCTTGCTTCCAAATTGCTGCTGGTGACTGGGGAGGTGCAAGTGGACCCACAACTTGCAGCCATTATCTCATGGATGTCATATCGTTGTAATCCTGCGGTGGTGATACTGACAAAGACCCTGAATGGCCTGGATGCCTGGAGAGAAGGCCGTTCTGAATTTTTAAAGGGTAGCCCTATGATGCTGTGCATGTGGTTGTCTGAAAGATTACGCTTGGCGACTCCTCCAGAGTATCCCTTGTCGGCCATACCCAACTTCTTTTCATGCCACTTCATCAGCGTTGGCCTATATGTTGAGAACTGGGAGCATTGGCTTGTGGAGCATGGGGTTCGTGGGCTGTATTGGTCAGTGCCTTGGTGGGGACAGTTGCAGCCTATTCTGGAGCTAGGAGAGTATTCATATTTGCAGCTGGTTGGTCTCAGACAGACCTCGTTTTATTTCCCTTGGCGGCTTTTGCGCCAATTTGGCTGGGCACAGGTCGTAACCCCTCGGACCTCAAATTTCTTTCCGGTAGAAGATTTGACTGAGCGCCTGCGTCTATTGCTTGGGTCTCTGTGGGAAAATCGATGTCCGTTGACCCGTCCCTCTCAGTCTGTCGGGAAGGTTTGGCATGTCCCCAAAGATTATATAAAGTGGTTGTGGAGGAAAGTATCCAGCAAGATGTTGGCAGTGGAGACTGGACAAAGATGGTTTATTTTATCTAACACCATGGAAGGGGGTGTTGTGGTCTTTTCGAAGATGGTTAAGGCTCATCGATCGATGGAATGTTTACGGCACTCTATTCAGGCAGGGGAAACTTGGGGACCTCAGGATGTAGATGATGAGGGTGTAGGCTCCTCTAGTAGCTGTGGGTGGGACTCTTGGGGAGTTTATTTCTGTAACAGATGTGGGGATTTTATTTGGCTTTTTATGGTAGTAGGAGGAAGGGAGTTATTCGTTCCTTTTTCTTATGTAATTCGTGCTGAATTTCTTATTAATGAAATAAACAAGTTTCTGATCATTCAGATGTGCCTTTCGATGAATTTTGTATTTTGAATTATCTATATTGATCGCTAAGGCATACATAATCCTTTTGTTCAAGTATTTTTAGAATGAACCGCCGTTCTCGGAGGTAAGAAAAGAATAGTATTTTGTGAAAAAGAAAAAGGCCGCACTCATGTGAGGTGTATGAGCTGCTTACGTACCTCTGGGATTTTTAAAAAGTTTTAAAAATAATTTTTGTAGAGGATCAGGCCCACATAGTTCTCGGTAGAGGGAAATGAAGAGTTTATATATATATATATATATAGAAGGGGGATGAGAAGAGTTGTAGCGCGCCGAGATTTCGGACTGGGGGTAGAATTTCTTGAGACAGTCCAGATTGACTGGACGAGCCATCTCCTCCCCATCCAGGTCAGTGAGCATGGAGGCACCAACGGATAAGATTTTCTTCACAATGTAGGGGCCACTCCAATTGGGCTTGAATTTCCCTCTGGGGTCCTAGATGGGTTCTATTATCTCCTTCAGGGTTAAATCCCCCTCCCGAACACCACGGTCCTTGACTCTCTTGTTGAATGATCGCGATATTCGGCGATGGTACCCTTGTATGTGGTACAGTGATTTTAACCTTCTTTCATCTAGGAGGGCTAGATCATCAAGACGGATTTGACACCAGTCTTCTTCACTAACCTTGCTTTCAAGCATGATGCGTAGTGAGGGTATTTCCAGCTCCACAGGTAGGATTACTTCTATGCCGTAAACCAGGGAGTAAGGGGTAGCCCCAGTAGATGTTCGGATTGAGGTTCGATAGCCCCAGAGGGCATACGGGATCCGGTCGACCCAATCCCTACATCTTTCGGTCATCTTGTTGATGATGGCTCTGAGGTTCTTGTTGGCGGCTTCCACTGCACCATTGGTCTGAGGTCGGTAGGGAGAAGATTTGTGTCTCTGAATCCCGTACTCGTTGACTACTTCTGTGACTTTTGCTTCGAAATGCAACCCGTTGTCTAACACTAGCTCGTGCGGGACCCCATATCGGCAGATGATATTTTTCTTGAGGAATTTGGCCACTTTCTTGGCATTCAATACTGCATATGACTCAGCTTCGACCCATTTGGTGAAGTAATCGATGGCGACCAGGATGAAATCATATCCGTTTGAAGACTTTGGTGTAACCTTCCCTATGATGTCGATACCTCAGGTGGAGAATGTCCAGGGAGAGGTCATGTTGTATAATTCTCGCGGAGGCAAGTGTTGAAGACTGGAGAATTATTGGCATTTGAGGCACCTCCGGACATAGGCGGTGCAATCCTGGATCATGGTGGTCCAGTAGTAACCCTATCGGATGTTCTTCTTGCAAGCATGTGACCGTTCATGTGGGGTCCGCATTCCCCGCTGTGGATTTTCTGCATTATCTTCTCAATTTCGGCCCCTGTGATGCAATGTAGATGAGTTCCATCGAAGTTCCTCTTGAGTAGAGCTTTATGACAGATGATGTACTGTGCGGCCAGTCTTCGGAGAGTCGTTCGATCTTTCTTATTGGAACCCTCTGGATACCTACCATGTTTGAGGAGGCACCAGATATCATAGTACCAGCAATCGGCTAGTTCGGGATCTTCAGTGGAGACCAGCTCAATATGGTAGTAATGGGTCGGTTTGTCTTGCTTTTGAACTAGGAAGGGGGTCAATGTTATTCCTTGGAGCATGTCGACCATAGAGGCCAAGGTGGCGAGAGCATCGGCTAGGTTATTCTTTGCTCGGGGTAGGTAATGGAAGGTGATATCTCAGAATCGTGAGGCTAACTCTTCTAATTGGGCATAAAAGGGTTGGAGCTTTCCGTCCTTGACTTTCCACTTTCTGAGCACTTGACCGATGATAAGGGCAGAATCCCCGTAGACGTCAAGGTATTGAATACCTTTCTTGAGAGAAACTTTGAGGCCCACTGTGCATGCCTCGTATTCCGTCATGTTGTTGGTGCAAGGAAAATCCAATTTAATGGCGATGGGAGTGTGGGAGTCATCTGGGGCGATCAGAAGTATCCCAATGCCATATCCATTTTTCTTGGCAGCGCCGTCAAAGAACATTTCCCATCGAAGGCGGTCTTGAGTGGTGCAGAGGATATTTTCATCTGGGAATTCGGAGATCCGGACATCTGCTTCGTCTATGGGGTAATCAGCGAGGTAGTCAGAGATGGATCTTCCTTTAAAAGCTTTCTGTGTGACATACACGGTATAGAACTCGATTAGGAGCATCAACCATCAGGCCATTCGACTGGATAGGGCAGGTTTCTCAAGCAGGTATTTGATGAGATCCATTCGGGATACAAGTTTGATGGGGAAGGCAAGCATATAGTGTCGCAACTTTTGGGTGACCCAGACAAGCGCGACACATGCTTTTTCTAAATCAGTGTAGTTGACCTCGTACCCGGACAATTTGCGACTGGCGTAATAGATGGCTTTTTTTTTTGCGAGAGTCTTCAAGGTATTGGGCTAGCAAATCCCCAGCTGCAGTATCGGTTATGGTTAGGTATAGGAGCAAAGGGAGACCCGAATGTGGTGGCATGAAAACTGGAGGTTGGGTCAGATATTATTTGATTCTGTCAAAAGCTTCTTGACAGGCCACATTCCAAACCTTGGTCGAATCCTTTCGGAGGATCTTGAAGATCGGTTCACAGATAGAGGTTAGCTGGCTGATGAATCGGCTGATATATTGCAATTTCCTAAGAAACCCTCAGACTTTTTTCTCTGTTCGGGGTGGTGGCATCTCAAGTATGGCCTTCAGCTTCATAGGATCTGCTTTTATCCCCTTTTCGCTGACCATAAATCCCAAGAGTTTTCCCTTTGTAACGTCGAAGACACACTTCTATGGATTAAGTCGCATTTGATATCGTGGTACTCGTTCGAAGAACTTCCGGAGAGCAGCAACATGACCTTCTCTAGTTTTTGACTTGATAATCATATCATCCACATAAACCTCGACCTCTTTGTGAATCAGATCATGCAGGATGGTTGTGGCAGCCCTTTGGTAGGTAGCCCCAGCATTCTTGAGACCGAATGGCATAACAGTGTAGCAAAAGGTTTCCCATGGGGTGATGAATGCGGTTTTTTCTTGGTGGTCTGGGTGCATCTTGATTTGGTTGTATCCGATAAACCCGTCGATGAATGACTTGAGAGCATGACTGGATGTGTTATCCACGATTATGTTGATATTGGGTAGCGAATAATCATCCTTCGGGGAAGCTTTGTTTAAATCTCGATAATCCACACACATTCGAACCTTCCCTCCTGATTTCGGTACAGGTACTATGTTGGCTAGCCATGTGGGATACTCGATCACCAGAATGAAACCCATGTTTAACTGTTTGACCACCTCTTCTTTGACCTTGAGCGACCATTCGGTGCAGAGTTTTCTCAATTTTTATTTAACGGTTTGTAATCTGGGAGAGTGAGGATCTCGTGCTGAGCTATTTCAGGATCGATGCCGGGCATATCATCATAGGACAATGCAAAGACATCTACGAACTCCTTCAGCAATTCTTCAAGTTGTGCGCGCTCATGCTCGTCAAGGGTGGCCCCTATCCTAATCTCGCGTAGTTGGCTACTAGAACCGAGATTAATAACAACAGTCTCTTCTTCATTAACTTGAACGCGGTTATGTTGTTTATTATTAACCTTATTTAGATCAGTTAAGAATTGTTCATTTGCAAAATCATCATCATTAAAGTTTGATTAGAATCTAAGCAGTTAATGTAAGGCACAACAAGATACTCAAAATCTTCATTTATTTCATTGATGGGAAAAACAACATTGAGAACCTCATCAAAAGAGGTTTCGATTACATTTGAGCAAGGATAGACGACAAAAGAAGAAATAGGGTAAACATTGGGGTTAGGGGAGATTTCAAGAGGTAGAACTGGCGCAGCATGCCAGTTGAGGAGAGGAGTGTTAGCAGCTTTAATCAAATGGGATGGATCCATTGATGTAGTGCCTGAACGAACCATGCAGAGTGCCAGCCCCAATGTCTGCAAGTTGAAGGAATCTTCAGAATCACTTTCCTTAGTCTCTTCGGTATCTTTGATGAGCGGTTGTACGTGGTGTGGGAAACTTTTGGCCCATGGGTAGCTATCTTAGAAAACGATCTCCATTCCAGGTTTCAGCTTCTTGTCTGTGTGGTCATACCATGGTTCTGGAAAACCGCAAAAGGGGAAGTCTTCGCCTTCTTTGATGAATCGTCCATTTAAGGAGTCTCCTGAGATAGTTCGGATGCAGTCTAATCCTCTCTTTGGTCGAGACTGTCGAATCATTTTGAGCTCTTATTCTGATGGTTGATACCCCAAGCCGCAAGGAGAGAAATATTTCTTCAGTTCGATGGGATTAAGTATCCCTTGTTGCCTTTGCCCTAGCCCCAGTCCGGGCATGAAGTGCATATTTTTGAACATCTGAATCACATTGACATTGCCATGAGGGTCATATTCTGGACAAACCCTTTCTTTGAAACCGTCCCCTGCCGGGAGTAGGAGTGGCTCAACCCGAAATCCTGATAGGAGCATACAATTTGACCCATGCTGTATCTCAAGAATTGGACGGCTGGTGCTTCCACCCTCGGCGTTTTCATCGTCGCCCAAAATGGTGATGACTTGCCCGCCGGTGAAGAACTTCAATTTCTGATGGAGTGAGGAAGACACACCCTTGATATTGTGGAGCCAGGGGCGTCCGAGCAACAAGTTGAAACAAGCTGGGATATCTATGACTTTGAATTCAACGATAGGGTTTATAGGGCAAAACCCTATTACAACTTTTATGGATCCCATCACCTCTCGGCGGGTATTATCATAGTCACGCATAGCGGCGGAGGTTGGAGAGAGGTTGCTTTCTTTCATGCCTAAACACTTGAAGGTTCTCAATGGGCAAACATTCAAGGCGGATCCGTTATCGACAAGAGAGAGTGGCCCAACCTTCCCCATAACTTCGACGGAGATGTTGAGTGCATGATTGTGATTTGGCCCAATTCTGGGGATTTCTTCTTCAGAAAATGATAGCATTCGGGTAGAGGTCAAGGATCCGACTAGATTTACCGCTTCTTCTGGTGTGGTAGAGGGAGGAACTATGGGTCCAGTGAGTAATTTTATTAAATCATTTCTGTGCAGCTGGGAAGACCTGAAAAGCCCCCATAGAGTGATGTTAGCTTGGGTTTTCTTCAGTTGGTCGAGGATCTTGCTCTCCTCGATGGTCATCTCTGTCATTGGAAGGTTTTCAACGCCCTTCCCTTTGTCATTTTCTGGTAGTGATCTTGGAACCAGGTAATGTCTCCCTGATCTGGTCATGTGATTTACTGAAGAATTAAAGAACATGAATCCCATTTCCTCGTCAACCTCAAGTTGTTCTGCCAACCTATTTATTTCTCCGAGGAGTTCTTCAAATGATATCATCCCACATATGTCGGCTACTGGGCCAGTTCTTCCTAAAGCTTGTTCTTCACTCGAATCTTCGGATTCTTCGTCCCATCCGGTGGTAACAATTCTGTCTTTCCATGTAAAGTTGATGCATTCCACAACTTCAACGGCTTCTTCATACAAGTTCTCCCATTCTGTGGGGATATGTGTGATTAAAGGGACCAAGCGCCCTTGTAGCTTCAAAGTGTTAAGTAACCCGGTGATACTACAAATGATGTTGGTTTGCCTGAATAATTCTGCCATAGTCTGGAAAACATCATCTAGGTTGACCTCGTCGGTTAGTACCACCCATCTGTCTGAATCTCGGGCCCAATTTCGTGCTTCCAAGAACAGTATACTGAATCTCTGGCAATCGATGACCATCTGTGAGGGCAATTTCATCCCGAACTCTAGGAGTTGGTCTAACACCTCTAACAATTACATACTTCCATTTTCAAAACGGGTACGAACAGCGATGCATGCTCTGGTAAGGAGTGACAGTGCCTGATTAGTGTGGCTAGTAGGGTGTAGGAGGAAATATGGGCAAATTTGAAGAAGTTTAGGAGAGTATATGAGTGTGATTTGAGTTGAGGGATCAAAATCTGGGTTCTCTTCCAAGAAGAAGGCATTGGTGTGATTCGAAAGTGGATTGTGAGTAGTGTTTTGCTTAGTATTGGCTGGTGGGGCGATGGTACCCCGGTCAATGAGATCTTGGATTATGTTCCGAAGGTGAAAGCATCAGTCTTGAAGTTTTTTGGGAGTGGATTTGGCAATGGATGGGGATCCAACGGTTTGATAAGGTTTCGGCTTAACAGGGCTTGGTAAACTTTGGAGAGGGGAGCATGGATCTCAATGCATTCCCTTCGGATGGGGGCAGGGCGGATTTCTGGTGCCCATGATGTGGTTGGTTGAGAGATGTTGTTGATGGTCGAGACTGTAGCACTGTTAGGCTTGTCTTACTTTCTAGGGGTGAACTGTCTGCACACCTTCTTTGGTTCAACCTCTGTTTTAACGAGGCTTTCCTCAATTTTCACTCCAGCCTCTCTGAGAGCTCGAAAGTGGGGATAGTATTGTCCTCCCATCGTTGCTCGGACATGGGGCAAGAATTTCTTCTTCACTATGTTGACCTGTGGTTCTTTGGATGACCGATTGGTCATGGTAGCTGCCTGTTCCCTCCACCGGGTTATGAAGTTACTGAATGATTCTCCAGGATTCTGTTTGAGAAGCTCTAAATCACGATGGGTGACCTCAAACTCTTCGTTGTATTTATATTGCGACATGAATTCTCGGGATACATCCTCCCAACTACGGATTCTGGATTCCTCAAGAGATAAAAACCATCGGAGGGCACTATCCTTCAAAGTTTGCTGAAATAATTGGGCCATTACCTCCTCAGAAGCCCCAAGTAGAGTCATGGAACGATGATAACTGCGAAGATGAACAATCGGGGGTCCACTCCCTCCGAACTTCTCGATATTTGGCATATTGAACTTCTCGAGTAATCTTGCTTTAGGATAAGGAGACATGTGGGTGTAGTTCATGTAATTACCATAGATTTTAACTTGGTCAAACTTCTTGGTGAGCATCTTGAGATCCTCTTTGACTTTATTCAACTCTTCCTCCTTTGGATCAGCGACCATAGGCAAGTTAGCCACAGGCTGGGCAATATTTGGCATTGGAAGATCGGCAGGTGGTGGCCCATTAGCAGGAGGGGCACGTGGAGCGTGCTGATATTCTTCAGAAACCACGATATGCTCGGGTGGACCCATAGCATGAGGGAATAGGGCCTCGGGATCTTGAGGAATTTGAACCTGGTTTCGTTGCATCTCTCGGACCTCGGTTTGGAGGTTGTCAATCTTGGACACGAGCTGAGCTAGGACTGTCGTCAGATCCGGCTGTATGACTGGTGCTTGATCTGTATTCTCCATGGAAGATGGATGGATTCCGGACTCAGAAGAAGTAGTAGAGGAACGGGATAAAACTCCAGGGTGATTTTACTGAAGACCGAAGCCAATAGGGAGCAAGGCCAAGGGCTTGCGATCGACCTGAGAAGGCGTATAATGGGATTTATTTTTAAAAAAGGAAGAACTATTTTTGGTTTTTTGATAAATAAGGGAGAAATGTTTTTGGATTTTTAATAAAGAAGGGAGTAATGCTTTTGGATACGGGACTCAGCATGATTATTATGATTATTATGTTCTCACTTGTATTTAATTCTCCTAAATGAAATGCCGAACGGGACCCGAGCCTAGAAAAGTGGGGTTCTTAATATATACAAAGCTATGGCTGGACTTGTAACCAGGCTCACGGACAGGGCCCCATTTTAAAATGCGCGAAAATTAGGCGGCAGGCCGACTCAAAATTTTGGCAGAGTTTCGGGTTGAAACCGACAATCTAAAGTGCATGTCCTAGGTTTGACACCTATATGAGGATATGAAGTTGGTTGGGTGAATCCCCCCTTTGGCATGACTTCCACGATATACGTCTTGCTCTTGCGAGCAATCGGTATGTGTGGACAAGCCATTTGATATACCTGAGTGTACGTGAATTGCCTCACCATATACCTCATGCGGACGGTACGTGTGAGAGCGAATTCGATATACTCGACGTACGTGAACGAATTCCCTACGATATACCTCCCGTCATAACTTCGGTCAAGCGGTACGATGCGGGGGAACCGTTCGATATACGTCGAAGGTACTTGGCCAATGGAAGGTGAGAGTCATATCGCTTAGGCTAACTGAGACCTGCCGGACCAGCGCCCATCACGAAGTGACCCTCCAGTTACTGGGTAAAATTTGGTCAATAGTAATGCTCTTTGGTGATGTTGTGTGAATCATGCATGATTCTCTTATTAGTATCTTATTATGAGAATGCCTTTATTGATTACGCCGAACAGGGAGCAAAGTATAAGTACCCCAAAGGGTACACCAAGTATGGATGGGTTATGCGTGCAACATGGGTATATATATGTGATCCTAGGTGCACGTGGTGTGAGGTGTACATGGAGAATTTTCTATAAGTGTGTGAACATAAGCATATGCATGGGATACACATGAGAAAGGGGAACATGGAGATATGGGGGGGAAACAGAAGCAAATATAGCATCCATACAAATAGAGTCAAGCCCACAAACAAACACATATCCCCAGCGGAGTCGCCACTGTGGCCATCCACGAACCTCGTCGTGCGGGCGGGCGCGTGGCGGAAAGGATCCTTCGGGTCCCGCGCATCCCTCTCTGGACCTCTTTGGCGGGAATCGTTTGAGATGTGGTGTAAAAATGTAGAGAGATTCAGAGTCGCCAGTCTATTTTACTCAAAACATACAAAAGAAAAAGGGGAAGCCACCTCGAAGGATGGCATCCAAAGACATACTGGTGCGTGGGAAACCAAAATGATTCGAGAAGGGTTCGGAGGCTTAGTTACGAAATGGGAAGGTGTTCGGCACCCATTCCGCTCTTTCGATCTCTCAGGGATATTTGCTATTTTCCTTTATATTTCCCCCCGTGATATGTGTGCATGTGTATATATAGAATGGAGGTAGGAATCCTCGACTTATATCATGGAAAAGATAAAGCGAGTCATCCGTAGGTAGATATAAGAATAATATTAGGAAAAATAAGATTTACGCGATTACCCCTACGTTGATCGTTATAATGGAACGATAACACATATGAAGTAATATGTCACTAAGAGCAAACATATAGAATATAAGAAGATTAGGTTTAGAGAAAATAGGAAGTAAAAAGAAAAGGTGAAAGAGAGGACTCCAGTCTTGGGTTTTACCCCGAGACGCCTACGTAGCCTATAAAGGCATCAAAGTCCACGTAGTTCGCATGCAAAATGAGGGGTGGTGTTTATCCCATAAATCCAAATGGGGGATCTCTTATTTGGGTGTGTGTGTGTGTAGAAAAAGTGTTTTAGTTGTGAGAAAAGTGTGGAAAAAGTGTGAGAATCCTTATTTGGAATTTATGAGCAAACCCTCTTTTTCTAGTTTTTTTTGGGTTTTATTTATATGAAAATAAGAGATGTGCAATAATACTAAATAAAAAGTATATTAGGATGTGTGAGATGAGATAATAAAAGTGCTAAGTAAGAAAACAAGTTATTGGGAATTTAAGAGAATTTAAGAGAGAGTTTGAGAAAGTTGGACCTTCTTGAAGATCTTGAGCTTGTTCTTGAATGTTGGAGAGAAGACCCAGCACTTGGATGATGATGGAGAGTGGCTAATTCACCAAGTTTGATGAAAAGGATGATGAAAAGTGGAAGTAAAAAAGGGATTTGGAAGTTGAAATCACGCTGCCTTCGAGAGAGGTTTCTGGGATTCGTTGAGAGAGATTTCTATCAGATCTGGGCTCCTCTTGCAAATGAGGTGAACGCCTCTTTTTATAGGCCCAGGTGAGTGTCGATCGGCATTGACACGTTCCTGCCTATCGTCACCTGCCGATAGGCATGGTCTGGAACCTACCGTTTGGCAGTGCGCTTCAGGCTTTTTTGGAAAATCGGTCGCCGAGGGAAAACTGTTGGTCAGAATCGTACACGGGGAATACCGTTGGAAAGGTAATTCAGAGACCTTTGAAATTCCTTCGGGCCGCTCCCGGGTTCGAGAGTTGACTTTGGGTCAAATATGGCTCGGAATCATTTGTCGGTCCATTAGACGGGGAATCATTCGGACGCAAACGGATCGTTCGTCCGTATGGTAAGTCCGAATCGCGCATGGGGAGGACCGTTGGAAAGGTTAGGAGATGTACTTAGACATTCCAAAAAGTTTGACCCGGTTTGGAGAGTTTAATTTGGTCAACCGGGCCTGGGAAGCATTCGGTGACCTCTCAGAGTTAAACGGATCGTTCGTCGGCATGGAAAGTCAGAATCGTGGACGGGACGGACCGTTGGAAAAGGTATTCAGTTCCCTTTAAAGATTCATTCAGCCTCGATCGAGCTGAAGAGTTGACTTAAGTCAAACAGATCCCGGGAGCGCCCGGTGGCCTCTGGGTCAGGTTTTGGATGCAAACGGATTGTTCGTCCGCATGGTGAGTCGAAACCGCGCACGAGGCGGTCCGTTGGAAAGGGGATTCAGTGCCCTTCGAAGATTCATTCAGTCTCGGTCAAGACGAAGAGTTTGACTTTTTGGTCAAACTGAGCCGGGGAGTGCTCGATGACTCCTAGGCCAGTACTCGGGACATGACCTAGGTTTATAGTGCTGAAGGGAGGTATTAGGGACCTAAGGAGAGTTAGGGGGTAACAGAATGGGGTGTCTACAACTAGAATTTCATATATTCTAGTTATTCCCTTATTTGGCATGTAAACATATATATATAAATAATTATATATGAGTTATTAGCATCTAAGTGCTAAGGACTAAATTTCTCGCGATTCTCAATATTGTA
This sequence comes from Sambucus nigra, assembly GCA_949130495.1. Lineage (NCBI taxonomy): Eukaryota > Viridiplantae > Streptophyta > Magnoliopsida > Dipsacales > Adoxaceae > Sambucus > Sambucus nigra. The sequence continues at coordinate 590,043,831 of OX422208.1, forward strand.
ATGCGTTTCGTGCATGGGACGTCTCGTCGAAGAGAAATCCAAACAAGGAACCCCCCCGTTACACTACTCCTGACAGTATTGGTCTTCGAGATTCATTATGCCCTCAATGCATGATGCATGTAACCCAAATTCTTATTACTCCATTTTAATTAATTATTATTCTCAATTCTCAATAGTACACGGCGTTTCATGCGTGGGACGTCTCGCCGAAGCGAAATCCAAATAAGGAACCTCCCCGTTACACTACTCCTGGCACTGTCGATCGTCGGGATAGGCGATATATATATATATATATATATATATATATAAATATGAGAATTTAGGACTAACTTCTCCCCAATTTCCAACATTACACTGCGGTTCGTGCGTGGGACGTCTCACCGAAGCGAAATCCAAACAAGGAACCCCCCCAATACACTAATCCTGGCAATGTTGGTCGTTGAGGTCCATTATGCCCTCGATACCCAAATATAAGCACAACCACAATATCATAACCATCCAACCGAGCTATAACTCGAGGACGCAGGCTCACATGATATCATCTTCCAGTTGCCCATACCACGTAGCAGACTGGGGTCACCTGGTGGGGTTCCACGACACCCACCTCGTGATCAACTCACGCACACAACGTCCCGGGAAGCGGTCATAGCTCCTAACCTGCGAGTGAGAACGACACATACCCACGACTTCTCACCCCACAAAATAATATCATATAATAATCACATGGACGACTATGACCTGGGGAATATCCACACCCCCCTCAACGCACGCAACTTCCCAATGATAGCAAGGAGGGGGGTATGCTTCACTATATATATATATATATATACCATCATATAAGGTGTACATACATAATCACATCATATAAAGATATACCATCATATAAGGTATACTTGTCACATAGTTTTCATATTTATAATACGCTATTAGGCGCAATTGAATTAATTTCATTGTTTAGTATATTTTCCTCTCGATATACTAATCGTCAATTCTCACACGTCTTCCCCACTTATTATACACTATACTATTTCTCGCTTGAAGCTCACATGTCGCTTCTGATTATGAATTGTCTCTCAATTCTATTTAAGTTAAGGATATTCTTTATCCTAATGCACCTCAATTAGCATTTCTCATTTGTGTGAGATATCTCCCAAATCAATCATCGTTAGGGATATATATATATCCTCATGCACATTTATTAGCATTTATAATTCTCAATCCATAATATGGTTCAATTAATAATATGAACCTTTAAGGTTATCCCGTTTGGGATTTGATCCTAAGATCCAATATCTCTAGGTTAGTCTCATTCTTTCATATGGATTTAATTATTATCTCCAACTAGAATCTCCGATTAAGGCGGGCTTCCCCACTTAGAATATACCATAATTTCTAATCGGTATTCCTCAATTTAAGTCAATACGACTCCAATAATTTTTATAGGGGAAACTCTCTAAAAGTCTCCAAAACGTACTCCATACGATCCCTATAGAGGTTTCCAATCGATAACCTCGAACAAACCGGAATGAAATTCTTCCTAGAAAAACATCCCTCAAAAAGCCCTGTTTCCCAATCGATTCGGGCGAATTCCGAATCGATTCGGCCCAGCGAATCGATTCGGGTCCTCAGACCTGGGACTCTGTCTCAGGCTGAATCAATTCGGTTGGGGTCCGAATCGATTCGGTCACTCAGATCTGGGCACCTGCATATTTCCGAATCGATTCGGCTAGGGGGCGAATCGATTTGGCCTACCTGGAGGCTCGAAAATAGCTACTTTTAAGTAAGCCAAAAATCCCAAAATTCATTTTAATCATTTTCTCTTCATTTCTCTTCAACCCAATCACATATATATCATTAATATTCATCCTAGAATACATTTAAACTAATTTCTATCCTCAAATCAAAGATCTACATATCAAATCTAAGATTATACCCAAAAGTTAGGTTTTGATAAACTAAACCTAAAACCCAAAGATTTAATCCTCAAATCATGCAATAAATGGTACACAACAATTATTTATCAAGTTTAATCACTTGCCTCGGGTTCATAGGGTATGATTCGTCCTCGAGATCGCGTATTAATCGGAAATCTCCACTTTCTCTCTCTTTTCTCCTTCTTTCTCTTCTTCTTTCCTCTTCTCTCTTTATATTTCTCTTTCTCTCTTTGGAGAATTGTTTCTCCCGTAGGCTTTTATGCCTTAACTCCCAAGATACACAACTTTAAATGATAATACACACTTTAAATGACTCGGTAACTTTAATTCAAGCCAAACGAACTTAAAAATATTTTGGAACCCAAAAAGACCCCAAGTACAGTCATTTTGACTTTCTAGACCCTTCCAGAAACAACTACACCCTCAGAATCGCCATTCGAAGCACTTTCTAACGACTTCAAATTTTGACCTCAATTGCCAATTAAATTTTTCTCCAAATAAAATAATATTTATTTCTCCCAAAATAAATAAATTATCGTCCCTAAAACCTTGGGTTGTTACACATGAAGATTATGCCACAAGCTACTTTCAGTAACGGTGGGTCAAAGAAAGAAGAATTTGATTTCTTTCACACGTGATAAGATTCATGATGATTCTTCATAAGATATAGATATGAATATGTCAAGATTGTTTTCCAAGACAGTTTTCTTTACTCCCATTAAAGATAATGGATCACTTTCAACTCAATTTCGGTACTTTATATAATGGGTAGTTCAACACTTGTGTTGGGAGAAAACTTGAAAAGTTGGAACAAGGTTAAATATTTAAATATATATTCTAGATCACATTCCCAAAAGTATTGTTCGGAACAAATGAAGGTCTAATAGGCTTATGTGAACTTCTTTCATACCACCAGTATAGGTGAAAACATCACAAAGAAAAGTTTATAACATTCTACTACGTTATTGTAGTGGGAGGATTGCTAATTCTCGTAATGGTGAAAACTATATAAATGCATCATGATTTGTACACCCGTAAAGGGATAACTTTATCATACTGGGAATGCTTCTTATTCTTAGGATTGTCACCCATCGTGACCCCTGGAGAAGAAGATAACAAACCCTATAACTATAATAAGGTATTCCTTCACAAGGATGCATAACATTATTGAAAAATTTATGATATTAACTACCATATAGATTCAGCAAGATGGGTTTAAATCCATCAGTTGCAAGTGAATCTAGCAAGAGAGGTAATCAAATTCATAATTTTGATAAATGGTCGGATGTGTTCAGTGTGTACGAAAGGAGTGATAGAAGTGTGGTGGTGTTTTTAGATACTATTTATCGTTGCACGCGATGTAAGGATAAGTCATACAGTTAGACTGTGGTAGTCCAATCAGTTCAATGTGAAAACATTAGAAAAATCTATTATATTTTTGGGATCAGATTAACATTTGATCACTAGAAAGAATGAACTTTTACTTATCTATGTTATCATATTGATATTGTTCTTTCGAGACTTTGTTATGTAATACTCCAAGAATGACATTCGCTCTTTCAGATTTGAAATTTGTATTACTCTAGAATAGAACATTGGTTTTGGTAGAATAAATTTTTAAGTAACTGAAAATGATTGATGAACAATTGGTTGCCAAGTAAAGAGATAAGTAACTTGTAGGTTACTAACTTATGTATTCAATTTGATTTAAGATTCTAGAAAGTGTATAGTACGTCTTATATAAGATATTATACATAAGAAGTTTTTAGTGGCTATGATTACATTGTTTAACAATTGGTAAGCCTCTTACTTTAGGTATGAGATATCGTTGCTATATGCACGATTCCATGTCTTTGAGTATAAGTGGGAGGTTGTTGGGGTTATATACTAAAAGTCATGGTTCACTAGTGAATTTTAATATGTCTATTTAATGAGAATCTTCACAAGTGATATTTTCATCATATTATTTTATATATTTATGAATATGTGTCTTTTATTCTACACAGTAGATGATTTGGTATGTAGAGTTCGACTTACATAGGGAAGATCAGGTCATCGATCCTTATAGAATATAATTCTGGTTCACAATCTTAGATGGCGATGCACACACCATCAGTAGGATTGTAACACACTATTTTAGTATATCTATCTTGATTACGAAAAATGGTATAGTTTTGACTTATTGTGCTAGTACACTTTATGTGTATTTAACGAGACCAATTAGAGATAATTGTCTTTATACTGACTATATAAGATAATGCATATCTCCTAGTTGTTATGAGAGCTTAAGCTCTTAATCCAGACATAATTGATGGACACGTGCATCAATTGTTCATTACTTTGACCTATTGAGTGAAATTAATTTATGGATCAATAAGCTTGGCAGATTGGATAATGGTGATTAGTGCATGGTGAAAATTAATTATGAATGGAATCCACGTCTCCACATAAAGATTGATGATACCCTCTTGATGTAGCTTATAAGTTTTGATTATGTCAAACCCGGTCGGTGGATTTAATCGACCACTCTTAATTCCTTGAGATTAATCGACGGGTATCTGTGATCTTAACATGGGGTGACCATTAAACATTTAATAACGAGGAGCTCAAAATTCTAATTTTGAGATAGTAGACTATAGTGCAATCATTATTCTTTGGTGGAATAAATAATAATTTATAAAATTATGGAATTAATTATAGAGTTTAATTTGGCTTCCTAATTCTGTAGGAAGCTAGTTTCCTATTTCTCCTATGGGTCCCCATGCCAGCCTATATAAGTAACCATTTGTCTCCTAATGAAAGAGGATCAATATAGATCAGAAAAACACCTAAAAATGAGTAGTAAGGTCGTGATCATTGGTGCCCACACACAAATGACATAAATTGGCTTAAAAGAATAGCATGGAAGATCACGAGGACTCTTTCAAAGCTCTCATATTGTAAAATTGATTACGAGAAATTGGAGAGTTCAAAATTTTCGAAAGTATAACCACGGGTTCCTGACATATAGAAGAAGAGGCATAAGAAATTTCAACTCATTTGGAGATCGTTAGTCCGCCTTCTTCATGCATCTTTACAAAACATTAATTCACAAAGCAGATCTGACAATACAGATTAGATCTGGAATCGAATCAAGAACGAATCAAGAAGGTGAATTAAATTTTCAAAGAAAGTATTATGATATATATATATATATATATATATATATATATATATATATATATATATATATATATATATATATATATATATATATATATATATATATATATATATATACATGACCCTAATATAATACATTTGGATTCATGAATATGAAGGTTTGGGACGAAATTAATTCATGAACACACGATTTCATCTGCCCAAATCAATGCGTGACACGTCATGGTATCTACTTGTTAGAGCCATAATTTGAGAACCAGTGATCGAATGTGACTGGAATTTTTCTACGGGTTCTAAAGGTCGAAAGATATAAAAACACGCGAAATATCTTATTTTGACACTTTAAGATTTTTGAAAAAAAATCATTTCGATTTTGTGGTTCCCACAACGTTAGATTATGAAACAAATCAGTGTAACATGAAAGAGATCAAATCTCAACATTTCAAGCCAGAAAGAACCTCAAATATATGAGATCTTGAATATCCTATGTAGATACACCATAATTAATTTTTTGAAATCCAACTATCATATAAATCAAATAATCCAATATTTTATTTTAATTCCTCCAGCAAAACCGATAATGGAAAAAATCTCGGACGACCTAGCCACAAGTCCACTAAGTACGGAATTACAAAGGACACTATAGAATACTTACACAAGACTTGATGCCCTCGCAAGGCTTGATGCTCTTCATTCCTCCACCTATACCTAGTTGACAACTCTGGAATCCACCTTCGTCTCAGAATCCCCCGATGGGTCAAAGTAACCATCAACACACAGAGTCCACTACATGTACACCACGAACCATGAACACGAAATCCTCCACAAGAAATTATCTCTTTAGGGTAGATAATGATACCTGGTGCCAAACCAGTGATCTCAAAGCATATATATATTGAAACTTGGATCAAATAAACATTTGGGTGTAAACTTGCTTTTGTTCTTGAAATTAATTCATTTTGATTACCAAACACCAAGGGACTTTTTGAAAAGGAGTTTAGGCTCTCAAAGCTCTTAAAAAGTCTGCCAAAAGTCACATAGAATATTTTATTTCCACACTATTAAAAACAGGTAAGAAAGAAGTGGGGTAGTGGGGAGTTTTAAAAAGAATTGACAAAAACTGCTGAAAAACTGTCGATCGTTCGAACGACTGTTAAATGTCCTTCAAACGACTTTATCGAACAAGAAAATAAAGATAAAAAGAAAAAATCTCGTTAGATATCTTGTTTGAACGAGTCGTTCAAATGACCTTATCTAATGACAAGACAAAGAAAATGAAAAGTTCTCATATGATAGTTCGTTCGAACGAGGTGAAAAATTGTTCGAATGACATTTCAGAATATTTTTTATTTTTCTTTAAAAAATAAAATAAAAATTCATTTTAAACAACGTTTAGTAAAGAAAATGACACCCAATAAAAACAAATCCACGGCTCTATATATATCATATGCGTTCATACCTTTAGAGACCATGGAAAACTTGAAAGGTTGATGACATTAAACATGACACGAAAATCGACAATGATGATATCTTTAATTTAGGCTTGGCCGTTACGTCTTCAACTAAAATGTCAGGCTTGAAGGTCATAAACAATTTGACAATTCTTAGAAATTAATTAAAAATTCTCAGAAACTATTTGGCAAACTATTTGACAATTCTCACAAACTACGACTCAAATAGTTTTGTCCGGAATTAAGCCAATTATTACAAATTGATTCAATTGAAAATTTGTCCTTACATTTTTGTATGGGTTGAAACAATCGCCACGACAGCGGTACAAGCGATTTTATACATTTATGTTTGGCCAGAAATTCACAGAGAGTGATTTTTATCATTTTGTCTATTTTAAGCGGCTAAAAGAAGATACTTTATATATTTATTCTTGTATGTTGATGACATGATAATTGCTTATTTGAGCATGGCAGAAATTGAAAAGATGAAGACTTAATTGAGTCAAGAGTTTGAGATGAAAGATTAGGGTAAAGCCAATAAGATTCTTGGTAGGAGATTAATAGAGACAGGAAGAAGGGAAGGTTGAATATTACTTAAAGGAAATATCTATAGAAAGTTATAGCACTGCTTGGGATGGAATATGCAAAGACTGTGAATACTCCTTTGGCTGCACACTTTATACTTTTAACTACGATGGTTTTGAGCACCGAGGATGAGGCGAAGTATATGGATCAAGTTCCCTTGGCTGCAGTGGGTAGCTTGATGTATGCCATGGTTTGTAAATGACCAGATATAGCTCAAGCAGTGAGCATTGTGAGTAGGTATATGGAAAATCCGAGCAAAGATCATTGGAATGCGGTGAAGTGCATTTTGCGATATCTATGAGTTCACTTAATATGGAACTTGTGTACCAATAGGTGAAGAAGTCATGTGTGTGTGAGTATGTGGATTCGGACCATGCGGGCAATTTTGAAAAGCATCGGTCGACTACGAAGTATGTTTTTACATTAGTGATTAAAGGTGAAAAGTAGCGCAATGTCAGTACGCCAAGCGTTATCTTCGTTTCACCTCCTCAATATAAAAACCTAAACTATTAACTACAGTCTTTACGGGAGTATAGCGGCCAGTCCGGGTATCAAAATCCACAAAGACTAGTTGTTCGAATTATATTGATTTAATACTTTAGGAATAAAAGTGTAAAAGATAATTGTTAATAAAAAATAATAATACTAGGCATGTGTTTAAACTACGATAACAAAAAGGAATAAAAATTATAGATTGCGACTAATATCCCTCACCTCGAGTTAATAGGTATAAATGGCTTCATGGGAAGTCAAGTTTAACAAGATTGAATCTCATTTCAAGAATGAATTAAATCTAGAGTTGTCACCCCCCATATCATCATAAAAAAATACAATGATTTTGGCGTCAACAAATATCCTGAAAATTACACACACAAAGTTGTAAATGCGGTTCATACTTGATATACCTCGTCAAATATCCTAGACATAATAACAAGAACAACCCAATCGAATTAAACTCATAAAACCCACCACCATAGCAAAGCAACCAAATCAACCCAAGGTGATTTCAATCTATTACAACCTAAACTAAATTAGCTACACAACATAATGAAAGACATGTATTTAAATGCAAGAAAGCAAGGACAACAATTAAATCTAAGTTAGAAAGCAAGTAAATAAATAACGAAGCTAGAAAAATAATAATGGAAGCTTGGATTTAAAGAGAGAGATGATTAATAGTAACTTACAAATCTATTTGGGTGAAACCCTAAGAGAGATAAGCAAAACCCAAAAATCTCCTCCAACACTGAAATGACTAACTAGGGTTTTTGCTTTGCCTACTCTAGAGGTAGACTATATGGTGATAACAGAAGCCGTGACGGAGGATTTATGGCTTCAAGGACTTATTGGTGATTTGGAGATTACACAGGATTATGTGGAGGTGCATTGTGATAGCCAAAGCGCTCTCCAATTGGCCCAAAACCAAGTTCATCATGGGAGTACCAAGCATATTGATCTCCAATTTCATTTCATAAGGAAGCTTATCGATGGGGGTATTGTTGTTTTGAATAAAACTGGCAGCAAAGATAATCCGACCGATATATTGATGAAGGCCGTAACTGTGGTCAAGTTTAAGCATCGTTCAAACTTGATCTATGTTCTATATTATTGAGGTCATTCGGAGTTGATTGGTGGTGGTGTTCCTAAATGATTATGTTGATATATGGGGGTTATATAATTCATTAGCCAAAGTGGACATTTGTGATTTGGCTTGAATTTTTCGCAGGCACTATGATGATACGCAAATATTGCGTATTTCATCTCTCAAACCTACGCATTTTATCCCCCTCGGGTGCCTTAATCTCTATATTTAATCCTGTTAACAAGACAATCTCGGTTTATATTGTTAACATGCTATATGAGATATAATTGGGCTTTTGTAGGTATTTAGGTACTAAGTATGGAGTTCGAACGCATTCCGCTCAAGTTCCGTACGCAATCCCACGTTCAATGGAATTTTAGTCTTTTCATAGCTTGGGAACCTGGCCTGACATCTCACGTAAGTTGTATCCCTCCTCGCTAGCTCCGCGTGTCCGCGAACGGTGCGCGATTCTGAGTCCGTATGAAGAGGTTACGGTGATTTCAGCGGAGGGAAAAATAAGGAAATCAAAAGAGGAGGAGAAAAGGAAGAAAAGGAATGCAGTGTGTGTTGCTTGGCTCACCCCTGCTTGATCGATCGATCGATCCTTCTGTACAGTCTAAATTTTGCCTTGATCAATCGATCGATCCCCTATTTTCAGGAGATATTTTGGCATTTCTTTTCTTTTCTCTTTTCTTTTATAATTTAATTCCATCTTACTATATAAAGAAATTTTGATGTAATAAACAGATATAGACGATTTTAGGGTAGAATAGCTTAGGGTTTGGGTGATTTGGTTAGTTCTTCTTCATTTCTCTTTAGTTTGACACCCCATTTGGATTGTATGTTGACTATTCATCTCCTCTACCGTTTAATATAGTTGTATTTCTTCATTTCCATCTTTGTAGTGTAATTTACATGCTTTCTAAATTAGGTTTACTTGCTTTCTTTACACGCTTTCTAGTATAGTTTTATCGCATTTATTTATTGCTTTCCATTTACCGCGTTTTTACGATGCTTTCTAGGTAATTTAAATTAGGTTGTGTTTAAATGGAACTCACTCGAGTTAATGTGTTGCTTTGCTTGGTGATAGTGTTTACGGGTTTATTTCAGGTGTGTTGTCCTGGTTATTATGCCTAGGAGATTTGATGGGGCATATCATGTATGTTTCGTGCTTACGACCTTTGGCATGTAATTTCCGGGATATTTGCTGACGCCAAAATCATATTAGTCTTTGGTTCAATTAACTGTCGAAACGAGACGCATTATAAATAACTCGTCGACCCATGTAACCATTTTATACAAATTAACTCGGGTGAGGAATATTCGACGCAACCTATATTTTTACTCGCTTTCATAATCTAGTTTAATTTCCCTCACCTAGATTAATCTTTCTCTTTCATGCATCTTTTCTTTTAGTTTGTAATCACCTTTTACACTTTTATTTCGGAGTATTAAATCTTATAAATTCTAACAACTCATCTCTGTGGATTTTCGATACCCGACTTACCGCTGTGCTTACCCCGCAAGCGTAGTAGTAATTTAGGTTTGTTTGTATAGTCGCGGCGAGACAGAAAACAACGATTGTGCACTTTACACGCGCACGCTTCTCGCACGCTATCAAAATGGCGTCGTTTTCGGGGACTAGTTTGTTTTAAACTTTATTTGATTTAGTATTTCATAGTATTTTCTTTATATTTGTATTATTTGTTAACTTTTTACAGGACTTCCACATTTAAGCACTTAGAAACGCTTGAATTTCCTGCGCGCACATACTTTGTGGAATCCACCACTTCGAGCCATTTTTTGGGTAAGCATGTCTTATTCCAATTCTTTCGATAATCATTGTTATAATTCTCAAAATTCTCGCAAACCTATGACTTTCAGTGAATACTTAGAATCCCAAAGTATAACAAATTCAAATATGACTTTGGGCGAGTATAACAAAAGTCAAAACTTAGGTTATTGGAATTTTGATGACGATGATAATGATTTTGGGCCTGTACCTCCTTATAATAGGAATTTTGAAACGAATTCCAATAGTTTTCAAAATTCCTAAAATAATGAGTTTTCGTTTAAGTCCAATGGTAATTTTTAAAGTTCCCATTTTCATGCATCTGTACCTCGACCCATGATATTCGGGGAGGGTTTGCGTATGTATGAAAATGAGAAAATTGAAAATCATTATCGGGAAGAAAATCGTTTGTGGGAACATGAGTTGGATTTATTATTTGAGTCCGACAACGATTTTGCTTCCGAGACTTTCGAGGTCAAAGAATGTTTTGAACCAAATGAGGTACTTTGGCATACTTTGGAACAAACCATTCTTAACTTTGCCCATCTCGTACTAGATATTGAAAGTGAGTATGATAATGACGTAATATCTATTTGCAATGAAATGATTTCTTCTTTGGCCCCCAAAGAAGAACATTTCATTGAAAATGATATTATTTCATTCGAAACTCAATCTTCATGCAATGATGATTCATCTCATGAGTTTGAATTTCTTTCATCCCCATTTTCATTCTCTATTATCACACCGTCACAAGTACCCGATGATTGGGTTTCAAACTTTAATGATTTAAACCCTATCGCCGATGATGAGTACTTGCTCGAGTCGCCCTCCACGATCGCATCTTTGACTTTGTGTGCGCCGCCTCCCATTCCAAATTTAATATCATTGGGAGGATCTTCGACTTTTCTCGATCCCCACTTTTTTTGTCATCCGTTCAATCCAAACCCCCCATCGTCCCTCCAAAACTTTTAATTGGCGATGGTTCATTTCTTCCGCCTTACACATGCCTTCCGTTGTTCAAACGGAATTCATATTTTTCGAATGGCATGCTTGTATGTGAGGGTACACCGGTTATCCTCCAAAGTCAAATCGTTCTTATGGTGGACCCTCAGCTATTTAGACTTCTAGTGTATAGTTAGTGTGAGGCCTAAATAGTAGGTTGTATATAGTTAGCTTTTTATTTCTTTCTTTTTATTTTTTCTTTCCTTTTTAATTTAGTCTAGTGCAATTAGTTAACTCTTTGTTATTTATTTTTTCTATGCTCGGTACTAACTTGTTTTGTAGATTCTTTGGACTTGTTCTTATAGGGATCGTTCCACTTTTGGGTAATATCGTTATTTTCATATCTTTGACTTGGTTCTTAATGTACATTGAGGACAATGTCAAGTTTTAAGTTAGGGGTTGTGGGATATTCTATCCATTTCATTATTTTAGTCCATGTTTTTGCTCACATGTTAGTTACTTAGTTTGCTTTTCTTAGAAAAATTCAAAATTTTCAAAAAGATTTTCTTTCTTTTTTCTCATTTTTGGGCATTTTGACTTTGTTTTCGATGATAAATTTCAATAATTGCCCGATCCAATTGACAAATCAATGATGCATGTTCTCGATTTTAGAAGTTATTAGACTATAGTCTCACTTATTAATATTATGAATAACTTCATGAATTAAACTTTAATCCCATGAGCACATGCACTTTTATTGTTTGATTGATTTGGTTTAAGATTTTTATAACTCGATAATCTTTTGTTGCATTGTATATACTTACTCCGAGTAAGCTTTGTACCCTTCGTCGTTTGTGAGTGTATGCACTATTCTTTTCTCATTGAGAACGTTGAATTCATTGTTAATCTCACTATTCTTTCATTTGATCGTTCATTAATTGAGTTCATACTTGAAATGTGTTACTTGAACATGATTTTCATATATTATTTTGATTCGAGAATTGCGTAAACTTTGTGAAATGATCATAGGCCCTCTTTGTTATACCAACCATATTGACCTTGACCTCAACCTTATATGTTTACCCTCGTTAACCCCCTTGAGACTAAATATAGCCTTTCGTTTCATAACCCAAATTCCCATAACCAACTCTAAATTGGAGTTATAAACCATACATACACTTTCCATACCTTTGTTTGGAATGTTACTTGGGATTGAATGTTGTTGTTGTGATGTCGGTTGCAATTTAGTCATATGAGAGTTTGAAAAGTAAAGTAAAGTAAAGAGAGTAGTGAAAAAGTGAAGAAAAAGAGAAAGCAAAAAGCAAAAGAAAACAAAAGAAAAAAATGAGAAAAAGAAGAAAAGAAAAGAAAGAGAAAGTTGTAAATTGTGTATATAGTTCAATAAGATTTGATTACTCTCCCGATGATATATGTAATGCCGTTTTGAAACTTGTTTTCCAATTTTGATATTGCCCGCATTTTTCCATTATCCCGAGTTTTCATCCCGAACACTTTGAATTCGTACATACATTCCTTTCATTTCATACCCTAGCCTAGCCTACATTACAACCCTATTAAAGTCCTATGGGATCTTAGGTTGATGTAATTTAAAAGTCATAATAGTTTTGATAATCTGTGAAAATGCATGTCGCCTCTTTTAGTGAGCGGTATCCTTTCATTGAGATTACAATTTTTCAATTTATATATAGCATTCTTCCTTTGTGACATGTGTGCGACCTAGTTTCCCTTTACATTTACTCTTTATGCCCGTATGTTCCATGTGTTACCTCCCTGTTTCGAGTGAATTCACTTGATAAGCGTAATGCCCGTGAGGATTGAATGTGTGCTTGCTTTAACGTTTATCCAGTTTATTTAAGTTTTTGCCAAATCACACTTTGCATGTGCTCGCTCCCCTCCCACATTTTAAGGTTTCAATTATATGAAGCGCATTCTATAATGTTAATGATTTGGACTTTTGTTTGAATTCATTTAATTTGCAAATAATGCGTATGAAATCCTTTTCGTTATTATTGGGCTTGTCGCATGTTGGTTTGGGCTTATTTTGAGGAAACCGTGTGATGTTTGTGGGTACCATCCTTGAAAACCCTCACGAGACGACACTCGTTCACTAGGGTGACCTAGGGGTTTAACGGCTTATTGCATACGCTGAATGCAATCTAATCGCCCGCGAAAGTGGTCTTATACTTTTATAATATACTTTTGTACTATCTCCTGCTTTTGGTTTGTTTGTAGTTCTTGTTGCATCCAATTTCATTGCTAGGGACTAGCAATGTGTAAGTTAGGGGTGTGATAATACGCAAATATTGCGTATTTCAACTCTCAAACCTACGCATTTTAGCCCCCTCGGGTGCCTTAATCTCTATATTTAAGCCCGTTAACCAGACAACCTCGGTTTATATTGTCAACATGCTATATGAGGTATAATTGGGCTCTTGTAGGTATTTAGGTACTAAGTATGGAGTTCGGACGCATTCCGCTCAAGTTCCGAACGCAATCGCACGTTCAAAGGCATTTTATTTTTCACTGATTGGCCACCTGGTCTGACATCTCATGAAAGTTGTAGCCCTCCTCGCTAGCTTCGCGTGGCCGCGAACGGTGCGCGACTTTGAGTCCGTATGAAGAGGTTACGGTGATTTCAACGGAGGGAAAAATAAGGAAATCAAAAGAGGAGGAGAAAAGGAAGAAAAGGAATGAAGTGTATGCTTCTTGGCTCACCCCTGCTTGATCGATCGATCAACCATTTTGGTCGATCAATTGATCCTTCTATACAGTTGAAATTTTGCCTTGACCGATCAATCGACCCTTTTTGTCGATCGATCCCCTGTTTTCAGGAGATATTTTGGCATTTCTTTTCTTTTCCCTTTTCTTTTCTAATTTAATTCCAACTTACTATATAAAGCAATTTTGATGTAATAAACAAATATATATGATTTTAGGGTAGAATAGCTTAGGGTTTGGGTGATTTAGTTAGTTCTTCTTCATTTCTTTTTGGTTTGACACCATATTTGGATTGTATGTTGACTATTCATCTCCCCTACCGTTTAATATAGTTGTTGTTGATAAAATAATTCTCCATCTACGAGGACCAGTCAGAAAAGGACACCTGTCATCCTACATGGCAATATTTATACTTCTTCGGCACCCGAGGAGAGTTAGTCGGCACCCGAGGAGAGTTGGTCAGCACACCAACCAACACATGGCATACCAAGCAACTCAAGGTGTGCAGAGAAACTCAATGCGTGCAGATCAACTTTACGTGCAAAGCAACTCAAGGAGTGCAGAGCAACTCAAAGTGTGCAGAGCAACTTTACGTGCAGAGCAACTCAAGGCGTGTAGAGAAACTCTTGCCAGGCAGATCAAAGGATAACTGTGCATTTAATGTGCATTAATGAAGATAACAACGCATTTAATGAGCCTTAATGAACATTTCTACTGTATAAACGTATATGTCTACTAGAGGACAACACATCGCCTTTTCATATGTACAACCGCAAGGCTATAAATACATTGTAACCCAATCATATAAGGGGATCGATCTTACAACTAAGAGACCATACACAAGATACACACCTCTTTCTCTCTCTACACCATATTGTGCTTTTGTAAACCCTTGGGAATAAAATAACAGTAGACGTAGGCTTTATTCATAGCCGAACCACTTTAAAAACTTTTGTATCTTATGTGTTTGATATGATCATCATTTCATCTTCAACCATCATCTTCATACCTTCATTTTTATCTGTTGTTGATGCCGATAAGATAACATAGATGATATTTCTAGTCATCAACAGATTGGCGTCGTTTGTGAGAACGTGTTACAAGCATTGTTCTCCATCCAAAGCTAAGTTTTTATTTTCTCTATGTATAACTAATTATATGCAGCCATCTTTTTGTTCAAATCTTGATTATCATACGTTTATATCCATAAACTTATAGATCAATTCAATTATATGCTGAAGATACATCTTCTGATTTAATCATAATTTTCATATGAATAAAGTCATGTATTATTCTTACTTTGGGAATATGTAAAACAGTAGATTTCAAAATTTTGTAAGTTTTGTACGAATCCTAAGATATAGGTATTCTCAAATTTTTGTGGGTATGCATGTTTAAAGCATCGGTTAAATCAATTCATTCAAACCAACATGTATCTGAATCTCATAATATGAAAAGACATTTTCAATCAAAAGCTTTAGTTAATTTTCTGAAATAACACATATGTTACTTGGATTAGATCTGATATTTTATTTCCCATATCTGATATTTTTGTTGGGAATAAACGGCTAAAGCGAATCTCTATCTTAAGAGGTGACAACTGCAATGTTTCCTTTAAGGAACTCTATAATTTTTATCTATAAATCTGCACAAATGATCATATTATATAATTGGGTTGATACGATCGATTTTATCCATATATGAATCTGCATAACCTTATCAATTTCTTAATTGTTTATTTTGAGATATCTTCAATGACTCCTGAATACATAATATTACATGATCGTACTTATATATGATATTTTCTGCAATCAAAGAAAAGTAGATAATTGTCTCTCCTGATCACTAGAAAGAACCGCCTAGATATGAAGATTAGTGCATAAATTTTGGATGGAAATTTCTTTGATTCAACAATCACGTGAATGCAATCAGATAATATAAATTTGTGGTTCTAATCTGAGATGTGATACAGAGCATCAACACAATCAAATAGATGGGATTTTGTGTTTGAATCGTCAATGGATTCACAACATGTCGCATCAAATCCGTTGGGTAAGTAAACGGACCATCCAATTTTGTTCCAACAGATCACATAATCCGGTGGGTTTGCGAACAACACATGGGATTTTATATAAAATTTTGTTCTAATGCTTTTAGGCATTTTTGGTCATGTCGTTCTCAAGAAAATATCTTCATAGTAAATCAGATCAGACGATGTGCCGAGTTTTAATCTCATCACGGTCTAAATAAACTTCTTCTGGTTGGCAACTTACTTTTCTCAATGTTACTTCCGACCAACATGGTCATATTACTACAAGTCGACTGGCAAACAAGAACCGGACATCGACCTCTAGAGGTAGTTGTTAATCGGAGGCATTACACTAATCGGCTACCAGAAGATAACATATATAAAAATTTTGAGGATCAGACCTACAGGTCGGAGGTATGTTACTTTGATCGGCGATAGATATTGCACATATTGAGGGCTAACCCGACCTCCTATTCGTTGGTCGGTAACCAAAAAATGAAGGTCGTCATCCATATATCCGGAGTTTTGCTTCCACAGGAAAATCGACGACCACTGTACCTGAGCAAACGAGGTCGGCAGTTGCTTTGCAACAGGTCGGCGACAGGTTTGCCAAGATTGGAGAAGACTATCGTCGGCGTCTTATTGGTCGGAGAAATCAATTTGTTGCTCGGAGATCCCTAGCTTCTTGGTCGGGCACACTTATTCATCATCAACAGTACATAATTCTTGATCGGCACAAAGTTGGTCGGCAAATATATCACAGGTCGGAGGCTTCCTGGCCTCATATAACTGGTCGGTGGCAGGTATAGAACGAAAACGAAGAGTTCACAACTGTATATCACTGGTCGGGGGCAACTATCGTTGCTCGGTAATATCATTTATTGGTCAATGATCACTATCTCTTGGTCGGCAGTAACTTTTGCGAACGACGACCACTATTTCTTGGTAGGCACCACTATATAGGCATCACCCGATCTCATGTCACTAGTCGGTGGAAAGTGTTTTGAACAAATAAGGGTTTTCTTGGCCTCCCATTACTAGTCAGCAGTCGCGATTACTTTAGGCATCAAAGAAATTGGCCATAGTTGGTCGGCGACAAGTTTTATACAAAACAAAGGCTTATTGACCATATATACCTAGTCGGCAGACATAACGAAGGCATCACAACACTGACGTCACCTATTGACGAGGAATGCTGGAATGGAGGGATGATAAATTTATTTGCCCAGCTTATTAATTTTGACAAAGTCAAAATCATTACCATCGCTACCTACTTTTTTTTAACTCACACTCCTCTTATAAAATAAAATTTTTAAAGCTAAATAAAATATACTCCAAAGCTTTATTTTAGAATAAATTTTCTGAACCAATTTATATTTGGTCTTTTGCTTAAAATTAAAATGCCTAGCATTTTTTATAAAAATTTGCTCACCTTGGCACATGAAGTCGGCACAACGTATTATTATCCGAGCAAATGCATATCATATATTGATTGGATCACTAAATTATTCTCATGACTAACTATCTGATCTAGTCTCAACAGGTGTTCGGGTAACTTATTAAAATTCCTTAGGTACAAGATTCAATCCCGACGAAATCTCGACCACAATCTTAAACTTCTAGAAATTGTTATTGCTCGACATCAGGCAATTTTTCCTCGACAGATCAACCGGACATATATTATTTCATATTTTGAAATTGACATTTTTATTGCCCGAGCATATACATATCATATATATTGATTAGATGACTAAATTATTCTCATGACTAACCAATTCAGCCTACACATATGGTAGAGCAAGTTATTAATTTTTACAGGAATTATTCTATATATCAATTGGGATTCATATTCTATATTCATCTCATCATGGAACTCGACGGGATACTTATTATCATATATTCAGCTCCAAAGAGATCTGCAACAGTTATTATATATCACCTACAACGGATAGTTGGTCTGGATCATTCTTATTTATATTCAGACCTGACAACGTTCTCGGCCATATTCTTATGTTCTGGAAAATATTATCATGGCTCGGCATTGTGAAATTTCACCTCAACGAGACACTATTGATTTTATTATTGCTCTGATATATGCTCAAGCACAAATTATTCTATATATCCATTGGGATTCATATTCTATATTCATCTCATCATGGAGCTCGACGGGATACTTATTATCACATATTCAGCTCCAAAGAGATCTGCAACAGTTATTATATATCACCTACAACGGATAGTTGGTCTGGCTCATTCTTATTTATATTCAGGCCCGACAATGTTCTCGGCCATATTCTTATGTTCTGGAAAATATTATTCTTGTTCGGCATTATACAATTTCGCCTCGACAGATCAGTGAAACACTTTATTATTATTCTGAATCATTCTTTATATCTATTCGGATGCATATTCTATATTTATCTCAGCATGGAGCTCGACAAAATATTTATAATCATATATTCAGCTCCAAGGAGGTCTTCAGCATTTATTATATTTTATCCCCAACGAACTGTTGGTCAGGAAAATTCTTTTCTCTATATATATTCAGCAAACCAACTAAGGTTGGTCAGCATCAACAAACCACCAACTCCGGTTGGTCGGCAATAACCACCAACTCCGATTGGTTGGCATCACAGGTGATCTCAAGGGACACCCCAAATTAGGCAAGAAGATGGGTGACCTCCCGGAGCATCCACTGTCTAGGCAACAAGGTAATCCTGGTAAGATTACTACAACTAAGCAGGAACATGGGATGAAAATCATTCCATTGCTTAGGCCCAAAGAGTGACAAGTCACTATAATTAAACAGCAGGTGGAACAAGTTCCATTGTCTATGCAAAACAGGACAATTTGTCTTTCTATATATATATATTCATCAGCAAACAACAAGGAAAGCATCTTACAAAGTATTTCCAAGAAAATGAAAATGTGAACATGCAAAGATCTCAGGGAGTCATTTCAGGGAACATTTCCTTGACCATATTTTTCTAGCAAGACCAACGTACTTCAAGGCTAAGAAAGCACTCAAAGTTCATATTCCACACTTGGGGGATTCTATTACAGATTTAGTTATTCATTCGGTGGCACATTCTCATAACATCATGCAGTCGAGCATCAAATTCAACTCCACAAACTTACACGGTCGGGCCCCGACCAATCATCATTCAGGAGTTGTTGTTTTTTTCTTTCTCGGGAATTAGTATTGAAGTTCAGGAGGCATATTGAAGTTCAGGAGGCATATTCAGGAGTTAGTTGTGCTGTTGAAGTTCAGGAAGCATATTCAGGAGTTATTATGAACATGCTATTGAAGTTCAGGAGTCAAATTCAGCATCTACATCACTAAGATCTTCATTACTACTGTCCCGACCAACATTGAAGAAGAAGTTGTATGAAAATGTTTCAAAGTCCACCACTAGATTGGTACTAATCAGATTGAAGAGTTGGGTTCAAAAGCTAGTATGTTACTCGATAAAGTATTCAGAGGAGCATAAATAAGAAAAATCAAGCACATGAATTTAGCAGAAGGGAGTTGGTCGGCTATCAAACCAATCAATATACTTGAAGATTATGACAAGCTACAAGCTGCATATTATGGCATGGCTGCATCCAAATTCCCAGGGGTGATACATAGCACACATTCGCTTGATGAACAGAGTTCCTCAAAAGAGATATTAGCAACCATCGATCAACCTGCATCATATGTCGTCCAGGAGTTAGTGCACTTTATGTTGAACAAATCAAGAAGGCAGATCAAGAATTTCACGAGCACCGATCAACACTGCAGAATAAATACTCCATCCTTTCAGTGAACCATCAAACATGGAGCATTGGGGGCTTCTGTTGACGCAAAAATTCTCCATCTACGAGGACCAGTTAGAAAAAGGACACCTGTCATCCTACGTGGCAATATTTATACTTGTTCGGCACCCGAGGAGAGTTAGTGGGCACCCGAGGAGAGTTAGCCGACACCCGAGGAGAGTTGGTCGGCATACCAACCAACACATGGCATACCAAGCAACTCAAGGCGTGTAGAGCAACTCAAGGCGTGCAAAGAAACTCAAAGTGTGCAGAGCAACTAGGCGTGCAGAGCAACTCAAGGAGTGCAGCGCAACTCAAGCCGTGCAGAGCAACTCAAGGAGTGCAGACAAACTCAAAGTGTGCAGAGCAACTTTACGTGCAGAGCAACTCAAGGCGTACAGAGCAACTCTAGCCAGGCAGATCAAAGGATAATTGTGCATTTAATTTTCATTAATGAAGATAACAACGCATTTAATGAGCCTTAATGAACATTTCTACTGTATAGACGTATATGTCTACTAGAGGACAACACATCGCCTTTTCATATGTACAACCTCAAAGCTATAAATACATTATAACCCTATCATATAAGGGGATCGATCTTACAACTAAGAGACCATACACAAGATACACACCTCTTTCTCTCTCTACACCATATTGTCCTATTCTAAACCCCTGGGAATAAAATAACAGTGGACGTAGGCTTTATTCATAGCCGAACCACTTTAAAAACCTTTGTCTCTTATGTGTTTGATATGATCATCGTTTCATCTTCAATAATCATCTTCATACCTTCATTTTTATCTGTACGTTTATATATTTCTTTCCATTTACCGCGTTTTACGATGCTTTCTAGGTAATTTAAATTAGGTTGTGTTTGAATGGAACTCACTCGAGTTAACACGTTGCTTTGCTTGGTGATAGTGTTTACGGGTTTATGTCGTGTGCGTTGTCCTAGTTATTACGCCTAGGAGATTTGATGGGGCATATCATGTATGTTCCGTGCTTACGACCTTTCGCGCGTAATTTTTGGGATATTTGTTGACGCCAAAATCATATTAGGCTTTTATGCGGATTTAGGAGCGTGACAACCCTTGGTTCAATTAATTTTCGAAACGAGACGCATTCTAAATAACTCGTCGACCCATGTTACCATTTTATACAAATTAACTCGGGTGAGGGATATTCGACGCAACCTATAGTTTTACTCGCTTTCATAATCTAGCTTAATTTCCCTCGCCTAGATTAATCTTTATCTTTCATGCATCTTTTCTTTTAGTTTGTAATCACCTTTTACACTTTTATTTCGGAGTATTAAATCTTATAAATTCTAACAACTCGTCTCTGTGGATTTTCGATACCCGACTTACCGCTGTGCTTTCCCTGCAAGTGTAGTAGTAATTTAGGTTTGTTTGTATAGTCGCGGCGAGACAGAAACCAACGACTGTGCAATTTACACGCCCACGCTTCTCACGCGCTATCACACTGCTCATACACGAGGGCACTATTCTGTGACACTCCGCCTAATAAAATACAGAGTGATCAATCCTATACCAAATTAAAACAGGAGTCTCATATGGTTCATTCTCAGCATCACTGTCGAAAATCAATTTAATTACTAATAACCTATTAGGATGGCGTCAAAATTTTATTTAACTAATCTTTTTAAACAAACCATTTAATTAAATCAATCACAATATCTAGAATGATATCTAGAATTGCAGAGGTATTCCAACATTCCAAAATCAAAGGTGGGAGAAATGATGTTTGCACGGAGGTTATCAATGTCTTTGCTCTTAATTTCAAGATTTCAAATTCTTCTTTTATATTTATGCCTTGGAAATGTCCTCCAAATGGTAGGCTCAAACTCAATTGTGCTGCCAAGACAGGGAACAATATGGGATTTGGCTCTATTATTCGAAATGATACGGGTCAATTCATTTGGGCTTTCTCAAATGTTTTATCCACAGATTCATTGATTGAAGCTCAAGTTCAAGCTATTTTGGTTAGAATCAAGTTTTACAAGGAGAAGGGTATTTCTAAAATAGACATTGAAGTAGAGTCAGAAAATATTCTTCAATGTTTTATTTCTTCTTCTACAGTTCAGTGGCGTATAAGGGCTGAAATTTCTGAAATCAATGAATTTCTCCAAACTAATCATTGCTCCATCAAGTTATGTTCATCAGAAGCCAATAAAACTGCAGAGTTACTTGCCAATCATGGATCCTATCATCAAAGGATTTTAGCTTTCAAAATTATTGTGATCTCCCTAGAGAGATTAGAGCTTCTATTTTAGTAGTTTCAGAAAAGGTCTTTGTTTGATTTGCTTGTAAGCCATGTGAGAGGGCTTTTCTCTCTACAGTTGCAATAAATTTCCTGATTTACCCAAAAAAAAAAAATCACAACAGTTCTTATATAAGAAAATTGAAATGAAATAAAACAACCTAACACTCGGTTTAACATAATATAACCAAATCGAATGCCGCACTAAAAGGCGATAAAAGAATAAATAAATACATTTGGGCTATTAGCCCGGATGTTTCTACAATACCTCATATCTAGATCTCAAGGACAGAAGCGTCTACAAGAAACCTGCATGCATCCACAGCTGCTGCCGCAAACGTCTGACTAGAAGGAATCATCATCCAAACGTCCCTGCGTATGGACACCTATATATATATATATATATATATATATAGCAAAAGAGGGGAAATAGATAAACGGGTCAGAGCCCGAGTTGTGAAAATATTTTGCAAGTGCATAAATGCTATATTTTTTTAAAATATGATTTATCCCATATTTCAATTGGTATCGCACTCCCATGAGATACCCCTCACCCCTCTTCTAATAGTGCACACATATCACATACGTATTAAAAAACCTAGTTAAGCTACCCTGCCGAACTAATCCGCTTCACCCAATCTCTGAAAAGCCCTATAAACCCGAGTACTAAGGGATAAACTTCTCCGCATTCTCAACACTGCGCTACGTTCGTGCGTGGGGTGTCTCACGAAGCGAAATCCAAACAAGGAACCCCCCCGATACACTACTACTGGAAATGTTGATCGTCGAGATCCATTATGCCTTCAGTACATAACGTATATATAAACTCATATATATATATATATATATATATATATATATATATATATATATATATATATATATATATATATATATATATGATTCTCACCTTAATATACAAATCACAATTTAAGTCCGGATAAAATCTCCCGAAAATGAGACTAGATCTTTATTCATTTTGATCTTTACATTATTTAAACATATATGATATCTTGTCCTCATATAGAGGCAATATACTATACACAACAAGTATAATAACCATCCCACCGAGCTATAACTCGAGAATGCAGTCTCATAGTGCCTATTCGAATCCGAGTTTACTCATTTAACCATTGTACCAAGCCAGACTCAGTTATGGTCATGGTAGAAACATACAACGGTGGAGGAGCTCATATTCCCTCTGCAAGTGGAGTAAACACATCACACTCGTACGCGGGACGAGATGCCCCGATATATACTCTCCCTGCCCCTCATGCCAGGCGATTCACCCACATCGCGCAACCTCCCCGAATCCCACTAGAGAAAATATATAATCTGGTTGTTCTAACCCTAGGCCAAAGGAAAGCCCGTGGAACCAGCCTCTAAGATACAAATATAGTAATCACACACAAATATATATGTATTCGTATCATATTATATATACTGTAATCAAATCGTATATATAATCTATATCACTCCTCAAATATATATATATATATGGCTATAATTGCCAATCTCATATAGCGATAGCCAATAACCCGAATGTTCCCATTCTTAATAGTATATAAGTATTCGCGCACTTAAAATACTAAACCGATAAGTATTCTTTCACTTAAAATATAACTCTCACCTTAATCACGTTTAAGGATTTATATATACTCTCCAAATATATCAATTCATAATAATTAAATAAGTTTACGCTCAACTTATTTTAGTCCCATAGGTACCGCATTACCTAATAATAGTCGTCAACCGACACCGGATAGGCACTCAAACATCTCTATCCCTATCCTTAATTCCATTCTATTCACCTCATAGGATTTACTCACCCTCAAATCCATCGTCTAGAGGTCCTAATGTCATATCTAGAATCCCCAAAAATATAACCTCCAGATTTATAATTAACTTCCCCTAAACTTAAAGGAAGAAAATTTCCAATATTTTTAAGGCGAATCGATTCACCCCATCTACGAATCGATTCGGACCAGCGAATCAATTCGGTCTAAATCCGAATTGATTCGGCCTGAAACAGTTTGACAGGTCTACCTATGCAAATTGATTCGGTCCAAATTCGAATCGATTCAGCCTGTTCGGAGTTGACAGTTTGGCCATTTTGCTTAAATCTCCAAAATCCAAAAATCATCCAATCTCCATTTAAATTATAACCCGGATTTATTTATACGAACCCAAAGTTTTTGTATCTCCTCAAGTACTTTAAAGGTCCTAACACTCTATTTGGGAATCCCTAATATTTATCTCCAAATAATTCTAGCCTTAATTTCTAACTAACGATTTCGAGTTCGGACAACCTTCCGTAGAAAAATCATTATAAATTCAAAAAAAATCTGAAAAATACACGATCGGAGCCCACGCGACCGTATCAAAAAGATCTAAGAATTTCATTTTTTGACCAAAATCCGAATCGATTTGCTTCCTAGCCGAATCGATTCGAAAGTGACGCTATCACTATTCACATTCTTCTCCAAAATCCCAAACCTCCATTAATACACCGCCATGATTTTTATTTTCTCTCCTATCATCCTCTAACCCTAACCAACAATATATATACACATAAAAAGGGTTTTAATAATCCTAGGACTCATATCCAACAATTGATTTAAATAAATTTCTAGGTTTCTCGAATTGGATATTATTCGGGGTTTATCCGTTAAACTTCCGAAAAACCCATTTGATTCACGAAAACCCAACCCAAAAATCTTTATAGTTTGTTATTACCAACTATGATATGAGATTTATGCTAAAAAAACTAAAGCAAGTAAACACTTGCCTCGTGGATAAAATCCGACAACCTCGAGTCGAATCCCGCAGAGTTTGGCCAGAAATCCCTTTCTTCTTCCTCTTTTCCCTTCTTTCTTCATCTTTCTCTTCTTTCTCTCTTTTTATTTCTTCTCTAACTCTCTCGTGCCTCTTATAAGATAAGAAAAGGGTTTATCCCTATTAAACCCAAAAATGACTCGTTTACTCAATTGCGAGTCCGTACTAGTCCAAAAGTCCCCGGAACCTAAACATTTCTCCCGGATACTCTATTGTGACTATCTCGACCATTTCAAAACCAACCGCGCACTCAAAATCTCCGTCCGAGTCACTTAACTACAATTCCCAAATTAATCCCAATACATCTCAATACGGGTTTTCCAATTAAAATATTATCCTTTGTCGCTTTAACCAACTGCAACATGTAATTAAAATAATCCGACTTATTTACTTAATCCCAAAAGTAAATGTAACACGCATCGGATATCATCTAACACTCATAAACTCCAAAAATTATTATTCACAGAAATTTCTCAAATTACCAAATTACACTCACTTATGTAATTTAAATATCCATAAAAGTACGGGTTATTACATTCTCCCCCCTACAACAAAATTTTGAACCTGAAATTCGGATACAACCGATACTACTGACCTAGGATCGCTAATCTCACTACATCCTCGTGCACAAAATTTGAATGGTACTAACCCAATGGCACTCTACCACACACTCGTTCTCGGTACCCACATGTCTCAAGGTATATACTCTAATGCACTAGTTTAACAACAAGTTTATCTAAATCTCCATATGCTATAATGCTACCTCAGTCGTAAGGTTGACTCTCACGTCACATCGCACCTAGTGCTTCTATAACCGCATGTGAAGAAAACAAGCCTGTAACCGCCACTTTAACTTATTGATCCCATCGGAGATCCACTACTCTAGGTGTCCACTCATCTACAACAGGACATCGAATTTCCCTCAAAAGGAAATTACACTAACGTTTGATTACTCCCATCAGTCTCATTTCTTAGCTTGGGCATGCTACCTCTTATTGCACCGATATAATTGGATTCCGGTGTACTCCATATGACATTCCATCCAACAATCTCTAATCTCATTCATAACCGCCTCGCAGCATAATCTTCAGCTCTATATACTACGTCCCTTCTATTTCGGGCGGTATATAAAATCAACTTACCAAGGTGTCCATACACCCTGTAATTCGTGCTTATTAGCACACTATTGCAAATATCACATATGTAACACTCTCTCTAAAATGGGCCTCATTTCTTGGCCTGGTACAAACATTTGCGTTTTCCTAACCTGAAAATATCCAAAATTCAATCCTTTCTATACTTGGAAATCCAATCCTTCTTAAAGTTAACCCATCAACCTTCTCGTGGTTAACTCCCGACAATCTTCCTAAAACCACGCCACATGCCCCACTGGACTTACTTCATAACAACCCTAAGATCGATGTGTTTCCAATACATGTAAAATGAGTATCATCCTAACTATATCCCTAGTGCCCAAGACCTCTCTCAACTTTCGACATTTGCTCGGTTTCATGCGCGGGACGTCTCGCAAAGAAAAATCTAAAAAAGGTACCCTCCCGTTACACTACTTCCTCACATCATCGGTCATCGAGATATAACGACCTAAGGCACACCATCGTGACGTTCTAAATCCTACCTCACTAGCCTACTTACGTAATTCTACCACTATGTCCTTCCATCTTGGAAAAATGGAAAGTCTAACTAATCGGGCCTCCTACTCTCTGCAAAAGTGTTACAAAAATTATACCCAAAATATATCTCCTATGAATTTTCTCTCTATTCAAGGCCTGGCTATAAGCCTTAACCCGATTTCTTTTACCTTGCTTCACCCACAGACTTACAGTGAGAGAAACATTTCCAGTGCTTTTCCACATCACATCTATTTTTTATTAGCACCTAGTAATCACATGGCTCTTGACTAATTTCACCAAAACCAACATCCTAGCATATAGCAACATCTCTCCACTCCTAACGTCGTTAAGGTTTGTGCGTGGAGTGTCTCGCGAAGCGAAATCCAAGTAAGGAACCCCTCCGATACACTACTACTTAACTTTGTCGGTTGTGGAGGTTTGTCAGCATAAAATATGAAAAATTATATATCCTGCATATCCCCATGCACTTAAATCATGCTAGTGAAACATCTACTCACCGAAGTTCCATCTAAGCACATAATAAAGGCGAGATCAACCTGTATCTAGGTGAGATATCGCAACAACAACCAGTTCCACCCTGGAACCGCGGATACGATAGTCTTATAATCATTAGCCTGCTATCGCTCCGATAATCCACAAATACATTACTCTTAAAATAGTACTAAACTCGTATAACACACATAAAACGAGGAGTACAAACCTGATATAAATTCAAAATAGAACCCCGCTACAGTGGAAAAATATATAGACATACACTATATAATGTTTTCGATACTACCAGTAAACTAGAATCACACACGAATCTACGGCTAACAAAATACTGTGACCCAAATCTTGTCACACAGAATATACCTCCTTCGTCCGAGGTGAAACTCATAACAACATTCTTGCCAATCACCCTTGCGATTCCAAATGGTTTTCGGACATGGTATACTTGTCCTAACTGAACCAAAAACTATTTTAATTGATGCCCCACTTAGACACGCTATTCTTGTCCTTTAATTCCTACTAGGCAAGGACCAACTGTGTGGTTCTACACTCCACATTGCAACATTTCCCCATCTCTGGACACCCTGACCATGTTAAGGTTATCAGTATCTCAGACTGTATCGCCTCGATCCTGACAATCGCCTTCATAGTCCCCTCAACTTCTTCGTTAAAAGGAAACTCCACTACCGGCCTTAACATCCCTGTTTCAATGAACTCCCCGGGTGGATGTCCACCAATGGGGTTCCACGAACACAAATTCTCCATAAGTGTTAGGAACACTTTCTAGTGAGCCTATCATTCTTCTGAAGGACTCTCTCTTCATTGTACCTACCTTACTTCGGTACAAGGTTCACTTCTCCATATCACTCTTTATTCACTGTCGGCCTCTGACCGATCCTTATGTGAATAATTCAAAATTGCATTCTTTTCATTCAATCTAAATCATGGGAACTCGCGACTAAAACCATCCATAAGATCCCTTTATGAGCAAAATATCCTGCTCTCTCAAACATGGTGACTAACGTTCCAACCATTTCAATATTGCTCCCACGAGTGAAAAAAAAAATTCCTCAAATTTTCACATTTGGGCATTTCCATACCCTGCTCTAAGCCTAAAGCTTCTGAGCCTTCTACTTCCAATGATTAATGTTAAAGTTACTTCGCACGACTTAACTTCAACATATGGTCCTTGTCAAAGACCTTTCGAACCTTTTCCCAATTTAACTTCACTGGAAAATTCAACTTTAGCACCACTCTCTACTATGGCGTAACTTGGATAATTATAACTATTATACTTTAGTAGTCATTGCATCAATCCTTGATAATTCCACAAAGGGGAGTGACCTCTACCGCGGTCCGCATTCCCAACTACAACTTATAACTCCAACTAAGCCCCATCTCCTGCTGACTTCATCACGACTTTCCTGGTCTCCCTTCATCGACTAGCACACGAATCTTAAATGAGCACGCAAAAGATTTACTATAATATTACATGATGGCAGGATAATGAAATCTCACAAGAGGAATCAACAATCCTAATCATAAGGCTCTATATCAAATCAAAAAGCAACGCTGAAAGCATAGTACGTCCGCACAAATTCCTAAGGACACTAGAACTTGATACTCTAATACCATTTGTGACACCCCGCCTAATAAAATACCGAGTGATCAATCCTATACGAAATTAAAATAAGAGTCTCATATGGTTCATTCTCAGCATCACTATCAAAAATCAATTTAATTACTAATAACCTATTAGGCTGGCGTCAAAATTTTATTTAACTAATCTTTTTAAACAAGCCATTTAATTAAATCAATCACAACAGTTCATATATAAGAAAACTGAAAAAAAATAAAACAACCGAACACTCGGTTTAACATAATACAACCAAATCGAATGCCGCACTAAAAGGCGATAAAAGAATAAATAAATACATTTGGGTTATCGGCCCCGATGTTTCTACAATACCTCATATCTAGATCTCAAGGATAGAAGTGTCTACAAGAAACCTGCATACATCCACAACTACTGCAGCAAACGTCTGACTAGAAGGAATCATCATCCAGGCATCCCTGTGTCTGGACACCTATATATATATATATATCAAAATATGGGAAATAGATAAACGGGTCAGAGCCCGAGTTGTGAAAATATTTTGCAAGTGCATAAATGCTATATTTTTTTAAAAATATGATTTATCCCATATTTAAATTGGTATCGCACTCCCATGAGATACCCCTTACCCCTATTCTAATAGTGCACACTTATCGCATACCTATTAAACAACCTAGTTAAGCTACCCTTCCTAACTAATCCGCTTCACCCAATCTCTGAAAATACCTATAAACCCGAGTACTGAGGGCTCAACTTCTCCCCATTCTCAACACTGTACTACGTTCGTGCGTGGGGTATTTCGCGAAGTGAAGTCCAAATAAGGAACCCTCTCGATACACTACTACTGGAAATGTTGATCGTCGAGATCCATTAGGCCCTCAACACATAACGTATATATAAACTCATATATATATGTATACATATGATTCTCACTTTAATATACAAATCACAATTTAAGTCAGATAAAATCTCTCGGAATGAGAATAGATCTTTATTCGTTTTTCTCTTTACACTAGTTAAAGATATATGATATCTTGTCCTCATTTACAGGCAATATACTATACACAACAAGTATAATAACCATCCCACCGAGCTATAACTCGAGGATGCAGTCTCATAGTGCCTATTCGAATTCGGGTTTACTCACTCAACCACGGTACCAAGCCAGACTCACTCATGGTCATGGTAAAAACACACAACGGTGGAGGCAGTCATATTCCCTCTGCAAGTGGAGTACACACATCGCACTCATACGTGAGACGAGATGACCTGGGGATATACTCTCCCTGCTCCTCAAGCCAGGGGATTCACCCACATCGCGCAACCTCCCCGGATCGCACTAGAGAAAATATATAATCTGGCTGTTCCAACCCTATGCCAAAGAAAAGCCCGTGGAACCAGCCTCTAAGATACAAATATAATAATCACACACATATATATATGTATTCGTATCATATTATATATACTGTAATCACATCGTATATATAATCTATATCACTCCTCAAATATATGTATATATGGCTAGGGGTGTGCAAAATCCAAACTAAACCAATGAAATCGACCGATCCGATCCAATCCAATCTAATCCAATTATAAAACCAACCTCAATTGGATTGGATTGGATTTCGATTTTAAAAAATTGATTTAATTGGATCGGTTTCGGTTCTTACCCAAGAAAACCGATTAAAAAACCGAACCGATCCAATTATAATTAATGTAGTTAAGAAAATACCCAATACCTAATAATATAATACCCAATCACCCATTACCCAATACCCATTTATTACCCAATATATATACCCTTATTAAAAAACCTACCTGATTTCCTTTCATTCCTCATTGCCTCTCCCTCTCCCATCCTCATTACGGATGAGTTGATTCCACCGCCCCTTTCATAAGATGATCTCCACCGCCCCTTTCACGCCCGATCATCGGCGATCATCACTGCTGTTAATCACGAGGTCCTCCTCCGCTGGTAATTTTCTCTCTCTCTCTCTCTCTCTCTCTCTCTCTCTCTCTCTCTCTCTATATATATATATATATATATATATATATATATATATATATATATATATATATATACAAACACACAAAAAAAAATTGAGAGACTGCAAATTTGTTCGATCTTTTTTGTTTGAGATGATTAATGACTGAAAAATGAGGTTTAAATTCAAAACCTAAAAACCAATTGAAAAAAACCAATCCAATTCAATTACAATTGGATTGGATTGGATTGGATTTTAACTCAATGTAGGTTTGGATTGGATTGAAAAACCTAGAAACCGATTGTAATTGGATTGGATTTGGTTTGTCCCAAATAGGTCGGTTTTGAACCGATCCACACCCCTATATATGGCTATAATTTTGTAATACCCCGTATTTTTTACTATAATTATTTTGGGATTAATTAATTAAATTGCGTATTAATTGGAAATTAATCCAGGTTATAAATACTAATGAGATGCGAATTGGTATTTGATTATGCGTATATATGATTATATATGTATTTGGTATTATAAAATTTGTCGTGAGATTTATATACGGCATTTTAGAAATTTTGTTGAGACGCGTGGGACCGCCGCGTCACGGTATAATATTTTATTAATAAAAGTGAATTTAAAAGCTATAATCCGTATGGTCGTTTTGAGTGCGCCAACGCGTCCGGAAGGGTCGAGATAGTCAGAAAACACTAGCCGGGGGTATAGTTTGGGTCCCGAGGTATTTTTAGGCCATACCGGTAACTTAAAGGGTATTTTAGTAATTTGGTATTTTTGGGTAATTAAAAGTGACGAAAATTGAGAGTTGTAATCTGATAAGGATTGACCCCAACCAACCCTCATTAACCCAACAAGCTACGGAGGTTTATTAAATTAGGTTTTCATAAGTTTCCCCAAAGCAAACCCTAGCCACCATAGCCTTTTGGAGAAGAAAGCTTGGAGAAGGAGAGAGAGAGAGAGGAAACTCTGCAGAAGCTTCATCAAACCAACACCAAATCCGGAATCAAACCAAGGCAAGTGATTTAAATTACATTCGTTATGCAGTGAATGCTTTTTCCATGTTAGAAACCTTGTGAATCAATCTTATATAAGAATTAAAAGAAAACCCATGAAATTGGAAGATTGTTATAAAATTTTGGGATAGGTTTGCATGTAGAACCCTTGTTTGAAGATTTAAATTCAGAAATTTCATATCTATGTGATGTTTTAACGGATTAAAATCTGGGAAATTTTGAGGAGAAGAACCTAGGGTTTATGTTCTTGAAGAAAATTGGGAATTACTGTAGAAATTGTGATTTAATGATGTTTAGAAGATATTAAACCCTTTAATGATGTTAGTATAGTCCCTTAACATGTTTGAGGATGATTAGAGAACTTAATATATTGTTGGAACGAATTTTAGAAAAGGTTTGAGGAGTAAAAATGGTGAAAAACGAATTGGGGAAAAATCTGGGCCGAAACTGGCCACTCGTTAGAAGCAGCCCCTAGGTCGTTCGAACGAGCTCGTTCGAACGAGCTTCTAACGAGTTGACCAGTCGTTATTAACGAGTAGGGATTTTCGTTCGATATCTCGTTCGAACGAGATATCGTTAGAAGGGTCAGTTCGTTCGAACGAACTGGGATCTCGTTCGAACAGCCTCGTTCGAACGAGACTTCTAACGACCTGACAGTCCAAACTCGTTCGAAGCCTCGTTCGAACGAGACTTCTAACGAGTTGACAGTTTGACCCTTTTTGGACTGTTTTGACTTTTGGAGTTCCGGGAGATGGTTCAAGGGTAGAGTTAGCATCCCTTTGATGATATAGTGATTGATTTGGGACTTTTGAGTTATTGAGATGAGTAAATCATATACTAGAGTTATATTCATTGAACCATTTGGGTTAAGACGTGAGTGTCTACTACGATGTGAGGATGAATCATGGCGCGTATAATTACAAACCGGAATAGTATGAATTATGATAAGTATAAGCTAGTACGAGTATGCAATATGTACTACGATTAAAATACGGTATTACTAAGATGTGTGTTTACTTAGTATTAGTATATGGATTGTGTGTATGACATACCTACCATACTTGCTATCACGGGAGGTTGCGTTCGCTTAGGACCCTCTATTCCTTGTGTGCCTACGGGGGGGATATAGACTGGTACCTTGATGAACATAGGTCATAGAAAGACTTATTGTGATATTAATAAGTCCGCTGACCATGGGAGCGTAGGTATGTGCGTGACCCATGTGATGGTGACTGTGTTCGCCTCCACTATTTGTGATTTGTGTTATCTGGACTATTCCTGAGAGATTCGGAATATGTGATCCTTATGTACGTGATGTACCGGGATGGATAGCAGAGTATGTGTGCACCATAGCTTAGATTGCGGGGTGCTTGTATCGTATATTTATGATGTGAATAATATACATTAAATTAATGGGAATCCTCATGTTAATATTGTAAATATATTACGGCATTGTTTCAAGGTATATAGTGAGTTAACTAACAGTTATAAATATTTCACATTGAGTATCTGAGTTGACGTTAAACCCCTATTTAATTACGAGCATTATTAGGTAAATGGAACCAAGTGTTATTGGCAGGACCTTTGGCAGTCTAGCTAGGTATGTTGTCACTTAGCTAGTAGTATGGGTAGTTATAGATGGGTACTTGCGTTAGGAGTGCACAGTTAGACGAGAGGTGAGAATATAATGTGAGTGCACGTCCTAACATGTACTTTGCATTTAATGTTTTAAATGTTTTTTTAAAAGCACTTGCAAGTTTTTAAAAAAAAATGATTTCCACTTTCGGGCTCTGACCCATTTGCTTTCAAATATATTTTCTTGTAAAACCATTTTAGGTGCCCAGCCACAAGGACACCAAGCATAGGTACTCATTCAGGTGACGAGCTGTAGCTGTTTGTGGAAGCTACAGGGATTTGCTCATAGACGCTTCTATTCTTTGGATTCCGGAGTCACTATCTATCAGTTGTAGAGCATGTTGCCCATTTCTACTTAGAGCATCTTTTACATTTCAGTTTTCAGACTTTAGCATGTATTTGTTTCAGTTATTCATTTCAGTTATGGGATTGTAGTGAGGGGTTTCCTCCAGACTTTATTTACTCTATTGTGATGGTTATTCATTTCATTTCAGCATGGTGAATGGTGTTATCTATTTCTTCATTTTATTTCTTGCATGTTAATCAGACTTAAATTAAAATTTGGCAACTTGCTTTTTAAATACTAGGTGGTTAGATATAATAAAAATGTTTTCGACAGTGATGCTATCAACTGAGCCAACTTGGCATTTTGAATTAATTTTATAAAGGAGTAGCTACCCGGTATTTAATTAGTCGGGGTGTCACAAATTTCCAATCTCATATAGCGATAGCCAATAGCCCCGAATGTTCCCATTCGTAATAGTAAATAAGTATTCGCGCACTTAAAATACTAAACAGATAAGTATTCTTTCACTTAAAATATAACTCGCACCTTAATCACGTTCAAGGATTTATATATACTCTCCAAATATATCAATTAATAATAATTAAATAAGTTTACGCCCAACTTATTTGAGTCCCATAGGTATCGCATTACCTAATAATAGTCGTCAACCGACACCGGATAGGCACTCAAACATCTCTAACCCTATCCTTAATTCCATCATATTCACCTCCTAGGATTTACTCACCCTCAATTCCATCTTTTAGAGGTCCTAATGTCATATCTAGAATCCCGAAAAATATAACCTCCAGATTTATAATTAACTTCCCCTAAACTTAAAGGAAGAAAATTTTCAATATTTTTAAGGCGAATCGACTCGCCCCATCTGTGAATCATTTCGAATCAGCGAATCGATTCGGCCTGAGACAGTTTGACAGGTCTTCCTATGCGAAATGATTCGGCCTGAGATAGTTTGATACGTCTTCCTATGTGAATCAATTCGGTCCAAATCTGAATCGACTCGGCCTGTTCGGAGTTGACAGTTTGGCCATTTTGCTTAAATCTCAAAAACCTAAAAATCATTCCAATCTCCATTTAAATTATAACCCGAATTTATTTCTACGAACCCAAAGTCTTTATATCTCCTAAAGTCCTTTAAAGGTCCTAACACTCTATTTGGGAACCCTTAATATTTATCTCCAAATAATTCTAACCTTAATTTTTGACTAACGATTTCGATCTCGGACAGCCTTCCGTAGAAAAATCATTATAAATTCCAAAAAAAATGGAAAATCCCGCTCGGTGCCCACGCGACTGTATCGAAAAGATCTACGAATTTAATTTTTTGACCAAAAGCCGAATTGATTTGCTTCCTAGCCGAATCGATTCGGAAGTGACGTTATCACTATTCACCTTCTTTTCCAAAATCCCAAACCTCCATTAATACACCTCCAAACTTTTTATTTTCTCTCCTATCATCCTCCAACCTCAACCAAAAATATATATACACATAAAAAGGGTTCTAATCATCCTAGGACCTATATCCAACAATTAATTTAAATAAATTTCTAGGTTTCTCGAATTGGATATTATTCGGGGTTTATCCGTTAAACTTTAAAAAACCCGTTTGATTCACGAAAACCCAACCCAAAAATCTTTATAGTTTGTTATTATTAACTATGATATGATATTTATTCTCAAAAAGAATAAAGCAAGTAGACACTTGTCTCGTGGATAAAATCCGACGACCTCGAGTCGAATCCCGTAGAGTTTGGCCGAAAATCCCTTTCTTCTTCCTCTTTTTCCTTCTTTCTTCCTCTTTCTCTCTTTTTATTTCTTCTCTCACTATCTCGTGCCTCTTATAAGAGAAGAAAAGGGTTTATCCCCTATTAAACCCAAAAATGACTCGTTTATTCAATTACGAGTCCCTACTAGTCCAAAAGTCCCCGGAACATAAACATTTCCTCCGAAACTCTATTCTGACTATCTCGACCATTTCGAAACCAACCGTGCACTCAAAATATCCGTCCGAGTCACTTAACTACAATTCACTAATTAAACCCAACACATCTCAATACATATTTTCCAATTAAAATATTATCCTTTGTCGCTTTACCCAACTACGACATGATATTAAAATAATTCAACTTATTTACTTAATTCCAAAAGTAAATGTAACACGCATCGAAAATCATCTAACACTCATAAACTCCAAAAATTAGTATTCACAGAAATTCCTCAAATTTTCAAATTACTCACTTATGTAATTTAAATATCCATAAAAGTACGAGGTATTACAAATTCATACGCGGTTTACTGTCCATATGTGGTTTATTGTTCATATGTAGTTTACTATTCACTTTTACTCCTTATTTAAGGAGAGTTTCATCCATGGTTTAAAACACATAGAAATAGAAGAGAGATTCTATTTTTTTACCATTTAGTGCTATTGTATACACTTTAAGAGGATTGCGAGGCTTAAGAGAGTTGTAACCCTTATTGTTTATATCACAAAAAGAAAGCCATCATACGTGGATGTAATCAAATTGGTGAACTACATATATCTTGTTTTTTGATTTGTTGGTGTGTGTGATTTCTCAGTACTTTCTTATTACTTTGCATTTAGAGTGTATTTCTGTTATTATCTCTTGGGGATGCTCTTTATCTTAGATCTTAGGCGTGCATGAATCACTCCATTGAATGAGTATTCGCACAATATGTCTCCCCTTTTATAAGGCCAAATTTGAAACTTTTAACCACGCGGTTAATTGAGCATTTAACCACGCAGTTATCTGTTTAACCGCCAAGGAGATCTTAGGATGATTATGTGCCAAATGTCCAATATTTTTAATCGCACTGTCAAATTCATGAAGATTTGGCTGCAAGTGGATGGTATACGCAATGAAGAAGAAAATGTTAATCGTGCGCTTAAATTCT
Organism: Sambucus nigra; assembly: GCA_949130495.1. Lineage (NCBI taxonomy): Eukaryota > Viridiplantae > Streptophyta > Magnoliopsida > Dipsacales > Adoxaceae > Sambucus > Sambucus nigra. The sequence continues at coordinate 590,080,584 of OX422208.1, forward strand.
TGACACGTGTTATTCTCCTGACTGAGATTACATTTTGGACTAGGTGGGTCCCTTGGTTAGTGTATTATGGGAGTGACAATATATTTTCGAGAAAATTGTGGTTCGGATATTACTAAAGTTTGGATTTTTCAGAGAATTTAATGAGATGTAATGGGAGGCTAGGGGATTATGTGAGTATGTCTCATAAACTATGAAAATGATATGTAGTTGAATTTTGAGGTGTCCACAGTGCGCATCGTATCTCGGAGCATGGGAGCCTTTAGTTTTGTCAAAGTCAACCATCAATGATTTCGATTGAGCAATCTGATCATATAATGTTATAACCCAAGAAGGTCGATCTGAATTGGTACATCAACCCGTGAGGATTCAAAAAGCATGTGCCCATTTTCTTAAGGTGAGACGTTAAATCCGGACCATGTAATCGAAATAAATTCGAACAGACATGATCCAATCATTGCTGATTTACGAGCCTAATAAGAGGTGATTGTTCTTAAAAAAAATGTTATAAAAAGAGTTTCAGGACTCTATTTTGAACACTGAAAATTGTTGTGCTCTCCACTCTTTATCCTTAATCCTTTGGCATTATTAGGTTTACATTTCAAAGTGTTCTAGTTTTGGTCAAACCGTACATAGTTTGCATCAAACAAGTGACACAACTGCATTGTTTCCTGAAGGCAATTTCTATATTAAACTTCGTTGTGTACTACGCTCTTTAAACGTGATAAATCCAACATATGGTGAGACTTTAGGCTTTACATAAATGTGTGGTGTGTGAGTTGGACCAAGAGAAAAAAATAAAGTACGAATATAGACACAAGGATGTAACGTGGTTCAACCCAATGTGTTGGGCCTACATCCACAGTTGGAATTCTCTCTTTCTCTCTTTGTATTAATAGGGTCCAGAAGGTCAAATTAAAGTGAGTGTATGTTGTGTTACAAGACTAAGGACTATCAAAGGAGAACTAGAGAGAATAAGTGCTTAGTAAATCCTTGAGTTAGTTGTCTTTTACCATAAATGAGTCTTGGTATATATAGCCCTGCTCAAGTATTGGTTGTAAAATAGGCAAGAGAATCTCATTAAAAGTGGTGGTGGAAGGAATCTCTACTTGTGATCACATATCTGATAAGATAAACAAACATACGTAATGCTAAAGCTTCCTTTTGACCTTATCATTTGTTTTAGGAGGAATAAACACTAAAACATAAACGCAAAGGGTCATGGGTGTTGACTATGGTATGCGAAACTTGGCATGCCTGATCATTCCCTTTTTTTCCATAAGGGGGTTTCCATTTTGTATCACCACATAGGATAGATCATGAGGTGGAATGTATTATGGACTTGGCAAGTGAGGCCTTGGGCAAATGATCATAGACACCTTTGCTAAGGTGGGCTCCTTAGCCAAATTGGGCTATGTGAAGGGCACAGAAGGATTATGAACATAGACTATAAATAGTGTGTTTGCCATGTAAAAGTCTACTCATGAAGTAAATTGGGCAAGTGACAAATTCCTTGCTATCAGTTGACCCCTAATTTTTACGTGGGACAACTCGATTATGTGAAAATTACCAGACATCTTTCTTTTAGGATTGATTAGAAGACTGATAAGCACCCAAAACTGTACAATTTATACCCCAAATAGACGTACTTTTGTTGCTAATTCTCGACAATATGGGTCGTATGCGCTTAATTGTTCAATATGCAGACTTAATTACAGTTGCGGTGTCAAAAGCTATATTTCCAGGCAATTTCCAGTTAAAATGGAGCTAAATACCCAATTCCCTGACCTTACCCTAAACCCAGTGTGTGTTTTGTTTGTCCCTTTTTATATTTTTTATATTTTTAGTTTGAGTCATTTTTATTTTTAGGATTTATTTTAGATTTATTTAATATTTTTTAGGTTTAGTTTTCTATTTCTCTATTTTATCTTTATTATTATAATTTGTTTTATTTTGATTTTTATTAGCTTTTAGTTTAGTCTTATTTTATTAGGATTAGTTTTAGGAGTTCATTTTTATTTTATTATATTTTATATTTTTTAGGACTTTAGTTTAGATTTTAAGTTTTTATTTCTTTTGTTTTATTTTAGTTTTTATATAAGCTTAGGATTTTATTTTTTTAGTTTTAATATTTTTATTTTTATTTTTATTGTTTTTAGTTTGTTTTATTTTTAAGTTAGATTTTATTTTTTATTTTTATTTTTATTAATTTTAGTTGAGTTTTTTTATTATTTTAGTTGGGTACAAATTAAACACACAAACATCCTACACACACATACAAAACCTAACTCACCCACACCCCTACTTTCCTACACCCTCACCCTCACACACTTACCATACACTACACCACACACAAAACCAATTCCCCCCTTTTACTATTCATCATCATCAACCTCTCTCCTCTCTCTCCTCTCTCATACCCCATTAACATCCACAACCCAACACCATCCTCATCCTCCCACCTGCCCTCCATTGAACCTCACCCTCTCACTGGCAGCTCCCTCACCGTCATCGCCGACCCCAGACCTCCAAACCTCCGCCTGCGCTGGCGATTCTTACTCCGGCGAGACCTCTTCCCACTCCGGCTCCTCTATCTCTATCCTCCTGTGACCCAGGCGTCGACATTCTACCTCCGTCGTTGAAAACCTCAACCGCCGCCAACATCCACGGAACCCAGCTCACCCCCGCCGCTGGCGACCTTATCGACACCCTGTCCGCCCCCTCCGGCGGGCGGTCAAACCCTGCACCTCCGGCCATGGCAGTTGCCACGTCACCCGATCCAACCCACCATTTCAGTCCATAACCCATGTTCAAACCATCCAACCCAATTCCTTTTTCAAAGCCAAAACCCATTTCCCATTTATGACCCAAAGCTTACACGATTTTGTCCACCTGCACAAAACAAACTAAAACCCATGTGCCAAATAAAACCCATTTAACCCATTTTACCAAAAATACCCCCAAAAACACTTTTCACACCTTTTACCCAAAACACCCCCATTAACCATATCAGATTTTTTATTCCCTCACCCCTCATTCACATGACCTCACACCATATCCACATGCACCCCCTAGCCATATACCCAATATACCCCTTTGCTCCATGTGCCTACTATATAAGAAGACCATGCTCATTCAAAGGAAACAAAATGAAGCTAGATAGATAGGAATTTTTAGAGAGAAAAAGTTTAGGATTAGAAATAAATTAAGATAAACACCACTTTGTAAATAGTTTTTATTTTTTATTTTTTAGATAGTGAGGAGAAAATAAATTGTTGTGAGGATTAAATTGAGTGAGATTCTTGATGTAATTGTGTTTGAATCATTCAAATTAAGAGATGTGAATTTCAACTCATGGATTGAAGATCAATTAAGCATCAAGAGATTGGGATTTGATTGTTCTTTTCTCTTCTCATTTATTTTATGCCTTTGATTATTAATTTGTCATATTTCATATCATGTTAGGCTAAATCCCCTTTCAAGGGGTGGGGTAAAACCCTTATTTGATGTTATTTTATTTTTATTAGTTTAATTACTTGAAAAGTCCCTTTGAATGTTAATTTTGATCACTCATCCTTAAATTTACGCCTCGAGAGAGGGTAAATGATTTTAGAGAGAAAATCAAAATTCTAGTTATAATACCCATTTTAGATTCGAACTAGAGATAGGGGTTTCTTAAGTGGGGTATTATAACTCGAATTTCAACTCTAAAATTATTTTCTAATATTTACATGAATTTTAATGGATCGATCCTAGCGGGTGATTAATTAAAAGGAGTGTAGATCTATTTTACTAGAGTTGTGGGGTGTTAAACTTAATTTTCTAAAAGATTACTATTATAATTACACTTGCAACGAGAGTTGGTTGTGACACCCCGACTAATTAAATACCGGGTAGCTACTCCTTTATTCAAATTAATACAAAATGTCAAGTTGGTTCAGTTCATAGCATCACTGTCGAAAACGTTTTAATAATTTCTAGCCACCTAATAATTAAAAAGTGAGATGTCAATTTTAATTAAATCCGATTAACATACAACCAATTTAAATTATGAAATTCTAATCAAACAACCACAACATAGTCACAATAGAATAACCATGGAATAATAATGAATCTGGAGGAATACTCCTCTAAATAATCCGAATATTGAATACAACCAAATACAAAGTCTGAATCACTAATTAATTACAACCCAAAATCTGAAATAAAACTAAGTAAGATGTCTGTAAAAGAACAGGGGCAACATGCCCTACAGATAAGTAAATCTGAAATAGAGTCAAGATAGAAAGTGGAGGCATCTACTACCGAGGTCCTGTAACTTCCACAGCAGCTACAGCACGTCACTGGAATGGAACTCCTACGCTTGGTGTCCTTGTGGCTGGGCACCTAAAAGATTTTTACAAGAAAATAGATTTGAAAGCAAACGGGTCAGAGCCCGATTGTGAAAACAGTTTAAAATACAGCAAGTGTTTAACATCATTAAACAATGAATATAAAATACATGATAGTGCGTGCACTCACATGAGTTCCTCACCTCTCAACTAATTGTGCACACCTATCGTACCCGTGCCCGTTCTAGTTATTTTACTATCTAACTAGTCCAATCCGTAACCTGACATTTCTTTACAATTCAAAGTTCGATTACCAACGTCTTAATATAAAACGGAAGTCTTACTGTTATTACTCAAAATTAGTTATAATAGTTTATAAGAATTTTATAAGAATTTATCCACCTTTAACTCTACTAAAAATGTTACAATTATTCATACTTACACTTTAATAAATAATTCATCTCAATTATCAGTATATTTAGCTCTCATCACAAATATACAATAATGGCACCCCTAGACTAAGCTGCGGTGCGCACATACTCTGCTATCAAATCCCGGTACATCACGTACATAAGGACCACGTATTTCGAATCTCTCAGGAACCGTTTCAATAAGCATCAAACACACATAATGGAGGCGAACATAGTTCACATCACATGGGTCACGCACATACCTACGCTCCCATGATCAGCAGACTTATTAACTCCTCAATAAGTCATTCTCTGATCTATGTCCTCGAGGTACCAATCTAAATCCCCCCGTAGGCACACAAAGATTATATGGCCCTGATCGAACGCCGACCTCCCATGATAGCAAGTATGGTAGGTATGTTATACACAAATAACCACATATACTAAGCATTCACACATCTTAGATATCTTATAATATTAATAGAGGTATATTTTACAATCTTATATCGTCATTAATAATGTACACTTGCAAGTCCCCGAATAATATACATCAATAGTTAATCAACTCTTCTCACGTCGCAAATTCAAGTACTTATTTCCTAACCCATAGATATCATCCGGTTTATTACAAAATTCTAAGTTTAAATCCCCAACGTACTCCAATCTCACAACTATACCCACTAGTCAACAAGGGAAGGTTAACACTCAATTAAATAAGTCTGCTGGAAGTTCGAAATAAAATCAGGCCTAAAAAGGTCATTTTGTCAACTCGTTAGAAATCTCGTTCGAACGAGGTGGTTCGAACGAGTGTCGTTCAAACGAGGGCTTCGAACGAACTCATTAGAAGGGATATTGTCATCTCGTTATAAGTCTCGTTCGAACAAGGTCGTTCGAACGACCTGGGCAGGTCTTCTAACGAGATGGCAAAAAACCCCCAGAATTTCCCAATTCCGGTTTTCTTCATTTTTCTCTTCTCTAAATCCATCCTAAGATCATCCCAAATAATTTTTGTTGTTATTAAACTACTCTAAGTCTTCCTAGGTTGCTTCTTAACATATTTTTGGGGTCAAATCCTCCTAATCAACATGCAATTATCATAAATCCCCAAATTTTACCCTAAACCCTATGAACATAAATCCAGAATTTTATTGTACCTAAATACTCATCATTAATCCGTTTTTAAATCATCAAAGTTAAGTTTGTGGGTACCAATTTTGTCCATAATCATTCTACATGCAATCCCTAACCAAAATTAAGAGTTTCTACAACAATCCCATTGGGTTTTTCACAAAACTTTCAAGGCATATATGGTTTCTACACTAAACATGGAGGAAATATTCATTGCAATTAATGAAATCAAATCACTTGCCTTAAATCCGATGTTCTGGTTCATTGTTGATGATCAAGGTTGTCTCTCTCTCTTCTTTCCGGTCACAAATCCTTTCAAATTTTTGGTGATGGGAGATGGTTTGGTTTGGAACCTCCTTTACCCTCTTTATAACTTCTCTCAAAGCCTCCGTAGCCCACTCTCTTATCTTCTGCTGGTAATGGCCTTAGTGGCCTCTCAAATAATATATAATTAACCTATAAAATTCGTGGGTTTTAATTCCTCAATTTTTAAAATTACCAAAATACCCTTCTAGGTTGTCGGTTTGGCCTAAAAATGCCCCGGAACCCAAACTAAATCCCCGGCTAGTGTTTTCTGACTATCTCAACCCTTCCGGACACGTTGGCGCACTCAAAATGACCATTCGGTTGATAAAAATATAAATTACTTTTTAATCTAATTAAATTCATTCCTGACGCGACTGACACGCGCGTCCCTACTTAATTTCTCAAATTGTCGTTTTTCTGCCTCGTGACAATTTTAATATTTTCAATACTCATATATTATCATATATTCTCAGTAATGTTTATTCTAACATCATAATCAAATACCAACTCACATCTCGCTAGTATTTACCTCCGGATTAATTTTCAATTAATTCTCATTTAATTCAATTAATCCATTAAATAAAAATCAATAAAATTACGGGGTATTACATTGGTTTGTAATTTTGATATTAATTTGAGAGAATTCAAATAATTAAATTAATTAATTAGAATAACTAAAATTTGTGGTGTAATCCCATTCCTTGATTGTTCTCACAATTATTTACCTCACTTTATCTCTTATTTTTAGTGTTAGACTTTATTTTTCATTTTAGTCACTTTCTAGTTAGTTACTTTCATCTCATAATTTAGTTAAGTCTTATTTCACCTCACCTCACCCAATTGTTTTAATATTTGAAAAGCTAAAAAAAATTGAAAAGTGAAAAAGCACAAAAAGAAAATAAAAAGTGAATTACAATTGAATTTGTCTCTATCTTACTCCCTAGGAAGTGGATTGATACCCTTACTTACCTCTACATTTTAGATTGTTATATTTTGTAGGTATTTGAGGTTTTGACTAACTTGTCTTTCAACAAGGACATACGCAAAAGGAGAGTTATCAAATACCTTCAAACTTTTTAAAATTTTCAACATAAAAATTAAGTTCCCGCAGATTTTTCACCGCCCCCGATTTTTTATTTTTTAGTAATTATAAAATATGTGGAATATAAATTATTTATACACACACACACACACACACACACACACACACACACACATATATATATATATATATATATATATATATATATTCTTTTTATTAATTGAGCTATCCAATAAAAAAAATATTTTCAAGATAATATAGGCCCAAGGATTTGTGAGAGAAACTTAGCTTTTTGCTTGAGTCCGGTTAGGGGACCACGCCCCTTGCAAAACCAGGTCTCCATTTATGTTCTTCATAAGTTGCGGGTATTGCAGATTTATGTCAAGGGAAGACTTGGCCTATTTTTAACCTTGGCCCCCTCACATATGTGATAGATATATGGTGAGGTTCACACATACTTGGCCCATGACAAATCTTGAACATATTTACTATTGCTAGTTAGTATGACTACCCCAAACCATGTGCAAGAGCACACACAGTGGGTACCTTTGTAAAGCTTTATCTTCGTATCTCCCTATTATGGGCCCACCAATTGAAGTTAGTGAACTCAAAGTCCTTTCCGAGTATTTTCCTCCCGATTAGTGCAAGAGGTATTTGTTGAGGGTCTTAGAGTTGTATAAGACTATGTCTAAATTTTGTGGGGAGACAAGTGGTAAGGTTCCCACGTAAATACACTTAGTTCTAGCATCCCATTCTTAAACACTAGTATGATTTTTCATAAAGAGGTGGGGGAGCAAAGGGACTCGCGAATTTTTAGTACAAAGCAGATTCATCTTCTCATCTTTGTTCAAAGGATAAATGGTGTAAGGGGGCTTATGTGCCAGGGAGGCACACTTTTCCATTATCCTTTGTGTTGTGGAACACACATTGATAATGATTGTTTTTTCATAGGTTCCCACATTAGTACCCAAGAGACCTTTCGAATGATTGTTAGTTTTTATAAGAAGGAACTTACGAGTACATAATTGGGGGACCCACGTAAAACCAACTCTCAACCTCACTTCCTTTCAAATATAACTTAGTGTTGCCTCTTGCATTTTCCTTTTTACAGACGAAAATCTACAGTTGAACAAATCATATTCCTTCTATAGGCAATCTAGTTCTCTTTAAATATTTCCTAACACTACCAGCATTACACCTCAAAACCTTATAATCCAGGACATATATGTATTTACGGTTGGGTTTGCGATCTTTCGGTGATGAATAGGGTTTCCCCCTATTCATTTTGTTTCAGATCTGTTGTCGTTGCTTTTTTTATATCATTTGTGTGCTACTTGAGTAGATTTGTTGGAGGGGTGACAACATATTTTATTTTTGTTTGTATGTGACTTCCACGGAATGTGAATACACTTTAGAAAATAATCCCACTAGTGGCTCTTGACCTACATGGAATTTTTTATCATGTTATAATAGCCAAAAAATCCCACCATGGCTCAACATTACCATTGGTAATAACTTTGGTGCAAAGTTGCAGGAAACCAATTTTGATAAAATTCAGATATTTCCCATGCTTTAGTTTTTGCCTCTTATGTTAAAACTCTCCTCTTTGATGCATCTTAGCATGAGCATTATTTAAAGCTTTAACGCTCGATATCGACCATCACTAAGACTAATATCTTCACTTTGATTCGGGTTGTGATTTTATCCTCACCCGAATTTGTAACTTGATTCAAGTAGGATTTGAGCACCTTGATCTATATTTGCATACGTCTCGAGGTCGTTCGATCCAAGGGGTGCATGAGATTTATTATTATTGGCTTCATCTTGTGATTGGGGATGATCCTACACCAGTTGACATAATGGTTGAGGAGTCTACCGATGAGGTTGTTGGAGCTTTCTTATGAAAGATTGAGGGTAATGTACTAGCCTCCACTAGTGGTGGAGCAGGAGTTATTGGAGAGGACATCACTTTGGCACATATCCAGCCGCTCGTTTTTTGACATCATTGGAGACCCGTGACTACCTGTCACATGTCTCGGGTTTTGGTGCCATGGAACTGCATTTCACTATTGGTAGCTTCGTATTAGAGGATATGCTGTCCAAATACGGTAACCGAATAGTGTTGGACTTAGGGTATTGTGTCCTTTTGAATACATTTGTCATCGCCCCAAGGAAGGGGAGGTGTGCTTTTACAAGTTCGCTTTTTAATCAGGATTACGATTTTCTTTCCCTCATTTTGTGAGGAAATTGTTGAGTTTTATCGGTTTAGCTATTGGAGTACTTCAACCAAATGCATTGAAGCACTTGTTGATGACTCGGTGATTGTTCAATTTTCTAGTCTACACGAGATTCTACCACCTTAGAACTTCGACACAAGCAAAAAAATAAGGTTGATATCACCTCAGCATTCAGTCAAAGGAAACTCTCATGCTTGAAGCTTCTCTTCCCACTATTAGAGATTGATAGCATGACTTTTTCTTCATTTATGGGCAATGGGAGTTTATCCTTGGTGATGCAGGTGTTAATGTGCCTACTCAATGGCGAGTTCTTTACTATTCGCGTATTGGCTACTTGTAGTATATATTATATATATTTTCCTTTATCTTTTTAAGTTTGAATAAACACCAAAAGAGAAATGTAAAAGGTTATGGGTATTGACCATGGTATGCAAACTTGGCATGTCTGAGCATTCCCTTTGTCACCTCTTAGGAAAGATCATAGGGTAGAGTATGTTATGGAGTTGGTAAGTGAGGCCTTGGACAAGTGATCACAGATACCTTTGCTAGTGTGGGTTCCTTAGCCACACTGGGTCATGTGAAGACACGCAAGGATTATGGACATGAACCATGTACAGTGGGTTTGTCATATAAAAGTCTAATCATGAGGCAAATTGGGCATGTGATAAATTCTTAGCTATGAAACCGGAAGAAAATAAATATTGCCTAAAAGACAATGTTCCTAGAACGTGCTTTGTAGTAATCTGGATTCATTTTTTTTCTTTCATTAATTTGGTGTTTTCTTTGGTTCATTTTTTTTATATTTAAAGTGTTAGCTTTATAGTTTATGTTTTTATGTATATATTCATTTTTATTGTTTGCAATATGTAATAGTTTTTAGAGACAATATTTTATTTAAAGGCTTAAATGTTTTGTTTTATTTTATAGGATTTGTTTCAAATGTTTAGAGTTTGTTTTGTAATTTATCTTGGGATTTTGATAATCTTCAAGATCATGAGTAAACCTGTCAAAATGAGTACTATAGAATAACACGACAGAATCTGACATAAAACTATTAATTAATGGGTGGACCCTTAATAATTTGGATCATATCAACTCGATAATATACGATAGTTAAGGGATGAGCTTGAAGTTGAACCACTTCAACAGATAACAATCGTTATTCTTTATTAATATTCATTAATTTAAGTAAATTATAAATATTGTCAAAGATTATGTCGCTAAACAAAATTCACGAATTGTATGTGATTTCTAAGTAGTAATCTATGTTGTTGAATGTATCTTATACCTACAACGACTCCACTCGCATATCAAGTATTAATTTCTTCTAATTGTTAACAATTTTTTTCAATTGCACGTAATGGCAGCATGCAGGTAGAATTTGCCTCAATACTAGCCGTTAATAACTTAATACGTTGTAGTATAATATTAGTAAGTATTGCTTAATAAGGATCCAAGCCCCACATAAACTAGAAAAGTGAAATATCCTTCTCTAACTTTGTATACATCATCACTACAACAACTCATATTTATTAGTTTTATATAATTAGTATTAATTTGCTCATGATTTTATAAAGTATACTTTCATAAAGTTTTTATAAGTTATCAGTGAAACATTCTACATTTTCGAGTTAATTTGCTCATAGCGAATTTTACTAAACAATAACTTTAGTAATATTAATGAATTTATGGATATATAATTGGGTTTGTTGTCGGGTTAATGTGTCGACCTTTATACAATTTAAATATATTCTGATCGCAATGAATAATAATGGGAGAACACGACATAAATGTTATGATAACGAACCTTATTTTCACCCGGTAATAGCCACCATTTAAACTCAACTCTGATAAGACCTGAACGCGATAATACCTGAAACGAACACAACTAGACCCGTTGCTAAGTTTATCATGAGTACCAAACATTTAATATAAATAAAAAATTGAACAATTTTCTATTTAGAGGCTCAAATGCAATTTATAGTTTAAACGATTTAATTTAATTGTAGTATATAGGTTTGCTATGTATATCTTACAGAATTCGTTTAGTATTTTTTAAGAGTATTTTTTTACTCAAAACACTCTATAATGCCATTATTAGACTTAAGTTGTGAAAAATGAAAAATTAGACATAACTCTCAAAGGCTAAATTACGTTACTCTCCGTTAAAAGTTCCTCACCAATGTGTATTTTGCCCCATGATATTTTTTTGACAAAAAAACCCTCATCTTCTTCCTCCTCTTCATCTTCTTCCCATCAAAAATAGTATTAGGGTTTTTTATTGAGGAAGAAGAATATGGCTTTTTTGTCCAAAAAAATATCAAGAGTTAAATCAAAACGCACATTCATAAGGGCCTTTGAGGGGCGGGGATGTCTAGTATTCATCTTCTAGGGAGTTAAGCCCAATTGTGGCATTAATAGAGGGGACTAAATCATAAATTCAAGAAAACAATTATTTAATAAAAGCAAAATTCTAAGAGTTTATAGATGGAGATCTAGACGTTTTTTATGCAAATCTTAGAGCACCTTAGATAATTTTTAGGAATAAAATTGAATTTTATATGTTTAAGGACATCTTTGTATATTGTTGGATTTTTTTTTTATTTATAAAATGTATTTGTATTTTATAGGATTATTTTTAGATTATTCGCTGAAAAGCCTTTTGATATTTTACTCATCAATATTTAGTCCAAGTCTTTTTATTTTGTTTCAAAAAGTCTCTCACTATATAAAACACTTACAAACACTATTTATTTCCTTATCCTAAGCCCTAATAAAAATAAACAAATGACTTTTTTAAACATAAAAAAATATGGTGAATTAAAGGAAAAATGTATTTAGCTATTAGGAACTAAACATTAATTGTCCCATTATTTTATTTTTTTGACAATTTCTAAGGTTTTTTTTTTTTTGCATTTGATGATTTTTAGATAATATTGTGCAGTAATTTTTGGCATCGTGAAGCGAGAATTAAGGGATGTCTTCGAGAAGAATGGAAGTGTTTAAGGGAATAATTTTGACTTGAATGATATGATGAAAGAAAAAGCAAAGGGAAAAAGCAAACTTGTCTTAAACTAAAGTGTGCTATATAGTCGAAATGATATCATGGCTTTTGAACAGCTATCATTAACTAGGTTTAATATATGTATGATCACGATAATAACCAGCATGGTCGCATTTCCAACCTAAGGTCTAAAAAACGGCTATCATAATATATAAACTAGGTCAAGCTGTGTATAGTACGATGCAGGGCGGAGCTAGAAATTTCAAGAGGTAGGCTAATATTTTCCAGTAATTCTACTTGTCGATCTCTATCGTTACTATTCATGACGGATTAAAAAATGTGAGTAAGAAGAGGTCAAACAATATATATTAATTTTTGTGGGGGTCAAAACTATAAATATATAAAAAAAAAATCACAAAATGTTAAATTTATAGGATTAAAATTTAAATTTCTTAAAAGTTTGGGGGGGCCAAGGCCACCCCTCGCCCCCCCCCCCCCCCCCCCCGGATCCGCCTCTGGTTACTACCATGTTACGAGAAGTGGGAGTGTTACATATATGGATGCGAATACATAAGAACTGTCAAAAAACAGTATATGTAAAATTGAAAGCGACATTAATGCCTCTATATCATTAGGAGAAGCGTACTCAACGTGTTTAAAATAAAAAATTATCTTTTAATTACAAAACATTAATAACATTAAATTTATATAATCAACTGGGTTTTTGTATAATTTTTTCCATAAGAATATATAAAATTTGAAATTTTTTTTGTCACTACTAATATATTGAGATTTTTCTATGTAATTGGAAACATGTAAATTTAGTGGGAAGTTTTTTTAAATTTATCATTATTATTATTATTATTATGATGATGATGATGACGACGACGACGACGACGACGATCATCATCATCATCAAGGCCATTTTATGATGTGTACTGTAGATAAAATAAATATCTCATCTTTTGGTGGTGCTTAGGATATTGTAACGAAGTTGTATATATTTTAATGTTATATTTTAAATTTAACAATTATTGTAAGTTTTAGCCAACTATAGATAAACGAATCTATATATTGCTAAGTTTATTAGTTCTAAAAAAATTTTTTGAAAAAAACAAAAGTCTTAGTAGTTGTAATGCAAAACGAAAATATTTCCGCTCTCACATTGATATTTAACAGGTTAGAAAACTCCCCGCCTGTAGATAAGAGAAAATGAATCTAACTAAATGGTCTAGACCTTTTTTTGTATTGCAACCTATTTCTCTTACCCATTTTCGATGGAGAGACTAATCTTTCAAGGGGTGGGCTATGAAGTTAGTCTGGGTTAATAACTCTTCATGCCTACCTAATAAGGCTCCGCCTAGGTCCGCCTAGGCTTGAGAGAAACGCATCGCCTACGCCTTGTTACGCCTTATTCTTGGTAAAAGGCTTAAGGCACGCTTTTTAAAAAAAAAAAATGATTAGTTGACAAATATTGATTATGGAGCATGAATATGAGAAAGATGACTACCAAACATATGGATATATTTTCAAAATTCAAGGTATGTACTTTTTTATTATATTACTAGCCTTGGAATAATTAAAATAATAAAAAAAGGAAAAACGCCTTTTTACACCTAGGCTTCGCCTAGGCCTGCCTAGGCTCCTAAGGCTTGAGGCTTGACCTCTACGCCTCGACCACGCCTCGCGCCTTTTAGAACCTTGATAAAACTGTTGAATTATTTTACCCTGTCTGCAGCCCTGGTCTGTCCAGGGCTGGCTCCGCCTTTGCGATAAGGTCTCATTTTCTAGGAACTCCTATCTTCTTTATCTATAAGAATAGATTGAATTCTTCGCTTGCACCATCAAAATTTTACATAGTTACATGACCTAATTAATAGTGGCAGGCAATGCAAAGGATAACTCGATATAGATTAAAGAGTAATGCTATTGTGTACCAAATATATTTTTCAAATCATTTATTAAATGATGTAACATAGCAATAAAATGTTGTACTTTGTCATTATTACAATACAATGAACAATATTTATTACAATGACATGTCGTTTGGAAATAATTTGAGGTACATATTTAGGATGCATATCATTATTGAGATTTAAATTGTGTTTTGGTGGGGTGGGGTGGGGGTCAGGGGTGTCATATAATCATATAGAGAGGAAAATTCTTGATATTATTTCCATAATAGTTCTCACACGCACTCAGAATATATATTGTTAAGAGCGACTATGTACTGATTTCCGAATAAACTAATAGTAATTCAACATGTTTTATTCGCAACCATTTCTCAACACGTCATGTCTTTGTTAAAAAGACCAGTAAACTCTCCGTCAAGTAGATATAAAATACTAACATGTTACTTGATACTCCAAATGAGTAAGTGATGACCTTAAACATGTGAGACCATATACTGAGCCCGCCTATGGCATAGGCGTGCATTACATTTATATAATTTAGAACCCAGTCATGTGATAATCCAAGTCCAAGAGTTGAATATTATTCATCTCCACCTTGAATTGTCAGTTACTTGCACAAGCATGGATTGTTAAAAAACAAAAGAGAAATGGAGATGAGTCCAAACAAACGTAGAAACTAAAAACCAAGAAAAGGGGAATCTGTAGAATTTGAAATGCAAAAAAGAACCCCGAACCTCTCCTGATACTCCGGATTGTGCCATCCTCTCAGGGACCAATATTATACAGAGCTTATTACGTTACAAAAATAAACATGCATGCTGGCCTTGGGAAGAGTAAATAAAGTGTAATATAAATATTAGATTATGTATTTTTAGGACTTAAAATAATATTGATTATGAATATAGGATAACAAACATTTCGTTTTCATTTTTAGTCCCTGTTTTCAAATTAAAAGGACACATGATATGATGTGATGGGTTGACGTTTTATGAATATGGGTCCGCGCCAGCAGCTTTATTAAAAAATAGGGACTAAAACTATAAATAAAATGTATGTCGTCCTATTTTCAAAATACATATTACAATAGGTCCTTAGTTTGAGGAGAATATTAAAAAAAAAAGGGAAGGAAAAATTCTTTCCAAATGGAATTTCAATCAACCATTATTACTGGAATCCCCTGTTCACTGTCACGTTACTTGGGGAAGCTAATCTTGAGCTAGGACCTCACAAATCCGGAGGTGGGGACGCATACAACCATCCAAACTATGTAATGTTTTATTTTCGTTTTTTTTGTACCATTCTTGTCATTTCCACTCGAATATTGCCCCAACCCAATCTGGGCCAACTCTCAAAAATAAAATGGTGATTTGGCCTTTGACCACATTGATTTTGTCGTATTTCAATTTAGCTGTTATTGTATTCAATTATATACCTTTTGACCCCAAACGTGAAGTATAATAAAAATATCTATAGTTTAGTATCCAAAATTTAGTGACTAATTCCAACGAAATTGTTACGAGACAATCACTCCTGGACATCATTGTAAACCTTTTAAATGTCAATGTAACCAAAATTTAATAACCATCTTGGATAACATATAACATAAAAATTGTAAAATTCTGAGATGTCCCTCAGAATAGGGAAGTTCCTCCAGGAATTTTCAACAAGAAAAGGCAACTAATTCCCAAGCACAATACGTCCAAATCAAAAACACAGTGGCACTCAGAGTTCACTATTGTTGTTGTCAAGTAGCTGGCCCTAATTTAACATTCATTTCCCGGATCATTATGATGGAGTTATTAAGTGTGAAAGCGTGGGAATAAATATACTCCCTGCAAATAAATTCAAATGTGTTGGTCTTTTACCTAATCCACCCACCTCTCACTCTCTATTTAAAACGAGATACTTGCTCTTCAGATAATTCCCCAAAAAGTGAGCACAACTCTTAAATATGGACTCTTTTAGTGCCAGTTCATATTTCATCATGTCCGCAAAGCTCAGACACGTCTACGCAAATATCTCACATCGAGGTAAAGAAAAATGGCACAAGTACTCATATCATCTAATTAAAATGTGAAACCTGTAATTTATGAATCATAGTAATTAATAATTGCCAAAATTAAGAAAAGAAATTATAAGGTATACATGTAAGCGTGTGGGTGATAGAAATACAAAAAATCCGTATTTTATATTGCGCGCAATTGTGCCCTAAAACGCAACGTAGCGCACTCAAAATTGTAGAAGTACCAAATAGTGTGCGCAATTTGGTGACATGGCACGCCATTTAGTACTACTTGACGCAGTAGGCATGCTTTTTGTGCATTATTTTACTCCCTAATTTTACTCAACACAATCGTTTTGGCCATATAAAAAAGTTGAAAAATTGACTCGTAAGACAATGAAAAATAAAAATATAAATAAATAAAAGGAACCCTTGACCTCGTCCCGACCACACTATTACAACTCTTTTATTCTGTAGAAAAAAAAAAGTTAGGAACTTAGGAAATACAATCGATACCTTTTTTTTTTGCTCCAAACCATATATAGTTCCAGTCTCACCGGAGCAAATAGAGGGACTGGAGTAGTTTGATTTGGCCCGCGAGTGGTTTGATGGAGGAATTGGCAATATTTGAGGCTATTCTAGGGTAGGCTGATAATGTAAGTTTTATGTATACACTATACAATGATGTTTATAGAATTGATATTTAACTTTTTTTTTAATAAATCCCTTTGTTTATTATTACTGCTTTAACTTACATTACATTACACAAGTTCTCAGAAATATCTCAAATCATTTTACTATATGCTGTGATATCATTATCATCTGTTAATTTCAGCTTTGTGATTCTATTTATATTAGCATATATTGCAAATTTTGTATTTATTTATATCATATGTTTTATGTATTTTTTTAATATAAAAGTTGAATGCACGAATTGCTTGCGCTATGTGATTTATGCGACGTGACCTCGGAACAAAAATGCAACACCGTCCGCGACCGCGATTTAAAAAATTGCGCAAAATATACACGTATATTACATGCATGCCATTATCATTATTCATCTATAAAGGGGTATTCATATAGTAAAATCTTCAATTGTTTACTTTTATTATTTTCATAAATCTATTTCGAGTTTTTTAACAATCATATTTTTTTTGCATCAAAGAAAGCCCTGTTTTTAATATTTTCTGGTCATTCAAGAAGTGCCGGACACACCATAGTAATGAAAAACAAGTGTTGAACACGTATCCAGAATAAAGAATTTTACATTATGGGCACGTCAAAAATGTGTCAACACGGATCAATGAAGCGCCAGTGTAGTGTCTGGCATATGTTGCCTTCTTAGTAGTCTTCGTGATTAATTTGCAGTGACGGGCAGTAAGAAAATGAACCATGGGAAAGATGAACTACAACAATGCCAAAAAAATGGGACAAATAAACTTGTCAAAAGGGGGAAATGGAAAAAAAAAACATTTAATATCTAGACAAACAAACATTACCTTTTTTTTCCAATAGGCTTGTATAACTTAAGAACCCACAAGAGGATGGACCTGTATACAGAAAAAATAAATAAAATAAAACAGCTCTAACACCTCTACAAAACATATTCCAGAACCACAACCAAAAGCAATACACGAACGCTGCCCTCAGTTAAATGCCATATTCAACCTTGTCTGAAATAGCAAACTGATCTATTCTGAATCCCAGTTATCGCTACCACCGCTTTTTTATTTTTTGGTACATCGCTACCACCGCTATCACAACTCAAGTTTCTCCAATGTACAGGTACCTCAATCATGACAGACCAAACAATCACTACCATACTCTTCTGCTGAGGGCTCAACAGGTTTCCCCACACCTCTCTCCACCAGTT
The DNA here is from genome assembly GCA_949130495.1 of Sambucus nigra. Taxonomy (NCBI): domain Eukaryota; kingdom Viridiplantae; phylum Streptophyta; class Magnoliopsida; order Dipsacales; family Adoxaceae; genus Sambucus; species Sambucus nigra. The sequence goes on from OX422208.1 coordinate 590,098,827, forward strand.
GAACACAGTACTGCGATTCATTCACTTCATCAAACAAATCAACGATTTTCCACACAACTTAGAAAATGACTTGTTCCCCATCATGAGAACATCTCACTTTTTAAAGAATGCAAGAGAATATTGAAAAGAAGCATGCATTCAACTTATCTGAGATACCATACCGAGAAGGAGGGAGGGCAACTTTAGAGAGAGGTAACTCTAGAGAGTTGTAGATAAACACCACTAAATGTTTTAGGATGGTAGTAAATGCGTGTGATAAATGAAGAATAAGTGAGTTATTACTTAATAATTTGTGGTAAATGCAAGACGTTATGGGGGGAGAGAGAGAGATTTGAGTTTCTCTTGCGAGTTGTGTTAAGGATGTCTAAAATATCCTACTTGTAGTAGGGAGTGCATTCAATCGCTTTAGAGGGAGATGACTTCCTCGGCGCAAGCGGCTAGGCTGTCACAATTACCAAACACGTGGCTAACCTATGTGAGTTAAGTGATATCAGTATTCTAAAAGGCGCGCCTAGGCGTGAGGCTTTTTAGAAACGCCCCGCATAAGGCATAGGCAGGGCAAAAGGGGTGGTCAATGCTCGTGTAAGGTGGTCAACGATCCACGCGCGCCTAGGCGTGTAAAAGGCACACCTTTTTCCCATTAAATTAAACAACATCGTTTGGTAGTTCTTTTGTTCGTTTTTTTTATGAAAACCCATTTAAACAAACTTAACAAAACACCCCAACCAACAACCCACCCACCCACCCCCGCGGGGAGAACTATCCCTCTCTCTTTTCGTCAAAATGAAATCTCCCCAATCAAAAAAACCTAGCTCCGACCTCTCCCTCTCCGACAGCCTCAGCTCCACTCTCAGCCTCCGACCTAAGCGATCGGCCTTTCTTTTGGTAAATCTCCCTCTCTTTTGTATTTTTTCTATTTTAGTTTTGGTAAATCAATTTTATACTTCTTTTTTCCACTAATCACGATACACTTTTTTGGCTAATCACGACATACCTTTTATTTTTGGTAAGCCTTCGACATACCTTTTTTGGTAAAAAAAATTCGTATATCTCCAACAGCTATGAGTTATGATTATTTTTTTCTCTTATGATTATGTTTATTTGTACTCCAACCTTCATAGTTTAAGCAAAATAAAATATGTTTTTTAGTTTTTTTTTCTACTTATGTTTATACATGTGTTATATTTCTGTTATTTTTTTTTTTTGCTTATGTTTTTGTCGTGAGTTATGCTTATGCTATGTTTATGATTCTACTTTTGTTTATTGTTTAGTGTGAATATTACGTTTCTACTTCCGTTTTTCTTCTTCTTCCGAGTTATGTTATATTTGTGCTTATGTTTCTGCTTATATTTCTGCTTCTAGGACTCAATGTCTACGGAACCAAATGAGCCTTCCTCCATGGCATCCAATGCTTATGTATACTTAACTTTATTTGAATTTTGATTGCATGTAGCAGGGTGATATGGACTTATGGAGCATGCATATGGGAAAAAGGACTACCAAATGTACAAATATATTTTCAAATTTCAAGGCATGCATTACTTTATTATTTTATTTTGATTGCATATTTATGCTTACATTTTTTTTCCCGTGAGTTATGCTTATGTTTCTGCTTTTATTATTTTACTAGCCTTAGTATAATTAAAAAATAATAAAAAAAAGAAAAAATATCTTTTTACACCTAGGCTCCTACTCGACCACGCTTTCACCTTTTAGAACCTTGTAAACAGCCCACAAAGACTTTCGAAATGACGTAAGGAGTTTGTTGATGTGTTTGATGCAAAGATGAAAATTTGGGAACGAGCCTGGGTAGAAAAGGCCTTTGGTAAACCGTTGCACCCGGAGAAGAAGGTGATACTTGTTGAGGGCTTGCCCAAAAAAAATTGATAAATACAGGGAAAAACTAATTTTATTCATTCAGTCCCCCAATCATTGTTGTGGAGGTATAAAGAGTCCAAGAAGAATGTGTCGCAGTGGATCCAAGGAATTCAGCCCACTGCATTAAAATTGAGGGTGGATGGAGAGGAGACTGATGAAGAGGATGTTATTCCACTCACCCGTCGCTCATTGTACGCCGACGAGAGAATGGTCAAATAAATGGAGACTTATCGTGACGGTTTACACCACGGTGTGAGGTATGGTGGTAAACCCCTTCACGTTCCACCCAATGAACATGTGTTATGGGCGCGGAAATAAGGGGCATATGAATAATAACTGTCCATTCAAAATAACAATGGAGAGACAGCATCACATGGGCCCGAAATATCAGTCCCCTCGACAACCGTGTTGGGTAGCCCCGCGGCAGCCCCAAGAAGCCCAGACAAGTCATAATGAGAACCCCGAAGATGTATTACGAGGTGGGGGATTGACGGAGTACAACCTTAACACCTTGATTCGGTTGTTTGGCAAGGCTATGCACGGTGATGTTCATATAGATTTGAGTATGTTCGATGGAAAGATGGATACCGACGTATTTATGGATTGGTTAAAGCGCGTGGAGTATTTCTTTGATCTAAAGGGGTACTGAGTCTATCGATGTGTTAAGTAGGTGGCTGCAAAATTAGAGCGTTATGCATTAGTGTGGTGGGATTAGTGACTTGGACCCAATTACTTCCTGAAAGCACATCAAGGCGGAGATGTTGGTTGCCTTCATCCCCGAGACTTATGAGAGAGACCTGTTTGCACATGTTCAAGATCTCAAGCAAGGTTACATATCCGTAAGAGAGTATTCAGAGCAGTTTCAGTTACTTCGCACTTGGGAATGCACCAAATTAAATATCAGGCAGAGACTCCAGCTTAAATATCATATAGAGATGGGACTGCGCCAAATTACTTCTTGAAATCGAGCTATCGAGTACGTACGGAAGGTGGAGAACTACTGTCAAGGCATGAGCAACTATGGCAGGAGATGGGACAACCACCAAACCACCTGTGACAGAGACTGCAACACCTACCACTACCTCAGGCGCCCACTTCAAGTGCTATGACTGCAGAGTGTTTGGGCATCGAGCTTCAGATTGCTCCAATAAGAAGAAAAAAGCCAGTATTGGTTTCGGAATGTGAGGAAGAGATGGGGCAGCCACCGAAGCACGCGGAGATTCTTACGGCACACATTCATGTGCTACCTGAGACGGACGACATACCACTTTAGCGCTCGGGGTGATCTTTTCTTAGCAGGGGGAGTGGCGTGCAGCTCAAATTCGAGTCACCCTTAAGGAATCCTTTTTTTTTCCAGCACACGTTTATTTATTTAAGTTTTAGTAAATATCTTTTAGTCGGTTGTTTCGGTTGGATAGACTCCTAGCTTGACTAGGAGACTTGTCCAACAAGTCGTAGAAAGTCTATAAATAGAGCCCTAGAGCTCCCCCCCCCCCCCCCCCCCCTTGTATTCACTTTTGTTATTAATTATATGTTGAGTGTTCTATAGATTTGAGTGATCTATTATTTATGATATATCCACTGCGTTTCAAATCTTAGGATCACTTTCAACGATGATTACCTCTTGAGGTTGGCTTGTCTTTGCTCCTATATTTGACATTTATGAAGAGGTCCATCGAAGCATTTCTCGCTCAAGAGAAATATGGGCATGAGCACCCAATTAAATATCAGAACCAGGTCATCACAAGAACGAATAGGTGTTACTTGGCAATCGAGATGCACTGTCTAGCACTTGTATTTGTTGCTCAACATTATTTCAACTATTTCGTCGCCTTTGTTGTTCGTGTCATCACTAAATGTGATCCCATTAAATTTTTCCTTTATAACTATTCTCATATGAAGATCATTATCTAAGTACAACACAAGTAGCTTGTATCTAACTATCCCATCCAGCTATATTCACCAAAGTATAACATATAAATGCAAAAGTATGAAGAAAAGAGGGAAGAAGAATGAGATTTAAGTCGTTCATGGTGCCCATGCAAGTAATGGTGCCCAGAATTGTGTACAACACTCTGTTAATCTATCACGCCACAAGCTATCAAAAGTTGAGCATCGATTTATCTCCTTGCTTATTTCCCATGCAAAAGATACAAGCTACTTGTCCACCAAATATGTTCCAATCACTAAGTGGATAAAAATTCCCGATGCTAGCTTTTATCCTTCGGTCTCTGTGCATAAAAGGTGGCTCAAATTTAGTGGTTAATTAAATCAATAGAGAATTTACTTAGTAGCACCTAAATCTCGAACCGTATCGCATGATGATCAAGCCATCCCCTACTGTAAGTGTGATCTCCCAACGACCATCCTTAATCTATTTCCCATTAAAGAGACCACTAATTGGCGGAAGTCTGGTGAAAAATCTCAGGGATAAAGCAATTAGTTCGTATACGAGTAGGCCTGTCAATCGGGCTCTATGAGCCGGCCGAGCCTATCGTTGATCAGACTCGGCCCGATTTTGATTTACTTGGCTCAAGCTCAAGTTCAGCCCGAAAGATCTTGAGAGTGCTTGGCTCAAGCTCGGCTCACAAAGTAAATCGGGCTTCAGGCCCGATTTGAGCAGACCCGAATTAAATATTTCAATACATATTTATTTATTTTAATAATAAATATTCATATTTCAGCACTAAAAAAACATATTTTAGCAACAAAAAAAAATCAGCACTAAAAAAATAGAATTCAGCACTAAACTTAACATTTCAGCACTAGTAAAACACGTTTCAGCACTATAAAAACAGATTTCAACACTAAAAAAACACATTTTAGCACAAAAAAAAATAGATTTCAACACTAATATTGACAAGTCCCGTAAGATTAAGTAAAGTAAATTAATAAATGACCCACCATATTTTTGTTTCTTTTATATTAAGTCAAATAGTTTATTTGCATACGGATAAAATTATAAAAATTATTTTGTTTTAAAATATTTTTTAACATTTCTGCATTAAAAAACCACATTTCAGCCCTATAATAACAGATTTCATCACTAAAAAAATAGATTTCAGCACTAATATTGACAAGTCCCGTAAGATTAAGTAAAGTAAATTAATAAATGACCCACCTTATTTTGTTTCTTTAATATTAAGTCCAATAGTTTATTTGCATAAGGATAAAATTATAAAAATTATTTTGTTTTAAAATATTTTTTTACATATCATAGAAAATAAAATAGTTTTGTATATATATATAAATATATATTTAGATATATTATTTCGGGTCGAGCCTAGTTTGGGCTTGAAAGTGCTTCGCTTGCGCTCGGCTCAAATTGAATTCGGGCTTAATATCTCGGCTCAAACTCGGCTCGGCTCAAGCTCAATAAAAGCTCGGCCCAAATTTAGCGGGCCGAGCAAGCGGGCTTCGAGCCTGGTCGGCTCAATTGACAGGCCTATATACAAGGGATCTTATACTCACACTTTAGGATCTCTGGGGCACATTGCCCAGATGTGTGGGAACAAGATAAACAAGTCAAGAAAGTACTTTACAAGCATTGCGGCGAGACTAACATTTCATTAGATCGAAGACTAAAGCATACTGGCTATTACAAGCCCAAAAGCAAAGATGATGCGGCATTAAAGTGTGCTTTGGGTTGCCAAAATTTGCAGAGCCTAATGAGAATACAACAAATGTCTTATCCTGGGATAACAATGTTGAGTGAACCCATAAAAATTAAAGGTTTGTCCTACTTAACACCAATTGATTTTAAGTTAGATGGTGGCTTGAGATTTGATTAGTGGTATCAGAGCCAATGGTCACAGGTTAGACTCATGTCTGTCTCATTTATTGGGAGATTGTGTTGAAATGAGAGTACAATAAATGAGTTGGTATTGCACAAGCATCTTGAGTGGATTCGTAAAAGATTTAAGGTATGCCCTCCTTAACATCAATTGGTTTTGGCGGCTTTAGATTCGACAAATTCATATTATAATGCATCATTGCACAAAGAAGTGCTTGCTCACATCAGCAGGGCTAAGTTGGATGATCGACTTCTCACTCTCGAGTATTACTAGACAAAGATTGAGGCAGACTCGTCAGTTTTCGTGAAGAAATCCTAGGCCTATCAAACTCCTCCATGGAAATCTAGTCCATGCACCATCGATAACCTTCACACGCTCTCCACTCCTTACCCATTTCACCCATTTCATACTAAGCATTTGAGTTGATTATTGAAATTACCCCACTCGAGCTAAGACATGGATATTTGTGGCCACCGAGCAAAGCACCAAAGGGGCAGAAGTAGTTGCTCTTCAAAGGGCAACAACTCAAATTGTGGCAAGCTTCATCATAAAGCACATCATATGTCGATATTAGCATACTAAAAGTGGATTTATCAAATAATGACAACCTTTTATCAACCATGAAATAACGGCATTCACTTTCAAGTATGGGATCACCCATCAAACATCTTTAGTGGCTTATCCCAAAGGAAATGGTCGCGGAGGTGATGAATGCTCAACATCTTAGGGAAGATGAGGAAAGAGTTCCCTCGCACATGGAATGACATGCTCCCTTTGATAGAGGCACTTGATGAGATAAAGCAAAGAAAAACTTCCAAGTATGCACAAGGCGGAACCCTTGTTAATGCTAAGAAGGCTCAGTGGAGAGCAATTAGTTCTTAAAGCAACCACGCACCACATGAGAGACCATGGATGGTGCAGATCAGTTTGCTCGAGAACGGGAAGGGCCACTAATCATCAAACATGTTCATAAATTTGAGTATTGTCACGTTAACGAGCAAGATCATGAGAAGCTTCAAAAGCGCATTATTAAGTGGCTCAAACATTATTATACGTAATTAAGTGTTGTAATTCTCACTTATGGCTCTCAACAATTCGAAATAATTCATTTGTACATGTATTAGCTTTCTTTTTTAGGTAATGATATTTGCAAGCAAGCATTATTCAAGAAAGAATTGTCACAAATCTACTTGTATAAGAATTTACGAAACAAATAAAGAACCAAAAAAATTGTATTTTTCATTCACTACTGAAAGCCCATTACAAGTTACAAAAATAGCAAGTACGAGAGATACATAATAAGAACGCGTTTGATACATTAGTTGAACAAACTTTGCTCGACTCACTCCCCACAAACTTCTCTAACTCTCCCTATCCACGAACTTCTGTTCAAAAGATGAACCAAAGAACGAGTTGTGCTTTCCTAAAAATTAGTTCCTCACCTTTCCGCCACACAACATCCACTCGTTGAGCTTCTTGCAAAAGCTTGATTGTAAGAGCATCCTCACTTCTAATGATGATATATTAGTAGCCATCAAAAATCATCTCGGTTGTTGAAATCATTTTGACAAAGGAATGATCTAAAAGCTTGAAATATGCTTACAAAAATCGAATACAAGCCTGCTAAACCGTTCCAAATCTTCTTAGGAGTCTTGTTAAGACGAACCCACAATAAACAATATTCGCAGTATTTTGCCAATATCTCAACTCAACTTAACAAAGCCTCTTCCCAATTATTTGGGGTCGGCTACATGAATCCTATTTTTCCATTCCATTCTGTCCAGTGCAATATCTTCGGTTAAACCACATGATATCATGTCCTTTTTTATAATATCCCACCAAGTTAATTTAGGCCTACCTCTACCCCTTGGGTTACCATCAATACTAACTAAATCACTCTTCCTTACAGGAGCATCCATTAGTCTACGCTTGACGTGTCCAAACCATCTAAGTCGATTTCTCTCAATTTATCTTCTATAGGAGCTACTTTTACCGTTTCACGAATTTGTTCATTTTTAATTTTATCCTTTCGAGTTTTACCACAAATCCATCTTAGCATTCGCATCTCCGCCACACTCATTTTCTGCACATTTTGTTTCTTAGTTGCCCAACACTCTGTCCCATATAACATGGCGGGTCTAATGACCGTCCTATAAAATTTTCCTTTTAACTTCAAAGGTATACGCCTATCACACAGAACGCCGGTCGCACTTCTCCACTTAACCCAGCTTGCTCTAATCCTATGCGTAACATCATCACTAATATCTCCATCTTTTTGTATAATCGATCCTAAATAACGAAAATGATCATTTCTAGGTATTTCTTGACCCTCCAATTTCACCACATCTCCATTTGTCCTCCTATTACTACTAAAATTACACTCCACATATTCTGTTTTAGTTCTGCTTATTTTAAATCCTCTTTTCTAAAGTTTCTCTCCACAATTCCAACCTAGCATTTATCCCCATCTTAGTCTCATCGACTAAAACAATATCATCTGCAAATAGCATACACCATGGCACCTCATCTTGTATTTGTCCAGTCAACTCATCCATAACAAGAGCAAAGAGATAAGGACTTAATGCTGAACCTTGGTGTAGCCCTACCGTAATTGAAAATTCACTACTTTCTCCAGCTGATGTTCTTACTGTAGTCATCGCACCATCATACATATCCTTGATCATGTCAATATATCTGCGAGTCACTCCTCTTTTATGTAGAACCCACCATATTATATCTCTGGGTATCCTATCATACGCCTTCTCCAAATCTATAAAAATCATATGAAGATCCTTCTTTTTCTCTCTATACCTCTCCATTAATCTCCTCAATAAATAGATTGCTTCCATTGTTGACCTCCCAGGCATAAACCCAAATTGATTCTCAGATATTGTTGTCTTCAATCTCAATCTATATTCAATCACTCTCTCCCAAAGTTTCATTGTATGACTCATTAACTTAATACCACGATAATTTGAACAACTTTGTATGTCCCCTTTATTTTTATAAATAGGTACTAAAATACTTTTTCTCCATTCATCGGGCATCCTATTAGTCATTAAAATTCTATTAAATAATTTTATAAGCCATGATACTCCATCCTCCCCTAAGCACTTCCAAACCTCAATAGGGATACCATCAGGTCCTAAAGCCTTCCCTGTTTTCATCTTTTTTAGAGCAATCCTGACCTCTGTTGTCCTAATTCTACGAAAAAATATATCTTCTCGAGTCTCCCTAAGTTCCTCTATATCTAATCTACTCCCATTATCTCCATTTAATAACCTCTCAAAGTAGTTTTTCCATCTTTCCATAATTTCATCATCTTTGACTAGGACTCTCGAATCATCACTTTTGATGCACTTAACGTTATTAAAATCTTTTGTTTTCCTATCCCTAAGTTTAGCAAGCTTATAAATACTTTTGTCCCCTTCTTGTGTTCCTAATTTTGTATAAAGATCATCATACGCTTTTAACTTAGCATCTCTTACCACTTTCTTAACTTCCTTCTTAGCCCATTTATATTTCTCAAAATTCTCTTCATTTCTATTTGTTTGCCATGTTTTAAAGCACTCCCTTTTAATTTTTACTATATTCTGAACTTCTTCATTCCACCACCAAGTTTCTTTAGACTGTGGCCCTTTGCCTTTTGATTCTCCAAGAATTTCTTTTGATATTCTCCTAATGCATGTGGCCATCTTATTCCACATTATGTTAGTTTCTTCTTCACAATTCCATGTTGCTTCATTTAATACTTTATCTTTAAATAGTTCTAATTTCTCTCCTTTTATATTCCACCACCTAGTTCGTGAGTTAATCTTCACTTTTCGCACTCGTGATTGATTTTTAATATTTATATCCAACACCATTATCCAATGTTGTGAGGTTAAGCTCTCTCCCGGGATAACCTTACAATCTTTACATGTTAATCGGTCTCCTTTCCTAGTAATGAAAAACTCTATTTGGCTCTTATGTGTTCCACTTTTATAAGTTATTAAGTGTTCAAGCCTCTTTTTAAAACATGTATTTACTAGTACAAAATCATAAGCCATCGCAAAATCTAAGATAGACTCTCCCCCGTCGTTCCTATCTCCAAAACCATGTCCTCCATGCACTATCTCATATCCTACACGATCTTCTCCTACATGGCCATTAGAATCTCCACATATATAGATTTTCTCACCTAGGGGTATTTCTTGAATTAGTTCATCCATTTGTTCCCAAAATTGTACTTTAGTGTGCTCATCTAATCCTACTTGAGGTGCATAAGCACTAACAATATTAATTATGTTTTCACCTAATACCAATTTTACAAGTATAAGTCTATCACCTTTCCTAATAACGGCTACGATATCGTCCTTAAAGTTTTTATCTACTATTATTCCAACTCCGTTCTTATTTCTATGTTTTCCTGTATAATATAATTTAAATCCTGTATTTTTCTATTTCTCTAGCTTTCTCACTGACCCATTTAGTTTCTTGTAAACAAGCTATGTTAACTTTTCTTCTTATCATGGTATCTACTAACTCCATCCCTTTTCCTGTCATAGTCCCTATGTTCCAAGTCGCTAACCTAAGTCTAGTATCCTGGACTAGTTTCTTTACCCGCACACGTCCAGCTTGTTGCATCCCTTTTCCTGTAAATAACGTTGACAATATAAGGAGGGAGAGAGAGAGAGAGAGAGAGTTCAGCTTTAACCCTCGGGCTACAATTGCCACATAAAGAATGAGAAAATAGGTTTTTAATAAGGGTATGCTTTTTGAATGGGTGGACTTAATGGGTTGTAATTTGTAAATGGGTTGGCATTCAACCCGAATGAAATTAATAATCTGGACTTATCAACTCGTTGAGAAAAGTGTTAGGCCCGAAATCCCTTGATGATTTTAAATGAGCAGACTCCTGAAGGAGGGTTTGTTTTGCCCCCTAGCGACATAGTTTTTAGAGGTGGTACAACTACACACCTTGCCTTAAAGAACTACTACTTCCAACAGAGAAGTAGTGACAACAGAGAAGTAGTGAGGTTCGCAGGTCATTTTAGAGAAATTTATGCAAGTTATAACTGTGCTTTTTTACGGATTTTCAGTTTTCTACATATTTCATCCTTGGACAAATGGTGTTTGGATAAATTGTTGAGTTGAGATACTAGGTAGTTAACATTTGTTAAGGCGCTTGGAGGGTGACCATCCCAAATAGTGGTATATCGTAGTTGCTCATGCAGAGCTTTTCTAACAATGCAGTCAATTGCAGACAAGACTTTCTCCATTTCAGGTGGTGCTTAGCATGTCTGCACCATGCCTATTGACTTGGCAGAGTTACCACGTATGACACTCATTTGCCAGTCCATTTCTTAGCTTGCTGTTCATATGGCCACCATTTATGAGGAAGCTAAGGCCCGGCTGCATGGGTATATATAGTATAAGGAGAAGGTATGGTCCCACTGGCAAAAACTTGTGTTTCAAGCTAGAGCCTTGCCCATGGTCTACCTGAGCAAAGAGTGTCGACAAAGGTGGTCTCACAACCTTTGGATGCCTATGTACAATCTTTTTCAAGTGTCCCGTTGTTGTGGAGATACAGCCTCTTATGAGTTGAATCTCCAACCAAAGTTCAAAGTCCGTCGCTTCTCTAAAGTCGCCAACCAGGCTTCGTTTTTTGGCAACCATGTCCTCCCCTTTCTCTTCCTTTGATTGACAAACTCAGTGCGAAAACCACATCTCTGGATCGACAGAATCCCACACTCACTACCTTTCCTTGTCTAATGGCTAAACACCCATTATGTGGGGCATTTGAATTCCTGAGGTCGTCGTACCGCAGTTGGAGGTAGAGTCCTCGCAGAGGGGGAAAGTGATGCTGCTTATGTGTAATTTGGTCGCGATTTCATCTGAAATGTGCCAGGGTCCTCTTTTTTATTTACATTATTTCATTATGTAGTTTCCCTTTTGGTCATTTGAGTATAAAAGCGACTTCAAGGTACTTTGAAAATTACAGTACGATGGAAAACCCTAATTTGATAGAGATTGTGAATGAGAACAATCGAAACACCAGTTTTCATGTGTTGTGTCATGTGCCACACGTGATTAATTTTTTCTACATGGACAAAAATCTTCTATATCCTACCTTTAGAGTGGAAATGGATGCACTTCAAATTATCTAATTTGTTTGAGGTTGCAAGTGAAAGTTAAAATATAACACGTGAAGTAGAGAATACATTAAAAAGCTACCATCCACGTTATCATAAGAGATTCCAGCTCTACAAGTCAATCTAATGGACTAGAAAAATGAACCTAGAGCTCTTAAAGGTACTAATTTTTCAACCACGTAAACTTTATCTTTTCCTTTTGACAACCAATGATCTATTTATTAAATTTTTGCGGCCCCCAACTCAGCAAATAATCTCAGTCACTAGTGGCAAGTTTTATAACGGAGCGAACACGGTTCTATACAGAACGAAAAATCAAATGAACTGATTGAAGGTGTGATAAGATGAGAAAACTACAAATTTGGTAATACAAATTTCTTTTCCAACTGTTTGCTGCTTTGGAAACTCAACTTCAACAGTTTCAAAGTCTAACAAATACAAGCAGTTATTAGCTTGAATCTACCTCCAGTTACGCCTAAATACAGAGGTCATGATTCAATTCTTGGTTGAGACATGGGTCTGTGCTACCTATCCATATATGAGTAAATAATAATGGCATAAAAATCATATTATAATCTGTTCTAATGGAGAATACAAAGGTATCCAATCCATTCATGGTGAAGCTGACCAATATATGGACATAAATATGTCACCAGGTCTCTTACTATAATAGAGTATAAAGAGCTCTTATGGCTTCACTGAAACTGCTCCAGTCATTATATATGATACCTCTTGGCAGGTCTCAAACAAGCACACTTTCTAAATCATTTACACATAAAATACAAAACACCAACAAATTTGATTTCTAGGTCCTTCAGATCAATTTTAGGAAATGGAGCTACCCAACATGTTATCAACTATTTAGTTCTGGTTATGGTGGCCATCATGGCTCCATCTGGGAAGATAGATTTGTATTGACAACTATAAATTAACAGACAAATTTGAGGCAACGTTTAAATATATAGAAATAGAATCATAAGAGGACCATCAAACTATAAAATTAACCGTTTCCTCATAAACAAAACAAGTATAAAATTAAGCATTTCCTCATAAACAAAACAAGTATAATATTAACCATTTCCTCATAAACAAAACAAGTATAAAATGAACCATTTCCTCATAAACTAAACAAGATATAATGCCTCCCTAAAAAGTATTTCAATCCAAAATTTAAGAGCTAAATAACCATTCACCCAAACACAGAATCTCAAAATTGACCTCTCTAATTTGCATGATATTAATTATAGTACCTATATATAGAAACAAAGCAGCATCTGAAACACATAATAAAGAAACCAGAGCAGGGTAACAAAAAAGAACCTCGCTATAGACTAAACAGCAGCCACCATCACTCCAAATCAACTTCTTTCTTATGCAATGATAAAAACACTACTAAGCTTTTTGAGCATTGCGTGCCCTCTCATTTTCCACCTTCTGGGAAAAAAGTTTCGTCGCAATCATATTATCATCAAAATACCGCGCATATGGATGCCCCTTAGGAACAAGCCTCCTATACTTGTCAAAATTCTTCTCTGCCTCATCTTTTTTCCTCAACAAAGTATATATAATCCCTTGACACAAATACGGCCGAAAATCCCTTGGCTCTTCCTTCACAAGCTCCTCATAAATCTTCAATGCATTATTGTAATCCCCATCAATAACTCGAATCTGCGCAAGCAAAAGCTTGAAGTCCCTCAAATCATCCTTCTTCTTCTCCTTCTTGCACATCTCAATTCCCTCCCCAATTCTCTTCTCAACCTCCTTCAATTCGTCGATTGACTCCGTTTGCGAAGCCGCCATTACCAAACCGTGATAGGCCTCAACGCATAAAGGGTCTTTGGAGAGAATCTCATTGAACCCCATTTTGGCTAATTCGAGTTCTCCACCATAAGAATGCATGTGGGCTTTCAATAATGGCCATTCCACGTCGGACGGTTCGAGCTTCATGAGCTTTTCGATAATGATTATGGCTTCTTGGAGTTTACGGTTTTTTATTTTCAACTCCATGAGGGTTTTAAGAGCGTGAATGTCATCAGGGTGATAACTCAAGTGCTCCTCGAGGCTTCTTTCCCTCTCTTCATCCGAAACGACATCATTTTCTACCGTGGGAGGCGGAGAAATGGGAGCGGCGATGAGTGGGTTGAGGTTGAAGCGGGCAAAGAAAAGAGCAGTGGTGGTGACAGCTGCAATTAGAGTGGTTTTGAGGAGAGAGAGTGGGAGTGGGTTTGGGGGTTTGGGGTTTTGAGGATTAGAAAATGATGAGGCTTTGATGGGTGATATGTGTGAATATGATGAATAGAGTGATGGTGGAGGTGGGGGTGGGGTTCTGAAAGTGAGGGAAGAAAAGGGCGTTGAAAAGGGCGGAGGGGTGTGATGAAGTGCGAGAGGAATAGGTCTGTGACGGGTGTTGAATTTAGTGAGAGCTTCCATGGATTTAGGGTTTAAGGTGGGGAGTGTAATAAAACCCTGATGATAATACAGTCGGTAGGGAGGGAGAGAATATGCTTTTTAAGTTTTGAACCTTGGTTTGGGAAAAGTAGTGGACTTGTTGGATGCACTTTACAAAGCCCAAACTAAGTCCATGTTTAATTCTTCATGGCTACTTAATACTTACTAGTTGTGCCCACGTTCGTTGCACGTGTGGCCGTTTCCAGATATTAATCTTCCTTCTACTGCAAATCTGTGAAGGACAAAGTAATAAAAATACTTGTAACTTATTATGTAGAATTTGTTTTGTTAGAATATAACATAAAGTACCTAGTACGAAGCATCAATCCCTACCCCCAAAACCAAACATCCATTCAACTATAAACTATACAAGATATTCCCGTGAATACTCTAAATCTATCACAAACGAACTCAGAACTCCCTACTTAAAAGCAGGAAGAAATACACATAAACATGTATGTATACATAATCAGAATCCCTATAACTGCAACAGAGGTACTGCAAAAACTTTGGTAAAAATACCTCTTTCGAGTGGTTGAAACGAATTATGTGGCTCATCAAATGGGTAAACAAATTAGGGGATGTTAATATGGAGCATAAAATTTGTTCGTACTTAGATCTGGGAAAGGTAATTTTCTGAGGCTTAATAATGACTCTAAAATTAAGGATTTGTTAGCCAATAAAAATCCCTGGAGATTTGAAAATAAACCAATCTATTGTTGAATTGACCCTGTAACCCCACAAAGTCAATACAGGTAAATTTTGGCAGTTTGAAATTTTCCTAGGTTATTATCCTCTGAAATCATTTTTCGACGCGTTCAGAGTTTGTAAAGTGCAATTTTCTGTGAGTGACACTATGCTAACTAATCTGTTATCTGATTCCCAAAACTCTTTCATCTTCTGAAATTCAAACCCTAAATCTATACTCAATTTGTTAGTGCTCAGATCAACATACTGAATATTAGAGCATACATGAAGGGAATTCCCTATCTCACCAGTTAAATTATTACTCCAAATATTCACAACAACCAAGTTGTCACAAATTGTAGGAAAATGTATAGAATTCCACCATGAATTATATTAAGTGAAAGATGTTAAGCTTAATAGTAAACCAACTTAGAAGACAACACATTATTATATTATGCATCCACTAAGGTTGATTTCGCTGAAAGAATCCTACCTTTTCTCGCTAAAATTCTAGTTACAGCAGTAGCTACTGTTCTTGCTTAGTCATTCATTCGGCTTACTCTTCTGTGCCAGCCAACTGACATGTATCTGTAAGCAATAGCAGCAGCTACTGTTGTTGCCAGCCTGTCATGCATGTGGGCGATATCGACTGATGACTAAATCCTATTTAGGACTCGAAGGACTTCATGGTATGACTAAATCCGCGTGTGGGACTTTGTCTTCAGATGCTTTTTATGTTTGACTATGTCCATAGAGTGGTATTAAGGTTTATTCTGTAATTTCAGCCTTGCACACAGGGCATTGAGGCTGTTGATGATCTTGGATTTCAGCAGATACACTTGGGTAATGAATCCATTTGTAAATACATGGGTAGTAATAGAGGTGGTTACAGGGTCTTGAACCATGTCTAGGCAGATGTTACAGTCGAAACCACCGTTCGCATTATTTTTCGTTAAGTTGGTGGATTATTTTCTAACGCTTTCGACTTGATATTGGTCTACTTTTCTACCGTACTAAAGAAATAGGATTCTCATCATTGACGTTATTAATTGGGTACCTAACCACTTGTCTCTTTTTCTTACTACCATAAAAAATTAAAATGTTATTCACCATTTTTATAATTTACCAATCAGATGTACCCTACACTAATCACGTGGGAAAAAAATCTTCTCTCTGATGTAGGTGAAAGACGATAGTATTTTGCCAAGTGCTAAATTTTCAGGACTAAATAAATGGGACAATATGTGTCAAATCTTCATTATACTCAACAATTTAGGTCGCAACCTATAAAACCAATGCCAAATTCATCCCCGTTCTCTCTGTATACGTATTCATCTAGTCTCCCATATATATGAATTCAATAATTATGACATAATGAAAATAGTTTGAAAAATGTAGGTTAAAAAAATATATATTCGACTAATATAAAAATAAGTTATGTATCAAAACGTAAGTTTGTGCGTAAATGTCATTTTAAACTTAGTGGACCCAAAATTCTACTCAGTGAGTACCCAATTGCTCCAAAAAAGTCCACTAAATAATGAATCATCAGAGTCTTTAATTATTTTGGTTCATAGGTTATTTCATTTATCATGATATCAAAAAGTTTAATATGTATATTGCAATTACGTAATTTTGTTTATCCAAACAATTATGTTATTCCTTATTTTATAAAAATTTGGGTGTCTACTTGGTTCTACTCTATAATTTGTTGTACACGCGTAGTTTGTAAATACACCTCTTTCACAAAACTATATCACCTGCATTTCTTTGAGTATTAGGTACCATGCATATATGCATTTGTATTTTATAATTCGCAAATCGGGTACCCAAAACAGAAAACGGAGATAAAAATGTTAAAGAAAAGACAGGGATGAATTTTATCAAACACATGATATGTAATGGATTCCATTCATGCTAACAAATTTTAATTGTCTGACACTCATAAAACAGTAATACATAATTGGATCAAAACATATACTCCAATCATGTATATAATCATTTATTTATTTTACAAAAAGGTATTTGAGATTAGAAAATTGTTAGGCATTTTAAGTGAGTTGTGTTAGTATTAGGAGAGAAATGAGATTTCGTGTTATGTCATATTACTTTTATTGGTGAAAATAAGATTTTGAGGGGTGTCGTGTCATTCTTATTTTGGTTGGGTTCCTGTTTGGTTAAAAAAAATAACATATACTGTGGCGTGACACTTTTACTTGGGTCGTGTTCGTGTTTTGTAAAAAATAATATTTCATGTTGTGTCGTGCCACTTTTATTAGGATCGTATTCATTTTTGCTTAAAAAAAAATTATCGTGCCGTGTTGTGTCGAGTAGCTTTTATTTGAGTCGTGTTCGGTTATAAAAACAATTTTTAATTTAAAAAATAGTTTTTTATTTGTTAATTTTTTTCCCAATTTTATGTAAAAAATAATTTTTTTTTATTTTTTTTTAAATCTATCTTAAAAAAAACTTCTATAAAAGTATCATAACAGTTTTTTAAATAATAAAGGGTTTTTAAAACTATCATAACTGTTTTTTTTTTAAATTATTATTTTTTAATTATAAAAATTAAAAAAATATTTAAAAAATAATTTGAAATACTGTTTATTATTGAAAAAAATTAACAAATGAAAATGTATTTGTTTGATCTTTAGAGCAAATGGCAAGTTTATCTTTTAAAAAGTAAATAGAGTGTTTTAAGAATTTTTAGAATCTTTAAGAAATAAACATGTCCAACTGGAAAATACATATGAAGGCATAAAAAATAATAATCAAATAAAGTGTGAACTTGGTAATTCCTTAACTTAAAATATACATATAATTTTTTTGAAATTAACATTGAATTTAGAATTATTATAAAACATGAATAGAACAACAATAAAATTGGAAATACAAAATCTGAGCACAAAAGAGAGACAACATTCATGAATGAGATAAATATAATTACAAAAATTATGTATTTGCTTTCAAATTAACAAATGCATACTTATGATGACAAATGAAAAATGAGTAAAAAATTAGAGAGGAAATTAGGAGTATTGACCTTATTGTTTTGGACAAGAAACAACAACAAAGAAACTATACAATATGAATCTGATGGGAAGATGAATGAACTTGGACAACTGACTTTTAATTTCTAAGGTTTCAAGATGAATGTATTTAGAAGTTTTGTTGGATGAATGTATTAGGAGAGAAAACGTATCAAGATAAGATTCATTGAATGATTTTAATTTAATGAATGTGTGAGACTAATATTAAGGGTATGATAGAAAATGTTAATTTAATGATGATAATTTAGTACTTTGAGATTTGAAGAGGAACTTTCCTATTTTTAATCCAAATATTCAATTGGATTTGCTGAATAAATGAATAAGAAGCTGTGAATTTAAAAATTATTCATATAAAGCATAAAAACTAAAACAAATTATGTACAAGTAATGAAGTAAATGAAATCAATGTGTAAAACAATGAAGCGATAATCACATAATAAGATATGAAATCTCATGAAATAGTAAAAATCAATGTCAATGAATCCGAGTTATTTAAAATGTAAAATGCAAAGGAAGAGACAAATTGTTTATGGAAGAACTAAGATAATAACAAAGTGTAATGATAAAATATTAAAATATAATCGTAAAATATTAGGGGTGTCAATTCGGGTTAGTCGTGTCATTTTCGGGTCGCATTGATTTTTATTTTAGTATATGTTTTGGGCACTCCTAAATCTATACAAGCTAATCGGGTCATGTTCGGGTCATTTCGGATTATTATCGTAAACGGGTTATCGGATCAAAAATTGCCAGCTCTATCAAATATGTTGCTTTTGACATTTGTTAGAATTCGATGTGTCTTATTCATCTTCAATTTTATGAGCGACAAAATGTGCAGGCTTTCGATTAGAATCTCTAAGCAATTTTCCTTTAATGTAGAATCTGTTAATTTTGCTAATGCACGTATATAACTTTCAAATATAGTCCGAGTGCACAATCCCCTGTGGAATAAATTAACTTAAAAAAAATAAGTATATGAAATTAGTATAGAACGTTTGAAATGTATGCATGAATTTTACGTTTTAATAAGAATGATATTACCTTTTCTTTATAAACGATGAAAGTTTGAATGTTGCAGGCAATGAAAGACTATGTTTCCTTGAACAGTGTGACTGTTGCTCTTTCGTTGTCATCTTGAACCATTAATTGAAGTAAGTACCTTGTTCTTGGTTGAACAATGAGTCAATATCCAATAATGGTAATATAGCGTACCCAAATTATGAACAACAAAAATTGAGCTTATAGATATTTGTTAAAAACGTAAGACAAACTTACCTGAAAAGTTGAACAGTGAGGTTGTAAACATATGTCAAGGTCTAATCCTAAGATTAAAAAATATAATTTTTAAGATTTCATATTTTTTTTTAAAACAGTAAATTTTAAAACATATTATTTTATAAAACTATATATATATATATATATATATAAAGAAAAAGACACACTTTTTTTTAAATAAAAATTGTAATTTTTTTAATAAAAAAACTCTTGTGTATAAAAGTTGTATTACTAAAAAACTTAATTTTTAAAACAAACAGTATTGTTAAAATTTGTATTCATAAAAAATACTATTTAAAAATGCATTTATAAAAATACTGTTTTTTATAAATAAATAAAATACTATTTTTTTTATAAAATCAATTTTTTTTTTATTTATTTTTATATAAAAAAGTAACGTTTTTTAAAAATACAATTTATATAAAAAAATACAATTTTTTTCTATATATTTTTGTTTTTTTCTTTACATATTTTTAAGAATACAATTTTTTCTTATAAGAAATGAAGTTTTTAATTAAAAAATAAGGTTTTTATAAACAATATAGTTTTCATAAAAAAATTATACCATTAAAGAGGAAATCATCCCTTTTTATGTATAAAAGAGAGAGAGATAGAGGTGTATTTTCAGAGATGCAGAGATCATGAAACCCGAGAAAACAATTAATATGAAATCTAAAGAGCTCCATCCGTGTTTTTTTACAATTATACTCTCTCGAGTTAATAATAAGGATTAAATGTTATAATTTTAAATAAGAACATAGTCAGATGAACCAGATTCTCTCCATACGTGTCTTTTTACTGTAAAAATGAAAAAAATATAATGGTCGGTAATACTGACAAAGGGAGTATACACACAAAGAAATAAATAAAGATAATGCAGATGAACCGGAATCTTGATTAAAAATCGAATAACGTCTTCACCCGTGTAAATTTTGTACCAAATATGTTCCAAGTGGATTCCTGTTCAGGTATTATTTAAAAAGTATCAAGATCAAAATCCTTATTTTAACAGTCTCAGGATCAAAATTCAACATACTAAATTACAGTCTCAAGTTTTAAAAACTCAATAAATTGTTAAAACATCCATTTTCAAACAGTTTTTGTTCTTAAAACTGTTAAAACCTATGCACATGAATTAAACCTATATACATCACTACACCAATTATATAATGTAAACTAATAAAAAAAAAGATAAATTAATGTGTTCAAATTTGGGGGCTTTAAACAGGTTATTATGTAACATGAAACATATTAATCTCTAAAATAAAATAAACAACGTGATAAACAGATCTACACAAAATGATCACAAATTTAAATGTAAATTCGAACCTCATATTTGAGTTACCTTCCACAATGGCATATATGTTTGGGATGGTTTAGTGTTGCTAAGATTATTTCTACTCCACCTGCTTTTTTTATGATTAGTTAGAGGATGGTTTAGTGAGAGAGATGAGATATTTTGAGAAGTGGGTTTCACTTGGGAAGTCTTCATAGCAAAAATTGGGCTTTTTCGTGTATTGGGTTGGAAGTTGTGCATAGGAGATCGTGGTCAGTGTACAAATTAAAGTGCAGTGTATGTGGGTGAGATTAAAATACAATGTATAATATATTCTTGAATGAAAGAGATAGATAGAAGGGTATTGATGGGTTTTTAAATTGTATGAGGGTAAAATAGTCTTTATATCATTAATGAGAAACTCTCCTCTTTTAAAGTAGTAGAGATTTCTACATACCATCACCATTTAAAATGAACTCCTTTCTATTTTTACTTTTATTTTACTAATAGCAAAAATTAGAAGTTTGACATTTCACTCCCTTGAGTCATAGTTTTTCTCTAGGACTGCTCGACTTAATTGTTGTTTCATGCAGCAAAATACAATAAAAATTGTAAGTGCACAAAATTCATAACTGGTAAATCATCAATCACACAAGTCTGAGTTGATAATGCATGAATAAATTAATGTAGACAAATAAACAAAAGGGGCATATCATATATGTGGTTCGACAAATTATTTACGTCCACTTAGGAAAGAGATCTTTCATTGATGTGAAACTAAATGTATTTTTTTTTTTAAAGATTTTGTATAATGACAACACAATTGGTATAAGACCATAACTTCGTTATCTTATCTCTATTGTACTTGAGATTAAAAAAAAGAACTTAAAATATTATGAGATATGTTACAAGGAACCTGGCACCAAAATCATACCATTCATGTGAACATACCCAAGCAACACAATGAAGATCACAAACAACATTGAAAATTATAAGTAACACACTGAAGATTCAAAGTATCATCAAACTCTACCACTGTTCGTCCCTCAAGCTTCAAGTGAAGTTCACCATCAACCAAGTATACAAGCAAGCTCATCATTGTGTCACACAAAGCAAAACATCCAAACAAATTGTCTCTCAAACATCAAGTGAAGTTCAATATCATACCGGTCAAACAAGTAAGCCCATTATCACATCCTGCAACCTATGATGATAAAGCTCAAAGTAAGAAATATATCATAAGCCCTCGTTTTATGATTCAAGCTAGTCAAAGAATGCTCAAAAGCCCTAACACATATTAATTTATTTTGTTATACTTTAGGAACCATTTTAGAAAAGTAAAGTAGCTTATTTCAACGTGTATAAGCTCAAAACCTACTCACTTAAGCCATACATAGAGCCCCCTAAACCTTCCCTAAAGCATGGACCAAATCCAACAACATTTTGACTAAATCTTTACAAGTTTAGTCAACTAAAAGTCCCATGAAAAAGTCTAGCCATCTAAGACTTTGAAATAAGCCAACTCAAGGAGTTTCAGTCGACTAAAAGTGTCAGATTTCAAACTTGTACTTTGATAAATTCCTTCATCTTTTCATTATAAACCCATAAGCTTTCTAAACTTTTTACCAAGCTTTTTACCAACTTTTGACTTCCTCCAACACTATAAATAAGTGTCTCCCATTCCATTCCAAACAACGCAAACTACAACAACAATCATCTCAAGCAAACTTCCATAATCCAACGTTTGTGTACTCCCTTTTCCTGAGTTTTTAGAAAGAAATCAAGAAAACCCATTTGAGAGTTTTAAACCCAAAATATCCAAAGCTTCAATAAAACCCACTTGAACCAAAAGTTTCAATCCCAAACCCTCTTTAGCAACGTTATAATCCCAATACCCACTTGTACTAAAGTTATACCCGAAAACCCATTTGAGTATATTACTAGTGAATCTCGTTTGTTTACTTTTTAGAGAGAGAAAGTAAATCCACTTCATCATTTTTAGTAAAGCTACTTTGTTTTACGCTTTGGTTATAAATTTCATTGTTGTAATGAACAATTAAAACTTCATTATATCTTCTCGATCGATATTGTCATTGTTGCAGATAGCCGAGGCATTTAAAATCCTTGGACTATTTTGTTGGTACCACTTAGGCAATGACGAGTTTAGCATCTCGTTGGTTACGATTTTCAAGGTAGTATTCCTTATGAGATTTTGGTTCAACCGTAAGTGAATCGGAGATAGTGAAGTTTTCGATTACCGTCTTGAGCGTGGACGTAGGCAGAGGTCGAACCACGTTAAAATCTCAGTTTGCAAAGTTTTGATCAATTAATCTCTACATTAAGTTAAGAAATTTTTAAAAATTTTATTAAATCCATATACCTAATTCAACCCCCTCCCCGCTCTTAGGTATATATCCGGGCCAACAATTGGTATTAGAGCCTAACTCATAGATACTTATTTTGAAAAGTATATTTTGAGTATAAATATCAAAAACTTAATGGCAATACTATCCCAAATATTTTTTTACTAGAAATGACATCCCATGTTTTCAAGAGAATATTTTAAACTTTGGAAAGGTAGAACAATGGGCATGATTCAATTTCTTGATTATTTTACTTGAAAATAATTGGTGATAAGAAATCAACCCTATTAAATAAATTGAGTATAGAAAAGAAAAATGAATTACGTGTTAAAACTATGATAATATTACGCTCTTCGATAGATAATGTTGTTGCGGGAAAAGTAGAACATTGCAAAGAAGCAACAAGATTTGGGATATCCTCATGAAAGAATACTCAGAAGAAAATGCCAAAGCTGTCTTGATAAAATATCCACATCCAAATGATCCATCAATTATCAAGACATGTGAAGATGATGAAGAAATCTTTTGTATAATAAAAGAAGTTATAATGGAGGAATCACCAAGTTCCTCATCAAAAGATGTAGTTCTTTACATAGCCCCAATTTCAAAATAAGAAATTATCTTGGAAGATTTCACGAGTTCATCATCCGATATGAAATCGTAATGTTACCTATGTACAAGAAGAACCAATAAACGATGAGGTAAATTTAAAAACCCTTGGTATTGATAGCATTTCAAAAGAGGATATGATAAATGCATATAATCAATTAGATCAACTTAATGATACATTGGTAATTGGCTATAAAAAAAACTCTTGGACTCCCACACTGCTATACAAAATGAAAAATAAATTCCTATATGTATCAGAAGAAAATATTAAAAAAACAAAAGGTTAATCTTAGAAAATGATAAACTCAAGAAGGAATTTGATACTGAAAACATAAATAAAAAAAATCCCTACAAACATCAAACACCATTACACTTTTTACAAAAGAAAGAGAATACTTTTGAAAACCACCATACCCAACTAAAGAAGAATCATTTTCGTATTATTTTTAAAAGGAAAGATCATACATATATTGATTACAAATCCCATTCTTCTAATGCTCATTATAAGGAAATTATTCATCACAATTTAGTATGTCGTATACCGCTACAAGTCGTCGAAGGATTGAGAAGATTATATCTACTAGAGATGAATTCGAATTACAAGAAGACTTCAATATTCAAGCCCAACAAGGATAAATTTGGTAAATTATGTTTAAGTTTCATTTACATTTCATATTAAAAGTGTCGGGATATTTTTTATAAAAGTTAAAATGGTTTTTGAAATTTTTATAAATATTTTTTATTTTTCAAAACGTTTTATCATAAAAGTTTTGGATAAATGCTTCCTGATCCTGTGAACAGTTTTATGTTTTGAGGTTTTCAAGTTATTTAAAAGTCTAAAGTTTTGTAGGGGGATCAGTTTGAAGTTCAAACGAGATGGAATCTCTCTCAAACGACATCGTGTCATTCGAACGAGAGGACTTTTTATCTGACACGTCTTGAAAACCTAAGGGCACGTGAGAAAATTTTGAGAGAGAAGCTTGAGTATGTCGAGGGTGAGAGAGATAGTCTTAGAGGGTTGATGGAGACTATGAAAAAGGAACTTTTAGAGTTTGAGAATTCTAGACGTTTACTCGAGTCGAGGATATGTGAGCTTAAGAAGAATTTGAGAGAATCAAGCAAGGTAAAATTTGATTTGGAGTCTCGGTTAGAAAAATTAGATAAAAGTTTAGGGACTGTCCAAATTAAGGAGGATAGGAGTGGTATAGGCTTCGATGAGAGTGTCGCACCCATTCCCAAAGCCAACCCCACATGTGTGAGAGAGCCTCCTAGGGTTGTTAGGAGAGAGGCACCTAAGATTATTAAGAGAGACACCGAGGGTTGTCAAGCGAGAGTCACATAGGGACATCGTGCGAGAGGCACCTAGGAATTTAAGGAGCGCGCCACCTAGGAATTTGAGGAGAGGGCCACCATTAGGTAACATTCACCACCCAATTTACACTTACACACATTGCGGTAAACAAGGTTATCTTAGGCGTTTCTGTTACAAGCTTTTAAAAGGACCTAATAAGTTTAATAGAAAAGGAAATTTGATTTCTCAAACCCCGAGACCTCGTTACACATCAATTTGGGTGAGGAAATCGGATTTAGAGGCTTATGGTCTAATTGTTCACGACTCTCGTTTGCTTGCACGTGATTCACCCCATGTGAGATCGTTTGGTTGATTGTGTTTGTTATTTTTCATACGCTAACTGTGATCCATGATATACTCTTACTAGTGTTATAACTCAATGTATTATAGTTCTCATTGTTTTATGAGTTTTAGCTACTGTTTTAGCTCTGTCAGCACCTTTCAAGTATTATTTTCTAGAAAAAATTTCACTGGGCAACTATGTTTAACATTATGGGAATATGTGAAAATTGGTTTTCTCGTTCAAACGAGATAGGTTTTCGTTCGAGCAATTTTTGGTCTCGCGCAAAGTCTTCTCGCGAGATGCCATGTCGTTTGAACGACAGGTAGTCTCGTTCGAGCGACCAGGATGACTTTGACAATTCAGTTTGCAGTACTCTATGTTCTTTGGTTACATTATTTGGTATTGCTAGGTTGCTTATGACAGTTCACATGCAGTCATTTTTAGTATTCATACTTAACTGCTTATAATGCATTATTCGTTTAATCACTCATGCTTAGATTATTGATTCATTTGTGTTACTGTTTGCTACCATAGGATGTTTCTCATGCCAATAATATGCATATTGCTAGTGTGTACCATGTGTTGTATTTATGGTTTGTGTTTTTTGAAATTTTTTGGAAAAATACAAAAAGATTTTCATTTTTTGAAAAAAAAAATTGAAAAAGACAAAAAGAGTTTTGTATTTTGTTTTACACCATTTATGGATCGACACTTAGGATGACCGAGTCAAAATTTCATTCCATTTATCCACGTGACTATTTGATAGTGTTTTGAGACAATATATCATGACATCTATGTGCTTTGCAATATTTGGAGTCATTGTGATGTTATAAGTTGATACTTCCTTCATGATTGATGTGACACCACGACTAATTAAATATCGGGTAGCTACTCCTTTATTAAATTAATACAAAATGCCAAGTTGGTTCAGTTCATAGCATCACTGTCGAAAACGTTTTAACAATTACTAGTCACCTAATATTTAAAAAGTGAGTTGTCAATTTTAATTAAATCCGATTAACATGCAATAAGTAGATTATGAAATGCTAACATAACCACCACAACATATACACAATAGAATAACCATAAAATAATAATAAATCCGGAGGAATACTCCTCACAACAATCCAAATACTGAAATAACAAATACCAAATCCGCATCACTAAATTAATTACAATCCAAAATCTGAAATAACTGAATAAATAAAGTGTCTCTAAAAGAAATGGGGCGACATGCCCAACAGATGAGGAAATCTGATAATATAGAGTCAAGATCGAAAGTGCAGGCGTCTACTGTCAAGGCCCTGTAATTTCCACAGCAACTACAGTACGTCACCGGAATGGAACTCCTATGCTTGATGTCCTTGTGGCTGGGCACCTAAAAGGTTTTTACAAGAAAATATATTTGGAAGCAAATGGGTCAGAGCCCGATTGTGAAAACAGTTTAAAATATAACAAGTGTTTAATATCATTAAACAGTGAATATAAAATACATGATAGTGTGTGCATTCACATGAGTTCCTCACCTCTCAACTAATTGTGCACTCCTATCGTACACGTACCCATTCTAGTTATTCCCATAGCTAACTAGTCCAATATAAATCTAAAATTACTATACGATTCACGATTTCATTCCGGCATCTTCCTTTAAGCGGAGAGTTTTACATTTCTTCTCGGTTTCCCGTATTAGCAATACTACTTACTAGAGAATTACCATTTTATCTTTACAAAAACATTGTTATTATCTATACTCGCATTTATACATGACAGTGCATTTCAATTAATAGTATTTATTCTCATCATAAATATACAATACTAGCACCCCGAGACTAAGTTGCGGTGCACACATACTCTGCTATCCAATCCCGGTACATCACGTACATAAGGACCACGTATTCCGAATCTCTCATGAATCGTTTTCAATAAACAATAATCACAAACAATGGAGGCGAACAAGTTCACATCACATGGGTCACGCACATACCTAAGCTCCCATGATCAGCAGACTTATTAACTTCTCAATAAGTCCTTCTCTGGCCTATGTCCTCGAGGTACCAATCTAAATCCCCCCGTAGGCACACAAAGATTAGATGGCCCTGATCGAACGCCGACCTCCCGTGATAGCAAGCATGGTAGGTATGTTATACACAGATAACCACATATACTAAGAATTCATACTTCTTAGATATATCAATATATTAATAGAGGTATACTTCTCGTTCTTATACCATCACTTAATGTTATACGTTTATAAGTCCCCGATTTATATACATTAGAGTTGTCAACTCTTCTCACGTCGTAATTAGGTACTCGTTCCCAAATCCATAAACGTCATCCGGTTTACTACAAGATTCTAAGTTTTACTCCTCATCGTACTTTAATCTCCCAAATATAACTACTAATCAATAAGGGAAGGTTACTACTCCATTAGATAAGTTTACGGGACATTTGAAATAAAAATCAAGCCTAAAAGGCCATTTTGTCAACTCGTTAGAAATCTCGTTCGAACGAGGTCGTTCGAACGAAAGGCTTTGAACGAACTAACAACTCGTTAGAAGGGATACTGTCATCTCGTTAGAAGCTCGTACGAACGAGGTCATTCGAACGACCTGGGTAGGTCTTCTAACGAGATGGCAGACTGAACCCAGAAATCTCCAAAATCATTTTTCTTCCTTTTTCTCTTTCCTAAATACACCCTAAGACTATGAAAATTACGTTTTAATGTTTGTCAACTAATATTAGTCACCCTAGATCATTTCTTAACATACTTTTGGGGTCAAATCTTACAAATTAACATGCCAAAATCATAAATCCCCAATTCTTGTCCCAGACCTTATGAACTTGAACCTAGAATTTAATTTCATAAAAAGACTCCTTATAAATCCGTTTTCAGATCATCAAAAGTTATGTTTCGTATATTGAATTCATCCATTATCGTTATACATGCAAATTTCTACCCAAAACCACAAGTTTCACAATAATTCCATTTGGGTATTCTTCATCAAAATTCTCAAGACATAAACAGTTTTTTTCTACACTACACATGGAGGAAATATTCAATACAAATAATGACATCAAAACACTTGCCTTAGATTTGTTCTTCTGAATTGATGTTGGTGAATGAAGGTTGATTTTCCCCTTGCTCTACAGAATTCTCCCAAGGATGGTGATGGTGGTTGGAGGTTTTCTTTTGGAACCTCTTCAAACTCTTCCTTTAACTCCCGTAGCCCTCTAACTTACCAAATGCTGATAATGGGCTTACTGGGTTATTTTAAAATATCTAAATTAACACTAAAATTCGTGGGTCTTAATTCCCTAATTTTTAAAATTACCAAAATACCCTTATAGGTTGTCGGTTTGGCCTAAACGTGCCCCGGGACCCAAACTAAACCCCCGGCTAGTGTTTTCTGACTATTTCGACCCTTCCGGACACGTTGGCACACTCAAAATGACCATTCGGTTGATAAAAATATAATTCACTTTTTAATTTAAATAATTTCATTCCTGACGCGACTAACACACGCGTCCCAACTAAATTTCTCAAATTATCGTATTTTTGACTCGTGACAATTTAAATATTTTCAATATTCCTGTATTACCATACATACTCAGAAATATTCAATTTTAACATCATAATCAAATACCAACTCACATCTCGCTAGTATTTATATCCGGATTAATTCCTAATTAATTCTCATTTAATTCAATTAATCCCTTAAATAAAAATCAATAAAATTACGGGGTATTACATACTTCCCCCCTAATAACTGAATTTTATCCCGAAATTCGGAACTAATGAATACCTGGTAAAAATAGCTCTAGATAACGGTCGCGCATCTCATCCTCGCGCTCCCATGTGGACTCCTCAGCATTATGATGCCGCCACTGAACATGTACTAACGGTACTATCTTTGACCTCAGTTTTCGCTCGCTTTGGTCCAAAATAGCAATCGGCCCCTCCTCGTAGGAACTATCGGGCTGAAGATCGATGTCCTCTATAGCAATGTGGGTATAGGCCAAATCATCCCTGAGATATTTCCTTAGCGAGGAAATATGGAACACATCATGAATCCTATGTAAGTGCTTCGGTAACCCAAGTCTATACGTAACTGGTACAATACGCTCGATGATAGGAAATGGTCCCACATATCTTGGTGCTAGTTTCCCCTTCTTCCCAAAATGCATGATCCCCTTCATAGGAGATACTCTGAGTAACACCTGGTCCCCCACTTTGAATTCTCTGAAGAACCTCTTGGCATCAGCATAGCTCTTCTGCCGGTCCTGAGCTACCCGAATGCGGCTCCGTATCATCTTTATCCTTGCCGAAGTGTCCTGAATCACTTCCGGCCCAAGGAGTTTGTTATCCTCCACCTCTAACCAACATACTGGGGAACGACAAGGTCTACCGTATAACGTCTCAAATGGATCCATGCCAATAGTGAATTGGTAGGAGTTATTATAAGCAAACTCCACCAGTGGAAGGTACTGCTCCTACCCCCCTCCAAAGTCTAGGATGAACATGTGCAACATGTCCTCCAACATCTTATTTGTCTGCTCAGTTTGCCCATCAGTCTACGGGTGATAAGCCATACTCAACTGCAACTTCGTACCCCTGGCCTCCTGAAAACTCTCCCAAAATCGTGAAACGAATATCTTGTCTCGGTCAGACACGATATTTAGAGGCACCCCGTGAAGTCCCACTATTTTTGCAATGAAAATCTGGGCATACTGTCCCGTAGTGTAGTCTGTCCTTACGGGTAGAAAATGAGCAACTTTGGTCAACCTATCCACAACCACCCATATGGAGTCGTGACCCCTCTGTGACGTAGGTAATCCTGTGATAAAGTCCATGGATATGCTCTCCCATATCCACATCGAAACCTCAAATGGCTGTAGAAGTCCTGTCGATTTTTGATGATTCACCTTTACTAGCTGACAGGTAGAGCATTTAGAAACGAACATGGCGATATCTCTCTTCATCCTGCTCCACCAATACTGGCGTCTCATGTCTTGGTACATCTTATCCCCACCAGGGTGTACCGCGAACCGTGAGCCGTGCGACTCTGCCATTACCTCATGTCGCAAGTCTTCCCCTTCCGGAACAACCAATCTCCCATTAAAGCGTAATCCCCCATCTGAACTAACGGTATAGGACTCGGCTCCCTCTGCTAGTAATCGAATTATCTGCTCCTGACAGAACGAGTCATTTTCCTGGGCCTTTATCACTCTCGTAACAATCTGAGGTGTAACAGTCATCACAGACATGAATGATCGGGCCACTGCATCCTGGTGTCCCAACTCCTTCCACTTATTTTTCCACACCTCGGCCACCTCATCTACTGGCCTACGACTCAACACGTATTCTACCACGTTAGCCTTCCCCGGGTGATATTGGATATCAAACTGATAATCCTTCACAAACTCAAGCCACTGACGTTGACGCATATTCAGCTCCTTCTGCGTGAAGAGGTATTATAGAGACTTGTGATCTGTGAACAACTGAAATTTCTCCCCCAGGAGATAGTGTCTCCAAATTCGAAGAGCGAATACGACTACCGCTAACTCCAAGTCATGGGTGGGGTAATTCTTCTCGTGAGGCTTAAGCTTACGGGAAGCATAAGCTATGACCTGACTCTCCTATTGCAGCACATCTCCAAGTCCTTGTAAGGACGCATCGGTGTAAACTAAATACTCAACTCCCGGTCTGGGCAATGCTAACACAGGCGTTGAGGTCAATTTTTCCTTTAACTCATCGAATGCCAACTGACAGGCATCGCTCCAGATGAATGGCATACCCTTGCGAGTCAGATGTGTCAAAGGATCCGCTATTTTTGAGAAACCCCGAATAAACCTCCAGTAGTATCCTGCTAGGCCCAAGAAACTACGAATCTCAGTCGGTGTCGTGGGATTTTCCCACTCTCTTATGGCGAATACCTTCCCCGGATTAACAGATATTCCCCGGTCTGAAATGATATTCCCCAAAAACTGAACATCCTTCAGCCAAAACCCACACTTCTTATACCTTGCATAAAGCTCGTTCTGACGTAGTGTCTGCAAATCTGTCTCAAATGCTCGGCGTGCTCCTCTTCTGTCTGGGAGTAAACCAGAATGTCATCAATAAAGACGATGACGATCTGGTCTAGGAACTCTCTGAACACCCTATTCATCAAGTCTATAAACACTGTTAGAGCATTGGTCAAACCAAAAGGCATAACCCGAAATTCGTAGAAACCATATCTCGTCAAGAAAGCAGTCTTCAAGACATCTTGTTCCCTGATACGCAACTGATGGTATCCCGATCGCAAGTCAATCTTTGAGAAAAAGGAAGCTCCTCTCAGTTGGTCGAATAAGTCATCGATTCGGGGTAACGGATACTTATTCCGTATTGTGACCTTATTCAACTCCCGATAATCTACACACAACCTCAACGATCCATCCCTCTTCTTTACGAACAATACAGGGGCACCCCACGGCGAAGTACTCCTCCGGATAAACCCCTGACCCAACAACTGCTCTATCTAATCCCTTAGCTCTCTCATCTCTGCTGGAGCCATACGGTAAGGTGCACAGGCAATTGGCTGAGTGCCCGGCGTCAAATCGATCATAAAATCTATCTCTCTACTCGGAGGTAGTCCAGGTATATCCTGAAATACATCAGAAAACCCCCTAACAACTGGAATCGCATCGACTGGTATCACCACCTTAGAGGTCTCCTCCTCTATATAGTACAAGTGAGTGGACGATCCTCCCTTGGGACGAGGCATCACCACTAAAAACATCTCCTG
Source organism: Sambucus nigra (assembly GCA_949130495.1). Classification (NCBI taxonomy): domain Eukaryota; kingdom Viridiplantae; phylum Streptophyta; class Magnoliopsida; order Dipsacales; family Adoxaceae; genus Sambucus; species Sambucus nigra. The sequence continues at coordinate 590,130,760 of OX422208.1, forward strand.
CCCGAGAATGGCAAAGATAATACTCCTACTGAAACAATCAATCATGGCTCAGTACGCAACTAGCCATTCCATACCAATAATCGCATCATACTCAGTCATTTTTAATACTAACATATCAGCGGGTAAAGTAAACCTCCCGATCTATATACCCACCGAACCCCTACTCAATGGTGAATCTACATAAGTAATCGTGCTCTCTGTAGTGTCTAACAACCCCAAAGTGCGTACAAATCTCATGGCAATAAAACAGTGTGTGGCCCCCGTATCAAATAAAATACGCCCCATAGTCCCCTGAATAGAGAACATACCCTCAATAGCAGGTGGATCCTGTGGGACTGCGACATGCTGGAGCTGATACACTCTTCCATACTGAAGCTGTCCCTGCTGAACTGGGACCACTGGAATGGGTGGTAATGCTGTCATCTGTGGTGGTGCTGGGAGGGCGGCGGGAAACATAGGCCTCTGTGGCTCGTGTCGAGCACCCTGCTGCTGCTGCTGTGGGGCCCTGCCCCTATCAGGACAATCCTGGCGTTTGTGGCCAATCTTGCCACAAACGAAGCACTTCCCCGGGAAGTTTCCCCCTCGCTGTCCCTGCTTCCCACGGCCCTGATGGTCGTTACCATTCCTACCTTGATCATGCTGCCCTGCTGAAACTGCTACTGTTGACCATTCTGGCCCTGCTGGCCGTTCTGACCCTGATGGCCATGTCTGAAACCTCCCTGACCATTCCTGAAACCCCCAGATCTGAACATCTTAGGATCCCCCTGCTGGGAACCCTGATCTCCCTGCCTATGCTGAACCTGAGTAGATTGTGCCCCGTTGGCACCATTTCCCCATGTCCTACCCTGATGGCTGGACTCTCCTGATCTCTTACTCTCAGACATGTGAAAACGGTGATCCTGGCAGTGAAGCAGTGTTGCGTTAACCACATCAGAGTAAATGGTCAACGAGAGATTCTCCAACAAGTGCTGACGGATCCTCCAAGTCAATCCATTCATGAATTTATGATTCTTCTTCTCCTCGGTTGGAATCTCATCGGGAATTATGTTCAAGAGATTTGTGAACTCAGCCCAATAGATGAGGAAATCTGATAATATAGAGTCAAGATCGAAAGTGGAGGCGTTTACTGTCAAGGCCCTGTAACTTCCACAACAGCTACAGTAAGTCACCGGAATGGAACTCCTATGCTTGGTGTCCTTGTGGATGGGCACCTAAAAGGTTTTTACAAGAAAATATATTTGGAAGCAAATGGGTCAGAGCCCGATTGTGAAAACAGTTTAAAATATAGCAAGTGTTTAATATCATTAAAAAGTGAATATAAAATACATGATAGTGTGTGCACTCACATGAGTTCCTCACCTCTCAACTAATTGTGCACTCCTATCGTACCCGTACCCATTCTAGTTATTCCCATAGCTAATTAGTCCAATATAAATCTAACATTACGATACGATTCACGATTTAATTCCGGCATCTTCCTTTAAGCAGAGAGTTTTACATTTCTTCTCGATTTCCCGTATTAGCAATACTACTTACTAGAGAATTATTATTTTATCTTTACAAAAACGTTGCTATTATCTATACTCACATTTATACATGACAGTGCATTTCAATTAATAGTATGTTATTCTCATCATAAATATACAATACTAGCACCCCGAGACTAAGTTGCGGTGCACACATACTCTGCTATCCAATCTCGGTACATCACGTACATAAGGACCACGTATTCCGAATCTCTCAGGAATCGTTTTCAATAAACAATAATCACAAACAATGGAGGCGAACATAGTTCACATCACATGGGTCACGCACATACCTAAGCTCCCATGATCAGCAGACTTATTAACTTCTCAATAAGTCCTTCTCTGGCCTATGTCCTCGAGGTACCAATCTAAATCCCCCCGTAGGCACACAAAGATTAGATGGCCCTGATCGAACGCCGACCTCCCGTGATAGCAAGCATGGTAGGTATGTTATACACAGATAACCACTTATCCTAAGAATTCATACTTCTTAGATATATCAATATATTAATAGAGGTATACTTCTCGTTCTTATACCATCACTTAATGTTATACATTTATAAGTCCCCGGTTTATATACATTAGAGTTGTCAACTCTTCTCACGTCGTAATTAGGTACTCGTTTCCAAATCCATAAACGTCATCCGGTTTACTACAAGATTCTAAGTTTTACTCCTCATCGTACTCCAATCTCCCAAATATAACTACTAATCAATAAGGGAAGGTTATTACTCCATTAAATAAGTTTACGAGACATTTGAAATAAAAATCAGGCCTAAAAGGCCATTTTGTCAACTCGTTAGAAATCTCGTTCGAACGAGGTCGTTCGAACGAAAGGCTTCGAACGAACTAACAACTCGTTAGAAGGGATACCGTCATCTCGTTAGAAGCTCGTACGAACGAGGTCATTCGAACGACCTGGGTAGGTCTTCTAACGAGATGGCAGAGTGAACCCAGAAATCTCCAAAATCATTTTTCTTCTTTTTTCTCTTTCCTAAATACACCCTAAGACTATCAAAATTATGTTTTAATGTTTGTCAACTAATATTAGTCACCCTAGATCATTTCTTAACATACTTTTGGGGTCAAATCTTACAAATTAACATGCCAAAATCATAAATCCCCAATTCTTGTCCCAGACCTTATGAACTTGAACCTAGAATTTAATTTCATAAAAAGACTCCTTATAAATCCATTTTCAGATCATCAAAAGTTATGTTTCGTATATTGAATTCATCCATTATCGTTCTACATGCAAATTTCTACCCAAAACCACAAGTTTCACAATAATTCCATTTGGGTATTCTTCATCAAAATTCTCAAGACATAAACAATTTTTTTCTACACTACACATGGAGGAAATATTCAATACAAATAATGACATCAAAACACTTGCCTTAGATTTGTTCTTCTGAATTGATGTTGGTGAATGAAGGTTGATTTTCCCCTTGCTCTACAGAATTCTCCCAAGGATGGTGATGGTGGTTGGAGGTTTTCTTTTGGAACCTCTTCAAACTCTTCCTTTAACTCCCGTAGCCCTCTAACTTACCAAATGCTGATAATGGGCTTACTGGGTTATTTTAAAATATCTAAATTAACACTAAAATTCGTGGGTCTTAATTCCCTAATTTTTAAAAATACCAAAATACCCTTCTAGGTTGTCGATTTGGCCTAAATGTGCCCCGGGATCCAAACTAAACCCCCCGGCTAGTGTTTTCTGACTAGTTCGACCCTTCCGGACACGTTGGCACACTCAAAATGACCATTCGGTTGATAAAAATATAATTCACTTTTTATTTTAAATAATTTGATTCCTGACACAACTAACACGCGCGTCCCAACTAAATTTCCCAAATTATCGTATTTCTGACTCGTGACAATTTAAATATTTTCAATATTCATATATTGCCATACATACTCAGAAATATTTAATTTTAACATCATAATCAAATACCAACTCACATCTCGCTAGTATTTATATTCGGATTAATTCCCAATTAATTCTCATTTAATTCAATTAATTCATTAAATAAAAATCAATAAAATTACGGGGTATTACATAGACTCATTTGTCCATTGCTTCGCACGTGCATGGATTTATTTGATTATTGTACTTGTCTATCACATGTTGGTCGAGTATTTTCATCTCAATCATGTCCTTAGAACGAACCAAGTGCAATAATACGAGAGTAATAAAAGTTGTGCATATAAAAACCATTGACCGTGAGGAATTTGTTTAAACATGAAAAAATAATAAGTGCATGGGAAAGGGCTACGAGAGTGTAAAATTGACTCTGCGTGAAAGCCACCGTTTGACAAGAGCCCGCTCGAAAAAAAAATTAAGGCAATAAAAAGATGATATATGCCAAAATTTGGGCCAATAGGTTTTCTCTAAGTTGAGAATTTAGTACCTCATTAGATATAAAAAATACTTTATTATATATGAGGGAGTTTGGTTGGAAAGTAATCAATGGGTTTGCACGTCCTTTGAAAAGTTCTCGAAACGGCACTAAATTATTTTGGACGTTATTGGTGTGAAAATCACTTAGGCTTTTATTTGTTGATTTGATTTAGTCTATATCATCTAAATTCAATAATTTTACTCCTAAGGATATTTTTTATGTTCAATCGATAGGAGTACAAATATGCATAATGCACATATGACATGATTGAGTTAATTTTTCTATCGAATCTATTCACACCCATCCTTTCCGTATCCACGATTTGGGTGTCTTAGTGTAAATTCATTGTGTGTGTGTTTTTATAACATCATTTTTGCATTTTTTGTATGAAAATTTTGAAAAGTCAAAAATAGTTTGTTTGCCATGGTTTATCGTGACACCCTGATTTGATTTATTTGGTTTATTCTTTTCCTTATCTATTTCGGACAAATAAAAAGGGGCAGAACGAATTATGATTTTATGGGGGAGTTTAAGTATGGGGGAGAAATTGATTATGCTTACATGTTTTATGTTTATCATTTCAAACTCTATACGTCACGAGGTATTTGCTTTGTCTCATGTGTGTAGGTACAATAGAATATTTTTGGTTTGCACACCATGATGAGAAAAGTTTCAAGTTTTGAAAACTTGATTGTTGAAGCAAAGTTTGAAGACTTGTCATTTTATCATTCCACCTTTGTTTTTGGGAGGGTAGATTTGTATAAGTCATTTTAAGCTGATAATTGGGATATTTTTATTTTGTACCGGTATAGACATAGGGGGATATTTGTAAGGACATTGTTCGTCAAAATTTAGTATGTCGTATACCGCTACAAGTCGTCGAAGGATTGAGAAGATTACATCTACAAGAGACGAATCCGAATTACAAGAAGACTTCAACATTCAAGCCCAACAAGGATGAATTTGGTAAGTTATGTTTAAGTTTCATTTACATTTCATATTAAAAGTGTTGGGATATTTTTTATAAAAGTTAAATTGGTTTTTGAAATTTTTATAAATATTTTTTATTTTTCAAAAATATTTTATCATAAAAGTTTGCGGCTTATATCAAATAGTCCCTTGAACTTTTTTTAATACATGTATAGTCCAAGCCATTTTATTTTGCACCAAAAATTCCTTCACCATGCCAAAAAGGTTTTACCATGTTGCTGGCGCGGATCTTTAAAGATAAGAGAATAAGGGACTTTTTGGTACAAAATAAAAGGCTTTGACTAAATGAGTATTAAAAAATGTTAGAGGGACTTTTTGATATTTAATCCTAAAAGTTTTGGATAAATGTTTCCTGATCCCGTGAACAATTTTAAGTTTTGAGGTTTCCAAGTTATTTAAAAGTCTAAATTTTTTTTGGGGGGGATCAGTGACTGTCGTTCAAACGACATCACATCTCGTTCAAACGAGATGGAATCTCGCTCAAACGACATTGTGTAGTTCTAACGAGAGGACTTTTTATCTGACACGTCACCACCTTTATTTTTAATATAAATTGAGTGTCAGACTACTGAATTTCATATGGAGAAACACTGGTTTTAAACAGAATACATTTTTGGAGTGTTTTGGTTTATTCTCCAACCATTTGAGGGTTCATAACTTTTGTTTTACAATTCACAATCCCAATTACTTTTGTGTGAGTTATTTTGTGGAACCCAAAATATAGTTTGCTATTGTTAATACTTTATGGGGAGATCTCTACAATCGAGAGCTATATGCTATTGTGGAGTAAGTCTCTACGGAGTTTTAAGACTCCGCGTATGGACTGCGTGTCCTTGTGGTATAGCTGCGTGTGAACCACTGCTGATTTATGGTCGTTGCTTTGAAGGTTTGATGAAGACACCGTGCATTACACTTGTGGACGATTATCAGGTTTTATGTAAGTCAATGGTCTTATAAACTTGTCAAAGTTCTAGAAATGAAAGTTTTTTTCCCGAAAGGTTTTTTTTTCCTGAACTTTGTATCGCATGTTTTATTTATGATGGTTTGACACATGCTCGCATGTAGTTTATTTTGTTTAAGGGATGGATTGGTTTAATTCATAATTTGACACTAATTAAATAAGTTTGTGATTGGAACTTGCAACTATTTAAATCGGTATTGCACATAAGGTTTTACAAATTGGTATTAGTGCTTTTTAAAGCGACTGTAGCATATTTACACTCATTGCATATATTACGGTAAAAATAACCCTATGTTTTATGCGTCACATAAGGAAAATGAAGATTCATGAGTATAGACAAAGGAGATCATTATACTCCTTCACTAATAACCAAGGACCCAAAACTCAAAGGGTGCCAAAAAGAAATATTTGGTCGTCTTATTTTGTAAGTACGCAAAGAATGCTGAAAAGACCCCATATTCATCCATATTGTGAATATGCACAAGGCATGAAAGAAATTGGAGTGGAGAAAAGTGGAATGTATGGATAAAAGACACACACAATGAAAAAGGAATAAGACAAATAGTGATAAAACATAAAAGGATTGACAACGTTCTAAGGATCTAAAAGAATCTTCAAATGGGATAACAATTATCCTTAATGTTCAATGCTTATTTGTTTTCCCTTTTAACTAAAACTCATAATGCACATAAATTATACAAACCACTAAACTACAAGCACAAAATCACAATAACATGTGAAGGATATAAACGTGTTTATTGATCATGAAAACTCCATCAGATTTCATAACCATATGATTTAAAAACATAACAACGTGAAAAAACCATGAACATGCAACAACCTAAAAGCTAGATTACACATATTTGGAAAAGATGATATCTATTATGGGTATATATTTCAAAAAAAATATTGGAAAAAGATTTGGAGAAAATAATTAGTTGGTAAAAATTGATAAAGATTCATGTTTTTGAAATTAAATTGATTTCGAAAACTACATGTAGAAATATAAAAGGTGAATCAAAAGGAAAGACTAAATGAGTGTTTGGCTAGAACGAAACATGAAAACCTATAAACATTGAAAATGGTACGTACACTAAAAAATGAACGATGAGCTCTCACCCCCACATTACAACTCGCATAAATTTATACAACCTTGGTTTTACGAAATCTCCAAATATATTGACAAGTTATAATGATTCTCATTAGAAACATATAATTTCACAAGTGAAATCAAAGATATCCTACACATATAAAGAGTAAAATGGAACACATTTAATCTCATCACAACAAACGAGTTTATGATAAGTTGTCACACTATCCCCACCACATACATTAGAAACATAATACCAAAACCTCACATGGCTTCCATAAACTGAAATCTAAATAATTCAAAATTTATCAACATTATTTGGGAATCTTATGAAATGAAGAAACTTATATACCTCGAAAAATTTAAAAACACAGACAACACAAAAACATTGACAAAACTTGTGAAAGATTTAAGAAGACAATAATATTGTTGGAAAAATGGAAACCCTTGAGAATGACATTTTTGAAATACCTTTTAGACACAAGATATGAACACTTAATGTAACATGACAATCCGAAAAGTGATTACCCATACCCCTTATGATATTTGGATTTAGGAGAAGAAACAAAACATTAGGTATTTCAATTTTTTTTAGCAAAAAAGTTATACTCAAAATAGTCAGGAAATTTTTTGCAAACTTAAGCCTAAATCCAATAAAGGAATATTTTTTATATACACATAAATTGTTAAACCTATCAACACAAAAACCCACATCATTAGAATGTATCAGATTTGATGAAAGCATAAATACTCCCTTCAAAACTATAGTTTATAACCAACATTACACCAAAACTGACAACTTGTCATGGTCAAAAATCTTAACGAGTTTAGGGTGACAAATGAATTTGTCACGGACTTGTCACGATCTTTGACATTGACAAATTTGTCACGATCAAAGACTCTAAGAAGTCCGTGATAAAAACTTAAACTTGTCACGATCAAAGATCGTGATAAGTTCGTGACAAATAAAATATTATCACGAACTTTGACCGTGATAAGTCTGTGACAAGTTTATTTGTCACGAACTTTTCACGGTCAAAGTTCGTGACAAATCTGGGCAGATTTAAAAAAAACTAATGGTCAGTATGGCCACTACCACCGCGCAACAGTATATTTGAATATGTTATGGCAAAATTTAACCTGTTCAAACAACATATTATCAAGCAACCAAACCAAAATACAAATATCAATAACCAAATACAAATATCCATATCCAAACCAACATGCACCAAATAAAATAAATACAAAAATAATCCAATATCCAAATAAAATAAATACAAATAATGTCATGGACTAGGGTGTAGAACAGGTCAGAGGAGGAAGGAAGGCCACATCACATATGCATTGACACACCCCCTAATTCGCTGAATCTCACATTATTCGTGTAACCACAAAGGTGAGTTCTCCTTTCCGGCCAAAATATGCGTGATGACCACCTTTGCCTCAATGTCTTGTAGGGAATGCCCATGAACCACCATACCCAGGAGGGTGACTAGGTCCCTCAACCCCCTCGCGATCAGATCCCCACCAAATATGTCGATTAAAAACACGCTCGGCCAACCGATTGTTGACATAGGTCATTCGATGGGGGTCAAGATGGGAAATGGATCATATAAGGACGACGAGTCCGTGTGTATCGACGATGAAACAGTGAAGTCCTCATCTACCTCTTTCTCCTTCCCCTTCCCATTGACCTTGCCCTTGCCCTCATCGGAGATGGACCCCCACTGACGCTTCATAAAGGCGTACATATCTAGGACCATCGCCTCCAACCTTGATAGCTTATCGTCATGGATGCCCACATTATGAGCCAACCCAGTATTGCTCGTCTCCATTACGATGATCATTAACTTCCCCACCTAAGAGCTCACCCCTAGTCCTCCCCTTGCAATCCACCCCGAGTACTTGGATGAGTGCGTTCGTAGCCAAGGATGCTTTGTCGGCATTATACTACGACTCATGCACTTTCTTAAGTATTGCCTAAAACGATAAAAAGTACAAGATTAATTAACTAGGTTAATAAAAAAATTAAAATGTAATTTAAAAAATTGAACAATTATAACTTACAATCGTGGTTGCGATGCTCGGGGACACCTCCTTATCCTTGCCCTTCTTCGTTCGAATTTCCACATAAGCATTGAGCCTATGTGTCCTACCCCCAGGGCCACTGCCCATCTCCTGAAATAAAATAATGTAGAATTAGTAAGTAACGCAAAGTAATGATAAATTAGAATAACATCAAAATAAAATTTTACCATCCTGTACTCCACCTCGACATAAGACGTCAGCCCGGAGTAGTGCACGTCCACCTTTTTTACCTAATGTTTCCTCCCCGATTGATGAGATGCCAATTGCCGCTCATCGATCTCATTGTCAACAAATTACTGCCATTGGGCCAGTGAGATCGACTCCTTTGAGGGGACGGTGTCACACAATCTCATAATGGACTCCTGGGTCTTTCCAAAGTACTCTGCCCCACATGTTTTTCTTCCACATATTATATTGATCCCTCAGCTGTTCCAACGTGGAGTCGCTGACATGTGGGGGCAGGCCAAATTGATCATGTCAAACAAATACTAACCAAAAATAAATTAAGTGTTAGTTGATTATAAATATAAATATAAATATAAATATAAATACAGTACCTGTAGTGCCCCCCAAATGCCTATCTTGAGCTCATTTGGCATGACCCTCCAATCAGTGTACCCTGGGCTGACGATCGCCTTTAGCAACTCCAGACATGTAGCCAATAATGTCATCTTATTCTTAACGATGGACCCCAATTTGCCCTATTTTAGTGTCCTAGTGGCCGAGGAGCCCTCATCGCCTCCATTACCGCGCTAGGATGAAGACATTTTATGCAAAAATTATTAGTAGTAGTATAAACATGTATATGGACTTTGAATTAATGTTCAAATCCGATAATAACAAAACACTAAAAGAATACAAGTTAAAGACATTATAAATCTAAATATTATTTCAATATCGGGTCATGTCATAGACTTTGAATTAGTGCTTAAATTGATTAAAAGCCTTATTAACATATTCACTAACCATAAAACCAATTTTGATTCAAATCCGATAATAACAAAGCACTAGAAGAATACAAGTTAAAGACATTATAAATCTAAATATCGTTTCAATATCAGGTCATGTCATGGACTTTGAATTAATGCTTAAATTGACTAAAATCCTAATTAACATATTCATTAACTATAAAATCAATTTTGATTTAAATCCGATAATAACAAAGCACTAGAAGAATACTCCCACTGGTTATTACAAGCATTAAACTGATAAAGTACAAATGAATTAAAAATATTAAACTGTTGCCCGATAATAATAAATTATTAAAATAATAAACACACTGGTCATTACAAATAATTGGAATACTTATTACAAGTCTAAAAATTGTTACAAATTCAAGTTATCATAAAAAATTGATTGATATTTGGTAGGAGATGCCACGTCATCCACACTACTATTTAGACGCTTTGGTGCATGTAAAACGATTAACCACGACTCGTTGTTGATATACGCCGAGTAAAACACTTGCTTGACCTTTTGAAAAGCACCAACAAGCGGCACATCGCTTATGTGTTCCTTGATCTTCAACTTGGACAAGTCAACCATGATCAAATTGGTGCCAAGATCAACTTTACAGATATTTTTATCCTCAATTCTTACCCAATCACAGTAAAACATAACCTCTTTGAAGCTTACACAGTCCAATTCAAATATATTTCGAATTACACAATAGTAAGTCATTTCAGCTTCAACGATATTTTTATCTTTCGTGCTCGCTCAAAATTAAGTAAGACCCTTGTATGAAATGCTCGAGTTCTGTACATTTGTATTTTCCTCGCACACCCTTGCACCTAATACGTAACCGTTCAAACGATACTTTATATTTAATTTAATTATGTCTTATTTATATTCAATTTTTACATAGTTATGTTTCATTTCACATCATAACCCTAAATGTTAGAGAATGCCCAGGGCCAACCACCTCAATGGCCATCTAACTGTTCAAATCCACCAGTCAACAACAATTCAAGAATTCAAAACAACAATGCTAATAATAATGTCTTTTATTAGAAATCCCTAGGGCCAACAGACTCAATGGCCATCTAAATGTTCAAATCCAACCGTCAACAACAATTCAAGAATCCCAAACAATTAAACAATCTCTCTCTCTCTCTCTCTCTCTCTATATATATATATATATATATATATATATACACAACATTATACCCAATATCAAATTTACACAACATTATACCCAATTTCTGTTTTATACCCAATTTCAATTTCATGTTTACACAACAGAGGGGGTCCAATTTCAGATTTGTGCCTAATTTTTATAAACACCAAATTAATCACACACACACATACACAAAATCACGCATACACACACACACACACATATATAGAAAAAACAACACATACAATTAATCTAACACACACACACACACACACACATACACACATATATATATACACACGCGCGCACAAACAAACACAAAGGAAATAAAGAGAGAGAGAGAGAGAGAGAGAGATAGCAGAAGCGCAGAGAGAGAAAAAATAGGGAAATGAAATGGTGGAAAAAAAAGAGCGCCTCCGGTTTTTAGTTAAAAGACTTGTCACGGTCATTGACCGTGACAAGTCTGTGACAAACCCTTACCACGGACTTATTACGGTCAATGACCGTGATAAAAATGCATACTTTTTTATCACGGGCAAAGACCGTGACAAAGGTGGCCAACTAAAATGTGGCATTTTAGCCTTTTGGGTGTAGTGCAAGTACAAAAATACATATAAACCATCTCCATAAGATCCAATCAAAAATCAACACTAGGAAGAAAATCTAGTTGAAAGATATGATCTCACCAAAATATGCAACTACGATGTCCATAACTAAAATTCGGTGCAATATAAACACATATAACATCAAACACCGTCCACTGTGACCATGACATCACAACTCCAAAAAGACATTATTTTAGAAACATATGCAACATTACTCCACTACATACATATGATTCATCTATTTCCATGTATGTTAAACCAACCATCCTTTTAGAAAGTTCGCTTCCATACAAACCAATGATTCCATACTTAAAAAGACTATCTTTTTCACACACACCAACTAACTGGAAAGTTAACAAAACACACTTTTACCTCACCAAGAAACTCAAAATCTCAGCTATTCAAATCTCACATTTAGAAACACTCTAACAAGGACACAAACTTTATACCCTGATATGATTCTCGCATAATTAATTGTTATACCTAGATGAAAACACCCCATGATAAAGATGATCCATTACTTACCTTGATTGTTAAGACCCATGATACTAAAATATATTTCCTCCTTGTATTTACACACTAACTCTCTTTTGTAAAAAATCATCAGAATGGTACCCTCACCTTTTCGATAATGATAAAGGGGTAGAAATGTGATATGGGAAAAAGGTGCTACAACTAGGGGGGATAGTTTTTCTAACACTAAGTCTCATATAGAAAGGTGGAAACTTTAAACCATTTTTCTCAAACTATATAAAATGTATTGTCATCATCAAAAGGGGGAGATTGTAAAACCAAATGTATTTCAACTAAAAGGATTTTGTATGATGACAACATAATTGATATAAGATCATAACTTAACTATTTTCTCTATAATCTACTTGAGATTAAAACAAGTACTAAATACATTATGAGATATGTTACAAGGAACCTGACACTAGAACTATACCATCCATGCAAACATACCCAAGCAACACAATGAAGATCACAAACAACACAACGAAGATTCAAAGCATCATTAAACCATACCATAGTTCATCCCTTAAGCTTTAAGTGAAGTTAATCATCAACCAAGTATGCAATCAAGCTCATCATTGTGTCGCACAAACTAAAACATCTAAATAAGATCATCTCCCAAACATCAAGCGGAGTTTAACATCAAATCGGTCAAACAAGCAAGCCCTGTATCACCTCCCACAACCTATGGTGATAAAGATCAAAGAAAATAACATAACACAAACCCTCATTTGATTATTCAAGCAAGTCAAAGAATTCTCAAAAGCCCTAACACATATTACTTTATGCTATTGTACTTTAGAAATCATTTTACAAAAGTAAAGTAATTTTTTTCAACATGTATGTGCTCAAAACCTACTCACCTAAGACATCTATAGAGCCCCCAAACCTTTCTCAAAGCATAAGCCCAATCCAAACAACATTTTAACTAAATCTTGAAAGGTTTAGTCGACTAAACTTAAGGTTTTGTTGACTAAAAGTCCCAGGAAAATGTTTAGCCAACTAAACTATTTTCATCTAGCTAAAACTTTGAAACAAGCCAACTGAAGGAGTTTCACTTGACTGAAAGTCCACTTTCAGTTGGCTAAAAGCGTCAGATTTTAAACTTGTACTTTGGTAAAATCCTCCAACATTTCATCCTAAAGCCCTAACCTTTCCAAGTTTTTACTAACTTTTTGATTTCTCCAATAATATAAATAAGTGTCTCCCATACCATTCCAAATCATATAAACTAAAACAACAATATTTAAGAAAACCCACTTGAATAAAAAGTTTTAATCCCAAAACTTCTTTAGCAAATTTATAATCCCAATGCCTACTTGTGTTAAAGTTACCGAAAACCCATTTGGGCATATTACTTGTGAATACTGTTTATTTAATTTTTAGAGTTAGAAAGTAAGCCCACATCATCATTTTTTGCAAAGCTACTTTGCTTTATATTTCGGTTACAAATTTCATTATTGTGACGAATGGTTAAAATTTCATTGTATATTCTCTGTCGGTAGTGCCATTATTGTGGATAATCAAGGCATTAAAGTTTCGTGGACTATTGCATGGGTACAGCTTGGGCAAAGTCGAGTTTAGTGTCATATTGGTTTTGATTTTCAAGGTATTATTCGTTACGAGGTTTTAGTTCCACCGCAAGTGAACTGGAGATAGTGAAGTTCTGAAGTACTATTTCGAGTGTGGACGTAGGCAGAGGCCGAATCACATTAAAATCTCAGTTCGCAAAGTTTAATTAATCTCTCTATCGTAATTTCGTATATTAATTATTGATTAATTACTTAATCCTTAATTGATATATCATATTACATTTAATCTCTACATTAAGTTTAAAAAGTTTTAAAATTCCATTCCATATACCCAATCCCCCCCTTTTTGGGTATATTTTTGGGACAACAATTGATATTTGAGAGTATAATTAGGAAGACTCTAAAACACACATGTCCCACCTTGAGGGGGAACACATTATTTATAACAACTAGTAGAACATATCTCTGTGAGATGAACTCTCCCCTAACACTTATCGGTGTATTATCAACTAATATCATTAGATACCTAAGAACATAATTATATATATTTGTTACAATGTTCATTAGTTGAAGAGAGTAGGAATCACGCCTGGTGGACTACTGCGCGGGTTATGATTATTAAACAAAGGATTCCATAATTATCACAATTTTTCTATTATAAAGGCATAATGCCTCTATCTAGTCAAGGGATCTTGTTATCATTTAACGTGTTAAAAAGATGTTAAGCGGGGGTGGAGAATCGTGATTAATGATTATAAGTCCCTTGGAAATTGTATAAGTCTATTTATCCATACAAACATACCAAAAGTTAATATGATTGTTCATTCGCATCAAAATTGTTAAAGTGAATAATAGAGATCTCCACTTACGTTTGCATCCTTTATCTCTCTATATGTTATTTATCTTTATATTTTCTTTTTAAGAACATGTTTTATGTTGTAAAACAAAATGAGGAATTTAAGAGATGGTAATCCCTATTTGGATAACTGTCGAGTTTCTCATAACTAGAATCGATTACTACCACCCATTGAGAGACACTAGTTTTTTTCACATATGACAGAGGTAGGGGTCACTTTTCCAGTAACCCTCTTGTATTTTATTTTGTGAATATTTTTGGGTCGTTCCATCACAATGCATCCTAAATGTATGTTGTATTTTCATCGACGTTCACTGCCTAAACCATTTTTATGTCACCATTCTGGGAATCACCGAACTGGGATATTACTATTAGTGGGTTGTGATTGTTGACATCATCTATTACTAGAAGGCGAGGTAATTTAAACGTGCCTTGCTCATTAACCTATCTAATTTCAACAAGGATTACTCAAATAATGATTTTCTCATAAAAATGGGGAGAATTTGCTCATCCCTAAGAGAGGTGCCTCTTATGATGGGCCCAGGTGCCCTCGACAAGGGATGAAGATAGGTTGGACACATTTTAGGGCTTTCCTGGTCACTGTCTTTTCTATTGATAGGTTGGACACATTTTACGGCTTTCTTGGTCATTGTCTTTTTTATTGTTATGCATATTGGAGTTTATCTTTGGTCATTGTTTTTTTTGTAGATGATCATAAGAAAATATAACTAAGTCCCAACAAAGTCAACTTTATCGATTGGAAGAAGATTTGGTGATCAAGCATAGGTTAGGAGAAACTAGTCGTCCTATGGTTGTTTCTATTATGCTTACTTGCACTTCCTCCATCATTTATTTTGTCATCAATCCCCTTGATAGGGAGCCCGACATCCCTGAAGGTTACGACGACCACAACCAACATGTTTAGCAAGCTGTTGATTGAAACTCATCTTTCTTGTCCCCAAAAATGAAGGATACTAAGAGTCTTCTAACTCGATCAACATGGAGGATTCTCTGTAAAAGAAAAACC
Source organism: Sambucus nigra (assembly GCA_949130495.1). Classification (NCBI taxonomy): domain Eukaryota; kingdom Viridiplantae; phylum Streptophyta; class Magnoliopsida; order Dipsacales; family Adoxaceae; genus Sambucus; species Sambucus nigra. The sequence goes on from OX422208.1 coordinate 590,146,466, forward strand.
AATTGGCTTATAACTTAAAATAAAAATAATCTCATTTAGGATAGCAAGCTCACCCTAGCTAAAAATAAGGGGGTGATTCTCCCAGAATAGCCAAAGGTCTCCTTGAAGACACTACAACGCTAATTTGCCTGACTTGGCTATGGGATTTTTGAAATATTGCGCGCTTTTTCATTTTCCACCTCTATAAAAAAGCATTGTTGTAATTATATTACCATCAAAATACAACGCATGCAGATAATCCTTAGAAAATAAGCCTCTTATAGTTATCATATGACTCATATTTTTCCTCAACAAAGGATATATAATATATTGATATAAATAACACCAAAAATCCCTTGGCTATTCCTACACAAGCTTCTCATAAATCTTCAACACATTATTGTAATCCCCTTAATAACTCGAATTTGCACAAAAAAAGTCTTGAAATCTCTGAAATCATCCTTATTTTCACATCTCAATCCTATACGTAATTTTGATATCAACATCCTTTAATATGTCTTGTAGATCAATTTATGAATCATCCATTAACAAACCATGATAATCCTCTATGTGTAAATGGTCTTTGAAGAGTATTTCATAAAAAAGCCTATTTTGGCCAATTCAAGTTCTCAGATATAAGAATGCATTTGATCTTTCAATAATGGCCAATTTATGTCAAATGGTTTGAGGTTTACTAATTGTTCCATGATGAGAATGGCTTCTTGGAGTTTTCATCTTTTTATTCTTAACTCCATGAGTCTTTTAAGAGTTTGAATGTGTACTGTCCGCGATATTTCTCTATTAATCGGAGGTGTTATTTCACTTCATCTCTATAGGAATTCAAAAATTCTTAATTAGGGCAAGCTTACTAGGTTGCGGGCTTTAAGGGACCTCAGCCTCACTATCATGGTTAATAAAATATTCATTCATCACAATTAGTAAGGCATAAAATAAAAGGAATCAATTTAAGTAACGATAGTATCTATTACGTGCTTCGAAATCTTGATTCCATATAATCAGTTTTTACAATAAGATTAAATCTAACTAGAAATTTAACTAAGATTACACAATTAATTTCTAAATAAAATAGGCTATGCATAAATTCTGCTCCAGCTATATCCTCGATACGTCTGCAGTTTTAGGTCCTAACCCCTACTTCTAAACCATCCACGAACTCATATCCTAAGGAAGTCAATAAATAAAAGGGGTGAGATCAAATAGCCCAGCAAGGGTTAAATCAAATGTCCTCGGCCCACCTATCAATATTAGAATTCACATAAATATATATACTAACAAAGCTATAAAAACAAGTACAAATGAAGATAATTTAAAACAAGAGTAAATGGGAAGGAAAATAAATATTTTATTCCCAATACCATAAACTTCTCTGATGTCTCGAGGCTCAATCTCCCCTGGTCCACCACTCCCCGGATTCCCCTAAGGCTCAATCTCCCCTGGTTCACCCAGTAGTCCACGACCTTGATTTATAGCCTTAAACCTCTCATGTCCACAAACTTATTCTTGGTTTCCATCAACCCAGTCATGCCAGGCCGTGGCCTCCTCTCCTTCATAATTCCAGGATAATCTATCCCACGATTCGCTGTTAACTCCATAGCCTTGGCTGATCTCTACCAAAGTGCAAACCCCATAACTAGTTTAGGATCAATCTACCTAGAACTAATATTTTTTACCTCAAGCCTTAAATAGGAGGCCATCTCCATATGTTATGCATCGACCTGGCATAACAATGCCACAACCTTAAAATCGAATCCCTGCAAGATCACACACAAGTTCAGAACGATCTTATAATGCCTAAGTCCGTAGCCTCAACGAAGGATTTTGAACTCTTGATCTTCAAATAGAAAGGGTAATTTAGTAAAATGAACGTTCTAAACTCAAAATAACTCATAACCTAGATTTCCAAAGATATGAGTAGAAAATCCTAATAAAAACTCATAAGGTCAATATGCATAACTTCAAAAGTAATTTTACCTCAAGTCACCCAAACCCCTAAAAAATCCACATAAGAAATCTCAATAGTAAAGATACGGGGAAATAGTGAAATTCCACGGCCCTCAAACTCAAACATCACGATAAACGGTAATTGTTCATGTCCTCTAAACCCAAAAAACTCAAATGGCAATGAATAGTAAAACTCCATGGACTCTATACCTAAAAAACTTAAAAATAACAATGGGGATCATCAAGAAAGTAAAAATGTGAAAACCAGGGTTTATTCAAGGGAAAAGGGAAAATGATGAATCCCTTACCAATAGGACTTATTTTGATGAATAGTAAGCATCCGTACCTATCTACAACTCTTTTTGTCCAATTAACAATACGCCTCCTTGGCCTTTATTCGACAGCACCTCCATCTCTTCTCAAAATCTCACTTTCTCTGTCGAAAGTGTGGAATAGGGTCTTAGCATCTTTGGGAAGTGATCTAAGGGTTGATATCTATAGTAAATGTTAGGAAACCTAGGGTTTTCACTAATTTCATCAATTTTCCATAAATACCCCTTCCAAAAAGGTTTCCTTACATTTACTACATTTACTTATGCGGCCATGAAGTATAGATGTGGTCAAAGGAATAAGGTCGTGGCTTTTACTACGACTATGACCTTCTAGGGTTCTAGGGTCGTTTTAACTTCCACAACTTAGGAAATTGCATCCTCAGAATTTAGCATATTAAGGACGTAATAATTTAATTCATACCTTGGAATAAATGTGGGTATTTAAATCTGATGGTTGACTCCAACTCCCAAGTGGCTTCTTTCGCGGCTTGGTGTCTCCATAACACTTTAACTAAATATTGGTCTTAGTTCCTTCTCCCTTCTATCCGAAATTTCCACCAGGGCCTCCTCATAACTCAAATCTCCACGGATCTCAATGGTTTCATAGTTCATAATATGGTCGTGGTCTCTCACATTATTTCGCAACATCGAGATATGAAAAACATTATACACGTGGGACAAGTTTAGAGGTAGGACATATATATAAGATGACTTTCCTATCCTCTAAAGTATTTTAAATGGTCCCACATACCGCAGATTGATCTTCCTTTTCTTTTCAAATCTCATGATTCCTTGAGGGGAAACTTTAAGGAACGCATGGTCCACATCCTTCAAGTTCGCATCGCTCACTTTTTTATTAGACCAACTTTTATGTCTACTTTAGGCACTTCACGACCTATCTTGTATAATATTTACCTTAGTCTTGACTTGTTCCACCAACTCTGATCCTAATAGTTGCCTTTCTTCAACTTAATTCCGACATAAAAGGCTATGACATCTCCTTTCATATAAGACAACATAAGGGGCCATCTTCATTCTTACTTGGTAATTATTGTTATACATAAATGAAGTCCCTATATAGAGCACTCTTAGGGTTTGTGTTCTGTGCTTTAGCTATATAGGACTTCATCTAGTTGGACTTTGATTTTGACAAAATTATTTGTGTATTTAGGGTGTATGTCATTACCTCCGCCAAGCTCCTACTACTGTCTACTACAACCCAGCGCTCGACTGAAATCCTGTCACTACGAAAGGTAATTTTAAGTTTCTATGGCTCATAGGAATTTTTGTCACGTAGGACACGACACCTCGGTGCATCTGCATTTTATTTATCATATCTAATGATATTGTTTGGTTTCGTCATATTCATTTTTTTGTTCAATATTTTATTTTGAAGCTTTTATGAAATAAATATTTTGTGAAAACAAATTTTCAAAACAAAATATTTCTTTAATAAAATTTTCAGAATAAAAATTTGATGTCGAATATAATTTTTATGCGTGTAATTTTATATGCATGCGTTTTTTTTATATGTGTTGGCATGCATGGTCTATATATTATAATGGCCTATTATATACGTATGTGCATTATTATAAGAAAAATGCTGGACAACCCGGGTCCTAGCACCGGGCTAGTACCGGGTTGTCTAGTTGGCAAATTAATTGATCTTTATTTGTTCTCATTTATCTAGTTGGCACCTCATTTATTTAGTTGATACCTTATTTTTTAATATAGATTTAAAAAAAAAAAAAAAATCTTATTTTCAATAAAAATATGTTTTTTTAAAATAAAACTATATTTTTTTTTTTGTTTTTAAAACATTATTTTTAACTCGTTTAGTCCCTTCAACACCCATTACCCAATATTCTCTTATTTTTACAGGTCCGCGCCAGCGACATCCATTATTTTTAAGTTTATTTTTTTTAATTGGCCGACACTATCTCTCGGGTTGTCTAGTATTATTTTTTTTTTGCTTTTTTTTTTGTTATCTTAACTCATTTAGTCTCTCAAATATCCATTTACTCAATATTTACTTATTTTTAACGGTCCGCGCCAGCGGCACCCTTTTGTGTTTCTAAAAGAAAAATGCTAGACAACCCGGGTCCTAGTACCGGGTTGTCTAGTTGGCAATCTTATTGGTCCTTATTTGTTCCCATTTATCTAGTTGGCACCTCATTTATTTAGTTGGCGCCTTATTTTTTAAAAATAAAACTATAATTTTTTTTTTTTTTTTAAATTATTTTTAACTCATTTAGTCCCTTCAACACCCATTTACCCAATATTCTGTTATTTTTACAGGTCCGCGCCAGCGGCATCCATTATTTTTAAGTTTTTTTTTTTTAATTACCCCGACACTATCTCTCAGGTTGTCTAGTATTATTTTTTTTTTTGCCTTTTTTTTGTTATCTTAATTCATTTAGTCTCTCAAATATCTATTTACTCAATATTTACTTATTTTTAACGGTCCGCGCCAGCGGCACCCCTTTGTATTTCTAAAAACTGTTTAAAAATAAAAATAAAAAGTTTTTTATTTATATTAAACAAACTTTTATTTTTTGAAACAGTTTTTTTCGAAAAAAATATAAATCTGTATTTTCAATTAAAATATGTTTTTTAGAAATAAAACTATTCTAATACGAAATTTCTTTTTTTTTTTAAAATTATTTTTAACTCATTTGATCCCTTCAACACCCATTTACCCAATATTCTCTTATTTTTACAGGTCCGCGCCAGCGGCATCCATTATTTTTAAGTTTTTTTTTTTTAATTACCCCGACACTATCTCTCAGGTTGTCTAGTATTATTTTTTTTTTGCCTTTTTTTTTGTTATCTTAATTCATTTAGTCTCTCAAATATCTATTTACTCAATATTTACTTATTTTTAACGGTCCGCACCAGCGGCACCCCTTTGTATTTCTAAAAACTGTTTAAAAATAAAAATAAAAAGTTTTTTATTTATATTAAACAAACTTTTATTTTTTGAAACAGTTTTTTTCGAAAAAAATATAAATCTGTATTTTCAATTAAAATATGTTTTTTAGAAATAAAACTATTATAATACGAAATTTCTTTTTTTTTTAAAATTATTTTTAACTCATTTGATCCCTAAAACACTCATTTACTCAATATTATCTTATTTTTAAAGGTCCGCACCAGCGGCACCCATTATTTTTAAACATTTTTTTTTAATTTTATAACATTTAAAACAATTTTTGTATTTCTTAAAACTGTTTCAAAATGTAGAAAAAATATTTATATTAAACAACTTTTCTTTTTTGAAACAGTTTTTTTCAAAAAAAAAAATCTTTTTATATTAAAATAGTGTTTTTAAACAATACATTTTTTTAAGTTTATAAAAAATATTATTTTCTAATAAAACAGTTTTTTTTAAATAAAAAAAGGTTAAATAATGGTAATAAATCACATAAAAAACCAAAGGAAAAAAAAAATAAAAAAAAAGATTTCCACCCTGTACTAACCCGGGGTTAACACCCGGGTAGTATAGCATTACTCTTATTATAATCATGCGAGTTGACCCACAACAGGTCATTAAGACATAAGCTGCTCTCGGTTTTCTTATTTAGGCCATAGGTGGCATGCGTAGCTTTATATATATATATATATACATACTTGTAGCTTTTATATGATAATATATGTGAGCATGTCCTTTTATGAATATCACAATATATGTATGCGTGATATCTTCCTGTGTACATGTGTAGCCTTAGGTGATTTGTCTTTTGCCGAATGGACCTCGTTTTCTATATTATATATATATATATATATATATATATATGATCTGTATTTACCTGGTGTCGATTTGACCGTGTCCCCTTTGCTGGTTTCGTGCATATATGTTAATACATATATACATATATATAATATATGTTATAGCTTTTGCATCAACAGGTCATTATGACCTTAGCCCCTAGCTGTTGGCGCGTTCTCCCAACTGCGCCTGACTTGACCATTGCTATTTCTATTAGCTGTCACGTGTTGTGTCCCTTATAACTGCTCACGGTTTTTCTCAAAATCGAAAATGTTTTTTTTTTTACTTTTCTGTTTAAACGACGTCGCATATTTTGTTACAATGTTATTTTTTGAGTGTTTTACAGTTGGATTGCATTACCGTTTTAAAACTACTTTCCGCACACGGTTTTTATAAAAACCAAAGCCGGTTTTGATCTTGGCGTATTCTATACGCAGTGGGTACATTAGCTGGCTTTCCACGTGTCTGATTTTTAAGGCTATATTATGTGTTTCTTTTACAACCTCTAGATTTATTTTAATCTACGGTTGTGTATTCTTCTTTCACAATCCTCGTGACTTCTTTTTCACCAATCAGACTTGTTCTCTCTTGGCTATAAATACAGACCTTTGGTCTTCATTTTAAACACCCGAGAAAATTCATTTTTGAGCAAAAGTTCTGCCAAAATTATTTTTGAGAGAGAGATTATACACAATACTTTTCAGAGATAAATATTTTGTGTGTTCTTCAAAACCCATTGCTGAGTCTCAAAACCTTGTTGTGGATTCAAGCGTGGATGCTTTTATTTTCAGAATCTCTCATGATTTTGTTGATTTTTCATTCTGAAAAATCTGGTTGTAAGTGTTCTTATTGTTGTTCTTATTTTACTTGTATTTTCATATCTGTTTTCTGCTAGATCTAAATATTTGTGTAGTGTCCTGCTGAAATATAGTTTATATATATATATAAACACTACACACACAAGAACAACTAGTTGTGATCTTATTTCATTTAAAACACTTTGTTTTAAATCCGTTTTTCAGGAAATCTGATCTACAATAAAGAACTGATTTTAGGTTTAGATAATTAAACCTATTTCGTTTTATGGACCTTTTCCTATAATAAGGATAACCTGAACAGAACTACTTGAACTTGGAAGTGTGACCTTCGATTTAACGAATTTATACCTGCATATTTGACCAAGGACTTGGACTGAGAACAAGAACATATTGGACCTAATATCTGAACCTACCGGACTGATTGAAAGTGAAAGTAATATAATAATAGATTAAAACATTTTTAATCTAAATATTGTTATAAACAAATGGTTTTATTTCTGACTGCATGCGTGATATGTTTTACTTATTTTCAGTCTAGAATATTCTTGTGTGAATATGATATCTTGCTTGTTTAAGTGATTCTCCGGAATTGTTTCATATCATATCACTCACACATATTCTATCACGTTGAATTCACGTAGACACATATTTGTGTAAATATCTGAACAAGTTTAGTGTTCAAAGATTTGAAAGAAAGAAAAGAAAGCTTTTCAAAACTGAATTGAAAGTTAAGAAGACTTAACTTGATTTGAATGACATAAGACTTGCAAAGATATATAGGTGATATAATCTGTTGCATTGCATTCTGTGTGTATTCATTAAGTGTGGGTGTGTATTCATATAGGATAGTACACCACACACTATCACTTGACTAGAAAATAACAATAGGCACTGAGCTAATGTTGAGCTAAGAAGAGCAAAAGGGAGAAGCTGAGAAGTGTAGAACGCAAGAACAAGTGAGGACAGTTTAAAGAGAGAACATAATAAGCAACCAGGCAGGAGTCTTGGTCGAGTGGGGTAATCGCTATATCTTTCTTCTTTATTTGTCGAGTTTGTTGTTTGTAAATCGTCCCTATTGATTTATTGTTTTAGTAGAAGTAGATTAGGTGACTCCTAAAGGAGTCCGTCGTTTTTCCCGGGGAAGGGTTTTTGCGACGTAAAATAAACACAGTGTGCTGTATATTTTTCGTATATCACCTCACATGAAAAAGTAGGCTTAACTAAATAGAAACTCGCCTAAAATTGAATTGGTTATTATTTTTGTAAATCACCTTGATTTAACAAGATAATAATTTGGACTGTTAATTAACTTTGAAAATCAAATTCATTTTCATAAAGTTTACAAATTAAGTAAAAGTTTGATTTGGTCCCCTAAATGATAACATTGTTAACTTGTAGGTATTAAGGGTTTATTCGGCATTTAAGTTTACTTCCGCACGAAAAGTCTATTGCAGCCGCACTCTCAATAAAATCTACTCGGGGCATGTGATCCTCTTAGCTTATGTACAAGTCTAGGACACGTGCCCTTAATATATCCTCAATGGTTTTATTGGTTCTTTGAGTCTGTCCATATGTCTGTGGATAGAAGGTAGTGTTGAAGTCTAGCCATGATCCAATAGCCTAACAATCTCATTTATAAAAATCTTGGCTAGGTAATCCATACTGGTCATGGTCTTCATGCCTAGAAAGTTTGCGATATTGGTCAATCGATCCATTATAACCCAAATGGAGTTGATCATTCTCCATGTCAATGGCAATCCCACAATAAAGTCCATGGATATATTTTTCCACTTACATTCTAAAATAGGCAAAGGCTGTAGTAGCTCGAATAGTCTATGATGCTCGACCTTAACTTATTGACATACTAAATTTTTGGAAACAAACTCCACAGTCTCCTTTATGTTAAGTCACTAAAAATTTTCTTTCAAGTGCTGGTATTTTTTGGTGCTCGCTCCCGGAGTGGACTGAGAAGGTAGAGGAATGACCTTCTAACACCTCAGTCCTTATTTCATCATTTTGCAAAACACAAATCTTTGTCCCAAACTGTAGAGCTCCATGGTCATCTATTCTACAAAATGAGTTATCTTATCCTTCTACCTGTCCACGGATCTTTTGAATATCGGGGTCCTCAGATTGGGCAGTCCTTATTCTTTCAATTAAGTTAGGTTCCATAGTGAGGGCGCTTGAACATCCGCAACCTCTTTGGATAACGACTTCAATTTCCTTTTACTCTGAATCCCTTAAATTGTGTTTTTGCTTAGTGATCCTTATGGTATTAAGGAAACCCTTTCTACTTACAGCATCATCCACCACATTAGCTTTCCCAAGGTGATATTTAATTGAATTGTTTTAAATTTTATTAATTAAATCCATCTACTTTACCTCATATTTAAATCTCTTTGAGTGAAAATTTAATTTAGACTTTTATGATCCGTGAATATTTCACATGTCTCTCTAAATAAGTAACGTCTCCAAATCTTTAAGGCAAATACCACAATCTTTAATTTTAGTCACGAGTTGGATAATTCTTCTCATATGGTCTCAACTGTCTAGAGCCATAAGCATTAACCCTCCCATTCTGCATTAAAACGCATCTTAGGCTGCGAACTAAAACGTCAATATCGATCACATAACCTCCTATATCCTTAGGCAAGGTCAAAATGGGTATGACCACTAACGCTTTGTTCAATTTCTAAAGTCTTGCTCCACACTCTGCGAACCATATAAATATGGTATCCGTATGTGTTAAACTAGTCAACGACACAAATTTTTTTGAGAATCCTTTCACAAACCTCCTATATTAGTTTGCAAGGCCGAGGAAACTTCTAACTTTTGTTACAGTAGTTAGCCTCTCCTAATTAATAATGGTTGCAACTTTCCCTAAGTCCACGAACAAACCACCCTTATTCCCTATATAGTTGAGGAAGGTAACTTACTCAAGGCAAAATTCACACTTAAAAAATTTAGCATGCATCTTTTCTTTCCTAAGTATCTCAAATACACCGTAGAGGTGTTCCTTATGGTCGTCCATAAATTTAGAGTAAATCAAGATATCATCAATAAATACGATCATGAACTTATCTAAGAATGGCCTAAACCCTATATTCATCAAATCCATAAAGGCCGTGGGGAATTTTCAAACCAAAATGCTTAACCACAAACTCATAATGACCATATCTATCCCTAAAAGCCATCTTATGAATGTCCTCATCCTTTATCTTTAGTTTGTGATATCTTGACCATGGATCAATATTAGAGAAATATCTAGCATCCTTCATTTGGTAAAAAATATCATCAATACTAGGTAAGGGGTACTTTTTTTTCACAGTCACTTTGTTTAATTCCCTATAATCAATGCCCATCCTCATAAATCTGCCTTTCTTCTTTAAAAAAAGCATCGGGGCACCCCAAAGGGAGGTATTGGGCCTAATAAATATGTGACCCAACATATCCTCCGACTGTTCTTTTAATTCTGTCGACTCTGTGGACGCTGTCTTATATGGTGCCTTTGAAACGGGCATAACCTCGAGTACAAGGTCGATGTTGAATTCAATTTATCTGTCTTGGGAAATCCTAAAAGTTCTTAAGAATATACATCCTCAAACTCTGTGTCTATAGGGACATCTCTAAAAATTATCGAGGTCATATCATTATCCTTAACGTATGCTACATAGTCGCGGCACCCACCCTTTAACATTTTCCTAACTCTCAAACCTTATATCATCAAAGGTTTCCTACATGGTTTAGTTATTTTAAAATTCACCTCCACCTCTCCAGGTTTACAAAGGAGGATTCATTTCCTGGAGCAATTAATTCTAGTGGAGTGGGTGGACAACCAATCCATACTTAAGATTTAAAAAAAATCCTCTATCTTTAAAGGAATTCAGTCAACTTCGAAAATGCTAATTTCCTATTTCCACAGAACTTTCTCTAATGATGGTTACGACCTATGCCGAAACTCTTATTGGGGGTTAATCATTGATAGTACAAATACAACACCCTACCGCGGATGATACTCTGCACCGCATATGATTATATGCCACGGCCCTTCTCAGCATAGGGTGCGACCCTACTCAATACGGGGTGCGGCCCTACCAAATACACGGTGCGGCACATACCACTTACCATTACAAAAAGGCTGTGGTGCTACCCAGTACAGGGTGCTGTACCTTTGGCTCTAGCCTGTTGTAGGATGCAACACTCACATTGCTTGGCTTAAAGGCCGCATCCCTTTCCATTACAACAACTCCAGACTTTATGTACGTTATGTGCTTTAGAGCACGTGAGCATATCTCCTATAAATAGGGGACCACACCTCGAAATAAGGGACCGATTCCCCTCCTTCAGAACAGTTTCTACATTACTTAGCAAAACATTGCCACATTCTCATTCTATACAACCTCAACATATAGCTCGGGGGTTACTCATCTACATCGTGGTCAGATTTCTGGCACGCCTGGAACCGCAACAACTATGTATTCTCTTTTATTCTTATACTTGTACGCCTCATACAGCTTAATAATACTGTACAATGTAAAGCACCTAATGAGAGTAGTGCACCAAAGTGGATGTAGGCTCATTTTTATAGCCGAACCACTCTATATCTTTTGTTGATGTTTCCTTACTTACTTTATTTGTTTATTATACACTTTACTCTTGATTTGCAGGTATGAGAACGACAAAGTGGATGATATCTCGTATCATCAATCTGGCGCCGTCTGTGGGAAAGGAGATATTTCACGTTATACTTGATTTGCTGATATAGGAACGACTTATGGGCGATTTCTCGTATCATCAATCTGACGCCGTCTATGGGAAACGAGATATTTTAATCTCGTTTCTCTGTGTTTCGAGTTCTTAAACACCTTATTTTATTCAGGGGATCCTCTGGATCATCATCCCATGAGTAAATTTTAGTTATTGAGCTCTATTTTATACTTACACCCTTAAATAGGTATTTCGTACCTTCAGATCTGCTCTTGGATCTTTATTTTATGACCTTAGGTCTATTTTACATACCCCTGTGATATCGCCCCACCTATATAAAGATGGAAAGCTTGATGGGCTTTAGCCCCGTAAAGGTGGGTGATTTGGGAAGAGTTATATTTACTCTTTTTTTGTTATTCTTTGCCTATGATCTAGGGTTTATCATTAGAATTGTGCCATTTTGTGCACGGAGAGGTTATTCTTTTATGGATAGACCCTAGTAGGTATGCTCTCCCCGAGTTTCGGGAGAAAAACTCAGTTTCTGGGATTTAATTTTGGGATTGTCCCTTCACTGCCTGGGTAGGGATGTGGCGTGGTAGTTCAACTACCTTACATGTCGCCACCTCTACTGGGGAAGTTGCATTACAGAAGCTTCAAAACATTAAGGAACGAACTCAGGTGGTCTCCAGCTCAACCTTGGTAAATATCATACAAAGGCCATGGCAGTGCACCTATGTGCCATATTGGCCGCAGACTCAACAACAATACCATGTAGTAGTGAAAATGCTATATCCCCATTTCCTACTTGGTTACTCCAATATTTATGATATTACTCACTTCTGTTAGTTTTTTCTCAGATTATATATACTTTATAAAGACTAACAAAAGCAAAAATGGAAGGAGAATCCATCCAGAGCACATTTGTCAAAGATGAGATTGTACAGCTGTACAATCACCTCAACCACCTCTACGACAGTCATGCCTCACTCCAGATCCAGGTCGACTATTTGACTCAGAGGGTCCTAATGCTAGAGGCTGCAACCTCAGAGGGTCCTAATGCTAGAGGCTGCAACCCTATTTGACAATGTGTGAGAAACCCCCTTGTGTGACTCCAAAACATCTCTATTTCATCATAAGAGAAGACCCCAAATCAATAAACCCAACCAAAAAGGGTTAGAGATCATCCTAGAAAAATCCCCTAAAACAACCCTGTTTCCGAATTGATTCGGTCTAGCGCGAATCGATTCGGTCTCAAGGGCGAATCGATTCACTCCAACTGCAAATCAATTCGGTCCAAAGGACCTGGGACTCTGTATCAAACTGGATCGATTCGCCTTGGGTCTGAATCGATTCGGTCATGCAGACCTACTAATGTTGCCTAGGTCGAATCGATTCGCTTAAGGGGCAAATCGATTCGGGTCTGCAGAATTTGGAGGGTTCTTCTTCTTCAATGAACCCACGAATTCTAAACCCTAAAATTTCTATACTAACCTCCAAATCTTTATCACAACATGATTCTAAGCCAATAAATCAACCCAAAGTTGATCCCAACCATTTCTGCACCATTAAACCCATATTTAAACATTGATTTCAAGATTAAACCCAAAAATCTAGGTTTTGATATTAATACCCAAAAACCATTTCTTTAACCCACAAATTATGAAATCAAATACACAAATGACTTATTTAGGAAGATTAAACACTTGCCTCAGATTTGTAGAGGTTGGATCGTCCTCGATGTCGCGTTTGGGCCGGAATCTCCAAGCTTTTCTTCCTCGCTCTCGTCCTTTCTTCTTCTTTCCTTCTTCCTTTCTATTTCTCTTTCTCTTTCACTCTTTCTCTAATGATAAAGCTTCATCCGTAAGCCTCTTAAGCCTATAAAACATAAGTCCCAATTTTAAATGTTAGTACACACTTTAAATGACTCGTTTACTCCAATTTGAGCCAAACTGACTTAAAAGTAATCCGGAACCGAAATAAAATACAATGACAATCATTTTGACTATCTTGACCCTTCCAGGATCGATGGTACCCTCAAAATCATCATCCGGAATACTTTGAAATGTTCTCTATTTTTGGGCCTCAATTCCCAAATTTTAAAATTCTCCAATTTAATTAAATTTTATTTTCCCAAAAATTTAATTTCCCAGTCTCAAAAATCATGGGGTGTTACATGGTTCCTCCTCCAACTGAAAATATTGAAATTTAAATGGAATTGATATAAAAAAGATACGTCGAGGTCGCATTACAAATAACTCATAAAATATTATTTCTAATCCTAGTTAAGACTGTGCATTTCAAGGTATGAAGCAAATGGTTAAGATAACATTTGGAGAACCTATTTGAAAATGGGACTTTGCCAACTTTCTATTCAAGCATTTCCTCAATCCATTATTAGAGGGAAGTCTCGTCGTATTAACCCGAATCGGTTTAGCTAATTTGGGTGTTCGTTCGAGTAAAGAGAAAAAGAGAAGCCACAATCTACTTACGTTACTACATATTTCATAGAGAGTATGTAAACAAAAATAAAAGTGAGATTTTTGTAAGAGGTAACTTAAGAAATCAAAAAATAATGGAAGACTTAAAAATCATTTTGTACCCTATAATATTTCTCATAATATTGCATATACGAAAAGTTAATATTTATTGAAACAAATTCAGCATATTGATACATTAATTGTTACATAGCTGAATAAGTGTTGGATTAAGTTTCGTCTCCAATTAAATGCGACCATTGATGCAACTTGATTAATTCTACACAAATGGATTATCTTTTTATTCTATAACAAATCAAAAGTATCGATGAGTAAGGGGAACATTCTTGAACTTTTACAATGACTATCTGATAGGAGTGAAGTTATTAATAATGACATTGCGAGAAATTCAAAAGGATATTGTAATTGCCACTAATGGTTAGATTACCAATGAAATCTTAAAAGATCTTAATAGAGAACCATTTATCTTATTAATTGATGAAGATCGTGATGTATTGGTGAAAGAGAAAGTGACCATTATTTACGATATGTGAAAAATATCGGTTTTGTGATGGAGAGATTTCTAAATAGGGATTGCACTATGATACACCAATAAATTTATTGTTATGTTCACATATATGCTTGAAGTCCTGTGAATTTGGTGGAAGGTTTCATAAACAAAAAAGGTTAAACATTTAATTTGAAAGAACCATGCAAACTTTTGATTTCATTTTCACATTGCATTTGATAAAGAATGTGTTGAAGTATGTTGGACTTTAGTTAATATATTGATATTGAAAAACTTATTTATTATTTTTAATATATTTATTTTGATAATAGAAAACAATACTAAATAATATTTTATGTAATTATTTAAGGTATACATATTATTTATAACTCACAATACCTATTTTATATAAAGTTAGTGCGTAAACATTTAATTAACCATGTTACTTCAAAGTTTCATATATTATTTTTTTATTCTTTTAGTTATATTTTTTTTCCTTATATTATTAAACAGTTATAAATACTTTATAACATTTTTAGTACATTTTTTTATGTATAAAATTTATTTGATTTTTTAAAATAAATTACAAAAAATATTTTTTAGTATAATAAATTGCTTGACATTGAAACTTTATTTGTAAAAATAATCTTATAACATTTTTTTTACACTTCTGTGTGTGTTTGTGTGTGTACACACATATAATATAGATCTTATTTGTCATCATACAGACATACTCCCATCAAGACATATACTTATAAGTATACACTCATACATTCCCTTTTGTCTTGTGTGTAATAACTTTTGCATGTTATCTCGGTTGATTCTTTTTGAAGATCCACACTTTACAATCCCCAAAGCTTCCATGCATGCTGCCATTGCCTAATGCATTACATTTTTTTCTTCTTATCGAAAAGTAATTAAATGAATGTTTTATTCTTTTAATTTTGTTTCATTATTTTTTTTTCATTTCATTTTTTTATTCACCCGTTTTTTTGATTGTTTGTTCATATAAGTAACAAATTTTTATACACCTTAAAAAAATCTAGATTTTGTTTTTATGTTTGTCATTAACAAATTTATTGTAAGTAGTTTTATTTTTAATAAACATAAATCATATTATATTTAACATTATTCCTTGCTAATATTCCCAACATCTCCTTTATTTAAAGCTCCTGCTAGTTTCTTGCGCATCATGTTGTTGTCATATTTTTTGTTTTGACCAAAAATATTTCTCTACCCTCTTTTCTCCTCGTCTCTCAAACATACTACCCAAAACACACACACACACACACACACACACACACACACACACACACACGTGTATATATATTAAAAGTGTTTTTTAATTTAATTTTTTTGTATACATTTATAAATTTTCTCTATTTTTTTTATTCATAAACATTTTTGGATCTGAAAACTTCTTTTCAGTTTTTTTTCACATATTTCTTTTATTTAACAATCCATTAATTTTTTTATCTATTATATATATATATATATATATATATATATATATATATATATATATATATATATATATACACACACACACACAATTTTTTTATACTTTTAAAATATATTCTGTCATATTAAAGTACCACAATCTTTCTCAACTTTACATGTATACATTCTCTTAACTTTACACATATTTATTATTTATGCTTACATTTGTTTATATACTTGTGTACTTGTTTTTGCCATGGTTCACTAATATATTTGAAGGTAACCTACACAATAGGATGAGAAGATTTATAAAGAAATCTACAAAGTGTTTCCTAAAGCCTTTCCTCCTTGCATGCCTATGCAGTCAACATATCGAACACCCCTTTTTTAAGTTCAATGGATATATTTTTTACAGGAAGAATGGTTAAGACTTGTAGGCACATTCAAGAAAAAAAAATATTATGTCCCACAATTTTTTTGGAACTTCAAGAGGTTATAAAAAGGTTAAAGAATACATGTTCAAATGCATGCAAGAGCTACCAAGTAAATATTCTGCTATAACACAAGAGAACAAGTGCAAATATTCGGATCACATTCAAGTCTTTTTTAGAGAGATAAACTCAGATTCAAAGTTGTATTTTTATTGAGTTATCATCCAACAAAAATTAGTACACATTTTTAAAAATTTGAATCTCAGTTATAAGCTTCCGATTGTAAAATTTGAAGCTCGATTTTAAGCTTCAAAAATTGATATTTGTATCTCGGTTCAGATACACGGATTGTACATGGTGTTTTGATCATATCCCGAACGGATCAGGATAGATGAACTCAAGAAGATACGGTCAACATGAAGAGTGGACGTATGCTCACCGTCTTTGATCCAAACATCTATAAATATTATGCAATTAAATTTTTCGTTCTTTATTCATTTCTTTCGTTATGGTTATTTTTACTTTTTATTTCACCCTATATTTTTGGCATTTTAATAATTTTGAAAATAAGATTTTAATTAAACTAAGTACTAATTTCCTAATTAATTAGTTTTTCAGAATTAAAGTAATATTGTTAAAAATATAAAATAAGCAAAATTTTTGCAAAACCCAATTCATCCCCATCTTGGGTATACTTATGGGAAACAATTGGCATCAGAGCAAGGTATCTATTTTAATTTTTTAACACAACTATTGGTGAAGGTCAATCCATAGATAGGCCTCCTTTATTTTCTGAAAATAACTATAGTTATTGGAAAAATATAATGAAGTTTTTTTATTTAATCAAATAAGAATGAAGCTTGGAAGATCATTTTAAATGGACCTAGTATTCCCATGAAAATTATGAATGATGAGCTAGTTCTTAAAGTTGAAAGTGAGTGAGACTATTTTAATATTAAAAAATTCAAGTAAATTATAACGCTATGAATATTTTACATTGTGCTTTTGATGGAAATTTATATAACATAAATTGTTGCTGTGAATCTCCGAAAGAAATTTAGGAAAGACTAGAAGTCATTTATGAAGTGACTAGTCAAGTAAAATAAGATAAAATTAGTAAGTTTGTTCATAGTTATATGCTATTCAGAATGAAATATGATGAATCCATTCCGAAAATATTTAATCAATTTACTAACATTATTAATGGTTAAAAATTTCTTGGAAATCTTATACTAATAATGAAAATATGAGTAAAATTCTTATGTCACTTTCAAAAAGATGTCTACCGAAGATGCTAGATATTAAAGAAGCATTGAGAGAAAGAACTATGAGCCTTGATGAGCTTCTAGGATACCTCATTAAGATGAATTTGAAGGATCTTGAAGAAGAAGAAGAAGAAGAACAACAACAACCTAAAGCAAAGAAAACTATCGCATTCAAATCTATATGTAGAGATGACGAAATTGATGATGAAGAATAAGACTGAGTAAATGATATTGCTCTCTTGATCAAATAATTAAAGAATTTTATTGCAAGAAGAAAATGATCAAATGGGGGAAGAATGAAGAAGTTCTATTTAAGAAATTACAATGAAGAAATATCATTTTTCAAATCCGAACTAAGGTGCTACAATTTTAATGAAGTTGGTTACATTAGACCAAAATATCCAAAATCAAAAGATAACATAGATGAGAGAAAAGAAAGAAAAGATAGAAGAGAAAAAAAATAAAGGAAAGAAAGCTATGAAGGCCACCACATGGAGTGACTCTGATACTTATATCTCTGGTTATGATTCAAGTGACAATAAGATTGATAACCTTTGTCTCGTGGAAAAGGAGGACGAGGTACACTTTAGCAATGAATTTTGTAGTGATTTTAATTAAGATTTGATAAGTGATTATAATTAATTACAAGATGATTTTGATGAATTATGTGATAAATTTAATGAACTTAAAAAGAAATATCTCACTCTTAAAAAGATTCATTCATCTTTTAAAAAAAAAATGTGATTCTTTTTCAAAAGACATTGATGATTTAAAACTAGCAAATGAATCTTTGAAAAATAAAGTTGAAACTTTGAAAAAGAGAAAAACTAGTAGCATTTTCAACTCTCTCGAGTCGTAAAATTTTGAGTTGAAAAGGAAAGTTAAAGTTTTAACAACAGCCTCAGAAAATTTTGTAAATGGGAAAGAAAACTTAGGAAAACTCTTGGGTAATCAAAGATGGATATTTGATAGAGCCAGAGTAGGTTATAACCATAACAATAATAAGAAAAATTTTAAAAACTTATTGTGGTAGACATACCCATTTTTTAAAATATCGTCATTATAGAAAAATGGGATTTAACAATAGGAAAGAAACTTGGATTCCAAAAGGAACTACTCTCTTAACTAACCCCCATGGACCCAACACCTTTTGGGTATCAAAATATAAGTTATTCAAATGTGTGGTGTAGGTACGTATGCGAGTTTCCTCACACAAGTCAAAGTGGTTCCTTGATAGTGGATGTTCGAGTCATATGACTAGAGACAAAAGCAAATTCTAAAGTCTTATTGCCAAAGAAGGGGGAAATATCATATTTGGTGACAATTCCAAAGGAAATATCATTAGAGTTGTTAACATTGGTAAGAAATATTATTTTTGTATTGATTAATTTTTTTAGTTGATGGATCAACACGTTATATAATTAACTTAGTCAATTATGTGACAAAGGTTATGACGTTATGTTTAAATCTGATCATTGCCTAGTTAAGAATACTAAAGATGATATTGTGCTACTTGTTACATCTAGACATGATAATGTGTATAATCTTGATTTTGATGATTTAACTCACCAAAATATCACATGTTTAACCACTTTAATTGAAACTAGTTGGTTATCGCATAAGAGATCAGGACATGCTAATATGGAATTAATGCATACTTTATTCAAAAATGAATTAATTAGAGGCTTGTCTAAGATAAAAATTTGTAAAGGATAAAATTTGTAATGCATGTCAACTTGGCTAACAAACTAAAAATCATTTAAAAGAAAAAGAAAGATATTACTACATGTGAATGTTTAGACTTATTGCATATGGATTTATTTGGCCCTAGTACTGTAGCTAGTTTGGGTGATGAATTTTATGACTTTTTGATTATTAATGATTATTATATATTTACTTGGGTATTCTTTCTTACACACAAAAATGAAACTCATCAAGTTTTTTTTCTAAGTTTTCTTGAAAAGTTCAAAATGAAAAAGGTTTTATCAAGGTTCTAAAAAATGCGAGGCGTGATCGAGGCGCGGAGGTCAAGCCTTAAGCCTTAGAAGCTTAGGCGGGTCTAGGCGTAAAAAGGCGTGAAAAAGCGTTTAGGCTTTTTTAATATATTTTAATATTTTTTAACCATAACAAGGCTATTAAAATACTAAAAGTGTACATATCATTAAAATATGTCTGAATATTTGCAAATAAAAATACTATTTGATTATTTTGGATGAGATAATGGTTCGGTTTGTAAAAAAATCTTTAAAAGACGATATTGTTTCACTAAAGCATTGTTGTTTTTAGAGAAAAATTATGCCTTTAGGGTTTTACTAAGCATAAGGCGTCAAAATCTTAAGGCAGGGCGTTTCTCCCAAGCCTCAAGCCTAGGCGAGTTTTTTAGAACAGTGGGTTTTATGTAAGAACAAGATTTTATAACTGCTCACATCTTAGTTATTTTGGCGCATCCTGTTACACATCGAAGTCACAAATCGAACACTACATTTGCATATGCTTACACGATTGTTTGAAGAATTGTTAGTGATCGAGTATCATTTTCGAATTTCAAGCCATTGAAATCATCATAAACAATTTATTGAGGTATACGAACTTTGTGGTTTTGATTATTTCTCAGTTAAATATATTCTGGGATGTTTTATATATACTCTAAGTTTTATTTTTATAAAAGGATTTTTAAAACAAATTTTTTATTTTATTTTTTAGTCTCGTTAGAACGAGATGTGACTCTCGTTAGAACGAACTCCTTTGTTCGTTAGAACGAAGTTTTAATGTCATTAGAAAGAAGAGCTGAAGTGCTCAAATGGACTTCCAACGAGCTTCGAATGAGTGTCCTCTATTTTTCAAAACCAAACTCATTGGAAGTTCATTGGAAAGTCGTTCGAACGAACTAGGACGATCGTTCGAAGGAGATTGGCCCTTGTTAGAACGAACCTTTGTTTTCGTTCGGACGAAGTCCTATTTTTATCAATGGAAGATATATGTTAGTGGATCTTGATACAAACTTGTTCAGTGCTGCCACACGTCCTGTTAACCTTTGAATTTACATTTGGACCATTGGAAATTGCATGTTGATTAGTGCCTGGATATTGTATTGGTTATCCTCTATGCCCCTTTAGTTGATTATTAAGCCCAAGAATTTTCCTTTCCTAACCATAAGGACACATTTCACGGGATTGAGCTAAATTTGGTGGTTCTTCGGCTCATCAAAATTTTGTTCGAAATCATTAATGTGGTTGGTTGATCTCTTTCTCTTGGTAAACATGTTATCAACGTAAACTTCCATGGTCTTGTCGATCTAGTCCTTAAAATACTTTTCACCAACCTCTTATATTTCCCCCAACATTTTTTAGGCCGGAAGGCATAACATTATAGCATTAAGTACCCCGACTAGTGGTAAATGGGAGTTTCTTGTGATCTTCCATCTTCTTCCTAATTTGATTATACCCTGAGTATGCATCCATAAAGCTAAGAAGTTCGTGCTTGACTGTAACATCGACTAGTCGGTTAATCCCGGGCAAAGGATAATGATCTTTAAGGCATGCCTTGTTGAGGTCCTTAAACTCAATTCACATTAACCAATTATCATTCTTCTTCCTCATTATAACCACATTTGAGATACAGTAATGGTACTTGACATCTTTGATAAAGTTTCCCCTCTAAAACTTATCAACCTTCTTATGTATTTCCATGTTTTTATCCTCACAGAAGACGCGATGTTTTTTCTTGTCATGCTTGGCATCTTTCGTTATGCTGAGATTATGGAAGGTGAAATTCGGATTTATCCATGACATGTCCTCATGGATCCAGGTGAACACATTCTTTGTTCTTCTCAGGAACTCTTCTAGTTATTTTTTAATAGTTGGATTTAATGACGAGCTGACTTGGGCTTTCCTCTCCAAATGCTCATCATCTAACCTCGTCGTATATACCTTTTCCACTATCTAGCCTTTCAATAACTTATCTTCATCACTAGGATCTAGTGTCTTCATTAGATAAGTTGTAGTCAAATTATTCCTCTATTCTTATTTCGCCAATGTGTAGTGTAACTCTCGAGCTTCTACCTATTTTACTTTCACCATACCATCCCCATAGCTCATTAGGAACAATATACACTGGTGAACGGTTGACGAAAGAATCTCAAATATTTTCAATCATACCTTTTCGAATATGATATTGTACATCGAGTGGATGTTCTGATCCAAAATAAAGACTCGAATCATCTCAGTTTGGCAGGTTGGCTAGGTGTCGACCATAACCTCCAGTTAAATTATTCCTAAGAGGAACACATTCTCCACTAAAAATCGTGGGAGGCCTATGGTATGCCTCCATATTTCTATCTCTCAACCTCAAGATCTTAAAATAACTATAAAACATAATATCTGTTGGATTGCCATTATCGATCAAAATGCTTGCCACCTTAGACTGGTTCACCATCATTATGATGACCAAAGGGTCTTCATGTGGGTCAAAACACCTAAAAGGTCATCTTTGGAAAAACAAACAATAAGACTATCTTTATTCACTTTTTTGGAGCATTCTTTGGTAGCATCAATCAAATTGATCTCTCAAATGTGAGAGTAAGCCTTCGCCTCGTTTAGGTAGGATTTTTTTTCTGTTGGTTCATCTCCACCACCAGCATCACCTCCTACTAAGAAGTTACATGTGAAGTAGATCATCTTGATTTCATGTACTAGTTCTTTAGCCCTCTGTAATATCCCATAATTTTAATGACTTTTAATATGAGATTAATTAAAAGTTAATGGGCTAAATAAATGGGAATTAATTATGAAAAATTAATTGGGATTAATCCGTATTAAATATTACTAGAGATTAAAGTAATATATGATTTTGAATATTACTTAGTGATATAAAGTAATATGTGGATATGATGATTTTTAATATTGTCGTGAAATACAAATACGACAATTATAGAACTTAAGTTGGGACGCGCTTATGAGTCGTGTTGGGACTAAAGTTGGGAAATAAAATGTAAATTAATTAAATATCATTCAGATGATCATTTCAAGTGTGCAGTTGAGTCTAGAAGGGTTGAAATAGGCAGAAAAATATATTCGGGTGTCTGATTTGGGTCTCGGGTTAATTGAAAGATGAAAGGACACCCCGAAGAAGCATTTTAGTCATCTGGCTTGGGAGATGAATAGTATCCACATTTTTTATCTTTTAGCTAGCCTTGGAGACTTGTTATATAAGTGGGTTTACACTCTACCTAAGGTTCATTTCATCTTTTTTCATTTGTGAGTTCTTTAAGAGAAAGTGAAGAGACTTTGAGAGAAAAGAAAAGTCACCTCGTGGAGAGGAATAGTTGCCTTGAAGAAGCAGAGTCATATTAGGCAATCAAAGGGGACAAACACCATGAACCACCATCTTTACACCTTTCACCATCGTCAAAAAGTCTTCGAAAAAAGGAAAGAGGAGGTTCTAACATTATCTTGTCCAAAGTTTCAGACCTACACCAAGAGGAAAGTGATTCTTGCTCTATTTCAGTGTTTATAATATCCATGTTAGAATAGGATTTTCTTTGGATTATGAACTTATGAATTTGGGATTAAAATGATTGATGAATATTATTTAATGGATATTCAAATTCATGTAGTTGATTATTCACATGTAGAAAAAAATATATGTTTATGGATAAAATGAAAAATAATGATAGGTATTGAATGTAGATGAATGCTACTCATGATTTAATATTAAATTTGATGATTTAGAGAAGGAATCATAATTCTATATTCTGGGTTTTTAAGGTGTATTAAAATGGAGAATTTAGGAAAATGAAATTTTGAGGGTTAATTGGGTTTGATGTTAATTCTCATATAAACTTAGTGATTTAGATGTTTTTCCTTGTATTATAATTACCCATAATCATATAGAAATGATGTTGAGATATTTGGGATTCGTTAGAATATATTTCATGTGAGTTTGGGTGAAAGAAAATGGATAAAATGCATGAAAAATTGTTGAAAAAGGATGAACATTGTATGATAATTCTAGGACTGTTTTAAGGGGAAATTAATAGCGTGCTCAAGAGTTTTTGTATAAAATCACGTTCTGCACAACTTTGTAGTTTTAAGTTTTTTCAAAATCGGAGCAAAAAAGCCTCAAATTGTAATTTTATATTTCTAGGCAGAATGCACCTTTATCGAAAAAAAAAGTTTGGAAAATGGTAATTTGGCCCATGGTGAGATTTCATTAATTTTGGTACATTAACAAGGAGAGAGGGAATTTGGTTAATGTTGGAAAATTATTTGGATTTGAGGATTAAATTTTGTGAGAGATATATAAATAATTATATTACGATTTAGAGGAGAATAATCGTTATATCAAGTATGGGTAATATTTATGATATATTTATGGGTACTTGGGTCGGATAAAGTATTATGTGAGTGATAACCACATAATAAAATATACGATGATAATCGTGATTAATAAGTACGGGTGGTATTATAGAAATACGACGGGTACTTTGGATATGATGAATTCCTAATATGATATAGGTCGTGTGAGTAGCTAACACTGAATAGGTAGATGATAATGCCTATTTGATTGATTAATGATTATGTGTATGACATACCTAGCTTACTTACTATCAGGGGAAGTTCGTGCGTGAGGGAAGTCACATCCTGATGAGCCTATATGGGGTGATCTTTGACTTGTAGCTCGAGAACATAGGACTTAGGTCGATTACCATTAATGAGAACAATGGTATAAAACGGTCATTTGGGTGCGTAGGTATGTGCGTAGCCCAAAGGCTTAGGACTATGTTCGCCTCCATTATTTGTGATTTAATAATTGTTATTCGAGGGATCTTAACTGAACCTATAGTACCCTATACAGTGATGAGATGTATTGGGACATGATAGCAGAGTAATGCAGCACCGCAGTTGTGTCTCGGGGGTGAAGTATTGTATATATTTATTAGAGTGAATGTATATATACACATATGATGATATATACTGTGTGACTAAAGTAGAATTGAAAGATAATGATATCTATAATTAATTAAGTATGAGACCACTTAATTGAATTGAATTAATAAGGGGATTAGCCATGTTGAATATAAATGGATACATATGATATTATTACATGCATTGCGAGAGTAATACGTGGGAACGAATTGGGATATGGTTAGTGGATACACTAGGATGAACTAGTTAGCATGAAACTGTAACTAGTATAGTTTAGAGGTACGATAGGCGTGCACTCTAGATGAGAGGTGAGAATTTCAAGAGAGAGTCTGATAAGCTAACATGTATATAATAACTGTTGAATCTAGCATTTATTCACTTGTTGTTTTTAAAACTGTTTTCACTTCGGGCTCTGACCCATTTACTTGCACATTCTCCTCTCTCTCTCTCTCTCTCTCTCTCTCTCTCTCTCTATCTATCTATCTATCTCTCTCTCTCTCTCTCTCTCTCTCTCTCTCTCTCTATATATATATATATATATATATATATATATATATATATATATATATATATATATATATATATATATATCAGGTGTCTAGACATAAGGACGCCAACCATAGAGGATTGGGTCTATTGACGATGCTATGGATGTTATGGAGTTGTATACCTTATTTGGACGCTTTCATATTCTTGATTTATACTCTGAAGTAGTTGATCTTTCATTTAGGGCATGCTGCCCAAGAGGATTCTAGTTATTTCCTTTATATCTGAGTCGGATTCTATTCTTATGTCAGTTTGGTACATTTGGTATTGTTGTGATTATTGTATTAAGATATTTTACTGGACAGTTTATTCTAGTTGCATTTAAATTCCATTGTGATGTCTATTCAGTTATTATTCATTGTGTGAATGGTTTGTATTAAATGTTTTATGCTATTAAAATGGAATTTTTATTAAATTAAAATTGTAAATTTTTTAACACCTGTGTAATTAAGTATTAGGTGATTATAAAATATTTTTGACAGTGATGCTAAGAATGATCCAACTGTATATTATGATTTAATTTTCTATGGGACTGATCACCCAATATTTAATTAAGCGGGGTGTTACAGGTGGTATCAAAGCATCAGGTTCTAAAGTCTTTTAGGATCTGTACGGCTTATTGCGTTTTAGTGTAACGTTCTTTGATATAGAGCCTTATTACGGAATTGTTGTATTCATCTTCGTATTGCGACTTACGTTCTCATTCGAGAGTTGTTAGCAGGACAATAGGAGGAGGACTCAGTCAAAGACTTATAAGATTTTGGAAATGGTTATTTAGATAGAACCCACCATTATTGTTGTTTAGGCTGAGGACAATAAAGAAGACGTTCAGGAGCTGTAGTTTTCCCAAGCACCACATTTGTGCCGTTCCAGACTCACCAGCATAGCTGGAATGGGAGTGCGTCTGACGCCCTTGAAGTATACCATTCGTAGAAATGTTAGAAATGAGGAGATTTTGGGTGTTATCTAATGGATGCAGAATATCCAGAGACTTTTTCATATAACAGAGTGTTGAATACCTGAAGTGAAAATTGGGGTAAAATTTTTCTTGGCTCGCAAGAGCAGTGTTGTAATGGTGAAAGTTAATAACCATGTTTGAAAGGCAAAATATTATGCCAATGTAAGGATCTTAAGAACGGTCTTATCACAAGTTCCTTCATCTGTTGTTTATAAGGTGATATGAATGACATTTTGAACTTTGTACACGAAGAGGTAGGTACAATAAAGAAAAGAGCCTTGACTGGGCGATGGATTCACAAGAGGAGTCACCAATAGTTAAGGGAATTATTATTTGGACGCTCAATACTGATGGCGACAATGTCGTGTTTTGACAATGAAGATATCAAATGCTTATATGTGAAAGGAGCAAAGAGTTAACGGATCTAGCTAAGGAATAAAACTATACGTAATGGTGTTAGTGAAACACCACAGGGGAAGATCCATGAGGGGACCCATTTAAATGATTAAGATAGTCAAATTCCCACCAAGTGACGGTGAATTCAATCAGGACCGCTGAAGCTAGCAGTGTGTTCCTTTGGGTCATCAAAACTAAGGGAACAAGGAGGGTGGCCATCGAAGTTGAAGCTACCAGGGTCTGAGAGAAGGAGAAAACTAATATATGGTCTGTATGGCCTGGAATAGAGAATTATATGAAGATGTATTATCTGTGGAGATTAAGACCACATGCATTGAATTTTCCCCGAAGCAGGTAAGGGACAAGAGTCTGGTGCCTATGAGGGGCAATGATTAAGATAGTTTTGGCTTAGTTCGAACAAGCGTGTTATATTCGGGGAACCATTTGAGTGGCCAGGGCGATTGGTAAAGTAGGAGATATGGGTTATCCTAGGAAGAATGAATTATGCTTAATGTGACACGAGCGAGTCACGATATTTTAATTAGCGCTAGATTCTCGTGTGAGACGAGTTAGTGGTTATATCGATACCATTATGGGTATTTGTACTTTTCATGGTTTAACAGGATTAATTTTTGGTCTCATCCACAGGGGAGTGGGTGTAGATAGTAAGAATATTTTTATTCAGATTACCCGTTTTAGTGATGTGTTATACGAGTGCGATATCATCCTGGATGTGGTTATTGATGGTTAGTATGATATTGGGCTGTTATTGCAAGGCTATCATGGTTGTTGTTCCAGGATATGATGTGTTGTTTTGGCGATACTTAGAGAGTTGTGCTCGCATTTATGCGATATTAAGTAATAAAAGAGACTTCGAAGAGTGTAGTCATCTCGAGATATTTAATCCCGATGCTTAGGGACTTTACTGGTATGATTCTGAGTATTTAGGTTTATTATCGAGCATAAAGGCTTAGATCGTTTTTATATTTAAAGCTCAGGACTTGGTGATAGGAAAAGAGCATTGTTATATCACTACTTTAGAGACGTGGGAGTTGATATTTATATTTATATGTCTGGGGATCAGTATTTTGAGTGTCTAGGTTATGTACCTTGAGTCTACAAATCTCGATGACCGAAAATGTTAGGTAGTAGTGTATCGAGGGAGTTCCTTATTTGGATTTCGCTTGGGAGACATCCCACACATGAAACCCAGCGAATGTCGAGAGTTGAGAGATGTGTTGGGCAAAAGGGTGATAGCTAGAACTTTCGTTATTCCTCATTTTATGAGTGGAGAAAATCCCCTGATGTACGACTTGAGGCTAGTGGAGCCGATCAACATTTGTACAACGATGCATGGATTGGAGGGTGTATGGGCGCCCTGGTTAGTTTGATTTTATATCATCCGAGTTAGAAAGACGTGAGAAGGAATGTGTGGAATATATGCCTGTGAGGCGGTTATAAACAAAGTTAGAGTGGTAGAATGGATTGAACGTCGATTGGGAAAGACGATAATCCAAGTTTATAAGTACTATGAGAGTAACACACCAAAGACGGGTTGAAAGACTATGAGAATCCATTTAAAAAAGGATATCTCTTGAGAAGTGGAAAATTCAACTATTGTGGAAAATACAGCGGAGTCTTATTCAGTCAAATATTGAGAGTGGATTGCGCATAAATAAGACTGTTGTTGCCTAATAGATAATAAAGGGTCCAGAAGTGCGTATTATGAGGAAAAGTGCACGGGTTGAGACTTTTGGTATACTTCGACGAAACAAGGGGAGTATAAAGCATCACTTAATGTGAGACGTTATAAGTGGAATATATGTGATTCATGAGGGGATGATTGATTATCGGTGGACACTTAGAGTGGAATACCACATATGGACAACTTGGACTGAAGATTGAGGATTATTCTTTGGAGGTTGTACGAAGGCACTACGCATTATATTTGTGGATTGTGATCAAGTAGTTTATAATTAAATAGTGTTGTGAACTATCTAAAGCGATGAATAAAGGTTTTACCCAAAATGGTTTTTTCCCCGGATTTGGTCTTCTACGGTTTGAAAGCATGATTTGATGTTTTACACTTTATATCACATAGATGCATGTTTAGGTCTTTAAGAATTAAAATTGGTTTTGTTTTTGAGTTTGTCATGTAATTAAATAAGTTTGATCCATTGGACTATAACTCACTCTCAAATTGGTATCATAGCCAGTTGCACAACTTTATCGTCAAATTGATTTTTCGTAAAAGTTTTCATTAATATCATTTTTCTGTGAAAAAATTGATTTCGAAAACGCGCTGTGCTAACGGATAACTTATATAATCAGATGCGTACATTTGATGGAACGAACTATGCATATTGGAAAGATAATATGATATCTTATTTAAACGCTATTGATGAAAGATTTGGATTTACTTAGACATTCTAAAGAGCTTCTCGTGATTTAGAGAGTTCACCCTGGTCAATCGGGGCCTAAAAGCGCCCGATGACCTCTTGGAGTAAAACGGATCATTCGTCCATTCCGTAAGTCAGAAGTGCACACAGGGAGGACCATTAAAAAGCGTATTCCATGCCCTTTGAATATTCGTTCAGTCTTATTTGAGATGAAGAGTTGACCTTGGTCAAATAGAGCCCGGGAGTGTCCGGTGGCCTCCGAATAAATTTTTAGGGAAAATTGGTGGTTCATCCGAACGGTTATGTTATTTCACATACGGGATAGATCGTTGCAAAGAGGTTTTAGTGCCCATCAAGCATTCAATCATAGTTGGGGAGTGCCCCGTGGCCTCAAAATTTATTTTTATTAGTAAAATGGTTCGTTTGTCCTAACCATAATTTTGATTTGTGCATGGGGCAGACCATTGTAATGGGGATTCAGAGACCTTCGAAGATTCAATGAGCTTTCCCTTTGATGATAGGGTTGATAGGAGTCAAATGGGGCCCGAGAGTGCCCGATGGCCTCTAGATCTGTACTCGAAGTACAAAAATGAAATGTTGACGCATATCAAAACATTATTAAATCGTCACATGGGTATCGAATGAAATTGTGACATGGTCATCCTAAATGTCCATTCATAAAAGGGGGAGTTACGTTGGATTTTCACGAGGTGTTTACGCCACCTACCGTGTCGTTTGGGTGCCCCGAGGATTCTCAGCCCCATTGCGGCACGTTTTCAAGCCTAGGTGTACCTATCTTTGAATTCGGGTCCTATCCTCAAATCGAGAGTCTCGTGACTGCGCGGGAAATTTTTGCTTGTTATGTTGGACTTGAAAACCCGCGTTGCCATTTGGGTGCCACAAGGGGGTGACGACCTCCCCGCGTTGTAGCTTCAAGCCGAAGTGTGCCCCGAATTAGGTCATGTCCTAAATTTGGAAATCCTAAGACTGTGCAGTCAATTTCTACGTGTTACACTGTACGCGCACTAGGTGTTAGTTCCACCCACGATGCCGCTTGGGTGTCGGCCACCCATAACACGTTTTCACACCTAAGTTTGCCTGTTATGGAATTAGGCTCCTATCCTTGGACCGAAAGTCCCAAGGCTATGTGGGAAGTTTTTACATGTTATATTGGACATGCACGAGGTTTTCGTGCCACACGCGGTACCGTTTGGGTGCCACGTGTGGTGTCCCCCCCGACACGTGTTTTCCTAAGTGTGCACGTTTTTGAATTCGATTTCTATCCTCAAATCGGGAGTAGTGCACCTGCGCGGGATGTTGATAGATGTTAAATTAGTCGTGATAGAGGTGTTAGTTCCACCCACGGTTCCGTTTGGGTTCCACAGGGTTTACCCCCTCCCGCGCTACGTTTTTAAGTTTAAGTGTGCATGCGTTCCCTTAGTGTGCCTGTTTTCGAATTCGGGACCTATCCTCAAACTGGGAGTTTTGTGGCTGCACGAAAGGTTGATATGTATTACATTGGATGTAAACGAGGTGTTCATGCCACCCGGGGTGTCGTTTTGGAGCCGATGGGGGCGATGCCCCCCAACCCGTTTTCAAGCCTAAGTGTGCTTTTTTTTTTTAATGCAGTTCCTATCCTCAAACCAAGAATCTCCCGGATGCGCGGAAGGTTTATAGGTGTTACTTTGAACATGCAAGAGGTGTTAGTTTCACCCATGGTGACGTTTGGGTGCCGCAGGGGGTACCGTTCCCCCATGATACGTTTTCAAGCCTAAGTGTGGGTTTATCATAAGTGTGCCTTTTTTTTGAATTCCGAGCGACATTGATATCTGATTCGAGTGACAGGTCAATGTCGCTTGAACGACGCGTCGCCTCAAGGATTTTATTTAAGGCGTGTTTTCCATAAGATTTTGTAAGTGTACATTCTGTGAAAAACAATATTCATCAAGAACGTTTCTACACACAAGTTTTTTTCTAAATTTTACAATGTTAATGCATCCTTATATTTTCAAAGATCCGAGTGTTCATTAATATATGCTATAGTGATCTTAGTGGCACCAATAAGAGTTGTTTTACACTTGAACATTTCTGGTTTTGCGGTGAAGAATCGGTGGAGTCCGGTTTCAACATCGTAGATTTTACAAGCCATATCGGTGGACATAGAGATATACATGGACGTGTGTGTTGTGAACAGGTATCGCGGAAAAAAGGACTTTCTATGTGGGCACTGTGAGAGGAGTGGTTAAAGATCATAGGAGCTTCAAGTATCGTGGGTGGATCGAGTCGTTGAGTAATACTACCGTCTTCACCTTTGTAAGACCATATTCATAGTGATTGTCTGGCTTGGGTTGTCCGGGGTTTTTCCCGTTTGTGGTTTTCCTCGTACATCCGACGTTGTGAGTATTATTTACTGTATTTTACTTGATTTAATAACTAGATGGATGTTTAGGATTAACCAAGATAAAATTTGGTTAAGTTAGAATTTGTTCACAACTTGGTGGGAATTAAGAATTGGAAAAACTTTTTTCATAAAAAGAGAAATTGGTTTGTCATCCTTAAAACACTTTTCTCATAAGAAATTAAAAGGGACCATCAAATTGGTATCAGAGCTAGAAAGATATTTTTTTTTCTATTTGATCCCTTGTGTTTTTCGAGATGAATTTTGGAGGTTTTGAATGTTTTCGTGCTCCTATTTTTGATGGCACAAATTATGCTTATTAGAAAATAAGAATGGGAAGTGCTTTAAAATCTAGTGATGAGCTTGTTTGGTTAGCTATTTAAAAGGGCTGGACACTACCAGTCACACGAGAGGGTGAGGTCACTAGTTTGAAATCCGTTGAGTCATGGACTGATGCTGAACATTGGCTTGCACTGTACAACTCTAAAGGTGGGCATGTAATTTCCTCACATATCACACCTGAAGAGTATAATAGAATCATAACTTGTGAAACTTCAAAAGAGGCTTGGGATACACTTGCACTTACTCACGAGGGCACTAGCACGGTTAGGGCGTCTAAGTGACAAAACCTCACTACACAGTTTAAGAAGATTAAAATGTTGATAGTGAGTCATTTGATGAGTTTTATGCTAGGTTGTCTAATATTGTCAATTCGTCATTTCACTTAGGAGAAAGGATTCCTGACAACCGTGTCATAAAGAAAATTTTGAGATCTTTGTCGAGTAGGCTTGATGAAAAAGTGATCGTTTTAAACTCCTTAGGTATGATTGATTCGACGAAACTTGAAGAGATTGTAGGTGACTTACAAACCTATGAACTCGATATGTTTACCTCCTAGAAAGTGCTAAAGAAAGAAAAGGGCATTGCTTTGAAAGACCGAAAGGAGGAAACTAAAGTTTCGAATGACGATTCTGATTCCGATTTTGAGGATGTCGCCTTGTTGGCTAAAATATTCAAAAAATTTCTTAAATTTCAAAATCAATCGAAATATGCCAAAAGGTTTAAGAAATTCAAGAACAACAAGGTTGAGTCCACCCCTAAATATAAAAGTGAGAAATTTAATAGGGCTGAGTCGGATAGGTGTTTTGGGTGTGACGGGTTTGGTCATAAAGTTAACTAGTATCCCACTAGACTTAAGAAACAGGTCAA
Organism: Sambucus nigra; assembly: GCA_949130495.1. Taxonomy (NCBI): domain Eukaryota; kingdom Viridiplantae; phylum Streptophyta; class Magnoliopsida; order Dipsacales; family Adoxaceae; genus Sambucus; species Sambucus nigra. The sequence continues at coordinate 590,178,983 of OX422208.1, forward strand.
GAAACCGATTACATAAAATGCCACCTTAAGTGATAGTGATACGGAAGGGGGAGAGACTCCCCCAATGAGAGCAAGTTTTATGCTTTCTTGGCATGTCATGTGAGCGACGATAATAAATCTTCCCACGAAGATTCTCATGTCCATGAAACTTTTGAGGCCGTTGAATCCCAAGTGAGTGAGGGAGAATTTAGTGAGGATGAGGAGGTAGATGTGAAAGAGTTGCAAGTTTCATTTAATAAGTTGTATGCTAAAGCGGTGAAAGTGAAAAAGGCTAACTCTAAATTGCAAGCTAGATTGAATGAGCGTGCCATAGAAAATAATGATGCTTTGATCGAGGATATTTGGACACGGGAGAAAAAGCTTAGGTAGAAGCTAGAGTATGTTGATAAAGAGAGAGATAGACTTTGTGGTTTGATGGATACTTTGAAAAAGGAGTTGCTAGAGTTTGAGGAGTTTAGGCATGTGCTTGAGTATAGGATTTATGAGTTGGAGAAGAAATTGAAAGACTTGATTAAGGTTAAGTTTGAATAGGTTGGAAAAGTTGGATAGGATGTTAGGCACCATCCAAGTCAAAAGTGATAGGTGTGGTATAGGCTAAGATGATATAGTTGTTCCCATTCCCAAATCCAATACCAACTGTGTGAGAGAGCCCACTAGGAATGTGAAGAGAGGTCGATATTTTGGTAATCATTCCCTTCGTGTTTACACTTGTTTCCATTGCGGTAGGAAATGTCACCTTAGACATTTTTGCTATGACCTTAGGAATGCTCCTAGGAAGTTTAGGAATAAAAGCATTTCGGTTCCTAAAACCCGCACCCGTCATGTTACACCTACTTGGGTTAGGAAATCGGATTTAGTGGCTTTAGGACTAAAACTTCATGATTTTAATTTGGATACACTTTATTCTTCCCATTCTAAATCTAAAGGATGATTATGTTACCATGTTTGTCATACGCTAGTCTTTGCATCATGATTTATATCTTGCTAGTGTTATGACTCGTGTATCATTTTGCATTATGTTTTTCATTTATTGAGTATTATTTGGAAAAATACAAAAAGATTTTTGGTTTAAATATTTTTTGATAAAAGAAAAAAAGATTTTAGGTTTGTTTTTGTTTTGGAGTTTACATGTTTGATATGGAATATTGGTGTGCCTGGACCCCTTCTTTGGTCATAAATATTTATGCTTAGAATGATCTTAACCATTGTATTATGGGGTTGTTTCGAAGTTGATATGCATTTTGATTCGACTTTGTATATATGACATCTTTGCACACATGCACGAGTTTATATGGATGTTTGACATCTCTTGCATATATGAGTTTGGTGAGACATTGTTATCTCAATTTTGTCATCTATGCGTAAGTATACATAAGGAGGAGGTGTGCATGTAAGGACTGTTTACCATGAGGATAGTAATTGAAAAAATGACGAGTGTTCACGGGAAAGGGCTCTGAGAGTGTAAAATTGACTCGTCGTGAAAACCACCGTTTAAAAGAGGCAAAAAAAAAAATAAAAGGCAATAAAAAGAATCATATGCTAAATATGGGCCGTTTAGTTTATGTTCATTCAAAAGATTATATGATATATTTGAGGGATAAATTAAACGGGTTTGCACCACGAATCCCAATGTTGAAAAATCGTATCATGACGCTATTGTTTGTAGAATCGTCAAAATTCCAAATTTGTGTGCATGTTTTATTGTTTAGTTCATTTAGCTCACACTTTAGATGTCACATATGGCTAAAATAAAGTTTGATGATTTATAGTTATCAATTAAAGCCTCTTGATTGTTTAGATGTGTTGAAATTGTGATTCATTTGTTGTAGTTCACGCCCATACATTCCATGTTCATGTTTGAGCACATTGATACTATGTTGCATGTAACTCTCATTTGGTTGTTTTTGAGTTTTCTTAGTTTAGCTACTATTTTAGTACTGTTTTGCAGTTTTGAGCCCCTTCCAATTAGATTTTTTACGAAATTTTTTCACTGGGCAACATTGGTTAACCTTCTAGACAGGAATGTAATTTTTATTTTCTCGTTCGAGCAAGATCTACTTGTCGCGTGAAGCTGTCGTTCTAACGACAACGTTTTATCGTTCTAGTGACTTATCCTTTTCGTTCGAGCGATCTATCTTGGTTTTCTAGTTTATTCTGTTTCATCACCCTGGGTTATTTGGTTATATTTTTTGGTACTGCTAGTTGGTACTGGGATTCTGTTATGCAGTTCACATTGATAGGTTACATATTTTGCTGCATTAATTCGTTTAATCACACAAACTTAGATTGACTCATTCATATTGTGTGATTACTATTTGCTAGCTACAAATTTGATTCTGTTGATCTTTCTTAGCTAGTTGCTTGCATGATTATCTAGATATATTTCATTGATTTATCTCATTCTAGATTAGTTTATCTTTTCATCGGGTTTTCTATTCGAGACAAAAAAGGGGGGAGATGTATGCGATGTAGGGGAGATTTGTTGATCACTATGTTTGTCTGTTGCATACATTTGTATCTTATTTATGAGAATATTTGATATTCGATTTTTAAAGTTTTTTTCAAATTGGTATCAAAATATTTTGCTGGCATATTTCATTATGATTTATATCATTTGTTCCTCCATATTTCACTGGGTATTTTATCTGTTTCATGTGTGTAGGTTTGATTAACAAGATTTGAGATTTCAAGACTACATCACATTCAAACATTCTAAGACAGTACATGCTTGTCGGTCCATTGTTTACTAGTCTTGTCCTGTAATTTTTTATTTTGGGTTTATGGGATGAGATTTAGGCGTCATACGGCTTGACGACCCGACTTAGGAATTTCAATGTTAATTTTGTCCTGGAATAGTCAAAGGGGAATATTTGTAACGACAAAATTTCCAATTGAGTCCATTGCATATTTTTGAACTATTCTCGAAACAAAACACATTTGAGTCATAGGTTGTATTTTTGTTGTCACGATCCTACACAGACCATGACATGTTGAAGTTTAATTGAAGACGTTGCAGGAAAGCTTCAAAGAATTATTTATGTCGAAGTTTAATTGGTGCAAGTTTATTCGTATTCAAGTATAATTGATGTCCGAGATCACTCATGTATGAATGCGTAATGTTAATGAGACTCGGAATTTATTCTTAATATATTTAAGGATGCTATTTTATTAAATAAATATTTTAATTTTTTTTATAAGTGTTTGAAAAGGTTTACACTTCGTTTTAATCTGAAGAGGACGGATTAGAGTTGAATTTAAGTGGAACTCTTTTTTAAGAGTTAGTTTAAAATCAAAATTTAATTCGTTGGTCGCTCAAACAACTTTACCAGTCATTCGAGCGAGATGCTCTATCGTTCGAGAGACATTGTTATGTCATTCGAGTGATAGGTTAATGTCGCTTGAACGACGCGCCGCCTCAAGGATTTTATTCAATGCGTGTTTTCCATCAGATTTTGTAATTGTGCATTGTGCGAAAATTAATATTTGTCCAGAACATTTCTGCATGCAAGTTTTTTCTAAGGTTTTCCAAAGTTAATGCATCCTTAAGAGTTTCAAAGTTCTGAGTATTCATTAATATATGCTATAGTGAACTTTGTGGCCCCAATAAGAGTTGTTCTGCACTTGAACATTGCTGGTTTTTCGGTGAAGATTCGGTGGAGTCCGGTTTCAACATCATAGACGTTACAAGCCACATCGGGTGATAATGAAACATACGTGGACGCGTGTTTTGTGGACATGTATAGTGGAAGATGGACTTTGTACGTGGGCACTGTGAGAGGAGTGGTTGAAGATCAAAGGAGAGTCAAGTCTCATGGGTGGATCGAGTCGTTGAGTAAGACTACCATCTATACCTTTGTAAGACCATATCCATAGGGATTGTCTAGCTTGGGCCGTTAGAGGTTTTTCCCGTTTGTGGTTTTCCTCGTACATCCGGCGTTATGACTATTCTTTACATTATTTTACTTGCTTTAATCACTAGATGGATGTTTAGGATTAGTCAAGATAAAATTTGGTTAAGTTAGAATTTGTTCACAACTTGGTGGGAATTAAGAATTGAAAAAAGGTTTTTCATAAAAAGAGAAATTGGTTTGTCATCCTTAAAACACTTTCTGCATAAGAAATTAAAGGGGACCATCACATTGGTATCAGAGATAGAAACATATTTTTTGTGTGTTTGATCCCTCGTGTTTTTCGAGATGAATTTTGGAGGTTTTGAAAGTTTTCGTGCTCCTATATTTGATGGCACAAATTATGCTTATTGGAAAATGCGAATGAGACGTGATTTAAAATATATTGATGAGGGTGTTTGGTTATCTGTAGAAAAGAGTTGGACTCCACCTGTCACACGAGAGTTTGAGGTCACTAGTTTGCTCAAGTCGCTCGAACTACAGAGCAAAATTTTTTTTTTATTTTTTTATTTCAAAAATCCGCCTCAACACTTAGAAAAGTATTTTGATGAAAAACAACGCCTCAATACTTAGAAAATATTTTTGAAAAAATATCCTAACACTTTAAATGAACTGTTATGGTACTTAAACACATCCTTACCAAAATTAATCTCGTAGAGGCTTTAATGTTGAGGAACTTTTGATATTCGAATCTGTCTTCATGTATCTTCAAACTTGAACTTTTTCTTCGACGATTTGTAACGGTATACGACATACACTAATGTAAATAGGACTTATAAAATTTGTCCTTACTGTTTCAAAGAAACACTTTTATTTTCCAAATCATAAGTCCCTTAATATGATTTGTTGAGTTTTTACAAATCCAATTTCCATACATTACATCAAACCCTTATAGGGGTTTCTCGACGACTGATTGTGGAGTTACAATTCTACAGAAAAAAGAAAGGGTTCCACATTTTGAGGCTGATCGGTAGATACCGAGGGAAAAGATGCTTCATATGGGTGGTGCTATACTACATCACTTTTTTTTTTATCAAAGATCTGAAGACTCTGTGCGTCATACTTAATGGAGCTCTATGTATTCTGTAAGTCATCGAGTGTGTCAAACCTCTTTACAGTGCTAAAATATAGGTTTTGCCCGAAAGAAAATTTTCCTTAAAAGATCTTCGGCTGATTTTTGTTTGATTGTGTGGTTTTGTTTAATTTATTTGGACTCTATCTTACGTGATCGCCTAATTCTAATAAAGATGAAATTTAGTTAAAAATTGAATTCTTTGAGTGTGTAACGTATGATACAAATAATTTCATATAGCCCTGGATTTTCAAATTGGTATCGAGATGGTTCACTTATTTATTGTGTGATCTTTAAATTGCTTTCATATGGATAATTAGTATAATATGGTCCCTATTTCAGAGGGGTTAAATTTTCCATATTAGAAAGATCTAATGATGTCAGCACTGAAGTCGATTAAAGAGGGTGCCTGACTTATATGTGAAAGAGGGCGGACACCATCCACTGTAACTAATGAGAGAGTCGAAAGTCTTAAACCTGTCACTACTTGGACAGATGATGATTTCAAGTGGAGTAATTTTAACTCCCGCGGCTTAAGTGTTATTTTTGAAAAAGTTATCCCTGACAAGTTTTGCTGCATCATGACGTGCACCACATCTAAGGAAGCGTCGAATATCCTCCAACTCACTCACGAGGGTAATAACACTATGAAAGCTTCTAAGCTACAAAATCTCACTACACAGTTTAAAACTATCACTATGTTAGAATCTGATAATTATAATTAATTTTATGCTAGATTATCTGATATAGTCAATTCTAATTTTAATTTAGGTAATATAATTCCTCAGACGTGCGTTATGAAAAATATTTTGAGATCCCTTTCATCCTGCGTTATTCCTAAGGTCACTGTCCTTAATTCGTTGGGAATTTTAGATATGCTTAGGTTAAAAGAACTCATAAAAGACATTTAACTTAGGAAAGCGATATGTTTCCCCAAACTATTAAGCCAAAGGAAAAGGGGAATGATTTGAAAGTTCAATCTAAAAGGAAAGAGAAGGTTTCTTCTGACTTTGAGTATGATTTTGATCTAGATTATCTTGAACTTTTTGTAAACAATTTCAAAAAATTTCTCAAGCTAAGAAAATAAAATACTCCAAAAAAAACAAAGGTTTTGAGAAAGATAAAAAGTTAAAGTCGGACAAGAAAAGTTTTGGAAAAGTGAAAGGAAAGTACCCTAAGAAAGATAAGGATATATGCTATGTGTGACAACTCGAATATAATTATGATAAATTATATTTAAATCATGCTTCTCTTATGCGATATGAATAATGTGTTATTACTATCTAATATTAAGTTATTATGTTTAGTCTAATACTACTTTCATAAATCATGAAATGTCGAATTATTTACAAACACAAAAAATTGTTATTTTCGGTAGAAATATTCCTGTTGGAGACTAGTTTTGACCCTTATAAGGTAACAATTTACTCAAGATGAAAACTATATAGTTGTAGATATATGAGTTAGATTTTCTACAAAATAAACGGTGCATCAAACGGATGTCCAAGTAAGAAGTTAGGCCGAATTTACGAACAAGGGGCATAATCTGTCCATTCCCTTTAAGTGGTAAATTGTCTTTTAGTAAACCAAATGGTTTAATTTGATTGGTTGGGATGGGAGGCAACCTTATCCGACTTAAAACTCTCCCTCTAACTTATTTCTTTAGAAAATTAAACCCTAGGTTCAGTTTGAAGAGTGTTTAGCTTGAGGAAAGAGAAAGTAGAAGTTAAGGAAGAAAAGATTACAAGAAAAGCTAGGAAAAATTCTAAGAAAATCCCTAAGGTGTTTCCAAGGTATAATTATGTGTTATTATTGTTTTAATCTTGGATTACACTTATTTCAAAGTATAGAAATCATGAATTTTTGATTAAAATTCAATCCTCCTTTGTGAGAATAAGTATTTGTTCATATGTGAGATAAGTGGTGTATGTAGCCCGTATTGATTGTTATTGAAATCCCTTGTATTCAAACTTGCACATATTTTTGTGTGCTTACTGGAATTGATGAATTGAAATTGAATATGAAAATATACTCATATATTCATATCATATCCTAAAATTAGAATTTAACTACTTGTGGTTAGGCCTTAGTGATGGTTTCAAGTTGCTACATAGTTGTTGTTTGAATATTTCCTTTTGATATTCCCTGAGTTTGGTAAAGCTTTTGACATAGCAAATGAACTATAAATATTATGAAAATTTAATTCTCTATTATTAACTATTTTTATTGAAAATTGGTGGAACATAATGGAAAGTTATTATGTAGAAAAATTATGAAAATTCTTGGAAGTGGAAGGGACAATAGAGGAGCTTGTAGGGCAGATTTCTTGTGTTGTAAAGAAATGGTCATAACTTGCTATAGAAAGCTTGTAAAATTACATCGTCCCTTATAATGGAATGCATATTCAAATATGATTTCATATTGATAATCGTGGACACCTTTAGGTGTACAATTTACAAACATAGGATGGTTAAGTATGTAGGACAATAATTTGAGGCCATACCAGATACCCCATGAAAGAATGTTTTCATCTCCTCCTTCCAAAGGGTATTTTAAGTACATGTTTCATGTGTATATACATTGATAAGTATGATTTAATATTTACTTGGTTTTAGTTATAAATTCCTTATGAGGTCTTTCCTACGGTTGAATGTCCATAACTTTATCAACATGTATACTATTATTTTATCGTTACTCATGTTTCATGGAATGTGACTTAAGTGGAATTATATTGTCATTGTATAGTCATTGAAATTGACATAATTATGTTAGGATAATACCTATGATTAAGATTCAGTACTGATTTAGTTGGATTGACAAGTGTAAGGTCTAATCAACCCAGTTCAGCTCCATTAAAGGAAACGTGAATATATAGTTGTCAACCAAGGTGAGTGTACTCACTAGAATGATGTATTTGTATACTGTTATGAATATGATTAGAATATTATGAATATGAAAATGTTCATTTTGGTTTACCGAAATGGAAGGTTACTCCCTTAGCCGGAATGGGGGAGAATTGTCTATTTAGACAAGATATGTGAATCATGATTCTCAAAGTTGATCATTCTTATGAACGGGCCGGAAAAGTAGGTCATTCTTATAAATAAGTCGGAAATGTGGTCATTCTTATTGAATGAGATGGATAAATATATATCTATTATCAAAGGGATATAATTTATTGCATTTAATCTTATGTAAGAGTTTAGTAGTGATGCATTCACTAAGCTGTGTTGCTCACGGTTCCAATATTTATGTTTTTCAGGTAATGCGAGGTCACTGCCAAATCTAGGAGGTCGGGTTGGATTAGTCAGGAATGGGTGAAATGATGATTTTGTGTAAATGTAAATGATGTAATTAAGTTAACTTATCCTTCAAGAAGTTTGTAAATGCATAGTTACTTTAATGTTGTAAAAATATTTTTAGTTGCATGGATTTACGTTGATGACTTTGAAATTAAAACTCGTGTTTCTGGTTTGGTTAAATTAATTATGATTTGACTCACTTTGACTTTCAAACTTAGTTATAAGTAACTGGGTTAGGGTGTGTCAGCTTTTGGTATTAGAGCCTAGGTTTTAGAGGTTCTGGAGTTAGAAGAGTCTAGATTTGGCAGTGAATGTTAGAAATATGTTTTGTTTTATACTAACGATTATGATAAGAAAGATATGTATATATGTATGTTGTTATATATTTAAATCATTTCAAAAATTAAAGAATGAAATGAGGGAATTTTAATGTGAGAATAGAAGATGAGGCTTCAAATATGGCAGCAGAAGCGGAGGTTGAGCAACCTGTTCATAGAAATGTAGAACCCAAGCCAAAACAATTGACAGACATGCGAAAAATGGCACATGCTATGACCTTAATGGCAGAGCAAAAAGATAGGTTTATGGCTCAGATGGAAGAATGGAAATCCAGGAAACTAGAGGCACAACCATTGGCTAGGGTTGAGGAGGTAATACACCGAGAAGATAGGAGTACTTCACATGAGAAGTTTATTAAAATGAATCCACCCTCATTTAATGGCGTAGTTAATCCAGCAGAGGCAGAAGCATGGGTTAAAGCGACTGAACTTATTTTTGAAGTAATGAGAATGCCTGAAAATCAACAAGTGACCTTGGCGACGCATATGCTGAAAGGAGAAGCTAAATATTGCTGGGATGCCATAAAACATTTTTTGATAACTCCAAGAGGTGGGAATGTGATCTCATGGGATGATTTTGTCAAATCTTTGTATGATAAGTATTTTCCCCCAATGTATCGAAAATAAAAGGAGAAGGAATATTTCATGTTGAATCAGAGGAGCATGACAGTTAAAGAATACAAAGCTAAACTTACAGCCTTATTTCGGTTTGCTTCGAGGTTTATAAAGAATAAGGAAGATACGTGCAACCAATTTATCGATGGACTAAAGTTACTTATTAAATCACGATTGTCGACTTTAAAAACTGTTAACTATTCATCCTTGGTGAACAAATCCATGCTAGTAGAAAAGGACGTGAATGAAGCGAGAGGGAATCGAGAACGAGGTGTGAAGAGAAGTAGATTCGATCCGAATTATCAAAAGCGTAATGATACATAATATTCAAGGTTTGGAGGGAAGAAATTTCAATATGGTAGAGGTATATGAAGTAGTTTATAAAGGGGCGAAGCTAGTAGTGGAAGAGGTTCGGGAGCTTCAGCATAAAGGAATCCAAATGCTTGCTTCTTTTATTTGATAACTGGTCATATAAAGAGGAATTGCCCAAATTTATTGAATGGAGAATGTTTTAACTGTCATCAAAAGGGTCACCTGAAAAAGAATTGTCCTATGTTAGCAGAAACAGTTTCAGTCAGTAGTGTGGGGCCTCATAAAGGATCCTTTGTAAGCAATGCAACTAGGGGAAGAGGTACATAACAAGTAATTGGATAGAGGGCAGGAGGAAGAGTGTTTGCGATGACATTGCAAGATTCCCATGCTACACCCGAAGTGGTCACACGTAAACTTTCTATTGCAAATAAAGATTTATATGCACTCATTGATCCTGGATCTACGCATTCATTCGTAGCATTGCATATTGTTTGACATTTGGTTAGACCATGTTCATTTCTCAATTGTGCCCTATGTATTTCTACCCCAATGGAAAGTGTAATTCTGGTTGAGCATGTTTATAAAGATTATGTCCTACGAATGGGTGAGCGAGATTTCTATGTTGACTTGATACCGTTGGCCATTCGTGATTTTGATATTATAGTGGGGATGGATTGGTTATCATCGTATCATGCTTCTGTTGATTATTTTCAAAAAGAAGTTACCTTTCACCTGCCTAGTGAAACCGAGTTCTAGTTTGTAGGGGAAATGAATATTGTTCCTAATTGTCTTATATCAAAAATTAAGAGCAGGAGATTATTGAGTAAAGGTTGTACAGGGTATTTTGCTTATGTTGTTGATGTTAGTAATGAGGCACTTAAAATTAAAGATATACCAGTGGTTAGATAATTTTCTGATGTCTTTCTAGAGGAATTGCCAGGATTGCCACTCGATAGGGAAGTAGAGTTTTCCATTGAATTGATTCTAGGTACTGGTCCAATTTCCCTTGCTCCATATAGAATGGCACCAGCAGAGTTGCAAGAATTAAAAGTGCAATTAAAGGATCCGATAAGTAGAGGGTTCATTCGGCCTAGTGTTTTGCCATGGGGAGCCCTAGTGTTATTTGTGAAAAAGAAGGATGGGAAAATGCAATTATGTATTGATTATCGACAATTGAATAAGGCGACACTACACCAAAAACAACAATTTGCACACCCTGATATAAAAAATCTGGCACAGTTTAAAACTGTGCCAGATTTTGGCACGGTTTAATAGAAATCTGGCACATTTTAAAACAGTGCCAAAATTTGGCACTGTTTTAAAGTGTGCCAAAATTGAGTACACTTGACTAAAATATAAAAACCCTAAAAAAATTATTAGAGTAACTTTGTCTAACCCACTTTTTTTTCCCGTTCACCCTCTCATTCTCTCCCGATTTCTCTCGGCTCAGCTCTCTCTCTAGTCCGTGTGGAGAGCTCTCTCCGGTCCTTTCAGCTCAGTCTCTCCTCTTATCTCCCTATTTTTATCTCTGCTCAGGTCTCTCTCACTTCACCCCAGATGCCTAAGTCCTTACCGAGAATTTATTTTACCCGATTTGGGCATTGGATGGCACGATCTAATGTTTTTTTAGATATGATTAAAAGGGGTGAAATGCAACCCGGTTTTGGTAATTTCTTGATCGTTTCTGGTATGATATATTCCTATTTTGTTTGTTTTTAATATTCTTGGTTAAATTTGGTATATATCTGATACATCATGTTTGGTTTTGTTTATATATGTGATGAGTTGTGGATTTGTTGAAATACCTGTTGTTTTGATTTATATTTAACCGAGCTCTTGTTTTGTTGTATCTATACATGTGAAGAATGTTTTGTGCTCGATTTTTTTAAAATTCAGAACTAATCATATCGATTTATTTAAAAAAATCATGTTTATTGTATATGAGCTGCATTTTTTTAGATATGAGGTTTTTTATTTCAAATACTGTTCTGTTTAGTCATTCGCATGTTATGCAGTGATAAAAGAGTGCAAGGACACTTCTTGGAATTTGATAAATTTGGTGTCCAAACTGGATGCTTGTCAATTCGCTTTTAATAGTAAAGTATAGATAGTTTGCTCTTGATTTCCATGTTGTTTCAAATTCAAACTGTCATAACATTATTATATTTAGATAACGAGATGAAATTGACTTGTAATCTAGATTTTTACCATGTCCTTATGAATAAAGACTTCGACTACTAACTGGAAATAATTTGTAGAAAATACCTTGGGATCCCTATCCCTAAATTTTTACACGTCCAACCTCTTCGGACAATTAAACCACATTTGTTGTTTGAATATCAACATAGAGAATTATTAACTACACTTACTACAAGAAAAAAACATTTATATAATTATTTTTAAAAATGACCTAATGTTGCTTTAAAATACAGTAATTAAAAGTATAATACTATTAGATATTTGACTTGTTGTAGCATAAATTGTCATGAAAATACTAGTTCACATTATTTTACAAAACAGTTTATCAAAAAAAAATAGCACAAGATCTATGTTTTACGACTCTTTTTGTAATATTTATAAATAGATCTTACTTATTTTTATTATTTTTATGACAGTTCCTTAGAATAAATACTCCTACTAGCGATGATATACCACATCTATAGCACTCTTCATCGAAAGGATAGAACTTTTTTTTCCCTACCTCTTGAGGAGTGAAAGTAGCGTTTTAGGTTAATGTCGGAGATGCTTTTAATAGTAATATAACATATCTCTACTTATATGATCTATTTGCATACACTTTTATTTACGTTGTGTTTATTTTTTCATCTGAATTTGAAGTCTCAAATTTGAAGGCTGAAATATTAATCTGAAAAATATGTTCATTTTTGTCTTTTTGTGCTTTTGATTGTAATATTGTTTATTTGAATCGTTTCTTTATCTCGAGGAGTGAAAGTAACTTTTGAGGTTGATGTTGTAGATGCTTTTAATAGTACTATAACAAATCTCTACCTATATGATCTATCTATGTACACTTTTCTTTAAGAAGTGTTTATTTTTTTGTGAGTAGGTAGGAGATCCCAAGTTTTTATTTGAAGGCAAAACCATACAAATAATGGCGCTTCCTGTTTTGAGCACCTTGAATGGAGATCCCAAGTTCTTTCAGAGACTACTTTCTTAAAAATATTAACCATGATCATCTTCCATCACAATCTTTGATCTCTATTTCACACACGTGTGTGTATAATCATATATGGGTACTGTAATATTAAAGAGTTTGATCTAGTGCTGGGTGGGAATTGAATGCAGGTATTGGGAGGTTTGGAGATCAAAAGGCCAGCATAGTCTGCCAGTGATTTGTTTGGTTTTGTTTTACAGAGGTTCAACTCAGGCCAGTTCCATCCAATCTTAATCAAGTTACTACAGGTAACTACATGCAATGAATTATTTCTACTAAGCATTTATAGTTTGTCTTTTTCATTTTATATCTGATCATTCCTTTTAAAGTTTGAAAATCACTTCATGGCTTACTTTATGAGCTTATTTAGTTAAATTGGTGGAAGGGGTTTGCTGGTGGTTTGGTTTTGGAATTTGCTGCTGCTGTTGAGTTTATTTTAAATGTTAAAACATGTTGGATTAAACGAATAAACAAATGAAGTGAAAGCGTAATTGCGGGTCTCCCCGTTTGACAATATGACGATAATTTCAAAATACATAGATTAGGCATAAAAACATGCCGTTTGAGGGTGAAAATCCAAACAAGCCCCCAAACAGACCCGTAAGAGGCACGAACACCTCGCACGGGACCAATGTAGCTTGTAGGAACTGATCTCATAGTCACGGGTCTCCCGGTTTGAGAATATGACGATAATTTGAAAAAATAATACTTAGACGTAAAAACAGGTCGTTAAAGGGTGAAACCTAAACCAGTCCCAAACGGACCCGTAAGAGGCACGAACATCTCGCATGAGACCAATGTAACTTGTACGAACTAACCGCATAGTCCCACCGGGTCTCTTGGTTTGAGAATATGACGACAATTTGCAAAAATAAACACTTAAACTTAAAAATAGGCCGTTAAAGGGTGAAAACCTAAACCATCCCTCAAATGGGCCCGTAAGAGGCACAAACACCTCGTACGGGACAATGTAACTTGTAGGAATTGACCGCGTAGTCCCGGGTCTCCTGATTTGAGAATATGATGATAATTTGCAAAAATCAACACTTAGACTTAAAAACAAGCCGTTAATGGGTGAAAATCCAAACCAGCCCCCAAACGACCCCGTAAGAGGCACGAACATCTCGTACGAGACCAATGTAACTTGTTGGAACTGACCGCATAGTCCCAGGTCTCCCGGTTTGAGAATATGATGATAATTTGTAAAAATCACACTTAGACTTAAAAACAAGCCGTTAAAGGGTGAAAACCCAAACTAGCCCCCAAACGACCCTGTAAGAGGCACGGACACCTCGTACGGGACCAATGTAACTTGCAGGAACTGATTGCGTAGTCTCGAGTCTCCCGATTTGAGAATATGACGATAATTTGCAAAAATCAACACTTAGACTTAAAAATAAGCCGTTAAAGGGTGAAAACATAAACCAGCAACCAAACGACCCTGTAGGAGGCACGAACACCTCGCACGGGACCAATGTAACTTGTAGGAACTGACCGCGTAGTCCCGGGTCTCCCGGTTTGAGAGTATGATGATAATTTGTAAAAATCAACACTTAGACTTAAAAACAAGCCATTAAAGAGTGAAAACCTAAACCAGGCCCCAAACGACCCCGTAGGAGGCACGAATACCCCGAACGGGATCAATGTAACTTGTTGGAACTAACCGCGTAGTCCCGGGTCTCCCAGTTTGAGAATATGACAATAAATTTTAAAAATCACACTTAGACTTAAAAATAAGCCGTTAAAGGGTGAAAACCCAAACCAACCCCCAAAAGACCCTGTAAGAGGCACGAACACCTCGTACGGGACCAATGTAACATGTAGGAACTGACCGCGTAGTCCCGGGTCTCCCAGTTTGAGAATATGACGATAATTTGCAAAAACCAACACTTAGACATAAAAATAAGCCGTTAAAGGGTGAAAACCCAAACCAGCCCCCAAACAACCCTGAAAGAGGCACGAACACCTCGTACGGGACCAATGCAACTTGTAGGAATGGACATCGTAGTCCCAGATCTCTCGGTTTGAGAATATGATGATAATTTACAAAATCAACACTACTTAAAAACAGGCCGTTAAAGGGTGAAAACATAAACTAGCCACCAAACGACTTCGTAGGAGGCACGAACACATCGCACGGGACTAATGTAACTTGTAGGAACCGGCCGCGTAGTCCCGGGTCTCTTGGTTTGAGAATATGATGATAATTTGTAAAAATCAACACTTAGACTTAAAAATAAGCTATTAAAGGGTGAAAACCCAAACCACCCCCCAAACGACCCCGTAGGAGGCACGAACACCTCGCACGGGACCAGTGTAACTTGTAGGAAGTGACCGCGTAGTCCCGGGTCTCCCAGTATGAGAATATGATGATAATTTGAAAAAATAAACACTTAAACTTAAAAACAATCCGTTAAAGGGTGAAAACCCAAACCAACCCCAAAACGACCCCGTAAGAGGCACGAACACCTCGCACGGGACCAGTGTAACTTGTTAGAAGAGACCGCTTAGTCCTGAGTTTCCCGGTTTGAGAATATGATGACAATTGGTAAAAATAAACACTTAAACTTAAAAACAAGTCGTTAAAGGGTGAAAACCCTAACCAGCCACCAAACATTCCCGTATGAGGCACTGACACCTTGCACGGGACCAATGTTACTTGTAGGAACTGACCGCGTAGTCCCGGATCTCCCGGTTTGAGAATATGATGATAATTTGTAAAAATCAACACTTAGACTTAAAAATACGCCGTTAAAGGGTGAAAACCCAAACCAGCCCCCAAACCATCTCGTAGGAGGCACGAACACCTCGCACCGAGCCAGTGTAACTTCTTGGTGCTGACCGCGTACTCCCGGGTCTCCTGGTTTGAGAATATGATGATAATTTGAAAAAATCACACGAGACTTAAAAATAAGCCGTTAAAGGGTGAAAACCCAAACTAGCTCCAAAACGACCCCGTAAGAGGCACGAACACCTCGCACGATACCAATGTAACTTGTAGGAACTGATCGTGTAGTCCCGAGTCTCCCCGTTTGAGAATATGACGATAATTTGTAAAAATAAACACTTAAGCTTACAAACAAGCCATTAATGGGTGAAAACCCAAACCAGCCTCCAAACGACCCCGTAGAAGGCACGAACACCTCGCACGGGACCAATGTAACTTGTTGGAACTGACCGCATAGTCCCGGGTCTCTCGGTTTGAGAATATGATAATAATTTGTAAAAATCACAATTAGACTTAAAAATAAGCCGTTAAAGGGTGAAAACCCAAACCAACCCCTAAACGACCCCGTAAGAGGCACGAACACCTCGTACGGGACCAATGTAACTTGTAGGAACTGACCACGTAGTCTCGGGTCTCCCAGTTTGAGAATATGATGATAATTTGTAAAAATCAACACTACTTAAAGACAGGCCGTTAAAGGGTAAAAAAATAAACCAGCCACCAAACGACCCCGTAGGAGGCACGAACACCTCGCATGGGACCAGTGTAACTTGTAGGAACTAATCGTGTAGTCCTGAGTCTCCCGATTTGAGAATATGACGAGAATCTGCAAAAATCACACTTAGACTTAAATAGGGCGTTAAAGGGTGAAAACATAAACCAGTAACCAAATGTCCTCGTAGGAGGCAAGAACACCTCGCACGGGCCCAGTGTAACTTTTAAGAACTGACCGTGTAATCCCGAGTCTCCCGATTTGAGAATATGATGATAATTAGTAAAAATCACACTTAGACTTAAAAACAAGCCGATAATGGGTCAAAACCCAAACCAACCCCCAAACGACCCCGTAAGAGGCACAAGCACCTCGCACAGGACCAATGTAACTTGTAAGAACTGACCGCGTAGTCCCAGGTCTCCTAGTTTGAGAATATGACGATCATTTGCAAAAATAAACACTTAAACTTAAAAACAAGTCGTTAAAGGGTGAAAACCCAAACCAACCCCCAAACGACCCCGTAAGAGGTACGAAAACCTCGCACGGGACCAATGTAACTTATAGGAACTAACCGCATAGTCCTAGGTCTCCTGGTTTGAGAATATGATGATAATTTGTAAAAATCAACACTTAGACTTAAAAATAAGCCGTTAAAGGGTGAAAACCCAAACCAGCCCCCAAACGACCCCGTATGAGGCACAACAACTCTCACGGGACCAGTGTAACTTGTAGGAATTAACCACGTAGTCCCGAGTCTCCTGATTTGAGAATATGATGAGAATTTGCAAAAAGCACACTTAGACTTAAAAACAGGCCGCTAAAGGGTGAAAACATAAACCAGAAACCAAACGACCCCGTAGGAGGCACGAACATCTCGTACGAGACCAATGTAACTTGTAGGAACTGACCGCGTAGTCCCGGGTCTCTCGGTTTGAGAATATGACGATAATTTGTAAAAATCAACACTTAGACTTAAAAATAGGCCGTTAATGGGTGAAAACCCAAACCAGCCCCTAAACGACCCCGTAGGAGGCACGAACACCCCATATGAGACCAATGTAACTTGTTGGAATTGATCGCGTGGTCTCGGGTATCCCGTTTTGAGAATATGATGATAATTTGCAAAAATAAAATGCATAAACTTAAAAACAAGCCGTTAAAGGGTGAAAACTCAAACCAGCCCCCAAACGATCCCGTAAGAGGCACGAACACTTCACACGGGACCAATGTAACTTGTAGGAACTGACCGCGTAGTACTGGGTCTCCCAGTTTGAGAATATGAAGATAATTTGAAAAAATAAACACTTAAACTTAAAAACAAGCCGTTAAAGGGTGAAAACCCAAACCAGCCACCAAATGTTCCCGTAGGAGGCATGAATACCTCGTACGGGACCAATGTAACTTGTAAGAACTGATCGCGTAGTCTCGGATCTCCCAGTATGAGAATATGATGGTAATTCATAAAAATTAACAGTTAGACTTAAAAACAAGCCGTTAAAGGGTGAAAGCCCAAACCAGCCCCCAAACGACCCCGTAGGAGGCACGAACACCTCGCACGGGACCAATGTAACTTATAGGAACTGATCGCATAGTCCCGAGTCTCTCGGTATGAGAATATGATGGTAATTTGCAAAATTAAACACTTAAACTTAAAACCAAGCCGTTAAAGGGTGAAAACCCAAACCAACCCCCAAACGACCCCGTAAGAGGCACGAACACCTCGTACGGGACCAATGTAACTTTTAGGAACTGATCGCGTAGTCCCGGGTCTCCCGATTTGAGAATATGACGATAATTTCAAAAATAAACACTTAAACTTAAAAATAAGCCGTTAATGGGTGAAAGCCCAAACCAGCCCCCAAACGACCCCATAGAAGGCACGGACACCTCGCACGGGACCAATGTAACTTATTGGAACTGACCGCGTAGTCCCGGGTCTCCCGAGTTGAGAATATGATGATAATTTGTAAAAATCACACTTAAACTTAAAAACAAGCCGTTAAAGAGTGAAAACCCAAACCAACCCCTAAACGACCCCGTAAGAGGCACGGACACCTCGTATGGGAACAATGTAACTTGTAGGAACTGACTGCGTAGTCCCGGGTCTCCTGGTTTGAGAATATGACGATAATTTGCAAAAATCAACACTACTTAAAAACCGACCGTTAAAGGGTGAAACCATAAACCAACCACCAAACGATCCTGTAAGAGGCACGAACACCTCGCACGGGACCAATGTAACTTGTAGGAATTGACTGCGTAGTCCCGGGTCTCCCGATTTGAGAATATGATGATAATTTATAAAAATTAATACTTAGACTGAAAAATAAGCCGTTAAAGGGTGAAAACCCGAACTAGCCCCCAAATGACCCCGTAGGAGGCACGAACACCTCGCACGAGCCGAGTGTAACTTGTAGGAACGGAACGCATAGTCCCGAGTCTCCCGATTTGAGAATATGATGATAATTTGCAAAAATCACACTTAGACTTAAAAACAAGCCGTTAAAGGTTGAAAACCCAAACCATCCCCCAAACGACCCCGTAAGAGGCACGAACACCTCGCACGGGACCAATGTAACTTGTAGGAACTGATCGCGTAGTTCCGGGTCTCCTGGTTTGAGAATATGATGATAATTTCTAAAAATAAACAATTAAACTTAAAAGCAATCCATTAAAGGGTGAAAACCCAAACTATCCCCCAAATGACCTCGTAGGAGGCACGAACACCTCACACGGGACCAGTGTAACTTGTAGGAACTGACCGCGTAGTCCTGAGTCTTCCGGTTTGAGAATATGACGATAATTTGTAAAAATCACACTTAGACTTAAAAACAAGACGTTAAAGGGTGAAACCCCAAACTAACACCCAAACGACCTCGTAAGAGGCATGAACACCTCGCACAGGACCAATGTAACTTGTAGGAACTGACCGCGTAGTCCCGGGTCTCCTGGTTTGAGAATATGACGATAATTTGCAAAATTAAACACTTAAACTTAAAAACATGTCGTTAAAGGGTGAAAATTCAAATCAGCCCCCAAACGACCCCGTAGGAGGCACAAACACCTCGCACGAGACCAATGTAACTTGTAGGAACTGATCGCGTAGTCCCGGGTCTCCCGGTTTGAGAATATGACGATAATTTCCACTCCTATATGTAGTTTTTTAGTTTGATTATTTTTTTTTTGTAAATTATTGGGTTACTAATATCGTATCTTTTTTGTGTCCTATTTTTTTTGCAGGATAACAGTTTATCGTTGGCATTTATTCTCGTGGAACACACAGAGAACTCAATGGTTTACGGCAAGGGGTTTATTCATGATTCCATTTTTTTGTGTTATGGCCGTGTGGGCTTTTGTAGTTTTAGTGTTAACTTTTATGGCCGTGGGGGCTTTTGTAAGTTAATTGTTTTATTTTGTGGCCGTGCGGGCTTTATGTTAGGCAGGTTTTGGAATGTCCATAAAATAAAGGAAACTCTGCCCAATTTTTTTTGGCCTGGGAACTATTAAAGACTTGTAATATTTTAAAGTTTTTATGTACATTAGTTTATCAACAACGTGCAATATTTTTAATTTGTGAATTTTTGTGCTTTCAAATAATTATTCTTTTTTTCTTTTTATAAAAAAATTTGGCACAGTTCAAAATCGTGGAAAAAGTGTATCATATTTTGGCACAATTTTGAACCGTGCCAATGTTTTTTAAACTGTGCTGAATCTGGGACAGTTAACAACTGTTCCAAAAGTGTGCCAGAAATATCAAATTTTGGCACGGTTTAAAACTGTGCCAGAAGTGTTCCTGTTTGGCCAAATCTGGCACACTTTTGAGCCGTGCCAGAAAAAATGGTCATTTTGGCACACCTGATTCTGACACAGTTCAAAATCGTGCCTGATTTGATCTGGCACAGTTTTAAACCGTGCCGGATTCCTGTTTTTGGTGTAGTGCGACCATTAGACACAAGTACCCTCTACCTCGTATCGATGATTTGTTTGATCAATTACAAGGATCCATAATATTTTCGAAGATTGATTTGAGATCGTGTTACCACCAATTGAAAGTAAAGGATAGTGATATTTACAAAATAGCTTTTTGGACTTGATATGGGCATTATGAGTTTTTGGTGATGCCATTTGGATTAACTAATGCTCCAGCAGTTTTATGGATCTAATGAACCGGGTATTCCACCCTTTCATTGATTCATTTGTGATTGTATTAATGGATGATGTGTTGATTTACTTGCATAGCATGGAGGAACACGAGAAACATTTGAGACTTGTGTTATAGATTTTGAGAGAGAAGAAATTATTTTCTAAATTCAGCAAGTGTGAGTTTTGGTTGGATAAATATTATTTTTAGGGAATGTTGTCCCGGGAAGTGGGATATATGTTGATCCAAAGAAGGTGAAAGAAATTGTTGAATGGGAAAGTCCTAAGAATGTGACAGAAATTAGGAGTTTCCTAGTATTGGCAGGTTACTATCGCAAATTTATTAAGGGATTTTCAGCAATAGCATTACCATTGACAAATTTGACCCGTAAAGAAGTGAAGTTTGTGTGGTATGAAGAGTGCGAAAGGAGTTTTAAAGAATTAAATAAGCGTTTGGTTTCAGCTCCTATACTTACTATTCCATGTGGGAATGAGTTTTTCGTAATTTATACAAATGCTTCATTTCAGGGGTTAGGATGTGTTCTTATGCAGAATGGGAAAGTAATAGCATATGTTTCCAGACAATTAAAGACACATGAACGAAACTACCCTACACATGATTTGGAGTTAGCCGCTATTATTTTTGCTTTGAAGTTATGGGGACATTACTTATATGGATAAACTTGTGAGATATATACGGATCATCAAAGCTTGAAATACTTATTTACACAAAAAGAAATGAATTTGAGACAAAGGCATTGGATAAAGCTGATTAAAGACTATATTTGTACCATCCATCATCATCCTGGGAAGGCCAATGCAGTAGAAAATGCTTTGAGTAAAAAATCATCAGGTATTCTTGGTTGCATATGGTGTGCCCGTGTTAGAAATATTATTGACTTGGCATCGATGGGGATTGAATTAAAGTTTTCAAAAATGGGAGGATTATTAACACATGTCACAATGAGACCTTTATTGGCCGAACGCATATGAAATTTCCAGATCAATGATCCATTCCTTGAGAAGAAGAAACAAGAATTTTAGGATGGTAAAGAGAGTGACTTTGAGATTAAGAATGATGAATCGTTGTGTTATAAAAATATAATTTGTGTACCGAATGATCCATCCTTAAAGAAGAATATATTAGAAGAAGCACATAGTTCTATTTATTCTATGCATCTAAGGGGTACCAAAATGTAAAGAGTTTTATAGAGTATTACTGGTGGAACAATATAAAACGTGAGATTGCAGAATTTGTAGCTAAATGTTTAGTATGTCAGCAAGTGAAAGCGGAGCATCAGAAGCCGACATGATTATTACAATCATTGCCTATTCCGGAATGGAAGTGGGAGCATAGAACGATGGATTTTTTTATAGGATTACCACGGTCACTAAAGAGGCATGATTCTATTTGGGTGATTGTAGACCGATTGACGAAGTCAACCCATTTTCTTCCAGTTAAGACCACCTACACTGTTGACAAGTATGCGCGTATATATGTTTGTAAGGACACAATTCTCCCATTGAGTCTTAATGTAGTTTTGGCTCAATTTCGAAAAAAAACATTTATATCATAGGATAGTTTTAAATTGTATCCATTCAAGCCTATGACACGTTTGTTGAAGATGTAGCAGCCAAGATATTAAAGCTTTATCAAATACCGAGTTTAATTTGCCTCGTTTCTACGTCATCAACATGGTTCCATTGCTCCTAAGGTATGAATGCATTTTAATATATATTTAGGAGCTTGGAACAATATTTATATGGGTGTACCTTGTTTAAAATTTTGTTTGGTTTCAGAAAGTTTCATTAAAACTTTAAAATAAAGTTTATGGGCTAAAAATAGAATTTTTATACTTTCTAGTTTTTCGTTCGATATTGTCGTTCGAACGAGTTTGTCGTTCGAACGAGAATGTCGTTCGAATGAGGTTTGCAACGACCTACCACTGGAACTTTGTTAGAAGTATCGTTCGAACGAGACTTCGTTCGAACGAAAATCTCATTCGAAAGAGATTTGGCGGGAGCAATTTTTTGGGCAGTTTTTGATAGTTTTTCCACTTTTCCCACTACTTTTCCCCACTAACTTTTTGACAGATTTAACTAGTGCGGGAGCAACATTTATGTTAAGAATTTTTCATAACCTTTTATTCACTTAGTGTGTTTTGAGAATGAATTCTTCCAAAGAAAAAGTCCCCTTGAATTTTTGTTAACATGTTTTAATCCTTAGAACAAAATCAAGGTCTACACACCCATAATCTAGTTGATCCAAGTTCATATAGATATATACTTTGCTTGGTGTTTCGCACCGATTTTTATCTCTATCGTTTGAAGAGAAGTTTGGGTTTGCTTCTAAATCCCACAAAGAAGAAGAAGTTTACATTGACTTACCCACTTGGAGAAAGGCTCCTTGTTTGGGTGACGGTGACCAAAAAAAGTCCAATCGGTGGATTTCGAGACCGCAGTGGAGCTTCGTGGTTATTCGCTAGGCGGAGGTGGATACAAGAAGGAGTGTCGAGGCTTGGACGGAGTCAAGTCAAGTGTTGTAAGTCTTACTGTCTTGTATTTGTAAAACCATACTTAGTGGATTTGTGTCTAGGGCCTTCCGAAGTTTTTTCTCGTTGTGGGTTTTTCCTCGTACATCGCGGCGTAGTGATTCATTGTTTATTTTATCTTTTGCAAAACTCACCTAGCACGCATGCTTAGGTAAGAAGATAAAATTGGTTTAAAATCACTACTTGTTTAATTTGGTGCTAAATTAATTTGGGTAATGTTTATGTTAATTTAATTCAAGTCATTTAATTTAATTTGATAAAATTTGGTTTGTCCTAAAATTGAAAAAATGATTCATTAAGATTGTTAGGCAAATTTTTAGGACTTGAATTGGGTTAAATTGGTTTAAGTGAAATTTACTTTAATTTTAATTTGAAAAGAAATTAAAATTAGTCAATTTGTTTAAATTTGAACCATCTCGCTTCCGCATCTAAAAGGAAATTACTTTTTGTAGTAATAAGATTTTAAGGTTAGGGGCCTCGTGTTCCAACAACGTTGATGAGATTATCCGTTTACATGGGGCACCAGTGTCAATTTTATCAGATGGAGATCCAATGTTCACTTCTAAGTTTTGGCCTCGTTTACAGAATGCCATGGGTACAAGTTTGAAGTTCAGCATTGCATTTCATCCACAAACCGATGGGCAATTAGAAAAGAAGATTCAAATATTATAAGATATGTTACGAGCTTGTGCATTTGACTTCAAAGGTAGTTGGGATGATCATTTGCCATTGATGGAATTCTCGTATAATAATAGTCATCAGTCTGCAATTGGTATGGCTCCTTATGAAGCTTTATATGGGAGGAGGCCTTTGTGTTGGGATGAAGTAGGTGAAGGGAAAATTTTGGGTCCTGAATTGATAGATATGACAACAGAGAGGGTTAAAATGATCCGGGAATGGATAAAGATAGCGCAAAGCAGGCAAAAATTTTATGCAGATAAAAGGAAGTATCCATTGGAATTTCAGAAGGGAGATTTTGTATTCCTGCGTATTTCACCATGGAAGGGTGTCATGAGATTTGGGAAAAAAGGGAAACTAAGTGCAAGATACATTGGACCATATGAAGTGCAGGAAAGAATTGGGACCCTAGTATATAGATTTGCATTACCTCAAGATTTATCCCGTTTACATGATGTGTTTCACGTATCGATGCTTCCTAAGTATTTGGCGGATCCATCTCATCAGTTGAAAACTCAACCAATTGAACTGAAGGACGACTTATCATACATCGAGGAACCAATGGAGATTATTGATCGTAAGGAGAAAGTATTGAGAAATAAAGTTATTTCCTTAGTTAAAGTTATGTGGATGAGCCATGGAATTAAAGAAGAAACTTGGGAAATAGAGGATAGCATGAAGAAATAGTATCCCCATTTGTTTGGTAAGTGACTTTATATTAAATTTTGGGGGACAAAATTTTTTGGGGGGGAAGTTGTGACAACCCAGATATAATTTTGACATATTATATTTAAATCATGCTTATCTTATGTGATATGAATAATTTGTTATTAGTATATATAATAATAAGTGATTATGTTTAGTCTAATCCTACTTTCATAAATCATGAAATGTCGAATTATTTACAAACACAAAATTTTGTTATTTTCGGTAGAAATATTCCAGTTGGAGACTATTTTTGACCCTTATAATGTAACTATGGCTCAAGATGAAAACTATATAGTTGTATATATATGAGTTAGGTTTTCTACACAACAAACGGTGTATCAAACGAATGTCAGAGTAAGAAGTTAGGCCGAATTTACGAACAAGGGGCAAATCTGTCCATTCCCTTTAAGTGGTAAATTGTCTTTTAGTAAACCAAATGGTTTAATTTGATTGGTTGGGATGGGAGGCAACCTTATCCGACTTAAAACTCTCCCTCTAACTTATTTCTTCAGAAAATTAAACCCTAGGTTCAGTTTGAAGAGTGTTTAGCTTGAGGAAAGAGAAAGTAGAAGTTAAGGTAGAAAAGATTACAAGAAAAGCTAGGAAAAATTCCAAAAAAATCCCTAAGATGTTTCCAAGGTATAATTATGTGTTAATATTGTTTTAATATTGTATTAGACTTATTTTAAAGTATATAAATCATGAATTGTTGATTAAAATTCCATCCTCCTATGTGAGAATAAGTATTTGTTCATATGCGAGATAAGTGGTGTATGTAGCCCGTATTGCTTGTTATTGAAATCCCTTCTATTCAAACTAGTATATCTTTTTGTGTGATTAATGTAATTGAGAAATTACAATTGGATATGAAACTATACTCATATATTCATATCATATCCTAAAATTAGAATTTAACTCCTTGTTTTTAGGCCTTAGTGATGGTTTCAAGTTGGTACATAGTTGCTGTTTGTATATTTCATTTCGATATGCCCTGAGTATGGTAAAGCTTTAGACATAGAAAATGAACTCTAAATATTATGACACTTTAATTATTTATTATTAAGTATGTTTTTTGAAAATAGGTGGAAAATCATGGAAATTTATTACGTAGAAAAATTATGAAAATTCTTGGAAGTTGAAGGAACAATAGAGGAGATTGTAGGGCAGATTTCTTGTGTTGTAAATAAATGGTCATAACTTGCCATAGAAAGCTTGAAAAATTACATCATCCTAAATAATGGAATGTATATTATGATATGATTTCATATTTATAATCTTGGACACTTTTAGTTCTACAGTTTACAAACATAGGATGGTTAAGTATGTAGGACAATAATTTGAGGCCATACCGGATACCCCATGAAAGAATGCTTTCATCTCTTCCTTCCAAAGGGTATTTTAAGTACATATTTCATGTGTATATACATTGAGAAGTATGATTTCATATTTACTTGGTTTTAGTTATAAATTCCTTATGAGATCTTTCCTACGGTTGAATGTCCATTACTTTATCAACATGTATACTATTATTTTATCGTTACTCATGTTTCATGGAATGTGACCTAAGTTGAATTATATTGTTGTTGTATAGTCATTGAAATCTACATAATTATGTTAGGATAATACCTATGATTAATATTCGGTACTGATTTAGTTGGATTGACAGGGGTAATGTCTAATCAACCCAGTTCATCTCGATCGAAGGAAAAGTCAATACATAGTTGTCAACCAAGGTGAGTGTACTCACTGGAATGTTGTATTTGTATACTGTTATGAATATGATCAGAATATTATGAATATAAAAATGTTCATTTCGGTTTATCGAAATAGAAGGTTACTCCCCAACCCGGAATGGGGGAGAATTGTCTATATAGACAGGATATGTGAATTATGATTCGAAAAGTTGGTCATTCTTATGAATGAGCCAGAAAATTAGGTCATTCTTATGAATGAGCCAACAATGTGGTCATGCTTATTGAATGATACAGATAAATATATATCGATTATCACAGGGATAAGATTTATTGCATTAAATCTTATGTAAGAGTTTAGTAGTGATGCATTCACCGAGCCGTGTTGCTCACGGTTCCAATATTTATGTTTTTCAGTTAATGTGAGGTCACTGCCAAATCTAGGAGGTCGAGTTGGGTTAGTCAGTAATGGGTGAAACGATGATTTTGTGTAAATTTAAATGATGTAATTAAGTCAACTTATCCATCAAGAAGTTTTTAAATGCGTAGCTAATTTAATGTTGTAAAAATATTTTTAGTTGTATGGATTTACGTTGATGACTCTGAAATTAAAACTCGTGTTTATGGTTTGGTTAAATTAATTAGGATTTGTCTCACTTTGACTTTAAAACTTAATTATAAGTAACTGGGTTGGGGTGTGTCACTATGAGTGCGAGGTTAAGGACCACAAAGCTCAAGAGTGTGCTACGAGGTTAAAGAGACAGGGCAAAGGTAAAGCTGCCTTTGATGCCACTCTTAATGATAGCGATGTCGAGTCGGCGGATTCCGGGGATGAATCACCGTATAGATATAAATTTATCGCGTTCATAGTTAATCATGTTGGTACTTCGAGTAGGTCTCACGTTGATGAGGACGTTTCGAAATATAATGACCTCGACAGTGAGTCTAGTCATTCTAGAAAGGGGGAAGGAGATGGATTTTTGAGTGATGGTGAAAGCCTCGTACAATGTGATTATGTCGAACTTTACACCGTCCATTAAAATGAAAAATCAAAATAAAAATTTAACGCTTAGGGTGTTAGCTTTAAAGAAGGAGTTCTCGAGTGAGTTTTTTTTTGTGGTGGGGGGGGGGGGAGGGGGAGGAGAGTCATTTTAGTGGAGAGGGAAAATAATGACTTAACCAACAAAGTGGCTAGTCTTACAAGAGATATTCAAGCTACATTAAAGACTTGTGACAAACTTTAAGCCCTTGTATCTGAACTTGAGAAAGATATCAAACATGCCTGGCAGGTCAAGGTTACTATAGAGGATACATCGAAGAAGGTAAGAAAGATGTTCCTCGATCCCGCCTTAGGTTTTAGGGAGAGTGAAAGAATAGTAACAACGGTGCATCAACTTCTCATGCCGCACCGGAACCAATTCCTAAGTTTGTGGTCGATCCATATGGGCCTCCACCTAACCCACCAAATAGAGTTAGACTTAAATGAGCTAACAAAGGTAGACCGAAACATGTCTATGTTTGCACCCATTACAAAGGTTTAGGTCACCTTAGGGAATTTTGCTACAAGATAGAAAGAACTCCACGTATACATACTCCCGTGCACTGCTATAGTGACTTTGTTAGTCTTAGAGATCAAGTCAAGTTCCTAGTTATGACTTCACAAAGCTTAATGGAAGAATTTCAAAGGATGTCGATGCCATTTGAGAATGTTTCCAATGTTTCCAATGCTACGACTAGAGCCAACAACAATAAGGGCAAACAAAAGGTTACCTCCACTTGGGTACCTAAGCATGACGAAAAATCCTTATTGTTCACGTTGCTCTCAAGGTTTAAGTTACTTCTCAATGGTATTTTGATAACGGGTGCTTTAGGCACATGATCAGTGACAAGTCATTTATTACTAACCTTGTGGATTGCAAGGAAGGAAAAGTCACCTTTGGAGATAGGAGTAGGTCTAGAATTTTAGGACGTGGTTGTGTAGAGATAATCGAATTTCCTAAGCTAGACAATGTTTTTTACGTCCAAGGGTTGAAATCAAACTTGATTAACATAATCCAATTGTACGATGCAAACTTTGCGATAAAGTTTGATCGGTCTAAGTGTAATATATATGATCAATCTGGTGAACTTTTACTATAAGGAATAAGGACCAAAGATAATTATTATGGGATCATTTGCAAGTCCTCCTCTGTGTTAAATAATTCCAAGACCTCCTCTATAGACCTTTGGCATCAACGACTAGGCCATGTGAACTTAAGAGATCTTGAGAGATTAGTGGAAAAAGACCTAGTTCGTGGCTTACCATCGATTGGGAAACCAAATTCCTCGATTTATGGTCCTCGCAAACAAGGAAAACAAATTTGAAGTACCCATCATAGGTTGAATACCATTACCACCTCTCGTGTGTTGGAGTTGACACACATGGATCTTAGGGGTCCTACACGTACGTAGAGCATTAGTGGTAAGAGATACATTATCGTGATGGTTGATGAATTTTTGAGATACTCTATTGTGTTTTTTTTAGAGAAAAGTCTGATGGGATTAAGTTCCTAACAATCAAGTGTCGTGTCCTACAAAACCAACACGGTAAGAAACCAGAGTGGATAGCTATTATGATGGAGTGGGAATGAAAATGAGTTTTTGATCTTTCATACTCCTCAATAAAATGAGATAATTAAGCGAAAGAACCGGACAACTTAAGAGATGTCAAGAGTGCCTTCTTTAATGGAATTTTATAGGAGGAAGTGTACATAGAACAACTAAAGTGGTTCGAAGACCCAAAGTACATAGGACACGTCTTTTATCTTAAGAAGGTCTTGTATGGTTTGAAGCAAGCACCCCCGTGCTTGGTATGAGGGGTTCACTTTTTATCTCTTAGATCGCGACTTTAAGAGAGGGGGAGTGGATAAAACATTATTTGTGAGGAGAGAGAGAGGTCCGATCTTGGATGCCCAAGTCTACATGGACAACATAGTATTTGGATACACGTGTTCCCAACATACTCACATATTTGAGGAGGAGATTAAGAGTGAGTTTGAGATGAGCATGGTTGGTAAGCTTACATTCTTCTTAGGTCTCTAGGTGCATTAACTGAGGATGGGATATTCATATCTCAATCCAAACATGCCAGGTACCTAGTGAAAAATTTGGTTTAGACTCCGCTAAGAACGCACGCACCCCTCTGAGTACATCAACTAAGCTTAACAAAGACACTTTAGGCAAGGACATAAATTAAACCCTTTATAAGAGCATGATAGGTAGTCTTCTCTACCCGATCGCTAGTTGTCCCGACATTACCTTTAATGTTGGAGTTTGTATGCGATACCAAGCATCCCTAAAAGAGTCTCACTTGCTCACACAAATACGTAATGGCACTCTTTTCGATTGTATTTGGTACACTTTTAATATCGATGAATGTTTGTTCACCTATTTGGATAATGATTGGGCCGGGGATGTTAATGGTTATAGGAGAACCTCGGGTGAGTGTTTTTAGTTTGGGGGTGATCTTGTCCGTGGTTGAGGAAGAAGTAAAACTCCATTTCTTTGTCCACAGTAGAGGCCTAGTATATAGCCGCCGAGAGTTATTGCACCCAACTTTGATAGATGAAGCAAATATTGGAAGATTATGGAATTTTCTAAGGCACATTGACTATTTTGTGTGATAATAAGAGTGTGATTTAGATATCCCGTAATCTGATCCAACATTCTCTCACCAAGAACATTAGGATACATGAGCAATTCATTCATGATCTTGTTGATGAGAAGGTTCTGTGCTTGTTCTTTATGAGCACCGAACTTCAATTAGTCGATAATTTCACTAAACCTTTAGATGCACTTAGTTTCGAGAATCTTAGGAAATCTTTGGGCATATGTTCCATTGATTGAGTTCAGGAACTTTATCTAGTATAGGGTGATTATATTGTTATATCATTTGTCCCTATTACTAGATTGTATTTCTGTGTATTTCTACACTTGTATTTTTTGAAAAATCCAATTTTTTTTTTTGTGTTTTTTTAGAAAAAGTTTGAAAAAATTCCAAAAAGATTTTATTTTGATAACTTTTTGAAAAAGACAAAAATATTTTGGATATTTAGTTTTCACCATATATGGATGTGCATTTAAGATATTCAAATCACCCCTATATTCCATCCATTCATGTGCTTCTTCATGGTGTTTTGAGGCATGACTTCATTTCTTTAGTGTATTTAATAATGCGTGGATAGCCTTTCATTGTTCATTGATGATTATTTTCTTCATGCTAGACACATAATCACCTTTATTGCACACGTGCACGTACTTTTTGAACATTTTGCTTACTTGTTATATGTCTAATATGGTGTTCTCATCTCAATCGTGCTTAACAATGAACCAAATGTACTAGAAATAAGTTGTTCTTTTAAGAATCATTGCCCGTAATTCGTTTTTTGAAAAATT
Organism: Sambucus nigra; assembly: GCA_949130495.1. Lineage (NCBI taxonomy): Eukaryota > Viridiplantae > Streptophyta > Magnoliopsida > Dipsacales > Adoxaceae > Sambucus > Sambucus nigra. The sequence goes on from OX422208.1 coordinate 590,209,351, forward strand.
TGTTTAAGTTAAGCAATAGAAAGGGGATACAAAAGTGCAAATTCTATTTGCGTTTAAAGATGTCATTTACAAAAAGAGCCTAAAAGATTAACGACACATTAAAACAAAAGTGCTAAAGCCAATTTATTTTCATTGATGCTTCGCTACATATGAGCATTATGATATCATAAAAAATTGGAGAGCCAAATATTAAAACTATGAGTTTTTGAGGGTGTTATAAAGTAGAAGATTAATGAATTTGCACAATGGACTCTCTTGAAAAGCATTAAATAGTTTTGCCTTATTGATTTCAGAAGCATTTAAATTTATGACATGTCACATAAGTCGAGTCAATTTAATTTAAGTTTCACATTTTTACACCTAAGGTTGAAATTGAGTTTTTTCTTTAGAAGTATCTCATTGACTTCGTGCGCCTATGCTATGAATGATTATGTTGACTTGCGCGTGAAAAATGTTCACACAATTACATTTCATTTTCATGATTCGGATATTTCCATCCCATTCCACGGTGTTATGTATTTTGTACTTATATATACCGTTTATAAACATATACTTTTTATACTTGAAAGTCTTGAAAAACAGTTGTTTGAAAGCCTTTCAAAAATTCATTGCATGTGCTAAATTGATTATCTTTGTGATGTTATTTTATGTTGATTAGGTTGATGCTTAATATTCATGCTTAGTTTCTTACCCTTTATCTATTACAAACAAAAAGGCAAAGAACAATTTGAGGGGGAGTTTTTTTTTAAAACTTGTACGTATCACGGTATTCTTTTGTTTCATGTGTGTAGGTATCTTCCACTTTGATGATGATATCATACTACGCAAGAGGAAGAATTTCAATTGGAGACAAAGTCTCGAATGCCATTCCGTTTTGGGTTTGGGAGGACATTAGTAGAACATTGTCTTAGGGGTTTTATTGTAATTTGGATTTCGGTTTTTACTTTGTACCTGAATATATAAAGGAGGATATTTTTAAGAGCAAGATTTTGTAGTTATTTTGGTGTATCCCATTACAAATCGAAGTTACAAACCAAACATTACATCTGCATATGCTTTCACAATCATATGAAGATTTGTTAGTGATTGAGCACCATTTTCGAATTTCAAGCCATTGAAATTGTCACGAACAACTTATGGAGGTATTCTAACTTTGTGATTTTTAGTATCTCTTAGTCAAATATATTCTGGGATATTTTATTTATACTCGAGGTTATTTTTTATAAAAATATTTTTAAAGCAATTTTTTTAATCTCGTTAGAACGAGATGTGACTCTCGTTAGAATGAACTCCCTTATTCGCGGGAAGTTGTGTAACACCCCATGATTTTTGAGATTGAGAAATTAAATTTTTGGGAAAATAAAATTTAATTAATTGGAGAATTTTTAAAATTTGGGAATTGAGGCCCAAAAATAGAGAATATTTTAAAGTATTCCGGATGATGATTTTGTGTGTACCATCGATCCCGGAAGGGTCAAGATAGTCAAATTGACTGTCATTGGGTTTTATTTCGGCTCCGAAATATTTTAAGCCAGTTTGACTCGAATTGGAGTAAATGAGTCATTTAATGTGTGTATTAACATTTAAAATTTGGGACTTATGTTTTAAGGATTAAGAGGCTTACGGATTAAGCCTTCTCACTTAGAGAAAGAGAGAAAGAGAAAGGAAGAAAGAAAATGAAGAAGGAAAAGAGAGAAGAAGAAGAAAACTTGGAGATTTTCGGCCCAAACGCGACATCGAGGACAATTCAACCTCTACAAATTTGAGGCAAGTGTATAATCTTGCTAAATAAGTTATTTGTGTATTAGATTTCATAATTTGTGGGTTAAATAATTGGTTTTGGGGATTAATATCAAAACCTAATTTTTGGTTTAAATCTTGAAATTGAAGATTGTAATTGGGTTTAAAATATATAAATGAATGAGATTAGATATAGGATGAGTTTAGATGTCTAAAAACATTTTGGGGTTGAATATTAAGTGTTGGAGGAGGTATAAAACAAAATTTGGAAATTTTGGGTTTGTAGAAAATCAGCCATTTTCGTGGCTTTCTGAACTGGCCGAATCGATTCGCCCCCACCGAATTGATTCGCCAGATTGCAGAAGCCTTAGGTCTTTAGGGCCGAATCGATTTGCCCCTAGAGAATCGATTCAGAAGGTTGCAGACTCTCAGGACCCTTGGACCGAATCGATTCGTATGGGCCGAATCGAATCGTTGTTGGGCCGAATCGATTCAGAGGGGCCGAATCGATTGTAAAACAGGGAATTTTGAGAATTTTTCTTTGTGGTGATTTCAAACCCTTTTTGGTTGGGTTTGTTGATTTGGGGTCTTCTCAAATGATGTAAGAGAGATGTTTTGGAGACAAACAAGGGGTTTCTCACACAGTATGATTTTGGGACTCCATGGAATAATTGGGGAGAAATATATCCATGTATGTATTAGAGTTGTGTATAGAGATTGTGGGGATACCTCATTAGGGTTGAGAATCCTAAATATAAATCCAAAGTAATTATAGATACAATAGGGGGTTTAGAACTCCTAGAGGGAGAGTTGAGAAGGTATATTGGGAAATTATAGGCCGATATTCATATTGAATCCTTATAGCGATAGGATTTTATTAAGTTATAATTGGGGACTATCGAGAGAGAGGGGTCACAAACCCTTAGAGATGTTTAAATTAAGGAACAATTGGTAATGCGATAGGAGTAAGGGTTCACAAGAACAATTGAACCTTAGGCAAGATTTGGGAATGATTGGATTGTACTATCGACTAGAATACGAGGTAGCATAATTCTAGTTAGGATAATTTATTTATGATTGTGTGGAAATGATCATTGGGATTCCCATACTTGAAATAATAGTTGGGCTAAGTTGAGGTTTATAGACTATTGTTATGTATATATACATATCAATAGTCAAAACTAGTATTGGAGTCATGAATGTCCTTTTGGAAATATATGAAATGTGTAGTGATGGTTTCCTACACTAAACTTTGGGTGATAACCTAAATGTTGAAAATAAATATATTTTGAGAGACTATTCATCATAGGAAAAATGATTGAATATGTTTCAAGTGAGGGATTGTATTCACATATCGAGGTAAATTAATTGAGTTTGTGGTGACGGCTTATATATTGAGGATTATGTATACTTCTAGCCGAGTTTATATATCGTATGCATACGAACGAGAATTAATTGTATATATGGATATGTGGATATATGTATATATACTTATATAGATATGAGTATATGGACATATTTATGTTGTGGATATACATGGTATGGATAATTAAACCTTATGTGATGGTTTATTCATATGATTGGATCATATGTATGTATATATATTGTGCATGTGAATGATATATATACTTATGTGGTTAAGCATACCCCGCTCATGCTATCATTGGGAAGTTTTCGCGCAGAGGGTGAGCATCCTTACTAGAAAATCAGGGTGTGGATATTCCCTAGGTCATAGTTGTCCAGTGTGTTATTATGTGATTTACATTTCTTTTGGGATGAGACGTGGTGGGTATGTTTCGTCTCATTGCCGGTTAAGAGCGATGATCGCTTCTCGGGACATCGTGTGCATGAGTTTACCATGAGATGGGTGTCGTTTAGTCCCACCATGGTGGCCCCAGTTTTGCTACGTGAGCCGGGCACTGGGAAGATGATAGCATGGTGCAGTTTATCGGCGATATATATAGCCGGGTATATTATGTGCATGGCCTTGTACATCATATGTAGTATGTACACTTTGCTATTGGATTGATGATGGTATATATATATATATATATATATATATATATATATATATATAGACGGTTAGAATAAAATACCTATATATATTTATATATATCCTATAGATTAAAGGATATGGACTTTTTGGAGTACATCTTGGATGATTGTGGTGTACTAGATGATTGGAGGATTGATGTATCGCGTTTAAGGAATGTTTCGGTTACATCATCCTAAGGATATTATTGGAGATTGTAGTTGTTTTCATATTGTAGTCTAAAATTTAGTAGTAGTAATAGTAGTATTATTATATGGTATGTATGGCATTATGGATCTCTAGGTTCGACATTGTCAAGGAGTAGTGTAACGGGGTGGTTCCTTGTTTGGATTTCGCTTTGCAAGACACCCCACGCACGAAATGTAGGGCATTGTTGAGATTAGAGAGAAGTTCTGTCAATATTTACGTGTGGCATAATGGATCTCCAGGATCGACGTTGAAAAGGAGTAGTGTAACGGGGTGGTTCCTTGTTTGGATTTTGCTTTGCGAGACACCCCACGCACGAAACGCAGCGTAGCGTTGAAATTGGAGAGAAGTTTTGTCAATAATAATTTTGTATGCATGTTAATTAGAAATTAAATCATATGTTTCAACCCAAATATAAATGGGTAACGTATTTAGATTTATAATTAAATAGATTATAAACCGGAATCCATTAAGCCTATTATGGCATAATTGTTTGTAAACATAATCAAGTATGATTAGAAAAAGGGGTGGATCCTTGGGTTATGATAGGAAGGAAGATATCGTGGGTATAGGCTAGGCCTATCACAAGTTAGGTTGTCCTTATAAATGGGGGTAATTGAACTAAAATTTGAGGACGCAAATAGGTGCGCGCCATTAGATGAGAGGTGAGTTGGGGTTCCACGAGAGTGAGATTCCACTTTAATTATGAAATAAGTGCACCGATATTTATTATGCACGGTTAACACACTTACTAAATATTTTTCACACTCGGGCTCTGACCCGTTTACTTTTCTCTCCTACCTGTATATATATATATATATATATTACTATAGGTGTCCTACCGCATGGATGCCGGATGACCTTCTATCCAGAGTCTTGGGAGCCGTGACATGTGCGAAAATGTTGCGGGATGTAGAATGTAGTCGCGTCCTACTTCTTTAAAATTCTAGGTAGGATTCATGTTGTATATCGGGTTAGTACCCAAGGGTTAATTGTGTACATGTTTATATTTATTCCATTTCAGTTTTTGTATTGGCTGTGACCGATAACTTATTCGGGTTTAATTCCTTATGGCATAGTCATTTATAGTTACTCATTTCATTTCTCATAGTCCTTCTTGCATCTTTCTCTTATTTATTAGTAGTTTTATGGTGTTGGTTTGTTAGTTGTAGTGTGTTTTATTTAAATTTTAACATCTCGCTTATATGATATCGGGTAGTTAGTCCTATATTATGTAGTACCGACAGTTGATGTTGAGACTGGACCGTTTGAAACTCCTGATTTAATGTAGTATAGGGCTGGCCACCCGTTATTATTTTAAGCGGGGTGTTACAAGTTGTTCGAATGAACAAGACCTTTCGTTCGAACGAGATTGGACCTCGTTTGAACAAAACTTGATTTTCATTCAAACAAGTCCGCCACATCAAAAAAAGTATTTTTTTATAAAAAGGATTCTTTTGGACTGCTTTACATAAAACTTTTGGCAAAAATTAATTTCTATACCTACACCAAAAGTTTTCTTCTTTTTATTTCAAAGAAACACTTTTGTTTTCTGAATCATACGTCCTTAATATGATTTGTTAAGTTTTGTCAAACCCAATTTCCATACATTACATCAAACCCTTGTAGAGGTTTCTCTATGGCTGATTATAGAGTTACGACTTTATTAAAAAAGAAAGGACTCCGCATCGTGAGGCTGATTGGTGGATACTGAGGGATGAGTTACTTCCTGTGGGTGGTGCTGGACTGCATAACTTTCAGTCAAAGATTTAAAGACCCTGTGCATTGTACTTATTGGATATCTAAGTAGTCTATAAGTCATCGAGTCTGTCAAACTCTTTTATGGTACTGAAACATAGGTTTTTGCCCGAAACAATTTTTTCTCAAAACTTCTTTTGCTTATTTTGGTTTGATTGTGTGCTTTGGTTTAATATATTTGGACTTTATCTTGCATGCACACCTAATTTAAAAAAAGATAAAATTGGTTAAAAATTGGATCTTTTTACGTGCAACTTAATATACAAATAATTCCATATAGCACCGCGTTTTCAGTAAGCTATAATATTTCCAAGAAGTGATAGAGGTAGAGAATTTGATAATAAAGATGTTGAAAGTTTTTATGATGAAAATGTTTTTAAACATAATTTTTCCCATCTCAAACTCCCGAACAAAATGGCGTAGTTGAAAGAAAAGGATAGATCACTTCAATAAAAGGCAAGAACAATGCTTAATGAACATAAGTTGCTGCAATATTCTTGGGTTGAAGCCATTAATACTTGTTATGTAATAAATCATGTTATCATTAGAAAAGGATTAGATAAAATACCTTTTGAGCTTTAAAATAAAATATAAAGCCTAGTATTAATTACTTTAAAGTTTTTTATTGTAAATATTTTATATTAAATAATAGAGATAAATTCGAAAAATATGATGCTAAATCGAATGTAAGTATTTTTCATGGTTATGCTTTGAATAGTAAGGCTTATAATTTTGTAATAAAAGAACTTTAGTTGTTGAAGAGGCTATTCATATTACTGTAAGGACAAAAATTTCCAATTGAGTGCTTTGTAGTTTTGGCTCAATTCCGGACAAAAACGTTTGAGTCATAGGATAGAGTTAATTAATCACTCTTTAAGCCTATGACGTGTTTGTTGAAGACGTAGTGGCCAAGATATTAAAGCTTCATTAAATGCCGAGTTTAAAGTGCCTCGTTTCTAGGTCAACGACATTGGCTCCATTGCTCCTAAAGTATGAATGCATTTTGATTATATATATAGGAGCTTGGAACATTTTTATATTGGGTGAACGTTTATTTAAAACTGTTATTTATTTTCAGAAAGAATTTTATTAAAACTTTAAAATAAAATATATAAAGTTTCTGGGCAAAAATAAAAATTTCACAACTTTCTTGAGATTCATTCGAAGTGACGTTCGAACGAGATTGTCGTTCGAACGAGTTTGCCAACGTGTTCCTTTATAGGCCACTAGAATGTCGTTCAAAGTATCATTCGAATGAGAATGATGGTTCGAATGAGATATCCAACGAGGTTTCTAACGAGTTCACACTAGAACTTAGTTAGAAGCTCGTTCAAACGAAAAATCTTGTTCGAACGAGATTTGGCGAGAACAGGTATTTGGCAGTTTTGAGCATTTTTTTTCATGTTTCCCACTTCCTTACCCCACTAACTTTTGACAGAACTTAATAGTGCGGGAACCAACCTTTTTGGCTTAACTTTTTCATAATATTCTAACTCCTAGAGAGTGTTTTGTGAGTTCATCTTTCCTAAGAAAAAGTTCAAGTTTAAGTGTCCATTTTTCAAAGAAAAATCTGTTAAACACTTTGTTTACACCCATATTGTTTATTCCAAGTCTTCTTTATATATATATATATATATATACATTGCTTGGAGTTTGGCACCGGTTTTGATTTCTACCATTTCAAGAGAAGTTTGGATTTGCTTCTAAATCCCATAAAGAAGAAGAACTTGTTTTGCTGCGACATTCTCATGTGGTTAAAGGTGCCATGTGTGGTTGATGGTGACCATATAAAGTCCGATCGGTGGATTACGAGACCGCGATGGAGCTTCGTGGTTATTCGCTAAGTAAAGGTATTTGCAAGAAGACGCGTCGGGGCCTGAAGGAGTCGAGTCGAGTGTTGTAAGTCATCTTGCTTGTAATTGTAATTCCGTACTTAGTGGATTTGAGGCTAGGGCTGCCGAGGTTTTTTCCCGTTGTGGGTTTTTCCTCGTACATCGCGACGTAGTGATCCATTGTTTAATTTTATCTTTTACTATACTCACCTAGAACGCATGCTTAGCTAAGAAGATAAAATTTGATTTAATCACTACACTTGTTTAATTTGGTGCTACATAAATGTTTGGGTAAATGTTAGTTAATTCAAGTCATAAATTTAATTTGTTAAAATTTGGTTTGGCCTAATTTGGTAAAATTGAAAAATCTGACTTAGGCAAATTTATAGGACTTGGGTTAATTAATTGTGTTTAAGTGGAATTAAATTGTGTGTGTGTTTCCTTCATTTTTCACTTGGTTGTAATTTTAATTTGACGAAGAAATTAAAATTTGTTTATTGATTAATTCGAATCATCTAACGCTTCCGCATATCTTTCTATAAAAGGAAATTGATTTTAAAGTTTAAGATTTTAAATTCGGGGGCCTAGTGTTCCAACTGTTACTTTTGATGAATCTATACCCCTTTGTATGTAAAACGAATTATGATGACGATGTTGATATTTTAGAACAAAATGTAAATAAACTAGAGTTAAATAAAAATGATAATAATGATAATGGTGGTAATGATAAGAATAAACCTTCTAGTAGCATGCAAGCTCATAATAAAGATGAAAATACTTAAGATGAAAATTATAATCTTGCTTTGCATAGAAGTTAAAAATTTGTGCACAATCACCTTATTGATCAAGTTTTAGGTGAACCTACTGGTGGTATATTAACTAGATCATCTCTTAAAAGTGTGTGTAATAATTTGATATTTGTCTTTCAAATTGAACTTAAAAATATTCACGAAGACAAAAATGACAAATCTTAGTTAATGGCTAAACAAGAAGAATTAGGTCAATTTGAAAGAAATAATGTTTAGACTTTAGTACCTAAACCGGATGATCATACAATTATTGGAAGTAAATGGGTTTTCAAAAATAAGAAAGATTAATAAGAAATTATTATTGAAGATATAGATTAGTGGCACATGGATACAATCAAGAAGAATGAATTGATTATAAAAAAACAAATGCTCTCGTTATTGGATTAAAAGTTATTCGTATATTGCTTTAATTTTCATGCTATAATTTTTTTGTTTATTTCAAACTATTGTTAAAAGTGCTTTTCTTTATGGTTATATTTCCAAAGAAGTTTTTGTTAAATAGACACCCAATTTTTTATAATCACGAATATTCTAATCATGTTTATAAATTAAACAAAGCTTTATATGGGTTAAAACAAGTACCTAGAGCATGGTTTGAAAGATTAAGTTGATTTTTATTGAAAAATGATTTTACAAGAGAAAAATGGAGACTACTTTATACATTAAATTTCGTGGAAAAGATACACTTATTATACAAATTTATGTGGATGATATAATTTATGTGGATGATACACTTATTAGACTACTTTATAATTTTTTATTCTAATCAGGGGATTCACCCACATCATGCAACCTCCGATGATAACACTAGAGGGGTATGCTTTTAACAAATATCTAATTACCAATATTTAAGAACACACAACACACACACACACACACACACACACACACATTCAAAATCCAGCCATTACCATCCACAAGACCCGTAGCTAGGGGTGTGCACGAACCCGAATAGACCGAATGGACCGAAAAAACCGAACCGAACCGAACACGCTTTTGCGGGTTTTTTTTAATTCGGTTTTAATTCGGTCTAAAAATATTCAGGACCGCATAATTCGGTTCGGTTTCGGTCTTGACTTGTAAAATTCGGGTTTGGACCGGACCGGACCGCTTTCATTATATATATATATATATATATATATATATATATATATATATATTTTCTTATCCACACACGCACAGCGTACCACAACAACTACCGTCCCCAACACGAGTTCATAACAAGTTACCTAAACTAATTTCCTTCTCTCTCTCTCTAAGTTCTACACGAACAGCAGCAGCCACACGCACACCACACACTTCATCTTCCTTAGCTATGCTACAGAGATCCGGCCACAGCCACAACTACGCAGCACGCTCTACTACAGAGATCCGTCCATAGCCACGCAGATCCGGCCACACACGGTACAACCCCTCTCTACTACGGAGATATGGCCACAACCCCTCTCTACTACAGAGATCCGGCCACACACGGTACATCTCCATTTTCGATGTATATAAACTGCTAAAAGGTTTCTTAAATTATTTCTGCTAAAATTTCATGTTATGGTAACTTATAATACTAGCTTCAACATACCATGTTAAAAAAAAACTTATACAAAGGGCGTCTCTTTAATATTTTCAAGATCTGGTGACTGCAGATGTATATAAAAGGTCATAACTCTAATATATGTGTCTTGGCTTTCTAAGAATTACTGGAAGCTATTGGTAATTTTTGATAATCAAAGAGAGCCAGAGTTGTAGACTTTGTGTGCTCTATTAAAAGATTTCTGGGATTTTTTCCTCTGTTTTCTGTCTTGATGAGGCAGCTTTTGAGACAATGTCCCCTCCAGAAAATTCACAAGGTAAACTGCATATAATTAGTGACATGCATATTTGATAAGAGAAGTTATTCCTTATCTAAGCAATGATGCCATTGACCATAAGAGACATTTTTTTTTATCGAATTGGGCAATATCTTCATGGACAATATGACATCCATTTTATTTTATTTGAAGACCATAATAAGTGACATGCATATTTAAAAATGACTTAGACTTTACCCAACTAAGAATGTGATATTGAATGTTTTTTTAAGGAGAAATGATGTTTTTAAAAAAAATGTGCTTTTTTAATTTGAAAAAATGTGTTGTTTTTAATAAAAAAATATGTGTTGTTTTATATGAGTTGGACCGAATAGGACCGAAACCGAACACGGACCGCTTGAAAACCGAATAAGACCGAAACCGATTATTCCGGTCCGGTCTCGGTCCATAATTTTTTAGGACCGATTAATGCGGTCCGGTCCTAAAAATACCCCAAAACCGGACCGGACCGGACCGCGAACACCCCTACCCGTAGCACTATCCCAATTTATTCCCGAGTCTATATTCCGACCTAAATTTAATTAATCTCTTATTAATTAAAATATTTTTTTTATACTATGGTATAGATCTCACCCATAATTTTGAGCCCACTCTTTTGGTCCATAATTCACCTATTTATCAAATCCCACTAATTATATTCATTTGTGTTAATATTTATAAATAATCATTTTCCAAAGACCCTAAGCATAAAATTCCATTCAATCCTTACTATTTTATCTGTTAGAGGCTTTTCCTCTGATTTCATCACATCAGGAGAAGCAAACTGACCAATATTTGTAAACTCCTAGTCGTACTCTGTAACTGTACGATTCTCCTACTTTAGGCGATCAATTAAACCCTCAAATTGATATGCTATGCGGAAGGGAAATAATTCCCCTCAAACTTATCCCAAAAATCAAATATAGTCAATTGTGCTCTGTCCTTCTCGGTAATAACAGATTCCCATCAGTATAGAGGGTCCCCCACAAGTGAAAAAGTAACAAGCATATGCCTCTGTACATCAGTACACTCCATGAGCAATAAGTGCCTCTCAATCTCGTGCCTCGAATGCAATGCGATAAGTAGATAAGTACAGTACACAAACTTTAACAGGTTGCCTTTTGCAAAGACACTCTTAGAATGCTTCCAGGATGACATGATAGGAGGGGCAGGTATAGGTACAGGTTCGACCACAGGTGGTGGCAGTAATGGATGCTCCTGGTGCAATGCTACCATCGTCTCCGCTACAATTTGAGTCCTAATGGTGGCTAATTCGATCATCACTATAGCTGGAGCCTATCCTTGATGTAGTGGCTACTACGATTGCTGAGGTACCACTGCATCGGACTTGGCACTTACGACAGGTATTAATTGTGATGCTCTTTATCGCATGTTCACCATTTGAAAGATAGTAAACAATGCGTATAAGTATACGTTCGAAAATAGTTTACAATAATATAAATGATAAGCTCTAAAGTATCAAAGAACGCAACGCGAAAAATGATGGACACACTCAAGATCCCTATTACACTAGAACATGGAATGTCCTGATACCAACTATGACACCCTCTAATATATAAACTTGATTGATCAGGTATAAAATAAATATTACAGGAGTCTCAAACAATTGAATATCATTGTAAGCATAACACAAAAATAAAAATAAACCATAAAGATAATAACTTAATACAACCATAAGAGCAAACCCATATAACCTCTGATACCATAGCCATAACACTAATAAACTCCAACATTGACAAGTACTACTGTCTCAATATAAACACACACTCTAACTAAAATAGCAACTACTATAAATTTGACATGAATGAATGTAAATATAAATAAGAAAATGCGCATGCAGGCTCGACACCTACATACTTGAAGAGAAGCAGTTGAAGAAGGGATCATGTAAATAAATCAGGGCTAAGGCAGTAGGTAGGCCTGTAAACGGATCGGATTCGGACCGGATCAGGCAAATCCAAATCCATATCCGTTTATGTTAAACGGATTCGGATCTGATCCGTTTATTAATCGGATCGGATCAGGCAAATCCAAATCCATATCCGTTAATATTAAACGGATTCGGATCGGATCCGATTATCCGATTATCCATTTATCTTAAACTTGATTTGCAACATTTTTATTTTCAACTCTTATTTCATAAATTTATTTTGCAAATGTTCCAAAAAAATAGATAATGAAATAGAGAACTATTATAATAAATATGTAAAATATGTATATACAATTTTATTAAATACAATATATATTAATGAAAAATATATTATATATAATTTATATATGTATATTAAAAATATTAATCGGATCGGAGCATATGAATCCAAATCCGCTCCATTTAATAAACGGATAATCGGGTAATCGGGTAATCGAATAATCGGATTTTAGGCATTATCCATATCCGCTTAAACGGATCGGATTCGGATTCGGATTCGGATAAAATCCGATCCATTGACAGGCCTAGCAGTAGGGATAACCTAAATCCTAAAAAATATAATCAATAGAAATATAAACAACAAGTCTACAAAGAATAAATATGAACCGAATTTGGGCTACAATAAATAAGCGTGCATTTTCCTCCCATATTTTTTTTTGTTTATAAGTAAGCCGAACCCAAATAACCCTAGATATCACATGCTTCTAATCCCAGTACCATGTGGCCAGTGTTTAATTATTATCAATCTCTATTGAACATAATTAAAATTAAAAAATGTTTATACAAGATTACTCATCTCAAGTAAAAATCATGGAAGAATAAGACCATCTCCAGTCTACTATCCTTATAAGTATGATCTTGGCACGTACAAGAAATTTGGACTAATATCCATATAAGTACAAACCCGAAACGTAGAAGAATTTGGACTAATATCCATATAAGTACGACCCCGACATGTACAAGAAATTTGGAGTAATATCCATATGAGAATGATGTATCGCGATTATTCATACAAGATACGCTTACACATAAAATCACTTAAAAATGGACATAATATATCTCAGATTAATAAGTCATAAGCCCGAATTCCAAAATTAATTTATCTCTTTTAACTAGAATTTAATTTGCAAATAGAACTAAAATCGTTCGAACGAATACCTTAGTCTCATTCGAATGAGATCTACCTAGTCATTCGAATGACATACTTCAGTCATTCAAATGAAAAAGTCCAGTTCATTCTAATGAGTTACAAACTCGATCGAACGAACCATCAAATCTCATTCGAATGAGATATCCAACTCATTCGAAAGTGATGCACAATGTCATCTTCCCCAAGTCCCCCAAATCCTCCATTATTTCATTGCTAGGGACTAGCAATGTGTAAGTTAGGGGGTGTGATACGGCGGAAATATTGCGTATTTCACCCGTTAACCTACGCGTTATTAGCCCCCTCGGGTATCTTATTCCCTATATTTATGCTCGTTAACCGGACAACCCTCGGATTTCTATGATAACATGTTTTGCAGGTGTTAATTGAGCTTTTGTAGGTATTTGGATGCTGAGTGTGAAGTCCGGATGCGTTTCGCTCGATTTCCGTACACAACCGCACGCGCAAGGGCATTTTAGTCTTTTGACAGCTTGGGCACCTGGCCCGACATCTACACGGAAGTTGTAGCCCTCCTCTCTAGCTTAGCGTGGCCGCGAACGGTACGCGATTCCGATGCATAACGACAAAGTTACGGCGATTGGAGCGACGTTGGATTGTATGCCAAAACAGGGAGGATTGCAGGCTGCCCTGCTTGGTCGATCTATCGACCATAAGGGTCGATCGATCGACTATTCTTATTTTTGCCACGAATTACACTGTCGATCGATCAACCAAAGGGGTCGATCGATCGATCCCCTGTTTTTCTGCAGATATTTTCTTTTCTTTTCTTTCTTCTTTTCTTTTATTCTAACTTACTATATAAGCTAATTTTGTTGTAATATTCAGGGATAATTAGTTTCATACGTTTTTAGGTTAGTTCTTAGCTAGGGTTTGGGGTTTTTGCTTGGTTTGGCTTCAATTCTCTTAGGTTTGACACCCCATTTGGATTGTAAGTTGTATTATTCATCACCCTCACCATTAATCTAGTTGTATTTCATTCTTTCCTTGCTTTCTAGATTAATTTCATGCTTTGTTAATCAGTTTAGTTATTTATTTCTTGCTTAATTAGTTTATTGCTTTGTTAATTAGTTTCATTTATGTCTATCCCTTAGATAAATAGGGTCGGGATTTCATTTCCGCCATTTTCGGGCCCCGAGCTCCGAAAACTAGGTTTAGTGCAAAATCGCGTTTAATTGAAACCGCGCGTATCAAAGTTGGATTGTTAAGCGTTTATCTTTCTTTGTCATGCAACGTTAGAGTTTATAGCGACAATCCTAATTTAATCCGCGTGCGACCATTTTTCAGTTAAATGTTTTATCTCGCAACTTTGGCTTAAATTCCTTATTGTGTGATGTTTATGCTTAATTGTAAATGCTCGATTAGATTGCTTTCGAGCCTTAACTCTAGTTAGTAGTTGTCTCGATCCGTTTGGTAGAATGCGATCCCGATCCTCGCTTTACTTTAATTTAGCGTAACTTCTCATTTTCTTTAGTCACCATAACCACACATCACCTTTTACACTTTTATTCTTGAAGTTTTAAAACAATTAACATCTGAAATTTAATAATTCCCTGTGGATTTTCGATACCCGACTTACCGCTCTACTTGCCCCGCAAGTGTAGTTGTAACTTAGGTTTTTGAATTGAGTTGGCGAAACGAAAACAACGATTAGCGTCTTTACACGCGCTACTTTTCGCGCTCGATCATGAGGTCATCTCAGTGATAATCTGCTCGGCCAACTCAATATCAACCATAAAAAATAGGGTGATTCCCCAAAGAAACAAAAGATATGGTAACAAATTTAATCTCATGTTTTACAATGTTATATTTTTGGTTAGATTCATTTTTGGTGCCAGATTTGACGCTGTCGTTGTAGTATCATTGCGACGAGCAATTTCGTTGCTGCGACGAACCTGAGACGATCTTGGTTGTGCCATGGTACAAGGAAAATTTGGATGAGGAAAAAGGATATTATCTCCAGTCTTTCACTGAAGAGAGATAATTCATAGTGGCAAGACTGAAGTGAGGTAGATCGCACTTTTGTTCAGAAAAAAATGTATATGAACAAGAGGTACCATAGATAAGGATTTGCTCCACAGAGATATTGTTTTGCTGCGGCGATATTGCGGGGAGGCCGGTATCTCCTTTTCCTGAAAATTTGAACCAATATTTTTCACTTAAGATATTTCAAAGAATCTTGGCAAAATACTTTAAGTATCTTTATTCTCCCTCAAGAGCAACCATACATAAAATACGCATGTAGAGATTCAATTTTTAAGAACAAAGTTATTTTATAAGAAAAGTTTATTACATAATGTATTTGTTTATATGGTCCAAAAATTCACAAACAAGTTTGATCACATTTTTCAATTTAAGAAAATCTTAATTTTAAGTTATATTAAACAAGGGTGATAACTTAAGACATTCTAAGTCCTTTACCTTTACCCTAAGGGGGATTGGAAAACTTCCTTTTCTCGATCTTGATTTGCGTCAAAAATTCAGAGTTATGGTCCTAGTTGAACCGGAGAGGACTGAATTCCCACTGGTATCATATAATTATTTAACTTAGGTACCATATTATTGTTCCTTTACCATTACCCTAAGAAGGCAATATCATTGGTCATGCATGAGGTTAGCTTTCTAGATGAAGATGAAGAAGTCCAGTATTTATAATCTTGATCATGAATCTTTTTCGGGACAACTTAGAAAATGAATCAAATATGTTTTGTAATGGAATAAAACAAATTAATCCTTTTGGAAAATTCAACAAACATTTGCTCTTACAATCTCCCCTTTTGTCTATTTCACGACAAAACAAATAAACAAAAAATTACAAATAAGTGGAACAAATCTATCATAATGACACGACTCGCCCGACCAAAGGTATTATAAGGATAGACATAACTCAACTATTTGTAACTTCTTACAACCTGTTTTCCTATTAAGATACTAACAAAGACATCAAGATACCAATGCACAAATATTGACAATAGAACAAGAGTAATAAGATGAATACAAGATATATATCAATATAAGCATGTTTCATCAAATTACTAAGGATTATATATGAAGTTTAAATAATATCTCAGTATGTTTAATATTATATTAATCTCATCTTTATTTATCTTTTATGAAATCCATTATATATAAACTCATTCATAATTACTTAAAACACTTTTTCTTGATCATCCTATCTCCCCCTTAGGGAATTTTCTCCCCCTAAGTTAAGTCTTTCCCCAGAGAAAATATTTTAAGTAATATTCCCCATAGGAAGGTGATTTATAGTCATCATTTCTTTCACAGGAAGGAGAAACATTCTTCCTTTTTTAAATCATGGAGTGGACAAAGGTAAAGATAGTATAACTAATAACTAGTATCATTAAGTTCACAATGAATAAGTCTATATATATGGGTTTTTATAATAGATAACTCAAGGAGTGAACGTTAACATACTATATTTTTAATTGAGGTGGAAGTTAAGCTAAGTTATATATATATATATATATATATATATACGCACACACACATACAAGGCATCAAGATAAATCAAGCAAGTGCATGAACAAATATGTATGTCACCAAAATCCCATTAATCTATTTATCTCGTACATAATCAGTTTAAGATAACTCTTAGAATTTATCTAATATGACAAAAGTTCAATCTTCCTTCCTTATTATTAAATTTCTTTTTTTAGCGTTCTTATATTTATTGATTACTTCATCTGTAGCAAGAAATGGCAAGGAAATACAAGAATGCAAAATCAAAAGAACTTCTAATTATACAGAGTGGCTAGGAAACACAAGTACTACGATATGAAGAACATGCTAATTGAGCATTATAAGGACGTGAAGTGATATGTGATATGGGTCATATGCCATAAGATATGAAGGCACATAAGATCAATAACGACATTGCTAGCTAATTGTACAAATTTTACCATCAAGATATCACGTGGGATTATTCACTACATACTAAACATAATGTAGAACACATAGGAGTTAATGAGTATAGGATAAAAAAGAAGTTGGTAGAGATATACATTGATGTTAATCCTAAGACTCTTTATATGTAAACACTATTCCTAGATACCTAAGGATATTATAGGGTAAGTATCAAGAAATGTGTTAACAAGATCCAATGGTGATGCATATGTGTGATCATAAGTAGCGACCACCATGGATATAGGATATACTAAAATATATGTCATTAAAATCTAGTATCGTATCAAATATGATCAATATAAGTGACAGTCAAACACATTTGGATACGTAGCATAATTTATCCTAATGCAAGAACTAAAATATCAACATATATGGAGTGATTTGTTCAAATATCAAAGTTAAAGTTAGAACACAATTCACAAACATGAATGAATAAGCAAGTATGTACTAACAAAAAAATACCACTCAACAAAGGTGATCACCCCGAATCATGCATTTTTGAATAAATCTTTATAAGGACCTTGCGCGATAAGCTATAAGGGGATAGAGAATAAGATGCGAGGCAAATAATAAAATTGAATTTATAGAAACTTATCTCAAATAAACTTTGATAAGAAAAATATAGGAAATATTATCACACTTACCAAAATTCGAGAGCTATGTCTAATGTTCATAACGTAGAAAAGATTATCCATAAAAAGCTAATAACATGATGAGGGCATTAATTAAGAACATACGATTATATCTCAGTTGTGAAAAAAATAAACAATACTAATGAAAGAATAAAACCAAGATCGAGTTCAATTAAGAATCATAATTTAAGAACAAATGACTCAAAGCTTCAATAGTAGAGAAAGTTTCCAACACCTTTTTAAAAGGCTTTCAGCTAAAACTTTTCTCTTTCTCATTTAGAGATTTGGTTAAAGCCTTTAGTTTCACATCATTTATGTTACTCAATTTTCAATGGATACATTTATTTGAAACATCATTTTGTTCAAAATGCTTTTCCATGTCGCGACTTTCATTATTCATTACTAAGATGGGATGCTTTTTCCAATTTTCAAAGGTAGCATAAACCAATCAAAGTTGTAGCCCTAACCACATCATCTCTCATGATATATATATATATATATATATATATATATATATATATATATATATATATAGATAGATAGATAGAGAGAGAGATAGATAGATAGATAGAGAGAGAGATAGAGATAGAGATAGAGATAGATAGATAGATAGATAGAGAGAGAGAGAGAGAGAGAGAGAGAGAGAGAGAATTTAACTTTTCAACTCCCTCAAATCATTATAAATTCTCACACATACATATTTGAGGATAATAGACTATCTCTTACAAATATTCGAAGTTTTGAATCTTTTGTAAAAGATTATACAGCTGTATCATTCCTCATAAAGTGGAAACTATACAATGTGTAGTGCGGTGTAAAGTGCAACAAGATATGATAATTTATTCTCAAAGTATAATTTTTCTCGAAGTTTATAGTACTTAAAAGAAAATCGAATTCATCTCACGAAGCACATGTCATATTACCAAACAAATGAAAAATAATAAAACAATTCATTTTGATATACGAAAATCTAGTCATGGAGTGTATCATCTAAATAGGCAAAACATGATTCTACCCCCAAAAATATGTCATTGAATTTTTTGGTGGAAGATGTGTACAATCACAAGGGTTCATGAGAGAGGATTTAGTAGATATATATGAAGTACATAATCCTAAACATGTTCCAACAAGATCAAATTATCACAAAACCAAAGCAGCCCTAAGAAAAATAATCTAGGGATAAAATAAAGTTAAGGTTAAGAGAGTTTGTAAAGCCCAAGTACAAATCTAGGCAAATAAAATAAATCATGTGTGAGTTATCAAGAATGATAATTCTGTAATATAATCTCATATATGAAAAAGTACACAGCCATTCATAAAAGATATGGGAATGAAATGCAAGTAAGGCTATGACAAAAAAAATCTTCTAGAGGTTAGATGTGGAAGGGACCAATTTCGGAATCTTCTTATCCTCAAATCGAATTATTTCTGAAAGGTCCTTCCTAACCCATACTTAACTCAGATGTGGAGCCTTGGGTTCAATTGGGGCAATAGGCATATTTTTATTATTGTGGCCTTTTTTTTTACCTAGATGATCAAAATTGTTTTGACTATTTTTAACCCAAATTTATCTCTTAACGGGTTTAGGAGAAATTTACGTCGAATCAAAACGTTTTTAACCATTGTTGTTCCCCACAAAGTTTTACCATTCTTAAAATGTTCAAAGGTAAGGTTGGTTTGAGAAAAAATGAAACCAACCCCTGAAATGGCCAATTTTGTGATAATGATCACATTTAAACGATTTTGATTTAGTTATTTGGGTTTTGGTCTTGGGAACAACCTTTTCAAAATGTTGACCCTTTATAAACTTGTAATAAATATCATTTATGTGGACGTTCTTATGATAATGAATAAGTTCTTTTTAGGTCTTTTATGATGAGGCTCATGACTTTTGTTATCAAACTTTAGATAAACAAGTCCATTATTCTTTTCAAAAATATTAACAACATTTTTCTTAAAATTATTTTTAGGTATTTTATGATGAGGCTCATGATTTTCATTATCAAGCTTGGGATGGCCAAGTCCATTATTCCTTTCAAAATTATTTACAAAATTCTACTTTTTATCTTGATTTTTAAAGACACATTTTCAATGTTTGTTGTTTTATTTTGAGAACAAGCTTTTACAAAAAACTGTTTTACTAGTGGAAGATGAAACACTGGACTTGTCAAAGCCTAACCCCCTTTTATCATATCTTTTCTAGATTCTTCACATAAAATAGGACTAGTTTTCAATTTTTTCAACAGATGTGGAAAATCTTTTTATCTTTTCTTTAAAATTGATTAAATATTTATCCTTTTGTTTTGAATTAATGTCTTTTTCTTTTAATTCATCCAAAAAGTCTAAAAGACCAGAAAAAGATACATGTATAAATTTATGTTTTTCAAAGAGGATATGGCTTTGATCATTTAAACTGTATAAAAAATCATTTTCATCTTGAACTAGTGCAAGCTCATTATAAAAATCTAAATTTTCTATTTTGAGAGTTTTGGACCTTTATTGTAGAGATAAACTTTCTTCTTTCAAAATTTTCTTTGAATTATAATCAACATTTGGAGGTTCTCTATTTAACAACTTAATATTTTCACACATGTGATTGATCAACCTTAAATGCTTTAAGTTGTAAAATATTAATCTCCTTTTTATATTCTTTGAGTTTAGAGGACAATATGGTATTCTATACATAAATTTTCTAAGACTCATCATATAATTTATTATATATATCATTAAGAGTTAAGAAACCAAATCTTCATTATCATCATCACTAGATTAGTATTCATCAGCAGGTGAGGGATGACAAGTGAAGGAGGATTGAGAATAAAACCAAGATTTTGACAACACTGATGGGATACAAGGCGAATACTCAAACATGGCAAACTCATAATCCATTTCTACACACACATGATCTACCTCTAGGTGATTGAAGCTAATAAGAATGTGGTTTAGATGTTATACCAATTGAGAATTTGTGCGTGTAGAGAGGGACTATCAAAAATAAAAATTATTACCCAAATATAGGTAATGTTTGCTTTTAATTCAAATTTGGGAAAAATTAATCCTACTATCTAAGTGACAAAAAATGATATAAAAGTTGATTAATTTTAGCAATATATGTTCACGAAGTATATAAGATAAATCAAAATGGGGAATAATAAATCATGAACTTGAGATGAGGATTTATACGAGGGAAAACCCTTGTGGGAAAAACCTTGGGCAAACCCACACCTTCCACTATATAGGTAAAGATTTACAAATGGGAGAAATGACTTATAAACTTGAAACTCTCCTAGAATCAATAATGCATAACCTCCAGATGATAATTTATTTTACCTTCCATATGGAAGAGCAAGAACATATTTTGTCCGACCACTCGCCACATCGAAAGTGTCAACTTCTATTGATATTGACGCATTTGAACCACAAAGAAATTCTTCATTTATAGTTTGAAGAAAAACTATAATGTTCCAAAATGGAACAAGTGAAAATCAACAATTTGAAGTTCAAACTTCTTGGGCTGTGAGAATCCTAAGCGTTGAGGGAAGTTTCCAAGAGATGTTTGGTTAATCAAAACTTACAAAGTATTTTTGAGCTATTAAAAATTATTTAAAGTTTCTCAAGAACAAGTTTTGTGAAATTTTTGTTCAAGACTTGGAAAAATTCAAATTTAGATTGATGATGATGGATATCTCGAAAATACAAAAAATGTTTTTTCTCTTAAGAAAATCTGATTTCTTGACCTTATTTAAAAATGAAAACCTTAAAATGTTTAACCTTTATTTGTGTGGAGGGAGTGAGTGAGTTAAATATGAGTTTTTTATTTTAAAACATGTGGCCACAATCTTCCAAACGCTTTAATTGAATCTCAACCCACAAAGATATATTTCTTGCTTAAAGTAACAAAATATATGGTAGCAAAAGATAATCTCTCATTTTACAATATAATCTTTTTGGCAGATTCACTTTTGGTACCAGATCAGACAATGTCACTGCAGTGTTATTGCGATGAGCTATTTTGTCGCTGCAGTGAACTTGAGGCGATCTTGGTCGTGCCATGATCCATGGATAAGTTGGAAGAGGAAAAAGGCTACCATTGCTAGTCATTCACTAAAGCGAGACAAGCCATTGTGGAAAGACTAAAGCGAGGTAGGCCACGCTTTTGTTCAGAACAAAATGGGTATGAACAAGAGGTACCGGTGACAAGGATTCGCTGCAGTGAGATATTATTTTTCCGCGATAATACTGGTAAGAGGCAGGTTTCTCCTTTTTCTAGAAAATTTGAACTAGTATTTTTCACTTAAAATACTTGAAAGAATTTTGTCAAATTACTCTAAGTTTGTTGTTCTCCTTTAAAAGAACCCATACTTGAAATACACATATAGAGATGAAATTTTTAAGAACATAGTTTTTGTATAAGAAAAGTATATTGCATAATGTATTTTTCCAAATAGTCCAACAACTCACAAAACAGTTTTAACACATTTTCCAATTTAAGAAAATCTGAATTTTAAGTTATGTTAAAACATGGGTGATAACCTAAGTCTTTCTAAGTCTCGTACCTTTACTCTAAAGTGGCAATTTGATTGGTCATGGCATGATGTAGCTTTTCGCATGAAGATGAAAAAGTTAAGTTTTTGTAGTCTTGATTATGAAGCTTTCCCGGGATAACTTAAAAATGACTCGAATATATTTTATAACAGAATTAGATGAACTAATCCTATTGGAGCTTTGATCAAACATGTGCTCTTTCATTAACTATGCCATTTGCTCAAGGCTTGGAAGAATTCATAACATGATCGGGATATGAAGCAATTAAGGGCGACCAACATCTTGGTGTAGACTTGAACATCTTTTATATAAGTCTTCTTCTTTATATAATTAAGTGAGTCAATCTAGTCTGGATTGGATTAAACCCCCCTTTGTGTAACCAAGTATCATAGAAACTTTCAATAATTAACTCCAAAGTCATACTTGGAGGAATTAAACTTCATCTTGTAATCTTTTAGGATTTTAAAGGTGTTACAAAGGTCTTCGACATGGTCAGTTGCGTATTTTCTTTTTATGAGCATATTGTCAGTATAAACCTCCATGGTCGATCTGATATGGTTCTTAAACATCTTAGTCACAAGACGCTGGTATATTATCCCATCATTCTTGAGGCCAAATGAAAGGACATTGTTGCAATAAAGACCAAGAGTTATGATGAAAGGAGTGAAGGACACAAATTTCCAATTGAGTCCTTTGTAGTTTTGACTCAATTCTGGACAAAAACATTTAAGTCATAGGATAGAGTTCATATTGATCCATTCAAGCCTATGACTTGTTTGTTGAAGACGTAGTGGCCAAGTGTATAAAGTTTTATCACATTGCCGAGTTTAATTGTGCCTCGTTTCTACGTCATCAACATGTTTCCATTGCTCCTAAGGTATGAATGCATTTTAATATATATATATATATATATATATATATATATATATATATATATATATATATATATATGAGCTTGGAACATTTTATAATGGGTGTAGGTTTAATTAAAACTGTAGTTTATTTTCAGAAAGATTTAATTAAAACTTTAAATAAAGTTTATAAAATTTCTGGGCTAAAAATAGAAAATTTCAAACTTTCTGGAAGTTCGTTAGAAATGTCGTTCGAACGAGCTTGCCAACGAGTTCCCATATTGGCCAAAGGAACTTCGTTCGAAATGTCGTTCGAACGAGATGGCTGTTCGAATGAGATTTCCAATGAGATTTCGTTCGAATGAAAATTTCGTTCGAACGAGATTTGTCAGGAATAGTTAAATGGCAGTTTTAAGCAGTTCTAACCCACTTTTCCACTTGTTATTCCCACTAACTTTTTGGCAGATTTCTTAAGTGCGGAAATGAACTTTTTTAACTTAAGTTTTCATTCCATTCTAACTTCTAGAGAGAGTTTTTGAGAGAAAAATTTTCCCAAGAAAAGTTCATGGTTTTGAGTGTTCATCTTTAAAAGAAAATTCATTTGACACTCTAGTTTACACCCAATTGTTTGTTTAATCCAAGTTCCATATATATATATATATATATATATATATATATATACTTTGCTTGGAGTTTTGGCACCGTTTTTCCATCTCTACCGTTGGAAGAGACGTTTTCAGTTTTCTTCTAAATCCCACAAAGAAGAAGAGTTTGTCGTTGATTTACCCACTTGGAGAAATGGTCCTAGTTCGAGTGACGGTGACCATATAAAGTTCGATCGGTGGATTCCGAGACCGCGGTGGATCTTCGTGGTTATTCGCTAAGATGAGGTTGATACAAGAAGACACATCGGGGCTTGAGAGGGATCGAGTCGAGTGTTGTAAGTCATCTTGCTTGTATTTATAAATTCCGTACTTAGTGGATTTGAGGCTAGGGCCGTCCGAGGTTTTTTCCTATTGTGGGTTTTTCCTCGTACATCGCGGTGTAGTGGATTAATCGTTTATTTTATCTTTTGCAAAATCACCTAGAATGCATGCTTAGGTAAAAGATAAAATTGGTTGAATTTAATCACTACTTGTATAATTTGGTGCAAATTAATATTGGGTAATGTTTATGTTAATTTAATTCAAGTCATTTAATTTAATTGATAAAATTGGTTTGGCCTAACTTGATAAAATTGAGAAATATGACTTAGGCAAATTTTCTAGGACTTAGATTAATTAATATGGATTAAGTGAAATAAATAAGTGCATGTGTTTCAATCTTATTTAACTTTGGTTTAATTTTAATTTTGAAGTAAATTAAAATTTGTTATTTTGTTTTAATTTGAACTATCATCTAATGCTTCCGCATTTATCAACAAGGAAATTGATTTTAAAGTATAAAAAGACTTTTGATTTTAAAAATGGGGGCCTTCGGGGTGTTTTCAAATTGGTATCAGAGCCAAAGCGATAAATTATTTTTAATTAAGATCCTTTAAATAATTTTTGGCTAAAATGGAATTTTCCCCATTCTCAAAATTTCCTATTTTCGATGGTTCTAACTACGCTTACTGGAAAGCGTGTATGAAATCGACACTTAAATCTATCGACGAGAGGGTTTGGTTATCTGTAGTAAAGGGGTGGTCTCCACCAACTCATTTAGTAGATAATGAACGTGTTCCCAAACCGGCCGATAGATGGAGTGAGAATGAATTTAAGCTTTCAAATTTTAATTCCCGTGGTTTAAACGCCTTGTTTAGCGCTGTCACACAGGATGAATTCCGACGCATTATGACGTGTGAGACCGCTAAAGAAGCTTGGGATATTTTACAACTCACTCATGAAGGTACAAGTGTTGTTAAATCTTCGAAACTCCAAAACCTCACCACTCAATTTGAAACTATCAAAATGAATGAAAAAAAACGTTTGATGAATTTTATGCTAGACTTTTCGATATTGTTGATTCATCTTTTAAATTGGGAGCGAAAATACCTGACAACCGAGTTGCAAAGAAAATTTTAAGGTCCCTACCCGATAGATTTATTCCAAAAGTGACCGTTTTAAATTCTTTACCAACTTTAGCCTCTACAAAATTAGAAGAGCTTGTAGGTGATTTACAAACCTATGAACTGGACATGTTTCCCTCTAAAACTGAAAAGAAAATTGAAAAGGGCATTGCTTTAAAAGCCCGAAAAGAGGAAAAACATGTAGTAGAGAGCGAGAGTGATAGTGACTCGGAAGATATGGCTTTGTTTGCTAGGAGATTTCAAAAGTTTCTTAAAATTAACAAAGATAAATTTAAAAATAACTTTAAGAAATTTGAAACTTCTAAGCATGACAAAGCCGAGAGGATCCCTACAACTATTAATGAAAATTTAAATAGGGACGAGCGAAATAGGTGTTTTGGTTGTGAGGGTTATGGCCATAGGACTTCTGAGTGCCCCACTAAACTAAGGAGAGAGGGTAAGCGACCCATTTCATATAATGCGACCCTTAGTGATAGTGATAAGGAAGAGGGACCCGATTCCCCCACTAAGCCCAACTTTGTGGATTTCTTGGATAGTCATGTGAGTGATAGTGAGAACTCATCTATAGATGAAAATATATCACATGACACTTCCAAGGTCATTATTTATGATTCCCTTATTTTTGATGATAGTGAGAGTGAAGAAGAAAGAGAGAGTGAAAATGAAGAAAAGGTTAATGTGAGTGAACTTCAAAATGCTTTTCAAGAATTATATGAAGAATCAATTAAATTAAAAAGAGCAAATTTGAAGTAAGAAGCAAATTTAAAAGAGCGTGTCAAGGTCTTTGATGATAGTGAGTTGGTGGAAGATCTTAGGACACGAGATAGATCTCTTCGAGAGAAGCTAGAATATGTAGAAGGCGATAGAGATAGCCTTAGAGGTTTAATGGAATCCTTGAAAAAGGAGCTTCTTGAGTTTGAAGATATAATCATTTTATTAGAGTCTAACATCCTAGAATTAGAGAATAAATTAAAAGACTTTAGTATCGTGAAATTTTATTTGGAGTGTCGTTCGAAAAAATTAGATAAAATATTAGGAACGGTCCAAATTAAAAATGACACTTGTGGTATAGGCTTCGATACTTGTAGTGAATCAACCCATAAAGCCAAAACCAATGTTTTAGGATAATCGCCTAGGAAAATCTTTAGAGATCACTCCTTAGGTAAATCTTTTCGCCGTGAGTTCAAGTGTTCACATTGTGGTCGAAAAGGTCATCTTAGGAATTTTTTTTTTGATCTAAAATGAGTTCCTAGAAAATCCAAAGGTAAGGCAACCAAGGTAGCCAAGATTCCTACACCCCGAGATAGTCACTCTTCATTAGTTTGGGTTAGGAGATCCGACTTGGTAGCTTTACAGGATAGGGTATTTGATTCTCATTTACTTTCACATGCTTCCTCCCTCGCAAAATCTAAAAGTTGAATTTGTTAGTTTTGTTTGAATACTTTAGCTTTTGTACTTCATGCTATATTATCATGCTAAATGTATGCTTGTTTAATCATTTTCTAGTCTATGCTCCATGCTTTATCACATGATAGAATTATAATTTTTATTTATCTTTTGTATTATATTCCCTTCATTTTGTTTGCATTAAAAGTGAAAAATACAAAAAGATTTTTTGGTTTATCATTTGGGTTTTTATCTCTTGGAATTTAAGCTTAATGAAAAATTCAAATTATTTTTGTTTGTCTTTTGAGTATATTTTTTTTATTTTTGGTTAAAAATTTCAAAAACTCAAAAAGATTTTTATTTTGTGTGTATTTTAGTTTGACACACTTTATGTGGCATACACTTGTGTTAGAATCCCACCTTTTACGCTCTCATGTGGCTAGAACTTTTGGTTTAGATTGTCAATCCTTATTATGTTCTTTACCATGCTTACATGGAGTAGTTGGATTTTGTGTTGTTTAAATGGATTCTATTTTTATATTCCTCAATTCACACATGCACGAGCTCTTTTGAAATTTTAACCTCATATGTATATTTGAGCTTTGTGAGGTGTTCTCCTACCAATCTTGTCATCTACATATTTGTGACCTAGGAGGACTAGTGCATGTCAAAATTCGTTGCTCGTGAGATTTGTGAAAATAAAAATGATATATATGTATATATAAATATGCACGGGGAAGGGATCCGAATGGATTTTTATCCTTTGCGAATAGTAAGCCACCGTTTATTTGGACCTAAAAGAAATACGTGGTCCAAAGGCCTAAAAGTAGAAACATGACATTAAAAAGAAAAATAATTGCCAAGGCCTATGTTTAGTTGATTTATTCATTCAAAAAAATAATATATATATGCTTATTGAGGGAGTTTGGATGATATATCAACGGTTTTTACAATGTCCATTTATCCTAGTTGCGTTTTCAGTGTCATGACTCTATTGGTTTGTAGAATCATCAACATGCTAGGCTTGTATGCATTGTGTATGTTTGTTCATTGAGTTCAATCTATATTGTCACATGAGGTTATATTTGAAGCACCTTATACCTTTGACTTGCTTAAGTCTACATTGTATAAGTGCTCAACTAATTTGGAAATATTGACAAAGTTGGTAGTCTATCCTAGAATCCAAAAAGCCTCAGAACCTAACTCTCTAATCCTCTTCAAAGATCAATGATGGTATAAAATGAATCACACAACACACAATTAGAAGTGCATACATGTGTTAATATTGCCTAAAATTGAGTGTGTGTTTAATTCCCCTTGAATTGGAGCTTTAATAATTTTTTGGGAATTTTTAAATAATTTTAAACCTTTTTAAACATTTTTTTAAACATTTTTGAATAAATGTTTTTATTAGTAAAATTGGTTTATATAGTTTGTGGGGTTTATATACTATTTTGGAAACTTCATTTTTCACTGAAATGTTTGGTTGGGTACGATCTCAAAGTGCTAGAGACTTCAGGGTGATGTTTTATAATTAGTTTGACGCGTGTGTGAGAGCCTCTTACCAGCCAACACTTGTCATCCTTTTGGTGCGTTAGTTTGTGTTTGTTATGTGAGAGGATAGCCAGTTGCATTGGTGATCGTTGGATCTTTCCTTATCAAGGGTCTGCATGCGTTCTTAGTTAATCCCAGTGCAAACCTTTTGAACCAATCAGAACCATCTTAATCCACCGCTGTTTTATAACCATAGGATCAAGTCAAACCTTGCAAGACTTCATCACAGCCATTGATTTGCCTCGATCATCCAGAACCTTCCCCAGGCACTATATATACCCTTCATTTCTCAGCCTTAGAGAACTTTTTGTCATTCGTCTTTCTGAGAGAAAAAAATAAGAGAGAAGAGAGAAGTGAGAGAGAAGAGAGAAAAAAGAGAGAAGAGAGAGAAAGAAAAACCTGTTAGCCAAACCCTAACCCTAACCCTAAACAGTTCACCTTCTCTGAAACAAACCTTCGCATATTCAAACCCAAACACAACCTGAGTGTTTGAGAGAGAGAGAGAGAGTGGTTTGTTCTTGTGTTGCTGTAACCTCGTGATCTTTAGATCTTGTACACAACATAAACATTTGTGTGAAGATATAGTTTATTTTTCATAGAAACGTTAGATCTACATACTATATGTTACATTTTCACTAGATCTGCATTTTTTTATACTTGATTTAAGAAAATCTTACTGATTTGGTTTTCAAAATGTTTTCTGGTTTCTTTTCTTACGAAACTTGATTCTGACCTAGTTGGATTCGCACTTGGAGGGTTTTCAATCTCATAAATGTTTTCAAAAGAGATTGATTAAGGTCTTGTCCTATTTTTGAAGCAAGATCTCCGTGGAATCTGGGTTATCTTTAAAGGTCAAAAGGATTTGAGTTCCGTGAGAAATAAATAAATTAAAATCACTGCATATAGACTGTATATGTAATTTTTATAGGACTGTTTGTAAATCTAAGTGTGTGTGAGTTCATGCATGTGTATAGGAATCACTACACAAACACTTAACACACTACTACACTGGAAGTGTTGTGTTTAAGATCTGAAATCATTGAGTCGACGTAAAGAAGCTAAAGCAAAGGAAGTTAGCAAACTGGAGAACATCATCAACAAATCAGATCTATCAGAAGTTAGAAGGAACCAAGGGGGTATATTCCTAAACTTAGAATAGGTTGATTTGTGTGCTTGCATGTTGTATTGTTTGTAACTGATTTTTGTTATTAGTGGACTTTTGTTTTTGTGA
The DNA here is from genome assembly GCA_949130495.1 of Sambucus nigra. Taxonomy (NCBI): domain Eukaryota; kingdom Viridiplantae; phylum Streptophyta; class Magnoliopsida; order Dipsacales; family Adoxaceae; genus Sambucus; species Sambucus nigra. The sequence continues at coordinate 590,238,880 of OX422208.1, forward strand.
CTTAGAAGTCACCGTGGATGTTTCCTCTGTTGGGAGAGGTTTTACCACGTTAAAATCTTTGTGTTGATTATCTTCATCTACTCATCTCATTCTCTAAGTGTGCTGAATTTTTGAAACTGCCTTAGTGTTAAAAACTGATTACACAATCTTAATTACTCTCGTACATAAGTTTCTTTGTAAACACATCTTGTTTATAATTTTTATTTTCAAAAAGAAAAGGGTTTCTCCAACAAACATTCAGAGTTGTTTATACAGTTTAACCTTGTGTTAAACGGCATTAGCGACGTTTTTCAATTGGTATCAGAGCCCTGTTAACTTTTTATTTCAAAGATCTTGTGTTTCTGAAATCGTTTTCTGAAAAACCTAACTATGGACGAGAAGAATGAAAGGTTTGGTAATCTGTCCAGACCTCCACTCTTTGATGGAAACAACTTTGCTTACTGGAAAGTAAGAATGGTTGCCTTCATCCAAGGGACTTTAGGAGATGATGTGTGGGACATTATCGAAAATGGATACACTTATCCTACAAAACCAGCCACTGAAGGAAGTGATGAGAGGGCAAATAAAATCTTAAGTGAATTTACCCAAGAAGAAAAAACTATTTCTCGTAATAATAATAAAGGCAAGAATGCCATTTTTATGTCTATTAATGAGTATGAGTTCAAACGAATCTCATCTTGTGCCACTTCTAAGGAAGCTTGGGACACATTAATCACTGACCATGAAGGAGACTCAAGTGTTAAAGCTGCTAAAACCCAAATGCTTATCCAGCAGTACAACTCTTTGATCATGTCTGATTCTGAGTCTTTTGATGATTTTTACATGAACTTAACTGATATAGTCACTAAGTTGCATGCTAATGGTATTACTTATGATAGGAATGAAATTGTCTCTAAAATTCTAAGGTCATTACCACAAAAGTTTGACAGTAAGAGGTATGCTATTGAGGAAATGAATGATCAAAACCTTACCCCTGAGTTACTCAGTAGCAAACTTAGGACTGTGGAAATGGAATTAGACTTTAAGAAACAGTTGAATCATTCTCAAAGAAAACAACCTAACTCTGACTCTGATGAGGAGTGTGATATAGACAAACTTGATAATCAGATTGCCTTAATGTCTAAACAATTTAAGAAAATTGTCAAATTTCGAAACAAACAAGCAACTAAACAAGGCAAGCCTAATTATCCTAGTCAGTCTAATCCCAAACCTCATGAGAGAGGTCTTGACAAACACTCTAAGGACAACAATTCCAGACCCACTAGAGACCTTAAAAAGATTGAATGTTTTAGATGTGGGAAACTAGGTCACATTGCTCACGACTGCAGAGTTAATCTGAATAAAGCCAACACACACAATAGAGCCAATGTCTGTAAAACTTGGAATGACTCAAGTGACTCTGATGAAGAGGAACTTGAGTCATCTAATGTACTTGACCCTTGCATGTCCTTTTATGCTAAGATCATTTACAATGATGATATGCCTGTGTGTGATAATGATGCTACTACTCTTGCTTGTGTGAATACTCCTTTGATTGGTCTAGATGCTTTATTGTCTGAAAATGTTGCTAGTTCTAGTTTCGTGTGTGTGAGTCAAAGTGATATCGATAATGACGATGCAAATGGGTGCGTGAGTACTAAAACTGAATCGTTAGGGGTCATTACACACACTTCACTTAGCGACTCAGACACAGATGACCTCCCAGATATCCATACCTTGTATGCTAAAACTATTAAAAAAGGCACTAGATTGGAGAAGACTGTTAGAGACCTGACTAAGAAATTAGATGATCCAAGTCTTATTGTAAAGTTGAATGATGAAGAGTACACTAACCAGTGTCTGACTCATCAATCTGAAATTGAAACTTTTGATAAAAAATTAAAAGAGTTGACTAAAACTAATGAAATTCTGGAAATGAAATATAAGGGAACATTATTAGAATTGGAGGAAGAAAAAACAAAGACAACTACTATTTTCAAAAAGTTTTCTAAGTTTGAAAACAATTCAAATTGCTTTACTGACTTTGTTGTTGACTCCAAGACTAATTCTGATGATAGAACCGGTATTGGATTTTGCCCTAAGAACAAACCACAAACTACTAAACTTGAACCTATTAAGTTTGTGTCTGGGGGTAAAAGACCAATTGAAACATGTCCAGACTTTCATTTGATTAAAAATGAATTTGATCAAAAACAACAACAGAAAGACATTGGAGAGTCTAGTACTTCTAAGGCTGACACTGCACTTAAGACTAAATACGTCTGTCCTTTGATCAGAAAGGTTGATTCTACCTATAAGACCATACCTCCTAGGAAGTAGACTTCTGAACAGAATGCTGTCAAACCTATCTTTAGAAGTTTTCCTAAGGAAATTCATCCCTCAAGCAATCAATATTGCTCCTACTGTGACATTTATGGTCATTCCTTTGAAGGTTGTTATGCTAGGCGTCTAAATACCCCTGTTTAAAACGCTTCTGTCTACAAGAACTTTAATTATTCTAGGCAAAGTCGTAACAATTATGTCCTTCCAAGACAACCTGATAAGAACTCTAACTACAGAAATAGAAAGACCAAAACTAAGAGTTCATTTAAGAGAAAGGCTCCCAGAAACTTTCCTAAACCAAAAGCTCAACTTTTTCACAACAAACAGTTTGCTGCTCCAAATGTTTTTCGACAAAAAACTGTGTCTCGAAAATTTTATCAAATGAGGGCAAACTTGCGCAAAATTAAAACTAGAGCTATTTGGGTTAGAAAAGATGATCTTTTACCCCAAATGAAGTGTAACATTGTTATCACTGCCTTAAAAGCTGAACACACTTCATCTGGTTGGTATTTAGATTCAGGATGCTCCAAACATATGACAGGAGATGAGACCAAACTTTTAAACAAAACCAGATTTGCTGGTGGGAAAGTAGTTTTTGGTGATGGTGTTTCATCTCAGATCATAGGTAAAGGAACCCTAAAAGAAGAACGAATGACTGTTCTCGAAAATGTTCTGTTAGTTAAAGGCCTTAAAGCCAACCTCCTAAGTATATCACAATTTTGTGACTCTGACCATACTGTCACCTTTTCAAAGAACAATTGTAAAATTCTAAATGATAAAGGTGAATGCATTATTACAGGATTTAGAACACCTGACAATTGTTATACTGTCAAGACTAGTTCTGAAACCTGTAACATTGTCAGAATGGATGACAATGAGATCTGGCATAATCGTATGGGTCACTTAAGTTATGATATCCTTGGTAGATTGTCTAGTCAAGAGATTCTTAGAGGTATTCCTAAAATTAAACCTATTTCCAGTGTTGTCTGTGGTCATTGCCAGGAAGGAAAAATAGTTAAGACTTCGCATAAAAAGGTAAAAGGCATCCTCACCTCTAGACCTTTAGATCTCATCCATATGGACCTTATTGGTCCCTATAGAACCGTTAGTCTTTGTGGACACAGTTATATCCTTGTCATGGTTGATGATTTCACACGATTCACTTGGGTTGCTTTCTTAAAACATAAATCTGACACGTTTCAGAATTTTTTGAAAATTCTATTAAGAATTGAAAATGAGAAGGACACACAAGTCAATCGCATTCGTAGTGATAGAGGGGGCGAGTTCATAGACATAGGAATAGTTGAATATTGTGACTACAACGGTTACAAACATGAATTTAGTGCCCCTAAAACTCCTCAGCAGAATGGTATTGCTGAAAGGAAAAACCGAACTCTTCAAGAGATGGCACGTGTCATGTTGCATGCCAAATCCCTACCTAAATACTTTTGGGTAGAATCCATTAGAACTGCCTGTCACATCACTAATAGGGTCTATCTTAGGAAAAACTCTAAACAAACCCCTTATGAGTCGTGGTACGGTAAGAAGCCCAATCTGAAATACCTAAGAACATTTGGAAGTCAGTGTTATGTCTGTAAAGATAGAGAACATCTGTCTAAATTCGAAACTCGTGGTGATAAAGCCATCTTCTTAGGATACTCTCCAAACAGTCGTGCTTATCGTATATACAATCTGCGTACTAAGGGTCTTATGGAATCGATAAATGTAATTGTAAGTGACACTATTGTCGAAAATAAGATATCTGAATCACCTATTGTGGTTGAATCTGAAAATGATTTCAAAACTGATTCACCAGAAATAGATGACTCATTACCTATTGAGAGTCCAGAAGTACCTGGCTGGGTATCTAAAGATCATCCCATTGACAACGTGGTCGGTAATCCTAATGAGCCAGTTCGTACTAGATCCCAGTTAAGAAATTATGCTAATTACGCATGTTTCGTCTCCCTTGTGGAACCAAAAAATGTTAATGAAGCATTGAATGACACACACTGGATTTCTGCTATGCAGGAAGAACTTTTACAATTTGTCATTCACGATGTCTGGTATCTTGTACCTCGGCCTCAAAATAAAAATGTTATTGGAACACGTTGGATTTTCAAGAACAAATCTGATGAAAATGGGGTAATCCTTAGAAACAAAGCTAGACTAGTTGCTCAAGGCTACTCTCAAATAGAAGGGATAGATTTCAGCGAGACTTTTGCCCCTGTCACTCGTCTTGAATCTGTTCGACTTCTTTTCGCCATAGCGTGTTACTTAAAATTCACACTTTATCAAATGGATGTCAAATCTGCCTTCTTAAATGGGATTCTGTCCGAAGAGACATATGTAGAACAACCCAAAGGGTTCATTGATCCTAAATACCCTAACCATGTCTTTCGTCTAAAAAAGGCTTTGTATGGCTTAAAACAAGCTCCTAGAGCTTGGTATGAACGCCTTTCCAACTTTTTGTTGGATAAGGGTTTTAAGAGAGGAGGAAATGACCAGGCTCTCTTTGTCAAACATTTTGACAGTAATATTATTATAGCCCAAGTCTATGTAGACGACATCATTTTTGGGTCAACTTCTTCATCCGAAGTTAAATCCTTTTCTGCTAGTATGCATAAGGAATTTCACATGTCCCTTATGGGGGAGCTACAAATCTTCTGAGGATTTCAAGTGAAACAGAATTCAGATGGTCTTTTTGTATCTCAAACCAAGTATGCCTTAGACCTTGTTAAGAAATTTGGCTTAGAGAATGCTAAAGTTGCCAAAACGCCTATGAGTACTACTGTTAAATTATGTAAAGATGAAACTGGAAAGTCAGTTGATTCCACACTCTATCATAGTATGATTGGTAGCCTACTCTACCTAACTGCCTCACGACCAGACATAATGTATGCTGTATGTCTGTGTGCTCGTTACCAGAATAACCCTAAAGAGAGCCATTTATTGAGTGTAAAACGTATAATAAAGTACATAAAAGGCACTCCTAACCTTAGACTTAGGTACACTAAGGATACCTGTAGCACCATCATAGGGTATACTGATGCTGATTGGGCCGGTTGTACTGATGATAGTAAAAGTACATCAGGTGCCTGTTATTATGTCGACAATAATTTAGTTGGTTGGAGTAGCAAAAAACAGAATTGCACATCTTTATCTACGGCTGAGTCCGAATATATAGCTGCAGGAAGTTGCTGTGCTCAATTGTTATGGATCAAATAGATGCTAAGTGATTATGGGATTAAATAAGAACAATTACAATTGTATTGTGACAATCAAAGCGCCATTAACATATCTAAAAACCCGGTTCAACACTCGCGAACTAAACATATTAAAATAAGGCATCATTTTATTCGCGAACTTGTTGAAACTAAGGAATTAGAAATTCATTACCTGCCTACTGATCTGCAACTTGCAGACATGTTCACTAAACCTTTAGACTATAATAAATTTCTGTATTTGCGAAATTCTATAGGCATGGTTTGCGCTGATTAAACTCTCAAGACTTCAAGTTTTACCCTTTTGTCCATTTGAGACAAAATGGGGGAGAAATTTGAGTTTTATGAGTTTCTTTTTATTCACATTTCATCTAAACTGCTTGATCTTAGTGTGTATATTTGCAGGAATCTCTTCTAATGATTATCTACCGCTTCTAGTGTAAAAGTTTGTAAATAGTTGAGTTATGTAATTTTTGACTTTCTAGGAATTGGGTAGATAGTATCTTTTGTATAGGACTAGGTTTTATTTTTTTGATTCCCTACGAGTTTTAAGCTAACTCAAAGGAGATTTTGTCTCATATTTCCAAAGGGGGAGATTGAAGCACCTTATACCTTTGACTTCCTTAAGTCTACATTGTATAAGTGCTCAACTAATTTGGAAATATTGACAAAATTGGTAGTCTATCCTAGAATCCAAAAAGCCTCAGAACCTAACTCTCTAATCCTCTTCAAAGATCAATGATGGTATAAAATGAATCACACAACACACAATTAGAAGTGCATACATGTGTTAATATTGCCTAAAATTGAGTGTGTGTTTAATTCCCCTTGAATTGGAGCTTTAATAATTTTTTGGGAATTTTTAAATAATTTTAAACCTTTTAAAACATTTTTTAAACATTTTTGAATAAATGTTTTTATTAGTAAAATTGGTTTTTATAGTTTGTGGGGTTTATATACTATTTTGGAAACTTCATTTTTCACTGAAATGTTTGGTTGGGTACGATCTCAAAGCGCTAGAGACTTCAGGGTGATGTTTTATAATTAGTTTGACGCGCGTGTGAGAGCCTCTTACCAGCCAACACTTGTCATCCTTTTGGTGCGTTAGTTTGTGTTTGTTATGTGAGAGGATAGCCAGTTGCATTGGTGATCATTGGATCTTTCCTTATCAAGGGTCTGCATGCGTTCTTAGTTAATCCCAGTGCAAACCTTTTGAACCAATCAGAACCATCTTAATCCACCGCTGTTTTATAACCATAGGATCAAGTCAAACCTTGCAAGACTTCATCACAACCATTGATTTGCCTCGATCATCCAGAACCTTCCCCAGGCACTATATATACCCTTCACTTCTCAGCCTTAGAGAAGTTTTTGTCATTCGTCTTTCTGAGAGAAAAAAAATAAGAGAGAAGAGAGAAGAGAGAAGTGAGAGAGAAGAGAGAAAAAAGAGAGAAGAGAGAGAAAGAAAAACCTGTTAGCCAAACCCTAACCCTAACCCTAAACAGTTCACCTTCTCTGAAACAAACCTTCGCATATTCAAACCCAAACACAACCTGAGTGTTTGAGAGAGAGAGAGATTGAGTGGTTTGTTCTTGTGTTGCTGTAACCTCGTGATCTTTAGATCTTGTACACAACTTAAACATTTGTGTGAAGATCTAGTTTCTTTTTCATAGAAACGTTAGATCTACATACTATATGTTACATTTTCACTAGATCTGCATTTTTTATACTTGATTTAAGAAAATCTTACTGATTTGGTTTTCAAAATGTTTTCTGGTTTCTTTTCTTACGAAACTTGATTCTGACCTAGTTGGATTCGCACTTGGAGGGTTTTCAATCTCATAAATGTTTTCAAAAGAGATTGATTAAGGTCTTGTCCGATTTTTGAAGCAAGATCTCCGTGGAATCTGGGTTATCTTTAAAGGTCAAAAGGATTTGAGTTCCGTGAGAAAGAAATAAATTAAAATCACTACATATAGACTGTATATGTAATTTTTATAGGACTGTTTGTAAATCTAAGTGTGTGTGAGTTCATGCATGTGTATAGGAATCACTACACAAACACTTAACACACTACTACACTGGAAGTGTTGTGTTTAAGATCTGAAATCATTGAGTCGACGTAAAGAAGCTAAAGCAAAGGAAGTTAGCAAACTGGAGAACATCATCAACAAATCAGATCTATCAGAAGTTAGAAGGAACCAAGGGGGTATATTCCTAAACTTAGAATAGGTTGATTTGTGTGCTTGCATGTTGTATTGTTTGTAACTGATTTTTGTTATTAGTGGACTTTTGTTTTTGTGACTTAGAAGTCACCGTGGATGTTTCCTCTGTTGGGAGAGGTTTTACCACGTTAAAATCTTTGTGTTGATTATCTTCATCTACTCATCTCATTCTCTAAGTGTGCTGAATTTTTGAAACTGCCTTAGTTTTAAAAACTGATTACACAATCTTAATTACTCTCGTACATAAGTTTCTTTGTAAACACATCTTGTTTATAATTTTTATTTTCAAAAAGAAAAGGGTTTCTCCAACAAACATTCGGAGTTGCTTATACAGTTTAACCTTGTGTTAAACGGCATTAGCTACGTTTTTCAATATTGAAATGTGATTGAGTTTGCAATCAATTGAGAACTCCGCGAACATGTTTTAAGTGATTGGGTCTAAATTTAATTGTTACTAGTTCACACCCCAACACTTTAGTTTCCATATGACACATTTTTTCCATACGAGTGTGAAAAGCTTATCGTATTTTGTGTCATTCGTGAGTTTATATCTATATATGTGTACTTGCGTCTATTAGGTATATCTTATGTATACATATATTTGATATTTTTGTTTTGTCTTTGCCTTATCTTCTAGTCCATATATGCTTTAATTCATATTTGGTATCTATCTTGTTGCATTCTTTGTTGAGATCACATGCTTAATACTTTATGTTTCTTATTGGTATCATTTTCTTGCATCCTAGTTGGTATTCACTATTATTTGTTGGATTAGCTATGCCTTTTGTTGCCCATATACTTTAATGTTCTTATCACTTTTTCACTTTTTCACATTTGCATGTTTAGCTTGTTCTCCCATTTTATTTATCCCTTGTTTAGTTTAAGGGTAATATGCTTTAATTGGGGGAGAAAAGCTAATGTTTAGTTCTTTAGCCTTTGTCTATTCCCGAACAAAAAGGGGGAGAATGATAGGGGCAAAATCATATCTAATCCTATTATTTATCGTATCTTAGTTGAGGGAGATTTATCTTAGGGGGAGACGTCTTTCTAAGTTGATCATTTTTGATAAAGGGGAGAATTAATTTAGGGGGAGTAATTATTTAATTGCATTTAATATTTTGATATTACCTATGCATTTAATGTGTTTGCTTAAGTGTGCAGGAATTATATTCAAAGCGGCAATTTTCACCGGCAAAGATTTTGATCCTTTGGGTTGTTTGAGTCAAGCATTGTATTTTTATTTTGGGTGGGAATTTTTATTAGTCTAGTAGAGCTTGACGGCCCTTTAGTATTTTTGTTGGTTTTTGTCCCAGAATAGCCAAAGGGGGAGATTTGTAAGGACTCAAATTTCCAATTGAGTCCTTTATAGTTTTGGCTCAATTCCGGACAAAAACATTTGAGTCATAGGATAGTGTTCATATTGATCCATTCAAGCCTATGACGTGTTTGTTGAAGACGTAGCGGACAAGTGTATAAAACTTCATCACATTGCCGAGTTTGTTTGTGCCTCGTTTCTATGTCATCAACATGTTTCCATTACTCCTAAGGTATGAATGCATTTTAATATATATATATATAGGAGCCTGACACATTATATAATGTGTGTAGGTTTAATTAAACCGATTGTTTATTTTTAGAAAGATTTAATTAAAACTTTAAATAAAGTTTATAAAGTTTTTGGGCTAAAAGTAGAAATTTTCAAACTTTCTGGAAGTTCGTTCGAAATTTCGTTCGAATGAGTTTGTCGTTCGAACCTCATTATCGTTCTAACGAGTTTGCCAACGAGTTCCCATATTGGCCACTGAAACTTCGTTTGAAATGTCGTTCGAACGAGATGGCTGTTCGAACGAGATTTCTAACGAGTTCACACTGGAACTTCGTTAGAAGCCTTGTTCGAACGAGATATGGCGGGAACAATTAAATGGCAGTTTTAAGCAGTTTTGACCCACTTTCCCACTAACTTTTTGGCAGATTTCTTAAGTGCGAAAATGAACTTTTTTAACTTAAGTTTTCATTCCATTCTAACTTCTAGAGAGAGTTTTTGAGAGAAAAATTTTCCCAAGAAAAGTTCATGGTTTTGAGTGTTCATCTTTCAAAGAAAATTCATTTGACACTCTAGTTTGCACCCAATTGTTTGTTTAATATATATATATACTTTTCTTGGAGTTTTGGCACCGGTTTTCCATCTCTACCGTTTGAAGAGATGTTTTGGGTTTGCTTCTAAATCCCACAAAGAACAAGAGCTTTTCGTTGATATACCCACTTGGAGAAATGCTCCTAGTTCGGGAGATGGTGACCATATAAAGTCCGATCGGTGGATTTCGAGACCGCGGTGGAGCTTCGTGGTTATTCGCTAAGAAGAAGTTGATACAGGAAGACGCGTCGGGGCTTGAGAGGGATCGAGTCGAGTGTTGTAAGTCATCTTGCTTGTATTTGTAAATTCCGTACTTAGTGGATTTGAGGCTAGGGCCGTCCGAGGTTTTTTCCCGTTGTGGTTTTTTCCTCGTACATCGCGGCGTAGTGGATTAATCATTTATTTTATCTTTTACAAAATCACCTAGAACGAATGCTTAGGTAAAAAGACAAAATTGGTTTAATTTAATCACTACTTGTATAATTTGGTGCAAATTAATATTGGGTAATGTTTATGTTAATTTAATTCAAGTCATTTAATTTAATTGATAAAATTGGTTTGGCCTAACTTGATAAAAGTGAGAAATATGACTTAGGCAAATTTTCTAGCACTTGGATTAATTAATATGGTTTAAGTGAAATAAATAAGTGCGTGTGTTTCAATCTTATTTCACTTTGTTTTATTTTAATTTTGAAGTAAATTAAAATTTATTATTTTGTTTTAATTTGAATCATCATCTAATGCTTTCGCATTTCTCAATAAAGAAATTGATTTTAAAGTATAAAAAGACTTTTAATTTTAAAATTGGGGGCCTTCGGGGTGTTTTCAAGGAGTCTTATCTTAATGAGAGCCAAATAAAGTTAATTGATGACATCCCGGGTATGAGTCCATAGAGATCATACATTGATGACCTAATGTGGAATTGATGAGCTAATTAATCCCAAGGAGGGGATCTATTATTTAGGAAAGATTTATTGAGGTCCGTGAAGTTAATAGAAACTCGCCACTTTCCACTCTTATTTTTTTTTTACCATGAGTGTGTTAGAAATCCAATCTAGAAATTTAACCTCTTTGATAAAGTTGACATAATGGAGATTATCAACTTTATTCTCCACCGCTTTAACCTTTTTATGGGCTAATTTGGTTGGCTATTTCTTGACTAGCGGACATGTCGGATCCACATTTAATCGTTGGCAAGCAACATTTGTGTCAATTCCTGAAAATCATAAGGCTTCCAGGAGAACATGTCTGCATTCATCCGAAAGAATTGAATGAGATGTTTTGCCTTGCCTTCTAGTAATTCATAACCGACCAAAAAGTTTTTTCTGGTTGGGATGAATGTAAAGGAATAATTCTTAATTCCTATATTACTCGGTTGGTGCAATAATTCTCGACTCTTCAACCCTCAACTGAGCTCCCTCTGATTGCTATTTAGGGTAGTCACCTTCTGAATAATCATCTTCTCGATTTTTCTCTATTAGAGGCTGTAATCACCCATATTTTATGTCATTTTTAAAATTATAAATTCATTGTTTTGTTACTTGATGAGTTGATATTTCATATGACATTCGGTATGTCACTTTATGGTTTGAGATGTTAAATATTTGGTATGTCACATTGTAGATTGAGACTTACTTTGAGGTTCTTCATATGCAATCATACGAAGTTTAATTATGCATTGCTTGGATCTATATATTGTTATAGTTATTGGTGAACTCATACTTATATATTAAGATAAATATTTAAGTGACTAGGTATTATGGGGGGATATGGAATAGTCAGGGGTTAGGTGTCGAGGGTTTTCTTTTTTGAATTATTCCCTTGCGTCGAGTACCATCAATCATGAAGTAACATCTTACAATACCGAGTCACAATTTAATTAATTAATAATTAAGATTTAAACTTAAGTGACACATATCAACTAATTAATAGAATATAATAAGATAAGTGACTAGAGAAAATGTTCATGTTCAGGTTGATTTGAGGGACGCTTAGAAAGTTTGAATTTAGTTTTAAATGTTGTAATTTTGTATATTGGTTGGGATATGTGTTGGAATAAGTTTTAGGCCATTTGGGACATGTTTTGGGCCTAAGCCTAATTTTGGGTTTGATTAATATATTATCCTAATTAACTTAACCTAATTCACGTAATAAAACTTAGAGAAGCCTTAGTTGCTTTGAGAAAAGAGGAGGAAACCATATCTTGGAGATTTGGGGATTGATTTCATGCAATTCTCCTAAGTCAAGTTTACATCATGTAAATATATAATAAGGTTCATGTGCTATAATCATGTAATCTGATTTTAGTTTAGAATCAAGCATCAATTCGTAATAAGAATTAATCAAATTAAGAACCCTAATTTATCTTATTGATGAACACGTGATAATGATTAATGAAACAACAAATTAACTTATGAACCCTTAAAATCTGACTTCGAAATTATTGTATATGAATTAATTATATTGAAATTTATAAATGCCCTAAGTTTATCATGCTAATTGATTAGGATTTATATGTTAATTGAATCACTCTTGTAAAGATGATGAAGTTAAGTTTACTTTTTTAACTTACGTATTTAGACTTGTTATTTTGTTATAATTCCTTTAAAACTTATAGAACATATTGCTACCTCTTATATTTTGATAATCCATGGAGGAGATGGGTTAATTTTTTAAGAGTAGAGGCTCTATGGTTTGTAGCTTCTTTTTATGGTCGCCATGGGAGAAGCAAGAAGGATGAACACCTCACTGGGACCTTCAAATTGATTCAAGAAGCTGAGTATATTCAGCCTAGGCCCGAATCAATTCGTCTGTAACACCCTGTAATTTTAAGGACACGTAATTTAATTATTTTGGTGAAATATAATTTTATTAATTTGCAGGAGTTAAATAATTTGATGAGTTAAGATTTAATTAATTCCGGTTATTTTTTTTAGATTTCACATGTGCCGTATTTTGAGGCCGAAATTGGAGAATTTTATAGAGTAACTCATATAATGATTACGAGTGCACGATTAATTTTGAATAGGTCGAAATAGTCAAAAAAGAGTACTCGGGGGTAGTAAGTGGGCCTTGAGGTATTTTTAGGCATAATCGGGCCCACACGGGGGTGTTTGGACCATTTTAACTTGGCCCATAAGCTTAATTTATGGATTAACAATATAAAACCTACATTTGGGATTTTGTGGAGGACACATCTCAAAAAGAAATCCCTAGTTTTGTAGAGGAGAAAAGAGGGATAACTTGGGGATCTTTTGGGAGACAAATCATATGGGATTAAGTGAGTTCTTTGTCAAATCTTCATCCACCTCAAAGGAATCAGACACTAAGAATCAACACTGGCAAGTGGTTAACTTGTTTTCATTATAAATCTGTGATAATCGATTTATATCATAGTGATGTAAATCAAATTCGTTTTTGGGTGGGCTATCGCATGTAAAATGGGTGTTTATTAATTGAGGGTGTTTATGAATTTGGCAGTTTACATAGATTAAAGGTGCAATTGATATTTTGTTATAAATAAAAAATGGTTAATATCTGATTTATCTTAGAAGACAAATAATCCATATAGTTTAATTTAGAGTTCAAAATCAAATTTTGAGGAAACGAGTGTAGGAAAAATCGTGAAAACCCAAACCCAAATTTTACTGTTAGTGTTATCAATCGATGGTGTTTAGAGTCTCAATCCATATTTTGAATTTGTTAAAGGAGGGATTTAAAGTTGGGAATATTTTGATTGAGTTGGTTGGAAATCGTGAAGGTCTGGAAATTAACAATGGCAAAGAAAACTGGTGTCACGAGGAAGAAGAAGGAGGGTTGAATGCTTCATGTCATTCGAGCGACCCACGGTGTCGTTCAAACAACAAAGGGATGTCGTTCGAATAACCAGTGGCCTCATTCGAGCAACGTGACTTAACCTTTGGTAATTCAATCCTTTTATCTGTTTGTCCTAGGTTCTATTTGTGGACTACGGGGAGATTATTCTTTTTGGTTGGCATGGGACTTAATTGTGGACTAAGGGGGATCTAACTAGTGAGATATTAAGGGAGGTTGATACCTAGGATGTGGAGTGATGGGCATTAAGGAATATTAAAAATTTATAAGTGTGTCAAACTTATTAATGGGACTTGGTGTAATAAATTCAAAAAGGTTACATTACGGGTTGAGTGAATGTGTCCGAATTTTGTAGTTGAGTAACACTATTTTAATAAATTAATTAATGTGTAATTAATTAAATTAAGAGTCGGGGAATTTGACTCGGGTATCAAGGGATAGTGCCATGGGAGTTTGGCATGGGTAAGCCGGGTCAATTAGCTTATATGTATGCGATGATTATGTAGTGTTTATATATATATATATATATATATATATATATATATATATATATATTTGTGTGCTTTATAAATATTGGTGTAAATAATATTTATAGGAATACATACTCCTCTAGTGCTATCACAAGAGGTTGCGCGATGTGAGTGAATCCCCTGGATAGAGAACGCAGAGCGAGTATAATCCTCAGGTCATAGCGTCCATTGTTTTATATTGTGATTTTTTTTCGGGGTGAGACACTTTTGGTATGATTCGGTCTCACAACCAGGGAACTATGACCGCCTCCACTACACTTATTTTTATTAATCTGATTCGGTGAGTTAACCGTCTTGGGGTATCCAAGTGGATTGAGTATACCCGGGGTGTTAGCATTTTAGAAAAAACATCCAGTGAGTCCTTACTCGGAAGGATGGATATATAGACGACATGTGGGTGAATGTTGTAGTATAATGGTATGTATATAATGGTGTAGATATTTATATATGGGTGGAATACATGTATTAAGTATATACGTATATAATAGAGTAGATATTTATATACAGGTGAATTACATGAAGCAAAATGGTATAAGTTGTAGGGGCATATACTAAATAGTCCCTCGAACTTTTTTTAATACACGTTTAGTCCAAGCCTTTTTATTTTGCACCAAAAAGTCCTTCACTATGCCAAAAAGTCTTTACCATGCCGCTGGTGCGGACCTTTAAAGATAAGATAATAAGGGACATTTTGGTACAAAATAAAGGCTTGGACTACATGTGTGTTAAAAAATATTTGAGGGACTTTTTGGTATTTTATCCTTACTTATATATAATTAGTGAGACTTTTAGACAGTTGTATTTAAAAATGCTTAATTAAGTTAATTGGATAAATAAATTATAAAGTAATAGTAGGGCTTACTCGGGCTAGAGTAGTGTTTCTAGAAGTTTTTAGAACAAGGCTAGTTATATGGGGTAGTACAACTAAGAGGGTTTGGAAGAAAGCGTTAGGTGTGAACTTTAGATGAGGGGTGAGTAGTATCTCAAGGGCGTGCGACACTAGATTAAATATGAAGGGAATTCATGCATTTTAATCACTTGAAAAATATTTTCAAAAGGATTTATGATTTGACCCGTACTTGCAAAATATTCTCAAAACCTTTTAGGTGTCCATCCACAAGGACGCCAAACTTGACGATTTGTTCCAGGGATGCGTAGCTAAAACACATGTGGATACTTGTAGGATTTGGACGCAGTCGCTTCGGTTACTTCATTCCTAGAGTATGATACAGTTCATTTATTTTATTTGGGCCTGTCGCCCCTTAAACTATTTATTTTATTCGGTTTATCAGAATTTGTATTTCTGGACTCAATTTGAATTCATTAGATGTTTAGTTGGATTTTATATTAGGAACCGATAGTTTATTTGATACCATTTTATTTCAGTCATTTATCTGATGTTTAGTTCAGTTTATTTTACTTCTTGGTTGGTTTGGTTATTATTATTATTATTATTATTATTATTATTATTTCACTTGTTGTGTTTGTTTTAAATAAAAAGTTAAAAATTTGGCACCGAAGTTTTGAATACTAGATAGTTAGTGGGCTTTAAAAAGTTTTAAATTGTGATGCTAAGAATGATCCAAGTGAGAAATCTCTTTTAATTTAATAAGGGACTGATAACCCGATATTTAATTGGGCGGGGTGTCATAGATGGTATCAGAGCATCAGGTTCTAGTGTCCTTAGGATATGTGTGGATTTTCTATGCTTCAGCTTAGTGTTCTTTGATATAGAGCCTATTGTAGGATTGTTGTATTCCTCATTGCGTATGTGTATTTACGATCTTCTATCGATTACTTTGTATTTGATGGTGAACTTATACGTATTTCAAATTTCATTTCAGATGTCTCCTAAGAGAGGAATTCATGCTAGAGATGCAGATAGAGATGAGGTGAGAGAGGCTCAGCAGGAGCCAGAGGTACCACAGCCACAACAATCGCTAGGAATGGTGATAGCCGCACAGGTAGTCGAGATCGTGGCACAAGCAGTTAATGCGACGATGACTGCGATGGCATAATATACTTCACAGAATCAGCCACAGCCGTTAGTGGCACTCGACGTTCAGGCCCACCCGGGGCCGTCAGATTGGCAGAGAGCTATAGAAGCATTTCAGAAAGGTCACCCACCAGAGTTTCAGGGTAATTTAGATGTAGTAATGTCTAGTCAGTGGAAGAAGGACATGCAACGCCACTTGCATATGATTGAGTTCAGTGACACCCATAAATAGTTCTTCGCAACGTTCAAGCTAGTGGGTGAAGCTTTGTAGTGGCTGGAGCCTATGATCACCGTAGAGGAGAGAGATGTGATGAGCATTGGGGAGTTCTGGGTGCGTTGATATGCACCCAAAAGTGTACATTTTATACCCCGAATAGACCTTTTTTAGTTGCTAATTCTCAACAATAATGGTCTTATGCGCGTAAATGTTCAATGAGCAGACTTGATTGCATTTGCGGAGTTCAAAATCTTAATTTAAGGCAAATGCGCATCAAATGGATCTAATAACCTCTCTCGTAACCAAACCCGAGCCTAAACCTAGCCCAAACCATTACCCCAAGCCCGTGTGTGTTCAGTTTGTGCCTTTATATATATATATATATTTAGATTTTTAGATTGCGTCGTTTTTATTTTAGATTTATTTAGAATTTTTAGGTTTTATTTTTATATTTCATTTTTATATTTTATTTTTATTAGTATATTTCATTTTATCTTTATTTTTTATTTTTTAGTTATTAGTTTTATTTTATTAGAATTAGTTTTTTAGGATTTCATTTATTTTTAGATTTTACATTTTTTTAGGATTTTAGTTTTAGTTTTAGTTTTATTTGAATTTGAGTTTTATTTTTTATTTTTATTTCTTTTTAGTTTCATTTTTAATTGAGTCTTTATTTTATTTTTAGAGTAGGAATTTAATTTTCAAATTTTTAGTTTTAATAGTTTTATTTTTATTAGTTAGTTTTATTTTATTAGGGGTCATAAGTTAAACACACACACAAACCCACTAACACCTCACTACCATATACACTCATACACACAAAACAACCCCTCACCCTCACACACCATACCATACACCCTCTCACACTCTACCTCCCACACCTTCATCTTCAACCCCCAACATACCTTTCTCTTTCCTCACTAAACCCCATTACCAAACCCAGCAACAAAATCCACCAACCTTATATCCCCAAACCCAATACAAACAACCCAAATCCAACCCCACCTGCCTTGCCCGGTAGAGCCTAGGTCAACCCGCGACCTGGCGACCTCACCTCCTCTCTCTGGTCATCAACTTCTCCGACCCGTCCCTTATACCTTCTGAACGCGAGTTCCCCCATACTCGGACCTACTCAAACCCGTTAACCGAACTACCTAACCTATGGCCCGGATTCGATCTCCCAAGACTCTGTACCCACATCACGGGTCGGCGACCACCTTTCCTACCCTGTGCACCCCAAGCTCCGGTCAGCTCACCCGCCGTCGGCACCCCATGGCAATGCCGCCCTGACCTGCAAACAGCCATACCCGCTTTTGATGAGCCCGAGACCCACTCCGCCTGACCCGCAATCCTCCTCTCTCAAACTCCGGCCTACTCACCACCCCTCTACCAGAATCCGGTGCTGACCAGACCCAAACTCAACCCACTTACCCGATCGCCACAACCCGCCGACCCAATTGAATCCGAAACTCGAATCCTCCATACGAACCACTCATCGAAACCACCTATCATACCCGTAACCTCCATCTCCAACCCAGTAGCCAACAAAACTCCTTAACCCCCCCATGAGCCAAAACAATTTCTACCTATTACAAAACCAAAGTGATATAAACCCCCATGTGTTTAAAAGATGCCTTGTACCCATTTTACCAAAATACCCCCAACACTTCTCCCAAGTGTTCTCATCCATTTAAGTCCAAACTACCCTTATTCCCTCACCCATGCTCCTCTCACCATTTTCATGCACATTAAAATATAAACTCTCCAATTTACCCTTAGCCTCCATGTGCACCATATAAATTGAAGACTTGGGCCATTTTGAAAGGATGTCAAATTTAGTTTTTAAGCTTTGTACGATAAATTTCTCTACACTCCTCTTTAGAGAGTATTTGCATTTTTAGAAAATATCTCAATATAGAGGTGTGTGGTAAAATTTATCTCTAGGATGAATTCCACCCCACCCATCTATAATGAATTTTTGCATTTTTAGCAATTATTTCATAATAGATTGATGTAGTTAAATTCATCCCTTATGAGGCTTTATTTTATCAATTTTAGAGAGAGAAACACCATTTTTTAGTTTATTTTTTTAGGTTAGATTTTGTTTTTAGATTAGTGAGAAAATAAATTAGTGAGAATTCATTTTTGAGTGTAATTTTTGATGTAATTTTGGTTTGATCTCACAAATTGGAGGGATGTAAATTGCAAATTCAAGGATTGGAGTTCAATTTCACTCAAAGAGATTTGGTTTAATTGTTCTCTTATCTACTTTTATTTTAATTGCCCAGTTTATTTGATTATCATGTTACGCTAAATCCCCTTTCAAGGGGTGGGGTGAATCCTTATTTTATGTTCTTTTAATTTAATTAGTTTGATTACTTGAAAATTCCCTTTGAATATTAAATTTGACCCCTCACCCTTAAATTTACGCCTCGAGAGAGGGTAAATGATTTTAAAGAGAAAATCAAAATTATAAGTTATAATACCCATTTTAGATTCGAACTAGAGATAAGGGTTTCTTAAGTGTGGTATTATTCCTTGAATTTCAACTATAAAATTCATTTTCTAGATTTACATAAATTTTGATAAATCGATCCTAGCGGGTGATTAATTAAAAGGAGTGTAGATCTATTTTCTAGAGTTGTGAGGGAGTTAAACTTAATTTTCTAAAATATTACTATTAAAAGTACACTTGCAACGAGAGTTGATTTGTAATTTTGATAATAATTTGGGAGAATTCAAATAATTAAATTAATTAATTATAATAGTTAAAATTTGTGGTGTAGTCCCATTCCTTGATTGTTCTCACATATTATTTATCTCACTTTTTCTCTTATTTTAGGGTTATATTTTGTTATTCATTTTTAGTCACTTTTTAGTTAGTTCTTTACATCTTTGATTTAGTTAGTGTTAATTCACAAAATCACCCAAATTGTTTTAATATTGAAAACGCATATAAAAAAGAGAAAAAGTAAAAATCCCAAAAAGAAATTAAAAAGGAATTACAATTGAGTTTGTCTCTAGATTATCCCCTTGATGTGGATTGACTTCCTTACTTACCGCTCTACACTTTAAGTTGTTATATATTTTATAGGTATTTGAGGATTTTGACTAGAGGAGCTTTTCAAGCAATGACGAAGAAAAATACACCAAAAGGTTTTTTCTATCAAATGGCGCCGTTACCGGGTAATTCAGATGTAGTAGTGTCCACCCGGGGCCGTCATATTAGCAGAGAGATATAGAAGCATTTTCGAAAGGTCACCCGTCAGAGTTTCAGGGTAATTCAGATGTAGTAGTGTCCAGTCAGTGGAAGAAGGACATGCAACACCAGTTGCATATGATTGAGTTCAGTGACACCCATAAATAGTTCTTGGCAACATTTAAGCTAGTGGGTGAAGCTTTATAGTAGTTAAAGTCTATGACCACCGTAGAGGAGAGAGATTTGATGAGCATTGGGGAGTTCTGGGTGCGTCTTGACCGTAAGTATTTTTCGTCCGTTATTTAAATCGAGATGTGGCGACAATTTCTCAACATGTTCCAAAGAGATAGGACCATAGCAGAATACGAAGAAGAATTTACTCGGTTAGCTAATTTCATGAAAGATGAGGTAAATACTAAAGTTTAGAGAATGGGTAAGTTCATGGATGGACTTACTTGGAGGATCCGACATCACGTGTTGGGTAATACGACATTAGAGACATACACAAAGGTTGTCAATGCAACGCTACTTCATTGCCAGGATCAATGCTTGCACATGAGGTATAATAAAAGGATGAGTGGATCTAGTTAGGCTGAGAAGGTAGATGGGAACAATGCTAGTGGGGCCCAACAATTGCAGGAGCAGGACTCCTGGCAGGGGAATTCGGCTAAGAGGTTCAAATTTTAAAGTTATCGATTTGAAAGAGGTAAATTCAGGCAGGATAGCAGAGCCCTCAGCAACAGTGGCATTTCATTCCTCAGGGCCGTCAGGGCTAAAGGAATGGCTGGGAGGCCAGCAGGGACATGATTAGTGGTAGGAAGGATTTTTTGGGAAATAATTCTTTTGTGGAGAGACAGGACACATGAAGATATATTGCCCTAACCGAGGAAGAGGGAAACTATAGGACGAGCTTCTGGATGTAAAACCACTACAGCAGTTCATGGGTTAGTTCGGATGAGAGGATTTTGACCAGTAACCCATTGACTAGGCAAAATAACTAGAGTATGGAGGTAAATTGTCTTTCTTACTCTATGAGTATGCGGTATGTTTTGAGCAACATTGGGTCCGTTACAACGAAAGATTGTTATCACTAGGATTCGCGAGTAGTCGAATTTAATGGGTGCGTTGGCCGTAATAGCCTTATTATGTATTTAATTATCATAGGGTAGCGGGGTTCGTTAGTGTCGCCTAAGAGAGAGCGAGTGTACACTAAAAGGATATTTGCATTACGTGTTGGTTTTAATGAGGGTAGAGGAACTAATTTTTGAGTTTTGACTGGTTAGTGATGGTTTAAGAAAGGGTAGAAATCCATAGAAAAACTTGGTGTTCGTTGTTTCAGGATATGGATTGTTTTGCTAGGTATCACCTAAAAGAGGGTCTAGCTTATATATATGTGTATATTTTATAGTGTGTTATATGGTAGACTTATCAGACTATGTTTCTATGGTTATATTTGATCTCGGGGAATAGGGACATTTACTGATTGGATTCAGGGTGGATAGGCTTATTATCGAGCGGGGAGATATAGCTTGTTATTATTTTAGCACATAGAAACTAGTAATAGTAAGGGCTCCATATTGTATGTTTTGTTTTGTAACATGGGTGTATACGAGTATAATTTTAGGCTAATAGACAAGGATTTGGGGGTACGTGCTATGGATTGAGGGCCTAATAGATCTCAACGATCGACAACGTTAGGTAGTAGTGGGGAGATGTTTAGTCATTAGGACATGTGTTGGGTACCTTGGTAATTATACATATATGTAGTTATAACTGTGAGTTGAGCAATATATTAAGATACAAGGCTAATGCATCCGTGTAGCATTTGTGCTGAGATGCACGAGTATAGGCTGTATGGGCACCCTGGTTAACTAATTTAATTTTTAAAATAATTCACGATTAGAAGTGGTAAAGATAGGTGCAGCGATCTTAGGGGTATGTGATTAGGAAGATATTAGAGGGTTGGAGTACTAGACGTAACTTAATTTTAAGGACGGAATTCCTTTGTAAGGGGGAAGTATGTAACAGCCCGTAACTTTGAGGAAGTGGAATTTAATTATTTTGGTGAAATTGAATTTTATTAATTTGGAGGAGTTAATTAATTTGGCGAATTAAGATTAAATTAATTCAAGTTATTTTTTTAGATTTCATGTGTGTCGTATTTTAAGGTGGAAATTTGAGCATTTTATAGAGTAACTCAGATGAAAATTTTGAGTGCACGGTTGATTCCAAATAGGTCAAAATAGTCAGAAAAGAGTACCCGGGGGTAATAAGTGGGCCTCGGGGCATTTTTAGGCAAAACTAGGCCCATATGAAGCTTAATTTTGGGATTAACAATATAAAACATACATTTGGGAGTTTGTGGCAGACACAACTCAAAAACAAAACCCTAGTTTTGTAGAGGAGAAAATAGGGATAACTTGGGGAGCTTTTGTTAGCCAAATCATAAGGGATTAAGTGTAATCTTCGTCAAATCTTCGTTTATCTCAAAGGAATTAGACACTACGAATCAACACAGGCAAATGGTTAACTTGTTTTTAATATAAATTTGTGATAATTGATTTATATTATAGTGATGTAAAGCAAATTCGTTTTTGGGTGGGCTATCGAATGAAAAATGGGTGTTTATGAATTGGGGGTGTTTATGAATTTGGCAGTTTACATAGATTAAAGGTACAATTGATATTTTGTTATGAATAAAAAAGGGTTGATATCTGCCTTATATTAGTAGACCAATAATCCATGTAGTTTAGTTTAGAGTTCAAAATCAAATTTTGAGAAAACGAGTGTAGGAAAAATCGTGAAAACCCAAACCCAGATTTTACTGTTAGTGTTATCAATCGATGGTGTTAAAGTCTCAACCCATGTTTTGAATCTATTAAAGGAGGGATTTAATTTTGAGACTATTTTAATTGAGGTTGGATGGAAATTGTGAATGCCTGAGAATTAAAAATGGAAAAAAAACTAGTGTCACAAGGACGAAGAAGTAGGGTTGAATGCTTCAAGTTGTTCGACCGACCCAAGGTGTCGTTCAAATGACAAAGGGATGTCGTTGGAACGATCAGTGGTCTTGTTCGAGCGACGTGACTTAACCTTTGGCAATTCGTTCTTGTTATCTATTGGTCCTGGGTTCTATTTGTGGACTACGGGGAGATTATTCCTTTGGTTGTCCGGGGACTTAAATATGGACTAAAGGGGATTTAATTAGTGCGATATTAAGGGAGGTTGATACCTAGGATGTGTAGAGATGGGTATTAAATAATATTAAAAATTTATAATTGTGTCAAACTTATTAATGGGACTTGTTGTAATAACTTCAAAAAGGTTACATTGCAGGCCGAGTGAATGTGTCCGAGTATTGTAGTTGAGTAACACTACTTTAATAAATTGATTGATGTGTAATTAATTAAATTAAGAGTCGGGGAATTTGACTCGGGTATTAAGGGCTAGTGTCACGGGAGTTAGGTATGGGTTAATCGATTCAATTAGCTTATATATATGCAGTGATTGTGTAGTGTGTGTGTGTGTGTATATATATATTTGTGTGCTTTGTAAATATTAGTGTGGATAATATTAACAGTAATACATACCGTCTAGTGGTATCACTGGGGGTTGCGCGATGTGGGTGAATCCTATGGATAGAGAATGCAAGGAGAGTATAATCCCCAGGTCATAGCGTCAATTATTTTATGTTGTGATTCTTTTCAGGGTGAGACGATTTGGGTATGATTCGGTCTCACAACCGGGGAACTATGATCGCCTTCGCTACATTTATTTTTATTTTTCTGATTTGGTGAGTTAACTGTCTCGGGGTATCTGGGTGGATTGAGTAAATGGTATTACTTATATATAACTAGTGAGACTATTATATACTTGTATTTAAAAATGATTAATTAAGTTAATGCGATAAATAGCTTATATAGTAATAGTACAACTTACTCGGTTTAGAGTAGTGTGTCAGGTAGTTTTCAGAACAAGGCTTGTTAGACGGGGTAGTATAAGTACTAGGGTTAGGAAGAAAGCGTTAGGTGTGCACTTTAGATGAAGGATGATTAGTATCTTAAGGAAGTGTGACACTTTCTAGCTTAAATATAAAGAGCATTCATGCATTTTAATTTTTGCATTTTAATCACTTGCAAAATATTTTCAAAAGGATTTGGACTCTAACCCGTACTTGCAAAATATTTACAAAACCTTTTAGGTGTCTAGCCACATGGATGCCAGACTTGTCGATCTATTCCAGAGATACGTAGCTGCATCACGTGTGGATGATTGCAGGATTTGGACTTGGTCGCTTCAGTTACTTCATTCCTAGAGCAGGATGCAGTTCAGTTATTCGGTACCATTTTATTTAAGTCATTTATCTGGTGTTTAGTTCAGATTATTTGACTGCTTGGTTGATTTGTTTCTTGTTTTTATTTCACGTGTTATTTTTGCTTTAGATAAAAATATAAAAATTTGGCACCAGATTTTTGAATACTAGGTGGTTAGTAATCTTTAAAAAGTTTTAGACAATGATTCTAATAATGAACCAAACGAGAAACCTCTTTCAATTTAATAAAGGACTGATCACTCGGTATTTAATTCGGCGGGGTGTCACACCGTCCTTGTGGCCTTGCCCAATGGGGGTTGGTTAGGGGGTTTTAAGAGTTTATTTTAATTTGGATTAGGTTTGGGGACTCTATATAACTTAAATATTTGTAAATGCAATAGGTTTGGGGGATAACACCTACTTTAGGAACCTTTGGGCTCAGTTCAAAATTGTAACAACTCGCGTAATTTTGGGCTATTTTAATTAATTTCTGAAAAATGGAGGAAAATAAAGTTTTTGATAAAATTATTTTTATTGCACAAATATGTTGGTTATTATTTTTAAAGGCAATAATTTCAAACGTTTTCGAAAACGGAGTTAAAACGGATTTTAAAATAATTTTTAAATGTTTTTAACTCTTAGAGTTGTTTTGACTTCCAACTTTTCATTTCTTTGCCTTATTTAAAGGAGTCTTTTGGATTCCAACTCTTCATTTCTTTGCATTATAAAAGAAAGTTGTGGTCAACCCTTTTAACCTACTTTTGGCACAAATTTTGACAGCAAATATATTTTATATTCCTCTTCTTTTTATATACACATTGGCCCTTGAGATTTGTGAGTTCCAACCTTAGATTATAGGTGTTCTTGGGGCTATTTTGTTGGAGGTTCTTGGAGGATCTTTTGTAGATATTTTGTGTTGATCTTGAGGATGTGATCGTTGGTTTCTCATCACGGTTTGAGGTATGGGGTTTTACACAATATGCTCCTTAAATCTCGCGAGTGTCATTCTCTTTGAATTCTTGTTTAATTGAACTCATATTTGAATTGATAAATTCATTGAAATCTGGAAAATAATTGTTGAAATTATTTTGATTCATGTGGTATCACTATATTGTTGATGAGCACGTTGTCATGAGATTTTAATATGGCACGGATGTTGAGTACCCGCTAAAATACCTATTCACGGGCTATGGCTTGATAAAGCATATGCGAATGGGGTGAGGCCTGGTTACCCATTGATGTGTTGTTGAGAAATTATATTGATAAATGCTTTGAGATTTGCATTTTGATTTGAATATTCGTACTCGTGTTGTTACGTTTTATTCGTTGTTAATCCGTATTTATTGAGCATAATTCTTGTCGTATTGTGTACTTCCCCATATTTTCTTCTAGTGGCAGGTTAGCGCGGATTTTGGGGCGCTATGGAGATTGATTTTAGCGAGGATTGTTTGGGAAAGATTTGTATTATTTTGATGTATAGAGCTTTGGAGATTTGTATTTTTATTCGAGTTAGATAGTTGCAATTTTAATTCGAGAGACTTGTTGTAATTGAAGAGATTGATATTAGTGGATTTATATTATTGTGGGATTTAGATGCTCTATACCTTGTCACTTGTGGATTTGGATTTATTTTATCGCATTAGCGCTCCGTTCGCTCTCCCCGGGCGGACGGGGTGTTACAAAAATATACAATTTCGGTCAACATTCAATGTTTTTTTAAATCATAATATAATTGAGATTGAAATTTTGAACCATAGACTAGGGTTGTTGTTGATTTAAAATAAGTATATAGACAATACATGTGAGATGATACCTATTTTTTTAGGAACCTTGGGGTTTGGGATAATAATATATAAACAATTAATGTGAAACATGCTAAAAAATACGAAATAGAAGCGATTGTCCTTATGACATATAGTGAGGTGAGATTATTTGGATTATGTTAATGATACATGGGGTGTGTATGTGCTTGTGGTTAATCTAATAGTAGGGATTTGATGGGGTTCGTATGACATTGATCGCACATGGAATCCTGGTGATTGAGACGTGCTCTTCATAGGTCCTATTTACCCATATCCTCTCATATAGCCTTGGTTATGGGGTCACACCTTTGGTTTGATGGCATAGTAATTTACCTTCGATGTTATGTTGATATTAGAGGGTTGGGATGTCCTATAACTATAACTTGTAGTGTCATGAGTGATCGTTGAAGGCGTATGGGTAGGACTTTGCACCTTTGATTTGTGTTATGCATTGCCCAATTTTATTTGATGTGAGTTGAGCATACTCATACATATTCTGGATTGTGTGATTGTCCATTTGCTTATACATTATGATGATTATACTAGATATGTATACACATGAGATTATGACTCAAGAATGTTGAAATAACATTTAATAGAGGTGTATGTATGGAAATATGACTCAAGAATATTAAGGTACGATATACTAGAGATGTTTAGCTAGAAATATAACTCAAACTATTAAAGTAAGAGATTATTGTTATAGTAAGTGTTTCTTAACTAAAAAGACCAACTTGGAACGTTAAAATAAAGAATACTTATTTAAATATGGACTAAGAGAATATGAATACCTTTTGGGTTGGGATTAGTACCACATTCTTAAGTAGGCTATTTTGGGTGGGATAACTAAAAATAACCTAAAATAACTTAACATTGGAAAAAGATGTATTCTTATTATCGAGGCCCATACGTGGTTACATTTTATGCACTATAGAGTTGTTAGGTTTAATCCTCTCTATGGAATTATTTTTATTGGTCTTAGTCCATAACCACCGCCACAAACTTGAGCTATTCGTTGAAGAAGTTTCTCTAGCATCAATTCCATTTATCATTTCCTAGGATGTTGATGTTTATCATGTAGCTCATTTACGTACTTTTACTCTTTTTTGTTCAATTATTCAAACAATTGTATTTATTCACTTTCCCGAGTTAGAGATTTGTATCAGGTACATTTATTTACATTGGAGTATTAGTCAGAGTTAAATATTGGTTGATTTATTCAAATCTAGTAGGGAAATTATATTCTATTGTCGTTGGATGGTATCAGAGTTGCATTTTACTTATCACTGTTGTTATATAACATTGTCATTATTTATTATTAATCTCGTTCATGCTTTGAATGTTATTAATTAGTCGACTCTCTTGATTTTTATTATAAAACTGATCAATCTATTTATGGATTTTTTGGCATGTCACAATGGCAATGAAATAACTCGGTGTTGCTTCTTGATCACACCTATCTCAACGATCCTCTAGTTGATCCTAAATTTGAGGTTTTAAGGGAGTGAAAAAAGGTATAAATTTTATGGTATAGATCCATCCTCTGACTGGGATGGCATTATGGGGAAAATCCGACTATATCCCGTGAAATTTGATCTCATGATTAACAGGGCCAACCTTGACCAATAGTTTATTTTTTCCAGCGGTTCTCCACATTATCGTCGAAACCAATCTAGGAACTTTTGTGTCCAAGTCCTAGATAGTGTATCTATATTTTTTCAATATATTAAAATACACTATCTTGGAAGAACTTCCTTGATTGACCAATATTCTCTTTATATTATAGTTCTCTAACATGAGGGTAATGACTAAGGCATCCTTATGAGGTAAATTTACAATAATTAAATCATCATCGGTAAACATAACTATTTGATCAATATTTATGTCTCTATGCTTTCACTTTGTAAGGATGCGCTTTGACACTTCTACCTAGACTGCCTCCTCTACACTGACTATAATCCTGACTCTTTCCATCAAATTTTTACCTGTGCATTGGGAAGGATTAGTAAAACCGTGTATAACTATGATCATTTTGGATGGTGGGAGGTCATCATCATTATTCTTCTATACTAAATTGACCCGATTGAGGACTTCGTATTATCAATGCGAATATGTTCTTTAAGATCATTGACATAGACAAGATCTTTTAGGTGTCACTTAAAATTTTGCAGTTCAATATTCTATGACCGTGATCTTGGTGATAAGTACACCTGAGATTTGTTTCTCTACTATTTGGGTCGCTAGACAACTTGGGTTGCTTCTTGAAGTATGTTTTGTCTTTTATCTATGGAAGAATCTTTTAAATTGGTTCCCTACAGAAAGTGTCTGCTATTTGGAAAGCATTATCATTGGATTGAATCTTTTATCACCCCATTTGATTATTTGTTTTGTCCCCTTTCTTGGCGAAAGTCAGTTGATTTCCTCCTTTAGGCCCTTTTTACGTCATTTTTCTTAGGTTTCTTAGATGACTTCTCGATTTGAGTATTGGCATTGAGGATCTTGCCAACACCCTTATCATATCTTTCAATATGAGCTATAAGATCGTTTATGGTTCACGTCGACTTCTTGGTGAGAGACTCATAGAGGTTGTTTGACCTGGAAAGACCGAACGTAAAATAAAAAAATTACCAACTGCTCATTATAATTATCAATCTCATATAAGAGTTCCTAATATCGATGAGCATACTTCCTGAGTGATTTCCCTTTCCTTCGTTTAAGGGAAATTAAGGAATCAACTTCCTTTATTATTTTGCCACTTGTGATGACGTTTATCATAAACTTCTTATCCAATTATGTAAGGTAAGATATTGACCTAGGGATTAGAATCTCAAACCACTTGAGTTTAATTTCTCCTAATATGGAATGGAAAATTCACGACATAAGGGAATCATGATGGCTCTATACGGACATGGATTGTCTATAGTTTTCTATGTGATGAGCATGATCTGTCTTTCCATTGTACATCGTGATCTTAGGAATGAAGAAATTATTTATGGGCTCTGATGACTCTATGTCATTAGTGAAGGGAGATGTCTATTCACGACCCATAACTGTCCTAGAAAGATACTTTGGAGTGTGAACCAAATTAGGATTTATATGTCCTTCCAATTCATTCTTGACGAATTATCATAAACCATCACTACCAACATTCTTCACTACTATCCTAGCCTTGTATAATTAATTACTATGATTGGATTGTACTGGGCGAGCTGGTACTAAACCATGACTAACAGTTTTAGGGATGAAAGCATGATCTAAATAAGGGTATTAGATCCTTCTTCTCATGGACTTCTATATTTAGAGGCTTTGCCATTACAACACACCCAATGGAGTCTAAGAGATCATACTCCTAATCTTTTATAATGATTAAGGTTCTGGGAACTGGACCCACGTCCCTCAAGTTGCTCGATTAGTTGCCTCTTCAATCGAGTGATTTCCTCACCAGTTTCATTTAACCAATCCTCATGGAGGTTAACCGAATATGACTTCTCATTCCTTATAGGGGCTCTGTTATGGGAGTGTTATGCCGATGACTGGGACCAAACCTACATTGTGTATGTCCGCTAGACCTTGTATCACTAGGGGTGGAGGGGACCTATAAGGCACAGTCTTATTTAAACTATTATTACAATGAGATTCTATTAGTCGGGCTGGTACTAGACTACGTCTAGTAGTTTTATGAACCAAAGCATGATCCAAATAAGGGTGATTAAATTCCACTTCCAGTGGACTCTTAATTTGGAGTATCTACCATTATGGCCAACCCATGGTAGTCTAAGAGATTGAAATCTTCATCTTTTATAATCCTCAAGGTTGTGGGGATTGGACCTATACCCCTTAAGCTTCTTGGTTAGTTGCCTATTTATCTGAGTGATGTACTTATCATGTTCATTCAAGCGATCCTCAACGAGGTTTACTAGATGTGACATTGTGTTCCAAGTACTGGATCTGCCAAGGGAGTGTTATATCGACGATTGGGACTAGACCTACGTGGTATACATTCCCTAAATATTGGATCACTAGGAGGAAAATGGGACCTTATGGATCTTATTACCTCCTTAGAACTCTAACCTAATATCTAGCATGGTTCCTAGCATGGGAAATTTAAGACCGGTGGCACTTATATTAACCGAGGACTCGTATTCTCTAGTGGTGGACTTTCAGGTAGTTTTCCACAGATGGTGCCAAATTGTAGGGGTTATGAATCATACAATAATGATAAATAATAGTTTATTCCCAAATATAAATTAATTAATAAAAAGTAACAATCGGATGCATGTGGTTTAGTGGGTCGGTCAACCTATGTCCATATGGAATGGAGAGTAGAGTATTGTTCACTTTCAAAAAGAGAGGACAATGATGACTTGGAGTGATAGGGTTGCTAGATAAGAGTCCAAGTTGGGGATAAAATAATGTTCCATTATATTCCTTTGAAAATTAAGGTCATGCTTATATATAGAAATGAGAGTCGTAGAGTTTTGTGACTTTCTCATAGTGATCATTAGTTGTATTCGGTCATATCCTTAAGGTAGTTTAATTGTATTGAAACTGTATCCGACCATATTTATTACCATCTTCTTTGATTCTTCTTAAGCTACTTCGTAATTTCTGGATGACCTTGTAAGGAACATAGATCCCGAAAAATATGAATGTTCTATTTCGAAAAGGTGATGGTTTACAAATTACACCAAATTTTAATTTTCTACAAAAATTAAATAAAATATAACAAGCAATTAAATTTTCTTTCAAATAAAATTAATTCAACCCAAATCTTGAAATATGCCTAACAATAATTAATTCAATTTACACAAAGTGAATAAATTAAACAACAAATGGATTTTTCAATTAAACCAAATTTTACCAAATTAAATTATCTTGACTTGAATTAAATTAATCTAAAATTTCACCCAAACTAATTTTAGCACCAAATTAAACTTTAGTGTGATAAAACCTAATTTTATCTTGAATTACCTAAGTATGAATTCTAAGGTGATTTTGCAAGATAAAAACTAAACAATGTGACACTGCGCCGCGATGCACGAGGAAAACCCAAATGGAAAAAACCTCGGACGGCCCTAGCCTTAAGTCCACTAAGTATTGTTTTATGATTACAAGATATATGACTTACACAACTCGACTCGACTCCGTCCAAGCCCCTGACGCATCTTCTTGTAACTACCTCCGCCTAGTCGACAATCCCGCACTCCACCGGAACCTTGGAATCCATCAATGAGGCCTTTTGGACAACCGTCAACCCGCACCCGAAGCCTTTCTCCGAGTGGGAACGCCGCAATAAACTAACTCTTCTTATTTGTGGGATGTAGAAGCAAACCCAAATAACTATTCAAATGGTAGAGTAAACCAGGTGCAAAATAAACTCCAAGCAAGATATATATATGAAGAACATGGATTTAAACAAACTATGGGTTGTAAACTTGGTTTTGTTCTTTGAATAAATAAATTTGAATTACAAACACCAAGGGACTTTTTGTTGGAAGATCTTTGCTCTCAAAGAACCTTTGGAAGTTGTGAAAAAGTCTCTCAAAAAAGTTGGTTCCCGCACCTATTAAATCTGGTAAAATATAGTGGGGAAAAAGTAGTGGGAAAATGGGAAAAACTATAAAAAAACTGTTCCCGCCAAATCTCGTTCGAATGACTTTTTCGTTCGAACGACCTTTCTAACGATGATCCAGTGAGAAAATGAAAATCTTGTTAGAAGTTGTCGTTCAAATGACCTGGGAATCTCGTTCGAATGAGATTCCAGATTCGTTCGAACGACCTTACAGAAAATATAAAACTTCATTTAAAGCTCCAAAACTTTATGTAAAGTTCTAAAATAATATTTTCTGAGTAAACTAAAGCCGTTAAAGCTTATTTAAAATATTTAATAAAATACACCTAATTAAAATATCCAAGGTCCTATATATATAATTGCATTCATACCTTTGGAGACCTTGGAACAATGTGATGTTGATGATGCATAAACGAGGCACACAAACCGACAAATGATGTCCACTTGAAATGCTAGCCGCTACATCTTCAACTTAAACTTCAAACATCATAGGCTTGGAGGATACTCATTAATACTATCCTATGACTCAGATGTTTTTGTCCAGAATTAAGCCAACACAACATAAGACTCAATTAGAAATTTATGTCCTTACAAATCTCCCCCTTTGGCTATTTCGGGACAAAAACAAAACAAAAATCCTAAAGAGCCATCAGGCTTAACTAGACACAAAACATCCCACCCAAAATAAAAAATGCAATGTTTGACTCAAAAACCACTTTAGGACCACTTTGCCACTTTAAATAGATGCCGCTACAAAAATTCCTGCACACTTAAGCAAACCATTAGACGCGCAGGAAATATCAAAATATTAAATGCAATGAAAATAAATACCCCCCCTAAATTAATTCTCCCCTATCAACTAATGACCTACTTAGAAAGTCATCTCCCCCTAAGATAAATCTCCTAAACTAAAGGTTTAGAAACCACTTCGCCCCCTTTTTGTTCAGGAATAAACAAAGGATTAGGAATCAATTAATTAGTCATTTCTCCCCCTAAAAACTACATAAGGGATATAAGTATGGGGAAACAAGTAAAACATAATGGTGTATAAAGTGATTAGAACATTAAAGCATATGGGCAACAATGAAGTTCAACAAAGTCATTCAAATAAAAATATCCACTTAGATGCGATGACAAAAGATACCACTAAAATGTACTATTATAAGCATGGGATATCAAACAAAGTTGGCAACAAGATAGATACTAATTTGAATTAAAAGCATAAATGGACTAGTTAGCATGGCAAAGACTTAAAAAATAAAAAATACCATATATATGTAAACATATGAATATCACTAACGCGCACACACATATATATAGGTATAAACACCACACATGACACAAAATACATTAAGATTTTCACACTCGTATGGAAAAAATGTGTCCAAATACATGTGGTAAACGGAAGTGTAGGGATGTGAACTAGTAACAATTAAATTTCGACCCAATCACTTAAAACATGTTCATGGAATTCTCATCTGATTGCAAAACTTTATCACATTTAGATATAGTCTCATGTGACAATGTAAATTGAACTCAATGAACAAACATACACAATGTACATAAGCCTAGAATTTTGATGATTCTACAAACCAATAGAGTTAGGACAATAAAAGCTTAACTAGGATTCAAAGTCATTGTGCAAACCTTTTAATATATCCAACCAAACTCCTCATAATTTTCTTTTTCTTTTGTTTTGAACATATTAACTTAAACTATTTCGGCCTTGGCAAATATTCTTTTTAATGCCTAGAATTCAATGGTGGCTTTTCATGCAGAATAATTTTGTCTTTCGCAGCCGGATTCCATTGATAAACTACTATAGCAGATAAACATATTTTTCTATTTTTTTTTAAATTTGGGAAACGGTTATTGCATGCACAAATCCTCCATAGTCATAGCAAAATGTAGATGACTAAATTGATGGGAGAACATCTCACTTATCTCCAATATACATGTCACATTTAAATTTCAAATGAGCTCGTGCATGTGTGAAAAGAAACATATAAAAATAGAATCCATTAATCAATACAAAATCCAACTACTCCATGCAAGCATGATAAAGAACATTTTAAGGATTGACAATCTTAACCAAAAGTTCTAGCCACATAGAAGCGAATAGGAAAGGATTCAAACACAAGTATATGCCACATAAAGTGTGTCAAACTAAAATACACACAAAACAAATCTTTTTGAGTTTTTCAAAATTTTTAGCTAAACATGAAAATATTTACTCAAAAGAAAAACAAAAATCATTTGTATTTTTCATTAAGTCTAAATTACTCCTAAGATAAAACACAAATGATAAACAAAATCTTTTTGTATTTTTCAATTAATGCAAACAAAAATGAAAAGAATATAATACAAAAGAATATCATTATTCTAGCATGTGATTAAGCATGGAGCATAGACTAGAAAATGATAAACAAGCATACTATTAGCATGAACATATAGCATGAAGAACAAAAGCTAAAGTATGCAAACATGCAAGTCATTACTCATAGGATATATCAAGTGAAGAGTCATGAACTAGCATGTTAGAATCATCAAAAACAACAAATTTTAAAAAATGCATATTTTCCCAAAAATAATTCCTAAAAATTAGGATCACACAATAATTTAGTGTAACCCGCTCTGATACCACTTGTAAGGAACGTTGATCCCAAAAAATATGAATGTTCTATTTTGAAAAGGTGATGGTTCACAAATTACACCAAATTTTAATTTTATTCAAAAATTAAATAAAATATAACAAGCAATTAAATTTTCTTTTAAATAAAATTAATTCAACCCAAGTCTTGAAATATTCCTAACAATAATTAATTCAATTTACAAAAAATGAATAAATTAAACAACAAATGGATTTTTCACTTAAACCAAATTTTACCAAATTAAATTATCTTGATTTGAATTAAATTAATATAAAATTTCACCCAAACTAATTTTAGCACCAAATTAAACTTTAGAGTGATAAAACCTAATTTTATCTTGAATTACCTAAGCATGCATTCTAAGATGATTTTGCAAGATAAAAACTAAACAATGTCACACTACGCCGTGATGTACGTGGAAAACCCAAATGAAAAAAAATCTCGGACGGCCCTAGCCTTAAGTCCACTAAGTATTGTTTTATGATTACAAGACAGATGACTTACATAAATCGACTCAACTTCGTCCAAGCCCCTGACGCATCTTCTTATAACCATCTCCGCCTAGTCGACAATCCCGCACTCCACCGGAACCTTGAAATCCACTAATGAGGCCTTTTGGACAACCGTCAACTCGTACGCGAAGCCTTTCTTCGAGTGGGAACAACGCAATAAACAAACACTTCTTCTTTGTGGGATGTAGAAGCAAACCCAAATAACTCTTCAAATGGTAGAGTAAACCACGTGCCAAATAAACTCCAAGCAAGATATATATATATGAAGAACTTGGATTTAAACAAACTATTTGGTGTAAACTTGGTTTTGTTCTTTGAATAAATCAATTTGAATAACAAACATCGATGGACTTTTTGTTGGAAGATCTTTGCTCTCAAAGAGCCTTTGGAAGTTGTGAAAAAGTCTCTCAAAAAATTTGGTTCCCGTACCTACTAAATCTAGCAAAAGATAGTGGGGAAAAAGTAGTGGGAAAATGGGAAAAACTACAAAAAAACTGTTCCCGCCAAATCTCGTTCGAACGACTTTTTTGTTCGAACGACTTTTTTGTTCGAACGACCTTTCTAACGATAATCCAGTGAGAAAATAAAAATCTTGTTAGAAGTTCTCATTCAAATGACCAGGGAATCTCGTTCGAATGAGATCCTAGATTCGTTCGAACGACTTTACAAAAAATATAAACTTCATTCTAAGCTCCAAAACTTTTATGTAAAGTTCTAAAATAATATTTTCTGAGTAAACTAAAGTCGTTAAAACTTATTTAAAACATTTAATAAAATACACCCAATTAAAATATCCAAGGTCCTATATATATATAATTGCATTCATACCTTTGGAGACCTTTGAACAATGTGATGTTGATGACGCATAAACGAGGTACACAAACCGGCAAATGATGTCCACTTGAAATGGTGGCCGCTATGTCTTCAACGTAAACTTGAAACATCATAGGCTTGGAGGATACTTATGAATACTATCCTATGACTCAAATGTGTTTATTCGAAATTGAGCCAATACTACATAAGACTCAATTGGAAATTTGTGTCCTTACAGACCTGATTGTTACAGTTCTCTAAATGCCACATCTCAAAATTCGTAATCTCCGGATGACCTTTCTCATAGTGCTTTTTGGGGATCGATATATGTGGGAAAATATTTCAACCTCAAAATTTTGATTAATCATGCAGTAAAAAGTAAAAAAAAAACTAGGTTTAAAGCATGAACCTGTTATTTTGAATTATAATATCTTAGTGGATCTTGTTAGTGATTCGAATGAGGAGAAATATACTTTAAAGAAGATGAAGGGTTATCCTTTTCTTGTCCTCTAAAATCTTGCTAAAACATTCCAAAAGTCTAAGATCTTCAAGTACATGATCCTCGTAAAGCAGACTATGTGCGTGGTAAATCTTAGAGATAAATACTATAGGTTTTGAGTGATACATGGAATTCTCTCTCAACTTCTTTTCACAAAAAGGTGAATTGTATCTTTCCTCTTCCTCCCTATCCCTAAAAAATGAATATGTTGCTTAAAACCTTAGCTTACACCAATACATATATTGGTATAAATTATGGGTTTTGGATAAATTGGGTTTCCAGAGAGTATGGGGATACTATTTGAGTAAATGTACTATACTAGAAACCATGGATAAATTATCTTCCAAATAAATACTCAAAAACTCTAAATTATATCCTCATAAGTTGTTTCCTTTATTCATTTAATCATATTTAATTCCACTAAATATTTAAGGCTGAAATCCAATTTAAGTATCTCAAAATCACTCAGAATAATGAGGCTTATTTGTAAAGTTTCTATGATACATAATATGATTCCCCGCATTAAGCATAACATAATCGCTTGGTCAAATCAATTCGTCGCTAATCTATTTTAACAAACTTCTTATTAATTCCTTAATTCTCAAACTTAACTTATATACTATATAAAATAATCCACTGATTAGGTCTACTGGTAGAAACAAAACTTATAAGTCTATCATGGGAGTAACATAATCCATGATCTTTCTTGGATGCAAACTCCTCCAAATTATGATCTCAGACTACTCACATAAAGATTGGGCAACTTGAGGAGATAGATTTATCACATATAAAATTATATCACACCCATAATAATCAAATCACCAATTGTGAAACCATTCAAATCTTCATATCCCCCATGATTAAGAACCTATTCACCATTTGCAAACCTATGAGACTGCATATCTAATCTGGGGGAATCTCACCCAATGGTCCTATTCAATTCATTAATAAATATACCAGTCATAATCCTCTTTCACATATTAGGCAAGTTCCTTAACTATTCGATAGGTTCTCATTGTTTGAGATAAATTACTATGAGAATTCGATGATTCTATGAATTTATTCGTATATCAGTATAACCACACACAAATTTAATTTGAAAAAAATTAATCTTTGAATTAAGTTAATGTGCATGAAAAGATGTGGTCCAAATTAAATATAGTAAACCAAGTAGGCAAAATACCCGAAGAAGTAGGAAAAATCCGTTTCGAGCAAAACCTTTAATTAAAAAATGTACAAGATTTGACAGAAACTATACGACTTATAAACTACCTAGATCACTAAGGATGACACATAGTTCTTTAAATCTTCAACAATAATGACACAATCCAGCACTACCCACAGGGAGTAGTCTTCCCTCAGTATCCATCGGTCAACCTTGTTCTTTAGCTGTTGAGCCTTTGCTCCAAAAATAAGCAGCAGAGATGAACTCCACAAGGTCTTTCAGCAAGGATTATGTTCTTTTTCATTTGATAAAGTGATCTCCAAATTTTCACGGGATTTGGATGATATTTGTAAGAGTTTGATCACAAATGGAACTCTAAAAGGGTATGGAAAATCTTGTAAAAGAATAATTTTAGACTCTAATCCCGCATCTATTTTTATAAGGAAGATTGTTATAAAAGGATAAACAAAAGAGATTTGGGTCAGATTTAATTGAAAAAAAAATCTCGCGCGCTCGTTTGAACGACCAGGTAACTCGTTCGAACGCCGTACCCATTTTCCTCCGATCAGAGTTCCAACGGAAGTTCGAACGACATTCTAGTGCTTGATGAAAAATTAAATCATTTCATCGTGGGAACCCTCGTTCTAATGACATACCCAGTCTCACTGGACCGACTTCTAACGAGATTCCAAAACTGACCAAAAGGCGTTGATCCAGAATTCTTTCGAACAGTGGAATTCGTTCTAATGATATTGCATAACTCGTTCGAATGACATGTAAATCTAGTTCCAACGAGTTAGCGGTATTTTTAAAAAAGTATTAAAATCATTTTGAAATGCAAACTCTGGAAAATATAAAAACCCCTATAAAATAAAGGCTTTACCAAACTACCATAACTCTTCTGAATTTTATTGAGATGAATGATTCTTCAATCCTCCAAAAGTCTTCACCTTTGTCTTTGAATACATAGAAGAAGTCATGTAGGTGCAGTGTATGTGTAACGGGACAAGTCAATACAAAAAATATATTGAGCAATTATAAAAATTGCTCTTACAAATCTCCCACTTTGGCTATTTCGATACAAAACACAAACCGAAGGCAAATTGACCCCTAAAGACTATTACAACTAATCCCCTCCCAAATAAAGAAACGAAAATGCAATCTTTTATAAGTCTTTAACTCAATAGTCTCCATCTTGTGTGGTCCAAAAAATTATCATCATGGAGGAATTAACCTACACACATAAGACAAAAAAATACCATGATGAATACGAGTAAAAGATAAATAAAACTCCTCCTCAATTTGTTCTCCCTTTTTTGTCCATAATAGACAAAGGAGTAAAATCTAATCGCGAATAACGAGCATCACATGAATAAGCAAGATATCATCACAAAGACAATCAATAAATCATTTGTAAAGATAATCAATAAAGGCATGTTGTTCTCCCTCTATCAAACAACTATTTTTGAAGTTTTTCAAAATTTCAAGTACAAAGCATAAAAATTACATATAGGTAAAAAACATATAGAACTATGGAACAACACTAAAATATTCTAATAGTAAAAACGGAATGTAATTGTGTGAACATTTTTCATATCAAATCAACATAAGAATTAATAACATACGTACATGAAGTCATGTGACATATGTAAAGAAAGATCTCAAAGTCTACCTTAGGTGTAAAATATTGAACTCAAATGAAATTGACTCAACTTATGCAATATTTCATGAATTTTAAGGATTCTCAAAACAATAATTCCAAACTATTTAAATTTTTTTAAGAAAGTAAATTTTGCAAATCCATTGATCATCTAGTTTATAACTCCCTCAAAATCTCATATATATAAGAATTCACTTACAAATATTTTGAAGAAATCCTAATAATTATATGTAGCGAAGCATCAATGAATATAAACTAAATGGCCTTGGCACTTCTGTTTTTGTGTGCCGTTAATCTTTTTAGGATCTTTTATGAAAATAGTGGCTTTTAACACAAAGAATCTTTTGTTCTTTCACAACCCTTTTCCATTGCTTAACATTTAACAACATTTTTGGGGAAAAGAAAATCGGGCAATGGTTCTTACAACCGCAACTTATCTTTTTTGACATTTGGTTCTTTATTAAGCAGAATTGAGCTGAGAACATCGTATTCAATATATGACAAGTAAGTGGAGTGTTCAAAAAGTCTATACAGGTGTGTAATAAAGGTGATAAAGAGTCTAACATTTTGAAAGCTATCATCAATGATCAATGAAATGTTATCCACACATTATTAGACACACTAACGAAACAAATCAATGTCTTAAATCATTACTAAAAAGTCACGTGAATGGATGGAATGTAGGGTGATCCGAATATCTTAAATGTTCATCCATATATGGTGAAAAATTGAAAATACAAAAATCTTTGTCTTTTTCAAAAATTTTATCAAAATAAAATCTTTGAGATTTTTCAAACATTTTTTAAAAAACCAAAAATCTTTTTGAATCTTTTGAACTTTTTCAGAAAAAAACTCTTTTTGGAATTTTTCAAAATATATCAATAAGAAAATCATATCAATACAATGATAATACAATCTAGCAATATGAATATAAGATATGAACGTGATAAGCATCCTATACTAGATAAAGTACCTGAAAATCAGTGGTGCAAATACCCAAATACTTCCTAAGATCCTCAAATCTAATTGCATCTAAAGGTTTTGTGAAAATATAGGCTAATTGATATCCGGTTCTCATAAAGCTCAAGGACACGATCTCATCCTCAATGAGATCATGTATAGAATGCTTATGTATCCTAATATGCATTGTGCGAAAATGTTAAACTGGACTAGGGGATATATGGATCGCGCTCGTAATATCACAAGAAATAGTCATTGTGCCTTATGAAATTTCATAATCTTCCAACCTTTTCATCATCCATAAGAGTTGCATGCAATAACTCCCGACGATAATATACAAAGCCTCTTTTGTGGGCAAAGATATGGAGTTTTGATTCTTACTCAACCAAGAGACAAGAGTACTCCTATAGTAAAAACACCCACCCGAGGTTCTCTTATAACCATAAACAACCCCGGCCATATCGACATCCGAATAGGCGAACAAACGGTAATTGGTATCAAAGGAATACCAAATACCATAGGAAATATAGCCACTCATGTATTTGATGATAACTTTAAGTGAAAGAAAGTGAGACTCTTTCGGGGAAGCCTGGTGTCATGCATGGAGTCCAACACTAAAGGAAATGTCAGGATGACTAGCGTTCAAGTAGAGTGGACTATATACCATGATTTGATAAAAAGGTTTTTTCTATTTCTTTGCCTAAAGTTTCTTTACTAATCTAGTCTATGTACTCATAGGGGCGTGTGAGTGTTTAGTGGAGTTGAAACAAAACTTGATCAGTAGGTCCTTGGTATATTTGGATTGAGATATAATTATCCCATACTCTAATTGACTCACCTCGAGACCTAAGAAGAATGTAAGCTCACTAACCATGCTCATGTCAAACTTTCTCTTCATCTCCTCCTTAAAAGTATGAGCATGTGGATTCAAATACTATGTCTCCACATAGACTTGGGCAACTAAGATAACACCACACTCTCTCCTCACAAACAACATTTTATCCACTCCCCCTCTCTCGAAGCCACGAACTAAAAAAATAGGAAGTGAGCCTCTCGTGCCAAGGATAGGTTCTTGCTTCAAACCATAAAGGGCCATTTTAAAATAAAAGATATGTCCTGGGTTCTTTGGGTCTTAAAACCCCTTTGATTATTCCATGTACACTTCCTCCTATAGAATGTTGTTTAGGAAGGCAGTCCTGACATCCATCTGGTATAATTTTCAACCTATATGACATGTTATGGCGAGTAGTAAGCAGACGGACTCAAGCCTAGTAACATGAGCAAATGTCTCGTCAAAGTCTACACCCTCAATATGTGTGTAGCCTTGAGCAACTAACCTATCCTTATTGTGAACTATGGTACCATTATCATCCACCTTATTCTTTTAAATCCACTTGGTACCTATCATATTTCTCTCCCTAGGATGGGGGACTAACTCTTAGACATCGTTCTTGTGAAACTGAAGAAACACATCTAGCATACCAGATGTCCAATGCTCATCATTGAGTGCTTCTTTCACATTCTTGGTCTCGACTAAGGAGGTGTGGTAAAGATAACTAACCATATTATCAAGTTGAGCACGAGTCTTGACACCTAGTGTGGGATCACGAAGTATAGCCGAAGGTCATGACGCTTTCGAACCTAAGAGGGTGAATCCTCTAAATAAGGAGTGGGGTCTATCGGGGTAGTATGCAAAATAATGGTATTTTCACTAGGAGGTGCATCATCCTCACACTTGGGGTTAGGTTCAATAGACACCAACGACTCGTCATCTCTAATCGTTACATTTATTAACATCGTAACCTTAGAGCTTGTAAGGTTAAACACCCAATAAGCCCTACTCGATGATGAACATCCTAAAAATAACCCCTCGTCGCTCCGGGAGTCAAACTTTCCTAAGTGCTCTCTATTTCTCAAGATGTAGTGTATACTCTCAAAGACAAGAAAATATGATAGGTTGGACTTCTTCTCTGTCCACAACTTGTATGGATTGTGTAATGTGTGCGGACGAAGATTTACCCTATTCACTATATGGTGTGCGGTACCCATCACTTTTGCCCAAAAATGTCTATGCACATTACTTCCAAGAAGCATGGATCTATCCATTTCTTGTATCGTCCATGTATTCCTCTAAACTATCCCATTTTATTAAGGAATATAAATGATGAAAAACTCGTATTTGATGCCCACTCCATCATAATAGCTATCTAATTCATCTTCTTTAAATTTAGTGCCATTATCACTATGCATCCAATTAATAGTAACACCATGTTGGTTTTATTGGACATGACACTTGGCTATTAGGAACTCAATTGCATCATATTTTTCTCATAGAAATCCCATGATAGAGTATCAAGAAAAGTCATCGACAATCATGAGAATGTATCCCTTACCACGTATGCACTTCAAGCGAGGAGGACTCATAAGATCCATGTGAATCAATTCCAAAACATGTGTGGTGATAATGGTATTCAACTTACGATGGGGATTTCGAATTTGTTTACTTGTTGTCAAGTTCCAAAAACCGAGGAAGTTAATTTCCCAAGTGACGATAAGCCATGAACTAGGTCCATTTTCACTAATTTCTCAAGATATCTAAAGTTCACATGACCTAGTCGTTCATGCCAAAGGTCTATAGAGGAGACCGTGGCATTATGGCACTTAAAGGAGGACTTAAGAATGATGCCATAACAATTATCTTCGGTCCTCACTCCTTGTAGTAAAAGTTAACTGGATTGATCATATACATTACATTCAGACCGATCAAACTTTACCGTAAAATTTACACCTCACTATTGTCTTATGCCAATTAAGATCTCTTTCAACCTTTTCACATAAAACATAATGTCTAGTTTAGTAAATTTGGGTATTTCAACACATCCACATCCTAGAATACTAGACCTACTCCCATCCACAAAGGTGGTTTTTCCTTCCTTACGATCCTTAAGTTTGGTAGAAAATGATATGTCACCAGTCATGTGCCTAGAGAACCCGCTATCAAAACACCATTGGGATGTATTTTAAACCTTGAAATCATCATGAATAACATGAGCTTTGTCGTCTTGCTTAGTTACCCATGTGGATGTAGCATTTTGTCTTCCCGTATCGTTATTGGGTATAGTCGGAGCATTAGAAGTGTTCTCAAATGGCATAGGCATCCATTAAAATTCTTCCAATAAGCTTTGCGAAGTCGTGACTAGGAACTCAACTTTCTCTCTAAGACTAGCAAGGTCGCTATAGCAGTTGGAAGGAGTTTATGTACATCTCGTTCTACCTAAATTATAATAAAATTTCCTAAGGTGTCCTCTTCTCTTGTAATAGGTGCAAACAAATACTAGTTTTGGTTTACATTGGTTCGCTTTCTTAGGTTGAACTCTGTTTGGAGGTTTAGGTCAAGGCCTATAAGGATCTACCACATATGTAGGAACTGGATCCAGTGTGGTATGTCAAGTGGATTCACCGTCGTAACCTATTCCTTGACTCTTCCTAATACTTAAAACGGGATAGATGAGCATATTTCCAGCCTTGTTCGATGTATCCTCTATAGTATCCATGACCTCCTAGGCACATTCGAGATCTTTTTCGAGTTGGGATATAAGGTCTTTAAGTTTCTCACGAGTCTCCAAGAAAGCTTGAAGAACTCTCGTAAGACTAGCCACTTAGTTGGTCAAGTCACCATTTCTCCTCTCTACTAAAACGACTCTCTCTACTAAGGAAACTCTCACTGGGGACTCTCTCTCTCTCATCTCTTTCAACATCGTATCTAAAGATAAAACTCTAAGCCCTAAAACTTTGTTTTGTTTCATCGTTTTGAAGGACTTAACGTAAGGCTCAACATAAGCACGTTGATGGCCACTCTCGCTCTCACCCAAAATGTCATATCCCTCACTCTCTCCGAAATAACTGGGTTCACTGTCAAGGTTATCATGTTTAGTAGCTTCCTCATCGATGTGAGGTGAACTATATATACTAATATGAATGGCAATGAATGCGATAAAGTTACATCCATGCAGTGACGTTTATATGGAATCTACCGACTCGAGATTGCTATCACTAAGCTTGTCATTGAAGGCATCTTTGCCATTGTCTTATCTCTTTAATATTGTAGGACACTCGTAAGCTTTTTTACCCTTACCCTAGAACTCATCACATCTTCGTTTATCTTTCTTAGGGTAACGTTTCCTTTCTTTTTCAAAATGTTTCTCGATTTATATTTTTTGTCTTTCTAAAAACTCTTATTTTCTTTGAAAGTATTTTATTTTCTAAGTTTGAGATTTTTTTGAAAATTTTTGTAAAAAGGTCTAAATCATCCAAATCAAAATCATACTCCGAGTTAGGCAAAAATTCCTCTTTCTTTTTTGATTGAACTTTTCAAGCAATTCCCTTTTCCTTAGGTTTAACAGTTTTGGGAAACATGTTGGTCTCATAAGTTTGAAGGTACCCTAGGAGTTCTTCTAACCTAAGAGTATCTAATATACCCGATGAATTAAGAACAGTAACCTTAGGAATAAAATGGGATGGAAGTGATGTCAAAATCTTTTTAACTACATGCGTCTAAGGAATTTTCTCATATAAATTAAAACAACTATTTACTATATAAGGCAATCGTACATAAAATTCGTCAAACGACTCAGACTCTGGCATGGTAATAATCTCAAATTGTGTGGTAATGTTTTGAAGCTTAGTTACTTTCACAACATTGGTACCTTCGTGAGTGAGCTATAATGTATCCCAACCTTCTTTAGACGCGCTGCACGTCATGATATGACGGAACTCCTCGGGGGCGATGGCTCCAGAAATGCCACTTAAGTCGTGTGAGTTAAAATTACTCCATTTAAATTACTCCTTTGTCCATGTAGAGACAAGTTTTAGACCTATGACATCAGCATTAGTCACTCTGGGTGGTTTCAACCCTCTTTCACAAATAAGCCACATTCTTTCAACAATAGATTTTAAAACAAACCTTATT
Source organism: Sambucus nigra (assembly GCA_949130495.1). Lineage (NCBI taxonomy): Eukaryota > Viridiplantae > Streptophyta > Magnoliopsida > Dipsacales > Adoxaceae > Sambucus > Sambucus nigra. The sequence continues at coordinate 590,283,476 of OX422208.1, forward strand.
CTAGCTTTTCAGTATGCATAATTTGACCCATCGAACAAAAGCATTTTATTATACAAATTATCCATAAAATTCAAATTTTTACAGATCACCAATTTAAAAATTGATATCCAATTTTTTTTTGTAAAAAGGATCACACAGTATTTTAATGCAACGAGCTCCGATACCAATTTGAGAATACAAGGCTTCCATGAATTGATTCGTATATTAGGCCAATAATACACAAATTCAATTTTAACAAATTTTATCTTTGAATTAATTTATTGTGCATGCAAACTTGTGGTCCAAATCTATCTTGTCAAGAAAGCAGTCTTCGACACATCCTTCTCCCTAATTCGTAGCTGATGGTATCCCGATCTCAAATCTATCTTCTAAAAGAAGGTTGCTCCCCTCAACTGGTCGAACAGGTCATCGATTCGAGGCAACGGATATTTGTTTCATATCGTGACCTTATTCAGCTCCTGGTAATCCACACCTAACCTCAGTGAATGACCGGGCGGAAAAAGTGTGTTCGTGTGAGGACACAATCGTTTTGTGTTTCGCCGCCGCGATACAAAAAAACCCTAAGCTACTACTACACTTGACAAGCAAGCACAGCGGTAAGTCGGGTATCGTAAGAAATCCACAGGGAGTGATTGAATTTTAGATTTTAATTGTTTAATTACTTCAGGAATAAAAATGGTGTAAAAGAAATAAGAAAAGGTGATGGTTGGTTATCGTGAATAAACAAAAAGAGAAGTTAACGCTAAACAAAAGGAAAGCGAGGATCGGGATCGCATACATGCATTCACGGGCTAAACAACTACTAATTAGAATTCCGGTTCGAAAACATTTAATCGATCATTTTCAATTAAGCATAAACATAACGCAATAAGGAATTTAAGCCAAAGTTGCGAGATTAAACATTTAATCAAAAATGGTCACACGCGGATTAAATTCGGATAATCGCTATAAACACTAAAGTTGCATGACAAAGAAAGTTAAACGCATAATAATCCGACTTTAATACGCGAGGTTTCAATTAAATGCAATTTTACACGAAACCTAGTTTTCGGAGCTCGGGGCCCGAAAATGGCGGAAATGAAATCCCGACCCTATTTATCTAGGGGCTAAGCATCAGTAAACTAAATTAAACTAATTAAACTAGGAAAGCAATAATTAAAGCATGTAAACCTAATTATGAAAGCATGTAAATTAACTACAAAGCAAGAAATGATGAAGAACAAACTATATTAATGGAAATGGAAGAGAATAGTTCAATCTTACAAAACCACAAGGGCTGTCAATCCAAGAGGAAGAGAAAATGAGCTCTCCAAACCAAAACCCTAACTATTCTAACCTAAAAACTATCTAAAAACGTTCTCCCCACTTAATACAACAAAATTGGCTTATATACCAAGTGGGAATTAAATTAGAAAAGAAAAGAGAAAAGAAAAGAAATGAAAAAAATATATGTAGAAAACAGAGCATCGATCGATCGACCTAGGCAAAAATTCGACAATCCAGAATGGTCGATTGATCGACCAGAAGTGTCAATCGATCGATTAAGCAGGGCAGATTGCAGCAGCACACTGCATTCCTCTTTTCTTCTTCTCTTCTCCTCTTTTGCTTTCCTTGTTTTTCCTCCGCCGAAATCGCCGTAACTTCTTCGTTATGAATCAGAATCGCGCACAGTTTGTAGCCACGCGAAGCTTGAGAGTAGGGCTACAACTTCCATGAAGATGTTGGGCCAGGTGCCCAATATGTAAAATGACTAAAATGCCCTTGCGCATGCGATTGTGAACGGAACTTCACCGGAATGCATCCGAACTTCATACTAAGCATCCAAATATCTACAAAAGCTCAATTAACCCCTGCAAAACATGTTAACATAGAAATCCGAGGTTGTCTTGTTAACGAGAATAAATATAGGGATTAAGATACCCGAGTGGGATAATAACGCGTAGGTTAACGGGTGAAATACGCAATATTTGCGTCGTATCACACCCCCTAACTTACACATTGCTAGTCCCTAGCAATGAAATAGGAAACAACAAGAACTAAAAGAAAACCAAAAGCAGGAGAAAGAACAAAAGTATGGTATAAAAGAAAAAGGCCACTTTCGCGGGCGATTCGATTGCATTTAGCATATGCAATAAGCCGTTAAACCCCTAGGTTATCCTAGTGGACGAGTGTCGTCTCGTGAGGGTTTTCAGGGATGAAACCCACAAACATCATATGGTTTCCTCAAAATATGCCCAACCCAACATGCGACAAACTCAACAACAACGAAAAAGATTTCAAACATGTTATTAGCATATTGAACGAATTCAAACAAAAGTCCGTTGTTATTAACAGGTTGAATGCACCTCATAGAATTGAAACTTTAAAAGTGGGAGGGGGAGAAAGCACATGCACAATATGATTTGGTAAAAACTTAAATAAACCGGATAAACATAAAGGCATGCATATATTCAATCCTCACGGGCTTTACGCTCATCAAGCGAATTCACTCAAAACAGGGAGGTAACACACGGGACATGCGGGCTAAAGAGTAAATGTAAATGGAAACTAGGCCGCACACATGTCACAGATGAAGAACACTATATAGGAAATAAAAACTTGTAATCTCAATGAAAGGATACCGCACACTAAAAGAGGCGAAATGCATTTTCACAGATTATCAAAACTATTATGACTTTTAAATTAAATGCACCCTAAGATCACATAGGACTTTAATAGGGTTGTAATGTAGGTTTGGGGTTAAGGTATGAAATGAAAGGTATATATACGGATTCAAAGTGTTCGGAGATGAAAACTTGGAATAATGGGGAAAATGTGGGCAATTACAAAATTGGAAAACAAGTTCCAAAACAAGCATTAAATGTATCATTTAGAGAGTAATCAAAGCTTATTGAACTATATACACAACATATACAACTTTCTCTTTTCTTTTTCTTTTCTTCTTTTTCTCATGTTTTCTTTTGTTTTCGTTTGCTTTTTGCTTTCTCTTTTTGACCACACTTTCTTTTCACTACTTTCTTTTCTTTTCTTATCAAACTCTCATATGCCTAAAATTGCAACGCAATACAGCAACAACATTCAATCCCAAGTAACATTCCAAACAAAGGTATGTAAGGTGTATGTATGGCTTAAAACTCCAATTTGGAGTTGGTTATGGGATTTTGGGTAATGAAACGAAAGACTATATTTAGGCTCAAAGGGGTTAACTAGGGTAAACATATAAGGGTGAGGTCAAGGTCAATATGGGTGATATAACAAAGATGGCCTATGATCATTTCCTAAAGTTTACGCAATTATCGAATCAAAACAATATATGAAAATCATGATCAAGTAACACATTTCAAGCATGAATTAAATTAATGAACAGTCAAATGAAAGATTAGAGAGATTACCAACGAATTCAACGTTTTCAAAGAGGAAAGAATAGTGTATAACACTCACAAACGACGAAAGGTACGAAGCTTACTCGGTGTAAGTATATACAATGCAACAAAAGATTACCGAGTTATAAAAATCTTAAACCAAATCAATAGAACAAGGAAAGTGCATATGCTCATGGGATAAAGTTTAATTCATGAAGTTATTCACAAAATCAATGATTTGAGGACTAAAGTCCAATAACTTCTAAAATCGAGAACATGCATCATTGAGTTGTCTATTGGATCGGGAAATTATTGAAATTTATCATCGAAAACAAGGAAAAATGCCCAACAAAGGAGAAAAAATAAAGAAAATATTTTTGAAAATTTTCAAATTTTTCACAAAAAGGCATACTTAGTAACTAAATGTGAGCAAATCCATGGACTACACATGAAATGGATAGAATATCCTACACCCCCTAACTTAAATGTTGCATTGTCCTCAATGAGCATTAAGAACACAACACAAAGAGAGGAAAAGAACGATATTACCCAAAATTGGAGCGATCTCCATAAGCGCGAGTCCAAAGGAATCTACAAAACAAGTTAGTACCGAGCATAGCAAAAACAAATAACAAAAAGTTAACTAATTACACTAGACTAAATTAAAAAGGAAAGAAAAAAAAGGAAAGAAAGAAAATTAAAAAGCTAACTATTTACAACCTACTATTTAGGCTTCACACTAACTATACACCAAAAGTCTAAATAGTTGAGGGTCCACCCAAAAAGGGATTTGACTTTGAAAGATCAACGGTGGACCCTCCAAAAGGAACATGCCTCCCGAAAAATAAGAATTCCGTTTGAACAACGGAAGGCATGTGGGTGGTGAAAAAAGTGAACCATCGCCAATTTGAAATTTTGGGCGGACGATGGGGGATTTGGATAATAAGGGGGAAAGGTACACTTGAGGTCCAAGAAAAGTTGACTCATCTCCCAAAGATTTTTCAAATGGAATGGGAGATGGTGCACACGTGGGGATAACATCCATCGAAAACAAGTCCGGCAAGGAGTCCTCATCGGCAAAAAGTGTAGAAGTTTTAAAAGTTTCTACAGACTCACAGGAATCAACTGGTAATTCTAATGGTTCGATCACGGAAAACGAATATGGTGATGAAAAAAATTTAATCTCAATTGACTCATCGTCGGAAGGATATTGAATTTTGGGGGAGAAAGATGCACACTCGATGAGAAATTCTTCGAAAAATTTAGGTGAAACACAAGTTTCCACCTCCTTGTTGTTTTGTGCATAAGAATTCATCTCATCGCAAAGTGCACCAAGTCTCATTCCAGCATCATTTAGGCTTTCTAAACCTTGGGAGTAAAGAAGCAAAGTTTCTTCCAAAGTAGGCTTCCACGGCTCAAGAGCCTCGGACTCCTCATTTGGTTGAAACTCGTCTTCGAAAGTAATGAAATAAGAATCGTCATTGGATTCGAATAATGAATCCAACTCAAGCTCCCAATAACGATTTTGTAAGGACATTTTTCTCATGTCCAACATTTTACATTTATGTATGTCGTACACCGCTACATTTTACACGTCACCTCACGATCTCACATGACGACCTCTATCCGATTTCCAGGAATCAAGCATCCAACATCTCCATCATATATATATATATTCACATTTCTAAATTAGGTGCGCCCATGACCCATAATTATAATTATCCGTTCTTAGCAAATTTTACTCAATTATCTCGCATAACGGACTCATCACTTTTATTCTCATATATATGTTACTCCCTACTTACTTCTCATCTCTCGAAGTATTTTATCTCCCTAAGTATAATTTCAGTAGGCATACTCTCAGTTACCTTCCGGTCTAACTCCCTCACGAGTCTCGATCTTTTATTAAATGTATGCATGATTTCTTAGGTGTGAATAACTCCCCGTCAACCCATAATTTCATTCTACCTTAAATTTCACTCAACGGGGTCTACCTAGACCCTACTGGTTCTCTTTATAATTCATTATGCTCTATCAATGATGATCAAGGGTTCCTATGCATTTTAACCGGATTAATCTTAAAGAAGAAAAATACACAGTTTTCCAGGAGGGATCGATCCATCGATCGAGGAATGGGGTCAATCGATCGATACCGTCGATCGATCAATGTTCTTTGATCGATCGATCGATCAAGCAGTTATGACGAATTTTGCCATTGACAAGTTACATGTTTACCTCTTTAACCTCTACCAAATCTCCATTATAGATCCCCAAACTCCCAAATAACATTACTACAGGTACATTATACCTAACTACATGATTTTCTACGTAAAATATGTCCGATTTCATCAAGTATAACGATTTAATGGAGTAAAATTGACATAAACTTCAAGAACCCTAATTTTTCTTTAATTTTCATTCTTCCAATTCTTTTCCATATTACTTGCTTCTAAATCCTTACAAATTCGTGGCTTATCCTCTACATGTGATTTAGCTGTCCAAAATATGTCTACTTCCTCTACAACATATGATTTTAAGTCTAAAAAATATTAATTTCTTCCATGAAACATGTTCTAAACAACTCTAGACTAACATGATTGAAAAATTAACTAAAATAAAGCAAGATAGATACTTTCCTGGAATTTGAGTTTCTGATTTATGGATGAAAGAGGTATGGTTGCGTTCCTTGTCACACGATCTACGATTTGGTGGTGGTGGCGGTGCGAACAGGTGAGTCTTTGGCCTTGAGTCGCTTGGAAAGCTCTCCAACTTCTTCTCTAATGGCTCTTCTTTGATTTTGTGTTTTTTAACCCTATAAGGAACCTCCTAAAGGCTGATATATCCTTAGGAAATTCGTGGGCTTAATTGCCCAAAAATAGAAAATGTCTAATATGTCCTCCAGGGATGCCAATTAGGCTTAAAAATGTCCCGAGACCCAAACTAAACCCCCGGGTACATTATTTTGACAATCTCAACCCTTCCGAACACATTGGCTAACTCGAAATGACCATAAGAGTGACTTACAATTTATTCACTTTTAATAATAATAATAATAATAATTTAATCCCGATATGACACAGGCGCGTCCCGATTTAATTTCCACAATTATCAAATCATACACTCATGATAATTTCAATAAATTCGATTATACATATTTCTTTACCCATTAAGTAATGTTAAAAAAATTTCCAATAATTACTAAATCTCATCACGCTAGTAAATATTTAAATAATTTTTGAATTAATAATAAATTAATATCTCAATTTAAATTTAGTACATTCCTAAATTTAAAAGTCATAAAAATACGGGGTATTACAATTGTCTAACATTAAAAACATAATATGGTCTCAACTCCCATAAATAAACTCAACTGAATAAATAAACGAGACCAACATGGTCGATACAATCTCTGAAATAATAGAGTTTAAAATTAAAAAGACTGAAATAAAATAGCTGCCTAATCTTAGAATCAAGTGAGCGAATGAATATGATGAAGTGGCAAGTCTGAGTATCCTCAGCACTACTGCTCCTATCTAAGAATGTTTGGAATTATTTTTATTTATCTATTTTGGGTCAGAGCCCAAAAATTTGCAAGAAATACTTACTATATCACGAAAGTAATAACATGTGGTTCATTCACATTATCATGCCAACCCATCGAAACTCATATGCAAGCGGTATATCACCTTTACAAAATGAGTGAAATAGATAAAAGAATGACCCACTCAAGGAGTAACTAACAAGTCATCTGAACTACATAACTACATCTGAATGCAACTAATAAACATTAAGGATAAAACCAAGTCCACGTCCATTGATGTCACCAAAATATCAAGATACACATATTCTCATAAAATAGCACAAAATATGACATAAGGTTCTTTATTAAAATTTTCATCAATAACTATATCATAAAATATTAAAAGCCTCATAAGACACCATACGAAGACATCAAATTATGGGGTCCTTCTCGTGCCTTTAAGGGTATTCACGTAGGAGTCCCGGACCTAACGGATTTAAAACATGAAAAAGACAAAGAATGGGGATCACTATTCAGTCACACCATTGATTAGTACCATAGAAAAACCCATATGATGGATCAAGACATCCACATATCCTCTTCGTGAAGTGGTTACCAACAAAACATATAACCTATTGACCTTTACAAAATCTTCTCATCATCCATGAGTGCGATGGATGGTGCCAAAATCTATTTAAATTAAACTCCGACTGATATATTCCTCATGAGCCAAATACGGTATGTTCACAAATAATGACATAACCATATATATATATATATATAAATATCCACCCATATATACTACGACAATCCTTTCACCCTAATTGCATAAAACTCATATGATGTATCTCCTTAAGCTACCTAATGAATTTAAGCAAAATGGAATAAGTCATCCACCTCTCGACTTCGATTATGATAGATCAGTCATATTAGAACCCAAAGTGTCCTAATTAAATCCTCTAGTGTGATCCTAAAGGAAAACCCATGGCCTAAACAATATACCACTCCTTAATTTTTTACCGACATCCATGCGCACAAGGTTAATATGTAGCCATCCACACAATGTTGGCCTTCTATAAGCCTGTACCTATATCGATGGACATGGAGCTAATACTCGGTTATGTGCACGATCCTTGTACAAATCCCAAATGGTAAATGACGGGGTAGAAATTTAAAAATACCCAAAAGTTACTCAACTCAACATTTTCCCCACGGATTGCCTCCAAACATTATACAAACCTTAAAACGATCCTAGAACACATGAAACAACATTTCAAATTAATTTTAAACATTATTTTTGTAATCTATGACCATGACTAAGGTTAAATCATGAAATTAGGGTTTAAGGCATCAATTTTAACATGGAAACAATTAGGGTTCATAATGATTTCGGGTTTTGATCATTAAAAGCCCTCTCAAACCATTAAAGTCTATGTACAACATATAATTCATCAGTACGACTATGATTGGATGTCAATCTAAATCCGTTCTAATCATAATAACATATTTACTAATCGATAACCCTTTAATGCATTAGATTTTGTACAACCCCAATACATCGTATTAAAGCCTAACAAGTGTCTAAATACAAATAGATTCAATATGATAATCAAAACATAAATAATTTACATAATAAACCATGATAAAATAAGATTTTTCTTGCCTTATAATGGTGGTCGAAGCTTCTACCTTGATCCTTTTTTTTTAAATCTCTAAGTTCTTATCCTGTAATACACCACTCTACCACTAACGATATTTTCCCTAATTTGACAGCGGTATCAGGTTTTATTCAACCTCACATCTATAGACTGGTGCTAACATTGTTTGGACCCTTGATATGTGTTGTCATATATCACACGCTTTACCATAAGAGTTGAAAAGGCCCTGGTGGAAAAAAAGTGAAAATCTACATATATGAACCATCAATTTTTCTCACCTAGTCGACGTGGGATGTAATTCTCTAGCTACCTAATCGACCGTGACACCGGCCTATTACATCTCCAAAGGTCTTCCACAGTTCTCCTAAAGTTCTTAGATTGATTATTTTTTTATTTTGGATGTAAAGGAATTAATTAATTAGGGTTAACACCGATTTAATACCATTAATCCCGCAAGTACTTAAAAGGTCTAAATTTTGTCCTCCATGTGAGACAAAATCCATACCCAAACTAGTCCAAAAGTTATCCCAAAGGTAACTTACCATCGGGCCAAATCCAAAGTATTAAAAATATATCTTTGGGCCTCTGTATCACTCTAGATTTCATGCCAAATAGTAATACCTCACAACACACGATAACACTCAAAACATATACTAAATAACCAATTTAATTACATTATGCATAACTGCACATAATCAAATCTCATATATTTATTATCATCAATTAATTATTTATAACACGCGACATAAAAATCCCATAACATGCAAAATTTAATTATCGTCTAAATAATGATCTCATTATTAACATTTCACACAAGTAATAATTAATCCCATTTATTAGTCTATTTCCTCATTAATAATAAATAAATAAATACAAAAAAATATGGGTATTACAATCTTCCCCCTAATAAAGGAATTCCATCCTCAAAATTCAGTACGTACCTGACTAGAATAGTACCGGATATCTCTCATATTATCCTACCACATCATCTCTGCCTCATTGTGGTGTCCCCACCGAACACATACCAACGTAATTACATCTGAGTGAATAATCTTCTCCCAACGATCTAATATAACAATTTACTTCTCCTGTAACTCACATCGGGATAAAGATGTATCTTAACAATTTTTTAGTATAGCAAGTCATCCATAAAGAATATCCATAACATAGATCCATTGAATACATCGTGCACCCAATGTAGATGATCTAATAAGGCTAAATAATATGCAACTGGTCTAATACGATTAATGATGGTGAATTGCCCCGCATATCGGGTAGCCAACTTGCCCTTCTTCCCAAATAACAGTACCTTATTTATGGGAGACACCTTAAGTAACACCTTATCCCCAAATGAAAACTCTAAGTGCCTCTTCCCAAATTTGAACGACTCTTTTATGTAATCTGGGAAGTCTCTATCCTTTCTCTGAAAAGCTCCACCTTTTATGAAGTGTCCTGAATGAAATCGGGAATCAAACAAATGGAAGAACAACAAAGCCACGCATATAATTTGTAGAAACCATATTCTAACACCCCCTAACCTCTCTGTAGGTTCCCTATCACCTACCCCATCACTACAAACCTAAGTTATACCCCGAGTACTGACCTAAAAGCCATCGACCAGTCCCAGGCCCCATTTGACCAAAAGTCAAACTCTTCATCTCGTCTGAGACTGAATGAATCTTTGAATGGAACTTAAACCCCTTTCCAATGGTCCATCCCGTGCGAAAGTCTGACTTAAGGTGAGGACAAACGACCCGTTTTCCCCCGAAACTTGATCAAGAGGTCACCGGACGCTCCCAGGCTCCGTTTGACCAAAGTAAACTCCTCAGCTTGACTGAGACTGAATGAATCCTCAAAGGGAACTGAAACCCCTTTCCAACGGTCCACCTCGTGCGTGATTCATACTTACGATACGGATGAACGATCTGTTTTACTCTAAAAGGTCACCGAGCACTTCCAGGCCCCGGTTGACCAAAGTCAACTCCCTAAACTGAGTCAAGATCTTTGGAATATTGAATTACATCTCCTAACATTTCCAACGGTCTTCCCCGTATGCAATTATGACTTACCAGGCGGATGAACGATCCATTTACGTCTGACGATTCCCCGACCAAAGGATCGACGAACGCTTTCGAGCCACATTTGACCCGAAGTCAACTCCCAGACCCATGAGCAGTCCAAAAGACTTTTGAAGGTATTCGAATTAACTTTCCATCAGTTTACCCCGTGTGTGATTCAGCTCAAAGGTTTTCTCTCTACAACCAATTTTTTGAAGGAACCTGAAAGAGACTGCCAAACGACAAGTTCTAAACCCTGCCTATCGGTAGTGTGCCTAAACACATATGCCGATTGGTAGGACCAGGGCTATGCCGATCATCAATGCCCTAGTCTTATTAAAAGGCCTAACCCCCTTTCAAAAGATAAAAATATATAAAATTCATCACTCTCAACAAACTCAGAAAACCTCTCTCGAAGTCAGCATGATTTCCACATCCAAATACGTTTCCAACCTTCACCTTTCATCACCTTTTTCAGCAAACTTGGTGAATTAAGTACCCTCCATCATCACCCAAGTTCAAGGGCCTCTCTCCAACATCCAAGATCAAGCTCAAGATCTACAAGAAGGTCCAACTCTTTGAACTCTCTCTTTAAATTCTCTTAAATTCGCATTAACTTCTTTTATTACTTAGCACTTTTATTCTCATATCACATGTATTAATATACATTTTATCTAGTATTATTGTACATCTCTTATTTTCATATAAATAAAAACCCAAAAAAAAATAAGAAAAAGAGGGTTTGCTCATAAATTCCAAAATGGGAATTCTCACACCTTTCTCACACTTTTCTCACAACTAAAATACTTTTTTACACACACACACACATATATAAGAGAAGTACCCGATTAGATTTATGGGGTAAACCCCACCCCTCATTTTGCATATGAACTACGTGGAATTTGATGCCTCTATAGGCTATGTAGGCATCTCAGGGTAAAACCCGAGACTCGAGTACTTTTTCTACTTTTTCCTATTTCTTTCTATATTCTTTAAACTTAACTCTCTTAGATTATATATATATATATATATATATATATTTTTTTTTTTTTTTTGCTTAGTGGCATATTATTCCATATGTGTTATCGTTCCGTTATAACGATCAACGCTAGGATATTTGCGTAAATCCTATTTTCCTAATGTTACTTCTAAGAATATTCCTATGGATGACTCGCTTTAACACTTCCTGGATACAAGTCGATGATTCCTATACCCACTACATATACACGTGCACACATATCACGGGGAAATAAAGGAAAATAGCAATAACCCGTGAGAGATCGTAAGGGCAGAATGGGTTCCTAACACTTCCCCATTTCGTAACTTAGCCTCCGGACCCTTTCCGAATCATTTTTTGGTTTCGTATGTATCAGTATGTCTTTGGATGCTGTCCTTCGGGATGGATCCCTTTTTCTTTTGTTTTTTTTGAGTAAAATAGACTGGTGACTCCATCTCTCTACATTTTTCACCTCATTACTGACGCCGACCGAAGTGCTCCCGAGAGGGATACGCGATACCAAGATCCTCTCGACGTTGAAGATGCCCGCCCTTCTCCGTCCCACCCGTCATGAGGATCAAAGGGGATGGCTACACAATTCCTCAAATCAATCCTTCCTAATCATCTGCTGATAACTATTATTGTAAAAAAACTTTGTCAATAATAAATATTGCTCATAGCTACCCTAGAATGAGTGCCCGTAGCATATCCTCTAGTACCTAGTTCACCCAGTCCTTCTTGCATTTGTTTGTGGGTTGTATGAGGTATTCAACCATAAATCATCCATACTGCCTACTAAAAAATCCTAGAAAAATGGCATACAACTATGGTGTTACAGGCCCCGATTGGTGATGTGCCTAGGGAAAGCTCGTTGTTATGACAGTGAACACCGGAATACTTGTCTCCTAGTCCACCACTCCCTCTAATTTTGGGTTATTAGTTTAATGGGCTCGATGATTTTTCCCTTGAAGTTGTTTGACACCATATTTAGTTTTTAGTTGCACGGAAAAAAATTTAGACCTAGGCCTAAGTGTATACCATATAAGGGGTTGATGGAATTTTAGAGTTGCCAGTTTATTTTATATAAGAATAAACAAAAGGTCCGGATTAGCCCTTTTGGGTAATTCTAATGAGGTTTAGGTATGCAATTGTCTAGAGACTCTTGTTGTGGGGTTTCAAAAACGTGTTATGAGTGGGGAAGGTGTTAGTAACCCCACTTGTTCTTTATGCTTCCTTATTTCTATGTTTATTATCGCTGTTAAACTTTTTTTAATTATTTTTTAGTTTTTATAGAATATGTGTAGAGACCTTAGTTTAGGAATACCTTAAAATGTAGATGGGTGCTTAGGTGTGAAAATGATATGAGTGATAGGTGTGTGAATGCCACTTAAACTGGTGTGGGTACATGGGTGCGTGTGTATGACTTTGTGTTTGTATAACGAGTGGCCATTAGTATATATGGAAGTGTGTGAGGAAGCTCGTATTGGGTAATGGGTGGACATTAAAGTCACATGTATGCATGGATGAGAATTCACGACTTTAAGATACTTTGATATTTTATTTGAGAATTGAGTAGAGATACAAAACAAATATTAGAGAAGGGTACATATCCATGCTGATGACATATCGAGTGATATATTATCGAGGTTCATGCTTAGAGTGTACGTGTTTATATTTATAAGGTGAGCAAGTAGTTGAGGCTTGAGATAGTTTGATATCTCGTTTGAGTGAGTAAGGGATAATGAATGAGATATGGATGCATCTCCGTTAAAATAATATATCATGAGACATATTGTCGAGGCTTGTGCTCACGAGAAGGACTTGGTGTTGAACCTATGTACTTATGTAGACACGAGATCAAAGCCTATGTAGTTGGGTTGTTCACGTGTTCCAACATGATGTGTGTGGAAGTGTATGACTTAGCTTAATAGGGGATAAGCTACTTGTAGGCCAGAGGGTAGCTTTGGTGGAGGGTCACAATAGACGTGGACTCTAAAAATTGCTAATAAAGACATTCATGAGTCGAGTGATCACTAACTAGAAGGTGTTATTAGACCTTAGGAATAGTTTAGAGGTATTGACGGAGAGAGGTTGTCATATTTATAATTGGAGTGGACCAAAAGCCACCAATAAAATCTATGTATCCCTTATCGACATGACTAACACCCTGTAGGTGTTGTAGTCCTTGGCTTGTTGCTTCGTAGTTTGACTAGAGACAAAGGCATCCCTAATAGATAATATGTCAAGAGATGTATTATTAGGTTTGGGCTTCACGATTTTGGTTCGGTATAGAGGCTACGTACCAAAGGGTACTTGAGATCAAGGCCAACTTAGTTCCAACAATTGGGACATATTGACGGGTGTAGGTAATGGGATAGCGGTATACAACATTATGATTTTTATGGAGCCTAGTCCTTAATAAATCATTTTCGTTGTGTTGGATTGATATATTTATATGTTACAAATATATTAATCAAAGGCTAATTCTTGAAAAGTATGGATACGTAAACACATATTCGGGGATGCCGTCATGGAGACGGGCTTTCTTAACTAGAATAAGTGGTGGGAGTAGTGTGATTTTAGACTTTGGCTTTGCAAAGTTTTAAAATTAATTGGGTTACTGTCACTTTCCTGAGAACATTTTTGAAACATATGTTTTTGACAAAGTGAAAACCCAGCATCATCTGAATATGTTTCTCATCGGTTTTCACCTCAATACAAAAAAAATTAAACTTTAACTACACATGTTTTATATGTATAACGGGGATTTCGGGCATCGAATCCAAAGATAATGTTGTTTAAAATTTAATTAATTTATTACTAAAAAAGAAAGTGAAAAAGATAATTTTTATCTTTTTAATTTTTTTGTAAGAGCAAGTTTTATATTTGTTTAATTTAGTTTTTTTTGGATTATCCCATTACACCCCACTGCACCTTCATGACTACTTCCATGTATTTAAAGACAAGAAGTTAATGGCATTTTTGAAGATTGAAGATCATTCGTCTCAAAATCAATAAGAACTTTTATGAAGTGGTTTCGTAAAGTCTTTAATTGTCCAGGGGTTATTTTAGAAAGGAGTTTACTTTTAAAAGTTTTCAAAATATTTTAAAATGATTTTTACAATTTTTTAAAAATTTCTCTAGCTCGTTAGAACGAGTTTGACATGCTATTCATAGGATTTAATAATGTCGTTAGAAAGAGGTTCCTTCATTCGAATGAAATCTAGGACGACGCCTTTTGGTCAGTTGTGGAATGTCGTTCAAAGTTTTGTTGGATGTTGTTCAAACGATATTGGGTGCATCTATAGATTGAGTTTCTTGCGTTCAAATGAGATTTAAAGCGATGCCTTTTCGCAAGGTCTGTAATGTTGTTCGAAGTTTTATTAGAAACACGTTCGAACAAAAAAAAGGTATGCAATTCGAACAAGGTACCAGTTCATTCGAACGGGTGCATAATTTTTTTGTTTTTTTTATACAAATCCGATCCAAATCTCTAATGATTATCTCTTTACAACTAATTTCCCTATTAATAGAGACACGAGATTAAGCTCTTTTCCAAGACCTTTTAGAGTTCTTTTAGTGATCAAACTCTATAAAATTTTCATCCAAATCCCTTGGATATTTAGAGATCACTTTACCAAATCAAGAAGAACACAATCCATGTTTAATAAGCCTTGTAGAGGTTTTCTCTACTGCTGATTTACGGAGTTGGGTCTGTACTACTAAAGAACAAAGGAATCGGAGGTTCTTGAGACTGATTGGTGGATACTGAGGTAAGAGATACTTGCTGTGGATGGTGATAGACTGTGATGTATTTTTAGAATACTTGAAGAACTAGCATTATGCTCAGTGGATCTAAGTAGTCTGTAAGTCATCTAGTGTCTGTCAGTTATGATAAAATGCTGAAAATCAAAAGGTTTTGCCCGAAAGGGATTTTTCCTGAGTTTTCTTCTTCGCATGTTTGGATAGTTTAGTTTTTGGATTCATAACTCATATTGAATGAACAATAAACTATATTAAGATAAATTTATTAAAATTTGAATTTTTGTATGTGGACTAAGATACAAATAGATCCATGGAATCTACATTCTCAAATTGGTACCAGAGATGGTTACACTAAGTTTTTGTGTGATCCTTTAAAAATTTAGGTTTTATAGATAATTTGTGTAATAGGCTACCAATTTTTGATGGGTTTAATTATGCGTACTGGAAATCTGAATTGAGGTGTACTTTAGATGCGTTTGATGAGCATATTTGGCTTATATGTTAAAGAGGGTGGACACCACCCACTATGACCAGTGGTGATGTCATAGATACGGTACCCATCACTGATTGGAAGTATGATGACCTGTAATGGAGGTAATTTAACTCACACGATTTAGTTCCATTTCTAGAGCGATCGCCCTGACGAGTTTCACCGCATCATGTCGTGCACCACGTCTAAAGAAGATTGGGATACCAATGCTGTGAAAGATTTTAATCTACAAAATCTCTCCACATAGTTTGAGACTATTACCATGCTAGAGTCTGAGTCATTTGTTGAGTTTTATACACGGTTGTTTGATATCGTTAACTCTAGTTTTAATTTGGGTGAGAAATTTCCAAAGACGCAGGTAGTTAAAAATATTTTGAGATCATTTCTAGCCCATTTTATTCCTGAGGTTAATATGATAAATTCATTGGGTAATTTAGACACGCTTTGGTTAGAAGAACTCGTAGGAGACCTTCGAACTTATGTGATTGACATGTTTCCCAAAATTATTGAACCTAAGGAAATAGAAGTTTCATTAAAAGTTCAATCTAAAATGAAAGAGGAAGTTTAGTCTGACTCCGAGTATGATTTTAACTCGGTGGTTTCACTCTTTTTGCAAAAAAATTCTAAAAATTTTTGAAACTTAGAAAATAAAATACTTTCAAAGAAAATTAAAGTTTTGAGAAATACTGAAAATATAAACCGGGAAAGAAAAATTTTGAAAATGAAAGAAAAGATTACCCTAATAGATGAAGAGAGATGTTATGAGTGTGAGGGTAAGGGCCACAAAGCTTATGAGTGTGCTATGAGATTAAAGAGACAAGGAAAATATAAATATACTTTCAATTCCACGCTTAGTGATAGCGATGTTGAGTCGGTGGCTTCCGGGGATGAATCACCACATGGACGTAACTTCACCGCATTCATGTCTAGTCATATTAGTACATTTAGTGCACCTAAGACCGATGAGAAATTTGCTAAATGTGATGATCTCGACAGTGAGTCTAGTCATCCTGAAGAGAGTGAGGGAAAAGAAGTTTTCAGTGAGGAAAATAGTGACCTTCAACGTGCTTACGTCAAACTTTACACTGAGTTATTTAAAATGAAAAACAAAAAAAAGGTTTAAGACTTAGAGTGTTATATTTAGAGAAGGAGTTGAGAGAGGCAAGATGAAAAAAGTCCTTTGTGAGAATTTTTTTAGGAGAGAGAGTCATTTTATTAGAGAGGGAAAATGGTGACTTAACCAACAAAATGGCAAGTCTTACGAGAGATCTTCAAGCATCAATAGAGACTTGTGAGAAGCTTAAAGATCTTGTATCCTGACTCGAGAAAGATCTATAATGTAATTGGGAGGTCATGGTTACTATAGAGGATACATCGAAGAAGTTTGGAAAGATGCTCCTCGGTCGCAATTTAGGTTTTGGGGAGAAGCGAGGAATAGGTTACGACGGTGGATCGACTTCCCATACTACACTGGTACCAGTTTCTAAATTTATGATATATCCTTATGGGCCTCGACCTAAACTACCAAATAATTGAAGAAAGCAAACTAAGTTAAACCCAAATAAGTCTATGTTTTCACCTATTACTAAATGAGAGGCTACCTTAAATAATTTTGCTACAAGTTAGGAAGAACTCAACGTACACATACACCCTCACACCGCTATAACGACTTTTTTAGTCTTAGAGATCAAGTTGAGTTCCTTGTCATGACTTCACAAAGCTTAATGAAAGAATTTAAATGGATGCCTATGCCATTTCAGAATGCTTCTGATGGTCCTATTAGAGTCAACATCGACAAGGGAAAACAAAAGGTTACCTGCACTCGGTTACCTAAGCAAGATGAAAAAGACCTTATTGTTCAAGTTTCTCTTAAGGTTCAAAATAATTCCCAATGGTATTTTGATAGTGGGTACTCTAAGCACATGAACAGTGACATATCATTTTGTACCAACCTTGAGGATCGTAAGGAAGGTAAAGTCACCTTTGGAGATAGGAGTAGGTCCAGTATTTTAGGACGTGGATGTTTTGAGATACCCATATTTCCTAAACTAGATAATGTGTTGTACGTAAAAGGGTTAAAAGTAAAATTAATTAGCATATTCCAATTCTACGATGCAAACTTTATGATAATGTTTGACCAGTCAAAATGTAATGTATATAATCAATTCGATTAACTTTTACTACAAGGAGTGAGGACTCAAGATAATTGATATGGGATCATACCCAAGTCCTCCTTTATGTGCAACGGTGCCATGGTCTCCTCTATGGACCATTGCCATAAATGAATGAGTTATGTGAACTTTAAAGATCTTGAGAGATTAGTGAAAAAGCAACTAGTTCATGGCTTACTGTCACTTGGGAAACCAACTTCCTCGGTTTGTGGACCTTGCCACTAAGGAAAACAATTCTAAGTCCCCATCAAAAGTTGAATACCATTACCACCACACGTGTTTTGGAGTTGATTCAAATGGATCTTTTGGGTCCTACTCGCTCAGTGAGTTTAGATGGTAAGAAATAAATTCTCGTGATGGTCTATGACTTTTTGAGATATTTTATTATCGAATTTCTTAGAGAAAAGTCTGATGCGGCTGAGTTCCTGACAACAAAGTGTCGAGTCCTACAAAACCAACACGATGCCACTATTAATTGAATGTGTAGTGATAATGACATTTAATTAGAAGCAGTTGGAGTGGATAGATATTGTGATGAAGTGGGAATCATACACGAGTTTTTGGTCATTCGTACTCCTTAACAAAATGGGATAGTTGAGAGGAAGAACCAGATGATACAAAGGATGTCTAGACCCATGCTTCTAGGGAGAAACGTGCCTAGACATTTTTGAGTAGAGGTAATGTGTATCGTATTCCATACCGTGAATAGGATATATCTTCTCCATAATTAATACATAAGCCATATGAGTTTTGGATAGGGAAGAAGCACAACCTATCATATTTTCGTGCTTTGGGGAGTACTTACTACATCTTTAGAGATAGAGATATTTAAGTTCTTTTCTTTCTCCCAGGGAGTCGAGGGGATATTCTTAGGTTATTCATCTTTGAGTAGGGCTTATAAGGTATTTAACCTTACAAGATCTAAGGTAATGGAGGCAATAAGCATCACGATTAGATACAAAGAGTTGCCGACATCTATTAACCCTAAACCCAAGTGTGAGGACGATGGATCCCCTAGTGATAATCCCATCCTTTCCCAATCTACCCCGATGGACCTCGCTCTTAATTTAGAGGATCTGACCTTTTCAGTTCGAAAGAGTCATGACACAACCGCTATACTTGGTTATCCTACGCTAGGTGTAAAAAATCATGCTCAACTTGAGAATATAGTTAACTAACTTTGCTACACCTCTTTAGTCGAGCCTAAGAATTTGAAAGAAGAACATAAGGATGAGCATTGGATATCCATTATGCAAGATGAATTTCTTCAGTTTTAAAAGAACGATGTCTATGAGTTAGTCCTTCGACCAAGAGAGACTAATGTGATAGGTACCAAGAGGATTTTCAAGAATAATATGGATGAGAATGGTACCATAGTTCGCAATAAGGGTAGGTTGGGTACTCAAGGCTACATAAAAATTTAGGATGTAGACTTTGAGAAGACATTCACTCTTATTGATAAGCTTGAGTTCATTCTCTTACTCCTCTCCAAAGCATGTCATCTCCATTTTAAGTTATATCAAATGGATGTCAAGAGTTCCTTCCTTAAAAACATTCTACATGAGGAAGTTTACGTGGAACAACCAAATGGGTTTGAATACCTAAAGCACCCATGACACATATTTTATGTTAAGAAGTCCATGTATGGTTTGAAGCTAGCAACCTATGATTGGTACGAGAGGTTCACTTCCTATCTC
This sequence comes from Sambucus nigra, assembly GCA_949130495.1. NCBI lineage: Eukaryota > Viridiplantae > Streptophyta > Magnoliopsida > Dipsacales > Adoxaceae > Sambucus > Sambucus nigra. The sequence goes on from OX422208.1 coordinate 590,303,193, forward strand.
CTAGATCGTGGCTTTAAGGGGTGGGGAGTGGATAAGACATTAATTGTGAGGAAAGAGAGTGGTGATATCTTGGTTGCCCAAGTTTATATGTACAACATAGTATTTATATCCATGTGCTCCTGATATGCTCACACTTTTGAGGAGGTGATGAAGAGAAAGTTTGAGATGAGAATGGTTGGTGAGCTTACATTCTTCCTAGGTCTCCAGATACGTCAGTTAGGGGTTGGGAAATTCATATCTCATTCCAAATATGCAAAGGACCTAGTGAATAAGTTTGGTTTAGACTCCGCCAAGCACTCATGCACCCCTATGAGTACATTTACTAACCTTAGTAAAGACACTTTAGGCCAGGACATAGAGAAAACCCTTTATCGGAGCATGATAGGTAGTCTTCTCTACATGACCGCTAGTTTTCTCGACATTGCCTTTAGTGTTGGAGTCTGTGCATGATACCAATCATCCCCGAAATAGTCACACTTGCTTTCACATAAATGTATCATCAAATACATGAGTTTCATTCTTTCCTATGGTATTTATTATTACTTTGATACCGATGACCGTTTGTTTGCCTATTCGGATGCCAAGTGGGCTGGTGATGTTGATGGTTGTAGGAGCACAAAAGGTTGGTGTTTTTACTTTGGGAGTGATCTTATATCTTGGTTGAGGAAGAAGAAAAATTCCATATATTTGTCCATGACCGAGGCTGAGTATATTTCCGTTGGGAGATATTGCATGCAACTCTTTGGGTATTTGCTTTGTTGATTGAATTCGGGTACTTTATCTTGTATAGGATATTTATCATGTTCATATCCTATGTCCCTATTGCTATATTATATTTATATTGTATACATATGTTTTTCATTTTCGTATATTTTAAAAAATTCCAAAAATATTTTCAGTTGTTATGAAAAAAATGAAAAATTGAAAAAGATTTGATTTTGATAAATTTTTTGAAAAAGGCAAAAATATTTTTGTATTTTCTTTTTTCACCCTATATGGATGAACATTTACGATATTTGGATCATTCCTACATTCCATCAATTCATGTGACATTTTCTTAGTGCTTTGAGACATGGATTTGCTTTGTTAGTGTGCTTAATAATGCGTGGATAATATTTAGTTGATCAGTGATGATTACTTTTCAAATGTTAGACTCTTTATCACCTTTATTGAATACATGCACAAACTTTTTGAACATTCTAGTTACTTGTCATGTGTTAATTACGATCTTCTAATCTCATTCCTTATTAATAACGAACCAAATGTAAAAGGAAATAAGTTGTGCTTGTAAGAACCATTGTTCGAATTTCTTTTCCCCAAAAATATTGATATATGTTAAGCAATGCAAAAGGTCTACGAAAGAGAAAAATTCTCTCTGCGTTAAAAGTCATCATTTGAAAAGAGCCAAAAAAGATTAGGCGGCATACAAAAATAGAAGTGCCAAGGCCAATTTAATTTCATTGATGCTTCGCTACATATGAGCATTATGATATCTTCAAAATATTTGAGAGCGAAATATTTTATATGTGATATTTTGAGGGTGTTATAAAGTATAAGATCAACAGGTTTGCACAACGGACTCTCTTGAAAATTTTAAAATAGTTTGGCATTATTGTTTTGATAATAATTAAAATTTATGGCATATTGTATAAGTCGAGTCAATTTTATTTGAGTTCAACATTTTACATCTAAGGTAGAAATTCATTTTTTCTTTAGAAGTATCTGATGACTTCGTGCACCTATGTTATGAATGTTTATGTTGATTTGCCGAGGGAAAATGTTCACACAATTTCATTCTATTTCACGATTAGGATATTTTAGTATTATTCCACGGAGACTTTTTTTTTGTTCCTATGTGTACTTTTTATACTTGTTATGCTTGAAAATTTCAAAAATTTCAAAAATAATTTTTTGATAGGGTGAGAACACATTATTCCTTTTAGATTATCATTTAATGTGCTTTATTGATTATCTTTGTGATGAATTCTATGCCTCTTCATGTGATGCTTATTTTTCATGCTTAGATTCTGACCCTTTGTCTATTATGGACATATAAGGAGAGAAGAAATTAAGGGGGAGTTTTATTTATTTTTATTTAAAATTCGTATGCATCACGATATTTCTTTTGTGTCATGTGTGTAGGTTTCTTCTGCCTTGTTGATGATTTCTTGGACCACATAAGATGACGACTTTTCATTTGAAGACTTATACATTTATGCATTTCCGTTTCTTAATTTGGGAGGGCATTAGTTTTATTAGTTTTAGGTGTCAATTTGGCTTCGGTTTGTGTTTTGTACCGGAATAGCTAAAGGGGGAGATTTATAAGAGCAACTCAATATAGTTTTTATTTTGTTATCTCGTTACACCCCAGTGCACCTTCATGACTAGTATGTTGGTTCCTAAATCCCTCTCTTACCCAATTCTAACCATTGTAATCCTATTCCCTTAACATCAATGTATTCTTATTATTACATTATTTTGACTAAACCCCTGGGTAAATTATTTTGACTATCTTGACGCTTCCGAACACATTGGCTAACTCGAAATGACCATAAGAGTGACTTACAATTTATTCACTTTTAATAATAATAATAATAATTTAATCCCGATATGACCCAGGCGCGTCCCGATTTAATTTCCACAATTATCAAATTATACACTCATGATAATTTCAATAAATTCGATTATACATATTTCTTTACCCATTAAGTAATATTAAAAAAATTTCCAATAATTACTAAATCTCATCACGCTAGTAAATATTTAAAATAATTTTTGAATTAATAATAAATTAATATCTCAATTTAAAATTTAGTACATCCCTAAATTTAAAAGTCATAAAAATACGGGGTATTACAATTATATAACATTTAAAACATAATATGGTCTCAACTCCCATAAATAAACTCAACTGAATAAATAAACGAGACCAACATGGTCGATACAATCTCTGAAATAATAGAGTTTAAAATTAAAAAGACTGAAATGAAATAGCTGCCTAATCTAAGAATCAAGTGAGCGAATGAATATGATGAAGTGGCAAGTCTGAATATCCTCAGCACTACTGCTCCTATCTAAGAATGTTTGGAATTATTTTTATTTATCTATTTTGGGTCAGGCCCAAAAATTTGCAAGAAATACTTACTATATCACGAAAGTAGTAACATGTGGTTCATTCACATTATCATGCCAACCCATCGAAACTCATATGCAAGCGATACATCACCTTTACAAAATGAGTGAAATAGATAAAAGAATGTCCCAACTCAAGGAGTAAGTAACAAGTCATCTGAACTGCATAACTACATCTGAATGCAACTAATAAGCATTAAGGATAAAACCAAGTCCACGCCCACTGATGTCACCAAAATATCAAGATACACATATTCTCATAAAATAGCACAAAATATGACATAAGGTTCTTTATTAAAATTTTCATCAATAACTATATCATAAAATATTATAAGCCTCATAAGACACCATACGAAGACATCAAATTATGGGGTCCTTCTCGTGCCTTTAAGGGTATTCACGTAGGAGTCCCGGACCTAACGAATTTAAAACATGAAAAAGACAAAGAATGTGGATCACTATTCAGTCACACCATTGATTAGTACCATAGAAAAACCCATCTTATGGATCAAGACATCCACATATCCTCACCGTGAAGTGGTGACCAACAGAACATATAACCTATTGACCTCTACAAAATCTTCTCATCATCCATGAGTGTGATGGATGGTGCCAAAATCTATTTAAATTAAACTCCGACTGATATATTCCTCATGAGCCAAATACGGTATGTTCACAAATAATGACATAACCATATATATATATATATATATATATATATATATATATATATATATATGTTTATATATAAATATCCACCCATATATACTACGACAATCCTTTCACCCTAATTGCATAAAACTCATATGATGTATCTCCTTAAGCTACCTAATGAATTTAAGCATAATGGAATAAGTCATCCACCTCTCGACTTCGATTATGATAGATCAGTCAGATTAGAACCCAAAGTGTCCTAATTAAATCCTCTAGTGTGATCCTAAAGGAAAACCCATGGCCTAAACAATATACCACTCCTTAATTTTTTACCGACATTCATGCGCACAAGGTTAATATGTAGCCATCCGCACAGTGTTGGCCTTCTATAAGCCTCTACCTATATCAATGGACATGGAGCTAATAATCGGTTGTGTGCACGATCCTTGTATGAATCCCAAATGGTAAATGACGGGGTAGAAATTTTAAAAATTCCCAAAAGTTACTCAACTCAACATTTCCCCCCCCCCCGGATTGCCTCCAAACATTATACAAACCTTAAAACGATCCTAAAACACATGAAACAACATTTCTAATTAATTTTAAACATTATTTTTGTAAAACCATTAAAGTCTATTTACAACATATAATTCATCAGTACGACTATGATTGGATGTCAATCTAAAACCGTTCTAATCATAATAACATATTTACAAATATATAACCCTTTATTGCATTAGATTTTGTACAACCCCAATACATCGTATTAAAGCCTATCAAGTGTCTAAATACAAATAGATTCAATATGATAATCAAAACATAAATAATTTACATAATAAACCATGATAAAATAAGATTTTTCTTGCCTGATAATGGTGGTTGAAGCTTCTACCTTGATCCCTTATCTCTAAATCTCTAAGTTCTTATCCTGTAATACACCACTCTACCACTAACGATATTTTCCCTAATTTTACAGCGGTATCAGGTTTTATTCCACCTCACATCTATAGACTGGTGCTAACATTGTTTGGATCCTTGATATGTGTTGTCATATATCACACGCTTTACCATAGGAGCTGAAAAGGCCCTGGTGGAAAAAAAGTGAAAATCTACATATATGAACCATCAATTTTTCTCACCTAGTCGACGTGGGACGTAATTCTCTAGCTACCTAATCAACCGAGACACCAGCCTATTACATCTCCAAAGGTCTTCCACAGTTCTCCTAAAGTTCTTAGATTGATAGTGTTTTTATTTTGGGTGTAAAGTAATTAATTAATTAGGTTTAACACCGATTAAATACCATTAATCCCGTAAGTACTTAAAAGGCCTAAATTTTGTCCTCCATGTGAGACAAAATCCATACCCAAACTAGTCCAAAAGTTAGCCCAAAGGTAACTTACTATCGGGCCAAATCCAAAGCATTAAAAATATATCTTTGGGCCTCTGTATCACTCTAGATTTCATGCCAAATAGTAATACCTCACAACACACGGTAACACTCAAAACATATACTAAATAACCAATTTAATTACATTATGCATAACTGCACATAGTCCAATCTCATATATTTATTATCATCAATTAATTATTTATAACACGCGACATAAAAATCCCATACCATGCAAAATTTAATTATCATCTAAATTATGATCTCGTTATTAACATTTCACACAAGTAATAATTAATCCCATTTATTAGTTTATTTCCTCATTAATAATAAATAAATAAATACACAAAAATATGGGTATTACAATCTTCCCCCTAATAAAGGAATTCCATCCTCGAAATTCAGTCCGTACCTGACTAGAATAGTACCGGATATCTCTCACATTATCCTACCACATCATCTCTGCCTCATTGTGGTGTCCCCACTGAACACGTACCAACATAATTACCTTTGAGTGAATAATCTTCTCCCAACGATCTAATATAACAATTTACTTCTCCTGCAACTCACATCGGGATAAAGATGTATCTTAACAATTTTTTAGTATACCATGTCATCCATAAAGAATATCAATAACATAGAGACATTGAATACATCGTGCACCCAATGTAGATGATCTAATAAGGCTAAATAATATGCAACTGGTCTAATACGATTAATGATGGTGAATTACCCCGCATATCGGGTAGCCAACTTGCCCTTCTTCCCAAATAACAGTACCTTATTTATGGGAGACACCTTAAGTAACACCTTATCCCCAAATGAAAACTCTAAGTACCTCTTCCCAAATTTGAATGACTCTTTTATGTAATCTGGGAAGTCTCTATCCTTTCTCTGAAAAGCTCCACCTTTTATGAAGTGTCCTGAATGAAATCGGGAATCAAACAAATGGAAGAACAACAAAGCCACGCATATAATCTGTAGAAATCGTATTCTAACACCCCCTAACCTCTCTGTAGGTTCCCTATCACCTACCCCATCACTACAAACCTAAGTCATACCCCGAGTACTGACCTAAAGGCCATCGGGCACTCCCAGGCTCCATTTGACCAAAAGGCAAACTCTTCATCTCGACTGAGACTGAATGAATATTCAAATGGAACTTAAACCCCTTTCCAATGGTCCATCCCGTGCGCAAGTCTGACTTACGGTGCGGACAAACGACCCGTTCCCCCAAAACTTGATCAAGAGGTCATCGGACGCTCCCAGGCTCCGTTTGACCAAAGTAAACTCCTCAGCTTGACTAAGACTGAATAAATCCTCAAAGGGAACAGAAACCCCTTTCCAACGGTCCACCTCATGCGTGATTTTGACTTACGATACAGATGAACAATCTGTTATACTCTAAAAGGTCACCGAGCACTTCCAGGCCCCGGTTGACCAAAGTCAACTCCCTAAACTGAGTCAAGATCTTTGGAATATCGAATTACATCTCCTAAACTTTCCAACGGTCTTCCCCGTGTGCAATTATGACTTACCAGGCGGATGAACAATCCATTTACGTACGACGATTCCCCGTTCAAAGGACCGATGAACACTTTCGAGCCACATTTGACCCAAAGTCAACTCCCAGACCCATGAGCAGTCCAAAAGACTTTTGAAGGTATCCGAATTACCTTTCCATCAGTTTACCCCGTGTGTGATTCGGATCAAAGGTTTGCTCTCTACAACCAATTTTCTGAAGGAACCTGAAAGAGACTGCCAAACGAGAGGTTCTAAACCCTGCCTATCGGTAGTGTACCTAAACACATATGCCGATTGGTAGGACCAGGGATATGCTGATCATCAATTCCCTAGTCTTTTTAAAAGGCCTAACCCCCTTTTAAAAAATAAAAATATATAAAATTCATCACTCTCAACAAACTCAGAAAACCTCTCTCGAAGTCAGCATGATTTCCACATCCAAATCCCTTTCCAACCTTCACCTTTCATCACCTTTTTCACCAAAATTGATAAATTAAGTACCCTCCATCATCACCCAAGTGCAAGGGCCTCTCTCCAATATCCAAGATCAAGCTCAATATCTACAAGAAGGTCCAACTCTTTGAACTCTCTCTTTAAATTCTCTTAAATTCGCATTAACTTATTTTATTACTTAGCACTTTTACTCTCATATCACATGTCTTAATATATATTTTATCTAGTATTATTGCACATCTCTTATTTTCATATAAATAAAAACCCAAAAAAATAAGAAAAAGAGGGTTTGCTCATAAATTCCAAAATGGGAATTCTCACACCTTTCTCACACTTTTCTCACAACTAAAACACTTTTTTACACACACACACACACATATATAAGAGAAGTACCCGATTGGATTTATGGGGTAAACCCCACCCCTCATTTTGCATATGAACTACGTGAAATTTGATGCCTCTATAGGCTACGTAGGCGTCTCGGGGTAAAACCCGAGACTCGAGTCCTTTTTCTACTTTTTCCTATTTTTTTCTATATTCTTTAAACTTAACTCTCTTAGATTATATATATGTATATTTTTGCTTAGTGGCATATTATTACATATGTGTTATCGTTCCGTTATAACGATCAACACTAGGATAATTGCGTAAATCCTATTTTCCTAATGTTACTTCTAAGAAAATTCCTATGGATGACTCGCTTTATCTCTTCCTAGATACAAGTCGATGATCCCTATACCCACTACATATACACGTGCACACATATCACGGGGAAATAAAGGAAAATAGCAATAACCCATGAGAGATCGTAAGGGCGGAATGGGTGCCTAACACTTCCCCATTTCGTAACTTAGCCTCCGGACCCTTTTCGAATCATTTTTTGGTTTCGTATGTATCAGTATGTCTTTGGATGCTGTCCTTCGGGATGGCTCCCTTTTTCTTTTGTTTTTTGAGTAAAATAGAATGGTGACTCCATCTCTCTACATTTTTCACCTCATCACTGACGCCGGCCGAAGTGCTCCCGAGAGGGATGCACGATACCAAGATCCTCTCGACGTTGAAGACGCCTGCCCATCTCCGTCCCACCCGCTGCGAGGATCAGAGGGGATGGATACACAATTCCTCAAATCAATCCTTGCCAATCATCAGCTGATAATTATTATTGTAAGAAAACTTTGCCAATAATAAATATTGCTCATAGCTACCCTAGAATGAATGCCCGTAGCATATCCTCTAGTACCTAGTTCACCCAGTCCATGTTGCATTTGTTTGTGGGTTGTATGGGGTATTCAACCATAAATCATCCATACTGCCTACTAAAAAATCCTCCAAAAATGGCATACAACTATGGTGTTACAGGCCCCGAGTGGTGATGTGCCTAGGGAAAGCTCGCTGTTATGACCGTGAACACCGGAATACTTGTCTCCTAGTCCACCACTCCCTCCAATTTTGGGTTATTAGTTTAATGGGCTCGATGATTTTTCCCTTGAAGTTGTTTGACACCATATTTAGTTTTTAGTTGCACGCAAAAAAATTTAGACTTAGGCCTAAGTGTATACCATATAAGGGGTTGATGGTATTTCAGAGTTGCCAGTTTATTTTATATAAGAACAAATAAAAGGTCCGGATTAGCCCTTTTGGGTAATCCTAATGTAGGTTTAGGTATGAAATTGTCTAGAGATTGTTGTTGTGGGGTTTCAAAAACGAGTAATGAGTGGGGAAGGTGTTAGTAACCCCACTTGTTCTTTATGCTTCCTTATTTCTATGTTTATTATCGCTGTTAAAATTATTTAATTATTTTTTAGTTTTTATAAAACCTGTGTAGAGACCTTAGTTTAGGAATACCTTAAAATGTAGATGGGTGCTTAGGTATGAAAATGATATGAGTGATAGGTGTGTGAATGCCACTTAAACTGGTGTGGGTACATGGGTGCTTGTGTATGACTTTGTGTTTGTATAACGAGTGGACATTAGTATATATGGAAGTGTGTGAGGAAGCTCGTTTTGGGTAATGGGTGGATATTAAAGTCACATGTATGGATGGATGAGAATTCACGGCTTTAAGATAGTTTGATATTTTATTTGAGAATTGAGTAGAGATACAAAATAAATATTAGAGAAGGGTACATATCCATGCTGATGACATATCGAGTGATATATTATCGAGGTTCATGCTTAGAGTGTACGTGTTTCTATTTATAAGGTGAGCGAGTAGTTGAGGTTTGAGATAGTTTGATATCTCGTTTGAGTGAGTAAGGGATAATGAATGAGATATGGATGCATCTCCGTTATGATAATATATCATGAGACAGATTATCGAGGCTTGTGCTCACGAGAAGGACTTGGTGTTGAACCTATGTAATTATATAGACACGAGATCAAAGCCTATGTAGTTGGGTTGTTCACGTGTTCCAACATGATGTGTGTGGAAGTGTATGACTTAGCTTAATAGGGGATAAGCTACTTGTAGGCCAGAGGGTAGCTTTGGTGGAGGGTCAAAATAGACGTGGACTCTAAAAATTGCTAATAAAGACATTCATGAGTCGAGTGATCACTAACTAGAAGGTTTTATTAGACCTTAGGAATAGTTTAGAGGTATTGACGGAGAGAGGTTGTCATATTTATAATTGGAGTGGACCAAAAGCCACCAATAAAATCTATGTATCCCTTATCGACATGACTAACATCCTGTAGGTGTTGTAGTCCTTGGCTTGTTGCTTCGTAGTTGGACTAGAGACAGAGGCATCCTGTAACACCCCATATTTTAGAGGATATATAAATTAATTAAATTAGTGAGTTGGATTTATTTAATTTGGAGAAATTCATTTAATTTGGTGATTTAAATTTAATTTTTTTAAATTCGAGAAATTATTGAATTTGGAGATGTAGAATTTATTATTTAAATTTGGGGATTTAGAAATTCAAATTAATTCGGGTTATTGAAAATTTTCACATGTGTCGCATTTTGAGGTTGAAATTGGAAAATTTTATAAAGTATCTCGGATGACAATTCTGAGTGCACGGTTGAGTCCGGAAGGGTCGAGATAGTCGGAAAAGAGTACCCGGGGGTAGTAAATGGGTCTCGGGGCATTTTTAGACATGATCGAGCCCATACGGGGGCATTTAAGTCATTTTTAATTGGCCAATAGGCTTAATTACGGGATTGAGGAATTTTAACCTAGGTTTAAGTGTGTTGGGAAACCATGAGTCATTCCAAAACACAAAGGGTTGAGAGAGGAGAGAAAGGAGAAAGAAGAAGAAGGAAAGAAGGATGACAAGAGCAATCCGGGCAAGAATTTCGACATGGGATCGTCGTATTTAATCCCCCAAGGCAAGTGTTTTCTTGCTTTAATTTGAGTTGTAGTTAATGATGTAAATAGTTGTAATTATGTCAATTAATTCTGGAAATTTGGAAGTAGGAATTTGAATTGAAATTTGTGGGTTTATGGTGAAGAAGATGAAGAATAACCATTAATAGGAGATTTTTAACTTTGTGAGAAATTGGGTTAATAGTGAGATTATAACTTAATTTGAGAAGTGAATAACATGATTAGATCTTGGTTTTTGAATCTCCATTAGTGGTATTGTTGGAAGAAATTGTTAATGATGAAGTTTGGGTGGATTTAGGATGAATCTTGGGAGGTTTTTGGGGTAAAAGATATGGGTATAATCGAAGGTTTTGGAGCTTTAATGGCGATTCTGTCCGCACTGCCCTGTAGAAAATCGCGTTTTCTACATTTTGGTGTCTCACGCGCTTCCTCCAAAACTGATCCAAAATGCCTCAAAACATCAATTTATTAATCTGGGCAGAATGTGGGAAAACTTTTTAAGAAAGGTTTTTTTTTTTTAAATCTTCTTTGAGGTGAATCTTTATAATGCCCTAACTTTTGGCATACGGACTCGGATTAGTGTGCCGTTCATGGAAACACATAGATAGCGAAGAGTATTACGCTGTCCTGGGAATATTTTTAATTAGACACAAAAATTGAAAGGTCTAAAATACCCTTGAAGACGGAACGAGTTATTTGATTTTTAGCACAACTTTAAATGAGCATAACTTTGTCATACGAATTTGGATTTACGTGCCGTTTGTGGCCACGCATAGCAAATGGAGAGTAGTACGCAGTACTAGGAATTTCATTACTGAGGCATATATTGTGAAATGTCTAAAATACCCTTGGAGTTTTAATTAGTGATGAAACTTTCCCGAATTGAAATTAAAAATTGTTGGGAACTTTGTGAGACTAATATGAACTTAATCAAGTATATATGAGGTGAGATATATAATTATATAAATTATATTAAATAGTGGGATGTAGCTATTTTGGTATTGAATCGTATTTAATACGAGCGAACTAGTAATAATTGGAATATATGTATATATATATGAATGTGTGAATTATATATATAAATATGGGAATACAAAATCCAATAGAAAAATGATAATAGGTTACGGGAATACCTAAAACAATGATAGGTTGTGTAAATACGTAAAACAATGAAAGGTTGTGTGAATACCTTACATTTTAACAGGGTGCGTGAATGCATATTTGATTGTTTTATTATGTGTATGACATACCTAGCTGCTTGCTATCGCGGGGGGTTGTGTAGAGACGGTCTTATCCTGAGTGGCCTTCGGGGGGATATTTGACTTGTATCTCAGAACATAGGACTGTGAAAGACTTATTTCTGAGTTGATAAGTCCGCTGACTATGGGAGCGTAGGTATGTGCGTGACCCATAGGTATGTGAACTATGTTCGCCGCCAATATGTGTGATTTGTTTATATGGTTCGTGGGACATTTCCGAACCGATAGTCCTTGTTTGAGTACGAGACGTACTGGGACATGATAGCAGAGTATGCAATGCACTATAGGTGTATCCTTATGGTGCTGTGTTAGTATATATATATAATGGTGGTGGATATATATGTATACTTGTGATATAATTACAATGTGATTATTGTAGGCTATTAAGATTGTGTTAATACATATATATAATAGTGAGGGATATATATGTATGCTTATGGTATATCTACAATGAGATAATTACAGACTATTAAGATAGTGAAATCTTATATAAACGTAAATAGTAAATACTTGACTTTAGTGTGATAACACTTATTTAAAAATGATAATTGTTGAGATCAAATATGATATACTACTACGAGGGGTAACTAGAAGGATAAGCATTTTTTTCTAGTTAGAAGTGTGTCAGATGGCTAGGCGGAATAAATGAATGCGATAGGTGTGCACTATAGAAGAGAGGTGAGATTGTCCTCAAGAGAGTGGGACCGTAAAAGCAATTATGAACATTATATACTACGCATTTCATTTATTGCAATAAAATGCTTGCTAAACATTTTTATAAATCGGGTTCTGACCCGTTTCTTGTACTTCTTCTCTCTTGTCTATGTATATGTATATTAACAGGTGTCCATCCACAGGGATGCCATAGTTGACTTATCTATTCCAGGGTTACGCAGCTGCAACATTGTGGATGGTTGCAGGATTTGGTTTAGACGTATCATTTCTTTATTCCTAGAGTAGGATTCTTATCTCAGTTGTAGATTCATTCAGGTCATGTTTCCCCTTTTTACTTTTAGACTCAGTATTTAGTTTATGTATTCATTTATTGAATTATTATTATTGGGATTTTGAGCTGATTGTTTATTCGGCATGTCATTTAGTCATTTAGTACTGTTTTAGACTCATGGTTTGGATGTAAGGTTTATTTGTTATTCAGCATGGATATTTAATTGTTTAATAAAAAGATAAAATTTAACATCAGTCTTTTTGAATACTAGGTGGTTAGTAAAGTTTTAAAATGTTTTCGACAGTGATGCAAAGAATGAACCCCTGAGATTCCTGTTTTAAATTTGATATAGGACTGATCACCCGGTATTTATTTGGGCGGGGTGTCACAGGTGGTATCAGAGCATCAGGTTCTAGTGTCCTTAGGATCTGTATGGCTTTTCACGTTTCAGTTTAGCGTTCTTTGATGTAGAGCCTTATGATAGGATTGTCGAATTCATCTACGTATGTGATTTCATTCTCCTGCTATCAAGTATAGTTGATGTGATTTATGTACGAGTGCGGTTAGGTTTCGGACACCGAACATTATAGGACAATCAACGGGGACCGTTAGAAGGAATGCAGGAGGAAGGCGGCCGAAGCAATAGAGTAATTTGAAAATAGTAATGGCGATAGAAGCCACCACAATTGTTGTTTAGAAAAGTGATGATAGGAAAATCTCGGGGACAGTAGTTTCCCGTAGCACAATCAAGGATGACAATGGTGAAAATCTTACACTCACACAGCGTAGTCGGCAAGGGGTGGGGAAAGTCGAAAGGACTCTTTCGAGGAGCCATCGATAAGAATCCAGAAAAAAGAGGAAGTGTGATAAACCAATGGAAGGAGAAATCCAACGACAACTATGTAGGGTAGAGTACAACGATACTCAGTAGTAAATTTTGGGCAATAAAATTTTAAGCTCATAGGAGCAACGTAAAGTGACAAGAGCCAGTCACTATATATAAGAAGAATATGGGATTAAATGAAAAATTTGAGTACAATTTAATTGTTAGATTTTCGATCTGTTGTTTGGACAGGGGTGCGAATGAAGTTTCGAAACTTATCACAAGTGAGCAAGATAGAAACTGATCGCGAGAGAGAAGTTAACTTGGTTAGTGAACTTCGTACCCGACGAAGGGGATACGATGTATATGAAGGGTACATAAGTTATTAATGGGCCCGTGAGTTGAATACAAAAGCGTGAGTGTAAAATCTGAATAAGATGACTAGTGTCGACATCATCAAGGTTGTGCGTTACAAGTTTATATTAACACTTCCATGGGAAGTGAATCTTGAGAATTGAAAATTGAGTTGAAAAGAAAGACTGAATTTAACGGTGTTAGTGAGGCACCACATGATGGTATACCCAGTAGGGACCCAGTTAAATATTTCGATTAAATTGAATATCTACCAAGTAATGGTGGATTCAGTCAGGGCCATTGAGGACAACAACAAGTCCAAGAGGGCCAGCGAAGCCAAATGGACAACGGGGGTAGCAATCGGGGACCCGATGATCAGGCAAGGAAGATAACATGGAGAGATGTCCTATGTGTAAAGAGTAAGAACACATGTGTATACCGTGTTTATCGCGAATCGGGGATAGAAATGGGATGCCCAGTAGGGGCAACAATTATAAGAAGTTTTGGTTCGGTTAGGACGAGGGCGTTATGTCCCAGAACCATTTGAACCGCCACTCGAGGTGATTGAGATATGTTCTGTGTGATAGTAGTTTGTTAATACTAAATTCACATGTGAAACGGGTTTAGTAGAGATGCCGTGAATATTAAAATAGTGTACATATCTTTGTCGTCGTGTAACAGGGCTCTCGTTAGTTCCATCTGCAGGGGAGCAGGTGAGGACACTAGGAGGGTGTCGTATATTATGTGATATATTTTTTTTTCCTTTTGAGGGATATGAAAGGGAGCATATTTTTATCTTTCGTAGTGACTATATACCGAGGGTTGGAGCAATAGTAGACTGTATGGGAAGTCTATGGTGCTCGCTGTGCCAGGGTAAGACATTCTACTTCATGAATCATCACCCGAAGGAGGGTCGAGTAAATATATATATATATATATATATATATATATTGTATTATACCATAGACTTCGATGAGTATAGTTGTCTCATTATGTTTAAATCCTAGTGAGTGGGGACTTTTACCGGTGTAATTCAAGGTATATCAGGCAACCGTTGAGCTTGATTTAGATCATTATTGTTTACGTGCTGAGAATTAAGTGATAGCTAGAACACCGTATTGTGTGATGCCTTGAGAGACGTGGGCATAGGCAAATTAAATAATGTGTCGAGAGACAGGATTCGTGATATCTAAGTTATGTGCTTTGGACCTACGAATTTTGTTGAAAATGCTAAAGAATAGTGCATTGAAAAATTTCTTTGAACTTAGTTGCAGGATGTTACACGTAGGGACCTTAATTTATGTCCGCGGTGACGAGACGTAGTTGGCTGCTAATGCATCGGTTTTAAAATTTTAGTTACTGAACGTGTAGGGAAAACACCTTAAGTTGAGAGCTATTAAAAATATAGGGCCAGTGGATGAATATATATATTATAGTGTGCATATACGTGTATATATTTGATACTGTGTTTCATAATAGACATATGAGAATATGTTGGCATTGTTATATGTAATCCCGATGAGTAGGGACATTTACTGATGTGATTCAGGGTATACTAACTTATTATTGAGCGGAGAGATATAGCTCATGATTTATTCGCGCTAAGAAACTGGTGATAGTAAAAGAACCGTATTATATATTGTCTTGTGTAACATGGGAGTGAACGAATATACTTTTATGTTAAGAGACGGGGATTTGGGGGGTATTTGCTATGGACTGAGGGCCTAACGGATCTCAACGACCAATAATGTTAGGTAGTAGTGTATCAGGAGGGTTCCTTGTTTGGATTTCGCTTTGCGAGACATCCCACGCATGAAACTTAGCGCAACGTTGGAAGTGGGGAGTTGTTTGGCCATAGGACATAGGTTTGGTACCGTGGTTATTATACATATATATTTATAACGATGAGTTGATAATTATACTACGACTTAAGGCCGATAGAGCCGTATAGTGTTGATGTGAGAAAACTTTGTGGAACACTTTCACCACGAGTAGATCGGTGGGATAACCTAAATGATAATTAAGTTGCAATTGGTAGGGTAGTTTAGTATAACCTCACTGTATAATCAGCTCAAATATGAAAAGCTTAATTATAGCAAGTTTATTACGTTAAGTTGAATTGGGCAGTTATGTTCCGCATATAGGGTGTATGGGCACCCTAGATAGTTAAATTTTTATATATTATCCGCAGTCGATAGATGTAGAAATACATGTGCCAAAAGAGTAAACGAATAAGGGAGTTATCGCAGGGGGGATGTTGGAGTATTCCCCAGTAAAGGAAGTATTATAGCCGTTAGTGGTTAGGCTCATACTAGTGTCAGAAGTTGGAAGCTTCAAAGTGTTGTGTAGGCACCAATGTGAGATGATACATTATATGATGGAACATTTTAATATAATATGACTAAAGCAAATTGGCCACAGGATTGAACGGTAGTGTAGGGACTGTTGGACTAAGGGGTATCGCGAGGAGAAGTGTAATGAGAACATCACAACGATTTAGATTGTGTGAGAAAGGATGAAGGTGGACGAGATTACATCTGAAGCTTTGAGTACTAGTCTTATCCGAATTTCGAGGACGAAATTCCTTTGTAAGGGGAGAAGTATGTAACACCCCATATTTTAGAGGATATATAAATTAATTAAATTAGTGAGTTGGATTTATTTAATTTGGAGAAATTCATTTAATTTGGTGATTTAAATTTAATTTTTTTAAATTGGAGAAATTATTGAATTTGGAGATCTAGAATTTATTATTTAAATTTGGGGATTTAGAAATTCAAATTAATTCGGGTTACTGAAAATTTTCACATGTGTCGCATTTTGAGGTTGAAATTGGAAAATTTTATAAAGTATCTCGGATGATAATTCTGAGTGCACGATAGAGTCCGGAAGGGTCGAGATAGTCGGAAAAGAGTACCCGTGGGGTAGTAAATGGGTCTCGGGGCATTTTTAGACATGATCGAGCCCGTACGGGGGCATTTAAGTCATTTTTAATTGGCCAATAGGCTTAATTACGGGATTGAGGAATTTTAACCTAGGTTTAAGTGTGTTGGGCAACCATGAGTCATTCCAAAACACAAAGGGTTGAGAGAGGAGAGAAAGGAGAAAGAAGAAGAAGGAAAGAAGGATGACAAGAGCAATCCGGGCAAGAATTTCGACATGGGATCGTCGTATTTAATCCCCCAAGGCAAGTGTTTTCTTGCTTTAATTTGAGTTGTAGTTAATGATGTAAATAGTTGTAATTATGTCAATTAATTCTGGAAATTTGGAAGTAGGAATTTGAATTGAAATTTGTGGGTTTATGGTGAAGAAGATGAAGAATAACCATTAATAGGAGATTTTTAACTTTGTGAGAAATTGGGTTAATAGTGAGATTATAACTTAATTTGAGAAGTGAATAACATGATTAGATCTTGGTTTTTGAATCTCCATTAGTGGTATTGTTGGAAGAAATTGTTAATGATGAAGTTTGGGTGGATTTAGGATGAATCTTGGGAGGTTTTTGGGGTAAAAGATATGGGTATAATCGAAGGTTTTGGAGCTTTAATGGAGATTCTGTCCACGTGGCCCTGTAGAAAATCGCGTTTTCTACATTTTGTTGTCTCACGCTCTTCCTCCAAAACTGCTCCAAAATGCCTCAAAACATCAATTTATTAATCTGGGCAGAATGTTGGAAAACTTTTTAAGAAAGGTTTTTTTTTTTAAATCTTCTTTGAGGTGAATCTTTATAATGCCCTAACTTTTGGCATACGGACTCGGATTAGTGTGCCGTTCATGGAAACACATAGATAGCGAAGAGTATTACGCTGTCCTGGGAATATTTTTAATTAGACACAAAAATTGAAAGGTCTAAAATACCCTTGAAGACGGAACGAGTTATTTGATTTTTAGCACAACTTTAAATGAGCATAACTTTGTCATACGAATTTGGATTTACGTGCCGTTTGTGGCCACGCATAGCAAATGGAGAGTAGTACGCAGTACTAGGAATTTCATTACTGAGGCATATATTGTGAAATGTCTAAAATACCCTTGGAGTTTTAATTAGTGATGAAACTTTCCCGAATTGAAACTAAAAATTGTTGGGAACTTTGTGAGACTAATATGAACTTAATCAAGTATATATGAGGTAAGATATATAATTATATATATTATATTAAATAGTGGGATGTAGCTATTTTGGTATTGAATCGTATTTAATACGAGCGAACTAGTAATAATTGGAATATATGTATATATATATATATGAATGTGTGAATTATATATATAAATATGGGAATACATAATCCAATAGAAAAATGATAATAGGTTACGGGAATACCTAAAACAATGATAGGTTGTGTGAATACGTAAAACAATGAAAGGTTGTGTGAATACCTAACATTTTAATAGGGTTCGTGAATGCATATTTGATTGTTTTATTATGTGTATGACATACCTAGCTGCTTGCTATCGCGGGGGGTTGTGTAGAGACGGTCTTATCCTGAGTGACCTTCGGGGGGATATTTGACTTGTATCTCAGAACATAGGACTGTGAAAGACTTATTTGTGAGTTGATAAGTCCGCTGACTATGGGAGCGTAGGTATGTGCGTGACCCATAGGTATGTGAACTATGTTCGCCGCCAATATGTGTGATTTGTTTATATGGTTCGTGGGACATTTCTGAACCGATAGTCCTTGTTTGAGTATGAGACGTACCGGGACATGATAGCAGAGTATGCAATGCACTATAGGTGTATCTTTAGGGTACTGTGTTAGTATATATATATATAATGGTAGTGGATATATATGTATACTTGTGATATAATTACAATGTGATTATTGTAGGCTATTAAGATTGTGTTAATACATATATATAATAGTGAGGGATATATATGTATGCTTATGGTATATCTACAATGAGATAATTACAGACTATTAAGATAGTGAAATCTTATATAAACGTAAATAGTAAATACTTGACTTTAGTGTGATAACACTTATTTAAAAATGATAATTGTTGAGATCAAATATGATATACTACTACGAGGGGTAACTAGAAGGATAAGCATTTTTTTCTAGTTAGAAGTGTGTCAGATGGCTAGGCGGAATAAATGAATGCGTTAGGTGTGCACTATAGAAGAGAGGTGAGATTGTCCTCAAGAGAGTGGGACCGTAAAAGCAATTATGAACATTATATACTACGCATTTCATTTATTGCAATAAAATGCTTGCTAAACATTCGAATGAAATCTAGGATGACGCCTTTTGGTCAGTTGTGGAATGTCGTTCAAAGTTTTGTTGATGTTGTTCAAACGATATTGGGTGCATCTATAGATTGAGTTTCTTGCGTTCAAATGAGATTTAAAGCGATGCCTTTTGGCAAGGTCTGTAATGTTGTATAAAGTTTTATTGGAAACACGTTCGAACAAAAAAAAGGTACGCCATTCGAACAAGGTATCAGTTCATTCGAACTGGTGCATAAATTTTTTGTTTTTTTATACAAATTCTATCCAAATCTCTAATGCTTATCTCTTTACAAATAATTTCCCTATTAATAGAGACACGAGATTAAGCTCTTTTCCAAGACCTTTTAGAGTTCTTTTAGTGATCAAACTCTATAAAATTTTCATCCAAATCCCTTGGATATTTAGAGATCACTTTACCAAATCAAGAAGAACACAATCCATGTTTAATAAGCCTTGTATAGGTGTTCTCTACTGCTGATTTATGGAGTTGGGTCTGTACTGCTAAAGAAGAAAGGAATCAGAGGTTTTTGAGACTGATTGGTGGAATCTGAGGTAAGAGATACTTGCTGTGGATGGTGCTAGACTGTTTTTTAGAATACTTGAAGAACTAGCATTATGCTCAGTGGATCTAAGTAGTCTGTAAGTCATCTAGTGTCTATCAGTTATGATAAAATGCTGAAAATCAAAAGGTTTTGCCCGAAAGGGATTTTTCCTGAGTTTTGTTCTTCGCATGTTTGGCTAGTTTAGTGTTTGGATTCATAACTCATATTGAATGAACAATAAACTAGATTAAGATAAATTTATTATAATTTGAATTTTTGTATGTGGACTAAGATACAAATAGATCCATGGAATCTACATTCTCAAATTGGTACCAGAGATGGTTACACTAAGTTTTTGTGTGATCCTTTAAAAATTTAGGTTTTATAGATAATTTGTGTAATAGGCTACCAATTTTTGATGGGTTTAATTATGCGTACTGGAAATCTGAATTGAGGTGTACTTTAGATGCGTTTGATGAGCATATTTGGCTTATATGTTAAAGAGGGTGGACACCACCCACTATGACCAGTGGTGATGTCATAGATACGGTACCCATCACTGATTGGAAGTATGATGACCTGTAATGGAGTTAATTTAACTCACACGATTTAGTTCCATTTCTAGAGCGATCACCCCGACGAGTTTCACCGCATCATGTCGTGCACCACGTCTAAACAAGATTGGGATACCAATGCTGTGAAAGATTTTAATCAACAAAATCTCTCCACATAGTTTGAGACTATTACCATGCTAGAGTCTGAGTCGTTTGTTGAGTTTTATACACGGTTGTCTGATATCGTTAACTCTATTTTTAATTTGGGTGAGAAAATTCCAAAGACACAGGTAGTTAGAAATATTTTGAGATCATTTCTAGCCCATTTTATTCCTGAGGTTAATATGCTAAATTCATTGGGTAATTTAGATACGCTTTGGTTAGAAGAACTCGTAGGAAACCTTCGAACTTATTGTAATACCCCGTATTTTTGGCGATATTTATTTTTGGGATTAATTAATTAAATGAGAATTAATTGGAAATTAATCCGGATAAAATAGTAGCGAGTTGTGAGTTGGTATTTGACTATATTGAGTATATATGATGATATATGAATATTGAATTATCAAATTGGTCGTGAGATTGATATACGGCAATTTGGACATTTTATTGGGACGCGTGAGACAGTCGCGTCAGGATATAATTATTTTAGTGAATTTAAATTCTATTAGCCGTATGGTCGTTTTGAGTGCGCCAACGCGTCCGGAAGGGTCGAGATAGTCAAAAAACACTAGCCGGGGGTTTAGTTTGGGTCCCGGGGTATTTTTAGGCCATATCGGCAACATAAAGGGTATTTTGGTAATATTGTATTTTTGGGATTTAATAATGACGAAAATTAGGATTTATAATCTGATTTGGGTAACTAACCACTAAACCCACTACCAACCATATTGACCCATAAGACTACGGGGAGTTTTAAAATTTGGTTTTCTAAGTCTCCTAAACAAACCCTAGCCACCCTAGCCACCTTTGGAGAAGAAGGCTTGTAGAGAGAGAGAGAGAAGGAATTCTGCAGAAAAAGCTTCATCAAACCAACACCAAATTCAGAGACACTCGAGGCAAGTGATTTAATTCTATTTAATTCAGAGAATGTTTCTTCCATGTTAGATAAATTGAAAGATTTACATTTGTTCTTGGAAGTTAAACAAAAACCCATTTTAATTGGACTTAGGACTTGAATTTTGAGGACAAATTGCATGTAGAATAGTGTGGAGATGATTATTCTGATGTTAATATATGTAGGATGTAATAAAAACGGATCTAGAATGGACTTATTGAGGATTTAAAATTCTAGGGTTTATGTTCTTGAAAATCTGGGGGAAAGGGTAGAGATTTGATGAATTAATGATGTTTAGGATGTGTTAATTCCTTAAAAGATGTTAGTATATGACCTTAGTATGTTTTAGGATGATTGGAGACCTTAAAACATTGATTGGACGAATTTTGGTTGAGATTTGAGGTGTAGAAATTAGTGAAAAACGAGATAGGATTTCTGGGCTTGAATCTGGTCACTCGTTAGAAGACCTACCCAGGTCGTTCGAACGAGCTCGTTCGAACGAGCTTCTAACGAGTTGACAGTTTGGGGTTCTAACGAGAGGGATGTTCGTTCGATAATCTCGTTCGAACGAGATCTCGTTAGATAGCCCAGTTCGTTCGAACGAAATCTCGTTCGAACAGCCTCGTTCGAACGAGACTTCTAACGAGCTGGCAGTTTAGGCCTTTTTGGCCTGTTTTGATTTTGGGAATCCCGTAAACTTGTTCGAGGATAGAGATAACACTCCTTTGGGGATTTATGGGTAGATTTGGAGCATTTGGGTTGTTATGAGGAGAAAATATTATATAAGTGTGGATCGAATCAAATAGACATTATGAGCTGAGACGTGAGTGCCTACTACGACGTGAGAATAAATTATGGCGCGTATAAATATGGACCGGGATTATATAAGTTCTATATGTATTAAGTTGGTACGAGAATGAGATAAGTACTACAATTAAACTACGGTGATTACTAAGTTGCGTGTTTACTTAGTATTGATATATAATTTGTGTGTATGACATACCTACCATACTTGCTATCACGGGAGGTTTGCGTTCGCTTAGGGCCCTCTAATCCTTGTGTTTCCCGGATTTAGACTGGTTACCTCGATGAACATAGGTCAGAGAAGGACTTATTGGGATGTTAATAAGTCTGCTGATCGTGGGAGCGCAGGTATGTGCGTGACCCATGTGATGTGACTGTGTTCGCCTCCACTGTTTGTGATTTATGTTATCTGAACGATTCCTGAGAGATTCGGAATACGTGATTCCTTATGTACGTGATGTACCGGAATGGATAGCAGAGTATGTGTGCACCGCATCTTAGTCTCGGGGTGCTTATATTGTATATTTATGTTGTGGAAAATATACACTTAAAAAACTGGGAACTTTCATATGGTATTGTGTGTATAACTATGGAATAACAAAAGGGATGATCTATAATGAGTTGTATTACTTTTATGTGAGAACCTGAATTTACATTAAGCCCCTATTTAATTGCGAGCGTTATTATGTTAATGGGAACCGAGTAATAAGGGTAGAACCTTTGACAGTCTAGCTAGATATGATGTCACTTAGCTAGTGGTTAATGTCAGTTTAGATGGGTACTTACGTTAGGAGTGCACATTTAGTCGAGAGGTGAGGATTTCATGTGAGTGCACGTCCTAACATGTACTTTGCATTTAATGTTTTAAATGTTTTTAAAGCACTTGCAGGTTTTTAAAATATCTCCACATTCGGGCTCTGACGCGTTTGCTTTCAAATCTATTTTTTTTGTAAAACCATTTTAGGTGCCCAGCCACAAGGACACCATGCATAGGATACTCATTCAGGTGACGAGCTGTAGATGTTTATGGAAGCTACAGGGATTTGCTTTTAGACGCTTCTACCATTTGGATTCCATATTCCGTATTCTTCAATTGTAGGGCATGTTGCCCAAATTCTATTAGAGACTTTTCCATTTCAGTTTTCAGACTTGGCATGTATTGATTCAGTATTCAGTATTTAGTTATTCATTTCAGTTGTGGAGTTGGTTATGAGGAGTTTTTCCTCCGGATTTATTTATATCGTGTGATGGTTATTCTATTGTTTTCGTTATAGTGAATGGTGATATTATTCTTGCTTAAAATCTTTCACTGCATGTTAATTAGACTTTAATTAAAATTTGGCAACTTACTTTTTAAATACTAGGTGGTTAGTAATAATAAAATATTTTCGACAGTGATGCTATTAGCTGAGCCAACTTGGCATTTTAAATTAATTTAATAAAGGAGTGGCTACCCGGTATTTAATTAGTCGGGGTGTCACAGGTGGTATCAGAGCATCAGGTTCTAGTGTTCTTTAGGATCTGTACGGCTATTATGTTTCCGCTAAATTTTCTTTGATATAGAGCCCTATATTTTAGGACTGTTGTACTCTTTTTGTGTATGCTTCGTTCTTCAGCTATTTTAAGTTTATAAACAGTGAACTTATAGACTTAATTCTTATTTTAGATGCCTCCACGACGTGCACGACGAGTTCCCAGGGATGCAACGCCCGAACCCCAGCCCGTTCCAGTTCAGGGCATGATGAACGCCGCTGAGGTTGCAACCATTGTAGCCCAAGCGGTAAATGCCGTAATTTTCGTAGTTCAGCAGGCACCACCTCAGGCGCCGGTTGTTGCGCCAGTACAGGCAAACGCATTCCCGTCTGCTTGGGAATGTGTACGTGATGCTTTTCAGAAAGCGCATACGCCAGAGTTTGCAGGTAGCTCAGATGTGGCAGTCTCGAGCCAGTGGAGGTAGGATATACAGAGGCACTTGAGGATGTATGAGTGCACGGACGTTCAGAAGCAGGTGCTAGCTACTTTCAAGCTAGTTGGATCTGCACTGCAGTGGTGGGAGTCTATTACCACCGTGGAGGAGAGGGATACTCTCACTATTCAGGACTTTTGGGTGCGGTTCGACCGCAAATACTTTTCGTCAGCTATTCACACGGAAATGAGGAGGAAACTGATGAATCTGAAGCAAGAGGGTAAGACCGTGGCCGAGTATGAGGCCGAGTTCACGAATCTATTGAATATCGTTCCGGATGAGATACCAACAGAAAAGAAGAAGATTGAGAAATTCACCGACGGGTTGACATGGAGGATCCGTCAGCATCTGTTAGGGAACCTTTCGTTGGCCACTTATTCTGATGTGGTTAACGCTGCTTTGTTACACTTCCAGGATCACCGCTTTCATATGGCTGAGGGCAAGAGATCGGGAGAGTCTAGCCATCAGGGCAGGACTAGAGGACATGGTGCCGGTGGGGCACAATCTGTTCAGGGGCAGAGACAGGGTGAGCAGGGTTCCCAGCAGGGGGATCAGAAGAGGTTCAGATCAGGAAATTACAAGCACGGATAAGGAGGTTTCCATCAGGGCCATCAGGGTCCAAACGGCCATCAGGGCCAACAGGGGCAGAATGGGCAGCAGTTTCAGCAGGGCCAGTAGGGCCAAGTGAGGAACGGTAACGGCCACCAGGGTCGGGGACCACAGGGGCAGAGAGGAGGGAACTTCCCAGGGAAGTGTTTTATTTGTGGCAAGACTGGCCATAAACGACAGAATTGTCCTGATAGGGGCAGGGCCCCACAGCAGCAGCAGCAGGGTGCTCGCCAGGAGCCGCAGAGGCCTATGTTTCCCGCCGCTCTCCCCGCACCGCCACAGATGGCAGCATTACCACCCATTCCAGCAGTCCCTGTTCAGCAGGGGCAGCTACAGTATGGACGTGTCTACAACGTCCACCAGGCAGCAGTTCCTCAGGCACCGCCCGCGATTGAGGGTATGTTTCCTATCCATGGCACTATGGGTCGGGTATTGTTTGATACGGGGGCTACACATTATTTTATCGCTACACATTTCACGAAAGCCTTAGGATTGTTAGCTACGGCAGAGAGCACAGTGACGTGTGTAGACTCACCATTGGGGAGTGGGTCACTTATATTCTTTATATGCCGGGGAGTGGGGGTAGAGATTGGTAGTATGGTATTACCTGCAGATATGTTGGTATTAGATATGCATGTTCACGATGTGATTATCAGTATGGATTGGCTCGCTGATTATAGAGCCATGATTGATTGCTTCGGTGGGAGCATTGTTTTTGCCATTCCGGGGCAAGAGATGTTTGTAGTGGCGATGCCTCGCCCAGAGGGAGGCTCGACCGCTCATTTGTATTACCTAGAGGAGGATACCTCTAAGGAGGTTGTGATTCCTTTAGACTCGATCCCAGTTGTCAGGGAGTATTCTGATGTGTTTCAGGAGGCCTACCCCCCAGTCGAGAGATAGACTTTGTTATAGACCTATTGCCAGATACGAGGCCTATAGCACGCGCATCGTACCGTATGGCTCCGGCAGAGATGCGAGAGCTACGAGATCAGATAGAGCAGCTGTTAGGTCAGGGCTTTATTCGCAGGAGTACCTCACCTTGGGGCGCTCCAGTTTTATTTGTGAAGAAGAGGGACGGTTCACTGAGATTGTGTGTGGACTACCGAGAGTTGAATAAGGTCACGATACGGAATAAGTATCCATTGCCTCGAATCGATGACTTATTCGACCAGTTGAGAGGAGCTTCTTTCTTCTCGAAGATTGATTTGAGATCGGGATACCATCAGTTGCGTATCAGGGAGGAGGATGTCTCGAAGACTGCGTTCTTGTCGAGATATGGTTCTTACGAGTTTTGGGTTATGCCTTTTGGTTTGACCAACGCTCCAGCAGTGTTTATGGACTTGATGAACATAGTGTTCAGGGATTTCCTAGATCAGTTTGTCATTGTCTTCATCGATGATATTCTGGTTTACTCCCACACAGAGGAGGAGCACGCCGAACATTTGAGGCAAGTTTTGCAGACACTACGTCAGAACGAGTTGTAAGCAAAATATGAGAAATGCGGATTTTGGCTGAAGGAGGTCCAGTTTTTGGGACATATTATTTCTGATCGGGGAATATCTGTTGATCCGGGGAAAGTATCCGCGGTGAGGGAGTGGGGACAACCCACGACACCGACTGAGATTCGTAGTTTCTTGGGTCTAGCAGGATACTACAGGAGGTTTATTCGGGGTTTTTCGAAGATAGCAGGTCCTTTGACACATCTGACTCGTAAGGGTGTGCCGTTCATTTGGAGTGATGCCTGTCAGTTGGCATTCGATGAATTGAAGGATAAATTGACCTCAGCACCTGTGTTAGCATTGCCGATACCGGGAGTTGAGTATTTGGTCTACACCGATGCATCTTTGCAAGGACTTAGAGGTGTATTACAGCAGGAGAGACATACCATAGCTTATGCTTCCCGTAAGCTTAAGCCTCATGAGAAGAATTACCCCACGCATGATTTGGAATTGGCGGCAGTGGTATTTGCCCTACGAATTTGGAGGCACTATCTTTTGGGGGAGAAGTTCCAATTGTTCACGGACCACAAGTCCCTACAGTACCTGTTCACGCAGAAGGAGTTGAACATGCGGCAAAGGAGGTGGCTTGAGTTTGTGAAGGACTACCAGTTCGATATCCAGTGTCACCCGGGTAAGGCTAATGTGGTAACAGATGCGTTGAGCCGTAGGCCAGCAGATGAGGTGGCAGGGGTGTGGAAGGCTAAGTGGAAGGAGTTGGGACACCAGGATGCAGTGGCCCGATCTTTCATGTCTGTGATGATCGTTACACCGCAGATTGTCACGAAGGTAGTACGGGCACAGGCTAATGACTCGTTCTGTCAGGAGCAGATAGTTCGATTACTAGCTGAGGGAGCCGAGTCCTATACCATTAGCTCAGACGGGGGATTACGCTTCAATGGAAGATTGGTGGTTCCGGAAGGGGAGAAATTGCGACACGAGGTGATGGCAGAGTCGCACGGCTCACGGTACATCTCGGAGGGGACAAAATGTACCAAGACATGAGACGACAATATTGGTGGAGCGGTATGAAGAGAGATATTGCTGAGTTCGTTTCGAAATGCGCCACTTGACAGCTAGTAAAAGTGGATCATCAGAGACCGACAGGACTTCTACAGCCGTTGGAGGTCCCGGTGTGGATGTGGGAGAGCATATCCATGGACTTTATCACGGGGTTGCCTACATCGCAGAGGGGTCACGACTCCGTTTGGGTAATTGTGGACAGGTTGTCCAAAGTCTCTCACTTTTTACCCGTAAGGACTAACTACACTATGGCACAGTATGCCCAGCTCTTCATTTCAGAGGTTGTGAGACTTCACGGTGTGCCCCTAAATATCGTGTCTGACAGAGACAAGATATTTGTTTCGCAGTTTTGGGAGAGTTTCCAGGAGGTCATGGGCACGGAATTACGATTGAGTACGGCTTTTCATCCGCAGACCGATGGGCAGATCGAGCGCACAAATCAGATGTTGGAGGACATGCTACGCATGTGCATTATTGACTTTGGAGGTGGATGGGAACAATACCTTCCACTGGTAGAGTTTGCTTATAATAACTCCTACCAGTTCACTATTGGCATGGCCCCGTTTGAGGCATTGTACGGTAGGCCTTGTCATTCCCCAGCATGTTGGTTAGAGGTGGGGGATAACAAACTACTTGGGTCGGAAGTGATTCAGGATACTTCGGCAAGGATTAAGTTGATTCGGAGTCACATTCGGATAGCTCAAGACCGGCAGAAGAGTTATGCTGATGTGAAGAGATATTTCAGGGAGTTCCAAGTGGGGGACCAGGTTTTGCTCAGAGTATCTCCTATGAAGGGGATTATGCGTTTTGGGAAGAAGGGGAAGTTGGCACCGAGGTATGTGGGGCCGTTTCCTATTATTGAGCGGATTGGACCAGTTGCGTATAGACTCGGGTTACCGGAGCATTTACACCGGATTCACGATGTGTTTCGTATTTCCTCGCTAAGGAAATATCTCAGGGACGATTTGGCTCATTCTCACATCGCTTTGGAGGAGATTGATTTACAGCCTGATAGCTCCTACGAGGAGGGGCCGATTGCTATTTTGGACCGAAGTGAGAGGAAGCTGCGGTCAAAGATAGTTCCGTTAGTGCGTGTTCAGTGGCGACATCACAATGTCGAGGAGTCCACATGGGAATGCGAGGATGAGATGCGCGAACGTTATCCATAGTTGTTTTTATCAGGTACTTTCTAGTTCCGAATTTCGGGACGAAATTCTGTTATTAGGGGGGAAGTATGTAATACCCCGTATTTTTGGCGATATTTATTTTTGGGATTAATTAATTAAATGAGAATTAATTGGAAATTAATCCAGATAAAATACTAGCGAGTTGTGAGTTGGTATTTGACTATATTGAGTATATATGATGATATATGGATATTGAATTATCAAATTGGTCGTGAGATTGATATACGATAATTTAGACATTTTATTGGGACGCGTGAGACAGTCGCGTCAGGATATAATTATTTTATTTATAAAAGTGAATTTAAATTCTATTAACCGTATGGTCGTTTGGAGTGCGCCAACGCGTCCGGAAGGGTCGAGATAGTCAGAAAACACTAGCTGGGGGTTTAGTTTGGGTCCCGGGGTATTTTTAGGCCATACTGGCAACATAAAGGGTATTTTGGTAATATTGTATTTTTGGGATTTAATAATGAAGAAAATTAGGATTTATAATCTGATTTGGGTAACTAACCACTAAACCCACTACCAACCATATTGACCCATAAGACTACGGGGAGTTTTAAAATTTGGTTATCTAAGTCTCCTAAACAAACCCTAGCCACCCTAGCCACCTTTGGAGAAGAAGGCTTGTAGAGAGAGAGAGAGAAGGAATTCTGCAGAAAAAGCTTCATCAAACCAACACCAAATTCAGAGACACTCGAGGCAAGTGATTTAATTCTATTTAATTCAGAGAATGTTTCTTCCATGTTTGATAAATTAAAAGATTTACATTTGTTCTTGGAAGTTAAATAAAAACCCATTTTAATTGGACTTAGGACTTGAATTTTGAGGACAAATTGCATGTAGAATAGTATGGAGATGATTATTCTGATGTTAATATATGTAGGATGTAATAAAAACGGATCTAGAATGGACTTATTGAGGATTTAAAATTCTAGGGTTTATGTTCTTGAAAATCTGGGGGAAAGGGTAGAGATTTGATGAATTAATGATGTTTAGGATGTGTTAATTCCTTAAAAGATGTTAGTATATGACCTTAGTATGTTTTAGGATGATTGGAGACCTTAAAACATTGATTGGACGAATTTTGGTTGAGATTTGAGGTGTAGAAATTGGTGAAAAACGAGATAGGATTTCTGGGCTTGAATCTGGTCACTCGTTAAAAGACCTACCCAGGTCGTTCGAACGAGATCGTTCGAACGAGCTTCTAACGAGTTGAAAGTTTGGGGTTCTAACGAGAGGGATGTTCATTCGATAATCTCGTTCGAACGAGATCTCGTTAGATAGCCCAGTTCGTTCGAACGAACTCTCGTTCGAACAGCCTCGTTCGAACGAGACTTCTAACGAGCTGGAAGTTTAGGCCTTTTTAGCCTGTTTTGATTTTGGGAATCCCGTAAACTTGTTCGAGGATAGAGATAACACTCCTTTTGGGATTTATGGGTAGATTTGGAACATTTGGGTTGTTATGAGGAGAAAATCTTATATAAGTGTGGATCGAATCAAATAGACATTATGAGCTGAGACGTGAATGCCTACTACGATGTGAGAATAAATTATGGCGCGTATAAATATGGACCGGGATTATATAAGTTCTATATGTATTAAGTTGGTACGAGAATGAGATAAGTACTACAATTAAACTACGGTGATTACTAAGTTGCGTGTTTACTTAGTATTGATATATGATTTGTGTGTATGACATACCTACCATACTTGCTATCACGGGAGGTTTGCGTTCGCTTAGGGCCCTCTAATCCTTGTGTTTCCTGGATTTAGACTGGTTACCTCGATGAACATAGGTCAGAGAAGGACTTATTGGGATGTTAATAAGTCTGCTGATCGTGGGAGCGCAGGTATGTGCGTGACCCATGTGATGTGACTGTGTTCGCCTCCACTGTTTGTGATTTATGTTATCTGAACGATTCCTGAGAGATTCGAAATACGTAATTCCTTATGTACGTGATGTACCGGAATGGATAGCAGAGTATGTGTGCACCGCATCTTAGTCTCGGGGTGCTTATATTGTATATTTATGTTGTGGAAAATATACAGTTAATAAACTGGGAACTTTCATATGGTATTGTGTGTATAACTATGGAATAACAAAAGGGATGATCTATAATGAGTTGTATTACTTTTATGTGAGAACCTGAATTTACGTTAAGCCCCTATTTAATTGCGAGCGTTATTATGTTAATGGGAACCGAGTAATAAGGGTAGAACCTTTGACAATCTAGCTAGATATGATGTCACTTAGCTAGTGGTTAGTGTCAGTTTAGATGGGTACTTACGTTAGGAGTGCACATTTAGTCGAGAGGTGAGGATTTCATGTGAGTGCACGTCCTAACATGTACTTTGCATTTAATGTTTTAAATGTTTTTAAAGCACTTGCAGGTTTTTAAAATATCTCCACATTCGGGCTCTGACCTGTTTGCTTTCAAATATATTTTTTTTGTAAAACCATTTTAGGTGCCCAGCCACAAGGACACCATGCATAGGATACTCATTCAGGTGACGAGTTGTAGCTGTTTGTGGAAGCTACAGGGATTTGCTTTTAGACGCTTCTACCATTTGGATTCCATATTCAGTATTCTTCAGTTGTAGGGCATGTTGCCCAAATTCTATTAGAGACTTTTCCATTTCAGTTTTCAGACTTGGCATGTATTGATTCAGTATTCAGCATTTAGTTATTCATTTCAGTTGTGGAGTTGGTTATGAGGAGTTTTTCCCCCGGATTTATTTATATCGTGTGATGGTTATTCTATTGTTTTCGTTATAGTGAATGGTGATATTATTCTTGCTTAAAATCTTTCACTGCATGTTAATTAGACTTTAATTAAAATTTGGCAACTTACTTTTTAAATACTAGGTGGTTAGTAATAATAAAATATTTTCGACAGTGATGCTATTAGCTGAGCCAACTTGGCATTTTGAATTAATTTAATAAAGGAGTTGCTACCCGGTATTTAATTAGTCGGGGTGTCACACTTATGATATTGACATGTTTTCCAATATTATTGAACCTAAGGAAATAGAAGTTTCATTAAAAGTTTAATCTAAAATGAAAGAGGAAGTTTAGTCTGACTCCGAGTATGATTTTAACTCGGTGGTTTCACCCTTTTTGCAAAAAAAATTCAAAAAATTTCTCAAACTTAGAAAATAAAATACTTTCAAAGAAAATTAAAGTTTTGAGAAATACTGAAATTATAAATCGGGAAAGAAAAATTTTGAAAATGAAAGAAAAGATTACCCTAATAGATGAAGAGAGATGTTATGAGTGCGAGGGTAAGGGTCTCAAAGATTATGAGTGTGCTATGAGATTAAAGAGACAAGGAAAATATAAATATACTTTCAATTCCACGCTTAGTGATAGCGATGTTTAGTCGGTGGCTTCCGGGGATGAATCACCACATGGACGTAACTTCACCGCATTCATGTCTAGTCATATTAGTACATTTAGTGCACCTAAGGCCGATGAGAAATTTGCTAAATGTGATCATCTCGACAGTGAGTCTAGTCATCCTGAAGAGAGTGAGGGAAAAGAAGTTTTCAGTGAGGAAAATAGTGACCTTCAACGTGCTTACGTCAAACTTTACACTGAGTTATTTAAAATGAAAAAAAAAGGTTTAACACTTAGAGTGTTATATTTAGAGAACGAGTTGAGAGAGGAAAGATAAAATAAGTCCTATTAGAGTCAACATCGATAAGGGAAAACAAAAAGTTACCTGCACTCGGTTAACTAAGCAAGACGAAAAAGACCTTATTGTTCAAGTTTCTCTTAAGGTTCAAAATAATTCCCAATGGTGTTTTGATAGTGGGTACTCTAAGCACATGAACAGTGACATACCATTTTGTACCAACCTTGAGGATCGTAAGGAAGGTAAAGTCACATTTGGAGATAGGAGTAGGTCCAGTATTTTAGGACGTGGATGTTTTGAGATACCCATATTTCCTAAACTAGATAATGTGTTGTACGTAAAAGGGTTAAAAGTAAAATTAATTAGCATATTCTAATTTTGCGATGCAAACTTTATGATAAAGTTTGACTTGTCAAAATGTAATGTATATAATCAATTCGATTAACTTTTACTACAAGGAGTGAGGACTAAAGATAATTGATATGGGATCATACCCAAGTCCTCCTTTGTGTGCAACGGTGCCATGGTCTCCTCTATGGACCTTTGCCATGAATGAACAGGTCATGTGAACTTTAAAGATCTTGAGAGATTAGTGAAAAAGGACCTAGTTCATGGCTTACTGTCACTTGGGAAACCAACTTCCTCGGTTTGTGGACCTTGCCACTACGGAAAAAAATTCTAAGTCCCCATCAAAAGTTGAATACCATTACCACCACACGTGTTTTGGAATTGATTCAAATGGATCTTTTGGGCCCTACTCGCTCAGTGAGTTTAGATGGTAAGAAATACATTCTCGTGATGGTCTATGACTTTTTGAGATATTTTATTATCGAATTTCTTAGAGAAAAGTCTGATGCGGCTGAGTTCCTGACAACAAAGTGCCGAGTCCTATAAAACCAACACGATGCCACTATTAATTGAATGTGTAGTGATAATGACATTTAATTAGAAGAAGTTGGAGTGGATAGCTATTGTGATGAAGTGGGAATCATACACGAGTTTTTGGTCATTCGTACTCCTTAACAAAATGGGATATTTGAGAGGAAGAACCAGATGATACAAAGGATGTCTAGACCCATGCTTCTAGGGAGAAACGTGCCTAGACATTTTTGAGTAGAGGTAATGTGTATCGCATTCCATACCGTGAATAGGATATATCTTCTCCATACTTAATACATAATCCATATGAGTTGTGGATAGGGAAGAAGCCCAACCTATCATATTTTCGTGTTTTGGGGAGTACTTACTACATCTTTAGAGATAGAGATAAAATAGGAAAGCTCGACTCCCAGGGAGTCGAGGGGATATTCTTAGGTTATTCATCTTCGAGTAGGACTTATAAGGTATTTAACCTTACAAGATCTAAGGTTATGGAGGCAATAAGCATCACGATTAGATACGAAGAGATGCCGACATCTATTGACCCTAAACCCAAGTGTGAGGACGATGGATCCCCTAGTGATAATCCCATCCTTTCGCATACTACCCCGATGGAACCCGCTCTTAATTTAGAGGATCCAACCTTTTCAGTTCGAAAGAGTCATGACACAAACTCTATACTTGGTTATCCTACGCTAGGTGTAAAAAATCATGCTCATCTTGAGAATATGGTTAACTAACTTTGCTACACCTCTTTAGTCGAGCCTAAGAATTTGAAACGAGAACATAAGGATGGGCATTAGATATCCACTATGCAAGATGAATTTCTTCTGTTTTGAAAGAATGATGTTTATGAGTTAGTCCTTCGACCAAGCGAGACTAATGTGATAGGTACCAAGAGGATTTTCAAGAATAATATGGATGAGAATGGTACGATAGTTTGCAATAAGGGTAGGTTGGGTGCTCAAGGCTACACAAAAATTTAGGATGTAGACTTTGACAAGGCATTCACTCTTATTGCTAAGCTTGAGTTCATTCTCTTACTCCTCTCCATAGCATGTCATCTCCATTTTAAGTTATATCAAATGGATGTCAAGAGTTCCTTAACAACATTCTACAGGAGGAAGTTTACGTGGAACAACCAAATGGGTTTGAATACCTAAAGCACCCATGACACATATTTTATGTTAAGAAGGCCATGTATGGTTTGAAGAAAGCAACCTATGATTGGTACGAGAGGCTCACTTCCTATCTCCTAGCTCGTGGCTTTAAGGGATGGGGAGTGGATAAGACATTATTTATGAGGAAAGAGAGTGGTGATATCTTGGTTGCCCAAGTTTATATGTACAACATTGTATTTATATCCATGTGCTCTTGATATGCTCACACTTTTGAGGAGGTGATGAAGATAAAGTTTGAGATGAGAATGCTTGGTGAGCTTACATTTTTCCTAGGTCTCCAGATACGTCAGTTAGGGGATGTGATATTCATATCTCACTCCATATATTGCAAAGGACCTAGTGACTAAGTTTGGTTTAGACTCCGCTAAGAACTCATTCACCCCTATGAGTACATTTACTAACCTTAGTAAAGACACTTTAGGTCAAGACATAGAGAAAACCCTTTATCGGAGCATGATAGGTAGTCTTCTCTACATGACCGCTAGTTTTCCCGACATTGCCTTTAGTGTTGGAGTCTGTGCATGATACCAAGCATCCCCGAAATAGTCACACTTGCTTTCACATAATTGTATCATCAAATACATGAGTGTCATTCTTTCCTATGGTATTTATTATTACTTTGATACCGATGACCGTTTGTTTACCTATTCGGATGCCAAGTGGGCTGGTGATGTTGATGGTTGTAGGAGCACAACAGGTTGGTGTTTTTACTTTGGGAGTGATCTTATATCTTGGTTGAGGAAGAAGAAAAATTCCATATATTTTCCATGATCGAGGCTGAGTATATTTTCGTTGGGAGATATTGCATGCAACTCTTTGGGTATTTGCTCTGTTGATTGAATTCGGGTACTTTATCTTGTATTTCATTTTGGTATATTTTAAAAAATTCCAAAAATATTTTCAGTTGTTAAGAAAAAGTTGAAAAATTGAAAAAGATTTGATTTTGATAAATTTTTTGAAAAAGGCAAAAATATTTTTGTATTTTCTTTTTTCACCCTATATGGATGAACATTTACGATATTTTGATCATTCCTATATTCCATCAATTCACGTGACGTTTTCGTAGTGCTTTGAGACATGGATTTGCTTTGTTAGTGTGCTTAATAATGCGTGGATAATATTTATGACTCTTTATCACCTTTATTGAACACATGCACAAACTTTTTGAACATTGTAGTTACTTGTCATGTGTTAATTACGATCTTCTCATCTCATTCCTTATTAATAATGAACCAAATGTAAAAGGAAATAAGTTGTGCTTGTAAGAACCATTGTTCGGATTTCTTTTCACAAAAAATATTGATATATGTTAAGCAATGCAAAGGGTCTACGAAAGAGACAAATTCTCTCTGCGTTAAAAGTAACAATTTGAAAAGAGCCTAAAAAGATTAGCGGCATACAAAAATAGAAGTGACAAGGCCAATTTGATTTCATTGATGCTTCGCTACATATGAGCATTATGATATCTTCAAAATATTTGAGAGCGAAATATTTTATATGTGATATTTTGAGGGTGTTATAAAGTATAAGATCAACAGGTTTGCACAACGGACTCTCTTGAAAATTTTTAAATAGTTTGGCATTATCGTTTTGACAATAATTAAAATTTATGGCTTATTGTATAAGTCGAGTCAATTTTATTTGAGCTCAACATTTTACATCTAAGGTAGAAATTCATTTTTTCTTTAGAAGTATCTGATGACTTCGTTCACCTATGTTATGAATGTTTATGTTGATTTGCCGAGGGAAAATGTTCACACAATTTCATTCTATTTCACGATTAGGATATTTTAGTATTATTCCACGGAGACTATTTTTTTTGTTCATATGTGTACTTTTTATACTTGTTATGCTTGAAAATTTCAAAAATTTCAAAAATAATTGTTTGACAGGGTGAGAACACATTATTCCTTTTAGATTATCATTTAATGTGCTTTATTGATTATCTTTGTGATGAATTCTATGCCTCTTCATGTGATGCTTATTTTTCATGCTTAGATTCTGACCCTTTGTCTATTATGGACAAATCGGGAGAGAAGAAATTAAGGGGGAGTTTTATTTATTTTTATTTAAAATTCGTATGCATCACGATATTTCTTTTGTGTCATGTGTGTAGGTTTCTTCTGCCTTGTTGATGATTTCTTGGACCACATAAGATGACGACTTTTCATTTGAAGACTTATACATTTCTGCATTTCCGTTTCTTAATTTGGGACGGCATTAGTTTTATTAGTTTTAGGTGTCAATTTGGCTTCGGTTTGTGTTTTGTACTGGAATAGCTAAAGGGGGAGATTTATAAGAGCAGCTCAATATAGTTTTTATTTTGTTATCTCGTTACACCCCAGTGCACCTTCATGACTAGTATGTTGGTTCCTAAATCCCTCTCTTACCCAATTCTAACCATTGTAATCCTATTCCCTTAACATCAATGTATTCTTATTATTACATTATTTTGACTAAACCCCCGGGTAAATTAATTTGACTATCTCGACCCTTCCGAACACATTGGCTAACTCGAAATGACCATAAGAGTGACTTACAATTTATTCACTTTTAATAATAATAATAATAATAATTTAATCCCGATATGACACAGGCGCGTCCCGATTTAATTTCCACAATTATCAAATTATACACTCATGATAATTTCAATAAATTTGATTATACATATTTCTTTTCCCATTAAGTAATATTAAAAAAATTTCCAATAATTACTAAATCTCACCACGCTAGTGAATATTTAAAATAATTTTTGAATTAATAGTAAATTAATATCTCAATTTAAATTTAGTACATCCCTAAATTTAAAAGTCATAAAAATACGGGGTATTACAATTATCTAACATTAAAAACATAATATGGTCTCAACTCCCATAAATAAACTCAACTGAATAAATAAACGAGACCAACATGGTCGATACAATCTCTGAAATAATAGAGTTTAAAATTAAAAAGACTGAAATGAAATAGCTACCTAATCTTAGAATCAAGTGAGCGAATGAATATGATGAAGTGGTAAGTCTGAATATCCTCAGCACTACTGCTCCTATCTAAGAATGTTTGGAATTATTTTTATTTATCTATTTTGGGTCAGAGCCCAAAAATTTGCAAGAAATACTTACTATATCACGGAAGTAATAATATGTGGTTCATTCACATTATCATGCCAACCCATCGAAACTCATATGCAAGCGATACATCACCTTTACAAAATGAGTGAAATAGATAAAAGAATGTCCCAACTCAAGGAGTAACTAACAAGTCATCTGAACTACATAAATACATCTGAATGCAACTAATAAGCATTAAGGGTAAAACCAAGTCCACGCCCACTGATGTCACCAAAATATCAAGATACACATATTCTCATAAAATAGCACAAAATATGACATAAGGTTCTTTATTAAAATTTTCATCAATAACTATATCATAAAATATTATAAGCCCCATAAGACACCATACGAAGACATCAAATTATGGGTTCCTTCTCGTGCCTTTAAGGGTATTCACGTAGGAGTCCCGGACCTAACGGATTTAAAACATGAAAAAGACAAAGAATGGGGATCACTATTCAGTCACACCATTGATTAGTACCATAGAAAAACCCATCTGATGGATCAAGACATCCACATATACTCATCGTGAAGTGGTGACCAACAGAACATATAACCTATTGACCTCTACAAAATCTTCTCATCATCCATGAGTGCGATGGATGGTGCCAAAATCTATTTAAATTAAACTCCGACTGATATATTCCTCATGAGCCAAATACGGTATGTTCAGAAATAATGACATAACCATATATATATATATATATATATATATATATATAATTATATATATATATATATATATATATATATATCCACCCATATATACTACGACAATCCTTTCACCCTAATTGCATAAAACTCATATATAGTTTTTATTTTGTTATCTCGTTACACCCCAGTGCACCTTCATGACTAGTATGTTGGTTCCTAAATCCCTATCTTACCCAATTCTAACCATTGTAATCCTATTCCCTTAACATCAATGTATTCTTATTATTACATTTTCTTGGATTCAATGCTTAATTTGTGGGTATTTTCCATTGTTAGGACTTATTTTTTCAAGCATGATAATATTTTCCTACTTGTAATCATATGTTCCACACACTACATAATTTGTCAAGTTGCTCACCATTTGCACACATATTTAATAGTTTGGAATGTTATTATGTGATGTTAGGTGTTTGAACAATTTTCATGGGTTATTTAGGATGGTTGTGCAAAATTTGTGGGGTTTATTCCACACATGTGAGAAAATTCTTCCAACTTGCAATCATACCTTTCAAATGCTAAATTCTTTAAGCTATTGTCACCATGAGCATACACTTGATATGTTCTCACAATTATTTTTTATTGATATAGTATGTTAGTTCAAATGGCACCCCTATTTTCAGTTTGTGTACACCAAGTGTTTGTGAAAATGACTACATCGGTTTTTACCCTTCAAATTGGCACACACTTAATTTATTATGCACCCCATGGAATAATTTCTCAAATTTGAAATGCTTTTACGCATCGACCAACGGATGACCACATTTATTTTAAGAGTATTCACATACATATTTGTTCCCTTATAGGGACTTGTCTTATTTTGGTTTTCCAAAACACATTAGGTTCTTGATTTACCTCTCCAAAAAGCTTAGTCAAAACTCAAGATCTTGAAGCCAATTTTGATCATCCTAGTTATCTCATATATCACATTATAGGATGAAAGATAGATTGAAGAATTTCCACACCCACGTCACGTGATTTTACAAATCTTTTCAAACATCGTGGTAAAATATTTGTGTGTGTGTAAAACTTGTGGATTTGCCATCTTGATTTTTCTTATGAACAAATCTTTGAAAAATAAGAAGATTAGAAAAAATGAATGGAACCTTTTAGTTTCATTACATCGATGTTTTGACTCGCTGAAGCAAAAATGGTGTGTTTCTTATGACAATTTCTCTAACTTTTTACACAATCATCATCATTTCTAAAGCTTCTCCGTAGAGATGTCTTTTGCTACAACGATACTTGCTCACTGGACATTAGAGTCTGAGAAGGATCTGTAAGAATTCTCTAGAAATTCCCATGGCTTGTCTATCGCCACAGGTCCGTGAATATGCTTTTGAGATCTTTGAGGATCATCTAGATTTTTATGCAAAAAAGTCACTTTTGGGGTGATAATTGGACATGGTAGCCCCAACAACTCTCTCACACATGCTTTGTGTAAGGGATGTGTTCTTTTGGCTTGTATTGGTATTGGGTTAGCCCACTTGGATTGTTTTCTCTACTTAAATCGGTAATACTACTCATTTCAAAATATCCCCTCAAATATTTCAAGAGCGAAATACCTAGAGAGATTTTTGTGTGCTATTTTCTTCTATTCTAAGAAGATAAGAACACATTTACAAAAAAAGAGTGAAACCCATTTTTAAATTCTAGTTCATCTTTTTATCTTTCTCTTCTTTGCATTTAATCACCTCTCTTTTTAGAGATTGATTAATATGAAAGAAGGTGAAGCCTTTACCAAGAAATAATTTTAAAAAAATCAAACTTTCTATACAATTTGGGTCTTCCTCCTAATAAGAAGTATTTTGATCTTTGAGGTTCTTTTTTGGGGCCGAAATCATTTATGATGTCCTAAGTTTGAAGGTGAAGGCTTGTCCAACATTTTTGATATGTGTCGAGACATAAGAGATGTTGAGAACATCTATCCGTGTATAGGAATATTTGGCATTCTACGAATTGGTAGAAAAAGTATGAGGTATGAGTTAGCGAGGAAGGATTTTTCGTCGTTAGTCCCCTTTGTAATTCTTTACCAAGTTTTTAGTTAGATTGCTGCATTGGCTGAAGGTTTTTCCCATTAGTGGATTTTTGTTCTCTTATATTTTCATCTTATGTACCTCTTTCCCATTTTTTTTATCACCCATATGCTTAAAAATATATAAAACTTGAGTTAGTTTATTAAAATTTTGTTTAACTTTTCAACACTAAATTTTAGGTGTCAAAAATAATTTTTGGTGGATCTTCATTTCGAAATGAAATATGCACTCTCAACTGGTATAATGCCTTGTTCATATTTTGTTATGGTTGAAAAACCTAGAGTTAGATCGTGAATTTTTGTGT
Source organism: Sambucus nigra (assembly GCA_949130495.1). NCBI lineage: Eukaryota > Viridiplantae > Streptophyta > Magnoliopsida > Dipsacales > Adoxaceae > Sambucus > Sambucus nigra. The sequence goes on from OX422208.1 coordinate 590,343,386, forward strand.
TCATACGAAGAATAAAATCATGTATAGGGGTATGAATAATTTTTTAGAGCATTGATTTACATACCTATACTTTTGGCTCTTTAGATGGAGTTCCATTGAATGGTAGAAAGTTGTAGCAATCTTCATCTATTGGTGACAAATGTTCTTCTAATATTGATAGTTTATCTTCTTATGGTTGCTCCAGTGATGATTCTTTAGATGAAGGAGATAGTAACCTTCGATAATATTATGACAAACTGTTTTTCGAAAATGCTAGACTTAAAAACACCTCATTGAAATTTTCCATTGAATTGAAAAAATGTGAAAAGGAAAATGTTTCTTTAAATATAAGGGTCTCTTTTCAGCAATGCTCAATGTGCGCCTCTTAGTACGAGTTCCCTTTTGATGGAAATGACTATGAGGTTTTTCAAGAAAGGTTAAAAATTTACAATATGAGTTGGAAGAATGTAAACCTTACAACAACTCTTTAAATGAGAACATAACCTCTTTTGAAAATGAGTTAATCTCTTATAAGGATGTCAAGGTTACCATTGAAGATGTATCCAAGAGGATGGAAAAATTAGTTTTGTTTCATAGTACATCTTCTACTGGTATACATGGCATTGGTTTTGAAAAACCTCATGTTAAATCTAAATTTAAGGACAAAATTATTTTTGTAAAATCTTATCAAAAGACTCAAGTATCTTAAGAGTCTTCATCATCCCTTGGGAATAAAACTATTTCAAATCCTCTGAAGAAAACTGGTCATCGCTTTTTGCATCCTTTCACCTTTTACAATCCTGATGGTCATTTGAAAGATTATTGTTATAAGCTTATGAAAAACTCCAAGGTAGATAAGAAAACTCACTTGGATGAAATTTACACCTTGAAATGAATTTTAATTCGCTATTTGGAAAATCTAAAAGTATTTTATCACAAATTGAGAAAAATTCAAAATTAAACATATTGAAAATTGTTAAAAAGATTTATTGAAGAATAACAAGACCAAAGTTGTTTGTAATAAGAAATAAAAATGGCGTGTTATTCATACTACGTTAGTAACCCCAATTTATTCACAATGGAATTTCGATAGTGGGTGCTTTAGGCATATGGCTAGAAACCAAGAATTATTTTCCAAACTTATTTGGAACAAATTCGACTCGATTACTTTTGGAGATGTGAAAAAATCTAACATCATTGGGAAGGACATCATAGAAATCATTAATTTTCCTAGGATAGATAATGTTTTTTCGATGGACGTCTTAAAGGAGAACTTTCTTAGCATATGTCAAATGTGTGATGATCGTCAGAACATGCTTTTTACTAAAAAAATAATGTCCCGTCCTTGATTCTAAGGGTAAATTAATTTTTAAGGGTATTAGAACCATGGAGAATTTCTATAGAGTCAATGTCTCCGTGGGTATGATTTTTAATAGTTTTAAGGAAGACGTGGACGATCTTTTGTATAAGAGGTGAGGTCACTTGAATTTTCAAGATATCAGTAGACTTGCTAGGAATGTACTTGATTGTGACTTATGTACTTTAGGATTAACGTCTTCCCTTGTGTGTGGCACTTTCCAAATGGGGAAATTCATAATCCACATAGGAAATTGAATTTTATTACCACCTCACGTGTGTTAAAGCTTTTACACATAGACCTTATAGGTTTGATGTGTACAGAAAGCATAGGTGGTAGACGTTATGTTCGTATGATTGTAGATGACTTCAATAGATTCAGTTTTGTAAATTTTTTGCATAGCAGGTCCGATGCTAAGGAAACTTTTATTCCTAATTTAAGAAAAGGCATGATATATCGTAAAAATTCTTAATAACTATGAAAAGGAATTTGAAGGAATGAGTATGCCGTAATGGTTTAGTGAAGTTGGAATACACCATGAATTTTTGGGCTCCAAAACGTCTTAAAAAATGGAATAGTTAAAAGAAAGAATCAAATTATCCAAGAGATGAATAAGTCCATGTTGAATGGAGAGAATGTTCCAAAAAGGTTTTGCACAAAATCTCTTCATATGACTTGTCACACCGCCAACCGAGTCTATTGGACGTACGGTGCCAACCAAACCCCTTATGAGATTTCGAAAGGAAATAAACCCAAACTCAAACACTTTAGAGTCTTTGGAAACAAATGCTACATACTCAAAGATAAATAATACTTGACAAAGCATGACTCTAGGCATTTTTCATACCTATTACACCAATAGTCATGCTTATCGTGTTTTTAATTGTGTCTCTCCAAAAGTTATGGAAACCATTAATTTTGTCATCGATGATAATGATTGCTTTGATTTAAAATAGAATTATTATGAAAATACAAATTTCCTATTTCCTTATGTTGAAGAAAAGGGATAAGTAGGAGATGTGGAAGAGTATGAAGAGGTAGCCCCACCACTGGATGAGATTTTAAGTGTAGAAGACACACCTCCTTGGGTTAGGAAAGGTCATGAAATTTATAAAATCATTGGTAGTCCTTATTGTTGGAGTGAAGACTAGATCTCAAATCCAAAGAGTAGTTAAATTTTTGTGTTACACTTCCACAATCAAAACTAAGAATGTGAAGGATGACTTATTGGATGAATATTATGTTGATGCTATGAAAGAAACATTAGACCAATTCTCTAAATAAGAAGTTTGGACTCTTGTCCCCGTACCAAAAGATTCTCATATTATCGGTACTAAGTGGGTCTTCAAAAACAAGTGTGATGAATATGGTGCCATTTTAAGGAATAAGGCAAGACTCACGACTTAAGGATATATTCAATTTGAAGGTATAGATTTTGAGGAGTCTTTTTATCCCGTTGCTAAGCTTGAATCAGTTCGTTTACTATTATCTATAGGATGTGGCTTAGACTTGAATCTCCACTAAATGGATATAAATAACGCCTTTCTAAATGACAATCTTCAAGAGGAAGTCTATGTGTCACAACCAAAAGGTTTTGAGGATCCCAAATTCCCAACACATGTTTATCTCCTAAAAGGATATGACCTTATAAAATCATTTAGAGCTTGGTCTTAAATACTTACCTTATATCTCGCGGGGAATAGATTTAAAAGAGGAAATGTGGACAATACCTTATTTTTGACATCTTGTGGGGAAGACATTATGGTTTCCTAAGTGTAATTTGATGACATTGTTTTTAACTCCATAAATGAGGAACGTGCTTAAGAATTTGCGTTGATTATGAAAAAATAATTAGAGATGATCATGGTTGGGGAACCCACTTTATTTCTTGGTCTCCAACTGTAAAAAAATTGATTGTGGGATTTTTATTTTGCAATATAAATATGCAAAGGAACTTGTACAAAAATTTATCTCGACTCTTATAAGCCTAAACGTACCCCATGGGTGTTTTCGTTAAGTTTGGAAAGGATATCGATGGAAAGGATGTTGATGAGATGCTTTATCATAGCATGGTCGGTAGTTTTTTGTACCTCACGACAAGTCGTTCTGATATCTATTTTAGTGTAGGAGTTTGTGCTTGCTACAAATCTTGTACTAAGGAGTCCCACTTGAAATCCATCAAACGTATTATAAGGTATATTTGTGGGACCAAGGTGTTTGGTAGTTGGTGCCTTAGGAATATCAATACATTCTTGTCGGATTATTCAGATGCCGATTGGGAGGGAGATATTCATGGGAGGAGGAGTACATTAGGAGGGTGATTCCATTTTGGAAGTTCTTTGGTCTCTCAACACGCTAAGAAATAAAATTGTGTTTCACTTTCCACAATCAAAGCATGGTGTATTACGGTGTGAAGTTGTTGTTCTTTACTCCTTTGGAAGAAGTAAATATTGGAAGATTATATTATTAACTGATATTTTATGGTTATATATTGTGACACTACTAATTCTATTAATGTATCCAAAAATCCCAATTAACACTCTCAGACGAAGTATATAGATACACAGCATAACTTTATTAGAGATTTTGTTTAATAGAAAGTCGTATCTTTAAGATATCTTTCTAGGATTTGTGATTATTTAATTTGTTGCATCTTTTTATCTTATTCCATGTTGTTCTTTTCAATAAGAGTTGGCTGTATTCTTTTCCATAAAAATATTTGTTAAAGAGGATCATTTATTTTCTCTTTTGATTATATAATCCTTGCCATATTTTTGTATCTCAAATGGTTATTTTTGAATAATTTTTCCTTTTATTTGAATAAAAGTGATTTTGTGCATCATAAGAAATTTTTTTATTTTCTTTTAAAGTCTTATAAACTTTAAGAATTTTTTATTGGGAACATATGGTCACATCTTATTGCACTTTACACCGCACTACACATTGTATAAATGCCACTTTATGAGGAATGAAAAAGTTATACAATATTTTATAAACGATTCAAAGCTTAAAATATTTGTGAGAGAGTTCATTATCCTCAAATGTGTATGTGCGAGAATTTATCATTATTTAAAGGAGTTGAAAAGTTATATACTATATATAAAAAATCATGAGAGATGATGTGGTTAGGGCTACAATTTTCATGGGATGATGCTACCTTTAAAAATTGGAAATATAATCCCATCTTAGTAATGAAGTAGTGAAAGCCTCGACATGTAAAAACATTTTGAACAAAACAATATTTCAAATATTTATATACATTCAAAATTGAGCAACATCAAGGAAGTAAAACTAAAGGTTTTAGCCAGATCTCTCACTAAGGAAGAGAAAAGTGTTAGTTAAAAATATCTTAAAAGGTTCTAGAAATTTTCACTAGTATTATAGATTTGAGTCATTTGTTCTTGAATTGTATTCTTAATTAAACTCAAGCTTGATTTGTACTTTTAATGGTGCTCTTTGTTTTTTTTTTCACATATGAGATATGATCTTATGTTGATAGTTGATAAAACTCATCATGTTATTAGGCTTTGAGATAATCTTCTCTTGATTCTGAACACTTGTCATAAATCTCACAACATTTGGTAAGTGAAACTTTAATCTATATTTTTCCTTATCCAAATAAAGGGTTTGGCATTTTTTTTCACTATGTATTACATATCTAAATCATGAACAACAAAATCATTATATAGATTATGCTACCCTAACTCTACTTTACTGACTTCATGTTCCACTTATGCTTTTATTGATTCTCTTTTCTTGTTACTTTTCTTTGTCTACTTATTTGACAAAAATGGGAAGAAGTTTTAGTAGAGGGGGGAGTTTTCATATTTAGGGAGAGATTTTAATGTTTCTTCATATGTTAGTTAGTATAGAATTCATAACTATATCTATTATGACTAACTTTTGAATATTGTGGATTTCTTCGCATTGGTATTTTGATGAAGTTTGCTAGTGTGGTTCAGGAAATCTTGCTTTTAGTCTGTCAAAGTAGTATATTGTAGTTTTTTTATTGTAAGAAATTGTAATTTGTATCTTCATTGTGTTACTTATAATCTTTGTTTGTTGTGTTTTGTCAATTGAATAGATAAAGGGGCATATTGTAAGAGTTTTCATGTACTCATTTGTGACCTCATAGGTAATTTTCTTATTCCAATTTTTCAAAACATATTGGGTTATTGATTTACCTCTTTGTAATGTTTCATCAACATTCAAGATCATAAAGTTGGTTTTGATCATCCTCATTATCTCATATATCACATTATTAGATTAAAGGTATATTAGAGAATTTCCACACCCACATCATTTGTTTTTACAAATCTTTTCAAGCATATTGGTAAAAAGATCTCTGTGTGTGTAAAACTTATGGATTTTCTATCTTCATATATATTATTAAAATATCTTCAAAAAATCACAAGATCAAAAGATTAGCAAAATTAAGCGAAACCTATCGGTTTCACTGCATCAATATTTTTCCTCACTGAAGCAAAAATGGTGTGTATCTCTTGGCAAATTATCTAACTTTTGGTGCGAGCATCATCATCACTGAAGCACTGTCAATGACATTTTTCGTTGCAATGATACTTCCTTGCTGGCCGCCAAGATTTGAGAAGGCCCGTCATAAATATTTGGAAATTCTTGCGACTTATCTATCACTTCATGTTCACCAAATGAGGATCTTCCTCGCTTCAACGACACATACAGATTCACGAATATGATTTTGAGACATTTAAGGATATTTTAGATTTTTGTGCAAAAAGTCACTTTTTGTGTGGTGATTGGACATGGTAGACCTCAATAACTCTCTCACACATGCTTTGTGTAAGATATATTTCCTTTTGGCTTGCATTGTTATTGGGGTTTGTGTTCCCAAAGGAGTCTAGAAGTTTTAAGTTTAACCAAATTATATCTTTCTTGGCCTAAGGAATGTATGGACCAATACTCATTCAAGTCCATCTATATAGAGGAGCCTGGGTTATTCATTATGTCAACATCAATAATATCATGCTCATAAATGTAAGGACATATCTCTAATTGAGTCAATGTGCACGTATTGGCTTAATTTCAGACAAAACACTTTAAGTCATAGGGTAAAAGTTATGTTTATGACCTTTCAAGCCTATTTTATGTTTGTTGAAGACATAGTAGTAAAGGGAAAGAGAATACATCAACATGTCGAGTTTCGTGCCATGTTTCGTCATCAACATTCAAAGAACTTCTCAAGTATGAATTCTTATATTATGTTGAGCCTTAGAAATTTCATTATTGGGTGTTAATATTATTTTAAAAGGTTTTAAATGCTTAATATTTTTTAAAGAAAAATATTTTAATTTTTTGCGCGATGTTTGAACGATCTTCCAGGCTCGTTCGAACGAGATTTGGTAGCCTCGTTCAAATGACTTCCAACGAAGTTCTCACGAGATTTTGTCAGCACTGACATCCCGTTAGAAGCCTCATTATTTATTGTTGGAACGAGTGCCGCATGTCGTTCTAATAAGTCTGAATGTCGTTCGAACAATCGGGCGTAAATTTTAAAAATTCAATTCTTTCTTGGCAGTTTTGTTCTCAACTCCCCACTACTTATTTTCATCGATTTTATGGAGTGCGGGAGTGCAGTTTTCTAAGAGACTTTTTCATCCTTTTAGAGAGAGATATCATTACAAAAGTCCATGAGAGTTTTTATTGAGGATTCATGATTTGATTTTCAAAACAAAAAACCATGTTTACACCCATTATTTTAGATCCAAGATTATATGTTATAAATGTTTTGAGATCGAGTTTTGGCACCATATTTATGCTCTATATTATTGAGAATTATTTATTACGAAGGATTCCATGCTCGTTGGTTTACATAAGTGGAATCCGTATGCATGACAGTTGTTGTGCCCTATCGGTGGACTCTAAGGTGTAGGTAGAGTCCTGCATTGTCACTAAGAAAAGGTTGAAGGAGCGAAGAGCGTCAAGTCTTATGAATGCATCGAGTCATTATGTAAGTCTTCCGTCGTGCACTTTTTGTAATTTCGTACTTAGTGGACTTTATGGCTGGGTCGTGCGATGTTTTTCCACATTTAGGGTTTCCTTGTACATCGAGCGTAGTGGTTGTTTATTTTATCTTGCAATTTCACTCCTAGATGCATGCTTAGGTTAAAAAGATAGAATGGATTTAATCATAAATTTATTTTATTTGGTGTTTAATTAATTTGGGTAATTTGGTTCATTCTAATTTAATTTTGAATTAGTCTTATTTAAGTAAAAACTTAATTTAAAGAATTAAATTTTCAATTTGGATAGTGTAAATTTCAGAACCATCCTATCCAAATATGGGATCTTCGCCTATACCAAGTGGTAAATTATCGTGATAGATCCTTTTAGGTTTGAATATTGAAAATTTATCATTTTTGATGTATCCTATGTTTGATGGTTCTAATACGCATAGTGGAAAGCGCGTATGAAGTTATCACTTAAATCGTTAGATGGGTGGGTTTGGCAAGCTGTTTTAGAGGGTGGTCCCCACCAACGTGTTTAGTAGGAAAAGTTCAAGTTCCTAAATTTGTAGAAAGATGGAGTGAGGATGACCATAAGATATCAAACTATAATTCACATGGTTTAAATGCTCTTTTTAATGCGGTCACACAGGAGGTGTTTCGCGGTGTTACGACATGCGAAATGTCTGAAGAGGCTTCAGATACACTCTAACTCACCCATCAAGGGATTTTGTTAAGGCTTCCAAATTCCAAAACCTCACCACTCAATTTGAAACCATTATAACGGTGGAGAGTGAATCCTTCGTTGAGTTTTATGTTAGATTGTCTGATATTGTAAACTCGTCTTTTAACTTGGGAGAGAAGATACCCGACAATCATGTCATAAAGAAAATATTAAGGTTGTTGCCTGAAAGATTAAAAAAGTGACTGTTTTGAATTCTTTGGGAACTTTAAACTCTATGAAACTTGAAATGGTTGTAGGTTATCTTTAAACCTATGAACTCGACATATTTACCTCCAAAAAGCCTACGAAAAATAAGGGCATTACTTTGAAATCCAGAAAAAGGAAACATAAGTCTCAAATGATGAGTTGAACATTGAATTTGATGATATGGATATGTTTTCTTAGAAGTTTAGAAAATTTCTTAAGTTTAATAAAGAAAAATTTATGAATGAGCATAAGAAATTTGAGAAGTCTAAGTATAACAAGGCCGATAAATTCCCAAAAAATCGTAATGATAATGTTAAGGGGGACGAGTCGAATAGATGTTTTGGGCACGATGGGTATAGCAATAAGGCATCTGAGTGTCACACTAAATTGAGGAAGGAGGACAAGAAACATATTATTTAAAATGCCACCCTTTGTGATAGTGAGCGGGAAGTAGGACCCAATTCCTCCATTGAGTGCCACTTCACTGCTTTCATGGCTAGTCATACTAGTTTTGATGAGAAATATTCCATTGAACATAGTTCTTTGCATTACACTTCTAAGGTCATTGTTTGTGAATCCAGAGGATTTGATGGTAGAGAGTGTAAAAAAAGAGTGGGAATGAATAAGAGGAGGAGGAAGTGACTGACCTCCTAGTTGCCTTCTATGAGTTGTATGTGGAATCATTGAAATTGAAAAAGGAAAACTTAAATTTGGAAGCTAGGACAAAAGAACATGCCATAGGAAATGATGAAAGTGTTTTAATTAAAGATTTAAGTCACGTGAAAAGACTCTTCACGAGAAGCTAGAGTATATTGAAGGTGAGTGAGATAGTCTTCAAGGCTTGCTGGAGATTATGAAGAAAGAGCTTCTTGAGTTTGAAGAGACTAGGAGTTTACTTGAGTCAAGGATAATGGAGCTTGAAGGTAAATTATGAGACTCGAGTTGTGTCAAGTTTGATTTGGAGTCTAGTTTTGAAAAATTAGATAAGATGATAAGCACCGTCCAAATAAAAAATGACAAGTGTGGCATTATCTTCAATACTCAAAATGCTTCCGCTAAAAATGTCAAAACTATGATTTTGAGGGAATCAACCTGTAAGGACACAAAATTCCAATTGAGTCCTTTGTAGTTTTGGCTCAATGATGGACAAAAACGTTTGAGTTATAGGATAGAGTAATTGACCATCCTTCAACCCTATGACATGCTAAATCTTAAGACGTAGCGGCCAAGTTTAAAACATCATCAAAATGCTGAGTTTATTGTGCCTCGTTTCTACGTCATCAACAATGTTCCGTTTACTCCTAAGGTATGAATGCATTGTAAATATATATAGGATCTTGGAACATTTTATATTGGGTGAATTTTTGTTTAAACCGTTGTTTGTTTTCAGAAACATTTTATTAAAACATTAAAATATAGTATATAAAGTTTCTGGGCTAAAAATCAAAATTTACACTTTCTGGAAGTTCGTTCAAATTGTCGTTCGAACGAGTTTTTCGTTCGAACAATAATATCGTTCGAACGAGTTTTCCAACGAGTTCCCATACTGGCCACTGGAATGTCGTTCGAAGTGTCGTTCAAACGAGAATCATGTTCTAACGATATTTACAATAAGATTTCTAACGAGTTCACACTGGAACTTCGTTAGAAGGCTCATTCGAACGAGACTTCGTTCGAACGAAAATCTCGTTTGAACGAGTTTTGGTTGGAACAGTTATTTTGACAGTTTTGAAAAGTTTTTCCCACTTTCCCACTAGCTTTTTTCCTGAATATGTAGGTGCGGGAACCAAGTTTTTTAATTCAACTTTTTCATATCCTACAACCTCCAAGAGAGAGTTTGGGAGCAAAATTTCAAAAGGAAAAAGTTCATTGTTTAAGTGTTGTTGTTTTTCAAGAAAAATGTTTTAAACACTTGTTTTACACCCAAAGTTTGTTTATCCAAGTTCATCCATATATATATTTATACTTGCTTGGAGTCTGGCATCGGTTCTTTTATCTCTACCGTTTGAAGAGAAGTTTGGGTATGCTTCTACATCCCACAAAGAAGAAGAAGTTTTCATTGATTTACCTACTTGGAAAGGCTCCTAGTTTGGGTGGCGGTGACCATAAAAAGTCCGATCTGTAGATTCTGAGTCTGCGATGGAGCTCGGTGGTTATTCGCTAAGCGAAGGTGTATATAAAAAGGAGCGTTGGGTCTGGAGAGGGATCAAGTCGAGTGTTGTAAGTGTTACTATCTTGTATTTGTAAAACCATACTTAGTGGATTTGAGGCTAGGGCCATCCGAGGTTTTTTCCCGTTGTGCATTTTTCTTCGTACATCGCGGCGTAATGATTCATTGTTTATTTAATCTTGCAAAATCACCTAGAACGCATGCTTAGGTAAAAAGATAACATTTGGTTTAATCACTACTTGTTTAATTTGATGCTAAATTAATTTTGGGTAATGTGTAGTTAATTCAATTCATTAATTTAATTTGATAAAATTGGTTTGGCCTAATTTGGTAAAATTGAAAAATATGGCTTAGGCAAATTTCTAGGACTTGGCTTAATTAATTGTGTTTTAAGTGAAATTAAATTGTGTGTGTGTTCCATCATGTTTCACTTTGTTTAATTTTAATTTGAGAAGAAGTTAAAATTTGGGAATTTGTTTAATTTGAACTATCATCTTTCCCTTCTGCATATATCTATAAAGAGAGGAAAGTAATTTTTAAAGTATAAGATTTAAATATTAGGGGCCTCGCGTTACAACACAATCGTTGATAAGAATATTAAACGAGATCAACCTTTTGGTAACATTCCACGTGTCTTTACTTGCACACATTCTCATAGGAATGGTCACCTTAGGCATTTTTGTTTTGATTTTAAAAACGGTCTTAAGAAGTCTAAACTTAAAGTCATTAAGGTTTTCAAAGCCCTAGAACATCATGTTGCACTAAGTGGGTTAGAAAATCCAATTTAGAGGCTTTACATGATAGACTTCTTGATTATGGAATGCATTCACATGACACATTCAATGCTAAATCTAGTGGTTGATTGTGTTTTCATGCTTCATACAATAGCTTTTGTACATCATGATATATGTGTTTTGTAGTTATATGTGCTTTGTGTCTTTTGATTTTTGTTTTATTGGGTCTTATTAAAAATACAAAAATATTTTGTTTATCTTTTAAGTTGTCCTTGTTTTAAAATTAATTTAAAAAAATCAAAAAGATATATTTTTTCTTTATACGCAATTTAGTTTTACACATTTTTTGTGGCATATCCTTGTGGTTGAATTCTACATCATACCACGTATCCATGTGGCTAGAATTTTAGGTTATGAATTTCAATACTTAAACTGTTCTTTATCATTCTTGTTTGGAGTACTTTGACTTTGATTGTCTTAATGGATTCTCTTTGCATATGTCTCCTCACACACATGCACAAGCTCTTTTGAACTTTAACTTCACATGTTATATTTAAGCTAAGTGAGATGTTCTCCCATTAATTTTTTCATCTACATGTTTTATGACTATGGGGGATTTGTTCTTGTAACAGCCGTTGGCCATGAGATTTATTTGAATTGTATTAAAAATAGATGCGGGTGCACTAGAAGGGCTATGAAAGGAGCAAATCTCCTTTATGAAAAAGCCACCGTTGGCAAGATCCTAATGAAAAGATTAAAGGCAGTAAAAATTGAAAAATTGCCAGAGGCCAACACAGTTTAGTTTGTTTGATCTTTCAAAAGAAATAATTTCAAAAGAATTAATAAAAAAAAAGGAAAAGAAAATATGTAATATGTTTATCTTTTGAGGGCGTTTAGTTGAAGATCAATGGGCTTGCACCATGAATACTAGTTATGCTTATTTTGTCATGATGCTATTGATTTTTAGAATCATCAAAATTCTAGGCTTGCGTAAATTGTGGTTGTTTTCTCTTTGAGTTCCCTTTATCTTATCAAATGAGGCTAAATCTAAGTTTGATTAAGTTTTGTAATCAAATGTATGTCCATGAACATGTGCAAGTGATAGGGTCACAATTCTTTTGTATCTAGTTCACACCCCTTCACTCCATTTACCACGTGTTTATTTAGACACATTTATGCCATATAAGTGTGAAAAGGTTATCATGTTTAGTGTCTTGTGTGGTGTTTACATCTATTTATACGTGCTTATGCTTCAGTGGTATCTTTTTCACACACACATGTATATATATATATATATATATATATATATATATATATATGGTATCATTTGTTTTAAGTCTTTGCTTTTACATCTAGTCCTCTTATGCTATATTTTCATATTGATATCTCTCTTGTTGCGACTTTTCATTAGTATCCCGCGCTTATTTGAGTTCATTCTAGTTGGTATCATTTTACTATCGCATCATATATGGTATGTATTATTATTTTTATAGTACAGTTGTTCTTATATTACCAAGTTGCTTTGTTGTTTCTTGTATCACTCTACACCATTGCATGATATACTTGTTTTTCCTATATGATTATCCCTTGTTTCATTTAGGGGGAGAATTGGTTTGACTTAGGAGAAATTAATTATTTTATGCACCTCAATCTTTGTCTATTCCTGAATAAAAGGGGGGAAAATGGAATCTGACTCTTTTCATTTGGGGGAGATCTATTACTTAGGGGGATGCATCCTTTATTATGTAGATATTGTTAGATAACGAGGGAGAATTTTCTTATGCAATTTATATTTTTATATTCTCCATGCGATATATGTCGTGTTTAAGTGTGCAGGTTTGTAACATGCTGAAAAGTTGGAAAAGTTTTAATCGAAGCAAAGCTACTTAGGGTATGTGTTGGTCAAGCGTCTGTACTTTTTTCTTTTAGGTTAGGATTGAATCTTTTAGATGAGATTGATGGCCCATAAGTGTTTTTTATTTTTGGTTTTGTCCTAGAATAGCCAAAAAGGGAGCTTTGAAAGGAAAAATTTCCAATCGAGTCAATTTGTATGTATTGTCTTAATTCTGGACAAAACTCTTTGAGTCATAGGGTAGAAGTTGTGTTTGTGACCTTTTAAGACTATGACATTTTTTTAAGACGCAGTGGCAAAGAGAAACAGAATACATCACCATGCCGAGTTTTGTGCCATGTTTCATCTTTAACGCTGCAAGGATCTCTTAAGTATGAATGCTTATATTATGTTGAGCCAAGGAAATTTCATTTTAGGTTGTCAGGATTATTTTAAAAGTTTTGAAAATATTTTAATTTTTTAATGTTTTTAAATAGATTCATATTTTTTAAAGAAAAATATTTTAATTTTTTGCGCGTCGTTTAAATGATCTTCCTGGCTCGTTCGAACTAGATTTGATAGCCTCGTTCGAATGACTTCTAATGAAATTCTCACGAGATCATTTTTCGTCAGTGCTGACATCACGTTAAAAGTCTCATTATTTATTGTTCGAATGAGAATATCATATCTTTCGAATGAGATTTAACGTCATTCGAATGACTGGGAGCGAATTCGAAAAAAATAGTTTTTCTTGGCAGTTTTTTCCTCAACTCCCCACTACTTCTTTCCATCCATCCATTTTAAGGAGTGTGGGAGTATTGTTTTCTAAGTGACTTTTTCATCCTTTTAGAGAGAGATTTCTTTACAAAAGTCCAAGAGAGTTTTTTTTATAGGATTCATGATATGATTTAAAAAAAAAACCATTATGAAACCCAATTCATTTAGATCCAAGATTCTACATTATATATGTTTTGAGACCGAGTTTTGGCACCGTGTTTATTTTCTACATTATTGAGAATTATTTCTTGCGGGGGATTCCATGCTCGTTGGTTTACATACAGTTGAGTCCATATACGTGACGATTATTATGCCCTGTGGAGGACTCCGAGGCATTGGTGGACTCCTGTATTGTCATTAAGTAGAGGTTGAAGGAGCGAAGAGAGTTAAGACTTGTGAGGGCGTCGGTTCATTATGTAAGTCTTCTATCATGTCTTTTTTTTAATTCCGTACTCAATGGATTTTGTGGCTGAGCCGTCCGAGATTTTTTTCTTTTGGTTTTTCCTTGTACATCAGACGTAGTTGTTGTTTATTTTTTCTTGCAATTAACACCTAGATGCATGCTTAGGTTAAAAAGATAAAATTGGTTTAATCACAAATTTATTTTATTTGGTGTTTAATTAATTTAGGTAATTTGGTTCACTTTAATTTAATTTTGAATTAATCATGTTTAAGTAAAAACTTAATTTGAAGAATTAATTTTTTAATTTGGTTAGTGTAAATTTCGAAACCATCCCATCCAAATAAAGGGCCTTCACCTCTAACAATAAAGATCCGTTTTAAAGTACATACTATGTAGGAAGAATTTTTGTACATTCATTAAAGTAATTCGAAAAATATTAATTAAACCTACCTTATTTTATGGGCAATGAGTGTGATATCAGGAGAGAAGGCTACAAAATTTTATGTCCCACATGGTGTCAGGGTTACTCAGATTTGTTATTATTTTGGTTTCCTTATGATCAAAAGTCACCATTTCTCTCTCCTTTAATAAAGAATAATATCAAGAGGTGTTTAATTCATTTTAGGTGTGTGTCTCTAAAGAAAAAGAAAAGGGTGTTGGGTTTCGATGATGAGGTAGAGAAATAAGACAAAATACCAAACGTGTTTAAGGTACATTTTTTCAACTTCGTGGAGAGGTACAATAGAGATCGGGACAACTAATCGAGAGAATTTCATATGATTTAGGGGATGCAACTACACATGTTTAGACTACAGGTTTGGGAGAATGGAAATTCACTGCCATGTTTCTTCGGCTTATAGCTACACATGATCTATTTCCTACGAGACCCTCTGGTGGTCCCTATAACTAGTTATAATTATATTTTATCTCATTTATGGATGGCGTGGTCATCCATAGATCTTCCCCCTTTTCCCCAAGCACTATCGGGAGGGGGGGAGGGAGAGATAAAGGTTCCGTACCCCTCTTGAAGTGTCCTGTCTGGCCATAAACAAAACAAAATCTCTGACCATCCCCCTGTCAATGGCCCTGACGTGGCTGACCGTGCTGGCCTCCCCCATTGTTCCCTTGACCCTGACGGCCCTGAGGAACCGACAACTGCTGATTTGGGCCCGGCTGGCCCTGCCTAAATCCCTGTCCTCCCGGTCGGAACCCACTAGGACTAAATTTCTTAGCCTGATTCCCTTGCTGACTGCTAGTCTGCTGCTGAGCACCACTTATGTCACTACTAACAACTGCCTTGCCCTGCTGGCTCGGCTCCCCTACTCTCTTGCTCCCCTTTGCATGGAAGCGATGATCCTGGCAATGTATAAGAGAGGCATTAACGACATCTGTATATGTCGCTAATGATAGATTCCCAATCAAGTGTTGCATGATCCTCCAAGCCAGTCCATCCATGAACTTTGACTTATATTTCTCCTCGTCGCTCACCTCATTTGGTACAAAGTTTGCCAAACGGGTGAACTCCTCCTCATAATCTTCCACTGAACTACCACCCTATACTAACTCGCTGAAATTCTTCCTTATTTTGTCCTCTACCGCTGGTGGGAAGTATTTGCGGTCGAACCACACCCAAAACTCGAATATCGTCATCAAATCTCTCTCCTCACTGGTGGTAACTGACTCCCACCACTGTAAGGTTTCCCCCGACAGACGGAAGGTAGCAAGCATTTGTTTCTGCACATCAGTACACTCCAGCATGCGCAGATGGCGCTGAATATTCTTCTTCTAATCACAAGCCTCTACCACATCGGTACTACCCTGAAACTATGGGGGTTGACAGTTCTGAAAGGTCTCCCTAACTCATTCTTAAGACAAAATGGCATGACTATATAGCTGTACAAGTCAAGGGTGGTGATAAATTAAGTCTTCTCTTAGTCATGGATGAATAGAGGAATCTGATGGTATCCTGGATATGCATCCAAGAAACTCATTCTTTCGTGGATGACCATAGCTTCAACCAACTAGTCGATCTTTGGGAGTGAAAAGTTATCCTTGCGACAAGCTTTATTCAGGTCAGTGAAGTCAACACAAACTCTCCACTTCTTATTACTCTTCTTGAAATTAAGTGGGAAATTAAACTTCTTTAATGGACTTTGCCGATATAAGTTTCCCTATTTTTCTTCCACACCCTTTGCCTTTTTTAGGGTTGTTCAGTGCTCCTTTTGTATGATTGAAGGGAGTGATGGATCCATATGAAGTAGATGGCACATGACTTAGGGGTCAATCCCATACATATCGTAACGCTTCCAAGCAAGTACATCTTGATTATCCTTGTGCGAAGAGATCAGTTCCTCTTTTCGTAATCGGTGAATGAGTTGTTAATCAGGAACTTCTTCTTTGGGTGTAAGTCGTCGAACATCACTTCTTGTAATGGTTCCATGAGTCTAGCAGTGAGGTCCAACCTTATTTCCTCTTCTCCTGGTCTGTCATACTTTAATTATTACTTGGTCGGATCAACCCTGTTCTTGGTCGCCTCTCTGCGATTTCTTTTTCCATCTTCTTATCTTATTTAGGCTTGATAGTAGTGATAAATGATTGTCGATCAATAACCTGGTGTCCCATTATCTCTATTATCCCACGATCGGTGATGCATTTTAGCTTTTGGTGATAAGTTGAGGGGATAACCTTTATAACATAAAGTCATCCTCTTTAGAGTATAGAGTTGTATGGGTAATCAATGTTTACAACTAAGTACGCAATTTATACAAAAATCTAATAGCAGAAATATGATATCTCAAAAGCAAAAAATGAATCAACAGTCCTAATAATAGGGCTCTATAACAACCGAACACTATGCAGAAACGTTGTAAGCCGCACAGGTCCTAAGGACACTAGAACCTGATGCTGTGATACCATCTATGATACCCCACCTAATTAACCCCAGGTGATCAGTCCTAAATTAAATTAGAACAGGTTTCTCAGTTGGTTCATTCTTAGCATCACTATCGCCTTTTTAATTACTAATCACCTAAGTGAGAAAATTAGACTGGTGCCAAGTTTTATCTTTCATTAATTTAATGAAATACTCATGCGAAAACAAAATAATTTAAACAATCACAATTAACTAAAAACCACCATTAACATCTAAATAACTGACCGAATGAACCATCGGCTCAAATCCAACAAAAGTAAAGACAAGTAATAAATCTTAACAAGTATGACATAAGTACTGACTAAAACAGTGAGGGGCATGCTCAAGTAACTGATAGGAGATTTCTACACAAGAAATGAAAAGAACGAAGCGCCTATCAAACTCCCGCAACATCCACATGTGCTGCAGCAATGAATCCTTGGAATGAGTCAAGTCTGGCATCCCTGTGACTGGACACCTAAAAGGTTTTTAAAAGTTTTTATAGCAAGGGTTAGTACCCAAAACATTTGGAAAATATTTAGCAATTGATTAACTTGCAGTTATAAATATGTATGCATGCTCTTCATATTTTAGTTAGTGTCTCACTCCCTTGAGGACAACCTTACCCCTCCTCTAATGTGCACTACTAACGCCTTAATTAATTTACCTAATTATTTATTCCATGGCTAGATAACTGATATAAGCCTTGCAACCACCCCACTTTAACTGAATATGCCATAATTATGATTTCTAAGGTATTATCAACACTAACTTAATTAATCATTCTCCTTTTTAAATTCATATAACTTTCACACTCATTATACATATAATACAATTCACGGTCTGTATTAATTAACCTGTATATAATTATTTACCTCATTATATACGTATTGTCTTATTACAACATTCAAAAATATGCTGAAATAATAATTAATAATGAACATCCTCCCGAGTAATAACTCATCGGATGTATATTCTCTAAAGTGATATCCCACTAGTTGTATTCACATAACCTAGTTACCCCAAATCAGAATCGCTCACTAACTTGGTAAATAACATAAATATTGGAGGAAAGTGAGATGTCCCTCACCCATATAATAGACGCTATGACCCGGGGTATACTCACCCTACTCCTCAAGATAGGGTATTCACCCTCTACGCGCAACCTCCCCTGATAGCACTAGAGTATATATAATAATAATATCTAGCCACTGATATTAGTGTACACACCATATATATATACTATCGCACACCGTATATATATATATATAAATGCCCCGACTATACTGTGTACTAAGTCCGTAACACAAGTCCATACAATTTATCATGAGTTTACGGCCCAACTCTGATTATTAATTAATTTTCATATTAATTAATTAGATTACTTTTGGTGTTGCTCCAACCAATATATATTCGGACTCTCTCCCGTGGACCGAAATAAAACAATACCCGAATCTAAATTCCCAACTCCAAATTATTTGGCTTTCACTCTAAATTAATTCAACGCCTTGGTATCGCTCAACCAATATACCCGGACTCGCCCACTCGATCCATATTTAATTATTCCGAAATATTCTTCCCAAAGTTTAACCATAGTGTGTCACACATGCATTCCCTCCAATCCCAATTACTTTTCCCTCATAATTAATTAGGTTGTGTGTCCTATATTTTTTTCTCATTAAATAAAGTATGGGAAGAAATTTTAATTAAATTCCCCTTATATATATAAACTGGCCGAACTGCCAAAAATCCCCGACCATTGATCGATCGATCAGGTCTTCGTCTTCCCTAGGTTTCTATTTCAGCCATGGACGAAAAACTCAAACCCCCAACTTCTTCTACAATCTAACCCAAGTCCTCTCATCAATATAATACACCAAGAACATCATAAGGAACCCCCATAAAGTCCCTAAATATAGTTTAATTTCCGTTCTCTATTGTTTTTCTAAATTGGGGAAAAACCCGTATTATTCGTTAACCCATATCAACATCAAATCTTTATCTCAAATTCGTTCCTAACTCATATGGGTTTACACACCTTACAAGATATATACAAATCTCAGATTATACATAAATTCCTACACAATTTCAAAATGAGGAGATTGATTTACAAAAAACCCATTTTTGTACCCCCTTAATCCCAAAAAATGTTTTTTGATTTCTCACATCACATAAATATGAATCATAATGCAAATTAAATTCTACAGCAAGTTAACCACTTGCCTTATGGTTTCGTAGGGTCTGATTTGAAGTTGTGAATCTCAAGGTTGAAGATGAAATCCCCCTTTTGCTCTTTCCTTTGTCCCCCAAATTGCCTTTAACTACTTCTTAGGGTTTCCTCTCAAACTAAGTGTTTTCTACACTTTCATCAATCGTTCCCCTTTTCCTTATAATAAAGTAATTAGTCTTAATCCCGTTTTTTGCCTAATGGGCCAAGCTCAAGTGACCCAAATACCCCCGAGTGGGCCCGACTATGTCTAAAAACGTCCTGTGACCCATTTACTACCCCCGGGTACACTTTTTCGACTATCTCGGCCCATCCGGACTCAACTGTGCACTCAGAATTGGTATCCGAATTAATTTATAAAAATGCATATCTCACACCCAAATTAGTCTATACCGACTCCCGGCTGAGATAAGTACATACCCCGTCACTAATACCCGAAATGACGTAATTAAATTATTACTATTCACTTAGTAGTTAAATTTCCCTAAATATTAAACATTCACTCCCCGATTAATATTTAAATAAATATTACCATAATTAATTCAATCAAAATTACGACACACAAGTAATTTAGAGTTCTCGAATTAATTAAATGTTAAATGCATAAAATTATGGGTTGTTACAATTCCGCCCTTTCGGCCTCTCATGGGCTTATGTTACAATTTTCTTTAATTTCTTTGTGAAGTGTGTGCGCAAGTATATATAAGTGGAGATGGGAGTCGTTCGACTTTCATAATGGAAAATATGGAGTGAGCTCATCCATAGGAATGTTCCTAAAATAGTAATTAGAAAATTTGATGTGTGCGCTTATCTAGATATTGATCATTATGATGAAACATTAACATATGTTAGATAAAATGCAAGTATCAATCACAAGCATATATATATATATATATATATATATATATATATAAATGATATGGACAAAATAGGAAACAGATGAAAAATATGAAAATAGGACTCGAGTCTAGGGTTTTAACCCAAAACGCCTACGTAGCCTATTAAAGCATCAAAGTCCACGTAGTTCGCATGCGAGATAAGGGTGGGGTTTATCTCATAGATTCAATCAGGGGTTTATTATATGTGTGTGTGTAGAAAATATGATTTTAGTTTTAAGAAAATGTGTTGAAGAATCTCGTCGAAATTTATAAGTGCAACCCTCTTTTTCTTTGTTTTGGTCTTTTTTTATCTGAAATAAATTATGCATAATATAACTAATAAAGGACGAGATATTAATGTGTATGATCTAAAGTAAAAACTAAATCAAGGATTTATATAACTAATGCGAACATAAAGAAATTTAAAGGGAGTGAAGGATGTTTGGACCTTCTTTGGAGACTTCAAGCTTGACCTTGATCCTTGATGAGGTTCCTTGAAAGTTAGGATGAATGTAGGATGAGAGAGACGGATATTTTTGCTAAATTGGGTATGAAAATGATGGGAATGAAAGGTGGAGAAGAATTTCACACATGGAAACTTTGTTGATTGCAGAACAATGTTGCTGAGATCACTAAAATTGATGGTTCTCGGGTTCCTTTAAAAGTGAGATCATGCTATCCTTATTTAGGGTAGAGCGAATACTGATTGGCATTATCATTGTCCTGCTTATCAGCAGGTGACCCTAGACACACTATCGATAGGCAGGGAAATGGACTTCCCAATTAGCAGTCTCGTGCAGATTTTCTAAAAAAATGATTATAAAATGCAATCTATAAGTCCAAATTGTGCAATGAGTGTACCGTTAGAAAGGTATTTCAAAGAAATTTGAGAATCCTTTGGGACCCTACCGGGTCTAGGAGTTGACTTTGGGTTAAACGAGGCTTGAAAGCACCCATCTTCCCTTTGGACAAAAGATCGTCAGACGACTCTGGGTCGTTCATCCAAGCCGTAAGTCTGAATCACACATAGGGAGGACCGTTGGAAAGGTCGTGTGAGGTAATTTTATGTTCTAATGAGTTTTTTTCGATTCAGAGAGTTGACTTTGGCCAAATGGGCCAGAAAGCGCTCAATGACCCTCCGAAGTAAAATGGGTCATTTATTTGTATCGTAAGGTTGATTCGTGTACGGGGTGGACCGTTAGAAAGGGTATTCAGTTACCTTTGAATATTCATTTATTCTCATTTAATCTAAAGAGCTGACTTTGGTCAAATAGAGCCCAAGAGTTCCCGGTGGTCTTCAGATCAATTTTCTAGGGAAAATGAATCACCGAATGGTTATTCTATTTTGTGCATGGATGGACCATTAAAAAGGGTTTTCAGTGCCCTTAGAATATTCATTGAGCTTTTGCTCTGATGGTGAAGTTAGTTGGGGTCAAATTAGGGCCTCGAAGCACCGGGTGGACTCCAGAATGGTTTTTGATAGTTAAATGTACCATTTTTTCGAACTTTTATGCCGATTTGTGCATGTAGTGGACCGTTGAAAAGGGTATTCAAAGCCCTTTGAAGATTCATTGAGATTTTACTCTGACGAGGGAGTTGACTGGAGTAAAATGGGGCTTGGGGGTACCCAATAGCCTCTAGATCGGTACTCAGAATATGACCCAGGGTTAATATTGAATTGGGGAGGTACTAGGGACATAAGGAGAGACTTAGGAAAGTCCTAGAGACTTAGAATAAGTGAAATCCATTGTGTAGAGACCACATGATGTTCTGATAAAGAGGCAAATTTTGCGGACCAAAGTGACGAGGATGATCATTTCAGAGGGTTAAGGTCGATTCTAACGATTTGAGGCAATGATGGGATGGTCAATTCTATATGCCGAGGTTAATTATGAGGACCTAAAGCGATGATGACCAATTCTACGAATCGAGGTCAATTTTGAGGACCTAAAGATAGAGCGACCAATTTTGAGGCTTGAGGTCAGTTTTGAGGACCATAAGTAGAGGCAACCAATTCTAAGGGTCGAGGTAAATTCTGAGGACCTTTGTAATGTGGAGGGTTTCCTTCTAGGGAGTCTTTATTTTACCTTTTTTGGATACTCTACTAGAGAAGAGACATTTTTCTAGGGATTTTGTCCTTTTGAAGAGATATCTTCGCTTGGGAGGGGTTTGAAATTCTCAGTCTAATAATTTTACGGGGGAAGCAATTGATGTTATCGGGGAACGTGTTTCTTAGAGACGCCTCTAGGGAGAGATGTTTAGTTAGGGATTTTAGCTCTTTTTGCGGAAATTGGGATTTTTCTGGGAAAATGTTTAATTCAGGAATTCCTGTTGGGGAAATAGGTAGGATATTACGTAGCCTTGTTGAGGAAGCATTTGATTTCCACTGAGAATGAGGTTTTGGGATTTTGTTGAGGGAGTTGTAGTTAGCTTTTGGGACATGGGCGCGCCGAATTTTAGGGTTTAAGTTGGGGATAAAATGTGGTATTAATCCGCCCGGGATTTAGGAACTTGAAAAATGGTTTTCTTAGGGAAGAAATGTTCCAATAGTCATTTGGAAATTTTAGGAATTTTTTGGGAAATATTTTGAATTTTCTTGCATTTTCTGGGATTTCTTGTAATAAATTTTAGGGTATTGCCGATTGGAGGGTGGCAAAAATTGCCAATCGATAGTGGCAGACCATCTAGGTTAGCTTAGGAAGGGGAATAGACAGGTTCCAATCGGTGGAGTAAGTATTAATTTGATGAGATAAGTTAATATATTTATTTGTAAAATGTTGGAATGTGGAGTAAGTATTAATTTGATGAGATAAGTTAATATTTACTAGAAAGTTGCATAATTACCATGTGTGTAAGTGAATAATCCCATATGGTGCTTTATTGTGTCATGAGAATTTAAAATGACAATTTGGCCTAAAATGGAACCGGAACTTGAAATATATTATAAATTTTCCAAATGATAATTTGGATGGTACAGTTAGTTCCGGGAGGTGCGAGATAGTCAAAATGTGTGCCATATTGTATTTTGAGGTTTTGGACACTTTTGACTGGTTTTGATATATTGCATATTAGAAATCATTTGATTGCGGTATTAACCGTTTAAAGTGGAGACTTTTGTTTAAGGCCACGTTTAGTCTTGTAAGTCTTTCGTTTCTTTTATTTCCCTTAAGATCATTCTAGCCCTAAAATGAGAGAGAGAGAGAGAGAGAGAGGAAGGGAATTTGTGGAGAAAGTGAGAGATTGAAGATTTGTGGAGTTATCTTGCATTCTTCTCCATCAAAATCTGAGATTGAAGCCCCAAGGAAAGTTTTCTACTTGCTATTATATGGTTTAAGGTGGATAATTAGTGTTGGTAGATATGTGATAGTTTTGGTTTAATGTAGTTATGGTTTTGTAGGGATTTATGAGTTTTGATATCTTTGGAAGAGATTTAATTATGGATTGGTGTAGAACAATGTAGTTGGGAGCATTTATGATCATTTAATATCATTAAATGAAGTTGTTTTGGTTTGGATGAGATTTGGTTTTGGGCTTAGCATCAAATTAGGAGGATTGGGTCTAGGTCTGCAATGACCGTCGACCGCGGTCCTCAGACCGGTCGACCGGGCCTTCGGGAGAGGGCACACTGCTTTCTTTCAAAGGCATTAAATTTGAGGCGCGGTCGACCTCGATCACCCTACTGGTCGACCGGCCCTGCCGAAATGAGGTTTCTTCTTTCTTTCAAAGGCAAAAACTTGAGACGCGATCGACCGCGATCTTGGGACCGGTCGACCGGTCCCCTGTTTTTCTTTAAAAAATCTTATTTTCATTTCTTTAGATCTTTTCTTTTTATAGGGACTTAGGAACCTTCTTGAATGAAGTAAACCTTGGCTTTTAGAGTCCTAGTTGAGTTTGGTTGCCACCCCAGTGTTGAATGGGTTCACTTAGGGTTAAGTCCAAGGATGTTTAGAAGTGATGTTTAGGCATCACTTCTCTTTTTACACCTTAATAGGTGGATAGGGGTTGTAGGCCCATGCTTGGAGATCTTAGGGGCTTAAATTGAGGTACATAAGGCCGTAAGATTTGGGAATAATTGTGATCCCTTAGAAAATGGTTCGAGGCATACAATATGATGAATATTAATGAAATATTCTACGATTATGGTTTCAGATAAAATGGAACACCCATATGTTAATGGAAATGAAAAATGGGATTTTTTTTATTGTAAATGCTAATTTACTTAAACACACCTCTCTAAATGCTATCATAAGGGAAGCTCGCGCATGAGGTGATGTCCCCTGACTAGTGAATGTAGGGAGACTATAGTCCTCGGCCATATGCGGGTTTGTTATATGTTTTATTCTGTGCTAGTGAGGTAATTCCGGGTGTGGTTATGACTCACTCGCAGGTATATGGCCACTTCCCGACGTGCATTAGGTTCCCAGGCTACCTTTTTTGATAGGCCCCTGGAAGATGATAGTCATTTAGGGGCGCGCCCAGTGGGGAAACTCGGAGGGGCGGTCTTAGAATCGTTATATGTATAAGAATATAACTTTTCTAAACTCAAGTGGGACTTGAGATATGTATATTTACACAAAAAAATTTATGATGGTAATTGTATTCCTGCTAAGGAATGAGAATTGGAAAGAAGTGAGAATAATGATGATATTATATTCCTGCTAAGGAATGGAAATTAGAGTAAAGTGGACATCGAAGTTGGAAGTTTATAATTTAATCATGCATAATTTAATTATCATACATAATTTAATTGTAGGCATGTCATTTTAACTGTCTTATTTATGATTCATGATTAGGGTGTTAGATATTTCATCTTCATCATCCATGATTAACTGTTCATATCTATCATGCTTCTTATTCATCTGGGAACTATATAAAAACCGGGCCCTGACCCGTTCATTTCTTTTATGTTGTGCATGTTATTGTATCCGCCCAGGTGCTCCTTCGCAAGGACGCCCGTGTTGATATTCCCACTCTTATGTTTTCGAGGAGCTGTAAGATTTGCGGATATTACTGGATGTTTTGTCAGACGTCCCCATTTTTTTTGTATTCTAGATATGATCGGGTCTGTCATTCGGGCGTGTGTCCCAACTTTGTACTTGTTTAATGGATGTAATAGGTATCATATTAAACGGTTATGATTCATTTTGTGTAGCTGTGGACCGACAGCCTATTAGGTCCTCTCCTAGTATAATTGTTATGGAAGCTTTATATATATGTTATTTTGGAATTCCACTGTCTTTTAGAATGGGTTGTTTAAAATATTTTTTTCTTAACCTAACCTTTTAATGAAATTTAACATTTTGGCAACCCGTTTTCTGAATTATTGGGTGGTTTTCCCGTATACTTGTGTTAATGTTGTGATGCTGGGAATGATTCTCATCCATGATTTCCGTAATTGTTGGAGTAACGGGCTGGCCATCCCTTACTTCGGGCAGCGGGCTGTCATATATGGTATCAGAGCATCAGGTTCTAGAGTGTTAGGATCTATGTGGACTTGTCACGTTCTATCGTAGCGTTCTTTGATATAGAGCCTAATGATGTGACTGCTTTGTTGCTTACATTTTTGATCTTCTGCAAAATAGATTATTTTGAATAGTATTCTAACTCTATTATTCTTCATCTTAGATGCCGCCTAAGAGAGGTCGCCCTGCGAGACGCAATAGAGTTGTAGAAGAGGACGTTGGTCCTCCGCCTCTGCCTCCCCAAGGAACTTTTAATGTTGCGGATGTAGAAAATATTTTGGCTCAAGCGGTCAATGCTGCCATGACTGCAGTATCTCAATAAATGCCACAAGCTCAACAGCAAGCACATGATGCCCAAGCTCCTACGGGACCTTCTCCATGGGAAATAGTTAGGGAGTTATTTTTAAAGGGTCACCCCCTGGAGTTTGTTGGAAGTTCTGATGTTGTTCGAGCAAATCAATGGAAGAAATATATGCAACGCCATTTACAAGTGGTGGATTGTAGTGAGGAAAAGAAACAAGTCCTTGCTACTTTCAAGCTTGTTGGGGCCGCGTTAAATTGGTGGGAGTCGATGACTACACCAGAACAGAAGGACACTATGTCGATCACTGATTTCTGGGTCTTGTATGACCAAAAGTATTTTCCTCCTGCAATTCAAAGGGAGATGAGAAGGAGACTTCAGGATCTGGTACAAGGAGAAAGATCTGTTACCGAATATGAAGAGGAGACCCGATTGGCAAGTTTTGTACCGGATGAAGTGACTTCGGAAGAAAGAAAAGTTTCAAAATTCATGGGAGGACTAAACTGGAGAATTCGGCAACATTTGCTGGGTAATCCGGCTTTACAAACTTTTGGTGAGGTAATGAATGCGGCATTGCTCCATTGCCAAGAGCATCGGTTATATATGCAAGGTAGCAAGAAAGCTACAGGGATGGGGCAAGTAGGGAAGCCAGGAGTAAGTGGGAATGGAGGAGGAGCTTTTCCTTCGTCCCAATCTTCGGGTAATAAGCAACGAGAAAGGAATCCCCAACAGGGGGACTTGTCAAAAAGACAACGCTTTGGTGGGTTTAATGCCGGTGGTAATGCTAATAGGCAATGTCAGGGTGCCTCGCAACAGCAAGCGGGTCGGGGTGGTCATGGAGGTAGAGGCCATCCGGGCCAAGGTTTCGGGCACTTTAGAAATAATAGAGGTCGAGGCCAGGAGAATATGGTGGGGAAGTGCTTTCAATGTGGGGAAGCGGGTCATTATAAGAAGGATTGTCCTCAAGTGATTGGGGGACAACCTCCTAGAGCCCCTCAGCAGCCTTATTTTCAGTTTTTGCCATAGGCACCAAATCTAGTTGTCCCTCCGCAATAGTGTCAACTACAGTATGGGAGAGTTTATCATATTCAGGATGCGGTACTTCCTGCTCCGCCAGTGCCGCCAGCGATTGAGGGTAAGTTACTTATTAAGGGACACATGGGTCGCATTTTATTTGATACGGGTGCGACACATTCATTCATTTCTAGAAGTTTTGCTCAGTCCACAGAGCTGATAAAATCTGCAGAGAGCACTTTCACTAGTGTGGAGTCCTCTATGGGTGATGGTTCACTTATTTTCCTTGTTTGTAAACATATAGGAATTTCCTTTGGTAATTTATGCTTTAAAGTCGATTTACTCGTCCTAGACATGGTCGGGTATGATGTGATTTTGGGCATGGATTGGCTTGTTAAGTATCATGCTATAGTTAATTGTTACGGGAAGAGTATAGTCTTTGCCATTCCAAGACAAGAAATATTCTTGGTGGTTATGCCTCGTTTGGAGGGAGATACTAGTACTTATTTGTATTGGATTGCGAAAGAGACTTCTCGGGATGTAGTTGTTCCCTTGGATTCTATTTTGGTTGTTCAAGATTTTGAGGATGTATTCCACGAAATACCGGGTTTACCTCCGAGTAGGGAGATTGAGTTTACGATTGATTTAGCGCCAGGAACTCGACCGATCGCGAGAGCTCCTTATTGTATTGCTCCCGTTGAAATGAGGGAGTTGAGAGATCAAATTCAGCAGTTGTTGGAGCAGGGATTTATTAGGCGTAGTACATCTCCATGGGGTGCTCCTATGTTGTTTATGAAGAAAAGAGATGGTTATCTCCTGTTGTGCGTTGACTATAGAGAATTGAATAAGGTCACCATCCAAAATAAATACCCTTTGCCTCGCATTGATGATTTGTTTGATCAACTTAGGGGAGCGACATACTTCTCTAAGATAGACTTGAGGACATGGTATCACCAGTTGAGGATAAGGGATCAGGATGTATCCAAGACTGCTTTTCTGAAGAGATATGGGTCTTATGAATTTTTGGTTATGCTTTTTGGACTAACCAATGCCCCTACAGTATTTATGGATCTCATGAATAGGGTATTTCGGGACTTCCTGGACCAGTTTGTTATTGTATTTATCGATGACATCCTTGTGTATTATCAAACAGAAGATGACTATGCTATTCATTTGAGGTTGGTCCTGCAAAGATCGAGGGATCACCAATTGTATGCTAAGTTTGAGAAATGTGGTTTTTGGTTACGAGAAGTGCAATTTCTGGGTCATATTGTGACTTCACAGGGTATATCGGTGGATCCGAGTAAGGTGGTTGCGGTGAGGGAGTGGGGTCAGCCCACAACACCTATCAAAATTTGCAGTTTTCTGGGTTGGCGGGTTATTACCGTCGATTTAGTAAGGGTTTCTCGAAGATCGCTAGCCCCTTGATAAATTTGACCCGGAAAGGGGTGAGATTTATTTGGGATGATTCTTGCCAAGAAGCATTCGATGAGCTCAAAGATAGATTGACTTTGGCTGCAGTCCTCGCCTTACCAAAGTCAGGATTAGAATATTTGGTCTTCACCGATGCATCTCTACAAGGTTTGGGAGGTGTGCTTCAACAAGAGCGATGGGCTATCGCTTATGCTTCCCGAAAGCTCAAGCCTCATGAAAGAAACTATCCGGTGCATGAATTAGAATTAGCCGCAGTTGTCTTTGCCTTGAAGATTTAGAGGCATTATCTCCTCGGGGATAAGTTTAGTCTTTTCATGGACCATAAATCGCTGCAATATTTATTTTCTCAGAAATATTTGAATATGCGACAGCGCCGATCGTTGGAGTTCATGAAAGATTATCAATTTGATAATCATTATCATTCGGGCAAGGTAAATGTGGTGGCGGATTCCTTGATTAGAAAACCCGAGGTAGAATTAGCTGATGTATGGAAGGCTAAATGGAAAGAGCTCAGTCATAAGGATACGGTTGCTAGGGCGTTCATGTCCATGATGACCGTTACTCCTACAATTGTGGCAAGGGTCATAGAAGCCCAAGGAAGGGATAATGGTTGTCAAGACCATATACGCCGATTTCTATCTGAGGGAGCAGAATCCTACTCGATAAGCTCGGAGGGTGGATTGCGTTTCCATGGAAGACTTATCGTTCCGGAGGAGGGGTTTTTGAGACGGGCAGTGATGGCAGAATCCCATGGTTCCAAATTTTTGGTGCATCCGGGTAACGATAAAATGTATCAATACATGTGCCGTCAATATTGGTGTCCAGGCATGAAGCGAGATATTTCTGAGTTTGTATCTCAATGAACTACTTGTCAGTTAGTTAAGATTGATCATCAGCGACCGACGGGTTTGTTGCAACCGTTGGAGATTCCGGTATGGAAATGGGAAAGCATATAAATGGATTTTATTATTGGCTTACCAACGTCACAAAAAGGTCACGATTCTATATGGGTTATCGTTGATCCCTTGACGAAGTCGGTGCACTTTCTTCCGGTCTGTACCGACTACAACACCGCTCGTTATACCCGGTTGTTCATTGAAGAGCTTGTGAGACTGCATGGAATGCCTTTGAATATTGTTTCCGACAGAGACAAGATCTTCTTTTCCCACTTTTAGCAAAGTTTCCAAGAGGCCATGGGAACCAAATTGAGGTTAATCACTTCCTATCATCCTCAAACAGATGGCCAGACCGAACGGGTTAACAAAATGTTGGAGGATATGCTTCGGATGTGTATGCTTGATTTTAAGGGTAGTTGGGAACAATATATCCCATTGTTCGAGTTTGCTTATAATAATTCGTACCAATTCACCATTAGGATGGCGCCCTATGAATCCTTGTATGGTAGACCTTGTAGATCTCCCACTTGTTGGTTTGAGGTGGGAGATAATAAGTTTCTCGGACCTGAAATGATCCGGGATACTTCTTCTAAGATCGAGCTTATTCAGAATTGCATTCGGATAGCCCAAGATAGACAGAAGAGCTATGACAATGCGGGTAGAAGGCATGTGGAGTTGGAGGTCGGAGACCAAGTGTTTGTACTTGTGTAACCTATGAAGGGTATCAAGCGTTTCGGAAAGAAAGGAAAGCTTGCGCCGCATTTTGTTGGACCTTTTCCCGTGATTGCTAAGGTGGGACCAGTGGCATATAAACTTGATCTAACAAAACTTTTACAACAAATTCACGATGTCTTCCATGTCTCCTCTTTGAAGAAATACAAGAGGTGTGAAGGTGCACTTTGGCATATTCCTTTTGAGGATATTGAGTTGCAATCCGATGTTTCATATGAAGAGAAACTCGTTGCTATTCTAGAGCATGGGTAGCGTAGGTTGAGGTCTCATGTGGTGCCCTTGGTTAGAGTACAATGGAGTTATCACAACGTTGAAGAATCAACTTGGGAATGTGAGGACGATATGCGGGAAAAGTATCCGCATCTCTTTATCTAAGGTACGTTTGGATTTTGGGGGCTCATAAGGGGGGGAGTATGTAACAACCCTCACTCTTGAGAGCCTATTTTATATTTATTTACCATGTGGCGTAATTATATGTAAAATGTTGGAATGTGGAGTAAGTATTAATTTATGAGATAAGTTAATATTTACTAGAAAGTTGCATAATTACCATGTGTGTAAGTGAATAATCCCATATGGTGCTTTGTTGTGTCATGAGAATTTAAAATGACAATTTGGTCTAAAATGGAACCGGAACTTGAAATATATTATAAAATTTCCAAATGATAATTTGGATGGTACAGCTAGTTCCGGGAGGTGCGAGATAGTCAAAATGTGTGCCATATTGTATTTTGAGGTTTTGGGCACTTTTGACTGGTTTTGATATATTGCGTATTAGAAATCATTTGATTGCGGTATTAACCATTTAAAGTGGAGACTTTTGTTTAAGGCCACGTTTTAGTCTTGTAAGCCTTTTATTTCTTTTATTTCCCTTAAGATCATTCTAGCCCTAAAGTGAGAGAGAGAGGAAGGGAATTTGTGGAGAAAGTGAGAGATTGAAGGTTCGTGGAGTTATCTTGCATTCTTCTTCATCAAAATATGAGATTGAAGCCCCAAGGCAAGTTTTCTACTTGCTATTATATGGTTTAAGGTGGATAATTAGTGTTGGTCGATATGTGATAGTTTTGGTTTAATGTAGTTATGGTTTTGTAGGGATTTATGAGTTTTGATATCTTTGGAAGAGATTTAATTATGGATTGGTGTAGAACAATGTTGTTAGGAGCATTTATGATCATTTAATATCATTAAATGAAGTTGGTTTGGTTTGGATGAGATTTGGTGTTGGGCTTAGCATCAAAATAGGAGGATTGGGTCTAGGTCTGCAATGATCGGTCGACCGCGATCCTCAGACCGGTCGACCGGGCCTTCGGGAAAGGGCACACTGCTTTCTTTCAAAGGCATTAAATTTGAGGCGCGGTCGACCTCAGTCCGCTTACCGGTCGACCGGTCCTGCCGAAATGATCTTTCTGCTTTCCTTCAAAGGCAAAAACTTGAGAAGCGGTCGACCGCAGTCTTGGGATCGGTCGACCGGTCCCCTATTTTTCTTCCAAAAATCTTATTTTCATTTCTTTAGATCTTTTCTTTTTATATGGACTTAGGAGCCTTCTTGAGTGAAGTAAACCTTGGCTTTTAGAGTCCTAGTTGAGTTTGGTTGCCACCCCAGTGTTGAATGGGTTCACTTGGGGTTAAGTCCAGGGATGTTTAGAAGTGATGTTTAGGCATCACTTCTCTTTTTACACCTTGATAGGTTGATAGGGGTTGTAGGCCCATGCTTGGAGATCTTAGGGGCTTAAATTGAGGTATATAAGACCTTAAGATTTGGGAATAATTGTGATCCCTTAGAAAATGGTTCGAGGCATACAATATGATGAATATTAATGAAATATTCTACGATTATGGTTTCTGATAAAATGGAACACCCATATGTTAATGGAAATGAAAAAGTGGATTTTTTTATTGTAAATGCTAATTTATTTAAACGCACCTCTCTAAATGCTATCATAAGGGAAGCTCGCGCATGAGGTGATGTCCCCTGACTAGTGAATGCAGGGAGACTATAGTCCTCGACCATATGCGGGTTTATTATATGTCTTATTCTGCGCTAGTGAGGTAATTCCGGGTGTGGTTATGACTCATTCGCAGGTATATGTCCACTTACCGACATGCATTAGGTGCCCAAGCTACCTTGTTTGATAGGCCCCTGGAAGATGATAGTCATTTAGGGGCGCGCCCAGTGGGAAAACTCGGAGGGGCGGTCTTAGAATCGTTATATGTATAAGAATATAACTTTTCTAAACTCAAGTGGGACTTGAGATATGTATATTTCCACAAAAAAATTTATGATGTTAATTTTATTCCTACTAAGGAATGAGAATTGTAAAGAAGTGAGAATAATGATGATATTATATTCCTGCTAAGGAATGGAAATTAGAGTAAAGTGGACATCGAAGTTGGAAGTTTATAATTTAATCATGCATAATTTAATTCTCTTACATAATTTAATTGTAGGCATGTAATTTTAACTGTCTTATTTGTGATTCATGATTAGGGTGTTAGATATTTGATCTTCATCATCCATGATTAACTGTTCATATCTATCATGCTTCTTATTAATCTAGGAACTATATAAAAATTGGGCCCTGACCCGTTCATTTCTTTTATGTTGTGCATGTTATTGTATCCGCCCAGGTGCTCCTCCGCAAGGACACCCGTGTTGATATTCCCATTCTTATGTTTTCGAGGAGCTGTAAGATTTACGAATATTTGAGGATGTTTTGTTAGACGCCCCCATTTTTTTTTTTGTATTCTAGATATGATCAAGTTTGTCATTCGAGCGTGTGACCCAACTTTGTACATGTTTAATGGATGTAATAGGTATCGTATTAAACGGTTGTGATTCATTTTGTGTAGCTGTGGACCAACAGCCTATTCGGTCCTCTACTTGTATAATTATTATGGAAGCTTTATATATATGTTATTTTGGAATTCCACAGTCTTTTAGAATGGGTGGTTTAAAATATTTTTTTCTTAACCTAACCTTTTAATGAAATTAAACATTTTGGCAACCCGTTTTCTGAATTATTGGGTGGTTTTCTCGTATACTCGTGTTAATGTTGTGATGCTGAGAATGATTCTCATCCATGATTTCCGTAATTGTTGGAGTAACGGGCTGGCCACCCCTTACTTCGGGCAGCAGGTTGTCACAGGTGTCAGGCAACAACCAATCGTCATGCCCCTTAGCCTCCTATTAGAAGAGAGAATTCTCATCATTTCTCATAGCTTTTAGCTTTCCTATCTTCTGCTTCTCTCTTCTGTAATCTTTTCGTGCATTCTTCCCTCTTTAAGGACTCGAAAATGGAAGATTTCTCTCGGGCGAACCTGGAGTGGTGGGATAGAGTGTCCCTGAATTTGGGCAATCAGAACGCTTTCGAACTGTTTAAACCTGTTGTCGATGATCGAACTCTTTTTCATGAGCCTTCGCACAACTATTAGGGTGAGGAACCCTAGTGGCTATGTAAGTACCTCATAACTTTTGGCATCGTTTTCTTCTTTTCATTTTCTTATTTCTTTGCATTTTAAGAAAAAGGTTTATTTCTTATTTTGGCAGATTGACATAGGTGTAAAAACTTTTCTTCTCGGGGGACGATATGATTCAGGGATGTGTGGGAGTACAGTCCCACGGTGGTACAATGGGTAGTCTCCTCAGCTAGTTTTTGTCATTTGGCGTCTGCTTTGGCTGAGATGCCAAGCTCTACGATCATTTTGTTTGCACAAGGGGAGAGGTGATGGGACACTATCCACACCATATAATAAGTATTTAGGGAGATAACAATTACCCCCATTGATATGCAGCAGCTGCTGGTGATTGATTGTGAGGGTACGCAGATCGAGGTGGACCAGTCTTTGAGGGTAACACTTGCGGCGGTTGATGCAACGCTGGGCGATGTGGGGTGGATTGTCTCAGGGAACTTGATCCATATTTATCTTCTTCAGGAGGTTTTACTGAGTCAAAGGATCGATGGTACCGATGGGCTACAGTTGAGGCAGATGGACCACATATTTATTCTTCTTCCTATTGGGAGGGTTCTTGGTGGCGTCAATCGATGATGTTGTCCACTTATGGTTTTTACCATATTTAAGGGTATTTTCAAATATCCTTCTCTATGAGTGGGGGAGCCTAACTTTGGCAACCCTCTATTCTTCTTTGGATGGTTTTAGTCAATGCCGCCGGTAGACTTTTACTGGATCCATGTATCTTCTGGAGGTAATTTTCTCATTTCTCTTTATGTATTTTCTTGTATTTTTCTTCTTGATTTCTTCTGATTGCTGACCCTTATAGTTTTGTAGACGTGGATCTATGAGGTGATTTGGCTCAATGCTCACTTGATTGGTTTGCATGATGAGTCAGTAGGGGGCTTTTGCTGGATGTATTGGTAGTGGAAGTCCAATCATAAATCGAAGCAGCCTCTTTCCTTTTCAGCAATACGTCATGTCTTGAATGTCCTAATGAGTGGCCAGGTAATTTTGTCTTTTCTCTTTTGAATCATTTTCTTTCCATTTCCTTGTTTGTGCAAGTATTGAATTTATTTGGGAAAAATGTAGGTGACTTTATGTCCCTAGAGGATGGCTATCCAGCACACATGGGTGACTGGGGGAATGTGCAGATGTGACAATTATTGGAGCACAAGTTTGGTTATTCTTGGTATCTGCGAGAGAGAGTAATCTCACAAATCATGGAGGATGAGGTGGCGGTACCACCATTGATGCCCCCATGGTATATGATGCTGGTGTGAGAGATTTTGGAGAAATCCAAGGTGGTGGAAATGATTAGTGAGCCCTACTCGTCATATACTAACACGCTGGTGACTTACAACTACTTTAACTTCGTGACGAACTGGATGATGCCCTCCTGTATCCATGATGTCGTGAAAAGGCCTTTGCCTCCTACGACTTTGGATAGGAGTAGGAGCCGGCCGATGCGGTCTACTAATAGCACTAGTGGTGCATCATCGTCAGCAGCGATAGTGGTGATGCAGGTTTCATTTTTTCAGCTTACCCCTCATTTCTACAGTTTCTCCCTAATGCGATGGAACCGACGGTGTTGGTGTTGGCGGAGGACGTCTTTAAGCTAGAGGTATATCTTTTTATTTCTCTGCCTTTTGTCTTTCTAATTTCTTCTTTTTTCTTTTGACTAACTGATCTGCCCTTTTATTTTTCTTACAACATGTCAGGGTATTGACTACTTGGCTAAGGGACATTATAGACTGGGTGGCTTCTGCGATGGCTCATATTAGTAATTTGATTTCGGCTCCTTCCTGCCTAGTGCCATCTGCTACTTCTGAGGAGGGATATGGATTAGGTAGTGGAGGATCCTCAGCTCATCATTGGGGAAGCACGTTTGTTGTAGGAAAGAGGGATCCTAGGGGGGAGAGAGAGAGAGAGAGAGAGAGAGAGAGAGTTAGAGTTTGGGGTTTCGGGCTGAGTCTTGTTTGTTTTTATTTTCTTCTATTTTCTTGAAAGGAAGATGTTAATGGCAATATATATATATATATAAATGAATGAAATTTATTTTGTCTTTGTTTAAATGACTTATTCTACATGCACTCTTTACTTTGTTGTCGAGGCTTTAAAAAGGATGGATTATTTTATTTTTTGCAAAAGGAGAGAAAAAGATTTATTTTCGAGACACAATGGGTAAAAATGGATAATGCATGAAGGAATTTTTTTTCAATAAAGATTTATTTTTGAGGTATTTTGAACTTGTCAAAAAAGTAAAGATAGAATATTTCTAAAAATAAGGGGTTGTTGATCGACATACCCCTTGTCCTGCCTATCGCATATGGGTCATGTGAAATCACTCTAGGGCTTTGATTGCACTTTCCTATAGCTCAGAGTCCTTTGGCAGGGCAGGTCTTTCACTCGGATTTGTAAACTTCTTCTTTCTAGCCAATGTTTTCAAGTATAAAGGGGGGTGGGGGGTAAGGTGGTATTGTTCTTCACTAATCTTTCCTTTCTCTATCTTGATTATTTGTTGCCTTTTGTCTTATTATTTCCAAAATGGCCCTTCCCATGAGTGCAGAATTTGTTTCATATCTTGAGAGTTTAGAGGCTTTGTATCTGTACAATGTAGAATATGATGCTTTTAACTTGTATCAGGTCTCTTTATAGAGTAATCGACCCATTGACTGGAACATGCTGGTGACGGCAGCATAATTTTTGTATCCTAAGGACCATGTTTTCCATTTTCGACTTGGACGAGGTTTATCCTACCTATGAGGAATTTTCACAATGTTGGGAGTAAATCCCAGTGTGGCGACTGCCACGCCAGAATTCTCTCAGTCTCCTCAGGAGCTATTAGCAGGAATTCTCCATATATCTCCTTCGATGGTTCGTCCATTGGTCACTGTGGGAATGATCTCCCTCCCAATCGTATTATATTCTCTACATCTGTGAGATTTCAATGATGTGGGTCATGCCAGAGTCGTTGCCCTTGGCTTAACTTTTCAGCTACTACTGATGACTGGGATGCTGATTGTGGACACTCAACTTGCTTCCTTTACAGCATGGATGTCATATCGTCGCAATCCTATGGTAATGATAAAGGAAGAGACCATGAATAAACTTAATGCTTGGAGGGAATTCCATTCTTATGTTCTGGGAGGAAGACCGATAATGCAATTCATGTGGCCTCCCGAAAGATTTTGTTTGGAGGTCCCCCTGAATATCCCTTGGAAACTGTGCCGAGTTTCTTCACTCGTTATTTCATCAACTTTGTCCCATCCATAGAGAATTGGATCAACTAGTTTGTGGAGCATGAAGCTCGATGTCTACGTTGGTTAGTGTCGTGGTAGGGGAAGTTGCATCCCACTTTGGAATTGAGCCAATATGATATTTTCAGTTAGATGGTCTCCGGCAGACCTCATTATATTTCCCCCAGTGGCTCCTGCATCATGTCGGAAGGGAGAAAATTGTGCCTTCCCATATGCTGGATTTTTATCCTACAGAGGATTTGAATGAAGGCTTGTGCATGCGATTAGGCTATCTGTGGGAGAGTAATCGACCGTTAATCCATCCTTTTCAATTTATTGGTACGGTTTGGACTTTTCTAGACGCTATATAAAATGTTCACGGAAGAGAGTAGTGGCTAAGATTTTGGCAGAGAAGACCGTGTAGAGATGGTTTGTCATGTTTGACACTATAGAGGGGGCACAATGGTTTTCTCTAGGCTGGTCCGGGCTTATTGTTCCATGGAGCGCCTTCAGCATACCATTCAAGTAGGGGAAG
The DNA here is from genome assembly GCA_949130495.1 of Sambucus nigra. Classification (NCBI taxonomy): domain Eukaryota; kingdom Viridiplantae; phylum Streptophyta; class Magnoliopsida; order Dipsacales; family Adoxaceae; genus Sambucus; species Sambucus nigra. The sequence goes on from OX422208.1 coordinate 590,380,628, forward strand.
TTTAGGTCCCTCTAGGAATAGATGATGATGTGGTCGGGTCTTCTTAAGTTGCGGATAGGGTCTTTGTGAAGATGGTTCTTATTTGTGAAGATTTGGTGATGGAAATGTGTTTAATTATTTTTGGTCTTTAGGAATAAATTTTGGTAAGGTTTGGTTAGTTTGTTTTTAAGGGAAGCTTGGTTATCGGGGGTAGTTTTTTGACTCCCTACGCTGATATTTCGTGTAATTTTACTGAATCTTCCCCTTTATGGAATATAAAAGGTTTTTAATTATTTTGTTGTGCCTCTTGATGAGTTTTACATTTGAATTATCTATACCAATTGCTAAGGCATACATAATCCTTTTGTCATGTAAATGATAAAATGAACCGTCATTGTCGGTGGCAAGAAAAGAATAACATTTGATGAAAAAGAAGGGAACCATTCCCATGTAAAGCGTATGAGCTGCCTATGTATCTCTGGGGGTTTTGAAAATTTTCATTTTAGAAGAAAAAAGGTTTTTTAGAAGATCAGGCCCACGTATTTCTTAGTCGGGAGAAATGATGATTTTTTATGTTTAAGAATAGAAGAGGAATGAGAGGAGCTGTAACGCATCGAGATTTTGGACTAGGTGTAGAATTTATTGAGATGGTCCAAGTTGACTAGTCACTCCATCTCTTTTCCATCAAGGTTAGTGAGCATAGCGGCGCCCCCGGAGAAAATCTTCTTCACAATGTAGGGGCCACTCTAGTTTGGCTTAAATTTCCCTCTGGGGTCCTAGACGGGTTCTATGATTTCTTTAATGGCTAAATCCCATTCTCGGACACATCGATCCTTAAATATTCTATCGAATGATCATGATTTACGGTGATGGTACCCTTGTATATGATATATAGCCTTTAGCCTCCTTTCGTCTAAGAGTGACAACTCATCGAAACGGATCTAATGTCAATTTTCTTCATTGGTTATTCTTTTAAGCATGACGTGTAATGAAGGTATTTCTAGTTCAACGAGTAGTACCTCTTCCATGCCATATACTAGAGAGTAAGGGGTAGCCCTAGTAGGTGCCTAGACTGAATTATAGTAGCCCTAGAGGGAGTAAGGAATCCAATCGGCCCAATCTCGATAACTCTCAGTCATCTTACTGATGGTTGCTTTAAGGTTCTTATTAGCAGCTTCAACTTCACCGTTGGTTTGTGGTCGGTAGGGAGAAGATTTGTGTCTCTGAATCCCATACTCATTGACCAATTTTGTAACTTCTAACTCAAAATGTAACCTTTTATCTGACACTAGCTCATGAAGAACCACATATTGGTAGATTATGTTCTTCCGAAAGAATTTAGCTACCTTTTTGGCATTCAACAGTGCGTATGACTCAGCTTCGACCCATTTTGTGAAGTAATCAATGGAAATTAGGATAAATTCGTGTCCATTGGAGGCTTTAGGTGTGACATTCCCTATGATATCGATGCCCCGTGTGGATAACATCCAAGGAGAAGTCATGTTATAGAATTATCGCGAAGGTATGTGTTGGAGATTGGAAAACTTTTGCCATTTAAGGCATCTCTAGACATAAACGATGGAATCCCGAACCATGGTAGTCCAATAGTAACCTTGTCAGATAATCTTCTTGACAAGAATATGGCCATTCCTGTGGGGTCCGCATTCCCTGTGGTGGATTTTTTGAATCATATCTACAATGTCAGCCCCTGCGATGCAGTGTAGGTGGGTTCCATCAAAATTTCTCTTGGACACTGATTTATCGCAGATAATGTACTAGGTAGCTAGTTTTAGAGGGTCGCTTGATCCTTCTTGTTGGCATTTTAGGGGTACCTATAGTTCTTGAGGATACGCCAAATGTTGTAATACCACCACTTGCCATATTGGAGACCTCTTCTGTGATGAGCCCAATATGGTAGCAGTGGGTCGGTTTAGTTTGTTTTTGGAGTAGGAAAGGGGCCATCCTTATTCCCTCAAGCATGTTAATTATGGAGGCTAGGCTGGAAAGGGCATTGGATAAGTTTTTCCTAGCTTGAGGAAAGTAGTGGAAGGTGATATCTCGAAACTTGGAGGCTAGCTCCTTTAGGTGGGCATGGAGGGTAAGACCTTTTCATCTTTAGATTCGATCTTCTAAGGACCTGGATGATGATGAGGGCATAATCCCCGTAGACATCTAGGCATTGGATGCCTTCCTTGAGAGCAACTTTTAGGCCTATGGTGGATGCCTCGTATACGATCATATTGTTGGTGCAGGAAAAATATAGCTTGATAGAAATGGGAGTCTAAGAGTTATCAGGGTTGATCAAGAGTATCCCAACACCGTATCCTTTTTTATTAGCAGTGCCGCAAAATAACATTTTCCATCATAGGTCTTCCTGATAGGTGCAAAGGATATTTTCATGTGAGAATTTGAAGATCCAAATGTCAGCTTCTTCTATGGAGTAGTCATCAAGGTAGTCGGAGATGGCTCTCCCTTTTATGACTTTTTACGTGACATACACAATATCAGATTCAACTAGCAATATCAACCACCGGGACATTAGGCTAGACAAAGAAGGTTCCTCAAGAAGGCATTTGATAGGATCCATTTGGAACACAAGTCTAATAGGAAAAGCGAGAACGTAGTGCCGTAATTTCTAAGTGACCCAGACAAGGGCGACATATGCTTTTTTCCAAGGCAGTGTGATTGACTTCGTACCCAATTAATTTGTGACTGGCATAATAGATGACCCTCTCTTTACATGATTCTTTAAGATATTGGGCTGGAAAGCCCCATCTGTGGTGTCTGTTATGGTTCAGTACTAGAGTAAAGGGTGACCAAGCTGTAGTGGCATGAGAACTGGAGGTTGGGTAAGGTACAACTTGATTCAGTCAAAGGCTTCCTAACAAGCTTCATTCTCAATTTTTGGTTGAATCTTTTCGAAGGAGTTTGAAGATGGGATCATAAATAGAAGTCAACTATCTAATGAACTAGCTGATATGCTATAATTTTCCCAAGAATCCTCGGACTTCCTTCTCCATTCGGGGTGGTGGCATTTTAAGTATGTATCTAAGTTTGACAGTTTCTACTTCATTTCCCTTATCGCTAACCATAAATCCCAAAAGTTTTTCTTTGGTGACACCGAAGACCCAATTCTGTGCATTAAGTCGCATTTAATATCATCGCAATCGTTTGAAGAATTTATGGAGTGTGGGAATATGACCTTACTGAGTCTTAGACTTAATGATTATATCATCCACTTATACCTCGACCTCTTTATGTATCAGATCATGCAAGATGGTGGTGGAAGCCATTTGGTAGGTAGCCCATGCATTTTTTTAGATCGAATGGCATGATTATGTAATAGAAGGTTCCCCAAGGGGTAATGAATGAGATTTATTCTTGATGACCAGGGTGCATCTTGATCTTATTATATTTGAAAAACCCGTCGACGAACGATTTGGCCATGTTGTCCATGATTATGTCGATATTGGGTAGTGGGTCTTTCGGAGATGCCTTTTTCAAATCCTGGTAATTAATGTACATGCGGACTTTTCCTCCTTATTTTGACACGTGTACGGTGTTGGCTAACTATGAGGGATATTCGATCACCCGAATGAAATCTACGTTCAACTATTTAACCACTTCTTCTTTAACCTTAAGTGACCATTCGGTGAGAAGCTTTAATAATTTTTTTTGATCATTTTGCATTCCGCAGGAGTTTGAATCTTGTGATGAGCTATCTTAGGATCAATGTCGAGCATGCTGTCGTATGACCATGCGAAGAAGTCCTCAAATTCCTTTAGCAATTATTCGGGTTACGCATGCTCATGCTTATCAAGGATGGACCCTATCCGAATCTCGTGCAGTTGGATACTAGAACCAAGATTGATAACAACAGTTTCATCTTCATTAATTTGAACATGATTATGTTTTTTGTTATTAACCTTATTAATATCGGGTAAGAATTGTTCATTTGCAAAGTCATCATCATTAAGAGTTTGATTAGAATCAAGACAATAAATATAAGGCATAATAAGATACTCAAAATCTTTGTTTATTTCATTCTAGGAAAAAACAACATTGAGAACCTCATCAAAGGAGGTCTCTATTATATTATTATCATAAAGGGCTAACAACAAAAGAAGAAGTAATAGGATAGACATTTGGGTTGGGTTGTATTTGAGTGGGTATAACTGGTATGACATTCCAGTTGAGGAGGGGTGCATCAGTAGCCTTGATCAAAAAGGACGGATTCGATGATGTAGTGCCTAAATGGATCATGCAGAGTGTTAACCCTAGTGTCTATAGATTGAATGAGTCCTCAGATTCACTTTCCTCAGAAACCTCGGTAACAACTATAACTTTCTTAATGAGTGGTTGCACATGATGTTCGGAACTTTTGACCCATGAGTAGATATCTTGGAATAAGATTTCCATCCGTTGCTTCATCTTCTTGTAAACATGATCACAATATGGTTTGGGAAATCCACAAAAGGTAAAATATTCTCCCTTTTTTACTAATCTTCCGTTCTAATATTCCTCTGAAACAGTCTTGGTACTTTCTAGACTTCTCTTAAACCATGTTTAGTGGAGCATTCTGAGTTCCTCTGATGATGGTTAATAACCCAAGACACATGCCGGATAGGACTTCTTCAGTACTATGGGTTCCAGTATCCCCTATTGTCATGAAGTGCATATTCTTGAACATCTGTATCACGTTGACATTACCGTGAGGGCTATGCTTTGGACAGACTCTATCTTGGAAATCATCCCCTGTTGGGAGTGTGATTCGATTCTGAAGAAAGATAAAAGCATGTCATTAACCCCACGTTGTATCTCTTGTACCGGGTTATTGGTGCTTGAATTTTTGGTATTATCATCGTATCACATGATGGTGATGACTTGTCCCTTGGCGAAGAACTTCAGTTTTGGATGGAGAGAGGAAGATACCCCCTTAATGCTGTTAAACCACGGTCGACCAAGGAATATGTTGAAATAAAAAGGTATGTAGATAACTTAGGGCTTGGTAACGATATTTTTAGGGACAACCCTTATTGTATGCTTTATGGATCCCATCACCTCTCGGTGGGTGTTTTTATAGTCACGCACTACGATGAAAGTTAGAGCAAGGTCGCTTACTTTTAAACCCAAGCAGTTGAAGGTTCTTAATGGACAAACATTGAGTGCTGATCCGTTATCGAAAAGTGAGAGTGGGACTGTCTTTCCTATCACCTCAACGAAGATGTTTTGGGAATATTTATGATTACGACCAATCTTTGGTATTTCTTCTTCAGAGAGGGAGAGTAATCTTGTAGAGTTTAAAGTCCTGACGAGGTTTACGATCTCTTCTAGAGTGGTGTAAGTAGGGACTGTGGGCCTGATAATCAATTTTATTAGAGCATTTTGGTGTATCTAGGAAGACATGAAGAGTCCCCACAAAGTGATGTTAGCCTGAGTTTTCTCCAACTGGTTGATGATCTTGCTCTCCTTTATGGTCAAGTCTGACATGGGGAGTTTTTTGACAATTCCCTTTCCTTTATCTGTTACTGCTGATTGAGTATTTGAACTCTGGTAGTGCCTCCCAAATCTTGTCATATGGTTCAATGAAGAGAGGATGAACAAAAAAACCATTTCTTCGTATATCTCGGGCTGTACACCTACTTTGTTGATTTTACATATACTAATTACTGGACAAACATTTTCTTATCTTAGTTCTTCATATGAGCTATCAAACTTGTCCCCCCCATCCGGCATCAATGATGTTGTCTTTCCATGAGAACTCAATGAATCCCACAATCTCAACGACGTCTTCATATAGATCTTCCCACTTAACGGGGATATGTAGAAGTGAAGGGACAAACTGCCCTTACAGCTTTAAGGCATCGAGTAACTCAGAAATACTATCAATCTCATTGGTCTATCAGAACAATCCTTCCATAATATGTACTGCATCAATTAAACTAACTTCCTCAATGGTAACTACCCAATTATGTGACTCTCGAGCCCACTTTTGAGCTTGCATGAATAGTATGCTGAACTTTTGACTATCAGTTGTCATTTTTTAGGGTAATTTTAGCCAAAACTCTAGGAGCTAGTTCAGTATTGCTGGAAATTCCAATATTTTCCCTTTGGAACGGATACGAATAACAATGCATGCTCTTGTAAGAAGTGACATGGCATGGTCAGAAAAATAGGTAAGGTGTAGGAGAAAATATGGGCATACTTTAAGGGGTTTAGGTGAAAATATGGGCATAATTGGTGATTTACTAGGTACAATTGGGTAGAAGGGTCAAATTCCTGATCATTTTATAAGAAGATGGCATTTGCATGATTTGGGAGTGGATTGTGAGTGGTGTTTGGTTTAGGATTGACTGGTGGGGAGATAACACCCAATCAATCAGACCTTGGATTACATTCTGAAGATGGAAGAACTGATTAGCATATTGATGATAATCACAATGGGTGCAGGGTTTGAAATTTTTGGGAAGTGGGTTTGGTAATGGACAAGGATCCACCGGCTTGATGAGATTTTGGCTCAATAAGGCTTGGTAGACTTTGGAGAGCGGGGCATAAAGCTTAGTGTATTCTTTTCTGACTAGGTTGGCATGACTTTCTGACGCCCAAGAGGTAGCAGGCTGTGAGATGTTATTGATGGTCAAAACTATAGCAGGCTTCTCATATTTTCTTGGAGTGAACTATCTGGATACTTTCTTTGGCTGAACTTTCGTCTTGGCAATACTTTCTTCAATCTCCACTCTTGCTTCCCGGAGGGATAAAAAATGTGGGTAATAATATCCTCCCATCATCGTTTGGACATGGGGTAGGAATTTTTTGTTCACAATACTAACTTTCTCCCCTTCGAAAGTCTAGTTTGTCATAGTGGATCCTTTCTCCCTCCTGCTTGCTATGAAACTTTTAACAGTTTCTCTGGGGTTCTTCTTGAGAAGTTCTAAATTAAGGCTTGTAACCTCCCAAATCCTCGTTGAATATGTACGGCGACATGAATTGATAAGAAACAACCTCTCAATTGCAAATTCTGGGTTCTTCGAGGGATAGAAACTAACGAAGAGCGCTGTCTTTCAAAGTCTATTGGAATATTGGGCCATTATTTCATCGGAGTCTCCTAGGAGAGTCATGGCTCGGTGGTAACTTCAAAGATGAACAATTGGGGGACCACTGCCCCCAAACTTCTCAATGTTAGGCACCTTAAATTTTTTCGACAGCCTTGCTTTAGGGTAGGGAAACGTATGGGTGTAATCCGTGTAGTTGTTGAAGATTCGGACTTGGTCAAACGTTTTGGCCAATACCCTAAGTTACTCCTTGACCTTGTTTAACTCTACTTCCTTCGGATCGACATGTATGATAGGTTAGCCCATGGATGGGCAAGATTTGACGTAAGGAGCTGAGTTAGTGGTGGACCATTGGCAGAAGGGGCACGTGGAGCATGTTGACATTCTTTCTAAATCCAAATTGGCTCAGGTGTGGGCGAACTAAAGCACGCGGGAAGAGGACCTCAAGATCTTTGAGAATAGTGACCTGCTATTACTTTATCTCATTAACCTCAGTTTGAAGGTTGTCAATCTTGGAGGTAAGTTGGACTAGGACTGTTATCAAATTAGGTTGTACATTTGACACTTGGTCTACATTTTTCATGGAAAGTTGGTGACGATGGATTGCGAACTCGGAGGAAGTAGCGGTAGAATTGACGGATCTTCGAGGCAGTTTGACGGAAGACCGAAGCCAATAGGGAGCCAGGCCAAGGGTCTGGTATGCGATCGACCTGAGGGGGAAAATGATTCAAATTTATTTTTGAAAGAGAAAATGAAGAATCTTTTATAGGAAAAGAGGAAAATGTTTTTGACATTTTTTGGAAAAGGGGAGGACAAAATGTTTTTGGTATTTTTGAAGAAAGGAAGGGAAAAGTTTTCTAGGTATTTTGATAAAAGAGGAGGGAAGAAATACTGCTACTACTACTACTACTACTACTACTACTACTACTACTACTACTACTACTACTACTACTACTACTACTACTACTACTACTACTACTACTACTACTACTACTACTACGACTACTACTACTACGACTACTACTACTACTACTACTACTACTACTACTACTACTACTACTACTACTACTACTACTGCTACTACTACTACTGCTACTACTACTACTGCTACTACTACTACTACTACAACGACGACTACTACTACTACGACTACGACTACTACTACTACTACTACTACTACTACTACTACTACTACTACGACTACTACTACTACTACTACTACTACTACTACTACTACTACTACTACTACTACTACTACTACTACTACTACTACTACTACCACTACTACTACCACTACTACTACCACTACTACTACCACTACTACTACCACTACTACTACGACTACTACTACTACTACTACTACTACTACTACTACTACTACTACTACTACTACTACTACTACTACTACTACTACTACTACTACTAATAATAATAATAATAATAATACTATTATTATTATTATTATTATTATTATTATTTTGTTTTCAATTATATTGGGTATACCTAAATGGAAAAAGAAATGCCACACGGGACCCGAGCTTGGGAAAATTGGGTTTGAAAAATATATAAAACATGGTTTGACTTGTTGCCGGGCTCATGGACAGGGTCCCGTATGGAAAAAATTGAAATCTCTCAAAAATTTGGGTGGCATGCCGACCCGGTAGTTCTGCAGAGTTTAGGGTAGTAACCGACAAACTAAATATGAGTGCCCTAAGTTTAACGCCTATATGAGGGTAAGAAATTGTTGGGTTTGTGAAAAGGTTTCCCCCTTTGGCATGACTTCCATGATATACGTATTGCTTTTTAGGACGATCGATACGTGTGGACAAGCCATTTGATATGCCTGAGTGTACGTGAATTTCTCCACTATATACCTTGTGCGGGACAGTATGTGTGAAAGCGAATTCGATATAATCGATATATGTAAATGAGTTCCCTGCTATATACCTCCCTTCATGACTTCGGTCAACTAGTACGATGCGGAGGGAACCATTCGATGTACATCAAAGGTACTTGGCCAATGGAAGGTGAGAGTTATATTTCTTAGGCTAACTACGACCTGCCGGATCAACTCCCATCACAAAGTGACCCCATAGTATAGGACAATTTTTTGTCAATATAGCAATGCTCTTGGTGATGTAGTGTGCAAAATGCATGATTATTGATTAGTATATTATGGAGAGAGTATTTTATTTGGCATGATGAGAACTATACTAATAAGGAAGAATGTACAAGTATCATGAAAAGAAAATCTGGGATGGAGCATGAAGATCACACTAAGCGTGGGTACGTGATAATGAGTGATGTGTGAATATTTATAAGTGATTGTGTGGTTGTGAATCAAAGAATGGATTAACTACGAGTGGTGTGTGGTAGGTATAAGTGAGCATGGATATGTGCAAGTGTGATAAATGGAGGTGTGTGGTAGTGACACTTAACAGGGATATTCTAAGTGGTGTGTGCAACATGTGGATATATAAGTGAACCTATATATAAGTGTAGGTAGTGTGAGGTGTACATGGAGATTATTTACATGTGTGTGGAGTGAGAAGTGAGCGAGAGGTGATATAAACATGAGGTAGATATATACAAGAAATAATATAAGAAAAAAATGGAACATATAGGTAAGTGCATACGCACACAAGCAAAAAATGGTAAAACTATGCAAACAGGGTCTAGCACTCTTAAGTCAGTCCTTAGCAGAGTTTCCACTGTGGCCATCCTAAGACCTTCTTCTTTTTCCCCAGGCACTATCGGAAGAGGGGGGGGGGGGGGAGGGATAAATAGGGAGAGATAAAGGTCCCGCACTATTCGCTACATCATGGGGTGCTTCGGTCGTCATCAATTTTGGGTGATGTAAGGAGATAGAGTCGCCAACCTATTTTGCACAAAATAAACAAAAGAACATGTCTCTACCTCTAGATAGCGTCATCAAAACAAACTCACGCTTGTAAAACCAATAGATGAGAGGTTCGGGGGCTAAGTTATGGAATATGAAGGTGTTAGGCACCCATCCCGCCCTTTTGGTCTCTTATGGGACTATGTTACTATTTTCCTCAATTTATCCATGAAATGTGTGTGCGTGTATATATAAGTGGAGATCGAAATCACTCGACTTGCATCATGGAAAATATGGAGTGAGGTCATCCATAGGAATGTTCCCAAAATAATAATTAGAAAATATGATGTGTACACTTATCGAGATATTGATCGTTATGATGAAATAATAATATATGATAGATAAGATGCAAGTATGAATCACAAGTATGATGTATATGAATAATATATGGATAAAATAGGAAAAAGATAAAAATATGAAAATAGCATTCGAGTCTCGGGGTTTATCTCGAAATGCTTACGTAGCCTATAAAGGCATCAAAGTACACGTAGTTCGCATACGGCATGAGGGTGGGGTTTATCCCATAGATTCAAACGTGAATTTATTATATGTGTGTGTAGAAAAGATGATTTTAGTGTCGATAAAATGTGATGACGAATACCGTCGGAATGTATAGGGGTCCCCCTCTTTTTCTTTATTTTTTAATAGAAAATAAATTATGTTCAATATAACTTATAAAGGATGAGATATTAATGTGTATGATCTAAATTAAAAGATAAATTAATAATGTATATAACTAATGCAAACATTAATAAAATTTAAAGATAGAGAAGGATGTTTGGACCTTCTTTGGAGACTTGAAGCTTGACCTTGATCCTAGATGAGCTTCCTTCCAAGTTGGGATTGTCAAAATGCCACTTAAGACGTTTAATACAGGACTAAACTGTTAAAATGCTCCGAAATTTTTATTGGATCAACTCTCAATTAAAAACAAAACTTAACACAATATGTGTTTAAAATGATTATTAAAAGAGTTTGAAAGAATTTGAACGAGTTATTTCAGATCTAGAATGAACCAGTTTTGAAAAACAAAACTTAAACTATTAAATCAGCATAACTTAAAAGAAGGTTATGAGAGTATGAAGAAGTTCACAAGTAAAGTTTTAACGTGGTAAAATCACACCCAATTGGGAAAACATCCACGGTGACCTCTACGTTACAAAGAAAAAAATCCACTAAAATCATAGTAACAAATTACAAGCTCTTTAATGTAAGGACACAAATTTCTAATTGAGTCCTTTGTAGTTTTGGCTCAATTCCGGACAAAAACATTTGAGTCATAGGATAGAGTTCATGTTTATCCATTCAAGCCTATGGCATGTTTGTTGAAGACGTAGCGGCCAAGATATTAAAGCTTCATCAAATGCCGAGTTTAATGTTCCACGTTTCTACATTAACAACATTCGTTCCATTGCTCCTAAGGTATGAATGCATTTTGAATATATATATAGGAGCTTGGAACATTTTTTTATTGGGTGAATTTTTATTTTAAATTGTTGTTGTATTTAAGAAAGTTTCATTAAAACTTTAAAACAAAATTTCTGGGCTAAAAATAGAATTTTCAGCTTTTTGGTTTTTTGTTTGATATTGTCGTTCGAACGAGTATGTCGTTCGAACGAGAATTTCATTCGAACGAGGTTTGCAACGGCCTGCCACTGGAACTTTGTTAGAAGTATCGTTTGAACGAAAATGCGTTCGAACGAAAATCTCATTCGAACGAGATTTGGCGGGAACAGTTATTTGGGCAGTTTTTGACAGTTTTCCCACTAGTTTTCCCCACTAACTTTTTGACAGACTTAATATGTGCAGGAACCAACTTTTTCCAATAAACTTTTTCACATCTTTCCATATACAAGAGAGAGTTTGAGAGCTTCAATTTACAAGGAAAAAGTTCATGTTTTGAGTGTCTAATTTTTCAAGAAAAAATCATTTAACACTCTAGTCTTCACCCATATTGTTGATTCCAAGTTTCAATATATATACATCTTGCTTGGAGTGTTTTAACCCCGGGTTTTACTATACCATTTGAAGAGTTCATTTGGGTTTCCTTATAAATCCCTCAAAGAATAAGAACTAATTTTACTACGGCATTCTCACATGGTGAAAGGCACCATATGTGGTTGACAGTGTTCCTATGTCTCATTGGTGATTCCAAGATTCCGGTGGAGCTTTGGGGTTGTCGACTAGGCGGAGGTGTTTACAAGAAAACGCGTCAAGGCTTGAAAGGGGTCGAGTCAAGGAAGTAAGTCATCTATCTAGTAATTGTAAGACGATACTTAGTGGACTTAAGGCTAGGGACGTCTGAGTTTTTTTCCCCGTTATGGGTGTTTCCTCATACATCGCGGCTTAGTGATTCATTGTTTATTTTATCTTTCGCAAAAATCACCTAGAACGCATGCTTAGGTAAAAAGATAAAATTTGCTTTAATCACTACTTATGCTTAATTTGGTGCTACATAATCAATTGGGTAAATGCTAAGTTAATTCAAGTCTTTAATTTAATTTGTTAAAATTGGTTTAGCCTAATTTTGTAATATTGAAAATATGACTTAGGCAAATTTCTAGGACTTGGGTTAAATTAAAATGGTTTAAGTGAAATTAAAATTGTGTGTGTGTTTCCATTATATTTCACCTTGTTTAATTTTTATTTGGAAAGAAATTAAAATTTGTTGTTTAATTGAACCATCAACGCTTCTGCATATTTAAAAAGGAAATTATTAATTTTTGAAGTATAAGATTTTAAAAATTGGGAGCCTCGCGTTTCAACATTTAACAATCAAACCACACAAACACACCTAAACTAAGTTTAGAATCACTACTAATTCCTCTGGATTAGCTCTAACTTCTCTGAAGGTTGTTGTTGTTGATGTTCTCTTCAGCTTCGTAACTTTACTCGATTACATCTTTACGTCGACTCAAATAAGTTCAAGATCATTCAACCAACACTTTAAGTGTGGTAGAGTGAAAGTGTAGTGGTGATGTGCTCTCTAACATACGCATGCAACACACTCACACTTAATACAAACATAATGATTTATCAAATTACAAAATCACTAGATATGCAAGGTATTCCAAAATCAGTTTAGTCAAAACTAAATCAGACTTTAAACCTTTCAAAATTACCGCAGATCAAGAGGCAATCTTATTGTGAAATATCCAAGATCCTAACACTTTCTTGTTTTGAAAATATTAAAGACTGAAAATTCAATCCCCAATCAAGATCTCAAAACTAGATCCAAGTCTGATAGTTTGAGTAAAATGAAATCAGAAAGAATATTGTTGGTTTAGGGTTTCAAAACATAAAAATAGTTTTAAAATAACCAACAAATAAGATCTCTCTACATAAGAAATCAAGACAGTAAACTATCTATGTGATTTGTATCCCAAAGACGAGATCCCAAGTTTCTATGTAGAGAAACTGAAAACTCTACCAACGTGACTAAGTTGGAAGGATGATCAAGAACAAGATAGGATAACTTCTCAAAACACATTCTAAACACTCGGGTTTAATCTCTCAGAAAAGTATTTCTGGTTTGGATTTGACGAAGTTTGGATTAGGGTTTCCTTTCTCTCTCTTTTCTCTACTATGTTTTTTTCTCTCAAACGAGGAAGTAACAAAAGTCTCTAAATGCCTCACACATGGCATCTATATATACTAGTCGAAGAAGGATCTAGAAAGATGGCATAATCCAAGGGCTAAGATTAATGGAATTTAAATCGATGCAAATCTAAGGGTTCACAAGAAGCGGTGCAATAGCTAACTCTGATATGTTAAAACCAATTCACTTGTATTGATTCCAATCACATGCAGACCGTAGATTAAGTCGATCCAAAGGTCCAAAATAAGTCACAAGAATGTGAGTGATAAGAAACACAAATCGAACCATTGTGTGTTCAACACGTGTAGGCTCAAGATTAACTCTCACACGCGTGTTTTTGGTTTCTAATAAATTCCAGTTTCATCCACAAATATTTATGCCTCTTTTGGTTTCTACCCAAGACATTTTTAAGGCATAAGAAGTATTTACAAATCAACCCTAAAACTTTATTAATTACTAATTTTAATTTCTAAAAATTATTTAAAATTCTTAAAAAATATTAAATAAATCCCAAAAATTATTTAAAAGTCATGTTAAGGGATTTAACTCACACAAGGTCATCACATGAATAAAACATTCTATGAATGAAGTCCTAGTGTGCGTTGTATGTGATCTACCTTCATGAACTTGTAGAGGAATATCAATGAAACTTTGAAGGTTCTAAGACTTTTTGGTTCATCTAGGGATGGACATAATTTTGTCACTATTTCCAAACTATATGAGCTCCTATATAATGCAGACTCAAATGAGTCAAAGATATAGGGTGCCTCAATCTCCCCCTTTGGAAATATGAGACAAAATCTCCTTTGAGTCATCTAGATCTTGTAGGGATACCAAAAAGAAATTAGAAAATCCTTATTCTTATATAAACAATCTATCTACCCAATCTCCTAGAAATGGAAAAATTACATAACTCAACTATGTACAAACCATTACCCTATCAAAATCTGATGTAATGAATAGTTACTGAAATAAACAATAAGATACCTAAGATAAATTTCATTAGATGAGAATGTACAAAAGTGTCCAAATGGACTCCAAATATCTCCCCCATTTTGTCTCAAATGGACAAAGGGCCACAAGAATAAAAAAAATTATAAACAGGTAGATAAGCAATAACTTGAATAAACAATGAGAATTCACAAGAATATCCAATATAAAACATATATAAGAGGTGTTCTTTATCATTATGTTAACATCCATGCCTTACATCTACAGATATTGATTACAAGCATGTAAAAATCTGGCAGTTATAAAAATTAAGTAAGAAATTATTCAGCTAAAACCACACCAAATGATTTGCGTAAAGATTCAAAACGCTTAAATCCAAAGGTTTTGTAAACAAGTCAATCAATTGTAGACCAGTAGGCAAGTAATTAATCTCTAATTCTTTTGATCAAACTAATTCTGGTATGAAGTGATATCGAGTTTCAATATGTTTCGTGCAAGAATGTTGAACTGGATTATTAGAGATGTTGATCTCACGTTGGTTATCGCAATAGAGATGTAGTTTTTCTTCATTTATACCATAATCTATCAGCATTAGTTGCAGCTATAATAATTGGGCACAATAACTTCCAACTGCGATATATTCATATTCTGCAGTGGATAACGAAGTGCAGTTCTATTTTTTGTTGTTCCAACCTACCAAGTTGTCACCGATGTAGTAACATGCTCCTGAAGTACTTTTACTATCGTCGAAACACCCAGTCCAATCAGCATTAGTGTATCCTACTATAATGCTCGATGTGTCATTAGTGTACCACAATCCTACACACCCAGCCCAATCAGCATTAGTGTATCCTACTATAATGCTCGATGGAATTTAAATCGATGCAAATCTAAGGGTTCACAAGAAGCGGTGCAATAGCCAACTGTGATTGGTTAAAACCAATTAACTTGGATTGATTCCAATCATATGAAGACCATAGATTAAGTTGATCCATATGTCCAAAATAAGTCACAGGAATGTGAGAGATAAGAAACACAAATCGAATCATTGTGTGTGCAACATGTGTAGGCTCAAGATTAACTCTCACATGCATGTTTTTTGTTTCTATTAAATTCCAGTTTCATCCACAAATGTTTCTGCTGCTTTTGGTTTCTACCCAAGACATTTTTAAGGAATAGTAAATATTTGCAAATCAACCCTAAAATTTTATTAAGTTCCAATTTTAATTTCTAAAAATTATTTAAAATTCTTAGAAAATATTAAATAAATCCCAAAAATGATTTAAAAATCTTATTAAGGGGATTTAACTCACATAAGGTCATCACATGAATAAAACACTATATGAATGCATTCCTAGTTTTTATTGTATGTGATCTACCTTCATGAACATGTAGAGGAATATCAATGAAACTTTGAAGGTTCTAAGGCTTTTTTGTTCATCTAGGGATTGACACAATTTTGTCACTATTTCGAAACTAGATGAGCTTCTATATAATGCAGACTCAAATGAGTCAAAGATATAGGGTTCTTTAGGGATGAATGTAGGATGATAGAGAAGGATATTTTTGCTAAATTGGGTATAAAAATGGTGGGAATGAAAGGTAGAGAAGAATTTCACACATGGAAACTTCGGTGATTCAGAAGAATGTTGCTGAGATCACTAAAATTGAAGGTTCTAAGGTCCCTTTCGAAGTGATATCATGATCTCCTTATATGGGGTAGGGGTATTGATGATCGGGATCCTTATCTTGCCTATCGATAGGTGACCCTACACACACTTTTGATAGGCAAGGAAATGGACCCGCCAATTAGTAGTCTCATGTTGATTTTTTTGAAAAA
Source organism: Sambucus nigra (assembly GCA_949130495.1). NCBI lineage: Eukaryota > Viridiplantae > Streptophyta > Magnoliopsida > Dipsacales > Adoxaceae > Sambucus > Sambucus nigra. The sequence goes on from OX422208.1 coordinate 590,396,947, forward strand.
TGGTAATTAAACGCAATTCGTATGTCCAAATCGCACACGGGGCATACCGTTAGAAAAATATTTCAAAGAAATTTATGATTTATTGGGCCACTCCCAAGTCTAGTTGTTGACTTTGGGTTAAACGCGGCTTGGAAGTTCCCGTCAGTCTTTTAGACAGAAGATTATCCGACGGGGATGGGTCATTCATCAAAATTGTAAGTTTGAATCGTGCACATGGTGGACCATTGGAAATTTTATGTTAGTTAATTCAATGTTCCAAAGATATTCTCCTGGTTCAGAGAGTTGATTTTAGTCAAATGGGGATTGAAAGCGCCAGGTGAACCTTTGGAGTAAAATGGGTCGTTAGTAAGTACTGTAAGGCTGATTCGCGCATGGAGAAGAACGTTGGAAAGGGTATCTAGTGAACTTCATAGATTCATTTATTCTCGTTTGAGATGATGAGTGACTTTGGTCAAATGAAGCTCGAGAGTGCCCTATGGCCACTGGATAGGTTTTTGGGGGAAAACGGATCGTTCATCCGAACGGTTATGCCATTTTAGGCATGGAGTGAACCATTGGAAAGGGGTTTCAGTGACCTTCGAATATTCATTGAGCTTTATCTCTGACGGTAAAGTTGGTTGGGATCAAATCGGGGCTCAATAGCGCGTGGTGGCCTCGAGATCGAGTTTCGATAGTAAAGTGAACCATTCGTTTGAACCGTTATACAGATTCGCACATGGAGTGGACCGTTGGAAAGGGGATTTATAGACTTTCGAAGACACATTGAGATTTATCTCTAACAAGAGAGTTTACCAAAGTCAAACGGGGTTCGGGGGAGCTCAATAGCCTCTAGATCACTACTCGACATATGACCCAGATTTTATAGTGAATGGGGGAGGCTCTAAGGACCTAAGGAGAGACTTAGAGGGGTACTAGAATGTGGTTTCTATAGTGGGGTTTGGTACTGTGATGATGTGCATATAACTGGTTGGTTGTAAGTTAACATTAGGGATCGTTTGTGGACTACAATTATTTAGATTGTTTTAGGCATATTAATATATTGATTTAACATGTTTTTATTTACTTTGAGATTTGATATATTGAATAATATATTTGAAACCAAATTGTCCTACATCAATTTTATCTATGAATGACATTGTAGCTTTCTTTATCATTTGGTCATTTGACTTGATTACCCATATAACTAAACGTACTCTTGTATATTTCCAGGTTAGCAATGTTAACATGTTCTGTAGCTCGCCTTTTCACCACGGGGATCGCCCCAATTTGGAGTGATGCATATCTTACCTTTTTTTACATTATGTCCTTATTTGAATTGAGGACATTAATTAATGAAGTTAGTGGGTGTGATTTACTCATATCAATTAAATTTTGCGAGATGTATTTCTAGTGTATATATATAAATTAAAATTTCAAAAATATCTTTCTTAGATTTTTTTATCTTTCTAGGGTCTATTGACCTTATTTATGATGGTCAATAGTTCCTTGCCCTATCTAATTGCTAAATCAATTATTCTATTTCTTTCATGTAATTAGACTTTAAACCTTGAATTATCGATATTCTAAATAAATCCATGATTTGAGACTTTGAAGCCTGTGATTTCATGCTATTCTGTTTGATGGATTGAGTTTAAGAAAATTGTAACTTGGTCTTTAGGTGTTTTATGAACACTAAAACCAGGCGATCTTTGGACTTTATTGAATAGTTATGAATTTTTTTTATGTTAGCATGATTTTCAACGTTGTTGAGAAAAAAGAATCGTGTGAAACCCAAGGAAAGGTTCATAAACCTTCTTTGCTGCTTAACCTATATGAACCTTTACCCCCCTCCTAATATTTACCTACTCAATCACCCAATGTTTGTAAATGAACTTAGGTTATCATGATGTTCTTAATTATGTGGTTAGAATTGATCAAGTGAGGTTAATTCTATTCAAAAAGGAAAACATAAAGGAAAAAAAATTAAGAGCAAAATAATTGTTTTTGGATTGATAAAGTTATGAATCCTCGAAGATATGGATAGAGAACAATGACTGAGTCTTACTCCATAGTTATTTCTTTTACTAGTTTTACATTCCAATTTGGAAATTCCCCCCACGTACCATTGTCCCAAGTATATATTCCCAAACCTCTTGAATCCACAATATTCCACTCCTTTCATAACCCCATCCCCAAGCCTATGTTCCCACCTTAAAATTTCCTCTATCATTATCCTAGGGTGAATATGATTCAAAAATGAAAATGATCGTGATGATGTTCTTGAGTACATTTCACCCCCTTAATCAATGGTATCCATTTATGGGATTACATGTTTCAACTTTACATAGCGTTTTTCATTATTAACATGGGTGACGACTTTCTCTTTTATTACAACTACTCTTTGTGCCCACATATATCGAGTGTGTTAATACCATTCAGTGTGCTCTCATTTTTTAGTATAATCACTAGACAAGATTGAGTAGAATCATGCTTTGATTATTATCCGCGTTATAGGAGTTTTGACGAATTAAAAACATTTTCACGTGGCATACACAACACACATTTCAGGTTTTAATTATATGAATTTATTTTATTGATGTTGATAATTTGGGACAATTGGGTAATTCTCATTTTCTTTGATAATAACTTCTTAAATTTAATTTTTATCAACCTTGGCACATGATGATATGAGAAATCATCCACTAGTCATTCTCGTACCAACAAATCAAGTGTAAAGTGTATAATAAGCAAATAGACCAAGTAAGAGAGATAAGAGAGAAAAGACAAGATATATAGTGGTTCGGCTATAAAAATGAGCCTACGTCCACTTTGGTGCCACACTCTCATTATATATGTTGTTTGGTACGCAGTTATTAGGCCTAAAAAGGCGTACACGCATGAGAATATAAGAGAATACATGAATATGATGATTCCAGTGGCTCCAAGGTGTCAGCTGTGATGCTACAGAGAAGCCCCTAAGCTATGCTGAGCTATGTTGAGAGAATAGTCAGCTTTGAGCTAGGTGTTAGTGTAAGAAATTAACCCCACTCCCGGATGAGGCAAAATGACTCTCTCTCCCTATCCCGAGGTGTGGACTTCTATATATAGGAGACGTAGATGTTGCATTGCTGCTGTGAATAAAGAGGGGCTGCGACCCATTTGGTGAATGAACTAGGGCCGCACCCTACAACATGTGGGGCCGCATCCTGTGTTAGAGAGGTTGCGGAAGTTGAATGATAAGGTTGGGGGCTCAGGCATGTAGCTTATAAGTGGCCACATCTTGTATGTTAAGGGTTGCGACAGGCCTATAAGGCACACTGTGGTACCATAGCCTATAGGAGACTGATCTGCGGTAGCGAGATGATATCACTTGCCATATTTTACCTTCCGCGGTAGGGGTACAATATATGTGATATCAATAAGCACCTAAGTCGTAGTGCCAAGGAATTGGTGTTGCGTCTTATTACTACTAGTACCACAATGCGTATCCTCTACGGTAGCTTCCCAAAATGACGCTTTGTCTTCCCGCGTCCTCTTATATAAATTTAATCAGCCATGGACTTCATTATGTTTCCCAAACCCTTGAGAGCATATCGAAGGCATATCTTTGTTCGTTCCTCATCTTGACAATTCTGGCGACCATTCAGGCTAGTGTGTGAGGCGGCGCAAGGCGATTTGAGGCTGAGCAATCGGTTTCCATCCATTTTTGGGTAATTTTCCCAATCCAAATCCTTATAAATTCATTTTTGCATCAACTGAACTCCTGAATTTCAATTCAATTCAATACAATTCAGTTCTGTAACTCAACTCAACTCATCTGAGCTTCTGAATTTCTAAACTTCTGCCTTTGTGAATCAGCTAACTTTGAATTACAACGACTCATATCTACTAAAGTCACCATGCATTGATCTTATTTGAATGTATTTTCTTTAATTGCAATGAATAACTGCTAAACTCAGGGCATTTTGAATTCCTAAATTGTAGGATAGAATTGTATTTGTATAGGATCGTGTTTGCTGATTTTTGGATTCTCAATTTGTAAAGATACTGAAAATCATACCGCTTGTTCTTGGTGTTCCTGAGAGAAAATCTTCACATTCTGGGGCTTTGATCTTCAAATTTTTCATTAAATACTAACCTGTTTGAGTATATGGTTGCGGCATAACGAATTCATGGTTGCGGCATGATAGAATCCCTTGGAATATTTTAGGGTTTTCTTAGGTAAATGCCAGTAGTTCTCAATTGCCGCGGCATGTAAATATTCCCATGCCTAAGGCCCTTAGGTTAGTGTCCGCAGAACTTATCCCTTAGTCTAATGACTACGGCATGTAAGATTATAACATCTCCTTCCTTAAAATAATATGTCCCGACAGAAGTTAACTTCTAGGATGAGAGAGCCCAACACTTATTGTAGTTAGCCAATTTTTCCTAACATTTCTTATTTATCCTTCAAACTTAATACATCATTATTCCTGCCGTAGCCTCTAAGAGGCCTATATATGATCATATTGGGTGCGATGCCTAACTACAGACTCTCTGCTTTTCAGGTATTGCTACAGCCATATGAACTTTTACCCAGAAAAATTTCTAAGAGGCTTTTGGAACAAACATTTTGGAGCCTCTCCTCTCGAACTTCCTTCCGTGCATCCTTTGAGGACAATAGGGTCGTTCCAGTTAAGATATTACCCTAATTGTATAGTGCTAGATTCAGACTCAAATTCTGCAGGCTTGGAGGAAGAGGCTAATTCAAGTAATCAACCAATGGATATAGATGTCGCGGGAGTGGGTACATCTGAGGTTAGGGACACACCGAATGGCACATCTGGGAGGGCTGAGAGACCTCTTGGTGCACTTAGTGTCCGCAACACTATAACCCAAGAGTAGGTTGATTAATTGGCTGAAGCCTTTGAATTTCCTACGAATTTGATGTGCTCAGCACCCACTACGGAACAAAGTCAATGCACGACACTTGTTGACGATGGGGTCTGCTTCCCTCTCCACGCTTTCATTTATGGGCTATGGCTACCTGTCCCTATTCCAGTTAGAAGAATTTTGCAAACAATGAGGTTAGACCTAACCCAATTAGATCCTAATGGCTGGAGGGCCATTCGTACAGCTATTGTACTGTGGAAGAAGAAATTCAAGAGAGACATTACTCCTGCAGAGTTTTTCTACTTTTACCTCCCAAAGGAAAACTCCAAAAAATTTAAGGGGTATTATTACTTTTCTATCTGCGGCAGAGACGAAACCCTTTATTCTGGGAGGCCTACCAGTGTGAAGATCTCGAAGGGAAAATATTTTTTCATTTCTGGAGAAGGGTGGGAGATCCACCCATAAGAGATAGAAAGGGAGATAACCTTTAGGATGCTGTGGCAGTGCGGATGTCCCTCTAAGCTTGGTAAATTATTTTTTTAATTATGGCCCCATACCCTTTTTACAGTTGCATATTCTTATCCATGTTTTGCTATTGTACTAAACTTTGCATTTTTCTGCAGTTCTTGAAAATTTGTAGCTGAGTGAGAGGCAAGAGAAGAGGGTTGAGAAGGCCGCGGCAGTTCCTGCTGATGAGAAGAAGTTCAACACTCTTATAACCTCTGCTTCAATCTATAAGGGGGGCTTCTTCCCCAATAAGTCTGTTCCCAAAGAAATGGGCACAAAAGGTATAACTTTTTTGATTTATTTTTAATTCCGTGGCAGCTACTCCCAATTTTTTTTAATATTGCTTTATTTCTTCTTCAGGTGAGGAGATTGATAGAGAGATTTTAGCAGCTCAGCTTGCTAAGATAGATGAGGGTGCGACTGTCCTCAATAACACGACCAGGCAAAGAAAAAGTAAAAGAAAGTCCAAACTCAAGATGCACTCACTTCTAGTGACCAAGTTGATCAGAATAATCCTATCGTTCGCTCCAGCCAGCCAGAGGGTCAAACAACTCATGTCGCACCTATCACTCGGGTTGAGGAAGTAGATCCTCACGAGAGGTCTGAGGGTAATTTTGACGATGATATTGGAGCTCACTCGGCCACGGAACAGATAATGTCAACTTTTGAATGGATCGAAGTCCGCGACACCTGTCCAATCAGCACAAATTAACCACCATAAATAATTATAGCTATTAATGCCATCTTGGCACCTCCTCAATGTCGGGCCAATGTTGGACTTGATGGCCGTTTGTGGCCTCAGCTTAGGCAGCCCAACCCTGAATCTTCCTGGGACACAACTTTGAGGGTTGTCCGCAAAATGAATAAGGTTTTGAATGCCGCAGACGTTGATCACCTTTTGGATGAAGACCATGATGACTTGGAGGACTATGGTCTCCATAATCTATTTAGGGTAAGTGCAAGTATCTTCTCAGCACCATTTTCACATTTCATATTTTCTTCTAACATTAAATCTCTTTGCAGGCCGCACGCATTGTAATGTCCTAGAAGAAGAAGTACGAGGCCCTCTATAAGATGAAGGAGGCCACAGAAAGAGTGCACTTTGCTGACTAGGAAAATGCCACGGCTTCTTCCTTTCAGACTGGGAAGCAGTCCTCTATCGCGACATTTGAGGCATATAAGATAGGGTATGATAAGCATATTAAAACCGCAGTAGAAGCCAAGAATAAGGCTGAGGAAAATTTCAATCAGGCTACAGAGTCCCTTAAGGCTGCCCAATCTCAGGTTGTAGAAGCTGCTAAGGCTGTAGAGTTTGCAAACAGTAAGCTTGAACAACTTCAGAAGAAGTAGGAGGAGTTGGAGGCTAAGGCTGCTAATGATGCCCAGGACTATATCACGTCGATAAAGAAGATGGATAAAGATCATGCTACAGCCCTTCAATTGGCAATTGACAGCACTGTGGAGTCATTTAAAGTCTCCAAAGACTTCAACTTGAACAACAATAAAGCCTACCTCTGCGGCTACTAAGAGCTCAGGCATAGAGTTATAAAAAAATTCCTGAAAGTAAGGAAACAGTTTGTGCCTGGGGCCTTGGTGACGCTGAGCATCTATAATGTGTAGCTGAGATGAAGGCTACAGTTGAGGGGAGGGCTAAGCTAAGGGCTGAAGCTGAGGCTGCGATAGCTGAGGAGGAGACTGTGACAGTCACGAAAGGAGAGGAGGGAGATGAAGAAGATGATGCATCCAATTAGCCTTCTTTTAATTCTGATCATTGGGACTACGTCCATCTTAATTTATAAACTTGATTTTGAATGACTGCGGCCTTTTGTTTGTAAATAATATTTTGCCAAGGCTTTTGCCTTTTTAACTTTTCTAATTTACCTTCCTTGCTCTTCATTTTTTTCCTATGCTTCAATACTTGCAATGATTTTTATACTCCTTCCTGTTTGTATAGATGTTTCATTTCTTGATTGAGTGAGCTTGCAAAACTTCTTCAATAACTGTAAATGCGCATAAGGCCATGGTAACATTATATAAATAGTTTCTCCAAACAGTCTACGAACTACTATGAGTTTCCTCGGTCCTTTCATAACTTGTACTTTGCAAGGGTTTTCCAATTTTTCACTCCATATATGGCTATAATCCCCCAAACCTCAGTGCCAAAGAAAAATGACGAGTTGTGTCTCAACTTCTCTAATTATTTCAATACTTTCCAAGACTTCATGGCTAAGGTGCTGCGGCACCTTATCACTTTGGCACTAGTGTCCATTTCGCTCTGCTTTATCTTTTATGTGAATGAATGAGCTGCAGCAATATTGATGGTCTGCGGCCATTTTGAATATTTGAATACCCTTTACTATAGCTTTATTTGGATCCAAATCCAAGTCACCACTACAGAAACTCTTAGTCTCTTTAATCTGGTTTCTTGATTAGGGTTGCGGAAATATATTCTTTTTTGGAGGTTACGATAGGTTGATAAAGCTGCGACACATTTTTATCCCTTTAGAAATTGATGATAGCATGCTTGGCTGAGGCCATACTCTTTTTATAGACTTGAAATGGTTCATGATGACAACAACATAACATCCTTTAGTCGCTTCGATTGCCTTTCATGGCTTTCCTTTAGTCGCTTGGGCTATTTTCAGGCCCCCCCGGGATAGGTATTATAAATCTTCCCCAAGCTACGTCTGGATATATATAATGCCTTCCTAGGCTATAATAGGATTATCGGTAGACAGTTAAGTCTTTATCCCCTTCAAATAAACGATTATCCGTGAATAATTAAGTCTTCGCCCCCGTGGGTTATTTCAGGCCTTCCCAATCTAGGTATTATGAAGCTTCCCCAAGCTATTATGATATCACCAAGTTAATGATGTTTTGTCTCTATCCACCAATTTAATGATGTTTACTAGGGTAGTAACCTCCCAGGACTAATGATGCATCCCGAAAGCTAAGAACGGGCACTTGAGTCCCCTGGTTCTTATGACGCATCCCAAAATCTAAGAACGGGCACTTGAAGTCCCTGCGACTGATGACACGTATCGAAAGCTAAGAATTGGCATTGTAAACCCCGTGGCTAATAACGTTTTCTGATAAATGCTTTCAAGAATGTAGCCATAATATTCTGGAATATAGTCTCTAAGAGTGATGTTGCAGAGTAATTTAGATAGCTGCTCTCAATAGTTGCTTTCTCCCTTTCAATTATCACTTGCTTTCAGATAATCAGGCATCACGGTGGGCGGTGCGGGCCCATTTAGATATTATCATTCCCAATCTAACATATTATTTCGATTTGGGATCTGTTTAAGACAAAGAGTCTTTTATAAGATAGCCTTTAACGCAAATAAGAATCAAAATGTTGCATAATAAAGTGAACTTGATTTCATACATATATATATATATATATATATATATACACACACTAGGGTATGCCCGTGCATGAAGGCACGCTGATAATTTTGAAAAGCATAAAGTCATGCCTTGGTGCAATGGCAAGTTACCTCGCCAAAGCTACGATTGGTCTAGGGTTCGAGACACGGGAGCAGCCTTTTCATAAACGGGGGTAAGCAAGCCGACATTCGCCAATTGAAGATCCTCCAGTTAAGCGTATTTCCCTTTAACTGAAGGCACGAAGAAAAAATTTCAAAATATTAAGCCATGTATAATTTAAGTCGAATGTTTTTATATAAAGTAAATAATCCTAAACAATTTAAAAAATTTGGGCAAAGTTCTCTTTGTTTAGAGGATTATTCGCCTCGTGCCTAAAGTTTAATGTAAATAATAAATGTTTTATATATTATAATAATACTTTTAACATTTATTATTTACATTAAACATGATTATTCGCCTTATGCCTAAAGTCACGCTGATAATTGTTAAAAGTATTGAATCATGTTTAATGTAAATAATAAATGTTTTATATATTATAAGTTTATATTTTCAATGTATTGAATCGTGTAAATTTAAGTCAAACTTTTTTGTACAACACAAATGCGTAAACAATTTAGAAAATTTAGTCCTTCTTGGACCTCATATAAACAACATCAATTTAGATAAACTTGTCGAAATACAACTATTATATCAATAAATAAATTAAATATGGGCAAAACTTCTTTTGTTTATATGACTATCCGTCTTGTTTAAGAAACAAAAAACACTCGATCAACAATGACACTAACACTCATTATCAACTTGTACATTCTTCTGATTTACAATCAAGTAAACAAACACAAAAAGGCAACAAATATACATTGAAGTGTAATTATATACCCTGAAGGCACGATGCTAATTTTTTAAAGTACGTAATCGCAAAATGACAAAAAAAGTCAAAATACGTAGTTACAAAACGACAAAAAATTCATTACTGAACAAAACAAAGTGTAATTTTAAAAACAATAATGGTAATATCACTTATTTATAAGGTATCCACCTTGTTTAACAAATAAAAAATAGTCCAACATTAATGAACACCAAAAATAATATGGTCCATTCCAGCAACAACGATAAAATAAAATTTACAACATGTGGAGGTGTCAAGTTTGAAAAAGAAAATTTACACCCAAAGAGATGTTAAAAAAAGTACGAAGTTGCTATTGTAGGTGACCAAGATTGTTGTCAAATCATATATGTTTTGTCAAGTTCTATTCATAAAAAAAATCATTATAAAAATTGGGCAAAGTTCCCTTTCTTTATATGATTATCCACCATGTTTAGACAATACCAAAATATCACAATCACAATAACAACAACAACAACAACAACAACAACAACAACAACAACAATAATAATAACAATAATAATAATAATAATAATAATAATAATAATAATAATAATAATAATAGTCAAATTTAAACTTCAAATATATAATCGACTATTTAACTCAAAAAATAGCATGTATCACAATAAACATTTCAAAATTTCAACATCATGCCAACATTGCACGTTAAGACAATAAACAATCCCAACCAGACCATGTTTCGAAGGGCGACAACAATTACATCATGGAGCTTGTATCGCCTACTTCACACTGAGTGAATTCAATAATCTAGTGGATTTGAAATCTATATGCCTCTGATCGACACAGACTGACCTATGTAGATGATAATTGGACCATTAGTTGGACAACGCAAACCATAACTGATCTAGTGGATGAGACCAAAAACTAAATCCAACAATTATCAAAGTATCACTTTCATTATGAAAATATCATATTTACCTGTTCTAAAGTGTGATAAAGATAGTCCAACGTGTTATTTTTGGATGCTTGAACAACGATTTCCAAATCCTGAAAAATGTAAGTACATAAATTAATTATAAAGCTAATTGTGGGATAAGGGACAACTTGTAAAACTAATCATGAAATATGGACAACTTTTAAAACTAATTATGGAATATGGGAAACTACTTAAACTAACAGTAAAACTAATTATAGAATTAATAAAGCATACCACTAATTACCGAATTGCTCAACCTAGGTGTAAATGCTTTTTCTACTGAAGGTGACATTTAGGAATGAAAAAGTAGCAAGTCTAAAATTTATGATGGTACCACAGTATAATTTTTACCAATATGGTAGTGCTAAAAAATAATAAGATTTCTCATCGTTAAAAGTGTGCACCTGATTAAACAGTCGTAGTCGAGCATTCATTCTAATAGTGTGCACCTGATTAAATAGTCTGTACCACAATATCAACTATTGTTCGTAGATAATCAAAAGTCTGCGAACAAAAAGACCACATTATCCCATGGTTGCCTGAAAAGGTGGCCTCGTTGCCGTTAATAGGCTTCACCAATGAGATATCCAACGGTTGAGAACAACTTTTATTGCATATATCTTTTTCAATTATTTCATTTTTTCCCTCTATGCCCACGCATGGACTGTTAGTAATCTTTTTTGGACCCTAAAAAGACGATCATCAATTCAATAATAAATAGGAGATCACAATTTTCCAATTATCCACTCTTCGGTACATTAATTTAATTTATATGATGTATTAGTAGCAAGCAACATAACCAATGGATAGAAATAAAAGAACTTATATGAACTGAACTTGACACAAAGAACTTTAATAAAAAAAAATGCATTGATAATAGTCATTAAATTCTCTTATGTGGTAAATTCTCTTATGTTGAGCATTAGATTCTGAAATCTCATCTGAACAACTGACAACCTAACAGCATCCCTTTTTAGAAGCATTGAATTGAGACAAACAAAATTCATGTAATTTCAACTCCATTTTTACTGATATAAGAAGTTAATTTTTCTAAGAAATATAATCTAAACTAATCTCATGTACCATGAAGTACGAAAACCATTTCTCATATTTTTAGTCCAGAGATTGATACTGGCATTACCAAACATATAAAATACCGAAAGGGGAGAAACATACCGGGAAGGTTCTTGACAGAATGAGATTTGATATTCCATCAACCATTGGACTCGCACCATTCCTCTAATGTTTGAGTTTTAACTCCAATATTTTTCCAATTTAAGATGTCTCGAGCCAACCCCGTACTTGTAAATATGTCAAAATAGTTTAAAAATTCAAAATTTTAAGGAGATACATAGAAATTCATTGGATACCAAAATATATAACAAATTGGCATATGGAAGAAGTGAATAGGATATAAAAGCATGGAGGAATGAACAAATCATGAACAACTGAAATCATAATATTTAAAAAGTCTGCTATAATCCATTTTGCAGATCCTCAATGAAAGAATGGTATATTTTACAGCGGTATATTCAGCACAATTGGCCAAGAAGGGATACTAATCCATGGTATATTTTCTATGTATTTTCATTCTGAATTGTATATTTTCTACTCCGAAATATGCTGAAATGTGCTGAAATATACCATGGATTAGGTTTATCAAACAAAATATTGCATACGCCTATCAATCAGAACATGAGCTTCAAGAATCAAAGATTACCTTTTAAAATAATTGGCCCAGAAGACAGGTCAACCTGCTGATAAGAATCACAAAGACTTAGGTCGAATGAAGAGGTTCAATGCATAAGAAGCTCTGGAATATGACTTGATTGATCAAATAGTGAGGCCTCCTCGTATTAAGGCAGGTGCACCAAGAAAAGAAGTTGGAACAGGTCTTTATTAGGCTATTTGTTTCTTTTATAGCCAATGATATTGATACGTGCTGTTATAAATATTATAAAATGCTATTATGAAATGAGAATCCAAATAAATCACACGAACATTTTCAAAAAGAACCATAATTACTGAGGCTACTCATAGACATTTATATCAACCCCAATAACCACTTCAATAGAACCCAATCGAACCTACTCATAATTCAACTTTACTTAGTTTCATTACCATATCATCTGATTATTTGTTCAGGTGGTGAGAAAAATTATAGAATGCCAGAATGGGCATTCCAAAAATATAATCTTTAGACTATTAATTTCTAAACATAGTTCCAGTACACAATTGAATACGTTAGGAAACTGAACATAGTTTCAGTGCACAATTGAATACGTTTGACCTAAACTCTAAATTAGCTTTGGACTAATTCCTATAGTCTGGAACTCCATGTGTAAGTACTCAATTTTGTTCTTGAACCCAACCAGATTCAAATAACTGAGACATTGTGTTGGCCGACCATCAACACTGAGCTTCTTCCAACGCAGGGTTTGGGGTTGGGTTTGTCGCGTTAGCTGCCCATCAATAGCTCGAAACCAACCACTCGATTCATATCAGTAAAAAAAATCTAAATCAATATGTATACACACATTGTGAACCAACACATGACATACAAAACAACAGAGCAAACTAAAAAAACTCCAACACGACAATGCAGTGTTGCTGTGGTGACCCTACAACCTAGAAAAATTACCTTTGATAAAGCTACGATTTAAAACATTCTGAAACAGAGTATGGCACCCATTAATGAGTATAGCACCCATATGTTTACTATCCTCGATCAAAGTCCCAAATGCGAGGATGTTTTCTTTGGAACTACATCTCCTCACCTAGTTTTGATGAAATATGGGCACCTCAAGCCGCAAAAGGTAGCTCGAAGCTATGTGCCCAGAGTGGCTTTAAGCTACACAAACCTTGACATTAAGTTTCATCATGAATGTGTTATAATAAGCCGGGTAAAAGGTCACTGTAATTCCAAATATGTCAAGAATGTTTTATTGATTAAAATTCAATTTTGGCTTATCCATCAAGCATATTTTCCTCTTTCAATTTTATCCAGGAAATTATTTCAAATGAAGTCCCCACTAAAAAATAAATCAAAGAAACTAAGAGTCGATAAGGTAGAATGTATACCCAAAAAGTGTTTTAATAAGTTGGCTAAAAGGCACGCAAAAAATAGAAGAAAACTCATAACACATCAGATATAATAGTCAGCTACATTTCATATAAGTTATAACATATACTAATCAATAAGTTTCAAGTGAGTCACAAATAAAAATTTACCTCAATTTCATCAAGCATTATGTTGAGTCCAATGAAAGTTGCAAAAGGAAAACCCCGTTAACAAACTGATAGAAAATAAAGAATAGCAATTAAGACCCGTACATAAGATGAACATTTTCAATTCAAATAGAAATTAATTTAGATTGCTTATAATCAAATTACAAAGGAACACTTCATCTTAATAATGAAATTATTAAAAAATGTACCCACTCAAATCAACATCAAATAAGAATACCTCTCATACAATGGCAGATAAACACTGATGAGATGAGAGAATTCAATAGCCAGATTGTGACAAATCCAGACATCTAGTATTCAATAGAAAAACTCTTATCACCAACAGATCCAGACATCTAATATCCTCGATGACGACTCATACACTGTATATATAATGAATCTTCATCTTAATAATGAAATTATTAAAAAAGGTACCCAACTCAAATCAACATCAAATAAGAATACCTCTCGTAGAATGGCGGATAAACACTGATGACAGAATTCAATAGCCAGATTGCGACAGATCCAGACATCTAATATCCTCGATGACGACTCATACATTGTATATATAATGAATCTTCTTCGTTCACTGCATATAATTAGGCTTCATCTTTTGGCATGCTGTATAAAATCAAGAAAAGAAGCACCAAGTTACGTTAAAAATATTAAGATTCAAATGGCAGGTGGTTGTTTAGCATAATAACATTGGGGCACACTATCGAAGCATTATCAAAAGAAAGCAAAAGCAACGAAACATGATGTACTGAAATCAAAGAACAGTACATTGAAACACAAAGATTTTGATCTGAGTAACTCTGCCACTATGCGAGTTTGAGACGTGGAAACCAAATAGAATTAAAGAGATTCAATGTACCATATTGTGATCCTCTTAAGCCTTACCTCCATTTTCCTCCTCTTATATATAATATCGATGTAAAAGAACTAAATGCACAATATGGTACATTTAGTCCCTTATATCAGTGTATATAGAATAATGCTGTAAAACAACAATAGTGATTCAAAATATAAAACAACAATAGTGATTCAACATGGTGTAGCTGCAACACCGAAGAATTAGTAGAAAAATAATTTTATAGAAAAGGAAAGTAGACAATATTAAACAATGGATTCCCATGCAATGCCAACATACTACATTAGCATGGGAATTCCCACGCAGGCTCAACATTATTTTTTCTTTACAAACCCTGAAAAGATAACCGTCTGTTTTTAACTTCGACACCAACTTAAGTAATGAATCAACTGCATGTACCATTATGGCCGCACGTATCTCCATCATGAAATATTCTTGTGAATTTCATACGGGTGGATCATTCACCCTTGTTAACAACAAAACTAAAATTGTCAATGAATTAGGTTAAACCCTAACTATGCAGTTCAATATTAAAAAAAATGTAAAATTAGGTTAAACCCGAACTATGCATTTCGAGGCATCAACAAATTAGATTAGCATCAACATAATAAAATTTTACCACTTAGCTGCTTGAGCGTACTTGGATTGTCAATTTGTAGTCAGATAACACATCTTTCCAAGAAAACCAAGCGGGCACCTAAGGGGAAGTTGGAATTGGGACCACTGATGCCTCAATGGATTAGTGGCTGCAGGGCACTTCTTATAGTCAGTAACTTTCCACCAAATTAAAAAATTAAATTAGCATTACAATGAGAAATAGATTCTTGTAACCGAGTTTAGGCATTTGAAGACTTTAAGGAAATCCCAAAATGTGTCATTTATGGACAATGAGACCTGAAAAGATTTGCCTAACTATTGTAGCAGGAGGACGTAACTTTCACAGTTTCATTATATTTGAGATTCTAAAACTTCACCTTTTAAACTTGAGGGTCTATATTTAAATGATGCTCACACTATTTTTGCAAAACAAAAATAGTAGGTGTGCCACATTCTTACCAGCTTAGGGTACTACAAACAAAAATATTTGGTTTTTTAATAGCCTTGCGAAAATAATTGAATTCTATTCTATTCTCTGATGTTTTTACAGAGTAAATTTGTAGTTTCTATTCTATTCTCTGATTTTATCTTTTTATTTTTGATAAGATGAATTTGATTCAACGACTTTGGGAGTAAAAAAAAAAAGGCATTTGAAATTCAGTAAAAGTAAATGCTCACATATCTAAATATTCGATGTAGAACCAATGTCCTTATACTCCCATATCTAAATATTCATATGAAATGAAAACCGAAATACGGACAAAAATATGCCTCAAAGATCTTGAACCTGAAATAACAAATAGCAAATCATAGCTCAGAATAAAAAGAATACAAAATACTATTGTGTGCGATCCTAAAATTATAACAGTTGAATAGATCCGAGATAGACCTCTAAAAAATACAAATCCCCATATCATAAACCTCTTATAAATCATAGCTCAGAATAATATGAAATAAAAAAACTTCATAATATCAAATAATGCATACATTTGGGCATTTTCATAAATACCTGTAAAGCATAAATTTTTCACACCTTGATAATAGCTGGAAATATTACTAAACTTTAGTAGGGAATGATAGATTAATGAGATAGAGATATTACGAAATTTCAACAAACCAATAAAATCCCCAATCGTATACAAAAAAAAAAGATTCATAACAATATAGATCCCCATTTTAGAAACCTACCCCCCACACATGTAGAGATCCAACTGGGTCTTATCCTTTGTAAGCACCTAAAACAAAAAACCCTAAATTACAGAACAAAAAATTACCCTAAGATGTAAAACCCTAAGATGTATATATAAATGCGTATGTATAGCAAAAAATGTGCATGTATAACCCTAGAACCACTATAGATCGGCGGCCTGATATCGAAACCCTTGGGATGATGTTTGAGGTAGGGTTGTTTTGAGTTGATGTTGAGAGAATGGGAGAGGGTGCGTGAGAAATGGGAGAGGGTGTGAGCGGGAGAAAAGTGGAGAATGGAGTAGTTCTTACAAAAGTACCCCCAATTTTGAATTGAAGTGGAAATTTGGTAAGTAAAAAAAGAGGGGGAAATTAAAAATTTGAGGGGCAAAATAGGAAGTGTAAAAAATCTCATAAAGATGACATCATCAAGTAAGCTTATGACATACATAAGTTTCCTACTATATATATATATATATATATTGATTGATGGAAATGATGATCCCAATTTAAAAAATTCTTTCTCTTTCAAAATCAATTTCATTTTAAATGCGAAATAAAGATGGTTCAACACAACAATTTAATTTTCCAAATTGTTTGATTTTCTTTTCTTAATGTAAGGACATAAATTTCTAATTGAGTCCCTGTATTTTTTTGACTTAATTCCGTGAACAAAATTGTGTTTGTAATATGTCATAGGGAGATTTTATTTTGTCACGTTCCCACTTTGTCTATGACGTTGTGAATAAATTGAAGACGTTGCGGCAAAGCTTCAAAGAATTAATCATGCCAAAGTTTAATTGGTGCAAGTTTATTCATCTTCAATTTTATTGCATTCTGAGATCACACAGGTATGAATGCGTATAATTAATGGAGCTCGGAATAATTATTATAAAAGGATAAGGATGAATTTTTATAAGGAAAATGTTTTAAAATGTTTTTAGAAGGGTTTTAAATGTTTTACCCTACATTTTATTCTGATAAGCTCGAAAAAGAGTTTGATTTAATTGGATCTCCTTTGGAAGAAATGTTTTAAAGAAAACGCCAAACTAACACACGCGTTGTTCAAATGACAACTTGGCTTGTTCAAGCGAGGTAGCCATGTCGCACGAACAACTGGTCAATCTCGTTTAAGCGACACATTTTTTGAGGCACCGACTTAAAATCCTATTTAAAGTGTGGTTTCGTCATAATTAACTTGCGGTGCAATTTGAAAAACAATTTTCAATCTAGTACGAGTTTTGCACATGTTTTTCTAAGGTTTCAAAGCTTAAACAAATCCTTAGAGTTTGCAAAGCTCCGATTTATCATTACTATATGTTTATGTGATCTTGCCTCACCAAGAAGGTTTGTTCTATACTTGAACATCTGGGTTTTGTGGTGAATAAAATAGAAGGACTTATTGTTCGACATCGTAGACGTATCAAAGCCATTCGGTGGACACCGAGACATACGTGGACGCGTGTGTTGGGGACAAGTATCATAGAGGAAGGACTTTATGCGTGGGCACTGTGAGAGGAGTGGTTGAAGATCAGAAGAGCATTAAGATCCGTGGGGATCGAGTCATTGAGTGAGTCTTTTGTCTGTTCGTTGTAATTCCACATTCATAGTGATTGTCTGGCTTGGGCCGTTCGAGGTTTTTTCCCGTCTTGGGTTTGTCCTCGTACATCCTGCATTGTGAGTATTCTTTACTTTACTTTACTTGTTTTAATCACTAGATGCATGTTTAGGATTAAGCAAGATCAAATTGGTTTAATGTAAAAATTGGTTTTTCACAACTTGGTTTGGTGCTTATTAAAAGTTGGATAATTTTTGGTGAAAATTGGTTTGATTTGAAACACACTCATAAGGTCCACTCTTTCAAATTGGTATCAGAGCTAAAAACATAATTTTTTTTGATCCCGTGTGTTTGATTATCTCTCCTGTGTTTATTTTCTCTCGATGGATTATCAAATCTTTGACGATTTACATCTTTTGAATTTAATGTTTGCAAAACGTATTGAAGTTTTGGAGAAAGAAAATTCCTGTTTTAAAAATATGAATTAATATTTTCAAACGTTTCAAATTCAAAGAGATATTTGTTGTGAGAATTTTGGTTCCTTGTTTAATGATTTTAATATGTTAAAATTGGGCAAAAAGGAGAGTGATGATAGAGTCCTCATTTTTGAAAAAGAGTTAGAGGATTTGAGAAATTCTAGGGTTTGTGCCATTGAGGAAAATAATTCGATTAATGATTTTGTGGCACGAGAAAAGGCTCTTAGGGATAAGTTTGATCACATTGAGGGGGAGGGAGATAACCTTCTAGGGGTAATTGATAATTTAAAAAAGGTGTTCCTAAATTTTGAGGAGCTTAATTTTTTGTTTGTGTCCAAAGTTTTGAAGTTTAAAGTAGTTTATGTAGTGATGGTAATGGCTCATCTTGTTTTAATGCTTCCGTTGCTAATGCCAAAAAAATTACTTGTTTTAGAGGATCAATCACATCCGAGGGTGTTAGAAAAGATCAACCTAAAGGTACCGTTCCTTGTCGAGTTTACAAATGTTTGCATTGTGGTAGGAAAGGTCACCTTAGGAGTTTTTACTATGATCTTAAAAAGGACCCGAGGAACTTTAAACGTACTGTCCCGATGATTCCCCAAACCCATTTTTTAGGTATACACCGGTTTGGGTTAGGAAATCCATTTTAGAGATGCTAAATGCTAGGTTGGTTGATTCTCACATGGTTGCACATGATTCGTCACATGCTATTTCTTATGGATACTTGCTTGCATGATATTGTTTGTCATACGCTAGTTTTGCTTCATGATATATTCTTCCTAGTGTTATGACATGTTTATCTCTTTATATTATATTTTTCATTTGTTTGAGTCTTATTTGAAAAATACAAAAAGATTTTGTTTTTGATAAATTTTTTGAAAAATCGAAAATAGTTTGTTTTCTTATTTGATTGTGTTTTTTAGTTTGAGTTTACATGTTTGATGTGGCGTATTTGTGTCCTTGGACCCCCATCATTTCATATCCACGTGGATAGGACATTTGGTCATTATTATTGATGCTTAGAATGATCTTAACCATTGGTTATATGGGGTTGTTTCGAAGTTAATATGCATTTTGATTCGACTTTGTATATATGCCATCAATGCACACATGCACGAGTTTATATGGATGTTTGACTTCTGTTGCATATTTGAATTTGGTGAGGCGTTCTTATCTCAAATTTGTCATCTATGTGTAAGTAGACTTAAGGAGAAGTGTACATATAAGAATCATTTACTGTGAGGATTTGAATTGGAATAAAAATAAAAATGATGTGTTATTCATGGGAAAAGGCTGCGAGAGTTCAAAATTGACTCGTCGTGAAAGCCACCGTTCAAAAGAGCCCAAAAGAAATAGCAAAATACTAAGAAAAGGGCCAAAAAGATTTTCCCTAAGTTGAGAATGCTAGAAACCCAAAAAGAACTTAAAAAGTATGTATATATGAGGGAGTTTGGTTGGAGAAAATTAAACGAGTTTGCACATCTAATCTTAATGTTAAAACATTGCAATTTGACCATATTGTTTGTAGAATCGTCAAAAATCTGGATTTGTGTGAATGTAATATGTTTAGTTCATTAATCTCACACTTTAATTGTTATACGACAATGATAAAGTTTGATGATTTATCGCTATCAATTAGAGCTTCTTGATCTTTTTTATGTGTTGGAATTGTGACTTATTTGTTGTAGTTTCACGGCCAAACATTCCATGTCCATGTTTGAGCACATAAGTGCTATGTTTGCACGTAACTCGCATTGTTAGTTTTTATTCGTTTTTGTGTTTTGGGTAAAAAGCATACTTTTTAGCACCGTTTTGCTTCTGTCAGGCCCTTCTAGTGTAATTTTTCTAAAAAGTTTCTCACTGGGCAAAAATTTATGTTGTTTCTGGGTATCTAGGAAAGTTTGGCATGTCGCGAGAAGTCATTCAAATGACATATCCATGTCACGCGAAGTCTCGTTCGATCGACCTCCTCATCTCGTTTGAGCGATGTCCCTGGCTCGTTCGAACGACAGTCTGGAAATTTTTGCTTCTTTTTGTTTGTAGTCCACTAGTTTTTTTGGTGATATTTTGATACTGCTGGAAGCTTTCTGGACTAACTGGATTATATTCAGGTTATATTGTTTCAAAATTGATATTTTGCATATGATTCCGTTTATCACACTTGATTAGTTTGCTATATTCTTTGTGTGGTTCATTGGTTTACTAGCTCCTGATATGTTATCTATTGATTATATTTTGCTGGTTGTTTCATGATTATCTAGCGATTTTTAATTGGTATATCTTCATTCTAAATACTTGTTCATTGGTTTACCTTTTTACTGGGTTGTCTATTCGAGACAAAAAGGGGGATAGATGTATGTTATGCAGGGGGAGATTTGTTGAGCATGTTTATTGATACCTGGATTTAAATATCTTTTGATTATATATTTTACAACTTGGTATCAACAAATGATTTTTCAGAGTTAATTCATATTGGTATCTATTGTAAAATTAGTATCATTTGGATATATATATATATTGCTTTCATTTGTTCCACCATACTTCATTGGGTATTTGTTTGTCTGTTTCATGTGTATAAGTATGCTTCAAAGATCCAAGATTTCAAGTCTACATCACATTGAGATAGTTCATGCTTGCCACTGCTACATATACTAGTTTGTGTCATGTATGTTTGATTTTGGGTTTATGGGATGGGATTTAGGCGTCATACGGCTTGATGGCCCGGCTTAGGCAATTCACTGGTTTAGTTTTATCCCAGAATAGTAAAAAAGGGAGATTTATAAGGACATACATTTCCAATTGAGTCCATATATAGTTTTGACTTAATCCGTGAACAAAACTCTATTTGTAATATGTCATAGTCATGTTTTATTTTTTCACGATCCCACTTAGTCTATGACATTGTGAAGAAATTAAAGATGTTACGGTAAAGCTTTAAAGAATTAATCATGCCGAAGTTTAATTGGTGCAAGTTTTTCGTCTTCAAGTTTATTGCATTCTGAGATCACACATGTATGAATGCGTATAATTAATGGAGCTCTGAATAATTTTTATAAAAGGATAAGGACGAATTTTTATAAGGAAAATGTTTTAAAATGTTTTTAGAAGTGTTTAAATGTTTTACACTACGTTTTATTCTGATAAATCGAAAAAGAGTTTGACTTAATTGGATCTCCTTCGAAAGAAATGTTTTAAAGAAAAAGTCAAACTTACAAGCACGTCGTTCAAACGACAAATCGACTCGTACAAGCGAGATAGCCATGTCTCACGAACGACTGGTCAATCTCGTTCGAGCGAAACATTTTTCGAGGCACCGACTTAAAATCCTATTTAAAGCCTGGTTTCATCATAATTAACGTGCGGTGCAATCTGGAAAAAAGTTTTCAATCCAGTATGAGTTTTGCACATGTTTTTATAAGGTTTCAAAGCTTAAACACATCCTTAGAGTTTGCAAAGCTCCGAGTTAGCATTACTATATGTTTATGTGATCTTGTTGCACCAAGAAGGTTTGTTCTATACTTGAACATTTGGGTTTTACAGTGAAGAAAAGATAATGACTTCTTGTTCGACATCGTAGATATATCGAAGCCATTCGATGGACACCGAGACATACGTGGACGCGTTTGTTGTGGATAGGTGTTGTGGAAGAAGGACTTTCTGCATGGGCACTGTGAGAGGAGTGGTTGGAGATAAAAAGAACATCAAGACCCATGGGGATCGAGTCGTTGAGTGAGTCTTTTGTCTGTTCGTTGTAATTCCACATTCATAGTGATTGTCTGGCTTGGGCCGTCCAAGGTTTTTTCCCGTCTTGGGTTTTTCCTCGTACATCCTGCGTTGTGAGTATTCTTTACTTTACTTTACTTGCTTTAATCACTAGATGCATGTTTAGGATTAATCAAGATAAAATTGGTTTAATGTAAAAATTGGTTTTTCACAACTTGGTTTGGTGCTTATTAAAAGTTGGATAATTTTTGGTGAAAATTGGTTTGATTTGAAACACACTCACAAGGGCCATTCTTTCACTTAAGAAGATGAAAAATTAAATTAAACACAAATTTTATTTTCTAAAAGCAGAATTAAAATTAAACCTAAATAAGTGAATTATGATGAACAAACACACACACACACGCACACACACACACACACACACACACACACACACACTTGAAATTTACTTAAACGAAATTAATTTAACTCAATTCCTAGAAATTTGCCTAACATAAATTGATTCAATTTGCAAATTAGGCCAAACCAAATTTTATCAAATTACATTATTTAGACTTGAATTAAATTAAGTTAAACATTACCCAAATATTAAACATGCACCAAATTAAACAAAATAAGTGAATTAAACCATATTTTATCTTTTAATTCTAAGCATGCCTTTTAGGTGATTTGCAAGATAAAATAAATCCACAACCACTACGCCGGGATGTACAAGGAAAAAAAACCTCGGACGACCCTAGCCTTAAGTCCACTAAGTATGGTATTTTTACAAGTACAAGACAAATTACTTAATCAACTCGACTTAACTCCCTTAAAGCCCTTGACGCGTCTTCTTGTACCAACCTCCGCTTAGTCGACAATCTCAGAATCCACCGGAACCTTGGAATCCACCAATGAAGCTTTAGGACAACCGTCAACCACACATGGTGCCTTTCACCATGTGAGAACGCCGCATCAAAAATCAAAGTTCTTATTCTTTGAGGGGTGTAGAAGTAAACCCAAACTCTTTTCTTCTTAGGTAGAAAAGTGAACCTGATGCCAAACAAACTCCAAGCATATATATATATATATATATATATATATATATATATATATGTGTGTGTGTGTGTGTGTGTGTGTGTGTATGTGTGTGTGTGGTACTTGGAATAAACTAATATGGGGGTAAACAAAGGTGTTTAAGAATGATTTTCTTGAAAAACAAACACACAAAACATGAACTTTTTCATAGAGGAATTATGCTCTCAAAAAAACTCTCTTGAGATTGTAGAAGATGAAAAAGTTAGTTTTTCAAAGTTGGTTCCAGCACATATTAATTCTGGCAAAAGTTAGTGGGACAAAAGAAGTGGGAATATGGAGAAAACTGCTAAAAATTGCAAAAATATTTTCCCGCCGAAAATCTCGTTCGAACGAGATTTTTGTTTGAACAAAGTCTCGTTCGAATGATCCTTCTAACGAAGTTCCAGAGGCCAAAAGGGAAACATCATTGGCAAACTCGTTCGAACGAAATTCTCATTCAAACGACAAACTCGTTCGAACGATAATATCGAACGAAGTAACAAAATGGTCAAAATTCATTTTATGCCCAAAACCTTTTTCAAAAGTTCTAAAATTAACCTTCTAAAAATAAACTTCATTTTAAAATAAAATTAAACCCACATAGAAAAATGTTCCAAGCTCCTATATATATATGTAATGCATTAAAACCTTAGGAGTAATTGGAAGTAATTTGATGATGTGAAACGAGGCACACGTAAATCGACAATGATGTTCTCTTGATAAGTAGGTCACAACGTCTTCAACTTCAACATGTCATAGGCCTTAAGGATACACAAGAACACTATCCTATGACTTAAACATTTTTTTCCGGAATTGAGGCAACACTACATTGAGACTCAATCGGAGACTTGTGTCCTTACAAATCTCCCCCTTTGGCTATTCCGGGACGAAAACAAAAAAAAAATCCTAAAGGGCGGTCAAGCTCTACTAGACTCAAAAACTTCCCACCCAAAAGTAGAAACCTTAACTCAAGACCCAAGGATGAATAGCTTTGCCGATGAAAGTTGCCGCTAAATTAATTCCTGTATACTTAAGCAAAACATTAAATGCATAGGGAATATCAAGAATATTAAATTCATGTAAAATAAATATCCCCCTAAATTAATTCTCCTTTATCAACTGTGATCAACCTAAGAAGGTCACAACTCCCCCTACGTTAAATCTCCTAAACTAAGATATGATTATAATAGGATAAGATAGAATTTCTCCCCCAATCATATATATATATATATATATATATATATATATATATATATATGACTTGGTAAGGACAATACAAAGTTTAAATTAAAACAACTTAAGAAGAGTTTCACTATAAAATAGAAACAAATGAAACATTAACATAAGCATGAAAAATGGGAATGTGTCCTTCCAGACTAGGCTGAATCCCTTAGGCATCCTTGAGAAAACGATGCAGCATTCCTTGTCTTATGAGCCTTTCAATTTCATCATTTAGGGAATAGCACTACTCAGTGTCATGGTCGTGGTCCTGATGAAACTTGCACCATTTGGCTTTGTTCCTCTTGTGGGGTAGATCTTTATGCTTCTTTGGCCACTTTAGCAGCTTGTCCTGTTTTATGAAATCAAAGACGTCTTCAACTGGGAAGGCCAATGGGGTGTAGGACTCAAAGACCCTTTCTGCCTTTTCCACTTTTCTTTTCTGGTTCTTGCATGCTGCTTTTGCGGATGGAGCTTCTGGTGTCGCGGTAGTGATTATTCCAGCAGGAAACTGGGGTTTCGCACCCACATTGGATGAGGGTGCATCCTCTAGCATGAGGAACCTCTGGGTCAAATAGTTGACTTGGGTTTAGAGTGAAGCATGACTATCGTAGAGATGGTTGAGGTGATTGTATAATTACAGAATCTCATCTTTGACTTCTGTGCTCAGGCTGGATTCTCCTTCCATTTTTTGCTTTGTTAGTCTTTAAAAATATATATAATCTGAGACAAAACTAACAGAAGTGAGTGATCACAGAAATACTAGATTAACCAAGTATGAAGTTGGGATGCAACACTTGCATTGCTGCATGATATTACTGCTGAGGCCGCGGCCAGTGAAGCACCGAGGTGTACTACCGTGGACTTTGAATGATATTCACTAAGGTTTAGTTGGATACCACCTGAGTCCATTCCCCGATGATTTGAAGCTACTATAATGCAACTGCACTAGTAGAGGCCGCGATATGTAAGGCAGTTGAACTACCATGCCACATCCCGCACTAGGCAGTGAAGGGAACAATCCCAAGATTGAAACCTAGAAACTGAGTTTTTCTCCCAAAATACGTGGAGATCATTCATACTAGGGTCTATCAATGAGATAATACCCTTATGGTGCACAAAAAGACACAATCCTAATGATAAAACCTAGATCATAGGTAAAGAGCAACAAAAAGGGAGTAAATATAATTCTTCCCTAACCCCTCACCTTTACAGGGCTAAAACACATCATGCTCTTTAGCATTATCTAGATGAAATGATATCACGGGGGTATGTAAAATAGATATAGGGTCGTAAAATGGGGACCCAAGAGCAGATCTGAATATACAAAATACCCATTTAAGGGTGCAAATATAAAATAGAGCTCAATATCCAAAATTTACTCATGAGATGATGATCCAAAGGACCCCCGTGAATAAAATAAGGTGTTTTAGAACTCAAAACAAAGATAAACAAGATTAAAATACCTCGTTTCTCACAGACGTTGCCAAATTAATGATACGAGAAATCATCCACTACTTGTTCTCGTACTAGAAAATCAAGTGTAAAGTGTATAAGAAGCAAATAGAGCAAGTAAGAGAGATAAGAGACAAGATATAGAGTGGTTCGACTATAAAAATGAGCCTATGTCCACTTTGGTGCCACACTCTCATTATAAATGTCGTTTGGTACATAGTTATTAGGCCTAAAAAGACGTATAAGCATGAGAATATAAGAGAATACATGAATATGATGATTTTGGTGGCTCCGGGGGTGTCAGTTGTGATGCTAGAGAGAAGCCCCCGAGCTATGCTGAGCTATGTCGAGAGAATAGTCGGCTCTGAGCTAGGTGTTAGTGTAAGAAATGAACCCCTCTCCCAGATTAGGCAAAATGATTCTCTCTCCCTATCCCAAGGTGTGGACCTCAATATATAGGATATGTAGATGTTGGAGTGCTGTTGTGAATAAAGAGGGGCTACGGCCCGTTAGGTGAATGAACTAGGGTCTCACCCTACAACATCCGGGCCGCATCCCGTGCTAGAGAGGTTGTGAAAGTTGAATGATAAGGCTAGGGGATGCAGCAGGCCTGTAAGGTACATTGTGGTACCATAGCCTATAGGAGTCTGGTCTGCAGCAGCAAGGCGATATCACTTGCTATAGTTTACCATTCACAGCAGGGGTATAATATCTGTGCTATTAACACATTAGATTGTTGGGAAAATATCGTGAGGAAATTTTATGTTTGTGGATTTCATTCCCGTAAATCCGCACGAGACAAAACTTGTGTAAATACTTGTTGCATTTTCTAAAAGCAACCGTGTACCCATAAAAGTGATATTATACCATTTTTACATAGTTATTTGTTTTGATTTGCGCTAGTGGATGGTTGTCATTTTTTCTCATCATCATTAGAGACATGCAATATTTAAGTTAGGGTTAATAGTTTCAAATATTGCACTAAATACCTCTTATAATTATGCATTCTAGCTTTCGTATTATCGTTTTCTGCTATAATTTTGTTATTATACTCGATAACCTTTCTTTTCAATGTATATATCCCGTGAAAGTATATTTGAGCTTTTATATGTGGTGGGAATGCATTATGGGGTAATTGAATGTGTTTCAACAAAGTTTCACTTGATAATATAGCTTTAGGAGCATTTTTGTAATTCACTACTTAGGCATTCAGGTGGTAGAGGCCCATGGTATCATACTTCATTAAGTTAGATTTGCATAGCCACAAATTATGTGGAAATCCGAGTTCAAATAATCAAGTTATGGTCATTATCCATAAAGATTTTTGTATTTGAGAAGAAAAAAATTTCCTAGGGGTCTCGATTGATCGATAAAAATAGTAGATTTATCAATACGTATATTTAAAGCATATACCTTCTCATGTAGATCTTCCGATCTGTTGGCCCTTTCCATTAATCGGTCAACACTATAGAAAGTTATTTTTCCTTTATTTTTTCTTTCTATTTTACCCTTACTATAAATATATAGTAGATTTTTTGGTTAAAGAGTATCTCTAATTATTTCCTAACCATAGCTCTATTCTCTCTAATAAGCTTAATGCCCATTTCCCACCATCTCCTCCATTATTCCAATGTTAAAGGTATTTTTTGTCTTAAAGTTAGGTACTTTGTTTTTATTGAATACTCTTGAGAATTTATTGAAGTAGTTACTTATAAAATCTTGGGTTGAAAGTATAGTCATCAAATGATTCCATTTACTTTGTATTTTGATTCCATTATTAACATGTGCAGCTAGTTTAAGAGGTTAGGGGGCATAAACCCACCATGGATGCTTAAACTTAATTGTTAGGTTTCTAGTTTGAATCAAATCACTAGGTGTATTTTTTTTACTAACTTCCTTTATCACGCAAGGGTAGTATTTTAGGCTAACTATAAAACCAATACATTTGTTCCTATTGTTTATTGAAATCCTCATTTTGCATTTGTAGGGTAACACCTTTCACGTTTGGTTATTGGTCTCAATGAATTATTCCCAATTAATTATGATTTGATCCTAAGAACCAATTATTTTGTACTAATTCAAGGTTATGGAATTCTTGAAGGACTCTTTTAATATCTAGTTTAATCAACTTAATGATACCACATTTCATCCCTTGAGTATTCCTAGGATTTTTAGCCTTTTACCCTCCTTTACACAGACGATGAGGTTCAAGGGTCTATTAGAGATATTCATCAAACAACCTAGTCCTTAATGACCATATCTACCATTGTAGATGATCCCAAAATGAGTTAAATTCCATAACAACACTCTCACAAATACCAAGTACTTGGGTACGCACTTATACCTAATAAGATCAAGTACCATGGTGTGGGTAACAACAAACCTCATGTATGTTCAATAGACCTTGGCCTATAAAGGGATAACCTCCGCCGAGTCCTACATTATTCATTGAGGGAGAACTTCCTCCCTTAGAAACTAAATAAGCTCAGAATGTCCCAAAGTACCACCTCCATCTTAGGACACCTCGAAAACTCAACATAGGCTTCACAACTTCTCTGGCAAGAAGGTAGAAAAGTACAAACGCTATTTTACCAACTGCCACCACCTGCTTCCACTAGCACTGAATGATCTAACCCATATTTAATGATAATATCAACTACCTTACACCACCTGCAACTCATTAACCAATACTCTACCTTGCTAGTCTAGCCTCCATACCTCAAGTTTACTCTACCCATGCCATTGTAGTCCACTCGCACCCTTTCTAATGTATTAAATTTATATTGGAGGCTTTTGAAAGGTTGAAGACATTGGAGAATCCAAGCGTATTTGAAAATCATCAGAGAATATAGAGAACACTGATATTATAGCCACTCTTCGGTAAGTATAGGTAACCCACTGTTTGCTGTATTTTTGAATAAGGTTGGACCACTTCCATCGTTTCATACCTTGTACCGCCCGTTGAGGCCCAAACATGAGAGGGAATCCCTTAAGGAGTCCCTAAATTACTCCTAAGAGGCTCTTTTACTCCTGATAAAAACCTTAAAGGCCCTAAATTCTCTTTTTTAAAGACCATGTAATATTTCCATTTATAACTTAATATAAAGAACAACACTGCTCATAGTGGACTAGGACAAATGTTACCAACCAATATATATCTTCATCTCACTTTGACACACCTAATTGCTACCTAGTTTAAGGTCATGTGGGTATTACCTATTGGGGATGAGGTCTACAAATATATTTCTAACACCATCAATTTTTCACCTTATATGGGAATAATTTTTCTTTGAATAAATATATTTGAAACATATCTTACCTTCGTTAACACGACAACATGTGCCAAACTATCTCACTATTTTATAGACGTAGAGTCTCGCCATAAGGAGATCAAAAATCAATTAAATAATGTTCTCCGTAGGTTTCCTTTATCCTAGTGGTGGAGGAGCATGCTGGACCTCGGTAAAGCGAGAGAGGGGAAAATCTTGTCCCCCCCGCCAGAAAGAGAAATAATACTAAAAGCGTGGACTAGATCCCTTAAAGGGAGGTGACTCGCGTCCGAGTTAGGCATCACTTGTCACTCTCTAATGATCAGTCTCATAGTGGTTCCCGGTCAGCAAACATTCTCAACTAGTATAAGACTCAAACTCCTAATACCATTGAGTTATCACTCCAAAAGACCATGATTCCCATTCCAATGAGTTTCATTATTACTCTCTTCCCCCTAAGTTTAATATGTCTAATATTAATCCATTTGATCGGTCTAAAGATCCCATCGATCATTTAGTGTCTTATAGGTCTCTCAAGCTCATCCAGGACATCCTAGATGAGGCTCTCTATAGATCTTTCCCTCATACTTTGAGGGGGATGTCTAAGCCCTAGTTTTCCAATCTCAATCCAAGAACCATTGGGAATTTCACTAATAAGGAATGATTGTTTGTCATCCATTTCATCAAAGCTAAAAAATGAGTAAACCTATCACATCCTTACTCCACTTTAGACAATAATATGGAGAAACTCACTAGAAGTAAGCAAAAAGGTTTAACCAAGAAGCCTTGCACGTTTATAATTTTTACAAAATTTAGGTGGCTTCTTTCACCTAAGGCCTCACCTCCAAAGATTTGTTGAGATCTTTCTACAAGAGACCCCTGATCCATGATTAAGCTGTTGGAGAGAGCTTAGAAGTATATGAAAACCTAAGTTCCATATGTATGATGGATGTTCCTCAGTAAGGGGCAAAGAAGGAGGTCTTCTAACACATTTGGTAATCTCTTGAGGCCTTAGAGGTGAAGAGAAAGAAGAATGGGGAAAGAAGAACGCTTAACCCTATAACAACTGCCATAGAAGAAGTCTTCTCAACCTTCAAGTTGCAAGACCTTTTGCCTCCATAAAAACCTATGAGGGCTCTAGAAGACAGGAGGGATACGTCCAAGTACTTCCAGTTCCACAAAGACCATATGAATAATAACAATGAGTGTTTTCACCTCAAGGAGGCCATCAAAGGATCAAAGGAGTTATCAAATAAGGGTATCATAAATAATTTATCACTAAATATACTAAAAAAGATGAACACAATAATAAGAACAAATATGAAGTCCTATTGATTTGTGTTAATACCATTTTAGAAGGATTCGTAAGAGGTGAACTCTCTTCCATCGTAAGAAAATCTCACCTCAGGAGTGTGCACCAATATGGAGATAAGATAAATAGTTTGTATTGCCAGATCTAATCACAAAATGAGGATCCCATGATGAACTTACCGGACACAAACCTCAGAAGGATCCCCCTCCAGATAATGATCCATTGGTCATCATAGGTAATAGGAATATGAGAAGGTAGTGGCCAACATAGAGAGATTAGTAGATATCCTATCCATAGATTCTTTGAAATCCATGGGCCTCACCATGAAGTACATGCTATCTATTAGAACTACTCTGATTACTTTCAATAAAGAGAGGAACTATTCCATGGTCTATATCACTCTTTCCACCACAATTAGGTCCTAGGAAACTGCATCACCATCTAGAATGAATTCCTAATGTTGGACCCACTCTCAACCTAAAATATTATTACGGGCAGACCCTTGCTCAATGAATTAGATGTTGTCATCTCTACCTAGATGATGATATGAGGTTCCCAGCCCCAATGGGCGTGGGAGATGCCCATGAATACTAAAAGAAGGATAAACACTTATACGAGAGAGAAGGAAAGACCTATCGAAATAACTCAAACGTCACTTGAGGTCTCGACAAAGTCCTTTTCCATTTCATCAAAATCAACCAAGCCACCAAGAGACACTATGCAAACAAATATTGAATATGGATATCTTAGATCCACAAGATGAAAAAATAAATAAAAATGGGGAACCTTCTTAAGCTCTAATTACAATTTTCATCAATGAAACCAATCTTACTAAGGTCGTCAGATTGAAAATGGTCTCAATTCCTCTCTTAGAGAAGAGCTAACCCTATTCTTGATAGAAAACATATGTTTTTTTCTATAGCCACTCAACATGAACTTTAACCACATGATGTTACGCCAAAAAAAGAGGTTCCTTATCCATAAAAGAAATGCCTCTACAATCGAGGAGGTAAAAAAACTCTTAGAAGCCAACTTCAAGAGGTGAAATATCTAGAATGGTTGGCCAATGTTCTTAGTTCCTAAGCCCAATAATAAATGGATAATGTGTGTGCACTTCAATAAATATCAACAAAGTAAGACCAGAAGATTGATAGTCCTTGCCTTTAACTGACACTTTGATGGATTCCACTGCTAGGAACGAGCTCCTGTCCTTCTTGGACATTTATTATAGTTGTACTTTAATTAGGTTGGCATCAATGGATGAGAAGAAGGCCTCATTCATCACCAAAAAAGGTACCTAATGTTAAAAATTTATACCTTTCTGACTCAAAAATGAAAATATAACATATTAGATGGTGGAGAATACCATGTTCTAGGATTTGGTAGGTAAGTCCATGGCAGTATATGTAACACCCCGTATTTCTGAATATTCCATTTAATTAGATTGGATAATTAAATGAGAAAATGCCGGCTCAATTTAAATTACGTAAGAGTAGTAATTTAAAGAGTTTTATTTAAAATTGTAATTTTGGTATATTATTCGAAAGATAGATACCGGTGTATATTGCATCATTTTTATTTACTTAGTGCGAGTGGTAAATAGTTACTTAACGCGTGTAGACTGTGTTGGGGTGAGAACGAGTAATATTTTTTTAAGTGACTCAAATGATAATTTAGAGGTCACCAATGAGTCCGAAAGGGTCAAATTAGTCAAAATAGTATACCCGGGGGTACTCGTTGAGTCCCGGGGTAATTTTGGGCTAAACCGAGACCGTTCGGGGGCGTGTTGGTCTTTTAACATATGAGGGTATGATGACCTACGAAATTGAGAGTTTTATATCAGCCATATGATAGAGGAATTAGGGTTAGAACACCCATGACAACACCAATACCATTAGAGAGAGGAGAGGCACAACTTTCTAAAGCAAAAAGAAGATTTGGGAAGGATTCAAAAGGATTTCTACCATCATACTTGTTGGGGAAGAAGGATTGAAGGATGAAGATCATCAATCATCAACAAGAACCATGAAATCAGACCCTACTGATCATAAGGCAAGTTGTTTATTGCAAAAATCTTAAAGTTATAATACCCATGTGTAGGGTTTTTGAATAGTTTTGATTAAATCATTATTTTTATTGGAGAAGATGATATTTATGCATGTTGGGATATGAATCGCATGTAGAATGATTTAAACTATGTAGAGGATTAATATTCAGATTAGACTTGATGATTTTCGGAGTAAAAATCTGTATTTTGAATATATATATGGGAAGAACACCATAACTAGGGT
The DNA here is from genome assembly GCA_949130495.1 of Sambucus nigra. Lineage (NCBI taxonomy): Eukaryota > Viridiplantae > Streptophyta > Magnoliopsida > Dipsacales > Adoxaceae > Sambucus > Sambucus nigra. Next base: position 590,429,763 of record OX422208.1, read on the forward strand.
TTCAAGAAATTTTGGGGTTTAATTCATTATTTCTTTAAAGGAATTGGAGTTTTGATGTATTTGTTACGTTAGAAACTGTCCTAGTATATGTGGAAATATGTTAGGATCATTGGGTCGAAGTTTGGTGGACAATAATAGAGTTTGGGAATTTGTCAATGGAGGAACGGATCAGCGAAGAAGACAGACTGCGTCTGTCCCTGTTCGATCGATCTAGAACTATCAATCGATCGACTAAGTCGATCGATCGAACCCAGCCGTCGATCGATCGACGCAAGCTGTTTCCCAAAAATTTTGTGGTTAATTCTTCGTGGAGTTCAGGATTGAATGAGTATCCTAGGATTTACATTATACTTATATGGGAGTAAGAATAATACAAGTAGGTATATGTTGAGGTCCAATAAGGCCATTGAGTGTAGGGCTTGGATTATGGACCGAGGAGAATAATACGATTTAGTAGAGTATCAGGGACTTCGGAAATTGAGTTACGGGGCGAAGTAAATTCAATTTAAGTGATAGACAAGTAGGGTAAGGAATAACTACTGAAATTATATGTAAGGGGTAACTAAGACCCTTAGAGTTGTGTGTATACTCAAATAAATACGATTAATGAGATAAATCATAAAGCGAATATTGTACGGTAAATATATGAGATTAAAATATTACGTACGTATATGATTAATAGGTCGGGCGTGTACCTAGTGAATTAGGTGATCTTTTAGGTAGAGAGAGTATACCTAAATTAATTATGTTAGGGTCGATGAGACATTCCGAACTAACATAAAGTTATTATAAGTTTGGGGTCGATGAGAAATACCGAACCAAACTTTGAACTGGTGTCGCGATGAGAGAGTCCAGAACCAGGATATGTGTATATATATATATGTTTAAAAAATAATTGGGGTCGATGTATCATGCCGAGCCAATTCTTACTTGGGGTCGATGAATCATTCCGAACCAAGAGTCATGTATGTGTATAAAAGGGGCAAAATAATTGTGACTAATATTTAGTATATATTGTGTGTGAAATATATATACCTGATGATATTCTACTTCCGTGTATTAGTATATTGATATATTATGTATTTAAAGATACATACTTAATTGGTAAGTTAAGTAGTGAAACTTAATTACGAAATGAACCTTTAGATAGAGAAAATCTATTTAGTAATTCAAGTAGCGAAACTTAATTACATAAGAGGGAAAGTTAACAATTGTGAGAATTGTAGTAATTTTAGTAAGTGAAACTAAATGAGAAGTCTTGGAAAGATAACATAGATTATATGTTACTTGGGAATTAATTAACATACGCGTGATGTTAGAAAAACGGTTGTACTGTATGGGCGGTACTGGAACTTGGGTACAGATAAGCTCAGTTTACTACTTTGGTTTAGTTAGCTAGAGAAGTACGGCTAGATAAACTAAGTGTAGAACGTTAGGTGTGCACAAAAGATGAGGGGTGAGTTAACTCAAGAGAGTGTACGAGAACCTAACATGTGTAATTAATAACCGCATTTTATATTGTGATAAACGCTTGCAAAATATTTTCAAAATGTTTTGAGTACTAACTCTTGCTATAAAATATTTTCAAAACCTTTTAGGTGTCCAGCCACAGGGATGCCATGTATGATGATTCCATTCCAGAGACTCGGAGCTGTAGCACAGTGGATGCTTACAGGATTTTGACTTGGCGATATCTCTCATTCAGATCTAGTACAGGATCTCACACTATTCTATGTATGGACTTGTTGTCCGGTTTTAGTCTCAGTTTTTGGTTTCAGACTGGTGGTTACTCTTTTGTTGTCTGGGTTTTCTTTAGCTGATGGTTTATTCGGTAATACTTTTATTCTGTTGTACTTTTACTTGTTGTTTGATCTATAGCACATGATTATTTGTACTTTGTTCCGCATGGTTGATTTTTCTGTTTTAAGAAAGATAAAATTTGGCACCGGTCTAATTTTACTTAGGGTATTAGTAATTAAAAAGTTTTCGACAGTGATGCTAAGAATGAACCATTTGAGAAACTTGTTTTAATTTAATAAAGGCCTGATCACCCGATGTTTAAATTAGGCGGGGTGTCACAGATGGTATCAGAGCATCAGGTTCTAGTGTCCATAGGATCTGTACGGCTTACTACGTTTTCAGCGTATCGTTTGATTGATATAGAGCCCTATCTTAGGATGATTGTACTCCTCTACGTACGTAGTTTACGTTCTCCTGCTATTTAATAGACGTAGTGTTATATATATACGAGTCCGATTGGGCACGGTACGTCAAATATGGTGGTAGGTCCAGCATTGACGTTAGTAGAACTACATGAGGGAGGAGCTCGACATAAAGCATGGAGTGTTCGAGGATGGCAATCATAGGAGAGATGACCGTGGTCGAGGTCACTCCTAGCGTGTAATGGAAGTAAATGCTGCAAGGGTTGTTGAGGCATAGAAGGCATTTTCCAAGTGTCGCGACGGCAAGAGGGATGCTAGTCTAGACCGCCCAATGCAGTGATATTGGGAGTAGGTCTAAAGAAATTTGATGAGAACGAGCCGTAAATGTGATAAAACGGCGACTGTGCATGTTAACCAATGGAAGTAGTACGTCCAGAGGTTTTGGCAATAAGGAGGAAATAAAAATACTCAGAAGTGAATAATTTGAGTAAATTTTCAGGCAACGTGGCGGGGATACCAGTCACTACGTTCGGACCGAGGGTACGTATATATAAATAGAAGAACTTTACTTATAGTTTAACCGCAAAGTTCTCCAATGATGATTCAGAAGAGCAGTGAATGGGAATATATGAACCCCTCACATGAAAGCCTGGTTGAGGCCAATCGTAAGAGAGAAATTTATCCTGTGAAGTGAACTTGTACCGATGAGATAGGTATAAGGGAAAAGAGACCTTGAGAAAATGGACTCTCGAGTTATAGCTCGCAATTTTTGGTAAAACTCTTCTTGAACGACTTATGTATATGAAGACAATATGGTAATCCCTACAAGGTTGAGGTTAATGCTCCTGGGTGGGAGGAGCTAAGGGAGTGTAGAGATTTAGTCAAAGAGTAAGACTGAATGTAATGGGGCTGGTGTAAGCCATAAGTGGAAACCCACTAGAGGATTTAATGATTAAATCCTAGGTCGGGACTGTTAAGTCTCATAGTGCGTTCCTCTTGGTCAACAGAACTAAGGGAACCAAGATGATAGTGTTCAGGATCGAGACTACCCAGTCCGAGAGGAGGGGTACCCAAACCGATCAGCATGGCCTGGAGCCAGGAATCTTTTTGAAAAGATGTCTAGTGTGGATTCTAGGGCCACGCGTTTTATTTTTTCTGGAAGTTATTTGAAGAAATAATAACTCCAATAAGTTTTGCATTCCGGAGAGGACAAGCGTGTTATGTCCGGGAACCATCTAAACCACCCCAGCGATGGATAAGGAAGTATATGAGTTTTAGCCTCGAGTGAATGGGGTACATGACGACTCCTCACCTGAAAAGGGTTGAGTTGTCATTATTCATCAAAATGTGAGAAACCTCGGAGATTATGAACATCTCTTAGTAATTTATTTCGGTGTGTGGGAACCTAAATGATGTGAGTCAATGTTTGTGGTATGACTGCTGAGCGGAGAGATCGAGCTCGCTGTTGTAGTTAGTGCTAAAGACTTAGTGATAGTATAAGCGCGGTGCAACTGACTCCGTTAGCAATATTGGAGTATGGTTGCACATATTGTCGAGAAATCGAATTTGAGCATATCGATTATGTGTTGTTTCGATAATGCTCAGTAAGAATACATGGGGAGAAGTCCCTTGTTTAAGTTCGGTTGCGAAAGGGTATACGAATGAATTTTTATGCACGTCAGGAAATGAGACATTGCTAGATGCTAGGACATCAGTGGAGCCGGTAGTGTGGTGGAGAAACACTGAAAGGCTTACCTCACCACGAAGGGATAAGTGGGACTTTGTGGGCAAAGATTTGATATTTTTGTCTCTAGGGTATTGAGAATACCCACAAGATTGTAGTCACGTCGTGTAGACTAGGCTAGAGTTGAAGAAAAGCATGTTACGGGTGCGACATTTGCAATGTTTTTGCAAATGTACCCGGAGAAAAGGGTGTATGGGCACCCTAGTCAATTGAATTCCTTAGACATCCGAAATAGAGGGATGCGGAATATTTTTGGTACGACGGTGGGGAAATTAGGAAACAAGTCGTATCGATGAAATGGGTTGAACGTCATGAGATCTAGATGATGATCCAAGATTATATGTGCTGAGAGATCCAGCACACCCTATGGGATGAAAGTCGGTGGGAAACCGTTCAAAGGTTATCTCTTGATATGGGAGACCTAACTGTGGTGAAGAAGTAGCGCAAGGTTATCTCTTGACTGGGTGTTGAGGGTGACCTACATGTTACTAAACTATTGATTCTTATAAAGTAACCAACCTCAAGGTGCGCCAATTGCAAAGAGTGCACGGATTGTAAAGTATAATAAACCCGGAGAGAGAGGGGAATAGAGTACCACTTGAGGGAAGATGACGTAAGTGGGAAGCGATGTTGAGAGGAGACATAGTGAGATTGTCTCCAGATACACCTCTAGTTATAGAGCGAGTTAGACTCGAAATGAGCAACCGGAATGTAGTAGTGAACCTACATTTCCAATGATGGAATGAGGAGACAGACTTATAAATTGTTGATGGGTTGTGAACATCATAGTTTAGCTAACATTCCGTTGGGGGTAGCGAAATGGGGTGACCAGGATGGATTAGTGTATAGTTGAAAAGGGAGAGTGCACAAGTCCACGATGCCGCTCTACATGATTGTGAATCAGGATGAAATCCTAAAAGTCCACCTTGTGAGAGAAGGTCAGGAAGGAATAGAGATACAATTTTATTTTGAGTACGTTGTGCTACCTACGACTCAATGTTAGTGAGAAAGAATAATGATACGCCCTTACGATAAGTGGAATTTCGGAGAAGCCCACTGATCAATCCATAAGTTGAATGTCTACCTATATGAGCATATTTATAGGTAGAGTGAGTGCCTATATGGACTGTACATGAGAATTAGGTTCGTGGGTACCGATTACGAACAATACATGTACTTTGGGTGTGGTTCGAGTAGACATTTCGAACTTTTAAGTCCTTAACGCGTGATATGAGGATATTCTATTGGAGTATGACATTTAGGGTATATGAACTGTGTAAAATATAGCTCACAAATTGTCTACTCATGTGCGATGAGATATATGTACATATATTGGTGCTCGAAATGTGATTCCGAGACAAGTGATTTATAACTATTGGTGATCGAAGTGAAATTCCGAGCCAATAACACCAAAAGTGTTATAGAAGGGGGGGGGTGATTATAAAATAAGTGTTGGTAGTATATGTTATGTATAAGATATATATACCTATTGATTTTTTACTACTTATGTGCGATAGTAAGTGTGCTTAATCTCTGTATTGGGGTCGACGATGTTCCGGACCAATACATGGGGGGGGATCGATTTGGGGCCGATATTTTTCGAACCAAATCAATGATAAATATTGAGATCGACGGAAGGTCTGAACCGACATGTGCATTACATTTACCTTGGGGTCGAGGAATTTCCGGACCAATGTAAATGATAAGATTATTGGGGCCGATGATTTTTGCCGGACCAATTTTCCTTAAAGTATATATCGTGTGTGAAATATATACCTTATAATATTCTACTTATGAGTGATAGTAGGCACTTAGATGTTATATAGAGATATACATCGAATGGGTAAATTAAATAGGGAGAAACTTAATTCCAAGAATTAACGTTGGATTGGGAAATCTTTGAGAGATTAAGTAGTGAGACTTAATTATGATATATGCGGCATGGGTAACGTGCGATAAGATGTTATTATGAAGCAAGGTATGTACTTGGGGCGACCGTTAGAATGTGATGATTTGACATTGGGTATTAGAGGATGCAATTATGTCTAGGGTCCTTAGCCTTAATACCAGCCTTATCCTAATTTCGAGGACGAAATTCCTTTGCAAGGGGGGAAGTATGTAACACCCCGTATTTCTGAATATTCCATTTAATTAGATAGGATAATTAAATGAGAAAATGCCGGCTTGATTTAAATTACGTAAGAGTAGTAATTTAAAGAGTTTTATTTAAAATTGTAATTTTGGTATATTATTCGAAAGATAGATACCGGTGTATATTGCATCATTTTTATTTACTTAGTGCGAGTGGTAAATAGTTACTTAACGCGTGTAGACTGTGTTGGGGTGAGAACGAGTAATATTTTTTTTAAGTGACTCAAATGATAATTTAGAGGTCACCAATGAGTCCGAAAGGGTCAAATTAGTCAAAATAGTATACCCGGGGGTACTCGTTGAGTCCCGGGGTAATTTTGGGCTAAACCGAGACCGTTCGGGGGCGTTTTGGTCTTTTAACATATGAGGTATGATGACCTACGAAATTGAGAGTTTTATAGCAGCCATATGATAGAGGAATTAGGGTTAGAACACCCATGACAACACCAATACCATTAGAGAGAGGAAAGGCACAACTTTCTAAAGCAAAAAGAAGATTTGGGAAGGATTCAAAAGGATTTCTACCATCATACTTGTTGGGGAAGAAGGATTGAAGGATGAAGATCATCAATCATCAACAAGAACCACGAAATCAGACCCTACTGATCATAAGGCAAGTTGTTTATTGCAAAAATCTTAAAGTTATAATACCCATGTGTAGGGTTTTTGAATAGTTTTGATTAAATCATTATTTTGATTGGAGAAGATGATATTTATGCATGTTGGGATAGGAATATCATGTAGAATGATTTAAACTATGTAGAGGATTAATATTCAGATTAGACTTGATGATTTTCGGAGTAAAAATCTGTATTTTGAATATATATATGGGAAGAACACCATAACTAGGGTTTCAAGAAATTTTGAGGTTTAATTCATTATTTCTTTAAAGGAATTGGAGTTTTGATCAGGGGCGGATCCAGCCTGGGCCGAAGCGGGGCGGCCGCCACAGTTCATTTTTCAAAAAAAAAAAAAAAAAAAAAAAAAAATTTTTTTTTGGTAAAAAATTAAACCTGGAGGTGACTTGTAATTATATTAAAAGTTCAGGGAAAAATATGTAATAAACAAAAAAAAAACATAACTTAAAATGGTGCTCTCTCTCCTCTCGTACCAAAGTAACAGAAAAGCCTTATTTTCTAAAGAGTCCGCCGCTCTCTCCACCCGTTTCCCTCCACCCGTCGCTCTCTCCACTCGCTGCCTTGCTGCTTTCCACCCGCTGCCCTGCTCTCCATAAAAATTTTGCATCTATGTGTGTTGAAACCCTATTTCATCATTTATTTATTTTGTGTATGTTTGTTTATATGTGAAATTATATTTATACTACTGAAATTATACTAAAATTATTTATACTAAAATGAAATTAAATTTATAATGTGAATTTATAAATTTATTTTGTGTATTGTTTATATGTGTCTGTTTATTTATTTTTGTGTAAATTTATATAAATTTATATGAAATTAAATTTATATGTGAAATTAAATTAAATTTGTAAATATTGGGAATCAATAGAGAAATTTTTTAAACTAAAAAGGGAAGACAATGCACCAACCGTATCTGAAGCTGAGGTTCAATCATCTCCCACTTCAATCAGTGTTGAAAATGAATATAATGCCCCAAAAAGTAAAAACAGCCCAAAAAATGCTCGAAAAAAATCGACCCCCCCAAAAAAAAAATCGCCCTGGGGGCTCCCGCCCCCGAACCCCCGGCAACTATTGAAACTTTCGCCCCAGTTCACACAAAATCCTGGATCCGCCACTGGTTTTGATGTATTTGTTACGTTAGAAACTGTCCTAGTATATGTGGAAATATGTTAGGATCATTGGGTCGAAGTTTGGTGGATAATAATGGAGTTTGGGAATTTGTCAATGGAGGAACGGATCAATGAAGAAGACAGACTGCGTCTGTCCCTGTTCGATCGATCGATCGATCTAGAACTATCAATCGATCGACTAAGTCGATCGATCGAACCCAGCCGTCGATCGATCGACGCAAGCTGTTTCCCAAAAATTTTGTGGTTAATTCTTCGTGGAGTTCGGGAATGAATGAGTATCCTAGGATTTACATTATACTTATATGGGATTAAGAATAAGACCAGTTGGTATATGTTGAGGTCCAATTAGGCCATTGAGTGTAGGGCTTGGATTATGGACCGAGGAGAATAATACGATTTAGTAGAGTATCGGGGACTTCGGAAATTGAGTTACGGGGCGAAGTAAATTCAATTTAAGTGATAGACAAGTAGGGTAAGCAATAACTACTGAAATTATATATAAGGGGTAACTAGGACCCTTAGAGTTGTGTGTATACTCAAATAAATACGATTAATGAGATAAATCGTAAAGCGAATATTGTACGGTAAATATATGAGATTAAAATATTACGTACGTATATGATTAATAGGTCGGGCGTGTACCTACTGAATTAGGTGATCTTTTAGGTAGAGAGAGTATACCTAAATTAATTATGTTAGGGTCGATGAGACATTTCGAACTAACATAAAGTTATTATAAGTTTGGGGTCGATGAGAAATACCGAACCAAACTTTGAACTGGTGTCGCGATGAGAGAGTCCCGAACCAGGATATGTGTATATATAAATATGTTTAAAAAATAATTGGGGTCGATGTATCATGCCGAGCCAATTCTTACTTGGGGTCGATGAATCATTCCGAACCAAGAGTCCTGTATGTGTATAAAAGGGGCAAAATAGTTGTGACTAATATTTAGTATATATTGTGTGTGAAATATATATACCTGATGATATTCTATTTCCGTGTATTAGTAGATTGATATATTATGTATTTAAAGATACATACTTAATTGGTAAGTTAAGTAGTGAAACTTAATTACGAAATGAACCTTTAGATAGAGAAAATCTATTTAGTAATTCAAGTAGCGAAACTTAATTACATAAGAGGGAAAGTTAACAATTGTGAGAATTGTAGTAATTTTAGTAAGTGAAACTAAATGAGAAGTCTTGGAAAGATAACATAGATTATATGTTACTTGGGAATTAATTAACATACGCGTGATGTTAGAAAAAACGGTTGTACTATATGGGCGGTACTGGAACTTGGGTACAGATAAGCTCAGTTTACTACTTTGGTTTAGTTAGCTAGAGAAGTACGGCTAGATAAACTAAGTGTAGAACGTTAGGTGTGCACAAAAGATGAGGGGTGAGTTAACTCAATAGAGTGTACGAGAACCTAACATGTGTAATCAATAACCGCATTTTATATTGTGATAAACGCTTGCAAAATATTTTCAAAATGTTTTGAGTACTAACTCTTGCTATAAAATATTTTCAAAACCTTTTAGGTGTCCAGCCACAGGGATGCCATGTATGATGATTCCATTCCAGAGACTCGGAGCTGTAGCACAGTGGATGCTTACAGGATTTTGACTAGGCGATATCTCTCATTCAGATCTAGTACAGGATCTCACACTATTCTATGTATGGACTTGTTATCCGATTTTAGTCTCAGTTTTTGGTTTCAGACTGGTGGTTACTCTTTTGTTGTTTGGTTTTTCTTTAGCCGATGGTTTATTCGGTAATACTTTTATTCTGTTGTACTTTTACTTGTTGTTTGATCTATAGCACATGATTATTTGTAATTTGTTCCGCATGGTTGATTTTTCTGTTTTAAGAAAGATAAAATTTGGCACCGGTCTAATTTTACTTAGGGTATTAGTAATTAAAAAGTTTTCGACAGTGATGCTAAGAATGAACCATTTGAGAAACTTGTTTTAATTTAATAAAGGCCTGATCTCCCGATGTTTAATTTAGGCGGGGTGTCACTGTATACATTGATGATATATTGGTCAAGATCCTAAAGGCTTTGTACCATCTCTAGCACTACAAGGAACTTTTTGATAATTAGAAAGAACCAGATGAGACTCAATCCAAATAATTATTCCATTGGTGTTTCAAGAGGTAAGTTATTGGGCTGAATAGTCATGAGGCCTGTTATAGAGGCAAACCTAGAGAAGATACATGCATTGCTAGACATGAAGTCTCTTAAATAGTAAAAGAGGTGAAAAACCTAGCAGGGTGACTTGGTGCCCTCAACCATTTTTTTCAAGATCACACGAACAAATGTCTTTCTTCTTTAAAATCTTGAAGAAAAATTTCCAGTAGACACCATGGGTGGATGAGGCCTTTAATAACTTGAAGATGTAGCTTTGATCTCCTCCCCTCTTGTCTCAAAACATTGTGGTGATGATGGATTAACCATTTATCTAATTTTACACAAGACTAAAAACTCCTAGATGCTTGTGAAATGGTCTGTGGAGTTGTGAGAGTTAAATATCATGTATTATCCAAAAAATGTTATCAAAGGGTAGACCTTAGCCAATTTTATAGTAGAGTCGATCAATTTGGAGGAGGTAGAAGAGGAGTTTTAGACCTCGTAGGGGAAATAAGTACCAACACCAAAGGAACCTAAGCTCCCATTGTACCAAGACTCAAATATTAACCTCCCTACATGGGTATTCCACATGGATGGGTCCTTCGATAACTCAGGAAATGGTGTCTCTCTTTACCTTCTAATTAAAAAAGGAGGTATATTATCTCTTTCTCTTCGCTTAAAATTTAAAGCCTCTAATAATGATACCAAATATGAATCTTTAATAGATGATATAAACTTATCTATCCACTTGAAAGTAGAGTAGGTTACAATTTTTAGTGACTCTCAACTGATGGTTAACCAAGTCACCAAGGTCTATGAGGCCAAAGGTGATCTCATGTAAGGATATTTGGCAATTGTCAGAGACCTTATCTATAAAATACCAAGGTTAATCATTAAAAAGGTTCCTCGAGAAGAAAACTCAGAGGTTTGTCACCTTGTAAGAGTTGCCTCCTCGGATGAGGTTAGCCCAAACATCTTGGTGGTAACATTGGAACAACTAAGAATTAATTAGCTCCAGATCAATGTGGTTTCTTGAAAAAAAACTCATATTTGACTATTCCTATTTGGGAATATCTCAAAGATGGATGTTTTCCCAAAAATAAGATCCAAGCTTGGCAGATGAAGTCTCTGACAACGAGATACTATTTGGAAGATGGAATCCTATTCTTGAAACGATTATGTTATGTACCTCAAAGATGCCTCGATCATCAGGTTGTCATTTATGTTCTCATATACCTCCACGAAAGTGTCTCTGGTGCCCAAACTTGACCTAATACTTTAGTTTATAAGGTCTTAAGGCAAGGGTACTTCTAGACAACCTTGGGCAAAGAAGAAAAAGATCTAGTGCGTGATTATGATAAACATTAGAGGTTTGCCTTCGACCCAAATCATTAAGTAGTAAAATGGACCCTAATTTATGTACATGGACTTTTTCTTAATGAGGGAGTGTATTTAGTAGGGCTCATACCTGTCAAGAAAGGTTAGAACAAGTTCTACATTGTGTCGATTGAATATTTCACAAAGTGGGTCGAGGTTGAGCCCCTGCCTACCATCACAGAGAGGAAGACCACAAATTTATGTGGAAAAACAATGTTTATAGGTTTGGACAACAAAGGTCCACCATCTCAAACAATGGGAAGAAGTTTGACACATTTAGATAGTTCTTTCCATATTATAGGATTATCAATCATTAATCTTTCCCTGGTTATCCTTTGTCGAATGGGAAGGTGGAGGTGACAAGCATGACCATATTCCATAGTCTAAAGAGAAGATTAGAGAAGGATAATGGCCAATGGGCTAAAGAAATTCCTAACATACTTTGAGCCTACATAATCATTATCAGAGGTCCCACTGTGGAAACTCCTTTTTTGTAACCTATGGAACTAAGATTATTATTCCAACCGAGATTGAGATTCTAATGCTGAAGGTGGCTCAGTTTGAAGTAGAGTCCAACAATGTAGGAATGAAAATGTTCTTAAATGATGTAGAAGAGTGTCGTCAGACAAATTTGATCATAAAATAAGGATACAAACATAGGACAACAACCCACTTCAATAAAAAAAAAGTACACCATAAAGAGTTCCAAGTGGGCAATTTGGTCCTGAGGTAAGTCACTATTGCAAAAAGAAATCCAAGCGAAGGAAATTTAAGTCCTAAATGTGGAGGCACTTATGTGGATAACAAGATCACTAGGCCATGATTTCACTAATTAAAAGACATGGAAGAATATGTGCTTCCCCATCCTTTAAACATTGAGTATCTCAAGAAATATTTCTAATGATGTACTTTGTTGTTGAAGTGAAATGAAAGCTATCACATTTATCTATGTGCAGAATAAATAAGAGTTATAAAGATCCAATCCTTGGATCTAAAAATATTATAAGGTCTAAGGACCTTTGATTTATGAACTACAAGAACTTCAAAGAATTAATCCTTGGTTCTCTAATAAATTCTAAGTCCGTATGGTGCACAATAAATAGGTACAAGGCTTTCACCATTAACTCTTAAGAGCTCCAGGTTTAAGAACCTCAGACATTTAATTCTAAGAAATGCAAGGACCTTATACTTGATTCCAAAGAGAGTTCAAAGTCCTATGGATACAATAAGAGTTGCAAATCATTCATCATTGACTATGGCAAATGGTCTAAGATCTAAAGACCTCAAACAGACAAACCTTAACAAATTACATGTCTTCCATCCTCGATCCCATAAAAAATGACCAAGGTCTCAAGGTCTAACATAATCATTTTAATGGATTTTTCACCTGGATCATTTTGAATAACCAAAAGTTATAAAAACTTCTCTGAAATTTTCAGCCTTCATTTCAAATCGTTTTCACTTCAAGTATTAAAAAGTTTCAGAAATTGGTAATACCCGAGACAAAAAATACCAAGTTTTAAAATGTAAATTATCATATTATAGATTTTAAAACAATGATACTACATATTTACCAGTTGTCTAAGGGATTCATCTTGTGTATGAAACCTTATAATTTTTATCCTCCATTATTGATGTATATAACCTGATTTTTCAGCAACTACACATCCTTTGCTTTATGATGAAATTCCTCATTCTCAGCCTTAATCCCCCACACCTCATCTCATAAGGACCTCAACATTTTTCATGTGAAAATCTAAACTCCTAACATGTCACTTTTGGACCTCTATCAAGGAAATGTGGGTGATAACAAGAAGATTTTTACTCCCACAAAGGGCTTCTTTATAGAAGAGGTAGGTTTTGTCAAGGGAAGAAACTTGAGCCTTCGTACTTTCTCTTTCATCCTCTAAGGCAATAACATAAATTCGTTGAAAGTGTACTAACGCGTGAAGATCCAAGATTTATTGGTTCCACTAACCAGTCTTCCTCCAAGCCTTCTGACCATCCATGTCATCAACCATAAGGGCCTTGGTGATGTTAATCCTAAAATTAAATAATAAGGAACATTAACAAAGGTATATAATAAAAGCGATGGTCTTAAGAAATACAAAAGTATAAGTTCATATTGACAAAAACATGTAGGAGGTCCTTAGACTTAGATTGGGTTCCCATACCGATCAATATGATGAATATCTTAGAGAAATTGGTCTTTGTCATCATGTCTAAGACTTCAACTATAAATTTATTCCTCTCCTCGAAAGACTTCTTCTAAAAGTACTATTCCTCCTTGAACAAAATTAGATAAACTCCTCCATCCTTCTCCACAGACTCCTCAGTATGGTTTAGGTATTAGGCATGTCAGAAAACCTAGAGGATACCTCCAACATGATCTTCTCCTTAACTAGATACTCCTTATATAACTTGAGAGGATTCCCCATTACTTTTCTCCACTTTGAAAAGGAACACCGGACTACTTCATAATGTTTGATGGGACTGGTGATGTAAGTCCCTTGGAATGCATTTTACGCTCTGGGATTCCTAAAGGACCCACCTACCTTTTGTGATACCCATAAAAATTCAGAACTTTTATGATGGTCTTGAAAGATAACACCTTTTGTTGATGAAACCTATTAGCAGGATTAGTGTGCTCTGCTATCAACATCATTCACGAAATAAGTATTTCCATAGGCTCCATAAATTTTGTACTCTTAGAGGCCTTAGAACTCTTCCCCTTCGACATAGGATGGAGTTATTCTTAGCTAGAGTTCAAGACAACCTCCATTCTTCACACTTGTCTACTATGCCCAAACACTAATCGTTTGAATAAAGTATAACTAAGACATTAATATGAAGTAAGACCTCATTAATGTTAGGAGGAAGTACAACATCTTTTTTAGTTCAATCTTGCTTAGCCTCTATGGCCTCAGGTACGTCAGAGGCAGAGGTAAGGTCCTCAAAAGAACTAATGGCCATCGCTTTGTGCTTTCGTAAATCTGGACCAAAGCCTTGACCTTTTAATCCTTCCTGAAAATGATTTTCATGGCCCCAATCCCCTCTACGGATGTGTGGACTTGAGGTTGAGTACCTAATCCATTTTTATACAACTTTTGGGGAGTGTCTATGATCTCAAATGGGGTAGCTGCTAATTTAAAGCCTTTTTGAGCCTTTATGCTTTTTCATGACTAAGGGAAACCAATTTTTTAAATTCAAAGAAAACAAGGATAAGGTTATTATACCTTCAAAACAAAGGAGCAAAAGAAAAAGATCATAGAAATTTACATATGAATGGAGGAGCACAATATCTATAGGGCATCAAAGCTTCTCAATAGGGTCTAGAGTGGCCCAAGCACCACCATCAAAGAAGAACCTTTTTTCTAGTTCTTGGGAGAGTTATTTTTTTCCCTATAAAAGACTATGGGAGACCTAAGAAAAAAAATACTTCAAGCCTTTGTCTTTAGGATTACTTTGTTCTTATACGCAATATGTACTAAAGCACAGAGAATGGGAAACATCAAATTTTACTCTACTCGCATCCCGCAATGCCATAATGGTGTCCATCAGAGGCCTCCCAAAATTGTCCACAATTGTAGTGGGGACTACTCCAATGAATTTCAAAACCTCCATCACTAAACGACGTAATGAAAATCGAGATCCATATGCTAAGAAACACTCATTGACGCACACGTGTTGGGTAACTAGAGAATATGTCCTCTCTTCTATCCTGATAACCCTTAGAATCACATTTTTAGGTATTTGGTGCTTATGATGAATTAATCACAAGTCCTTCTTAAGAATCGTTAAGGCTACCTGATCCTTGATCGACAAATTAGGGTCAATGACCCTAAATATCTTATTACCCCATTTCCAACTCGGGGCACCTGATGGGGGCCTATCAAAAGTCCCAACCCCCTGTTCGAGTGTTAAAGGCAGAGAAATTAAACATATAACATAGGAAAGGGGAATAGGGTTCAATACCTTAGAGGTGGAGATATCTTAAGAAGACATGATTTCAAATAAGGGAAGAAAGGTATTTTAGATTGTAGAGGAAATTTTACACGAAAAGGATTTAGGAGATTCCAAAAGTATGTGGTGAAAGATTCAGTCTACCAAAGGTTCCATTTGTAACCTTCGAAGGTATGGCATGCTATGACTCTTCAACCCAACACTCAATGTACACCTATTGCCAACGAAATCACATAATAATATTAATCTCACTAACTAGTTACATCGCTACAATTATCAATTAAATGGATGAGTATTTCCCCATGTAATTATTTCAAGAAATAAAAAGGGATAGTAATGATAACACATCTAATATCTTGAGTATCACAATGGTTTTTATCCTCTTACCATCCTTTACATAGAGGATGAGGTTCCATGGTCTATAAGAGATCTCTGTAAAAAAAAAACTACAATCCCTAATAACCATATCTACCACTGTAGATGATCCAAAAATCAGTAAAAGACCATAATATACTCTTAGAATAACTAGTTACTCCAGTGTGCACTTAAACCTTAAAGAATAAGCTCATACACAATGGTGTGGGTAACACCAATCATCAGGTGTTTCCATCAGACTTTCACCTAGTAATAACTGACCACCACTGAGTTCCAACCTTATTCATTTGGGGTGAAATTCCTCCATTACAAATTGAATAAGATATAAATGTCCTGAAGTGAACACCGACACCTCGAAATACCTCAGATGCTCAACAGAGCTTTCACAATTTCGCTGGTAGGTAGGTAGAAAAGTATAAATATTATTCAACCTACCGTCACTAGCTACTTCCAGTAGCATTGAATGATTAAATTTTAATTTAATGATAACATCAGCTACCTTACACCACCTACAAAATGTTCACTAACACTCTACCATGTTACTATAGTCGTCAGAACTCAAGGTAACTCCGTTCATGCCAGAGTAGTCCACTCACACTCTTTCAAATGGAATGCCTACTTATTAGAATACAATAGCTATCTGAAAATCATCGTAGCATCTAGAGAAAAATGATATCATACATTCTTTTAAATTATTATTGGCTAATCCACTATTTTCTCTCCTTTCAAATAAGGATTCGACCATTTCTATCTTTCCATACCTTATATCTTCTGTTGAGTCCTAATTGAGAAGGAACCCATTGAGGAGTCCATCAGTTACTCCCAAGAGTTCATTTTATTTATGACAAAGACCTCATAGGCCTTGGATTCTCCTGGCCAAAGCCCAATAGGTCTCAAACTTGTAATATTTCTATTACAACTCGATATAAAGAACAACACTATTCATAGTGGGCATAAGATCCTCACCAGAGGTTACAAACCACTTTATATCTTTGTCTCTCACTTTGACAAATTTCCTCACTAGTTGGTCTCGGGTATTATGAGAAGCACCAACTAGAGATGAGGTCTCCAAAAATATTTCTAGAATCATCCCGTCTCATTAGTCAAAACTTGCTTAACTCAATTTATGACTATTCAATTCTCAATCATAGCATAGTTCAATTCTATTTCTTTAACACACTCTATAATACTTAAATCAGTTTTTCTTATTTCAGTCTTTTCTCTTAGCACTTGTGTAAATCAATAATGGCATTACTATCTATAAATCCATGTGAAATTCGACTTTGATCTTACCAAATTTTTACTACTCTCGTGATTATATTGCACTTGAGATATAAAACTTTTTGAATAAGCCAATAAGTCAAGGATTTTTCTCCATAAAAGACTTTGTATGAACCCAATAAATCCAAATTCTCTAAAAATATGCAATGCAAGATGTATATACAGGCTTAAAAATTATTTTTTGCAAATTTTTTAATATATTAAAAGATTCCCCCCCTATATATATATATATATATATATATATACACACACACACACACACACACACACACACCACAAAACATGTAAAGTGATCATTATTGGGCTATCAGTTATAAAGTAGATTATTTGCATAAATTTTCTTTGAATAAGATTAATGACAAGGATAAAACTCAAATCCGTACAATCATTAATCAATCATCAGTATTAGTTAAAATTCTAATCAAATCAATTAATCAATTTTGCATGTTAATCACGGAAAAATATGAACAAATAATAGATTACATAATCAAACAAATGCACATAATTTCTACATATGAATTATATTTCTAGCTCAATTGTATCATTTCTTCACTATATATTTGAGATCTCCAAATGGTATATTCTATCCATGTAATCACGCTAAAATAGATGTGTAATCCCTAAAGTAGATACTAAAATTATTACTATAAGAAATTAAAAAAAAACTATCTTATTTTTTCGCATTGCATTTTTTATTACTTGGCTTTGTCTATTTTCATCATTAAATGAATTTTTTACGATGACTTTCACACACTCTTAGGTAGACACCTATTGATGATACATAAATTCAAATTAATGAAATCACACTAATTTTATACCTTTCCATTTTGAAATCATCTCATCAATCAACTGCATCAAGTAAATACGTTTTTCACGCACAACTCTCTAATAGTCCAGATAAATGAATTGACAAAGATTAGACCTCGAGATTGAATCATGATTAAAAAACAATGCGAACATGTTACAAAGACGTCTCATGTGATTCTTCATATGAATTCTAAACATATTATTGAAAACATCGTAATTTTCATATCAGTGTTTTGATCCATGTTTCAATCCATTTCGAAATTAAGTTGATACAACGAATCACATATATACATAGGAATTAATCAATCAACACAAAGATAATAGATACAAAATCTTTGTAGTTTTTCAATGACGATGATATATACATATATACTATGTAAGGAATAAGTATATAGGAAAAATGTATGAAAATCCTCACTAAAATAATGCAAGACATCCCATTAAAGAAATGAAAGAACTGACACCAATAAACTAATCCCAAATGAATCGAAGAGTATCTACGATGGGATCTACAACCTATAAAGATCTTAGATTTCCTATTTATCTACCTACCTAGGTATAGTATGGCGTTACCTCTGCCAAATACTTAAGAGGCATAAAGACTACGTCGTTCTTCATCTCAACCTTATTTTGAGGAGTTTGAGTCTCAATATTCTCTCTAGGAAAATTACTAGGCCCACCTCTATAAATTTAGGTCCTAACAAAATTGAAAAGTTCACATCCTCGATAGGGAGTTGGCATCCTATTGGTACAATTGCAAATATAATCTCAGTATTTTAACTTGACTATGGAAACTTATCTAATGGATCAAAAACTTGTTTTATAGTTCAAAGAATATTGTTATGGTAAATTGAGAATGTATTAAACAATACCAAGGGTATGTTGCCTATATTATACTAGGGTAATATTAAAGTTTTCAAAAGGTTCACATATTCTTAATCCCTCGAATTATGAGGATTGGAATATTTACATAATTATTGATTTTATTTTCTAGTGGTGAGATTTAATTTACGGGGTCAATAATATGTGTAGGGAAGGAAATAATTATGATAATATGTAGGTCTGTAAACGGATATTCGAAAATCCGCATCCGTCCGATATCCGAATTCGAATTTGTGGATATTTATCCGAAAAAATGGAAACGGATACGAATATGGATACTCTATAAAAATATCCGAGAAAACGGATACGGATATGGATAGTACTAGTATCTGACACGGATAATCCGTATCCGATGCGAAGTTTCCATTTTCACGGATATCCATTTTACCGGATATCCGTATCCGTCTAACATATGTTTAAAATATTACTAATAATATTAGTATCGGTATTACTAATAAAATAATATTTTAAAAAATACCTCTCTAAAACAAAACAAACACATACTCCACTAAAAACAAAAAATACCTTAAAGTTATTATTTTATTGTGTATATTATAAAATGCCATGTATTATTATTTTAATGGGTAAATTATCATGGAGTTACACTAAGGTTATAATACACCCTATCACACACAACATACACCCACTAAAGAACATATACTCCACTCAAAATAAAAAAAAAACTTAATTTCATTTCATTTATCTTTCGTACAAAACAAGAGAAAAGAAACAATCATCTCACTTCACAAAAAACCCTCATTCCGCCACCTCCCTATTCGCCGCATCAGCGCGCCACTGCTCATCAACTCCTCCACCGCTACTCATCAACCCCTCCACTACACATCAACTCCGCCACTCCGCATCGCCTCCTCCTGCAACAGAAAGTGAGCAACAACAGGTACATACAAGATAAAAATAAAAATATATAACTGTATTTATATATTGTTCATGTGGATGTTCATTAGTTTTCTTAATTATAAATAAATGTACGAGAGAAACAAAAAAATAAAGAGATGGTTTTGATTGTGATGAGAACTGAAGTTAACAACGTGTATATTATATACAAAATAAAAATGTATACTTATTAAAATAAATATATCAGTATATTTTGAAGACTAAAAAGTCCATAAGATTATCATTCTCAATAAATTTGATTTAATCTAAAATGTGCATATTTATATTTATTGTTATAAAATGCTACTGTAATTTTTTTTTGGATGGCTTTAAGTTTACATGGTTGTAAAGTATGGATGGCTTTAAGCCATATTATCATTAAGGAATGCTACTATTATTATGGAAGCCATAATTGTTTATGTTATGAGGTACTAATTTTGTTATATATTTATATGGATTGGATTGGATATTTTAATAGTTATTTTTTGCGATGGCTAAACAATGTAAACGGATACGGATATTATCCGAATCCGAGGTATCCGAGAGGATACGGATATGGATAGTTGTTTTAACTATCCGGGCGGATATGGATACGGATACGGATAGTGCATCCAGATAGCGGATACGAATATGGAAAACATGGTATCCGATCCGTATCCGTCCGTTTACCACCCTTAATAATATGTATAAGATCATATTTCGAAGGAAACCAATTTAATTATTTGCCCTGGGTCCCCGGGATAGTCGTAATTATAGAAGAAAGTTCGTATTTGTCTTTTTCCAAAAATAACTTAGCTAGCCTCATGCTCCCATATAGAGGCTAATTAGTAAGACTCTCACTACTCATCTTATCACACATTTATGGAAAATAAAAAAAGGTTAAGGAAAGAATGATGGCTAGGGATTGTTGAGGAAAGAGGGATTTTAGAATGATTGTAAAGGAGAAAAAAAGAAATAAAGATATCTAAAAATTTCTTTAAAATTGAAATCTTTTAAGGTGTGTCCACTCACCTCCGTACTAGAAGATCTATAGTGGTTCAACAACCTCTTAATTAAATCTATTCTCCTATATTGGATCATCTACTAGTTTCACAAAGGTATTATGCATATATCTTGGGTAATAAGTTATTAAAACCCTAATATGTATGAATACAATGTAATACCCCGTAATTTTAATGACTTTTAAAATGGGTTATATTTTAAATGAATGGATTAATTGGATCTTATTATAAATTAATTCATTTGGGTTTTATCCGAATGGTAGATATTAAAATGGATGATTCTGAATATTACTTAAAGATATTTAGGTAATATATGAATGTGATGTCATTGATATGACGGTATGATATAAATTCGGTAATTTAAATTTTTAGTGAGACGCAGTATGGGACGTGTCGGGACTAATTTATTAAATTAAAAAGGAAATTTATTTTCTATCGACCTTATAGTCATTTCGACTGCGTCGTTGCGTCCGGAAGGTTCAAAATAGTCAGAAAAGTCTATTTGGATGTTAATTTTGAGTCTCGGGTCATTTGGAAATGAAGAGACAACCCAAAAGGGCGTTTTGGTTATTTTTACAAGGGGGATGAATAGTGATTTCGGGTTTTGTCTTATTATAAGTATTTGGAGATTAGTGTATGTAGGTTCATTTCATCTCTTCTACACAAAATTGAAAAGTCATCTTCTTAGAGAGAGTGGAAGGTTGCTTGGAAAGAAAAAAAAGTTTGCTTGGGAAGGAGGAGAACCAAAGGTCAAAGGTCACCACCACCATCACCACCTGTGTTATTCAACTCCAAAGGGTGAGATCTTCATTAGAGGCAAGTGTTTGATATTTGCAATTTAAGTGCGTATATTGTCCATGTTAGGATAGTTATAAAAAGAGATGATTTTCATGCTTGGAAGATGAAAGGATATAGTTGTTAATGGATTTTTTGAATCTAAAAATATATAGGAATTAAACTCATGTTGTAGGTAGTTAGTAATTCAATAAATATTCACCAATCTGTGGAAGAAATTCTGAAAATAATTTAGTGTTCTTGAAGAGAATATGTTGATAATTTTTTAGAAAAAGAGGCAAAAACGAGTGGAATGAGAAGAGCCAATTTGGAATGTTTAGATCTTCTTTTTGAGTGCATTTGGATGAGATTTAAGAAGAACTCAAAACACATGCCTGACTCAATTTTTCGTGTAGAATCCAAATCTGAAGTCGGATTGATGATTTGAATAATTTTTGGATCTAATTTTTCTGAGTATTTAAAATATGAGAATTCATGATGTTGTTTCTTTTTAATGTTGGTTCTTATCCCAAAACTTTTGTAGATCTTCGGTGATTATTAATTGGATATTATGGGACTTAGAGAAGATCAGTAAGCCCTAGTTAAGATTTGAATTAATTTGACTGGGATTTAATTGATTAGAATTATGATAATTAAAGTTAAAGAGATTTCGGTTGCTAGATTCATGTGTTGGATTCTAATCTGTTTGTATGAGGATTAAGGATAGTTCAAGTATGGGAGATTTAATATAACACCTGGGTAGCCTTAGGGTTACAATTTAAACATCAAGGACTGAGTTTAAGCTCATTATTGATTTCGTAAGGGCTGAGTGTAGTACAAGAGCGTAGTGGTATGGCTCCTGGATAGAGATGGTAGTTTAGAACACATTTGGTTGAAAGAGGGGATGAGGTTATTCTGATCGCATATTTGAAGTTGACGAACCTCCTCGATCGACAAAGTTGAGTAGTAGTGTATTGGAGGGGTTCCTTGTTTGGATTTCTCTTTGCGAGACGCTCCGCGCATGAACCTTAACGACGTCGGGAGTGGAGAGATGTTATAGGATGCGAGGATAATTAAATTATGAAGTAAAGATATGACATTTTAATACGTGGGATTTAAAGAGATATAATGCTAGGTAAAGGAATAATCTAAGGTTAATGTGAGTACCTTGTTGTTAGTATACTATAGGTATGATAATACCTATTTGATTGATTAATGATTATGTCTATGACATACCTAGCTTACTTACTATCGGTGGGAGGTTTGCGCGTGAGGGCAGTCATATCCTGATGAATCCATGGGATCTTTGATTTGTCGCTCGAGAATATAGGTCTATGAAAGACTTATCGGGGAGTTGATAAGTCCGCTGACTATGGGTACGTAGGTATGTGCGTGACCCATGGGTATGAGAACTATGTTCGCCTCCAATGATTGTGTTGTTGTTAATGGTTCGAGGTATCCTCACCAAACCTTTTGTCCCCTTTTCGGCGACCAGCGATATTGGGACATGATAGCAGAGTAATGCATTGCACCGCAGCTGTGACTCGGGGTGCCGTATTATATATGAATATATATATAATGGATTAAATGAATGAATGGATATTTATTATGGTTAAATATATCTACGGTGATAATTGTAGATAATGGTGAATAGAGAAAGATAATTGAATTAAGTTAATGAATGTTTATTGAAAAACTTTATTCATATTAATTGAGAAATGATTCACGTTAATGAGAAACGATGAGAAATGTAAATGAATAATAATGTGACGTATGGTATGGGACATATGGGGATTATGATATTGGGATGGAATTATAATATTGAGACTAGAAAAGAGGATCCATTAACTAGGAGGTTAATAAGAAACATTAAGTGTGCACTCTAGTTGAGAGGTGAGAATGGCAAGTGAGAGTTGGGTCTAACATGTACATAATAAAAGATTTATTGCACTTGTTAAATACTTGCTGTTTTAAAAATCATTTTCACAATCGGGCTCTCACCCATTTCCTTGCACATTTTCTTTTCTATTGTATCTTCTATATCAGGTGTCCAACAACAGGGATGCCAACCTTAGCGGATTATGACAGGCTATGGATTTATGGAGTTTTTCTTAGACGCCTATCATCATTTGATTCACATTATTCTCTTAGTAGGGCATGTCGCCTAAAGGATTCAGTTATCTTCTTCTATCGGGGTCAAATACTATGGTATTCGTGTCATTTTAATACATTTGATATTGTTGAGATTACTGTAATGGATTAATATTATTTGGGAATGTTTATTCTAATTGCATTCAAATTATTTTGTGTTATCTAATTGGTTATCAGTGTTGTAGAATAAAATGTGTTGTGTTATTCTTAAACTGGAAATGGATTTTGTTAAATTAAAATATGAAAAGTTTTTAACACCAGCTTAATTGAGTATTGGGTGAGTTGTAAATGTTTTCGACAGTGATGCTAAGAATGAGCCAACTGTGTATTCTGTTTTAATTTGGTATGGGACTGGCCACCCGATATTTAATTAGGCGGGGTGTTACATACAACATCTATCTAATTTAAATATTTAGTTATGGTTCAATGATGTTTTGAAACCTTTTTCACAACACTTGCCGACTAGAATAAAAGAGTAAAGAGTGTTGTGAAACAGGGAAATGTCCCTTGTGCAATATAAACCAAAGAATGCTAAACAAATCAATATAAGAACTGGAAGTATGATCCAGAGGTTCTTAATGCTTGACCGAGGGATATGGGAAGATATCTTCTCGAACAAAGAAAGGGGAATGAGGATAACGTTTAAGTTTCGTCAGCCCCTCCGCCTCTTGAGTCGCCAGACTTTTTCTAGAATATGTAACATATATGTTACATATATGTCGTAAATATGGCCTCCCCTCACTGAAAAGTAAATTTTGACATATTAAAATTAAGACCCCTGTACTCTATTCCCATCAAAATGCCATAAAAGATGGCCTCCCCTCACTAGACAGAGTATGGTTTCACACCCAAACTTGTTTACATCAATAGTTATGGTGCTCATATCCGTAGAAAGTAAAAGTATCCTCAAAATTATGTAAGGACATAATTCTCATGTCCGTTATCTTACAGTTTTGTATGTCATACGCCGCTACATTCGGCTACATCTGGCACGTCTCTACACGATCGCTCACGACGGCCTCTATCCGAATTCCAAGCATCAAGCATTCAACAACTCCTAAATGTGTCCCTCATCTGCCGCAACGACTTCACGTTCCTTGATTTTAGGCACGGAATGCAAGTGGAACGCAAGGGAAGTCAAAACAGTGAAAAAAGGCTTGATAGGGAAGTTCAAGGGCATTTTCGTAATTTCACATCCATAGTCCGGAGGTCTGGTCAACTTGAGAGTTGAATATCTCGCCGCAACGAAGATACTGGAAGAAACGGCACCTCAATCCGAGCTACGATGAAGAAGTTATGACCTTTTGAAGTTGGAGAAAATTCCTTGAAGAATGCTGTTTTTTTAACCTCATACCAGAATGGGAACACCAAACCGGTTCGGTGTACCCCAGATGGGGTTCGGTGTACCTGTACGCTGATAAGTTTTTAAGAGTTTTAACAAAGCGGGATTCTTCATATTTTTTCCTATAAATACCAACTTCGGGGGAGTTGTTTTGCAAGACTTTAGAAGACGTTTTTGAGAGTCCAAATACATCTAGTCTTCATATTTTTGAGTCCCAAGACTCATGTTTTGATTCACACAATTCTTCCAAACCTTTGTGAATCCTTTAAGCAACCCAAGAACACCATTGATGTTCAACCCTTTGTGAAGTGGACCGCTTCTTCCTCTTCATTGCAGCCCTACTGGACAGGGATAGTTCCAGCCGCCACCCCTACTGGAGAGGGTTTCTTCCAGCCGCGACTACAGAATCCGATACCCGAGGGTAATTCTTAGTCAATCTGTATTTCATTGTAATCCGATTGTAAACCGTATTTTACAAATTATAGTGATATACAAATGGTTTTGCCCCTGTGGGGGATTTTTCCTTAAACTTTGTGTGTTGAATATCTTGTGCATGATTTCATATTGTTTCAATCACACCTAGTTGCATGCTTAGGGTTAATTTGGGTTAAAATTGGTGTTTATTATATTATTTCTTATTTGAACGCAAGCGCCAACTCTTTCAAATTGGTATCAGAGCAGGTTACGCTAATCTATCGCGTATTCCTTTTTCCGCAAAATTTTTCTAAAGATACCAATTTTTGAAATAAATTGATTTTTGAAAAGAGCGTGTTCAAATGGAGAAGTCATATTATAAAATGCCTATTTTTGACGGGTCGAATTATGCCTATTGGAAAGCCCGTATGAGGTCGGCTTTAAAAGCCATTGATGAACGTGTCTGGATTTTAGTTGAACGAGGATGGACTCCTCCAACCGTGACTGTTGATAATGTGACCAACTTGAAACCTGACATCACTTGGACTGATGATGAATTTAAATGGTCGTCTTTTAACTCTAAAGGTCTAAGTGCTATTTCTGGGTCTGTCACTCCTGATGAGTTCAAACGCATAATGACGTGCACCACGTCAAAAGAAGCATGGGATATTTTGCAACTTACCCATGAAGGAACAAATGCTGTTAAAGAGTCAAAATTGCAAAATTTAACAACTCAATTTGAAACCATCACCATGCATGAAAATGAATGTTTTGATGAATTTTATGCTAGGCTCTCTGACATTGTTAATACTAGCTATAATCTTGGTGAACATATTCCAAATGCTAGGGTTGTTAAAAAGATTCTTCGTTCCCTTCCTAAGCGCTTTATACCTAAAGTCACTGTGCTGAATTCCTTGGGTAATTTAAATACTCTAAAATTGGAAGAACTGGTAGGAGATTTACAAACTTATGAAATAGACATGTTTCCTAAATCTGCCAAGCCAAAAGATAAGGGGATTGCCCTTAAAGCCCAAGAGAGAAAAAGTGAGGGGTCGGCAAGAAAGAGAGTCGAGTCGTCTAGAAAGATAGAAACTTCGGATTCTGAATGTGAGTTTGACCTAGATGATTTGGCACTTTTTGCTAAAAACTTCAAGAAAATTCTGAAATTTAAGAAAAATGGGAATTTCAAAGATAAAAAGAATTTTCAGAAAAATAAGTTTGAAAAGAAAGACTTCAAAGAACCCCCTAAAGACAGTGAGAGGTGTTTTGAGTGCGACGGTAAGGGACACAGAGCGTTTGAGTGTGCCACTCGTCTGAATAGGGAAAATGGTAAAGCTGTCCTAAACGCTACCCTTAGTGACGACAGTGAGGTCGAGTCGGTGGACTCGGGAGATGAGTCACCGCATGAGCGTAACTTCACCGCGTTCATGGCTAGTCATGTGAGTACTCCTAGTGCATCTCACGACGATGAGGATGCTACTTCACAGGGACACCTCGACAGCGAGAGCGAAGAGAGTGAGGGAGAGGAGGAAGGTAGTGAGGACGAGAGTAGCCTTCAACGCGCCTACGCCGAGTTATATGATGAGTCTTTCAAAACTAAAAAACGTAATAAGGCGTTAGTTCTTAGGATCACCGCGTTAGAAGAAGAGTTAGGAAAGATGAGAGAGAGAGAGTCCTCCACCTGCACCGCCATGAAAGAGAGAGAGTCTGCCTGGGTTAGTAAAGAAAATTTGCTTAAAGAGAGAGAGTGCGGTTTTGAGAAAGAAAAAGCGGACTTGACTAAACAAGTGGCTAGTCTTACGAGTGAGCTCCATTCCTCCCTGGAGACTCGAAAGAAACTTGAAGCCCTTGTTGCTCAGCTTACTTATGACGTTGAGAGAGCTAGGAAAGTCAAGGTACAAATCGAGGACAGATCTGGGAAGATGGGAAAGATGCTCCTCGGTCCCGCTTTAGGTTTTGGTGACCGGAAAGGAATAGGTTTTGATGGTGCCTCCACGTCTCAAATTGCACCCGGACCAATTCCTGAGTTTACTACGACTCCTTATGGCCGTCATAAAAAACCAAGAAGGAGAGTTCGACCAAGAAAAGCAAACCAAGGTTCTCCTAATATTGTGCCCTTTTGCTCCCATTGCAAAAGAAATGGACACCTCAGGGATGATTGCTATAAGTTGGGTCGGACACGACG
Source organism: Sambucus nigra (assembly GCA_949130495.1). Lineage (NCBI taxonomy): Eukaryota > Viridiplantae > Streptophyta > Magnoliopsida > Dipsacales > Adoxaceae > Sambucus > Sambucus nigra. The sequence goes on from OX422208.1 coordinate 590,457,173, forward strand.
TACGGTTGCTCCACCACTTTAGACTGATGAGTTTGCCAGTCTGAGAGAGCGTGTTGAGTTTCTAGCCGCCACATCACAGAGCTTGATGGAGGAATTCCGACGGATGACCTTACCATCAATGAATGCGCCCCGCATTCCGGCTAAAACCAACAACAACAAGGGAATACTAAAAGGTACCTACTCTTGGGTTCCTAAGAAAGAGAAAAAGGCCCTTGTTGTCCATGTCGCTCTCAAAGCCCATAATACCTCACAGTGGTATTTTGACAGTGGTTGCTCCAGACATATGACAGGTGATACCTCATATTTTACCCATCTTGAGGATTATAATGATGGGAGAGTCACCTTTGGAGATGGTAGCAAATCTAGCATAGTAGGACGAGGTACAGTAGAGTTACCAGGATTTCCAAAGCTAGAGAACGTGCTGTACGTCAAAGGTTTGAAAGCAAACCTTATTAGCATCAGCCAGCTGTGCGACGATGACTTTGAAGTGAAGTTTGACCGAAAAACTTGTAAGGTCTATGATCAAGCCGGTAAACTATTAGTGCAAGGGGTGAGGACAGAAGATAACTGTTATGGGACTGAGCCCAAATCCTCACTTGTCTGCAACAGCGCCACGATCACTCCTATGGATCTGTGGCACCAACGTCTAGGTCATGTGAACGTCAGAGACTTATCTCGTTTAGTCAAAAAGGACCTAGTACGTGGCTTACCTTCACTTGGAAAGCCAACTTCCATGATTTGTGGACCCTGTCAGTTGGGAAAACAAATCCGTAGCCCGCATAGGAAGTTGAATTCCATTACCACCTCCCGTGCTCTTGAGTTGATTCACATGGATCTTATGGGTCCTACTCGCACGAAGAGTCTAGGTGGTAAGAGATACATTCTCGTGATGGTAGACGATTTCTCTAGATACTCCATTGTAGGTTTTCTAAGAGAGAAATCTGATGCTGTAGAATTTTTAACGACTAAGTGCCGTGTCCTGCAAAATCAACACGGGGTCACTATTAACAGAATACGTAGTGACAACGGCACTGAATTTAAGGAAGCAAAGGTGGATTTGTACTATGATAGCCTTGGAATCAAACATGAGTTTTCTTCTGTGAGAACTCCTCAGCAAAATGGGATTGTTGAGAGGAAAAATAGAACGATCCAAGAAATGGCTAGATCTATGCTTCTAGGTCGTAAAATTTCTAGGAGATTTTGGGCAGAGGCAGTGTCTACTGCATGCCACACGGTGAATAGGGTCTATCTGCGTCCACACACACTTAAGACGCCTTATGAATTGTGGACAGGCAAGAAACCCAACCTGGCTTATTTCCGTGTCTTTGGGAGTAAATGTTACATCCTACGGGATAGAGAGCAATTAGGAAAGTTTGACTCCCGGAGCGACGAGGGAATATTGCTAGGATATTCATCGGACAGTAGAGCGTACCGGGTTTTTAACCTGAAGAGCTCTAAGGTTATGGAATCAATAAACGCCACTGTGCAAGATGACGAACCTCCGACGGTTATTGATCCCAACCTTCAGTGTGAGGATGAGAACAATTCTGACAGTGATTTACCTGTTCCTCTCCCACACTCTGTGGACCCTATTCCTGTGTTAGGGGACACACCTGCTTGGGTTCGCAAGAGTCATGACCCTTCTGCCATTGTTGGTGATCCCACTCTAGGGGTCAAGACTCGTGCTCAGCTAGAGAACGTTGTTAGCCATCTTTGCTACACGTCCAAAGTCGAGCCCAAGAACCACAAAGAAGCACTCAAAGATGAACACTGGATATCTGCTATGCAGGATGAGATGCTTCAGTTTAAGAAAAACAATGTCTGGGAACTTGTCCCCCGACCTAGTGATACTAATGTTATTGGTACCCGGTGGATTTTCAAGAATAAAATGGATGAAAATGGTACCATAATCAGAAATAAGGCTAGGTTGGTTGCTCAAGGCTACACACAGATAGAGGGTGTAGACTTTGGGGAGACATTTTCTCCTGTTGCGAGGCTTGAGTCCGTCCGCTTATTACTCGCCATCGCATGTCATCTGCACTTTAAAGTATATCAGATGGATGTCAAGAGTGCCTTTCTGAATGGCATTCTACAGGAAGAGGTTTTTGTGGAACAACCAAAAGGGTTTGAAGACCCTAAGCACCCTGATCACGTCTACTATCTGAGGAAAGCCTTGTATGGTTTGAAGCAAGCACCCCGTGCTTGGTACGAGAGGCTTACTTCCTATCTCTTAGCCCGTGGCTTCAAGAGAGGGGGAGTTGATATGACGTTGTTCGTCAGGAGAGATGACGGTGCTATCTTGGTTGCCCAAGTCTATGTGGACGACATAGTCTTTGGATCCACATGCTCCCAGCATGCTCACCACTTTGAGGAGGAGATGAAAAGTGAGTTTGAGATGAGCATGGTAGGTGAGCTTACATTCTTCCTTGGTCTCCAGGTTCGTCAGCTAGAGGATGGGATGTTCATCTCCCAATCCAAGTATGCTAGAGACCTAGTGAAGAAATTTGGTTTAGACTCCGCTAAGCATGCTCGTACACCTATGAGTACCACTACCAAGCTTAGTAAGGACACTTCAGGCAAGGATGTAGAGCAAACCTTATATCGGAGTATGATAGGCAGTCTTCTCTACTTGACTGCTAGTCGTCCCGACATTGCCTTTAGTGTTGGAGTCTGTGCGCGTTATCAGGCGTCTCCTAAAGAGTCACACTTACTCGCTCTAAAACGTATTATCAAATACGTGAGTGGGACTCTCTCATACGGTATTTGGTATTCCTTTGATACCGATGACCGTTTGTCCGCCTATTCGGATGCCGATTGGGCCGGGGACGTAGATGGATGTAAGAGCACTTCTGGTGGGTGTTTCTACTTTGGTTCTGCTCTTGTCTCTTGGTTGAGCAAGAAGCAAAACTCCATCTCTTTGTCCACTGCGGAGGCTGAGTACATCGCCGCCGGGAGTTGTTGCACGCAACTCATGTGGATGAAGCAAATGTTGGAGGATTATGGGATTTCACAGGACACCATGACCATTTCCTGTGATAACACGAGCGCGATACACATATCCCGCAATCCTGTCCAACATTCGCGCACAAAGCACATCAGGTTACGCGAGCACTTTATACGTCAGTTAGTTGAGGAGAAGGTCGTAATCCTGAGTTTTGTTCCTACCGACCGTCAGTTAGCCGATATTTTCACGAAACCTTTAGATGCCCTTAGATTTGAGAATCTTAGGAAGTCTTTGGGGATTTGCACAGTTGACTGAGGGGTTGGTCTATGTCTAGAATAGGATGCTTCTTTATGTTCATATCATATGCTTCCTATTGCTAGTCTGTTTTATATGTACCATTACTTTGTTGTACAACTTTGTTTTATTCTTTCTTCTTTTTATATTTCTTTTGAAAAAAAAATACAAAAAGATTTTCTTTTTAGAAAAATTTTCAGAAAAGCACAAAAAGATTTTATTTTGATAAAATTTTTGAAAAATTCAAAAAGAGATTTGCCTTTTATGGATGAGCATTTAAGATAGCCAAGTCACAACTTCATTCCATATATCCATGTGACTGTTTGATAGAGATTTGAGAGGCTACATCATTTCATCCATGTGCTTAACATTGATTGGAGTCCTTGAGATGTAATTAGTGATATTTCCTACATGCTTGACTCCTATATCCTTTATTGCACACATGCACGGCTATATTTGATTATTGCACTTGTCAATCTCATGTTGGCTTGAGTGTTTCCATCTCAATCATGTCTATACAATGTATAAAATGCGATAAAACTTGACAAGATTGGATTGCATGTAAAAACCGTTTTGGTGAGACTGTGTGATAATTTGCATAACGGAGAGGGGCTGCGAAAGTTGATTCTTATCCTTTGCGCAAAAGCCACCGTTAAAAAAAAAAAGGACCTAAAAAATGGAGGAATTGTAATATCCGAGGTCCTAAGAGGTTAAAAGAGCCCGAAAAAATTTAAAGGCAATAAAAAGCAATACCTGCCAAATATGGGCCATTTAGGTTTCACGCAATTCTCCAAAGTTTGAGAATTTAGTATACCTCTATTCAAAATATAAATCTGAGGGAGTTTGGTTGGAGATTGATAACGGGTTTGCACTTCCTTGAAAGTCCTGAAAAAGCATGAAAATCATTTTGGACGTTATTGGTGTAGAAATCACTTTGAGCTTTGATTTGTAGATTTGATATAGTCAATGTCTTATATTTCCTATCTCTTACACCAAAGGAAGCATTTGAGTTCATTCGTTAGGAATATCCAATATTCATCGTGCACATATGTCATGTTTGTATGCTTTGATTTTCCTATCGAATTTTGATCACACACATCCTTTTACGCTATCACCGACTTGGTTGTTTTATGTTCATTCATGGTGTGATTTTATACCGTGACACCCCGATTTTGCTTGTTTGATTCATTCTTCTTATTTGTCTATTTGGGGACATCATAAAAAGGGGGAGAAAGAATTATCATTTTATGGGGGAGTTTGAATTTTGGGGGAGTTTTGAGATTTGACTTATGCTTATCATATATTGGTATCTATGTTTATCTCATTTCAAACTCGATACGTCACTTGGTATTTTTTTCTTTTTCTCATGTGTGTAGGTACTACAATGATGATCTCTGAATTGCACACCCTAATGAGAAAAGATTTGAGATTCCTGAACATTTGAAGAACAAACGATGAAGACTATTCATTTGTACCTTTTCCAGTTTTGGGTTCATGGGAGGGTAGATCTGTATAGGCAATTTCATATTTGATAATTCGGATTTTTTATGTATGTACCGGCATAGACATAGGGGGAGATTTGTAAGGACATAATTCTCATGTCCGTTATCTTACAGTTTTGTATGTCATACGCCGCTACATTCGGCTACATCTGGCACATCTCTACACGATCGCTCACGACGGCCTCTATCCTAATTCCAAGCATCAAGCATTCAACAACTCCTAAATGTGTCCCTCATCTGCCGCAACGACTTCACGTTCCTTGATTTTAGGCACGGAATGCAAGTGGAACGCAAGGGAAGTCAAAACAGTGAAAAAAGGCTTGATAGGGAAGTTCAAGGGCATTTTCGTAATTTCACATCCATAGTCCGGAGGTCTGGTCAACTTGAGAGTTGAAGATCTCGCCGCAACGAAGATACTGGAAGAAACGGCACCTCAATCCGAGCTACGATGAAGAAGTTATGACCTTTTGAAGTTGGAGAAAATTCCTTGAAGAATGCTGTTTTTTTAACCTCATACCAGAATGGGAACACCAAACCGGTTCGGTGTACCCCAGATGGGGTTCGGTGTACCTGTACGCTGATAAGTTTTTAAGAGTTTTAACAAAGCGGGATTCTTCATATTTTTTCCTATAAATACCAACTTCGGGGGAGTTGTTTTGCAAGACTTTAGAAGACGTTTTTGAGAGTCCAAATACATCTAGTCTTCATATTTTTGAGTCCCAAGACTCATGTTTTGATTCACACAATTCTTCCAAACCTTTGTGAATCCTTTAAGCAACCCAAGAACACCATTGATGTTCAACCCTTTGTGAAGTGGACCGCTTCTTCCTCTTCATTGCAGCCCTACTGGACAGGGATAGTTCCAGCCGCCACCCCTACTGGAGAGGGTTTCTTCCAGCCGCGACTACAGAATCCGATACCCGAGGGTAATTCTTAGTCAATCTGTATTTCATTGTAATCCGATTGTAAACCGTATTTTACAAATTATAGTGATATACAAATGGTTTTGCCCCTGTGGGGGATTTTTCCTTAAACTTTGTGTGTTGAATATCTTGTGCATGATTTCATATTGTTTCAATCACACCTAGTTGCATGCTTAGGGTTAATTTGGGTTAAAATTGGTGTTTATTATATTATTTCTTATTTGAACGCAAGCGCCAACTCTTTCAAATTACTTGGCTCCGATGTAATGCATATATCTATTGTTCTCCCTTTCCATTAACATATCAAGGGCCTAAAACTCAGTTGCAATTTCATATTTGCTGCTTCCTCAGGTAGCTTATTTCACAGTAAGAATTATACGGATGGGCATTGAAAAAGGCTTTCAAGCTTCAATATATAATCCACATGATTATATAGTGACTTAAAAACATGAATTGATATAGGAACAAAGAACATGAGTCCTTTCTACAGGTGTCAAAGACTAAGGAGATGTTACTTAATTACTGGAAAAAAAAATCAGACTAGCCTAAGCCATCCATGAAACCAACAATTTAAACTAAAGTTCCCATTTTCTGTCTTACAAAAATTGTTCAAGTTAGAACTCTCACTTTCCCCATTGTAAACATAGTAAAGTCAAAGGCATGCATATGAAAAGCTACTCCAAAATTTTTAGGGAAACAAGTCTGACCTGCACATGACCAGTATTTGCCCAAGATGCACGTATATGGGGGCTTTGTGTCATGGAACATATTCTATTAACACATCCTTCGTGAAACACCTTGCGAAGCTATAGACATATAAAAATTACAACAATAAACTTGGTTAGATGGATTTTATTACAAAATTATCGCAACATTTATCACGAATGAATAAACAGGAAGAATAAAAAAATTACCTCTAAAACTGGTATCCTAGATCCATAATCCCCTTCTCCATCTTCATCACTATCGCTACTATCACTCTCCATATCAGTTTCACCACCAACGGTTTTAGGCACTAGATCGTGTCTTTTCCCAAAAATGTTAGATAATTTAAATATTCCAATGGAGTTCCAGGATGCTTTTTCTTCCCATCACAATGAAAACTTACCTATCAATACATAATATGTATCATATGAACCCATCGAGATCAGATGGACACCGTGAACTAGTGGTCCCTATACATACTTGGAAAATTTAAAGGGCTAATGTAAAAACAATCCTTAGACAACATGTTTATACCTAAAAAGTTTACCTCCCAAAGAATGTACCAAATGGATACACAATATATGAGACATTTGGAACATCTTTCACATTTTTCACATTATCCTTCAAGTGCCCCTACCAAGCGGCAAGGATGTATATGTGAGGGGTAAGGCTGTGTATATCTAACCCCCTAGTACCCGCAATGGTGGTAGCCTCGTGCACATCTAGCGAGGACAACTTCTCTGAGTCCTAACTATGTATCGATTTGGGAAATATTTTTTTAATGAAGCCATTAAGAAAATATTTTTGGAGTTTTTTTTGGAAAAAATTTAGTAGTACATGATGATTTTGTAATTTTATAAAATTAAAATCTAATATAGTACGAGGAACACTCATGACATGGTTAATTCATCCATAACAAAGATGAAGAGAGAACATACTTAAATATTCCAAAATTGAATTTAAAAGCTTTAACATTTGGACAGTAATGCAAAATTTCAGCTTGATGGAAATCCCAAAATATTAAAAACTATGTTGACTGGTTTGATGACACATTCAACAATTTGAATCCAAATTTAAGATTTTAATAAGGCATTCTATTATCCTTTTCATCATGTTGCAATTCAAATAAATATTCAAATGAAATAGAGGAAAACTACTAATTATCAACATTTAATTTGTACAAAAAACTCATACATTAAAAAAAAAATAATAAATATTAAAAAATGTATATAAAACCCTAAAAATGCAAACAAGAATCAAATCATGGACTGCATAAACTCTAGGATAAAATCTGATACCTAACTTAGGTTAAAAAAATTCAGATGATTTTAACAATTACCTGATTGGGATGAGTGAAGTGAGAGATCTGAGTGGAGAGAGCGCAACGCGCTTATCGGCGAAAGAGAGGGCTGGCTGGAGAGGGGCGAGAGAGATAATGTGGAGGAACAGAGCGGGAAATATATATGTTTCTCTAATGTTTTTTAGGGGGGTATTATATATTTTAGTAAGTGCACTCAATTTTGGCACACTTTAAAACAGTGCTAATTTTTTTCACTGTTTTAAAGTGTGCCAAATTTCTATTAAACTATGCCAAAATTTGGCACAGTTTTAAACTGTGCCATTTTTTTAATATCAGGGTGTGCCAAATTGCTGTTTTTGGTGTAGTGATACCTAAAATGAGTAAAAACTATGGAAAAAAATTAGTTTCTTATAGTGAAAGGTTTTAAAAACAATGTCAAAAGAACAGGGACATAAAAGGACTAAAAGATCATGTAAAAGATTACATAATAACTATTTGAAACATAAGAACTAAGGATTTTCTTTCTCTAAAAGAAAAATAAAGATCTCAATGATGGAAGAAGTTTGGCAAGTTTGATATTATGGAAGAGGGAAATTATTTATAGTGAGAAAAAAAAAACGATCGCTGAAACTATTCATTTACATGCATAAAATGAGAAAATCAAGGCAAGTAAAAAAAGGAAAAAATTAATGATTACTGATGATACCCTATATCACACTTGATGTTTAAAATCTCTTTCGACTCCCCAAATGATTTTGAGGTAGGGCAGAGGTCCCAAGGCTAGCCCCAGACCTCAAACATATCTAACTTGTCCTATAAAGACTCCTCCACTATCATGGTTATGCTAGGATACTGTAGCAGACATTGATTGTCCATTCTTCTCACTAAGAGGGTTAGTCATTCCTTCATACCTCACTAAGAAAGATTAAGGACCACATCATCAAGGTTCCATTATGATTGACATTAAGAGATTACCTTAGATTGAAGGAAAATGGCTTCTCGAGGTTACCCAAGCTTCTCTCATAGGATATGGTAGTAGGTGGTACTTCAGGATCAGTTCCGAGTAAGTTCATAGAACTTCTTGACCCCTAGGACCTTTGGAAAATCACTTATAAGAAATCTGACGGAGTAGGTGAGAAATAGAATACTATTACACCTGGCACCATTAACCAAACCCACTTGCATTCAATGCTACCATAATAATTAAATGCATTAAACAAACCCCTTACTCAACCTGTAAATACTTTTACTAACACTTCGCCACCTTACTGACACCAAAAGGCCTTAGAGACACTATAACTATGTTGTGAAATTCCACCAATTCTTTCTCCAATAGCTCTCCTATAAAGAGGATGCTAATGAAAGGTGAAAGGACTGATATCGAACATTCATAGAGATAAAGGTAATCAAGCAATCAACCTCACAAAAGTTCTAGAATTTCACAAGTGTTTACACTTCGTTCCATACTCACGACCCACTGGCGTGAGATTATATTTGTAAATTGAACCAGTTCCATTTCTCACACCATTTGTATATCTTATAGAGCCCTAAATAAGTACATTGTCACCTTTAAAGAAATTATTCAGTTACTTCCTAAGATCCTCAAACTCTCTTGGCCAAATCTCAAAAGGTATCTTAAAATGTAATACCTCATTTGTAATCAAATAAACTTATGGAACATCTTTAATTGTGGATATAGGACCCTCATCTGAGGTTCAACCCACTTTAGAGCTTTTGCTATTACTCTGACACTTCTTCTCTCTTAACCGTCTAAGGTCCAGAGGGGAACACTTGTAGGTCTAAAGTCACCTAATATTTTAACACTCATCAGCTTGGTGTTGTTTGTGGGGATGAAAAGTTCCATTCCTGTAAAAAACACATATTTCTCTCTCTTTAAAATTGTAACTAAAGCTTCCTTGCATCGTTCTTTCAAAGAGATGGAGGTACAATATAAACTTCTCTAAAAATAGTTGGCTTCCATTTTTAACAGGTCCTCATTACCCATGGTGATAGAAGTACCTGTGGTACCCGAACATGGTGGTACTGGGGAAAACCATAAGGCCTTATTACAAAACGAGAATGGTGCAGAGGATGTAAATAGTCCTCTCCTCGATCAATCACCAACATTCCTATTAAAGACAAATTTTCATTCCCAGGCGATCAACTCCAAGGAGGATCCAAGATCATTAAGCCCTGGGATGGCAAGGTAAATAAAATGCAAGACCAATTGCAAAATTTCCTCAACTAGTAAAAGACTCAAACTACTAAAATTATTAAGTAATCCCTCTAGAAGACATTGGCTCCATTCTTCAATGACATTCAATATCAAGCTCTTCCCCTAAAGTGGAAGATAAATAATATCAGACTATTCAATGGGTCCAGAGACCCCATAAATCATTTGAAAACCTATAGGTCACTGACGCATCTTCCAGAAACTCCAGATGAGGTCATATGTGGATCCTTTCATAGTTCTTGAGTGGAAAATCTAGGTACTGGATTGTCAAGCTCAAACCAAGAACCATTATAAGTTTCACGGAGCTATCAAGATCTTTTATATGACATTTTATTAGATCTTAGAATATAAGGAAGACTATCACTTTCCTTCTCCACTTACGATAGAAGGTTGGATAAACCCTTAGGAAATACGCCAAGAGGTTCAACCAGGAACACCACCAGGTTGACGATCTGAATGACACAATTTTTATGGCTTCTTTTATCTCAGTCCTAACCTTAGTGGACCTGCTGAGGTCCTTTAGAAACAAACCTCTAAAGTCCATGATTGAGCTACTCAAAGATCTCAAAAGTACACGAATGTTGAGGATAAAATCCCAACATAACATGTCATAGCCTTTCTACTACATAGAAAGAGGTTAATGTCTTATATTTCATTGGGTAGACCCCAGGAGCATCTTAGTCTAAGATGAAGAAAGGCATGGCTCCGAAAAGTGGACCTCTAGAGGACAAGAACTTCATGTACCTCAAAACCATCATGGAAGAGGTATTTATTACCATAAAATCTCAAGCCATCTTACCTCAGCCAAGGACGATTACATAGAGACCATGGACACAACATGAATGACTATTTTAGATTGAAAGAAGCCAGTTGGGGAGTGATAAAGAGGGGCTACCTAAAAGAATTTATGGCCAAAGATGCAGGCTGAGGTCATAATAACAAAAACGACAAAAAAAAGAAGATGAAGAGAAGTTGATATCCCTCTAGTTGACATACATTGCATCTCTGGAGGCTTTATCAAAGGTGGGATCTCTTCCACAACTAGAAAGGCCCACTTCAGGAGATTCTAACATTGAGGGAAATATGTTAGCCATATTTCCCCACGCATAAAGCCCCTAAGGAGGTCCCAATGATGATCTTACTAGAAAATTAACTCAGGAGAGTCCAGCTACCTCATTACCATCCTTTTGTGATCACATAAATAATGGGAAATGCCAAAATGAGGAGGATCCTGATTGATATGGGATGCTCCACAAATATCCCATGTGTGGCCACTTTTAAAGCCATGGGCCTCAGTGAAAAACACATGCAACTAGACACTAATCCTCTCATTAATTTCGATGTTGAATGAGCCTATTCCTAAGGTTATGCCCCCTCCCCCCCCTCACTCGTAGGTCTAAGGATTACTGCACAACTATTTAGAAAAAACTTATGGTGGTAGACCTCCTCTCAGCCTATAATGTCATTGTAGGTAGATCAATCCCTAATGACTTGGACGCAGTGATCTCAACCCCCAAGTTGGTGATGATGTTACCGACCAATAAGGGGTATGATAAGTCTTTGAAGACTAAAAAAGGTTAGGAGTGCGACATCACTTCTATGAAAGACAAGAAAAATCACTTAACAGCCCTTAGGTATAAGTAGAAGCTCTGAAAAAGCTCTATAAGTCCTTTGAGGTCTTACCAAAGGTCTTAATCCACCACCAAAGACGTTCAAGCTTCCCATAGAAGACCTCAACATAGAGCTAATGAATTTGGATATCTTCGCCCCACAAGATGAGGAAGTTCCATCATAACTAGAGGTCCGAATAAAGATTAAACGTCAAAAGCATCATAGGACTTAGGAGATGTATACGATCTCATATGAATAATTATAAACCTAGTATTTGATATTTAGATGAAAAAGAAACTTTTTGGTACTCTTGATGTATTGTATTATTCAATGATCGTAAGGACTTCAGCCATGGACCAAAACATAAACCAAGGTCCAAGGACCCGAAAAAAAGTTGCAAGGATTTTAATATTGGCTCTCGATTTAAGCTATGGTTTTAGAACCCTACATTGAAGTTATAAGGACTTTAACCTTGGCTTGAAGACTAACAATAAAAGGTCATATGATAGAAAAAATACTAAAGTCCTTTTGTTTAAACAACCCAAAACCAATAGTCAAAGGTCTATTGACCGATAAATGATTAAAGGGATTATTGAGATTTTCATCCATAATTCCAAAAAGGCTTAAGGTATTAGGATCAATAACTAGACCATTTCCTTACATCAAAATATTTTTCTATACCATGGGGTGGCACTTAGGATAAAATAGAGACATGTGAACCTTGCACCCCTCAGACTTAATTTTTACAAACATTTAAGAAAAACTACTATTTGGGGGGCTAAGTGTTCAAATACAAAAAATATCCAAAACCTAAGTTTTTAACAAAGCAAGGATGAAAGACCAAAGTTATATGGTCTCAAAACTTTATAAGGACTTCAGATTACAAACACTTTCAGTATGGAGGTCCCAGAACCTTATAAGGACTTCAAAATTCTAATTTTTTTTCTAAGTCCAGAGGTCTTAGGCCCTTATAAAGACTTCTGATTCCAAAAAAACATGGTTGGAAGGTCTCAGACCCTTATAAGGACTTTAAAATTTCAAACTGTTTTTATGTTCGGAGATGTCAAATCCTTATATGGACTTCAGATTCTAAAGTAATTCAGTCTGGATGTCTCAGACCCTTATAAGGGCTTCACAATTTCAAATTTGTTCTAAGATCACAGATCTCAGACTCTTATTAGGACTTCAAATTCCAATTTGCTTTGTCTAAAGGTCTCATACCTTTATAAGGACTTCAATATCTTAAATTATTTCTAAAATCAATGGTCTTAGACCATTATAAGGACGTTAGATTCCAAAATAATTCAGTCCCGAGGTCTCAGACCCTTATAAGAGCTTCACAATTTCTAATATTTTCTCAAATCTCGAGGTCTTAGGACCATTTTAAGGATTTAAAATTTAAAGATACCTAAGTTTAGAAGCCTTAGGACCCTTTGTGGGACTTCAGATTAATTTTTTTATAAGTTTAAAGGTTGTAGGACCCTTATAAGGACTTTGTATATCTAACATTCAAGATCTAACTTTAAGTTAAAGGTATCGGGATCCATTATAGGTCTGATTATGAATATTAATGCACATAATGTTTTGGGTATATAAGTATTTGTACAAAAAAATACGAGCTTTCAGTCCTAGAAAGTGCAAGTATCAAATGTTCCATAATTCTAAGGTCTAAGAACTCATTACATAATCTCAATCTATAATTTAAAAAAAAAAATGTATGTGCTTCTGGTCTTAGGACCCTCAAGGATGCTCCAGCAATTATAATCCCCAATTGTTTTATTTTACTAAATAATCTGGGGGGGGGGGGCTAAGGGTGTTTTCCACGCTAGGCAATTTTGAAGAATACGAAGACAACATAAAAATTCCTTGGCAAAGCAAAAATTAAAGCAAGTATGAAATAGAGAGAGAAAAATAAACAATTTCATTAAAAAATAACTCTTTGTTAAAGGCAAAGATGAAGATTACAATAAAATGTCCCATGGCCAACAGTTTTCTAAAAAAAGAGATTATATGAAAGCCTATCAAGGCTTGAGTGTTTGGAGGTTCATAAAGGATTTACTTATAGATGTTGCTTTCCTATCATATTCCACTTCGATCTGGGGAGCAGAGGCATCTTTATCATCTTTACCACCACTACCTTCATCAATTGATCTTTTTTCTTCCGACTGAGGAGCTTCAGGAAATAGACCAGATATATCCACCTTAAGGCATAATGCCTGAATTTTGTCCATGTAAGCTTTGAAGCCAGTGCTGAAGCTCTGAAAGAGGTAATTCTTAAAGACCTCAAACTCCTAATAAGAATCCAGTTGGATCTAAACCACAATAAGAATATGTCCTTGAAGAGATCCATTCTTAGCCAAAACCTCAACGTAACTCTTTTAAATCTATTAATCTTGATAGGTCAAAGTTTTCTTCTCTCTGATAAATTTTTGACCATTTTCCTCAATAGATCCACCTCATCATCAAGTCGAATAACTCTACCCTTAAAGATTTGGGGATTAGTTTTCTAGCCCTAAAGAGCCAATATTATCACTATGAGCTTAACCTAATAAAGGGCATGTATCTCCTTAACCTTGGATAGAGACTCCTAATCAGTGACTAATATAAAAGAACCGTCTTTGAGGGTCTTTTAATTTGAAAGATTATCATGTTCTAGAGAATCCACCTGTGTCTTCAAGGTATGTTTTCCTCTCTTTCTCTTGAGATCCTTTATCTGAAACTTCTAACTATTGATCATATGGTCCAAGTACTACCGAGTGAGGTCCCATCTGATGGCCATCTTAGGAGCTTTTTTAATGCTCTAGTTCTATCAAAAGCATAGACTAGGAGAGATTCTGTCGAGTGTTAAGCCTACAAGATAATGAGATTTGAGAACAAGGGACATAATGGGAAAAGGTTAAGGAAGAAGTCATTAAAATTTGCAAGTACCTTGCCCATCAAGTGGACCAATTCCTTATCATTGGAAAGAGTACCTCTGACCCTTAGATTATCCATAATGTAAGAGATATTTATCTTTGACCATGAATAAAATCCGTCCACTGGTGAGGCATAGGGGTCCATCTCCTCTAATGAACTAGTCACATCCGTCACCCCTTGTAAATTACCCTCTGCGTGAGGGGGCACCACCTTCCCTATAAATTCATTCTTTAAGACCAAGGGCTGCAAGTACATTGGAATATAAGGATCTTCCTAGGTTACCCTAGGAGACCCACCTACCCTCAATCCTACTTGCATTAACGATAGGGTTTTATTAAGCCCCATACCGAAGCCTTCAATAGGGACATACCCCAAGTTGTCCACCTTCACCAGTTTGACCTTAAGTATTGAAATATCTACTAGGATACTAAAATTCAAATGCTTGGTGGTTTTTCTCCTCCTGTATCCATTGATCACGACCTCAACAAAGATCCTCCATTCCTCCCATTCATCCGTTGAATAAAATAGAGGTTAGAGTTAGGCATTACAAAACTGATGAAGAAGGTAAAAAAAGAAAATGAAACAAGTTACATATAAAGAGAACATTTAGAAAGAAAAATGGGATCATTAGTCAAAGCAAAGTCTTCTTCGAGGGTCAGCTTAACCCTTGGTCTAGTAATCCTTTTCTTTAGAGGCCTCAAGATACTCCACCGGAAGTTTAGATATAACTTTCCTCTTATAGTAGGTCAAAGCATAAGGCTTGGCCTTGAACATGGCTCCTATAACGATCTTAGGAGCCTCGATAACTCCCATAATGGTCAGAGGCTTAGGACCAGGCCCCAGGCCACAGTTAAAAAGATTCTTGGAAATAACGAGGACCTCGTGGGGGGTAGAAGTGAACCTCTAAGTCTCAATAATCATGGAAAAATCTAATATTGTAGGCTCAATAACCACTGCAAAAGGAAAATAAAATTTTAAAATCTTAAAGAAAACATTAATTCTAAAAATCCAACTTACCAAGTGACAGGGGGTACACTAAAGAGTGGGGCATCCAACGGGCTCAAAAGTGTCTGGGGTTGACTAAACTCGCTCGACAAAGAAGAACATCACCCTCATTTTCTTGGGGGCATTATGCCTTCTCACAAAGTGAAACACCCCGTAATTTTATTGATTTTTATTTTGGGATTTAATTGGGATTAATTAAATTATATTTGTAAATTAATCTGGTAAAATAAATATTAATTAGCGATATAAGGGTTAATATTTATTGATATTCAATATTACTTAGTGAATGAGTAATAATAATGATAAGGAAATATTATAATTGTCATGAGTGAAAAATACGGCAGTTACGGTAAATTTAGTCGGGACACGCATGTGAGTCAAGTCGGGACTTAATTTGGGAAACAAAATATAATTTTACTTTTGATATTCCATATGATCATTTTGAGTGCGACAATGTGTCTATAAGGGTCGATATAGTAAAAAATTTGTACTTGGGGGTTTTGTTTGGGTCCCGAGATATTTTTAGGCCAAACCGGCACCGTGGGAGGGTATTTCGATCTCTTAAATTTTTAGAGAAAGGATACCTAAGAAATTCCAAGGTTTATATTAGACTATAAGATGAGTCTTCTAGGGTTAGGAGTTACAAACTTACATAGAGGCCATAGGAGGAAGAAGAGAGGAGAACCCAAGGCCATAACACACCATTCATGCACCACAAACACCACCATCGCGTAGATCGAGAGGATATGATCACAAATATTCCACTCTTCTCTAGCGGATCAGACCTTCAAAAAGGGACAAGTATTTATCTTGCAAAATTTTTATTAGATAAAATATCCATGTTAGAGTAGGATGTTTATTATCTTCATTTCATGAAAATTGATGACAAAATTGAGAGATTTAAATCATGTCTTGGGTTGAATTAATGTTATGTTTGAATCCCTTATGTAAGAAGACAAATTTGATGAACTATTTACAATTAAAATGTGAGTGAGTTCTATAGGTGTTCTTGTTGAAAAATAATGAACTATGGTTTTTAGAGATTAATCTTGAATTAATTAAAATTAATTGATGTTCTTTGATGATTTGATGATTACAAAACGTTACAAATCATGTATATGGGTTGGTATGATGTTTGGTAGGTTTGGTTGGAAGTATGGGATTGTGCAATGAAGGTTTGGATAATTAAAAATGGTGAAACCCGTAACTATTTAAGGAAGAAGATGAATGTGACAACCCGCTATCCGAAATAAAGGGTGGCCAGCCCGATACCCCGATGAAACAGGAATCATGGATAGATACCATTCTCAGCATCACAATAATCATACAGAGTATCAGGAATAACCACACAATATTCCAGAAAACGGGTTATCAAAAATTTTAGTTTGCAATTTAAAGAAAACACTTTCAACAACCCATAATAGAAAAAGAGGATGGAAACTCCCACAAACATATATAATCTAATACAAATTATAAGAAAGGACCGAATAAAGCGTCGGTAGATACAATCCATACAATACACAATAAGTTCCATGTGTTACATAATACATCAATTATACAATTACACCATTTGGGCCACACGCCCGAATAAAGACCGATCTTAGCTAGAAAACAATAATAGAGGCGTCTACACAAAATATCCCATAATACCCGCAAAATGTCACGGCTCCTCAAAAGACTCCGAGAAAAGAAAGTCATTACGGGCGACCTTGCGGCGGAACACCTGAACGCATATAGAATATACATACACAACAAGAAAACGAAGAACCGGTCAGAGGACGGTTTTATATGGTCACTAGATAAATGACAGGTATGACAATAATGTACATGTAAGCATGGATAATATCATAAAAAGAACTATGACAGTTAAATGATTATTAAAATGAAATTCAATTATACAAAGAAATAAAAGTACTTATAAGCCTTTATTATCTTTCATCATTTTCAATTCCATCTTCTTTCCATTCCTTATCAGGAATGCATTTATCACCATGTGCTCTTTATGGCACTTATATCAATAGTATGCTCCTTATGGCATATACTTTGCTCTTTATGGCATTAATGTTCCATCGAGTCCAACTCGATAATAGAGTAGTTATAAATATATATATAACGATTCTAAGACCGCCCGTCCAGGTTTCCCCACTGTGCGCGCCCCTAAATAACCATCATCTTCCAGGGCCTAACATAAGACAACCTGGGATCCTATCGCAAACGTCGGGAAGCGTCCATATGCCTGCGGGGTAGTCAAGACCACACCCAGAATCTCCTACCCATCGCAGAAAAAATATAAAACAAGTGCTCATATGGCCTAGGACTATATCCACCCTGCATTCATTAGCCAGGGGGCTTCACCTCACGCACGAACTTCCCTTAAGATGGTATTTAGAGAGGTGTGTATCATCCATTTTATTAATTTCCATTTCATGGTTCAGTAATTTATGTTTTACTTTATCCATTTTACATTTTATCAAATGCATTATGGTATACTTCACATCATCATAATAACCTCGAAGAATATTTAAACTCCCCAAGTTACCTCTCCCAAATGTCCTTATTTGGACTATATAATAACTCATCAAATGAGATCTAGTTCGCATTTACTCCTAAAGTCTCCAAATTCGACCTTAAGATTTCCTAGACTTTTATAGAACTACCTGATAGAAATAATGCCTAAACATTACTTTAAATCTCCCCTTTGACAGGAACCCTAGATGAACCCCTTCGAGTCTAGGGAGTCGACCAAACTAAACTAATACCTCTAAGTCCCTATTTTTACTTCATTTAAGAAGGTCCCTATGTTCCTATGAAAAGAAGAAGTTAAGGACTGAAAATAAAATATTTGGGAAGAAAACAGGGGACCGGTTGACCGGTCCTAATACCGCGGTCGACCGCGTCTCAAGATTTGGCCTAAGAAGAAAAGCAGAAAATTATTTCGGCAGGACCGGTCGACCGGTCAGGGGACCGCGGTCGACCGCGCTATAATTTTAGGCCTTTGAAAGAAATGCAGTGAACCCTCTCCCGTAGACCCGGTCGACCGGTCTGCGAAACGCGGTCGACCGGTCTGAACATACCTAGACCATAACTTACTATATTCAAGCAAATCCCAAAGCCAACTCATTTATTCTCACCAACACAACATAAATGCTACTACTACTACCATCAACATCAGCCATCATTCAACTATCCATTAATGATTTAAACCCAACCAACATCCGAACCCTAAACTAGTAAACCATAAACAAATACATCATTCTCACACAAATCATTTATCTTAAACCATAAATAGCAAGTAGTAAACTTGCCTCAAAGAAGAAAATACAGATTTTCTTGGTGTGGGATCAATAATCCTTCTCAAGTCTTCAATTCCCTTTCTTCTCTCTACTCTTTCTCTTTCTCTCTTTAGTTCTCTGGTTTAGGAAAGACAATTTGGTGAATAGTGATTCATACAAGGCATAAATCGTGCCTTTAGCCAAAAACCCAATTCAATTGATAAATTATTGCGATAGAATAATACGCAATTGCATATTTAAGTCATAATAAGTCAGAAATGCCCAAAATCTCAAAACACATAATGGAAAAATTTCTGACTATCTCGCACGTTCCGGAATCAACTGCGGCCTCCAATTTATCATTTGGACATTTTATAGATAAATTTAAGTTCCGATCTCATTATTAAGCCAAACATCATTTTAATTCATATGATATTAATAAGCATAAAATAGCAATATTCACCCATAGTTATGGCATATATGAAAACTCATAGTGAATATTAACTTTTCTTCATAAAATTAACATTCAAATCACAACCCAACACTTATATCTAATTACCGTACCTAGTAATTTATATAAAATACGTTCTCATAAGTGAGGGTTATTACAATGAAGACCTATAGCAGATGAATCGATTCGGTTCAGGGCCGAATCGATTTGGCTACATAGATTTTGACAAATTTTTCCATTTTTCTTAGAACGCATCGGAAACAATCAAGTTAACTTTTAAGTTAATTTTTAAATATAATGGGAGTTATTTCAAATACCATAGACTTAATCATATGAGGAGGATTTAAGGCTAAAGTTAATTAAACATAATTGTGTGTTGATATTTAATTTTTGGGAACCTTATCATGACACGAGGATTCTAGGGGCCCGATGACTTAGACCAAATTCTATATAAGGTGCTTCACTAGGTTTTTAAGCCTTGTAAAAGGTCATGCTCTCACGTACATGGTTCATGTTCTTTAATATGCTACTTCTAGAATACAAGGTTATCTTTTCTCTCCCTTTTACTATGAGAGAGATCTTCATCACTATTAGATCGTTCCTTACACATTTGGTGGCCAATTCATTGCGTCCACTATTGGCCATTATTCTGGATTTCTAGGAATCAAGGGACTCGAAAATTGATAAGATCCAACTTAACTATTCAATTTCTATTTATTTCTAAAACAAAATAATAAAGGTAACTATAGTTTAAAATATCAATCCCCTAAACAAGTGGTTTAGGTCTTTATGAAGGATAACAATAATTCCCCCCAAATATTAAAAGATGATATTGTTCTTCAATATAGGTAACTGAGCCTCAAGGAGCAATTTAGGCATTCACATCCCCATTATTTAGAGTTACACCATGTGGTAAAAGACTTTCCTCTGAGTGATGATGTGGTCATCCATATCCAGAAGGTGCAAAAGTGTCTTAGGCTTCCATTTGGCAAGATTGTGACACCGACGAGGATTTTTAAGGCCAATATGGGGCCTGACCCCAACCTCTAGAAGATAGTCCCCCAGTGAGGACCTTAGAGGCTAAGTTATATGCCTTGTCCAAGATCATTCAAAACACTGATGGATCTATCTCTTACAATAGAGAAGTGTAAAACGCTGATGTCCTAAAAGTTAATGAGGGGGAGGCTGATCTTATCAACCATTCAGATGTTGATGCTATGATTTATGCAACCTAAGTTTCCAAGTAGGAAACCAAACTAACATAATTCATATGAACACTAACAAAATATTTCTTACTCTTTCCATATTGTAATTTTCTATCTCTTTATACATGCTTAGAGGTATATGAAAGGGTTCATAAGAGAGAGGCCCTATATTGGATTTAACATGACTAAACTTCCTTGTCCAAAAAGGAAAATTTTAAGTATCCAAGCCATCCAAGATAGTTTATTCTTCATAGGATCCTTGTGAAGGTAAAAATAAATGAGTGTTACATTCTATTCCAGATGCTGAGGCGATGATGCTGACATATCATTTGCTAAAGTACTTGAAGACGACCAAATAGAAATCCAACTTGAAAACTGATATGAGTTATCCTATATTGTAAGTATAGTATACTCATGTTCCCTAAAACATTTAAATTGTCTTGTTTCATGTTATAAATACATATTGAGTCTAATCCAAGATGTCTCTAGAAAACTTCATTAAATTCATACTAGATCGTGCATGCCATTTTCCTTGATTTAATTACTTAAGATAAATGTATTCTGTCTACTGGACTTAGATTCACCCTTCGTGTCAAATACTTTTCACAATTGTAAAGTCTGAACCTTTTAACATTGTGGTCCCTTTTGAGATTGCCATATCCAAAGATGATATATTATTTTTATACAAAACTTAATTTCTTAAAATGCATCCTTGTATTTAAAATATTGAATATGCCAGGTTGAGCAGAAGAAGATTCTATGTTTTGTGAACTTATTAATTGAATTTTATTCTTAAAATCGCTAAATTACATTTTATTTTTTAATAAAAGGATTGTCCAGTTCATTTTAAATTTGAATAATGTCTGTGATAATCCCTTATAATTATGCTTTAATTATATTGTATGGTATGTTAATTAACTGCACTTAGTAGGGAATTCAAGTGAGTTGGTTTTAGTTTGATCATAGGTGATTGGGATTCTGATTCAAGTACATCTTTTCTCAATAGTTCTGTGGGAAATCTTATTAGTTTATCTCAAACTATGGGAACCCGTCTAATGGTTCGATAACTTGTTTGATAGTTCAAAATATAAATCTGGCCGGGACATTCAGTGTAAGCGCAAAAAAATTAGATTAGGATATTTATTTGTACTTATTTGCAGTTTGGCATATTTGGTGTATCCCGTTATAAACCGAAACGCATCGACACATCGGATCGAAATCCAACATCTCCAAAATTAAAGGCTCCTCTACATCTCATGAAGGTATAAATATTTTAGGAGTTTTTGTTTATATACATTAATATTTGGGATGGTTTTTTTAAATAAAAAAAATGAGTTTGGATTTTTAAGTTTTAAAAATAATTTTCTTTAATCTCGTTCGAACATGTTTCTGGACTCGATAGAATGACTTTGGTTTCACATTCGATCAAAACATGAAATGACCTTCTAACGAGGCTTCCCTGGATTGCTGGCCCTACTTCGTTAGAAGCTCATTAGAAGTTGTCTCAAACGAGATTGCTATCTTGTTTGAATGAACAAAGGTTTTCATTAAAATAAGAAGCTATCTCGTTCGAATGACTTCTTTTTTCATTTGAACGAGCCACCGCTTCAAAAATCATGCCAGACTTATAAATACCTATTTTGACTCCAATTTTCGTAAGACGTTTGACAAAACGTTTCTTGCATATTTGTTATAAAAGTTTTAATCATTTTTGTTTACAAAAAACTTTTAATTCACAACTTTACGTTCCAAAATATATTCGTGAATTGTTTTGAAACCCTAGAATGAATTTGTATTTGCCATATACCTTGTGGAGAGGATTCTCTATGACTAACCTTGTGAGCCAAATGTTCACGATTGAAGTAGGAAGAAGGTTGAATCGGTGGATACTGAGGGTACATTGCCACCTGTGGACTGCTTCGGATCTAAGTAGTATTCTTTACAAGTTTTGTAAGTATTTTGTCTTGTAAAATTTTTAAAGTGCTGAAATATAGGTTTTTCCCTGAAAAGGTATTTTTCCTCATTTGTTGTGTGTGATTGCATTCTTAGTTAATTTTCTGTGATTGGAACTTTGAACATATGAAAATTTAATTTAATCAAAGACTAAAATTTGACTAAAATTGGATTTGTGTTTGGGCATTTAATTAAATAAGTTAATCCAATAAGATCATGCTCCACTCTTATAATTGGTATCAGAATATCCACTCTAACAACTAGTATCAGAGATGGTTGCACTACTTTATCGTGTAGATCCTTGTTTAGTGCTGTTTTAGGGTGGTAATTTATTCATTTCTCTTATGTTGGTTTATTTGTCTTTCTCTTTATGGATATCCATAGTGAAAATTTATCTCGTTTTAATTTGAAGTTTGCTAAAAGAATTAAAATTCTTAAAAAAGTAAATTTTCATTTTAAATAAATAGTGGAACTTTTGCAAACTATTCAAACTCAAAGAGTATTATTTCATGAGAAGGTTGTGGACATGGAACACTATTTTAAAATTTTAGAATTGTCCAAGAAAGAGAGTAATGATAGACTCCCTGTTTTATAGAAAGAATTAGAGGACTCAAAAATTTATATGGCTAGTTTACATGCCAATGAGGATAATGATAAATTGATTTTAGATTTGAAGGCACATGAGAAGACTCTTAGCGATAAGTTCACTTGAATTGAGAAAAAGTGAGACGGCCTTCTAGGAATGATTGAAAATTTGAAGAAGGATCCCTCAAACTTGAAGAGTCTCATTCTTTGCTTGAGTCTAAAGTTTTGAACTTAAAAACTAATTAAAAAGACTCGAGTAATGTTGGTAGTGATGGTGCTAGTTCCCTTGATTCTAATGCTTCAATTTCTAAATCCAAGACAATTGTTTGTTTTAGATGGTCAACGACATACCAGGGTGTTAGAAATTGTCAACCCGAAGGTTCTGTTCCTTGTCGCATTTACACATGCACACACTATGGTAGGAAACGTCATCTTAGGTAAGTTTAAGTCTAGTGTTCCCTTGGTTCCCAAATATCGATTCGTTAGGTATACAACTATTTGGGTTAGAAAATCCATTTTGGAGATACTAAATGCTAGGTTGGTTGATTCTCACAGGCTTGTACATGATGCTTCACATGATATATCTTATGGATGATTATTTTAATGTTTATGTTTGTCATACTCTAGTTTGTAATTCACGATATATGTTTTGCTAGCATTATGACATGTGTATCTTTTGTATTATATTTTTATTTTATTGAGTTATATTAAAAAATACAAAAATATTTTGTTCGCCTTTCGAGTTAGAGTTTGATTTCAAAAATTGAAAACCACTTGGTATTTTTCTTTTGATTTTTTTTTTAAAAATACAAAAAGATTTTTAATTTTTGTGCATTTTAGTTTTACACATTTGGTATGGTATATTGGTTTGTTTGAATCCAATTCACTCTGCTCTTTCCATATGGCTAGGTCATTTGGTTATGATTGTAGCTACTTAGATTGTTCTTAACCATGTTTATGGAGTTATTTCGAACATGATTTTCTTAATTGATTCGATTTTGTATATGCCTCTGTGCACATATACACGAGATTTTTGAAATTTAATTTCACATTTATATTTGAGCTTGGTGAGACGTTCTCCCATCAATTTTGTCATCTACATGTTTTTGTGACTATGGGGGATTTGTGCATGTAAGAACCGTTGCCTATGAGCTTTACTTGATTAGTTTAAAAATATAAAGGTGCACGGGAAAGGTCTACGAACGGAGCAAATCTCCTTTGCGTGAAATCCACCGTTGCCAAGAGCCAAATGAAAAGATAAAAGGCAATAAAAATAAAAAAAAAATGCCAAAAAGGGCCAACATAGATTAGTTTGATTGATCTTGCAAAAGAAATAACCTCAAAAGGATCAATAAAAGAAAAGAAAAGAAAAGAACAAAAAATATGATATATGCTTATTTTTTTGAGGGTGTTTAATTGAAGATCAACATGTTTGCACAAAGAATCCTAGTCATGCTTATTTTTTCATGATGCCATCGATTTGTAAAATCATTAATATTCTAGGCTTGCGTGCATTGTATTTATTTGTTCAATAAGGTCACTTTATCATGTCACTTGAGGATAAATCCTAGTTTGATAAAGTTTTGTGATCAATTATAACTTCTTTAACATATTTGAATGTTTGGGTCATAATTCATTTATATCTAGTTCACGCCCATTCATTCCATCTCACATGTTTAGACACATCGATACTATACTAATGTGTAAATATTATGTGGTTTATGTCGAGTTTTGTGGTTGTTACTGTAATACCCCATATTTGTGATGATTTAAATAATTATGGGAGTAATTATTATAATGGGATTAATTGAATTAAAATGTGAGAATTTAATTGTTAAATTAATCAGGATTTAAAAATAAATATTAACTAGCGCGCCAAGGGTTAATACTTATTGAGTTAATATTACCGTGTGATATGTAATATGGAACTATACACTTTGATAAATTGTCAGAGTGAATAATACGACAGTTTGGAAATTTAAGTCTGACATGAGTGTGAGTCGTTTCGGGACTAATTGAATGAAATATAAAGATAAATTATTTTTATGTAACTCGTATGGTAATTTGGAGTGCGCCGTTAAGTCTAGGAGGGTCGAGATAGTTAGAAAACTCTACCTGAGTATTTTATTTGGACTCTGGGAGATTTTAGGCCAAACCGGCACCCTTTAGGGGTAGTCTGGTAATTTGGACTTTTGGGAAAATTAAATGGACGAAAATTAGAGAATAATTATAACATCTACGAGACTTCCATTAGGGTTAAGTTACACAAAAAATCAAGAATGGCCATAGAGGGTGTGAGGGTAAACCAAATTCCAAGAGGGAAGGCCAGATTATCCTCACCTTACACAACCATGACCACCAACGCATAGATCGAGAAGATATGAATGCGTCTATACCAACATCACTAAAGAATTCAGACCTTTGATTTAAGGAAAGTGTTTATTACTTATTTTCTTTAGCAATAATCATACTCATGTTAGAGTAGGTGAAATTAATCTTTGATTTACATGTTAATTGGATGAAAATTGGAGTTTAAATGATGAATAAAGACTGAGCTAATTAGTTGTTGATATCCTTTCTTTTATGTAGAGGTTAAACTATGAAATTGAATCATATATTTATGAACAAATCTGGGTTGATTAGATTCTGTAATTAAAATTTTGGAAACTAGGGTTCATTTGAAGTAATTTGGGGGTTTCATATAATTATGGTGATTAATGACGAATTAAGGATCCTAGGATGTTAGGAATGACTTATAATCTGTTATGTGTTAATGAGTATTGATGACGAGATGTTGGGTATTGAATCTTAGAGTTTTTTAGGTTCAATAATGGTGAAAAATCCTGAAAATCTGGCCAGGAAGACGAACAATGCAATCTTGCGCGAAATCACGCGAAGTTGTTCGAGCGAGATGGCATCTCGCGCGAAGTCGCTCGAGCGACACGTGGAAGTCATTCAAATGATGCCATCTGGTTCGAGCGACAGAGGAATTTTTGGAATTTTTCTTTGAGTCCAAATTTGGGTTTATCGGGTTCTTGGAGTGAGAGAAAATGTCAGTTAATAAACTTAAACAAGAAAGGAATTCGAGAAAAGTATGCAAGGCTTAATACTTTAATTATTTCGGTATAGAGAGAATGTACCTTGGATATTACGAGAGAGATAGTAATTTAAATATGTATATTATGCGTAGTGTTGAGATTAAAATACGTATGAGGGGTATATATGTTGGTTGGAGAAATACCTATAAATTGTAATAGGATGTGTGTATGCCTATTATGTGATATTATTGCTAAGAGCACTAATGGGTAATAACTCGGAGGTGCAAGAATCTTATTGTTAGGTGCACTAATGAGTTATAACTCGGGGGTGCGGGGATTCCATTGTTAAGTGTACTAATGGGTGATAACTTGGGGGTACAAGAATATTATTATAAGTGTACTAATTGGTAATAACTCGGGGGTACAATATTATTGTTATAGGTGCACTAATGGATGATTATCCGGGGAGTGTAGTATTATTATGGTTAGTTGCGCTAATGGGTCTTAGTCCAGCGGCGCAGTAGTAGAATATATATATATATATATATATATATATATATATATAGGGAAGATGTGACTATATGTATATTTACATAAACTTATGAATGATTCTACTGTGTATATTTAGTAGAGATGAAAATTTTGGTATATAAAATTAATCCAAAGAGTATAATTGATTTATTATGAAAACGAGAAAACATATTAATTAGCTGTTCGACATAGGCTAATTTGAAAACGTATTGTATGGGCGATACGGGTATACTACTAGTGAGTATAGATACTATTAGAATGAATTTAGACTAGTTAGACTGGGTGGTATAACTAAGGGAAAATTAGATGTACGTTAGGCGTGCACAATAGATGAAAAGTGAGAAGCTCATGTGAGAGTTCGATAACTAACATGCGTATAAGACTTTTTTTAAGAACCAATTTTAAATACTTGCCAAATATTTTTTAAACCTCGGGCCCTGAACCGTTTATTGCATCTTTTCTCTCTTTTGCTATATATATATATCATTCCAGGTTCTCAGCTACAGGGGTACCAGAATTAAATGTTGGATTGTTAGACGTGCTGTAGCTATTATGGAAGCTGTAAGTCCTTGCAGTAGACGCAATCTATTCTTTCATTCAATTTCTTTAGACTTCCTATTTAGGGAATGTGTCGCCCGCTTCTAGTCTTTTTTATCAGAGATATTGTATTTAAATTCTTTTATGGTTTGGAGTTTCGAACTGGGAGGTTTTACCCAGTCTTATTTAATTCCGTATTAAATTCTTGTCTAGTGCTTATTATTCCTATGTATGGTGAATGGTGTATAAATTACTTTTGGAATGTTGTGGTTAAATGGTTTTATTAAAAATTGGATAGGTTTTGACACCTAGCTTAATTTTATATTTGGTGATTAATATGTTAAAAAAGTTTTTCGACAGTGATGCTAAGAATGAACCAACCGAGCATTCTGTTTTAAATTGGTACATGACTGATCACCCTTTATTTAATTGGGCGGGGTGTCATAGGTGGTATCCGAGCATCAGGTTTTAGAGTCCTTTAGGATCTGCATGGCTTACTATGTTTTTAGCTTTGCGTCCTTTAATACAGAGCCCTATTTTTAGAACTATTGTGATCTTAATTTTGCGATTACGTCTTCAACTATTTGAGATTTAGTAATAACTGTGGACTAATAAAATTCTTTCTCATCTCAGATGCCTCCTCTACGTGCACTAAGAGACAGACAAGCCCAGCCAGAGAAGCCGGTAGTGCCGGCTTAGGGGGCAATGAACGCAGTAGAGGTTGCCGTGATAGTTTCACAAGTGGTGAATGAAACCCTAGCGGTGGTGCAGCAGGCCCCACCCCAGGTTCAGACAGTAGCACTGGTTCCAGTGCATCCTTTTCCCACTGCATGGGAAAGAGTAAGAGAGTCCTTTCAGAGGGCATGTCCCCCAGAGTTCATGGGCAGTTCTGATGTGGTTATTACTAGTTAGTGGAAGACGGATATACAACGACTCCTTCGTAAGCATTAGTGCACTGAGGTTCAGAGGTAAGTTCTGGCTACCTTTAAGATGAGAGGGGAAACCTTACAGTGGTGGGAGTCCACTACTACTACCGAGGAGCAAGAGTTGATGTCGATCAGTGATTTATGGGTGCAGTTTGACCGCAAGTACTTTCCTTCCGCTGTCAAGACTGAGCTGAGGTAAAAAATTTTGGACCTCACCCAAGAAGGGAGAACCGTTGCGAAATACGAGGAGGAGTTCACACGATTGACAAACATGGTACCGGATGAGTTGCCTACTGAGGAGAAGCGTATTCATATGTTCATGGATGGCTTAACTTGGAGGATACGCCATCATATCTTGGGTAACCTTTCTCTACACTCATATACAGACGTTCTGAATGTAGCCTTATTGCATTATCAGGACAACCTCTTCCATGCTAAGGGAAGAAAGCAAGGGAGAGAGCCCAACCAGTTGGGAAAGATAGGGGGAGGTAGTGCCAGTGGGGAACTAGTTGAGCAGAGTCAGAGGCAGGGTTCCCAGTACGGGGCGTCTACTAAGAGTTTTCATTCTGGAGGTTTCAGGCATGGTCATGGGGGTTAGAGGCAGGGCCACCAGGGCCAATAGCTGAACCAGCAGTAGGGTCCAGTCGCAAGGCCAGCAGTGGGGTCAACAATAGGGAGGATAACAGGGCCAAGGTAGGGGTGGTAATGGCCAGCAGGGCCAAGGCTATCAGGGACAGAGGGGAGGAAACTTCATCGGGAAATATTACACTTGTGGCAAGACTGGCCATAAGAAATAAGAATGCCCCGATAAGGACAGAGTTCCTCGGCAGTAGGGTGCTCACCAGGAGCCCTAGAGACCTATTTTTCCTGCCTCCCTACCAGCACCAGCTCCAGTTCCAGCTTTGACCATAGTTCCGATGCAGCAGGGGCAGTTGTAGTATAGAAGTGTCTATAACGTCCACAAGATCGCAGTTTCGCAAGCACCACCCCTAATGGAAGGTAAGTTTTTTATCCATGGTACGTTGGGTCATATCTTATTTGACACAGGGGAATCACACTCCTTTATAGCCACTAGCTTTGCACGGGCCACTAGGTTGTTAGGCACGACAGAGAGTACAGTGACATGTGTAGACTCACCGTTAGGTAGTGGGTCGCTAATTTTCTTCATATGCCGGGGAGTAGGCATAGAGATTGGCAGTTTGATTTTACCGGCTGATATGCTAGTGTTAGATATGTCTGAGTACGACGCCATTATTGGCATGGATTGGCTAGTCGAGTATAGGGCCATGATTTATTACTTCAGTAGGAGTATTGTGTTCGCTATTTCGGGCCAGGAGATGTTCTTAGTGGCGATGCCTCGTTCTAAGGGAGGTTCATCCACCCACTTATTTTATATAGAGGATGAGACCTCTACAGTAGTGGTTCCACTCGATTCAATTCCAGTTGTCTGCGAGCTTGGTGATGTATTTCAGGATACACCAAGGTTGCCTCCAAGTAGGGAGATCGAGTTTTTAATAGACTTAACACTGAAAACTCATCCGATAGAACGTGCACCTTACCTTATGGCTCCAGTAGATATCAGGGAGTTACGTGAGTAGATAGAATAGTTGTTGGGATAGGGTTTCATCCGTAGGAGTACCTCGCCTTGGGGTGCCCCAGTTCTGTTTGTGAAGAAGAGGGATGGATCCCTACGACTTTGCATTGATTATCGATAGCTTAACAAAGTCACGATACGGAATAAGTATTCGTTGCCTCACATCATTGACTTATTAGACCAGTTGAGAGGAGAGTCCCACTTCTCGAAGATAGACTTGAGATTCGGGTATCATCAGCTATGCATCAGGGAGCAGGACGTGGCTAAGACTGTTTTTTTTATGAGGTATGGGTCGTATGAATTCAGGGCTATGCCATTTGGGTTAACCAATGCCCCAACAATATTTATGGATTTAATGAACAGAGTATTCAGAGAGTTCCTAGATTAGTTTGCCATTATCTTCATAGATGACATCCTGATTTATTCCCGCATCAAGGAAGAGCATGCCAAACACTTACTTATGGTTCTGCGGACCTTACGAGAGCATGAGCTGTACGCCAAGTATGAGAAGTGTGAATTTTGGCAGAGGGAGGTATAGTTTTGATGACACATTGTATCAAAGAGAGGGATATCTGTGGATCCTAGTAAGGTGTCAGCGGTGAGGGAGTGGGGACAGCCTACGACACTGATGGAGGTATGGAATTTTTTAGGATTAGCCGGTTACTAGAGATGGTTTATTTGAGGATTCTCGAAAATTGTGTGTCCAATGACGAATCTGACTCGTAAGTGTGTGTCGTTTATTTAGGATGATGTATGGCAGTTGTCGTTTGATGAACTGAAGGATAATCTTACTTCAGCACTGGTACTAGCACTACCCAGGGGAGGGGCTGAGTATCTAGTTTATACGGTCGCATCCTTACAGGGGCTTGGGGGAGTACTCCAGCAAGAGGAGCAGGCTATAGCTTTTGCTTCCCGAAAGCTTATGCCTCACGAAAAGAATTACCCCATCCACGACTTAGAGCTGGTAGCAATTGTGTTTGCGCTTCAAATTTGGAGGCATTATTTATTGGGGGAATAGTTTTGCTTATTTACAGACCACAAGTCACTACAGTACTTATTCACGCATAAAGAGTTGAATATGCGCCAACGCAGGTGGATCAAATTTGTAAAGGATTATCAGTTTGAGATACATTATCACTCGGGGAAGGCTAATATAGTTGCTGATGCATTGAGCCGTAGGTCGATAGATGAGACAACCGAGGTGTGGAAAGTGAAATGGAAGGAATTGGGGCACCAGGATGCAGTTTTCAGGTCCTTCATGTCAGTTACGATCGTTACACCACAAATAGTGACGAGGGTGGTTCAGGCACATGCGACAGATTCTTTTTGCCAGGAAAGGATTAGACAACATTTAGCTAGTGGGACCGAGTCATATTTTGTGAGCTCTGAGGGCGGTTTGTGCTTTAATGGGAGACTTATTATCCCAGATAAGGAGGACCTTCGACATGCAGTGATGACGGAGTCGTATGGGTCCCAATTTGCGGTACATCCCGATAGTGAAACAATGTACCAGGATATGAGGCGGCAGTATTGGTGGAGCGGAATGAAAAAAGATATCGCATAGTTCATATCTAAGTGTACCACTTTCCAGTTAGTGAAAGTGGACCATGAGAGACCACTGGGTTTGCTTCAGACGTTGAAGATTCCTACATGGAAATGGTAAGGCATTTCTATGGATTTTATTTTCGGGTTGCCTACTTTCCAGAGGGGGCACGATTCTATATGGGTTATTATGGACCGGTTGACGAAAGTAGCCCACTTTTTGCCCGTTGGGACAGACTACACAGTGGGATAGCATGCTCAGCTATTTATTGTAGAGATAATGAGACTGCATGGAGTGCCTTTTAATATCGTGTCGGATAGAGATAAGACATTTTTATCTCATTTTTGGGAGAGCTTCTAGGAGGCTATGGGCACCGAGTTGCGATTGAGTATGGCGTATCACCCATAGACCGATGGGCAGACTGAGCCCACTAATCAGATGCTCGAGGATATGTTGCGCATGTGTGTGCTTGATTTTGGTTGAGGTTAGGGGAAGTACCTTTCAATGGTGGAGTTTTCTTATAATAACTCCTATCAGTTTATGATTGGCATGGCCCCGTTCAAGGCATTATACGGTAGACCTTGTCGTTCTCCGGCTTGTTGGCTAGAGGTGGGGGACAACAAACTACTCAGGCGAAAGGTGATTCAAGACACATCGAGTAGAATCATGATGATTCGTCATCGCATACAGTTAGGGCAGGACAGGTAGAAAAGCTATGCCGATGTTAAGTGGTCCTTCAAAGAGTTCGGCATAGGGGACCAAGTTTTGTTGAGAGTATCTCCTATGAAGGGGGTAATGATATTTGGGAAAAAAGGGAAATTGGCTCCGAGATATGTAGGACCATTTCCTAGTATCGACAGGATCGGATAATTGACATATAGGCTTGGGTTGCCGAAACACTTGCATCGTATCCATGACGTGATCCACATTTCATCACCGAGGCAGTATCTTCGGGATGAGTTGGCACACACTCGCATCACGATTGAGGAGATTGAGTTACAGGCCAACAATTCATATGAGGAGAGATCGGTGGATATCCTAGATTATAGTGAGAGGAGGCTGAGGTCAAAGGTAGTTCCATTTGTTCGGGTGCAGTGGCAACATCACAATGTGAAGGAGTCCACTTGGGAGCATGAGGCGGATATGCGTGAGAAATGTCCATATTTATTCGTACCACGTATGCCTTATTTTTCGAATTTTGGGACGAAATTCCATTATTAGGAGGGAAGTATGTACTACCCCGTATTTTTGATGATTTAAATAGTTATGGGAGTAATTATTGTAGTGGAATTAATTGAATTAAAATGTGAGAATGTAATTGTTAAATTAATCCGAATTTAAAAATAAATATTAACTGGCGCGCCAAGGGTTAATACTTATTGAGTTAATATTACCGTGGGATATGTTTTATGGAACTATACACTTTGATAAATTGTCGAGAGTGAACAATATGATAGTTTGGTAATTTAAGTCTGACACCATGTGAGTCGTGCTGGAACTAATTGAATGGAATATAAAGATAAATTATTTTTATGTAACTCGTATGGTAATTTGGAGTGCACCTTTGAGTCTGGGAGGGTCCAGATAGTAAAAAAACTCTACCCGAGTATTTTATTTGAAATCTGGGAGATTTTAGGCCAAATCGGCACCCCGTAGGGGTAGTTTGGTAATTTGGACTTTTGAGAAAATTAAATGGACTAAAATTAAAGAATAATTATATCATCTACGGGAGTTCCATTAGGGTTAAGTTACAAAAAAATCAAGAACGGCCATAGAGGGTGTCAGGGAGAACCAAATTCAAAGAGGGAAGGCCAGATTATCCTCACCTTGCACAACCGTGATCACCAACGCATAGATCGAGAAGAGAGGAACACGTCTATACCAATATCACCAAAGAATTCAGACCTTCGATTTAAGGCAAGTGTTTATTACTTGTTTTATTTAGCAATAATCATACTCATGTTAGAGTGTGTGAAATTAATCTTTGATTTACATGTTAATTGGATGAAATTAGAGTTTAAATTATGAATAGAGACTGGGCTAATTGGTTACTGATATCCCTTCTTGTATGTAGAGGTTAAACTACAAAATCGAATCATATATTAATGAATAAATCTGGGTTGATTAGATTCTGTAATTAAAATTTTGGAAACTAGGGATCATGTGAATTAATTTGGGGGTTTCATATAATTATGATGATTAATGATGAATTAAGGATCCTAGGATGTTCGGATTGAGTTATAATCTATTGTCTGTTGATGGGTATTGATCATGAGTTTACTAATGGGTGATAACCCGGGGGTACAAGAATATTATTATAGGTGCACTGATGATAATCTGGGGGTGCAGTATTATTATGGTTCGTTGCGCTAATGGGTCTTAGTCCGGATCGGAGTATTAGAATATATATATATATATATATATATATATATATATATATATATATATATATATATATATATATATATATATATATGGAAGATGTGACTATATGTATATATACGTAAACTTGTGAATAATTCTAATGTGTATAGTTAGTAGCGATGAAAATGTTGATATATAAAATAAATCCTAAGAGTATAATTGTTTTATTACTAAAACGAGAAAACATATTAATTAGATGTTCGATATAGGCTAATTTGAAAGCGTACTGTATGGGTGATACGTGTATACTACGGGTGAGTATAGATACTATTATAATGACTCCAGACTAGTTAGAATAGGTGCCATAACTAGGGGGAAAATTAGATGTACGTTAGGCGTGCACAATAGATGAAAGGTGAGAAACTCATGTGAGAGTTCAGTTACTAACATGCGTATAAGACTTATTTTAAGAACCAGTTTTAAATACTTGCTAAATCATTTTTAAACCTCGGGCCCTGACCCGTTTATTGCATCTTTTCTCTCTTTTTCTATATATATATATATATATTATTCCAGGTGCTCACCCGCAGGGGTACTAGAATTAAATGTTGGATTGTTAGACGTGCTGCAGCTATTGTGGAAGTTGTAGGTCCGTGAAGTTGACGCAATCTATTCTTTCATTCAGTTTCTTTTAGACTTCCTATTTAGAGAATGTGTCGCCCGCTTCTAGTCGTTTATCAGAGACATTGTATTTAATTTCTTTTATTGTTTGGAGTTTTGAACTGGGATGTTTTACCCAGTCTTATTTAATTTCGTATTAAATTCTTGTCCGGTGCTTATTATTCCTATGTATGCTGAATGGTTTATAAATTACTTATGGAATGTTGTGGTTAAATGGTTTTATTAAAAATTGGAAAGGTTTTGACACCTAGGTTAATTTTATATTAGGTGATTAATATGTTAAAAAAGTTTTTCGACAGTGATGATAAGAGTGAGCCAACCGAAAATTCTGTTTTAAATTGGTATAAGACTGATCACCCTTTATTTATTTGGGCGGGGTGTCACATTTACACACACACACACACAATTACATATATATATATATATATATATATATATATATATATATATATATATATATATATTATATGATATTGTGTTTTGACTCTTTGTGATTTACATTTAGTCCATGGTTATCACATACTTTATCAAAGTTTGGATTATTTGTGCTTGACATGTTGTGTTGTATTGGTAAAATTTACACTTTTTGTAAAAGTTGTGGATCCCCAGATTTTAAACTCTTTTAAAATCGTAATATTTCCTTCTATTAAACAGATGCGAAAGCGTAAAGAAGTGTGACGGTTGACAAACAAACGAATTACCAAGTTTTAATTTTCTTAAATAAACTCAAGTGAAAAGAAATTAAGCATGCAAATATTAAATTTCACTTAAACCAATTAATTCAAGTCCTAGAATTTGCCTGAGTCATAATTATCAATATTCCAAAGTTAGGCCAAACCAATTTTAGCAAATGACTTGAATTAAATAAACAATTATCCAAATTTAGTTAGCACCCAATTAAATCAAGTGTGACAATTACCCTAAGCATGAGTTCTAATTCATTATGCAAGATAAAAAATAAATCAATCACACTACGTCGAGATGTACGAGAAAAAACCCACAACGGGAAACAACCTCGGATGGCCCTAGCCATAAATCCACTAAGTACGGAATTTACAAATACAAGACAGAAAGGCTTACAACACATGACTCGTTCCCTCTCAAGCCCCGACGCTTCTTCTTGTAGAAACCTCTTCCTAGCGGATAATCTTGGAGCTCCACCGAGGTCTCGGAATCCACCGATCGGACTTTATATGGTCACCGTCACCCGAGCAAGGAGCCTTTCTCCAAGTGGGTAATGTCGCAACAAAGCACTTCTTCTTTCTTTATGGGATGTAGAAGAAAACCCGAAACATCTCTTTGAACGGAAGAGATGAACCCGGTGCCAAACTCGAAGTAAGATATATGAATATGGGAACTTGGAATAAACAAATTTGGGTGTAAACTAGAGTGGTGTATATTTTTCTCTTTGATGAAAACACACTCAAAACATGATCTTTTTCCCTCTTTGATTTTACTCTCAAAACACTCTCTAGGAGTTAGTAGGATATGAAAAAGATTATTAATCAAAAGTGACTCCCGCACATAATAAAGTCTGAGAAAAGTTGGATAAGAAACAAGTGGGGAAGTGGGAGAAAAACTGCTAAAATTGTCAAAAACTATTCCCGCCTGGCATCTCGTTGGAACGACATT
Organism: Sambucus nigra; assembly: GCA_949130495.1. NCBI lineage: Eukaryota > Viridiplantae > Streptophyta > Magnoliopsida > Dipsacales > Adoxaceae > Sambucus > Sambucus nigra. Next base: position 590,492,918 of record OX422208.1, read on the forward strand.
TCGTTCGAACGAGTCTTCTAACGAAGTTCCAGTATGAACTCGTTAGAAACTCGTTGGAAATATCATTAGAACGACAATCTCATTCGAATGACATTTCGAACGAAGTTCCAGTATGCCTTAATGGGAAGTCGTTGGCAATCTCATTCGAACGACATCTGGTTCGAACGACAATCTCGTTCGAACGACATATCGAACGAACTTCTAGAAAGTTTGGAAAAATTCAATTTTAGCCCAGAAAACTTTATAAACTTGTTTTAAAGTTTTAATTAATTCTCTCTGAAAATAAAACACATTTTTAATTAAACCTAACACCCAATAAACAAGCTCCAAGCTCCTATATATATATGATTGCATTCATACCTTGGGAGCATTGAACTATAGTTGATGACGTATAAACGAGGCACGGAACCGACATGATTATGAAGCTTTATACTCTTTGTCACTACGTCTTCAACAAACTCTTCATAGGCTTGAGAATATTACAATTAAATACAATCCTATGAATAAATGTTTTTGGCCAGAATTGAGCCAAAACTATATATGGACTCAATTGGAAATTTGTGTCCTTACACTTTTTTGAAAATTAAAAAAATTTCAAAAAATAGTTTATGGATTTTGCCTTTGAGATTATCATTACATGTGCACTGTTTGCATATCTATGTGATGATATCTTACTTCTTCTTTATGTTGCTTCCCACTTTATATTTAGTTTCTACTCATTTGTCTATTTCGGACAAAAAAGGGGAGAAAAAATCAAGCGGGCAATTTGATGATGAGTTTGATTCATGGGGGATAACTCATTTACGAGTTTTTATTGTCCATTTCAAACTCTATGCATCATGGGTATTTTTCTTTGCTTCATATGTGTAGGTGAGGAAGAACATATTACACCGAATGAAGACAAAGTTACCTAATGGAAGAACAAGATGATATTGAAGACATAGTTTTTCTATGTCGTTCCCTTTTCTAGGGTTTGGAAAGGGTATTAGGTTTTTTTTCGTAGAGGGGTAGTTTTTGCAATTTGAGTTTCGGTTAGTTTTGTACCAGAATATCCAAAGGGGGGATTTGTAAGTGAAAATATTTTAGCTTAGGCCGTTTATTTGTATTTAATTCCACTTTGGCATATTTGGCGTATCCCATTAATAATCGACACGTACCGACATGTCTGTGACATCCCGCTTATTAAAATAAGAGGTGGCCAGCCCGATACTCCAACAATTACAGGAATCATAGATGGTCCATTCTTAGCATCACTGTAATACCATAAATATACGAGATAACCACCCATTATTTTAGAAAATGGATTGTCAAAATTTATCTAGTAAGTTAAAGAAAACATTTAAGCAATCTCAATTGAAAAGAAGGTGGATGCAAATAAATACATATACTCGTTCAACATCCATACAAAAAAACAACCGAAAAAGCTGTCGATTGACAAACCTATAGAATTAGGTTACATCGAGAATTAAAGTACAATATCCCAAACGTAATACAAGTACAAAACTTGGGAAACACGCTCGAATGTGCAACCGATCATAACTAGAATACAAAAAGATGGAAGTGTCTATATCAAATATCCCATAACATCACACCTCTAAGACACTGGAATAGAAAAATCAATATGGGCGTCCTTGCGGCAGAACACCTGGTCGAATATAGGATTCATGCAAAACAGAGAGACATAAATGGGTCAGGGCCTGGTTTGATATGATCTCCATGTGAATCAAGTGCATGACAGTTATGGACAATTAAATCCTCATGAATAAGTTAGTTTCGTTCACCATAAGTAATGATAAGGGATCTAATTTCTCAAACTAATAACATAGCCTAACGCAATGTCAATAATAGTGATCACAATTCAATATACAGGAGAATATAGATAATGTATTACTTAGTGAGATTCCATTCCCTTATATACACCCTTCATTTCATCGTTCCGTTTCTCATTAGGAACCATATTCAAAGTAATTTATTTCATAAAGTGCCGTATAATCAATAAGATTTCACTTTAATAAGAATAGTTATATTACACCACATATAACGATTCTAAGACTGTCCTTTCGAGTTTTCCCACTGGACGCTCTCCTAAATAGCTATCATCTTCCAGGGCCTAATCACCAAGACAACCTGGGCATCCTACATTGCATAACGTTTGGAAGCGGCCATATACCTTCGACAGTGAGTCCTAACCACACCCGAAATTACCTCAGTTTGAACAATAATCACACCATACATATAATAACCGGTCCTATGGCCGAGGACTATATTCACCCTGAATTTACTAGCCAGGGGACTTCATCTCATGCGCGAAACTTCCCCTATGATAGCATTTAGAGAGGTGTGTATATGCACATTTATCATTCACATGTTATTTCCTTTTTTTTAAAGTATGCATTATATTTTATCCAGAGCCGTAAGCATTTAATGTCATTATGATAAACCTCAATGTTTAATTATTCCCAACATAAATCTACCTTAATTAACATTCCTTCTAAAACCCCTCATGTACAATATTCTTCAATACAATTCTAAAAGTCGACATTAACTCACTCTAATTCCCCTTTGGTAATAAACTAGTTCATTCTAATAAAAAAAATCATTTATCTTCCTCTAATTTAACTAACTAAATTGATTCTCGAACTAATCCACAACTCTCATTTCTACTTATCTTCTTAAATCCCTTACTACTAGACTCTAATACTCTAGTTTTACTTCATTCAATAAGGTTCCTAAGTCCCTATCTTAAAAGAAAGAAGATAAAAAGAATTGAGGATTTAAGAGTGAAAAACAGGGGACCAGTTGACCAGTCATGGGACCGTGGTCGACCGCGCCTCAAGGGTTTTGCCTAGAAAGGAATACAGAAAGCTCATTTTGGAAGGCCCGATCGACCGATCCTGGGACCGCGATCGATCGCGCTCTGATTTTTATACTCGTATACGAAAGAAGTAGGCTTTCACTTGAAGGAATGGTCGATCGGTCTTGGGATCACGGTCGACCGCGCTTAGCAGACCCCTGATTCTCTATTTTTCTTCAATGCTAAATCCAAAACCTAAACCCTTTATTCTTACAATTCTTTCATTCTCATCAACCAACAACACAACCACAACATCTCTACACCACAACAAACACATATGACCAACTTAAATCATATAAACAATAAGATCCAAGGGTTTAAACATCCAAATTTACAAAAACCTACTATTTTTCAAATTCTCCAATTACACAACTATCACAACAATTTATTCACATTAAACCGTGTACTAGCAAGTTAGAAACTTGCCTCAAGCTGAAAACTCAGATTCTCTTCGGTAGATGTATGACCAAACCCAATTTCTTCTTCTCTTCTTCTTTATCTTCTTTTCCACAAATTCTCTTTCTCTCTTTTTCTTTCTCTAGGTTTAGGAAGCATACGCTTGAGAATAAAATGGGTTGCAAGACTTAATCGTGCCCTAAGTATAAATTCCCATCTTTAAATGTTAACACACCATTAAAATGACTCATAACTACATAATTAAGTCATAGCCTGTCAAAAGTGCCCAAAACTCAAAAATACAATATGGCACATATTTTGACTATCTCGACTATTTCGGGAATAACCGCGCCCTCTAAATTGGCATCCTCAATAATATAAATCATTTCAAGTTCCAACTTCATTTAAACCATAAATGTCGTTTAAAGCACAACGACACCATGAATCGTAACATAATGCTATTTGCATTCACATAACAGTAAATATGCAAATTATAGTAAATATTATCTTTTAACTCATTTAAAATAAAATTTACTCCATTATCCAATATTTTATATAATTGCCTCTCATGGAAAATTTATATAAAATAAATTACTCAAAATAAGGGTTATTACAATGTCGAACCGAACTCCAACATCTCCTGGATTCAAGAGTCCACTACATATCATCAAGGTATAAATCTTTTTAGAATTCTTTTTTATTTACATTTACATTTGGGATTATTTTTTAAAATAAAAACTGAGGCTGGATTTTTCAGTTTTAAAAATATATTTTTTAATCTCGTTCGAACAAGTTTCTGAACTCGTTAGAACGAATTTTGTTTCTCCTTCGATCAGAACATTAAACGACCTTCGAATGAGACTTCCCTAGATAGCTGGTCCTACTTTGTTAAAAGCTCGTTTGAAGTTGGTTCAAATGAGATTATTGTCTCGTTTGAACAAAATGAGGTTTTTTCAAACGAGATGATATTCTCATTCGAACGACTTCTATTTTCGTAAGAATGAGCCGCCACCTCAAAAATTATGTTAGACTTATAAATACCTATTTGACTCCAATTTTCATAATACTTTTGACAAAACGCTTCCTGAATATCTATTACAATTTTTTTTCATCTTTTATGTCTACAAAACACTTTTGATTCATAAATTTATATCCCAAAATATATCTGTGAATTATTTTGAAACCCTAGAATGAAATTGTATCTTACATACACATTATGGAGAAGATTCTCTACGGCTGACCTTATGACCCGAGTGATTATGACTGAAGAAGGAAGAAGGTTGAATCAGTGGATGCCAAGGGTGGACTGCATTGGAATTGATTAGTATTCTTTAGCATCTTGGTAAGTAGGTTGTATTGTAAAACTTTTTGAAGTTCTGAAATATTGGTTTTCTCTGAAAAGGGATTTTTACTTATTTGTTGTGTGTGATTGCATGCTTAGTCAATTTTATGTGATTGGAATATTGATCATATGCAAACTTAATTTAATCAAACACTAAAATTTGACTAAAATTGGATTTGTGTTTAGGGCATTTAATTAAATATGTTAATCCATTAGGATCATGCTTCACTCTTATAAGTGGTATCAGAGCATCCACTCTAATTTTAAGGAATGAATTGAACAGGACAACATATCCCAAAGGTTTTGAGAATTGGAATGTTGGGATGATTGGTTCTTTGACTGTTTGGGTACGATTGATTTTAGATTTTATCAATATATCCCCACAAGTTGGGAAATGATTGTGTGAGTAGGTCTAAGATCATAATTCAAAGGAATCTACATCCAAGAAAGATTTTGGATTGCAATAGCCCCTTGATAGACTTAAAATATTTGTTTCAACCAGTAAACCTGATCAATGGATTATTATTATAATCTCGTGGAGTAGAAAAATATGTTAAGTTTGAGAACCATGGACTTTATTAGATGTTGTTTAGAATTATTTAGAGGCAAATTTCTTTGACAAAGAGGGAATTGGAAACGTAACGTGGGGATTCACATTATATACTAAATTAGATTTGCAAATAAGACCTCCTTACTCAGAGTTATTTTAAGATAATCAAATTAGAGTGTTTTCATATTTATTTAGTACAAAAATATATTATGGGGTTATAATTTTGGATTTTGAGTATTTATTTGGAAGACAATTTAATTATTTGGTCTTAGGTCCCTAGTATAGTCCATATGCCCATGTAGCATACCTAGACTCTCTTAAAACCCAATTTATCCTAATACGATGACTTTTACCTATTTACGTTGGTGTAAGCTAGGATTTTAGGCGGCATACTCATGATTGATGGTTAAAGAGATAGAAAGAAATTACTATTTATGTTATTGTGAATAGTTTTAGAGATAGAGGTCCATATTTCACTCAAAATGAAATATATACATCTCAAAAGGTACACCCCCACACCCTAATTTGGTAGGATCATATACTAGAAGATCCAAGACTTTCGGTGCACACAAGCAAGTGTTTGGAGGACCAAAAAAAGGCAACCCTTTAATCTTATTTAAATATCTTTTGTCCTTATTCGGATCACCAATAAGGTCTGCTAAGGTATTATAATTCAAACCCTAAGTTTAAGCTTTAAACCTAGTGTTAGTTTTGAACTTTATATCGCATAATTATTTGATGTTTTGAGGAAGAATATCATCCAAGTACCTCGATCCCCCCAAATTGGTATTATATCCCAAGTTGTAGAATGATTATATTTTAGAAAGACCCATGTTGTCCCCCATTAACCCTAGGTTGCATGTTATAATATATGTGCACGGATGTGTATATTTTTGTATTAACATGTCCATTTAGGATGTGAATGTTTATATCCTTTTCATAATGGTCACATAAATGTGTTTTATGTGAATGGATCCAACGGTAGTTTATCCGTAGTTATTTTCTCCTCTTATATTTTGATTTGGTTGTAATAATTAGGGTTTTACAGTTCTTGCATTTAATCATTATAATGGAGGAATTTATGAGGGGGTGTAAATTTTATTTTCTTACTGTGTATTGGGTTTGGTTATGGAGAGTTTAGGCCTTTAATGGAGTTTCAAAGAAGTTATAAAAGGAAGACAGAAGAAAGAAAGAAAAAGAAAGACAAAAGAGAAAGAGGCACTAGGCGAACTAGGAGGAACTTGTAGCGGCTATCTTGGACCGCTATAGTGGGGTCATGTACAATATAATGTTTAGATGCCAATGCTATAAAGGTAAAAAGTGGAAGTGGAGTGAGGGAATCATTTTCTATCCAATATGTTTCTGCAGTGGTATTTCTTTAAGGTACATTCTTCACCAATATTCTTCTTCAAAAATGACTCTTTTTCTAAGAGACCTTATTCTTCAAGGAGTCTACTCAAGGAATATGTTTAGGCCATGATGGAAAGGGAGTGGAATACCCCGTAGTTTTAGTATCAACTCATTGCTTTATTTAATTGGGAAAAAAATTTAAATTAGAACTTAGTAAATATTAATTAGAGAGATAAAGGATTGATATTTATAAGAATTATTATTTACTTATGTGTGACAAGAAAATGGTTATATGATTTATTATATGTCGAGTATGAGTAATAGATATGGTTTAATTGGTAATGGGTCGAGAGGGTCTTACATCGACGGATCGATATAATATATGGGCAACACGAAGGGTACACACGTGTCGGACCCAGTTAAAGAAAAATTAGTGTAGGAAAAATTTCTAATTGAGTCAATTTGTATGTGCTACATTAATTACGAACAAAACTCTCTAAGTCATAGGGTAGAAGTTGGGTTTATGACCTTTCAATCCTATTACATGTTTATTGAAGACGCAGTGGCAAGTCGAAAGAGAATACATGTCCATGCTGAGTTTTGTGGCACGTTTTGTCACAAATGTTTCAAATATTCCTCAAGTATGAATGAATATATTTTGTTGGAGTGTTATAAATTTTGTTTTTGGGTGTTAGGATTATTTTTCTTTGTTGTAAAACAGCTTTATATGTTTTAAAGAAAAATATTTTTATCTTTTGTGCTTCGTTTAAACGATCTTCTTAGCTCGTTCGAACGAGATTTAGCGTCGTTCGAACAACTTCTAACGATGTTCTCACAAGATTATTTCTTGTTTTCACCAAAATCTCATTAGATTTCTCGTCATTTATTGTTCGAACGAGAAAAGTGTGTCATTCAAACGATATTGAACATTGTTCGAATGACCAAGCGCAAATTTCAAAAATTCAGTTTCTTGGTAATTTTTACCTCAACTCCCTTGTACTTCTTTCCATCCATTTTAAGGAGTGAGGGAGTGAAATTTTCCAAGAACTTTTCCCTTACTATGAGAGAAATAACTTTCCAAAAGTCTAAGAAAGTTTTTGTTTATGATTAACTTTAAAAACAAAAGCCCAAGTTCGCACCCAATTCGTTTAGATCCAAGATTCTACATTATATATGTTTTGAGATTTAGTTTTCTTGGAACAATTTTCATTATCTACATGATTGAGAATTGTTTCTTACGGAGTATTTTGTGCTCATTGGTTTACATGTGGTATACTCTGTGCGTGTGACGGTTATTGACCTATCGGTGGACTCCTGCGTTGTCACTAAGAAGAAGTCAAAATAACGAAGAGCGTCAAGGCTTGTGAGGGTGCCTATTCATTGTGTAAGTCTTATATCGTGTCATGCTTATAATTTCTTACTTAATGTACTTTGAGACTGGGTCATTTGAGGTTTTCCCATTTTCGTTTTCCTTGAACATCGGGTGCTATGGTCTTGCAATTTCACTCCTAGATGCATGCTTAGGTTAAAAAAATAAAATTGGTTTAATCTCATAATTTTCTTAATTGATGCTTTTGAATTTGGGAAGTTTTGTTTATTTGACATTCATTTAGAAATAATTTTTTTTAAGAAGATAAATTAATTTGAAGAATTATTATTTTTAATTTAGTTTGTGGAAATTTCAGAACCATCCCATAACATTCCACACAAGTGGTATCAAAGCGGGTGCACTAACTTATCGTGATAGATAGTTTTAGGCTTGAATATGGAATATTTTCTTATTCAAGGATTCCTATTTTTTATTATTCTTACTATGCATACTGGAAAGCGCGTATGAGTTCAGCACTTAAGTCGTTAGATCCGTGGGTTTGGCAAGTGATTGCTAGAGGGTGGTCCCCACCAATGTCTTCGGTTGGAGAAGTCCGTGTTCCTAAACTGGTAGAAAGATGGAGTGAGGATGAGCATAATCCATCTAACTATAATTCACATGGTTTAAATGCTCTTTTTAGTGTGGTCACACCGGAGGTGTTTTGTCATATTATGATATGTGAAAGTCTAAAGAGGTTTGGGACACACTCAATTTGAAAAAATTAAAATGGATGGGAGTGAATCATTCGATGAGTTCTATGCTAGATTTTTCGATATTATGAACTCATCTTTTAACTTGGGAGAGAAGATACCTAACAAGAGTGTCATAACGAAAATCTTGAGGTCGTTGTCTAAAAGATTTAATCCAAAAGTGACTATTTGGAATTGTTTGGGCACTTTAAACTCTAAAAAAGTTTAAGAGCTTGTAGGTGATCTTAAAACCTATGAACTTGACATATTTACCTCTAAAAATTCTACAAAAGATAAGGACATTGCTTTGAAAGCCCAGAAGAAGAAATACTTGTTTCGGATGATGAGTCTGACATTGACGCCGGCAATGTGGCTATGTTTGCTAAGAAATTCAAAAAAATTCTTAAGCTTTATAAAGAGAAATTTTAAAAAATATTATAAGAAATTTGAGAAGTCTAAGTATAACAAGACCGAGAAACTGCCTAATTTTTTTAATGACAATCTTAAGAGGAACGAGCTGAATAGGTGTTTTGGGTGTGAATGGTATGGCCATAGGGAAACTGAGTGTCCCACTAAACTAAGGAAGGAGGGAAAGAAACCAATTGTATATAATGCCACCTTTAGTGATAGTGAATCGAAAGAAGGACCCGATTCCCCCATTGAACGCAACTTTATCGCATTCATGGCTAGTCATGTGAGCATTGGTGACAAATCTTTTCAGGAAGATATTTATTTGCATGACACTTCCAATGGAATTATTTATGAATACCAAGTTTTTATGGGTAGAGAGAGATAAAAAAAAAGTTAGAATGAAGAAGAGGATGAAGTGATTAAGCTCCAAGTTACCTTACGTGAGTTGTATGCGGAATCGCTGAAATTGAAAAGGGCAAACTTGAAGTTGGAAGCTAGGATGAGAGAACGTGCCGTAGGAAATGATGAAAGTGTTTTAATTGAAGATTTAAGGGCACGTGAGAGGACTCTTCGAGATAAGTTAGAGTATGTTGAAGGTGAGAAAGATAGTCTTCAAGGTTTAATGAAGTATATGAAGAAATATCGTCTTGAGTTTGAAGAGAATAAGAGTTTACTCGAGTCTAGAATAGTGTAGCTTGAAGAAAATTGAGAGACTCGAGTCGTAAGAAGCTTAATTTGGAGTCTAGTTATGAAAATTTTGATAATATATTAGGCACTTTCCAAATAAAAAATGAGAAGTGTGGTATTGGTTTGGATTCTCAAAATGCTTCCGCTAATAAAGACAAAATCATGATTTTAAGAGACTCAACCATTGATAAGAATGTTAAAATAGGTAAACCCTTAGGTAACATTCCACGTGTCTTTACTTGAACAAATTGTCATAGGAATGGACACCTTAGGTGTTTTTGTTTTGATATTAAAAAAGATTCTAGGTGAATACATGTCCATGCCACGTTTTGTTATCAACGTTCCAAGTATATCTTATATATGAATGCATATATTTTGTTAGAGCCTTGGAAATTATGTTTTTGGGTGTTAGGATTATTTTTCTCTGTTTTAAAATATCTTTATATGTTCTAAAGATAAATATTTTTTTAGCGTTTAATTTGAATGATCTTCCTGACTCGTCTGGATGAGATTTAGCCTCGATCGAACAACTTCTAATGATGCTCCCACGAGATCATTTTTTTGTTTGCACTAACATCTCGTTAGAAGTATCGTTGTTTATCGTTTGAACAATGAAATACTATGGTTCGACCAAGATTGAAAATCATTCAAATGATCGAGCTCGGATTTTAAAAATTCAGTTTATCTTGGAAGTTTTTTCCTCAACTCCCCATTACCTATTTTCATCCATTTTAAGGAGTGATGGAGTGAAATTTTCCAAGAGACTTTTTTCATACTGTGAGATAAAATAACTTTTGAAAACTCCAAGAAAGTTTTTGTCTACGATTCATGAGTTACCTTTCAAAGAAAAAACCCAAATTTACACCCAATTCGTTTAGATATAAGATTATACATTATATATGTTTTTAGAACGAGTTGTTTTGGCACTATGTTCATTCTCAACATGATTCATAATTATTTCTTGCATAGGATTCTGTACTCATTGGTTTATAAATGGTGGACTCCGTATGCGTAATGGTTGTTGTGCCCTATCGGTGGACTCCGTGGCAAAGGTGGACTCCTTCATGTTCACTAAGAAGAGGTCAAAGGAATAAAGAGCTTCAATTATTATAAGGGCATCGAGTCATAGTGTAAGTCTTTTGTCATGTCCTAATTATAATTTCGTACTTAGTGAACTTTGTGGTTGGACCGTCCAAGGTTTTTCCCTTTTGGGTTTTCCTTGTAGATCGAGCATTGTGGTTGTTTATTTTATCTTGAAATTTCACACCTAGATGCATGCTTAGGTTAACAAGATAAAATTGGTTTAATCTTAAAATTTTCTTAATTGGTGCTTAATTAATTTATGTAGATTTGTTTATTTGACATTCATTTTGAATTAATTTCATTTAAGAAGATAAATTAATACGAAGATTTTTTTTTAATTTGGTTTTTGTAAATTTCATAATCATCCCATCACATTCCTCATAGTTAGCATAATTGGAGTAGGGTCACTCAGATGACATTTTCGAGTGCACCGGTGATCCTAAAAGGGTCGAAATAGTCCAGAATAGGTAATCGGATGTTATGTTTGGGTTCCGGAGGCTTTTTAGACATGAAAGTGACCGTATATGGGTAAGAGGATCATTGTATACCTAAAATTAAAGGGAAAAAGGGATTAGGTTTTTGGGAGGACATTCAAGGGTTTTGGAAGGAGTGTGACAACCCATCTTTCACACTCTAAACAAAAGATTGAGAGAGATAACCCTAAAAAATAGAAAAGGAGGAAAAATAAGGAGATCTTGAATAGGAGAATATGAGGATTATACCCGGCTTAGATACTTTGTATCTGTAATGCAACAAGGCAAGTAAATACTTTCTTTATACTACACTTTCTTTTATAGTTAATTACTTTCTTGCTCTAAAGTAGAAATTGGAGATTTGAGTATGCAAGATTGAAAATTTGATGATTGATTTAGATACCTAATGATATAAGATGAATGATCTTGAATCAACAATTAATTAGGATTGATTATTCTCGGAGTTGGAGATAAAATTATCGGTTTTAATGGATTAAGAAGAAGAACTTGGATGAAAGATGAAACCTTTAACAATCAAATTGATAAAAGAATTATAATCATGAATGTGTGGGTATTTCCATGTAAGAATAAAATATATAGTGATGGAATTATGTTTTATGGACTATGTGGGAGCCCATTCATTACGGTCCATGAAAGTAGCCGACTATCCCAGATGGATTTTCATGCTTTTCGGACCAAATCATGAATTAATTTCCACACAAGTATTTTATTTTTTCAAGGACACTTGAGGATATGATCAAATCATATACCAAGAATCTCAGATGAGATATTCAAGTATCTCTTGGCATATCCACGTGCTATTTTTGAGTTCCTCAAATAACTCTAACTCTATCATAATGTATCAATAAATTGTACACCTTGACATGGGACTAAAAGATGTAACTCGATATTAAGACACTTAATAAGAATAGTAACCTCTCTGTGGATGTAGGCAAGTTGCCAAAGCACATATATCGTTGTGTTGTGATATTTTAATTTCTGTCTTTGTGATTGTTTTTTGGATTTCACTACACCAAATTTGTCGACTTGTCACGATCATTGACCTTGACAAGTTGGACTTGTAAAGGTCAATGACCGTGACAAGTCTTGGGGTGACAACTTTTGTTGTCACGGACTTGTCACGGTCATGTCACGGTTTATGACCTTGACAAGTTTTGTCACGGTTTAGGACCTTGACAACCCCATGATAATATTTAAAGAATTGTCACGGTCATTGACCGTGACAATTCTAGGCAGATTTGAAAAAAAAATCTGCTGGGCCGTATGGCCACGGCCACTGCCCAGCAGTATATTTGTACCTATTATAGCAACGTTGTACCTTTTTAAACATCATACATCCAAATAAAATAAAGATAATGAACATATACATTCAAAACAATATGCATCACGATATAATCCGAATATAATTCAAATGCAACAACTTAAAATAATTCAATTGAAATAATGTCCCTACATGTCTGAGATAACGTTAACTCTGAGGAGGTGAGTAGGCCAAACTATATAAGAATTGACACACCCAATAATATACATCGTGCAACATTGTTCGCGTAACCACAATGGGGAGTTCTCCTTCCCGGGTATCACATGCATGACGAGCACCTTGGACTCGATGCCTTGAAGCGAACGTCCATGAACTAGTGCACCCTGGACGGTATTCGGGTTCCTCAACCCTCGCCCTATCCGCTGGACATCAAATATGTAAAGTATAAACATGCTCGGCCAATAAAGTGTCAACATCGATCAGGTTAACAAATCCAAATAAGGGACTGGATCATCAAAGTCCGCACGTGTCGGTGATGAAGCAGTGAGGTCTACCTCCTCGTCATCCTGCACCTCCTCCTCCACCACTTTCTCCTTCCCTTTCCCCTTACAATTTTTTCCCAAAGAAATCTTCACGAATAAGAACATATCTTGGATCGTCTCCTCCAAACGAGACAGCTTCGCATCATGCGAGTCCACCGTTCGAGCCAACCCGGTGTTTCTCATCTCTAATCCGATGATCCTAGATTTTATCACCGGCGAGCTCACCCCCTTGTCCTCCCCTTGCGATCAGCGCCAAGTATTTTGCTGATGCATATGTCGACAAAGATGCCTTGTCAGCATCAGACTGCGACCCATGCCCTTCCTTAAGCATTGCCTGAAACGACAAAAAGCACATGATTACTTAAATAAGTAAATAAAAACCTTACAACGTAATTAAGAAAAAAATAAACTATCGAATTACTTACAATCATGGAGGCGACACTCGGTAACACCCCCTTATCCTTCCCCTTCTTCATTCGAATAACCACATAAGTATCGAGCCTATGTGGCATACCCCCAGGTCCACTCTCCATCCCCTGAAATAAAATAATGCAAAATTTGTATCGGCCCCGCAAAGTAAAATAATGCAGAATAACATATTTCTGTAAGTATAGGAAAATTAAATCTTACCATCATCCTATGCTCCACCTCGGCATATGACGTCCAGCCCGAGTAGTGCACGTTCGTCTTTTTTGCCCGATTTTCCCTCCCCGGTTGGCAAGATGCCAATTGTCTCTCCCTGATCTCATTGTCAATGAACTTTTGCCATTGTGCCAATGAGATCGGATCCTTATATGGGACAGATTCACGCATTTAGATGACGGACTCTCGGTTCTTCCCAAAGTACCGGGTTCACATATTTTTCTTCCACGTCTTGTGTTGGTTTTGGGTCCAAGCTAAATTATTCCTGTCCAACAAATACAATGTTAGTTGCGAATAAATATAAATATAAATATAAATTGAAATAATCATATAAATCTAAATAAAAATACATTACATGTAGTGCCACCCAAATAACTAACTTGAGCTCATTTGGCACCTCCCTCTAACTAGTTTACCTCGGGCCAATGATAGTCTTTACCATCTTGAGGGATCTCGCTAATAGAACCGTCTTATTCTCGAAGGCCATCCCCAATTTCCCCCATTTTCGGAGCCTAGGGGCTGAGGAGCCCTCCTCGCCTTCGCTACCACCGAGCCCAGACAACATCATCAAAATCAACATCACCATGCTCGCCTTAATACCTGAAGGAGACATTTTCTGTAAAAAAAAATATTGTTATTAGTACAAATCCAAATGAATTTGAAGAAGACATGCAAATATGTACAATTACTACAAATCCAAATCTGAAACATTCCCCCCCAACACACACACGAACACTACACACACATTGCCTCCCCCCTCCCCCCCCCCCCCCAACACACACACTAACACTACAAACACATTGCCCCCCCCCCCCCCCAACACACACACGAACACTAGACACACATTAAAGGTAAGAAGCATATATTCATGGATTGGTATAAATAAAACTTAGATTTATAGTATGTTTCATTTAATTATGTCTTATTTATATTCGATTTTAAAATTTCAAATTCGAATTTAATCTATAATAGAAACTCCTATTTCCTCCATCTCCTCTAAAGGGTGAGTGGTCCTATCCCATTCAAGACCTCATATTTCTGTAATATACTTAACAGCTCATACAGATTGTTACGATTTGAGAAAAATTCGGCATCATATCCCCATAGTTCTCCTAGTACACGACGTAGATTGTCAAGTGTGAGTGTTATTTCAATTGATCAATTGAAATAACACTCACACTTGTCAATCTAGTATGTACCTAGAGAACATTAGGATACGACTGCAGAACTTCCTCCAAAAGTAACAACTTTAAGCCACTAAGAATATAATCAAAAGTTATGCAGTCCCAAATTGTCAAGACGGGACAATTCGAGAGATCTCATTATAGGGGTAATGACTCTCGAACAGGTTTAAGGGCTATTGAATGCGTACTCATAATAATTAGAAGGCTAGTATCTATGTGAACTATATGTAATTTCGAGTAGGTTTCAATTAATTATCAAACTATATATATATTGTTCGTGATACAAAGTAATTTTAGAAAAAAATAAAAAAATCCCACTCCCATATGGACAGTAATCTAGTGGTCATGCCACTTTTAAAATTAACCAACCCAACATGGATCCACTATAATCCAACCGCAATGGCAACACCAAATGTGTATCCCGTACTCCTTCTAATTCATCTACACAATTAATTCTTTTCATCAATTAAACTAACAATTAAATTATACAATTATTAATTTACTAATTTACAATGAGGGGCAATCCTACTAAAAATTTAGTCAATCAATTCTTTTACAAGGGCACTATAATATGAGGAGCAATATCTAATAAACCAATAAAAATTTAATTAAAAAACACACAAGCACATATAGACACACACCCCTCCCCTAACCCCCCACCACACATGCACACACACACACATATATATATAGACACACGCACATTTACACATACATGCACACACACACATATATATATATACACATGCACATATATAAACCCCCTCCCCTCCCCCAACCCTGCCCCCCCCCCCCCCCACACACACACTCACACATGCACATTTAGACACACATATATACACACACGCACATATACGTGAACATATACATATACATATACATATACATATACAAAAATGGAGGAGAAATAGAGAGAAAATATACCAAAATCGTAGAGAGAGAGAGAGAAATGGAGGGAATTAGAATCGGTGGGAAAAAAGAAGAGGGAGGGTTTTTTTACTGACAGAATTGTCACGGACGTGTCACGGTCATTGACCGTGACAAGACTTTGTCACGACCTTATCATGGTCAATGACCGTGATAAAAAACATGTGTTTTTTTGTCACGGTCATTGACCGTGACAAGGCTAGCTGCTTGAAGGGTGCCAATTTGACCATTTTGGTGTAGTGTTTATTTATTATGATATTTTCTTCACTCACAACTTGCACTGTCTATGGGAAGCGAATTTTATTCGTACTAAAATATTCATTAATAGAAAGCTCGTGATGTCTCACCACAACAGCAACATCCCCAAAGACGATGATGTCGAAGAAGACCCAATTCCTCCTAAGGTCAAGTGTGAAATTCATAGGCATACAAACCCCAGGTTTTTCCAGGACAGGAAACCCTCTAAAGAAAGTCAGGGGACATCTAGGTCTACCCAAATTTCTAGGCTAATTAACACTTATGAAGACATGCTTCATGAACAAGAGGAGGTTGCATGAATCCAAACAGAAGAAAATCCTCACTTACAGAGGCAAATCGAAATAATGGAGAGACCTCCAAAGGGCTACTAGAAAACATCATACTAGGACTCCTAGTCCTCTAGAGAGCAACACTCACTGCCGAGGGAGGAGATCTAGTCATAACCGGGAGAGAACTAAACATGATAGGTCAGAGCGTGGATGGTTAGATCATGGCCAACTAGAAAGGCACCACAGGAGCAATGATCGACAAAACAAAAATATAAGGATTCTGGTCTGTAGGGAGATGGATCAACATCCAGCTCATCGTGGAGCTAGATCCACCAAAGAGCTAGCTAGAAGAGCTATCAGCACTCAAATGAAGTGTCATTTTTCAATGGCAATCGAGGAGGAGGAGCCCCCAAATAAGTTCACTATCCTTAGGTTTAAGGTCTACGATAACAAAACCAATCCCCTAGACCATATCAGGCAATATCGGTAAGCAATGACCTTATGGAGCCATAACAACACACTCATGTGAAGGATTTTACCTTTTAGCTTACATAGTGTAGCACATAAGTGGTTTGAGAGGATGATCATAAGTCGATCGGAATTTTTTCTTCTCGGGTAGAGGCCTTCACGGTGCGATTCATAACCAACAACTCCTATCCCAAGCGGATGGATGCACTGCTCACAATGAAGAAGAAGCCACAAGAGAACCTCTGGGATTACACCAAAAGGTACTGGGAAGTTTTTAATGAGATTGAGGACTACTCAAAGCAAGTTTTCGTAGAATCCTTTGAAATTGGTCTGCCTACCCAGCTATTTGCTGCACTAGTCCCTTACTAAGAAGGAGGACATCACCATCGACAATTTGATGGCTCGTATTGAGAAGTAAGCCAAGGTGTAAGATGTGGTTCATCCTAATGTAGGGGACACTAATAGAGCAAAGGTGAACAAGGAAACAAAGAAGAATGATACCCAAAAGAAGGACAATAAGAACGAAAGCAAGAATGGCTCCAAAAATGGAAATAAGGGCGATACCCCCAAGGCATTCCAGGCTATTACATAGTCTTCAAGGAACCCATTTACAAAATTATGAGAAAAATCAAAGATGAGCCATTTATTAAATGGCCCAAAAAGATGGGTGGTGATCCAATAAAAAGAAAAAATGTGCTGAGGCGCATTCCATAAGGAGGGAGGCCATAGAACCGAGAATTATAAGGCCATGAAGTCACATCTGGAGGAGTTGGACCAAGTAGGGAACCTCAATGGAGGCTTTTTAGATCAAACCTGCCAAAACACAAGCTGGAAAACACCGGTGACCAGAGGATGTCGAGTACACCAAGCATACTGTGTTTATCAAGGAAGATTTGAACGGGGTGAGAACCCCGCATCATGACGCACTCGTGTTCACACTTAGAATAGCCAATTGGGACGTTGATAAACTTCTTATAGACCAGGGGAGTTTATTAAAAGTTATGTAGTTAGAACTGTTCAATAAACTGAAGCTGAACATCTTCGACCTCAAAGAGGCCACAATAATGTTGGTCGGATTTGCAGGAAGGATCATGATTCCACGGGTGAAGATAATTCTCCCAGTCAGAGCAGGAAACATATCAAAACTCATTGAATTTATAGTGGTGGACATTGAGTCCCCATATCAAGCCATTTTAGGCAGAGGTTAGCTCCATGACATGAGGGTCGTACCCTCTACGTACCACTAGTTTTTAAAGTGTGTTACTAATAGAGGCATGATCGAGATCCATGGTGACCAGGCCAGTACTAGGAAGTGCTTTATTGTAGATATCCTCCCAAAGAAAGAAAAGAAGACAGAGACACAAAATTCTTAGGAGGGATCCCATGAGGGGGTTGTGCCCTCCAAATAGTAACTATGGTACAATCGACCAGTGGTGGAGGAGACTAGGGTCTACCTCGTAGACAGGGTTATTGAAGACTTGGAAGAAGTTGTATCCGACGACAACTCAACAGAAAGGAATTTTCTGATCACAAGAAAATAAAGAGTTAGTTGCGTTCCTCAAAGGAAATTTGGACGTTTTTACTTGGGAACCCTACAGTTTTCTAAGGATTGATCCCAGTGTAGCCTACCACCGCCTCCACATTGATCTGTCCTTCAAGCTGATTGCTCAGAAAGCTCACCAAATAGCTCTCGAAAAGGATAAAGTTATGGTGAATGAGTTTGGAAATCTACTAGATGTAGGATCTATTAGGAAAGTTCAGTTTCCCAAATGGTTCTCCAACCCAGTAGTAGTGCAAAAAAGCAATGGAAATTGGAGGGTTTGTATCAACTTCACAGACCTCAATAAGGCTTACCCCAAGGACAACTTCCCACTTCCCAAAATAGATCAGTTGGTTGACGCTAGAGTAATGCATGAATGAATGAGTTTCCTAGATACTTATTCGGGCTATCACCAGATCCCCCTATACAGACCCAACTAGTATAATACCTCGTTCATAACCCCAATCGGGTTGAACTATTACAAGGTCATGGAATTTTGATTGAAGAACGTAGGTGCAAATTATCAAAGGTTGGTCACTAAGATGTTCAACAAGCATATGGGAGACACAATGGAGGTCTACATCGATGATATGCTAGTAAAAAGCAAGAATAAAAATGACCACCTCACAGACTTATCCGAGAGATTTGAGATCCTCAAGAAATACCGGATGAAGCTTAATACCAGTAAGTGTTCATTCAGCATCTAATCAGGAAAATTCTTAGTCAATCTAGTCAGTAAAATTGGAATCAAGGCCAATCCGAATCAAATTGATTCTATTTCAAGAGTCTAGCCTCCTTAGACATTGAGAGATGTTTAAAAGATTACCGGTATGCTCGCCGCACTTAATCTCTTCATCTCCAATTCTTTGAAATGATGTCGACCATTCTTCCAGCTACTGAAGAAGGATAAGAGACTCATGTGGAACGATGACTATTCACAAGTGATAAGCACCCAAAACTGTACAATTTATGCCCCGAATAGATGTATTTTAGTTGCTAATTCTCGACAATATGGGTCTTATGTGCTTAAATGTTTATTTTGTAGGCCGAATGCACGTTGCGGTGTCCAAATGCGTATTTCAAGGAAATTGTGCATTTTATGGAGCTAATTCCCTCTCCTGTCCCTAACCCGAGCCTAAACCTAGCCCAAACTTATCCCAAGCCTTTGTGTGTTTTATTTGTATCATTTTATTATTTTTTAGATTTTTAGTTTGAGTTTAAACCTAGCCCAAGCCTCTCCTGTCCCCGGCAACGGCTCCATTTGATAGAAAGAAAAATTACTTCTCTTGTAGATTTTGTCGTTGTTGCAACTTCTCTATCCATCAAAAATTCCCTTGAACCTACAAAATTATAATAAAACTAGTGTAGAGGGTAAGTAAGGGAGTCAATCCATATCTAAGGGTGAAACACAAAATTGGAGAGGACATAAATAGATTCATTTGAATTTTATTATTATTTATTTATTTTTGCTTTTTATATTTTTTTTATGGATTTTTCAAGGGATTTTTTTAGCTAACTAACTATACTAATTTTTATAACTACTAATTAATAAGTAAAAGCTAATTTAAGAAAGGTGAGATAAACAAAATTGTCCTAATAAGTAAACTAACGAAATTGGACTCATGAGGGCTTCAAAATTTCATCCCATAAATGGGAGATTAGCCCTCAATAATCATCATCCAAAAAATATAAGCTAAACAATTGAAAGCATGAGACGATTAAACTAAAAGTAAAAGAGAGGAATAGATCAAACCCATTTAAGCCTTGAATTGACATGAAATCTTCAATTACATCATCAATCTCTCAATTACAATTCTTCACTCATGTATTTATTGAATCTAAACTAAAAATTAAAATGATAGTGGATGAATTCATAATGGACAATTAAATAATTAAAGAGATTTGCTAAAAATGCAAATCCTAAAATTATAAAATTGTACATTAGAATTCACCCAAAGAAATAAATTCTAGATCATTAGTTTATATTGAGATAATTGCTAAAAATGCAAAATCTCAACATAAAGTAATGGGTTAGAATTTACCTCCCATAAGGGATAAATTTCACTACATCAATCTATAATGAATTAATGGCTAAAAATGCCAAGATTCATTATAGATGGGTGGGGTGAATTTTATCCTAGAGATAATTTTCAACACACACCTCTATATTGAGGTATTTGCTAAAAATGCAAATACTCAACATAGAGGGGTGGTGAGAATTTTATCACACCAAGCTTAAAACTAATTTTTCTTTTTATCAAATGGCGCCGTTTCCGATCTTTGGAGCTTGAAGCAGTTGCAAGAATTACCTATTTGTGATTCATTTGTATTGTACTTTTTATTTTATTTTTAGTACCATTTTTTTTATTTTAGAAGGATTGTATTAGGACTTTATTATTTGGCTTGTATTGCGGTGCTTAGAGACACCATTTATTTTTCATTTAAAATTGTAATAATTGAAGCCAAGCGTGATAGGGAAACCGGACAAGGTAGAGAGAGGGCGCCCATTGGCGAGTATTTAAAAGCCTCTCTACCTTGGGTCGGTAGGACTCCCGGGGACGACTGAGATTGGCGTATTCTCCCCCCGGTCGACTCAAAATTTTCGGCACCCCACGGCGTAAAAACCGTGGGAGGTATATTTCTTAAACCCTCGCGCCTCTCCTGTTAGCGAGTCAATTCTTTTGTGTGCTCTTGTGTGCTCTTGTGTGATTTTATTCTAGCATTTATTTTTTTGAATGGTGTGATGAATTAAATTACTAAGACCTACACCCGGTCACTCACGAGAAGGGATTTCATCACCCGACTCACTCGCTTATCATTGTGTGCTACCCTAGCCATCACTCAATTTAAAATCAATCAACTAGGTAGTTCAATAGGAGAATATTTTTGCAAAGGCGATCACTAAGAGATTTCCGTGATTTTTTATCGCCCGCGGACTTAATTAAAATTTGACTACCCTCTCACTAAATTTTGAAGATAAAAATTGGCTATGTGCTAGTTAGGAAATTTCTTGACTTGTGTGTGTGTCCAATTCATTTTTCGGTAGTCGATTTTAGTTAGCTCGTCCAAATCAAAGAGTCCATATCTTTCCCACCCTTTTCTTCTAAAAAAAAAAATCCAAAAATATTTTCTTTCATTTTTATAAAAAAATACAAAAATATTTTCTTTCTTTCCTTTTTAGAAAAATCCAAATTTTTTTTTCCTTCTATTTCTTCACAAAAATCCAAAACATATCTTCTTCCTTTATTTTAATAAAAATTCAAAAATATTTTCTTCCTTTCATTCTCTAAAAAAAACCAAAAAAACAAAAAAATAAAAAAGGTCGTGTTCGGTGTTTCTTCACCCTCACCCTTGTCAAATTATCGAACAAGACTGACGCTTCAGTCTTGTTTGGGGGTGATTCTCATCACCCAATTTTCTGCCGCCCCGCGCCATCATTGTTCTTTTCCTTAGGGTGAGAATGGATCGGTCTGGCTGAAGACATTAAACTTAGCGCTACCGGGAGGCAGCCCGCGTTTCTTGTACTAGTCTCATCCTGTTTGGGGGTGGTGTTTCACATCACCCTATGTTTTACCATGCTTATAGACTTGTACACCTTTTTTTTTCTTTTCTTTTCTATCCCTTTTTATTCAGGTTTATTAATGGCTTCATCTGTCCACTTCATTAGCGGTTCATTCTGGTAATCTCTTTCCTACCTTATGCTCTCAATTTTAAAAATCATTTTACCTAACATCGAGGACGATGTTCCTTTTTGTTTGGGGGTGTGGAGTTTTATCAAAATCATGCCTCTTTTAAAAAATTTTGATTTTTAAACCTGATTTTTAAAATTTCGTGCAGTTTCTTTCATCTCACTCATTGATGTGAATTTTCAATCATCCATCTTTCAAAAGTCTAGGAATCAAGCTAGAGAATATTTTTTCTAATAGCTTATGTAATACATAACAAGGCATTTTGCACCATGAATTTCTAGACTCAAAAAAATTTGCGCACTTATCACGTCACTACGGTTAGAGTTGAGGAGTACTACAATTCTAAAGAGAACCTTAAGGATCACTAGTAGAGACTTTAGCTTGTGAGATTTGTGCCTTTCACCCTTTTAGAGTGTTTTACGCAATCTCCGAGTCACAAGTTGATTCAATTTCGTTTGGTTCCGCATTAAATTGTTGTATGATCTCATTATTCTTTCATAAAATTTTGGCTTGATCACCGAGAACGACATCCCTTTCGAGTTGTAAGAAACGCGTGTCTTAAAATTTGTCCCGATCACTAGATTTTCACCACACCTTCACTCATACACCAACCAAATTTCATTTATCATACATTCATACACCTTCCATTTTCCATATCATCACCATATACCATACCGCCCATTTCCATATCCACAGAGAATAGTGTTGAAAGTAAAAGGAGAAGATCCGTCATAGAGAGTGTTTGCATTTTTAGCGAATATCTCTCCCAAAGCCGATTCAGATGGAGAAAAATTTGATACAAATCTATGTTGGGGTTATTTGTATTTTTAGCAGATTTATCTCATACATTGATGTGTATTTGGAAAAGAAGAAAAAGAGAAAGTTGCAGTCAAGAAATAAAGACATTTGTTCGTCTATGAGTGATACACTCTTCTCAAATATCCACCACCATCCATCCATCATATCATCATCCCATCCTATCCTGCCTACCTCATCCGAAACATCCCACATCATCATATCCTTCATATTTCATTTTCCCCCTCACCCATATACATCCATGTTCCCCTAGATGTTCGGGCAAATGAGAGTCAACGTGGTGAATAACTCGACGTTCTCACTATTGTGATTTGCATTCTTTTCGTGAGATCAATTTTCTTTCTAATTATTCGTTATTTCTTATATGTGTGTGAGACGTTTGAACTTGCTTACATTTACTCACCTCCTCACACACAAGAGCGATACACTAACCCATATCTCGAGAGTTCATTTGAGAGTGATATATCTAGTGAGATTTGAAGTTGAAGCGTTGATTCCGACAAGGCAATCTAGGAATTACTCTTATGATTCTCGACCCGTTTCGACTGATTCACACTACACACGTTGAGTTCTAGGAAGGATGTGCCTTGAGTATTTACTTAGCTAAACTTTTACATTTCTAGCTTGTATTTCTGAAAATATTTTCCCATGTGATGGATTGTGCGATTATTCTATGTCCAATAAGATATTGACTGCCTTTCAATAAAATTTTTGCAAAATAAGAATTTTGTGGGTATATTCCCTGCAAACCCTCACGAGACACAACTCGTCCTGTAGGGCAACCTATAGGTTTAAAGGCTTGTTGCACATGCTAAGTGCAATCGCAAGTGCTCGCGAAAGTGGTACACTTTTAGTTTCTTATCTTTCTCTTTCTCTCTATCTTATTGCTCGAGGACTAGCAACGCTCTGTTTGGGGGTGGTGTGATAAGCACCCAAAACTGTATAATTTATGCCCCGAATAGATGTATTTTAGTTGCTAATTCTCGACAATATGGGTCTTATGTGCTTAAATGTTTATTTTGTAGGCCGAATGCACGTTGCGGTGTCCAAATGCGTATTTCAAGGCAATTGTGCATTTTATGGAGCTAATTCCCTCTCCAGTCCCTAACTCGAGCCTAAACCTAGCCCAAACTTATCCCAAGCCTGTGTGTGTTTTATTTGTGTCATTTTATTATTTTTTAGATTTTTAGTTTGAGTCTTTTCTATTTTTAGGATTTATTTTAGATTTATTTTAGAATTTTTAGATTTTATTTTCTATTTTCTATTTTTATTAATATAATTTTACTTTCTTTTGATTTTGATTAGTTTTTAGTTTAGTCTTATTTTATTAAGATTAGTTTTAATAGTTTATTTTTTTTAGTTTATTAGATTTTATATTTTTTTTGGGGGGGGGGGTGGGGGGGGGGGGGGGGGGGGACTTTAGTTTTTAGATTTAATAGATTTATATTTTTATTTTTATTTTCATTTCATTTCTTTTTATTTTTATTTTTATTTTTATTGAGTCTTTATGTTATTTTTTTTAGAATAGAAATTTAATTTTTAGATTTTTAGTTTTTATAATTTTATTTTATTAGTTAGTTTATATTTTTTAGGGGTCCTAATTAAACACACACAACCCTTATTACACTCTCACTCACCCTCACCCTCATACTAACACCCTATACCCTCACCACACCTTATCACAACCCAAATCATCTTCTTCCTCTAACACCCTCTCTCTCCTCTATCATCCATTAAACCAAAACTCAACCCCATTGCACACCTCTCTCTCTCCCCAAACTCAAATCCTCTAAACCCATATCCTCCGGCGCCGGACCTCCTTCTCCCTCGCTGGCGCCCTTTTACGGTTGTACCCAGCACCCTGATCCAGCCCCTCTCTCTCCTCGTGATGCCACCGCCGCCACACCCCTGCTCCGGCCAGTAACCCGGAACCTAAACCCTTACCAGCGGAAAACCCATTCTGGCGCTCACCAACCGGTCTCTCTCTCTTCACCGACGGAGTCCCGACTGCCTTCCGACCATACCCCGACGACCCTCTCCCTCTACTCCGGCGAGATCCAAGCCGACGGTACCTCCTTACACCGCTTCACCCAAAACCTCCAAACCGGTCACCTGTTCTTCCAACCCATTTACCCAAAACCCATTTCAAAACCCATCAAGCACCATACCCATCTACAACCACCTCCATGCCAAACCCAAGAAAACTCATTTCCATTGTCCCTTCTAGGCCAAGGACCCACGACTTCCTTCAATCTGCCAAAACATAACCAAAAACCAAATGCCACTTAAACCCCACATGTGCATTAAACCATTTAAACCCATTTTCCCATAATACCCCCCAACTAACCTTGTCTAACCAAACACCCAAAATACCCTTCAAAACAAATAAGATTTTATCCTCACCACCCTCACCCACATGACCTCACACCCCTCATGTGCACATCCTTATTTTACCAATTTAACCCCTTAGCTCCAATTGCATATAAAAGAAGACCTCAAGGCCATTTGAGAGGAATAAAATCATCAACTAGAGAGGAAATTCTAGAGAGAGAGATAGGTTAGAGTAGAAAATAAATTAGGTAGAATATTTTTGTAAATAGTTTTGTTTTTATCTTTTTAGATATTTGTGAGAAATTAATTGTTGAGTGATTCAAATGAGTGTTTGTATGTAATTGAATATGGTGGAAAGCTCATTTGGATTGGATATTGCTCAATTTCAATGGAGGATTAGAGTCCAATTTTGCAAATCAAGGAGACTTGTTTGAAGATTTGTCCTCTTACCCTTCTATTTTATTTGTTTATGCCTTGATTACTAATTTGTCATGTTTAATATCATGGTAGGCTAAAACCCCTTTCAAGGGGTGGGGTGAAACCCTTATTTGATATTATTTTAGTTTAATTAGTTTGCTTACTTGAAATTTCCCTTTGAATGTTAAATTTGATCCCTCACCCTTAGATTTACGCCTCGAGAGAGGGTAAATGATTTTCGAGAGAAAATCGAAATTGTAGTGATAATACCCATTTTAGATTCGAACTAGAGATAGGGGTTTCTTAAGTGGGGTATTATCATTTGAATTTCAACTCTAAATTTAATTTCTAAGATTGACATAAATTCTAATTGATCGATCCTAGCGGGTGATTAATTAAAAGGAGTGTTGATATAATTTTCTAGAGTTGTGAGGTGTTAATTTTAACTTTCTAAAAGATTACTCTTCTAATTACACTTGCAACGAGAGTTGGTTTGTAATTTTAATATTAATTTGGGAGAATTCAAATAATTAAATTAATTAATTAGAATGATTAAAATTTGTGGTGTAATTCCACTCCTTGATTGTTCTCACAATTATTTACCTCACTTTATCTTTTATTTTAGTGTTGGACTTTATTTTCATTTTAGTTACTTTCTAGTTAGTTATTTTCATTTAGTTTAGTTTAGTTTAGATCTCACCTCACCCTTTTGTTTTAATATTGAAAAAGCTAAAAAAATTAGAAAAAGTGAAAAAGCACAAAAAGAAAATAAAAAGTTAATTACAATTGAATTTGTTCCATGTGCTTTACTCCTTAGAAAGTGGATTGACACCCTTACTTACCTCTATACTTTAGATTGTTACATTTTGTAGGTATGTGAGGTTTTGATTAGAAGGACTTTTCAAGCAACGACAGAAATACACGTAAAAGTTCTTTTTATCAACAAGATCTAGAAGATATCAATTCCTACCTTAGAAAGCTACCTATGTTGATGATTCCAAATGATGGGGATCCATTATTCCTTTTTTTCATAGTTTCTAACCATGTAGTAAGGTCTTCCCTAGTATGCGAGAAAGAAGGAAGTTAACATCCAATTTACTACACTATTAAGACACTCCTGGATGCAGAAGAACGAAACTTGCCTCTGGAGAAGCTCGCATATGCACTAGTAGTTGCCTTGATGAAGATAAGGCATTACTTTGAGACTTATTTAACGATTATAATCACTTATTAACCCCTCAAATCCATTCTGTGAAAGGTTGACCTCTATGGACGACTCTCAAAGTGGTCGGTGGAACTTGAGAGTTGTGATGTCCGCTTCTATTGTAGAACGACGATTAAGGGGATAGACCTTAGCAGATTTCATTACCAAATTGACAGGAGATCAACCAATAAACCAACTGGAAAATGGGCAATCAATAATACATGAAGCACGATCCAAGGAATGGACCACTTAAGTTGATGGAGCATATAATTCCAAGGGGGTAGGAATAGGGATCATTCTTGTCACCCTCGAAGAAACTATGATTGAGCAAGGAATCATATTGGGATTTAAGGCCTCTAACAATGAAGATGAGTATGAAGCAATGATCACTGGTGTGTAAAAAGCCAAACTGCTAGGGGAAAAACACCTCCACACATTTGGAGATTCCAAACTGGTTTCCAAGCAAGTAAGTAAGGAATTTAACGCCAAAAAAGATCGAATGGCGGCCTACCTCACCATAGTGAGAGGACTCATGGAAGATTTTAAGAAAGTGGAAATTCAATAGTTCCTTAGGGGAAGAACAACCATGTACATGCCT
The DNA here is from genome assembly GCA_949130495.1 of Sambucus nigra. Lineage (NCBI taxonomy): Eukaryota > Viridiplantae > Streptophyta > Magnoliopsida > Dipsacales > Adoxaceae > Sambucus > Sambucus nigra. Next base: position 590,520,289 of record OX422208.1, read on the forward strand.
TGGTAACTTTAAGTTCAGCAATCAACTCATAACTAAGGAGAACTATTCATATAGAGTTCCTTGCACAACTAAGCATTGATAAGATCATCCTAGCCGAGCAAGTTTTCATCACAAAGAGGTCCCCAAGTTGGATGGATCCCATTATTAATTACCTAAAGAGTGACACACTACCTGATGATAAGAGGTTAGCCCACCAAATAAGGGTCAAGGATGCTTTTTTTACCTTTCCTTCGAGGGGAAAGCTTTACAAGAAGTTGTTTACAGGCCCGTACCTCCATTACATTCACACACAAGACACCGAACAAGTTCTCAGTAAGCTCCATGAAGGCATTTATGAGAGTTATGCAGGTGGAAGATTGTTGAACTTTTGATCAATCAAGTAAAGATATTGGTGGCCTCATATGGAAAGGGATGCGTGTGACTATGTTCGTATGTATAAAAAGTGCCAAAAGCACTCCCCCATGGTCCACCAGCCTACTAGAGACCTAAAATACCTGACCAACCCATGGCCCTTCGCTCAAAAGGGATAAGATATAGTGGGACCACTACCTACCTCATCTGGGAATTTTAATTATTTATAAGGCGGTACAAACTACTTCACTAAATGGGTAGAGGCAGAACCACAGGCAAATATTTGAGACTATGACGTGACAAGGTTCATCTGGAGGAACATTATAACACACTTTTGGCTACCAAGGGTTGTTATAATTGATGAAGGAATGCAATTTGAATGTATATTCTTTCAAGCCTTTTTCTATGAGCATGGTATCAAGCACAACTTTAGTTTTGTGGCGTATACCCAAAGCAATGGGCAGATGAAAGATTCCAATAAAATCATGCTCGATGGGCTGAGAAAATGACTCAAAAGGGCTAGGGGTGCCTGGGTCGATGAACTCCCTCATGTTTTGTGGGCATACCGTACCACCTCCAAGAAACCAACTGAGGAAACACCATTTCACTCTCTTATGGAATGAAAGCTATCATCCCATTAGAATCAGGTCTCCCTACTATAAGAACCACTTTGGACGACCAAGGCCTCAATGATGATGCACTATGCATGGATCTTGACATAACAAATGAGCGATGAGAGATAGCCTTGATTAAGTTAGACTCCTACCACTAGCAACTGGCCAATCAATATAATTAAAGGGTTAACCCTCAGAAGTTTCTGATAGGGGACTATCTCCTAAGGAAAGTCCTCGATAATATCGTAAAACCATTGGACAACAAACTAGGACCAAATTAGGAAGGACCCTTCAGAGTGATCAGAGATGACCTTCAAGGAGCATATCACTTGGAAACGCTAGAGGGAAGGGAGATACGAAGAGCATGGAACACAACCAACCTCAAGAAGTTTTACTTTTAACTCTTCTTTATCTTTACTAGCACATTTAGTTTATGAATTTTTTTATTTTCAAACTTATATTGCTCAAACATTATTCAATGAATAAAGGTCGATTTGGCCCTCTTGGTTTCATATTTTTGCATTGGCTGCCTAACTCTTGATGGTAACATCTTATTAATGCGCACCCTTTCCAATCGACATCTCCTTCGTGAATGGCTAAACTGTTGAGATTACGACAAGTTGTTCAACTTATTTTCAAATCAGAGAACTTAACATGCAAATCAGGGTTCGTAGCAATTACAGCGAGTTAGTAAACTCAATTAAATTACTACATCCCCCAGGTGCTTGTTGTAAACACAAGGGACCTCATGGTTTGCCCCAGCGAATACAAAAGGCCTATAGAGGATCCTTAGGCAACAAAGACAAATTATGTTGGTAGCCAACTTCGTTGGTCGCAAAAACCTACTCAAGCGGATGGCCCAATAGCTAGTGCATTCTCACCATCATCTTTATTAGGCATAAGAAAGTGTGATGACACAACCTAAAAGGTAAAGTAAATGGAATGACACTGCTAAGGCATGTTGGACTAGGAGAATGTTCAAGTATAAAGCAACCTATGGCTAAAACTATATTTTAAATACCATTTAGTTAGCTATAAAGCTCAAAATGTTAAAATCAAAGATAACAAATGACTCAAAGTGGTCGATAAAAGTATCGAGAATCACTACTTCTTGGTCTATAGAATATGCATGTTTAGTCAACACAAGCTCAAAACATCGAAATGCAGTAAATGACACTTTTTTATTAACTGAAATAAAAAAGTTACATTTACATAAAAAACCAGGATACACACAAAAAAATTACGATGGCCCAGGATAGAAAGCAAGGTAGTCTGCAGCACGAGCTCTCCGACCATTATCTGGGTGAGGCACAAATTCTTCTTTAGCAACTTCCAAGTAGTGTTCTAGGAGTTGAGCAGGAATACCATCTATTGGAATCAACTGGTCATCCCTCAAATAAGGATTATGGTGGACTGGGCAATCAATCTAATATTTATACCACAGGTTAGACTCCTTAGGCATCCTCAATTCCCTGAGGGAACTAAGCCACCCCCTGGAAAAGACAAGGTCCTCTACTTCCTTTAGTCTTGCTAGGGCATCAGTCTAACCTTGGTCATAGCCATTTGCCCAGATTTGCTGAGGACCTCTTCGGAATAAGTGCCTCAACCTTATAACATCTCTTTGGATCCCATCAATAATTACGTATGCCCATTGAACATCTCCTTTGAGCTCATGTAGCTATCTTTGCAGAGCTTGGGTCTCAGGTAGAATTACCCCTATGGCCAGTAATGAAGATCCTTGAAGTACAAAGGAAGACGCCGAGTGGGTGTTCTCCTTCAATCGAGCTACCTATTTTTTTGGGTCATTATTTTCCTTCTAGATCAACTCGCTCACCTGATTCACCTCACCGGAATCTAGGAGTTTGGCCTTCAATTCATTAATTTACTCTTGAACAGAGGCCCCAATTTCCTCTATTTCTTGGAGATCGTCTTTTAATTGGATGACTAGTTAAAATTATTCTTTGTATTATTGATTTCTTACCCTCGGATATTTACAAATCTTTACAAAATCTTTACGAGCTTTCCAACTAATGTTCAAACCTAGGATTTTCCCTAGACGGGAATCAATCGGGATATATTCATCTAGATCAAGGGTATACAAATCATCAAAACAAGTAAAAGTCAAAAAGTGTAAAAAAATACATAAGTAAATACAAAATGATAACATTCTTTCCATTAATTTCAAAAAAGAGCTGTGGCTTAAGCCATTACAACAGGTTCTAAAGGAAAATTACAGTTTGTTAAAAGAAAATGCTTGTACAAGGAAAACTAAATTCCTAGACTACAAGTCCTACCCTATAACCTGATGTTCCTCGACCACAACTTTCCCCTTATCAGCAAATCTAGATCTTTGGACAGCTTCAACCTTACCCCCAATAGGGACAATCATTATTCTCCATATTCATTATGTCGTCCTTCCTCATATGGATCAGGGCAAGGGAAGTGGAGGTTGAAGAGATCAAATTCAGTAGGGGTTCCATTTGGCTTCAGTGCTTGGTCACAGCTCTTCTTAATAATAAATTTGCATCCATAGGCGAGATGCCCCTCCGCATCATCATAGGCTTTGTAAAAGACCTCACGATAGCTGTCATCCTTATCTTGTGCAAGATCACCCTCAAGTTTAGTGACCTTGCTCTACAAGCCCTGTTTATCCTCTATGCACTTGTCTTTTTCAATAACAGCTTTATTTTGGGATGCCTCTAGCTCATTAAGGTCCTTGGATAACTTTCCTTTATCTTGCTCCTAGACCTGGCAAGCTCCAGTAAAGGCCTCCTTCTCAGAATTAAGAGCATATTTTAGCTCTTCTCCTTTCTAGACTTATTAGCATGATCGTTTAAGAGAGTTGTGAAGTCAGATAATAACTGCATGAAGAAAAATAGGACTATATAGTTAATTCTAGGATAGAGAAGACAGAAGGGAGAGGAAAAGTTATGAATATAAGGACTCATCAGGGCCATCCCATGAGTAGTCTTCAAAGATAGTTGGGATGATCCCATCCTCGAAGATTGTTCGCCATCAGCACCGAGCATGACCTTCTTCGATAACTAAGGGACAAGGTGGGGGCATCTCCCATACTAACCCCCTCGACAATAGCAATGGGAACCAACCTTCTCTTGGCCTCCCTCCTCTACTCTTCTCTCATTCTTTCCCCTTCCTTCTCTTTCTCTCCCTTCTTCTCTTCCATCTCATTCCTTATCTCTTTCTCTTTCTCCTCTTCTTTCACCCTATCAAACGAGCTAGAACCAGTGGCCCCAGGGGACCAGAACTAGATGTATTTCAGAACTTTAACCTATCAGATAGGATGGCCTGATCATCGTCATCATCAGAAAGTTTTAGCTTCCTCCTTTTGAGTAAGGAGAATATATTTCTCTTCTTCTTCTTCTTCCTCTTTTTATTCATCCTCCTCCTCTTCTTCTTCTTCCTCCTTTTATCTTCTTCCCCCTTACTCCTCTTCAGAGCTTTCTTCCCCCTTTTTAATCACTATAGGATTAGAAGGGCCTACTTCAGGACCTTTTAATATCGGGAATCTATCAACCGGATGAGCAATATAATCTAAAACCTATATTTTGTACTCCAGCAGAAAGGCTGCCGACATTGCATGCTCGTCGTCTGTCAATCATTCCTTAATTCTTCAAGCCTTTACAAACTTGTTAGTATCAATTTCACTGATATAAGGTTCCTAATTTTTGGTACGAGCTGAAAAAATAAAAGAGAAGGAATATCAACCAAAGGAATAGGGATAGAAGAACAAGAAGTCCACAATCTGGAATGAAAAGAAAAAAAGAAGTGACTTATTTCGGCCTCTCCATAGTAAAAAATCACATGGCCCTATTGCCTCTCGCCCATAGAAGTAGGAGGCCACCGCCAGTTCCTAGTAATAAAACCATGTTCTCAATAATACTTATGGAAATCCAGAAGATTTACTACTAACAACCACTCTGTCTTTTTGTTCTTTAAATATAATAGACCTTCTTTGGTTCGCGTCCACACGTAGTAGCAGCATAGTTTGACAAGACCTAATTTTATTCCATAGAGGGTGTTTATTCTATGAACTCCATCAACTATCTTCCAAACATTTGGGGTAAACTAAGCAGGAATAACTTTAAAGTATCTACATAACTTAAGCAATAAATCATCTGGGGGAACATTAAACCCCCCTGAGTTATCATAAGGGTGTAAATCCAGTGTTCCCAAAATATCATGGACATCCTGTGGTAGAGGGGCACAGTCGATAACTACCCAGTCAGGGTTATTATAATACCACCTAAATTCATCTACTGAATTATTATCTAACATCGTTGTGATTTTATAAACAAGAAAGAGAAACCAAATCTACAGTAACAAGCGAATGCAAAGAAGTAGAAATGAAAAGACAAAGACTAGAACTTACAAGTAATGGCGAAGCTTTGGTAAAGCACAAAAGAACAAGGACCCTGACTTTTGAAGCATAAAATGAGAAGAGAAGCTTAGAGACAAAGGATGTATATGATTGAACAATATCACTGAACTGATTGTTAAGTGTTCACACAACCCGATCTTCAGAACCTCTAATGACGGGTCACGTTTTCGCAGAAAGATTTTGGTTCTTCAATCTATCTTTAGGACAAACTTACCCCCTTCAACTCTTGCAAATTCAAATATGACATGCTATTTTTGAATATTGTGTCAGGTCTTAGGCCTTCGATTCGATTAAAATCTATTGGTTTATAACTATTAGCCCAAAGATTTTAGAGGAAATTATGGGAGCCCATTTATTATAGTCTATGAAAGTATCCGACCATCCCAAATGGATTTACATGCTACCCAACCCAAATCATGACTTAATTTCCACATGAGTATTTTAGTTTTACAATGACACTTACGGATATGGTCAAATCATATACCAAGAATCTTAGATGAGATATTTAGGTATCTTTTGGCATATCCATGTGCTATTTTTTCATTCCTTAAACAACTCTAACTCTATCATGATGTATCTATAAATTGTACAACCTGACCTGGGGCAAAGGGTCTTTAACTCATGACTTTGAGAAACACTTAACAAGAACACTAACCTCTCTGTGGACATAGGAAAGTTGTCAAACCACATATATCGTTGTGCTGTGATCTTTTACTTTTTGTCTTTCTGATTATTTTCATGGATTTCTTTGTTGTGATATTTTCTACACTCACAGATTATATATGGATTCTAGTTCTTTGAATTTTGGTAGAAAGAACCCAAGAAACGAACTAAGGATTTTGGTTGAATCCCGCCTAAGAAAAATGCTTTAGTTTTGTGTTCTATAATCTTATTCAAACCTTGTTCGAACCTTTTTTGAACGTCATTCGAACGAGATTTCGTTCTCTTTCAAACGAGATTGGATTTCATTCGAATGACCTGTGAGTTGGGGTCGGGCTAGAATCGTGGAAATGTTTTGGCTAATTTTATGAACTCAAGATAGTATGTGGGAGGTTGTCCAAATGAGTTGATATATAACTAAAAATAATTTTTTCTTTCTACTTATGAGTTGAGACTTTAATAATTAACTGGGGTGCTCAGTTAAGGGACTAGTTAAATAACTAAATTGAAAAGTTAGGATGAATTTCTGGATTTAGGTGAACCGTGCTTGGTGCGATATGTGTACGAGTTAAGTGATTATTATGTATACATATTAAAGTGACCTATATCTATGTGTGTGTATGTGTGTGTGTGTGTGCATGTGTGTGTGTGTGTGTGTGTCTATGTGTATGCTACTTATTTTGATTAAACATACCTACTCGTGAGTGCTATCGTAGGAGGGTAGTGGGCAGTCCGCCCTGGCGTTGACCAACATATGTTGGGTTGATTCCCTAGGTTATAATACTATTGCATGACCACTATTCGTGTGTGTTGATAAATGTTGGTTTCGAGTCCATTTGGGTGGCGCAATTTGGTATGGTTGTATCCCATGGATGCATGTCTATGATCATCTCCAATGTATGTGTATTTGATTGGGATCAGTGCTGAGATTCCGACCCGATGGATTTGTGTGAGGCATGCCGTCTGGAGCCGAATAGCACACTTAGAATGTATTCGCGAGGTCCAATCTCTATAGATACGGATATATGTATATAATAAGTGATATATATGTATGCTTATGTGATATTGTGTGTATCTCTATTTATAGCTCGAGCGTATCTATGTTATGAGTAGTATGCGATCATTTATTTAAATAGCGGTTATGTGTCCTAGTTAGGTTGGGTAGTTTAATTAGGATAAATAAAATGAAGGCGTTAGCTATGCACTGTAGTTGAGAGGTGAGGTTTATCTCAAGGAAGTGAGACCGGTTAATATTTAAAGTAATACACTACTATTTAAATGATTTAAAACAATTATATTAATGCAAAAACATTTTCTACTCTATGGACTTTGACCCGCATGTTTTTGCCTTTCCTTGTTTTCCTTTTGACACCCTAAGTTGTGACACCCCGCCTAACTAAATACCGGGCGATCACTCCTTTATTAAATTAAATCAAGGTATACAGTTGGTTCATTCTCAGCATCACTGTCGATAAAAATAATTTTTTTAATTTAACACCCTAAATAATTAAGCTAAGTGTCAAAACCATTTTCATACATGACTTTCCAAATTTTATTTAAAGAAAAACATTTAATTTATTTATTAACATCATTCAGTAAGTAAGAATCACACCACATTAAATATCTGCAACATAGTCCAATTAAATTAAAACATTCATCAATCGAATGTCAACATGCGAAATATAAAGTAACACAATCAAACTGAATAAAACCCATAGTAATAATACTGGAAATAACTGAAATACAAATGTCCCAATAATAATGAAATAATGGAAAGGGCGAAACATGCCCAATAAATGAGAATACAAGAAGTGGAGTCAATAAAGGAAGCCGTCTACGCAAGTGACCTGCAACTCCCACCTAAGCTGCAGCGCGTCCCTCTCAAGGGATCCTAAGCAAGACGCCCCTGTGGCTGGTCACCTGAAAAATATACATATATATCCAAGAGAGAGAGAGAAAAAGAAACGGGTCAGAGCCTGAAAGTGTTTTTGATTTAAAATACGTTTAGCAAGTATTTAAATTGATACAGGCCAATGCAACAACATATTAGTGCGTCACTCTCTTGAGAAATACTCACCTCTCTTCTAATGTCCACACCTATCGCACTAACCTTCCCAACGGTTTATCTTATCATTTTATCATACTAACCTTACCAATAATTTAGCGTATCTTAACTTACTCATAAGATTACAAAACCGGACAATATTATTGTTTAAAAAAGAATACTTTCAATTAGCAGCACAACTCTCGTTTTAGATTTTATTTCTATATAAAGTTTCCCAGTGAGACATTATACTTTTCAAACAAGTATTTTCGATTTATAATCCAGAATTATTTCTCACTTACTAAATCACGAAAACATTTTATATTTCCCAAATTCAGATATATATATATTAAGCACCAGTGTAATATATATATATATTCTAACAGCACCAACATGCAAACTATGGTGTAGGCATACTCTTCTATCCAATCCCCGTATCGTTCACAATAAGGGATATACAAGTTCGGAATCACTCTCGAACTGTATCAACATATATACACAAAACAAGATTGAGGAGAAGTATAGATTCCAAGTCTCTAAGAGGTCAGTACATACCCCACGCCTCTTAGGACCGTCTGAACTATCGATTCGATAGCCTGTACCAAGGATATCTATCTTCTAGGGTACAAGTCAATATCCCCCGTAAAGGTCCCATCGAGATCAGACTGTCCCAGCGCGATAACCTCAAGGATAGCAAGTAGCGCGGGTACGTTTTCCACATGTATATAATATATGGACACACAATCATATAATTATACCACTTTTATCGTATTAATATAGGTTCCTCTCGTCACCCATAATTACAACAATTATCCTTAATTTCACATTATTAGTATTACGTATAAGGTTTCATATCTAACCTTAACTCGAAGGGTTTTCTCACTTATTACGTGACATTCGTGGACTCTATACTTCCAAGTAGAAAATTTAGTAGGTATACCTCTATTTACTATCGTAGCTATTCGCCGAAATCTCTCACTTGAAATACGTAGTTTCATCGTTCATTATATAATTATCCCAAAAACAAGATTCTCGTCTTATAATAAAGTTCTCAACACTTATTCATATGTCCTACTGGTCTTTCCTATTTCCCAAATCATTTCATTAAGAATTCCCAATAATTATTTTACGATAAATTCAATTTAACTAATTAAACAAGGTAAATAGGAGTCTGCCAGGAGGGGTCGATCGATCGAGGTCTGGGGCTCGATCGATCGAACCTTCGATCGATCGAAGCTCTAGGCTCGATCGATCGATCAAGCAGGTTTGCAAAATCTACAGAATTGCAGTTACGGGTTCTACCAATTTTCTTCATCCAAAACCATGTTTTTCCATTCTAAACGTCCCAAAAATCCTACTACTAACATTATATCAATATACCAGATGTTTTCAACGTAAAGCATGTGTATATCTAACATTAAACATGGATAATTAACCCAAAATCTCATCTAATCATCAAGAACCCTAGAGTTTTTCTTAATCATGGTTCTAATCTATTTTTACCAGAATTTCCTTCTAATATATCATCCAAATTTTGTGGGTTATATTCCTCTACATGGAAAGGATTCCAGAATTTCATATACATCAATACTACATGCATTTTCCTAACACAAATTGGGTTTTCTTCCATATTTGTCATCTCTAATCATTCCTAACTAACATGAAGATTGCACTAACGAAAATACGCAAGATAAATACTTTCCTGTTATTTTCAGAAGTCTGGTTTGCAGATGAATCCGGTGTGGTTGCGTTCCCCTTCTCGCGATCTACGCGTTGGTGGTGGCGGCGGTGCAAACCGGTGACTTTTTGGCCTTGAACTTCCTTGGAGCTCTCTCCTCTCTTCTCCAATGGCCGTCACTTGTGTTCGGAATATTCTAACCATTAAAGACTAACCTAAATGGCTGATATAGGTTGCTGAATTTCGTTTGTTTAATTACCCAAAAAGGTGAAATGACTAAATTGCCCTCCCGGGGTACCAATTAGGCCTAAAAACACCCCGAGACCCAAACTAAACCCCGGGTACACTTTTCTGACTATCTCGACCCTTCCGGACGCGTTGGCGCACTCAAAATGACAATACGAATAATTTATAAAATATTCACTTTTTATTTAACAAAATTAGTCCCGACGTGACACGGGCACGTCCCGACTTAAATTTCCGAAATTGTCATTTTAATTCACTCATGACATTCAATATAACCAATATAATATATTACTTTGCTCATTAGTAATATTCAACAAATTTCCCATAATTACTAACTCTCGTCACGTTAATAATTATAACATAATTAGTTTCCGAATTTTTATTAAATAAATCATTCACGTTAAATTTAATAGATCCCCAAATTAATATAGCATAAAAATATGGGGTATTACATACTTCCCCCCTAATAACGGAATTTCGTCCCGAAATTCGGAAAATAAGGCATACCTGGTAAAAACAACTCTGGATATCTCTCGCACATATCTGCCTCACGCTCCCAAGTGGATTCCTCCACATTATGATGCTCCCACTGGACTCGCACAAGTGGAACTATCTTCGACCTCAATCTCCTCTCACTATAGTCTAGAATAGGCACTGGTCTCTCCTCGTAAGAGCTATCAGACTGTAAGTCTATCTCATCTATCACAATGTGAGTATGGGCCATATCATCCCGAAGATATCGTCTCAATGACGAGATGTGGAATACATCGTGGATGCGATGTAAATGTTCTGGAAGTCCCAACCTGTATGCAACCTGCCCAATCCTCTCGATGATGGGAAATGGTCTCACGTATCTCGAAGCCAACTTCCCCTTCTTCTCGAACCTCATCACTCCCTTCATAGGAGATACACGCAATAACACTTGGTCTCCCACATTAAACTCCCGGAAGAACCATTTCGCATTGGCGTAGCTCTTCTGCCTGTCCTGGGCTACCCGAATACGACTCCTGATTATCTCAATCCTCGCGGAGGTCTCCTGAATCACTTCTGGTCCTAGAAACTTATTATCCCCCACCTCGAGCCAACAAGTTGGAGAACGACAAGGCCTGCCATACAAAGCCTCAAATGGAGACATACCAATCGTAAACTGATAAGAGTTATTATAAGCAAACTCTACCAGTGGAATATGTGGCTCCCAACCTCCTCCAAAATCGAGAACACACATGCGTAGCATATCCTCTAACATCTGATTAGTACGCTCTGTCTGTCCATCTATCTGCGGGTGGTAATCTGAACTCAGCCTCAACTCAGTACCCATAGCCTCCTGAAAGCTTTCCCAAAAACGAGACACAAAAATCTTGTCTCTATCTGACACCATATTCAGGGGCACCCCATGTAATCTGACAATCTCCGCGATGAACAACTGAGCATACTGACCCATGGTATAATCTGTCCGCACCGGCAGAAAATGAGCCACCTTGGTCAAACGGTCTACAAACACCCAGATAGAGTCGTGGCCCCGCTGTGATGTAGGCAACCCTATAATAACATCCATGGAAATACTCTCCCACTTCCACGCGGGTACTTCCAATGGCTGAAGCAATCCTGACGGTTTTTGATGGTCCACCTTCACCAGCTGGCAGGTAGAACACTTGGACACGAATTCAGCAATGTCCTTCTTAATCCCACTCCACCAGTATTTCCTCCTCATATCCTGGTACATCTTATCTCCTCCAGGATGTACTGCAAATCGGGACCCGTGAGACTGGGTCATCACTGCGTGACGTAATTCTGCTCCTTCTGGAACCACCAATCTCCCATTAAACCGCAAACCTCCATCAGAACTAACAGAATAGGACTTAGCACCCTCAGATAGAAGTCGCACAATCTGCTCCTGGCAAAATGGGTCTGTGGTCTGTGCTTGTATCACCCTCGTAACAATCTCGGGTGTGACTGACATAACGGATATAAAAGAACGTGCTACTGCATCCTGGTGACCCAAATCCTTTCACTTTGCTTTCCAGACATTCGCTACCTCGTCTACCAGTCTATGACTCAACGCATCAGCAACTACGTTGGCCTTTCCCGGATGATACTGTATATCGAACTGATAGTCCTTCACAAACTCTAGCCATCTGTGCTGACGCATATTCAGCTCTCGCTGAGTGAACAGGTACTGCGGTGACTTATGGTCTGTGAACAAACGAAATTTCTCCCCCAATAAATAGTGCCTCCATATCCTCAATGCAAAGACGACCGCTGCTAACTCCAGGTCGTGGGTGGGGTAATTCTTCTCATGCGGCTTAAGCTTGCGGGAAGCAAAAGTTGTAGCCTTCTCCTCCTGCTGGAGTACACCTCCAAGTCCCCGTAAAGACGCATCGGTGTAAACCAGGTACTCCACAATCGGCTTTGGTAATGCGAGGACTGGCGCTGAAGTAAGCTTGTCTTTCAGCTCATCGAAAGCCAATTGAAAAGCGTCATCCCAAACATATGGTACTCCCTTGCGAGTCAGATTCGTCAATGGACCCGCTATTTTGGAGAATCCCCGAATGAATCTCCTGTAGTAACCATCTAACCCCAAGAAACTACGCACTTCTGTAGGTGTCTTGGGCTATCCCCACTCCCTCACCGCTGACACTTTACTCGGGTCAACTGCTATCCCCTGCTCAGAAACAACATGGCCCAAGAATTGTACTTCTCACAACCAGAATCCACACTTCTCGTACTTAGCATACAACTGATGCTCTCGTAGAGTCTGAAGAACCTGCCTTAGGTGCTCGGCATGCTCCTCCTCGGAGTGTGAATATATTAAAATATCATCTATGAAGACGATGACAAACTGATCCAAGAACTCTCTGAATACTCGGTTCATCAAGTCCATGAAAATGGCTGGAGCATTTGTGAGTCCGAACGGCATCACCCGGAACTCATAAGACCCATATCTCGACAAGAAGGCAGTCTTTGAAACATCCTGCTCTCTAATACGTAACTGATGGTACCCCGACCTCAGATCTATCATCGAAAAGAAAGTTGCTCCCCTTAACTGGTCGAACAGATCATCGATTCGAGGCAACAGATACTTATTTCGTATCGTTACCTTGTTCAACTCCCGGTAGTCCACACACAATCTCAGTGAACCATCTCGCTTCTTCACAAACAAGACTGGAGCGCCCCAAGGTGAGGTACTCCTACGAATGAAGCCCTGACCTAACAGCTGCTCTATCTGATCTCGTAGCTCTCGCATCTCTGTTGGAGCCATACGGTACGGTGCGCGTGCTATAGGTCTCGTATCTGTCAATAAATCTATAACAAAGTCTATCTCTCGACTGGGGGGTAGGCCTGGTATTTCCTGAAACACATCAGAATACTCCCTGACAACTGGGATCGAATCTAAGGGAATCACAACCTCCTTAGAGGTATCCTCCTCTATGTAATACAAATGAGAGGTAGAACCTCCCTCTGGGCGAGGCATCGCCACTACAAACATCTCTTGCCCCGGAATGGTAAAAACAATGCTCCCACCGAAGCAATCAATCATGGCTCTATAAGCTGCGATCCAATCCATACCAATAATCACATCATGCTCGTTCATGTCTAAAACTAACATGTCTGCAGGTAATACCCAGCTACCAATCTCTACCCCCACTCCTCGGCATATAAAGAAAATAAGTGACCCACTCCCCAGTGGTGAGTCCACACACGTCACTGTGCTTTCTGCCGTGGCTAACAACCCTAAGGCCTTCGCAAAATGCATAGCTATAAAGCAATGTTTTGCCCCCGTATCAATCAAAACCCGACCCATAGTACCATGGATAGGAAACATACCCTCAATCGCGGGTGGTGCCTGTGGAGCTGCTACCTGGTGGACGTTATACACACGTCCATACTGCAATTGCTCCTGCTGCACTGGAGCTACTGGAATGGCTGGTAAGGCTGGCACCTCGGCTGGAACTGGGAGGGAAGGTGGAAATAGTGGCCTCTGTGGCTCATTACGGGCTCCCTGCTGTTGTGGGGCCCTATCGCCCTCTGGGAAATCCTGACGCCTATGGCCGTGATTACCACACCCAAAACATCGGCCTCTGAAATTACCTCCCCTCTATCCCTGCTGACCACGACCCTGCTGGCCGTTACCTCCCCGCCACTGGCCCTGTTGGTCCTGATTAGCACACTGTTGGCCCTGCTACTGTCCCTGCTATCGGTGTTGGCCCTGCTGGCCCTGATGATTAGGCTGGCCCTGCCTATAGCCCCCATATCCCTTCCTAGAATCACCTGAACGGAATCGTTTAGCAGGGTCCCTCTGATGGGAACTCTGCTCGTGCTGACGAGTCTGTCCATGAGATGGTGCCCCACTGGCACTATTACCCCCGGTCCTGCTCTGCTGGTTGGACTCTCCTGCTCTCTTGCTTCCCTGCAGATGGAAGCGGTGATCCTGGCAATGTAGCAACGCGGCATTGAGTACATCAGTGAACGTACTCAGGGATAGATTCCCAATAAGGTGCTGATGGATCCTCCAAGCTAACCCGTCGAAAAATAGCATAATCTTCTTGCTCTTAGTAGGTGCCTAATCTGGCACAATGGTGAGAAGTCTCGTGAACTCCTCCTCATACTCAGCTACAATAAGGTTCTCCTGCTTCAGATTTAGTAACTTCCACCTCATCTCAGTCTGCACTGCGGGTGGAAAGTACTTGCGGTCAAACCGCTCCCAGAACAATTGAATAGGGATTGTGTCCCTCTCCTCCAAAGTGGTAGTGGACTCCCACCACTGCAATGCGGCTCCCACCAGCTTAAAGGAAGCCAATAACTTCTTTTGCACATCAGTGCACTCGTACATATGGAGATACCGCTGGATGTCCTTCTTCCATTGGCTAACTGTAACAATATCGGAGCTACCAGAAAACTCAAGGGGATGCGCTTTCTAAAAAGCATCCTGAACCCTCTCCCATACGGAGGGAAGCTGTGCTGGTACTGGCACCACTGCCTGAACCTGGGGTGGATCCTGCTGAATCACCGCTATCGCGGCATTCACCACCTGAGCAACAATGGTAGCTACTTCATTTGCATACATTGTGCCTGGTGCCGGAGCTGCTGGTTGCTCGGCCTGGGCACGCCTATCTTTCGGAGCACGTCTCGGAGGCATCTGAAACGTGAACAAGTTTATTAGTCTACAGTTATTGTCAAATCTCAAATAGCTGAAGACTTAAACGTAAAAGCAAGAATACAACAATCCTAAAAATAGGGCTCTATAGCAATAACGTTAAGCTGAAAGCGAAGTAAGCCGTACAGATCTTATGGACACTAGAACCTGATGCTCTGATACCACCTGTGACATCCCGCCTAATTAAATACCGGGTGATCACTCCTTTATTAAATTAAATCAAGGTATACAGTTGGTTCATTCTCAGCATCACTGTCGATAAAAATAATTTTTTTAATTTAACACCCTAAATAATTAAGCTAAGTGTCAAACCCATTTTCATACATGACTTTCCAAATTTTATTTAAAGAAAAACATTTAATTTATTTATTAACATCATTCAGTAAGTAAGAATCACACCACATTAAATATCTGCAACATAGTCCAATTAAATTAAAACATTCATCAATCGAATGTCAACATGCGAAATATAAAGTAACACAATCAAATTGAATAAAACCCATAGTAACAATACTAGAAATAACTGAAATACAAATGTCCCAATAACAATGAAATAATGGAAAGGGCGACACATGCCCAATAAATGAGAATACTAGAAGTGGAGTCAATAAAGGAAGCCGTGTACGCAAGTGACCTGCAACTCCCACCTAAGCTGCAGCGCGTTCTTCTCAAGGGATCCTAAGCAAGACGCCCCTGTGGCTAGGCACCTGAAAAATATACATATATATCCAAGAGAGAGAGAGAAAAATAAACGGGTCAGAGCCCGAAAGTGTTTTTGATTTAAAATACGTTTAGCAAGTATTTAAATTGATACAGGCCAATGCAACAACATATTAGTGCGTCACTCTCTTGAGAAATACTCACCTCTCTTCTCATGTGCACACCTATCGCACTAACCTTCCCAACGGTTTATCTTATCATTTTATCATACTAACCTTCCCAATAATTTAGCGTATCTTAACTTACTCATAAGATTACAAAACCGGACAATATTATTATTTAAAAAAGAATACTTCCAATTAGCAGCACAACTCTCGTTTTAGCTTTTATTTCTATATAAAGTTTCCCAGTGACAAATTATACTTTTCAAACAAGTATTTACGATTTATAATCCAGAATTATTTCTCACTTACTAAATCACGGCAACATTTTAAATTTCCCAAATTCAAATATATATATATATATATTAAGCACCCGTATAATATATATATATATATTCTAACAGCACCAACATGCAAACTATGGTGTAGGCATACTCTTCTATCCAATCCCCGTATCGCTCACAATAAGGTATATACAAGTTCAGAATCACTCTCGAACTGTATCAACATATATACACAAAACAAGATTGAGGCGAAGTATAGATTCCAAGTCTCTAAGAGGTCAGTACATACCCCACGCCTTTTAGGACCGTCTGAACTATCGATTCGATAGCCTGTACCAAGGATATCTATCTTCTAGCGTACAAGTCAATATCCCCCGTAAAGGTCCCATCGAGATAAGACTGTCCCAGCGCGGTAACCTCAGGGATAGCAAGTAGCGCGGGTACGTTTTCCACATGTATATAATATATGGACACACAATCATATAATTATACCACTTTTATCGTATTAATATAGGTTCCTCTCGTCACCCATAATTACAACAATTATCCTTAATTTCACATTATTAGTATTACGTATAAGGTTTCATATCTAACCTTAACTCGAAGGGTTTTCTCACTTATTACGTGACATTCGTGGACTCTATCCTTCCAAGTAGAAAATTCAGTAGGTATACCTCTATTTACTATCGTAGCTATTCGCCGAAATCTCTCACTTGAAATACGTAGTTTCATCGTTCATTATATAATTATCCCAAAAACAAGATTCTCGTCTTATAATAAAGTTCTCAACTCTTATTCATATGTCCTACTGGTCTTTCCTATTTCCCAAATCATTTCATTAAGAATTCCCAATAATTATTTTGCGATAAATTCAATTTAACTAATTAAACAAGGGAAATAGGAGTTTTCCAGGAGGGGTCGATCGATCGAGGTCTGGGGCTCGATCGATCGAACCTTCGATCGATCGAAGCTCTAGGCTCGATCGATCGATCAAGCAGGTCTGCGAAATCAGCAGAATTGCAGTTACGGGTTCTACCAATTTTCTTCATCCAAAACCATGTTTTTCCATTCTAAACGTCCCAAAAATCCTACTACTAACATTATATCAATATACCAGATGTTTTCAACGGAAAGCATGTGTATATCTAACATTAAACATGGATAATTAACCCAAAATCTCATCTAATCATCAAGAACCCTAGAGTTTTTCTTAATCATGGTTCTAATCTATTTTTACCAGAATTTCCTTCTAATATATCATCCAAATTTCGTGGGTTATATTCCTCTACATGGCAAGGATTCTAGAATTTCATATACATCAATACTACATGCATTTTCCTAACACAAATTGGGTTTTCTTCCATATTTATCATCTCTAATCATTCCTAACTAACATGAAGATTGCACTAACAAAAATACGCAAGATAAATACTTGCCTGGGATTTTCAGAAGTCTGGTTTGCAGATGAATCCGGTGTGGTTGCGTTCCCCTTCTCGCGATCTACGCGTTGGTGGTGGCGGCGGTGCAAACCGGTGACTTTTTGGCCTTGAATTGCCTTGGAGCTCTCTCCTCTCTTCTCCAATGGCCGTCACTTGTGTTCTGAATATTCTAGCCCTAAAAGACTAACCTAAATGGCTGATATAGGTTGCTGAATTTCGTGGGTTTAATTACCCAAAAAGGTTAAATGACTAAATTGCCCTCCCGGGGTACCAATTAGGCCTAAAAACACCCCGAGACCCAAACTAAACCCCCGGGTACACTTTTCTGACTATCTCGACCCTTCCGGACGCATTGGCGCACTCAAAATGACCATAGGAATAACTTATAAAATATTCACTTTTTATTTAACAAAATTAGTCCCGACGTGACACGGGAACGTCCCGACTTAGATTTCTGAAATTGTCATTTAATTCACTCATGACATTCAATATAACCAATATAATATATTACTTTGCTCATTAGTAATATTCAACAAATTTCCCATAATTACTAACTCTCGTCATGTTAATAATTATAAGATAATTAATTTCCAGATTTTTATTAAATAAATCATTCACGTTAAATTTAATAAATCCCCAAATTAATATAGCATAAAAATACGGGGTATTACATAAGTGTGCAGCAGCAGTAGACGAGATAGCAATGATAGATCCAATCTTACCGAACAGTAGCTGTGGACGGTACAATATTCCTTAGACAGCTCAGTCAATTCTTATCTAGATAAGGCCGATTATTTCCTTTATTGTTGGGTGTGTTGATTATAGATGATAGGCTTTTATCCTACCATAAACTTTTATATTTTGTCAGATTTTTACTTTCTCTACTCAGTTATTATGTGGCTTATACTTTCGATGTTTATTCTTTATAATCTATGCTTTATTCGGTTTGCACCTATTACTTATTTGTGCACGATGGTTATTTCAATTATTGTAATTGTATGGATTAAAATTATTATTTGTGTTATATTATTATTGCGACATTGATGCTGAGAATGGTCCATACTGAGATTCTTGTTATAGTTTTGTAGAAGATTGGCCACCCAATATTAAAATAGGTGGGTTGTCATAGTTTGTATCAGAGCATCAGGTTCTAGTGTCCTTAGGATCTGTAAGGACTTGCTACATTGTTAGCATTGCATTTTCTTTGATGCAGAGGCTTATATCAGGAATGTTTTTCATATTGACCACTTTCGTTCTTCTGCTATTATTTATGATTGAAGTGAATCTCATACAATTTGGGTTTTATTTCAGATGCTAAACAAGTGGAGATGTCGACCAACACGTGTCGCTAGGAGGGCCATAGGGGAGGAGGCTTAGCCACAATAGTAGGCCACTCAGGGGACAATGACTTCAACAGAGGTTGCCACTATTGTTTCACAAGAAGTTAATGCCACGATAACTTCCCTAGCATAGAATTTTTCCCTGGCACAACCACGACATCCAGTGGCACTAGTTCCTACTCACCTAATGATGTCTGCTTCAAAGAGAGTCGTAGAGGCCTTCAAGAAGGGACATCCGCAAGAGTTCCAAGGGAATGCAGATGTGGTTGTCGCTAGCATATTGAAGAAGGAAATATAAAGGCATTTATGTATGGTTAAGTGCAGCGACACACAAAATAATATAGTGACTACTTTTAAGCTAGTGCGAACAACACTTCAGTGGTGGGAGTCGATTGTCATAGCAGAGGAGAGAGAGACTATGACTAATTAGGAGCTTTGGGTGCGGTTCGACTGCAAGTACTTTTCGTTAACAGTTCATATGGAGAAGAGGAGGAGGTTCCTTGACCTTTTACAAGAGGTCCAGACTATGGCTGAATATGATGAAAAGTTAACGCGCATGGAAAATTTTGTGCTAGACTAGGTGAACACTGAGGTGTATAGGGTCCTCAAGTTTACTAATGGACTCACTTGGAGGATTATCCAGCACTTATTATGGAACCCGACATTACAGACCTACACTGTGGTCATAAATTCCATATTTCTCTACTATCACGATCATTACTTCAATCTAAGGGGACCGAAGAGGGATGACGAGTTTATCTAATAGGGTAAGAACTAGGGGTAGTGGTGATAGCGGGGAGCCACAAAAGTAGTAGACGCAGGATGAATGGGGTTCCCAATAGGGGGCCTCTGCTAAGATATTCAAGTCGGGTAACGATAACTTTAGGTAGGGCCGATAGCATACCCCTCAGGGCTAACAAGGATAGAGAAATCAGACAGGTGGCTAGCAGGGCTGAGTTTATCAGAGATAATAGGGCCAAATGAAGGGGCAGCCTCGCCAGGGCTTGAAGGTCTAGAGGCAGGCAAATTTTACTGGTATATGTTTCATATGTGGGGAGAAGGGCCATATGCAGCGTGCATGCTTGAATAGGGCGAGGGGTCAGGAGTAGGGTGCCTAGAAAGGGCAGTATATATAATAATTTCAAGCCCCATCGACAGTTCCAGTATTGCTGCCTTTGTAGGCAAGGGCAGGGGAAGGGACAAGGACAATTTGGGCATGTGTATCATCTTCGAGGATGGGCGCCACCAATAATTGAGGGTATGTTTCCTATCTATGGGCACATGGGGCGGGTTTTATTTGACACGTAAGCATCACGTTCATTTGTCAGCACTAGGTTTGCACGTACGATGGGTTTAGTGGATTTAGCAACGGATATTATCATGACTGTAAATTTACCTTTAGGTGGTGGGACTCTCATTCATTCCATGTACAAAGGGGTAGGTGTGGACATGGGGAGGTTATGTTTAGTAGTGGATCTTTTCATGTTAGACTTAGATGAGTATGACATTATTTTAAGTATAGAGTGGTTAGTGATGTATAAAGCGATGGTGAACTATGACAGTAGGACTATTGTGTTCTCTATACTAGGGCATGAGATGTTTCTTATGGAAATGCCTCGTTCGAAGAGAGGGTCGAGCACTCAATTTTATTGTAGTTAGGAGGTTACTTTTGAGGGTATAATCGTCTTGTTGGATTCGATCCTATTATTTGAGATTATGATGATGTGTTTTAGTAGATACAAGGGTTACCATCGAGTCGGGAGATTGATCTTGTGATCGACTCAGTGTTCGGGACTAGGTCGATAGCGCGAGCACCACATCGTATGGATCCTTTAAAGAAATGGGAGGTGAGAAATCATATTTAGCAGTTATTAGGTAAGGGTTTTATCTGATGGATTACTCACCTTGGGGTGCCTCAGTTCTATTTCTTTAAAAGAAGGATGAATGTTTATGGCTGTGTATAGATTACTGGGAGTTAAACAAGGTAATGATCGGAAACAAGTATCGGTTGTTGTGTATCGATGACTTGTTTAATCAGTTAAGAGGAGCAACCTAAGTCTTTAAGATTGATCTGAGGTAGGGGTACTATTAGTTATGTATCAGGGAAGAGGGTGTCCCTAAGACCGCGTATTTGACGAGATATGGGTCTTATGAGTTCAGGGTTATGCCGTTTGGGCTAACCAATGCGCCAACAGTTTTGATAGATCTTATGAATAGGGGTTTTAGGGATTTTTTGAATTATTTTATCATTGTGATTGTAGATGACTTTTTAATTTATTCTTAGATAGAGTATGAGAACACAAAGCACTTGCATATGTTTCTTTAAACTTTATAGGACCACCAATTGTATGCCAAGCTCGAGAAATGTAGATTATGGTTATGGGAGGTGAAATTCCTTGGTCACATTATCTCTGAGAAAAGGATTTATATGAATCTTAGTAAGATGTCAGTGGTGAGGGAATGGAGGCAACCCACGACATTGACTGAGGTGCACAGTTTTCTGGGGCTAGTAGGGTACTGCCATCGGTTCATTAGAGAATTTTTTAAGATTACGGGTCCCTTGACAAATTCAACTCGTAAGGAAGTACCTTTTGTATGGGATGATCACTATCAATTCAATTTTGATGAGATAAATGACAAGATGACTTCAGTGCTGGTAGTCGCATTGCCTAGGGGAGGAGTGGAGTACTTTTTTTTTATTAATGCGTACTTACAAGGGCTTGGGGGAGTTAAACAACAGGAGGAATGGGATATAGCTTATGCATCTCATAATATTAAGCACCATGAGAACAAATATCCCATTTATAACTTATTGTTAGCAAGAGTCATATTTCCTGGAGGTTATAGAGACGCTATCTTCTAAAGCATAACAATCCATTATTCACGAAATGTAAGTCACTTCAGTATCTTTTCATGTAGAATGAGATGAACATAAGGCAGCGTAGGTGGATTGAGTTCATGAAGATTAATAGTTTAATATCTAGTATCATCCGAGGAAGGGTAAAGTAGTGGCAGATGAGTTAAGACATATACCAAAATGGCAGTTGGTATCGGTATGGAAGGTGAAGTGTGTATATCGTTATCAGGAGGATGGGGTAGTTGGGGAGTGATTAGTAGTGATAACCGTCACACTCGAGATTATTTTGAGGGTTATGAAGGCACAAGACAGGGAACCATCTTGTCAGGAGAGGATTTAGTAGTTATTAATTAGTAGAGCTGAGTTTACTCAGTCAGTTCTGAGGGTGTCTTACACTTCAATGAGAGGTTGATTGTTCTAGATACCGAGGATCTACAGTGCGCAGTTATACAGGAGGCTCATGAGTGGTGGGCCAAAATGAAGAGGGGCATAACCAAATATTTCTCCAGGTGCACCATTGGTTAGATGGTGAAAGTCGTTCATTAAAGACCAACCTAGGTTCTATAGCCATTAGAGATTCTAGTATGGAAATGGGAGGTATTTCGAGGGACTTCATCATAGGGTTACTGACATTACAGTGGATTCATGATTCCATCTGGGTTATTATGGATTGCTTGATTATGGTCGCTCATTTCTTCCCAGTTCAAATGGATTACACAATGGGGCAGTATGCGCACTTGTTCATAGAAAAGAAAGTGAGATTGCATGTGGTGCCTCTAAACATTATTTCAGATCGGGATAACATCTTTATGTTCCATTACTAGCAGAGCTTTCATGAGGTGATGGTGACAGAGTGTGACACCTCGACTAATAAAATACCGGGTGATCAATCCTATATCAAATTAAACAGGAATATCAAATGGTTTCATTCTTAGCATCACTGTCGAAAATCAATTAATTACTAATAACCTATTAGGTCTGGCATCAAAATTTTAAACTTTCTAATCTTTTTAACCTAAACGCACAAGTAAAACCATTCACACTGAAATATAAACAACAACTGAAACGAATAAATAAATAACCAATAAATCTTGGTAGAACAATTTATACAACCATATTGAATGCGTGCAACTAGAAATGCCAAAAATATAATATAAGACAACAGTTGGGCAATATTCTCGAATATTACAACAATACCTCCTATTTAAATCACAAAGATAGAAACGTCTAAACAATTTCCTGCCAAAATCCACAGCTGCGACAACATTGTCTGACTCGAAAGAATAGTCATCCAGGCGTCTCTGTGTTTGGACACCTAAAAAGTATAACAAAAGGGGAAGAAAAATAAAAATAAATGCGTGTCAGGGCCCAGGTTTGAAAAATATTTTAACAAGTGTTTAAAATACTTTAATATTCAAAATATGTTATTCTCCATATTAAAATTGGTGTCGCACTCGCATGAGATACCCCTTACCGCTCATCTAACAGTGGGCACCTAACGTATGTATTTTAAACACCCTAGTTATGCTACCCAACCTAACTAGCATCTAACCCTAACATTTCACACCACGCGCTATCTCAACAACCCGCGTATGTACCTATGCTAAGCTTTCACCTGCTTATACTTTAATTTCTCGCTTATCATTTACCCATTAATTATGAATAACTTTCCGTAGTTATACACCATTCACATTTTGGTGTTATTTATCCTGTATATAGCGGTATCATCTTATATACGTACATCACCTATTTTATTCTATATTTTATACTCTCGGATGATCCAGAAATTAACTCACATTACATTCTTACCTTATTTTAGTCCATATGTATATATATATATATATATATATATATATATATACACGTCAAGTATATTTATACTTTTATATCACACGCTATATAAGTATATCAACCATCTATCAGAGATATAACTCAATGGATGCAGTCTTTACAATGCTATCATCTTCTAGGGAACACTCACACATCATTTTGGGTACCAACGGTCGGACTCTCACAGCGACATGGTATAAACCAAATTACAAATATAGGGAAAGTGGTCATAGTTCCTCACCTGAAACTAAGACCGAATCATATCCAAAACGTCTCACCTAGAATAAATAATCACCTTGTATAATAACTAGACGACTATGACCTTGGGCTATACTCACCCTTCTCCTCAAGCCAAGGGATTTACCTAAAAAAATAATGGCACTTAAGTTGTTTAAAAGGTGTAAGACAACTTAAATGGCTCCGAACAGTTTGTTTGAAAAACACCTTTTTTATCGAACAAGTACTAATACAAGATGTGTATAAAACCTATGAACAAAATATTTCTGTTATTAAGTATCCAAGTTTTGAAAAACTAAACTAAATCATTTCTAATAAGCACACAAGTATAAGGTGATGAGAGAAAGATGAAACATGCAAGAACACAAGATTGTAACATGGTAAAATCCCACCCAATTGGGGAAACAGCCACAGAGGTCTCTACACCTCAAAATAAAAATCCACTAAAAATAATATAGGTTGAAAGCTATATAACAAACTAAGCACACAATCAGGCCTATTCCGAGTCAAGAAAATATACCAACTCCATTAGGTTATTCTGACTTCACTGAAGGCTCTGATGTTGAAGTTGTTCTCCCAGCTCTGTTCTTCTTCTCCTTTTTAGCTTTCAGTCGACTCTAAAGTCAATGATCTCTCTACCAACACTTCTGTAGTGTTGTAGTGTGAGGAGTGTAAGTGGTGAAGTGTCTGAACAAATGCATGCAACACACACACATGCACAAACACACACAATATACCTATCAAATTACAAATTTCATTCTAAAATGTAGATATGATTTCTGAATCTTAGTTTGTTTGAAAATCTCAGACTTCTGATCTTTATTTATATCCACAGATCTCGAGATAAGATTTTTTTCAAAAGGATCCAAGGTCCTAAACACTTTATTTTTATTTTAATTACACAATTATTTCACAAAATGTGAAATATATGAAAGTGTAAAAACCCATTCAAGATCTTA
The DNA here is from genome assembly GCA_949130495.1 of Sambucus nigra. NCBI lineage: Eukaryota > Viridiplantae > Streptophyta > Magnoliopsida > Dipsacales > Adoxaceae > Sambucus > Sambucus nigra. The sequence goes on from OX422208.1 coordinate 590,545,203, forward strand.
ACTAGATCTAAGTCTTGTTTTCTCAGAAACTGGAAACAGAAAAAGATTTGTTGGTTATTGTTTTAAAATAAACATTTAGGAGTAAAACAACCAACAAATGAATATTTCTTGAAGAAATCAATCTAAGTATGTAAACGTGTTTTGTATCACATACAGTTCAGATCTACACTTTCTAGGAAGAGAAAATAAAATCCAAACTTCGTGACTTAGTTGGACAAGAGATTAAAGACCAGAGATGATGGATCTTCACACGATTGAACACACTCAAACTCTCAAGGGTTTTTTCTGAGGAAAATTTTCAAGAGTTTGATTTAGAGTTTGTTTTTCTCTCTCTCTTTATTTTCTCTCTCCTTATTTTCTCTCAAAACAGAATTGATCCAAATATTGTAAATGTATAACTAAGGTCATCTATTTATACTGCTAGATGGAAGGGTCTGGAAGATCAAAGCAAAACAACGACTGAGATCAACTCTGGCTGATTGATGTAAATCTAATGGCTTAAAATGCACTGTAATTAAATAACATCTAATTGTCCATAAGGGTGAGACTTGCATTGTTAAAAACAACATGCAGACCGTAGATAAAATAGATCCAAGGGCTGGTAATGGTTCTCAGGATGTGAGAGTAAGAAAACACAATTTGGACCGTTGTGGATGCAACACGTGTGTGGCTTGGATGAGATAAAAATCTGTGTTTTGGAAGTTTATATAATTCCATTTTGTAACATACAATTCTCTGTTGCTTTCTAATTCTACCCAACAAAAGTTTTTAAGAACTAATTGATATTACAAATAAGCCCACAACATTTTAAAACTAAATTTTAATTATTTTAAAAATATTTATAAATTCCTAAAAATTATTTAAAAATCCCAAAAATAATTAGAAAAAATATTTTAATGGGAATTAATAGTCGCACACCTAATATGATGTGAATGCAACATAGAAATCCAATCCGAGGTGCAGTGTTGGTATTATGTCTTTTAGATTATTAGAGGAAAAATCATGTACAGTCTGAGGTTCTTTAGTAGACTAGGGTATGACTCAATTTTTGTCACTATTTCCAAACTAGACAAGCGCCTATATAATATAGACTCAAATAAGTCAAAGATATAGGGTGATTCAATCTCCCCCTTCGGAAATATGAGACAAAATCTCCTTTGAGTCATCGAGGACTCGTAGGGATACTAGAAAATAAGAAAATCCTATTCCTATGCAAAATTCTATCTACCCCATATCCTAGAACAGAAAATTACATTACTCAACTAAATACAAACCAATACCCTAACAATATTATGATAAAATGATGTGTTAATTTCCTGAAAATAAGAAAACTAACATAAAGTATTTTAGTTGAAGTAATCAAAATAATGTCCAAGTGGGCTCAGAGTTTCTCCCCATTTTGTCTCAAATTGAGAAAAGGTAGGAGCAAATATGCAGGAATAAATAATATATAAAAAAGATAAATATTCATCAACACACAAATATCAATCGAGTCACATTAAGGATATCCTACATAAAACAAATATTGGAGGTGTCTTTTGTCATTTACGAAACATCTTTGCCCTATTTCCTCAAAGATCAATTATGAGCGTGAATATGACTGTATGATATTTAAGAGATAACAAACATTTATTCAAGAAATATCATGCCAATAGATTTGCATAAAGTCTCAAATATGATATTATCTAAAGATTTTGTGAAGAAGTCAGCTAATTGAAGATCGGTAGGCAAACACATAATTTCCAATTCCTTAGATTATACTAATTTACGGATAAAGTGATATCGAATCTTAATGTGTTTTGTGCGAGAGTGTTGCACATGATTTTTAGAAATAATAATTGCATTTTGATTATCACAATAGATGTACAACTTAATTTCAATTATGCCATAATCTTTTAACATCTATTTTATCCAAAGTAATTGCGAACAACAGCTTCCAACTGGAATGCACTCCGATTCAGTAGTGGATAACACTTACAATTCTATTTTTTACTAGACCATCCTACTAAATTATTTCCTATATAATAACATGCTCCTGACGTACTCTTATTGTCATTAGAACACCCTTCCCAATCAGCATTGGTGTAACCAATTATAGTGGTGGATGTGTCATTGGTGTACCAAAGTCCTAAATTGAGAGTTACTTCAACATATTTAATAATTCTCTTAACACAAGATAAATGACTCTTTATAAGTGCATTCTGATATCTAATGCAGACACAAGCAACATATATAATGTCAGGGTGTGAAGCTGTGAGATATAGTAAGCTTCCTATAATACTACGGTAAAGAGTGGGATCAATAGATTTCACATGTTCATCCTTAGACAATTTTACGGAGGTAATCATAGGCGTCCTATCATCTTTTTCATTTTTAGACCGAATTTCTTAACAATCACTAAAGCATATTTGGATTGCGAAATGAATAAACCTTCTCAATTCTATTTGACTTGAAGTCTTAAAAAGAATTGCAACTCCCCCATAAGAGACATTTGAAATTCTCCATGCATAACTTTGGAGAAATTTTCAACTTAGGTTAAGGATGTTGATACAAAAATAATATCATCTACGTAGACTTGGAATATAACAACAGTTTTGTCATAATGTTTAACAAATAGAGTTGGATCATTACCACCTCCCCTAAAGTCGTTGTTTAATAAAAATGTAGATAATAAATCATACCATGCATGGGGGTGCTTGCTTTAAACCATATAAGGCCTTTTTCAATCGAAAAATGTGATTTGGATAGTGAGGGTCAATAACTCCTTTTGGCTGTTCTACATAGACTTCCTCAGTTAGAATACCATTAAGAAAAGCAGATTTCACATCCATTTGGTAGATAATGAATTATATATGACAATTTATTGATAAGAGTAGACAAATAAATTCAAGGCGAGTTATCGAGACAAATGTTTTCTCGAGGTCTATTTCTAAATCAGCACACAAGTGGAAGGTAATGAGAGGAAGATGAAACATGTAAGAACAAAATATTTTAACGTGGTAAAACACCACCCAATTGGGGAAACATCCACAGAGGTCTATACACCTCAAAATAAAAATCCACGAAAAGAGAATATAGGTTACAAGCTATATAGAAAACTAAACACGCAATCAGACCTATTCTAAGTCAAGAAAATATACCATCTTCGTTATGTTATTCTGACTTCTCTAAAGGCTTTAATGTTGAAGTTGTTCTCCCAGCTTTGTTCCGCGTCTCCTTTTTACCTTTCAATCGACTCTAAAGTCAATGATCACTCTACCAACACTTATTTAGTGTCGTAGTGTGAATAATGAAAGTGGTGAAGTGCCTAAACACATGCATGAAACACACATACATACACACAAACACAAACTTATATAGACAATATAACTATCAATTTACAGATTTCGTTCTAAAATGAGATTCAGTTTGTTTGAAAATATCAGACTTCTTATCTTTATTTATATCCATAGATCTCGAGGGAACCTTGCTATCAAAAGGAGCCAAGTCTCTAAACACTTTCTTTATTTTATTTACACAGTCACTTCACAAAATGTTAAATATATGAAAGTGTAACACCCTATTCATGATCTTATGTAGATCTATGTCTGATTTTTCTCAGAAACTGGAAACAGATAAAGATTTGTTGGTTCTGGTTTTAAAATACACATTTAAGAGTTAAACAACCAACAAATGAAGATTTATTTAAGAAAAAAATCAAACTAAGTATGTATACGTGTTTTGTATCAGATACAGCTCAAATCTACACTTTCTATGCAGAGAAAATATAATCCAAACATCGTGATTTAGTTGGACAAAGGATTAAAGACCAGAGAGAATGGATCTTCACACGATCGAACACACTCAAACTCACAAGGGTTTTTTCTGAGGAAAAATTGCAAGAGTTTGATTTAGAGTTTATTTCTCTCTCTCTCTCTCTCTCTCTCTCTCTCTCTCTTACCTCTCTCCTTATTTTCTCTCAAAAAACAACTGATCCAAATATTATAAACATATAACCAAGGTCATCTATTTATACTGATGGATGGAAGGGTCTGTAAGATCGAAGCAAAAGAACGACTGAGATCAACTCTGGATGATCAATATAAATCTAATGGCTTATAACGCACCTAAATTATATGACATCTGATTGGACATAAGGTTGAGACTTGGATTGTTAAAAATAACATGTTGACCGTATATAAAATAAATCCAAGGGCTAGTAATGGTTCTCAGGAATATGAGAGTAAGAAAACACATTCTGGACCGTTGTGGATGCAGCACGTGTGTGGCTCAGATGAGCTAAAAATGAGTGTTTTGGAAGTTTAAATAATTCCATTTTGTACCACACAATTCTTTGCCGCTTTCGGATTCTACGTAGCAAAAGTTATTAGGAACTAATAGATATTACAAATAAGACAACAACATTTTAAAACCAAATTTTAATTATTTTAAAAATGTTTATAAATTCCTAAAAATTATTTGAAAACCCCAAAAATTATTAGAAAAAATATTTTAATGGGAATTAATACTGATACACCTAATATGATATGAATGCAACATAAACATGCAATAGAGAAATGCAATCCTAGGTGCAGTGTTGGTATTATGCCTTTGAGACTATTAGAGGAAAAAATATGTAGAGTTTGAGGTACTTTGGTAGACTAGGGTATGACTCAAATTTTGTCACTATTTCCAAACTTAACAAGCGCCTATATAATATAGACTCAAATGGGTAAAAGATATAGGGTGCTTCATCACCCACATCGTGCAACTTCCCATGATAGCACTAGAGGGGTATGTTCCACATAAATATATCAATCAAATCATATATATACTGTCTCTATACCCATATATATATATATATATATATATATATATATATATATATATATATATATATATATATATATATCTTAAAATCGGGCTATCCATGCCTAACTCTCATGGCATTAGCCTAAAACCCAAATATACCAATTCACATTAATTTGTAAGTATTCACGCAACTAATTTTAATCCCATAAGTATTCACTCACTTATGATATATCTCTCACATCTTCTTATTTTCGAATAGTAGCGTATCACGTTTAGCTATTATTATTATATCATCCTACTCGTACCTTAGGATTTTACTCAAATACTCTCGACATATATATTCCGCACACATATATATATATATATACCCACCAAAATACTTTCCCGAGTGTTGTTTGTCCTAAACACTCCAAAAATTCATAACTTGGATCTTATTACCACTAACCCGAGACTCATACTTCCCTCACATAATCTTTTATAGGTCGTTGTACTCTATCTACAATCCCCTAATGTTTATGTCCCAAGAGGAATTCTTCTCCAACCCTTATATCCAAGAAAAATCTCTCAGATTTTTCTGTCAAAACCGAACCGGTCTGACCACATAAATGAACTGATCTGGACAAAAATGAACTGATCCAACCACAGAAAATGAATCGATCGGGTACTATCAGTTCAGGAGTTCATCTTCTCCAACTCCAAAATTCATTCCAACACTCATCCAACCCACATTCTATGGATTATAACCTCACCCAACAATAATATAATCATCTACACACTAGATTATACCAAAAACAACAACTAATTTATGGGATTCTTTAATTTATTCAAGAATTAAACCCTAATTCTTAGTTATGCCACACTTCCAATCTCTCACCAATTATTGCACCATTTACATGGATTTCACCTCAGATTTCATCTAGTATTATTATCACATCAATTTCATATGAAATGATTTACAAAAATCCCATTTATACAAGAATCCCAAGCCCTAAATTCATAATTTTCTCACCAATTATGATATGAACTATAAACACAACTAAATAATTAAAGCAAGCGAAACACTTGCCTCGTTGGAAAAATTCGACGACCTCGTGCCAGGAATTCGTCGGAGTTTGTCCCGAGTCTCCTCTTTCTCCCCCTTTTCTTCTTCCTTTATCTTTTCTCTCTCTTCCTTTCTTTTCTCATTTTCTTTCTCTTTCTCCCATGCCCTTATAAGGGAGAAATAAGGGTTATCCCTTATTAAACCCAAAAATTGACTCGTATACACAATTGTGAGTCCTTCCTGATCCCAAAAGCACCCGTAACCCAAACACTACCCCTGGGTACTCTATTTTGACTATCTTTTCCCTTCTAAGACCAACCGCGCGCTCGAAATCTCCATCCGAGTCACTTATAAAAAAATCACGTCTTAAACACAACACATCTCCACACGTGTTTTTCGCATAGAATAACATCACTTGTCTCTTTTATTCACTCGTGACATGAAATATAATTATTCCATCTCATTTACTTTAAATTATGAAATTATTATATTACACCTACTTAAGTAATTTAAATATCCATAAAAGTGCAGGGTATTACATTCCCCCCCCCCCCACCCACCCACACAAGAGAATTCCATCCTCGAAATTTAGATACAACCTCCACTAAGACTGAGGATCTTACAACACCACATCCTCCTGTACTCAAAACCAACTTCAAAGTAAGGCTGAATCACTATAGCCCCAGCTTCACAGCAAGCTTGTTCAACTCTCTTTATATTGACATTGTTCATCAGTTATAAGGTCACACCTCAATAACGACACATCACATTGTGTTCCTACCAACTACATTCTAATAAGACGAGCCCATACATCCCTGGCTCTACTACATTAATACTATTTGAAGGATGCACATTACAAGATGTCGGCTTCCTGTATTCATCCCAAGAGAAAACTCCCATCCTGAGAGAAATTCATAAAAACATCTGACCACTCATATCAGTCCTCGAAACATCAGTTTATGACGACTTAATTCTTACAACAGTCAAAAGTGACCCAAATAGTTTGTGGTTTAGCCACTTTAGTCAATGGACTATAAGTCTCATTCAATCCAAATTCTAATTATTCGCTCACCTCTAAACAATCAAAGGGAGAATGGTTAGGGCTTCCACACTAAAACCTCATTAAGATCCTTGTCCACGATAACCAGGTACGAGTATCACACACAACTCTACCATTCGGTAATTTCTTCTCCCAATTATCATACCATTCTTTCCTTCAATTACAAGTTAGGTCAATTGCGGAAGCTTTATGCAAAGACTACAGAGTCACCTTTACACCACTTTACTAGTCATCAATCACATACCGTCTACTCATCGGGCCATAGGTGACATGACTTGTCCAAAAAAAAACATCATCCCCACTGCTTCCCAAAAATCCCTATTGGAGGTGGGTTTCAGGGATCTCATCCTGATTCACAACAATATTGGGTAGCGCCTTACAACGGTGCAATCCTTCTTTACAAAGAATAACTGGGGCACATTATCTATTAGTGTAACTCACCCCAAGAGAATAACAATTAATTCCCTATTAGTCAACTTGTTCCACACATTCGAAGGAACTTCCCTTCTGTCACTGGAACCATCGGCTTAGTACAAACTTTTTTGGTTGATCATCTCGAACATATTTATTTCTATATATGAGTGGTGTATGCAGAGACTACTCACTATGTCCTGCTTAACACCAACTTCCACTTATAACATCTCACATTAGGTTATACTTAATACTCCCCTTCTTCCCCGAGGTACCGAAAGTCTTGACCTGTGCACTCTCATCACAACGTGCACTTCTGGTCCTTTTTCCTTATAGGAATCAATATTCTATTTACGTGCAAGCCACTCTCAGCATTTAACTGAGTAAGGCTCTGCTTAACTTCCACACAATAATGGTATTTTTATCTTCTCAAGAGATATCCTTTTAAATGTCTTCTCACAGCCTTTCAACTCATTTATAGTGTTTTACTCTCATCACACACACATATACTTGGACCCTCGTCTTTATCACATGACGCTTAATCCATATTTGACATTTCAACTTTGTTATAACTTTCCTGCAGGCATACATTTCACATATCTATTCCTACATCCTACCATCTCGGATGATTCAAATTAGCTAAACAGGGTGCCCATACACCCTATAGCCGGTGCATATCAACACAATCACTGGAAAAAGTCACACACTTTCCTCAAAGCTGGCTTCGCGTTCTCGACATGGATGTAACACTTGGGTATTATCAATCAACATATAAATCGAAACATAATTCTCCTTAAAATCATTCCAACCTTCAACTCATGGTGAAAAGAAAGATTTTCAGGGCTCACTCACAGCACAACGGGCTTCACTAGCCTTAAATCATAATATAACTTTCTACTCACAGTTATGACTAGATACTTGTATAATGACCGAGGTACCAGAATTGTGGACTAATCACCAAACATCTCCCACTTCTGATGATGCGCTAAGTTTCATGCGTGGGATGTCTCACAAAGCGAAATCAAAACAAGGAACCCTACCAATACACTACTACCTAACATTGTTGGTCATCGAAATCCTTTAGGCCCTAAGTCCATAGAATGTACCCTAATTTTTATGTCTCTTTCTACTCACAAAATTGACTAAGATCCATGCGTATCACATCCTGCAACTGTATTTAAACAAGGAACTCCCCCCCCCCCCCCCCAAATGCACAATCACCCAGCATTGGTGATAAACAAATTTCATAAACCTCGAACACACACAAGTGAGACTCTCAAAATCCTGCCCCCAGACATATAAATATAAATCTCAACTCCTACGTCTCTAAAGGAGTGAAATAACAATGCGCTCTTCCTATCACCAAGTTCTGAGCGCTACACATAATAACGAGCTCAATCTTCCTGGTCATTAGAAAACCCAATATACTCCGAATCATATCGGCATAGTCCCTACACATCGGGATCAATTATCTTGACAAAACGTACTCTCCTAAGTCTCTATAATAATATAATAAGAATGCGAGATCTACCCACTTGTAGGTGAGGCATCGCCAAAATAACAAATCCTGTCCTAGAACAACAACCCCGATAGCCTAGAGATATCCTCCCACTATCGGTCTAACCATTACTATAAAACCATATCGAGTATAATATCATAATTGTATGAAACATCACTAAAATGAGTAATCTCAATAAAAAAATATACACTAAAACTACACCCGCTCCCCCCACGGATGACACCAGAGATAACCCCGCTATACCACAAAAAATATATAAAAATAATAGTGTTACCTATATATGCACTAAACTCATCTCACATGCAAATCTAGTGTTAATCAAAATATCGTGACTCACCCATGACACACAAGGCATATCTCATTAACCCGATGGTAAAATTCATATCAGTTACCCTGCCAAATGCCATGACTGCTCAAATGGTTTTTGGACATAACACGCTTATCCAAAATGAACCAAAAACTATCTTAATCATTTCCCCCACTAGGCACCATGTTTTTGTTCCTTTACTCACTTAGGACAAAAATCAATGCATGTGGTTTTACTTTCCACATAAAATATATCCTTATAATCCTTTATTCCTAGCCATACTGACCATGTTACGGTTTTCCTTCTCTTGGACCCTAGTAGCCTCAACCCTATTGGATACCCCCACTATTCCCTGAATTCACCATCACTTAGTAAGAATTCAGCTATCCGAATCATTTAAGTGAGTCCCCTGATGGGTCTCCCCCTTGTGGTGGTTTTCTAACATCATTTCACCTTGTCTTACTTTCTGACTAAATCTTTCGATTCTTTTATCTCCCTTCATAGGGAAGCGTTAACATCTTTACTGACCAAACGCGACATTTTCACCATCTATATCGATCGTCCAAGTGTTAACATCATTTAAGTGCTGGTAACTCCTCTCGCGAGTCCATTACCCACATAAGAATTTTCTTTTCTATTGTACTTACTTCCTTCGATACGAAATTCACTAGATCATTCAAATTCATTTTCATAAATGGACCTCTGTCCAGCCCTTCTTATAGTGAGTTTAAAACACTGTTCACATCTCCTTCTGAACAAAAGATGAAGGAACTTGCAGTCCAACTGTACCTAATATCCTTCCATTAACATAATATTTTGCTTTTCAAATGTGGTGATCTACTTCCACTATAACAACTCTGCTCCTACGAGCTAAGAAAAATTTATTCCAAATTTTCACTTCCAGGTATACCACACTCTCCAATTGCCATAGCCTTTGGATATATAACTTCCATTGGTTAATACACACAATTTATGTATTTTCTAAAATTACCATGGATGCTCCTCTTCATTGACCCATCTGACTCTCTCCCATTCTAACCACATTGGGTGAGTCTAAGTTGGCACCACTTTCTGCTATAGCGGTACTTGGAAATGATATGCTGCACTCAAGTAGTCCTTACCGACCTTAACTTCTCCAGCAACAATAGGGGTGACCTCAACTACAATCATTATTCCCAAGATATGCTATAACCCCAACTATGCCTTGCCTCCTACTGTCCTCCCAATGGACCTCGCCTTTCGTACTTCATGGTTCAGCACACGGACACACCAGAACACAACTAAGATTAACTAATATATATACATTATAGCAGGAGAACAAAATCTCACCATATGAATTAACAATCCTAAACATAAGGCTCTATATCAAATAAAAAACAACCCTGAAAGCGTAGTACGTTCACACAGATTCCTAAGAACACTAGAACCTCATGCTATGATATGTAACACCCCGCCTAATTAAATATCGGGTGGCCAGTCCCATACCAAATTAAAATAGAATATACAGTTGGCTCATTCTTAGCATCACTGTCGAAAACATTTAGAACTCACCCAATACCCAATTAAGCTGGTGTTAAAAACTTTCCAAATTTTAATTTCAATAAAAACCATTTTTAGTTTATGAATAACACTACACATATTATTCTACAACACTAATAACCGAACAGATAATATAAACGAATTTAAATGCAATTGGAATAAACATTCCCAAATAATTATCCAATACAGTAATCCCAACAATAGTAAATGTATTAAAATGACACGAATACAAGAGTATTTGACTCCGATAGAAAAGAGATAACTGAATTCCTTTGGGCGACATGCCCTAACTAAAAGAATATTGTGAATCAAATGAAGATAGGGGTCTAAGCAATACTCCATAGCTCCATAGCTCGTCATAATCCTCTAAGGTTGGCTTCCCTACTACTGTACACCTGATGTAGAAGGTACAATAAAAAAGAAAATATGCAAGGAAACGGGTCAGAGCCCGATGTGAAAATGATTATTAAAACAACAAGTATTTAACAAGTGCAATAAAGCATTTATTATGTATATGTTAGATCCAAATTCTCACTTGATATTCTCACCTCTCATCCAGAATGCACATTTAACGTTTCCTATTAACCTCCTAGTTAATGGTTCCTCCTCACTAATTTCCATAATATGATTCCATTCCATATCCTAACCCCGTACGTCCCATACCATACTTAGTATAATCATTCATATACGTTTCTCATTAACATGAATCGTTTCTCATTAATATGAATTAAGCTCTTCAAATCTATAAGAATAAATATTCATTAACTTCATTCAACTCTTTTCTCAATTCACCGTTATTTACAATTATCACACAGTAGATCATTTAACCACTATATACTCATACATTTAATTCATTATATATATATATATATATATATATATATATATATATATATATATATATATATAATTTGGCACCCCGAGTCACAGCTGTGGTGCAATGCATTACTCTGCTATCATGTCCCAATATCGCTGGTCGCCGAATAGGGGACTAAAGGTTCGGTAAGGATTCCTCGAACCACAAATAACAACACATAAATTGGAGGCAAACATAGTTCTCGTATCCATGGGTCACGCATATACCTACGTTCCCATAGTCAGCGGACTTATCAACTCCTCGATAAGTCTTTCATAGACCTATGTTCTCAAGCGACAAATCAAAAATACCATGGATTCACCAGGATATTACTGCCCTCACGTGCAAACCTCCCCATCGATAGCAAGTAAGCTAGGTATGTCATACACATAAATCATCAATCAATCAAATAGGCATTATCATCTACCTATAATAAAATATCAACAAGGTACTCACATTACCCTAAGATAATTCCCATACGTAGCATTATATCTCTCACATCCTATAACATCTCTCCACTCCCGACGTCGTTAAGGTTCATGCGCGAAGCGTCTCGCAAAGAGAAATCCAAATAAGGAACCCCTCCAATACACTACTACTTAACTTTGTCGATTGTGGAGGTTCGTCAATTTCAAATATGCAATCGGGATAACCTCATCCCCTCTTTCAATCAAATGTGGTCTGAACTCCCATCTCTATCCAGTAGCCATACCACTAAGCGCTTGTACTACACTCAGTCCTTGCGCAATCAATAATGAGCTTAAACTACGTCCTTGATGCTCAAATTGTAACCCTAAGGCTACCCAGGTGTTATATTAAATCTACCCAACTGGACCTATCCTTAATCCTCATGCATACAAATTAGATTCCAACACATGAATCTAGCAACCGAAATACCTTTTAATGTGATTATCATTATTCTAATCAATTAAATCCGAATCAAATTAATTCGAATCTTAACTAGGGCTTATTGATCTTCTCTAAGTCCCATAATATCCAATTATAAATCACCAAATATTTACAAAAGGTTTGGGATATGAACAAGCATTAAAAAGAAACAACTTCAAGGATTCTGGGGAGGTCAATCGATCGAAGGCAGGGGGTTGATTGATCGATCTATCGCCTAGATAACAACCCAGTTTTTTGCATTTCTTCTAGTACAGGTTTCATCACTTTTGATCATCCAAAAATTCATATTAACTACCCAAATTCCTTATAAACCTTACTACATGATATAGCAACATATGTGAATGATTTCTAATGCTCTAAACATCCTAGAATCATCAAGAGTGAATTAAAAGCATATGTTTATCCTCTTTTTCCAAAAAATTATATACATAATATCTTCAAGAACGCACCATTGATTCTCTTCATCTCTTCAATATATTTATGATTATTTCGTGGATTACTATCTATCTACAACATGAGTTTGATTCCTATAAACTTCCATTTTTCAGAAATCCTTTAACAACTCTTCATTATCTTCCAAACATGTAAAAATCTCATCTTTTTATAATTATCCTAACATGGACAATATACAAACTTAGATTTCAATTATCAAACACTTGCCTCTAATGAAGATCTGATCCTTTGGGGTTGTATATCACAGGTGGTTCTCCCCTTTTCCGGTCACTTCCGGTGGTGGTGACCTTTGGTTCTTAGTTCTTCTCCTTTCCAAGCAAGCTTTTCTTTTCCCAAGCAACCTTTCGCTCTCTTTAGGAAGATGACTTCTCAATTTTGTGTAGAAGAGATGAATGAACCCACATACAACTAATCTCCAAATACTTATAATAAGACAAAACCCGAAATCACTATTCATCCCCCTTGTAAAAATAACCAAAATGCCCTTTTGGGTTGTCTTTTCATTTCCAAATGACCCGAGACTCAAAATCAACATCCAAATAGACTTTTCTGAGTTTTTCAACCCTTTCGGATGCAATGATGCAGTCGAAACGACTATAAGGTTAATGTAAAAATAAGTTTACTTTTTAATTTAACAAATTTGTCCTGACATGTCCCATACCGCGTCCGACTAAAAATTCAAATTACTGAATTAACAACTCACAGCAATATCAATAGTATCACATTCATATATTACCTAAATATCTTTAAGTAATATTCAGAATCATCCATTTAAATATCCACAATTCGGATAAAACCCAAATTAATTAATTAATAATAAAATCCAATTAATCCATTAATTTAAATATAACCCATTTTACAAGTCATAAAAATTTCGGGGTATTACATGATATCACCTGTGACACCTCGCCTAATAAAATACCGGGTGATCAATCCTATATCAAATTAAACAGGAATATCAAATGGTTTCATTCTTAGCATCACTGACGAAAATCAATTAATTACTAATAACCTATTAGGTCTGGCATCAAAATTTTAAACTTTCTAATCTTTTTAACCTAAACGCACAAGTAAAACCATTCACATGAAAATATAAACAACAACTGAAACGAATAAATAAATAACCAATAACTCTTGGTAGAACAATTTATACAACCATATTGAATGCGTGCAACTAGAAATGCCGGAAATATAATATAAGACAACAATTGGGCAATATGCTCGAATATTACAACAATACCTCCCATTTAAATCACAAAGATAAAAACATCTAAACAATTTCCTACCAAAATCCACAGCTGGGACAACATTGTCTGACTCGAAAGAATAGTCATCCAGGCGTCTCTATGTTTGGACACCTAAAAAGTATAACAAAAGGGGAAGAAAAATAAAAATAAATGCGTGTCAGGGCCCAGGTTTTGAAAAATATTTTAACAAGTGTTTAAAATACTTTAATATTCAAAATATGCTATTCTCCATATTTAAACTGGTGTCACACTCGCATGAGATACCCCTCACCTCTCATCTAACAGTGTGCACCTAACATATGTATTTTAAACACCCTAGTTGTCCTAAACAACCTAACTAGCATCTCACCCAAACATTTCACACCACACGCTATCTCAACAACCCGCGTATGTACCTATCCTAAGAAGCTTTTTCCCGCTTATACTTTAATTTCTCGCTTATCATTTACCCGCCCATTATGAATAACTTTCACTAGTTATACACAATTCACATTTTAGTGTTATTTATCCTGTATATCTTGGTCTCGTCTTATATACGTACATCACCTATTTTATTCTGGATTTTCTAATCCTGGATGATCCCAAAATTAACTCACATTAAATTCTTACCTTATTTTAGTCCACACACACACACACACACACATATATATATATATATATATATTAGTGTGTAATATATAACTATTAATATACTGGACGTGTGTGTATATATATATATATATATATACACACGTACAGTATATTAATACTTATATATTACACACTATATAATTATATCAGCCATCCTTGAGAGATATAACTCAATGGATGCAGTCTCTACAATGCTATCATCTTCCAGGGCATACTCACACATCATCTGGGGTACTAGTGGTCGGATTCTCACACCGACCTGATATAAAAAAAATCACAAACATAAGGGAAGTGGTCATAGTTCCACACCTGAAAGTGAGACCGAATCATACCCAAACGTCTCACTCTTAATAAATAATCACACTGCATAATAACTAGATGACTATGACCTGGGACTATACTCACCCTGCTCCTCAAGCCAGGGGATTCACCCACATCGCGCAACTTCCCATGATAGCACTAGAGGGGTATGTTTTGCATAAATATAGCAATCAAACACACATATATTTATATATATATATCATCAAATTGGGCTATACATGCCTATCTCTCATAGCATTAGTCTAAAACCCAAATATACAAATTCACATTAATTTATAAGTATTCACGCAAATTATTTTAATCCCGTAAGTATTCACTCAGTTATGATATAATTCTCACATCTTTTTATTTCCGAATAGTAGTGTATCACGTCTAGCTAGTATTCTTATATCATCCTACTCGCACCTTAGGATTTTACTCAAATACTCTCGACATATGTATTCTACACACACACAAACACACATACACACACACACACACACACACACACACACACACACACACATATATATATATATATATATATACACCAGCCAAAATAGTTTCCCGAGTGTCGTTCGTCCCAAAAACTGCTAAAATTCATAACCCGGATCTTATTCCCACTAACCTGAGACTCATACTTCACTCACATGATCTTTTATAGGTCCTTCCACTCTATCCAGGATACTATAATGTTTATGTCCCAAAAGGAATTATTCTCCAATCCTTTTTATCCAAGAAAAAATTATCAAATTTTTCTATCAAAAATGACCTGATTCGGCCACAGAAAATTGACCGGTCCGATACTGTTAATTCGGGAGATCATCTTCTACAACTCTAAAAATTCATTCCAACACCCATCTAACCCCAGTTCTATGGATTATAACCTCACCCAACAATAATATAATCATCTAAACACTAGATTATACCCAAAACAACAACTAATTTATGGGATTCTTCAATTTATTCAAGAATTCAACCCTAATTCTTAGTTATACCACACTTCCAATCTCTCACCAATTATTACACCATTTACATGGATTTTAGCTTAGTTTTCATCTAATATTATTTTCACATAAATTTCGTATGAAATCATTTCCAAAAATCCCATTTTATACAAGAATCCCATACCCAAAATTCATAATTTTCTCACCAATTATGATAAGAACTATAAACACAATTAAATAATTAAAGCAAGTTAAACATTTGCCTTGTTGGATAAATCCGATGACCTCGTGCCTAGTATCTGTCGGAGTTTGGCCGAAGTCTCCTCTTTCTCGCCCTTTTCTTCTTCCTTTCTATTCTCTCTCCCTTGCTTTATTTTTTCCTTTTCTTTCTCTTTCTCCCATATCCTTATAAGGGAGAAATAAGGGTTATCCCTTATTAAACCCAAAAATTGACTCGTATACACAATTGTGAGTCTTTACTGATTCAAAAAGCCCTCGTAACCCAAACACTACCCCGGGTAATCTATTCTGATTATCTCCGCCCTTTCGAGACCATTCGTGTGCTCAAAATCTCCATTCGAGTCACTTATTATAAATTCATGTCTTAAACACAACACATATCCACACGTGTTTTCCGCATAGAATAACATCAACTGTCGCTTTTATTCATCCGCGAAATGAAATATAATTAGTCCATCTCATTTACTTTAAATTCTCAAATTATTACATTACACTCGCACACGTAATTTAAATATCCATAAAAGTGTGGGGTATAACAAAAAGTTGCATTTGAGCACGATGTATCACCCACATAATGATGGGCAGATGGAGAAGGTGAATCAGACGTTGGAGGATATGTCACAAATGTGTATTATAGACTTCAAGGATGGTTAGGAGCAGTATTTGCTTTTGGTAGAGTTTGAATATAACAACTCGTACTAATTTACTATTGGCATGGCACTGTTTGAGGCTTTGTATCTGAGACCTTATCGTTTACCCTCATATTAGTTAGAGGTGGAGGACGAAAAGCTACTCAAGAGGAATTTGATTCAAAAGACATCAACAAAGATCGAGTTAATTAGGATCTGTATTCAGATAGCTCAGGATCGGTAGAAGAGTTATGGTGATGGGAATTTGAGATTTATAGAGCTGGATATGGGTGATTAAGTGTTCCTGTAGGCATCTACCATGAAGCGAGTGATGCGGTTCAGAAAGAAGTGGAAGTTGGCACCTAGGTATGTTGGTCCTTTTCCCTATTAGGGAGGATTAGGCTGATTTTGTATAAACTCGCCCTGCCAGAGCATTTGCAGAGGATTCACGACTTGTTACATGTACAGTCGTTGAAGAAGTATCGTCGGGGGTGACATGGCTTACTGACACATACCGTTAGAGGAGATTGATTTGTCGCCCGATATCTCATCTAAGGAGAGACCTCTTGCCATTTTAGATCATAACGAGTGTAAGCTTCGGTCAAAGGTGGTACTATTAGTGCGTGTATAGTAAGGACACCATAATATTGCCAAGTCGACATGGGAGCATGAGGATGACATGCAAGAAAAGCATTCAAAGATCTTCATGACAGGTACATTTGAATTCTTATGGACAAAATTTCGTTATTCAGGGGAAGAATATAATACCCCATAATTTTAGTATCAATTAATTGCTTTATTTAATTAGGAATTTTTTTAATTGGAATTTAGTATATTAATTAATGAGGTAAAAGATTAATAATTATTAGAATTATTATTTACTTGTGTGATAAGTATATAGTTTTATAATTTATTATATGTCGTGTACGAGTGATAGCGGCGATTTAATTGGTGATAGTTGTTAGGGATTTACATCGACGGACTGATATAATTTATGGGTGATGTATTGGGTGCACACGTGTTGGAGCCGATTAATAAAAATTAGAATAATTGGAGTTGAGTGACTTGAATGACCTTTTCGAGTGCAGCGATGATCCGCGAAGGGTTGAAATAGTCCATAATAGGTACCCGAGTGTTGTGTTTGGGCTCTAGAAGATTTTTAGACATAAAAGGGCCTATATAAGGGTAGGAAGGTCATTTTATACCTAGAATCAAAGGGGAAACATGATTAGGTGTTTAGGAGGACAATTAAGGGTTTTAGATGGTGGATGACAACCCACCTTTCACACTCCAAGTAAAAGATTGAGACAGAGAATCCTAGAAAAGATAAAAAAACAAAAGGAAAAATATGAGGGATCTTGAATAAAATAAGAAGAGGATTCAACCCATCTTAGAGGCTTTGGATTTGGAATCCAACAAAGCAAGTACATACTTTCTTTATATCACACTTTCATTTCTAGTTAATTACTTTCCTGGTCTAAAGTAGAAATTGGGGATTTGAGTATGCAATATTGAAAATTTGATGATTGACGAAGATTCCTAATGATATAAGATGAATGATCTTAAATCAACGATTAATTAGTATTGATTATGCTTATAATTAGAGATAAAATTCGGTGTTTTAAAGGAAGAATAGTAAGAACATAGATAAAAGATGAAACCTTTAATAATCCACTTTATAAAAGAATTGTAATCTTGAATGTTTGGGGATTTACACATGAGATCCAAATATATAGTGATGGGATTATGCTTTATGGATGATATATGGATTATAGTTCTTGGAATTTCGGTAGAAAGAACCCTAGAAATGAAGTTGGGATTTTAGGGATGAATCCAGCCTAAGAAAAATGCTCCAGGTCTATGTTTTGTAATATCGTTTGAACCTTGTATAAATGAGATTTCGTTAGTATTCAAATGAGATTTTATTTCATTCAAACAACCCATGGGTTTGGGTCAGGTTTGGATCATGAAAATAATTCAGGTATTTTTTTGAACTCAAGATAATACGTGGGAGGTTGTCCAAGTGAGTGGATATTTAATTAAAAAAAGTTTTTGTTAATTCTCATGGGTTTGGAATTTAATAATTAACTAAGGTGGTCAGGTAAGGGACTGGTTAAACAAATAAATCGAGAAGTTGGGACGAACTTCGGGATATGGGTGAATCGTGTGTAGTGGGATATGTGTACGAGTTCAATGATTATTATATATACCTGTTAGAGTGACGTATATATATATATATATATATGTGTGTGTGTGTGTGTGTGTGTGTGTGTATGTGTGTGCTATTTGTCTTATTTAAACATACCTACTTGAAGTGGTGTCGTACGAGGTTGCGCGAGTGGGCAACCCACCTTGGCATTGACCAGTAGGTGTTGGGTTAATTTCCCGGGTTATAGTACAACTTGATGACAATTATACATGTGTGAGGATAAATGCATGTTTCAAGTCCGGTTGGGTGTAATGTGGTATGGTTGCGACTCACGGATGCAAGTCTATGACTACTTCCATCATTTGTTTATTTTTTTGGGATCGATGCTGAGATTCTGACCTAGTGGCTCGGTGTGAGGCGTGGTTCCTGGAGACGAATAACACATGAGAAACGTATGCATGAGGTCCAAGCTCCAGGGATACGGTTAAATGTATATAGTGTGTTATATATATGTATGCTTGTGTGATACTGTGTGTATATATATTTATAGCACAAGCATAGCTATGTTATGACTATTACGTGATTATTGATTTATATTAACGTGTGGAGCTAAAATACTGTTTATAATTGAATACCTAATGAAGGTAGTTAGACTTAGAGAATAGAGAGTATTAGCAAGGTTGGGCTTAAATAGCAATTATATGTCCTAGTTAGACTGGGTAGTTTAATTAGGATATATAAAATGAACACGTTTCATGCGCATTATAGTTGAGAGGTGAGGTTTATCTCAAGAGGGTGCTACAGGTTAATCTTTAAAGAAATACACTATTGTTTTAATGATTTAAAACAATTATTTACTTGCAAAAATATTTCTACGCTATGGGCTTTGACCCACATGTCTTTGTTTTTCCTTATTTTACTTTTTACACCCCAGATGTGCAGCGGTAGAAGCCAAGACAACAAAGATAGATCCATTCTTTTCGAACAATTATTGTGGATGATACATTCTTGCTTAGACACTTCAGTTGATTCTCATATAGATAGGATCAGTTATTTCCATTTACTGTTAAATGTGTTGCCCAGAGATGATAGGCTTTTATTTTACCACAGACTCTTATATTTTGTCATACTTATAATTTTCTTACTCAGTTATTATGTGGTCTGTATTGTGGATGTTTATTTTTGGTGAGCGATGGTTTAATCGATTCACACCTATTACTTAATTGTGCATGATGGTTATTTCAGTTATTGTGATTGTATAGATTATTCTTATTATTTGTGTTATATTATTATTTCGACGGTGATGCCGAGAATGATCCATACTGAGATTCCTATTATATTTAAGTAGAGGACTAGCCACCCGATATTAAAATAGGCTGTTGTCACAGGGACTTTGAGTCATTTTCTTATTTCTATTTGCATTTATTCATATAGGTATATCTCTTAACTATTTTTTATTTCCAAATTTTGTGTTCTAATTAATTGGTTGATTAGTGTCACCAAATTTAATGGATAGAATGGTTTATTATTTTGAGAATGGACTAAATCTCGATTTTTCTTGGAAAATTTGTGTTATTTATTCTTTTATAAATTTAATGTAATTTGGTAATTAATTTTAAGGTATATATTATATTGTGATCTCCGAGTTTTTTTTTTAAAATTTTAAAAAAATGGTTTTATTTTTGGAATATTAAAATAGTGAGATCGAAAAAAATTAATTTATCCAAGCAAATTGGACACTTCCAAGGATTTAGTCCATACTTTTAGAATTGAATAAATAGTTTTTCAAAAACCATAATATTTTAAAATAATAAGTGGAGAGGGGTTTCAACATAAGCACAATGGTATCCATTGGTGTTTCGAGAATGTGATGTGATTACTTCCTCGCGTCAGCTTGTCTGGACCCCCAACATATGGGAATAGATTATGACATCCGATATTCTTAAAAATCATTAATGATAATTAGTATAGTTTGAATGTGAGTTACATTAATCCACCCAATGGGGAAGTTTTACACAAGAAAATTCAAATTCATGGAATGAACCAATATTATATACTTAAAAAAAATTAATGATATCCTCAATGGTGTCACTATCATTAATTGTAGGACCAAAAGACATCAACTATTCAATTATGTAGGATAAAAGTTTCCTAGACTGTTCGGAAAACATAATTAAAAGATAAAATATGTCTAGTTCAAGGTGGGGTGATTTAAACTCCCAATACGAAATGCCACTTAATGAGGAAACTAGGATGCTCGACAAGATTTTATTTTTATTAGCCGGAGAGGGATGCTAAAATTAAAATTAAATTAAAGTTAATTTCCATATGTTAAATTGAAAGGAATTTTGTTGTTAAATTATGATTCTCAGATTTCAAAATGGGATCAACATTAATCTTTTTGCTTTTATCTTAAAGGAAACCAAGTTAACTAGCATGAACTATGTACATAGAAAAATAAACCTAGACATTTTCTTAACTATTGATGATAATAAATTTGTTTTAATTGACTGCCCTTCCAAGGCTGATGAGGGGACATTCGAACAACATGTCCAATTTGGAGAATAGTGCCAAGCGTAAGAGTGTTGTTCAGGTTGCTAAGAGTGACCGATCTTATTTTGTCACTCAAGGTAAGACGCAAAATAAGAATGTAAAGTCTCTGGTACAACATGTCGTTGTTAAAACTTTGTTTAAGCCTCAAATAGAGGGTAAGAAGCCTAAATTAAATATTATATTTGAAAACAGTTAGGACATTGGAAGAAGAAGTTCTCAGTCTTCTTAGCAAGGAAGAGTCTAAATGGTAATTCCTCCTTAGTAATTGATACATGTGTTTTAGTGCAACCTACAGGTACCCGATTAGATTTGGGATCCACTAATCATGTTTATAATTATTTAGAGTGGTTTTGGTAACAAGGGAGCTCAATGAAAGATAAATGTTTCATAACTAGTAGTAAATTTATCTTTAAATTTTGGCTAAGACAATAAGTTAATATTAGTGGATTTCTTTTATGTTATTAGCAATAGAAAAGATTTAATTTTGGCTTCTAATATTTTTATGAATGGATATATGTTTTTTTTAATAAAGTTGGTTTCATTAAAATGGAAAGTCTCTTATATGTTCTAGTACTTTGTAAAACAATATTTATATATAAGACCTATCTCACCATTACTAGTAAATACTGAAATAAGTAACTTAAAATGGAAATAACCTAAAGAGTAAAAAAACCTTATAACTTGAACCAAATGTATCTTTGGCACTTATGCTTAGGTTATATTTGTTTACACCACATTATCACCGATCAAGGAGTTTTTTCAACATAGAATTAAAAACTTGTAATCATAGCCAAAATGAAATGCACTAGTTTAATGAAAAAGGCAACTCAAGTGTTAGACACATGTCAAATCTTTGGATGTAAGTTTATTAACTAAGTGACATTTATTAGGGAATTTAAGCACTTAAGCGGGAAAATTTAATCGGGTAACCAACAAGCAGTTACAAGTTAGTTGCATGGCAACGAAATCTATAAAGTGCAATTAGAGGACAAAGAAAAAGATGACTCCCTCAACAAAAATCTACATTTATTCGTCTAACTCTTTTTCCTTTTACTTCCTCTCCAGTTTGCTTTCGTTTATTTACCACATTCTTTTTATTCAAAGTAGTTTGTAAGGTATATTTTAATTCGATTTATAGTTTATGAAAAGTTTCTTTGCCTTTGTATTTTAATTGATTTCACTTTAATTAGTAAAATCTTATTTTACATTCCTTAGTGGAGTTTTTTCTTTTCTTTTATCTTTCTTTACCGTTTTCAAAGCTTTGGTTTAATTTCAATTAATGCAAGTTACATTTTCTTATTTAGTTCTAGTTATTTACAATTATTTATTACTCACAATAAATTTATTTACGAGTGTTCTTAATTAAATAATCGAACGGTATACAATCACTTGATTATCGCAAGGCGAAGATAATCAATTGGTTGGGAAGAAAATAGCCTTGTCTGACATGCTCTCAATTTATCTAAATACACAAACCAATCCGGCGACACAAACATATTTTTGGCATACCCATTGGAACACAAGTGAAACATTGTTGTTAACAATGCTTAGGACAATAAGAAGTGATGATGGTACAGAGAATGTTGGTGAAATTGGTTCAACTAGAAAACACGTCACCACCACAGAGAAAGTAGTGGTTGAAACATCCCAAGAGTTTAGACCAATTTCTCAAAACTAAAACTAAACATGACAACGACTCCAAGGGCCGACATCCCAAGTGCAACACCTTTTGTAGGTATGTCATCAAACGCCTAAGATCAATTGATAAATATGTTAAACTCGATTCTTAATCATCTTGGGAACATAATGCAAAATTCTAACACAATGATCAGAATAGTAACTAGTAGATTGTCCGTGCCTACTATTGTCGTGTCCAATGGTCAAGGATATGTACCAAAAGTTGGTGTAAACATGACCAATAACCCCAATCCTTATCATCCTATGTATTATAGGCCTAATACTAGTGAAACCAATTTTAGAACAAACCTAGGGAAGAGAAACTACTGAAACACTATTGGTTTAGGTGTGAGAAACTCTCTTGATGTTTAGGAACATCTAACCGTCGACAAAACTTGGGTTACAATAACCTAGTAGGAAAAACACCCTCATAGAAGTGGGAAAGTGTGACTCCCTAATTCTGAGTGTCAATTATGGAAAATATTTTTATACTTTGATTCATTTAAGAAAATACTCTTCTAAATAAAGACTTGCTTTTACATTTGTGTCGTAAGGATTCATTTAATTTAATGACATGATGTCCAACTTATGAAATTTATAGGAACATTTAAAATAAAAAGGTTTCATGATATAAATAATATCTACGATAAATTACATACCATCTTGTATTATTGCAATCCAAAATTTAAAGTACTCACATTAAAGTTCAAATGGTAAAAATCATAGTTTACAAGAAATTACACAATTTAAAACAAATAGTGACATAGATCTAATAGCATGGACAATTCTCCTTTCGTTTCTCGTTATCCTTGTTGTTTCCTTAACTTGTAGTACATGGGGGGAGGGGGGAGAAAATGGTGAGGTATGAGCATGCACCCAGTAGGAGATATCAACGTTTATATCGTTCATATAATATATATATATATATATATATATATATATATATATATATATATTGTATTTGAGAAATTATGAAATCATCCTTCAGTTAATTAAGTGTTCTTATTAAAGATGTACCGTAACAACACAAATTTCACTATGACTCTACATCCCGGGCGATGATACCACTCACACTTAATCATTATTTTAATACTGCCTATATCGTGTTAATTGAACCATTAATATAATTTCACATTTTACAAGTTGTTTCATGAACTTGCCTTTACATTAATGAGCGTTGTGCTTAAATCTTCTTTTCACTTGATTAATCGGGGTACCAATCCATGAGTGTTAGATGACCTTCCACTAATTGCAACCATGCCGCAATATGCTCCTGATTAGTGGCTTGGGATCTAAGCATTCAGTCGCACCCTAGGGATTCGGTTCCTTCTTAAATTTCCCGATTACCTCCGAGTGCATTTTATTTGTTAGGTCATTGTAACCCATTTTTCTTTCTTTCTTTCTTTCTTATCTACTTATAATCCTTTCTTCTCTTTTTCATTTTTCCGATCGACGAGGCCATATACTCGGGACGAGACAAGTCCCAGTAGACTTTATTTCCATGTTTCATACTTTATCAAAAGTCCATTTTTGTTTACCTTAGTCTCGATATTTCACATTTTGAAAATAACTTTATTTACCATTTCTTATGAAATTTAACTGTTTGAGTTCAAATATTTATTTCATATACTTTTACATGTTTTTCACTATTCACTTGCACTTGTAAACCTGCATTATATAAACTTTTCCAAATTTATTTCTTTTCATCTTTACTTTAAAAAACATGAGTTTTTACCATGTAAAATACAACTCTTTAACTAGAGTTCTCTTGGGTTGGTAATCATTCTTTAGTCCATATTTCACATAAAATGACACTTTTGTTCTAAAACATTTCTTTTGTCATTTTAAGACTTTACCTTTTAAAACATTCAATTTGCATTTTTTTACCTTATTTCTAATCATTTTACTGTGTCATTTTCTTTCTTTAAAACCAATCTCCCAAGATGATACTTATTTTTGTCAATATTACTACATAGTCCAAACTTTCATAAAATTATATTTTTGGCCCCAAACCCATACTTTTACATTTCAAGACTTGACTTACAAATTGATAACTTTCCATTGTTATCCTTTTTCCTTATTTGACTTTGGCACTTAAATTTGTAATATTACACATGTGAAGACTCATTATTTTTACTACTTTTACACTTAGCAACCGTTTACTTTATTTTTTTCAAGATTCTCAAACTTTATTCACATAATTTCTATCATTTTATGTTTTTAGTCTATTGAAATTTTTAAGTTCATCATTTTTTTGCTAAAAACTCATTTCAACACATTTTCAACATATCCCAACTACAAGAGTTTATGTTCATGAAAGTATGGGTTTATGCCAGTAAAACCCAACAAGTGCATCCAACTATCTCTTCATAAGTTTGATATAACAGTTTATCATGAAATCAACAAGTTTAACATGATTTATGGAAGAAATAATTAGCTTAAAAATTCTGAAGTTTATCCTTCTTTCGAACTTTAACTTTTATCCATTTTTATCACATATTCTTACACATACATTAAAATGTAATGATTATAAGCATAACTAGTCAAATAAATCATACTTATATAGATGTATCTAGCATTATTTCATTTCAAACTTGAAAATAGTGTAGATCCTTTACCTTTTGAAGATATTAAATACTTTAAGGAAGATGTTGATAGAAACCCCAATAAATTTCTAGTTCCTTTGGAAGATTTTTCTTTTAAAATAACACCATGATCACCATTTTTAACCCTTGATAATGGAAGCGTTGAATGGTGGTCTTGAAAGCTTAATTTGTAGAGATATTTATTGGAACTTTAGGCTACTGAAATGAGGGATAAAGAAGACTCAAAGTCTTGGTTTTGTGATGAATTATTCTCAGTATAAATGGGGGGAATATATGTGTAAGACATCTCATAACTCTCTCATATAATGTCCCCCATAACTATTCTAATGACCCCCATCGCTCAGTAATGTTACCATTATGTCTAATAGGGTAGGAAACCAAATATAATGGTCTTACAACATTGGAGTGTCGGTCCCTTTTTCTCCCCAATCATTCCAAAAGTTTGACAACTCAAAAGAGGGCATTCTAAAGGTTCTCAATTGATCCAACCCTATCTCGAATCGATTCTCCCCTGCCAGATATGAATTTTTGTGTGTGTGTATATATATATATATATATATATATATATATATATATATTGAATTTCTTATTTATCTTAATGATATGATAACATAAATATAAGTGTAATTATAAAATTCGTTTCTTATAATTTCTTAAAGTTTAAATAAAATCCATAACTTAATTTAACACACGTAACACGCTACACGACATTTTTTATTTTTTCTCATTGGCCTTAATTTTAATTAAAAATAACATATTTAAATTAATCTCATTAATTTATCTAAACTTCAAGTCCATATAATTTATGAATCATACGAGTCTAAAATTATAACGCGACTTTATTAATTCAACAAATTACGGACATTACAAAAGGACTAGGCTATATCATAATAAGATTAATTTCGACTTCCCAGTCACTTCGAATGATGGGCTAATCAATAATCACGTGTTAAAAAAAGAACTCGGGGTTGGGAAGCAAAATGAGATTTTATTATCAAATTAGTCACGGGGCTCAAACAATTCCCTTTCAAACACATCAAAATTTTCCTCCCCAAACTCCACAACCATTGGCATAACTAACATCCATAATGAACCAAATTGTTTCCCCACCGAATAGGAAGTTTCTTGGGGGAGTTAGGGTAAATGAAATTATGAATCTTATACATGAGATTTATGGACCAATTTCTTGTGTGTGTGGGGGAGGGGGGGGGGGAATCCAACGTATAAGAAGCCATGCCATGAATGGATAGAAGGGATTAAACTTCCAGAGGTATTTAAGTTCACAACTTCTCTATTTTTTAGGAGATGGGATTCAATCCACTGTGCAATATATTGTTAGGTTCACTAGTCAATGTGATGATGCTCGAACAAATGAATATCATAAACTACACATTTTTTCTAATTTTGGTTCATAAGTTTCCCATCAAACATTATCTAAGCTTGGTAGATGAAACCATGAATGATATGACTAGACTAAGCCAAAAAATAGATAAAAAAATCAACAGCCTACAAAATAGGTTAGCTAGGAATAAGTGTAAAATGTTATTACTTGAGTCTGAATGTATCAAATTCTCCCAATATGGGCTAAAATTTAGGCTTCAAAAGAAATTTGATACTACTAAATTTAGAGATTTAATGGAATTAACTATCAAAGTTTCCAGATTTGAAGCTCTTTCAGAGGAAGGATATGAAAGAAAAAAATTGTTGTTTCAAAACATTTTACAAGGATCCAAACATAGAAATATATGGTGATGAGATTATAGGAACTGAATCTATAGTTTGTTAACCATTGGTTCAAAAGAACTCAATAGTAAAATATTATTCCCCCAAATCAGAGGGAATGATTAAAAAAATATTAATATTATATTTCAAATGCAAATGAAATCTCTGATTATATCTTAAAAGCTAAAATGCCAATGTAACACCCCGTAATTTCGAGGACATAAAATTTAATTATTTTTGGGAGAAATATAACTTATTTAATTTGGAGAAATTCAAATTTATGATTTGAATAAATTATTTAAATTGGAGCATCTATTTACTTCGGTGAATTGAGATTTAATTATTCGGATTATTTTTTTATCCCATTTTGAGGTAAAAAATTAGAGAATGTCATAAAGTAATTCAAATGGGAATTCTGAATGCACGATTGATTTCGAATAGGTTGAGATAGTCGAAAAAGAGTACCCGGGTAGTAATTGGGTCTCGGGACATTTTTAAGCATAACCAGGCTCATACGGGGTGTGTGGGCCATTTTAAATTAGCCCACAGGTCTAATTTCGGGATTAGAATTAGAAAAGCTAAATTTAAGAGCTTGAAGTGGACCCAACCCTGCATGAGAAAAATCATAAAACCCAAATTAGAGAGGTTGGGGAAAACACAACTGAAAGAGAAAACCTTAGGCTTGCAGAGAAGAAAAGAGGGACTATTTGGAAGACTTTTTGAGAGTCAAATTTATCATTTTCTTCAAAGGAATCAGATTCTATAAATCATATATAGGAAAGTGGTTTAATTACTTCAATTTAAAAATGTGATAATCAATTCATATCTTAGTGGATGTAACCCGAGATCCAGTTTTGGGTTGGGTTATCGTATGAAATTAGGGCTTTTGTATACATATGATTTATCATCTTCATCCAATTCCATTTTTGGAACTTCTTATCCCCCTTTATCTTCGAACCTTTTTGGGAGGATCATAACCATGTTAATTTGCACTTGTCGAGATAAAGACCCGAACTGGATGAATTGATATTGAACAGTCCTTTAATCTTGTCTTATTGCATCAACAACCACAATTTCATACTTTTTCTTATTCACGAGAAGGGATATCATATCTCTCTATTTAGTAATCATCATCATGTCTATTTCCCCGGCAGTGGTGACTGACTCCCACCACTATAGTGTTGCACCTACAATTCTAAAAGTAGCTAATATCTGCTTCTGCATCTCACTACACTTCACCATGCGCAGGTGGCATTGTATATTATTTTTCGAATGACACGCCTTAACTACACCAAAGCTACCCTAAAACTCCGGTGGGTGGCCCTTCTAAAATGACTCTCTGAGTCTCTGCCAAAAAGATGCCCCTGGCTGGGCTTGGATCTCTGGTTCCACTGGTGGTTGCGGCTACAGCTACGGGAAATGAATGGCCATGGCTATTATAGATACATTGACAACCTGGGCCACTATCTCAGCCACATGTGCTGTCGTCATCCTCCCTGGTGGAGGCTGCGACTACGGCTGTGAAACCACTGGCTCCTCCTGAAGAGTCTCTCTCTTCTCATCCCTTGCTGCTGCCCTAGTCTGACATCCTCTCTTAGGCGGCATATGCAATTTCAAAAGAAGTTGTATGAGTTTGCCGTTCATACATCTATAATTGCAGAAGAACGTAAATGTGAGTACGTAAAAGAATACAATAATCCTATCATAGGTCTCTACATCAAAGAACGCTAAAATGAAATGTGAAAAGTCGTACAGATCATATGGACACAAGAACCTAATGTTCTGATGCCATTTGTGACACCCCACCTAATTAAATATCAGGTGATATGTCCTTTATTAAATTAAAAGAGGTTTCTAATTTGGTGCATTCTTAGTATCAATACTGAAAACTTTTTAAAACTACCTAACCACCTAGTATTCAAAAAGTCAATGTCAAGTTTTATCTTTTTATTAAACAAAAACAACATGCTTAAAAATATAATTTAAACCATTCACACAATCACTGAGTCTCAATCAACTAAATAAATAAATAAAATACATGCCGTTAAACCATCGACTACAAATCCTAAATACGAAATAATAATCCAACAAGAAAATAAACTGAGTACAATGTTTGACTAAAATAAAATAGTTGGGGCAACATGCCCAAATGAAATCACTGAGTTGCATCTTACTCTAGGAATGAAATGGTTAAAGCGATTAAGTCCAAATACTACAACATCCACACCTTATGCATCTATGCATCCCTGGAACAAGTCGTCAAGTTTGGAATCCCTATGGTAGGACACCTGAAAGGTTTTGAAAATGTTTTGCAAGTACGAGTCAAATACCAAATTCTTTTAAAAATATTTTGCAAGTGAATTAAAATTCATGAATTCTCTTCATATTTAAGTTAGTGTCGCACTCACTTGAGATACTTCTCACCTCTCAACTATTGTGCACACCTAACGCTTCTTCCTAACCCTCTTGGTTACACTACCCCATATAACTAGCCTTGTCCTGAAACTCCTTGACGCTCTACCCTCGCCCAAGAAATTTGCACTTTAACCTCATAAATTATTTATCCCATTAACTTAGTGGATCCTATTTAAATTCACTATATAACATTCTCACTAGTTATATTTAATAAATACCTTTTACTTTATGTACTTCACCCATATATACATATCTACTATCTTATATATGTATCATACATAATACGGTTTAACTTCATTTATTTTACCCATATATTAATCTACACCAGATATATGTATCATATATCAGAACATTCACACACATGTCCTATATATATAACCATCCACCCGGATAGACACTCATCGGATGTTTTCTAAAAAGATCTCACCCCAAGTATTCTCATCCACCTGGAAATCCCAAATCTGTTAGCTCCATGAATCAGTGAAACAAAAATAAACATAGCGGAGGCGGTCGTAGTTCCCGCCAAGAGTGAGACCGAATCATACCCAAAGCTCCTCACCTATAATAATGTATGCTATGACCTGGGGATTATACTCGCCCTTCTCCTCAAGACAGGGGATTCACCCACATCGTGCAACCTCCTCTAATATCACTAAAGGGGTATGTATTCCTATAAATATTATTCACGCCAATATTTATAAAGCATACAAATATATATACTACACAATTAGCGCTTATATATACTTAAATTTACCCGACTAATCCGTGCTCAATTCCCTAGCACTAGCCAAAAATATATGAACCAATATATCCAATTCCCAGTTTAATTAATATCACAAAAACTAATTATAAAGTGATTCCACGTAAATATAATATTCAGACACATTTATTCGACCCGAAATTTGAAACCATTAAAATTTATCTCTCCAAATTTTGTAGAAGGGTTTCATACTTTTATTTCCTTCCCCATTTATTTATACATCTACCTTGAGTCCTAAGTACAAGAGAACTAAATAATTTTCACCATTGTCATCTTTTTCTACCTCAAAAAGGTATTCTTCTAAAATTCACGCAATTATCTCCTTAGCCCAAAAAGGAATTTTCTATAAACCACCATTGTTACCCTTTTTGCTCAAACTACAAATTCTCAGACATAAATAAAGAAAATGGATGAAAAAGGTGGGGGTTTTGACATTTTGCTCAAATGACTACCTGGATCATTTGAACGACTACGCACATCACGCGAACGACTCCCCGGGTCGTTTAAATGACCTGTGGAGTTTCATCCCCTTCGTCGTTGTTGTTTTCCGCCATTTTTTAACCTCCACCTCCATAAATTCTCACCCAACCTCCAACCCAACTATAACAAAGGTTTATTTCAAGCATGAATCGGTTTAACATCATAATAACTGTTAATCATCATCTACAGTTTCAACTTTATGCCAATACCCTTCGATTATTATTTCCATCATTAACAAACCTCCAAGGTTTACCATCCTCAAATCAAAACATTAATTGACCCTTACCAGAATATATTCATATCTCACTTCAGTACTACACATCATATAGACCTTAAAACCAACAATTTTCTCAACCTAATTCATCGATCTCGAATTGGGGTTTTCAACAGTCTCGATTAATTGCTTTCTAAAATTTTAATTCGAAATTCATATTACACAACAATTTTTTTTTTGTATTTGTCACATGAATTGGATTCCAACACACTGAATCATTATCTATAATCAATTTAAATCGTTAAACATCATATGTCAACTAATTTATAAAAGCCCTAATTTCATACGATAACCCAACCCAAAAATGGATCTCGGGTTACACCCACTATGATATGAATTGATTATCACATTTTCACATTGAAGTAATTTAACCACTTTCCTATATATGATTTATAGAATCTGATTCCGTTGAAGAAAATGATAAATTTGACTCTAAAAAAGTCTTCCAAATTGTCCCTATTTTCTTCTCTGCAAGCCTAAGGTTTTCTCTTTCAGTTGTGTTTGCGCCAACCTCTCTAATTTGGGTTTTATGATATTTCTCATGCAGTGTTGTGTCCACTTCAAACTCTTAAATTTAGCTTTTCTAATGTTAATCCCAAAATTAGACTTGTGGGCTAATTTAAAATGGCCCAAACACCCCCGTATGAGCCTGGTTATGCCTAAAAATGTCCTGAGACCCAATTACTACCCGGGTACTCTTTTTTTACTATCTCAACCTATTTGAAATCAACCGTGCATTCAGAATTCCCATTTGAATTACTTTATGACATTCTTTAATTTTTTACCTCAAAATGCGATAAAAAAATAATCCGAATAATTAAATCTCAATTCACCAAAGTAAATAGATGCTCCAATTTAAATAATTTCTCCAAATAATAAATTTAAATTTCTCCAAATTAAATAAGTTATATTTCTCCCAAAAATAATTAAATTCTATGTCCTCGAAATTACGGGGTGTTACATTGGCATTTTAACTTTTAAGATATAATCAGAGATTTCATTTGCATTAGAAATATTATATTAATATTTTTTTAATCATTCCCTATGATTTTGGGGAATAATATTTTACTATTGAGTTCTTTTGAACCAATGGTTAACAAACTAAAGATTCAGTTCCTATAATCTTATCACCATATATTTCTATGTTTGGATCCTTGTAATATGTTTTAAAACAATAATTTTTTTCTTTCATATCCTTCCTCTGAAAGAGCTTCAAATATGGAAACTTTAATAGTTAATTCCACGAAATCTCTAATTTTAGTAGTATCAAATTTCTTTTGAAGCTAAATTTTAGTCCATATTGGGAGAATTTGATACATTCAGACTCAAGTAATAACATTTTACACTTATTCCTAGCTAACCTATTTTGTAGGCTGTTGATTTTTCATCTATTTTTTGGCTTAGTCTAGCCATATCATCCATGGACACAACCCTGCACGAGAAATATCATAAAACCCAAATTAGAGAGGTTAGGGCAAACACAACTGAAAGAGAAAACCTTAGGCTTGCAGAGAAGAAAAGAGGGAAATTTTGGAAGACTTTTTTAGTGTCAAATTTATCATTTTCTTCAAAGGAATCAGATTCTAAAAATCATATATAGGAATGTGGTTAAATTACTTCAATGTAAAAATGTGATAATCAATTCAGATCATAGTGGGTGTAACCAGAGATCCATTTTTGGGTTGGGTTATCGTATGAAATTAGAGCTTTTATAAATTAGTTGACATATTGTGTTTAACGATTTAAATTGATTATAAATAATGATTCAGTGTTTAGGAATCAAATTCATGTGACAAATTCAAAAAAATTGTTGTGTAATACGAATTTCGAATTAAAATTTTAGAAAGCAATTAATCGAGACTGTTGAAAACCCCAATTCGAGATCGATGAATTAGGTTGAGAAAAATGTTGGTTTTAAGGTCTATATGATGTGTAGGACTGAAGTGAGATATGAATATATTTTGCTAAGGGTCAATTAATGTTTATATTTGAGGATGGTAAACCTTGGAGGTTTGTTAATGATGGAAATAATAATCGAAGGGTATTGGCATAAATTTGAAACTATAGATGATTATTAATGGTTATTATGATGTTAAACCGATTCATGCTTGAAAGAAACCTTTTTTATAGTTGGGTTGTAGGTTGGGTGAGAATTTATGGAGGTGGAGGTTAAAAAATGGCGAAAAACAACAACGATGAAGGGGATGAAGCTCCACAGGTCATTTAAAAGACCCAGGGAGTCATTCGCGTGATGTGCGTAGTCGTTCAAATGATACAGGTAGTCATTTGAGCAACATGTCGAAACCCCCACCTTTTTCATCCATTTTCTTTATTTATGTCTGAGAATTTCTAGTTTGAGCAAAAAGGGTAACAATGGTGGTCTATAGAAAATTCCTTTTTGCGCTAAGGAGATGATTGCGTGAATTTTTGAAGAATCCCTTTTTGAGGTAGAAAAAGATAACAATGGTGAAAATTATTTAGTTCTCTTGTACTTAGGACTCTAGGGACATGTATAAATAAATGGGGAAGGAAATAAAAGTATGAAACCCTTCTACAAAATTTGGAGAGATAAATTTTAATGGTTTCAAATTTCGGGTCGAATAAATGTGTCTGAATATTATATTTACGTGGAATCACTTTATAATTAGTTTTTGTGATATTAATTAAACTGGTAATTGGATATATTGGTTCCGATATTTTTGGCTAGTGCTAGGGAATTTATCACGGATTAGTCGGGTAAATTTAAATATATATAATCTCTAATTGTGTAGTATATATATTTTTTAGCTTTATAAATATTGGCGTGAATAATATTTATAGGAATACATACCCCTTTAGTGATATTAGAGGAGGTTGCACGATGTGGGTGAATCCCCTGTCTTGAGGAGCAGGGCGAGTATAATCCCCAGGTCACAGTACATTATTATAGGTGAGGAGATTTGGGTATGATTCGGGCTCACTCTTGGCGGGAACTACGACCGCCTCCGCTATGTTTATTTTTTTTTCACTGATTCGTGGAGCTAACATATTTGGGATTTCCAGGTGGATGAGTATACATGGGGTGAGATCTTTTTAGAGAACATTATATGAGTGTCTATTCGGGAGGATGGTTATATATATACGACATGTGTGTGAATGTTCTGATATATGATACGTATATATGGTGTAGATCTATATATGGGTAAAATGTGAGATCTTTTTAGAGAACAATATATGAGTGTCTATTCGGGAGGATGGTTATATATATACGACATGTGTGTGAATGTTCTAATATATGATACGTATATATGGTGTAGATCTATATATGGGTAAAATAAATGAAGTGAAACCGTATTATATATGTTACGTATATAAGATAGTAGATATTTACATATGGGCAAAGTACATAAAGTACAAGGGATTTATTAAATATAACTAGTGAGAATTTTATATAGTGAATTTAAAGAGGATCCATTAAGTTAATGGGATAAATAATTTATGAGGTTAAAGTGCAAATTACTTGGGCTAGGGTAGAGCGTCAAGGAGTTTCAAGAAAAGGCTAGTTATATGGGGTAGTGTAACTAGGAGGGCTAGGAAGAAGCGTTAGGTGTGCACAATAGTTGAGAGGTGATAAGTATCTCAAGTGAGTGTGACACTAACTTAAATATGAAGAGAATTCATGAATTTTAATTCACTTGGAAAATATTTTTAAAAGAATTTGGTATTTGACTCGTACTTGCAAAACATTTTCAAAACCTTTCAGGTGTCCTGCCATAGGGATGCCAAACTTGACGACTTGTTCCAGGGATACGTAGATTCATAAGGTGTGGATGCTGAAGTATTTGGACTTAATCGCTTCAACCATTTCATTCCTAGAGTAGGATGCAACTCAGTGATTTCATTTGGGTATGTTTCCCCAACTATTTTATTTCAGTCAAACATTGTACTCAGTTTATTTTCTTTTGGATTATTATTTCGTATTTCGGATTTGTAGCCGATGGTTTATCGGCCAGTATTTTATTTATTTATTTAGTTGATTGAGACTCAGTGACTGTGTGAATGGTTTAAATTATATTTTTAAGCATGTTGTTTTTGTTTAATAAAAAGGTAAAACTTGACATTGACTTTTTGAATACTAGGTGGTTAGTAAGTTTTAAAAAGTTTTCGGTATTGATACTAAGAATGGACCAAATGAGAAACCTCTTTTATTTTAATAAAGGACTGATCACCTGATATTTAATTAGGCGGGGTGTCGTAAATGGTATCAGAGCATTAGGTTCTTGTGTCCATAGGATCTATACGACTTTTAACATTTCATTTTAGCGTTATTTGATGTAGAGACCTATGATAGGATTGTTGTATTCTTTTACGTACTCACATTTACGCTCTTCTGTAATTATAGATGTATGAACGGTGAACTCATACAACTTCTTGTGAAATTGCAGATGCCGCCTAAGAGAGGATGTCAAACTAGGGCAGCAGCAAGGGATGAGAAGAGGGAGACTCATCAGGAGGAGCCAGCGGTTTCGCAGCCGTAGTCGAAGCCTCCACCAGGGAGGATGGCGACTGCACAGGTGGCTGAGATAGTGGCCCATGTTGTCAATGTAGCTATAATATCCGTTGCCATTCATTTCCCGTAGCCGTAGCCGCAACCACCATTGGAACCAGAGATCCAAGCCCAGCCAGGGGAATCTTTTTGGCAGAGACTCAAAGAGTCATTTTAGAAGGGCCACCCGCTGGAGTTTTAAGGTAGCTCTGGTGTAGTTAAGGCGTGTCAGTCGAAAAATAATATACAATGCCACCTGCACATGGTGAAGTGTAGTGAGATGAAGAAGCATATATTAGCTACTTTTAGAATTGTAGGTGCAACACTATAGTGGTGGGAGTCAGTCACCACTACCGGGTAAAGAGACATGATAACGATTACTAAATAGAGAGACATGATAAATCTTCTCATGAATAAGAAAAAGTATGAAATTGTGGTTGTTGATGCAATAAGACAAGATTAAAGGACTATTCAATATCAGTTCATCCAGTTCGGGTCTTTATCTTGACAAGTACAAATTAACATGGTTATGATCCTCCCAAAAAGGTCCGAAGATAAATGGGGATAAGAAGTTCCATAAATGGAATTGGATGAAGATGATAAATCATATGTATACAACTTTGAGTTGTTTGCATCTATTTTAAATTTATTATATGGGTTCAAAGAACCTACTAAGAATATGACTAATAACATTAATTCCCCCCCCCCCCCCCCCCGGACGCATTTTAATAAAAGAATGGATACATGAGGTTCTAATCATTAAAACATTGGTAAATAATGACGTTGATGTTAACATAACTCCATACTCCACGCTTTCCAGAATAAATCAACAAAATGAGAAATTTGTCCTGACTCAAATCGTAATCTCTAGAATTTCTGAAGGTAAAACGTCAACCAAAGGTTTACTACAAATAGATATTATGTATACACTAATAAATCTAAGAAAAATTTCTTTATCATTGGTGGCAAACCAAGATTCAATGATTTACTTAGTAGAAATTGGATTCACTATAACGAATGTATCCCTTCTTCCATGTATAAAAATTTGCCATTGGTGAAAAATGATAGGAATGCGAAGGAGGTGGAAGGAGATCCCTTGCCTTTCCACACCACCACTAATTGTGTAGAGATTGGGAGTTACCAAGAAAATGTGGGACCTATAATAGCATATGGTTTGGTACTAGAGGCATGAGAAGGAAAAATCCCAGATGGGGCTTAGGATGAGTTAGCTTTTATTATGATAGGACCAACCATAAAAGACGACATAGTTTCTTAATAGATAAAAAACCCATTGATGTTAAATAGGCTAAAAAAATTTTAGCCATGTTGTTGTATAAATTCAGAGAACTAGATTTGAGAAAAAATATTAGTGAAGAAAGGACTACAAATTGGGCTGATTATGTGTTTGAAGAAGATAGGGGATGAAATGCCTCAAGACAGTGGTAATCTAGCAAGTTCACCAATATAATATGAAGACGTAATCGTAAAAAAACTAAATCCTTTATTAGAAGTGAACTTGGTAACTAAAAAAAATAAAAAGGTGACGTATATCAATGCAAACCTTACCAAGGAAGACAAACAATTGGTTGTGGACCTACTACATTAGTGTAAGGATTGATTTTATGGTGATATGATAAGTTGCCTTATTAGATAGGAAATTGGTGGAACATAGACTTCCAATGAAAGAAGGATACAAGCCTGTCAAGCAACTGCCAAGAAAAAAGGGAAGTGTGGAAGAAGGTCACTTGAGACTCAAACTCAAATGGGAAGCCTGGACGAGTAAGAGTTTGATCATGGTCATTAAGAACTACAATAGGGTGTTCTATATAGTCCTTAGATGAGTTACAAAGCTTACAATGGGTTATATACCCAAAAACTTCTGCCTCATAGGCATCATCATCCTCCTCACAATTTATGGCATCCTCATAACATTTTTCTTTAACAAGATTAAACATTGGGATTGGAATAACTAGCCTACCAGTATCAAAGAAAGTTCCACCAATAGTGGGAGGAGTAGGGATGTCATAATATTCACAAGTGGACTTACTCCAAACACCAACAAGATATAATTCATCATCACAAAATTGATCTAGAAAGACAATAGCAATCCCCATGAGTTTATACAATTTCTTGTATATTTGAGGTGGAACCAAACTCATGAATGCTTTTGGGGATAACATCATTAGGATTTTAAGATATTATTATCAATTATAGAGAATATAAAATAATAAGACACTAAAAGATCAGGGGAAATGCCAAGATACTGATGAATTTAAATAAAGACATTGTTAAAGCCAAAAGACGTTTACTTATTCATTATTTACTTAGAGTTGTGATGACTAAATGTGGAGTGATGGCGTGTGAGATTTAATAATCCACTAATTAATTTTTTTTCTCAAAAGTCAATATTAATCTAAATGTAATGCAAAGACTGGTTTCAAATGGACAATTAAGTTCATTGGAAGTGGAGGCATGTTCAGTCTGTGAATCCTTCTCAGAGGGTTCAATGACCAAGAGGCCTTCACGATCAAGGTCTACAGGGCCAAATATGTGTTGGAATCGATTACTTATGATTTGTGTAGCCATATGCCTATCCAGTATTAAGGTGATTATGAATACTTCATCACTTTCATTGATGTCTACTCAAGATTTGGATATGCTTACCTTATGCGTCACAGTTCTGAAGCATTTGATAAGTGAAAAGTATACAAGGCTGAGGTGTAGCGTAGATGTGGTAAACTAATTCAAATTTTTTTATCTAATCATGCAAGATAACACATCTTGAGAGATTTTAGGAATAACTTATCAAATGTGGTAACTACATTCCAATTGTCAGCATCGAGCACTCCACGGGAAAATGGTGTAATGGATAGGAGGAACATAACTCTTTTGGGCATGGTTAGATCCATTATGAGTTATTCAGATTTACCAAATTCATTTTTAGTTTTTTCATTAGATACGACCACATACTTACTAAACTTAGTTCCTTCTAAATAGGTGTCTATAAATTTATGAAACTATGGACTAGGCGTAAGCCTAGTCTAGGTCATGTTCAAATGTAGGGTTTTTTAACAAGCGTGCAAAGGAAGGATATGTGGAAGTTATAATTAAGGACAAATGTATATTTATTTGTAGGTACAGAAAATGAACCAAGGTTGGTCAATTTTATGATCCTAAGGAGAAGAGCGTATATGTTAACATAAATTCTCGGTATTTAGAGGAAGATCTTATGATAAACCATATGCCCAAAAGAAATATTATCTTGCACAAGCTAAGAAGACAAGACCAAGTAATTTATTCTGAACCACTTGTATAGGATGAAATATAACTAGATATCAATAGTACAGTGCCTAGAGGTAGTGGGAGTATTAGCGATGATTAGGGCACACTTGTCATTCATACTAGCCATGTCATAGTTATAGAGTCGGGTTTCATCTTGATACAGTGTATTTGGATGAACATTTCAGTAATATCCTAGGAAAACACAAACCGAATCCAAGGAAATACAACAAGGCACTCCAAGTAAAGGATTTCAAGTTTTGGATAAAGTTTATAAATATCGAGATGGATTCGATGTATTCAAATCATGTTTGGTAATTTTTAAACTTTCTAGATGGAATAAATGCCATTGTATGCAAGTGGATCTATAGGAAGAAAACACGGGAAAATGGGAAGGTGGAAACCTTAAAGGTAAGTCTTGTAGCGAAAGGGTTTACTCAAACATAGGGGATTGACTATGAGGAGACCTTCTCGCTGGTATCCATGATAAAGTCTATTAGAATTTTTTTATTTATTATGTCTAGTCTCGATCTCAAGATACGACAAATGGATGCTAAGACTGTGTTCTTGAACAATAGTCTTGATTAGTACATCTATATGATGCAACCCAAGACCATAAGAGATACATTTATTTACTTAAGCAAGCATCAAGATCTTATACAATTAGTTTTGATCAGGAGATCAAATCTTTTAGCTTTGATTAATATCCGAATGAGACTTGTGTATAGAAGCATGGCAGAAACATGATGGTTTTTCTAGTACTATACGACAATGATATTATCATAATCTAAATTAATGTGGATGTATTGTCTAGTATAAGAATATGATTGTCTAGTCAACTCGATATGAAGGACTTAAAAGAAGCTTGTCACATTGTTGGTATCAAGCTTATGTATGTTCAAAAAAATAGAAGGTCGGGCTTATCCCCAGCTACTTATATCGATGATGTGCTCATAAGGTTTAGCATAAAATATTCAAAGAAAGGGTTTTTGCCTTTCAGGAATGGAATTTCTTTATCTAAGGATCGCGGTCATAAGACACCTGATCAAATAGAGAGGATGGTGAATATACCTTATTCTTCGACGATGGGTAGACTTATGTCTGGTATACTGTGTACAAGACTGGATATCTAGTTTATCATTAAAATAGCAAATTCCAATACAACCCACATGAGGATCAATGGATTATTGTAAATCACATACTCAAGTACCTATAAGGACTAGAGATTAGGTTTTGGCTTACTCAATGGATAGTATATTACCCTTTAGGTACACAAACTCAAAATTTTAATCAGATAAGGATTCAAAGAAGTCAAACTCATGATATGTGTTTTCCCTAGGAGATGCATCCATATATAAGACTATTAAGCAATCATGTATTGTTCGGCCCACTATGGAAGTCAAATATGTTAAAGTTTCTAAAGAAACTAAGGAGGCAGTTTAGATCCTGATCTTTCGAAGTGACTTAGGTGTGGTTCCTTTAGTGCAGTCGATTGTTACACTTTATTATAACAATAACAATGCAGTTGAAAATTCGAAATAACCAAGGACTCATAAGAGGGAAAAGGACATTGAATGCAAGTATCACCTCATTAAGAAGATCATGCGCATGGGTGACATCATCATGATAAAAAATGAATCTCAAGACAACCCAGATGATCCTTTTACAAACATCCTACTAGCTATGGCTTTTGATAATCATGTAGAAGGTATAAGAGACAAATGCATATGCACGTGGATTTAAGATTAAATGGGATGTTGTTGGGTTATATTAGTAAAACCATATGATGACATTTTATTTTTCAATAAAAGGATTTCTAGTTCATTTGAAATGAGATTCATGTTTGTGAGAATACCTTATATTTATGCTTTAAATATATTGTATGTTGTCAATTGTACTTAATAGGAACTCTAGTGAGATTGGTTCGGCTTGATCAGAGGATATTGGGATTCCAATTCTAGTACACTTGAATAGTTCATAATCTAGTTATAGGGTTCAGATACAATCAATATGGTTGCGTGTGTAATACTAGTAGTTTATCTCAAGCTACAGGAACCTATCTGATGGTTTGGGATCTTGTTTGATAACTCAAAAGAGGATTATGATCAGTACATTCAGGAATGTATTGAATAGGGCCACCTACGAGAATCAATTTTAAGGGTTGTATTGATAATACTTGAGCAATCTGACAACATTTTCAAAGGGTTCCAATATTATCAATCGCGAAGGTTATAAGGATTGGAATGCTTGCATAATTTTTTATTTAATTTTTATGGGTGCGTTTCTAATTTTAGATTAGATTAATATATCCCCGCAAGTTGGGGAATGGTTATGTAAGTCAGTTTTAGATCATAATAAAGAGGAAATCATGTCCAAGAAACTTGGATTATAATAGCCCCCTAAGAGACTTATAATATTTGTTTCTACCAGTTAACCTAATAAGTGGACTATTTTTATAATCCAGATGAGTAGCAAAATAAGTAAAGTATGGGTGTCAATGAATTGATTTAATGTTGGTTAAAATTAATTAGCAAAAAATTCATTTGACCAAACAGGTATTGAAAACTTAAAATGGATGTTCACATTATGTACGAAATCAACTTTGCAAATAAGACTGTATTACTCCAAGTCATTTTGAGAAAATTAAATTGGAGCATAGTCATAATTATTTAATGTAATTAATTATGATTAAATAAAGAAATGAAGAACATTACGGGGTTATAATTTAGAATTTTTGAGAATTTATTTTGAAGAAAATTTAATTATTTTGTTTTAGGTTCGTATTATAGTCCATATGCCTGAGTATCAAGCCCAGACCATCTCAAAATCCATTTTAGCCCGTGCCCCTAACTTATACCTATTTATATTGGTGTAAGCTAGGATTTTAAGGTACATATTCATGACTGGGGGTTAGAGACGGAGAGAGAAAATAATATTCATGTTTTTATGAAGAGTCGTAGATAGAGAGGTCCCTATCTCACTCAAAACAAGGACTTTCATCTCAAAGGTGCCCCCACATACACCCTGCTTTGGGAAGATAATATACTAGTATATTCAATCCTTTTTATCAACATAATTAATCTTTTAGAGGAATAAAGGAATTAATTCCCTTCATCTTCTCTAAATTCCTTTTAATCTCATTCAGATCACTAACAAGTTACCCTAAGGTATTATATTCGAAACCTTATGTTTAAGATTTAAACAAATGTTTTGTACATTATATTGCATAATCGTTTGACATTTTCGGGTAAATTGTTTTTTTCTTATATTGATCCTAACGCTTGAAAAACAAGGCAATTTTTGTTTCCATCCACGACTTGGTTAATTGTAACGAAAGAGGACTTCATTTCAACAAAAAAAAAATCATCTCTATTCCCCACAAATGGAAAATATGTCGGTGTAAAATTATATACTCATTCGCAAACTGCTTCAGTAATGGTTCACTTTAGCGAAATGGACCGCTTCAGCAAAGGGTCTATTTCGTTGGTCACGACTTTATGTAACCTATATTAAAAAAGTTTAGTTATAAGCGTGACCTAGGTCGCTGACCTTTCTCATCATCGAACCATGTCTTTATTGCAGTGAAGGTACTTGGGAGTTACATTGATTTTTTGACTTTTTGAGATCTTTCTCATTAGATTTCATAAGCAGTTGTGCCTAGCACAATATTTTTTTTCATCTAATGAATATAATTTATAAGACAATTAGGTTTGTCCACTTACGTGTCTTTCCACCTGGCTTCATACGCAAGTGTTATACATATTCTCAAAATATTCATTCTTCTAAGTTTATTTATAAGGAAATAAGAGAGAAAATATTCAGTTTTTTTGCAGGATTAATCTTTCTTTATTCGTCTCTTGTTTGATTTTCAAGTTATTTTATTCATTCTTAAATCCTTGAAAGTAAGACTTTTGTACTTAAGCTAGTTTGACAAATCATTTTCCAAATATAATTTCTTCTTTAGTATGACCTTATTTCAAGATTAAAAAACACCCTCGTGAGTTTTTAAGAGAAAGAAAATATTTTCTATGTCT
Organism: Sambucus nigra; assembly: GCA_949130495.1. Taxonomy (NCBI): domain Eukaryota; kingdom Viridiplantae; phylum Streptophyta; class Magnoliopsida; order Dipsacales; family Adoxaceae; genus Sambucus; species Sambucus nigra. Next base: position 590,588,557 of record OX422208.1, read on the forward strand.
TTTCAACCATAGGATATCCTCACACATACTAATTGGGGTTGATGGTTATTAAGTTGTTTTGTTTCATCGGGAAAAGTTTTTTTTCAACTTTAAATGAAAATTTTGGTGTGTAAAACTTTAAGACATTTGATGAGTAAAAAATCAGTCGTGGTTGTGCAGGATTCGCCACCTGTTGGTGGTCTTAATAGAGAATATGATAGGAAACAGTTACTAGTCAGTCAATGACTTATTTGATTATAATCCATTGTATTTTATTTATAATACTCCACCATAGTACAATTTTCGTTCATTTAGGTCCGAGTTCTTTTTTACCTTGGTGAATTTTTCCTCGTACATCGAGTGTCATTTGAATTATTTTATCGTTTTTCATATCAGACTAACTTGTCTTAATTTGAAGATAATATTAATTATATTATAATATTGATATTTTCTCATTTAGACTTTTAGGATGTTATTAACTCATCGATTTTTTTATCCCTTAACTTAATAATTTAATTTTAATTAGGTAGCAACCATCGAGAGCTCACACTCTCATATAATTTCATATCACATCTCATTGTTTTCATTTTAACACCCTGGGTTAGATAATTTATTTGTGATATGTATCATGGTTCATCTATCCGACCTCATCTTTTTTACGGTAGTAACTATTCATATTAGAAAATCCACATGGTGACACATATAATGTCAATGGCTGATGAAATATGGATTTGTTCTTTGACGGATTGGAATCCACCGATTACCGTGATAGATGAAATTAATTCCTTAAAATATGATCAAGTTGGGATGAGAACAAAATCAAGTAGAGTGCGTGTAACACAAAAGGTTTAAATGAACTCTTTAGTTGCATATCCTTTAGAGAGTTTAATTATATTTGGATGTGTTTTACGTCAAATGAGGTCTAGGAAGTTACTAACTAACTATGAAGGCACCTCCATCATGAATCATGAGAATCTTCACTACCTTAACACCCATTTAGAAACTCCTTACCATGAAGGAAAACAACTATTTTGATGAATTTTATGCTTGACTAAGAGACATAGTTAATTCAATGTTTACTTTGGGAAAGGTTATGAAGGAGAATATTATAATTCATAAAATTCTTTGATCCTTACTCGATAAATTTTGCGACAAGGTTGATTCCATTGGAAGTTTGATCCTTACTTTAAACTCGTATGAAAGTAGTTGAATTATTGGTCTCTGATACGATGTAAATATTGTGTATTTCACTCGTTAACCTACGCGCTATTAGCCCCCACAAGTATTTTGATCCCTATATTTAGGCTCGTTAACCAGAAAACCTCTGATTTGTATAGTTATATGTTTTTCAGGGGTTAATTGAGCTTTTATAGGTATTTGGATGCTTAGTATGAAGTTCGAACGCATTTCGGTGAAGTTTCATACAATTCTGCACGCACAATGGCAATTTAGTCATTTCACAGTTTGCGCATCTGGCCCAACATCTTAACGAAAGTTGTAGACCTACGGGCGAGCTTTGTGTGGCCATGAACGGTATGCAAATACGATCCTTAATGAAGAAGTTACGAGACTTTTCATGAAAGAGAATTATAAAGAAATCAAAATAGGGGAGAACCAACTTGGCTAAGACCTGATGGATCGATCGATCGATAAAAGGGGTTGATCGATCGAATCCTCATTTTTTTCCTTTGTTCGAAGATAACGGGCTCAACTCTGCTCGATCGATCGATCGACTTCGGGGGTCGATTGATCGATCTCCTGTTTCCAGCTTCTCTATAATGACAAGTTTACCATTTTTCTTTTGTATATAAATAATTTTTCTCTCATTTTGAGAAAGATCTTTCATTTTAGTTTAGGTTAGGGTTAGCGTTTGGAGAGATCTTCTTCTTCTCTCTTTTATTGTGACCCCTTTGGGTGTTGTAAGTTGAACTTTTTATTACACCTACCGTTAATATATTTGTATTTCTTTATTTATGCTTTATTTCCATTGATGTCATTTAAATTCCTTTCCTAGATTAACTTGTATTTCATTTATTTATTGATTTCCTAGTATTAAAGTAGTTTAATTTATGTGTTGCGCTTAGATAAATAGGGTCGGCATTGTGTTCCGCCATTAATGGGTTTGAACTCCGAAGACTAAGTTTTGTGTAAAATTGCATTTAATTGAAACTGCATGTATTAAAGTTGAATTGTTATGCGTTTAACTTTATTTGTCACGCGACTTCAGTGTTTATAGTGACAATCCAAATTTAATTCACTTGTGACCATTTTTGATTAAATGTTTATTCAAGCAACTTTGGGTTAAATTCCTTATTGCGTGAAGTTTATGCTTACTTGTAAATGCTCGGTTAAATGCTTTCAAGACAAAATTCTAATTAGTAGTTGTTTCGATCCGTGTGGTATGATGCGATCCCTACCCTCGCTTTACTTTTGCATATCGTAACTTATTCTTTTATTTTGTCTCCATTTCCAACCATCACCTTTTCTTTTATTTATTTTACACTTTTATTCCTGAAGTAATTAAATAATTAAAATCTAAAATTCAATCACTCCCTGTGAATTTCTTATGATACCCGACTTAACGTTGTTCTCGCCTCGCAAGTGTAGTAGTAGCTTAGGATTTTTCATGTAGAGAGGGAGCCGAAATCAACGACAGTGTCCCTTCACAAACACTCAATTTCCCTCTCATCAAAATGGCGCAGTTGTCGGGGAGTGTGTTTTACATCGTAATTATTTTATTATTTCGTAGTATTTTTCTTTCATATTTGTATTCTTTATTTTATCCTTTCTTTTTTGACTTGTGCTAGATTATTTCGAGAAATTGAAATATTGGCGCTTGTCGATCAATTGAATTAGCCTATTTTGAAATGTCTCGCTAATATGCTTTAGATAACCTTAATTGTTATGAGAACTTTTTTACAAGTTATACTCCCAAAACAATGAGAGAATGCCTACAAATTCTTGAAGATGAGCGCATTGAACGTGAAATTCAAGAGTATGTAAGTATCCCCTCATTGCCTTGTGAGCAGAATTTGGAAAGTGGTGAATCCATTAGTTATGGGCAACACACACAAGAAGATAAAATGTCTTCTTATCAGTTTGATTATGAGTTAATGATTAGGGAAATCAATAACCAATCTGAAAGTTCTCAAGCTTGGTTTTTGGCAAATGATTCCATGCTCGATGAGATCATTTATTCACAAAATTCGGTTGAGGTTGAAACTTGCGTTTCACCTCCACCCCTTTTTATGAAGAAATAATTGAGAGTGATACAAGCTTTAGCACTTTTGAATTTCAACCTCTTATTAATTATTCCGATTGTATTGAGGTTGATGGTCCTTATTTTACTTTATTCCCTACTATTCTCGAATAATTAAGTTTAATGCAAGAATCGGTTGAAAGTCTTGAGGACATTGACCCGATTCTTGAACGAGATTCTTATTTTGAGATGCTTCATCTCATGGGCTATTCACTTGCACTAACCCCCCCCCCCCCCCCCCAATTGAAAAACCTTGGGAGGTGATTTCTTTTTTCCCAAGATCAATGTGGTATTGTCTCCATTATTATCCAAATCCCCCATAACCCCACTAAAATTTTAAATTAGTGATGGTTCATATCTTACGCCTTACACATGCTTTCTATTGTACAAACGGAATTCCTATTTTTCAGGAGGCATGTTCGCTTTGGAGGGTCCATCGTTGATCTTTCAAAGACAAATCCCTTTTTGGGTGTACCCTCAACTATTTATACTTCTAGTGTATATTTAGTGTGAAGTCTAAATAGTAGGTTGTAAACAATTAGCTTTTAATTTTCTTTCTTTCTTTTTATTTTTCTTTTGTTATAATTTTGTCTAGTGTAATTAGTTAACTTTGTGTTATTTGTTTTTTCTATGCTCGGTACTAACTTGTTTTATAGATTTTTTTGGACTCGTGCTTATGGAGATCGCTCCAATTTTGGGTAATATCGTTCTTTTCCTATCTTTGTGTTGTGTTCTTATTGCGCATTGAGGACAATGCAGCATTTAAGTTAGGGGGTGTGGGATATTCTATCCATTCTTTATTTAGTCCATGGATTTTATCACATTTAGTTACTAAGTATGCCTTTTTTAGAAAAAATTAAAAATTTTCAAAAATATTTTCTTTCTTTTTTTCTCCTTTGTTGGGCATTTTGCCTTGTTTTCGATGATAAATTTCAATAATTTCCCGATCCAATAAACAACTCAAGGATGCATGTTCTCGATTTTAGAAGTTATTAGACTTTAATCCTCAAATCATTGATATTATGAATAACTTCATGAATTAAACTTTATCCCATGAGCACATGTGCCTTTCTTGTTTTATTGATTTGGTTTAAGATTTTTATAACTCGGTAATATTTTGTTGCATTGTATATACTTACACTGAGTAAGCTTTGTACCTTTCGTCGTTTGTGAGTGTATACACTATTCTTTTCTCTTTGAAAACGTTGAATTCGTCGATAATCTCTCTATTTTTTCATTGATCGTTCATTAATTGAGTTATATCTTGAAGTGTGTTACTTGAGGATGATTTTCATACATTATTTTGACTCGAGAATTGCGTAAACTTTATGAAATGATCATAGGCAATCTTTGTTCTATTGCCCATATTAGCCTTGACCTCACCCTTAATGTTCCCCTCGTCAACCCCTCTGAGCCTAGATATATCCTTTGATTTCATTAACCCAAATTCCCATAACCAACTCCACATTGGAGTTATACACCATACATATTACCTTACATGCCTTTGTTTGGAATGCTGCTTAGGATTGAATTATGTTGTGTCTTGTGGTCGCATTTTAAGCATATGAAAAGAGTGAGAAAATAAGAATAAAGTAGTGAAAAAGAAAAGAAAAAGCAAAAAAGCAAAAGAAAAGAAAAGAAAAGAAAAGAAAACATGAGAAAAAGAGAGAAAAATGTATATGTTGTATATAGTGTTCAATAATCCTTGTTGCTCTCCAATTGTTATATTTAATCCTTAATTATGGAACTTGTTTTCCATTTTCGTTATTGCCCGCATTCTTCCCATTCTTTCAAGTTTTTCATCCCCAAACACTTTGAATCCATACATATACGTTGCATTTCGTACCTTAACCCCAAACCTACAGTACAACCCTATAAAGTCCTATGTGATTTTTGGGTGCATTTAATTTAAAAGTCATAATAGTTTTGACAATCTGTGAAAATACATTTCGCCTCCTTTAATGAATGGTATCTTTCATTTTGATCACAGTTTTTAATTTCCTATATAGCGTTCTTCTTTTGTGACATGTGTGCGGCCTTATTTCCATTTCCATTTACTCTTTATGCCCGCATGTTCCGTGTGTTACCTCCTATTTCGAGTCAATTTATTTGATGGGTATAATGCCCACGAGGATTGAATATATGCATGCTTTAATTTCATTTATCTAGATTATTTAAGTTTTGACCAAATCATGATATGCATGTGCTCTCCCCCTCCCACTTTTAAAGTTTCAATTCTATGAGGTGCATTCAACAATGGACTTTAGATTGAATTCGCTCAATATGCCAATAACATGTTTGAAATCCTTTTCGTTGTTGTTTAGTTTGTTGCATGTTGGCTTGGGCATATTTTGAGGAAATCATATGATGTTTCTAGGTTTCATCCCTGAAAACCCTCACGAGACGACACTCGTCCACTAGGGTAACCTAGGGGTTTAACGACTTATTTCATACGGTAAATGCAATCGTTTGCCCGTGAAAGTGGCCTTATCCTTTATTATCCCATTTTTGTACTTATATCCTATTTTTGGTTTACTTGTAGTTCTTGTTGTTTCCTATTTCATTGCTAGGGACTAGCAATGTGTAAGTTAGGGGTGTGATACAACGCAAATATTGCGTATTTCACTCGTTAACCTACTTATTAGCCACCTCGAGTATCTTAATCCCTATATTTATGCTCGTTAACCAGGAAACCTTGGATTTGTATAGTTATATGTTTTATAGGGGTTAATTTAGCTTGTATAGGTATTTGGATGCTTAGTATGAAGTTCGGACGCATTCCGGTGAAGTTTCGTATAATTTTGCACGCACAAGGGCCATTTAGTCATTTCATAGTTTAGGCATCTGGCCCAACATCTTCAAAAACGTTTTATCCCTCTGAGGGAGCTTCGTATGGCCATGAACGGTGAACAAATACGATCCCTAACGAAGAAGTTACGAGGCTTTTCGCGGAAGAGAATTATAAAGAAATCCAAACAGGGGAGAAAAAGCTTGGCTAAGACCTGATGGATCGATCGATTGAAAAAAGGGGTCAATCAATTGACTCATCATTTTTTGCCTTGGTTCGAAGACAGTGGAATCAAATCTTCTCGATTAATCGATCGACTTCAGGGGTCAATCGATTGATCCCCTGTTTTCAGCTTTTCTTTTATTACAAGTTTGCCATTTTGATTTGTATATAAATAACTTTTCTCTCAGTTTGAGAGAGATCTTTCATTTTAGTATAGGTTAGGGTTAGGGTTTGGACATATCTTCTTCTTCTCTCTTTGGTTGTGACCCGTTTGGGTGTTGTAAGTTGAAATTTTCATTACCCCTACAATTAATATATTTGTATTTCTTTGTTTATGCTTTATTTCCATTGATGTTATTTAAATTCCTTATCTAGATTAACTTGTATTTCATTCATTTATTTATTTCCTAGTGATAAAGTAGTTTAATTTATGTATTGCCCTTAGATAAATAGGGCCGGGGTTATGTTCCGCCATTAATGGGGGTTGAGCTCTGAAAACTAGGTTTTGTGTAAAATTGTGTTTAATTGAAACCGCGTGTATTAAAGTTGGATTGTTATGCATTTAACTTTATTTGTCAGTTAACTGCAGTGTTTATAGTGACAATACAAATTTAATCCACATGTGACCTTTTTTGATTAAATGTTTATTCAAGCAACTTTGGATTAAATTCCTTATTGCGTGAAGTTTATGCTGGATTGGAAATGCTCGGTTAAATGCTTTCGGGCCGTAATTCTAATTAGTAGTTGTTTTGATCCATGTTGTGAGATGTGACCCTGACCCTCACTTTACTTTTGTGTAGCATAACTTATTTTTTTCTTTTGTCTCCATTCCCAACCATAATCTTTTCTTTTATTTATTTTACACTTTTATTCCGGAAGTAATTACACAATTAAAATCTAAAATTTAATCACACCCTCTAGATTTCTTACGATACTCGACTTATCGGTGTTCTTGCCTCGCAAGTGTAGTAGTAGCTTAGGTTTTTGCATGTAGAGTGGGAGCCGAAATCAACGACAGTGCCCCTGCACGAACACTCGATTTTCCTCTCATCAGTCTCACTTCAAACCTACGATGGAAGTTTGAATTATAGCCTCAGAGAACCTATAAAAAGTATAGTTTAGTATAATCACAAAGTTTATCCATAGGATTCCCTTGACCTTAGTGAAAAAAATATGGGCTTATCCACTAGGAAGTTTTTCAAGACACATAAAAAGAAGTTTGAAACCAAAGGCAGTAAAAAATTGTACCCTCTGAGGACCGAGTCCACTTAAGGAAGTGGGGAGAATAATAAAGATTCCTTAGGTGTCATCACATGTTACACATGTTATGGAAAAGGATATTATTCCAAATAATTTCTTTCACAACCGGGTCAAGGTGCTAGAAAAACTATATATCAAGAAACTTTTAATGATGATGACTCATAATATAATTAAGAAACTTCTAATAATAACTATGCATCTTTTACGGCCCAAGAGAATTTTAAGGGATCAGATTATATGGAGGAATTTGATTTTCATCCGTCTTGTGGTGGTGCCATCACTACCTCTTTGGATAATGTTAATGGTGTAAATTATGACATCACCAATGAGTATTCTCAACTTTTTGAGGAGTTTATAGAATTTGAGAAGAAGAATATAAAACTTTCCCCTGTGTAAGCAACATTGTAGAATAAAGAACATTGGTGAGTGAGTTGTGAGAATGACTTAGTATCTCAAAATGTGATTTTTGGTAGACCATTTAGCATAGAGGGTAGTTGTAATGGATTTATTCAATTTGAGGTGGAGTGCTTGATGAAATCCTTAAAAGAGAGTGAAAACTCTCAGATTCCATTAATGAAAAAAATCTTCATGTTGTCGAGCTGTTATTCGCTTCCACTTTGAAGATGGATTTAGACGATAGATCTCACAAGTTGGATAATATTCCTCTAGGGGTGTGATCATCGAAATACAAGAGAGGAATTGGATTTTTGAGTGATTTTATTCATCTCCTTGTGGTCAAGTCTCTTTTCCCATCATCCTATAATAATTCATCTTTAAGAAATCTTACATTAATGAAGAATGAAACGAAGGTGATGTAAATTCATTCATATTCTGCCCAAGAGGGACATTTAAAAGTGTTTAGTTTGAAGATGAAGAAACATGCTCTTAGAAACCCAATTACTCCGGTACAATCTAAACCTTGAAAGTCTACCCATGTCTATAAGATAGGTAATCTTTACGACACCCCGTAATTTTTAATAATTAGGTTAATCAAGTCTATCTATTAAAAGTTACTGTCACTAAAAAAATTATTAAATGTTACAGATTGTCAAAACATTTCAAATATAATACTTAGCATGAAGTAAAAACAAATATCAAGATAAACCAAAGTAAAGATTGATGTGAAAAATCCTCAAATACTAATATATAGTAGTTGACCACCACTAATTACATTAGCATTTGTCTTATAACCTACACATACAAAATCCCTTAATTATAAAAAAAATGAATACAATTGTTATGAATAAAGTAAACCCCACACCTCTCATTATGAATTAAAACTTAAAAGAAGGCCCACCATCAGCATCTTAGAAACTCGGTGGCGACTGAAAGGAAACACTGAGCACTCAAGTAAGGTTAATGCGCTTGGTACACTTAAGGACCTGCAATAATGCGACGGGTCAAGCCCACCACAATAAGATAATAGTTAATCACCCAAATACTAAAACTATCAATCATGAGTAGAAATAATAAGCTCTACCATCATCAGATTAATTGTTATCCATATATATATATATATATATATAGGGATAGGTTCATGAGCGAACATACAAGAGGAACATTTTAATGAACCTCAATAATAAACACCTAACACCCAATCAATTTTAATTCCCATGTTGTAATTGTTTTGCACCAGCGGCAACGAACACGCGTGTTTTTTTAAACACCCGTGTGACTAGCGTGTGACATGCGTGTACATTTCTGTTGGCACGTGTCACATGCGCGTCCGTTTCCACTTGAGCAGACCAATTATAATATAGGAATTAAAACTGAATGGGCATTAGGTGTTTTTTGTAAAGGTTCATTAAAATGTTCATCTTTTATGCTCACTTCTGAACCTCTCCCTATACACACACACACACACACACACACACATACACACATACTTCTACTGTCTATATCAAGTATACCAAACTCATGTCTCGTAGTCGAACCATACAACATTATTTATTAATTTATAATAGTCCCATTGTGTGAAGCCTAAAGTATCCAAATGATTTCTTTAACCACTTAATCATCGCACTTCCCCTTTACTTATAAGGTTAATAACACACATACTATGCACTAAGTCTAATTCAATATTTCATTTACGTCTAAAACATTTAGAGTATTACTATTTTCAGTCACTATGTTTTGAAACCCAAGAATTTCCCATATTAGGAGAGTTCAATGAGTAAAAGTGAACTTATAAATTATCATACATATCTTTACAATTTAACTAAAGTACAAAACTTTACTGGGTCTGTGTACATGGTACAAAACCTTAGTCATTCACACGCCACCATTCACATGGGTAATAACACAGTCATTCATAATCCCCATTCACACGGTTAAAAACATGATCGTTCCAATGGTGCACGTAACTAAAGTTGTTGAGGATTAGATTTGGCTTTAACCTACACCCATGTCCCCAGCCCAGAACTTAGAATAATCATTTTTTTTTTCCTAAAACAAAGTTTTATGCCCAAATACCCTCTCAATATGGTCTAGGATAATTACTAAAGTCCATGCTTACTTAAAATTCTAATTTCTCGTATTAAATTATGATATTTCAAAATATAATTTCATACCTAATTTCTTCTTTAAGATTTGATGAGAAATATCAAAATACATGTAAAGTAGTATTCTATCACATGATTCTATTGAAATAGTAATATCTAATAGGTACGTACAGTTCTATAACACAATTCAATTAAACTAACTTAACTAAACATATAATCACAAGAATTGGGTCCATTCATTTATTTAGAAAAATCATTATTTTTCAATACATCGAATAATCATAATTATTTATACTGACTTTTTATAATTTATAAAATATTCTTTAGGTAGAAATCATTATTTATATCATGAGAAGAGAGAGTAGAACTATTTTTATTGAATGATGAATTATAATTCCCCAAAAAAAGTAAGAGAGATCCCTTAGAAAATCCCTTGTAATTGCTCCTAAAAAATCCCCAATTTGTGTGAAGAAGCTCTCAATAGTGTAGAAAAGAAACCCCTTGAGAAGCTTGTTATATTTTTCTTTCAATATGTGCCCAAAACTCTTTTGATTTTGTAACTTGCTAGATATTTTCCAACAAATAAGTTTAGAGTTATAAGATTTTGGGTTAGGGTGAAAGAGTATACTCTTGGGGGTTAGAAGTATGTATCTTGTGTGTGAAATTAGGTTGAGGTTTGTAAGTTCGATTGTTGGTTTAGGAGGTCGTAAGGTTTCATTTAGGTTCTTATACTAATTCCTTAACCCTAGTTTCCTCTCCATGTAACCTAGCTTTCTCTTCAAGTATGCTTCAATTACCTTTTTAACCTCATCCATCCAACTAACTCCTTTACTTACTTTTCAATTAATTTAAAAATTCTTGTTTTAATTAAATAGTAATTAAACGTTTTAAATTTCATTATTTTCTCAAATAAAAACTCAAATTTTAATTAACTTTAAATTATTTTCAAAGTTTCTACTTAAATATTATAAAAAATCATTTTTACTTTAAAATAATTATTTAAAATTCTTTCAAATAATTTCAAAAACCCAATTTATTTCTCAAAAACATGATTTAATTAATTAATTAAATTCTTTTAAATTTATGGGGGATTACAATCTTCCCGCTAAAAAAAGAAATTACATCCTAAAAATTCATAATTTACCCCACATGTTCTTGAGTCAAATTTATATCCCCCCCATACAACATGTGTCCGAAACTATCTCCTTATATAGAACAAGTAAAACTATCTCCTTATATAAAATGAGTCAAAATATCTATTCGTATAGATGTAACAACCCGTCCTTTTGGAGACCATTAAATTCCATAATTGGATATAAATTGGCAATTTGGAGAATTTCTCGAAATAGTGATTTTTGGGATTTTCGAGGATTGAATGATTTTTGAAGGGTGTTATAAATTATTTTGGGACTATATAGGTCGAAGTAATTTAATTATATGTCGCCGTGGAGTATAGCGACACGAGGTAAGATTTTTTAATGGGAAAAACCCACATTTATTTATTTTGGGTTCGAATAGTGATTTGCGGTCAAGTACCTCGGATGGGAATTTCGACCGCGCCATAATTCTCGGAATGTCCGAGATAGTCGGAAAAGAGTGTCCGATTGTCGAAAATGAGTTTCGGATATTTTTAGAGGTAAAAGTAACTCGTAATTGGGTAAACGAGTCGTTTTTGGGTTTTAAGGGTTTAAAACCCTTTTCTCTTATATAAAGAGGGAGAGAGGGAAAGAAAAGAGAAAGAAAGAAAGGAAAGAGAGAGAAGAGAGAGAGGAAGGAGAAAGAGGAGGAGAAATGGGAGATCTCGAGCCAACTCCGCCGGATTCGACTCGAGGTCGTCGGATTTTATCCACGAGGCAAGTGTTTACTTGCTTTATTTATCTTTTTGCATAAATATCTCATACCGTAGTTTGGTATAAACAAACCCTAATAGTTTTGGGGTGGGTTATCGTGGATAAAACGGGTTTTTGGGAGTTAAAACAATTAAACCCCAATAATATTTCACTTTTGTGGAACTAGGGTTTTAATCCAAATTAATTGGTGATTCCGGGTTCTAGGATGTTTAGAACCCGTGTTATAAGTGTATTTGTAGTTGGATGAGGTTGTAGGACGTTGGGTGAGGCGACAAAAGCTTGGGAGAAGCTTTAATGGCGGAAATCGTCTCGGAGGTGACGATGAATAGTAACCCGTCACCTTTGGGGGCATTTTTGGCCAGGAAAAGAATTGATTTAGCTTTCGGCCAAAACACGAAAGTTGTAGATCTTTTCGATACGGTCGTGTGGGCGCCGACCGCGTATTTTTCTGATTTTTCTACGATTTGATATGATTTTTACAAGATGACAGCTCCGGGTTGACATCGTCAACTTGGAAATCAAATCGGGAATTGGAAAAATTACGTCTAGAATTAATGTCGTAGATGTTCGGGATAATTTTTGGGGTAGTTTAGAAACCCCGAAAATGAATTTAGGCTGTTGGTTAAGGGAATTGAGGGATTTTAATTTGGGAGACCTGGTGTGACCGGTCGACCGCGCCCCTATGGCCGGTCGACCGCGTCAAGGAGAAAGGGCTTACTGCTTTGTTTCGTAGGCTTATTTACAACCCGCGGTCGACCGGGGGTCTAGGACCGGTCGACCGGTGCCCTATTTTTAGCCCAAGATTTTGGAGATTAGGATTATTTCTCCTTTTTGAGTTTATGTTTAAAGGCCTTCCAAATTAGAAATTTATGGAGGGTTATGTCCTAAAGGACTTGAGGAATTGGGAGTTTGTATATGTGTGTATTTCTCTTAGAGTGAATTAGTATATTTGGAGATATCCAAATGAATCCGTAGATAGGATTTAAGTATGTTTTATTTATTAAAGTAAGAAAATAGTTTGGGTTTAGTATCATGCATATATGAATGCATGATTATGATTCTTTGAGAGAATCTTTGGGATTATTGGTCATCGATAGATGGTTTGGCAAATATAGCCATTTTTATATATTCAGGTAGGAATATATGATATATATATATATATACTATGTGATTATGTATATATATGATGTGATATAAATGATTTTGAAAATATAAAAATGAATATTTTCAAAATGGAAAGATAAATATTTTTCGTAATTGATAAATTATGGATTATGGTTACACACCTCCCTAAATCGCTATCATAAGGGAAGTTGCGCGCGTTGTGGTGAAGCCTTCCTGGCTGTTGAGCAGGTTGGATATAGTCCCTAGGCCATATGGGCGGTTATTTATATTTTTCTGCGCTGGTTAGGGGATTCTGGGTGTGGTCCTGACTTTCCCGCAGGCAATATGGCCGCTTCCCGACGTTGTTAGGTTCCCAGGTTGTCTTGGATGCCCTGGAAGATGATAGCCATTTAGGGGCGCGTCCAGTGGGGAAACCCGGAGGGGCGGTCTTAGATTTGTTAAAGCAATTCATGATAATGGATTGGCTTTATATTTACATTTCCTGAGTATAAAAAGGGAAATGGGATAAAGGTTTAGCTTCGGTAACACTCCCGGATGGAAGAAGGGATGTGGAAGCATTATTTGATCAAAGCATTTTCATGATAATGGAAATGGCTTTGAGGGATGACATATAAAGGAAAAGCATTTTTATGACAATAAAATTGGCTTTAAAAAGGTAAACGATTTGTTAAAGCAATTCATGATAATGAATTGGCTTTTATATTTACATTTCCTGAGTATAAAAAGGGAAGTGGAAAGTTTTGAGAAAATGAAAAGTATTGATAAATACTTGTATATAAATCCTCAGTCCGGGAGATAGATCCAGATGTATATTATAGTATGGATATGTATATATGGATGAATCGAGTGCCGAGGATCTAATGGATCCCAATGATCGACCTTGCCGCATAGTAGTGTATCGGGGGGGTTCCTTGTTTGGATTTCGCTTCGCGAGACACCCCACGCGCGAATATGGCAGTGTGTTGAGACTGGGGAGAAGTTTAATCCTTAGTGCTCTTATATTATTAATTCTTATGGTATATATATTTTTATATATCTTTCTGTACTTAGGGACTAGCGGATCTCGACTATCGACCGTGCCGCGTAGTAGTGTATTGGGGGGGGGGGGGTTCCTTGTTTGGATTTCGCTTTGCGAGACACCCCACGCAAGAACATGGCATAACGTTGAGATTGGGGTGAAGCTTCGCCCTTAGTACATTACTTGGACTATCTAGGGTAGATAGTGGTTGGGTGATAGACTAGTTTAGCAGGGTAGCTTGACTAGAATGTTCTAGATAGATGCGCTAGGAGTGCACTATTAGCGGAGAGGTGAGGGGTATCTCGTGGGAGTGCGATACCAACCTTAAATATGAGATAAAACCTTTTTCAAAATAATAAGGCATTTATGCACTTGCAAAATATTTTCAACATTCGGGGCTCTGACCCGTTTATCTACTTCTCCTTTCTTGTTATATTATATATATACATAGGTGTCCAGACACAGGGACGCCTGCATGGAAATTCTTTCGAGTCAGACGTCTGCTGCAGCAGTTGTGGATGCTTGCAGGTTATCGGTAGACGTTTCCTTCCTTGTACTCTAGATAGGAGATATTGTATAAACTTTCGAGCCAATGGCTCAATTGCATATATTTATTCTTTCAGTACTGCATTCGATATGGTTGTATATTTGGACCGAGTGTTCGGTTATTTTAGTTCCTTTCATTTTCATTTCAGTTCATTACGCATTTAATTGTGGATGTTGTAATTTATTCGTTAAAAGAGTAGTTAAGTAAAAGTTTTTAACGGCCACCTAATAGGATATTAGTAATTAAATGGATTTTCGACAGTGATGCTAAGGATGATCCATATGTGACTCCTGTTTTAATTTAATATTGGAGTGATCGCCCGGTATCTTATTAGGCGGGTTGTTACAGATGGTATCAGAGCATCAGGTTCTAGTGTCCTTAGGAATCTGTGCGGACATACTACGCTTTCAGCGTTGCTCTCGATTTGTTATAGAGCCCCAGGATTAGGATTGTTGATATCTCTTGTGAGATTGTGTTCTCCTGCCATGTTAGAAGATTATAGAAATCTTTTGCTCGGTCGTTTGAGAATCGTGTGCGGAGCTTGGATGGCAGCAGGAGGTGAGGCTTAGCTGGAGCAGCTAGTAGAAGGTTGGGATGAGGACCATAGTAGAGGTCACTCTCCTTATGGCAATTGCTAAGGATTTCGGTGGCGACTACTAAATAATGGTAGTTAGGATTACCACAGTACCGCTGAAGTAGAGAGTGGTACTAAAGTCGAATTCCTCATTAAAATTGAGTGTTCGAAAGGGACCTTACGGATAGTTTTAATCGTGAGTCCCCATGAGTTAGTTGGAATGAGAAGGATGTTGTTATGAGTTTTACCTCAATCGAGGAGGTATATTTGGAGTGACTAGGTAAAGTCGCGGTGTTAGTTAGCCCTAGACTCGTGTGTGTAATTTGAGTTATGGCGGTCACGATAACATAATAATGTGGGCTTGTGTGTTTTCCGCGATAGCGGAATTTTGTTTTCTTTCACTCGCCATAGAGGCGGGTGATTATATTTTGTATATATACGTATAATGTATTGGTTGATCGGAGCGATAGCAGGCTAATGATGGCAAGTCTATCGTGTCCACAGTTCCTGGAGGGGACAGGTTGTTATTGTGGTGTCTCACCTTGATAAAGGTCGAGTTCACCTTTATTATTATGGATTAATGGAACCTCGATGAGTAGAGGCTTCCTTATTTTAGTTGGTATGTGTGGCAACCTTATAGATAAAATATAAGGCCCACAGGATCATTGTTGAGCTGTAAGGTTTAGCTCAGTACCGGGTTGCGCAAGGACTTAGAAATAGTGCGAGCGCTGGGTGGTGTGACTCTTAGTTAGAGATAGGAGTTCAGACCATCTTTTTGTTGGATTAGGGGATAGGGATATCCCGGGTGCATGTCTGAAATAACGGGACTTCGTGACCAACGAAGTCAAGGGTTAATGTGTGGAGGGGTTCCTTGTTTGGATTTCGCTTTGCGAGACACTCCACACATGACTCTTAACGGCGCCGGGCGTGGAGAGCTGTTATGGGATGCAAGGATGTGGGTTAGTCTTATAGTGTGGATGAACCACTATAGATTATGAGCCCTGTTAGGATGGTATGTTTATGGAGATATGGTGCTATGGAAAAGCACTAAAGTGGTCCTCTCACCACGAATAGTTGGGTGGAGTAGGACTTAGAGAAAATTATTCGAGGATGTTAGCCAAGCCTTAATGAGAAGGCAAATTTGGAGAAAAATCTTTGATCGGTGTGATGTTAGTAGTGTTCCTACAGAGAGTAGGCACTTTGATTAGTTACGTTTCCTTTCGTATGGGCGGAAGGATAAGATAGTAGAAACGCGTTCATAGGTTTGTGTAGGCAGGATTTAGGACGTCCCGCTGGTGTGCCTTGGGCCGTTATATCTCGATGACCGACAACGCGAGGGAGTAGTGTAACGGGAGGGTTCCTTGTTTGGATTTCGCCTTGGCGAGACGTCCCACGCACGAAACCGAGCAAATGTCGGGATTCGAGAGAGGCCTTGGGCACTAGGGACATACTTAGGATTTTATTAGTTTCGCGTAGGTAGGGTAACGCCTAGATAGTAGCACTATAGGATGTAGGCTCGATAGAGTCGGTAATGCCGAGATTAGGAGTTGATTTCGCGGGTTGGAAGGACCCATAGGTGAGTATTACACCGAGGAAAGGAGATCCCTATTGGGAGAGAGTATTACGTGTCAGACGTTCGCTAATGTTTGTGCAGATGTGCACAAGTTAGCAAGGTGTATGGGCACCTTGGTAAGTTTGTTTATATACCGCCTGAAATGGAATGGGCGTAGTATATAAGGTTGAAATTCATGCCGATAGGCATTATAGATGATGGGTATTCTGTGACGTATTAGAGTCACTTTATGATTGCGGTAGCCGCATAGTGTATGGTTGGGAACAGTTGGGTTAGTGTCATTCCCTTTGAGGTATTAGGATTTTGAGTGATCCTAGGATTGGTGGTGTAGGTCGTATCTAAATTTCGAGGACGAAATTCCGTTGTAAGGGGGGAGTATGTAACAACCCGTCCTTTTGGAGACCATTAAATTCCATAATTGGATATAAATTGGCAATTTGGAGAATTTCTCGAAATAGTGATTTTTGGGATTTTCGAGGATTGAATGATTTTCGAAGGGTGTTATAAATTATTTTGGGACTATATAGGTCGAAGTAATTTAATTATATGTCGCCGTGGAGTATAGCGACACGAGGTAAGATTTTTTAATGGGAAAAACCCGCATTTATTTATTTTGGGTTGGAATAGTGATTTGCGGTCAAGTACCTCGGATGGGAATTTCGACTGCGCCATAATTCTCGGAATGTCCGAGATAGTCGGAAAAGAGTGTCCGATTGTCGAAAATGAGTTTCGGATATTTTTAGAGGTAAAAGTAACTCGTAATTGGGTAAACGAGTCGTTTTTGGGTTTTAAGGGTTTAAAACCCTTTTCTCTTATATAAAGAGGGAGAGAGGGAAAGAAAAGAGAAAGAAAGAAAGGAAAGAGAGAGAAGAGAGAGAGGAAGGAGAAAGAGGAGGAGAAATGGGAGATCTCGGGCCAACTCCGTCGGATTCGACTCGAGGTCGTCGGATTTTATCCACGAGGCAAGTCTTTACTTGCTTTATTTATCTTTTTGCATATATATCTCATACCATAGTTTGGTATAAACAAACCCTAATGGTTTTGGGGTGGGTTATCGTGGATAAAACGGGTTTTTGGGAGTTAAAACAATTAAACCCCAATAATATTTCAATTTTGTGGAACTAGGGTTTTAATCCAAATTAATTGGTGATTCCGGGTTCTAGGATGTTTAGAACCCGTGTTATAAGTGTATTTGTAGTTGGTTGAGGTTGTAGGACGTTGGGTGAGGCGACAAAAGCTTGGGAGAAGCTTTAATGGCGGAAATCGTCTCGGAGGTGATGATGAATAGTAACCCGTCACCTTTGGGGGCATTTTTGGCCAGGAAAAGAATTGATTTAGCTTTCGGCCAAAACACGAAAGTTGTAGATCTTTTTGATACGGTCGCGTGGGCGCTGACCGCGTATTTTTCTGATTTTTCTACGATTTGATATGATTTTTACAAGATGACAGCTCCGGGTTGACATCGTCAACTCGAAAATCAAATCGGGAATTGGAAAAATTACGGCTAGAATTAATGTCGTAGATGTTCGGGATAATTTTTGGGGTAGTTTAGAAACCCCGAAAATGAATTTAGGCTGTTGGTTAAGGGAATTGAGGGATTTTAATTTGGGAGACCTGGTGTGACCGGTCGACCGCGCCCCTATTACCGGTCGACCGCGTCAAGGAGAAAGGGCCTACTGCTTTGTTTCGTAGGCTTATTTACAACCCGCGGTCGACCGGGGGTCTAGGACCGGTCGACCGGTGCCCTGTTTTCAGCCCAAGATTTTGGAGATTAGGATTATTTCTCCTTTTTGAGTTTATGTTTAAAGGCCTTCCAAATTAGAAATTTATGGAGGGTTATGTCCTAAAGGACTTGAGGAATTGGGAGTTTGTATATGTGTGTATTTCTCTTAGAGTGAATTAGTATATTTGGAGATATCCAAATGAATCCGTAGATAGGATTTAAGTATGTTTTATTTATTAAAGTAAGAAAATAGTTTGGGTTTAGTATCATGCATATATGAATGCATGATTATGATTCTTTGAGAGAATCTTTGGGATTATTGGTCATCGATAGATGGTTTGGAAAATATAGCCATTTTTATATATTCAGGTAGGAATATATGGTATATATATATACTATGTGATTATGTATATATATGATGTGATATAGATGATTTTGAAAATATAAAAATGAATATTTTCAAAATGGAAAGATAAATATTTTTCATAATTGATAAATTATGGATATGGTTACACACCTCCCTAAATCGCTATCATAAGGGAAGTTGCGCGCGTTGTGGTGAAGCCTTCCTGGCTGTTGAGCAGGTTGGATATAGTCCCTAGGCCATATGCGCGGTTATTTATATTTTTCTGCGCTGGTTAGGGGATTCTGGGTGTGGTCCTGACTTTCCCGCAGGCAATATGGCCGCTTCCCGACGTTGTTAGGTTCCCAGGTTGTCTTGGAAGCCCTGGAAGATGATAGCCATTTAGGGGCGCGTCCAGTGGGGAAACCCGGAGGGGCGGTCTTAGATTTGTTAAAGCAATTCATGATAATGGATTGGCTTTATATTTACATTTCCTGAGTATAAAAAGGGAAATGGGATAAAGGTTTAGCTTCGGTAACACTCCCGGATGGAAGAAGGGATGTGGAAGCATTATTTGATCAAAGCATTTTCATGATAATGGAAATGGCTTTGAGGGATGACATATAAAGGAAAAGCATTTTTATGATAATAAAATTGGCTTTAAAAAGGTAAACGATTTGTTAAAGCAATTCATGATAATGAATTGGCTTTTATATTTACATTTCCTGAGTATAAAAAGGGAAATGGAAAGTTTTGAGAAAATGAAAAGTATTGATAAATACTTGTATATAAATCCTCAATCCGGGAGATAGATCCAGATGTATATTATAGTATGGATATGTATATATGGATGAATCGAGTGCCGATGATCTAATGGATCCCAATGATCGACCTTGCCGCATAGTAGTGTATCGGGGGGGTTCCTTGTTTGGATTTCCCTTCGCGAGACACCCCACGCACGAATATGGCAGTGTGTTGAGACTGGGGAGAAGTTTAATCCTTAGTGCTCTTATATTATTAATTCTTATGGTATATATATTATTATATATCTTTCTGTACTTAGGGACTGGCGGATCTCGACTATCGACCGTGCCGCGTAGTAGTGTATCGGGGGGGGGGGGTTCCTTGTTTGGATTTCTCTTTGCGAGACACCCCACGCATGAACATGGCATAACGTTGAGACTGGGGTGAAGCTTCGCCCTTAGTACATTACTTGGACTATCTAGGGTAGATAGTGGTTGGGTGATAGACTAGTTTAGCAGGGTAGCTTGACTAGAATGTTCTAGATAGATGCGCTAGGAGTGCACTATTAGTGGAGAGGTGAGGGGTATCTCGTGGGAGTGCGATACCAACCTTAAATATGAGATAAAACCTTTTTCAAAATAATAAGGCATTTATGCACTTGCAAAATATTTTCAACATTCGGGGCTCTGACCCGTTTATCTACTTCTCCTTTCTTGTTATATTATATATATACATAGGTGTCCAGACACAGGGATGCCTGGATGGAAATTCTTTCGAGTCAGACGTCTGCTGCAGCAGCTGTGGATGCTTGCAGGTTATCGGTAGACGTTTCCTTCCTTGTACTCTAGATAGGAGATATTGTATAAACTTTCGAGCCAATGGCTCAATTGCATATATTTATTCTTTCAGTACTACATTCGATATGGTTGTATATTTGGACCGAGTGTTCGGTTATTTTAGTTCCTTTCATTTTCATTTCAGTTCATTACGCATTTAATTGTGGATGTTGTAATTTATTCGTTAAAAGAGTAGTTAAGTAAAAGTTTTTAACGACCACCTAATAGGATATTAGTAATTACATGGATTTTCGACAGTGATGCTAAGGATGATCCATATGTGACTCCTGTTTTAATTTAATATTGGAGTGATCACCCGGTATCTTATTAGGCGGGTTGTTACAATAGAATGAGTAAAAATATCTCCTCATATAGAATGAGTCAAAACTATCTCCTCATATAAAATAAGTCAAAATACCTCCCCGTGTAGAATGATTCAAAATTATCTCCTCATATAGAATGAGTCAAAAATCATCTCCTCATATGCGTATGAGTCAAAATCATCTCCTCACATAAGAATGAGTCAAAATCACATCCTTATATGCGTATGATTTAATATAGTCTCCTCATATAAGAATGAGTCAAAATCATCTCCCCGTATCAGAATGATTCAAAATATACTAAGAACTCATACACTTGAGTCAAAACAGATTGGGATATTATTTTGCTCATCAAGTCTTCGCACTCCTAAGTGGATTTCGACTCCTTGTGGTGATTCCATTGCACTCATATTAGTGGTATCTCCTTAGAATGAAACTTTTATATTCATCGATCCAAACTAGTCACCGGATGCTCATTGTATGATTCATCTAAGTCTATCTCAATCCCACTTAACTGAAATATGTTGATATGCAACCTTAGGTTATAAAAACAAACGGAGTAGGAAAGTATGGAACGCATTATGCACTCGATCGAGGTGGTCTGGAGCTGCTAAATGGTACACAACCTTCCTTACCTTCTCTACAATCATGAACATCCTAATATAATAAGGGGGTAACTTCCATTATTGTTTGAACCTCATTACCCCTTTCATAGGGGAAAGCCATAGTAAAAGTCGCTCTCCCACTTGGAGCTCTATCGGCATTTTATTATCCTCGACATAGCTCTTCGGTCTATTCCAAAAAATTTTGATTCTCCCTTAATCAACTTCATTTTCTTAATAACCTCTTGGACATATTCCAGTCCCAAATTTCTTCATTCGCCTATGTCTAACCAACATACTGGTGATCGACATGGTCTCCTAAAACGTGCCTCGTAAGGGGACTTTTGGTAACTGTTGTTATATGAAAACTCCATTAGTGGTATATGGTCCTCCCAACTTCCCTTGAAGTACATTATACAAAATCTCAACATATCCTCTAATGCATGACTTACCCTTTAGGTTTGGCCATCCGTTTATGGATGGTTCTCCTCCATAATAGCCAATATCAATTCCTCATCCAAGGGTACCACCATCCCACGCTTATAACACAACCCTCTATCGAATCTCATAGAAAAGAAAGGTACACAGGTAGAGAGAAACTCCATCACCTCCCCTTACACATCTCATCTTGGGACTTTCCCTGAATCACTCGTACCACGATTTCTAGAGTCACTGTGGGCATACTCATGAATTATCTGGTCAACTTACCAATCATCTATATTGAGCCAAACTTGACCACCTGACGTGTTGAGAGACTACCACTGGGTCTTCGACTTAATGCATCTGCCATCATATCAGCCTTACTCATGTGATACTAGATTACAAGTGATAATCCATGATGAATTCAAATAATCACTACTGCCTGATATTGAGATCTTTTCGTGTAAACATATATTGTAGACTATTGTAATCGCTGAAGAGTCTAAACTTCTCACCCCAAAGATAATGTCTCCGCACATGCAATGGAAATATAATGGCTGCCAATTCCATATCATCAGTCGGGTAATCAACCTCATGCGACTTTAATTTTTTAGAGTAGTAAGAGATCGTCCTATCTTCCTACATTAATACCCCACATAGTATATCTAGAGAGGCATCTATTTATACCAAAACTCAACTCCACTCCTAAATAAAGAAAAATTGGCGCAAAAGTCAATTTTTCCTTGAGAGTATCGAACGCCTACCAACACATATCACTCTAATAAAATACCACACCTTTCTTAACCAGCTCATTCATTGGCCCTGCTATCTTTGAGAATACCGGAATCAATCTCCTATAATAATCGACCAAACCTCAAATCTAGGAAGCTGAGTTGGTGTCGTGGGTTGTCTCGAATTTAACACGGATGACACCTAACTCAGTTTTGCTGAAAGTCCTTTATTTAACACAGCATGGCGTAAAAATTCACTTTCAATTTCCAAAATTCACATTTCGCGAATATATCATAACATTTATGCTCCTGCAACATCTCCAATTCAAATTTACAAATATCAATGTGCTCCTTCTCATTCTGTGAATATATCAAAATATAATAAATAAAGGCGATGATGAATTGGTCCAATACGATCAGAGCACTCGATTCATTAAGTCCATGAATATATATAGGACATTAGTCAAGACAAACGACATAATTCATAACTCATAAGACCCATAATGAGTCAAGAAGTCTTTCTTTTCCATACCTTCATCTCTCACCCTCAACTATTGATAATCGGATCATAATTCAATCTAGTAAAAGAAATAATCTCCCTTCAACTGATAAAAACGATCATAAATCCTTATCAGTAGATACTTATTATTCATAGTCACCCTATTCATCTCATGGTAGTCGATGCACAGTTTCAATGACCCATCTTTATTCTTTACAAACAACACTAGTGCGCCCCCAAGGTGAAGTTCTACGACGGATAAACCCATGCTCTAACAACGGCTTAATATGATCTTCGGATCTTTTATCTCCATAAGAGCCATATGATACAACGGCTTAATATGATCTTAGGATCTTTTATCTCCATAAGAGCCATATGGTAAGCCTGAGATATCATCGAATATGTAAGGGAACTCCTAAACTACAAGAATCGTGTCTAGGGACACTGTGGTCTCCTACTGAGTCTCCTTATTAATAAAATAAAAGTGGGTAGTATCCCCACCCTCTCATCTAGGTATATCTGCCAAATATGTCTCATATCCCATTATAGCAAATGTAATTGCTCAACCAACAGAGTCAATCTGAGACTAATACATACACCACCAACCATCCCCAAATTAACATCATATGTGTGGGCATCTAAAACCAATATATTTCCTGCAAATTTTATCCAACCAATATAAATTCCTACCCTATCATAAGACTCGGTAATAAAAGTGGATACATGTAATAGAGTTGTTATAGATAATATCCTAGTGCAAGGAGTTGGAACCATCCCTGATAAACCCATGAAATGTCATGCAATAAAGTAGTGTGTGACACCCTTATCGAATAAAATTATGGGTAAAGTTTCATAAATCGTAAAGATACCATCGACTGCTTGAATAGGACCCTGATAATCTCTAGTCTCACCTGATAGACCTTGCCATACTGAAACTATGGTTGAGGTGCTAAGATTGGTGGAAGAAGTGTTGCTGGTGCCTATTGTTTTGGTGTTGGGACAACTGGAACCTACTGATACTTCAGTTGCTGTTATTGCTAACCTTTCCTATTTTGCTGGGGCTTATGTTGATTGGAATAAAACATCTTCTGTGAACCTTGGCCTTAATGGCCTCGAGCTCCTTTCCTGTCACTACCGTATCATCCTTTAGTCTTGGCCTACTTCCTTGGCCCTATTTCTCAAACTTTCTCTATATTCATTATGCCCTTAATAGAGTATAGGCACGACATCTACTATTTGTGTGTACTCAATGTATGCCTGGTTCACCATTAGAATTCATCATATAAGGTCTATCAGAACCTTCATAAAACACTTAAATATCTTATTCTCTGTATTCATTTTCTCTTGAGAAACCAATATGTAAATTTATAAACTCTTTCCAATACTTCAAGATAATATGGGTCCTCATGCTCGAGTAGAATAAATTCTTCCTCCTTTGGTGAACATATCGACTTTAGTGGGTATTGTTCATTGAACCTCATCATCAAATATATTATTGGGTAAATGTTAAGAGTATTATGTCATATATCTCCTAAATCTCGACCAAACTAAATACCATACATGAGATGTATCACGAAGGAAATCCAAACAAGGAACCCCCCGACGCACTTCGTTCTAGTCAAGTCATTCGTAAAAATAACTAGAATTAGACTCCAAAAAATGTACCCTACGATGATAAAGCAAAGAAAATAAAAGTATTAAGGAATGCTACGTGAAAAATTAGAATGGGTCTATGGAACCTACATTGCCTAGGGCCATTCTCTGATACTAACTGCGACACCCCATAATTTTTAATAATTAGGTTGATCAAGGCTATTTATTAAGAGTTACATTTTGTTAAAAGAATTTATATAGATAATTAACATAAAGTTGAACACAAATATCAATGATAAAACAAACTAATGATAGAAGTGAGAAATCCTCAAATAATAATATATAGAAGTTAACCACCACTGATTATATTAGCATTTATTTGTTAATAACCAGTACATACTAAATCCCTCAATTAGCAAAAGTGAATGTAACTACAATGAATAAAGTAGACACCTCACCTCTTAACATAAATTAGAACATAAAAGTAGACCTAACATCTACATCTTCAAAATTTGGTGGCGACCGGAAGGAAAGACTCAATATTCAAATAGGGTTAATACAATTGGTATACTGGAGCACCTGTAATAAAGTGACGGGTCAAGCTCTCCACAATAAGATAATAGTTACACACTCACATAATAAAACTATCAATCATGAGTACAAATAATAAGTTCTAGAATTGTTAGATTAGTTTTTATCCATATTACCCTAATATTTATACATATATTGGTACATTTTTCTACATGTCTATATCAAGTATACCAAACTCGTGTCTCCTAATTGAGCCATACAACATTATTTATTACTTCATAATAGGCTCATAGTGTGTAGCTTAAAAGTATGCAAACTGTTCTTTAACCCTTTAATGATTACACTTCCCCCTTACGTATAAGGTTAGAAATGCATATACTATCCACCAAGTCTAACTGAATATTCTATTTATGTCTAAACGGTTTAGCATATTACTATTTTCAATTACTATATTTTAAGACACCACCATATCACATACAAGCAGAGTTCAATGATTTAAATTGCACTTCTAAAATTATCATACAGGTCATTAAAAATTAACTAAAGTACAAAATTTTACTAGGTCTGCATAAACGATACAAAACCTTAATTGTGCGCATGCCACCATTTACATTGGTAAAAACACAATCGTTCGCACACCCTATTCACACGGTTAAAATACAATCGTTCGAATAGTGCACAAAACTAATGTTTCCCAACATCATAAATGTCTTCAACGTACAGCTCTAGCCCCAAGCCCAAAACTCAGAATCACAATTTTCTTCCTAAAACAAAGTTTTATGGCCCACTACCCTCCAAATATTGTCTAGGATTATTATTAAAGTGCATCCTTATTTAAAATCCCAATTTCCCGTTTTAAATTGTGAAATTTTAACATATAATTTCATACCCAATTTCTTCATTAAGATTTGAAAGGAAACATCTAAATACATGTAAAGGAGTAGTCTATAACATAATTATTTTTAAATATTAATATGTAATTGGGACATGCAATTATCAAACCCAAATCAATTAAACTAACTTAATTAAACACAGAATCACAAGAAATGGGTTCATTTATTTATTTATAAAAATCATCATTTTTCAATGCATCAAATAATCGTAATTATTTTTACTCAATTTTTATTATTCATAAACCTTATTTAGGTAGAAATCATTATTTATCTCATGAGAGGGGATAGTACAATTATTTTGCCTTAAATGATGAATAAAAATTCCCAAAAGAAAAGCAAGAAATATCCCTTTAAAAGTCCCTTGCAATTTGCTCCTAAAAATCCCCTATTTGTGTGAAGAAGCTCCCAACGATGTAGAAAAGAACCCCCTTAAGAAATTAGTTGAGTTGCTCTTCCAAGATGTCCCTAAAAGTCGTTAGATGTTTTTCCAAAACTAAGTTTAGAGTTGTAAGATTTTCTATTAGGATGAAAGGGGATGATTTTGTGGGTTGGAAGTATGTATTTGAGGTTTATAAGTTGGACTGCGAGTTTAGGAGGTTGTAGGGTTTCATTTATGTCTTATACTCATTCCTTAATCCTAGATTCTTCTCTAGTTAATCGAGCTTTATCCCCAAGAATGCTTCAATTACCTTATGAACCTCATCCATCCAACTAATTACTCTACTTAGTTTCCAAATTGTTTAAAAATCCTTATTATCATTAAATCATAATTAAAAATATTTTTTATGCTTTTATCAAATAAAAACTCAAATTCCAATTCTCTCCAAATTACTTTAAAAAATTTCACTTAAATAATTATTAAAAAATAATGTCACTTCAAAATAATAATTTAAAATTCTTTTAAAAACTTCTGAAAATCTAATTTATTTACAAAAAATCCTATTTTACTAATTATTTTATTTAATTAAATTCTTTTACATTTATGGAGTATTACAATCTTCCCCTAACAAAAAGAATTACATACTTGAAATTTATAATTTACCCTTCATGTTCTTGAGTCAAAACTTATATAACCCCATGAAACATGTGTCCGAAGCTTTCTCCTCATATAGAACGAGTAAAACTCTCTCTCCATATAAAACGAGCCAAAATATCTCTTCATATAGAACGCGTACAAATATCTCCTCATATATAATGATCCAAAACTATCTACTCATATAAAATGAGTCAAAATATCTCCTCATATAAAATGAGTTAACAATCATCTCCTCATATAAGAATGAGCCAAAATTAAATCCTCATATGCGTATGGAGGTCGTTCCCCTCCTCTAAATTATTACATTTAGGATTATTTAGATATGCCTAGGATGTTCTTTTGATTTCTTAACTTAGTCAATGGTTATATCGAGCTTTGGTTTACAATATGCTATTTGGTTGGTATTATTGTTTGTTTGACCATACCTATGGCCTTTACTTTTGTACAATGTGGTTCTCTCTGTCTTAAGGCATTCATGTATCCCATGTCCTAAATTTAACCTATATGATTAAATATTATGCAACCGATTTCGTTTATGGCTTGCATACTCCATGCTTAAAATTATATAGTTTCAAAAGCCTTGGTAAATTAATCTTAAAATTTTTAATGTATTTAGTCATATCTCATAGACTACATCACACTAAGACTTAAGTAATTTCCAAAATAAAAAATAAGGGTAATTATCTTCTCTTCTAAACTAAATTAAAGGTTTTATATGGTGTTTGAGAAAAAGGGGTGTCATTGTAATCCGTTTGTATGAGAGAGTTTGATTATGGATGAAGTCAAAAAGGAAAAGGATAATATTTCAAAAAACACCATGATAGACAAAGTGGTTCAAACTATGACATTAGGTTAAGAGAAATACTTACCTTTGAAAATTGGAAATTAGTTTTTTGCCTCCATCTATGAAATTTTCCACTTGCAAAATAATTTTTATTCCGATGTCTAAAAGATTTTGATATATTTAAAATTTAGGTAATGCCAAAAGTATGATATTTTAAAGGATATAACTAAAGATCACACATTGAGGAAGTAAAAAGTGATAGTTGAAAATGAGAGTATAAAATGAAGCCTTTTTAAAGTTGCATAAACTAAAAAAAAATTCAAAAGTGAGTTCAAACATTAATCTTAATTATTTATTTTATTGCTTAATTATCAAATAATTCAATTCTATGACGAGTTATGTCTTTAAATCACTCTTTTTTTAAAATGATTATAATTTGAACCATTGTGCCTTTTGAGTTTCAAACCCTTTGTTTTTGTGGAATATATTACGTAAACATAAACCTCGAGTATGATTTTGAAAGTATGTATGGTGCTATGATTGTTTATTTTATAAAGGGATATAGTGTACTTGCTTTAAACTAAGAATACTATGTTTACAGTTTTGGGTGCCTATTTCATGCATTTTTTTAATACAAACCTAGGTCTGTGACCCATGAACTGAAGCCTTTATTGCAGCAACAAAGGTTGCAACCAATAAAGATTGACCTTCGTGTTACAAATCGATCTAGGAGAGTAAAGTTACTTTAAATAAATATTTCAAAACTTTACAAATTTTCACCTAAGCTAGCTTATGCACTTGTTTTTCATCTCTTTTCCTACTACTATCATATCTTGGGATATTAGGTGGTCACATTCTAGATCTAAGTGTCTATTCAACATCTTGCTAAGATTTCTTCCTAGATTTTATGAATTTCTATTTTCTTAGTTCATAGGTTTTGGTGTAATAGCTTTTTGAGTTTTGTCCATGATATATTAATTCATATGTTTTGAGGAAGAATTTTCCATCCTCCATTTTTACAAATGCATTTAGATTGTGAGGCTTTGGATGGAAAAGATGGGACATATATCAACAGGAATACATTTGTCAGAGCGAGTAAGATGGATATTCATAGATTTAAGGGTAAAAGTAATGATGATGATGATATATATAAATCTTGCCCCTTCTTTTATATGCAAACATCCTATGTGATTGATATTATGGAAGGATAGATTGAGATGGACACTATTCTAGATACACCAGTTCAAGAATATGTCAATTGTTTATAATGAAGAATGTCTTCCTGTTCTAGGGAGTATTTAAATCCTAATAATAAGATGTATGAATCTAAAAACATTAATGTCCTTGATTGGAGTGTGAAATAGGTATGCGCCTAAGACTATATATTCAATCAATCAATTAATGATAGTTTCAGTCAAAATGAAATCTTTTTTAATTTGAACGAAAAAATTAAAATTAATGAGATCAAATTTTCATGTAAGTGATTTTACCCTTAAGTAACTAAATAAATCATTCAAAAACATGACACAAGGATTTATAGTGGAAACCCTCGTGAGAAACATCATATCTCCCCAACCCACACAAGTTCACCTGTACTGAATAATCTTTATAATATTTAGAAGAAGTCAGACGTGACCTACATATAAAATAATAATAAGTGCAATGTCCTTGCTTTTGTGCACTTTAATTATTTGCCTCTGCCCATACTAGCAATTGCTGCTCTAGTCCATGAACAAGTTGCATAGGATCTAAGGTCGTGGTATCCCCAAATATTTTTTTGATGATGATCTTTTTGCATATTCTAAACATGCTAGTAACCGACACGATTTATTATGCAATTCTTTTGTTGATGTAAAATATTTGAAGGGGGTTGTAAACCTTTCAAAGCATGAAAGTTAACAAGCTCTAACACTCTCAAAGGACTCTCTCAAAACTATGAAAAATGTTTTGTAAAAACTGGGTTTCTTATTTGAAATATGTGTTTAAAAAGTTACAAATGCTTTAGCAGTAAAGAACTTAACTAAAACCAATTTTTTTGAACCAGATTACTTTAGATGAAGGTCCTCTAGGATGATGTTTTAATTTTATGAAGTAATCTAGATGAAAATAATGGTCTTCATAAGAAAGCTTCTTCTTTTGAGATCCCCTCGTTTGAATCATTTTATCTTATAAATAATATATCATTCAAACAAGTTTGATCCTCTCCATTCCTTATTTAAAACATAAAATAAAGGAAATAAAAAACTTGAAAACTTTACAAAACCTCAAATATTATTTTTCCTGTGAAGTCCGGTCCAGTAATCTTTGTCACAATGATTTGTCTCTATCTTTAATGATATATAATGATAACTCAATAGAATAGATACCATGATAATATGACACAAAGAATTTTTTTCAGGATGAATCCAATACAAATAAACCTAAGGAGTGTAAAATATGTTTTTACAATGTCTATTCCTGGACGAAATGAAAAATGAAAATGATTCAAAAATAAATACGGGATCAAATACCTGTACATTAATTTGCCAGTCCCAAATTTTCGTGAGAAAAATTCGATACATATGCACTATTTTCCGATCCACGAAAAATCAACATCACGATCCATATAAGTCTTGCACACTTAACATATACCTCATGATGTACAAAGTAATGAAAATTCTTAGAAATTAAGAAAAAAACAATGCATGCGCTAAACTACTCCCCTGAATCTAATATCCCGCCCCCCTTTTTTCTTCTTCAAATAGACAAGGGAAAGATTGTGATACTAAATTACTAATCAATCAAATTAAGAAAATAAATGGTAACATGTTCTCAACGAGATAAGAGACATATAAAAACTCTGAAATAAGAATGTCAACAGCATATATTAATAAGTTTTAGCATCCATATCTCAACATGATCGATAACATTGTCAAAGTCATTGATACTAACAAAATCCAACACAATACGCATGATAACTCATATTTGCTAGGAATAGAAAGGTAGCAATGTAAATGAAATGAATGCACTAATATTATAAAATGTGAGGAATATAAAATACCAACCTGCACATGTCTACAAAACCATAATATTCAAGAGTACATGAGATAAATAGAAATACATAAATAAATATCCAAAATCTCTCTCCCTCCCCCCTCTCTCTCTCTCTCTCTCAAAGTACATCAAATAAAATATAAAATCTCCTCGAGCCTCCCCGTATCTGTTATGATCACGACAAGAATCACCATATCCTAATGTCCTAACTCCACACTGAATCTCCCTATCCCTATTATCCCGAATCCACTCTTAGTATCGAGCATCTTATTTATATTCTAGTATCTTCTTTCTATTATGTTACTCTACAAACTATTGTTGCATTGGTGCTAACTATCTAGCCTCGTGCATCGATTAATCATTATGTTTTTACTGAAATGCCATCTTGAACAAGATAACTTATCATCGATAGATATAACAGAGTGTTATTGTGGAGGTTGAAAAGGTGTGGGAGAGGAAATAATGGAGTCATACTTATGAGCTCTCAGGAGCTAATGTGACTCAGAACATAAGGTATCCTCATTAGTAAAAGCATCGGGAGGATGAACACGACACTCTCTAGACAATTAAGAACTAGACCATTGTGAAGTGGTTATATCTCTCTTTGATAGAAATTATAGTTCAATCACAAACTTTGAGAGGTACTCCATAAGTATAACATCCCATAAGTGAGTCACTCATAGTCAGGTGCCTCCATCATTATGAATAGATTCCATAGGTCTTCAAATGACATGAAGAAATTTAATATTCTCAGAAGATCAAGTAATGTTATTGGTGATGGGTATACGATTAAACCTCACAATGCTTTTGAGGAGTTAGTAGTAGAGATCCATGTGACTACATTGGGATATATTCTGGTTTGATAAATCCCGAAGTGTGGAATGGATAGTAAACTAGGCATCTAGATTTGTAGTGATATGGCCTGGTTCATTAGGTCACTAGGGTGGGGTAACTCTAGAATGTTTAAGATCATAACAATATTGTGAAGTGAAATACCAACATCTATGACTCCAACCTGAGAACACTAAACTTTATACATACCCGATCATAAGAATAAAATTCCAAAATTATGTACACATGAGTGGACCCACTAATAAAAACATGGGTTGTGTACCTTTACAACCTAACTAAAAAGGAAACATGGTTCCATATAAGTTAGTTAGGTAAGTCGATCTCTCAACTACAACACACATTATATGATACCATATGGAATGGAATCGTTGTAAACTCCTCGGGCATAGGACAATGCGTGAGAGGTATCATGAATGTTTTATAGGAGGAATTCACTTAGCCACCTTTACATTACAAACATTATAACTTGTAGGCTATAATATACATCTAAAATAACTTAATTTTAATAAGTACAAAAGAAAGGAACATCGCGCTTCCTTAAAGAGTCTCCTTACTTCTTTCCCCCCTTTAACTCCTGAATCTACTTACCCGCCTCTTTTTAGTGTTCCTCTATTAGTAAGGGGAGTTACCTATAATCGTGTGATTACCTTTAGGCTCCCCCTATGTTTTCTCCTTCGTGGAGAAATTTGTTGTGTGTCCAAAAAATGTATGCACAAAACAACTCTGGCCGAGAAACCTGTTTTTTTTTTTAAATCATCTCATGTGTGCTCTTTATCTTATTTGACCGAATGGACTTCTAAGCGAGGGAGACAAGAAATTTTTTTCATTTTTTTTTATTTTTTCAATTAAATAGTCCCCTCAATCCAAAACTGGTGCCAAAATTTTTTCTTCACCTAGAAGCATTTTTTTTCTCTCTCCTTTGCACGTGTTCATTAGTTTCTGACGATTAATCAACTGCCACAACCACTCATGAAGTGCCATGTGTCACCTGAACATTATTATTGTCATCGCAGTAACCCAAACATCATCATGACTTTGTCTCTTCCAACGCATGGGAAATCCTAAACGACACTTTGAATTTTTAAACGACTCTTTCTCCTTAACACTTAAACATTTTCTTCTCATTCCTTTCTTGAATTCTCATAATTCTGCCATTGCCATCCAGCGCT
This sequence comes from Sambucus nigra, assembly GCA_949130495.1. NCBI lineage: Eukaryota > Viridiplantae > Streptophyta > Magnoliopsida > Dipsacales > Adoxaceae > Sambucus > Sambucus nigra. The sequence continues at coordinate 590,621,362 of OX422208.1, forward strand.
TAATATTTCTAGATAGAGAGAGATAAAAAACATCTTAGTATCCATTAACTACTAATTCTTCCATCATCATCCACCTCTTTCAGCCTTCTCTCCTCCTGTCTTATGATTCGAATATTTCCCACTCTTTTTAAAACTCCCCCATGGCTTCTTTGAGAAACGTTATTGAGGTTTTTGGTATCTCTGAATAAAATTCCCCTACTGTGATGGTGTGACATGAAAGAACAACTGCGTTCCTACCATTGTACATTTATTTTTAACAAGAGTGATAAGTTTATTGTTGAGTGAAAGGCTTTTTATGCACAACTCACCTCTAAATAGGATCCTATGATTAAGCTATTAATAAGGATACTTAGGGTTTCCTGACCCCAAAAGGGTCTCTTGGTTGTCTCCTGGATCCTGGAGAATTCGTTCACTCTCAAATCAATTTTGAGGGGTTTATCTTCTTGGTCCAACTATATCCAAGGCAATTACACTGAGGTCCTTTCCAAGTTTGGTCTCGATCGTGAATTTTGGTTTGGGGACTTTAATCTATCTAAGAACAATGATACATTACCAATAGTAGTTTCTCATTGGAACATTACTTCCCACACCTCCATCGCTACTTGGGGTGAGTTTATGGTCACCTTTGAAGATGTTTTTGAGTTATTGAGGCTTGAGCCCACTAAGCTTCATCTTATTCTGGTGAAGCTTTGGATGATAAGGAGTCTACTGCTCGCTTAGAGTTGGACCAGATCTATTGCATCTGTGTTTCTGGTTCTAAAAAATACACCTTTACCCCTTTGAACTTTTACTTCTTACTAACACTTCCTCTGGAATAAGGGTCCTCAACCAAAGTGACTTACGAGATGATAAATCTTGCCTACATTTTATATGTTTTTTCACACTTCCTCCTACCTAGGAAGACAAATGACCAGTTAATAAGGGATCTCATCAATATTTCTGTAAGGCTAACGAGGGGGGTCAATAATCTTCTATGTGCTCTAATATTGGATATGGAGAGTTCGTTGGGAAGGTATAACGTTGCTAACTTTTCCATTTCTCTTCTTTTGACTGGTTTCCTTTATACAAGATTCCCATATATCACCCCTACTGAGGTTCCTCTGCATGTCAATGCCTTTAATCCCCATATCCTTTAACATTGGAACAAAAAATAAAGTCGGAGGAAATACTCCATGTAATTGATCGATACTCCTCTTTTATCTATGGCCTTATAGTGATGAGTCTTTTGATCGCTCGCAAAGTTAAAGCTACAATGGAGGACATAAGTTCAAAAGCTAGATCCCTTGCTATTGTACTCATGTTAATCACTGACTTCCACACTTCCTTTACATATTGTGGAACTACTTCTAAGCACTACAACCCAAACACATGTACTTACAACTTTGGGTATGATCAACGTGACCCTTGCCTAATTTTCTTGAATTATCATGATAAGGAAACCCTCTCCCAAGCCTAATCGAACTACACAGTAACTGTTGCTTCGATGCAGTGTGAGGAAAATAGTGGTAAGCTAGCAATCCCTAGTCCCAAAAGAAAAGTGTAATACCCATAATTTTAATGATTTTTTATAATATGGACTAATTAAATTAAAATGAGAAATTAATTTGGAAAAAAATAAATATTAATTAGAGAGATAAGAGTTAATATTTATTTATATTGAATTTTACATAGAGAATGCGCAATAATAATAATGAGAAAAGATTATGATTTTCATGAGTGAGAAATACGATAGTCACAATAAAGTTAGTTGGGGTGTGCATGTGAGTCGTCTCGGGGCTTAATTTTGAGAAATAAAATGTAATTTCATTTTTGTATTTGAAATGATCATTTCGAGTGTTCCAGAGTGTCCGGAAGGGTCCAAATAGTTAGAAAAGTCTACCTAGGGATTTAGTTCGGGTCCCAGGGGAACTTTTAGGCCAAATCGACACCTCCGATGGGTATTGTAGTCTTTTGAAATTTTGAGAGAATTAAACCTACGAAAATTCCTAGGTGTATATCAATGTTGGGTTAAGGCTGTAAGGTTTAGAATGTGCAAAAAACTTACAGATGCCATTAGAGGAGGAAGTAGAGGCACTCCGTAAGGCTAGAACCACTATTGTTGCACCTTTTCCACCACAAAAACCACTCAAGCATAGATTGGAGGAAGAAGAACACATATCCCACCACCAATTTTGCAAAAATCAGACTTGAAATTAAGGCAAATATCTATGTTGCTAAATCTATGTAGGATATGATATCCATGTTACTGTAGGAAAATTTCATATGATTATTCCATGATTTGATTTGTTTTGGTGATTAAAAGATATAATCTGTGTAGGTTCTTGCATGTAGACGGAATTATAACATGTTTAGAAAACAAGTTTGAATTATACAGAAATGAAAAAATGGATTTAATCTAAGATTTTTGGTCTATGAACATGGAAGAAAACAAACCTAGGGTTTATTGACAAATTATGAGAAAAATCAATTCTTGAGTAAATTTTATGATCTTTTGATGATAATGTTACATTAGAAATCGTCCATATGTGTATATATAATGATTGGGAAACTTAGATATGAATTTGGTGAAGAAATAAAAATGTTTGATTATGAAGAGGATGGAAAACGAATTTGCGTGTTGGAGAAGAAGACCCCTGAACCATTTCAAATGGATTCAACTAAGACCAAATCGAATTGGGGTGAAGCGATTGTCCCTTAGGCAAAATGATTAGGCTCCCCAAAATTCAAAAAATTGTTCCCGTTATTCCTAGAATTCGTGGGAGACGACCAAATTTACTTCTGAATTAAATTTTAAATATAAAGAGAGTTTATTTGAAATACCAGTAAGTCAATGTTGGGTAAAAGACTCAGACACATTAGTGGGTAGTATGGCATAAGATTAATTAGGTATAATTGTGAAATAAACACCTAATTAGGAGAATTTTATAGTGTTTCGATAGATTGGAGAAACATGGATTTAAACCAATAGAATGTGAGAGAGATAACTACTGATATAATTAAGGGACATTGGGTAACCTTATGAATAAAGGGAAATACTTGAATCTATATGGTGAGAAGTATTACGATAAATTAATAATATGTAATAAATAAGAGATATATATGAACTACGTATGGAACGAGTTATAGGTTATGTGCCTACCTATACCGAATATATATTTACATAGGTTGTGTGAATAACTAATGTACGAATTATTATATGTAATGGACATAGCTACGCTGCTTGTTATCACTGGAGGTTTTCGCACTGGGACAGTCTTAATCTGATGAGCCCATTAGGGGGATATTGACTTGTACCTCAAAACATAGAACCTTGGTACGGGCTATCTGAGAGAATGATAGTGTTGATGGTCATATGGGTACATAGGTATGTGTGTATCCCATAGGCTTGGAAATATGCCCACCTCCAATATGTATGATTTATTTTGACATGGTTCGTGAGAGATTCTGAACCTATAATCCTTCGGGTAGTGTGTGATATACTGGGACTTGATAGTAGAGTATGCATGCAGCAGGAGGTCTCAGCCTAAGGGTGCAGTATTGTTATATATACATATAGTGATGGAAATATATATATATATATATATATATATATATATATATATATATATATATATATATATATATATACGGATAACTTATTCTACTGTGTGTGCTTAGTAGAAGGAAAGACGGTGATGTTTAAAATAACCCATGTATGTAAGGTCTTAATTCTGAATCGAGAAATTTATAATCGGTTATTTGATATAGAGAATTCCATAAATTATTGTTTTGGCGATACGGGTGACACAACGAGTCAACTCATATAGAACTACACGTGATTAGAACTAGTAAAGCGGGTATCATAACTAGGACGAGTTAGAAATATACGTTAGGCATGCACATTAGTTGAGAGGTGAGGATACTCAAGTGAGATCACCTAGACTAACATGTACATAACATCAAATATTTATGCATTTTAAATATTTTCTAAAATATTTTAAACTGATTTACTCGGGCTCTAAACCATTTTTATCCAATTTTTTTTGTAAAACTATTTTAGGTGCCCAGCCAAAGGGACGCCAAGCATAGGAGTTTCTTTCATTTGACGTTTTGTAGCTGCAGTGGAACTTACATGATCTCGGTACTAGACACCTCCACATTAATTATTTCTTTCATATGAGACACTCATTTCAGTTAGGGCATGTCGCCCATATTTATTCATATATTTTCAGAGATAGTGGTTTTATTATTCATGTCTCATCCGTTGATTCGTCACTTTTATTGTATTTTATACCCCGTTAATTTGTACATTCTAGCGTTCCCGTGCATGTTTTTCTCGGTTCTTATACTCATTTATTGACTAACCCCTGAATTAATCAAATATACTTTGTATGTGTCTTTATTGAGCTTTTATAGGTCTCGGGAATGCATTTTGGGAAGTTTGGTTTTGATCTGGATAAGTTTCGTTGACACTTGCACAGTCGGGGGAATTTTGGTAATTTCAGCACTCGGGTTTTGATCCCGATTTCTTCACGGAAGTTGTATACCTTCTTCTTATCTTCGCGTGGCCTCCGACGGTGCTTGAATCCGATCTCAAACGAAGAAGTTACGGTTGTTTCGGTGAAACATGGGACAACTAATGCCAATATAGGCATCTTTCCTTCTCCAGCAGGCCCGAATCGATTCGCTATTAATGCCGAATCGATTCGGTTTCATACAGGGGAAAATCTCTACACTTCCGAATCGATTAGGATTTGGCACCGAATCGATTCGGCCCTGCATTTCCAGCTTTCTTCTTATTACTAGTTTGCCATTTTGGTGGGATTTTGGGGATATATCCCTTGTTTTTCCTCTTTTGTAGATATAGATTACTTTTGTTAGATATTTGGTGATATAGAAAAACACTCTCTTCTCTCTCCTAGGTCAAAGTTCATTTATGGTTTTTATCAACTTGTGAAGCTTTGATTACTAGTTGAATTGTTGTTATTAATGCAAGAAAGGTTCATTTACTTCTTCTCTACTTGTTCTACTAGCTTTAATTTGCATTTAATTCCATCTCTTGCATTAGTTTGTGTTTAAACTAGATAACTAACTTAATTATGTTGTTAACTAGCATGTGTAGTTTAGTTTTAATTATGAGTAGCTAGACTTATGATTGGGGATCAAAATCCCACCTTGGATGCTTGAACTTCATATTTAGGGTTTGGTTTATAATTGTTCTAATGGAACTTCATGTGTTGGTTTTGGAGTATCATAGTTTCTTAACTTCTCTTGTCATGCAAGGGCTAGTGTTTGAAGCTTTACTACAAACCCAACCCATCTAGCAATAATTAATTAACCCCTAATCCTCCATTGTTGAGTTTAGTCTCTAGATGGTTGATGTTAGGACTTAATTAGTTATGCTCGATTAGAATTAATTTCAACCAAGCCCTATAATCCCCTTCTTTGTGAATCCGAAGTAGGAGAATGATCCTCGATCCCTTTAATTTCTTGAACTCAAGCTTATCTTAGTTCTTTTCATAGTTTCGTAATCATTAATTAATCAACTGATCATCAATAGTATGCTAGTTTAGAGATTAGTCTCAATCACTTTTCCAAACTATTAAATCATCTTTTACACTTTAACTTTTGTGACGTTTAGAGAATCCCTTTAATCTAATCTTGTTCTCTTAGGAGTGTTTCAATCCCTGTGGATCACGATTCCGTACTTACCGGATATTACTTGTTGCGATAGATTTGCACTTGAATCACAAGCTTTATTTTGGGCGCACCAAGTTTTTGGCGCCGTTGCCGGGGATTGGCAACCATCTTAGGTTTTAGAAATTCTATTTACACTATCGTTCCCTGTGGTCACCGTGACATCACGGTTTCCAAAAATCAATCCAAAATTCTGTAAATGCATGATGTGAGTAGTAGCAATTTGAATCCTATTCGTGAACCATCGTCTAGTGAACCCTCGGATTATTGGAGACCTTTACCATCAATTTCTCGTTCTAGTTCGGTCTCGTCTTCTTCGTATACCTGGGCCCACTTCGATCCTACAACCATGGCCGACAATGTTAGTGAGCACGGTAGTCAAGGGGTTGCACCCGACCCCTCGTATAGGACCATGCGTGATTATTTACAACCGGAGAGGACCACCTCTCCGTCTTGTATCATTTTTACCTACAATGCCGCGCAATTCCATTTTCGTAATGGAATGATTCAATTACTTCCTACTTTCCACGACATGGACAGTGAACAACCTTACCTTCATGTTAGAGAGTTTGAGGAGGTGTGCGCCACTTTTAGCGATAAAAACTGTCCTCTAGATGTCACACGTCTCAAACTCTTCCCATTTTCCTTAAAAGACAAGGCCAAAACTTGGCTTTGGTCTTTAGCTCCTAATTCCATCGGGAGTTGGCGCGAAATGCAAGCACAGTTTTTTAAAAAAATTCTTTCCAACTCATCGCACCAACTCTTTAAAGAGTCTAATCCAAACATTCGTTCAAACCAAAGGTGAATCATTCGAGCGATGTTGGGAGAGATTTAATGAGGTACTTCATAAATGCCCACACCACGGTTTCGAAAAGTGGAGATTAATCTCATTTTTCCACAATGGGCTTACACTTAATGCGAAACAAATGGTGGAGACAATGAGCTCCGGTCAGTTCTTTGGTTTAGATCCCGATGATGCTTGGGCACATTTCAAATATTATGTCGAGACCACCCAAGCATGGGATACCTCGGATCCGAACAAAACTAGTTCGCGACCTTTGGTTCCATCCTCGTCGAACCCTGGTATGTATCACCTCACTGACGAGGATGAGATGAAAATGAGATTAGATAAATTATCTAAGAAAGTTGAGGAGTTCGGCTCGAAGATTCGAGATCCCGTTGTTCAAACTCATTCCGTAATTGAGGAGTTGTGTGCCATTTGTGACACTAATGCTCATTCGACCCAAGATTGTCCCACTATTCCGGCTTACAAAGTGATCCTCCATGACCAAGCAAACGCTATGGGAGTTTTTAGAAGATCCCAAAACGTTCCCGACCAAGGGTTTAATCCATCTGGGGGTAACCAACTCGGTTACCAATATCCACAATCTCATCCTCCCCCGCCTCAGAATTACCAACAACCGTACAACCAACATCCCCCTCCCCAAGTGGTAATGCAAGGTCCCCCTCAGGGACCACCTCCACCAGTTATACCTGCCTACGCGCACCCGAACAAGAGAAGTCTAGAAGAAAATTTTCAATCTTTTGCGACTTCTCAACAAGCCACAAATGCTAGGTTCGAAAAAGAAATTTCCAAGTTGACCGCTTCCTTGAGTGTGCAAGAAAAAGGAAAATTCCCATCACAATCTCATGGGCCCGTTGGGCAAAATAGCACGAATTCCGAGGTTTCCACTCCTTCTTCCTCTCAATGTAGGTCTACGGAACATGCTAATTCCATCACCACTCTTAGGAGTGGGAAGGTGATTTAAAATCCACCTCCACCTTCCCCGAAAGTATCCGATGAGGTCACAATAACTCCCCGAGAGAGTGAAGTGACTCCCAAAAAGGAAAGAGATGAGTCGCCGACCAAGGGGCCGGAAGCTTCAGTCCCTTGTCCATTTCCCGCACCCTACCCTCAGAGGATACTTCCCATTGTTAAACCCAGCAAAGATCAAGAGATCATGGAGACGTTCAAACAAGTAAAAATCAATCTCCCCCTCCTTGACGCGATTAAGCAAATCCCTTCCTATGGAAAGTTTTTGAAAGATTTGTGCACCTTTAAGAGAAATCATGTTTCTCACAAAAAGGTGGAGTTGACTGAACAAGTTAGTTCCATTTTCCAACACAACACGATTCCAAAATTTAAGGACCCAGGGTGTCCAACTGTTTCGAGTATGATTGGAAACTTCGCCATTAATCGTGCTCTTCTTGATCTAGGAGCTAGTGTGAACCTCTTGCCGTATTCGGTTTATCTTCAATTGGACTTTGGAGAGCTTAGTCCTACCAAAACAAAAATTCAATTGGCCGACGGCTCCACCAAAATTCCACGGGGCTTCTTGGAAGATATCCTCGTCCAGATAGACACCTTTGTGTTCCCGGTAGACTTTATAGTTCTTGATACCCAACCTGTTTTAAGCCCGAACAATCAACCTCCCGTCATCTTAGGACGACCATTCCTCGCGACCGCGAATGCTTCGATAAATTGTAGGAATGGTGAGATGAACTTGTCTTTTGGGAATATGACATTAGATGTCAATATTTTCAATGTGTCGCACCTCTCGAGTGATGAGGATGATTGTGTGAGGGAAGTGAATTTCGTTGGAATGATATGTGTGGACGACGATCATATTGCGAGGGAGGAAATTGAATGGAGTGTGTTAGATGTGTGTTTTGACATGCTAGGAGAGTTTGGGGTAGGAGAAAACCATGAAATTGAGGATAACTTAGGCAATTTTGATTTCACTCCGATTGATGACTTTATCGTTTCCGAAGCTGACATTTACATAGAGTCATCAATCCCATGTAAGAAGGGTTGCTCGGAGAAAACTAGGGTAGAAAATGTCTCTATAGATTTGTGCACCGACCCACCAGTCCGTCACTGTAAGAACCCATGGCCCCCTCTTTCAAATATTAATTCGGTTTTCAAAACCAAACGCGGGTCCAGCGGTTGGAGTAGTCCATTTTGGATAGGTGTCATATCCTCCGATCTTGAACCCGATATAATTGTTAAGTGTATGAGCCTTAGTTGGAGCGAAGTCGGACCGAGGGGAAGGATAGGTATTCACATTGTGAAGTACGTCCTAATAATCTCTGCGGATTTACAACCGGACATCGTACGGAGCTGCCTCGTTAGCAGGGGTGATTCGGTTCGGTGAATTCCCATTTTTTTTGGTGCCGAGCAACCCCCGGCATGTGAGGAGTTGCAAATTTTTTATTCCAAACCAGTTACATACTTATGGTACATCATTTTGGTCCAAAGAAATCCAGTTGAGGTGGCCCCAAAATTTAAACTTCATGAGAATTATAAATTCAGCATAGCAGAAAGTCCAATCCCAGCTCCCGAATCGATTCGGTTTATCACCGAATCGATTCGACCCTTCCCAGTGGAAAAAATTTAGAGTCAGCGAATCGATTCGCTATTATCCCGAATCGATTCGGTTAATCCAAAGTGTCAGGTCTCTTCTCTCGAATCGATTCGGATTAATACCGAATCGATTCGTCCCCTTCCAGTGTTCAATCCGAGAGTAGCGGATTGATTCGATAGTTAATTCGGAGCACCTGTCAGTTAAAATTCCCATATTTTCTTTTAATCCTCTTCTCATTCTCTCTACTCTCCTAACCTGCGAACACTGCCTCTCCCATATCATTTCCCTTCTTCCACATTTCTTCCCCCTCATGGCTTCCTCTTCCAAGGCATCCTCATCCAAGGTAACTAATTCAACCCTATTAAATCAATTTCAATTCTCATTTAGTGTTTTTGGTATGAATGTAGGGTTAAATGCTATTTGTAAAATCCACATTTTTTTCTGCACGAAACTCCTTATTTTCCCATTGTTTGTGATGTGAATCCAACAAATACAACTTGTTTATGTTGCTTTGATGATTAAGTTGTATTTGTTGGTTTTTTTTTTCACATTGAGTATATCATTTTCACCCTACTTTCTATACATTTCACACTATATGTTCGATGAAATGCCTCTGTGATGATTTTGTGCGCTAAAGCTTCATCTTCGCACCTTTTATCGCACATTCTTGTTGAATTATCCTTGTTTGAGTGCGATGTGCGTCGGTTACGTCTATTCGACCAATTATCAATGCACACCCTCCGAACCTAGTTCCCCTTATTTCACAATTACTTTGATTTTGTGCATCGCACTTATGGTGTGTGTATTGGATTGATGTTTTGTAGGGTTCTTCGATCTCCAAGCCCACATCCAATATAATTTCGGGTCGGGGAGGTTTCGAATCCTTTCGCTCAAAGCAGGAAAAGGATTGGTTCCGGGCTAAATTTCCTTCGGGTCTCCCAATTGCTATTGAGAGGCCTGTACACCTTGAAGATTTCCCCGCCTCTGTTCGTCGGTACTTTCAGAAGTTTAATTGGGAAGCCCGCCTTGCCAGGGCGGGTGATGTCAATGATGAGCATGTTCGTCGGTTCTATGCGTCTCTCGTCCCAACTGGGGACATAACTTTTGAGGCTTACGTGTGGGGTAAGAGAATTCCTATTTCAAAACCTCTCTTGTCTATGCATCTGACTGGGGCCGATAACCCCCAGAATTTTGATTACCCTTGCTCCGATGAGGGGAGGCTGACGAATGAGACCCTGATTGCGCGTCTGGCGCCAGGGAATGTTTGGGCTGGGGAGACTTTCCCCACATCTCTTATGCCCGACAACCACCGCATCATCCACCTTGTTGCTGTTAATTCCATCACGCCGACCCAAACCAAGGCTGTTCTTCGCTCCACCCAGTCCCACTTCCTTTACCATCTCTTGGATGCTAATTCTACTGTCAACCTTCCCGCATTGGTACTTCAGCGGATGCTAAAGGCCGCTTACTGTGAGAAGGGTACCACTACCCTGCCGTACGCACGGTTGGTTTCCCGAATTTGTAGAGATGCTGATTGCGAGGTGGCGGGTACGGATAACATTCCTCGCCTCCCCAAGTTGCTTGGCGAGAAGGCCATTGAAAAAAGCTTAGGAAAAGATTATTGGGAGAGGAGGAAGAAGCGAATGTTGGATGCTCCTGATGCTGCGGATGCCCCGGATGCCCCTATGTCGGATATTCCGGATGTGCCTCATCCTGTCCCACCTCCTGCCCCATCTTCTGTTGACCCCATTGCATATCTTGGGGTGCGGATGGATGAGTTACAGGCGCATTTTTCGAGTTTAGGGGCACTTACATGTCGAGCTTTGCTGCGTTCTAGGCTGATTTTACTGCTTATCGGGGCGCTTACGAGCGCGATATCTCTATGATTACTCGGGCGCAGATGGACCTATTTTCACATCTACGAGGGGGCGAGGCTGCTGTGCCTCCATACCTTTATGACCCCTATGCCCCTCGTGACCCCACCGCGCCCGAGTCCCCGAGTCGTCATCCGGACGATATGTAGGCCGCTGTCATCCTACGTTCTCTGCTGCTGACTTTTGTGGTTCTTCATCTTGATTTTTGGGTTTGTAACTTTGTAGTTGTGTTTTGGTGTGGGGAGGAGAGAGTACATTTAGTGTATTTTCTAATTTTGGTTTTTGTGCCCCATGTACACAACTTGTGATTATTAATGAAGTTACTCATTTTCAGTTTCATATTTGTTCTTGTATATATCTCTTTTGTATATATTATTGTTTATGGTACTAACTTGTAACAGGCATGCCGTTGCGCGTTTCTCGAGTTACTCCTTACGGGGTGACTATTTTCTAACCCCTTTTCCCTTTTTATCCCTACTAACATTGGGGACAATGTTTCATTCAAGTTAGGGGGTATGGTTTACAATTGTGATGCCGGTTATCATGTTAGTATTTATTTATTTATTTATTAAATTAAAAAAAAAATCTTTTTCTCTCTCATATCTACTATGATTACTTATATGATCGGCATATCCTATTGTATATCTACGAAGCATGCTTTGAGTCATTGATTTATTACCCTTTAGCCCGTTATTGTTTGCATTGTGAATAGCATCATAAAATTAAATTGTGAAGCTTTTAGCATATACACAAATAATTATATATGATTTGGTTTAAAGTGTTTCAAATTCGTTATTCTAAGGCGCATGCTATAACCTTACAAAAGTGAAAATTGAGACTTATCATCATTTGTGAGCGCATACACCCACTCTATCTCTTTCTTGTCAATGAACTCATTGTCTATCTCATTTTCTTTTCATTTGATTGCATACTAACTGATTTATCACTTGAGCATGATTTTCAATGGTGTTGAGTCCCGCGAATCACATGAAACTTTAGGAAAGGATTATAGGCCCTTGTTGTTGTTTAACCCATATGACCTTGACCTTACCCTTAAATGTTTCCCCTAGTCAACCCCCTTGAGCCTTATTATTCCTTTAGTTTCAACCCCAAATCCCTTGTCCAACTCCACATTGGAGTCCTAAACCCTTATTTACTCATGCCATACCTTGATTAGGGATTGTTCCAGGGATTGAATGATGTTGTTTATATGGATTGCAATAAAGCTTTGAGTGGACAAAAGAAAAAGAAAGAAAAACAAAAGAAAAAGAAAGAAAAATAAAAGAAAAAGAAAAGTATCGAATAAAATGGGTCCTAGTTTTTTCCCATTTCTCCATGTGCATGTAAATCAAAGTCTCACTTTTATGAATACATTTCTTGTGGAATTTGATTTTGATTCCTAAATTGCCCATTAAATCCATTATCCCGCGCGCTATTACCGAATCTCCTTTGTTCCTACACACATCCCTTTCTTTTCCTAACCCTAACCTAGCCTAGATTCTATACCCCAAAAGTCCTATTTGATCCTAGGGTTATGTGATTCAAAGGTCGAACATTAGTGATAATCTGTTTAAATGCTTTTCTCTTGGTTAATATGCGATATCGTTTCATGAGATTGTATTTTTCACTTTTATATTGCGTTCTTCATTGATGACATGTGTGTGGCCTAGTTTCCCTTTACAATTACTCTTAATGCCCGCATGTCCCGTGTGTGTTACATCCCATTTCTAAGTGTTTCATTTGTTGAGTGTAACAACCGAAGAGAACTTGATTATGCATGCCTTAGCTTTTATATGGATTTTGAAAGTTTTTCCAAATCTAAATTACCACATGTGTCTGCTTATTTCGCATTTCCATGGTTTCGATTTTTATTGAAGTTATTTGTTTAATGCTGATAATTGTCGTCTTTTGTGTGAGCTTCGTTCACTTTGTTGATAAATTGTGCTTCTTAGATATTTGTTGACTTACGCATTGGATTTTGTTGTATCATGGTATGTGTTGATTTGATGTTTGTGGGTGTCATCCCTGGAAACCCTCACGAGACCTCACTCGTCCCCTAGGGCCACCTAGGGGTTTAATGGCTTATTGCATACGCTAAATGCAATCGTGCGCCTACGAAAGTGGCATTTTTCCTTCGTTGTACATATTTCTTATATTTTGGTTGCATTGTTGGCCCTTGTTTCTTCATACTTCATTGCTCGGGACTAGCAATGTATAAGTTAGGGGGTGTGATTCGTCACATTTATTGTATTTTATACCCCGTTAATTTGTACATTCTAGCGTTCCCGTGCATGTTTTTCCCGGTTCTTATACTCATTTATTGACTAACCCCTGAATTCATCAAATATACTTTGTATGTGTCTTTATTCAGCTTTTATAGGTCTCGGGAATGCATTTTGGGAAGTTTGGTTTTGATCCGGATAAGTTTCGTTGACACTTGCACAGTCGGGGGAATTTTGGTAATTTCAGCACTCGGGTTTTGATCCCGATTTCTTCATGGAAGTTGTATACCTTCTTCTTATCTTCGCGTGGCCTCCGACGGTGCTTGAATCCAATCTCAAACGAAGAAGTTACGGTTGTTTCGGTGAAACATGGGACAACTAATGCCAATATAGGCATCTTTCCTTCTCCAGCAGGCCCGAATCGATTCGCTATTAATGCCGAATCGATTCGGTTTCATACAGGGGAAAATCTCTACACTTCCGAATCGATTTGGATTTGGCACCGAATCGATTCGGCCCTGCATTTCCAGCTTTCTTCTTATTACTAGTTTGCCATTTTGGTGGGATTTTGGGGATATATCCCTTGTTTTTCCTCTTTTGTAGATATATATTACTTTTGTTAGATATTTGGTGATATAGAAAAACACTCTCTTCTCTCTCCTAGGTCAAAGTTCATTTATGTTTTTTATCAACTTGTGAAGCTTTGATTACTAGTTGAATTGTTGTTATTAATGCAAGAAAGGTTCATTTACTTCTTCTCTACTTGTTCTACTAGCTTTAATTTGCATTTAATTCCATCTCTTGCATTAGTTTGTGTTTAAACTAGATAACTAACTTAATTATGTTGTTAACTAGCATGTCTAGTTTAGTTTCAATTATGAGTAGCTAGACTTATGATTGGGGATCAAAATCCCACCTTGGATGCTTGAACTTCATATTTAGGGTTTGGTTTATAATTGGTCTAATGGAACTTCATGTGTTGGTTTTGGAGTATCATAATTTCTTAACTTCTCTTTTCATGCAAGGGCTAGTGTTTGAAGCGTTACTACAAACCCAACCCATCTAGCAATAATTAATTAACCCCTAATCCTCCATTGTTGAGTTTAGTCTCTACATGGTTGATGTTCGGACTTAATTAGTTATGCTCGATTAGAATTAATTTCAACCAAGCCCTATAATCCCCTTCTTTGTGAATCCGAGTTGGGAGAATGATCCTGGATCCCTTTAATTTCTTGAACTCAAGCTTATCTTTGTTCTTTTCATAGTTCCGTAATCATTAATTAATCAACTGATCATCAATAGTATGTTAGTTTAGATATTAGTCTCAATCACTTTTCCAAACTATTAAATCATCCTTTACACTTTAACTTTTGTGACGTTTAGAGAATCCCTTTAACCTAATCTTGTTCTCTTAGGAGTTTTTCAATCCCTGTGGATCACGATTCCGTACTTACCGGATATTACTTGTTGCGATAGATTTGCACTTGAATCACAAGCTTTATTTTGTGCGCACCATCCGTTGTTCGACTAATATTCAGTTTATGGATTATTGTATTGGGTCTTTAGGCTGGATGGGTTTATTCCAGTCCTATTATATTATTAGTTATTTCATAATTTATATGTTGTATATCAAATGTTGATTGTGTTTTAGTTTTTCTTTTAGAATATTGCATGTTTAAATTAATATTAAAATCTTCACATCACCTTAATTCACTAATAGTTGATTAGTAATTAAATGTGTTCAACAGTGATGCTAAGAATGAACCAACTAGATATTCTGTTTTAAATTTGATAAATGGCTAATCACCCGGTATTTAATTAAGCGTGGTGTGATAGATGGTATTAGAGCATCAGATTCCAGAGTCATTAGGATTTATCGGCTTATTATGTTTTAGCTTAGCGTTCTATGATATAGAGACTTATAATAGGGTCGTTGTATTCCTCTATGTATGCAACCTACATTTTTCTGATATTAAATTTTAGTGATATGATTCTTATACAAGTTTGGTTGGGCTTCGTACATGAAATAATATAGAATGAACAACAAGGGTTGTTAGTAGGACTGTAGGAGGAAAGGCTCAACAGAAGCCACGAAACATTCGGGGAACGATGGTTGCGATGGAAGTCACCATAATTATTGTTTCGGCGGATGACAATGGGATAATCACTCGGGGGCAGTAGTTTTCCAAACATGGTCATAAGATAACGTGGTGTAAACTTAGACTCACTTCACATAGTAGGTAGGGGGAGAGGCAGAGGGACTCTTTTGAAGAGTTACATTGAAGAATTTTGGGAAAAGAAGAAGTGTGATGGACCAATGGAAGGATAATCCAAAGGCAATTATGTAGGGTGGAGTGAAGAGACACCCATAATTAAATTTCAAGTGAAATTATTTGTCCTCAGAGGAGCACTGTTGTAATGATGGGAGTCAGCCACCACAACCATGGAGTGATAAGTTAATAAATAGAAATTTTAGTGCAATTTGATAGTAAGATCTTCCATCTGCTATTTGGACAAGGATGCAAATTGAGTTTTGAAACTATTCACAAGTGGCCAAAATAGAGACCAATCATGTAGGAGTTACCCTATTTAGTAAACTTAGTACCCGATGAAGGGGGTACATAGAATATTATAAGGCCTGTAAGTTGATAATGGACTTGTGATGAGATTTTACAAGCATAGATGAGGAATCTGATTAGGATGACTAGTGTTGATGTCATCAAAGTCGTACGTTTACAAGTTGATATCAATGCTTCAATGAGAAGGGAGCCAAGGGGGTTGGATAATCTAGTTGAAAAGAAAGACTGGATTTGATGGTGATAGTGAAGCACCAAAGGAGGGTGTACCCAGTAGGGAACCCATTTAAATGATTCAGATCAATCAAACTCTTACCAAATGACGGTGGATTCAGTCAGGGCCACCGGGATTGACAACGAGTTCCATAGGATCAATGGAGCCCAAGGAATAATGTGGTAGAAATCGAGGCCAAAATTATCCGGTCCAAGGGAAGGATACCTCAACTTGTCCAATGAGGCTAGAGAAAAAGGAATGTCACATAAAGGTGTCTTAGGTGTGGAGAGTAGGACCATTTGTATTAAAATTATCTACAATAAGAAAGTCAGACCAGTTAGACTGGGAAGGGAAATGGGAACATTTCTAGTAGGAAAAAATAGCTGCAGGAACGAGACTTCCAACGGGAGAATCATGTTACACCCCGCCTAATTCTGGCGTTGGCCTCCACCAAAACTAAGCTGGGCGCGATTAAATAAAATCCCATTCTTAGCATGAGACATATATGAGATATAAATAAATAAATTCACATGATAAATAATTGAATCAATCCTAAATGATAATAACAAACTGTGCGATAAGATAGCCATCACATGCTAAAACTCTAAATAATAATCCTATCTCCAATAATATAAAACTAAATAAACTCCAACTGAATCCATAAAGAAATCTGAATAAAACCCATAACAACTTTGGAACCGAATGGCCCAATCAAAAGCATAAACTGTGTCCCAATGTAAATATAAAGGAAAGGAAACCAAACTAAACTAATACAAATAAAGTAACTAACTCCTGTTGCAACTCCAAGAAAGTCTCCAAATAATCTTATGTAACTTCTCCAAACATATTCCTGAAAAGGTTAGTCAACGCATGAGATCAGAGCTCCGAGCATGAATACACACTACTACCCTCAAATAGGGTCCGTGAACCCAGACAATAGCATTATACGCAATAAATATCACAATAGAATATTTTAATTAATTGAGATAATTAAACGCGATAAATATACATCACTAACTACCCTCAGAAATTCACATTCCAAAAAGCACACCAATATGATTTTAAATTCCCAAGTCTCACGATGTTAATTTAATTAAATTAACCACATGTATGATTCTTCTCACTTTATTATTAGGTATAGAGGTCCTCCCACCTTGGGTGGTTCTCCCACCAAAATATGTTATTATAGAGGTCCTCCCGCCACGGGTAATTTCTCCACCAGAATACACATCCCCTTGTCAAAATGGTCGCGGATCCGTTTAAACTGTCGATCCCACAATTTGACAAGGTTCCACACACGACAAGACATAAAACGTCGGCTGGCCCATTTAAATTGTCAGCCCTCGCTATTTATGCCGCCAATATGTTTTAATACCCGTTTTTATCTTAGGTATTAATTCTCAATTCGGAATTTCACAATTATCAAATCACCCCACCCTTTTTATCGACGTGAGATCCTCAAAATACCCCTTAGTCCCAGACCTAAGGGTCCCCAAAGTATACATATGTCCTATCCTACATATAAGATAAATCACCAAGAGCAAACACGTCCTAGTCTCATGTCTAGGCTAGCAAAATGTCGATATAACGTAAAAATCTGCCCCGCCCCGAAATATAAAATCCTCATTAATTTACACTAACTAGTCCTATATCTAGCAAGTATAAATTTTAACCAAGTCCTACCCACTAGTATAATACCTAGTAAGAATCCTAACATAGGGTTGACCAATATACTATCCCAAAAGCCCCTCGTCCCCGTGATGGCAACCGTGAATAAAATAAATCGCACAAAATACAATTCAATATGCACAACATAGTAATTTAATCATAAAGCCCCAATTCAATTTAATTAAATTAATGATGCCGTTGTTGATTTCTAACATAATAAATCTCGTCCCAAAATGTTAAATTAATTAATATGCAAAAATATTCCAAATGGCATAATCGACATCGTTTTTATAAGCCACGTGATTTTATAAGTACACACATCCCAAATAACCTATTAATAACCCCAAATATAAAATCTACAAGGGTTGTTAAACCCAAAAACAATAAAAACCCAATAATCTCACCAATGCACCCATGGGTTTCAAATATTAAATTGTAACAACCCTCGCTTATGAGAAGCTATTTTATATTTACTTACTATGTGAAGTAATTATATATAAAATGCCGGAATATAGAGTAAATATTAATTGAATAAGTTAAAAGTTAATATTTACTAACTCGTTGTATATTTACTGTATGTGAATGTAAATATCCTCATCTTGAATTATATAGTGTCATAAGATTTAAATGGCATTGATGGTTTAAAAATGAAACCGGAACTTAAAACGATTTATAAAATATCCAAATGATAATTTCGAGGCCGTAGTTAATTCCGGAACGTGCGAGATAGTCAAAATGTGTGCCATATTGTATTTTATATTTTGGGCACTTTTGACTGGTTTTAACATATATGTGTAGTTGCGAACCATTTAATGTGGTATTTACCACTTAAGTTGTAAATTGTAGTCTAAAGGCACGATTTATGTCTTAATTAAGCCCTTTATTCTCTTAAGTATATTATTAACCTAGAGGGAAAGTGAGAGGAAGAGAAAGAGTAGAGAAAAGAGAGATGATTGAAGATTTAGATTGGATTCTTGATACTACACATGGAAAATCTGAATTTGCAAGATTGAGGTAAGTTTTCTACTTGCTATAATGTGATTTAAGTTGGACAATTAGTAGTTATAATTGTATATTAATCATGGTTTAACTATGTTAGGGGTTTTATGCATTTTTGGGTTTTGAACCATCAAAGGATGATTCGGATGTTTATGGAAGTTAATGGTAGTAGTTAGATATATTTATGATGTATTGATGACAATAAATCATCTTGGTTTGGATGGATTTTCAGTTAGCAAAAAATTTAGGAGTCCAAGACTCCATAGCCAAACTTGGCAAAATCGCAGGACCGAATCGATTCGTCCTAGTCCGAATCGATTCGCCTTGGGACACTTTCTAGGTTTGAGTCGATCGAATCGATTCGGCTATTTCGAATCGATTCGTCACTTATGCAAAAAGTCATTCTTCTTAACCTAATCGATTCGGCTAGTCCGAATCGTTTCACTTTTCTGGCCGAATCGATTCGAAAATCCTGCACTTTTGAGTGATTTCTTTTTAGTAAATTTTAACCCTTTTCTTTAGGTTTAGGACCTAGGAACCTTCTTGTATGAAGTAAACTTAGAGTCCTAGAGTTCTAGATGAGTTAGTTTACTACCCTAGATTAGAGTTGGTATATATGGGATTTATTCCGAGGATGCGTGAAGTGATGTTCAGGCATTACTTTCCTTTTATAAATTAGTAGGAGTCTAGGAGATTATGAACTTGTGTTTGGAGAATTTAGAAGTTAATTTGAGGTATGATGGTCTATTATAAAGCCCAAAAGGAGGCATGGGAAAATAACTTGGGAGTTTAAATATTCATCGAGGTTATTATGATGATGCGAAGGACGCATAGTTCCGGATAACCATAATGCATTTGATAAAATGTAAATGGATAAAGTAAATGATAATTTACTAAATCATGTCATGGTAATTAATAAAATGGTTGGAACACACCCTCTTTAAATACCATCTTAAGGGAAGTTCGTGCGTAAGGTGAAGCCCCCTGGCTAATGAATGTAGGGTGGATATAGTCCTAGGCCATATGAGCGCTTGTTGTATATTTTCTGCGATGCGTAGGTAATTCCGGGTATGGTTATGACTACTCTGTAGGCATATGGCCACTTCCCGACGTTTTGGTAGGATCGCAGGTTGTCTTGATGATAGGCCTGGAAGAAGATGGTCATTTAGGGGTGCGCATAGTGGTGAAACCCGGACGGGCGGTCCTAGAATTGTTATATATGTATATTTATAACTATTCTAACATCAAGTGGGACTTGATGGATATATATACGACACAAAGAGCATAACGCAATGCCATAAAGAGCATAATACATGCCACAAAGAGCATATAAATGAAATAGTTGCCGTAAAGAGCATACAAATGAGATACATGCCATATAGTGCATATGATAGAATTTATATTCCTGATAAGGAATGGAAAGATAAAATGAAAAGGTGAATAATGATAAAGATTTTAGCTTAATGATGATTATACATATCCTCTTGCATAATTGAATTGAACTTTATAGTCATTTAATTGTCTAGTTTATTATATGAGGTCACCATGTTGGAATATCATATTTATCATCCATGATTAACTGTTCATAATTGTCATACTATTTATTTATCTGGTGATCACATAAAACCGGGCCCTGACCCATTCTTCATTCTTGTTGTGCATAAATATTGTAACCACTCAGGTACTCCACCGCAAGGACTCCCGTATTGACCTACCCACTCCAATGTCTTTTGAGGAGCCGTGACATTTTGCGAATATCACGGGATATTTTGTGTAGACGCCTTCATTGTTGTTTTCTAGTTATGTTCGGGTCTTTATTCGGGCGTGTGACCCAACTTTTTTAATTGCATAATGAATGTAATATGTAACTTAATGAACTTGTTATACATTGTATGAAATCTATTGACCGACATTACATTCGGTCTTCTTATGGTATACCTATTGTTATTGTATCTTGTTCTTGGGGTTTCCACTTTCTTTTTTATTTATAGGTTGTTTAAAATTATTTCTTTAAATCATAAAACAAAATCTTTGACAACTCGTTTTATGAATTATTGAGTGGTTATCCCGTATACTCTTTACATTATCACGATGTTGAGAATGATTCCATCCATGATTCCTGTATTATTGGAGTATCGAGCTGGCCACCCCTTATGTTGGTGAGCGGGTTGTCACAAATGGTATCAGAGCATCAGGTTCTAGAGTCTTTAGGATCTATGCAGACTTGTCACATTCTACCGTAGCGTTCTTTGATATAGAGCCTAATGTTAGGACTGCTTTATTGCTTATGTTTACGATCTTCTGCAAGATATATTATTTTATATAGTATTCTAACTCTATTGTTTCTCCATCTCAGTTGCCTCCAAAGAGAGGTCGCCCAGCGAGACGTAATAGAGTTGTGAAAGAGGATGTTGGTCCTCCACCGTCGCCACAGGGGAGTATAAATGCTTCTTATGTAGCAAACATAGTGTCTCAAGTGGTCAATGCAGCGATGACTGCCATGCTACAACTAATGCCCCAAGCTCAACAGCAATGAGATCCGGATGCACAATCCCCTATGGGACCTTCTCCGTGGGAAAGAGTTAGGGAGTCCTTTCTAAAGGGTCATCCCCCGGAGTTTGATTGAGGCTTGAATGTTATAAGGGCAAATCAGTGGAAGAAAGACATGCAATGCCATCTTCGAATGGTGGAATGTAGTGAGGAGAAAAAGAAAATCCTTGTTACTTTCAAGCTTATCGGATCGGCATTACATTGCTGGGTGTCGATGACTACACCAGAGCAGAGGGATACGATGACAATCACTGATTTTTGGGCCTTGTTTGACTGAAAGTATTTGCCTCTCGCAGTTCAAAGGGAGATGAGGATAAAGCTCCAGGATGTAGTACAAGGAGAGAGATATGTTGTAGAGTATGAAGAGGAGTTCACCCGGCTGCCAAGTTTTGTACCGGATGAGGTGACTCCATAAGACAGGAGAATCTCCAACTTTGTGGGAGATTTACATTTGCGGATAAAACAACATTTGTTGGGCAATCCTACTTTGCAAAACTTTGGGGATGTGATGAATGCGACATTACTTCATTGCCAGGAGCATCGATTGTTTGTGCAAAATAGAAATAAGGCTACCGTGATGGGGCAAGTGGGAAAGCCTGGAGGTAATGGGATTGGGGGAGGAGCATCTCCTTAATCCCAATCTTCGGGGAGTAAGCAAAGAGAGAGGTACCCCCAGCAAGGGGATTTGTCTAAACGCCAACGCTTTGGTGGATTTAATGCGGGTGGTAACAACAATAGACAGGGTCAAGGTGGACCGCCACAACAACAAGCAGGTTGAGGTGGGAATGGAGGTTGAGGCCAGCAGGGCCGAGGTTTTGGGCAGTTTCAAAATAATCAAGGGCAGAACCAAGAAAATGTGATGAACAAATGTTTTCAGTGCGGAGAGCTAGGCCATTATAAGAGGTCGTGTCCTCTGTTGATTGGAGGACAGCTTCCTAGGGCTCCACAGTAGCCATATGTTCAGTTTCTGCCCCAGGAACCTAATCCGGTTGTTCCTCCACAGCAGGGATAACTACAGTATGGTCGGGTCTATCACATTAAGGAGGCTATGCTTCCTCCAGCCCCTCCAACATCGCCAACAATTGAGGGTAAGTTTCTCATTCAAGGGCATATGGGTCGGGTACTATTTGATACGGGTGCGACACATTCATTAATTTCTAGAAGTTTTACTCAAACCACAGAGTTGATCAAATCTGTTGAGAGTACCTTCACTAGTGTCGAGTCCTCTATGGGTGATGGTTCACTCATTTTCCTTATTTGTAAAAGAATAGGAATTACTCTTGGTAATTTATGCTTTGAGGTCAATTTACTCATCCTAGACATGGTCGGGTATGATGTGATATTGGGTATGGATTGGCTAGTGAAGTACCACGCGATAGTCAATTGTTACGGGAAGAGTATAGTCTTCGCCGTCCCGGGACAAGGAATGTTCTTTCTAGTTATGCCTAGTTTGGAAGGAGGTATGAGTGCTTATTTTTATTGTATTGGGGAGGAGACTTCTAGGGATGTAGTTGTTCCCTTGGATTTTATTCCAGTTGTTAGAGATTTTGAAGATGTTTTTCGAGAAATATCGGGCTTGCCTCCGAGTCGGGAAATCAAGTTTGTGATTGATTTAGCATCGGGAACTGGACCGATTGCGAGAGCTCCATATTGCATGGATCCTGTGGAAATGAGGGAGTTAAGGGATCAAATCTAGCAGTTGTTAGAGCAGAAATTTATTAGGCATAGTACGTCGCCATGGGGTGCTCCGGTGTTATTTGTAAAGAAAAGAGACGGTTCTCTTTGGTTATGTGTGGACAATAGAGAGTTGAATAAAGTCACCATCCGGAATAAATACCCTTTGCCTCATATTAATGATTTATTTTATCAACTTAGGGGAGCGTCGTACTTCTCTAAGATCGATTTGAGGATGGGGTATCATCAATTGAGGATACGGGAGCAGGATGTATCCAAGACCGCATTTCTGACGAGATATAGATCCTATGAATTTTTGGTTATGCACTTTGGACTAACCAATGCCCCCGCCGTATTTATGGATCTCATAAAAAGGATATTTCGGGACTTCTTGGACCAATTTGTTATTGTATTTATCGATGACATCTTAGTCTATTTTCGAACGGAATCTGACCATGCTACTCACTTGAGGTTGGCCCTACAAAGATTGAGGGATCACCAATTGTATGCCAAGTTTGAGAAGTGTGGATTTTGGTAGCAGGAAGTTTAATTTTTGGGCCATGTTGTGTCATCCCAGGGTATATCGGTGGATCCAAACAAGGTGGTTGCGGTGAGGGAGTGGGGTAAGCCCACGACACCTACCGCAATTCGTAGTTTTCGGGGTTTAGAAGGTTATTACCGTCGATTTATCAAGGGTTTCTCTAAAATCGCTAGCCCTTTGATAAATTTGACTCGAAAAGGGGTGAAATTTGTTTGGGATAACTCTTTTCATGCTGATTTTGATGAGCTCAAAGATAGGTTGACTTCGGCCCTAGTCCTTGCATTGCTAAAACCGGGATTGGAATGTATAGTCGTCACCGATGCATCTCTTAAAGGATTAGGAGGTGTGCTTCAACAAGAGAGACGGGCTATTGCTTATGCTTCTCACAAGCTAAAGCCCCATGAAATGAACTATCCAGTGCATGACTTAGAACTCGCCACAGTTGTCTTTTCCTTGAAGATTTGGAGGCAATATCTCTTAGGGGAGAAATTCAGTCTTTTCATGGACCATAAATCGATGCAATATTTATTTTCACAAAAAGATTTGAATATGCGACTGATCCGATGGTTGGAGTTCATAAAAGATTATCAATTTGATATACATTATCATCTGGGCGAGGCAAACGTTGTGGTGGATGCCTTGAGTAGGAAACCCGAGGGAGAGTTAGATGATGTATGAAAAGCTAAGTGGAAAGAGCTCAGTTAGGAGGATGCGATGGTGAGAGCGTTCATGTCAGTGATGACCGTTACTCCTACCATTGTGTCTAGGGTTGTAGAAGCCCAATGAAGGGATAAGAGTTATCAGGACCACGTACATCGATTACTGTCAGAGGGAGCGGAGTCCTACTCAATAAGTTCAGAGGGTGGATTACGTTTCCATGGAAGACTCATTGTTTCGGAGGAAGGGGATTTGAGACGGGTGGTGATGGAAGAATCTCACAAGTTTAAATTTACGGTACATCCTGGTGGGGACAAGGTGTATCAAGACATGCATTACCAGTATTGGTGGCCAGACATAAAGAGGGATATTTCTGAGTTTGTATCCCAATGCACTACTTTTCAGTTGGTCAAGATCGATCATCAGTGACCGACAAGTTTGTTGGAACCGTTGGAGATTCCGGTGTGGAAATAGGAGAGAATATCAATGGATTTAATTACGGGCTTGCCAAGGTCACATAGTGGTTGTGATTGTATTTGGGTGATTATCAACCGCTTGACCAAGTCGGCACACTTCCTACCGGTGCGTACTGATTTTGACACTACTCGCTACGCCCGATTGTTCATCGAGGAGGTTGTTAGACTTCATGGGGTACCTTTAAATATAGTTTCCGACCGAGACAAGATCTTTGTTTCCCATTTTTGGCGAAGTTTCCAAGAGGCGATGGGGACCGAATTGAAGTTAATCACTTCTTATCATCCTCAAGCAGATGGTCAGACTGAAAGAGTAAACCAAATGTTGGAGGATATGCTCCGTATGTGTATGCTTGATTTCAAGGGTGGTTGGGAACAATACCTCCCATTGGTTGAGTTCCCTTATAACAACTCATACCAATTTACTATTGGAATGGCACCCTATGAATCTCTTTATGGCCGTCCCTATAGATCACCCGCTTGTTGGTTGGAAGTGGGTGATAATAAATTTCTTGTACCTGAAATGATCCAAGATACTTGTTCTAAAATTGAACTCATTTGGAATCGCATTCGGATAACCCAAGATCGCTAAAAGAGCTATGTCGATGCGGATAGAAGACACATGGATATGGAGATTAGGGACCAAGTCTTGGTGCGAGTCTCACCAACGAAGGGCATTAAGCGTTTCAGGAAGAAAGGAAAGCTTGCGCCACGTTTTGTTGGAGCTTTTCCAGTTATTACGAACGTGGGTCCAGTGGCGTTTCAAATTGCCTTATTGGAACATTTGCAACAAATTCACGATGTATTCCATGTTTACTCCCTAAAGAAGTATTAGAGATGCGAAGCTACCCTTTGGCATATCCCTTTCGAGGATATTGACTTACAACCCTACATTTCCTATGAAGAACAACCGGTTGCTATTGTAGAGTATGGGGAGCGTAGGTTGAGGTCTCGCGTGGTGCCCTTGGTGAGAGTCCAATGGAGTCATCACAATGTTAAAGAATCGACGTGGGAACATGAGGACGACATGCAGGAAAAGTATCCGCACCTCTTCTTACAAGGTACGCTTGAATTTTGGGGGCAAAATTCCCTCATAAGGGTGGGGAGTATGTAACAACCCTCGCTTATGAGAACCTATTTTATATTTACTTACTAGGTGAAGTAATTATATATAAAATGCCGGAATATAGAGTAAATATTAATTGAATGAGTTAAAAGTCAATATTTACTAACTTGCAGTATATTTACTATATGTGAATGTAAATATCCTCATGTTGAATTATATAGTGTCATAAGATTTAAATGACATTGATGGTTTAAAAATGAAACCAGAAAGAACTTAAAATGATTTATAAAATATCCAAATGATAATTTGGAGCCGTAGTTAGTTCCGGAACGTGCGAGATAGTCAAAATGTGTGCCATATTGTATTTTATGTTTTGGGCACTTTTGACTGGTTTTAACATATATGTGTAGTTGCGAACCATTTAATGTGGTATTTACCACTTAAGTTGTAAATTGTAGTCTAAAGGCACGATTTATGTCTTAATTAAGCCCTTTATTCTCTTAAGTATATTATTAACCTAGAGGGAAAGTGAGAGGAAGAGAAAGAGTAGAGAAAAGAGAGATGATTGAAGATTGAGATTGGATTCTTGATACTACACATGGAAAATATGAATTTGCAAGATTGAGGCAAGTTTTCTACTTGCTATAATGTGATTTAAGTTGGACAATTAGTAGTTATAATTGTATATTAATCATGGTTTAACTATGTTAGGGGTTTTATGCATTTTTGGGTTTTGAACCATCAAAGGATGATTCGAATGTTTATGGAAGTTAATGGTAGTAGTTAGATATATTTATGATGTATTGATGACAATAAATGATCTTGGTTTGGATGGATTTTCAGTTAGCAAAAAATTTAGGAGTCCAAGACTCCATAGCCAAACTTGGCAAAATCGCAGGACCGAATCGATTCGTCCTAGTCCGAATCGATTCGCCTTGGGACACTTTCTAGGTTTAAGTCGATCGAATCGAGTCGGCTATTTCGAATCGATTGGTCACTTATGCAGAAAGTCATTCTTCTTAACCGAATCGATTCGGCTAGTCCGAATCGTTTCACTTTTCTGGCCGAATCGATTCGTCTAGTCCGAATCGATTCGGAAATCCTGCACTTTTGAGTGATTTCTCTTTAGTAAATTTTAGCTCTTTTCTTTAGATTTAGGACCTAGGAACCTTCTTGTATGAAGTAAACTTAGAGTCCTAGAGTTCTAGATGAGTTAGTTTACTACCCTAGATTAGAATTGGTATATATGGGATTTATTCCGAGGGTACGTGAAGCGATGTTCAGGCATTACTTTCCTTTTATAAATTAGTAGGAGTCTAGGAGATTATAAAGTTGTGTTTGGAGACTTTAGAAGTTAATTGAGGTATGATGGTCTATTATAAAGTCCAAAAGGAGGCTTGGGAAAATAACTTGGGAATTTAAATATTCATCGAGGTTATTATGATGATGCAAAGGACGTATAGTTCCGGATAACCATAATGCATTTGATAAATGTAAATGGATAAAGTAAATGATAATTTACTAAATCGTGTCATGGCAATTAATAAAATGGTTGGAACACACCCTCTCTAAATACCATCTTAAGGGAAGTTCGTGCGTAAGGTGAAGCCCCCTGGCTAATGAATGCAGGGTGGATATAGTCCTAGGCCATATGAGCGCTTGTTGTATATTTTCTGCGATGGGTAGGTAATTTCAGGTGTGGTTATGACTACCCCGCTGGCATATGGCCGCTTCCCAACGTTTCTGTAGGATCCCAGGTTGTCTTGATGATAGGCCCTGGAAGAAGATGGTCATTTAGGGGTGCACACAATGGGGAAACCCGGACGGGCGGTCCTAGAATCGTTATATATGTATATTTATAACTATTCTAACATCAAGTGGGACTTGATGGATATATATATGCCACAAAGAGCATAATGTAATGCCATAAAGAGCATAATACATGCCACAAAGAGCATATAAATGAAATAGTTTCCGTAAAGAGCATACAAATGAGATACATGCCACATAGTGCATATGATAGAATTTGTATTCCTGGTAAGGAATAGAAAGATAAAATGAATAGGTGAATAATGATAAAGATTTTAGATTAATGATGATTATACATATCATCTTGCATAATTGAATTTAACTTTATAATCATTTAATTGTCTGAGTTTATTATATGAGGTCACCATATTAGAATATCATCTTTATCATCCATAATTAACTGTTCATAATTGTCATACTATTTATTTATCTGGTGATCACATAAAATCGGGCCTGACCCGTTCTTCTTTCTAACCGCTCAGGTGCTCCACCGCAAGGACGCCCGTATTGACCTCTCCACTCCAGTGTCTTTTGAGGAGCGGTGACATTTTGCGGATATCACGGGATATTTTGTGTAGACGCCTTCATTGTTGTTTTCTAGTTATGTTCGGGTCTTTATCCGGGCGTGTGGCCCAACTTTTGTAATTGCATAATGAATGTAATATGTAACTTAATGAACTTGTTATACATTGTATAAAATCTATTGACCGACATTACATTCGGTCTTCTTATGGTATACCTATTGTTATTGTATCTTGTTCTTGGGGTTTCCACTTTCTTTTTCAATTATGGGTTGTTTAAAATGCTTTCTTTAAATTATAAAACAAAATCTTTGACAACCCGTTTTCTGAATTATTGAGTGGTTATCCCGTATACACTTTACATTATCACGATGCTGAGAATGATTCCATTCATGATTCCTGTATTATTGGAGTATCGGGCTGGCCACCCCTTATTTTGGTGAGCGGGTTGTCACATAAATCATATTTTTTTAATTAAAACAGTACTAAAATTTGTGTCCACTTTCTCTAATTAAGTTTGTAATCGATTCCAATCAAAAAGATATGATTAAGGGTTTAGGTGACACTTAAAATGCATAATACTAAAGGAAAGAAATAGAGTATTCATGCCCGACTAAAATTTGATTAAGAAATCTGATCTTGAAGATGTATTCTTCTCAAAAAGTTGATAAAGATCTGTTCTTGATGCGTCTTGAGAAAACCCAGTTAATCTTGACAAATCATGAGTTGAAAGTTTGAAGAAAATTGGGGCAAAGGTTTGTAGATGGAAGATAAATACTTTGGAAAAGTCTTCTTGAGGAAGGATTGTGAAAAAAGTGATCTTAAAGACCCCACCACAGATTAGTTTTAATTTATAATGATTAGGAGTCCTAATGCTAGTAGAATTCTATTTACACTAAAAAAAAATTGTCCCGTTAGTAACGGTCCAGGACTCTGACAAATGCTTTTTTTTTTTCATTTTGACTCCAATTTGAATTTTGATTAAATCCGAACTTTCGATATTAAAAATCACATTTTAAGTTCCCAAAAATAATTAAATTCAAAATTTTGTTTTTCTCCATAAAAAAATCCAAATTAATCAAATTAAATATTATGTAAAACTACAGGGTGTTACATACTTCCCCACTAGCACAGGAATTTTTTCCTCGAAATTCAACAAATCGTAAATCCGTAAAATAAAAATAAGGCTCACATATGCCTACATATACATTGCTATGATTAGGCACCCACACACCCAATTCTACCCGCACGTAATCCCACGGTGTAGACACCTCATTCTGTTACCCCTAACACTCCTGAGGTCCCTAGTACCTCCACTCATCACCGCAAACCCAGGTCATGTCCCGAGCACTGACCTGGAAGCCATCGGGCACTCCTCAGCTCGGTTTGACCAAAAGTCAAACTCTTCGGATCGACCGAGACTCAATGAATCTTCAAAGGTCACTGAATACCCTTTCCAACGGTCCATCCCGTGCAAGATTCTGACTTACCATGCGGACGAACGATCTTTTTGCGTCCGAAACCTGACCTAGAGGCCACTGGGCGCTCTCGGGCTCTGTTTGACCTAAGTAAACTCTTCAGCTCAACCGAGACTGAATGAATCTTCAAAGGTCCCTGAATACCCTTTCCAACGGTCTATCCCGTGCGTGATTTTGACTTTCCATGCGGTCACCGAATGCTTCTCAGGCCCGGTTGACCAAAGTCAACTCTCCAAACCGGGTCAAACTCTTTCAAATGTCAAAGTACATCTCCTAAACTTTCCAATGGTTTGCTCCGTGCGCGATTCGGACTTACCATGCGTCCGAATGATCCATTTGCGTCCGAAAGATTCCCCGTCGAACGGACTGACAAACACTTCTGAGCTACATTTGACCCAAAGTCAACTCCCAAACTCGGGAGCGATACAAAGAACTTTCGAAGGTCTCGGAATTACCTTTCCAAAGGTATGCCCCGTGCACGATTCTGACCAACGGTTTTCCCTCGACGGCTAATTTTCCGAAAAATCCTGAGGCGCACTACCAAATGGCAGGTCCCAGACCCTGCCTATCGGCACCTGTCGATAGGTAGTGCCATGGCAATGCCGATCGGTAGACCCCTGGGCCTATAAAAGGAGGTCGTGGCCTCATTTGTAAGGGGATCCCAGATCTGTTAAAAACCTCTCTGAACGAATCCCAGAAACCTCTCTCGAAGGCAGCGTGATTTCAACTTCAAAATCCCTTTTTTACTTCCACTTTTCATCATCCTTTTCATCAAACCTGGTGAATTAACCACTCTCCATCATCATTCAAAGTGCAAGGGATGCTCTCCAACATTCAAGATCAAGCTCAAGATCTTCAAGAAGGTCCAACTTTCTCAATCTCTCTCCTAAATTCTTTTAAATTTGGAATAACTTGTTTTCTTACTTAGCACTTTTATTATCTTATTTCACATATCCTAACATATTTTTTATCTAGTATTATTGCACATCTCCTATTTTTAAAACCCAAAAAACAAGAAAAAGAGGGTTTTCTCATAAATTCCAAGTAGGGATTCTCACACTTTTTCCACACTTTTCTCACAACTAAAACACTTTTTCTACACACACACACACACTTACAAATAAGATATTTCTCCATTAGGATGTATGGGATAAGCCCCACCCCTCGTTTTGCATGCGAACTACGTGGACTTTGATGCCTTTATAGGCTATGTAGACGTCTCGGGGTAAAACCCGAGACTCGAGTCCTTTTCTCACTTTTTCTCTTATTTTCTATCTTCTCTTTATCTCATTTTCTATTATATTCTATATGTCCGTTCTTAGGGGCGTATTATTCCACATGCGTTATCGTTCCCTTATAATAATCAACGCAAGGGTAATCGCGTAAATCCTATTTTCTACACTAATCTCGCATTCCTACGGATGACTCGCTTTATCTTTTCCATGATACAAGTCGAGGATTCCTACCTCCATTCTATATATACACATGCACACATATCACGAGAGGAAATATAAAGGAAAATAGAAAATATTCATGAGAGACCGAAAGGGCGGAATGGGTTCCTAACACCTTCCCATTTCGTAAGTAAGCTTCTGAACCCTTCTCGAATCTTTTTGGTTTTGCACGCACCAGTATGTCTTTGCATGCCATCCTTTGGGGTGGCTCCCCCTTTCTTTTGTATGTTTTGAGTAAAATAGACTGGCGAATCTAAATCTCTTTACATTTTCACACCTCACAAATCAACGCCGACCAAAGCACTCTCCCGATAGGGGACGCGCGGGACCCGAAGGATCCTTTTCCCTCCGCGGCGGGGATCGGGGATGGCCACAGTGGTGACTCCGCTCGGGACTGTTATTATTTTGAGGGCTTGACTCTATTTACATGAGTGCTATATTTCCTTATGTTTCCCCCCATACCTACATGTTCCCTTTTCTCATATGTACCCCATGCTTATGCTTCTATTCACACACTTGTAGAAAAGTCTCCATGTAAACCTCACACCACGCGCACCTAGGATCACATGTATATCCCCATGTTACACACATCACCTATCCTTGATGTACGTTTTGGGGTACTTGTACTTTGCTCCCCGTTTTGGCATAATCAAGAAAGGCATTCTCATCATAAGATACTAATAAGAGAATCATGCATGATTCACACGATATCACCAAAGAGCATTGCTATTTACCAAATTTTACCCAGTAACTGGAGGGTCACTTCGTGATGGGCGCTGGTACGGCAGGTCGCAGTTAGCCTAAGTGATATGACTCTCACCTTCCATTGGTCAAGTACCTTCGACGTATATCGAATGGTTCTCCGGCATCGTACCGCTTGACCGAAGTCATGACGGGAGGTATATCGTAGGGAATTCATTCACGTACGTCGAGTATATCGAATGTTCTCTCACACGTACCGTCCCCATGAGTTATAGGGTGAGGCAATTCACGTACACTCAGGTATATCAAATAGCTTGTCCACACATACCGAATGCCCACAAGAGCAAGAAGTATATCGTGGAAGTCACGCCAAAGGAGGGAACCCATGTCGATTCACCCAACCAACTGCATACCCGCATATAGGTGTCAAACCTAGGACACACACTTTAGGTTATCGGTTTCAACCCGAAACTCTGCCGAAATTCCGGGTCGATCTGTCGCTAAATTTTTGCACATCTTTAAAACGGGACTCTATCCGCGAGTCTGGTTACAAGTCCAGACGTAGCTTTGCATATATTAAGACCCCCACTTTTCCAGGCTCGGGTCCCGTCTGGCATAGCATTTAGGAGAATTAAATACAAGTGAGAACATAATAGTCATAATAATCATGTTGAGTTCTGTCTCCAAAAACATTTCTCCCTTCTTTATTAAAAATTCGAAAACATTTCTCCCTTCTTTATTAAAAATCCAAAAAACATTTCTCCATTCTTTATCAAAAATCCAAAAACATTTCTCCCTTCTTTATCAAAAATCCAAAAATATTTCTTCCTTTCTCAAAAATAAATCTCATCCTATGCCTTCTCAGTTCGATCGCACGCCCTTGGCCTAGCTCCTTATTAGCTTCGATCTTCAGTCAAATCACCCCAGAGTTTCATCTTCTCCTCTACTACTTCTTCTGAGTTCAGAATCCATCCATATTCCATGGAGAATGAATATCAAGCACCAATCATACAATCGAATCTGCCGACAGTCCTAAATTAGCTCGTGGCCAAGATTGACAACCTCCAAGCCGAGGTCCGAGAAATGCAACGAAACCAAGTCCCTATTCCTCAAGATCCCAAGGCCCTGTTCCCTCGTGCTATGGGTCCACCCGAGCCTATCGGGGTCCCAAAAGAATATCAGCATGCTCCATGTGCCCCTCCAGCTAATGGGTCATCGCCTGCCCAACTTCTAATGCCAAACATTGCTCAGCCTATGGCTAACTTGCCTGTGGTAACTGATCCAAAGGAGGAGGAGTTGAATAAAGTCAAAGAGGATCTCAAGATTCTCACTAAGAAGTTTGACCAGGTCAGGATCTCTGGGAATTACATGGACTACACTCACATGTCTCCTTATCCTAAAGTGAGGTTACCAAAGAAGTTCAAGATGCCAAATATGGAGAAGTTCGGGGGGAGTGGTCCCCCAATTGTTCATCTTCGCAGTTATCACTGTTCCATGACTCTCCTAGGGACTTATGAAAAGGTAATGGCCCAACTATTTTAGCAAACTTTGAAGAATAGTTCCCTCCGATGGTTTTTATCTCTTGAGGAATCCAGAATCCGTAGCTGGGAGGATGTAGCCCGAGAATTCATGTCGCAATACAAATACAACGAAGAGCTCGAGGTCACCCGTCGTGATTTATAGCTGCTCAAATAAAACTCTGGAGAATCAGTTAGTAACTTCATATCCCGATGGAGGGAAAAAGCCGCAACCATGACCAATCAACCATCTGAGAAAGAACAAGTCAACATAGTGAAGAAGAATTTCATGCCCCATGTCCGAGCAACCATGGGAGGACAGTACTACCCCCACTTTCGAGCTCTCAGAGAGGCAGGAGTATAAATCGAGGAAGGTCTTGCCAAAACAGAAGTTGAACCGAATAAGGTGTCCAGACAATTCACCCCCAGAAAATATGACAAGCCTGTCAGTGTCGCCGCCTCAACCATCAACAACATCTCTCAACCAACCACATCATGGGCACCAGAAAGTCGCCCTGCCCCCGTCCGAAGGGAATACACTGAGCTCCATGCTCCCCTTTATAAAGTTTACCAAGCCCTGTTAATTCGAAACCTTATCAAACCCTTGGATCCACGTCCATTACCTAATCCTCTTCCCAAAAATTTCATGACCGATGCTCATTGCACCTTTCACCAAACTCCTGGCCATACCATCGACCAATGCTTTCACCTTCGAAACATAATCCAAGATCTCATCGATCGGGGTACCATCGCCCCACCAGCCAATCCTAAGACAAATACTACGTACAACCCACTCCCAAATCACACCAATGCCATCTTCTTGGAAGAAAACCCGAATTTCGATCCATAAACCCAAATCACACCCCTATACCCTCCTAAACCTCTTCAAATTTGCCCATATTTCCTCCTACACCCTATTAGCCCCGCTGATTGGGCACTATCACTCCTTACTAGAGCATGCATCATCGTTCGTACTCGTTCCAGAAGTGGAAGAATGGAATTATCATAAGTATTAAATCAACTCCTAGAGTTCGGGCTGAAATTGCCCTTACAAATGAAATATCGATTGCCAGAGGTTCAGTGCACTATTTTTGGAAGCGCGGAAATGGGCCCGAGAATCAGATAGTTGGGTGATACCCACCGATAAAGTTAGCTTAGATGATGTTGTCCAGATCATGGAGGAAGCATTCAGGCAAACCAACAACATTTGCAGTATCACCGAGTTATTTGGTGCTTTCAAGCTACAAGGGCACCAGGTCCCTTCACCCTTACATATCCCCACCAAATGGGAAGACCTATATGAGGAAGCCGTTGAAGTTGTGGAATGCATTAACTTCAAAGGGGAAAAAAATCGTTGCCACTGGATGGGAGGAAGAATTCGAAGATTCAAAAGAAGAGCAAGCTTCAGGAAGAACTGGCCCAGTAGCCGACTTATGTGGGATGATAACATTTGAAGAAGTCCTCGGAGAAATAAATAGGGTGGCAAAACAACCTGAGATTGATGAGGAAACAGGATTCATGTTCTTTCCTTCTTCAGTAAATCACATGACCAGATCTGGGAGACATTACCAAGTTCCAAGCTCGCTACCAGCAAATGACAAGGGGAAGGGCGTTGAAAGCCTTCCTATGCCAGAAATGACCATCGAGGAGAGCAAGGTCCTCAATCAACTGAAGAAAACTCAAGCTAACATCACTCTATAGGGGATTTTCATGTCTTCCCAGCTGCACAGAAATGCTTTAATCAAATTTCTAACAGGACCCACAGTTCCTCCTTCTACCACACAAGAAGAGGCGGTAAATTTGGTCGGATCCTTGACCTCCACCTGAATGCTGTCATTTTCTGAAATCCCCAAAATTGGGCCAAACCACAATCACGCACTCAACATCTCCGTCGAAGTTATGGGGAAGGTACCGCTCTCTCTCGTTGATAATGGACCCACCTTGAATTTCTTCCCACTCAGAACCTTCAGATCCTTAGGGCTCAAAGAAAGTGACCTCGCTCCAACCTCCGCTGTCGTGCGTGCCTACGAAAATACCCGTCGGGAGGTGATGGGATCCATAAAAATTATAATAGGGGCTGGCCCTATAAACCCTGTCATCGAATTCTAAGTCATCGATATCCCGGCTTGTTTCAACCTGTTGCTCGAACGACCCTAGATCCACAGTATAAAGGGAGTGTCTTCCTCACTCCATCAGAAATTGAAGTTCTTCGCCGATGGGGGAGTCATCACCATTTTGGGTGACTATGGAAATGCCGAGGGTGCAAGCACCAGCAGTCCAATTCTTGAGATACAGCATGGGCCAAATGATATGCTCCTATCAGGATTTCGAGTTGAGTCACTCCTACTCCCGGCAGGGGACGGTTTCAAAGAAAGGGCATGTTCGGAATACGACCCTCATGGCAATGTCAATGTGATTCAGATGTTCAGAAACATGAACTTCATGCCCGGACTGGGGCTAGGACAAAGGCAGCAGGGGATACTCGATCCCATTAAACTGAAGAAAGCTTTCCCTCCTTGTGGCTTAGGATATCAACCATCAGAACAAGAGCTCAGAATGATCCGCCAGACTCGATCAAAGAGAGGTTTAGACCGTGTCCGAACTAGCTCAGGAGACTCCTTAAATGGACAATTTATCAAAGAGGGCAAGGAC
Source organism: Sambucus nigra (assembly GCA_949130495.1). Lineage (NCBI taxonomy): Eukaryota > Viridiplantae > Streptophyta > Magnoliopsida > Dipsacales > Adoxaceae > Sambucus > Sambucus nigra. The sequence continues at coordinate 590,657,050 of OX422208.1, forward strand.
TTCCCCTTTTATGGCTTTCCCGAACCATAGTATGACCATACAGATAAGAAGATGAAGCCTGGAATGGGAATATTTTTCCAAGACAACAACTCATGGGCCAAAAGTTCCCCACACTACGTACAACCGCTCATCAAAGATACCAAAGAAACGGAGGAAAGTGACTCCGAAGATTCCTTCAACTTACAGACACTGGGGCTGACACCCTACATGATCTATTCAGGCACTACATCAATGGACCCCTCTCATCTGATCAAGGCTGCTGATACACCTATCCTCAACTGGCATGCTGTGCCAGTTCTACCTCTTCAAATCTCCCCTAACCCCAATGTTTACCATGTTTCATCTACTGTTGTCTATCCTTGCTCAAATGTAATCGAGACCTCTTCTGATGAGGTTCTCAATGATGTTTTTCCTATCAATTAAATAAACGAAGATTTTGAGTATCTTGCTGTGCCTTACATTAATTGTTTAGATTCTAATCGAACTTTTGATGATGATTATTTTACAAATGAACAATTCTTAACTGATCTAAATAAGGTTAATAATAATCAACATAACCGTATTCAAGTTAATGAAGAAGAAACTGTTGTTATTAATCTCGGTTCTAGAAGCCAACTGCGCGAGATTAGGATAGGGGTCACCCTTGACAAGCATGAGTGCGCACAACTCGAAGAATTGCTAAATGAGTTCATGGATGTCTTCGCATGGTCCTACGACTATATGCCCGGTATTGATGCTGAAATATCTCATCATGATATCCCCAATCTCCCAGATTACAAGCTGATTAAACAAAAGTTGAGAAAGCTCTGCACCGAATGGTCGCTCAAGGTCAAAGAAGAGGTAGTCAAACAGCTGAATGTAGGTTTCATTCGAGTAATCGAATATCCCACGTGGATAGCCAATATTGTACCTGTACCGAAATCAGGAGGAAGGTTCGAATGTGTGTGGATTACCGAGATTTAAACAAAGCTTCTCCGAAGGATGATTATTCGTTACCCAACATCGATATGATCATGGACAACACAGCCAATCATGCTCTTAAGTCATTCATCGACGGGTTCGCCGGATACAACCAATTCAAGATGCACCCCGACCACCAAGAGAAAACCGCATTCATCACCCCATGGGGAACCTTTTGCTACACCGTTATGCCATTCGGTCTCAAGAATGCTGGGGCTACCTACCAAAGGGCTGCCACAACCATCCTGCACGACCTGATTCATAAGGAGGCCGAGGTTTACGTGGATGATATGATTATCAAGTCCAAAACTAGAGAAGGTCGTGCTCCTGCTCTCTGAAAGTTCTTCGAATGACTGTGGCAGTATCAGATGAGACTCAATTCGAAGAAGTGTGTCTTCGACGTTACAAAGGGAAAACTCTTAGGATTTATGGTCAGTGAGAAGAGGATAGAAGCAGATCCCGCCAAGCTGAAGGCCATACTTGAGATGCCGCCTCCCCGAATAGAGAAGGAAGTCTGAGGTTTCCTTGGGAAATTACAATATATCAGCCGGTTCATCAGCCAGCTAACCTACATTTGTGAACCAATCTTCAAGCTCCTCCGAAAGGATTCAACCAAGGTTTGGAACAAGGCCTGCCAAGAAGATTTTGATCAAATCAAACAGTATCTAACCCAACCTTCAGTTCTCATGCCACCACAGCCTGGTCTCTTTTTTCTCCTATACTTAACCATAATCGACACTGCAGCTGTGGCTTTGCTAGCCCAATACCTTGAAGAATCCCGCAAAGAAAGAGCCATCTATTATGCCAGTTTCAAATTGGCCGGGTATGAGGTCAACTACACTACTCTAAAAAAGGCATGTGTCGCACTTATCTGGGTCACCCAAAAGTTGCGACACTACATGCTCGCCTTCCCCATCAAGCTTATATCCCGAATGGATCCCATCAAATACCTACCCGAGAAACCCGCCCTATCGAGTTGAATGGCCCGATGGTTGATGCTCCTGGCTGAGTTCGATATCATGTACGTCACATAAAAAGTCATGAAAAGAAGAGCCATTTCTGACTACCTCACGGATTACCTCGTAGAAGAAGTTAATGTCTGGATCTCCGAATTCGCAGATGAAAATGTCCTATGCACCACTCAAGACCGCCTTCGATGGAAAATGTTATTCGATGGCGCTGCCAATAAAAAAGGGATATGGCATTGGGATACTCCTGGTTGCCCTAGATGACTCTCATACTCCCATCACTATAACATTGGATTTCCCATGCACCAATAACATGATGGAATACGAAGCATGCACAGTGGGCCTCAAGGTCGCTCTCAAGGAATGTATTTAATTCCTTGATGTATATGGGGATTCTTCCCTCATCATCGATCAAGTGCTAAGAAATTGGAAAGTTAAGGACGAAAAGCTCCAACCCTTTCATGCCCAATTAGAAGAGTTAGCCTCCAAATTGTGAGATATCACCTTCCATTACCTACCCCGAGCAAAGAATAACGTAGCCGATGATCTCGCTACCTTGGCCTCCATGGTCAACATGCCCGAGGGAGTAACAATGACCCCCTTCCTAGTTCAAAAGCAAGACAAACCAACCCATTGCTACCACATTGAGCTCGTCACCACAGAAGATCCTGAGCTAGTCAACTACTGGTACTATGATATTTGGTGCCTCCTGAGGTATGGTAGGTATCCCGAGGGTTCTAACAAGAATGACCGAGCTACCCTCCGAAGGCTGGCTGCCCAATACATCATCTGTCATAAAGCACTACTCAAGAGGAATTTCGATGGAACTCATTTGCACTGTATCGCAAAGGCTGACATTGAAAAGATAATGCAAAAAATCCACAGTGAGGAATGCGGACCCCACATGAACGGTCACATGCTTGCCAAGAAGATCATCTGACAGGGCTACTACTGGACCACCATGGCCCAGGATTGCACTGCCTATGTTCGGAGATGCCATAAATGCCAACAGTTCTCCAATCTCCAACATCTACCTCCACGGGAATTATACAACATGACTTCTCCCTGGGCGTTCTCCACCTGGGGTATCGACATCATAGGGAAGGTTACACCAAAGGTGTCAAATGGGCATGAGTTCATCTTAGTTGCCATTGATTACTTCACCAAATGGGTCGAAGCTGAGTCATACGCAGTATTAAATGTGAAGATGGTGGCCAGATTCATCAAGAAAAATATCATCTACCGATATGGGGTCCTGCACGAGCTAGTGTCAGATAACGGTTTGCACTTTGAGGCAGAAGTCACTGAAGTAGTCAACGAGTATGGGATTCAGAGACATAAATCTTCTCCCTATCAGCCTCAAACCAATGGTGCAGTTGAAGTCTCCAGCAAGAACCTCAAAGCCATCATCGGCAAGATGATCGAAAGTTATAGGGATTGGGCCGACTGGATCTCATACGCCCTCTGGGGCTATCGAACCTCAATCCGAACCTCTATCGGGGCTACCCCTTACTCCCTAGTCTATGGAATGGAATCTGTCCTACCTATGGAGCTGGAAATACCCTCACTACGCGTCATGCTCGAAAGTAAAGTTAGTGAAGAAGATTGGTGCCAAAACCGTCTTGACCAGCTGACCCTCCTGGACGAAAGAAGATTCAAGGCTCTATACCACATACAAGGGTACCATCGCCGAATATCGCGATCATTCAATAAGAGAGTCAAGGATAGCGGTTTCCATGAGGGGGATTTATCTCTCAAAGAGATAATAGAACCCGTCTGGGACCCTAGAGGGAAATTCAAGCCCAGTTGGAGCGGCCCCTAAATTGTGAAGAAAATCTTATCCGGTGGTGCCACCATGCTCACTGACCTGGATGGGGAAAAGATGGCTCATCCAGTCAATCTGGACCATCTCAAAAAATTCTACCCCTAGTCCAAAATCTCAGCGCGCTACGACTCTTCTCATCCCCCTTCTATTCTAAAAAAAAATCTTTATTTCCCTCTACCCAGAACTACGTGGGCCTGATCCTCTACAAAAAAACCACTTTTAAACAAAAAAATTTCAAAAACCCCGGAGGTACGTAGGCAGCTCATACATCTCACATGATCACGGCCCCTTCTTTTTTCACAAAAATATATTTTTTTCTTACCTCCGAGAACGGCAGTTTCATTCTAAACATCTACTTGAACAAGAGGATTATGTATGCCTTAGCGATCGATATAGATAATTCAAAATAAAAAATTCATCGAAAGGCACAGCTAGATGATCAGAAACTTGTTTATTTCATTAATAAGAAATGATAGTACGGATTACATAAGAAAAAGGAACGAATAACTCCCTTCCCCCTATTACCATAAAAAGCCAGATAAAATCCCCACATCTGTTACACAAAATAAACTCTCTAAGAGTCCTACCCAAACTACCAGAAGAGCCTGCACCCTCATCATCTACATCCTCAGGACCCCAAGTTTCCCCTGCCTGAATAGAGTGTCACAAACATTCCATGGATCGATAAGCCTTAACCATCTTCGAAAAGACCACAACACCCCCTTCCATGGAGTCAGATAAAATAAACCACCTTTGATCAGTCTCTACTGCCAACATCTTGTTAACTACTTTCCTCCACAACCACTTCATATCATCTTTTAGGGCATGGAAAACCTTCCCGAAAGACTGAGAGGGACGGGTCAACGAACGCCAATTTTCCCATAGAGATCCAAGCAACAAACGAAAGCGCTCAGTCAAATCTTCTACCGTAAAGAAATTATAGGTCCGAGGGGGCACGACCTACTGCCAGCCAAATTGGCGCAGAAGACACAAATGGAAATAAAAAGAGGTTTGTCTGAGACCAACCAGCCGCACATATATATACTCTCCTGGCTCTGGAATTGGATGCAACTGTCCCCATACTCCACAAGCCAATTCTCCCAATTTTCAATGTGCAGGCCAACGCGGATGAAGTAGCGTGAAAAGAAGTTGGGTACGACCAACTAATGATATTCTGGAGGAGTTGACAAGCAGAATCTTTCAGACAACCACATGAATAGCATCACAGGTCTACCCCTCAAAAAAGTCAGAACGACCTTCTCTCCAGGCATCCAGGCCATTCAGAGTCTCCGCCAATATCACCGTCGCAGGATTGCGACGGTATGACATCCATGAAGTAATGGCTGCAAGTTAAGGGTCCACCCGCACATCCCCACTCACCAATAGTAATTTTGAAATAAGTCCTAGAACAACGGCTCCAGCATAGCCAGCATCACCTACTTCTCGCAAATGCACGGACTGCAAAACCGTCGGGAGGGAGATCATTCCTCCAATAACCAATGATCTGGCTGCCGAAGGCGAAATATGAAGAAGCCCCGCCAAAAAATCCCTGGGAGAACGGGAAAATTCAGGCAGAGCTGCAGCAACACTCGGATTCACACCCAGTATGGAAGAAAATTCCTCGTAGGTAGGACAAACTTCTTCCAACCCAAAGCGGAATACATGGTCTTCGGGGTACCAGAATTGTACCGCCGCTATCAGCATATTCCACTCAAAAGGCCGATTACGCCAGAAGGAGACTCGACGCATGTTGAAAGCATCATAGTCAACATTATAAGAGCACATTACTTCCAAGGGTTTGAGGTAATTGGCAAACTCAATGCTACCAGGGAGAGCCATCTTGCGGGGCTAAAAGATAGTAGGCAAGTGGATAAGAATGCAAAGGTGTGATGAAAACACTCCACCCTTCTCCCTTTTTATACTTAAAAATCCTCACAAGGGACATAATCCCTGCAGATATTGAAAGGAATCCTACCCCACAAGGTACCAAAGGCTGAAGAAGGTACCAATCAAAGCTTTCAATTGATGCGACTGGACTGAACTGCCGATAGGCAGGTCAGGGTGCTTGTCGATTGGCACCCCCCCCCCCCCCCCATTTTGGGAAATTTCCCTTTTTCCTCTTTCGTCAAATCAGAAAACTCAAATAAAAATAAATTGACATTCTCAACAGAATTTCAATATACCTTTTCCTCCTTATATAATTTCCCTTTTATTAATTAAAAACTTTCCTTCACAAATTTCCAAAAATATTCCTTTTTTTACGGTCTCAACAACGAATTAAAAAGCGCATGCATTCATTCATCATTAAAATAAAAGATAGTCAAAAAACTACATTGCATTGCATATATCTGTTTTCTGTGTTACATCATTTTGCAAAGAAAATCCAAAAATAATGGGGCTCAGCCCGAACCCACATTCTCTCTCTTTCTCTCTCTCTCTCTCTCTCTCTCTCTCTCTCTCTTTCTCTCTCTCTCTCTCTCTCTCTCAAGAGTTTCCACCCCTGTGATGCTCTCTCTTTCCCCTATGGTGAGACGACACGCCCCCACTACCCGAGCCAGAGTCTTCCCCGGACGAGGCTAACGGCACCAAGCAAGAAGGAACAGGGACATCATCCCGAATGTGGGAAGTCGCCGATGATATCCAGTCTCTGATGTCTCTCAGCCAAGTAGTCGACACCCGAATTTGCTGCAAGGAAAAGGCAAAATCAGTTTCAAGCAAAGGAAATCAAAAAAGAAGAAAAGGACCGAAAGGTTTACCGCAGGACGAAGGACCTCCTCTTTCAAACCCAGCTCCTCCGGATCCATTGCAAGAGGACGTGTAAGGACATAATTTTATAAATGTCTGGGGTAGATTCTAGGAATTTTCTGTTTTCTCCTAGATCATAGTTCATACGTCTAATACCGCTACATTCGGCACGTCAACACGATCATCCTCGACGGCCTGTATCCGAATTTAATGCAACCACTTTCTCCACGTGCATCATGCTACATGCAACATGCTGCTCAGCTCATTCCCACTACTCCACTACGCTCTATCAGTAAAATGTTTTTATTGGAGCTTTAAATATTTGCATAAATATTTAGGAATTGTTTTTGAAAATTATTTTTTGAAGTCTGGATTAATTTTTTATCAAAAGCAGAATTTTTCTAAGTGTAGAAGCGAATGGCCTCGATCAACGAGCTCGCTCAAACGACTTTGAAAGTCGTTCGCGCGAGATAGGCATGTCGCGCGATATCGTTCGAACGACTTCTGTCCTTCGTTCGAGCGACATGCTATCTCATTCGAACAAGCCGTCGCCTCGATTTTTGTCTAAATATCTGATCTCCTTCTACACGTTTTTTAAGTCCTTTTTGCAATCTCAAAATAGGCAAAAAACAACCCAGATTCAGACTTCACCTTTTAATGTTTTCTAAACCTTTTTGATTCACAAAACCATTCCTATATATTTGTGTGAATCCTTAAACCTTAAAGAAGATCATTTACTCATCTGGAGTAATTTGTGAGGAAGCCGCTTTCTTTGCCACTGCTGCCCTACTGGAAAGGGATTATTTTAGCCGCCGACAATAGAACTGACACCCGAGGGTATTTATGTGTCACTGTATTTTCATTGTAATCCGTTGTAAGCCGTTTCTCTTAAAAAATTATTGTGAAAATAAAAGGTTTTTCCCCTTTGGGGGATTTTTCCTCATATATGTGTTCTTGCATGTTTCATCATCGTACTTAATCACATATAGATGCATGTTTAGGATTTAAGTGGTAGAGATTGTGTTTAATTAAATAACTTCCTGATTTGAATGCAAGCGCATTCTTCTCAAATTGGTATCAAAGCCAGTTACATAATTTTACCGTGTAATTTTCCGTAAAATTTTTCTTAGATATCAATTTTCTGAAAAAAATGATTTTTGAAAACGAGTGTCTTCATTATGGAGAGGTTATATAATAAAATGCCAATTTTTATTGGGACAAACTATACATATTGGAAAGCCCGCATGAGATCTGCTTTAAAAGCCATTGATGAACGTGTCTGGATTTTAATTGAAAGAAGGTGGACACCTCCCTCTGTCATTGTTGATAATGTGATCAATTTAAAACCTATCACTTCTTGGATTGAAGAAGAATTTAAATGGCCATCATTCAATTCTAAGGATCTAAGTGCTATTTCTGGGTCTGTCACACCTGATGAGTTCAAACGCATAATGACGTGCACCACGTCAAAAGAGGCATGGGATGTTTTACAACTCACCCATGAATGAACTAATGCTGTGAAAGAGTCTAAATTGCAAAATTTGACAACTCAATTTGAAACCATCACCATGCATGAGACTGAATGTTTTGATGATTTTTATGCTAGGCTGTCTGACATTGTTAACACTAGCTTTAATCTTGGTGAACATATTCCTAATGCTAGAGTTGTTAAAAAGATTCTTCGTTCTTTGCCTAAGATTTTTATCCCTAAAGTCACTGTGCTAAATTCTATGGGTAATTTAAATACGCTAAAATTGGAAGAACTTGTAGGAGATTTGCAAACATATGAAATTGATATGTTCCCTAAAACTGCTAGGTCTAAAGATAAGGGAATTGCACTTAATGCCCAAGAGAGAAAGAGTGAGGGGTCGGCTAGAAAGAGGATAGAGTCATCTAGAAAGAGAGAGACTGACACGTCAGATTTTGATTGTGATTTTGACTTAGATGATTTGGCTCTTTTTGCAAAAAAATTCAAAAGGATTCTCAAATTTAAGAAAAATGGTAATTTTAAAGATAAAAAGAATTTTGAGAAAAATAAGTTTGAAAAGAAAAATGAAAAAGTTTTTAAAGATCCTCCTAAGAAAGAAAGTGAGAGAATCTTTGAGTGCGACAGTAGGGGTCATAGAGCCTTTGAGTGTGCCACACGTCTGAACAGAGAGAAAGGGAAAGTTTTCCTTAATGCTACCCTTAGCGACGACAGTGAGGTCGAGTCGGTGGATTCTGGAGTCGAGTCACCGCATGAGTGTAACTTCACCGCATTCATGGCTAGTCATGTGAGCTCTTCTAGTTCTTCTCACGACGATGAGGATGCTGCTTCACAGGGATAACTTGACAGTGAGATCGATGTGAGTGAGGGGGAGGATGACACAAGTGAGAGCGAGAGTGATATTCAAAGAGTTAGTTCTTAAGATCACCGGCTTAGAGGAAGATTTAAGAAAAGCGGGAGAAAGAGAGTCCTCTACCTGCACCGCCTTGAGAGAGAGAGAATCTGCCTGTGTTAAGAATGAGAGTTTGATTAGAGAGAGAGAGAGTTAATTTTGAGAAAGAGAGAGGGGACTTGACTAAACAAGTGGCTAGTCTTACGAGTGAGCTCCATTCATCCATGGAGACTCGAAAGAAACTTTAAGCCCTTGTTACCCAGCTGACTCATGATCTTGAGGAAGAACGGGAAGTTAAGGTAAAAATCGAGGACAGATCGAGAAAAATGGCAAAGATGCTCCTCGGCCCCGCTTTAGGTTTTGGTGATAGGCAGGGAATTGGTTATGATGGTGCCTCCACCTCCCAAATTGCACCTGAACCAGTTCCTGAGTTTATTACGACTCCTTATGGCCATCGTCAAAAACCTCGAAGGAGAGTTCGACCAAGAAAAGCAAACCAAGGTCCGCCTTTGACTGTGTTCTTTTGTACTTCTTGCAAAAGAAAAGGCCACATGAGGGAGTTTTGCTATAGCATGGGTCGGACACGACTTACTATTGCTCCACCACATCATACTGATGAGTTTTTTAGTCTGAGAGAGCGTGTTGAGTTTTTAGCTGCCACATCACAGAGTTTGATGGAGGAATTATGACGGATGTCATTACTGTCTGTAAATACTTCTCACATTCCGGCTAAAAACAACAACAACAAGGGTAAACAAAAGGTTACCACTTCTTGGGTGCCTAAGAAAGATAAGAAAGCCCTTGTTGTTCATATTGCTCTCAATGCACATAATACCTCACAGTGGTATTTTGATAGTGGATACTCTAGACACATGACAGGTGATGTCTCATTCTTTACCCACCTTGAGGATTATAAGGATGGTAGAGTCACTTTTGGATATGGGAGCAAGTCTAGCATTGTAGGTTGAGGTACTGTAGAGTTACCAGGATTTCCTAAGCTAGAGAATGTGTTGTACGTCAAAGGTTTAAAAGTAAACCTTCTCAGCATTAGCCAGCTATGCGACACTGACTTTGCTGTAAAGTTTGACTGGGAAACGTGTAATGTCTACAATTAAGCCGGTAAACTTTTGATGTAAGGGGTGAGGACCGAGGATAATTGTTATGGGACTGTGCCTACTTCCTCACTTGTCTGCAACAGCGCCACGATCACTCCTATGGATCTGTGGCACCAACGTCTAGGTCATGTAAATATTAGAGATCTCACTCGCTTAGCTAAAAAGGACCTAGTACGTGGCTTACCATCTCTTTGAAGGCCAACTTCGACTGTTTGTGTACCATGTCAGTTGGGAAAACAAATTCGTAGTCCCCACAGGAAGTTGCATTCCATTACCACCTCTCGTGTTCTTGAGCTTATACACATGGATCTTATGAGTCCCACTTGTACCGAGAGTCTGGGTGGTAAGAGGTATATCCTCGTGATGGTAGATGATTTCTCCAGATACTCCATTGTAGGTTTTCTGAGAGAGAAATTCAATGCTGTAGAGTTTTTAACGACCAAGTGTCGTGTCCTGCAAAATCAACATGGAGTCACTGTTAACAGGATAAGTAGTGACAACGGTACTTAATTTAAGGAAGCAAAAGTACATCTGTATTGTGATAGCCTTGGGATCATACATGAGTTTTCTGCTGTGAAGACTCCTCAGTAAAATGGGATTGTTGAGAGAAAGAATAGAACGATCCAGGAGATGGCTAGATCTATGTTTCTAGGTCGTAAGGTATTTAGCAGATTTTGGACAGAGGCAGTGTCTATTGCATGCCACACGGTGAATAGGGTTTATCTGCATCCACACGCACTTCAGACACCTTATGAGTTGTGGACTGGCAAGAAACCCAACTTTGCATATTTTCGTGTTTTGGGGAGTAAATGCTACATCCTACGGGATGGAGACCAATTAAGAAAGTTTGACTCCCGAAGAGACGAGGGAATACTGCTGGGGTATTCATCGAATAGTAGAGCCTATCGAGTTTTTAACCTGAAGAGATCTAAGGTTATGGAATCAATAAACGTCACCGTACAAGATGACGAACCTTCGGCATTTATTGACTCTAAATTTCAGTGTGAGGTTGAGGATATTTCTAGCAGTGATTTACTTGTACCTCACCCACACTCTGTGGAATCTACTCATGTGTAAAGGGACACACCCGCTTGGGTTCGCAAGAGTCATGATCCTTCTACCATTGTTGGTGATCCCACTCTAGGGGTCACGACTCGTGCTCAGCTAAAGAACGCTGTTAGCCATTTTTGATACACGTCCAAAGTCGAGCCCAAGAATCATAAAGAAGCACTCAAGGATGAACACTGGATATCTGCTATGCAGGATGAGTTGCTTCAGTTTAAAAAGAATAATGTTTGGGAACTTGTTCCCCAACCTAGTGAGACTAATGTGATAGGTACCAGATGGATTTTCAAGAATAAAATGGATGAAAATGGTACCATAATCCGAAACAAGGCTAGGTTGGTCGCTCAAGGCTACACACAGATAGAAGGTGTAGACTTTAGGGAGACATTTGCTCCTGTTGTGAGGCTTGAGTCCGTCCATATACTACTCACCATCGCATGTCATCTGCGCTTCAAGTTATATCACATGGATGTCAAGAGTGCCTCTTTTAATGGCATTATGCAGGAGGAGGTTTACGTGGAACAACCAAAAGGGTTTGAAGACCCTAAGCACCTGGAGCACGTCTATTATCTGAGGAAAGCCTTGTATGGTTTGAAGCAAGCACCTCGTGCTTGGTACGAGAGGCTTACTTCCTATCTCTTAGCCCGTGACTTCAAGAGAGGGGGAGTTGATATGACGTTGTTCATCAGGAGAGATGACGGTGCAATTTTGGTTGCCCAGGTCTATGTGGACGACATAGTCTTTGGATCCACGTGCTCTCAATATGCTCATCACTTTGAAGAAGAGATGAAAAGTGAGTTTGAGATGAGCATGGTTAGTGAGCTTACTTTCTTCCTTGGTCTCCAGGTTCGTCAGCTAGAGGATGGGATGTTCATCTCCCAATCCAAGTATGCTAGAGACCTAGTGAAGAAATTTGGTTTAGACTCCACTAAGTATGAACGTACACCTATGAGTACCACTACCAATCTTAGTAAGGAAACTTCAGGCAAGGACGTAGAGCAAACCTTGTATCGGAGTATGATAGGTAGTTTTCTCTACTTGACTGCCAGTCGTCCCCACATATCCTTTAGTATTGGAGTCTGTGCGCGATATCAGGCATCCCCAAAAGAGTCACATTTACTTGCTCTAAAACGTATTATTAAATACGTGAGTGGGACTCTCTCATAAGGTATTTGGTATTCCTTTGATACAGATGACCGTCTGTCTGCCTATTCAGATGCCGATTGGGCTGGGGATGTAGATGGTTGTAGGAGCACTTTTGGTGGGTGTTTCTATTTTGGTTCTGCTCTTGTCTCCTGGCTGAGCAAGAAGCAAAATTCCATCTCTTTGTCCACTGCGGAGGCTGAGTACATAGCCACCAGGAGTTGTTGCACGCAACTCTTATGGATGAAGCAAATGATGGAGGATTATGGGATTTCACAGGACACCATGACCATTTCCTGTGATAACACTAGCGCGATACACATATCCCGCAATCCAGTTCAGCATTCGGGCACAAAGCACATCAGGATACGTGAGCACTTTATACGACAGTTAGTTGAGGAGAAAGTCGTATCCCTGAGTTTTGTCCCCACTGACCGTCAGTTAACCGATATTTTCACGAAACCTTTAGATGCCCTTAGATTTGAGAGTGTTAGGAAGTCTTTGGGAATTTGCACAGTTGACTGAGGGGTTGGTCTATGTTTAGAATATGATGCTTTTTCATGTTCATATCATATGCTTCCTATAGCTAGTTTGTTTTATATGTATCATTGCTTTGTTGTACAACTATTTATTTATTCTTTTGAAAAATCCAAAAAGATTTTTGTTTTTGTATATAAAATTTTTTAGAAAAGCCCAAAAAGATTTTTGTTTTTTTATGCACCTTGTATGGATGAACATTTAAGATAGCCAAGTCACAATTTCATTCCATTTATTCCTGTGACTGTTTGATAGAGATTTGAGACGCTACATAATTTCATCCATGTGCCTTACATTGATTACATTGATTGGAGTCTTTGAGATGTGATTCGTGATATCTTTGTTTGACTCCTATCTCCTTTATTTCACACATTCACGGCTTTATTTGATTGTTGCACTTGTCTATCACATGTTGGCTTGAGTGTTTCCATCTCAATTTTGTCTATACAACTAACAATATGTGATAAAACTTGACAAGATTTTAATGCATGTAAAAACCATTTTTGTGAGACTGTGTATTTGTTCAAGAACGGGGAGGGGCTGCGAAAGATAATTATCACTTCTATGCGTAAAAGCCACCGTTCAAAGGACCTAAAAAATGGAGGAATTTTATTATTCGAGGTCCAAAGAGGTTAAAAGATCCTGAAAAAAATGTAAAGGCAATAAAACGCAATTCATGCCAAATATGGGCCATTAGGTTTCACCATTAATTCTCCAAAGTTTGAGAATTTAGAAAGCCTCTATTCAAAATAAAAATCTGAGGGAGTTTGGTTGGAGAATATAAACGGGTTTGCACTTCCTTTAAAGTCCTGAAAAAGCATGAAATAGTTTTGGACGTTATTGGTGTGGAAATCATTTTGAGATTTCATTTGTTGATTTGATTGAGTCAATGTCTCATATTACCACCTATTTACACCAAAGGAAGACTTTGAGTTCATTCGTTAGGAGTATCCGATATTCATCGTGCACATATGTCATGTTTGTATGCATTGATTTTCCTATCGAATTTGATCACACCACTTCACTTTCGCTATCATTGACTTAGTTGTTTTTGTGATCTTCCATGGTGTCATTCTTTGTTGTATACTATGCGTGAAAAATTTTGAAAAATACAAAAATAGCAGTTTATTCCCGTGTGTAATTCTCCATGTGCATTCATTTTTGCTTCTCATATCTGTCTATTTGGGGACATCATAAAAAGGGGGAGAAGAATTATGGGGGAGAATTTGGTGTTTGGTTGATTTATGAATGATTTGCTTGAGATTATTTGATCATCTCTTTTTGCATATCATTATATGTTCAATCTGTTGCTTGTCACGGGTATTTGCTTTATCTCATGTGTGTAGGTACAACATTGCTCATTATTTGATTACACACCCTGATGAGAAAAGCTTTGGAAAGTACAGAAGAGCTGAAGAATTGGAAGACATATCATTTAGTATTCTCAGTTTGAGGGTTTAATGGGGATATTATCTTATATGTCATTTGATTGCATAATTCGGATTTTTTATGTATGTACCGGCATAAACATAGGCGGAGATTTGTAAGGACATAATTTTATAAATGTCCGGGGTAGATTCTAGGAATTTTCTGTTTTCTCCTAGACCACAGTTCATATGTCTGATACCGCTACATTTGGCACGTCAACACGATCATCCTCGATGGCCTGTATCCGAATTCAATGCAGCCACTTTCTCCACGTGCATCATGCTACATGCAACGTGCTGCTCAGCTCATTCCCACTACTCCACTACGCTTTATCAGTAAAATATTTTTATTGGAGCTTTAAATATTTGCATAAATATTGGGGAATTGTTTTTGAAAATTATTTTTGAAGTCTGGATTGATTTTTATCAAAAGCAGAATTTTTATAAGTGTAGAAGCGAATGGCATCGATCGACGAGCTCGCTCAAATGACTTTAAAAGTCGTTCGAGCGAGATAGGCATGTCGCGCGATATCGTTCGAATGACTTTTGTCCTTCGTTCGAGCGACATGCTATCTCGTTCGAAAGAGCCTCCACCTCGATTTTTGTATAAATATATGATCTCCTTCTACACGTTTTTTAAGTCTTTCTGCAATCTCAAAATCTGCGAAAAATAGCCCAGATTTAGACTTCATCTTTTGAGGTTTTCTAAACCTTTTTGATTCAGAAAACCATTCCCATATATTTGTGTGAATCCTTAAACCTACAAGAAGATCATTTACTCATTTGTAGTAATTTGTGAGGAAGCCGCTTTCTTCGTCACTGCTGCCCTACTGGAAAGGGATTATTCCAGCCACCGACAACAGAACCGACACCCGAGGGTATTTCTGTGTCACTGTATTTTCATTGTAATCCATTGTAAGCCATTTCTCTTATAAAATTATTGTGAAAATAAAAGGTTTTGCCCCTTTGGGGGATTTTTCGTCATATGTGTGTTCTTGCATGTTTCATCATCGTACTTAATCACATATAGATGCATGTTTAGGATTTAAGTGGTAAAAACTGTGTTTAATTAAATAACTTCCTGATTTGAATGCAAGAGCACTCTTCTCAGGACGGTGTAACATCGGCATTATCCCTCCATCAGCTCGCCGGATGTTGTATGAAGGAGTGTGCAAACGCACAAAAGGGACATCCGAGGTCGCCATCGTCGCAAGTGCCGACAGACCACCACCACTGTGGGAAGACCCCACAGCCCGACTCGAACCCGTAGGAGGGAAAAGCAAGGCATCATATATGCTGTGCGCCATCAACCAGCTCGTCACAAAGTCCATATATTCATACGGCGCATCTGTATCAGTATGCAACTCATAGGACTCACCGATCATCGCCACGATCCTCTCATCCTCCAACAGCTGTCGCTCCCGCCTCATAGACGTAGGAGGCTGCGCAGGTGCACCACCACCTCCTACCCGGAGATCTGGCGAACCACCCTCTCCACGAGATACCAGGAATGGCCGAGATCATGCGCCAAAAATGCCTCATCTGCGCTTTCACCCCAGTCATCCCCGTATCCTGAATGGCTGTCCCCCAAGGATAAAAGGTCACCTGAAAATCCCCAAGCAGGCATGAGTCAATATAAGATCATAAGGTGAAAAAACCAAGACTAAAAAGGAAAGGACCTTACCCGACCACTCGTCAGGTCATTCAAGACCTGACGCACCCCCTCCAGGGAGAGAGATCCCTTCGACTGCCAGTTGGCCTTACGCCATCGATACAGTCGGCAGAAGTCCCCAATAGTGTCATCCTTCAGAGCAATCAGCGGGGTATTGCACCCAATCTCCTCATAGAACCACGTCTGAATTCACAAGCAAAAAGAGATGCATAAGGAAAATGCGAATGCATGAAAGGAAAATGCGAATGCATGAAATGAAAATGCGCAAAGTAAAGAATAACTCAAGGAGATACGTGGCTCCAGTAAAAGTTTGTCAGCAGCACCGACTGAATGCATCCAAAGAAGAGTAAAGGGTCGCCAAGGTTAGACTCCCCCAATCATAGAAAGGGATGTTCGAAAACATCCTCAATTAGGGCAGAAATCACAAATGGACGACGTCGCCGCTCGATGCCACCATGAAACCTCCCAGCACCAACAAGATGAACAACCGAGCCATTTGCCTCACTTGCAGCCCGTCCTCCCCAACATTCACCCTGCTAAAAAAAACATCCTTTAGCAGGGACAACCGGATAGAATCTCCAGAAACTATCCTCCTCACATCACCAAGTGCCACATGCACCGCCTTCGGCCTCACCCGCAAGGAGCAATCCGCCTATATCTGCTCATCGTCACAATCTAGCCCCAGCAGTTGCTGCACATCTATGGGAGTCACCGTCATCTCCCCAAAGACAAATTGGAAAGTGTGGGTAGTGTCCCACCACCTCTCCCCCAAAGCGTACAAGACCGCTGTCGAACGAGACATCTCATCCAGTGCAGCCGCCAACCGCCCAAAACCCGCGGAGGATACCATCCAATACACCACAGGTGGGAGATGCTCCCAGAAATCTTTGAGCCCCGTTGTCCCACGAGCACGCATGTTCTTCAAAGAAATATCAGAATGGCAAAAGGAAAAATCTCATCAAAAGTCAAGAAGGAAAGAAAAATCGCCCAAAAAGAAAGGAATGTCAAAGGTCAGGTTACTTACATAACCGTCAGGAATCACTCTCGAAGAGCGATGATGCGATGGCTCCCGCAGCAAGGTCCGATCGTCCGCAACCGGCTTAAATGCATCGAAAGAATTCTCGTTCCCCAAAGCAAGGGGCACCCTGTCCCTCCAATCCACATTCGCCCAGTCATCAACAGTCAACCACTCCTGGTGGACAACAGTGCTCACAAAGGCATCCATTTCTTGAAGATCAGAACATTAGAACAATTCGAAGAGAGAAATCACAGAAAGAGAGAAGGCAAGAAGCTGTGAAAAATGAAGGGGATTCGCCCATTTATATAGGATGTCAAGCGCCATGCCAATCGGCACCTCCCCCTTCCATATCGATCGGCACTGACTCCTCACCTTCCCGAGGCAGTCCAAAAGTTCATGCCACTGTCGAATGGCACCCCTCAGTCTATGCCGATCTGCACCCCCCTTAAAATTTCATACAGAAATTCCTGGAAAATGCCAGAAAACCCTGAAAAATACTCAAAAAATTCCTAAAAATCCCAAGAAGGATTTAGAACGTTTTCATCAAGAAAATTTCGCACTCCTTTGGGCGAAATCTCTTTTTATCCAACGGAACCTTCAAAATCCAAGAAAATGACCTCTCGAGCAATGTGCTCGGACCACCTAATCATCTCCTTAGCAGAGTTTACAACCTCAAACCGGTTATCTCCCCAACAATCAGCTCCTCCAAGGACACAAAGTCACCCCAGCCATCGGCTACCCAGTGCAAAATAATATCACATGGTATTTTCCCTAACGAAATTCAGAAGAATCACTCGCCCTAGGTGATCTCTCCCAAAGGAAGATCCAAATCTTCCCCAGCTCATTCATCATTCCCCAGCGGAACCTCAAATCCAATTCTTATCCCCAGCAGAACCTCAAATCCAATTCTTACTCCCAGTGGAACTCTTTTCTTTTCCCAAAGAAATGCAATCACTCTTGGGTCAGAATTGACCCCGACCTTGGATCGTCACCTAAATTAGGTCAGAATTGACCTCGGTCCTCGATCGTCACCACTCTTTGGTCATAATTGACCCCGGTCTTGGATCGTTACCTAAATTAAGTCAGAATTGACCTCGGTCCTCGGTCGTCATCACTCTTAGGTCAGAATTGACCTCGGTCCTGGATCGTCACCTGAGTTAGGTCAGAATTGACCTCGTTCCTCGATCATCACCACTCTTGGGTCAGAATTGACCCCGGTCTTGGATCGTCACCTGAATTAGGTCAAAATTGACCTCGGTCCTCGGTCGTCACTACCCATGGGTTAGAATTGACCCCGATATTGGATCGTCACCTAAGTTAGGTCAGAATTGACCCCGGTCCTCAGTCGTCACCACTCTTTAGTCAGAATTAACCCCGGTCTTGGATCATCACCTCAGTTAGGTCAAAATTGACCTCGGTCCTCAGTCGTCACCACCCTTGGGTCAAAATTGACCTCAGTCTTGGATCATCGCCTGAATTAGGTAACAATTGACCTCGATCCTCGGTCGTTACCACTCTCGGGTCAGAATTGACCCCGATCTTAGATCATCACCTGAATTAGGTCATAATTGACTGTAATACCCCGTATTTTTGGCTATATTTATTTTTGGGATTAATTAATTAAATGCGTATTAATTGGAAATTAATCCGGGTTAAAAATACTAACGAGATGCGAGTTGGTATTTGATTATGTGCATACATGTTTTATATGAATATTGAATTATGAAAAGTTTGTCGTGAGATTGATATACGGCATTTTGGGCATTTTGTTGAGACGCGTGTGACCGCCGCGTCATGGTGTATTATTTTAATTATAAAAGTGAATTTAATTTCTTTAAACCGTATGGTCGTTTTGAGTGCGCCAACGCGTCCGGAAAGGTCGAGATAGTCAGAAAACACTAGCCGGGGGTGTAGTTTGGGTTCCGGGGTATTTTTAGGTCATACCGGCAATATAAAGGGTATTTTGGTAATTTCGTATTTTTAGGAATTAAAAATGACGAAAATTAGAGGAGTAAATCTGATTGGGAATAGACCCACTAAACCCACTAACCAACCTTTAATGACCCAATAGGCTACGGAGGTTATCATTTAGGTTTCCAACTTTCCCAAAGAAAACCCTAGCCACCATAGCCACCTTTGGAGAAGATAGCTTGGAGAGGGAGAGAAAGAGAAGGAATTCTGCAGAATCTTTACAGAAATCAACACCAAATTCAGAGAGAATAAAGGCGAGTGATTTAAATTCTTTTAATTCAGAGAATGTTTCCTCCATGTTAGATAATTTGAAGATTTACAATTGTTCTTGAAAGATAAATGAAAACCCATGTTGTTTGGACATAGAACTTGAATATTGAGGACAAATTGCATGTAGAATCATATAGAGATGATTATTCTGGTATTAACATACGTTGGATGTAAGAAAAACGGATCTAGATTGGACTAATTGATGATTTCAGATTCTAGGGTTTATGTTCTTGAATAATTGGGGAAAAAGTGTAGAGATTTATATTTTGATTGATGTTAGAGTGATTTAATCCTTGAAAACGTGTTAGGAGGTAACTATAATATGTTTAGGATTGATTAGAGCCTTAAAACAATCATTGGGACTAATTTTAGAGGAGATTTGAGGAGTAAAATTGATAAAAATGAAGAAGGAAAAATCTGGGCTCGATCTGGTCGTTCGTTAGAAGAGCCTCCCCAGGTCGTTCGAACAAACTCGTTCGAACGAGCTTCTAACGAATTGACCAGTCGCTTCTAACGAAAGGGAACTTCGTTCGAACGAGATCTCGTTAGAAGGTACAGTTCGTTCGAACGAACTGGATCTCGTTCGAACAGTCTCGTTCGAACGAGACTTCTAACGAGCTGACAGTTTGATCTCGTTCGAACAGCCTCCTTCGAACGAGACTTCTAACGAGCTGGCAGTTTAGGCCTTTTTGGCCTGTTTTGATTTTTGGAGTCCCGTAAACTTGTTCGAGGGTAGAGTTAACATTCCTTTGATGATTTATTGATAGATTTGGAACTTTTGGGTTATTATGAGGAGTAAATTATATACGAGTGATTTAAATCAATGAACCATTTGGGTTGAGACGTGAGTGTCTACTACGACGTGAGAATAGATTATGGCGCGTTTGATTATAAATCGGAATCGTATAAAGTGTGTAAATTATAGATTGGTACGAGAATGATAATCGTACTACGATTAAACTACGGGATTACTAAGACGTGCGTTTACTTAGTATTGGTATATGAATTGTGTGTATGACATACCTACCATACTTGCTATCACGGGAGGTTTGCGTTCGCTTAGGGACCTCTAATCCTTGTGTTGCCCGGATTTAGACTGGTTACCTTGATGAACATAGGTCATAGAAAGACTTATTGGGATATTAATAAGTCCGCTGATCGTGGGAGCGTAGGTATGTGCGTGACCCATGTGATGTGACTGTGTTCGCCTCCATTATTTGTGATGTTGTTATCTGTGAACTATTCCTGAGAGATTCAGAATATGTAATCCTTATGTACGTGATGTACCGGGATGGATAGCAGAGTATGTGTGCACCGCAACTTAGTTCTTGGGGTGCTTGTATTGTATATTTATGATGTGAATAATATACACTTAATTAATGGGAACCTTCATGTTAATGTTGTGAATATAATTACGGTATTGTTTCGAGAAACATAACGAGTTAGCTGATAGTGAAATATATTGCGTATTGAGCATCTGAGTTTACGTTAAACCCCTACTTAATTACGAGCGTTATAATGTTAATAGAACCGAGTAATAAGGGTAGGACCTATGACAGTCTAGCTAGATATGATGGCACTTAGCTAGTGGTTTGTGTCGTTGTAGATGGGTACTTACGTTAGGAGTGCACAGTTAGACAAGAGGTGAGAATATCATGTGAGTGCACGTCCTAACATGTACTTTGCATTTAATGTTTTAAATGTTTTTAAAGCACTTGCAGGTTTTTAAAATATCTCCACATTCGGGCTCTGACCCGTTTGCTTTCAAATCTATTTTCTTTGTAAAACCATTTTCGGTGCCCAGCCACAAGGACACCATGCATAGGATACTCATTCAGGTGACGAGCTGTAGCTGTTTGTGGAAGCTACAGGGATTTGCTTGTAGACGCTTCTATCACTTGGATTCCAGATTCATTATCTATCAGTTGTAGGGCATGTTGCCCATTTCTATTAGACACATCTTTCCATTACTGTTTTCAAACTTTGGCATGTATTGTTTTAGTATTCGGTTTACTTATTTCAGTTGTGGAATTGTAGTGAGGAGTTTTTCCTCCAGACTTTATTTACTTTATGTGATGGTTACTCTATTTACTTCGTTATGGTGAATGGTGTTATTATTCTTCTTTACACTTGTTGCATGTTAATCAGACTTAAATTAAAATTTGGCAACTTACTTTTTAAATACTAGGTGGTTAGTAATCATTAAAATGTTTTCGACAGTGATGCTATTAACTGGACCAACTTGGCATTTTGAATTAATTTAATAAAGGAGTAGCTACCCGGTATTTAATTAGTCGGGGTGTCACATTGACCTCGGTCCTCAGTCGTCACCACTCTTGGGTCAGAATTGACCTCGGTCTTGGATCGTCACCTGAATTAGGTTACAATTGACCTCGGTCCTTGGTCGTCACCACTCTTGGGTTAGAATTGACCCCGGTCTTGGAGCGTCACCTGAGTTAGGTCAGAATTAACCTCGGTCCTCGGTCGTCACCACTCTCGGGTCAGAATTGACCCCGGTCTTGGATCGTCACCTGAGTTAGGCCATAATTGACCTCGGTCCTCGGTCGTCACCACTCTTAGGTCCTCAGAACTGACCTCAACCCTCTGGATTGGTCACCCTCACTCACTCTCGCTCCTTAGGTCCTTGGAATTGACCTCGACCCTCTGATTTGGTCATCCCCAGCACGCTCCTTAGGTCCTCAAAATCGACCTCGACCCTCTGATCTGGTCACCCCTAGCACGCTCCTTAGGTCCTCATAATCAAACTCTGAATCGGTCATCCTCGCTTCCTTAGGTCCTCATAATCGACCTCGATCCTCTAAATTGATCATACTCTCTCGAAAGCATCATGCGATGTCTAATCGACGGATGTCTTTTTCTCCAAACTCACCCATCGAGGGGCTCTGTAGACACCTCATTCTGTTACCTTCTAACTCTCATTAGGTCCCTAGTACCTCCACTCATCACCGCAAACCTAGGTCATGTCCCGAGCACTAACTTGGAAGCCATTGGGCCCTCCTCGGCTTGGTTTGACCAAAAGTCAAACTCTTCGGATCAACTGAGACTCAATGAATCTTCAAAGGTCACTGAATACCCTTTCCAACGGTCTATCCCGTGCGCAATTCTGACTTACCATGCAGACGAACGATCCGTTTGCGTCCGAAATTTGACCTAGAGGCCACCGGGAGCTCCCGGGCTCTGTTTGACCTAATTCAACTTTTCATCTCAGCCGAGGCTAAATGAATCTTCAAAGGGCCCTGAATACCCTTTCCAATGGTCCATCCCGTGCACGATTCTGACTTTCCATACGGATGAACGATCCATTTTACTTCGAGAGGTCATCGAATGATTCTCGGGCCCAATTGACCAAAGTCAACTCTCCAAACTGGGTCAAACTCTTTAAAATGTCAAAGTACATCTCCTAACCTTTCCAACGGTCCGCTCCGTGCACGATTCGGACTTACCATGCGGACGAACGATCCATTTGCGTCCGAACAATTCCCCGTTCGACGGACTGACAAACGCTTCCGACCCACATTTGACCCAAAGTCAACTCCTGAACTCGAGAGTGGTCCAAAGGACTTTCGAAGGCCTCTGAATTACCTTTCCAATGGTATGCCCCGTGCACGATTCTGACCAACAGTTTGCCCGCGGCAGCTAATTTTCCGAAAATTTTTAAGGCGCACTGCCAAATGGCAGGTCCCAGACCCTGCCGATAGGTAGTGCCATGGCAATGTTGATCGATAGACCCATGGTCCTATAAAAGGAGGCCTTAGCCTCATTTGCAAGGGGAGACCAGATCTATTAAAAATCTCTCTGAACGAATCCCAGAAACCGCTCTCGAAGGCAGCGTGATTTCAACTTCCAAATCCCTTTTTTACTTCCACTTTTCATCATCCTTTTCATCAAACTTGGTGAATTAACCACTCTCCATCATCATTCAAATTGCAAGGGCTGCTCCCCAACATTCAAGATCAAGCTCAAGATCTTTAAGAAGGTCCAACTTTCTTTAACTCTCTCCTAAATTCTCTTAAATTTGCAATAACTTGTTTTCTTACTTAGCACTTTTATTATCTTATTTCACATATCCTAACATGCTTTTTATCTAGTATTATTGCACATCTCCTATTTTTAAACCCCAAAAAACAAGAAAAAGAGGGTTTGCTCATAAATTCCAAGTAGGGATTCTCACACTTTTTCTACACTTTTCTCACAACTAAAACACTTTTTCTACACACACACACACACTTACAAATAAGAGATTTCTCCATTTGGATTTATGGGATAAACCCCACCCCTCGTTTTTCATGCAAACTACGTGGAATTTGATGCCTTTATAGGCTATGTAGGCATCTCGGGGTAAAACCCGAGACTCGAGTCCTTTTCTCACTTTTTCTCTTATTTTCTATCTTATCTTTATCTCATTTTCTATTATATTCTATATGTCCGTTCTTAGTGGCTTATTATTCCACATGCGTTATCGTTCCCTTATAACAATCAACACAAGGGTAATCGAGTAAATCCTATTTTCTACACTAATCTCGCATTCCTACGGATGACTCGCTTTATCTTTTCCATGATACAAGTCGAGGATTCCTACCTCCATTCTATATATACACATGCACACATATCACGGGGGTAAATATAAAGGAAAATAGCAAATATTCATGAGAGACCAAAAGGGCGGAATGGGTGCCTAACACCTTCCCATTTCGTAACTAAGCCTCCGAACCCTTCTCGAATCATTTTGGTTTCGCACGCACCAGTATGTCTTTGGATGCCATCCTTCGGGGTGGCTCCCCCTTTCTTTTGTCTATTTTGAGTAAAATAGATTGGCAACTCTAAATCTCTCTACATTTTCACACCTAACAAATCGACGTCGGCCGAAGCGCTCTCTCGAGAGGGGACGCGCGGGACCCGAAGGATCCTTTTCCCTCCGCGACGGGGATCGGGGATGGCCACACACGGTAAAAAAATACAATATATATATATATATATATATATATATACACACAATAAGTTACAATGGTGTTTTCACTATTCATAAGATGAAAGATACTTCATGGTGAGGATTAATGCCACCAATGCACAAAATAAAGGGTGATATCAATATTTACACAATTATATTATGTACCTCACCACACCTCATTTTATACTCTAATTGTAATTACAATTTTATCCCACTAAAATTTACTCCCCCCCTCACTTTACTCTAAATGTTTTCTTTAATTCAAATATAAGGGTTGTTTTTGTAATACAACAAAAAGGGGTACTTTAATAGCGACGTAATCAAGTCTGTTCCCCTCACCCACATGATCCCACTCATTCTCTCTCACGAAATTTACAACATCAGTCTCCGTTATCATAATCGGATTTGCAAACCCTAACCATTAGTCTTTGCATCTGCCTCTTTCACCGACTTCACTCTTCCAAGCTGTCAGTCATAGCCCATCACCCTCAGGTACGATCCATTGAAGTTCTCTCCCACTACGATTAGATTGAATATTGGATGATTTTCTAATTAGATCTTTGATTTTATTTCTTTTTTCCAAATCCATGAATATTGGATTCAGTTTGGGTTCAAGGCATCTCTGTTTGGTAAGTGGGTTTTGCATTTTTTGGATTTTTTGAGTTCAAATAGGGCTTTATTTTTTTTGGTATTTAATTTTTTGTTCAAACCATTTTTTGCTTTTGGTGTTTTTTTGTCCTCTGTTAAATTTTTATTTTTTCTGAATGATATTTTTTTACGGTTGCAACCAAGGATCTAGGTTGTTAGGTTTTAAAAAATTGATGTTTTTGGTGTGATTTTTCAGAACTAACATTGTTTCCTCTTATTTTGTTATAATGATTCGATATTTTTACGCATCGAATCGCAGGTATATCCGTTGTTCTCTTGCTATCTTCCTCCCCCTATATGTCTCTCATAGGTTTCTATTTCTCTCATGAGTGTTGATAATATAATTATTCACTATGTAATTATTCATAAAAATAGGTAGTAGATTTTGTTTTTTCCTTTATGGGTTCATAAGGTAGGTAGAATATCTGTTGTGGTCTTTTTGTGAGTAAAAATGTGCTGTTAGGGTTTTCCTTTTAGGAATGGTTTACTCAAATAAATAAGGTTAAATTGATTTGGCGATTTTTCTTCACTATTATTTATATTGACATTGAAGTCAGTCTCATTGTTTTAATATTGTTTAATAATGTTTAATAATGTTGAGGTGAATTTCGGGTTATGATCAAAATTATGTGTTTAGTTAACCTCATTTCTTTTTGTTTTTCCGAAGATATCAAGAAGATGGTACAAGAAGAAGAGAAGTACAAGTCCGAGGATGAGGAGCAAGTCTGAAGAATAGATGAAGGAGCTCCGATAGTCAATGTCGATAGTCAAAAATGGATATGAATGTTGGATTTATTTTCTTACAAATCATAAAAGTTTAGTATTTCCTTACAGTTTTACAAATCATCAGATGAGTTACTTCGGTGAGTTATTAGCATAGAATGCCACCATTTTTCTTTAAGTTTATGAATGTGTTTGAATAAATGTATGTTGACTCACAATGCTCCTGTGTTGGCATAGGATGTCGCCGATAGTCAAAAATGGGTATGAATGTTTTTGAATAAATACCCGTATAAACGTTTTAAATGTTTGTGGGTAATACAATTTTGTGTTGTGCTTGACACAAACAAAACGACACCAATTAGATACTTGCACTACACAAGACGAAATAATGTTTTATACCAAATATGAACACGATTCATATAAAACAGAAATGATCACGACATGACACACGTAATCGCATTTTTTACCTGACACGAGCACGATATGAGACACGCCACAACACAACCCACCACGCCACAACACGAGCACGTCATAATATTTTTTTGCTAACGTGGCGTGTTATATTAATTCATTATGACGAATATGTGAATTGTTTTTTTGCATTGGGTTCCACCTTATATCATTTGTTTAGTTGTATGTAGTTTGGGATACTTTTTGTAATTTCGTATGCCAGAATCTTTATAATTTTACTTCAGAGGCGCTTGCTACTTATTTAATGATGGGGACCTTAAATTTTTATTTGTGCACCTAATTCAAGTATAGATTGGATTTTTTAACTCTCCATCTTTAAATAATTAGGATACCCTAATGAAATGTAACTAATTAACCTTGCATGTAGGCGTCAGTGCTTTTGTGTCGGTTGATCTTTTGTGTGAAATTATTTCTTTTTTAGCATATTAATGTTAATTTTTAGATCTCAGTTTAAAAAATATATTCTTCAATACTTAATTGGAGTTCTAAAAAGAAGAGGATGTAGTCATTACATGACTAATTTTCTGCATAGTTCAAAATTGAAACCTGTTGTGGTGGCAACTATTTTATGTTCAGTCTTGATGATAATTTCGGAAATGAAACCTAATGTGGATTGTTTTAGTTATAATAATGTGCATTAGCAAGGACTTTCATGGTAGTATCCAAGATTTTCAAGTTTTAGTATTTAAAATTTTGAGCTTTGTGTATGTTATATGTTTATCAGTTTTATAAATAGAATGTATAGAGTTATTGGTTTGCCAATTCCTTGATTTTTAAGTTTTTTTCATTGTCCATTTTTTTTTCTTCGGGTAACTATATTTATATTAGTCAAGGTAAACTTAAATGTCTGAGGCAATAGTGTGTTACTTCGAATATATTTTTAGAAGGAAAAAATAGTGCGAAAAAAATAAAGTAAAATCCATGCAACAGCAGTGGTCGGTAATGACTAATATAGTCACACAGTCACTAAACATATGAAGAAATAGACCAGACTCACATTATCTTTTTATTTTCCATGTTCATGGAAACCTAACAAAAATACAATTCTTATTTTCAACCAGTTAACTCATAAATAGGACAAAAACAAACTGGCTTAAGGAATAGAGCGCTGATACAGGGGAAAAACTCCAAGAGCTTCATGTTCTGCCCTCTGCCTCTTTACAAGAGCCAACATATCTTCAAGATAGCTTCTAAATGGTGTCTACATTGCTTGGAGGTTGTCAGGGAGACATTCGTGTTTCATGGAGAGCAGGATAGCGCACTTGAGACACTGGTGCCTAGCAGTGACGATCTCTCTTAGGAGACGATTTACAGTTTCCTTTATGTTCGCACAAACACCGTATTTGCGGAGGTTATTGGAGATGTTTTTCATGCGAATAACTCCAAGCCAATTTTCTCCTCTCTCGATCTCAAAAACACGTCCTAATAATATATTTACATATTATTATTGACTTTAAATATGATTTAATGACTATAATTATGTTATTCTTTAGTCTTATACGTTATTTTATCCATTGAAATTCAAATTAGTTTCCCTCATATAAATTGTTTTTATTGACTATTTTGCAGATCTCACTCTTGGATATACCACAACACAATTCAAATTTGGTTCAAAGCATGTACTATCGATCTCTACATTTCGAACTTATTGTTTCAACCGGGGTTAAATTATCATCTTTTATTTGTTGCCTCTATTCAAGTATGAGCTACAATTATTTCCATCCACCCAGTCGGAACTGGAAATCTACTAAAAGGCCTAACTAAGCTAGACATGAGATTTTCAAATGCCAGCACTTTGATTCCATTCTTATGTCTTATATATTCCCTCGATATCAACACTTTGACCCTTTGATAATTTGATATATTTATTTGCTCGAAATCAGGGCTACAGTTATGACACTGCTTTCAATGCTTATGCACCTATAGTTTTGAACTGTTGGATTTGATTTAATTCTCTAATACTAATGTGCTTGAGTTTACTTTCTACTGTAGTATACGTCTCCTCTTAAACTATATATGTTTTATGTCCTCTTCAATCAATGTTCAATATTTATTTTTCAATCTTCAATTTATGTTTCTTTTCAAATATAGACGTCTCTTGTATTGTTCAATATGTGTATGTGGTTACTAAATCTGGGATCCAACTTATACTCTTTTTGGTTCCATAGGAATTCCACTATTTGATTTTTAGCTTCTTTGTTCACAAGTTCCCCATCAAAAAATAGTTGAGTGTGAAAGGACCACTCTTCATTTCACTTTTCCACGATATCTAACAAGACAGCTTTTCTACATCACATTCTCTCTGTCCCACATTACATAGGTGTTGAAGTTTGTGCTCAAGTAATGATTGTTAATGTTTCAAGTTGTTGTAATATATATAAAATTTATATTTTCATTTATGGTATCATTTCCTCCTTTCATTTAAGGTATCAATTTATGCCCAAATTTTGTGCTATTTGTATATATGCTTTAGTTTTATTTTAATTCTCTAATAATTTTTTCATTTGTATTTAACTCAGTTTATGTATTTGAAATACTCCAATTTTGGTTATTCTCATTGTATTTTCATTTTTACTTCACTTTTTAGGTTGTTATATGTTATATAGGTTACTTCCCCAATAATCCCTTTTGTTGTCAACAATTTTGTAGGTTGTTTAATCTATAGTTTAGCTCTATATAATTTTTTATCCATAGGACTGATTATGCTATTCTTAATTCTTACAAAGCTTGAATTATTTTTTATAATGGTGGTTGTAGTGCGATCCAATGGAGTTTCAACGGTTGTAACTATGCTAGGGTATATTTTCTCCATGACACATAACACATAACAAAACACCCAACTGGATTGTCCCTCTATACATGGTAAATATTTTTTTATCGTAGTTAAATTTTGTTGCTAAATATCTATTTCATGTACAATTTAACTTACAATTGCTCTATGGAGCCTGCAGAAAGTAGGAGGTCTTTCCATGCTCTCTTGGATGTTGGCCTTATTATGACAACCACTGGCAGTCGTGTATTTGGTGCTCTCGAGGAAGCATTGGATGGTGGACTTGACATTCCTCACAATGACAAGAGGTTTGCTATTTTCAATAAGGAGAGTAAGAAACTCGACGCTGAGGTCCATCGCAAGTATGTCTATGGAGGACATGTTGATGCATACATGAGGAGTTTAATGAAAGATGAGGAAGAGAAGTACTAGACTCACTTTTTTGACTACATAAATAAAGGTCTTGAAGAAGATGATATCGAAAAGATGTACAAAAAGGTCCATGCAGCCATATGTGTAGATACAACGCTAAAGAAAACTGAGAAACAACCTCCAAAATAACACAAAAGGTATAACCTTAAGAAGGTATCTTACGAGGAAAGAAAGGCCAAGTTGATAGAGAGGTTAAATGCTCTCGATTCAGTTGTTGTAGTCGATGAGGAGAAGGACGAAGATGATGATGAGTGAACATCATCACTAGATCTTTTTATTACCAGCTGTTCTTTGGGTGTATTTCCTAGATAGTAACTTCATTTTTGCATTTTTAAGTAAAATGAGAAATGAGAACATTCAGATCTGTGTAACATAATAAATTGATGGGCCTGTTTACATAACTTTGTGTTATTGTTGTTTTTTGAAATTTTGAAGGATTACTTAATGACTTATCTGATTTATTCATACACTTTTCCCGATTTTTATTCAATATTGTCTATTTTATTATATTATTAGATATTTTCAAACAAGGATTTTTGGGATCTTTCTTGGAATTTAATACCAAATATCTTTTAGTGTAGCCCTGTAGGAAACACTCTTGAGTCTTAGTAATGTTGATAATTCTTCCATCTTTGTTTGTTGAGTAGTGACAAAACTATATTTTTTCGAGAATGTGAGTTTTATTTTATGTGTCTTAATATAATTACTTCATGAATTGACTAGAGGATTTTAGTATGGATAACTACTCAATGAATAACTACCGATCTATTAGTATATATGTTTATGTACTACTGCTATATTAGTATATATGTTTATGTACTGCTGCTCTATTAGTATGTACAGTGTTATTAGTACGACGTTATTAGTATGGATGACTACTTAATGCATAGCATCCATTATCAGTATATATGTTTATGTACTACTGCTATATCAGTATGACATAATGCATAACTACTCTATTAGTATGACGTTATTAGTATGGAAGTAATGCTATTTTGTAAATGTTTAAATGTTGGTATATTTGAGAGTAATACATTTTTATTTCAATGCATAGCTGTTGGCATTTCCCATACAGTTTTTTTTTATTGATTTTTTACATGCATAACTGTTTGTAAATGCATAAATCTTCCTCTGGAATTCATTACAGATGGTAATGCTGGTATGAATGTAGGCCTTTTTCTTGATGTATTAACAAATAGAATTTTGCAGATTCAGAATGGAGCATCGGAATAGCTTAAGAAGATTCTTTTTTATTTTGGCTAAAACTGGTAACAAAAACTGTTCCAACGGATATTACAGCATATAGTTTGTTCTCACTTGTACATAGATGATGTGATAATCCCAAAGAGCAATTCCATCAGCTCTATGGCTAGCCTTCTGTTTCCATAGTGGAATCTGCATAGTCATTATCAAATTAATAATGTTCATTCCAGCCCTATATATTGCTTGGCCTTATGGATTTTCTGACGATGTAAATAATTAATTAGATGATGCATTGTGATTAAATGTAGTTATTTCAATCAATTTTTTTGTTGACAGAAATCCAAAATAGAAAATAGGTTCGAGAATTATTCAATTTGTTCAAGCTTTATGGACTGCTAAATTCAATTATTTTTTATTCGTTAATTGATGTGTAATTTCATTTTGATATAAGTATCCGAATGTTAAATGGGGCATGTTTGTACAATATTTAACCATTGGGTGCGGTAAATACATGAGGAAGACATGGGTCTTTCATTTGGCTTGAATGTACTATTTTTCAAATAACACAAGTGAATTAAGTTTTTGCATTTCACTTGAAAGTCGAGACGACTGGAATAAATTGGGTTTTATATTTTACGTTTGATAATGTTTTTGATTCAAACCAATGTGAAATTTAGTTTGAAAAGGCTTAATTTATTTATCATTCATCTAACTATAATATTTTCTTTTGAAATGTAGGTGCTCAGTGCTACAAGAAAGGACCACGTACCATGTTAAAAGAATTTTCCCCTTAAATTGGCATAGAATGAAGATGGCGATTTTTTTGCACCACTACTATCTTTTTCGATTGTGAATTCATTCATTCAAACTGTATGTCTAATATTTATACAGAACCAATTGTAAAAGTGTTGCCTTCTAAGAGCATTAGCAATTGTGATTTACGATGTTGATGAGCAAATTGTCCCATAAACAAATGAAATGTTGCCCCTTTTTTTGGATTGTTAGGTTTTGTACATGACACTTCTATAAAACATTGTTAAATAGGTGACGAATGAGTCACTATTTTTATTGTTGTAGTGTTTTTATACCTTAAACAGATGGATAGTCCTATAAACAAATGGAACTATGCCCATTTTATTTAATTTATACAAGGTCCATGAGTGTATTTATTTAGTTGTTGAAGTATTTTTTATACCTTATACAAGTGGATAGTCCTATAAATAAAGGAGATTGTGTCCAATTTTTATAAAATTTTAACTTATTGTACTGAAATTAAATCGGGTTTGTATGTATGTATAGACTAAACAAGTTGAATAGTTATATAAAAATATAAAAATTTGCACAATTTTTAAAAAATTGTTTACATATATGTGCTGTAAAACACATTTTTGGCATAATAGGTACGTACCATGGTGTATGTACATATGTATATAAACATGGTGTTTGTATGTATTTATGTAAATACGACGTATGTTCCATTAAATGATGTGCACTTTCAAAATTTTATGTCTTGCCTTCAGGCATGGGCATAGCCTAGTATGTGTGTGTATGTGTGTGTGTGTGTATATATATATATATATATATATATATATATATATATATATATATATATATATATATATATATATATATATATATATAACTATGAAAATAACGGCATACCATGCACTTTCGTAAATCACCACTCGATTCTCGTCCCCCCAAAATCATCACAACACTAAAGTTCTCAAATCAATTCATATCACCAAATTGATACTTATGATACCTAACATCTGCACTAACAATCTAAAAAATAAATATCGTCTCCTAAAGTCAGTCCTAAATATCCTCACATTCAGATTTCTAGTTCTAACCTCAATGATTACGATGTCTTTGACACCAGACATCATATCTCTAAGATACCATTAACACGGATGTTCAACCACCTACCTTAGAGAGTACGAATTAACAAAGGAAATCAAATATCGGTAATGCCGAAGCTAAATCGACTCAAAACCTACGAGACCTAAGACCATGGTCTGATATCATCTGTCACACCCCGCAAAATTATGGCATTAGCTGCCACCAAAACTAAGTCGGGCACGAGTAAATAAAATACCATACTTATCAAGAGACAAATATGAGACATAAATAAATCAATCCACATGATAAATAATTGAATCAATCCTAAATGATAATAACCAACTGTGCGATAAGATAGCCATCACCGGATAAAACTCCAAATAATAATTCTATCTCCAATAATATAAAACTAAATAAACTCAAACTAAATCCATAAACAAATCTGAATTAAACCCATAACAACTTTAGAACCGAATGTCCCAATCAAAACCATAAACTGTGTCCCAATGTAAATACAAAGGAAAGAAAAATAAACTAAACTAATACACATAAAGTAAATAACTCTAGTTGCACCTCCAAGAAAGTCTCCAAATGATCCTATGCAGCTTCTCCAAACTTATTCCTAAAAAGGTTGGTCAACTCAAGAGGTCAGAGCCCCGAGCATGAATACACACTATTACCCTCAAATAGGGTCCGTGAACCCAGATAGTAGTATTATACGCAATAAATATCAAAATAGAATATTTTAATTAAACGCGATAAATATAAATCACTAACTACCCTAAAAAATTCTCATTCCAAAAATCACACCAATATGATTTTAAATTCCTAAGTCCCACGATGTTAATTTAATTAAATTAACCACATGTATGATTTTTCTCACTTTATTATTAGGTATTGCGGCC
Source organism: Sambucus nigra (assembly GCA_949130495.1). Taxonomy (NCBI): domain Eukaryota; kingdom Viridiplantae; phylum Streptophyta; class Magnoliopsida; order Dipsacales; family Adoxaceae; genus Sambucus; species Sambucus nigra. The sequence continues at coordinate 590,690,107 of OX422208.1, forward strand.
TCCCACCAAAATATATTATTATAGCGGTCCTCCCGCCACGGGTGATTTATCCACCAAAATAGACATCCCCTTGTCAAAACGACCGTTGATCAGTTTAAATTGTTGATCCCGCAATTTGACAAGGTTCCACACACGAGAGGACATAAAATGTCGGCTGGCCCATTTAAACTATTGTCCCTCGCTATTTATGTCGTCAATATGTTTTAATACACGTTTTTATCTTAGGCATTAATTCTCAATTATCAATTTCACAATTATCAAATCACCCCACCCTTTTTATCGACTTGAGATCGTCAAAATACCCCTTAGTCCCATAACTAAAGGTCCCCATGTGACACCCCGCTTACAATAATAAAGGGTGGCTAGCCCTATATTTCATTTAATCAGGAATATCAGATGGCTCATTCTCAGCATCAACAGACTAAACTAAAAATAGGTAAGGCTAACTAACCGAAACTATAAAAGAGATGCCAAAATTAAATAAAAACATGCAATGGACAGCATCCCAACAATATACAACTAATAACAAAGGTATGATGTACACAAGTACCATGAAAACATAAGTGCTAAACACTTAAATAAAAAGGGAACAATAAGTAAATATACCCGAAAAAGTTGTCGGGTCATAGACAGTACATCAACCAAAAAGAATAAATATAAACAACTCTAAATAACCCCTGGGTATAAACCCAATATACAAAAAGAATCCTATGTAGATTTACACTGGAATAGGAAGCAATTACAATCAAAATCCTGCCATAGTCCGCAACTGCTATGGCTCCCAAGACTCTAGATAAAAAAGCATATGATATCCATATGGTAGGACACCTGTAGTAAATAGTGTATATATATATATATATATATATATATATATATATATATATATATATAGCAAAAGAGCAATGTAAACGGGTCAGAGCCCGAGGTGTAAAAATTGTTTAGCAAGTTTGTTAACCATGCATAATAAATATAAATGCCCTATTTCATAATTAAAGTGGAGTTGCACTCTCGTGAAACCCCCAGACTCACCTCTCATCTACAGTGCGCACCTACTCGTGTCCTGGAACTTTAATTAAGTTACCCACCCACTAGAGGACAACCTACCTTAACATACGCATGACCAATACCCGCACGACCTGCCATCCTAATGTAGCCCAAGAATCCTTTTAATTCTAATCACACCTAGGTATATATACTCACATATAATCCTTATTAAGTTCTAGTGGTTCCAATTATTAACTTAAACCAATTATAAGTCTTAATACGTCCCACTTTAACATTAAGCTTCAATATAAGAGTTTATTCTCTAAAAAACATACATACAAGTACAGAGGACAAAACTTCTCTCTACTCCCAACATTGCACTACGTTTCGTGCGTGGGGCATCTCGCAAAGCGAAATCCAAACAAGGAACCCCCCGATACACTACTCCTTGACAATGTTATGTCATCTACATACATAATACTACTTCAACTACTTGAATAATGAGTATTATATCTAAGAACATAAATAGAATCTTTATTTATCTCCTTAAGGTCGATGTAACCTCAATTGTCTCTAAGTACGATCTTTCGACCCTAATAAACTAGTACACCAAATCACCCAAGATGTATGTCATAGAAACTCCATATCCTTTTCACCTATAGGATATATAAATATATATTCACTCTAAATAAATATATACACAATCATTCATTTCTATAAACCACGTATACATAACACACATAATCTACACTTGCAATACAGATAACATAAACGGTTATAGGATACCAAAATACTCCACCATGCTATCATATTCAAGGAATTACTCACTTTCTCCTGAGGTCCCCACCTATCAGACTATTATCACACCGCCATGGCGAAAAAATCAATCATAACGTATGGGAAGCAGTCATAGTTCCTAACTGGCAAGTGAGAACGACTCATACCCAAGACTTATCACCCCTAAAAATAAAAAAAATCACACAAATAATAATGAACGACTATGACCTGGGTAATATCCACACCCTGCGCCTCAAGATAGGGGCTCACCCTCATTGCACAACTTCCCATGACAGCATGTTCCGGGTATGATTCACACATTAAGTATATATATATATCATTCACACAGTGTATATATATAAGCAATCAAATCATATGTATAAATCATCACACAAGAAATATACATTCACACAATATTATATATATATATAAAAGCATACCCTATCTCCAATCATTTTTCATCAAGTAAAATGAGCTAGCAATATATATACAACTCTCGTAATCTCACCCTTGTTACGACGCAATGTTACTCAAAGCATTCTCCCTTGTACAGTGCCTCCCTTGACAAATATTTATCCATTTCCCTTATGATATGAATAGTCTTCCAACATATATAACAATAGGGTTACTAACTCCAAGTTTAACATATATAACAATCACTATGCATTCCATCTATATCCGAATACACTTCGATATATCTAATAATAACCCCGACTATAGGTGTGCACATAACTAATAGTCTACAAACCTCAAGCTCAATCCTAAATTCATTCCATGATCCCATCCATTATTGGAATCCCCGTCATTAAACACACACTGATATATAACAACTATCCCGACTAGATGTACAAAACACCCTATTCTAGTTGATAGTATGATCCAATCACTCTCAATTTTGATTGCGGTTCAATTGACCCTATGTACCCTTAACATTAACGCATAAATATGAAAAAACTAACTCGGCTAGAAGTACACACATAACTATTCTATTCGGTAATAATCTGAAGCATAAACCATAATACCTCTTGACTTCAACTGCACATAAACATAAAGGGACTATCTTTACAATTTATAACTATTTCATAATAGCCCACCCCCATCATATTAATATAATCCGTCTATCATTCAGTCCCAAAATCATTTCATTACTAAAAGAGGCGTCCCACCCTCATAATCCATTTCTAACATAAGTCTGGATACCCCTAATCACCCTAAGGCACCAATCCATTAATATTATAACATAACCCTCTATAGAAAGTCCATTAAGAAAGTCCCTAAGAATAAAACCCAAAAGAAAAGGGGTTAAAAGAAAATCCCATTCTTGGGCTAAAAACAGAGGACCGGTCGACCAGTTACAGACCCCCGGTCAATCGCGGTTCAGAATTTTGTCCTACGAGAAATGCAGTAGGCTTTTCCCTTAGGGCGCGGTCGACGGGTCCCCTGAACTCGATCGACCGGACATACTAGATGTCTTAGATTTGAATTCCAATTTTGAACGAACCCAAACTTTCCAAAAATCAATTATTTCATTTTCAAACCACAAAATTTCAACCCATACATCTTCCTAACATCAAATATCATAATACATATCATCCCATCAATTTATATATCATCAATCCCATGTATAAACATCAAATTCAGTTTTTAGTCCCAAAAATCTAGGTTTTGACATATAACCCAAAGATCCAATTCTTTTGTCAACAAATTATGAAATAAAATACACAAATGAATTATTTATCAAGATTAAACACTTGCCTCAAAATTATAGAGGTTGAATCATCCCCGAAATTGCGTACGGGTCGAAAATCTTCAAACTTTTTCCTCTCTTTCTTCCTTTCTTCTTCTTTCTCTCTTTCTTTTTATTTCTCTAGGGCTTTCTCTCTCTCTCTCTCTCTCTCTGCTCTCTCTCTCTCTCTCTCTCTCTCTCTCTCTCTCTCTCTCTCTCTTAATCTCAAGAATGAGATTTTAATATCCCAAAGGCTTTATAAGCTTAATTTCCCAAAACACCCAACTTAAATTATAATACACACTTTAAATGACTCGTTTACTCCAATTCGAGTCAAGCTTACTTAAAAATATTCCAGAACCGAATTAAAACCCAAGGACAATCATTTCGACTATCTCGACCCATCCAGAATCAATGGCGCACTCAGAATCATCATCCAGAACAGTTTATAACATCATCAAATTTAGACCTAAATCGCCAAATTTTTAAAATTCTCTGATTCAAATAAATTTTATTTCTCCCCAAAAATTTAATTTTTCAGTCTCAAAGTTTCGGGGTATTACAGACATCCCCCCTTACAAAACTTTTGTCCTCAAAATTTAGGTTATGTCTTGAACTTAGAGTCTCATCTAGTCCTTACATCTACCTTCGAGATCACCATACCCATCTCTCCCACTTCTCACATCAAACCATATAATTTTAAAGTCATACTAGTTAACCAGGGCGCCCATACACCCGGTTTCCGAGCTCAACTAGCAAAAACATAACCCGGATCAACTAGCATCAAAATTGTAATATAACTCTCAACAAATTTCTATAACAACATATTAAGTCTATATAAAAGTTTGAAATTTCCAATGGTTGAACTCTTCTTAATTCCCGACATTCGCTACTTTCGTGCGAGGGAGGTCTCGGAAGCGAAATCCAAACAAGGGCCCTCCCAATACACTACTGTGTAGCTATGTCTGGGATTGAGATCAGTTGAACCAGGATTGAGGTTTTATAAAAGATTTTTGAATTATAAATATTACCCGAAGGCCTATATAATAATATAATATAAAATAATTTCATGAATTTAGACACACCAATCAAACACCTTATATACAAGACATAAGGCCCCAATAAATACAATTCTCGCACCAATACCTAGTTCTCATAACTAGCAAAAAAATGAGCTAAATTTACCGATCAATAATGAATCTACTAAACTCTAAATCTTCTCAGTTACACAAACCCTTTACATCACATTAAAACATTTCCACAAGACAAGTCCTTCTTTCACTGGAACACTACAATTACCTGCCCTAGCCTATTTATAAAATAATTGCCCTGTAGCCACTACTCAACAAACCGTAACAGTTCGCACTTTCGGAATTCAATAGAATAACTCTCTATTAGTTCATTATGAGATGGTCTATTATCCCAAAAGATGCCATACAGAGGCCACACTTGCTCACTCCTTCCTCGAAGGAAATTATGTACACACTATGGTTATAGAAGCTAACCACCCATTATACTTTACATGCGATGCTACCAGTTGCGCGCAAAGCATGTGCTAAACCCAAAGAAAAATATTCTACCTTATACTTCCATAATCCAATCGTTTCACTTCATCTCCGGGTTCTTCTACTCCTTCCAGGACAAGCCCTCCTTCCTAAGGCTTAAATTTCCTTAATGAAACATCCTCTCGAAAATCCTTCCTAACCATCCTGAAGGACAAAACGCTATTGTGACCCCTGACAACTCCTTTAGTCCCACTCAATGAACCCAAATCTCCCAATTTCTTACTCCCTCTTCCAAAAAGGCGATACTCCTGACATCGGGGCTACTCCACACACCCCACATTGGTAAAAGTCAGCAACATCAGTTTTCCTAACAAATACTAGCGAATTCATCAATCTAAACCTCCCAAGGGGTTCATTATTCGCTTCTCATCAGTACTTACCTTATCGATCACAAAATTCTCCATTCGAGTCAATTCTCCTTATCTCCGCCTGAGTTGTGGAAAGAAAAATACTTCCAATCAAAGCGTACCCAAAATCTGTTATGGGTGTTGCATCTCTCAGCTTGCCCCTTCTCGGACGACTTATTCTTAGCGACGTATGAGACAAAAGCAACTATATTAGAATGTCATTCAAGTGAGTACACATTGAACATAAAAAAAAAACGCACAGATCCTAAAGATACTAGAACCTCATACTCTGATACCATGTGTGATACCCCGCTTAAAATAATAACGGGTGGCCAACCCTATACTTCATTTAATCAGGAATCTCAGATAGCTCATTCTCATCATCAACAGACTAAACTAAAAATAGGTAAGGCTAACTACCCGAAACTATAAAATCGGATGCCAAAATTAAATAAAAAGATACAATGGATAACATCCCAACAATATACAACTACTAACAAGGGTATGATGTAAACAAGTACCATGAAAACATAAGTGTTAAACACTTAAATAAAAAGGGTACACATAAGGAAATATACCCGAATAAAATGTCGGGTCACAGACAGTACATCAATTAAAAGGAAGAAATATAAACAAATATAAATAACCCCTGGGTATAAACCCAATATACAAAAAGAATCCTATCTAGATTTACACTGGAATAGGAAGCGACTACAATCAAAATCCTACCACAGTCCGCAACTGCTACGGCTCCCAAGACTCTAGATAGAAAAGCATCTGGTATCCATGATGTGGGACACCTGTAGTAAACAATATATATATATAGCAAAAGAGCAATATAAACGGGTCAGAGCCCGAGGTGTAAAAAATATTAAGCAAGTGTGTTAACCGTGCATAATAAATATAAATTCACTATTTCATAATTAAAGTGGAGTCGCACTCTCGTGAAACCACCAAACTCACCTCTCATCTACAGAGAGCACCTACTTGTGTCCTGGAACTTTAATTAAGTTACCCTACCCACTAGAGGACAACCGACCTTAACATACGCACGGCCAATACCCGCATGACCTGCCATCCTAATGTAGCCCAAGAATCCTTTTCATTCTAATCACACCTAGGTATATATACACACATATAAGCCTTACTAGGTTATAGTGGTTCCAATTATTAACTTAAACCAATTATAAGTTCTAATACGTCCCACTTTAACATTAAGCATCAATATAAGATTTTATTCTCTAAACAACATACATACAAGCAAAAAGGATAAAACTTATCTCTACTCTCAACATTGCACTACGTTTCGTGCGTGGTGCATCTCGCAAAGCAAAATACAAACAAGGAACCCCTCGATACACTACTCCTTGACAATGTTGATCCTAGGGATCCATTATGTCATCTACATACATCATACTACTGCAACTACTTTAATAATGAGTATTATGCCTAAGAACATAAATAGAATCTCTATCTAACTCCTTGAGGTCGAGGTAACCGCAATTGTCTCTAAGTACGATCTTTCGACCCTAATAAAATAGTACACCAAATCACCCAAGATGTACGTCATAGAAAATCTATATCCTCTTCACCTATAGGATATATAAATATATATTTACTCTAAATACATATATAAGCAATCATTCATTCTAATAACCACATATACATAACACACATAATGTACACTTACAATACACATACCATAAACAGTTATAGGATACCAAAATATTTCACCATGCTATCATCTTCCAGGAATTACTGACTTTCTCCCAGGGTCACCATCTATCGGACTATTATCACATTGCCATGGCGAAAAAATCAATCATAACGTATGGGAAGCGGTCATAGTTCCTAATCGGTAAGTGAGAACGACTCATACCCAAGACTTCTCACCCCCAAAAATATAAAATCACACAAATAATAATGGACGACTATGACCTGGGGAATATCCATACCCTGTTCCTCAAGCCAGGGGCTCACCCTCATCGCGTAACTTCCCATGATAGCATGTGCCGGGTATGCTTCACACATTAAGTATATATATATATATATATATATATATATATATATATATATATATATATATATATATATATATTTAAATGGATATAAATATAGTGTGAATGTATATTTCTTCTATGATGATTTATACATATGATTTGACTACTTGTGCATATATACAGTGTGAAAGATATATATATATATATATATATATAAAAGCATACCCTATCTCCAATCATTTTTCATCAAGTAAAATGAGCTAGAAATATATATACAACTCTCGTAATCTCACCCTTGTTAGTACGCAATGTTACTCAAAGCATTCTCCTTTGTACAGTGCCTCTCTTGACAAATATTTATCCATTTCCCTTATGATATGAATAGTCTTCCAACATATATAACAATAGGGTTACTAACTCCAAGTTTAACATATATAACAATCACTATGCATTCCATCTATATCCGAATACACTTCGATATATCTAATAATAACCCCGACTATAGGTGTGCACATAACTAATAGTCTACAAACCTCAAGCTCAATCCTAAATTCATTCCATGATCCCATCCATTATTGGAATCCCCGTCATTAAACACACACTGATATATAACAACTATCCCGACTAGATGTACAAAACACCCTATTCTAGTTGATAGTATGATCCAATCACTCTCAATTTTGATTGCGGTTCAATTGACCCTATGTACCCTTAACATTAACGCATAAATATGAAAAAACTAACTCGGCTAGAAGTACACACATAACTATTCTATTCGGTAATAATCTGAAGAATATACTGTAATACCTCTTGGCTTCAATCTCACATAAACATAAAGGGACTATCTCTTCAATTTATAACTAGTTCATCATAGCCCACCCCCGTCATATTAATATAATTTGCCTATCATTTAGTCCCAAAATCATTTCCTTACTAAAAGAGGCATCCCAACCTCATAATCCATTTCTAACATAAGTCTGAATACCCCTAATCACCCTAAGGCACCAATCCCTTAATATTATAACATAACCCTCTATAGCAAGTCCATTAAGAAAGTCCCTAAGAATAAAACCCAAAAGAAAAGGGGTTAAAAGAAAATCCCATTCTTGGGCTAAAAACAGAGGACCGGTCGACCGATCCCAGACCCTCGGTCGACCGCGGTTCAAAATTTTTTCCTATGAAGAATGGAGTAGGCTTTTCCCTTAGGGCACGGTTGACCGGTCCCCTGAGCACGATCGATTGGCCATACCAGATGTCTTGGCCGAATTCCATTTTTGAACGAAACCAAACTTTCCAAAAACCAATTATTTCATTTTCTAACAGTAAATTTCAACCCATACATGTTCCTAAGATCAAGACTCATCCTACATCTCATCCCATCAATTTATATATCATCAATCCCATGTATAAACATCAAATTCAATTTTTAGTCCCAAAAATCTAGGTTTTGACATATAACCCAAAGATCCAATTCTTTTATCCATAAATTATGAAATAAAATACACAAATGAATTATTTATCAAGATTAAACACTTGTCTCAAAATTTAAGAGGTTGAATCATCCCCGAAATCGCGTATGGGTCAGAAATCTTCAAACTTTTTCCTCTCTTTCTTCCTTTCTTCTTCTTTCTCTCTATCTTTTTCTTTCTCTATGGCTTTCTCTCTCTCTCTCTCTCTCTCTCTCTCAATCTCAAGAATGAGATTTTAATCTCCCAAAGACTTTATGAGCCTAATTATCCAAAACACCCAACTTAAATTATAATACACACTTTAAATGACTCATTTACACCAATTCGAGTCAAAGTTACTTAAAAATATTTTGAAATCGAAATAAAACCCAAGGATAGTCATTTCGACTATCTCGACCCATCCGGAATCAATGGCGTGCTCAGAATCATCATCGGTAACACTTTATAACATCCTCAAATTTAGACCTCAATTGCCAAATTTTTAAAATTCTCCGATTTAAAAAAAATTATTTCTCCCAAAAATTTAATTTCTCACTCCCAAAGTCACGGGGTATTACACCCCAAAGTATACATACGTCCCATCCTACATATAGGATAAATCACCAAGAGAAAACACGTCCTAGTCTCATGTCTAGGCTAGCGAAATGTCGATATAACATAAAAATCTTCCCCACCCCGAAATATAAAATCCCCACAAATTTATACTAACTAGTCCCATACCTAGCAATTATAAATTTTAACCAAGGCCTACCCACTAGTCCCATACCTAGTAAGAATCCTAAAATAGGATTGAGTAATATACTATCCCAAAAGTCCCTCGTCGCCATGATGGTAACCGTGAATAAAATAAATCACACAAAACACAATTCAATATGCATAACGTAGAAATTTAATCATAAAGTCTAAATTCAATTTAATTTAATTAAGGACGCCATTGTTGATTTCCAACATAATAAATCTCGTCTTAAAAATATAAACTAATTAACATGCAATAATATTCCGAATGGCATAATCGACATCTTTTTTATAGGCCTCATGATTTTATAAGTGCACGTGTCTCAAATAACCTATAAATAACACCAAATGGAAAATCTACATGAGTCCTACACCCAAAAATATTAAAAATTCAATAATCTCACCTACGCACCCATGGGTTTCAAATATTAAATCATATTAAATTTTTTTATAAAAACCATCCTAAAATTAGTGTCCACTTTCTCTAATTAAGTTTCTAATCGATTTTAATAAAAAAATTATATGATTAAGGGTTTAGGCGACACTTAAAACACATAATACTAAAGGAAAGGATTATAGTATTCATGCCTGAATAAAATTTGATTAAGAAATATGATCTGCAAGATGTATTCTTCTCAAAAAGTTGATAAAGATCCATTCTTGACGTGTCTTGAGAAAACCCAGTTAATCTCGAGAAATCTTGAGTTGAAACTTTGAGGAAAATTGGGGCAAAGGTTTGTAGACGGAAGGGAAATATTTTGGAGAAGTCTTCTTGAGGAAGAATTGTGTAAAAAGTGATTTTAAAGACCCATCCACGGATTAGCTTTAATTTACAATGATTAGGAATCCTAATGCTAACATAATTCTATTTACACTAAAACACAATTTGTCCCGTTAGTCACGATCCAAGACCGTGATAAATGTTTTTTTATCCATTTTGACTCTGATTTGAATTTCGATTAAAATCCAACCTTTCAATATTAAAACTCACATTTTAAGTTCCCAAAATAATTAAATTCAAAATTTTATTTTTCTAAAAAAAAATCCGAATTAGTCAAATTAAATATGATATAAAACTACGGGGTGTTACAAATCGGACTAAGAAATTTAAGTCCAAAGGTTACCAAATCCAAAGTGGTGAGATCTGGGAGTACTGAAAGGGTCCTCAACAACAACAATAATATCCCCACTCCTCAGGGCTGTCAGGGCTGAGGAAATGGCTAGGGAGGCCAGGCCAGGGCCAGAGTTAGAAGAGTTTCTCTGGTAGTTGGTACAATTATGGAAAGAGGGACCACATTAGGAAGGGTAATCGAAGAAAGGTAGGGGGAAACTACAAGATGAGATCCTGGATAATCAACCATTGCAGTAAGTCATAGGTCAATTCTGATATGAGAGTGATGCTCAGGGATCCATTGACAAGACAAGGTAGATTATAAAAGGAGTTAGAATCTTTGTTTTATCCCTATAAGAATGGGATTTGGATTGGGTGGCATGGGTGTGTCACAATATCTGATTAGTAACACAAAAACTCGAGCGTGAGTTGGGTTTAGTGGGTGCGCTGGCGGTATCAGCCTTATTATGTATATAATTACCGTTAGGTGATAATATTTTATAATATGTAATGATTTTTGCTCCTTTGAGTGTTGTGAGAGGATAACGTATTTTTATTATATCGTGTATTGACTGGATACCGAGGTTTTGAATGATAGTAAAGTATGTGATAAGATTATCATCATCGTTATTTTGAAGCAATTTATATTATTTTTATGAGGAATCACCTGAAGGAGGGTTGAGCCTATATATATAAATTGTATTGTATCACAGACTTCGGTGAGTATGTTGTCTTGTTATAATTGATTTCGGTGCATAGGGACTCTTACTAATGTGATTCACTGTGCATTGTGTTCTTTGTCGAGTGAATAGATGTAGCTCGTTATTTATATAGCACTAAGAACTTGTGATAGTAAGAGCGTCGTGTTGTATATCGTTTTTATTGACATAAGAGTGGACAAGTAAACTTTTTATGTCAGCAAGCGGTAATTTTGGGGTACATATTATAGATTGGAGACTCAACGAATCTCGATGACTGATAATGTTAGAGAATAGTGTATCGAGGGGTCCTTGTTTGGATTTTTCTTTACGAGACACCCCACGTATGAAACTAGCAAACGCTGGGAGTTGAGGGAAGTTTGGTCTTTAGAATATGAGTTTAGTGTCCTAGTTATTGTACGTATATGTGATTATAACTGGGAGATGATAGTTATATTACCATTTAAGTCGGGTAGATACGAATAATACATGTGTGAAGACTAGTGTAGAATGTTTACACCACGAATATATCGGTGAGGCGACTTAAAGAATAATTAAGCTGCGATTAGTAGGGTAATCGAGTATAACCTTGTTTTATGGTCATGCTAAGTACGCAAAAATTAATTTCACGCAAGTCTATTATGTTTAGTGGAATTGTGCAGCAATGCACGGACATAGGGTGTATGAGCTACCTAATTAGTTGAGATTTGTAGCATCATTCATGAGGAGCAAATGTGAAAAGTTATCAAATAAACATAGACGCAGGAGAAAATTAGAAACGGAAGTAAAATTAGACAAAGAGAATGTTGTGGCATTGAGAGCGAGGCAAGTCACCAGTAATCGAAGAGTAGATGGAAAAGAGTAATTATAGTGTTAAAAAGTACACGAAATGTGCATTTTAGATTTTCGGGAATAATCAGGAGATTCTCTATGGAGAAGGGTAATAAGACGGGAGTTGTGTCAGAACCAACTGATGACGAAAATGTTGGATGTGAATAGTCGAGCATGATTGTAGATATCTTCCATGAACGGAATGATCACTAGTTTGAATGGTGGAGTATAGATAGTCGGACTAAAGAGTACAATTAGTGAAAAGGTACTGGATACAACTTAATGTTCAAAACTTTATAAATGTGTGGATATATATGTGTAATAAGAACAAAAGAATAAGGGAGTTGACACATGGGGGTGTTAGGGTTTTCCCTTATAGAGGGAATACGTTAGCCGCGAGTAGAGAGGCTCATAATAGTGACAAAAAGGGAAAGAAATCGCAAAGTGTTTGGAAGGCGGTATTTTGATATGTGATGACTAAAGTGAATTTGTCACTAAATGGGACAGTATGGGAAGACCTTCAGACTAAAGGATACCATTAGTAGAGATATAACGTGAACAACATAATGACATAATTGAGATAGCAAGATTTCATGGAGTGCTAAGGGATGTCATGTCCAACAGGGGTAAAATATTCGTGTCTCACTTTTGAGAGAGTTACCAAGAGATCATTGATAGTACGCATTATCACCCACTGATCGATGGGCAAATCGAGAGGATGAATCGGATGCTAGGGGATGTGTTACGTCTATGTGCCCTTGATTTTTGGGGAGGTTGTGAGAAGTATGTTCCATTGGTGGAGTTTGCGTACAATAAATCTTATCAGTTCACTATTGGCAAGGTTACATTTGAGGCATTATACGATAGACGTTCTCGTTCTCCCGCTTGTTGGCTATAGGTATGCGATAATAAGCTACTCGGACTAGAGGTGATCCAGGATACTTCAGCGAGAAATGAGATGATTCAAAGTCGTACATGGATTGCTCAGGATCTATAGAAAAGTTATGTCGATGCCAAGAGGTTCTTCAGGGAGTTTAATGTCGGGGACCAAGTATCGCAACGAGTATCCCCTATAAAGGGATAATGCGGTTTAGGAAGAAAGGATAGTTGGCACCGAGGTATGTGGGGTCGTTTCCTATCATTGCGCGTATTGGACCAGGTGCTTATCGACTCGAGTTACCGGAGCACTAGCATCTGATTCACGTTGTATTCCACATTTCATTATTGAGGCATTATCTTCGGGATGAGTTAGCCCACACTCATATTGCTTTATAAGAGATTGATTTTCATCCTGATAGATCCTACGAGGGGGGAGGGGCAATTTCTATCCTAGACCGTAGCGAGAGGAAATTGAGGTCGAAGGTATTGCCGTTAGTAGGAGTTCAGTGGAGGCATCATAATGCCCTAGAGTCTACTTGGGAGAGAGAGGATGAGATGCGCGATAAATATCCAGAGTTATTCTTACCAATAATACCTTTATTTGCAAATTTCGGGTCGAAATTACGTTATTAGGGGGAAGTATGTAATAGCCGACAATTATAATTATTTTTAAAATAGGGATTAATTAAATTAAAATGAGAAATTAATCCGAAATAAAATGAATATTAATTAGTGAGATAAGGTTTAATATTTATTTAAATTGAATATTACTTATTGAATGAGTAATAATAATGAGAAAAGATTATAATTATCGTGAGTGAGTAATGCGGCAGTTACAATAAATTTAGTTGGGACGCGCATGTGAGTCGTATCGGGGCTTAATTTTAAGAAATGAAATGTAATTTTATTTTTTTATTTCAAATGGTCATTTCGAGTGCCCCAGAGTATCCGAAAGGGTCGAAATAGTCAAAAAGTCAACACGGGCATTTAGTTCGGGTCCCGGAGAATTTTTAGGCCAAATCGGTACCCTGGAGGGGTATTTTAGTCTTTGGAAATTTTGAGAGAATTAAACCTACAAAAATTGATAAGTGTATATCAATGTTTGGTTAATGCCATTAGGTTTAGAATCTACAAAAAAGTATAGAGACCATTAGAGGAGGAAGGAGAGGCACTCCCCAAGGATAAAACCACCATTGTTGCCTCTTTTGCACCACTAACACCACTGGAGCATAGATCGGAGGAAGAAGAACACAAATCCTAGCAACAATTTTTCAGAAACCAGACTTGACAATTAAGGCAAGTATCTATCTTGCTAAATATATGTAGGATGTGAAATCCATGTTAGTGTAGGATAAATTTCATATCATTATTCCATGATTTGATTTGTTTTGGAGAATGAAAGATATAATCTGGGTAGGTTCTTGCATGTGGATGAAATTATAAAATGTTTAGAAAACAAGTTCAAATCATAAAGAAATCGAAAAACGGGTTTAATATGAGATTTTTGGTGTATGAACATGGAAGAAAACAAACCTAGGGTTTATAGACAAATTATGACAAAAATCAATTCTTTAGTTAATTTTATGACGTTTTTATGATGATTTACGTTAGAAATCGTCTATATGTGTATATATAATGATTGGGAAACTTAGAAATGAATTTGGTAAAGAAATATAAAAGATTGATTGAGGAAAAGATGGAAAACGAATTTACGTGTTGGAGAAGAAGACCCCTCAACCATTTCAAATGGATTCGGCCAAGACGAAATCAACTCGGGAAGAATCGATTCGCCCTTAGGAAAATCAATTAGGCTCCGCAGAATTCAACAAATAGTTCCCGTTATGTCTAGAATTTTTGGGAGATGACCAAATTAACTTGTAAATTAAATTTAAATATAAAGAGAATTTATTTAAAATATCAGTAATCCATTGTTGGGTAAAAGACTCAAACAAATTAAGGGGTAGTACGGTCTAAGATTAATTAGGAATAATAGTGAAATAAACACCTAATTCGAAGAATTTTGTAGTGTCTCAAGAAATCAAAGAAAATGGGATTTAAACGAGTAGAATGTGAGGGATATAAGTATTGATCTATCTTAAGGGAGATTGAGTAACCTTAGGAAAAAAAGGGAAATACTCGAATCTATACGGTGAGAAGTATTACGATAAATTAATGATACATAAGAAATGTGAGAGATATATGAACTACGTATGGAATGAGATATAGGTTATGGGCCTACCTATACCGAATATATATTTACAAATGTTGTGTGCATACCTAATGTAGGAATTATTATGTGTAATGGACATACCTATGCTGCTTGATATCACTGGATTTTTTCGGGTCGGGACAATCTTATTCTAATGAGACCATTGGGGGGATATTAACTTGTACCTTAGAACATAGAACTTTGGTACGGTCTATCTGAGAGAATGATAGTGTTGACGGTCATTTGGGTACGTAGGTATGTGCATATCCCATAGGCTTTAAACTATGGTCACCTCCAATATGTATGATTTATTTTGATAAGGTTCATAAGAGACTCTAAACCTATAGTCCTTCGAGTAGTGTGTGAAACACTGGGACTTGATAGTAGAGTATGCATGCACCAAGAGGTCTCAGCCTAAGGGTGCAGTATTGTTATATATACATATAGTGATGGAAATATATGTAATGATAACTTATTCTACTATGTGTTCTTAGTAGAAGGAAATACGGTGATGTTTAAAATAACCTCTATACGTAAGGTCTTAATTCTAAATCGAGAAATTTATAATCGGTTATTTGATATAAAGAATTCCATAATGTATTGTTTGGGTGATACATGTGACACAACGAGTTAACTCATATAGAACTATATCTGATTAGAACTAGTAAAGCGGTGTAGAATAACTAGGACGGGCTAGAAATATACATTACGCGTGCACATTAGTTGAGAGGTGAGGATACTCAAGTGACAACACGTGGACTAATATGTACATAACATCCGGTATTTATGCATTTTAAATATTTGATTAAATATTTTAAACTCTTTTACTCGGGCTCTGGCCCGTTTTTCTCCAAAAAAAAAAATTTAAAACTATTTTAGGTGCCCAGTCACAGGTTTGCCAATCATAGGAGTTTCTTTCATTTGACGTGTTGTAGCTGCTGTGGAAGTTACAGGATCTCGATTGTAGACGCCTTCACATTTATTTTTTCTTCGATATGAGACACTCATTTTAGTTTCATCTAGGGCATGTTTCCCATCCTTATTCAGATATTTTCAAAGATACTGGTGTTATTATTCACGTCTCATCCTTTGTTGGACAAATTTTCAGTTTATGGATTATTGTATTGGATTTTTAGGCTGGATTGATTTTTTCCAGTCCTATTTTATCAATTAGTCATTTCATCACTTATATTTTGTATACTTAAATATTGATTGTGGTTTAGTTTTAGAATATTGCATGTTTAAATTAAGATTAAAATTTTGACACCAGCTTAGTTAACTAATCGGTGATTAGTAATTAAATGTGTTCAACAGTGATACTAAGAATGAACCAAGTGGATATTCTATTTCAAATTTAGTAAAGGATTGATCACTCGGTATTTAATTAGGCGGGGTGTCACAAAAAGGTGACGTTACTTGTAATATTTTGATGCATTATTGGCCGATGTAGCTGTCTATGATTAAGGAATTTATTCAAAGTCCTCCTCTTTAACCCCAAGTCTAAAACTTTCCCCTCAATGAACTTGGCCTGAAAAATAACTCAGTGCTAGTGGTTGAATTACCTATAAAAACCACCTAAATGGATCCCCTAACTGGCCTCCCCCTCATACCCTAATGAGTGATGTTCCTTGAAGGGGAAAAAAGAAAGCTCTTGCATCCAAAAGGCCTTCCACCCCAACTACTCATGCAGATCCAACCAGTGAGGGGGATTCCTAACCAGCCCCAAAAACTTCTAAGTCAAACAAAACTGGAAAATCCAACAAGTTCGAGTCAACTTCTGTTACCCATGAGCTTGATGGCATACCTCCTACGACTATTGTTCTTATCAATAAGTCATTGGCTGAGCATTATCGAATCGATCGTGTTTTGAAGAGTTTAGGGAGGCTAACTCCGCAATACCTCCAATACCACTTTCCTTCTTTCCCCCAGTTTCCTCATCTCCAACTCCCGAGGTAACACGTTCGTGAGCAGGTACCTCTAAAAAGTCCTCTATTGGTGCCCCTTTACAAATGAAAAAGTAATTAGGCACAAAGTACTTGAAAAACTTTCTTACGAAGTATGTGTTACCACCCTTCCTTCTAACCCAATTCATATCCTCCCCCTCCTAGTTCCTCCAAGCCAATCATCTTCGATGATTGCCCTATGGAGGAACATGCAGTTATTGAGGAAACTCGAACAGTTCCAATACCACCTCCTTCTCCACGTCAAGAGGTAACTATGTTTAGTAAATGCAAATCTCTCCCTTTTGTTTTCATTTGAATTTATTTATTTTGATAGTTAACCAATTTTTTTTACTCTTTTAGGAATGTTAATCACCTGGCTATTCTCCTCCCACAAGTTTTATTATTTAAGAACATGTTCATGAACCACCTCGTGCTCCCAATTCTTCAATGATCAGTCTTACTTACTCTTGTCATGCTTCCTATAGACATGTGAGCGAGGCTGCTCGGAGGCTTACCTTGGGGAAGGATTTCACTACTCACTCTGTAAGTGTTGGTGGAGTCCCTTCACTACTAGAGGAGGTTAGCCGAGAATCTCTTCAGTCTTCATCTTTGGATGTGCTTCCTTTGGCAGTTGGACTAGCTTCCTCTTTTCCACTAAAGGATACTCTAAAGCCCTCAAATTTCTCCAAATGTAATTTATTTGAATAAAAGAACTAACTGTTGGGTTTGTTTGTCTTTCAAGTGGATTTTGCATCTGTTGTGAGGGCCCTCATTAAGTCTTTGTCCCCATTCCCTTTGGTGAGGCCCATCATGGTCTAAATTCCATGGGAAACTTTTGAGGAGTTATAAATTAGGACTCGATATTTTCCTTTTCATTTCCCAATGTCTCATTTTCCTCTCTTTGCCAACACTTAGAAAAAATTTATTCCCTCTCTGATGTAGCTCTCCCAAAGTGGTCCTTCTGCTGTCAATCCTTAGGTACCTCCAGCCTTAGTGGGCTTGATCCCTCTACCACTCACACTGAGGCTCCTCATGCCTCATTTGAAGTCGAACCCTTTGGTTTTTGCGGTTCCTCTGAAGAGTGTACTCTTGAGCTAGCTCTTAAACCAGTAGGTGGTGAATCTTCATTGCCCGATAAAATAGCTCACCAGGAGGAAAACCCCCATGAGGCAGCCCCCTCTGGACTTATTCTTATGACTAGGGATGGTAGCATTCCCTCAAACCTTTCTAAAAATGTTTAAGCTTCTTAGGTATCCTCTACCTTATTCAAACTTAGATGTTTTTTTTCCTTTATTGCAATTTACCTGGATTTTAAAAAGACAGAACACAATTCACACCTGCTTGTTGACTTAGAAATAACTTGATCAGATTTTTGTTAACTCAAAATATCACACCTTCTTGGTGACTTAGCAATGTAACACATTTGCTAATATTTTTTCTAACTTAACACCTACTTGATAACTTGACAAACTATGTTGCTAAGATTTTTGCTGACTTAAAATCTCACACCTGCTTGGTGTCTTTGCAATGAAATACACTTGATAAGGTTAATTTAATCTATGTAAGCTATGAGGGAGCCTACTCATACTAGAGAGAAAACTCATAATGCTCCTTTACCCAATGGCGTTGTGACTCCACAAGCTCTTGTTCTAGCCAAATCGTCAAGTGATAGTGACCATAGCTCCATGACCAATGCTCCAACAGATACTGAATTTGGATGT
Source organism: Sambucus nigra (assembly GCA_949130495.1). Classification (NCBI taxonomy): domain Eukaryota; kingdom Viridiplantae; phylum Streptophyta; class Magnoliopsida; order Dipsacales; family Adoxaceae; genus Sambucus; species Sambucus nigra. Next base: position 590,709,102 of record OX422208.1, read on the forward strand.
GAGGTCCCTCCACCTAATGTGGACCTTAATGAGTTCTGTCTCGAGGTTCTTCATCAGTCTCCCTTCATCCAGGGTGTTAACAAAACAGTCATAGAGTAACTAAGTTCCCAACAACTAGAGACCTTTGCCCTTGAATGCCTTTGGAGAAGTCGTGTCATAAAGGGTTATAGGTTCCAAGGGGTGAGAACCATTATTGTAGAGGTTGTAAACACACCAACTGCTAACTTCGATAGGGCCACAACAAATCAACATTTGAGAAACTTGAGGTAGCTGGAAAAAGATGGGTTCAACTTTGGCTGTCTTAATAATAACTTAAGGGTGCTAAAGGATGCCCATTTGGAGAGTCGGAGGGAGCTTTACAAGAAGCATATGGAGGATCAATGTGTGGAGTAAACTAGGCTGGAGGAGCTTGACCCCTTGGTGGATGTGAGGAATTAGAGGGTCGGGGTTGTTGAAAAGGCTTTGGCCAAAGCTTTAAGTGAGCGAGAAGCGATAACTAACATGCGTGTCGAAGTTCAAATGAGACTTTGAACATCTTTGGAAGTTGAACAAGAATGCCTCCAAGCTTCCTCTGCTTTGCCTGGGGAGGTTTTCTCTTCCCCGTACCCGTGGTTCCTCCTTGGCTAAGGCCTTTTGTATCTCTTATATATATATATATATATATATATATATATATATATATATATATATATATACTTCTAGACAATAGCTCCCAACACTTGTAATTTTTTTTGCCTAAGCCAAATATATGAGAGAACTCTATTTTATCATTCCATGGCATTCAATATTTAATCAACTTCAAAATTTTCATCATAATGTCACTGTGTATTGTTCACAACACTTGTGGTATATCTACAATTTGCAGCAACTCTTTAAATTTCTCCCTTAAATAGCTAAGGACGAAAAAAAACAAATTACAATAATGGATTCAAAGATAAAACTCAAAATGGACTAAGCCAATCTATAAATAAGATAAACCTTATGCCAATTGTTGTTAATATTTAAAGGTCCATCTCCTTCTATTTTTGAGGTTGAGCATTAGACTAAGTCATGTGTTTTTTTCATGATAAACGTCCCATCCTAGTTAGCAGCAAACTTGGGTAGTGGGAGCCCTATGATGTTCCTCACAACTGCTTTAACAACTAAATCATGTTACATAAACTTCATTAGAATCACCAAATTATCATACGATCTGGAGAATTACTTTGTGTATATTTGGAAGTGTTTCATCACATTATCTATGTGTTCATCCACTGCTTCCAATCTAACATGCCATCTCTAGGGGAGCATGTTACTTCATAAGACATATCTACTATAAGAGAATTCTAGTTCCACTAAAAAAAATGGCTTCAGCTCCGTATACTAGCGAGAAATTTGTATAGCCCATTGGCTTTGTCTTGGTCATTCTATAGACCCATAATACTTGTAGAATATTATCATCCCAAGCTCTTCGAAAGTCTTCCATTATTTTGGCCAAAATGTTGACTGAGGTCTTGTTTGTTGCTTCAACTTCACCATTGCCCTTACGTAGGCTACTATTGAAGTATGGTGTATGATTGAATATTTGTTTATGATCAACGTCACCTTTTTTGATGATATAAAGAGTTCTATTATTAGACAAAATAACCTTGGGAATTCTAAAATGACAAATTATGTATTTTCTAATGAATTATGCCACCACCCCTGCCATTGGTCTCTTTAGCGGTACCTCATATGCCCACTTTGTGAAAAACCCCATTGCTAGAAGTATCCATATACTTTCCCTTAAAGATAGATTGATTTACCCTAATAGGTCAAATGCCCAAGTATGGAATGGATAATCAGTAGCTAATAAGTTAAGATCCACCAAAGGAGCATGTATCATGTTCCCATGCAGTTGGCATGCTTTACACTTTGAAATGAACTCATCAGAATCCTTATCCATAGTTGGCTAATAGTAGCCAAAAGTCATGAGTTGAGCATATATATTGGCTCACCCAATATGACCTGGCTCATGGGATTGCTTTAGGACTTCTACTACTTCCTCGCTTGTGATGCATCTCAAAGTCCTTTTGAAATATGCCCAACGTTAGAGCTGCTCTTCTTGAACATAAAAGCATAAGGCCCTCATTTTGATCCTCATTTCATCCATCTTTTCCATGGGAATAACTCCATTTCTTATGAAATCCATATAGGGTTATCTTCAATCTACCCGAGTCTCCACACAGTTACACTTAGTTTCCTAAAAAAATTTGGCACTTAGCACATTCTCTTTGCATTGTTGTTGCATCTCGTCTCATTGTTGGCTAGAAATATCCCTCTCTTTGGATTCTTATATATTAGGGCATCTCAGTTGTCTTTCAGTTCATTTATCGTGTTATTTTAAGCCTTTCCTCTACTTCCTTAGGCCCCACACACCTTACTATCCATCCCCCATATTTTTAAAGCATAAATTCCATCAGCTTGTAAAATATTAAGCTATCTCTCTCAACACGATGTTCCCTTCCCCAGATTTTAACTGACTTTTAATATCCCATCTCCAATTTGAATCATCTTCCATTGATGAAAAGTCTTGCACTACTGAGGGTGTACTCCTTCATTGGATAATAATAGTTGATGTCTCCCTCTTCATGGACACTTTTTGCACAATGGTGGCGCAGGCATCATCATGCATGTTCATCGTTATGTGGTGCCTCTTTACCTTAACCTGATAGAACTGACCGATCAAACTCTGGATAATTGTCTAGTATGGTGCCAAGTTGAGGTTCTTTAATGAAAATTCTGCATTCAATGCAGAGTGAACAAATTCCTCTTCGAAGGGCCACTAGAAACCCTACCACCAACTCTTCATATTCACCCTCATTGTTCGAGTATGCGAAATCCAACTTAAAATATCGAAAAATCACCTCTTCACCTCTTGATATAATAACTCTATCTCCACTCTTTCTTTGTATTAATAACCCATAGAACTCCATAAACCACTCCTGAAGGTTGGATTCTAAAAGTTTTCTTGTAAATCATCCTTTGGAAAGATATCTTGTGGTGGCTAAAATTTTCCTCATGGAAATATTTCCATCAGGTCTGCATATTCTTGGCTTTTGATTTCACGATTGACCACCCACTTCAAATCATATTCTGATAGGATGAGGAACCACCTTGCTTCCCTCCTAATAAAAATGATTCATGCAAACAAAAATGTATGGGATCACATCTTATCACAATGTGGATGGTGAAAAATAACATGTAAGGACTAAGTCTTTTGTCAGCAAACACTAAGGAAAAATAATTTCATTAAATACTGGTGTACCTTGCCTTTAGGCCATGGATGATATTACTCAGATAGTAGAGAGATCTTTCTTTCCCCTTGATCTTTTGTGCAGAAAAGCATTGATTGATCTTGTAGTGTAAGTGAGGTAGAGTTGCAACGATTTTCCAGCTCTTGAAATGATCATGGTTTATGGAGAAGTGAGCAGCTTCTTAAGTTTGTTATAGGCTTGTCGATGGGGTTCATCCCATTTTAACTTAATTTTCTTTCATTGCAGGTCCATCAAAGGATGAGTTATCTCGATTAACTTAGGCACAAATCTCCTCAGATAGGAGGCTTTCCTAAGGAAACTTTCACTCTCTTTTGCAGTTATGTGGCAATTCATTTCTAGAATGGATTTTTGCTTGTCGTGGTTTATGCATCCCTTGGCCATCAACCACAAAGCCCAAGAGCATACTACTTTCCACCCCAAAGTCACACTTGAGTGGGTTTACTCTCAACTTGTACTTTTTTCATCAGTTAAAAAACCTTCTAAGGTTAACCAAGTGACATTCCTCATTTTTTGACTTAATGACCAAATCATCCACATAAAACTCTAGGATTTCATAGATTGGAAAATGTCCATCAGTGTTCTTTGGTAGGTTGCCCTAGCATTCTTCAACTCAAAAGGCATAGCATTCTGCATAAAGTTGCCTAATGGAGTTCTAAATGTTATATTCTCTACATCTGCAGCATTCATCTTTATCTTATTATATTCTATATACCCCTCTTTGAAGTTCTACATCTTTTGGGTAAGCTCTATTGAGGTCTCTAAAGTCAATTCAAATGCGTATTTGATCTTTGTCCTTCTTCCCCACTGGCACAGTGCTACAAAGCTAAATGGGATGTTGGTTCCAGTTTAATAAACCCCGTTGTCCGCAACCGTTGCACATCCTCTTTGATCTTTAACTGTAGCTCTGTCTTGTATTTCGGGTTACTTGTTTCACTAGCATGAATGAAGGCATAACGATCAATTTGTGGGATATCACTTCTTGATCTAGCCCAACCATTTTGATATACATCCATGTGAAGACATCTTTGTAATCCTAACTAAGCTTAAATAAGTCTCTCCTCTTCTATGCACCTAGCTCCTTCGAAATAAAAATAGGCCTCTGATATTCTCCATCTTCAACCATGTTGATTTATTATAACTCTTTTAGTTTTGTCTTTAGGCAATCGGTCATGCATTTTGGCTCATCGTTATTTCTTTTACAAACTCATTGATATTGGAGTTATCAATAATAAGACATTGTTTTTTATTATCCACCAAAATACATTCATACTCCTTGTCAACCTCCTCATCATCTCCCTCTACTACCCGTGCACACCTTTAAATATGATAGACCACCTCCCCATCCTCCAACTAGACCTTTTTGCAGTGGTGATTAGGCGAATCAACTCCCTTCTACTTTCTTTTTCTCTCGGCTTCCTCTAATCTGACCCCTGAAAACCTGTTTAGCACTCTCTGTCATTTAACCTCATGCTATATGGGGTCAATCCTTGGCCTTTTACAATATCATAGCTATTTAGAGATAGATTGGGGTTTTGGATTAGTATTGTTCACCTCTTCAACTCTATCTCTTCCATTTGCACCTTCCTCTACTTGGTTGTTCATGGACTCCATTCTTTCCCCGATTGAGGGGAGTCTGACCCCCACCATGCATCGTGTCAAAATGTATGCATCCTTAGCAAGTCTGTGTAAAAAGAAATGTCGACAAAATGAGCCTCTTCTTGTGATACCAATTTTTTAGTCGCTCTAATTGCTATCTGAGTTCATTTCACGTTTGCCTTAGCACACTGATGATAAGTTGAGGGAACAAGGTCGTGGTTTTACATCCACTCCCTCCCTATCAACAAGAGGTGTGAAGTTTCACTCTTAATAACTTGGAACTTTATGTGTGATGTGAGATTCCCCATCATAATCCTAGCGTTCGCATACCCAATAGACTTTGAAGTTTTGTTGTCATACCCAGAAATCACCAAAGTTTTTGGGATTAACCTTGCCTTAGAAATATTGTATGCATAGAAGGAGTTGATAATCATAATGTTTATGAAAGCACCTCCATCCATCAATGTTCTTAAGAAGCTAACTCTATTCATGTTCGTTGTGACGTATAACGGTCCATTGTGAGGGAACCTCACTGCTCTATTTGCATCAGAGAATGTTATCTCAGACATAAACTTTCTCACTAGCCTGGCCATTAGACCCCTCCACCTCAATGGGGGAACTATTTTCTTCTTTGCAATATTTGGTATTGCCCAAGTGATCTCAAGTCCCCACTTGATCAACAAACCACACAAATTTGGGGATTGGATTATATCCTGGTATTCCAAGTTAGGTTCCACCACATATCTCTCCACATTATAAACCTCCTCCATGTGCCTAGCACTTACCTCATCGTAGGTTATTCGTCTTAAACATTGCATTCATTTACCCTTTTTACTTATGCTTTTTAGCCCCCTCAGGTACCTTAATTCCTATATGTATGCTCATTATACAGAAAACCTTTTTTTATTTATGTTTATATGCTTTGCGAGGTATAATTGAGATTTTATAGGTATTTAAGTGCTTAGCGTGAAGCTTGTTCGCATTTTAGGAAATTTCCATCATAAAGGGCACATTGAAAGGCATTTTAGTTATTTCATCATTTCGATTTATGGCCAAAAGTATTCATGGAAGTTTTATCCCTCTGAGATAGTTTCGTGTAGCCTCTAATCATGCCTAGTTTCGAATTCTAACAAAGAAGTTGCAGTATTTTCCGTATTTTGATCTGGGAAGAAGAATGCAAACATGTTTGGGAGAATCAATTCATCCATTTTTGGAGAATCGATTTGGATTACATCAGAGACAAATTTTCCTAGTAGCATAATCAATTCGGCCCTTCATAATTTACATGTTTGCCTCCAGGGTTTTGTTTAAATAGGTTTTTGCTCTCATTTGTTCGAGGGATCATATTTTTTTATTTAGATTAGAGTTTTTGGGGGTTGGCAGGTCTTCATTAGGGTTTTATTACCTTGTTTGTAAGTACCCATTTTAATCATCTTCTGCCATTTATATAAGTTGTTATAGTTCCATTTCTTGCGTTTTATCTTTGTTAACTTACTATTCTTTCTTTGTTATGTAGTTGTTGTTAGTCTAATTCTTGTTTTCAATTGTTAATTAGTTTTAATTATGCGCAATTGCTATTTTTATGGTTGGGTTTATATTTCCACCATTAATGGGTTCTTGAGGTCAAAAGCTAGGTTGGTTTGAAACACTTTTAATTGAAACCTTGTGTGTTAATGTTGGAATATTATTCATTCAACTTCCTCTATGTAAGGACATAAATTGTCAATTGAGTCCTTTTATTGTTTTGACTTAATTTCGTGAACAAAACTGTGTTTGTAATATGTCATAGGGATATTTTTATTTTGTCACGATCCCATTTGGTCTATGGTGTATGAAGAAAATTAAAGACGTTGCGACAAAACTTCAAAGAAATAATCATGTAGAAGTTTAATTGGTGCAAGTTTATTAGTCTTCCAACTTAATTGCATTATGAGATCACTCAGGTATTAATGTGTATAATTAATGGTGCTCGGAATTGTTTTTATAAAAGATAAGGATGTATTTTTATAAAAGAAAAATGTTTAAAATGTTTTTAAAAGTGTTTTAAAGGTTTACACTACGTTTAATATTGATAAAGCTCGAAATAGAGTTTGACTAATTTGGATATCTTTTAAAAGAGGCGTTTTGAACTAAAAGTCAAAAAGTCAAACTGACACACTAGCTCTTTCAAATGACAACTAATCTCGTTCAAACGAGATAGTTATGTCACGCGAACGACATGGCATTATCGTTCGAACGATGCGGTTTTTAAGGCAGCGTTTAAATCTTATTTAAAGCGTGTTTTTATCAGAGTTTCGTAGGTGTGCATTATGGAAAAACATTATACCATCCAGTACGTATTTACACATGTTTTCTAAGGTTTAAAAAGCATAAACACATCCTTAGAGTTTGCAAAGATTCGAGATATCATTAGTATATCTTTACGTGATCTTGTGGCACCAAGAAGGTTTGTTCTACAATTGAACATCAGGGTTTTGTGGTGAAGAAAAGAGAACGACTTCTTGTTCGATATCGTAGATGAATCAAAGCCAATCAGTGGACACCGAGACATTCGTGGAGTCGAGTGTTGTGGAGAGGTATCGTGGAAGACAGAATTTCTGTGTGGGCACTATTAGAGAGTCGTTGAATATGAGAAGGAGCATCAAGACCCATGGGGATCGAGTCATTGAGTAAGGCTAATATGTCTTTGTAAAACCATTATTCATAGTGATTGTCTGTCTTGGGCAGTCCGAGGTTGTTTTCCCATTTTGGGTTTTTTCCTCGTACATCCGGCATTGTGGGTATTCTTTACTTTATTTTACTTTCTTTAATCACTAGATGCATGTTTAGGATTAATTAAGATAAAATTGGTTTAAAGTAAGAATTGGGTTTTTCAAAACTTGGTTTGGTGCACATTAAAAGTTGGATAATTTTTGTTAATAAATTGGTTTGATTTAAAACGAATGCAAAAAAGTATTTTTCACTCTGTCATGCAACAATAGTGTTTATAGAGATATTATGATATTAATCCATTTGTGACCATTTTCGATTAAAAGTTTAATCTTTCATCTTTGAATTTTGATTTCTTCATGTTTGATATTTATAATCAATTGAGTATGCTTAGTTAAATATTTTTTAACCAAATTCCTAATTATGTGTTGTTAGCCCTTGGCGGGGATGTGATCCTAATCTCATTTTGTTCATCTTTATTTTATTTTAATTGCATAGTTAATTTTTCCTTTTCCCCTTTTAAACCATCATTATCTTTTGCAATTTTATTTGAGAAGTAATAAATCAATTAACGTTTATCAAACATTTCCTGTGAATTTTTTATAACCGGACTAGCCTCTATACTCCACAAGAGTGTAGATAAATTTTACATTTTTTTGCATTGCGGTCGGAAACTGATAATAACGATTAGCGTATCTACACGGATGCTCGGTTTTTGCCACATAAAAAATGGTGTCGTTGCCATGAGAATGTTTTGTTATAGATTGTAATTGATTTACTATTTCGTACTATATTTTTTATTTGTATTCTTTATTTTAATCTTTTATATAGGCTTGCACATTTGAGCATCAAGAAACATTGAATTCTCGTTCGCACAACATTCTATGTGGATTTTCAATCTACAAACTCTTTGGTAATCATGTTTTTTTATAGTGATTTAAGTAATTATGATGGTTCATGTTTGTACAAGATTAGTTCTCAAACTTTTCATTTTGAAGAATCCGTATCTCCACCTATTACTGTGCGTAAAAGACTTTAGTCTTAAGAATAAAAATCTTGATAACGGATATCGGGAAGAAAATCATTCTTGGGAACAAGAATTGGATGCATTATTCGAATCCAATCATAATTTTTTTTTCGAGACTTTTGAAGTTGAAGAATCTTTTCAATCAAATGAGGAATCCGACGTTCTAGAACCAAGTATTCTTACTTTGGAAGAAACTATGCTTTTTTCACTTAAAGCATAATAGATAAATCTAATGGAGATTATTTGGAAATTGAAGCATTTTGTAATTAGATGATTTCTTATTTGGAAAACAAAGAGGAGGTTGAGACTTGTGTTTCACCTCAAACATTTTTAGAAAAACATTTCATTGAAAATGAATATTTCTCCTTTGAAATTCAATCTCCAAATGATGATGAATCACTTGAGGTTGACTTTATTTCATCCCCATTTCCATTCACCATTATTGAACCATTACAAGTACCGCAAGATACATATGAGTCATTTGAAAACTTTAAAATGTTTAATCCTTTTACCTACGAGGACTCTTTACTTGAACTGTTTTTCTAGATGAGTTCCTCCATTTTGTGTGCCTCGCCTCCCATTCTACTTACAAAACCTTTGGGCGGAAATTTTGTTTTTCTTGGATCCCAATTGTGCTTGTTCCTCTTAGAATACAAACCCCTCATCACCCTCTAAAAACTTTTAATTAGCAATGATTCATTTTCTTCGCCCAAACCATGCCTTATGTTGTTCAAATGAAATTCCTATTTTTTCAGGATGCATTCACTCAAATGAGGGACCACCTTCAATTCCTCAAAGTCAAATCGTGTTTTGGGTGGACCCTCAAAAATTTTAACTTCTAGCGTATAGTTAGTTAGAAGTTCAAATTTTAGGTTGCACATATTAGGTTGATTTGTTTTCTGTTTTTTACTTATTGGATAGTGTAATTAGTTAAAATTTTCATTATTCTTTTTTCTTCGTGTTAATATGTTTTGTAGAATCTTTGGACTTGTACTTATTGAGGATCGTTCCATTTTGGGTAATATCTTTATTTTCCTCTCTTTATGTTGTGTTCTTAATCCCATTGAGGACAATGAAACATTTAATTTAGGGGTGAGGGTTATTCTCCCCATTCATTGATTGTTCTTTGATTCGACTATATGTTATTTCCAAACATGACTTTGTTGAAAAAATTAAATTTTTCAGAATCATTTTCTTTCCTTTTTCTCCTTTAGTGGGTGTTTTACATTTGTTTCCAATGATAAATTTAAATAAATGCCTAACCCAATAGATAATTTAATAATGCATTTTCTCGATTTTAGAAGTTATTAGACTTTAGTCCCAAAATTATTAATATTATGAGAAACTTCTTGAATTGATCTTTAAACCTATGAGCACATGCACTTTTCTTGTTTAATTTATTTGGTTTAAGGCCTTTATAACTCGGTAATCTTTTATTACATTGTATATACTTACATTGTATATACTAGGCTTTTCTTCATTTGTGAGTCTCTATACATTACTCTTCCCGTCTTAAAAATGTTAAAGTCATAGATAATTTCACTATTCTTTCATTTGATCGTTCATTGTTAGAGTTCATTTATGAAATGTGGTAATTGATCATGATTTTCAAAGTTGTTTTGACTCAAGAATTGCGAAAACTTTAGGAAAGGATCATAGTCCCTATTTGTTATATCACCCATATTTACCTTGACCTTAAATATTTTCCCTCGTCAACCCCTTTGAGCCTAAATATAGCCTTTCGTTTCATAATCCAAAATCTCATAGCCAATTGTAATTTGGAGTTATAAACCATGCATATTACCTTCCATACCTTTGTTTGGAATCATAGTTGGGATTAAATGGTGTTCTTGTTACGTGGTTGCAATTGGGCATGTGAGAGCGTGAGACAAAATAAAGACGTGAAAAATAAAAGAAAATTTGAAAAACAAAAAAAAGACAAAAGAAAAAGATGCGAAAAAGAAGACAACAAAAGAAAGAGAAAGTACTTTTATTTTGTACATAGTGTTCAATAAGCTTTGTCACTCTGTCCGTTGTTATATCCAATGCTTCTTACGAAAATCATATTCAAAATTTTGAAATTACCCACAATTTTCCAATATCTTAAGTTTTTTATGCCCAAGCACCTTTGAATCTGTACATATCCCCTTCTTTCATAACCTCAACCCCAAACCTACATTACAACCCTATAAAATTCCTATTTGATCCTAAAGTCGGTGTGATTCGAAAGTCATAATAATTGCGATAATTTGTGAATATTCATTTCACCTCATTTAATCATGTAATCCTTTCATTAAGATTATATATTTTGCATTTTATATAGACAGTTATTCAGTAGATGACATGTTCACATCCTAGTTTCCATTTCCATTTACACTTTATGCCCGCATGTCCCGTGTATTACCTCCCATTATTGGTGATTTGATTTGTTAAGTGTAATATCTAGAGAGGATTGAATATCATGCACGCTTTAATACTTATTATCCAGTTTATAAAATATTTTCCAGCTTAAACTTTTTCCATGTGCTCGCTTTTCCCACTACTCTCAAGGTATCAATTGTGATTCAAAGTAATCTAATGTTAATAACTACAAACTTTTTTGTGAATTCATTCACTTTCTAATAAAATGTTGAAATCCTTTTTGTTATCGTTGATCTTATATTTTTGATTGATTGGACATATTTTGAGGAATTTTTTATGTTTATGGGTTTCATCCTTGAAAACACTCAGGAGATAACACTCGTCTAATAGGGTGACCTAGGGGTTTAAAAACTTATTGCATATGATAAATGTAAATGTTCGCTTGCAAAAGTGGCATTTATCTTATTTATACATATCTCCTTTCCTTTTGTTTACTTATAATATTGTTTTTGTGCATTTCATTGCTAGGGACTAGAAATTTGTAACTTAAGGGGTGTGATTCGTCTCAAATATTTCATTAATTTACCATTTTTACTTATACATTTTACCCCTAGGATACCTTAACTCCTATATTTATGCTCATTAATCATACAACCTCTTTTTACGTATCTTTATATGCTTTGCGAGGTATAATTTAGCTTTAGTAGGTATTAAAGAGCTTAACATGAGTTTGGTCGCATTTTGGGAAAGTTTCGTCATAAAGGGCACATTCAAGGGAATTTTAGTCACTTTATCATTCATATTTACAACCCAAAGTCTTCATAAAATTGTATCCCTCTGTAGTAAAATCGATTCGGGATTATACCAGAGCCGAATTTCCTTTGTAGTAGAATCGACTCTACCCCTATAGCATAATCGATTTGGCTATTCATAGTTTGATTTTTTGATTTACAAGTTTTCCCTAGGGTTTTGTTTAAATAGGTTTTTACTCTCATTTATTTAGGGGATCATATTTTTAGTTTACATTGGAGTTTTGGGCGGTTGGGGGCTCTTCGTTAGGGTTTCATTACATCATTTTTAAGTACCCGTTTTAATCATCTTCTCCTATTTATATATATTTTTATAGTTCCATTTCTTTCTTTCTAGATTTGTTAGCTTACTTTTCTTTCTTTGTTATTTAGTTGTTGTTAGTTTAATTCTTGTTTTTATTTATTAAATAGTTTTATATATTGTTTTAATTATGTGTAGTTGCTAGTTTTAAGGTTAAGTTCATATTTCCACCATTAATGTGTTCTTGTTCTCAAAAGTTAGGTTTTAGTTTGAGGCACTCTTAATTGAAATCGTGTGTATTAATGTTGGAATATGATGCGTTTAACTTCCTTTGTCATGCAACGGTAGTGTTTATAGTGATATTACGATATTAATCCATCTGTGACCATTTTCGATTGAAAGTTCAATCTTTCATCTTTTTATTTGATTTCTTCATGTTTGACATTTATAATCTAATGAGTATGCTTGATTAAATGTTTTTGAATAAAATTCCTAATTACGTATTATTGGCCCATGGTGGGGATGTTATCATAATCTTGTTTTAATAATCTTTGTTCAGTTTAAATTTCGTAGTTAACTTTTTCCTTTTCCCCTTTTAAACCATCATTATCTTTTACACTTTTAATTGAGAAGTAGTAAATCAATAATGTCTATCAAACATTACCATTAGGTTTTTTATAACTGTACTAGATGAAATACTCCACAAGAGTTTAGTTAAAGTTTAGGTTGTTTGCATTGTGGTCGATAATCGATAAGAACGATTAGCTTACTACACGGACGCTCGATTTTTGCCACATCAGTAGGCAATCACCATATTTTCCATTCCAATAGAGCACTCCTCAAAAAAAAATTCAAACTTCTCCTTCTCTCTTCTCAGTCCCCTCACACCTTCCTCGACGTCTTCGTTATAAGCCACCACCAAGTTTGCTCCAGTAGTAGCGGGTTATCATTAACATCTCCTTGGGGAATTTGTAGCGTTCTAGCTAACAAGTGCTTGTTTATAATTCTCCTCGAGGTAAAACATGAGTTTTTTGGATTGCAAACATGCCAATGCACATGGAAATATTTGGGGTTAACCTGGATATCTGGTCCTGGATCATTTTGAGGAGCATCATTGGGCGTATAAACTACCCCTCCATGCAACATAACTTTGTAGCAGCTAATTACATCCTAAAATATGCAAGGAAACTGAGATGAGTCTTCTCTATTTCTCCCAAAATTTCTCTTGGTGTCCCTCCTCTGTCCCGTTCTACCTTGTTCTCCTCCCTCTTCATAGCCCACTCATGGGGATTGGCCTCTTTTCACACAGCTCGTGGTTTGAACATCAAAGGTATAGCGATGGGACTTGGATGAACAATCAATGAAATGTTCCTTAAAGACTTCAAAAATGCAGGGAACGTTCCCCTCGAAACTCTCATTTATCAAGTGGAAAATATACTCTGGGAGCAAGCCATCTGCACACAGTTGGAGCAACTTGGACTCTTTCATCTCCTCTTTCACATTGAGAGACCATTCTCAAAATCTCCTGATGTATGCCACCACCTCTTACACTGGTCGTTATTTCTCCATTACATACTAGGTGAGGGTGAACTCCTTATTTGCCAAAAATAACTTCTAGATAAATAAAATGTGAATATCTTCCCAAGTGTCCACACTCCTGGGGGATAAATCAGAATATCGAGCGTAGGCTTTGTCTGTGAGGGATTTGGAGAACTCCTGTAATCGTAGATTTTGTCGTTGCAGTGAGCCCCTAAGTGCTACACAAACCAATTGATGTTTTCCTTCGGTTCCCCTCCTTTCCTAGGGTATGTTTCAAAGATATGAGGCACATAGTCTTTTGGGTAAGGCTCATTATTATACTCCTTGACGTAAGGAGTACAAAAATCATTATACACTGAAACTGCCTCGTTGGCTATTTCAGAGGAAGCCATCATCTTTAAAATATCATTTTTTTTATCTTGTCCACCGTTAAAGAAAGTGAGGGACCTGCTCCTAACATTACAACACTTGGTTAAAGGGAAATAGGTGTAAGATCAACTACAGTGTGTGTCCGTATGGTTGGTATAATGGTGGGAACACTCATCGTGGGAGCTCCGCCCAAAGGAACTATTTGGTCCATTTGAACCATAGGAACAACAAAAGAACTGGGGTCCATCGCTGCCCCAAAATTAGTAAACATTGTAGGCATCTATAAAAATTCCATGAATTTTCCCATGAGATGGGCCATCTGAGCTGGCCCAAACACTGCGATCATGGATGCATGTGTAACCATGGGAACTTCTTTATCCATTTTCACATGAGGGACTTCCACCCGAGGTACCCCATCTTAAAGTACATCACGTTGTTCCCTCACCTCGTGCTTTTCTCTTCATTTGATCTCATCAAAATTAATAACATTATCTTGGGCTATCCTACTAAAGGAATACCGCTCAAGCGGAGTCGCCAAATGTAAGTGGGGAGTTCTCTTGAGGATGTGGATATAATGAAAATGGAGGTATAACCTCTATTAAGATGGTAATAAATCACTAACAAGGTATTGTTAACAATGATTATACAAGTTCCTATATATATATATATATATATATATATATATATATATATATATATATATATATACAAGTTCCTATATATATATATAGGAACTTAACATTGAACTCATGAAATCACTCGTGTATAACTCAGACTTTATCAATAAATGAACCTTTCGAGTAACTTAGTTTAGAGGTAGAGAAAGGCAAGAACTGTAGGATACACCTCTGGTAGGTAGTTCCGCACCAAGATTCCACACACTAGGACCTCAGTAATAAATGGTAGTAAAATCTCTACAACGGTTTTAATGGTGGTGAATAATACGCTCTCATTTGTAATAAATCTTTCTTTCTCTCTCTTAATCTAAGAGAAATATATCTTTAGTGTGAAAGAACTATCTCTAACTGGAAGTGTCCGAGAAGCCTATATAGTCACTCAGACAACTCGAGTGGCATAATGCTTAAATTAATGTGAGAAGACATCCCCTGGAACTTTATTTCACAAGGATTAAATGTAAGGATATGCCAGCATGCCCCTATGTCATGAGTACTAAATGCTCATAGCTAGCCTTGGTTGCCAAATTAGTGGTGAGTCCCCAAACCATCTGATACCCCCCAGACCACTATGTTTTACTCAATTTTGGATTGGACAAAGGATAAATGACAAGTGACATCACTCGGGACAAATATTACTTTAGGAAAAGGGTTGTTTGGCTCTAGGCAGAATGTGGGATGGAAGTCATAGTTTCTATGGGTAATATCTCTTGGATTATGTTTCCCCGATCTTATACCAGGTGTGTTTAGAATGGTTATGTTGCCCAGATTATACTCAAGAGGTGGGGTGAATTGAGTTTTCACAAACTTTAAGTCAAATTAATATTTTAGAAAAATAGTAAATTTAAATCACTTAAACAAATTTCAGATTAATAAAACTTTAAAGAATAAATCTAACAATATCAAATAAAAGCAACTAACTGATTTAAACAACTAGAGATGCAGATTTTAACACACTAGGAATATTAAATTAATTTTCGTATTTAATATAAAGTGATATTCTGAAATTAATTATTTAATTCAAAAATAATTATTTTAACCTTAAAATTAATTAAGTCAAATTTCGGAATTAATTTATTTGCAAGATAGTGTGCTGAAAATATTAACTCAAGCATGCATGTGCAAATAAATAAATAAAAGTGCGGAAAATAAATGACACCAAAATTTAACGTGGTTCGGCCAAATCCCGGCCTACGTCCACGCGCCTAGAGCCCCCGTCTCCTTTGCGCTTCACTAAACCTAATCCACTTGTGGGTAGGATCAAACCACCGCGTACAACTGTTTGCAAGCTAACTCCGAGCTTCAAACCCCGTGGTCCACTTGCGGGTAGGAACCAATCACCGTTACAAACCGAAGCTTCAACAAAGCTTCACAACAAATCTGAATTTTTGTAGTACAAGATACAATACTGAAACTCTTTACAATACAATTTGTAATCTGAGTTTCTGAGACTTCAATAAATGATGTTGAAGTAGGCACAAGTCTTCTTCTTCAATGATTGAGAAGATGATAAAATTTATTGCTCTCTTGAATGTCTAGCTGAGTAGTAAAATAAATGCTCTCAATAATATTTCAAGTCTTTCTCATATTCTCATTCAAGTCTGTTATCTTCAATGCAGCTGTTCAAAGCTTTAAATGAGTCTTCAAATAACTAGCTGTTAGACACAGCATTTTGAGCATTTAATGCTCCTGATTTTCTGAGATGGTGTAGCTTCAAAATGATCTTCAAGTCTGATATGCAGATATTCATTTTTTATCTGCTTCAATAAAATATAGCTGTTGTAGCACGGAAGTGGTAATCTGAAAATATGGAGTCTAAAAGGTACATCACTCAGTATCCTCATTTGTGTATATTTGGATCTGCAAAAATATTAGTCCACATGAAAATAGAAATATCTAATGTGTAAAGGATATATAGATTAAAGTACATTTTTCAACTGACTCACAGGTTTGCATAGAAGTATATATATATAAGATGTGCTCATATATATATTGTACAAAAAAAATATTTCCCGAATCAGATATAAAAAATTTGGACTGAAATATATATATATATATATATATAAATATATTTCGGAACAGATATATATGTTAAAAACAATTCGAACTGAAATATATATTAATGAATTTCTGAACGGATATAAACGTTAAGAACAGTTCGGACTGAAATATGATTTTGGAGTACATAAATGAATCTCATTAATTTATTCATCCAATGATGTCGTAGCCAAAAGGCTAGTCTGAGTGAGTGGATGGCCAAGAAAATGACAGCGCATGGTCTCATGTCTTACATCTAGTCAAGACATCAAGTCTTGTAAAAAAAAGTTAAAGACTTTTTATATATATATAAGGTACTATCATTCGTACAAGAAAAAGAAAGGAGAGCTGACCATGTCAGCATTGCGGCAACCGAGGATATAAAAAACTTTCAAACAGGTATTAATGAAAAGAGTTTCGGTCAAAAAAAATTATTTCGGACAGATATAAAGATAATTTCGAACGGATAAAAATGTGTATATAAAAAATTCCGCACAGATTTTTTTTTCAAAAAAAACGGACTGAAATAGATATGCAGCAGGTCATACACGAAATTACTAAAAAAAATAATTTCTTAATAAAAATCAAGTCCGGACCAGTACACAATCAGAGGCAGGAGTATTGGCCGAAAGTTATAAAGCTCCTAAAGAGTCTATAAGTACAAATACGGTCTAGGGCCGAAATAGGGACATGTATACACACTAGCAGGTAGCAGGTCTTACACATTCAAAACACTTACTCATATCTATAAAATGTATGGCCACAAAATGATGAAGTGATATTAGGCATCCTAGGCATAATGAACTTAAGGCTATATATGAGATAGTTATGACAACTATTTGTCCATCTTGGTTTAAGCACATACAGTTCGGCCAGCTAAGGCTATTGCCTATGTAGTCAACAAATAAACAAGTAGGTAACCTCGGTCAAAGCACCAATTACAAGAAACCAAGTGCTAAAGATATTATTTCGAAAGTTCATTTCAGTTTAAAAAAAATTCCGAAAATTATTTTAGAATAAGAAATTTATTTTAAACAAAGATGCCCCAATTTTACTAAAAAAATATTTTCAAAAAAAAAATATAATTTTTCTTTTTATTAAAAAAACATTTTCAAAAAAAATAATATAATTTTTCTTTTAGAAAAAGTTTAGGCTCATAATTAATTAGTCACACAATTAAAAATCATAGATCAAGAAATATGCATGTGTGTCTGATGTGTCAAGTGCAAATGTGCACCACACGTGAATACCTTTTCTTAGATAAGTCATTGAGTAGCGTCGAGGCGTACAGAGTCATAAAAATAAAACTCGACCATAAACATATATAACTCACTCAAAATAGATATGTAATAAATATATGTATATCATGGTATATGAATAAGATTATACAAAAATAAATATCTATAGAATAACCTAATAGAATGTGTTTGGAATCATCAAAATCAATATATTAAGTTAAACTAAAATGTTCATTAATTAAACTAATTTAATTAATTAGGGATAAATAACATTTTCGTTAACAGGTTATGTCAAGCCTTAACAATGCCTTGCCTTTTAATCCTCCAAACTAGTTCCCTCGGTGAGGTCATTTGATAGATCAGGAGAGCTCTCCCAAGCCTTACAAGACTTGGTCCCTCGTGGATACTTTTTGACCTCAACCTTACTATAGACACCCCATTCTAGCACCCCCTAACCTCTTCTTAGGTCCATAGAACCTCCCCTCATATCTATAAACCTAAGTCATACCCCGGATACTGACATAAAGGCCATCGGGAACTCCCAAGCTCTGTTTGACAAAAACTCAAACTCTTCATCTTGATCGAGACTGAATGAATCTTCGAAGGGCACTAAAACCCCTTTCCAACGGTCCATCCCGTGCGGGATTCTGACTTACGATGCTAACGAACGACTTGTTTTCCCCTGAAACTCGATCAGGAGGTCACCAGGCGTTCTCATGTTCCGTTTGACCAAATTTAACTCTTTAGCTCGATCGAGACTGAAAAATCTTTAAAGGGAGCTGAATCCCCTTTCCAATTGTCCTCCCCGTGAGATATTATGACTCACGGTAAGGACGAACAATCCGTTTTACTCCAAAAGGTCACCGGGCGCTTCCAGGCCCCGGTTGACTAAGGTCAACCCCCCAAACCGAGTCAAGCTCTTTGGAATGTCAAATTACATCTCCTAACCATTCCAATGGTCCACCTCCTGCGCAATTCTTACTTAGCATGCGGATGAACGATCCATTTGCGTCCGACGATTCGATGTCTAAAGGACCGACGGACGCTTGCGAGCCACATTTTGTGAGACCCCGCCTAATTAATTATCGGGTGATGAGTCCTTAATTAATCAATTTCAGAATATCAAGTTGGTTCAGATAATGCACCACTGTCGAAAACTTATATTTTATTTTAATAAACTAACCACCTAGTATTTAAAAAGGGTGATGTCCAAATTTTATCATGTCTTTAACTACTACTAAAGAATACCAATAAATACCATGCATCATAGTAACATAAGTAAAGTCTGATTGAAGTAAAATAAATGTCTGGAGTAAACATCTCCAGGAACAATCCCCTACAATAAATCCAATAAAAGAGACCAAAACTAAGAGAGAGAATTTAAAATGACTAAATCTCTTAAAGTAAACATAAGTAAGGACGACATGTCCAATAATAATGGAGAACTGAAAAGGGAAGAATGAGATGAGTCGTCTACTAGCAATAATCCCACAGCTTCCACCGCAACTATGGCATGGTGACTGAATAGAGTCTCCTAAGGCTGGTGTCCCTATGGCTGGGCACCTAAAATAATGAAACAGTAGAAAGATAGATAGAAAAATGGGTCAGAGCCCGAGTTGAAAATAGTTTAAAATAGCAAGTGCTTAAATTGATTCAATTAGAACAATTATTAATCAAGTTAAATTAGCGTACTCACTTGAGATACTCACCCCTCAATCTAGTGTGCACGTCTAACGAGCCTAACTACCCATACTAGTCATGATACCCTGACTGACTACTAAGTGTATAATATGATGTTTGAAAATCTCCCTAAATAACTCATAACCGACATACTTATGATTTCGATATAGAATTAGGATTTCTTTAGTTTATTCTCGTATTCTTCTAAATGTCCAGCGGATAGTACCATAAGTGTACATAAAATATATAGTGTCAACACCATAAGACACCAAACATGATTTCCATTATACACACATTATTAACTTAATGTATACATATCAACTTATATAAATATATAGCAATATTCACCCTTGGTTGAGAAACCCTTGGTGCTACGCATACTCGGCTATCTAGTCCATTTGCAAAGCTCACGCATATAAGACAACAGGTTCAATTTCTCGAGAACCAATAAAAACATAAACACCTATTGGAGGCGAACATAGTCCCAACACGATGGGCTACACACATACCTACACACCCATACGACCGTCATCATTATCGTTCTCACCGATAGCTCGTACCTAGATTCCATGCTCTAGTGGTACGACTTTAAATCCCCCGAAGGAACACAGGATCCGATTGTCCACAACGCGTTAACCTCCGTTAGATAGCCAGTAGCTAGGTATGTCATACATAATACTTTAATCAATAAGCATACACACAACTTATATAAATTCATTAGATTTCCCACAGTCTAGTGTTTGCAGTACATATGTTAACTCTTATCATAACTCGTACTTTATTCGTGTATACTCTACCTTGTATTTTCGCACTTCCTCAATTTTATGAATTTTATACCTTCCGAGGGTCGACATATTCTCCTCTCACTATTAATTATCAATATAAGTCACTCGACGATCATTCTAGTTTAACACTCATTAAAATAAGCCTACGAGAAGTTCGAAACAAAATTGGCTTAAAAAGACCATTCTAGAATCTCGTTAGAAGGCCCAGAAATATCGTTTGAATGAGGTCATTCGAACGAGGATCGTTCGAATGAAGGTACTTCGAACGAACCACCTAACTCGTTAGAAGGGCTACTTGAATCTCGTTGAAGTCTCGTTCGAATGAAGTCGTTCGAACAACCTGGGCTGGACTTCTAACGAAATATCCGAAGTCGCCCAGTTCATCTTCAAAGCTCATTTTTTCATATTTTTTCCACTCAAATCTCAACCTAAATCCATTCCAACCCAAATGCAAGTTTTCTAAACTACTCTAAGTCACCCTAGAACACTTCTTGGCATAGTTTGGGGTCAAATCATTCTAATCATCCTTTAATTTCAATAAATTCCTAAATTTTACCATCAACCATATTAACATAAACCTAGAATTATTTTTCCATAAAAATTCCATTTTTATTTCATGATTAACATCCAAATTACCAATTTCTCATTCCTATTAAGGGAAAAATGCTTTACATGCAAACCCCCATCAGATTTTCTAACTTTCCTACACGATATCAACATAGGTAAACCCGAATTGGTATTTGTTTTTCTAAAACCTCAACCTATATTAACAAGAGTAATAATTACTAAGAGAAGAGTAAGATAATCACTTTCCTTCAAAACGAACTTCTGATTCGTGGGTTGAAGCTGGTATAGGAACGATCCTCCTGACACGATCTACGCGCTGGTGTACTTTTTGTTGCGAAAGGTTGAGTTCTTGGCTTAGTGCTCTAATGGAGTCTCCCTCTGCTTCCTTGGTTCTCTCTCTCTTTTCCTCTCTTTTCACGCAGGTTGAAACTGACGACTACTCACCCCAAATGCCTTTTAATTAAACCTAATTTCGTCCATATAATCACCCAAAAATTTCAAACACCAAAATACCCCTCTGGAGTGTCGTTTTGGGCTAAAAAGTTTCGGACTCTAATTTAAATATTCGAGTAGTGTTTTCTGACTATTTAGACCCTTTCGAAAACTCTGGCGCACTCAAAATTGTCATCCGAGTTATAAAAAATAAATTATCTTTTGACCCTCCAAATTTATACAAATGATGTGACTCATACGCGTCCTAATTATTTATAACATATATGTCGTGCATCTCAATCCCATCTATACTATTATTTCAATAATTACTAACTCTCATCCCACTACTGATTATTATCATAAAATTGGATTAATTACAATTTAAATTTTCTCCCTTTAATTTAATTAATCCCCATTTTCCATAAAAATTATTATGCGTAAAAGTACGGAGTATTACACACTTCCCCCCTAATAATAGAATTTCGTCCCAAAATTCGGAATAGAGTATATCTATACCTGTCAAGAATAACTCTGGATAACGTTCACGCATGTCATCCTCGCGCTCCCAAGTTGATTCCTCAACGTTATGGTGCTGCCATTGAACACGTACTAGTGGTACTACTTTCGACCTCCACTTCCTCTCGCTCCGGTCTAAGATAGAAATTGCCCCCTCCTCGTAGGAGCTATCAGGCTGTAAGTCTATCTCCTCCAATGCAATATGAGTATGGGCCAAATTATCTCAAAGAAATTTCCTCAGTGAAGAGATATGAAACACGTCATGGACTTTATGCAAGTGCTCCGGTAACACAGGTCTATCAGCAACTGGCCCAATCCTTTCGATGATGGGGAATGTCCCTACATACCTAGATGCCAACTTTACCTTCTTTCCAAAATGCATAACTCCCTTCATAGTAGACACCAGAAGTAATACCTGATCCCCAATGTTGAACTCTCGAAAATAGCGTTTGGCATCAGCATAACTCTTATGCCGATCCATAGTAACTCGAATACGATTTTGGGTCAACTCTATCCTCGCCGAAGTATCTTGAATCACCTCCGAACCCAGTAATTTTTTATCCCTCACCTCTAGCCAACACGTTGGGGAACGACAAGGTCTACCGTATAGGGCCTCGAATGGATCCATACAGATAGTATATTGGTAGGAGTTGTTATAGGCAAACTCCACCAATGGAAGGTACTGCTCCCAACTTCTGCCAAAATCAATGATGCAGATCCGTGGCATGTCCTCCAACATCTGATTTGTCAGCTCTGTCTGACTATCCGTCTGTGGGTGATAGGTTGTGCTCATCCACAACTCCGTACCCAACGCCTCCCGAAAACACTCCCAAAATCGAGAAACGAGCACCTTGTCTCTGTGAGACACGATATGGAGAGGCACTCCATGGAGTCTAACTATCTCTGCTATGTATATCTGGGCGTACTATCCCGCGATGTAGTCTATCTTAGCTGGCAGAAAATGGGCAACATTGGTCAGTCGATCCACTATCACCCATATCGAATCGTGACCCCTCTGCGATGTAGGTAATCCCATGATGAAATCTATGGAAATGCTCTCCCATTTCCATATAGTAACCTCTAATGGACGTAGAAGTCCCGCCGGTCTCTGATGGACCACCTTTACCAACTGACAAGTGGCACATTTCGAGACGAACTCAGTAATATCCTTATTCATTCCACTCCATCAGTACTATCTACGCATGTCCTGATACATCTTATTCCCGTCGGGATGCACTACAAATCCGGAACTGTGCGACTCTGTCATCACTTTGTGTCCCATATCTTCACCCTCGGGGACAACCAATATACCATTAAAACGTAGTCCCCTGTCTGAACCCACGGTGTAAGACTCAGCCCCCTCGACTAGAAGCCTCACTATCTGACTTTGGCAAAATGGATCATCTGCCTGAGCCTATACTACTCCTGTAATAATTTGGGGTGTAATTGTCATTGCGGACATAAACAATCGAACCACCGCATCCCGGTTCCCAAACTCCCTCCATTTCTATTTCCACACCTCAACCACCTCACCAACTAGCCTACGGCTCAACGCTTCTGCTACCACGTTAGCCTTCCCTAGGTGGTATTGGATATCAAATTGATAATCCTTCACGAACTCAAGCCACCGACGTTGATGCATATTTAATTCCTTCTGTGTGAAGAGGTACTTTATAGTCTGTTAATAAGCAAAATTTCTCCACTAGGAAGTAGTGTATCCAAATTCGAAGTGCGAACATGACCATTGCTAACTCCCAGTCGTGGGTGGGGCAATTCATCTCGTGAGGCTTAAGCTTACGGGAGGCATAAGCTATAGCCTGATCTTCCTGCTAAAGTACGCCTCCAAGTCCTAATAAGGATGCATCAGTGTAGACTAAATACTCCACTCTCGACCTGGGTAATGCAAACACCGGTGCTGAGGTTAACTTATCTCTTAACTCATCGAAGGCTCGCTGACAGGCGTCACTCTAGATAAATGGCACACATTTTTGAGTCAAGTGCGTCAACGGACCCACTATCTTTAAAAACCATCGAATGAAGCTCCTGTAGCATCTGGATAAACCTAAGAAACTGCATATCTCGGTCGGTGTCGTGGGCTGTCCCCACTCCCTCACCGCTGGCACCTTCCCTGGATTCATGGATATCCCTCTATCGGAGATGATATGCCCCAAAAATTGTACCTTCTTTAGCCAAAACCCACATTTCTCGTATTTTGTGTACAACTAATGCTGGCGCAGTGTCTGTAAAACTTCCCTCAAGTTCTCGGTATGGTCCTCCTCGATATGTGAGTAAACCAGAATGTCATTTATGAATACGATGATGAACTGGTCCAAGAACTCTCTGAACACCCTGTTCATCAAGTCCATGAACACGGCTGGGGCATTGGTTAGTCCGAAAGGCATAACCCTAAATTCATAGGAACCATATCTTATCAAGAAAGCAGTCTTCGACACGTCTTGTTCCTTGATACGTAGATGATGGTACCTCGATCTCAAATCAATCTTCGAGAAGAAAGTCGCTCCTTTCAATTGGTCGAATAAGTCATCGATTCAAGGCAACGGATATTTGTTCCATATCGTAACTTAATTTAACTACCGGTAATCCCAAAACCATATACAAACGCTCATCAAACATACCGAAGAGACTAAGGAAAGTGACTCCCAGGGTTCATTCAACTTGCAGACACTAGGGCTAACACTCTGCGTGGTTCATTCAAGCGCTACATCACTGGATCCATTCCACTTGATTAAATCTGCTGATACACCTCTCCTCAACTGGCATGCTATGCCGGTTCCACCTGTTGAAATCCCACCTAACCCCAATGTTTACCGAATCTCTTTTTTGTTGTTTATCCTTACTCAAATGTAATCGATACCTCATTTGATGAGGTTCTCAATGTTTTTTTCCTATCAATGAAATAAACGAAGACTTTGAGTATCTTGATATGCATTACATTAGTTATTTAGATTCTAATTAAACTTTTGATGATGATTATTTTGCAAATGAACAATTATTAACTGATCTAAATAAGGTTAATAACAAATAACATATTCGTGTTCAATTTAATGAAGAAGAGACTGTTATTATTAACCTCGATTCTAAAAGCCAACCGCGCGAGATTAGGATAGGGTCTACCCTTAATAAGCATGTGCGCGCATATCTCAAAGAATTACTGAAAGAGTTCAGGGATGTCTTCGCATGGTCCTATGATGATATGCCCGGCATTGATCCCGAAATAGCTCAACATGAGATCCCAAATCTTCCAGATTAAAAGCCGATTAAACAAACGTTGAGAAAGCTCCCCACTGAATGGTCGCTCAAAGTCAAAGAAGAGGTGGTCAAACAGTTGAACGTCGGTTTCATTCATATGATTAAATATCCCACATGGCTAGCCAACATAGTGCATGTGCCAAAATCAGGAGGGAAAGTTCGGATGTGTGTAGACTACCGAGACTTGAACAAAGCCTCTCCAAAGGATGATTACTCGTTGCCCATTATTGACATGATCGTGGATAACACAGCTAGTCATGCTGTCAAGTCATTCGTCGATGGGTTTGCCGGATACAACCAAATCAAAATTCACCCATATCACCAAGAAAAAACCACGTTCTTCACCCCATGGGGAACCTTTTGCTACACTGTTATGCCATTTGGTCTCAAGAATGATGGGGATACCACCCAGAGGGCTGCCACAACCATCCTGCACGATTTGATTCCCAAAGAAGTCAAGGTCTATTTGGATGATATGATTATCAAATCCAAAACTAGAGACGGTCATGTCCTCGCTCTTCGAAAGTTCTTCGAATGAAAACAACGATATCAGATGAGACTCAATCCACAAAAATGTGTCTTAGGAGTTACAAAGGGAAAAATATTGTGATTCATGGTCAGTGAAAGAGGGATAGAAGCATATCCTGCCAAACTTAAAGCCATACTTGAGATGCCACCTCCCCGAACGAAAAAAGAAGTCTGTGGTTTCCTTAGGAAATTACAGTACATCAGTCGGTTCATCAGCCAGCTCACCTCCATCTGTGAACCGATTTTCAAACTCCTCTGAAAGTATTCAACCAAAATTTAGAACGAGGCCTACCAAGAAGCTTTTGACGGAATCAAATAATACCTGACTCAACCTTCGGTATTCATTCAACCATATCCTAGTCTCCCCTTTCTCCTATACCTAACCATAACCGAAACTGCAGTTGGGGCTTTGCTAGCTCAGTACCTTGAAGATTATTGTAAAGAAAGAGCCATCTATTATGCCAGTCACAAACTGGTCGGTTACAAAGTCAACTACACGGCTTTGGAAAAAGCACGCATCGCGCTTGTTTGGGTCACCCAAAAGTTGTGACATTACATGCTCGCCTTCCCCATTAAACATGTATCCTAAATGAACCCCATCAAGTACCTTCTTGAGAAACTCGCCTTATCCATCCGAATAGTCTGGTGGTTGTTGCTCCTAGCTAAGTTCGATATCGTGTATATCATGCAGAAAGACATCAAAGGAAGAGCCATTTCTGACTACCTCACTGACTACCCCATGGAAGAATCCGATGTCTCGATCTCCAAATTACCAGATAAAAACATTCTCTACACTGCTCAAGATGACCTCCGATGGCAAATGTTCTTTGACAGCGCTTCCAATAAAAAGGGATATGGCATTTGGATACTTTTTATCGCCCGAAATGACTCCCACACTCCCATCTCCATCAAATTGGATTTCTCATGCACTAACAACATGAATGAATACGAGGCGTGTACAATAGGCCTCAAGTTCTCTCTCAAGAAAGGTATTCAATGCCTAGATGTCTATGGGGATTCTTCCCTTATCATTGGTCAAGTTCTCAGAAAATGGAAAGTCAAGGATAAGAAAATCCAACCCTTCCATGCCCACTTAGAAGAACTAGCCTCTCAATTCCAAGACATCACCTTCCACTACCTACCTTGAGAAAAAAATAACCTAGCTGATGAACTTGCTACCCTAGCCTCCATGGTCGACATGCCCAAAGGAATAATATTATCCCCCTTCCTAGTTCAAAAGCAATATAAATCAACCCACTTCTACCACATTGAGCTCATTACCAAAGAAGATCCCGAGCTATCCAATTGCTGGTATTATGATATCTAGCACCTCCTCAAGCATGGTAGGTATCCTGAGGGTTCTAATAAGAAAGATCGGGCAACCCTTTGAAGACTGGATGCCCAGTACATCATTTATCACAAAGCACTACTCAAAAGGAACTTCGATGGAACTACACTGCATCACACGAGATGACATTGAAGAGGTAATGCAGAGAATCCACAGCGGGGAATGCGGAACCCACATGAACGGTCACATGCTTGCCAAGAAGATCATTCAAAAAGGCTACTACTAAACCACCATGATTTAGTATTGCTCCGCCTATGTCCTGAGATGCCTCAAATGTAAACAGTTCTCTAACCTTTAACACTTGCCTCCACGAGAATTATACAACATGACTTCTCCCTGGCCGTTCTCCACCTGGGGCATGGACATTATAGGGAAGTTTACACCCAAGGCCTCCAACGGGCATGAGTTCTTTCTGGTTACCATTGATTACTTCACCAAATGGGTCGAATTCGAGTTATACGCAGTGCTGAATGCCAAAAAAGTGGCCCAATTCCTCAAAAAAAACATCATTTGCCGATATGGGGTCCCATACGAGCTAGTGTTAGATAACGAGTTTCATTTCGTGGAAGAAGTCACAGAAGTGGTCAATGAGTATGGGATTCAAAGAGACAAATCTTCTCCCTACCGTCCTCATACCAATGATGCATTCGAAGTCCACAACAAGAACCTCAAAGCCATCATTAGTAAGATGACCAAAATCTATCGAGATTGGGCCGACCAAATCCCATACGCCCTTTGGGGATACCAAACCTCAATACGAACCTCAACTGGGGCTACGCCTTACTCTCTAGTCTACGGAATGGAATCAGTCCTACTTGTGGAGGTGGAAATACCCTCGTTATGAGTCATGCTTAAAAGCAAGGTTAGTGAGGAGGACAGGCATCAAAGTCGTCTCGACGAGCTGTCACTCTTGGACGAAAGGAGATTGAAAGCTCTATATCACATAAAAAGGTACCATATCCGAATAGCGCGATAATTCAATAAGAGAGTCAAAGACCGCGGTGTCCAAGAAGGGGATCTAGCCCTCAAAGAAATAGTAGAGCCCATCTGGGACCCGACAGGGAAGTTCAAGCCCAATTGGAGTGGCCCATACATCGTCAAGAAGATCTTGTCCGGAGGTGCCGCCATGCTCACCGACTTAGATGGAGAAGAGATGGCTTGTCCAGTTAACCTGGATCGTCTCAAGAAATTTTACCCCTAGTTCAAAATCTCGACGAGCTATGACTCTTCTCATCTCCCTTCTATTCTTAAAAAAAAAACTTCACTTCCCTCTACCTAGAACTATGTGGGCCTGATCCTCTGCAAAACCATTTCCAGAAAAATTAAAACTTTTCAAAACCCCCATAGGTACATAGGCAGATCATACATCTTACATGAGCACGTCCCTTTCTTTTTCACAAAAAACTATTCTTTTCTTATCTCCAAGAATGACAGTTCATTCTAACATATTCTTGAACAAAAGGATTATGCTTGCCTTAGTGATTGGTATAGATAATTCAAAAATACAAAATTCATCAAAAGGCACAGCTGGATAATCAAAAACTTATTTATTTCACTAATAAGATAATTACAGTGCAATTACATAAGAAAAGGAATGGATGACTCCCTTCCCCCTACCTTCCTAAAAAACTAAATAAAATTCCCAAATTTATTCCCCATTACAAAAATAAACTCCCCAAGAGTCCCACCGACAGCTACCATAGGAGCCCGATCCATCATCATCATCTACATCCTAGGGTCCCAAGCTTCCCCTGCCTGAATAGAGTGTCGTGGATGCTCCATAGACCGATAAGCTCAAACCAGCCTCAGAAACACCACAACCCCTCCCTCTATGGTATCGGATAAGACAAGCCACCTTTGTCCGGTCTACACTGCCAACATCTTGTTAACTACTCTTATACACAACCACTTCATATAATCCCGAGGAATGTGCCAAACTCTCCTAACAGACTGAGAGGGGCGGGTCGACGGACGTCGACTCTTCCATAAAGAGCCAAGCCGCATGCACAGACACTCTATCAAATCTTCTATCGGAAAGAATTCTAGTGTCCGAGGTGGCACGATCTACTCCCAGCCAAATTAGTGTAGAAGCTGCCAAGGGAAATAAAGGAGGTCTGTCTGAGACCAACCAGCCAGACATATGGGTATTCTCCCAGTTCCAAAATAGGCAGCAACTGTCCCCACCAAGGTACTGACCAGTACAGATTTAGAGCTCCATGCCCCAAGAACCAGTTCTCACAGATCTTAATATCCAGACCAACATTAATGAAATGGTGTGAAAAAAAGTTGGGTATAGCCGACAAAGGGTATTTCAAAGGAGTCACCTGGCGAAATCTTTCAGACAACCACATGAACAGCATCACAGGGATACCCCTTAGAAAGTCAGAACGACCTTCTTGCCAAGAATCTAAGCCATTCAAAGTCTCTGCCATTATCACCGCCATAGGATTATGATGGTAGGACATCCATGAAGTAATATCTATAAGTTATGAGTCCACCAGCAGCTCCCCGGTCACCAGCAATAATTTTTAAACCAAGCCCAGAACGACAGCTCCGGCATATCTAACATCACCAACCTCCTACAAATGCATGGACCGAAACATCATCGTAAGAGTAATCATACCTCCAGCCACTAGTGATCTGGACGTCGAGGATGAAACACAAAGAATCCCATCCAACAACCCCCAAGGAGAATGGGAAAACTTAGGCAAAGATGCAGCAATGTCAGGATTTATCCCCAATATGGCAGAATATTCCCCGTAGGTTGGATAGACTTCTTCCAAGCCAAAGAGAAATACATGGTCTTCAGGGTACTATAATTGTAACACTACCATCAGCATGTTCCACTCTATGGGTCAATTATGCCATAAAGAAACTCGATGCATGTTGTAAGCATCATAGTCGATGTTATAGGAGCACGTCGCCTCCAAAGTCTCGAGGTAGTTGGAAAACTCAACACTACCAGGGAGAGCCATCTCATAGAATAAGAAAGTTAAGATGTGAATGTGTGAAGGAAACACTCCACTCTTACCTCTCTTTTATACTTGAAAACCCCCACAAAAGACATAACCCCTGCAGAAATCGGAGGAAATCTTGCCCCACAAGGTAACAAAGGATGAATAGGGTACCAATCAAAGCTTTAAATTGATGGGATTAGACTAACCTGCCGATAGGCAGGACAAGTTTCTTATCGATCAGCAGCCCCCTACTTTTGGAAAGTTTCCATTTTCCTCTTTTGTCAAAATTCAAAAAACTCAAAATAAATTGATATTCTCAAATAGAATTTAAAAAATCCCCTTTCCATCTTTATATAAATTATCATTTTAAAACTTTCCTTCAAATCCTAAAAATATTTCTTTTTACACTCTCAACAACAACGTAAAAAAGCACATGTGCATGCATTCATTCATCATTCACATAAGATAATAAAAAAAAACTTTGTTGCATTGCATAGATATTTCTTTGTGTTACATTAATCTTACAGGAAAGAAAACAAAAAAAAATGGGACTCCACCCGAACCCACATTCTCCCTCTCTCTCTCTCACTTAATCTTCACCTCTCTATCTCCTAAGAACTTCCACCCCTCTGACGTGCTCTTTTTCCCCTGCGGAGAGATGATGTACCACCTCTACCCGAACTAGATTCCTTGCCGGATGAGGAAGACGACACTAGCCAAGAAGGCACAGTTTCTGCGTCCTGAATATGGGTAGTCGTCGAAGATATCCAGTCCCTAATATCCCTCAGCCAAGTGGTGGACACACGGACGTGTTGCAAGAAAAGTCAAAATCATTATCAAGCAGAAAAGATAAAAAGAAATCAAAGGAGAAGAACAAAAAGATATACCTCAGGATGAAGAACCTTCTCTGTCAAGCCTAACTCCTCCGGGTCCATCACACGAGGATGATGCAGCATAGGAACCATTCCTCCATCATCCCGTCGAATATTGTATGAAGGGGTATGCATCTGCACAAAGGGGACCTTCGAAGTCATCACCGCCATAGATGTAGACGGACCACCACCGCTATGGGAGGACCCCACTGGCCGACTCAAACCCACAGGAGGGAAGGGCAGTGCATCATAAATGTTGGGCTCCAGCGTCCAGCTGGCCACAAAGTCCATATAATCATAACTCACAGCCGTATCAGTGTACAGCAGCTAGGACTCACCAATCATCGCCGTGATCCTCGCATCATCTCGTAGCAGCTGCTCCCGCCTCATATACATAGAGGGCCTCACAGGTGGCACCACCACCTCCTCCTCAGCAATCTATTGAACCACCCTCTCCCTGAGAAACCAAGAGTGGCCAAACTCATGTGCCAGCAAACTCCTCATCTACGAATCCACTCCGGTCAACCCCACGTCCTGAACGGTCATCCCCCAAGGGTAAAAGGTTACCTGAAAACCCCCCATCAAAATATAAGGAAATATGAAATTAGAGCACCCAAAGGTCTTAGACTAAATAAGAAATAATTCTTACCCTATCACTAGTCAGGCCATTCAGGACCTGACACACCGTCTCCATAGAGAGAGACCTCCTCGACTTCTGATTGGCCTTTCACCATTGATACAACCGGAAAAAATCACCAACAGTCTCGTCCTTTAAAGCGATTAACTGGGTATTACACCGATCGGCACTGACCCTTTGCCTTATCGAGGCAAGTCAAAAGTCCATGCCACTGCCGAATGGCACCCTCTACACCATGCCGATCATCACCCCACTTAAATTTTCGTACAAAAATTCCCACAAAAAACTAGAAAACCCTAAAAAATCCTCAGAAAATTCCTAAAGATCCCGGAAAGGATTTATAACATTTTCACTAAGAAAGTTTAGCACTCCCCCAAGAGGAATCCCTATTTCCCCAGCGGAACTCTCAAAATCCAAGTGAATCTCCTCCCAACAATGTCCCCGAAGAATCTCTAAGGTATCCCGAAATTCCTCGAAGGTCTTAAAATCTCCCCGAGCAATACGTCCAAACCCTGGACCACCTAATCACTTCCCTAGAGGAATTTATAACATCAAATTGGATGTCCCCCCGAAAAGTTTCCAAAATATATGAGGATTTCCCCAGCTCAAATCAAAATCACAAGGTAATTTTCCCAACAGAGTTCCCTAAGAACATCTCAATTTAAGCCCTCAGAATTGATTTCGACCCGAAAAATTGGTCATTTCATCCTTAAGCTTGCAGAATTGGCTTCGACCCGCAGAATTGGTCACCTCCAACTTAAGCTCGTAGAATTGGATTCGATTCACAGAATTGGTCATCTCATCCTGAAGCCCGCAGAATTGTCTTCGATGTGCATAATTAGGCATCACAACTTATGCCCGCAGAATTGGTCATCTCAATTTAAGTCCTAAAAATTGGCTTCGACCCTCAGAATCGATTACCCTCATCCCTAATCCCACACAATTGGCTTCGACCCACAGAATTGGTCATTTCAAATTTAAGCCCTCGGAATTGGCTTCGATCCGCAAAATCAGTCATCTTCATCCTTAGGTCCTCAAAATCGACCACAACCCTCTGGTCATCCTCTTTTAAAGGAATCATGTGGTTTCTATTCAATGACTATCATGTGTTCTAAACTCACCCATTGAGGGGCTCTGTAGACACCCCATTCTAGCACCCCTAACCTCTCCTTAGGTCCCTATCACCTCCATTCATCGCTACAAACCTAAATCATACCTTAGATACTAACCTAAAGGCCATCGGGCATTCCTAGGCTTCGTTTAACTAAAATTTAAACTCTTTATCTTGACCAAGATTGAATGAATATTGGAAGAAAACTAAAACCCTTTTCCAACGGTCTGTCCCGTGCACAATTCTAACTTACGGTGCAGACGAACAACCCATTTTCCACTAAAACTCGATTAGGAGGTCACCTGGTGCTCCTAATCTCCATTTGACCAAAGTCAACTCTTTAGATTGACCTAGACTGAATGAATCTTTGAAGGGCACTTAATCCCCTTTCCAATAGTCCATCCCGTGCATGATTCTGACTTACAGTACGGACGAATGACCCGTTTTCCTTCAAAACTCAACAAGGAGGTCACTGGGTGCTCCCAGGCTCCGTTTAACCAAAGTAAACTCTTTAGCTCAACTAATACTGAATGAATCTTTGAAAGGAGCTGAATCCCATTTCCAATGGTCCGTCCCGTGCACGATTCTGACTTACGGTGAGGACGAAAGACTCTTTTTCCTCTGAAAGGTCATGGGGCGCTTCCAGGCCCCGATTGACCAAGATTAACCCCCCAAATTGAGTCAATCTCTTTGGAATGTAGAATTAAATCACCTAACCTTTCCAATGGTCCACCCAATGTTCAATTCTTAGTTACCATGAGAACGAACGATCCGTTTGCGTCGGACGATTCCACGTCCAAAGGGCCGATGAAGGCTTCTGAGATAAATTTGACCCAAAGTCAACTCCCAGACCCTGGATCAGCCCAAAAGACTTTCTAAGGTCTCTAAATTACATTTCCAATAGTTTTCCCCGTGCATGATTCGGATCAACGGTTTGCGCTATACGATCGATTTTTCGAAGGGACCTGAAAGAGACTGCCAAACGGCAAGTCCCAAACCCTGCCTATCGACAGTGTGGCCAAGCACACATGTCAATTGACAGGACCAGGGCTAGGTGATCGAAAATGCCCTGGGCCTATAAGAAGGAGGGCCTGACCTCATTTCAAAAGAGGAGGAAGATCAGAGATCCATCACTTTTAGCAAGTTCAGAAAATCCCTCTCGAAGTCAACGTGATTTCCACATCCAAATACCTTTCCAACCTTCACCTTTCATCACCTTTTTCATTAAACTTGGTGAATTAATTACCCTCGATCATCACCCAAGTGCAAGGGCTACTCTCAACATCCAAGATCAAGCTTAAGATCTTAAAGAAGGTCCAACTTCCTCAACTCTCTCTTTAAATTCTCCTAAATTTGCATTAATTTGTTCTATTACTTAGCACTTTTTATTCTCTCATCTCACATATCCCAATTTACTTTTTATTTATTATTATTTCACATCTCTTATTTTAATATAAATAAAACCCAAAAAATAAGAAAAAGAGGGTTTGCTCATAAATTCCAAACGGGAATTCTCACACTTTTTACACACACACACACACTTATAAGATAAGTCCCTTGTTGGATTTATGGGATAAACCCCACCCCTCATTTTGCATACGAACTGCATGGACTCTGATGCCTTTATAGGCTACGTAGGCATCTCGGAGTAAAACTCGAGACTCTAGTCCTACTCCTATATTTCTCCCATTTTTTTTTATTTTTCTATATTCTTTAAACTTAACTCTGTTAGATTTTACATATTTACATAGACATATACTTGTTCTTAGTGGCGTATTATTTCGTATGCGTTATCGTTCCATCATAACAATCGACGTAAGGATAATAACGTAAATCCTATTTTCTAATATTACTTTTAGGGATATTCCTATGGATGACTCCCTTTATCTCTTCCATGATACAAGTCGATGATTCATATCTCCACTACATATACACAATCACATTTATCACCGGTAAATAAAGGAAAATATCAATAACCCATAAGAGACCGTAAGGGAGGAATGGGTGCCTAATACCTTCCCATTTCGTAACTTAGACTTCGAACCCTTTTCAAATCATTTTTTGGTTTCCTATGTATCAGTATGTCTTTTGGAAGCTTTCCTTCGGGATGGCTCCATCTCTCTACATTTTTCACCTCATCACCGACGCCGACTAAGGCGCTCCCAAGAGGGATGTGCGGGACCAAGATCCTCCCGACAAAAAGAAGACCCCCATATTCTTCGTCTCTTTCGTTGTGAGGGTCGGGGATGGTCACACTTACATTACAAATGATATAACTTGCAAGCTACAATATATATCTACAAATACTTAATTTGAACAAGTACAAAATAAAGAAAGCAACATTTCCTCGAAGAGTCCCCTCGCTTTTTATTCCTCTAACTCCTGAGTTTACTCACCTGGCTCTTTCTAATCTTCCTTTGTTAGATAGTAATGGGAGTTACCAAATTATCATGTGAAAAAAATGGAAATAGGCTTCCATACATAAATATTATGTATAAACCTCAAACAATGCTAATATATGTATAAAAATTCTTAAAATCACACAAAAATATATATAACAATGTGTACATATATAACAAAGGACAAATGTAAGAAGTGGGATAAACTTCACCAAATAACCCTATCTAGATAAACTGTAACAAACAAAATTTAGATAAGTGAAACCCCAAGAATCGAGGCTAAAATCTTCACAAAAGCGAAAGAGAATTAGTGGAAACATAAATTGTAACCGTCAATGAAGAGTTTTAGTTAAAGAGACTAGCTAGAAAGATGGAGATCTTTTAAAAAAGTTTTTCATTCGCATAAGCTAGACCTCATTCGAACAAAAGAAAAAGTCTTTCGAAATATAAAAAAATTAACCATGTGACATATTGACATATCCTGAAACAAACTAAAAAAACATAAAGCACATATAACACAATGAATGAAACAACTCAAAATGTGTAACCTAAAGGGAATGAGAATGGTCTAAAGAACCCAATTAACGATGTCTCCTATAAAAAATAAAAAATAAACCCTAAACTAACCTAGTTAATAGATCGATGACATGAGTCGAGCATACTGAAATAGGTTCAGTTATTTTGGATTCACATCGATAAGGAAGTAAAACTAACCATGTGTGTTAAGTTGTCCAATAAGACAAAAAATCATTCTTTTCATTTTAGAGTATGCCCTTGTATCATTTTAAATTTAATTTATCTTAGTTGCACAAATAACTTTATATATTTTTCCAATCATTGCTAACACTCCTTTCGGTAGCACTTACTAAAGATTTTCTCATCATTTTTAATTAAACTAATAAGAAATAGGCTTTACATTTACATCCCAAAAATCTAATCACGAAAACATGACCCAATTGAGTGAAAACACGTGGCATGAAATCTTTTCACATGAAGATCGATGATATATCATATATCAACTAGTGTATATTTATGTGCAATATAATAAATACAATGAATCGATTTCTACACATATTTAGGAGAACTCCAAAGATAGTGAGTTAAATGAAATCTATTATAATATCACACCAATCTCTAAATTTCTAAAAATATAGAAAATGGAAATAGGTCACATGACATTGTTCTTATATCCTCCATCATTGGATACATAAATGCAACACAAATTTCAAAGATAATTTATTTTTGGTTTTTATGAACTCCATAAAGAATATAAATATTTTTTCACAAAAATTTTCATTTTTTTTTTTTTTTTTGTAAAATGTATAATCGAAAACAAACAAGAAAAACTATGATACAATGTAGGAAGGATAACCTGCAATATACATGACATTAGAATCCTAACCTAGAAGTGATATAGGCGATTCATTTGGAAAGTTGAGACAGACGAGAGTAAATACCCTCATCCATCACTCTAACCACCTTCTTCTTCTTCTTCTTTTTCTTCTTCTTCTTCTTCTTCTTCTTCTTCTTCTTCTTCTTATTATTATTATTATTATTATTATTATTATTATTATTATTATTATTATTATTATTATTATTATTATTATTATTATTATTATTATTATTATTATTATTATTATTTAATAATAATAATAATAATAATAATAATAATAATAATAATAATAACTTTAGCACTAGCATTTGGGATGTTCGAATCATGTACTCGACATATTCTGGGAGATCGTGGAAATGTCCATTCAAATATGGAGGAAAATTACCACTTTACACAATAACCCTTTTTCTTGGAATAGGTGAAAGAGTAAGGTTGTGGAGGATCCACATTCTTTTAATTATAATTAATTCTCATATGGGGTCGAGAAGTTATGTTTGTTCAACCTCTCACAAACATGGTCTCTTTATTTTTCTTAGACTCTTCCACTCCGTCATAGGAGAGACCCATTTTATCCTTCAAGTATTGAGTCAGTGCAAAGATCATTTTCTCTAACGTTTCAAAATGAAATCCGAGGTCAACTTTAACATTCTTAGATTCTAGGAAGTCTTTATTAAGCTTCTCATTTTGTTCCTTTATCACCTCACGTACATGAGTAGTCTCATGAAGAATAATCTTAAAGGTACCAACATTTTCATGTAAAAGATCAGTATTTTTCTCCCCCGCTCTTAACTTATCAATGATAACAGTTTCTCAATTCTTTAGTTTAATCATTAGTTCCTAAATCTCCCTCAAATAAATTATCTCACTCATATATTAACCAAGCTTCTCAGTAACTTAGTCATCCACCTTCTCCATGACTTTATATAACTTATGGATTTAATTGAGATTTTTTTGTGGTTAGATGTTTATCTCATTGGTAAAACTCCTTTCTTATATTTTTTTCTTCTATATTAGTTTTAGAATAAACACCATCTTTATGAACCTTATATGCATCAAGGGAGTTTTTAGGTTTACTGGTATCCTCGACTACCGTGAACGCAATAAAGTTGCATTCAACGGGAGACTCATCACTCGAGTCGGTATGACTATTGCTAAGGGTGTTATTCATATGCTTCTTATCATTAATTTTCCTCCTCATCCTAGTAGGAAACTCATATGGAAAATGACCAAAACCTTGGCATTCAAAGTACTTCTTGGAGTTCTCATTTGATTTCTATTGTACTTGAGACTTACAATTTAGTTTACTAAAAGGTTTATGTAACCAGTTTTTCTTA
This sequence comes from Sambucus nigra, assembly GCA_949130495.1. Classification (NCBI taxonomy): domain Eukaryota; kingdom Viridiplantae; phylum Streptophyta; class Magnoliopsida; order Dipsacales; family Adoxaceae; genus Sambucus; species Sambucus nigra. The sequence goes on from OX422208.1 coordinate 590,746,827, forward strand.
GTTTTCTCTCCTCCTTTATTATTAGATATGAAATTTTGAGGATTAAATTTGAGAAAGTTATTCAATTGTTTTTTCAATAGGGAAACTCAACCTCATTCTCATTGGAATCGTTATCTGAGATTGGGGAAGTACTTTTTTGTTCCTTCAAAATGATGCCCTTCTTTTACTTGGGTGAAAAATAGTTTTCTAACTTGAAGGTTTGAATGGATACTATGAGATATTCTATATTCATGTTATATATTCCACCTACTACGTTAAGTTCTAAGACGTGATGAAGTTATCTAGGTGCTAGTGACCTAAGGATTTCACCAATGACCCTAAAGTTTAAAATCTTCTCATCTAAATAAAAGTGATAGTTTACGATGCTAGAGAGTTTATCATAAAATTCATCTAAGTTCTCATTCGTGAGCATCTTAAAAAACTCAAACTTGTTGGCAGATATTGGAGTTTCAATACCCAAACATTATCCGTACCCTTATGGGCGAGATGAATAATATATCACACCTCCTTAGACGAAGTACATGTTCATATCCGAGAAAAATATTCTTGGGTGAGTCGACAAAAAACGACATTAATCCCCTTAGAGATGTTTTTAGTTAATATACTCTCATCCGATGACCAGGATGCCTCAAGTTTAGGGACAACAACATACCCTAGATGAGTCATTTGGCATTTCCACCCCTAACTACTATTAACCACACCATCTTATCTTGGGACTTGAGTAAAAAGATTATATGTACCTTCTCGTATGCATAGTTTCTATTATAAAAGAAAACAGATAAAAGTGTGATAGATTAACCCTCAACAAATATATCCCTTAAGTTCGCATTGAAGCAAATATGATAATAGCTTGAAACAAGTATCCATATATGGGCCTACACTCAAATAATTAATTACTCCATCAAATAAAATTAAGGACTTTTTAATCTAAACAAATTCTAATTGAATGAAAAACCCCATTAGGTCAATTTCTTATGAAATGTATTATGGGTAAAAGTAAATAAATAAATAAATCACAAACAACACATGGTATTTAGAGTAGAAAACCTCGTAATAAAACCACTATCTCCCCAATCCATATAATTCAACTAGTATTGTATAATGTTAACAAGTCCTAGAAATATTTATGCACTAATTACATATATGACAACATTAACTTTATGTTTTTACCCCTTGATCTTTGATCATTTTTCCCTTCCTATATTAGTGATTATTGCTCTAGTATAGGAATCAATGGAAAAACCTCTAAGGCCTCGGTGTCCACGTATATTTTTGGATGACGATCTTTCGACATGTTCAAACCGTGCTAATTACCAACATAATTCTAGTTCGATTCTATTATTGATGTAGCATATTCAAAAGGGATTGTAAACCTGAATCTATCTTTAAACATGGAAGTTAACAAGCTCTCACACTCTCAAATGCCTCTCTTTAAAAATGAAAAGATTTTGTAAAAATTACACTTCCTACTTTGAAAGACACATTTATGATTGAAACACGTTCCCAAAAATTATGGCTCTCACTAATAAGGTCACTTTTGATCGAGGTTCTCTCAAATTATTTTTTCTTACGAAGTTACTTGGATGAAAATTAAGGTCCTCATATGAAATTTTCTTCTTTAGATATCCCCTCATTTAAAGAAGTTTATCTTATGAGGTCCACTATTTGAAAAATAGAAATCTCGATCAAAACAACTTTCGATCAAAGGAATATCAATCTAACAAGATCCTTATTTTTCAAGGATCCTTGTAAAATAAAAAATATATTAAAAAAATTTCGCCTTTTCTGGAAATAAGTTTTCTCGGTCAATTCCTAACTTAAAAAACAAACTAAAGGAAATACAAAACTTGAAAACCTTACCAAAACCCTCAAATTATATTTAGTCTGAAGAGTAAAACACGGTACGGTAATGTTTGTCCCAATGTTTTATCTTTTTATCTTCAATGAGATACAATTACAAATTAATAGTGTCCATACAAAGAAACTATGACACAAAGAGTTTGTTCTGAATAAAGACAATATAAATAAACATATGGCTATAAACATGTCTTATGTAATGGATCCCAAAATTTTGATCCATTTGTGAGTTACATAGGTACCAATGCCATGGTTAAAAGGTCTAAAAACCATAATCATAATTGTTTTTTAGATGTGGATTCAGTGTTAAAATACCTATGTGAAAATAACTTTATCCTCAAAAATAAGATTTTAGTGAAACACCTCAGTGATATTAGGATAGAAACTTTTAAAGGTTTTGAGAAAACCTAACCATCATTGTGTTAAAAACATTCCATCAATAAGTGTGAGTTCTTCTCCAAGGAAGATGAAAGAGTGGATTCTTTCTTGTTTGAGACATTGAAGATAATAATATTATATATATTTAACTAAAAAGATAGAGTTGTCTCTGAAGTGATCACTCATGTTGACAGATAATGTATTGTTCGAAAGAGCTTCATAGTAAATACTATTTTCTAGTGAAAAGAAGTTTTTTGGACACACAAATTTCATTTTTCGAACGCTTTATTTTGAAACATATAGTTAAAGGTTAAGATATTGAATAATATTAAGTGTATTATGTAGTTTAAGATTATTATGAGTAGATGGTGTAGTGTTTGCAAAATAGGAGGGATATTTCCAATATGTGAAATATAATACAACTCATGTTTCACTTTTGAGTAAACTCAAGTGTCAGATCATTTCCCCCTTTTAATTATGTGATTACTGGGTTGATAGTTTCTTAGTTAAATACGATAATCATTGTGAGGTACTTTGAATGACCAAGATGGGAGCTTAGGAATCCTTTTATGGCTGAAGAAGGCTGTGTTAAAGGTTTCTTTTTTTAGATTTTGAGTAATCTATCAAATGATGAGTTTAGGTGAGTGTGTTTTCAATTTTGAAATTCATTTCTTGAAGCTTAGACCTTGTTTACTAGTTTCAGATTTTTATTGTCCTAAAAGTAAGTTTAAATTTTGACTAATTCAATTTTTCAAAAGGAGTTATTTGATCTTATAACTTTATATTTTAATTTGGGTTGCAAATTTTAGTATGATAATCTTTTGGTTTTTTTATTTTTACTAAATTCTATATTTTTACTATTAATCTTTAATTTTTTAGTTTAACTTTTTGATTTTCTTGTAGAAATTCTTTATGTTTGCAATATAGTATTTTTTTTCCTGAATTTGAAAATGAATATGGGATAATTTATTAAATCATGCTATGGTTATTTGGTTACCATTATTTAGGTGATAAAATGCCTTACTTATCCCTTATTTAGAAGAGCATTCATGATTTAAGGATTCAACGGAGGAAGAACATTTTTTTTTTGATTTTGCATATTTCTTATATCGTTTTGAAATATTGGATAAGCATTCAGTTTACACTTCATTATATTTTAGATATTTTGGGGGGTATATATGATTTCATATTATCAGGATGAAATCATTCATTCTTCTACAAAAATATCTTACCTCAAATTTATGAGAGTCAACACAACTTGCCTTTTATTTAGGTTTTAGGAAAGATGGTTCTCGTGATTGACTCCTTTTTTAGAGCGAATATGTTAATCTTATTTCATAAGTAAAAGTTTTAATGTTTCTTCAATATGTTTTCCTTATTCTGATCGTAAGAAGAATATCGCTTATACTTCTTCCCTTTATATAGACTAAGTGGGTTTTGCATATGTCTTAATAGTTTTAAAAGTAATAAAATCTGAGGATTCCATCAAGCCTTATAAGTAATTATAACACCTTGAAAATCGCAAACAATAAGGTAAATATACCCTTCGTTATGAAAGTTAAAAACAAAATATCCCAAGGTCTTATTATGCCCTGACTCCTCTAAAAATAGCACTACAAGCACTAAAAATATAAAAAAGTTCAAGTCTAGTTTCAATTGTGTGTACGTAACCGAATATAATGTTATTCAACAAGAAACCTCTATGATGTTTATTTAATTTCTCACTTTGAAATTCAAACTTTCAAGTAATCACAAGTATGATGCTCAAATGGGTTTCTGAGTGTGATTCTTTAGCACAAGTGGGTATGTCTTTCGAACATGGATAATGAGGGATTGGTGTTTTAAGATTTGGATAAAATGGGTAATGTTTAAGCTTTTGATTTAATGGAGTTTTGGGGTTTAAAAGTTACAACTTTAGAAATGGGTTTGGGGACTAGATTTGTCTCTATAGAAATCCCAAGTAAAAAGGACACAAGTATTGAAATGGAAATTTTATCTTCTGATGTTTTTTCTATATATATTTTTCTTGTTTTGTGAATAAGGATAATGTTCCTTTTAAAGGATTTTTCAAAATCTAGCAAGTGAAGAGTACTTTGGTAAATTTTAAAATTTATGGAATTAAAATTTTAAAAAACTAGATGTTCAAAAATTGCCACCCCGAACTTTGAGTCGACTCAAAGTCTTGAATCATCCTCTTGGAAATTCCTTAAAAATAAAATTTATATGTCAAAACAATATATGTCAATTTGGTTTGTTTGAGTCGACTAAAAATAACTAGAGTGGATGTTTTATTGAGCAAGTAATTAATCATATATAATTATTTACGTCACTACATTCGATCCATAACCAAACAATACTCCATTATGCATTTTGAAAGCCTTGATAAATGGTTTGTTATATAGAGATTTTGAACTTACTTTTGGATACTTATCATAACTATAGCCCAGATTGGATTTGTCATAGTTAGTGGAAGTTCATTTAGTCTTTGATTATGAGATGCTTGAATGAGGATGTGCTCACTGAGTTAACTGGCTGAGTTATCATGCATTTGTGTGAAATTTAACATGCATTGAGTTTAGGTACAAAGTCAGTCTTCCTTATGATATTCCTTCTAAGTTTGTGAAATTCTCGTAGATAAGCCTTGCTTCATGATATAGTTGACTTACTTCCATTTATGTTTCTAAATAAACTCATAACAATGATATGTTTTTCTTGATAGATGATCTTTATATATGAACTTCTCACTATAAATACGAATATCTTATACAAATGGATGTGGGTATCTAGTTTGTCTTTGATGATTGGTCTACAATGCATGGCTTATTTATGAACACTCTTCTTGAACTTCATAGGTGTGTCTTATATCATGATCTTGATATGCTTGCTTTGTACAAGATCTTTTGATTTAGAACTATTATTTACATGGTTGGTTATTTGGTCATGATGTTTCACCTTGTTGGCATATTTTGGACTCAAAGTATTTGATATTCTTTATAAATGATTTAACTTCAATAATGAATTGTGATGGGGTTATGAAGAAAACTTAGTTTTTTTGTGGAGTTTTTAGGTGACTTTGGTAGCAATAGGGGGATATTAGATGACTAAAAACCTGGATAAGTATGAATGAGTTGTGTGAATTAATTTGGGTTTTAGAATTAAAAATGGATTAAATATGATAATTCTTAAGAGAAAATGCTACTGAGGCCACTATAGCGGGTGTCCGACTGATATAGTAGTCTATACCATTCTAACGTGTCTTATAGGCCCTTTTAAAGGGCTCAAATGTTTATCATGTGCCTAGCCAATATGCTAGACCAATTTATCATTATACATGAGCTTATAGAGAGTTTTTTTAGTGTTTCTATTAAAAGATCCATTTGGAAGAACATTGCACTAGTTTACTCACATCTCTTCACAATAAATTGCCATTATTTATTCTTGTAATATGAAGTATTTTGTTTGGTGTAATTCAATATTAAATTAAGTTATTTACTATTGACTATGAATGATTATTACTTGTGCAAGATTGTAATAATAAATTCATAATTAATGTACGATTTAAATTTTCATCTTAGGTAACATTTGAACTGGATGTTATAAATTAATTAATTGGTGAAAATAATTATGTATGATACACTCATAAAATATTTATAATGTGTATTTTATTTTAGGTTGTGAGATATTATCATTTGGACTTGAATCTTGGGTGATACAGAGTCCCATAGAGGCATTTTTAGACCTTTGGTTTTGTCCCCAAAGGTAGGTATAACGTTGGGATATGTTTTGGGTCATTCTCCGTAGCGTTTTGGGTTTATATAAGACTGATAAATTGGGTTTTATGAACCAATGTAATTAAGGATATATAAGCGATGTTAATCCTAATTAATCAATCACGTTAACCCTAAAACACAAACCCTAGGAACATAAAAGTTTTTAGAGAGCTAAGGAAGACTTTCGGAGAAGAACTAAGAGATATCAAGAGTAAGGATTAAGCTAGAAACTTCAACCTTCATTAAAATGGAAGAAATACCTTGATTTATCACAGTTTAATATGTAATTTTTTATGCTTCAATTTCCGTATGAAATCAATATTGGTTTAAAATCATTTTAGGTTTGGATTTATAACATTTTTAGGTTGTAGGATGAGTGTTACGAGGATTTTAGTATGAAAAACTAAAGTTAATGCATTATGGGTTCTACCTTAGTCATGATGATATATGCTTAGAAATTGTTAAGATCTATTATTAATATAATTGGAATAAGCAATCATGTATTTAAAGCAGATGAATCATCTATTTATTACAGACTTTGATAATTTAAGAAACCTTTTCTTGATTAAAATCCAAAATCATTATAAACCCTACCCACATGTTAAAATTAATGATTTAAACCCCATTTTGATGTTTCGATCTTGATAATGATCACAAATGGTTAAAAATAATTTGAGATTATGTTTACGGTATTTATAGGATGATTTAGGGTTATAATAATTCTTAAAGATAATTTGGGGTGAAAATGGTGGAGGTGGTTAGGTTTTGGGGGAGCTTAGGAATTGGAGGTACAACTTTAGTTCCCATGCGCTACAAACAGGGGGCATGCACATGATTGTAAAATATCACTGTGCACACAGATTTTGGATGAATATTTAGGATAGGTCCCCATGCGCACGAATATATAATAGCCCCATGTGCACGGATTTTGGCCGAATATTGAGAGCTCTTGTTTTCATTTAGAATCTTGATCTTCCTTAAAGAGTTCACTGGATGTTTTGATTGGGATATATGGGGATATAATCCTACTAAGTTATCATGGTGATTAAGGTTATAAGATTTTGGAATAGTTTTGAGGATGTGTGAATACTTTAGGTATGTTCAGGTAAATATAACATGTACAATTTATACTATTAAAAGGATGTACATTATCTCTCTCTCTCTCTCTCTCTATATATATATATATATATATATATATATATATATATATATATATATATATATATTGGGGGGGGGCGCTATTGTGACACCCCGCCTAATTAAATACCGGGTGATTAGTCCTTGATTAAAATTAAAACATAATGTTTCGTGTGTTCATTCTTAGTATCATTGCCGAAAACATTTAATATTATTAAGCATCTAATAAATAATTAAGCTAAGTGTAAAAAAAATCCCATTTAATTATACCCAATGAATCCATTAATAAATTTCCATTCTTTAAGATATAAGCTAATTACATTCCTCATAAATATGGTGAATAATGGATATGAATCAAATACTGAAATAAATCAGTATGGGTAAAACATTCCAGTTCCAAGTCTAAAACCATCAAACCATAAAATTCGCAACTGTAACAGAAAAAAACTACTAAAGTAAACTGAGTACAGTCTCTAATAAAACGACCGAGGATGGGCGAAACATGCCCTAAGAGAAATGTCTGAAGAGGAAGAGAAATAACCATTAGAGGCGTCTAAGTGAAAAGACCTGCAACTCCCACAACTGCTGCAACTCGCTACATGATCCACGCGTCCAAGTCTGCTAACCCTATGTTTGGGCACCTGATATATATATATATATATATATATATATATATATATATATATATATATAGCAAAGGAGAGAAGAATAGCAAGAAACGGGTCAAAGCCCGAGTTGTAAAAATATTTGTTTTAGCAAGTATTTAAAACTAAAATAATGCAATTATTATGTGCATGTTTGTTTCGAACTCTCAGATGAGATTCTCACCTCTCTACTATTGTGCACACCTAACGTACGTCTATTCTAACCTAATTACCCATAATGTTGCCAAGTAGGTCATAGACTTAAACTTCTAAATTTATTTATTTTTACAAAAAAAAAAAAATTCACAAATAAGATGTGACAACCCGGTATCCGAAATAAGGGGTGGCCAGCCCGATACTCCAATAATACAGCAATCATGGATGGAAATCATTCTCAGCATCGTAAAAATAAAATAGGTATACGGGAAAACCACCCAATTAATCAGAAAACGGGCTGCCAAATTTTTTTTTTTAACTATAAGTTAAGAAAATAAGTTAAACAACCCAATCTGATCAGAACGTGGAATTCCAAGGAAACATATATTAATAAGAAAACAACCATACAATAAGAGGACCGAATAATTGGCGGTCCACAGTTACATACAACGTATTACCACAGTTCAATAATTTACATATTACATTCATTATACAATTACAACAGTTTGGGCCACATGCCCAAATAAAGACCCGATCATAACTAGAAAGCAACAAAGAAGGAGTCTACACAAAATGTCCTGTGATATTCGCAAAATGTCACGGCTCCTCAAAAGACACTGGAATAGGGAGGTCATTACGGGCGACCATACGGTGGAGCACCTGAGCGGTTATAATATATATATGCACAATAAGAAGAAAGAACGGGTCAGGGCCCGATTTTATGTGATCACCAGATAAATGAATAGTATGACAAGAACGAACAGTTAATCATGGATGATAAAGATGATATTCTAGCATGGTAACATCATGAAATAAACTAAGACAATTAAATGATGATAAGTAAGAATCAATTATATACGAGAATAAGAATAATCATCAAGCTTTTTCATCTTTCATCCTTTTCATTTTATCTTTCCATTCCTTACCAGGAATACAAATTTTACCATGTGCCCTTTTTGGCACGTATTTCAATTGTATGCTCTTTGTGGCATGTACTATGCTCTTTATGGCATTAATATCCATCAAGTCCAACTCGATGTTATAATAGTTATAAGTATATATATAATGATTCTAAGATCGCCCGTACAGGTTTCCCCACTGTGCGCGCCCCTAAATAACCATCATCTTCCAGGGCCTATCATAAGACAACCTGGGATCCTATCGAAACGTCGGGAAGCGGCCATATGCCTGCGGGGTAGTCATAACCACACCCGAAATTACCTACCCATTGCAGAAAAATATAAAACAAGCACTCATATGGCCTAGGACTATATCCATCCTGCATTCATTAGCCAGGGGGCTTCACCTTACGCACGAACTTCCCTTAAGATGGTATTTAGAGAGGGTGTGTTCCAACCATTTTATTAATTTCCATTACATGATTTACTAAGTTATCATTTACTTCATCCATTTACATTTTATCAAATGCATTATGGTTATCCGGAACTATACGTGCTTCAGATCATCATAGTAACCTCGACGAATATTTAAACTCCCAAATTATTTTCCCAAGTCTCCTTATGGCCTTTATAATCGAGCATTATACCTTAAAATTAACTTCTAAGGTCTACAAAACTATCTAGTAGACTCCTAGACTCCTACTAATTATAAAAAGGAATTAATGCCTAAACAACACTTCCCTCACCCTCGAAATAAATCCCCAAATCTACCAATTCTCATCTAAGGTAGTAAACTAACTCACCTAAAACTCTAGGACTCTAAGTTGACTTCATATAAGAAGGTTCCTAAGTCCTAAGACTAGAGAAAAGGGATTGAAAATGAAAAAGAAAAACAATTTAAAAATGCAGGATTTCTGAATCGATTCGGCCTAGCCGAATAGATTCGGCCAGAAAATATAGGATTCTGCATAAATGCCAAATCGATTCGGACTAGGCCGAATCGATTTGGCGCACCTAATCCTGGAAACTGTCCCTGGGCGAATCGATTCAGTCCTGCGAATTTTGCCAATTTTGCATATGGAGTCTTGGACTCCAAAATTTCTCCCCAACTCATATCCATTCAAACCAACTCATTTATTGTCACCAACACATCATAAATACTACTAACTACTACCATAACCATCAATAATCATTCAAATCATTCTTTAATGATTCAAGACCCACAAATACACAAAAACCCTAAACTAGTTAAACCCTAATCAATACACCATTATCACAACTAATCATTTATCTTAAACCACATATAGCAAGTGGAAAACTTGCCTCAATCGAGAAAATGCAGATTTTTCTTGTGTTATATCAAGAATCCCTCCTAATTCTTCAATCTCTTCTCCTTTCTCTACTCTTTCTCTTCCTCTCTCTAGTTCTCTCTAGGTTTAGGAATATAATTAAGGGAAAATGGGAGACTTAATCAAGACATAAATCGTGCCTTTAGTCTACAATTTACAACTTAAGTGGTAAATACCACATTAAATGGTTCGCAACTACACATATATGTTAGAACTAGTTAAAAGTGCCCATAACCTCAAAATACAATATGTCACATATTTTGACTATCTCGCACCTCCCGGAACTAACTACGCCCTCCAAATTATAATTTGGAAATTTTATAATTCATTCTAGTTCTGGTTTCATTATTAAGCCAAATGTCATTTTAATTCATATGACATTATAAAACACAACATGGAAATATTCACCTATACTTACGGTAAATATGCAACATCATAGTAAATATTAACTTTTCTTTCTTAAATTAATACTTACTCCACATCCCAACATTTTATATATAATTACCATACCTAGTAAATAAATATAAAATAGGTTCTCATAAACGAGGGTTCTTACATACTCCCCCCCTTATGAGGGAATTTTGCCCCCAAAATTCAAGTGTACCTTGTAAGAAGAGATGCGGATACTTCTCCCGTATGTCGTCCTCACGTTCCCACATTGATTCTTTAGCATTGTGATGACTCCATTGGACTCTCACCAAGGGCACCACCAGAGACCTCAACTTACGCTCCCCATGCTCAAGAATAGAAACCGGTTGTTCTTCATATGAAACGTCGGGTTACAAGTCAATGTCCTCGAAAGGGATGTGCCAAAGGGTACCTTCACATCTCTTATACGTCTTCAGAGAGGAAACATGGAATAAATCGTGAATTGTTTGCAAAGGTTCCGGTAAGGAAAGTTGATATGCCACTAGACCGACTTTCGTAATAACTGGAAAAGGTCCAACAAAGCGTGGCGCAAGCTTTCCTTTCTTCTCGAAACGCTTGATGCCTTTCATGGGTGACACTCGAACCAAAACTTGGTCCCCAATATCCAATTCCATGTGCCTTCTACCCGCATCAGCATAGCACTTTTGACGGTCTTGTGCTATCCGAATGCGATTTCGAATGAGTTCAATTTTAAAAGAAGTGTCTTGGATAATTTCAGGTCCAAGAAATTTATTATCTCCCACTTCTAACCAACAAGCGGGAGATCTACAAGGCCTTCCATACAAAGCTTCATAGGGCGCCATTCCAATAGTAAATTGGTAAGAGTTGTTATAAGCAAACTCAATCAATGGAAGATATTGTTCCCAACCACCGTTGAAGTCAAGCATACACATACGAAGCATATCCTCCAACATCTGATTTACCCTTTCAGTTTGGACATCTGTTTAAGGATGATAAGAAGAGCTTAACTTCAATTCGATCCCCATCGCCTCTTGGAAACTTCACCAAAAGTGGGAGGCAAAGATCTTATCTCTTTCAGAAAGAATATTTAAAGGCACCCAATGGAGTCTTACAACCTCCGCGATGAATAATCGGGCATAACGAGCAGTGTCATAATCCGTACGCATGGGTAGGAAATGTGCCGACTTAGTCAAACGGTCGATAATCACCCAAATAGAATCACAACCACTCTACGACCTTGGCAAGCCCGTAATGAAATCCATCGATATGCTTTCCCATTTCCATACCGGAATTTCTAACGGTTGCAATAAACCTGTCGGTCGCTGATGATCGATTTTGACCAACTGACAAGTAATGCATTGGGACACGAACTCAGAAATATCCCTCTTCATACCTGACCACCAATACTGACGCGCGCATGTCTTGATACATCTTGTCCCCACCAGGATGTACCATAAATTTCGACCCATGATATTCGTCCATCACTGCCCGTCTCAAATCCCCTTCCTCTGGAACAATGAGTCTTCCATGGAAGCGTAGTCCAGCCTCAAAACTAATCGAGTAGGACTCCGCTCCCTCGAACAGTAATCGGTGTATATGGTATTGACAACCCTTATCCCTTCCTTGGGCTTCTACAATTCTTGCAATGATGGTAGGGGTAATGGTCATTACCGACATGAATGCTCTCACCACCGCATCCTCCTGAGTGAGTTCCTTCCACTTAGCTTTCCATACAACAGCTAACTCTCCATCGAGTTTCCTACATAAGGAATTCGCTAATACGTTCGCCTTTCTCGGATGATAATGGATATCAAATTGATGATCTTTCACGAACTCCAACCAACGACGCTATCGCATACTCAAATCCTTCTGTGAAAATAAATCTTGCAGCGATTTATGGTTCGTGAAAAGACTAAACTTCTCCCCCAAGAAATAATGCCTCCATATCTTCAAGGCAAAGACAACCGCGGAAAGTTTAAGTCATGCACCGGATAATTTCTTTCATGGGGCTTTAACTTGCGAGAAGCATACGCAATAGCCCATCTTTCTTGCTGAAGTACACCTCCTAATCCTTGAAGAGATGCATCGGTGAAGACTAGATATTCCAATCCCGGTTTTGGCAATGCAAGGACTGGAGCCAAAGTTAACCTATCTTTGAGCTCATCAAATGCAGCCTGACAAGAATTATTCCAAATAAATATCACTCCCTTCCAGGTTAAATTTGTCAAAGGGCTAGCGATTTTAGAAAAACCCTTAATAAATCGACGGTAATAACCCACTAAACCCAGAAAACTACGAACTTCGATAGGTGTTGTTGGCTGACCCCACTCCCTCACTGCAACCACCTTGCTCGGATCCACCAATATACCCTGGGACGTCACCACATGTCCCAGAAATTGTACATCCTGTAACCAAAGCCATACTTCTCAAACTTAGCATACAATTAGTGATCCCTCAATCTTTGTAGGACCAACCTTAAATGAATAGCATGATCAGCTTCCGTTTAAGAATAAACTAAGATATCATCGATAAATACAATAACAAATTGGTCCAGGAAGTCCCGAAATACCCTATTCATGAGATCGATAAATACAGCGGGGGCATTGGTTAGTCCAAAGGGCATAACCAAGGATTCATAGGATCCATATCGGGTCAGAAATGCGGTCTTGGATACATCCTGTTCCCGTATCCTTAATTGATGATACCCCATCCTCAAATCTATTTTAGAGAAGTACAACGCTCCCCTAAGTTGGTCAAATAGATCATCAATGCGAGGTAAAGGGTACTTATTTAGGATGGTGATTTTGTTCAACTCTCTATAGTCCACACATAACCGGAGAGAACCATCTCTTTTCTTTACAAATAATACCGGAGCACCCCATGGTGACGTACTGCACCTAATAAATCCCTACTCTAAAAACTGCTGAATTTGATCTCTCAACTCCCTCATATCCATAGGATCCATACGTATGGATCTTTCACAATAGGTCGAGTTCCCGGGTCCAAATCAATCACAAACTCAATCTCTCGACTTGGAGGTAATACCGGTATTTCCCGAAAAACATCTTCAAAATCTCTAACATTCGGAAGAGAATTCAGGGGAACAACTACATCCCTAGAAGTATCCTCCGCAATATAATATAAATAGGTACTCGTAGCACCCTCCATATAAGGCATAACAACCAAGAACATTTCTTGTCCTGGAACTGCAAAGACTATACTCTTCCCGTAACAATTTACTATCGCGCGATATTTCACTATCCAGTCCATACCTAAAATAACATCATACCCGACCATGTCAAGGACGAGTAAATCGGCCTCAAAGCACAAGTTACCAAGATTAATCCTTATGCTCTTACAAATAAAGAAAATCAATGAACCATCACCCATAGAGGATTCAACGCTACTGAAAGTACTCTCAGCAGACTTTATCAAATCTGTGGTCTGAGCAAAACTCCTAGAAATGAAAGAGTGTGTCGCGCCCGTATCAAATAATACCCGACCCATATGCCCTTGGATGAGAAACTTACCCTTAATCGGTGGCGGTGTCGGAGGGGCTGGAGGAAGCATAGCCTCCTGAATGTGATAAACCCGTCCATACTGCAGTTGCCCCCGTTGTGGAGGAATAACCGAATTAAGTGCCTGCGGCAGAAATTGAACAGATGGTTGTTGTGGATCCCTAGGAAGATGTCCTACAATCAACTGAGGACACGACCTCTTATAATGGCCCAGCTCTCCGCACTGAAAACATTTTCCTTGATTGTTTCGAAACTACCCCGAACCTCGGACCTACTGGCCTCTACCTCCATTCCCACCTCTGCCTACTTGTTGTTATGGCGGTCCGCCTTGACCCGGCCTGTTTTTATTACCACTCGCATTAAATCCACCAAAGCATTGGCGTTTAGACAAATCCCCTTGTTGGGGGTCCCTCTCTCTTTGCTTACTCCCCGAAGATTGGGATGAAGGAGATGCTCCTCCCCCAATCCCATTCCCTCCGGGTCTTCCCACTTGCCCCATCGCTATAGCCTTCTTGCTACTTTGCACAAACAACCTATCCTCTTGGCAATGAAGTAAAGTCTTATTCATCACATCCCCAAATGTTTGTAAAGTCGTATTTCCAACAAATAATGTTTCATCCGCCAATGTAAACCTCCCACAAACTTGGAGATTCTCCTCTCTTCTGGAGTCACTTCATCCGGTATAAAAATTGCCAATCGGGTGAACTCCTCTTCATACTCTGCAACAGATCTCTCTCCCTGTACTACATCTTGAAGCTTCCTTCGCACCTCCCTTTGAACTGCGGGAGGGAAGTACTTTCCGTCAAACAAGGCACAAAAATCAGTGATTGACATCGTATCCCTCTGCTCTGGTGTAGTCATTAACCCCCACCAATGTAATGTCGATCCAACAAGCTTGAAAGTAACAAGGATTTTCTTCTTCTCCTCACTACATTCTACCATTCGAATATGGCGTTGCATGTCTTTCTTCCATTGATTTTCCCTTATAACATTCGAGCCTTTATCGAATTTCGAAGGATGGCCCTTTAGAGAAGACTCTCTAACTCTTTCCCACGGAGAAGGTCCCATAGGAGCTTGTGCCTCTTGCCCCCGTGGTTGAGCTTGTGGCATTTGTTGTACCACTGCAGTCATCACTGCATTCTGCTTGGGCCATTATGTTTGCCACATCACCAGCATTGATATTCCCTGGTGGCGGCGGTGGAGGACCAACCTCCTCTTCCACAACTCTATTACGTCGAGCGGGACGTCCTCTCTTAGGCGACATCTGAGATGGAGAAACAACAGAGTTAGGATATTATATAAAACAATCCATCTTGCAGAAGATCGCAAACATAAGCAATAAAGCAGTCCTAACATTAGGCTCTATATGAAAGAACGCTACGGTAGAACGTGACAAGTCCACATAGATCCTAAAGTCTCTAGAACCTGATGCTTTGATACCATCTGTGACAACCCGTTATCTGAAATAAGGGGTGGCCAGCCCGATACTCCAATAATACAGGAATCATGGATGGAAATCATTCTCAGCATCATAACAATAAAATAGGTATACGGGAAAACCACCCAATTAATCAGAAAACGGGTTGCCAATTTTTTTTTATTATTACAAGTTAAGAAAATAAGCTAAACAACCCAATCTAATCAGAACGTGGAATTCCAAGGAAACTTATATTAATAAGAAATAACCATACAATAAGAGGAACGAATAAACTGTCGGTCCACATTTACATACAACTTATTACCACAGTTCAATAATTTACATATTACATTCATTATACAATTACAATAGTTTGGGCCACACGCCCGAATAAAGACCCGATCATAACTAGAAAGCAACAAAGAAGGCGTCTACACATAATGTCTCGTGATATCTGCAAAATGTCACGGCTCCTCAAAAGACACTGGAATAGGGAGGTCATTACGGGCGACCTTGCGGTGGAGCACCTGAGCGGTTATAATATATATATGCACAACAAGAAGGAATAACGGATCAGGGCCCGGTTTTATGTGCTCACCAGATAAATGAATAGTATGACAATAATGAACAGTTAATCATCAATGATAAAGATGATATTATAGCATGGTAACATCATGAAATAAACTAAGACAATTAAATGATTATAAGTAAGCATCAATTATATACGAGAATAAGAATAATCATCAACCTTTTTCATCTTTCATCCTTTTCATTTTATCTTTCCATTCCTTACCAGGAATACAAATTTTATCATGTGCCTTTTTTGGCATGTATTTTAATTTTATGCTCTTTGCGTCATGTACTATGCTCTTTGTGGCATGTACTATGCTCTTTATGCCATTAATATCCATCAAGTCCAACTCGATGTTAGAATAGTTATAAGTATATATATATAACGATTCTAAGACCGCTCGTCTGGGTTTCCCCACTGTGCGCGCCCCTAAATAACCATAATCTTCCAGGGCCTATTATAAGACAACCTGGGATCCTATCGAAACATCGGGAAGCGTCCATATGCCTGAGGGGTAGTCATAACCACACCCGAAATTACCTACCCATCGCAGAAAAATATAAAGCAAGCGCTCATATGGCCTAGGACTATATCCACCCTGCATTCATTAGCCAGGGGGCTTCACCTTACGCACGAACTTCCCTTAAGATGGTATTTAGAGAGGGTGTGTTCCAACCATTTTATTAATTTCGATTACATGATTTAGTAAGTTATCATTTACTTTATCCATTTACATTTTATCAAATGCATTATGGTTATCCGGAACTATATGTGCTTCAGATCATCATAGTAACCTCGATGAATATTTAAACTCCCAAATTATTTTCCCAAGTCTCCTTATGGGCCTTATAATCGAGCATTATACGTCAAAATTAACTTTTAACGTCTACAAAACTATCTAGTAAACTCCTAGACTCCTACTAATTATAAAGAGGAATTAATGCCTAAACATCACTTCACTCACCCTCGAAATAAATCCCCAAATCTACCAATTCTCATCTAAGGTAGTAAACTAACTCACCTAGAACTCTAGGACTCTAAGTTGACTTCATATAAGAAGGCTCCTAAGTCCTAAGACTAGAGAAAATTGATTGAAAATGAAAAAGAAAAATAATTTAAAAATGCAGGATTTTCGAATCAATTCGGCCTAGCCGAATCTATTCGGCCAGAAAATATGGGATTCTGCATAAATGCCAAATCGATTCGGACTAGGCCGACTCGATTCGGTTTACCTAATCCTGGAAATTGTCCCTGGGCGAATCGATTCGGTCCTGGGAATTTTGCCAATTTTGGCTATGGAGTCTTTGACTCCAAAAATTTTCCCCAACTCATATCCATTCAAACCAACTAATTATTTGTCACCAACACATCATAAATACTACTAACTACTACCATAACCATCAATAATCATTCTTTAATGATTCAAGACCCACAAATACACAAAAACCCTAAACTAGTTAAACCATGATCAATACACCATTATCACAACTAATCATTTATCTTAAACCACATATAGCAAGTGGAAAACTTGCCTCAATTGAGAAAATGCATATTTTTCTTGTGTGGTAGCAAGAATCCCTCCTAATTCTTCAATCTCTTCTTCTTTATCTACTCTTTCTCTTCCTCTCTCTAGTTCTCTCTAGGTTTAGGAATATAATTAAGGGAAAATGGGAGACTTAATCAAGACATAAATCGTGCCTTTAGTTTACAATTTACAACTTAAGTGGTAAATACCACATTAAATGGTTCGCAACTACACATATATGTTAGAACCAGTTAAAAATGCCCATAACCTTAAAATACAATATGACACAGATTTTGACTATGTCGCACCTCCTGGAACTAACTACGCCGTCCAAATTATCACTTGGAAATTTTATAATTCATTTTAGTTCCAGTTTCATTATTAAGCCAAATGTCATTTTAATTCATATGACATTATAAAACACAACATGGCAATATTCACATATACTTACGGTAAATATGCAGCATCATAGTAAATATTAACTTTTCTTTCTTAAATTAATACTTACTCCACATCCCAACATTTTATATCTAATTACCGTACCTAGTAAATAAATATAAAATAGTTTCTCATAAACGAGGGTTGTTACATAAGATTTTTTATAAAGTAAGTGAAGAAAAACCCTTCACTATTGGTTTATAGAGGAATTCATGAACAAGAAATAAAAAATTTGAAATGAATCCTAACAAAAACCTAGATTTAGGACCTTTGTAAGGTCTAGATTGAAATGAAATTCTTACATATTCATGGACTAGATCAATAATATTGGATGATTTCATCTCAACTCCATCATTGTTATTTCTCGAGCACCAAATCCTCCAGCAAATGTAGCACGGTAGAATAATGGAGAGCAAAGCCTTTATATTGTTACCTTTAGAATGTAACCACCAAGACATGAGGAACATTTTGAGAGAGGAGAAATGAAATTTATATCCCATAATACCTGAGAAATGCTTCAAAACTTCTTGATCAAGGCGACTAGACCTAAAAAGGTGATGAAAATCTTATTCAACCAAAATTGTGCAACATCTGCATTTTGGAGCTAGTAAAATGTGTAGGCTCTTTAAACACGGATACAAAGGAAGAGCCTTACGTAGTAGTCGCCATATATAGAATGATACTTTAGGAAGCACTCTGGGATTCCATATAATTGAAAATGAAAAAAGGTTACAATCTCTAATTCGCACAAGGTCCCAAGCATATTTTAAGGAAAAAATACCATTTGAATTTGGCTTCCAAACAGCTGGATTGTTCAACTACGAATTATCATGATAGGTGTCCCACACTTTTTACATTCTTATCCATGTTAAGATTGAAAATGAAGATGATCCGTAAACATTTTTCTCCTCCAAGGACTTGTATCTTCTATTCATGAAATTTTCCTAGATATTTCCACCTTTTTAAAACGAAGCCCCAAGTTTTCATGAGTATGCTTTGACAATATTAGTTAAATTTTTAACAGACACACCACCTTTTAAGTATGGAAGACATAAATGCTGCCATTGAACCCATTTATGTTTTAGTTGTTCTCCTTTAGCTCCCCAAATTAATGTCACAAAATTCTATTCTAAGCATTGAATAACCGAATCCGGGGGGTCTAGGACACAAAAAGTATGGAAACACATTGACTTCATTGCTGATCTGAGAAGTTTTAGCCGACCTGTGTGAGAAAGAATTTTTCCAGCCCATTGCATAACCTTCTGATTGAGTGGCGTTTCCAACTGGCCAAAAAGAGCCGCTGGTTTTCGTCCGCTAAATAGTAGAACTCCCAGGTATTTCATTGGAAGTTTTTTCTCCGCAAAACCAGTGGCGATATTGATTGTGTTTCTTTGAACATTGGGTGTTATTCCTGGGCATGCAAATGATGATTTACTGTTGTTAATGAGCTGGCCAACATTAGTTTCGTACTCCTTCCGAAATTCCCTTAGGCGGTAAGGCTCATTTTGTCACCATTTATGAAAATAAGACAATCATCAGCAAATGATAATGACAGAATTATTTCGTAGACTTTAGGAGTTGAAAACCTTTTCACCCTCTGTTGAATAAAAAGTTGAAGTAGTCCTCTTGACAGAATTTCAGTGATAATGATAAATAGGCTCGATAACAGTGGATCTCCTTGCCGCACTCCACATTTTGATTTGAAAAATCCACATGATTTCCCATTAACACAAATGGATTACCAACAATTTGAAATTTCAAGCCACACCATATCAATTCAAATTTTCGAAAATCAAAAAGCACGAAGGAGTTTGGAGATACATAGCCAAGAAACCTTGTCATAAGCTTTTGAAATATCCAATTTATTTAAAACATTGGATCCTCGAACTTTTTTGTTGAATGTTGACATAATTTCCTGTGCCAACAAAATGTTATCCATTATATTACGACCTTTGATGAATCCCGCTTGAAAATTTGATATTATTTTTGGAAGCAAAAGACGAAGCCTATTATTCATGATTTTTGTAATTATTTGATTACAAAAACTACATAAACTAATAGGCCTATAGTCGCTACAAAATTTTGGCTTTGTAATTTTTCGGATGAGAACAATGTTGGTTGATGTCCAACTTCTTGGAATCTCCGTTACTGCAAAGAAAGATAAAATAGCATTATGCAAATCAAGTTTAATAGTTTCCCAACAATGTTGAAAAACCTATCCATTATAACCACAGGGGCCTTCCGCGCTATTTTTATCCATTCCAAAAACTGTAGCTTTAATTTCATCCTTCTTCGGAAACCTTATGAGAGTATCATTTTCTTCTTGAGATATTATTGAAGGAATGGCATTCAAAAGATTAAAGTCCATAGGTATATTGGACTTATTAGTAAGAATAGCTTCAAAGTGCTTGACCAATTCCTCCTCAATATTGTTTTGGCCAGTAATATCTCTCCCCTCTGTCATTTTTGACACTATGAATAAGAAGCTTTGATTTTTTCCCTTAGCCATAGTATGAAAAATACTAGTGTTGGAATCACCCTCTGTAGCCCATTTGACCCTTGCCTTTTGCCGCCAATATTCTTCCTCAATGCTCATTTCTTTGTTGAACCAGGCTTTAGCTTTGAAAAACACCTCCCTATTCATCAGATTAGGATCCACAACATAGGCAATCTCCTTGTAAATGAATAAATCTTCTGCATTTTTAACTCTTTGATGGATATTCTTAAAGGAATTAATATTCCACGACTTGAGAACCTATTTTAACCTTTTTAGTTATGTTGCAAATGTGTATAAAGTTTCCCCTCTCAAATATCCATGCCAAGAGTCTGAAACAAGTTTATTAAAATCTGCATGATTAGTCCAAGCATTAATAAAGTGAAATGGTTTAGGAATACCATCCAAATTCGATTTTAGTCGTAGAAATAGCGGAGAATGGTCTGAATTTGTTCTATGGAGATGCTCTACTAAAGAGATAAAACCATTCAGTGTTGCAAAAAATTTTGTCAAACTGAGCTAAAATCCGAGAGGCTCCATCTCTATTATTTTACCAGATAAATTTCGACCCTTTAAAATCCAATTCTAACAAACCTGAATGAGATATACATCCATTGAATTCCTCTACGGCCAAATTATTAATACCTCTCCCTCCCACTTTTTCTGATTAAGATCGTACAACATTAAAATCACCCCCCACAACCCATTGGCCTTGAGTAGAGTTTGAAAGATTTTCTAACTCTACGCATAAATTCCTCCTACCAACCAGTTTGCATTTAACGTAGACACAAGATATGAAAAATGGATGTGGAAAGTTTCCGTGATCCACCTTGAATGAAAGAATATGACTGTGATCGCTTAAAACATTGAATGACCAATCATACTTCCAAAGCGCCCAAATTTTGTTATTGACATTTGACATTTGACATTTGACATTCTGCCATGAAAATTTATTCGATTACAAAGATATGCTATATTTCCAGCAACAATTTTAGGCTCTAGAAAATAAACAACACATAAATTATAATTTCAAATTAATTTTTTCAATCTCCGAATTGAAGGGGCATTATCCAATCCCCTAATATTCCAGAATAAGCAGCTGGTCATTTAAACTTTAGAAGAGAAGTATGTGAGGGCCCACATATCTTCTAGTGTACTCTTTTTTTTGGATCCAAAGTTTCTCGGGTTTAGCTTTTTTTCCAACTTTGAACACCTTTTTGTATTTGACTCCAATTGATTTTGAGAAATCGACCAATTGCTCCATATTCATTGGACTTGAATTATCATTCTCATTCTCCTCACTGTCTATCGCCCATGATGGTTTAAGAAGGTTTTTGTCTTTGAAAGTCCATAATTTTGTCTTTGGGAGATCATGCATGTCGACTTCAATTATCTCTCCTTCTTCAAACGTTTCTATGGCCATACTTATTTCTTTTCCCAGTAAAGAAACCAGGTTGTTGGTTGTGTCTTTGGAGAAGGTATCCATGCAAAGGAAATCTAAGTTTAACTCCTGAGTTTCTTCAGTAACCTCATATTCATTGGCTAACAATGCAAATTTATTGGTGCAAGATATTGTAAAGGGTGGGACCAAAGGTGTATAAAAATTGGTGGGAGATGGGACAGATGGGGTAGAAAATTTGGTGGGAAGTGGTACAGTTAGAAGAGAAAGATTAGTGTGGTTTTTGTATGTTGAAGGATAATTTAGGTTTTGCGTATTATTAGGGTTATTTTTTTGAAAAAAAGGTTTGGTAGGCTAGTTTGGGGTGAATGAATGGTTCACTGGGATCAAGGTTGGAAAATATGAGGTTCTTGCACTAGGTTTTTGAAACATCATATGGAGTCCTTGAATGTAGGGATTGTTTAGCTGACTTTATTCTCCAAATGATATCCACCAGCACCACTTTGCCTTTTGGCATTCAACTCCGGTTATCAATGGTGATTATTTCTTTACAAGAACAGTCTGCTTCAGAATGTCCTTTCCTCATGCAAGCAGTGCAGAAAATGGGTACATTTTCATAAATAATGGCCTGCCAAAACCCAGGCTTAGTTCCACATCCAATCCAAAATCATAGTGGCATTAGCTTTGAAATGTCAATTTCAATGATAAGCCTACATTGTCTTGGACTGTACATAAGTGCAATAGCTTCATCCAATTCAAGCGGAGATCCCAGTAGTTTTGCAATAGAAAATAAGGCTCCATTGTCAAAGAAATGAACAGGAAGGTATGGGAGTGAATCCCACACAGGCACTACTGGACAGTCCTGACCTCTGTTGAAGAATTGAGTCCACTTTGAAACCTTCATTAAATGTTTAAAGATTAACCAGTAGCCTCTAAGCCAGATACTCAAATAATACTCTTCAGAGTGAAGACGGATCAAAATATGTTCATTATCTATAAGGCCTATAGAAAAACCTCCTCTAAGAGAGAATTTTTTAAACGCTTTTCTGATGACTTCCAGAGGCGCTCTACCAACTGTAAATTTTCCCACCAGTGAATGCCTAAATGGGGCATCCAGATTATCGATGTCTCCATCCTCAAAATGAAGTGTTGGTTCACCCTTGTACATCAATGGTTTATTGATGAGGAAACTGTTGTGGTGTATAAGAGTTGAAGATAGAAGCGAAAGATTTCTTTGCCTCTCTATCTATGTCAGGTGGTTTTGGAGGGTGTGCATGGTCATTTGGTTGGTGAGTCACCATCATTGTAGATCTCAAGACTTCTCTGAGTTTTAAACTCTAATTGATCCTTGATTTTTCTCAGGATCTTATAAATTGTCTCCTTGAACACTGCGTTGATTACTTATAAAGCCTTGGAAGGATTTGCCTTATCTCCATTCTTTCGTCCTCCACAATGTTTTTTCCCCTTAGACTTATACTTCTAATTATATGTCAAAAGAGTAACCCGTATTGCCCATACAATACGCTATTAAAATCATTTTACCCCTTAAACCACATTCCGTACCCACTGTTCTAATAGTTAATCTTTTACTCACCAAATTTTATTTAATTATCAATATTACCATATCTACCAATTTCACATAGTATAATTTAACCACAAGTATATATATATATATATATATATATATATATATATATAAAATAAAGCAGGAGGGTGTTTTGCCACATCATACAAATTTTGCCACATCATATAGCCACGTCATACAACTTTGCCCTCCTCCTTTATTATTGCCACATCATATAAGTTTATACACAAAACCTATATAAACATATATTGTATCTATCTATATAATAAAGCATGAGACCCACGTGTAAACATAAGCTAACTGACGATCAAATGGAGACCCACGTGTCATGCTCGATCTTTGAACCCATGCTGCGTTTGAACCCACGATTTTCCAAAATCTTCATCATTACCTCGAGCCTCTCAAATGTTACATCCTGACTTTCTTTTACACACCCACTCTCTCGCCTCTCCATCAAACCCAGAACTCTTTCTAACACTCGGTCTGCAACTCAAGTCCATTCTCTATTTGAAATGTGTTTCAAATAGAGCTTTCAAACCCTCAACGCTTTTAAAGTCATTTCGTTTGTAACTTTTCTCCCTACAATAAGATGATTTCGTATGATTTTTTTACGGGGTTTGAAGAACTCATTTCAAAATATGTTTTTGTCCATTTTTTACGCAAGGCTTTTAGTGGATATCACTTTCTCTCTCCTTTTTGTCCTGGATCTGATATGAAATGGATATCACTTCTTTTCTTTTTTATTTCTTCTACAGGTAATTTCTACTTCGTTATTAGTGCAAATTTCTTTCATCATCACCTGAGTTTGTTGTTATGGCCTCTTACGCATGTTAATCTAAGCCATCTTTCATTGCAAAATGTGTTTTTGTCAAAATCGTTTTTAGATATTTCAACTATGCCATTTTTTCCCGGGTTAACCTCTCTCTCTCCGTGTATTCATGTTCTAGGTGGTATGTATTTTGATTGTTTTTTCAAAACTGAAGTGTATTTTGTATTGACATTTCGGATATGAAGTGTATTCATGAGTTGGATCTAAAATGGGTCCCTCTCAAAAAATTACGGCCAGGGCATATGTGGTTTTGTTATGTGAGAACTCAAATCTCAACTGCAAAGGTACCTAATTTTGGAGCTGAAACAAAAGATCTTTTCTTTTTTGGGTAAACCTCTCTCTGTCCGTGTATTCATGTGCTTGGTGGAGTGTATTTTGATTTTGGTTTCAAAATTGAAGTGTATTTTGTATTAACATTTCAGATCTGAGGTGTATTCATGAGTTGGAACTGGATTTGGTTATCGTATGGGAAAGAAGATGTGGAACTGGGTTTGGGTATGATGAGAGAGAGAAGGAGGTTTCAAACCCGTGTATTCATGAATTTTCGGGTCCGGATACAAGCTCTCTCTCTCTCTCTCTCTCCATGTATTCATGAGAAGGATACAAGCCCTCTCTCTCCTTGATCGTTAGCAACCAACTTGGTGGAGGGCATGTGTTCCCGGCCTTCTCTCCAAATGGAATTTTAACATTTCATTTGGTTGGAGATACAGATCGTTATCAGCCAGCTCCAAATGGAATTTTAACATTTTGCGACCTTCTCTCTTGCAGATACAACCGTCTCTCTTGCAGATACAACCGTCTCTTTCTGCAACGAAAAATGGGTAAGAGTTTAACACGAGTTCCTGAGCTCGGTTTTGTTTTCAGTTTTGTTTTCTCTATCTCAACTATTTTTTAATTTTGTTTATCTCAGATCTATTGACTAAAAGTTGCATCAATTTACTGTTTTACTTTTGGTGTAATTTATTGTATAATATTTTTTTTATGATACCACTTTATTGAGCCCATAAAATCAAAGTTTGTGCACTTACAAAGGTTTAAGATATACCAAAGTGTTTTCTGAGCGTGACATCAGATAGGCAATGTAATGCAAGGCAAGGTATCAGAGTGTTTGATTTCGCTTTGGAGCCTTAGTTTTTGGGATTTGAGTTTTTTTTTTTTAAATTTCTTATGGAGGAAATGATTTAAAGGAAAAAGAATTTGTTACAAGACATATTTTTGTTTGCCTTTGAATTCTTTAGTTTTTGATTTACGACAGGGGAAGATTTATTGTAGTTAGCTTTGGCTTTATAACAGGGGAATATTAGTTTTATAACAGGGGAGGGGAATATTAGTTTTGTTCTCTCTTTGTATTGTAATTTTTGTAGGTGGGGATGGAAATGAAATGGTTGTAATGTTACTGGGCATGCATCACTTACACCTATTATGTATTTTAGTTACACCTATCATCATTTTCTTTGCTTTACATCTCTTATAGTAGGATTTTTGTTGGAGGGTACAATTTTGTCATCAGTGTTAATACAAGTGACGTTCATTTGCTATTGTTGATTGATGAGGGACCTGTCACTTAATACGAGTGAAGTTCTTTATATTTAATGAAACAAGAATAAAGGGCTTGAGAAGCGTAAGATTTATACATTCAGCGTTTGAAAATTAATTTTTTCTCATGTTTCAATTTTAGAAGACGTATTTATTTATGTGTTGAAAAATATTGTTATTATCACAAATCTCCAAAACCTCGGTCCTATATTAAAGTTGCACGTAAATTGTCATGTGCTGTGACAGTAGAAAGAAATGACCACACAAGGGGAGGCTAATGGCCTTGGGAAGTTCAGTATTTGTCATATGAATTCTTACTCAAATATTTGCTAGGTGGAGCAATCGTGTGTTACTAATATATGTGCCTATTAGAAAAATGAAAAATGTCCATAATCCTAAATATTTGGGAGTAAAATAATATATGTTGGAAGTATTAATATACTATGTAGCTTTTGTGTGTAAAATTGATATTTTAGTAAATACTCACAATCATTAGTTAAAGTAAGTGACTCTTAAATTAAAGTTTTTTGTATTTGGTTCAAATCATCTTTAACAAGAAAGGAGCAAAATGAGCAAATTATGTTCTCCCATCTTTTCTAGAGAAGTTGTTTTTTAATTTTAAATTAAAAAGTAATAGGCCGAAGCTTAACATAAAGATCATTACTCAAGGAAAAGACCACTTTAATTTTGTGATACAATCCTTTTAATTAGAAATAAGACCACTTTAATATAGTTATTTTAGTTCCTTTAAATTAAAAATTGTCTCATAAGCAAAAAGTTATGTTAGTTCCTTCAAACTAAAAAAGACTACTTTAATATAGTTATTTTAGTTCCTTTAAATTAAAAATTGTCTCGTAAGCAAAAAAAGGATTGTATCACAAAATTTCTATGTTGAGGTACTCGACATTTAAGTACGATTATGTAGGGTTAAAAAAAATACTACGTCGTGCCATCATGACGAACAAATTGGGGACGCGATTTATATTTGCATTGTCGGCGATGAGTTTGAAATACAAAATATCATGAGAACAAATATATCATGGAAACAAATTTATCAGCATGCCATTAGCACGGGTACAAAATATTAGAGAAATTATCGTGTCTATCGGCGTGCCATCGGCACGGGTACACCCTAGAGGGTTTTCCTAATATTTACACACCCATTACAAACTCAAAGACTCAGATATGAATCTCAGATCTAAGATACCCAAAGACATGTTTTATTATTTAGGGGGTATTTGTTGGGTGTGCTTTTCCTCCCACGGAGATAAATACAAAGTTATTTTCCTTTTATACAAAGTTCTTTTGCAAGCTTTCCTTTGTTGGGTGTTCTGGGTTTTCCTCTAAATCTGCAGAGTACATGTGTGTGTTCCTGTATTTGATTTTGATGTTTTACTTTGAGGTATCTATACAGGTACATGAACTCCAACAAGTTTATATCGCTCTCCATTTATTTCGAATTTTTTCGATTATAAAGTTCTATAAAGTTCTTTGAGGTATCTCGCTCTGTTATACTTTTTCGTTGCTTTTTCTTTCAGGTAATCAAGAGGTGAAGTTGACTATATGCATGTGTGGTCTCATGAGTCTCCTATTTTGTTAAAGGGTTCACGGCTCCTCCATAAACGTGGTATTGTTTTGGTTGCCAATACATTTTTTTTGGAATTTTTTAGTCATAAATTTATTTTGGAACTCTAATACGATTCTTTGCAGATCTCTACATTTTGCATATCTGGACATTTTGTAACTTTGGTCGACTTTCTTTTTTGCCTTTTCTCTTCAAGTTCTTGATTTGGTTGACTTTCTTTTTTCCAACTTTGTAGCAGCATAAATTAACACTCTTTATTTTGGTGAACGAGTAACAGAGATGAGATGGGATGAGACAGAATTCAAAATGGGTGTTGGTCTTCTTCACTTCGCATTTTGACATCGATTTAATCAGATAGATTCAACAGGATAATGGGTTTTGTTGGTTTCAATAAATTTGTGTTGTATTTCTTATTTTTGAGTTACCTTTGAGTTCGCTCGACTATTTTTATATAAACATGACACGACACGACAATATTTTGTTTTGTTATTGGAAGAACATGACCTCTTCAAATAAGAAGTGGCATATTTACTATGTTTCTTAAATTTTACATTATGTTTAAACTTAAATAAAACTGTTAAATTATTTAAAGGGATATCATTAACGTGAAAATATGAGTAACATGACGCAACATTATTTTGTGTAAATTATTTATGCGTGGTTGAATGAGGCACTGCTATAAAAGAACTGCAATGCGTTTCATTTTTGGAGTGTAGTTTTATGGTTCTTTTAAAGTGAGGTTTTGAGGATTTTAATTCATTGGGCGGGGTAATTTATTTCATGCAAACATGACACGATATTAAATTTTTTTCATCACACAAAAATGACCTATCTAAATGATATATTTTTTGATTGGATATTTTTTTAGTACGACCTTGAGCCCATGTGAATCGAATAATGTTTTTTTCTTATTTGTATGAATTTCTCTACGCTGACACATGATTTTCATGTGTCAATCGTGTCATGTTAACATGACGTGTCGCGATTTGTTATTGTTTATGGTGGTGTCCTATATATTCTTGGAGTGACGAGTTAATATATAGTGAGTTAGATGGGATATTTTTTTATTGTATAAGGTGTGATGTGGATGTAGTTTTGATTATGCAACTCATATTGTAAAAATAAATATTAATATGACGGGAGCAAATCTACAGTCGTGCCATCGGCACGGGTACACCCTAGTGTATATATATATATATATATATATATATATATATATATATATATATATATATATATATATAGAGAGAGAGAGAGAGAGAGAGAGAGACATAGTCATAACGTCCCTATACATATGTATATATAAATAATGCATCCTTAGGTTAAGACCACTTGGTGTAATGCATACTCTACTATCATGTCCCGGTGCATCAATCACTGCATAAAGGACAACTGATTCAATCTCTCACGAACCATAAATTAAAAAGGCAAATATTGGAGGCGAGTATACTCCCGAGCCAAATGGGTCACGCACATACCTACGCTCCCATTCAGCAGCCAAAACTATCCTACATCTCAGATAGCATGTAACCAACTTCATATATTCTGAGTACAAGTCAAATATCCCCCCCATTGGGTAACCCAAGATAAGACTGTCCATTTCCAAAAACCTCCTCCCGATAGCAAGCAGTGTAGGTATGCTATACACACATTAATAATATTCATATAATAATCATTCCAGCATCCTATTAAAATTCAAGGTACACCCAACCCTTACATGTATTTTTCCATACGTAGTATTCTTCTCATTACTACTTATTATGTAATTAACTCGATTTTTCACTCTCTCACTAATCCCAAGGTTATTTCACCTATCCAAATATTAAAGTGTTATCCAAGGAATATTTCCCAATTAACTCTGCACTAGACTACAAATCCTCAACTGGTAGTTCTCCCTCACTCAAAATAATCGCGTAACTGAAGTTGGATTGAACTGGGAATTCTCTAGATTTGGAACTATCGCTAGAAGCAAACCTGATGTCATTAGAACGACATCTCGCGAGACATTGTCTGCTTCGAACCAGAATCAATCTCGTTCGAACGATATTGAGTGTTTCTATGGTTTGCCCAGGTCTGTTACATTTTCCTTTTAATTCTTCGTCTACCTCAGAATTTCAGTCCTAAAACCTCTATATTTTTCAACCCAAACACCAAAACAACAATCCTAATTGATGTTCTAACATGTATAAATGATTTTCCCTAACTTAGAAGAATTAAAGCAATATAGTTCATCCATAAAATCCAAAATCCCAAATTTAACTAATCAAAACTCTATTTCATAAATCTCCAACCCAAGAACATGAAAGTTACATATTAGTTCATCAATTAAACATAAAACATCACGGTTGTTCCTCTACATAAATGGATATATCAATGTATTCATACTTTCATATCAGATTAAGAATTCATCTTTCGTAATTTCCTCAAAATTATGTATAAACGGGTTTTCTACTATCCTACACTAACATGAACATAAACGGTGATAAAATAAAGCAAGTAATAAACACTTGTCTCTAAATGATGTTCTGATCCGGTTTCTAAATTAGTATGGGTTTGCTCCTCGTCTCTCGATATACGCTTTTGTAAGGTTTTTGGTGTGAGTTCTTGAGTTATGCACCAAGAACACCTATGGCTCTCTCTTCCGTTCTCTGTGGCTCTCTCTCTTTCTCTCTCGTAGGTTTGGAACTGATATAAACCTTTTACCTCACATTTACTCTCTTTTATTTTCTTTAATTTCCGTCCATAATATTTTCCCAAAAATTCAAAGGACAAAAGGACCCCTACGGGGTGCCAATTAGGCCTAAAAACATCCCGGAGTCCAAATAAAATATTCGGGTAGATTTTTCTGACTATCTTGACTCTTACGGACTCAATGACGCACATGAAATTACCGTACGATTTACTTAAAAATAATTTACCTCTTTAATTCATTAAATTAGTCCCGACACGACTCACACATGCATCCTGACTTAATGTACCAAATTGTCGTATTTTCTCACTCTCGACAATTTATAAAATTTAATAATTCCAGATTACGTATTCACACACTAATATTCCATAATTCTCATCAATAAGTATTAACCCTTGTCACGCTAGTTAATAATTATTTTTAATCCGGATTAGTTAATAATTAATTCTCTCATTTTTAATTTAATTAATCCAACAATAATAATTAATCCCCAAATTATTTCATAATATAAAACTACGGGGTGTTACATACTTCCCCCATAATAACGGAATTCTTCCTCGAAATTTGAAAAGTAAAGCATACCTCATAAAACTAAGTTTGGATACTTCTCACGCATATCCTCCTCTCGCTCCCAAGTAGACTCCTCTACATTACGATGCTCCCACTAAATCGGCACAAGTGGAACTACCTTTGACGTTAATTTTTTCTCACTGCGGTCTAGGATAGCTATAGGTCGCTCCTCATAAAAACTATCAGATTGCAAGTCAATTTCCTCAATCCAAGTATGGGTGTGGGCCAACTCATCCCGAAGATACCGCCTAAATGATGAGATGTGGAACAAATGATGAATACGGTGTAAGTGCTCCGATAACCCATGTCTATATGCCACTTGTCTGATCCTCTCAACAATGGGAAATGGTCCTACGTAACTTGGTGTCAATTTCCCCTTCTTCCCGAACCTCATCACTCATTTCATAGGAGACACTCGCACTAGTACTTGGTCCTCCACACTAAACTCCCTGAAGAACTTCTTTGCATCGACGTAGCTTCTGCTTGTCCTGGACAATCGGTATACGACTTCTGATTAACTCAATCATGGTTGACGTCTTTGGAATCACCTCTGGCCCAAGTATCTTGTTCTCCCCCACCTCTAGCCAATAAGTGGGAGAACGACAAGGTCTTCCATACAACGCCTAAAATGGGGCCATGTCGATCGTAAACTTATAGGAGTTATTATAAGCGAACTCGACCAGTGGAAGGTAATACTTCCCACCCCCTCAAAATCACGGATACACATGCGTAACATATCCTCCAGCATCTTATTAGTACGCTCGGTCTTCCCATCTGTCTGTGGATGATAAGTTGTAATCAACTGCAGCTCGGTTCCCATAGCCTCCTGAAAACTCTCCCAGAACCGTGACACAAAATTCTTGTCACTGTCGAACACGATATTTAGGGGCACTCCATGTGTAGACACCCCATTATACAACCCCTTAACCTCTCCTTAGGTCCATAGCACCTCCCCTCATCACTACAAACCTAAGTCATACCCAGAGTACTGACCTAGGGGCCATCGAACACTCCTAGGCTCCATTTGACCAAAAGTCAAACTTTTTAGCTCGATTAAGACTGAATGAATATTCAAAGGGAACTGAAACCCCTTTCCAACAGTCCATCTCGTGTGCAATTCTGACTTATGGTACGGATGAATGACCCGTTTTCCCCCGAGACTTGATCAGGAGGTCATCGGATGCTCCCAGGCTCCATTGTACCAAATTAAACTCTTTATCTCGATCGATACTGAATGAAAATTCAAAGGTCACTGAAACCCCTTTCCAATGGTCCACCCCGTGCGCAATTATGACTTACGGTACGAACAAATGATTCGTTTCACTTCGAAAGGTCACCAAACGCTTCCAAGCCCCGGTTAACAAAAGTTAACTTCCCAAACCAAGTCAAACTCTTTGTAATGTCTAAGTACATATCCTAACCTTTCCAACGATTCACCCCGTGCATGATTCTGACTTACTAGGTTGACGAACAATCTGTTTGTGTCTGACGACTATCCATATAAAGGAACGATGAGCACTTCCGAGCCATATTTGACCTAAGGTAAACTCCTGTACCAGGGAGAGGTCCAAGTACTTTCTAATTTCTCTGAAATACATTTCCAACGGTTCACCCCGTGCATAATTCGAATTAGCGGTTTGCATTCTACGCCCGATTTTCCGAAGGGACTTGAAAGAGACTGCCAAAGGGCAGGTCCCAAATCCTGCCTATCGGCAGTGTGCCTAAAAACACCTACCGATTGGTAGAACCAAGGCTATACTGATAGGCAATACCCTAGGCCTATAAAAAGGAGGGCCTGACCTCATGGCAAAGAACTGAAGATCTGAACTCCATCACTCTCATCAAACTCAGAAAACCTCTCTCGAAGTCAGCGTGATTTCCACATCCAAATCCCATTTCAACCTTCACTTTTCATCATCATTTTCTTCAAACTTGGTGAATAAACTACTCTTCATCATCACCTAAGTGCAAAGTTTGCTCTCCAACATTCAAGATCCAGGTCAAGATCTTCAAGAAGGTCCTATTTTCTCAACTCCCTCTTTAAATTCACCTAAATTTGCATTAATTTATTTTATTACTTAGCACTTTTATGCTCTCATCTCACATATCCTAATATAATTTTTATTTAGTAATATTTCACATCTCTTATTTTCATATATATAAAACCTAAAAAATAAGAAAAAGAGGGTTTGCTCATAAATTCCAAACGGGAATTCTCACAGTTTTCTCATATTTTTCTCACAACTAAAATGCCTTTTTACACACACACATAAATAAGAGAAGTCCACGATTGGATTTATGGGACAAACCCCACCCCTCATTTTTTATACGAACTATGTGGACTTTGATGCCTCTATAGGCTACGTAGGCATCTCGGGGTAAAACCCGAGACTCGAGCCTCTTCCTACTTTTCTCCTATTTTCTATTTTTCTATGTTCTTTAACTTAGTTCTCTTAGATTCTGTATATTTACATATACATATATTCCTACTTAATGCCATATTATTCTATACGTGTTATCGTTCCGTTATAATGATCAACGCAAGGATAATCGCGTAAATACTATTTTCTAATATTACTTTTAGGTATATTCCTATGGATGACTAGCTTTATCTTTTCCATGATACAAGTCGATGATTCCTATCTCCACTACATATACACATGCACACATATCACGGGGAAATAAAGGAAAATAGCAATAACCCATGAGAGACCTCAAGGTCAGAATGGGTGCCTAACACCTTCCCATTTCGTAACTTAGCCTCCGGACCCTTTTCGAATCATTTTTGGTTTCGTATGTATCAATATGTCTTTGGATGCTGTCCTTCAGGATGGCTCCCTTTTCTTTTGTCTGTTTTGAGTAAAATAGACCGGCGACTCCATCTCTCTACATTTTTCACCTCATCATCGACACCTGCCAAAGCCCTCTTGAGAGGGATACGCGGGACCAAGATCCTCTCGACAAGAAGACCCCCCTCTTCCTCGTGTCTCCCACCACGAGGATCAAGGATGGCCACAGTGGTGTCTCCACTGGGGACACTTTTTTTTAGGGATAGACTCTATTTACATGGGTGTTTTATTTTCTTATATATCCCCCCTATTTGCATGTCGTCCTTTATTATTCATGTGTACCTCATACTTATGCTTCTAATAACACACTCGTAGAAGACTTAACATGTACACTTTGCACCGTGTGCACTTAGGATCACATATATCCACATGTTGCATGCATCACCCATCCATACTTGGTATACCCTTGGCACTTGTACTTTACTCCCTATTTGGCATAATCAACAAAGATACTCTCATCATAAGATACTAATAAGAGAATCATGCATGATTCACATGACACCACCAAAGAGAATTGTGATTGACAAAATTTTGTCCGGTAACTGGAGGGTCACTTCGCGATGGGAGCTGGTCCGAAAGGGCGCAGTTAGCCTAAACGATATGACTCTCACCTTCCATTGGACAAGTACCTTCGACGTATATCGAACGGTTCCACCGCAGCGTACGTCTTGACCAATGTTATGACGGAAGGTGTATCATAGGGAACTCGTTCACGTACACCGAGTATATCAAATTCTCTCTCGCACATACCATCCCCACGAGGTATATAGTAAGGCAATTCACGTACACTCAGGTGTCTCAAATGGATTGTCCACACGTACCGATTGCCCTCAAAAGAAAAGACGTATATCGTGGAAGTCATGCCAAAGGGGTGAATCCTTTCCAATTCACCCAACCAACTGCATACCCGCATATAGGGGTTAAGCCTAGGACACACATGTCAGATTTTCGATTTCGACCCGAAACTATGTCAAAATTTCGGGTCGGCCTGCCACCCAAATTTTTGCGCACTTTTAAATGGGACCCTTCCCGTGAGCCTTGTTATAAGTCCATCTATATCTTTACATATGTTACAAACCCAACTTTTTCAGGCTTGGGTCCCGTCTGGAATTTTATTTTCCATTTAGGAGAATTTAATACAAGTGAGAATATAATAATTATAATAATCATGCTGAGACCCGTCTCCCAAAAACATTTCTCCTTTCTTTATCAAAAATCCAAAAATATTTCTCCTCTCTTTATCAAAAATCCAAAAACATTTCTCTCTTCTTTATCAAAAATCCAAAAATATTTTGTCTTTCAATCTAAAAAAATGTCAAAAATGTTTTCATTATTTGTTGTAAAACATAAATCCCTGCACGCCCTTGGCCTGGCTCCTTATTGGCTTCGGTCTTCAGTCAAATCACCCCGTAGTTCCATCTATTCCTCTGCTACTTCTTCTGAGTCCAAAATACATCTGCTTTCCATGGAGAACACAGATCAAGTACTAGCTGTGCAGTCAGATCCGATGGCAGTTTTGGCTCACCTCGTGTTCAAGATTGATAACCTTCAGATTGAGGTTCGAAAGATACAACAAAACAAGGTTCCTATTCCTCAAGAGCCCGAGGCCCTATTCCCTCACGTTATGGATCCACCCGAGCCTATCTGGGTTCCCAAAGAGTATTAGCACGCTCCACGTGCCCCTCGAGTTAATGGGTCGTCGCCTGCCCAAATGCCTATGCCAAACCTTACCTAGTATGGGGCTAACTGGCCTATGATCATTTATCCGAAAGAGAAACAATTGAACAAGGTCAAAGAATATCTCAAGATGCTAACTAAGAAGTTCGACCAAATAAGAATCTCAGGGAATTACATGGACTACACCCACATGTCTCCTTATCCTAAAGAGACATTACCCGAGAAGTTGAAAATGCCAAATATCGAGAAATTCGGAGGAAGTGGACCCCCGATTGTTCATCTTCGTAGCTAACACCATTATACGTCTCTCATAGGGGCTTCTGAAGAAGTGATGGCCCAATTATTTCAGCGAACTTTGAATGATAGAACCCTCAGATGGTTTTTATCTCTCGAGGAGTTCAGAATCCGTAGTTGGGAGGATGTGGCTCGAGAATTCATGTCTTAGTACAAATACAACGAAGAGATTGAGGTAACCCATCGCGATTTAGATCTTCTCATATAGAAATCTGAGGAATCAGTTAGTAACTTCATAGCCCGATGGAGGGAAAAAGCAGCCACCATGACTAATCAGCCATCCGAAGAAGAACAAGTCAACATAGTGAAGAAGAATTTATTAACCCATGTCCGAGAAACAATGGGAGTACAATACTATCCCCACTTCCTAGCTCTTAGAGAAGTAGGAGTAGAAATCGAGGAAGGTCTTGCTAAAATATATGTTTAACCAAGGAAAGTGTCCGGACAGTTCACTCCCAGAAAATATGATAAGCCTGTCAGTGCTGCGGTTTCAACCATCAACAACATCTCTCAACACCCCACCTTGTGGGCACCAAAAAGTCGTCTTGTCCATGTCCAAAAGGAATACGCCGAGATCCATGCTCCCCTTTCCAAATTTTATGAAGACCTGTTAAGCCGAAACCTCATCAAACCCTTAGACCCCCATCCATTACCAAATCCACTCCCAAGAAACTTCAAGGCAGATGCCCATTGATCCTTTCATCAAACTGTTGGCCATACCACCGACTAATGCTTTCACCTTCGAAACATAATTCAAGGTCTAATCGACCGGGGTACCATCTCCCCACTAGCCAATCCTAAGACAAACACTACTCGCAACCCACTCCCAAATCATACCAATGCTATCTTCCTAGAAGAGAACCCAGAATTTGATCCCTGGACTTAAATCACACCCATACACTCTCCCAAACCTCTCTAAACTTGCCCGTATTTCCTCCTACACCCTATTAGCCCCGCTGATCAGGCACTACCACTCCTTACTAGAGCATGCATCATTGTCCGCACCTGTTCTAAAAATGAAAGTATGGAATTATCAAAAGTGTTAAACCAACTCCTAAAGTTCTAGATGAAATTGACCTCACAGATGATTATTGATTACCGGAGGTTCAGTATGCTATTCTTGGAAGCAAGAAAATGGGCCCTAGAGTTAGACAGTTGGGTATTACTGACCGATGAAGTCAACCTATACGATGTTGTCCATATTATGGCAAAATTATTCAGGCAAACCAATAATATTTGCAGTATGGCCGAGTTACTTGATACTCTGAAGCTATAAGGACGCCTGGTCCCTTCATCCTTAGTTATCCCCACAGAATGGGAAGACCTGCATGAAGAAGCCATTGAAGTTATGGAATGCATTAACTTTGCATGGAAAGACAAAATTGTTGCCACCGAATGGGGGGGGGGGGGGGGAATTCGAAGACTCAAATAAAGGGGAAGCTTCAAAGAAAATTGGCCCGATAACTGATATGTGTGGGATGATATCATTTGAATAACTCCTCAGAGAAAGAAACAAGGTGGCAGAATAACCCGAGATTGACGAGGAAATGGGGTTCATGTTCTTCCCTTCTTCAGTAAATCACATGACCAGATCAAGAAGGCCTTACCAGATCCCAAGCTCAATACCAGCAAATGATAAGGGTAAGGGCATTGAAAATCTTCCTATGCCAGAGATGACCCTCGAGGAGAGCAAGATCCTTGATCAACTGAAGAAAACTCAAGTTAACATCACTCTATGGAGGCTTTTCATGTCTTCCCAGCTACACAGAAATGCTTTTATCAATTTGCTCACTGGACCCACAGTTCCTCCTTCCACCACACCAGAAGAAGTGATAAATTTAGTCGGATCCCTGAACTCTACCCGAATGCTATACTTTTCCAAAGAAAAAATCCCAAGAATTGGGCCAAACCATAATCATGCACTCAACATCTTCATCGAAGTTATGGGTAAGATGGACCACTCTCTCTTGTCGGTAATGGATCCGCCTTGAATATCTGCCCATTAAGAACCTTCAAATGCTTAGGATTGAAAGAAAGTGACCTCGCTCCATCCTCCGCTGTTGTACATGCCTATGATAATACCCGTCGGGAGGTGATGCGATTCATAAAACTTGTAATAGGGATTGACCCTATAAACCCTATCGTATAATTCCAGGTTATTGACACCCCAGCTTGTTTTAACCTATTGCTCGAACGACCTTAGCTCCACAGTATCAAGGGTGTGTCTTCCTCACTCCATCAAAAATTAAAGTTCTTCGTTGATGAACGAGTCATCACATTTTGGGCAACGACGGCAATACTGAGGGTGCAAGTACCAGCAATCTAATCTTTGAGATACAACATGGGAAAAATGATATGATCCTATCAGGATTTTGAGTCGATCCACATCTACTCTCGGTAGGGGATGATTTCAAAGAAAGGGTTTGTCCAGAATATGACCCTCATGGAAATGTAAATCTGATTTAGATGTTCAGAAACATTCACTTCATGTCCGAACTCGGGCTAGGACAAAGACAACAAGGGATAATTGAGCCCATCGTACTGAAAAATATTTCCCTCCTTGTGGTTTGGGGTATCAACCATCAGAACAAGAGCTCATAATGATTCGCCAGTCTCAACCAAAGAGAAGATTAGACTGCACCCAGACTATCCCAGGTGACTCCTTAAATGGAAGATTCATTAAAGTGGGCGAGGACTTACCATTTTGTGGCTTCTCAGAACCATGGTATAACCATACAGACAAGAAGATGAAACCTGAAATGGAGATCTTTTTCCAGTACAGCTACCCATGGGCCGAAAATTCCCAACATCATGTGCAGGCACTCATCAAAGATACTATAGAGACTGAGGAAAGTGACTTCGAGGATTCCTTCAACTTACAAACACTGGGGTTGACACTCTGCATGGTTCATTCAAGCACTACATCACTGGATCCATCCCACCTGATTAAAGATGCTGATACACCTCTCCTCAACTTACATGCTGCAGCAGTTCTACCTATTAGAATCCCACCTAACCCCAATGTTTACCCAATCTCTTCTTCTATTGTGTATCCTTTCTCAAATGTAATCGAGACCTCCTTTGATGAGGTTCTCAATGCTATTTTTCCTATCAATGAAATAAGCGAAGATTTTAAGTATCTTGTTGTGCCTTACATTAATTATTTAGACTCTAATCAAACTTTTGATGATGATGAATTTGCAAATGAACAATTCTTAACTGATCTAAATAAGGTTAATAATAAACAACATAACCACTTTCAAGTTAATAAAGAAGAAACTGTTATTATTAACCTCGGTTCTAGTTGCCAATTGCGCAAGATTAGGATAGGGGCTACCCTTGATGAGCATGAGCATGCACAACTCGAAGAATTACTCAAAGAATTCGTGGATGTCTTCGCATGGTCCTATGATGATATGCTAGGAATTGATCCCTAAATAACTCAACATGAGATCCCCACTCTTCCAGATTACAAGTCGGTTGAACAAAATTTGATAAATCTCCACACTGAATGGTCGCTCAAGGTCAAAGAATAAGTGGCCAAACAGCTGAATGTGGGCTTCATTCGTGTGATCGAATATCCCGCATGGCTAGCCAATGTAGTGCCTGCGCCTAAATCAGGAGGGAAAGTTCTATGTGTGTAGACTACCGGGATTTAAACAAAGCCTATCCAAAGGATGATTATCCGTTACCCAATATCGACATAATCGTGGACAACACAGCCAGTCATGCTCTCAAGTCATTCCTCAACGGGTTTCCCGGATAGAACCAAATCAAAATGCAACCTGATCACCAAGAAAAGACAACGTTCATCACCCCATGGGGAACCTTTTGCTACATTGTTATGCCATTTGGTCTCAAGAATGCTGGGGCAACCTACCAGAGGGCTGTCACAACCATCCTGCATGATCTGATTCATAAGAAAGTCGAGGTCTATGTGGGTGACATGATTATCAAATATAAAACTAGAGAAGGTCATGTTCCCACCCTCTGAAAGTTCTTTGAATGGCTATGAAGGTAACAGATGAGACTCAATTCATAGAAATCTTTCTTCGGCATTAAAAAGGGGAAACTTTTGGGATTCATGGTCAGTGAGAAGGAGATAGAAGCAGATCCTGCCAAGCTGAAAGCCATACATAAGATACCACCTCCCCGAACGAAAAAAGAAGTTTATGGTTTCCTTTGAAAAATATAATACATCAGTTGGTTCATCAGCCAGTTAACCGCAATCTGCGAACTTATTTTCAAAATCCTCTGAAAGGATTCAACCAAGTATAGGAATGAGGCCAGCCAAGAAGCTTTTGACCGAATCAAGCAATATCTGAACCAACCTCCGGTACACATGGCATCATAGCCTGGTCTCCCTTTGCTTCTATACCTAATACATAACTAACATTACAGATGGGGCTTTTCTAGCCCAATACCTTGAGGATTCCTGCAAAGAGAGAGCAATCCATTATGCCAGTCACAAATTGGCCAGGTATGAAGTCAACTACGCAGCTTTGGAAAAGCCATGTGTCGCGCTTGTCTAGGTCACCCAAAAGTTGTGACACTATATGATCGCTTTCCCCATCAAACTTGTATCCCAAATGGACCCCATCAAGTACCTACCAGATAAACTCGCCTTATATAGCCAAATGGCCCGGTGGTTGATGCTCCTAGCTGAGTTTGATATCGTGTACGTCACACAGAAATCCATGACAGGAAGATCCATCTCTGACTACCCCATGGAAGAAGCTGACAAGTGGATTTACGAATTCCCATATGAAAACATCCTCTGCGTTGCTCAAGACAACCTTCGATGGCAAATGTTCTTTGACAGCGCTTCCAACAAAAAATGATATGGCATTGGGATACTTCTGATTGCCCCAGATGACTCCCACACTCCCATCGCCATCAAATTGGATTTCCCCTACACCAATAACATGACTAAATATGAGGCATATACGGTAGGCCTCAAAGTCACTCTCAAGAAAGGTATTCAATACCTAGAATTCTACGGGGATTCTGCCCTCGTCATTGGTTAAGTGCTCCGAAAATGCAAAGTCAAGGATGAGAAACTCCAACCCTTCCATGCCCACTTAGGAGAACTAGCCTCCCAATTCCAAGATATCACCTTCCACTACCTAACTCGAGCAAAGAACAGTCGGGTTAATGCCCTTGCTACATTAGCCTCCATGGTCGACATGCCTGAAGGAATAATAATCCCCCCACCCCATCTTAGTTCAAAAGCAAGACAAACCAACCCATTGCCTCCATACTGAGATCGTCACCACAGAAGATCCTGAGCAAGCCAATTGTTGGTACTATGATATCTGGCACCTCCTCAAGCATGGTAGGTATCTCGAGGGTTCTAACATGAAATACCGAGCAATCCTTCGAAGACTGGTCGCCCGGTACATCATCAGTCATAAAGCAATATTCAAAAGAAACTTTGATGAAATCCATCTACACTACATCGCAGGGGCTGACATTGAAGAGGTAATGTAGAAAATCCACAGTGGGGAATACGAGTTCCACATGAACGGTCATATGATTGCTAAGAAGATCATCTAATAAGGCTACTACTGGACCACCATGATCCAGGATTGCACCGTCTATGTTCGAGGATGCCTCAAATGCCAACAGTTCTCCAACCTTCAGCCCCTGCCTTCGTGAGAATTATACAACATGACTTCTCCCTGGCCATTCTCCACCTGGGGTACCAACATCATAGGGAAAGTTACACCCAAGGCTTCCAATGGGCATGAGTTCATACTAGTTGTCATTGATTACTTCACTAAATGGGTTAAAGCCGAGTCATATGCAGTC
The DNA here is from genome assembly GCA_949130495.1 of Sambucus nigra. Lineage (NCBI taxonomy): Eukaryota > Viridiplantae > Streptophyta > Magnoliopsida > Dipsacales > Adoxaceae > Sambucus > Sambucus nigra. Next base: position 590,788,194 of record OX422208.1, read on the forward strand.
CTGAATGCCGAGAAAGTGGCCAAATTCATCAGGAAGAACATCATCAGGCGATATGGGGTCTCACACGAGCTAGTGTCAGATAACGGGTTACATTTTGAGGCAGAAGTCAGAGAAGTGGTCAACGAGTATGGGATTCATAGACAAAAATTTTATCCCCGTCGACCTCAGACCAATGGTGCGGTCGAAGTAGCCAATAAGAACCTTAAAGCCATCATTAGTAAGATGAATGAAAGTTGTCGATACTAGGCCGACCAAATCCCATACGCCCTATGGGGCTACCGAACCTCGATCAGAACCTCTACAGGGGATACCCCTAACTCTCTAGTCTACGGCATGGAAGCAGTCCTACCCGTGGAGCTAGAAATACCCTCGTTACGCATCATGCTTGAAAGAAAGGTCAACGAAGAAGAATAGTACCAAAGTCTTCTTGATGAGTTGACCCTACTAGATGAAAGGATATTGAAAGCTCTATACCACATACAAGGTTACCATAGCCATATAGCGTGATCATTCAATAAGAGAGTCAAGGACCACAGTGTTCGAGAAGGAGATTTACCCTCAAAGAAATAGTAGAGCCCATTTGGGACCCTAGAGGAAAATTAAAGCCCAATTTGAGCGGCCGATACATTATGAAGAATATCTTGTTCGGTGGTGCTTCCATGCTCACTGACCTAGATGGAGAAGAGATAGCTCGTCCAGTCAACATGGATCGTCTCAATATATACTTGAACAAAAGAATTACGCATGCCTCATCAATCGGTATAGATAATTTAAAAATATAAAATTCATCAAAAGGCACAGTTAGATGATCATAAACTTGTTTATTTCACTAATAAGAAGTTACAGCGCAATTACATAAGAAAAGGAGCGGATAAATCCTTACCATACCTTCCTAAAAAGATAAATAAATTCCCAAACTTATTTCCCATTACAAAATAAACTCCCCAAGAGTCCTACCCACACTTACCAGAGGAGCCCGCTCCATCATCATCATCTACATCCTGGGGTCCCAAGAGTCACAGATGCTCCATAAATCGATAAGCTCGAACTAGCCTTGGAAACACCATAACCCTTCCCTTCGTGGTATCAGATAAGACATGCCACCTTCTTTCGGTCTCCACTACCAACATCTTGTTGACTATTCTCCTCCACAACCACTTCATATAATCCTCAGGGATGTGAAAGACTATCCCAACAGACTGAGAGGGACGGGTCAATGGACGCCGACTCTCCCACAAAGAGCCAAGATGCTTGCACAGACTCTCTGTCAGAAAGAAATCTAGTGTTCGAGGTGGCACGATCTACTCCCAGCCAAATTGGCGCAGAAGCCGCAAAGGGAAATAAAAAAAGGTATATCTGATACCAACCAGCCGAACGTACGGATATTCTCCCAGTTCCAGAATAGGCAGCAGTTGTCCCTACCATGGCACTGACCAATACAGATTTAAAGCCTCGTGCTCCATAAACCAGTTCTCCCAGATCTCATTATCCAATCCAACGCCGATAAAATGGCGTGAAAAGAAGCTGGGTACAACCGATAGAGGATATTCTGAAGGAGTCACTAGGAAAAATCTTTCAGACAACCGCATGAACAACATCACTGGGCTACCCCTTAGAAAGTCAGAATGACCTTCTCACCAAGCATTCAGGCCATTCAGAGTCTCCACTAATATCACCGCCGCAGCATTGCGATGGTATGACATCTATGAAGTGATGGCTACAAGTAGAGGGTCCGCCAGAAGTTCCCCAGTCACCAGCAATAATTTTAAAACCAAGCCCAGAACAATAGCTCTGGTATATCCAGCATCACCAACCTCCTACAATTTCTCACACCTCAGCACCACCGAAAGAGAAATCATTCCTCCAGTAACCAAGGATCTACAAACCGAGGGAGAGATGCAAAAAATTCAATCCAACAACTCCCGAACAGAGAGAAAACTCAGGCATATCATCCGCCACAATAGGATTTACACCCAATATAGCGAAAGATTCTTCATAAGTCAGACAGATTTCTTCCAAGCCAAAGCGGAATACATGGTCTTCGGGGTACCAAAATTATACTGCCGCCATCAGCATGTTCCACTCTATGGGTCGATTATGCCATAAAGAGACTCGACGCATGTTAAAATCATCGTAGTCGACATTATAGGAGTACATCGCCTCCAAAGTCTCGAGGTAGTTGGAAAACTCAACACTATCAGGGAGAGCCATCTCACAGAATAAGAAAGGAAGAAAGTGAAGGTGTGATGAAAACACTCCACCCTTACGCCTCTTTGATACTTGAAAACCCTCACAAAAGACATAACCCCTGTAAAAATCGGAGGAAATCTTGCCCCACAAGGTACCAAAGGCTGAAGAGGGTACCAATCAAAGCTTTAAATTGATGGGACTGGACTGACCTGCCGATAGGCAGGACAAGGTGCTTGCCGATTGGTAACCCCCTATTTTTAGAAACTTCTATTTTTCCTCTTTTGTCAAAATTTGAAAACTCAATAAAAAAATTATATTTTCAATAGAATTTCAAATTCCCTTTCCAACTTTATATAATTTCTCATTATGAATAAAACATTCCTTCAAACTTCCAAAAATATTTTTATGGTCTCAGCAACAAAGTAAAAAGCACATGTGCATGCATCCATTCATTCATTACTAACAAAAGATAAATAAAAAACTCCATTGCATTGCATAGATATGTTTCTGTGTTACATCATTTTGAAGGAAAATAAAAATAGAAAAACAACGGGACTCAGCCCAAACCCACATTCTCTATCTCTCTTCTAAGATATCTGACCCCTGCGGCGCGCTCTCTTTCCCCTACGACAGGATGACGCACCACCGCTACCTGAACCAGACTCATCCCCGGATAAGGTAGACGACACCAAGCAAGAAAGAACAGGAAATGCTTCCCAAATATGGGCAGTCACTGAAGATATCCAGTCCCTCAGTCAAGTGGTGGATACCCAGACTTGCTGTAAGAAAAGGCAAAATCAGTATCAAGAAAGAAAGATAAAAAAGAAATCAAAAGAGACGAACAAAAAGGTTTACCACGGGACGAAGAAACTTATTTGTCAAGCCCAACTCCTCCGGGTCCATCGCATGAGGACGATGCAATATAGGCACTATCCCTCCGTCAGCTCGCCGGATGTTGTACAAAGCGGTATACAACCTCACAAAGGGGACCTCTGAGGTCACCGTCGCCGCAGATGTTGATGGACTACCACCACTATGGGAAAACCCCACTGGCTGACTCGAACTCGTAGGAAGAAAAGGCAGTGCATCATATATATTAGGCGCCGTCAACCAACCTATCACGAAATCCATATAATCATACGGTACAGTCGTGTCGGTGTATAACAGATAGGACTCGCCGAACATCTCCGCGATCCTCGCATCCTCTGGCAGCAGCCGCTCCCACCTCATAGACATAGGAGGCCTCACAGCTGGCACCACCACCTCCTCCTCAGAAAATTTTTACGACCACCCTCTCCCCGAGATACCAGGAGTGGCCAAACTCATGCTCTAGAACATGCCTCATATGCACATTCATCCCCGTCAACCCCGTGTCTTGAACAACCATCCCTTAAGGGTAAAAGGTCACCTGAAAAATTCCCAATATATATAAGTCAATACAGAATCAGAGCACATAAAGATTTGGATTGAAGAAGGAAAAAGTCTTACCCTATCACTGGTTAGGCCATTCAAGACCTGATGCACCACCATTAGAGAAAGAGACTTCCTCGACTGCCGATTGGCCTTCTGCCATCGATAGAACTGGAAAAAGTCCCCAACGGCCTCATCCTTCAGAGAAATTAGCTGGGTATTACACCCAATCACCTCATAGAACCATGTCTTCCAAAGACAAAAATTCGCAATAAAAAAAAGATGCACAAGGAAAATTCGAATGCATGAAAGGAAAATTTACAAACTAAAGAATACCTCAAGAAGATACGTGGCTCCAGTCAAAGTCTGTGGGCAGCACCGGCTAAAAGCATCTAGCGAAAAATAAAGTGTCGCTAATGTCAGGCTCCCCCAATCATAGAGAGGGATGTTCGAAAGCATCCTCAAGTATGGTAAAAACCATAAGTGGATAATGTCGCTGCTCAACGCCACCAAATATCCCCCCAGCACCAGTAAAATGAACAACCAGGCCATCTATCTCACGTGCAGCCCATCCTCTGCGTTAATCACCCTACTCAGTAACCCATCCCTCAACAGGGATAGTCGGATAGAATCCCCAGATACTATCCTCCCCACATCACCGAGTGCCACCCGCACTACCTTCGACCTCACCCGCAGGTAACGATACACCTCTATCTTCTCTCCATGATAATCGACCCCCAGTAACTACTACACATCTATAGGAGTCATAGTCATCTCCCCAAAACCAAAATGGAAGGTGTGGGCAGTATACCACCACCTCTCCCCCAGAGCACATAAGACCACCGTCGAACGAGGCGTCTCATCCTGCACAGATGCCAACCTCCCGAAGCCTGCTAATGATGCCACCCAATGCACTACAGGTGGAAGGTGCTCCCAGATATCCTTAAGCCCCGTCGTCCCGAAGGTATGCATGGTCGATAAAGAAACATCAGAATGTCAAAGAGAAACCTCCTCAAAATCCAATAAAAAAGGAAATCACCAAAAAAGAATGCCAAAAGTCATTTTTACTTACATAACCACCAGGGTTCACCAACGTTCAAGGTCGATGACACGATGGCTCCCGCAGCAAGGTTCGCTCATTCACAACTGGCTCAAATGTGTCAAAAGAGTTCTCACTCCCCAAAGCAAGAGGCGCTCTAGCCCTCCATTCCACGTTCTCCCAATCGCCAATAGCCAACCACTCTTGGTGTACTGCAGTGCTCTTAAAAGCATCCATTTTTCAGATTACGGATTTCTAGAACGATTTGCAGAAGAAAATTGCAAAAAGAGAGAAGGAAAGAAGCTATGAAAAAAGAGGGGAACTTGCCCCTTTTTATAGGAAGCCAAGGGTCATGCCATCGGCACTGACCCCTAATCTATCGATTGGCACTTCCCCTTTATCTTCTTGAGGCATTCCAAAAGTCCATGCCACTGCCAAATGGCACCCTCCACACCATGCCGACCGACACCCCTCTTGAATTTTTACAAAAATTCCCAGAAAATACTAGAAAACCTTGAAAAATCCTCAGAAAATTACTAAAAATTCTAGGGAGTATTTAGAACATTTTCACCAAGAAAATTCCATACTCCCTCAAGAGGAACACCTATTTGCCCAGCGGAACTCTGAAAAGCCAAGTGAATCTCCTACTAGCAACGTCCCTGGAGGACCCCTAAAGCATCCCAAACTTCAGGATTATCTCCTATTTCCCTAAAGGTCTCAAATTTCTCTGAGTAAGGTGTCCAAACCATGGACCGCCTAATCACTTCCTGAGTGGAGTTTATTGCATCAGATTAGCTATTCCTCCGTAAAGTCTCCAAAATATACGAGGATTTCCCCAGTAATCATCTCCCCATCTCAAATCAAAATCACGAGGAAATCTCCTCGGTAGTGTTCCCCGAGAACATCTCAACTTAAGACCTCAGAATTGGCTTCAACCCGCAGAATTGGTCATCTCAACATAAGCCCTCAGAATTGTTTTCGACCCGCAGAATTGGTCATCTCAACCTAAGCCCTAAGAATTGGTTTCGACCCGTAGAATTGGCCATCTCAACCTAAGCCCTCAGAATTGGCTTCAACCCGTAGAATTGGTGATATCAACCTAATCCCTCAGAGTTGGATTCAACCCGTAGAATTGGTCATCACACCTAATCCCTCGGATTGGCTTCGACCCGCAGAATTGGTGATCTCAACTTAATCCCTCAGAATTGGCTTCGACTCGCAGAATTAGTCATTCCAACTTAATCCCTCATAATTGACTTTGACCCGCATAATTGGTCATATCAACCTAAGCCCTCAGAATTGGCTTCGACCCGCAGAATTGGTCATCTCAACCTAAGCCCTCAGAATTGGCTTCGACCCGTAGAATTGGTCATCTCAACCTAAGCCCTCAGAATTGGCTTCGACCTGCAGAATTGGTCATCTCAACCTAAGCCCTCAGAATTGGCTTCGATCCATAGAATCGGTCATCCTCATTCATAGGTCCTCAGAATTGGATTCGACTCGCAGAATTGGTCACTCAACCTAAGCCCTCAGAATTGACTTCGACCCATAGTGAAGTAGTCATAAAAATGGTAGTCTATGTTTGAAACCAAAAGCAAGACAGATAATTTCTCTTTTTTCTTTTTAGATATAATATGTTTATTTTTGTTTTTTCTTCCTCAAATCTCTAATCATGTTCCACTCTCTCTGTATATCTTTTCTAACTTCCAAGTGTATCCCCTCTCCCTCTAATCATTATGTTAGTGCTTCAGTTGTTGTGTCTTCTTTGAAGTACGAATGAATGTTGTTTGGGTACATACGGATTGAGGTGTTTTGAAAATTATTTATTCTATTTCATAGTTTTTATTTTATTACGAATGAATGTTGGGTAGTTGCAATTTTCTTTTGGTTTGCATCATGGTTTCTTTTATTATCATATGCCTATGTTTTTTGCAGGGGCTGATTAGGATGGAGTGTAAGTGAGATAAAGAAAAGTGATGTCTTCATAATTTTTTCTTTATAACATTTGAGTACTTATTTTGTTAGTAGGAATATCTATTAATATTTTTCTTTACTCTGTTTACCTTTTTTTCCCTCTCAGTTTTCTTTGTTTGCATTGTAAATTTTTTAGGAATTTTGATCCATTGGGAACTCAACTTTATGATTTCGTGATTAATATTTTATGACTTAATTTTGTTTTTATTTTAGTTTTCCAGACACTTATTTGGTCACCCAATTTTGTTTTGGCATTTGCACTCGTGGTGTTCCAAGACATCTCAAGTATTCAGGTTCAAATAAGATATAAGGCATTTTGTTCCTTATATTGTGTTTTTTTAAAGGTACCAATGTACTCATTTATACATTACTTAGTTGTTTATTTATGTAGTGATGGGTGGTTTCTGAACATTAGGTCATTAATAATAGAGTTATCTACAAATAATTATGCTATATTGTCTATTAGTTGAGTTTGGTGGCAATTGAATGATTTGGGAATGTTTAATCTCAAAATACAATATCTTGAATGGTTTTGTTACTTGATTTAATGGCTCTGTCTACCACTTTGTTATTTTATCACTTTGAGCTTCTCATTGATATTTATTTTCTCTAAAGCTTCAAGTTAAATGCCAATTTTGTTTGGTTCCTAGATATGGCATTACGATTTGTATTACATTGGTATTTTCAATAAATCTATTTTTAACAATAATTTTTTATTCTTTATGGATACTTTGTGTTTCATTATCTAGGCATCACATTAGTTTGGTTACAAAGTGAGATTGTTGTAAAGTTATCTGATGTTTTCCAATGCTTACAACCTTTTTAATTATTTCCAATGCTTATAGGTATTTCATTTATATTTCATATGTACATCTAATGATGTTATGTTTCATTTTTGCAGTTATGAGACCTATATCCATTACAAAGATTGAGGACCCTAAAACACTCAAGCAACCCGTATGATTTCTGTTGAGCTCTTATTGTTTTTTATTTTATTATTACTTCTATAACTTTGTTTCAAGTATCACATTGTTTTTCCTAATTTTTTATTGATCCTATGTGCATATATCTTAAAACAATTTTATTCAAGATTTAAGAAGGCAAGAATTTTGAATCCAAGGCAAACTGTTAGTTGATAGATCAACATAGTCGTGTTCCATCAATTGTGCCAATACAAGTACATCTGCGGAAACTTATGTTCATTTAGGAAGTGATCTCTTACATTAGTTCTTTAATCATATATTGGGTTTTGTTCTGTTTTAGGTTTGGGTGTAGTGTCTTTCAGTAGTGATCTCTTTTGATTTTAGGTTTCTGATGTCTAAAGTATTCAGTTTTTATAATATGTAATTATATTTCTTTAACACTCTATTTGGTTGCACATCAGGTGTTTGAAGAAGTTGGTCAATTCAAATATGTGAAAAAAGTCACCAAATAAACAAATAAACATTATAAGTGGCTTTATGGTTTTGAATATGGCGGTCATAAAGCTGATTCTTCTTTCCATATTTATAACCTTAATTTTGACTAAGATTAGAGTTTATTTATTGATTCTCGATGAATAAGTTTTTAGATCAGAAAACGCATATTCGAATTTCTCAAGGTTGAATTGGATCAACTCATCTCCAAGATCCATTCGCTTGAATCTCATATCGACGAAAAGACTCGAAAACTAAAATCCAAGGATGAGATCATTGTGAACAAGGAGACAATCATTAAAGAGAAGTAAGATGGAATTTTATCATTGCAAAGTGATATCTCTTCAATGCAAAAAAAAAGACATCAAATGTTGAGGATCAAGTGGTAAGGGCACATGCTCGAGTTAGTGAACTAAAAAAACTGGTTGCAAAACTTGAAAAGGAAAGACAAATGAAGAATAGGGAAAAATCGATATTAGAAAGACGGATAAATGAAGCAGAGATGAAGGTGCTCGACTTGAATGCAAATCTTGACAATCTCTAAAGACTTACTGATGAACAGACGAAGAATATTCGTAAAACTGAGCATGCTCTTCAAGTTGTTGAGGAGGAACTTATGAAGGCAAAGTTTGAGGCCACAAAAAAACTTAAGGAGTTAATGGATGTTCTTAGTGCATGTCTACCACCTTTGACACACCCCAACCCAGTTACTTATAATTAAGTCTGAAAGTCAAAGTGAGTCAAACCATAATTAATCTAACCAAACCATAAACACGAGTTTTAATTTTAGAGTCATCATTGTAAATCCATATAACTGAAAATCTTTTTACAACATCAGAGTAGTCATACTTATACAAACTTTCTTGAAGGATAATTTAACTTAATTACATCATTTACATTTAAACAAAATCTTTGTTTCTCCCATTCCTGGCTAACCCAACCCGACTTCCTAGATTTGGCAGTGACATCGCATTACCTGAAAAATGTGAACATAGGAACCATGAGCAAAAATAGCCCAGTGAATGCATCACTACTAAACTACTGCATGAATTTAAATGCAATAAATCATGTCCATATACTTATGTATTAAATTAGCCGGCTCATTCATAATGAATGACCAACTTTTCCGAATCATGATTCACATATCCTGTCTAAATAGACAATTCTCCCCCATTTGTAGTCGAGGAGTAACCCCTTGTCATTAATAGACAAATCTCCCCCATTCCTGGTCGAAGAGTAACTCCTCATTTCGGTAAACCGAAATGAACAATTTCATATTCATTTTATTATTATCATACCAACAACACGATACAAATATCTCTTTCCAGTGAGTACACCCACCTTGGTTGACAACTATGTATTCACGTTTTCTTCTGGTGGAGCTGAACTGGGTTGATTAGGCCTTACACATGTCAATCCAACTAAATCAGTACTGAACTTCAATCATAAATATTATCCAAACATAATTATGTAACTTTCCATGACTATACATCAACAATATAATTTCAATTAAGTCACATTCCATAAAACATAGGTAAAGGCAAAACAATGATGTACATGTTGATAAAGTTACGGACATTCAACAGTAGGAAATACCTTATGAGGAATTTATAACCAAAGTCAAGTAAACACGAAATTATACTCCTCAGTGTATATACACATGAAACATGTACTCAAAGTACCCTTTGTGAGGACGAAATACAAACATTCATTCAAGGGGTACCCAGTATGGCCTGAAATTATAGTCTTACATACTTAACCATCCTATATTCCTAAATTGTACAAATACAGGGGTCCAACCTCATCAATATGAAAACATATATGAATATACTATCCAGTACAAGTGACGGTGTAATTTTTCAAGCTTCCTAGGGCAAGTTATGACCATTTCTCTACAACACAAGAAATCCTCCCTACAAGCTCCTCTATTGTTCCTTCAACTTCCAAGAATTTTCATAATTTTTCTCCATCATAAATTTCCATGATTTTCAACCAATTTTCAGTAGACATACTGAATCGTACAGAATTAAAGTTTCATAATTTTTTGACTTCATTTGCTATCTCAAAAGCTTGACTAAACTCAGGGCATACCGAAATGAAGTATAAAAACAGAAACCATGTACCAACTTGAAATCATCATTACGGCCTAACCACAACGAGATAAATTCTAATTTTCAGATATGATATGAATATATGAGTCTACTTTCATATTCAATTGTAATTTCTCAATTACAGTAAGTACACAAATAGATATGCAAGTTTGAATACAAGGGGTTTCAATACAAAGCAATTTTAAGGGTTTCTACATTCAACTTAACATAAACTTGCATATAACCATACATACATATAAAGCGCTGAAACTTTCGTAAACCTATGATGATTTATATCATATAAATCAGTAATATAAGATAAATAACTATAATTGTATTTAGGATTACCTTCAGGGTTTTTTACGTAATTTCTACGAATTTTTCTACACTTTTTCTCCTCACTTTTCTTCCTAAACTTCTACCTTCTCTTTCCTTAAGCTTAAAACCCTTTCATGGCTGATTTTGGCTGAAGGATAAGTTTATTTCAAGGGTATAAGGTCGGCCAAGGCTGCCTCCCAAGCCAACCAATCAAATTAAACCATTTAGTTTAATAAAAGACAAAATACCACTTAAAGGGAATGGACAACTTTGCCCTTTGTTCGTAAATTCGGTATAACTCTTTACTCCGGCATCCATTTGATGATCCATTTGTTGTATTAAAACCCTAGATCACATGTCTACAACTATCTAGTTTTCACCTCAAGTCATTTATAATGTGATAAGGGTCAAAACTAGTCTCTAACAGGAACCTTTCCACCGAAAACAACAAAATTTGTGTTTGTAAATAATTCGACCTTTCATGATTTAAGCAAGTAGGATTATAATAAACATAATCACTTAACATTAGATATACTAATATCAAATTATTCATATCACATAAGATAAGCATGATTTAAATATAATTTATCATAATTATATTCGGGTTGTCACAACTCACCCACCTTAGAAAATTTCGTCCCCGAAATTTAATATAAAGGTCACTTACCAAACAAATGGGGATACTCTTTCCTCATGCTATCCTCCGTTTCCCAAGTTGCTTCTTTAACTCCATGGCTCATCCACATAACCTTAACTAAGGGAATAACTTTATTTCTCAATACTTGCTCCTTACGATCAATAATTTCCATTGGTTCCTCGATGTACGACAAGTCTTCCTTCAGTTCAATAGGTTGAGTTTTCAACTAATGAGATGGATCCACCAAATACTTATGAAGCATCGATACGTGAAACACATCATGTAAATGGGGTAAATCTGGAGGTAATGCTAATCTATAAGCCAGGGGCCCAATTCTTTCCAACACCTCATATGGTCCAATGTATCTTGGACTTAGTTTCCCCTTTTTGCCAAATCCCATAACGCCTTTCCATGGTGAAATACGTAGGAATACAAAATCTCCCTTCTAAAATTCCAATGGATACTTCCTCTTATCTGCATAAATTTTCTGCCTACTTTCTGCTATCTTTATCCGTTCCCAAATAATTTTTATCTTTTCAGTCGTCACATCTATTAATTCAGGACCCAATATTTTCCTTTCACCCTCTTCATCCCAACACAAAGGCGTTCTACATCTCCTCCCATATAAAGCTTCATAAGGAGCCATACTAATAGTCGACTAATAACTATTATTATATGAAAATTCCATCAATGGAAAATGATCATCCCAACTACCTTTGAAGTCAAATACACAAGCTCGTAACATGTCTTCTAATATTTGAATCATCCTTTCTGATTGCCCATCAGTTTGTGGATGAAACGCAGTGCTAAACTTCAAACTTATGCCCATAGCATTTTGGAGACGAGGCCAAAACTTAGAAGTGAACGTTGGATCTCTATCTGATACAATTGACACCGGTGCCCCATGTAAACGGATAATCTCATCAACTTACATACGCGCATATTTGTCAACTGTGTAGGTGGTCTTAACTGGTAGAAAATGAGCTGACTTTGTCAATCGGTCTACAATCACCCAAATAGAATCATGCCCCTTTGGTGACCGGGGTAATCCTGTAACAAAGTCCATCGTTATATGCTCCCACTTCCATTCCGGAATAGGCAAAGATTGCAATAATCCTGTTGGCTTCTGATGCTCCGCCTTTACTTGCTGGCACACTAAACATTTAGCTACGAACTCTGCAATCTCACGTTTCATATTGTTCCACCAGTAATATTCTTTCAAATCTCTGTACATTTTGGTACCTCCCGGATGCATAGAGTAAATAGAACAATGTGCCTCTTCTAATATATCTTTCTTTAAGGGTGGATCATTCGGTACACAAATCCTATTTTTATAACACAATGATTCATCATTCTTAATTTCAAAGTCACTCTCTCTACCATCCCGAACCTCTTGTTTCTTCTTCTCAAGCAATGGATCACCGATCTGCAAATTTCGTATGCGTTCTGCCAATAAAGGTCTCACTGTGACATGTGCTAATAATCCTCCGCTTTTTGAAAACTTAAATTCAATCCCCATCGATGCCAAATCAAGAATATTTCCAACACGGGCACACCGTATGCAACCAAGCATCCCTGATGATTTTCGACTCAAAGCATCTGCTACCACATTGGCCTTCCCAGGATGATGATGAATGGTACGGTCATAGTCTTTAATCAGTTCTATCCAACGCCTCTGTCTCAAATTCAGTTCTTTCTGTGTAAACAAGTATTTCAAACTTTGATGATCTGTAAATATCTCACAAGTTTCTCCATACAAGTAATGTCTCCACAACTTTAAAGCAAAAACAATGGCCGCTAGCTCCAAATCATGTGTAGGGTAATTTCGTTCATGCGTCTTTAATTGTCTGGAAGCATATGCGATTACCTTCCCGTTTTTCATAAGAACACATCCTAACCCCTGAAATGAAGCGTCTGTATAGATCACAAAAGACTCATTCCCACATGGAATAGTAAGTATAGGGGTTGAAACCAATCGGTTCTTTAATTCTTTAAAACTCCTCTCACATTCTTCATCCCATACAAACTTCAATTCTTTACCAGTCAACTTTGTCAGTGGTAATGCTATTGCTGAAAATCCCTTAATGAATCTGCGATAGTAACCTGCCAATCCTAGGAACTCCTAATTTCTGTCACATTCTTGGGACTTTCCCATTCAACAATTGCTTCCACTTTTCTTGGATCAACATAAATCCCATTTCCCGAGACCACATGCCCTAAAAACGCAATTTCATTCAACCAAAACTCACACTTGCTAAATTTAACAAATAATTTCTTCTCTCTCAAAATCTGCAATACAAGTCTCAGGTGTTTCTCATGTTCCTCCATGCTACGCTAGTAAATCAACACATCGTCTATGAATATAATCACAAATAAATCAATGAAAGGGTGGAATACCCGATTCATCAAATCCATAAAAATTGGCGGAGCATTAGTCAATCCAAATGGCATCACCAAAAACTCATAGTGCCCATATCGAGTCCGAAAAGCTATTTTGAAATATCACTATCCTTCACTTTCAGTTGGTGGTAACCCGATCTCAAATAAATCTTTGAAAATACTGTGGCCCCCTGTAATTGGTCAAACAAGTCATCGATACGAGGTAGAGGGTACTTATTTCTAATGGTCACCTTATTCAACTGCTGATAATCAATACATAATCTCATTGTCCCATCTTTCTTTTTCACAAATAACACTGGTGCTCCCCATGGCGAAACACTAGGCCGAATGAAACCTCTGCTTATCAGATCTTGTAATTGCACTTTTAATTCTTTCAACTCTGCTGGTGCCATTCTATATGGAGCAAGAGAAATTGGACCAGTACCTCGAATTAATTCAATAGAAAACTCTATTTCCCTATCGGGTGGCAATCCTGGCAATTCCTCTGGGAAGACATCAGAAAATTCTCTAACCACTGGTATATCTTCAACTTTAAGTGTTTTCTTTGTAACATCAACAAAATAAGCTAAATACCCTGTACAACCTTTACTCAATAACTTTTTACTCTTAATGGCTGAGATAAGACAATTAGGGACAACATTCCTTTCTCCTGTAAACTGAAACTCAGGTTCACCTGGCAGATGAAATGTAACTTCCTTTCGAAAACAATCAATGGAAGCATGATATGACGATAACCAATCCATCCCCAGTATAATATCAAAATCCCGAATGGCCAACGGTATCAAGTCAACATAGAAATCTCTCTCAACCATTCGTAAGACACAATCTTTATAAACATGCTCAACTAGAATTACACTTTCCATTGGGGTAGAAATATATAAGGGACAATTGAGGAATGAACATGGTCTACTCAAATATGAAACAATATCTAATGCCACAAATGAATGCGTAGATCCAGGATCAATGAGCGTATATAAATCTTTATTTGTAATAGAAAGTTTACCTGTAACCACTTCAGGTGTAGCATGGGCATCTTGTAGCGTCATCGCAAACACTCTTCCTCCGGCCCTCAATCCAGTTGCTTGTTCTGTACCTCTCCCCCTGGTGGCACTGCCTGGAGAAGATCCTTTATGAGGCCCCACACTACTGACTGAAACTATTCTCGCCAACATAGGATAATTCTTTCTCAAATGACCCTTCTGGTGGCAGTTAAAACATTCTATATTCAGTAACTTTGGGCAATTTCTCTTTATATGACCTGATGCCCCACAAAAGAAACAAACATTCGGATCTACTTATGCTGAAACTCCTAAACCTCTTCCACCACTAGCTTCAACCCTTTGCAAACTACTTCCACCTCTACCCTGTTGGAATTTCTTCCCTCCAAACCTCGAATATTCTGTACCACTACTCTTTTGATAATTTAGATCAAATCTGTTTCTCTTTACACCTCGCTCTCGATTCCCTCTAGCTTCATTCACGTCCCTTTCTACTAGCATGGCTTTGTTCACCAAGGAGGAATAGTTAGAAGTCTCTAAAGCCGATAATCTAGATTTAATGACTAACTCAAGCCCAACGAGAAATCGGCTGCACATATCTTCCTCATTCCGTATAAACCTCGAAGCAAACCGAGATAAAGCTGTAAGTTTAGCTTCGTATTCTCTAACTGTCATACTCCCTTGACTCAACAGGAAATATTCCTTCTCCTTTTAATTTTGATACATTGGGGGGAAATACTTATCATACAAAGATTTGACAAAAGCATCCCATGAGATCAGATTCTCACCTCCTGGAGTAATCAACAAATTTTTTGTGACATCCCACCAGTACTTAGCTTCTCCTTTCAGCATATACGTCGCCAAGGTCACTCGTTGATTTTCAGGCATTCTCATTACCCTATAAATAAGTTCAATCTCTTTAACCCATACTTCTGCCTCTGCTGGATCAACCGCTCCTTCAAATAAGGGTGGATTTATTTTAATAAATTTCTCATGTGAAGTACTCCTTTCTTCCCGGTGTACCGCCTCCTCAGCCCTGGCCAATGCTTGTGCCTCTAATTGCCTGGCTTGTTGTTCTTCCATATGAGCCATAAATCTAGATTGCTGCTCTCCCATTAAATTCATAGCACGCGCCATTTTTTGCATGTCTGTCAATTGTTCTGGGTCAGGTTCTACATTTCCATGAACAGGTTGCTCAACCTCTGCCTCTGCTGCCATATTTGAAGCCTCATCTTCTAATCTCACATTTACATTCCCTCGTTCCATTCTCTTATATCTGAAATGAATCAAAGATATAACAACATGCAGATATACATATCTTTCCTAACGTAATCGTTAGTATCAAATAAAATATATTTCTAACATTCACTGCCAAATCTAGACTCTTCTCACTCCAGAACCTCTAAAACCTAGGCTCTGATACCAAAATCTGACACACCCCAACCCAGTTACTTATAATTAAGTCTGAAAGTCAAAGTGAGTCAAACCATAATTAATCTAACCAAACCATAAACACGAGTTTTAATTTCAGAGTCATCATTGTAAATCCATATAACTGAAAACCTTTTTACAACATCAGAGTAGTCATACTTATACAAACTTGCTTGAAAGATAATTTAACTTAATTACAGCATTTACATTTAAATAAAATCTTTGTTTCTCCCATTCCTGGCTAACCCAGCCCGACTTCCTAGATTTGGCAGTGACATCGCATTACCTGAAAAATGTGAACATAAGAACCATGAGCAAAAATAGCCCAGTGAATGCATCACTACTAAACTACTGCATGAATTTAAATGCAATAAATCATGTCCATATACTTATGTATTAAATTAGCAGGCTCATTCATAATGAATGACCAACTTTTCTGAATCATGATTCACATATCCTGTCTAAATAGACAATTCCCCCCCATTCCTGGTTGAGGAGTAACCCCTTGTCATTAATAGATAAATGTCCCCCATTCCTGGTCGAAGAGTAACCCCTCAATTCGGTAAACCGAAATGAACAATTTCATATTCATTTTATTATGATCATACCAATAACACGATACAAATATCTCTTTCCAGTGAGTACACTCACCTTGGTTGACAACTATGTATTCACGTTTTCTTCTGGTGGAGCTGAACAGGGTTGATTAGGCCTTACACCTGTCAATCCAACTAAATCAGTACTGAACCTCAATCATAAATATTATCCAAACATAATTATGTAACTTTCCATGACTATACATCAACAATATAATTCCAATTAAGTCACATTCCATAAAACATAGGTAAAGGCAAAACAATGATGTACATGTTGATAAAGTTATGGACATTCAACCGTAGGAAATACCTTATGAGGAATTTATAACCAAAGTTAAGTAAAGACGATATTATACTCCTCAATGTATATACACATGAAACATGTACTCAAAGTACCCTTTGTAAGGACGAAATACAAACATTCATTCAAGGGGTACCCAGTATGGCCTGAAATTATAGTCTTACATACTTAACCATCCTATATTCCTAAATTGTACAAATACAGGGGTCCAACCTCATCAATATGAAAACATATATGAATATACTATCCAGTACAAGTGACGATGTAATTTTTCAAGCTTCCTAGGGCAAGTTATGACCATTTCTCTACAACACAAGAAATCTGCCCTACAAGCTCCTCTATTGTTCCTTCAACTTCCAAGAATTTTCATAATTTTTCTCCAGCATAACTTTCCATGATTTTCAACCCATTTTCAATACACATACTCAATCGTACAGAATTAAAGTTTCATAATTGTTTGACTTAATTTGCTATCTCAAAAGCTTGACTAAACTCAGGGCATACCGAAATGAAGTATAAAAATAGAAACCATGTACCAACTTGAAATCATCATTACGGCCTAACCACCAGGAGATAAATTCTAATTTTCAGATATGATATGAATATATGAGTCTACTTTCATATTCAATTGTAATTTCTCAATTACAGTAAGTACACAAATAGATTTGCAAGTTTGAATACAAGGGGTTTGAATACAAAGCAATTTTAAGGGTTTCTACATTCAACTTAACATAAACTTGCATATAACCATACATACATATAAAGGGATGAAACTTTCGTAAACCTATGATGATTTATATCATATAAATCATTAATATAAGATAAATAACTAGAATTGTATTTAGGATTACCTTCAGGGCTTTTTACGTAATTTCTACGAATTTTTCTACACTTTTTCTCCTCACTTTTCTTCCTAAACTTCTACCTTCTCTTTCCTTAAGCTTAAAACCCTTTCACGGCTTATTTTGGATGAAGGATAAGTTTATTTAAAGGGTATAAGGTCGGCCAAGGCTGCCTCCCAAGCCAACCAATCAAATTAAACCATTTGGTTTAATAAAAGACAAAATACCACTTAAAGGGAATGGACAACTTTGCCCTTTGTTCGTAAATTCGGTATAACTCTTTACTCCGGCATCCATTTGATGATCCGTTTGTTATATTACAACCCTAGATCACATGTCTACAACTATCTAGTTTTCACCTCAAGTCATTTATAATGTGATAAGGGTCAAAACTAGTCTCTAACAGGAACCTTTCCACCGAAAACAACAAAATTTGTGTTTGTAAATAATTCGACCTTTCATGATTTAAGCAAGTAGGATTATAATAAACATAATCACTTAACATTAGATATGCTAATATCACATTATTCATATCACATAAGATAAGCATGATTTAAATATAATTTATCATAATTATATTCGGGTTGTCACAACCTTGGCTTGCAGTGCATTTATATAGTTGTCAGTTATTTGTGGAGACTCAATGGTGAGAACATGGAAAACCCGTTGTGGATATAGTGATGAAGAAGGCCGTGGAGAAAAAGGAACAAACTCAAAAGTGCAATGAACCTTATGTTGAGACGATAAAAACTACAATGGTCCCAGCCATAAAGGAACATTGGTTGTTGATAATCACTTGTGTTAAACCACGTGTGAAATCACTAACTATGAAAACTATTGAAGTATACGAGACATCTAAGAGAGCTTTAACTCCCTATATTGTAAAATTACATGAATTTATAGATCCTCATGACCAGGATGTTACGAAATTTACTAGGCCATACATTGATCAGGTTGCCACCACAACAAAACCTCATTATGACAAATTACAGGGTACTTTCCAGCCTACACAAATTAGCTGACAAGACCTTTAGCTTAACATATATATCATTACTAAAACAATGGTTAAACTATGTTGTTTCCCATATTTATGTTTTTGTTTATTTTTCCAAATAAAATAGTGGGTGAAAATGTCTTTGTGTGTTTTCTTTTGATTAAGATGATTTATTTTCATGTTTCTTAGTTTACATTTTATCCTTAAGCTTAATTTGATTAGATTGGATGTTTGGGGTTGTATGAGACCTGTCGCAAAATTAGCCTTATTAACTTGAAAGCTAAGGTTATGTCACGTTAATGATTTGATGGTGGTGGGTTGTGAGATTTCCATTAATACAGAAGATGAAGATTTAATAACTCAGAAGATTTTTGAAATTGATCCTTCTGACTCAAATAGAATTTTAATGAATAAAGTTGATGCTGAATTGAATATTAATTTGAAAGTGAAAGATGAAATCTGGAGGAAAGAGGAAAATTGAAAGTGGGCTCAGTTTGGGGACGTTAATTCCAAATTCTTCCATGCAACTATAAAAAATAAAAGGGTGAAATATGTTATTCATTGAATTAAAAATGATAGAGAGTTTGGTTGACAGATAAAGAGGAAATCAATGTTGTTGTAGTCATACATTTCTCTAATCTCTTCTCTTCTAATGTGTTAAGAACCGGTGAAGAAGAATTTCTTTCAGTCATTCATAAACTAATCAGTAATTTGGATAATGATGATTTATCTAAAATGCATGAAAAGGGAGAGATAAATCAATTCGTGTTTAGGTTAAATATGGATAATACCCCAATGTGTATATGGTTTCAATGGGCATTTCTTCACTTCTACTTGGAAATTTCTTTCATGTGTTTTTCTATTTTTTCTAGGGCATATAATCTCTCCCTTTTTGCAATTTGGATTTTATTGCAATACCCCGTATTTCTACATATTTATTATTTAATTAATTAGGAAATTAATTGGAAAAACACATTTTAGTTAAATTACATGTGTGACGTAATTTAATGTGATTAAATAATAAAATTGATTGTTAAATATTAATCGAGAGATAGAGACTGATTATTATTATGTTATAAGATTTACTATGCACGTGAATAGTAAATAATGGTGGATTTTTTATATACACCATAGTGAGTGCTATGTACGTATTTTATTTCATCCCAACCGAGAGTCGCGTGTAGATAAAAATTTAGGTCAAGTTAGGAATTATATTTTTAGTGACTCTTATGATGATTTTGAGGTCTTGAATGATTCTGAATGGGTTGAAATAGTCGGAAGAGTATACCCGCGGGTATACTTCGGGTCTCGGGTTAATTTTAAACCAAACCGGCACCTATTGAGGGTAATTTGGTCATTTTAAAAACAAGGGTTAAAGGACTGTGATACCCCGTGATTTTGAGGACTTAGAATTTAATTAATTTGGGAGAAATAATATTTATTTAGATTAGAGAATTTTATTTTGGGCAAATGAGGTCAAAATTTGAGAATGTTACAAAGTATTTCGAATGATGATTCTGAGTGCGCGGTTGATCTCGGATGGGTTGAGATAGTCAACACGACTGTACTTGGGTTTTATTTCGATTCCAGAATATTTTAAGTTATTTTGACTCGAATTGGAGTAAATGAGTCATTTAAAGTGTGTAATATCATTTAAAGTTGGGTATCTTGGAGCTAAGGCTTAAAAAGCCTACGTGTGATAACAATCTCATTCTTGAGATTAAGAAAGCCCTAGAGAGTGAGATTGAAGAAGAAAGGAATAAGAGAAAAAGGAGAAAGTCTTGGAGGTTCTGGCCAATACACGATTTCGAAGACGATTCAACCTCTACAACTTCGAGGCAAGTGATTAAACATGATAAATAATCTATGTGTGTAATTTATTTCATGATTTGTGGATAAAATTAAGTATTTGGAGTTAAAATGTCAAAACCTAGATTTTGGGGTAAAATCTTGCAGTTGATGTTTTGTATATGGGTTTGATGGTTTATAAATTGATGGGATGAGATGTAGGATGAGTTTTGATGTTAAAAACATGTTTGCGTTGAAAAATGGTGGATTGGAGATATGATTTTTGGCTATATATCTCGTGGGTATTATGTAAAAGATGAGATTTTTGGAGTTCTCTAGACCCGAATCGATTCCCCCCCTAAGTGAATCGATTTAGCTATAGGCAAAAGTGTTAGGTCTGGGTGACCAAATCGATTCTGACCCAAATCAAATCGATTCGAAAACGCGATCCTTAGTGACCATAAACTTAGGGATTTAAATAAAAAATGCGATATTGTTAAGGGTTCACATGAGTAACTGAACCGAAATCTTAGTTGGGAAGGATTAAATAGATTACCGACTAATATTTATGTGTGTACTTATAGCCGGTATAGTTATTATATATCTATGGGTGATTAATGAGAAATAGTCCAATGCTTGATGGGATCATAAAATGAATTAGGATTGAGCTTGTGGATTACCAACTAGAATAAGTTGTGTTTACACTTATAGCCGAGATAATTATTGTATAATGGTGTGCATTCGGTTATGAGATAGTATTCGTAATGTTGATCGAATTGGGATACTATTCATATCATAAGTGAAATGGATGAATATGTTTCAAGTGACGGGTCGTATTATAAAGTGAATTGGGAAAGAATGTGCTATAGCGTCGGTTAGTATAATGAGATTTATTTACACATGTAGCCGAATTCACTACTTTTATACATATGATGGGAGATAGTGTGTGTGTGTATATATATATATATATATATATATGTGTGTGTGTGTGTGTGTCTGTGTCTGTGTGTATGTTGTGACTGTATATACCTTGTGTAATGGTGTGTATATACGACGTGATTCCATATATATATCTAGAGTCAATGATATATATACTTATTGTTTAAGAATACCCCTCCAGTGCTATCATGGGAAGTTGCACGATGTGGGTGAGGCCCCTGGCTTGAGGAGCAGGCAGCGTATAGTCCCCAAGTCATAGTCGTCCATTATTTATTGTGTGATTTTATTCTGGGTGAGAAGTCTTGGGTATGATTCGTTCTCACTTACAGGTTCGGAACTATGACCGCTTCCCACACATTGTGTTTTGTTTGTTTACCAGGGAGGCGTGATAAAATTCCGGTGGCTAGTAACCTGGGATAAAGTGAGTAACTCCTGGAAGATGATAACATTGTTTTTATATCCTATAAGTGAATATGTTCTCGATATTTTAAGTACATGTTATGTGTGTTACGTGTACATATTCAACAAGGTTGAACGATTGTGTTTTATAACTAAAGTAATGTTATATATCCTATAGGTGAATGTGATATGGGTATTTTATAGTACACGCTAGGTGCGTTATGTGTACGTGTTTTCTAGGGTTGAACAATCGTGCTTATTAACTAAAAGAATGATATATCGACCCTAAAGGTTTTGTGCATTATTTTATTTATGGACTTAGGGATAGTAGTTCATAATAAATAGTGAAAAGTATATGTGTGGTGTGTAGAGGGCATAATGGATCTCGACGATCAACATTGTCAAGTAATAGTGTATCGGAGGGGTTCCTTGTTTGGATTTCGCTTTGCGAGACGTCCCATGCATGAAACGTAGCGCAATGTTCGGAGTGGGGAAAAGTTTAGTCCTTAGTGATCGGGTTTATGTTATAAGGTGAACGAATACGTTATAAGTATGTAAAGATGATGTGCAACTATTCTAATGCTTATAAGTTTCTAAAGTTAATAAGCAGAAATTGATGAATGCTAGTAAGATATATGTATGTAGATATATACATATTAATGTAGAAGTTCGGGCGTAAACATAGGATATGCTAGAATGAGAAGATTATGGTTATATTTCTGATAGTAGGTTACGCAGGTGTAGATTATACGTAGAGTAATATTTAATTGTCCCTAGAATGTGTCGGGTAGTTTAATTCAGGTTCATGTGCATACGTTTAGGTGCTCGCTTTAGTTGAGCGGTGAGTTGGAGTTCCAAGAGAGTGCGACTCCACTTTAATCATGGAATAGTGCATTTATAATTATTATGCATTTTAATGCACTTGCTAAAACTATTTTCACACCTCGGGCTCTGACCCGTTTATATCTCTCTCTTACTATATATACATATTTTATAGTACAGGTGTCCCACCGCAAGGATACCGATGATTCTTTTTTATCTAGTGTCTTGGGAGTCGTAGCAGATGTGGACTTTCGCGGGATTTCGTTATAGCCGCTTCCTAAAGTTTGTAAACTAGATAGGATTCATTTTGTGTATCGAGTTTATACCCAAGGTTTATATGTATAACTTTTATATTATTTCTCTCCTCAAGATTGTTGTATTGCCTATGACCCGACAACATATTTGGGTATATTTCTTTTGTGTACTTCTGATGTATAAATTGAGTACCTTCTTTTATCATGGTCCCTGTGTACATTTTATCATGTTCAGTAGTTACTTTATGGTTGGTATGATGATGTCTTTATGTTTTAAAATTTTGGCATCCGCTTTTTATAGTATTGGGTAGTTAGCTATATATATTTTAGTATTGACATTAGATGTTGAGAATGATCCACTTGAGATTCCTGATTTATTTTAGTATAAGGTTGGCCACCCATTATTATTTTAAGCGGGGTGTCAAGGTGGTATCAGAGCATCAGTTTCTAGTGTCTTGGGATCTTTGCAGGTTTGATGCATTCTTTTATAAGCGTTCTTGATGTAGAGCCCTATTTTTAGGACTGTTGTGTTCACTACGGCTAAATTTTCTTTTGCGAGGTGTAATCACTTGAGTGGTGTTCTAATACAGTTGCTCTTATTTCAGATGCCGCTAAGAAAAGGTCGTCTAGGCAGGCAGGTTAAACAGAGGGGCTGAGAACATGGAACCCCTAATGCCTCTAAGGACTGTGACTGTAGCCGAAGTTTCCAATATGGTGGCACAAGTTGTAGATGTTTCCATTGCTGTGATGGCACATCATCCTGCAGTTCTGATAGCTCAAGCCCACCCAGGGCCATCTGCGTGGGAAAGAGTGCGAAAAGCCTTTAGGAAAGGACATCCTCCAAATTTTTTAGGGGAGAGCTGATTCAATCATTGCATGTCAGTGGAAGAAGGATAGACAAAGGCACTTTCAGATGGTTGAATGTAGTGAGGTGCAGAAACAAATACTCGTCACCTTTAAACTAAGGGGTGCAACTCTCCAATGGTGGGAGTTAGTCACCATGTCGGAGCAAAGAGATACAATGCCCATAGAATATTTTTGGTTACATTTTGATCGGAAGTATTTTCCGCGATTCAGACAGGAATGAAGAGAAGATTATTGGATGTGATTCAAAGTGATCGAACGGTGGCTAAGCACGAAGAAGAATTTACTCGATTGGCGAATTTTATGCCCGTTAAGATATATACAAAGGAGAAACAAATAGTGAAGTTTTTGGGATGTTTAGATTGGCGAATTCGTCAACATTTGGTAAGGAACCCGGCGTTACAGACTTTTATCGATGTGATAAACGCGCTATTGTTACACTATCAGGAGTATCGTCTTCATCTAAAAAGGGAGTAAAAAATTTGGGGACTCGAGTTTGCCAAATAGGTCTGTATTAGATGATTACAATGGGGAAAGGTCATTACCACAATAAGGTTATAGGCAGGATTATTGAGGGCCGCAAAAGAATTTTGTCCCTCAGGATGGACATGAAGGATTTATTGGGAGATGTCTCTTTTGTGGAGAAATAGACCATAGGAAGAGGGATTGTCTTGAAATAGGTATATGGAAACTTTTTGAGTAGCCTTTGGATGTGCAAGCCCTACAACATCTCATAGGCCAGTTTGGGCAAGAGAACATTGAAGAGGGACCCATTGACGAAGTGAGGCAGTTGGAATATGGAGGTAAAATGTAAATTACTTCCTATATGTTTAGTTTATGCTTTGAGAGGTATTGGGAGCGGCGCATGTAAGATTCTAGTGAGTGGTTAGATGCTATAACCATAGTGTATGTGGAATTTCCTTAAAGGGAGGACAGAGAAGGTGTGGCACTGGGATGATGTCTTTTGGGAGAATAGATTGTATAGAGATGCGCTAGTAGAGAGTTACGATTCTGTTTTGGGAATCAAAACTGTTAAAGTTTGTGGGGTAGTAACGATAAAGCTATCATTTTATAGTTATGCTAGATGCATGTATTTGTAAGGTTACAGTTGTGGAAAGTCCTATCGTATGGTGATGCTTTATGCGATGTAAAGGATTTTATTACTGAAGAGATTCAGGGTTTAGCGGGGAATTTTAGCTCATGGTTGTGTGGGTTTGAGAACTGGGTGCTGGTAAGAGTATTGTATTTGTTGGCACCTTGTGTCTTGGGAAGAAGGTATTTGATTTGTGTGTCGAAAGACATAAAATTATATTATAGTATGTTATTTTATAATCCTTCGGGCAATATCGATAGGGTTCAAAAATATTTTATAAACCTTAGTCCTGATTTAACGGATCTCAATTCCCAACAGAGCTACATAGTAGTGTATTGGGAGGGTTCTTTATCTATATTTCTCTTGAGAGACCTCCCCCGCACGAAAGTAGAGTATGTCAGGAATTGAGAAGAGCTAAATTCTTGGATCATTCAAATTTTATTATATAAGCAGTGCTTTATTATGGATTTCTTCGTTGAGAGTTATATTATGATTTGAGGCTAAGAGGAGCCGGGTAATGTTTATAAAAGTAGAGCTCGGGTATAGGGCGTATGGATGCCCTGGTAACTAATTTGATTTTAGAATTAGGTAATTTTCCGTGAGAAGTGGGAGAAATAAGTATAGTGATCTTGAGGTAGGTGACGTAGGAACTAGTTAAGGTTTGGAGTAATAGGTCTAACTAAGTTTCGGGGATGAAATGCTTATAAGGGGGGGCGTATGTAATACCCCGTGATTTTGAGGAGTTAGAATTTAATTAATTTGGGAAATATAATATTTATTTAGATTAGAGAATTTTATTTTGGGCAAATGAGGTCAAAATTTGAGAATGTTACAAAGTATATCGAATGATGACTTTGAGTGCGCGATTGATCCCGGATGGGTCGAGATAGTCAAAATGACTGTACTTGGGTTTTATTTCGGTTCTAGAATATTTTAAATTAGTTTGACTCGAATTGGAGTAAATGACTCATTTAAAGTGTGTATTATCATTTAAAGTTGGGTATCTTGGAGCTAAGGCTTTAAAAGCCTACGTGAGATAACAATCTCATTCATGAGATTGAGAAAGCCCTAGAGAGGGAGAGAGGAGAAGAAAGAAAGAAGGGTAAGAGGAGAAAATCTTGGAGGTTATGGATAATAGGCGATTTTGAGGACGATTTAACCTCTACAACTTCGAGGCAAGTGATTAAACTTGCTAAATGATCTATGTGTGTAATTTATTTCATGATTTGTGGATAAAATTATGGATTTTGAGTTAAAATGTCAAAACCTAGATTTTGGGGTTAAATCTTTCATTTGATGTTTTGTATATGGATTTCATGGTTCATAAATTGATGGGATGAGGTGTAGGCTGAGTTTTGAAGTTAGAAACATGTTTGGGTTGAAAAATGGTGGATTAGAGATATGATTTTTGGGTATATATTTCGTGGGTATTATGTAGAAGATGAGATCTTTGGAGTTATGCAGACTCGAATCGATTTGCCCCCTAAGTGAATCTATTCGGCTTGAGGAAAAAGTATCAGGTCTGGGTGACCGAATCGATTCAGACCCAAATCGAATCGATTCGGTCTAAGACAGACTTATAGGTCCTTTGAATCGAATCGATTTGCATAAGGGGCGAATCGATTCGTCTTTGGGACCAAATCGATTCGAAAACAGGGTTATTTTGTGAGGTTTATCTAGAATGAGTTTTACTACATTTTGATTGGTTTTATCGATTTGGAACATTCTTATATGATGCGAGAGATACGTTTTAGAGATTTATTGGGTGCTCTCACATGATGTGATCGTGGGGACGTATCGAGCTATATTGGAAACATATATACATATGTATTGGAGTTGTTGCATCGATGTAGTGGGAAATCTCATTAGGGATGGGATTCCTATTTGGAGATTGGACGTGAGTTATTATACGATGTAAGCTTGAGGACTCTTCCAGGGAGTTGTGAAAGTATGACGTGGAATTGGTATGCCGACTTCTGTGTCGAATCCTTCCAGCAATAGGATTTTATTTAGATATGATTGGTAGACCCATGAGAGAAAGGTTGTGTATCCTTAGTGACGATAAACTTAGGGATTTAAATCGAAAATGCAATATTGTTAAGGGTTCATATGAGTAACTGAACTGAAATCTTAGTTTGGAAGGATTAAATAAATTACCGACTAATAGTTATGTTTGTACTTATAACCGGGATAGGTATTGTATATCTATGCGCGATTAATGAGAAATAGTCCAATGCGTGATGGGATCATAAAATGAATTGGGATTGATCTTGTGGATTACCTACTAGAATAAGTTGTGTATACACTTATAGTCGAGATAATTATTGTATAATGGTGTGCATTTGGTTATGAGATAGTATCCGTAATGTTGATCGAATTATGACACTATTTATATCATAACTGAAATGGATCAATATGTTTCAAGTGAGGGATTTTATTATAAAATGAAATGGGAAAGTATTCGTTATAGCATCGGTTAGTATAATGAGAGTTATTTACACATGTCGCCGAATTCATTAGTTTTATACATACGTATGGGAAATAGTGTGTGTGTGTGTGTATATATATATATATATATGTATATATATATGGCATGACTATATATACATTGTGTGATGGCTTGTATATACGACGTGATTTCATATACATATCTAGAGTGAGTGATATATATACTTATTGTGTGAGCATACTCCTCCAGTGCTATCATGGGAAGTTGTGCGATGTGGGTGAGGCCCCTGGATTGAGGAGCTGGGAGTGTATAGTCCCCAGGTCATAGTCGTACATTATTTATTGCGTTATTTTATTCTAGGTGAGAAGTCTTGGGTATGATTCGTTCTCACTTTCAGGTTCGGAACTATGACCAATTCCCATGCGTTGTGTTCTGTTTGTTTACCAAGGCGGTGTGATAATAGTCCGGTGGCTGGTAACTCGGGATAAAGTGAGTAATTCCTGAAAGATGATAGCATTGTGAAGTATATTTTTATATCCTATAAGTGAATATGTTTTAGATATTTTAAGTACATGTTATGTGTGTTACATGTACATGTTTAATAAGGTTGAACGATTGTGTTTTATAACTAAAGCAATGTTATATATCATATAGGTGAATGTGATATGGGTATTTTATAGTACACACTAGGTGCGTTATGTGTGCGTGTTTTCTAGGGTTGAACGATTGTGCTTATTAACTATAAGAATGATATATACACCCTAAAGGTTTTGTGCGATATTTTATTTATGGACTCAGGGATAGTAGTTCATAATAAATAGCGAAAAGTATATGTGTGGCATGCTGAGGGCATAATGGATCTCGACGATCAATATTGTCAAGTAGTAGTGTATTGGGGTAGTTCCTTATTTGGATTTCACATTGCGAGACATCCCACGCATGAACTGTAGCACAATGTTGGGAGTAGGGAAAAGTTTAGTCCTTAGTGCTCGGGTTTATGTTATAAGGTGAATGAATACTTTATAAGTATGTAAAGATAATGTGCAACTATTCTAATACTTTTAACTCGCTACAGTTAATAAGTAGAAATTGATGAATGCTAGTAAGATATATGTATGCAAATATATACATATTGATGTAGAAGTTCGAGCGTAAACTTAGGATATGCTAGAATGAGAAGATTATGGTTATATTTTAGATGGTAGGTTATGCAGGTTTAGATTATCCATAGAGTAAGATTGAAATGTCCCTAGAACGTGTCGGGTAGTTTAATTAAGGTTCATGTGCATACGTTTAGGTGTGCGCTTTAGTTGAGGGGTGAGTTTGAGTTCCAAGAGAGTGTGACTCCACTCTAATCATGAAATAGTGCATTTAAAATTATTGTGCATTTTAATGCATTTTTTAAAACTGTTTTCACACCTCGGGCTCTAACCCGTTTATATCTCTCTCTTACTATATATATATATTGTATACTACCGGTGTCCCACCGTAAGGATACCGATGATGCTTTTCTATCCAGTGTCTTAGGAGTCGTAGCAGATGTCGACTGTCACGGGATTTTTTTATAGCCACTTCTTACAGTTGGTAAATCTAGATAGGATTTATTTTGTGTATCAGGTTTATAACCAAGGTTTATATGTAGCACTTTTATATTATTTCTCTCCTCAGGATTGTTGTATTGGCTGTGACCCGACAACATATTCGGGTATATTTCTTTCATGTACTTATGATGTATAAATTGAGTACCTTCTTTTATCATGGTCCATATGTACATTTTATCATGTTCAGTAGTTACTTTATGGTTGGTATGATGATGTCAATATGTTTTTAAATTTTGGCATCCGCTTTTTATAGTATTAGGTAGTTAGCTATATTTATTTTAATGTCGACAGTAGATACTGAGAATGATCCACTTGAGATTCCAGATTTATTTTAGTATAGGCCTGGCCACCCGTTATTATTTTAAGAGGGGTGTCACAGGTGGTATCAGAGCATCAGGTTCTAGTGTCTTAGGATCTATGAGGGTTTCCTACGTTCTTCTGTAAGCGTTCTTGATGTGGAGCCCTATTTTCAGGCCTATTGTGTTCACTACATCTATATTTTCTTTTGCGAGGTGTAATCACTTGAGCGGCGTTCTGATACAGTTACTTTTGTTTCACATGCCACTGAGAAAAGGTCATCTAGGTAGGCAGGGTAAACAGAGGGGCTGAGAATATGGAACCCCAAATGCCTCTAAGGACTGTGACTGTAGCCGAGGTTTCCAATATGGTGGCACAAGCCATAGATGTTGCCATTGCTACGATGGCACATCATCCTGCAGTTCTGATAGCTTAATCCCACCCAGGACCATCTGCGTGGGATCGAGTGTGAAAAGCCTTTAGGAAAGGACATCCTCATGAATTTTTAAGGGGGAGCTGATGCAATCCTTACATGTAAGTGGAAGAAGGATATACAAAGGCATCTTCGGATGGTTCAATGCAGTGAGGTACAGAAATAAATACTTGCCACCTTTAAACTAATGGGTGAAACTCTCTAATTGTGGGAGTTAGTCACCACATCGGAGTAGAGAGATGCAATGCCCATAGAAGATTTTTGGGTACAATTTGATTGGAAGTATTTTCCACGATTCATTCGGGAATGAAGAGGAGATTATTGGATGTGATTCAAGGTGATCGAACGGTGGCTGAGCATGAAGAAGAATTTACTTGATTGGTAAATTTTATGCCCGTTAAGGTATATCTGAAGGAGAAATGAATAGTGAAGTTCTTGGGAAGTTTATATTGACGAATTCATCAGCATTTGTTAGGGAACCCGTATTTACTGACTTTTACCGATGTGATGAATGTGACATTGTTACGTTGTCAGGAGTATTGTCTTCATTTAAAAAGGGAGTAAGAAATTTGGGGACTCGAGTTCGTCAAGTAGGTCTGGAGGAGATGATGCCAGTGGGGCAAGGTCATCACCACAACAATTTTCATAGCTTAGATTGGCCATTAGAGAGAAGAGAGAACTAATTTTCAAAGCTTAAAGATATGTTTTGAAGATGGGGAAGGAATCTTGCACCTCAAGGCAATTGGAATGGAAGATTGGAGAAGGAAAACAATCAATCCTCAACCAAGAACCATGAGATATGATCAAACAAACAAAGGCAAGTGTTTATTGCAAATAAAATTAATGTTATAATACCCATGTGTAGGAATTTTATGATTTGAGTGATTTTATTGAAAAATCTTTGATGAAAAGTATTAATTAATTACATGTTTGGGTAAGATTAAATGTAGTTTATTATTACATCTGCAGAGGATTAAAAATCAAAAGTGATATGATTGTTTCTACGGATTAAAATCTGAGTTTGTGATAATCAAACATGAAGAACATGAAAACCTAAGGTTGAAGATTATATTTAGATTTTGATGATTCTTGGGTTGATTCTCTAAAGATTCGATAATGTTTTTATATTAGAAATAGTCTCTATACATATATTTGATGTTTGATTATGTTGGGAGAGATTTCTAGAGTGTTTCATGAGAGTTTGATGGGTTAACAATGGTGAAAAATGAAGTTGGGATGAAGTTGTCAACCCAGGGGTCAATAGATCGACCACATTAGTCGATAGATCGACCCATTTTGTCGATTGATCGACCAAAGCTGATTTTTGGATTCTTTTATTGGTTGAATTTTCTGGGATTACCATTGATGGATGGGAACCTTGGGGATGATTTTATACCTATGTGGGGATTTTATAAAGACCAGTAGGTGTGTAGTTAGGATCCATTAAGGTCATTGAGTGTAGGACATAAAGCATGGATCGACCGAGATAACCGAGGGAGAGATAGGCCGGGAAAATTGAGAATTGAGCTATGGAGAAAGAGTAAACATCAATTCCACTTGTAAATCAGTTGGTGAAATATGGAAACTACTGAATTTTTCTATCATCGGGTAACTAGGACCATTAGAGTTGTGTGAACACTCCTATATATACGATAGTGAGATAAATCATTAGGTAAATAGTATGATAAATATGTGAAAGATATATACTATGTACTAATGCGTATTATCGAGTTGAGTGAACACCTATTGATGCATGGTAATATATAGGCTGTGTGACTACCTATAGTATACTGAATAAATATTGGTGATCGAAGTATAAGTCTGAGACAATAAAGAGTAGAGAGAATACTCGAATAAATATGAAAGTGAAATAAATTCATAAAGCAAACAAGTATGGTGAATATTAGAGTGAAATATATTACGTATAAGTATGAATAATTTGGTTGTGTGAATACCTATTATATTGATAATTAGGTTGTGTGAATACATAAAGTATGCTTACTTCTGATTGGGGTCGATGACTTTCCGGACCAATATATGAAAGCTCGATTTGGGATCGATGATTATTTGAACCAAATTGAAGATGAATAATATTGGGGTCGATGATAATGCCGGACCAATATACATACGTATGAACTTTACATTAGGGTTGAGGGATTTCCAGACCATTGTAAATGGTAGGATTATTGGGGTCAATGATTTACCGGACCAATAAATCCTTATAGTATATATTGTGTGTGAAATATATACCTTATGATTTTCTACTTATGTGCAATAGTAGACTTGTGGATATATATAGAGAGATGCACATATAAATGGTAAATTAAGTAGAGAGAAACTTAATCACGAAAATTAAAATACACTAGGAATAGACTGTAGTAAATTAAGTAGTGAAACTTAATTATGGATGTTAAACGGTGAATGGAAAATTGGGGTTGATGATTATCTGGACCAATGATACTTATAGTATATATTGTGAGTGAAATATATACCGTATAAATAATCTACTTGTGTGGGATAGTAGATAGTTAGATGACATGTATACATCTAAAAGTAAGTTGATTAGAGAAACATAATTATAAAGATTTAATGTTAGATAGTGGATATCTAAAGGATAAAATTAAGTGGTGAGACTTAATCATAGATATGGAAAGATAACATGTGAAGAATGTTACCATTGTGTTAATTAACAAATCAGGGATGTTAATAAATTTATGTACTGTATGGGCGGTATGGGAACTTAGATGTGTAGATAAGTTTGGCTGAATACTTTACTCTAATTAGCTTGGTTAGTATAGCAAGGTGGGATAAGTATATAACGTTAGGCGTGCACTATAGATGAGAGGTGAATAGAACTCAAGAGAGAGTGTACGCGAACATGTGTAATCAATAACTGAATTTTATTGTGATAAATGCTTGATAAATATTTTCAAAATGTTTTGAGTACTAATCTTGCTATAAAATATTTTCAAAACCTTTTAGGTGTCCAGTCACAGGGATGCCAAACTTGAGGATTTCATTTTAAGGACTCGGAGATGTAGCACTGTGGATGCTGACATGATCTTGATTAGATGATTATACGTTTCTGATTTAGTGTAGGATCTTATTTTATATTCCATGTATAGACATGTTGTCCATTGAGGATTTACAGTTCTTAAGTTCTTTTCAGTATTATGGATTGTAGTTTTGAACTTTTAGTCGATGGTTTATCGGCAAGTCTTTCATTCATATATATTGTGTTGGATTGAACTCTAGTATACTTTGAATGTTTTATTTAGTTTTTCCGCATGATACATTTTATTGTGTTAACGAAAGATAAAAATTTGGTACCGGTCTAATTTCACTTAGGTGGTTAGTACTTAAAAAGTTTTCGACAATGATGCTAATAATGAACCATACGAGAAACCTGTTTTAATTTAATAAAGGCATGATCACCCGATGTTTAATTAGGCGGGGTGTCACATCTATATTCAATTTACGACTACATTATTCATATTCTAATGCTTACTTATATGTTTAATTTTTTTTCTCAGGTAATATTTGTTACATTTTCCATGAAAGACTTCATAATATGAGTTCAAGCATTGCCATAATAATTGTTACATTTTCCATGAAAATTGTGTTTTCTCCATTTGTTTTGGATAATTGTTGTATTTGTTAAATTTATACTCTCATAATACTGCGATTGCTATTTATATATAATTATGACAGTGATTTTCGCTTCCATTTCAGGAGAGATGGAGATGAATTTTTGGTACAAGCATCTTGTATTAATAAATGAATAAGACGCGATGTGGGTGATACAAGTAGCATGGTGTATTGCAGTCACAGATGGAAACACAAGTTAGGTGCAATGAGACTTGTAATGTCTCAACATGATATGTTGTCATAATAACTAGGATTTAATTGGATTTTCTTTGAAATTTGAACTGTATATTGTGCTACATGAAGTTGTGAGCTATACAATTGATGATGTTTATTATGTGAGATCCAAGATATACTATTATTATTGTTATTATTATTATTATTATTATTATTATTATTATTATTATTATTATTATTATTATTATTATTATTATTGTAGTATTCTTTAAACAGGGTGAACAATTATTATTGTTATTATACTATATATATAACTTGGGAAGAGTCATGATAATTTAGATATTGTGTGCCTTTGGACTTGGGATTGATAATGTATAGAATAAGTTCATAAATAATATTTGTGATTTGTTGTGACAGGATGGATAGTCCTATAGTATGTTGTTGTTGACTATTTTTATTTCTAAACAGGGTGGATAATCCTATAATTAAATGAAAATTTGCACAAATTTTTATAAATTATTTTCACATTTGTGTTGTAAAAAACCTTTGACTTGCATTGTTTATACATCCAACACTTTGGACAATTTTCGTCGTGCCTTTAGGATCGGGCATTCTGTTAGTATGTGTGTGTGTGTGTGTGTGTGTGTGTGTGTGTGTATGTGTGTGTGTGTGTATAATTCTTTGAATGTCACATTTGCATGTGTAATGCATCAAGGGATATCAACTTTGAGTTGTAGTTTGGTTTAAGTGATAATATCATATGGGAATCGCGTTTTCATTTGAAATGCAGGATGAGGTTACTAACTAAAAATCATAGTCCAACATGATGATAATATTATGTGGGTGTCATATTTGCACATGCATTGCGATGAGGTACTAACTCATGGTCATGGTGTGGCTGAAGTGGCAGGATTTATGTGGGCATCATGTTTATATGTATAGTGCGGGGGGTATTAAACCGTAGTGGCAATCTCACTACAGTGATGTTATGGGAGATTATGGTGTGTGTGTGTGTGTGTGTATACATATATATATATGGGGTTACTTACAAGGTTCGGGTAAGAAAATAATTATGATATTAAAAACTTTGGTATGTAATTTTATTCCTAATATTTTTTGGGATTGCATAGCATTATTTTTTATTATGGGTGCAATCCTCCTTCATTGATTCATTTCAAGTTACCTTGGGGCCCCTTTCGTAGACTGAGCCAAGTGAGCAATTGTAGTGTTTGTTATCACTTTCTAGCTAAAACGTATCATATTGATGCAATGTTTATTTTTCTTGTCTTTTTCTCATTAATTAGAATTATGAGACATTTATTAGTTGAGTACTTATGGAGGTTGGGTTTCGACATGTTTAGGGATTTTAAAGTTATGGTAGAGGTTGCACATTGGTTTTATTTTAGTACTATGCTTAACTCATGTTACCTACCAGTCTCTTTATTAGATTTCTTGTTTATTTGTTTTTTATTCTTGTGTTACATGCTAAAGATAATATAAGAGTGCCCAACATTCGTATTTTTGGTATATATGATTAACCACCTTAAAAATTGAAAATATGTGTTGTCATAACAACTATGAACACGAGGGTATAATATCATGATAAATTTTTGTCCCCTGTGAAAAAAATCCCATTTCCCCCTTAATTTGTAGAAAAATATAGCGAGATCCCATTAGTTTATAGGATTCACATCACGACATTTTCAAATATTACGAATACCTATTTGTAGGAAACTTGTTTTTATCATTCCTCATTCTATAATCACATAATCTCATCGTGATGATTAATTATTAATTTGAAATGTGTGTAACAACTATTTGCATTCTATTTTAATTGTTCTTATCAGCATAATGACCTTCATCAAGTAGCAAAATTTCACTTTTATGAACAACATTTTTTTATTAATGAAATAAATAGTATGAGTAATGTATTATAATACCTCGTATTTCCATAATAAATTAAATTGGTAGAATTTAATTAAATAAATTACTTAGTTGTAATTGCCTATTTATTTGATTCATTTATGCATGTTATATTTACTGGTAGAAAATAAATTTCATGTTAATTAAATTATCAGTATGTGGTGTTCAACATAATAAAAGTGTGTAAATTGGGTAGATATAGTTTGGACATGTTTCGAGATGATTTGGGGACTCATTTAGGTGTTTTATACATCTAAAATTAGGCCCGAGGTATAGGTATACCATTAGGGGTGCTATTAAGCCAATCCGGGTAAGATTTCTGGCTTCTTTGGGGGCCCAAATGTGGGGGTTATGGGTAACTCAGGATTAGTATTATAAGAGGGTAATTAAAAATTAATAAATCACTTTCTCATCCACCACATCTCAGGGCTAGCAACCCCACACACATTGGAGAATCTAATAAGGCTAGAGAAGGGAGAAAGATCAAAGATCCAAGAGAAACAGATTCCATTTCGTAAACTAAGGCAAAAATTCTCTTGCTAAAATAATTTCCAATGTGTTTCTTAATTCGATAGTGTATTTCTCATAGAAATTTATGGGTTAAGTAGATAAATTGATGTTTATATGATTGGAATAAACTTTACGAATATTAAAGAATAAATCTGAATTAATGGCGTTTAATGATTAAAAAAATTGGTGACAAAACTAAAATATGAGTATCGTGTTAATTGAGAATTTAACCTTATAAATCGTGTTGTAGGAATGATGAATCTAATATAAATTGATAAAGAAAGATAGGTTCGTGAATGATATAAAAAAGAAAATATTGAATCTTGAATTTGAGTTTTAAACCGTGTATGAATCTTGATATAAACTGGGTGATCTCATGAATTAGATCTTATTCGAGATGAATCGTACATAGAAACTTGCTAATTTATTTTTGGGTTTGGTCTGGTAATCATATTTGGGGTTTACATGAAGGTCATAACTTCTAAGGTTGAAGGAAAAAGGGAAAATCCTATCTTAAGTTCATCATGGCAGCCCAGCAAACCTAACCGATTCACTGGGGGGGGGGGGGGAGCGAACTATTTCCCTCACAGAACCGGTTGAGTCTATTTAGCAAACTGACTTGGTTCTACTGGCTTAACTACTTCTCTTCGTGTTTGTTTTTTGAACCGTTTGAGGATTGGACTTGGAATCTTGGGTTCGGGGTTGAGTTTAGGTTTCTGGGAATTCAAATTAAGGGTTAGGAAGTGTCGTAGACTAACTAAGGATAAATTTTGCATAAGGGTTGGGCCAGGTTGGCTCTGGGGAAACGCTCTGGTGATTTTTATAAAATTAAACGAGTATACGAGAAGTCATCCAAGTGAGTGGATTATTTCTTAAAAATGGATTTTGCATCACTATTTTATTAGTTGGGGAAGTTAACAATTAACTAGATGGTTAATTCTTAAAGTAGAAATATAAATTGGAAATTAATGGGAAATCTTGGGAGGAAATAATAGGGCTAGTTACCTATACATATTATATGGTAAATATATGTATTAATCTATTTGTATGAACAAATTCATATTCGTGGACAACCTATCGATTAGGGTTACGTACATCTCTAAATTGTACCACGCATCGACATAGGTGGGCTAGGCGTCATGTAGGTCATTATTCTAGGTACTACGTGGTAGTTCCACTTGCGAGGAGGTAGGTGTAGATACTGGGATCCATTGTCACCATCAAGGGTATAGACCATGTAATGGTGTACTGCGTAAGGACCATCCAACTTGTATGTGTTTTGTGATGTCCATTTGGATGAGGGACCTCTACGGACTTATCGATAAAGCACAAACATGACACTAAAGGTAGATGCCTTTATGTGTGGTATATACGTGAGGACATATATAATTATATAAATTAATTGAGAATTAATCCTTGTAATCTAATGATGTAGACAAATGATAATGAACCCAATGCTAAGTATTGCATAATGGATGTTATGTTACTTCTTATGAGTAGTATCATAGGGATTACTCTAGGAATTAGAAGCACATATCCAGACGATTAGCTTTAGTATAGGGATTATGCTAGATGCATCGAATGTTACCTTATTGTTATAGTTATCAGACTTTTATATTTGGAACTTGGGTTGGTATGCGTATAATATTGCACTTAGATGAGGGGTCAGATACTTACTACATGTGAGTGCTGATGGGCGGTGCATTCTTTAAATTAACTGCATCATTGCATTTTAATTTCGTAAGATAAATTATAAAATGTCCCACCTTAGATTTACCTAGAAGGGGACATCAAGGCTGATAGGAGATCAGACTTGCAGTCACATTTGCTCATCAGTCATTCAGATCATGTAGCTTTAGTTTAGGTTGTTATTTCCCTTCCAGTTATTTTTATTATTCAGAGATTGTATGGGCGTATGCCCGAAGTTTATTATTCAGTCTTTTTGAGATCATTCAAACTTATGTTGGAGTTTTTATTACTATGTGGATGTTGGACTCATTTATTATCAATTATTAATTAAATCGAGTTCATCTTGCATATTGTTTTAAAAATAAAGATGTTTTGTTATAATTTGATACTGAGAATGATATAAATTGATAGACAAGCCCCATCTTCGACGTATTTTGTCTGGCAAACCTTTATGTGGAAAATGGGGGTTGTTATAATTGGTATCAGAGCATCCATGTACTAGCATCCTTAGTATCTATGTTGCATTCGTTACGTTCGGTGTTGCATTATTTGATATGTAGAGCCTATGATTAGAAATCATTATACTCTTTGCGATTTGTGACTAATACAAATCTTGTTTGCTTTCAGATGACAAATAATAGGGTGGGTAGGCCACGATGTATCACCACACAGGCTGCAGAAGAGGGGGCTCAGTAGGAGCCGCGGCCACACCCACAACGACAACAGCCCCACCCGTGGTTACCCAGTAGATATTTCCATGATAGTGATGTAAGCAGTCTCTATGTGGATGGTCGTTATGCTATAACCTTTCATCCACCAGCACCCCCGCGGGAGGTGGTGTTACCTGTTCAGGCACAAGGCTCGATATGGGAGAGAGCTATGGAGACCTTTACTAAGGGCCACCTTCTAGAGTCTACTATCAATGACACTTGAGGATGGTTTTAGTGCACTCTAGTGCACAAGCAGACATTAGCATCATTTCAATTGGTAAGGGCAGCCTTACAGTGGTGGGAGTCTATCATCACACTAAATGAGAAGGACATGTTGACTATTATCGAGCTTTAGGGAAAGTTTAAAGGAAAGTGTTTCCCATTAACTATGAAATCCGAGATGATAAGAAAGTTCATGGATCTTAAGCAAAAAGGTTGGACTGTAGCTAAATACAAGGAGGAGTTTATCGCATTGTCTTATTTTCCTGGGGACAAGGTAAACACTGAAGATAAGAAAATGGAGAAGTTTATGTCAGTGATATCTTGGTACATTAGCAAATCATTATTGGGGAATTCATATTTTACCACCTATACTTAAATGGTCAATGATTCTTTACTGTATTGTCAGGATCACTGGTAATTTCAAAAAAGTAAGGAGAAGAAGAGACCTAGCTCAGAGATGTCAAACCAGTAGGGTAAGATGAAAGGGAATGATGGTCAAGGGTCCCACTAGTTTAGGGGGTAACAGGCGAGTGATTATCAAAAGAGATACAAGGGTCTTAATGATTCTATCGAATAAGGCCAGTTGGGTCAGGGCTAACAGGCGAGAGGCCATTATGGGCAGCAGATAGATATGCGTCAATTTAAGTGGATTTTATATGTCTATGGAGAGAAGGGACACTTAGAAAGGAAGTTCCCTTAGGGCAATCAGGAAGCACATAAGCCGAGGGTACAATGAGGGTACTAAGCCCCCCAGGGGAAACATCATTCATTACCGGCCCAACCAATGGAGGTAGTGCCAGCACTACCAGCGCTACCCACCCCACCTCAGGGACAGTAGCCACACATATAATATGTGCATGTGAATCACGTCGCCCCTGGAGAGGGACTATCACCAACTTAGGTAGCGGGTGGTATGCTCCCTATTTTTTAGCATGTAAGGAATATTTAGTTTGATACTAATGCCTAGTACTGAATTGTTAATACTACTTTCCTAATGCATCAAGGATGGTAGACTTAGCATTTGACGTAGTGCTTTACATTAATTCACCCGTGGGTAGAGAGGAACTTATAGATTCTTCATGTAGAGGTATAGAGATTGACATTAGGAGACTGAGGTTTGTGGAATACCTATTTGCATTTGATATATCAGAGTACGATGTTATCCTACGGATGGATCGCCAAACCACTTATAGCGATTATGTTTATTTTTATGGGACCGTTTATATTTAATTGTCAAGTGTGGAGCGACAAGTTAGACAATGGTGTTCACTATAGCTATGAGTACTATTATGGAACTTATCATACTTTTGATCTAGTTATGGAAAAATGGATGGCAATGTAAACTTGGGTTAGTACGATGACTTTAGGAAATTTGGTGCACTTAAGAGAGAGCGATGTATTGATGCGATTGTGAGGATTTTGAAGAAAGATTTGAAGGTGGAAATTTTTTTATTAAAGAGTGTAAAATTGATCTTGCGCTAAGATTGGGAAAGATTCATTTGTGTTGTTGAACCATTAGTATTTCAGTGTTTGGACCTGGGAGTATGGTCACCATGTGATTTCAGAATATGAAGGGCGATAACTCAATTAGAAAAGTTGTATGAGGATGATGTGACTTGTGAATTATAGACGTGTTTTATTGATGTATTGATAATGGATAAGGCTTATGGACAAGAAGATGTTCAAATATGAATTTTGGAGATAGTACATAGGACCAATGATGGTTCGATCAAGTTTTATAAACCTATATAGTGAGATTTTACAAGGGATTCGGGATTCTAGCCGTGGGTTTCACATGAATTGGGAAGTGTGTCCTTATTGAGAGTAGGCACAACAATGTGGAGATTTTAAGATTGGTTATGTATGTATTTCTTGAATTAGGGATACAATGAATTTTCGACTGGGGATACGAACATAGACTAGATGCTAATGATGGCATACTTTAAGGGATGAATAAATGCGATGGTTATCCGAGGATAGATTCAATTTAGTAGGTAAGGATATGCATAAATAAAAACAATTGTATTGTAAAAGTTTTGGGTTACTTTGAGAGCTTTCTTTCTAGTGGCTTCCTTAGTTACAGGAAGTTTTGTATGGTCACAAATAGTGTTACAATAGTGGCGTTGTCATGAAAAATGGGCGATAGTATACTTTATTGGGTTGGGTAGATCTTTAAAGCCTTATAAGTGATTAAGTTCTCTACTAGATTTAAGGACGGACAAAGGGTGTCCTATCGTATGTGTTAAAAGGAACATGATGTTCCTAGCATTATTGGATCAAATAATTTAACGGGGGTTTAGTGTAGCTCTTGGAAGGATGAGCTTTTTGTTGAAATTGGCACAAGTGGAAATATTTATGGTTAGAGTGTTTTTTCGTGTCTAGTCTTGGACCAACGAATCTCAATAACCGACTAAGATATCTAGTAGTGTATCAGGAGGGTTCCTTGTTTGGATTTCGCTTACGATACGTTCCACACATAAAATTTAGCAAGTGTCGAGAGCTGAGAAACGTTTGGGTTCTAAGATTTTTTTGTTAATACGTTATACATGTGTGGAGATATAATGCATCAGGCGATGTTATATTATATGAGTTAAGGTCAGGGGGCCAATGAGTAAAGTGATGAGAGAACTTAGAAATAATTACATCACTAATGGAATAAGTGGGATAATATATAGATGAATTAAGTCACGGTCAGTAGGATATTCGAGTATATTTCAACTTACAGATATGCTGTAACAACCCGAATTTTTTAAATGGGAATTTTTAAATTAATTTTGGAAATCAGAGAAAAATGAAATTTTGGATTTTATAAATTTTATAATTTAAAATGTTGGTTTTTATATTTTAAAAAATAAATTTTCAAACGGAATTGGAATCGAAATTAAAATGGAGCTTTAATTGAATTTTTATTATATGGAAGAGTCCTCAAAACATAAAACTCTCTAAGAGTCTTCAAAACATAAAACTCTCTACAAAACAATATTTAAAAATATTTGACCGTTCATTCAAGATGAAATTTTGTGTAGCTTCTTCTGGTCTTCAACTAATTCTCCCCCTAATTCCATCCAATTCCAACGGTCCAATCATCCAGAATTATTTTTTAAGTGTTTATATCTGATTAAAACTCTTTTCTTAATCAAACTCTTAATCCTTTATATATCACAAATAATACGTGGATGGACTGTTCAAATCATTTTTTCTTAAACTTTTCAACCAAAAGACCTCTCCAAAATTATTCTCTTTCATCTATAAACTTTAGCCCCAAACGTAATCAAATGTTTGACTCAATATTTGAAGGTTTATTTGGTGTTTTCTCGAGTTTTGGCTAGAAAGAGATTTGATTATTTTGCGAGAAGAACATGATTGTGTGATTAGATTTTGAGGCTTAAATTATGTGATGATTCACGTGATGATTTTGAGGTATGGGACTTACACAATATGCTCCTAAATTCTCTTGAGAGTATTCTGTTTGATTTCTGTGTCGATTGCACTCATATTGAATTGTGATATTCTTTGAAATCTGAAATAATTGTTGGAATCTAAATTTGATTCATTGTGATATATTATATTGTGATTTGAGCATCGTGTCATGACATTTTAATATGGCACGGAGAATGGGCACCCGCCAAAAGTTCAAAATTCGGATATGCTTAAGAATACATAGGTGCGGTGAGGTGAGGCCTGGTGACTTATTGATGTGTTGTTGAGAAATTAATATTGATATAATGCTTGGGTATTGCATTTGATTTGTATACGTGGATTCGTATTGTTGTGATTTATTCATCGTGCTATTATTTTTTATTATCTATTCCTGTCATATTGTGTACTTCCCCCTATTTTCTTTTAGTTGGCAGGTTAGCGTGGATTGGGACGCTATGGACTATTTGGAGAATGATTTTAGAGCATGGATTGGAAGATGTATTTTTGATGTAATTATTAGTGGTGTAATTTTTGTTGGAGAATTGTGTATTTTGGGAGAAACATTATTCTAAATCATTATTGTGGAAATAGAACAATTTGTGGATTTGTTGTATTTATATTGTGGACATTTAGATGCTATATACTTGTTGATTGATGGATTTAGTTTTGTTTTATCATAGTAGCACGCTATGTTCTCTTTTTGGGTGAGCGGGGTGTTACAATTGGTATCAGAGCTTAGTTATACAACAACCCTCGGGTCTTTGGGTTTTGGGTCTAGCTTGCGTGGTAGACGTGTTTTCTTTGGAGATAGAATGTTTTGAAGGCGTGTTAGGCATCGATGGTTGAGATTTGTGATCTTGATGTGAGAACATGTAGAATTGATTGAGGACTTAGTGTTGTGATTTTTGGATATATAATCAAGTATCATTTTAATTTCGATCGTTAGGCTAATTCGAATTTTGAGGGCGAAATTCCTTATTAGTGGGGAAGTATGTAATAACCCGAATTTTTTAAAAGGAAATTTTTAAATTAATTTTGGAAATTGGAGAAAAGTGAATTTTTGGATTTTATAATTTAAAATGTTGGTTTTTATATTTGAAAAATAAATTTTCAAAAGGAATTGGAATCGGAATTAAAATGGAGTTTTAATTGAATTTTTACTATATAAAAGAATCCTCAAAAAATAAAACTCTCTAAGAGTCCTCAAAATATAAAACTCTCCACACAAAAAATTATTTAAAAATATTGGACTGTCCGATCAATATAAAAAATTTTGTTCATCTTCTTATCGTCTTCAGCTAATTGTCCCCCAAATTTCATCCAATTCCAATGGCCCGGTCGTCCAAAATGACTTTTTTTAGTGTTTGTATCTCATTAAAACTCTTTTCTTAATCAAACTCTTAATCCTTTATATATCAAAACTAATTTGTGTATGGACTTTTCGGATCACTTTTTCAAAACTTTTCAACCAGAAGACCTCTGCAAAATTATTCCCTTTCATCTACAAACTTTAGCCCCAAACGTAATCAAATGTTTGACTCAATATTTGAAGGCTTATTTGGTATTTTCTCGAGTTTCGGCTAGAACGAGATTTGATTATTTTTTCCAGAAGAATGTGATGGTGTGATTAGATTTTAAGGCTGAAATTATGTGATGATTCAAAGGTACGGGACTTACACAATATTCTCCTAAATTATCTTGAGAGTATTCTGTTTGATTTTTGTATCGATTGCACTCATATTGAATTGTGATATTCTTTGAAATCTGAAATAATTGTTGGAATCTAAATTTGATTCATTGTGATATATTATATTGTGATTTGAGCATCATGTCATGATATTTTAATATGGCACGGAGAATGGGCACCCGCCAAAAGTCCAAAATTCGGATATGCTTAAGAACGCATAGGCGCGGTGAGGTGAGGCCTGATGACTCATTGGTGTGTTGTTGATAAATTAGTATTGATGTAATGATTGGGTATTGCATTTGATTTGTATAACCGAATTCGTATTATTGCGATTTATTCATCGTGCTGTTAGTTTTGAGCATCTATTCCTATCATATTGTGTACTTTCCCGTATTTTCTTTTAGTTGACAGGTTAGCGTGGATTGCGACGCTATGGACTATTTGGAGAATTATTTTAGAGCATGGATTGGAAGATGCATTTTGATATTTAAATTAGTGGTGTAATTTTTAGTTGGGGAATTTTATATTTGAGAGACTTTATTGTAATCATTATTGTGAAAATAGAAGAATTATGGATTTGTTATATTTTAATTGTGTAATTTAGATGTTCTATACTCATTATTGATGGATTTAATTTAGTTTGATCATAGTAGCACGCCGCGTGTCTTTTTTGGGCGCACGGGGTTGTTACATATGCATGGTATGTATGGTTCATTTTGGATGTATAAGTTTCATCCATATATGATGTTTGTGCGTGTGTACATGTGATATGTGGAATATGGGAATCCTGATCACAGTATGGTAGGCATAGATGAGCTTTTTCTTTTATCTCGTGAGATACGAGTATAGACTAATCGAGTATAAACTTACGATAATTGTGCGGATTACGTTTTGATGTTATGCTTTAGTGAATTACGAGGATGGAATTTCATTATTAGGGGGGAAGAATGTAGTACCCTGTATTTTCATAATAAATTAAACTGGTATAATTTAATTAAATAAATTTGTGAGTAAATTACTTCGTTGTAATTGCATGTTTATTTGATTCATTTGTGCATGTTATGTTTACTCCTAGAAAATAAAGTTCATGTTAATTAAATTATTAGTATGTGGTGTTCAACATAATAAAAGTGTGTAAATTTGGTAGATATAGTTTGGTCATATTTCGGGATAATTTGGGGACTCATTTAGGGGTTTTAGACACCTAAAATTAGACCCAGGGTATAGGTATACCATTAGGGGAATTATTGCGCCAAT
The DNA here is from genome assembly GCA_949130495.1 of Sambucus nigra. NCBI lineage: Eukaryota > Viridiplantae > Streptophyta > Magnoliopsida > Dipsacales > Adoxaceae > Sambucus > Sambucus nigra. The sequence goes on from OX422208.1 coordinate 590,833,008, forward strand.
CCGGGTAAGGTTTCGGGCTTGTTTGGGGGTCTAAATGTGGGGGCTTATGGGTAACTCGGGATTAGTGTTATAAGAGGGTAATTAACAATTAATAAAACACTTTCTCATCCACCACAACTCAGCCCTAGCAGCCCCAGACCCATTGGAGAAGTTACCAAGGCTAGAGACGGGAGGAAGATCAAAGATCTAAGAGAAAGAGATCCCCAATCATCAAACTAATGCACGAATTCTCTTGCTAAATTAATTTTCAATGTGTTTTTGAATTCAATTGTGTATTTTTCATAGAAAATTCTGGGTTAAGTAGATAAATTAATGTTTATGTGATCGGAATAAATCTTATGAATATTAAAGAAATTTTTTTAAATTATAACGTTTAAGGATTAAACTAATTGGTGAAAAACCTAAAAATTGAGAATTTAACCTTAGAACTCATGTTGTTGGAATGATGAATCCAATATAAATTGATAAATAAAGATATGTTCTTGAATGATTTAACAGATAAAAGACTGAATCTTAAAATAGGGATTTAAACTATGTATGAATCTTGATATAAATTAGGCGATCTCATCAATTAGATGTTATTCGGGATGGATCGTACGTAGAAACTTGCTAATTTACGTTTGGGAATCATATTTGGGGTTTACATGAAGGTTAGAACTTTTAAGGTTGAAGGGGAAAGGGAAAATCCTGTCATAAGTTCGTCATGGTAGCCCAGCAAATCGAACCAATTCACTGGGGGGAGCGAACCGGTTCGCTCACTAAACCAGTTCGGTCTAGTCAACTAACTAGTTCGTTTATGCTCGCTTGCCAACTTTGTGTTGCATTTGTTTTTCATACTGTCTGAGGGTTGGGTATGAAATCTTGGGTCTAGGGACGAGTTTAGGTTTATGGGAATGAAAATTGAGGGTTAGGAAGTGTCTAGACTAACCAGGGATGACTTTCGTGTAAGGGTTGGGCCAAGTTGGCACCGGAGAAACGTTCGAGTGATTTTTATGAACTTAGACGAGTATGTGAGCGGTCATATAAGTGACTCGATAATTTCTTGAAAATGGAATTTGTGTCACTATTCTATTAGTTGGATAAGTTAACACTTAACTAGATGGTTAATTATTTAAATTAGAAATATAAATTGGATATTAATGGAACTTCTTAGGGATAATTATAGGGTTAATTACCTATACATATTAAGTGGTAAAAATATGTATTTATTTATTTATTTGTGTGAACATACCCATGTTCATGGATGACCTATCGGTTGGGGTTATGTATGTCTCGGGATCGTAGCATGCATCGGTACAAGTGGGCTCAGCGTTGTCTAGGTTATTATTTTAGGTACTACATGCCAGTGCCACTTACGAGGAGGTAGGTGTAGATTCTCGGATCAATTGTCACCGTTGGAGGTATCGAAATAGGGAGATATTAAGATATTTATGCTAAATTCTATTTCTCGAGAAGGGGGTATTCCTGGTAATTCTTTTAAGAAAAGTCTTCGAATTGTTCCAAAATTCTAAGAATTAAAGAATAAAAATTTTGAATTTGGAAAATTGATGGTTCAGACAGACCCGATCCTTGAAATAGAAAGGAACAATTATATTTGTTTTGAAAATAAATTGTCTTAGCATTACAATCAATATAAGCGTGATGTCTAGACAAAACATCCATCCTAATAATAATATGAAAATCGTAAATATATAAAATTATCAAGTTAACAAAGAGGGTAACTAAACCTAGCTGAATTTTACAATTTCTATAACCATGGGTAGTTTTATTGATTTCACCTATCGATAATTCTATATCCAATCGAATAGTTAAAGATATAGGTAGTAATTGTAACAATTTATCTATTTTAAGACCGATAAAGGATTGTATTGAACCCGAAGAAAATAAAATATGTGCATGAAGATGATGAAAAAGTATTGTACCTTCTATCACGTCATGGGAGTTTCGTGTAGGCAATATAGCAAAATTCTTTCCACGACTAGGAACTGGCACAATTCTCTTAGCAGGATTTGGCTTAGGTTGATTTTTGATAGGATAAGGATTTTGATTTCTCGAAAGATTATCTAACTAACGACGAATTGGAGGAGATTTCAATTTAGGACACTATGGCCGAATATGTCCTAGTTCTTGACATTCATGACAACAAATCAATGACTGAGTAGTGTTATGGCTAATCTGGTAATAAGATTGTCCATTTGGATTTAAATAAGGTTGAGGTCGAGGTTGAGGTAAGGTCCTAACAACATGATTACCCCTAGTAACGGGGGGAGAAGATCGTACAACATTGGAAGAATTTCATTCCACAATTGTCGCCACGTCGATAAGTTGTGAATAATCTCGAATTTGTAAAGGAGCGATGCAAGTCTTGATCCTTGGATGTAGCCTCTTTCAAACTACTTGCATTTCTTTATCTTAGTATCCACATACTTAATGGCATAACGAAACAAGTCGATTAATTTAGCTTCATATTTAGCTATGGATAAATTTGCTTGTTGTAATTTTAAGAAATCTATAGTTCATTGATCTCGTTCAACTTTGGGAAATTACTTTTTAAAGAAGATTTCTTCAAATTTTTCCCAAGTAAATTTAATAACATTCTGGTTATGTGACATGGCTTTCCACCAGAAATCAGCTTCACCTTTGAACATATAGGCGGATATAATTACCCGAAGATTGGCAACTATGCCTACTCCATTAAGAATTTTCATAATCTGACACATTTATTTCCTAGTTCACTAACACCTGGCTTTCCAAGAAATGAAGTAGGTCATTGTAGCATTAATTCTGCGAATTTCTTCTTAAATTTCCTTTGGATATGGGTGAGGAATTTATTATTGTCAAGATAAAGATGTTAATTATAGAAGACATCCCATGATTCCTTCAATGTGAGTCTATTCAGTCTGAGTTCTAGTGGAGGGAAATCGAATACTAACCATCCAAAAATATGATAGAATAGTCATAATAATACATAAGAATATAAAATAAGAATAATCACAAGCCTATTGATATTATACAAAAGATAGGGTAGTATGTTACAATAAGGTAGTATTTCACAATAGTACCTGTTTTTACATAAGTTAGAGTTAGTCAACCTCCTAAATACCAGTTGGTCACACTATAGACATTACTTTATTTTGTTATGTTACACTAGGAGGAACGATTTTCTTCATTTTGGATTTTCCTAAGTGGGAACAACAACATCAGTCTCGAAAGATGCAAAATCTGGATCATCAAAAAAGTTACCAGGGTCAGATGGATCATCGTTGGTAGAATCACTTGAATCTGAAGACAAGACAACGATAAGCTCACCATTTGACGTAGCTTCAGGATAAGGTGGTAGAGATGGTGCATTAGCTAACACAAGATTGATAGCTTCTTAGAGTATAATCGGATCATCCACATAATCACTGATTTTTCTCTTAACTTACACTTCTCCTGAAACTCTATTTGTTAATACCACTCATCTCACATCATTACTCGAGCCTCCTCAGTCCTCATCCACATTGAAAATAATCTCTCTGAGCCGTGTAAATGCTTCTTCTCTCACCGTAGTCTCCCATGATTTGTCGATACAACGTCCAAACTAAACAAAAATGAGTCCCATGTATTCATGTTGGCAAACGGAATTTAGTATATAATATTTGATAAAAGTAGTTACAAAAAGATAAAATAACTAATATCTCATAGAGGTTTCCCATATAGGATTCTAACTAGGCAAAATGTTAATTTTAAAACATGCCCTGATACTAACTTGTCACACCCTTATTTTTGGTATGAATGTACAAGAGAGTATATATAAAGCAATGGATTAAAGTTAATAGAAAATAAAAATTTATTCATTAAAACATCACATATGTATTATCATCACAGGGGTAATTACATCTTATTGTCAACATGAAATATAAAGTAGATAATAAAAAAGTGTCACTCCTTGCTCCCGTCTGGTTTAGTCTATGTCCAAACATTTACATACACAAACAGGTGACTCGTGTGTATCACACAAGGTGGAGAGAGACTATCCTCTTTTTCCTTGGCCATCTGGAGGAAAAAAGAATTAGCACAAATATGCTAAACTGGTTTTACTAGTTTTATAATAATTGTTATTTGTATTGATGGAGGGTGGAGTATGTATAGAATTCAGATGTCTGTATAATTTAATAAGAAAGTCAAAAAGTTAAAAACTTATAATCCCATATGTTGATGTAAAAAAATAGATTATATCTAGTTATTTAATCACAGATAAAATAAAATGAGACATAGAAATTTTAAAGTGGTTCAGCCTTATAAGAATGGCCTACGTCCACTATTTCTGTTATTACTGACTGTTTGGGAATTCTCGATTACAATTTTTCTAAAGAAATTCCCGTCCCCCTACAATGAGGATAATACAATGTATTTATAGCCCTAAGGCTGTAATGTGAAAGGGTAATACATTCAATGCCCTTTAAGCGTATACATCTGTATGATAATAATAAGCATTTAATGCGCAGTCAATCTGTTAGTTATCCTGCTATTAATGTTTTGTTCGAGGTGCAGCTCGGACCGCCTAAGTTCCTCGGTACTCAAAAGTTCTTGTTGGTCGGAGCGTCTGAGTTGATTGGGGAAGCAGAGTTCCTCGTTGCAGTATGGTTCCTCGGAGTCAAGGTGTTGTCCGGAAGTGTTTGTTGTTGCCACGCAGATTACCACGTGTCTTCACTCAATTGAGCCATGTCAGCAGACTAAATTTGGTATCAACACCATACTTATCAGATTTCAAAGTGGGTATAGAATTAAATAATCCATTAGTAAAACCAAATAATAAGTAATCCAAAACCTTTGGAAAATTATTATCTAGGCACACAATTAAATAGACACTCATACGTATGTAGATAAACTCCGCGCTCTCCATCATCTAAGACCATAGTCCAAGTAGAAAATTTTGTGGGATAAACGACAATTTACTCCCTAGTTATTACAGATGCTTTTAAAATAAATCATAATAATGCACAAAAGTGCAAGGTGAACTGGATCATTACAATGAATTGTCATTATATCAGTTATTATATGAGAAGGGTTTAAGGTGAGCCAATGATCATAAGTAAAACAATCAATGATATTGTAACATATTAATATGGTAATATCTACACATACATGGAATCAAATAGGGCATTCACTGAATGATATCAGTAGCAGTTAAACAAGTACGCAAAGTATATTGTTAAAGAGGTAAAAAGACTAACTTGAAGAGAGTTTTTGAACGTCTTAAAGATCAAAAGAGGATGTTAGGAGCAACTCGTGCTTGAGTATATGTATACAAATGTTTGTGTGAATAAATATTACTAGAATTGAGGTTGATTTTGGACAATTTATACCAAACACTGTGTATATTAAATGTTGAAGGGGTTAAATTGTAACTAATTTTGGACTTTAAAATCTTAGGCTTAGGGTAAAATTCATAATTTGGTGTAGAAGACTTTTTAACTCAAAATAAAAAGGTTGGTGTAAAATTCGTAAGTTAAAAAAGTCAATAGGGGTCAATTTGCAATTTAGGAAAAATGTTTCAAACCAAAAACCCTAATTTTTCAAATCTTTGGCTAAGTTTTACCAAACACAACCTTACCGTATACCATTTTGACCAAACAAATAAAATAAAATATTGGACAAAATTTCTGAACTTTTTGATTGGCCACGCGTCCTCGCGCGCTTAATGAATGAATTAGGTTAAAAAGTTCACTTCGACCTCTCGACAGTTGACTTAGGGTTTAAAAAACTTTGACCTAAGATAACTTCTTATTTTCTAAACCATTTGAGATGTTTTCTGAACTAACCCAACCTAATTTTTCATAAGGAATCCGAAATATAAGTTTCATGGATTGAGGTTCAGTATACACCGAGTTATAAAACTATGTGTTTTTTGGAAAGTTTGACTAAACTTTTGAAGCTTTACTGAATATAGCATAGTTTATTATGACTATGGTTGTCTTTCAGTTATCCTAAGGAAGCATTTGGGTTTGGTTTGAAGGATTAAGGTAGTTTTCATATGGAGAATTTGATGTTTTTCGTCTTCTGAATAAGAAAACACCTTTGAGAATTGAGGCTGAAAAGTTATGATTTTTCACAAACGAGCTATGCACTAGAGCTCCTAAGCTCATAAGAAATAATTTCAGAGTTTTACAACTAATTTACAATCAAGAAATAAAAATTCACCATTAAAGATCAAGCTTTATTGGAGGTTTTTTCGAGTTTCTTCAAACATGGACTATTTTCACGTAAACCTCCTACTGTTTTGATTGATATAGACATAATATCTGGGAAAAAAACGTTTGTTATTTAAAGAATTAAATATAACGCATAAAATGATAGGATACTTGGTTTGGAGGAAAAGTTCAAGTTTTGTGTAAACAGATGTGATGAGTTTTGAAGTGTCTATGTGTGGGAAATTTATAGGTTAGACAAAGAGGATGTTATTGGTCTTGTTTGGAGGTGGATTCCTCAATATTTCAAGAACACAAGTGCATGAAACCTTGTTCCTCACATGTTTGCATGATCATACCATGTGATTTTGGACTCATTAGCTTAAATGGAGGCTAATGCGGGGAGGGGGAATATGAAAATAAGTTTTGTTTAGTCTTTAGTTATTGGTGGAAACTATATACACTTATTTGGATAAAAAAAAGTGTTACTTTTGTAAGTTTTAGGGCTATTTTTGTAATTTCATAAATATGTAAGGGTTGAAAGTGACATTTTTAGTTAGTTGATGTCTTAAGGTTTAATTTGATATAAGGTTTAGGTATAGGGTTTAAGTATAGGTCAGGTAATGTTTATTTGAAAAGTTCAGGGGTTATTTTTGCAATATATAAAACATAAAGGTACTTAGGTAATTTAGTAAAGTTGTAGGTTTTGCAGAGTAGTTTTATCCTTATTTTGGATACTTTTGAGTTTAAACATTTTAGAAATGGTAAAAATGAGAATTTGGGTACGGATATTACAATATAGGAATGGAGTTGTAATACTCATACAAAAAATTGTATCCAAATAATTTATATAATAAAAAGGTGCATACATTAATGTGTTGAGATTATAATAGAATATTTATGTTATATTCTAAAAACATGAAAAAGTGCATGATAATGGTTTAGTATAAAACGTAGGTTAAAAATGATGAATTTTATGTGTGTAAGTGACCCTTAATTGACATAAAGGCTTAAAATAGGATTTTTATTACAATAATGACGAATAGTGATATTTTATATACCAATACGATCTACTCGTCGCTATTAGCCCAATGGTATTTTTTTGTTCTATTTTTCTCATTGATAATGGAAAAGGTACTAATTTCAAATATTTTAACTAATAAAATAAATCAAAAAGATTCTAATAAACTCAAATCTATACAACCATTTGTGTCCTTTTAAACTAAAAACACCACTGTTTCTCCTTATCTGGTAAAAAACTCTCACCGGTAAGCTATCTCCGACCAACTTTCCCTCTTTATCCCTTCATTCTCTCTCGGCTCCTGCTCTCTTCAATACTCCTCTCATCCATCTTCCATTCCTCTCCCTGCTATTGTCTCTTCTCTCTCTTTCCCTTATATATGTTGCTGCTAAGCAGTGGTTCTACTTTCCTCTTCCTCTCTCTCACGTCTTCTTCTATAGCAATCTATATATATATATATATATATATAATAAAGGAGGAGGGGGGGTTTTGGTCTCACCCAATTAACAATTGAGATTAAATATGATGAATTTGGTCTTTATCAACTGGTTGTTCAGATTTAATCTTGAGAGTTTCAATCAAACAGCTGAGAATGCAACCAACTTTTGTTCCCACCCACTCTGCCACAGCGTACATCTCTTACAAAAACCTGTCACATTTTCCTTAAAAAAGGATTTTCGCTGCCTGATGAAGATAGTAGGTGCTATAAGATTACTAATCATATACATGGGAACACAAATCATCACCACCAAGTCATGAAGCCTACACCACCAAACACAAAGAATCAGTCACCCTCTCCTCCATCTTCAGCCGCTGGTATCCTCCCTTCCTCCTCTCCTCAGTTCAGACCCTCCAAACCGGTCCACATCCCCGACGACTGCAAATCGAACTCACAAGGTAACTCCGACGTTAATTTTTTACCCTCAATTTCAGTATTTTTTCATTTTACCCATTCTTACCCTTAATCGAACTCACAAGGTAACACCTGCAAATCGCTGGTATTTTTTCATTTACCCTTGATTTCTGCAAATATGTGACTTCGATGCAATCAACGTTGCTATTATTTGATTTCCTATATACACAATTTGTAGATCAGGGTTCCCCCAGTTCAGACCCTATGTTTAGACTCTCCAAACCGGACGACTCGAGCGAGCTCGAAATCCCCTGCGACTTCCAATTGGAACTCAGTGCCTGATTCTTCATTTTTTCCCCTTAATTGTAATGTTTTTTTTGTTTTAACCATTCTTAACTCTCAGACTTGCAGATCTGCAAATTTTCACTCACTTAGTGCATGTTTTTTCATTTTACTCATTCTTAACTCTCAAACTTTGTATTAAATAGTGTTTGCATATTTGGGTTCATGTTCTATATATGTTCGTCATTTGTTGAGCTCATTTTATTTGTTTTTGAAGTGATTTTTTTTTTTGTGCATATGTCATAATGTATTTTTTGTAGCCTACTCTTATATTTCTCTGCTATTTTCGTTTCATTCACACGATGTTCACTTTGTGTTCCTTATGATGACAACTATAGCCTTTCGATTATTTGATTGAAAATGAGAGTTCAGAGTTCAGTGTTCTCTCTTAAAGTTTGAGTTTCTTAGTGAGTTGGGCTATGCGTATATAAAAAAAGAAATAAATTTAGACGATAAACAGGGATCAAGATAGAGATGGACAGAGTTCTCACAGAAAATGCTTATGGTGCAATTTTTTGTGTCTTTAGTATAACCCCATTTAGCAAAACTAAATACTAAGGTTTTCACTTTTTGCTGTTAGGTTCTCTCTTTCACTAAAAAAGGAAAGGTGAACTCGGTATAGCTTTATATGTTAGTATGTGTACATGTAAGCATCCATTTAATTCTATATGTGTATAAAATATCCTTTATGATCAAGTTGTGAAAATTGTATTATATGGACAGAATCAGAAGTTGCCTTCACTAGAATTGAATTGTTTTATTTTTTTGGTTATATTTGCTCGCACATTATGTTTATTATTATTATTATTATTATTGTGAATTTTTAGTCAATAAATATTGATTTGAGGCTATTTGTATTTCGTGTGAAAAAGATACAATTTGTTGAGTTCGTGGAGATATCAGACCCTTCCATATAAAATGAAACATAATGGGTTCTTTCTTACAAGAAGAAAATATTTCTATCGTTCGAATATATTCTTAAATGATTTTCTATCCTTGATAAGAAAATATTATAGGTGGAGAAAAAGATCCTATCTGTTGATATTTCTATCCCTAAAATGAAAATATTCTTAATGCAATGTGTGTACATTTTTATTCTGAGATATTTTATGTCTTTTACAGAAAATTTGATTAGGTGCCAAATAACTGCACCTTAATTTATTTTAAAGAGCATTTGTTTTACTTACATATTTGAATATTACGAGTTATACTTACATATATTGCTTCCATGTTATTTTCAAACCTTCTTAGTTTGTTTGATTGTTGCATTTTCAAATTCATAGGGTACGTACTTTTAGGAAGGTGAACTTCCTCGGGGTCATAATTTGGACGGTGAGTTTTAAAAATAATTCGATGTTTAAGCGCTAGATGATCCTAAGCACTCAATGAAATGTTGCAATACACAGGTGGGTGAGTAAAATATATTGAGTTGTCCAATCAAATTTTGGAAACTCAACAAAGCCTTTGACCGGGCGGAAAAAGTGTGTTCGTGTGAGGACACAATCATTGTGCGTTTCGCCACCGCGATACAAAGAAAACCTAAGCTACTACCACACTTGACAAGCAAGCACAGCGGTAAGTCGGGTATCATAAGAAATCCACAGGGAGTGATTAAATTTTAGATGTTAATTGCTTTAAAACTTCAAGAATAAAAATGGTGTAAAAGAAATAAGAAAAGGTGATGGGTGGTTATGGTGACAAAAGAAAAGAGAAGTTAACGCTAAATTAAAGTAAAGTGAGGATCGGGATCGCATACACGCATTCACGGGCTAAACAACTACTAATTAGAATTCCGGCTCGAAAGCAATTTAATCGAGCATTTACAATTAAGCATAAACATCACACAATAAGGAATTTAACCCAAAGTTGCGAGATTAAACATTTAACGAAAAATGGTCACACGCGGATTAAATTCGGATTATCGCTATAAACACTAACGTTGCGTGACAAAGAAAGTTAAACGCATAATAATCTGACTTTAATACGCGCGGTTTCAATTAAATGCAATTTTACACGAAACCCTAACTTTCGAGGTCCAAACCCGTAAATGGCGTAAATGAAATCCCGACCCTATTTATCTAAGGGAAATACATGAATTAAACTAAATTAACAAAACAATAAACTAATTAAGCAAGAAATAAATCAATTAAACTAATTAACAAAGCATGAAAACTATCTAGAAAGCAAGAAATGAAGAAATACAAACTATATTAAAGGAAATGGAAGAGAATAGTTCAATCTTACAAAACCACATGGGTTGTCAATAGAAGAGGAAGAGAAAATGAGCTCTCCAAACCAAAACCCTAACTATTCTAACCTAAAAACTATCTAAAAACGTTATCTCTGTTTATTACATCAAAATTGGCTTATATAGTAAGTTGGAATAAAAATAAAGAAGAAAGAAAAGAAGGCAAAATATCTGCAGAAAACAGAGCATTGATCGATCGACCCCTTTGGTCGATCGATCGACCTAGGCAAAAATTCGGCAAATAAGAATGGTCGATCGATCGACCAAATGGTTCGATCGATCGATCGATCAAGCAGGGCAGAATGCAGCAGCCTACTGCATTCCTCTCTTCCTCTTCTCTTCTCCTCTTTTTCTTTCCTTGTTATTCCTCCGCTGAAATCGCCGTAACTTCTTCGTTATGAATCAGAATCGCGCACCGTTCGTGGCCACGCAAAGCTAGCGAGGAGGGCTACAACTTCCGTGAGATGTCGGGCTAGGTACCCAAGCTGTGAAAAGACTAAAATGCCCTTACGCGTGCGATTGTGTACGGAACTTCACCGGAATGCGTCCGAACTTCATACTAAGCATCCAAATACCTACAAAAGCTCAATTAACCCCTGCAAAACATGTTAACATAGAAATACGAGGTTGTCTGGTTAACAAGCATAAATATAGGGATTAAGATACCCGAGGGGGCTAATAACGCGTAGGTTAACGGGTGAAATACACAATATTTGCGTCGTATCACACCCCCTAACTTACACATTGCTAGTCCCTAGCAATGAAATAGGAAACAACAAGAACTACAAGCAAACCAAAAGCAGGAGAAAGTACAAAAGTATGGTATAAAAGCATAAGGCCACTTTCGCGGGCGATTCGATTTCATTTAGCGTATACAATAAGCCGTTAAACCCCTAGGTTACCGTAGTGGACGAGTGTCGTCTCGTGAGGATTTTCAGGGATGATACCCACAAACATCATATGTTTTCCTCAAAATATGCCCAACCCAATATGCGACAAACTCAACAACAACGAAAAAGATTTCAAACATGTTATTAGCATATTGAACGAATTCAAACAAAAGTCCATTGTTATTAACAGGTTGAATGCACCTCATAGAATTGAAACTTTAAAAGTGGGAGGGGGAGAAAGCACATGCATAGTGTGATTTGGTAAAAACTTAAATAAACCGGATACTAATCAAAGCAAGCATACATTCAATCCTCACGGGCATTACGCTCAACAAATGAAATCACTCGGAATGGGAGGTAATACAAGGGACATGCAGGGCATAAAGAGTAAATGTAAATGGAAACTAGGCCGCACACATGTCACAAATGAAGAACGCAATATATAAACTGAAAAATTGTAATCTCAATCAAAGATACCACTCATCAAAAGAGGCGAAACGCATTTTCACAGATTATCAAAACTATTATGACTTTTAAATTAAATGCACCCTAAGATCACATAGGACTTTATAGGGTTGTAATGTAGGTTTGGGGTTAAGGTACGAAATGAAAGGTATATGTACGGATTCAAAGTGTTCGGAGATGAAAACTTGGAATAATGGGAAGGATGCGAGCAATATAAAAAATGGAAAGTAACTTCCAAACAAGCATTAGATATAACAACTAGAGAGTAATCAAAGCTTATTGAACTATACACAACATATACAACTTTCTCTTTCTTTTCTTTTCTTCTTTTTCTCACTTTTTCTTTTTTTGTTTTCTTTTGCTTTTTGCTTTCTCTTTTTCTTCACTTTTTTACACGTGACTTTTCTTTACTTTTCAAACTCTCATATGCTTAAATTGCAACCACACTACAATAACATCATTCAATCCCAAGTATCATTCCAAACAAAGGTATGGAAAGTGTATGTATGGGCTAAAAACTCCAATTTGGAGTTGGTTATGGGATTTTGGGTAATGAAACGAAAGGCTAGTATTTAGGCTCAAAGGGGTTGACTAGGGAAACATATAAGGGTGAGGTCAAGGCTAATATGGGTGATATAACAAAGATTGCCTATGATCATTTCCTAAAGTTTACGCAATTCTCAAGTCAAAACAATATATGAAAATCATGATCAAGTAACACATTTCAAGCATGAACTCAATTAATGAACGGTCAAATGAAAGATTAGTGAGATTACCAACGAATTCAACATTTTCAATGAGAAAAGAATAGTGTATAATACTCACAAACGACGAAAGGTACAAAGCTTACTCGGTGTAAGTATATACAATGCAACAAAAGATTACCGAGTTATAAAAATCTTAAACCAAATTAATATTACAAGGAAAGTGCATATGCTCATGGGATAAAGTTTAATTCATGAAGTTATTCACAATATCAATGATTTGAGGACTAAAGTCCAATAACTTCTAAAATCGAGAACATGCATCATTGAGTTGTCTATTGGATCGGGCAATTATTGAAATTTATCACTGGAAACAAGGCAAAATGCCCAACAAAGGAGAAAAAAGAAAGAAAATATTTTTGAAATTTTCAAATTTTTCACAAAAAGGCATACTTAGTAACTAACAAGTAAGAAAATCCATGGACAAAACAAAGAAATGGATAAAATATCCTACACCCCCTAACTTAAATGTTGCATTGCCCTCAATGCGCATTAAGAACACAACACAAAGAGAGGAAAAGAACGATATTACCCAAAATTGGAGAGATCTCCATAAGCACGAGTCCAATGAAATCTACAAAACAAGTTAGTACCGAGCATAGAAAAAACAAATAACAAAAAGTTAACTAATTACACTAGACTAAATTAAAAGGAAAGAAAAATAGGAAAGAAAGAAAATTAAAAAGCTAACTATTTACAACCTACTATTTAGGCTTCACACTAACTATACACTAGAAGTTTAAATAGTTGAGGGTCCACCCAAAAAGGGATTTGACTTTGAAAGATCAACGGTGGACCCTCCAAAAGGAACATGCCTCCCGAAAAATAAGAATTCCGTTTGAACAACGGAAGGCATGTGGGTGGTGAAAAAAGTGAACCATCGCCAATTTGAAATTTTGGGCGGACGATGGGAGATTTGGATAACAAGGCGGAAAGATACACTTGAGGTCCAAGAAAAATAGACTCTCCTCCCAAAGTTTTTTCAAATGGAATGGGAGGTGGTGCACACGTGGGGATAACATCCATCGAAAACAAGTCCGGCCAGGAGTCCTCATCGGCAAAAAGTGTAGAAGTTTTAAAAGTTTCTACTGACTCATAAGAATCAACCGGTAATTCTAATGGTTCAATGACGGAAAACGTAAATGGTAATGAAATAAATTCAATCTCCGTCTACATATCGTCGGAAGGAGATTGAATTTTGGGGGAGAGAGATTCACATTCGATGAGAAATTCTTCAAAAAATTTAGGTGAAACACAAGTTTCCACCGCCTCGTTGTTTTGTGCATAAGAATTCATCTCATCGCAAAGTGTTCCAAGTATCATTGCAGCATCATTTAAGCTTTCCAAACCTTGGGAGTAAAGAAGAAAAGTTTCTTCCAAAGTAGGCTTCCTCGGCTCAAGAGCCTCGAACTCCTCATTTGGTAAAATCTCATCTTCTAAATCATCGGAATAAAAATCATCATTGGTTTCAAAATATGAATCCAACTCAAACTCCCAATAACGATTTTCATTGCGATAAATGTTTTCAAGTCTTTCATTTTCAAGAAAATCTTGAAAATGAAAAACTTGAAAACTATCCCCAAAGTATGAATCATTAGAATAACCGTAATAACTATAATAGTAGGACATGATTACCTCGTTGTTTGTAGATGGAGAATCCGAGCAAGAAAGTGAGCAACCGCGAATCAAAGTTTCTTAGCGCTCAAATATGTTATCCTGCAAAAAAGGTTAAAACAAAGAATACAAATACAAAAGGAGAAATACTACGAAATAATAAAACAATTACTATCTAAAACACACTCCCCGGCAACGGCGCCATTTTGTGACCGGGCGAAAAAAATGTGTTAGTGTGAGGACACAATCGTTGTGTGTTTCGCCGTCGTGATACAAAGAAAACCTAAGCTACTACCACACTTGACAAGCAAGCACAGCGGTAAGTCGGGTATCGTAAGAAATCCACAAGGACTGGTTAAATTTTAGATGTTAATTGCTTTAAAACTTCAAGAATAAAAATGGTGTAAAAGAAATAAGAAAAGGTGATGGGTGGTTATGGTGACAAAAGAAAAGAGAAGTTAACGCTAAATTAAAGTAAAGCGAGGATCGGGATCGCATACACGCATTCACGGGCTAAACAACTACTAATTAGAATTCCGGCTCGAAAGCAATTTAATCGAGCATTTACAATTAAGCATAAACATCACACAATAAGGAATTTAACCCAAAGTTGCGAGATTAAACATTTAACGGAAAATGGTCACACGCGGATTAAATTCGGATTATTGCTATAAACACTAACGTTGCGTGACAAAGAAAGTTAAACGCATAAAAATCCGACTTTAATACGCGCGGTTTCAATTAAATGCAATTTTACACGAAACCCTAACTTTCGAGGTCCAAACCTGTAAATGGCGTAAATGAAATCCCGACCCTATTTATCCAAGGGAAATACATGAATTAAACTAAATTAACAAAACAATAAACTAATTAAGCAAGAAATAAATCAAGTAAACTAATTAACAAAGCATAAAAACTATCTAGAAAGCAAGAAATGAAGAAATACAAACTATATTAAAGGAAATGGAAGAGAATAGTTCAATCTTACAAAACCACATGGGTTGTCAATCCAAGAGGAAGAGAAAATGAGCTCTCCAAACCAAAACCCTAACTATTCTAACCTAAAAACTATCTAAAAACGTTCTCTTTGTTTATTACATCAAAATTGGCTTATATAGTAAGTTGGAATAAAAATAAAGAAGAAAGAAAAGAAGGCAAAATATCTGCAGAAAATAGAGCATCGATCGATCGACCCCTTTGGTCGATCGATCGACCTAGTTAAAAATTCAGCAAATAAGAATGGTCGATCGATCGACCAAATGGGTCGATCGATCGATCAAGCAGGGCAGAATGCAGCAGCCTACTGCATTACTCTCTTCCTCTTCTCTTCTCCTCTTTTGCTTTCCTTATTTTTCCTCCGCTGAAATCGCCGTAACTTCTTCGTTATGAATCGTAATCGCGCACCGTTCACGGCCACGCGAAGCTAGAGAGGAGGGATACAACTTCTGTGAGTTGTCGGGCCAGGTACCGAAGTTGTGAAAAGACTAAAATGCCCTTGCGCGTGCGATTGTGTACGGAACTTCACCGGAATGCATCCGAACTTCATACTAAGCATCCAAATACCTACAAAAGCTCAATTAACCCCTGCAAAACATGTTAACATAGAAATCCGAGGTTGTCTGGTTAACGAGCATAAATATAGGGATTAAGATACCCGAGGGGGCTAATAACGCGTAGGTTAACGGGTGAAATACACAATATTTGCGTCGTATCAGCCTTTAATTTTAAAAAAATCATTTCGTTGAAGAATTGTTGATGATGAGTGTCTCGAGGTGAAGGAAAAAATCATTGTAAAATTTGATACACTACCCTGCCCAATCTCCAAAAAAAGTGTGTGGGTTTGGCTTAATAAACCTGCTTTAGATAGTACATTTGAATTTAAAACCTATCCAATTATATTCTCACCATTCCTCCAAAGGGTTCTATCAAGTAAAAGCTCACTTCAGTTTAAAATTATAAAGACGGAAAAGGGTGTTGTCAAATGAACGGTGGTATGAAAAAATTTGAAGTAAAAATAGATGCATGTTTTCTCTAATCTAACTTAATACTCCAAAAAGGATGAATTACAAGAACAAAGTTATTTCTAATATAAATAGAGAGTTACGTTGTGCGTTAGTGCAAATCATAATTACTGTTACTTGAACTGAGTTGTTTATAATATAAACAGAGAGTTGCGTTCAGCATAAGTGCAAGTCATGATGTTAATAATAGTTAAAAAAGCAACAAATATTTATGGATCAAATACAAAAAAGTCCCTAAAATATTTTTTAATACATATTTATTACAAGTTTTTTTTTTATTTTGTTCCAAAAATTTCCTCAAACACCAATGTAAGAAATATTCTCTTATTTTTAAAGACAGCGCTAGCACAATGTTGCGGGATTTTTTGGAACAAATAAAAAAGGCTTAGATTAATTGTGTATTAAAAAATGTTAGAGGCACTATTCGGTATATGTCCCATTATTAATTTGATAAAAATAACAAATGCTCATTTAAGTAGTATTATTTTGTATGTTTTCTCATTGTAAAATTAACTTGATTCAATTAATTGGGTCGTGTGCACTTGTACTCTCGGGTAATGTTCATTTATTAGCTGGGCTAATTTGTGTATATCGTTGTTTGAAATAAGACTATTTGTTATATGCCCAATATTCATTTGATAAAAATAACAAATGCTCATTTAAGTAGTATTTTTTTGTATGTTTTCATTTTAAAACTAACTTGATTCAACTAATTGGGTCGTGTACACTTGTACTCTCAGGTAATGTTCATTTATTATCTTGGCTAATTTGTGCATATCATTGTTTGAAATAAGAATTGTGATATCTAGTTTATATATTATAAACCCAACTTCATGTTATTGTTATTTTTGTACGTTTACAAAATTTAGATTATTGCATTAAAGAATTGGAAATAAAGGATAGAAAGGAAAAAAAATGTCAGATTTTGGGCAAAAAAATCTACAATAGGGTTGCACATTATCTTTATTATTTATGTCATTGTAATAGCACTCTTAACCACAAACACGAGTAAAAAAATTATCAGTGGAGGTTAAAATTATCAACATATGTGGATAAAATTATTAACTACTTTATTACGATTAAAATTAATAAATTTGAGGAATAAAAAAATTAAAATATTTTCTTCGTGCCATCAGCACGGGTACACCCTAGTGTGTGTATATATATATATAATCACAAGCATAACTCACACGTATATAACACCCTAAACTCACACAACATCTCTCCTCTGTCTTCTTTAACTTGTCCCTGCTAACTCTCTTTCTCATTTGCACAACCCACACATATACATGGAGCCACACATACACACACACAGAAACATACAGACACAACTAAAACACACCTAAAAAAACTATATACCTAACTTCTTTTCTTATAAAGAACACCCATAATCATCATGTTCCTCGAGCTTTAACACACCACACATACCCACACAATAATACACGCAATCACCCTCTTCCTCTAGCTTTAAGATTTTCACACATACATGTATACACACACACACACACACAAAGTTTAAAAACACAATTAAAAATGAAACTTACTGAATCACTTTTCTTCCATCTCTCACCTGAATACATAAGCTAATGAAAAATGCACACACAAACCCACTCCTTTAACACCACATATACACACTCCGTATATATACCAATATGCAGACAGGTAGAACAAGTGGGATTTTAAGAAAAGATGGTGTAGACACCACATTCTAAGTCCCCCATGTCTCTCCTTAGGTTCCTATCTCCTCCCTAATTAACCACAAACCCTAAGTCATACTCTGAGTATCGATCTAGAGGCCATCGGGCACTCTCGGGGCCCAATTTGACCCCAATCATCCTTATCTTCAGAGCGAAAGATCTTTGAATATTTAAAGGTCACTAACGGTCCACCCCGTGCGTAAAACGACATAACCGTTTGGACGAACGATCCATTTTCCCTCGAAAACTGATCCGGAGGCCACTAGGCGCTCCCGGACTCCGTTTGACCAAAGTCAACTCTTTAAATCAATTGAGAATAAATGAATATTTGAAGCTAACTGAATAACCTTTCCAATGCTCTACCTTGTGCGTGATTCTGACATACGGTACGGACGAATGACCCATTTTTCTCTAACAAGTCACCGGGAGCTTCCGGGTCCCGGTTGACCAAGGTCAACTATTTGAAGTGAGCGAAAATCTTTGGAATATCAAATTAAAAGGAGAGCATAACCTCACTCCAAATCACACCTACATCTCAGATCCATCAGTATCACTGATTTTAGCAACGTTCTCTCAATCATCGAAGTTCCCTTACGTGATATTTTATCCAAGTTCACATTCCCATCCCTTTCATACCCATCTTGGAAAGATCTCGTTCCATATTCATATCAAGCATGAAGGGAGTTTATCCAAAATCAAGGGCAAGCTCTCAACCTTCAAAGAAGTTCCAAATCCTTCCCTTATCTCTTTAAATTTCTTGTTTTTGCATTAGTTATACCTAGTTCTTATCTTAATTCATACATATTAATCTTTACATTTTTACTAGTATATTTCGCATACTTTATTTTCTAAAAAAAAAAAAATCAACAAAAAGAGAGTTATACCCATAAATTTTGAATGAATTCATCTTTCACACTTTTGCAAAACTAAAATACTTTTTTCCACACACTTTTATAAAAAAAAAAGTCCCATTCGCATCTATGGGATAAAACCCCAACCTCATGCCGCATGCGAACTACGTGGACTTTGATGCCTTTATATGCTATGTAGGCGTTTCGGATTAAAACTCCAAACTCGAGTACAATATCCGATTTTCCAATTTTCATAAAATCTCTATTCCTATATTTCAGTGGAGGTTAAAATTATCAACATATGTGGATAAAATTATCAACTACTTTATTACGATTACAATTAATAAATTTAACGAATAAAAAAATTACAATTTTTTCTTCGTGCCATCAACACGGGTACAACCTAATGTGTGTGTGTGTGTATATATATATCTATATAATAAAGTATAAAACTTAAGTATGTCACAAGTTTAAAAGATGATGTCATCTTTATGACTTTCTATGCACTACCTATTTTGCCCTCTAAGCATTTGAGTTCCCCCTCCTTTTTCCACACTCAAAATTTAAAAACAAGGCTATTTTTGTAAACTCTCCTCAATCATACTCCCTCAACCTTACCACACTATCATTTTCTACCTCTCAGTCATTCGTTTCCTTCCAAAGACAAACCCTTTCATTTTGTCCATCTCTCACTCATCCGCCCACCCCTCTCTCATTCACCCAACGCTTCCCCCTCCCCCAGTTCTCAATCTCAGCTCTCAATCTCTATCAGATAGACCCTCACTCCCTTTCTCTCTCTCTTTCACACGCTTCTCCGCCTCTTCTAGCTCCACAACTCTCTGCCTCTCTGCCTCCAAATGCAACTCTCCGCCTCTCTACCTCCAAATGCAACTCGCAGCCTCTCCGAGCTCCATAATGGTTGAGGTTTCTGGTATGCTTATTTTTTAACATCCTCACTCTCTCTGCTCTTCGTTTTTAAGATCCTCACATTTGGCTGAGACTGGATCTTAAAAAATATTTTTAAGATCCTCACCTTTCTTCCTCTGTTATTTTGGGGGCTTTTGTACATGAATGTATTTTTTCTCACATGTACCTCTGAAAATTTCATTTACTTTTCTAGATCTGAACTTGGGGTTCCCCATGTATTTTTTCTTATATTTTCTTTTATTGTGCAGGTTTCTTATAATAAGACCTCCATAAGAAGGAGAAGCTTCCACGGATGTGATGTTGTATGAGTAAGAAATATTCTGTAGCAGTTTGGGACTGACGACCAAGCTTAAATAGAAGGTATGCCTGCCTATACTAATTTTTCTAATATTTTCTTTTAGGTATTTTTTGTTGATATAATTTTTGGGTGAGTTTTGATGTTTATGTTTTTTCTATCAGATTGAAACATAATCAGCTATACATTATCTCCCTCTAATTGGAACTTTGTGTTTTTATTTTGGTTCAAATTAATTTTTTGCAGATCTAATTTTTTGTTTGTGTTTTTCTGTTTATTCTTTTTCAGATTCAAGCCTAATCAGGTATGGGGCCATTTTCTTACACCGTCCCCCTATAGGTAATCTCCATCTCTCTTGCACACACACAAAATCACACCATCAGATGTGATGTTTGTTTGTCTTTGTTCCATAAACTAATGTATGGAATATTATGGATTGAGTTCATGTGATTGCAAGCTTCCATGTGATTGAGTTCATGTGATTGCAAGCTTCACTGTTATGAGTATTAGTTAGAATGTTAGTTTTTATTCATATCGTTATTAGAGTTTAAATTTTTCAACATCTTTTGATATGATGGTTCATGAACTTTATTACTGCGTGGTATTTCACGCGTGGGGATTCCACTCTGCTTTTTTAATGCTTGGGTTGACTATGGTAATGGCCAAATATATCTCCGAGGCTTTAATATTTTCTTTTGTATATGATGTTTAATTATGAAGTATGTTTGCATTCTCGAATGATTAGTTTCAAGGCTCTAGACTTAAGTGTACTCCCACTAGCTTATTCAGTTTTCACTATATAGTGAAACTATGTATTGTATGAATTTTTAATACAGCAAATATATGAGTTACCAAAAATATTGCGCTTTATCTGTATTATGTATCGCGTCGATTAAAGCTTTTTATTAACTCAGGGTAGGAACCAATCACCGTGGTCTTTTTAGTAACTTCATTTTTAATTAAACTCATCGTGGTCTTTTTATTCTCTAATGGATGGTCATATTTAAACAAGAACTCACCTCAATTTCCAAGTGTACCAGATGTAGTATTTGTGTTATATATTGTGACCTATATTCAAGTCTACCATATGTAGTATTTGTGTTATATGTTGTGTTGATATTGGTTATTTTGAGGTTCTCTATTGTCTTGAGTTTCACTATTTTTATTCGAGGCTCAAATGAAATTGATGTGAGTTCATGGATGTTTGATTGTGTCAAAGTGTGATTAAACAATTTAGTTATGCACTATCTGATATTCGGATGAATTTATCCCATGTTCACAGGTAGAAAGGATAATTTTTTTATCCTATATGATGGATGAATTTGTCCTATCTGATATTTCCATTTTTTATCCTATGTTCTAATGGGAGAATTATGCTCATCCAGCCATGCTGCTTTAAACCTAAGAGCATAGCTGCTTTAAACCAACTTCATGCTGAGACAGAGGCTCAGACTACTACTAGCGAGGCTATGGTGGAAGCCGAGGAGGTGGGCGAGGGAGATGAGGTTGAGGGTGAGAATGAAAATGATCAGGAGGGGGATACCTATTTCAAATAATTTCCAATAGTTTGCCATCTGTTTCAAGAATGTGAAAATGATTAGGCGGGGGATACCTATTTCCAAGAGTGTGATATCTGTTTCCTAGAGTGTTCTAGCTTAATTTGATACCTATTTTGACATGTATTACTACATAGTTTGACACTATACCTTTGGCCCTGTAATTCTGTTTTTATCTAAAGCAATTGCAGCCATTTATATCTCTTCCTTTTTTTTCTTTTCATTTCTAAAGGATGGTATCAATGATTTTTAAGCATTACCACCTGTACTTATGTGAATAACGTGGCAACCAACTACATGTGGCATATAATTTGACATATCTGATCTGAATGTGTTCTCAGCAAAAGTGATGCGGCTCCTGTGGTTTATGAAGAGCCAGAACCGTCTGAAACTAGCCTTTTCTCGGGAAAATTCATAATATACCCAAATCAAACTGCAGTCAAGCAAGTCAATCCAGTTGGCAGCCTATATAAAATCGTCAAGTTTAAATTGTCAACGGAAGCTGCCGTAGAAGATGTTCTGGCACAAAAGACTAATATTTATTGATGATTTACCAACCCAACAATATTTGGTATTAAAGAATTTTATAATGGAGTTATCCTAATCTCAGTCACATTTTTACTATTACGTACACATCCATTGACATGTATGCACACAATTTTTACTATTACGTACACATCCATTGACATTTGGTAGTATATACTCTAAAGCATTGCATTTTTTCTACCTTAGTTTAATTTTGGTAGCTCGAAAGTCTACGGAGGATCCCTACAAGTTTCTTTATATGCGAGTTATTTATCTTATGTCTCTGTTCAGTTTTTTAGGTACACCTACATGTTGAAGTAGCTAACCACATCCTTAAGGTATTTTTGGTTTGTTGTA
Source organism: Sambucus nigra (assembly GCA_949130495.1). Taxonomy (NCBI): domain Eukaryota; kingdom Viridiplantae; phylum Streptophyta; class Magnoliopsida; order Dipsacales; family Adoxaceae; genus Sambucus; species Sambucus nigra. Next base: position 590,855,607 of record OX422208.1, read on the forward strand.
AGTTTTCAAAGTATTCTTCAATTGCCCTTTAGTTTTATTTGGTTCATGTTTTGTAAGTTGTTATGCCATATTTAGTAAGTGAGAAGTTCCTATGCCCCGTGCCCTATTTAGTTAGTTCATATGCCCTGTTTAGTAAGTTACTCTGGATCAAAACATGGCTTTGGTCATTTCGGACAATCCCCAACAATATGCCGCTAAAAGGCCAATCCATGGGTAAATGAGTTCTCCCCCAAGTGGTCCATATCCTTCTATAATAGTATATAAAAAGGAAGAAATATAAGAGAAGTAAGATCACATCTTGGCATCCAATAATAGACATTAGGATAGATAATGAGTAATGATGGGAAAAACATTATTTTGCTTTGGTGTCCAATTTTCAGGGTTGATCTTAATTTATAAGTGTCTTCTTATCAATCCAATGGTACTGTCACTTTCAGAGAGAACACAAAATTTCTTATCCAAATCAATGGATTTATTTCTCTTTTTGTTAGTTGTATCTTTTAAATATTTTTTTATGTCTCTTTATCAATGCTGTCAGTTTGCACATGGATAATGTGAACAAGATCAACTTACATTCATAATCAATTTTTTGTATACATTATCTTTTAATAACTCAATCTTAATCTTATTTTTGTTTAAAGAATTTACTGTAGTGGATTTTGAAAGGGTAAAACTAACGTACGGGTCTCTATAATGGTATAATTAATATTGTAGCTATATCTTACATTCGGTAGTGAATCCAAAATATATGGCACTACTGATCTATCACATTAGAGTCCTACAGCGACTCATGGTTTTCATAAATTTGAATACTGTTGTAAAGGTCTCTAACACAGTTTACGTACTAGCACTGGAAGTGGTCTCTAACACAGTTTAAATTTTTTGGTTGTTCATTATGTTCCTTCATAGGGATTCTTTATCCTCTAATAAACAGGTGGACATTTAGTAATTAGTTTGTACCAACTATGCTGTCATCGCAGAAACAGGTTTAGGTTCAAAAGTCTAAGTTCGGGTTCTTAATGTGTTTTAAATGAAAAGGTTCAACTGCCACAACTGTTAATTGACCCCCTCCCCCGGCATTATTTTAACTATCAAAACACCCCATGTTATCACCCCATTGTTATCACAACTGTTTTCACCCCTGTTATCACAATTGTTTTCTTTAGTTTTGTAATCGATTGAAACTTGACAACTACTGCAGTTTTGAAAGCGATGATATGACGTTTTTTTTTAATTCAGAATGATATGTTGCTTGAGAATGTAATTTTAAATGATGTTAATAGTTATAAACTTTTAAAAGTTAAAAGTTATAACTGTTAAAAGTTCATAAGTTTTAACATTTACAAACTTTTAAAACTTAAAAGTTCATTACTGTTAAAAGTTCATTTTTAACTTTATTTTAATGGTGTTGTGAGGTTGTTAGGAACGCAGAGTTGGTCTAATTTAAGGTACTGATTTTAAGTCTACACGTAGAAGAACACAGAGCAGGTCTAGGAACGCAGAGTAAGTCTACATGTAGAAGAACACACTTGATGAGCAGGTCTAATTTAAAGTACTGCTTTCATTTCACTGCTTTGTCATTAATTGGATCCTCTCTACTGTAGAAGAATAAGAATTCAGGTCCCTATATCTATACTTTGTCATTAGTTGTCATTAGGGACCTATTTCTATATTGTAGAAGAATAAGAATAGCTGTTTAAATTGTCATTATACTTGAATCGAGTGAAAACCAAAATTCGAGCTAAGGAAGCATTTCATTGAATCGAGTGAAAATTGGCATTGTGATAGCACTTCATGGCACTGTGATAGCATTTCATGGCACTGACAAAATGAGCACAGAATCTAAAGGAGCCGCATGAGGATTTGCAGGAGGAGATTAAGTAATTGAAGGCAAAAAAGAATGAACTTCGAGATGAGAAGGAAAAGCTAGAGGGGAGAAAGAGAAACTTGAGCAGCAATTGAATGCATTGAGCACTCACTCAAAGCTTCATGACACATCCCCATTTTGTTTGTTAAGGTCTCAGATGCAGCTATGTTGGCTCCTGAGGAAGTCTTTGCTGGTAGAAGGGATAGAAAAGAAGAAGCGGGATCTAACATAAGAGGAGAGCTAACAAGAAAAGAAAATTTAAAGTTGAAACAGTGAAAAAGATGGAAACAAAGGCACGAGATAGGAAACCACAAACCAGTGACGGTAAGGATGAATCATGAGTTTTCTATCAGTAAGTTATGATTTTTCCCTATAATATGGGGAAATTTTGCTTTGGTTTTAGTTTTATTTGCTCTAAATAATATATAGTCCTTTTTTTTATATGGCAATAGTGATGGGATGGTAAGACCATGGGAAATTGTGTGCAATATGGTACTGTTGATTATTTTCTTAAGCTTGGTTTTAAATTTTTGAAGTTTATTTCTTATGGAACATATTCAATAGTTTTTTAGGTTATTTTAATTTTGGCTTATGCTTTGCAGGTCCTTAGATTTTGACATGTTCAATCTGAGTTTGGGGTAGTTTCCCCAATCCGATCTGCATATAGCAGGTCCTTCACTCCACGGGGAACTTCGACAATGTAATGAGCTCTAATCTCCAAGCCAATATCATAGTTTTCAATCCAGTCAGTTGCTGGGTTAGCCTCTCTATATACATCGACGACTTGGATTTACCAAGTCTCTTTTAATAAGAATTGGCAAGCTTCGAGAATAATAGAATTGTAGCGCAAGTCCCAGGCAAGTTTCAGTCTGTACAATTGCATCTGAGCATCTCAAAATCTTAGAAGGGGGAGTTTTTTTTTGCCAAACTTCATATGGAATTTCGAAAGCTCATCTCAACTTTATTCAATATATTTATGACATTCCTTTATTAGTTTGTAATCAGACACAATGCACGTTACTCTATTACTTTTTAATCAGACACAACTTTATTCAATATATTTATACCATTTAACTTCAAATTATTTGTATGGTGCATGACTTGATACCGAAATTTTATTGTGTCGCTTATTTTTATAAAAATCTATATGATTCCGCCATAGGTGTGGTTATGCTCTCTAATAAATTTTATCGATGTTTTTTTGTCAACCATATAAATATTATCATATAATTTCATTGGGCTCGAGTGTATATGTCCAATTTCCAATTAATGTTAATATTTGCTCCAATAGCAACTTTAGGTGAATATTGATCATCATTTCAGTTATTTATGGCTATTGTGTTTAATATGTAATGTCCTGGAAATTGAATAGGTTATTTATTTTAAATTGTGAGATTGATGGTAAATATGAGAATCTAGGAACATATGTTATGTTGAATGGGATATTTATATGTTCAATTGCTCTATGACTTAAATTTTCTAATTTTCCAATTGTTTTTCTCACATGTGTTTTAGACAATACAATGTCGGACTGAACAACGTGAAGAGCCACTTTAGAGCCCTAACCACATTGTATATGTATGACCAATTTTTTTATAAGACTATTGGTATCGTCATTGTTCGAGTGTTTTACTTCTTAAACAAGGCGGTTAGTCGTATAAACAAAAGAAGTTATGCCCGAATTTAATTTATTTATTGATATATTAGTTGTATTTCGACAAGTTGAGTTAAATTGATATTGTTTATATGAGGTCCAAGAAGGACTATTACTATTGTTGTAGTATTTTTTTATTTCCTAAATAGGGTGGATACTCCAATAAAGTAAACTTTGCCCAAATTTTCTTAATTCTTTATGCATTTGTGTTGTACAAAAAAGTTTTGACTTAAATTTACACGATTCAATACTTTTAACAATTATCAGCGTGCCTTCAGGCACGGGCATACCCTAGTATATATATATATCACAAACATAACTCACACGTATATAACACCCTAAACTCACACAACATCTCTCTTATGTCTTCTTTAACTTGTCCCTACTAACTCTCTTCCTCACTTGCACAACCCACACATATACATAGAGCCACACATACACACACACAGAAACACACACACAGACACAACTAAAACACACCTAAAAAAACTATATACCTGACTTCTTTTCTTATAAAGAACACCCATAATCACCATGTTCCTCCCGCTTTAACACACCACACATACCCACACAATAATACACGCAATCACCCTCTTCCTCAAGCTTTAATATTTTTACACATACATGTATACACACACACACATAAAGTTTAAAAACACAATTAAAAATGAAACTTACTGAAATCACTTTTCTTCCATTTCTCACCTGAATACATACACTGATGAAAAATGCACACACACACACCCACTCCTTTAACACCTCATATACACACTGCGTATATATACCAATATGCAGACAGGTAGAACAAGTGGGATTTTAAGAAAAGGATGGTGTAGACACCACATTCTAAGTCCCCCATGTCTCTCCTTAGGTCCCTAGCACCTCCCTAATTAACCACAAACCCTAGGTCATACTCTGAGTACCGATCTAGAGGCCATCGGGCGCTCTTGAACCCAATTTGACCCCAATCAACTTCATCTGTTGAGCGAAAGATCTTTGAATATTTAAAGGTCACTAAAACCCCTTTCCAACAGTCCACCCCGTGTGTAAAATGGCATAACCGTTTGGACGAACGGTCCATTTTCCCTCGAAAACTGATCCGGAGGCCACTAGGCGCTCCCGAACTCCGTTTGACCAAAGTCAACTCTTTAAATCAATTGAGACTGAATGAATATTTTAAGGTAACTGAATACCCTTTCCAATGGTCTACCTCGTGCATGATTTTGACATACGGTACAGACGAATGACCCATTTTTCTCCGACAGGTCACCGGGAGCTTTCGGGTCCCGGTTGGCCAAGGTCAACTATTTTAAGTGAGCGAAAATCTTTGGAATGTCAAATTACATCTCCTAAAATTTTCACTGGTCTGCCCTGTTCACAATTCTAACTTACCGTTCAGACGAACGATCCGTTTCCGCCCGACGATCTCTCGTCTAAAGGACTGGCGTGTGCTTTCGAGACACATTTGACATAAAGTCAACTCCCGGACCAGGGAATGGTCCAAATGACTCATAAAGGTATCTTAATTACCTTTCTCACGGTATGACCCATGTGTAATTCGGATCAATGAATTACATTATACGACCATTTTTCCAAGGAAATCTACACGAGACTACCAATTGGTTTGTCCCATACCGTGCGTATCGGCAGTGTGCCTAGAGTCACCTGCCGATTGGTAGGATCGTGGCTATTCCTATCAAAAAACCCCTAACCCTATAAAAGGAGGGCATAACCTCACTCCAAATCACACCTACATCTCAGATGCCTCAGCATCACTGATTTTAGCATTGTGCTCTCAATCATCGAAGTTCCCTTACGTGAAATTTTATCCAAGTTCACATTTCCATCCCTTTCATACCCAACTTGGAAATATCTCGTTCCATATTCATATCAACCATGAAGGGAGTTTATCCAAAATCAAAGGCAAGCTCTCAACCTTCAAAGAAGTTCTAAATCCTTCCCTTATCTCTTTAAATTTCTTATTTTGCATTAGTTATACCAAGTTCTTATCTTAATTCATACATATTAATCTTTACATTTTTACTAGTATATTTCGCATACTTTATTTTCTACAAAAAAAAATCAACAAAAAGAGAGTTATACCCATAAATTCCGAACGAATTCATCTCTCACACTTTTGCGAAACTAAAACACTTTTTTCCACACACACTTTTATAAAAAAAAGTCCCATTCGCATCTATGGGATAAAACCCCAACCTCATGTCGCATGCGAACTACGTGGACTTTGATGCCTTTATAGGCTATGTAGGCGTTTCGGATTAAAACCCCAAACTCGAGTACAACATCCGACTTTCCAATTTTCATAAAATCTCTATTCCTATATTTCATCATATTCTTGCATTATTATATCTTCGTAATTCCTTATTAGCGCTCCATCCGACATATATTGCCATTTCTCCATAGGTGTCAATATCATGATAAGTGCATAAATCATACCTTATATATATATATATATTATCTTTGGGAACATTCCTCTGGATAATTTCACTCTATCTTTTCCATGATATGAGTTGAGTGATTCCTATCTCTATTATATATACACACACACACATTTCAAGGAAAAATAAAGGAAAACAATAACACAAGCCCATGTGAGACCGAAAGGGCGGGATGGGTGCCTAACACCTTCCCATTCCATAACTTAGCCCCCGAACCCTCCGAACCATTGGTTTTGTATGCATCAGTTTGTCTTTGATGCCGTCATCTCGAAGCGGCGGCTTGTTCTTTTGTCTGTTTTGAGAAAAATAGATTGTCGACTCTATCTCCTTACATTTACCCCACACCGACGACCGTCGAAACTTCCCCGAGCGGGACGTGAGACCTCTTCGATCTGCCCAATCTCATATTGAGATGGCCACAGTGGCGACTCCGCTGGGGATATTCATAAGAGGGCTAGACTATGTTTGCATGGGTGTTTTGTTTCCTCGTGTGCATATGCACCTACCTGTATGTTCCATTTTCCTCCTCTCTGATTTGTTGATCTTATTTACCTCATACTTATATCACTACTCACTCACATTCCCCATGTACACTTCCCACCATGTGCACCTAGGATTGATTATATCCATATGTTGCACACATCACTTGGAAATCCTTGCTTAGGTGATGCATGCTTAGGTTCACTACCACACATTCACTTGTGCATAGTTGCACATCATTCACTCTCACATATCCATGCTTAGTATAGATTTACTTTATATACTCGTATATGATCCCCTGTTTGGCATGATGCTCATCAATAAAGATACTCTCTCCATAAGATACTAATCAAAGAATCATACATTTTTGCACTCCACATCACCAAAGATCTTTGATATTCACAAAATTTCATCCCGTTACTGGAGGGTCACTTCGTGATGGGCGCTGGTCCGACAGGTCGCAGTTAGCCTAAGCGATATGACTCTCACCTTCCATTGGCCAAATAACTTCGACGTATATCGAACGGTTCTCCATGCATCGTACCTCTTGACCGAAGTCATGATGGGAGGTATATCGTAGGAAACTCGTTCGCGTAAGTCAAGTACATCAAATTCGCTCTCACACATACTGTCCCCATGAGAGATATAGTGAGGGAATTCACGTACACTCAGTTATAACAAATGGCTTATCCACACGTACCGATTGCCCTCAAAAGCAAGACGTATATCGTGGAAGTTATGCCAAATGGTAAAACCCTTTCCAATTAACCCAACAAATCCATACCCTTATATAGGCGTTAGACCTACAACACTCGTATTTAATCGTCGGTTTCTACTCGAAACTCTGTCGGAATGACGGGTCGACATGCCACCTAAATGTTTGCGCAATTTTTAAAACGGGACCCTGCCCATGAGCCTGGTAACAAGTCCAACCATATTTTCATGTATTTTTCAAACCCATTTTTTCCAGGCTTGGGCCCTGTTCGACATTTATTTTTTCATTTTGGTAAACCTAATACAAGTGAGAACATAATAAACATAATAATCATTGTTGAGACTCATCTCACGTCTTTTCCATCTTTTTCAAAGAAAATACCAAAACATTCCTTTCTCATTTATAAAAAAATACCAAAAACATTTTCCCCTTTTCCGTAGCAAAAATATTTTTCCTCCTCTTTGTCCAAAAAAAATATCCTTAATCTTTTCCAAAATGTCAAAAACATTTTCCCTCGTTCTCAAAATAACAATTTTCCCTTTTCTCTTTAAAAATAAATTCGATTTTTCTCTTTCTCAGGTCGATCACATACCCTTGGCCTGGCTCCCTATTTGCTTTGGTCTTCGGTAGAACCACCCCGGAGCGCCGTTAGTTCCCTCATTTCCTCTGAGTCTCGAATTCACCCTCTTTCCATGGAGAACACAGTTCAAGTATCGATTGTGCAGCTAGATCTAATGACAGTCCTAACTCACTTCGCTACCAAGATTCACAGCCTGCAAGCTGAGGTTCGTGAAATACAATGAAACTAGGTCCCTATTCCCGAAGATACTAAGGTCCTCTTCCCTCTTGCTATGGGTCAGCCCGCACCTGAGACTATTTGGGTTCCCAAGGAATATCAGAATGCTCCACGTGTTCCTCATGCCAATGGACCACTGCTTTCCCAACTTCATATGTCTATTCTTGCCCAGTCAGGGGCTAACTTAGCCATGACCATTGATCCAAAAGAGGAGGAATTAAACAAGGTCAAGGAGGATCTCAAGATGCTAACCAAAAATTTCAACTAAATCAGAATCTTGGGAAACTAAATGGACTATACCCACATGTCTCCCTCTCCGAAAGAGAGGTTGCCAGGAAAGTTCAAGATCCCCAACATCGAGAAGTTTGGAATTAGCGGACCTCTGATTGTTCATCTTTGTTATCATCGAGCCATGACTCTCCTAGGGGCTTCCAAAGAAATAATGACCCAAATATTTTAGAAAACTTTGAAGGACAACGCCCTTCGCTAGTTCTTATCTTTTGAAGAGTCTAGAATTCGTATTTAGGAAGATGTAGCTCGAGAATTCATATCAAAATACAAGTATAATAAGTAGTTGGAAATCACCCGTCGGGATTTAGAACTGCTTAAACATAACCCTGTGGAATCAATTATCACTTCATAGCAAGGTGGAGAGAGAAAGCTGCCACCATGACCAATCGACCTTTCGAGGAGGAGCAAGTCATCATCGTAAACAAGAACTTATTACCCTATGTCCGATAAATGATGGGAGGACAATACTACCCTAATTTTAGATTTCTCCGAGAAGCATGAGTGTAGATTGAAGAAGGTTTTGTCAAGATGGAAGTTGAACTGAAGAAATTTTCTGGATAGTTTACTCCCAGGAAGTATGAAAATCCAGCTAGTGCTGCAGTCTCAACCATTAACAAAATTTCTCAACCAGCCACTTCATGGGAACAAATTTTTTTCCCTATCCCAGTCCAAAAGGAATACACCGAGCTCCATGCCCCCTCTCTAAATTTTACCAGGCCCTCCTAAGCCGAAACCTTATCAAGCCACTAGATCCTCACCCGATACTGAAGAACATCAAACCAGATGCCCGTTGTGACTTCCATTAAACTGATGGTCATACCTTCGACCAATGTTTTCACCTATGAAACATGATCCAAGGTCTGATCGATCGGGGTGTCGTTGCCCCACCAACCAATCCTAAGCCAAATATTACTCACAATCCGCTCCCAAATCATACTAATGCCATCTTCTTATAAGAAGACCTAGACTTCGATCCATCAACCTAGATTACACCAAGAAAATTACCCGTCATACCCATGTACTTTCCTAAACCTATCCAAACTTGCCCATATTTCCTCCCACACCCTACCAGCCTCGGCGACTAGGCACTGTCACTCCTTACCAGAGTATGCATCGTTGTCCATACCCATTATAGAGATGGAAGTATGAAAATATCAGAAGTACTAAACCAAATCCTTGAGTTCGGGCTGAAATTTCCTTCCCAGATGATCATCGAGTACCAAACCTTCAGTACATTATTCTTGGAAGCATGTAAATGAGCCCGGGAATCAGACAGTTGGGTAGTAACTCCCGATGAAGTTAATCTAAATGATATCATTTAGATCGTGGTAGATTGATTTCAATAAACCGGTGATATTAGCATCATGTCTGAACTGTTGGATGCTCTGAAACTACAAGGACTCCTGGTCCCTTCACCTCTACACCTCCCCGCCAAATGGGAGGATCTATATCAAGAAGTCATTGAAGTTATGGAGTGTATTGACTTTTCATGGAAATACAATATTATTGACACCAGATGGGGAGATGAATTCAATGATTCAGATGAGGAGTAAAGTTCATAAAGGACTATCTCGGTAGTCTGCATATGTGGGATGATATCATTCGAGGAGCTTATAATAGAAATAAATAGGGTGGCCGAACAACCCGAGATCAATGAGGGAATGAGGTTTATGTTTTTCCCCTCTTCTTTGAACCATATGACCAGGTTAGGGAGACATTACCAAGTTCCAAACCCCCATCCATCAGCAAGTGACAAAGGGAAAGGTGTTGAGAATCTTCCTATGCTAGAAATGAATCTCGAGGAGAGCAAGGTCCTTGATTAGTTAAACAATACCCAATTTAAAATCACTTTGTGGGGAATCTTCATGTCTTCCCAACTACATAGAAATGCCTTGATCAAGCTATTCATCGGGCCCATAGTCCCTCCGTCTACTATGCCAAAAGAAGCAGTGAATCTGGTTGGATCTCCGACCTCTATAAGAATGCTCTCTTTATCCGAAGAGGAAATCCCTAAGATTGGGCTAAACCACAATTATTCTCTCAATATCTCTGTCGAAGTCATGGGAAAGACCGTCCCTCTCTTTCTTATTGACAATGGGTCTGCTCTGAATGTTTGCCTACTGAGAACCCTCAACTATTTGGGACTGAAAGTGAGTGACCTTGCTCCAACCTCTCCCGTTTTAAGGGCCTACGATAATACTCGTCAAGAAGTTATGGAATCCGTAAAGCTTACCATAGGGGCTGGCCCTATAAATCCTATCGTAGAATTCCAAGTCACCGACATCCTAGATTATTTCAATCTATTTCTTAGATGACCATGTCTCCATAGTATCAAGGGTGTTTCTTTTTCTCTGCATCAGAAACTGAAGTTATTTGCTAATGGTAAAGTCAATACCATCTTGGGTGATGACGACAGTACCAATAATACAAGCACCAGCAATCCATTACTTGAAATACAAAATGGGTCAAATGATATGCTCCTATTCAGTTTTTGAGTTGAGCGACTTCTACTCCCAGGAAGGTATGATTTCAAAGATAGGGTTTTTCCAGAGTATGAGCCCCATGGAAATGTCAATGTGATCCAAATGTGTAAAAACATGCACTTTATGCCCACACTGGGGTGGGGAAAAAACATCAGGGGATACTCGAACCCATTATGCTGAAGAAAGGTTTTCCTCCTTGTGGCCTAGACTACATACCGTCAACAAAAGAACTCAGGATGATTCACCAGCCTCGACTGAAGAGAAAACTAGAATATTTTAAGACCATCTCAAGAGATTCCCTGAATAGAAGATTCATCATAGAGGGTGAAGATTTCCCTTTCTGTGGCTTTCCTAAACCTTCGTACGACCACATAGACAAGAAGAAAAAATCTGGAATAGAGATCTTTTTGTAAGACAACTATTCATGGGCCGAGAGTTCACATCATCACGTGCAACCGCTCACCGAGAAGACCATAGACAATGCTGAAGATTCTAAAGAAAGTTACTCCGAAGGCTCCTTAAACTTACAAACACTGGGCTAGCATTTGCATGATCCACTTAGGTGCTACATCATCCAATCCATCCCGCTTGATCAAATCTACTGACACAGCTCTCTTCAACTGGAATGTTATACGAGTTCCATTTGCGAAAACTCAACCCAAGCCTAATGTTTATCCCATTTCTTCTTTTATTGTTTCTTCTTAGCATGATGTAATAAAGACCTCTTTTGATGAGGTTCTCAATGCTGTTTTTCCTATGAATGAAATAAATGAAGATTTTAATTATCTTCCTGTGTCTTACATTAATTGTCTTGATTCCAATCAAATTCTTGATGATGATGATATTGCAAATGAACAATTCTTAACTGATCTAAATAAGGTTAATAACAAACAACATAACCGCGTTCAAATTAATGAATATGAAATTGTTGTTATTAATCTTGTTCTAGTATCCAGCTGTGCGAGATTATGATAGGGGACACCCTTGACGAGCATGAGTGCGTGCAACTCGAAGGATTACTATAGGAGTTCATGGATGTATTCGCATGGTCTTATGACGATATGCTCAACATTGATCCCTAGATATATCAACACGAGATTCATACTCTCTCATAATGCAAACCGTTCAAACAAAAACTGCAAATGCTCTGCACCGAATGGTCGCTCAAGGTTAAACAAGAAGTGGTCAAACAGTTGAGCGTGGGTTTAATTTGTGTGATCAAATATCCCATATGGATATCCAACATCGTGCCCATGACAAATTTAGGAGGGAAGGTCTGGATGTGTGTCGACTATCGAGACATGAACAAGACCTCTTAAAAGGAAGATTACCCGCTACACAATATCGACATGATTGTAGACAACACGACTAGTCACGCTCTGAAATCATTCATTGATCGGTTTTTCGGGTATAACCAGATCAAGATGCACTCGAATCACCAAGAGAAAACCGCATTCATCACCCCGTGGGAAACCTTTTGGTATACCGTTATGCCATTTGGTCTAAAAAATGCAGGGGCTAACTACTAGAGGGATAACACTACCATTTTTCATGATTTTATACACAAGGAAGTCGAGTTCTATGTGGGTGATACGATTATCAAGTTCAAGACTAGGGAAGGTCATGTTCTCGCTCTTCGGAAGTTCTTCAAGCGACTGTGACAATATCAGATGCGTCTCAACCCCCAAAAATGTGGCTTTGACGTTACAAAAGAAAAATTCTTGGGATTCATGGTTAGCGAGAAAGGGATAGAGGCAGATCCTGCCAAACTAGAAGCCATTCTCGAGATGCCACAACCCCGAATAGAGAAAGAAACCCTATAATTCTTAGGGAAATTATAGTACATCAGTCGGTTCATCAGCCAGTTGACTTCCATCTGTAAACCCATTTTCAAACTCCTCCTAAAGGATTCAACCAAGGTTTGGAATGAAGCTTGCCAAGAAGCCTTTGATCAAATCAAATAATACCTAACCCGAATTTCGATACTCATGCCACCACAACCTAGTCTTCTGCTACTCCTATACCTAACCGTTACATATATTGCAGTTGGGGATTTACTAGCCCAATTCCTCAAAGAATACTGTAAAGAGAGGGCCATCTATAGTGCCAATCACAAGTTATCCTGATACGAAGTCAATTACACTACTTTAGAAAAAAGTGTGTGTGGCCCTTGTCTGGGTCACCCAAAAGATGCAGCATTACATGCTCTCCTTTCCCATCAAACTTGTATTCCGAATGGATCCTATCAAGTACTTGCTAAAAATCCTGCTTTGTCCATCCAAATGGACCATTGGTTGATGCTTCTAGATAAATTTGATATTGTGTATGTAACACAAAAGTCCATGAAAGGAAGAGCCATCTCTGACTATCTCACTGACTACCCTATGGAAGAAGCCGACATCTGGATTTTTGAGTTCTCAAATGACAATATGCTTTGTACCTCCAAAGAAGACCTTCGATGGCACCGCCCATAAAAAGAGGTATAACATTGGGATTCTCCTAATTGCCCCTGATGACTCTCACACTCCCATTTCCATCAAGCAGGATTTACCTTGCACCAATAACATGACTGAATACGAGGCGTGTACGGTAGGCCTCAAAGTCGCTCTCAATTAAGGAATTTGATTCTTGGATGTCTATGGGGACACATCCCTCATCATCGGTCAAGTTCTAAGAAAATAAAAAGTTAAGGACGAGAAACTCTTACCCTTCCTAAGAATACACTATATAATTGACTTACTTGAGTATATATTATATAGGAGTTACAACTAGTTTGGATATCAAGACAAAGTAGGTTAGTTTTTATGAGTTTCTCCTTCTCTCAAATGTTCAAAGCAAGAATGAAAAAATCCATTCCAAGAAATTCTCAAGATCAACCCAAAGGGAAGTTACTTCTACCTTATAACCACTATAGGACACCTACACTGCATATTATTGGTTCCTATGTGCATATTTTGATTTAAACACTTTAACTACTTTTTCCAAATCAAGTTAATTCCTTTATAACATTTCTCTAAAAGGTTTTAAATAACTTTTGGAATTATTAAAATTTGGTTTTAAAAAGTGTTGGGGTTAAAAGTTGGAATTTGCAAAATATTTTTATTTATTAAAACTTGTGTTGGGTAGGATCTCAAAGCGCTGGAGAATTCAGGGGAGAAATTTAGAATATGTTTAACATGTGTTTTTCATCTTGTAACAACCAAACATGTGTTGGCATCTAAATGGATGATTTTGTGTTTTCTATAAGACACATACTTTATATTCAATCTCAGCCCTTGATTAAACCCTATTGACGATGTGCATGTTATTAGAATCAATCCATCTACAACTAGTTTTAACCAATCATCATTAGTTATTACCACTACTTATATTGAACCGTTAGATTGGCAGTCAACTGGTCAAGATTGATCCCAACCGTAGGATTGCCTCTAAGGTTTGAGATCCTTCCTCAGCAACTATATAAACCCATCAAGTCTCAGGAATTTAAGACTTTTGGCCTTCGTCCAAATAGAGAGAAATCTATAGAGAAGAGAGAAGAGAGAAGAGAGAGAAGAGAGAGAAGGGAGAAAAGAGAGGAAAATAAAGAGAGAAAAGAAACCCTAATCTTCGAAACTAAACCTCTGAGTGTTTTTCCTTAATGAAAACACTAAAACCTTCATAGTTTCATACACCAGAAAACCTATAACTTGAGAGTTAAATCCATTTAGGGTTTCTATGAGTTTGGTGTTAGATTTTTCTACGATTGAAAACCTCTTTAAGTCTTAGTTTCTCTCAGAACTCATCTCTAAGAGAATCTTGAGTTTCACTGTTGAAAGTTGAGTTTTTCTAAAAGAGAAAATCACACGTTTATATGTTTTTCTATTTTTTCTCTTTTATTTTAGATCCTTTCTATTTTAAGATATTTTGAAAAAGAAACTTTTGTTTTTTAAGGTTATATCAGATCTCTAGAACGTTTGTGTTTCTTGCTTTATATTTCACGATTTGTGAAATAGATGTGTACAAAAATAAATAGAATCACATAAGACCTTGGCTAGTTTTAGATGCAAAGTTGTTTTTCAGATCTGATCTTGAGAAGAAGTTATTTGTCAAAATAATTTGAATCAGTATCTGCATGTCATAAAGAACCTCTAGATTTATAGGAATTTGTCTGTATAAATAATTTGTGAGGGTGAGTTGCATAAATACGCCATTAGTGCACTTCACAAACACATTCTCACACCCGAACACTTAGTCACAATGGTTCTTTTTAAGAAACTTGGAAATTGAAAGAGTTGCTGGAATCAAAAATCAAGGAAAAGGAGATCAAGGAAAAGGCAAAGAAGCAATAAGAGAAGATCGATTCTAGTCAGAAAGCCTTTGGAGTGGAGTAGCTTATGTTGGTATATCTCCGAACTTATATTTAAGTTCTTTGTGTGTTTGCTTAAGATTTGTAACTTGAATCTTTATTTTAGTGGATTTTTGGTTTGTGTCATAGAGGGCACTGTGGATGTTTCCCTTGATTAAGGGCTTTACCATGTTAAATAACTATGTCCGTTACTTTAAATGTTTTTAATTTCTATTATGATTGGTACTGCATGTTAGAATTAGTAGATCGTTTTTAGATTCTAAAACATAAGGTAATCTACTACCAAATCTAGACTACATATTCAGAAAACAATTTTAAACACATCTTGTGTTATAAATCAAAAGGAGTTTTGTCCAAAAAGTTTATTCGGAGTTTACTCAACTTATAACATTTTGTTATTAATCTAGTAAATAGTTTTCTTCAAGTGGTATCAGAGCGGAACCATCTTTTGGATCCTGAAACTTTAGAAATTGTTTTTGAAATTTCTTTCAAAGTTCTAAATATGGAAGAAAAATTTGAGAGGTTAGGTAACCTTTCCAAACCACCACTCTTTGATGGAAATAATTTTCATACTGGAAAGTACGAATGGTTGTTTTCATACAAGTAACCCTTGGTGATGATGTCTGGGATATGATTGAAAATGGTTATGAACATCCTACTAAGGCTACATTCAAGGAACCCTTGGTGATGATGTATGGGATATGATTGAAAATGGTTATGGACATCCTACTAAGGTTACATCTGACACTGATCCAATAAGGATTAAGAAACTTCTTAGTGAATTTACTACGGTAGAGAAAAAGAAGTCCCTAGATAATAACAAAGGCAAGAATGACAACTTTATGTCCATTAATGAACACGAATTTAAAATAATATCCATATGTTCTACTTCTAAAGAGGCATGGGACACTCTTGTCATTGTTCACGAAGGTAACAAAAGAGTTAAGGTAGGATAAACTCAAATGCTTGTCCAGCAATACAACACCCTCAATAATGGATAATAATGAATCCTTTGACTATTTTTACATTAGGTTAATTGATATTTTCACAAAACTTGATGCAAATGGTATAACCTACAGTAGAAAGGAAATTGTCCAAAATATTCTTAGGTCATTGCCTTCTAAATTTGACAATAAGAGATATGCCATTGAAGAAATTAATGACCCTAATATGACTCATGAATTTCTTAGTAGTAAACTAAGAACCGTAGAATTTGAGTTAGATTTGAAGAAGGAACTGACCAGATAGAACAATAAACCCTTTAGTTCTAATGTTGTGTTTTCATCTAAAATGCAAGTCCCTAAAATAAGTTCTTTGAACTTGAAACTGACTGTATTGATGACTGTGATTTAGATGACCTTGACGATCAAATAGCTCTTATGAGTAAGCATTTCAAAAAGATTCTCAAATTCAGAAATGTTGTAGCCTCTAAACAAGGGAAGTCAAATTATCAATGTAATCAAGCTCACAGACCTCATGACAGAGACAATGCCAAACACTCACATGAAAATAAAAGTACCTATGGCAATAACCGACCTAAGATAGACCTGA
Source organism: Sambucus nigra (assembly GCA_949130495.1). NCBI lineage: Eukaryota > Viridiplantae > Streptophyta > Magnoliopsida > Dipsacales > Adoxaceae > Sambucus > Sambucus nigra. The sequence continues at coordinate 590,872,248 of OX422208.1, forward strand.
AAGATGTGAAATGTCATAGATGTTGTAAAATGGGACATTATGCTAGAAAATTCCCAACTAATTTTAGCAATAATAACAAGGCTAATGTGTGAAAAATGTGGGATGACTCTAGTGATTTCGATGAAGATGAAATAGAGTCAACCTAAAATGATCAGTATTGCATGTCTTTCTTTGCCAATATTATATATGATGATGATGATGCATGCTTACCTACTCATGAATCTGTGATGCCTGTTGATGTTTATGTTAATACTTCTCCTATTATTGTTGGAAGTAATCTAAGTGTGAGTCAAAGCATTAAAATTGCCGATGAATTGAATGTGTGCGTGAGTCCAAAAGAATCAAGTAATGCTTTAGGGGACACATCACGCGATGATGATTTTCCTGATTTACATGAGTTCTACACGGAAATGGTTAAGAAGAGTGATCGCCTTGAAAAAATGATAAAATCATTAACTGAGCGTATCGATTTACTTAATCTGACCATTAGGAAGAATACTAAAGATTATACTGCCAGGTGTATTGCCCATGAGACTGAAATTGAAGAATTTGCCTTAAAATAAAAGATTTCTCTAAGAAAAAACATGAGCTTGAACAAAAGTATAAGACAACCCTTATTGAACTAGAAGAGTCTAAGCAAAAGGTCTCAAATATGTTTTAAAAATTTCAACACTTTGAAACCCAAGCTAAATATTATGAGGAAATTGTTGTTGGAAGCAAATTTGACTCTGAAGATAAGTTTTGCCTAGGTTTTGGAGAGATAGTGCACACCAGTAAGACCGAAGTTTCTCCTAAAAATGTGACGTTTATCAAAAAAGGCCAAATGTATCCTACTATTCAAAAAGGGGAATCCATTCCTAAAGTCTCTCAAGCAACACATGATCAGTATAATAAGTAGCCTAACTCAAATGGTAAAGCCAAATACATTTGTCCACCCATTACATACCAAAGATGAAAACTTAAGACCGATGAAAATTGAACAACTATACCCAATAGAGCCAAACCAATCTTCAAAGACTTTAGTAATAAAGTAAAGTCCTATACCAATTAGTACTGTTCTTACTATGACATTTTTGGCCACACTCTTGAAGAATGTTTTCCAAAAAGGATATATACACCAACATACCTTAACTTTAACTATTCTAGAAAAGGAAGAAATACTTATGTTCTCCCAAGATAGTACACAAACAACTCTACCTGTAAAAAGAAAAAAGGAGGTCTAAGACTAAGAAAAAACCATTTATAAAGACCTAACAAACCTTTTTTAAATAAAAAGGCCACAAAACGATCAAAACTCGGCCTATTTGGATTAGATAAGATGATATATTACCCTAGCTCAAGTGAAATATTGTTATTTCTACTTTAAAGGAACAACACACTTCAACGGATGGTATTTAGACTCCGAATGTTATAAACATATGACCAGGGATGGAACCAAATTGAAAAACAAGACAGACTTTCCTCGGAGGCAGTGTCATGTTTGGAGATGGTGTTTCATCTCAGATCATAGGTAAGGGAAAATTAAGTGAGAATGGGCTTCCTGATGTAAATGATGTTCTTTTAGTTAAAGGACACAAAGATAATCTCTTAAGTATATCTCAATTATGTGATTCCAATCATACTTTTACTTTTTCTAAAACTGATTGCAAAATTATTGATGAAAAAGGAAATTGTATATTGACCAAAAACAGAACTTAGGAAAATTGTTACACAGTCATTCCTAAGTCTGAATCTTACGATGTTTCCAGATTAGATGATTTTGACCTTTGGCACAATAGATTGGGATATACGAATTTTGATAATCTTAAAAGATTAAGCTCCCAATAAATAGTTATAGGCTTACCCAAAATAAAAAATTCTTTCAATCCAGTATGTGGACCATGTCAGGAAGGGAAAATAAGTAAATCCCCTCATAAGAAAGTTAAGGACATATTGACTACAAAACCTTTAGAACTTATCCATATGGACCTCATGGTCCCTCAAGGACTGTTAGTTTCTGTGGAAATAGTTATATCCTAGTTATAGTAGACGACTATACGGGATATACTTGGGTTGCATTTATGAAACAAAAATTAGATACCTTCGGTGAATTCTTAAAAATTCTTTTGAAAATATAGAACAAGAAGGATGCCCAAGTGTGTCATATTATGAGTGACAGAGGTGGTGAGTTCAAAGATTCTGGTGTTAATGAATATTGCGTAGCCAATGGCTATAAACACGAGCTTAGTGCTCCAAAAACACCCCAGCAAAATAGCATCACTGAAGGTAAGAATATAACTTTACAAGAGATGTCTAGGGTTATGCTACACCCTAAAAGTATTCCTATATATTTTTTGGAAGAATCCGTTTAAATCGCGTGTCATATCATTAATCGTGTATACCTTAGGAAAAATTCCAAACAAACCCCTTATGAAATTTGGTTCCAAAAAAAGTCAAACTTAACACATTTTAAAACCTTCGGGAGTATTTGTTATGTTTGAAAAGATAGAGAACAACTTTTAAAATTTGATACCCGAAGAGAGAAGGGAATATTTCTTGCTTATTCCCAAAACAGTAGGGCTTTTCATTTTTTCAACTATCGAACCAAAACATTATAGAATCATTTATAATGATTGTAGATGATACTAGTGTAGGGAGTAGTGTTTATCAATCAGTGTCACTTATTAAGTCTGAACCAAATTTTACAATTGAACCCTCACAAAACACTGATTTACTGCCACCCGAGAATCCTTCTGTACCCACTTGGATTTCTAAAGACCATCCAATTGAAACTGTAGTTGGTAATCCTTTTGAGCCTGTTAGAACAAGATCCCAACTCCAAAATGTGGCACAATTTTGATGTTTTGTTTCCCTTGAGGAACCAAAAAATGTAAATGATCATCTATCTGTCTCATTCTGAATTAATGTTATGCAAGAAGAGTTGTCCAGTTTCAAAGTCACGATGTGTGGTATCTTGTTCCCAGGCCAAAAGAATTAAAGGTTATCGACACTCGATGGATTTTCAAAAACAAAACAGATGAAAATGGGGAGGTCATTAGAAATAAAGTTATGTTGGTAGCACAAGGTTACTCCCAGATAGAGGGAATTGACTTCAAAAAAACTTGTGCACCCATTGCTCATGTTGAGTCAATTCGTCTCTTCCTTGCCATATCATGTCACCTACAAGTAAAATTATTCCAAATGGATGTTAAGTTTGCATTTTTTAATGGAATTTTTACTAAGGAGTTATATAGAGAACAACCCAAAGTATTTGTAGATCCATCACACCCAGACTACATCTTTACGCTTAAGAAAGACTTATATGGTTTGAAACAAGATCCTCTAGCTTGGTACGAGCGATTGTCTATGTTTCTGGTTTTAAAAGGATTTGTCCATGGAGGAAACGATCAAACCTTATTCGTTAGGAAAAAGGATAAATATATTTTGATAGCATAAGTGTACGTTGACGATATAATATTTGGATCCACTTGTTCTAAACAAGTTAAGAATTTTTTCGATATCATGCATGCTGAATTTCAGATGTCACTTATGGGTGAACTTCAATATTTTTTAGGCCTATAAGTAAAACAATGTAATGATAGTTTATTTATCACTCAGTCCAAATATGCTCCATAACTTGTTAAAAAAATTGGATTAAAAAACTTTAAACCTTCTAGAACCCCCATGAGTACAAAACTATCTAAGGATGATAATGAGAAAAATGTTGATCCTACTCTATATCGATGTATGATAGGGAGTCTCTTATATCTTACTGCTTCTAGACCCGACATTTCCTTCGCAGTCTGTGTCTGTGATCGATATCAAAGTATCCCTAAGGAAACCCACTTATTGAGTGTGAAGATAATTATTAAATATGTGAAGGGTACTTTAAAATTTTGTATTTGGTACACAAAGGACACAACTAGTTCTATTGTAGGGTACACTGATGTCGATTGGGCAGGGTGTTCTGACGATAGCAAAAGCACGTTTGGTGCTTGTTAATATGTAGGAAATAACCTAATAGGTTGGTCGTGTAAGAAACACAATTGTATTTCCTTATCTAGCCCAAAATTAGAATACATTACAGCAGGTAGTTATTGTTCACAACAATTATGGATTAGACAGATGCTTAGAGATTATGGTATCACAGAAAATCAATTAACTATGTATTGTGATAACCAGAGTGCCAGAAATATTTTGAAAAATTCGGTAAAACACTCCCAAACTACGCACATTAAGATTAGACATCACTTCATTCATTATCTTGTAGAATCTAAAGAACTCATTCCTGAATATCTGAACACACCATTGGATAACATACGATTTGAGAGTCTGCAAACAACTATAGGTATGATAGTTCTCACATAATTCCAATCGCATTTATCATAACCTCGGTAGTTTCATGCTAATAATTTATTTATGAGATTTAGGGCATGGACGTCTCTCAAATGACAAAAGATGCCTCCTAACACTAGTTTATGTAAGAGACCCTTGAATCTGCCATTGCTTATGATATGCTTTGTGATTGAAACCTTTTTACATATTCTTGTTTTTCTCTATTATTTTTATCCCATTATATATTTGAGAAAAAATGGGGGAGAAGAACTTGAGTATCTTTGCTGTGATTTATATCTATTCATATTCTAACTCAACTAATATGTCGTTCAATGTTTTATCTTTATAGGCCTTTCTTCAGACCTGTTGTATAACTTGTTCAATTTATTAGGGTATTGGTCTGTATTATAGTTGAGTGATATGTTTTTTTCATCTTATTTTCGATTATAGAATGGGAATGGGTAGTTAGATCTTTTTGTATAAGACAACTAGGATTTTTCATTTTTTCACCCACGAGTTCAGAATACTCAAGGGAATGTTGTCTCTAATATTCGAAGGGGAAGATTGTGAACACACTATATAACTGACTTACTTGAGTCTATATTATATAGGAGTTCCAAATAGTTTGGATATCGAGACAAAGTAGGTTAGTTTTTATGAGTTGCTCTATCTCTTAAAGGTTCAAAGCAAGAAGGAAGAAATCCATCCCAAGAAATTCTCAAGATCAACCTAAAGGGAAGTTAATTCTACCTTATAACCACTATAGGACACCTACACTGCATATTATTGAGTTCCTATGTGCATATGTTGATTTAAACACTTTAACTACTTTTTTCAAATCAAGTTAATTCCTTTATAAAAAAAATTTAAAAGTTTTGAAATAATTTTTGGAATTATTAAAATTTGGTTTTAAAAAGTGTTGGGGTTAAAAGTTGAAATTTGTAAAATGATTTTATTCATTAAAAGTTGTGTTGGGTAGGGTCTCAAAGCGCTAGAGAATTCATGGGCGAAATTTAGAATATGTTTAACGCGCGTTCTTCAGCTTGTAACAACCAAACATGTGTTGGCACCTAAACGGATGATTTTGTGTTTTCTCTTAGACACATACTTTATATGCAATCTTAGCCCTTGGTTAAACCCTATCGACGATCTGCATGTTATTAGAATAAATCCATATACAAGTAGTTTTAACCAATCAACATTAGTTAAATCACACGTTTATATTTATTTCTCTGTTGCATCTTTTGTTTTAGATTCTTTTTGTTTCAAGATATTTTGAAAAAGAAACTTCTATTTTTCAAGGTTATATCAGATCTCTAGAATGTTTGTGTTTCTTGCTTTATATTTCACGATTTGTGAAATAGATGTGCACAAAAATAAAGAGAAACACATAGGACCTTGGTTAGTTTTTCATATCCGATCTTGAGAAGAAGTTATTTGTCAAAATAATTTGAATCAGTATCTGCATGTCATATAGAACCTCTTGATTTATAGGAATTTATCTGTATAAATAATTTGAGAGAGTGAGTTGCATAAATCTGCATTTATTGCGCTTCACAAACATATTCTCACACACGAATACTTAGTTACAATGGTTTTGTTAGAGAAACTTGGAAATTGAAAGAGTTGCTGGAATTAGAAATTAAGGAAAAGGAGATCAAGAAAAAGGCAAAGAAGCAACAAGTGAAGATCAGTTCTAGTCAGAAAACCTTTGGAGTGGAGTAGCTCATGTAGGTATATCTTTGAACTTAGATTTAGGATATTTATGTGTTTGCTTAAGTGTTGTAACTTGAATCTTTATTTTAGTGGATTTTTGGTTTGTGCCGTAGAGGGCACCGTGGAAGTTTCCCTTTGATGATGCTGGAAACAGCACCACCAGATAAGTTGTTGATAAGCTCAAGCAAGTGATAACAATGGCAGCATAGAAGAATATATGTATATATATATGTAGAAGGAGGTGAGGAGAAGAGGATGAACACTTGAATGTAAGTGGTTTGGCAATTGCCTACCTCCACTGTGTATGTGAGTGTTAATATCACTATTTATCTAGGGTTGCAATATATCGATCCTTTTACAAGGTAGAGTATGACCTCTATATAAAGTGCTTAGGGGGTGTAATGTACCCCCAAGCATGGAATGAACATGTGTGTGAAGATCCAACTAGTGTCAGGATGACACCTGGTTGATCTTAACTAAACAATGATGACCTCAATATTCTCTCACGTGGTGGTAATGGTTCAGTTATAATAGATTTGTCCACGTGTTCCAATCCATACACATGTATGTAAATGCTCGGTTGTCTTTTATTAGTGCCAACCTCTGCCTAGACGAGTACGAGATAGGTGAGATCCGACCCTTGCCTTGTCCGAGATAAACATCCACGAAAACCTTGGCTAGGATGGCTAGATGAGGTTAGATATGAGGTGTAACGTCGGCCTGGGTCAATGATGACATACTGCTTGATGATTGAGCCCCTGAGGCTTTGCTAACCGGGTGATAAAATGTAACGTCGGTGGCGTGTCTGACAAGGCGTGATATTTTTTATTTTCCCCTTGGGTTACCAAGGAAATTATGGGCCTTGGGACACGTGCCAAAATGATTGTGGGTTTAAAACCCTCCTTTCCCTTTCTTCTTCATTTCTTTCTTCTATTTTCCCGCCTGTGATATCTCTCTGCGATTCTCTCTTTCCAAGAGCTTTGTTGTTGCTGAGTTTGAGGATTTCTTTGCTTCTAATCTTCTTCTCCTTCATTTCGCACTCAGTCAGGTACCATCTTCCTACTTACTTTACAATTTTTACCCTTTATTTCTCATTTCTGCATTTCCCGGTGAAGGTTTGTGTTTTTCGATGAGTTTTTGAGTGTGACCTTGTTCTTTGGTGTTCTTGGTTTGAAAACCTTTCACCTTCCCTATTTGATCTTTAGTTTAGGTTGAGCCAAGTTGTTTGTCTATTTGTGGTTTTGAGTCCCAAGTGTTGTGTCGTCTTCCTTATACTCGGACCTCTGTATCAACTCATAAAAGAGTTCCCTTACCTTCGCGAGAAGACATTTGAAAAAACTAGGCAGATAGAGCTAGCCCAAGAGGAAGCTCATAGGGCTGAGGCATTCCCCCTTATACTTATCTTTCCTCCACCTCTGAAGGTAATATACCCTGAGCCAGCCGAGCCTGCTGAGCCAGTATAGGTTCCTGTGGACCCAACACCCATGTCTGAGTCTAAGTTCGAGTCATCTACCTCAGACCCCATGTTTGTAGTCTCTTTCCAAGAGGCTATGGATTACTCAATTAGGCAAGATCAGGTCCCTGATCAAGTTGAGGTTTCGAGTCATATCTCATCACACCAGAGGGCTAACACCTCTCAGTCTTCTTCCGATGTCAAAATTATAGGGCCAAGTGTGGTCGTTCCCCCATTTTCGATGTTATTACCCTATCGACCGCCACCGGGGTTGAGTTCACTCAGAGATTTCCTGATGGTCCCCCAGTATCTGCCCAGGTTTATGTCAATAGGGATGAAGATGATGGGCATAAAAGAGACATTGACATCTCTGAGGAAACTAAGATTGAGATCTCCATTAATGAGTACGATCTTTTTGGCTTTTAGGCACCTCTACTCAATAGGTCCTTCCATTAGTTTTAGGAGACCTCTAAGGGATGAGAGATCATTTGGTAGCCGAGATGGGGAGATTTGTATCTACGAGCAGATGTTCAAGTTGGGTTTCCATCTCCCTATCCATCCTTCGATCAGGGCCATATATTCCCATATAAATTTGGCCCTTTCACAACTATTCCCTAATTCCTGAAGGGTGATGATATGGGATATCGTCCTGTAAAGGGCCGTCCACCACTTAGACCTTCCTGTTAGGGTCTTCACAGGCTATTACGTCCCCTCCTATACCAAAAATCACCCTAGCTATTACCACTTCCTATCTAGGAAGTCAGATAAGAAGATGTTGTTGGTTACCCAGACATCTAATCATAATTGGAAACCTCGGTATTTCTTTGCATTCGGGGCATAGGAGTTTGGTCCCCATGAGGCATCTGGAACGTCAGTTCTAAGGACTCCTCCTAGATGGGGGAAGGTCTCACTTGCTGTAAAAGCTAACTCTGGACTTATATAGGAGAATATTCAAAAGGTTAAGGACCTTCAAGATCAGGGGTACCAGGGTCGTCTGGTTAAATACGAACATCTAATGACCCCCTACTACCTCTATCAGATAGTATCATATTTCACAAGTTGTATCTCTTACTTTTCATGCCTCTCATTTACTAACTCAGATACTTCTTTTTGTAGAGAGCCCTGAAGGTATTTCTGACGACCTTTGGGAAATGTCTGCCCTAAGTCTCATAAAGCTGATGAAGAAGGTCAGCCATAATATACCCCCTCCTCCTCCCGATCAAAACATTAGCACATCTAAGGCCGATGTTATGAAGAAGAGGAAGACCACAATAGACTCGAAGCCTCAGAGTCTGAGTAAAAATCAAAAGGGGGATCGTTCCATTCTGATCTCTTTAGATGAAGGCCTGGAAGCTCATCTTTATCAGTTAAAGATCAGCGATAGTCTGATTGGACATGGTCTCAAGGCTATCGATGCCACAGATTTTGTAATGACCAAAGAGGATAATCATTTTCCACGCTCTCTGGATATCCCTTTGCTGGCCGAGTTTACCCTCCATAGATCAATTCAAGTATAACTTTCTACTATTTTTCTCTTCCAAGTGTAACCCCAGCCTTTTGTAAGTTAGGCCATCCTTATACGTCTAATTTTCCACTGTAGGGTATCTTGTCCATGCATCGTTTAGTTAACTGGACCCTGATGAAGATGCCTCTCATAGAAAAGGGTCAGAAGGCTCAGAAGGTGCAGGCCTCCTTGAATGCAGAGATTGAACATCTGCAGACAGAGTTGAAGGAGGCTGACAAGCTAGTTAAGAAGAGGGATAAGAACATGGGCAAGCTCAAGAAGGATCATGAGGTAGCCTTGAAGGCTAAAGATAATGCCCTTAAAACCAAAGTGGATGCTGCAGTCAAAGCTTCATTAGAGGATGCCTCATAGAAGATATTGCCAGACTATAAGGTCTCTGATGAGTTCATTAGCTTTGTCATTGAATACCTTGAAAGAGGTATCAAAGCCAATGGTAAATGGGCAACCTCTAAGGGAAATGAGTCAGGGAGCCTGACTACCTCGGACTTTGAGGGCCTGGGCTTTACTAACCCCCGATTTTCTCAGGCCTTGCAAGAGGTTGAGGAGACCGGTGCTACCCCTACAGAGAGAACTCCCTTAGAGGGCACTGAAACTGAAGAGGCCAATCCTCAGTATGATACAATAGAGGTGACCAACGTTGGCCAAGAAGGGACGACTGTTGCTGCAGATACTTAGGCCTGGTCTTGTGAAGCTTTAAGTTGTAATTTTTGTTTCTTTTCTTCTGTAATTTTTGTGAACTCTGGAAAGAATACTTGATTTGTAACTCTAACTGTTCAGTGGTAAATATTAATACCATCTTCCTCGGACTATATTGCTACTTTGTGTGTCTTCTCTTGCATGTTGTTTTAAAGTCTGAGGATACCATATAACGATGTTTACCTTAAGGTCTGAAGTCACCATATAATGATGTTTACCTATAACGATGTTTAAGGTCTGAGGCAGCCATAATATGATGTTTACCCTCATAAATTACCACCAAATTAATGGTTTAAGGTTTGAGATCACCATAAAATGATGTTTCTCATAATTTCACCAAACTAATGATGTTTAGAGTCTGAGGCAACCATAATATGATGTTTACCCTCATAAATTACCACCAAATTAATGGTTTAAGGTCTGAGGCCATCATAATATGATGTTTACCCTCATATATTGCCACCAAATTAATGATGTTTAAGGTTTGAGGTCATCAAATTATGATATTTACCCTCATAAATTGCCACCAAACTAATAATGTTTAAGGCTGAGGTCATCAAATTATGATGTTTACCCTCATGATTTCACCAAACTAATAATGTTTAAGGTCTTAGGTCATCAAACTATGATGTTTACTCTCATAATTGCCACCAAATTAATGATGTTTAAGGTCTGAGGTCACCATAAACTGATGTTTCTCATAATTTCACCAAGCTAATGATGTTTAAGGTCTGAGGTCACCATATAATGATGCTCACCCTCATAAATTTCCACCAAATTAATGATGTTTAAGGCATGAGGTCATCAAATTATGATGTTTACCCTCATAAATTGCCACCAAACTAATGATGTTTAAGGTCTAAGGTCATCATATTATAATGTTTACCCTCATAATTTAAGCAAACTAATGATGTTTAACGTCCGGGGTCATCAAATTATGATGTTTACCCTCATGATTTCACCAAACTAATGATGTTTAAGGTTTGAGGTCACCATATAATGATGTTTACCCTCTTAAATTTCCACCAAATTAATGATGTTCAAGGCCCGAGGTCATCAAATTATGATGTTTACCCTCATAAATTGTCACCAAACTAATGATGTTTAAGGTCTAAGGTCATCAAATTATAATGTTTACCCTCATAATTTCACCAAACCAATGATGTTTAAGGTCCGAGGTCATCAAATTATGATGTTTACCCTCATAATTTCACCAAACCAATGGTGTTTAAGGTATGAGGTCATTAAATTATGATGTTTACCCTCATGATTTCACCAAACTAATGATGTTTAAGGTTCGAGGTCATCAAATCATGATGTTTACCCTCATAATTGCCACCAAATTAATGATGTTTAAGGTTTTAGGTCACCATAAAATGATGCTTCTCATAATTTCACCAAACTAATGATGTTTAAGGTCTGAGGTCACCATAAAATGATGTTTCACCCCATTATTCCATCAAATTAATGATGTTTAAGCAAAATGAAACAAAGTATTGACACAGGAATTTCTCTTTTCATTAATATCCTCTTCATAAAATGATATATGTTTTACAAAGAAATAACTTCATCATCATATGTAATATTTCTTCAAGTGGTCACTGTTTTAAGGATTGGAGAAAGGTTCCCCTTCGAGGTTTTCTAGCCGGTAGGTACCGGGCACAACCTCAGCAACTACTTTGTAAGGACCGTGTCAGTGTGGATGGAGCTTATTTGCCTTTTGCAACGTCTTCTTTAGAACTAGGCCTCCCACAGCTATAGGTCTTATTTTCACCCTTTGATTGTAGAACTTCGCAGTTATCTGCTGGCAGGGTGCCTGTCTAATCTCCGCATCTTCTCTTCTTTCCTCGATCAGATCCAGATTAAGTTTTCTCTCTTCCATATTCCTCTCAGGGTAGTTCTGAACTCTATGGGTGGGAAGTCCTACTTCTATAGGGATGACAAATTCTGAGCCATGGGCCAACATGAACGGAGGCTCTCCCATTGGCGTCCTCGCTATCATCATGTATGCCCATAACACTGCGTATACCTCTTATGTCCATCTCCCTTTGTCTTCTTCCAACCTCTTCTTAATCCCATCAAGGATCATTCGGTTCATGACTTCAGTCTTCCCATTTTCCTGAGGTCGACCAGGAGAAGAGAAGAACTGCTTGATCTCGACTCTTTCGTAATATTTCTCTAAGGAAGCATTCTTGAACTGAATTCCATTATTTGAGATGAGTGTGTTTAGCAAACTGTACCTGCATATGATGTTCTTCCAGATGAACTGAAAGGTCTTCTGCTCGGTGATGGTGATCATTGTCTCAGCTCTACCCATTTGGAGAAGTAATCAATTACTACTATTAAAAATTGATAGTTGTTCGCAACTCTTGGCAACGCTCCTACCAAATTAATCCACCATATTGCAAACGGCCAAGGAGAACTGATTGGCGGCATAGGCTAATGAGTTTGATGAGGGATAGTGGAAAATCTCTGGTACTTATCGCATTTCTTCACGTAGATATCAACATTTTTGGCCAAGGTCGGCCACCAGTATCCTTGAGTAATTATCCTCATAGCTAAAGGTCTTCCTCTTATGTGATTGGAGTAAGAGCCCTCATGTACATCTTTTAGGATGCGTGGGACCTCTGAGGGGTGGAAACATCTGAGAAGAATGAGTAGGAAACCTTTTTTTATATAGAACGTCTCCTATAATTGAGAACTTGGTAGCCTGAACGTCAACTTTCTCCTTTCCTATTTTGGTTCTAGCAGTTATCCCTGCCTGATGTATCTGATAAGAGAGTCCATCCATGAGGCTCTTAGATTCAAATTGAGGCAAGGACTGGTAACCTCTTCTTCTTCAATGGTCGGTTTGAGCAGAATTTTAACTAGTACTGTTCTTCTGATGTCTGTCCTAGTTACTGAAGCCAACCTTGCTAGTGCATCTGCCCGACTATTATCAAGTCGGGGTATCCTTTTTATCTTCACTTCTTTGAAGCTTTACAATATCATTCTCACTCTCTTCAAGTATCTGGCCATTCTTTCATCCTTAGCCTCGTATACTCCTAAGATTTGGTTAACGACCATCCTTGAGTCACTATGGATCAGGAGTTAACCGACATTGAGATATTTTACCAAGGAGAGACATGCTATCAATGCCTCATACTTAGACTCATTATTTGAATCCTTGAAGTTGAACCTCAGTGCATATTCAATGTTGGTACCATCTGGTGCTGACACTATCAGCCCTGCTCCGCTTCCACTTTTATAAGAAGACCCATCAACAAAGAGGTTCCAAATACCTTCATTTGAAGAGAAGTTCCCCTCTGATAGGGTCCCTTGCTTGAAGAGGTACCTATTTTCCTTATTCTCAGCTACACTTTTTTTAGACTTGCTTAACCTAACCTCGTCCGGACCACGAAAGACATTATTGTCTGGCTCATATGTAATCTCTTAATTACTCTTAATCTCAACCTCTTCCTAGGTGAACTCTGCTACAAAGTCTGTAAGAGCTTGACCTTTGATGGCAACCCTAGGTTGATAAATAATGTCGTATTCTCCCAACTCGATGGCCCAGGTCATCAACCTGTACGACTTCTTGGGCTTGTGGAAGACCTGTTTTAGTGGAGAGTCAGTGAGGATAACCATATAATGGGATTAGAAGTATGGATTCATCTTCCTGGAAGCATCTATCAAGGCATAGGCTAACTTTTCCATTCGAGGGTAATTTTGTTCAGACCCTTAAAGGGATTTACTATTGAAGTATATCGGCCTCTGTAGTCCATCGTCTTCTCTTACTATGGCCGCACTAATGGCTGACTCTGAGACAGTTAGATAAACATATAACTTCCCTGCCAAAATAGGCTGAGATAGGAGTAAAGGGGATCTGAGGTAGGACTTGAGATCTTTGAAAGCTTTATCGCATTCCTTATACCATTTGAAGGCCTTTCTAAGCACCTTGAAAAAGGGAAGACAATTGTCTGTAGCTCTTGAGACAAACCTGTTAAGTGCAGAAACTCTTCCGATTAGCCTCTGAACCTCTTTGATAGTTCTAGGTGTCTTCATTTTAAGAAGAGCTTTGATCTTCTCGGGGTTGGCCTCTATTTCCATTTGATTGACGATGAACCCAAGGAACTTTCCTGGTCCTACTCTGAAGATGCATTTGGTAGGGTTGAGCTTCATCTTGTATAAATCCATGGTGTCAATGGTCCTTTTCAGGTCGACCACGCGAGTTTCAAGTTTCAAGATCTTCGTCAACATATCATCCACATATACCTCCCTGGTCTTGCCAATCTGATTCTCGAACATCTTATTTACAAGACGTTGATAAGTTTCCCCTACATTCTTCAAGTCGAAGGGCATGACCTTGTAGCAATAGGTTCCCTTATCGATTATGAACGTTGTCTTCTCTGAGTCTTTAGGGTCCATAAAAATATGGTTATACCCATAATAGGCATCCATGAAGCTCATGAGCTCATGCCCTGCTGTGACATCCCCCATCTGATCAATTTGTGGCAGAGGAAGCTATCTTTTGGACAAGACTTGTTCAAATCAGTGAAATCTACGCACATCCTCCATTTCCCATTAGCTTTCTGCACGATGACGGCGTTAGATAACCACTCAGGGTATATGACGTCTCTGATGAACTTGGCCTCTTCAAGCTTTCTGACCTCTTCCCTGATGACATCATACTTTTCCCTTGAGTAAACCCTTCTTCTTTTTTTGATGGGCTTAGCATCTTCTAAAACATTGAGTTTATGGCACATAACTTCAGGGTCAATACTCGGCATATTCGCATGGCTCCAGGGAAAGACACTCTACATCTTCCTTAGTAGCTTCACCAGCTCTTCCTTGATCTCAGGTCTTAGTTCTTTGTCAATTTGGACAGTTTTTTTTTACTCATCCTCATTAAGGAAGATGGATTCTACCTCTTCTACGGCTTCACCCTTCTTGAGCTTTATCTCATCCCTATGATCAAGTGTGTCGATGTTGTACGTGGTTATTGCCCTCTTATGAGCCTCTCTATCTTCCACAGAGTTGAAGTAGCATTCACGTGCCGATGTTTAGTCACCCTGCACTTCCCCTAACCCATAGGGGGGGCGGGAATTTTAGCATTTGGTGGACCATTGAAGGCACGACATCAAATTCCTTGAGGGATACTCGTCCTATGATGAGGTTGTAGGCTAAGAAGACGTTTTCATCCATCATAAAAAAATTTATCTTCCGAGTCAACCTCTTAGGCCACTCATCTCCCATTCGTACATCCATCTCATACATGCCCAATTGATGGACATTTTTATCGCTGAAGCCAATCAATGGATAATGATAGGGTACAAGCATATAGGCTCTTAAAATAGGGCCAGAATATTACATCTATTGAACTCCCTCTATCCACGAGGATTATTTGCACCTCTCATCCATGCACTCTTATAGTGATTACAAAAGGGTCATCATGTGGAGCTAGGATACCTTTGAAATCAAGTCGGGAGAACCCAACTATAAGACTATCCATATCTATCTTCTTTCTCTTCTATTTAGCATCCGAAGACGCTAGATTCACAACCTCTACTTTGGTTACTTACTTAGCCTCCTCCACATGATCTTTATAGTCTGCTACCTATGAGCCACCCCCTGATAGTCCTCCACATATGGTGTTAGCACCAAAGGACATCATACCAACCCTCTTCACAGGGGCATTGTCGTCTTTTGGTGGGAGGCCAGGGTCATCCTCATCATCATCATCTGAGTCCTACGCTCTTCTGGTTGGGACATTTTCCTGACACCTGTCGTTTTTCTTCTTTTTAGGGTCATTTATTCCACCCTTAGAAGCTCTACCATCGACATAATTCTTGAGCTTTCTAAACTTCAACATCTTCTCAATTTCATCCTTCAAGGCAAAACACTTGTCTGTCATATGGACATGATCTTGGTGGAACTCACACCATAGGTTTTTATTTCTCTTATGCGAAGGATCCTTTAGCTTCACCGGCCATCTCAGGGACCGACCATTTTTTATTTTATTGAGGATGTGTTCGCATCTCACAGTTAGAGGAGTGTAGTGTGCAAACTTGTCGTCAGCATACCTCTTTTTTCTGTCTTTCTTCCTTTGGAATTTTCCACTGCTACTTTCGTTCTCATCCTCATACTTTGTATCCATTGCCTCTTCATCATTCATAACCCTTCCAACTGTTGCTAACATCTGGGCTATAGATTTTGGAGGGTCTTTCGCTAGCATCCACAGTAGCTTCCCTTTCTGCAATCCTCCTATAAGAGCTGCCATACCTATATTCTCTTCGTAATCTTCCACTTCTAGTTTCTCCTTATTAAATGTTGTAATGTAGTCTCTTAGGCTCTCATTCTTTCCATGCTTGGCATACAGCAGATGAGTGGTCTTACCCTAAAACAGAAGTTGTGAATAAACCATTCATCCAAGCCTTTAAAGTTCTCAATACAGTTATTCAAAAGAGAAGTAAACCAAATATGCGCCGCTATTGTTAAAGTGCCTGAGAAAGCTCGACACCTTATCTCATCAGGAATTGAATAGATCTCTACCGTAGATTGATACATCTCAATGTGATGTATAGGGTTGGTACTTCCATCATACTTGGGAGACACCATTGGTGGTTTGAATTTGGCAGGGGTTGGGAAGTTCACAATTCTTTCCACAAATGGGATCTGAGAATCCTCTTTGCAGTGGGTCTGGAATTTTGATGAGATTCCCTATCTTCTCTTTGAGACGTTGGATGGAGTCATTCCATGGTTTAGAAATGTCGTCCTGGCCGAGGTTGTCCCCAACCACCTCCAAGGGGTGGAATGAGAGTTCCCCGGCTGCATTACAACGTCGGCTGTTGACCTCTTCGCCACACTCTCATCCATGTAAGGGTCGACCATGGCTAGGTCGATGTTCACCACCCCCTCTATGATCCAGCTGCACTTTCGACCTGGATAACCTCTTCCTCAGATCATTAACTGGGCCGAGCCTTTCAAATATTGACCCTCTAATCAAGCAATCAAAATCTGATCCTCTTGGTTGGGCCTCACCAACCTCATCCCTTCTTTCTTCGCAACCTCGGCTTTGCTATAGAGGACGTACTGTGTTGTCTGAAACCTTATATCGCTCCCAGCAGTCTGCTGGAGCATCATCAACTTTGAAATCATCGTACCTATCCTCAGGGCAAGGGTTTCCTTGCCTCCCCTGACGCAAACGTCTAGGGTCAGCAATGTCCCTCCTCCGTTGAGGTGTAGGTTGGTACTTTCATGGTGCCCGGAGTGGTCCCCTGGCCTCTGGATGTGGTTGAACTGCTACCGGAGTAATCATTTTCGATGAGATCCCATATGGCCTCCTCATAATTTTTCTTAGTTGGGAAAATTTCTCCTTTATTGCTTGTTGCGTTACAGCTAATGACCTCAAGGCTGCTACCACACTAGCCATCTCGGATTGGGGTGGTGCTTGGATGGAACTGGGTCCTTCAAAGCCAGATGGTGGAGAAGGTGGTGGTAACTCCGGTGCCATATGTTTGGGCTAAAGATATTGTGATGAAGGTATTAGAAAGCTTAAATACGTTAAATGACCTCTTTCAATGGTGAAACAGCTTCACGTGAAGGGTGAGGCCTGGTTCACCATCAGAGTCTCCGGTGAGGTTAATATAGAAAAAGTAAGAGATGAATTTTCTCATTCCCATAGACGGTGCCAAAATGATGATGCTGAAAATAGAACCACCAGATAAGGTGTTGGAAAGCTCAAGAAAGTGATAATAATGGTAGCACTGGAGAATACATGTATATATATATATATATATATATATGTAAAAGGAGGTGAGGAGAAGAGGATGAACACTTGAATGTAAGTGGTTCGGCAATTGCCTACGTCCACTGTGAAAGTGAGTGTTAATATCACTAGATGAAGGCACTAATGGCCATTTATACAATCTCTAAAGCTTTCTCTCTCTACTGTGTATATTAACAGAGTTTTATCTAGGGTTGCAATATATCGACCCTTTTACAAGGTAGATGATGACCTCTATATATAGTGATTAGGGGGTGTAATGTACCACCCAAGCATGCAATGAGCATGTTCATGAATATCCAACCAGTGTCAGGATGACACCTGGCTGATCTTAACTATACAATGATGAACTCAATATTTCCTCATGTGGTGGAATGGTTCAGTCATAATAGATTTATCCATGTGTTCCAAGTCATACACATGTATGTAAATGCTCGACTATCTTTGATTAGTGCCAACCTCGGTCTAGACGAGTATGAGGTAGGTGAGATCTGACCCTTGCCTTATTCGAGATCAACATCCATGAAGACCTTGGCCAGGATGGCTGGCCGAGGTTGGATATAAGGTGTAATGTCAGCCTGGGCTGATGATGACATACTGCTTGATGATTGAGCTCCTGAGGCTTTGTTGACCAGTTGATAAAATGTAGCGTCGGTTGTGGCCGATGTTGATGTTGTGGATGGTTGAACCCATATCATTATTGACCTCGGCTGACGCCCAGCCGAGGTTGATGTATTGGGGTTGCTGCTACGTCTTCCAGGGACGACCTTATGAGATACTATTACTAATGGTTATCGTGAGCTTCTGCCACCTCGGCTATAAGACAGGACGAGGTTAGTGTCTCTGAGCAGAAAGGTGCACTTTGGGCATATCACCCTTGATTAAGGGTTTTACCATGTTAAATACCTATGTTCATTACTTTGAATGGTATTAATTTTTTTTGTGATTGGTACTGCATGTTAGAATTAGTTGATGGTTTTTACTTTCTAAAACCTAAGGTAATCAACTACCAAATCAAGACTATATATTCATAAAACAATTTTAAACACATCTTGTGTTATAAATCGAACAGAGTTTTGTCCAAAAAATTTATCGGAGTTTACTCAACTTATAACATTTTGTTATTAATCTAGTAAACAGTTTTCTTCACTTCCATGACCACCTAGAAATGCTAGCCTCTCAATTATAAGATATTAGCTTCCACTACCTACTTCGAGCAAAGAAAAACCTACACGATGCCCTTGCTACGATAGCCTCCATAGTTGACATGCCTGAAAGAATAACAATGGCCCCCCTTCCTAGTCCAAAAGCAGGACAAACCAACCCACTGTTACTATATTGAGCTCGTCACGAAGGAAAATCCTAAAATGGCCGACTGCTAGTACTATGACATTTGGCACCTCCTCAAACATGGAAAGTATCCACAAGGCTTTGACAAGACATACCGAGCAACTCTCTATAGATTGGCTACCGAGTATATCATCTCTGACAAAGCACTGTTCAAAAGGAACTTTGATGGAACCCATTTACACTGCATTGCAGGGGCTGGCATTGAAACAATGATGCAGAAAATCCACTGCGGGGAGTGTGGACCTCATATAAATGGTCATATGCTCACCAAGAAAATCATCCGACAAGGTTACTACTGGATTACTATGGTTCAGGATTGCATCGCCTATGTTCGGAGATGTCACAAATGCCAATAGTTCTCCAATCTTTAGCACTTGCCTCCTCAGGAATTGTATAACATGACTTCTCCCTGGCCGTTCTCCACATGGGGCATCGACATAATAGAGAAGGTTACGCCCAAAGCCTCCAATGGACTTTAATTTATCCTAGTTGCCATTGATTACTTCAGCAAATGGGTTTAAGATGAATCATACCCAGTTCTGAATGCCAAGAAGGTAACAAAGTTCATGAGAAGGAATATCATCTGCCGATATAAGGTCCCACATGAGCTAGTATCAAACAACGGGTTGCATTTAGAGGAAGAAGTTATAGAAGTGGTCGATGAATATGGGATTTAGAGACACAAATCCTCCCTACTGACCTTAAACCAACGATGTAGTCGAAGTCACTAAAAAAAACCTCAAAGCTATCATCAGCAAGACGACCTAAAGTTACCGAGATTGGACCGATCGGATCCCTTATGCCCTCTGGGGCTACCGCACCTCAGTTCAAACCTCTACTAGGGCTACCCCTTATTCTCTAGTTTACGCCATGGAAGCAATCCTACCCGTGGAACTAGAAATTCCTTCACTGCGCGTTATGATAGAAAGAAAAGTCGGGGAAGAAGACTGGCATCAAAGCCGTCTTGACGAGCTATCACTCTTGGGCAAGAGGAGATTGAAAGTTATATATCATATACAAAGGTACCATCGTCGAATAGCATGATCATTTAACAAGAGAGTCAAAGACCGCGATGTCCAAGAAGGGGACTTAACCCTTAAGGAAATAGTAGAACCTATCTGGGACCCCAAAGGGAAATTGAAGCCCAATTGAAGCGGCCCTACATTGTGAAGAAAATCCTGTCAGTTGGCACCACTATGCACTCCGACCTTGATGGCAAAGAGATGGCTCGCCCAGTCAACCTGGATCACCTTAAGAAGTTCTACCCCTTATCCGAAAACTTTATGCGCTGCGATTCTTCTCGTCTCCCTTCTATTCTTAAAAAATAAATTCTTCATTTCCCCCTACCTAGAACTATGTTGGGGCATGATCCTCTACAAAACCCTTTTTACTTTCGAAAACCAAACTTTTTAAAAAAAAACCAGAGGTACGTAGGCAGCTCATACACATCACATGAGTTCGACCCTCTTTTTTTTTCAAAAATGATATTCTTTTCTTATTTTCGAGAACGACAGTTCATTTTAACATATACCTTAACAAAAGGATTATGTATTCCTTAGCGATTAGTAAATATAATTCAAATTCAAAACTCATTAAGAGGAACAACTAGATGATTAAAAACTTTTCTATTCCATTATTTAAAAATTTTGGTACAATTACATCGGCGTAGGGAGTCAAATGATTTCCCTTACCAACCTACTCCTACTTTCCCAAAAACAAGCCACACCTAAAAATAACCCTTCCCACACAACACAACCAAAATAACCAGATACACTGCCAAACACCATATCAAAATCTTCACAAATAAACTTCCTAGGTAACCCTACCCGCAATTGCCTGAGGAGCCAACCCCATCATCATTACTCATATCTTAGGCCCCCTAAACTTCCCCTGCCTGAATGGAATGTCGCTGACGCTCCATAGCACGATAATCTCGGACCAGCCTGGGGAAAACCATGATGCCTCCCTCTATGGTGTAAAAAGTGATAAACCATCGCTGGCCGAACACCACCGCTAGCATCTTGGCAACTACCCTCCCCTATAAACACTTCATGTATTCCCCTGAGATATGTCAGACCCTCCCAGCAGACTGTGAAGGACGACATAATGGTTGGTGATTCTCCCACAAAGAGCTAAAATTTATGTGCATTCTCTCTGTCAGTTCTTCCACCAAGAAGAAATCTAGTGGTTACGGTGGCACAATCTGTTCCCAGCCAAGTTAGCATAAGAGCTGCCTGGAAAAGTAAAAAGAGGTTTGGCTGAGGCCAACCAACCGAACATACTGGTACTCCCCCGGTTCCATAATGGGTAGTAGTTCCCCCCACCAAGGCACTGACCAACGCAAGCCTCGATCCCCATGCTCCACAAACCACTACTCCCACCTTTCAATATCCAGGCCTACGATGATGCAGTGGTGCAAAAAGAAGTTTGGTACGAACGATAAGGGATACTCTGGTGGGACCGCCATACATAATCTATCTCACATCCATATGAACAGCATTATAGGGATACCCCTGAAAAAATCAGACGCCAGGAATCCAGACCATTCAGAGTCTCCTCCAGTATTACCGCCGTAGGATTGCGACAGTATGCCTTAGAGGAAACAATGGTTGTGAGTTGAGAGTCCACCAGCATCTCCCCAGTCACCAATAGCAATTTCGAAACTAGGCCCAATATGATGGCTCCAACA
This sequence comes from Sambucus nigra, assembly GCA_949130495.1. Classification (NCBI taxonomy): domain Eukaryota; kingdom Viridiplantae; phylum Streptophyta; class Magnoliopsida; order Dipsacales; family Adoxaceae; genus Sambucus; species Sambucus nigra. The sequence continues at coordinate 590,893,756 of OX422208.1, forward strand.
TAGCCAGCATTGCCAACACCTTGCATATGCATAAAATGCAGCACAGTAGGAAGAGAGATAATTTCCCCACTACCAGTGAAGTTATCCACCGAAGGCGAAATATGAAGAAGTCCCACTAACATCTCTCTAGGGGACCGGGAAAATTCAGGCATAGCCGTCGCAACACTAAGATTTATCCCCAGCATGGAAAAAAATTCCTCATAGGTCGGACAGACCTCATCCAACCCAAAGTGGAATGCATAGTCTTTAGGGTACTAGAATTCCACGACTGCCATTAGCAAGTTCCACTTTATGGAACGGTTGCGCCATAAAGAGACTCGACGCATATGAAAAGAATCATAGTCAACATTGTACGGACACATTGCCTCCAACGTCTCGAGATAGTTAGCAAATTCAATGCTACCAGGGAGAGCCATATCGCGAATGAATAGATAGTGAGCAAAAGACTGCAAAGAAGAATGAATGTGAAGGTGTGATGAAATACTCCACTCATGCCCCTATTTATACTTAGAAATTCTCAAACAAAGACAAAGAATCCTTCAGAAATTGGAGGAAAACCTACCCCCACCAAGTACTAACACATTCAAGAAAGTGCAATCAAGGCCTTAGATTGATTGTACTGGACCGACATGTCGATAGGCAGGACAAGGGGTATACTAATCGGCAACCCCCTACTTTGGGATATTTCCTTTTTTCCTTTTTTTATCAAAATCAAAAAACTCAAGAAAAATAAATTTTTATTCTAAAGTTTCCTTATCCTTGTGCTTTATTTCACCCTGTTTTAAATAAACTCTCTCAAAATCATTTATTTTTACGGTCTAAGTAGCAAAGTAAAAAGATCATTCGCATTAAGTCACTGAGGCAATAAAATTAACAAAAACTTCATTGCATAGATATATATTGCTGTGTTACATCAGTTTTTGTCAGAAATAAGAAATAACAACGTTACTCAACCCACATACATTTCTTTTCTCTTTCTCTCTCTCTCTCTCTCTCTCTCTCTCTCTCTCTCTCTCTCTCTCTATGAACCTCCTTCCCTCTGGCGCAATCTCTTTCCCTGACGATGAGATGACGTACCTCCACTCCCCGAGCAAGACCCTTGCTCAGAAAAAGCAGACGGTACCAAAGAAAAAGGCACCAAAATCTCATCTCGGATATGGGGAATCGCTGAAGATATCTAGTCCCGAACATCCCTTAGCCAAGTGGTCAATACCCGAATGTGCTATGAGAAAAAAAAAAAAAAAAGAGTCAGTCAATCAAAAACCAAGAAAGAAATTAGATAATCAAAAGGTAAAAATATGAAAAGTATACTGCAAGACGAAGGACCTCCTCTGTCAAGCCCAACTCCTCCGGATCCATCGTATTAGGGTGATGTTGCATGCGCATCGACCCTCCATAAGGCTGTCGAATATTCTAAGTAGGATAGTGCAGCCGTAAAAAATAAATTTTCAAGGTTGTCGCTGCAGCGGATGTCGACGGATCACCTGAACTACGGGAAGATCCCACCGATCGACTCTAACCTTCTTGAGGGAGAGGTATACCATCATATATGTTAGGCGGTAGAAGCCAACTTGACACAAAGTCCAGATAATCATATGTCACCACTATGTCGGTATAGGATGAGTCAGGATCGCCCATCATTGTCGCTATCCACTAATCATCTACATCTTACGCACCCGCCTCATATACCCAGGGGCTGCGCCGGTGGAACCACCACTTCTTCCTCAATAATCTATCGGACAACCCTCTCCCTGAGATACCAAGAGTAGCCAAACTCATGTGCCAACAAACTCCGCATCTGCGCACTCTCCCCGATCTCCCCCGTATCCTGGATAGTCGTCCCCCAAGGGTAGAAGGTCACTTGTGAAATTCTCCAGCAGATAAGATTTAATATAAAAAAGGATCATCATGAAGAAAAAGGTAAAAAGAAAAATAATAAGGACTTACCCGCTCACTCGCCAAGCCATTTAAGACCTGACGCACATTCTCCAGAGAAAGAGGCTTCTTTGATCGTCAGTTGGACTTATGCCATCGGTACATCCGATATAAGTCCCCAATAGACTCATCGTACAATGAAATCAGTTGGTTGTTAAACCCAATCACCTCATAAAACCACATCTGAAAAGGATAAAGGTCGGCAATTAGAAATCAGGAAGTAAGGAAAATGCGAATGCATTAAGGAAAGTGAGCAAAATAAAGGATACCTCAAGAAGATATTAAAAGTCTACTGGCAGCACCGGCTAAATTCATCCACATAATAATAATGGGTCGCCAAGGTCAGTCCCCCCCAGTCATATAGAGGAATGTTTGAAAACATCCTCAATAGTACGGTAAAAACCACAAATTAACGACGTCGTCACTCGATGCCACCAGAAAACCTCCCAACACCAGCATGATAAATAATCAGGACATTTGTCGTACCTGCAACCCATCCTCCTCACCAACCACCCAACGAAACAACAAATCCCTCAAAGAATACAAACGGAGAAAGTCCCCAGAAACTATCCGCTCCACATTGCCCAACTCCCCCGTCACCGCCGCTAGTGTCACCCTCATAGACCTATCAACCTCAACCTGCATCCCATCACACTCTAGCCCTAATAGCTATTGAAAATCTATGAGAGTCACCATCATCTCCCCAAAACCAAAAAGAACAGTGTGGTTAGTGTCCCACCATCTCTCCCCCAAGGTGCACATAATGGCCGTAGAGCGAGGCATCTTATCCAGCGCAGACGCCAACCTCCCAAACCCAGTAGAGGATACCACCCACTGCACTATAGGTGGAAAATACTCCAAAACATCCCTAAGAACCGTCGTCCCCCGAGAGTGCACAGTTGACATAAACCATCAGTTTATCAAAGCACAAAAGAAAACCTTTGTCAAAATCCAAGAAATGAAGGAAAAATCAACAAAAAATAAGAAAAGAAAACCAAAATCCATAAGCACTTACATAACCATCAGGGTTCACAACCCTTGAAGAACGATGATGCGTCCGCTCATGGAAAGGATCCTCTCATCCCCCACAGGCTCAAAAGAATCAAAGGAGTTCTCATTACCCAAAGCAAGGGGTACCCTAGCCCTCCATTCTAGATTCACCCAATCATTAACATTAAGCCACGCCTTGTGTGTCGTATTGCTTACAAAGTTGGCCACATTTTGATTACGGAACGTCAAAATGGTTTACAGAAGACAAATATAGAAGAAAACACGAAAGAAAGCTGTGAAAAATTAGGGGAACCCACCCCTTTTTTATAAAAGGCTAAGGGGCATGCCGATCAGCAGTCCCCTGCCACCCACCAATAGGCACTGGCCTTTCACCTGCTCGAGGTATCACAAAAGATGGTTCCACTACCATTTGGCACCCCTCAAATCATGTCGGTCGACACCCCCTATGAAATTTCGTATAAAAACCCCAAAATAATGCCGAACAATCTAGAAAAATTCTTGAAGAATCTCTGAAATTTTCAAATGAGTTTTAAAACCATTTTTACCAAGAAAAACATTTTTTCCATGCCCATTTCCCCAGCGGAACTCTCACCTCCTCGGCAAAATGCCCAAAATCGATTGATGTAAATTTCCCCAGCTAAGAAACACCACCTCCCCAATGAAACATAAATCAGATACGAAACCGCACGATAAATATCCCCAATGGAGCCTCCCAAGTTCATCCCTACTTAATCCCTCAGAATCGTCTTTGTCCCACTGTATTGGTCATCCTCTTTTAGGTCTGAAATTACCTTGGCTCCCGGTCATCCCCTTTTTTATCTCAGAATTGACCTCACCCCTCGATTGTCACCTCTTTCTAGGTCAGAATTGACCTCGGCCCCCGATCATCACCTCTTTTAGGTCAGAATCGACATCGGCCCCCCGTCGTCACCTCCTTTAGGTTAGAATTGACCTCGGCCCCCAATCTCCACCTCTTTTAGGTCAAAATTGACCTCATCACCCGATCGTCACCTCTTTTAGGTTAGAATTGACCTCGGGCCCCAGTAGTTACCTCTTTTAGGTCAGAATTGACCTCATTCCCTGTTCGTCACCTCTTTTAGTTCAGAATGGACCTCGACCATCGGTAGTCACCTTTAGGTCAGAATTGACCGTTGTCACCTCTTCTAGTTCAGAATTGATCTCGATCCTTAGAATTGTCCACTCCCACCTTAGGTCCTCAAACTCGACCTCAGCTCATCCATCCCCATCATTACCTTAGGTCCGTAGAACCGACCTCTTTCTAAAACATCCTGAGGTGTCTTTTCAACGGCTATCACATGTTCTAATCTCACCTATCAAGGGGACCTATAGACACCATATTATAGTCCCCCCCCCCCCCAAGTCTCTCCTTAGGTCCCTAGAACCTTCCTAATTCACCACAAACCCTAGGTCATACTTCGAGTACCGATCCAGAGGCCATCAACCACTCTCAGGCCCCAATTTGACCTCAATAAAATTCATGATTAGATAAAAATCCCTTTGAATCTTCAAAAGGCACTAAAACCCCTTTCCAACGATCCACCCCATTCGCGAAATGTCATAACCGTTCGGACGAACGATCCGTTTTCCCTCAAAAATTAATTTAGAGGCCACCGGGCGCTCTCGGACTCTGTTTAACCAAATTTTACTCTTAATCTTGACCAACAATGAATGAATCTTCGAAGGGAACTAAATACCCTTTCCAATGGTCTGCCCCATACGCGATTTTGACTTACGGTACGAACGAATGACCCATTTTACTTCGATAAGTCACCGGGTACTTTTGGGGCCCGATTGACCAAGGTCAACTGTCCAAATCGAGAATAACTCTTTGCAATGTCGAAGTACATCTCCTATCCTTTCCAACAGTTCACCTCGTGCATAATTTTGACGTACCGTTCAGACAAACGATCCATTTTCGTCCGACAATCTCCCGTCGAAAGGATCGACATGCGATTTTGAGACACCTTTCACCTGAATTCAACTCCCAGACCCATGAACAGTCCAAATGACTCTTGAAGGTCTCTGAATTACCTTTCTCATGCTATTCCCCGGTCACGATTTAGATAAATGGATTACGTTCCACGACCATTTTTCCAGGGAAATCTGCACGAGACTTCCAATTGGCAGGTCCCTGACCCTACCTATAGGTAGTGTGTCTAGGGTCACCTGTCAATTGGCAAAACTAGGGCTATACAGATTGACAACCTCCTTACGCTATAAAAGGAGTGCATGACCTCACTCAAAAGAACACCTACAACTTAGATCCATCAGCATCACTAATCTTAGCAACATTCTCCTAATCAGCAAAGTTCCCTTATTTGAAATTTTATCCGAGTTCACATTCCCATCCCTTTCATACCCAATTTGGCAAGATCTCATTCAATATTCATATCAATCATCAAAGGAGTTCATCCAAAATCAAGGGCAATCTTTGATCCTTTAAAGAATGTCTAAATCCTTCCCTTATCTCATTAAATTTCTTATTTTTGCATTAGTTATACCTAGTTCTTACCTTAATTCATACATATTAATCTCTACATTTTTACTGGTATATTTCACATACTTTATTTTCTATAAAAAAAAAATCAACAAAAAGAGGGTTGTACCCATTAATTCCGAACGAATTCATCTTTCACATTTTTCCAAAGCTAAAACTCTTTTTTCCACACACACTTTTATAATAAAGTCCCATTCGAATCTATGGGATAAAACCCCAACCTCACGGTGCATGCGAACTACGTGGACTTTGATGTAGGCATTTCAGATTAAAACCCGAGATTCGAGTCCAACTTTAGATTTTCCAATTTTTATGAAATCTCTATTCCTATATTTCATCATTTTCTTGCATTATTATATCTTCGTAAATCTTTGTTAGCGCTCCATCCGACATATATTGTCATTTCTCCATAGTGGTCAATATCACGATAACTGCATAAATCATATATATATATATATATATATATATATATATATATATATATATATATATATATATATATTATCTTTAGGAACATTCCTCTGGATGATTCCACTCTATCTTTTTCAGGATTTTTTTTGAGTGATTCCTATCTCCATTATATATATATGCACACACATTTCATGGATAAATAAAGGAAAACAATAACACAAGCCCATGAGAGACCGAAAGGGAGGGATGGGTGCCTAACACCTTCTCATTCCCTTACTTGTCCCCCGAACCCTCTTAACTATTGGTTTCGTATGCATCAGTTTTTCATTGATGTCGTCCTCTCGAGGCGGCGATATGTTCTTTTGTCTATTTTAAGCAAAATAGACTGGTGAATCTATCTCCTTACATTTACCCCACACTGACGACGATCGAAGGACCCCCGAGCGGGATGCGAGACCTCTCCAAGACACCCAAGCTGGAATTGGGATGGCCACAGATGGACTGTATAATCTGGGGATAGCAAGGTTGGTAACAGGGTGTAGGTTTATAGGATATTAGTTATAGAATAAACACTAGTGATGGGACTGGCTACGTGGGTACATGGGTACTCCAAACTTGGAGAGGAAGGAAAGAAAAATAAAATATCTCGACATTTTATCTTATTTTCACTTACTATATTTAGTCCCCTAAAGTTTCATGTAATTGTTATATTTTAACCTTTAATTTTGTCTTAAATTTAATTTGGACCTTAATGAATACAAACTATATGGGTAAAATATTTTTTTCGTAATTTTAACTTTTAGCGAGTATGTGAGAAAAGAAAATAGCTTAATATATGAAAATTAAAATTGGGGAATCGTGTATTACATATTTTTGTCTTTGAAAGTGTTACCGCTTAGTAACGAAAAAATAATAATATAATAACTATCCTTTAAAGTATAATTAATCAATGTTACTATTTATAGGGTATGCATGCTTTACCGAAATTTAATTTCATTTAGAACATTTTAGATATTTTAAAGTTATTAAAAGATTCACTTTAGGAATTGCAATAGTTCAATCTGATTAAAAATGATACTAAAAATATGGGATGTTATAGATTCGATGTATTTGAATCAGGTTTGGGAGGTTTTAGACTTTCTAGATGGTATAAAAACTCATTGGATACAAGTGGATATACAAGAAGAAAATATGGGTGGGTGGTAAGGTGTAAACCTTTAAGGCAAGTCTTGTTGCAAAACGATTTACTCAGAATGAGGGGATTGACTATAAGGAAACCATCTCACCAGTAGCCATTCTAAAGTCTATCTGGTTTCTTTTATCCATTGCTGCTCATCTCGATTTTAATATTTGTCAAATGGATGTCAAGACCGTGTTCTTGAAAAGTAGCCTTGACGAGTGCATCTATATGATGCAACCCGAGGGTTTCATAGAAAATGGGTAGGACAATAAGGTGAGTAATATTAAGAAATCCAGTTGTGGATTTAAGCAAGAGTTAAGGTCTTCAAACCTCCGTTTTGATCAAGCACTGAAATCTTATGGTTTTAATAATTGCCCGGATGAAACTTGTGTGTATAATAAGAAAAATGTAAACATAATGGTATTTTTAGTACTATACGTGGATGACATTATCCTAATAGGGAAATATGTGAGTGTATTATCCAGTATAAGAGCATGGCCATTTACTCATTTCGATATGAAGGATTTAGGAGAATCCAGTCACATCCTCGGGATCAAGCTTATGCGTGATCATAAAAATAGGATGTTGGGATTATCCCAAGCCATTTATATCATTGATGCGCTAACAAGATTTATCTTTAAGGATTCCAAGAAACGGCTTCTCCCTTTCACCGATGGAGTTTCTTCATCAAAGGATTAGTGTCCTAAAACACCTTATCAAATAGAGAGGATAAGGAATATACCTTATGATTTACCGATGGGAAGCCTCATGTATGGTATGTTGTGTACAAGATCAAATATATCTTTGTCACTATCATGGTCAGTAGATTCCAACACAGGTGAGGAGCACTAAATTTCTTTGAAGCACATTATCAAGTACCCGAAAGGACTAGAGACTACATGTTGGTTTACTCAACGGATAATCTAGTACCCATTGCGTACACAAGCTTGAATTTTCAGTCGGATAGTGATTCTATAACACCCCGTATTTTTTGTGCGTTATTTAAATTTCATAATATATTATTTGTTTATTTCCCTGTCGTGACATGTGATATGTCACTTATTATATTTTTATATATAGTTATGCAATTCGTATATGTGCTACGCGAATTAGCACCTTTTGGGAAATTTACATAATACCTGATAATACATTAATTAAATATTTTAAGTGACTTAGTATTATGGGTGACTATGCAATGATCATGGACTAGGTGCCAGGTGTTTCCTTGTTTCAGTTATTCCTTTCGTATCGTGTTCCATCGAATGTGAAGTAGTTTCATATAATGTCTAGCCTCACGTAACTAATTAATAAGTAATTGTAATTTTATTGACTCTTACCGACTTATATATTAACGAGATAATTAATTTATTAAAATAAAATATATTTTGTGTGACTTTTGGTTGCTTATAAATTCCATTTTTGACTTAAAATAGTGAGATTTAAGTCTATTGGGTTGTAATAAGATTTGGGGAAAGTTTTGAACCATTTGGAATATGTTTTTGCTCAGTGGGTTGAAGCTAATATTGGACTTAGACATAATTTTGGGGTTGACACCCTAATCATCTTAATTAGTGAAACATAAAACATTCAACAACACATTAGAGTTAACCCTAGAGGCTGAGGAAATGAGGTAAACCAATGATCAAAGAGATTTGGGAATTTGAGGCTTTGATACACACAATTGGCCTAAGGCAACTATACTTTGATCAAGAATATAATTGTATTTGTGTTAAAAGTTTACTAATTCATTGGATTCTAGAATTAATCATTGAAATATGGTGTTAATCATACTGTTAACTTAATTTCATAATTAGATTAGTTGCATAATTAAACTCTAATTCTATGTTGAAGAACTAGTGCAATTTTATTGATCACTACTCAAATTAAACCATGAATATGTGTAATCAGAACATATAATCATTAGATAATGATCTTGTTGATGATAATATGTAAAAACACTCAACTTATATTGATTATAGAATCAAATTCATTAGCTAATTTGTTGAATCTTACTTTATTGATGAACTTTTGGTTAAAATTGTAATTGGAGTAATTAGAACATTAAACGAAGTTATAATCATCCAAAACTTATTGATTTATGTCGTGGATACTTAAATGAGGCTTAGTTATGAAGGATATGTGTTGTTTTGATGTTTAGAAGCCTTGAGTATTTAAGGTTTTAATGTAATGGACATTTTGGGGAAAAAGAAAGAAGAAGACAATCTGCTTAGAATCGGACCCAGACGACCTGGACCTAGCTAGTTCCGGCCCCGTGGCTTCCTCCTAGATTGATTTGGGTTGAGTTTGTATTAAGGAACCATAGGTGGTTTCTTTTAGAGGTCATTTATTTTATGTCATTGAGGTTATGACTAATAGGTTTAGATGACTATAACATATGTTTAGAAAGCCTAGAGTATGGGAATTAACCACATGTAGATGTGTACCTTTTAGCATAGGTAATATTGAGAGGTAATTCTACCATATAGTAGACCTTGGGATTCATTTGGTTTATGTTGATTTGATTATTTATGTGTAATCATATTGAGGGGGTGTTTGTGCTCGTGGGGGACACTATATGAGGGATTTAATGGTGCGCATCTGACGTCGACTTCGTTGGTAGCCCGATGATTGAGACGGGATTTACCTTAATCATTTTAACCCAATCCTACTAGTTGAAGTACTCTCTCTCATGAGTGGGGACAACCAGGAGGATACTCTCTTATAGACTTACGTATAGGGCCATATGATTAGGGTGATGGTGTAGTGATAACCCATTTAATTGATACTTTGAGGTTATAGGTATAGGAAACCTCTAACTATACCTAGTATTCATGAGTGATCTCCAAAGTCAATAGGGATAGGCCTTCATGATTTCATTTGACGGCTTGTGCATATGACATGTATATGTGTGAGAGTGGGGCACACTCACTTAGATATTAGATGCATCTGATTATCTTCCCTTTATTGAGAATATGTGTGAAATGTATATATGAGATAATGATTATGAAATCGTGTAATTATAAACAACTGACAAGATTTATAATTATGTATTGCTGGGTTTATTGGGCTTGGGATTAATTCGACATGCTATATTTAGGTTGTTTGGATTGGGTTAACTTAAAAATGACTAAATTATAAGAGGAAGGTGTGTTATTATTATTATGGCCCAAATTTAATTATATTCATACTCTTTGTAGACTTGATAGGTTTAATCTCGTTTATGGAAATCTATTTTCAAGTTCTAGGCAACAACTACTGCCTCAACTCTGATCTACTTAATTTTGCATTCACTGTTCAAGCCTCCATTCATAGGATGTAGGTTTCGAGCCTGCATGATCATCTTTACATATCACATTTACTTTTAGTATTACATTTCCCTTTAATATTCATTGATTCAGATTACTGTACTTGGTTTTATTCATGTTGGAGTCAGCTCGTGATATTAAGGGATGAATATTGTTATTAAAATGATATTTTTTTTATTCCAATAATGGATTTTATTTAGTTTGGTTTTGATATTGGTATGTGAGTTATATTGGTTTTATTTTATTCATTATTGTCATTGTCATCGCTTTATTTTATATCAATTATGCTCAGAATGATACAAATTGTGTATACTCCTGTATTTTTTATATCTGGACATGATCAATCTAGTTATGGATTTTATGGGGTGTGACAATTGGTATCATAGCATTTCAGGTTCTAGTGTCCTAGGGTCTTGAGTGCATCCATTGGTTTTTTGCATTGTGTTCATTGATACTTTATAATTTATTTTTTAAGATTTTATAGTCTCATATCGTACAATTATAAAAATGCTTTTGTTTATCATCTTTCAGATGGTGAATTGACGAAGGAGACCCGTACATCCCAAACAGACCACGAGTGCCGAGTCAGAGGCATCACAACCTCAACATCAGAATCCAAAAGGGCAAGTGCTAAAACTTACGTCGACCGACCTGGAAGCCATTAGAGACCATATCGTAATAGCTACCATGTCTGCCATGCGCCAGAAGCAGCCACCACCACTAGTACCCATGGTTGTACCTTCCCCGTATACTACTTACACCCGGGAGAGAGCTAGGAGTGCCTTCGATAAAGGAAATCCACCAGAGTTCATTGGATCTATGGACCCCATCATATCTTTATTGTGGTGGTGAGGTATTGAGAGGTATTACACCTAGTATAGTGCCCAGAGGTTCAGAAGAAGATGTTATCTAGTTTTAAGCTAGTGGGATATACACTTCAGTGGTGGGAGTCAGTCACCACATATGAGGATATGTCGAGTATGACTATATAACATTTTTGGTGGAAGTTTGAGGGAAAGTACTACCCACTATCTCTTCAAATGAGCATAAAATCTGAGTTATATGGCTACTCTAGAGGTATGTATGGTATCGTAGTATGAGTGGAAGTTTACCCGCATTACTTTCTTTGCACACAATTAGGTTAATACGGAAGAAAATAAGATGGATCGATTTATCAGAGTCCTCACTTGGAGGATCAATAGTGTGTTGCTTGGAAACTCGACCTTCACTACTTCACGCAGTTAGTGGATGTTGCTTTGATTTATTTCTAGTACCAAAATGACTTTAACATCCGATTCGAATTTATGGGTTACCCGTGATAAACTCGATCCAACCCAAACATTAGGTGTGAAGTGCGTTGAGACAACCTACATAATGTTTATTATCAAGTTTTATTTATTTAACATTTCACTTGTTTAGCATGCTATTCCAATTTGAATCAAACTATGTAAGGGAACCGTGGGAAGCGTCCATGGAATCCAAGTATATAGAGATACTAATCTAAAATAAAAGAATACTTACCTATGTAACGCCCTCAAAATACGGTTCTACACATTATCTTCCATAATAAAGATGAGGAAAAGAGCAAAATGCCCTCATGAAAAAATACAACAATTAAATATAGAATCAAATGGCTGAAAAGATACTCTAACACGTTATATCTATGTACACATGCACCTACCTTATACATATATACATATACATGTATTTATGCATGAAAACCTTTTTATCCCGAAGCGCTACTTATCCCGATTAATTCTCCTTAATCTCATAAAAGACCCCTTTTTTACTTGACTTGAAGTTTATTTCTTGATTTAACACACTCGGTTAAATACTTTTAACAAATACCCTTTCTTTAAGGAAAAGCATTTCTTTCACGAAAATTACCCTTTTACTCATACCCAATTTACCTTAGTAATTTCCTTGGAAATCACCCTTCAACACACGCAAGCATCGTGATATAAAATACTTATCTTTCGTTGAAAACCTTTCACAAACATATCCTTGTGTTAACTATGGGCTAAACCTCCTTTGGTTGCTGAATTACCCATTTAATTACTTCACTTTACCATTCCTTTTTATTTCGTGGACATTAATATATTTCTCGCATTTTTTGTCCACGTTATCCTTTAACTGGAATATTTATTAATTTCATTTAAGTTAGGTTGTCTTTTCTTATATACACCACACATCCCATTTCTTGACAAGTTCCACTATATTTATTAATTTTGTTCTCAAAACCTTCCAAACTAGCTATACCACTATATGCTCTCGTGAGTATTTTTGGGTCTTTCACCCTAGGGCTCTAGCCCCTTCTTAATTATTTTCGGTGTCATCCGAGTCCATATTAACATGTTTTAACATTTTCTAAATGCCCACATAACTCCACTTTCTACCAGCCAAAGCCAAAATCCGGGGTTTCACCCCACCTTGTGTTACACTTTAAAATCATTATTTCTTGTCCTTTACATACTTACGTTGATTTTATTCCAAAATAACTTTCATTTAGGACTATATATGTGTAACACCATTCCCAATATTTTTATTTCATAAAAATGTTCCTCTTTGTGTAAAATTACCCTTTTACCTATTTATTTCCAAACTTGCGATTCCTCCATTTTCGCAAGTGTTTTTTTTTCCAAAAATATCATTAAGTTCTGCACAACAACTTATCAAATGTTTTAACTCATAAACACTTATTTAACACTTAGGAGTAACATAACTTATAAGTTGGAAATCTTTATATTTCATTAATTTCTTTGTTTATGAAATCATTGAACATTTTGAAGACTACTTTTCAAGAAAAATATCATTTTCTATTATTAATCGATGTACTCTTAAGGCCATAGACTTATCACATTTTCAACACCTTTTCGCACACTTTAAGGGCCGAAATTTCTATTTTCTTTGTTTTCAGTTAAAACTCATTAAAACCTCCATTGAAACTTGTTTATTCTTATCATCAAGTTTATACACATGGGAAGAATTATTTTAAGTTGAAAAATTCAAGAAAAATGAGTTTAACACATTATTTATTCAATAAATTTCATAATATTTGCAACAACGTGCTTTTCAAGACTAAAGACATTTATGATCCCTTTAAGACTTGAATAAATGCATATCTTTATGAAAATCCCTATTTTTCAAGAAACTTTAAAACATTAAAATATCTTTAACAAGATAAATATTATTTTCAAAACATTTTATTTCATAAAATGCTTAACACCAAGTTTTCTTGAAATATATTATTTTACTCAACATTCTTAAAATCATTTATATGCCATTTTATACAAAACCACAACAAATACTTTCTTAAACCATTCATGCCTCCTTATAAGAACAATTTTTTTGATATTGTTCATAGTATAGGCCTTTTAATATTTTAGGCTGGTTGTCATGACGAACTGAACTCAAGCATCTCCAAGTTTGAAGACTTTCCTACATCCCACAAGGTATAAATATTTTAGGGTTTTTAATTTATTCATAAAATTATTTTAGGGTGTGGAATGTTATTAAATCTAATACATGATTTTTTAAATTGAAAAATCGAGGCATACTTTTATTTTATTTTTTTCAAAGTTCATTGACCTCGTTCAAACAAGAACAGATTCCCAGTTGAACGAGTTGTCCTTTGGTTTGAAGTGTCATTTAAAGTTTACATTGAATGTTTATCGAATGAAGGAGTGTTACTTTAGGTCGTTTGAAGGTTGTTTTAACTCCGTTGAAACGATATGGCTCATTTGTTCGAACGCGATTCTATTTCTTTCAAACGAAATACTATTCTTGTTCGAACGAGCTTCAAATTCATTCGAATGAGTCACTGCCTCAAAATTTGTGAACGCTCTATAAATACGTGTTTCATGTTCATATATGTTTAAGACTTTTGAAAGAATCCTTTTTGAATATTTGTTTCAAACATTTTCATAGATTTGTGTTATTAAACACTTTTAATTCATATCACACATTCCCAAAATAGTTTTGTGAATCGGTTAAATCCTAGAATGATTTGTATCCTTGCGTACACCTTTATGGAGGGGGTGCTCCATGGCCGACTTGTGAAACCAGAGAGATCACGACTGATGAAGAAGGCTGAGGCTAATCAGTGGATACTGAGAGAGAATTTGTATCTTATGAACTAGTTGGAGACAAGTAGTATTCTTTAGAGATTTACGAAGACTAGCGCATTAAGCTTATTGTGGTAATCAAGTAGTATTGTAAATCGACTGTCTTGTAATATTTTTGAAATGATGAATAAAGGTTTTGCCTATAAGGGATTTTTTCTCAATCATTTTATTCTTAAATGCATAGCATATTTATGTTATTTTGAACACATCTTTGCCTTGATAACTAAATTAATCAAAGATTAATTTTTTTAAATTGGTTTTACATGCTTGGAAATTGAATTAATAAAAATACAAAAATAGATTGTTGTATGTGACCACCCTTGCTGAACACATTTATTTTCGCATTCTTAAAGTGGTATTAGAGCCTTCCACTCTTACTAGTGGTGTCAAATAATCTTTACCATATTCCATAAATTGGTATCAACGTATTCCACTGTTTTTACTCTTACAAGTGGTATCAAAGTGGGTTGTACTAAGTTATTGTGCTAGATCCTTGTATAGTGTTGTTTTAGGTTGGTTATTTATTTTTCTCTCTTGAGCTTGATTTGTTTCAATGGATTCCCATAGTGATGTTGACTTAAATCGTTTGAATTGAAGGTTTACTAAAATAACTGAAATTCTTGAAAAAGAAAATTTTTGTTTTCAAGCTGCTTTGGATTTTTTTCAAACTGTTCAAAATCAATGAGATTATTATTCGTAAGAAGCTTATGGACATGGAGCGTGATTTTAAAATTTTAAAATTACCCAAGAAAAAGAGTGACGATAGAGACGGGTTTTAAGAAAAGAATCATAAGACTCTAAAATTTCTAGGATTTGTAATTGTGCCATTAAGGATAATGATAATTTAATTAATGAATATAAGGCACGTGAGAAGATTCTTAGGGATAAGTTTGCTAACATTGAGGGGGGGCGAGGTAACCTTCTAGGAATGATTGAAAATATGAAGAAGGATTCCCTAAAAGTTAAAGAGTCAAATTCTTTGCTTAAGTCTAAAATTTTGAAGGTCATTTTGTTATGATCTTGGAAGAGGTCCTAAGAAGTTGAAGTCCGGTGTTCCCTTGATTTCCAAAACCCTATGCGTCAGGTATATATCTATTTGTATTAGGAAATCTTTTTTAGAGGCGCTAGATATTAGATTACTTAATTCTCACATGATTCTTCACATGCTATGTCTTATGGATGATTGCTTGCATGATTTTGTTTGTCATACTCTAATTGTGTTTCATGATATATATTTGCTAGTGTTATGACATATGTATATTTTGTATTTGTATTTTTTATTTTATTGAAAAAAATACAAAAATAATTTCTTTTGATAAATTTTTTGAAAAGGACAAAAAGATATATTTTTTGTGTATTTTAGTTTTACACATTTGGTAAGGCATATTAGTGTGTTTGAATCCAATTCACTCCAAGACATTGAATTTAGATACTTAGATTGTTCTTAACCATGTTTATGGAGTTGTTTCTAGCTTGATTTACTTTATGGATTCGACTTTGTATCTGCCTCCACGCACACATGCACGAGCTTTTTGAATGTTAACTTAACTATGTCTATTTGAGCTTGGTGAGATGTTCTCCCATGTATTTTTTCATTTAGATGTTTTTGTCAAAATGGGGAATTTGTGCATGTAAGAACCGTTGCTCGTGAACATTTGTTTCATTAGTTAAAAATATGAGTGAGCACGGGAAAATGCTGTGAAAGATAAAGTCTTTGCATGAAAGCCACCATTGGTAAGAGCCCAATTATCGATAAAAATTGGTTTTATATGCTTGGAGTTTTAAATTGATAAAAATAAAAAAAATAGATTTTCCTTTGGGACCATCCCGGTCGAGCACATTTATTTCCGCATTCTCATATTGGTATCAGAACATTCATATTTTTTTACTCTTACACTCCTACTCTTACAAACTCTAACAATAATACCAATACTACGGATAAATAGAGTTTTTAAACTAAGAGTAGATTTTTCCCACCTCAGAGAATGTCCAACAATAGTAGGATGAACTGTAGAAGAAGATGGCGACCTCCCACCTCCTAAGGTAGACTTAAAGAGGTTGCCTAGATCCACCAAGATTGACTCCATGAAAGCTCCAAGAAAGACCCCCTTAAAAATCCATAAATTTCTACCTCTTTTTCTTACCCCCCCCCCCCCCCCCCCAAACAATATCCCAAAAATCTCTATCATGTTTACACAACTCACTTATACCATTGTTAAAGCTTGTAAAGGAAGAATAAGGCTTGGAAATGGTGTAGTGTGGTGGTGGCAAGGTGTAACAATGATCAGAGAGGATTGGGGAAGATGAAACATCCTTCAAACTAGACACACACACACACACACACACACACACACACACAGGTAAATGCTGATATAAGATGGTGAGGAAGAACCCACCATCTCTATATCCTATATAACCCCAAATAAACCCAAAAATGATTTAAGAGACCAATGACAACCAACTTAACACATTTTTATAATCTAAAGCCTTTAGAGGTTGACACCTCATCAATCTAAGGGTTCAAAACTCGACAGCACACAAGGAAAACTCGAAATAACAAATTTATGATGTGGTCACGCGAGTGACCCGGGTTCGATCCCCAGCAACGGCGCCATTTTGTGACCTGGAGGAAAAAGTGTGTTCGTGTGAGGACACAATCGTTGTGTGTTTCGCCGCCGTGATACAAAAGAACCTAAGATACTACCACACTTGACAAGAAAGCACAGCGGTAAGTCGGGTATCGTAAGAAATCCAGAGGGAGTGATTAAATTTTAGACTTTAATTGTTTTAAAACTTCAAGAATAAAAATGGTGTAAAAGAAATAAGAAAAGGTGATGGGTGGTTATGGTGGAAAAACAAAAGAGAAGTTAACGCTAAATTAAAGGAAAGCGAGGATCGGGATCGCATACACGCATTCACGGGCTAAACAACTACTAATTAGAATTTCGATTCGAAAACATTTAATTGATCATTTTCAATTAAGCATAAACATCACGCAATAAGGAATTTAAGCCAAAGTTGCGAGATTAAACATTTAATCAAAAATGGTCACACGCGGATTAAATTCGGATAATCGCTATAAACACTAACGTTGCATGACAAATAAAGTTAAACGCATAATAATCCGAATTTAATACGCGAGGCTTC
Source organism: Sambucus nigra (assembly GCA_949130495.1). Taxonomy (NCBI): domain Eukaryota; kingdom Viridiplantae; phylum Streptophyta; class Magnoliopsida; order Dipsacales; family Adoxaceae; genus Sambucus; species Sambucus nigra. Next base: position 590,911,387 of record OX422208.1, read on the forward strand.
AATTAAATGCAATTTTACACGAAACCCTAACTTTCGAGGTCCAAACCCGTAAATGGCGAAAACGCAATCCCGAACCTATTTATCTACGGACAAATCATGAAAATAAACTAATTTAAACTAATTAAACTAAGAAAACAATAAATAAACACAATAAACTAATTAACAAAGCATGTAAACCTAAATTACAAAGCAAGGAAAGAATGAAGAACAAACTATATTAATGGAAATGGAAAAGAAAAGTTCAATCTTACAAAACCACATGGGTTGTCAATCCAAGAGGAAGAGAAAATGAGCTCTCCAAATCAAAACCCTAACTATTCTAACCTAAAATCGTTCCTAAACTGATATATGTTCTTATTACAACAAAATTGGCTTATATAGTAAGTTGGAATAAAAATAAAGAAGAAAGAAAATAAGGCAAAATATCTGCAGAAAACAGAGCATCGATCGATCGACCCCTTTGGTCGATCGATCGACCTAGGCAAAACTTAGGCAAATCAGAATGGTCGATCGATCGACCAGAAGCGTCGATCGATCGATCAAATAGGGCAGAATGCAGCAGCCCACTGCATTCCTCTTTTCTTCCTCTCCTTTCTCCTCTTTTGCTTTCTTGTATTTCCTCCGCTGAAATCGCCGTAATTTCTTCGTTATGAATCGGAATCGCGCACCGTTCGTGGGCACGCGAAGCTAGCGAGGAGGGATACAACTTCCATGAGATGTCGGGCCAGGTACCCAAGCTGTGTAAAGACTAAAATTCCCTTGCGCGTGAGATTGTGTACGGAACTTCACCGGAATGCATCCGAACTTCATACTAAGAATCCAAATACCTACAAAAGCTCAATTAACCCCTACAAAACATGTTAACATAGAAATCCGAGGTTGTCTGGTTAACGAGCATAAATATAGGGATTAAGATACCCGAGGGGTCTAATAACGCGTAGGTTAACGGGTGAAATACGCAATATTTGCGTCGTATCATGCCCCCTAACTTACACATTGCTAGTCCCTAGCAATGAAATAGGAAACAACAAGAACTGAAATAGGAAAACTCAAAATAACAAATTTATGATGTGGTCAATTGAACAGGATCGTGTCTCGTTTGAACGAGATCTGAATCTTGTTCGAACGGTGTTCAAACGACATACTAACGAGGGATAAAAATCCTATATAGAGGTGGTTCATAAGACTTCTCGTTCGAATGACTCCCCACGTCGTTAGAACGACCTAATTAATACTAAATTCCAAATTAGCCCATAAATTTCCAATGATTTCCACAAAGGCGACACGAATAAACAATTATCGATAACCATCCACAAATTATTGATCTAAATTCCCAAGGGATCTACATAATTACAAATTACACGGTGAAAGGGATAAAATCTCGAGCACGAGTGTCACATTATCCCTTCCTTAGGAGGTTTCATCCCTGAAATCATTGACCCACCCATTCCCCAAGTTCCTGGAACTTATCAACTCTCATTCTAAGTCAGGGGAATCCTTTAAGTCTAAATCATCAAAATCATCAATCGCTAAGGTATCACTATATGCTCTTTCCCAAGGGACTGTCATGACAAGGCTTGACATGCAACATATTCTAATGCTCAGCATTAGGCTAGCCATCAAAATCACATAACAGTCCTCAAGTCTCCTCTTACTTGATGGTAACACTTAATCAAGTCCTAGGACTACTTTGTTAATACCCCAAGCATACGGGCGCCTCTACCGGGGCAACACTCTCAAGTTATCGACACTCACCTAAGAGAAAAATGACATACAACTAACACTCAATCCATCATTGTAAATTTTTTCAATATTAGGACTACATATCTCGAGTTCCCTCGAATTCTCAATATTCATGGCCATGTAAATTCACTTAAATTTGATACTAATCCTGCATCGCTCGTCTGTCACCTCGAGGGGAGACAACCCAACTAAGACCCAAACTATGTATTCGACTTCCATGAACCTAGGATCATTCTAGGTGTCTAACTATGGAACACTCACCTGAGTGTTACACCAATCCACTCACTGTGGCAAAATAAAATTGTGTGCTTTGCTTTCTCGAGTTCTAACGCTATACGATGTCCTCAAATCATCACCTTGTTCCTTACAACCAGGGCTGTAAAGTATCATGTTGACCAATCCATAAGGTCATTAATTTTATAGAAAAGGGTACTACGAGTGAACAGTGTAACAGAACGCGCAACCACGCATACAAAGAACTTGTGCAAACAAGGAATATTTCAAATAAAAGCGCACCCAGTTGTCGAGCTGCAATGACCATACCAGGTCCATTCGCACTCATATTGAGCCAAGCCGCGCTATGACCAAACCATCCATATAAAACAGTACCAGACCACAAAAATTTAAAGGACACCATCCTCAACCATTGGAACCTAAGGAATATAGTCCCCGATTATCGAAACTTAAAGAACACGACAAATTAGAATGAACAAACAACTGTTATGAGGGAATCCCATATGCATGCTAAAGCTACGATATATGAATGGTAAACCTATAACATATGCTCGAACTCTACAACTCCTCCCAAGCATTCTCACCCGATCCTAGTACGACCATACCCTCACTTGAGTCACTAACCCTAACGAATAATATCACAAACCAATCGTCTTACTGGCGTGAAAGTAAGATACGAACCTATTGTTCTTTGGGAATCCAAACACTGGACTTCCATCCTTAGGAATAAGTCTTCCTCCTTTCATCCTTGACTAACGCGAGCCACTCCGATCGACGAATGCCAACGCCGACATTTTCCATTTCTCTAGTCAACATGACATCAAGACCAACCTAAGACGCCTAGATTACTATTTACTTTATCCAACCATGGACATATCCCAAATGTCTCCTTAGGTAGTGACCAACTAAGAGAAGCATTCACCTTATTATAACCTCTATTGACACAAGGTCATCACTGCGCCTATCTACAAATTTTACCCAATCCAAAATTAACTGACGGCCACGCCAGTCATCATTAGCACTATAAGGGTAGAAATTAATACATAGGTCTGTAATTCCTAACCCGTACCAGTCTGGAAAAACATGCCAAAACTAATCCTTTCCCTTCTAGTTTTATTCTAACTTATACCATCGGCACATGTCGATATCCTAATCATACTTTGATATCTCTTCTGGGGTGCTATTTTAAAGTCTCAAACATGACATCATCAATCTAAGTCCCAATTTCATTTCCTAGTACTCCTCAAAATCAAGTACTGCACTTCCCACACTAGTCATCCTATGGCCACCGAACATCACACTTAATTATGCACAAGCTTCCAATTTTCCTTAGAAGGTTACATCACCCATTTATGTCAGTTCAAACTATAGTATCAAGTACATACACTAGTTGACTCTTTAGAATTTGACCAATAACTTGAGATCATCACATAACCCTTAAGATAATCATTACTAGAACACTAACATTTCATAATATTGAACTTTAGTGGCTCCCTAAGGACACCAAGCATACGCCGTCTAAAAGTTCTCAAAAACCTGACAAGATTCCATCACCTATGATCCGATTATTGTAGTTATTCTCTACCAATTTCCCGATATCCGTATAATGGCTATTAGACACTCATAAAGATACTAGAATACAAGTCTCCACACATGGTGCACTTTAACTATTTTACACCTCAAGGCGTTAGAACAAGTCAATTTTTATTCCTCAATGAAGCCATACACAATAAATCCTAAGGATTCTTTAAGGACTTCCTTGAATCATACTCACACCAAACCTCCTTGAATTCAGTCATCACTTAGGCCGCTAGGGCAGGCCATGGTATTTAGACAAAAATCATATTTCCCTTTCATTTGAAACTCTGACATGGGTCTAACCTATGACCCTTCCTCGAGACCCAATAAAGGTCCATAAACTTTCTTCCAAATGGATGATGACATATACTATGCATCAAACCACAAGATAGCACTACTGAGGATTCTGGTAAGATATAAGACATTGTGTACAACTTATAAGCCCCTAAGTCTCCACTTTTGACGTCATAAAGCAGCCTATTCCTCAAAGGTTACATCATACTATCTAAAACCACATCATAAAAGACGATCTAAGGTTCAATCCTACATTACCTTAACTCATAATTATTACACATGTAAGACACTTACAACCAATGTCATATGACTCTCATCATAGCTTACGAGATACAAATTTCAATTGATAATTACCAAGTCACATACTTATAATGATGGCATCCTTTCAACTAAGACCGAGCACACATCCTCAAGTAATTATCGACATAGTTCTACATGCCTACCAAACTATCAAATGCTTACGACATGACATTACCCCAAGGATCGAGTTAGCCTAATCACATCATTGACATTAACTACCCACAAGTATCGTACCCAAGAGCTTAATGCACTCTTATCACAATCAACACCGCTTAGGGATGACACTTTAGTCATCTAATCTCGACGGTTGACTTCACAAAATTCATGTCCTCAACTCAATAGATGTCATTTAGCTTTATTACATCTTAATAGACCTCTCACACCATCAAGGGTTGACGCACAAGCACGTCATATTAAAAACTGTGGTGTAACCACTGACGGCTCGCACAGACACTTGCAAACTACTAACATATCTAAATTAGAAGCGTGGAAGGAATTAATGACAACTAACTTGGCCACATCTCCCGTGGTGATAAATTACCTATCGTGTTAATCTCCTTGACTCCACCATCGAGAATAAGAACTAAAATTGTCATCAATCTAGCATGACCGACCCAAAACTAACACCGACATCAAAGATCAACTACCGCCTCACAAAGTCACTCCCGAAAGGATCCTTGAACCTAGAGCTCTGATACCATTTGTAATTCCCTGGCCCAAATTTATGGGTTGCCCATAGTCAACATGTTCTGACCTGAACGTTAGGTGTGAAGTGCGATGAGATAACCTAGATAATGTTGCAAATCCAATTTTATTTATTTAACATTTAACTTGTTTAGCAAACGATTCAAATTAAAATTAAACTAGGTGAGGAACCCGTGGGAAGCGTCCTCAAAATCCAAGCATACAAAGCTACTAACATAAAATAAAAGAATACTTACCTGCGTAATACCCTCAAAATATGAATCCACACCAAACCTACAGTAACAAAGACGAGGGAATGAACAAAGTGCCTAGTGGGAAAAATACAACAATGAAATATAGAATCGAGAGGAAGAAAATAGACACTAACACGTTATATCTACGTGCACATTCAACTACCTTTTGCATATATATACATATACATATACATGTACTTTATGCATGAGACTACTTTTATCCCAAAACATTACTTATCCCGATTAATTCACCTTAATCTCATAAAATACCCCTTTTTACTTGACTTGAAGTTTATTTCTTTATTTAACACACTCGGTTAAATACTTTTAACAAATACCCTTTGTTTAAGGAAAAACATTTCTTTCACCAAAATTACCCTTTTACTCATACCCAATTTACCTTAGTAATTTACTTGGAAATCACCTTTCAACACACGCAAGCATCGTGATATAAAATACTTTATCTTTCATTGAAAACCTTTCACAAACATACCCTTGTGTTAACCATGGGTTAAACCTACGTTGGTTGCATAATTACCCATTTAATTACTTTATTTTACCGTTCATTTTTATTTCGTGGACATTGATATATTTCTCGCATTGTTTCTCCATATTATCCTTTAATCATAATATTTATCAATTTCATTCAAGTTAGGTTGTCTTTTCTTTTATTCACCACACAACCCATTTCTTGACAAGTTTCACTCTATTTATTATTATTTTTCTCAAAATCTTCCAAACCGGCTATACCACCATAGGCTTTAGTCAGTAATTTTGGGTCTTTCACCCTAGGGCTCTGGGTCCTTTTTAACTATTCTCGGTGTCATTCGAGTCAATATTAACGTGTTTTAATATTTTTCAAATGCCCACATAACTCCACTTTCTAAGCCAAAATCCGAGTTTCACCCCACCTTGTGTTACACTTTAAAATCATCATTTCTTTCCCTTTACATACTTACGTTGATTTTAATCCAAAATAACTTTCATTTAGAGCTATATCTGTAACAACATTCCCAACATTTTTTTCATAAAAATTTTTCGCTTTGTGTAAAATTATCATTTTGCCCATTTATTTCCAAACTTGCTATGACACCCCGCCTAATTAAATACCGGGTGATCGGTCCTATACCCAATCAAATCAGGGTATATAGTTGGTTCATTCTTAGCATCACTGTCGAAAAACATATCACTTTATTAAATAACCAAATGAATAATTAAGCTAGTGTCAAAAACCTTTTCCACTTTTAAATGTTATTAGAACCGCACCAATAAGTGTAGTAATAATAGACAACGTCACATCAAAACTGAACAAGACTAAATATGACTCGAATAACTCTCCAATTAAAAATATTTCACTACTATCAAATAAAATTGATACCAACAATACTGATATAAATGATTACAATATTCTGGAATGGAAAAAAAATAACTAAATCCTGGGTGATATGCCTTACATGAGAATAAACACTACAGATGAGTGAATCAAACGAATGGAAGCGTCTAAACAAATCTACCTCTTCAATAGCAGTTGTCTCTGTCAAGATATCCATTTCTATGCCGGCATCCCAGATACTGGATACATGATGTACAATATAAAATAGAGAAGAGAAGATGTAAGGAAACGGGTCAGAGCCCGATTGTAAAAGATTTTTTTTAAAAACAGCAAGTGCTTAACAAATGCAATTAAGCAGGTATTATATACATATTGGATTCTCGGGATCTCGCTTGAGAATTCTCACCTCTCATCTAATATGCACGCATAACGTACCTTATTATATCCCAATTTAAAGTTTCTCACTTATGATTCTAACCCATATCAGTTCCCCGTATTTCCCACATAATACCTGTGATAATTAAATATGTTAATTTCTCTTTATAATGGACTAGGCTTCCACATCTTTAAGAATGAAGTCTTCACTTACTTAATTAAATCAGATTTAATTATCCATTTTGATATAAATATTCACATAGTAGATTACCTCATAGTACATATGTGTTAATCTACAAATTTCACACAATACATTGCATCACAATATAGTTTAATCTAAAATTCATGACTAGTAGATTACATCACAGTATATATATATATATACAATATGGCACCTCCCAGACACAGCTGCGGTGCATGCATACTCTGTTATCCTGTCCTGGTGCATCACTCTCTGCATAAAAAAATAATTGGTTCGGTGTTTCCCACGAACCATCAATCTCATAGCACAATTATTGGAGGCAAGCATATTCGCTAGTTAAATGGGTCATGAACATACCTACGCTCCTATTCAACCGTTGAAACTATCATTCATCACGACAGAACGTACCAAGTTCCTATGCTCGGTGTATGAATTTAAATCCCCCCAAATGGGTCCAATCGGAATAAGACCGTGCACAACGCGAAACCTCCACCTCGATAGCAATCAACGTAGGTATGTTATATAGACAATATAAATAATATAGGTATTCAGCCTACCTACATATAATAATAATGATAACAGGGCACAGACACAACCTATATAAACATTTACATATATAGAATTTTTAGCTCACATATTCTACATATTTACAGATTATGACTTTACTTCTTAAATTATTTTCAAGAGCTTCTCTCATCACTGGAAGGGTACTCATTTATTTCTCATATAAATTCAGTAGGTAATCGCTCACGTCCTACAAGTCCATGTCCTCACAACCTTCGAATTTCTCTGAGTAAAAAAATCATCTTCAATTAAGTTTATTACTCAATAACACCTAATTCAATCTTAACCTTCAATTTCATCTCTTAAGGTTATGCCAGTAATATTATAATCCTCTTACTACTGGTCCTAACCTTTAACCATATTTCAATCGATATGAACCCCAAGTTACATAATTTTCCAAAATAACTCGTTTAACTAATCACTCAAAAAATTTCCCCCATTTCAAAATCTCAAAATATTATTTTTCGGATCTTAATAATATCCTACCGCCCTCACCTAAGTACCATTAGGTTTATTTAATCTTCTTCAAATATTCCTCAAAGTTTGGGATTTAATCAATAATTAAAAAGGAAAATACATCACATTTCCAAGGGAGTCGATCGATCGATCGAATGTTTCGGGTCGATCGATCGACAAGATATTTGCCCAGATTTTCTGCATGTTTTGCCGACGGGTTTCATACTTTTTCATCATCAAAATTAATATTAAGTGAACCCAAATTACTCATTATTCATTCCAAATGATATAGCATGGTATATACATGATTTCTAACATCTAAATCATATCAATCATCAAGGGTTTCAATTAATCATGCTAATCTTCATTTTAAATTCAGAATTTCTGCAATAGATAATTATTCGTCAAGAACACATTTAAATCTCAAAATTCTTCATCAATTATAACTCAAATTTTGTAAAGATGATTGCCTAATAAAAAAGGTTTTAATCTACTCATGGCTATCATCACAGGGATCAATTTTAAATCATCAAAATTCATCTTTTGATATATAAAACAGTCCAGAATTTTATTCTATTCTAATATGAACGTTATACATGCTAGATTTGTAGTAATTAATCACTTGATTTGAGATTGTAGGTCTGAACCATTGGGGATGATACTCTATTGGTGTTCCTCCCTTTTTTTGCCAACTTCCGGCAGTGGTGGCTCTTGGTGGTGCAAGGTGGTTGTCCCTTGGTTTGCTCCAAAAACCTCTTCCTCTCCTTGAAAAGCCTCTCACACTCCTTAAAGACATTTCCTCTGCTTTTGGGTGAATGAACCTAATTTCTCTAATATCCTCACTAATATAATAAAACCCAATTTCCTAATTTACTATTCACCTCCCAATTAAAATGACAAAAATAGCCCTCTGGGGTGTCCTTTCGGTTCCGAAGTACCCCGAGACCCAAATCAAACACCCAAGTAGACTTTTTCAACTATTTGAACCCTTACGGACACTTTGTCGCAGTCAAAACGACCATATGGATGATATATAAATAGTTCACTTCTATTCCATTCAAATCTAGTCCTGACACGACATACACACGCATCCCGACTTAATTACCGAAATTGTTGTACACATAATTCGAGACTATTTATAAAGTCATAATAATATATATTACTTTTAATCACTAAGTAATATTCAAAATAAATCACTTATTACTTTATTCTCGATTAATATTTAAATTCGAATTAATTTCCAATCATAACACAATTAATTCCAATTAATCCCATTTTAAAAGTCATAAAAATACGGGGTATTACAGTAATGTCCTCCATTTTTACAAGTGTTATTTTTTCAAAACATCATTAAGTTATAGAAACCACCTTCTTAAATGTTTTAACTCAAAAAAATTATTTAACACTAAGGAGTACCACACTTTACAACTTGGAAATCTTTTCATTTCATTACTTTCCTTCTCTAAGAAATCATTGAAAATTTTAAAGACTACTTTAGAAGAAAAACACCATTTTCCCTTATTAACACATGTAGTCTTAAGGTCATACACTTATCATATTTTCAACAGTTTTCACGAACTTTAAGATATGGAATTTCTATTTCTTTTTTTCCAGTTAAAATTCATTAAAAAAACCCATTTAAACTTATTTATATGCTCTCATCAGAAAACTACAAGTTTATACACATGGGAAGAAGGATTTTAAGTCCAAAAATCCAATAAAAATGAGTTTAACACATGATTTATTAGATAATTTCATAATGTTTGCAACAACATGCTTTTCAAGACTAAAGACGTTTCTGATCCCTTCAAGACTTGAATAAATGCCTATCTTTATGAAAATCCTAATTTTTGAAGAAAGGTTAAAAAACTTTGTTCTTAAAATATCTTTAACATGCTAAATATTATTTTCAAAGTGTTTTATTTCATAAAATGTTAACACCAAGTTTTCTTGAAATATATCATTTTACTCAACATTCTTAAAATCCTTTATATGCAATTTTACACAAAACCAGAACAATTAATTTCTTAAACAATTCATGCCTCCTACTCTGACAAACTCTAATAATAAGATCAATACTATGGATAAATAGAGTTATTAAACTAAGTGTAGAGTTTTCCCACCTCAAAGAAGCTCCAACAATGGTAGGATAAAGTGTAGAAGAATATAACAACCTTCAACCTCCTAAGGTGGCCTAAAGAGGTTGCCTAACTCCACCAAGCTTGACTCCATGAAAACTCCAAACAATACCCCCTTCAAATCTTCTTATTCAACCCCCCCCCCCCCCCCCCCAGAAATAACTCTATAAATCTTTATCTTGTTTACACAACCCAATTCTACCCTTAGTAAAACTTGTAAAGGAAGAATAGGGCTTGGAAATGTTATAGTGTGGTGGTGGAAGGGTGTAATAATGGTGGGAGAGGTTTGGGCAAGATGAAACAATAATGACACTTGACAGATAGGTAAATGCTGATATAAATTGGTAGGGGAGAACCTACCATCTGTCTCTCCCATATAACCCCAAATAAACCCAAAAAATGATTTAAAAGACCAAGGGCACCACACTTAACACATTTTTATGATCTTAAGTCTTTATAGGTCGACACCTCATCAATCTAAGGGTCCAAAACTCGACAACAGACAAGGGCAACTTGAAATAAAAAATTTCTGATGTGGTCGTTTGAATGAGATCACGTCTCGTTTGAATGACATACTAAAGTGGGGTAAAATACTATACAGAGGTGGTTTGTTACAACTTCATTAGGAGCTCGTTCAAACAAGAAAGGCTTCTCATTCGATCTCATCTTGCTATTATCTTACACAAGTAGAATTTTTGTGTTTTATATATATCACACAAAATATATTTACTCTTCACACATAATATATATTATAAGACTTACCGTACCATACTTCGACTGACACCAAGCCAAAAATGAATTATAGGAGATATTATACACAATCTCACTAGTGGAAGGTACTGCTCCGATCCTTCCCTAAAACAAAGGTTATATATTTAATCTATCCTCTGACATCTGATTATTTCGCTTGGCTACCCATTCGTCTGCAGATGATAGGCCGTACACAATCACAACTCGATACGTATGGCATCGTGAAGGCTCCACCCAAAATTGGAAGACAAAGATCTTATCCCAATCGGACACAGTAATAATCAAAACCCCATGTAACCTCACTTTCTCGACTATGTAAAGATCTTTGCATGTTGTCCCATAGTATGATTCGCCGTAGCTAACATCACTTTCTCGTCACCACTATTATTTATAACTTGATACATTTTATGTTCACCCTAATGTACCTCTAATCGTGATTCATGTGATTTTGCCTCACCGTATGTCACAAGTCATTCCCTAATTCTAAAAATTAGTTTCTCAAGAAATGTAAGCCTCTTCCAGATCTTACGGAATGAACTTCGACCTCCCCGGCTAATTGTTGTCGAATTCACATGACATGCATAGTACCTTGTTGCATACAATACCATCCTCGTGGACATTTGGGAAAAGATGATACTAATCGTCCTAAATGATCAGATAATTACGTCACGACATTTAAACCTCTTTATTTATTTTCCTTATCCCATACCTCCAAAATGGGGACAATATCCATATTTAATTACCTAGGGCGCTTGTACACCCTATGTCTCAACTATTATATTACAAATGAAATAAACTTTTCTGAAATCAATTTTAATTACTGATCAATTCATAACGTTGCCATTTTATATAGGTTTTCATGCCAAGACTATGCGAATCTATCAGCCTTAAGCCATAATGGAATTATCAATGGTCAACTATATACTCGTATAATTACCAAGGTATGAAACCCATGTGTAATTGTCTAAAATTCTCTCCAACTCTCGAGGTTTGCTAGTTTCATTCGTGGGATGTCTCGCAAAGAGAAATCCAAACAAGGAACCCCCCCGATACACTACTACCTAACCTAGTCGATCGTCGAGATTCGTAAAGCCCTCAGTCCATAATATGTACCTTCCCATAATTTTTGTATGTTGACATGAAAGTCTAGTTATCCATTCTTGTGTCCCTTAAAGATAACATGAAACATGGCACTTTCACTATCCCAAGTTCTTAGTGAAGTATATACAATGAGCTATATCTCTCTGTTCGATGAAGAACATATGTAACCCGACTCACATCAATAAATAAGGCTCTACACACCGAAATCACATATAACTAAACAAAATACTCACTGAAGTTTATGATACCATTAAATTTCCATATATTCAAATATATAGGTCCAACCCTATTTCAGGTGGCGCTATGAAAAATTTATATTACTCTCCCCAGAGTATCCAGGATGAATAGTCTTACTACTCAATTTACTATCGTTCAAACATTTGGTAATTAATCACTACACATTACCATAATCATCTCTTCTTTGCTAACTCATCGCATTAATAAAATATAGCGATAAAAACACGCTCTTATTTCCCACCCTGCTCACTCGCGAGCGACATTAATAAATCCCGTTATCAATGAGAAACACGTTTGTACCCAAACTGTGAAATTTAACGTTCCCACTAAACTTATCTTGCATGCAAATTTTAGCATTTTTAACAATTCACTTATATTTTGTGACCTACCCAAGTCACCAGAATTGATCCTTCACTCATAAGGATAAAAAGATCTTTATCAAACTCTCCTGATCGTAGGGTCATTTCATGTATTTCTTACGTCCAAAACAACTCATGATCACTCGTATTCGTTATACTTCTTGGATTTAATCTAGTAGTTACCCTCTCCTTGTCATGGGTAATTTATTTCTTCCTATGGATTACCTTCCCTTCAATGAAACATTGTCCCAATTATCTAAGCCTCAAATATGGCCTTTACAGGCCTCCCTATTTCTTCTTGGGTCCCTGACGACCCTAAGAAATGGTATGCTACAGTAGTTGAGGACTCCACTGGTCCTGCCTATTCTTACCACTCTCGGGTTGTAAATTCTTGGACCCAATTCTCCCGACCCAAATTTCTCTACCGAAAACTTTCACTCCTCTAATTATTATTCCTCACTCACATAGTTTAACATTTCTAAATATTTATTGATCTCACTCTCAATGTGGACACATTTGGTAGTGGTAGTTCCACTCTCTACCCTAGGGAAATTTTCATGCCATTTCTCGTCACTGTACCACTGACCATTTTGGGATGTCCTTATCTTGGGCTTGGCAGTATTAACCCCCAATTATTATTTCCATTGTTCTTTTGGCTTAAAATTTCTAAGAAACACTTTGTCAACCTCGCTAGTCTTAGCTGAATTCATCATCACTTATTAAGGATTTTAAATAGGTCCCCTTCCGGGTGTACCTTCGAGTAACATTTCACAAACACTATTGAATTTAATCTTTCCCTTCGGATAGGTTTCCTAACCTTTACGGCTCCCCTTCATTTGGAAGTGTTAACTAATTTATAAGCATACAGACTTGGTTTCATAGACCCTAGACGTCTTTATCAGATTTCCATCCACACTAGAGTATTCAACTTCAGAGTCGATTTTACCACAATGAACTCTTCTTATCTATGATATACCCCTTATCCACTGGGTAAATATTTCATTAAGCTACTTAAATTCTATCTCGCGTTTGGGTTTTTCCTTCTTTCCCATAGAAGATAAGTTTCGATATTCTTATATATCCCAGTTAAAACCGCATATGGGAAATTCACGATTAAGTAAACCCAAATTTCTCCTTTAGATACACACAACTTCTTTATATATGATGTCTAACTCACATCATTTTAGATTTCTCCGATGAGAAAAACATTTTCCCAAAAGATTCAAGTCATGGGTGTTACTACACTTCACCCTACATAATTGCCTCTAGATTTCTTCCTTCACAAGAGTCCCTCTGACTCCCTCACCTTTCACAGACTGTGCTGGGTGGGTTTGGTACGACATAAAACGTCTTCTATGATGGTGTTTGGGAAACTACTGCTCCCATGTTACTTCCTTAATATTCTCAAGCCGAACAATAATTATGGTGAGGTATATTTCGATCACTATTTCAAACTGATCCAAGTCTTAGACTGAGCCCTCCTCCTGTTGTCCTTCAAATGACCCTTGCTACTAGTCCCATTTTATTTGACGCACGATGACATATCGAACTCGTATAAGAATTACATCACACATGCTTCATGGCAGGAGAATGTAAGTCGGAATACGCAGAAGAATTCAACATCCTAATATTTGGGCTCTATGTCAAAGAACGCTCATTGAAACTTAGTAAACTGTATAGATCCTAAAGACACTAGAACATGATGCTCTGATACCACCTATGACACCCCGCCTAATTAAATACCGGGTGATCAGTCCTATACCCAATTAAATCACAGTATACAGTTGGTTCATTCTTAGCATCACTGTCGCAAAACATCTCTTTATTAAATCACCTAATAATTAATTAAGCTAGAGTCAAAAACTTTTTCCATTTTTAAATTTTATTAGAACCGCACCAATAAGTTTAGTAATAATAGATAACATCACATCAAAACTGAACAAGACTAAATATGACTGGAATTAGTCTCCAGTTAAAAATATTTCACTACTATCAAATAAAATTGATACCAACAATACTGATATAAATGATTACAATATTCTGGAATGGAAAAAAAATAACTAAATCCCGGGTGATATGCCTTACATGAGAATAAACACTACAGATGAGTGAATCAACCGAATGGAAGAGTCTAAATAAATCTGCCTCTTCAATAGCAGCTATACTTCGTCGAGATATCCATATTCTACGTCGGCATCCCAGATACTGGATACCTGATGTACAATATAAAATAGAGAAGAGAAGATGCAAAGAAACGGATCAGAGCCCAATTGTAAAAGATTTTTAAAAAAAATAGCAAGTTCTTAACAAATACAATTAAGCAGGTATTATATACATATTAGATTCTCGGGTTCTCGCTTGAGAATTCTCACCTCTCATCTAATGTGCATGCCTAACGTACCTTATTATCTCCCAATTTAAGGTTTCTCACTTATGACCCATATCAGTTCCCCGTATTTCCCACATAATACATGTGATAAATAAATATGTTAATTTCTCTTTATAATGAACTAGGCTTCCACAACTTTAAGAATTAAGTCTTCACTTACTTAATTAAATCAGATTTCACTATCCATTTTGATCTAAAAGTTCACATAGTAGATTACCTCATAGTACATATGTGTTAATCTACAAATTTCACACAGTCGATTGTATCATAATATAGTTTAATCTACTATTCATGCCTAGTAGATTACCTCACAATATATATATATATAATATGGCACCTCCCAGACACAACTATGGTGCATGCATACTCAGCTATCATGTCCTGGTACATCACTCTCTACATAATGGACAATTGGTTCGGTGTCTCTCACGAACCATTAATCTCATAGCACAAATATTGGAGGCGATAATATTCCCTAGTTAAATGGGTCACGCACATACCTACGCTCCCATTCAACCGTCGAAACTATCATTCATCAAGATAGGACGTACCAAGTTCCTATGCTCAGTGTACAAATTTAAATTCCCCCAAATGGGTCTAATCAAGATAAGACCGTGCACAAGGTGAAACCTCCACCTCGATAGCATGCAGCGTAGGTATGTTATACACACAACATAAATAATATAGGTATTCACCCTACCTACATATAATAATAATAGGGAACATGAAAAACCCATATAAACATTTCCATATATAGAATTTTTATCTCATATATTCTACATATCTACAGATTATGACTTTACTTCTTAAATTATTTTCACGAGCTTCTCTCATCACTTGAATCGTACTCATTTATTTCTCACATAAATTCAGTAGGTAATCACTCACGTCCATGTCATCACAACATC
Source organism: Sambucus nigra (assembly GCA_949130495.1). Classification (NCBI taxonomy): domain Eukaryota; kingdom Viridiplantae; phylum Streptophyta; class Magnoliopsida; order Dipsacales; family Adoxaceae; genus Sambucus; species Sambucus nigra. The sequence goes on from OX422208.1 coordinate 590,927,286, forward strand.
CGAATTTCTCTGAGTTAAAAAATCATCTTCAATTAATTTTATTACTCGATAACACCTAATTCAATCTTAACCTTTAATTTCATCTATTAAGGTTAATCCCAAATATACCTAAGGTTATGTCGGTAATTTTATAACCCTATTACTACTGGTCCTAACCTTAAACCACCTCTCAATCGATCTGAACCCCAAGTTATATAATTTTCCAAAATAACTCGTTTAACTAATAACTCGAAAAATTTCCCCCATTCGAAATCTCAAAATAAACTTTTTTGGGTGTTAATTATATCATATCGCCCTCATCTAAGTCCCATTAGGTTTATTTAATCATCATAAAAGATTCCTCAAAGTTTGGTATTTAATCAACAATTAGAAAGGAAAATACATCACATTTCCAGGGGAGTTGATCGATCAATAATTTTTTGTCGATCGATCGACAGTCTTGAGTTGATCGATCAATCGACTAGATATTTACCCAGATTTTCGGCATGTTTTACCTACGAGTTTCGTACTTTTTCATCATCAAAATCAATATTAAGTGAACCCAAATTACTCATTATTCATCCCAAATGATATAGTAAGGTATATACATGATTTCTAACATTTAAATCTTATCAATCATTAAGGGTTTCAATTAATCATGCTAATCTTCATTTTAAATTCAGAATTTCTGCAATAGATAATTCTTCCTCAAGAATACATTTAAATCTCAAAATTGTTCATCAATTATTAATCAAATTTCGTAAAGATGATTGTCTAATAAAAAAGGGTTTAATCTTCTCATGGCTATCATCACAGGGATCAATCTTAAATCATCAAAATTCATCTTTTGATTTGTAAAATGGTCCAGAATTTTATTCTACTCTGATATGAACATTATACATGCTAGAGTTGAAGTAATTAATCATTTGCCTTGAGATTGTAGGTGTGAACCATTGGGGATGATACTCTACTGGTGGTCCTCCCTTTTTTCGATTAACTTTCGGTAGTGGTGGGGTTGGCTCTTGGTGGTGCAAGGTGGATGTCCCTTGGTTTGCTCCAAAAACCTCTTCCTCTCCTTGAAAAGACTCTCACACTCCTTAAAGACCTTTTCTCTGCTTTTGGGTGAATGAACCTAGTTTCTCTAATCTCCTCACTAATATAATAAAACCCAATTTCCGAGTTTACTATTCACCTCCCAATTAAAATGACCAAAATTTCCCTCCGGGGTGTCCTTTCTGTTCCAAAGTGCCCCGAGACCCAAATCAAACACCCAAGTAGACTTTTTAGACTATTTGAACCCTTCCCGACACTTTGGCGCAGTCAAAACAACCATACGGATGATATATATAAATATTTCACTTCTATTCCATTCAAATCTAGTCCTGACACGGCATACACATGCGTCCCGACTTAATTACCAAAATTATTGTACACATAATTCGAGACTATTCATAAAGTCGTAATCATATATATTACTTTTAATCACTAAGTAATATTCAAATAAATCACTTATTACTTTATTCTCGACTAATATTTAAATCCGAATTAATTTCCAATTATAACACAATTAATTCCAATTAATCCAATTTTAAAAGTCATAAAAATACGGGGTATTACAATAATGTCCTCCATTTTTACAAGTGTTATTTTTTCAAAACATTACTAAGTTATAGACACCAACTTCTTAAATGTTTTAACTCAAAAAACTTATTTAACACTAAGGAGTACCACACTTTACAACTTGGAAATCTTTTTATTTCATTATTTTCCTTCTCTAAGAAATCATTGAAAATTTTAAAGACTACTTTAGAAGAAAAACACCATTTTCCCTTATTAACACATGTAGTCTTATGACCATACACTTATCATTTTTTCAACACTTTTTCACAAACTTTAAGATTTGATATTTTTATTTCTTTTTTTCCAGTTAAAATTCATTAAAACCTCCATTTAAACTTATTTATCTACTCTCATCAGAATACTACAAGTTTATACACATGGGAAGAAGGATTTTAAGTCCAAAAATCCAAGAAAAATGAGTTTAACACATGATTTATTAGATAAATTTCATAATGTTTGCAACAACATGCGTTTCAAGACTAAAGACATTTTTTATCCCTTCAAGACTTGAATAAATTCCTATCTTTATGAAAATCCCTAATTTTTCAAGAAAACTTAAAAAACTTTATTCTTAAAATACCTTTATCAAGCTAAATATTATTTCCAAAACTTTTTATTTCATAAAACGTTAACACCAAGTTTTCTTGAAATATATCATTTTACTCAACATTCTTAAAATCCTTTTATGCCATCTTACACAAAACCAAAACAATTAATTTCTTAAACAATTCATGCCTCCTACTCTGACATGCTCTAACAATAAGAACAATACTATGGATAAATAGAGTAATTAAACTAAGTGTAGAGTTTCCCCACCTCAAAGAAGCTCCAACAATGGTAGGATAAAGTGTAGAAGAAGATGGCAACCTTTAACCTCCTAAGGTGGCCTAAAGAGGTTGCCTAACTCCATCAAGCTTGACTCCATGAAAACTCCAAACAAGACCCCCTTCAAACTCCATAAATTTCTGCATCTTCTTATTCAAAAGCCCCCAAAAATAACTCCCGAAATCTTTATCTTGTATACACAACCTAATTTTACCCTCAGTAAAGCTTGTAAAGAAATAATAAGGTTTAGAAATGGTATAGTGTGGTGGTGGCAAGGTGTAACAATGGTAGGAGAGGCTTGGGGAAGATGAAACACGAATGAAACTTGAGAGATAGGTAAATGCTAATATAAAATGGTAGGGAAGACCCACCATCTCTCTCCCATATAACCCCAAATAAACCCAAAAAATGTTTTAAAAGACCAAGGGCAACACACTTAACACGTTTTTATGATCTTAAGTCTTTACAGATCGACGCCTCATCAATCTAAGGGTCCAAAATACAACAACACACAAGGGCAACTCGAAATAACAAATTTCTCATGTGCTCGTTTGAATGAGATCACGTCTCGTTTGAATGACATAATAATGAGGGGTAAAATCCTATACAGAGGTGTTTTGTTAGAACTTCATTAGAAGATCGTTCAAACAAGAAAGGCTTCTCATTCGAATGACTCCCCACATCGTTAGAACGATATAATTAATACTAAATTCCAATTTGGCCTATAAATTTCCAATTATTTTTGAGAAAGACACAATGTAAACAATTATTGATAACCATCCATAAATTATTCATTCGAATTCCTAAGGGTTCTATATAATTCCAAATTACATGGAGAAAGGGATAAAATATAGGGCATGGGTGTCACAATGACTTTCAGAGAGAGGGCCTCTAATATGAAGAAGGGAGGGGTCAGATAAGGTCCCAAGATTGGGGAGAGCAATGAGCCATACCGAGCGCAGGGGGTTCACAACATCAGAGGGGAACACGGCATGAGGGTCAACCCCTAAAGGATTGATAAGATCGGATCATCAGTGCCACCAGGACGATAAGAGATAGGGTCTATAGGGCCTCCTGGCCAAGGACACCATGGTTATCAGGGCCAATAAGTCCAGAGATAGAGGGGTCAGGGTCGATAGGGACAAGGCCTGCAGGATCAAAACTAAGGCCAGGGACAACAGGATTTTCATCACGATCATCCCGTCAGAAGTCCATGTTTCACTTGTGGTGTGTTGGGACACTCTTCCAAAAAGCTCCCTAGGGGAAACCAGGCTGTCAGGTCCAGTATCAACAGGGGAAACAATAGGGCGTGCCAACCCCACCTAAATACCAGGCATTATCACTACCACCACGGTTACTATCATTGCCACCATGACTGAGATACCTGACATAAAGTTGCCTGTAATTGCATTATGGACTTATGTTTTACGTTTTTCAGTAGGACCAATAGGCCTCAAAACATGCCATAGAGGGTACACTTCATGTTTATGGTAGTTATGCATGGGTTTTATTGGACGCATGAGCATCACACTTGTTTGTTAGCACTAATTTTGCCAAAACATAGGGATTATTAGAGATTTCTACAGATGTTTCTATGAACATGGACACCTCAGTGGGTAGGGGTGTTGCCTTATGTCATGTTTATAGGGAAGTGGTAGTTGAGATTGACCGTTTGTGTTTCTTGGCGAACTTGTTGATTTTAGACATACAAACTGATGATGTCATTTTGGGTATGGATTGATTACCACAGTATCACACGTATATAGAATGCAAGTGGAATCCTATCACATTTTCCATTCTTAGGTAGGATATGTTCCTTATATCAATCCCTAGGATCATAGGAGGGTCTATAACTCATTTGTATTACATCGATGCGACTCCATCAGAGAATATCACCATATCATTATAGCCGATACCGGATATCCTAGAGTTTACAGACGTATTTGATGAGGTACTAGTGTTACTACCACCATGATAGATCGATTTATTTATAAATTTGGCAGCAGGCATTAGGCCCATTATAAGGGCACCTTAATGGATGGCTCCATTGGAGATAAGGGATTTACGAAACAATAATGATCAGTTCCTGAGATAGGGGTTCACAAAGAGGAGTAGATCTTCGTGAGGAGATCCTATGTTATTTTTGAAGAAAAATGATGGTTTGTTAATTATTTATATGGTCTATCTGGAGTTGAACATGTTTATTAGACATAACAAGTATCCATTACCACGTATCAATGATATGTTCGATCAATTAAGGGGAGCGTCAGTCTTTTTGAAGATGAACTTGCGCTCGTGGGATCATTAGCTGTGGATATGGGAGGAGGATATTTCGAAGACAAACTTTTTTATGTGGTATGGATCTTATGATTTTTGGGTCATTTCATTTGCATTGATTAACACACTAACAATGTTTATGGATCTGATGAACATGGTGTTCTGCTCATTTCTAAACCAATTCTTCATAATGTTCATTGACAACATATTTATGTATTCTTGATACAAATACGAGCACGCATTGCATATGAGGACGTTTTTGCAGAAACTTTGAAAGCATAAGTTATATGCTAAGTTTTCTAAGTGAGGGGTTTGGCTAAAGGAACAGGAATTTTTGGTCCATATCGTATTAAAGGCGGGAATTTCGATGTATCCTAGCAAGGTATCAACCGTGATGGAGTAGGGACAACTTGTAATGCCTATGGAAGTTAGGAGTTTATTAGATTGGGATAGATATTACCAAAGGCTTATTCAGGGGCTCTCTATGATTAACAGGCCACTGACTCTGTAATGGAAAATTTCCATTTGAGTATATATGTAGTGTCGGCTTAATTTCGGACAAAACTAATTGATTCATAAGATAGTACATTTTCCTATCCTTTTAAGTCTATGATGTTTGAGTTGAAGACGTAGTAGGCACGAGTGTGAACATTACATCATTTCCAGTTTATGTGCCTAGATTTTAAGTAATCAATATTTGGATTCCAAGGTCTCTAAAGGTATGAATGCATTCAATATATATAGAGACTTGGTTAATTTTTTATGGGTGTCTTTTTTATAAATCTTTTGTCATAACGACTTTTTATTTTTCTCACAAAATCATTTTAAAACTTTGCATGAAAGTTTTTGGTCTTAAAAAGTATTTTTGGATTTTTTGAAATCTCGTTCGAATGACATTTTTTCTTTTTCAATCGAGGTCGTTTGAACAAGTTATCAAACGAGCTTCTAACGATTTTCTGCCATTTTTTTCTGATTTTTCGTTAGAACTCTCGTTTCGACCACTTTGAGAACATTTCACAAGACTTTTGAGAACAATTTTTCACAAGACTTTTGTAGGAAAACAATTTTTCACAAGACTTTTGAGAACATTTCGACCACTTTGAGAGAAAAAAATTTCCATCCAAAAGTCCCATTTTTATGTTGTATTTTCATGGTTTAATTTCTACCAAAACACAAAGTTTACACCCATGTTTTAGTTTATCGAAGTTCCTACATATATTATATTGTTTGAGATCATATTTTTTACTCCAGGTTTCATCTCTACTCAAAAGGAGAAAAGTTTACTATGAAGGAGTCTGTTCGTTATTTTGTGGTGTACATAGCAAGAAAGCCTTCATGTGTAGTTGACGGTAGCTGAGCCTCGTCGATGGACGTCAAGACTGCAGTGGATTCTGGACTTATCAACTACGTATAGGTAGAAGCGAGAAAAATCGTCAAGGCTTGCGAAGGAGTCGAATCGAGGAGGCAAGTCTTTCGTCTTTATTATGTAAAACCATACCTAGTGGATTTGTTGGCTGGTCCATCCGAGGTTTTTCCCGTTATGGGTTTTCCTCATACATCGTGGTCTTGTGTTGCGATTGTTTATTTTATCTTGCAAAAACACCTACATGCATGCTTAGGACTAAAACGATAAAAAATGGTCAAATTACAACAATGGTGTAATTTTGGTGCTAATTATGTTTGGGTAATTTTAAGTTAATTTGATTCAAGTTGGCATAATTAATTTGGCAAAATGCATGATTAAGCTTGTTTGGCAGAGTTTTGAACATGAATTGGATTAAAATTTATTTAAGTTGAAATTTAATTATCTGTTTAGTTTAATTTAATTTCACTTTAATTTTGAAAGAAATTAAAAAATTTAAAGAAATTAAAATTTGGGATATATCGGTGACCATCGCCCCTTTGAGATTGGTATTAGAGAAGGAGTGCTAAATTATCGTGTTGTGACACCCCGCCTAATTAAATACCGGGCGATCAATCCTTTATTAAATTAAAATCAAGGTGAACAGTTGGTTCATTCTTAGCATCACTGTCGCAAAATAAAATTTTCCAGTTTAAACACCCTAAATAATTAAGCTAAGTGTCAAAAAAATTTAAAACTTTATTTCCACCTTTATTTAATTCCAATTTTAAAACCTTTTAATAACCAACAATTTAAGAATCACACAAGTGCTACGGATATCCATCAACACAAAAGAATTAATCCATCTAGATTAACCAAACCAAATTTAAACTACAAAGGAAATCATCCTGACAAGAGTTAATACCCAAAGAGTACCTAATGCTGAAAATAAATGAACATACATCTCCGACAAATATACACTGAATCGGAAATGGGAGAAACATTCCGTAACTATGAATAACTATAACAAGAACCGAATCAATGAAGAGGTCGTCTAAAACAAAGGCCTACATCTCCCACGTAAGCTACAACACGTCCAATCCAAAGAACCTACGCATGACGCCTCTGTGGCTGGGCACCTGTAAAATATACATAGATATACAAGAGAGAAGAGATAACAGAAAATGGGACAGAGCCCGATTGTAAAACAGTTTTAAAAATAGTTTAGAAAGTATTTAAAATGCTTACCTGCTAATGAAACAACCATGCTAGTATACGACACTCTTTTGAGAATTCTCACCTCCCGCCTAGTGTGCATGCCTACCGTACTAATGAATCTCATAAGTCTCCCTAACTTATTCTCCATACGGTTTTATCACTTGAAAATAAGGTTATGATATTCACTTTAGAAAGTCAATCTCTTCAGGATTTATTTAGTTTTTTAGAATAACCCCGCACCGTCATAAAGTTTCCAAATACTTATAGTGAAGTTGAAGAATTTATACATTTCTTAACTCATATTATGCACAGTAGAAAGTTCTCATATAGATATACGTATATATATTAGTTACACGTATAATATATATACTAACGACACCCCACATAAAATCTATGGTGCAAGGTTTCCATATATAAGTATATATATATACTAATCACTCATATAATATATATGTATGTATGTATATATATATATATATATATATATATATATATATATATATATATATATATACTAACGGCACCCTACATAAAAACTATGGTGTTGGCATTCCATGTATCACACATATTTAGGGAAATGCTAGTTCGAAATCACTCTCGAACTGCATTAACATAAAACACATACAAATGGAGACAAAGCATAGTTCCAAGTCACTAAGAGGTCAGCACATACCCTCACGTCCCTTAGGACCGTCTGACTATCAATCAGATAGCCTGTAGCAAGGAATCCTATGTTCTAGGGTACAAGTCAATATCCCCCATAAAGGTCCCATCGAGATAAGACCGTCCCTGCGCAGAAACCCCCGTGATAGCAAGTAGCCCGAGTATGATTTTTATACAGATATAATATATGCACAATCACACGGTCATATATATATATATACACATCCACATTGCTAAATTAGGTGCGCTCACGAACTATAATTATAATTATCCGTTATTACACATTTTACTCGATTATTTCATATAACGGAATCGTTATTTGTATTCCCATTTATTTTTCACTTCATACTCACTTCTCCTCTCTCGAAGTATTCAAAGTGTAATTTCAGTAGGCATTTACTCACTTACGTTCAGGTCTAACTCCCTTACGAGTCCCGATCTTTTTATTAAATAATACGCATGATTTCTTATACACGTGAATGATTCCTCGTTAACCCAAAATCTCATCCTACACTAAAATGTTACTCAACGGGGTCTACCGAGGCCCTACTGGTCACCTCTATATCCCATTATACTCCAACAACAACAATCAAGGGTTCCCATACATTTTAATCAGATTAAACTAACGAATGAGAAATATGCAGTTTTCCAGGATGGGTCGATCGATCGGAGAAAAAGGGTCGATCGATCGATGCTCTTGGCTCGCTCGATCGATCAAGCAGTTCTAGCCCAGAAACTGCAAATTAAACCTACGGGTTTCATCTTCCAATTCTTCTAAAAACATCATTAACAACTTTAGAATTCTCAAATAAATATACTACAAGTTCTATATACATATATATAAGGTTTCCAACGTGAAACATGTGTAATTTCATCAACAATGTCAAATTAATGGGATAAAATTGACATAATCTTTAAGAACCCTAATTTTGGAAGAAATGTCCATCCCTCTAATTAATTCCCAGATTTCTTGTTTATAAACTCATAATAATTCCTGGGTGATCCTCTACATATCATGGGTATATCCAAAATATATTGAATCTCTCTAATCATGCGATGTAAAGTCTCTTAATCAATAATTTCTTTCATGGGGCAAGTCCTAAACAATCCTAGACTATCATGATTGAGGCATTAACTAAAAATAAATCAAGATAGATACTTGCCTAGGAATTTAGTTTCTGATTTACAAAGGGAAAAGGTATGGTTGTGTTGCTCGTTCCGCGATCTACGTTTTGGTGGTGGCGGCAGTGAAAACGGTTGAGTCTTTGGCCTTGAATTTCTTGAAAAGTTGCCAACTTCTTCTCTAATGGTCGTCCTATGATTTTGTGTTTGTTAACCCTAGAAGACAACTCCTAAAGGCTGATATATCCTTAGGAAATTCGTGGGTTTAATTCCACAAAAATATAAAATGTCTAAAATACCCTCCCTGGATGTCAATTAGGCCTAAAAATGCCCCGAGACCCAAACTAAACTCCCGGGTACACTTTTCTGACTATCTCGACCCTTCCGGACACTTTGGCGCACTCAAAATGACCATACGAGCAACTTATAATTTATTCACTTTATATAGTAATAATTTAGTCCTGACATGACACAGGCACGTCCCGACTTAAATTTCCATAATTTCCATTTCATTCACTCGTGACAATTTTCATAACATAAATCTTATATATTACTTTACTCAATATGTAATATCTAAGGAATCAACAAACTTTCAATAATTACTAACTCTCGTCAAGCCAGTAAATATTTAAAATAACTTTTAGGATTAAAATTAAATTAATTTATCTCAATTAAATTTAATAAATCCCTAAATCTAAAAGCCACAAAAATACGGGGTATTACATACTTCCCCCCTAATAATGAAATTTCATTCTGAAATTCAGAAAATAAGGCCTCTCTGGTAAAACACATTTTGGATACCTTAACAGTACGCAACTTATCCACATAGTAAGGCGCTCAATCACTATAGCCCCCGCCTCACAGCAAGCTTGTTTAACACTCTTCATTAAAGATACTTCACATTGTGCTCATATCCGACAACATTCGCATAAGACACGCATATACACTATTAATTCCCATTATTTCAATATCATTGGGAAGCCGCACCTCACTACATAACAACTACTCGGATTTATTTAAAAATAAAACTCTCATTCTGAGAGAAACCATATGAACATCTGACCACTCTTGTTCGCCTAAAACAGTCGTGGAATGCCACCATAGTGATCGGATTATTCTCGATCGATCCAAAATTATGATTATCCACTCACCTTTAAACATACGCAGAGGGAGAATAGTTAAGGTTTTTCCACACCAAAACTTCAATAAGTACCTCGTTCACGACAAACAGGTACGAGTGCTTCTACGGAACTCTACCATTATGTAATATCCTCCCCCAATTACCGTATTGTTCCACTTTTTAGCTATAACCGTTGTGGAAACGAAATGATCACCAAGATTCTAACATCACCTTCACGTGGCTCCACTACTTGTTAATCACCGTGCGCCTGCTCCTCGGCTATGGGTGATACCTCCTACTCAAAATGAAACGTTATCTCCGTTGTTTATTGAAATCCCATATTGAAGGTGGGATTCACAAATTTCATCCTGATTCATAAAATAGTTCCATATAGGACCATGTATCGGCGCAATCCCTTCCTTTCAAAGGAAGACTGGGGCACCCTAGTTAAATTTGTAAATCACCCCAAAGGAATGTCAATCACTTCCTTCTTGGGCGACTTACTCCACATGTTCGGATGAACCCTTGATCTTACCTTGAAGATGGCAACCCATCCAAGGACTTTATCGACTTTACCGCCCTCTTCCGTTACAGGTATTGTTGATAACCACAAAATTCTCTATTTGATCCCCTTATTCCAACCGATCTTTATTTATGAGTGGTGTATGCAGAGACTACTCACTACGTCCCGCTCAACATCGACTTTCCTTAAAATTTCTCACATTAAGTGACACTTAATACTCCCCTTCCTTCCTTGATGTATATCGAAAGTTCCGACCCGTGCACTTTTCTCCACGATGCGCACTTCTGGATCTTTTGTACCATACTAACATTATCACTCTTTGTATGCACAACTCGCTCTCAACATTTAACTAATTACAACTCCGTCTTGAGTGTTCTCTATATATTTAAATTCTACCCTTCTCAAGGAATGCCCCTTTGTAAACGGCTTCCCACAGCCTTCCAACCAGATTTGGTGTGCTACTCTAATTGTACACGTATATATGGATTTATCATCTTTCACACGGTGATTAATCCTCTCTACCACTTTTACTTCGTTATGTTAGTCCCACAAACATATATTCCACACGTCTATTCCCACGTCCCTTCAACTCGGACGATTTTTTTTTAACATTAACTAATCATGATATCTACACACCCTATGAACCATGCATACTAGCGTAAGCATCACATACACTTCACACATAATAACCAATTCTTTATTTTCCTAGTGCTCACAATGTGATTGCAACTCTTGGGTACTCTCACTCACCCTAGAAATTGAAATTCTAAATCCTCCTTATCATCGTTCCACCCCTCAACTCATGGTGGTAAAACAAAACTTTCAATGCTTTCTTACCACGCAACTGGATCCACTGGCCTTAAATCATAATTCAACTACCAACTTACAGATATAATTATCTGCTCCTATTACGATCGAGGTACTGAACTCACGGACTAATGACCAAACCTCTTCCTATTTCCAACCTTTTGCTAAGTTTCATGCGTGGGATGTCTCGCAAAGTGAAATCCAAACAAGGAACCCCCCCGATACACTACTACCTAGCATTATCGGTTATCAAAATCCGTTAGTCCCTCCGTCCATAGCATGTACCCCTTTACTCCGTCTCTTGACAGAAAGTTACATGTCTTCCTGTAATTATACTTAACAACGAATATTTTGCCAATTGTACAATCATTCAATATTGGTGGTAATCACACTCCATAAACCTCGAATACATATGCTCGGGGATCTCGAAATTATGTCCCCAAACATATGGGTCCAACTCTTAACTCTCACATCTCTAAAGAATAGGTATAACAATGCGCTCTTCCTCTCACCAAGTTTTGAGCACTAAACATCATAATGAGTTAAATCTTTTCGCTCCACAGTAAACCCAATACATACTAAATCATAACAACAAAGTCCCCACACACACCGGGATCGAATATATCGATTCCAGTATTCCCTCCGGAGTCTTTTAAATTGATAATATAAGTGTGAGTCCGACCCTCTCGCAGGTGAGGCCTCGCCAGAATAAAACATGCTGCACTAATGCAACCACTCCGATAGCCTTGCAATAACTGCCTACTATCGTACAAACCATTTTTATAAAGTTGTAATCAATACCATATTATACTCGTGTATCATATCACTAAAATGAGTAACCTCAATAAATTATATAACACTATTAATTTACTCATTCATCCTCCGCGGATAGCACTAGGGAAAATCCCGCTACACTAGGGAAGAATATTCACATGATAATATCGTTTGTAGTTATACGCATTAAACTTGTCTCACATGTTAATCTAGCAATGAAAAAAATATAATGACTCGCTCGTGTCACATAAACACACCTCATCCTCTGAGGATAAAACTTATACTTCTACCTTGCCAATCGTCTTGATTGCACAAATGGTCCCGGACGTAACACGCCTGTCCAACCAACACAAAACAACTTTAATTGTTGTCTGTTACTAGGCACCATACTCTTATCCCTTTACTCACTTCGGGAAAACATCAATGTGTGCGATTTCACTCTCCACAAAATACCTCTACACATAATCCACTTATCACCTGTCATACTAACCATATTAGGATTGTCCTTCTCTCGGACCTTGGGTAGGCTCAATTCATGTTGGCTATCCTTTAACCTCGTTGACCTTAAATAACATGCTAGTGGCTACAATAGTCCTTAATGAATTCTCCATCGCTTTGGTAAGAATTTAGCTATTCGAATCATTTAAATGGGTCCCCTGACGTGTATCCCCACCCCCTTGGAGTGCTACACTACCATTGTTGCATCCAGTCTTATTCTTGACTATCTTCTTCGATTCTTTTAGCTTCCCACACAAAGAAGCATTAACATCTCTATTGTCAAAGCACGACATTGATAACTTCTTAATCGACCATCGAGCAGAGTCCCCTTTTTGGTGTTGTTAACTATTTTTACGAGTCGATTTCCCACTTGGAGTCATCTCCTCCATTTGTATCTACATCCTCCGATACAAGATTCGCCAATGGATTAGATTCATATTCACAAATGGACCTTTGTCAGGTCCTCATGTGATGAGTTCAAAACAACGTTCACTTCTTATCCTGAGCATCTGATGAAGGAATATGCCTTCAAACTGTACCTAAGATTCTTCTACATGCATAGCATTTAACTTCTAAAAATGGTGGTGACTCCCACCATTATAACTTCGTTCCGACAAGCTAAGAAAAAATTTCTCCAAATTTTCACTTTCAGTTAGCCACACGCCGTCCTATGTCTACACCTTTGGATACTTTACCTCCTTAGGCTAACACACATAATTCCTGCATTTTTAGAATTTCCATTGACAGTTCTCTACAATGCTTCGTCTGAATTTTCCCAGTCGTGCCACATTGGGGTGAGTTTAATCTTGCACCTCTTTCGACTATAGCAACATTTGGAAATCAAAAGTTACGCCCTAGCCGTCTTTACAGTCCTGTCTTCCCGTGCCATAATAGGGGTGACCTTAACTACGGTCATCATCCTCGAATATGCTCTACCACCTCAATTGATCCTTGCCTCCTGTTGTCCGCCCAACGGCCCTTACCTGCTATATTTCATTGTTCGAACATGCCCGAATGTAAATAAGATTCACTAATGTACATACTTTATAGCAGGAGAATGGAATCTCACCATAGAAAACAACAATCCTAAACATAGGGCTCTATATCAAACAAAGTAACGCTAAAAGCATAACAAGCCGTACAGATCCTAAGGACACTAGAACCTGATACTCTGATACCACCTATGACACCCCGCCTAATTAAATACCAGGCGATCAATCTTTTGTTAAATTAAAATCAAGGTGAACAGTTGGTTCATTCTTAGCATCACTGTCGCAAAAAAAAAATCCAATTTAAACACCCTAAATAATTAAGCTAAGTGTCAAAATAATTTAAAACTTTATTTCCATCTTTATTTAATTCCAATTTGAAAACCTTTTAAATAACCAACAGTTTAATAATCACACAAGTGCTACGGATATCCATCAACACAAAAGAATTAATCCATCTAGATTAACCAAACCAAATTTAAACTACAAATGAAATCATCCTGACAAGAGTTAATACCCAAAGAGTACTGATACATCCCTGACAAATCTACACTGAATGGGAAATGGGAGAAACATGCCCTAACTATGAAGAACTATAACAAGAACCGAATCAATGAAGAGGTCGTCTAAAACAAAGTCCTACAACTCCCACATAAGCTACAACACACCCAATCCAAAGAACCTATGCATGACGCCTCTGTGGCTGGGCACCTGTAAAATATACATAGATATACAAGAGAGAAGAGATAACAGAAAATGGGACAGAGCCCGATTGTAAAAAAATTTTAAAAATAGTTTAGAAAGTATTTAAAAAGCTTACCTGCTAATGCAACAACCATGCTAGTATACGACACACTCTTGAGAATTCTCACCTCTCGCCTAGTGTGTACGCCTACCGTACAAATGAATCTCATAAGTCTCTCTAACTTATTCTCCATAAGGTTTTATCACTTGAAAATAAGGGTATGATATTCACTTTAGAAAGTCAATCTCTTTAGGATTTATTTAGTTTTTTAGAATAACCCCTCACCGTCATAAAGTTTCCAAATACTTATAGTGAAGTTGAATAATTTATACATTTCTTAACTACTATTACTCACAGTAGAAAGTTATCATATACATATACGTATATATTAGTTACACGTATAATATATATACTAACGGCACCCCACATAAAATCTATGGTGCAAGGTTTCCATATATAAGTATATATATATATATATATATATATACCAATCACTCATATAATATATATATATATATACCAATCACTCATATAATATATATATATATATACACTAACGGCACCCCACATAAAAACTATGGTGCTGGCATACTCTGCTATCTAGTCCCTGTATCACACATATTTAGGGAAATGCTAGTTCGGAATCACTCTCGAACTGCATTAACATAAAACACATAAAAATGGAGGCGAAGCATAGTTCCAAGTCACTAAGAGGTCAGCACATACCCTCACGTCTCTTAGGACAGTCTGACTATCAATCAGATAGCCTGTAGCAAGGAATCCTATGTTCTAGGGTACGAGTCAATATCCCCCATAAAGGTCCCATCAAGATAAGACCGTCTCGGTGGAAACCCCCGTGATAGCAAGTAGCCCGAGTATGATTTTTTTACAGATATAATATATGCACAATCACACGGTCATATATATATATATATACACACATCCACATTGCTAAATTAGGTGCGCTCACGACCCATAATTATAATTATCCGTTATTACACATTTTACTCGATTATTTCATATAACGGAATCGTTATTTATATTCCCATTTATTTTTCACTTCATACTCACTTGTCCTCTCTCGAAGTATTCAAAGTGAAATTTCAGTAGGCATTTACTCACTTACGTTCAGGTCTAACTCCCTTACGAGTCCCGATCTTCTTATTAAATAATACGCATGATTTCTTATACACGTGAATGATTCCTCGTTAACCCAAAATCTCATCCTACACTAAAATGTTACTCAACGGGGTCTACCGAGGCCCTACTGGTCACCTCTATATCCCATTATACTCCAACAACAACAATCAAGGGTTCCCATACATTTTAATCGGATTAAACTAACGAATGAGAAATATGCTATTTTCCAGGATCGATCGATCGATCGGAGAAAAGGGGTCGATCGATCGATCAGTCGATCGATCGATGCTCTTGGCTCGCTCGATCGATCAAGCAGTTATTGCCCAGAAACTGCAAATTAAACCTACTGGTTTCATCTTCCAATTCCTCCAAAAACATCATTAACAACCCTAGAATTCTCAAATAACTATACTACAAGTTCTATATACATATATATAAGGTTTCCAACGTGAAACATGTGTAATTTCATCAACGATGTCGAATTAATAGGGTAAAATTGACATAATCTTTAAGAACCCTGATTTTGGAAGAAATGTCCATTCCTCTAATTAATTCCCAGATTTCTTGTTTCTAAACTCATAATAATTCATGGGTGATCCTCTACATATGATGGGTATATCCAAAATATATTGAATCTCTCTAATCATGCGATGTAAAGTCTCTTAATCAACAATTTCTTTCATGGGGCAAGTCCTAAACAATCCTAGACTATCATGATTGAGGCATTAACTAAAAAAAAAGAAAGATAGATACTTGCCTGGGAATTTAGTTTCTGATTTGTAAAGGAAAAAGGTATGGTTGTGCTCCTCGTTCCGCGATCTATGTTTTGGTGGTGGTGGCGGTGAAAGCGGTTGAGTCTTTGGCCTTGAATTTCTTGAAAAGCTTGCCAACTTCTTCTCTAATGGCCGTCCTTTTATTTTGTGTTTGTTAACCCTAGAAGACAACTCCTAAAGGCTGATATATTCTTAGGAAATTCGTGGGTTTAATTCCCCAAAAATATAAAATGTCTAAAATACCCTCCCGGGATGTCAATTAGGCCTAAAAATGCCCCGAGACCCAAACTAAACTCCCGGGTACACTTTCCTGACTATCTCGACCCTTCCGGACACTTTGACTCTCTCAAAATGATCATACGAGTGACTTATAATTTATTCACTTTATATAGTAATAATTTAGTCCTGACACGACACAGGCGCATCCCGACTTAAATTTCTATAATTGTCATTTCATTCACTCGTGATAATTTTCATAACATAAATTTTATATATTACTTTACTCAATATGTAATATCTAATGAATCAACAAACTTTCAATAATTACTAACTCTCGTCACGCTAGTAAATATTTAAAACAACTTTCAGGATTAAAATTAAATTAATTTATATCAATTAAATTTAATAAATCCCTAAATTTAAAATCCATAAAAATATGGGGTATTACACGTGTTAAGATCCTTTGTCATAATATTTTACTTTAAAAATGGAAAATTACCTTTTGCAAAATTTCCTGTTTTGGATGGCTCCAACTACGTGTATTGGAAAACGCGTATAAGGTCAGCACGTAAATCCTTGGATGACCGGGTTTGGCTATCGGTAGTTAAAGGGTGGGCCCCACTAAGATGATTAGAATGAGAGGTTAGTTTACCTAAACCTGTAAAAATATGGAGTGAGACTGAGCATAAGTTAGCTAATTTTAATTCCCGTTGTTTAAATCCCCTTTTTAGTGTGGTTACACTGGATGAGTTTCACGGGATTATGATATGTGAAAAGTCTAAGGAGGCATGGAATATACTCCAACTCACCCATGAGGGAGCAAGTGTCGTGAAAGCTTCGAAACATCAAAACCTCACCACTCAATTTGAAACCATTGAAATGTTAGAAAGTGAGACATTTGATGAGTTTTATGCAAGATTGTCAGATATTGTGAATTAATATTTTAATTTAGGAGAAAAGATACCCGACAATCGTGTTGTAAAGAAAATTTTAAGGTCATTACCCAATAGATTTATTCCTAAGTTGACTATTTTAAATTCTTGAGGAACTTTAGACTCTCCGAAACTAGAAGAGGTTGTAGGTGACTTACAAACCTATGAACTTGATATGTTTCCCTCCAAGGATGAGAAGAAGAAAGACAAGGGCATAGCTTTTAAATCCCAAAAGGAGGAAACATCTATTTTGGATGATGAGTTTGAGATTGAATCGGAAGATATGGCTTTGTTTGCTAGGAAGTTTAGAAAATTTCTCAAGACTAATAAGGAGAAACTTAAAAATGATTTTAATAAGTATGAGAAGTCTAAACATAGTGAAGCCGAGAGATTACCTAAAAATCATAATGAAGATCTTAATAGGGATGAGTCAAATAAGTGTTATAGTTGTGAGGGTTATGGCCATAGGGCATTCGAGTGTCCCACTAAACTAAGGAAGGAGGATAAGCAGCCAATTTCATATAATGCAACTTCACCGCATTCTTAGAAAGTCATGTGAGCATTAATAATGAATCTTCCCATGAAGATATTACTTCACATGACACTTCTAAGGCCATTGTTTATGAATCCCAAAAGTTTAACTGTAAAGAGAGTGGAGAAGAAAGTGAGAATGAAGATGAGGGAGAAGAGAGTGAACTTCAAGTGGCCTTCCATGAGTTGTATACAAAATCATTGAAATTAAAAAGGTATAACTTGAAGTTAGAAGCTAAAATTAGAGAACATGTCATGTCCAATGATGAGAGTATTTTAGTTGAAGATCTTAAGGCAGGCGAGACAATTCTTCGTGAGAAGCTAGAGTAAGTATAAGGTGAAAGAGATAGCCTTAAAGGTTTAATGGAGGCTATGAAGAAATGGCTTCTCGAGTTTGAATAGAGTAGGTGTTTAATTGAGTCTCGAATAGTAGAACTTGAAGAAAAATTGAAAGACTCAATTCGAGTCAAATTTTATTCGGAGTGTAGGGCGGAGAAATTAGATAAAATCTTAGGGACGGTACAAATCAAAGATGGAAAGTGTGGTATTGGCTTCGATACTCTAGATACTTCCACTAATAAAGCCAAAAACATAGTTTTTAGAGAATCGCCTAGGAACACTTTACAAGATCAATCATTAGGTCATACTTCACGTCGTGCTTTCATTTGCACACATTGTGGTCAGAAGGGGAAGATTAGGAAATTTTGTTTTGATCTTAGAAATGGTCCTAGAAAGTCAAAGGGTAGAGTCTCCAAGGTCATCAAATCTCGAGAGCATTGTGTTTTAATTGTGTAGGTTAGACGATCTGATTTGGAGGCTTTACATGATAGACTTTATGATTCTCATTTACTTTCATATGATTCCTCACTTGTTAAATCTAAAGGTTAATTGTGTTGTTGTTTTTTGCATACACTAGCTTTTGTGACTTATGATATATTCTTTCTAGTTATATGTTTGTTTTTCATTTTCTAGTCTTTGCTTCATCATATATGTGTTGCTATAATTATGACTTGTGTACCTTTTGTATTTAATTTTATTTATTGTGTCTTAGTTGAAAAATACAAAAAGATTTTTGTTTGTCTTTTGGGTTGTCTTTGTGTTTGTATAAAAAACTTGAAAAACTCAAAAAGATTTTCTACTTTTATGTATTTTTAGTTTTACACATTTTATGTGGCATATACTTGTGTTTGAATCCAATATCATCCCCGCTTCCACGTGGCTCGAACTTTTGGTTAATATTTTCAATCCTTAAAGTGTTCTTCATCAAGCTTGTATGGAGTATTTTGACTTTGACTTGCTTAATGGATTCTCTTTTTATATGCCTCGATTCACACATGCACGAGCTCGTTTGATATTTAACTTCAAATGTACGTTTGAGCTAACTGAGATGTTCTCCTATCAATTTAGTTATCTACATGTTTCTATGACTATAGAGGATTTGTGCATGTAAGAATCATTGCCCAAATTTAAAAATTAGAAAACAATGTTTATCCGGTGTAGTTGTTTATCAATGGAATCGGGCTACAAAAGATAACATTACTTTGCGCGAAAAATCCACAATTGAAATATGGCCTAAAAAAATGTGGCATTGTTAAAATGAACCAAGGACAAAGTAGTTGATTTTTATATGAACATTTAAAAAAAAAAGAAAACGATTATTATATTTGAGAAATTTTGGATGGATATATTAATGGGTTTTCACAATGACAATATATCCTAGTTATGCTTATTTTGTCATGACTATATTGGTTCGTAGAATCATTAAAATTCTAGGCTTGTGTTCATTGTGTATGTTTGTTTCGTGAGTTCACTTTATATTGTCACATGAGTCTTTATTTAAGTTCGATAAAGTTTTTCATTCAAATAAGAACTCCGTGAACATGTTTAAGTGATTGGGTCTTAATTCTTTCATGCTAGTTCACACCCCTTAACTACTGTTTACCACATGCTATTTAGACACATTTTTTCCATATTAGTGTGGAAAGTTTAATGTATTGTGTGTCGTGTGTGTGCGTGTGCATTATTTGTATTTTTTATGTATATATATGGTATTTTTTTTTAGTCTTTACCTTTCTATCTAGTCCATGTTAACTCATGTTAAAATATATATTCTTCTTATTGCGATTGATATCTCTTGCTTATATTAGTCTATTCTATTTAGTATCATTTTCTATCGCATCATAGTTGGTATTTATTAATCTTTGTGTTGGATTAGTTGCTTCTCATGCCATGGGCTTTATTATTCTTACCACTTTATTCACCATTGCATGATATACTCGTTTTTCCATTATTTATATCCCTTATTTCATTTAGGGGGAGTATTTGATTTAATTGGGGAGAAATATGTTATTTAATACATTTTAATCTTTGTCTATTCCTGAACAAAAAGGGGGAGAAATGGTATCTAAACCTTTTAATTGGGGAGATCTAACTTAGGGAGATATGTCGCTTTCTTAAGTAGGCCATGTTAGACAAAGGGGGGTATTTAATTATGTTATTTATCTTATTATATTCACTATGCTTTTGATCGTGTGTTTAAGTGTGTAGGTTTTCATCTTTATTGTCAACATTTTAAAGAGGCAAAGAATTGTATCCCATGTGTCTAGTCAAGCGTCTATATTTTTTATTTTGGGAGGGTTGTGTCCTTTTAGAAGAGCTTGATGGCCCATAGGATTTTTTATTTTAGGTTTTGTCCTGGAATAGCCAAAAGGGGATACTTGTAAGGCCAAATTTCCAATTGAGTCTATTTATATTGTTGGCTTAATTCAGGAGAAAACTAATTGAGTCATAGGATAGTACTTTTCCATATCCTTTTAAGCTTATGGCGTTTTAGTTGAAGACGTAGCGGACAACAGTTTTAAGATTACATCATTCCCAATTTATGTGCCAAGTTTTTAAGTCATCAACATTTGGATTCCAGGGTCTCTAAAGGTATGAATGCATTTAACATATATAGAGACTTGGTTAATTTTTTTTGGGTGTCTTTTTATAAATATTTTGTTATAACGACTTTTATTTTTCTCAGAAAATCATTTTATAACTTTGCATAAAAGTTTTTGGGCTTAAAATGCATTTTTGGATTTTTTGAAATGTCGTTCAAATGACATTTTTCCTCATTCAAACGAGGTCATTTGAACGAGATAGCAAACGAGCTTTTAATGAATTTCTACCCTTTTGTTGATTTTTCGTTACAACTCTTGTTCAAACGAATCGTTCAAACGAGATATCTAACGATATTTGGCCATTTATCTCTGTTTTTTGTTAGTACCTCATTCAAACCAAGTCATTCAGACGACATTCAAAAGTCGTTCGAATAACCTGGGGAGTATTTCTCAGTTTTCTTTTTTAACTTCCATTTTCCCCACTAACTTCTTACCAACTTTAATATGTGCAGGGAAATAATTTTTCACAAGAATTTTGAGAACATTTCTACCACTTTGAGAGAAAAAAAAACTTTCCATCCAAAATTCGCACTTTTGTGTTGGTATTTTCATGGTTTAATTTCTACCAAAACACAAAGTTTACACCCATGTTTTAGTTTGATCCAAGTTCCTACATATATTATATTTTCTGAGATCACATTGTTGGCACCGAGTTTCATCTCTACCCAAAAGGATAAAAGTTTCCTACGCAGGAGTTCGTTCGTTGTATACAGTGTACATACAAAGAAAGACTTCGTGTGTAGTTGACGGTAACTGAGCCCCATCGGTGGATTTCGAGACTACGGTGGATTTCTGAGTTATCAACTAGGCGGAGGTAGAAGCAAGAAGAAGCGTTAAGGCTATAGAGGGAGTCGAGTAGAGGAAGTAAGACTGTTGTCTATTTTATGTAAAACCATATCCAGTGGATTTGTTGGCTGGGCCGTCTGAGGTTTTCCCCATTGTGGGTCTTCCTCGTACATCATGGCCTTGTGTTGTGATTGTGTATTTTATCTTGAAAAAATACCTAGATGCATGATTAGGACTAAAAAGATAAAAATTTGTCAAATCACAAAAATGGAGTAATTTTGGTATTAATTATGTTTAGGTAATTTTAATTTAATTTAATTCAAGTTGGCATAATTACTTTGGCAAAATGCATGCTTAAGTTTGTTTGACATGATTTTGAGCTTGAATTTGATTAAAATTTGTTTAAGTAGAAATTTAATTATTTGTTTAGTTTAATTTCATTTCACTTTAATTTTGAAATAAATTAAAAATTTTAAAGAAATTAAAATTTGCGATATTTCGGGGACCATCACCCCTTTCAGACTCACCACACCTGCAGGGGGTTACCATTTGTTTAGGGTGTTAATTATCAGTGAGCGTTTAAGGAGCTCAAGGAGAGACTCACGGCTTAACATGTTCTTACTTTGCCATAGGGTGGAGTGGAGATTGCATGGTATGCACAAATGCATCACTTCAAGGGCTTGGAGGAGTTCTGATTTTGAAAGAGAGGCTTATAACTTATGCTTCTTATAAGCTTAATCCTCACGATGACAACTACCCCACCAATGACTTGGAGTTGGCGGAGGTAGTCTTTAATCTTTGTATCTCGAGACACTATCTATTGGGTGAGAGGTTTACATCATTTTCTAATCACGAGAGTCTTTAGAACTTGTTCACTCAAATGGAGTTGAACGTGCGACAGAGGAAGGGGTTAGAGGTCGTGAAGGATTACCACTTCTTGATTTAGTATCACCTAGGGAAAGCGAATGTGGTGGAAGATGCTTTAAGTTATAGACTGACTGTGAGCTTAAAAGCCTTATAGCCAGAGTAGGGAGATGAGTTATTCGATTTGTGGGCAATGGAGTACTGTGTGTAAGGTGGAAGTGTCAGAGGCATATTTAGAAGTTGTAGATTTTAAACTTGATGTTGTTTCACATGTGTTTAATGCCTAGACTTAAGACTCCTTTTTTAGGAGAATGTGTGGGAGATCCTTTTCGAGGGATTTCTTGTCTATTCGATTGGTTCAGAAGGAGGTTTGAGATTTCAGGGACGTTTGGTTGTGCTAGAGGGTCATAACTTGCGAAGAGAAGTCTTTCTCGAGGCACATGGTTTGCAATTCACTGTGCATTTTGGGGGTGACAAGATGTATCCCAATATGAGGAGGCAGTATTGGTGAGTCGATATAAAGACAAGTTCTTATCAAATTGTGCCATCTAACATCTAGTAAAGTTGGATCACCATAGACTACCAAGGGAGTTCCAGCAACTAAAGATTACTATATGGAATTGGGAGAGAATCTCCATGGATTTGATTATTAGATTGCAGAGGTTCTAAAGGGATGAGGGTGTCTCACTTTCTTCCAGTACGGATAGACTACACAACAGAGAAGTAAACCTGACTCTTCATTATAGAGATTGTCTGTTTTCATAGGATACCACTAGACATTGTGTTCTAAAAGGATAAAAAAAAATTCTTCCTAGTTATAAGGAAGATTTCTAGAGGTGATAGGGTTACAAATGAACATGAGTACTGCATTTCACCATCAGAAATATGGTTAGACTAAATGAGTGAACCTGATCTTAAAGGACATGCTACGAGCTTATGTTTTGAATTTTAACGGGAGATGGGATCTACACTAGACACTCATGAAGTTCACTTATATCACTTCTCATCAATAGACTATTTGTATGGAACCTTATGATGCGTTATATAGACGATCACGCTATTCTCTGTGTTACTGGCTAGGGATAGGGGATAGTAGATTATTTCGTCCAAACTGTATTTGGACATCTCAGAGAATGTGGAACTCGTCAGAGAGCATATGAAATTACTGAGAGTCCGAAGAAGAGTTACGTAGACGGGAGTAAACTTAAGTTACAGTTTTAATCGGGTGATTAGGTTCTTTCTAAGTTCTCCTCGATGAAGGAAGTTATAAGATTTACATACACAGAGAAATTAGTTCTCCAAAATTTAGGTCCATTCACGATCTTTAATAAGGTGTTCCTGATGGCATATCGTTTAGCCTTACCTGACCATCTTCAGCAGGTACATGACGTTTTCCACTAGTCTCGACCAAGGAAGTTCTTGAGGGATGAGTTATCCTATCACCACATCAACCTCAATTGGATTGAGTTACATCTAGGCATGAGCTACGAGTGGAGATCACAACACATTCTTGATCGAAAATAGCAGACTATGTGATCGAAGAGCATTCCATTAGTTAGAGTCTAGTGGGGATACCACAATGAGGTTAAATCTACTTCTAAGAGAGAGGATGGCATGCGTGCAAGGCATCTAGAGATGTTAGTCAGGTATATAAATTCAAAATTTGAGGACAAAATTCCTTATTTAAGGGGGGAATGTAATACCCCGTATTTTTTTTGCATTATTTAAATTGCATAATTTGTTATTTATATATATGCCTATCACAACATGTGATATGTCACTATTTATATTTTTATATATAGTTATGTAATTCGTATATGTGCTACACGAATTAGCATCTTTTGGAAAATTGACACAATACACAATAATTTATTAATTAAGTATTTTAATTAACTTAATAGTATGGAAGACTATGTAATGGCCAGGGACTAGCTGTCAGGGGGATCCTTGTTTGGAATATCCCATCGGTATCAACTTCTTTAATTTAATTGAATCGTACATACTTATAAATTAACATAATGAGATAATTAGTTAATTCAAATATATTCTATTTTATGGTTAGTTGGGTTGAATCGTACATACTTATAGTGGGATTTAGGTTCTTTGGGTTGGAATAAAGTCTAGGGAAAATTTAAGAGCATTTGGAGTATGTTTTAGGCTCACTGAGATAAGGCTAATATTGGGACTAGGCTTAATTTCATGGTTATCACCCTTACTAGAGTTAACCCTGGAGTATAAGGAGAGGAGGCACAGCACGGATTTGAGGCTATGATTCACACAATTGGCCTAAGGGAAGTATACTTTGATTAATAATCGAATTGCATTTATGTTAAAATAGTAATGATTCATTTGATCCTAGAATTAATCATTGAAATATGTTGTTAATGATACTTTTAACCAAATTTCACAATTAGATTAATTGCATAATTAAACTTTAATTATATATTGAAGAACTAGTGTAATTTGATTTATCAATACTCAAATTAAACCATTAATATGTGTGTTTAGAACATATAATCATCAGATAGTGATCTTATTGATGACAATATGTAAAAAGTTTCAACTTATATTTATTATAGAGTTGAATTCATTGGCTAATTTTCTTAATCTTACTCTACTGAATAGTAATTTCAGTAATTAGAACATTAAACGAAGTTATAATCAGAGACAAAATTATCCATTTATGTTCGGGATACTTATATGAGGCTAGTTATGAAGGAGAAGTGTTGTTTTGATGTTTAGAAGGCTTGAGAATTGAAGGTTTCAAAGCTATAGCCATTTTTGGGAAAAATTAAGAAGAAGGCAAGCATTCCAGACCCGTCCTAAGCCGTCCTGAACTCGGGTCACACCAGCCATGGGACGTCTTCTTGGGTTTATTTGGGTTGGGGTTACAGGAAGGAATCGACGGGGTTTTGGTTTGGGGTCGTTTCTTTTAGGTCATTTGAGTTATGACTAATAAGTTTAGATGACTATAACGTATTTTTAGAAAACCTATAGGATAGGGGGTATGAACTTACTTAAATGTTAAATAATTAATGTGTGGTGTGAGACAAACCACATGAAGATGCGTACCGGTAACATAGGTAATAATTGAGAGGTAATGTTATCGTTTAGTTGACCTTGAGATTCATTTGGATTGTGTTGATTAAATTATTTATGTACAATCATACAGAGGGTGTGTGTGCTCGTAGGGGACATACTATGAGGGATTTAATGGGGCACGTATGATGTCAACAATGCTGCAATCTCGGTGATTGAGATAAAATTTACCTTGGTTGTTTTACTCCAATCCTACATGATGAAGTACCCATTCTTCCAAGTGGGGATAATGGAGGGATCCTCTCATATAGCCTTGGGTATGGAGAAAATGATTAGTCTCATGGCGTAGTGATTTCCCTTTTGATTTTTAGTTTGACATTACAAGGATGGGACCACCTATAACTATACCTAGTACGCACGAGTGATCCCCGAAAGCAATAAGGATAGGCCTTCACGATTTTATTTACACACTTATGCATATCCCATTTATTTAAGCTATTATATCTAGATTTATTTAACTCAAAAAAACTCTTTCACTTTCAATAACCTAGAACAAATTCCTAGAAATATTAAGTTAGCTCTTAGAATAGATGCGTCAAGATCTCATTTAAATAGCTACTTCTGTATTAAATGAGTTAAGCTATCCTATTGTGAGCCACTTAGAGAGGGATATTCTCTCTTAATATTGAATAAAAAGCTATTTCTTTAAAAAAAAAAGTGGGAATGGATCATACCCACTTAGATATTAGACTTATTTTATTGTCTTTCCATTACTGAGATTATATGTGAAATGTTTATATGAGATAATGATTATGGAATTGCGTAATTATAAACAACTAATCAGATTTGTAATTATGTATTATTGGGTTTAGCTGGTCTTGGGATTAGACCTATATGTTATATCTAGGTTTAATCCTATTCGCGGAAATCTATTTTCATGTCCTAGGAAGCAGTCGTTGCCTTAACCTTGTTCCACCTAGTTTTGTATTCACTATTTCAGCCTTCATTCAGAGGATTTAGGCGTCGATCCTTCATATTTATCTTTACATAGCACATTTATTTTCAGTACTGCATTTCCTTTTAAGAGTCATAAAGTTGGATGACTATATTTTGTTGTATTCATATTGGAGTCAACTCATGGTATTTAGGGATGGATATTGTTATTATGGAGAAATTTTATTATTCCAGTGATGGAGTTTATTAAGTTTGGTTTTGAGATTGGTATTAGAGTTATATTGGTTTTATTTTTCTCATAACTATCAATGTGATCACTTTATTTTATTTTAGTCATGCTTAGAATGATACAAAATGTTTAGATTCATGTATTATCTATATTTGGAATTTGTAGAGGGGGATTGAAGGTACTCCTGAGATTAGGGATAATTCCCTAATTAGCAACAGTGTTTGGGAATTAAAGCAACCGAGGCAGCTCAAGCGTGGCAACTCAGCAAGGCAGTTTAGCATGGCAACTCATACTTTAGCTTGTTGTGTTAGTAATATTGTATCTTTGTTTATATTGACTGTAAGCTATAACGGTTGTAATGATGTAACGAGAATAATAATTAATTTTAGTGTGAGGTCAAACGGTACTCGTGAGAGACCAGGCTTGGCAGGGCCTGGGAGAGCTTTCATGCTCTATCGAATGACCTCACCGTGGGAACTTTAGAGGGACTTGGTTTGGAGGATTGAGAAGTAAGGCACCGTTGGGGTTTGTCCTGACCATCTTAGATACACCTGGTAAAACACCGAAGGACCCTGACCATGGAACCTCAAGCGGAGCAGCTTGGAGTTCCATCGGGCATTGAGTTGTGAACCAAACAACCCACTACTTAATGTCACATCTACTGTGGGTGATGTCACTAGCCATCTAAACAATGTCAGACATGCACTTGAGTAAACCACCGTGGTATTTGGGGCTGTCAGGCAGTTGGTAAGCCACCTCTGCGACAACAGTCCCCTGACACACGGTGGTTAGGCAAAAGGCATGTCTTGGCATTTAATGTTTATGATGTGGAGACAGCTAGTGCATCAGGTATTTAGTGTTGTGACATAAAGTATGAGGGATGTCTTTCATAGTTTTAATGACTGAGTTGCCTCGGGGATGGTGTGGGGGGCTATTTAAGGACCCCAACCACCCTTGAGGAAGGGAGAGACTTTTGGAGAATTCAGAAGTTATTGCGAGAGAGAATACACACCAGAGAGAGTTATTGCAAACCAGAGAGCTTACTCACTCACCATTGTCATTTATTATAAAGCTTTCAATATTCGACAGAGATTCCTGAGGGTATCTGGTGTGGTTTTACCTGCCTACCAAGGTGTATCTAAGGTGCTTACTTCTCTCTCCCTCTAGTTAGGTTACTTATAAAGTTCATTACTATTTCCTGAGTTAGACACGAGAACTTTGTGAGTTTAAGCTGAGTCTATCTTCATTGGGTTCATGTTTATGTGTTCCATTATTAATCCAAAGCTTTGGCCAATTAACTTGTCATTACCATACTCAATAGGGGTTACGCCTCCATATATAATCTAAAGTACCCTCCTACATTTGGCGACTCCACTGGGGAGGCATTCTTCTAGATAAGGAGTATGGCGCAAGATAATGCTACTCGAAGATTCAATTTTGATGACATTCAGCATAATGAAGAACAGGCTGCGCGAGGGCAAGAGGACCTAAGAGATGGGGCTCCTCGAGTAGAGGTACCTCTGGCGCCAGCAACGGTAGGCATCCCAGGGACGGCCCAATCTCCTGCGATCACGGGGTTGGGACCCGCTCAGATTGCCCTCCTCATGAGCAAGTTTCACGAGTTCTTGCAAACTCCGGTGGCTTCAACTATGTTGGGAGGGTTAGAGGCTAACGCTTTCGTAACACCAGGAGTATCCCCAAAGGTCCCACTAGGGGCAGGAATTGCAGGAATGATCTCAGTGGGTGTATCTTCTGGAGTGAACCTGACAGTGGGCACCTCAGGAGTCTCAACGGCACCACCGTTAATGTTCGTTTCGGTTGCAACGAGCGCTCAGCCCTTGGCCCCATTACTGGCGGCCCCAATAGCCTCGCCGATAGAAGATATGAGAAAAGAGATGCAGAAAGAAATGTTGAAGTTCATGCAGGCTTCCTCGCAGGCTGTGGGCGAGGTGGCGTCGGTCTACGACGACATCCGAACACCTTACCCCTAGGAATACAACGACGAGCCCTACCCGAAGGACTATATTCCCCCTACCTTTAAAAAATACTCAGGGAAGGGTGGGAACCCGAAGGAACACATTAAGCGTTTCATTGAACATTTAGGAGCGCACTGCAATGACAAAAAGCTTAGATTGAGGGAGTTCTCCAAATCCCTGACTGATAAAGCATACACTTGGTACTCTCATCTGCCTCCCAATAGTGTTCCCACGTGGGAGGAGATGCATGTTTTGTTTGTACAGAAGTTCTTCCTGGAAGAAGATGAGTTCACTCCAACCCAACTTGGCAAGGAGAAGCAGAGACCAGGAGAAGAGGTAGTGGCCTATATTCGAAGGTTTAGGGAAAGGTCCCTCGATGTAAGGGAAGAAGACAAGGAGGCCAGGTTACTGCAGATTTGTGCTGAGGGACTACTTCCTGAGTATATCTACCACCTAACCAATGAGACACGCGAGGGAACCTTTTCAGCATTCTTAAAATCCACAAGAAACATCTCTTTAGTGGTACGACCTATCTCAGGGGTGGCCCCCATGATGTTCAGGCAACCGATACAACCCATGGGAGGAAGGTCTCAGGCCCCACGGGTGGGATATATCGAGAGGGAAGATGGGGGCAAGGCGCCAAGGAAGGACAATAAAATGAAGTTTAGAAGAGACAGGGAAGACCTGCCACCGTTACCTTGTACGGTGGAGGAGGCTGTGAGTTGATATAACGCAATGGTCCAAGGCGAAACAGTTTACGAACCAAAGGGTGTTCCGGCGGAAGAGCCCGACGCGGCAACTACGGCAGATCCCAAGTATTGTCAGGTTCATCGAAAGGTCCAGCATCCAACAGAAAGCTACTTCACGCTGCGAAGGATCATCGACAAGTACATGAAGGCGGGGACGTTGCAAATCCCCCCGCAGAACATTAACAATAACCCACTCCCAGCACATGGGGCCTATCTGGTGACAGCCTATGACAAGGAGGCAGAAAGGGAGAGGGGAAGGTCAACAATAAAGAAGTTCGATGAGGCACTGGATCATTGCACTAGGGGAATGGCTAACGTAGTTTTAGCCTATGATGAAGCAAGTGCTAGGGACGTAGAAGACGCCTACAGCGTTGAGGGTGAGGAAACGGACCCAGTCGTAGAATAAAGCGCAGTTTCAAAATCTCCAAAGTTCACTTGGTTCTTCGACCAAGTGGGAATCCCAAAAGAGAGCAGAATGGAGATAAATCAGGCGATCTTAGATATGGCAAGGAGAAATGCAGTCCCCTCGCTAAGATGGAGGGGACCCATGGCTAGGCTGGTAAAGAAGTTCCTATCAGATGTAACTTTCAGCGATGCGGATAGAGCTGTAAGGTTCCCCCATAATAGGCCTCTGTATGTAACCGCTAGTGTCAACGGGGTTAGCTTTGCAAGGACTCTTATGGATGGGGGTGCTTCCATCAACATTATGCCAATCAACTCCTTCCACGCGGCTAATATTCCGGAGGAAAGGTTGGTTCCCATGCCCTTGGTAATCTCGGGCTACGATAATCAATCTTCCAAATCCATCGGGTATGTGAACGTGGGGATAGTGATGGGAAATCTGAGTTCCCATATCAAGTTCCATGTAATAGAAAGCGCAACTTCCTATCATTTGTTAATAGGGAGAGTATGGATGAACAACCAAGGGTTAGTTCCCACAACTTACCATCAATGTGCTAAGGCGAATATCAAGGGGACAAAAGTGACTATTAGGGAAACTAAGAGGCCTTTCGCTATCGAAGAAGCACACTTGGTGGATGCAGCCTTTTATACAGAGCTCGAAGAGGACGTGCGAGTTCTAACGAGGAGAATGGAGGGATAATGGGTCCCATCGATTAGAGAAAGATTGGGACCTTTAAATGAGAGTGGTGAAGGGGAGAGGATCGAGGAAACATATCCGGCGGTCCCTCGACCACAAAACATCTCGAAGCAGCTCAAAGACAAGATGAGGCCTAGAACAGACCCAGTGGAGCATGAGGTCCAATGACAAAGCGTGTTGAGTCATTTTTCAGGGGAAAGAATCGCTGAGGCTTACAGAGAAAGGAAGAGAAAGGCCGTGGCAACAGCTACCAGCAGGCAATGCAAGAAAATTATCACTGAAAAGGGAAAAGTGGTGTACCGCTTATAATGGTGTGAGCGGGCGGCCGAAAAGACTAACAATGAGGTTGACCCGATATATGAGTGTTTTTTAGTAGATCAACAGGGGCAGTGTATGGTGATAGACAACTCCAACATACAAGAGTTCGTAGAAGATGTCACCGAAGAACTAGACTACATGGCAGACCAACCAAGGCCCCAGGCATAAGAGTTGGAGCAGCTAAACTTGGCAAGAGAAGGGGAAGATCCAAGGCCTATCTTTATCTCGAAAGATCTTGGTAAGGAGAAACGAGAAGCCTTGGTTGACCTGATTCGGGAATTCATAGATGTCTTCGCATGGAAGTACACTGAAATGGAAGGTTTGGATGAGGAAGTGAGCTGCCACAAGCTGAACGTGATGCCTTCAGCTATTCCGGTGAAGCAGGCAACAAGAACTTACAAGCCTGAACTAGATTTAAAGATTAAAAAAGAGGTCCAACGCTTACTGACAGCAGGATTTATCAAGCCAATACAACATCCCCTCTGGCGATCCAGCATTGTTCCAGTAGGGAAGAAAGACAAAAACCAAATAAGG
Organism: Sambucus nigra; assembly: GCA_949130495.1. Lineage (NCBI taxonomy): Eukaryota > Viridiplantae > Streptophyta > Magnoliopsida > Dipsacales > Adoxaceae > Sambucus > Sambucus nigra. The sequence continues at coordinate 590,958,873 of OX422208.1, forward strand.
ATCTGCGTGGACTTCAGAGACTTGAATAGGGCTTGCCCCAAGGATGAGTTTCCCCTACCCTCCATCGACAGTTTGATAGATGCCATGGTTGGTCATGAGATGTATAGCTTCATGGATGGATATGTGGGATACAACCAGATCAAGATGGACCCCTCTGATGCAGAGAAAACAGCATTCAGAACTCCGTTGGTCAACTTCATGTACAAAGTAATGCCGTTTGGACTCAAGAACGCCGGAGCTACGTACCAAAGAACGATGATGGCAATTTTTCATGACTTCTTCCACAAATTTGTGGAATTCTACGTAGACGACTTGGTCATCAAATTGAAGAAGGAAGAGTCCCATATGAACGATTTAAGGAAGGTGTTTGCTCGGTGCAGGAGATACAAGTTGAGGATGAACCCATTAAAATGTGTCTTCGGAGTAACAAGTGGTAAGTTTTTAGGCTTCGTGGTTAATCGATAAGGGGTATAGATGGACCAGGATAAACAACGGGCAATCTTAGAGATGCCATGTCCAAGAACAGCAAAGGAGCTAAAAAGTTTCCTCGGTAAAGTCTCCTACCTTAGGAGATTTGTGCCTGGATTAGCCAAAATAACACACCCACTGATGCAGCTGCTACGAAGGAACACGAAATTCAGGTGGGAAGAGGTTCACCAGAAGTCCCTTGTTGGGTTGAAGAAGCTGCTCGTATCACCACAAATTATGGTTCCTCCCCGGGCAGGAGCTCCGTTGCAGCTATACCTTACATCCACCACGAGGTCCGTTGGAGCTCTGCTAGCACAAGAAGTGGACGGGCAAGAACGGTCGGTTTACTAACTCAGCAGAATTATACATGGGCCAGAAATTAGATATAGTAGCTTAGAAAGGCATTGTTTAGCCTTGGTCTTTGTAGCACAAAAACTTAGGCATTATATGTTGTTTTTTACCATTCATATTGTAACTAGATACGACCCAATTAGGTATTTGCTCGCAAAGACTATATTGATTGGCAGGGCAGCTAGATGGTTCCTTATTCTCTCTGAATATGAATTAAAATGTGTGGTCCCTCGCAGAATCAAAAGCCATGCGTATGCTGACCTGCTGGCCCTCTTCCCTTCAGGAACCTCCGAGCCACCTAGGGAAGAAATTCCAGGAGATGATTTGCAGGCCAATTACCTGGGTGTAACTGATGAGGAATGGAAGATGCAGTTTGATGGATCTTCGGCGGAAAAGAAGGGAGGAGCAGGGGTTATTCTTTCAAAAGGGATGGAAGAGATTTGCCTTTCCTACAAACTAGATTTCCCTTGCTCCAATAACGAGGCAGAGTACGAGGCGTTGGTACTAGGGTTGCTAGAGGCTCTTCGAAGGGGAATTCGTTCACTCTGCATTAAGGGTGACTCGAACTTAGTAATTCAACAGGTAAACGGAGAATATGCGTTGAAACACATGAGCCTGGCGCCCTATAGAACAATCATTCAAAGGCTCCTCAACCAGTTCCATCGAACCAAGATTAGAAGACATCCCAGAATGATGAACCGCCATCCAGACGCCTATGCCATTATCTCCCAGAAGATGATAATGAAAACCAATGTGACTACAGTTGTGATCCAATGAAGAACAGCTCCTTCGATAGTACAATCAATACTATCGATGGAGGAAGAGTCGGGCTGGAGAAGAGATATTAGGAAGCAGCTGGAGTCTGGTGAGGGGGCAACGGGGCTAAGAGAGTTGGCCCAATAGTTTACAAGCCAGGGAAATCTCTATTTTAGAAATATAGGAGGATGGTTGTCAAGATGCGTCAGCCCCGAGGAAGCCGAGCAAATATTGAGGAAAACCCATAAGGAGCACTGCGAAACGACTGAGATACCTCTATATAGGAGAATTCAAAGGGAGGGGTATTTCTGGCCTAGGATGAAGCAAGATGCAGCAGAGCTACAACGGAATTGCAATGAGTGTCAGCTATTCTTTGAGGCAGCTGAGTGTCATTTCATTGAAGCTCAAACGGACTGAAGGCAGCCCTACATCGACTTCATTCAGGAGGGGGTTATCCCAACGGAGAAAATGGATGCAATAGGTCTGAGGCAAAGGGCTCCAAGGTTCTACGTCCAGGGGGGCAGCTCTATCGAAAGAGGTACTTTAACAGGCCCTTGTGATGTGTCACGAAGGAAGAAGCAGTGGAGGTCCTAAAACAAGCGCACGATCCAGCACATATAGGAGGAGCCAAGCTGTATGATCAGTTGATGACATTGGGGTATTATTGGCCAACGATGGAGAAAGACTCTGCAGAGTTCGTTCGAAAATGCAAAGCTTGCCAGCTTCATGGGAACATGATCCATGCCCCATCGGTAGACTTACACTCTCTATCAACACCCTATCCATTTCATACTTGGGCGTTCGACCTAGTGGGGGCAATACACCCCTCTTCGAGGGGCAAGATATGGATACTAGTAGCAACAAAATGTTTCACAAAATGGGCCGAGGCGATACCACTCAAACGGGCAACGGCTGGGGTGGTGAGCAACTTCATCAGAGAATACATCATTTGCCGTTTTGGGATACCAAAAGTCATTCTCTCAAATAATGGGACCCCCTTCGTCAATTCCGAAGTAACAATGCTCACGGACAAGTACTCCATTATTCATCACACTTCAACGGTGGCATACCCAAAGGGAAATGGTCAGGCCGAAGCAACTAACAAAACCTTGGTTAATATTTTGGCCAAAATGATGGAAGACTTTCCAGGGGCGTGGGATGACAAGATACCAGCTGTCTTCTGGGCCTATCGAACGACCAAGCGAAAACCCACGGGATACACGCCGTTCTCTCTTATTTATGGGGCCGAAGCAATCCTCCCAGTAGAATTGGAAGTTCCCTCTGCTCGTTATGCTTTGCGAAGTAGCATGCTTCCTCAAAGTAGACATGTACAGTTGTAAGCGTTGGATGAACACAGAGATAATTCGATGCAGAACTTCCAAATATATACGAAGCAACTTTCAAGGGCATATGATAACTTGGTGAGACCAAGGAAATTCGTGAAGGGAGACCTCGTATTGAAAGCGGCAGTGAAACACATCAGGGGGCTTCCTCTACCAAAGTTTACAGCTAATTGGGAGGGACCTTTGGTTGTGAAAGAAGCCCATGACCCAGGTTATTGTTTAATTTTGAAGTTAGAGGAAGACAAGCCATTTAAGATTAACGATAACTGGCTGAAGGTTTATCATGTGTAAACAACCAAGTTTGAACTGATGTTATGACTATCTATTGTTATAAATATACAAGTTTTGGGTGACATTTTTGAGCATAATGGAGGAATTGCATAAATACAAAACTCTATAGCATACAACAACAATCACAACACACGAAGGGATTGAAAAGAACATATTCTTCATTCATAAACAATGGAGCATTACAACAAAATTTGTTTGGGAACTATCGCTCAATAATTACATAGATAAAGGCAAGTGGAGGATCTGTATACAAGAGGCAACTAATCTAAAAGAAACGATAAATCTGAGGAAGAGAAAAAATCTCCAGGAAGGCCCGAAGAAGCTGCTGTGAAAGACCGTTGGGCGTTAATAGAAACCTCCAGCCTCGTTTGCACTTGTGTACGTTCGATCAGGAGTCTCTCGCGCTTCAGTTTGACTAGGCATAAAGCTTCTTCGGCATCCTTTACCTCTTGATCCACTGCTTCCAAAAGGGGTGCCAATGCGACCAACCTAGCTTCCTCAGCTTGCTGGTCCTCCTGGTGCTTTTATAACACTTCCCTCTGGTCGATCAGTTGCTGGTTCTTCAAAGTCTTCAGATACGTTATAAGCCAGTCAAAACGAAAACCATCACGCCCCAACTCCCTCAGAAAACCCAGAAATTGGTTAAGAAGGGATCTGGTAACACTTGCAGTAGGGGTACTGGCAATTTCAGCAACAACGATCGCCATGCCTTGAAGTCTGTGACTCATCACGTGAATATTAGAGCGCAGGCAATCTGGTGTGAAGGTCTCAAGGTGGAGATTCACCAGTTATTCGATCACCAAGCGGTGGTTGACAGGCATTTGAGGAGACTATCGAAGCACCATTAGGCAGAACGCGTGAGGAGCCAGGTCAGGAAGAGGCAGTTCGCACCCAGACTCGCTCTCGGCTGCAGCACCAGTCGTGGAACCTTGATCATCATGACCAGAATTTTCCGAAACATCAGGTTCTCGGAAGGGTGAGCCTACAGGCGAAAGAACTGGGGGAGAATTTTCCCGAGCAACCTGAAAAGAGATAGCGCACATGATGAACTTATGAAAAAAAAACTTAACAAGTGTTTTCGTTGTTAAGTCACCGTTATAAGGTGGAGTTTATGGAAAATCTTAACAAGCATTTTCGTTGTTAAGTCACCGTTATAAGGTGGAGTTTATGAAAAAAAAACTTAACAAGTGTTTTAGTTGTTAAGCCACCGTTATGAGGTGGAGTTTATGGAAAACTTAACAAGCGTTTTCGTTGTTAAGTCACCATTATAAGGTGGAGTTTATGAAAAAAATTAACAAGTGTTTTCGTTGTTAAGCCACCGTTATAAGGTGGAGTTTATGGAAAATCATAACAAGCGTTTTCGTTGTTAAGTCACCGTTATAAGGTGGAGTTTATGAAAAAAAACTTAACAAGTGTTTTCGTTGTTAAGTCACCGTTATAAGGTGGAGTTTATGAAAAAAACTTAACAAGTGTTTTCGTTGTTAAGCCACCGTTATAAGGTGGTGTTTATGGAAAATCTTAACAAGCGTTTTTGTTGTTAAGTCACCGTAATAAGGTGGAGTTTATGAAAAAAACTTAACAAGTGTTTTCGTTGTTAAGTCACCGTTATAAGGTGGAGTTTATGGAAAATCTTAACAAGCGTTTTCGTTGTTAAGTCACCGTTATAAGGTGGAGTTTATGGAAAATCGTTGTTAAGTCATCGTTATAAGGTGAAGTTTATGAAAAATTTTATGAAAAATCATAAGATGGAGATTATGGAAAATCTTAACAAAAGTTAACAAAAATACCTCAGTCACAACGGGAGCATATGGGGCAGCCGTAGGGACAGGAACCGTTGGGGGCGAGATTATTACCCCAGAAGCCATAACGGGGTCCCTGGACACAGAAGCCTCCACGCTTCGCAAAACTCTATCACCTGTATAGGGCACCAGGGCCAACATACTGGGTTCATCAGGCGAAGACACTGAGCTCCCAAATAAAGGCACAACACGATTTGTGTAAACACACCACTATGTTGGCCACAAGAACCAACCTGGGCCCTGACTGCAGGAGTTGGTGCAAGATCAGGAGAAAACTGTGGCACAAAGGCAAGTGTTATAAAAGAAGAATGGGCACAGAAAATATGAAGAAATATATCTATGTGTTACTTACCTCAGTTATGGTGCTAAAGAGAGGAATGGAAGTCAGGGGTCTCATCAGCATCGTCGGAAGAAGAACGCTTGCCAACAACGAGGATATTTCAACCTGGGGTACCCAAAACATATCAGAATTCATCAAGCCAAATAAGAAAAGAGTGGGACCGAAAAGACTACAACAAATAAATTATAGAGGAAATCATACCTCGGGCTCACTCTCCTCAACAAGAACAATGGGGAGAGGAACCTCAGGTGAGGCCTGTAAATCAGAGAGGACCGAGGGTGTTATCTCGAATTGTGTTATTTCGGGTTGTGTTACCACTTCAGGCGAGGAATCACCTCCCACAACGACTTCCCTTGTACGTTGACTGCCTGCACGGTGAGAATAGGTAAGCCCCGTCATGGGGGAACGTGGAGGAGTCACATCGGTACGAGATGCACCGAAGCGTCCCCCCACAAAAGGGCTCACGGGAGGACTGGAGGGGGTTGGTTCTTCTTCTTCAATCCCCTGCATCACATTTGTCAATAGTAAGTAAGCAAATGTAGCCTGCCCTAAGAAAAAAGATAGGACGAAATTGAATAAGATCAAGCATACATACCTCCGATTCAGAAGGAGAACGAGAAGACACGACCACAGGCGAAGAAGGAGGAGTAACAGCAACAGAAGGGGTTGGAGTGGAATTCACCTCAGGGGTTTGGTGCACCTCAGGAGTTCATTTCTTCTGGGACTTGGTGCCCAGAGTCTTCTTCCTCGATCCCGCTGCACCAGTACTGATCCCTTGAGGAACCCTGGAGATCTTTCTCCTCCTAGCCGTTGGCTCTGCAGGATCAACCACCATCGTGGGGAAAGCAATGGAAGAAGGAATAACGACTGCATGCCGTTGATACTCGGCATTTATTCGGTCTATTTCTGCTTGGGCCTCCCTCCGTACACGCTCAGCCATCTCAGCAGGCATGGGAGGTGGAATGGAGGCTATGGGAAGAGCTTCCACGGGAGTTTGGGGCTTCTGGGACTTCGATTTCGATTTTTATGTCCCACTCTTAGCTGTTTTTGCCTTCTTGGAAGGTGGTTGAGAATCCCCCTCGTTGGTAGTAGCTGCAGTAGAGGGGGCAGCCTTCTTTGTAGCAGCAGGAGTCCTGGGTTTTGGCGTTGCAACTGGGACCATGGGACAAAATGGGGGAAAATCGGTAGGAGGTGCTTTGGGGGTTGAACTCAGAGGGAATTCTATCCCAAGTACAGAGTTGCCTTTTAGCCCCAACTCCAGGGCAGAAAATAAAGAAACGGGAGGATACACCGGATCTCCCTCAACGAACTCAGCAATTTCAGCTAGTTGTTTCGGCCAGTACTTGGTGGAAAATAAAGGGGTCACATCCCCATGCCTAGTAATACTGGGAATGGTGACACGCCTAGACATTGTTGAACATATCCCCCACGCAGCGGTCGAAGAAAACAGGGAACATGCCTCACCAAAGGAGACCTTGGGGTTTGACGATTAAAACACTGGACGTGGCGACCCCTGGTCAAACCCAAACTGGCGGCTACATCGGTTGGGATTATAATGCTCGCTCATATATCCCCACTCGGTGTAGGAAGGCAGATATCCTGGAGAAAATAGAAGGACCACGGCAAGCAAGGGATCCTCAATATCGGGAGAAGGGTCTTGTATCACTCTGGCTTCATGATGAAAAAAATCACAAGTGTGAAAGAAGACCTCCTCCTGATAAGGCCTCATGACGAAGTTATCGAAACGGTAAATCAAAGAAATCAGCTCCTTTCGGCTTTGTCTCTTGTGATAAATGAAAGACCGTGGAGGCAGAATTGTTTCCCCCGAAGGAGGACTATTGGTCTTGGCCGCTATGGCAGGAAAGTGGAAGTAAAGGAAGCTGGTCAGAAGAACGTTGTTGGAAAAATTGGCCAAGTTATAACGGCTAAGAGAGCATTCCATGTCAAACAATGTCCTATCCATCCAGGTGTAGAGGGATCCCAAGGCAATTGCAGCCAGTGGGAGTTTTATGCCTCGAGCCAAGCAAAGGGACAGGTTGATAAGGTCCCTTCGGGGCTGGTCGTTGGGTTTGCCCGTCAAAAGGAAATGGAAAAGAATCACAAGAATGTAGGCGGGAAGTTCCAATGGTGTACCTTGACCAGGAGCATCTGCTGAAGAACTGCCTTCACCAGAACCCTTGACGAAATAACTAATCAAGGGAGAAAAAGTAGCTTTGTTGGATGAGCCAATGGAGCTTCGGCATATACGATCCAACTCCAAACGATCGGCAGTCTCTTGGGCAACAAGAGCCTCATCGGTGTAGGGCTCATGACCTGTTGCATCGAGGCCCAAAAGATCGCACACGTCCTCCAGAGTGATGGTGAACTCCCCCCACGCAGCGATGAACGTATGAGTAGCCACATTCCATCGAGAGACCAAGACAGGAAGGGTAGCATTGTTCTTTGAGAGAGTGAACTCACCAAACCATTTAGCTCGTTACAACCCAATCTTGGTGAGGATATCAGCATAGGAACTCTGCATGTGGGAGTTCCAGGCAGCAAAGTGGGCGGGGGATCCCCCGGGTGCTTCGAAATCAATGTGGGACCATGGAAAGTCCCCTCGCTCCAAGCAAAATCTGAGAGTTCCGTCTGGGGGCAGAAAGCCCCACTTAGACAATTCTTCGTCCTCATCACCCAACAGTAGGGCGTCAAACTTAGAAGAAAAAGAGACAGACTTACAGGCAACAACAAAGTCATCACCCTCCCCAAAAATGGGAGAGCGGCGATAAAACCTCAGCTGTTCCTGGCGGGCAGCACCCAGGGCGGAGGCAGCAGTGGTGGTGGCAGACGGAACACTGGTGGCAGACATGGTGGGGTTGCTTGAAGATGCCATGGCAAATAATGACACCGTAACAGAGAAAGCTTCGAGAAAAAAGGGATTGAGATCGAGAATGGAGAAACACGATCACAATTGGTGGTATAGAAGGTGAAGAATGAAGCTCTCTCTCTCTAAAAAAGAAACGCCAGTCTGAAGAAGATAGTAACAGAGTAAGAAAAAACAAAGGAGAAGGTTCAAAGTGTTTTGAATATGGCTGTTTGAAAACTTCGGGGTTGTCATTTCAGTCTCCCACCATCACACGTTCAAGGCCGCCTACAATCATTACCAATGAACACGTGGCACCTTGGGAAGTGCTTTGACAGTTGAGAGGACTGCGCCACATCATTAATGAAGTGACGTCTGGGGAACACTAATCATTGCCTTCCTATACAAGCTTGAGTTTTGGCGCCAACAAAATTTCTTGTCAGACTTATCTAATAAAGCCCCAACGAAGAAGATGTCCCAACGGTTCTACATAAAGGAAAAAGGCCTGAATCTTTTCACAACAAAGAAAGGTCCATCGGTTTGAGAAGTTTTTGTGCAGGCATTTCTTGTCCCCGCAACCAATCCCTACACGAGGGGGCAAATATAGAAGGGGATTGAAGGTAATCCTGAGATTAGGGATAAATCCCTAATTAGCAACAGTGTTTGGGGATTAAAGAAACTGAGGCAGCTCAAGCGTGGCAACTCAGCAAGGCAGCTTAGCGTGGCAACTCATACTTTAGCTTGTTGTGTTAGTAATATTGTATCTTTGTTTATATTGACTGTAAGCTATAACGGTTGTAATGATGTAACGAGAATAATAATGAATTTTAGTGTGAGGTCAAACGGTACTCGCGAGAGACCAGGCTTGGCAGGGCCTGGGAGAGCTTTCATGCTCTATCGAATGACCTCACCGTGGGAACTTTAGAGGGACTTGGTTTGGAGGATTGAGAAGTAAGGCACCGTTGGGGCTTGTCCTGACCATCTTAGATACACCTGGTAAAACACCGAAGGACCCTGACCGTGGAACCTCAAGCGGAGCAGCTTGGAGTTCCATCGGGCATTGAGTTGTGAACCAAACAGCCCACTACTTAATGTCACATCTATTGTGGGTGATGTCACTAGCCATATAAACAATGTCAGACATGCACTTGAGTAAACCACCATGGTATTTGGGGCTGTTAGGCAGTTGGTAAGCCACCTCTGCGACAACAGTCCCTGACACGCGGTGGTTAGGCAAAAGGCATGTCTTGGCATTTAATGTTTATGACGTGGAGACAGCTAGTGCATCAGGTATTTAGTGTTGTGACATAAAGTATGAGGGATGTCTTTCATAGTTTTAATGACTGAGTTGCCTCGGGGGTGGTGTGGGGGGCTATTTAAGGACCCCAACCACCCTTGAGGAAGGGAGAGACTTTTAGAGAATTCAGAAGTTATTGCGAGAGAGAATACGCACCAGAGAGAGTTATTGCAAACCAGAGAGCTTAATCACTCACCATTGTCATTTATTATAAAGCTTTCAATATTCGACAGAGATTCCTGAGGGTATCTGGTGTGGTTTTACCTGCCTACCAAGGTGTATCTATGGTGCTTACTTCTCTCTCCCTCTAGCTAGGTTACTTCTAAAGTTCATTACTATTTCCTGAGTTAGACACGAGAGCTTTGTGAGTTTAAACTGAGTCTATCTTCATTGGGTTCATGTTTATGTGTTCCATCATTAATCCAAAGCTTTGGCCAATTAACTTGTAATTACCATACTCAATAGGGGTTACGCCTCCATATATAATCTAAAGTACCCTCCTACAGAATTGATCAATCTAGTTATGGATTTTACGAGATGTCACAGATTTAAGTAAGTCTAACTCCGGATATGTGGAGAAATATTTTGGAGGAGTATCAAGCAATCATGCATTGCTTATTCTACCATGGAAGTCGAATATGATATCGCTTCGAATGCAGCAAATGAGGTTATTTAACTCTTGAATTTCTAAGTGACTTCGGTGTGGTTATTTCATTATAATCGTCTATTACACTTTATTATGATGCGGTGTGGTTGGAAATTTAAAATAACGAAGGACTCGTAAGAGGAAAATTCACATTGAGTGCAAGAATCACCCGATACAGGAGATCGGTCAAAATGGTGACGTCATAGTGACCAAAAATTGCATATAAGTACAACCTTATGGATCCTTTTACAAAGGTCTTACCAACTATGGCTTTTAATAGTCATGGAGAGGGAATGGGTATCAAATTCATAGGCATATAGATTTAAGACTAAGTAGGGGAATTGGTGAGATTTTATTCTTAAAACCATATAATGACATTTTAGTTTTTAATAAAGTTGTGTCAAGTTCATTTGAAATGAGAATTATGTTTTCGAGAATGCCTTATATTTATGTTTTTAAATATATTGTATGCTATATCGATCATTTGAACTTAGTATTAGTTCAAGTGAGTTAGGTTCGACGTAATCACTAGAGATCGGAATTCTGATTCTAGCACTATTAAACAGTTCACAACCTAGATTTGGAGTTGGTATTCTATGGGTATTTCCGCATGTGCAATTCTAGTAGTTTATCTCAAACAACAGGAACCTGTTTGATGGTTCAATAACTTGTTTGATAGTTAGAAAAAGGATTTGACCGGGTTGTCTTGTTTGATAGGCCCTGAAAGATGATAGCTATTTAGGGGCGTGTCCAGTGGGAAAACTCGAAAGGACAGTCTTAGAATCGTTATGTGTTGTGTAATCTTACTATTATTATTAAAGTGGAATCCTACTGATTATACAGAACTTTGTGAAATAAATTTCCTTGAATACGTTTCCTAATGAGATAAGGAAAGGTGAAATGAAATTTGTAAAATTGAAATGGAATTTTAATAAGTACAATGTTATTCATATTCTCTAGCAATATTGAATTGTGATCATTGTCATTATAATTGCGTTGGGTTATGATTTTAAATTGAGAGGTTAGATTCTTTATCTTTATTCTTGATGATCGTAATTAGCTCATTCATGATAATTAAGTTTCCCATACTATCATGCATGTTATTCACATGGTGATTATATCAAACTGGGCCCTGGCCCTTTTATATCTTTTTGTTTTGCATGAATCTTATATTCGCCCAGGTGCTCCACCGCAAGGATGCCCGTATTGACTTTTCCATTCCAGTGTCTTGGAGTTGTAACACCTTGCGGATGTTACGGGATATTTGGATCTAGACGTTTCCATATTTTGTATTCTAGTTATGATCAGTTAACCGTTCGGGCGTGTTGCCCGCGTTTTTTACTTGTATTATATTATGTGATATTGTACTGTAATACCTTGTGTAACTCTGATGTATATGTTTGTTAACTGATAGCTTATTCAGTTATTTTGTTGGTTGTGGTTGCTGGTTCATTTCTATTCTTACGTTTATCCACCTCCTTTTCAATTCGATTGTTTAAATGTTTTTCTTTAACTTACGAATTAAAATTTTTGACAATCCGTTTTCTAAAATAATGGGTGGTTATCTCGTGATCTTATTATATTGTTGAGATGCTAAGAATGGTCCATCTATGATTCCTGTTATTATTGGAGTATCGGGTTGGCCACCTCTTATTTTAATAAGTGGGGTGTCACACGTACACCATCCTTGGTAACAGTCGTCGGACTCTCACACCGAATTGGTAAAACAAAGCACAAACGTATGGGAAGAGGTCTTAGTTCCTCACCTAAAAGTGAGACGAATCATACCCAATACGTCTCACCTATGATAAAAGTCACACTATAAAAATACTGGACCCAATTATAACCCTTGTGCACTCATTTTGACTATCTCAACCCATACCGGATCAATCGTGCATCCCAAATTGACATCCGAGATTTTGATAATAAAAGTCCTATTCCAACCTCTTATAACTCACACATATATGCCTTGGTTTAGAAATAGTCAATTCCCGCTACTTCTACTCACATACGACGAAATAACATTCAATATGATCCTATTTACTTTATCACACTAGTAAATGTACAATTCACATAAATATTAACTCTTTCTACTGAAATTAATATTTATCTTAAATTCCAATTTTAATTCTCAATTATATTAAATCACACACACAAGGTAATTTAATACTAAAAATAAATGCTCAGAAGTAAGGGGTATTACATATTCCTTATCGTCTACCCCGTTAGACTATAAGTTTCATTCTCTTAGATTACCAAATTATTATTCTAATTAATAATTGGCTGCCCCATTATTCGTTCTCTTCAAATAATGTCTCCTCTCTTAGACCGTCCAATTATTATTCTCATTAATAATTTCCTGCCACATTATTAATTAGGACTCACCTTCGTCCTTAATTATCCACATCATTTAATTAACCCGATTTTATTATCATTAAGCATTGTCTTCATCTTTAGACTACGAGGGCACATTCCCATATAAGGCACACCATAAGGGGTGTGTGTGTGTGTGTGTGTGTGTGTGTGTGTGTGTGTGTGTGTATGTGTGTGTGTGTGTGTGTGTATGTGTGTGTGTGTATGAGACACACAAAGGTATCTACCATTGGTGTCGCGTTCGTGCTCTATCGGCAAGTCCGGAGGAATCTCTTATCCAAAGCGGACATCACAAAAAACATACAAGTTGGGGGGGTCCCTACGCATGATAACTGTTCACGTCCCATACCCAATGGTGACACAGGCTGGTCCAGCGTCAATACCTACCTCCCAGTAGGTAGAGCCTCCATGTAATACCTTAATGAACTACACAATCTCCAAGCCCACCTGTGCCAGGGTGTGGTACCTGGTCCGAACACACGAATCCCCGAGCCGATAGGACGCTCCACGAACATTGGTATGTCCACACAAATACATATAAATACATATTATCATCCAATGTGTATAAATAGTTACTCTATAACTTCTTTAATCCAAGGAAATATCAATCCATATAAAATGCAGCCTTCTTGGCTTAACTATAATATTTTAGTCAATTATTTCATAACTCATTTTAAGTCATTATCCGACGACTACTTCTCGATGAAATATTAAGTCTCATACATTGCCTTTTTAGACTTAAAATCGCATTTACTTCATCATTTATTTCTCTTTAAATATATAGGCACAGTTATTCACAAACTAACCTTTCCATAACATTATGGGTGTAGTTATTGCCAAACTAACCTTACCCAAAACACTATAGGCGTAGTAATTCCCACATTAACCCTTCCAAAACATTATAGGTTTAGTTATTCCCAGGCTAACCTTACCAACATGATTATAGGTATAGTTATTGTGATAATCGGCTTAATTAAATATCGAGTGGCCAATCATTTATCCAGTTAACTCAAATTATCCAGTTAGCTCATTCTTAGCTTCACTGTCGGAAAACAATTTTCTTTCTTTCTTAACCACCTAGTATCCAATTAAACTAGTGTAAAAAACTTTCCAATTTTAATTTTAATAAAATTACTTTTTAACAATACCAATAATTTATAATTCATTCCACATCAACGAATAATGAATAGGTATCATCACAACTTAATTAATGTAACTGGAATAAACTCCCCAGTTTAAAACATCTCAATACAATAAACCAAATAAAACCATTTGAGATAGAATGGAAATGACAAGAATCCTCTGGAAACATGCCCTAAAAGAAATGACTACATAGTACAGGAATCAATAAAATGAAGCGTCTAATGCAAAGTCCACAACTCCATAGTATCCATAGAGAATAAATATTAAATCCTCTATGCTGGGCGTCCTTGTGGTTGGACACCTGATATAGTAGATACAAGAGTGAAGAGAATATGCAAGAGAAAATGGGTCAGAGCCCTATTGTAAAAGCTTTTAAAAATAGCAAGTGAATAAATGCTACAATTAGTAATTATTATATACATGTTAAATTCTCGGTCTCTCTCTTGAGATTCTCACCTCTCATCTAGTGTGAACGCCTAACGTATCTCCAAATTATTCTAGTTACTATTCCCACTTTCACTAGATTGTATCACTGTGTCAACTAACCATAGCCCTTATCTTTCCCACGTATTTCCTTCATAATACATGTAATAAATATGTATTAATTCATTTCTTAATATAATTAAGTGTTCTCAAACTTAATTAATTTCAGATTCCACTATCTTTCATGTCTACTTAATTCACACAGTAGATAATATCACAAGTATATATATAAATTCACTCCATTATATATATACAATACTACACCCCGAGACATAGCTGCGGTGCATGCATACTCTACTATCTAGTCCCAGTACATCTTGTCACTGTATAAAGGACTGTTGGTTCGGTATATCCCTCGAACCATAAATATCAAAACACAATTATTTGAGGCGAACATAGTCCTAAGCCTTTGGTCTACGCACCCAAATGACCATTCAATACCATTGTTTTCACTAATGGAAATACAACCTAATTCCTATGTTCTGAGGTAACAAGTCAAAAATCCATCCTAAGGCTGATCAGGATATGACTTCCCTCAACGCGCAAACCTCCCGTCGATAGCAAGTAGGCTAGGTATGTCATACACATAAATCATTATATAGGTATTCATTTCACCTATTTACATATCATTAGGGAAAACGCATAACCCATATAATAAATAACATACGTAGTATATTTTATCTCTCGACTATCCTACGTATTTAAATTATGACTTTACTTCTTAAGGTATATTCTTGAGATTTTCTCATCACTCGAAGTATATCGTTTTATTCCTCAAATAAATTTAGTAGGTAAACATCTACCTCCTAATGGTCCATGTCCGTATCATCCCATAATTTTCACGAATTTAATAATTCTCCAAATTACATTTATTCACCGATTATCCCTAATTTAAATTAACCACATAATTAACTTCGTAGCTCAAGTCCACAAATATAATATGGTCTACTGGTCTCCCATATATTCCCCTTTTCATTAAAATTAAGTCCCATAATTAAATCAAGAATAATCCCATCGAAATAATTACAAAAAAGAAAAATGATGAAATTTTTGGCAGCTAAATCGATTTAGCCTGGTCTGAATCGATTCGTCCCTACCTCCGAATTGATTCGACGGGTCCAAATCGATTCTCCCCTAAAGGTCTGCAAAAATCTTCTTGTTCATGGCTACGGGTTCTCAACATTTTAAACACCCAAATCACCACCAAATGATCCCAAACTCCTAAGAATCAATCCCAATTGATATACCCAAGTATGTACATGATTTATGACATCAAAATATATCAAAATCGTTATGGAGTTTTGATTAATCATGCTAATCTTATTTTAAATTCAGAAAATTTGCATTATATAATTCTTTCTCAAGAACACCTATAAACCCCAAATTTCTTCATCAATTAAACCCAAAATTTTGTGGTGTTAATTCTAATTTCATCAAAGGAATAATCCTAAATGATTTCCATTTCAAGAATTACATCAAAATCATCAAACTTTCATCTTTGATTAATAGTTTTCGTGGATGTTTATCTTTTCTAATTTAACATGGCTATTATAGTCACTAATTTGAACAGGAATTACACTTTCCTTAATGTGTAGGTCTGATCCTTTGAAAAACATATGTGTACGATGTCCCCTCCTCTTTTCCTGTCACTTTTTCGGTCGTGGTGCAAGGTGGTTGTCCGTTGGTTTGCTCTAAAAACCTCTTCCTCTCCTTGAAAAAACCTCTCACTCTCCTCAAAGATATTTCCTTTGTTTTTTGGGTGAATGAACCTAAGTTCTCTAATCTCTACACTTATATAATAAAATCTCATTTTCAGAGTTACTATTTATATCCCAAGTAAGATGACCAAAATATCGATCCAACGTGTCCTTTTGGTTCCCAATTGACCCGAGACCTAAATTAAACCCCCCATATAGACTTTTATGCCTATTTCAACCCTTTTGGACTCAACCGTGCACTCAAAATGACAATTTGGATTACATGAAAATAATTTACTTTTCATTCATTAAAACTAGTCCCAACACGACTCATACGTGTGTCACGACATAATTTCTATAATTCGCGTATTATTCACTCGCGACCATATAATCATATATTACTTTTAATCAGTAAGTAATATTCAATATCAATCACATATTACTTTATTCTCTAGTAACATTCAATCCGAATTAATTCCAATTATTATTCATAATTAATTCCAATTAATCCCCAATTTACTTTTAATTAATCTCGTATTAAAAGACATTAAAATTACAGGGTATTACACTTATTCCCAACTACCCTTACCCATACAATTAGTAATCTTAGCATGTTTTCCTCTTGACTCAAAATTCAATCATTCCAGATAATTAATAATTATTCACTTCTTGTTACCTTTTCAATAAGGTTTATATGTAAATATATATGGAGTCAAACAACGTGAAAAGGTTATATGTAAATATATATGGAGTCAAACAACGTGAAAAGTTTATATGTAAATATATTAGGGATCCTCTAATCTAGTTAAGTCATATCACCCCACTACAATACCCAAACTCACTCATTCGGTCCGTATCTTCTCCCTTCAGAATTCATTACACAAAATCCCATTCTTAGGTCAAACACCCTTTAATAAATTTCATATTTGATAATTTATTATATATATAATAAATTTAACCGGCTATCACGTTCCTAACTCCCATAGCACTAACCCTTAATACTCGAGTCTATTGCCCTGACTCTAAATTTAATTAATTACACCTCAAATAATTTATTAAAATATGGTGTCACTCAACCAAAATACTCGGACTCACTCCCTTGTCCCGTATTATAACCTTTTAGAATTTATCGCTCAAATTCCCATAAATACGTTGAAACACTTATACATTTAACATCCCTTAACACCCATCTCTCATGTCCTATGTATAACCTTCCTTTAACATTTGCACTAATTTAATCCAAAAAAATCCCCAACAGAAGAATAGTGGAAAAATCCACAAAAAGGAGGGTTGTGTCAAAATTCTTCCGCATCCTGGGTCATTTGAACAACTTCCAATGTCGTTCGAACGAGATCCCATGTCATTTGAACTACCCCCACCCCCCAGGTTTCCAGTCCTCTCCTTCTCCGTTCTGCCATATGTCGTAGTTATTCGTCCCAATTTTCCAAGCTTTAACCCAGAAATATCATCTGCAAATCTCCCAACGATTTAAACCCCTTCTAACAATTTCTAATTTCTCATTTCTCATTCACTAACATCGATTTGTAACACCAATAATTATCTAAGAAGGGTTAAGACGATTTATCCAAACCATGTTTCCTCAAAGTTTGATTTCAACTTCCAAACTAACAACCACAATTATACATCTATATATTTTACTTGAATTCTCACACTTTTAATCAAAATGACACATCGATTTTATTATCCCAATAGTATACAACGAAATGGATCTTCACGATTTCTTCTTATTTTACTCCATTAACTTTCATATTTTTTGAAAAATTCCTACAACATGCCTTCCAAATAATTTCAAAATTCAAACCACGAGTATACAGATTCGATACAAAGGATTATGGATCTACGCATGGATCATGTATAAATCATCAAATTTTACACTAATTTAAATATCTCTAATTGTGCAGTCTCAAAACATTACTCAACTTTATATCTAAGCATGGGGTTAACATTTATATAAGAATAGGACAAATTAAATAAGAATGGCAAGGGAATACTTTCCTGAGATTGTGTAGAGAAGCCTATTTTCCTCCTCCTAAGGTGCCCTTTCTCCTTCTCTTGGGTGGGTATGTCGAGGGTTACTGGATATAACTCCCCATGGATATATTTCCCCTTAATAAACATTTTTAATCTCCAAATCCTGAGTAGGGCCTTAGGCCATAACTTTGGACCCCCAGATGAGCACAAATACATAATCTAATTAACATAATTACTACCCAACTCATATATATATATATATATATATATATATATATATACCCCGGGACAATTCCTAAGGGTCTAAAATGCCCAAATGATCTCGTAATACCTCTCAAAGTGTGTCCCGAATATTTTTATCCAAAAATATATATGACACCCTGCCTAATTAAATACCGGGTGATCAGTCCTTTAATAAATTAACTCAAAGTGTCCGGTTGGTTCATTCTTAGCATCATTATCAAAAAACAATTTTCTTTATTAATGACCAAATAAATAATTAAGCTCAGTGTCAAAACATTTAACTTTATAAATTAAGTCCGATTGTTATTGTTAACTATGAAACCATTTTCACGAATACAAATGATAGTATTAAAACCAAACCATCAAAATGAAAGAAACGTGCTAGATAAATCAACCCAAATAAAATATCCCAATTTGCAGGATAAACTAATAATCATAAGTAATCCCAACTAAAATAGAATACTGACATAAATAAAGAGTACAAATCTTTGGACTAGATAAAAATTGGAAAAGGGAGACACATGCCCTATCTAATGAGAACTAAATGAAAGACTGAGAAGACAAGGATGAAGTCGTCTACTATAAAGACATATAACTCCCACACTAGCAACAGCACGTCAACAGTCCAAAGATCCAAGCCTAACGCCCCTGTGGCTGGACACCTGTAATACATATTTATATATATATATATAAGAGAGAAAAGATGACAGGAAACGGGTCAGAGCCCGAGTATAAAACAACTTTAAAATAGTTTAGCAAGTATTTAAAATGCTTTAGTTGATATTACATACATGTTAGTACTCGACACTCTCTTGAGAATTCTCACCTCTTATCTACTGTGCACGCCTATCGTACTACTAAAATGACTCATAAGTCTAACTTAATTCTCCTTCCATTAATTTTGATTCGCGAGACCTATGTCTATGATTTATTAAAATAACATCTTGTTAAGGATTATTTAAGTAAATTATGTGTATCTTAATACTGCTATGAAATCTCAAGCATTTACTATTATTAGGAGCGTTAATTCAATATTTATCTACTTACACACACAGTAGAAGAATTCTAGGTATATGTATATATATTAATCACTCATACAATATATATACTAATCGGCACCACACATAAAATCTATGGTGCTGGCATACACTGATATCAAGTCCATGTACCTCTCGTACAAATGAGGGAAATACTAGTTCGGACTCACTCTCAAACTGTATTAACATAAAATACACATATTGGAGGCTAAGCATAGTTCCAAGTCACTAAGAAGTCAGCACATAAGTTCACGTCTCCTAGGACCGTCTAACAATCATTCTCAGATATCATGTACCAAGGATCCTATGTTCTAGGGTACACGTTAATATCCCCCATAAAGGTCACATCGAGATAAGATTGTCCCGACATGAAAACCTCTGTGATAGCAAGTAGGGCGTGTATGATTAACTACACATCATAATATGACAAGCATACATACACAAAAATGTATTTCCATATTTCATATAGGTACACTCACGACCCATAATATTTTTATACTAACCATGCGTGGTGCTCACTCTCAAAACCTATGTATTATTAACTTATCCTTTTCACGTTTACCACCGTTCCCAATTATTTCTCAACCCCCGAAGTGTACCATTTTTATAACCATACTGTCAGTAGGTTAACACTCTCTGTCCTACTGGCCTAAGTCATCAATCATGCTCACTCAACCTAACGTGTCGCACATACAAACATATTTTATTATTCTATAGCCTTCAAGACACTACGATTAAGTCTCCAATTAATCCATATTATCCGTACATAAATCACAACCCTACTGGTCCCTCATAAGTCCTGTTATAATAATCTCATCACATGCGAAGTCTCATCGAAACGGTGTTACATCATCATTAAACAAGATGAAAAATTCCAAAAATCAGCACGAGTCAATCGATTGACATTCACAGGTATCGATCGACCCTTCAGGTCTCAGCCCATATCTTCTTACGACAGCTACGGTTTCAATCATTATAACTCCTCAAAACTATATAATTTGATCCAAAACTCCCAACCAACTAAACCAAATGTATAAGCAATATATATAAATGAGTTTAACGTAACAACATCAATTAATCCTCAACGAATCAATCAAAAAGGGGTTTGATTCCAGATTTCTTTATAAAACCTAATTATGCATGAATAATTAAGAATCTCTATTTTAATCCAAATTTCCTTCCCAAATATCATTATAAGTTCGTGGGTAATCCTCTACATATGATCAAGATTTCAAACTACATGGATTCTCCCTACAACATATAAATTCTCTTCCAAAACATATAATTCTTTAAATAAAACATGTGGTTTTCATTCCTAGGCTAATATGAAAGGGATATCAACTAGAAATCAGTAAGATAAATACTTTCCAGGGAATCGAAGGTCTGATCTGTTGGTGACGAAGGCATGGCTACATTCCTCGTCTTACAATCTATGCCCTGGTGGTGTTATTCTTGAAAAAGGTGTTATGGATTGTGATATAGTTTTGAAGAGCTCTCTTCCTTTCTTATCTAATGGTCGTTTTATGTTTCGGTGATCGATAACCCTAAAAGATTAACTCTAATATGTGATATAACTTATGAAAATTCGTGGGTTTAATCACTCAATAATACAGAATGACCACAATACCCTCTCGGGATGCCAGTTAGGCCTAAAATAATCCCGGGACCCAAACTAAACTCTCGGGTACACTTTTCTGACTAACTCGACCCTTCTGGACATAATGGTGCACTCGAAACGAATATACGAGCGACATAAAATTAATTCACTTTTATTTCATTAATTTAGCCCCGACACGACACATGCGCGTCCCTACTCAATTTCTATAATTGTCGTATTATTCACTCGCGACAATTTTAATAAATTCAATCTCATATATTACTTTTACTCATCTAGTAATATTCAACATAATTATTACCAATAAATACTAGCTCTCGTCACGCTAGTAAATATTCATTTTAAAATTTGGATAAATATTTAATTAATATATCCCAATTTAATTTAATTAATTCCATAATTTAAAGGCCATAAAAATACGGGATATTACATACTTCCCCCCTAATAACGGAATTTCATCCCGAAATTCAGAAAAGTAAGCCATACCTGATAAAAACAAATTTCCTCTAATACTCAAAACCAACTTCAAAGTATGGCTCAATCACTATAACCCCCCACTTCACAACAAGCTTGTTTAACACTCTTGACACTTTATCAGTTATAGGGTCACACCTCAATAACGACACCTCAATTGTGCTTTTACCTAACAACATTCGAATAAGACTAGTCTATACATCATTGGCCCCATTGTCTTAATATTACTGGGAAACATGTACGAGGGATTCCACGGAACCCTACCATTAGGTAATATCCTCTCCCAATTACCATACTATACTTCACTTTCTAGCTATATCCGTTGTGGAAATGAAATGATCTCAATGAATCCAAAATTACTTTCACACGGCTCCACTAATGGTTAATCACCGTTCGCCTACTCCCCAGGATATGGGTGATACAACCTGGTCAAAATGAAACATTGTCGCCGGTGCTTCCTGAAATTCCATATTGAAGGTGGGATTCAAAAATCTCACCCTAATTCAGAACAATACCGTGTAGGACCACCTACCGACGCGATTCTTCTTTTTAAAGGAAGACTGGGGCACACTAGCTAATATTGTAAATCACCCCAAAGTAATATCAATAACTTCCTTATTGGGAAACTTGTTCCACATGTTTGAAGGAACCCTTGATCTTACCTTGAGGTTGGCAACCCATCAAAGAAACTATACTGACTTGACTTCCCTCTTCCACTATCAGAATCGTCGGCTTGATACAAAATTTTATGGTTGATCATCTTACTCCAATAGGTTTCTACCTACGAGTAGTGCACATGGTGACTACTCACTATGTCCTGCTCAACACTAACTTCCACTTATAACGCCTCCCGTTAAGTGGTACTTAATAATCCTCTTCTTCCCTCGGCATATACCAAAAGTTTCGACCCGTGCACTTTTTTCCACGATGTGCACTTCTAGTCTCCTTATACCGTATTGACATCATCTTTCCATTTTCGTGCAAGTCACTCTCAACATTTGACTGGGTAGAATTCCGCTCCAAATTGTCCACAATAGTTAAATTTTAGTCTTCTGAATGGATACCCCTTTTTAAATGACTTCCCACAGACTTTCCACAGAGTTCGAGTGTGCTACTCTGATCGCACACGTATATATGGATTATCGTCCCTCTCACACGGTGGTTAATCCCCTCTACCACTTCCACTTCGTTATATTAGTCCCACATACATATATTTCACACATCTATCCCCACATCCCTTCAACCCGAACGATTCTGACATCAGTTAACCAGGGTATCCACACATCCTATAAGTTGTTCATACTGGCGTATGCATCACATAAGCTTCCGACATAACACCCAATTTTTTATTGCCCTTGTATTCACAACCTGGATATAACACTTGGGCATTCTCAATCACCCCAGAATTCAAAATTTTTAAATCCTCCTTAACATCGCTCCACCCTTCAACTCGTGGTGATAAATCAAAATTTTTAATCCATCCTCACCCAACAACTGACTCCACTGGCCTTATATCATAATTTAACTTTTAACTTACAGTTATAACTACATACTTCTATAACGACTGAGGTATCGGACTTGTTAATGAATGAATAAACATCTCCTTACTTCCAACCTTATGCTAAGTTTCATGCACGAGATGTCTCGCAAAGCGAAATCCAAATAAGGAACCCCCCGATACACTACTACCTAGCATTGTCGGTCATCAAAATCTGTTAGGCCCTCAGTCCATAACATGTACCCCTATATTCCTGTCTCTTGACATAAAATCTATATCCCCTTCTGTAATTACATTTAAATGAGAAACTTTCCTTCCCAAAGACACTATCACTCAACATTGTTGGTAATCATATTCCATAAACCTCATACACGTACAATCGGGACTCTCGAAATCCTGTCCCCAGACATATATCTTCAAGTCTTAACTCCCACTCCTCTAAAGGAGTGATATAATAATGTGCTCTCATATTACTAAGTCCTGAGTGTTAAACATAATAATAAGCTAAATTCTCCTGCTCAACAGTAAACCCAATACACTCCGAATCATATCAATGAATTCCCTACACACACCGGGATTGAATATCTCGAGACCACTATACCCTTCGAAGTCTCTATAATATATAATATAATTTCAAGATCTTCCCTCTCACAGGTAAGGTCTCGCCATAACAAAACATGTTGCACTAGGGCAACCACCTTGATAGCCTTGCTATAACTGCCCACTATCATTCTAACCATAACTATAAAGCCGTAACCAGGAGAATATCATACTCGTATATCATATCACTAAAATGAGTAATCTCAATAAAGTATATACCATTAATAATGCACCCATTTATCCTCCGCGGATAACACTAAAGATAACCCCACCATATCAGGGAAAACATACACATAATAACGTTGTCGATATACGCCCTAAACTCATCTCACATATGAATTTCTCAATAATCAAAATGTAGTGACTCACTTGTGTCACATAAAATATGCCTCATCCACTGAGGATAAAACTCATACTTTTACCTTGACAATCGCCCTAGATGTTCAAATGCTTTCCCGAACATAACACGCCTTTCTGAACCAAATCAAAAACGACATTAACAATTGCCCTTACAAGCACCATATGCTTGTCCCTTTACTCGCTTCGGGGAAAAATTAACGCATGTGATTTTACTCTCCACAAAATACTTCAACACATAATCCATTTATCTCTTATCATACTGACCATATTAGGGTTGTCCTTCTCTCGGACTTTTGTTGTCTCGATCCTGATGGCTACCCTCATTATTCCCTTTGCTTAGTTGGACCTAAGGAACATGCTACTAGATTCAATAGCCCTTACTGAATTCACCATCGCTTGGTAAGAATTCAGCTATTTGAATCAGTTAAATGGGTCCCCTGATGGGTCTCTCCCTTGTGGTGTTTTACTAACACCATTTCGCCCAGTCTTATTCTCTGACTAAATTCTTCAATTCTTTTAGCTTCCCACACAAAGAAGCGTTAACATATCCAATGACCAAATGCGACATTGTCTCCATCTGGATCGATCTTCTAACATAATTCCCTTTAAGTGTTGTTAACTTTTCTTATGAGCCGATCTCCCACTTTAAATCCTCTCCTCTATTTGTATCTACATCATCCGATACAAGATTCTCTAACAGTTTAGATTCATATTCACAAATGGGCCTATGTCCATCCCTCCTATGATGAGTTTAGAATAATGTTCACATATTATCCTGAACATTTGATGAAGTAACCTGCGGTCAAATTGTACCTAAGATCCTTCTATAGACATAGCATTCCACATCTAAAAATGGTGGTTGACTCCCACCATTATAACTTCGTTCCGATGAGCCAAGAAAAATTTTACCCAAAATTTTCACTTTCAATTAGCCACACTCTGTCATATGCCCAAGCCTTTGGATATTTTACCTCTTTCGGCTAACACACACAATCCTCGCGTTTGTAGAATTTCCACCGACGGTTGTCCTAAATACATCGTCTGACTCTTTCCCAGCCATATCACGTTAGGTGCATCTACTTTTGCACCAGTTTCAACTATAGCAACACATGGAAATCATAGGTTGTGCCCTAGCTGCCTTTACAGTCCTGGATTATCGTGCCATAATAGGGGTGACCTTAACTACGATCATCATTCTTGATTATTCCCTCTAACCTCAACTGAGCTCTGCCTCATGTTGTCCGCCCAACGGCCCTCGCCCATCATACTTCATTGTTCGACACACGAACACATCCGAACGCAAATAAGATTCACTAATATATAAGTTATAGCAGGAGAACTAAATCTCACCAAAGAAATCAACAATCCTAAACATATGGCTCTATATCAAAGAAACCTACCTTGGAAGCATAATAAGCCGCACAGATCCTAAAGGACACTAGAACCTGTTGCTCTGATACCACCTGTGACACCCCGCCTAATCAAATACCAGGTGATCAGTCCTTTATTAAATCAACTCAAAGTGTCCGGTTGGCTCATTCTTAGCATCACTATAAAAAAATAATTTTCTTTATTAATCACCTAATAAATAATAAAGCTAAGTGTCAAAAAATTTAACTTTATAAATTAAGTCCGATTGTTATTGTTAACTATGAAACCATTTTCACGAATACAAATGATAGTATTAAAACCAAACCATCCAAATGAAATAATCATACTAGATAAATCAACCCAAATAAAATATCCCAAATCGCAGGACAAAGTAATAATCACAAGTAATCCCAACTAAAATAGAATACTGACATAAATAAAGAGTACAAATCTATGGACTAGATAAGAACTGGAAATGGGTGACACATTCCCTATCTAATGAGAACTAAATGAAACACTAACAATATAAGGATGAAGTCGTCTACTGCAAAGACATGATACGCCCACACTAGCTGCAGAACGTCAACAGTCCAAAGATCCAAGCCTAACGCCCCTGTGAATGGGCACTTATAATACATATATATATATACAAGAGAGATAAAAGATGACAGGAAACGGGTCAGAGCCCGAGTTTAAAACTTCTTTTAAAATAGTTTAGCAAGTATTTAAGATGCTTAACAGTTGACATTACGTACATGTTAGTACTCGACACTCTCTTGAGAATTCTCACCTCTCATCTAGTGTGCACGCCTATCGTACTACTAAAATGACTCATAAGCGTAACTTAATTCTCCTTCCATAGATTCTGATTCGCGAGACCGTATGTCTATGATTTATTAAAATAACATCTTATTAAGGATTATTTAAGTCAATTATGTATATCTCAATACTGCTATGAAATCTC
Organism: Sambucus nigra; assembly: GCA_949130495.1. Taxonomy (NCBI): domain Eukaryota; kingdom Viridiplantae; phylum Streptophyta; class Magnoliopsida; order Dipsacales; family Adoxaceae; genus Sambucus; species Sambucus nigra. The sequence continues at coordinate 590,984,856 of OX422208.1, forward strand.
AAGCATTTACTAGGATTAGGAGCGTTTATTCAATATTTATCTACTTACACTCACTGTAGAAGAATTCCAGGTATATGTATATATATTAATCACTCATTCAATATATATACTAATCGGCACCCCACATAAAATCTAAGGTGCCGGCATACTCTGTTATCAAGTCCCTGTACTTCTTGTACAAATGAGGGAAATACTAGTTCAGACTCACTCTCCAACCGTATTAACACAAAATACACATATTGGAGGCAAAACATAGTTCCAAGTCACTAAAAGGTCAGAACATACCCACACGTCTCTTAGGACTCTCTGACTATCATTCTTAGATAACCTATACCAAGGATCCTATGTTCTAGGGTACAAGTCAATATCCCCCATAAAGGTCACATTGAGATAAGACTGTCCGGCACGAAAACCTTTGTGATAGCAAGTAGCGCAGGTATGATTAACTACACATAATAATATGACAAGCATACATACACACAAATATGTATTTCCATATCTCATATAGGTACCCTCACGACCCGTAATATGTTTATACTAACCATACGTGGTGCTCACTCTCAAAACCTACGTATTATTAACTTATCCTTTTTCTCGTTTACCACACATTCCCAATTACTTCTCAACCCCCAAAGTGTACCAATTTTATAACCATAATGTCAATAGGTTAACACTCTCTATCCTACTGGCCTAAGTCATCAATCATGCTCACTTAACCTAACGTGTCGCACATACAAACATATTTTATTATTTTATAGCCTTCGTGACACTAAGGTTAAGTCTCGAATTAATCCATATTATTCGGACCTAAATCACAACCCTATGGGTCCCTCATATAATCTCATCACATGCGAAGTCTCATCGAAGCGGTGTTACATCGTCCTTAAACGAGATGAAAAATTCTAAAAGTCAGCAGGAGTCAATCGATCGACATTCATTGGTCAATCGATCGATATTCATAGGTTGATCGATTGTCATTCATAGGTTGATCAATCGACCCTTTAGGTCTCAGACCATATTTTCTTACGACAACTACGAATTCAATCATTATAACTCCTCAAAACCTCTATAATTTCATCCCAAACTCCCAACCAAGTAATCCAAGTGTATAAGCAATACATATAAACAAGTTCTAACGTAACAACATCAATAAATCCTCAATGAATCAATAAAAAAGGGTTTGATTCCAGATTTCTTTATAAAACCTAAATATGCATGAAAAATCAAGAATCTCTATTTTATTCCAGATTTCCTTCCCAAATATCATTATAAGTTCATGGGTAATCCTCTACATATGATCAAGATTTCAGACTACATGGATTCTCCCTACAACATATAAATTCTCTTCCAAAACATATAATTCTTTAAATAAAACATGTGATTTTCATTCCTAGGTTAACATGGAAGGGATATCAACTAGAAATCAACAAGATGGATACTTTCCTGGGAATCGAAGGTTTGATCTATTGGTGATGAAGGTATGGTTGCGTTCCTCATCTTACGATCTATGCCCCGGTGGTGTTATTCTTGAAAAAGGTGTTACGGATTGTGATCTAGTCTTGAAAAGCTCTCTTCCTTTCTTCTCTAATGGTCATTCTATGTTTCCGCGATTGATAACCCAAAAAGATCAACTCTAATAGCTTATATAACTTAGGGAAATTCGTGGGTTTAATCACTCAAAAATACAGATTGACCATAATACCCTCCTAGGATGCCAGTTAGGCCTAAAATAGTCACGGGACCCAAACTAAACCCCCCGGGTACACGTTTCTGACTAACTCGACCCTTCCGGACATAGTGGCGCATTCGAAATGACTATACGATCGACATAAAATTAATTCACTTTTATTTAATTAATTTATTCTCGACACGACACATGCGCGTCCCGGCTCAATTTCTGTAATTGTCGTATTATTCACTCGCGATAATTTTAATAAATTCAATCTCATATATTAATTTTACTCATATATTAATATTCAACATAATTCTTGCCAATAATTACTAACTCTCGTCAAGCTAGTAAATATTTATTTTAAAATTCGAATAAATATTTAATTAATATTTCCCAATTTAATTTAATTAATTCCATAATTTAAATGCCATAAAAATACAAGGTATTACAATATATTTTAATTGTGATGTGACACATGTAAATACTTTTTATTCAAAATAAAATCCCTTTTGATTTATTACAAATTATTAAAGTCCAACTCCAAAACTTATAAATAATAAGGAGTCTAATTACTCACATCCCAGATTAATTAATTTCACCGAAATAATTTAATCCTTGTTAAATTTTAATTTATTCCTTAAAATATATGGCGTATTACATTCTACTTTCCCTACAATGGAATTTTGTCCTAGAGGTTCAAAGTAGCATAAAATCACATTTTATTTTGCGCAGTTGTTTTAGGTTTATACCAAATTAGTCCATACTCATATCCCATGAGATAAATGAAAAGGCTCATCTATGTCTATCATAATGTTACTTATTTTTTACATTACATGCAAGCACACACGCACCATTAATCAAATATGAATGACACATATACATCTAATTTGTACCATTCACACTAAGCATAACCATACATCATGTATGCCACCAACTATGTGTATGTAACAAGAAGACAACTATTTTAGTGTCCAATTTCTCTCAACTCCTGACTTTTGCCAAACTTCGTGCAGTGGGACGTCTCTTAAGAAAAATCCAAACAAGGAACCTCCTGATACACTACTGTACATCTTAGTCAGTTATTGACATTCATCGGCCCAAGACAAATGGGAAAATAAAAATAACAATTTACAAATCTAAATATTTTCCATTTTCCAAGCCAAACACTTATCCCATTATAAGAGTTATACCAAACTCCTTTAGAGTCAACCGACCCTTCCATGCCCGATATCTCAATTACCAAAGCCTAGGTAGGACATTCTTTTCCCCCGTATTTACTCTATAGAGCACTTAGTCATTTATAAATCTCCTAAGGCATACCTATGCAAATCATATCTATCATTACCACTTCTAATAATAACATCACTATACAAAAATTTAAACATGATCATGTAAAACCTAATAATCGAAGCGATCACTAGCCTTACTTCTACTTCACTGCTTATACATGTAAATCCCAATAATAGTGTTATCTTGCAATGCTTTCCCCATATAAATGACCCTTACTCTAACCTGAGTATAGCCCTATTTATCCCAAAATTTCGAGTTTATTCAAACGCATCTCCCTTCTGGATTTATTCAAAACTTTAAATCACACTCACATGTTTCCTTCCTAAGAATACTCAAATTTCTAAGGGTAATTACACGACCTAAGTTCCCATTGAAATTGATTGTTTCAAAACTAGGCCTACCCATAAAAATTTCCTTACAATAATCCTTGCGACTACGGTGAACACCAATTTCTAACCGATCTTGTCTTTCAGACATTACCACAACTCATAGCAGTCCATAAAAATTAACACATTACAAGTACCTATGAATTCATTACCAGAAAAATATCATACTTCGACATAGCTAACAAATAGTCCTAAAAAACATATAAAACTCCCAGTATACATTTCTATGTATCCACGCACCAATGAAACAATATTCCTTCTCACCCACGATGGTCCATGTACAGTACTCTCCCAAATACAAAGTCTATCCTTTTATTAATAAGACCCAAGTGAACATTAAGTCCCAATATCAAATAAAATATATCCTACATACTCCTAAATAGGGAAAAACACACATTTATCACCGATGCTATCACTAGTCTCTTTTTCCCAAATAATTTTATCTATAATTCGATGCACATCTACCACTGATGCGATATTTTACATTACCATATCCTCAAATTTTCTAAATGTCTTACCTTGAATTACTAGGCACTAGATTGCCCAAATTCCTCAAAATTTTAGCAAGTGACCCACACGAAGGTCTCTATGGCTCTCTCTCTCTCTCCAAAACTAACCCTTTGCCCGAACAGGTCGTAACCAATCATAAAGAATACAATGATTCCTAATCATAGAGCTTTACATCAAAGGACAAAACGCAAAACTTAACAAGCTTAAACACAAATCCTAAGGACAAAAGAACCGTGGTCTGATACCAACTATAACAACCCCCATTTTCTCACGTAAAGGTTGGACAGGCTCAGTACGCCAAAGATGAGGCTTATCAACAATTTATACCATTCTCAACACTGAATAAAATAAAAGTTTCTTTATTCTATGTCAAAATCCACAATGAATAAAAACATATGAATAAAATTATATTTAATCCATAAAAATAAAAAAATGAATCATCACACAATGTCCACAATGTAAAGTGAGTACAACAGCTATGATAAACACTTGGGGTTATTCCCGTACAAATCCCAATATGAAATAAAATGACAAAAAGATGAAGCACGACCTATACTAGAATCAATGGAGCGAAATCCACTACGTCCAATACAACTGCAAGTCTGATCCATCGTCAGTCCTGCTATCCCTGCCATTTAGAATACCTGGGGAGAAAATATTTATAATTTTGGTCAGAGACCAAGAGTTGCAAGGATTCTTCACCAGTAAATATGCAATTTGATACTAATTCATACTTCACATCTCCCCATCGAAGCTCAAATGTAAGGAGTACCTCACCTCTCATCTAAAAGTAGTGCTACTCGTGTCCACAATCAAAATGCCAATTGTTACTTCCATCATTTAATCAGTCATGTAAAGAATAATCCAATCATCTATGCAATAATTAAAAGTGGGTACTCATGTCTGAAGCCCTGATCCCCAAATAGATTTCATAATATGGATTTCAAAATTTACGTAACTAGATTCATATTCTTACGTCATAATATCTTGTAACCCTTATCTATCTCTTTAGATCATTTAATGATTTAATTCGTATTCCTTGTCGTCTACCCCGTTAGACTATAAGTTTCATTCTCTTGGATTACCAAATTTTTATTCTAATTAATAATTAGCCTCCCCATTATTTATTCTCTTTAAATAGTGTCTACTTTCTTAGTCTATCCAATTACTATTCTCATTAAGAATTATCTGCCACATTATTTATTAGGGCTTATCTTCGTCCTTAACTATCCACATCATTTGATTAACCCGACTTTATAATCATTAAGCATTGTCTAAATCTTTAGACTAAGAGAGCACATTACCATATAAGGCACACCATAATGTGTGTATATATATATATATGCGACACACAAAAGCATCTACCGTTGGTGTCTCGTTTGTGATCTATCGCCAAGTCCGGAGGAATCTCTTATCCTAAGAGGTCATCACAAAACACAGACAAGTTGGGGGTGGTCCTTACGCAGGATACCTGTTCACGACCCATACCCAGCGGTGACACAGGATGGGTGAGCAAAAATACCTACCTACCCGTAGGTAGGGCCTCCACGTAGTACCTATATGACCTACACAATCGCCAGACCCGCCTATGCCGGCGTGTGGTACCCGATCCAAACGCACGAACCTCGAGCCGATTCAACGATCCAGGATCATTGGTGTGTCTACAAAAATACACATAAATACATATTATCATCCAATATGTATATGTATTTACTTTATAAATACTTTAATCCATGGAAATCTCAATCCATATAAAATACAGCATTCTTGGCTTAACTATAACATTTTAGTTAATTATTCCATAACTCATCCCGATTAAATATTAAGTCTCATACATTGCCTTTTTAGACTTAAAATCACATTTACTTCATCCAGGCACAGTTATTCTCAAACTAACCTTTCCAAAATATCATGGATATAGTTATACCCAAACTAACCTTACCTAAAACACTATAGGCATAATTATTCCCAAACTAGCCTTTCCAAAACATTATAGGTTTAGTTATTCCCAAACTAACTTTACCAACATGATTATAGGTATAGTTATTCCCAACTACCCTTACCCATACATTAAATAATCTTAGCATGTTGTCCTCTAGACTCAAACTTCAATCATTCCAGATTATTAATAATTGTTCGCTTCTGGTTACATTTTCAATAAGGTTTATATCTACATATATAAGGAGTCAACTAATGTGAAAAGGGTGATATGTACATATATAAGGGATCCTCTAATATGGTTAAGTAGTATTACCCCATTACAATACCTAGACTCACTCATTCGGTCCGTATCTTCACCCTTTTGAATTCATTATACAAAATCCCACTATTAGGTCAAACACCCTGTAATAAATTTGATATTTAATACTTTATTTTATATATAAAAAATTAAATCGCTTATGCCGTGCCTAACTCTTGTAGCACTAGCCCTTAATAATCGAGTCTATTACCCCGATTCTAAATTTAATTAATTACACCTCAATTAATTTATTAAAAAATGGTGTCACTCAACCGAAATGCCCGGACTCACTCTTTTGGCCCGTATTATAACCTTTTAGAATTTATCGCTCAAATTTTTGTAACTAAGTTGACACACTTATAAATTTAATATCCGTTAAGACCCATCTCTCATGTTCTAGATATAACTTTCCTCTAATTTTATCCAAAAAGATCGCCAAAAGAAGAATAGTAGAAAATCCACAAAAAGGACGATGGTGTCAAAATTCTTCCCCGTCGTTCGAACGACAACTTGGGTCATTTGAATGACTTCCACTGTCGTTCGAACGAGACCCCAGGATGTTCGAACCCCCCCCCCCCCCCCCAGTTTTTAGTCCTCTCCTTCTTCGTTTTACCTTCCATCGTAGCTGTTCATCCCAGTTTCCCAAGATTTAACCCAGAAATACCATCTTCAAATCTTCCAACGATTTAAACCCCTTATAACAATTTCTAATTTCTCATTTATAATTCACTAACATCGATTTGTAACACTAACAATTATCTGAGAAGGGTAATACGATTTCTCCTAACCATGTTGTGACACCCCACCTAATAAAATACCGGGTGATCAGTCCTATATCAAATTAAATAGGAATCTTATCTGGTTCATTCTTAGCATCACTGTTAAAAAATTAATAATTACTAACCACCTAGTCTTTAATTAAGTTAGTGCCAAATTTATCTTATGAATTAAATTGAAACCAACCAATATAATAAAAATCCAGGATAACTAACACAATAGGAAATCTAAACATGCCAAACAACTGAGAAAAGCATTAGCCAAACAACATCGACTATAAAAGAAATACACCAAGAGTAAAGTATAAAAGAGAGTAATGATACATGCCAAACTGAGTATATGTGTACAAGTCCAAACGGTACAACTGAAATGTCCCTATCTCGATAGAATGAGATAGGCGTCTAAGAAAATATCCCGCGGCATCCACATATACTGCAACTACGCATCCTGTAAGAAGATCAGGCCTGGCGCCCCTATGGTAGGACACCTGAAAGGTTTTCATAGCAAGGGTCAGAACCCACAACATTTGAAAAATATTTAGCAAGTGAATTTAAATGCAGTAAATTAAAATGCAAGTATGTTGTTTATATTTAAGTTAGTGTCATACACTCTCTTGAGGACACCTCACCCCTCCAATAGTGTGTACGCCTAACGTACTATACATGACCCACCTAGCTAACCACCCCATAACTAGTCTTGTCACATATAATCCACAATTTCCCCACTACGCTTACCCGAGTGAGTTTAGTATACATTTTATAAGTTATTAATCACACTAACTTATTTCATTCAATTCTCATTTGATACCATAAAACCGTTTCACAAGTTATATAATTAATACAATTCTCATCCTATATTATCCTATATATAATTATACCATATATACGTACTCATCCTATAACATTCACACATACATATCATAGATATATACTATCCCCCGAGTAGGCACTCATCGGGTGTTCTCCAGATGCTATCATAATCGGGTATTCTCATCCACTCGAAGCCCTGATACGGTTAGCTCCACGTTTCAGAAAAATAAACAAATGTTGTAGAGGTGGCCATAGTTTCCCATGGTAGTGAGATATAATCAGACATCATTCGTCGCACTCCGGAACCAAACGCTATGACTTGGGAACTATACTCACCTAGCATTCACTGGCCAGGGAATTCACCCACATCGGGCAACCTCCCCTGATAGCACTCGATTAGGTATGCTTTACTATAAATATTTTTCACACAAATATTTATAAATCATATATATATATATACTACACATCACCGTATATAAATATAGAAATCCAGGCTACCGGTGTACTATGCCCATACACAAGCCTAAAATAGGCAAGTATATGGTCCGACTTCATTTCAATTAATTATACGCTAAATAATTTTCATTAACTTGGTGTCACCTTACCAATTATACTCGGACTCTCTCTCTCTCGGCCCAAAATTCAATATTTCTAATTCATCGTTCAATTTCATTCAATTAAGCCTACCAACTTAATTAACAAGGTTTCAAATCGCTCAATCATGAACCTTAATTCTTCAATTAATTAATCCTCTGATTAATTCAAGGGTAAGCATTCATAAATTAAAACCCTATATCATAACCAAAATTGCAGAATTAACTAATGTAGACACTGTGTATCTCAAACACATAACAGATCTGAATCAAGGGAAGGGGAAAATCTGACTGACTTAACAGGTCGTTCAAACGACCAGCCATGCCATTCGAACGATAATGGCTCTTGTTTAAACGAGATACCAGGTCGTTTGAACGACCCTGTTATCATCTTCTTCTCTGTTCTGCCAAGAAAACCCAGTCCCCCGTTGAAATGCTTAAAACCTCCATTTTGTACAGATTTCGTCATCAAAACTTCCCAAGATTCATCATAATATCATCCTCTTATCATATTCAATATAACCCCAACAATTAAATCACTTAGGGCATCAATTTTGTCAAATCTTAACACCGCTATAGATTTATAATTCCCAATTTCTTATGAGCACAAACCCTAACATATTAATTGATTCCCACCTCCTTTAATATGAGTAGGTAAATGCAAATTAACAGTTGAAAATTAAACCACTTGCCTTAATTTGTAGATCAAAGCCTTTGGATGAAGATGTTGGATTAAATTCAAGGATCTCTTTTCATTCTTGAAGCAATCTCCCCGAATCCCCAAATTCTCTTCTAATGGCTCTCCTCTGAAGGTCTCTACGATTTTAGTCTTCTAAAGTGACTTTAGGTTACCTTACCCTTACATAATTAGGGTTTAAACTCTAATCCCGTTTTGGGGCCTATGGGCCTCCTAAAAGGGCCAAAACTCTTTATTTAGAGCTCAATTATGTCTAATTAAGTCTCGAAACCCAATATATACATATGGCTACTCATTTCAGACTATTTTGACCCTATCGGACTCACTCGTGCGCTCAAAATCGACATCCGAATTAATTTATAACATTTTCCAAATTTAAGACCTCAAAAGGCGACATAAAATAGTCCAAAATAATTAATCCTCAATTGGCCAAATTAATAAATTCTTCAAATTTAAAAATTCTCAAATCATGAATTTAATTTCTCCAAATAAAATAAATTCTTTTTCTCCTAATATTTTATTTAATTAAAGGTCCTTGAATTTACGGGGTGTTACACATGTTTCCTCAAAGTTTGATTTCAACTTCCAAACTAACAACCACGATTATCAGTCTGTAGATTTTACTTGAATTCTCACACTTTTTAATCAAAATGCCATATCGATTTTACTATCCCAACAGTAAACATCGAAATGGATCTTCAAGATTTCTTCTTATTTTACTCCATTACCTTTTATATTTGCTGAAAAATTCCTACAACATGCCTTCCAAATAATTCCTCAACTTAAATCACATGTATACAGATCCAATACAAAGGATTATGGATCTACACATGGATCATATATAAATCATCAAATTTAACACTAATTTAAAGATATCTAATTGTGCAGTATCAAAGCATGATTCCACTTTAAATCTAAGCATGGAGTTAACATATATATAAGAATAACACAAATTGAATAAGAATGGCAAGGGAATCCCTGCTTGAGACTATGTTGAAAAATCCTATTTTCCTCTTCCTAAGGTGTCCTTTTTCCTCCTCTTGGGTGGGTGTGTCTAGGGTTACTGGATATAACTCCCAATGGATAGATTTGCCCTTAATGAACATTTTTAATCTCTAAATCCCAAGTTGGGCCTTAGGCCACAACTTTGGACCCCTAGATGAGCCCAAATACATAATATAATTAGCCCAATAACTACCCAACTCGTATATATATATATATATATATATATATATATATATATATATATATATATATATATATCCCAGAACCATTCCTAAGGGTCTAAAATGCCCAAATGAGCTCGTAATACCTCTCAAAGTGTCTCCCGAATATTTTTATACAAAAATATATTTTAATTGTGAGGTGACACATGTAAATACTTTTTATTCAAAATAAAATCCTTTTTGATTTATTCCAAATCATTAAAGTCCAAATCCAAAACTTATAAATAATAAGGAGTCTAATTACTCACATCCTAGATTAATTAATTTAATTCTTATTAAATTTTATTTTATTCCCAAAAATATACGGGGTATTAAATTATCCCCCCTTTCAACGGAATTCCGTCCTCATAATTCAAAGTAACATAAAATCATATTTTCTTTCGCGTCATTATTTTAGGATTATACCCAATTAGTCCATACTCATATCCCATGAGATAAATGAAAAGGCTCATCTATGCCTATCATAACGTTACTTATTTTTCACATCACATGCATGCACACATGCACTATTAATCAAATTTGAATGACACATATAGATCTACTTTGTACCATTCACACTAAGCATAACCATACATCATGTATGCCACCAATTACGTCTATGTAACACGAAGACAACTATTTTAATGTAAAATTTCTCTTAACTCCCAACTTTTGCCAAACTTTGTACATGGGACGTCTCGTAAGCGAAATCCAAACAAGGAACCTCCCGATACACTAGTGTACAACTTAGTCAGTTATCGAGATCCATCGGCCCAAGAGAAAAAGGGAAAATAAAAATAACCATTTACAAATCTCAATATTTTCCATTTTCTAAGAAAAACACTTATCACATTATAAGAGTTATACCAAACTCTTTTAGAGTAAACCGACCCTACCATGACCGATATCTCAATTACCACAGCCTAGGTAGGACATTATTCTCCCCCGTATTTACTCTATAGAGCACTTAATGATTTCTAAATCTCCAAAGGCATACCTATTGAAATCAGATCTATCATCACCACTTCTAATAACAACATCAGTATACAAACATTTAAACATGATCATGTAAATCTCAAAAATCGAAGCGGTCACTAGACTTAATTCTACTTCATTGCCTATACTTGATAAGGCAATACTTCCCAAATCATACCATTATGTTATCTCGCAACGCTTTCCCCCACATAAAGGACCCTTACTCTAACCTGAGTATAACCCAATTTATCCCAAAATTTCGAGTTTATTCACATGCATATCCCTTCTAGAGTTATTTAAAACTTTAAATCACACTCATATATTGCCTTCCTAAGAATACTCAAATTTTTAAGGGTCCTTACACGACCTAAATTCCCGTTAAAATTCATTATTTCAAAACTAGGATTACCCATAAAAATATCCTCACAATAATCCTCGCGACTACATTGAACACCAATTTCTAACCGATCTTGTCATTCAGATATAACCACAACTCATAGCAGTCCACAAAAATTAATATATTCCAAGTAACTATGAATTCATTCCCACAAAAAAATCATAAGGTGACATATCTGATAAATATGACTAAAATAAATATAAGACTCCCAGTATACATTTCGATGTATCCACGCACCAATGAAACAATGTTCCTTCTCACCCACGATGGTCCATGTACAATACTCTCCCAAATACAAAGTCTATCCTTTGAAAGGTATTAACAAGTCCTAAGTAAACACTAAGTCCCAATATCAAATAAAATATATCCCACATACTCCAAAGTAGGGAAAAACACACATTTACCATCGATGCTATCACTAGTCTCTTTTTCCCAAATAATTTTATCTATAATCCGATGTCCATCTCACTGTGGATCATAGTTTACACAAACTAACCTCTACTAATGCATTATTTTACATTACCATATCCTCAAATTTTCTAAATGTCATACCCTAAATTACTAGGCACTAGATTGCTCAAATTCTTCAAAATTCTAGCAAGTGACCCACACGAAGGTCTCTATGTCTCTCTCTCTCACCAAAACTAACCCTTTGACAAAACGACTAGTAACCAATCACAAAGAATACAATGATTCCTAATCATAGGGATCTACATCAAAGGACGCAACGCATAATGTAACAAGCTCAAATAAAGATCCTAAGGATAAAAGACCCATTATTTGATACCAACTATAACAACCCCCATTTTCTCACATAAAGGCTGGCAGGCTCCGTACGCCGAAGATAGGGATTATTAATAATTTATACCATTCTCAGCACTGAATAAAATAAAATTTTCTTTATTCTATGTCAAAATCCACAATGAATAAAAACATCTAAATAAAATTTGATTTAATCCATAACAATAAAAATTGAATTGTCACACAGTGTACATAATGTAAAGTAAGTACAAATGCTATAATAAACACTTGGTCGTATGCCCGTATAAATCCCAGTATGAAATAAAATGACAAAAAGGATGAAGTACAACATATACTAGAATCAATGGAGCGAAATACACTACGTCCAATGTAACTGCAAGTCTGATCCATCGCCAGTCCTCCTATCCCTACAATTCAGAATACCTGGGGGAAAACATTTATAATTTGGGTCAGAGCCCTAGAGTTGCAAGGATTCTTCATGTGTAAATATGCAATTTAATACTAACTCATACTTCACGTCTCCCCATCGACACTCACATGTAACGAGTACCTCACCTCTCATCTAGAAGCAATCCTACTCGTGTCCTCAATTAAAATGCCAATTGTATCTTGCATCATTTAATTAGCCATGTAAAGAATAAGTCATTCAGCTATGCAATAAATAAAAGTGGGTACTCATGTCTGACACCCCGATCCCTGAATAGATTTCATAATATTGATTTGACAATTTACATAACTAGATGCATATTCTTACGTCATAATATCCGGTAACCCTAGTTTATCTTTTCATACCAGTTAATGATTTAATTCGCATTCATTTTCGTCTACCCCGTTAGACTATTAGTTTTATTCCCTTAGATTACCAAATTATTATTCTAAATAATAATTGGCTACCTCATTATTCATTCTCTTTAAATAGTGTCTACTTCCTTAGACTGTCCAATTATTATTATCATTAATAATTGTCTGCCACATTCATTAGGACTCATCTTTGTCCCTAATTATCCACACCATTTTATTAACCCGACTTTATTATCATTACGCATTATCTACATCTAGAGAGTAAGAGGGCTCATTCCCATATATGGCACACCATAACGTGTAAATTGATATATATATATATATATATATATATATATACACACACACACACACACACTAGAGTATGCCCGTGCCTGAAGGCACAGTAAAAATTTCCAAAGTACGTATTCACAAAACGGAAAAAAATTCCAAAGTACATAGCTGCAAAACAAAAAAAAAATACATTTCGCAAGAAAACAAAGTGTAATTTAAAAATATGGTCATAATTCCCAAGGTTGTGCACGTCATGACTCCAACTTGCATGCCTACAATACTTCTTGCATCGTGTATAGTGTAATTAAAAATGTTTTATATATTATAAGTGTAAACAATTTATAAAATTTAGACAGTTTCATCCCGATAATAGTCCACGATGTACTTGAAGTATCGAAATAATAAAATTATAATAATAAATTTGGATCAACATAATTAAAACAAATGTAAAAGAAATAAAATAAAATAATATAATCGACACATAAAAGTAACATTCGTTGATCCATACTCCATAGCACGAAAAAAATACCTATGTACATAATTCAAGTCGAAGGTTTTTATATTATAAATAATTTTAAACAATTCAAAAATTTTGGACAAAACTTTCTTTGTTTATAGGACTATTCACCCTGTTTAAGAAATAAAAAATACACCAATAACAATAATACTAATAATCCATCCCGGATATGGACAATACTAATCTGGACAATACTCATAAATAGATCCCTCATATGGACAATACTACATAACAAAATGGATCGTCAAAAGTCCATTTTATAAACCACCCGAGCACTTCACATACATTAAATGAAAATTTCATCCCAATTGGAACGTAACCAAAAAACTGTAATACCCAGTATTTTTGCGACTTTTAAATTTGGGGATTTATTAAATTTAAATTAAGATATTAATTAGAAAATTATTTTAAATATTTACTAGCTTGATGAGAGTTACTGATATACCCATACATACCCTCGGCCAGGGCGAGGGCGTCCTCCACTCGAATGAGGCCAAGATGACCTCTCACCTAATATGAGACGACCCTTCAAGGGGCCGAACCCTCATCAGGCCCAAACGACCCTTGAAGGGGTCGACCCCTTATCAGGCCCAGACGACCCTTCAGTGGGCCGACCCCTCATCAGGCCCAGACGACCCTTCAAGGGACCGACCCCTCATCAGGCCCAGACGACCCTTCAGTGGGCTGACCCCTCATCGTGTCTCGGACGACCCTTCAAGGGGCGACCCCTCATCAGGCCCAAACGACCCTTCAGTGGGCCGACCCTCATCGTGGTCTGGAGGACCCTATGAGGGTACGACAGTACGAGGCCCAGACCAGGCCTGGTTCGCTGCCAGCAGGAACTTTTCCCTCGACCTCGCATCATAGTCCGAGGGTGACATCATCACAGCGCATGATTTGGGAGACGCGTGGAATAGTGCGCGTGAGACTCCTATGGCATGTGGGCAAGACCGTTATAATAATATCACCCCCTCACGTGAGGGAATATTATATCATCATTTATCACATGTGGAACCTCCAGGTGTCAACAAAGGATTAACTAGATCATAGCTCACATGCACCATGCATGCTTGGGGGGTATACTACTCCCTCCAAGACCTATATATACTTGTCACCTACAACCCTGCAAAAGGATCGAGAATGGTAACCCTAGCTAAAACTCTGCTTGTACACACAATAGAGAGAGGGTGAGCTTATGTGCATTGTATATAAGTCCATTAGTGCCCATAGTTAGTGGATCACACACTCACAGTGGATGTAGGACTAATTAGCTGAACCACTATACATCATTGTCTTATTCCTCTTATACTCATCCCCTTTTATACACGTACACACATATATCTCTATGGTTGCCATTGTTATTATTGTTTGAGCTCATCATCACTTATCTGGTGGTGATGAATCTTAGCATCATCAGTTTGGCGTCGTCTGTGGGAACGAGAAGACATATCTTCCTTGATACAACTTGACCTCACCGAGCACTCTGGTGGTGAGCCAGTCCTCCCCATTCGTGTGGAGTTGTTTCACCATTGAAAGAGACCCATTAAGGTTCCCAAGCTCACTAGTCTTTTCTTCAGTTCATCTCTTCATAGCTCAAACATATAAAACCGGAGATGCCACCACCACCTCTTCCTCCACCGGATAGTGGAGTAGGACCCAGTTCCAGTCAACCACCCCCTCAGTCTGAGATGACTGATGTGGCGACCGCCTTGAAGTCCTTGCAGCAAGCCAGCGGATTATCCAGGATCAGTTCACAGCTCTTAGTTAAAACATACTAAGACCCTCGGGAGTCTCACTGGAGATGATTACTCCAGCGGCAGCTCCAGGGAAACATGAGGCCAGGGGACCACCCCAGGCACCACGCAAAGACTTTATGCCTCCTTAGTGGTGGAGGGATATTGCTGACCCCCGACGTCTACACCTGGGGAGGCAAGGAAATCCTTGCCCAGAAGACAGGTATGATGATGTGGAGGGCGAGGATGCCCCCATAGAGTGCTGGGAGCCGTATGAGGTCTCCAACAATACTATGCAACCTCTACAGGAGAGAAGAGGGAAGTGTGGAAGGCAAAATCCTGACAATCACCCGAGGGGCTCTGCTTTCTATCATCTGAGAAGAGGGTCGACCTTTGAGAGGCTAGGCCCAGTAAATGAATTACGAGATAAATTATCCCGGTCGAGGAGTGTTGTGAGGTTCAGAAGGGAGGCAGCAGATGGCCGACCCCATGGGGGACGACCCCACGGATGGGACGATGATCAGGGAGAAGTAAACAGTCGACACATACCTGCTACAGCGAAACCCTCCGTTCACCTCAAAGAGGCAGCAGGGGATAACATCGGCTAAGACGACCCTACGAGGCCTTGGAACGACTCGATCCAAAGGTTAGAACATAAGATTAGTGATATTCTGAAGAGCCAAGACCCCCTTCAGAGAGGATACTCTATAGGCTCACCCTTTGTGGCGAAGACAGTCAACTTACCCATGCCATTAAAGTTCAAGCCACCAGTGGTCACCCCTCGGTATGACGGGAGCACCAACCCTGTCCACCATATTAAGATGTACCAATCAGCGGTAAACATATACTTTATCTCAGATGAGATGAGGTTTCGTGCCTTTTCTGGCACTCTGAGTGGGGCTGCACACTTCTGGTATATGTCTCTTCCAAAGAACTACATTAAAAACTTTAAGCAGTTAGCAGACCGATTTATCCATAACTTTTGCTTTGGAGTGAAGCCACAGACGAAGACCACACACCTGCTCTATGTTAAGTAAGGTAAGAATGAGAGTCTGAGAGACTACATAGCCAGATTTAACAAAGAAAAGCTAGAGGTCGAAGACTATGAGGAAACCATTGCCATGACAGCCCTCATTGGAGGACTCCAGAAGGGAAAGCTATTATGGAAGCTTGATGAAGACCCTCCAAGGACAATGGTTGAATTGTTATCGATAGAAGGAAAGGTGATGAACGCCTAAGAGGTGATGGAAGAAAAATACGAAGACGAAAAAGGAGGCACCAGTGGGGGAAAGTACCAGAAAAAGAACAAAGAGGGGAAGAAGAGGTCAATAGATGACATATTCACTGATTACACCCCTCTGAAGGTCAGTTACGAGCATTTCCTGAATGAGATAAAAAGTGACTGATCCTTGAAGTGGCCTTAGAAGTTGAGGGCAGCCCCCCACGAGAGGAATAAGAATATGTGGTGTGAATTTCACCAAGACCATGGCCATGTCACCGATAAATGTTTTGCTCTGAAAGATAAAATTGAGAAGATGCTAAAAGAAGGGAAGCTTAGGAAGTACATTGACAAAGGTTCCTTAAAGAGGGGCCGAGGGGACGACCCCAAAAAGAAGATAGGTGATGCATGCCGAGAAGATCCTCCAAATCGAAGGGATGACCCTTCAAATGATGAGGACGACCCTGACCTCCCACCAAGAGATGACCACGACCCTGTAAAGAGAGTTAATATATCACTCGATATTAGGATGATCTCCGGGGGACTAGCAGGAGGAGGGTCAGAGGTCGCAGATAGGCATGCCCATGTAGCTGAAGCCAAGGCAGTGATAAAAGCTATACACTCAACCTCTATTGAGGAAAAGTCAAAAAATAGGAAGAAGGTTGATATGGATACTCTGATAGTGGGATTCTCAAGAATGGACTTCAAAGGACTCTTAGCCCCACATGATGACCCTCTAGTCATCACTACCAGGGTGCACGGATGTGAGCTTCTAAGGATCTTCGTAGATGGGGGTAGCTCTATAGATGTGATGTTTTGGCCGTACTTCAAAGACTTAGGCCTCAGTCGTGCTAGACTCGTCCCATACCATCACCCATTGATTGGGTTCAGTGGGGAAAAGGTTCATCCTCTAGGAGTGTATGAGGCCGATGTCAGGATGGGGACGAGTGGCCGAGATGGCTTACCAAGAAGGTCAGATTCTTTGTGATGGATGAACATGTCTTCTCAGCCTATAATATTATACTGGGGTGAGTAGCCCTCAAGGGGTTTGAGGTTGTGCCATCTATGGTTCATCAAATGATCAAATTTCTGACCCCTTACGGGGTAGAGGAAATTCATGGAGACCAGACAACGGCACGAGAATGTTACTTCAACTCCATCGAAGAAAGAGAGGCGCACAAGAAGGCAACAGCTACTTACAATATTGATACCCCTGACCCCAGGGATGAGAAAAACTGAAGAAAGGAGAAGCTGCCGAAGAGGTAGAATCCATCATCCTCAAGGAGGATGAGCCGAATAAAACCGTCCAAGTAGGCAAAGCCCTAAAGAAAGACTTCAAAGAAGACCTCCTCAATCTGTTAAAGAGAAGACCGGATGTATGTACATGGAGTCATGCAGACATGCCGGGGATCGACCCCGAAATCATGTGCCATAAGCTCAATGTGGTTGAGGGTGCAAAGCCAGTAAAGCAGAAGAAGAGAATTTATTCTCGAGAAAAATATGAGGTCATAAGGGATGAGGTCAAGAAGCTAGAAGATGCTGAGTTTATCAGCGAGGTCATCTATCCCGAATGGTTATCCAACACAGTCATAGTCCCCAAGGCCAACGGGAAGTGGAGGATGTGCGTAGACTTCACCGACCTCAATAAACATTATCCCAAAGACAGTTTACTTCTTCCCCGCATTGATCAGATAGTAGATGATACCACGGGCCATGAGCTAATGAGCCTCATGGATGCCTATTCAGGTTAGAACCAGATCTTTATAAACCCTGAAGACTCAGACAAAATGGCCTTCATTATCGATAAGGGGATATACTGTTATAGGGTCATACTCTTTGTCCTAAAAAATGCGAGGGCAACGTATCAGCGCCTCGTGAATAAAATGTTTAAAGACCAAATTGGGAAGTCTATAGAGGTTTATGTAGATGATATGCTGACCAAGAGTTTAAAGGCCGAGAATCATGTGGCCGACTTTGAGAGAACCTTTAACACAATGGATAAGTACCGAATAAAGCTCAACTCGACCAAATATGTCTTCGGGGTCGGAGCAGGGAAGTTCTTTGGGTTTATTGTCAACCAAAGAGGCATCGAGGACAATCCTAAAAAGATAACGGCCCTCATTGAAATAGCGTTGCCAAAGCCGTTTATGAAAATAAACTATTTAAGCAACTCCGAAAGTTTGTTGAAGAAACTCTTTACTTAAAATCAAAACGATTTTGAACACAAGATGTGTTAACAAAATTATGTACGAGATATGGACAAGATTTGATAACAAGTTTTAGTAAACAGTTTAAAATGTTTTAAACTCAGCACACTATTAGAAAGGGATGAGAAGATGTAGAAATATTGATACTCAGATTTTTAACGTGGTAAAACCTCAACCTTGAGGAAACATCCACGACTCCCTCTACGGAGTAAAGCAAAAACAATCACTAAAACAAATATATGAATTACAACCTATTTAACTAACATGCACACAAAAACAAATCTATACAAGTTCAGGATTGTACCCTCTGGCGTCCTTAACTTTTCTGCAGATCTTGTTTGTTGATGTAGTTGTCTCAGTTTGTCAACTCTTCTTTGTTTCAGCACTTTACGTCGACTTATGTTCACCAAATCTTATAGCCAACACTTTGAGTGTTTGTAGTGTGAATATGTTTGTGAATGGTGTTCTAAAACACATGCATGCACACACACACACTTATTAGTTACAGAAGATCCTAACAAATCACATATAAAGTCTATATGCAGTGTATTTGTTATTTTTCTTTCTTACAAAACCAAGAACCTTTTCGACCTTTCAAACTAACCCAGATTCCACGGAGATCTTGCTTAAGAAATCGGTCAAGACCTTTCTCAATCAGTTTTGAAAATATTATGAAGATTGAGAACCCTCCAAGTGCGAATCCCACTAGGTCAGGTTAGGTTTTGTAAAAACAGAAATAGAAAAACATCTATTGTTGATCTTTGAAGAAGAAAAATGTTTTAACAGAAAACAATCAACAACGAAATTCTCAAGATGAGAAATAAATGCAGCTAAGTGTTCTGTGACATGAAAAACTTCAGATCTATGATTTCTATTGAAAAAGAAACAAGATCTGAGTCTATGTCTAAGTTGGAAATAAGATTTATGAACACAAGGATTTCAGCAACCCAAGATCTCTTAACCAGAACTCTCATAAACCTAAGAAAACACTAAGGATGGTGTTTTTGGTTATGGTGGTTTTTCTGGAGAGGTAAGTAGTTTGGGCTTGAGAAGTGTTTGGACGAAGTTAGGGTTTCTAACTAGGGTTTGATTTCTCTCTCTAACTTCTCTCTTCTCTCTTCTCTCTCTTCTCTCTCTCTCTCTCTCTATTCTCTGAGACTTTGCAAAATGGCAAAAGCTTTCGAAGGCTGAGATGAAGGGTCTTTAAATAGGGAGAGGAGAAGATTCCAGAGCCTCGTTCAAAAACAATGGCTGAGATTGAGTCAAGCTCCATTGACTGCAATCCAAGGGCTCACAACAGGCGGTGGATTAAACAGATTGCGATTGGCTAAAGGGCTTACACTGGGATTCACTCAGACGACATGCAGGCCATTGATAAGGGTTGATCCAAGGGCTGTAAGCATGCGATGGTTTGTCTCAGTAAAGAAACACAGTTTGGTCCAATCAGAAGACAGCAGGTGTTGGCCTGTGAACGAAGGTAAACGCGCGTCCCAAAATAATTACACAGCCAACCCTCAAGTCTCTAGCGCTTTCGGTTTCTACCCAGAGTAACTTTAGGCCAATAAACACAACAATCCATATTTATATAATAACCCCAAGACTTTTTAAATCAAATTTTAATTAAATAAATCCTTGTTTAAAATATGTTTTAAATTCCCAAAAAATTATTAAAAATCAAATTGAGTGATTTAAACACACTCACAACATTAAAACACATAGGGGTGCAATATGATATGCAAGAATCAAATTCTAAGTGTGTGAGTGATGGCTATAGTCTTAGGATCATTACATGATAGATAGAAGAAGAAGCAACCCAATCTCTGAAGCTCTTTGGTTTCTAGGATAGACTCTATTTTGTCACAATTTCCAAACTAGATGAGCTCTTATACAGTCTAGACTCAAATGAGTCAAAAGTATAAGGACTTCACTCATAGAAATGAAGACCCCCAAGACCATCAAAGACGTTCAAAGGCTCACAGGGCAGGTGGCTGCTTTGAATAGGTTCGTGTCCAGAGCCACAGACAGGTGTTTACCATTCTTTAAGATTATTAGAAAGTCCTTTGAATGGGGCGAAGAGTGAGATCAGGATTTCAAGGAGCTAAAGTCATACTTAGAGTCTACCTTGCTTTTGTCACAACCAGTGCAAGGCGAATGGCTACATGTGTACCTAGCCATCTCAGAATCGGCCATCAGTGCAGCCATTATGAGAGAAGAGGATGGAGTATAGAATCCTGTGTTTTTTAATAGTAAGGCACTCCAGGGGGCAGAGCAAAGATACCCAAGGATGGAGAAGTTAGCATATGCCTTGATCCATGCATCAAGAAAAATGAAGTCGTACTTCCAGTCCCACACAATGGTCATCATCACCGACTCTCCTCTCAGACAGGTCTTACAAAGGCTAGAAAAATCGAGGAGGCTAATGGCATGGGCTATAGATTTGGGGGAGTTTGACATTGTATATCAACCTAGGGTGACCATTAAGGGGCAAACGTTAGAAGATTTCGTGGCTGAATTTACTTGGGAAGATGATGAGGCTGAAGAGGAAAACCTCAAGAAGATAGATACCCAGTAAGACAGAATTGTTGATCCTTTCATAGACAAGGCTGAGACAAGCACCTCTAGAGAAAAGTGGCAGAAAATGAAGAGGAAAGATATCTCTTTAGACAGGGGTCCCTCACCGAGGGAAAATTCTCGGAGGAAAAAGCCGTGTGGAACCTCTTCGTGGATGAGTCCTCTTGCGAAAGTGGAAGTGGGGCTGGATTAATTATAATAGCGCCTGATGGCATAGACATTGAGTACGCCCTAAGGTTCGACTTCAAAGCCTCCAATAACGAGTCTGAACATGAGGCCCTAATAGCATGCCTCTCCTTGGCTAAGTCTCTTAGTGTCGATGATATTGCAGTCCATAGTGATTCAAGACTAGTGGTGAATCAGATACTAGGAGCCTACGAGGATAAGGATGAGAGAATGGCCAAATACCTAGAAAGGGTAAGGGCACTATTAAAGAGCTGCAAAGAGGTAAAGTTGAAGAGGATACCTAGGCATGACAATGGCTGAGCTGATGCACTCGCTAGGCTAGCCTTAGAAACTAGGATAGAAGTCAGGAGGATAGTCCCAGTAGAAATTTTGCTTCGACCAACGATCGAAGAAGAAGAGGGAACACTTGGCTTTTGCTTAAGCATCGACAAGGAAGCTTCATGGATGGACCCTCTAATCAGATACATTAAAGAGGGGGAGATGCCGGAGGAAAAATAAGAGAGAAAGAAGTTGAGATACAGAGCTGCGAAATTCACTATCATCGAAGACACCTTGTATAAAAAGGGGTTCTTGCTCCCCTTACTCAGATGTGTGCACCCGTCTAAGGTCCCTCACATTCTGCAAGATGTGCACGAGGGGTCATGCTCAAGCCACATTGGGGGCAGATTGTTAGCAAAAAGGATAGTAACCCAGGGATACTGGTGGTCGACCCTTGGGAAAGACGCCACGGCATACATAAAAAAGTGCGATAAATGTCAAAGATTTGCCACAATCCCTCACCAGCCCCACCATCCTCTTACCTCCATCACATCCCCATGGCCATTCTCAGTATGGGGGATCGATCTAGTAGGAGCTTTGCCCAGGGCCATCAATAAATATCGATACTTGATCATGGCAATTGATTATTTTTCAAAATGGGGGGAGGCGGAGCCGATGGTAACGATCATAGAGAAGAAGACCTTCCAGGTCATCTGAAAAGACATTATATGCAGATATGGTCTCCCCAACACCCTCATCTCAGATAACGGGACTCAATTCAAGAATACATCTCTGGAGAAGTACTGTGAGAGGGTGAGTATCAAACAATTCTTCACTACCCCAGGCCGACCTCAAGACAATGGGCAAACGAAAGTTACAAATAGGACAATCCTAGACGGGATCAATAAGAAGCTCAAGGAGGCAAAAGGGAAATGGGTTGAGCAGTTATACACTGTACTGTGGGCTTACAGGACGAGGACCAAGACCCCTACCGGGGAAACCTCGTTCATGCTAGCGTATGGCTCAGAAGCCATCATCCCCATCGAAATCGAGTTTCCTACTCACAGGGTCCAAATGTATGACCCCCGGAGAAATATGGAAGAAAGGAGACTTTACTTAGACTTGATCGAGGAAATGAGGGAAGACACTGAGATAATGCAAGCTGCCTACCAGCAGAGGACTGCCAGGTTTTACAACCAAAGGGTGAAGCAAATGCCAATCACAGTGGGGGACTTAGTCCTCAAAAAGACTTGGCAAAAGCCTAACAAGATCCACCCAAATTGTCATGGCCCATATAGGTTCATTGATGAAGTTGTCCTTAGAACCTATAGACTAGAAAACCTTGAATGGGAACCCTTTTCGAATCCATGGAATGCAGATCACCTGAAGAAATACTATCAATAATGTTGTAATGTCCTATCGGATCACAGTTGTAATGAATGTATTGCTCCAGTAGAACACTTGTAATGTTAATGAGAATGTCATATTGGTCCCTCATCTTGTGTTTGTTAATTCTATTATAATTGGGGTTATTCTTGGTGGCAACTCCCCTCGGCTGTAATGAGGGTCAATGGTGGGGACTACCCCCCATTCACCCTCAAGAAAGATGAGGGGGACTTAATTGAAAACATCATTAAGTTGGTGGTAACCACCCTCGGCTATAATGAGGGTTAATAGTGGGGACGACCCCCCATTCACCCTCAAGAAAGATGAGAGATACTTGATTTTTAAAACATCATTAAGATTGGTGGTAACCACCCTTGGCTATAATGAGGGTCAATGGTGGGGATGACCCCCCATTCACCCTCAAGAAAGACGAGGAGGGACTTGATTTTTAAAACATCATTAAGATTGGTGGTAACCACCCTCGGCTATAATGAGGATCAATGGTGGGGACGACCCCCCATTCACCCTGAAGAAAGACGAGGGGGGACTTTATTTTTAAACATCATTAAGATTGGTGGTAACCACCCTCGGCTATAATGAGGGTCAATGGTGGGGACGACCCCCCCCCCATTAACCCTCAAGAAAGACGAGGGGGGACTTAATTTTTAAACATCATTAAGATTGGTGGTAACCACCCTCGGCTATAATGAGGGTCAATGGTGGGGACGACCCCTCATTCACCCTCAAGAAAGACAAGGGGGACTTGTAAGATTAGTGAACACATAACAGCTAAGTCAAATCATACAAGAGACAAGCATAGAAGACAGGAAGAGAGAAATTCCATTATAAGAGCAAATTTCATGAAGCCGTGCTACAATATTTGACCAAAAGGAAGTCAAGTACAAAAGCTTTACATGCAGAGGGTATGGGCCACATACGGCCACCCTATTGAGAAACATCAAAGGGCAGGGCTTCAAGATTAACAACAGGGGTCACTTCGACGACCAAAATAGGTTGATCCTCAGAGGTGCCTATGCTTTCAACGTTCACCTGCGACTCTACATGGGCCAGCGCCTCAGTAATCAGGGGGTCTTTCAACTCCAACGCTTCCAGAGAAGGGCGTACAGACGATACAGCATCAGCGAACTTCAGGACGACCCACCGACAGGATGTCCTGATCCCCCTCTCCAAGTATTCAAGACCGAAGCCTTGAAACTCTTCTGAGAGTTTGTAATCTTCCACTGCAACAGCCTCGGCCTTCTTCACTGCCTTAACTAGTTCGTTCTTGAACTGAGCATTCAGGGTTCTTCCTTTGCCTTGAAGAGTTCATCCTTCTCTTTTAGGTCTGCCTCGTGATGCCTCATAAGCTCATCCAGGACCCTAGCGTCCTCAGTCCTGGCATTCTCCAATGTTTCCCTGGCAGTCTCGAACTCGGTCTACAGCTCAGCCTCGTGTTGGATAGCTCTTTCAGCTTCATGATTTTTTATTGATTCTCGGCCATCCATTTGGTGGCTGACGTGAAGGCACAAATAGTCTGCACAAAAGTAGGCACTTATTAAGGGGCCGAGGAAATTGTTGGTGAAAAGTTAATTGAGGAAATAAAGTGACAACAAGTACCTGTGCGAGAGTATGCAGACCGTAATCATACACCTTGGCAGGGGGCATCTTTTATAAAAATTCGTAATCAGCGGCCGAGGGAGCAGAAAACATGGAAGCCTTAGCCGCCCTCAGGTTGGCTATTAGGGAAGATGGTTCAGCCTTCAAAAATATCAAGTTTTGAGACCAATAAGCCCTCATACTGGAAGAGGAACCAATCCCCTCAGACGTCTCCACCCTCGCCCTCGTCCTAGAATCCGACCGAGGATTAATAGGAACTTCTGACTCTTTTCTTTTATGACTGTCGACAGTCGGCTCAACATGTGTTAGCCCCAAGGCCTTTGTCTTCCTCGAAGGCTGCTGAGGTTCTTTCCCTTGTTCTTTTCGAGGCCAAACCGTAATCTTGGGGCAGTTATCTCCCAAAGTTGGTCAGAGATATTCGCGGGATGACCTGAAAAGGAGATGACATATCAAAAAGATGCAGAGATAAAGATGAAACACTTGAAAAAAATCAAAAATTTAGCAAAAAACCACTCACATAGTTCTGTTAGGGGCCGACCCTCAGACCAGCTTCTTTGAGGAAATGAGGGGTCATCAAATCTTCAAACTTGGCAAGTTCACCCTCTCTCCCTTGTTCCCTCAGGTAGTCAACAATGACCCTCTCCTCCAAGCTGAGTCCGGGGTCTGATCGCGCTTTCATTGAAGGATTGGACCATACCCTCGGTACCATAGGACCATCTTCCACGAGCTCGCCCTCGGTGGGGAATTCCCAATCCCCGGAGATAAAGAAAAACCTTTTCTTCCAATCATGATTAGAAGTCTGAGCCACGTGGAGAAGCTTCTTGTCAAACTTCCTAGGCCCCAAATGGAAATACCCAGGCTATTTGGACGATGAGGTGATATTGTAGCAGGTAGGGAATAGATCGACCGAGGGCTCATCGGTAAATGAATTCTTTCAAAGAGAGATGTAGCCAAGGATAGTCCTCCACGAGTTGGGAGGAAGTTGATAAGGGGAAACCCCAAGGGCAGACAAGATATCGACTATAGAAGGGTGTAGAGGGAACCTAACGCCTACCCTTAGCATATTCTCATAAATAGCAATCTCTCCCTCGTCCCCCTGGAAGATCCTCCCAGATTCAGTTGGAACCCTCATACTTATATTGGGTTGTATGCCAAAAAGATGCCTCCATACTAGTAGATCACGGTCCTTAACAGACGATACATAAGTTGAGGCACTTGAAGTATCAACTTGACCATCATTATCATCAGAAGAACCCTCGTTATCATCCTCAGCTCTCTTATCCCCAGCCTCGTCGACTATGGGGGGACCATCTGGAAAGGCTACTTGAAATGCAAGAGGGGACAGGGCTATTACAGGGATAGCCTTAGAAGGTTCTGTGCCCTCGGCCTTTCGGCTTGGGATAAGAGTGGATGTCTCTCCCCTCCTGGAAGGACCAGCACCCGTCGGTAATGATGCCCTCTGATCCATTTCCTCCTCGTATAATTGACTCTCAACTGGATGACAAGACAACCCCCAGGACTCAGGGGGTATTACTATGGCTAATGGAATGGGAAAAATGGGTCGTACCCAATTAGGGTTGGCCCCTCGTCTTCTCTCGTCCTCTTCCTCTATTCGCCTAATCTCTATGAAGAACTTCTCTCTCAGGGATGGAAATTCCTCGACTAGATTGTAAATCCTCCTAAGCATTAAGGGGAAGACCCTACACTTAAAGGAGTTTGGATAACCTAACCACAAACAATTTTGCAGTTGACTAAGTTGGAATTTTGGATTAAAACCAAAGAAATAAAGGGTTTTGATCAAGAACACTCGAGAACAAGAAGAACAGAGCCCGCCGGGGAAGAATGTCAGAAAAAGAAAAACAACCAAGGAGAAAGCAAAAAGAAACCCAAATGAAAAATGCAAATTATAGTTGAAGGCTCAAGTAGGAATCTAAAGCAAAGAAAGTTTATCTGAGGATGAAGGCAAAGACAGCGAGGCTTGATGCAGAAGAAATCGTAGAAATGGCTATGGAGCTGTTGAGAAGCTAGAGAGAGAGTTAAGACGTGAAGAAAAAGAAAGGAAATAACTTTAAAAAATCATTTAAATATCTTGATAATGAGTGGGCCCATTAACCAAGGTAAAACACGACTCACGAGGAGAATATCATTAGGGCACAAAGTCCCAGGCCAAGTGTGTAGCCACCGCGTCTGGGAAACTGGAACGACAATGGATATCTGCCTAGGTGTCAAATTAGCTTGATAGGTGCCACTCACCAAACTGATCATACACTTATCTCAAAAGCAGCACTATCCCTAAGCCATCTCAATGACATTAATAGCCAAGGGCTGGGGGATGATTGATATACCCATACTTACCCTCGGCCAGGCCGAGGGCGTCCTCCACCCGGATGAGGCCAAGATGACCTCTCAGCTAATATCAGACGACCCTTCAAGGGGCCGACCCCTCATCAGGCCCAGACGACCCTTCAAGGGGCCGAACCCTCATCAGGCCCAGACGACCCTTCAAGGGGCCGACCTCTCATCAGGCCCAGATAACCCTTCAGTGAGCCGACCCCTCATCGTGTCTCGGACGACCCTTCAAGGGG
The DNA here is from genome assembly GCA_949130495.1 of Sambucus nigra. Lineage (NCBI taxonomy): Eukaryota > Viridiplantae > Streptophyta > Magnoliopsida > Dipsacales > Adoxaceae > Sambucus > Sambucus nigra. The sequence goes on from OX422208.1 coordinate 591,012,521, forward strand.
CCTACCCCTCATTAGGCCCAGACGACCCTTTAGTGGGTCGACCTTCATCGTGGTCTGAATGACCCTACGAGGGTACTACAATACGAGGCCCAGACCAGGCCTGACTCCTTACCAACAGGAACTTTTCCCTCGACCTCGTATCATAGGCCGAGAGTGACATCATCACAGCGCATGATTTGGGAGACGCATGGAATAGTGCGTGTGAGACTCCTATGTCACGTGGGCAAGACCGTTATAATAATATCACCCCCTCATGTGAGGGAATATTATGTCATCATTAATCACATGTGGCACCTCCAGGTGTCAGCAGAGGATTAGCTAGATCATAGCTCACATGCACCATGCATGCTTGGGGGGTATACTACTCCCCCCAAGACCTATATATACTTGTCACCTACAACCCTGCAAAGGGATCGAGAATGGTAACCCTAGCTAAAACTCTGCTTGTACACACAATAGAGAGATGGTGAGCTTATGTGCATTGTATCCAAGGCCATTAGTGCCCATATTTAGTGGATCACACACTCACGGTGGATGTAGGCCTAATTGGCTGAACCACTATACATCATTATCTTATTCCTCTTATACTCATCCCCTTCTATACACGTACACACATACATCTCTATGGCTGCCATTGTTATTACTGTTTGAGCTCATCATCACTTATCTGGTAGTGCTGAATCTTAGCATCACCAGTTACTAATTATTAGGAATTTCTTGAATATTACTTAATGAGTAAAGTAATATGTATAATAGAATTTATTAAAATTATCATGAGTGTATAATTTGATAATTGTGGAAATTAAATCGGGATGCGCCTGTGTCGTGTCGGGATTGAATTATTATTATTAAAAGTGAATAAATTTCAAGTCACCCATATGGTCATTTCGAGTGCACCAATGTGTTCGGAAGGATTGAGATAATCCAAATAATGTACCCGGGGGTTTAGTTCGGGTCTCAGGGCATTTTTAAGCCTAATTGGCATCCCAAGATGGTATTATAGACATTTTACATTTTTGGCCAATTAAACCCACGAATTTCCTAAGGATATATCAGCTTTTAGGAGTTGTCTTCTAGGGTTAACAAACATAAAACCAAAGAAGGGCCATTAGAGAAGGAGTTGGAGAGCTTTTCAAGCAACTCAAGGCAAGAGACTCACCTGTTTACACCGCCACCACCACCAAAGCGTAGATCGCGTGATGAGGAACGCAACCATACCTCTTTTGTCCACAAATCAGAAACTCAAATTCCAAGCAAGTATCTATCTTGCTTCTCTTTTAGTTAAATGTCACACCATGTTAGATTAGGATGATTGAACCTATGTTTCATGGAAAAACTCAAGGATTTAGAGAACCCAATCACATGTTGTAGAGAAAATAAATAAACTCTAGACATCCCAATCATATGTAGATGATTACCCACGAAATTTGATTAATTTAGAAGTGAGAAATCTGGAAAAAGAAATAGAATAATGGAAGTTTAGTGGAAAGTTAGGGTTCTTGATAATTAAAATAAATTGGCCCTTTAATTCAATTCCGTTGTTGAATTTGTACATGTTTCACGTAGGAAATCTTGCATATATGTATATAGAACTAGTAGTAAGGCTATTTCAGAGTTTGGGATTCGTTAATGACGTTTTGGAGAAATTTGGAAGATGAAACTCGTAGGTTTTAATGGCAGTTTTTGGGCAAGAACTGCTTGATCGATCGATCGACCCAAGAACATCGATCGATCGATGATCGATCGACCCCCTTTCCTCGATCGATCGACCTCTCCTGGAAAACTGCATATTTTTCGTCCGTTGGTTTAATCCGATTAAAATGCATAGGAACCCTTGATTGTTATTGTTAGAGTATAATGGGATATAAAGAGGGCCAGTAGAGTCTAGGTAGATCCCGTTGAGTGAAATTTAATGTAGTATGAAATTATGGGTTAACGGGGAGTTATTCACACATACAAAATCATGCGTACGTCTAATAAAAGATCGAGACTCGTGAGTAAGTTAGACTAGGAGATAAGTGTGAGTGCCTACTGAAATTATACTTAGGGAGATAGAATACTTTGAGAGATGAGAAGTAAGTATGGAGTAACTTATATATGAGAATAAAAGTGACGAGTCCGTTATGCGAGATAATCGAGTAAAATGTGCTAAGAATGGATAATTATAATTATGGGCCATGGGCGCACCTAATTTAGAAATGTGAATATTTATATATGATTGTGTGATGGTGCACATATTATATATCTGTGTAAAAATCATACCCGAGCTACTTGCTATCACGGGAGTTTCCACGCCGGGACAGTCGTATCTCGATTGGGCCTTTATAAGGGATAATGACTTGTACCCTAGAAGATAGTATCCTTGATATAGGCTATTTGAGTGATAGTCAGATGGTACTAAGATACGTGAGGGTATGTGCTGACCTCTTAGTGACTTGGAACTATACTTAGCCTCCAATTATATGTGTTTTATGTTAATACAGTTCGAGAGTGATTCCGAACTAGTATTTCCCTTAGTACGAGTGATACGGGGACTTCATAGCAGAGTATGCCAGCACCATAGATTTTATGTCGGGTGCCAATAATATATATATATTATATGAGTTGCTAATATATATATATATAAGTATGGGAACTTTCTACTGTGCATAAGAGTAGTTAAGTAATGAATAAATACTCCAACTTTATTATAAGTGTTTGGAAATTTTGTGACATCACTGGGTTATTTTAAATAACATAAGATATATGAATTTTCAGAAATTATTTATCTTAGCCATACTATTTATCAGAGTGAAACCTTATGGGAAGGGTAAGTTAAAATAAACTTTGAAGATTAATAGTACGGTAGGCGTGCACACTAGATGAGAGGTGAGAATTTCTCAAGAGAGTGTCGCATACTAACATGGTTGTTTCATTAGCTGGTAAGCATTTTATATAATTTCTAAACTATTTTTAAACTGTTTTACACTCGGGCTCTGACCCGTTTCCTATTATTTCTTTTCTATTGTATATATATGTATATATTACAGGTCCCGAACCACAGGGGAGTTATGCTTAGATTCCTTGGCACGGACGCGCTGCAGCTTATGTGAGAGTTGCAGGCCATTGCATAGACGACCTCGTTGTTGACTTTACTCTTATTTTAGTTCCGATTAGTTAGGGCATGTGTCGCCCATTCCCTATTCATTTGGATTTGTCAGAGATTTATATTCATTTATTTTCAGTATTTAGTACTCTTTGGGACGTAATTCGTGTCAGGATGATTTCATTTGTAGTTTTAAACTTGGTATTGGTCTATCTGAATGGTTAAATTCTTATGTGTTAATTGCCATCTTTAACATTTATGCGATTCTTAAACTGTTAATTATTGAAAAGGTTTTCATAACGGAATTAATTAAAATCGAAATAAGTTTTAAATTTTTTTGACACTTAGCTTAATTATTTAGGGTGTTTAAACTGGAACTGTATTTTTGCGACAGTGATGCTAAGAACGAACCAACCGTTCACCTTGATTTTTAATTTAATAAAGGACTGATCACCTGGTATTTAATTAGGCGGGGTGTCACAAAAACTGTCAAATGACACTTTCATATATGTACATGTAAATTGTTACCATAGTAATAAAACAAATTGCAACTTGTCCAAAAAAGAATGGATCTTGAACGAAAAGGATATTGAATAAAGAAAGTTGAATGTGTACCGTAGAAGTGTCCGAAAACCTGCCCAAAAACTGGGTGAGTTAGCTGCCCAAAAACTTGTCAAAAAATAATGTGTACCATAGAAGTGTAAACAGTGCAACATGCTTACATATATGTGAAATAGTGCAGTGCAAGCAGTGCAGTTGTATACAGTAGAAAAATAAAAAATTAAATGTTTGTACTGGTACACATTATAGTCCATGCAACAACCAATGGTTCTAAAAAATATTTTCAAAAAATTCTAGGTAAAGCTTAAACCAACTAAAAATAATAGAAAACTAAATGTTTGTACTAGTACACATTATATTTCTCTTTGACAATAAGAGGAATGCAATCACTCTTATTAGGATTTGAAGAACATAATGACCTTTATATCGTAGCCATTATGAATTGTTTTAACCAAATACACAATGCATTAGGATTGTTTTACACTTACCGGAGCTTTACAAAAAATCTGAACCAACATTTCGTCTATACTTCCATGTAAAGGGCATGAGCGTTTTTACCTGAAAGATTCAAAATAAGTATCTAGCCATCAATAAATATAAAGAAATTACAACATAATTCAATAATAAATAGTTTGCAATTACAAAAAGCAAATCCAACACCCATTCATTTTAAGAACTCAATTAACATTAATACACCCATTCATTACAGTGTCCCAACACCCACCCATGTAACCATTCCTTGGCTTAACATATTAAACAAATATCCTACCCATATCAATCAACATGTACATTAGTGTTTTATCTATATATATTGACTTGTTGAAATGGTAAATACAGGTTGTTGAGAAAGCCAAACATCAAGTAAGAAAAACATGTGAAATAAGTTTATTATGATTACACGTTCCTTTTCAAACATCAAAATAATATATTTCCCAATTCAGTGTCACGCCCTTCAGTTGGTCTTTTCATAAATCAGAAAGTAGATTAGATGCTTCAACAAAAGAAATACTCAATGTCATATAAATACGATTGCCTCTGTTATATAGAAACTAATATGCTTACAGCTGAATTTGTGAAAATGGTAAAATATTCATGTAATATGCCAAATAAGTTGACAATTAAAACAAACCAAACCTTTATGTTCAAGTAATATGGATTAGTAAACTTTTTTGTGTTGTGTTCTTTCACTTTCTCGCCAACAAAACAAACTTTTATGTTTCTTTTCCATAATTATGATCATAAACTGCTAAATTGAATTGTTTGAGTCGTAGTTAATGGGCTAATTACAATTTTAGGCTATATAGTGTATCGGGTTTTTTGGCTAATGATTAAAGCTCAAATGTATTTCATTAGAATGTATTAACAAATGATATACAGTTACCATAGAACAGAGATCAGTCATAAAAACACTTATAAGATGGAACACAATGAACGTGAACAAAGAAAACAAATCATACTTGTGATTTGATTTGATTGTACAAAGAAAATTGAACAAAGAAGAAAATAAAATCATAGAAAAATGGCTATAAGTACCTATGATTTCAGTTGATTGTGGGTGCAATGGGGATTAGAGGTTAACCTCGTGTTGTGATTCTTGGACAATGTCATGGTGAGTTGTATCAGATCAGGTATACCACAAACATTTTTAGTGATGAACCTAATTTGAAAAGAGGTGCACGGATAATGGAATATTTGCAAGCATAACTAATCAACAAATAAAATTCAAGATATGCTAAATAAAAGAGAGTATGTTGAAGGACATCGCGACTCCTTTCTCTAATTCAAAAATGTCCAGTACACAGAACATGAACATCATAACAAAGCATGAGCTCCATAAAAAGTAAAGGAGCTTGCAGTGCGTACTCCATAAACAATAAAGGAAGAATGGCTAACAATCAAACAAAATTGAGAGATATACCTGAGAATGTGAGAGACAGAAGGCAAAGTACCTTCTAGTAAAGAAACATGAAACAAAATTAGTAAATAAAAGGTATTTAAAGGTATTTTAGTTACATGTGAGTGTTCCCTGAACTTAGAGACAGAAGGCAGTTGGTTTGATTTCCGTTTAGCTGTTATTACAGCTGGTTTTAGCTGTTATTACAGTTGCTTTTCTAATATGCTAAACTGTTGCGTACTACAACTATTTGAAGCACTAAGTACGGGACAATCAAATAGATGTTTCATACTACAAACTGAAATAGATGTTGCATACTAAAACAGTATGCAACATCCCAGTAAATCTGCAGTTGCATACTACAACCTGAGATATAAACACGAAGTTGCATACCAGATAATCAACACATATTGTATACACATTTTGTGTATACACACAATCAACACATACTGCAGATTTACTGTTTTAGTATACAATTTCATGTTTGTTGCATACTACAACATCAATTTTTAATCCTTACATACCAGATTCAAATAGATGTTGAATACTAAAACTGATGTTGCATACTACAACCTGAAATACAAACACGACGTTGCAACACAGATAATCAACACACACACTCTTATTAAAATACGTATATATATATATATATATATATATATATATATATATATATATAGACACACACACACACAGTTGAGGAACAAACGTTGAGGAATAGAAGGTTTGCAAAACAAATCGAAAAATTGCAAAAAATAAAAATAAAAAATAAAAAAGGCCGCGATAGATTAAGATTGAAATAAATAAATAAACTCAAATGAAATGCAATTATAGAGAAAGAATGAAGAGATAAGAAGGCATTATCATTCGTCGTTGCCATTGGGCACCAAAACCTCAGACTCCAAAATCTATAAATACACCATTCTTGGGATTTCAAATAATAAAATATAAATAAACCAACGAGTCTTTATATCATAAACCAACAATAAATGCCTATATGTAAACCTAACAATATTAAAAAGAGGAACATCATACTAAAACCAAAGCCCTAAATTACTTTCAACACGTGTTTTTTTGTAATTTTTATGAACGAAAAGCCTCAATGTTGAGATATAAATACTGAAAGAGAACCCTTAAGAGGGGAGAGAATATACCTAATGTTGCAAAACCTAAAATTTGAAAAATAGAATACAAAACCATGTTAGGAAATAAAAGATAAGATGTAAAATATAATACCCTTAATTATCGTGGTGTGAGAGCGAGAGATCGTGCTTGTAGAGATAATGAGAGTTCAGATTTGTGCCAACTGATGCTCGTCGGAGGGTGGTCGAAGTTTGGGTTGTCAGATTTTGTGAATGACAATTGTCTTGGCATTCACATAGTCTGTAAAAACAAATGATTGGCTTGACTTCAATAACAATATAGTTAAACTAAAATACTTAAACAAAGTAAAAGACTTGAACAAACTAAACGACAGAACTACACTATTTGATTTTCTAACATGAGAGAATATAAAGTTGATTACAAACAAAAGTTTACTCATTCAAATTTTGAACCAAATAAATACATGATGCGTTCATGCATGCTTACTAAAATAATTTATGAAACAAAACCAAATTCAATCGTCTCTTTAAATTAGCTCCAACAAATTAAGAATTACAAAACAATTGTTATTACAAAAAGTGAAGGAGAGAAAAAATTAAAGTTAAGGTCAAATAGATATTAAAGGAAATTAAATTTATATAAAAATAAAGTAAAGTAAGCAATCACAACCAATAATATTACAAAAAATGGTATTCATAAATAAATAATAATAATGAAAAAAGAATACTCAAGTTTCAAAAACAAACCATTGCATGGAGCACCAAATGATTTATTAATGAACAAAACATGTACAACCCGAAACCTAAGTTGCTAAATTATTTCTTTCTCATCCATTAAAAAAGGCATCCAACCCCAAATATGCGTTTTGTCAAACATCATTCATGAATTATGTAGAGTAGAACAAAACCAATACAAAAAAAGGAACACAACCAAAATAAATAATTTTCTCAGCAATCACAGAGTGGTATACCTGAAATTTGGTCACAAAGTATAACATGAACCCTAAAAACCTCTGAAATTTGGAAACCCCTGAAATTTTCTCAGCAATCACAAAGTGGTATACCTGATTTCAACTGTGATGTGGTGAATCTAAAAACTCCATATGAGTGAAAATTTGGAAGAGGAAGTGACCGATAAAGATCGTGGTAGTGAGTTCTAAAAACTTGATAATTTTCACTAATTGTTAGACCTGCAAAATAAATTAGCTCAAGATCATAAACCCCACACATAAATCATGTATTTATAGTCCAACTATCGTAATTAAAGAAATCTAAATAAAGCCCTAAATGTAGGGAAATCAAAATTAAGAGCAGAAGAGGATCGCACCTTAGACATATGGGAGAGAGTGAGATGAGGAACATTCAAAGCCCTATATTACAAAGCCTGCAACAAAACCTACGCCAACATTTGAAGCCCTAAACTACAAAGCCAATAGAAAGGACAACTATTTTCATACCTGTAGCTGATGACAGCGGCAACGCAAGCTGATGACGGCGGCGGATGATGAGGGTTTTTTTTGTGGGAGAGGTTTGTATTGTCAGGGTTTGTCTCGTGATCCAGATGAGAGAACGGGAGAATGATATAGTTAGGGGGTGTGTTATGGAGAGAGGGGATTCAAAAAACAGGAGATACATTTAGAAGGGGGATGGGTAGAGAGTTGGAGGAAGAAGAGAATAAGGGGACGACGGGAGGGGTAGGGTTTGGGGAGAGAATGAGATGTTGTATAGGGTTATGGGGTTGAAAGTGTAAGTTGTCTCGTTTTCCATGTCACAATGCTAAGTGGTGACATGTCACTCTCTCACACCTTTAGATCGCCAAAAAATTTGATCGCAATCGTTAATTCGGTGGCATTATCCAAACACCCCTCTCCCATATATATATATATATATATATATATATATATATATATATATATATGTGTGTGTGTGTGTGTGTGTGTGTGTGTGTGTGTGTGTGTGTGTGTGTGTGTGTGTGTGTGTGTGTGTGTGTGACGCACAAAGGCATCTACTATTGGTGTCTCATTAGTGGTCTATCGAAAAGTCCAAAGGAATCTTTTATCCTAAGCTGACATCACAAAACACACACAAGTTAGGTGCGGTCCCTACACAGGATACCTGTTCACGACCCATACCCAGTGGTGACAAAAGTTGGGTCAGCATCAATACTTACCTCCCCGTAGGTAGCGCCTCCACGTAGTACCTATATGACCTACACAATCGCCAAGCCCATCTGTATCGGCGTGTGGTAGCCAGTCCAAACGCACGAACCCCAGATCTGATTGAACGGTCCACAAACATTGGTATGTCCACACAACTACATACAAATACATATTATCATCCAATATGTGCAAGTAGTCACTTTATAACTAATTTAATCCAAGGAAATCTAAACCCATATAAAACGCAGCCTTCTTGCCTTAACTATAACATTTTAGTCAATTATTCCATAACTCATTTTAACTTGTTATCCTACGACTACTTGTTGATTAAATATTAAGTCTCATACATTGACTTTTTAGACTTGAAATCACATTTACTTCATCATTTATTTCTCTTTAAATATATAGGCACAGTTATTCCTAAACTAACCTTTCCAAAACATTATAGGTATAGTTATTACCAAACTAACATTACCCAAAACACTATAGGCATAGTTACTCCCAAACTAACCTTTCAAAAACATTATAGGTTTAGTTATTCCCAAAATAACCTTACCAACCTGATTATAGGTGTAGTTATTCCCTATTACCCTTACCCATACATTCGTAGCATGTTGTCCTCTTGACTCAAGCTTCAATCATTCCCGATTATTAATAATTATTTATTTCTTGTTACCTTTTCAATAAGGTTTATATGTACATATAAAAGGAGTAAAATAACGTGAAAAGGGTTATATGTACATATATAAGGGATCCACTAATATGGTTAAGTCGTATCACCCCACTACAATGCCCAAACTCACTCATTCGGTCCGTATCTTCACCCTTCAGAATTCATTACACAAAATCCCTATATTAGGTCAAACACCCTTTAATAAATTTGATATTTGATAATTTATTATATATATAATAAATTAAACCGACTACCCCGTGCTTAACTCTTATAGCACTAGCCCTTAATACCCGAGTTTATTGCCCTGACTCTAAATTTAATTAATTACACCTCAATTAATTTATTAAAAAATGGTGTCACTCAACCAAAATGTCCGGACTCACTTCCTTGGCCCGTATTATAACCTTTTAGAATTTATCGCTCAAATTCCCGTAAATAAGTTGACACACTTATGAATTTAACATCCCTTAATACCCATCTTTCATGTCATAGGTATAACCTTCCTTTAACATTTGCACTAATTTAATCCAAAAAGATCCCGAAAAGACGAATAGTAGAAAAGTCCACAAAAAGGATGGCGGTGTCAAAATTCCTCCCTGTCGTTTGAACGACATCCTAGGTCATTTGAACGACTTCCAATGTCATTCGAACGAGACCCCAGGTCGTTCGAACGCCCCCCAAGTTTCTAGTCCTCTCCTTCTTCATTTTGCCTTCCTTCGTAGTTGTTCATCCCAGTTTTCCAAGCTTTAACCCAATAATACCATCTACAAATCTCCCAATGATTTAACCCCTTCTAATAATTTCTCATTTATCATTCACTAACATCGATTTGCAACACCAATAATTACCTGAGAAGGGTTAGTACGATATCTCCTAACCATGATTTCACAAAGTTTGATTTCAACTTCCAAACTAACAACCAAGATTATCAGTCTATAGATGTTACTTGAATTCTCACACTTTTGAATCAAAATGCCACATTGATTTTATTATCCCAATAATAAACATCTAAACATCGAAATGGATCTTCATGATTTCTTCTTATTTTACTCCATTAACTTTCAGATTCTTGAAAAATTGCTATAACATGCCTTCCAAATAATTCCTCAATTTAAATCACTTATATACATATCCGATACAAAGGATTATGGATCTACGCATGGATCATGTATAAATCATCAAATTTTACACTAATTTAAAGATCTCTAATTGTGCAGTCTTAAAACATGATTCAACTTTAAATTTAAGCATGGAGTTAACATTATAAGAATGGCAAGAGTCTCTTTGTGTGAGATTGTGTAAAGAAGCCTCTTCTTCTCCTCCTACGGTGTCCTTTCTCCTCCTCTTTGGTGGGTGTGTCTAGGGTTCCTGGATATAACTCCCCATGGATACATTTTCCCTTAATAAACATTTTTAACCTCTAAATCCCGAGCTGGGTCTTAGGCCACAACCTTGGACTCCCAGATGAGCTCAAATACATCATCTAATTAGCCCAATAACTACCCAACTCATATATATATACCCCGGGACCATTTCTAAGGGTCTAAAATGTTCAAACGAGCTCGTAATACCTCTCAAAGTGTGTCCCAATTATTTTTATCCAAAAATTTATTTTAAGTGACGTGACACATGTAAATATTTTTTATTCAAAATAAAATCCCTTTTGATTTATTCCAAATCATTCAAGTCCAACACCAAAACTTATAAATAATAAGAAGTTTAATTACTCACATCCGAGATTAATTAATTTCACCGAATTGATTTAATCCTTATTAAATTTTATTTTATTCCCAAAAATGTACGAGGTATTACAAAGTGACGAAAGGTAATAACAAATTATGTATTTGAGGTTACAGATATACCATCGTTAAGGTATTATTTTCCCCTCTCACAAACGAGATTGCTAGTGGGTGCCTTTACTAATTACCTCTAAGGTAAAATAAATTCATGGCAATCTTAACAAATCAAGGAGTATGTTCCTGATGTCCACCCGTGCGTGTGTGCAAAATCACGATTGGGCTTTGATAGCGCATTTAGAGCTTGAGAGGCTCAATTTTTACTTTCAACTGGCTTTTCACATTCCATACCTTTCTGTTTTTCACATTTTATTTTATTCACTTTCCAATCTCATTAGTTTTACATTCTCCCAATATTTGATGGTTTTATATGGGAAAGATTTTTAATTTTAAAATTTGTGAAAAAAATAACAGATAGTCTGTTTATAGATTATACTATTGGACTTATTAATAAAAGGATTATTACATGTAAGTCTTATTTGAAGAATATTTTCCTATTAAAGTTTTATTGACTTGTCCACTATTAATTAAGTCCCATTTTTTAATTTAAACTTTAAAGAACTATAACTTTCAATGTACAAATCCAAAATTTATGAAATTGATATTTTTAAAATCTACTAATCGAGCCCTATAAAATAAGATCAATATTCAATAGAAAATTGTCAAAAAAATAAAAATATTGGGTTTGCTTCAGTGAGTAGAATTCAAAAATGGTAACTTTGCAAAAAATAAATTTATAAATCAAAATTTATGATCATTTGAAATTAAAAAAAAAAGGGGAAAAATACAATTTAACTACTAGAGTAACTTTCCCCCAATAATTACAAATGCTTGGTTTAAAAGGAGTAAATTTGTCAAATTAAGATTCCCCAAAAATAAAAATATGACATATTTGATGATTGAAAAGTTAATAAAATTTATTTATGAAAAATCTCTTCAAATTGAACTTATATATTCGACCCTCACTAATAAAGGGTTTTCTTATATACACCTTATTTCTCTATTACGAGCCATCAATCATATCTACACCCACGAAAATGGGTTAAGACCCATTTAAACCCCAACGACAGGGGAAGTTGAAAAAAGGGGAGAAAAAGAGGGGCATTTCTTCTTTCCTTCAGGCCAATAACGTCAAACAATCCCTTTCAAATCCCTTGTTTTTTTTTTATCTTCACTCATCGATCTAGTTGAGAATCCGCAGATGATGTGGATGGTGGTTTATAATTTCTCCTTAACTTTTTATTTCTCTTCCGCCGCTCGAAATTTAACTTCCTTTTATTTCTGCTCAACTTAAGATTCCTAAGCAATAATTTCGATCCTGATTTATATATTCTATCTCACTGGGATGGGAAAAGCAAGGAACTCTTTCTTTTATTAATTTTAATTAAAGGTTAAGCCTGTAACTTCTAATTAGTTTCTTCTATTTGCAAGGTCATGCTGTTTGTTTGCCATATTTTGTGGTTTGTTGATTTAAGCCATTACTGTATATGTTTTCACAGGTGGAAAAGAAAAAATTGTTTACTATCTTTTGTGCTCAATTGGTATAAGTATCCATAAAGGAAAGAGAAACAAAAATATAAAGAGTAATTAATACTCCTTCCCAATTTTTTTTTAAAACATTCTCAAAATGCATTAAGTGCTTGTACATTGAGGTGGGGTCCACACATGGTAAAAACACTTAATGCACCTTGAGAAGGTTTGGGGTATTTTTTTGGGACTCGTGGCATTATTCATATATAAAATAAGTATATAGATTCTTGTTTTAAAAAATAAAAAAATCCATACTTGGGCTATGGAGAGTCCGTGTGTTTTGTGTAACTCATTTTACTCAATCTACTTATACGGAGTTCAATTTTTAATCCAAGTAGTTGGGGGCGGTTAACAGGGTATTCTATTAATTTTAAACATTTTTTTAATTTCATAACTATATACATTTTGGGTGACTGTTGACAAGGAAATGTGGGTCTATCAAAAAAACACCCTTAATAAATTATTTAAATACAAAATTTATTTCTTCAAAATTTCATACATGGGGTTCCAATAAAAATAATTTTAAACTATCATCACATATGGGCACTAAAAATGAAATGAAGCAAATAAGAGCTGCACTTTTATAAGACGTGAACCTAATTCCTAACCATACGCGCTCGAGATTAATTATTGAACTCTTATTTCCACTCGGGGACCAACATTAAATTTGGGCAAAATGCGGACCTTTCATAAGCTTTGTACTTTTCTCAGTTTTGGCTAGTTAACTAAAACTTTCTCTAATTCCAAATAGTCAATTTCATTTACTTTTCCTATTTAGAGAACTGGATGGAGGTCTTATTTGAATCGATCCAAAATGCCTAATCGAGTTTCGCTTGATGGCTACCGATATCATTATATTAGGCTCTTTTAATTAGAGTTTTGTTTTAGTTCAAATTTAGTTTTAGTAATAGAATCTTCTTTACACAAATTAGGGTAAATTAAGTCGCAATAATTGCACGTTTGATTCGACTTAGCTCATGAACATTCGACACGCATGATGCAACAACAACAACAACAACAATAATAATAATAATAATAAGCTTTTTTGAATTTTAAATTAGGACCTATTTAATAATATGGCATGAATAAATTTGTTATGGTAAAAATAGATTTTTTGGGATATATCATCTTTTTCGTATGTTCAATATGGATGTGTTGAAATTTGTTGTCATCTTACACTAAAATACTGTTAATTATTAAATATTTTAATAATTTGTCATTATGTTTTTTGGGGTATGAAGTAGAAAAAAATTCTTTACCATTTCAAATTTTGACATTCATGTACCAATCAGATCCTTAAATAATTTGGTCTAAATAAATTGACCAATGGAAAGTACATACATCACATGTCTCTTATTTTTGGATCATTCATATAATCATTAGACTCCACTTTCCTTGGAGGTTGGTGTTCAATCACATCAAAATGAAACTAGTAGGGAAAAATTAGCTAGAAGTCCATGTTCATTCAATTCGATGGTTGTCTCGCACTATTGTAGTTTTAGGTTTAAAGGTATGTTTTTATTTTTGAAATACTTCTAAAATATGAATACTCTTCTAGATTAAATAATTACATCACTAAATATTGAATAAGGTCTTCGTTAGCGGCATAAACCCAATTACCCGATCATTTAATTCTGCTCTATTTGGCAAGGTAAAAATATTAGAAGAAAAATGAAGAGCTAATTATTCTTTTTTACCTAAATTTTATCTCTATTTTTACTTTACCAATTAAAATTTTATTTTCTAGGTTTAGAGTTAAGTGTCCCATACTCTTCCAAACCAAGATTGAGAGTTTTGAAAAAATCTTTTAGCTTGTGAAAATATTTCTAATATTTGAGAGCTTATTTTTTTCACTCCCCGTCTTCGAATTCTTCAAGCCAATTCTTTTGGGGTTTTCTCTTTGTGAAAATCTTAAAAATTTATTTACTCATCTTTGTGATAAAAACGTTTTCTAAACTATTTTTTTCGTGAGTAATTATTTTCTCTTATTTTGCTCGAAAAATTTATTTTGAGATTTGGAACATCGTAACCTTGTAATACACCAACACAACCATTTAGGATTCCCTCAAAATCCTTAGTGTATCTTTTTTGGTTGCTAGAAGGTTCTATTCTTGGAACAAGTTTTTTCAATTCTGAAGAATAAATTTTTGGCAAGAAATTTGATGGCATTGGTCACAGACCAAAATCGGTGGTGACTATGTAGCATTCTTCAGATATCAATGCTCTCCCTGGAGAATATGGTATGAAAGAGTATCTAGTCGAACATAGCGTCGTGTGGTTGTAAGTCTCTGTATTCTAGTTTGTAATACTCTATCATAGTACATTTTCCATTCTTATCGATCTGAGGTTTTTTTCGTTAGGGGATTTTTCCCTTTTGTACTTATTTTAAATCTTTTAGAATAATTGTCTTAATTAAGAAGATAAATTTTGGATTCTAAAATATAATAATATATTTTATCACATAGACTTTTTGATTGTTAACCCTTTTTATAATAACAAATTAATAAAACCCTTTTTCTTTAATTAGGTGAATTAGTTTTTATTTGCGCAGTTACCGTCGAGAGGCACACTCTCACACTCTAATGATCCATCTAAGGGAGTCTGACCATTCTCTAACGGTAGTAGGTCTATTGTCATCCTAGAGATAGTCATTAACTTATTTTCCATTCAAATCACTGGTGTGAATTTCAAAATGTAAAATTTAAACATGTCTTAATAAATTGAAAATTATAATGCCAATCATCATCATATCACATCGATCATGGGCCCATTCAAAATATACAAATTTAAAATTATGGTCTTGTATATGAACATATATTTTGTCATTAAAAAAAATTCACATTAAGAATTTCTAAACTTTTACGCTTATTTTTTCTAACAACTTATTTTTTGTGAATCTATACCGATTGATCTCATTGAGGGCTTTTTGAATATATAAATTTTGTACCAAATAAAATAATATTATAATAGGCATAATTTTTGTTAAAAACGTTAGGATTAATAAATTTTGAAAACTTTGAAATTACCCATTGTTCGTAGACCTCTTCTAATATTCATTGAGATCTTTCCAAATGTATAAACATGTGAGACTTTGTGTTTGATGGGGAGAAATGTGGATTAAATTGACAAAAGATAATAACAAATTATGGATTTAAGGCTGCGAATGTACCCTCGTTAAGGTATTATTTTTCCCCACTCGCAAACGAGTTTGCTATTGGGTGTCTTGAAAATTTCTCTCCAAGATAAAATAAATTCACAACAATCTTCAACAATTCAAGGAGTATGTGTGACACCCCGCCTATTAAAATACCGGGTGGCCAGCCATTTACTAAAATAAGACGTTGGTCTCATGTATTTCATTCTTCGCATCACTACCGAAAGCATTTTTAAAGTTACTAACCCCTAGTAATTAAATAGACCGGTGCCAAATTTTATCTTACCTTAATTTACAACAAGCAGAAACAAATAATAATTTCAACCATCCACACAAACTGATAACTGAATCCAACACAGATAAATAATATGAATAAAGAAGACCGAATCAACTCAACAACAAAATCCAACAATAAACTGAAATAATAAACTGTATACACAAAGACTAATGAATAAACTGAAATACCAAATCTAAGGGCAACGTGCCCAAATGAATACTGAAATAAAGTTCCTACACTAGGAATAAATGAATGAAGTGTCTATAGAAAAATCCTGTAACTTCCACACGAGCTACATCCCTGGATATAGTTCTCAAGTTGGGCGTCTCTGTGGAAGGACACCTAAAATGTTTTGAAAAATATTTTGACATGGGTCAGAGCCCAAGCAAAATATTTTGAAAATATTTAGCTAACATTTAAATTGCAATTAATTAAACATACATGCACACTTTTCATATTTAAGCTAGTGTTGCACTCTCTTGAGGTATAACTCACTCCTCATCTAATGTGCACACCTAACGCTTGTCTTCTAACCTCACTAGTTACGCTACCCCACTTAACTAGCCTCATTACACCTCTTTCTATCGCACTACTCTAACTCGAGTATTCTTACTTTGATTATTGAGTTATCAACTCATAAACTTATTAATCAGTTTAACTATATTGAGTCATATAACATTCACCCTACTTACATAGGAAACCTCTTTTTAATCGTATAACTTTCATTCAAGTTATATAAGAAATACATTCGCACTTATGTATTAATTATGTATATAATTATCTAGTCTACTACAATATTCACACACGTGTCGCGTATAATAACCATCCATTCCCGAGTAATAACTCGTTAGATGTTTTCTCTAAAATTCAATTATATCCTAGTTAAGCTCACTTTAACCTGGATACCTCAAGTCGGACTCACTCACGAGCTTGGGTAAAAATATCACAATCGTAGTGGAGGCGGTCATAGTTGCCCGAGTGTGAGATCGAATCATACTCAAGACGTATCACCCCAAAAAGAATCACGGCATAAAATAATGGATGCTATGACCTAGGGATTATACTCTCCCTACTTTCACGAGCCAGGGGATTCACCCACATCGCGCAACCTGGTATGATAGCACTAGAGGGGTATGTATACTTATAAATATTATTCACACCGATATCTATAAATCACAAATATATATATATATATATATATATATATATATATACACACACAATCACACTATCCGTATATATAATTAATTTAAACCTACCTAACCCGTGCCTAACTCCCGCAGCACTAGCTTGAAAATATCCGAGTCTATTTCTTGACTTGCAATTCAATTAATTTATTAAATTAGTGTCGCCCAACTACAATGACCGTACTCACTCACTCGGCCTGTATTTAACTACTTATGGATTTATTTCCAAAAAATCCCTTTAATAAGTTCCACCCCCTATTTACTTTAAAATCCTTAATACCATCCCCTCAAGATCCTAGGTACTAAGTTCCATTAAATTTTTACTAATAAATCTACCTTAAAGGTCTTTAAAAGAATTAAGGAAAAATAAATAAAAGTAGTGGCACTGCCAAAAATCCTCCATCATCGATCGATCGATTCCCTTGATCGATCTATAAACCCTTCTTCCCCGCGGCTTCTTATTCGTCCATTGTTGTTCCTCTGAGTTCTACATCTTTAACCCAGAAATTAATTCAATCATACCCAACATACAAACCCTCTCTTATACAGGTTATCAATTCTCCGAGTCCTACTCACGAATTGATCCCTTAAACATCATTAATTAACATTAACAGTTATCAATTCTCGAAATGGGTTTTCACAGTTTTTATTCTATCGTTTTCTCCAATTCGATTCTAAAATCCGAAAATTTATCAGCAATGACTTCTGGGATTTTCACATTATTCAGATTCCTCCGTGATGAAATTTCATTTCATCAGCAATTTAGTCTTTAATCTACACAACATGATTAAATCATCCAAAAACCCATTTTCGTGCGATACCCACCCAAAATGAATTCTTAATCACGCCCACTATGATATGAATTGAAATACTATAATTTAAATTGAAAGAAAGTTAACCACTTGCCAGATTAGATTCGTAGGGTCTGATTACGTTGATGTAGAAGATGGAGTTGACACAAGCTCCTCAATCCCTCTTCAAATTGGCTCGCTCCCTAAAGCTCCTCACTTTCTCCCTCTTTTCTTCGCTCCGGATTTAGGGTTTTCAATAATGATGAGATGCTATCCCAACTCCTTAAATTAGGTTAATTATCTATAATCTCGAAATTAAACCTCTGGGCCAAGTCCAAATGGCCCGAACACCTACGTGTGAGTCTGATTATGTCTAAAAATGTTGCAAGACCCAATTACTACCCTCGAGTACACTATTACAACTATCTCGACCCATCTGGAATCAATCCTCACCTTAAAATTGTCATATGATTCACTCTACAACAAGGTCTTGTCTCGACCCCAAATAGTCTATACTGACACTCGGTTGAGATAAAATACCACCACGTCACTATAACTCGCTAGGATGTAAAATTAATAACTTACTATTCACTTATTAATTATATTTCATAAATATTAACCATTTAATCTCCCAATTAATATTGTAATCAACACGTAATAATTTATTCAATTAAATTACGACACACTTGTAATTTAAAATTATCAAAATTAATTAAATAATAAATACTCAAAAATACGGGGTGTTACCGTATGTTCCTAATGTGCACCCACACGTGTGTGCGCAAAAGAACGATTGCACTTTGATGCCCCATTTAGCGCTTTTGCAGTTTCATTTGGCCTTTCACATTCCATACCCTTTGGTTTCTCACATTATATTTTATTCACATTCAAATCCCATTAGTTTTACATTATCCTAATATTTAATGGTTTTATATTTAAAAGATTTTTAATTTTAAAATTTGGGCAAAAAAATAAGGGATAATTCATTTATACATTATACTGCTGGACTTATTAATAAAGGAATTATTACATGTATGTCCTATTTGAAAAGTATTTTCTTATATAAGCCCTACTAACTAGTCAACCCTTAATTAAGTCCTATTTTTGAATTTATGATTTTTTTCCTTACTATGATACCCCTACCCCGATAATCCTTCCAAATAAAAATTGGTAGTTACTTTTTTTCCTTTTAAACTTAAAAGAACTATAACTTTCAATATACAAATAAAATATTTATGAAATTGATATTTTTGAAATCTAATAATTGAGCCCTTAAAAGAAAATCCATATTTAATAGAAAATAGTAAAAAAAATAATGTGTTTCCTTCGTTTTTATGCAGACATTAAATATTAGCTCACAGTAAACCTTTACAGTATGTGAAAACATCTCAATTATAAAACAGTTTCATTTTTTGGTGCACACAATAAATATATATATTGTTTGGGAATTTTTTTTCATCAGAATTTAATAGTGTTAATGGATCTTGTCTAATATATCTCGGTGAGTAGATTTAAAAAATGATAATGTTACGAAAAATAAATTTGTAAATCAAAATATATGGTCATTTTAAGATTAAAAAAGTTATAAAAAATAATGTTCAATTAGTTGAGTAACTTCCCCCAATAGTTATGGATGATTGGTTTAAAATGAGTAAATTTGTCAAATAAGATCCTCCTAAAATAAGAATATGACATATTTGATGGTTGAAAAGTTAATAAGATTTATTTATGAAAAATCTCTCCAAATGGGACCTATATGTTAGACCCTCATTAATAAAGGGTACTTTTATACACACCTTTTTTTCTATTACGAGCCCCTGATCGTATCTATACCCACAAAATTGAATTGAGACCCATTTAATCCCCAACAACAGGGGATGCCCAAAAAATGATAGAGAAAGAGAGAGAAAGATGGGTCTTTCTTCTTTTCTTGAGACCAACAATCTCAAACAATACCTAAACAATCCCCATTAAATCCCTTGTTTTTTATCCTCACTCATCAATCCAGTTGAGAATCGACGGACGATGTGGATGGTGGTTTATAATTTCTCATTAACTTTTATATCTCTTCCTCCGCTCAAAATTTATCTTCTTTTTATTTCTGCTCAACTTAAGATTCCAAGGCAACAATTTCGATCATGGTTTATATAATTTTGTATCTCACCGGGATGGGAAAAGCAAGGAACTCTTTTCTTTTATAAATTTTAATTGAAAGTTAAATCTGTAACTTCTAATTAGTTTCGATTTGCATGGTCTTGTTGTTTGTTTTCCATATTTTGTGGGTTGTTGATTTAAGCCATTGCTAGTATATGTTTTCACATGTGGAAGAGAAAGAAATTATTTACTATATTTTGTGCTCTGTTGCTATAAGTTTTTCATAAAATGAAGAGAAACAAAAATATAAAGAGTAATGCTACTTTTTTTTCATGGAAGAGGGACGCGACCCCCACACATATTATTAGGTAGAAAAAGCCTCTCCAAGCAAATACACGCTAAAGAAAACTAGAGGGGCATGAAGCTAATTTTATAATAACCCCATTACAAAGCCTAAATGTTTAACTAATCTAATATAAAAATAACTGATCTTATCAAGCTTGAAAGCTCCTTTGACTATCTGTGGAAGATCCTTCACACCCTCATAGGTTTTAACCCCTTTTAAATTAACTCCAACATTGGCTAATCTATTAGAAACCATATTTGATTCTCTATAGCAATGGCTAATCGAATAATTAATATTTCTAAGCTCTGAAACAATTTCTTTGTTTAGAATCTTCAATCGCCATGGTGGTTTCCACTCTCGTTTGATCAATTTCACCACAAAAAGAGAATCTGACTCGATATCAACTTCTGATAAATTCTTGTGCACACATAACTTAATTCCAAGACCTAGACTTTTCAGCTCCATAACAGTGTTAGTTTCTAATTCTTCTTCTTTTGCATAAGCAAATACCATCTTTCCTTTGTTATTGCGCAAAATACCTCCCAAACCCCTTTCCCTGGGTTGCCTTTGCATGTCCCATCAATATTAATCTTGAGTCTTCCACTGATTGGAGCATTCCATTTAACTTTAACACATTGCAGAATTTTGAGCGAAAATTCATTCCAAACACCTCTAAGTAACCTTGAGAAAATCTGTTGAACCTTCTGTCAAAAGAATGGCTTTCACATATATTAGAAATCAAATTAACAACTTGATTCTTAAAAAAATTCAAGTTGCAATTAATTCCTTCATATAAAGATATATTCCTAGCCTTCCAAATTTCCCAAATCACAACCATGGGAATAACTTTTCCCAGGAACTGATCTTCTTCAGACCTCCCAACCTGCACCCACCAGCTAAGAATGACGGTTGACACATCATTTCTATCGAGCTTTATACCCATCAAATTCGAAAAATAGTCTCATAATTGAGAAGCAACTGAATAGGATAGAAATAAATTAGCATCATTTTCTTCATGTTTAAAGAATATATGACATCTCGATCCCATTTTAATTCCTATTTGCTTCACATTTTCATCATAAGGAATACACTTTTGAATAATTCTCCATACTGTTATAGAAATTTTGATTGGAATTTTCGGATCCCATAATCTATTGTGAACAAGAGATGTAGATGAATGAACCTTTAAGCACGCATATGCTGAAGATAACGAGAGAACACCAGAATTTTTAGCCTTTCAAATCAAATTATTATTCACAAATACCATCTGCTTTGAACAATCTTCCTCCACCTGCTTCATTTGTCTCCATGATAGCGAACCACCTTTTCTAGAGTTCCAGTTCTTATATCTGTTAGAACAATATTTGTACCATGAGGAATCTTCGACTTTAAGTTTCCAATACATTTTCATAGAAGAAATCATAGAGATAATTCCAAAGTCTTTAAAGCCCAAACCTTCTTCATTTTTATCTTTACAAAAATCTAACCAATTATTCTATTGATATTTCCATCCTTGATCTTTGTTTCCACCCCATAAAAATGTGTTCAACATCACATGAATGTTATTAATCACCAACTTCGGAGGGTTTATCGCAACTAAAAGGTATAGAGGTACGGAGGAAATGACATGCTTAATGAGAATTAATCTACCACCTATTGAAAGTATCTTATCCTTCCATCCAGTTATTTTGCATCTCAAAGAGGAAATTAACTCATCATAGTATTTCACCTTGTTCCTACCTTTAAATAGAGGGCAACCCAAGTATTTAATGGGTAGATCTTTTGCATTCAATCCCAATACTTCAGCAACCTTAGATTTAAACATATGAGGCATATTTGAATCAATTGAAAAAGAACTTTTTATGAAATTAATTTTTTGACCCGAAGTCCTTGAGTAACTTTGAAGAAAGGCCTTGCTATTCTTCAGACTCCTTTTGTCATCCCTGTAAAAAATAACCACGTCATCTGCAAATGCAAAGTGAGAAATATGAGGACTTCCACTTGGTAAGTAGAAAGGATTTATCACTTTTTTCTCCATAATAACATCTAGACCCTTGTTCAAGTATTCTGCTGCAATAATGAAAAGGGTCGGGGAAATTGGATCTCCTTGCCTAACCCCCTATAAGACTTGAAGAATCCATTAGGTTACCCATTGATAATTATAGAAAACCAATTGTTTGATATACTTCTCGAAATAAAATCAATGAATCTTTCTCCAAATCCTTTGAGCACTTTGATTAGAAATCCCTAGTGAAGCCTGTCATATTCTTTCTACATGTCCAGCTTTATGATGACATTTCCACCATGAATCTTCTTTCCCAGATTATACACCATCTCTTTGGCTAGAAAAATATTGGCTTGAATTGATTTTCCTTTTGTAAATCCACTTTGATTAGGAGATATGATATTAGGAAGAACCTTAGCAAGTCTTGTACATAAGATCTTTGAGATTATCTTATAACAAAAGTTGCATAGGCTTATAGGACTAAAATCCCCACAAGGTGAAGGATTCTTAATTTTAGGAATCATCACAATGGAAGTTGAAGTTCAACTTTTAGGTAACTCAGCACCTACAAAAAAAGAATTAATAGCAGCTAACAGATCAATCTTAATTATGTTCCAACAACATAGAAAAAATTATCCCCCATAACCATCAGGTCCTGGAGCTGATTCGGACACAAGCTCTTAATAGCCTCCCAAACTTCTAGTTCGCAAGAGAAATCTTCTAGAACTGAGTTAAACTCTTGGTTGACCAATTTGGGAATAAATTCTTCCTTATAGTCTTAAGATAAATTCAACTCAGCAGCCAATTGGTTTTTAAAGAACTTGACAATATGATTCTTAATGGCTTGCTCATCTTCAATCCAATCCCCTAAATCATCTTTAATCCTAGATATATGAAGTTTTTAGTTTTTAGCCTTGGTACTAGAATGAAAGAATTTATTATTAGAATCCCCTAGCTTCAACTATTTTATTGATGACTTTTGCTGCTAGAACATCTCGAATCTGTAAGGCTGATTGGAGTCTAGCCCTTCCTTTACTCAAAGCCTCTCTATTTTTTTAGATCTAGACAGTTCATAATTAAGCTCTAATTGACATATATCATCTTCTAATCCACCACACTTTGATTAACATCCTTAAAAGTTTCCTTGCTCCACTTTTTAAGAACTCCTTTTAGCATTTTAAGCTTCAAAGAGAAATTCCACAGGGTGGATTCACTCCAAGACTCTGTTATAATTTTTTGAAAATCTGGATGAGTTGTTCAAAAGTTAAGAAATTTGAACACAAAAATCCTTACCTCATCCTTGTTTGCTACAGACAAAAGAAGGGGAGAATGGTTTGATGAGGTTTTGTTTAGGTGCTTGATTGAAGATTTGGGGGTAGGAAAGCATCCATTCGGTGCTGTAGAGACACCTGTCGAGCCTAGCCATTATAAGATCAACCTCTACTCTATTATTACTCCATGTAAATTTGGATCCAATATACCCCATATCTAGTAGCCCACAACTTTCCACTGCTTGATTAAACTCATTCACTAATACTACATCAACATCATTTCCACCAACTTTTTCTTCTTGGCTTGCCACAATATTAAAATCCCTCATAATGATGAAAGGCATCCCATCCATATCAGAGGAAACCTCAGCTATATGACTCCAAATATCTCTTATATCTATTTTGTTGCACTTTTCATACACTACTGCCACACATACCTGACATTTTAGAACTGGATGCAACATTTTCACAACCAACAATTGGTCATGATCCACAATAACATGAGCTTGAATATTGAATCTCCAAAAAATCTAGATTTTACCATTGCTATTACTACTGCCACCTTCGAATCCCCACTTCATTTTATACATTTTTAACATAACTTTATCAACCATGGTCTCTAAAACAGCTAACAAAGGAATTTTATAGATTCTGCAAAGGGACTTGATTCTACGAGTAGTTGATTTTTTCCTTGCACCTCTAGTATTCCATACAATGAAATTTAACATTGGACTTTGGAAGGATTGGAGTTTTCGATACCTTTAGTGTGGATCTGGTACATCTAGTGAACATAGGATCTTATTTTTTCATTTTTCTTTCACTTTTACTGCCACTGATTAGTAATTTTTGAATAGGGATATCCTCCTCCTTACTCACCCTGCTCTTTTTAATCTTTTGGTCCACCTTCTCTGAAAAAATAATCAATTCCTCAATCATAGGAACTTGATAATCATAATTATCTTCTCTTGTAGACAAGTACATTTTCTGATGATCGTGTTTATTTTCTTCATCTGGAGTCATAGTGCTATAAGTTGAAAAACAATCAGTGTCCCTTACTAGATATTCTTCTCCAAACAGATCTTGGCCTTTCTTCAAAATTTGTAGCCCTTTCTTTTTCTTTGTCTTTTTCTTATAAACCCTCCATTGATAATCTTCTTTAACCTCTGGATCCTTTATTATTGACTGTCTCCCTTCTTCCACGAGAGCACCTCCTTTTTTATCTTCTGCATCTGCTTCAGTAATTTCTATAAACTGATCACCACCTGTAGCCTACACCTCATTAACTTTGATGAATACTTTTTTTTGATTGAATTGTATTAAGTTTCTGATTACCTTCCACAATTCCTAGGGGATCTTCATTTTTTCCATCTTTGGCCACATCCTCTAATGCAAGAGTTTGATTCTTTATCCAATACCCAGCCTTCTTTTTCCTTTAATTATTGGATTGCTGATCCATAATTTCTATGGCATCGTTCTTTAGACCTCTAGCTTGATTCACTGGATTAAGAATACAGTCCATCTCCATATTACCTTTCTTCAAACAAAAATTACAATATTTTGGCACATTCTCCACATGAATTTCTTGCCAGAAACCCTTTTCCCCAGAACCTATCCATACTCTCTTAGAGATTTTCTACGTAACGTACACTTCAACACATACTCTTGCAATACTTGGTCTATTTATTTCTAGCGTCGACGTATCAATTTTAAGTGGTTTACCAATTAGTTGGGCTATAGAATATAGAGCATGTTTAGAAAAGAAATGAATAAGGAGTTGTAGGGGAGATATCCATATAGGAGCGATGCTACTTTCAATATCGAGCCTGAAATTAGCAGTCCACTTAAAAATCCTCATTGGATATTTCCCTATGTACCATGATTCTCTTAGCCACATGCGAGAGAAATCTTCTTCACTATTAAGACGGATCAAAATATGTTTTTGATCAATCAATCCAATACTAAAAGTTATTTTAAGAGAGAATGTGTGAAATAACTTTCTGATGACTTCGATTGATGGCCTTCCGTTAGAAAACTTCCCTACAAGGGAAAATTTGAAGGTATGGGCCAAAGATTCAATTTCTTCTTGAGAGAATAGGATCGCTGGCTCTCCTTTAAAAGTTGCGGGGGATTTTATGGAGACTTTCACTTCAGTTGAAGAGGAATTTGCTACCACCGATGCAAAAGACCTTTTCCAGACATTAGGTATATCAGAAGGTTTGGGATCCACGTTAGGAATGCTTAAGGATTTAGCCATGCAAACCCCAATTAGGGTTTATGTGGAGAGAGAGAGAGTAGAGTAATGCTACTTCCCTAACAAAAATACCCAAAAAATTCCCAAAGTACATTAAGTGCTTGTACATTGGGGTGGGGATGGTACAAACACTTAATTCACCTTGGGGAGGTTTGGGGAGATTTTTTAAGGACTCATGCATTATTCAAATATAAAATACGTACACAAATTCTTGTTTTAAAAATCAGCAAATCCATACTTGGGTTGTGGAGAGTCCTTGTATTTTGTGCAACTGATTTTAATTAATGCACTGATACAAAGTTATAGTTTTTAATCCAAGTGGTTGGGGGCTATTAAGAGTGTATTCAAGTATTTTTTTTAATTGAATAACTATCTAGATTTGGGGGTGGGGTGTGGGAGCTGTTGACAGAAATTATGGGTTTATAAAAAAACACTCTTAATAATCTGTTTTAAATACAAAATTTATTCCAATAAACATAGCTTTAAACTATCATAACATATGGGTACTAAAAATGGAGTGATGCAAATAAGAGCTGCACTTTTTTATAAGACGTAAACCTAATTCCTAACCATACGCGCTCGAGATCAATTATGAAACTCTTATTTTCACTTGGGGACTGACATTAAATTTGGGCAAAATGTGGACCTTTCAAAAGCTTTATACTTTTCTAAGTTTATGCTAGTTAACTAAAACTTTCGCTAATTCCAAATAGTTCTCTCCATTTATTTTTTCTATATAGAGAACTTGACGGAGATCTTGTTTGAATTGATCCAAAATACCTAATCGAGTTTCGCTTAATGGATACCTGTGTCATTATATTAGGTTCTTTTACTTAGAGTTTTGTAATAGTTCAAATTCAGTTTTAGTAGTAGAATTTTCTTTATACAAGATAATTGGACGTTTGCTTCAACTGTGCTCATGAACATTCGACAAGCGTGATGCAATAACAACAACAACAATTATACAGGTATTTTAGAAATTTGGTTCTATCAAAAAACACCCTTAATAAACTATTTTAAATACAAAATTTATTTCTTCAAAAATTTCATACAAGGGGTTCCAATAAACATAACTTTAAACTATCATCACATATGGGAACTAAAAATGAAATAAAGCAAATAAGAGTTGTACTTTTATAATACGTGAACCTAATTCCTAACCATACGCGCTCGAGATTAATTTTTGAACTCTTATTTCCCCTCGGCGACCAAGATTAAATTTGGGCAAAATGTGGACTTTTCATAAGCTTTATACTTTTATAGGTTTTGTCTAGTTAACTAAAACTTTCGCTAATTCCAAATAGTCCTTTTCATTTACTTTTACTATTTAGAGAACTTGATGGAGATCTTATTTAAATCGAACCAAAATTCCCAATCGAGTTTCGCTTGATGGCTACCTATATCATTATATTAGGCTCTTTTAATTAGAGTTTTATTTTAGTTCAAATTTAGTTTTAGTAATAGAATGTTCTTTATACAAATTAGGGTAATTTAAGTCGCAACAATTGCACGTTTGATTCGACTTAGCTCATGAACATTCGACACGCATGATGCAA
The DNA here is from genome assembly GCA_949130495.1 of Sambucus nigra. Lineage (NCBI taxonomy): Eukaryota > Viridiplantae > Streptophyta > Magnoliopsida > Dipsacales > Adoxaceae > Sambucus > Sambucus nigra. The sequence goes on from OX422208.1 coordinate 591,040,254, forward strand.
TAAGAGCAACAACAACAACAACAACAACAACAACAACAACAATAATAATAATATTTATAATAATAATAATAATAATAATAATAATAATAATAAGCTTTTTTGAAGTTTAAATTAGGACCTATTTAATCATATGGCATGACTAAATTTGTCACAGTAAAAATAGATTTTTTGGGATATATCATCTTTTCTGTATGTTCAATATGGTTTATATGTTGAAATTTGTTGTCATCTTACACTAAAATACTGTTAATTATTAAATATTTTAATAATTTATCATGACATTTTTGGAGGGATGAAGTAGAAAAAAATTCTTTACCACTTCAAATTTTGACATTCATGTACCAATCAGATCCTTAAATAATGTGGTCTCTGTAAATTGACCAAAGGAAAGTACATACATCACACGCCTCTTATTTTTGGATCAATCAATCATATAATCATTAGACTTCACTTTCCTTGGAGATTAGGGTTCAATGACATCAAATTGAAACTAGCAGTGATAAATTAGCTAGAAGACCATGTTCATTCAATTCGATGGTTGTATCGTACTACTGTTGTTTTAGGTTTACATGTATATTTTTCTTTTTGAAATACTTTAAAAATAGGAGTACATCTTCAAGATTAAATGATTACATCACTCAATATTGAATAAGTTGTTCGTTAGTAGCATAAAGCCAATTACCCATCATTAAATTCTGTCATATTTGGCAAGCTGAAAAGATTGGAAGAAAAATAAAGAGTTAATTATACATTTCTCCTTGAATTTTATCTCTATTTTTACTTTACCAATTATAATTTTATTTTCTAGATTTAGACTTAAGTGTTCCATACTCTTCTAAACCACGAGTGCAGTTTTTTTTTTATCTTAGGAAAATATTTCTAATATTTGAGAGCATATTTTTTTCACTCCTCGTCTTTGAGTTTTTCAATCCATTTCTTTTGGGGTTTTCTCTTTGAGAAAATCTTAATAATTTATTTTAAATCTTAAAAATTTATTTACTGATATTTGTAATAAAAAACGTTTTCTAAACAAGTTTGTTGTGAGTAGATATTTTGTCTTATTTTGCTTTGAAAATTTATTTTGAGATTCGAAACACCGTAACCTTGTAATACACCAACACAACCTTTAGGATTCCCTCTAAATCCTTACGGTATCTTTTTTTGGGTGCTTGAAGGCTCCATTCATGGAACAAGTTTTTTCAACTTTGAAGAATAATTTTTTGGCGAGAGATTTGTCGACATTGGTCATGGACCAAAACCGGTGGCGGTTGTGTAGCATTCTTCATACGTCGGTGCTTTCCTCGGAGAATATGATGTGAAAGAGTATCTAGTTAGTCATAGTGTCGTATGGTTGTAAGTCTTTGTATTCTAGTTATAATACTCGATCATAGTGCATTTGTCATTCTAATTGGCCTGAGATTTTTTTTCTTTTGTTAGGGGATTTTTCCCTCATACAATTGGTCTTGTTCTTATTTTAGTGTTTCTTCATTTTTTACAATCGTTGTCTTAATGAAGAAGATAAATTTTGGATTCATAAATCAATTAATATATTTTATTACATAAATATTTGATTGTTAACCATTTTGATAATAAGAAATTAGTAAACTTTTTTTTTCTTGAATTAGGTGAATTAATTTTTATTTGGGTAGCAATCGTCGAGAGGCGCACTCTCACAGTCTAATGATCCGTTCGAGGGAGTCTGACCATTCTGTAATGGTAGTTGGTCTATGGTCGTTGTCTAGCTAGACACTAACTTATTTTCCATTAAAATCATTCGTGAGAATTTTAAAATGTGAAATTTAAATATGTCTTAGTAAATTAAAAATTGTAATGTAAATCATCGTCATATCACATCGATCACGGGCCCAATTGATAGATGTTATTGAAAAATATAGAAATATACAAATTTAAAATTATGGTCTTGTATATGAACATAATATATTTTGTTATTGAAAAAAAATTCCACATTGAGAAATATCTAAAATTTTATAATTAATTTTATCTAGAACTACTTTTTTTTTTGTGAATCTACACCAATTGATCCCATTGAGGGCCATTGGAATATATGAATTCCGTACCAAATAGAATAATATTATAAGAGGCACAATTTTTGTGAAAAATGCTAGAATTAATAAATTTTGAAAACTTTGAAATTACCTATTATTTGTATACCTCGTATAATATTTGTCGACATGTTTCCAAATGTATGAATATGTGCGAGTTTGTGTTTAATGACAACAAAAAATGTGGATTGAAGTGACAAAAGATCAAAATTATGGATTTGAGGCTGCAGATGTACCATCATTAAGATATTATTTTCCCTACTCACAAACGAGTTTGTTAATAGGTGCCTTGACAAATTACCTTCAAGATAAAATAAATCCACGACAATCTTCAAGAATTCAAGGAATATGTTCCCAATATGCACCCGCACAGGTGTGCAATAGCAAGATTGGGCTCTAATGGCGCATTTAGTGCTTGAGAGGCTCAATTTGGACTTTCATTTGGCCTATCACGTTCCATACCTTTGGTTTTTTACATTTTATTTTATTCACTCCCCAATCCCATTATTTTTACATTCTTCCAATATTAAATGGTTTCATATTTGAAATATTTTTAATTTTAAAATTTGTGCAGAAAAATATGGGATAATTCATTTTTCCATTATACTGCTGGACTTTTTAATAAAGGGATTATTACATGTAAGTCCTATTTGAAACATATTTTCTTATATATGGCCTATTGACTAGTCAACCCTTAATTAAGTCCTATTTTTGAATTTATGAATTTTTTCCTTACTAAGATGTATTCCATCCAAATTTAAATTGGTAGTTAATTTTTTTCCTTTCAAACTTTAAAGAACTATAACTTTCAATATAAAAATAAAATATTTATGAAATTGATATTTTTAAAATCTACTAATCGAGCCCTATAAGATGAGATCCATATTCAATAAAAAATAATAAAAAAATAAAAATGATGCATTTCCTTCGATTTTTATGCAGGCAGTAAATATTTATTGTCTAATATTAGCTCAGAGTAAATGTTTACTATCTATGAAAACGTATCATATATAAAATAGTTTCATGATACAAACATTAAATATATATTGCCTGTGCCATTTCTTTTTCATCAAAATTTATAGTTTTAAAGGATCTTGTTTGATATATCCCAGTGAGTAGATTTCAAAAATGATAATTTTGTAAAAAATAAATTTATAAATCAAAACTTATGGTAATTTTCTTTTATAAATTTTAATTGAAAGTTAAATATGTAGCTTCTAATTAGTTTTGGTTTGCATGGTCTTATTGTTTGTTTGCCATATTTCTTGTTTTGTTGATTCAAATCATTGCTTGTATATGTTTTTACAGATGAAAGAGAAAGAAATTGTTTACTATAATTTTGTCCTCTGTTGGTATAAGTTTTTCATAAAAGGAAGAAACAAAAATATAATGAGTAATGCTAACCCCTCCCCCAAAAAAAAAAAATCCCCTAAAAGATTACCAAAGTGAATTAAGTACTTGTATATTGAGATGAAGTTCACACATGATATAAAACACTTAATACACTTTTGGGAGGTGTGGGGTTTATTATGGGACGCATAGAATAATTCAAATATAAAATACGTATATAGATTCTTGTTTTAAAAACCCGAAAATCCATACATGTGTTGTGGTGAGACCTTGTGTCTCGTGTTACTCATTTAAATCAACCCACTGATACGGAGTTCTAGTTTTTTTAATCCAAGTGGTTGGGGGCTATTAACAGGGTAGTCAGCTGGTAAGGGGTTGTCCTAGCTTAACCAAGGTCTCGGGTTCGAGCCTTGGGAATGCAGCTGTGTTAAAATTTGGGAGGGAGAGCTTTGCCGCTCTTGTGGTCCTACCCGGCTCGAACAGGATTAGTCCCACGCCAAAAATCATGGGGAACTTGTGGTCTAGACAAAAAAAAAAGAAGTAATTTTAAACATTTTTTTAATTTAATAACTACATAGAGTTTGGGAGCTACCGACACGAATTGTGGGCCTATCAAAAGAGACTCTTGATAAATCTTTTAAATACAATATTTATTTGTTCAAAAATTTCATACATGGGGTACTAATAAACATAAATTTAAAATATCATCACATACGGGTACTAAAAATGAAATGAAGCAAATAATAGATGCACTTTTTATAAGATGTGAACCTAATTCCTAAACATAGGCGTTTGAGATCAATTATTGAACTCTTATTTTCACTCTGCGACCACCATTAAATTTGGGCAAAATGTGGACCTTTCACAAGCTTTATACTTTTTCTCAGTTTTGTGCAGTTAACTAAGGCCTCGTTTGCGAGTTCTATTTTGAAGAGAAAAGAAAGGAAAGGAAGGAAAAATGTGTTTCCTTTCTTTCATTTGGGAGTTTAAGTAGGAAATAAAGTGACTTTCTCTCGTTTGGGAGTTTAAAAGGAAAGATAAGAAATAATTTTTTTTTAAAAACTCTCTTCCTTTCTCTCCAAAACTTTCTTTCCAAATCGAAAAGAAATGGAGAGAAAGGAAGGTTTTTTAATGAATTTTTTCTTCTTCCTCTTAGAAAAATTATTTTTCTCTCAAACTCCCATACGCAAGAAAAAAATAATTTTCTTCTCTCTCAAACTCCTTTCTCTTCTCTTCTTTTCTTTTCTCTCTTATTAACTTTCGTTTCTTTTCTTTTCTCTCTTAATAAAATTTTCCTTTCCTTTCTCTTCTCTCCCAAACTCCCAAACGAGCTCTAAAACTTTCGCTAATTCCAAATAATACTTTTCATTTACTTTTTCTATTTAGGAAAGATGATGGAGATCTTGTTTTGATCTATCCAAAATGCCTAATCGAGTTTCGCTTGATGGATACTTATATCATTATATTAGGTTCTTTTAAGGGGATCTTCCTATTAAGTCCTGTTTGAAGGGGATATTTCCTATTAGGTCCTATCACAACATTTTTTTCTTAATATGTCCCATTTGTACATAGAGTGAATATTCATTGTATGTTTACAAATAGGATCTATTGGAACAAAAATCTTATTTCATGGGACCTGATGGAGCAAAAAAAAGATGTTAGGACCTACTGAACTACATACTTAGTAAACGGGACTAATTGGTAAAAACCCCTTCTTTTAATTAGAGTCTTATTTTAGTTCAAATTTTATTTTAGTAATAGAATATTCTTTATAAAATTAGCGTAATTTAAGTCACATTAATTGCATGTTTGATTCAACTAGGCTCGTGAACATTCAACATGCGTGATGCAACAACAACAACAACAACAACAACAACAATAATAATAATAATAATAACAATAAGTTTTTTCGAAGTTTAATTTAGGACCTATTTAATAATATGGTATGATTAAATTTGTCACGGCAAAAATAGTTTTTTTGGGATATCATTTTTTTCGTATGTCCACTATTGTTTATGTGTTTAAATTTTTTGTCAGCTCACACTAAAATACTATTAATCATCAAATATTTTAATAATCTAGCATGATTTTTTTTTTAGGATGGAGTAGAAAAAAATTCTTTACCATTTCAAATTTTGACATTCATGTATCAATCAGATCCTTAAATAACCGTTCTCTGTAAATTGACCAATGGAAAGTACATACATCATAGGGCTCTCATTTTTAAACCATTCATATAATTATTAGACTCCACTTTTCTTGGGGGTTGGAGTTCAATCACATCAAAATGAAACTAGTGGTGACAAATTAGCTAGAAGACCATGTTCATTCAATTCGATGGTTGTCTCGTACTATTGTTGTTTTAGGTTTGGATATATATATTTTTCTTTTTGAAATACTTTTAAAATAGGAGCACATCTTCCATATTGGGCCCGTTCGTTCCATATTCAGAAAACTCGATTTAAACGTTATTTTTAATACAATTTTTAAATTCAGTTTTTGTGTTTATAATTATTGGTGCGCATTTGGTAAACTTATTTTTAAATACAATTTTTAGAAAATTTGACAAAATTGACAAACATGTATATTTATATTATACATATATATATATGTTTGTGTGTGTGTGTGTGTATACACATACATAAAACTTTCATGCATACATGATACATGAATGTGTGTATATATATATATATATATATATATATATATATATATACACATAAGTACATAAGTACATACATACATACATACATAAATTATATACATGTACATTTAATATCATGTATTTTTATGTATATTTAATTAGGTATGTTGGAGAGTTTAATTATATATATAATGATATTGCATATATAATTCACAATAAAATTATATACATATATGAATTGACAATATTTTTTAATACATATGTACTATATGTACATTTTATATTATTCCATACATTAATAATACATGTATAAAACTATATATAAAATATACATAATTTTTTGTACATGTACATATATATTTTTATTTATAAGAATTACAAACATATTAAAATATTATGTATGAATATTATATATTAAGGTATAAATGCATCAAAATATTAAGAATGAATAATTCTGAGTTCAAAAATAAAAAATATAAGTTATAAAACACCTTTTTGCTATTTTCTAAAAAACTTGATTAGAACACATAAATATTATAATTCAGTATTTAAAAATAGATTGCCAAACGTAATTTTTTTATTAGAATTGTATTTAAACACATAAAACAGAATTATAGTTGCAAACCAGACATACCCAAATGATTACCTCACTTAATATTAAATAAGTTTTTCATTAGTAGCACAAAGCCAATTACCTGATCACTACATTCTGCCATATTTGACAGGGTGAAAAAATTGGAAGAAAAATAAAGAGTTAATTATAATTTTTCCCCGAATTTTATCTCTATTTTTACTTTACCCATTAAAATTTTAGTTTCTAGATTTAGAGTTAAGTATTCCATACTCTTCCAAACCAAGAGTGAGAGTTTTGAAAAACCGTTTAGCTCATGAAAACGTTTTTAATATTTAAGCACAACTTTTTTTACTTCTCATCTTTAAGTTCTTCAAGACATTATTTTTGGTATTTTCTCTTTGCGAAAATTTTCAAAAATTTATTTACCCATGTTTGTGATAAAAAAAAAAAACGTTTTCTAAACTATTTTTTTCGTGAGTATATATTTTCTTTTTATTTTGATTGAAAATTTTATTTTGAGATTTGAAGCACCATAACCTTGTAATACACCAACACAACCTTTTAGCACTCCCTCAAAATCCTTAGTGTATCTTTTTTGGCTACTTGAAGTTCCTTTCTTGGAACAAATTTCTTCAACTTTGAAGAATAAATTTTTTTACGAGAGATTTGACGACATTGGTCACGGACCAATACCGATGGTGGCTATGTAGCATTCTTCAGATGTCGCTGCTCTCCTCGGAGAATATGGCGTGAAAGAGTATCTAGTTGGTCATATCATCGTGTTGTTATAAGTCTTTGTACTCTAGTTCTCCGACTCTATAGAAATGAATTTCTCATTCTTATCGGCCCGAGGGATTTTCTGTTAGGGGATTTTTCTCTTACACAACCAATCCTATTCTAATTTTAGTGTTTCTGCATTTTTTTAAATCATTGTCTTAATTAATAAGATAAATTTTGGATTCTAAAATTTATATTGACATTTTATCACATACACTTTTTGATTGTTAACCCTTTTGATAATAACAAATTAGTAAACATTTTTCTTGAATTAGGTGAATTGATTTTTATTTGGGTAGCTTCCGTCAAGAGGTACACTCTCACACTATAATGATCCGTCCGAGGGAGTCTGACCATTATCCAATTGTAGTAGGTCTATGGTCATCCTCTATGTAATAACTAACTTATTTTCCATTAAAATCATTGGTGAGAATTTCAAAATGTAAAATTTTAATATGTCTTAATAAATTGAAAATTGTAATGTCAATCATCATATCACATCGATTATGGGCCCATTTGATAGGTGTTATTGAAAAATATCCAAATATCCAAATTTAAATTTATGGACTTGTATATGAACATATATTTTGTTATTAAAAAATTCAGATTGATGAATATCTAATATTTTACACTTAATTGTTTCTAGAGCTACTTATTTTTTGTGAATCTATACCAATTGATCTCATCAAGGGATTTTTGAATATATAAATTTCGTACCAAACAGAATAATATTATAAGAGGCACAATTTTCTTTAAAAGCGTTAGGATTAATTTTTTTTTAAAACATTGAAATTACTTATTGTTCGTAGACATCTTCATATTCGTCTAGATCTTTCGAAATATATGAACATGTGTGATAATGTACATAATGTTGGCAAAAAATGTGGATTGAAGTGATGAAGGACAATAACAAATTATGGATTTGAGGCTACGGATATACCATCGTTAAGGTATTATTTGCCCCACTCGTAAACGAGTTTGCTAATTAGTGTCTTGACAAATTACCTCCAAGATAAAATAAATTCACGACAATTTTCAACAAATCAATAAATATGTTCCTAATGTGCACCCGCGCGTGTGTGCAAAAGCACGATTGGGCTTTGATGGCGCATTTAGCACTTGAGAGGCCCAATTTGCACTTTAATTTGGCCTTTAACATTCCATACCTTTTGATTTTTCACATTTTATTTTATTCCCTTTCCAACCCCATTAGTTTTACATTTTCGCAATATATAACGCTTTTATATTTTAAAGATTTTTAATTTTTAAATTTGTGCAATAAAAAGGGATAATTCCTTTACACATTATACTGCTAGACTTATTAATAAATGGATTAATACATGTAAGTCCTATTTAAAAAGCATTTTCTTATTTAAGTCTGATTGACTAGTCAACTATTAATTAAGTCCTATTTTTGAATTTACGAATTTTTTATTTACTAAGATATCCCTACCCCTATATTCCTTTCAAATTTAAATTGGTAGTTACCTTTTTTCCTTTCAAACTTTAAAGAACTATAACTTTCAATATACAAATCCAAAATTTACAAAATTTATATTTTTGAAATCTATTAATCAAGCCCTACAAAATAAGATCCATATTCAATAGAAAATAGATTTTTTTTTAACAATAATGCATTTCCTTCATGGTTTTATGCAAATATTAAATATTAGTTCACAATAAATGTATATTATATGTGAAAACGTCTCAGATATAAATAGTTTAATTTTTCGGTTCACAAAGTAAATATATATTGTATGTGCAATTTTTTTCATCAAAATATTATAGTGCTAATGGATCTTGTTTGATATATCTCGGTGAGTAGATTTCCAAAATTGCAATTTTGCAAAAAATAAATTTATAAATAAAAATTTATGGTGATTTGACGATAGAAAAAAGGGAAAAAATATAATTCAACGACTTGAGTAATTTTCCCCAATAGTTACTGATGATTGGTTTAAAAGGAGTAATTTTTTCAAATAAGATTCCTCAAAAGTAAGAATATGACTTATTTCAAGGTTCAAAATGTAATAATATTTATTTATGATAAATCTCTTGAACTTATATGTTAAACCCTCATTAATATATGGTACTCTTATACACACCTTTTTTTCCTGTTATGAGCCCCCCATCGTATCTACACCCATGAAAATGTGTTGAGAACCATTAAAATTCCGGCAACGGGGGATGTTAAAGAGAGAGAGAGAGAGAGAGAGATTGGCATTTCTTCTTTTCTTCAGACCAACAATATCAGATAATACCTGAAAATCCCTTGTTTTTTATCCTCACTCATCAATTTAGTTGAGAATCCACGGACGATGTGGATGGTGGTTTATAACTAAAACTGATATGGAATTCCAGTTTTTTTTAGAGAATTCCAATTTTTTAATCCAAACGGTTGGGGGATTGTTAACAGGGTATTCAAGCAATTTTAAACATTTTTAAACTTAATAACTATATAGATTTTGGGGGGATATTGACAGGAATTATTGGTTGATCAAAAAATACCTTTAATAAACTATTTTAAATACAAAATTTATTTGTTCAAAAATTTCATACAAGGGGTTCCAATAATTATAACTTTAACCTATCATCACATATGGGTACTGAAAAAGAAATGAAGCAAATAACAACTAAACTTTGTATATGACGTGAACCGAATTCCTAACCATACGCACTCAAGATCAATTATTGAACTCTTATTTCCACTCGGGGACCAACATTAAATTTGGGCAAAATGTGGACCTTTCACAAACTTTAAAGTTTACTCAGTTTTGGCTAGTTAACTAAAACTGTTGCTAATTCCAAATTGTCCTTTTCATTTACTTTTTCTATTTTGAGAATTTGGTGGACATCTTGTTTGAATCAATCCAAAATTCCTAATCGAGTTTCTATTGATGGTTAATTATATCATTATATTAGTCTCTTTCAATTAAAGTTTTGTTTTAGTTCAAATTTAGTTTTAGTAATAGAATGTTCTTTATACAAATTAGGGTAATTTAAGTAACAATAATTGCACGTTTGATTCAACTGGGGTCATGAACATTCAACACGCGTGATGCAGTGATAATAATAATAATAATAATAATAATAATAATAATAATAATAATAATAATAATAATAAGCTTTTTCAGAGTTTCATTTAGGACCTATTTAATAATATGTCAATACTAAATTTGTCATGGTAAAAATATAATTTTTGGGATACGTCAACTTTTCCGTATGTTCAATATTTTTTATGCGTGTAAAATGTTTTATCAGCTTACACTAAAATACGATTCATTATAAAATATTTTAATAATATGTCACGACATATTTTTAGGATGGAGTAGAAAAAAATGTCTTTATCATTTCAAATTTTGACATTCATGTATTAATCAAATCCTTAAATAAAGTGGTCTTTGTAAATTGACCAATGGAAAGTAGATACATCATATGTCTCTTCTTTTTGGATTATTCATATAATTGTTAGACTCCACTTTCTTGGGAGGTAGGGGTTCAATCACATCAAAATGAAACTAGCGGTGATAAATTAGCTAGAAGACTATCTACATTCAATTTGATGTTTAGGTTTAGAGGTATATTTTTCTTTTTGAAATACTTTTAAAATAGGAGTATATCTTCCAAATTAAATGTTCATATAACTTAATATTGAATAAGTTGTTCGTTCGTGGCATAAAACCAATTACCCGATCATTAGATTCTGCCATATTTGGCAAGGTGGAAAGATTGGAAGAAAAATAAGGAGTTAATTACACTTTTCTCCCTGAATTTTATCTCTATTTTCACTCTACCAAATAAATTTTTATTTTCTAGATTTAGAGTTAAGTTTTCCAGACACTTTCAAACCAAGAGTGAGAGTTTTGAAAAAATATTTTAGTTCATAAAAACATTTTCAATATTTGAGAGCGTATTTTTTCTACTCATCCTCTTTGAGTTCTTCAAGCCATTGATTTTGGGGTTTTGCTCTTTGAGAAAATCTTAAAAATTTATTTACTCATCTTTGTAATAAAAAAAACGTTTGCTAAACTATTTTCTTCTTGAGTAGATTTTCTCTTATTTTGCTTGAAAATTTTATTTTGAGATTTGGAGCACCATAACCTTGTAATATAACAAAACAACCTTTTAGGATTCCACAAAATCCATAGTGTATCTTTTTTTGCTTCTTGAAGGTTCCATTCTTGGAACAAGTTTCTTCAACTTTGAATAATATTTTTTTGGTGAGAGATTTGACGACATTGGTCATGGACCAAAATCGATGGAGACTGTGTAGCATTCTTCAGATGTCGGGACTTTCCAATGAGAATATGGTGTGAAAGACTATCTATTCGGCCATAACTGTGGTTGTCAGTCTTTGTATTCTAGGTGTAATACTCTATCATAGTGAATTTATCATTCTTATCGGCCCGAGATTTTTCTGTTAGGGGATGTTTCCCTCACACAATCGATTTTGTTCTTATTTTACTGTTTTCACATTTTTTAGAATCATTGTCTTAATTAAGAAGATAAATTTTGAATATCAAAATCTAGTAATATATTTTGTCACATTGAGTTTTTTATTATTAACCCTTTTGATAATAACAAATTAGTAAACTTTTTTCTTGAATTAGGTGAATTAATTTTTATTTGGGTAGCTACCATCGAGAGGTGCGCTCGCACACTTTAATGATCCTTTTGAGGGAGTCTAGCCATTCTCCAAACAGTAGTACATATATGGTCATCCCCTAGCTAGTCACTACTTATTTTCCATTAAAATCATTGGTGAGAATTTTAAATTGTAAAATTTCAACATGCCTCAATAAATTGAAAATTGTAATGTCAATTATCATCACGTTATGGGTCCATTTAATAGATGTTATTGAAAAATATCCAAATATCCAAATTTAAAATTATAGACTTGTACATGAATATTTATTTTGTTATTAAAAAAATTTCAAAATGAGAAATATCTAAGCTTTTACTCTTAATTGTTTCTAGAACTACTTATTTTTTGTGAATCTATACTGATTGATCTCATTGAGAGCTTTTCAAATATATAAATTCTGCACTAAACAAAATAATATTATAAGAGGCATATTTTTGTTAAAGACGTTAGGATTAATAAATTTTGAAAGCTTTGAAATTACCTATTGTTTGTAGAACTCTTCTACTATTCGTCGAGATCTTTTCAAATGTACGAACATGTGTGACTTGATGTTTAATGTTGGCAAAAAATGTGGATTGAAGTGACGAAAGATAATAATAAATTATGGATTTGAGGTTGCAGATGTACCATCGTTAAGATATTATTTGCCCCACTCGTAAATGAGTTTTCTAATGGGTGTCTTGACAAATTACCTCCAAGATAAAATAAATTCACGACAATATTCAACAAATCAAGGACTATGTTTCGAACGTGCAACTGCACGTGTGTGTGAAAAGATACGATTGGACTTTGATGGCGCATTTAGCACTTGAGAGGCCCAATTTGCACTTTCATTTGGCCTTTCACATTCCATACCTTTTGGTTTTTCATATTTTATTTTATGCACTTTCCAATCCCATTAGTTTTACATTCTCCCAATATTTAATTTTAAAATTTGTGCAAAAAAAAAGGGATAATTCATTTATACATTATACTTCTGAACTTATTAATAAATGGATTATTACATGTACATCCTATTTGAAGAGTATTTTCTTATTTAAGTCCTATTGACTAGTCAACCATTAATTTACTCCTATTTTTGAATTTACGAATTTTTTCCTTACAAAGATACCCCTACCCATATATTCCTTCCAAATTCAAATTTGTAGTTACTTTTTTCCTTTCAAATTTCAAAGAACTATAACTTTCAATATAAAAATCCAAAATTTAAGGAATTAATATTTTTTAAATCTTGTAATCGAGCCCTATAAAATAAGATTCGTACCTTATACAAAATAGTAAGAAATAAAAATAATAAGTTTCTTTTGTTTTTTATGCAAACAGTAAATATTAGCTCATAGTCAATGTTTTATGTTTGTGAAAACGTCTGAGATATAAAACAATTTCATTTTTTGGTGCACCTAGTAAATATATATTGTCGGCACAATTTTTTTCATCTGAATTTTTTAGTGTTAAGGGATCTTGTTTGATATATCTCAGTGAGTGGATTTCAAAAATGACAATTTTGAGAAAAATAAATTTATGAATAAAAATTTATGGTCATTTGAAGAATAAAAAACAGAAAAAGACAATGTTCAACTACTAAAGTAACTTCCCCCAATAGTTGCAGATGATTGGTGTTGATGTAAAAAATTAGATTATATCTAATTATTTAATCACAGATAAATAAAATGAGACAAAAAACTTTTAAAGTGGTTCAGCCTTATAAGAATGGCCTACGTCCACTGTTTCTGTTATTGATGACTGTTTGAGAATTCTCGATTACAAGTTTAATCAAGAAATTCTGGTCCCCTTACAATGAGGGTAATACAATGTATTTATAGCCCTAAGGATGTAATGTGAAAGGGTAATACATTCAATGCTGTACATGTGAAAGGGTAATACATTCAATGCCCCTTAAGTGTATATATCTGAATGATAAGCATAAGCATTTAATGAACAGTCAAACTATTGGTTATCCTGCTATTAATGCTTTGTTCGAGGTGCAGCTCGGATCGCCTAAGCTGCTCTGTACTCAAGAGTTGCTCGGTACTCAAAAGTTCCTCGTAGAGTTCTTGTTGGTCGGAGCGTCTGAGTTCCTCGGGAAAGCAGTGTTCCTCGTTGTAGTACGATTCCTCGGAGCGTCTGAGTTCCTCGAAAGTGTTTGTTGTTGCCACGTAGATTGCCACGTGTCTTCACTCAATTGAGCCATGTCAGCAGACTAAATTTGGTATCAACAGAAGCCCCCAATGTTTCATAGTTCGAAATTTGAGGAGTGTGTAACATTCTTTCTCGAAATATGATGGTTTTAAATGGTCATCCTGAAATTTAGTAGTCTTTTGTATTTATTTCTCCTTCCAAATTCGTAGAATCGGTCTTTTTTGAATTTTTCTACTCTCTTCGATTCCCGCGCCCTTTTTGTCTTTTTAGCCGCCGGTAACGTAACCGTCTCTTTTTGTAATCATTACTTTTACATTTTCCCAAGGCAGAGTATTTAAGCGTCATAGACAATCCCATCGTCTTTTACTTTTTCAAATTTGTATCTTCGAATTTTCTATTGTCTTACTCTCTTGTGCGTTCATCCTTTTTATCGTTCGTTGTCAACAGATCCACTCTTTTTCTGTAAGATCTTCTTCCTTCTTCTTCATTTCCTTCTTTCATCATGGTTTATCCTGTAGAATCGATTGATAAATTTCACTCTGATTTCTCTATTCCCTCCTGGGTTATTTTGGAAGAGATTTCTGAGCCTTCCGACTATTTCCGTTTGGCCGAGGGACATTGGTTCCCCAGTCTCTTTGTTGCTGAGTGTGGTTTTTCTTTTCCGCCAAATCTTTTATGTCTGGAATTCTGTCAATATTTTGACATTGTTCCTGCAAGAATAGCCCCCAATACATGGAGAATAGTTAATGGGGTTCATAGACTAAATCAAATTCATGGAACTCGCATAGGAATTCTAGAAATCATGTTTTGTTATAGATGGGTTGTTGGTGATAATACTTTTTATTTAAAAACTAGATTTTTAAATAGGGCTTTAGTGGTCAATCTCCCGGATGCCAATAGGTACTATTTTGAGCACGGGGTTGTTATAAAAAATTGGAAACATGCTCCTTTATCTGGAGATGAAGTGTATCAGGGTCCCAGATGCCCTCCCTATGGCAATGGGATAGGTTATTTTTATTTCATTTTATTTATTTTGAAATTATGCTTCCTTTATGTTTGATAAAATGTGTCACTGATATTTTAATGTTTATTTATTTGCAGTTGACAGTAAAAGAAAGTCTCCAAAAGAGGCAGACGTTAATATAAGGCATTTAAAACTTATCTGGAGTTTGCATCAGACTGTTGCCGACGAGCACATTAGGTCAGCTTCATATTTGCTGCAGTACAAGAGTTACACCACCTCTTTCACTGCTCGTCCGGTGATAAGCGATGCATAGCCAATACCTGCCTCTACAAGTTCTTCGCCTGAATCACATATTCCTTTGAGTGAAAGGATAAAGAAAAGAAGACCTCCCACCCTTTTTGAGAAACCTGCCTCTGGTGCTGGAGAGGCAAAACGAAGTAAGATTGACGTCCCAGGAGAGGGGACAAAGAAAATTGATGCACCCCCTCCGGCTGCTCCTGTGAAGGTTGCCGAGAAGCCCCCAGTGGCCCCGAGCAAGACTGATGCTTCAAAAGAAGTGATTGTCATATCACCGACCAAGAGTTCCTCTTTGGTCGAAACTATTCCTATTTCCCCGAGGAAGCTGAAGAAAAGATCCTCGGTCAATTTGGCTGAAACCATCTCTCAACCCCTAACTACTAGAACTGGTGTTCCTACTTTTGTTCCCCCGAGCTCTGCCATGAGCTCGATGAAGACTTGGATCATTCCCGAGATCCAAGGTATTGAAGAAAACCTTTCTCGGGACATGGTTACCTCATTGGCTGCTCGCCATATTGCTTCTGTAAGTCTTATTGTTTTGAACTTTTCATCTTTCCCTTGTTATATCTGTCTCTGACTTGCTTTCATTTTCTTTTCACAGTTGGTGAGCTGCTTTAATACAATTTTAAAGAAAGATGAAGCTATTAAAGCTTCAAGCTCCTCATCTGGTGTGGAGAAAGCTCTGATGGGTCTGACGCGGTCTTTGGAAGATTCTCGTCAGAAGCATGATGCTGACAAGGCTGCTTGGGAGAAGAAACTTACCTCAACCGAGCAGGAGAAGGCTCAAGTTGTTGAAGTCTCCAAGGGGTTGGAGAAAAAAATAAATGATTTGGAGAAGAAGAATAAAGAGCTCGAAGGGAAGCTCAAAAATGCTGGGGAGCTTGAAAATAAGCTCAAGGTTGCTGAGGAGGAGTTGGGTCAACTTCGGGAAGTAAGTCGGAAGAAGGAAGAAGGAAGAAGTTGAGAATAAACTGAAGGCTGCTGAAAATCTTCTGTCCGAGAAGCTTTCCTCGGAGAAGTTAAAGAGGAAATTGGTTGTGAAGAAATCTTTCAGCGCTGGCTGGGATAAAGGGTGGAACAAAGGCTTGGCCGCCATGATGTCGCAAGTAGAATTTGGCAGCCTCAAATACTTTAGAGATGAGTGGGTCGCTGCTCTACAAGAGATGAAAGTTGATGAAACTTCTGAACTATTTCAGCGGCACATCCCTGGTCCCCCTCCAACTCCTGAAGACGAAGAAGAGGACGAAGCTGCCTCTGAGGAGTTTTCCATGGTGATGGGAGATCAAGTTTCTCATCCCCCATCCATCCAGCCTACTAACGAGGAACTTCAGAAACTCGCTACTTCATTCGAGCAACTGCCAGCGCTCCCCGAGCAACTTTTTGTTCCCTCCGAGCAACCTACCTCCTCGTCCCAGCCACCCGAGAAAGTTTTGGGAGACAAGAAAAAGGTTTAGAGTTGTTCGAGTTTCTCTCTATTTTATTTTTCTTTGTCAAATGTAACACTGAACATGTAACTCTGAACTTTGTGATATAATAAAATTTGAACTTTTGTTTATGTATACTGTTGTTTCTCCTCTTCATGCTCTGTTGGTACTCTTATTGATTATTGCTTTTTCTTCCTCTACTAGTTTCTGGCCAGGATGGAATTATTGTCTGCTCATGATACAAAGCTGTTATGGCAATGCAATGAATATTTTAAGGCTGGTCACACAGATCTGAGTGTAGCACAAATCGTCGACATCCTCGGCCAAGATGCTTCGGAACAGGCAATTGAAGCCTACCAATATTTGAAGTGTCTGCTTGATCGTGCAGTGGCCAATAATGTATCTTACTATGATATGATTGAGGATCTCCAAGGCACTCTTGAAGAACTTTAGCAACAATATAAGGAATCCACTTCCCTTTTGCACGAGGGGTACGAGAAGAAGTATCAACAAATCATTACCGATAAGGGATATGATAAACAATTTACTGCTTACGACGTGCGGGAGAGAACGCTGAAGGCTGAGGTTGAAGAGCACAGACAGATAGCTGAGTTATTAGAGCAAGAAAATAATAACCTGCAAAGAGAGGTGTCTCAGTTGAAGTCTGAAGCTTCCACCTCAAATGCTTTGATCCCAGTGACTGACGAGGGATTCTCGTTCTTGGAGGTCGAAAACGCCAACCTGAGGGATGAGTTGGAAACCTTGAAAAGATCTGGCCCTTCTACTTCTTCTCGTGGACGAGCAAGATCTCCTCGGGGACGAGCAAGAGCTGCTCGGATTCCTGTCGAGGAACAGAGGACTCAATCTGCTTTAGAGAACCAGTCCTTCCAACTAATGGCGAAAAACCAGTCATTGGTTGAGATGTCTAAGAAGATCAGGGGTCTGGAAGAGCAACTTTTTATGAAGAAATCTATCTTGGAGAATAAAGAACTCTTCATCAAAAATCTCCACGAACAACTGCAAAGATTGACATATCAATTCCACAAGCAGCCCAGGGAGTTCTGGATGGCTGGCTACAACGAGGCTCTCTACCACTTGGACGATTGTATCTAAAATGAAAATAATGAGGGCTACAAGCAGGGATGGTTGAATGCCTTAGGTGTGCTGCAACTGGAACAGGGTCATTACCTGTGGTATTACCATAATCCTGGGCTGCTCGACCTACCAGTGCCACCATTCAAGCTTGATATGGGTTGGATCCCTGCTCGGGCCATCCCCCGATATCTGATTTCCAAATACCTCGGCGATTACAATCTCCATTCAAATGTCGAGATATTTCGTCCCGAGCACCTCCTAAATCGACCATCTGTGATGAATATCAGGATGTTAAAAGATCTTAACTTCATAAATTCTCCTCTTGCTTTAAACGATCCACCTCATGGCGAGGAACCTGTTTCAAAAGTAGAGGGGAAGAAACCAATAGAATAGGAATATTAATGTAATAAATTTGTATTTCATTACTAATGTATTTTGTTCTACATTTAATGAAATAATTTTATTTACAAATCTTGACTGCTATTGTCTTGTAACACTTTACATCTGTACATGTGTATCTGTTAAAAAGATAACAATATTGTGTTATTTTTCGATCAACTTATTGTCGACTAGTTTGAATTTGTGGTAATCATTTGATAAAAAATGATGTTTTGTTTCTCGACCAACTTAGTAGTAATTTAAAAAGTTACGAGTATCAAAAATTTTGCTCGATCACTTTCTCATATTCATAAAATGTTTCCGACCAACCAAGGTCGGTAAATTTTCCTTTTTGACCAACTACAGTTAGTTGATTTTTCCTCTATGAGCAACTTTGGCACTTTCTGGAATAATTTTACCTCCCGACCAACTTTAGTTGGCATTTTCGAGAATACATTTACTTCCTAACCAACATAAGTTGGCATTTTTAGGAATAGTTTTACTTCCCGTAGGAATACATTTACTTCCTAACCAACATAAGTTGGCATTTTTAGGAATACATTTGTTTCCCGACCAACCTTAGTTGGCGTTTTCGGGTATCCCGACCAACCTTAGTTGGCATTTTCGAGATAGATTTGAGTAGTCCGAGTTTTGCTGAGTAGTGTGTAGCACTAGTATTCCGCAAAAAAATTCCAATAAAAGGAAAGAACTGGGCAGAACGTTGTCACTTTATTCATACTGATGAAACTGCATTACATGAGAGTTTACATTACTGATAATATTTGCGTAGGTGTTCTTCATTCCATGCATTCTTAAACTCCTCCCCCTCTAAAGTTTCTATTCTGTATGTCCCTGGTCGAACAACTTCTTTAACTCGATAGGGTCCATGCCAGTTTGCTTCCAGTTTGTTGTGCTTTTGAATCACCTTCTTTAGTACATAGTCTCCTTCTTTCAAGTCACACTTCTTCACTATCTTGTTGTAGAAAAAAGCTGTTCGCTGCTGGTAAGAAGCATTTCTAATGACTGCTTCTTCTCTAACTTCCTCGAGCATGTCCAAATCTAACCTTCTCATTAAATAGCTGACAGGGGAATTGAAATTCAATATTTTGTGTGTTGGGAGACCCAATTCGGCGGGTATAAAAGCTTCACTTCCAAATGCTAGCATATATGGAGATTCCCCTGTTGCTACTCGGGGAGTAGTTCGGTAAGCCCATAGTACTGATTGTAGCTCATTGATCCAATTTGCTTTTGCATCATCCAGTCTTTTCTTCAAGTCATTCAGTAGCGTTCTGTTTGTCACTTCAGTTTGTCCATTACTTTGAGGATGGCCTGGTGCCGAGTGGACCTTCAAGATATTTGACTGATGACAATAGGCAGCGAACTCCTCGTTGTCAAATTGTGTTCCATGGTCTGTGATGAAAGCATGAGGAAGACCATATCGACAAATGATGTTCTTCCAAATAAATTGGTACACCTTGTCGTACGTCATATCAATGAGAGGCTCAGCCTCAACCCATTTAGTAAAATAATCCACAGCTACCACGAGATACTTAAATCTTCCCCTGGTCATCGGCAGTGGCCCGACCAAATCTATTCCCCATATGGAAAAATGGACAAGGGGAAGTAATGGGTGTCAATAATGCTTGGGGAGTTCTTCGGATGGAGGAGAAGCGCTGACACTTGTCACATTTCTTAGCATAAGATATACAATCAACCCTCATCGTTGGCCAGTAGTATCCTTGCATCATCACCCTTTGCAAAAGAGTCCGACCTTCTACATGGGCTCCACAGGACCCCTCATGGACTTCTTCAATTAAATCTTTCACCTCGGTGGGATGCACACATCTTTGTAAACCTGCTATAATTCCTCGTCTGTATAAAATACCATTTGTCAGTACATAACGAGCAGCCTTAAACTTCAATTTCTTGGCTGCCAATTTGTCAGTTGGTAATTCTCCTGTCTCAATATATGCCCTGATGGGATCCATCCATGATGATCCTAAATCGAGGGTAATAAAGTTTATCTCCAGATCTTCATCTATTCTCCGACCAGCTAAAACTTCAATTGGGATTATTCTTCGTAGCTCGGTACGAGTAGCTGATGCTAATCGAGCTAGGGAGTCTGCTCTCGCATTCTCCATTCTTGGTATTCTAACCAGCTGAATAGCAGCAAATTCCGACACCAGTTCCTTTGCCTTTGCATGATATCTGATCATTAATTCTCCTCTGACTGCATATACTCCCATCATTTGGTTTACGATCAATTGCGAGTCACTGAAGACAATAACCTGTTCTGCCCCCATGGTTTTTGCCAAACTAAGACCTGCAATCATGGCTTCATATTCAGCCTCATTATTCGAAGCTTTGAATTGGAAACGTAGGGCGTATTCCATGTCGACCTCATTCGGACTGTTCAAAACTATCCCCGCGCCACATCCTGTAGTGCAAGATGAACCATCCACGTACAGACTCCATATAAGTAACTCGTCTTCAAATTTCTGATCTGACAGAGTTCCTCGGTGGAAAATTTGTTGCTTCCTTTCACCATCTCCTGATATTTCTTGCTGTTCGTTGATCATCTTTTCTTGCCCTTTTACCAACCTGAGTTGGTTTGGGCTTGAATTTGATGATCCTGTAACATCTACTTGACCTTTTACCAAGCTAAGTTGGTCTGGGCTTGCATTTGATGATCCTGTAACATCCACAGGTTGATCAGCGAGCAACATTTGTTCCTCGGGGGTATCAGGATAGGTGAACTCTGCTATAAAATCTGCTATCGCTTGCCCTTTTAGCGATGATCTGGGTTCATAGACTATATCATATTCACCGAGTTCTATTGCCCAGCACATCAATCTTCCTGACTTTTCTGGTTTATGAAGGGCTTGCCTCAATGGCATATCAGTATATACTACTATGGTATGAGCTTGAAAGTATGGCTTCATTCTTCTACTTGCCTCAATCAATGCTAGTGCCAATTTTTCCAGCCTTGGATATTTGATCTCTGCTTCTTGGAAGGCCTTACTTGTATAGTTGATTGGTTTTTGTATTACATTCTCCACTCTTATCAATGCCGAACTGACTGCATTCTCGGACACTGCCAGATACAAGTGTAATTTTTCTCCCATCACTGGCCTGGATAAAAGTGGAGGTGCTCCCAAATATTTCTTCAAGTCTTGGAAAGCCTTCTCACATTCATCATTCCACTCAAAAGTCTTTCGGAGCGTCTTGAAGAATGGGAGACATCGATTAGTTGCTCGTGATACAAATCTGTTGAGTGCTGCTACTCGTCCTGTAAGACTTTGCACCTCTTTCTTCGTCGTTGGGGATCGTAGCCCTAACAGAGCTTTGATCTTTTCAGGGTTAGCTTCAATGCCTCGCTGATTGATAATGTACCCGAGAAACATACCTTCTCGTACTCCAAATGTGCACTTCGTCGGGTTCAACTTCATTTGATATTTATCTAGTTGATCAAAGGTCTGGCTTAAGTCAACTAGATGATCAACAGCTTTCTTGCTCTTTGTCAGCATATCGTCAACATAGACTTCCATATTACAACTGATTTGTTCTGCAAATACTTTGTTCATCAGCCGCTAATATGTTGCACCTGCATTTTTCAAACCAAAAGGCATAACATTATAACAATAAGTCCCCCTAGAGGTAATGAAAGAAGTACTCTCCCTGTCTTCAGGTTTCATTTTAATCTGATTGTAACCAGAATAAGCATCCGTGAAGCTCAGCAGCTCGTGTCCCGAGGTAGCATCCACCAGTTGATCAATTCGGGGCAGTGGAAAGTGATCCTTTGGGCATGCTTTGTTGAGGTCGGTGAAGTCTACACACATCCTCCATTTGTTGTTCTTCTTTTTCACCATCACCACATTTGCTAACCAGTCTGGATATTTAACATCTTCAATGAAGCAAGCTTTCTGGAGCTTTTCGACTTCCTCCTGTATAGCTTGATTCTTCTCGAGACTGAATACTCTTCTTCTCTGCTTCACAGGCTTGATCTCCTTATTCACACTGAGCTCGTGACATAAGAAATTTGGGTCTATTCGGGCATATCCTCACGACTCCACGCAAAAGTTTGCTTTCTGCTTCTTAGGAAAGTTATCAATTTCTGTTTTAGTGAGGCTTCCAATGATGAACCTACTTGAGTAGTTCGCTCAGGGTGCTCGTCGTCCAGAATGATGTTTTCAGTAGCTTCCACCACTTGACCCTTCACGAGTTGCGACTCATCTCTAGGATCCAATGTTTCAATTTCTGCACCTTCATCCACTTGATAGGTAGTAGTCTTTTTCCTTGATTCCTCCAGTTCCTCTTGCTCGGCGGATGAATAATAGCATTCCCGAGCTACTTTATGATCACCTTTCATAACTCCTACTCCAAAATTTATTGGAAATTTTAGGCATTGATGTACCGTAGATGGTACAGCCTCGAACTTCTTCAATCTTACTCTTCCCATGATGATATTGTATGATGATTGAACATTCTTATCCATCACGAAGAAGCGTATTCTTTCTGTTCGACAAGCAGGCCACGTACCAATGAATATATCCAATTTGATCGTCCCAAGTGGAAATACTTTCTCGCCAGCAAAACCGAGGAGGGGTCTATGATAAGGCTCCAGTTGAGATAGCTTTAGATTTAAACTATCGAATCACGAGTAGAACATGATGTCTGCCTAGCTACCATTATCTACCAGTAATCTTGAAATCATTACCTCCTTCATCCTCATTTTGATCACCAATGGGTCATCCTGAGGATATAGAACACCTGCGAGGTCGTTCTTTGAGAAGCCAATGACCAATTTCTCTTTGTTTACCTTTCTCGGGCGATTCTCTTCAGCTAAATTTATTCGTTGAATGTATGAGCAAGCTTGAGCCTCACAGAGATGAGCTTTTCTTTCTGCAGCATGGTCTCCTCCTCCTGCATCTCCACCTGTAATAACATTACAGTGAAATGACCCAAAGCTTATTTAAAATACCTCACGTTCTGGCTGCCTTGGTCTCTTGGGAAGATCGGGGTCGTCTTCTGGATCAACTTCATGGTTTCTTTTCTTGTTCTCCTCTGCTCGACGAGTAGATCTAGACCTCTCTCTTGTTCGGTCGTTGTTTCTTCTTTTGCTTCCACGATCAACATACTTTGCCAATTTTCCTTGTCTGATGAGTGTTTCAATCTCATTCTGAAGAGCTATGCAATTTTTGGTCATATGGCCATGATCTTTATGAAACTCGCAATATTTTGCCTTATTCCTCCTGTCAGGGTCTGCCTTCATTTTCTCTGGCCAGCTTAATTCCTCGTTGTTCTTGATTTCTTCTAGAACATGGTTGATGTCTTTCTTCAAAGGAGTATAATTATCAAATTTCCTCAATACTTCCCAAGACGACCTTGTTTTTGAGTGTTTGTCATTACCATTGTTCTTATGCTCTTTCTTCTTATCTTTATCACCTTCCACCTTGGTTTCTTTGGCATCCATATTCTTCTTCCCAGCCATAACCTCCTCGACATTCATAATCTTGGCCGCTTTTCCCATCAGATCTGACATGGTTCTAGGTGGATCTTTGGCCAAAGTGTAGTATAACTTGTTGGGCAGTAGTCCACTCATCAAGGCGGTAATCGCTGTCTTTTCCTCATAATCAATGACTTCGAGTTTCTCGTTATTAAAACGAGTTATATAATCTCTGGTACTTTCACCAGCTTTTTGTCTAACACTTAACAAATGCGCTACTCATTTAACAGGCTTTGCCCCAAAATAGAAATTCCCAATGAATAACTCGGCCAGTTGAAGAAAAGTTGAGATCTTACCCCGAGGAAGATTATTATACCACATTTGAGCAGATCCGGTAAGAGTTCCAGAGAATGCTCTGCATCTCATCTCATCTGGAACAACATAGATGTCGGCTGCAGCTTGGTATTATTGTATATGAAGGACAGGGTTAGTCTTTCCATCATATTTGGGGGTCACAATAGGTGCTTTAAACTTTGATGGTGTTGGAAAATCTACAATGGCCTGGACAAAAGGTATTCCTCGAACAAAAGTTCATTGTAGAGGGTACTTGGCTTTAGCCATTTCCCCTAATCTATCCTCCAGCCTCTGAATAGAGACTTTCCATGCATCATTTCCTTCCTCGGGCCTGTTGGTTCGAGCAACTAATCGAGTTGATGTGGCTTCCTGGGATCTATCTTGACGAGCAGCTGGTCGCGACTGGGCAGATCCTTCCCTTAAATCTGATGTTCGTCGAAAACTCCTCGATTCGACTTTAGGAGGACTTCTACTCCTTCTAGGTCCTAATCGATCAAAAGGTGATACCCTGCTTAATCTCTCTAGAGCACTAGTCCTTTCTGGAGAGAGAGTGATACGTTGTTCAGTATCTGTGTCTCGCACTTACGAAGTTCGTCCAGGTTGATAAGAAAAATCTTCAGACTCCTCATTACGAAATGAATTGATACGCCTAGTACGCGAAGAAGGTGCACGTGTATTTCTTTGAATACTTCGCGGTCCTGACTGGGTTGGTGCACCGCCATGGAGGGTTTGTATGAGTTGTCGCATAGTTTCTTGCATGACTGTCTGGCCCTGAGCCAAATTTGTTATTATTCCAGCCAGATCTGGAACATTTGGCTGAGCAGACGGATTTGGAGGGCTTCCAGCGTTTCGATTGCTGGATTCTGGAATATCAGCCATTTGTGATGAATTGTTTTTGATGAAAAACGATATTACCAGTCATTTCCCACAGACGACGCCAATCTGTTGATGTAAAAAATTAGATTATATCTAATTATTTAATCACAGATAAATAAAATGAGACAAAAAACTTTTAAAGTGGTTCAGCCTTATAAGAATGGCCTACGTCCACTGTTTCTGTTATTGATGACTGTTTGGGAATTCTCGATTACAAGTTTAATCAAGAAATTTAGGTCCCCTTACAATGAGGGTAATACAATGTATTTATAGCCCTAAGGATGTAATGTGAAAGGGTAATACATTCAATGTTGTACATGTGAAAGGGTAATACATTCAATGCCCCTTAAGTGTATACATCTGAATGATAATCATAAGCATTTAATGAACAATCAAACTGTTGGTTATCCTGCTATTAATGCTTTGTTTGAGGTGCATCTCATACCGCCTAAGCTGCTCTGTACTCAAGAGTTGCTCGGTACTCAAAAGTTCCTCGTAGAGTTCTTGTTGGTCGGAGCGTCTGAGTTCCTCGGGGAAGCAGTGTTCCTCGTTGTAGTACGGTTCCTCGGAGCGTCTGAGTTCCTCGGAAGTGTTTGTTGTTGCCACATAGATTGCCACGTGTCTTCACTCAATTGAGCCATGTCAGCAGACTAAATTTGGTATCAACAATTGGTTTAAAAGGAGTAAATTTGTCAAACAAGATTCCCAAAAAATAAGAATATGACCTATTTGATGGTTGTAAGTTAATAAAATTTGTTTATGAAAAATGTCTTCAAACGAGACCTATATGTTAGACCCTCATTTATAAAGGGTACTCTTATATACACCTTCGTTTTCTTTTACATGCCCCCTATCGTATTTACACCCATGATGGTTGGTTAGACCCATTTAAACCCTAGCAACATGGGATGTTAAAAAAGAAAAGAAATAGAGATGGTTATTTCTTCTTTTCTTTAGACTCACAATCTTAAACAATACCTAAACAATCCCCATCAAATCCCATATTTTTTTATCCTCACTCATCGATCTAGCTACAAATCCACGGACGATGTGGATGGTGGTTTATAATTTCTCAACTTTTAATTTCTATTCCGTCACTCAAAAGTCATTTTCTTTTATTTCTGCTCAACTTGAGATTCTAAAGCAACAATTTTTATCCTAGTTTATATAATTTTCTATCTCATCGGGATGGGAAAAGTAAGGAACTCTTTTATTTTATAAATTTTAATTGAAAGTTAAATATGTAAATTCTAATTGGTTTTTGTTTGCATGGTCTTGTTATTTATTTGTTATATTTTGTGTTTTGTTGATTTAAGCCATTGTTGGTATATGTTTTCATAAGTGGAAGAGAGAAAAATTGTTTACTATCTTTTGTGCTTGTTGGTACAAGTTTTTCATTAAAGGAAGAGAAAAAAAAATATAAAGAGTAATGCTACATCCCAAAAAAGATGTCCCCTAAAACATTCCCAAAGTACAATAAGTTCTTGTACATTGGGGTGGGGTCCACACACGGTACAAGAAATTTATGCACCTTGGGGAGGTTTGGGGGGATTTTTGTAGAACTCGTACCATTATTCAAATATAAAATACATACATAGATTCTTGTTTTAAAAACTAGCAAATCTATACTTGGGTTTTGGAAAATCCTTGTGTTTTAAGTAACTGATTTTAATCAATCTGCTGATAAGGAGTTCCAGTTTTTAGAGAATTCCAATTTTTTAATCTAAGGGGTTGGTGGTTATTAACAAGGTACTCAAGTAATTTTAAACATTTTTTTAATTTGATAACTATATAGATTTTGGCGGCTGTTGATAGGAATTGTGGGTCTATCAAAAAACACCCTTGATAAACAGTTTTAAATGAAAATTTTATTGTTCAAAAATTTCATACTAGGGGTTCCAATAAACATAATTATAAACTATCATCACATATGGAAACTGAAAATGAAATGAAGCAAATAACAACTGGAGTTTTTATAAGATGCGAACCTAATTCCTAACCATACGCGCTAGAGATCAATTATTAAACTTTTATTTCCACTCATGGACTAACATTAAATTTGGGCAAAATGTGGACCTTTCACAAGCTTTGTACTTTTCTTAGTTTTGGGTAGTTATTTAAAACTTTATGTAATTCCAAACAGTCTTTTTCATATGCTTTTTTAATTTAGAGAACTTGATAGAGATCTTATTTGAATCGATCCAACATGCCTAATTGAGTTTCGCTTGGTGGCTACCTATATAATTATATTACGCTCTTTTAATTAGAGTTTTGTTTTAGTTCAAATTTAGTTTTAGTAATCGAATGCTCTTTATACAAATTAGGGTAATTTAAGTCGCAATAATTGCACGTTTAGTTTAACTGGGCTCATGAACATTCGACACACGTGATGCAATAATAATAATAATAATAATAATAATAATAATAATAATAATAATAATAATAATAATAATAATAATAATAATAATAATAATAACAACAACAACAACAATAATAATGATAATAATAAGCTTTTTCAAAGTTTAAGTTAGGACCTATTTAATAATATGGCATGAAAATTTTTGTCTTGGTAAAAATAGAGTTTTTGGGATATTTCATCTTTTTCGTATGTTCAATATTGTTTGTGTTGAAATTTTTTGTTAAGAGTACTGTTTATTATTAAATATTTTAATAATTTGTCATGAAATTTTTTTTAGGATGGAGTAGAAAAAAATTTCTTTATCATTTCAAATTTTGACATTCATATATCAATCAAACTCTTAAATAAAGTGGTCTCTGTAAATTGACCAATGGAAAGTACATACATCATTTGTCTCATGTTTTTTGATAATTCATATAATCATTAGACTCCACTTTCCTTGGAGGTTGGGGTTCAATCACATTTAAATGAAACTAGCGGTGATAGTTTAGCTAGAAGGCCATGTTCATTCAATTCGATGCTTACCTCGTATTATTGTTGTTTTAGGTTTAGAGTTATATTTTTCATTTTGAAATGCTTTTAAAATAGAAATACATCTTCCACATTAGACAATTACCATCACTTAATATTAAATAAGTTGTTCGTTAGTAGCATAAAGCCAATTATTCAATCATTCCATTCTTCCATATTTGGAAAGGTCAAAGAATGATTGGAAGAAAATTAAAGGGTTAACTATACTTGTTGGGGTTTTTTCAAAATATATTGGGTATTAATATTACGTAAGTGAGTTTTTATTTTGGTAATATAATTGGGTATTAATATTTTCTAAGTGAGTTTTTATTTTGGGGATTTTATATTGGGTATTCTTGTAAAGAGAGATCCGAAAAAAATGGGTATAAATGAGATGAGCGTGGTTTCAAAGTCCCATCTAGACACTTTACAAGAAAGTGAAAGGGTATACAACTAAAGGACAAAAGATGACTATTAGTCTTATAGTCAAAGAGGCTATGATATGGAGCTTTGCGTTGGTGCAAAGCACCACCAATCGCAGCATGCCTTCACGCGATGTACGAAAGGGAGATTGGGTGACTTAGGGCGCTTTAATGGCGCACTTTGCTGAGTCGCGCACTTGAACGGAAGTACTTTTCATGAATAACCACTAAAATGACTATAAAAAGAGTTCCGTACATAGTTTGCATCAAACAAGCAATATCACTGCATTGTATCGTAAAGGTAAATTTCTACTACAAACTTTGTTGTGTACTCATGGCTTTATCTGGAAGGGGAGATATACTGCCTAAAAAAATATTCCTAAAATGTGCCTTGTAGTAACTTGGATTCATTAAACATGTTATTCCTTTCATAAATTTCCAATAATTTTAGACAATATTTTTCTGAACATAAACATGGAAGGGATGGTATCACAATCTATCAAGTTATGAGTCAAAGTTTGGTTCGACTAGGTCGTCTTATTGGCAAAATTTTCACCCATTGGGAAGAGAAAATCATGTTCGTTCTCATATCTCCCACATTTGCATATATTCTTGATGAGGGACATGAACCTGTTCCTAAACCCACCTGAAGATACTGAAGATATCAAGCAAAAATGTGTGAAGAGTAAAGAAGACGAATTTATGTGTCGAGGACACATTCTTAATGCCACTACACCAAAATACATAAAATTTCACTATTCACCCGGTTAGCATTGTCACGGTAAAAAACCATGATAATGAGACACGCATTTTTATTACGGTTATTGACTGTGACAAGAACTTGTCACAGTTTTTCCACGATCAATGATCATGACAAGAACGTGTGACGGTCGTGTCATGGTCAATGATCATGACAATGTTAGATTGTTGTCACAATCATTGACCGTGACAATATGAAAAGAAAAACCTAATAGACTATCCATCCCGCCCCTTTCTCATTTCCCTCTCTATCTCTTTGCTCCCACTGTATATCCCTC
Organism: Sambucus nigra; assembly: GCA_949130495.1. NCBI lineage: Eukaryota > Viridiplantae > Streptophyta > Magnoliopsida > Dipsacales > Adoxaceae > Sambucus > Sambucus nigra. The sequence continues at coordinate 591,069,668 of OX422208.1, forward strand.
TTTCTACTCCACTGTCTCTCCTTCTCTCTACCTCCTTAGCCCCCAACACTACCATCCCCCACTATGACTTAGCCCACCCACTCCATCCTTGCTCTAACACCATCCATGGGTCACCGCCATCATCCCTTCTCATAAAAAAAGAGCCACTACCACCACCACCACCACTTCAAAGGTATTTTTTTATTTTTAATTGTTTACCCCTTTTTGTCGTGTATTTTTTTGGTTATTGACGTATTTATTTATATATTGACATATATTAATTTGTAAAATTATTTTTTGTGTGATAAAATTAATTTGTGAAATTATTTTTATTTGGATAATATTAATTTGTGAAATTATTTTGATTTGGATAATTAAAGTGTCTATTTATTCATGACTCCCCTATGGATGACTGTGGTGACAATTATTATGCAACACAAATAAATATGAAAGAGGTAACAATCAAGAAAAGATAAATAAGATACCAATCACACAACAACGGGTATACGTGGTTTAGTAAATATGTGCCTACGTCCACGGTGGTTCAGTCAGTGTTATTTCTCTATATTCTGAAGAATAAGTACAGAGAATACAACTTGTCCTTTGCCCCGAACTTAGGGTTTAATTTATACATGTATATGTTGGAGTAGTGGGGGTGATGGGTTCCTCCTTATCAGCCATCTCCCCTACATGGGATCGCGCTCCCTTACCACTTCTCTTCATGGAATCGTGGGGTAATCAAATGAGTACAAGAGGTGATGGGCCTGGGCTTTGGGCCACTAAGGGGAGGCTACTCGTCCAGGCCTTATGGTGCTAAATTCAGGGTACCCACAATTGCCCCTAAATTTGTTGGGCTATTTCTACAGGTCCAATGAATTTAAATAATCAGCTATGATGGTCGATTTCTTTGAAAACTGTGAAGTTGCTTTGGCGGCACCCTCTTCGCTATCCGTGCGTTATGATTAGACTTGAAGGCTTGTTGGAATAAGACACATTTTCTCTTCGTCGCTTCAGCTTTTCCAGCAATCTTCTATCTTCTGAGAACTCTTGAGCTTTGTACCTTCTATTTTCGGTCTCCACTCTCGTCGCTTCTTCGCCATTTGACCTGATCTTCTGTCTTGTAAGTTTCTCGTGCCCTTTTCTCGAGTTTATAGTTTTTCTTGTATTTTTCCAATGGCGAAGATTGGAAATAGGTCAGTAACTGAGTTTAGAAAATTCTACAGTATTCCTGAGTGGGTAGAGATTGAGTGTTGTGCCTCGCCGCCTAGGAACGTTAAGGATATAGAGGATGCACATTGGATTCACGTCCTGTTGCTCTCCCAGGGGGGTCTTACCTTTCCCCCTAATGGTCTGTTTCTGCACTTCTTTAGCTATTTTGGTATTGTGCCTGCACAATGTTCGCCCAACGTATGGAAAATAGTGAACGGCGTGCATAGGATAAATCAATTATACGGCACAAGGTTAGGGCTTGCCGAGGTCTGCTTTTGTTATTCCTTTTCTCGAACGAGTTCAGGTGTCCTGTACCTTAAGGCTAGGAGTCCTGATAGGGTATTGGTAGTAAATTTACCTGATTCCCGTAAGGACTACTGGCAAGAAGGTTTTCTTGTTAGGAATTGGCAATTCTCCCCCCAATTTGAAGGGTCGAGGTCTGAGAGGTTCACTGTTCCCTTTTATGGGGAAGAATATATAGGTAGATGTTGTACTATTGTTTCAACCTTTGCTGACCTTGTGATTTTTCTAACCTCTTCTTGCTTTCTCTTTTACAATGAGGACAAAGAACTTGGAGCCTGCTCTCAGCGAGGTTCGTATCTCGGAACTGGTGAAAGCTTGGAACATCAGGGAACCTCTGGGTGACGGCGAGCATCCTAGGTCTGCTGCTTTTCTGCTTGAATACAAGAATACAGGCTCCAGCTTCATAGCTCGACCTGTGGATAGTGTTCCGGACTTTGACTCTTCCGAAGAGATTCCTGCTGAGCCCATCCAATTGGATGAAGAGGAGAGCAGCTCGGAGAGTGAGCCTGTAGGTGTTAGTAATTTGGGTGCAGGCAGTGTTGACGGTAGCAATTCTTCGAGCACTACCAGCAGTTCTGGTGAAGAGATGCCTCCCAAGAAGAATTTAATCAGAGATGATGATGATGATGATGATGTGCTTCTTGCCCAGAGGTCCAAGAAGTCGAAGACTGCCTCCGCGGCCATAACTACTGGTTCTCAGTCTTCTTCTCAGGAGCAAGAGAAGAAGAAGGGAGAGGAGGAGCAGGCGAGAGAGAGAGAGAAGAAAAAGGAGGAGGAGAGGAAGAAGTTGGAAGAGAGAAAGAGAAGGGAGAGAGAAAAGGAGGAGGAGAGGAGGAAGATGGAACTGAGGACCAAAACTGGTCAAGCCTTGGTCCCAGTATCTGCCTTGCCTGAGGGGGCTTCGGTGGCCACCTCTCCTCAGCTTGCCCCTGCGCTGCTCGAGAGAGCAGTCCTCCCTGCAGATCGTGAGAGGGCGTCGGGGTTCGATCAACTGGCTTTGCAAGCTAGCCAGAGGCTTGCCTTGGTAGGGTTCCTCTTCTAATTCTCAACTTCCTTTAATCCGTTTTGATGGTTTCTTCTTTCTGATCTTTCCCTCGTTTTTTGCAGTTTGTGACTGACTTTGCTGTGCTCTATCGCTCTCGCGACGAGCTGTTGAGAAGGAACAGTGAGCTGGAGCAGCAGAAGTCTACTCTGGTGGCCAGGGGTTCTCAGCTGGAGGCCGATCTGAAGGCTGCTGATGCGGCGCGAGCTTCATCTGCCTCGGCCCTTGCTAATTCTGCTCCCGAGAGAGATAATGCTGTCAGGGAGCTTGGCGAGCTGAGGAAGTCGTATGATCTGGTATGCTCGAGCAAGCTAGACTTTGCGGAGAAGAACAGGGTTCTTACCGAGCAGCTGGAGGCGGAGAAAGCCCAGGCAGCCACTCTTAAAGAAGATTCGTACAATTCTGGCTGGGCTGCTGCGTATGAGGACGCCGAGGTTCAGATAGGCTATATTAGCCGTCTGAACTTCAAGAAAGGGTGGAATAAGGCCCTCGTGGCTGCTGGGGTGGATGTTGCATCCCCACTCTTTGACGAGCATGATCCAGGGCCAAAGCCAGTCGTGGATGAGGACCCAGCCCCAACTACTGAAGGCACCAATCCTGTTTCTCAGGCGACTCCTACTGATGCTCCCCTGGTCGAAGGGGCAGTGGACACCCCTGCAGAGGGTAATGCCCCTGCTGATGCTGATAAGGACAAGGGTCCATCCACCGAGGTTGCTAATTGATAGGGCTTCTTTGTAACTTTTTTTCTTTTTTGATCTGATGTAACTTCGCTCATTATCAATGAAAAGACTATATTTTTGTTTATGCTGATCTCTTTCTTCTCTCTTTCTTTTACTTGTAGTTGGTTGATGTGGATGACTATATTCCTGTTACCTCCCAATTAGGTAGGACTCTGGGTCCTAATGCAAGCCCTGTAGTTCGCCAGGCCTTTGCTAGGCTTTGCAGGTTTGCTAAGTCAAGGAACCAGAAATATAAGGATCAGTCCGAGCTGGTGGCCAAATTGAAGGACAGGCTCCAGGAAATGGAAGAGATCGGTGCTTCAGTGCAAGAAGAAGTTAGCGAGCTGAGAGCAAAGTTACTGGAAGCCACCGAGATCAACCAAGTCGTGGAGTTTCTTCAGAGGGAGAATGAAGACCTGAGGCGGGAGGTCTCGAAGCTTAAGGAGCATTTGTCGAGCACCGCATCGGCAGTCCTACAAGGCTCTTCCTCTTCGCGAGTTGCTCGGCCTCCCCTCCCGCGCGCTGGTAGGAGTACAAGGGGTAGGAGTAGGGAAGTCGAGGAGCGGCGTGAGAGGGAAATGGAGGAGCTGCGCGGAGATGTTCGGCGAGCTTACGTGACTGCTGCTGGGCTCCAAAGGGACGTCACCCGACTACGGAATTTATTCAAGAAGGGCCCTCGCCAAGTGTGGACTGATGGCTATGATCAGGGCTGGCTGGATGCTCCCACACGGTTATCAGAGTTCGAGGAGCTTTCCTTCATCAGGGGGTGGTTGAGTTCTCTCAAAGAGCTGCAGGTCCCGAGGAACTCGATATTGTGGTATCGGTACGAGATGTCCCCCTCTACTCTGATGCCCAATCCATTCAGGCGAGATGATCGATGGATCCCCATCGATGCTATCCCCCGGCGACTATTGGAGTTGGACGCAAGTGAGGTCGTGGAGGAGTTCGATCCTGCTCCTGATGATGGGAGGAGAGCTAAAGTTGCTGACTATCTTGCTCGGAGGCTTCCACCTTCTTGATATTTTGTTTTTTAATAATTGTAAATGCTTTGGGCTAGCTTCGCCGACTAAACATGTACTATTATTGTTTGTAAATATAAAAGATTAATGGAAAGTTCGAGTTTTGGTCGATTTTGCCGACTAAACGTGTTCATCCAATCTTTTCATATTTTTGCAGCTTTACAATCCTTTTTATTTTGTCATGTGAGTGTCCGCCCAGTCCAGTATTAAGAATACCATTGTGCCCTTCCTTTACCTTTTAGGTCGTGTCGTCACACTCCCTTAGGCCTAAGTAGGGCAATTGGCGAGGACACACCTATTATTGGATGTCTCTATCCGGTCAGGATTTTGTTTCACCAAAGTAGGTTTGATGCCTAAGAATACTCTGTAGGGCTTCATATATTGCCATGGGCAATGCTATGAGGTCTGTCGTGCTTCATGACGATGACCTGAGGAGGGGTATCCCCCTGCTATGCCAACCATTATACCTGTGATTTGAAAAGGATGTGCAATAAGATATAATTGTTACTTTTTAGAGAGTGATCAACTGAGATATTTTCATTGGTGAAATGAGAAGTAAACTGTCTTTTCCCATAATGAGTACAATAAAAGATCTAACAATAGAACCCCTAAAAATAGAATTTCTTGAGATTAGCAGCGTTCCATGCTCGTGGTATCTTTCTGCCCTCCATTATTTTCAAATGATAGGCACCTTGCAGATCGTTTCTAATTATCTCATAAGGCCCTTCCCAGTTCGGGCCCAGTTTACCGTCTGATGGCTTCACTGTGTTGCCCAGGACCTTTCTTAGAACATAGTCCCCCACTTCGAATTTCCTCGGATTGACCCTTTTGCTGTAGTGCTTTGCGAGCTGTTGCTGATAGCTCGCTAGTTTTACTAGGGCAAGTTCCCTGCGCTCGTCGGCCAAATCGAGTTCAGTGAGCAAAGCCTGATTGTTCTGACCCTGCTCGACAAGGTCAGATCTCATTGTAGGCAATCCTGCTTCTAGTGGGATGACTGCCTCCATACCATATGCTAGTGAGAATGGCGTTTCTCCTGTGGCTCGCCTAGGAGTTGTTCTGTACGCCCATAGGATATGCGGTAGCTCGGTTGTCCACGCGCCTTTGGCTTGTTCTAACCGCTTCTTCAATCCAGCGATCACTGTCTTGTTGGAAGCCTCAGCTTGTCCGTTGCTTTGAGGGTAAGCCACCGAGCTGAAGTGGTGCCTGATCCCGTGTTGGTCGCAGAAGTCCTGAAAAGGGCCACTCTCAAACTGTGTTCTATTGTCAGTGATGATGGTTCTGGGGATCCCGAATCGAGTGATTATATTTCTCCATATGAACCTCATCATGTCAGCATCCCGGATGTTCGCCAGTGGTTCTGCCTCGATCCACTTGGTAAAGTAGTCAGTTGCGACCAACAGGTATTTGCGATTGCCGGCAGCGGTGGGCAGTGGTCCCACGATGTCCATTCCCCACTGGGCGAAAGGCCAGGGGCTGGTCAGGGATTTTAACTCGCTGGCGGGCTGGTGGACCATGGGGGCGTGAAACTGGCATTTTAGGCATCTGCGGACATATACTGCGGAGTCCTTTTGCATATATGGCCACCAATAACCTTCCTTCATTGCTCGGAAGGCTAGAGACCTTCCTCCGACGTGACTCTCGCAGATTCCTTCGTGAAGCTCGCGAAGCACTGTCTTGACATCGCCTGGGTGGACGCATCTAAGGTAGGGGCCGGAGAAAGATCTTTTATACAAGTCGCCTCCCGTGGATAAGTGAAAGCGAGAAACTTTGACTCTTATCTGGTGGGCACTCCTCTTATCCTCTGGGAGCGTTCCGTTCTTCAAATAGTCTCTCAAGGGATCCATCCAGCTGGGGGCTGGTTCCAATTGGAGTATTGGTTTCGCTTTGGTCAGCTCGCAGTTGGGGTAAATGCTCTGGAAGCTGAGGAAATCGATAGGGATGATCCTTTTAAGGCTGGAATCAACTGCCGAGCTCAGGGCTGCCAAGGCATCAGCGTGGCTGTTCTGCCCCCTGGGAAACTGTTGGATGTTGATTTCTTCAAAGTTCGTTATTAAGTTTTTCACCAAGGAGAGGTAGGCTGCCATCCTCTCATCCTTCGCATTATAGTATCTACTTATCTGATTGGAAACTAGTTGCGAGTCTCCGAATACCTGTAAATGCTTTGCTCCCAGATTTTGCGCCATTTGGAGACCTGCTATTAAGGCTTCGTATTCTGCTTCGTTGTTGGAGGCTGCAAATCCCAGCCTGATTCCTTGCTCGAGGACTGTATTTTCTGGAGTGATGAGAACAATTCCTACTCCTTCCCCCTTTGAGTTGGAGGCTCCATCAACGAATAGTTTCCAGCTTCCCCTGTAGCCTGACTGTTTTGTTCTGTCGGCTTAGGCTGGTTGAAGGGTTCTTCGCCTGTGAATTCAGCTATGAAGTCAGTAAGGATTTGACCCTTGATAGCTGTCCTTGGTTGAAATTGGATGTCAAATTGGCCGAGCTCGACTGACCATTTAGACAGTTTGCCCGACAAATCCGCCTTCCTTAGGACAACCTTGAGGGGGTGTGATGTAAGGACGATGATCGTATGAGCTTCGAAGTAATGCTTCAGTTTCCTCGAGGACATTACTAGGGCGAATGCGAGCTTTTCCAATGGCAGGTAGCGCTGCTCGGCGTCTAGTAAGGTTTTGCTCACGTAATAGACTGGATGTTGGATCCCTGTAACTTCACACATTAGCGCTGAGCTGACAGTATGGCTGGATACAGAGAGGTAGAGGTACAGAGAGTCCATTTGCTGTGGTATGACAAGCAGTGGTGGGGAGCTTAGGTAGGACTTGAGCTCGTCTAATGCTTGTGAGCAACCTGGGGTCCATTCTACTGTTTTGCTGTCTTTTAATAGTTGGAAGAAGGGCTTGCATCTCTCGGAGGATTTAGAAATGAAACGATTTAGGGCAGCGAGCATTCCAGTGAGCTTCTGTACATCGCGGATTGTGCGAGGAGGTTGCACCCGTTTGATTGCATCAATCTGGTCCGGATTAGCCTCTATGCCACGCTTGCTGACCAAATACCCAGGGAACTTTCCTGACTGGACATCGAAGGAACACTTGCTCGCGTTGAGTTTCATTCGGTACTTTCTGAGGATTTCGAAGGTACTTGACAGGTCCGAGAGGTGATTTTCCTTCTCCTTGCTCTTGACGAGCATGTCGTCGATGTAGACCTCCATCGTGTCTCCCATCTGATTCTTGAACATTTTAGTAACCAGCCGCGGATAGGTTGCCCCTGCATTTTTAAGCCCAAAAGGCATGACCTTGTAACAGTATAAACCAACCGTCGTGATAAACGCCGTTTTGTCCTGATCTGGGGCATACAGGGGAATCTGGTGATAACCTGAGTATGCGTCCTGGAAACTCATTCGTTCGTGAGCTGCAGTAGCGTCTACTAGTTGGTCTATTTTCGGAAGAGGGAAGCTATCCTTGGGGCAGGCTTTGTTGAGGTCAGTGAAGTCTATGCAAACTCTCCACTTCCCGTTGCTTTTTGGAACTACCACTGGGTTAGATAACCATTTGGGGAATTGCACTTCCCGTATGGACCCTGCTTCCAGCAGTTTTTCGACTTCTTTTTCTATTGCCCTGGCCTTCTCGGGAGCAGTTCGTCGTGCCTTCTGTGCTATCGGTTTGAATGTGGGATTGACGTGCAACTGATGGCAGACCATATTGGGATCAATTCCTGGAAGCTCATAGGGTTCCCAAGCGAAAACATCTATGTTGTTTCTGAGTAAGGTTAACAAATCCTTTTGCTCTTGGTCAGTGAGTGAGGTACCGATCAGAAATACTCTGCTGTTGTCGCCTTCTTTAGCAATTACTTCTATCAGGTCCTCTACAACACGCTCGGAGGGGAGGAGCCTGGTCTCTTCTACTCCGGGCCTTCTATATTTTAATTGCTAATTGGAAGGGATTGCCCCTTCCTCCACTTTCTCGCTGGTTTGAACGACTTTTTTCTCTGGCTTTGGTCGGATGGCCGCTATGAAGCACTTTCTCGTCATCGCCTGGTCGCCATGTATCTTCATCACTCCCCGCTCGGTGACATACTTGAGTTTCTGGTGGTAGGTCGAGGAGACTGCCTTCATTGCATGAAGCCATCCCCTGCCGAGGATGGCTTGAAACGGTGAATCGATGTCGACCACCAAGAATTCAATCATTTTTGAAATATTTCCAGCGAGCACTGGTAGTACAATCTTGCCCAGAGGCATGGTCATTTTCCCAGCGAAGCCGACCAGAGGAACGGTTGTTCCCTTTAGGTCGGCGATGTTCAACTTCAATTTTCTGAACAGGTCGATGTACATCACTTCGGATGAGCTTCCTTGATCGACGAGCAGCCTGTCGATATCAAATTTGGCTATCCTGAGTGTAATGACTAAGGCATCGTGATGTGGGGTCCTTACTCCCACAAGATCTTCATCCGTGAAAACAATGTGCTTGTTGTAGTTGATGTCCTCTGCTCGCCGACGTTTTCCTGCATGTGATTTTGCTGGATCAATCTGAAAAGCTTGCATTACCGCTGTCAGCTTCTTTACCTCCATTCGAGCTGAGTTACCCTGGATTTGCTTAACATCGGATACTCCATGGATTACTGCGAATTCATGTCCGGCGTCGTCTTCCAATACGTTGTCGGGTTTTGCCTCCTTGTGGACAGTCACTCTTTCTACCTTCCTTTCCACGAAGTCATTCAAATGTCCGGATTGTGACAATTCCTCGAGGTGGGACTTAAGAGCCTTGCAGTGCTCGGTCTTATGCCCTCCCTCTTTGTGGAAGGTGCATCTCAATGAATTGTTTCTTTTCGATGGGTCTCCTCCCATTTTCCGGGGCCATTTGATGAACGGCTCATCCTTGATCTTTGCGAGAATTTTGTAAATTGGTTCTTTGAAGATGGTGTTGACCGCCTGGAATGACTTTGCAACGTCAGGGTTCCCTCCGTTCTTGGAGCCATTCTTGCTCCCATTCTTTCCTCCTTTTTTTTGGTTATCAATTTTCTCACTTCCCTTGGTAGCGAGCTTGGCTCGACCATTTTCTCCTACGTTAAGGCGGGTGACATCTTCCACCTTTGCGTATTTCTCAATCCGGGCCATCAGGTCATCAATGGTGGTTGCTTCCTTCTTTGTCAAGGACTGGTAAAGGAGGGAAGAGCTAGGTTGCCCAATTTTGAATGAAGCCACTGCCACCTCTTCCGCGCAGTCTTCGACTTCGTTGAATAACTCCTAGTACCTCTTCGCGTAGTCTCGGAGTGTCTCCTGAGGAGTTTTCTTCATCGTTAATAGAGCATCCATCCTTTTGGGATGGGAGCTGCTGGTGATGAACCGGGCCGTAAAGAGCTCGGCCAGGGATTTGAAATTTCTGATGGATCGGTGAGGGAGTTTCTCGAACCATTTCTGGGCCACGTCATGAAGGCTCGAGGAAAAAATACGACACATCCGTGCATCTCGGTGATTCCAGAGGGTCATAGCCTGCCGGTACTGCCTGACATGATCAATGGGATCAGTCTTCCCGTCGTAAATCTTGAATCTTAGAATAGCAAACTTTTTGGGAGCTTCTTCTTCTTCAATTTCCCTCGTGAAGGCGATTTCATCTGGGTCTTGAGGGCTCTCCTGGCGAGTTCTCTGGTCGACCTGGTGCCGCGGTGAGCTGGATGTTGGTCCATTTCTCTGCGGATTAGGTTCCGTATGTTGTCGTCGCTGCGAGCAGGACTCTGATAGCGGCGAGCTTTTCTCAGTTTCTCGCGGAGGTTGTCGTCTGAGTCGCCACCTTCGAACCCTTGATATTGCCCCCTAGGGCTCCTTCCTCGGCTGTGAGATTTGCTCGCCTGAGGGCTAGGAGTGTGATAGGGGCATCTCCTGGTATCAGGACGTAGTTCTTTTTCCAGTTTTTCCAGTCTTCTTTTCAAGCGAGCGTTCTCAGCCTCATATCTGCGAGAAGACTCCCTCTGCTCGTGGAGCCTTGCTTCGTATGCATCGATCAATCTGGATATCTGAGTGGACCTTGCTGGTCCTTGACTTTCTTCTGAGGCTGGCCTTTCTAAGCGAGCCCCTTGATCTGAACGTCGGACTTCAGACCTAATCCTGCGAGGAGCGGGTGGCTCCTGAATATCTCATGCTTGAGGAGCGTTACTGCTGTGACCAGACATCTTAGATTTTTTTCTCGGAATGGGCTCTTCTCAGGGAAAGATAAACGTTTCCCACAAACGGCGCCAATTGTGGTGACAATTATTATGCAACACAAATAAATATGAAAGAGGTAACAATCAAGAAAAGATAAATAAGATGCCAATCACACAACAACGGGTATACGTGGTTCAACAAATATGTGCCTACGTCCACGGTGGTTCAGTCAGTGTTATTTCTCTATATTCTGAAGAATAAGTACAGAGAATACAACTTGTCCTTTGCCCCGGACTTAGGGTTTAATTTATACATGTATATGTTGGAGTAGTGGGGGTGATGGGTTCCTCCTTATCAGCCATCTCCCCTACATGGGATCGCGCTCCCTTACCACTTCTCTTCATGGGATCGTGGGGTAATCGGATGAGTACAAGAGGTGATGGGCATGGGCTTTGGGCCACTAAGGGGAGGCTACTCGTCCAGGCCTTATGGTGCTAAATTCAGGGTACCCACAATGACCTATTTGGGATGAATATGAAAAATTGTGTGAATAAATTTTGTGACAAACACTAGTTAACTATAATATCCCTCCCTAATATTTCATTTAAATTATGTATAAATTGTAATGAAGTGGGGTTTGATGATAATTGTTGAAAATTGTGGGTAAAAAAAATAGAATTTGAGAAACGAATAAGGTATCGTTCGAAAGAAAGTAGGGTCGTTCGACTTGATTTATATCTCGTTAGAAGTAGGGGTTGAATGAGCTTCAGACGAAATCCCACTGTCCAACTTTCAAGAGTCGTTTGAAGATAGTTAGATGCCATGGATAGAGAGATATGCCCTTCTCATTTGAACGAGGATCAATCTCATTTGAACGAGGCATTTTAAAATTTTGTGTATTAGACTGCTCTTGTGTGCTGTCACATTCTGGACCCTTAATTTGACGAGCTGTCGAGCGTCGGTGAGCCCAGATTGGGCAAAATGGGAATTCTAGTCCTTCGAAGGTTTTTATAAGGTTTTGTTTGGCTCATTTTGGCTTATTTTGAGTTGGAAGAAGGGGAGAGAGGGGTGGGTCTTCCACCATTTTTTGTATTCTTCCATCTCTCTCCACCACAAACCACCATACCACCACCACCCCTCCACCATATAACCCCATATTTTTGATGTATTTCACCATATTTAAGCCTACTACACCCATTTCCACCATTGTTAAGTAAAGCTACGAATTTTTGGATCTTTGTTAAGGCTTCTTGAATATGGAGACATAAGTTTTCGTGGAGTTTGAAGAGAGTTTTATTGGGGGTTTTCTTGGAAGATAAAATGGAGAACATATGGAGCTTTCATGGAGGATGCATTTTGTAACCCCTTTAGGCCACCTTTGGAGGTGGGGGTTATTCCTCCTACACCACCTTTCCTACCACCATTTTAAGTCTTTATGGTGGAAAAATCTATCCTTAGTGTTTAAGACTCTATTTACATTACTAGTAGTCTTGTTGTTAGATTACATGAGTAGAATGCACATGAATAAATAATGGTTTCTAGTAGATTAATATTAAGCATTTTTATGGAATAAAAATGTTGTAATAGGTGTTACACATGATAGTCCTAATGAACATGATTTTTGGAATAAAATCAAGGTTAAAGTGTAAAGGAAATGGAACAATAATTTTCAAAGTGTAACACAAGTTGGGGTGTAACCTAGAGTTTTGGCTTCGGCCGGGTAAAAGGAAAGGTGGAATAATGTGGAACATTGCAAAGGAACTTGGATGACACTGGGAAAATTAAGGAGGGTCGGGAACCCTGGGGTGAAAGACCCAAAATCACTGGCTATAGCATATGGTGCGCATAGCCGGTGGTGTGGAGCCCGTTAAAGTATGCGGTTATTGGAAGATTCTGAGAAAAAGATAAAGGAATAAGGAACATTTCAAGAAATCGGTTGTGTGGTGAAAATGTGTTAAGACAACCTAACTTGAATGAATCAATAAATGTTCCGATAAAGGTAAAATGGACAAGTAAATGTGTAAATTGATTAATGTCCATAAGGTAAAGGAAAGATAAAGTAAATGGGTAAAGGGGGGGGGGGGGGGGGAGGGTTAAGAAACCTAAGTGGTTTAACCCATAATTAACACAAGGTTGTGTTATGAAATGTTTTCATGTATTTTCTAATATGGTATTTACGTGTGTTGAAAGGGTAATTTTTAATAAAAATACTAATGGGGGTTGGTTAAAATGGGGAGGGTAATTTCGGTAAAGAAATGGATTTCGATCAAACCATGTGGAGTTATTTTAAATATTTAACAGTGTGTGTTAAATAAATGAATAAATGTCAAAATGAGAAAAACGAAGTCTTCGCAAGATTAAGGTGAATTAATCGGAATAAATAAGTCCTTCGGGAGTATAATAGTTTTATGCATTAAGTATACATATATGTAGGAGTATATATATACAAGTTAGTTGCATGTTCACGTAGGTATAACGTGTTAGATTCTTCTTTCTGTTGTTCGATTCTATAATGCATTTTGTATAATTCCCACTGAGCATTTCGCTCACTCCCTCATTTTGTAATGGAAGGTTGGGTGCAGTTTCATATTTTGAGAGCATTATACAGGTAAGTACTCTCTTTTATTTTACGTTAGTAGCTCTGTATGCTTGGACTCCAGGGTGCTCCCCATGGGTCCCTCACGTAGTCTAATTTGAAATTAGAATCACATGCTAAACAAGTGAAACATTAAATAAAATAAATTTGGATTAACGACATTATATAAGTTATTCATTACACTTCACACCTAATGCTCGGGTCAGATTGGGTTGACCATGGGTAACCCATGAATCCGGGCCGAGAGTTTTACTGAAAATTTTTGTGAATAAAGTTTTAACCATGCTATCGATGCGAACAAACACTTGATTACATATACTTAGTCATGGATATATATTAGGTTCTAAAAATATACCAAATTGTAGAACGTTATACATAACTTATATGATTAATTATCACTTAGGGTTTTTAACCGATGTTGTGGGTTTTTGTTACGATTTCTGGTGATTTCTCATGTTGCATTTGTGGGTTTTGTTGCATTTGTGCGATTATAGGTGATCTCAGGCTACCGCCGCCACTGTTAATTTCAATCTCTTGATTTTTCATCTTCTTCAAGATATCTATATATACATACCTATATATATATATAAAATGTAGGGAAAAATTAAGTGCATGTATTTGGAAATAATTAGTGAGTAATCATAAAGCTAGAATGGATTATCCTTGTGTAAATGATGAATATTTTAAATGAAATATAGATGTATCACATGCATGTTGCTTAAAAGGAATTTTTATCATAATTGATGTTAAATGAAATGAAATGTAGATGTATCACATGCTGAAAATTTATTAAATATGTTGCTGAAATTATGTTGATTATGTTTAATATGTTGAAAACATGAAAATCATTTACATGCTGAAAATTAGTGGCTTGGGCTTATAAGTTTAAATGAAACTCTGTTGAATATTTTGCCGAAACCTTTTTGTCTGCTTTCAAGTATAGTTATATGGACGAAGTTTCTCATTAATATTTGAATTATTGTTTGGGATTCTTGAATTGTTCACTGGTGAATTTGAACATTTAGATATCCATTGAGTTGGTTAGCCTTAGGGATTTCTAACATTTAGGGTTGTGATTCTATAGAATAGTGACATGTGATGTGGAAATATAAATAAGACATAAATGGAACATACTATATATTTTAAAATATTATTGTTCAATAATCAAATATAAATGAAACATACTATAAACAAATCATCACTATAGACTATATTTGGTAATTGGCAGTAATGTCGAAAACATGCATTGTTTGATGATTTATTTAGATAGTATATACTTTTTGAGGTTAAGATTGTTTCCCACCGTATTATTGTATCACATGGGTAAAATCTAATTCGTTGTAAATTTGAATCATCAAACAATGCATGCTCCGACGTTACCGCCAATTACCAAATAAAGTCTATAGTGTTAAATTATACGTAGTTATAAGCCTCTTAAGTTACAAATAGTATGCATAGATACTATACTTCTAGTTCTTATGCGTGCGCATTCAATAACCCTTAGACTCTTTCGAGAGTCATTACCCCTGTAATGAGATCTCTCGCCCATTTGGATAGTTTAGGACAACATAGTTTTTCGTATAATAATATTCTTAGTGGCTTACACCTTTTACTTTTGGGGGAAGTTCTGTTGTCATCTCTTAAAGTTCTTTGGGTACATACTAGATGATGGGGTGTTAAGTATTATTTCAATTGATAAATTAAAAAAATAACATGAACACTTGCTAATCTATGTCGTGTACTTGGAGAACTATGTGAATATGCTGTCGAATATTCCTCAAATTGGAACAATGGGGATGAGCTGCTAAGTGTATTACAGAAATCTGCTGTCTTGAATGGGATAAGACCACTCACCCTTTAGAGGAAATGGAGGAAATAGGATTCTTAATGGATTTTGTGTTAATAATGAAATTAATTTATATTATTTTATAAAATAGCACCAAAAGATGAAATGTCAATCTTGAAGTTAAACATTTAGTGGAAACTAAATTTTCACATTTTTGTTTATACTAATCCATGAATATACGCTTCTTACCCATATTAGGTGATTATTTGTAGTAGATGTGATGGGATATCCCTTATACAAAGAATCAATGGGTGAGACAAATATACTAGGGGATGTGTTTCTTAGAGGTGCTAATGCATTTGTGAAATACACAAAGAGATGTTGTAATGATAAAGAGTTCCCATGTCAGTGTACTAAGTGTAGGAATGACAAGGTGATTGATTTGAATGGAGTGGAAATACACTTGTTAATATGGGATATGAAAAATAGTTATCAATTTTGGTTTTTTTACGGGTAATGACATGTTCCTTTTGTCCCCGAGAAACCTTCACAACAATTAATAAGTAGGACAGATCTTCATGTGACACCCTGCCTATTTTAACCATGGGTGATCAGTCCTTTATCAAAATAAATAGGAATTTCATTTGGTTGATTCTTAGCATCACTATAAAAAAAACTTTTTAAATTACCAACCAGCTATGTTAAATTAAGCCAG
The DNA here is from genome assembly GCA_949130495.1 of Sambucus nigra. Classification (NCBI taxonomy): domain Eukaryota; kingdom Viridiplantae; phylum Streptophyta; class Magnoliopsida; order Dipsacales; family Adoxaceae; genus Sambucus; species Sambucus nigra. The sequence goes on from OX422208.1 coordinate 591,085,172, forward strand.
TGCCAAATTTTATCTTGAATTAATATAATAACACACGAAAAATAAATACATTAACCAAACCATCTACACAATTATAATAGTCTGAATCAATCGTATGATAACTATATGGATAAATAATAATGAATAAACCATTAGTTCCCAAAATAAAATCCAACCATAAATCTAAAGGAAATAAAACTAAATCCAAAACATAATCTGATAAGTAATTGAACAACTGTATCAACTGAAGGGGAAATATGCCCAAATGAAATGTTGAATAGTAAATCCTAGTACATGAATGAATAACTTAAATGTCTAGCAAACTCCTACGAGCCTCCACAAATGCTACAGCTACGCACCCTTGTAACGAATCATCAAGCTTGGCATCCTTGTGTCTAGACACCTAAAATGTTTTGGAAAAATATTTTGACACGGGTCAGAGCCCAAAACCATTTGAAAAATATTTAGCAAGTGTTAAAAATGCATTAAGAGCAGTTATTGGATATACATGTCAGTTTCATGCACTCTCCCTTGAGTTCCTCACCTCTCAACTAAAGTTCACACATAACGTTTACTAATAACCCTCCTAGTTATGCTACCCAACCTAACTTGACATAAGTATGTATCTAACCTCAATAGGTTTGTCTCTCCCCCATACCTCCCATAGAGTACGCTACCATATTAACATTTCTCATATGTTATTGTTAAACCATTTTGTTAAGTTTCTCATACTTAAGTTATCTTTAGATATACACTATCTATCTTTACTACCGTCACACCAAAGTAGATAAATCACATAAGTGTGTATATATATCACACTATTTAATTATATACTACTACGATATCCCCGGAATGTCCACCGCGATGCATGCATACTCTGCTATCAAGTACATGTACCTCTTGTACTATATCAAGGACCATCGGTTCGGGATGTCTCCTCGAACCCTAAAATTAAACAACACACAATGGAGGTGAACATAGTTCTAAGCCTTTGTAATAAGCACATACCTAACGTACCCAAATGATCTTCCATTCCTACTAATACACAACACATAGTGAGCCACCCTAAGTTCTATGTTCTGGGGCACAGATCTAGACCTCGCTAGAATCACCAAGGTGCGATTGCCCTCTGTGCGGAACCTCCCGTGATAGCAGGCAGAGTAGGTATGTTCACACACCCGACCAATCTCATAATAGGTATTCACCCAACCTATATATACATATATTCAGTAGGTATACACACATCCCCTCGTATAAACCCATACGTAGTATTTATCTCTCTCGAATACTCAACGTACTAATAATTTTTCCATGATATTTTATCCATGTTTACGGAATCTCCCTCACTACCCTAAGGGTATCAACTATCCTTTAAGGATTTTCCAGTAGTTCATACATCCCTATACTACTGGTACAAGTCTTGGGTTCACTCATTCTCTCCGTGACCCATTCTTCATTCTTGCGATTTATTAAGTTTCATATTATACCCAACCAACCCTAACCTTGATCCTCTCATTTTTGGCACCGAGCCCCAGTCCCTACCATAGATCTAATGGAACTCCCTAAGTCCTTACCTATAGTTTAAGATTAATACAAAAGCCTCCTATTTATTTATTCTTGAAAATAGGGTATAAATAAAGAAAATGGCACAAATCTCGGCACCCGACCCAAATTGATTCACCAAATCGAATCGATTTGGCTAAGGAGCCGAATCGATTCTCTACTCGTTGCATTTTTATGAGTTTCTTCCATTATTATCAAACCCAACCTCTATTAATTGTACCCAAACTCCCATATAATTCAACCCATCATCAAATATAAGTATATTAACAATTTCTAATGAATTTCCATTACTAAAGAATCATTAAATCCCATGTTTAACAAGATTTGATCATGACCTATCTATACAACCCTCGTTTAACTTTTTCATGCATATTCTTCATAAAACCTAGAACTTAATCCTGATAACATCTCAAAAGTTAGATTTCGTATCATCAAACCCATAAATCAATTCATTAATATGGATTCCAATTATTCACATGAATTAAGCCCATTATTTTATCTCAAAATCATGTATTCATTCTAGATAACATTTAATTCTACCATGGATTTTATAACTATTAAAGAACATACAAGATTAACACTTGCCTCTTGTGAAAGTGGTCTAATTTCGTCTTCAGATGATGAAAGTATCTTCCTCCCCTTACGATCCACACTCCGATGGTAACGGTGGTGCAAGAATGGTGTTGAATGATTCAAGAATCCTCTCCTCCACCTCTCTTATGGCCTCTATTGGTTTTATTTGGTTCTAACCCTAGAATCATCAAACTATATGCTGATATAACCCTTAGAAATTCGTAGCTCCCCTAACCCTAGTCTTTTAAATGATCGAAATGCCCTTAAAGGATGCCGGGTTGGTGTAAAATCACTCCAGGACCCAATTAGCACACCCGAGTACACTTTTTTGACTATTTCAACCCATTCGAAATCAACCATGACCTCGAAATCAACATCTGAGCCACTCTACATAAATTTCCTATCTCAATCTCATATAGTCTACACTCGACTCCCGATTGAGATATAACACTGTCACATTACTATCACTTTTTATGATGGTAAAATAATTATTTACTATTCGCTTAGTAATTACATTCCATAATTATTGAAATTTATCTCTACCGATTAATATTTTAATCAACACATTATATTTCATTCAACTAAATTACGCCACGCGTGTAATTTAAAATAACCTAATTAATCAAATCTTAAATACTAAACAATACGAGGTGTTACATACTTCCCCCCTTATAATGGAATTTTTCCCTTAAAATTAGGACATACCTGCGGTGATAAACTTTGGATACCGCTCACACATTTCATCATCCCTCTCCTACATCGACTCATCAACATTTTGGTGCCCCCACTAAACTCGAACTAAGGGTACCCCCGTAGACCGCAAGTTACGGTCATTATAATCAAGTATCGCCACCGGCCTCTCCTCATAAGAGATAGTTGGCTTCAAGTCTATCTGCTCCGATAGATCATGCCAAGAAGCCCTCTTTGTCCTTTGGTACCTCTTCAGAGACGACATGTGGAACATATCGTGAATTCACTATAAGTGCTCAAGTAGTCCCAGCCTATATGCCACTGGTCCCACCCTCTCGATAATAAAAAAATATCCCACATATCTCGATGCTACTTTCCCTTTCTTGCCAAACCTTATAAACCCCTTCATAGGAGACACCCATACCAAAACCTAGTCACCAACCTCTGGCTTTATGTGCCTTTTGTATGCATTGGCATAACTCTTCAGCCTATCTTGAGCTATACGGATGTGCCCTCCAATCAGCTCAACCTTGATAGTGGTGTCCTGAATCATCTCTGGCCCTAATAACTTGGTTTCCCCCATCTCTAACCAACAAGTGGGCAAATGATAAGGCCGTCCATACAGTGCCTCAAATGGTGCCATGCCGATGGAGAACTAGTAGGAGTTGTTATATGCAAACTCCACCAATGAAAGATACTGCTCCCATCCTCCACTAAAGTCAAGTATGCACATCCTCAGGATATTCTCAAGCATCTGATTAACTAGCTTCATTTGCCCATCTTTCTGTGGGTGATATGTTGTAGTCAATCATAAATTTGTGCCCATGGCTCCTCAAATCTCTTCTAGAAGTGGGATAGAAAAATCTTGTCCCGATACAACATAATATTAATCGAAACACCGTGAAGCTGCACTATTTCAGCAATCAACAACTGCGCATACCGCCTCATCTCAAAATGTTGAAAATGGGCCACCTTAGTCAACCGATCCAGTATCACTCAGATGGAGTCGTGACCTCTTTGCAATATCGGTAAACTAATAAGGAAATCTATGGAGATACTCTCCCACTTCCACACTAGAATTTCGAGTGGTTGTGTGGACATCCCAATTTACGCGTGTCCTCCCTATCTCTCTCTCCTCTCTTCTTCTTCCTAAGAAGGGGAGTCAGGGAAAGAAAAGGACGTATGAAAAGGTCTCGCGCCCTCTTTAGATCTAGGAACGCTTCGGCCATCGTTGGTGTGTTTTGAATGTAAAGAAATGGATTCGCCCGCCTATTTTTCACAAAACAGGAAAAATAATATGTCGTCGCCTCGAGAGAGCGTCATCAAAGACAAACTGATGCTTACGAAACCAATAGTTCAAAGGGTTCGAGGGCAAAGTTACGGAATAGGAAGGTATTAGGCACTCATACCTCCCTTTCAGGCTTTCATGGGATTCAGTTATTATTTTCCTATATTTCTCCGTGAAGTGTGTGTGCATGTATGTATATTGGAGATCGAAATCGCCCAACTCATACCATAAAAGAGATAGAGTGAGGTCATCCATAGGGATGTTCCCAAAATATTCTATATAAAATATAATTTTAAGAATTTATCATGATATTGATCGTTATGATGGAAAGATAATAGGTGTTGGATAAAAGACTAATAAGGATCACAAATATATTATGTATAGTAATGTAAGAATATGATAAATATATATATGGGTAATTTGGGGAAATTGGCAAATTGGAGAATGGGAAAATTGGAAAATTGGACACGAGTCTCGAGTTTTAATCCGAGATGACTATGTAGCCTATAAAATAATCAAAGTCCACGTAGTTCGCATGCAACATAAGGGTGGGGTTTATCCCATAGATTCGAACAAGATTTTATTACACGTGCGTGTGTAGAAAAATGTGTTTTAGTTTTGGAAAAGTTTGATGAATAATCCCATTCGGAATTTATGGGCGTAACCATCTTTTGTTCTTTTTTTGTTATAGAAAATAAAGTATGTGCAATATACTAATAAAAATGTAAGATGTTGATATCTATGAACTAAAGTAAAACTAGATTATGAACCTAATATATTTAATGCAAAAAAAGGAATTTAAAGCGAGAGGGATGGATTTGGACCTTCTTTGAAGCTTGATCATTGATCTTGGATGAACTCATTTGAATGTGAGATGAATGTTGGATGAGAGAGAATGAGATTTTGGCAAATTGGGTATTAAAATGATGGGAATGTAAGCTTGAATGGAGTTTCACATGAAGAAACATCGGTGATTACGAGAGAATGTTGTTGATATTAGTGATGCTGATGGATCTGAGGTGTGCCTTAGGAGTGAGGTCATGCCCTCTATTTATAGGGTCAGGGGTGATGCCGATCGGCATGGACCTAGACCTGCCAATCGGCAGGTAACCCTTGACACACTGCCGATAGGCAGAGATATGGACCTGCCAATTGGTAGTCTCGTGCAGATATTTTCAAAAAAAGGTCATAGAACATAATTAATTGATCCAAATCATACACGAGGAATATCGTCAAGAGTCCTTTGGATCGCTCCCGGATATAGAAGTTGACTTTAGGTCAAATGTAGCTCGAACGTGCACGTCGATCCTTTGGATGAGAGATTATCGTATGGAAATGAATCATTCGTTCGCACCATAAGTTGGAATCGCGCACGGGGTAGACCGTTGGAGAGGTTAGGTGATTCAATTTGACATTCCCTAGAGATTTACTTGATTTGAAAAGTTGACCTTAGTAAACCGGTGCTTGAAAGCACACGGTGACCTCTTGGAGTAAAATGGATTGTTTGTCTGGACTATAAGTCAGGATCACGCACGGGGCAAATCGTTGGAAAGGGTATTCAGTGACCTTAGGAGATTCATTCAGTATCGTTCGAGCTGAAGAGTTGACCTTGGTCAAATGGAGCTCGAGAGCACCCGATGGTCTCCGGATCGATTTTTAAGGGAAAAGTGATCGTTCGTCCGAACGGTTATACCATTTTATGCATGGGTCAGACCATTGTAAAGGGGTTTCACTACCCTTAAAAGATTTAAAGTTATTTTGCTCTGACAATGAAGTTGATCATAGTCAAATAGGGCCTGGGAGCACTCGATGGCCTCTAGATTGGTACTCAAAGTTTGACCTAGGGTTTATAGTGAAATGAGGAGGTGATAGGGATCTAAGGAGAGACTTAGGGGGTCCTAGAATGTGGTGTCTACAGAGCCCCTCGACGGGTGATCTTAGAACAAGTGAAAGTCATCGAATAGACACCTCACAATGTTTTGGAAAAAGGTTGATTCTGCGGACCTAAGGGACGGGGATGACTGATTCAGAGGGTTAAGGTCTATTCTGAGGAGCTAGGTAAATGATGGGGGTGATCGATGGGCCGAGGTCAATTCTGAGAACCTTAAGTAGAGATGACCAATTCTGCAGGTCAAAGTCAATTTTGCGAGCTTGAGGTGGGATGACCAATTCTACGGGCTTAATTAGAGGTGACTAATTCTGAAGGTCAAAGCCAATTCTAAGGGCTTAAGATAGAGATGATCAATTCTGAGGGTCAAAGCCAATTCTGAGGGCTTAAGTAGAGATGAACAATTCTGAGGGTCAAAGCCAATTATGAGGGATTAACTAGGGATGGATAATTGTGAGGGTCGAAGCCAGCTCTGAGGGCTTAAGTAGAGGCGACCAATTATGCGGGTCAAAGCTAATTCTGAGGGATTAAGTAAGGATAACCAATTTTGAAGGTCAAAGACAATTCTGAGGGCTTAAGTAGAGATGATCAATTCTGAGGGTTAAAGCCAATTATGAGGGCTTAAGTATAGATGACCAATTCTGCCGGTCAAAGTCAATTCTAAGGGCTTAAGTAGAGATGGCCAATTTTGAAGGTCGAAGCTAATTTTGAGGGTTTAAGTAGGGATGACCAATTCCGAGGGTCGAAACCAATTCTGAGGGCTTAAGTAGAGATTATCAATTCTGAGGGTCGAAGATAATTTTGAGGGCTTAAGTAGATATGACCAATTCTGAGGGTCGAAGACAATTTTAAGGGCTTAAGTAGGGATGACCAGTTCTGAGGGTCGAAGCCAATTCTGAGGGCTTAAGTAGAGATGACCAATTTAGAGGGTTGGAGACAATTCTTAGGGCTTAATCTTTCTCTAGGAAATTTAGAGATTCTACTGGGGAGGCATTTGATTTTGAGTTTTTTGGTTCCAATGGGGCAGAGGATTTAATCCATGGATTGGGTGTTTCCTTATTTTTGCTAGAGGTATATCCAATTGATTTCGAAAATTCCGCTGGGGAGGTAAGAGTTCCACTGGGGAAATGAGTGCGATAAAAATGCTTTTCTTGGTGAGAGGTTTTAAAATTCATTCGGTAATTTTAGGAATTTTCTTGGGATTTTGGCATTTTTTGGGAATTTTTATGCAAAGTGGGTGTTGATCGGCATGGTGTGAGGGTGAAAAATGGTAGTGGCATGGTATTTTGGGGTACCTCGAGCAAGTGAAGGTACAATGCTGATCGGTGGGTAGCAGAGGACTGCCGATCGGCATGCTCCTCAGCCTTCTATACAAAAGGGGGGGGGGGTTATCCTCATTTTTCATAGATTTCATACTTACCTTCTTCTGCAATTACCTTCTGTAAATTGTTTTAGCGTTACCAAAGCCAAGAAATGGATGATTTTTCAAGAACCATAACACATATGGCGTGGCTCAATGTTTATGATTGGGCAAACTTGTATTGCAGGGGTAGGGTACCCCTTGCACTGGGCAGTGAAAATTCCTTCTACTCATTCGAGATAGTGGAGGATGAGAGGATCCTCTTGCGTGAGCTGACACATCATCGTTCTTCTAAGGTGGTGAACCCTGGTAGCTATGTAAGTGCTGATGACTTTTGGTATTATTTTCTTCTTTCTTGGTGATATTTCCCTTTTTTTCTTGACTTTTGACAATGATTTTTCTTTTTTGATAGTTTGATGTTTCTATGTCAACTTTGCATGCTCGATGGATGACGAGGCTTAAGGACGTTTGAGAGAACCTTTCGTCCTTGGTGTGTTGGGTGATATCATCAGTCGGTTTTGGGAAACTGGCATCTGCGTTGGATGAGACGCCTTGTTCTATGGCTGTTCTTTATGCTCTGAGGGGGAGGTGGTGGGACACCACTCACACTATGCATTTAGGATTTGGGGATATAATGGTGACTCCTATAGATGTTCAACATCCGTTAGGGATGGACTACGATGGGGTGCAGATAGAGGTGGACAGGACCTTGCGGGTGATACCGGAGGCGGTGACGATGGCGTTAGGTGATGTGGAGAAGGTAGTACCTGGGGACTCTCTTTATTTGTATCTTTTAAGGGATTTATTTCCGAGTTAGAGGATTTATGAGGAGGACGGGTGGTAGGTGCGAAAGATGTCCCATTTATTTGTTCTACTTGTGTTGGGTGGCTTCTTAGTGGCGACGTCGTCCACTTGTGGTCCATTTTTGAGGGTTTTTTGGAAGGTTCCTCTTTATGACTGGGGGAGCCTAACTTTAGTGACCCTTTATTCTTCTCTTGATGCGTTCAGACGGTGCTGCCGACATACCTTTACTGGTGCCATATATCTTTTGGAGGTATTCTTTATTTTGTGCATTTTCCTTTATGCAGTTTGTTACTAATTTCCTAATTGCTTACCTTTTTTCTTTGTAGACGTGGTTCTATGAGGTGATTAGGTTTAAAACCCAATTGATAGCTTTGAAGGATGAGTCTGTTGGGGACTTCTGTCGAATATGCTGATGGCACAGGTCCAACCGATAATCAAAGAAGTCTCTCTCCTTGAAGGCGGAGCATCAGGTCTTGAACAGCCTACCAAACGAGCAGGTAAATCTTTCTTTCTTTTTGAGATAATTTTTTCTTTATGATTTTTTCTGATATTGATCTTTCTCTGTCGGGGAATTTTACAGGTGACCTTCTATCCATGGGGGATGACCATCGAGCATACGGGGTTGATTCAGGGGAATGAAAAGATGTGGCGTATGATATGTATGAGTTTGGCTACTCCTGGTACCTTGGGGGGAGAGTAGTTTGATAGGTTATGGAGGAGGAGGTGTTTGTGCCACCTACGAGGCCCTCGGTGTACATGAGGCAAGTGCAGGAGATGGCAGATGATGCACGGATAACGAAGATGATGGGCAAGCCTTACTCGTTATATACAGACACGATGGTGGTATATGATTATTTGTACTTCTTGTTGAGCTGCTTGATGCCGCCCAACATTTATGACGTAATGCCTCTCTCCAAGGCAAGTTCGATTCGGCCCATGTGGTCTTCCCATAGCACATATGGTGCATCGACATCGGCAGTGGTGATGACCTCGCAGGTTCCCTTTGTGTGGTTGGCCCCTCCTTCTTATAATATTTAGCAGACTGATGGAGGGTCGGTGCGTATGTTTCACCGCCCTAATGCAATGAACCCAAAAGAACTAATATTGACGGAGGAGGTTCTCCATTCGGTGTATACTTTTTATCTCTTTGATTTTTAATTTCTCAATTTCTTTCTTTGCCTCAGATTGACTGATTTGCTATTTTTCTATTTTTCTTGAACCACATCCAAGTATCAACCACCTGACTGAAGGATATTCAGGATTGGATAACTTCGGTAACTACCCATATTGGGGACGAGATTATGGTTCCTTCTTGCTTGGTGTCTTCTGCCTCATCTGAGGAAGGGTCTTGCTCAGGGAGTGGCGGTACGTCATCTCATCGTCGGGAGAAGAGAGTTCGCCACGGGGAAGGAGGCTCCTAGAGAGAGATAAAGAGAAGAGTGAGAGATTGTAGGCGAAGGTAGGTGAGAGAGAGAGAGAGAAAAAAATGTGGGTTCAAGCTGAGTCCTGCTATATTTTTCTTTTTCCTGCAAGAAATGTAATAAAACAACATCTTTGTAATAAAATAAAGTTTTTTGTTAATTTTTGTTCTTAGTAACTCAATGCACATGCTCTTTTTCCTTTGATGCTGAGACCGTAAAAAGGAATTAAAAAAGAGATAATTTATTTTTAAACAAGATAAGTAAAAACATAAGGAGAAGAAAATTCAGAATTCTTTAAGAATAAAAATTATTTTTATTGAGTTTTTTTTTATTTTGACAAAAAAGGAAAAAGGGACATTTTTAAAAATAGGGGTTTGCTGATCGACATGCCCCTTGTCTTGCCTATCGGCATGTGAGTCCAGTCTAATCATTCCAAGGCTTTGATTTCACTTTCTTCAATTACTTGGTACTTAGTGGGGTAAGTTTTCCTTCGATTTTTGCAGGGTTTTTGTCTTTGGTTACTGTTTTCCAAGTATAAATAGGGAGTGTGCGTGGAGAATTTTCTTCACACCTCCACATTCCTTCTCTTTTCTATTCTTCTTTCTTACTTTGCGAAATGGCTTTCCCTGGTAATGTTGAATTTCCTAAGTACGTCGAAACCTTGGAGGCGATGTGCACCTAAAATGTCGACTACGACACTTTCACCACGTGCCGAGTCTCTTTATGGCGTAACCGGCCCATATAGTGGAATATGCTGATGGAAGTACTAGAGTTCTGGTATCCTAAAGACCATGTCTTTCTCTTTGGGTTGGACGAGGTCTCCCCGACCTATGAAGAGTTTTCTATCATGTTGGGGATAAATCCTAGTGTTGCAGCCGCTATGCCTAAGATTTCCCGGTCCACTAGGGAATTGTTAGCGGGACTTCTTCTATCTCTCCTTTGGCGGCTAGGTCGCTGGTTATGGGAGTAATGATTTCTCTTCCTGCTGTGCTACATTTTGTGCATTTGAAGGATGTTGGTGATGCTGGATCCATCATTATGGGCTTGATTTCAAAACTTTTGCTAGTGACTAGAGGAATTATGGTCGATCCATAACTTGCAACCATCACTCCATGGATGTCGTATCGTCATAATCCTGCGATGGTGATACTGGCAGAGACTTTGAAAGGTCTGGATGCCTGACAAGAAGGCCGTTCCGACTTCCTGAGAGGTAGTCTATAATGATGTTCATGTGGCTATCAGAGAGATTAAATATGGCGGTCCCACCATCTTTTCATGCTACTTTATCAGTGTAGGCCTAGACAGTGAGAGCTAGGAAAATTGGTTTGTGGATCACGAGGCTCGAGTCTTGCGTTGGTTAATGCCTTGGTGGGGGAGATGCTTCCCATTCTGGAAATGGGGGAATACTAATATATTCGGTTGGTTGGCCTTAGTCAAACCTCTTTTTACTTTCCTTGGAAGCTCTTGCGGTAATTTAGATGGGAACAAATTATGCCACCTCGGACACTAGATTTCGTTCCGGTGAAGGACTTGATAGAGCGCATGCATATGTTCCTGGGCTCTTTTTGGGAGAATCACCGACCATTGACCCATCTATCCCAATCTATTGGTAGAGTTTGGCATATCTCTGGGGACTATATGAAGTTGTTATTGACGAGAGTAGTTGCAAAGATGCTGGCCGTGGAGACCGGGCATAGGTGGTTTGCCATATCTAACACCATGGAGGGAGGTGTTATAGTTTTCCCCAAGCTCATTTATGCTTATGGTTCTATGGAGTGTCAACGTTATTCTATTCAGTTAGGGGAGCTTTGGGTACCCCAGGATATGGATGATGATGTGTCTAGTTCCTCTGGTAGCTATGGGTAGGATCCCTGGGTTTTTTGTGAAGCTTTTGTATGGTGTTTCTTGTTATGTATGTTATTTGGGAATAATTTTAGAAAGGTTGTTTAGGATTGGTTGTATTGTTTTTGTTTTGTTTGGTTTTTAGGAAAGTAGGGGTAGGTTGGCTAGGGAAGTCGTTCGACTCCCTATGATGATGTAATTGTAACAAAATTTTCCAATAATGGAATAAAAAAGTTTTTAATCATCTAATTTTTCCTCTTGATGAGTTTTTTCATTTGAATTAACTATACCAACTATTAGGCATACATAATCCTTTTGTTCATGTATATGTTAAAATGAACTGTCATTCTCGGGGATAAGAAAAGAATAACATTTTGTAAAAAAGAAGGGGGTGGTGCTTATGTGAACCATATGAGCTGCCTGCGTACCTCTGGGGGTTTTGAAAATTTTCATTTTTGAAAGTGAAAAGATTTTTAGAGAATTAGTGCCCACGTAGTTCTGAGTAGAGGGAAATGAAGAATTTTTTTAGAATGGAAGGGAGAGGATAAGAGTCGTAGCGCACCGAGATTTCGGACTAGGGTTAGAATTTTTTGAGACAGTTTATGTTAACTGGATAGGCCATCTCTTCTCCGTCAAGCTCGGTGAGCATAGCAACACCACCTGATAATATATTCTTCATAATGTAGGGGCCGATGCAATTGGGCTTGAATTTCCCTCTGGGGTCCCTGATGGGCTCTACCATTTCCTTAAAGGCTAAGTCCCCTTATCGGACACCGTGGTCCTTGACTCTCTTGCTAAATGACCGCGCTATCCAGCGATCGTACCTTTGTATATGATGTTGAGCTTTTATCCTCATTTCGTCCAAGAATAACAATTCGTCAAGACAACTTTGATGTCACTCTTCCTCACTGACTTTGCTTTCAACCATGATACGTAGTGAAGGGATTTCTAGATCCACGGGTAGGAATTCTTCCATGACATATACTAGAGAGTAAGGGGTAGCCCTGGTAGAGGTTAGAACTAAAGTACGATAGCCCCAGACGGCATAAGTGATTCGATCAGCCCAATCTCGACAACTCTCAGTCATCTTGCAGATGCTAGCTTTGAGCTATTTATTAGCAGCTTCAGTTGCTCTATTGATTTGAGGTTGGTAGGGGAAAGATTTGTGCCTCTGAATCCCATACTCATCGACCACTTTTGTGACTTCTTCTTCAAAATGTAACCCGTTGTTCGATACCAGCTCATGCGGGACCCCATATCGGTAGATGATATTTTTCTTGATGAACTTGGCCACCTCCTTAGCATTCAACACCATGTATGACTTGAATTTTACCCATTTGGTGTAGTCAATGGAAACTAGGATGAACTTGTGACACCCCGCTTAAAATAATAATAGGTGGCCAGCCTTATACTATAATTAATCAGGAATCTCAAGTGGACCATTCTCAACATTTACTAATGATACTAAAAATAAACATAGCTAACTACCCAATACGATAAAAAGCGTGTGCCAAAAAAAATTTAAAACATATAATTAACATTAACCAACCAACAACATAAGAACTACTGAACATGATAAAGTACACATGCATGTTAAGATAAAAGAGAATAGTTCTATAGTATACTAGAAATACACAAAAGGAAATACCCGAATATGATGTCGGGTCACAGACAATACATCAGTCAGAGAAAAGAAACATAAAAGTTCTACAAGCACAACCCTTGGGTATAAACCCGATATACAAACTGAATCCTAAACTTGATTTACAAGAGATAGGAAACGGCTATAACAGAATCCCGCACCAGTCCGCATCTGCTACGGCTCCACGAATACTGGATAGAGAAGCATCACTGGCGTCCTTGCGGAGGAACACCTAATATAATACAATATATTTATAGCAAGAGAAAAATATAAACGGGCCAGAGCCCGAGGTATGAAAACATTTTAACAAGGGCATTAAAATGCATACTAATTATAAATGCACAATAACATGATTAAAATAGAGTCGCACTTTCCTGGAAATCCAACTCAGCCCTCAACTAGAGCACACACCTAAACGTATGCACCCAATGCTAAAATAACTACCCAACACATTCTAGGGACAATTCAATCTAACCTATGCCTAATCCACAATCGTGTAAACCTTCAACCAAAACATAACCATAAGCTTCCGATTCTACCATAATCCAAATACGCATCAAAACTTATTTTAACATATAAATATACATATACATAACTCTTACTAGAATTTTGCGAATTCTAGTTATTAACTTACATGAGTTAATAGAATCTAAATGCTAAGGACTAAACTTCTCCCAACTTTCAACATTGCACTGTGTTTCATGCGTGGGACGTCTCGCAAAGCGAAATCCAAATAAGGAACCCCCTCGATACACTACTTCTTGACAATGTTGATCGTCGAGGTCCACTACGCCCTCGATGCACGACACATATAAAATCAACTACTTATTTAAAACGTTTCTCTAGTTTATTCTCATAAAGCCTTATTTCACTATAACATATAAATCTGAGTACTAAGGACTAAAATTTTCCCCACTCCCAACATTGCACTACGTTTCATGCGTGGGACGTCTCGTAAAGAGAAATCCAAACAAGTAACCCCCCCAATATACTACTCCTTGACAATGTTGGTCATCGGGATCCATTACGCCCTTGGTACCCAACACAAAACTTCTACTACATGTGAGGAGATAATCTATAATTTTACAAATAAGATATTGCACCAAACCTTTAGGGTCTATATAACATCATTCTAGTTATAAAGCACAATCATTCAACCCTAACAATCACGTACACATAACAAGCTTAGCGTACATTTAAGTATCCAAAACATAATCACTTATGGATATAAAATACTTCACAATTCTATCATCTTTCAGGAATTACTCTCTTTATCCCGAGTTACCATTCATCGGATTATTATCACACCGCCATGGTAATAAAAAAAAAATCACAACGTATAGGAAACGATCATAGTTACGAACCTGAAAGTGATAACGAATCATTCCCAAGACTTCTCACCCAGAATAAAATCACACAATAAATAATGGACAACTATGACCTGGGGACTATACGCACCCCTCTCCTCAAGCCAGGAGCCTCACCCACATCGCGCAACTTCCCATGATAGCACTGGAGGGTATGCCCACACAATAAGTATATATATATATATATATATATATATATATATATATATATATATATATATATATATATATATATATATATATATATATATATCATTCACACTAGATATATATGCAATCACATCATATATGTGCAAACAATCACACAATGTATTTACATCACGACATATAGGTATACATACTCTCTTATGCCCGTATGTATGAAAGAAGTGAATTAATTTATAAGTATATAAGTCTTGTTATACTAACCATTGCTAACTCGCATACCTTCCCATTTATTTCATACTACGACCCCTCACTTGAAACTTACTCATCCATCACACCTATTAGTATGAATAGTCTCCCAATTTAATCAACATTAAGGATACCATATATATCCGAATGTAAACCGATCAACAATAATTATCCCCCAATTAGAAATCTCGATGCTAGGAGGATTCCCCACTAAGTCGATACGATAACTTAAATTCGTACTCTCTCGAAATAATTCAATACGACCCCAACATTTCATCATACGGGAAAACTCCCAAAAAGTCTCCAAAACGTACTTCTTGTAACATATATAAAGGTTCCAAATCGATAGACCCAAGCGGAACGGAGCGAAACTCACTCTAGAAAAACCTCGCAAAACAGACCTGTTTTTGAATCGATTCGGCCCACAAAGCGAATCGATTTGGCCCACAAAGCAAATCGATTCGCCCCTAATGCGAATCGATTCGGTCCAAAGGATCTATAAGTCTTACTTAGGCCGAATCGATTCGGCTTTGGGTTCTAATAGATTCGGTCACTCAGACCTGTAACTTTGCAACATTCTGAATCGATTCAGAAAAGGGCTGAATCGATTCGGACTGTTCAGCAGCTACGAAAAATGGCTATTTTTCCCCAAAACCAAAATTTCCAAAAATCATATATCTTCCCTCCATAATTCTTCAACCGAAACATATTTCTAACATCAAAACTCATTATATTTCTACCCAACGAATTTAAAACCTTAAATTCGTATACCCACACCTCAAATATAAGATTTACCCAAAATCTAGGTTTTTAACATTTTTAACCCAAAATCCATAAATTTTATCCACAAATCATGAGATAAATGATACACAAGAATTATCTAGCAAGTTTAATCACTTGCCTCGAAGTTGTAGAGGTTAAATCTTCCTCAGAATCGCGTATTGGCCGGAATCCCCAAGCTTTTCTTCTCTTTCTCTTCTTCCTTGACTCTTCTCTCTCTCTCTAGGGCTTTCTAACTCTCACAAATGAGATTGTTACCCCACGGAGGCTTTTTAAGCCTTATCTAAAAAATGTTCGACTTTAAATGATAATACACACTTTAAATGGCTCGGTTACTCTAATTCGAGTCAAACGAACTTAAAATATTTCGGAACCCAAATAAGACCCAAGTATAGTCATTTCGAGTATCTTGACCCATCCTGGATCAATCGCATATTCAGAATCATCTTTTGAAATACTTTCTAACATTCTCAATTGTTGACCTCAATTGCCAAATTTAAAATTCTCCAGTTTAAATAAATTTATCTCTCCCTAAAAATTAAATTCTCAGTCCAAAAAATCACGGGGTATTACATAACTCATACCCATTGGAGGCTTTGGGTGTAATCTTCCCTATGATATCGATACCCTATGTGGAGAACGTTCAGGAAGAAGTCATGTTGTATAATTTCTGTGGAGGCAAGTGTTGGAGGTTGGAAAACTGCTGACATTTTAGACATCTTTGAACATATGTGGTGAAATCTTAAACCATGGTAGTCCAGTAGTAAGCTTGTCGGACATTTTTTTTGGAAAGCATATGGCCATTCATGTGGGGTCCACACTCTTTGCTGTGGATTTTCTACATCGTCTCTTCAGTGTCAGTCCCTGCAATACAGTGCAAATGGGTTCGATCGAAGTTTCTCTTAAATAGTGATTTATCGCAGATAATGTAATAAGCAACCAATTTGCGGAGGGTTGGTCAGTCTTTATTGTCAGAGCCTTGGGGGTACCTGCCATGCTTGAGGAGGCGCTAAATATCATAGTTCCAGCAATTGGCTAGATTAGGATCTTCTTCTATAATGAGCTCAATGAGGTAGCAATGGGTTGGTTTATCTTGCTTTTGGACTAGGAAATGGGCCATTGTTATTCCTTTGGGCATGACAATCTTGGAGGATAAGGTATCAAGGGAATTGACTAGGTTATTCATTGCTCAGGGAAGGTAGTGGAAGGTGATATCTTGGAACTTAGAGGCTAGTTCTTCTAGGTGGGCATATCAGGGAAAGAGTTTTTCGTCCTTGACTTTCCATCCTTTGAGTAATTGATCGATGATGAGGGTTGAATCCTCATAGACAAGTAAGTATCAAATTCCTTTCCTGATAGCTACTTTGAGTCCTACCGTGCACGCCTTATTTTCAGTCATGTTTTAGTGTAGGAAAAATCCATCTTGATGGCAATTGGACTGTGAGAGTCATTAGGAAAATTAGAGGTATCCCAATGCCATACCCTTTCTTATTGGAAGAGCCGTCAAAGAACATTTGCCATCGGAGGTCTTCATGGGAGTTACAAAGGATATTTTCATCAGAGAACTCGAAACTCCAGACATCGGATTCTTCTATAGGGTAGTCAGCATTGTAGTCATAGATGACTCTTCCTTTTATAACTTTCTGCGTGACATACGCGATATCAAATTCATTTAGAATCATTAACCATCGAGCCATTTAGCTGGACAGGGCAGGCTTCTCGAGTAGGCATTTGATGGGATCTATTCGGGACATAATTTTAATGGGAAAGGTGATCATGTAGTGTTATAATTTTTGGGTTACCCAGACGACGCTTTGTAGTTAACTTTGTATCCAGCCAACTTGCAACTAATGCAGTAGATGGATTTCTTTTTGCAGGTTTCTTCAAGGTATTAGGCTAGAAAAGCCCCAATTGCAGTATCTGTTATGGTTTGGTATAGGAGTAGGGGAAGACCATGTTACGGTGACATGAGTACCGAAGGTCAAATTAGGTATTGCTTGAATTGGTCAAAGGATTATTGGAAATATTCATTCTCGACTTTAGTTGAATCCTTTCGGAAGAGTTTGAAGATGGGTCCACAGATAGAAGTCAATTGGCTGATGAATTGACTAATATACTGTAATTTTTCAAGGAATCCCCAGACTTCCTTCTCCATTATCTGTGGTGGCATCTCAAGTATGTCTTTTAGCTTGGCATGATCTCGTTCTATCCCTTTCTCACTAACCAAGAACCCTAAGAGCTTTCCTTTGGTAATACCAAAGACACATTTCTATGGGTTAAGTCACATCTGATATTTCTCCAGTCGGTCGAAGAATTTTTGAAGAGAGGGAACATGACCTTCTCTAGTCTTAGGATTGATAATCATATCTTCCACGTAGAACTTAACTTCCTTGTGTTTCAAATCATGCAAGATGATTGTGGCAGACCTTTGGTAGTTAGCCCCAACATTTTTTAGACCAAATGGCAAAATGGTGTACCAACAGGTTTCCCAAGGGTAATGAAGGAGGTTTTCTCTTAATGATCTGGGTGCATCTTAATCTGGTTATATCTGATAAACCCATCAACGAATGACTTAAGAGTGTGACTGGCTGTGTTGTCCAATATTAGGTAGTAGGCAATCATTCTTTGGAGATGCCTTATTCAAGTCTTGGTAGTCAATGCATATGAGAACCTTCCCTCCTGATTTGGGCACGAGTAAGATATTGGCTAGCCGTATGGGATATTCGATCACACGAATGAAACCCACGTTCAACTGTTTGACCATTTCTTCCTTAACTTTGAGCGACCATTCAGTATGGAGCTTTTGCAATTTCTGTTTAACTGGTTTGCATTTTGGAAGAGTTGGAATCTCGTACTGAGCTATTTTTGTATCAATGTTGGGCATACATTGTAGGACCATGCAAAGACATCCATAAATTCCTTCAGTAATTTCTCGAGTTGTGCACGCTCATACTCATCCAGGGTGGTCCCTATCCTAATCTCGCACAGTTGGCTACTAGAACTGAGATTAATAAAAATAGTTTCATCTTCATTAACTTGAACACATATATGTTATTTGTTATTAACCTTATTAAGATTGGTTAAGAATTGTTCATTTTAAAAATCATCATCATCAAGAGTTTGATTAGAAGCAAGACAATTAATGTAAGGCACAACAAGATACTCAAAATCTTTGTTTATTTCATTGATAGGAAAAACAACATTGATAACCTCATCTAAAGAGGTCTCGATTACATTAGAGTAAGGAGGAACAACAAGAGAAGAAGAAATTGGATAAACATGTGGGTTGGGTTGAATTTCAGCAGGTGGAACATGTGAAGCATGCTAGTTGAGAAATGGTGCATTAGCAACTTTGATCCGGCAGGATGGATTTAGTGATGTAGTTCTTGAGTGGATCATGCAGAGTGTCAGCCCCAGTATCTACAAGTTGAAGGAATCCTCGAAGTCACTTTCGTAGAAATCTCCGGTATCGTTTAATGGTCTCTTCAATGAGTGGTTGCAAATAATGCTGGAAACTCTCGGCCCATCAGTAGTTATCTTAGAAAAAGATCTCCATTCCAAGTTTCGTATTCTTGTCCAATGAATCTCTTGAGATGGTCTTGGTGCTTTCTAGCATTCTCTTCACTCGAGGCTAGATAATAATCAAAAGTTATTTTGCTGTTGGTTAATAGCCTAAATTACAAATAGGAAAAGCTTTCTTTAACACAAAAGGTTCAAGTATCCCCTGCTGTCATCGTCCTAGCCCCAGTCCAGGCATGAAATGCATGTTCTTGAACATCTTGATCACATTGATGTTTCTATGAGGGTTATATTCTGGATAAACCCTATCTTTAAAATCGTCCCTTATTTAGAGTAGAAGTGGTTCAACTCAAAATCCTGATAGAAGCATATCATTCGCCCCATGTTATATCTCAAGTACTGGATTATTGGTGCTTGCATTCTCGGTGTTGTCGTCATCACCCAAAATGGTGATGACCTTCTCATTGGCGAAAAACTTCAGTTTCTGATGTAGGGAAGAAGACACACCCTTAATGTTGTGGAGCCATGGTCACCCAAGAAACATATTGAAACAAGATGGGATGTTGATGCCTTAGAATTGAACAACAAGATTTATAGGGACATCCCCTATTACAAGATTTATGTATCCCATAACTTCTCGACAGGTATTATTATAAGCACATACAACGACAAAGGTTTGGGCAAGGTCGCTCACTTTTAGTCCCAAACAATTAAGGGTCCTCAACGGGTAGACATTAAGAGATGATCCATTATCGATAAGAGAGAGTGGGATAATATTTCCCATGACTTCAACAAAGATATTAAGAGCATAATTATGATTTGACCCAATCTTGGGGATTTATTATTTGGAGAAGGAGAGAATTCTAGTAGAGGTCAGGGATCCGACCAAATTCACTACTTTTTATGGCATGGTTGAAGGAGGAACTGTGGGTCCAGTGAGTAGCTTGATCAAGGCATTCATGTGCAGCTGGGAAGACATAAAGAGTCCCCATAAGCTGATGTTAGCTTGGGTTTTCTTCAACTGATCGAGGATTTTGCTCTCCTCGAGGGTCATTTCTATCATAGGGAGATTCTCAGCACCTTTTCGTTTGTCATTTGCTGATGATTACAGGTTTGGAACTTTGTAATGCCTTCCTGACCTAGTCATATGGTTCATACAAGAAGGGAAAAATAGGAACCTCGTTTCCTCATCAATCTCGAGTTGTTCATCCACCTTGTTGATTTCTCCTAGTATCTCCTCAAATGATATAATCCCATATATGCTGACCATCGGGCTAGTTTTTTCTTGGCCTTTCTCTTCATCTGAATCATCAAACTTGTCCCCCTATTCGATGGCAATGACATCATCCTTCCATAAAAAGCTAATACATTCCACAACCTCAATGGATTCTTCATATAGATCCTCCCACTCCACAAGGAGATATAGAAGTGAAGGAAATAGGTGACCCTATAGCTTCAAAGTATCTAGTAGCTCAGACATACTGCAAATTTTACCAGTCTGTCAAAATAAGTTTTCTATAAACTGGGCGACATCATCTAGACTTACTTCATCGGTCGGTACCACGCAAATTTCTGAGTCTTGGGACCATTTCCAAACTTCCAAGAATATTACTCTGAATATCTATTAGTCAATGGTCATCTGGGAGGACAATTTCATCTCAAATTCTAGGAGTTGGTTCAACACTTTTGATAATTCTATATCTTTACCTCTAGAACTGGTACAAACATCGATGCATGCTCTGGTAAAGAGTGACAGGGCCTGATCAGTGAAGTTGGTAGGGTGTAGGAGAAAATATGAGCACACTTGGAGAGGTCTAGGAGAGTATATAGGTATGATGGGTGATTTACTTGGTACGATCTCGGTAGATGTATTAAATTCTGGGTCTTCTTCTAGGATGATGGCATTTGTATGATTTAGGAGTAGATTATGGGTAGTGTTTGGTTTGGGATTGATTGGTGGGTTGACGACACCCAAATCGATCAGACCTTGGATCAAATTTTGGAGGTGGAAACACTGGTCAGTGGTATAGCCGACAGTTTGGTGAAATTCATAATGTCTATCTCGTTTCAAAATTTTGGGAAGTGGGTTTGTTAATGGACGAGGATCCAATGGTTTGATAAGGTTTCGACTTCGGAGGACCTGATAAACTTTGGAGATGGGAGCATGAAGCTCAATTTATTCCTTCTTGACTAGCTTAGGACGACTTTCTGGTGACCATGAAGTGGTAGGCTGAGAGAGGTTATTGATGGTTGAAACTGCAGTACTACCAGGCTTTTTATACTTTTTGAGAGTAACCTATCTCAATAATTTCTTCGGTTCAACTTTCCTTTTGGCAAGACCTTATTTGTTCTCCACTACTGCTTCTCAGAGGGATAAAAAATGAGGGTACTATAGCCCTCCCATCGTGGCTCAGACACGGGGTAAGAAATTCTTCTTCACGATGCTAAGTTTCTGCTCCTCTTTGGAAGGCCGGTTGGTCATGGTTGTTACTTTCTCTCTCCACCTTGCTATGAAGTTACTGACTGATTCCCCAGGGTTCTGCTTCAGAATCTCTAAATCACGACGGGTAACCTCTAATTCTTCGTTATACTTGTACCGCGATATGAATTCATGGGTAACATCCTCCCAACTGTGGATTCTGGACTCCTTAAGAGATAAAAACCAACGGAGAGCGCTGTCTTTCAAAGTGTGTTGAAAAATTTGGACATTAGTTTCTCGTAGGCCCCTAGGAGAGTCATGGATCGATGATAACTTCGGAGATGGACAATTGGGGGTCCACTACCCGCGAATTTCTTGATGTTGGGAATCTTGAACATTTCTAGCAACCTAGCTTTAGGATATGGAGACATGTGATTATAGTCCATGTAGTTCCCAGAGATTCTGACTTGGTCGAACTTTTTGGTCAACATCTTGAGGTCCTCCTTGACCTTATTCACTTTTTCCTTCTTTGGATCAATATTCATGGGTATGTTATCACCTAGTTGGGCAAGATTTTACATAGGGAGTTTGGCTGGCGGTGTCCCATTAGTAAGAGGAGCAGGTGGAGCGTGTTGATATTCCTACCAAACCCAAATAGGATCAGGTGCGGGTAGACCCATAACGTGAGGGAAAAGACTTTTGGTTCTACAAGAATAGGGACCCGATTTCATTGCATTTCAAATCCGCTACACATTCGGTGCTGGGTCTATGTTCTCCATGGAAAGTGGAAGAAGATGAATTCTGGACTCGAAGGAAGTGAGGGAACTAACGGAGCCTCAGGTTAGTGTGAAGGAAGACCAGAGGCAATAGGGACCCAGGCCAAGGGTATGCGATCGACCTAGGAAGGAGAAAAATTCGAATTTATTTTTGAAAAAGAAGAGGGAAAACTGTTATTTTTGAAAAAAGGAAGGACAATGTTTTTGATATTTTTTTGGAAAAAAGGTGGACAAAACTATTTTTGCGTAAAAGGGAGGAAAAATATTTTTGGTGAAAGGAAGGAAAAATATTTTTGGTATCTTTGATAAAAGAGGGAAAAATGTTTTTGACACTTTTGGTAAAGAAAGAGGAAAAAATGAGAGATGGGTCTCAGCATGATTATTTATTATTATGTTTATTATGTTCTCACTTGTATTAGGTTTGCTTAAATGCAAAATGAAATGCCGAATGGGACCCGAGCCTGGGAAAATTGGGTTTGAATAATATGTAAAAATATGGTTGGACTTGTTACTAGGCTCATGTGTAGGGTCTCATTTTTCAAAATTGCGCAAAAATTTAGGCGGCATGCCGACCAGTCATTTCGATATAGTTTTGGGTAGAAATCGACAAACTAACCATGAATGTTCTAGGTTTGACGGCTATATGAGGGTATGCAGTTGTTGAGTTAATTGGAAGGGTTTCCCCCTTTGGCATGACTTCTACAATATACATCTTGCTTTTGAGGGCAATCGGCATGTGTGGATAAGCCATTTGATATACCTGAGTGTACGTGAATTGCCTCATTATAAAACTCATAGGGAAAGTACGTGTGAGAGAGAATTCATTATACTCGGCATACATAAACGAGTTTGCTATGATATAACTTTGAAGCACCTTATACTCTTAACTCACTTGAGTCTATATTGTATAAGTGCTCATCTTGGTTGGAAATAGTGACAAAATTGTGTCATTTACTAGAATCCAAAAAGCCTCAGAGATTGTCTACATTTTATTCTTCTTGTTTGTTTGATCCAAGGTAAACTTACCAACACTCACACACATTAGTATTGCATTCATACATTGCGTATTGCATAATTGAGTGTGTGTATGTTGAGTGTGTTAATTTCCCTCAAATTGATTTTTAAATATTTTTTGGGAATTTTAAATGATTTTAATTTTTTTTTTATCTTAATTAAAATTGATTTTATAAAGTATTAGGGTCATCTTGTAATTATGGATTGTTGGTTTTATTGGCTAAAAGTTCACTTGGGTAGAATTTAAATGCGCTAGAGACATCAGGGTGCGTTTGTAATTTCTTTTGGACGCGCGTGTGATATCCAGTCACATCCCTACACCTGTCAGGCTGCCATTGAACCATTTTGTGTTTTCTCTGTAAGACATTAGCTGTGCTCAGCTCCAGCCCTTGGATTGTCTTTAATTGACGATCTGCATGCGTCCTTATACAATCCATGTGAAACTCTTCCATGCCAATCACAAGCATTTTAATCACCGCGTATCTATAGTCCTTAGATCTAAGTCAACTTGCTGAGACCAAATCGTAGCCATTGATTTGAGTCAGCCTTCTCGATCCTTCTCAGCTCCCTATATAAGGAGACCTTCCCTCAGCCAAATGGAACTTTTTCCACTTCGTCTATTTGAGTGAGAAGAGAGAGAAGAGAGAAGAGAGAGAGAAACCTGAGTTAGGAAACCGTAACCCCAAATCGTCCAAAACATTTCTCAAACCCTAACATGTTTCAAAACCTAATATATTTCAAACACAACCTTGAGTGTTTGAGAGTTTTGAGTGTTGGTTTGATAAATGTTTGATGCTGTAACCTCTTCGTTCTCAGATCTTTTTTTCAACTTAAACATTTGATTAGATCTGTGTTTTTACTTTTATAGAAATCTTAGATCTAGTTGTTGCATGTTATATTACACATAGATCTGCATCTATAGTTTCTCATCTTGAGAAAACTTCTGTTGATTTGTTTCTGTAAATGTTTTCAACTTCAAAATCAACAAAAACATTTTTTGTTGATAGTTCTTTTGAAACAAGACCTTCGACCTAGATGGAATCGCACTTGGTGATTTTCAATCTCAAAAATATTTTCAAAACCTGAGATTGATTAAGATCTTGATACGTCTTCTGTTCAAGATAGCCGTGGATTCTGGGATTATAATAAAGGTCAAATAAGGTTTAAGTGTTCTAAGAAGAGGGAAATAGAAAATCACAACATATAGATCTTATATGTAATTTCATAGGACTGTTTGTATAAATTAGCGTGAGTGTGTGCATGCATGTGTTAGAAAGAACCTTCACAAACACTATCACCCTACCACACTAAAAGTGTTGGTAATAAGATCTCAAGAACAAGAGTCGACATAAAAAACTGGAACAAATTGGATGTTAACAAACTGGAGAACAACATCAACAAACTGAACTGTAGAAAAGTTAGAAGGACACGAGTGGGTACATTCCTAAACTTGTATAGGTCTGGTTTGTGTGCATGTGTGTTATATAGTTTGTAACTGTTATAATTTATTTTAGTGGATTTTTTGTTTACTCCGTAGAGGGAGTCGTGGATGTTTCCTCAGTTGGTTGAGGTTTTACCACGTTAAAAATAGCTTGTCATTAATCTTTCTACATCTCCTCATCTAATTCTTATGGTTGTGATGAGTTTAAGTTTTTAACTGATTTGCTTAACCTGTTATCCAATTTTGAACAGATCTCATACATATTTTTGTTAAACACATCTTGTGATTAATTTGATTTGATTTTAAGAAAATAGTTTCTTGAAAAAAATAGTTCGGAGTTACTTAAATAGTTTAATTTTATATTAAATGGCTTTAGTAACAGAATTTCAATTGGTATCTGAGGTTTGTAAACTTCTTTTAAAAAGATCCTGTGTTTCTGAAATTGTTTTCTGAAAATCAAACATGGACGAGAAAAATGAAAGATGTGGTAACTTGAGCAGACCTCCTCTCTTTGATGGAACCAATTTTGCTTACTGGAAAGTAAGGATGATTGATTTCATTCAAGGAACCTTGGGGGATGATGTCTGGGACATTATTGAAAATGGATACATTTATCCTACTAAACCAGCCAGTGAAGGAAGTAATGAGAGGGTTAAGAAAGTGTTAAGTGAGTTCAAACAAGATGAGAAGCAAGTTTCTCGCAATAATAACAAAGTAAAGAATGCCATATTTATGTCCATAAATGAACATGAGTTCAAAAAGATCTCATCTTGTGTCACTTCTAAGGAAGCTTGGGACACTTTGGTTACTGCTCATGAAGGTGACACTAGAGTTAAGGCTGCTAAAATATAAATGCTCATTCAATAGTATAACTCTTTAATTATGTTTGACTCTGAGTAATTTGATTACTTTTATATGAATTTGACTGATATTGTGATCAAACTGCATGCTAATGGGATAACATATGACAAACATGAAATTGTATCTAAAATTCTAAGATCATTACCACAAAAAATTGACAACAAAAGATATGATATTGAGGAAATGTGTGACCAAAATCTCACTCCTGAATTACTCAGTAGTAAACTAAGAACTGTGGAAATGGAATTAGAATTTAAGAAACAATTGATCCAGTCCCATAGGAAGCAAACTAGTTCCAATCTGAGTTTTTCTTCTAAACTGATTAAGCCTGAACTTAACATTCAAAATTATGACTCTGATGAGGAATGTGACATAGAGAGTTTGGACAATCAGATTGCCTTGATGTCAAAACAGTTTAAGAAAATTGTAAAGTTTAGAAATAACATGGCAAACAAACAAGGCAAGTCCAATTATCCAACTCACTCTAATCACAAACCTCTTGAGAAAGGTCAAGACAAACATCACAAGGACATTCATACTAGACCTAATAAAGACCTTAAGAAGATCCAATGATTTAGATGTGTAAAACTAAGACACATAGCACAAGACTGTAGAGTGAAACTGAACACTCACAATAAGCATACTAGGGACAACATTTGCAAGACATGGGATGATTCAAGCGACTCTGAAAATGAGGAACCTGAGTCATCTGATGTTTTTTATCCTTGCATGTCTTTCTTTGCTAAGATAATATATAATGATGATATGCCTATGTATGAGAATGATCATAGTATCGCTACTCCTACTGTTGTGAATCACGCTGCTACTAGTTTAGATGCTTTAGTTTTTGAGAATATTGATAGTTCAACCACGGGGTGTGTGAGTCAAAGGGAATGCGATAATGACGATGTCCATGGGTGCCTGAGTTAAAGAAATGAATCCTTAGGGTTTAATTCACACACCACACTTAGTGACTCGGACACTGAAGACCTCCCTGATATTCACACACTTTATGCAAAAACTCTCAGGAAAAGCACTAAACTAGATAAGATAGTGAAAGATCTCACTAAGAAACTAGAAGATCTAAGCCTCATGGTCAAAGTTAATGCTGAAGAGTATACTAGCTAATGTCTTACTCATGAAAATGAAATCAAAATGTTTGATAAAAAACTGAAAGATTTGACTAAAACAAATGAAACTCTAATTGGAACAAACAAAAGAGAAGACAACAACAGTTTTCAAAAAATTTACAAAATTTGAAAATAACTCAAACTGTTTTAATGGTTTGTTGCTGAATCAAAAACCAATTATGATGATCGAACTAGAATAGGGGTTTTCCCTAATTTAAAGACACAAACAAAACCTTTTGAATCTATTAAGTTTGTGTCAGGAGGCAAAAGACCTATAGAAACTTGCCCAGACTTTCATTCTCTAAAAACTGAGTTTGATTCAAAACATCAAAATTTTGATATTGGGTAACCAAGTTACTCTAGCATAAAAGTTCACCTGAGGCTAAATATGTCTTCCCGTCAATTAGGAAGAGTGACTCTACCTCCAAAACTGTTCTACCTTGGAATAAGGTTCATCCCCAAAATTCCTTAAAGCCTATGTTTAGAGACTTTCCTAAGGATATACCCTCTTCAAGCAATCTTTATTGCTCCTACTGTGATATGTACGACCATTATTTTAATGACTGCTATGCTAAAAGACTAGTTAAACCTTTCTGTAGCCGTCATATTTATCAAAACTTTAACTATTCTAGGAGAAGTCGTAACAATTATGTTCTGCCTAGACCACCAGACAAAAACTCTAACTATAGGAAAGGAAAGACCAAACCTAAAAGAACATTTCCTAGAAGGATTCCTAAACACTTTCCTAAAACAAATTCTCATGTGTTTCATAAAATTCAAAATCGTGCGCAAAACATTTTTCAACAAAAATCGAATGCTCGCAAATTTTATCAAATAAGAGCAAATAAGCGCAAAATGAAAACAAGAGAAATTTGGGTTAGAAAAGATGATCTATTTCCCCAGATGAAGTGTAACATTGTTATTACTGCTTTAAAAGACGAACACACATCTTCTGGTTGGTATTTAGATTCTGGATGTTCAAAACACATGACTGGCGATGATACAAAACTTTTAAAAAAAACCAGCTTTGCTGGAGGAAAAGTAATTTTTGGTGATGGAGTATCATCCCAAATCATATGTTAAGGAACTCACCAAGAAGAAGGACTACCTGTTCTTGAAAATGTTCATCTAGTCAAAGGTCTTAAGGCTAATCTACTTAGTATCTCGCAATTTTGTGACTCAGATCATACTGTTACCTTTTCAAAGAACAATTGCAAAATTTTAAATGAAAAGGGTGAATGTATAATTACAGGATTCGGGACTCCTGACAATTGGTATACTGTCATGAATAGTTCTAAAATCTGTAATGTTTCCAGAATGGATGACAATGAGATATGGCATAACAAGATGGGTCACATAAATTACGATAATCTTAGTAGATTGTCTTCTTAAGAAATAGTTAGAGGCATTCCAAAAATCAAACCTATTCCTAATATTGTGTGTGGATCTTGTCAAGAAGGAAAAATTATTAAGGCACCTCATAAGAAAGCCAAAGATATCCTCACCTCTTACCCCTTGGAGCTCATCCATATGGGCCTAATGGGCCCCTCTCAAACTGTTAGTCTCTGTGGACACAGTTACATTCTTGTTATGGTTGATGACTTCACTAGATTTACTTGGGTAGCATTTTTAAAACAAAAGTCATACACTTTCCAAACTTTTTTAATAATACTTCTTCGGATTAAAAATGAGAAGGACACTCAAGTAAATAGAATTCGTAGTGATAGAGGTGGAGAATTCAAAGACACCGGAATAATAGAGTATTATAACTATAATGGTTACAAATATGAGTTTAGTCCCCAAA
Organism: Sambucus nigra; assembly: GCA_949130495.1. NCBI lineage: Eukaryota > Viridiplantae > Streptophyta > Magnoliopsida > Dipsacales > Adoxaceae > Sambucus > Sambucus nigra. Next base: position 591,113,726 of record OX422208.1, read on the forward strand.
GACTCCTCAACAAAATGGTTTCACTGAGAGAAATAATCGTACTCTTCAAGAGAGGGCACGTGTTATGTTACATTCCAAATGTTTACCTAAATATTTTTGGGTAGAATCTATTCGTACTGCATGTCACATTACCAATAGGGTCTATCTTAGAAAGAATTCAAAACAGATTCCTTACGAACTTTGGTATAAGAAAAACCCAATCCTAAGTACCATAGAACTTTTGGTAGTACCTGTTATGTCTGCAAAGACAGAGAACATTTATCCAAATTTGAGAGTCATGGAGATAAAGTTATTTTTCTAGGATACTCGCCTAACAGGAGAGCCTACCATGTTTATAATCTTCGCACTAAGTCCATAATGGAATCCATAAATGTAATTATAAGTGACACTACTGTAGAGAGTAAGACGGGGGAATCAACTATTGTGGAAGAGCCTGCAAATGTTTCAGAAAATGACTCTCTAGAAGTAGATGATTCCTTACCAATTGAGACTTCTGAAGTACCTAACTGGGTTTCTAAAGACCATCCCATAGACAACGTTGTTGGAAATCCTAGTGAACCTGTGCGTACAAGATCTCAATTAAGAAATTATGCTCATTATGCATATTTTGTCTCCCTTGTGGAACCAAAGAATGTAAATGAAGCATTGAATGACTCTCACGGGATTTCTGCCATGCAAGAAGAACTTCTTCAATTTGTCATTCATGATGTTTGGTATCTTATACCTAGGCCTAATCACAAAAAGGTTATTGGCACACGTTGGATATTTAAAAATAAATCCGATGAAAGTGGGATAATCATTAGTAATAAAGCTAGATTAGTTGCTCAAGGATATTCCCAAATTGAAGGAATAGATTTTAACGATACTTTTGCTCCTGTTACTCATTTAGAATCTATTCTTCTACTCTTTACCATAGCCTGCTTCTTGCACTTTACACTTTACCAAATGGATGTCAAATCTGCATTCCTGAATGGAATATTTACTGAGGAGACCTACGTAGAACAACCAAAAGGGTTCATTGACCCTCAATACCCAAATCATGTGTTTCGTCTTAAAAGGGCTTTGTATGGCCTAAAACAAGCACCTAAAGCTCGGTATGAGCGAATTTCCACTTTTCTCTTAGATAAAGGGTTTAAGAGAGGTGGAAATGATCAAACTTTATTTGTTAAACATTTTGACAAACACATCATTATAGCTCAAGTTTATGTTGACGATATCATCTTTGGATCAACTTCTCCCTCAGAAGTTAAATCTTTTTATGAAATTATGCATAAAGGATTTCAAATGTCTCTCATGGGGGAGTTATAATTTTTCCTGGGTCTTCAAGTCAAAAAAATTCAGAAGGATTATTTATTTCTCAATCTAAATACGCATTAGAGATTGTCAAAAAATTCGGCCTCGAGAGTTCTAAAGATGATAAAACTCCAATGAGTACTACGGTCAAACTATCTAAAGATGAAACTAGAAAATCTATAGATCTAACCCTATACCGTAGTATGATAGGAACCTTGCTATACCTTACTGCCTCTCGTCCTGATATAATGTATGCTGTTTGTGTATGTTCTCGTTATCAAAATAATCCTAAAAAGAGCCATCTAACTCCTGTTAAAAGAATTATTAAATACGTAAAAGGCACTCTGAATCTAGGACTTTGGTACACAAGTGATACACCTAGCACTATAATTGAATACACTGATGCTGATTGGGCTGAGTGTACTGATGATAGTAAAATCACATCAGAAGCATGTTACTGTATAGGTAATAATTTGGTAGGATGGAGTAGTAAGAAAAAAACCTGCACTTCTCTATCAACAGCTGAATCTGAATACATAGCCACTGGAAGCTGCTATGCCCAAATACTTTAGCTTAAACAAATGCTAAGTGATAATCATCTCTATTGTGATAATCAAAGTGCGATCAATATCTTTAAAAATCCTGTTCAACACTCGCGAACAAAACACATAAAAATAAGACATCACTTTATACGCGAATTGGTTGAAACTAAGGAATTAGAAATTAATTATCTTCCTACTGATTTGCAACTCGCAGAGATGTTTACCAAACCTTTGGATTACAATAGATTTATTTCTTTGCGTAAATCAATAGGTATGGTTTGTGTTGATTAAACTCCTTGGCCTTTATATTTTTCCCTTTGTCTATTTGAGACAAAATGGGGGAGAAATTTGAATCTTTATAAGTTCATTTTTTCTTATATATTCCTAAAGAGCTTGATCTCAGTGATTATTTGCAGAATTCTGTACAGTTATTCTCAACAGTTGTAATAGGGTATTTAATTGTAATTAGTTGAGTTATGTACTTTTCTTTTCTTGGAAATGGGTAGATAGAATTTTTATAGGAATAACTTTTTCTTATTTTTTGTTGCCCTATGAGTCCTAGATGACTCAAAGGAGATTTTGTCTCATATTTCCAAAGGGGGAGATTGAAGAATCTTATACTCTTGACTCACTTGAGTCTATATTGTATAAGTGCTCATCTAGTTTGGAAATAGTGACAAAATTGTGTCATTTCCTAGAATCCAAAAAGCCTCAGAGATTGTCTACAATTTATTCTTCTTGTTTGTTTGATCCAAGGTAAACTTACCAACACTAACACACATTAGTATTGCATTCATACATTTCATAATACATATAATTGAGCGTGTGTATATTGAGTGTGTTAATTTCCCTCAAATTATTTTTTTAATATTTTTTGGGAATTTTAAATGATTTTAAAACAATTTTTATCTTAATTAAAATTGATTTTATAAAGTATTGGGGTCATTTTGTAATTATGGATTGTTGGTTTTATTGGCTGAAAGTTCACTTGGGTAGAATCTAAATGCGCTAGAGACATAAGGGTGCGTTTGTAATTTCTTTTGGACGCGCATGTGATATCCAATCATATCCCTACACCTGTCAGGCTGCCATTGAACCATTTTGTGTTTTCTCTGTGACACATTAGCTGTGCTCAGCTCTAGCCCTTAGATTGTCTTTAATCGATGATATACATCCGTCCTTATACAATCCATGTGAAACTTTGCCAAACCAATCACAAGCGTTTTAATCACTGCGTATCTATAGCCCTTAGATCTAAGTCAACTTGAAGAGACCAAATCGTAGCCATTGATTTGAGTCAGCCTTCTCGATCCTTCTCAGCTCCCTATATAAGGAGACCTTCCCTCAGCCAAATGGAACTTTTGCCACTTCGTCTATTTGAGTGAGAAGAGAGAGAAGAGAGAAGAGAGAGAGAGAAACCTGAGTTAGGAAACCCTATCCCTAAATCGTCCAAAACATTTCTCAAACCCTAACCTGTTTCAAAACCAAATATATTCCAAACACAACCTTGAGTGTTTGAGAGTTTTGAGTGTTGGTTTGATAAATGTTTGATGCTGTAATCTCTTCGTTCTTAGATCTTGTTTTCAACTTAAACATTTGATTAGATCTTTGTTTTTACTTTTATAAAAATCTTAGATCTAGTTGTTGCATGTTATATTACACATAGATTTGCATCTATAGTTTCTCATCTTGAGAAAACTTCTGTTGATTTGTTTCTGTAAATGTTTTCAACTTCAAAATCAACAAAAACATTTTTTGTTAATAGTTCTTTTGAAACAAGACCTTCGACCTAGTTGGAATCGTACTTGGTGATTTTCAATCTCAAAAATATTTTCAAAACCTGAGATTGATTAAGATCTTGATACGTCTTCTGTTCAAGATAGCCGTGGATTCTGGGATTATAATAAAGGTCAAATAAGGTTTAAGTGTTCTAAGAAGAGAGAAATAGAAAATCACAACATATAGATCTTATATGTAATTTCGTAGGACTGTTTGTATAAATTAGCGTGAGTGTGTGCATGCATGTGTTAGAAAGAACCTTCACAAACACTATCACCCTACCACACTAAAAGTGTTGGTAATAAGATCTCAAGAATAAGAGTCGACGTAAAAAACTGGAACAAATTGGATGTTAGCAAACTGGAGAACAACATCAACAAACAGAACTGCAGAAAAGTTAGAAGGACACGAGTGGGTACATTCCTAAACTTGTATAGGTCTGGTTTATGTGCATGTGTGTTATATAGTTTGTAACTGTTATAATTTGTTTTAGTGGATTTTTTTGTTTACTCCGTAGAGGGAGTCGTGGATGTTTCCTCAGTTGGTTGAGGTTTTACCACGTTAAAAATAGCTTGTCCTTAATCTTTCTACATCTCCTCATCTAATTATTATTGTTGTGCCGAGTTTAAGTTTTTAAACCGATTTGCTAAACCTGTTATCCAGTCTTGAACAGATCTTGTACATATTTTGTTAAACACATCTTGTGATTAATTTGATTTGATTTTAAGAAAAGAGTTTCTTTTAAAAAAAATTCGGAGTTACTTAAATAGTTTAATTTTATATTAAACGACTTTAGTAACAGAATTTCACACTCCCGTCATGACTTCAGTCAGACGGTACGATGCGGGGGGAACCGTTCGATATACGCTGAAGGTACTTGTCCAATGCAAGGCGAGAGTCATATCGCTTAGGCTAACTATGACCTGCTGGACCAGCGCCCATCATGAAGTGACCCCCAGTTATGGGACAAAATTTGGTCAATAGCCATGCTCTTTGGTGATGTTGTGTGCAAAATGCATGATTCTTGATTAGTACATTATGGAGAGAGTATATTTATTTAGCATGATAAGAATTATACTAAGCAGGGGATAGTGTACAAGTATAAAAAGTAAATCTAACATAGACCATGAATATTATACTAAGCATGGATATGTGAGAATAAATGATGTGTGAATATCTTTTAGTGAGTGTGTGGTAGTGAACCTAAGCATAGATCAACTACCAGTGGTGCGTCACAAGTGTGAGTGAGCATGGATATATATAAGTGTGATAAGTGGAGGTGTGTTAGTGACACCTAAGCATGAATTTTCTAAGTGGCATCAGGAACATGTGGATATAGGTGATCCTAGGTGCACGTGGTGTGAAATGTACATGTAGAGTATCTACAGGTGTATCAGTGAGTAGTGATATAAGAATGAGGTATATATGTACAAGAAATAATAGAGGAGAAAAAGGGAATATACAGATAGGTGCATATGCACACAAGAAAATAAAAAACCATGTAAACAGAGTCTATCCCTATTATAAAAATTGTCCCCAGCGGAGTCGCCAATGTGACCATCCCGATTTACGCGTTTCCTCCCCTCCCTATCCTCTCTCCTTCTTCCAAAGAACGGGGGTCGGGGAAAGAAAAGGGGGATGAAAAGGTCTTCACCCTCTTACGATCTAGGAACGTTTTGACCGTCGCCGGTGTGGGGTGAATGTAAAGAGATGGAGTCGCCAGCCTATTTTACACAAAACAGGTAAAAAATCAAGTCGCCGCCTCAAGAGAGTGGCATCAAAGATAAACTGATGCTTACGAAACCAATAGTTCGAAGGGTTTGGGGGCTAAGTTACATAATGGGAAGGTATTAGGAACATATCCCTCCCTTTCGGTATCTCACGGGCTTGTGTTATTATTTTCCTTTATTTCTCTGTGAAGTGTGTGTGAGTGTATATATAATGGATATCGTAATTGTCCAACTCCTACCATAAAAGAGATAAAGTGAGGTCATCCATTGAAATGTTACCAAAATATTCTACATAAAATATGATTTTAAGCATTTATCGTGATATTGATCATTATGATGGAACGATAATAGGTGCTTGATAAAACTCTAATAAATATAACATGTATAGTAATGTAAGAATATGATAAATATGAAAATGGGGAATTTGGGAAAATTGGCAAATTGGAAAATGGGAAAATTGGACTCAAGTCTCGGGTTTTAATTCGAGAAGCCTATGTAGACTATAAAGTCATCAAAATCCACATAGTTCGCATGAGGCATAAGGGTGGTGTTTATCCCAGAGATTCGAACAAAGATTTTATTATGTGTATATGTTTAAAAAGATGTGTTTTAGTTTCGAAAAAGTGTGATGGATAATACCGTTCAAAATTTATGGGCGTAACCCTCATTTGTTTGTTTTGTTTTTTTATAGAAAATAAAGTATGTGCAATATACTAATAAAAATGTAAGATGTTAATGTGTATGAATTAAAGTATAACTAGATTATGAACCTAATGTATTTAATGCAAAAATAAGGAATTCAAAGAGCGAGGGAAGGATTTGGACCTTCTTTGAAGCTTGATCTTTGATCTTGGATGAACTCCTTTGAATGTGAGATGAATGTTGGATGATTGAAATGAGATTTTGCCAAATTAGGGATGAAAAGAATGGGAATGTAAGCTTGAATGGAATTTCACATGAATAAACTTCATTGATTTTGAGAGAATGTTGTTGACATTAGTGATGCTGATGGATCTGAGGTGTGATTTGGGAGTGAGGTCATGCCCTCTATTTATAGGGTCAGGGGTGGTACTGATCAGCATGGACCTATATCTACCAATCGCAAGGTAACCCTTGACACACTACTGATAGGAAGGGAAATGGACCTGCCACTTGGCAGTCTCGTGCAGATTTTTCCAGAAAATTGTCATAGAACGCAATCTGTTGATTCAAATCGTGCATGGGGAATACCTTCATAAAGGTAATTCAGAGACCTTAAATAGTCCTTTGTATTTCTCCCGAATCCAGAAGTTGACTTTGGGTCAAATATGGCTTGGAAGCGCACGTCGGTCCTTTAGACGATAGATTGTCAGACGAAAACCGATCGTTCGTCCTCACCGTGAGTCAGAATGGCGCACGAGGTGGACCGTTGGAGAGGTTAGGCAATTTAATTTGACATTCCAAAGAGCTTCACTCGATTTGAAAAGTTTACCTTGGTCAATCGGGGGCCCGAAAGCGCCGAGTGACCTCTCGGAGCAAAATGGATCATTCGTTCGCACCGTTTAGAATCGTGAATAAGGTGGACCGTTGGAAAGGGTATTTATTTACCTTTGGATATTCATTAGTCTCATTTGATATGAAGAGTTGACCTTGGTCAACTGAATCTTGGGCGGTGGCCTCCGAGTTAATTTTCGGGGGAAAACTGATCATTCCTCTAAACGCTTATTCTGTTTCGCACATGGGGTGAACCGTTGGAAAGGGGTTTTAGTGATCTTCTAAGATTCAAAGAGATTTTTATCTGATGATGAATTTGAACGGAGTCAAATGGGTCCCATGTGTGTCTGAGTACTGTTGTGGTTAAAGATGGTGGTAACCTTTCCTTTTGAGTTTCCATATGTATCCCCAGTCGCCTATAGGGAAAGGGAGATTTTACCCTTATGTGTCTGGTTTATAAATTTATGAACCATGCCATTGTGGGTTTCATTTATATACTGTGCGAACGGGTCATTTCTTTTTAGGGTTTGAGAATTGAAAAATAAAGCCAACATTTAACATATTTTATTTCACTTTCTCTCTCCAGTTTACTTCTATCAGACCCTTTTTTTATGAGAGATTTCCTCTATTTCCTTCTACATCCAAATAGCTATCTGATTGCTGGATCATTTAATTTTTGAGGTAGTATTCGGGCTTCCTTGTTTTGGTTTGGGACCGTGCGTCTCTTGTGGTGTGTTTGGAAAGAGGTTTGCTGGCTGGATAATTTCTTCCATCATTCTAGTTCATTTGGAGTGGTTGCTGAAATTCTTTCATCCCTCTTTGTCTATGCTTCTTCTCTCTCTCTCTCTCTCTCTCTCTCTCTCTCTCTCTCTCTATATATATATATATATATATATATATATATATATATATATATATATATATTAAATCTTCTCTCTCACTATATATATAGTTTTTGTAGTTTTTGTATTGTTCTGTGTTTTGGATTTACACTATCTTTTGTTTGCAAGATTAAAAAGGACCTAACTAAAATTAGTTTAGTTGTTTAATTGTTTGATTTATTGTGTGAAAACTTGTTAACGTTTTTCTTTGTGCTGGAAAAATCGTTTCAGATAAAACATTTTTTTGTTGTTTTTGGTTAATGTTTTATTAGACTCTATTTAAATTTGTTTTGGTTAAGAGCTCATTTATTGAATCAATACTGTTTTGAGATCCAAACAGACTTGAACAAGTATCTTTAAATTGATTCTTTTTGTGTTTTGGGTCTGTTGTGATTTTATACCTATACGATCCTCTGCCATTTCTAAAATCTTGAAAGTTAAAGTTTTTATTTATTTTTGGACATGACTAAACTTAGGTTAAAACTAAACTAAGGTTTATGAATGAGTTAACTCAGTGTATTGACTCGTGTGTTAAATCAGTGTATTCACTCGTGTGTTAACTCAGTGTATTAACTCATGTGTTAACTCCGTATATTAACTCGTGTGTTAAATCAGTGTTGAGTTGGTGTGGGTTTATCTTGTGCAAAAATCAGATTTATTTTTATTTATAAGTGTATAATTTGCAACTGTACCTACTTATCTTTTAACCACAATTTGAGGTATTCTCTTTTTTATAAATAACATAATTTTTATGTCCTGATTAAAACAAACCTTTTAATTAATTATGTGTGTTTCAAAACTTAACCGGTTCTCGAGTTTGAGTGTGTGGTTGTGCGTGTGTTCTAGTTGCTATTACCTGAGTGTTATTGGGTTGACTCATTGTTAGTCAAGTTGGCTTGTATTTATACTAGGCTTTGCTTAGTTTAAATCATTGTAAACTCTTGGACTGTAATATGTAATTAATAATCAGTAATATTGGACTTGGATGTGTGAGTTGTCCCAGGACTAAGGACACAGGGTTTTCCATCATGGTGGTTTCCTCGAGAACAAATACCGTGTCGATTTCACCTTTGCCTCATCCCATTCTAAACCCTTTTATTTGAGCAAAATCATCGCAAATTTATTTTTGTTTGTGCGTGTGTACAATAGTTTCAATCAAAGTTTTTTTTAAACTGATTTTAAAATAGTTGGAGTTTATTCAATAACTAATACACATTAGGGTGGTTACGTTATTACAAGTGGTATCATAGCCTCAAGATTCACTTTTTAAAAGTTTTTATTCCGCAAGGATCCTTTACTCTTTTATTTTTAATCAATCTTTTGTTATGGGAGACAATAATGGTTCTTCCGTACGTCCTCCCCTATTTGATGGTGGCAACTTCTCTTACTGGAAAGTAATAATGGTCGCACAGCTCCAAAAATTGGGAGATGAGGTATGGGATGTGATTGAAACTGGTTTCTCTATTCCTACTCATTTAGTTGGTGATGATGATTCTCAAATTTCTGTTAGAAAACCCTTTTCCAAATGGACTAAAGAGGAAAAGTTAAATTCTCAATATACAATAAAGACAAGAATATTATTTTTCAAGCGATGAGTGCAACTAAATTTAAAATAATTTCATCTTGCACCTCACCGAAAGAGGCTTGGGACATTCTAATGACAACCCATGAAGGAGACTCTGAGGTTAAAAGAGCTAAGTCTCAAATGCTAGTTAGAATGTATGATTCTTTTTTTATGAAGGATAACGAGAAATTTGATGATTTTTACCTTAAATTGCAAGATGTTATTAATCAGTCACATGCTAATGGTGTTGTTCATAGTGATTATGAAATATGTGATAAAATTCTTAGGTCTCTTCCCGAGAGTTTTGACTTAATTTCTCACACTATAGCTGATAATTTGGATAGTTATACTCCAATCTCTTGTGTAGTAAACTTAAAATGTTTGAACTACAAAACTCACTTAGAGATGAACAAAGAGGAAAAGTTGCTGCCCAAAGCATGTTAAATTTTAGTTCTACTATAAATAATGTTGTTGTTTTTCTTGTCTAATTTGAATGATTCTGCGATTACTCTCGAGTCTTTGGATAAAGAAATTGATTTGTTTTCTAATCATTTTTTTTTCGAATTTAGAAATAATTTTGCGACTAGATAAGATAAACCTAGGTATACTCATATGCTTTTTGATAAACAACTTAAGAAGAAATCAAATCAATTTATTGATCCTACAAAAGATATTAGTCATATTCAATGTAGGAAATGTAATAAATTTGGTCACTATGCTAATAACAGTTTTTCCAAATCAAAAGGGAATCCTCTGATAAGGCCCATTTTTCTAAAACCTGGGATGATATTTCGGATTGTGACAATGATGAAGAAAATAAAAACTTTATGGCATTTGCATCCTTTTCTGCTATTAAGTTTGAGAACATTTCTGATAGCTTATCTACTGTTTCTGGTGATTTTGATTTACATGTAGATAATTTTGCTTTAGACTTTGTGAATTTATCTCATGTCTTACCTGCTTAATTTCACCCTACTACCACAACTTCTTTATCTCATTTGGGTATTATTTTTTATGATGTCCATGAATCTAAAAATGTAGACAATTCTGTACTTATAGAAGGGTGTGTGAGTACGGGTTTAGAAGATTGTGTGAGTAATAAATCTTTTGATAACACAATTGACAAATGCATTGATTTAGGCCAAATTAATTCTAGGTTGATGGCTAAAATGATGTTTTAAATAATCAAATCAAGTCTTTAACTGACGAATCTATTTTTCAAGTATGTGAACTTGAAAATGATGTATCTTTTCTAGAAAAAAGAATTGTTATGTTAACTGAACTTAATCACTCTCTAGAAATTAAAAATAAGGAATTTTCGTTTAAATTTGATGAATCTCAAATTGAACTCAAGGCTGTTTTGAATAAATATGATGAATGTAAAAAGAAACTAGAGGTCACTTTGAAGAAGTTAAGGAGTTATTGGAATGCCGGTAATGCAGTCAAGATTATTAATAAAAATATATGTTATGATCCAACCAACTCTTATTCTAAATTTGTTCCTACGAAAGGGCTTGAATTTGAAGGAAAAGAATTTGATGTTATAATTTTGTCAATTGTAAGGAACAATTTCCCAATTCAAATGAAATTAGGTTATCGTATAAACATTTTAAAAATAAAGGTTGTTCTACTAGTGGTAAACCTGTTTTTGAATGTACATTTTTCCATAAAACTAAACATTTGGAAAAATTCTTTTTCAAGAAATTATGGCAGAATAAATCTCATTTAGGGAAATTTAGGTAAACTCAAAATGATGGAAATAATCAATTTGTTAAACCTACTTTTTAGAGTAGTTTTTGCTCTAAGAATGGTCGCTTGGAAAATTTATGTTTTAAGAAATCCGGACAGAATAAAATTGGTTTAGGCAAATTTAGAAAAATTCAAAATGTTGGGAATTTTAAAACTGCCAAACATGTCCTTAAATGCGATTTTGTTCTAAAATTGGACATATAGAGAAATTATGATTTAAGAAATTAGGGCAGAACAAATTTGTTTTAGGCAAAGGTAAGCAAACTGTTAGAAACAAACAAGCTGTTAAACCTGTTTTTAGGTGTAATTTCTATTCTAAAAGTAGTTTTGTCATAGAAATTTGAATCTTGATTATGAAAAACAGCACACTAGGTATAATAATGCTGATTGTGTTGAGAAAAAGACTTTTCATTGTAATTTTTGTTCCAAATATGGACATTTAGAACAGTTTTTCTTTAAGCGGTTAAATTTATTTTGAAAAGATGAAAATGTTAAACATGTTAAAGTTCCTATTATTGATAAAACCAATGATAGGCATTTGTTTAAATGCAATTTCTGTCTTAAAACGGGTCATTTGGGATAATTCTTCTATAAGAGTTAAAGTAGACAAAAAAGTGGTGTTAATAATATGCCCAGGTTCCTTTTAAAGTTTGATTTTGTTGACAATTGTTTCCAATCTAATTTTAATTATGCCCATTTTATGGATGTTTTTCCTAATACTAAGTCTAGATGAATCGAGAAAGATGACTCGGGTTGTCAAATGAGGAGTACCAAAATTTGAAACATGTTTGTTTTTGTTTGTTTGTTAGTACATTTTATTTGCATATTTTGTCGTACTAACTTTATTTAGTAAGATTCTTCCCTACCATTTTCCCTTTGAGACAAACGTGGAGAGAATTTGAGACTCTTTTATTATATTGCATTTACATCTTTTGTCGAGTCTTTTAGAAAATCTTGTGTTTAGTTGAGTTTTGTACTCTTCTATTTCTTTTAGGATTGCATGGTGTTAGTTTAGTTATGTACTCGTCTATTTTGTTAGGACTCCTGTTGTTAGTTAAGTCATTTACTCTTTTATTTTTAGGACTCATGTGTATAGTTAAGTTATCTAATTTGTGTCATTTTTTTTATTCTCAGTTTAGTTTGTCTCAAAATTGTCCAAAGGACGAGATTGAAAATCTCATTCTTCTTGTGTTAGCTCAATTTTGAGACAAATAATTTTTTAGATGCTCATGCATTGCTCCTGCATTTTTTTAATTATTAAAATCTATTTTTTATATGCTTTAAATCATATTTTTTATACATATAAATTATTTTTGATAAAATATATATTTATATATAAAATATGAACATACTATATTTTTGATAAATTTTGTAGTATCAATTATTTGTTCTATTTGCTTTCAGAATTTATAAATATTTTTTTATATTTATATGTATGTTTTCTGGATTTTTTATTAGATAAAAATGTTATTAGTTTAAACATTATGTTATTGTTTAAATTAATCTTTTAATCCAAAATTAAAACGGCTGTGTTGTGTGTCGTTTGGTTGCCTCGTGTGGTACCATTTTTTTTAATTCTCGAGGTCTGCTTGTGATCTTTTCAAGATCAGCTTAGGCGTGTTGTTTACGCTTCTTTACCTCCTGATTTACATTTTTGCCCGTGTCCCTGTTGTGGCTAAAGATGATGGTATCCTTTCCTTTTGGGTTTCCATGTGTGTGGTTTATTAATTTATGAACCACGCCATTGTGTGTTTCATTTATATACTGTGTTAACGGGTCATTGATTTTTACGGTTTGAGAATTTAAAAAACACAACCAACATTTTACATATTTTCTCTCACTTTATCTCTATAGTTTACTTCTATCAGACCCCTTTTTTTGTGAGAGATTTCCTCTATTTCCTTCTACATACAAATAGTTATCTTGTTGCTGGATCATTTAATTTTTGAGGTAGTATTGAAACTTCCTTGTTTTGGTTTTTGACCGTGCGTCTCTTGTGGTGTGTTTGGAAAGAGGCTTGTTGGCTGGATAATTTATTCACTCATTCTGGTTCATTTAGGAGTCGTTGATGAAATTATTGGGCTCCTCTTTATGAGTCCTCTCTCTCTCTCTCTCTCTCTATCTATCTATCTATCTATCTATCTCTCTATCTATCTATCTATCTATATCTATATATATATCTACACTTATTTATCTCTTTCTCTCTCTCTCTCTCTCTCTCTCTCTCTCTCTATATATATATATATATATATATATATATACAGTTTTTGTAGTTTTGGTAATGTTCTTTGTTTTGGATCTACACCATCGTTTGTTTCCAAGATTAAAAAGGCCTTAACTAAAAATCAGTTTAGTTGTTTAATAGTTTGATTTTTTGTGTTAAACCTTGTTAAAGATTTTCTTTGTGCTGGAAAAATCATTTTAGATAAATATATATATATATTTCTTTGTTAAAGTTTGATTAGACTCTCTTTAAATTTGTTTTAGTTAAGAGCTCATGGGTTGAATCTCTGTTGTTCTTTGATCCAAACAGACTTGAACAAGTTTATTTAAATTGATTCTTTTTGTGTTTTGGGTCTATTATGATTTTAGACCTATACGATCTTGTGCCATTTCTAAAATCTTGGAAGTTAAATTTTTAATTTATTTTTGGACATTACTAAACTTAGGTTAAAATTGAACTAAGGTTTGTGAGTGCGTTAACTCAGTGTACTGACTCGTGTGTTAAATCAGTGTTAAGTTGGTATGGGTTTGTCTTATGCATGGACCAGATTTTTTTTATTTGTAACTGTAGAATTTGCAACTGTACCTGCTTATCTTTTAACCACAATTTGTTATTATCTTTATTAACTAAAATTTGACATAACCTGGTGTGTGTTTAATCTCTTTTTATAAACAAGATAATTTTTATGTTATGATTAAAACAAACCTTTTAATTAATTATGTGTATTGCACAACTTCACTGGGTCTCGGGTTTGAGTGTGTGGTCGTGCGTTTGTTCTAGTTGCTATTACTTGGGTGTTATTGTGTTAACTGATTATCAGTCAAGTTGGGTTGTATTTATACTAGGCTGGGTGTATGCCTTGTATTTGCTTAGTTTATATCATTGTAAACTGGTGGACTGTAATCTGTAACTAATAATTGGTAATAGTGGACTTGGGTGTGTGAGTTGTCTTGGGACTAAGGACACGGGATTTTCCATCACGGTGGTTTCCTGGAGAACAAATATGGTGTCAATTTCAGCTTTGCCTCATCCCATTCTAAATCCTTTTATTTGAGGAACATCATCGCATATTTGTTTTTATTTCTGTGTGTGTATAATAATTTCAATCAAAGTTTTTTTTAAACCGATATTAAAATAGTTGGAGTTTATTCAATAACTAATACACGTTAGGGGTATGAGGTTATTACACCGACGTCGCTGAATGCCTCAAATCCTCATCCTCTGGAACCACAAGTCTCCCATTAAAGTGCAAGCCTCCCTCTGAACTGATCGAATAAGGCTCTGCCCCATTTGCTAACAACTGGAAAAATTTGTCCTGGCAATACTGATACCTTGCCTGTGATTTCCCCACCCTCATAACAATCTCGGGTGTTACAGCCAATACGGACATACAAGCTCTGGCAACCTCATCATCATGTTGAAGCTCTCTCCACCTTGCCTTCTAAAACTCCGCTATTTCCCCAGCCGACCATTGAATCAATTCGCCTGCCACCACGTTAGCCTTCCTAACATAATGTTGAATATCAAACTCATAATCCTTCATGGACTCTAACCATTTCCTTTGCCTCATGTTTATATTCATCTGCGTGAACAGATACTGAAGTGATTTATGGTCCGTGAACAATGTAAACAGCTCCCCCAATAGAAAATGCCTCCAGATCCTCAAGGCACACACAACTACTGCTAACTCCAAGTCGTGTGTGGAGTAATTACTCTCATGGGGCTTAATATTACGAGATGCATAAGCTATAAACCTCTCCTCCTGCTATAGTACACCCCCAAGTCCCTGTAAGGATACATCTGTGTAAACACGGTACTTCACTCCTCCCATAGGCAATGTGAGTACAAGTGCTGAGGTCAATTTGTCGTTTAGCTCATTGAAAGCTAACTGACACTGGATGTCCCAAACAAATGACACCCCTTTATGAGTCAATTAGTCAGCGGACCCGTAATCATCTGGAAACCCTTGATGAATCATCGATAGTATCCGGATAACCCTTGCAAACTACAAACCTCAATCTGTGTCATGGGTTGTCCCCACTCCTTCACCGTCGATACCTTACTCTAATTAAAAAAAATACCCCTGTCAGACACAATATGGCCCAAAAACTACACCTCCCGAAGCCGAAACCCACACTTCTCAAATTTGGTGTACAACTGGTGATCCCGTAGAGTCTCTAAAACCATCCGCAGATGCTTGGTATGCTCATCTCAGATCGGGAGTAAACCAGAATATCGTTGATGAACACGATCAAGAACTGGTAAAGGAACTCTCTGAAAACTATGTTCATCAGATCCATGAACACTATTAGCGCGTTGGTGAGCACAAATGGCATCACCCTAAACTCGTATGGCCCATACCATGTCAGAAAAGTAGTCTTAGGAATGTCCTCCTCTTTGATGCGCAACTGACGATAACCCAACCTCAGAGAAGTAAGTTGCTCCCTTCAGTGGTTGAACAGCTCATCCATCCGAGGAAGTGGGTACTTATTCCGTATCATGACCTTGTTCAACTCCCTGTAATCAATACATTGGCAACGTGATCCATCCCTTTTCTTGACGAACAACACTATCGCACCCCACAATGATGTACATCGTCTAATGAAACCCTATTCTAAAAGCTACTGAATCTTCTCTCTCAACTCCCGCATCTGTCATGGGGCCATGCGATTAGGTGCTCAGGAAATTGGCCTCGTACCCGACAGAAGGTCAATAACTAACTCAATTTCCCAGCTAGGCTGCAACTCGGGTATATCCTGGAACATGTCTTCAAACTCCCTCACCACTGTAATCGAGCCTAAAAAGACAACCACCTCATGTGCGGTCTCCTCCTTAATATAATACATATATGTGCTCGAACCTCCCTTAGGAAGATGAATCGCCACTAGGAACATCTCTTTCCCTAGAATAGAGAACACAATAGCACTCCCAAAATAATCCCCCATCGCTCGGTATCCATCTAACCAATCCATACCCAAAATGATGCCATCGTCCTCCATATCTAACACTAGAAGGTTGACGGCTAAACATAATCTCCCCACATGAATATACACACCCCTAAAGATCGAGTGTATAAGTGACCCACTTCCGAAAGGTGCACACATAGTAAGACTACCTGCATTCTCTAATAAACCAACCGCACGTGCAAATCTGTTGGCTATAAATGAGTGTGATGCCCCTATATCAAATAAAATACTACCCTCAAGCTCGTGAATAGGAAATGTACCCTCTAATGTAGGTGGAGCCTGTGGGTCTTGTTGTATGACTGCATCTCAGATGTTATAGACACATTCATACTATAACTGGCCCTGCTGCTGTGGGGCTAGTAGTGCTGGTGCTGTCAGGGGTAACTCCACCTGCTGTCCGTATTTGGAACCTTGTTGCTATGACGGTCTATCCTATTGTGGGTAGTCTCTCCTCTTGTGGCCTGTCTGTCCATAAGTAAAATAATTCCCTGGGAAGTCTCTATACTTCTATCGCTGATGGCCTTGTCTAGGCTACGCCTGGTGGCCTCGTCTCTATTGGCCTCCCCCATTGTTCCCTTAGCACTGGCGGCCCTAAGGAACATGCTACTGTTGAGGGCCCTGATGTCCCTACTTGAAACCCCCTTGAGTCAATAACCCCCAGATCTAAACATCTTGGTAGAAACCCCCTTTCAGGAATCCTTCCCTTTATGTCTGCTTGTCTACTGCTGCGGTGCTCCACTAGCACCGTTCCTACCTGCCTTGTCCGACTGGCTAGGATCACCTCCTCTCTTGATTCCCTTAAAATGGAAGCGATGATACTGTAAATGAAGTAGTTCGTCATTGACGACATCCGTATAAGTCCCCAATGCGAGGTTACCTATTAAGTTTTGCTTGATCCTCTAGGCTAGCCCATTCATAAATCTCAACTTCTTCTTCTCTTCACTCTTCACTTCGTCGGGTATAAAATTATCCAAACATGTGAAATCCTACTCATACTCAGCTGTGGAACGGTCACCCTGAATCACCTAATTGAACCTCTTTTGCATCTTTCTCTCAACGGCTGGCGGAAAGTATTTGCGGTCAAACTTCACCCAGAACTCACCAACGGGCATAATATCTCTCTCCTCAACAGTGGTAACAAACTCGGACCACTATAAATCTTCCCCGACAAGTTTAAAAGTGTCCAACTTCTGCTTTTGCACGTCGCTACAGTTAACCATGCACAAGTGGTACTAAATATCCTTCTTCCACTGGCAAGCTAAAATCACATTAGAACTACCATGAAACTCGGGTGGGTGGCCTTTCTGAAATGCCTCCCTCACTCTCTGCCAATCTGAAGGCCTCGAGTGGGACTGGTCAATCAGTGCCACTAGCTACTGTGGTGGCTGGACCTGAGGAAAGTGGAGTGCCATGGTTGTTATAGCAGCATTAATTACCTGCGCCACAATAGCAACCACCTCTATTGTCGTAATTGTCCCCTGTGGTGGCCATGGTTGTGGTTGTGGTGCTTCTGGCTCCTACTGAGCCTCTCTCTCAATGTCTCTCACCATTCCCCTCTCTGATTGTCCTCTCCTGGGTGGAATCTGAAATCAGATCAAATTTTATGAGTTCACAGTTAATACAAATATAATAGCAGAAGAGCTTAATATTAAATACGTAATCATGAAAGAAATAATCCTAATAATAGGTCTCTATGTTAAATAACGCTACGCTGAAATCGTAATAAGCCATACAGATCATATGGACTCTAGAACCTGATGCTCTGATACCATCTGTGACACCCCACCTATTTTAACCACTGGTGGTCAGTCCTTTATTAAAATAAAAAGGAATCTCATTTGGTTCATTCTTATCATCACTGTAAAAAAACTTTGTGAATTACTAACCACCTATTTTAAATTAAGCTGGTGCCAAAATTTATCTTGCATTAATATAACATGCGGAAAATAAATATATTAATTAAATTATCGACACAATTATAATAGTCTGAATCAATCATATGATAACTAGATGAATATATAATAGCAAATAAACCATCGGTTCCCAAAACAAAATCCAACCATAAATCTAAAGGAAATAAAACTGAATCCAAAAAATAGTTTGATAATTAACTGAACAACTGTATCAACTGAAGGGGAAACATGCCCAAATAAAAAGCTGAATAGTAAATGCTAGTTTAGGAATGAATAAATGAAGCGTCTAAGCAAACTCCTGCAAGCCTCTATAAATACTGTAGTTACACATCCCTAGAACAAATCATCAAGCTTGGCATCCTTGTGGTTCAACACCTAAAATGTGCTGGAAAAATGTTTTGACACGGTTCAGAGCCCAAAACCTTTTGAAAAATATTTAGCAAGTGTTAAAAATGCATTAAGAGGATTTATTGGATTTACATGTTAGTTTCATGCACTCTCCCTTAAGTTCCTCACGTCTCAACTAAAGTGCACACCTAACGTTTCCTAATAAACCTCCTAGTTATGCTACCCAACCTAACTAGACATAAGTTTGTATCTAAACTCAATAGGCTTGGCTCTCCCCCGTACAGTCCATACATTACGTTATCGTATTAACATTTCTCATATCTTATTGTTAAACGATTTCACTAAGTTTCTCATACTTAAGTTATTTTAGATATACACTATCTATCTTTACTACCATCACACAAAAGTAGATAAATCACATAAGTATATATATATATATATATATATATATATATATCACACCATGTACCTCACGTACTATATCAAGGACCATCGGTTCAGAATGTCTCCTTGAACCCTAAATTAAAACAACACACAATGGAGGTGAACATAGTTATAAGCCTTTGTAATACGCACATACCTAACATACCCAAATGACTAGCCTGTCCCACTAACACACAACACATAGTGAGCCACCCAAGTTCTATGTTCCGGGGCACACATTCAGACCTCGTTGGAATCGCTAAGGTGGAATCGCCCTCTTTGTGGAACCTCCCGTGATAGCAGGCAGTGTAGGTATGTTCACAGCCCTAACCAATCTCATAATAGATATTCACGCAAACTATATACACATATATTTAGTAGGTATACAAAACCCCTCATATAAACTCGTACGTAGTATTTATCTCTCTCGAATACTCAACATACTAATAATTTCCCATGATATTTCATCCATGATTTATGAGTATCCCTCACTAACCAAAGGTTCCTAACTAACCCTTAAGGTTGTTCCAGTAGTTCATACATCCCTATACTACTGGTCCACGTCTTAGGTTCATTCATTCTCTCTGTGACCCGTTCTTAATTCTCACGATTTATTAAGTTTCATATTATGAACAATCAGCCCTAGACTTGATCTTCTCATTTTTTGCCCTGAGGCCTAGCCCCTACCATAGGTCTATTAGAACTCCCTAAGTCCTTACCTATAGTTTAAGAGTAATACAAAGGCTCCCAATTATTTATTCATGAAAATAGGGCATAAATAAAGAAAATAACACAAATCTGGGCAGCCGAATCGATTCGGCCTTGACCCGAATCAATTCCCCAAACCGAATCATTTGGCTAAGGAGACGAATCGATTCGCGATGAGAAGGTCATCTTCTTTGTTGCATTGTTACGAATTTCTTCCATTATTATTAAACCAAACTTCCATGGATCATACCCAAATTCCCATATAATTAAACCCATCATCAAATATAAGTATATTAAGAGTTTCTAATGAATTTCCATTACTAAAGCATCATTAAATGCCATAATTAACAAGATTTGATCATGATTTGTCTATGCAACCCTAGTTTCACTTTTTCATGCATGTTCTTCATAAAACCCAAAACTTAATCTCTCATAACATCCCAAAAGTCAAATTTCGTATCATCAAACCCAGAAATCATGTCTCTAATATGATTCACAATTTTTAACATTAATTAAGCCCATTTTTTTTTATCTCAAAATCATGTATTCATGCTAGATAACATCTAATTCTACCATGAATAATATAAGTATTAAAGAACATGCAAGATTAACACTTACCTATTGTGAAGGTGGTCTGATTTCGTCTTCAGATGATGAAAGTGACTTCCTCTCCTTTAGATCCCCACTCTAATGGTAATGGTGGTGTAAGAATGGTGTTGAATGGTTCAATAATCCTCTCCTCTAACTCTCTTGTGGACTCTCTTTGTTTTATTTGGTTCTAACCTAGCCTCCTGAACCTATATGCTTATATAAACTTTATAAATTCGTATATTCTCCAACCCTAGTCTCCCAAATAATTTAAATGCCCTTAAGGGATGTCGGGTTGGTTTAAAATCACCTCGGGACCCAATTAGCACACCCGGGCACACTATTGTAACTATTTTGACCCATTCGAAATCAACCATAACCTCGAAATTACCATACGTTTCACTCTACACAAATTTCCTATCTCGAACTCGTATAGTCTACACTCGACTCCTAATTGAGATATAACATTGTCATGTCACTATCACTCGTTATGATGTAAAATAATAATTTACTATTTGCTTAGTAATTACATTCCATAACTATTGATCTTTATCTCTCAAGGTTAATATTTTAATCAACACATAAAATTTAATTCAATTAAATTACGTCATGCTTGTAATTTAAAATAACTGAATTCATTAAATCTTAAAGACTCAGAAATATGGGGTGTCACAGTACAAGGGAAGGAGGACAACGTAGATCATAATATTCTACAAGATTTAGTTGATGACGCGTATGGAGTTCATGAAGTGGAAGAAAATGAGGTCACTGACGACGTATAAGGTTCAGGTGCTCATGAAAATACCAGGATAAACCTTGACGATGACTATCAATGTTTAAAATTTAAGGTGACCCAACTGTTATACCCTGGATGTAATAAAGATCAAATAACTTTACATGCCATGGACCAATATGGTTTCTATGGAAATAGCATGGCATGAATTTTGAATTGGGTGAAGGGATTGCTACCCAAGATAAATACTCAAATGCTACTCTACTATAAAGAACAATTTGAAAGGTCTGGGAATGATGTATAAATCAATTCACGCTTTTGTGTATGACTGCATACTATACCAAAAGGAATACGAAAATATCGATCGGTGTACGATATGTGATGAACCTATATATGTGCAATCTACTGCCAAGGAAGGCACAAGCTCAAAAGTGCCTCAAAAAGTGTTGAATTTTTTTATCGTTGGGCCTAGATTGAAGCAGTTTTTCACAGTACCATGGATAGAGGATGCAATGACTTATCATGCTAGGGCAGAAGTAGGGGATAATCTCATGCGTCATCCTATTAATTCTAGAACTTAGAAGATGATGAATTATGAATATCCTAATTTTTCTCGAGAAGAGTGTAACATTCATTTGAGAATATCAATAGATGATTTCAATCCATTTGGAAATCTAAGCACCAATCAAAGTTTATGGCTAGTGATCCTAGCACCACTCAACCTCCCTCCTTCACAGTGTATGAAACCTGCATTTTTTATGTTGTCTTTATTGATACCAAGGCCAAAGGCACTAAGTTAGGACATAGATGTCAACTTGGATCCTTTGGTAGAAGAATTAAATAAGTTGTGAGAAGAAGGTGTGCACTCATTTGAATCTTTAAAAAAAAAAGATTTGCACTGAAAGCTATGTTGATGTGGGTAATTCATGATTTTACAACTTATGGGACATTATCCGATTGTGTAGTATATGGTTATTTGGGGTGTCATATTTGTGTAGAGGAAACTTAATCTCTGCATCTCATCGCTAGCAAAAAAAAATATATACCATATCCATAGGATATTTTTACCCCCTCTCATAGTTTTAGATTTGAGAAATGTTTCAATTTTTTACCGAGCGGGGTTGAACATAGGCTACCTCTAAGAAAATTTTCAGGTTCAGAAATTGAAAGTAAACATTCTAATTGTGGCCCTAATATGCCAGGTAAGAATCCTAAATTAAAGAATGTCAATCATAAGAAGACCCCAACTAGGAATGAAACCGAGACAAGAAATGCATAGTCTAGGAGGTCAATTTTATTTGACTTGACTTATTGGAAGAGTAACTCGGTACACCATGTGTTGGATGCGTTTCATGCAGAGAAAAACATCACTGAATATATTGTCGGACCATGATTTAGGGGGGAGTCATTCGAAGGATGGTGAAAATGCACGAAAAGACCTAAATCATTGAAACTTAATCCACAACTATGGTTGAAAGATGATAGTAGGGGAAGGACAATAATTCCCCCTGATGCATTCACTTTGAAGAGTGAGGAAAGAAAGGTGCTTTTAGACACAATATATAATTTGAAGGTTCCATTTAATTTTTCATCCAACTTTCAAAGTATTGTGAATTATGCTACCCATGATTTATATAAGTGCAAGTCCCACGATTAGCATGTGATCATGCAATTGGTTCCTCTATTGTTTAAACACTGTTTCTCTAAGCACAAGGATTTCAGGAGGGCCATTATGAAAATTAACATCTGCTTTACACGTTTATGTGAGACAGTAGTTAATCGAAAGAACATACCCCAGTTGGTCACAAAAGTATCTATAGCCGAAGCGATTTGTGTGTTGGAGAAGTACTTTACCCCATCATTTTTTTAAATAAGTGTTAACTTGTTGGTGCACTTATGCAAGGAGGCACTTCTTTACGGTCCAGTTAGATATCAATGGATGTACCCATTTGAAAGGTTGATGAAAGTTTTCAAAGATTATGTCAAGAATACATGATACATTAAAAGATCAATTACATAGTAACACATCACCGTGGAGTCATCAATATACACTCGAGAATATATGCCTAATCCAAGAAGTGTGGATAATAGTGATGAGTTCATTGATGAGGTGGTCAGGTTATGGGAAAGTGAGTGAAATAATGAGTTTGTTGCATAAAAAGTATCCCGTTATCTATTTGACACACATGAGATGTCGAAGAGTGGAAAAAGTAAGTTTATATTATTTTAATTTTTATACATGATCAATTTCGTAATACGTTCGTCGTGATCAATGCAGGAAATATGATGTGTGTGGGAACAATAAAAGACGAAGAACACTGGCACAATTAGATATCGAATTTAGGTTGTGGGTGTCACATGAGGTAATTATAATGAGAATGTCTCTTATTAAATGACATATTACAAGTAATCTTTAAAACTAACCTAATTAGTTTATCTATAATCTCAGCTCTTAAAGATGGGTGATGTGACGTCAAGGCTTGATCGTGTAGCCACCGGACCCTTGTTCTTGGCACATGAGTACACAAAGTATCGATTGAATGCTTTTTTATTAGGTGCAAGAGTGTAGGAGGAAAATACAAATGTACAAAACTCGAGCATTTCATACAAGGCTCTTGCTTATTTTTGAGCGAGCGTGAGAGATAAAAACCTCGTTGAAGCTGAAATGACTTACTATGGTGTCATTTGGAATATATTTGAATTGGACTATATAAGACACAAAAAGGTTGTGTTTTATTGTGATTGGGTAAGATTGAGGATAAAAATAATTGTTAAGTTGATCCTAGTACTAATTTGATCATGGTTGACTTATCCAAGTTGAAGAGCAACGAGAACGTGAGCGATGAGCCATTTGTTTGTGATTTTCAAAAGGTCAATCAAGTGTTTTACTAGGAGTATATTAACAATGAGCCGTGGTCAATTTTCCTACACGCGCCAAAGCGTCTAACCAATAGCGTGGATGACTTGGATACTCCTATCGAATATTAATCTATTTTAGATGATAACCATAATTTGAAACAATTTTTATATTTGTAATAAGTATTCCAATTTTTAGATTTGTAATAAGTATTCCAATTATTCATTTGGATTTGATTAATTTGTTTATTTGAATCAAAATTGGTTGGTTGATAAGTGAATATGTTAATTTGGATTTTAATTAGTTTAAGCATTAATTCAAAGTCCGTGATATGGCCCAAATTGGAATTTTTTTAGATTTGTAATAAGTATTCCAATTATTTGAAACAATGCTTTGTTTGGTATGTGATCATGGATTTGTATTCTTATAATGTTGTTAACTTGCATTCTTCTAGTGGTTTATTATTATCGGACGACAATTTAATGCTTTTATTCATTTGGATTTGATAACTTTTTATGGATTTGAATCAAAATTGGTTGGTTGGTTAATGAATATGTTAATTTGGATTTTAATCAGTTTAAGCATGGATTTAATGTCTGTGACATGACCTGAATTTGAAATAATTTTTAGATATATAATAAGTGTTCCATTTATTTGAAACAATGCTTAGTTTGGTTTATGACATGGATTTGTATTCGTATAATGTCGTTAACTTTTATTCTTCTAGTGCTTTAATTCATTTGAATTTTTATCAATTTAATGCTTGTATTCCATTGTCTACTAGCGACTTTCATCCAGAAGGGGGGACATATTACCTAAAAGATAGCGTTCATAGAACGTGCCTTGGAGTAATGTAATAACCCTTAATTTTGAATAATTGACTTTGTACAATTTTGCCATGTGAGATAATTATTTAAATAATGGAAGTTAGAGTAAATATTATTTTAAGTGATTTAAGAGATAATATTTACTGAGTTTTGCATGTTTACTGTTGAGAGAAGGTAAACATCATCATGTTATGTTTTATTGCGTCGTTGTGCTTTAAGCGACGTTTATGGCATATATTTCAATTGGATAATTATAAACGAATAAAATGAAATAGGAACATGAAATATTGTACGATATTCCGGATGCCAATTTTGAGGGTGCGGTTAGTCCTGAAATAGTCGAGATAGTCAAAATAAGAGCCATATTGTATTTTTCAGTTCCGAGCACTTTTGACAGGTTATGACTCAATTATGTAGTTACGAGTCATTTTAATGGTGTATTAACATTTAAAGATGTGAATTAATGTTAAGTGCCCGATTAAGTCTTCCAACCCTCTTATTTTCCCCAATTATATGTTTTACACTTAAAGAGAGTTAGAGAGAAGAGAGAGCTTGGGAGAAAATGGGAGAAAATAGAGAATTGGAGATTTGGAGCTTAGAATCGTTGCTACGGGAAGAAAATATGAGGCTACAAACTTGAGGCAAGTTTCTAACTTGCTAGTGTATGATTTAATGTGGATAATCTGCATATATAGTTGTGTTTTTGGAGTTTTAACCATTAATGGGTTTTTAATGATTTTAGTGTTTAAACCCTTAATCTTGGATTTAAATTTGATTTGAGTTGGAAATATTAGTTAGATGTTGTGTAGGAATGAATTGGGTAAGTTATTAGTTGATGATGTTGAGATTGGATGGAATATTTGAGATTGGGGGAAATTTAGGATTCATAACCCGTAGCCCCAAACTGGGCATTTCTACCAGGCCGAATCGATTCTCCTATATGGGAGGCTACAGTTCTGGGGAGCCGAATGGATTCGGGTTAAGGCTGAATCAATTCGGGCTGAGATAGGAGGTTGGTTCTCTCAACCGAATCAATTCATTTTTGGGAGAATCGATTCGCTATCAGGGGAGAATCGATTCAGCCCTAGGCGAATCGATTCGAAAACCCTGCTGTTTTATAGGATTTTTCTAACTTAGTTTCTCGTCATGTTCTTTAAGGTTTAAGGCTTAGTATCCTTCTCTTTGGAAGTAATAAAGAGTATTAGAGGTTTTTAGGAGACTAGTATTGAGGGGAAAATTTTGGTTGATGGCTTATGGTATTATCTTGAACTCTTGGAGACTAGTGTAAGGATGATTGTACTTTGTAGCCTACATCATAAATAAAACATGACCTCATTAATAAGAAATGTATATTTTAAATTGGCACAAAATGGCTAAGCATTAATGATTTTTGAGAATGTAAAAAGTGAATGTTTTAAATGGCCATAACTTATAAATGATAATTTGCATATACACACCTCTCTAAATCTCTATCATAAGGGAAGTTACGCGCATGAGGTGAAGTCCCCTGCAGGGTGAATATAGTCCTCGGCCATAGGACCAGTTATTATATATTGTGTGATTATTGTTCGAAGTCAGTTAATTCTAGGTGTGGTTATGACTCATTGTCGAAGGTATATGGCCGCTTCTCAACGTCACGCGATGTAGGATGCCCTGGTTATCTTGGTGATAGGCCCTGGAAGATGATAGCCATTTAGGGGCGCATCCAGTGGGGGTACCCAGAAGGATGGTCTTAGAATCGTTATATGATGTGATTATAACCATTATTAATAAAAGTGGAACATGTAATGATGGTAAAGCGTTTGGTGAGATAAACTGCTTTAAATATGTTTCCTATAGAGAAAAGGAAATTGTGAAGTTGAATGGTGTAAAACTGATTTGGTGAAATAAATTGATTTAAATATGTTTCCTAAAGAGAAGGAGGAACTGTGCATTTAAGTTGTGTAAAACTGAAATGAAATCTCAATAAGTGAAACTTAGATATTTTCTCATGCGGAAACAAATATTGTTCATTGTTATTGATATTATGCTTGGTTGTGCTTTTAGACTGAGATGCGAGAAATCTTATCATTATCTGTGAGAGTAAGTTCAGTTTTTAATTGATGATTAAATATTCATAACTATCATGCATTTTAGTCATATGGTGATCATATGAAGGTGGGCCCTGACCCGTCTATATCTCTTTGTTTTGCATGAATTCTATATTCGCCCAGGTGATCCATCGCAAGGATGCCCGTATTGACCTCTCCATCCCGGTTGTTCTGGAGCTATAATATTTTGCGGATGTTGTAGGATATTCGTTCTAGACGCTTCTATCTTTTGTACTCTAGCTATGATCAATTTACATATTCGGGTGTGTTACCGAAGTTTTATACCTGTTTAATATAATGTGATATTTAATTTTAATACTCGGTGTAACCTGCTTGTATGATTTGTTAATCGACAACTTATTCGGTTATTACATTGTCCTTTATTGTTATACTGTTATTCATTTTTTTATATCCACCTTCTTTTCAAATTGATTTGTCTAAATGATCTTCTTTAAACTTACAAATACAAATTTTGACAATCTGTTTTCTAAAATAATTGGTGGTTATCTTGTATTATTATTTTAACGACAGTGATGCTAAGAATGGACCATCTATGATTCCTGTATTTATTGGAGTATCGGGCTGTCCACCTCTTATTTTAATGAGCGGGTTAGATTCGTTAATTATTTTATTCCTTTCATAAATTTCCAACAGTTATAGGGTATATTCTCCTGAATATAAATATTGAAGGAATGGTGGAACAATTTATCCAAGTTATGAGTGAAGATTTGGTTCTACTAGATCATTTTGATGGCGAAAAATTCACTCATTAGCAAGAGAAAATCATGTTCTTTCTCAGATCTCTCAAACTTTTGAATATTCTTGATGATGGATTTTAACCTCTACCCGCACCCACACCTGAAGATACTCAAGATATCAAGAAAAAAAATGTGTGAATATGAATTTATGTGTCGATGACACATTCTTAATGCCTTATCTCAAAATGTCTATAGTGCACATCGAATGATTCTTATGGCAAAGGAATTATGGAAGGCATTAGAGAAAAATATGAAAATGAGTAAGCGAGTAACTTTAAGTTTCTTATTTATAATTATATTAATTATAAATGTCTAATGATAAATATGTCGTTGTAGAAGCCCATAAACTCAAACAAATAGTCGGTGATCTTAAAGCCACTAAAATAAATCTCTAAGATGAATTTTAAGTGGGGGTGGTTGTTTAAAAATTTCTTTCCGCTTGAACTAGCTTTAAGAAAAAAATTAATCATGATGAAAAGACATACATAATAGAATTCCTTCTTTGCCATATTCATAATGAATAAGATTCTCATAATCGGGAGAAGAAGGAATATCAATGTGATAATCATTTCAAGGAAAATATGGTTGAGGATAAAAAATCTAAGATTAATAAAGATTCTAAACTTAAAGCAAGTAATGATTAAAATTTCGAAAACCAGGGTATAAATAAAAAGAAGGGAAAATGCTAATTTTGTGTCAAACCGGGTCATTTTGCTCTAGAATTTCGACTTAAAAAGAAGATATTTAAGGGAAAAAAAGTGACAAAGAAAATCAACAATGTTTAAGATCTTATTACAACGGTTTGTGAAGAAAATTCTATGGATAATGAAAGTGGATGGTAGTTAGATACCGGTGCAACCATTAATATCAGCAAATACCAGTCTCTTTGCAAAACATGTCAAGAGATTGATGGAAAAGAAGTAAAAATGACAAATAACTTCCACATCAAAGTAATTGGAAAGGGCACAGTGAAATTAAAATTACATCTAAGAAGGTTCTTACTTTGATTGATGTACATCATGTATCTAAAATGTGTAAAAAATCTCGTTTCTTGAGACCATCTCAATAAGAGAGGATTCAAACACTTGTATGAGTCGAATAAAATTGTCCTATCCGAGAATGGTCAATTTATTAGCAAAGGGTTCTCTTGTAATGACATGTTCAAATATAATATAATAAATGATATTAGTTCTATTTATATGATTGATTTTATTTCTTTATGGAATAATAGATTTGGTCATGTTAATTATAGAAGTATTAAAAATATGACTAATCTAGGATTATATTCTAATTATAAAATTGACCATTACAATAAATATGAAATTTGTGCTCAATCTTAGATAACTAGAAAATCATTTAAATATTTTGAGAGGATTTCTAAAATGCATAATGATATACAAAGTCATGTATATGACGTATATAGTAATGTCACTCGTGGAGCAAATAAATATTTTTTTAATTTTTATCGATGATTACTTAAAATATATATATATATATATATATATACACACACACACACATTTAAATGTAAAGATGACGTGTTAGAGAAATTTCTAATTTTTAAAGTAGAAGTTGAAAGTCAACAAAATCATAAAATCAAAGTCCTATAATCCGATAGTGGTTATGAATACCACTCAAATGAGTTTATTAAATTTTGTAATACTCATGGAATGATCCATCACGACACCATACATACCATAATAAAATGGAACATCGGAAAGGAAAAATAGGAGTTTGGTTGAAATGATAAATGCAATGTTAATCAGTTTTGTGTTGCCTTTGTCTACGTGGGGTGAAGTAGTTTTATCTACATGTTATATTGTAAATAGAGTTCCATTGAAAAACAAGGATATTTCACCATATGAAGTATGGTTTAGTTGTAAAACTAATCTTAAATGTTTCAAAGTTTGAATATATCTTTCTTAAGTAAGAAAACCTGACCCGCTAAGAGACATAAGTTAAGAAATAGGACTTACAAATCTAAATTTATCGGATACTCTAACAACAGTACAACTTATAGAATTTTGAATCTTGAAACTTATGAAATTATTGAGTAGGTAGACTTGCAATTTTTTGAACATCTAACAAAGTCAGATACTTTGAATCAAGGATTGGAAAATAGTAATTCGAATCTTGATGCCTCAACTTCTAATGTTCTATCACAAACAAGATCACCTTTGAAATCAACAAATGATGTTAAACCAAGGATAAGTAAGAGACAAAGAACTGAGAAGGCATTTGGACCTTACTTTGAAATTTATCATATTGGGGGATATGTGAATGAAACTAAGAACAAACCAAATTTGTTCTTAATGTGGAAGATGAACCGAATACATTTTAGGAAGCGATAAAATCTAGGGATGCTATCTTCTGGAAAGAAGCAATCAATGATGAAATGAACTCAATTTTTTCAACTTAAACTTGGGTTATTACAGATCTCAACCCTTGGAGCAAAACCAATTGGATGAAAATGGATATTTAAAAGGAAATTAAATCCGGATGGTAAGATTAAGAAATTTAAAGCCAAATTAGTTGCTAAAGGCTATAAATAGAAGCATGTAATTGATTATTTTGACACATATGCACCCGTCATACCTATAACTTCTATTAGGCTTTTAATATCTCTTTCTTCTATTCACAATTTAGTGATGCATCAAATAGATGTAAACATGACTTTTCTAAACGGTGATTTAAAAGAAGAGATTTACAAGAAGAAACTGACGGGTTTGTTTGCTTGGACAAGAAAAAAAATGTGTAAAGTAGTTAAATCACTTTATTGCTTTAAATGTGTTCTTATGCAATGTTATGAATTTTTTTCTAAGGTAATAAGATCCCATGGTTTTAAAGTAAATGTATTTATAGTAAATTTGACAGTGGTGTTGGTGTCATCATTTGCTTACATGTGGATGACATTCTTATATTTGGCTCAAGTGTCAAATATGTGTAAGAAACTAAGAGGTTTCTGTTACTAAACTTTAATACGAAGGATCTTGGGGAACTTGATGTTATTCTAGCAATCAAAATAGTAAGAAAAGATAATACATTAACATTATCTGAATCTCACTGTATTGAAAAGGTTCTTACGAAATATAATCATTTTGAGCTTAAGCCTGTAACCACACAAGTTGATCATAGTAACAACTTAATGAAAAATATTGGGCGTACTATGGATCAACAAAAATATTACACTATTATTGGAAGTCTTATGTATGCAATGCATTGCACTAGACCAAACATTTACAGTTTCTAGATTACTTAGATATCTGAAAAGGACTATATATTACGACTTACATTATGTTGGGTATCCATTTGTATTAGAAGGATATAGTTATTCTAGCTAGAATAACCTCAAAAAAAAATCCAAGTCCACGACTGGTTGGATATTTACTCTAAGAGGAGAGGCTATTGCTTGGGGATCAAAGAAACAAACGTGTGTGTATGATTCAACAATGTAATCAAAATTCATTACCCTACCCGATCCAAGTATAGAAGAGGACTGTCTTAATAACTTATTATTTAATATTCCTTTATGGGAAAATCAATCTCCTACTTTTATGAATAGTTGTGATAACCAGACTACAATATACAAGGTTTCAAGCAAAACCTATAATTGGAAATCTAGACACATTATACTAAGGCATCAAATTTTGAGATAATTACTGAAAGAAGGAGTAATTATAGTTGACTGTGTTGAAATGAACAAGAATTTATCAGATCTCCTGACTAAACGTCTTGTTAGAAAGATTATATATATCACTTCAAAAGGAATGGGACTAAGGTATACAATATAAACCAACTATATTTAATGGGAACCAAATTATGTCTTTAAAATATAGACAAAGTTTAAAGTGGTACTAACATGTTAAATGCTAGTTACGGAACACTAGGAACTTATATGTGATAGTCCATTCGTATGTGGTTAGTGTTGGCATTATGCATGATTGAGGAGGAAGGTTAACGAAAAAATACCACTTAAGTCGTTTAATTCAAGATTAAACTATCTAAATTGCTACGAACAGTTTGTTGATGAAACTCTTTTCTTAAAATAAATTTCTTAACACAAGTTGTGTAAAAAAGTATGAACAAGTTATTTAAGGTCTAGGTTTACCAGTTTTGAAACGAAAAAATTATAAAGAAATCAAATCAACACAACCTCAAGAAATGGATGGGAGGAAGATGAAGTATACAAGTACAATTTTAACGTGGTAAAACCCCACCCAATTGGGGAAACATCCACGGAGGCCTCTACACCTCAAAAGTAAAAATTCACTAAAATTGAGTAACAAGTTACAAACTATATAACAATCAAGACACATAATCAAGCCTAAATTAAGTTAAGTAATTATACCAACTCCTCTGGCGTTTTCTAACTTTTCCTAAGGCTCTGATGTTATTGATGCTCTCTCAGCTTTGTAACTCCACTCCTTTTAGATTTATGACGACTCAATATGTTCAGAATCTCTTTACCAATAATATTTAGTGTTGTAGTGTGAAAGTGTAAGTGGTGATGTGCTCTAAATCACATGCATGCAACCCACACACACTTATTACCGACCAAATGATTATCAAATTACAAATAAATTCTAAAATGCAATGAGGATTTCTAAAATCATGTTGATCGAAACTCAAGACTTTGTATCTTTCAATTTATCCACAGATCAAGAGGGAATCTTGCTATAAAAAAGAACCAAGATCCTAAACACTTTCGTTATTCAAAAATATTTAAAAATATTTCACAAAATGTTAAATAATTGAAAGTGTAAATCCACAATCCAAATCTTAACTAGATCTAACTCTGAGTACTCTAAAAAACTGAAACTAGAAATGATTTTTTTGGTTTAGGGTTTGAACAAAAAATAACAGTTTAAAAACAACCTATAAAATGAGATTTCTCAAAAGAAGAAATCAAAACTAGTAAGATAAATGTGAAGTGTATCACAGACTCATAAATCTCAGATTTCTATGAAAGAAAATAAGATTTGTAATATGTGACTAGGTGGACAAGAGATTAAGAACAAGAGAGGATGGATCTTCTCAAATCTAGAACTAACTCAACTCTTAGAACTATTTTCAGGTGAGATTTGGCCGGAGTTTGGTTTGGGTTTGTATTTTTCACTCTCTTTTTCTTTTCTCTCTCTATCTTTCTCTCTCTCTCTCTCTCTCTATCTCTATCTCTCTCTCCTCTATTTTTTCTCTAAAAAACGAGTTGAACTAAAAGTTAGAATTGAACAGAAGAAGTCTCCTTTTATACAAGGAAGATAATGATCTAGAAGATCTCAGGCAAATAAACGATCAAGATTTGATCGAAGGAAATCTAATTGCTACCAATACACTGTCATTATAAAGGCTCTGATTAGTTTAAGTGTAAACACAAGCATCAGGAAAGAACACATGAAAGCCATAGATTAAAACGATCCAAGGGTTCTAAATCACTCTCAGGAATGTGAGTGTAAAGAAACACATATCCAACCGATATAAGTGCAACATGTGTAAGGCTAACGCGTGTTTTTGGTCTTTCACAAATACAAATTTACCAACAATATTATCTAGCTCTTTCGGTTTCTACCCAAGCCAAGTTTTAAGAGCTTTTATTGATTACAAAACAATCCACAACATTTGTAAAAACCAATTTTAAGTTTCTAAAAATTGTTTAAAAAATCTTTAAAATTATTTAGAATATCCCAAAAATTATGGATTTTTTTAATGGGATTTAACTCACATACACCCATATTATGAATAATGCAACAAATGAATGCAATCTTAGATGAGATGTTGGTGCTTATCCTTACGGAATAATTTGAGGAATTCAAAATGAAGAGTCTGAAGGCTTTTTTGTCAAACTAGGATATGACTCAATTTTCTCACCATTTCCAAACTAGATGAGCACCTATGTAATATAAACTCAAGTGAGTCAAAGATATAGGGTGCTTCAATCTTCCCCTTTGGAAATATGAGACAAAATCTCCTTTGAGTCATCGAGGACTCGTAGGGATACAAAAGAAATAAGAAAAACCTATTCCCATACAAAAATTCTATCTACCCAATATCCTAGAAAAGGAAAATTACATATCTCAACTAATTACAGACCAATACCCTATCAAAATTTCAATGTAACTGAAGGTACTGATTCTTAAAAATGAGATAACTAAGATCAATCTTGTTAGTTGAGAATACAACAAGAATGTCTAAGAAGACTCAAATTTCTCTCCCATTTTGTCTCAAATGGACAAAGGGCAAAGAAAACAAGTATGAAACAATAAATGATTATTCTGCCATAACCATACCAATAGATTTGTGCAAGGATTCAAATCAAAGATAGTGTAATGTCTTAGTGAACAAGTCAACTAATTGCAATTTATTAGGCATGTAATTAATTTCTAAGTCCTTAGATTCAACTAACTCACGTGTGAAATGATATTTGATTTTAATATGTTTGGTACGAGAGTGCTGAACTAGATTTTTAGAAATATTAATCACGCTTTGATTGTCACAATAGAGATGTAACTTTTCTTAAGTTATACCGTAATCTTTCAGCATTTGTTTTAGCCAAAGAAATTGAGCACAACATCTTCATGCGGCAATATATTTGGATTCAACAGTAGACAAGGAAGTGAAATTTTGTTTCTTACTACTCCATCCTACCAAATTGTTACCAACGTAGTATCACGCTCCTGAAGTACTCTTACTATCATCAAAACCCAATCAGCATCGGTGTAACCTACTATAGTACTAGAAGTGTCTTTAGTGTACCAAAGTCCTAGGTTTAGAGTGTCTTTAATGTATTTGATAATTCTTTTGAGGCATAATAGATGACTCTATTTAGGATTGTTTTGATATCGGGCACACACACAGATAGAGTACATGATATAAGGACGGGAGGCAGTAAGGTAAAACAAGCTTCCTATCATACTACGGTATAAGGTAAAATCGATGGATTTACCATTCTCATCTTTAGAAAGTTTGATAGAAGTACTCATAGGAGTCATAGCTTCTTTTGATGTTTTTAAGCCAAATTTCTTAACAATCTCTAAAGCGTATTTGGACTGTGATACAAATAAGCCATCTGAATTTTGTTAACTTGGAGCCCTAAGAAGAATTGTAACTCTCCCATAAGTGACATTTGAAATTCTTTGTGCATGATGTCTGAGAAGGTCTTAACTTCTAAAGGGGAGGTGGATCCAAAAATGATATCGTCAACATAAACTCAGGCTATAGTAATATTGTTGTCAAAACGTTTGACAAATAAGGTTTGGTCATTCCCCACTCTCCTAAAACCGTTGTCTAAAAGAAAGGTGGATAGACATTCATACCAAGATCTAAGAGCTTCTTTAACCCATAAAGGGATTTTTTAAGACGATAAACATAATTTGGATGGTGAGGGTCAATTAACCCTTTGGGTTTTCTACGTAGGTCTCCTCAGTCAAGATGCCATTAAGGAAATAAGATTTAACATCCATTTGATATAGTGTGAAATGCAAATGACAAGCTATTGCAAAAAGTAAGCGAATATACTCGAGGTGAGTGACAGGAGCAAAAGGTTCCTCAAAATATATTCCTTCAATCTGAGAGTAGCCCTAGGCAACAAATCTAGGTTTATTTCGAATAATCATCTCAGATTCATCTGTTTTATTTTTAAAAATTCAACGTGTGCCGATAACCCTTTTATTTTTAAGCATGGGTACAAGATACCATACATCATGAATGACAAATTGAAGAAGTTCCTCGTGTATAACACTTATCCACAAAGTTTCATTCAAGGCTTCATTTACAGTCTTTGACTCAATAAGAGACACAAAGCATGCAAAATGAACAATGTTACCAAGTTGAGATCTTGTACGAACAGTCTCAGTAGGATTACCAACTACACTATCTGAAGGGTGATATTTGGAAACCCAGTTAGGTACTTCAGGGGTCTCAGTTGGTAAGGATTCAACTATTTCTGGAGAATCATCATTTAAAATGTTTTCGAATTCATCCACCATAGCTGGTTATTTGATCTTACTTTCTACATTAGTGTCACTTACAACCACATTAATGGATTCCATCATGGTTTTGGTACGAAGATTGTTGGCACGGTAGGATCTACTATTTTGGGAGTATCCTAAGAAAATGGCGTTATCTCCTCTGGTTTTGAATTTAGACAGATGTTCTATGTCCTTACAGACATAATAGTTGCTACCAAAGGTTCTAAAGTATTTTAGGTTAGGCTTCTTCCTTTACGAAAGCTCATAGGATTTTTGTTTCGTATTTTTCCTTACGTAGACACGATTGATTATATGACAGGCTGTACGAATAGATTCTACCCAAAGAAATTTAGGTAGATTCTTCACATGAATCATCACATGGGCCATTTCTTAAAGAGTGCAATTTTTATGCTCAACAATTCCATTTTGCTGAGGTGTCTTAGGGGTACTAAATTCATGTTTGTATCCATTATAGTCACAGTATTCAATACACCCGAATATATAAATTCTCCTCCTCTATCACTACGAATTCAATCTACTTGGGAATCCTTTTCATTTTCTATACGAACTAAAATTTTCAAAAAGTTTCTGAGTTGTGTTTTAAAAAGGCAACCCAAATAAATCGAGTGAAGTCATCAACCATAACTAAGATATAACTGTTTACACAAAGACTAACAGTACGAGATGGACCCATTAGGTCCATATGGATGATTTCTAGAGGCTTAGTGGATGGAACTTCTTTAACTTTCTCGTGGGGAGCCTTAATAATTTTTCCTTCTTGACAGGGAGCATATATGATGTTTAAAATATGTTTGATCTTAGGAAGACCTCTAACTATCTCTTGGGAGCACAATTTTCTAAGACTATCATAATTAATGTGGCCCAGCCTATTATGCCATATCTCATTGTCATCCATTCTGGCAATGTTACAAATCTCTGTGCTTGGATTGATGGTGTAACAGTTATCTGGAGTACGGAGTCCTGTAATAATGCAATCACCTTTTTTATTTAAAATTTTGCAATTGTTCTTTGAAAAGGTGACAGTATGGTTGGAGTCATAATACTATGATATACTTAGTAAATTGGCTTTAAGACTTTTATCGAAGAAAACATCCTCAAGAATGGGTAATCCTTCTTCATGGAGTGTTCCTTTATCAATGATCTGGGTTGATACACCATCTACAAACAAGACTTTTCCTCCGAAGAAGTTAGTTTTGTTTGAGAGTCTATAATCATCCTCGGTCATGTGTTTGGAACATTCAGAGTCTAAATACCATCCAGATGCCGCGTGTTCAGCTTTAAAAGAACTGATCATAATCTTGCATTCCAACTGGAGTAATAGATCAACTTTTTTGACCCAAATTGCTCTAGTTTTCAATTTGTGCTTATTAGCTCGTATTTGATAAAACTTGCGAGCTTCTATATTTTCTTTAAAAGATTTTTGCACGGATTTATTAGTATTATAGACAATTTGATCAATTGGTTTATAAAAGAATATAGGATTCCTTTTTGTTGATGGTATTTTAGTATTAATCAGCCTCTTTCTGTTTTGATAGTTATAATTCTTATTTGGCTGTCTAGGAAGGACATAGTTGTTTCAGCTTCTCCTAGAATAATTGAAGTTATGGTAAACAAGAGAGTTATAGACTGGATTACATAAACGTTTAGAATAGAAACCATCAAGGGAATGTCCATAGACATCACAATAGGAGCAGTAAGATAGCACGTACAATTCATAACCTTAGAAAAAAATTTATTCGAAGGCTTGTCTAGGTTTTGAGATCTAGTTTTGTTCCTAGGTGGCACATGATGAAATGAAAAATTATCTTGTCGAATAGGGGGGGTAGACGTATTTAGACTTATGTTCAACATTATGCTTAGAGTTACTTGATTCACCAATGTCTAACTTATGTTGTTTATATCAAACTCATTTTTCAAACATTGAAAGTCTAGACAAGTTTCAATAGGTCTTTTGCCACCAGGCACAAACTTTACTGTTTCAAAGTTTTTAGTTTGTCTCTTAGAGTTGGGACAAAATCCTATTCCAGTTCTGTCATCAGAATTGGTTTTACTTTCAGCAACACAGTCTTCAAAACAGTTAGAATTATTTTTAAATTTTGCAAATTTTTTGAAGTTTATTGATGTCTTTTCTTTTGTTTCTTCCAATTCTAACAACATTCCTTTGTATTTCTTTTCCAAAATTTCATTTGAGTCAGAAAATTCTTTTAATTTTTGTTCAAAATTTTTTGTTTCATAGATGAGCATAGATGAGCTCTAAGTCTTGCATAGATGAACTGGAAAAATTTTGTTTCAAATGAAAATTTTTTGTTTCATTTGAGTCAGAAAATTCTTTTACTTTTTGTTCAAAATTTTTCCAACTCTAAGTCTTGCATAGATGAGCTCTATTATGTTTATGAATTTTGTCTAAGTTAACTCTACTGTCACTAGCAATGTGTCCTAACTTCCCTCATCTATAACATTCCACATTTTTAAGGTCTCTCTCAAGTCTATTTTTTATTATCAGTCTGGTGTTTGTCTTGTCTTCTCTCATGAGGCCTATTATTAGATTGGTTTGGATAAGTAAGTTTTCCTTGCCGTTTTGCTATTTTATTTCGAAAGTTCACAATTTTCTTAAACTGCTTAGTCATCAAGGTAAGCTGATTATCCAGACTATCTAAATTACAGCCCTTATCAGAGTCTAAGTTAAAGTCAGGAATACTACGTGTGGTCAACTTAGATGAAAAAACAAGATTAGAACTAAATTGTCTCTTTTGGGACTGGGTTAATTTTTTTTTAAATTCTAATTCTATTTCCACAGTTCTCAATTTTCTACTGAGGAGTTCAGGTGTGAGATTTTGATCATCCATCTCCACAATTGCATATCTTTTATTATCAAATTTCTGTGGAAGTGATATTAATATTTTAGAGACAATTTCCTTTCTATCATATACAATCCCATTGGCATGAAATTTAGTCACAATGTTTGTCAATCTAATATAGAAGTCATCAAATAAATCAGTCCCAGTCATGATCCAGGAGTTCAACTGCTGGATTAACATTTGTGTTATAACAGTTTTAACTCTGGTGTCCCCCTCATGTGCAGTCACTAGGGTGTCCCATGCTTCCTTAGAGGTGGAACATAATGATATCCTCTTAAATTTGTGTTCATTGATAGACATGAATATGGCATTTTTTCCTTTGTTATTGTTAAGGGAAGTCTATTTCTCTTCTTTAGTGAATTCACTTAGTAACTTTCTAATCCTCATAGTACTTACTTTAGCGACTGGTTTAGTAAGAAATCTATAACCATTTTAAATAGCATCCTAGACATCATCTCCCAAAGTCCCTTGGATGAAAGCAACCATCCTTAACTTCCAGTAAGGAAAATTGGTTCCATCAAAGAGAGGGGGACTGGACAGGTTACCTAGTCTATTAAATTTCTCGTCCATAATTTGTTTTGAGAAAACAATTTCATAAAATCAAGATCTAAAGAATTTTTAAAAAACCAAAGCTCTTATACCAATTGAAAAAATACCACTTAAGTCGTTTCATTCAAGATTAAACTATCTAAATGGCTCGGAACAGTTTGTTGAAGAAACTATTTTCTTAAAAAACATTTCTTAACACAAGATGTGTAAAATAGTATGAACGAGTTATTTAAGGTATAGGTTTACCAGTTTTGAAAACCAAAACTTATAAATAAATCAAATTAGCACAGCCTCAAGAAAGGGATGAGAGGCAGAGGAAGTATATAAGTAAAATTTTAATGTGGTAAAACCCCACCCAATTGGGGAAACATCCACGTAGGTCTTTACACCTCAAAAGTAAAAGTCCACTAAAATAGAGTAACAGGTTACAAAATATATAATAATCAAAACACACAATCAAGCCTAAACTAAGTTAAAAAATTATACCAACTCCTCTGGCATTTTCTGACTTTTCCCAGGGCTCTAAAGTTGTTGATGTTCTCTCAGCTTTGTAACTCCACTCTTTTTAGCTTTACGTCGACTCAATATGTTTAGAATATCTTTACCAACACTATTTAGTGTTGTAGTGTTAAAGTGTAAGTGGTGATGTGATCTAAATCACATGCATGCAACCCACACACACTTATTACAGACCAAATGATTATCAAATTACAAATAGATTCTAAATTGCAATGAGGATTTCTAAAATCAATTTGATTGAAACTCAAGACTTTGGATCTTTCAATTTATCCACTAATCAAGAGGGAATATTTCTATACAAAAGAGCCAAGATCCTAAACACATTCGTTATTCGAAAATATTTACAAATATTTCATAAAATGTGAAATAATTGAAAGTGTAAATCCCCAATCAAGATATTAACTAGATCTAAGTCTGAGTACTCTCAAAAACTTAAACCAAAAATGATTTTGTTGGTTTAGGGTTTGAACAACACATAACAGTTGAAAAACAACCAACAAAAATGAGATTTCTCAAAAGAATAAATCAAAACCAATAAGATAAACGTGAAGTGTATCACAGACTCACAAATCTCAGATATCTATGAAAGAAAATAAGATTTGGAATACGTGACTGGTTGGACAAGAGATTAAGAACAAGAGAGGATGGATATTCTCAAATCTAGAACTAACTCAACTCTCAGAACTATTTTTAGGTGAGATTTGGCCGGAGTTAGGTTAGGGTTTGTATGTCATCTTGCTTTTTCTTTTCTCTCTATCTCTCTTCTCTCTTTTTTCTCTCAAAAATGAGGTGAACCAAAAGTTAGAATTGAACGGATGAAGTCTCCTTTTATACAAGGAAGGGAAGGCTCTAGAAGATCTCAGGAAAATGAACGATCGAAGGAAATCTAATGGCTACCAACACACCGCGATTATAAAGGCTTTGATTGGTTTAAGTGTAAACAAAAGGATCAGGTAAGAACGCATGCAGGACATAGATTAAAATGATCCAAGGGTTCTCAATCACTCTAAGGAATGTGAGTGCAAATAAACATAGATCCAACCGATATAAGTGCAACACGTGTAAGGCTGAGATGACATATAAAATGCGTGTTTTTGGTCTTTCATAAAGATAAATTTTACCCATAATATTATCTAGCGCTTTCGGTTTCTACCCAAGCCAAGTTTTAACATCTTTTATTAATTACAAAACAACCCAAAACATTTGTAAAAACAAATTTTAAATTTCTAAAAATTGTTTAAAAAATCTTAGAAATTATTTTGAATATCCCAAAAATTATGGAAAAAGTATTTTAATGCGATTTAACTCACACACAACCATATTATGAATAATGAAATTCATGAATGAAATCCTAGGTGAGATGTTGATGTTGATCCTTTAGGAACATGAAGTTGTAAGGTTATATGAACTAAGTTTATTTTGTGGAATACACACACACAACCTAATTAAAATTAGCTAAGAAGAGATATTTCCCAATTTTAATTTCTGTAGCAGATTGATAAGTTGACAAGAACAATTTCCAATTAATGCGATGAGATTGATAACTTGATTAATCAAAATAAAATTATCCAATTTTATTAATTTTATCCTAAGCATACATCTATGTGATTTAATAAAGTAATTTGCAAAAATTACAACCACAACGCGCCAATGTACGAGGAAAACCCAAATGGGAAAAACCTCGGACGTCTGGGCCTAGACAAAATCCACAACAAAATAGGTTTTACAAGAGACTCAAAAGACTTACATACATTGACTCACTCAAGACATACTTATGCCGTCCTCGACTTCCGAATTTGTAGTACGCGAAGCTCCAACGCGTTGCTCAACTCTACTCGTGTCGCGGTATCCACTGAAACCAAAAACCACCGTCTCAACTAAGGTTGAATGCAAAGATCCACTGCAAACTTGCTTGGTGAATGTCAAGTTGATTGTAAGGGGTTTTGTTTCAAAAGTTAAAAATGGTGTTGGAGATTGATTTTACCAAAAAGTGGGAAGTTATGAAAAATGCTCTCAAGAGGATATAAAACTTCCTTATGGAAAATAACTAATTTTCGTCCATATATTAAAAATGTAAAAGTAGTGGACCAAAACAGTTTTATGAAATAACTTCCCGAAAATAAGTTAAAAAATTTAAAATCTGGCAGATCTCGTTCAAACGAGGTCGTTCGAACGACATGTCATTCAAACGAGGTTGTTCGAATGACATGTCGTTCGAACGAGTTATCTAACGATGTTCCAGTGTAGAATTAGATAGGTCATCAAAAATCTCATTCGAACGAGGGCATTCGAACGACATTTCTAACGAGTTTCCAGTGTGGCCTGGGGAATGTGCTTAGATCTAGGTCGTTCGAACGACCTAGAGAAATTTCGAACGAGATGTCAAATTTTTCATAGAGAAGGTTAAAATAAATTTAAAAAATAATTCTTTATAGAAATTGAATTTTTGTGAACTTTTCTCTATGTGAAATTTTTTCGTTTATAAAAAATACTCCAACACTTAAAATGATTTTGGTTATATACCTTTTAGAAGAGTGAACATGACATGCATATTGATGTCGCGTGAACTTTGGATACAATGCTCGAATCTTTACAGTTGAATGAGCTTGATGAGGAATGACCCAAAATTGTTTTGTCCAACGAAATGTAGAGAAGATTACAAATGACTCGATTGGAAATTTGTCCTTAAAAATCTCCCCCTTTGGCTATTCCGGGACAAAACAAAATAAAAAAAAATGAAATAAAAGACTGAATTTGCTAAGCCAACCGTCAAGCTGATTCTAAGGCCCGTCGCAAAAACCCAAATAAAAAGACAGACTAAGTAACGCGACTGAAGATGCTGCATAAGAGTAGGTGACGTATCCTACACACATGAAACAAAAAATTCATAAACGCATGGGGAAGTAGGGAATGGAAAACATATAAACATATAAAACAGTGTGTTATGAACTCCCCCTAAAATATGCATACGTTGACTATTAAGAAATTAACTCCCCTAAATTATGAATTCCCCTTATCAATATTTCTCCCCCTTTTTGTCCGGAAAAGACAAATGGATGAATAGCCTGCATGTTAAAAGATAATCGAGAGAACAATAGGAAATAAAACCAATAAGAGTAACTGACAAAGGGAATAACATGATAATTCATTAACCAATAAGGGAAATGCCAAATATACAATGTGCATACACGTCATAAGAAAAAAAAATCCAAACCAAATAAAAGGGTACAAGAAAGAAAATATTTCACTCAGCCTCACAATTAAAATGATAAAATAGACTAAAAATAAACTAAATCAAGGGGTAGGAGCATCATGAGGAGAATCATCGGGAAGGGATCCGGAATCGGATGAGCCTGCACCTCGACATATCTCCATGCGGTGAATGGCCTCAAGGTGCTCCAACAGAAGAGAATCTTTACAGGCCTGTGCTTTATCTCTGCGCGCTTGAGCCTCCTCCCGACGAGCTTGTGCCTCCCTTTCCTAATGCATTAAAACCAAAAGCTCCTGCAACATTGCCCTATCTTGGCACCTATCTTCCTGAATCTGCTCAAGCTGTGAATGGACAAATAAAATATCATCCGACTCTACGGGTTCGAGAACATATAAAGAAGATGGTCGATGGGTAGGACGAGAGGGTGCGGGACGATTAGGTGCATGGGTGGAGGAGGTGGCAGATTGAGTGGAGGTGGAGGGAGAGGGGGTGAGTTGAGGGGTATCGGGGGGTAAATGACCATGAGATCGACTGACCGATGACATGTCAATGGGTTGGTAGCGGGTGATGGGGACATCGGTGGATAGGCGGGGGCAGCCGACGGCAAGACAAAACATGGTAATAATAGCGGCAAAAGGTAATGCTTGGCGAGCAGAACTGTAAGGTAGGATCCTAACGGTTCGAATGACCAGAAAAAGGAAGGTGGGGAGATCTATGGCAGCTCAAATGCTAATGGCAAACATGAGATCGACGTGCATTTTGGTGATTTGTGTTGAGTTTTCACGGGGAATAAGGCACGCACACACGATCCAATTATGGACCATAAAATCTGGATGTAAGTGTTTGTGAAATATAGTGATAGTGTCGGGAGGGTTAAGCCAACACACGGTGCGCATAACGAGTGAAGGGTAAGGGCGAGCATCAGGAGACCATGGGTAGGAGGGATTATTGACCC
Source organism: Sambucus nigra (assembly GCA_949130495.1). Lineage (NCBI taxonomy): Eukaryota > Viridiplantae > Streptophyta > Magnoliopsida > Dipsacales > Adoxaceae > Sambucus > Sambucus nigra. The sequence goes on from OX422208.1 coordinate 591,157,249, forward strand.
AGGGTAAGGAGAGGATATGAGAAATGGATTCGGGAAAGACAATAATCGCCCTACCGCACACTTGAGAGGTAATACGATTCTCCCTCTCATGCATCCCAAAATAAAATTCCCGAATAAGATCGGGAAAAATAGTGTCCATGAGAGAGAATAAGGGGTCCCACCCTAAATCAGAAATCCAAGAATGGACAGTGGTGCTGTTGAGGGATTGGAGATTGACACTTTTCTCACGTACATTAGAGCGAGTGGAGAAACCTTGTGTATGATATTAGGTGTGTGCGGTGAGTGATCCCCAAAGAAGCCTAAGGTCGGGGATAGAGGCATTTGCATTGGAATCCTCATCGAAGGAAGAGGAGCGTTCCTCAGGGGAATTACTAATACGACGTAGGCGACGATTACAAGCCATGCTAAACTAGGGCAAAAACTAGAACCTACCCGAACATAATGCCAATCTAACTGCCAAACACACCAATAAGACAACAAACCAAACAACCAATCAGCAAGAATCCCACCCTCCAGAAAAAATTATAATAAAATTATTTAAGAGAAATTCCATGAAATGAAAATAAATTTTAATGAAAGAAAAACTAAGTATAATCATGGAATTTAACTTAAACAGGGCAACTCACAGAATAATAAGAGTAAATAAAGTGTCCCCAAAGTACATTGTAGAGATATACACATATTTATATATGAAATTTAGGTAACAAAAGAAGAAATCATTTTGGTTTAAAAATTTAACCCAATAGCATATATATATATATATATAATATTGAGAGAGAGAGAGAGAGAGAGAGAGAGAGATAGAGAGAGAGTGGAACCAAAGAATATAATGTGTGAACGGGATTGAATGACTCTCACTGGATTTGTGGAACCAAAGAATGTAAATGAGGCATTGAATGACTCTCACTGGATTTCTGCCATGCAGGAAGAACTTCTTCAATTTTTCATTCATGATGTTTGGTATCTTATACCTAGGCCTAATCACAAAAAGGTTATTGGCACACGTTGGATATTTAAAAATAAATCCGATGAAAGTGGGATAATCATTAGAAACAAAACTAGATTAGTTGCTCAAGGATATTCCCAAATTGAAGGAATAGATTTTAACGAGACTTTTGCTCCTGTTACTCATTTTGAATCTATTCGTCTATTCTTTGCCATAGCCTGCTTCTTGCACTTTGCACATTACCAAATGGATGTCAAATCTGCATTCCTTAATGGAATATTGACTGAGGAGACCTACGTAGAACAACTAAAAGGGTTCATTGACCCTTAATACCCAAATCACGTGTTTCTTCTTAAAAGGGCTTTGTATGGCCTAAAACAAGCACCTAGAGCCTGGTATGAGCGACTTTCAAATTTTCTCTTAGATAAAGGGTTTAAGAGAGGTGGAAATGATCAAACTTTATTTGTTAAACATTTTGACAAACACATCATTATAGCTCAATTTTATGTTGACGATATCATCTTTGGATCAACTTCTCCCTCAAAAGTTAAATCTTTTTCTGAAATTATGCATAAAGAATTTCAAATGTCTCTCATGGGGGAGTTACAATTTTTCCTGGGTCTTAAAGTTAAACAAAATTTAGAAGGATTATTTATTTCGTAATCTAAATACGCATTAGAGATTGTCAAAAAATTCGTCCTCGAGAGTGCTAAAGATGCTAAAACTCCAATGAGTACTACGGTCAAACTATCTAAAGATGAAACAGGAAAATCTATAGATCCAACCGTAGTATGATAGGAACCTTGCTATAACTTACTGCCTCTCATCCTGATATAATGTATGCTGTTTGTGTATGTGCTCGTTATCAAAATAATCATAAAGAGAGCCATCTAACTAGGCACTCTAAATCTAGGACTTTGGTACACAAGTGATACACCTAGCACTATAATTGGATACACTGATGCTGATTGGGATGGGTGTACTGATGATAGTAAAATCACATCAGGAGCATGTTACTATATAGGTAATAATTTGGTAGGATGGAGTAGTAAGAAACAAAACTGCACTTCTCTATCAACAGCTGAATCTGAATACATAGTCGCTGGAACCTGTTGTGCCCAATTACTTTGGATTAAACAAATGCTAAGTGATTATGGTATTCACGAAAAACAATTGCATCTCTATTGTGATAATCAAAGTGCGATCAATATCTTTAAAAATCCTGTTCAACACTCGCGAACAAATCACATAAAAATAAGACATCACTTTATACGCGAATTGGTTGAAACTAAGGAGTTAGAAATTAATTATCTTCCTACTGATTTGCAACTCGCAGATATGTTTACCAAACCTTTGGATTACAATAGATTTATTTCTTTGCGTAAATCAATAGGTATGGTTTGTGCTCATTAAACTCCTTGGCCTTCATATTTTTCCCTTTCCCTATTTGAGACAAAATGGGGGAGAAATTTGAGTCTTTATAAGTTCATTTTTTCTTACATATTCCTAAAGAGCTTGATCTCAGTGATTATTTGCAGAATTCTATACAGTTATTCTCAACAGTTGTAATAGGGTATTTAATTGTAATTAGTTGAGTTATGTACGTTTCTTTTCTTGGAAATGGGTAGATAGAATTTTTATAGGAATAAGTTTTTCTTATTTTTTGTTGCCCTATGAGTCCTAGATGACTCAAAGGAGATTTTTTCTCATATTTCCAAAGGGGGAGATTGAAGAATCTTATACTCTTGAATCACTTGAGTCTATATTGTATAAGTGCTCATCTAGTTTGGAAATAGTGACAAAATTGTGTCATTTCCTAGAATCCAAAAAGCCTCAGAGATTGTCTATAATTTATTCTTCTTGTTTGTTTGATCCAAGGTAAACTTACCAACAGTCACACACATTAGTATTGCATTCATACATTTCATATTGCATATAATTGAGTGTGTGTATGTTGAGTGTGTTAATTTCCCTCAAATTGATTTTTTAATATTTTTTTGGGAATTTTAAATGATTTGAAAATAATTTTATCTTAATTAAAATTGATTTTATAAAGTATTGGGGTCATTTTGTAATTATGAATTGTTGGTTTTATTGGATGAAAGTTCACTTAGGTAGAATCTAAATGCGTTAGAGACATCAGGGTGCGTTTGTAATTTCTTTTGGACGTGCTTGTGATATCCAGTCATATCCCTACACCTGTTAGGATGCCATTGAATCATTTTGTGTTTTCTCTGTGAGACATTAGCTGTGCTCAGCTCCAGCCCTTCGATTGTCTTTAATCGACGATCTGCATGCGTCCTTATACTATCCATGTGAAACTTTCCCCAACCAATCACAAGCGTTTTAATCACTGCGTATCTATAGCCCTTAGATCTAAGTCAACTTGCTGAGACCAAATCGTAGCCATTGATTTGAGTCAGCCTTCTCGATCCTTCTCAGCTCCCTATATAAGGAGACCTTCCCTCAGCCAAATGGAACTTTTGCCACTTTGTCTATTTGAGTGAGAAGAGAGAGAAGAGAGAAGATAGAGAGAGAGAGAGAAACCTGAGTTAGGAAACCCTAACCCTAAATCGTCCAAAACATTTCTCAAACCCTAACCTGTTTCAAAACCAAATATATTCCAAACACAACCTTGAGTGTTTGAGAGTTTCGAGTGTTGGTTTGATAAACGTTTGATGCTGTAATCTCTTCGTTCTCATATCTTGTTTTCAACTTAAATATTTGATTAGATCTGTGTTTTTACTTTTATAGAAATCTTAGATCTAGTTGTTGCATGTTATATTACACATAGATCTGCATCTATAGTTTCTCATCTTGAGAAAACTTCTGTTGATTTGTTTCTGTAAATGTTTTCAACTTCAAAATCAACAAAAACATTTTCTGTTTCTAGTTCTTTTAAAACAAGACCTTCGACCTAGTTGGAATCGTACTTGGTGATTTTCAATCTCAAAAATATTTTTAAAACCTGAGATTGATTAAGATTCTGATATGTCCTCTGAGCAAGATAGCTGTGGATTCTGGGATTATAATAAAGGTCAAATAAGGTTTAAGTGTTCTAAGAAGAGAGAAATAGAAAATCACAGCATATAGATCTTATATGTAATTTAACATGACTGTTTGTATAAATTAGCGTGAGTATGTGCATGCATGTGTTAGAAATCACCTTCACAAACACTATCACCCTACCACACTAAAAGTGTTGGTAATAAGATCTCAAGAACAAGAGTCGACGTAAAAAACTGAAAGAAATTGGATGTTAAAAAACTGGAGAACAACATCAACAAACAGAACTGCAGAAAAGTTAGAAGGACACCAGTGGGTACATTCCTAAACTTGTATACGTCTAGTTTGTGTGCATGTGTGTTATATAGTTTGTAACTGTTATAATTTGTTTTAGTGTATTTTTTTGTTTACTCCGTAGAGGGAGTCGTGGATGTTTCCTCAGTTGGTTGACGTTTTACCACGTTAAAAATAGCTTGTCATTAATCTTTCTACATCTCCTCATCTAATTTTTATGGTTGTGCTGAGTTTAAGTTTTTAAACTGATTTGCTAAACCTGTTATCCAATCTTGAACAAATCTCGTACATATTTTGTTAAACACATCTTGTGATTAATTTGATTTGATTTTAAGAAAAGAGTTTATTTAAAAAATAGTTGGGAGTTACTTAAATAGTTTAATTTTATATTTAACGACTTTAGCAACAGAATTTCACACTCCCTTCATGACTTCAGTCAGACGGTACGATGCGGGGGGAACCGTTCGATATACGCTGAAGGTACTTGTCTAATGGAAGGCGAGTGTCATATCGCTTAGGCTAACTATGACCTGCCGGACCAGCGTCCATCATGAAGTGACCCCCAGTTATGGGATAAAATTTGGTCAATAGCCATGCTCTTTGGTGATGTAGTGTGCAAAATGCACGATTCTTGATTAGTACATTATGGAGAGAGTATATTTATTTTGCATGATGACAATTATATTAAGCAGGGGATAGTGTACAAGTATAAAAAGTAAATCTAGCATAGACCATGAATATTATACTAATCATGGATACGTGAGAGTAAATGATGTGTGAATATCTTTTAGTGAGTGTGTGGTAGTGAACCTAAGCATGGATCAACTACCAGTGGTGTGTCACAAGTGTGAGTGAGCATGGATATATATAAGTGTGATAAGTGGAGGTGTGTTAGTGACACCTAAGCATGAATATTCTAAGTGGCATATGGAACATGTGGATATAGGTGATCCTAGGTGCACGTGGTATGAAATGTACATGTAGAGTATTTACAGGTGTATCAGTGAGTAGTGATATAAGAATGAGGTATATATGTACAAGAAATAATAGAGGAGAAAAGGGGAATATACAGATAGGTGCATATGCACCCAAGAAAACAAAAACCCATGTAAAGAGAGCCTATCCCTCTTATGAAAATTATCCCTAGCGGAGTCGCCAATGTGGCCATCTCGATTTACGCGTTTCCTCCCCTCCCTCTCCTCTCTCCTTCTTCCTAAGAAAGGGGTTCAGGGAAAGAAAAGGGGGATGAAAAGGTGTTCACCCTCTTTCGATCTAGGAACGGTTTGACCGTCGCCGGTGTGGGGTGAATGTAAAGAGATGGAGTCGCCAGCCTATTTTACACAAAACAGGTAAAAAATAAAGTTGCCCCTTCAAGAGAGCGGCATCAAAGATAAATTGATGCTTACTAAACCAACAGTTCGAAGGGTTCGGGGGCTAAGTTACAGAATGGGAAGGTATTAGGAACATATCCCTCCCTTTCGGTATCTCATGGGCTTGTGTTATTACTTTCCTTTATTTCTCCGTGAAGTGTGTGCGAGTGTATATATAATGGATATCGTAATCGTCCAACTCCTACCATAGAAGAGATAGAGTGAGGTTATCCATAGGAATGTTACCAAAATATTCTACATAAAATATGATTTTAAGCATTTATCGTGATATTGATCGTTATGATGGAACGATAATAGGTGCTCGATAAAACGCTAATAAATATAATATGTAGAGTAATGTAAGAATATGATAAATATGAAAATGGGGAATTTGTGGAAAATTGGCAAATTGGAAAATGGGAAAATTGGACTTGACTCTCGGGTTTTAATCCGAGAAGCCTATGTAGACTATAAAGGCATCAAAATCCACATAGTTCGCATGCGGCATAAGGTTGGTGTTTATCCCATAGATTCGAACAAAGATTTTATTATTTGTGTATGTTTAGAAAAATGTGTGATGGATAATACCGTTCGAAATTTATGGGCGTAACCCTCATTTTTTTTTATAGAAAATAAAGTATGTGCAATATACTAATAAAAATGTAAGATGCTAATATGTATGAACTAAAGTATAACTAGATTATGAGGCTAATGTACTTAATGAAAATATAAGGAATTTAAAGAGAGAGGGATAGATTTGGACCTTCTTTGAAGCTTGATATTTGATCTTGGATGAACTCCTTTGAATGTGAGATGAATGTTGGATGACAGAGAATGAGATTTTACCAAATTGGGGATGAAAAGGATGGGAATGTAAGCTTGAATGGAATTTCACATGAAGAAACTTTGTTGATTTCGAGATAATGTTGTTGACATTAGTGATGCTGATGGATCTGAGGTGTGACTTAGGAGTGAGGTCATGCCCTCTATTTATAGGGTCAGGGGTGGTGCTGATCGGCACGGACCTAGCTCTACCAATCGCAAGGTAACCCTTGACACACTACCGATAGGCAGGGAAATCGACCTGCCAATTGTCAGTCTCGTGCAGATTTTTCCAGAAAATAGTCATGGAACGCAATCCGTTGATCCAAATCGTGCATGGGAAATACCTTCAAAAAGGTAATTCAGATACCTTCAATAGTCCTTTGTATATCTCCCGGGTCCATAAGTTGACTTTGGGTCAAATGTGATTTGGAAGCGCACGTCGGTCCTTTAGACGGTACATTGTCGGACGAAAAATGATCGTTCGTCCGCACCGTGAGTAAGAATGGCGCACGAGGTGGACCGTTGGAGAGTTTAGGCAATTTACTTTGACATTCCAAAGATCTTCGCTCGATTTGAAAAGTTTACCTTTGTCAATCGGGGCCCGAAAGCGCCTAGTGACCGCTCGGAGCAAAACGAATCATTCGTTCGGACCGTTCAGAATCGTGAATAAGGTGGACCGTTGGAAAGGGTATTTAGTTACCTTTGGATATTCATTAGTCTTGTTTGATATGAAGAGTTTACCTTGGTCAACTGAATCTTGGGAGTGCTCGGTGGCCTCCGAGTTAATTTTCAGGGGAAAACTGATCGTTCCTCCAAACGATTATGTCGTTTCGCACACGGGGTGAACCATTGGAAAGGGGTTTTAGTGATCTTCGAAGATTCAAATATCTTTTTATCTGATGATGAAGTTGAATGGAGTCAAACGGGGCCCGTGTGTGTCTGAGTATTGTTGTGGTTAAAGACGGTGGTATCCTTTCCTTTTGGGTTTCCATATCTATCCCCAGTCGCTTATGGGAAAAGGGTGATTTTACCCTTATGTGTGTGGTTTATAAATTTACAAACCATGACATTATGGGTTTCATTTATATACTATGCAAACGGATCATTTCTTTTTAGGGTTTGAGAATTGAAAAATAAAGCCGGCATGTTACATATTTTCTTTCACTTTCTCTCTCTAGTTTACTTCTATCAGACCCTTTTTTTTAATGAGAGATTTCCTCTATTTCCTTCTACATCCAAATAGCTATCTGATTGCCGGATCATTTAATTTTTGAGGTAGTATTCAGGCTTCCTTATTTTGGTTTGGGACCGTGCGTCTCGTGTGGTGTGTTTGGAAAGAGGTTTGCTGGCTGGATAATTTCTTCCCTCATTCTAGTTCATTTGGAGTGGTTGCTGAAATTATTTCGTCCCTCTTTGTCTATGCTTCTTCTCTCTCTCTCTCTTTGTATATATATATATATATATATATATATATATATATATATATATATATATATTAAATCTTCTCTCTTATTATATATATAGTTTTTGTAGTTTTGGTATTGTTCTGTGTTTTGGATTTACACCATCTTTTGCTTGCAAGATTAAAAAGGACCTAACTAAAATAAGTTTAGTTGTTTAATTGTTTGATTTGTTGTGTGAAAACTTGTTAACGTTTTTCTTTGTGCTGGAAAAATCGTTTCAGATAAAACATTTTTTTGTTGTTTTTGGTTAATGTTTTATTAGACTCTCTTTAAGTTTGTTTTGGTTAAGAGCTCTTTTACTGAATCAATACTGTTATGAGATCCAAACAGACTTGAATTAGTATCTTTAAATGGATTCTTTTTGTGTTTTGGGTCTGTTGTGATTTTATACCTATACGATCTTCTGCCATTTCTAAAATCTTGAAAGTTAAATTTTTTATTTATTTTTGGACATAAGTAAACTTCGGTTAAAACTGAACTAAGGTTTATGAATGAGTTAACTCAGTCTATTGACTCGTGTGTTAACTCAGTGTATTGACTCGTGTGTTAACTCAGTGTATTAACTTATGTGTTAACTCCGTATATTAACTCGTGTGTTAAATCAGTGTTGAGTTGGTGTGGGTTTATCTTGTGCAAAAACCAGATTTATTTTTATTTATAAGTGTATAATTTGCAACTGTACCTGCTTATCTTTTAACACAATTTGAGGTAGTCTCTTTTCTATAAACAAGATAATTTTTATGTCCTGATTAAAACAAACCTTTTAATTAATTATGTGTGTTTCATAACTTAACCGGGTCTCGAGTTTGAGTGTGTGGTTGTGCGTGTGTTCTAGTTGCTATTACCTGAGTGTTATTGGGTTGACTCGTTGTCAGTTAAGTTGGGTTGTATTTAGACTAGGCTTTGCTTAGTTTAAATCATTGTAAACTCGTGGACTGTAATATGTAATTAATAATTGGTAATATTGGACTTGGATGTGTGAGTTTTCCCGGGACTAAGGACATGGGGTTTTCCATCATGGTGGTTTCCTCGAGAACAAATATCGTGTCGATTTCACCTTTGCCTCATCCCATTCTAAATCCTTTTATTTGAGCAACATCATCGCAAATCTATTTTTGTTTCTGTGTGTGTACAATAGTTTCAATCAAAGTTTTTTTTAAACTGATTTTAAAAGAGTTGGAGTTTATTCAATAACTAATACACATTAGGGTGGTTCGGTTATTACAAGTGGTATCATAGCCTCAAGATTCAATTTTTAAAAGTTTTTATTCCGCAAAGATCCTGAACTCTTTTATTTTTAATCAATCTTTTGTTATGGGAGACCATAATGGTTCTTCCGTACATCCTCCCTTGTTTGATGATGGAAACTGTGCTTAGTGGAAAGTAATAATGGTTGGATACCCCTAAAAATTGGGAGATGAGGTATGGGATGTGATTGAAACTGGTTTCTCTATTCCTACTCATTTAGTTGGTGATGATGATTCTCAAATTTCTGTTAGAAAACCCCTATCCAAATGGACTAAAGAGGAAAAGTTAAATTCTCAGCATACAATAAAGACAAGAATATTATTTTTCAAGCGATGAATGCAACTAAATTTAAAATAATTTCATCTTGCACCTCACCGAAAGAGGCTTGGGATATTCTAATGACAACCCATGAAGGAGAATCTAGGGTTAAAAGAGCTAAGTCTCAAATGCTAGTTAGAATGTATAATTCTCGTTTTATGAAGGATAACGAGAAATTTGATGATTTTTACCTTAAATTACAAGATGTTATTAATCAGTCACATGCTAATGGTGTTCTTCATAGTGATTATGAAGTATGTGATAAAATTCTTAGGTCTCTTCCCGAGAGTTTTGACTTAATATCTCACACTATAACTGATAATTTGGATAGTTATACTCCTCATCTCTTGTGTAGTAAACTTAAAACGTTTGAACTACAAAACTCACTTAGAGATGAACAAAGAGGAAAAGTTCTCCCCAAAGCATGTTGAATTTAAGTTCTACTGTAAATAATGTTGTTGTTTTTCTTGTCTAATTTGAATGATTCTGAGATTACACTCGAGTCTTTGGATAAAGAAATTGATTTGTTTTCTAATCATTTTAATTTTTTTTCAAATTTAGAAATAATTTTGCGACTAGATAATATAAACCTAGGTATACTCATATGCTTTTTGATAAACAACTGAAGAAGAAATAAAATCAATTTATTGATCCTACAAAAGATATTAGTCATATTCAATGTAGGAAATGTAATAAATTTGGTCACTATGCTAATAACTGTTTTTCCAAATCAAAAGGGGAATCCTCTGATAATGCCCATTTTTCTAAAACCTGGGATGATATTTCGGATTGTGACAATGATGAAGAAAATAAAAACTTTATGGCATTTGCATCCTTTTGTGCTATTAAGTCTGAGAACATTTTTGATAGCTTATCTACTGTTTCTGGTGATTTTGATTTACATGTAGATAATTTTGCTTTAGACTTTGTGAATTTATCTCATGTCTTGCCTGCTTAATTTCACCCTACTGCCACAACTTCTTTATCTCATTTTGGTATTATTTTTGATGATGTCCATCAATCTAAAAATGTAGACAATTCTGTCATTATAGAAGGGTGTGTGAGTGCGGGTTTAGAAGATTGTGTGAGTAAAAAATCTTTTGATAACACAATTGACGAATGCATTGATTTAGGCCAAATTAATTCTAGGTTGATGGCTAAAATTGATGTTTTAAACAATCAAATCAAGTCTTTAACTGACGAATCTGTTTTTCAAGTATGTGAACTTGAAAATGATGTTTATTTTCTAGAAAAAAGAATTGTTATGTTAACTGAACTTAATCACTCTCTAGAAATTAAAAATAAGGAATTTTTGTTTAAATTTGATGAATCTCAAATTGAACTTAAGGCTATTTTGAATAAATATGATGAATGTAAAAAGAAACTAGAGGTCACTTTGAAGAAGTTAAGGAGTTATTAGAATGCCGGTAATGCAGTCAAGATTATTAATAAAAATACGTGTTATGATCCAACCAACTCTTATTCTAAATTTGTTCCTACGAAAGGGCTTGAATTTGAAGGAAAACAATTTGATGTTATAATTTTGTCAATTATAAGGAACAATTTCCCAATTCTAATGAAATTAGGTTATCGTATAAACATTTTGAAAATGAAGGTTGTTCTACTAGTGGTAAACCTGTTATTGAATGTACATTTTTCCATAAAACTAGACATTTGGAAAAATTCTTTTTTAAGAAATTATGGCAGAATAAATCTCATTTAGGCAAATTTAGGCAAACTCAAAATGATGGAAATAATCAATTTGTTAAACCTACATTTTAGAGTAGTTTTTGCTCTAAGAATGGTCACTTGGAAAATTTATGTGTTAAGAAATCCGGACAAAATAAAATAGGTTTAGGCAAATTTAGGAAAATTCAAAATGTTGAGAATTTTAAAACTGCCAAACATGTCCTTAAATGCGATTTTTGTTCTAAAATTGGACATATAGAGAAATTATGATTTAAGAATTTAGGGCAGAACAAATCTGTTTTAGGCAAAGGTAAGCAAACTGTTAGAAACAAACAAGCTGTTAAACCTATTTTTAGGTGTAATTTCAATTCTAAAAGTAGTTTTGTCATAGAAATTTGAATCTTGATTATGAAAAACTGCACACTAGGTATAATAATGCAGATTGTGTTGAGAAAAAGACTTTTCATTATAATTTTTGTTCCAAATATGGACATTTAGAACAGTTTTTCTTTAAGCGGTTAAATTTATTTTAAAAAGATGAAAATGTTAAACATGTTAACGTTCCTATTATTGATAAAACCAATGATCGGCATTTGTTTAAATGCATTTTCTGTCTTAAAACGGGTCATTTGGGATAATTCTGCTATAAGAGTTTAAGTAGACAAAAAAGTGGTGTTAAGAATATGCCCAGGATCCCTTGAAAGTCTGATTTTGTTGAGAATTGTTCCCAATCTAATTTTAATTATGCCCATTTTATGGTTGTTTTTCCTAATACTAAGTCTAGATGAATCAAGAAAGATGACTTGGGTTGTCAAATGAAGAGTACCAAAATTTCAAACAGGTTTGTTTTTATTTGTTTGTTAGTACATTTTATTTGCATATTATGTTGTACTAACTTTATTTAGTAAGATTCTTCCCTACCCTTTGTCCCTTTGAGACAAACATGGGGAGAATTTGAGACTCTTTTATTATATTGTATTTACATCTTTTTTCGAGTCTTTTAGAAATTCTTGTGTTTAGTTGAGTTTTGTACTCTTCTATTTCTTTTAGGATTGCATGGTGTTACTTTAGTTATGTGTTCGTCTATTTTGTTAGGACTCATGTTATTAGTTAAGTCATTTACTCTTTTATTTTTAGGACTCATGTGTGTAGTTAAGTTATGTAATTTTTGTCATTTTTTTATTCTCAGTTTAGTTTGTCTCAAAATTGTCCAAATGGGGAGATTGAAAATCTCATTCTTCTTGTGTCGGCTCAATTTTGAGACAAATAATTTTTTAGATGCTCGTGCATTGCTCCTGCATTTTTTTAATTATTAAAATCTATTTTTTATATGCTTTAAATCATATTTTTTATACATATAAATTATTTTTGATAAAATATATTTTTTATATGAAATATGAACTTACTATATTTTTGAGTTAAATAAATTTTGTAGTATCAATTATTTGTTCTATTTGCTTTCAGAATTTATAAATATTTTTTTATATTTATATATATTTTTTTCTGGAATTTTTATTGGATAAAAATGTTATTAGTTTAAACATTATGTTATTGTTTAAATTAATCTTTTCATCCAAAATTAAAACGGCTGTGTTGTGTGTCGTTTGGTTGACTCGTGTGGTACCATTTTTTTAATTCTCGAGGTCTGCTTGTAGTTTTTTCAAGATCAACTTAGGCGTGTTGTTTACGCCTCTTTCCCTCCTGATTTACATTTTTGTCCGTGTCCCTGTTGTGGGTAAAGATGCTGGTATCCTTTCCTTTTGGGTTTCCATGTGTTTGGTTTATTAATTTGCAAACCACGCCATTGTGTGTTTCATTTACATACTGTGTGAACGGGTCATTGATTTTTACGGTTTGATTATTGAAAAAACACAACCAACATTTTACATATTTTCTCTCACTTTCTTTCTATAGTTTACTTCTATTAGACTCCTTTTTTTGTGAGAGATTTCCTCTATTTCCTTCTACATACAAATAGTTATCTTGTTGCTGGATCATTTAATTTTTGAGGTAGTATTCAAACTTCCTTATTTTGGTTTTGGACCGTGCGTCTCTTGTGGTGTGTTTGGAAAGAGGTTTGTTGGCTGGATAATTTATTCACTCATTGTGGTTCATTTGGGAGTCGTTGATGAAATTATCGGGGCCCTCTTTGTGAGTCATTCTTCTCTCTCTCTCTCTCTCTCTCTCTCTCTCTCTCTATATATATATATATATATATATATATATATATATATATATATACAGTTTTTGTAGTTTTGGTAATGTTCTTTGTTTTGGATCTACACCATCATTTGTTTGCAAGATTAAAAAGGACCTAACTAAAAATCAGTTTAGTTGTTTAATAGTTTGATTTTTTTTTGTTAAACCTTGTTAAAGATTTTCTTTGTGCTGGAAAAATCGTTTTAGATAAATAAATAAATAAATATATATATATATATATATTTGTTAAAGTTTGATTAGACTCTCTTTAAATTTGTTTTGGTTAAGAGCTCATGGGCTGAATCTCTATTGTTCTTAGATCCAAACAGACTTGACCAAGTTTCTTTAAATTGATTCTTTTTGTGTTTTGGGTCTATTATGATTTTAGACCTATACGATCTTGTGCCATTTAAAAAATCTTGGATGTTAAATTTTGAATTTATTTTTGGACATAACTAAACTTAGGTTAAAATTGAACTAAGGTTTGTGAGTGCGTTAACTCAGTGTATTGACTCGTGTGTTAAATCAGTGTTAAGTTGGTATGGGCTTGTCTTATGCATAGGCCAATTTTTTTTTTATTTGTAACTGTTCATGCTTATCTTTTAAACACAATTTGTTATTATTTTTATTAACTAAAATTTGACATAACATGGTGTGTGTTTATTCTCTTTTTATAAACAAGATAATTTTTATGTTATGATTAAAACAAACCTTTTAATTAATTCTGTGTATTGTACAACTTCACTGGGTCTCGGGTTTGAGAGTGTGGTCGTGCGTGTGTTCTAGTTGCTATTACTTGGGTGTTATTGGGTTAATTGATTATCAGTCAAGTTGGATTGTATTTAGACTAGGCTGGGTGTATGACTTGTATTTGCTTAGTTTAAATCATTGTAAACTAGTGGACTGTAATCTGTAACTAATAATTGGTAATAGTGGACTTGGGTGTGTGAGTTGTCCTGGGACTAAGGACACGGGGTTTTACATCACGGTGGTTTCCTGGAGAAAAAATATGGTGTCAATTTCAGCTTTGCCTCATCTCATTCTAAATCCTTTTATTTGAGAAACATCATCGCATATCTGTTTTTATTTGTGTGTGTGTATAATAATTTCAATCAAAGTTTTTTTTAAACCGATTTTAAAAGAGTTGGAGTTTATTAAATAACTAATACACGTTAGGGGTACGAGGTTATTACACCGACATCACTGAATGGCTCAAATCCTCATCCTTTGGAACCACAAGTCTCCCATTAAAGTGCAAGCCTCCCTCTGAACTAATCGAATAAGGCTCCGCCCCATCTGCTAACAACTGGAAAACTTTGTCCTGGCATTACCAATCCCCTGCCTGTGATTTCCCCACCCTCATAACAATCTTGGGTGTTACATCCAATACGGACATACAAGCTCTGGCAAGCTCGTCATCATGTTGAAGCTCTCTCCACCTTGCCTTCTAAAACTCCGCTATTTCCCTAGCCGACCGTTGAATCAATGTGCCTGCCACCATGTTAGCCTTCCTAACATAATGTTGAATATCAAACTCATAATCCTTCATGAAATCTAACCATTTCCTTTGCCTCATGTTCAGATCCATCTGTGTGAACAGATACTGAAGTGATTTATGGTCCGTGAATAATGTAAACAACTCCCCCAATAGAAAATGCCTCCAGTTCCTCAAGGCACACACAATTGCTGCTAACTCTAAGTCGTGCGTGGAGTAATTACTCTCATGGGGATTAATCTTACGAGATGCATAAGCTATAAACCTCTCCTACTGCTTTTATACACCCCCAAGTCCTTGTAAGGATACATCTGTGTAAACACGGTACTTCACTCCTCCCATAGGCAATGTCAAGTGCTGAGGTCAATTTGTCCTTTAGATCATTGAAATCTAACTGACACTGGAAGTCTCAAACAAACGACACCCCTTTATGAGTCAAATTCGTTAGCAGACCCGCAATCATCTGGAAACCCTTGATGAATCATTGATAGTATCTGGCTAACCCTTGAAAACTACAAACCTCGATCGGTGTCATGGGTTGTCCCCACTCCTTCACCTCCGATACCTTACTCGAATTAAAAAAAATACCCTTGTCAGACACAATATGGCCCAAAAACTACACCTCCCGAAGCCAAAACCCACACTTCTCAAATTTGGTGTACAACTGGTGATCCCGTAGTGTCTCTAAAACCATCCACAGATGCTTGGTATGCTCATCTCAGATCGAGAGTAAACCAGAATATCGTTGATGAACACGATCAAGAACTGGTAAAGGAACTCTCTGAAAACTATGTTCATCAGATTCATGAACACTATTAGCGCATTGATGAGCATAAACGACATCACCCTAAACTCGTATGACCCATACCATGTCAGAAAAGCAGTCTTAGGAACGTCCTCCTCTTTGACGCGCAACTGATGATAACCCGACCTCAAAGAAGTAAGTTACTCCCTTCAGCTGGTTGAACAGGTCATCCATCCGAGGAAGTGGGTACTTATTTCGTATCATGACCTTGTTTAACTCCCTGTAATCAATATATAGGCAACGTGATCCATCCCTCTTCTTGACGAACAACACTACCGCACCCCACAATGATGTACATCGTCTAATGAAGCCCTATTCTAAAAGCTACTGAATCTTCTCTCTCAACTCCCACATCTCTCATGGGGCCATACGATTAGGAGCTCAGGAGATTGGCCTCACACCCGACACAAGGTCAATAACTAACTCAATTTCCTAGCTAGGCTGTAACCCAGGTATCTCCTGGAACTTGTCTTCAAACTCCCTCACCACTGTAATTGAGCCTAAAAAGACAACCACCTCATGTGCGGTCTCCTCCTCAATGTAATACAGATATGTGCTCGAACCTCCCTTAGGAAGATGAATCACCACTAGGAACATCTCTTGCCCTGGAATAAAGAACACAATAGCACTACCAAAATAATCCCCCATCGCTTGGTATCCAGCTAACCAATCCATACCCAAAATGATGCCATCGTCCTCCATATCTAATACTAGAAGGTTGACAGGTAAACATAATCTCCCCACATCAATATACAGACACCCACAGATTGAGTGTATAAGTGACCCACTTTCGAAAGGTGCACACATAGTAAGACTACCTGCATTCTCTAATAAACCAACCGCACGTGCAAATCTGGTGGCTATAAATGAGTGTGATGCCCCTATATCAAATTAAATCATACCCTCAAGCTCGTGAATAGGAAACGTACCCTTTACTGTAGGTGGAGCCTATGGGTCTTGTTGTATGACTGCATCTCAGATGTTATAGAAACATTCATACTATAACTGGCCCTACTGCTGTGGGGCTAGTAGTTCTGGTGCTGTCGGGGGTAACTCCACCTGCTGTCCGTATTGGGCACCCTGCTGCTATGACGGTCTATCCTACTGTGGGTAGTCTCTCCTCTTGTGGCCTGTTTTTCCATAAGTAAAATAATTCCCTGGGAAGTCTATCTACTTCTATCCCTGATGGACTTGTCTAGGCTTCCCCTGGTGGCCTCGGCTCTATTGGCCTCCCCCATTGTTCCCTTAGCACTGGAGGCCCTAAGGAACATGCTACTGTTGAGGGCCCTGATGTCCCTACTTGAAACCCCCTTGAGTCAGTAATTCCAGATCTAAACATCTTGGTAGAATCCACCTTCCAGGACTCCTTCCCTTGATGTCTTCCTGTCTACTGCTGCGGTGCTCCATTAGCACCATTCCTACCTGACTTGCCCGACCGACTAGGATCACCTCCTTTCTTGATTCCCTTAAAATGGAAGCGATGATCCTGGAAATGAAGTAGTTCATCATTGACAACATCGGTATAAGTCCTCAATGCGAGGTTACATATTAAGTTTTGCATGATCCTCTAGGCTAGCCCATTCATAAATCTCAACTTTTTCTTCTCTTCACTCTTCAATTCACCGGGCATAAAATTATCCAAACATGTGAAATCCTACTCGTACTCAGCTATGGAATGGTCACCCTGAATCACCTATTTGAACCTCTTCTGCATCTTTCTCTCAACGGATGGCGGAAAGTATTTGCTGTCAAACTTCACCCAGAACTCAGCAATGGGCATAATATCCCTCTCCTCAACAGTGGTAACAAACTCAGACCACTATAAAGCTTCCCCGATAAGTCTAAAAGTGTCCAACATCTGCTTCTGCACGTCTTTACAGTTAACCATGCGTAAGTGGCACTGAATATCCTTCTTCCATTGGCAAGCTAAAATTACATTAGAACTACCCTGAAACTCAGGTGGGTGGCCTTTCTGAAATGCCTCCCTCACTCTCTGCCATTCTGAAGGCCTCGAGTGGGACTGGGCAATCATTTCCATTGGCTACTGTGGTGGCTGGACTTGAGGAAAGTGGAGTGCCATGGTATTTATAGCAGCATTAATTACTTGCGCCATAATAGCAGCCACCTCAATTGTCGTAATTGTCCCATGTGGTGGCCATAGTTGTGGTTGTCGTGCTTCTGGCTCCTACTAAGCCTCTCTCTCAATGTCTCTCACCATTCCCCTCTCCGATTGTCCTCTCCTGGGTGGAATCTGAAATCAGATCGAATTTTATGAGTTCATAGTTAATGAAAATATAATACCAGAAGAGCATAATATTAAATACGTAATCATGAAAGCAATAATCCTAATAATAGGGCTCTATGTTAAATAATGCTACGCTGAAATCGTAGTTGTAGACACCACATTCTGTTACCCCCTAATTCTCCTTAGGTCCCTAGTACCTCCACTCATCATCGCAAACCCAGGTCATGTCCCGAGCACTGACCTAGAAGCCATCAGGCACTCCCCGGCTTGGTTTGACCAAAAGTCAAACTCTTCATCTCGACCGAGACTCAATGAATCTTTGAAGGGAACTGCATACCCTTTCCAAAGGTCCGTACCGTGCGCGATTCTGACTTACCATGAGGACGAACGATCCGTTTGCATCCGAAACTCGACCTAGAGGCCACCGGTAGATACCGGGCTCTGTTTGACCTAAGTCAACTCTTCATCTCGATCAAGGCTGAATGAATCTTCTAAGGGAATTGAAAACCCTTTCCAACGGTCCGTCCCATGCGCGATTCTGACTTTCCAGGCGGACGAACGATCCGTTTGACTCCGAGAGGTCATCGAATGCTTCTCGGGCCTGATTGACCAAATTCAACTCCTCGAACAGGGTAAAACTCTTTGGAAAGTCGAAGTACATCTCCTAACCTTTCTAACGGTCTGCCCCATGTGAGATTTGGACTTACCATGCGGACGAACGATCCATTTGCGTCCGAACGATTCCCCATCCAGCGGACTGACAAACACTTCTGAGCCACATTTGACCCAAAGTCAACTCCTGAACTCAAGAGAAGTCCAAAGGACTTTCGAAGGTCAATGAAATACCGTTCCAATAGTATGCCCCGTGCATGATTCTGACCAACGGTTTGCCCTCAGCGGCCAATTTTCTGAAAAAGCCTGAAGCGCCCTGGCAAAACGGCAGGTCCCAGACCCTGCCTATAGGTAGTGCCATGGCAATGCCGATCGGCAGTCCCCTGGGCCTATAAAAGGATGCCTTGGCCTCATTTGCATGGGGAGCTCAGATCAGAAGCAGATCACTCTCAGCAAACCCTAGAAACCTCTCTCGAAGGCAACGTGATTCCAACTTCCAAATCCCTTTTTTACTTCCACTTTTCATCATCCCTTTCATCAAACTTGATGAATTAACCACTCTCCATCATCATCCAAGTGCAAGGGCTGCTTTTCAACATTCAAGATCAAACTCAAAGTCACCAAGAAGGTCTATCTTTCTCACCTTTCTCTTCAAATCTTCTTAAATTTGCAATAACTAGTTTTATTACTTAAGCACTTTTATTATCTTATTTCACATATCCTAACATACTTTTTATCTAGTATTATTGCACATCTCCAATGTTCATATAAATAAAACCCAAAAAAAATAAGAAAAGAGGGTTTGCTCATAAATTCCAAATAGGGATTCTCACACTTTTCTCACAACTAAAATATTTTTTCTACACACACACACACACTTACAAATAAGATATTTCTCCATTTGGATTTATGGGATAAACCCCACCCCTCGTTTTGTATGTGAACTACATGGACTTTGATGCCTTTATAGGCTACATAGGCGTCTCGGGGTAAGACCCGAGACTCGAGTCCTTTTCCCACTTTTTCTCTTATTTTTTATCTTCTCTTTATCTCATTTCTATTATATTCTATATATTCGTTCTTAGTGGCATATTATTCCACATGCGTTATCTTTCCCTTATAACGATCAATGCAAGGGTAATCACGCAAATCCTATTTTTTACATTAATCTCACATTCCTACGGATGATTCGCTTTATCTTTTCCATGATACAAGTCGAGGATTCCTACCTCCATTCTATATACACACATGCACACATATCACGGGGGGAAATATAAAGGAAAATAGCAAATATTCATGAGAGACTGAAAGGGAGGAATGGGTGCCTAACACCTTCCCATTTCGTAACTAAGCCTCCGAACCCTTCTCGAATCATTTTGGTTTCGTACGCACCAGTATGTCTTTGGATGCCATCCTTCGGGGTGGCTTCCGCTTTTTCTTTTGTCTGTTTTGAGAAAAATAGACTGGCGACTCTGAATCTCTCTACATTTTCACACCTCACAAATTGACGCCGACCGAAGCGCTCCCGAGAGGGACGCGCGGGACCTAGGATCCTCCTCCCACGCGTACGTGATCTCTCACTGCGCCGCTGCGAGGATCGGGGATGGCCACAGTGACGACTCTGCTAGGAAGTGTATATATTTTGAGGGTCAGACTCTATTTACATGAATGCTATATTTTCTTATGTTTCCCCCATAGCTGCATGTTCCCCTTTCTCATGTGTATCCCATGCTTATGCTTACATTCACACACTTGTAGAAAATTCTCCATCTACACCTCACACTGCGTGCACCTAAGATCACATGTATATCCCCATGTTGCACGCATCACCCATCCATACTTGGTGTACCTTTTGGGGTACTTATACTTCGCTCCTAGTTTGGCATAATCAAGAAAGGCATTCTCATCATAAGATACTCATAAAGGAATCATGCATGATTCACACAACATCACCAAAAGAGCATTGACATTGACCTGAATTTTACCCAATAACTGGAGGGTCACTTCGTGATGGGCGCTGGTCCGGCAGGTCACAGTTAGCCTAAGCGATATGACTCTCACCTTCCATTGGCCAAGTACCTTCGACGTATATCGAACGGTTCCCCTGCATCGTACCGCTTGACCGAAGTCATAACGGGAGGTATATAGCAGGGAATTCATTCATGTACGTTGAGTATATCGAATTCTCTCTCACACGTAATGTCCCCACGAGGTATATGGTGAGGCAATTCACGTACACTCGGGTATATCAAATGGCTTGTCCACCCGTACCGATTGCCCGCAAGAGCAAGACGTATATCGTGGAAGTCACGCCAAAGGGGGAACCCATGCCGATTCACCCAACCAACTGCATACCCGCATATAGACGTTAAACCTAGGACACGCACTTTATATTGCCGATTTCAACCCAAAACTCTGCCAAAATTCCGGGTCGGCCTGCCGCCCAATTTTTGCGCATTTTTTAAAACGGGACCCTGTCCGCGAGCCTGGTTACAAGTCCAAACGTAGCTTTGCATATATTAAGACCTCCACTTTTTCAGGCTCTTGTCCCATCCGGCATTGCCTTTAGGAGAATTAAATATAAGTGAGAACATAATAATCATAATAATCATGTTGAGTTTCGTTTCCAAAAACATTTCTCCCTTCTTTAAAAAAAATCCGAAAACATTTCTCCCTTCTTTATAAAAAAAATCCAAAAACATTTCTACCTTATTTATCAAAAATCCAAAAATAGTTTCTTCCCTCTTTCTCAAAAATAAATCTCATCCTACGCCTTCTCAGGTCGATTGCAAGGCCTTGGCCTGGCTCCCTATTGGCTTTGGTCTTCAGTCAAATCACCTCGGAGTTTCATCCGCTCCTCTACTACTTCTTTCGAGTCCGGAATCCATCCATCTTCCATAGAGAATGCAGATCAAGCACCAGTCATACAATCGGATCTGCCGACAGTCCTAGCTCAGCTCGTGGCCAAGATTGACAACCTCCAAGCTGAGGTCCGAGAAATGCAACGAAACCAAGTTCCTATTCCTCAAGAGCCCGAGGCCTTATTCCCTCGTGCTATGGGTCCACCCGAGCCTATCTGGGTCCCGAAAGTATATCAGCATGCTCCACATGCCCCTCCGGCTAATGGGTCGCTGCCTGCCCAGCTTCCGATGCCAAACATTGCCCAGCCTGTGGCTAACCTGCCTATGGTCATTGATCCAAAAGAGGAGGAGTTGAACAAAGTCAAAGAAGATCTTAAGATGCTCACCAAGAAGTTCGACCAAGTACGAATCTCTGGGAATTACATGGACTACACCCACATGTCTCCTTATCCTAAAGCAAGGTTACCCGAGAAGTTCAAGATGCCAAACATCAAGAAATTCGGAGGGAGTGGACCCCCGATTGTCCATCTTCGCAGTTATCACTGTTCCATGATTCTCCTAGGGGCTTTCGAAGAAGTAATGGCCCAACTGTTTCAACAAACTTTGAAGGATAGTGCTCTCCGATGGTTTTTATCTCTCTAAGAGTCAAGAATCCGTAGTTGGGAGGATGTAGCTCGAGAATTCATGTCGCAGTACAAATACAATGAGGAGCTTGAGGTCACCCACCGTGATTTAGAGTTGCTCAAACAAAACTCTGGAGAATCAGTTAGTAACTTCATAGACCAATGGAGGGAAAAAGAAGCTACCATAACCAATCGGCCATCTGAGGAAGAATAAGTCAACATAGTGAAGAAGAATTTATTGCCCCATGTCTGAGCAACTATGGGAGGACAGTACTACCCCCACTTTCGAGCTATCAGATAAGTATGAGTAGAAATCGAGGAAGGTCTTGACAAAACAAAAGTTGAACCGAAGAACGTGTCCGTACAGTTCACCCCTATAAAGTATGATAAGCCTGCCAGTGCTACAGTCTCAATTATCAAAAACATCTCTCACATCATGGGAACCAGAAAGTCGCATGCCCCTGTCCGAAGGGAATACATTGAGCTCCATGTTCCCCTCTCCAAAGTTTACCAAGCCCTGTTAAGCCGAAACCTTATAAAACCTTTGGATCCCCGCCCATTACCCAATCCACTTCCCAGAAATTTCAAGATCGATGCTCATTGCGCCTTTCACCAAACCGCTGGCCACACCACCGACCAATGCTTCCACCTTCGAAACATAATCCAAGATCTCATCGATTGGGGTACCATCGCCCCACCAGCCAATCCTAAGCCAAACACTACTCATAACCCCCTCCCGAATCATTCTAATGCCATCTTCTTAGAAGAGAACCAAGAATTCAACCCCTCGACTCAAATCATACCAATACACTTTCCTAAACCTCTTCAAATTTGCCCATACATCCTCCTACACCCCACTAGCCTTGCTGATCGGGCACTATCACTCCTTACTAGAGCATGCATCATTGTCCGTACCTATTCTAGAAATGGAAGAATGGAATTGTTAGAAGTCTTAAATCAACTCCTAGAGTTCGGGATGAAATTGCCCTCACAGATGAATATCGATTGCCAGAGGTTCAGTGTGCTATTTTTGGAAGCGTGGAAATGGGCCCGAGAATCAGATAGTTGGGTGGTATTAACCGACGAAGTCATCTTAGATGATGTTGTCCAGATCATGGGGGAAGCATTCAGGCAAACCAGCAACATTTGCAGTATCACCGAGTTATTTGGTGCGTTCAAGCTACAAGGGCACCTGGTCCCTTCACCCTTACATATCCCCACAGAATGGGAAGACTTATATGAGGAAGCCGTTGAAGTTGTGGAATGCATTGACTTCACAGGGGAAAACAGAATTGTTGCCACTGGGTGGGGGGAAGAATTCGAAGATTCAATTGAAGATCAAGCTTCAGGAAGTACTGGCCCAATAGCCGACTTATGTGCGATGATATCATTTGAAGAACTCCTCGGAGAAATAAATAGGGTGGCAGAGCAACCTGAGATCGATGAAGAAACGGGATTCATGTTTTTCTCTTCTTCAGTAAATCACATGATCAGATCTAGGAGATATTACCAAGTTCCAAGATCGCTATTAACAAATGACAAAGGGAAGGGCGTTGAAAACCTTCTTATGCCAGAAATGACCATCGAGGAGAGCAAGATCCTTGATCAACTGAAGAAAACTCAAGCTAACATCACTTTATGGGGTCTTTTCATGTCTTCCCAGTTGCACAGAAATGCTTTAAACAAGTTTCTCCTCAATTCCCCCTTCTACCACACCAAAAGAAGCGGTAAATTTGGTTGGATCCTTGACCTCCACCCGAATGCTGTCCTTTTCTAAAGAAGAAATACCCAAAATTGGGCCAAACCACAATCACGCACTCAACATCTCCGTCGAAGTTATGGGGAAGGTTATACCGCTCTCTCTCGTTGATAATGGATCCTATTTGAATGCCTGCCCACTCAGAACCTTCAGATGCTTGGGGATCAAAGAAAGTGACCTCGCTCCAACCTCCGTTGTCATGCGTACCTATGATAATACCCTTTGGGAGGTGATGGGATCCATAAAACTTGTAATAGGGGCAGGCCCTATAAACCCTGTCGTCGAATTCCAAGTCATCGATATCCCAGCCTATTTTAACCTGTTGCTCGGACGACCCTGGTTCCACGGTATAAAGGGTGTGTCTTCCTCACTCCATCAGAAATTGAAGTTCTTCGCTGATGGGCGAGTCATCACCATTTTGGGTGATGACGACAATGCCGAGGTTGCAAGCACCAGCAGTCCAATTCTTGAGATACAACATGGGTCAAATGATATGCTCCTATCAGGATTCCGAGTTGAGCCACTCCTACTCCCGGCAGGGGACGGTTTCAAAGAAAGGGTTTGTCTGAATATGACCCTCATGACAACTTCAATGTGATTTAGATGTTCAGAAACATGCACTTCATGCCCAGACTGTGGCTAGGGCAAAGACAACAAGGGATACTCGATCCCATTGAACTGAAGAAAGCTTGCCCTCCTTGTGGCTTGGGATATCAACCATCAGAACAAGAGCTCAAAATGATCCGCCAATCTCGACCAAAGAGGAGACTAGACTGTTTCCAGACTATCCCAGGAGACTCCTTGAATGGACGATTTATCAAAGAGGGTGAAGACTTCCCCTTTTACGGCTTTCCAGAATCGTGGTATGACCATACAGATATGAAGATGAAGCCTGGAATGGAAATATTCTTCCAAGACAACTACTCATGGGCCGAAAGTTTCCCACACCGCGTACAACCACTCATCAAAGATACCGAAAAAATTGAGGAAAGTGACTTCGAAGATTCCTTCAACTTATAGACACTGGAGCTGGAACTTTGCATAGTTTATTCAGGCACTACATCACTATACCCCTCTCATCTGATCAAGTCTGTTGATACACCTCTCCTCAACTGGCATGCTATGCCAGTTCTACCTCTTGAAATCTCCCCTAACCCCAATGTTTACCCTATTTCTTCTTCTGTTGTCTATCCTTGCTCAAATGTAATCGAGACCTCTTTTGATGAGGTTCTCAATGCTGTTTTTCCTATCAATGAAATAAATGAAGATTTTGAGTATCTTGTTGTGCCTTACATTAATTGTTTAGATTCTAATCAAACTTTTGATGATGATGATTTTGCAAATGAATAATTCTTAACTGATTTAAATAAGGTTAATAACAAACAACATAACCGTGTTCAAGTTAAGAAAGAAGAGACTGTTGTTATTATTCTCGGTTCTAGTAGCCAACTGCGCGAGATTAGGATAGGGGCCACCCTTGACGAGCATGAGCGTGCACAACTCGAAGAATTGCTAAAGGAGTTCGTGGATGTCTTTGCATGGTCCTACGACGATATGCCCGATATTGATCCTGAAATAGCTCAGCATGAGATCCCCACTCTCCCAGATTACAAGCCGGTTAAACAAAAGTTGAGAAAGCTCCGCACCGAATGGTCGCTCAAAGTCAAGGAAGAGGTGGTCAAACAGTTAAACGTAGGTTTCATTCGAGTGATCGAATATCCCACATGGCTAGCCAACATAGTACCTATGCCGAAATCAGGAGGGAAGGTTCGAATGTGTGTGGATTACCGAGATTTAAACAAAGCCTCTCCGAAGGATGATTATCCGCTACCCAATATCGACATGATCGTGGACAACACAGCCATTCATGCTCTCAAGTCATTCGTTGACGGGTTTACCGGATACAACCAAATCAAGATGCACCCCTACCACCAAGAGAAAACCGCATTCATCACCCCATGGGGGACCTTTTGCTACACCGTTATGCCATTCGGTCTCAAGAATGCTGGGGCTACCTACCAAAGGGCTGCCACAACCATCCTGCATGACCTGATTCACAAGGAGGTCGAGGTTTACGTGGATGATATGATTATCAAGTCCAAAACTAGAGAAGTTCATGCTCCCACTCTCCGAAAGTTCTTCGAACGATGGCGACAGTATCAGATGCGACTTAATCCACAGAAGTGTGTCTTCGGCGTTACAAAGGGAAAACTCTTGGGATTCATGGTCCATAAAAAGGGGATAGAAGCAGATCCTGCAAAGCTGAAGGCCATACTTGAGATGCCACCACCCCAAACAGAGAAAGAAGTTCGAGGTTTTTTTGGGAAATTACAATACATCATTCGGTTCATTAGTCAGCTAACCTCCACCTACGAACCTATCTTCAAGCTCCTACGAAAGGATTCAACCAAGGTTTGGAACGAGGCCTGCCAAGAAGCTTTTGACCGAATCAAATAATATCTAACCCAACCTCCGGTACTCATGCCACCATAACCTGGTCTCCCCTTGCTCTTGTAGCTAACCATAACCGACACTACAGCTGGAGCTTTGCTAGCCCAATACCTTGAGGACTCCCGCAAAGAAAGAGACATCTATTATGCCAGTCACAAATTGGTCGGGTACGAGGTCAACTACATTGCTTTGGAAAAAGCATGTATTGCGCTTGTCTGGGTCACCCAAAAGTTGCGACACTACATGCTCGCCTTCCCCATCAAGCTCATATCCCGAATGCATCCCATCAAATACCTTCTTGAGAAACCCGCCTTATCCAGCTGAATGGCTCGATGGTTGATGCTCCTAGCCGAGTTGGATATTGTGTACGTCACAGAGAAAGCCATGAAAGGAAGAGCCATTTCTGACTACCTCGCGGATTACCCCGTAGAAGAAGCTAATGTCTGGATCTCTGACTTCCCAGATGAGAATATCCTTTGCACTACCCAAGACAACCTCCGATGGCAAATGTTCTTTGACGGCGCTGCCAACAAAAAGGGGTACGGCATTGGGATACTCCTGGTTTCCCCAGATGACACTCATACTCCCATTGCCACCAAGTTGAATTTCCCCTGCACCAATAACATGATGGAATACGAGGCATGCACAGTGGGCCTCAAAGTTTCTCTCCAGAAAGGTATTCAATGCCTAGATATCTATGCAGATTATGCCCTCATCATAGGTCAAGTGCTCAGAAAGTGGAAAGTCAAAGACGAAAAGCTCCAACCTTTCATGCCCAATTAGAAGAGTTGGCCTCCTAATTCCAAGACATCACCTTCCATTACCTACCCCGAGCAAAGAATAACCTAGCCGATGATCTCGCCACTTTGGCCTCCATGGTCGACATTCCCAAGGGAATAATAATGACCCCCTTCCTAGTTCAAAAGCAAGACAAACCAACCCATTGCTACCACATTGAGCTTGTCTCCACCGAAGACCCCGAACTAGCCGATTACTGGTACTACGATATTATTGCCTCCTCAAGTACGGTAAGTATCCTGAGGGTTCCAACAAGAATGACCGAGCTACCCTCCGAAGGCTGGCCGCCCAGTACATCATATGTCATCAAGCACTACTCAAAAGAAATTTTGATGGAACTCATTTGCACTATATCACAGGGGCTGACATTGAAAAGATAATGCAGAAGATCCACAATGAGGAATGCGGGCCCCACATGAACGATCACATGCTTGCCAAGAAGATCATCCGACAGGGCTACTACTGGACCACCATGGCCTAGGATTTCACCGCCTATGTTCGGAGATGCCCTAAATGCCAACAGTTCTCTAATATCCAACATCTACCTCTGCGGGAATTATACAACATGACTTCTCCCTGGTCGTTCTCCACCTGGGGTATCGACATCATAGGGAAGGTTACACCAAAGGCGTCAAATGGGCATGAGATCATCTAGTTGCCATTGATTACTTCACCAAATGGGTCAAAGCTGAGTCATACGCATTATTAAATGCCAAGAAGGTGGCCAAATTCATCAAGAAAAATATCATCTGCCGATATGGGGTCCCGCACGAGCTAGTGTCAGATAACGGTTTGCACTTCGAGGCAGAAGTCACAGAAGTAGTCAACGAGTATGGGATTCAGAGACACAAATATTCTCCCTATCGACCTCAGACTAATGGTGCAGTTGAAGCCGCCAACAAAAACCTCAAAGCCATCATCAGCAAGATGATCGAAAGTTGTAGGGATTGGGCCGACCGGATCTCGTACGCCCTCTGGGGCTATCGAACCTCAATCTGAACCGTTACTGGGGCTACCCGTTACTCTCTAGTCTACGACATGGAAGCAGTCCTACCTGTGGAGCTGGAAATACCCTCACTACGCGTCATGCTTGAAAGCAAGGTTAGTGAAGAAGACTGGTACCAAAGCCGTCTTGACCAGCTGACCCTCCTGGACGAAAGGAGATTGAAGGCTCTATACCACATACAAGGGTACCATCGCCGAATAGTGCGTTCATTCAACAAGAGAGTCAAGGATCACGGTGTCCGAGAAGGGGATTTAGCCCTCAAGGAGATAATAGAACCCATCTAGGACCCATAGGAAAATTCAAGCCCAATTAGAGCGGCCCTTACATTGTGAAGAAAATCTTGTTTGGCGGTGCCGCCATGCTCACTGACTTAGAGATGGGGAGGAAATGGCTCGTCCAGTCAACCTGGATCGCCTAAAAAAGTTTTACCCCTAGCCCAAAGTCTCGACGCGCTGCGACTCTTCTCATCTACATTCTCCTCTGTACAAAAAAAAAACTCTTCGTTTCCCTCTATCCAGAACTACGTGGGCCTGATCCTCTACAAAAAAAACCACTTTTAAATAAAAAAAATTCAAAAACCCTAGAGGTACGTAGGCAACTCATACATATTACATGAGCACGGCCCCTTCTTTTTCACAAAAATATATTCTTTTCTTATCTCCGAGAACGACAGTTCATTCTAAACATCTACTTGAACAAAAGGATTATGTATGCCTTAGCGATCGGTATAGATAATTCAAAATACAAAATTCATCAAAAGGCACAGCTGGATGATCAGAAACTTGTTTATTTCATTAATAAGAAATAACGGTACGATTACATAAGAAAAGGAACGGATAACTACCTCCCCCCTTACACTCCTAAAAAGCTAAATAAAATCACCACATTTATTCCCCAATCACATAATCAACTCTCCATGAGTCCTACCCACAGCTACCAGAGGAGCCTGCTCCAGCTTCATCATCTACATCCTGGGGTCCCCAATTTTCTCATGCATGAATAGAGTGCCTCAAACACTCCATGGACCGATGAGCCTGAACCAGTTTTGAAAAGACCACAACACCCCCTTCTATGGTGTTATATAAAACAAACCATCTTTGTCCGGTCTCCACTGCCAACATCTTGCTGACTACTTTACTCCACAACCACTTCATATAATCTTTGGGGACATACCAAACCTTCCCGACAGACTGAGAAGGACGGGTCGACGGACGCCGATTTTCCCATAGAGATCCAAGCAACAGACCCAACTGCTCAGTCAAATCTTCTACTGGAAAGAAATTTAAGGTCCGAAGGGGCACGACCTGCGCCCAGCCAAATAGGCGCAGAAGCCGCCAAGGGAAATAAAAAGAGGTCTGTCTGAGACCAACCAACCGCACATATGAATACTCTCCTAGATCCAGAACTGGCTGCAACTGCTCCCACCAAGGCACTGACCAATAAAGCCCAGCCAATTCTACCAATTCTCAACATATAGGCCGACGCTGATGAAGTAGCGTGAAAAGAAGTTGGGTATAGCCGACAAGGGATACTCCGGAGGAGTCGCCAAGCGGAATCTTTCAGACAACCACATGAACAGCATCACAGGGCTACCCCTCAAAAAGTCAGAACGACCTTCTCTCCGGGCATCCAGGCCATTCAGGGTCTCTACTAGTATCATTACCACAGGATTGCGACGGTATGACATCTATGAAGGAATGGCTACAAGTTGTGAGTCCACTTGCATCTCTCCAGTCACCAGCAGCAATTTGGAAATAAGGCCCATAACAATGGCTCCAGCATAGCCAGCATCATCTACTTCCCGTAAATGCACGGACTGCAACACCGTCGGGAGGGAGATCATTCCTCCAGCAACTAATGATCTAGCCGTCGAAGGCGAAATACGAAGATGCCCGACCAACAAATCCCTGGGAGAACGGGAAAATTCGGGCAAAGCCGCAGAAACACTGGGATTTACACCCAGCATAAAAGAAAATTCCTCGTAGGTAGGACAAACTTCTTTGGGGTACCAAAATTATACTACTGCCATCAGCATGTTCCACTCAATAGGTCGATTACACCACAAGGAGACTCGACACATGTTGAAAGCATCGTGGTCAACATTATAAGAGCACATTGCTTACAAGGCTTTGAGGTAATTGGCAAACTCAATGCTACTAGGGAGAGCCATCTTGCAAAACTAAGAAATAGTAGGCAAGTGAATAAGAGTGTGAAGGTGTGATGAAAACACTCCACCCTTACCCATTTTTACTTGATAACTCTCACAAAAGACATAATCCCTGCAGAAATCGGAGGGAATCCTACCCCACAAGGTACTAAAAGCTGAAGATGGTACCAATCAAAGCTTTCAATTGATAAGACTGGACTGAACTGCCGATAGGCATGTCAGGGTGCTTGCCGATCGGCAACCCCCTATTTTTAGGAAATTTTCCTTTTTTCCTCTTTTATCAAATCGGGAAACTCAATAAAAATAAATTGATATTCTCAACAGATTTTAAAATCCCTTTTACTCCCTATATAATTCCCCTTTTTAATTAAAACTTTCCTTCGAAAAATTCCAAAAATATTCCTTTTTATGGTCTCAGCAGCAAAGTAAAAAGCGCATATGCATCATTTCATTCATCATTAATAAAAGAAAATAAAAAAACGCCATTGCATTGCATTTATTTGTGTTTTGCGTTACATCAATTTTGCAGGAAATAAAGAAAAAACAAAAAAACAAAGGGACTCAGCCCGAACCCACATTCTCTCTCTCTCTCTCTCAAGAGCTTCCACCCCTACGACGCGCTCTCTTTCCCCTAGGACGAGATGATGCACCCCCACTACCCGAGCAAGAGTCTTCCACAGACGAGGCCGACGGCACCAAGAAAGAAGGAACAGGGAAAGCATCCCGAATGTGGGCAGTCACCGATGATATCCAATCTCTAATGTCCCTGAGCCAAGTGGTCGACACCCGGACTTGCTGCAAGGAAAAGGAAGAATCAGTATCAAGCAAAGGAAATCAAAAAGAGGAAAAGGACAGAAAGGTTTACCGCAGGACGAAGGACCTCCTCTGTCAAACCCATCTCCTCCGGATCCATCGCAAGAGGGCGGTACAGCATCGGAACTATCCCTCCATCAGCCTGCCGGATGTTATACGAAAGAGTATGCAACCGCACGAAAGGAACTTTTGAAGTCACCGCCGCAGATGTCAACGGACCGCCGTCGCTATGGGAGGACCCCACTGGTCGACTCAAACCCGCAGGAGAGAAAGGCAAGGCATCATATATGTTGGGCGTCATCAACCATATCGTCACAAAGTCCATATAGTCATACGGCGCAGCCGTATCAGTATACAACGAGTAGGACTCGCCAATCATCGTCGCGATCCTCTCATCCTCCAACAGCTGTCTCTCCCGGCTCATAGACGTAGGGGGCTACGCGGGTGGCACCACCACCTCCTCCATAACAATTTGGCAAACCACCCTCTCCCCGAGATACCAGGAATGGCCGAACTCATGCGCCAACAAACGCCTCATCTGCACGTTCACCCCAGTCATCCCCGTATCCTTAATGGTTGTCCCCCAAGGATAAAAGGTCACCTAAAAATTCCCAAGCAGGCATGAGTCAATACAAGATCAGAAGGTGCAAAAAAATAAGACTGAAAAGGAAAGGACACTAATCAGGTCATTCAAGACCTGATGCACCGCCTCCAGGAAGAGAGATCCTTTCGACTGCCGGTTGGCCTTACGCCATCGATACAATCGGCAGAAGTCCCCAGTAGTTTTGTCCTTCAGAGCAATCAGCGGGGTGTTGCACCCAATCACCTCATAGAACCACGTCTGAATTCACAAGCAAAAAGAGACGCATAAGGAAAATGCGAAGGCATGAAAGGAAAATGCGAATGCATGAAATGAAAATGTGCAAAGTAAAGAATACCTCAAGGAGATACGTGGCTCTAATAAAAGTCTACCGGTAGCACCGGCTAAATGAATCCAAAGAAAAGTAAAGGGTCGCCAAGGTCAGACTCCCCCAATCATAGAAAAGGATGTTAGAAAACATCCTCAAGTACGGCAGAAACCACAAATGGACGACGTCGCCGCTCAACACCACCATGAAACCTCCCAGCACCAACAAGATGAACAACCGGGCCATCTGCCTCACTTGAAGCCTATCCTCCACATCAATCACTCTACTCAATAGAATATCCTTCAGCGGGGACAATCGGATAGAATCTCCAGAAACTATCCTCCTCACATCACCAAGTGACGCATGCACTGCCTCCGGCCTCACTAGCAAGGAGAGATCCACCTCTATCTGCTCCCCGTCACAATCCAGCCCCAGTAGTTACTGCACATCTATGGGACTCACCGTCATCTCCCCGAAGCCAAAATGGAAAGTGTGGGTAGTGTCCCACAACCTCTCCCCCAAAGTGCACAGGACCGCTGTCGAACGAGGCGTCTAATCCAGCGCAGACGCCAACCTCCCAAAACCCGCTGATGATACCATCCAGCACACCACAGGTGGAAGATGCTCCCAAACATCCTTAAGCCCCGTCGTCCCGTGGGCACGCATGTTCCTCAAGGAAATATCAGACTGGCAAAAGGAAAAATCTCATCAAAAGTCAAGAAAGAAAGAGAAATTACCCGAGAAGAAAGGAATGCCAAAGGTCAGGTTACTCACATAACCGCCGGGAATCACTCTCTAAGAGTGATGATGCGATGGCTCCTGTAGCAAGGTCCGCTCATCCTCAACCGGCTCAAATGCATCGAAATCATTCTCGTTCCCCAAAGCAAGGGGCACCCTATCCCTCCAATCCATATTCACCCAGTCATCAACGGTTAACCACTCTCGGTGGACTGCGGTGCTCACAAAGGCGACCATTTCTTGAAGATTGGAACTTTAGAATAATTCGCAGACAGAAATCGCAGAAAGAGAGAAGGCAGGAAGCTATGAAAAATGAAGGGGATTCCCCCCCCTTTATATGGGATGTCAAGCGCCATGCCGATCGGCACCTCCCCCTTCCATACCGATCGGCACTGACTCCGCACCTTCCCGAGGCAGTCCAAAATTTTGTGCCAATACCAGATGGCACCCTTCAGTCTATGCCGGCCGACACCCCCCTTAAAATTTCATACAGAAATTCCTGGAAAATGCCAGAAAACCCTGAAAAATCCTCAGAAAATTCCTAAAAATCCCAAGAAGGATTTAGAACATTTTCATCAAGAAAATTTCGCACTCCTTCAGGCAAAACCTATTTTTCCCCAACGAAACCCTCAAAATCCAAGCGAATGGCCTCTCGAGCAATGCGCCTGGACCACCTAATCACCTCCTTAGCAGAGTTTACAACCTCAAACTGGTTATCTCCCCAACAATCAGCTGCTCTGCTAAAATCAAATACACAAAGCCTCCCCAGCCATCGGCCACGCAGTGCGAAACAATATCGCATGGTATTTTTCCCAACGGAATTCAGAAGAATCACTCGCCCCAGGCGATCTCTCCCAAAGGACGATCCAAATCTTCCCCAGCGGAACCTCAAATCCAATTCTTATCCCCAATAGAACCTCAAATACAATTCTTATCCCCAGCGGAACCTCAAATCCAATTCTTATCCCCAGTGGAACTCTTTTCTTTTCCCAAGGAAATGCAATCACTCTCAGGTCAGAATTGACCTCGGTCCTGGATCGTCACATGAGTTAGGTCAGAATTGATCTCGGTCCTCGGTCGTCACCACTCTTGGGTCAGAATTGACCCCGGTCTTGGATTGTCACCTGAGTTAGGTCAGAATTGACCTTGGTTCTCGGTCGTCACCACACTTAGGTCCTCAGAACTGACCTCGACCCTATGAATTGGTCATCCTCTCTTCCTTAGGTCCTCAGAACTGACCTCGACCCTCTGAATTGGTCACCCTCGCTCCTTAGGTCCTCAGAACTGACCTCGACCCTCTGAATTGGTCACCCTCGCTCCTTAGGTCCTCGGAATTGACCTCGACCCTTTGATTGGGTCATCCCCAGTACGCTCCTTAGGTCCTCAAAAACAACCTCGACCCTCTGAATCGGTCATCCTCTCTTCCTTAGGTCCTTAGAATCGGCCTCAATCCTCTAAATTGGTCATACTCTCTCGAAAGCATCATGCGGTGTCTAGTCAACGACTATTATTTGTTCCAAACTCACCCATCAAGGGGCTTTATAGACACCTCATTCTATTACCCCTAGCTCTCCTTAGGTCCCTAGTACCTCCACTCATCACCACAACCCTAGGTCATGTCCCGAGCACTGACCTAGAAGCCATCAGGCACTCCCCGGCTCGGTTTGACCAAAAGTCAAACTATTCGGCTCGATCGAGACTTAATGAATCTTTGAAGGGCATTGAATACCATTTCCAACGGTCCATCCCGTGCACAATTCTGACTTACCATGCGGACGAACGATCCGTTTGCATCCGAAACCCGACCTAGAGGCCACCGGGCACTCCTGGGATCTGTTTGACCTAAGTCAACTCTTCAGCTCGAATGAGGCTGAATGAATCTTCGAAGGGCACTGAAAACCCTTTCCAATGGTCCATCTCGTGCACGATTCTGACTTTCCATGCGGACGAATGATCCGTTTGACTCTAAGAGGTCACCGAATGCTTCTCAGGTCCGGTTGACCAAATTCAACTCCCTGAACCAGGTCAAACTCTTTGGAATGTCGAAGTAAATATCCTAACCTTTCTAACGATCCACCCCATGTGCGATTCGGACTTACCATGCGGACGAACGATCCATTTGCGTCCGAACGATTCCTTGTCCAGCGGATTGACAAATGCTTCCGAGCCACATTTGACGCAAAGTCAACTCCCGAGCTCGGGAGCAGTCCAAAGGACTTTTGAAGGTCTCTAAAATACCTTTCTAATGGTATGACCCATGCACGATTCTGACCAATGGTTTGCCCTCAGCGGCTAATTTTCCGAAAAAGCCTGAAGCGCCCTTCCAAACGACAGGTCCCAGACCCTGCCTATCGGCACCTGCCGATAGGTAGTGCCATGGCAATGGCGATCGGTAGTCCCCTGGGCCTATAAAAGGAGGCCTTGGCCTCATTTTCAAGGGGATCTCAGATCAGAAGCATATCACTCTCAGCAAACCCTAGAAACCTCTCTAGAAGGCAGCGTGATTTCAACTTCCAAATCCCTTTTTTACTTCCACTTTTTATCATCCCTTTCATCAAACTTGATGAATTAACCACTCTCCATCATCATCCAAGTGCAAGGGCTGCTTTTCAACATTCAAGATCAAGCTCAAAGTCTCTAAGAAGGTCTATATTCTCACCTTTCTCTTCAAATCTTCTTAAATTTGCAATAACTTGTTTTATTACTTAAGCACTGTTATTATCTTATTTCACATATCCTAACATAGATTTTATCTAGTATTATTGCACATCTCTAATGTTCATATAAATAAAACCCAAAAAAACAAGAAAAAGAGGGTTTGCTCATAAATTCTAAATAGGGATTCTCACACTTTTTCCACACTTTTCTCACAACTAAAACACTTTTTCTACACACACACACACACTAACAAATAAGAGATTTCTCCATTTGGATTTATGGGATAAACCCCACCCCTCGTTTTGTATGCGAACTACGTGGACTTTAATGCCTTTATAGGCTACGTAGGCGTCTCGGGGTAAGACCCGAGACTCGAGTCCTTTTCCCACTTTTTCTCTTGTTTTCTATCTTCTCTTTATCTCATTTTCTATTATATTCTATATATTCATTCTTAGTGGTGTATTATTCCACATGCGTTATCGTTTCCTTATAACGATCAATGCAAGGGTAATCGCGCAAATCCTATTTTCTACATTAATCTCACATTCCTACGGATGACTCGCTTTATCTTTTCCATGATACAAGTCGAGGATTCCTACCTCCATTCTATATATACACATGCACACATATCACGGGGGGAAATATAAAGGAAAATAGCAAATATTCATGAGAGACCGAAAGGGAGGAATGGGTGCCTAACACCTTCCCATTTCGTAACTAAGCCTCCGAACCCTTCTCGAATCATTTTGGTTTCGCACGCACAAGTATGTCTTTGGATGCCATCCTTCGGGGTGGCTTCCCATTTTTCTTTTGTCTGTTTTGAGAAAAATAGACTAGTGACTCTGAATCTCTCTACATTTTCACACCTCACAAATTAACGCCGGCCGAAGCGCTCCCGAGAGGGACGCGCGGGACCTTGGATCCTACTCCCATGCGCGCGTGATTTCTCACCTTGCCACTGCGAAGATCGGGGATGGCCACAGTAGTAAGCCATACAGATCATATGGACTCTAGAACCTGATGCTCTGATACCATCTGTGACACCACATCTATTTTAACCACGGGTGGTCAGTCCTTTATCAAAATAAAAAGGAATCTCATTTGGTTCATTCTTATCATCACTGTAAAAAAAACTTTTTGAATTACTAACCACCTATTTTAAATTAAGCTGGTGCCAAATTTTATCTTGCATTAATATAACATGCGGAATATAAATATATTAATTAAATAATCCACACAATTATAATAGTCTGAATCAATAATATGATAACTAGATGAACATATAATACCAAATAAACCATCGCTTCCCAAAACAAAATCCAACCATAAATCTAAAGGAAATAAAACTGAATCCAAAAAATAGTTTGATAATTAACTGAACAACTGTATCAACTGAAGGGGAAACATGCCCAAATAAAAAGCTGAATAGTAAATGCTAGTTTAGGAATGAATAAATGAAGCGTCTAAGCAAACTCCTGCAAGCCTCTATAAATACTGTAGTTACACATCCCTAGAACAAATCATCAAGCTTGGCATCCTTGTGGTTCAACACCTAAAATGTGCTGGAAAAATGTTTTGACACGGTTCAGAGCCCAAAACCTTTTGAAAAATATTTAGCAAGTGTTAAAAATGCATTAAGAGGATTTATTGGATTTACATGTTAGTTTCATGCACTCTCCCTTAAGTTCCTCACGTCTCAACTAAAGTGCACACCTAACGTTTCCTAATAAACCTCCTAGTTATGCTACCCAACCTAACTAGACATAAGTTTGTATCTAAACTCAATAGGCTTGGCTCTCCCCCGTACAGTCCATACATTACGTTATCGTATTAACATTTCTCATATCTTATTGTTAAACGATTTCACTAAGTTTCTCATACTTAAGTTATTTTAGATATACACTATCTATCTTTACTACCATCACACAAAAGTAGATAAATCACATAAGTATATATATATATATATATATATATATCACACTATTTATATATATACTACTATATTATCCCCGGGGTGGCCACCGCGATGCATGCATACTTTGCTATCAAGTCCATGTACCTCACGTACTATATCAAGAACCATCGGTTCAAAATGTCTCCTTGATCCCTAAATTAAAACAACACACAATGGAGGGGAACATAGTTATAAGCCTTTGTAATACGCACATACCTAACATACCCAAATGACCATCTAGTACCACTAACACACAACACATAGTGAGCCACCCAAGTTCTATGTTCCAGGACAGACATCCAGACCTCGTTGGAATTGCTAAGGTGGGATCACCCTCTGTGTGGAACCTCCCGTGATAGCAGGCAGTGTAGGTATGTTCACACCCCTAACCAATCTCATAATAGGTATTCACCCAAACTATATATACAAATATTTAGTAGGTATACAGAACCCCTCATATAAACTCGTACGTAGTATTTATCTCTCTCGAATACTCAACATACTAATAATTTTCCCACGATATTTCATCCATGATTTATGAGTATCCCTCACTACCCAAAGGTTCCCAAATAACCCTTAAGGTTTTTCCAGTAGTTCATACATCCCTATACTACTGGTGCAAGTCTTGGGTTCACTCATTCTCTCTGTGATCCGTTCTTAATTCTCACGATTTATTAAGTTTTATATTATAAACAATCGGCCCTAGACTTGATCTTCTCATTTTTTTGCCCTGAGGCCTAGCCCCTACCATAGGTCTATTAGAACTCCCTAAGTCCCTACCTATAGTTTAAGATTAATACAAAGGCTCCCAATTATTTATTCATGAAAATAGGGCATAAATAAAGAAAATGACACAAATCTGGGCAGCCTAATCGATTCGTCCTTGACCCGAATCAATTCCCCAAACCGAATCATTTGGTTAAGGAGACGAATCGATTCACGATGAGAAGGTCATCTTCTTTGTTGCACTGTTACGAATTTCTTCCATTATTATTAAACCAAACTTCCATGGATCATACCCAAACTCCCCTATAATTCAACCGATCATCAAATATAAGTATATTAAGAGTTTCTAAAGAATTTCCATTACTAAAGCATCATTAAATGCCATATTTAATAAGATTTGATCATGATTTGTCTATGCAACCCTAGTTTCACTTTTTCATGCATGTTCTTCACAAAACCCAAAACTTAATCTCTTATAACATCCCAAAAGTCAAATTTCGTATCATCAAACCCAGAAATCATGTCTCTAATATGAATCACAATTTTTAACATTAATTAAGCCCATTATTTTATCTCAAAATCATGTATTCATGCTAGATAACATCTAATTCTACCATGAATAGTATAACTATTAAAGAACATGCAAGATTAACACTTATCTATTGTGAAGGTGGTCTGATTTCATCTTCAGATGATGAAAGTGTCTTCCTCCCCTTTCAATCCACAATCTAATGGTAATGGTGGTGCAAGAATGGTGTTGAATGGTTCAAGAATCCTCTCCTCTAACTCTCTTGTGGACTCTCTTTGTTTTATTTTGTTCTAACCCAGCCTCCTGAACCTATATTCTTATATAAACTTTATAAATTCGTAGATTCTCCAACCCTAGTCTCCCAAATAATCGAAATGCCCTTAAGGGATGTCGGGTTGGTTTAAAATCACCTCGGGACCCAATTAGCACACCCGGGCACACTATTGTAACTATTTCGACCCATTCGAAATCAACCATAACCTCGAAATTACCATACGTTTCACTCTACACAAATTTCCTATCTCAAACTCGTATAGTCTACACTCGACTCCTGATTGAGATATAACATTGTCATGTCACTATCACTCGTTACGATGTAAAATAATAATTTTCTATTCTCTTAGTAATTACATTCCATAACTATTGATCTTTATCTCTCAAGGTTAATATTTTAATCAACACATAAAATTTAATTCAATTAAATTACGTCATACTTGTAATTTAAAATAACCGAAGTAATTAAATCTTAAATACTCAGAAATATGGGGTGTCACAGTACAAGGGAAGGAGGATAATGTAGATCATAATATTCTACAAGATTTAGTTGATGACGCGTATGGAGTTCATGAAGTGGAAGAAAATGAGGTCACTGACGACATACAAGGTTCAGGTGCTCATGAAGATATCAGGATAAACCTTGACGATGACTATCAATGTTTAAAATTTAAGGTGACCCAATTGTTATACCCTGGATGTGATAAAGATCAAATAACTTTACATGCCATGGACCAATATGGTTTGTCTGGCAATAGCATGACATGAATTTTGAATTGGGTGAAGGGATTGCTACCCAAGCTAAATACGTTTTCAAATGCTATTCTACTATAAAGAACAATTTGAAAGGTCTGGGAATGGAGTATAAATCAATTCACACTTTTGTGTGTGACTGCATACTATACCAAAAGGAATATGAAAATCTCGATCGGTGTACGATATGTGATGAACCTATATATGTGCAATCTACTGCCAAGGAAGGCACAAGCTCAAAAGTGCCTCAAAAAGTGTTGAAATATTTTATCGTTGGGCCTAGATTGAAGTAGTTTTTCACTGTACCATGGATAGAGGATGCAATGACTTGGCATGCTAGGGCAGAAGTAGGGGATAATCTCATGCGTCATCCTATTAATTCTAGAACTTAGAAGATGATGAATTCTGAATATCCTGATTTTTCTCGAGAAGAGTGTAACATTCATTTGAGAATATCAATAGATCATTTCAATCCATTTGGAAATCTAAGCACCAATCAGAGTGTATGGCTAGTGATCCTAGCACCACTCAACCTCCCTCCTTCACAGTGTATGAGACCTGCATTTTTTATGTTGTCTCTATTGATACCAAGGCCAAAGGCACTAAGTTAGGACATCGATGTCAACTTGGCTCCTTTGGTAGAAGAATTAAATGAGTTGTGGGAAGAAGGTGTGCACTCATTTGAATCTTTAAAAAAAAAGATTTGCACCAAAAGCTATGTTGATGTGGGCAATTCATGATTTTACAACTTATGGGACATTATCCGATTGTGTAGTATATGGTTATTTGGGGTACCCTATTTGTGGAGAGGAAACTTAATCTCTTCATCTCATCGCTAGAAAAAAAAATATACCATAGCCATAGGATATTTTTACCCCCTCTCATAGTTTTAGATTTGAGAAATGTTTCAATTTTTTACCGAGCGGGGTTGAACATAGGCTACCTCTGAGAAAACTTTCAGGTTCAGAAATTGAAAGTAAACATTCTAATTGTGGCCCTAATATGCCAGGTAAGAATCCTAGATTAAAGAATGTCAATCATAAGAAGACCCCAACTAGGAATGAAATCGAGACAAGAAATGCATAGTCTAGGAGGTCAATTTTATTTGACTAGCCTTATTGGAAGAGTAACTCGGTGCACCATGTGTTGGATGTGTTTCACGCAGAGAAAAAATCACTGAATATATTTTGTGACAATGATTTAGGGGGGAGTCATTCGAAGAATGGATAAAATGCACGAAAAGACCTAAATCATTGAAACTTAAGCCACAACCATGGTTGAAAGATGATAGTAGGGGAAGGACAATAATTCCCCCAGATGCGTTCACTTTGAAGAGTGAGGAAAGAAAGGTGCTTTTAGACACAATATATAATTTGAAGGTTCCATTTAATTTGTCATCCAACTTGCAAAGTATTGTGAATTATGCTACCCATGATTTATATAAGTGCAAGTCCCACGATTGGCATGTGATCATGCAATTGGTTCCTCTATTGTTTAAACATTTTTTCTCTAAGCATAAGGATTTTAAGAGGGACATTATGAAAATTAACATCTACTTTACCCGTTTATATGAGACGATAGTCAATCGAAAGAACATACCCCAGTTGGCCGCAAAAGTATCTATAGCCGAAGTGATTTGTGTGTTGGAGAAGTACTTTACCCCATCATTTTTTACATAAGTGTTCACTTGTTGGTGCACTTATGCAAGGAGGTGCTTCTTTACGGCCCAATTAGATATCAATGGATGTACACGTTTGAAAGGTTGATGCAAGTTTTCAAAGATTATGTCAAGAATACATGATACATTAAAGGATCAATTACATAGTAACACAACACCGTGGA
Organism: Sambucus nigra; assembly: GCA_949130495.1. Lineage (NCBI taxonomy): Eukaryota > Viridiplantae > Streptophyta > Magnoliopsida > Dipsacales > Adoxaceae > Sambucus > Sambucus nigra. Next base: position 591,198,623 of record OX422208.1, read on the forward strand.
GTCATCAATATGCACTCGATAATATATGCCTAATCCAAGAAGTGTGGATAATAGTGATGAGTTCGTTGATGAGGTGGTCAGGTTATGGGAAAGTGAGTGAAATAATGAGTTTGTAGCATAAAAAAGTATCCCGTTATCTATTTGACTCAAATGAGATGTCGAAGAGTGGAAAAAGTAAGTTTATATTATTTTAATTTTTTATACATGATCAATTTCATAATACGTTCGTCACGATCAATGCAAGAAATAAGATGTGTGTGGAACAATTAAAGACGAAGAACACTAGCACAATCAGACATCGAATTTAGGTTGTGGGTGTCACATGAGGTAATTATAATGAGAATGTCTCTTATTAAATGACATATTACAAGTAATCTTTAAAACTAAACTAATTAATTTATCTATAATCTCAGCTCTTAAAGATGGGTGATGTGACGTCAAGGCTTGATCGTGTAGCCACCGGACCCTTGTTCTTGGCACATGAGTACAAAAAGTATCTATTGAACGATTTTGTATTAGGTGCAAGAGTGTACGAGAAAAATACAAATGTACAAAACTCGATCATTTCATATAAGGCTCTTACTTATTTTTGAGCGAGCGTGAAAGATAAAAACCTCGTTGAAGCTGAAATGACTTACTATGGTGTCATTTGGAATATATTTGAATTGGACTATATAAGACACAAAAAGGTTGTGTTTTATTGTGATTGGGTAAGATTGAGGATACAAATAATTGTTAAGTTGATCCTAGTACTAATTTGATCATAGTTGACTTATCCAAGTTGAAGAGCAATGAGAACGTGAGCGATGAGCCGTTTGTTTATGATTTTCAAAAGGTCAATCAAGTGTTTTACTAGGAGTATATTAACAACGAGCCGTGGTCAATTTTCCTACACGCGCCAAAGCGTCTAACCAGTAGCGTGGATGACTTGGATACTCCTATCGAATATCAATCTATTTTAGATGATAACCGTAATTTGAAACAATTTTTAGATTTGTAATAAGTATTCCAATTTTTAGATTTGTAATAAGTATTCCAATTATTCATTTGGATTTGATTAGTTTGTGTATTTGAATCAAAATTGGTTGGTTGATAACTGAATATGTTAATTTGGATTTTAATTAGTTTAAGCATTAATTCAAAGTCCGTGATATGGCCCAAATTGGAATTTTTTTTAGATTAGTAATAAGTATTCCAATTATTTGAAACAATGCTTTGTTTGGTATGTGATCATGGATTTGTATTCTTATAATGTTGTTAACTTTCATTCTTCTAGTGGTTTATTATTATCGGACGACAATTTAATGCTTTTATTCATTTGGATTTGATAAGTTTTTATGGATTTGAATCAAAATTGGTTGGTTGGTTAATGAATATGTTAATTTGGATTTTAATCAGTTTAAGCATTGATTTAATGTCCGTGACTTGTCCTGAATTTGAAATAATTTTTAGATATATAATAAGTGTTCCATTTATTTGAAACAATGCTTAGTTTGGTTTATGACATGGATTTGTATTCGTATAATGTCGTTAACTTGTATTCTTTTAGTGCTTTAATTCATTTGAATTTTAATCAGTTTAATGATTTTATTCCATTGCCTACTCGCGAGTTTCATCCAGAAGGGGAGACATATTACCTAAAAGATAGCGTTCATTGAACGTGCCTTGGAGTAATGTAATAACCCTTAATTTTGAGTAATTGACTTTGTATAATTTTGCCATGTGAGATAATTATATAAAATAATGGAAGTTATAGTAAATATTATTTTAAGTGATTTAAGAGATAATATTTACTGAGTTTTGCATATTTACAGTTAAGAAAAGGTAAATAGCATCATGTTATGTTTTATTGCATCGTAGTGCTTTAAGCGACGTTTATGGAATATATTTCAATTGGATAATTATAAATGAATAAAATGACATATGAACATGAAATATTGTACGATATTCCGGATGACAATTTTGAGGGTGCGGTTAGTCCTGAAATAATCGAGATAGTCAAAATAAGTGCCATATTGTATTTTTCAGTTCCGAGCACTTTTGACAGGTTATGACTCAATTATGTAGTTACGAGTCATTTTAATGGTGTATTAACATTTAAAGATGTGAATTAATGTTAAGTGCCCAATTAAGTCTTACAACCCTCTTATTTTCCCCAATTATATGTTTTACACTTAGAGAGAGTTAGAGAGAAGAGAGAGCTTGGGAGAAAATGGGAGAAAATAGAGAATTGGAGACTTGGAGCTTAGAATCGTTGCTACGGGAAGAGAATATGAGTCTACAAACTTGAGGAAAGTTTCTAACTTGCTAGTGTATGATTTAATGTGGATAATCTGCATATATAGTTGTGTTTTTGGAGTTTTAACCATCAATGGGTTTTTAATGATTTTTGTGTTTAAACCCTTAATCTTGGATTTAAATTTGATTTGAGTTGGAAATATTAGTTAGATGTTGTGTAGGAATGAATTGGGTAAGTTATTAGTTGATGATGTTGAGATTGGATGGAAGATTTGAGATTGGGGGAAATTTAGGGTTCATAACCCGTAGCCCCAAACTAGGCATTTATACTAGGCCGAATCGATTCGCCTCTCAAGAGAATCGATTTGCCTATATGGGAGGCTACAGGTTTGGGGAGACGAATTGATTCGGGTTAAGGCCGAATCGATTCGGGCATAGATAGGAGGTTGGTTCTCTTAGCCGAATCGATTCATTTTTGGGAGAATCGATTCGCTATCAGGGGAGAATCGATTCGGCCCTAGGCGAATCGATTCGAAAACCCTGTTGTTTTATAGGATTTTTCCAACTTAGTTTCTAGTCCTTTTCTTTTAGGTTTAAGGCTTAGGATCCTTCTCTTGGGAAGTAATAAAGAGTATTAGAGGTTTTTAGGAGACTAGTATTGAGGGGAAAATTTCCATTGATGGCTTATGGTATTATCTTGAACTCTTGGAGACTAGTGTGAGGATGATTGTACTTCGTAGCCTACATCATAAATAAAACATGACTTCGTGAATAAGAAATGTATATTTTAAATTGGCACAAAATGTCTAAGCATGAATGATTTTTGAGAATGTAAAAAGTGAATGTTTTAAATGGGCATAACTTGTAAATGATAATTTGCATATACACACCTCTCTAAATCGCTATCATAAGGTAAGTTACGCGCATGAGGTGAAGTCCCCTGCAGGGTGAATATAGTCCTCGGCCATAGGACCAGTTATTATATATTGTGTGATTATTGTTCGAAGTCAGTTAATTCTAGGTGTGGTTATGACTCATTGTCGAAGGTATATGGCCGCTTCTCAACGTCACGCGATGTAGGATGCCCTGGTTATCTTGGTGATAGGCCCTGGAAGATGATAGCCATTTAGGGGCGCATCCAGTGGGGGTACCCAGAAGGATGGTCTTAGAATCGTTATATGATGTGATTATAACCATTATTAATAAAAGTGGAACATGTAATGATGGTAAAGCGTTTGGTGAGATAAACTGCTTTAAATATGTTTCCTATAGAGAAAAGGAAATTGTGAAGTTGAATGGTGTAAAACTGATTTGGTGAAATAAATTGATTTAAATATGTTTCCTAAAGAGAAGGAGGAACTGTGCATTTAAGTTGTGTAAAACTGAAATGAAATCTCAATAAGTGAAACTTAGATATTTTCTCATGCGGAAACAAATATTGTTCATTGTTATTGATATTATGCTTGGTTGTGCTTTTAGACTGAGATGCGAGAAATCTTATCATTATCTGTGAGAGTAAGTTCAGTTTTTAATTGATGATTAAATATTCATAACTATCATGCATTTTAGTCATATGGTGATCATATGAAGGTGGGCCCTGACCCGTCTATATCTCTTTGTTTTGCATGAATTCTATATTCGCCCAGGTGATCCATCGCAAGGATGCCCGTATTGACCTCTCCATCCCGGTTGTTCTGGAGCTATAATATTTTGCGGATGTTGTAGGATATTCGTTCTAGACGCTTCTATCTTTTGTACTCTAGCTATGATCAATTTACATATTCGGGTGTGTTACCGAAGTTTTATACCTGTTTAATATAATGTGATATTTAATTTTAATACTCGGTGTAACCTGCTTGTATGATTTGTTAATCGACAACTTATTCGGTTATTACATTGTCCTTTATTGTTATACTGTTATTCATTTTTTTATATCCACCTTCTTTTCAAATTGATTTGTCTAAATGATCTTCTTTAAACTTACAAATACAAATTTTGACAATCTGTTTTCTAAAATAATTGGTGGTTATCTTGTATTATTATTTTAACGACAGTGATGCTAAGAATGGACCATCTATGATTCCTGTATTTATTGGAGTATCGGGCTGTCCACCTCTTATTTTAATGAGCGGGTTAGATTCGTTAATTATTTTATTCCTTTCATAAATTTCCAACAGTTATAGGGTATATTCTCCTGAATATAAATATTGAAGGAATGGTGGAACAATTTATCCAAGTTATGAGTCAAGATTTGGTTCTACTAGATCATTTTGATGGCGAAAAATTCACTCACTAGTAAGAGAAAATCATGTTCTTTCTCACATCTCTCAAACTTGTGAATATTCTTGATGATGGATTTTAACCTCTACCCGCACCCACACCTGAAGATACTCAAGATATCAAGAAAAAACATGTGTGAATATGAATTCATGTGTCGATGACACATTCTTAATGCGTTATCTCAAAATGTCTATAGTGCACATCGAATGATTCTTACGGCAAAGGAATTATGGAAGGTATTAGAGAAATATATGAAAATGAGGAAGCGAGTAACTTTAAGTTTCTTATTTCTAATTATATTAATTATAAATGCCTAATGATAATATGTCGTTGTAGAAGCCCATAAACTCAAACAAATAGTCGGTGATCTTAAAGCCACTGAAATAAATATCTAAGATGAATTTTAAGTGGGGGTGGTTGTTTCAAAATTTCCTTCCGCTTGGAATGGCTTTAAGAAAAAAATTAATCATGATGAAAAGACATACATAATAGAATTCCTTCTTTGCCATATTCATAATGAATAAGATTCTCGTAATCGGGAGACGAAGGAATATCAAAGTGATAATCATTTCAAGGAAAATTTGGTTGAGGATAAAAAATCTAAGATTAATAAAGACTCTAAACTTAAAGCAAGTAATGATTAAAATTTCAAAAACCAGGGTATAAATAAAAAGAAGGCAAAATGCTAATTTTGTGTCAAACTGGGTCATTTTGCTCGAGAATTTTGACTTAAAAAGAAGATATTTAAGGGAAAAAAGGTGACAAAGAAAATCAACAATGTTTAAGATCTTATTACGATGGTTTGTGAAGAAAATCTATGGATAATGAAAGTGGATGGTAGTTAGATACCGGTGCAACCATTAATTTCAGCAAATACGAGTCTCTATGCAAAACATGTCAAAAGATTGATGGAAAAGAAGTAAAAATAACAAATAACCTCCACATCAAAGTAATGGGAAAGGGCACAGTGAAATTAAAATTGCATCTAAGAAGGTTCTTACTTTGATTGATGTACATCATGTATCTAAAATGTGTAAAAAATCTCGTTTCTTAAGACCATTTCAATAAGAGAGGTTTCAAACACTTGTATGAGTCGAATAAAATTGTCCTATCCGAGAATGGTCAATTTATTAGCAAAGGGTTCTCTTGTAATGACATATTCAAATATAATATAATATAATATAATATATGATATTAGTTTTATTTATATGATTGATTTTATTTCTTTATGGAATAATATATTTGGTCATGTTAATTATAGAAGTATTAAAAATATGACTAATCTAGGATTATATTCTAATTATAAAATTGACCATTACAATAAATGTGAAATTTGTACTCAATCTTAGATAACTAGAAAATCATTTAAATATTTTGAGAGGATTTCTAAAATGCATAATGATATACAAAGTCATGTTTATGACGTGAATAGTAATGTCACTCGTGGAGCAAATAAATATATATTTTTTAATTTTTATCGATGATTACTTTAAATATGCATATATATATATATATATATATATATATACACACACACTTAAATGTAAAGATGACGTGTTAGAGAAATTTCTAATTTTTAAAGTAGAAGTTGAAAGTCAACAAAATCATAAAATCAAAGTCCTATAATCCGATAGAGGTTATGAATACCACTCAAATGAGTTTATTCAATTTTGTAATACTCATGGAATAATCCATCACGACACCATACATACCGTAATAAAATGGAACATCGGAAAGGAAACATAGGACTTTGGTTGAAATGATAAATGCAATGTTAATCAGTTTGTGTTGCCTTTTGTCTACGTGGGGTGAGGTAGTTTTATCTACATGTTATATTGTAAATAGAGTTCCATTGAAAAACAAAGATATTTCACCATATGAAGTACGGTTTAATTGTAAAACTAATCTTAAATGTTTCAAAGTTTGAATATATCTTTCTTAAGTAAGAAAAACCGACCCGCTAAGAGACATAAGTTAAGAAATAGGACTTACAAATCTAAATTTATCAGATACTCTAACAACAGTACAACTTATAGAATTTTGAATCTTGAAACTTATGAAATTATTGAGTAGGTAGATTTGCAATTTTTTGAACATCTAACAAAGTCAGATACTTTGAATCAAGGATTGGTAAATAGTAATTCAAATTTTGATGCCTCACCTTTGGAATCAACAAATGATGTTAAACCAAGGATAAGTAAGAGACAAAGAACTGAGAAGACATTTGGGCCTTACTTTGGAATTTATCATATTGGGGGATATGTGAATGAAACTAAGAACAAACCAAATTTGTTCTTAATGTGGAAGATGAACCGAATACATTTTATGAAGTGATAAAATCTAGGGATGCTATCTTCTGCAAAAAGCAATCAATGATGAAATGAACTCAATTTTTTCAACTTAAACTTGGGTTATTACAGATCTCAACCCCTGGAGCAAAACCAATTGGATGCAAATGGATATTTAAAAGGAAATTAAATCTGGATGGTATGATTAAGAAATTTAAAGCCAAATTAGTTTCTAAAGGCTACAAATAGAAGCATGTAATTGATTATTTTGACCCATATGCACCCGTCATACCTATAACTTCTATTAGGCTTTTAATAACTCTTTCTTCTATTCACAATTTAGTGATTCATCAAACGACTTTTCTAAACGGTGATTTAAAAGAAGAGATTTACAAGAAGAAACTGACGGGTTTGTTTGCTTGGAAAAGAAAAAAAGTGTGTAAAGTAGTTAAATCACTTTATTGCATTAAACGAGTTCTTATGCAATGTTATGAATTTTTTTCCAAGGTAATAAGATCCCATGGTTTTAAAATAAATGTATCTATAGTAAATTTGACAGTGGTGTTGGTGTCATCATTTGCTTACATGTGGATGACATTCTTATATTTGGCTCAAGTGTCAAATATGTGGAAGAAACTAAGAGGTTTCTGTTACTAAACATTAATACGAAGGATCTTGGTGAAGTTGATGTTATTCTAGCAATCAAAATAGTAAGAAAAGGTAATACATTAGCATTATTTGAATCTCACTGTATTGAAAAGGTTCTTACGAAATATAATCATTTTGAGCTTAAGCCAGTAACCACACAAGTTGATCCTAGTAACAACTTAATGAAAAATAATGGGGGTACTATGGATCAACAAAAATATTACACTATTATTGGAAGTCTTATGTATGCAATGCATTGCACTAGACCAAACATTTACAGTTTCTAGATTACTTAGATATCTGAAAAGGACTATATATTACGACTTACATTATGTTAGGTATCCATTTGTATTAGAAGGATATAGAGATTCTAGCTAGAATAACCTCAAAATAAAATCCAAGTCCACTACTGGTTGGATATTTACTCTAAGAGGAGAGGCTATTTCTTGGGGATCAAAGAAACAAACGTGTGTGTATGATTCAACAATGTAATCAAAATTCATTACCCTACCCGATCCAAGTATAGAAGAGGACTGGCTTAATAACTTATTATTTAATATTCCTTTATGGGAAAATCAATCTCCTACTTTTATGAATAGTTATGATAACAGGCTACAATATACAAGGTTTCAAGTAAAACCTATAATTGGAAATCTAGACACATTATACTAAGGCATCAAATTTTGAGACAATTACTGAAAGAAGGAGTAATTATAGTTGACTGTGTTGAAATGAACAAGAATTTATCAGATCTCCTGACTAAAGGTCTTGTTAGAAAGATTATATATATCACTTCAAAAGGAATGGGACTAAGGTGTACAAAATAAACCAACTATATTTAATGGGAACCAAATTATGTCGTTAAAATATAGACAAACTTTAATGTGGTACTAATATGTTAAATGCTAGTTACGGAACACTGGGAACTTATATGTGATAGTTCATTCACATGTGGTTAGTGTTGGCATTATGCATGATTGAGGAGGAAGGTTAACGAAAAAATACCACTTAAGTCGTTTAATTCAAGATTAAACTATCTAAATGGCTCCGAACAGTTTGTTGAAGAAACTCTTTTCTTAAAATAAATTTCTTAACACAAGATCTATAAAAAAGTATGAACGAGTTATTTAAGGTCTAGGTTTACCAGTTTTGAAACGAAAAACTTATAAATAAATCAAATCAACACAACCTCAAGAAAGGGATGAGAGGAAGATGAAGTATACAAGTACAATTTTAACGTGGTAAAACCCCACCCAATTGGGGAAACATCCACCGAAGCGTCTACACCTCAAAAGTAAAAATCCACTAAAATAGAGTAACAGGTTACAAACTATATAACAATCAAGACACATAATCAAGCCTAAATTTAAGTTAAGTAATTATACCAACCCCTATGGCGTTTTCTAACTTTTCCCAAGGCTCTGATGTTATTGATGCTCTCTCAGCTTTGTAACTCCACTCCTTTTAGATTTATGTCGACTCAATATGTTCAAAATCTCTTTACCAATAATATTTAGTGTTGTAGTGTGAAAGTGTAAGTGGTTATGTGCTCTAAATCACATGCATGCAACCCACACACACTTACTACCGACCAAATGATTATCAAATTAAAATAACTTCAAAAATCCAATGAGGATTTCTAAAATCAGTTTGATCGAAACTCAAGACTTTGTATCTTTCAATTTATCCATAGATCAAGAGGGAATCTTGCTATACAAAAAAACCAAGATCCTAAACACTTTCGTTATTCAAAAATATTTACAAATATTTCTCAAAATGTTAAATAATTGAAAGTGTAAATCCCCAATCAAGATCTTAACTAGATCTAACTCTGAGTACTCTAAAAAACTGAAACTAGAAATGATTTTTTTGGTTTAGGGTTTGAACAAAACATAGCAGTTTAAAAACAACCTATAAAATGAGATTTATCAAAAGAAGAAATCAAAATTAGTAAGATAAACGTGAAGTGTATCACAGACTCACAAATCTCAGATTTCTATGAAAGAAAATAAGATTTGGAATATGTGACTAGTTGGACAAGAGATTAAGAACAAGAGAGGATGGATCTTCTCAAATCTAGAACTAACTCAACTCTTAGAACTATTTTCAGGTGAGATTTGGCTGGAGTTAGATTTGGGTTTGTATTTTTCTCTCTCTTTTTCTTTTCTCTCTCTATCTTTCTCTCTCTCTCTCTCTCTCTCTCTCTCTCTCTCTCTCTCTCTCTTCTCTCTTTTTTCTTTTTTCTTTTAAAAATGAGGTGAACCAAAAGTTAGAATTGAGGTCTCCTTTTATACAAGGAAGATAAGGATCTAGAAGATCTCAGGAAAATGAACGATCAAGATTTGATCGAAGGAAATCTAATTGCTAACAATGCACCGTCATTATAAAGGTTCTGATTGGTTTAAGTTTAAACACAAGCATCAGGCAAGAACGCATGCAAGCCATAGATTAAAACGATCCAAGGGTTCTAAATCACTCTCAGGAATGTGAGTGTAAAGAAACACATATCCAACCGATATAAGTGCAACATGTGTAAGGCTAAGATGACATATAAAACGCGTGTTTTTGGTCTTTCACAAATACAAATTTACCCACAATATTATCTAACGCTTTTGGTTTCTACTCAAGCCAAGTTTTAAGAGATTTTATTGATTACAAAACAATCCACAACATTTGTAAAAACTAATTTTAAGTTTCTAACAATTGTTTAAAAAATCTTAAAAATTATTTAGAATATCTTTAAAATTATGGATTTTTTTAATGGGATTTAACTCACATACACCCATATTATGAATAATGCAACACAAGAGTGCAATCTTAGGTGAGGTGTTGGTGTTGATCCTTTAGGAATAATTTGAGGAATTCAAAATGAAGAGTCTGAAGGTTTTTTTGTCAAACTAGGATATGACTCAATTTTATCACCATTTCCAAACTAGATGGGGACCTATGTAATATAAACTCAAGTTAGTCAAAGATATAGGGTGCTTCAATCTTCCCCTTTGTAAATATGAGACAAAATCTCCTTTGAGTCATCGAGGACTCGTAGGGATACAAAAGAAATAAGAAAAACCTATTCCTATACAAAAAATTTATCTACCCAATATCCTAGAAAAGAAAAAGTACATAACTCAACTAATTACAGACCAATACCCTATCAAAATTCCGATGTAACTGAAGGTACTGATTCTTAAAAATGAGATAACTAAGATCAAGCTTGTTAGTTGAGAATACAGCAAGAATGTCTAAGAAGACTCAAATTTCTCCCCCGTTTTGTCTCAAATGGACAAAGGGCAAAGAAAACAAGTATGAAACAATAAATCATTATTCTGCCATAACCATACCAATAGATTTGCGCAAGGATTCAAATCGAAGATAGTCTAATGGTTTAGTGAAAAAGTCAACTAATTGCAATTTATTAGGCATGTAATTAATTTCTAACTCCTTAGATTCAACTAACTCACGTGTGAAATGATATTTTCTTTTAATATGTTTGGTACGAGAGTGTTGAACTGGATTTTTAGAAATATTAATCGCGCTTTGATTGTTATAGTAGAGATGTAACTTATCTTAAGTTATACCTTAATCTTTCAGCATTTGTTTTAGCCAAAGAAATTGAGCACAACAACTTCCTGCGGCAATATATTTGGATTCAACAGTAGATAAGGAAGTGCAATTTTGTTTCTTATTACTCCATCCTACCAAATTGTTACCAACGTAGTAACACGCTCCTAAAGTACTCTTACTATTGTCGAACAACCGACCCAATTAGCATTGGTGTAACCTACTATAGTACTAGAAGTGTCTTTAGTGTACCAAAGTCCTAGGTTTATAGTGCCTTTAATATATTTGATAATTCTTTTGAGGCATAATAGATGACTCTATTTAGGATTGTTTTGATATCGGGCACACACACAGACAGAGTACATGATATAAAGACGGGAGGCAGTAAGGTAAAGTAAGCTTCCTATCATACTACGGCATAAGGTAAAATTGATGTATTTACCATTCTCATCTTTAGAAAGTTTGATATAAGTACTCATAGGAGTCATAGCTTCTTTTGCTATTTTTAAGACAAACTTCTTGACAATCTCTAAAGCGTATTTGGATTGTGATACAAATAAGCCATCTGAATTTTGTTTAACTTGGAGCCCTAAGAAGAATTGTAACTCTCCCATAAGTGGCATTTGAAATTCTTTGTCCATGATGTCCGAGAAGGTTTTAACTTCTAAAGGGGAGGTGGATCCAAAAATGATATCGTCAACATAAACTTAGGCTATAGTAATATTGTTGTCAAAATGTTTGACAAATAAGGTTTGGTCATTCCCCACTCTCCTAAAACCGTTGTCTAAAAGAAAGGTTGATAGACATTCATTCCAAGCTCTAAGAGCTTGTTTTAACCCATAAAGGGCTTTTTTAAGACGATAAACATAATTTGGATGGTGAGGGTTAATTAACCCTTTGGTTTATTCTACGTAGGTCTCCTCAGTCAAGATGCCATTAAGGAAAGAAAAATTTAACATCCATTTGATATAGTGTGAAATGCAAATGACAAGCTATTGCAAAAAGTAAGCGAATATACTCGAGGTGAGTCACAGGAGCAAAAGTTTCCTCGAAATATATTCCTTCAATCTGAGAGTAGCCCTAGGCAACTAATCTGGGTTTATTTCGAATAATCATCTCAGATTCATCTATTTTATTTTTAAAAATTCAACGTGGGCCGATAACCCTTTTATTTTTAGGCATGGGTATAAGATACCATACATCATGAATGACAAATTGAAGAAGTTCCTCCCGCATAACACTTATCCACAAAGTGTCATTTAAGGCTTCATTTACAGTCTTTGGCTCAATAAGAGACACAAAGCATGCAAAATGAACAATGTTACGAAGTTGAGATCTTGTACGAACAGTCTCAGTAGGATTACCAACTACACTATCTAAAGGGTGATATTTGGAAACCCAGTTAGGTACTTCAGGGGTCTCAGTTGGTAAGGATTCAACTATTTCTGGAGAATCATAATTTAAAATGTTTTCGAATTCATCCACTATAGCTAGTTATTTGATCTTACTTTCTACATTAGTGTCACTTACAACCACATTAATGGATTCCATCATAATTTTGGTACGAAGATTGTAGACACGGTAGGATCTACTATTTTGGGAGTATCCTAAGAAAATGGTGTTATCTCCTCTGGTTTCGAATTTAGACAGATGTTCTCTATCCTTACAAACATAATAGGTGATACCAAAGGTTCTAAAGTATTTTAGGTTAGGTTTCTTCCTATACGAAAGCTCATAGGATTTTTGTTTGGTATTTTTCCTTAAGTAGACACGATTGATTATATGACAGGCTGTACGAATGGATTCTACCCAAAGAAATTTAGGTAGATTCTTCGCATGAATCATCACATGGGCCATTTCTTAAAGAGTGAAATTTTTATGCTCAACAATTCCATTTTGCTGAGGTGTCTTAGGGGCACTAAATTCATGTTTGTATCCATTATAGTCACAGTATTCGATGACACCCGAATCTATGAATTCTCCTCCTCTATCACTACGAATTCAATCTACTTGGGAATCCTTTTCATTTTCTATACGAACTAAAATTTTCAAAAACTTACAGAAAGTTTCTGAATTGTGTTTTAAAAAGGCAACCCAAATAAATCGAGTGAAGTCATCAACCATAACTAAGATATAACTGTTGCCACAAAGACTAACAATACGAGATGGACCCATTAGGTCCATATGGATGAGTTCTAGAGGTTTAGTGGATGGAACTTCTTTAATTTTCTTATGGGGAGCCTTAATAATTTTTCCTTCTTGACAGGGAGCACATATGGTGTTCAAAATAGGTTTGATCTTAGGAAGACCTCTAACTATCTCTTAGGAGCACAATTTTCTAAGACTATCATAATTAATGTGATCCAACCTATTATGCCATATCTCATTGTCATCCATTCTGGCAATGTTACAAATCTCTGTACTTGGATTGACTGTGTAACAGTTATCTAGAGTACGGAGTCCTGTAATAATGCAATCACCTTTTTCATTTAAAATTTTGCGATTGTTCTTTGAAAAGGTGACAGTATGGTTGGAGTCTGTGACACCCCGCCTAATAAAATACCGGGTGATCAATCCTTTATTAAATTATAATCAAGGTGAACGGTTGGTTCATTCTTAGCATCACTGTCGTAAAAATAACTTTTCCAATTAAACAGCCTAATTCATTAAGCTAAGTGACAAAAACCATTTCTGACATTTCTTTCCCAATTTGATTTTATAAACCAACATTTAAAACTTTACATAATTCATAGTTAAAGAATCACACAACAACTATCCTGGAACATATAATCCAAATATTTAAACATCCAACTAATTGATTCCAACATTAAAACTTAAAGGAAAACATCCTGACAGTAATAAATCCCAAAGTGTAAATACTGGAAATAAACGAATCACAATATCCGATGAAATAACTGAATAATGGCAAAGGGAGACACATGCCCAACTGGAATAAATAATGCTAGGAGTGGAATCAATAATGAGTTCGTCTAATCAAGAGGCCTGCAACTCCCACCTAAGCTGCAGCGCATTTCCTTCCAAAGGATCTTATGCAATACGCCCCTGTGGCTGGGCACCTGTAGTATATACATATATACAAGAGAGAAAAGAAAATGGAAATGGGTCACAGCCCGATTGTAAAAACAGTTTAAAATTAGTTTAGCAAGTATTTAAAATGTTTACTGGCTAATGCAACAACATATTAGTGCGGCACTCCCTTGAGAAATTCTCACCTCTCTTCTAATGTGCACATCTATCGCACTAACCTTCCCAACGGTTTAACTTATCTTATCTTAGGTTGCTCGTAAGATTTAAACTGACAAATTCAATTGTTTAAGAGGTTAATTTCATTTAACAACAAAGTTCTAATTTAAACCTTATTTGCTAATAAAGTTTTTCAGTAACATATTATACTTTTCAAACACTTATTCCCAAATTGAAATATTTATTCATTTCTTACCTACCATAGACACAGTAGGTAGTTCCCAAATTCCAGATTTAAATATATATATTAAATACTCATATAATATATATATTCTAACAGCACCCCCACATAATAATTATGGTGCGGGCATACTCTGCTATCCAGTCCCGTACTCGTACTAAGGGAAATACAAGTTCGGAATCCCTCTCGAACTGTATTAACACAAAACACATACAATATTGAGGCGAAGCATAATTCCAAGTCTCTAAGAGGTCAGCACATGCCCTCACGTCTCTTAGGACCATCTGACTATCGATTCGATAGCCTGTACCAAAGGATTTATATCTTCTAGGGTACGAGTCAATATCCCCCATAAAGGTCCCATCGAGATAAGACTGTCCCAGCGCGGTAACCTCAGGGATAGCAAGTAGCGCGGGCATGATTTTTAAACGTATATCGTATATGCATAAACACAGTCATATAAATATACTACTATTATCATATCAATTTAAGTACATTCTCACGACCCATAATTGTGATATTTATCCTCATTTATCAATATTTAGATATCACCTATAACGGTTCGTCTCTTATTTTAATTTGTGGGATTATTCCAACTCACTACGTGACACTCGTGGATTCTTACCTTCCCAAGTGAAATTTCAGTATGTACTTAATCATCTTACAACATAACTTCTGTACGAGTCTCACCCTTTAACATATATTTCCATTTCCCTTAAATGTAAAACACCCCCGTGAAATGTTAATTTCGCCTTTCGTCAACGGTTCCACATATTTCTAAAGTCCTACTGGTCTTTTTTTTTATATCCCAAAATATTCTAACATTCGTATCCAAAAATGTCTAATCATTTAAGTTGGAATGAACTATTTAAAAGGGAATATGATTTATACAGGAGGGGTCGATCGATCGATGGCAGGTGTTCGATCGATCGAACCATCGATCGATCGATGCTCTATGGTCGATCGATCGATCAAGCAGGTTTGGCGAATCTGCAGAATACCAGTTACGGGAATTATCATCCAAAATCATCCAAATCCAAGTTTTTAACTCCCAAACTCCCAAAAATTTATACCACAACCATTCTAAACCCAAATGAACAATATTCTACGTAAGGCATGCGAGTTTTCATCAAGAATCATGGATTAAAAGGGCCAAAATCTATACAATTCTCATGAACCCTAAAAATTTCTTTAACTTAATTCTTCTCATTCTTTTTCCAGAATTTCTACTTCTAATCCAACGTAAATTCGTGGTTCAACCTCTACATGTGAAGGGGATTTCCAAAATAATATTTGTATCTCTACAACATGCAATTTCTAATCTCCAATATGGGTTTTCTTTCATAAAAACTCATCCTAATAAACCCTAAACTAATATGAGTGAAGCATTAACTAAATTAAGCAAGATAAATACTTGCCTGGGGATTTTTGTTTCTAATTTGTGGATGAAATCAGTGTGGTGGTGATCCTCGTTACGCGATCTATCGTTTGGCGGTGACGGCGGTGCAAACGGAGGAGTTCTTGGCCTAAAACTCCTTGGTAAGCTTTCCGTTTCCTTCTCCAATGGTCGTCTCTTATTTTTGGTTGTGTTTACCCTAGAACACAACCCTAAGCATCTGATATAACCTTAGAATTTTCGTGGGTTTTCAGGCCCAAAAATGTAAAATGTCCAAAACGCCCTCCCGGGGTGTTAATTAGGCCTAAAAATACCCCGAGACCCAAACTAAACCCCCGGGTACATTATTTTGACTATATCGACCCTTACGGACGCTTTGGCGCACTCAAAATGACCATATGGGTGATTTATAATTTATTCACTTTTATTAATCAACATTTAGTCCCGACCGACACGGGCACGTCCCGACTTAAATTTCCAAAATTGTCATTTTATTCACTCATGACAACCAATATTATATATTACTTTGCTCATTAGTAATATTCAACAAGTTTCCAATGATTACTAACTCTCGTCACGTTAGTAATTATAAAAATAATTAATTTTTGGATTTATATTAAATTAATAACTCACATCAAATTTAATAAATCCCCAACTTTAGAAAGCCCAAATTTAGAAAGCATAAAAATACGGGGTATTACATACTTCTCCCCGCCCCCCGAAATTCGAAAAATAAGGCATACCTGGTAAGAATAAATCTGTGTATCTCTCGTGCATATCTGCTTCGCGCTCCCAGGTGGATTCCTCCACATTATGATGCTCCCACTAGACCCATACAAGTGGAACTACCTTCGACCTCAATATCCTTTCGCTATGGTCTAGGATAGCCACTAGTCTCTCCTCGTAAGAGATGTCAGGCTGTAAGTCTATCTCTTCTATCGCGATGTGGGTGTGGGCCATATTATCCCGGAGGTATCGTCTCAGCGACGAGATGTGTAATACATCGTGGATGCGATGTAAATGCTTTGACAGTCCCAATCTGTATGCTATCGGCCCAATCCTCTCAATAATGGGAAATGGTCCCACGTACCTCGGGGCCAATTTCCCTTTCTTCCCGAATCTCATCACTCCCTTCATAGGAGATACACGTAGTAATACTTGGTCCCCCACATTAAACTCTCTGAAGAACCGTTTTGCATCGGCGTAGCTTTTCCTCCTGTCCTAGGCTACCCGAATGCGACTCCTGATAATCTCAATCCTTGCTGAGGTTTCCTAATCACCTCTAGTCCGAGCAACTTGTTATCCCCCACTTCTAGCCAACACATTGAGGAACGACAAGGCCTACCATACAAAGCCTCTAATGGAGCCATGCCAATCGTGAACTGATAGGAGTTATTATAAGCGAACTCTACCAGTGGAAGATGTGGCTCCTAACCTCCTCCAAAATCAAGGACACACATGCGTAGCATATCCTCCAACATATGATTAGTACGCTCTGTTTGTCCATCTATTTATGGGTGATAAGCTAAACTCAACCTCAACTCTGTACCCATAGCCTTCTGAAAGCTCTCCCAGAAATGAGACACGAAAATCTTATCTCTATCTGACATAAGATTCAGGGGCACCCCATGTAATCTGACAATCTCAGCAATGAACAACTGAGCATACTGACCCGTGGTATAGTCTGTCCGCACCGGTAGAAAATGAGCCACCTTAGTCAAACGGTCCACAATCACCCAGAGGGAGTCGTGGCCCCGCTGTGATGTAGGCAGCCCAGTAATAAAGTCCATAGAAATACTCTCTCACTTCCACGCGGGTATTTCCAATGGCTGAAGCAACCCTGACGGTTTCTGGTTGTCCACCTTTACCAGCTGGCAGGTAGAACATTTGGACACGAACTCAGCAATGTCCTTTTTCATCCCACTCCACCAGTATTTCCGCCTTATATCCTGGTACATCTTATCTCCCCCAGGGTGTATCGCAAATCGGGACCCGTGAGACTGGGTCATCACTGCATGATGTAAGTCTGCTCCTTCTGGGACCACCAATCTCCCATTAAACCTCAAACCCCCATCAGAACTAATAGAATAGGACTTAGCACCCTCAGCTAAAAGTCGTACAATTTGCTCCTGGCAAAATGGGTCTGCGGTCTGTGCCTGTATCACCCTCGTAACAATCTCGAGTGTCACTATCATGACAGATATGAAGGAATGGGCTACTGCGTCCTGGTGACCCAACTCTTTCCACTTTTCTTTCCAGATGTCCGTTACATTGTCTATCGATCTACGGTTTAACGCATTGGTAACTATATTGGCCTTCCCCGGATGGTACTATATATCGAACTAATAGTCCTTCACAAACTCTAACCACCCACGCTGACGCATATTCAGCTCTTGCTGAGTGAACATGTACTGCAATGACTTGTGGTCTGTGAATAAGTGAAATTTCTCCCCCAATAAATAGTGCCTCCATATCCTCAATGCAAAAATGATCGCTGCTAACTCTAGGTCATGTGTGGGGTAATTCTTCTCGGGCGGCTTAAGCTTGCGGGAGGCAAAAGCTATAGCCTTCTCCTTCTGCTGAAGTACTCCCCTAAGTCCCCGTAAAGAGGCATTGGTGTAAACCAGATACTCCACACCCGGCTTAGGTAAAGCAAGGACCGGTGCTGAAGTAAGATTGTCTTTCAGCTCGTCGAAAGCCAATTGATAAGCATCGTCCCAAACATATGGTACCCCCTTGCGAGTCAGGTTCGTCAATGGACCCGCTATTTTGGAGAACCCCCGAATTAATCTCCTGTAGTATCCGGCTAATCCCAAGAAACTACGTACTTCCGTAGGTGTCGTGGGCTGTCCCCACTCCCTCACCGCTGACACTTTACTCGGGTCAACTGCTATCCCTTGTTCAGAAACAACATATCCCAAGAATTTCACTTCACGTAACTAGAACCCGCACTTCTCGTACTTAGCATACAGCTGATGCTCTCGTACAGTCTGAAGAACCTGTCTCAAGTGCTCGGCATGCTCATCCTCGGAGTGTGAATATATTAGGATGTCATCTATGAAAACGATGACAAACTGATCCAAGAACTCTCTGAACACTCGATTCATCAAGTCCATGAATACGGCTGGAGAATTTGTGAGTCCAAATGGCATCACTCTGAACTCATAGGACCCATATCTCATCAAGAAAGTAACCTTTCAAACACCCTGCTCCCTAATACGTAGCTGATGGTACCCTGACCTTAGATCTATCTTCGAAAAGAAAGTTGATCCCCTCAGCTGGTCGAACAGATCATCGATTCGAGGCAACGAATACTTGTTCCATATCGTGACCTTGTTCAGTTCCCGGTAGTCCACACATAGCCTTAGTGAACCATCTCTCTTTTTCACAAACAAAATTGGAGCGTCCCAAGGTGAGGTACTCCTGCGAATGAAGTCCTGACCTAACAGCTGCTCTATCTGATCTCGTAACTCTCGCATCTCCACCGGAGCCATACGGTATGGAGCGCGTGCTATAGGTCGAGTATCCTGTAATAAATCTATGACAAAATCTATCTCTCGACTGGGGGGTAGGCCTGGTATCTCCTAAAATACATCGGAATACTCACGAACAACTGGGATCGAGTCTAAGGGAATCACAACCTCCTTATAGGTATCCTCCTCTATGTAATGCAAATGAGCGGTCAAGCCTCCCTCTGTGCGAGGCATTGCCACTACAAACATCTCTTGCCTCGGAATGGCAAAGACAATACTCCCACCGAAACAATCTATCATGGCTCTGTAAGCTGCGAGCCAATCCATACCGATAATAATGTCGTGCTCATGCATATCTAGGACTAACATGTCTACTGGTAATACGAAGCTACCAATCTCTACTCCCACACCCCGACATATGAAGAAAATTAGCGATCTATTTCCCAGTGGTGAGTCTACGCACGTTACAGTGCCCTCTGCTGTGGCTAGTAACCCTAAGGCCTTCACAAAATGGGTAGCTATAAAACAGTGTGTCACCCTAGTATCAAATAAAACCCGACCCATAGTACCATGGATATGAAACATACCCTCAATAGCGGGCGGTGCCTGTGGAGCTGCTGCCTGGTGGACGTTATAGACACGTCCGTACTGTAACTACCCCTGCTGCACCGGAGCGGCTGGAATGGATGGTAGGGCTGGTACCTGAGATGGTGCTGAGAGGGAGGATGGAAAAAGTGGCCTCTGTGTCTCATTACGGGAACCATGCTGCTGTGGGGCCCTATCACCCTCTGGACAATCCTGGCGCTTATGGCCATTCTTGTCGCACCCAAAACATCGGCCCCTGAAATTACCTCCCCTCTGACCCTGCTGACCACGACCCTGTTGGTCGTTACCACCCCGCCACTGGCCCTGTTGGCCCTGATGAAAATGCTGTTGGCCCTGTGGGCCCTGCTGTTGACCCTGCTGCTGGCGGTGTTGGCCTTGCTGGCCCTGCTGATTAGGCTGGCCCTGCCTAAATCCCCTAAATCCCTGCCTGGAATCACCTGATCGGAACCACTTGGCAGGGTCCCCCTGATGGGAACTCTGCTCATGCTGATGAGTCTGCCCCTGAGATGTCGGTGCTCCACTAGCACCACTGCCCCCTGTCCTGCCCTGCTAGCCGGACTCTCCTGCTCGCTTACTTCCCTGCAGATGGAAGCGATCATCCTGGCACTGTAACAAAGCAGCATTGATTACATCTGTGTAGGTGCTCAGAGAAAGATTCCCTATAAGGTGCTAACGGATCCTCTAAGTTAACCCGTCCACAAACAATAGTATCTTCTTGCCCTCAGTGGGTGACTCATCTGGCATTATAGTGAGAAGTCTTGTGAACTCCTCTTCATACCCAGCAACAGTAGAATTCTCCTGTTTCAAGTACAGTAACTTTCGCCTCATCTCAGTTTACATGGCGGATGGGATAAACTTGCGGTCAAATCGCTCCCAGAAAGACTGAATTGAGATAATATCCCTCTCCTCCAAGGTGGTGGTGGACTCTCACCACTGCAAAGCGGCCCCCACTAGCTTAAAGGAAGCCAACAAATATTTCTGCATGTCCGTGCACTCATACATACGCAGATGCCTCTAGATATCTTTCTTCCATTGGCTGACAATGATGATATCTGAACTACCCGAGAACTTAGGGGGATGCGCCTTCTGAAAGGCATCCCCAACCCGCCCCCATGCTGATGGAAGATGTGCAGGTACTGGCGCCACTGACTGAACTTGGGGTGGATCCTATTGTACTATCGCTAGCGCGGCATTCACCGCCTGAGCAACGATAGCGGCTACCTCATTTCCATTCATCGTTCCCAAGCCGGAGCTACTGGCTGCTCAGCTTGGGCACGCCTATCCTTTGGTGCACGTCTCGGAGGCATCTGAAAGGTGAAAAAATTTATTAGTCTACAGTTATTATCAAATCTCAAATAACTGAAGACGTAATCGTAAAAGCAAGAATACAACAATCCTAAAATAGGGCTCTATAACAAGAACGCTAAGCTGAAAGCGAGATAAGCCGTACAGATCCTAAGGACACTAGAACCTGATGCTCTGATACCACCTGTGACACCCCGCCTAATAAAATACCGGGTGATCAGTCCTTTATTAAACTATAATCAAGGTGAACGGTTGGTTCATTCTTAGCATCACTGTCGTAAAAATAACTTTTCCAATTAAACACCCTAATTAATTAAGCTAAGTGACAAAAACCATTTCTGACATTTCTTTCCCAATTTGATTTTATAAACCAACATTTAAAACTTTACATAATTCATAGTTAAAGAATCACACAAAAACTATCCTGGAACATATAATCCAAATATTTAAACATCCAACTAATTGATTCCAACATTAAAACTTAAAGGAAAACATCCTGACAGTAATAAATCCCAAAGTGTAAATACTGGAAATAAACGAATCACAATATTCGATGAAATAACTGAATAATAGCAAAGGGCGACACATGCCCAACTGGAATAAATAATGCTAGGAGTGGAATCAATAATGAGTTCATCTAAGCAAGAGGCCTGCAACTCCCACCTAAGCTGCAGCGCGTTTCCTTCCAAAGGATCCTATGCAAGACGCCCCTGTGGCTGGGCACCTGTAATATATACATATATACAAGAGTGAAAAGAAAATGGAAACGGGTCAGAGCCCGATTGTAAAAACAGTTTAAAATTAGTTTAGCAAGTATTTAAAATGTTTACTGGCTAATGCAACAACATATTAATGCGGCACTCCCTTGAGAAATTCTCACCTCTCTTCTAATGTGCACATCTATCGCACTAACCTTCCCAACGGTTTAACTTATCTTATCTTAGGTTGCTCGTAAGATTTAAACTGACAAATTCAATTGTTTAAGAGGTTAATTTCATTTAACAACAAAGTTCTCATTAAAACATTATTTGCTAATAAAGTTTTTCAGTAACATATTATACTTTTCAAACACTTATTCCCAAATTTAAGTAATTATTCATTTCTTACTTACCATAGACACAATAGGTAGTTCCCAAATTCCAGATTTAAATATATATATTAAATACTCATATAATATATATATTCTAACAGCACCCCACATAATAATTATGATGCGGGCATGCTCTGCTATCCAGTCCCCGTATCACTCTTACTAAGGGAAATACAAGTTCGGAATCGCTCTCGAACTGTATTAACACAAAACACATACAATATTGAGGCGAAGCATAGTTCCAAGTCTATAAGAGGTCAGCACATGCCCTCACGTCTCTTAGGACCTTCTGACTATCGATCCGATAGCGTGTACATAAGGATTTCTATCTTCTATGGTACGAATCAATATCCCCCATAAAGGTCCCATCGAGATAAGACTGTCCCGGCACGGTAACCTCTGGGATAGCAAGTAGCGCGGGCATGATTTTTACACGTATATAGTATATGCATAAACACAGTCATATAAATATACTATTATTACCATATCAATTTAGGTACATTCTCATGACCCATAATTATGATATTTATCCTCATTTCTCATTATTTAGATATCACGTATAACGGTTCATCTCTTATTTTAATTTGTGGGATTATTCCAACTCACTACGTGACACTCGTGGATTCTTACCTTCCCAAGTGAAATTTCAGTAGGTACTTAATCATCTTACAACGTGACTTCTTTACGAGTCTCACCCTTTAACACATATTTCCATTTCCTTTAAATGTAAAACACCCCATGAAATGTTAATTTCGAATTTCGTCAACAATTCCATATATTTCTGAAGTCCTACTAGTCTTTTTTTTATATCCCAAAATATTCTAACATTCGTATCCAAAAATGTCTAATCGTTTAAGTTGGAATGAACTATTTAAAAGGGAATATGAGTTATACAGGAGGGGTTGATCGATCGATGGCAGGTGTTCGATCGATCGAACCATCGATCGATCGATGCTCTATGGTCGATCGATCGATCAAGCAAGTATGGCAAATCTGCAGAATACCAGTTACGGGAATTATCATCCAAAATCATCCAAATCCAAGTTTTTAACTCCCAAACTCCCAGAAATTTATACCACAACCTTTCTAAACCCAAATGAACAATATTCTACGTAAGACATGCGAGTTTTCATCAAGAATCATGGATTAAAAGGGCCAAAATCTATACAATTCTCATGAACCCTAAAAATTTCTTTAACTTAATTCTTCTCATTATTTTTCCAGAATTTCTACTTCTAATCCAACGTAAATTCGTGGTTCAACCTCTACATGTGAAGGGGATTTCCAGAATAATATTTATATCTCTACAACATGCGATTTCTAATCTCCAATATGGGTTTTCTTTCATAAAAACTCATCCTAATCGACCCTAAACTAATATGAGTGAAGCATTAACTAAATTAAGCAAGATAAATACTTGCCTGGGGATTTTTGTTTCTGATTTGTGGATGAAATCAGTGTGGTGGTGATCCTCGTTACGCGATCTATCGTTTGGCGGTGACGGCGGTGCAAACGGAGGAATTCTTGGCCTAGAACTCCTTGGTAAGCTTTCCCTTTCCTTCTCCAATGGTCGTCTCTTATTTTTGGTTGTGTTTACCCTAGAAGACAACCCTAAGAATCTGATATAACCTTAGAATTTTCGTGGGTTTTCAGGCCCAAAAATGTAAAATATCCAAAACGCCCTCCCGGGGTGTTAATTAGGCCTAAAATACCCCGAGACCCAAACTAAACCCCCGGGTACATTATTTTGACCATCTCGACCCTTCCGGACACTCTGGCCCACTCGAAATGACCATACGGGTGATTTATAATTTATTCACTTTTATTAATGAAAATTTAGTCCCGACACGACACGGGCGCGCCCCGACTTAAATTTCCAAAATTGTCATTTTATTCACTCGTGACCTTTAATAGAACCAATATTATATATTTCTTTGCTCATTAGTAATATTCAACAAGTTTCCAATGATTACTAAGTCTAGTCACGTTAGTAATTATAAAAATAATTAATTTCCAGATTTATATTAAATTAATAACTCACATCAAATTTAATAAATCCCCAACTTTAGAAAGCCCAAATTTATAAAGCATAAAAATACGGGGTATTATAGAGTCATAAAACTATGATATACTTAGTAAATTGGCTTTAAGACTTTTATCCAAGAGAACATCCTTAAGAATGGGTAATCCTTCTTCATGGGGTGGTTCTTTATCAATGATCTGGGCTGATACACCATCTACAAACAAGACTTTTCCTCCGAAGAAGTTAGTTTTCTTTGAGAGTCTATAATCATCCTTGGTCATGTATTTGAAACATCCAGAGTCTAAATAACATCCATATGCCGCGTGTTCATCTTTAAAAGAACTGATCATAGTGCTGCATTCCAACTGGAGTAATAGATCAACTTTTCTGACCCAAATTGCTCTAGTTTTCAATTTGCGCTTATTAGTTCGTATTTGATAAAACTTGCGAGCTTCTATCTTTTCTTTAAAAGATTTTTGCGATGATTTATTAGTATTATATACAATTTGAGCAATTGGTTTATAAAATAATATAGGATTCCTTCTTGTTGATGGTATTTTAGTATTAATCCTTCTCTTTCTATTTTGATAGTTATAATTCTTATTTGGCTGTCTAGGAAGGACATAGTTATTTCAGCTTCTCCTAGAATAGTTGAAGTTATGGTAAACATCAGAGTTATAGACCGTATTACATAAACGTTTAGAATATCAACCATCAAGGGAATGTCCATAGACATCACAATAGGAGCAAGAAGATAACACGTAGAATTCATAACCTTAGAAAAATTATTATTCCAAGGCTTGTCTCGGTTTTGAGCTCTAGTTTTGTTCCTAGGTGGCACAGGATGAAATGATAAATCATCTTGTCGAATAGGGGGGTAGACGTATTTAGACTTATGTTCAACATTATGCTTAGAGTTACTTGATTCACCAATGTCTAACTTATGTTGTTTATATCAAACTCATTTTTCCAACCTTGAAATTCTGGACAAGTTTCAATAGGTCTTTTGCCACCAGACTCAAACTTTATTGTTTCAAAGTTTTTAGTTTGTCTCTTAGAGTTGGGACAAAATCCTATTCCAGTTCTGTCATCAGAATTGGTTTTACTTTCAACAACACGGTCTTCAAAACAGTTAGAATTATTTTCAAATTTTGCAAATTTTTTGAAGTTTATTGATGTCTTTTCTTTTGTTTCTTCCAATTCTAACAACATTCCTTTGTATTTCTTTTCCAAAATTTCATTTGAGTCAGAAAATTCTCTTAATTTTTGTTCAATTTTTTTTGTTTCATTCTCATGAGTTAGACATTGAGTAGGATACTCTTCAGCATTATGTTTGATCATATGACTTAGAGTTTTTATATTCTGGGTAAGGTCTTTGACAATCTTTTCAAGTCTAGTGCTTTTCTTGAGAGTTTTTGTGTACAGTGTGTGAATGTCAGGAAGGTCATCGTTGTCAGAGTCATTAAGTGTGCAGTGCCCCCTAGCGCTTCATTTTTAGGACTCACACGCCCATTGACATCAACAATAGAGCGTTCCTTTTGACTCACACACACGCCATTGGAAGTATTATCAGCATTCTTAAGCAATAAGGTAGATAAACCAGTAGACATAGTATCAGTTAACATAACATGATCAGATTCCTCATCATCAATGTAGATTATCTTAGCAAATAATGACATACAAGGGTCGAAAGTGTTAGATGACTCAGGTTCATCATTTTTAGATTCACTTGAGTCATCATAAGTCTTGCATAGATGAGCCCTATTATGTTTATGAATTTTGTCTAAGTTAACTCTACAGTCACTAGGAATGTGTCCTAACTTACCTCATCTATAACATTTAACATTTTCAAGGTCTCTCTCAAGTCTCTTTTTTATTATCAGTCTGGTGTTTGTCTTGTCTTCTCTCATGAGGCCTATTATTAGATTGGTTTGGATAAGTAAGTTTGCCTTGCCTTTTTGCTATTTTATTTCGAAAGTTCACAATTTTCTTAAACTGCTTAGTCATCAAGGTAAGCTGATTATCAAGACTATCTAAATTACAACCCTCAGAGTCTAAGTCAATGTCAGGAATACTACGTGTGGTCAACTTAGATGAAAAAACAAGATTAGAACTAAATTGTCTCTTTTGGGACTGGGTTAATTTTTTCTTAAATTCTAATTCTATTTCCACAGTTCTCAATTTTCTACTGAGGAGTTCAGTTGTGAGATTTTGATCATCCATCTCCACAATTGCATATCTTTTATTATCAAATTTCTGTGGAAGTGATATTAATATTTTAGAGACAATTTCCTTTCTATCATATACAATCCCATTAGCATGCAATTTGGTCACAATGTCTGTCAATCTAATATAGAAGTCATCAAATAAATCACTCCCAGTCATGATCCAAGAGTTGTACTGCTGGATTAACATTTATGTTTTAACAGTTTTAACTCCGGTGTCCCCCTCATGTGCAGTCACTAGGGTGTCCCATGCTTCCTTAGAGGTAGAACATAATGACATCCTCTTAAATTCGCGCTCATTGATAGACATGAATATGGCATTTTTTCCTTTGTTATTGTTAAGGGAAGTCTATTTCTCTTCTTTAATGAATTCACTTAGTAACTTTCTAATCCTCATAGTATTTACTTTAGCGACTGGTTTAGTAAGAAAGGTATAACCGTTTTCAATAGCATCCTAGACATCATCTCCCAAAGTCCCTTGGATGAAAGCAACCATCCTTACCTTCCAGTAAGGAAAATTGGTTCCATCAAAGAGAGGGGGACTGGACAGGTTACCTAGTCTCTTAAATTTCTCGTCCATAATTTGTTTTGAGAAAACAATTTCATAAAATCAAGATCTAAAGAATTTTGAAAAAACTAAAGATCTTATACCAATTGAAAAAATACCACTTAAGTCGTTTAATTCAAGCTTAAACTATCTAAATGGCTCCGAAAAGTTTGTTGAAGAAACTCTTTTCATAAAAAACATTTCTTAACACAAGATGTGTAAAATAGTATGAACGAGTTATTTAAGGTATAGGTTTACCAGTTTTGAAAACCAAAACTTATAAATAAATCAAATTAGCACAGCCTCAAGAAAGGGATGAGAGGCAGAGGAAGTATATAAGTAAAATTTTAATGTGGTAAAACCCCACCCAATTGGGGAAACATCCACGGAGGTCTCTACACCTCAAAAGTAAAAATCCACTAAAATAGAGTAACAAGTTACAAAATATATAACAATCAAAACACACAATCAAGCCTAAACTAAGTTAAAAAATTATACCAACTCCTTTGGCATTTTCTGACTTTTCCCAGGGCTATAATGTTGTTGATGTTCTCTCAGCTTTGTAACTCCACTCTTTTTAGCTTTACGTAGACTCAATATGTTTAGAATATCTTTACCAACACTATTTAGTGTTGTATTGTGAAAGTGTAAGTGGTGATGTGATCAAAATCACATGAATGCAACCCACACACACTTATTACAGACCAAATGATTATCAAATTACAAATAGATTCTAAAATGCAATGTGGATTTCTAAAATCAATTTGATTGAAACTCAAGACATTGGATCTTTCAATTTATCCACTAATCAAGAGGGAATATTGCTATACAAAAGAGACAAGATCCTAAACACATTCGTTATTCGAAAATATTTACAAATATTTCATAAAATGTGAAATAATTGAAAGTGTAAATCCCCAATCAAGATATTAACTAGATCTAAGTCTGAGTACCCAAAAGTGTCTATTTTATACCCCGAATATGTGCATTTTAGTCCCTCGTTTTAATTAAAATTGGTCTTATGTCGTATTTTATTATTTTTCAGGTCAATCAGCAGTTGCAGTATCAAATAATGCTAAATCAAGGCAATTGCGACGCAGAATTAGTCAAAAGCGTACATCGAAGAAATCTAAAGAGACCGTGAAGTGAGAAGTTCATTTTGAGCTTGCCGAGATGTGATCCGATGCGCCGAAATAGTTCCGTAACCCAAACCGAGCCCAGACTATTCTCCGAGCCCCGTGTGTGTTGAGTTTGTACCTTTATTATTTTTCTAGATTTTTGTTTTGAGTCATTTTATTTTTAGGATTTATTTAGATTTATTTAGAATTTTTTAGGATTTATTTTCTATTTTTTTATTTCTTTATTTTGATTTTGATTTTGATTAGTTTTTTATTATTAATCTTTATTTATTTTATTAGGATAAATTTTTAGGAATTTATTTTTTTTATTAGATTTCATTCTATATATTTTTTTTATTTATTTTAGTTTTATTTTATTAGGATTATTTTTTTTAAGTTTTAATAGAGGTTTATTTTATTTCTTTTTAATTTCAATTTTTTTAGTTCGAAATATTAGTTTTATTATATTTTAGGTTTTTATTTTATTTAGTTTTATTTTATTTTTTTAGTGTCATTTTTTTAGGGGTGCAAATTAAACACACACAAACCCTTTTATACCCAAATACACTAAAACACAACAACACATCCTTACACCCCAGACTAACTTGCCTAAATCACACATACCATAACACCACCCAAACCCATCTTCAACCTTTCACCCAACACACGCTCTCTCACCTCCATAACTCAAAACCCACCAATTTCCACCATTAAACCCATTACCCAAAATAAAAGTCAAGTAAAAAATAAAAAGAAGCCATAACTGCTCCACCCCGCTGACCAGCGACCTGCGGTTTGTTCCACACCGGACCGTCTCCGTTCCCCACCTCCACCGGACCCGACAGTCCCAGCCGCCGACGACCTGGTCGGCCAGCCTGAATCCAACCCCGCGGCGACCCTTTGTTCTCCCTCACCTCTGATTCCGCACTCCGATGCAAACACGAACTCGGGCGGCCCGGTCCGAACCCGAACAACCCTGCTTCTCCAATCTGCGAGCCAGCCCAGCTCCAACCCTAACCCGATCCAGCCTCCTTCAAATCCCACAAAAATCGGATGAAATCAAGTAATCTTCCAAAGCTAAAAGGAAATCCCCAAAAAATCTCTTCAAAAACACTCTTCGTGGCTTATAACAAAAAGAATAAGGGCTTCTCATAAAAGGGGGTCTCTCACCAGCAAATAAAAAGACACACAGATAGAGAGAGACGGTGACACAGAAAAGAAAAGAGGGTAGAAAAAAATAGTCAGAAAAATACAAAAAAAAAATAGTTTTAGGTTTAGAAAAATTTGTAAGTTCTTTTTCTACTTTTAGTTTTGTAATCCAATCAAGTTTTTGTGACGAGTTTGGGACGCGTGTTCATGTCACAATTGACTCAATGAATTATTCGTATCGTATTTCTTTCTCTTCTTTTTAAATTCTTGTTTGTTGATTGTGTTTGTGCAAAAATTTTAATCATATGTGGCTAAACACCCCATTCAAGGGGTGGGATGAAACACGTATGTTAATTTAATTAATTGAACAATTGTTCAATTGATGTGTTCTAGGCAAATTAAATTGGAAAAAAATCACACATTAATTTATTTAACGAGAGTTAATAAATTAATGTTAAAAATTGATATTTGATTTTTGGATTTAACTTAGAGATAGGTTTCATTCTTAAATTCAAATATTAATCATGTGTGTGCAATTCAAAGACCCGTACAATTTTTTATGAATTGATCCTAGCGGGTATTTTGTAAAAAAAGGGTATGAATCTAATTTTTTATCTGTTGTGACACTTTCTGATTTAATTGCTAAAAAAATAATTTTGAATTTAGGATTGTAACGAGAGTTAACTTTTAAATTTCAATATTATTTCGAACGTATCAAATTAATAATTGAGAAAATGAAATTAAAGTAATTGCGTGGAGTAATCCCATCTCTTGTCTCGTTTCATAAATTCTACACTCGGTTATTTTTCAAAATTTCGTAGTTACTTTAGTTGAGTAAAATTTCATTTCCTCCATTTAAAATTGTTTTAAAAAAATAAATATAAAAAAAACACAAAAAGATTTTTAATAAAATTTGAAATTGCAAGTTTTCACGATTACAGTTTCAACGCTAGAAATTAGATTGATACCCGAATTTGCCACGATACCGAATTTTTAACAAGTTTTGTAGGTAATTTCAGGAATTTTGATACTCGAAGTTTGACCGCAACGACATTCCAAATCTTATCCGAAGACACAAATCAAGAGTTATCAAATTGCGCCGTTGCCGATTTCTTGAAGATTGAAGCCCGTGAAGATTTGTACTTTTCATTTTTTTTAGTTATTCCTTGCTCTCCCTCCTTAGATTGGTTGTTTAGGATTATTGAGGCCTTGTAATTAATTTGGGTGCATTTTGACACCGATCTATTTTTGTAATATTTATTCCAAAAAATAAAAAAAATAGCGAAAAGGAAAACCGGACAAGGTAGAGAGAGGGCGTCCAAGGCGAGGATTTATAAGCCTCTCTACTTTAGGTCGATAGGACTCCCGGGGATGACTGAAGTAGGCGTACTTCCCCCCGGTCGACTCAACTCGGTCTTCACCCCACGTGTGTAAAAACCGTGGGAGGTAAACTCTTTATCACTCGCGAATCTCCTGCAAGCGAGTCAATTTTTGTGTGCTACTTGCTCCTATATGCTTTTTTATTTCCGTATCGTACTTTAATTGGATGATTTGATGAATAAATTTACCTAAGACCTAGACCCGGTCATTGCAACGAGTTGGGATTTCATCACCCACTCAATCACATCTCCATTTTCTTGTTACCCGTGCTCTCACTTAAATTAAAATCAATCAACTAGCAAGCCAAGTAGGAACGGTGTTCATTAGGACCCTTTCGGAACGAGACCCTCGTAGGATACTCTAGTGAGTCCTTTCCACACCTGCCAATCTTCATTCAACTGTCTTAAGACTTTTGTCCAGGGAAACTAGGTTTTAAGTGAGGCCGCCCAGTAAAACGGGTTGTGCTTTTCCCAGCATGGTACCGGATAGTTGTTTGTTGTAGTAGCTCATGTGGTGAGCCTTAACTAGTAAGCCTCTTGTCTCTCGGGAAGAAAGTAGGAGCACACTTTTTATCGGCGAGGCCTAAGATTCCGTGATTTTCTCGCTCGCGGACTAATTAAAATTGACTACCCACTCACTTAACTTGAAGATAATAATTTGGCTATGTGCTCTTTCGGACTTGTTCCATTTGTGTACGTGTCTAAGTTGTTCCTTTAGGTAGTCCAATTTTTGCTCCAACTGTCAGTTTTTCCACCGTTCGTCCATCGCCTCTTTTCCCGTTTTTTCCAAACTTATTTTTTTAAATAAACCCAAAGCTCCAAAAATATTTTCCTTTTTTCCGCCTCACTTTTTTTTTCTCAAAAAAAATTCAAAAAAAATATTTTCCATTTTCTTCTTCCTTATTTTTCAAAAAAAAATACAAAAAGATTTTCTTCTCTTTCAAATACCCAAAAATCCCAAAAATATTTTATTTCCTTGCTTTTATGCCACATTGGCAACACATTGATCATCGATTAACACGTTCCCCTAGTGCCCCATCTCTAAATTCCCTCTTAGGTGATCGTGTTCCTATCGTTCCTCCTCATTTTTCTGATCCGTGTTCTTCTTCTTCGGAGACGCCTAGTTCTCCCACTTCCCCTGATTCTGTTACCCCACCCGTCATGGCCGACAAACGCGCTTTAAGGGACTACTTTGCCCCGATTACGGCCACTCCGCCTTCATGTATCGTTCTTCCGCCCACTCCGACCGTGCAATTTGAAATTCGCCCCGCGACTATTTTTATGTTGCCCAGTTTTCATGGCCTTGAACGCGAGTCTCTTTATACTCACTTGCGGAAATTTCTCACTGTGTGCGCTACTTTCAAAAATCAAAACTTAGACGAAGAGAATGTTCGTCTTCGGTTGTTTCCCTTTTCTCTTCACGATAATGCATCCATGTGGCTCCATTCCTTGCCCCCGGATTCTATCCTCACTTGGAAACAACTTGTTAAGAAGTTCATGTTTAAATTTTATCCCATGAGCAAAACCAATGAAATGCGCCAAGCAATTCATGATTTTAGATAAAAGCCTACTGAACAATTTTGTGAAGCATGGGACCGTTTTCAAGACTATATTAATAGTTTCCCACATCACGGTCTTGAGAAAAGTCGCTTAGTCCATAGTTTTTACAATGGTCTTATCCCTTCTTCTCGCACCATGATTGAATCCATGCATAAAGGAAAGTTCATGCATTTGACTCCCACTGCCGCCTATAATTTTCTCCTTGAATTAGGCGATGACTCCCAAGATTGGGAGGGCACCAATGCATTTTCGAGATCCGATCCTCCACGTGTAGGGAACACTTTTGAGGTAAAAAATGATCCTGATTTTAAAACTTTGCTCCACAGCTTACACTCATTGACTAAAACCGTTGACGCTCTCAGTTGTACTATGCAACAAAATGTTACACTTTCTAAACAACCAATGACTATCAACGATTCTAGTCCTTCCTCTTATGGTGTATGCTTAAGTCAAGATCATTTAGCTCATCTGTGTCCCCTCTTGCAAGATGATCCCGAACCCACCATGGCTCAAGCATGTGCCTTTGATACCACTCGGAAACCCGTTCGCCCGCCGTTTGCTTACAATCCTAACAATAGGAATCACCCATATTTCTCTTATAAGTACGACAACAACTCTGGTCCTTCCCAACCACAACAACATGTTGGTGGCCCCCCTGGGTTTTCCCACAACCCACAAAGGCAACCTCTCCCTCCTGTCCCACATCAGTCTGCTCCTTACCATCAATCGCACTTTCCATCTTCCTTTGTCCCCCACGGTGGACATTCAAACAACAATAATCAGCTTCTTCCTGTTCCCCAGCCTTCCTTTGAGTATTCACAACAGCTTAATTCTCAGCGCGAGTTGGTTCCCCAACCATCTTATGCTCCTCCGCCCAATTCCTCTACCTCTTCTCTCGAGAATATCCTCACTCAGTTTATGACCACTCAGACTCAAGCTCTCCAACGGCTTGAACATTGTTTCAACCAATTCGAGTCTGAGCGAGAGAAAGGTCATTTTCCCAGTCAACCCATTACTAACCCTAAGGGGAATGGAAAAGACTCGGCCTACGAGGTTGGTTCCACTTCTAATCCACCCAATTACCAAGCGGATATGAAAGCGGTGTCTACTCTTCGCTCGGGAAAACAAGTTGATAATGGGGTTCATGTTCCCACTGATGTACCCCACCCGACCATCCCACTGTTAGAGACTATCCCTAAGGTTACCCCACCATCTAAATCCCCAGCTTCCACTGAGTCTACTCCTCCTGATCCCACCTCTGCTTATGTGCCCAAGGCACCCTTCCCTCATCGGTTGGCTCCCACTAAGAAAGCTCAACGATTTGATGAAATCAAGAAAGTCTTTCAGAATGTTCACATTAACATTCCCTTCCTCACCGCGATTCAACATGTCCCCTCTTATGTCAAATTTTTGAAGGACTTGTGCACTGTTAAGCGTAGGAAAATTTTTCCACGGGATGCTTTCCTCACTGAGCAAGCTACGTCCCTACTCCATAATAACGGTGTTGTGAAGTATAAAGACCATGGTCGTCCAACTGTCTCTTGCATGTTAGGCGACAAGTTCACTATTAGTGCTTTACTTGATATTGGGGCTAGTGTTAATTTGTTACCTTACTCCCTCTACCTTGAGTTAGGTTTACAAAACATGAAACCTTCACGATTAACTCTTCAACTTGCTGATCGTTTCGTGAAAGTACCTAAAGGAATCTTTGAAGATGTTTTGGTGAAAGTCTCATACTTTTACTATCCTGTGAATTTCACCATCTTAGACACTCCTGCGCCCGACCCAACCAATACTCCTATCATATTGGGTCGCCCCTTTCTGGCCACTGCCAATGCCATCATTAATTGTCATTGCGGGTCCATGAATCTCTCTTTTGGCAACATGACTGTCGAAGTCAATATATTCCACCTTATGCACAAACCGAATGATGTCGATTATATTGATGAGGTGTGTGTGATTGAATGCTTAGTTACTAAAATGTTGGACCAAACTTACCCTGTCGATCCTCTCCAACACTGTTTGGCTCATTTTGGATCCGACTTTGACATTGATTCATCCATCTCTGAACTCAATGCCCTACTAGATTCCACTCCACTGATGGACACTACCTCTAGGGATCCTCCCTTCGATTCGCTCTATGATACTATTCACTCTCTGGATCACCCCGTTCCACCTTCTGCACTCCCGGCCACATAAGATTCCTCCACTTTATGCACCGAGAAACCTATGGACTCTGTTTCTGCGTCTGAGTCCGATGTCACTCCTGCACCACCTGTTACTTTGGAGCTTAATCCCTTACCTTTCGAGTTGAAATATACTTTCTTAGGCCCCAATAACCATCACCTTGTTATCATTGCTTTCGATTTGACCGCTGATCAAGAAGAGCAATTAGTTCACACTCTTACTCAGCATAGCACTGCTATTGGTTAGACCATTTCAGATATTCACGATGTGAACCCCAATGTTTGTAGTCATCACATTCATTTGGAGGAACACGCCAAGACTTCTCGTGAACCCCAACGTTGACTCAACCCTACTATGAAAGAAGTCGTGCGCGCTGAGATTTTAAAATTGCTCGATGCTGGTATTATCTACCCTATCTCAGAGAGTCAGTGGGTCAGTCCCATTCATGTGGTACCGAAAAATTCTGGTGTCACCGTCATAAAAAATAGTGACAATGAGCTTGTTCCCACCCGTATGAAAACAGGTTGGCGTATTTGCATTGACTATTGCAAGCTAAATGCTGTCACTCGCAAGGACCATTTTCCTCTTCCCTATATCGACCAAATGCTCGAACGTTTAGCCGGTCATGCGTATTACTGCTTCCTTGACGGCTATTCAGGATACAACCAAATCCCAATTTCCCCTGAAGACCAAGACAAAACTACCTTCACCTGTCCCTTTGGCACTTTTTCCTATTCTCGCATGCCTTTTGGCCTTTGCAATGCACCTGCGACTTTTCAACGGTGTATGATTAGCATTTTTAGCGACATGGTTGAACGTTTTCTCAAAATCTTTATGGATGATTTCTCTGTGTTTGGTTCTTCCTTCGAGCAATGCCTTTCTCACCTCACTATGATCCTCAAACGTTGTCAGGAAAAGAAATTGGTCCTGCATTGGGAAAAATATCATTTCATGGTAAAAAAGGGGATTGCTTTAGGTCACGTCGTCTTTTGAGATGGTATTGAAGTCGATAAAGCTAAAGTTGACATTATTTCATCGCTTACCCTTCTTAAGTCTGTTAAGGACATTCGATCCTTCTTAAGACATGCGGGCTTCTATCGTCGTTTCATCAAGGACTTTTCTAAAATTTCTCGACCTTTAACAGCCCTTTTATCCAAAGATGTTCCCTTTGTTGTTGATGATGCATGTGTTTCTTCTTTTGAGCGCCTTAAAGTCGAGCTCACTTCTGCTCCGATCATTCAGCCTCCTAATTGGTCTTTACTATTTGAGCTCATGTGTGACGCATCTGATTTTTCTCTCGGTGCCGTACTTGGTCAGCGGGTTGATAAGCGCCAGCATGTCATTTATTATGCTAGCAGAACTCTCCATGACGCTCAACTTCATTATACGACCACCGAAAAGGAGCTGATAGCCGTTGTCTTCACCCTCGATAAGTTTTGATCATATTTCATCGGTTCACCTATCATCGTTTACACTGATCACTCTGCCCTGAGGTACCTTTTTCAGAAGAAGGATTATAAGCCACGCTTGATATGGTGGATTCTCTTGCTTCAAGAGTTTGACCTCGACATTCGTGATAAGAAAGGGTGTGAAAATTTAGTTGCAGATCATCTCTCCCACCTTATTGTTACGTCTGCATCTGATCCTGTCCCTATTTCTGAAACATTTCCTGATAAGCAACTTTTTGCTATCTTCACTGCTCCATGGTATGCTGATATTGTTAATTTCCTTGTTACAGACCAACTGCCAAACCATTGGTCGAAACAAGAGCGCTCTAAGTTCATGGCCCAGGTAAAATTTTACTTTTGGGATGACCCCTTCCTTTTTAAGTATTGCTCTGATCAAGTCATTCACCGTTGTGTTCCTAACCATGAACAGTCAAGTATACTCTCCTTTTATCACGATGGTGCCTGTGGTGGCCATTTTAGCTCCAAGAAAACCGCCACTAAAATTTTGCAAAGTGGTTTCTACTGGCCCACTCTCTTTTGAGATGCCCACCATTACTGCCAGGCTTGTGCTAAATGCCAACAATCTGGGCGTATCTCTCGCCGTCACATGATACCCCTCACACCCATTCTCATTGTCGAAATCTTTGATGCATGGGGCATTGATTTCATGGGCCCCTTTCCCTCTTCTCATGGCTTCCAATATATACTCATTGCAGTTGATTATGTTTCCAAATGGATTGAAGCCATAGCTTGCCGAACCAATGACCATCGCATTGCGGTCCACTTTCTTAAGGACTACATCTTCACACGTTTTGGAACTCCCAAAGCTATCATTAGTGATGGGGGTAAACATTTCTGTAATCGAGTCTTTGAACATCTCGTCAAAAAGTATGGCATTACCCACAAAGTTGGTCTCTCTTACTACCCTCAGACTAGTGGTCAAGTTGAGGTTTCCAACTGCGAAATCAAGCAAATCTTAGAAAAAATAGTTAATCCTAATCGGAAAGACTGGTCCTTACGCTTGAATGATGTTGTGTGGGCATACCGTACTGCTTTTAAGACTCCAATTGGCATGTCTCCTTATCGCTTGGTTTTTGGAAAACCATGCCACCTCCCTGTCGAGCTTGAACATCATGCTTATTGGGCTGTTAAAGCCCTTAATTTTGATATCGACGAGGCTGGCATTCATTGAAAGCTCCAACTTAATGAATTAGAGGAGATACGAAATGATGCCTATGATTTGTCCAAGAAATACAAGGACAAAAGGAAGTGAACCCATGACCAAAGCATCCTCCGCAAAGAATTCCACCCTGGTCAGAAAGTGCTGTTATATAACTCCCGTCTTCATCTCTTTCTCGGGAAGTTAAAAACCCGTTGGTCTGGACCCTTTGTTGTTGAGTCTGTTACTCCCTATGGTGCCATCACAGTTCAAAATCCTAAGGATGGTAGCCTATTTCAAGTCAATGGTCAACGATTGAAGCCTTTCATAGAGTTAGGCCCATCTCCCATTGAAGAAATTGACCTTATTTATCCCATTTATGAAGACTAACTGTTCAGTCTTGTTTGGGGGTGATTTTCATCACCCAATTTTTCTGCCGCTCTGTGCTTTTCATAGTTCCTATCTTTAGGGTGAGACTGATTCAGTCTGGCTGAAGATGTTAAACTTAGCGCTACCGGGAGGCAGCCCGCCATTCATTGTTTCTGAGTATGAGTCTTATCCTGTTTGGGGGTGGTGTTTCACACCACCCAATGCTTTTCCAATGCTTTATAGACTTGTACGTATTTGTGTATCCCATCTGTTCTTTAGGTTTTATCTCTCCATCTTACGGTACAATTTCATAAGCGGATCATTATGGTAATATCTTTCCTCCCTTGTGCTTTTCATTTTTATATATGGTTTTAAACATTGAGGACGATGTTCTCTTTTGTTTAGGGGTGGGAAATTTATCAAAATCATACTTCTTTTGAAATTTTTCAGAAACAAGTGATTTTAAACTTTTTGTGCAGTTAAAAATAATTTTTTATGACATGAATTGTCGATCATCCCTCTTTTAGAAATCTCGAAACACATGTGTTTGACCAAAATCTTACGCTTTTTACACATAAATTAATTAATACCTCTTAAAAGCATACTTGCACTATGAATTCCTAAACTCGATAATTTGCACTATCACGTCTATAATCAAAAGTTGAAGAGTAACTATATTCTCAAGAAAGCCTTAAAAGATCACTAGTGGCGACTTAAACCCGTGAGATTTAAGCTTTTCACCTTTTTGAGGGGTTTTACGTATCTTCGAGTCATAAGATGACTCAACTTTCTTTGGGTACTACAGTTAGTCATTGCATGGTCTCATCATTTTTTCAAATTTGTCTTAATCACTGAGAATGACATCATTTTCGAGTTGTAAGAAACATGTGTCTTGTAGTTGTCCCGAGCACTAAACCGATTTTCCCATACACTTACCATTTTCCCTATCATATTATCATTCACCCATTATCATTTTCCATATTACCCTTATCCATATTCCCAAATACCATCCATCATTGCCATCGTTTTTGAGAAAAAGAGTGTTTGAAATTTTCCATGTAAATTGTCTTCATTTGTGTTGTGAAAAGAAGAATGTATCGCAACAAAAAAAAAGAATACAAAAAAAAAAAAAAAAGCAAAGCAAGAAAATAAAAATAGAAAAGAAGAAAAATAAAGATGCGATCATAAGTTCGAAAGATGAAGACAATAGTCAATCAAAGTGTGTCACACTCTTCTCAAAACACCCCATTATTCATCTTCCTCATTTCATTATCCCTTCATACCTTACATAGGGCCCATTTTCACCCTTGGTAAAGTGTTCGGGCAAACGAAAAGATCATATGGTGAATAACTCGACATTCTCGACATAGTGCTTAACATTCGTTCATGAGATCAAATTTCTTTCATGTATCCGTTCTTTTTTATAAAGTGTGTGAGACGTTTGAACTTGTATACATTTACTCACATCCTCACACACTAGAGAGATGCACTTACCAAATTCTCAGAGAGTTCGATTCAGAGAGATATATCCAGTA
Organism: Sambucus nigra; assembly: GCA_949130495.1. Classification (NCBI taxonomy): domain Eukaryota; kingdom Viridiplantae; phylum Streptophyta; class Magnoliopsida; order Dipsacales; family Adoxaceae; genus Sambucus; species Sambucus nigra. Next base: position 591,237,652 of record OX422208.1, read on the forward strand.
AGAATTGAAGTCAAAGCATTGATTCTATAAAGACGATCTTAGAATTACTCTAATGATACTTAAGATTGTTTCACACTACACACGCTGAGTTTTAGGAAGGATTACGATTTGGGTATTAAGTAATTTTAAATCTTATTTTGATAGTTGAAAATGGTGTTCCTTGATGTCCTTTTAAAGTTGGGTTGTATAGCGTTTTATCGTCAAATCAGAAACTGCATTTAATTAAGTTTTGAATTTTGTGGGTATATTCACTGCAAACCCTCACGAGACACCATTCGTCCTGTAGGGCAACCTACAGGTTTAATGGCTTGTTGCACATGATAAGTGCAATCGCCAGTGCCTACGAAAGTGGCACAGTTTTGGATACTTATCTCTGATTTCTCTCTAATTTTTTCTCGAGGACTAGCAATGTTCTGTTTGGGGGTGGGGTGATAAGCACCCAAAAGTGTCTATTTTATACCCCGAATATGTGCATTTTAGTCCCTCATTTTAATTAAAATTGGCCTTGTGTCATATTTTATTATTTTTCAGGCCAATCAGCAGTCGCAGTATCAAATAATGCTAAATCAAGGCAATTGCGACGCAGAAGCGGTCAAAAGCATACATCGAAGAAATCTAAAGAGACTGTGAAGTGAGAAGTCCATTTTGAGCTTGCCGAGATGTGATCCGATGTTCCGAAACAGTCCCGTACTCCAAACCGAGCCCAGACCATTCTCCGAGCCCCGTGTGTGTTGAGTTTGTACCTTTATTATTTTTCTAGATTTTTGTTTTGAGTCATTTTATTTTTAGGATTTATTTAGATTTATTTAGAATTTTTTAGGATTTATTTTCTATTTTTTTATTTCTTTATTTTGATTTTGATTTTGATTAGTTTTTTATTATTAATCTTTATTTTATTTTATTAGGATAAATTTTTAGGAATTTATTTTTTTTATTAGATTTCATTCTATATATTTTATTTATTTATTTTAGTTTTATTTTATTAGGATTATTTTTTTTAAGTTTTAATAGAGGTTTATTTTATTTCTTTTTAATTTCAATTTTTTTAGTTCGAAATATTAGTTTTATTATATTTTAGGTTTTTATTTTATTTAGTTTTATTTTATTTTTTTAGTGTCATTTTTTTAGGGGTGCGAATTAAACCCACACAAACCCTTTTATACCCAAATACACTAAAACACAACAACACATCCTTACACCCCAGACTAACTTGCCTAAATCACACATACCATAACACCACCCAAACCCATCTTCAACCTTTCACCCAACACACGCTCTCTCACCTCCATAACTCAAAATCCACCAATTTCCACCATTAAACCCATTACCCAAAATAAAAGTCAAGTAAAAAAAAAAAAAGAGAAGCCATAACTGCTCCACCCCGCTGACCCGCGACCTACGATTTGTTCCATGCCGGACCGTCTCCGTTCCCCACCTCCACCGGACCCGACAGTCCCAGCCGCCGACGACCTCGTCGGCCAGCCTGAATCCAACCCCGCGGTGACCCTTTGTCCGCCCTCACCTCCGATTCCGCACTCCGATCCAAACCCGAACCAGGGCGGCCCGGTCCGAACCCGAACAACCCTGCTTCTCCAAACCGCGAGCCAACCCAGCTCCAACCCTAACCCGATCCAGCCTCCTTCAAATCCCACAAAAATCGGATGAAATCAAGCAATCTTCCAAAGCTAAAAGGAAATCCCCAAAAAATCTGTTCAAAAACACTCTTCGTGGCTTATAACAAAAAGAAGAAGGGCTTCTCATAAAAGGGGGGTCTCTCAACAGCAAATAAAAAGACACACAGATCGAGAGAGACGGTGACAAAGAAAAAAAAAAGAGGGTAGAAAAAATAGTCAGAAAAATACAAAAAAAATAGTTTTAGGTTTAGAAAAATTTGTAGGGCTTTTTCTACTTTTAGTTTTGTAATCCAGTCCAGTTTTTGTGACGAGTTTGGGACTTGTGTTCATGCCACAATTGACTCAAGAAATTATTCCTATCATATTTCTTTCTCTTCTTTTTAAATTCTTGTTTGTTGATTGTGTTTGTGCTAAAATTTTAATCATGTGTGGCTAAACACCACATTCAAGGGGTGGGATGAAACACGTATGTTAATTTAATTAATTGAACAATTATTCAATTGATGTGTTCTAGGCAAATTAAATTGGAAAAAAATCACACATTAATTTATTTAACGAGAGTTAATAAATTACTGTTAAAAATTGATATTTGATTTTTGGATTTAACTTAGAGATAGGTTTCATTCTTAAATTCAAATATTAATCATGTGTGTGCAATTCAAATATCCGTACATTTTTTTATGAATTGATCCTAGCGGGTAGTTTGTAAAAAAAGGGTATGAATCTAATTTTTTATCTGTTGTGACACTTTCTGATTTAATTGCTAAAAAAAATAATTTTGAATTTAGGATTGTAACGAGAGTTAAATTTTAAATTTCAATATTATTTCGAACGTTTCAAATGAATAATTAAAAAAATTAAATTAAAGTAATTGCGTGGAGTAATCCCATCTCTTGTCTCGTTTCATAAATTCTACACTCGGTTATTTTTCAAAATTTCATAGTTACTTTAGTTGCGTAAAATTTCATTTCCTCCATTAAAAATTGTTTTAAAAAAAATAAATATTAAAAAAAACACAAAAAGATTTTTATTAAAATTTGAAATTGCAAGTTTTCACGATTACAGTTTCAACGTTAGAAATTGGATTGATATCCGAATTTGCCACGATACTAAATTTTTAACAAGTTTTGTAGGTAATTTCAGGAATTTTGATACTCGAAGTTTGACCGCAACGACATTCCAAATCTTATCCGAAGACACAACTCAAGAGTTATCAGTACTCTCAAAAACTGAAACCATAAATGATTTTGTTAGTTTAGGGTTTGAACAACACATAACAGTTTAAAAACAACCAACAAAAATGAGATTTCTCGAAAGAATAAATCAAAACCAATAAGATAAATGTGAAGTGTATCACAGACTCACAAATCTAAGATATCTATGAAAGAAAATAAGATTTGGAATACGTGACTGGTTGGACAAGAGATTAAGAACAAGAGAGGATGGATCTTCTCAAATCAAGAACTAACTCAACTCTGAGAACTATTTTTAGGTGAGATTTGGCCGGACTTAGTTTAGGGTTTGTATGTTCTCTTGCTTTTTCTTTTCTCTCTCTCTCTTCTCTCTTTTTTCTCTCAAAAATGAGGTGAACCAAAAGTTAGAATTGAACGGATGAAGTCTCCTTTTACACAAGGAAGGGAAGGCTCTAGAAGATCTCAGGAAAATGAACGACCAGGATTTGATCGAAGGAAATCTAATGGCTACCAACACACCACAATTATAAAGGCTTTTATTGGTTTAAGTGTAAACAAAAGGATCAGGTAAGAACGCATGCAGGACATAGATTAAAATGATCCAAGGGTTCTCAATCACTCTAAGGAATGTGAGTGTAAAGAAACATAGATCCAACGGATATAAGTGCAACACGTGTAAGGCTAAGATGACATATAAAACGCGTTTTTTTGGTCTTTCAAAAGGATAAATTTTACCCATAATATTATCTAGCGCTTTCGGTTTCTGCCTAAGCCAAGTTTTAACATCTTTTATTAATTACAAAACATGCCAAAACATTTGTAAAAACCAATTTTAAATTTCTAAAAATTGTTTAAAAAATCTTAGAAATTATTTAGAATATCCCAAAAATTATGGAAAAAGTATTTTAATGCGATTTAACTCACACACACACATATTATGAATAATGAAATTCATGAATGAAATCCTAGGTGAGATGTTGATGTTGATCCTTTAGGAACATGAAGTTGCAAGGTTATATGAACTAAGTTTATTTCGTGGAATACACACACACAACCCAATTAAAACTAGCTAAGAAGAGATATTTCCTAATTTTAATTTCTATAGCAGATTAATAAGTTAGTAAGAACAATTTCCAATTAATGCGATGATATTGATAACTTGATTAATCAAAATAAAATTATCCAGTTTTATTCATTTTATCCTAAGCATACATCTAGTGATTTAATAAATTAAATTGCGAAAATTACAACCACAACAAAATAGGTTTTACAAGAGACTCAAAAGAAAACCCAAATGGGAAAAACCTCGGACGTTTGGGCCTAGACAAAATTCAAAACAAAATAGGTTTTACAAGAGACTCAAAAGAATTACATACATTGAGTCACTCAAGACATGCTTTTGCCGTCCTCGACTTCCGAATTTGTAGTACGCGAAGCTCCAACGCGTTGCTCAACATTACTCGTGTCGCAGTATCCACTGAAGCCAAAAACCACCGTCTCCACTAAGCTTGAATACAAAGATCCACTGCAAACTTGCTTGTTGAATGTCAAGTTGATTGTAAGGTTTTTTTTTCAAAAGTTGAAAATGGTGTTGGAGATTGATTTTACCAAAAAGAGGGAAGTTATGAAAAATGCTCTCAAGAGGATATACAACTTCCTTATGGAAAATAACTAATTTTCGTCCATATATTGAAACTGTAAAAGTAGTGGACCAAAACAGTTTTGTGAAATAACTTCCCAAAAATAAGTTAAAAAATTTAAAATCTAGGAGATCTCGTTCAAACGAGGTCGTTCGAACGACATGTCATTCGAATGAGGTTGATCGAACGACATGTCGTTCGAACGAGTTATTTAACGATGTTCCAGTGTAGAATTAGATAGGTCGTCAAAAATCTCGTTCGAACGAGGTCGTTCGAACGACATTTCTAACGAGTTTCCAGTGTGGCCTGGGGAATATGCTTAGATCCAGGTCGTTCGAATGACCTAGAGAAATTTCGAACGAGATGTCAGATTTTTCATAGAGAAGGTTAAAATAAATTTCAAAAATAATTCTTTATGGAAATTGAATTTTTGTGAACTTTTCTCTATGTGAAAATTTCTCGTTTATAAAAAATACTCCAACACTTAAAATGATTTTGGTCATATAACTTTTAGAAGAGTGAACATGACATGCATATTGATATCGCGTGAACTTTGGATACAATGCTCGAATCTTTACGGTTGAATGATGCTTGATGAGGAATGACCCAAAATTGTTTTGTCCAACGGAAAGTAGACAATATTACAAATGACTCGATTGGAAATTTGTCCTTACAAATCTTCCCCTTTGGCTATTTCAGGACGAAACAGAATAATAAAAAAGAAATAAAAAAACTGAATTTGCTAAGCCAGCCGTCAAGCCGATTCTAAGGCCCATCGCAAAAACCCAAATAAAAAAATAGACTAAGTAAAGCGATTGACGATGCTGCATAAGAGTAGGTGATGTATCCTACACACATGAAACAACAAATTCATAAACGCATGGGGAAGTAGAGAATGGAAAACATATAAACATATAAAATAGTGTGTTATGAACCCCCCCTAAAATATGCATATGTTGACTATTAAGAAATTAACTCCCCTAAATTATGAATTCCCCTTATCAATATTTCTCCCCCTTTTTGTCCGAAAAAGACAAATGGATGAATAGCCTGCATGTTAAAAGATAATCGAGAGAAAAATAGGAAATAAAACCAATAAGAATAACTGACAAAGGGAATAACATGATAATTCATTAACTAATAAGGGAAATGCCAAATATCCAATGTGCATACACGTCATAAGAAAAAAAATCCAAACCAAATAAAAGGGTACAAGAAAGAAAATATTCCACTCAGCCTCACAATTAAAATGATAAAGTAGACTAAAAATAAACTAAATCAAGGGGCAGGAGCATCATGAGGGGAATCATCGGGAAGGGAGCCGGAACCGGATGATCCTGCACCTCGACACATCTCAATACGGAGAATGGCCTCAAGGTGATCCAACAGAGAGAATATCAACAGGCCTGTGCTTTATCTTTGCGCGCTTGAGCCTCCTCCCGGCGAGCTTGTGCCTCCCTTTCCTGCTGCATTGAAACCAAAAGCTCCTACAACATTGCCCTATCTTGGTGCCTATCTTCTTGAATCTTCTTAACCTGCGAATGGACAAATAAAATATCCTCCGACTCTACGGGTGCGGGAGGATACGAAGAACATGGTCGATGGGTAGGATGAGAGGGTGCGGGACGATTAGGTGAAGGGGTGGAGGAGGTGGCAGATTGACGGAGGTGGAGGTAGAGGGGGTGATTTGAGGGGTATCGGCGGGTAAATGACCACTAGACTGACTGAACGATGACATGTCAATGGCTTAGTAACGGGTGACGGGGACATCAGTGGATAGGAGGGGGCAACCGGCGGCAAGACAAAGCTTGGTAATAATAGCGACAAAAGGTAATGCTTGGCGAGCGGGACTGGAAGGGAGGATCCTAACCGTTCGAATGACCAGAAAAAGGAAGGTGGGGAGATCTATGGCAACCCGAATGCTAATGGAAAACATGAGATCGATGTGCATTTTGGTGATTTGTGTTGAGTTTTCACGGGGTATAAGGCACGCACACACGATCCAATTAAGGACTATAAAATCTGGATGTAAGTGTTTGTGAAAGATAGTGATAGTGTCGGGAGGGTTAAGCCAACACACGATGCGCATAACGAGTGAAGGGTAAGGGCGAGCATCGGGAGACCATGGGTAGGAGGGATTATTGACCCGGGGTAAGGGGAGGAGATGAGCAATGGCTTCGGGAAAGACAATAATCTCCCTACTGTGCACTTGAGAGGTAATATGATTCTCCCTCTCATGCATCCCAAAATAAAATTCCCGAATGAGATCGGGAAAAATAGTGTTCGTGAGAGAGAATAAGGGGTCCCACCCTAAATCAGAAATCCATGAATGGACAGTGACGTCGTTGAGGGATTGGAGATTAACAGTTTTCTCACGTACAATAGAGCGAGTGGAGAAACCTTGTGTATGATATTAGGTGTGTGCGGTGAGTGATCCCCAACGAAGCCTAAGGTCAGGGATAGAGGCATTTGCATTGGAATCCTCATCGGAGGAAGAGGAGTGTTCCTCAGGGGAATTACTAACATGACGTAGGCGACGATTACAAGCCATGCTAAACTAAGGCAAAAACTAGAACCTACCCGAACATAATGCCAACCAAACCGCCAAACACACCAATTAGACAACAAACCAAACAACCAATCAGCAAGAATCCCATCCTCGAGGAAAAATTGAAATAAAATTATTTAAGAGAAATTCCATGAAATGAAAATAAATTTTAATGAAAGAAAAACTGAGTATAATCATGGAATTTAACTTAAACAGGGCAACACACCCAATAATAGGAGTAAATAAAGTGTCCCCGAAGTACATTGTAGAGATATACACATATTTATATACGAAATTTGGGTAACAAAAGAAGAAATCATTTTGGTTTAAAAATTTGACCCAATAGCATATATATATATATATATAGAAACCAAAAAAATATATAGATAGAAAGAATGGAGGATGGAAATACCTCGAGAGAAGAGGAGATAAGCTGCAATCGCTGAGTTCTACAAAAGAATGAGGTGGCGAAATGGGGTTTAATGGAGGAGTAGAAATGGGGTTTAATCGTGGGGAAATAGAGTAAGGGAGAGAGAGGGATAATGGGAAATTGGGTAAACGGTAAGGGTTAGTGGAATAGGGAGTGGAAGAGTGTATTAGGAATGAGGTAAATGAGGAAATGGGGAAACGTGGGCAGGTGGAGTGAGAAAAAAAAAGGCTGAGGCGGCAGAAGCTGGGAAAGATAGATCGCAGAGTTTAAACCCAAGTCGTTCGAACGAGTGATGTCGTTCGAACGATGTCTTTAGAATGAAGTTCTAGAAACATATTGGGTATTTCGTTAGATAACTCATTACAAGTTCGTTCAAATGACATTACGAACGAAGTTCCAGAGCGGAGGGAAAAAAAGTCGTTAGAAAACTCGTTCGAACGAGATTTTTCTGACGAAATTCAATCTTTTGAAAAATGAGTAAAAATAAAATAGTTTTAAAAATAGCATAAGGTAAGGAATTGGGAAGGCCAAAAAGATGCCAAAATGAGGATTTTAATAGTCCTAGCTTGTGAAGACATATCCAAACCATGGGAGAGGGAATGTAGGGGTGTGAAAAATGCGAATGAGAGTTTTAACCAAGACAATGTACAAGTGCGGAGTGCCAAAAAATATATAAATGCAATATTCACCCAAATTAGCCTTGTGTAAATAAAGAAATACTATTGGACACTCAAACACAATGCACCATGGATACAAGATAGATGATTCTCTCGCCAATGTTATCACAATAAGAAAGCAATGAATCGATTAAATGTGCCTTCCCATTGATCTTCAACTTATATCTCCCATTAGCAACAATAGATTGAGACTATTCTTTTTGAAGAATAAATAAAGCTAAATACTTTTGGCCCTGGCATTATATATCATTTTCAATACTTCTATTTTAGGCACATATTCTAAAATGCCAGTGGAGGCTATTCACGCAAAAAATTTATGTTTTTGGCAGCCCGAGTCCATTGCTTGAAACAAAAATGAACCGGATGAATATAATAACTTTTTGTTTTAATCCGAGCAATGGATGATCATGCACAATGTCGATTCTTATAAGAAATGTGACAAGATTGAGAAGACAACACCAAATCTCACTTGACAAGTACAATGTGAATAAGATATCCGCAATATTTCGTGAAAGGTGTGTGCAAAAAGGCAAATATGTGAGGTAATCACAGAAATACATATCATAAAAGAGAATTTTTTTTGCATACAAGATAAACGAGGTCCGGACATGAATAGGATAGTGACCCAAACACAAATCCATATGGACAAGAGTTTATGAAAGCTTTTCTAACCATTCCCGTGTTCCTTGAAAATAAGAAAGACGAAAATATTTTTGAGATTTTGAATAAAATATATACAAAAGTAATCTAGTTCATAGGTATAAAAATATACAAGAGGAACAACCTAAACTAGATAGATGACTTCGATCTCAATAAATTGAGCAAACCCCAATTGATTTCCTAAGGTTTTCAAACCTAAGGGCATCTAGAGGTTTAGTAAAGATATCGGCCAATTGTTGATCGGTAGAAATGAAGATTAGAGAAATGATTTTCTCTTCAACCAAATCACGAATAAAATGTTCACGGATCCTAATATGCTTGGTTCTAGAGTGTTGAACGGGATTACGAGAAATGTTAATGGCACTAGTATTGTCGCAATAGATAGTCATAGTGCCTTGATAAATGCCGTAATCTTCCAACATTTGTTTAATCCAAATGAGTTGAGTTCAACAACTCCCGGCGGCTATGTATTCGGCCTCCGACGTGGACAAAGAAGTATAATTTTATTTCTTGATCATCCGTGAGACAAGTGCACTTCCAAAATAGAAACAACCGCCAGATGTACTTTTGCATCCATCAACATCTCGTGCCCAATCGGCATTCGAATATGTCGATAGACAATCATTTGTGTTGAAGGAATACCAAATTCCAATAGATAGGGTCCCACTAACATATTTGATAATACATTTAATGGCAAGTAAATGAGACTCTTTTGGGGTGGCTTGATAGCGGGCACAAACTCCTACACTAAAGGAAATATCCGGACGACTAGCGGTTAGGTAAAGTAAGCTACCTATCATACTCCTATAGAGTGCATGCTCTACATCCTTTCCTTCGGTGTCCTTACTAAGTTTAATCGAAGAACTCATAGGAGTATGTGCATGTTTAGCGGATTCGAGTTTAAATTTCTTAACAAGGTCTTTAGCATACTTGGTTTGGGACAAAAATATCTCACTTTCGAGTTGACAAACTTAAAGACCTAGGAAGAAAGTAAGTTCACCTACCATACTCATCTCAAATTCATCGTGCATTTCTTTCGAAAATAATTGAGTATGATTATCACATGTTTAACCAAACATTAGGTCGTCGACATACACTTATGCAACTAGAATAGCTTTCTCATCACGACGAACAAATAGTGTCATATCTACTCCCCCTCTCAAAAAGCCATAAGAAAGGAGATAAGAAGTGAGTCTTTCATACCAAGCACGGGGTGCTTGTTTCAAGCCATATAGCGCTTTCTTTAGGAAGAAGACATGATTAGGTTACTTTGGGTCCTCAAACCCTTTAGGTTGTTCAACATAGACTTCTTCTTCAAGAATACCAATTAAAAAAGAACTTTTTACATCCATTTGATATAATTTAAATTTAAGGTGACGTGCTATGGCTAGTAAAAGGTGAACCGATTTTAACCTAGCAACTGGAGCAAAAGTCTCTTCAAAGTCAACACTGTAATACCCCATATTTTTTATGCTTTATTAATTTGGGAATTTATTAAATTTAATGTGAGTTATTAATTTAATATAAATCCGGAAATTAATTACTTTATAATTATTAACGTGATGCGAGTTAATAATTATGGGAAACTTGTTGAATATTACTAATGAGTAGAGTAATATATAATTTTGATTCTATTAAATGTCAAGAGTGAATAAAATGACAATTTTGGAAATTTAAGTCGGGACGCGCCCGTGTCACGTCGGGACTACATATTGATTAATAAAAGTGAATAAATTATAAGTCACCCGTATGGTCATTTCGAGTGCATCAAAGTGTCCGGAAGGGTCGAGATAGTCAGAAAAGTATACCCGAGGGTTTAGTTTGGGTCTCGGGGCATTTTTAGGCCTATTTAACACCCCGGGAGGGCATTTTGGACATTTTGGACATTTTGCATTTTTGGGTAATTAAACCCACGAAAATTATTAGGCTATATCAGCCATTTGGAATAGTCCTTTAGGGTTAGCAGGCTCAAAACATTAGAACGGCCATAGGAGAGGGAAGGAGAAAGCTTTCCAAGCAATCCAAGGTCAAAAAAATCCATCCGGTTGCACCACCACCACCACCAACGCGTAGATCGCACGACGGGGAACGTGACAACACCAAATTCGTCCACAAACCAGAACTTTGAAATTTCTAGGCAAGTATTTTTCTTTCTTATTTTTGTTAATGCATCATTCATGTTAGTCTAGGGTGATTAGGATGAGTTTGGTAGAAGAAAATCCATGTTGGAGATAGGAAAATCGCATGTAGTAATGATTTAAATGATAATCTGGAAACCCCTTTACATGTAGAGGCTTAACCATGAATTTATGATGAATTAGGAGTAAAAATTTCTGGAAAAAAACTGATTAGAACCATGTTAAAGAAATTCTAGGGTTCTTGAGATTTATATGAGTTTTGGCCTATTAATATATGGGTATTGATGAAAAAATTGCATGCTTTACATTGAAGATGTATAATATGGGTTTATACTGTTTGTAGTACAAATTTTATGGGTGTGAAACATCTGGATTTGATTGAGGTTAGATTATGAAACTCGTAACTATTAATCTGCAGGAATCGCCATACCTGTTTGATCGATCGATCGAACCAGGAGTGTCGATTGATCGACGCATCGATCGATCGAGCTCCTGCCATCGATCGATCGAATCCTCCTAGCAGACTCATATTTCCCCTTTTTAATAGTTGAATTAAATCTAAATGAGTAATACTCCTTAGACATCCTTATTAAAATATTTTAGGAGATAAAGATGACTAGTAGGACTTATTAATAATTATAAGACCTCTAATGTATGACGAGATTTGAATTTTTGGGATGTTTACATATACGGGACGATGGGATTATGTATTAAAGGGAGAGACGCATAAGATAGTTACGATGGAAAATAGATGAGTACCTACTGAATTCTACACTTGGGAGGATAGAGTCCATGGGTATTATGTGGCAAGTTGGATTAATCCTTCAAACTAGAAGTAAGAGACGAACCATTATAAGTGATAACTAAATAATGAGAAATAAGGATAAATGTTATAATTATGGGTTATGAGATGAACCTAAATTTGATATGGTAAAAGTAGTATAATTATATGACTGTGTTTATGCATATACTATATACGTGTGAAAATCATGCCCGCGCTACTTGCTATCCCTGAGGTTACCGCGCTAGGATAGTCTTATCTCGATGGGACCTTTATGGGGGATATTGACTCGTACCCTAGAAGATAGATATCCTTAGTATAGGCTATCTGATCGATGGTCAGACGGTCCTAAGAGACGTGAGGGTATGTACTGACCTCTTATAGACTTGGAATCTATGCTTCGCCTCAATATTGTTTGTGTATGTATTAATACAGTTCGAGAGTGATTCTAAACTTGTATTTCCCTTAGTACGAGTGATACGGGGATTGGATAGCAGAGTATGCCCGCACCATAATTTTTATGTGGGGTGCTGTTAGAATATATATATTATACGAGTATTTAAAATATATATTAAATTCTGAAATTTGGAATTTCATACTGTGTTTATGGTAAGTAAGAAATGTATAATGATTTCAATTTGGATATACTTGTTTTGAAAAGCATAATATGATACTGGGAAACTTTATTAGCAAATAAGGTTTAAATGAGAACTTTGTGATCAAATGAAATTATCCTCTTAAACAATTAAATTGTTCAGTTTTAAATCTTACGAGTAACCTAAGATAAGTTAAACCATTGGGAAGATTAGTGCGATAGGCGTGCACATTAGAAGAGAGGTGAGAATTTCTCAAGAGAGTGCCGCACTAATATGTTGTTGCATTGGCCTGTAAACATTTTAAATACTTGCTAAACAAATTTTAAATCATTTACACTATCGGGCTCTGACCCGTTTCTATTTTCCTTTCTCTCTTGTATATATATGTATATATTACAGGTGCCCAGCCACATGGGCGTCTTTCATAGGATCCTTTGGAAGGAACGAGCTGCAGCTTAGGTGGGAGTTGCAGGCCTCTTGCTTAGACGACCTCATTCATTTGATTCTACTCTTAGCATTATTTATTCCAGTTGGGCATGTGTCGCCCTTTCCATTATTCAGTTATTTAGCAGACATTGTGATTCATTTATTTTCCAGTATTTTACTCTTTGGGATTTATTATTGCCGGGATGTTTTCATTTAAGTATTAAATGTTGGATTCAATTAGTTGAATATTTGATTATTTGGATTGTATGTTCCAGGATAATTGTGGTGTGACTATTAAATTGTGAATTATGCAAAGTTTTAAATGTTAACTTATTAACTAAAATTTGGAAAGTAATGTCTAAAATGGTTTTGACACTTAGCTTAATTATTTAGGGTGTTTAAATTGGAAAAATTATTTTTACGACAGTGATGCTAAGAATGATCCAACTGTTCACCTTGATTTTAATTTAATAAAGGAGTGATCGTCCGGTATTTAATTAGACGGGGTGTCACAAACACCTTCTATTTGGGTGTATCCTTAGGCAACCAACCTAGCTTTGTTATGAACAATGACACCATTTTCATCCATTTTATTTTCGAAAATCCATTTGGTGCCAATGACGTTTGTATTAGAAGGCCTAGGGACTAATTCCCAAACATCATTTTTCTTAAATTGAAACAATTCTTCTTGCATGGAATTAATCCAATGTTCATATTTTAATGCTTCTTTAAAGTTTTTAGGTTCAATTTTAGAAGTATAGCACAAATAGGTTACTTCATTTTCTAATTGAGCCCTAGTCTTGACACCTACCTCGGGATCTCCTATAATTTTTAAAGTGTCATGACTTTTATGAACCCAAGGAGAAGGATCCTTTTTCTCAGTAATGGGAACAACTAAGTCATTTTGAGACTCAATATTTTCAACGTTGGAAACAACATCACACTCACATGACAAATCTTCCTCATTTTCAATAGATGTGGCCGGAGCATCATTTTTTATAACAACATTTATTGATTCCATGACTTTAGAGCTACTTAAGTTGAAAACTCTAAAAGCTCTACTCTTTTGAGAATATCCTAGAAAAATACCTTCATCACTCCTTGAGTCAAATTTACCTAGAAGTTCTCTATCTCGAAGTATATAACAAGGACTACCAAAAACTCTAAAATAGGCCAAATTAGGCTTCTTGCCCTCCACAATTCATATGGCATTTTGTTAGTATTAGGACGCAAATAAACCCTATTTACGGTGTGACATTCGGTGTTAGCCTCTTCGGCCCAAAACCTACGGGGCACATTTCTTCCTAGGAGCATAGATCTTGCCATTTCTTGGATCGTTCCATTTTTTCTTTCAACTATACCATTTTGTTGTGGAGTTCGAACGACCAAGAATTAATGTTTAATTCATATTTCATCACAAAAAGTAGCCGAATTCCTTGAATTCGGTTCCATTATCACTCCTAAAGCGGTTTATGCTAACACCGTGTTGATTTTGAAGAATCCTACACTTAACAGTGAGAAAATAAACTGTCTTAGATTTTTATCTTAGAAAACCTGCAATATAGTACCTAGAAAAATCATCCACCATTACTAAGATATATCTTTTTTCTCCTATGCTATCGGTACGAGTGGGACCCATAAGGTCCATGTGTATCAATTATAAGACACGAGAGGTAGTTATTGAGTTTAACTTTTTATGAGGATTCTTAATTTGCTTTCCTAATTGGCACGGACCGTAAATAGTGGAGGTTGGCTTTCCTAGAGATGGTAAACCTCGAACTAGCTCTTTTTTCACTAATCGATCAAGATATCTAAAATTAACAAGGCCTAACCTTTGATGCCAAAGATCAACAGACGAGGTTTTTGCACTATTGCAAACTAAAGATGATTTTGGAGCTATTCCATAGCAATTGTCACTAGTTCTAACACCTTGTAAAATAGACTCACCCGATTGATCATATACGGTACACTCCGATTGACTAAACTTAACATCAGGATTTTCATCACATAATTGGATAATACTTATCAAATTAGCCTTGAGACCATCAACATAAAGAACATTTTCAAGTTTAGGAAACTCAGAGAATTCAATAGATCCTCTACCCATGATTCGAGACTTGCTTCCATCCCTAAAAGTGACTTTACCATCTTTATAGTTTTCAAGAGTGGTAAATAGAAGTTTATCACCAGTCATATGTCTCGAACAACCACTATCAAAGTGTCATTGAGAGGTATTTTGAGCCTCAAGTGCAACATGAGCAACAAAAGCTTTATTGGTGTGATTTTTCTTAACCCAAGATTGAGTTGTTTTCTTTCCTTTGTTGGGTATAGTGTTATAATTGGAAATATTTCCTTGGACTTTAGAAAACCTAAGAAACTCTTTCATTAGACCTTTAGAAATATTGACAAGATACTCAACTTGACTCTTAAGACTAGCTAAGGATCTATAGTTGGAGCTATAGTGTTGTTTAGAAGTTGTGGAATGAGATTTCTTTCCAAGCTTGTAGCAAAAATCAATAAGATGACCCCAGTTGTGACAATAAGTTCACACGTAGGGTTGTTTTGGATTATCTTTTGAAGGTTGCTTAGGAGGACTTATTTTAGGTAGATGAGGTTTAGGAGAATTAAATTTGGTAACAAACTTATCTACGAGTTCGGGTTTAACTTTGGATGAATCTCCTTCTTCATATCCTATACCCTTTCTCTCTTGATAACCTTTCTCCTTATATCCTAAAACAGGACCTAGAAATAATTTTCCCATTCTTCCTGAATTATCCTCAAGTGTGACTTTAACTTCACGAGAGGACTCGAGGTCTTTTTCAAGTTGGGCAATTTTAGCTTCGAGAGATTTTTTAATATCTAAAGACTCATTAAGATCTTTGTTGACACCTTCCAAGGAGATAATTAAGTCACATTTTTCTTTACCTATCAAGATAAGCTTCTCAGAAAGAGATATCTTAATTGCCTCGAGTTGACTAACTAAAGCCTCCTTCTCCTTCAGGCCTTTCAACTCTTTTTCTAAAGTTAAGACTTTAAAGGTTAATCTTTTGTTAACTTTTTGAATACGAAGAGATTTAGTGTAAAGTTCAGAATAAGCGAATTGTAGTTCACTCTCATCTATTTCACTTTCACTCCCTTTTTCCTTACTACTAGTAGAGTGAGTGGAAGCACCCTCAAGATTTTGCTCAAAATTTTCAACATTAAAGTGTGACTCACTTGAATTACTAGCATGGCTTGCCATAAAATCAGTGAAATTAGACGGCGTAGAGTCATCAGAGTCTTCAAAATCATTATCACTGTCGCTTAGAGTGGCATTGTAAACTGCCTTTTCTTTGCCTTGTCTTTTAAGTTTAGTAGGGCACTCAAATGCTCTATGACCACATCCCTCACACTCAAAGAATCTCTCCTAATCATCCTTTTAAAGTTATCCTTGTTGAACTTCTTCGATCCTGATTATTGAATTTTCTAGTTCCTTTGTTGTTGTTGTTCTCAAATTTTGGTTTTTCAAATTTAGAGTTTTGCTTTTTGAACTTAAGAATTTTTTTAATTTTTTTAGCAAATAAAGCTATATAATCAGGATCTATATCAGAATCATTAGATTCAGACACTTCTACTTTCTTAACTTTTAAGGCAACACCTTTATCTTTTCTTTTGTTATCTTTAGGAAACATATTTAGTTCATAAGTTTCAAGATCACCAACAAGTTCTTCAAGTTTCAAAGTATTTAGATTGCCTAATGAATTAAGAATAGTGACTTTAGGAATGAACCGCTTAGGAATACATCTAAGAATTTTCTTAACAACACGATCTTCAGGTATTTTTTCACCTAGATTAAAGCAAGAATTAACAATATCAGATATACGAGCATAAAACTCATAAAAATTTTCAGATTCTTTCATGGTGATCATTTTAAATTGAGTAGTTAAGTTTTGAATTTTTGAAGCTTTAACTATACTAGTTCCCTCATGAGTAACTTGGAGAATATTCCAAGATTCCTTTGATGTTTCGTACGTCATTATACGATGGAATTCATGGGGGGACATCGCACTAAATAAGGCATTTAAACCTTTAGAGTTAAAGTTACACCATTTTATTCTTCCTCACACCACTGTTCTACAGGAGTCAAAATAATTTCATCATTAACTACCATAGTAGGAGGGGACCATCCTCTTTCAACAATAACCCAAACACATTTATCAATTGATTTAAAGGCAGATTTCATACGTGCTTTCCAATAGGTGTAATTAGTTCCATCAAATAAAGGTAGTCTATTCGACGAAAAACTATCCATATAACCTCCAGGATTCATCTAAATAACTTTTAGACACCCCTCTGATACCAATTTGAAGTTGCAAGGTTATGAACTAAGTTTATTTCGTGGAATACACACACACAACCCAATTGAAATTAGCTAAGAAGAGATATTTCCCAATTTTAATTTCTATAGCAGATTGATAAGATAGCAAGAACAATTTCCAATTAATGAGATGATATTGATAACTTGATTAATAAAAAAAAATTATCCAATTTTATTCATTTTATCCTAAGCATACATCTATATGATTTAATAAAGTAAATTGCGAAAATCACAACCACAACGCGCCAATGTACGAGGAAAACCCAAATGGGAAAAACCTCGGACGACTGGGCCTAGACAAAATCCACTACAAAATAGGTTTTACAAGAGACTCAAAAGACTTAAAGACATTGACTCACTCAAGACATGCTTATTCCGTCCTCGACCTACGAATTTATAGTACGCGAAGCTCAAACGTATTGCTCAACACTACTCGTGTCGCGGTATCCACCGAAGCCCAAAACCACCATCTCCACTAAGCTTGAATGCAGAGATCCACCGCAAACTTGCTTGCTGAATGTCAAGATGATTGTAAGGGGTTTTGTTTCAAAAGTTGAAAATGGTGTTGGAGATTGATTTTATCAAAAAGAGGGAAGTTATGAAAAATACTCTCAAGAGGATATAAAACTTCCTTATGGAAAATAACTAATTTTCGTCCATATATTGAAACTGTAAAAGTAATGGACCAAAACAGTTTTGTGAAATAACTTCCCGAAAATAAGTTAAAAAATTTAAAATCTGGCAGATCTCATTCAAACGAGTTATCTAACGATGTTCCAGTGTAGAATTAGATAGGTCGTCAGAAATCTCGTTCGAACGACATTTCTAACGAGCTTCTAATGAGTTTCCAGTGTGTCCTGGGGAATTTCGTTTGATCCAGGCCGTTCGAATGACCTGGAGAAATTTCGAACGAGATGTCAAATTTTTCATAGAGAAGGTTAAAAAAAATTTCAGAAATAATTCTTTATGGAAATTGAATTTTTGTGAACTTTTCTCTACATGAAAATTTATCGTTTATAAAAAATACTCCAACACTTAGAATGATTTTGGTCATATACCTTTTAGAAGAGTTAACATGGCGTGCATAGTGATGTCGCGTGAAATTTGGATGCAATGCTAGAATCTTTACGGTTGAATGATGCTTGATTAGGAATGACCAAAAATTATTTTGTCCAACGAAATGTAGCTAATATTACAAATGATTTTGTCCAACGAAATGTAGCTAATATTACAAATGACTCGATTGGAAATTTGTCCTTACAGAATAGTTTGAGGAATTTAAAATGAAGAGTCTGAAGGCGTTTTGGTTAGACTAGGATATGACTCAATTTTGTTACTATTTCCAAACTAAATGAGCAGCAATCACTAATTAAGGTTTTTTCCTCCTTTGAAGGTTCTATTTCCAACAATAAAGCTGAAATATTAGCCATTCATAGGGGATTAAAACTTTGTATATCATTAAGTCAGCACAATATTATAGTAGAATTTGATTCTAAATTGGTGATTGACATGCTTAATGGTATTATGAAGTCGATTCCCTAGTCCATTATTGAAGTCTTCAATGACATCAAACTCCTTCAAGCCAAAATTCAAGTCAAATTTCAGCAAACTTGGAGGGAGAGTAACAAGATTGCAAACAGTCTAGCAAACCATGGAGTAGCTTCTAAATGTTCCTCTTCCTTCAGTTAATCCAGAGATCTTCCAATTTGAGCTAGAGGCCACTACAAAATGGATCTTCAAGGGGTTCAATCCATAAAAAATTTCAAATAACTTTCTTCTCCTATATGTTTTTTTCTTATATTTTCTCTAGCTTGTATAAGCCACCTTGGTAGGGCTATTCTACCTTCATTAATAAATCTGAGGTTATTAATATATATATATATATATATAATATAGACTCAACTGAGTAGGGTGCCTCAGGTAATTCTTAATAAATCATATAAACGTGACTTGCATAGTCACCGAAGTTGATTTGCCTATATGACTGATGAAAGTATGGCCACTTTTTATAGAACTAGGACTGATCCTAAAGAACTCATTAAATAGGGATTATCACATGCCATAAATGTGCGTCCTAACAAAACACTCTTCAAAATAGAGTTCATTATATGTAATGGTTCCGTTTCATCTCAAACGGTCCTCGGTTCACGATACGTCCACCACAGTCCCTTGATGAAGATTTCTATTATTTTCACTAAGTGGAAATTCAAGTCCGAAAGACACTTCTCATTTATGTAGAAGATTTTAGAGATAACGCCCAAAGGACTATTATTGTCCTTATAATCTTATATCTTTTATTCCTTATAAGAAAAGTATTATGTCTCATTTATGTGTATTTTAAAATGGTGGGGGATTGTTGGATTTTTTTCAAAATATATATTGGGTATTAATATTGTGTAAGTGAGTTTTTATTTTTGGAATATAATTGGGTGTTAATATTGTATAAGTGAGTTTTTATTTTGGGAATTTTATATTGGGTCTTCTTGTAGAGAGAGATCTAAATAAAATGGGTATAAATGAGGTGATTGTGGTTTCAAAGTCCCACATAGAAACTTTAAAAGAAAGTGGAATGCTATATAACTAAAATACGAAAGATTACTATTAGTCTTATAGTAAACGAGGCTATGATATGGTGCCTTGACGTCGTGCAAAACACCACCAATCGCGACGGGTGGAGCGCGTTCGCGCGACGTGAAAATGGAGATTGGGGGACTTAGGGGGCATTGGGTGCTTTGATTGCTCACTTGGCACTTCACACGTTCGCATTTTCGCTCGAAGCACAGGTGCCTAAAGTTTTGTCAAAGACAATCGGATCAACGATTGTGGTTAATCAATTTGATCAAAGGATGTTATAACTCAAGGGGGTTGATCTGAACTGTTGGATTGACTAGTGGAGATTCGTATAGGGTGCGTCCACTCGCTAACAATGATATGCCAAATATGGATTGTTCGATCAAAAGGATTATGAAAAGACACGATCCAATAGCTGCTGAGCTACGCACCTGAAAGGAGGTGACTGTTCATAAAGAACCAATGAAATTGCTATAAAAAGAGTTCCAGGCCTCTATTTTGGGCATCGAAGATTTCTTTGTTCTCCTCTCTCTATCCTTTGCCTTTTGTCATTATAAGGTTAACATTTGATAGTGTTGTTGGTTTGATGAGAGCATACATAGTTTTCATTAAACATGTAACATCACTGCATTCTAAAAGGAAAATTTCTACTACAAATTCCATTGTGTACTCGCGATTTTCATCCGAAAGGGAGGAAATATTACCTAAAAGATAGCGTTCATAGAACGTGCCTTGCAGTAACTTGGATTTGTTAATTTTTTTATTCCTTTCATAAATTTCCAACAATTTTAGGGTACATTCTTTTGAATATAAATATGGAAGGAACGGTGGAGCAATTTATCCTTGTTATGAGTCAAGATTTAGTTTGACTAGATTGTTTTGATGGAGAAAAATTCACTCGTTAGCAAGAGAAAATCATGTTCTTTCTTACAACTCTCAAACTTGCAAATATTCTTGATGATGGATTTTAACCTCTACCCGTACCCACACCCGAAGATACTTAAGATATCAAGAAAAAACATGTGGAAAGAAGATAAATTTATGTGTCATGGACACATTCTTAATGCCTTATCTCAAAATGTCTATAGTGCACATCAAATGATTATTATGGCAAAGGAATTATGGAAGGAATTAGAGAAAAAATATGAAAATGAGGAAGCGAGTAATAATAAGTTTCTTATTTCTAATTATATTAATTATTAATGTCTAATGATAAATCTGTCATTGTAGAAGCTCATAAACTCCAACAAATACTCGGTGATCTTAAAGACACTAGAATAAATCTATAAGATGAATTTGAAGTGGGGGTGGTTGTTTCAAAACTTCCCTCCTCTTCAAATGTCTTTAAGAAGAAATTAGTTATGATGAAAGATATACATAGTTGAATTCCTTCTTTGCCATATTCGTACTGAAGAAGATTCTCATATTAGGTAGAATAAGGAAGATCAAAGTGATAATCATTCCAAGGAAAATATGGTTGAGGATAAAAAATCTAAGAATAATAAAGATTCCAAACTTAAAGCATGTAGTGATTCAAATTTCATAAACAAGGGTATAAATAAAAAGTAGAAGGATAAATGCTAATTCTATGTCAAACCGGGTCATTTTGCTCGAGAATATGGCTTAAAAAGAAGACATTTAAGGGAAAATAAATGACAAAGGAAACAAACAATGTTAAAGAACTTAATGCGATGGTGCGCGAAGCAAGTTCTACGGATAATAAAAGTGGATGGTGGTTAGATACCGGTACAACCATTCATATGTGCAAAGATTGCTCTCTTTTCAAAACATATCAAGAGATCGATGGAAAAAAAGTAAAAATGACAAATAACCCTTGAACCAAAGTAATTATAAAGGGCATAGTGGAATTGTAATTGACGTTTGGGAGGGTTCTTACTCTGATCAATGTACTTTATATACCATAAATGTTTAAAGGATCTTGTAATTCGAGACTATCTCAATAAGAGAGGTTTCAAACTTATGTATAAGACGGATAAGTTTGTCCCACCCAAGAATGGCCAATTTATTAATGGGATGATCAAATTTAATATAATAAATGATACTAATTTCGTTTATATGGTTGATTCTATTTCTTCATGGCATAATAGATTAGGTCATGTTAATTACAAAAGAATTAACAATATGACTAATCTAGGATTAATTTCCCATTATAAAATTAACCACTAAAATAAATTTGAACTTTATACTCAATCTAAGATAACTAGAAATTCATTTAAATCTATTGATAGGACATTCAAAATGCCTGACCTTAGACATTGTCATATATGTGATGTGAAGAGAAATGTCACTCGTGGAGGAAATAAATATTTTTTTTGACTTTTATCGATTATTACTCCAAATATGCATATACATGTTTACTTAAAAGTAAAGATGAAGTGTTCGAGAAATTTTTGATTTTTAAAGCATAAGTTGAAACTCAACAAAATTGGAACATTAAAGTCCTACGATCCGATAGAGGTGGTGAATACTAACCACATAAGTTTATTCAATTTTATAATACTCGTGGAATAATGTGACATCCGCTTCATGACTTTGACTATACCCATGTGATTGGGTAACTTGGTAGGACCCAATTGGGCTTTAGACCTAGTAAAGTGGATCTTGAATCAGATCTGGGTAACTTCGTGAATTTTGCGACTATAGAATCGGTATTTTGTAGCCTAAAGCTTATACAGTGGAAAATTGGAGTCGTTCAAATGAGGTGTTCATGTCGTTCAAATGAGTCATTTGAACGATCTTCGAACGAACTTATAATGACCTGGAAATGGTCATTTTCCCTCACTCTCTGGAATCTTGTTTGATTTCCACGTTCGAACGAGGTTCTTAGTCATTCCAACGAAGGGGAACTTCCCGTTAAAATGAGGTACTTATTATGCCTCGTCTAACCCTACAATTTTGGCTCATTAGTACCTAATTGGATCTCGTTCGAACAAGAGGGGTTCACATTTGAATGAGGCCCAATGTCATATGAATGTCTGGAGAAAATTTAGAAAACTTTTGAACATTTTAATGTGTTGTCATGATGTGGAGTGTTGGATTGGATGATGTATAAAGCTCTTAGCGGCTCTAATAAAAAAATGGGACAAAATACTTGATTGTCCTTTGGTTAAAAGGTTGAGTGTATGAGCATTTTGGGGAATTAACCCTTATGATTTAGGGGGTATTTAAGTGAAGCTTTGAACCATTTGGGGGCTTTCAAATCAGATTTAGCTTCTCTCTAGATCTTGGAGCTCTCCCTCCACCAACCACAACACACTACCCTAGCACCTCCATCTCACCACCCAAAAAGACCACAGTCTAACACTTTCCACCATATTTAAGCTCACAAAACCAAAATATACTACACATTCTAGCAAGATGGGATTTTATGGAGATATTGTTGGGGGATGTTTGAAGAAGAAGGTAAAAGAAATCAAGGAGTTTCAAGGGGGTTTATGGAGCTTTGAAGAAGACAATCTTAGTGGAGCTAGACAACCTCTTTAAGGCCACTTTACGAGGTGGGAGGCTACCATCTTCTTCTACACTTCATCCTCCATTATTGAAGCTTCTTTGAGGTGGGAAACTCTACTCTTATCTTAAGAACTCTATTTTTCCATGGTATTTGTCTTGTAGTTGAGTTTGTAAGTGTAGGATGCATATATGATTTAAGGTAGTTATTTATTATGGTTTGTGAAAAAATGATTGAATAAAGATCCCAAGAGTTTTGAGAAAAATTATATATTTCAAGAAATATTGATATCTTAACATCTTATGGAGCAAAATGCTGAAAATGATATTTCTCTTGTTGAAAAACATTTTATGAACAAATGTATCAAGGTTTTCTTGTAAAAATTGAGATTTTTATGTAAATAAGACATTTAATCCCGTTTTGAAGAAACAAAGATGTATTCTTGGCTTGAAAAACATGTTTATGCAAATACAGTAAAATTTCTAGTATAAACCATGTGTTAGACCCATTTAATAGGAGTTTTGCACTTCAAATCCTTCTTATCATGCATATAAGCTTGTAGTACTTTGATGATGAGAATATAAACAAATTTGTTGAAGGTTTTATTAGGTTTGAACATGAAATAAAGACAATAGAAATTTCAGCCTTTAAATCTGTAAAGAGGGGTAGAAAATGTGATAAATGGATATTTTAAAACTACATGTGAAAATATAGGGAAAATGGTATTTTCTTATAAACTAGTCTTTAAAGGGCTAAAGGGGGTTTTCTTAGTAAAGAAAGTAAGGAAATAAAGAGACTTATAACTTGATAAGGATGTTACTCCAAAGTATAAAGTAAGTGTTAATGAGTTAAAAAATTTAAGAAGTTAGTGTGTGTAACTTAATAATATATTTGAGAAATAACACTTATGAAAATGGAGGAAAGGAAAAGTTTGGAAATAAATGGATAAAATGATAATTTTAGGTAAAGTGGAACATTTTTATAAAAAAGGTGTTACACAAGGTGGTCCTAAATGAAAGTGATTTTGGGATAAAATCAATGAAAGTGTATAAAGGACAAAAAATGGTGATTTTCAAAGTGTAACACATTGTGGGGGTTAAACCCTCGAATTTTTGGCTTTGACCAGTAAAGGTAGGATAATGTGGTCATTTGATAAATGTTAAAATACATTAATATGGACTCAAATGACACGGGGAAGAATTAAGAAGGGCTCAGAGCCTTGGGGTGAAAGAACTAAAATCACTGGCCAAAGCATATGGTAGAATAGTCGGCGGTGTGGAGCCCGTTAAAGTATGCAGATATTAGGAAGATTCTAAGAAAAAGATAACGAAAAGCGGAACATGTCAAGAAATGGGTTGTGTGGAAATAAAAGAAAAGACAACCTAACTTGAATGAAATTCATAAATGTTCTGGTAAAGTATAACGTCGACAAATGATGTATGAAAATTGACTAATGTCCATGAAGTAAATGGAATAGTAAGATGAAGTAATGAAGTGGGTAATTAAGCAACCTAAGGAGGTTTAACGAATAATTAACACCATAGTGTATTTATGAAAGGATTTTAACGAAAAATAAGTATTTTCTAATGCGATGCTTACGTAAATTGAAAGATAATTTTCAAGAAAAATACTAAGGTAAATTTAGTATGGGTAAAAGGGTACTTTCAGTGAAAGAAATGCTTTCCTTAAACAATGGGTATTTCTTTAAAATATTTGAGCGGGTGTGTTAAATCAAGAAATAACGTTAATTCAAGTGAAAAAGGGTTCTTCTATAAGATTAAGGTGAATTAATAGGAATAAGTAACGCTTTTGGAATAAAACGGTTTCATGCATTAAAGTATATAATTGTGTTTGAGAGCATTGTGCAAGTAAGTATCCTTTTTATTTTACGTTAGTAGCTCTGTATGCTTGGATTCTGGGACACTTACGACGGGTCCCTCACATAGTTTGATTTAAATTGGAATCAGATGCTAAATAAGTGAAATTTTGATTAAATAAAACTGGACTAGCAAGATTATTTAGGTTATTTCATTACACGTCACACCTAACGCTCAGGTCGAACCGGGTTGACCATGGGTAAACTATAAATTCGGGATGGGGCATTAAACTGGTATCAGAGCTCTAGGTTCAAGGTTCTTTTGGGGAGTGACGTGGTCAGGTCGGTAGTTGATCTTTCAATGTCGGTGTTGATTTTGGGCCAATCATGCTAAACATGTGATGGTTTCGATTCATGCTCTCTACGATAGAGTCATAGAGACTGTATTATGGACAATGTGTGGCCAAGTGGCATGTTGTCAATTTGTTATCATTAATAGCTTTCGCGCTTCTGATTTAGATATTTTAGTAAATTGCGAGTGTCTGTGTGAGACAATAGTGGCGACACCGCAATTTTTAGTGTGAGGTGCTTTTGTGTCAGCCCTTGATGATGTGAGAAGCCTAGTAAGGTGTTAATGAATGTGAAAAACATCCATTGAATTAGGGACATAAATTGTGTAAATCCAACTGTGGAGGATATGAGACTAGGGTGTCATGTCTTAACTATATTTACATGTGATGAAGACACACTAGGTTAATTGGTTAGGTACTTAATGGAAAATAATAATGATGGTGTAATTAGGCGAACTCGATCCTTGGAGTAGTGTCATGTCGTAAGCATTTGACAATTTGGTAGTCATGTAGACTTGTATTGGCCATTACTTGAGGATATGTACTCGACCGTAGTTGATAGGGGTACTATCATTATAGGCAAGTTCCTTGGTAATTGTCGATTGAAAATTGTATCTTGTAAGCTATGATGAGAGTTACCGGCCATTTATGGTAAGTGTGTTAAGTGCGTAACAATGATGGTTGAAGTGATGTAATAGTGAACCATAAATAGTCTTCCATGACAGGGTTTTAGAGAATATGATATAACCTTTGATGAATAGGATCCCTAATGACATTGATATTGTGTTCTTAGAGGCTTATAGTTAGTGTACGGCATCCTATATCCTTCCAGAATCCTTAGTGGTGTCTATCCGTGGTTTGATACGTTGTTTATGACATCCACCATTTGGAAGAAGGTTTTTGAGCCATTATTGGATCTTGGGAAGAGGGAATCATAGGTTAGACCTATGCTAGATTTATAAACATAATGGGAAATAATATTCTTATCTAAATGTCGTGTCCCGTTCTGGTGGCCTATGTGATGATGGAATGTGAGGTAGTTTTAGTGTGGGTATAATTAAAGGAAGTCCTTGGAGTGTCCTTAGGACTGATTGCGTGTGTCATCATTGCGGAACATAAATTGACTTATTATGATGGCTTGAGGGGTTCAATGGTTTAAGTACACCATATGTGGAGACTTATAGGCTAGTACCTTTGTGCGTACCTAATGGCTAAGTTACGGATATTGGGAAATTAGTAGGGCATACGTACAATTAGAGGCTCATACGTGATGAGATCCTGCCAAGTTTCAGATGATTTTTTATGTTAGGGTGAGCTTAGTATCTTTAGGGAACCAATCAAATTCAATATCATAGAGTCGGCTAGTGTACATCCTTGGTACTATCATTTAAATCGGCAAAGATGGGTGATGTAACCTTCTAAGGAAATTGGAATCTTGTGTCATGGTTAGGCATGATGTTCAGTTGTCATAGGATGATTGGTGCGGACGTCACATAATTTTGAATTTGGTAAAATCTGGAGATAGGTGCAATGACGACCTTGTGTCGGTGGAAGATATAGTAAGGTGAATATTTTTCTTAAATGGGCACTGCCTAAGGAGACATTTGGGATACGATCATGGTACGATAATGTTGACAAGGACTTAGGCATGATAAGTTGGTCACGACATCATGTTGACTAGAGATATTGATAAGGTCGACATTGACAAAGGCGTTTGGCATTCATCAACCGAAGTGGTTCACGTTTGTCAAGGATGTAAGGAGGAAGGCTTACTCCTAAGGAGGGAAGTCATGCATTTGACTTCCCAATGGATAATAGGTTCGTATGTTAATTTTGTCTTATGGCAATGAATGGTTTTGTGACCCAGTTCATCACGATTGGTGACTCGGGCTAGGGTATATTCTTAGGTTAGTATCTTGTAAGAACGTCTTGGAGAAGTCATAAACTTCAAAGCGTGTGGCATAGGTTCGCCTTTT
Source organism: Sambucus nigra (assembly GCA_949130495.1). NCBI lineage: Eukaryota > Viridiplantae > Streptophyta > Magnoliopsida > Dipsacales > Adoxaceae > Sambucus > Sambucus nigra. The sequence goes on from OX422208.1 coordinate 591,264,914, forward strand.
GTAAACCATAATTCGGTGCGTGTAAATGGATTTTCTAGGAATGGTTATTGGTTCATTATGATTCGTTGTGTTCTTCTATTTTTAATAGTCTGGTGTTATTCCATGTTGATGGTTTTATCACAGTGCGACTTGGCTCAGTATGGGTGTGGATGGACCTAATATAAACAATGAAGTTCAACAACTGGTCATGCTCTTATTTAAGATATTCCTTGATTTATGGTTGCATAATCTGCCACACAGTTTGCTCATAGTATCCTTTTTCTTTAAGAATAACAACCTTATGGATCGATCGGCATGTTAATTAGCAGCTCTGATTGTAAAGAGATGGGCAATGATTTGAGGACATCGTATAGCATTAGAACTCGAGAAAACATATCACATAGTGCTATTTCGCCACAACGAGTGGATTGGTGTAATACTTGGGTGAGTGTTCCATAGTTAGGCTCCTAGAATGATCATGGGTTCATAGAAGGATCTTGTGGAAGGTGTCAGTCGGACGCATGATTTGGGACTTAGTTGGTATGTTGCCCCACCTTATGTGAAGAACTAGAGATGCGAGGTTACTATTTAGTTAAGGGAACTTGTGTGGTTAGGGTCACTTGAGAATTTGAAGAGACTCAGAAGATGTGTTCCTAAGAATTAAATCAACTTATGAAGACAGATTGGGTGATTAGTCGTATGTCATTTTCTCTTGGGTTAGTGTCGATCACTAGAGAGTGTTATCCCGATAGAGGCGTCAGTATGCTTGGGTGTTAGAAAAAATAACCTTAGGACTTGATTGAGCGTGACCATCGATTAAGTGGATGCTCGAGGAAAGTTATATAATTTTCAAAGCTAAGATGATGATGAGTGTTATAATATGTTGCATATTGAGTTTCTCGATGACAACCCCTTGTTAAAGGGCATATGATGATTTCTTAGTGATTGAGGACTTTGATGACTTAGCCTTGAAGGATCCCTATGACTTAGGGTAAGGATTGTTAACCCCGAGAATTTGGAGAAACGATGGATTAATAATTTTTAGGATGGAATTAACTATGGATGGAAGGATGTGACACATGCCCCATAACTTTAATTGTACGTGTGTGATTGGGTATCTTGGTAGGACTTAATTGGGATTTAGACCTAGTAAAGTGGACCTTGAATCAGATCTGGGTAACTTCTTGGCCTTTGCACCACTCTAATTGGAGTTTTGTGGCCTAAAGTTTATATAGTGGAAAACGAAAGTCGTTTGAACTTTTAACGGCCTGGAAATGGTAATTTTCCCTCTCCCTCTAGAATGTCGTTGGATGCCCACATTCAAATAAGGTGCCTAGTTATTCGAATGAAGAGGAAATTTTTGTTTGAATGAGGTGATTTTCACACCCATTTTAGCCCTACGATTTTGGCTCATTAATACCTCGTAGCTCTCATTCTAATGAGGCCCAATGTCATTCAAATGATTGGAGAAAATTCAAAAAACTTCTACACATTTTAATATGTCGTGATGATGTGAAGTGTTGGATTGGATGGCGAGTCGATCTCTTAGAGGCTCAGATCAAAACGTGGGCTGAAAGACTTAATTTTCCTTTAGTTAAAAGGTTGAGTGTAGGGTAATTTGGGGGAATTAACACTTAGGGTTTTACGATTATTTATGTGAAGGTTTGGCCCATTTGGGGCATTCAAATCAGATTTAACCTCTTTCTAGCTCTTAGATCTCTTTCTCCACCAACGACCACACACCACCCTAGCACCATCATCTCTCCACCTAAAACCACCCTAGTCTAACCCTTTTCCACCATATTTAAGATCACAAAACCCAAATATACCAAAAGTTCTAGCAAGATGGATTTTTATGGAGATATTTTTATGGGGTTTTGAAAACGAAGGTGGAAGAAATCATGGAGTTTGAAGGGGTTTTCTATGGAGCTTTTAAGAAGACAAGCTTAGTGGAGCAACGAAACCTCTTTAAGGCCATCTTAGGAGGTGGGAGGTTGCCATATTATTCTACATTTTATCCTCCATTGTTGAAGCTTCTTTGTATTCTTATCTTAAGAACTCTATTTTTCCATGGTATTGATCTTGTCATTGAGTTTGTAAGAGTAGGATGCACAAATAATTTAAGGTAGTTATTTATTATGGTTTGTGAAAAATGATTTAATAAATATCCCAAGAGTTTGGAGAAAAATGATATATTTCAATAAATCTTGATATCTAAATATTTTATGGAACAAAATGCTTGAAATGATATTTCTTTTGTCAAAAAATATTTTATAAACAAATGTCTCATGGTTTTCTTGTGAAAATTGGGATTTTTATATAAATAAGATATTTACTCAAGTTTTGAAGAAACAAAAATATTTTTTTTGGCTTGAAAAACACGTTTATACAAATATAATGAAGTTTCTAGAATGAACTATGTGTTAGACCCATTTAATAGGATTTTTGAACTAAAATCAATCTTCTCATGCATATATATTTGTAGTATTTTTATGATGAGCATATAAACAAGTTTAATGGAGGTTTTATTGGGTTTAAACATGAAATAATGAAAATAGAAACTTTATCATTTAAAGTTAATTAAGAGGTGTAGAAAATGTTATAAATGAATATTTTAAAAGTACTTGTGAAAATAAAGGGAAAATGGTATTTTCTTATAAAGTAGTCTCCAAAGACCCGGGTTTTCTTGGTAAAGAAGGTAAAGGAAATAAAGATACTTCCAACTTTAGAAGTATGTAACTACAAAGTATTAAGTAAGAGTTAATGAGTTAAAAATATTTAAGAAGTTAGTGTGTGTAACTTAATAATGTTATTGGGAAATAACACTTGTGAAAATAGAGGAAAGGACAAGTTTGGAAACAAATGGGAAAAATGGTAATTTTACGTAAAGTGGAATATTTTAGGGAATAATTTTTTTGGAAAAAGGTGTTACACAAGATTGTCCTAAATGAAAGTGATTTTGGGATAAAATCAATGCAAGTATGTAAAGGAAAATAAATGGTGATTTTCAAAGTGTAACACATGGTGGGGGTGAAACCCTCGAAGTTTTTGCTTCGGTCGGTAAAGGTGGGATAATGTGGACATTTGATAAATGTTAAAACACATTAATATGGAATCGAATGACACCGATAATAATTAAGAATGCCCAAAATCACTGGCCAGAGCATATGATAGAATAGCCAGTGGTGTGGAGCCCATTAAATATGCGGATATTCGAAAGATTTTGAAAAAAAGACAACGAAAAGTGGGACATATCAAGATATGGTTTGTGTGGCGAGTATAAGAAAAGGCAACCTAACTTGAATGAAGTTAATAAATTTTACGGTAAAGGATAGTGTGGACAAGTAATATAAGAAAATTGACTAACGTCCATGAAGTAAACAGAATAGTAAGATGAATTGATTAAACGGGTGATTAAGCAACGTAAAGGAGGGTTAAGCCACAATTAATACAAGATTGTGTTTGTGAAAGGTTTTCAATGAAAAAATAATTATTTTCTAACACGATGCTTGCCTATGTTGAAAGATGATTTTCAAGGAAAATACTAAGGTAAATTTGGTATGGGTAAAGGGGTAATTTTGATGAAAGAAATGTTGTCTTTAAACAATGGGTAATTGTTTAAGGTATTTGACCGGTTGTGTTAAATCAATAAATAAATGTTAAGTCAAGTGAAAAGGGGTACTTCTATATGATTAGGGTGAATTAATCGGAATAAGTAACGGTTTTGGAATAAAATGATTCCATGCATTAAAGTATATACATCTCTATATGTATATGAGGTGGTTGCATGTGCATGTAGACATAACGTGCTAGATTCTATTTTCTACCATATAATTTTATACTTCATTATTGTATTTTCCCACTGGCTATTCTTCTCATTCCCTTGTCTTTATTATGACAGGTTGGGTGCGGCTCCGTATTTTGAGAGTGTTGTAAAGGAAAGTATCCTTTTCATTTTAAGATAGTAGCTCTGTATGCTGTGATTTCGGGGACGCTTCCCATGAGTCCCTCACGTAGTTTGATTTAAATTGGAATCGCATGCTAAATAACTAAAATTCAATTAAATAAAACTTAACTAACAACATTATTTAGGTTGTTGCATTGCACCTCACACCTAATGGTCGGGTCCGATCGGGTTGATTAAGGGTAACCCGTAAATTCATCTCGGGCATTACAAATAATCCATCAAGTTATGACATCATACACACCGCAAAAAAATGGAACGACAGAAAGGGAAAATAGGACTTTGATTGAAATGATAAATTTAACGTTAATGAATACTATGTTGCCTTTGTCTATGTGGGATGAAGCTGTTTTATCTGCATGTTATATTCTAAATAGAGTTCCACTAAAAAAAAGGATATTACACCATATGAATTATGGTTTAATCGTAAACCTAATCTTAAACATCTCAAAGTTTGGGAATTTCTTACTTATGTAAGAAAACCCAAACCTAAGAGACCCAAGTTAGGAAATAGGACTTACAAATGTGTTTTTTTATACTCTAACAATAGTACGACTTAAAGATTTTTTAATCTTGAAACTTAAGAAACTTTGAATCAGTGGATATGCAATTTTTTGATCATCTAAAAAAGTCAAGTACTTTGAATATAGTATTGGAAAAAAATAATTCGACAATTGATGCCTTACCTTCTAATGTTTCATCCTAACCAATATCACCTTTCGAATCAACCGATGACGTTGATACAGGTTAATGTAAGAGAAAAAGAACTGAGAAGACATTTGAACCTGACTTTGTAATTTATGTTATTGAGAGAGATGTGAATGAAACTAAGAAAAAAACCAAATTTATTCTTAATGTGGAAGATGAACTGACTACAATTCATTAAGTGAGAACATCTAGGGATGCTATCTTCTGGAAATAAGAAATCAATGATGAAATGAACTCAATTTAGTCAAATCAAACTAGTGTTATTATAGATCTCCAATGGAGCAAAACTAAGTGGATGAAAATGGTTATTTAAAAGGAAATTAAATACATATGGTTCAATTAATAAATTTAAAGAGATATTAGTTGCTAAAGGTTATAAAGAGAAACATGGAATTGATTATTTTAACACATATGCACCCATTGCACATATAACTTCCATTAGGCTTTTGATATCTCTTGCTTCAATTCAAAATTTAGTTATTCCTTAAATGGATGTAAAAGCGGCTTTTCTAAATGGTGATTTAGAAGAAGATATTTACATGGAATAACCTAGAGTCTTGTTTGGCCTGGTCAATAAAAGAAAGTGTGTAAACTAGTTAAATTTCTTTATGGACTCAAATACGATCATATGAAATGGCATGAAAAGTTTTATACGATAATAAGATCCCATGATTTTAAAGTAAATGATGCCAACAAATGTATCTATAATAACCTTGACAATGGTATTGGTGTCATCATTTTCTTATATGTGGATGACATGCTTATATTCGGGTCAAGTCTCAAATATATGGAAAAAACTAAGAGGTTTATATCATCTAACCTGATATGAATGATCTTGGGGAAGTTGACGTGTTTCTAGGAATTACAATAGTAATAAAAGATAATACATTAGCTTTATCTCAATTTTAATATATTGAAAAGGTTCATAATATATAAAACATTTTGAACTTAAGACAACAACCACACGAGTTGATCTTAGTATCAAATTAATGAAAAATACTGGACGTACTATGGATCAACCTAAATATGCCAGTGTCTCTGGAAGTCTTATGTATACAATGCAAAGCATTTGACTAGACATTGCCTATGCGGTAGGTATACAATGTTAATTTATAAGTAATCCAAGACTAGGATATTAGAGTTCAATTTCTAGATTACTTAGATTCCTTAAAAGGTATATGGATTACGACTTACATTATATAGGGTATCCATTTACATTAGAAGGATATAGTAATTCTAGTTAGAATAACCTAGAATTAAAATTTAAGTCCAAGACTAGTTTGATATTTACGCTAGGAGGAGCGAATATTTCTTAGGCATCCAAGAAACAATCGTGTATGTCTCATTCAATAATGCAATCAGAATTCATACAGATGCAAGTAAATAAGCAAAATGGCTTAAAACTTATTATTTGAAATTCATTTATGGAAAACGACATCTCTTGCTGTTATGATTAATTGTGATATCCATGCTACAATATACATGGTTTCAAGCGAAATCTATAATGGGAAATCTAGACACATTAGTCTAAATCATCAAATTTCAAGGCAATTACTCAAAGAAGGAGTAACTACAGTTGACTATGTTGAAACGAACGAGAATTTAGCAGATCCCCTGACTAAACGTTTTATTAGAGAGATGATATATATCACCTCAAAAGGAATGGGACTAAGGTCTATAAAATAAATCGACTATAATTAATGGGAACCCAATTTATGTCTTGAAAATATAGACAAAGTTCAATGTGGTACTAACAAGTTATGTGCTAATTATAGAACACTAGGAACTTTTATGTAAAAGTTCGTTCCTAGGTGGCTAGTATTGTTATTCTTCATAATAAGGGATGAAGGCTACTTCTTAATAAATCATATAAATGTGACTCTAAGAATCACTGATGTTAATTAATGAAAGTATGGCTGTTTTCTATGGAACTAAGACCATTCCTAAAACACTCAAGAAATCAGGATAAGCATACGGCCATAAATGTGAATGCTAACATAACACTCTTTAACCCAAAGATCGGTATGTATAATGGTTCCGAATCATCTCAAAGGGTCATTGGTTTTAAATATCTTCACCACAACACCTTGATGAAGCTTTGAATTATTTTCACTAAGTGGAAGTTCAAATCCGAAAGACATTTTTCATTTATTTACTAGATTTCAACAATGATTCCAAAAGGATTGTTATTGTCTTTATACTATTGTCTCTTCGATTCCTTATAGTTAAAATTATTATTTCTCATTTATGTGTACGTTGAAATGGTGGGAGATTGTTGGAATTTTTTCAAAATATATATTTGGTAGTAATATTGTGTAAGTGAGTTTTTATTTTATGAATATAATCGGGTATGAAGACTATGTAATAGAGTTTTATTTTAGGAATTTTATATTGGGTCTTCTTGTAGAGAAAGAGAGAGAGAGAGCTAAAGAAAATGTGTGTAAATGAGGTGAGTGGTTTCACAGTCCCACGTAGAACTTTACAAGAAAGTAAAAGGGTATATAAAGGAAAAAAGATGACTATTAATCCTATAGTCAAAGAGGCTATGATATGGTGCATTGCGATGGTGGAAAGAACCAACATTAGCGACATGTGACGCGCATTTGGGTGTTGGCACGACTTACAAAAGGGTGATTGGGCGACTTAGGGCACTTTGATTACGAACTTGGCACTTCTCATGTGCACATCGTCACTTGGAGCATGGGATCCTAAAGTTTTATCAAAGATAACTAGATCAACAGTTGTGGATAATCGATCTGATCAAAGGATTTTATAACCCAAGCTGGTTCATCTGAACCATTGGATTGACTTATGACAACTTGTATAGGGTGCATCCATTCGCTTACAATGAGATGTCGAAATTGGATTGTGCGATTGAAAGGATTTCAAACAAATATGATCCAACAATTCCTAAGTCGCTCACCTGAGAGGAGGTAACTGTTCATGAACAACCACTAAAATGGCTATAAAAAGAGTTCCATGCCTCTAATTTAGACATCAAAACTTATTATGTTTTCCTATCTCCTTCCTCTACCTTTTGGCATTATTAGGTTAACATTTTATAGTGTTCTTGGTTTGAATAAATCATACATAGTTTTCATCAAAAAAGTAACATCACAACATTTTATCCTAAAGGAAAATTTCTACTACAAACTCCATTGTGTACTTGCAGCTTTCATCCGGAAGGGGAGAAATATTGCCTAAAAGACAATGTTCATAGAATATGCCTTGCAGTAACTTGGATTCAACATTTTTTTATTCCTTTCATACATTTCAAATTGCTATAGGAATATTATTCTAAAAATAAATATGGAAGGAGTAGTGACACAATCTATCAACGTTATGTGTCAAGTTTTGGTTCCACTAGATCATTTTGATGGCAAAATATTCACCTTATGGAAAGAGAAAATCCTATTCTTTCTCACATCTCTCAAACTTGCAAATATTCTTGACGATGGATTTGAACCTCCTCCTAAACCCACACCCGAAGATACTAAAGATATCAAATAAAACTATGTGAAGAGGAATGAAGACAAATTTATGTACCGAGGACATATTATAAATGTGTTATCTCAAACCGTTTATAGTGAATATCGAATGATTTTTACGGCAAAGGAATTATGGAAGGCATTGGAGAATAAATAGCAAAATGAGGAAGCTAGTAACCGTAAGTTTATGATTTATAACTATATGAATAATAAAATATCTAATGATAAATATGTCATTGCACAAGCCCATAAACTCCAACAAATAGTCGGTGATCTTAAATCCACTAGAATAAATGTTCAAGATGAATTCCAAGTGGGGTGGTTGTTTTAGCACTTACTTCAACTTGGAATGGATTTAAGAAGAAAATTAATCATGTTGTATAAACATACACAATTGAATCCCGTGTTATCCATCGTCGTATTGAAGAATATTAAAGTATTCATACGAAAAAGGAAGATCAAAGTGATAATAATTTCAAGGAAAATATGGTTATTGATTAAAAATCCAAGAATACTAAAGATTCCAAACTTAAAGCAAGAAATGATTAAAATTCAAGAACCAATGTGTAAATAAAAAGAATAAGGGTAAATGCTATGTTTATGACAAATCAGGTCATTTTTCTCTAGAATATTGACTAAAAAAGAAGACATTTAAGTGAAAACAAGTGACAAATGAAACAAACAATATTGAAGATTTTATTATGATGGTGTGCGAATCAAATTCCATGGATAATGAAAGTGGATGGTGGTTAGATTCCGATGCAACCATTCATATTTGCAAATATCGTTCTCTTTTCTATCAAGAGATCGATAGAAAAGAAGTAAAAATGGAAAATAACCTCCGCACCAAAGTAATTAGAAAGGGAACAATGGAATTGACATTAACGTCTAGGAAGGTTCTTACTTTGATTGATGTACTTCATGTTCCGAAAACCTTTAAAAAATCTTATGTCCAGAGACCATGACAATAAGAGAGGGTTCAAACTTATGTATGAGTCAGATAAACTTGTCCTATCTAAGAATGGTAAGTTTACTGGAAAATGGTAGTCTTGTAACAACATGAGAATATTTAATATAATAAATAGGTTTTTACGGTCTAGTCCTTGGACTAACAATTTTGTACAAAAAAACCGGTGAACCAAATTTTAAACGATTAGGTCCAACATATAAATACCCCAAATTTAAGAAAATCATAAACCTAATCGGCTATTGGAGTTTTCTCTGCAACTAACGACTATTCTCCGAAATCGAAAATAACATCAATCTTATGCTTTGATCGTCTGTCCTATAATCGATTACAGTGCTCTTAATCGATTATACCTGTATCACTTGGCTCTATCATTTGTAAGTTTATCTTTATCAGCAGTTGATTTTTCTATTTTCGATCGATTACAATAAGTATATGTCCTTTGTTTTAATTCAAGAGACTCATTGTAATATTCATTCATGTGATTGAATAGCTTTTTACACGTTATATATGTATATGTTTTTAATTTGTGTTTTTTATGCATTTATGTTTGGATTCTTAATAAATAGTTATATTTATCAATATTTGTAATTGTTAGTTGAATGTGATGAATGAATATTATTGATGTTTCATTCTAATTTTAAGAGTCCTTGATTTTGATTTGGTATTGAATCACTTATTGATATAGGTCCGCGCCAGCGAAAATAACCAGTTCAATATCAGTTTTCAAAGTACACGCAGTGTTTATAAAGTACACGTGATTGATTATTTGATACAATGTTTGTGGTTTATTTCTTCATGTATAGGTTTTTAAAAAGTGCCTGTAAGTTTATATTAATTATAAATAAATATTTTGATATTTCATGCATTAAATTATTGCACACATTTTTAGAATTGTTGACCTTGAAGTAAATGTTTTTCGTCTCTGTTTTACTGCAGGACATTATGGTAAGTAGTGTAATAGCAAGGTGTTGTTATTTGGATAATATGGCTTGTATTGAAATATTTGAAGATAGCTCATTAGATTTCATATGCAATGAGTTGTGTATTAGGTTTACTAATTTGAGAAGTGGGAGTTTTTCATTGAGGTATTCATTTGGTGATGAATTTCGGTTCATGTTGGTTTGTGACAACGATGTTTGTTGTATGTTACGGTCCCAATTGATCGTGAAAGCTAATTTCATTTGGATATATGTCATTGATTCATTACCATTTCCATGTAATACATGTCGTGAACAGGTTGACTGCTCTAATCGAATTTTTGAAGGGGTTGACTGCAGTAATATAAGTTCTGAGAGGGTTGACAGTGGTGATACAAATACACAGAGGTTAGAGTCTTTATCATCAGGCACTAAAAATGATTTTAATAGTTGCATTGAAAATGACTTTTATCTTGGAGGTGTGGAGTCAAGTAAGTCGAAAGTCTATCTTTCGAATGATTGGAAGACTTATATAAGTCATGTGCAGCAGTGTTTTGAAGGAGGTGTAGTGGAATTTCGGGATAAATTGCGAAAGTATGCCATTGAGGTTGGGTTCAAGTATGTGTATTTGAAGAATGATAAAACTCTAGTGACGGCTGAATGCTCTAAAAAGACTACTGAGAATTGCATGTGGAGAATTCATGCTTCATTATCTATAATAAATGGATACTTTTACATACGTGCAATGAATAATGAGCATACATGTAGAGGTGTCTTTCGTAGTCCGTCAGCTAAAATGATAGCCTCCAAGTTGGTTTCAACGTTGGTAGCTGATGATCTTAGAGATAACCCGCTATTGAGACCAATTGATGTAGTTAGAGATATGAAGAAGAATTATGGTCTTGATATAGCTTATCAACATGCATGGCGTGCGAAAGAGATGGCTGCTGTTGATATACATGGTGATGAAAAGGTTTCTTATGCATTAATGAATAATTATCGTGACCTTCTATTGCAGTATAATCCTGGGTCGCATTGCATCCTAGACGTGGAACATGAGAGTAAAAAATTCAAGAGAATATTTGTAATGTTTAGAGGATGTATTTATAGATTTCAATACTGCAGACCTGTTTTATTTCTTGATGGTGCCTTTTTGAAGAGCCGTTACCGTGGAACAATACTATCATCTACTGCAAGGAATGGGAACAATGGTAAATGAATTTTAAATATTTTATTTTGTGTATTGCATTGAAATTTTGTTTGTTCCATTCCATATCATCAAAATACAAGCATAAAAATATAAAATACCTTTGAAGGTCTTTGTTTTAGTTCACGTGTACTTTTCATTTTTCTGCGTGTATTGTCATGATATGTATTATTATGTGTGTACTTTGATGATGATGATGATTTTGTTTGTTCCATTCCATATCATCAAAATAGAAGCATAAAAATATAAAATACCTTTGAAGGTCTTTGTTTTAGTTCGCGTGTACTTTTCATATTTCTGCGTGTATTGTCATGATATGTCTTATTATGTGTAATACTAAGTAAAGTACACACATAGTGCATGTAAAGTACACGTGAATGTTTTTGTTAATGTCACGTGTACTTTTCATTTTTATGCGTGTACTTTGATGATGATGATTTTATGTGTAGTAATAAGTAAAGTACACGCATTTTACATGTCCAGTACATGTGAATGTTTTTCTTAATTTCACGTGTACTTTTCATTTTTATGCGTGTACTTTGATGATGATGTTATGTTGAATACAAACTAAAGTACACGCATTTTACATGTCAAGTACACGTGAATGTTTTTCTTAATTTCACGTGTACTTTTCATTTTTATGCGTGTACTTTGATGATAGGTGTTGTTATTTAGAAATAATAAAGCAAAGTACATGTTACAAATGTAAAGTACCTTTTAATGTTTTTGTTTAGTTCACCTGTGCTTTACATTTTTATGCGTGTATGTTGATGTTAGTCTTGTTAATAATAAAGCCAAGCAAAAGATTGGAAAGTAAACGTGCATGTCTTTTTATCTTTATCATGTGTACGGTACATTTTTATGTTTTGTCTTGTTATTTACAAACAATTTAAATTAAACACAATATATTTCCCATGTGTTTTAGGGTCTGCGCCAGCAGCATCAATATACAAAGTATTGTGCATGGATATGTTATTTATTTTAATTTTAATATATTTTTATATTTCAGGACTTTTTCCTGTTGCATATGCTGTTGTTGATTCTGAAACTGAAGATAACTGGATGTGGTTTCTAGTCAATTTGCATAGTCCAGTAAGTGAGCAATATCGACACATAACATTTATATCAGATCGAAACAATGGATTACTTGAAGCTGTTTCGAGGATCTTTCCGTTGTCTGCACATTCCTACTTTATACATCATTTACAAGGGAATATAAAAAAGAAAATTCGTGGGAATTGTGCTGGATTTCGAAAGAAAATTGTTAAAGATTTTTTGTCTTGTGCATATGCTGTCTCAGTAGATGTATTTCACAAGAATATTGAAGCATTGAAGAAGGAAGGAGGAGCTGCTATTGCCGATTTCATTGATAGTTTGCCTCCCGAGAATTGGTCATGTGCATATTTCCCTGGTAAACGGTATGGTGACATGGCATCTAGTGTTGCGGAGTCATTCAATTCATGGATATTGGAGGAAAGGCATTTACCAGTAATGAATATGCTTGATAAATTGAGAGTGAAGATTATGAATTTGAATGCAAACAAACTTGTTGAGTCTGACACTTGGACAAATGAGCTATGCCCTTTTTTTCAAAAGTTACTGAATGAAAATTGGAATAAAATCCATCATTGGACTATTAGTCGCTCAAGTCAAAATGTATTTGAAGTTCATTCAGAAGTGCGAGCAACAGTTGACTTAGGAGAAAGGACTTGTTCTTGTAAGAGTTGGCAGATTAGATGTTTTCCATGTTCTCATGCTGTTTGTGTTGTGCGGAGGAAAGGGACCAGTATTTATGATTATATTGAGGAGTACTATAAGGTATCTTTCTACAGAAAATCATACTCGATACCTATAGTTCCTCTTCCTGATTTAATTTTCTTAAATATTTCTATTCCTGAAAATCCATCTATCCTTCCACCAATGACTAAGAGACCGACATGCATGCCAAGAAATAAGAGAATAAAGTCTTCTCGTGAGATCACAGTAAGGGAAGTTACTTGCTCTAGGTGTAGTAAAACGGGTCATTACAGGTCTACTTGTAAGGAACCCATTTGACTATTTTTAAAATTGTTGAATTCATTTATTTTAACCATTTGATTGAATAAATTAATTAATAAACCATTTGTTTCACATAAATGAATGTAATTTATTTTTAAGTCTCATTCTTTTGTTTTTTTTTGTGTTGCTGTACACATATTTTTCATAAAACATACATGATCATTATTCCTTGTGTTCACGTGTAATTTTCCTTTGTATACGCATGTTATGTATAGTACACGCGCATTTTGATGTCCAAAGAAATTTTAGGTATTTTAGCAATAGTCCCATTTGTGAAGGTTTTGTTTGTCGTAATCCCATTTGACTTTTATATTCATAATTAGTCCCATTTAGCAGTTGTGGATGGTTACAACTGCATTCCGAGAAAAACGTGGACTGCTATATGGGGTGTGATTGTATTATTGTTCAGAGGCATTTTAATTTCCACATTCATTGAATAGGACTAACAACAGCAAATGATATATCTAGGATCGGAGGCAAGATGATGATCAAAACTGGGACTAAATGCCAAAGTCCCCAAGAAATTTTATCAATGCGTGTCCTTGATTAAATATACGTGTACTTTATTAAGTACAAGTATATTAATAAAGTACACGCATTTAAAAATGGATTTGGTTAGTTCAATATGCGTGTACTTTATAAAAGCATGCATGTACTTTACTTAATGTACATGCATGAAGTACACGCATAATATAAATATATTATGCGTGTACTTGATGAAATGTGCGTGTACTTTATGAAGTACACGCATTGATAATTAAAGTACACTCATTTAAATATAATTGTACATGCATGTTTTAGCAAAGTGCACGCATATTGATATGACAAAAATCTAATTCAATATACGTGTACTTTATGTATTCTGCATGTAATTTTATCAAGTAGACGTATATAAATGCATGTACTATTTGGAAAATGGTTTTTGACATTACAATCTGCTTGTACTTTATAAAAGACATTTGGGTCACTCATATTATGGTCCGCGCCAGCGTCATTATTATACAAGTATTTCAATAGGCGTGTACTTTGTAGACTATGCCTGTACTTTATAAAGTACACGTGTAATATATAGAGTACACGCATTTATATAATGTTTTGGGACAATATCTTAAGTACACGCATTATTATACAAGTATTTCAATAGGCGTGTACTTTATAGTCTATGCGTGTACTTTATAAAGTACACGTTTAATATATAGAGTACACGCATTTATATAATTTTTTTACATGAAATGTTATTAATGTTAAAATTTTTAACAAAACACGTGATCATGTTTATAAGGGTTCACGTGTACTTTACTATATTGGGTGTATGACATAACTCTAACACATTCATGAAAGAAATAAATTTTTTATTAAAAACAAAAAAATAAAGTACAATTTTTTCAAATAAAGAAAGCTTAAAAAACTAAACAAGGCTTCTAGTAGGGATGTTTGTCAAAGGCATCCAGGATGTCAGGGAGAGAGTCAATTAAATTCGATCAGTGTCGAATTTCTTCTTCTATGACAGCTACAAGGCCTTCATGTAGAACCTTCTTCTCCTTCAGCTTTGCGATTTTCATGGGAACTTCTTGTGTATAGAAAGACATGAGTTCTTCATGTGTTTGAGGAGGGTCCTCATCCACATCAAATAAATCTATGGGATTGGGTGGAAGTCTAGAATAGCCTTCCCTCACATATGTTTAAAACTGCTCAAAGGCAGTTTCATAAGAGGAAATATTTTCCTCAATTTGCCTTATTTTTTTTTATTTCTTTCATCCCTCTCAAGAGTTTCTCGCAAGTTTTCTTCTAGAATAGCCATTATGTTATCTTTACCCTAGATGTAATGGTTAAGAAAGGAACAAATATTACTCTTTTATAGGAAAAGTGAAAGTTATTTATTTCTTGACCAGAAGTAGTTGGGAAGTGAGTAGTTGAGCTTAAAAAATTGATTTTGGTTATTGTGTCCTTAATGAATTCTTCAAAGTAGTTTTCAATTAAAATAATAAATAATTATTATATTAACCAGTGCGTGTACTTTAGTAAAAATACGTGTAATTTGAAGAATTTATTGGTGTACTTAGTAATTATGACTTGTATTTTTCGTGAAAACTGCTTGTACATTGTTTCATAACAATCAGATGCATTGTTTGTCTAAACCTTACGTGGATTGTGGTCCGCGCCAGCGGGAAAAAACCATTTTGGTGTAATAAATATTGTAAACAATAACCAATATAACACAAAACAAATTACAAATATATGTTTTGAATTTGAATCACAATTTATAGATGTTTTTTCTCCTTTCGGGGGAAGAAATATTTTGACAGAAGAATTTCCCTGAGTACATATGCTCTTTGTTTTAGCATGTCAGGGTCTTGAAACAATTTTTGCATTTCTTTGTTTCTGCTTATTTGTTCAATGTAGTACATGCAGAACATCCCACAGTCAACCCTGAAATTACAATAAAACTAATATACAAATTAGTATGATGTGATGAAATTTTTTGAAAGGATACAAATTAGTAATTTTTAGAAATGAAGTTTTTTTTAGCTATTATATTGTTTAGGACATTCATGATCTCTTATTAGGTCAAATTTGAGATCACTTTCCAGCAAGAAAGCTACAGTCCTTCTTTCTTGCTCTATCAATGGATCATCATCCATTGTAAATTCATTTGGTGTACCTTCCTCAAATTTTCTCTGAATTTTGTAACCATTGTTTTTCATTGTTTCTGCTTCAGTCTTCAATAGGCACAGTATTTTTTGGAAGACAGAAAACTGTTAAGAAGACAAATATTTAGTGTATACAAATAAAAGAGTATATGAAGATTAAAGAGTGAAAAGTACACGCATAATATAAAAGTACATGCATATTTTATTTTTTCATATCACGTGTATTTTAAAATATGATGCGTGTACTTTGCCTAATGTGTTAAAAGTACACGCATAATATTAAAGTACACGCATATTTTATTTTAAAATATCACGTGTATTTTAAAATATGACGCGTGTACTTTGCCTAATGAGTTAAAAGTACACGCATAATATTAAAGTACACGTAACTTGTATTGGTTCATTTCACGTGTATTTTAAAATATGATGCGTGTACTTTCATAATCTGGGTAATTATGTACAACTAATACAAAGTACACGCATTATATAATGCACGTGTACACGTGTATAATATAAGTACAAGTAACATTACTAATTAAGTTTAGGCACTAACCATTTTTTTTGCATCATCGAAGAATGTTGTGTTTTTTACCTTGTCATTGGGTCGAAGGGGATCCATGTGGACCACTTTATTTTCTTTTTTGTATATCACAAGTAATGGAAAATGTCCTATACTATGTCTTAATACAATGAACAAATTATTAAAAGTGCCTAAGTATTCAAATAAATCCTTGTATAATTCCCCCTTCTTATTGACTCCATTTGTTCTACAAGCTTCTATCTGAATAAAAATTATAGACATAGTGTTAATAAAAAAAACTGAAATTTTATTTCTCAAAACTTTCGTTTTATTTATACCTACCCAACAATAATCAGAAAAAGTGTGTGAGTAGGAGAGCCCTTCCTCTGACAATTTTAATCTCAATACTTCACTAAAGGCAAGTATTATCTGTATCACACAATATAAAATGGTGAGGAAATAATAATGTTGAAATTTAATGGATGTCTAATATTTGGACTACATACTTGGCTTGAAATTTCTTGATTGTTGAGGACTTCAAGTAAATCTTCCCATGGGACATACGAATCCATCCCTTGGAAAATAAATTCCCTGCATTTTATATAATCAATAAGAATTGTATAATAATAATAACATTATTCTTTTGCACAAAAAAAAATATAAATTAGCGAAGTGATAAATCATAAAACAATAAACTTTACCCTGACTCAGCAATTTTAATAAACTCTTCAATCTTTTTCTTCGAAGCTTCATCGAGATATTTGTATACTTCGATTGCTTCAAGCTTGACGCGAGTGTCCTTCATTTTTTCAGCTATTGTTATAGGGCCTTTTCTAAACTTTGACTCTTTTAGTTTCTTAATTGGTTCAAGCTTTTCTGTTTCGCTGTCAGCTTTTCTTTTCTTCTGACCTCTAGTAAGAGGTCCTTTGGTTTTGGATATTTTGGGGCTGCCCTCAACTTTCTTTGAGGCTAGTTCAATCTTTAAACTCGAAATTTCGTCAAGGAGTTGTTTATTAATGTTTCCTGATATATTTAACAAGGAATGTTGGATTGTAATCATTTTTTGAAACAATGATTCATTTTCTCTTACGTGTATTATATATAATACACGCGTGTATTTTATAAAGTACACGCGTGTATTATAAAATACGTGTACTTTATAAAATTTATAATATACATAAAATTTATAATAAAATTAAGAAAGTGTAGCATGTAATAAATATCTATTGTATTTTATAGATACCTGGTCAGTTTTTTTTTCAATTCTGATTCTTCAATCATTTTCTTCAACTCCGAAATTTCGTCATTAAGGATTTTATTATTGTTTTCCTGTAATACAAAAAAAATGTTACATTATAAACAATGAATTATTTTTAATAAAATAATGCATGTACTCTGCATTATATCTAATATCAAATAAAACTGCATTAAAAATACTATAAAATAAAACTGCGTGTACTTTGAGAAAACTGCGTGTACTTTGGAAAACTGCGTGTACTTTAAACGTGTACTTTAGGAAAACTGCGTGTACTTTAGGAAAACTGCGTGTACTGTGCATTCAAAAGTACCTGTTGAGTTCTTTTCTACTCTGACTCCTCAAGATTCTGCCTCAAAGTCATCTTTTCTATGTCAGCATCTTTCCATTGTTGCAATGTATCATCATACTTTCTTTTGAGATCTTCATTAGTCAGAGACAGATATCGATTCTTTTGTTCCAAAATTCGTGTTGATTCTGCCTGTTTTTTCAATGATTCATCCAATTCTTTAATTCTATCTGAGTCACTCATTGTGACTTGATCAAGCTTTTCTTTTAAAAAATTGTTTAACTCAACTAGTTGGGCATTTTCTACCTCCAACTTATTTAATAACTCTTTTTCCTTCAAAAGGTTGGAATTCTCCACCTTTAAGTTCTTCACTTCCTCATGGGCTTCAAAAAGTGAATCACGATCTACCTACAACTGTACATTCAAAATGGCACTCTCCACCTCCAAAGAGGTCACCTTCTCAAGTGCAACGTTAATGTCTTCAGCTGCTTTAGATAGTTGGTTATTTTTTTCCAACAATTCCCTTTTCAAAACAACAATTTGTTCCTCCAAATTAACCTTTGGTTGATCTTTTCCCTTCTTTTTCTTTGGAGTCACAATGTTTTTAAGGGGGATATTCCAACCATGTGAAAACTCATTGTCATTAATATCTTCAACAACATTTTTTGATGATGAATCAGCATGTATAGGACTTTATGTAGATATGTTCAAAGAGTAACTTGGCCCTTCAAACTGAGATTCCTTTTGTACAGGACAGTCCTTACAAGCTGGTTTACTTGTAGCCTGCTTCAAAGTTGCTGTTGCGATGTCATTCTTTACAAACCATTATTTCAAAGACGACAACTTCCACTTCAGGAATTTTGGAGTATTTTCTTTATATTCTTCAACAGGAGAAATAATTTCAAATTTCTCACATGCCCAATACCGTGATCATACAAAAAACAAAATGAATTTAATACTTGTATTACATAGGGATTCATAATGGAAAGTACACGAGATTTGTTCAAAATACACGCAAAATTAAACGTGTACTTTACAAATTTTACAATTGTATATTGAAAGTACACGTTACCATTTCAAGTTACACTTATACTTTATCAATATAAGTTCACGTGTACTTTCTAAAATACATTTGTAATATTGACAGAAGATATAACAAGAGTATTTTGAGAGTACACTGGTTATATTTACAAAACATAGTACACGTGTACTTTGTAAAATACACGTGTACTTTCACATGATATAAGACGTGTATTTTCAAAATACACGTGATATAAGACGTGTATTTTCAAAATACACGTTAAATATCAAGTGTATTTTGAAAGAAATTAAGAAAATATCACATGTATTTTGAAAATACACGTAATATTTTCAAAGTACAGGTAAGTATTGGTATGTAAATTTTGAAATATCAGGAATATCAAGTGTATTTTAAAAATACACGTGAAAATAAACGTGTACTTTGAAAATACACGTGAATTTTTCACGTGTATTTTGAAAATACATGTGAAAATAAACGTGTACTTTGAAAATATTACGTGAAAATATCACGTGTATTTTGAAACTACACATGAGTATTGCTATGTAAATTTTGAAATATCAAAATGTTTTTTTGCTCACCAGTAGGAAAATGACACATCCAGTAACTGTGCTGGGTTTTGAACTTGCTGATTTGTCAAGTGAATGTATGAGAAACTCTTGCACAGCAGATGCCCAATCATATTTATTCATTTCCTCAATATTTTCAATGTATTTCATCCAAAATTCTCCAAGGGTGAAGTTTGAGTGGGAGAAAAATAACGTGTTCAAGAAGTGGAGACACACAATTTTAACACAATCAGCAATTCCTTCATCTGTCTCCAATTCAACTGATTTCTTCCAACCATTCAAAATTTCTGACTTTCCTATTCTTTTTTAGAAGTATCGTGCTTGTAATCCAGATTTTTTAGCAGTATTCGGTCGCTTTTTCAATTCTATTGATATTAAACCCTCAACCAGGGGTATGCCAAATATTTCACTTATATCTATTGGTATTATTGGAATACTACTCTTCATACGGAAACTTTTGGTTTCCGTATTGTACAGCTCGATAATTGATAAAATATTTTTATCCGTCTTCTTGTGGTCCACTTCTACTACTTTCTCACTGTAGTAGGCATTGAAAAGCTCCCAAAATGGAGTCTTCTTAACAAGTTCAATATGGCTATTGTTTATTTTATCTTTAATCTGATGCAAATCATGGAGAAAGCTAACAATATTTGACCGATATTGGTCATTCTTCTTTGCAGGACAAATAGCTTTCAATGCCACCCTAGAACTCGAACTGGATGACGAACTATCATCAGAACTCCTCTTTTTTTGTTTCTTTCCTCTTCTTTCCTTCATCTTCATCCCCATTATATTGATCTATAAACAAAATTTAAATTACTAACCTATAATGATATGTACAAAAAATAAATAAATGCAAATTAGAATAAAACATAGACTAAAATAATAAAATACAAGCGTATTTAACAAAAGTACATGCAATATTCTCACAAACAATTTATACAAGTCTCATCAAAATACATGCTAAAGGCGATAATATATATCGTCAGTTTCATGGTAATACCTAACAGAGGTTGTTCGACAAGTCAAAAACCAAGATTCTCTACTCCTAACATATTCAGTAAAGAAGTGATACAATAGCTGAATGCTAAAAGCTCCAACATTATCAAAACCCCTTAAGCAATACTGCTCAATTCGTTTAGCTAAATCCTTCGCTTTCGATTCAGTTACTTGAAGCTGTTGCACATCAAAAGTGCAGTAAATGTCTTCATAGTAGTAGTAGAATCCAAGTAACCTTTTAGCTCTATCATTGATGCGAAGGAGAAAATGAATTTCGTCATCATTAGTACTATTCACTGTCAATGTGAAAGGTTTTGTATTGTTAAGATCTTCGAACGTGTAAGCAGCAGTTTTGTAGTTGAACATGCTTGATCATACGATTCCTAAACAATAACACAACAATACAAAATAGTACACTCATAATACACATTAGTACATGGACATTGGATTGAACAAATTGAATTTCAATGTGCGTGTACTATCTGAATTTTTTGCGTGTACTTTCAACAAAATACACGCAAAAAATGAAAAATTACACGCAATAAAACTAATTATTACCTAATAACATATCATTTAAATGCAGCTGGCTATTGGACAAAAAACACTCCTAAATATTAACAAAATAATAATACTTCTTAAAAACTCATGGAATATCATTCAAATGCCGATGGCGCGGACCAAAATAACATAGGATTGATCAAATATGGATTTGAAATTAATATTTTATAGAGTACACGTATAAAACATAAAAGTACACGCATAATGAATTGAGAAATACAATTTCAATGTGCGTGTACTCTGTGTATTTTGCGTGTACTTTTAAAAAGTACACGCAAAATACACATAGTACACGCAACACATGGCTTGTACATGTACATATTCTATAGAGTACACGTATAAAACATAAAACTAAATGCACAATGAATTGAGAAATTCATTTTCAATGTGCGTGCACTCTGTTTATTTTGCGTGTACTTTTAAAAAGTACACGCAAAATACACATAGTACACGCAACACAGAGCTTGTAGATGTACATATTCCAATCATGTATATATTATCCTAGTCTTTGATAAATCCTCGATAAATGATGTATACAGGAGGAAAAGTACAATGATGAAATACATATATCTAACATGGAAAAAGTGTGTTTTGCAATTAAAATGAGGGAAACAAATATATGATGAAATACATATCATGAAAAAGAAGAATGTGATTTCATCAGTCCATATGTCTACAAATTTATACATATGAGAACACAAAATACAGAAGGACAAAAAGGTGATAAGAGAATGTATACATACTTGTTAGTGCTGTTTGGAAGAATTTGATTTAGAATGTAAAATGTAGAACTTCAACGATTAGGGTTTTGATTGAAGAGAGTTAGGATTTTGATCGAAGAGAGTTGGGGTTTTGATCGAAGAGAGTTTCTAGAGCTTCGATCAGGAGTATTTATATGTTGTTGTTGTCCAAAATTTGATTGAGAAATAGATTCGTTTTGGGGTTTGGATCGAAGAGATGGTACGATTAAGGTTTTGATGAAAGAGAGAATATTGTGTTTTTGGCGCTTCGATTTCTGAATAGTGCGTGTTTGTTTTAATTTCGGGGTATTTATATGTTGGACCTAATCGTTTAAAATTTATTGGGCCTGGTTTTTTTGTCCAAAATTGCTAGTCCAAGGACTAGACCGTTAAAGCCCCTATAATAAATGGTATTAGTTCTATTATATGGTTGATCCTATTTCTTTATTGCATAATAAATTAGGTCGTGTTAGTTATAGAAGTATTAAAAACATGACTAATCTCGGATTAATTTCTGATTATAAAATTGACCATTACGATAAATATGAAATTTGTGCTCAATCTAAGATAACTAGAAAGTCATTTAAATATGTTGAAATGCTTTATCTTATAAATAGTCATATATATGATATGTAGAGTAATGTCACTCGTAAAGGGAATATAATTTCTAATTTTAAAGCAGAAGTTAAAATTCGGAAAAATTGGAAAATCAAAGTCCTACAATCCGATAGAGGTAGTGAATGCTAGACAAATGAGTATATTTAATTTTATAACACTTATGGAATAATCTATCAAGTTATGGCACCATTCACACTACAACAAAATGGAACAACAAAAAGGAAAAATAAGACTTTCGTTGAAATGATTAATGCAATGTTAATCAGTTCTAAGTTGCCTTTGTTTGTGTGGGGTAAAGATGTTTTGTTTGCATGTTATACTCCATATAGAGTTCTATTTAAAAACAAGGATATTACACCACATAAATTATGATTTAATGGTAAACCTAATCTTAAATGTCTCAAAGTTTGGGGAAGTCTTGCATATGTAAGAAAACCCAAACCTAAGAGACCAAGTTAGGAAATAGGACTCACAAATGTGTTTTTATCGAATACCCTGACAATGTACGGCTTATAGATTTCTTAATCTTGAAACTCAAGAAACTATTGAGTTAGTGGATGTGCAATATTTCAAACATTTAACAAAGTCAAGTACCTTGAATCAAGGATTGGAAAATAATAATTCGACTATTGATGCCTCAATTTCTAATGTTTCATCATAACCAATTTCATCTTTGGAATCAACGAAGGAAGTTGAACCAAGGAAACGTAGGATACAGAGAACTGAGAAGACATTTGAACCTGACTTTGTAATTTATCTTATTGTGGGAGATGTTAATGAAAATAACAAAACAAAAGCAAATTTGTTCTTAATATGGAAGATGAACTGACTGGATTTTATAAAGCGGTAACATCTAGGGATGATATCTTCTCGAAAGGAGCAATCAATGATGAAATGAACTCAATTTTGTCAAATCAAACTCGGGTTATCATAGATATCCCCTGGAGCAAAACCAATTGGATACAAATGGATATTAAAATTGAAATTACATCTGAATGGTTTAATTAATAAATCGAAAGCAAGACTACTTTCTAAAGGTTATAAACAGAAACACAGAGTTGATTATCTTGACACATATGCACCTGTTGCGCGTTTAACTTCCATTAGGCTTTTAATATCTCTTACTTATTTTTACAACTTAGTGATTCACTAAATGGATGTAAAACGACTTTCGTAAATTGTGATTTAGGAAAAGATATTTACATGGAACAATCTGAAGGGTTTGTTTTGCCTTGCCAAAAAAAGAAAGTGTGTAAACTGGTTAAATATCTTTATGGCCTTAAACAAGATCCTATGCAATGAGGTAAAAAGTTTGATAACATAATAATATCCCAAATGTATCTATAGTAACTTTGACAATAGTGTTGGTGTCATGATTTGTTTATATGTGGATAACATGCATATATTTGGGTCAATTCTCAAATATGTGAAAGAAACTAAGAGATTTCTATCATAAAACTTTGATATAAAGGATCTTAGGGAAGTTGATGTGATTCTAGGAATCAAAATAGTAAGAAAAGATAATACATTAGCATTATCTCAATCTGAATATATTGAAGAGGTTCTTATGAAATATAATAATTTTGAACTTAAGCCATCAACCCCACTAGTTGATCCTAGTATCAAATTAATGAAAAATACTGAACGTACTATGGATCAACCTAAATATGGTAATTTCATTGAAAGTCTTATGTATGCAGTGCATTATACCAGACCAGATATTGCCTATGTGGTAGGAATAATGTGTATATTATAAGTAATCCATGACTAGAATATTGGAATACAGTTTTTAAACTACTTAGATACCTGAAAAGGGTTATGGGTTACGGTTTACATTATGTAGGCTATCCATCTGTATTAGAAGGATATAATGATATCAATTGGAAATACCTCAAATCAAAATCAAAATCTAAGTCTACGACTGGTTAGATATTTACTCTTGGGGATCCAAGAAATAAACATGAGGGTCTAATTCAAAAATGAAATTAGAATTCATATCCGAAGTAGATGCAAGTAAATATGCAGAACGACTTAAAACTTATCATTCAATACTTCTTTATGGAAAAGGCCATATCCTTCTATTATGATTGATTTTAATAACCAGGCTATAATATTCAAGGTTTCAGGCAAAACCTATAAAGGGAAATCTAGACACATTAGTCTAAGGACTCAAATTTTGAGGCAATTACTCAAAGAAGGAGTAATTACAGTTGACTATGTTCAAATGAACAAGAATTTCACAGATCCCCCGACTAAAGGTGTTGTTAGAGAGATCATATAAATCACCTAAAAAAGAATGGGATAAATGTCTTTAAAATAAATCGACTATATTTAATTGGAACTCGATTTATGTATTGAAAATATAGACAAAGTTCAATCCGTACTAACAAGTTAAATGATAGTTATGGAACACTAGGAACTTATATGTAAAAGTCCATTCCTATATGGCTAGTGTTTATATTCTTCATAATAGAGGATGAAGGTTACTTCTTAATAAATCATATAAATGTGACTCGCAGAATCACTGAAGTTGATTTACCTATATGAGTGACGAAAGTATGGCCACTTTTTATGGAACTAAGACCGATACTAAAACACTCATGAAATCATGATAAACACAAGGACATAAATGTGCATGCTAATAGAACACTCATTAACACAGAGATCCGTATGTTTAATGGTTCCAGATCGTCTCAAAGGGTCCTTAGTTCAACATACGTTCACCAAAGCACCTTAATGAAGCTTCGAATTATTTTCTCTAAGTGGAAGTTCAGGCCTGAAAGACACTTCTCATTTATGTACTAGATTTCAACAATGATTCCAAGAGGACTGTTATTGTCCTTATACTCTTGTATCTTTGATTCCTTATAATAAACATATTTTATGTGCATTTTGAAATGGTAGGGGATTGTTGGAATGTTTTCAAAATATATATTGGGTATTAATATTGTGTAAGTGAGTTTTTATTTTACGAATATAATTGGGTATTAATATTATGTAATTGAGCTTTATTTTGGGGATTTTATATTGGGTCTTCTTGTAGAGAGAGAGAGAGAGAGAAAATAGGTGTAAATGAGGTGAGTGTCGTTTCAAAGATGGCCTATGATCATTTCATAAAGTTTATGCAATTCTCCAGTCAAAACAATTTTGAAAATTATGCTCAAGTAACACATTTCAAGATATAAACTCAATTAATGAATGATAAATGAAAGAATAGAGAGATTACCGACGAATTAAACGTTTTCAATGAGGAAAGAAAAGTGTATACACTCACAAATGACGAAAGGTACAAATCTTACTCGGTGTAAGTATATACAATGCAAAAAAAGATTATCGAGTTATAAAAATCTTAAACCAAATCAATAGAACAAGAAAAGCGCATGTGCTCATGGGATAAGTTTAATTCATGAAGTTATTCATAATATCAATGATTTGAGGACTAAAGTGTAATAACTTCTAAAATCGAGAACATGCATCACAGAGTTATCTATTAGATCGGGCAATTATTGAAATTTATCAACGGAAACAAGGCAAAATGCCCAACAAAGAAGCAAAAACAGAGAAATATTTTTGTAAATTTTCAATTTTTTTTAACAAAAAGCATACTTAGTAACTAAATGTGAGCAAATCCATGGACTAAACATGAAATGGATAGAATATCCCACACCGCCTAACTTAAATGTTTCATTGTCCTCAATGCGCATTAAGAACACAACATAAAGAGAGGAAAAGAACGATATTACCCAAAATTGGAGCGATATCCATAAGCACGAGTCCAAATGAATCTACAAAACAAGTTAGTACCGAGCATAACGAAAAGTAATAACAAAAAGTTTAACTAATTACACTAGACTAAATTAAAAAGGAAAAAAATAAAAAGAAAGAAAGAATAAAAGGCTAACTATATACAACCTACTATGTGGACTTCACACTAACTATACACTAGAAGTGAAAAATTTTAGGGTCCACCCAAAATATAATTTGACGTTGAGGGATTAGTGGTACCCTCCTTCGAAAGCACGCCTCCCGAAAAATAAGAATTCCGTTTGAACAACGAAAGATATGTGTAAGGCGTAAGAAATGAACCATCGCCAATTATAAATTTTTGAGGGATGTTGGGGGATTTGGATAACAAGGGTGACAAGAACACATTGATCTGAGGAAAATTTAAATCACATCCCCAAGGTACTAACTTGAAATCACATCCCCAAGGGAAATAAAGAAAAATAGGAGTTACGCTACACAAAAGTAAAGCGAGGATCGGGATCGCATTCCACCACACGGATCGAAAAAACTACTAATTAGAGTTAAGGCTCGAAAGCTATTTAATCAAGAATTTCAATTAATCATAAACTTCACACAATAAGGAATTTAAGCCAAAGTTGCTTGAATAAAGATTTAATAAAAAATGATCAAACGCGGATTAAATTTGGATTGTCGTTATAAACTCTAATGTTGCGTGACAAAGAAAGAGAAAAGCATAGCATTCCAACTTTGATATGCGCAGTTTCAATTAAATGCAGTTTTACACAAAATCTAGTTTTCGGAGCTTAAACCCATTAATGGCGGAACACAACCCTGACCCCATTTATCTAAGGACGAGACATGAAATTAACTCATTTAACACTAGAAAAGCAATAAATAAATGAAATACAAGATTAACTAGGCATGGAATAAAAGATCAAGAATGGAAATAAAGTAATAAACAGAGAAATACAACTATATTATGGTAGGGATAATGAATAGTACACTTTCAATCCACAAATGAGGAAAACCCAATGAGAGAGAAATTATCCCTCAAAACCCTAATCCTAAACTATACTAAATGAATTCTATTAAAACTGAGTACTATCCCTCTCAAAATGAGAAGGAAATGGTATATATATAATCCCACAAAAATGGCAAACTTCTAAATAAAGAGAAGAAAAACTATAGACCCGAATCGATTTGGGCCAAATCTGAATCGATTCGGATGGGAGATGTTTCGAAGCTGCATAAGGGGTGAATCGATTCTACTAAAAACAAAATTGATTCGCTCAGGGAGACCTGGTTCACTGGATTGTAGTGAATCGATTCGCCAAGGGGGCGAATCGATTCGCACCTGTAGGTTTTCTTCAATTCCCCTATTTTGGGTTGTTTCTTCTTTCTCTTCTGCTTGAATCTCCGTAACGTATTCTTTAGGACTCGAAATCGCTCACCGTTTATGGCCACGTGTAACTCGCTCTGAGGGATACAACTTCCGTGAAGACATTGGACCAGTTGCTCAAATGGTTAAATAATCGAATCGCCCTTGCGCATACGAATGTGTCTCGAAACACATCATAATGCGTCCGAACTTCATACTAAACACCGAAATACCTACAAAATTTCAATCAACCCCTACAAACCATGTATATATAGAAATCTGAGGTTATCTGGTTAACGAGCATAAATATAGAGATTAAGGTATCCGAGGGGCTTAATAAAGCGTATGTTAACGGGTGAAATACACAATATTTGCGTCGTATCACACCCCCTAACTTACACATTTCTAGTCCCTAGTAATGAAATAGGATACAACAAGAACAACAAGTAAACCCAAAATAAGATACAAGTAAAAAAATGGGATGAAAAATAATAAAAAGATAAGGCCACTTTTGCGGGAAAAATGCAATAAGCCGTTAAACCCCTAGGTTACCCTAGTGGACGAGTGTCATCTCGTGAGGGTTTTTAGGGATGAAACCCAGAAACATCATATGGTTTCCTCAAAATATTCCCAACCCAATATGCGACAAACTCAACAATAACGAAAAATATTTCAGCATGTTATTAGCATAGCAAACGAATTCACATGAAAAGTCCACTGTTAGTAACATTATAGAATGAACTTCATAGAATTGAAACCTTAAAAGAGGGAGGGGAGTGAGCACGAGCAGAGTATGATTTGGCAAAAACTTAAATAAATCGTATAAACGATAAAGCATGCATATAAGTCAATCCTCAAGGGTATTACACTCGTCAAATGAATTCACTCGAAACGGGGAGGTAACACACGGAACATGCAGACATAAAGAGTAAATGTAAATGAAAACTAGGCCACGCACATATCACAAATGAAGAACGCTATATAGAAAATAAAAACATGTAATCTCAATGAAATATATCGCTCGTTAAGGGAGGAAAAATGTATTTTCATAGATTATCAAAACTATTTAAACTTTTAAATTAAATTCACCCTAAGATCACATAGGACTTTATAGGTTTGTAATGTAGGTTTGGGGTTAAGGTACCAAATGAAGGGTATATGTAAGAATTCAAAGTATTTGGGGATGAGAACTCGGGATAATGGAAAATTCTTGTCAATACGAAAATTGAAAAGAAGTTCCATAATCAAGCATTAAATATAACAATTGGAAAGAAACAAGGATTATTGAACTATACATAACACATATATACAAACTTTCTATTTTCTTTTCTTTTCTTCTTTTCTCATGTTTTCTTTTCTTTTCTTTTGTTTTTCACTTCCCTTTTTCTCTTTTCTCTTTTCTTTTTCACTACACTTTCTTCACCATTCTCACACTTTTCGTATGCTTAAATTGCCACCACACAACAATAATATCATTCAATCCCAAGCAACATTCCAAACAAAGGTAAGGAAGGTAATATATATGGCCTAAAACTCCAATGTGGAGTTGGTTATGGGATTTTGGGTAATGATATGAAAGGATATATTTAGGCTCAAAGGGTTTAACGAGGGGAAATATAAAAGGTGAGGTCAAGGCTAATATGGGCGATATAAAAAAGATGGCATACGATCATTTCATAAATTTTAAGAAATTCTCGAGTCAAAACAATTTTAAAATCATGCTCAAGTAACACATTTCAAGATATAAACTCAATTAATGAATGATCAATGAAAGAATAAAGAGATTACTGATGAATTCCACATTTTCAAAGTATAAAGAAAAGTGTATACACTCACAAATGATGAAAGGTACAAAGATTACACGGTGTAAGTATATACAATGAAACAAAAGATTACTGAGTTATAAAAATCTTAAACCAAATCAATAGAACAAGAAAAGCGCATGCGCTCATGGGATAAAGTTTAATTCGTGAAGTTATTCATAATATCAATGATTTGAGGACTAAAGTATAATAACTTATAAAATCCAGAATATGCATCATTGAGTTATCTATTGGATCGGGCAATTATTGAAATTTATCATCGGAAACAAGGCAAAATTCCCAACAAAGAAGCAAAAAGAGAGAAAATATTTTTAAAAATTTTCATTTTTTTTAACAAAAAGCAAACTGAGTAAGTAAATGTGAGCAAATCCATGGGATGAACATGAAATGGATAGAATATCCCACACCCCATAACTTATATGTTGCATCGTCCTCAATGTGCATTAAGAACACAAACCAAAGAGAGGAAAAGAATGATATTACCCAAAATTGGAGCGATCTCCATAAGCGCGAGTCCAAATGAATCTACAAAACAAGTTACTACCGAGCATGACGAAAATAAATAACAAAAATTTTAACTAATTACACTAGACTAAATTAAAAAGGAAAAAAATAAAAAGAAAGAAAGAATAAAAGCTAACTATATACAACCTACTATTTTTACTTCACACTAACTATACACTAGAAGTCTAAATTTTTTAGGTTCCACCCAAAATATAATTTGACTTTTAGGGATTAATGGTGTACCCTCCTTTGAAAGCATGCCTCACAGAAAATATGAATTCCATTTGAACAACGAAAGGAATGTCTAAAGCGTAAGAAATGAACTATTGACAATTATAAATTTTTGTGGGATGATGGGGAATTTTGATAACAAGGGTGAAAAGACCACATTGATCTCGGGAAAATTGAAATCACATCCCCAAGATTTTTCAATTGGAAGGGGAGATGGGGCAAGTGCAAGTGAATATCCCATGAGATGAAGCATCTCAAAAAAACATTCTCGTTCAACTTCAACCGATTCTTGTGATAAATTTAATTGTTCGTGAATAGTAGGGAGTACAGGAAAGGAAGGACCGTCAACCTTAATACAATTTGAAGAATTAATAAGAAGGTGAAATTTGAAAGTAGATCTTGGATAACTCTCAATTATTTCTTCCTCAAAAAAGGGTAGAGGTGAAACGCAAGTTTCAACCTCAGTCGGCCTTTGTTAAAAAGAAATAATCTCATCGAGCTGGACATTTTTATTTGTCCAAGCATCATAAATCACAACTTCATCATTTATTTACTAATTCCCATAAAGAAAAGTTTGCTCATGATGAGGGATTACTTACAAATTCTTGAATTTCATGCTCAATGCGCTCATCCTCAAGAATTTGTAGGCATTCTCGCATAGTCTTAGGAGTGTAACTTGGAAAGCTATTCTCAAATTAATTAAGGTTATATAAAAAGTTATAGCGAGACATTTCACAATAAGCTAATTTAATTAAGCGATAAGCGTCAAAATTTCAATTTCTCGAAACAATCTAGCATAAGTAAAAAAGAAAGGATAAAATAAAGAATAAAAATACGAATAAAAGAAATATTACGAAATTATAAAGAAATAATAATCTAAAACAAAACACTCCCCAACAATGGCGCCATTTTGATGATGTGCATACTAAGTGTTCTGGTAAGGACACTATCGTTGTTTTAGGTTCGCTGCCCACATGAAAAAACATAAGCTACTACTACACTTGCGAGGTAAGTACAACGGTAAGTTGGGTATTGTGAGAAATCCATAGGTAGTGATTGAATTTTAGATTTTAATTTCTTTAACTTAAAAAATAAAAGTGAAAAAGTTGATTGGTTGTTATAGTGAGAAAGGAGAAAATAAAGAAGTCAACTCTAAACAATATTAATTAAAACGAGGGTCAGGATTGCATCCCCACCATGGGATAAACACGCGAAAATAGAATTTTAATTCAAAAACATTTAATCGGGAATTTTTAGTTAATTATGAACATCACGCATGAAGGGATTTTAACCCAAAAATACGAGATAGAGCATTTAAGTCAAAATGGTCACACGCGGATTAAAATCAGTTTATCTCTATAAATACTAAAGTTGCATGACAAATAAAGTTAAACGCATAATAATTTCATTTTAATACACGCGGTTTCAATTAAATGTGATTTTACACAAAACCTAATTTTTGGAGCTCGACGCCCATCAATGGCGGACGCACGACCCCAACCCGTTATCTACGGATAATACATGGATTAAACTACTTTAAACAACAAATAAACTAATAAAAACTATAAATAAAAAAATTAAACTAACTACGAAGCATGGAATAAGGTAAAACAACTATATAAATGGAAGGGACAATGAATAGTTCAACTTACAGAACCCAAATGGTCATCATCCCGAAGAGAAATGAAGAAGAGCTCCCAAAATCCAAACCCTAATCTAATATATAATGAAATCTCTCCTCAAATGAGAGAAAAAAAGTTTATATACAAAATATCCTAATGGAGAACTTGTGAATGAAAGAAAAAAATAGGAAAAGATCTGTAGGCCCGAATCGATTCGGGTGAAATCCGAATCGATTCGGATGGAAATATCTCGAGGCTGCTGGTAGGCCGAATCTATTCGGCTGAAATCCGAATTGATTCGAAATGGAGGATCTGGTGCACTGGTTCCAAGAGAATCGATTCGGTCTAAATCCAAATTGATTCGCACTTGTAGGTTTTGAACACTTCCCCTGTTTTTGGTATGTTGTAATTACCTTCCGCTTAAAAGGATGTAACTTCTTCCTTTGGAATTGTAATCATGCACCGTTTACGGCCATGTGACACTTGCATAGAGTAATTCAACTTTCGTGTAGATGTTGGACCAGATGCCCAAGCTGTGAAATGACTAAAGTGCCCTTTCGCCTGCAGATTTATACGAAAACTCACCAAAATGCGTCCAATCTTCATACTAAGCATCCAAATACCTACAAAAGCTCAATTAACCCCTAAAAAGAATGTATATATAGAAATCCGAGGTTGTATGGTTAACGATCATAAATATAGGGATTAAGATACCCGAAGGGGATAATAATGCGTAGTTTAACGGGTGAAATACACAATATTTGCGTCGTCTAAGGAGTGGTTAATAACAACCTCATTATGGCATACAGTTAGTTGGATACGAGGACGATCGTGTCACTATTTATGACACCCCGACTCATTAAATAATGGGTAACTACTCCTTTATGAAATTAATATAGAATATCAAGTTGGTTCAGTCTTAGCATCACTGTCGAAAATAGTTAATTAATTACTAGCCACTTAATATTTAAAAAGAGAGATGCCAAATTTTACTAATTAAGTTAACAATTAGCCAAGTAAATAAATCGTCATCCAACACTCGTATAAACAAACTCATGTGAGTAACCAACGAAAAGAAATAAACTGAGTCTATAGTAAACACTCCAATAATAATACTAGAGTAAAATAAAATCCCGATACAAGAGTCTAAATAAATAAACCATCTGAAATAAAACTGAAAGTCCGAGAATTCTATCACTAAATGGAAATGGGCGACATGCCCTAACAGATGAGTAACCCTGAATAGAATCAAGTGCATAATGTGGAGGCGTCTAGTACCGAGATCCTTTAACTTCCACAGCAGCTAAATTTGGTCCTGACACGACTGACACGCGCATCCCAACTTAATTACCAAAATTGCCATATTTTCAACTCACGACAATTTTAATAAATTAAATAATCACTCAGTAATATTCAACATTATAATCATATTTAAACACTAACTCTCGTCTCGCTAGTTATTTAAATTCAAATTAATTTCCAATTAATTATCCCAAATTAATTTAATTAATCCCACAATTAAAAGAAATTTCATTTAATTAATCTCATAATTAAAAGCCATAAAATTATGGGGTATTACATACTTCCCCCCTAATAACAAAATTTCGTCCCAAAATTCAGAAAAGTAGGCATACCTGGAAAAATGAGGTATCCTCGAGTACTGAAAACAAAATACAAAGAAAGGCTCAATCACTACAGCCTTCGCTTCACAACAAGATTGTTGAACACTCTTGATACTTTATCAGTTATAGGGTTATACCTCAATAAACGCACCTCACATTGTGATCTTACTAAACAACATTCGAATAAGAATAGCCTATACATTATTGGCCGCAATATCTTAATATTATTGTGAGTCCGCACCTCACTTCGTATCAACTCCCGCATTTATTTAAACCCAAAACTCCCCGCCTGGGAGCAACCATAAAACATAAGACTACTCTTGTCCGTTCTTTGAATCTTTTTTCCCAGCGTTGTGACTTTTACACAAGGGAAAGCCACTTCAGACAGTTGGTGGTTAACCCATTATAGTTATTGAACTCTAACCTCTGACTGATTGAAAACTCAGATAATTCGCTCACCTCTAAGCATCCATAGGGAGGATAGTATGGTTTATCCACAAAAACCTTAATAAGCACCTTGTCCACTATAAATAGGTATGGGTACTTTCTCACAACTTTCCTATTAGGTAATATCCCCTCCTCATTACCATATTATACTTTACTTACTTGAAATGAAAAGATTGCAATGAATCCAAAATTACTTTCATACAGTTCCACCAGTCGTCAATCACCTTGCGCCTATTCCTCGGGATTTAGGTGATACAACTTTCTCAAAACAAAACTTTTCCCACTACGTCCTTATACCCCATATTGAAGGTGGGTTTCGGGTATCTCATCCTAGTTCTGAATAATATTGGGCAGGACCACGTACCGGTGCGATCACTATCTAATAGTGTAAATCACCCAAGGATATAACAATTTCTTTCCTTCTTGACAACCTATTCCATGCATTCGAAGGAACCCATTACTTATCTATGAGTTGGCAACCCCTCAAAGAAATTTACCCTCTTGAATCTCCCATCACTGGAATCGTTGTCTTGATACAAAATTATCTGGCTGATCATCTTACTCCAACTGATCTACTACTTACTATACCCCTTTTAATACCGACTTTCACATATAATTCTTCCCCTTAAGTGATAGTTACAAACCTTCTTCTTCCCTCAGTTTGTACCAAAAGTTCTGACCTGTGCACTCTTCACTACGTTGTGCACATCTGAACTCTTTATACCTTATTGACATCCTCACTCTATTTATGCATAAGCCACCCTCAACATTCGATCGGGTGGAACTCCACTCCAAATGGTCCATAATAGTTAAATATTTGTCTTCTCAAGGGATACCCCCTTTTTAAATGGCTTCCCACTACCCCTCAACTAATTTTGGACGTGCTATTCTAATTGCCCAAGAATCTATAGATTGTCGTCCGTCTCACGACGCTTAATCCACTCTACCACTTCCATTTCGTCATATTATTCCCACAAGTAAAAATTTCACCCATTTACGTCTCTTCTTCCGACAATTATCATATTATCAAACCAAGGTGTCCATAAACCCTATACATCGTGCAAACAGTTTTAAGCATCACATACGCTTCATAAGTACTCCAAACTCTTTATTGTCCCTGCATTTACAACGTGGCTATACCACTTGGGCGTTCTCAATCACCCCCGAATTTGAAATTCTAAATCCTCCCACATCATTTCATCCTTTAACCAGCCAAACTAGAACAAAATTATCAATACTCCCTCACTAACAATTGGCTCTACTAGCCTTATATCATAATTTTCCCCTTTCACTTCTAGTTATAACTACATACTTCCATAACGATGGAGGTACCCGAATCATAGACGAATGGCCAAACATCTCCTTACTACTAACCTTACGCTAAGTTTCATGTGTGGGATGTCTCACAAAGCGAAATCCAAACAAGGAACCCCCCGATACACTACTTCCTAGCATTGTCGGTCATCGGAATCCGTTAGGCCCTCAGTCCATAACATGTACCCCTATATTCCCATCTCTTGACAATAAAGTTACATCTTCTTCCGCAATTACACTTAAACAAGGAACTTCTTCCGAAAAACACTGTCTCATAATATTGATGGTAATCACATTCCATAAACATCTTGCAAATATAATCGGGGTTATCAAAATTCCATTCCCAGACATACAACTATGAGTATTAACTTCAACATATCTAAAGGGTGATATAACAATGCACTCTTCTTATTACCACATCCTGAGCGTTAATTATAATAACTGTAATACCACGTATTTTATTGATTTTTATTTAAGGGATTAATTAAATTAAATGAGAATTAATTGGGAATTAATCCGGATATAAATACTAGCGAGATGTGAGTTTGTATTTGAGTATGATGGTAAAAATTGAAAATTTCATGAGTATCGAAAATATTAAAATTTGTCGCGAGGAAGAAATACGACAAATTGGAAATTTAGTTGGGATGCGCACGTCAGTCGTGTCAGGAATGAAATTATTTAAATTAAAAAGTGAATTATATTTTTATCAACCGAATGGTAATTTTGAGTGCGCCAACGTGTCCGGAAGGGTCGGATTATTTAGAAAACACTAGCTGGGGGTTTAGTTTGGGTCCCGGGGCATTTTTAGGCCATACCGGCAACCCAAAAGGGTAGTTTGGTAATTTTAAAAATAGGGGACTTAAAATCCACGAATTTTAGAGGTTAAATTAATATTAGTAATGAACCCATTAAGTCCATTATCATCATTTGTCAAGTAGTGGGATACGAGAGTTATAGGTAGAGGCTTAAGAGGTTCCCAAAAGAAAACCCATAACCACCATCACCATCTTTGAGAGGAATCTATAGAGAGAAAGAGGAGAATCAACCTTCATCCGTCAACATCAAATCAGAACATCTAAGGCAAGTGGTTTAATTACATTATTTTCAAGCGAATGTTTCTTCCATGCTTAGAATTGAAGATATGTCTTATATTGAAAGTTTGATGAAAAACCCATGAAATTTGAGGTAGAATTCATAATCTCATATAGGGATTGCATGTAGAATGTTATTGGATCAATTTCATATACGAAATATATCTTTTGATGATGTAAAAATGGATTTATAAGGAGTAATTGTAGACATTAAATTCTGGGTTCATATTTATAGGGTTTGGGACAAGATTTGGGAAATTATGATGATTACGTGTTAATTTAGGAGGTATTGACCCCATGTATATGTTAAAAAGTAACCTAGGAGGACTTAGTGTAGTTTAAACATATTAAAACTGAGTTTGGATGATCATAGGAGAGATTTAGAAAAGAGAAAAAGGAAGAAAAACGAACTTTGCAGATTTCTGGGCATGTTCTGCCATCTCGTTAGAAGACCTGCCCAGGTCGTTCGAACGACCTCGTTCGAACGAACTTCTAACGAGACGACAGTATCCCTTCTAACGAGTTGGTAATTCATTCAAAGCCTTTCATTCTAACGAACTCGTTCGAACGACCTCGTTCGAACGAGACTTCTAACGAGTTGACAAAATGGCCTTTTTGGCCTGATTTTATTTCAAATATTTCGGAGACTTATTTAAATGGAATTATAACCTTCCCTCATTGACTAGTGGGTATATATGGGAGATTGGAGTATGTTGAGGAGTAAAATTGAGAATCTTGTAGTAAACCGGATGACCTTTATGGAATAGGAAATGAGTACCTAATTACGACGTGAGAAGAGTTGACGACTTTAACACATATCAATCGAAGACTTGTAAATATATAACGCTAAATGATGGTATAAGAACGAGAAGTATACCTATATTAATATACTAAGATATCTAAGAAGTGTGAATTCTTAGTATATGTGGTTTTCTATGTATAACATACCTACTATACTTGCTATCATTGGAGGTCCGCGTTCGATTAGGGCCAGCAAATCTTTGTGTGCCTACGGGGGGTTTTAGCTTGGTACCTCGAGGACATAGGTCAGAGAAGGAATTATTGAGAAGTTAATAAGTCTACTGATCATGGGAGCGTAGGTATGTACGTGACCCATGTGATGTGAACTATGTTCGCCTCCATTATTTGTGATTGCTATTATTTGAGAACGATTTCTGAGCGATTCGGAATGCGTGGTCCTTATGTACGTGATGTACCGGGATTTAATAGCAGAGTATGTGTGCACCGCAGCTCAGCCTCGGGGTGATAATATTGGATATTTATGCTAAGAATAATATACGGTTAAATTGAAATGCACGGTCATGTATAATTGCGATGATAATTAATAGCAACGTTGTTGTAAAGATAAAAGTGGAAATCCTCTAGTAAGTTGTATTACTAATATGGGAAAACGAGAATAAATGTAAAGCTACCTGTTTCAATGAAGATGCCGGAATTAAAGCGGGAATCGTATAGTAATGTTAGGTATTATGATTGGACTAGTTAGATATGGGAATAACTAGAATTGGGTACGGGTACGTTAGGAGTGCACAAATAGTCGATATTTGAGTATTTCATGTGAGCGCACGTCCTAACATGTATTTTGCATTCATTGTTTTAATGTCTTTAAAACACTTGCTATATTTTAAACTATTTTTCACTATCGGGCTCTGACCCGTTTGCTTCCAAATATATTTTCTTGTAAAAACCTTTTAGGTGCCCAGCCACAAGGACACCAAGTATAGGAGTTCCATTCAGGTGACGTACTGTAGCTGCCGTGAAAGTTATAGAACCTTGACAGTAGACGCCTCCACTCTCGATCTTGACTCCATATTATCATCTTTTCTCATCTATTAGGCATGTCGCCCTATTTCCTTTTAGAGATACTTTATTTGTTCAGTTATTTCAGAATTTTGGGTTGTAATTAATTTAGTGATGCAGACTTGGTACTTATTTATTTCAGCATTTGGATTGTTATGAGGAGTGTTCCTCCAAACTCCTTACTATTTTATGGTTACTCTATTGTCTTTATGTTGTGGTGGTTATGTTAGCATTTCATAATTTACTTATTGCATGTTAATCGGATTTAATTAAAATTGACAACTCACTTTTTAAATATTAGGTGGCTAGTAATTGTTAAAACGTTTTTCGACAGTGATGCTATGAACTGAGCCAACTTGGCATTTTGTATTAATTTAATAAAGGAGTAGATACCCGATATTTAATTAGTCGGGGTGTCACAGGTGGTATCAGAGCATCAGGTTCTAGTGTCCTTAGGATCTGTACGGCTTGTTATGTTTCCGCTGAGCTTTCTTTGATGTAGAGCCCTATATGTTAGGACTGTTGTATTCTTTTATGTATGTTGTGCTCTTCAGCTATTTTGAGAAAATAACTGCGAACTTATAGACTTTAATCTCATTTCATATGCCTCCACGACGTGCACAGCGAGTTCCTAGGGATGCTCAGCCCGAGCCACATTCTGCACCAGTTTCGGGCACCATGAATGCTGCAGAGGTTGCAGCCATTGTAGCCCAAGCGATGAATGCCGCCCTCGCAGTTGTACAGTAGGAACCACCTCAGGTACCGGTAGTGGCGCCAGTTCAGGCTCATGCATTCCCGTCTTCTTAGGAACGCGTTCGTGATGCTTTTCAAAGAGCACACCCTCCGAAGTTTGCAGGTAGCTCCGACGTTGTCGTGTCCAGTCAGTGGAGGAAGGACATTCAGAGGAACTTAAGGATGTACGAGTGCACGGATGTTCAGAAGTAGATACTAGCTACTTTTAAGCTAGTAGGATCATCATTGCAGTGGTGGGAGTCCATTACCACTGCGGAGGAGAGGGACACCCTCACTATTCAGGAGTTTTGGGTGCGGTTTGACTGCAAATATTTTTCGTCAGCTGTTCACACTGAGATGAGGAGGAAATTGATGAACCTCAATCAGGAGGGAAAGACCGTAGCTGAGTATGAGGCTGAGTTCACCAACCTCTTGAACGTTGTTCCAGATGAAATCCCAACCGAGGAGAAGAAGATTAAAAAATTTATGGATGGATTGACTTGGAGGATCCGTCAGCACTTGTTGGGA
The DNA here is from genome assembly GCA_949130495.1 of Sambucus nigra. NCBI lineage: Eukaryota > Viridiplantae > Streptophyta > Magnoliopsida > Dipsacales > Adoxaceae > Sambucus > Sambucus nigra. Next base: position 591,304,306 of record OX422208.1, read on the forward strand.
AACCTCTCCTTGGCCACTTATTCTGATGTGGTTAACGCGGCACTAATTCACTGCCAGGATCACCGCTTTCACATGTCTGAGAGTAAGAGATCGGGAGAGTCCAGCCATCAAGGCAGGACAGGGGGAAATGATGCCAACGGGGAATAATCTGCTCACGGTCAGCATAGGCAGGGAGATCAGGGTTCCCAGCAGGGGGATTCTAAGAGGTTCAGATCTAGGGGTTTTAGGAATGGTCAGGGAGGTTTCAGACATGGCCACCAGGGTCAGAACGGCCAGCAGGGCCAGAAATGGTCAGTAGCAGCAGTTTTAGCAGGGCCATCATGGTCAGGGTAGGAATGGTAACGGCCATCAGGGCCGTGGCCAAGAGGGACAGCGAAGGGAAAACTTCCTGGGGAAGTGCTTCGTGTGTGGAAAGATTGGCCACAAACGCCAGGATTGTACTGATAGGGGCAAGGCCCCACAGCAACAGCAGCAGGGTGCTCGACACGAGCCACAGAGGCCTATGTTTCCTGCTGCCCTCCCAGCACCACCACAGATGGCAGCATTACCACCCATTCCAGCGGTCCCAGTCCAGCAGGGACAACTTCAGTATGGGAGAGTGTATCAGCTTTAGCATGCTGCAGTCCCACATGATCCACCTGCTATTGAGGGTATGTTCTCTATTCAGGGGACTTTGGGATGTATTTTATTTAATACGGGGGCCACACATTATTTCATTGCCATGAGATTTGCACGCACTATTGGGTTGTTAGACACCGCAGAGAGCACGGTTACTTGTGTAGATTCATCATTGAGTAGGGTTTCTGTGATTTACCTTATTTGTAGAGGTGTGGGTATAGAATCGGGAGGTTTACTTTACCCTCTGATATGTTAGTGTTAGAGATGACTAAGTATGATGCGATTATTGGTATGGATTGGCTAGTTGCGTACCTGGCCATGATTGATTGTTTTAGTAGGAGTATTATCTTTTCCATTCCCAGGAAGGAGATGTTTTTAGTGGCGATGCCTCGCCCTGAGGGAGGATCGTCCACTTACTTATACTATATAGATAAGGAGACCTCTAAGGAAGTGGTAATACCACTCGATTCGATTCCAGTTGTGAGGGAGTTTGCTGATGTATTTCAGGATATACTTGGACTACCTCTGAGTAGAGAGATAGATTTTGTAATAGATTTGACGCCGGGCACTCGGCCAATTGCTCACGCACCTTACCGTATGGCTCCGGCAGAGATGAGAGAGCTACGAGATCAGATAGAGAAGTTGTTGGGTCAGGGGTTTATCCGAAGGAGTACTTCACCGTGGGGTGCCCCTGTGGTGTTCGTAAAGAAGAGAGGTGGATCGTTGAGATTGTGCGTAGATTATCGGGAGTTGAATAAAGTCACGATACAAAATAAGTATCCGTTGCCCAGAATCGATGACTTATTCGACCAACTGAGAGGAGCTTCCTTCTTCTCAAAGATTGATTTAAGATCGAGATACCATCAGTTGCGTATCAAGGAACATGACGTCTCAAAGACTGCTTTCTTGACGAGATATGGTTCCTATGAGTTTCGAGTTATGCCTTTTGGCTTGACCAACGCTCTAGTAGTGTTTATGGACTTGATGAATAGAGTGTTCAGAGAGTTCCTAGACCAGTTGGTCATCGTCTTTATTGATGACATCCTGGTTTACTCCCAGACAGAAGGGGAGCACGCCGAACATTTGAGACAGGTTTTGCAGACACTGCGTCAGAATGAACTTTATGCCAAGTATGAGAAGTGCGGGTTTTGGCTGAAGGAGGTTCAATTTTTGGGGCATATCATTTCAGATCGGGGGATATCTGTTGATCTGGGTAAGGTATCCGTGGTGAGGGAGTGGGGACAGTCCACGACACCGACTGAGATCCGTAGTTTCTTGGGCCTAGCAGGATACTACAGGAGATTTGTTCAGGGTTTCTCAAAGATAGCGGGTCCTTTGACACATCTGACTCGCAAAGGTGTGCCATTCATCTGGAGTGATGCCTGTCAGTTGGTATTCGATGAGTTAAAGGACAAGTTGACCTCAGCATCTGTGTTAGCGTTGCCCAGACCGGGAGTTGAGTATTTAGTCTACACCGATGCATCCTTACAAGGACTCGGAGGTGTGCTGCTGTAGAAGGGTGTCTACTAATAAAAAATAAATAAAAAATAAAAATGCTTCTTTTATTAATGACACCCGAGAGGTGCCCGCGAGGGTCACCCAGAAGTTCAAAAGGATGGTCGGCGCAGTAGGGGCTGTGCTGATTGCCTGCAAAGAATGAAAATATGTTATTCATCGCACGTTCGAGGAAAAAGAGATTCCATGCTTCAGCAGAAAGGCCTAACCTGAAGTGTGGGATCGCTGGTTGATGCCACAGTAAATATTAGGCCACGAGAAATCGCCTGAACCAGGGGTCTACAGTCCATAGATACGCGGACCCTAGGGATAGAAATCCTCCCCGAAGAGGATAAACCCGGGATGATAATGCCAGGTAAGGGAGGAGCCCCTCCCTGAAAATAAAATCCAATAGCCATTAGGACTCATATTGAAAGGAAACAAATATTCAAAAGTAAAAATACATACCTCAGATGAAGAGGCGTCCAGGGGCTCAGCTGCAGAAGTGCCCACCGCCGAGATAAGAGAAGATGAGGTGACAACGCCGGAAGACACGACCCTCTACGCATAGTAAATGGGTAAATAAAAAGAAGAAGTAAAGAGAAAATGGCACAATGAAAGTTTTAAGAATAGCGAGGCATACCTGAGGAGAAGGAGAATCCACAAAGGTGGTCCTGGTGGCGGTAAAGTGCACAGATGAAAGCTGTAGGGAAATGACAGCGTACACAACCCAGATGTAAATAGAAGACTAACAAATTACAACAAATGATAAAAGAATTAAGGAGACAACAAACCTCTCTATAAAGGCCTCGGGAAGAAATGAGCATGGAGTTCCTCTCCCGCTGAAAGGGCGTCAGTCGTAGTGGGGAAAGAGGAGAACTACTTGCCTATACGGAAATGAACTGCAAAATATGACAGAATGCTTTCATTAACAAATAAAAAAAATAATGAGGGGGAAGAAAGAAAATCATATGCGGAAAAAAATAGACGAGCAAAGGGGAAACGCTTACAGTAGCAGGGCGCGTGGTCTGGCAAAGTAGTAGTAGCAGGAACAAAGTTAGATACATCTGCGTCAGGGCGCTTCCTTTTGCTTGTAGTAGAGGTGCTCGCTTTCCCTCTGCTCTTTGGCTGGCTTCTGGACTTCACAGGGGGAAGCTCAGTCGGCGGAGGTGGAAGTGACTCGTCAATGAGAGGTTTCACTAAAATGGGCATGGCCTGTTCCAAGGGTGGCGTGGAAGTGGTGCTGAGAAACCAAGGATCTTTTGGCGTCCGCCTGACCAAAAACTGAGCTTTGGTGTATTTAATGGGGTTAGTCTCATGAGGGGGGCCAACTACACATTCTTGAATAAGACGGACCTGCCGCTGCCAAAGAAGGAACCAAGATAAAGTGAATGAAGGATGATAATCGCAGGGAGGCACATAGAGACCACCCAAACCACTGACCCTACGGAATAATCCCTGAAGAGTAAAGCTATCACACGCCTCTGAAAATGCCTCAGAATGACTGCTGTAGGTAGGAAGAGGAGGGGTGTGAACGCCCTGATCATAGCCAAACTGTCGTCTTGCCCTCTCGGAATGATAAGATTCAGCACGCGGACCTAACTCGATCCAAGAAGGGAGGTGGCATGGTATGAGCATCGTCGCCACATTAATATGAGGACATGTGGAAACTGACCTCACTGTTGAAGGGCAATAGAAGGTCCCGCCATCGCCAGGGAAACAAAGCCAGCTGAAAGTTCCCCTAGGGCGCTTGGTATAAGGCCAAAACTGAAACTCCTCAATATCGTCAATCAACATTCCCAGAGATTTCTTGGGAATTTTCTTATGCCACCAGAGAAGTCTCGCAGCATCGCTATGACAAGCGTGAGACCCTGAAGTAAAGTGGGGGAAATGCTCAAATAAAAAGGCCATTAAGAGAGGGGAGTTTGCATGATTAGCAACATCATACCGACCGCAAGACCTCTCTACATCTATGTGTGCTCGGTCCATCCAGGTGTAAAGAGAACCTAAGGTCAAGGTGGCCATGGGTATCGACCTATCGCGAGACAATCGTACAGAATATCTAAAAAGAAGTTCGCGAGGACAGTCTTCGGGCTTACCTGGCAGAAGGAACCGAGTCAGAAATGTAAGGAGGAAAGCGGCTAAATGCGCAGGAGAGTGGAGCTTAGGACCATCCTGGGATCTGGGGGCTGCGCGTGAAGTCTCCCCCTTCTGCAACTGCTCAAAATCTCTGAACCAGTATCTTTGCCATTTGGCAAAGGAATGCTTGGAATGACCAGTTATATTTATAGCCACATACTTCGAGCACTCTGCGAGAGCTGACCGTAGCTCCCCCACCATCTCCTGCTCTAGAGAATCCTCGCAGTCATGAGAAAAGACCTGTTGCCCAAAGAAAGGAAGGGCGTACGATTCACATACATCTTCTAGGGTGAGGGTAAATTCGCCCCAGCCTGTGACAAAGGTGTGAGACTCCATACTCTACCGAGACAATAAAAGATTGAGCGAAGAACTATACTTAAATATGGTGCAGGACTTCAGGCTGCTGATGGTGGTAAAGAGTCCCACCTCCTTAAGAATAGCCACATAATCAGGAATGCTCAGAACATAATCAATCCAGCTAGCCCACTCCTCTGTGGGTCCCCCCGGGGCTTTAACTTCAACATTGGAATAAGGAAAGTCACCGCGGTCGACTCGGACTCGGAGAACAGAATCCGTAGAAATGGTAGGGAGGTCAGCAAACTCACTTAACCCCACATGAGAACATTCAAGAACAGCATCAGAAAATTTTTCCCCAAACTTAGAAAGTGAAATCATGAAATTGTCAGTAGGACCAAAAAAAGGAGCGCGATGATAAATACCAAAGTCTCGCCCTTGGCGAATGTGCATATAGTCCTTCCATGCCTGAGAAGAGGATGACGCAGCTGATGAACCACCAAGATCCATTGGCTCAAGAAAAGAACTCATCCTAGTGGGGACTCCGAGCGAGGGACCCTGGGTGTCCCCTGTCGTAAAAAAAGAACTGGAAGTGGAAGCCCCCGCAAGAATCATGGGCGTCGAGACACCCGAGGTCGAGATACCCCCGTCAGCACCGACACATGTTGAGACACCCCCTTATAACGACGAGGGACCCGTAGACACGAGGCCAGGTCGCGAGACCCCCGGCCACAGGCCAGAGGTCACCATACTGTCATAGGCCGAGACCCCTTCTTCAGAAAAAAATTATGGGCGTCGAGACATCCAGGGTCGAGATACCCCCGTCAGTGCCAACATATACCGAGACCCCCAAGGTCAAGATACCACCGGACGCCAACAATGGATTGGGTGAGGGACCCTCGACTATGGGACACAAGGAACCCCTAGTAGAACTTGCAATCGCCGAGACACCCCCAACCATAGACTGACTCGGTGAAGTATTCCCCATATTTAAACCAGCGTGCGAGGAGCCGCTTCTAACATCGTGATGTGTTGAGATACCTATAGAGGAGACATCGTTACACGAGGAACCTCTAGAAAAACTCGTCACGGGCGAGAGACCCTCATGTGTAGAAATAGTAGGCGATGAACCTCGAAAAAAACTCGTCACGTGCGAGAGACCCTCATGTGTAGAAATAGCAGGCGAGGAACCCTGGGGCGCGGAGTCCGAGCGCGCGAGGTCTTGAATGGGGCGAGAGACCCTAGGATGGAGGGTCCACTCGCGAGGAACCCTTGTCGGCAGCTGTCTCAACCAAAAAATTCAAACCCACGTCCGTATAGGATGAGATACCCTGTTCCCTGTGCAGAACGCAATCGGTCGAGACACCCCCCCGGTCCACAGAGGTTCGGTCGAGAACCCCCTTACTACGGAGGAACTCAAGAAAAAAGTGGTACTTACCGAGCGGAAGGGAGAGGAGCCCATGAGAACTCTCAACCCAAAATCCAAAGAGGCATATGTCACAGACGAACCGTCGACGCCACTGGTAGAATCAGACCAGAGGTCGCCGATGACGGTAATAGCGGCGGTCGGAACATTTGGGATGGACGATGAGGAAGGCATAGAGCCTAAAACCATGGGTACTTTGGGGGTGTCTACATTTGAAGAAGTATTGTTTGGATTAGAATCCATGAATGAGAGGCTATGGTATTTGAAAAAAAGCTAAAGCAAAAAAAAAAGGATGGGAGGCTATGGTGTTTTAAAAAATCCCTTTCTCTCACTACAAATCCAAAGGGGTCTTATGTTTTTTTGAAGAAGATGAAAGAGCCCAAGAAAATGGGCTTATGTTTTTGCATCAAAATGGGAAAACGTGCAGGAAGGCAAAAAGGTGATGACCTTTTTTTCCCAAATGATGAGATGACAGTTCCCACACTGACGCGTGGATTCTCAAAAAATTAAAAACCTCGGATAAAGGGACACCGCAGTTAATGATCCTAGGGTCCCTAAAACAAATATATATATATATATATATATATATATATATATATATATATATATATATATATATATATATATATATATATATATATATATAATTTTTGAAATCAAATTTATGGTGTACAAAGTTTTTTTAGTCTACCCAACCAAAAAATCTTTGCACGAGGGGCTAATGTAGAAGGGTGTCTACTAATAAAAAAATAAATAAAATAAAAATGGTTCTTTTATTTATGACACCCGAGAGGTGGCCACGAGGGTCACCTAGAAGTTCAAGATTGAGAAGTGCCACTGCAAAGGTCAGCGTCACTGCAAGGGTCACTGCAGTAATGACATTTGAGAGGGTCAGCGCCACTGCAAGTGTCAGCGCCGCTACAATTGTCAGCGCCGATGCAAGTGTCAACGCCACTGCAAGCGTCAGCGCCACTACAGCAAGGGTCACTACAACAATAACATTCGAGAGGTGCCCGCGAGGGTCACCACATAAATCCAAGATTGAGAAGTGCCACTACAAGGGTCAGCGCCGCTGCAAGGGTCACTGCAGTAATGCCATTCGAGAGGGTCAGCGCCACTACAAGGCTCAACACCGCTGTAAGTGTCAACGCCGCTGCAAGGGTCAGCGCCACTGCAAGCATCAGCGCCACTACAACAAGGGTCACTACAGCAATAACATTCGAGAGGTGCCCGCGAGGGTCACCACAGAAATCCAAAATTAAGAAGTGCCACTGCAAGGGTCAGCGCCGCTGCAAGGGTCACTGCAGTAATGACATTCGAGAGAGTCAGTGCCACTGCAAGGCTCAGCGCCGCTGCAACGGTTACTGCAGAAATGTTAGTCGAGAAGTGCCGCTACAAGGGTTTCGGCAGAAACTCATATTGAGAAGGAACCCACCCAGAGTGGCCAGGATGAGGGATTAGCTATCACGAGCAACTCCTCATCATGAAACATCAGTCTTTAAATGAAAAACAACATTAACACTTTACTTTCTTGTACAGGTTGCCTAGTCGAGCAAGCAGGGCTCGAACAGGCGCGTTGGGACCTCTTGGGAGTTTTGGCTTGGCGGCTGAGGGACAAGGTATGTTGAGCAAGCTCAACCACTTAGCACTATAGGATTGAGAGAATACTAGTAGGAAGACCCAGAAGTCACTCAAGACTACACACACTTCACACTTGGTCACAAGTGAAGTGAGCACCCAAAGAGCTGGCTACTCACAAGAAATAAACTCTTTACAAGAAAATGACTTTCCCAGAAGAGGGGGTCCTCAAGGTCCCTCTCAATAAAAACTACATTTTTAGAGGAAAGGAGTCCTTAAGGTCTCCTCTCTTAAGATTTGCAAAATTGCACCACAAGTTACCGTTTCAAAAGATAACTACCAAATCTGATATTTTGTCTCCATTAGGGGACATATGTGCTTTTTGACTTTTGGTCGGGGCCAGGTGGCGCCTGCAGGGGGGACAGGCAGGCTGCCTACAGGTAGGGACAAATGGTACACTTCAGACATTGTTCCCCACCAACTCTCTCAATTTTGGCGCCCAAAAAGTGCCAACTCACCCCTAACGCCCTAGTATAAATAAACCTATGGTCAAGGTCAAGAGAGGGACAATAGAAATTGCACTGTTACTCTGCCAAAATATCACCAGACCTACTTAAGTATTCTCTCCCTGCTCATTCTCTTAGTGCTGAGTGCCTTGTTCCTTCACTCCCCACTGACAGCCATCACTCTCAGGTGTTTCCCTTGAGAAAATTACTATTTTTGCTGTGAAAGTTCATCTTCTTGCAGGGAGTGAGTTGAAGCTTGAGTTCCATTGTTACCAGAAGGAGAAGTTTTCTTCAGAAGTTGCACCAGGAGACCTTGAAGACCTTGCAGGCAGCGTCCATTAGAGTGGGTCATGCCTCACCCTTTCCAGTTATTCATAGACCCCAGTCTCACTACCCTCCTACATTTGGTGACTCTACTGGGGAGGTATCCTCACTTCCATGGACAAAGAAGGTTTCAATGTCTCTAAGCAGTTGGTTTTTGAGGACATTCCGTCTGGTAATGGAGCTCACAGTGAACAGACTACTCAGGAAAAAGTGGTGGTGATCGGAGCCAAGGCGCCTGCACCTCAGGGAGGGAAGACTAGTTCTCCGGCAGTGGCTCCAATGACAGGTATGAATCTTATGGCAATGTTTTTCGACCTTTTAAAGCAAAACAACGTGGACCTATCAAGCTTGGGTCAAGGTTGTGTGACACCTGCTCCTTCCCCTTCTAGAGGGGTAGCCACTCCTATTACGATTCCGGCAGAGACGATTCCGTCTCGAAAGGTGGAACCGGAGCAGGTCCTGGCGCCAACAGGTTCTCCAGCTGCTAAAAGCACGTGTTTGGAGGAGTCACCCTCTAAGGATGTTACTATGGAAGAAGTGAGGAAGCTCCTCTCCTCCTCTCAGAGAGAGGGTTCCCACCTATACGAGGAGTTACAAGACCCCTATCCACAGGAAGTAAGTGAGAAGACATACCCTGAGGGGTATATTCCACCAAAATTTATCATGTTTGGCGAAAGGGGGGAGAACCCTAGAGAGCACATGAAGAGGTTTGTCGAGTACCTGGGAGTACATGCTGGCGACAAGAACCTGAGGTTGAGAGAGTTCTCTAAGACTCTCACTGGGAAGGCTTATACATGGTATTCCCACTTGGTGCCTAACAACGTCCCTACTTGGGAAGAGATGCACAAGCAGTTCCTCCAGAAGTTTTTTGTAGCGGAGGACGAATTTACACTGAGGCACCTGGCGCAAGAGGTCCATAAGCCAGGAGAAGAGTTGATGCACTACATCAAGCGATTTTGTGAGAGGGCTTTAGATGTCCACGAGGACATGGCGGAGGCTAGGTTACTGCAGATATGTGTGGAAGGACTCTTAGAAGAGTACAAGTTGCACTTGATCAACGAAACTAGAGATGGAACTTTAAGAGAATTCACCAGGGCTGCCAGCAACATAGCTATGATAATCAAACCAAGAGCCCCGGGTTGGAGGACGCAAACTCCACTGACTCCTGGGAGGTTTCAAGTCTCGAGGAGGCAAGCGGTCAACTATATGGATGGGAGTAACAAAGGGAAGAAGGGAGGCTCTAGGGCCAAGACTGACAGTCCCGGCAACAAGAGAAAGTTTGGGGAAGATGCCCCGCCGCCACTACCATGCAGCGTAGCTGAGGCTATGGATTGTTATCGCACCTTAGTGAGAGAAGGTGTAGCAGGACCTCCCCACCTAAAAGGAGAAACCCCCACTACAGCTGACAAAGCCAACCCAAAGTACTGCGAGTTGCACCAACGAGTGCAACACTCTACCAAAGATTGTTACTACTTGCGAAGGATCATTGGTGAGCAGATGGCCAACGGTACCTTGAAGATACCCCCTGTGGACGTTAACGAGAACCCACTTCATGCGCATCACTTTGGCACCGCCAACATGGTAGTTGCCTACGACGAAGAAGCTACAAGAAGTCTTATGAAGTGGGAGAGTGGCGAGCTGTTATGCGAGGAGTTAGAAAATCTATCACTGAGCAGACTTGAGCTAGAAAGAAAGCAAGAGGAGTGGTTCTTCACTCCGGAACAACAAAATGGAAGTGGGGAAGTTGAGGAAGTGGCTCTCTCATAAGGCGAGGTAGACGTCATCCTCGCTCTAGATGAGGGAGGGACCTCTGAAGCGGAGTATGTTTGCTGTGCCCAGATGTACGAGGTAGACTTAGATTCTGAATGTGAGGCCATAATGAGGAGCCCCAAGTTCAAGTGGTTTTTTGACCTTTATTTCCCTATGGTATGTGTGCATGTGTATACATGATGGAGATAGGAATCATCGAATTGTATCATGGAAGAGATAAAGCGAGTCATCCATAGGAATGTCCTAAAAAAATAATATTAAAAAATAGGACTTATGCGATTATTCTCGCGTTGATCATTATAACGGAACAATAACACACATGGAATAATACGCCACTAAGGACAAATATATGCATATGTAAATGTATAAAATTTAAGAAATTTGAGTTTAAAGAACATAGAAAAATAAAAAATGAGAGAAGAGTAGGAATAGGACTCGAGTCATGAGTTTTAGCCCGAGACACCTACGTAGCCTATAGAGGCATCAAAGTCCATTTAGTTCGTACGCAAAATGAGGGGTGGGATTTATCCCATAAATCCAATCGGGGACTTATCTTATATATGTGTGTGTGTGTAAAAAAGTGTTTTAGTTGTGAGAAAAGTGTGAGAATTCTCATTTAGAATTTATGAGAAAATCCTCCTTTTCTTATTTTTTTGGGTTTTATTGATATGAAAATAAGAGATGTGCAATAATACAAAATAAAAAGTATATTAAGATATGTGAGATGAGAGAATAAAAGTGATAAGTAATAAAACAAATTGATGCAAATATAGGGGAATTTAAAGAGAGAGTTGAGAAAGTTGGACCTTCTTGAAGGTCTTGAGATTGATCTTGGATGTTGTAGAGCAGACCTTGAACATGGGTGATGATGGAGGGTACTTGATTCACCAAGTTTGATGAAGAAGGTGATGAAAGGTGAAGGTTGGAAATGGATTTGGATAAGGAAATCACACTGACTTCAAGAGGGGTTTTCTGAGCTAGCTGAGAGTGATGGATCTCTAATATTCCTCCTCTTAAAATGAAGTTAGGCCCTCATTTTTGTCATCCCTGGGCATTGTCGATCGTCATAACCTTGGTCTTGCTAATCGTCAGGTGTGTTTAGGCACACTTCCGATAGGCAGGGTCTGGAGCCTACCATTTTGTAGTCTCTTTCAGGCTCCTTTGGAACATCGGTCGTAAAATGCAAACTATTCATCTGAATCATACATGGGGCAAACCGTTGGAAAGGTAATTCAAAGACCTTAGAAAGTCATTTGGACTGATCCCGAGTTTGGGAGTTGATTTGGGGTCAAATGTGGCTCAAAATCTCTCGTCGATCCTTTGGACGGGGAAACTTCGAACGTAAACAAATCATTCGTCCGCTTGGTAAGTCAGAATCGTGCATGGGGTAGACCGTTGGAAAGTTTAGGAGATCTACTTCGACATTCCAAAGAGCTGGACTTGGTTTGGAGAGTTGACTTTTGTCAATCGGGGCATGGAAGCGCTCGGTGACCTTTCGGAGTAAAACAGATCGTTCGTCCTTACCGTAAGTTAAAATCATGCACGGGGTGGTCCGTTAGAAAGGGGCCCTTCGAAGATTCATTCAGTCTCGGTAGAGCTAAAGAGTTGTCTTTGGTCAGATGGAGCCTGGGAGCATCCGGTGACCTCCTGATCAAGTTTCGAGGGAAAATGGATCGTTCATCCGTACCGTAAGTCAGAATTGTGCACGGGATGGATCGTTAAAAAGGGGTTTTTGTGCCCTTCGAAGATTCATTTAGTCTCGATTGAGCTGAAGAGTTTGATTTTTGGTCAACCGGAGCCTAGGAGCAACTGATGGCCCTTATGCCAGTACCCGAGGTATCACTTGGGTTTGCAATGATGAAGGGAGGTGCTAGGGATCTAACGAGTGGTTGGGGGGGGTATTAGAATGGGGTATCTATAGAGACCCTCAATGGGTGAGTTCAGAATAAATGATAGTCGTCGAATAGACACCACATGATGCCTTTGAAAGAGGATGACCAGAGGGTCGAGGTTGATTCTTAGGACCTAAGGATGAGGATGTTCGATTTTGTGGGTCGAAGCCAATTCTAAGGGCTTGAAGATGAGGGTGACCGATTTTACGGGTCAAATCCAATTCTAAGGGCATAAAGGGGCATGTTGGGATGGTCCTAAAGGAAATATTTAGGTCAATTTAGAGGACCTACAAGAATGATGGGTGTTGATACCAAAAATAGTCCGCTGACGTGGATCAATTATATGGAGACACATGTCACTCTACATGGCGCCTACAAATATTTTTGAACAACACCCTGACTTCGAGGGACTCAATCTCCCCGACCAACTATGACTCTCCGAGCAATAAGTATACTCCGAGAAACTTGTACATACCGAGCAGCTTAGGCGGTCCGAGATGCACCTCGATCAGAGCATTTATTACTAGACAATTAAGAGGATTAAATGCGCATTAAATGCTGATTATTATCATACAGATGTATACGCCTATTGGACAGCTATGTATTACCCTTCACATGTACAACCTGAGGGCTATAAATATATTGTATCATCCTCATTGTAAGGGGACTCAGAATTTCTTGGTAAAAACCTGTTATCGAGAATTCCCAAACAGTCAGCAATAATAAAAACAGTGGACGTAGGCCATTCTTATAAGGCTGAACCACCTTAAAATTCTTTTGTCTTATTTATTTTTATCTGTGATTGATTAATTAGGCATAATCTAATTTTTTACATCAACAGATTGGCGTCGTCTGTGGGAAACGACTGAAATTCTCGTTTTTCACCAAAATAACTTATCACCAATGGCTGATAATCCTGAATCCAGTAGTCGAAACGCTGGAAACCCCCCGAATCCATCCTCTCCTCCAAATGTCCAAGATCTAGCTGGAATTATGGCCAGTTTGGCTCAAGGCCAGACGGCTATGCAAGAGACTATGCGACAACTCATGCAAACTATCCAAGGTGGAGCGTCGACCTATTCAGGACAACGAAGTGTTCAAAGAAATACCCGTTTAGTTTCTTCGCGTATTAGGCAAAGGGATTCATATCGGACTGAGAAATCTGATGATTTTTCTTATCAACTGGGTCGAACTTCGTCAGTACGAGCCACAGATACTGAATAACAGATCACTCTCTCTTCAGAAAGGACTAGTGCACTGGAAAGATTAAGTAGGGTCTCTCCTTTTGATAGATTGGGCCCTAGGAAGAATAAAAGTCCTCCTAAGGCTATGTCGAGAAACTTTCGACGACCATTTGATCTAAGAGAGGGTTCTGCCCAATCACAACCAGTTGCTCGACAAGATAGATCCCAGGAAGCGACTTCAACACGATCAATTGCTCGAACCAATAGGCCCGAGGAGGGAAAGGATGCATGGAAAGGCTCTATTCAAAGGTTGGAGGATATACTAGGGGAAATGGTCAAGGCCAAGAATCCTCTACAAAGAACTTTTGTCCAAGAGACGCCTTTTATACAGGAAATTGTGGATTTTCCCACACCATCGAAGTTCAAAGCACTTGTTGTGACTCCTAAATATGATGGAAAAACTAACCCTGTCCTTCATATAGAACAATATAAGCTGCTGTCGATATCTATGCTGTGCCAGACGAGATGAGACGCAAGGCATTTTCGGGAACTCTTACCGGATCTGCAAAAATATGGTACAATAATCTTCCTCGGGGGAAGATATCAACTTTCTTTCAATTGGCCGAGCTCTTCATTAGAAATTTCTATTTTGGAGCAAAACCAGTTAAACGAGTTGCACATTTGTTAAGTGTTACACAAAAAAACAGGTGAGAGCACCAGGGATTACATAACTCGTTTCAATAACGAGAAGCTTGAAGTTATTGATTACGAGGAAAAAATAGCAATTACAGCTTTGATGAGTGGACTGTTGCCCACTAAATTGTACTACACTTTGGCCAAAGATCCACCCAGAACCATGTCAGAACTAATGGCAAAAGAGGCCAAGATCATGAATGCCGAGGAGGCTATGGCTGCGAAGAAGAACATGAACACCAAAGAGACCAAGGTGGAGGTTGATAAGGCTAAGAAGAAAGAACATAAGAACAATGGTGGTGACAAGCAGTCAAAAACAAATCCATCATGGGAAGTATTGAAGAAATTTGAAAATTATACTTCTTTGAAAGTAGACATAAACCATGTCCTGGAAGAGATCAAGAACAGTGAGGAACTAAACTGTCCTGAGAAAATGAAGTTAGATCCTGACAAGAGAAATAAGGCCGAATATTGCGAGTTCCATAAAGACCATGGTCACACAACCAAAAATTGCATAGCTCTCCAGAATTAAATCAAAGCACTCATCAGACGAGGAAAGCTGACCAAGTATGTTGATCGAAGAAATGAAAGAAAAAGCAACGACCGAGCAAGACAGATGTCTATATCTCCTCGTCGATCAGAAGAAAACAAGAAAAGAGATCATGAAGATGATCTAGAAGACGACCCTGATCTCCCTAAGAAACCAAGACAGCCAGAACGTGAGGTATTTTCAATTCATTTTGGATCATTTGATTGTAACGTTATTACAGGTGGAGATGCAGGAGGTGGGGACCTTACTGCGGAAAGGAAAGCTTGCCTCAATGAAGCTCAAGCTTGTTCATACATTCAGCGAATAAATCTAGCTGAGGATGATTGCCCAAGGAAGGTGAACAAAGAAAAATTGGTCATCGATTTCTCCAAGAACGAGCTCGCAGGTGTACTATATCCTCATAACGATTCACTGGTGATCAAAATGAGGATGAAGGAAGTAATAATCTCAAGAGTACTGGTGGATAATGGTATCTCGGCGAATATCATGTTCTACTCATGCTTCGATAGTTTAAATCCGAAGTTGTCTCAGTTGGAACCTTATCACAGGCCCCTCCTTGGGTTTGCTGGCGAGAAAGTTTTTCCACTTGGGACGATCAAGTTGGACATGTTCATCGGCACATGGCCCGCTTGTCGAACAGAAAGAGTACGTTTCTTTTTTATGGATAAGAATGTCCAGTCACCTTACAATATCATTATGGGAAGGGTACGATTGAAGATGTTCGAAGCAGTACCATCTACGGTACATCAATGCCTGAAATTTCCAACCAATTTTGGAGTAAGAGTTGTAAAGGGTGACCAAAAAGTATCTTGGGAATGTTACTACTCATCTTCTGAGCAAGAATAACTGGAGGAATCTAGGAAAAAGACTTCGGCCTACCAAGTGGATGAAGGTGCAGAGATTGAAACATTAGATCCTAGAGACGAATCGCAGCTCGTGAAAGGTCAGGTGGTAAAAGCTACTGAAAATGTCATTTTGGACGACGAGCACCCGGAACGAACAACTCAAATATGTTCGTCGTTAGATGCCTCACTAAAACAGGAATCGATAGTTTTCCTAAAAAGCAGAAAACAAACTTTTGCTTGGATTCATGAGGATATGCCAGGAATAGATCCAAATTTCTTATGTCACGAACTCAATGTGAATAAGGAGATCAAGCCAGTGAAGCAGAGACGAAGAGTGTTCAGCCCAGAGAAGAACCAAGCCATACAAGAGGAGGTCAAGAAGCTCCGAAAAGCTTCCTTTATTGACGATGTCAAATATGCAGACTGGTTGGCAAATGTAGTAATAGTGAAGAAGAAAAATAACAAATGGAGGATGTGTGTAGACTTTACCGACCTTAACAAGGCATGCCCAAAGGATCATTTTCCTTTGCCCCGAATTGATCAATTAGTGGATGCTACTTTGGGACACGAGCTATTGAGCTTCGTGGATGCTTATTCTGGTTACAACCAGATTAAAATGAAACCTAAAGACAGGGAGAGTACTTCTTTCATTACCCCTAGGGGAACTTATTGTTATAATGTTATGCTTTTTGGTTTGAAAAATGCAGGTGCAATATATCAACGGCTGATGAACAAGGTGTTTGCAGAGCAAATCAGTTGCAATATGGAAGTTTATGTTGATGATATGCTGACAAAGAGCAAGAGAGCTGTTGACAATCTAATTGACTTAGGCCAAACCTTTGATCAACTAGATAAATATCAAATGAAGTTGAATCCCACAAAGTGCATATTCGGGGTACGAGAAGCCATGTTCCTCGAGTATATTGTCAACCAACGAGGTATTGAGGCAAACCCTAAAAATATCAAATCTCTATTAGGGTTGCGATCTCCAACGACGAAGAAGGAAGTACAAAGTCTCACAGGGCGAGTTGCAACACTTAACAGATTTGTATCATGAGCAACTGATAGATGCCTTCCATTCTTCAAAACACTTCAAAAAATGTTTGAATGGAATGGAGAATTCGAGAAAGCCTTTCAAGAGTTGAAGAAATATCTGGGAGCACCTCCACTATTGTCCAGGCCAGTGATGGGAGAGAGATTGTACTTGTATCTGGCAGTTTCAGAAAATGCAGTTAGCTCGTCATTAATAAGAGTGGAGGATGGAGTACAAAAACCAATTTATTACACTAGTAAGGCCTTCCGAGGAGCAGAGATCAGATATTCAAGACTGGAAAAGTTAGCACGGGCGCTTATCGAAGCGAGTAAAAGAATGAGGTCATACTTCCAGGATTATACCATAGTCATGTATACCGATATGCCGTTGAGGCAAGCTCTTCATAAACCAGAAAAATTAGGGAGATTGATGTATTGGGAAATAGAACTTGGTGAATATGATATAGTTTATGAGCCTAGATCGTCATTAAAAGAGCAGGCAGTAGCATATTTTATAGCAGAGTTCACCTATCCTAATACCTCCGAGGAGCAAAAGCTGGATACCGACCAACCTGTGGATGTTACAGGATCATCGAATTTAAACCCCGATAAACTTACGTTGGTCGACGAACAAAAAAAGTTGGTCGACGAGCAAGAGAAGTTGGTCGGCAAATACGAGAAGATGGTCAACGAGCAGCAAGAAGTGCTAGAGGAGGACAAAAGGAAGAAGCAAATATTTCACTGAGGAACTTTGTCCAATTAAAAATTTGAAGACGAGGTACCTATATGGAACCTATATGTGGATGGCTCATCTTACACTACAGGCTGTGGGGCAGGGATTGTTTTAAATAGCCCGGATGAGGTTGATATGGAGTATGCTCTGCACTTCCAATTCAAGGCTTCTAATAATGAGGCTGAATATGAAGCTATGATTGTAGGTCTTAGTCTGGCAAAAACCATGGGGGCAGAGCAAGTTATTGTATTTAGTGACTCGTAGTTGATCGTGAATCAAATACTGGGAGTATATGCAGCCAATGGAGAATTAATGATCAGGTATCATGCAAAAGCGATGGAGATTTTATCAAATCTGATGGCAGTGCAGATAATTAGAATATCAAGATTGGAGAATGCCAGAGCAGATGCCTTAGCTCATTTAGCATCAACCACATGCACCGAGCTACAAAGAACAATCCCAATTGAAGTCTTGGCTAGTCAGAGCATAAATGAAGATCTGATGATGAACTTTATTACCCTTAATTTAGGACCATCTTGGATGGATCCTATCAGGGCATATATTGAAGAGGGGTATTTGCCAACTGATAAACTCGAAGCCAAGAAACTAAAGTTTAAAGCTACTCGTTATGTATTGACCAATGGTGTTCTGTATAAACGAGGAATTATAGCTGGCTTACAGAGATGTGTACATCCCGCCGAGGTGAAAGACTTGATCGAATAAGTCCATGAAGGGTCTTGTGGAGCCCACGTAGCAGGTCGGACACTTTTGCAAAGGATAATGACGCAAGGAAACTATTGGCCGACAATGAGGGCTGATTGCATAGCCTATGCAAAAAAATGTGACAAATGTCAACGCTTCTCCACCATCCGAAGAACTCCCCAAGCATTGTTGACACCCATTACTTCCCCTTGGCCATTTTCCATGTGGGGAATTTACTTGGTAGGGCCACTTCCAACGACCAGAGGAAGATTTAAATATCTCTTCGTCGTAGTGGATTAATTTACTAAGTGGGTGGAAGTCGAGCCTCTTATCGACATGACGTACGAAAAGGTGTACCAATTTATATGGAAAAATATCATCTGTAGATATGGTCTTCCCCATGCATTCATCACCGATCATGGAACACAATTTGACAACGAGGAGTTCGCTGCATATTGTCATCAGTCGAACATATTAAAAACCCACTCTGCTCCAGGCCATCCCCAAAGTAATGGGCAAACTGAAGTGACGAACAGAACGCTGTTGAATGGATTGAAGAAAAGATTAAATGATGCAAAGGCAAATTGGATCAACGAGCTACATTCTGTACTGTGGGCTTATCGTACTACTCCCCGAGAAATAACTGGAGAATCTCCATATATGCTGGCATTTGGAAGTGAAGCTGTCATACCTGCCGAGCTGGGACTCCCAACACACAGAGTGCTGAATTTCAATTCCCCTGTCAGCGACTTGATGAGAAGGTTAGACTTGGACATGCTCGAGGAAGTTAGAGAAGAAGCAGTAATCAGGAATGCTGTATACCAACAACGGACAACTCTGTTATACAATAAAAGAGTAAAGAAATATGATCTGAAAGCAGGGGACTATGTGCTAAAGAAAGTAATTCAAAAGCACAATAAACTGGAAGCTAACTGGCATGGGCCCTACAGAGTAACAGAGGTTGTTTGACCAGGGACATATAGGATTGAAACTTTAGAAGGGGAGGAGTTTAAGAATGCATGGAACGCAGAGCATCTTCGCAAATATTATCAGTAGTTGGGGATTCCTATGTAATGCAGTTTTCTTGAATATAAATAAAAGTTGTGGATGTTTTCCCCAATTTTCTCCTTTTGTTGAAATTTTTTCGGAGTACTAGTGCTACACACTAAAAGATTTCCCAGAAATACCAACCCCGGTTGGTTGGGAAGAAAATCCACCAACTATAAGTTGGTCGGGAATAAAAAATTTCCCAGAAATACCAACTATGGTTGGTTAGGAAGAAAATCCACCAACTTAGGTTGGTCGGGAATAAAAAATTTCCCAGAAATACCAACTCCGGTTGGTTGGGATGAAAATCCACCAACTATAAGTTGGTCAGGAATAAAAAATTTCCCAGAAATACCAACTGCGGTTGGTTGGGAAGAAAATCTACCAACTAAGGTTGGTCGGGAATAAGAAATTTCCCAGAAATACCAACTCCGGTTGGTTGGGAAGAAAATCCACCAATTAAGGTTGGTCGGGAATACAAATTTCCCAGAAATACTAACTCCGGTTGGTTGGGAAGAAAATCCACCAACTAAGGTTGGTCGGGAATAAAAAATTTACCAACTAAGGTTGGTCGAGAACTAAAAACACCAACTCCAGTTGGTCGGAAACAGTTGGTTAAACAAATGAAAGACATTTCAAGGCTTAAAATTAAAAAGTGGTAAATTTCTAAATATTTTAATACCCCGTATTTTTGTGATATTTATTTATGGGATTAATTGAATTAAATGTGTATTAATTGGAAATTAATCCGGATAAAAATACTAGCGAGATGCGAGTTAGTATTTGATATTAATGAGTATATATGGCTATATATAAATATTGAACTATGAAACTTGTCGTGAGATTGAAATACGACAATTTGGGAATTTTGTTGAGACGCGGGTGACAGTCGCGTCAGGAATATATTTATTTTAATTAAAAAGTGAATTTTATTTCTATTAACCGTATGGTCATTTTGAATGCTCCAACGCGTTCAGAAGGGTCGAAATAGTCAGAAAACACTAGCCGGGGGTTTAGTTTGGGTCCCGGGGCATTTTTAGGCAATGCCGACAACGTATAAGGGTAGTTTGGTAATTTTAAATTTTTGGGAATTAAAACCTACGAAAATTGGGAATTAGAAAGCTGAATTGGTAATTGCCCACTAAACCCACTAACCACATCTTAGGACTTAATGGGCTATGGGGGTTATTAGAATTGTTCCAAAATTTCCTACGGCAAACCCTAGCCACCATTAGCACCTTGGAGAAGAAAGCTTGGAGAGAGAGAGAGAAGGAATTCTGCACAGAGAGAGAGAGAACACTCCATCAATTCGTCATCAA
The DNA here is from genome assembly GCA_949130495.1 of Sambucus nigra. Taxonomy (NCBI): domain Eukaryota; kingdom Viridiplantae; phylum Streptophyta; class Magnoliopsida; order Dipsacales; family Adoxaceae; genus Sambucus; species Sambucus nigra. The sequence goes on from OX422208.1 coordinate 591,324,452, forward strand.
AATCAGAGATACACATAAGGCAAGTGGTTTAATTTCATTTATTACAAAGAATGTTTCTTCCATGCGTAGGAAATTGATAAAACTGTATTGTTTTGGGAGATTGATGAAAACCCATTAAATTGGAATCAGAAACTTGTATTTTGATGAGGAATTGCATGTAGAATTGTATGTAGGTGATTAATCTGATGTTAATATATTTTGGATGAAACAAAAACGGATTTTATTTGACTCATTGGAGATTTAAGAATTTCTAGGGTTCATGTTCTTGAAATTGGGGAAAAATGTATAGATTTGATATTTGGATGATGTTTAGAATGAATTAACACCATCAAACACGTTAGTATGTGACCTAAGTATGTTTAGGGACGATTAGAACCTTGAAAAATTGTTGGATTGATGTTTAGATAAGATTAGAGTGGAAGAAAAGATGGAAAAACGAGTTAAGGAAAATCTGGGCTCAAATCTGGTCACTCGTTAGAAGACCTGCCCAGGTCGTTCGAACGAGCTTCTAACGAGTTGACAGTTTGACTTCTAACGAGAGGGATGTTCGTTCGATGACTTTCGTTCGAACGAGATCTCGTTAGAAGGCCCAGTTCGTTCGAACGAACTCTCGTTCGAACAACCTCGTTCGAACGAGACTTCTAACGAGTTGAGAGTTTAGACTTTTTAGCCTGTTTCTATTTCGCGTGTCCCGTAACCTTATTTAATGGTATAGATAGCCTTCCCTTGATGATAAATTGATATAGTAGGGACATTTGAGATATATAGAGGAGTAAAACCTAGAAGTGTGATACGAACCAAATGGAAATTATGGATTAGGACGGGAGTGTCTATTACAACGTGAGAACAATTAATGGCTTGTATAATTGTATCATCCGGGAATATGTAAATTGTGTAACATTATACATAGGTACGAGAATGAGAAGTGTACTACAAATAAATTATGATGATTACTAAGATGTGTGCATACTTAGTATATGAATTGATTTTATGTGTATGACATACCTACCATACTTTCTATCACGAGAGGTTTACGTTCTCTTAGGGCCCTCTAATCCTTGTGTTGCCCGGATTTAGACTGGTACCTTGATGAACATAGGTCAAATAAGGACTTATTGGGAAGTTAATAAGTCTGCTGATCATGGGAGCGCAGGTATGTGCATGACCCATGTGATGTGACTGTGTTCGCCTCCATTGTTTGTGATTGTGGTTATCTGAGAACGATTCCTGAGAGATTCGGAATGCGTGATCCTTATGTACGTGATGTACCGGGATGAATAGCAGAGTATGTGTGCACCGCAGCTTAGTCTCGGGGTGCTTGTATCGTATATTTATGACGTGAATAATATACACTTAATTAATGGGAACTTTCATGTTAGTATTGTGAATATAATTATGGTAATGTTTTGAGAAAACATAACGGGTTAACCGATAGTGAATTGTATTACTAATTGAGAATCTGAGTTTAAGTAAAGCCCTCTATTTAATTGATAAAGCTAGAATGTAATATGGGAATCGTGTAGTAAGGGGTAGAACTTATTACGGTTTGGTTAGATATGTATGTCATTTAGATGGGTATGGTTCGTTAGGAGTGCACATGTAGTCGAGAGGTGAGAATTTCATGTGAGTGCACGTCCTAACATGTATTTTGCATTTAATGTTTTAATGTTATTAAAACACTTGCTGTTTTTAAAATGATTTCCACTTTCGGGCTCTGACCCATTTGCTTTCAAATCTATTTTTGTAAAAACCATTTTAGGTGCCCAGCCACAAGGACACCATGCTTAGGATCCTCATTCAGGCGACGAGCTGTAGCTGTTTGTGGAAGTTACAGTACTTTGCTTGTAGACGCTTCATCTATCTTGACTCTATATTCAACATTTATCAGTTGTAGGGCATGTTGCCCATTTCTTTTAGAGACATTTCATTTATTTCAGATTTTCAGACTATTGGCTTGAAATTAATTCAGGATTCAGACTTGTCTTATTATTTTCAGTTGTGGGATTGTTGTGAGGAGTTTTCCTCCGGACTTTTTATTATTTGTTGGTTATTTCATTACTTCGTTATGGCGAATGGATTATGTTGTTCTTCCATTATTCTTGTACTGCATGTTAATCAGGCTTAAATTAAAATTTGGCACTTACTTTTTAAATACTAGGTGGTTAGTAATCTTTAAAAATGTTTTTGACAGTGATGCTATTAACTGAACCAACTTGGCATTTTGTATTGATTTAATAAAGGAGTAGCTACCCGGTATTTAATTAGTCGGGGTGTCACAGATATTTATGACATTTTAAATTACTAGCATAGTTGGTCAAAAAACGAAATATCACAACCTCTGGTTGGTCATCAGATGATTATCATCAATTCAAGATAGTTAACAATAAGTTTTCACCAACTTTAGTTGGTCGGAAAATTAAAATAACACAAAATATTTCTATCTTTTTAACAGATATACATGCACATTCATTAGTAAATAAAAAGAAATGTCTTACATAATATTTCCAAGACAATCAAAATTGCAAATAAAATTAGAAGATTTTCATTAAATCCAAAACAAAATACATTGAGAATGAAATACATATTTAAAAAATTATTACATCAAGATTCCTATTCTATTGGTTTCTTCCCCTCTGCCTTTGAAACAGGTTCTTCGCTAGCAGGAGGATCGTCTAAAGCAGAGGGGGAATTTATGAAATTAATATCTTTGAGCATCCTGATGTTCATCATCGATGGCCGATCAAGAAGGTGCTCCGGGCGAGATATCTCAAAGTTAGAATGAAGGCTATAGTCACCGAGATACTTTGAAATCAGATATTGAGGAATGGACCGAGAAGGAATCTAGCTCATATCCAGTTTGAAATGTGGCACCGGCAAATCGAGCAACTCATGGTCATAGTAATCCCATAAATAGTGACCCTGTTCCAACTGCAGCATGCCCAAGTCATTCAGCCATCCTTTCTTGTAACCCACATTATTTGCATTTTGGATCCGATCATCTAGATGGTAGAGGGCTTCATTATAACCGGCCATCCAAAACTCCCTGGGCTGCTTGTGGAATTGATAGGTTAACCTCTCCAATTGCTCGAGGAGGTTCTTTGCTAAAAGTTCTTTACTCTCCAAGGCAGACTTTTGTGCAGAGAGCTGCTCATCCAGATTCAGAATCTTCTTGGACATCTCAGCTAATGCTTGATTCTTTGCCACCAACTGGAATGTTTGATTCTCCAAGGCTGCCTGCGTTCTAGCTTCTTCAATAGTAAGTTGAGCAGCCTTTACTCGTCCCCGAGAAGCTCTTGCTCATTCACGAGCAGCGGTAGAAGGACCAGCTCTCTTCAAGGTTTCCAATTCATCTCTCAGATTGGCATTTTCAACCTCTAAGAAAGAGAAACCCTCGTCGTTGATAGGGACCAAAGCGTTCGAGGAAGACGCTGTAGATTTCAACTGAGATATCTCTCCTCGCAGGTTATTGTTTTCCTTCTCCAACAACTTAGCTATCTTCCTGTGCTCTTCGACCTCGGTCTTCAAAGTTCTCTCCCTCACATCATAAGCAGCGAACAACTTATCATATCCCTTATCAGCACTTAGTTGCTGATACTTCTTCTCATATCCCTGGTGCAAAAGGGCTGTAGATTCCTTGTATTGTTGTTGAAGCTCCTCGAGAGTGCCCAGGAGGTCTTCAATCATCTCATAATATGCTACATTATTAGCCACTGCTCGGTCGAGCAGACACTTTAAGTACTGGTAGGCTTCGACTGCTCACTCTGAAGCATCTGGATCGAGGATATCAATAATTTGAGCTTCAGTCATATCTATATGACCAGCTTTGAAGTATTCATTGAATTGTCTCAATAATTTTGTATCATGAGCTGATAACAATTCCATCCCGGCCATAAACTAGTAAAAGGAAGAGATAGCAAAAATCAATAAGAGTGAAAACAGAGCAAGAAGAAGTGAATCAATAGTATGAACAATAAAAATCTCAAATTTTATTGCATCATAAAGGAGAAGTACATAGTTCAGAGCTACATTTGACAAAAATAAACAGAGAGAAAAGTCCGAACAACTCTACACCTTCTCCTTGTTTCCCAAAACTTTATCAGGAAGCTGGGACGAGGAGGTAGGTTGCTCGGATGGCATAGAAGGTTGTTCAGTGGGTGCTGGAAGCTGCTCGGCTGAAATGTTGGTTGATTGAAGTTGCTCGGTAGGAATAATAGTTGGTTGGGGCTGTTCGTAGCAAAGTTTAAAAGTAGGGACCTGATCCCCAACCATCATAGAAGATTCCTTGGAGGCAGCTTCGTCCTCTTCTTCTTTCCCGGGAGTAGGAGGAGGGTCAGGAATGTGTCGTTGAAATAAGTCGGAGTTCTCATCGACATTCATCTCTTTCAGAGCAGCCACACAGCCATCCCTGAAATATTTAAGGCTGCCATACTCCATTTGTGACACCATGGCAGCCAAACCCTTATTCCAACATTTGTCCCAGCCAGCACTTAAGGACTTTTTCACAGCCAATTTCCTTTTCACTTTCTCTGAGGAAAGCTTCTCAGATAGAAGTTCCTCGGCAGCTTTCAACTTCCTTTCTGCATCTTCCTTTTGACGACCAACGTCACGAAGTCTACTTAGCTCTTCCTCAGCAGATTTGAGCTTGTTTTCAAACTCTCCAGCATGTTGGAGCTTCCCCTCGAGCTCTTCGTTCTTTCTCTCAAAGTCTTTTATTTTCTTCTCCACCCCCTTGGAAACTTCAACAGCCTGATCCCTCTCCTGCTCGGTGGAATTAAGTTTCTTCTCCCAAGCAGCTTTATCATCGACATACTTCTGACGAGAATCCTTTAAAGACCGTGTCAGACCTATAAAAGCCTCCTCTACACCACCCGAGAAGATGGACGACTTGATGGATTCGTCCTTCTTCAGAATAGTATTAAAGCAGGTTACCAACTGGAAAAAGAAAATAACTGAAAGTCAGTGCAAGGATATAACATTAAAAAATGAAAATTTAGATTAGCAATACTTACTGAGGCAATGTGCTGAGCTGCCAAAATGGTAACCCTATCCCGAGAAAGATTTTCTTTAATACCTTGGATCTCGGGGATGATCGAAGACTTCATCGAGCTCATGGTAGAGCTCGGAGCAATGAAAGTGGGAACACCACTTCCAGTAGTTATAAGCTGAGAGATGGATTCAGCCAAATTGACCGAGGAGCTCTTCTTCAACTTCCTCGTAGGAGCAGGAGCATTCTCGACTAAGGATGTCGTCTTGGTCGGTGATATAACTATAACCTCTCTTGGAGGTAAAACAGCTGCAATCTTTCATGGAGCCACAGGGGGCTTCTCTACAACCTTCTTAGTAGCAGCGGGAGGAGGTGCATCAAGTTGTCTTGTCCCTTCTTCTGGGACATCCTGCTTGCTTTTCTTTGCCTTTCCAGCAACAGAGGCAGATTTCTCGAAGAGGGCAGGAGATCTTATTCTCTTTATTCTATCACTAAGAGGAATATGTGATTCAAGAGAAGAACTTCCAGAAGCTGGTACTGGTTCTCTGTCACTTATCACCGGACGAGCAGTAAAAGACGATGTGTAACTCTTGTACTGCAACAAGTATGAAGCTGATTTGATATATTCGTCAGCGACAGTCTGATGCAAACTCCAGATAAGTTTCAGATGCTTTAAATTAACTTCTGTCTCTTTTGGAGACCTTCTTTTGTTGTCAACTGCAAATAAATGAAAATTAAAATATCAGTGACACATTTTATCAAACACAGAGAAAGCATAATTTCAAAAATAAAGTAAAAACAACCTATCCCATTGCCATAGGGAGGACATCTAGGACCCTGATACACATCATTGCCAATTAGTGGGGCATGTTGCCAATTTTTTATAACTACACCATGTTCGAAGTAATCCCTGTTGGCATCTAGGAGATTGACGACTAAAGCCCTATTTAAAAACCTAGTTTTCAAATAAAAAGTACTGTCACTGATAGCCCATCTATAGCAAAACATAATTTCTGGAATTCCTATACGAGTTCCATGAATCTGATTTAACCTATGGACTCCATTAACTATTCTCCATGTATTGGGGGCTATTTTTGCAGGAACCACATCAAAATATTGATAGATTCTAGATACAAGGGGTTTGGGGGAAAAGAAAAGCCACATTCAGCTACAAAGAGACTGGGGAACCAATATCCCTCAGCCAAATGAAAATAATCTGAAGGTTCAGAAAGTTCCTCCAAAACGACCCATGAAGGAATAGAGAAATCAGAACGAAACTTATCAAGTGACTCAATAAGGTAAACCATGATGAATAAAGGAAATAAAAAAGAAGTAAAGAGATCTTACAGAAAAAGGATGGATCAGTTGACAACGAACGATGGAAGGAATGAACGCATAAGATAGAGAGGAAGTAGACAACTCAAGGATACAAATTTGAAAAAGTAAAAGATGATAGGATTTTCTGCAATGCTTAAATAACTCATCATGGGAATGGGTAAAAATAATGATTACAAAGAAATACATTTGCGCTACCGGCGGCTAAAAAGACAAAAAGGGCACGGAGACCAAAGCAGTTTGAAAAATTCGAAGAGTCTGATTTTATGAATTCGAAAGAAAAAATAAATACCAGGAAAACACTCCTAAAATTTAGGATGACCATTTAATCCCGTCATATTTCGAGAAGAATGTTCCACACTCCTCAACCTCGAACTGTGAAACATTGAGGTCTTCTGTTGATACCAAAAATAGTCCGCTGACGTGGATCAATTATGTGGAGACATGTGTCACTCTACATGGCGCCTACAAATATTTTTGAACAACACCCTCACTTCGAGGAACTCAATCTCCCCTACCAACTATGACTCTCCGAGCAACAAGTATACTCCGAGCAACTTGTACATACCGAGCTACTTAGGCCGTCCGAGCAGCTTAGGCGATCCGAGCTGCACCTCGATCAGAGCATTTATTACCAGACAATTAAGAGGATTAAATGCGCATTAAATGCTGATTATTATCATACAGATGTATACGCCTATTGGACAGCTATGTATTACCCTTTCACATGTACAGCCTGAGGGCTATAAATACATTGTATCATCCTCACTGTAAGGGGACTCGGAATTTCTTGGTAAAAACCTGTTATCGAGAATTCCCAAACAGTCAGTAATAACAAAAATAGTGGACGTAGGCCATTCTTATAAGGCTGAACCACTTTAAAATTCTTTTGTCTTATTTATTTTTATCTGTGATTGATTAATTAGGCATAATCTAATTTTTTACATCAACAATGGGGGTGACCAATTCTGTGGGTCAAAGGCAATTCTGAGAACTTAGGTTATGATGTTTGATTTTACGGGTCAAAGCCAATTCTGCGGGCTTAAGTTGGGGATGATAAGTTTGCGGGTTGAAGCCAATATTATGGGCTTAAGGTGAGATGACCAATTCTGCGGGTTGAAGCCAATTTTATGGGCTTATGGTGAGATGACCGATTCTGCGGGCTTAAGGTGAGATGAACAATTCTGAGGATCGAAGCCAATTCTGCGGTCTTAAGGATGAGATGACCAATTCTATGGATCGAAGCCAATTCTTCAGGCTTAAGGTGAGATGACCAATTCTGCGGGTCGAATCCAATTCTGTGGGCTTAAGGTGAAATAACCAATTCTGCGGGTCGGGTCCAATTCTACGAGCTTAAGGTGAGATGACCAATTTTGCGGATCGAGGCCAATTCTGTGGGATTAAGTTGAGATGACCAATTCTGTGGGTCGAAGCCAATTCTGCGGGCTTAAGGTGAGATGACCAATTCTTCAGGTCAAAGCCAATTCTGCGGGCTTAATGATCAATTCTGCGGGTCGAAGCCAATTTTACAAGCTTAAGTTGAAATGACCAATTCTGCGGGTCAAAGCCAATTCTGTGGGATTAAGTTGAGATCACCAATTCGGCGGGTCGAATCCAATTCTGCGGGCTTAAGTTGAAATGACCAATTTTGCGGGTCGAAGCCAATTCTGGAGGCTTAAGTTTGAGATGACCAATTCTGCAGGTCGAAGCCAATTCTGTGGGCTTAAGTTGAAATGACGAATTCTACGGGTCGAAGCCAATTCTGCGGGCTTAAGATTGAGATGACCAATTCTGCGGGCTTAAGTTTGAGATGACTAATTCTGCGGGTCGAAGTCAATTATGCGGGCTTAAGTTTGAAATGACCTCGAGGAACTCTGCCGGGGAAATTACCTCGTGACTTTGATTTGAGATGGGGAGCCGAGTGCTGGGAAAATGATTAGGTGGTCCAGGGTTTGGACACATTTCACGGGGAAAATTGAGACCTTTGGTAAATAAGAGACGATCCTGAAGTTTTGGATGTTTTGAAGGTCCTTTGGGGACATTTCCAAGGAGAGATTCGTTTATTTGAGCTGGGGAGCCGAGTACTGGGGAAATGATTAGGTGGTCCAGGGTTTGGACACATTTCTCGGGGAAAATTGAGACTTGTGGGGAATAGGAGATGATCCTGAAGTTTTGGATATTTTGGAGGTCCTCTGGGTAAATAGGGGTTCTGCTTGGGGGAGTGATAAATTTTCTTGTTGAAAATGTTGTAAATCTTTTTCGTAATGTTTAGGAATTTTTTGAGGATTTTTCAGGGTTTTCTGGTATTTTTTTGGGAATTTATGTACGAAAATTTAAGGGGGGAGCCGGTCGACATGGTATGGAGGGTGCCATTCGACAGTGGCACGAACTTTTGGGCTGCCTCGAGATGGCAAAGGGCCAGTGCTGATCTGTAGGTGGGGGTGCAGTGCCAATCGGCATGACCATTGGCATCCTATATAAAGGGGGTGAATTCCCCTCATTTTCCACAACTTCTTGCCTTCTCTCTTTCTGCATTTTTCTTCTACGAATCGTCCTAGCATTTCGTAACATAAAAATGGCCGCTTTTGTGAGAACTGCAGTCCACCGAAAATGGTTAGTTGTTGATGACTGGGGAAACGTGGAGTGGAGGGACAGGGCGCCTCTTTCTTTTGGGGAGCGAGAACTCTTTTGACGCATTCGAGCTAGTTGCGGACGAGCGGACTTTGTTGTGGGAGCCGTCGCTTCATCGCTCTTCGAGGGTGGTGAACCCTGGTGGTTATGTAAGTAAAATGACTTTTGGCATTGCTTTTTGGTGATTTTCCTTTTTTCTTGGATTTTGACAAGGGTTTTCTCTTCTGGCTGTCTGATGTTTCTTTTTTGAATATGCGTGCATGTGGGACGACGGGGCTTAAGGATGTCTGGGAGCATCTTCCACCTGTGGTGCATTGGGTGGTATCCTCAACAGGCTTTGGGAGGTTGGCGTTTGTGCTAGATGAGATGCCTCGTTCGACGGCGTTCTTATGCACTCTGGGGGAGAGGTGGTGGGACACTACCCACACTTTTCATTTTGGTTTTGGGGAGATGACTGTGACTCCCATAGATATGGGTGGCAATTCGTGCGCGTCGTGTCGTGTTCGGGTCGTGTCATGTCGGGTTCGTGTCAAGTATTAGTCAACCCTAACCCGACCCATTTAACTAATTGTGTCAGATGAGCAAACACTAACCCGACCTATTTATTATCGTGTCGTGTTCGGGTTGACCCGCATAACCCATTAAGTAAAAAATAAAATAATTTTTTTCTTCCCTCTTAACCAATCATACCAATCATAGGCCTATAATAACTTAAATTTAATTAATTTTAACTTCTTTCAACACATAAATAATTTATCATCCGATTTTTCATGAATTTTATAGAATGCCTATCAAGATATATAAATTATCTAATATATTCTCGATAAAATACGAGTTAAGCGGGTCTATTTGTGTCATTTTCGAGTTATACGTGTTTGACACTAACCCAACCCATTTATTATTCATGTTGGCGGTTCGTATCATATTCGGGTTCGTGTCAAGAAATCGTCAACCCTAACCCGCTAACTTCGTGTCGAGTTCGTGTCGGATTATTGTGTCGTGTCAAAAATTTCCACCCCTACCCATAGATGTGCAGCAGCTGCTGCGGCTGGATTGTGACGGAGAGAAGATAGAGGTGGATCGCTCTTTGTGGGTGAGGCTAGAGGCGGTGCGCGCGTCGCTTGTTGATGTGGGGAGGATAGTGTCTGGGGACTTCATCCGTCTGTCGCTGCTGAAGGATGTTTTATTTGGCAGAGTGATCGATGTGGAGGACAGGCTGCAGGTGAGACAAATGGCCCGGTTGTTCCTTTTTCTAGTGTTGGGGCAGTTTCTGGTGGCGTCGAGCAGCGACGTTGTCCACTTATGGTTTATATCATATCTGAGGATGTTTTCAAACATCCCTCTCTATGATTGGGATGTTTTCAAACATCCCTCTCTATGATTGGGGGAGCCTGACTTTGGCAACCCTTTATTTTTCCTTGGATGCATTCATCCAGTCCTGCCGGTAGTCTTTCACTGGAGCCATGTATCTTCTTGAGGCATTCTTTAATTTTGTGCATTTTCCTTTCATGTATTCGCATTTTCCTTATGCATCTCTTTGGATTGCGAATTTCTTATCTTTGGCAGACGTGGTTCTATGAGGTGATCGGGTGTAATACCCAACTAATTGTTTTGAAGGATGAGACCGTTGGGGATTTTTATCAGTTGCATCGATGGCACAAGGCCAATTGGCAGTCGAGGAGGTCTCTCTCTCTAGAGGCGGTGCGTCAGGTCTTGAATGGACTGACCAGTGATAGGGTAAGACTTTTTTCTTCTTCAGTCTAAGACCTTTGTTTGCTCTAATTCTATGTTTCCTTATATTTTGCTGGGGATTTTTCAAGTGACCTTTTACCCCTGGGGGACGGTCGTACAGGACACAGGGTTGATTGGAGTAAATGTACAGATGAGGCATTTGTTGGCGCATGAGTTTGGCCACTCTTGGTATCTCAGGAAGAGGGTGGTCCGATAGGTTACTAAGGGGGAGGTGGTGGTGCCGCCTGTGAGGCCCCCTATGTCTATGAGGTGAGAGCGGCTGCTGCTGTTGCTAGAGGATGCTAGGATCGTAATGATGATTGGTGAGTCCTACCTTATGTAAATCGATACAGCTATGTCGTATGATTATATGGACTTTGTGACGACCTTGATGATGGCACCCATCATATATGATGCATTACCTTTTCCTCCTACGGGTTTGAGTCGGCCAGTGAGGTCCTCCCACAGTGGTGGTGGTCCTTCGACATCTATGGCGGCGGCGACTTCGGAGGTTCCCTTTATTTGGATATATACTCCTTCATACATTATCCGACAGGCTGATGGAGGGATGGTGTCTATGCTGCATCGTTCTCATGCGATGGACCCGGAGGATTTGGGGTTGACAGAGGAGGTTCTTGATCCTGAGGTATATCTTTTCTGCTCTTTTCTTTTCCATCCTTTTGGTTTCTTTTGATCTTTTCTGCTTGATGATGATTTTGCCTTTTGTTGCAGCACGTCCGGGTGTCCACCACTTGGCTGAGGGATATTAGGGACTGGATATCTTCGGCGACTGCCCATATTCGGGACACAATTACTAATCCTTCTTAGTTGGTGCGTCTGCCTCATCCATGGAGGAGTCTGGTTCAGGTAGCGGTGGTGCGTCATCTCACCATCAGGGAAAGAGAGCACGTCGCAGGGGTGGAAGCTCTTAGGAGAGAGAAGGGAAAGGGAAAGTGAGAGAGACAGAATGTGGGTTCGGGCTGAGTCCCGTTTGTTTTTTGCTTTTCTTTATTTTCTTACAAAAATGATGCAACACAAAAACATGCCTATGCAATGCAATGAAGTTTTTTGATTATCTTCTGTTAATGATGAATGAATTAATGAATGCATATGCGCTTTTTACTTTCCTGCTGAGATCATAAAATATTTTTGAAAGTTTTAAAAGAAAGTTTTATTTATAATGAGGATTTATATAAAGATGAAAAGGGTATTTTTGAAATTCTGTTGAGAGTATCAATTTATTTTGAGTTTTCTGAATTTCGACAAAAGAGGGAAAAAGGAAAATTTTCCAAAAGTAAGGGGTTGTCGATCGGCAAGAACCTTATCCTGCCTGCGACAAGTCAGTTCAGTCCCATCAATTTAAAGCTTTGATTGGTACCCTCTTCATCTTTTGGTACCTTGTGGGGAAGGATTTCCTCCAATTTCTACAAGGGTTATGTCTCTTGTAGGAGTTTTGAAGTATAAAAGAGGGGTAAGAGTGGAGTGTTTTCATCACACATTCACATCCTGACTTTCTTGTTCTGTGAGATGGCTCTCCCTAGTAGTTTTGAATTTGCCAACTACCTCGAGACTTTGGAGGCAATATGCTCCTATAATGTCGACTATGATGCTTACAACATGGTTCGAGTTTCTTTATGGCGTATTCGACCCATTGAGTGGAACATGCTGATGGCGGAGGTACAATTTTGGTACCCCGAAGACCATGTATTCCGCTTTGGCTTGGAAGAAGTCTGTCCGACTTATGACAAATTTTCTGCCATGTTGGGGATAAATCCTGACATTGCTACATCTCTGACTGAGTTTTCCAGTTCTCCCTAGGAGTTATTGGTTGGGCTTCTTTGTATTTTATGCTCGGCGACCTGACCACTGGTGGCTGGAGGTACGATCTCTCTTTCGGCCGTGTTGTGACCCATTCATTTGTAGGAGGTTGGTGATGCTAGATATGACGGGGATGTCGTTCTAGGCTTGGTTTCAAAATTACTGCTGGTGACTGGGGAGCTGCTGGTGGACCCACAACTTGCATCCATTACTTTATGGATGTCCTACCATCGCAATCCTGCGATAATGATATTGGCGGAGACTCTAAATGGCCTGGATGCCTGGTGAGAAGGTCATTCTCACTTTCTGAGGGGTAGTCATGTGATGTTGTTCATGTGGTTGTCTGAAATATTCCTCCTAGTGACTCCTCCAAAATACCCTTTGTCGATTGTACCCAACTTATTTTCCCGTCATTTCATTAGTGTTGGCCTGGATATTGAGAGCTGGGAGAACTGGTTCATGAAGCATGGAGCTCTAAATCTATACTGCTCAGTACATTGGTGGGGGCATCTGCTGCCTATTCTAGAACTGGGAGAATACCCGTACGCCCGGTTGGTTGGTCTCAGACAGACCTCTTTTTATTTCCCTTGGCGTCTTTTATTCTAATTGGATGGGAGAAGATCGTGCCACCTCAAATACTAGACTTCTTTTCGATAGAAGATTTGACAGAGCGTCTGCACATGCGGTTGGCTCTTTGTGGGAGATTCGGCGTCCGTCAACCCGTCCCTCTCAGTCTGTTGGGAGAGTTTTTCACATACCTGGGGATTATATGAAGTTGTTGTAGAGAAAAATAGTGAGCAATATGTTGGCAGTGGAGACTGAACAAATGTGGCTTGTCTTATCTGATACCATGGAGGGAGGTGTGGTAGTTTTTTTTAGGCTGGTTCGAGCTTATCGGTTCATGGAGAGTCTGCGGCACTCCATTCAGGTAGGGGAATCTTGGGACCCCAGAATATAAATGACGATGATGGAGCGGACTCCTTTAGTAGCTGTGGGTAGGACTCTTGGAGAGTTTATTTTGTACCGGGAAATAAATTTGGTTTTTTATTTGTCTTTTTAGGAAGGTAGGGGGAAGGGAGTTATCCATTCCTTTTCTTATGTAATTGCGATGTAGTTTCTTATTAATGAAATAAATAAGTTTTTGATCATCCGGTTGTGCCTTTTGATGAAATTTGCATTTGGAATTATCTATACCGATCGCTAAGGTATGCAAAATCCTTTTGTTCAAATATACGTTAGTATGGACTATCGTTCTCGGAGATAAGAAACGAATAGTTTTTTTGTGAAAAGAAAGGGTCATGCTCATGTAATATGTATGAGTTTCCTACGTACCTCTGGGGTTTTTGAAAATTTTCAATTTTTTTGGGAATGATTTTTGTAGAGGATCAGGCCCATGTAGTTTTGGGTAGAGGGAAATGAAGAAATTTTTTTTAAGAATAGAAGGGAGATGAGAAGAGCCATAGCGCGTTAATATTTCGGACTAGGGGTAAAATTTCTTAACATGGTCCAGGTTAACTGGATGACACATCTCTTCTCCATCTAAGTTGATGAGCATGGTCCTCCTCACTCACCTTTATTTCAAGCATAATGCGTAACGAGGGTATTTCTAGCTCCACGGGTAGGAATGCTTCCATTCCATAGACTAGAGAGTAAAGGGTAGCCCCAATAGAGGTTCGAATTGAGGTTTGGTTTCCCAGAGGGCATATGGGATTCGGTCGGCCCAATCTCGACAGCTTTCGGTCATCCTGCTAATGATGGATTTGAGGTTCTTATTAGCGCCTTTGACTGCACTGTTGGTTTGAGGTTGGTACGGAGAAGATTTGTGTCTTTGAATCCCATACTCGTTGACCACTTCTGTGACTTCTTCCTTGAAATTTAACCCGTTATCTGACACTAGCTCGTGCGGGACCCCATATCGGCAGATGTTGTTTTTCTTGATGAATTGTGCCACTTTCTTGGCAGTTATGACTGCGTGTGACTCAACCTCAACCCATTTGGTGAAGTAATCAATGGCAACCAGGTTGAACTTATTCCCGTTAGAGGCCTTGGGTGTAACCTTCCCTATGACGTCAATGCCCCAGGTGGAGAACGACCAGGGAGAAGCCATGTTGTATAATTCTCGTGGAGGCAAGTGTTGAAGGTTAGAGAACTCTTGGAATTTTAGGCATCTCCGGACATAGGCGGTGCAATCCTGGATTATGGTGGTCCAGTAGTATCCTTGTCGTATGATCTTCTTAGCAAGCATGTGACCGTTCATGTGGGGTCCGCATTCCCCACTATGGATTCTCTACATTACCTCTTCAATGTCAGCCCCTGCGATGTAGTGTAGATTGATTCCGTCGAAGTTTCTCTTAAACAGTGTTTTGTGACAGATGATGTACTAGGCAGCGAGTCTTCGGTGGGTTTCCCGATCCTTCTTGTTTGAACCCTCAGGATACTTACCCTACTTGAGGAGGTTCTAGATATCATAATACCGACAGTTGGCTAGCTTGGGATCTTCTTTGGTGATGAGTTCAATGTGGTAGCAGTGGGTTGGATTGTCTTGCTTTTGGACCAGGAAGGGGGGCATTGTTATTCCTTTAGGCATGTCGACCATGGAGTCCAAGGTTGCAAGGGCATAGGTTAGATTATCTTTTGCTCGAGGTAGGTAATGGAAGGTGATATCTTGGAATTGGGAGGCTAGTTCTTCTAAGTGGTCATGAAAGGGTTGAAGTTTCTCGTCCTTGACTTTCCATTTTCTGAGCACTTGACCAATGATGAGGGAAGAATCCTCGTAGACATCTAGGCATTGAATTCCTTTCTTGAGGGAACCTTTGAGGCCTATCGTACACGCCTTGTATTCAGTCATATTGTTGGTGCAGGGGAAATCTAATTTGATGGCGATGGGAGTGTGGGAGTCATCTAGGGCGATCAAAAGTATCCCAATGCCATATCGATTTTTATTGGTAGCGCAATAGAAGAACATTTGCCATCGAAGGTCATCTTGAGCGGTGTAGAGGATGCTTTCATCTAGGAATTTGGAGATCCAGTCATCAACCTCTTCCATTGGGTAGTCAGCAAGGTAGTCAGAGACGACTCTTCCTTTTATGGCTTTCTGTGTGGCGTACATGATATCAAACTCGGCAAAGATCATCAACCATCGATCCATTCGGCTGGATAAGGTGGGTTTCTCAAGCAGGTACTTGATGGGGTCTATTTGGGATACAAGCTTAATGGGGAAGGCGAGCATGTAATGTCATAACTTTTGGGTGACCCAAATAAGCGCGACGCATGCTTTTTCCAAAGTAGTGTAGTTGACTTTGTAACTGGCCAATTTATGACTGGCATAATAGATGGCTCTTTCTTTGTGAGAAAGTTCAAGGTATTGGGCTATCAAAGCCCCAGATGCAGTCTCGGTTATGGTTAGGTATAGGAGCAAGGGGAGACAAGGATATGGTGGAATGAGTATCGGAGGTTGAGTCAGGTATTATTTGATTCAGTTGAACACTTCTTGGAAGGCCTCATTCCAATCCTTGGTTTAATCCTTTAGGAGGAGTTTGAAAATTGGTTCACAAATGGAGGTGAGCTGGTTGATGAACCGACTGATGTATTGTAATTTCTCAAGGAAACCTCGGACCTCTTTCTCCGTTCGGGGATGTGGCACCTTAAGTATGGCTTTTAGCTTGGTAGGATCTTCTTCTATCCCTTTTTCACTGACCATGAATCCCAAGAATTTTCCCTTTGTAATGCCGAAGACACATTTCTATGGATTGAGTCTCATTTGATATTGTCGCAGTCATTTGAAGAACTTTCGGAGAGAGGGAACATGACCTTCTCTAGTTTTGGATTTGATAATCATATCATCCACATAGACCTCAACTTTTTTGTGAATCAGATAGTGCAGGATGGTTGTGGCAGCCCTCTGGTAGGTAGACCCAGCATTCTTAAGACCAAATGGCATAACAGTGTTGGTAAAAGGCTCCCCATGGGATGACGAATGCGTTTTTTTTTTATGATATGGGTGCATTTTGATTTGGTTGTATCCGAAAAACCTATTATAAATGACTTGAGAGCATGACTTGCTATGATGTCCATGATCATGTCTATATTGCGTAGCGGGTAATCATACTTTAGAGAGGTTTTCTTAAAATCCTGATAGTTTACACACATCCTAACTTTTCCTCCTGATTTCGGCACAAGCACTATATTGGCTAGCCATCTGGAATATTTGATCACACGAATGAAACACACGTTCAGCTGCTTGACCACCTTTTCTTTGACTTTGAGCGACCATTCGATGCGGAGCTTTCTTAGCTTTTGTTTAGCCATCTTGTAATCTGGAAGAGTGGGGATCTCATGTTGAGCAATTTCAGGATCAATGTCGGGCATATCATCATAGGACCATGCGAAGACATTTACAAATTCCTTCGGTAATTCTTCGAGTTGTGCGTGCTCATGCTCGTCAAGGGTAGCCCCTATCCTAATCTCGCACAGTTGGCTAATGAAACCAAGGTTAATAATAATAGTCTCTTCTTCATTAACTTGAACGCGGTTATATTATTTGTTATTCACCTTATTTAGATCAGTTAAGAATTATTCATTTGCAAAATAATCATCATCAAAAGTTTGATTAGAATATAAACAACTAATGTATAGTACAACAAGATACTCAAAATCTTCATTTATTTCATTAATAGGAAAAATAACATTGAGAACCTCATCAAACGAGGTCTCGATTACATTTGAGCAAGGATAGACAACAGAATAAGAAATGGGGTAAACATTAGGGTTAGGTGAGATTCAACAGGTAGAACCGGCACGGCATGCCAATTGAGGAGAGGTGTATCAGCACCTTTAATCAAGTGGGATGGATCCGGTGATGTAGTGCTTGAATGAATCATGAAGAGTGTCATCCCCAGTGTAAGTTGAACGAGTCCTCGGAGTCACTTTCTTCAATATCTTTAATATCCTTGATGAGCGGTTGTACATGGTGTTGGGAACTTTCGGCCCATGGGTAGCTATCTTGGAAAAAGATCTCCATTTTGGGTTTCATCTTCTTAACTCTATGGTAATACCATGGTTTCGGAAAGACACAAAAGGGGAAGTCCTCACCCTCTTTGATGAATCGTCCATTCAAGGAGTCACCTGAGATGGTCTGGACGCAGTCTAGTCTTTTCTTTGGTCGAGACTGGAAGATCATTCTGAGCTCTTGTTCTGATGGTTGATACCCCAAACCACAAGGAGGGAAATCTTTCTTCAGTTCAATGGGATTAAGTATCCCTTGTTGTCTTTGTCCTAGCTCCAGTCCGGGCGTGATGTGCGTGTTTCTAAACATATGAATCACATTGACGTTGCCATGAGGGTCATATTAAGGACAAACCCTTTCTTTGAAATCGTTCCCTGCCAAGAGTAGGAGTGGTTCAACTCAGAATCCTGATAAGAGCATAACATTTGACCCATGTTGTATCTTAAGGATTGGATTACTGGTGGTTACACCCTCGACATTATCGTCGTGGCCCAAAATGGTGATGACTCATCCGTCGGTGAAGAAATTCAATTTCTTATAGAGTGAGGAAGACACACCCTTGATATTGTGGAGCCAAGGTCGTCCGAGTAACCGGTTGAAACAAGCTGGGATGTCAATAACTTGGCATTTAGCGACGGGTTTTATAGGGACATCCCCTATAACAAGTTTTATGGATCCCATCACCTCCCGATGGGTATTATCGTAGGCACGTATAGCAGCGAAAGTTGGAGAGAGGTCACTTTCTTTGAATCCTAAGCATTTGAAGGTTCTTAATGGGCAGACATTCAAAGCGGATCCATTATCGATAAGAGAGAGTGGTATGATTTCCCCCATAAATTCAACGGAGATGTTAAGTGCATGATTGTGGTTTGTCCCAATTCTGGGGATTTCTTATTCGGAGAAGGATAGCATTCGGGTAGAGGTCAAGGATCCGACTAAATTTACTGCTTCTTTTGGTGTAGTTGAAGGAGGAACTGTGGGTCCAGTGAGAAACTTGATCAAATAATTCCTGTGCACCTGGGAAGACATGAAAAGCCCCCATAGAGTGATGTTAGCTTGAGTTTTCTTTATTTGATCGAGGATCTTGCTCTCCTCGAGGGTCATTTTTGGCATAGGAAGGTTTTCAATGCCCTTCCCCTTGTCATTGGTTGGTAGTGAGCTTGGGATCTGGTAATGCCTCCCTGATTTGGTCATGTGATTTGTTGACGAAGGGAAGAACATGAACCCTATTTCTTCATCAATCTTGGGTTGTTATGTTGCTTTGTTTATTTCTCTGAGGAGATCCTTAAATGATATCATCCCACACATGTCGGCTACCGGGCCAGTTTTCTCGAAAACTTATTCTTCATTCGGATCTTCAAACTCTTCCACCCATCTGGTGGCAATAATTATGTCTTTCCATACAAATTCAATGCATTCCACAACTTCAATGGCTTCTTCATACAGGTCTTCCCATTCTATGGGGATATGTAAGGGTGAAGGGACCAGGCGCCCTTGTAATTTTAAAGTATTAAGTAACTCAGTCATACAAAAAATGTTGTTGGTTTGCGTGAATAATTTTGCTACGATCTGGACGATGTCATCTAGGCCGACTTCATCGGTGGATACCACCCAACTGTCTTACTCTCATGCCCATTTTCGTGCTTCCAAGAATAGCGTGTTGAACCTCTGGCAATCAATGATCATCTGTGAGGGCAATTCCAGCCCGAACTCTAGGAGCTGGTTTAACACTTCTGATAATTCCATACCTCCATTTTCAGAACGGGTACAGACAGCGATGCATGCTCTAGTAAGGAGTGACAATGCCTGATCAGTGAGGCTAACATGGTGTAAGAGGAAATATGAGCAAGTTTGGAGAGGTTTAGGAGAGTGTATGGGTGTGATTTGAGTTGAGGGATCAATTCTGGGTTCATTTCTAGGAAGATAGCATTGGTATGATTTATGAGTGGGTTGTAAATAGTGTTTGGCTTAGGATTGGCTGGTGGGGCAATGGTGCCCCGGTTAATTAGACATTGAATTACGTTTGGAAGGTGAAAGCATTGGTCGGTGGTATGACCAGTAGTTTGGTAAAAGGCACAATGGGCATCTGCCTTAAAGTTTCTTGGTAGTGGATTGGGAAACGGACGGGGATCCAAGGGTTTGATGAGGTTTCGGCTTAATAGGGCTTGATAAACTTTGGAGAGGGGAGCATGGAGCTCGGTGTATTCCTTTAGGACTGAGATAGGGCAGCTTTATGGTGCCCACGAGGTGGTTGGTTGAGAGATGTTGTTGATGGTTGAGACTGCAACACTGATAGGTTTGTCATGTTTTCTCAGGGTGAACTGTCCGGACACTTTCTTTGGTTTAACCTCTATTTTAGCAAGGCCTTCCTCTATTTCTACACCTGCTTCTCTGAGAGCTCGAAAGTGGGGATAGTATTGTCCTCCCATGGTTGCTCGGACATGGGGCAAGAAGTTCTTCTTCACTATGTTGACTTGTTCTTCCCCGAATGGACTATTGGTCATAGTGGCTGCCTTTTCCCTCCATTGAGATATGAAGTTAATTACTGATTCCCCAGAGTTCTGTTTGAGAAGCTCTAAATCATTCCGGGTGACCTCAAGCTCTTCGTTATATTTGTATTACGACATGAATTCATGGGCTACATCTTCCTAGCTATGGATTCTGGACTCCTCGAGAGACAAAAACCATCGGATAGCGCTATCCTTCAGAGTTTGCTGAAATAATTGGGCCATCACTTCTTCTGAATCCCCTAGGATATTCATAGAATGGTGATAACTGCGACAATGGACAATCGGGGGTCCATTTCCTCCGAATTTCTCAATATTTGGCATCTTGAACTTCAGAGGTAACCTCGCCTTGGGATAAGGAGACTAGTGGGTGTAGTCCATGTAATTTCCAGAGATTTTGACTTGGTCGAACTTCTTAGTTAGCATCTTGAGATCTTCTTTTAACTTGCTCAACTCTTCCTCTTTTGGATCAATGATTACAAGTAAGTTAGCCCCATGCTGGGCAAGGTTTGGCATAGGAAGCTGGGCACGTGACGACCCATTATAAAGAGGGGCACGTGGAGCATGCTGATACTCTTCGGGAATCCAGATAGGCTCGGGTGGACCCATAACGCGAGGGAATAAGGCCTCGAGCTATTAAGGAATAGGAACCTAGTTTTTTTGCATCTCTCGAACCTTAGTCTGAAGGTTGTCAATATTGGACATGAGCTGAGCTAAAACTGCCATCAGATCTAGCTGTGAAATTGGTACTTGATCTTTGTTCTCTATGGAAAGCGAATGCATACCGGACTCAGAAGAAGTAAAAGGGTAACAGACGAAGCTCTGAGGTGATTTGACTGAAGATCGAAGCCAATAAGGATCCAGGACAAGGGCGTGCGATCGACCTGAGAAGGCGTAAAATGGGATTTATTTTTGACAAAAAAAGGATGAAAATATTTTTGACATTTTTTTCTTTTTTGAGATTGGAAGACAAATTATTTTTGGATTTTTGGTAAAGAAATGAGAAATATTTTTGGATTTTTGATAAAGAAAGGAGAAATGTTTTTGCAAGACGGGTCTCAGCATGATTATTATTATTATTATTATTATTATGTTCTCACTTGTATTAAATTCTCCTAAATGAAAATGAAATGCCGGACGGGACCCCAGCCTGGAAAAGTTGGGTTTGTAATATAGGCAACGCTATGGTTGGACTTGTAACCAGGCTCACGAGAACGGTCCCGTTTTAAAAATGTGCAAAAATTTGGGCGGCAGGCCGACCCGAAATTTCAGCAGAGTTTTGGGTAGAAACCGACACTCCAATATGTGTGTCCTAGGATTGACACCTATATGCGGGTATGCAGTTGGTTGGGTGAATCGAAAAGGGTTCTCGCCTTTGGCGTGGCTTCCACGATATACGTTTTGCTCTTGAGGGCATTCGGTATGTGTGGACAAGCCATTTGATATACCTGAGTGTACAAGAATTGCCTCACTGTATACATCGTGGGGACAGTAGGTGTGAGAGTGAATTCGATATACTCGTCATACGTGAACATGTTCCCTACGATATACCTCCCGCCATGACTTCGGTCAAGTGGTATGTTGCTGGGTAACCGTTCGATATACATCGAAGGTACTTGGCCAATGGAATGCGAGAGTCATTTCACTTAGGGTAACTGTGCCCTGCCGGACCAGCGCCAATCACGAAGTGACCCTCCAGTGACTGGGCAAAATTTGGTCAATCATAATGCTCTTTGGTGATATTGTGTGAATCATAAATGATTCTCTTATTAGTGTCTTATGATGAGAGTATCTTTCTTGATCATGCCCAATAGGGTGAAAAGTATGAGTACCAATCATATACCATGTATGGGTGATGTGTACAACATGGGGATATATCGATCCTAGGTGCACGTGGTGTGAAGTGTAAATGGAGAAGTTTTGTACAAGTGTGTGAATAGAAGCATAAGCATGAGGTATACATGAATAGTAAAGGGGAAAATAGGGGGATATATAAGAAAATAAAATACCCATGTAAATAGAGCCTAGCCCTCAAAATAAGAAGTCCCCAGCAGAGTCACCACTGTGGCCATCCCCGATCCTCGCGGCGGGAGAGGATCCATTTGGTCCCACGCATCCCTTTCGGGAGCGCTTCGACCGGTGTCATTGATGAGGTGCAAAATGTAGATAGATAGAGTCGCCAGTCTATTTTACTCAAAACAGAAAAAAGAAAAGGGAGCCATCCTGAAGGACATCATCCAAAGACATATTGATACATACGTAACCAAAATGATTCGAAAAGGGTCCGGAGGCTAAGTTACGAAATGGGAAGGTTTTAGGCACCCATTCCGCCCTTACGGTCTCTCATGGGTTGTTGTTATTTTCCTTTATTTTCTCGTGGTATGTGTGCATGTGTTTACATGATGGAGATAGGAATCATCGACTTGTATCATGGAATAGATAAAGCGAGTCATCCATAGGAATGTCCTAAAAAAATAATATTAGAAAATAGGATTTATGCGATTATTCTCACGTTGATCGTTATAACGAAACGATAATACACATGGATTAATACGCCACTAAGAACAAATATATGTATATGTAAATGTATAGAATTTAAGATAACTGAGTTTAAATAACATAGAAAAATAAAAAAATGAGAGAGGAGTAGGAACAGGACTCGAGTCACGGGTTTTACCTCGATACGCCTACGTAGCCTATAGAGGCATCAAAGTCCATGTAGTTCGTATGCAAAATGAGGGTTCAGATTTATCCCATAAATCCAATCGGGGACTTCTCTTATATATGTGTGTATGTGTGTGTGTAAAAAGTGTTTTAGTTGTGAGAAAAGTGTGAGAATTCCCGTTTGGAATTTATGAGCAAATCCTCTTTTTCTTGTTTTTTTGGGTTTTATTTATATGAAAATAAGAGATGTGCAATAATACTAAATAAAAAGTATATTAAGATATGTGAGATGGGAAAATAAAAATGCTATGTAATAAAATGAATTGATGCGAATATAGGGTAATTTAAAGAGAGAGTTAAGAAAGTTGGACCTTCTTTAAGATCTTGAGTTTGATCTTGGATGTTGGAGAGAAGCCCTTGCACTTGGGTGATGATGGAGGGTACTTGATTCACCAAGTTTGATGAAGAAAGTGATGAAAGTTGAAGGTTGGAAATGGATTTGGATATGGAAATCACGCTGACTTCAAGAGGGGTTTTCTGAGCTTGCTCAGAGTGATGGATCTCTGATTTCCTCCTCTTGAAATGAGGTTAGGCCCTACTTTTATAGGCCTGGGGCATTGCCGATCGGTATACCCCTGGTCCTGCCAATCGACAGGTGTGTTTAGCCACATTATCGATAGGCAGGGTCTGGAGCCTGTTGTTTGGCAGTCTCTTTCAGGCTCCTTCAAAAAATCAGTCGTAAAGCACAAATCGTTAATCCAAATTGTTCATGGTTCAAACCGTTGGAAAGGTAATTTAGAGACCTTAGAAAGTTTTTTGGACTGCTCTCGGGTTTGGGAGTTGACTTTGGGTCAAATGTGGCATGGAAGCGCTCATTGGTCCTTTGGACGGGGAAACTTCAGACGAAATGGATCGTTCGTCCGCATGGTAAGTTAGAATCATGCATGGGGTGGACCGTTGGAAAGTTTAGGAGATGTACTCCGACATTCCAAAAGGCTTGACTCTGTTTGGAGAGTTGACTTTGGTCAATCGGGACCTGGAAACGCTCGGTGACCTTTCGGAGTAAAACAGATCATTTGTCCGTACCATAAGTCAGAATCGTGCATGGGGTGAATCGTTGGAAAGGGGTTTCAGTGCCTTTAGAAGATTCATTCAGTCTCGATCGAGCTAAAGAGTTGTCTTTGGTCAAACGAAGCCTGGGAGCGTTCGATGATCTCCTGATCAAGTTTTGGGGGAAAACGGATCGTTCATCCGTATCGTAAGTCATAATTACGCACAAGATGGATTGTTGGAAAGGGGTTTCAGTTCCCTTTGAAGATTCATTCAGTCTGAGTCGATCTGAAGAGTTTGATTTTTGTTCAATCGGAGCCTGGGAGCGCTCGATAACCTTTTGGTCAGTACCCGGGGTATGACTTGGGTTTGTAATGATAAATTGAGGTGCTAGGGATCTAAGGAGAGGTCAGGGTCATATTAGAATGGGGTTTCTACAGAGCCCCTCGATGGGGGAGTTTGGAAAAAACAATAGCCGTCAAATAGACACCACATGATGCCTTTGAAAGAGGATGACCAGAGGGTCAAGGTCAATTATGAGGACCTAAGGATGAGGATGAATGATTCAGCGAGTCGAAGCCAATTCTGAGGGCTTGAAGATGAGGGTGACCGATTCTGCGTGTCGAACCCAATCTTGAGGGCTTAAAGGGGCATGCTGGGGATGGTCTTAAAGGAAAGATTTAGGTCAATTATGAGGACCTACAACAATGATGGGGGTGACCAATTCTGCAGGTCAAAGCCAATTCTGAGGGCTTAGGTTGTGATGACCGATTCTGAGAGTCGAAGCCAATTTTGCAGGCTTGAGTTGGGATGACCAATTCTGCGAGTCGAAGCCAATTCCACGGGCTTAAGTTGGGGATGACCAATTATACGGGTCAAAGACAATTCTGCGGGCTTAATGTGAGATGACCAATTCTTCGAGTTGAAGCCAATTCTGCGAGCTTAAGGTGAGATGACCAATTATGTGGGTCGAAGCGAATTCTGCGGGCTTAAGGTGAGATGACCAATTCTGAGGGTCAAAGCCAATTTTGCGGGCTTAAGGATGAGATGATCAATTCTGCGGGTCGAAGCCAATTATGCGGGCTTAAGGTGAGATGACCAATTCTGCGGGCTTAAGGTGAAATGACCTATTCTGCGGGTCGAAGCCATTAGATTTAGATCCCACACATACAATCTCAACCATCAATTCACAAATCCCAAAAGTTCCTCATCCTTTACCATATAGATGACATCATCTTTTAATATTATGCCATACATAAGTTTTATACTTTATTGTATAGATATTTATACATTCAGATGTATATATATAAATTATATGTATATATTACTTTATAATTAAGACTTAAAAAATATATGTACAATCTTTATATTTATATTTATATTTGTATTTGTATTTGTATTCATTATTATTATTATTATTATTATTATTATTATTATTATTATTATTATTATTATTATTATTATTATTATTATTATCATCATCATCATCATCATCATCATCATCATCATCATCATCATCATCATCATCATTATATAAACATATTATACATAAATATTATATATATAAATAATTATTATTCAGATCAGATTGGACTATTATTGGATCGTATTAACATCAATCCATATTCGATCCATTTAGTAAATGGATAATCGAGTTATCGGATTATCTTATTTAAAAATCAATATCGCATCCGATTTCACGGATTGAATTCGAATCAAAATCTGATCCGTTAACAACCCTAGATCCAAAAACTATGTCGTCCACATAAACTTGGGCAACCAAGATAATACCACCCTCTCTCCTAATGAACAACGACATATCAACTCCACCTCTCTTGAATCCTTGACCTAAGAGATAAGAAGTTAGCCTTTCATATTAAGCATGAGATGCTTTCTTCAAACCATACAAGTCCCTTTTTAAATAAAATACGTGTTACAAATGCTTTGGGTCTTCAAACTCGTTTAGTTGTTCCATATAAATGTCCTCCTAAAGAATACCAATGAGAAAGGAACTCTTGATATCTATTTGGTATAGCTTAAATCGTAGATGACATGCTATAATGAGTAGTAAGCGAACGGACGTAAGCCTAGCAAGAAGATTGAATGTTTCATCAAATTCTACACCTTCAATTTGTAAGTAACCTTGAGCGACCAACCTCGCCTTTTTACGAATGATGGTACAATTATCATCCATATTATTTTTTTACACCCACTTGGTACTATTCACATTAATCTCACTAGGTCGGGAGAACAATTCCCAAACATCGTTCTTTTGAATTTGAAGCAACTTTTCTTGAATAGAATTTATCAAATGCTCATCCTTGAGTGTTGTCTTCACATTCTTGGGCTCTACTTGGGAAGTGTAGCAAAATTAATTAACCACATTCTCTAGTTGAGATCGATTCTTGAGACTTAGTGTGGAATCACCAAATATGCAATTAGGGTCATGACTCTTTCAAACCCAAGAGGGTGGATCCTCTTTTTCAAGATATAAGTCCACCTTGGTGGTGTTGGGAATAATAGGATCATCACTGGGGGTGCATTATTCTCACATGCAGGATCATCATAATAATCGTAGTTGGCACATCATATCTAATCGTCACACTTATCGATTCCATGATCTTAGAGATTTTAAGGTTATACACCTTATAGGCCCTGCTAGTCTATGAATATTCTAAAAATATTCCCTCAACACTTTAAGAGTATAATTTCCTTAAATGTTCTCTATCTCTAAAGATATATCGAGGACTCCCAAAACTAAAAAAAATACGACAGGCTGGGTATTTTACCGGTCCACAACTCATATGGATTTTGAAGTGTTTGTGGATGAAGATAAACCTTGTTGATTGTGTGGCATGTGATGTTAATAGCCTACACCCAAAATCATCTAGGCACGTACCTACAAAGGAACATGTTGTGCACATCTCTTAGATAGACCCATTTTTTCCTCTCAATAATCCTATTTTGTCGAGGCGTGACTATCGCTGAAAACTTGTGTTTGATGCCTATACCATCACAATAGCACCAACATCGACGTCAATAAACTTCGTGGCATTATCACTTTTCAATTTATTGATGGAAACATTTTTGTTATTTTGAGGTAGACGACACTTGGTTGTAAGGGACTCATAAGCATCGAACTTTTCCCTAAAGAATCCAATAATGGAATATCTCAAAAAGTCATCCACCATTACTAAAATGTACTTCTTACCACCTATGCTCTCGGTGGTCATCAGACCTATAAAATCCAGGTGTTCTTAACTAACCTCACAAGACCTATAAATTTGATATAACCTATTCGTTGATGCCAAAGGTCCATGGTGGTGATCTTAGAACTATTGCACACTAAAGAGGACTTGGTAATAACACTGTATCAATTGTCAGTAATCCTCACACCTGGTAGCAAAAGTTCACCAGATTGATCATAAACGTTACATCCTGACTCGTCAAGCTTTACCGTAAAGTTATCATCTCAAAGTTATCTGATGTTTATTAAGTTATCCTTCAACCATTTGACATAAAATATATTATTTATCTTAGGAAATTTGGGAATCTCCACAAAACCTGTACCTAAAATGCTAGACCTAATCCCATCCCCAATCGTGACTTTTCCTTCCTTTCTATGCATAAGGTTAGTAAAAAGAGACTTGTCACTGGTCATGTGTCTAGAGCACCCACTACCAAAATACCATTAAGAAGTATCTTTAACCTTAATAGAAACATGAATAATAAAAGCCTTTTTGTAACTTTAGGTACCCAAGTGGTGGTAACCTCTTGCTTACCCTTATCATTGTTCACGCTAGTAATTGTATTGGAAGTGTTCTCATAAGGTGTATACGTCCTTTGAAATTCTTCCATTAAACATTTAGAAGTTTTAACTAGAAACATAACTTGCTCTCTAAGATTAGATAGGTATCTATAGCGATGTTTGGGAGCATGTCTATGAGGGACTCTTTCTAGCTTGTAACAACACTCCCTAAGGTAACCTCTTTATTTGCAATGGCTATAAACATAAATTTATTTGGTTCGACCTTGGTTAAAACACCTAGGATGATTTCTCCTTGGTAGGTTAGGTGGATGCCCGTAAGGATCCAACAAAAAATTTAGCAATCGATTTTGATGTGGTATTTGAAGTGGGTTCACCATAGTAAAATATGCCACACCTCTCTTTAAAACCAAAAATGGGACCTAAGAACATTTTTCCAAATTTCTTGGATGTGTCCAAATAGATATCCAGTGACTTTGACCCCCCAGTCACATTCGAGATCTTTCTCGAGTTGGATAATTTGGGCTTCAAGTTTCTCATAAATATCCAATGGTTCGTTAAGATCTCTTGTAATACTGGCCATTATGTTGGTCAAGATGGTTTTTCCCTACCCACCGAAATAAGTTTCCCACTAAAAGAGATTCTTATTGTCTAGAGTTGACTCACGGAAGCCTCACTCTCTCTTGAAACTTTCAACTCATTCTCTAAAGACAACAAATAGTCAAACTTTATTTTTAGTTTTACTTTTTAACGACTCAATGTAAATTTTGTAGTATACCAACTGGAGAGTGATTAGGCATAAATTCTTCCCATTCATCCCCCTTAATTTAGAGGCTTTTATCGCTCCGCAAAGTGTAATTCGAGTGGATTTATATCTTATCATTGCTATTGTCAAGTTTCTAATGAGTATGCCGAGTTTCGTGTATTTTCCATCTATTTCGCAGGTATTCAGTGTTTAGGAAGGTCCAACATCCAAATCCGAGTTCCGTACGAAAATCTTCAAGGAAATCCATGGAGGAAAAGTTCCTGAAAAGATGGAAGCGAACCTAAGGGAGAGAAAACGAACCGATCCCATTGTGGGAAAGCTCCTTTAAAGCACTACAAAGATGGAGCCGAACCGAAGTAGAAGGAAAACGAACTGAACCTATACTTGGAAAACTTCCTGTAAAGTAATGTCAAGATGGAACCGAACCGAAGAAGAGGAAAAATGAACCGATCCTATGCTCGAAGAAATTTCTATAAAGGATGTCAAAGATGGAACCGAGCCGAACCCCTTAATAGGATCAGTTATGTTTTCGGAAATTCGAATTTATCCACTTGTAAAATTAGAATCCTCCATGGTTGAAACTCTTATTATTTGTAGCTTATAAATTGTAAACTCCTCCTAGACATGGAGGAGGCTTCTGATTTGTTAGGGAAGCTTTGTAATCAGTTTTAGAGAGGAATAACAATAAGAAACCCTAGCTTGCTTATAGTTTTGCAATTCAAGTAATACCATTCTGATTTTTGTTTTAATTATTGCAGCAGTTTCTTTTCTAACAACAATTTCATCACTCTTCATCTTCATTCAGTAGTAAAAATGTTTTCTTTCATTCCAAACGCGTTTTCTTCAAGTTTTCATATGTCTGACTAAGTTTTCCCTGGTCGGGGTGCATGAACCCCACCCGACGTAATTCACGATAGTGGCAATAGATGTCGGACTTAAAACCTTAGATGAATTGTATCGTAGGTCATACGATACTAACTTATTTCAACCTTTACTTACATGCTTTGCGGTCTATGATCCCTCATATGTGGAATAATTAGGAGAAATAAAGGCCAAATTTTAATTCAACCTTTGCTTACGTACTGTGCGGGCTAAGATCCCTCATATATGCAATACTTAGGAGTATTAAAGAGTCGAATTCATTTAAAGCTTTAATTCTTAGTCTAGTATCTTATGAAGTGAATTACTAGGGTGAGGGGGATTGTAACCTGACCTATCTTTCTCCATTCATAGTTTAAAATTTTAGTCAAATTGTTCTTCATTCTGCATTAGAGTAATTGCATCGCATTCTTTTTCATAATTTCATTAGTTAATCATTTTCAAAATTCCGTATAGGTGTAGTTGTTTCCCAATTCAAATCACCTTTTTCCTTTTTCTTTAGAGTCAAAGTTAGGTTTCCTTTGTCTATACAACGTCGTTACGACTCCATTCGTCCTATTTCCTCGACGATTGATACCCGACTTATTGTATTATATCTTGAGCGACAGGCTTGCACTGGAGCCTAGAGAGAACACACTTTAGAGACACATTCTAAGTCGCGTCAGAGAGAAATGTATCCCTCACTCAAATTCTCATCATCATATTCAAACTCTCCGGAATGATTCAACTCATTATCATGGTTATCACATTTAGAAATGTCCTGATCGCTGTAAGATGTACTTGAAGTGCTAACGTGACTATCCATAAACGTTGTGAAGTTACGTCCATGGGGTGATTCATCCACGAAATCCACCAACGCAACATCACGATCACTTAGAGTGGAATTATAGGAGACTTTTCTCTTCCACTATCTCTTAAGCCTAGTGGGACACTAGTGGGATTTATGACCTTTACCTCTACACTTATAACACCTTTGCGATTCATCTTTTTTGGTACTTTCACCTACAGTTTTCTGATGATCGTTCTCATTGAAATTCTTATTGTTTTGTAATTTTTGTTTTTCTTAAATTTTTTTGGAAAAGGAATTATGGAAGGCATTGAAGAAAAAATATCAAAATGAGGAAGCAAGTAACCATAAGTTTTTTATTTCTAACTATATGAATTATAAAATGTCTAATGATAAATATGTCGTTGCGAAAGCCCATAAACTCCAACAAATAGTCGGTGATCTTAAATCCGCTTGATTAAATCTTTAAGATAAATTTCAGGTGGGGGTCGTTGTTTCTAAACTTTCTTCTGCTTGGAATGACTTTAAGAGGAAAATTAATCTTGATGAAAAGACATACACAGTTGACTCCCTTATTCGCCATCTTCGCATTAAAGAAGATTCTCGTATTAAGGAGAAGAAGGAAGATCAAATTTATAATCATTACAAGGCAATTATGGATGAGGATAAAAAATCCAGGAATACCAATGATTATAAACTTAAGGAAAGGAATGATTCAAATTTAAAGAACCAGGGTGTAAATAAATAGAAGAAGGGTAAATGCTAATTCTGTGACACACCCGGTCATTTTGCTTGAGAATGTCGACTTAAAAAGAAGGCATTTAAAATAAATTAAGTGATAAAGGAAACCATCAATGTTGAAGATCTTATTGCGATGGTGTGCAGAGCAAATTCTATAGAGAATGAAAGTGGATAGTGGATAGATACCGAAACAACCATTCATATCTGCAAGGATCATTCTCGTTTCAGAAAATATCAAGAGATCAATGGAAAAGAAGTAAAAATGGCAAATAACCTCCGCACCAATGTAATTGGAAAGGGCACATTGGAATTGAAATTGACGTCTGAGAAGGTTCTTCCTTTGATTGATGTACTTCATGTACCGAAAATGTGAAAAAAATCTTGTGCATATAGACCATCTCAATATGAGAGCTTTCAAACTTGTGTATGAGTCAGATAAGCTTGTCCTATCCAAGAATGGTCCGTTTATTGGCAAAGAGAACTTTTATAATGGCATGATCAAATTTAATATAATAAATTATATTAGTTCCCTTTACATCGTTGATTATATTTCTTCAAGGCATGATAGATTATGTCATGTTAATAATAGAAGTACTAAAATTATGACTAATCTAGGATTAATTTTTTATTGTTAAATTGGCCATTATGCTAAATGTGAAATTTGTGCTTAATCTAAGATAACTAAAAAGTCATTTAAATAAGTTGAGAGAACATCCAAAATGCTTGATCTTATAGATAGTCATATATATGATATGAAGAGTAATGTCACTCGTGGAGGAAACAAATATTTTTAACTTTTATCGATGATTATTGTAAATATGCATATACATATTTACTTAAAAGTAAAGATGAAGTGTTTGAGAAACTTTTTATTTTTAAAGAAGAAGTTGAAACTCAATAAAATCAAAAAATCAAAGTCTACGATCCAACAGAGGTGGTGAATACTACACAAAAAAGTTTATTCAATTTTGTAATACTCATGGAATAATCCATCATGTTAAGGCACCATACACACCGAAACAAAGTAGAACAATGTAACACCCCACCTAATTAAATACCGGGTGATCAGTCCCATACCCAATTAAATCACAATATGTAGTTGGTTCATTCTTAGCATCACTGTCGAAAACATTTTTCTATCACCAAATACTCAATTCAGCTAGTGTTAAAAACTTTCCAATAAAAATTTCATTTTACCATTTCGAACAATTCTACACATTCCATTCCACAACAACTATAAACTGAATAGATATCACAATAGAATTTAAATGAAACTGGAATAAAATTTGCATAAAATATCTCAATACATAAATCCTAACAATAGTAAATGTAATACAACGACACGAGTATAAAATCCTGACTCAAATAGAAAATAAATATAAAAAATCCTCAGGGACGACATGCCCTAAATGAAATATTACTACAGAGTATGAATCAAATAAATGAAGGCATCTAAACAATAATCCATAGCTCCATAGCTCGTCAACCATCGTAATCCTCTATGGCCGGTGTCCCTGCGACTGGACACCTGATATAGAAGATACAAGAGAGAAAAGAGAATATGCAAGGAAACGGGTCAGAGCCTGATGGTAAAAATAGTTTTGAAAACAGTTAGTGAATAATTGTAATATTTATCACTTATAATATACATGTTAGATTATCGGACTCTCTCTTGAGATTATCACCTCTCATCTAGAGTGCACACCTAACGTACCTATAAACCATTCTAGTTATAGTTCCCACACTAACTAGATTAACCACATGTATCCATTCTTTATAGCTCGAGTTATTCCCATGTATTAATCCTATAATACATATAATGATGTTATAAACATATATATCCATTTAGATTCAACATGGATAAGTCCCTTGTTAATTCAATTCAATTAAGTGTTCTCATACATAACTATCTTACATTTCTACTTTAGCCACATAGTAGATATCATCACATGTATGTATATACATTCACTATATTATATATATACTATACTTCACCCCGAGACACGGCTACGGTGATGCATTACTCTGTTATCTTGTCCCAATACATCTCGTCATTGTATAGGGGACCATAGGTTCAGTAAAGATCTCTCGAACCACAAATATCAAATCACAAATAATGGAGGCAAAAATAGTCCTAAAACTTTGGTCTACGCACATACCCACGCACCCAAATGACCGTTCTATACCATTGTTCTCACTAATGGTAATCGACCTAAGTCCTATGTTCTCGAGCGACAAGTGGAAGGTCCCATATATTCATCAGGATAAGACCGCCCTCACGCGTATACCTCCCTTCGATAGCAAGTAAGCTAGGTATGTCATACACATAAATTATCAATCAATCAAATAGGCATTATCATCTACCTATATAAAATTAGGTACTTACACAACCTATATCATATTAGGAATTCCTCCTATCATAAGTACCCATCGTATTTATTGAATACCACCCACACTTGTAATCATGATTATCATCATATTTTTTTTATGTAGTTATCACTCACATAATATTTTATCCGACACAAGTTCCCGTAAATATATCATCAATATTACCCTTACTTGATATAACGATTATTCTCCTCTAAATCGTAATATAATTAAGTAGATATCTCTCACAAAAATTTAATCCTCAAATCCAAATAATTTTCCAACATTTACCCAAGTCTCTCTCTCCTTGTTAATGTACCAAAATTAATAAAATCTCACCATAGGACAAATTATCGTTTTCTAATTATTATTTTTTTCGATAAAGGTACATTCTGCTAGAAATATAAAATTACAATTTTGAGGATTTTCTGCTCCGATTTTGAAAACTTAAAACTGCAAAGTTGTGGAAAACGTGATTTTATACAAAAACTCGCGTGCACACTGCCAATTTCCTCTTAAAACAGTCCTAAAATTATCATAAAATATTCGTCCTTTTCAACATTTTTTTTCATGCGTTTTATCCATTTTCTTTCTCATCAAAACCAACACAAATAAATTAAAAAATTCTCCTAATTAATCTCAATTGATATAGCAAGATATATGATCAGTTTCTACTAATCAAAGAAACTAAAATCATCAAATAGTTTTGTTCAAATCCTATTATTCCCAGAATTCTCATAGGTTCTTATTTCTCCAAAATCATATTAACTCAGACTTCTTATATCATTTGAAACACAAAATTCATGGATTAAATCATTTAAACAAAAATATATTTATTCTATCTAATTTTCATATCAAGAACAAATTCCAAAAACTCTATAGTTCATCCTTAAATCATGTAAGTTCGTACTTCTTACTTAACCTATCTAGCATGTATATTGTAAGCAATAAAATAAAGCAAGAATTACATGTGCCTTAATTATGTAGGTATGAACCTTTGGTGATGATGGTGTAGAAGTGATGATGGTTTGGAATCATTTCCTCATTTTTTGGTAACTTTCCGGTGGTGGTGCTGGTGGTAGAAGGTGGTTAATCCCCTTTGGCTTGCCCCAAAAGTCTCTCCTCCTTCCTAAGTAACCTCTTCTCCTCCCAAGAAACTCTTCACTTTCTCTCACACTAATACCTTTCAAATGTTTTGTGATAAAATGAAATGAACCTACGCTCTTCTAATCCATCACCTTTATAATAAGACAAATCCCGAAATTACAATTCACCTTCTAAATAAAATGACTAAAATGCCTCTTTAGGGTGTCCTTTAATCTCCAAAGTAACCCGAGACCCACATCCAAAACCCGAATAGGCTTTCTGACTATTTCGACCCTTTTGGATGCAACAGCGCACTCGAAATGACTATAAGTCTGATATAAAATAATGTTTCTTTTTTATTTATTTAAATTAGTCTGAGCACGTCCCATACTGCGTCCCGACTTAAGTTTCATAATTACCATATTAGTAACTCAGGGCAATATAAATAACATCATATTCGTATATTACTTAAGTATCACTAAGTAATATTCAGAATCATATATTTCAATATCCATAAGTAATATAAAATTCGAATTACTTTCAATTAATTAATTTAAAATTAATTCCAATTAATCCCACTAACTTTTAATTTAACTCATTTTAAAAGTCATTAAAATTACGGGGTATTACAAACAATAGAAAGGGAAAATAGGACTTTGGTTGAAATGATAAATGTAATGTTAATCAGTTTTGGGTTTTGTCTATGTGGGGTGAACCAACTTTATCTGCATGTTATATTCTAAATAGAGTTCCATTGAAAATAAGGATATTACACCATATGAATTATGGTTTAATCATAAACCTAATATTAAACATCTTAAAGTTTGAGGATGTCTTTCTTATTTAAGAAAACCCGAACCTAAGAGACAT
Organism: Sambucus nigra; assembly: GCA_949130495.1. Taxonomy (NCBI): domain Eukaryota; kingdom Viridiplantae; phylum Streptophyta; class Magnoliopsida; order Dipsacales; family Adoxaceae; genus Sambucus; species Sambucus nigra. The sequence goes on from OX422208.1 coordinate 591,359,439, forward strand.
AGGAAATAGGACATACAATTGTGTTTTTATCAGATAATCTAACAATAGTACAACTTATAAATTTATGAATCTTGAAACTCAAGAAAGTATAAAGTCGGTGGATGTGCAATTTTTTGAGCATCTAACAAAGTCAAGTACTTTGAATCAAGTATTGGAAAATAATAATTAGACTGTTGGTGCCTCAATTTCTAAAGTTTCATCACAACTAATATCACCTTTGGAGTTAACGGATGATGTTGAACCAAGGAAAAGTAAGAGACAATGAACTGAGAAGACATTTTGACCTAAATTTGTAATTTATCTTATCGAGGGAGATGTGAATGAAAGTAAGAACAAAACAAAATTTGTTCTTAATGTAGAAGATGAATATACTACATTTCATGAAACGATAACATTTAGGGATTCTTTCTTCTGAAAAGAAGAAATCAATGATGAAATGAACTCAATTATGTCAAATCAAACTTGGGTTATTACAGATATCCCCTAGAGCAAAATTAGTTAGATGCAAATGGATATTTGAAAGGAAATTAAATTTAGATGGTTCAATTAATAAATTTAAAGTGAGATTTGTTGATAAAGGTTATAAATAGAATCATGGAATTGTTTATTTTGAAACATATGCACCCGTTCCACATATAACTTCGATTAGGCATTTAATATCTCTTTCTTCTATTCAGAATTTAGTGATTCATCAAATGGATGTAGAAATTAATTTTCTAAATGGTGATTTAGAATAAGAAATTTACATGACACAACTCGATGAGTTTGTTTTGGTTGGATAAGAAAAGAAAGCGTGTAAACTATTTAAATATATTTTATGGCCTTAAACAGGCTCCTGTGTATAAACAATTTTCTAAGATAATAAGTTTCCATGGTTTTAAAGTAAATGATGCTAACAAATGTATCTATAGTAAATTTGGCAATGGTATTAGTGTCATCATTTGTTTATATGTGCATGGCAAGATTATATTTGGGTCAAGTCTAAAATATGTGGAAGAAACTAAAAGGTTTCTATAGTCAAACTTTGATATGAAGGATCTTGGGGAAGCTAATGTGATTCTAGGAATCAAAATAGTAATAAAATATAATACATTAGCATTATTTCAATCTCACTATATTGAAAAGATTCTTGAGAAACATAATCATTTTGAACTTAAGCTCGAAACCACACCAGTTCATCCTAGTATCAAATTAATGAAAAATAATGCATATACTATGGATCAACCTAAGTATGCCAGTGTCATTAGAAGTTTTATGTATGCAATGCATTGGACTAGACCTGAAATTGCCTTTGTGATAGGTATACTATGTAGATTTACAAGTAATGCTTGACTAGATCATTGGAATGTAGTTTCTAGATTACTTAGATACCTAAAAAGACTATGGATTATGGCTTACATTATGTAGGGTGTACAGTAATTCTAGTTAGAATAATCTCGAATCAAAATTTAAGTCCATAACTAGTTTGATATTTACGCTAGGTGGAGCGGTTATTTCTTGGGGATCCAAGAAAAAAACATGTGTGTCTGATTCAACAATGCAATTAGAAATCATAGCCCTAACAGCTGAAAGTAAGGAAGCCGAATGGCTTAAAAACTTATTTTTTGATATTTCTTTATGGAAAAATCCATCTCTTACTATTATTATTAATTGTGCTAACCATGATACAATATACAAGGCTTCAAGTAAAACATATAATGGGAAATCTAGACTCATTAGTCTATGGCATCAAATTTTGTGGCAATTACTCAAAGAAGGAGTAATTAAAATTGACTATGTTAAAATGAACAAGAATTTAGTAGATTCCCTGACTAAAGGTCTTGTTAGAGAGATGATATATATCACCTCGAAAGGAATGGGACTAAGGTCTATAAAGTAAGTTGACTATATTTAATGGGAACCCAACTTATGTCTTCAAAATATAGATAAAATTCAATGTGATACTAACAAGCTCAATGATAGTTATGGAATAGTAGGAACTTATATGTAAAAGTTCATTCCTATGTGGCTAGTGTTGGTATTCTTCATGATAGAGGATGAAGGTTACTTCTTAATGAATCATATAAATGTGACTCGCAGAATCACTGAAGTTGATTTATTTATATGAGTAATGAAAGTATGGCCACCTTCTATGGAACTAAGATCGATCCTAAAACACTCATGAAAAAAAGATAAGCATAAGGTCATAAATGTGCATACTAACAAAACACTCTTCAACACAGAGATCAATATGTGTAATGGTTTTAGCTTGTCTCAAAGGGTCCTTAGTTCAATATATGTTCACCATAACACCTTGATGAAACTTTGAATTATTTTTACTAAGTGGAAGTTCAAGTTCGAAAGGCACTTCTCATTTATGCACTAAATTTCAGCAATAATGGCAAAAGGACTATTATTGTCCTTCTAATATTGTATCTTTGATTCCATTTATTAAAAGAATTCTTTCTTATTTACGTGTATTTTGAAATTGTGGGGGATTTTTGGAATTTTCTAAAAATATATATTGGGTATTAATATTGTGTGAATTTTTATGTTTGGAATATAATTGGGTATTAATGTTGTGTAAGTGAGTTTTTATTTACGGGATTTTATATTGGGTCTTATTTTAGATACAGAGCTAAAGAAAATGGTTGTAAATGAGGTGAGTGTGGTTTTAAAGTCCCACATAGAAAGTTTATAAGAACGTGAAATGGTATATAACTAAAAGACAGAAGTTGACTATTATTCTTATAGTCAAATAGGCTATGATATGGTTCTTTGCAATGAGGCAAAGCACTGCCAATTGAGACACGCGGTGCGCGACGTGTGACAGGGAGATTGGGAAACTTAGGGTGCATCGATCACTTTGATGACGCACTAGGAACTTTGAACATGCGCATCATCACTCGGAGCATGGAAGCCTAAAGTTTTGTCAAAGTACCTGAAAGGAGGTGACTGTTTATGAACATCCACTAAAATAATTATAAAAAGAGTTCCAAACCTCTGTTTTGGACACCAAAAATTTCTCTGTTCTCCTCTATCCATCCTTTACCTTTTGGCATTATCAGGTTATAATTTTAGAGATTTCTTAGTTTGATAAAATTGTACATAGTTTGCATCAAACATGTAACATCACTACATTGTATTCTGAAGGCAAATTTCTACTACAAACTCCGTTGTGTACTTGAAACTTTCATCTGAAAGGAGATAAATATTGCTTAAAATATAGTGTTCCTAGAATGTGGATTCTACTAACTTGGATTCATTAATTTTTTTTCATAAATTTCAAACAATACTTTTCCCTTTGATTTTTATCTCTATTTTTACTTTACAAATTAAAATTTTATTTTCTATATTTAATCTCCTAAACTTTTAGATTTAATCCAAATAACCTCCAAACACTAATGTCATTTATTTTTTGAATGAAAAATGTCACGTGACTCTCATATGACTTTTTAAAGGGGTGTTGTTATATATCCAGATCTTAAGTTAAAAACAACGAAACCCTCATTCTTCTTCTTCTTCTTCTTCTTCTTCTTCTTCTTCTTCTTCTTCTTCTTCTTCTTCTTCTTCTTCTTTCTTTCTTTCTCTCTCTATTTCTCTCTCTCACACACACACGGATCTACACACACATATACACACATCCACGGGGAGTTTTTGTCGAATTATTAGAATGGGTATAACATTTTTAAATATTAGATTTTTTTTTGGGGGGGGTGGTGTTGGAAGGGTATTGAGTTTCCCTCTTATGGATTTTTGTGGGTTTATTGGAATGATTATTGATTTTCTTTTCTCTAGAATTTGTTGTGTATTTGATGAGAAAGTAACTAGTTTTTTTAATATAGAATTTTATTAAAGGGGAGGTGATGAGGATTATTGGATCTGGCACTTGAAGAATAATCATTAAAGATGGTATTGTTTCCATGTTTATCATATTTTCATAAAAAAATAATTTTAGAATTTTGAAACAGGTGTTTGAATATATTATTTCCAGTTTTTCGCAAAAAAATCAATAATTTCACATTTTTTTGAGTTTATAATTTTCTCCATGAATAATTAAAATTTTTAAATATTTATGAGGCTGAATATTATTTTCGACATATGTTTTAAATTTTTTTAGTCATTTCTAGATTTTTTAAAAGTTTTTCAATTTTTCCAGATTTTTAAAATAGATTTAGTATTTTTAAATGTTATTCTATAATTTTAATTATTTCTAAATACATTTTTTTATCAAATTTTTGAAATGCCCTTGTCATTTTATGATTATTTTTTTTGGTATTTTCCTTTTTTTATATTTTCTTCTATTTCCAAATTAAAAAAAATAATAAGTTTATAATTTATAATTATATTTTTGTAATTTCCATTTTTTTAAATTTGAATACTTTTAAAGACTTTTTCATTATTTTCCACTTTTCAAAAATGTGTTTTGTGTAGTTTTTAGAATTTTTCAATATATTTTTGCACTTTATAAATGTTTTAAATACCTTTTTTTTGTAATTTTCATTTTTTTAATAAGTTTCTCCAAATTTTTTAAATCGAATTTTAGTATTTTCATAATTTTTAAAATCATTTTGGTTTAATTGTCATAATTTTTAATAAGAATTTTTAGTTAGGACGAAAATTCGCTCATGTGCCATGCACATGACCCACTTTCGATCAAAAAAATTAACGATGCTAGTGTTAGGGTGTTACTTGAAGTCATTTTAGAAGTTCAAGGATTAAATCCAAAAAATGAAAGTTTGGGTGGTGAAGTGGAAATGGAATAAAGTTTGGCGAAAAAGTGTAATTAACCCAAAAATAAAAGTAAATGCTTGATAGGACTAGGTGGACCAATTTTCAATGATAAATATTTCTTACCTCCATTTGAAAAGATTTTTCATTCCTATAGAAGATGCTTAAAGCATGCATTTGGGGGGTACATTGTATGCAAACTTGAAAAAAATGAAATTTGGGCAATCAAACACACTTTAAGCTAGAAAAAAAATATGAAATCATCCAAAATTTTGAATACAATATTATCTACCAAACACACCCTCAATCATATTGGGATAATTCTCTTTTTTATTTTTCTTGTAAGATGAAAATTTAGTTTCCATGATTTGATATGCATTATATATTATGGGGTTAAGAATTTCACTGGCACGTGCTCAACTATGTGCACCCCGGCCACATGTGCCTATGATTAATGAAGAATTATAGTAAGAGTAGAAATGTTCAATGCAATCATTGGTAACGAACGATTGTGATAAAGATAATTTCTAACTCTAATGGATAGCTGTTAGCGGGACTTAGGACTCTCCTAAGATGCTTTATAAATGTAAACCCATCCCATATGAACACGACATGCATTATTGTAATGTTAAGGAGTACTACAACTCTACCGACTAGAGTTCTTGATTAATTAAATACTAACCCTATCACCTCGTCAATGTAGGAAAGTTTTCGAACCACGTACATCTAGTGTTATGTGTGATTTCATTCTTTCCCGCAATTATTATTGCCCTTTGTCTTTTGCGCATTGAATATCAACACCTACATTTGGCGCCATCTATGGGAATAATCTTAGTTCTTTGTCGTTAGCCAATTTTCAGTGATGTCTCACTCACTCAACCGAGATCATCAAAATCATGATGACTAGGAAGGTCATCACTAGGAAAGCTATGGAGACTAGGAGGGTCATCATCCGAATTAGGACATACATAATGATTAGCGATTAGCGATTATTACCAATCTCCTGATACATGCACCATCCTTAGAATGAGAGTACATATGAGAGCAATGAGCCCCAATAATCGACTAAGATCTCAAGGCTCGTTGATAACTATAAGAAGCACCTTCGAGATGAGAATGTGGCTGCTAGATATCAGAAGGAGCAGAATGATGCGCTCCAACGACGCTTGGAAAGGATGGAGAGAGAAGAAAAATGGGAAAAGCACAATTGTGGCAAAACATCGTATACTCCTAGTCCTCGGGTGAGTGGATCTCGAAGCCGATGAAGGAGTTTCCCACTTCGGAAGGAAGATTGTCCTCACCAGAGGTCACCTGGATAAAGACTCCATTCTGATGAGCGGTGAGGAGAAAAATATTTATATGATTTGATAAGGAGAGAAGTGGACAGACACCCTTCCAATCGAGGAGAACATATGACCAAGAAGATTTCTAGAAGAGCCCTTTGTCAGGCAGATGAAATCAGTGTTTAACCAGATTATTGATTATTTCGAACCTCCTAAGAAGTTCGTTTACCAATAGTTCAAGACTTATGACGAGAAGATTAATCCCACTGACCATGTCAAATAGTATCTCCAGTCCATGATATTAGGGAACAACAACGAGAGTTTGATGTGCCACTAATTTCCCTCCAGTTTTGGGGGCGTTGCTCATAAGTGGTTCAAGAAGTTTCACGAGTTGTTCATATTCTATAAAAAGATGGCCGAGGCCTATAAGACTATGTCCATCACGAGCAATACTCAAATGGATTCACTTCTTATGTAGGAAAAAAGACTCGGGAGAAACTTTAGGATTATGCCCAAAGATATTGGGAACAGTATAACAAAGTGGATGATTGCAACGAGAAAGTTAGGGTGGCTTCTTTTAATATTGGCCTCCTCAGCAGTTCCGTGCTTCATCAGTTTCTCAATAAGAGGGATTCCATAAATATTCATGACCTAATGGAGAGGATTAAGAAGTACGCCAAAGTTAAAGATGTAGTGGCTAAATTGGGCTAGGAAGATAATCATCCAAATAAGTCTATAAATGGAGACAAATAACGAACAAGCAAGAAATGGGGTAAAAGTGGAATGGGAAGCAAAAGGGAACTGAGAATAAATATACCTAGAAGGTGTTCAAGGCTATCAATGCAGACCTTACTGGGGTGATATATAAGATATTTTACAAGATTGAAGGTTAAAAATATTTTAAATGGTCTGAAAAGATAACAAGTGACCTAAAAAGAGGAACACAACGCTGAGGTGTGCATACCATAAGGATCACAACCACAAGATCAAGAATCGTAAGTACTTGAAAACTTACCCAAAGGAACTGTCCTAGGGGGTGAACCTCAATAAATTTATCAAAAAGAAGGAGGGAAAGATAAACTCGTGTATGAGTAAAGACCATACACTATATTGTAGAAATAGATTCGACATGAATTTACAGTGATCCGTGGGACATTTAACCTAAGTTAGATCAAGGAAACCTCCCTCAGAATAGAGGTGAAACAACTCACAGCAGTAATGGAGGCATTCCAGATGGACATGGCCAAGCTCATTCCAAGAAAATGTCGGAAACCAAAGGATATTGACTACTACAAACATATAGTGTTCACCAATGATGATCTAGCTGGAGTGGGGACCCATCATTATGATGCCCTAGTAATCGCTCTCAATGAATCTAAATGGAACATGGACAAGCTACTAGTGGATCAAGGGACCTATTCAGAGGTTATATACCTCAAAATGATTAACAAGATAAATATGTGAACAAAAGACTTATCGAAAGAGACTATTCCTTTGGTCGGCTTCGCAAGAAAGAGGAAAATGCCCATTGGGAAGGTCGTCGTTCGTGTTTAAGCAGGAGGAATATCCTCAATCATCCATTTCCTTGTAGTAGACATATATCCCCCCTATAAGGGTATACTTGGTAGAGGGTGGTTGCATGCCATGAGGGAATTTTCTTTCACCTACCACCAGAAGTTGAAGTGTATCACTAAGAAAAGGATAATGGAGATTAGAGGGAACCAAGCGTAGCTCATCATGGCTTTGAAGTTGCCATCAGACCAAAGTAGGAGAAGAATAAAGATAAAGTTATGCAACCAACAGAGGGTTATGTTCTATCGAAGTAGCATTTAAAGCATGGGCGACCTGTTGTCGAGGAAACAGGGTTGCCCCTATCAATTAGGTCACGGAGTCCCTCCAGGAGGTGGTCTTTGACAACAATCAACCTGGGAAGAATTTCTTGATCGACATCACACTTATTATTGAGAAAAATGAGGAACTGGTTGCTTTCCTCAAAAGAAATTAAGATATTTGTTCCTGGTAACCATATGACATGATAGGAATTGACCCATAAGTTATGTGTCATGAGCTCCACATAGACCCATCGCGTCCACATGTGACCTAAAAGGTGCAAAGAACTTCCCCCGAGAATGCGAGGACAGTAAACGAAGAAATGGGGAAACTTATGGAGGCACGGTCCATCAAGGATGTTCAATTCCCCAAGTGAATATCAAATCCCGTGGTGGGTAAAAAAAGCAATGGAAAGTGGAGCGTTTTCACTGACTTCACTGACTTGAACAAGGATTTCCCTGAGGATAGATTTCCTTTACCCAAGATAAAGCAACTGGTCAATGTGACCACAGGGTACTACAATATCCTATTGTTTGGTCCCGACCAATAAAAGACCTCTTTCATCACCACATTAGGACTATATTGTTATTAGGTGATACTGTTTGGACTGAAGAACATCGGGAAACTTATCAAAGATTTATTACAAAGATGTTCAAACAATAGTTGGGAGAGATGATCGAGGTTTACATAAATGACATGCTTATGAAGACAAGGAAAAAGAGGATAACATTGATGACCTAGTAAGGACTTTTAAAGTCATTCATTACTATAGAATGATGTTGAATGCACCAAGTGATCCTTTGGGGTGCGATCAAGAAAGTTCCTCAGATAACTGGTCATCCAATGAGGGATTAAGTAATTCCCAAACAGATCGAAGCGATAAGAAATGTGCAACCTCCAAGCATGATGCTCGAGGTACAAAGGTTGATTGGTATGCTCGCCATGCTCCACAGGTCCCATTAAGTTATTCAGAGAAGTGCTGAACTTGTTTCCAAACATTACAGAAAGAGAGAAATGAGATATGGAATGATGAATATACGAAGGAACTCAAAGAAGTAAAGAAACATTTGAGCCAACCACTACTGCTGAAAGTCCATGACGAAGATGGGGCCCTTATATTTGTACTTAGCAGTGTCTAATCATGCATTTAGATTGGCTCGAGTTTGAGATAGGAACGAGAGTCAAGCCACCATATAATATTCGATAAACAAGTTTCTCGACACAAAAAGACATACCTCCCATTGGAAAAACTTGCATAAGCACTAGTAATAGCCTCTTGCAAGTTAAAGCATTACTTTGAGGCATATATGACCGTCGTCCTAACCTCCTTCTTTCTGAAGGTAGTGCCCCGGAAGACCGACCTATCTAGATGAATGTCCACATGGTCGGTGGAGTTAGGGAGGTTCGAGATCTAATTCTAAATTAGGATGCTAATCAAGGGGGAGGTCTTAGATGATTTTACTACTAAATTCTCTAGCGATAAGACCCTAGTAAAAGTTATCACCAGAAGTGAAGAAAACGTTCAATAGACGATTGAAAAATGGTAGATATGGACCCTTAATGTGAATGGAGCCTCCAACTCTAGGGGTCAAGATTAGGGATAGTTCTAGTATCCTGAAGAAAACTATTCTCGAGCAGGAAATATGCTTGGGATTTGAAACCTTGAACAACGAAGAAACATATGAAGCATCGACCGACATCTTAAAAAAGCATGATCCTTGAGTGCGCGTCACCTCGATGTCTTTTGTGGTTCAAGGTTGGTATCGAATAAGATATTTGGAGACTATCATGTTTGGGTTCAATGCATGGCTTCATAGGTATAAGGAGAACAATGCCCATAGCTCAATTTAAGCATGTACAAATACAACAGTTCCTTGTAACAACCTGTAAACTCACGTATCCATTTCAAATCCAATAGACCTTAAAAAAAACTTTACTATCGAAATAATACTTACATAAAAAATATATAAACCGTGCCCTATTAATACAAAATCCTCAAGGAACTCAAAGATGAATTGAATATCTTAAAATAACCCTAAGAAACATGATAATTACCGTAATAACGCTCAAGTTTCAAAATTTCCAAAAATACCCCAATTAGTTTAATATCATTATTTAAACTCATACAGTACTCTTATAATCTGCCTTTAATCATCAAACTTATCCATATTACTTATACATAACAAAATTATAGAAAACCATCCAAAAAAATTTGAGAAATTACACAATAACCTCCTAAACATTCAAAAACTTGAATAATAATCCTTAAAATGACCCCATAAACCACCCAAGGACCAAAACCTAGACCCAGATTTTACACTTACACCCCTTGTCAAATCTGGACACTTGGCAGTCCAGTAAGAGACTTGTATCAAATGTATTCACATGGTACCCACATACCTTCCCATGTTACCAAAATATAAAGCAAAATAATTTTTTTTTACATCCACCACCACTTACACCAATCAGTTCCTCTTACCAAATAGTATAAAATCCCCATGCTACAACAGGAAAAATGTACCTCTCTATGGTTATAAAACTCAAGCAAAGCTAAGTTAAATTGGTATTTTTATCATTTCATGTAGAAATTCTGTACTTTTTCACTCGGTTATGTTTCTGCACATATCTAGCTTACTTTTATGGTTTTACATTAAAGTTCTAACATAATAGTAGCACTCAAAAGGCTTGAATACTAGAATCCAAAATTAAACCTTGATCTTTAATAGTGGAATCTGTAAACCCGATTTTGAACCAGTTTCAAAGTTGGAGAAATCAAGATCTGGGTCTTAGGAACCTAGGTGCATAGTTTAATTTTAGTTTCGACACATTTTAATGCCCTAACTTAAGTTTTTTTAATTAGGGAACTAAAAAATTCAGAGAAACAATTTAGGCATTATAATGAACTATAATTAATAAAACCAAAGTAGTTTGATTTTTTTTTCCTAGAACATAAATATAAATAGTTCATGGTTCGAATATTAGTACAACTTCGCGAATGTTCTGGTCAAATTTCAACCATTTTTACAAAAACCAATATCATGATATAGTGCACCTCAATGTCTCAAACCAATATGTTTTGATTCCTCTCAAAGAAATAGGCAAATTTCATTCAAGAATCGACTTAAATGGTATTCGAAAGAGAAAGTTACACACGGTCAAACTTCTTTTAAACCCTCGATCAACATTTTGAAGGAAGATAATGAACAGTATTCCACGCAAGGCGCGTGAGGTCAAACCAAGTGCGTTAGATTTGACCCAACGAGTGAGGGAGCATCTTCAATTAGGAAATTCTAATTTTTTTTCCAAAATTTTGTTTTATTTTTCTAGTCAAAACGGTATATTACATTATCCTGTTCGGTTACCTAGAAATCATTTTATTGAGAAAAAAGTTCAGGAAGTTAAAGTCTAATCTTTTAAATTGCACATCACCCCTTGAATTTTCAGACTATTAGATATTACCTCCAAAACTTAAACCCAAGCCTTTTCTACATATACAACACAAATGTCTATTGCAACTATATACATGATTTCAAATGACCCTATACAATTTATATTTTAATATAATTACATATAACCTTCCTATTTTTTCTCAAATCCTTATTTAATTACCACACTCTAAACAAATCACTATATACATGATTTCAGAATCCCCCGTTTATGCCCTTGTACTAAAAGATCATAAAAAACCAATCCAAAATTTAAAAGTAGGTTAATTCCATTTCAATATTATTTTGACCATATGGCTTCATTACTACAATTGTTTATATCACAACGCGATAGTCCCCGAACTCTTGTTCTCATTTATGAACTCTTTTGTGTAGTACATGAATCTCGCTGCACATTGATTGAATCTTTATTTAAAAAATCATTAACCATATGATTTCTTGCAACCAATGATTTTAGTAAATCAATAATGTTATAAAAATGAGTTGATTTCATTAAACCCTAGTAGCGTACATCGTAATTTAGGGAATAGTTTGTTGTTCTATCCATAGGAGTGCTATTTGGCCTGTAAGACTCAGGGTTTAAGTGCCTAGTTTTGCTTAACATGTGTATTCTTCTCTTCAGAGTTGGGCTTAACAGTGTTACTTTATCTCTAAAGATTTTGGATTGAATATATCCAAAGGTTTTGGATTGATTATTCTCCAAATGTTTTGGATGAATGTTATTATAATTGTATTTCTACACATTTGAAGCCTCTTTAAACGATAATTATGAGTTATTCTATTATATAAAAGCATGAACCCTTAACTTTTGACTCGATAGTACTTCTCTAATTATAACACCATACTATACTCACAAATCTCAACATATTCCATTATGTCGTTGTTCAGTACTGTTGATATTTTATATTTCACTATATTGATTTAATTACGATTTATTATAAACTATGACTCATTTCATTATGTTATCAAACCTCTGAATTATGAACTTGTTATATAATTAAAATTATCTGTTGGCAAAGTTTTTCTTATTGGTTTGCCTTCCAGATGGAAAGTGAACTAAAAGAAGGAGAAATACCACCGACCCCATGGACTTTTATTGTGTTTTACCAGGGAAGGTATTTTCAGTTACGTACGCATGGATGGTAACAAGCAAAGATGACAGGATATAATGGAATACATTCAATAATACTTATCATCTTATGTAACCTTAATAGAACCCCACTACTTCTATTAAATGAGACCCCAAATAATGTAATAAGGTGCAATTTCATCCTGTTTGAATAAAGCTACATTTTTTTCGCATGAAACTTTAATCACATTACAATTAAAATAATAATAATAATAATAATAATTATTATTATTGTTATTATTATTATTATTATTATTATTATTATTATTATTATTATTGTTATTATCACCATTTACTGAATATCGGATGTGACAATATGGTATCAAAGCGAGCGCTAAGTTTATTATGCGTATGTGGGACTTATGATAGCATATTAGTTATTTTCATTTCATAACTTCCTTATTATATTATGTAACTAATGATTCACCTAAATATATGAGGCATGCATCATGTGAAGGATATTAGGGTGGAAGGGTATGATAAGTTGTGAAAAACCATCTGAAGTATTGATCGTAAATGGGCCATTGCAACTCCAGAGATTAAACATAGTTCGTTAATTGGCCGGCTGATGGGGAAAGAACATGCAACGAATCAATCATTGAGGTATTCTGAGGACCCAAAAATACTCCAACGAGATATTCACCTGGCATGGGATGTGGCTCTTGAAGAAAAATTTATCATCACTCCAATAGTATCTTTAATGGATTATGGATCCGTTTAACATAAAATTTAAGGGGAATATGATTGTATATAAATAACGGCATGAGCGATCGATTTATATTTCATTTTTTGTTTAGTTGAAAGAATTTAGTTGTCATATTCCTAGTAGAGTTTTGTAGGCACGAAGGATGGATACGTAATATTTATTTTGTTCCTAAAATTTTGAATGTATAATACATAGGCATGAATGTAAAATCGTACGTGATACTAATATAAACATTTTTTTACTTTCCCCCAATTCTCTTTATATCTTTAATATGTTTTATATATAGGATGGTAAACACGTGAGCATCCGACAATGGATCTCAACATCGAGAAGAGCATCAGAATGCTCCAAATCTGCCAAAATCTCCCATTTTTACGGAAGGTATAGTGCGCTATCTACAAGAATTAACTTCACTGACCAGGTTAAAGAAAAATGTACCACCTGACTGCCCGATTAATAATGATACAACTGAAGAAATACGAAGAATAATTTCATTCAAATAATTTCTTTGGCAAAGACCACCTATATTTTATGGAAAACTCGGTGCTAGTGAGGCCAAAAAGTGGGTATGTCAAACACTTAAAGTCCTCGATTGAGTAGGTACCTTACAAGAACTTGGGGTAGTGTTAGCGACTTATCTCTTTGAAAGATAAACATATTTTTTATGGTAGTTTGTCATTTAATCCCGTAACATTGAAGAATTAACTTGGGATCAGTTTGAAGAAATTTTCTTTTAAAAGTACTTTTCGGAGTCAGTGAGAGATCAGATGACAGTGGAATCATTAGATTTTAGGTAACAACAAATGAAGATAGCACAATATGAGTCTAGGTTCATATAACTTTCTCAATATGCCGAAGATTACATGGACATGGAATCAAGAAAGTGTAAACACCTTGAACATGGTTTACAAACCAATGTCTTATAACTTCACGATTTTAAGCAAATAATAGAAGTAGCCTCCCTCATCGAATGAAATCCAATATTTGGAGGATTTAATTCCTAAAAACTCATATGTACCAAGAAACCAACACAATCAGAGGGACCATCCTTATTTCAAATTAAATGATGGTTGTGTTTTCATCCAAATCAATCCTAGTAGCAGTGAATCCATGATATGATGTCGTGAGTGTGATGGACTAGGTCACATAAGATCGTAATGTCAAAAGTTGCAACAATATTATCCTAGGAAATTTCCTTCTTCACGGCGAAAACAAAGTAAATCCACCAATTTTATTAAACCCTCATTTTTTTCACCGACTATAATTGTAACAATCATTCGTCTTAGCAAAACTTTTGTGGGAAGATACAAAAATAGGTAAATAGGACTCGAGGCTATAATTTTACAGTTATGCCTATAAAATATCCGAACAACTACGATGTGGTGGAAGGTAATGTATTTTCCACAATTTTCTGGCTCATATATTATTTGATTTAGGCTCAATGCACTCTTTTATTAGTTATGACTTCGTAACTACGTTGAAATTATATAATAGTCACTCAGAAAATCCATTATTTATAAGAATGCCAACAGGGGAAGTAACTATAACGAACTGAGTTTGCAAACAGTATACCCTGGAAATCAAGATTGGAATTCTTATAGTAGATCTGGTAGTTTTTGACCTAAAATAACTCAAATTGATTATAGGGATGAACATTTTATCACCAAACTTTGCTCATATTGACTATCTTTTCAAGTTATTAATGTTCAAAGACCCCTATCAAACTTCATTTTATTTTCAAAAAGAGAATCGCTCAAATTCAATGTCCTCCCAAATTCAAGAAAAATTTCCTTCGTTATCTCATGATATTTTAAATAAATATGATGGCGTATTTCCTAGTATACCTCCACAATGAGAAATTGAATTTACCATAGAATTATTACCAAATACAACTCATATTTCTATACCTCCTTATCATATGACAACCTTAGAATTACGAGAACTTTGAACCCGACTTGTGGATTGTTAAAGAAAGGTTTTATTTTGACTCAGTACATCCCCTTGGGGAGCACCAGTACTATTTATGAAAAAGAATGATGGAACATTTATTTTATGCATCGACTATTGAAAACAAAATTAACTAACGATCAAGAATACATATCCTTAGCATATAATAATAGATCTGTTCGATCGATTACGAGGACCCAGAGTATTTTTCATAATATTAATGGTCCGGTTATCATGAACTACATGTTAAAGAAGAAGACATACCACAAACTGCTTTTCGAACTCGGTATGGACATTTCAAATTTATTTTAATGTCCTTTGGATTAACAAATTCACCTCAAACTTTTATGCATTTAATACATCGAGTGTTTTGACCTTTCTTAGATAAATTCATAATTATTTTTATATACGATATTTTGATATACTTTAAGAATAGAAAAGACCGTAAGAATACTTATGCATAGTGCTAGAAAGTTTACGACAACACCAAATTTACATAAAGAAAATAAAATGATATTTTATCATGAGAGAAGTGAAGTTCCTATGGCATGTGATTACCGAAAAATGTATACAAGTACATCCAACAAAATCCGCGGCCATGATGGAATGACATGAACACACAAATGTTATAAAAATTCCGAGTTTTCTAGGACTCGCAAGTTATTATCGACACTTGAGAAAAGGATTTGTAAAAATTGACTTACCAAGTTTACCCAAAAGAATGTTCGACTTTCTTGGCCCAAAGAGTGTGAACAAACATTTGATATATTAAAAGAAAAATTGACCACTACCCCAGTACTTACTACTCCTTCTAGTAATATTAGTTACGACGTATATATCGATGCCTCGTTATAAAGATTAGGATGTGTAATTATGTAATGAGGAAATGTTATAGAATATGGGTAGCATCAATTAAAAAGTCACAAGCACAACAACCCACCACGTGATTTAGAACTAGACGTAGTAGTTTTCATATTGAAAATTTGGAGATATTATTTCTATAAAGAAAAATTTGAAGTATTCTCATATGATAAGAGTCTTTAGTATATGATCACCCAAAAAGATTTAAACCTTTGACAACGATGATGGATTTAATTTTAAGGGGATTATAAATTTAGCTTAAAATATTACCTTAGGAAAGGCAATGCAGTTGTCGATGCGTTATGTTGGATGTCGAGAGGGAAACTCAATGGTATGTTTGCATTTATAACAACTATGGGAGAGTATAACTTATAGAGAGAAACTTTAGGGAATTCCATTTATCCTTAGGAATATCATTTCTAATCCAACCCTTCAGAAGAGAATTTTGAAACAACAATAGGATGATGTTTTTCTAAAAAGTCTATAACAAAGATCCGAATATGATAAATAAGAGAAAGATTGGTTCTATAACCTAAAAGGAGGAATGGGATTTAAAACTCAATTGTGTATACCGTTAGACCCCTCCTTATGAAATGAAGTGTTGAGAGAATCTCATCATTTGAAATTTACGATTCATCCAGGAAGTCTCAAAATGTATCACGATCTAAAATGGCAATATTGGTGGTAAGGCATGAAGCGAGAAATAACAAATTTTTGAGGAAAAATTACATGTCAAAAATTAAAAAGTAAACATGAACATCCTAGAGGATTATTCTAACCTCTTCCTATCCCGATGTGGAAATGGTATCATATTACAATGGATTATGTCAGTGGATTGCCCAAAACATCTCAAGGTTACATTTCAATATGGGTCATTATTGATCGACTTAACAAATCAACCCACTTTTGATGAACAAAAATTAATGATTCTTTATGAATACTCAGTGAGCTTTACATTCCAAAAATTATTAGACTCCATAGAGTACCCCTATTGATTGTATTTTACCGAGACCCTGATTCATTGGAAGATTTTTGTAAGCATTGTAAAAATTTATGGGAATGAAACTTTACTTAAGTACCAACTTTCACCCACAAATGGATGGAAAATATGAAAGAGTAATTAAAAATCTCGAAGATATGTTAAGATATTGCGCTTCAGACTTATCTAGAAGTTGGAGTGATCATCTAACATTAATTAAATTCTCCTACAATATTAGCTATCAAACTAGCATTTAGGTAACCCCTTATGAAGCCTTATATGGTAGACCCTTTCGTTCACCATTATGCATGAATGAATGAGGAGAAAATAGTATCATTGGACCTGAATTTATAGTCAAAACAATAAAAAATATACGATTAATCCAAGAAGGATAACATATTTCTCAGAGTTGATGAAAGAGTTTTGTTGACAATAGAAGAAAGCCTTTGAAATTTTAGGTAAACAATCAAGTATTCTTAAAAGTATTTTCCATAAAAAGGAATTATTCGGTTTGACAGGAAAGGAAAATTAACATCTATCTATATTGGACCTTTTAAAATCATCGAATGAATAGGACTGATAGACTATAGTTTGAAACTAACTTCAGAATTATCCAACAAATACAATGTTTTCCATGTTTCATAATTACAAAAATATATACTTGACTCCAACCATATCATTACCTGGGAAGGTATATTTGTACAACCAAATCATGATTTTGAAGAAAAACTTATCAAAATTCTTTATTTTCAGAACAAGGTTCTTCGATGACAAACTATTACTTTGGTAAAGATTCTTTGGCGAAACTATGGTAAGGAATAAGCAACCTGGGAACCTGAAGAGTCTATGAAATTTCTCTATCTAGCATTCTTTGAAGGTAATTTCAAGGATGATTTTTTTAGGAAGGTATAATATAACAACCCGTAAACTCTCGTATCCCTTTTATATCCAATATACCTTAGAAAACTTTACTTATGAAAGAATCCTTACATCAAATAACTTACCTCGAGAATATATAAACCATGCCCTATCAATACTAAAGCCTCAAGGATCTCAAAGATGAGGTAAATATCTCAAAAAACCCTAAGAAACATGATAATTACCTTACTAAACCTCAAGTTTAAAAAAAATTAAAAATACCCCCGTAAGTTTAAATATCCTCATTTAAACCCATACACTGCTCAATCAAACCTTATCCATATTATTTATACTTAACAAAATTACAAAAAACCATCAATACAAATTTGAGAAATTTCATATTAACCCTTAACCTTTATAAAACATGTATAACGATACTTAAAATGACCCCATAAACTGCCCAAGGACCAAAACCTGAACCCTAAATTTCACATTTACACCACATATCAAATGTGGACACTTGGAAGCCAAGTATCCATCTTACATCACATGTATTCACATGGTACCCACATACCCTCACATGTCACCTAAGCATAAAACCAAATAAATCTTGGTTGACATCTGCCACCACTTAAACCAATAAACTTCTCTCACCAAATAATATAAAAATCCCAAACTGCAACGACAAAGACGTACCTCTCCACAGTTAAAAATCCAATGCACAGTTGAGATAAATTGGCATTTTCTATCATTTTATGTAGAAATTCTGTTCCTTTTTACTTGGTTAAGTTTCCGCACATTTATATCTTACATTTGTGGTTTTATATTGAAGTTCTAATGTAAGAATGACGCTGAAAATGATTGAATACCAAAAACAAGCATTAAAGCTTGAGCTTCAATGGTGTAGTTCGTAATCCTGAGTTTGAACCAGTTTCAAAGTGGGAGAACTCAAACTCTAGGTCTCAGGAACCTAGGTGCATAGTTTAATTTTAGTTTCAATACTCTTTAATACCTTATGGAACTGAAAATTTTAGAGAAATAATTCCACCATTATAATGAACCATAATTCATAAAACAAAAGTAGTTTGATTTTTTTCTTATCCTATAACAAAAATATATATAGGTCATGGTTCGAATATTAACACAACTCCATAAATGTTCAGGTCAAATTTCAAACATTTTTACAGAAAGACAATAGCTTGATATAGTGAACCTCAATGTCTAAAAACAATATGGATGGATTTCTCTTAAAGAAATAGGAAAATTTTATTCAAGAATCGACTTACATGGTATTCAGAAGAGAGAGTTATTCATGGTCAAACTTTGTTCAAACCCTAGGTCCACACTTCGAAGAAAGACGATGAACAGTAGTCCACACGAGGCGCATGAGGTCAAACCATGCGCGTTTGATAGTTGTCCCAACGCGTGAAGGCACGTCTCCAATAAAAAATTCTGATTCTTTCCAAAATTCTTATGTTATTTGTCTAGTCAAAATAGTATATTACATTATCCTATTTTGTTATCCAAAGAGCATTTTATAGAGAAAATAATTTAGGAATCTAAATTCTAAATTTTTTAATTGCACATAACCCCTTGAATTTTCATACTATTGAATATTATCCCCAAAACTTAAACCCAAGCACTTTTATACAAATATAACACAAATGTCTCTAACAACTAATCACAAAGATGAATGCAACTAAGTAAAATGATTAAACTTTATTATTAATAATTATACAAATGACCCCATACAATTTATATTTCAATATAATTACATATAACCCTACTAATTTTTCTTCAGTCCATATTTAATTACCATAACCTAAACATTTCACTATATACATGATTTCAGAATCCCTAGTTTACACCCTTGTACTAGAAGATCATATAAAAACAAGCCCGGATTCGGAAAGCAAGTGAATTATATTTCAATATTATTTCAACCTTATAACTTGATTACTGTAATTGCTTATATCATTGAAGATACCCTCTCTAAATCCCATATAATTTTGTTTTGTCTCAATTTTATAGCAACAGTCCCAAATACACTTGGACCATTGCACGCACTAACTACATTCCTAAAAATATTATTAAAAGATTCTTAAACTCAATTTTCTAAATCTGAAAACCCTAAATAGAATTTCGGTTAATATATTATTTATTTTCATCTTAATACAATATATATGGATTTTATACTGAAATATGTTTTTATATTACATATTTCATGATTTTATAATTTTACAAATTTTTAAAAATGATTTTCATATTTTTATGATTTTTTAGAATTTCAAATTGTCGAAATAAACATTTGAAACGAAATAAATTAAAATTTTATATTATTTATTATTTAAGAAAATATATAAAATGACAGTCTTTTGGTTTATGATGGGCCGTTTTATCGTCGATCCGAGTGACCTGGTTTGGACAAATAAGGATTCAACGTTTGTCCTACGCGATTTGACTATGCGTGATCTTTGGAGCGTCTGTGACAATTGTTGGCTGTCGATGACATGTTTACTTTTTTGTCCTACACAGTGACTTGGACAATGTTGCATGTGCTCGTGCTGAATTCTTTTTTTTATTGCCATTCTTACACTTTAAAACCCTTATCTCTTTACCCTTCTACCCTTATTTGTTGAGGAATCATAATCCTACCTAGGAAATTCGGTACCCTCATTAATAGAGGGCTTGGACTGAGATTTTAAATTGTCGAGATTATTTACAAATTGAAACCTAACTCTGCCAAAACTCTTCCAGATCTTTCTCTCTCTCTAAAAATTTGTTTAAATCGTATTTTTTAGAGATGTTCCTTAATCCATTTCTAAACACCTCTTTGTTCTACAAATTATATATGTGAGTTTGTGTGTTTAGATCTAGTTTGAAGGTTTGGGAGTTCGAGAGCTTTCTATTTTGAGGATTTGGTACTTTTGAAAGATTTTTCTTTCCAGGTTAATATTTTAAAACACTTTGAAGATTTATTGGTTTGGATCGTTTAAAAGCTTGTGTGTATTTCTACTTTGGATCAATCAAAGTCTATTGGAGTTTTCTTCTCCTGATTGGCTTGTTGATCTTCATTGGGTTATAATTTATAAACTTATTTCTTTTACATACAAAAACATATATCTAGTTATATACATTCTATTTGTACGTGATTATGGTTTTATAAGTGTCAAACCACGTTAACATGTTTTAAGACAAAACCTTGTTTTTGAAAACCTTAACATTAAAATATTTAATTCTCGGCCATATCTAGCTCAACTTGTTGTATGTAACACCCCGTAAATTTAATAGATATTATTTAAATTATTTTGGAATTTTTGGGTAAATTTTTTTTTGGAATTTATTTATTTTAGTTTAAATAGAATCCTATTAGCATTTTAACTCCTAATCATTATAAATTAAAAATAATCCGCGGTTGCATTCTTCAAATCGCTTTTTCCACAACTCTTCCTCCAGAAGACTTCTCCAAAATATTTCCCTTTCATCTACAAACCTTGCCCCAATTTTCTTCAAGGTTTCAACACAAGATTTGTCAAGATTAACTCGGTTTTCTCAAGAAGTGTCAAGCATGGATCTTTATCAACATTTTGATAAGAATACATATTTGAAATAAGAATTCTAAATCAACTTTTATTCAGGCATGGATACTCTATTCTCTTCCTTTAGTATTATGCGTTTTAAGTCTCACCTAAACCTTTAATCACATGTTTTTCTTAAATTAAATTAGCAACTTAATTACAAAAAGTGAGAAATTAATTTGGTACTATTTTAATGAAAAAATTTAATATGGATTAAGACTTGAAACCCTTGGGTGCGTAAGAGAGAGTAGTGGGTTTTAGTTATTATGCGTGTAGTTTGCATGTAGATTTTTATGGGGTTATTTAAATAAAATCGGGATGTGTACATATGCGTGAAAATTTTGTAGTAAATAAAAGCGGATGATTATGGAGTGTTTCATAACTTTGCATGTTTATTAATCTATAATGATTAAATGGAAATAATTGTGTTAAGAACGACGGTATTATTAATTGAATTAAACGCATAAATTTATGATATTGTTTATATGTTTTTGTTGGATTAGGAGATTGATTAATATTTATATGTATCATTACAGGTAAGACGGGATTTGGGTAGTATGCTCTCACCTATATTTTAGGATGCTTACTAGGTATAGGACTAGTAGGTAGGCCTTAGTTATGATTTACGCTATCTAGGAATGGTACTAGTGAGTGTAGATTTTTACGGATGGGTGATTCTGGGGAGGTGCTGATTTTTATGTCGTGCTGTCAATTTGCTAGTCTAGGTGTATGACTAGGAAGGGATTATTGATAGAAATTAATCCAATAATTAAGGTAGGACGTATCTATGTGTTGGGGACCCTTAGGTTTGGGATTAAGGGTGTTTTTGAGGATCGCACGTCGCTAATAAGGGTGGGGTAAATAAATATTTAAATAACGAGAAATGAGAAATTACGAATCAATACCTAAGATAATAAAAATGGGTATTAAAATAAATTGGCGTCATTAATAATTGTAGGACCGGAAGTTTAAATTGGTTGACTAGCTACCGCGACGTGTGGGTGTGTGGAGTTTGAATAATTGCAGGGTTGAACATTTAAATGGGATGGCTGGATATGAAGACGTGTTATGCGTGGAACTTCTTACATAATTTCAGGGTTGACAGTTTAAACGGACTGATTGGCTTTGGCGAGGGGAGTGTGTATGGTGTAGAATAGCAGGAGTACCACAATCAAACAAATAAAATGAGATAAAGATGTCAGTGAAAGTCCTACATATAATATCAATAAGGATGAAAATTAATAATTGGATTAAATTAAATTAAGTTAAATGAATGGATTACTAGACTTAGATGTTGAGATGTCATAAATGAGTATTTCCAGCATAAGTTGTTTATTTACTCGCATCGTTATTTATTATCTCATTTAACTTAAAATGTTTTATTGTTATATTTATCAAGTATAATGCTATTGCCTGGGTTCATTTACCCTATTTGAGGGGGTAGTGTGTATTCATGCTCAGGGCTCTCACCTTGTGCGTTGACTAACATTTTTTAAGGTAGAAGTGCTGGAGTAGCTGCATAGGAATATTTGGAGATTTATCTTGGAGGTGCAGCTGGAGTATTTTGTAACAACCCAGACTTTTGAGCGACTATTTTATATTATTTTGCCTAATGGGATAATTTTATAAAATAGGGGAAGTTGGAGTAAATATTGTTTCCCGTGATATGAGGGGATAATATTTACTATGTTTTGTCTATTTATCGTTATGGGAAGGTAAATAACATTATATCATCGATATATGTTAAACTACGGTTATGACTCATATATAGATTGGAGTATAATTAATAAAATAAAATGAAGTTGGAACACAAAAATATTTCACGTTATTACGAATGCCAAAATAGGGGGTGCAATTATTTTTAGAATAGTCGAGATAGTTGAAATAAGTGCCAAGTTGTATTTTTTAGTTTCAGGCATTTTTAACAGGTTATGACTCAATTGTGTGGATACAAGTCATTTTAATGGTGTATTAACAATTAAAAGAGGGGAATTCATGTTTTAAACCCGTGTAAGTTTCCCAACCCCTTTTATTTCGTCATTCTTATGTTAGAAGCCAAAGGAGAGAGAGAGAGATAAAAGAGAGTTGGGAGAAATGGAGAAAAAGAGAGAACATGGAAGATTAGAGCCGGAATCCGTTGCTAGCGGAAGAGAATCTGAGACTACAACCTTGAGGAAAGTTTCTTACTTGCTAGATATTGATTTAATGTGATAAATTTCATGTATAGTTAGGTTTTTGGAGATTTAAACCAGTTATGAGTTTTGGGTGTTTTTGGTGTATGACCCTTAAATCTTGGTTTTAATTTGATTTGAGGAGAAAATATTAGTTATAAATTGTGTAGAAATGATTTGGTAACAATTATTGTTGTTGATGATGGAAGAAATCAAGGATTTTGGGGTTTTGGGAATTTAGGGCTCATACAACCCGTAGCCCAAATTGGGCAAATTCGTAGGGCCGAATCGATTCGGCTCCCAGGAGAATCGATTCGGTTAGGGGGCAGGATACATGTTTGGGAGACCGAATGGATTCGGGGTAAGTCCGAATCGATTTAGATAGCTGCAGAATGTTGTTCTTACTCACCGAATCGATTCTCTTTTGGGAGAATCGATTCGCAACCAGGGGCGAATCGATTCGGCCCTAGGGCGAATCGATTCGGCCACCCTATTTTTGTGAGATTTTTTCCTAGTTTGATTTTAGCCCTTTTTCTTTTAGGTCCAAGGTTTAGGGACCTTCCTTTGGGAAGTAATTAAGAGTCCTAGAGGGTTATGTTGGGTAGAAAAATGTTCTAGGCTAGTATGGGGATAATTGGACTTATCGTAACGGCTAGTTTGTGTAGGTTAATATCCGAATGATATAGGAAGTTAACCTAAAAATAAATTAGAGATAAAATGTAAATTTTGATACATTTGGGGAGTATATTATTGATGAAGACTCACTTTAATGATTTGGGATATAGTTGTGGACTCTTGGAGACTAGTTGGAGGATATTGGCACTTCTGGTCTTAGGTCATTAATAAAATATGACTTTAAGAATAAGAAATGCACATTCTAGAATTTGTATTTCATCATTGAAAAGAAATGATTTTGAGAATGTAAAAATGAATGATTTCAAATGGAAAAATAAATGATTTTCGTAAATGATAATTTACGTGAACACACCTCTCTAAATCGCTATCATAAGGGGAGTTGCGTGCGTTAAGGTGAAGTCCCCTGACTAATGAATGCAGGGTGAATATAGTCCTTTAGCCATATGACCGGTTATTGTATATTTGTTCTACGCTAGTGAGGTAATTCTGGGTGTGGTTATGACTCACTCGCAAGGGTATGGACACTTCCCGACGTTTCGGTATGATCCCAGGTTGTCTTGTTTGGTAGGCCCTGGAAGATGATAGCCATTTAGGGGCGCGTCTAGTGGGGAAACCCGAAGGGACGGTCTTAGAATCCTTATATGTATGTGAATATAACTATTATTTATAATGTGGGACATTATTGATGCTAAAGCATTTTATGATAATAAAATGGCTTTACTTACATTTCCCGGATGGAAGAAGGGAAATGGGGAAGTTAAATACATTTTTCGGATGGAAGAAGGAAAATGGGAAGATATGAAATGAAAGAAAAGAATTTTTATGTTAATAAAACTTGCTTTAAATATATATTTTTCCTGGATGGAAGAAAGGAAATAAAATTGGTAAAGAAAGTTTTTACATGAAATTGAAGTGGTAAACATTTGATAAAATGAATTGCCATATACGTATTTCCCAAAGAAAATAGGGATTGTGCCTTTAGATGGTGAATAGATTTATTTATGTCTCCTTGAGTAATGTAGATGAGTTCTCCCATGTATATATATGTTCATGGTGCATCATTGATATTACGCTAAGTTGTATTTTTAGATGTGAGAAGTGAGAAATATTATGTTATTTGCGAGAGAATTACGCACTTAACTGTCATGCATTTTAGTCACATGGTAATCATACCAAACCGGGCCCTGACCCGTCTATATTTCTTTGTTTTGCATGCAACTCTTTGTCTGTTCAGGTGCTCTATCGCATGGACACCCATATTGAGCTTCCATTCCATTTGTCCCGGGAGCTACAACATTTTGCGGATGTTGTAGGTTAATTATTTTAGACACTCCTATCTTTTGTACTCTAGTTATGTTCAGTACATTTATTCGGGCGTGTTGCCCAAGCGGTGTAATAATTTACTATACTGTGATATTTAAATTGTAATACTCAGTGTAACTATTGTATTGGTCTGTTAACCGACAGCTTATTCGGTTATTAATTATTTTATTATTGTTCCTTTATCCGATGATTTTTGGTATCCACCGTTTTTATAAATTGGGTTGTCTAAGTGTTTTTCTTTTACTTATAATTTTTTTTAAATTGACAGTCCGTTTTCTAAAATGATTGGTGGTTATCTCGTACTATTATTTTAATCGACAGTGATGTTTAGAATGGACCATCTATGATTCCTGTGATTATTAGAGTATTGGGCTGGCCACCTATTATTTTAGTAGGCGGGATGCCACGGATGGTATCAGAGCATAAGGTTCTTGAGAACGTATGTGCTCGCGTTCAAATGATAAACTTATATATTAAACACCCTTTAACCCAAACAAACCCTTAACATGCAACAGTATGTGATTGAATAAGATAATGAACTAAGCAAGAACATTCAAACACATGCTTGTGAGGAAAAAATCCCCCAAAGGGGCAAAACCATTTATTTTCATTATAATATTGTAACTGCACAATTTCGGATTACAATGAAAATAAAAGTGACTAAGAATTACCCTCAGGTGTTGGGTTCTGTAGTCGGCGGCTAGAAATGTCCCTTTCCAGGAGGGCTGCAATGAAGAAGAAGAAGAACGGTCTTCTCCACAAGGGCATGAACAGCAAAACTGCGTTCCTGGGTTGCAAGGTGATTCACAAGTGTTTGGAAATTTATGTGAATCAAAAACCTAGAGTCTTGGTCTCAATAGGTGAAGACTTAGAGTTTTTGTGCTCTGAAAATCATGTATGGAAGTCTTCTAAAACAACTCCCCCGAAGTTGGTATTTATAGGAAAACAGATGAAGAGATCCATGTTCTTAAAACCTAAAATTCTATCCAGCGTACAGGTACCCGGAACCGGTTCGGGTACCCTGCGAACCGGTTCGCACCCCCTAACCAGTTCGGGCTGGGTTCGGGAAAGCTCACTGGGAACAGGGGCTAAACACTTAGAAAAATTCCCAGTATTTTTAATGTAAATATCTCCATTTTCAACGGGCCATAACTAGTTTACCGTAGCTCGGATTGAGGTGTCGTTTCTTCCAGTATCTTTGTTGTGGCAAGATCTTCAACTTTCCAGTTGACCAGTCCTCCGGATGGTGGTTGTAAAATTACCAATTTGCCCTTGAACATCCCTATCATGCCTTGTTTCACTGATTTGACTTCTCTTGCGTACCACTTGCATTACGAGCCTAGAATCAAGGAACGTGAAGTCGTTGATGCAGATGAGGGACACATTAATGGAGATAATGCATGCTTGATTACCAGAATTCGTATTGAGGCCGTCATATGAGATCGTGTAGAGACGTGCCAAATGTAACGGCGTACGACATACAAAACTGTAAGATAACGGACATGAGAATTATGTCCTAACAAATCTCCCCCTATGTCTATGCCGGTACATACATAAAAAATCCGACTTATCGAATAATAAAATTTCCTATACAAATATACCCTTCCATGAACCCAAAACTGGAAAGATAAAAATGAATAAGTCTTCATCGTTTGATCTTCAAATCTTCAATACATTCAAAGCTTTTCTCATCAGGGTGTGCAATTCAGAGATCATCAATGTAGTACCTACACACATGAGAACTATCAAATACGACGTGACATATCGAGTTTGAAATGAGCTAAACATATATACCAATTTAACATAGATCATTAAACTCCAAAAACTCAAATTCCTAAAACTCCCCCATAATATGATAATTCTTTCTCCCCCTTTTATGATGTCCCCAAATAGACAAATGAGAGAAATAATTCAAACAAGCAATGACGGGGTGTCACAAGGAAATACACAACTATTTTTTGAATTTTTCAATATTTTTTTTTAAAACAAAATCACACCATGAATAAACACAGGACAACCAAGTCAATGATGACGGAAATGAATGGGTGTGATCAAATTCGATAGGAAAATCAATGCATACAAACATGACATATGTGCACGATGAATATCGGATACTCCTAACGAATGAACTCAAAGTCTTCCTTTGGTGTAAAAAAAATGGAAATATAAGACATTGACTCAATGAAATCAACAAATCAAAGCTAAAAATGATTTCTACACCAATAACGTCCAAAACTATTTCATGCTTTTTCAGGACTTTCAAGGAAGTGCAAACCCGTTTATATTCTCCAACCAAACTCCCTCAGATTTTTATTTTTAATAGAGGCTTTCTAAATTCTCAAACTTTGGAGAATTGATGGTGAAACCTAAGTGGCCCATATTTGGCATGAATTGCTTTTTATTGCCTTTAAATGTTTTTTGGGCTCTTTTAATCTCTTTGGACCCCGGATAATAAAATTCCTCCATTTTTTAGGTCCTTTTAAACTGTGGCTTTTGCGCAAAGAAGTGATAATTATCTTTCGCAGCCCCTCCCCGTT
This sequence comes from Sambucus nigra, assembly GCA_949130495.1. NCBI lineage: Eukaryota > Viridiplantae > Streptophyta > Magnoliopsida > Dipsacales > Adoxaceae > Sambucus > Sambucus nigra. The sequence continues at coordinate 591,387,433 of OX422208.1, forward strand.
CTTAAACAAACACTCAGTCTCACAAAAAATGGTTTTTTACATGCATTCCAATCTTGTCAAGTTTTATCGCATATTGTAAGTTGTATAGACAGAATTGAGATGGAAACACTCAAGCCAACATGTGATAGACAAGTACAATAATCAAATACAGCCGTGCATGTGTGCAATAAAGGAGATAGAAGTCAAACATGTAGGAAGATATCACTAATTACATCTCAAAGGCTCCATATTAAGTAAAGCACATGGATGAAATGATCTAGCGTCTCAAATCTCTATCAAACAGTCACATGGATATATGGAATGAAGTTGTGACTTGGCTATCTTAAATGCTCATCCATAAAAGTAGCAAAAAATTTATCAAAATAATTTTTTTTTGTGCTTTTCTCAAAATTTTTCTTAAAGGAAAATCTTTTTGTATTTTTCAAAACAAATATAAAAAGCAAAAAGAATAAATAAAAAGCTATACAACTAAGCAATTGTACATATAAAACAGACTAGCAATAGGAAGCATATGATATGAACATGAAGAAGCATCCTATTCTAGACAAAGACCAACCCCTCAGTCAACGGTGCAAATTCCCAAAGACTTCCTAAGACTCTCAAATCTAAGGGCATCTAAAGGTTTCGTGAAAATATCGGCTAACTGACGGTCGGTGGGAACGAAACTCATAGGTGTATGTGCATGCTTAGCGGAGTCTAAACCAAATTTCTTCACTAGGTCTCTAGCATACATGGATTGGGAGATGAACATCCCATCCTCTAGCTGACGAACCTGGAGACCAAGGAAGTAAGTAAGCTCACCAACCATGCTCATCTCAAACTCACTTTTCATCTCCTCTTCAAAGTGATGAGCATGTTGAGAGCACGTGGATCCAAAGACTATTTCGTCCACATAGACTTGGGCAACCAAAATTGTACCGTCATCTCTCCTGACGAACAACGTCATATCAACTCCCCCTCTCTTGAAGCCACGGGCTAAGAGATAGGAAGTAGGCCTCTCGTACCAAGAACGGGGTGCTTGCTTCAAACCATACAAGGCTTTCCTCAGATAGTGGACATGCTCCGGGTGCTGAGGGTCTTCAAACCCTTTTGGTTGTTCCACGTAAACCTCCTCCTGTAGATTGCCATTTAGAAAGGCACTCTTGACATCCATCTGATATAACTTGAAGCGCAGATGACATGCGATGGCGAGTAGTAGGCGGACGAACTCAAGCCTCGCAACAGGAGCAAATGTCTCCCCAAAGTCTATACCCTCTATCTGTGTGTAGCCTTGAGCGACCAACCTAGCTTTGTTTCGGATTATGGTACCATTTTATTCTTAAAAATCTACCGGGTACCTATGACATTAGTCTCACTAGGTCGGGGACAAGTTCCCAGACATTGTTCTTTTTAAACTGAAGAAACTCATCCTGCATAGCAGATATCCAGTGTTCATCCTTGAGTGCTTGTTTATGGTTCTTGGTCTCGACTTTGGACGTGTAGCAAAGATGGCTAACAACGTTCTCTAGCTGAGCACGAGTCTTGACCCCTAGAGTGGGATCGCCAACAATGGCAAACGGGTCATGACTCTTACGAACCCAAGCAGGTGTGTCCCCTAACACAGGAGTGGGGACCACAGAGTGTGGGTGGGGGACAAATGGATCACTGTCAGATGTGTCCTCATCCTCACACTAAAGGTTAGGATCAATAACGGTCGGCGATTCGTCATCTTTCACGGTGACGTTTATTGATTCCATAACCTTAGAGCTCTTCAGGTTAAAAACACGGTACACTCTGCTATTCGATGAATATCCTAGAAATATTCCCTCGTCGCTCCGGGAGTCGAACTTTCCTAATTGCTCTCTATCCCGTAGGATGTAGCATTTACTCCCAAAAACATGAAAATATGCCAGGTTGGGATTCTTGCCAATCCACAACTCATAAGGAGTCTGAAGTGCGTGTGGACACAAATAAACCCTATTCACCATGTGGCATGCAGTAGACACTGCCTCTGCCCAAAATCTCCTAGAAACTTTATGACCTAGAAGCATAGATCTAGCCATTTCCTGGATCGTTCTATTCTTTCTCTCAACAATCCCATTTTGCTGAGGAGTCTTCACAGCAGAAAACTCATGTTTGATCCCAAGGCTATCACAATACAAATCAACCTTTGCTTCCTTAAATTCAGTGCCATTGTCACTACGTATTCTGTTAATAGTGACTCCGTGTTGATTTTGCAGGACACGACACTTAGTCGTTAAAAACTCTACAGCATCGAATTTCTCTCTCAGAAAACCTATAATGGAGTATCTGGAGAAATCATCTACCATCACGAGGATGTAACTCTTACCACCTAGACTCTCAGTACGAGTGGGAACCATAAGATCCATGTGAATAAACTCAAGAACACGAGAGGTGGTAATGGAATGCAACTTACTATCAGGACTACGAATTTGTTTTCCCAACTGACAGGGTCCACAAACGATCGAAGTTGACTTTCCAAGAGATGGTAAGCCACGTACTAGGTCCTTTTCAGCTAAGCGATTGAGATCTCTAACGTTCACGTGACCTAGACGTTGGTGCCACAGATTTATAGGAGTGATCGTGGTGCTGTTATAGACAAGTGAGAACGTGGGCTCAGTCCCATAGCAGTTATCCTTTGTCCTTACCCCTTGCACTAATAGTTTACTGGCTTGATTATAAACTTTACAAGTATCCCGATCAAACTTTACTGCAAAGTCAGCGTCGCATAGTTGGCTAATGCTGAGAAGGTTTGCTTTCAAACCTTTGACGTACAAAATATTTTCTAGCTTAGGAAATCCAGGTAACTCGACAGTACCTCATCCTACAATGCTAGACTTGCTCCCATCTCCAAAGGTGACTCTGCCATCCTGATAGTCCTCAAGAGTCGTAAAAAATGAGGCATCACCTGTCATGTGTCTGGAGCACCCACTATCAAAATACCACTGTGAGGTATTATGTGCTTTAAGAGCAACATGAACAACAAAAGCCTTTTTATCTTTCATAGGTACCCAAGTCGGTATGACATTTTGTTTGCCTTTGTTGTTGTTGGTTTTAGCTGGAATGTGAGAAGCATTCACTAACGGCAAAGACATCTGTCGGAATTCTTCCATTAAACTCTGGGACGTGGTAGCTAAGAACTCAACTTGCTCTCTCAGACTCAAAAACTCATCAGGATGACGTGGTGGAACATTAGTACGTCGTGTCCGACCCATGTTATAGCAAAACTCCCTAAGGTGGCCTTTTCTTTTGTAATAAGTACAAAAGGACACAGTCAAAGGCGGACCTTGGTTTGCTTTTCTTGGTCGAACTCTCCTTCGAGGTTTTTGACGGTGGCCATAAGGAGTCATAGTAAACTCAGGAACTGGTCCACGTGCAATTTGGGACGTGGAGGCACCATCATAACCAATTCCTTGCCGATCACCAAAACCTAAAGCGGGGCCGAGGAGCATCTTTCCCATCTTCCCAGATCTGTCCTCGATTTGTACCTTGACTTCCCGTGCTTTCTCAAGATCATGAGTCAGCTGGGCAACAAGGGCTTCAAGTTTCTTTCGAGTCTCCACGGAGGAATGGATCTGACTCATAAGACTAGCCACTTGTTTAGTCAAATCCCCTCTCTCTTTCTATAAAACATCCTCTCTCTCTCTCTAAACGAACTCTTTTTCTCGACACATGTAGATTCTCTCTCTCTCAGGGCGGTGAAGGTGGAGGACTCTCTCTCTATCGCCTTTATTAAATCTTCCTCTAATCCGGTGATCTTAAGAACTAGCGCTTTGCTACGTTTTTTAGTTTTAAAAGACTCAGAATATAACTCAGCGTAGGCACGTTGAATATCACTTTCGCTCTCACTTGAGTCATCCTCCCCCTCACTCACATCGATCTCACTATCGAGGTGTCCCTGTGTAGCATCATCTTCATCGTCGTGAAGAGAACTAGGAGTGCTCACTTAACTGGCCATGAATGCGGTGAAGTTACACTCATGCGGTGAAGTTACACTCATGCGGTGACTCATCTCCTGAATCCACCGTCTCGACCTCACTGTCGTCGCTAAGAGTAGCATTAAGGACATCTTTCCCTTTCTCTCTATTCAGACGAGTGGCACACTCAAAGGCTCTATGACCCCTACCCTTGCACTCAAAGCATCTCTCACTTTCTTTCTTAGGAGGATTTTTGGAGTCTTTTCCATTTTTCTTTTCAAACTTATTTTTCTCAAATTTCTTTTTATCTTTAAAATTGCCATTTTTCTTAAATTTGAGAATCCTCTTGAATTTTTTTGCAAAAAGAGCCAAATCATCTAAGTCAAAATCACACTCAGAATCTGACGTGTCAGTCTCTCTCTTTCTAGATGACTCTACCCTCTTTCTAGAATACCCTTCACTCCTTCTCTCTTGGGCATTAAGTGCAATTCCCTTATCTTTAGATTTAGCAGTTTTAGGGAACATATCAATTTCATAAGTTTGCAAATCTCCTACAAGTTCTTCCAATTTTAGCGTATTTAAATTACCTATAGAATTTAGCACAGTGACTTTAGGGATAAAATGCTTAGGCAAAGAACGAAGAATCTTTTTAACAACTCTAGCATTAGGAATATGTTCACCAAGATTAAAGCTAGTATTCACAATGTCAGAAAGTCTAGCATAAAATTCATCAAAGCATTCAGATTCATGCATGGTGATGGTTTCAAATTGAGTTGTCAAATTTTGCAACTTAGATTCTTTCACAGCATTAGTTCCTTCATGGGTGAGTTGTAAAACATCCCATGCCTCTTTTGACGTGGTGCACGTCATTATGCGTTTGAACTCATCAGGTGTGACAGACCCAGAAATAGCACTTAGACCCTTAGAATTAAAAGATGACCATTTAAATTCTTCTTCAGTCCAAGAAGTGAAAGGTTTCAAGTTGATCACATTATCAACAGTCACGGAGGGAGGAGTCCACCCTCTTTCAACTAAAATCCAAACCCTTTCATCTATGGTTTTTAAAGCCGACCTCATTCGGGCTTTCCAATAAGCATAATTTGTCCCGTCAAAAGCATGCATTTTATTATTTAACTTCTCCATTTGAACACGCACTTTTTCAAAAATCAATTTTTTCAGAAAATTGATATGTTAGAAAAATTTTGCGGAAAATAAGAATACGCGATAGATTAGCGTAACCTGCTCTGATACCAATTTGAGAACGTATGTGCTCGCGTTCAAATGATAAACTTATATATTAAACACCCTCTAACCCAAACAAACCCTAAACATGCAACAGTATGTGATTGAATAAGATAATGAACTAAGCAAGAACATTCAAACACATGCTTGTGAGGAAAAAATCCCCCAAAGGGGCAAAACCATTTATTTTCATTATAATATTATAACTGCACAATTTTGGATTACAATGAAAATACAAGTGACTAAGAATTACCCTCAGGTGTCGGATTCTGTAGTCGGCGGCTGGAAATGTCCCTTTCCAGGAGGGCTGCAATGAAGAAGAAGAACGGTCTTCTCCACAAGGGTATGAACAGCAAAACAGCGTTCCTGGGTTGCAAAGTGATTCACAAGTGTTTGGAAATTTGTGTGAATCAAAAACCTAAAGTCTTGGGCTCAATAGGTGAAGACTTAGAGTTTTTGTGCTCTGAAAATCATGTATGGAAGTCTTTTAAAACAACTCCCCCGAAGTTGGTATTTATAGGAAAACAGATGAAGAGATCCACATTCTTAAAACCTAACATTCTATCCAGCATAAAGGTACCTCGAACCGGTTTGGGTACCCTGCGAACCGATTCGTACCCCCGAACCGGTTCGGACTGGGTTCGGGAAAGCTCGCTGGGAACAGGGGCTAAACACTTAGAAAAATTCCCAGTATTTTTAATGTAAATATCTCCATTTTCAACGGGCCATAACTAGTTTACCGTAGCTCGGATTGAGGTGTCGTTTCTTCCAGTATCTTTGTTGCGGCAAGATCTTCAACTTTCCAGTTGACCGGTCCTCCGGACGATGGCCTTAAAATTACCAATTTGCCCTTGAACATCCCTATCATGCCTTGTTTCACTGATTTGACTTCTCTTGCGTACCACTTGCATTACGAGCCTAGAATCAAGGAACGTGAAGTCGTTGATGCAGATGAGGGATACATTAATGGAGATAATGCATGCTTGATTCCCGGAATTCGGATTGAGGCCGTCATATGAGATCGATTAGGGACGTGCCAAATGTAACGGCGTACGACATACAAAACTGTAAGATAACGGACATGAGAATTATGTCCTAACAGTTCTAGAGTCCTTAGGAACCTGTGCGGACGTATTACGCCTTCTGCATTTCTTTTGATTTGATATAGAGCCTTAATATTAAGATCGTTAATTTCTCTTGTGAGATTTTGTTCCCCTTCTATGATACGAGAACCTCAAAAATCTTTTGCACGTTCGTGTGAGATTTGAAAGTCGTATGAGGAAGGGCATCAGAAGAGGCTGTTGTGAAGGCGTCATGAGACGGGATTACTAAGAACGGTAAGTTGTAGTCGGGGATGAGGGACACTTTAGAGGTCACTCCCTTCGTAGCATTATTTTATATTTCTACCACGACTACTAAGTATAGTAGATATAGTTTTTCAAGTACCGCTAGAAGTAGGAAGTGATACTAAGATTGGGATTTCAAGCGATGTTACAATTGAAGTTGAAAAGCCCTTGATAAGGACTACATATTGAAGTTCGGTCAGATGGAGGAAGTGTAACCTCATTTGGTGGAAGTACAAGGCCCGGGAGTTTTGGCCTAGAGAGGAGGTACAGAAGTGCCCAGGTGCGAAGATTCGAAGGAAATCTTTCACCCATAGGAGTAATGTTGAAATGGCGGATATGGTAGTCACCATATTTTAGTAGAGCGGGAAGTTTTGCCCATAGAGAAACCTGGTAGGCATTTTCAATAACGAGTTTCTCTGGGATATCAGGAATGATGAGAAAGTAGATTCTCAAGTATTCACGCGAGGTTCGGTCAGAAGCCGACAGTGAATAAAGGGTGTTACGGTTAAGGAAATTGTGCACTGAAATAAGGTTGGTACAAGGAAGAGAGAGAGCCTTTCAGTGGAAATGATAGTCTCATAAATAAGTGTTGCTAACACTTATAGAGAAGTAGTGTTCGTGAGACCCCATCGGTGGACATCCACCCGGGGAAGACTTGTTGATATAAGACGAGGGAGGCCAGTAGCGTGTTCTCTTTATTAAGGAAGTTAAGGGAACTTTGCGGGAAATCGTCTGGTAGCTAGAGATGGAGAAAAAATTTGACGTGGAATGTGGAACCACGCATTTTGATCTTGTCGATTGAAGACAACCGACAAGAAAAGGGTGCCTAGTTGGGGCATAGATGGAAGTAGTTTTGTTCAGTTAAGACTAGAATAATATGTCTAGGAGCCATTGGTAGTGGCCAAAGAAATTGGCAAGAATGTGAGTGGGAGTTCCACCTTAGTTAGAGGTGGAGCCTTCCTTATGATAAGATGGAGTAGCATGGTATTACCCCTAGATTCGGGTGTGTAAAAATTGAGCTTGTGGTAGTATCGATATTATTATAGTGAATGTATATATATGACTTCCATGGTAGGGAAGTTCTATATTTTTCTTCACTCATTATGAGGCGAGTGATGATACTTTAAAAGTATATGTGTGGTATGTGCTAATTGTATTATGTGTTATACGAGTGGGAATATTCTTGGTTTGGTTGGAGCGATAGCAAATGAATAAATCGCGAGGCTATCCTATGTCTAGTTTCAAAATCAAACTAGTGGTTCTATAATATCTCTCCTGGATACAGGTTGAGACTTTATAGAGGTGGCTTAACGTATGTAGGAAATTTTCATTATTTGTTTTGTTTGTTTTGTTTGATTGTTTGTTTGCTTTGTTTGTGTATGACGCTGACTTATCTCTACGACCAACAAAGTTAAGTAGTAATGTATCAGAGGGGTTCCTTGTTTGGATTTTGCTTTTGCGAGACGCTCCACGCGTGAACCTTAATGACGTTGGGAGTAGAGAGATACTATTATTCCTCTCTTATTTTATTTTATTTTATTTTATGGTTGAGATGATAGGTTGGAAGGTTTAGCCAAGAATCACGTGATAGAGTGATTAAAGGGCTAACCTGATGTGCGATATAGGAGCACTGTAATAGTCCTTCCCTCTGATCGATGTGAGGGAGACTAAGATATGAAAGTTGGATTGAGACTTATGGTTATGCCTTAATGAGAAGGCCATTTAAAAAGATGTATGTATGTATATTGGGATAAAGTATTTGTGGCATCTTACAGAAAGTAAATGCCAGGTTAGTTAAATTTTTAGTTAATTAAAATGGTAAGACATAGAAGTAGAAGTGCATTAGTAGGGTCACGAGTTAGAATTTTATTGGTCCCGATCATGTGTCTTAGACAGTTATATCTTGACGACCGACGATGCGAGGTAGTAGTGTAACGGGAGGGTTCCTTGTTTGGATTTCTCCTTGGCGAGACGTCCCACACATGAAACCGAGCGAATGTTGGAAGTTGGGAAAGGTCTTGGACACTAGGGATATAACTAATATTATACTTATACGGATTGATTAGTATATATATCGACTTTAGGATTATTAGGATGTAAGGCCTTTAGGGCATGTAACATTATTTTAGGAAGGCGGTAGGGAGTTGACCACAATAGGTTTGTGGGTTAACTCTAAGAGGGATTAGGTCCCTTGAAATAAGATGTATGGAATCTCGAGCGATTCGAAATGTTAGACCAAGGTGAGGCCTTTCTTAGATAGAGTGTTACGTCGGTAACCTAGCTTTCGGGGAGTTAAAAGGATGAGTTGAACTTTTACTCCTACACTCGTGTTGTTAAGATCAAGAGTGAATTTAACGAACGAGTCTCTGCCAGGAATGGGAAGTATTAATACTGGAGCATGGACCCATTGTTCATGTGTCTCACAGACTTAAATTTCATGAGAGGTGTTATCCCACGCTCGATTTAAAGTTCGTAGCGGTAATATTCCCCTTAAAGAGATAGAGGCGCTGCTTCCTGGGCAGGAAATTGGATTTTCTTCGCGGGCAACAAGTTGTTGCAATATGTTGATTTGGGGTGGAAGAGTTGGTGTTTAGAGTTCATAAAGTACTATCAATTGGATATTCCCTTTCGCTAAGGAGGTGTGAATGGGGTGGCGGTGGCACCAAGTAGAGAACTATGGGAGTGATTAGCGGAGGCATGGGAAGCCTAGTGGAACGAGTTTAACCGAGAGGATGCTATATCAAGAGCATTCATGTTCTTGATCTACCATTTCACCTAATCGTGTGAAAAGAGTAGTGTGGAGCGAGGAAGGGTATGTCCGTGGACATTCTTATTGAGTTACCGTTATTGCAATGGTCATGATTATTGGTAAAGTTCCCGAAAGAGATGGGAACCGTATGGAAATGGAGTATATCTTACCACCCAAAAGTGGACAAGTGAATGGAAAAAGTTAACCAAATGTCGGAAGGCATGCCTTAAATTGGTATGTTCGACTTAAACGAAGTGATTGGGCTCATTGAGCCGCATACTTTTAAGGGCTACGCCAATGCGAATAGAAGTAAGTAGTATTGGGGTGAGCGATTATAAGTTAGAGTAGTTATTCCCTGGTAAGGATATAATGTGATTCGGGAAGTAAGGTAATTTGTGCCGAGATATGTAGGTATCTACTTCCGTAGTAGAAAGGTAGGATCGATAGTTTATGAGGAACGATTTGGTGTTATGTTAGAGCACGAAGAATGTAGACTAAGATCGAATAGTGATGACCTTAGTCCGAGTCCCATGGGGATGCCGCACTGCTGAGGGGTTTGTTAAGAATGATAGAACGGTAGTTTAGTATAATATACCTTTATATGGTGATACGATGCGCCAGAATTTTGAGAGCAAAACTCCATTTTAAGGGGGGGAGTATGTAACAACCCAGACTTTTGAGCGACTATTTTATATTATTTTGCTTGATGGGCTAATTTTAAAAAATAAGGGAAGTTGGAGTAAATATTATTTCCCGTGATATGAAGGGATAATATTTACTATGTTTTGTCTATTTACCGTTATGGGAAGGTAAATATCATTATATTGTGTTTTATTGCGTTGATATATGTCAAACGACGGTTATGACTCATATATAGATGGAAGTATAATTAATGAAATAAAATGAAGTTGGAACACAAAAATAATTCACGTTATTCTGAATGCCAAAATAGGGGGTGCGGTTGTTTTTAGAATAGTTAAGATAGTCGAAATAAGTGCCAAGTTGTATTTTTGACTTTCGGGCACTTTTAACATGTTATGACTCAATTATGTGGATCCGAGTCATTTTATTGGTGTATTAGCAATTAAAAGAGGAGAATTTATGTTTTAAACCCGTGTAAGTTTCCCAACCCCTTTTCTTTATTCATTCTTATGTTATAAGACAAAGGAGAGAGAGAGAGAGAGAGAGAGAGAGAGAGAGAGAGAGAGAGAGAGAGAGAGAGAGAGAGAGAGAGAGAGAAGAGAGAGTTGGGAGAAATGGAGAAAAAGAGAGAAAATGGAAGATTGGAGCCGGAATCCGTTGCTACCGAAAGAGAATTCGAGACTACAACCTCGAGGAAAGTTTCTTACTTTCTAGATATTGATTTAATGTGTTAAATTACATGTATAGTTAGGTTTTTGGAGATTTAAACCATTTATGAGTTTTGGGTGTTTTTGGTGTATAACCCTTAAATCTTGGTTTTAATTTTATTTGAGGAGAAAATATTATTTAGAAATTGTGTAGAAATGATTTGGTAATAATTATTGTTGTTGATGATGGAAGAAATCAAGTATTTGGGTGTTTTGGGAATTTAGGGTTCATACAACCCGTAGCCCAAACTGGGCAAATTTGCAGGGCCGAATCGATTCGGCTCCTAGGCGAATCGATTCGGTTAGGGGGCAGGATACAGGTCTGGGAGATTGAATCGATTCGGATAGCTACAGAATGTTGGTCTTACTCACTGAATCGAATAACTTTTGGGCAAATCGATTCGCCACTAGGGGCGAATTGATTCGGCCCTAGGGCTAATCGATTCGGTCGCCCTGTTTTTGTTAGATTTTTTCCTAGTTTGATTTTAGCCCTTTTTCTTTTAGGTACAAGGTTTTGGGACCTTCCTTTGGGAAGTAATTAAGAGTCCTAGAGGGTTATGTTGGGTAGACAAATTTTCTAGGCTAGTATGGGGATAATTGGGCTTATCCTAAGGGTTAGTTTGTGTAGGTTAATATCCGAATGATATAAGAAGTTAACCTAAAAATAAATTGGATGTAAAATGTAAATGTTGAGACTTTTGGGGAGTCTATTATTAAGGGAGACTCACCTTAATGATTTGGGATATAGTTGTGGACTCTGGGAGACTTGTTGGAGGATATTAGCACTTCGGGTCTTAGATCATTAATAAAATCTGACTTTAAGAATAAGAAATGCACATTCTAGAATTGGCATTTCATCATTGAAAAGAAATGATTTTGAGAATGTAAAAATGAATGATTTCAAATGGAAAAATAAATGATTTTCGTAAATGATAATTTACATGTACACACCTCTCTAAATCACTACCATAAGGGAAGTTGCGCGCGTTAAGGAGAAGTCCCCTGACTAATGAATGTAGGGTGAATATAGTCCTTTGGCCATATGACCGGTTATTGTATATTTGTTTTATGCTAGTGAGGTAATTCTGGGTGTGGTTATGACTCACTCGCAGGGGTATGGCCGCTTCCTGACATTTCGGTATGATCTCAGGTTGTCTTGTTTGGTAGGCCCTGGAAGATGATAACCATTTAGGGGCGCGTCTAGTGGGGAAACCTGGAGGGATGGTCTTAGAAGTTTTATATGTATGTGAATATAACTATTCTTAATGATGTGGGACATTATTGATGTTAAAGCATTTTATGATAATAAAATCGCTTTACTTACATTTCCCGGATGGAAGAAGGGAAATGGGGAAGTTAAATACATTTTTCGAATGGAAGAAGGAAAATGGGAAGATATGAAATGAAAGAAAAGCATTTTTATGTTAATAAAACTTGCTTTAAATATATATTTTTCCTGGATGGAAGAAAGGAAATAAAATTGGTAAAGAAAGTTTTTACATGAAATTGAAGTGGTAAACATTTGATAAAATGAATTGCCATATACGTGTTTCCTAAAGAAAATAGGGATTGTACCTTTAGATGGTGAATAGATTTATTTATGTCTCCTTGAGTAATGTAGATGAGTTCTCCCATGTATATATATGTTCATGGTGCATCATTGATATTGCGCTAGGTTGTATTTTTAGATGTGAGAGGTGAGAAATATTATGTTAATTGCGAGAGAATTACGCACTTAACTGTCATGCATTTTAGTCACATGGTAATCATATCTAATCGGGCCCTGACCCGTCTATATTTCTTTGTTTTGCATGCAACTCTTTATCCGTTCAGGTGCTCTACCGCATAACCACCCGTATTGACCTTCCATTCCAGTTGTCCTAGAGCTACAACATTTTGCGGATGTTGTAGGTTAGTTGTTTTAGACGCTCCGATCTTTTGTACTCTAGTTATGATCAGTACATTAATTCGGGTGTGTTTCCCAACCGGTGTAATCATTTATTATACTGTGATATGTAAATTTTAATACTCAGTGTAACTATTGTATTGGTATGTTAATCGACAGCTTATTCGGTTATTAATTATTTTATTGTTGTTCCTTTATCCGATGATTTTTGGTATCCACCGTTTTTTTAAATTGGATTGTCTAAGTGTTTTTCTTTTACTTATAATTTTTTTTTTAAATTTACAGTCCATTTTCTAAAATGATTGGTGGTTATCTCGTACTATTATTTTAATCGAAAGTGATGCTGAGAATGGACCATCTATGATTCCTATGATTATTAGAGTATTGGGCTAGCTACCTATTATTTTAGTAGGCGGGATGTCACATATTTATTTTATGCCTAGTAGTTTAGTTTTGTTTACTTTCCTTCTCATTTGATTATGAGACTCCTTTAATGGATTTGGTAGGCCATTCGGTTCCATAGTTGTTACGTTTTCATTCAGATATTTCATTATGGATTCAGTTTATTGTAGTTTTTATTTAATTTGAGATTTGGATCTTATTGGAGTTTAGCATTGTGATGGATTTCATATCACCTGAATGGTTATTATTTGTGGGATTAATTTAATTTTATGGAAGAAATTTTATCTCTAGTATCTGTCAAATGCTAATAATGATATTTAATTTAGTTCGCACCCGACATAGTTTTGGTGGTAGCCGACGCTAGAATTACGCGGGGTGTGGCAGATGGTATCAGAGCATGGTTTTAGGTCTCGTAGGTTGTGAGTCCATTTAGCTTTCGCGTTACCAATCTTTGGTCCCTTTAATGATTCGTACTTCTTAAGGTAGAGTGTCTAGCATACGTGTTTGATGTGTTTCTTGGAGATATGGAGTTTTGTGTGAAGGAGGTTGTAGGCATTGAGGTTAAAACTAGTAATCTGAATGCGAGGATACTTAAGAATGATTTTGGGGGACGAGATTCTTTTGGAGATTGTTAGTACAGATGTTAGTTATCGTACATATCAATTTTGGTGATGTGAAGAAATTTGAGGACATTAGCGTTTTGATGACTTTTGGCGACATAATCGAGTGATGATTCACGAGAGCGCATGGTACGCCATTATTTTCATAGTTAAGCATGTATACATATATGATATATATATAATTATATATATATATTGTATTTTCGATCGTGGGATTACGTGTGGGTAGGATTGGGTGTATGGGCACCTAATCTAGGTACTCTATGGGTAGGCATATGTGAGCCTTATTTTATTTTGTGCATTTACGCTTCGTAGAATTTTTTGGACGAAATTCATGTGCTAGTGGGGAAGTATGTAACACCCCATAAATTTAATAAGTATTATTTAAATTAATTCAGAATTTTTGGGTAAAATAAAATTTTTGAATTGATTTATTTTACTAATTTAAAATGTTGGGTTTTAATATTGAAAAGTAGGATTTTAATCGAAATTAAAATCAAAGTTAAAAAAAACGGTTGTCACGGTTCTGGGCAGTGACTAATGGTTAAATTTGTTTCTTAGTTTAAATAGAATCCTATTAGAATTTGAACTCCTAATCATTATAAATTTAAACAAATACGTTGCTAAGTTCTTGAAATCGCTTTTTCCACAACTCTTCCTCCAGAAGACTGTGACACCCCACTTAAAATAATAACGGGTGGCCAGCCCTATATTACAATTAACCAGGAATCTCAAGTGGATCATTCTCAGCATCTACTGACGATACTAAAATAAACATAGCTAACTAACCAATACTAAAAAAAGCGGGTGCCAAATTTTTTTAAGACGTACAATAAGCATTAACCAACCAATAACATAATAACTACAAAATATGATGAAGTACACACACATGCTAAGATAAAGGAGAATAGTTCTAAAGTATACCATAAATACACAAAAGAAAATACCCGAATATGCTGTCAGGTCACAAATAATACAACAATCTGAGAAAATAAATATAAAATTGCTACAAGCACAACCCTTGGGTGTAAACCCAATATACAAACTAAATCCTAAACTATATTTACAAACGATAGGAAATGGATATAATAAAATCCCTCAACAGTCCGCATCTGCTACAACTCCACGAATACTGGATAGAAAAGCATCATTGGAGTCCTTGTGGAGGAACACCTAAAATAATACAATATACGCATAGCAAGAGAAAAATATAAACGTGTCAAAGCCCGAGGTGTGAAAACATTTTAGCAAGTGCATTAAAATACATAATAATTATAAATGCACTATAACATGATTAAAGTGGAGTCGCACTCTCCTGGAACTCCAACTCACCCCTCAACTAGAGCGCGCACCTAAATGTATGCACATGGTCCTTGATTAACTACCCAACACGTTCCAGGGACAATCCAATCTAACCTACGCCTAATCCACACTCACGTAACCCATCATCCAAATCATAACCATAACTTCCTATTCTACACTAACCCAAGTGTTCATCTGAACTTTAAGTTAACATATAAATATACATATACCTATCTCTTACTAGAAATCATCGAATTCTAGTTATTAACTTACACAAGTTATTAGCATCCAAATGATAAGGGCTAAACTTCTCTCAACTCTCAACATTGCGCTACGTTTTGTGCGTGGGATGTCTCGCAAAGCGAAATCCAAACAAGGAACCCCCACCCCCCGATACACTACTCCTTAACAATGTCGATCGTCGAGATCCATTACGCCCTCGGTGCACGACGCATATAACATCAACTACTTATGTAGAGTATTACGCTAGTTTATTCTCATAAAGCATTATTTCGCTATAACATATAAATCCAAGTACTAAGGACTAAACTTATCCCCACTCCTAACATTGCACTGCGATTCGTGCATGGGACGTCTTGCAAAGTGAAATCCAAATAAGGAACCCCCCCTGATACACTACTCTTTGACAATGTTAGTCGTTGAGATCCATTATGCCCTCGGTACCCAACCCATAACTTCAACTATTTATGAGGAGCAATAATCTCTAATTACACAAATAAAATATTTCACCGAACTTTTAGGGTCTATACAACATCATTCTAGTTATAAAACACAGTCATTCAACCCTAGAAAGCAAATACACATAACACGCTTAGCATACATATAAATATACAAAACCCAATCACTTATGGATATAAAAATACTTTACAATGCTATCGTCTTCCAGGAATTACTCGCTTTATCCTGGGTTACCAGTTATCGGACTATTATCACACTGCCCTGGTAATAAAAACAAATCACAACGTATAGGAAGCGGCCATAGTTCTGAACCTGAAAGTGAGAACGAATCATACCCAAGACTTCTCACCCAGAATAAAATCACAAAATAAATAAAGGATGACTATGACCTGGGGACTATACGCAGCCTGATCCTCAAGCCAAGGGCCTCACCACATCGCGCAACTTCCCATGATACCACTGGAGGGTATGCTCACACAATAAATATATATATATATATATATATATATCATTCACATTAGATATATATGCAATCACATTATATATGCGCAAACCATCACACAAGGTCTATACATTCACGCCATCTCTATATATGTATATATACACACCGATATATAGTGATTAACCCGTCTATCAGTAGATACAAAATTTATTCTAGCCGGTAATATGCTAAAAAATTACCAAAAGTGATTCTGGTTCAGTTGATCATACGAACCATTGACGTTATCACCTTTGTGATTTAATACAAAAATCCAGCATCACTAAGCGCATCCTGCCTCTCTCTTATTGACCCATAATTTTCTCCACATATGAAATCTCGATGATAATAGTATTCCCCACTAGTCGATACGATAATCTTCAATTTGTACTCTCTCAAAATAACTCGATACGCCCCTAATATTTCATCATATGTGAAACTCTCTAAAAATCTCCAAAACATACTTCTCATAACATATTTAAGGTTCCTAAGTTTCAGACCCAAAAGGCAAAGGGGGTAGGATTAAAATCCTATTCTTGGGCTAAAAATAGAGGACCGGTCGACCGCAGTTCTAAATTTTTCCTTAAGAAGCAAGCAATAGGCTTTTCCTTTGAGGCGCGGTCGACTGGCCTCCTGGTCGCGGTCGAGCAGCCATACCAGATATCTCAGCCAACCTTCATTTTGGATGAAATCCAACTTTGCAAAAAAAAAATACCAACTTCTAACCACAAATCTTCAACCCAATCATGTTTCTAACATTAAAACTCATCAATCAGATTAATCCAACTAGTTTACAACCTCAAATCCATATATAAACATCAAATGTAAGATTTAACCCAAAAATCTAGGTTTTAACATACTAACTCAAAATCCATATTTATATCCACAAATCATGAAATAAATGACACACATGAATTATTTAACAAGTTTAATCACTTCCCTCAAGCTTTTCTTCTTTATCTTCTTACTTTCCTCTTCTCTCTCTCTCTCTCTCTCTCTCTCTAGGGCTTTCTCATTCTCGGAAATGAGATTGTTATCTCCCATAGGCTTTTTAAGCCTTATCTCCAAAATACCCAACTTCAAATGGTAATACACACTTTAAATGACTCGGTTACTTTAATTTGAGTCAAATGAACTTAAAAATATTCTAGAACCCAAATAAGACCCAAGCATATTCATTTTGACTATCTCGACCCATTCGGGATCAACCGCACACTCAGAATCGTTATTCGAAATACTGTCTAACATCCTCAAATATTGACCTCAATTGCCAAATTTAAAATTCTACAATTTAAATAAATACTATTTCTCCCAAAAATAATTAAATTTACGGTCCCAAATTCACGGGGTAATACAGAGACTTCTCCAAAATATTTTCCTTTCATGTACAAACATTTGCCCAAATTTTCTTTAAGGTTTCAACACAAGATTTGTCAAGATTAACTTGGTTTTCTCAAGACGCGTCAAGAACGGACCTTTATTAACTTTTTGAGAATAATACATCTTTGAAATCAGAATTATCAATCAAATTTTTATTCAGGCATGGATACTCTATTATCTTCCTTTAGTATTA
Source organism: Sambucus nigra (assembly GCA_949130495.1). Classification (NCBI taxonomy): domain Eukaryota; kingdom Viridiplantae; phylum Streptophyta; class Magnoliopsida; order Dipsacales; family Adoxaceae; genus Sambucus; species Sambucus nigra. The sequence goes on from OX422208.1 coordinate 591,405,016, forward strand.
TGCGTTTTAAGTGTCACCTAAACCTTTAATCACATGTTATTCTTAAAATAAATTAGCAACTTAATTAGAAAAAGTGATAACTTAATTTGGTATTATTTTGATGAAAGATTTTAGTATGGATTAAGACTTGAAACCCTTGGGTACGTAGGAGAGAGTAGTGGGTTTTGGTTATTATGGGTGTTGTTTGCATGTAGATTTTTATGGGGGTTATTTAAATAAAATCGGGATGTGTCCACACACATGAAACATTTGTAGTAAATAAATGACGATACTGAAATCTATTACCACCTGATAAGTGATGATGAGCTCAAATTGTAGTAACCATGGCAGCCATAGAGATGTATGTGTGTGCAAGTGTATAGAATGGGATGAGTATAAGAGGAATAAGACAATGATGTATAGTGGTTCATCCAGTTATGCCTACATCCACTGTGAGTGTGTGATCCACTAAGTATGGGCACTAATGGCCTTGGATACAATGCACATAAGCTCCCTCTCTCTCCACTACGTGTACAAGCAGAGTTTTATCTAGGGTTACAATTATCGATCCCTTTACAGGGTTGTAGGTGACAAGTATATATAGGTCTTGGGGGTTGTAGTGTACCCCCTAAGCATGCATGGTGCATGTGAGTGATGATCTAGCTAATCCCCTGTTGACACCTGTAGATGCCACCTGTGATTAATGATGACATAATATTCCCTCACGTGAGGGGGTGATATTATTATAACGGCATTCCACGTGCCATATGAGTCCCACGAGCATTGTTCCATGCGTCTCCCAAACCACGCGCTGTGATGATGTCACCCTCGGCCTATGGTATGAGGTCGAGGGCAAAGTTCCTGCTGGCAGCGAGCCTTGCCTAGCTTGGGCCTTGTACTGTCGTACCCTCGGATCGTCGTCTGAGGCATGCTGAGGGGTCGGACCCTTGAAGATTCATTTGGGTCTGATGAGGGGTCGGCCCCTTAGAGGGTCGTTTGGGCTTGATGAGGGGTCGGCCCCTTAGAGGGTCGTCTGGTCCTAATGAGGGGTCGACCCCTTGGAGGGTCCTCTCTGGGCCTAATGAGGGGTCGGCCCCTTGGAGGGTCATCTGGTCCTAATGAGGGGTCGGCCCCTTGGAAGGTCATCTAATATTGGCTGAGAGATCTCCTTGGCCTCGTCCAGGTGGGGGATGCCCTCGGCCTGGCCGAAGGTATGTATGGGTATATCAATCACCCCCAACCCTTAGCCATCGATGTTGTTAAGATGGCTGATGGATAGTGTTTCTTTTGATATGAGTGTATGATCAGTTTGATGAGTGACACATGTTAAGCTGATGTGACACTTACGCAAATATCCACTGTCGTTCCAGTTTCCCAGGCGTGGCGGCTGCACACTTGGCTTGGGACTTTGTGCCCTAATGATGCCCTCCTCGTGGGCCGTGTTTTTCCTTGATTAATGGGACACTTATTAGCAAGGTATTTAAATAATTTTTCCAAGTTATTTCCCTTCTTCTTCTCCGCGCCCAAGCTTCTCTCTCTAGTTTCTCAACAGAAAAACCACCATTTCTATAACTTCACCATTTTGAGCTTGGCAGTCTCGTTGTTCCCTCTCAGGTAATCCCTCTGTCCTAGTGCCCTCTTTACCTTCCATTGTTGTTTGCTTTCTTGTTTTAGTCTTGTAGGACTCAATTTTTCTTTAGCTTTTTTATATCTTTCCGGCGTTCTTCCTCGGTGAGTGGTTCTTGAGTGTTCTTGATCTAAATCCTTTATTTTATGGTTTTAATCCAAAAGTCCAACTTAGTCAACGGTGAGATTGTTTGTAGTTAGCTTAGCCAAATTCTTCTAAGTGTAGGGTCTTCCCCTTAATGCTTAGGAGTCTTTACGATTAAGCCGAGGAATTCCCATCCCTAAGAGAGAAGTTCTTCGTAGAGATCAGACGAGTAAAGGAAGAGGAGGAGAGAAGACTAGGGGCTGGCCCTAATTGGGTACGACCCATTTTTCCCATTCCATTAGCCACTATCGTACCCCCTGAGTCCTGTGGGTCGTCTGGTCGTCCAGCCGAGAGTCAATCGTACGAGGGAGAAATGGATCAGAAAGCATCATTGCCGACAGGTGCTGGCCCTTCTGGGAGGGGGGAGACATCCACTCTCAGCCCAGGCCGATAGGCTGAGGGTACAGCACCTTCTGAGGTTGTTCATGTAACAGTATTGTCCCCTTTTGAGTTTCCAGTAGCCTTTCCAAATGGTCCCCCAGAGGTTGGGGGATCTGGGGACGAGAGAGATGAGGATGACAGTGAGGGATCTTATGATGGCGATGATAGTCAAGTTGAGACTTTAACTACTTCCACTTATGTATCGTCAGTCAAAGACCATGAAGAAAGCTTGCCCAAAAGATCACTTCCCTATGCCTCTTTGGCATACAACCTAACATAAGTATGAGGGTTCCCACTGCATCTGAGAAAGTTTTTGAGCGTGACGAGGGAGAGATTGCTGTCTACGAGTATATGTTAAAGGTCAAAGTTAGGTTCCCTCTACACCCTTCTATAGTCAATATCTTGTTTTCCCTTGGTGTTGTCCCTTCTCAACTTCCTCTCAACTCCTGGAGGACCATCCTCGGTTATGTTTCTTTATGTAAAAATACCTTCACCGACGAGCCTTCGGTCGATGTGTTCTTAGCTTGTTACAACATTACTTCCTCGTCCAAACAGCCTGGGTACTATCATCTAGGGGTGAGGAAGTTTGGTAAAAAACTTCTCCACGTGGCACAAACCTCTAACCATGACTGGAAGAAGAGATTTTTCTTCATTTCTGGGGATTGGGAATTTGCCGTCAGGGCTCAGCCTTTGGACGATGATCCGAGAGTTCGAAGGAGATGGTCTAACCCCTCTATGAAGGCTAGGTCAGACCCCAAACTTAGTCTAGATGAATAGGACATAGTCGAGTATCTGAGAGAGCGAGGGAAAGAAGGTGGCCTTGCAAAATTTTAAGATTTGATGACCCCTCGCTTCCTCAAAGAAGTTGGTCTGAGGGTCGGCTCCTTGACAGAACTATGTGAGTGGTTTTTTGTTCAATCTTTGATTTTTTCCAAGTGTTTTATTTTTGACTCTATATCTCTCTGATGTGTTGTCTCCTTTTCAGGTCGTCATGCAGATATCTCTGACCAACTTTGTGAAATGACTACCCCAAGCTTATTGTTTGGTTTGGGCAAGAAGAAAGGCAAAGATCCTCAGCAGGCTTCGAGGAAGTCAAAGGCCGTGAGGCATACACCTGTCGAACCATCTGCCGACAAACATAAAAGAAAGGGCCCAGAAGTTCCTACTGATCCTCGGTCGAATTCAAGGACGAGGGAGAGGGTGAGGGTGGAGGCATCTGAGGGGACTGGCTCCTCTTCCAACATGGGGGCCTTTTGGTCCCAGAACTTGACATTTTTAAAGGCTGAGCCGTCTTCCCTCATAGCCAATCTGAGGGCAGCCAAGGATTCTATGTTCTCTACCCCCTCGGCCGCTGACTATGACTTTTTGTCAAAGATGCCCCCGACTAAGGTGTATTATTATGGTCTGCAAACTCTGGCCCAGGTATTTGTTTTTACTTCGTTTCTTCAGTTAAATTTTTCACTAACTGTTCCCTCGGCCCTTTGACATGTGTCTTTTTCTGTGCAGTCTGTTTGCGCCTTCACATCAGCTACCAAGTGGATGGCCGAGAACCAACAGAGATTTTATGAAGCCGAGAGGTCTATTCAGCACGAGGCTATTTTGAAGACCGAACTCGATACTACAAAGGTTGAGTTGGAGATGCGAAGACCGAACATGAAAGGGTCCTAGACGAGCTGACGAAGCAACATGATGCAGATCTGAAGGCTAGGGATGACCTCTTCAAGACGAGGGAAGAAGCCCTGAATGCCTAGTTCAAGAGTGATCTAGCCGAGGCAGTGAAGAAGGTAGAGGCCGATACAGTAGAGGCCTACAAACTCTCGGATGAGTTTCAAGGCTTCGGTCTTGAATACTTAGAAAGGGGGATCAGGATAGCCTGTCGGTGGGTCATCCTCAAGTTTGTTGATGTTGTCTCCTCAGTTCGCCCCTCTCTTGAGGCGGTTTAGCTGGATGACCCCCTGATTGCCGAGGCCTTAGCTCATGTCGAATCTCAAGTGCATGCTGAAGGTACCGGAACTTCTGAGGCTCGGCCTGTCTTGGTCATAAAAGAAACTCCCATCGATGTTGAGGCCCGACCCTCTGATGCCGCTCAATAGCGTGGCTGTTTGTAGCCAATACCCTCTGCATGTAATTGTACTTTTATTTTTGTTGGACAAACATCTATAACATTTTGTAATATAATGCCTCTTTTTGTCTTTTGTGCTTGTCTCTTGTATGATTTTCCTTGTGATGTTTTTAAATTGACAATCTCACTAACCCATCCCTCGTCTTTCTTGAGGGTAAATGAGGGGTCGTCCCCACCATTTTCCCTCATCATAGCCGATGGTGGTTATTAAGTCCCCCTCGTCTTTCTTGAGGGTGAATGGGGGGTCTGCCCCACCATTGACCCTCATTATAGCCGAGGGTGGTTACAACCAACTTAATGGATTAAGTCCCCCCTCGTCTTTCTTAAGGGTGAATGGGGGATCGACCCCACCATTGACCCTCATTATAGCTGAGGGTGGTTACCACCAATATAATGGTTTGAGATTTCAAGTCCCCCTCGTCTTTCTTGAAGGTAAATGAGGGTCGTCCCCACCATTTGCCCTCATCATAGCCGAGGGTGGTTACCACCAACTTAATGGTTTAAAAATTCAAGTCCCCCTCATCTTTCTTGAAGGTAAATGAGGAGTCGTCCCCACCATTGACCCTCATTATAGCCGAGGGTGGTTACCACCAATCTAATGGTTTTAAATTTCAAGTCCCCCTCGTCTTTCTTGAGGGCAAATGGGGGGTCGGCCCCACCATTGACCCTCATTATAGCCGAGGGTGGTTACCACCAACTTAATGGACTACGTCCCCCCTCGTCTTTCTTGAGGGTGATTGGGGGGTCGGCCCCACCATTGACCCTCATTATAGTCGAGGGTGGTTACCACCAATTTAATGATTTTAAATTTCAAGTGCCCCCTCGTATTTCTTGAGGGTAAATGAGGGGTCGTCCCCACCATTTGCCCTCATCATAGCCGAGGGTGGTTACCACCAACTTAATGGTTTAAAAATTTCAAGTCCCCCCTCGTATTTCTTGAGGGTAAATGAGGGGTCGTCCCCACTATTTTCCCTCATCATAGATGAGGGTGGTTTCCCACCAACTTAATGGTTTACAATTTTCAAGTCTCCCCTTGTCTTTCTTGAGGGTAAATGAGGGGTCGTACCCACCATTTGCCCTCATCATAGCCGAGGGTGGTTTCCCACCAACTTAATGGTTTAAAATTTTCAAGTCCCCCCCTCGTCTTTCTTGAGGATAAATGAGGGGTCGTCCCAACCATTTTCCCTCATCATAGACGAGGGTGGATGTAATGAGTATAACCCCAATCATACTAGAATTAATCAAACAAAAAATGAGGGACCAATGTGACATTCTCATTAACATTATAATTGTATTGGACCAACACATTCATTACAACTACGGTCTGATAGGACGTTACAACACTACTGATAGTATTTCTTCAAATGATCTGCATTCCAGGGGTTGGAAAAGGGTTCCCCTTCTAGGTTTACTAGTCTATAGGTTCCAGGGATAACTTCATCAATGACCCTATATGGGCCATTCCAATTTGGGTGGAGCTTGTTAGGATTTTGCCAAGTCTTTTTGAGGTTTAAGCCCCTACTGCGATTGGCCTTTGTCTCACCCTCTGGTTGTATAACCTTGCAGTCCTCTGCTGGTAAGCAGCTTACCTTATCTCAGTGTCTTCCCTCCTTTCCTCAATCAGGTCCAAGTCAAGTCTCCTCTCTTCCACATTTCTCTGGGGGTTATACATTTGGACCCTGTGAGTAGGAAACCCAATCTCGGTGGGGATGACGGCCCACAATACAGGGTTTCACCGGTAGGAGTCTTCATCATCGTCCTGTAGGCCCACAATACAGCGTACAACTCCTCAACCCATCTTCCTTTTGCCTTCTCGAGTCTCTTCTTGATCCCGTCTAGGATTGTTCTGTTTGTTACTTCAGTTTGCCCATTGACTTGTGGTCGACCTGGGGACGAGAAGAATTGTTTGATACTCACCCTTTCATAGTACTTCTCTAGAGATGTATTCTTGAATTGAGTCCCATTATCCAAAATGAGGGTGTTGGGGAGACCATATTTGCATATAATGTTTTTCCAGATAAACTGGAAGGTCTTCTGCTCGGTGATCGTTACCATCGGCTCCGCTTCCACTAATTTTGAAAAATAGTCAATTGCTACGATGAGGAACCGACAGTTATTGACGGCCCTAGGCAAGGGTCCTGCCAGGTCGATCCCCCACACTGCAAATGTCCATGGGGATGTGATGGAGGTAAGAGGCTGATGAGGCTGGTGAGGGATGGTGGCAAATCTTTGACATTTATCACACTTTTTTACATATGCCATGGCATCTTTCCCCAAGGTCGGCCACCAGTACCCCTGGGTTACTACCCTCTTCGCCAAAGACCTGCCCCCAATGTGGGTTGAACATGACCTCTCATGCACATCTTGCAAGATGTGTGGGACTTCATACGGGTGCACACATCTAAGTAATGGGAGCAAAGAACCCTTTTTTGTACAAAATGTCTCCGATGACAGTGAATTTTGCAGCTCTATATCTCAGCTTTTTCTTTTCTTATTTTTCTTCTATCATCTCCCCCTCTTTAATTTATTTGATTAGAGGGTCCATCCACGAAGCTTACCTGTTGATATTTAAGCAAGATCCAAGTGTTCCCTCTTCATCATCGATCGTTGGTCGAAGCAGAATTTCTACTGGGATTGTCCTCTTGATATCTATCCTAGTTGCTGAGGCTAGCCTAGCAAGTGCATTGGCTCAGCCATTATCAAGCCTAGGTATCCTCTTTTACTTTACTTCTCTGAATCTCTTCAATAATGTCTTTACCCTTTCAAGATATTTGTCCATTCTCTCATCCTTAGCCTCGTAGGCTCCTAGTATCTGATTCACCACTAGTATCGAATCACTATGGACCAAGACCTGACAGATACTAAGAGACTTAGCCAAGGAGAGGCCCTCTATTAGAGCCTCATATTCAGACTCGTTGTTGGAGGCTTTTAAGTTGAACCTTAGGGCGTACTCGATGTCTGTACCGTCTGGTGCTGACACTATTAATCCAGCCCCACTTCCGCTTTCGCAAGAGGACCCTTCAACGAAGAGGCTCCACACTGTCTTTTCCTCTGAGAAATTTCCCTTAGTGAAGGACCCCTGTCTAAAGAGATATCTTCCCTCTTCATTTTCGGCCATTTTTTCTCTAGTTGTGCTTGTCTCCACCTTTTCTGCGGGTGAGTCAACAACTCTGCCTTACCGTGTATCTGTCTTAGCGAGGCTTTCCTCTTCAGCCTCATCATCTTCCCAAGTAAATTCATCCATGAAATCAGCCAACGGTTGCCCCTTAATGGCCATCCTTGGTTGATATACAATGTCAAACTCTCCCAACTCTATAGCCCAGGCCATTAGCCTCCCTGATTTTTCTGGCTTGTGCAAGACCTGCCTAAGAGGAGAGTCAGTGAGGATGACCATTGTATGGGACTAGAAGTACGACTTCATCTTTCTTAATGCATGGATCAAGGCATAGGATAACTTCTCCATCCTTGGGTATCTTTGCTCTGCCCCCTGGAGTGCCTTACTATTGAAATATATGGGCTTTTGTACCCCGTTCTCTTCTCTCATAATGCCTGTGATGATGGTTGATTCTGAGATGGCTAGGTACACATATAGTCTTTCACCCGAAACTGGACGTGACAATAGTAAGGGAGAACCTAAGTATGTCTTTAGCTCCTTGAAAGCCTCATCACACTCTTCGCTCCATTCAAAAGCCTTTCTAAGAATTTTAAAGAATGGTAATAACCTGTCTGTAGCTCTGGACACAAACCTATTCAAAGTAGCCACTCGCCCTGTGAGCCTTTGAACGTCTTTGATGGTCTGCGGGGTCTTCATTTCTATGAGGGCCCTTATCTTTTCAGGATTAGCCTCGATGCCTCTTTGGTTGATAATGAACCCCAAGAACTTCCCTGCTCCAACCCCGAAGACACATTTGGTTGGGTTAAGCTTTATTCGATACTTGTCCATTGTGTTAAAGGTCCTCTCGAGGTCAGCCACATGATCCTCGGCCTTTAAACTTTTGGTCAGCATGTCATCTACATAAACTTCCATAGACTTCCCAATTTCATCTTGAAACATTTTACTCACAAGGCGCTGATACGTTGCCCCTGCATTTTTTAGGCCAAAGGGCATGACCCTATAACAGTATGTCCCCTTGTCGGTAATGAAGGCTATTTTCTCCGAGTATTCAGGGTTCATGAAGATCTGGTTGTACCCTGAATAGGCATCCATGAAGCTCATGAGCTCATAGCTCGTGGTAGCGTCTACCATCTAATCAATGCGGGGGAGAGGGAAGTTGTCTTTGGGGCAATGCTTGTTGAGGTCTGTGAAGTCTACACACATCCTCCACTTCCCGTTGGCTTTTAGGACAATGACTGCATTAGACAGCCATTCAGGATAGATGACCTCCTTGATAAACTCTGTATCTTCCAGCTTCTTGACCTAATCCCTAATGACCTCATACTTCTCTCGAGAATAAATTCTCCTCTTCTGCTTCACTGGCTTTGCACCCTCTACCACGTTGAGCTTGTGGCTCATAATTTCGGGGTCTATCCCCGGCATATCTACGTGACTCCATGCAAAGACACTCTATCTTCTCCTTAGCAGCTTGATGAGGTCTTCTTTTATGTCTATCTTCAGAGATTTACCGACTTGGATGGTTTTTTTCGGCTCATCCTCCTTTCTTGAGTTTTTTTCATCCTTGGGGTTAAGGGTGTCAATATTGTAAGTGGCTATCCCCTTCTTGTGCGCCTCTCTTTCTTTGGCGGAGTTAAAATAACATTCCCGCACTGTCGTCTGGTCTCCCTGGACTTCCTCTACCCCGTAAGGGGTTGGAAATTTAATCATCTGATGGATCGTAGACTGCACAACTTCAAACCCCTTGAGGGCTACTTGCCCCAGTATAATGTTGTAGGCCGAGAAGACATGTTCATCCATCACAAAGAAGCTGACCTTCTTGGTAAGCCATCTCAGCCACTCGTCTCCCATCCTAACGTTGGCCTCATACACTCCAAGGGGATGAACCTTTTCCCCACCAAACCCAATCGATGGGTGATGGTATGGGATGAGTCTAGAATGGGTGAGGGCTAAGGCTTTGAAGCACGACCTAAACATCACATCTGCAGAGCTACTCCCATCTACCAAGATCCTCGGCATCTCGCATCCGTGCACCCTGGTAGTGATGAGGAGGGGGTCATCATGTGGGGCTAAGAGGCCTTTGAAGTCCATTCCTGAGAACCCCACTATCAGAGTATCCATATCGACCTTCTTCCTCTTTTCTAACTTTGCCTCAATAGAGGATAAGTGTACAACTTTTGTTACTGCCTTGGCTTCATCTATATGGGCCTTCCTGTCGGCGACCTCTGACCCTCCTCCGGTTAGACCCCCGAAGATCATTCCCACACCGAGCGAGATCATATTAAGTCTCTTGACAGGGTCGTGGTCATCTCTTGGAGGGAGGTCAGGGTCGTTATCATCATCAGAAGGGTCATCCACTCTTTTTGGAGGACCTTCTCTACATGCATCGCCTCGCTTCTTTCTGGGGTCGTCCCCTCGGACCCTCTTGAAGGCAACTTTGTCAACGTACTTCCTTAATATCCATTCTTTTAACATTTTTTCAATCTCATCTTTCACATAAAAGTATTTATCTGTCAAGTGGACATGGTCTTGGTGAAATTCACACCAAAGGTTTTTGTTCCTCTTGTGGGGGGCTACCATCAACTTCTCAGACCACTTCAGGGACCGGTCACTCTTTATCTCATTGAGAATATGTTCGTAGATGATCGTCAGAAGGGTGTAATCAGCGAACTTTTTGTCTGTAGACCTCTTTTTCCCCTCTTTATTCTTCTTATGGTACTTACCCCCACTAGTGCCTTCTTTTTCATCTTCGTATTTTGCGGCCATCGTCTCTTCGGTGTTCATCACCTTTCCTGCTATCGACAACAATTCATCCATTGTCCTTGGAGGGTCTTCAGCAAGCTTCCATAATAGCTTCCCCTTTTGGAGTCCTCCAATGAGAGCGGTCATGGCTATGCTCTCCTCATAGTCTTCAACCTCTAACTTTTCTTTGTTGAATCTGCATACGTAGTCTCTTAGGCTCTCATTCTTCAACTGCTTAACATAGAGCAGGTGTGTGGTTTTCTTCTATGGCCTCACCCAAAAAAAAGTTATGGATAAACTGGTTTGCCAACTGCTTAAAGCTTTCAATGGAGTTTTTTGGATTAGACATGTACCAGACATGTGCAGCCCCAGTCAGAGTGCCAGAAAAGCACGACACCTCATCTCATCTGAGATAGAGTATATGTCTACCGCTGATTGATAAATCTCAATATGGTGGACAGGATTGGTACTCTCGTCATACCGAGGGGTGACAACTGGTGGCTTGAACTTGGATGGCATGGGGAAGTTGACTATCTTCACCACAAAGAGTGAGCCTATGGAGTATCCTCTCTTAAGAGGGTCCCGGCTCTAGCATCACCAATCTTATCCTTCAGTCACTAGATCGAGTCATTCCAGGGCCTCGTAGGGTCGGCCTGGCCGATGTTATCCCCTGCCACCTCTTTGAGGTGGATGGAGGGTTCTGCTGCGGTAGGCCTATGTCAGCTGTTTACTTCCCCTTGACCATCGTCCCATCCTTGGGGTCGGCCACCTGCTGCCTCCCCTTTGGACCTTGCAGCACTCCTTGATCTGGAGAATTTTTCCCACAGGCCATTTACTGGGCACAGCCTCTCAAAGGCCGACCCGCTGCTCAGATGATCAAAAGCAGAGCCCCTCGGGCGATCATCAGGATTTTTCCTTCCACACTTCCCTCTGCTCTCCTAAAGAGGTCGAACATTATTGTTGGAGATCTCATACGGCTCCCAGCATTCTATTAGGTCCTCCTCCCCCTTCAGATCATCATACCTGTCCTTAGGGCAAGGGTTTCCTTTCCTCTCCAGGCATAGACGTCGGGGGTCAGCAACATCCCTCCGCCACTGCGGAGGTGGTAAGTCTTTGCGTGGCGCCTGGGGTAATCCCCCGGCCTCATGATGCCCTGGAGCTGCTGCCGGAGTAATCATCTCAGGTGAGACCCCTGGTGGTCTTAGTATGTTTTGGCTTAGAGCTGTAAACTGCTCCTGCATGATCCGCTGGCTTACTGCTAGAGACTTCAAAGCGGCCTCCACATCAGCCATCTCAGACTCAGGTGGTGGTTGACTGGAACTGGGTCCTACTCCACTATCTGGTGGAGGAAGAGGTGGTGGTGGCATCTATGGTGCCATGTGTTTGAGCTATAGAGAGACGTATGACCAAAAGACTGAAGAGCTTGGAAACCCTAATGGGTCTCTTTCAATGGTGAAACAACTCCACAAAGGGGGAGATCTGGTTCACCACCAGAGTGCCCGGTGAGGTCAAGCTGTATAAAGGAAGAGATGTCTTCTCGTTCGACGGTGCCAAACTGATGATACTGAAATCTAGCACCACTAGATAAGTGATGATGAGCTCAAACTATAATAACCATGACAGCCATAGAGATGTATGTGTGTGTAAGTGTATAGAATGGGATGAGTATAAGAGGAATAAGACAATGATGAATAGTGGTTCATCCAATTAGGCATACATCCACTTTGAGTGTGTGATCCACTAATTATGGGCACTAATGGCCTTGGATACAATGCACATAAGCTCCCTCTCTCTCCACTGCGTGTACAAGCAGAGTTTTAGCTAGGGTTACAATTATCGATCCCTTTGCAGGGTTATAGGTGACAAGTATATATAGGTCTTGGGGGGTGTAGTGTAACCCCCAATCATGCATGGTGCATGTGAGTGATGATCTAGCCAATCCCCTGTTGACACCTGCAGATGCCACCTGTGATTAATGATGACATAATATTGCCTCACGTGAGGGGGTGATATTGTTATAACGGTCTTCCACGTGCCATATGAGTCCCACACGCAATGTTCCATGCGTCTCCCAAACCACGCGTTGTGATGATGTCACCCTCGGCCTATGGTATGAGGCCGAGGGCAAAGTTCCTGCTGGCAGCGAGCCTGGCCTAGTTTGGGCCTCGTACTATCGTTCCCTTGGGTCATCGTCTGAGGCATGCTGAGGGGTCGACCCCTTGAAGGGTCGTCTGGGCCTGATGAGGGGTCGGCCCCTTGGAGGCTCATTTGGGCCTGATGAGGGGTCGGCCCCATGGAGGGTCGTCTGATATTGGCTGAGAGATCGCCTTGGCCTCGTCGAGGTGGGGGATACCCTCGGCCTGGCCGAGGGTATGTATGGGTATATCAATAAAAGTGGACAATTATGGAGTGTTTCATAACTTTGCACGTTGATTAATCTATAATGATTAAATGGACATAATTGTGTTAAGAACAACGACGATATTATTAATTGAATTAAATTAAATTGTGCCATCACGAATAAATTTGTGATATTATTTATATGTGTTGTTGGATTAGGTGATTGATTGATATTTATATTTATCATCGTGGGTACAACGTGATTTTGGTCGTATTCTCTCACCTATATTTTAGGATGCTTGCTAGGTATGGGACTAGTAGGTAGGCCTTAGTTGTTATTTATGCTTTTTAGGAATGAGACTAGTGAGTGTAGATTTTTACGGATGCGTGATTCCGGGGTGGGGCTGATTTTCTGCCGTGCCATCAATTCTCTAGTCTAGGTATATGAATAGGAAGGGATTATTGATCGAAATTCATCCTATAATTAAGGTAGGACGTATCTATGTGTTGGGGACCCTTAGATTTGGGACTAAGGGTGTTTTTGAGGTTCGCACATCCCTAATAAGGGTGGGGTAAATAAATATTTGAATAACGAGAAATGAGAAATTGAGAATTAATACCTAAGATAATAAAAATGGGTATCAAAATATATTGGCGTCGTTAATAATTGTAGGACCGACAATTTAAACGGGTTGGTTGGCTATTGCGACATGGGGGTGTAAGGCATCTGAATAATTGCAGGCCTGACAGTTTAAACCGATTGGCTAGCTATGAAGATGTGTCTTGTGTGGAACATCGTATATAATTGTATGGTTGATATTTTAAACGGACCGCCTGGCTATGGCGAGGGGAGTGTGTGTGGTGTAGAACAACGGGAGTACCACAACCAAACAAATAAAATGAGATAAATATGTAGGTGGAAGTCCCGCATATGATATCAATAAGGATGAAATGTAATAATTGGATTAACTTAAATTAAGTTAAATGAATAAATAATTGGACTTAGTTGTTGAGATGGTATAAATGAGTATTTCCAGTATAGGTTGTTTATTTAGTCGCATCGCTATTTATTATCTCGTTTAATTTAAAATGTTTGATTGTGATATTTATCATGTTTAATGCTACTGTCTGGGTTCATGGACCCTATTTGAGGGGAGTAGTGTGTATTCATGCTTGAGGATCTGACCCCGTGTGTTGATTAATATTTTTTCAAGTAGTAGTGCTGGAGTAGCTGCATAGGAGTATATGGAGATTTATCTTAGAGGTGAAGCTGGAGTATTTATTTTATGGTTAGTAGTTTAGTTTAGTTTAGTTTCCCTTTCGTCGCATTTGATTATGAGTTTCTTAATATGGATTTGGTGGGCCATTTGGTTCCATAGTTGTTACGGTTTTATTCTAATATTTCATTATGAATTCGGTTTGTTGGAGTTTTTATTTAATTTTGGATTTTGATATTATTGGAGTTTAGCATCATGATGGATTCTCACATGAATGTTTATTATTGATGGGATCAATTCAACTATTATTTTATGGAAGAAATTTTATGTCTCATATCTGTCAAATGCTAAGAATGATATTTAATTCAGTTCTCACCCAACAGAGATTTGGTGGCGGCCGACGCTAGAATTACGTTGTGACACCCCGCTCAAAATAATAACGGGTGGCCAGCCCTATACTGAAATAATCAGGAATCTCAAGCGGATAATTCTCAGCATCAACTTACGATTCTAAAATAAGCACGGCTAACAACCCATTACAACAAAAAGAGGGTGTCAAATTTTTTTATAAAATTTTTATTAAAACCAACCATGGAACAATTAACCAACGACATAACAACAATATATGATAAGAGACACGCACATGCTCAAATGATATAAAAGAGACTAATAAAAGAGTACAACACAGTGTACAAGATAAAATACCCGATTATGCTGTCGGGTCACAGCCGATACAATTATCTGAGAGAAAAAAAATATAAAAGTGCTACACTACAACACTTAGGTATAAACCCGATTTACAAACTGAATCCTAATATAGATACACAAAAGATAGGAACTGACTACATCAAAATACCGCAACAATCCTCTACTGCTGTAGCTCTACGACTAAACATGATGGATATCATCAATGGTGTCCTTGCGGAGGAACATCTAAAATAATACAATATATATGAGGCAAGAGAAAATATAAACGGGTCAGATCCCGAGGTGTGAAAAAAATTTATAACAAGTGCATTAAAATGTATAATAATTATAAATGCATTATAACATGATTAAAGTGGAGTCGCACTCTACATAAAATTCAACTCACCTCTCAACTAAAGCGCACAACTAAACGTATGCACATGATCTCCAAATAATTGCCCAAATCTATCTAGGGCAATAATATAACCTACCCCCAAATTTATACTCATCTAAAATCCATCTTAATGATAACCCTCAACTTCTACTATTATCAATCTCAATTATTCGTTCTCTTACTTAACATATAAAAACTACATAAACATTTTCTTTTACTAGAATTTCTCATATTCTAGTTATTGACATAAATATATATATAAATATATATGTGAGTTATTAGCATCTAAGTGCTAAGGACTAAACTTCTCCCAATTCTCAATACTACACTGCGTTTCGTGCATGGGACGTCTCGCAAGCGTAATCCAAACAAGGAACCCCCCCGATACACTACTCCTTGACACTATTCATTATTAAGATTCATTATGCCCTCAATGTATGATGCGTATAACCCAAATTCTTTTATAGTATAACTGATTAATTAATTATTCTCAATTCTCAACAGTGCGCGGCGTTTCGTGCGCGGGGCATCTCGCAAGCGAAATCAAAACAAGGAACCCCCCGATACACTACTCTTGGCACTGTCGATCGTCGAGATATACTAATATATATATATATATATATATATATATATATATATATGAGCACTAAGTAATAACTTCTCCTCACTCCCAAAATTGCACTATGTTTCGTTCATGGGACGTCTCGCAAGCGAAATCCAAACAAGGAACCCCCCGATACACTACTCCTTAGCAATGTTGGTCGTCGAGGTGTATTATGACCTCGATACCCAAAGTACTATATAAACTCATATAATTAACTACTCTTCATTTTCTCATAATTGATTCATCACAATTTAAGTTCTGTTAAAATCTCCCGAAATGAGATTCAAGCAACCTTGTTATGTCTCTTTACTCTAGAGACAATTATGATATCACATAATCATATACAATTAAAATACTATTCACTCAAATATAATAATAACCATCCCAGCGAGCTATAACTCAAGGACGCAGGTTCTCAATGCTATTATCTACCAGAGAATCACTCACATATCATCCTGGGTACCAACGGTCGGAATCTCACACCGCCTTGGCAAAAACCATATCACAACGTACGGGAAGTGGTCATAGTTCCTCTCTGGAAATGAGACGAAACATATGTAATACCCTATATTTCTGAGGATATTTAATTAAATTAAATTGGTGATCTAGGATTTAATTGAATCGATGATTTCGAATTTATTTAATTTGGAGAAATTATTTAATTCGGTGATTGAGAGTAAATCAGTTCAATTTAAGTTCAATTTCATGCGTGTCATATTTTGAGGTGGAATTAAGATGATTTAAAGTGACTCGGATGGTGATTTTGAGGTTACGGTTGGTTCCGAAAGGGTCAAAATAGTCGAACAAGTGTACTCAGGTGTACAATTTGGGTCCCGAGATGATTTTGGACCAACCCGACATCATTTAAGGGTATTTCGGTCATTAGGGAGTTGGAGGTTTAGATAACTCCGAAAATATTAAGTGTATATCTTCCATTAGAGAGAAGGGGCTAGGGTTAACACAATCACAATAGAAGAGAGGCCATTGAAGAGGGAGAGGAAGAGAAAGCCAAAGCTTCCAACACAGTTTTTCGCCCCGAACGCAACGGAATCGAGATCGGAGTGAGGGAAGAACAACCACACCATCATATTAATGAAATTAATACCTTCTATTGAGAGTCACGTATTTAAATGGAAATTTATATTAAGCATGTTATACTACCCATGTAGATTAGGGTTTGATTTCATGCTTTTGGAAGTTTTATATGAATTTGGGAGGATTTAATTCATAAACTAAATTAGGAATGCATGTAGAAATGTTCCTTAATGATTATAATACGAAATCAATGGGTTTGGGTTGATTAATAGGATAGAAATCTGAGTTCTTGATTAATAAAGATGATGAACAAGAGAAAATTAGGGTTCTATGTTTATCAAAGGAGAATTTGATTCTTGGATTGAATCTTTTGATGTTTTTATGTAAAATTTTCATTGGAAATTATCCCTATATGAAGATAAAAGGATATTAGAATATATTTCATGATTAATATTGAATCTTGAAGGGTTCTTGGTTGAAGAATATGAATCTTGAATGACATAGGGTTTAATTAATGAACATAAGATGTCAATCTGCCAGAATTTTTAACATAACTTTAAATGTATGCCATTTCAATTGTACTTATAATTAGAGTGATAGCCTTATATTAATAGAAAGGTGTATCTCTTATCTTTCTAATGAGCTTGGAATCAGGTCAATTGGAGTTCTGTAGAGTGAGTAATCGACGTTTTACTATAGGGTGTTTGATCTGCGAGCATAGTAATCTTCTAGAATTTTTGATGTAATTTTAATCGTATGCCATTTCAATTTTGCTTAGAATTAGCATGGGAGCCTTACATTTATGGAAAGTTCAATCTCTTATCTTTCTAATGAGATTGGAATCAGGTAAATTGGAGTTCTGTAGAGTGAGTAATTGACATTTTAGTACAACATGTTTAATCTGCTAAAAAATTTAGGACTCAATTTGGTTTGCTAGATTTTGGCAAATTCCCATGTTTAAGCCCGGAACTTGCTGATAAACTATCGGGGGCATTTTTTAGACATCCTTATAATATTATAAGAGATATATTGGATGGAATTATTCCTTGATAGGTTTGATACTTAGTCATGTATTCGAGAGTTAAGGCTAAGCTTAGTTGAGCTTAATTGTTAAAACGAGATTTTTGTCACTTCTAACGAGATCCTAGAAAATTGAAATATTCTCCGAACGATTAGGATTTTTACGAAATTAACCCGTGAGAGAGAATAGTCATAATGGTCCAATGTACCTTGAGTAGTAGAGAGAATTATACGACATAGTTAACTAAAATAATTGGGTTGGGTGAATACCTAAGGTTTATATTAGCTTGCGTGAATAACTAAGATTTATTATGGGTTGCGTGAATACCTAAGATTTATTATGGGTTGTGTGAATACCTAAGATTTATTATGAGTTATGTGAATAAAAAAAATGATGATAGGTTGTGTGTATACCTAATCCTATTACAGGTTACGCGTATACTTATGGATTGATTGATTATGTGTATGACATACCGACGCTGCTTGCTATCGGATGGAGGTTGCGTGCTTGGGCGGTCTTATCCTGATGGGCCTTCGAGGGGATTTTTAGACTCGTACCATATAACATAGAACCTTGGAAACGTGCTATCCGAGATATGATAGTTAGACGGTCAAATAGGAGCGTAGGTATGTGCGTGACCCATCGGGTACGGGCTATGTTCGCCTCCAATATGTGTGATTTGTATTTTTTGGTTCGTGGGAAATTATCCGAACCCTTTATCCCTATTCAGTGCGAGATGTACCGGGATATGATAGCAGAGTATGCATTGTTCCAAGAGGTCTTAACCTAGTGGTGCAGGATATATATATATATATATATATATATATATATATATATACCTGTGAATAATTCTACTATGTGGAATTAGTAGATATGGGAATAGTGTTAAGTAAAATAATCTTCGTGAGTAAAAGATTAATTATACGAATGGCGAACTTGAAATTTGTCTTACTGGTATTAATTATTTTATTAACGTATTGTAGTGAGATGAGATAATGTGTATCTAAAGAAAGATTAATCTACTAAAGAGTAAGTATTAGGGACATTAGATAGTGTACATCTAATAAATGACAGATCTACTAATGTGTAAATAGTAGGAAGATAGATAATGAATATCTAAGATAAAGTTTAAGTAGATAAACATAATGGAAAGGCTGAATAATAACATATATGAAATGTTAACGTTGGGTAGATAATAACATGAGTGAGATGTTAATTATTAATTAATTTGATAGAGTATCGTATGGGTGGTACGAGTAAGTTAAGGGGAATCTTAATTAAGGACTTAATGGTAATTAAGGGTATTCAGTAGCGTACTGTATGGGCAGTACGAGTGAACTAGATTAATTTGGAGTTTATTAGATACTTGAGACCTAGTTAGTTTGGGTAGAATGACTAGGTGAGATTGAGTAGGAAACGTTAGGTGCGCACTATAGAGGAGAGGTGAGGAACTCAAGGGAGTGTTCGCAACCTAACATGTGTATCTAATAACTATTCATTTAAATTACAATTTAAATGCTTGCTAAATATTTTTAAATGATTTCTACTTGGGCTTTGACCTGTACTTGAATTTTTTTTTTCAAAACCTTTTAGGTGTCCAACGATAGGGACGCCAAGCAGGATGATCCATTCCAGGGATGCGTAGCTGTAGCACTTGGGGATGCTTACAGGATTTGAAGTTAGATGCTTCAGTTACTTCATTCCTAGTGTAGGGTGCAGTTTGGTATTTCATTCGGGCATACGGACCCCGATTATTTTCTATTATATCAGTTAGAGTTTGTACTTAAAGAGTTTTATTCATATTGGATTTTATATTGCTTTTTAGCTGATGGTTTATTTGGTATCATTTTTATATCAGTCATTTATCTTGTGGATGTATTTAAATTACTAGTGAATGGAATGTTGATTATCGTAATAATGTTCCGCATGTTGTTGTTATTGTTTAGATAAAAGATAAAATTTGACACCGACTTTTTGAATACTAGGTGGTTAGTTAAACTTTAAAATGTTTTCGACAGTGATGCTAAAATTGAACCAAATGGGAATCCTATTTTAATTTAATAAAGGCCTAATCACCCGGTATTTAATTAGGCGGGTTGTCACAGATGGTATCATAGCATCAGGTTCTAGTGTCCTTAGGATCTGTGTGGCTTTTCACGTTTTAGTATAGCATTCTTTGATGTAGAGCCTTATGATAGGATTGTTGTATTCCTTTATGTATGTGCATTTTTGTCCTCCTTCTATTAAGTACAGTTGATGTGATTTGTATACGAGTTCGATTGGGCTTCGTACACCGAATATCATGGAATGACCAACGAGGGTCCTTAGAAGGATTGTAGGAGGAGAGGTTCAGCAGAAGACGTGGAGTATTCTAGAAATGGTGATCGTGATAGGAGTCACCGTGATTATTGCTCAGGGAATTGATAATAGGATAATCTCTCAGGATAGGTAGCTTCCTAAACACCATAGTAGATAATGGTGGTGTAATTTCAGACTCACCCCATAAAGTAAAAAAAAGGGGGGAGTCAAATGGAATATTTTGAAGAGATATTGTAGGGATTTGATGAAGAGAGGAAGTCTGATGAGCCAATGGAAAGATTAAATCTGAAGGCAATTGTATAGGGTGGAGTGTAGTGACATCCGGGATTAAAATTTCGAGCGAAAAGTTTTGAGCTCTTAGGGGAAGCATAAAGTGACGAGAGTTAGTCACCACATATAAGGAGTATATGGGATTAAATGAGAAATTTGAGTGAAATTTGATTGATAGATATTCCATCTGCTATTTGAACATATATGCGAATTAAGTTTTGAAACTTATCACAAGTGAGCGAGTTATAGGTCGATTGTGAGCAAGGAGCTGATTTGTTGAGGGAACTTCGTACTCGACGAAGGGGAATACGAAGAAAATAAAGGTTCTTTATGTTGATAATGGACTCATGAGTAGAATACAAAAGAATAGATGAGAAATCCGATTCGGATGAATAGTATTGTGGTCATCAAAAGTTATATATTTACGAGTTTTCATTAACACTTCCATGAGAAGGGAGCCAATAGGGTTAGAGAATCTACACAAAGGGTAAGATTGGATTTAAAGATGATATTGAAACACCACAGGAGGGTATACCCATTAGGAGACCCATTTGTATGATTCGGATCTGTTGAATTCCTACCGAGTGACGGTGGATTCCATTAGGCCCTTCGAGGCCAGCAACGAGTCCATAGGGCCAGCGGAGCTAAAGGGACTATAGGGGTAGCAAATAAGGCCAAAATTACCGGGTCCGAGATAAGGACACACTAACATAGTTAGTGGGGCCAAAGATAGGGTATGTTATAAAAAGGCTTCCTATGTGTGAAGAGTAGGGCCACCAGTATTGAGCTTGTCCACGGTAATAAAGTGATACCCGTTAGGCTAAGAAGTAGATGGGAACGGTGCCAGTGGGGCACAACAACAAAAGCAGCGAGATTTCTAATAAGGGAATCGGGATAAGAGATTTAGGCCCAGGAGTTAATAACTCGAGAGTGGTGGGTTCAAGTATAACCAAAAAGGTCCTCAATAGCAATAGTAGCATATTCGTTCTCTTAGGACCGTGATCATAGGCAAAGAAATTTCCAGGCCGATGTTTTACTTATTGGGGTGTAGGCCATGAAAGGAGAAGTATTACCCTAAGGAGAGGTATGGGAAGATACATGATAGTATCCTGGATGTACAACTATTGCAATAGATCTTAGGTCAGTTAAGATGTGAGAGTTGCATTAGGAATCGATGGATCTAGTGAGACAGATAACGAATGGGAGTAACATTTTGTTCATCCTTAGGGATATGGAATTAATTCAGGTGACACGAGCGCATCACAAGTAAGATTATGATCATTTTAATTCATGATTGATTTAAATTTAGTGGGGGCATTGGACGTAATAGCCTTATTAAGTATTTGTATAATTAGGTATTGTGGGGTAGTGGAGATTTTAGTGTCACCTAAGTGACAGCAGGTGTGTTCACTAAAGGGATGTTTACATTACATGTTTGTTTCCTGCTTTCAAGAGTTATGAGAATAGAGTAGACTACTTTTCAAAATTTGATTGGTTAGTGATGGTTAAGAGATCGTAGATAGTGATAGTGAAATCTCGTGTTCGCTGTCCCGGGCTATGATTTTTTTTTTTGCTAGATATCACCAGAAAGAAGGTAGTGCCTATATATAAATATGGGTATATATGTTATGATATATTGTGTAGTTGACTTCTGTGTGTATGTTGTATAGTTATAGTTAATCCCGGTGCATAGGAACTTGTTATTGATGTGATTCAGGGTAAATTGGCTTATTATCGAGAACGAAGATATAGCTCGTAATTTATTCGCTCTAAAAAGTAGTGATAGTAAGAGCGTTGTGATATATGTTGTCTTTTGTAGCATGAGAGTGGAAGAGTATACTTTTATGTCAAAATATTAGGTTTTTGGGGGTATGTGCCATGGATTGAGGACTTAACGAATCTTGATGACCAAAAATGTTAGGTAGTAGTGTATTGGGGGGGGGGGGTTCCTTGTTTGGATTTCGCTTTACAAGACATCCCACGCATGAAATTTAGTGCAACATTGGAAGTGGGGAGATGTTGGGTCATTAGGACATGAGTTGGGTACCCTGGTTATTATACATATATGTAGTTATAAGTGCGAGTGGTAGTTATAATACGATTTGAGTCTAGTTGATACGATCAACATTTGTGCATCTATGCACTGGTATAGGGTGTATGGGCACCATAGGAAGATGAAATTTTTATCATCCGCGATTACAGGGTGGTAGAAATATATGTAGTGATCTTTAGAGTCTATGTTTAATGTAGTGTCGAAACCTAGGAGTACTAGACTTATTCGAATTTCGAGGACGAAATTCCTTTGTAAGGGGGGGAGTATATAATACCCCATATTTATGAGGATATTTAATTAAATTAAATTGGTGATCTAGGATTTAATTAAATCGATGATTTGGAATTTATTTGATTCGATGATTTGGAATTTATTTAATTTAGTGAAATTATTTAATTCGGTGATTGAGAGTAAATCAGTTCAATTTAAGTTTAATTTCACGCGTGTCGTATTTTGAGGTGGAATTAAGATGATGTTTTAAAGTGACTTGAATGGTGATTTTGAGGTTACGGTTGGTTCCGAAAGGGTCAAAATAGTCGAAAAAGTGTACTCAGGTGTACAGTTTGGGTCCCGAGATGATTTTGGACCAACCCGGCATTGTTTAAGGGTATTTAAATCATTCGGGAGTTGGAGGTTTAGAGAAATCCGAAAATATTATGTGTATATCTTCCATTATAGATAAGGGGCTAGGGTTAACACAATCACAATAGAAGAAAGGCCATTGAAGAGGGAGAGGAAGAGAAATCCAAAGCTTCCTACACAGTTTTTCGCCCCAAACGCAATAGAATCGAGATCGGAGCGAGGGAAGAACAAACATACCATCATATTAATGAAATTCAGACCTGCTATTGAGAGGCAAGTATTTAAATGGCAATTTATATTAAGCATGTTATACTACCCATGTAGATTAGGGTTTGATTTCATGCTTTTGGAAGTTTTATATGAATTTGGGAGGATTTAATTCATAAACTAAAGTAGGAATGCATGTAGAGATGTTCCTTAATGATGATAATACGAAATCAATAGGTTTGGGTTGATTAATAGGATAGAAATCTTAGTTCTTAATTAATAAAGATGATGAACAAGAGAAAATTAGGGTTCCATGTTTATCAAAGTAGAATTTGATTCTTGGATTGAATCTTTGATGTTTTTGTGTAAACTTTTCATTGGAAATTATCCCTATATGAAGATAAAAGTATATTAGAATATATTTGATGATTAATATTGAATCTTGATGGTTTCTTGGTTGAAGAATATGAATCTTGAATGACATAGGGTTTAATTAATGAACACAAGATGTCAATCTGCCAGAATTTTTAACATTACTTCAAACGTATGCCATTTCAATTGTACTTTGAATTATAGTGAGATCCTTATATTAATGGAAAGGTATATTTCTTATCTTTCTAATGAGCTTGGAATCAAGTCAATTGGAGTTCTGTAGAGTGAGTAATCGACGTTTTACTATAGGGTGTTTGATCTGCCAGCATAGTAATCTGCTAGAATTTTTGACGTAAATTTAAACATTTGCCATTTCAATTCTACTTAGAATTAGCGCACGAGCCTTACATTTATGGAAAGTTATATCTCTTATCTTTCTAATGATCTTGGAATCAGGTCAATTGTAGTTTTGTAGAGTGAGTAATTGACGTGTTAGTACAGCGTGTTTAATCTGCTAGAAAATTTAGGACTCAATTTGGTTTGCTAGATTTTGGCAAATTCCCATGTTTAAGCCCGGAACTTGCGTATAAACTATCGGGGGAATTTTTGGGACATCCTTAGAATATTATAAGAGATATATTGGATGGAATTAGTCCTTGATTGGTTTGAGACTTAGTCATGTATGCGAGAGTTAAGGCTAAGGTTAGTTGAGCTTAATTGTTAAAACGAGATTTTTGGCACTTCTAACGAGATCCTAGAAAATTGAAATATTCTCCGAACGATTAGGATTTTTTATGAAATTAACCCATGAGAGAGAATAGTCATAATGGTCCAATGTACCTTGAGTAGTAGAGAGAATTATACGACATAGTTAACTAAAATAATTGGGTTGGGTGAATACCTAAGGTTTATATTGGCTTGCGTGAATAACTAAGGTTTATTATGGGTTGCGTGAATGCCAAAGATTTATTATGGGTTGTGTATACCTAAGACTATTATAGGTTGCGTGTATACTTATGGATTGATTGATTATGTGTATGACATACATACGCTGCTTGCTATCAGGTGGAGGTTGCACGCTTGGGAGGTATTATCCTAATGAGCCTTCGGGAGTATTTTTAGACTCGTACCATAGAACATAGAACCTTAGAAACGTGTTATCCGATATATGATATTTCGACGGTCAAATCGGAGAGTAGGTATGTGCGTGACTCATCGGGCTAGGGCTATGTTCGCCTCCAATATGTGTGATTTGTATTTTTATTTTTCATGGGAAATTATCCAAACCCTTTATCCCTATTCAGTGCGAGATGTACCGGGATACGATAACAGAGTTTGCATTGCGCTAAGAGGTCTTAACCTAGGGGTGTAGGATTTATATATATATATACATATATATATATATATATATATATATATATATATATATATATGCCATTCGTATAATTAATCTTTTACTCACTAAGATTATTTTACTTAACACTATTCCCATATCTACTAATTCTACATAGTAGAATTATTCACAGGTATATGTATATATCCAATATCATCATTATACATATGTATAATGATGATATTGGATATATACATATACCTGTGAATAATTCTACTATGTAGAATTAGTAGATATGGGAATAGTGTTAAGTAAAATAATCTTAGTGAGTAAAAGATTAATTATACGAATGGCGAACTTGCAATTTGCCTTACTGGTATAAATTATTTTGTTAACGTATTGTAGTGAGATGAGATAATGTGTATCTAAAGAACGATTAATCTACTAAAGAGTAAATAGTAGGGTGATTAGATAGTGTGCATCTAATAAATGACGGATCTACTGATGTGTAAATAGTAGGAAGATAGACAATGAATATCTAAGATAAAGTTTAAGTAGATAAACTTAATGGAAAGGCTGAATAATAACATATATGAAATGTTAACGTTGGGTAGATAATAACATGACAGAGATGTTAATTATTAATTAATTTGATAGAGCGTTGTATGGGTGGTACGAGTAAGTTAAGGGGAAACTTAATTAAGGACTTAATGGTAATTAAGGGTATTCAGTGGCGTACTGTATGGGCGGTACGGGTGAACTAGATTAATTTGGAGTTTATTAGATACTTGAGACCTAGTTAGTTTGGGTAGAATGACTAGGTGAGATTGAGTAGGAAATGTTAGGTGCGCACTATTGAGGAGAGGCGAGGAACTCAAGGGAGTGTTTGCAACCTAACATGTCTATCTAATTACTGTTCATTTAAATTACAATTTAAATGCTTGCTAAATATTTTTAAATGATTTCAACATGGGCTTTGACCCGTACTTGCAAAAAAAAATTCAAAACCTTTTAGGTGTCCAACCACAGGGACGCCAAGCAGGATGATCGATTCCAGGCATGTGTAGCTGCAACTCTTGTGGATGCTTGCAGGATTTGAAGTTGGACGCTTCAGTTACTTCATTCCTAGAGTAGGGTGCAGTTTGGTATTTCATTCGGGCATGTGATGCTCGGTTATTTTCTATTATATCAGTTAGAGTTTGTACTTAGAGAGATTTATTCATATTGGATTTTATATTGCTTTTTAGCCGATGTTTTATTCGGTATCATTTTTATATCATTCATTTTTCTTGTGGATGGATTTAAATTACTATTGCATGGAATGTTGACTATCGTAATAATGTTCCGCATGTTGTTGTTATTGTTTAAATAAAAGATAAAATTTGACACCGACTTTTTGAATACTAGGTGATTAGTTAAACTTTAAAATGTTTTCGACAGTGATGCTAAGAATGAACCAAATGGGAATCCTATTTTAATTTAATAAAGGCTGATCACCCGATATTTAATTAGGTGGGTTGAAACAACATACCCACCACGTCTCACCCCTAATAAAAATCACACAATAATAAATGGACGCTATGACCTGGGGACTATACGCGCCCTGCTCCTCAAGCCAGGGGCCTCACCCACATCGCGTAACTTCCCATGATAGCATAGAGGGGGTATGATTCACACACACACACACATATATATATATATCATTCACGCAAGATATACATACATCATCAGATCATATAAATGTATACCATCACACAAGGTATATATATCACACTATTTACATACTCATAATATGCTCTTAGGCGTAAGTGAAATAATCTCATTATTTAGTATATTTTACTCTCGATATACTATTCGTCAATAACTCACACAACTTCCCCACTTAGTATACACTATACTATTTCTTACTTGAAGTTTACAACTCACTTCTATTTATATTAATCGACTCTCAATTCTACTTACGTTGAGGATATTCTCTATTCCTAATGCACCTCGATCATCATTTATCATTTGTGAAACATCTCCCCAATTCAATTTACGTTAAGGATATTTTCTATATCCGTACGCACATCAATCAGCATCTATCATTCTCAATCCATAATATGGTTCAATCAATCACTCATATGAACCTTTAAAAGTATCCCATTTGGGATTTAATACTAAAATCCATTATCACTAAGCGCATCCTAACTCTTTCTTATAAACCCCTAATTATCTCCAAATCATAATCTCAATAATAGTGGGCTTTCCCACTTAGTCAATACGATACTCTCTAATCGGTATTCTCTCGAACTAAATCAATGTGACTCCAATAATTTCTCATAAGGGAAACTCCTTAAAAGTCTCCAAAACACACTTCTCTTAACTACTATAGAGGTTCCCAATCAATAACCTCAAACAAAACGAGATGAAACTCGCCCTAGAAAAACATCCCCCAAAACTGCCCTGTTTTTTAATCGATTCGGGCCCAATCCGAATCGATTCGGCCCAGCGAATCGATTCAGCCTCCAAGGCGCATCGATTCGAGTCCAAAGGCCTGGGCTTCTATCTCAGGCCGAATTGATTCGGCTTGGGTCCGAATCAATTCGATCACTCAGATCTGGGCACCTGCAACTTTTCGAATCGATTCGGTAAGGGGACGAATTGATTCGGCCTATCAGAAGTCACGAAAATGGCTACTTTTCTCAAAGCCAAAAAATCCAAAAATCATATATATCATCTTCTCTTCATTTATCTTCAACCCAAACATATATATAACACTAATACTCATCAAATAACACACCTCAACTAATTTGTAACCTCAAATCCATTATATACACAACAAATCTAAGATTTTACCCAAAACCTAGGTTTTAACATTTTAACCCAAAATCCATTATTTTTGTCAGCAGATCATGAAATAAAAGATACACAACAATTATTTAGCAAGTTTAATCACTTGTCTCAAATTCGTAGAGTCTGATTCGTCCTCAAAATCGCGGATTGGCCGGAAACCCAACTTTTCTCTCTTTCTCCTCTTCTTTTCTTCTTCTCACTATTTCTCTCTTTCTTTTTCTTTCTCTCTAAGGAGATTTTATCTCCTGTAGGCTTAATAAGCCTTATCTCCCAAAATACACAACTGTAAATGATAATACACACTTTAAATGACCCGGTCACTTTAATTCGAGTCAAACGAACCTAAAATATTTCGGAACCCAAATAAGTCCCAAGTATAGTCATTTCGACTATCTCGGCCCTTTCGGAGACAACCGTACCCTCAGAATCATCACTCAAAACACTTTCTAACATCTTCAAATTTTGACCTCAATGCCAATTTAATTATTCTCCAATTAAATTAATATTTATTTCTCCTAAAAATAATTAATTATTGTCCCAAAAATCTCTGGTTGTTACATACGCGAGGTGTAACAGATGGTATCAAAGCATGGTCTTAGGTCTCGTAGGTTGGGAGTCCATTTAGTTTCCGCATTACCGATCTTTGATCCCCTTCATTGATTCGTACTCCTTAAGGTAGAGGGTCTAGCATAGGTGTTAGATGTGTTTCTTAGAGATATGGAGTTTTGTGTTAAGGACGTTGTAGGCATTGAAGTTAGAACTAGTAATCTGAATGTGAGGATACTCAGGACTGATATTGGGAGATGGGATTTATTTTGGAGATTGTTAGTGCAAATGTTAGTTATCGTAACTATCGATTTTGGTGATGTGAAGAAATTTGAGGACTTTAGTATTTGGATGACTTTTGCAGATATAATCGAGTGGTGATTCATGAGAGCACGTGGTACGCCGTTATTTTTATAGTTAGGCATATGTACATAGGTGATATATATATATATATATATATATATATATATATATATATATATATATATATATATATATATATATATATTGTATTTTAGATCCTAGGATTACCTGCGGGTAGGATTGGGTATATGGGCACCTAATCATTGTACTCTATAGGTAGGCCTATGCATGCCTTATTTTATTTTGTTCATTTGCTTTGTCGAATTTCGAGGACAAAATTTCTGTGCTAGTCGGGAAGTATTTAACACCCCGTAAATTTAATAGGTATTATTTAAATTAATTCTGAATTTTTGGGTAAAATAAAATTTTGGAATTTATTTATTATAGTAATTTAAAATGTAGAATTTTAATATTGAAAAGTAGGATTTTAATCAAAATTACAATCAAAGTTAAAAAAAATGGTTGTCACGGTTCTGGGCTATGACTAACTGGTGATTTTTTTTTAATTTCAATAAAATCCAATTAGCAATTGAACGCCTAATCATTATAAATTAAAACTAATCCGTGGCTGGGTTCTTTAAATCTCCTTTTCCACAACTCTTCCTCGAGAAGACTTCTCCAAGATATTTTCCTTTCATCTACAAACCTTTGCCCCAATTTTCTTCAAGGTTTCAACTCAAGATTTGTCAAGATTAAATGGGTTTTCTCAAGACGTGTCACGAACGAACCTTTATTAACTTTTTGACAAGAATACATCTTTGAAATAAAAATTCTCAATCAACTTTTATTCAGGCGTGGGTAATCTATTATGCTCCTTTAGTATTATGCGTTTTAAGTGTCACCTAAACCTTTAATCACATGTTATTATTAAAATAAAATAGCAACTTAATTTGGTACTATTTTGATGAAATTTTTTAATATGGATTAAGACTTGAAGCCATTGGGTGCGTAGGAGATAGTAGTGGGTTTTGGTTATTATGGGTGTAGTTTTCATGTAGATTTTTATGGGGGTTATTTAAATAAAATCGGGATGTGTACACACGCATGAAAATTTTGTAGTAAATAAAAATGGACGATTATGGAGTGTTTCATAACTTTGCATGTTGATTAATCTATAATGATTAAATGGAAATAATTGTGTTAAGAACAACGACGGTATTATTGATTGAATTAAATTAAATTGTGTCATCACGAATAAATTTGTGATATTGTTTATATGTGTTGTTTGATTAGGTGATTGATTGATATTTATATTTATCATAACGGGTACAACGGGATTTTGGTAGTACACTCTCATCTATATTTTAAGATGCTTGCTAGGTATGCGACTAGTAGGTAGGCCTTAGTTGTGATTTACGCTATCTAGGAATGGGACTAGTGAGTGTATATTTTTACGGATGGGTGATTCCGGGGTGGGGCTGATTTTTATGTCGTGCCGTCAATTTGCTAGTCTAGGTGTAAGATTAGGAAGGGATTATTTATAGAATTTCATTCCATAATTAAGGTAGGATGTATCTACGTGTTGGGGACCCATAGGTTTGGGACTAAGGGTATTTTTTAGGAGCACACATCACTAATAAAGGTGGGGTAAATAGATATTTGAATAACGAAAAATAAGAAATTGATATTTAATACATAAGATATTAAAAACGGGTATTAAAATATATTGGTATCGTTAATAATTGTAGGACCGACAGTTTAAACGGATTGGCTGGAAATTGCGAAGTGTGGGTGTGTGGCGTCTAGAGAATTGCAGGGCTGACAGTTAAACGGGTTGGGTGGCTATGAAGACGTGTCGTGCATGGAACCTCGTACATAATTGTAAGGTTGACAATTTAAAGGGACCGACTGGCTATGGCGAGGGGAGTGTGTGTGGTGTAGAACAACGGGAGTACCGCAACCAAAAAACTAAAAGGAGATAAAGATGTAGGTTGAAGTTTCGCATAGATATTAAAAAGGATGAAAATTAATAATTAGATTAACTTAAATTTCATTAAGTGAATGGATAATTGGACTTACATGTCGAGATGGCATAAATGAGTATTTTTAACATAGGTTGCTTATTTATGGGCATCGATATTTATTTTCTCGTTTAATTGAAAATGTTCTATTGTAATATTTATCATGTATAATGCTATTGTCTGGGTTGATGGACCCTAATTGAGGGGAGTGGCGTGTATTCATGCTCGGGGATCTAACCCTGTGCGTTGACTAACATTTTTTCAAGTAGTAGTGATGGAGTAGCTGCATAGGAGTATTTCGAGATTTATCTTGGAGGTGCAGGTGGAGTATTTATTTTATGCTTAGTAGTTTAGTTTAGTTTACTTTCCATCGCATTGGATTATGAGACTCTTATTATGGATTTGGCGGGCCCTTCGATTCCACAATTGTTACGGTCTTATTCAGATATTTCATTATGGATTTAGTTTATTGGAGTTTTTATTTAATTTGAGATTTGGATATTATTGGAGTTTAGCATGATGATGGGTTTTATATCACATGAATGGTTATTACTTATGGGATCAATTTAATTATTATTTTATGGAGGAAATTTTATGTCTCATATCTGTCAAATTCTAAGAATGATATTTAATTTAGTTCTCACCCGGCATAGTTTTGGTGGCGGCTGACGCTAGAATTACGCGGGGTGTGACAGATGGGATCAGAGCAAGGACCTTAGGTCTCATAAGTTGTGAGTCCATTTAGATTCCTCATTATCGATCTTTGATCCCCTTTATTGATTCGTACTCCTTAAGGTAGAGGTTCTAGTATACGTGTTAGATGTGTTTCTTGGAGATATGGAGTTTTGACTTGAGGACGTTGTAGGCATTGAGGTTAGAACTAGTAATCTGAATGTGAGGATACTTAAGACTTGTTTTGGGAGATGACAATTATTTTGGAGACTGTTAGTGCAAATGTTAGTTATCGTAAGTATCGATTTTGGTGATGTGAAGAAATTTTAGGACTTTAGCATTTGGATGACTTTTGGAGATAGAATCGAGTGGTGATTCACGAGAGCACGTGGTACGCTGTTATTTTCATAGTTAAGCATATATACATAGGTGATAAATATATTGTATTTTCGATTGTGGGATTACGTGCGGGTAGGATTGGGAGTATGGGCACGTAATCATGGTACTCTATGGGTATGCGTATGTGAGACTTATTTTATTTTGTGCATTTACGCTTCGTTGAATTTCGAGGATGAAATTCTTGTGCTAGTGGGGAAGTACGAACACCCCATAAATTTAGTAAGTATTACTTAAATTAATTTGGAATTTTTGGGTAAAATAAAGTTTTGGAATTTATTTATTTACTAATTTAAAATGTCGAGTTTTACAATTGAAAAGTAGTATTTTAATCGAAATTAAAATTGAAGTTAAAAAAAACGGTTGTAACGGTTCTCGGTCGTGACTAATGAGCATTTTTTTTCAGTTTAAATAAAATCCTATTAGCATTTCAACTCCTAATCATTATAAATTAAAACTAATCCGTGGTTGGGTTCTTCAAATCTCTTTTTTAGAACTCTTCCTGCAGAAGACTTCTACAAAATATTTGGCTTTCAGCAACAAACATTTGCCCCAATTTTCTTCAAGGTTTCAACTCAAGATTTGTCAAGATTAACAGGTTTTTCTCAAGACGTGTCAAGAACAGATCTTTATCAACTTTTTGAGAAGAATACATCTTTGAAATCATAATTCTCAATTAACTTTTATTCAGGCATGGATACTCTATTATCTTCCTTTAATATTATGCGTCTTTAGTGTCATTTAAACCTTTAATCACATGTTATTCTTAAAAAAATTAGCAATTTAATTAGAAAAGGTGATAACTTAATTTGGTACTGTTTTGATGAAAATTGTTAAAATGGATTAAGACTTGAAACCATTGGGTGATTAGGAGAGAGTAGTGGGTTTTGGTTATTATGGGTGTAGTTTTCATGTAGATTTTTATGGGGGTTATTTAAATAAAATCGGGACGTGCACACACGCATGAAAATTTTGTAGTAAATAAAAGTGGATGATTATGAAGTGTTTCATAACTTTGCATGTTCATTAATCTATAATGATAAAATGGAAATAGTTGTGTTAAGAACAATGATGGTATTATTAATTGAATTAAACTAAATTGTGTCATCACGAATAAATTTGTGATATTATTTATATGTGTTGTTGGATTAGGTGATTGATTGATATTTATAGTTATCATTGAGGGTACGATGGGATTTTGGTAGTATGCTCTCACCTATATTTTAGGATGCTTGCTAGGTATGTGACTAGTAGGTAGGATTTTTATGTGATTTACACTTTCTAGGAATGGCAATAGTGAGTGTAGATTTTTACAGATGGGTGATTCCGGGGTGAGGCTGATTTTTATGTCGTGCCATCAATTCGCTAGTATAGGTATAAGACTAGGAGGAGATTATTGATAGAAATTCATCCTATAATTAAGGTAGGACGTATCTATGTGTTGGGGACCCATAGGTTTGGGACTAAAGGTATTTTTTAGGATCGCACATCACTAACAAGGGTGGGGTAAATAAATATTTGAATAATGAGAAATGAGAAATTGAGAATTAATACATGAGATAATAATAACGGGTATTAAAATATATTTGCATCCTTAATAATTGCTGGAACGATAGTTTAAACGGATTGGCTGGCTATTGCGAAATGTGGGTGTGTGGTGTTTGAATAATTGCAACGTTGACAGTTTAAACGGGCTGGCTGGCTATGAAGATGTGTTGTGCGTGGAACCTCGTACATAATTATAGGGTTGATAGTTTAATTATACCAGTTGGTTATGGCGAGGAGAGTGTGTGTAGTGTAGAACAGCGTGAGTACCGTAACCAAAAAAATAAAATGAGATAAAGATGTAGGTGGAAGTCCCGCATATGATATCTATAAGGATGAAAATTGTTAATTGGATTAACTTAAATTAAGTTAAAGGAATGGATAATTGGACTTACATGTTGAGATGACATAAATGAGTATTTCCAGCATATCTTGTTTATTTACTCGCATCGATATTTATTATCTCGTTGAATTTAAAATGTTCTATTTTGATATTTATCATGTATAATGCTACTGTCTAGGTTGATGGACCTTATTTGAGGGGAGTGGTGTGTATTCATGCTCGGAGCTCAGACCCTGTGCATTGGCTAATATTTTTTCTCATAGTAGTGCTAGAGTAGCTGCATAGGATTATTTGGAGATTCATCTTTGAGGTCCAGCTAGAGTACTTATTTTATGATTAGTTGTTTATTTTAGTTTTCTTTCCATCACATATGATTATGATACTCTTATTATGGATTTGGTGGGCCATTTGGTTCCACAGTTGCTACGATTTTATTTAGATATTTCATTATGGATTCATTTTATTGGAGTTTTTATTTAATTTAAGATTTGGATATTATTGGAGTTTAGAATGGTGATGGATTATATATCACATGAATGGTTATTATTTATGGGATCAATTTGATTATTATTTTATGGAAGAAATTTTATGTCTCATATCTCTCAAATGCTAAGAATGATATTTAATTTAGTTCACACCCGACATAGTTTTGGTGGCGGCCTGCGCTAGAATTACGCGGGGTCTGACAAATGGTATCCGAGCCAATTTAGTTTCCGCGTTACCGATGTTTGATCCCCTTTATTGATTCGTACACAAGGAAGAGGGTCTAGCATACTTTTTAGATGTGTTTCTTGGAGAAATGGAGTCTTGTGTTAAGGACATTGTAGGCATTGAGGTTAGAACTAGTAATCGGAATATGAGGGAACTTAAGACTTCTTTAGGTAGACGAGATTTATTTTGGAGATCGTTAGTGCAGATGTTAGTTATTGTAAGTATCAATTTTAGTGATGTGAAGAAATTTGAGGACTTTAGCATTTGGATGACTTTTGGAGATAGAATCGAGTGGTCGAGTGGTGATTCACGAGACTGCGTGGTACGCCATTATTTTCATAGTTAAGAATATATACATAGGTGAATATATATATATATATATATATATATATATATATATATATATATATATATATATATATATATATATATATATAAAATAAAGTAGCAAACTTATGTATGTCATAAGTTTGCTTGGTGATGTCATTAATAGACATTTTTTTATTTATATAATAAATTAAAATTAATGGTTCAGATGTAAGCCATCAAGGCAAACAACAACGATTAGATTATTGGGACAAAGAAGTCATTTTACATTTTATCATAGCACATGACTCGAGGTCATTTTACAAAGCACAAGGCTCAATATTTTATCTGTTCAAGTTTCACTCATCTTACACGTTATTAACAGAGCACACATCATCGAAACCAAAAGCAAAACGGAAGTGTTGAGATCAATTTCCTAATTTTACTTTATCCCTCCGAACCCTACCCCAAAATACTACTAAAGCCTGAACACGCCACATGTTTTGTCATAGAACGGGTCTTTCTCTTCCAGATCTTCATTCCCATGCTAAATTGGGTCTTTCTCTTTCCCTTCCCCATATTTTTCACTCGCACATCCTTCTTTCATTACCCTCTTCTACATTCTTCTCCCACGCTTCCTCGATTTTTCAAGATTTCCTAAAACCCATACAATGGGTTCCCATTTGAAAATACTCCTCTCTCTCTCTCTCTCTCTCTCTCTCTCTCTCTCTCTCTCTCTCTCTCTCTCTCTCTCTCTCTCATAATATACTATATTCCCTCTCAAACCCCCTTTTCAGGCTGCGACACCAGATCAAGGTGATTTCGATGGTGTAACTTTCAAAGAGAGCAAGAGTGAAATAATGGAGTTCGACGACAAGAACGAGTACACATATACACTTCAAATCTCACACCTCAAACATTTCGATTTCTAAATTTGGTTTTTCATGTTGGGTGTTTAATTTTTTTTTCTATTTTGATTTTTCTTTTTAGGTGGGTTGAATCCATGAAAACGTTGTTGGTTTAAACTTTCTTAGTGTGACCAAAAAGAATTTTATGTTCATCTCTCAGCATTTATTCTCTCCGTGAAAGAAAAATCATGGTAAAGTCTGAAATTAAAAGTCATCTATTTTCAAACCACTTTAAGCTATGTTTTTTGTATTTTTGTGGAGTTCCAACTTCAAAGTTTTGGTTTTGGGTTGTTATTTCTATTGGTTTGTTTGACTGCTAACTTTTTTATCTGTTTTACGGGAACACACTATCTTGAGGGTTGGTTAAAACAGTTTTTTTTATAGGTACACACTATTTCTTTGCTAAACTGCTTGATAGAATAAAAATTTCCATTATTTTTCACAGATTAGGTGATATCTTGGGTTAGATCAGTTCGATTCAGGAAGAGTTTGGAATGCAAAAGGTAATATGGTTGGTACAAGCATAGTTTATTCAAGGAGAGTTTTAAGATTATTTTTGTTGTTCAAGACATGTTAGGATTTAATTTTCAAATCTGATTTGGGTGTTATGTGATTATATTTGTTTTGAAGGAATCATGAGTGTTTTTTAGATCTAACTCTTCAAGGTTTATTTTCTTCTATGTTGTTGATTTCATTTTTGGTAGTTTTCATTCTTTATTGTGAATGTGCAAATGGTGATTTTTCCCGAGTGTTTATCTATTTAATGTGTAACCTGTGTTAATGTTGATATTTAATTTCTAAAATTTTCAGATAATTTTGTGTGATGTATCGCTTTACTTCTCTTAATGAAGTTTATTCATTCTTTGTAATTTAATGGTACTTAGTATTTTCTATTTTATTATGTGTTAATATTTTTTGCATCGAACATTTTGTCATTTTTATCCTATGTTCACAGATAGAAATTAGATGGAATCATGAAGTATACAAATCTTTTTATATGTCGGGCCTTTGAATTATTCTGGACTGAGTTGAAATGGGTAATCACGCTGAAGTCTCTATCAAAGATGTTCTTCCTCAGGTGTATCAAGCTTTCACAATTGTAGTGTGTATACTGACAATTTACGAGTAGGCCTTTCATGTGATTTACTGATGGTGTCCAATTGTTTTAATCCAGGAATGTTTCTACTATGATGTATCTACCGTATTTTTGGTTCAAGAAATTTGCATTGTTATGTTTTTTAATGAAGTTTCACCACTGTCACCAAAAAATGGAAGTTTCACTACCTGAGTGGGTATCCAAAAGATTATTGTTCTTCAAATCACCCAATCCTCATGAAGAAGAACTACCTGCTTTAATATTAAAAAAAAATAGATAATACTCTTGATGTGGATTAGGACAAAAAAGAAGAAGATATGGCCGAGTAGGTAAGCCATGTTATATATTCAAAATAGTTAATATCTTCACACCAAAATCTTCATGTTATATTAAAAAAATCGTACGAATGAGACTATAATACTGTGCATCTTTAGTAGGTAAGCCAGCCTACATGCAATATATCAGTTATGCATTTAATAACTTTATTGACTTGATTAGAAATTGATATGCACATAAATATTTAGTAACTTTCTAGGGTAGGAGTTGGCCGAGCCGAGTAGCATTTCTAAAATGATTGGAATTTTTTTGATGGGACCACACATCAAAATTAATATGCACATATATATTTATTATATTGTATTTTGATACATTATTGACTTGATGAGACCGGGCATTTATTTTAAAGGGGGAAAAAAATTTGAGTGTATACAATACTTTGAGATTGCTTCTCTAAAATGAGTTTCTTGAACAATAAATGTGACTTGACCAGAAGACAATGCAAGCTACTTAAAATAATTATGATAATATATTAGTTGTCCAAGACAACTAATATGTCAACGTATGTAATTATACAAATATTAAAGGACAAATAAGACAACAACTATATAATTTCATATTCTCAAGGTTTAAAAGAGCTTTTGTCAGTGCGGGGCCCAATGCCAAGCCAGAGGCCTAGACCTGCCAAACTAATGAAAGGTTCGAACCATGATTTTGAAAGGGAAAGCCTTAAAGAAATAAAATGAACTTTGTTTATTGTTGGCTAAAGTTTTTTTTTATCAACTTGAGCCTCACAAAGCGTAAAAGCAAGAAAATATGAGCACATGGCTCGAGGTAACTTGGAGCAGGCGTCATTGACACATATGGCGCAAGGTTCCATGTAAAACTTTGGCAAAATAATAATTTCTTTTATTTAAAGTATCAATTTTTGTTATTTCACAACAATTGAAAAGTAATCAAAATGATAATTTTTTACAACATGCTGTTAAAATTGTTTCTTTAATAATTGTACCAATCCAAGTAAAAAGCGTGAGAATAAAGAAAAATTTGAATAAAAAACAGATTCAACTAAAAATTAACCTAATGAAAAAAAATTCTAACATGACAACATTATTTGTTTATCAATCAAAAAAATATCCAAATAAAAGCGTCACAAGACAATGTGTTTTTTTTTTAAATGAATCCATCCAAAACAAAATGACACGACACGATATAAATTTAATATATATTTTTTTTCAATCAAGATTTTATCCAAGTAATAGAGTCACAATACAAAATATTCGTTTAACTAAAAAACGAATCAACAAAATGTGTAAAAAACATTTTGTTAAAACGAATATGTATAAAAAATATTTTTTTAATGAAAAACAGTTGAAACTGGTTTTTATATATCTAAAAATAGTTAAAAAGTATTTTTAATTAAAAAATAAATTTTTAAATAGTATTTTACCGCCTATTATATTTTGGACGAAAATATCCCCATTTTTCTAATTTAAATATTAGTTTTGTTGGTGTATTTTTTTTGTTTTATAAATAAAGTGGATACTTCTATAAACAAAGAAAATTTTGCTCAAATTTTTAAAGGCAGTTGTTTTTTAAATTACAATTCATTTTGTTGCAGAATAAATTTTTTTCGTTTTGTAATTACGTACTTTAGAAATTTTCACCGTTTTTGAATTACGTACTTTGGAAGATTTCGTCGTGCCTTCAGGCACGGGCATACCCTAGTGTATATATATATATATATATATATATATATATATATATATATATATATCTTGTATTTTTAATCGTCATATTACATGCGGGTAAGATTGGGTATATGGGAACCTAATCATGGTACTCTAGGGGTAGGCATATGTGAGCCTTATTTTATTTTGTGCATTTACGCTTCATCGAATTTTTAGGACGAAATTCCTGTGCTACTGGGGAAGTATGTAACACCCCGTAAATTTACTATATATTATTTAAATTTATTCAGAATTTTTGGGTAAAATAAAATTTTTGAATTTATTTATTTTAGTAATTTAAAATGTTGATTTTTCATATTGAAAAGTAGGATTTTAATCAAAAATAAAATTGAAATTAAAAAAAATGATTGTCACGGTTCTGGGCCGTGACTAACGGGAAATTTTTGTTAGTTCAAATAGAATCTTATTAGCACTTGAACTCCTAATCATTATAAACTAAAACTAATTTGTGGCAGGGTTCTTCAATTCTATTTTTCCACAAATCTTCCTCGGGTAGACTTCTCCAAATTATTTCCCTTTCATCTACAAACCTTTGCCGTAATTTTCTTCAAGGTTTCAACTCATGATTTGTCAAGATTAACTAGGTTTTCTCAAGACGCGTCAGGAATGGACCTTTATCAACTTTGTGAGAAGAATACATCTTCGAAATTTGAATTCTCAATCAACTTTTATTCAGGCACGGATACTCTATTCTTTTCCTTTAATATTATGTGTTTTAAGTGTCACCTAAACCTTTAATCACATGTTATTTTTAAAATAAATTAGAAACTTAATTAAAAAAAGTGATAACTTAATTTGGTACTGTTTTGATGAAAAAATTTAATATGGACTAGGTGTAAACCCGTGCGATGCGCGGAAGAGACGCCATATGCGATATTTTTGTGATTTTAAAAATAGGCATTCTCGAAGCGTGAAACATACAACACACACATAACCTATATTCATGTAATATAAATGGTAAATGATGTCCAAACCCTTGAAAAAGGTTCAAGTATCGTTGTTAATAAATAATTGGTTCTATTCCACTTGAAATTGACAGTAATATTATGGAAATGTAAATTTTTGTGCTTCTTTGATTAAAACATAATTTCATATATTATAACATAATTTTATTTTAGTATTGGAGTTCTCCTTTTCAATGTATTATAAAAATGCTAGTAATAGAAAATATTGACAAAAAAATACTAATTACCCAAACATTTTCCCTATTTGAAATTTAACCAAGCATGTGGTGTACATTTCAGAAAAACTATTCACCCAAACATTTTCCCTGTTTGAAATTTAACCAAACAGGTGATGTACATTTAAGAAAACTCATTAGATAATATTCGTTATAACTTAATTTTCTTCCTTAAGTTTGATTATTTACAACTCAATGCAAAAAATTGCAGTTTGAACTAAATTAAAAAATGAATGTTATGAGATGAATCAATAGATACATCAACAGAGTCATTTTCTAATGAAACAATTTGATCAGAAAAAAGGCTCAAATAATAGCCACTTAAAAAAAATAAATGTAATACCCCGTAATTTTATAGATTTTTATTTAAGGGATTAATTGAATTAAATGAGAATTAATTGGGAATTAATCCGGATATAAATACTACCGAGATGTGAGTTGGTATTTGATTATGAAGTTAAAATTGAATATTTCTGAGTATGTATGGTAATACATGAGTATTGAAAATATTTAAATTGTCACGAGATAGAAATATGACAATTTGGAAATTTAGTTGGGACGTGCGTGTCAGTCGTGTCAGGAATGAAATTATTTGAATAAAAAAGTGAATTGTATTTTTATCAACTGAATGGTCATTTTGAGTGCGCCAACGTGTCCGGAAGGGTTGAAATAGTCAGAAAACACTAGCCGGGGGTTTAGTTTGGGTTCTGGGGCATTTTTAGGCCAAACCGGCAACCTAGAAAGGTATTTTGGTAATTTTAAAAATAGGGGAATTAAAACCCACGAATTTTAGAGGTTTATTTTATATTAGAAAGGAACCCACTAAGTCCAATATCAGCATTTAACAAGTAGTGGGCTACGGGAGTTATAGGGAGAGTCTTAAAAGGTTCCAAAAGAAACCCCTAGCCACCATCACCATCCTTGGGAGAAATTCTGCAGAAAGAAAGAGGAGAATCAACCTTCATTCACCAACATCAATTCATAACATCTAAGGCAAGTGGTTTAATTACATAATTTCAAGCGAATGTTTCCTCCATGTTTAGAATTGAATATATGTCTTGTATTGAAAATTTGATGAAAACCCATGAAATTAGAGATAGAACTCATAATCTTATATAGGGATTGCATGTAGAATGTTTGTGGATGAATTTCATATCCAAAATATATATTTTGATGATTTAAAAAGAGATTTATAAGGAGTAATTGTAGACATTGAAATTTTGGGTTCATATTTATAGGGTTTGGGACAAGATTTGGGAATTATGATGATTACATGTTGATTTAGGAGGTATTGACCCCATATATATGTTAAAGAGTGACCTAGGAAGGCTTGGTGTAGTTTAAACACATTAAAACTTAGTTTGGATGATCATAGGATGGATTTAGAAAAGAGAAAAAGGAAGAAAAAAATGGATTTGCAGACTTCTGTGCGTATTCTGCCATCTCGTTAGTATACCTGCCCAGGTCGTTCGAACAACCTCATTCAAACGAGTTTCTAACGAGATGACAATACCCCTTCTAAAGAGTTGGTAGTTCATTCGAAGCCTTTCGTTCGAACGACACTCGTTCGAACGAGACTTCTAACGAGTTGACAGAATGGCCTTTTAGGCCTGATTTTATTTCAAATGTCCCGTAGACTTAATTAATGGAGAATTAACCTTCCCTTATTGACTAGTGGGTATGATTGTGAGAATTGGGGTACGTTGAGAAGTAGAACTTAGAATCTTGTAGTAAACCGGATGACGATTGTGGATTTGGAAACGAGTACTTAATTATGACATGAGAAGAGTTGATAACTCTAATGCATTTAAAACGGGAACTAATGAACGTATAACAGTAAATGATGGGATAAGAACGTGAAGTATACCTCTATTAATATACTGAGATATCTAAGAAGTGTGAATGCTTAGTATATGTGGTTATCTATGTATAACATACCTACCATACTTGTTATCATAGGAGGTCGACGTTCGATCAGGGCCAGCTAATCTTTATGTGCCTACGGGGGATTTAGCTTGGTACCTCGAGGACATAGATCAGAGAAGGACTTATTGAGAAGTTAATAAGTCTGCTGATCATGGGAGCGTAGGTATGTGCGTGACCCATGTGATGTGAACTATGTTCGCCTCCATTATTTGTGATTGTTGATATTTGAGAACGATTCCTGAGAGATTCTGAATGCGTGGTCCTTATGTACGTGATGTACCGGGATTGGATAGCAGAGTATGTGTGCACCGGAGCTTAGCCTCGGGGTGCTAATATTGTATATTTATGATGAGAATAATATACGGTTAATTGAAATGCATTGTCATGTATAAATTGCGAATATAAATAATAGCAACGTTTTTGTAAAGATAAAAGTGGAAATCCTCTAGTAAGTAGTATTTTTAATATGGGAAACCAAGAATAAGTGTAAATCTCTCTGTTTAAATGAAGATGTCAGAATTAAAGCGTGAATCCTATAGTATTGTTAGATTTTATTTTGGACTAGTTAGATATGGGAATAACTAGATTTGGTTACGGATATGTTAGGAGTGCACAGATAGTCGAGAGGTGAGTATTTCATGTGAGAGCACGTCCTAACATGTATTTTTCATTCATTGTTTTAATGTCATTAAAACACTTGCTATTTTTTTAAACTATTTTCACTATCGGGCTCTGACCCATTTGCTTCCAAATATATTTTCTTGTAAAAACCTTTTAGGTGCCCAGCTACAAGGACACCATGCATAGGAGTTCTATTACGACAATGTACTGTAGCTGCTGTGGAAGTTACAGGACCTTGACAGTAGACGCCTACACTTCCAATCTTGACTCTATATTATCAGATTTTCTCATTTGTTGGGAATGTCGCCCCATTTCTTGTAGAGACATTCTACCTATTCAGTTATTTCAGATTTCGGGTTGTAATTAATTTAGTGATGCAGACTTGGTATTTGTTTATTTCAGTATTCGAATTGTTGTGGGGAGTATTCCTCCAAACTCATTACTACTTTATGGTTATTCTATTGTCATTATGTTGTGGTGGTTATGTTAGCATTTCATAATCTACTTATTGCATGTTAATCAGATTTAATTAAAATTGACAACTCACTTTTTAAATATTAGGTGGCTAGTAATTGTTAAAACGTTTTTCGACAGTGATGCTATGAACTGAACCAACTTGGCATTTTGTATTAATTTAATAAAGTATTAGCTACCCGGTATTTAATTAGTCGGGGTGTCACAGGTGGTATCAGAGCATCAGGTTCTAGTGTCCTTAGGATCTGTACGGCTTGTTATGTTTCCGCTGAGCTTTCTTTGATGTAGAGCCCTATATTTTAGGACCGTTGTATTCTTTTGTGTATGTTTCTCTCTTCAGCTATTTTGAGATAATAACTGCGAACTTATAGAATTTACTCTCATTTCAGATGCCTCCACAACGTGCACAGCGAGTTCCTAGGGATGCTCAGCCCGAGCCATAGCCTGCACCAGTTTAGGGCACCTTGAATGCCGCAGAGGTTGCAGCTATTGTAGCCCAAGAAATAATTGCCGTACTAGAAGTTGTACAGCAGGCACCACCCCAGGCACCGGTAGTCGCCCCAGTTCAGGCTCATACATTCCCGTCTACTTGGGAATGCATTCGTGATGCTTTTCAGAAAGCACACCCTCTGAAGTTTACAGGTAGCTCCGATGTTGTTGTGTCCAGTCAGTGGAGGAAGGACATTCAGAGGCACTTAAGGATGTACAAGTACACGGATGTTCAGAAACAGATACTGGCTACTTTTAATCTAGTAGGATCATCACTGCAGTGGTGGGAGTCCATTTCCACCGCAGAGGAGAGGGACGCCCTCACTATTCAAGAGTTCTGGGTGCGGTTAGACCGCAAGTACTTTCCCTCAGCCATTCACACTGAGATGAGGAGGAAATTGATGAACCACAAGTAGGAGGGGAGAACTGTAGCGGAGTATGAGGCAGAGTTCACAAATCATCTAAACATCGTCCCGGATGAGATTCCGACTGAAGGGAAGAAGATACATAAATTCATGGATGGGTTAACTTGGAGTATCCGTCAGCACTTGTTGGGGAATCTCTCGTTGTCCACTTATTCTGATGTGGTTAACGCTGCACTATTTC
The DNA here is from genome assembly GCA_949130495.1 of Sambucus nigra. NCBI lineage: Eukaryota > Viridiplantae > Streptophyta > Magnoliopsida > Dipsacales > Adoxaceae > Sambucus > Sambucus nigra. Next base: position 591,448,562 of record OX422208.1, read on the forward strand.
ACTGCCAGGATCATTGCTTCCACATGTCTGAGAGCAAGAGGTCAGGAGAGTCCAGCCATCAGGGCAAGACCGGGGGAAACGGTGCAAGCGGGGCACAATTTGCTCAGGGTCAGCACAGGCAGGGTGATCAGGGTTCTCAATAGGGGGATCCTAAGAGATTCAGATCTGGGGGTTTCAGGAATGGTCAGGGAGGTTTTAGACATGGACATCAGGGTCAGAATGGCCATCAGGACCAGTAGGGACATAATGGTCAGCAACAGCAGTTTTAACAGGGCCAGCATGGTCAGGGTAGGAATGACAATGGCCATCAGGGTCGTGGGCAGCAGGGACAACACGGGGGAAACTTCCCGAGAAAGTTCTTCATTTGTGGCAAGATTGGCCATAAAAGCCAGGATTGTCCTGATAGGGGCAGGGCCCCACAGCAGCAGCAGCAGGGTGCTCGACACGAGCCATAGAGGCCTATGTTTCCCGCCTCCCTCCCAGCACCACCACAGATGGCATCATTACCACCCATTCCAGTGGTCCCAGTCCAGAAGGGACAGCTTCAGTATGGGAGAGTGTATCAGCTCCAGAATGCTGGAGTCCCACAGGATCCACCTGCTATTGAGGGTATGTTCTCTATTCAGGGGACTATGGTGCGTATTTTATTTGATATGGGGGCCACATACTGTTTCATTGCCATGAGATTTACACGCACTTTGGGGTTGTTAGACACTGTAGAGTGCACGATTACTTGTGTAGATTCACCGTTGAGTAGGGGTTCTATGATTTCACTTATTTGTAGAGGTGTGGGTATAGAGATCGGGAGGTTTACTTTACCCGCTGATATGTTAGTATTAGAGATGACTGAGTACGATGAGATTGTTGGTATGGATTGGCTAGTTGTGTACCGATCCATGATTGATTGTTTCAGTAGGAGTATTATCTTTGCCATTCCCGGGCAGGAGATGTTTTTAGTGGTTATGCCTCGCCCTAAGGGAGGATCGTCCACTCATTTGTACTATATAGAGGAGGAGACCTCTAAGGAAGTGGTAATACCACTCTATTCGATTCCAGTTGTTAGGGAGTTTGCTAATGTATTTCAGGATATACCTGGACTACCTCCGAGTAGAGAGATAGATTTTGTGATCGATTTGGCGTCGAACACTCGGCCAATTGCCCGCGCACCTTACCATATGGCTCCAGCAGAGATGAGAGAGCTACGGGATCAGATAGAGCAGTTATTAGGTCAGGGGTTTATCCGAAGGAGTACTTCACCGTGGGGAGCCCTTGTATTGTTCATAAAGAAGAGGGATGGATCGTTGCGATTGTGTGTAGATTACCGGGAGTTGAATAAAGTCACGATACGGAATAAGTATCCCTTTCCCCGAATCGATGACTTATTCGACCAGCTGAGAGGAGCTTCCTTCTTCTCAAAGATTGATCTGCGATCGGGATACCATCAGTTGCGTATCAGGGAACAAGATGTCTCAAAGACTACTTTCTTGACGAGATATGGTTCCTACGAATTTCGGGTTATGCCTTTTGGCTTGACCAACGCTCCAACCGTGTTTATGGACTTGATGAATAGGGTGTTCAGATAGTTCCTAGACTAGTTCGTCATCGTCTTTATTAATGACATTCTGGTTTACTCCTAGACAGAAGAGGAGCACGCCGAGCATTTGAGACAAGTTTTGCAGACGGTATGTCAGAACGAGCTTTATGCAAAGTATGAGAAGTGTGGGTTTTAGCTGAAGGAGGTTCAGTTTTTGGGGCATATCATTTCAGATCGGGGGATATCTGTTGATCCGGGGAAGGTATTCGCGGTGAGGGAGTGGGGACAACCCATGACACCGACTGAGATCCATAGTTTCTTGGGCCTAGCAGGATACTACAGGAGGTTTATTCGGGGTTTCTCAAAGATAGCGGGTCCTTTGACACATCTGACTCGCAAGGGTGTGCCATTCATCTGGAGCGATGCCTGTCAGTTGTCATTTGATGAGTTGAAGGACAAGTTGACCTCAGCGCCTGTGTTAGCATTTCCCAGACCGGGAGTTGAGTATCTAGTCTACACCGATGCTTCCTTACAAGGACTTGGAGGTGTGTTGAAATAGGAGAGTCAGGACATAGCTTATGCTTCCCATAAGCTTAAGCCTCACGAGAGGAATTACCCCACCCATGACTTGGAGTTAGCGGCAGTCGTATTCGCTCTTCGGATTTGGAGACACTAGCTCCTGGGGGAGAAATTGGGGTTTTTCACAGACCACAAGTCTCTACAATACCTCTTCACGCAGAAGGAACTGAATATGCGTCAATGACGGTGGCTTGAGTTTATGAAGGATTGTCAGTTTGATATCCAATATCACCCGGGGAAGGCTAACGTGGTAGCAGACGCGTTGATCCGTAGGCCAGTAGAGGAGGTGGCCGAGGTGTGGAAAGCTAAGTGGAAGGAGTTGGGACACCAGGATGCAGTGGCCCGATCGTTCATGTTTGTGATGACTCTTACACCGTAGATTGTTACGAGGGTGATAAAGGCCCAAGCAAATGACTCGTTCTGTCAGGAGCAGATAGTTCGATTACTAGCAGAGGGAGCCGAGTCCTATACCGTTAGTTCAGACGGGGGATTACGCTTCAATGGGAGACTATTTGTTCCGAAAGGGGAAGACTTGCGACACGAGGTAATGGCAGAGTCGCACGGCTCACGGTTTGCGGTACACCCGGGTGGGGAAAAGATGTACCAAGACATGAGACGCCAGTATTGGTGGAGCGGGATGAAGAGAGATATCGATGTGTTCGTTTCTAAATGCGCCACTTGTCAGCTAGTAAAGGTGGATCATCAGAAATCGACAGGACTTCTATAGCCGTTAGAAGTTTCGATATGGATACGGGAGAGCATATCCATGGACTTTATCACGGGGTTACCTACGTCGCATAGGGGTCACGAGTCCATATGGGTAATTGTGGATATGTTGACCAAAGTTGCTCATTTTCTACCCGTGAGGACAGTGATAAGCACCCAAAACTGTACAGATTATACCCCGAATAGACGTACTTTAGTTGCTAATTCTCGGTAATATGGGTCTTATGTGCTTAAATGTTTATCATGCAGTCTTAACTGCAGTTGCGGTGTTAAAAGATACATTTCGAGGCCAATTGCAGTTAGAAAGAAGCTAATTCCCTCTCCCATACCCTAACCCGAGCCTATACCTAGCCCTAACTTACCCCAAGCTTGTGTGTGTTTTATTTGTGTCATTTTATTATTTTTTAGATTTTTAGTTTGAGTCATTTCTATTTTTAGGATTTATTTTAGATTTATTTAGTATTTTATAGGTTTTATTTTCTATTTTCTATTTTATTTAGTATAATTTTATTTTGATTTTTATTCTATTAGTTTTTAATCTTAGTTTTTAGTTTATCTTATTTTATTAGGATTAGATTTTTTAGGATTTATTTATTTTTAGTTTATTTTGATTTTACATTTTCTTTTTAGGATCTTAGTTTTAGTTTAATAGATTTCTATTTTTTATTTTCATTTATTTTTAGTTTTAATTTTATTTGAGTCATTAGATTTTATTAGGTTTTTATTTTATTTTATTAATTTTATTTTATTAGTGTTATTTTAGTAGGGTCACAATTTAAACACACACACACACACAACTTATCCTACACCTCCCTAACCCTAACCCTCATACTACTACCCAACACCCAAACATATCCTATACCCATACACTAACCCCTCACCCTCACACTAACCCCATACACCCTCACCACACCATAAGACCCCACTTCATCTTCTTCCCTACACCCATCTTCTCTCTCATCAAAAACCACCATACCCAATCTTTATCTTTCCTCCATTAACACCCACACAAACACACACTACCAACCCATCTCCTTATCTCCCCATAATCGGACCCTACTGTCGTCCCGCCACCGAACCACCTCCGGCGGCCCTCTTGACCTACTCGCCGCTGCCACACCTCCGGCAGCAACTCGCGGACTCTCTCTCTATATACCGCCGGCGACAGCCCAAGTTAACACAACCGGAGCCCCTTACCTGCTCCGGCCTGAAAACCGAGCAACCCACACCCTCCACCTGTTCACATGTGCACTTCCATTACCCAATTTACCCCCATGTCCACACCCCTCATGCTCCATGCATCTACTATATATTGAAGATGAAGACCCCTTATGAAAAAGAGAGCTTAGAGATAGGAAAATTCTAGAGAGAGAATTGTAGGGAAAAACACCATTTGTAAATAGTTTTTGTTTTATTCTTTTTTATTTTTTTGTGAGGTTAAATATTGATTGAGATTTAATTGAGTGTTGATTTTAATTTCATATTACTTGGATTCTCAATTGGAGGGTTGTATGCTTCTCATTCAAGGATTGAAGTTTATTGAATTCAAGAGATTGGTTTGATTATTCTTCTCTCCACTCTTTTATATTAAATGCCTATTGAATATTTGTTTATTATGTTTGATACCATGTTAGGCTAAATCCCCTTTCAAGGGGTGGGGGGAAACCATTATTTGATGTTATTTTAGTTTAATTAGTTTGATTACTTGAAATTTCCCTTTGAATGTTAATTTTGATCCCTCACCCTTAGATTTACGCCTCGAGAGAGGGTAAATGATTTTCGAGAGAAAATCAAAATTCTAGTTATAATACCCATTTTAGATTCGAACTAGAGATAGGGGTTTCTTAAGTGGGGTATTATAACTTGAATTTCAACTCTAAAATTATTTTCTAAGATTGATATAAATTTTAATTGATCGATTCTAGCGGATGATTAATTAAAAGGAGTGTAGATCTATTTTTCTAGAGTTGTGGGGTGTTAAACTTAACATTCTAAAAGATTACTATTATAATTACACTTGCAACGAGAGTTGTTTTCTAATTTTGATATTAATTTGGGAGAATTCAAATAATTAAATTAATTAATTAGAATAACTAAAATTTGTGGTGTAATCTCATTCCTTGATTGTTCTCACAATTATTTACCTCACTTTATCTCTTATTTTAGTGTTAGACTTTATTTTCCATTTTAGTCATTTTCTAGTTAGTTTTATCATATCACATTTAGTTTAGTTTAGTTTTATTTCACATCACCTCACCCTATTGTTCTAATATTGAAAAAGCTAAAAAAAAATTAGAAAAGTGAAAAAGCCCAAAAAGAAAATAAAAAGTGAATTACAATTGAATTTGTCTCTAGCTTACTCCCTAGGAAGTGGATTGATACCATTACTTACCTCTACACTTGAGTTTGTTTTATATTTGTAGGTACATAAGGTTTTGATTAGAAGGAGCTTGTACAACAACGACAAATACATAAAAAGCCTCGTTATCAAATGGCGTCGTTGCCATTCTTGGGATTGTGAAGCTCGGAGCGGATTTCATATTGTAGTTCATTTTTTTTTTGCACTTTATTATTTTTTAGTACCATTTTTCTTTATTTTAGAAGGCTTGTATTAGGATTATTCTATTCTTGGCTTGTATTGCGGTGCATAGGACACCATGTATTTTTCATTTAAATTTGTAATAATTGAAGCCAAGCGTGATAGGGAAACCGGACAAGGTAGAGAGAGGGTGTCCAAAGGCAAGGATTTAGAAGCCTCTCTACCTTGGATGGGTAGGACTCCCGGGGACGACTCAGATAGGCGTATTCTCCCCCCGGTCGACTCAAATTTTTTGGCACCCCACGGCCTAAAATTGTGGGAGGCTCATTTCTTACACCCCTGCGCCTCTCCTGTTAGCGAGTCAATTATTTTGTGTGCTCTTGTGTGATTTTATTCTTGCATTTAATTTTTTAAATGGTGTGATGAATTAAATTACTAAGACCTACACCCGGTCACTCACGAGAAGGGATTTCATCACCCGACTCACTCGCTTACCATTGTGTGCTACCCTTGCCATCATTAAATTTAAAATCAATCAACTAGGTATCCCACTAGGAGAATAAATTTTGCAAAGGCGATCACTCATATCAATTCCGTGATTTTTTTATTGCCCGCGGACTTAATTAAAATTTGACTACCCTCTCACTAAATTTAAAGATAAAAATTGGCTATGTGCTAGTTAGGATTTATCCTTGACTTGTGTGTGTGTCCAATTCCATTTTTTGGTAGTCGGTTTTATTGAGTTCGTTCAAAATTCAAAGAGTCCATATATTTTTCCCCACCTTTTCTTCCACAAAAAAAAAATCCAAAAATATTTTTCCACCTTTTCTAACAAAAAAACAAAAAAAAAAAACAATTTCCTTTATTTTTACAAAAAATCCAAATATATTTTCTTTCTTTCCTTTTTAGAAAAATCCAAAAATATTTTCTTTGCTTTTGAAAAAATTTAAAAATCAAAAAATATTTCTCTCCACATGGCCGAAGAACGTCCTTTACGGGACTACTTTGGTCATTTTCCATTGACACGCGACACGTGTGAGAGTGATCCCGAGCCGTCTCTTTATGAGATTTTTCATGGTTTTGGCTCTCTCACGAGTACCCTTGATACTCTTGACCCGTCCTTGCACGCACCTCCTATTCCATCACCCTCGGTGTCATGTGTCGGCGTGTCGCATCCTTGTGCACCCATTCTCGATTTGTTACCTCACTACGCACCCCATGAGTATCAACTAATTGTCCATCACGAAGGCGATCCTTTCGTGTATGATGAACTTGGCCCCACTCCACACACTTCATTTGAGTATTCTCCGTATAATCATGATAGAAGCGAGTTGTGTCCACCTCACCCACCGCCACCACCCGTCACTCCACCAACACCTTCATCCACATCCGCTCTCGAAACCCTCTTGCAAAAGTTCATACTTGAGCAAGAGCACGCCACTCAAATTCAAACTCAAGCTCTCCAAAGGCTTGAGCAAAGGTTAAATGAATTAGAGTGTGCGAGAGAGTCGGACATGCATCCACCCATCGTTGCAACCGAGTGTGATGATGATGTGTCATCTTGTGACACAAATTCCACCACCCCGAGAATCTCGAAGTTGAGACCATTCCATGGTTCGGGTCCCAAGTCGACAATTGTGTTGACTTACCTGTCGATAGTGAGCCTGATCAAATCCCACCATGTCCATATGAACCCCACATTGCGGTTCCCACTCCAGATATATCCAATTTCGTATGTCTCTGACATGCCCATTTCTCCTAGGTTAGCTCTGGCTATGAGTGTTCACCATTTTCCCGAGATAGAATCCGTGATAGTTCCTACCTATCCGGATATGGATGATGTCCCACAATGCATGGCTCCCTTTGAGCCCGATATTTCTAGTGATTCCACTATCTCCGATCTTGGTGCCTCATTTGACCCACCCACCACATTCACCGATGCTACTCTTATGGAGAAGTTGATCACTCCATCTTTATATACCACAATTCCTCCTGCGAGTTCCCTTGTGGATCACTCCACGCCTCATGAGGAGTGTGTGTCTCTCCCACTCTTGAGTTGGATCATCTTCCTCCACCATTTATCCCACCCGATAAACCGTTTATCCCACCCGACCCACCCATTATTCCTTACACCCTACCACCTGGTTTGGATCTTGATTTTGCACATTTCACGTTTCCATCTACATTTTAAGATCCTCACCTGAAACCATCCTCCACCATCTACGAGAGTATTTGTGGTTATACTCTCCACTTCCGTGACACCGAGCTTGTTCCTCTATGCCCACCACTCTCTTGTGGTGTTGATTTTTCTCAACTGCTCCCTGGCGTGTCACGGCGCAACCATTATCATCGCCCATTTATAGAATGGTCGTGTGATTTCTATGAGGCCCAACCCATTACACTTACCAAACCCTTTTTCCTTCCCATACAACTTGAGCACTATGCTTATAGGTCCCTTGTTGCCCTCACCTTCTGGCTCAATAAGGCCCATGATCGATGCTTAATCACGCATGCCTTTCTCACCTTTACCCTAATTCCCACCCACCCATGGTCCACCGATTCTTTGTATCGTGTGATTCACTTTGCCATACAAGTGCATTGACCCCTTTTAGCCTCTATCCAACAAGACTGACGCTTCAGTCTAGTTTGGGGGTGATTCTCATCACCCAATTTTTTTCCCGCCTCGCACTTTCATAGTTCTTATCCTTAGGGTGAGAATGGTTCGGTCTGGATGAAGACATTAAACTTAGCGCTACCGGGAGGCAACCCACATTTCTTGTATGAGTCTCATCCTGTTTGGGGGTGGTGTTTGACATCACCCTATGCTTTCTCATGCTTATGGACTTGTACGCATTTTTTTCTCTTATAATTTATTCAGGTTTATTCTTGGCTATATCTGTCCACTTCATTAGCGGTTCATTCTGGTAATCTCTTTCCTACCCCATGCTCTCAATTTTAAAAATCATTTTACTAAACATCGAGGACGATGTTCCTTTTTGTTTGGGGTGGGGAATTTTATCAAAATCGTACCTCTTTTGAAAAATTTTGAGTTTTAAACCTGATTTTTAAATTTTCGTGCAGTTTCTTTCATCTCACTCATTGATGTGAATTTTCAATCATCCATCTTTCTAAGTCTAGGAATCAAGCTAGAGAATATATTTTTCTAAATAGCTTATGTAATACATAACAAGGCATGTTGCACTATGAATTTCTAGACTCAAAAAAATTTGCGCACTTATCATGTCAGTACGGTTTAGAGTTGAGGAGTACTACAATTCTAAAGAGAACCTTAAGGATCACTAGTAGAGACTTTACCTTGTGAGATTTGTGCCTTTCACCCTTTTAGAGAGTTTAACGCAATCTCCGAGTCACAAGTTGATTCAAGTTCTTTTGGGTCCGCACTTAAATTGTTGTATGATCTCATTATCTTTCATAAAATTTTGGCTTGATCACTGAGAACGACATCACTTTCGAGTTGTAAGAAACACGTGTCTTAAAATTTGTCCCGAATACTAGATTTTCATCCATACACTTATCCCTTTTCCATATCACTTTTCCATTTCACATCCATTTTTCTCTCATACACTTCACCCATTACATTTCCATATTCGACCCTATTTCCATATATTTCCCCACCACATTAACACATCATCTTTCATTTTCAAATAAAAGAGTGTTGATTCCAAATGTTAAATGTCTTCATTGTTGGTTTGAAAAGTTAGAGAAAAAGAAAAAAAAAAGAAGAAAAAAGAGAAAAACATAAAAATAGAAAAAATAGAAAAAAAATAGAGAAAAAGAAAAGAAAAATCGAAAAAAAAAGAAAAAGAAGAGAGAAAAGAAAAATGAGAGTTTGTAGTTAGTAGTTCTTTTGTAATAAAGACATTTGTGCCTAAAGTATAAAACACTCTTCTTTCGCATCCATTTTTCATCCATTTCACATCGCATATCCACCATCCATCCATCATATCATCATCCCATCCTATCATACCGCACCTTATATCATCCTCCCCATTTCATTTTCCCCTCACCTAATCATCCATATATTTCCCTAGGTGTTTGGGCAAATAAAAGTCGATGTGGTGAATAACTCGACGTTCTCACTATAGTGATTAGCATTTCTTTCATGAGATCAATTTTCTTTCTAATTGTTCATTCTTTCTTATATGTGTGTGAGACGTTTGAACTTGCTTACATTTACTCACCTCCTCACACACAAGAGCGATACACTTACCCTAATCTCAAGAGTTCATTTGAGAGAGAGATATCCGTGAGATTTGAAGTTGAAGTGTTGATTCCGAAAAGGCAATCAAGGAATTACTCTTGTGATACTCGACCCGTTTTGACTGATTCACATTACACACGTTGAGTTCTAGGAAGGATATGCCTTGAGTATTTACTTAGCTAAATTTTTTACGCTTCTAGCTTGTATTTCTGAAAATATTTTTCTCATGATGGATTGTGCGATTATTCTAAGTCTAATAAAAGATCGACTGCCTTTCAATAATTTTTTGCAAAATAAGAATTTTGTGGGTATATTCCTTGCAAACCCTCACGAGACACAACTCGTCCTGTAGGGCAACCTATAGGTTTAAAGGCTTGTTTCACATGCTAAGTGCAATCGCAAGTGCCCGCGAAAGTGGTAAACTTTTGGTTACTTATCTTTATCTTTCTCTCTATCTTATTGCTCGAGGACTAGAAACGCTATGTTTGGGGGTGGTGTGATAAGCACCCAAAACTGTACAAATTATACCCCGAATAGATGTACTTTAGTTGCTAATTCTCGGTAATATGGGTCTTATGTGCTTAAATGTTTATCATGCAGGCTTAACTGCAGTTACGGTGTCAAAAGCTACATTTCGAGGCCAATTGTAGTTAGAATGGAGCTAATTCCCTCTCCCGTACCCTAACCCGAGCCTAAACCTAGCCCTAACTTACCGCAAGCCTGTGTGTGTTTTATTTGTGTCATTTTATTATTTTTTAGATTTTTAGTTTGAGTCATTTCTATTTTTAGGATTTATTTTAGATTTATTTAGTATTTTATAGGTTTCATTTTCTATTTTATTTAGTATAATTTTATTTTGATTTTTATTCTATTAGTTTTTAATCTTAGTTTTTATTTTATCTTATTTTATTAGGATTAGATTTTTTAAGATTTATTTATTTTTAGTTTATTTTGATTTTACATTTTCTTTTTAGGATCTTAGTTTTAGTTTAATAGATTTCTATTTTTTATTTTCATTTCTTTTTAGTTTCAATTTTATTTGAGTCATTAGATTTTATTAGGTTTTTATTTTATTTTATTAATTTTATTTTATTAGTGTTATTTTAGTAGGGTCACAATTTAAACACACACACACACAACTTATCCTACACCTCCCTAACCCTAACCCTCATACTACTACCCAACACCCAAACATATCCTATACCCATACACTACCCCTTCACCCTCACACTAACCCCATACACCCTCACCACACCACAAGACCCCACTTCATCTTCTTCCCTACACCCATCTTCTCTCTCATCAAAAACCACCATACCCAATCTTTCTCTTTCCTCCATTAACACCCACACAAACACACACTACCAACCCATCTCCTTATCTCCCCATAATCGGACCCTACTGTCGTCCCGCCACCGAACCACCTCCGGCGGCCCTCTTGACCTACTTGCCGCTGCCACACCTCCGGCAGCAACTCGCGGACTCTCTCTCTATATACCGCCGGCGACAACCCAAGTTAACACAACCGGAGCCCCTTACCTGCTCCGGCCTGAAAACCGAGCAGCCCACACCCTCCACCTGTTCACCCCATCCCTCTCTCTCCGCGATTCCAAAACCACCGATCAAAACCCCTGATCCGGAGCCAACCCGAAACCATTCGGCGGGCTACTCACACCCGGCGTGCCTCACCCCCCTCTCCGGTGACTTTCAGTCGCGACTGCAGTTACCCCCTTAGTCCGACCCATTTTCAGCCAAACCCTTCTTCAACCAAGACCCATACCCATTTCAATCCAACCCAAACCCATTTCCATGTTTCACCCAAACCAAATCGTGACCTACCAACAAACACAAAGCCAAAACCAAATTACCCATGTGCCCAACTTAACCCACTTTAACCTTTTTCCTATTATACCCCAACTAACCACTCAAAACCAATTTCTAAAATACCCTCACCCAAATCATATTTTTGTGACCTCACACCTCTCAACCCACATGCTCCTCACACCATATCCACATGTGCACTTTCATTACCCAATTTACCCTCATGTGCACACCCCTCATGCTCCATTCATGTACTATATATTGAAGATGAAGACCCCTTATGAAAAAGAGAGCTTAGAGATAGGAAAATTCTAGAGAGAGAATTGTAGGGAAAAACACCATTTGTAAATAGTTTTTGTTTTATTCCTTTTTATTTTTTTGTGAGGTTAAATATTGATTGAGATTTAATTGAGTGTTGATTTTAATTTCATATTACTTGGATTCTCAATTGGAGGGTTGTATGCTTCTCATTCAAGGATTGAAGTTTATTGAATTCAAGAGATTGGTTTGATTATTCTTCTCTCTATTCTTTTATATTAAATGCCTATTGAATATTTGTTTATTATGTTTGATACCATGTTAGGCTAAATCCCCTTTCAAGGTGGGGGGAAATCCTTATTTGATGTTATTTTAGTTTAATTAGTTTGATTACTTGAAATTTCCCTTTGAATGTTAATTTTGATCCCTCACCCTTAGATTTACGCCTCGAGAGAGGGTAAATGATTTTCGAGGGAAAATAGAAATTCTAGTTATAATACCAATTTTAGATTCGAACTAGAGATAGGGGTTTCTTAAGTGGGGTATTATAACTTGAATTTCAACTCTAAAATTATTTTCTAAGATTGATATAAATTTTAATTGATCGATCCTAGCGGGTGATTAATTAAAAGGAGTGTAGATCTATTTTTCTAGAGTTGTGGGGTGTTAAACTTAACATTACAAAAGATTACTATTATAATTACACTTGCAACGAGAGTTGGTTTGTAATTTTGATATTAATTTGGGAGAATTCAAATAATTAAATTAATTAATTAGAATAACTAAAATATGTGGTGTAATCTCATTCCTTGATTGTTCTCACAATTATTTACCTCACTTTATCTCTTATTTTAGTGTTAGACTTTATTTTCCATTTTAGTCATTTTCTAGTTAGTTTTTATCATATCACATTTAGTTTAGTTTAGTCTTATTTCACCTCACCCTATTGTTTTAATATTGAAAAAGCTAAAAAAATTTGAAAAGTGAAAAAGCACAAAAAGAAAATAAAAGTGAATTACAATTGAATTTGTCTCTAGCTTACTCCCTACGAAGTGGATTGATACCCTTACTTACCTCTACACTTGAGTTTGTTTTATAATTGTAGGTACATAAGGTTTTGATTAGAAGGAGCTTGTACAACAACGACAAATACACAAAAAGGCTCGTTATCAGACAGACGACACTACGGGACAGTATGCCCAAATTTTTATTGCGGAGATAATGAGACTTCACGGAGTGCCTCTAAATATCGTGTCTGACTGAGACAAGATATTTGTTTCACGATTTTGGGAGAGTTTCCAGGAGGCCATGGGTACGGAGTTGCGACTGAGTACGGCCTATCACCCACAGACTGATGGGCAAACCGAGCGGACAAATCAGATGTTGGAGGACATGTTGCGTATGTGCATCCTAGACTTTGGAGGTGGATGGGAGCAGTACCTTCCACTGGTGGAGTTTTCTTATAATAACTCCTACCAGTTCACCGTTGGCATGACGCCATTTGAGGCATTGTATGGTAGACCTTGTCGTTCCCCAGCATGTTGGTTAGAGGTGGGGGATAACAAACTCCTTGGACCGAAAGTGATTCAGGACACTTCGGCAAGGATAGAGTTGATACGGAGTCGTATTCGGGTAGCTCAAGACCGGAAGAAGAGCTATGCTGATGCCAAGAGGTTCTTCAGAGAATTCAAAGTGGGGGGCCAGGTGTTACTCAGAGTATCTCCTATGAAGGGGATTATGCGTTTTTAGAAGAAGGGGAAACTGGCACCGAGATATGTGGGGCCATTTCCTATCATCGAGTGGATTGGGCCAGTTGCGTATAGAATTGGGTTACCGAAGCACTTGCATAGGATTCATGATGTGTTCCATATTTCCTCGCTAAAGAAATATCTTAGGGATGATTTGGCCCATACCCACATTGCTATAGAGGACATCGATCTTCAGCCTGATAGTTCCTACGAGGAGGGGCCGATTGCTATTTTGAACCAAAGTGAGCGGAAACTGAGGTCAAAGATAATACCATTAGTACATTTTCAGTGGCAGCATCATAATGCTGAGGAGTCCACATGGGAGCGCGAGGATGAGATGCGCAAGTGTTATCCAGAGTTGTTTTTACCAGGTACTCTTTAGTTCCGAATTTCGGGACGAAATTCTGTTATTAGGGGGGAAGTATGTTGAAAAAGTCATAACTATGTGATAATTGATTAGATTCGCAACTTTCTACGTTGGCACACTTATTTAATTAGTGCCAATTTTTAAACCAAAATAAATCAGCCCCAAATCATTCGACTGCGTGTGTGCGTGTGTCAAACCATAAAATAAATAAAGCATGCGACAAAAGCTTAAGGAAAAATCCCTGCAGGGTAAAACCTTTTATTTCTAGAACTTTAAAAAGTTTACAAGACCATTGACTTACATACCATCTTGCTTTCGCCCATAAGAGTAATGCACGGTGTCTTCGTCAAACCTTCAAAGCAACGGCTAGAAATCTACAGTGGTTCACGCGCAGCTATACCACAAGGACGCGCAGTCCTAGACAAGCAGTCTGAAATCTTCACAAGGACTGCCTCCACAATAGCACGCAGCTGTCGGTTGTAGAGCTCTCCCCACAAAGAATAAATAAGGGCAAAATTTGTGTTCTTGAACACCAAAACAATTCACTAAAGCATATGGGAGATTTGTGAATTGAAAACAAAAATGGATTAAAACTCTAAAGGAAGAAGTCAAAAAGGATTATGCTTTTGCAGTTTTTCTGTTCATCAAAATGCTCTGATTTCTTAATGAAAATGGAACCAACTAATGAGATTTTGCAGAAAATTGTGTCGCCTCGAAAACAGAGCTCGTTCGAACGAGATCAGCAAGTCGCTCGAATGAAGGAAAAAAGTCGTTCGAACGAGATCTAACGACATGCTATGTCATTTGAACGACAATTTCAGACCGTTCGAACGACCTATCAAGCGAGATTCCACGCTGGCCTGTAGAAAATTTCGATACGAACACGTGGCCGCCAGTTTCGTATCATTCTGATTTTTTATGAATTACTTATGATTTTTCTACGGAAAAGTGACCAAAAACAAAATCTTTAGAAAAATATTTTGTAAAAATATCCCAAAAGCTCTAAGTGAAAAGTTAAGGTATTTAAAACATAGCCTTACCAAAGTAAACTTCGCGGAGTCTTGAATGATGAAGAACTTGAGTAATTCGAATCCGTCTTTGATGTATATGTATCTTGAATGCTCTTCGACGGTGCAGTGGTATATGACATAATAAATTGATAACGGACCTATGAAAATATGTCCTTACAAATCTCCCCCTATGTCTATGCCGGTACATACATAAAATAATTTGAATTATCAAAAACCAAAATTCCTATACAAATCTACCCTCCCATGAATAAATTTGTAAGACCTCAAAACTGTTCTTCAATCATCTTCGTCAAATCTCAAAGCTTTTCTCATCAGGGTGTGCAACATCATGATCTTCAATCTTTGTACCTACACACATGAGAAAAAGCAAAAACCTTTGTGATGCATCGAGTTTGAAATGATATAAGAATAAAGCATTAATAAATTAAATCTCCCCCATAATGCAAAAACTCCCCCATAACATGATAATTATTTCTCTCCCTTTTTATGATGTCCCCAAATGGACAGATAAGAAGGAAAAAAACATCAAAAACATGGAGTGTCACGTCAAAATGCATAGTAAACAAAGATCAAACTACGCGCATGCGAAGGGATATCTCAAAAATCTCACAAACTATTTTTGGATTTTAAATTTTTTATATAAAAATAAGATACTAAAAATCACACCATGGATTTAAACTCAAACAACCATGTCATGGAAATGGAATGAATGGTTGTGAACACATTCGATAGGTAAATAAACTCAATAAATCATATGTGCATGATGCATACGTGTACTCCTAACGAATGAACATCAAAAGAATCCTTAGGTGTAAAAATTTGTTGAATTTAGATGACATCGTCTTATGCAAATCAACAAATCAAAGTCAAATGATTTCCACACCAATAACGTCCAAAACTATTTAGCGCTTTTTTAAGATTTTCGAGGACGTGCAAACCCGTTTAAAATCTCCAACCAAACACCCTCATATATATTTTCTTTTAGAGGTAATCTAAATTCTCAAACATTGGAGAATTGGTGTAAAAACCTAAATGGCACATAATTGGCATGAATTTCTTTTTATTGCCTTTAAATTTTTTTCGGGCTCTTTTAAACCTCTTTGGACCCCGGATAATAAAATTCCTCCATTTTTTAGGTCCAATTTAACGGTGGCTTAGTATTCGCAAAGGCAAAATGAACATTTCGCAGCCCTTCCCCATTTTCAAACAAAACACACAAACTCACAAAACGGTTTTTATATGCACAATTTCCTTATCAAAATTTATCGCGCTTGGTTCGTTTTAAGGGCAGGATTGAAGTGAAAACACCCAACCAACATGTGATAAGATAAGCACAATAATCAAACAAAACCGTGCATGTGTTCAATAAAGGAAACATGAGTCAAACATGTAGGAAGTAACGCTTAAGTACATCTTAATGACTCCAAACATTATAAAGCACAAGGATGAATTGATCTATTGCCTCAAAACAATATCAAATAGTCACATGAAAAATGGAACGATGTTCTGACTCGGTCATCCTAAGTCTTCATCCATAAAAGGTGGAAGAAAAATACAAAAATATTTTTAGATTTTTCAAAAATTTTGTCAAAATAAAATCTTTTTGTAATTTTCAAAAGCAAAAATCTATACAAAAAGTACATGTCATAACGCTAGCAAAAATATATCAAAAAGAATAACTAGCGTATGACAAACATGCAAATACAATCATCTATATGATATGGAAAGAGAAGAATCATGTGCAAGCAAATGAGAATCAGCTATTCTAAAATCTAGTGTATCCAAAAGTGATTTCCTAACCCAAATGGATGTAACACGTCGACACAGGGTTTTGAGAACCAACAAAACACTAGACTTCGAATTCCTAGGATCTCTTCCAAGATCAAAATAAAATCTCCTAATGTGACCTTTCCTACCACAATATGAACATGTGTAACGGGTGGAACGACACCTAAAGTGTGGTCTTTTCTAACATGCTTTGGAACTATTGACCCTCTAAAACAAATAATGGTTTTGTCTTTAGCACTAGAAGCATGAGAACATGACGAGCCATTACCATCACTATCAAACCTACTTGAGTCTGTCAAATCATTTTTTAACTTCAAAATTTTTTACTCAAGCAAAGAATTAGACTCTTCCAAAGACAGGGATTTCTTTTTCAAATTTTTAATTAAACTTAACAGTTTATCACGCTCCCCCTCAATTAAAACAAACTTATCCCTAAGAGTCTTTTCACGTGCCATAAAACCATCGATAAATTTTTTATCCTTGATGGCACAAACGGGAACCCTAGAGTTTTTTAAGTCCTTCAATTCATTCTCAAAACCTAGGAATTTCTCATCACTCTTCTTTTTGCAAATTTTCAAAGAATCAAAATCAATACACAAATTACCAAAGTGCTCACGACAAATATCACTTTGAGTTTGAAACGCTTGCAAATATTCAATCTTACTTTTAAAGAGAGAATTTTCTTTTTCCAAAACTTTAATTCCTTTGCAAAGTTTCAAATTCAAACTTTTTAGTTTTTCAGCACGGTCGTGAACTTTTTCAAAAATAGGCTCCTCATTAAACGGGCATACCATTGAAAAAATTGCGATTTTTCACAAAACTGATTTTTTCAAAAAAATCAAATCACACGATTTTGCGGAAAATAGGAATACGCGATAAATTAGCGTAACATGCTCTAATACCAATTTGAAAAAGTCATAACGGTGTGATAATTGATTAAATTCACAACTTTCTACGTTGGCACACTTATTTAATTCGTGTCAATTTTTAAACCAAAATAAATCAGCCCCAAATCATTCGACTGCGTGTGTGCGAGTGTCAAACCATAAAATAAATAAAGCATGGGACACAAGCTTAAGGAAAAATCCCCGCAGGGAAAAACCTTTTATTTCTAGAACTTTGAAAAGTTTGCAAGACCATTGACTTACATGCCATCTTTCTTTCGCCCACAAGAGTAACGCACGGTGTCTTCGTCAAACCTTCAAAGTAATGGCTAGAAATCTGCAGTGGTTCACGCGTAGCTATACTACAAGGACGCGCAGTCCTAGACACGCAGTCTGAAATCTTCACAAGGACTCCCTCCATAATAGCACGCAGCTGTCGGTTGTAGAGCTCTCCCCACAAAGAATAAACAAGGGCAAAAGTTGTGTTCTTGAACACCAAAACAATTCACTAAAGCATATGGGAGTTTTGTGAATTGAAAACAAAAAGGGATTGAAACCCTAAAGGAAGAAGTCAAAAGGATTCTGCTTTTGCAGTTTTTCTGTTCGTCAAAACGCTCTGACTTCTTAATGAAAACATAACCAAATAATGAGATTTTATAGAAAATCGCGTCGCCTCAAAAACAGAGCTCGTTTGAACGAGATCAGCAAGTCGCTCGAACGAAGGACAAAAGTCGTTCGAACGAGATCTAACGACATGCTATGTCGTTTGAACGACAATTACAGGTCGTTCGAACGACCTGTCAAGCGAGATTCCACGATGGCCTGTAAAAAATTTCGATACGAACGCTTGGCCTCTAGTTTCGTATCATTCTGATTTTTTATGAATTAGTTATGAGTTTTCTACGAAAAGGTGACCGAAAACAAAGTCTTTAGAAAAATATTTTGTAAAATTATCCCAAAAGCTCTAATTGAAAAGTTAAGGTATTTAAAACATAACCTTACCAAAGTAAACTTCGCGGAGTCTTGAATGATGAAGAACTTGAGTAATTCGGATCCGTCTTTGATGTAGATGTCTCTTGAATGCTATTCGACGGTGTAGCGGTATATGACATAATAAATTGATAACGGACCTATGGAAATATGTCCTTACATATGTAATACCCCGTAATTTTATTGATTTTTATTCAAGGGATTAATTGAATTAAATGAGAAATAATTGGGAATTAATCCAGATATAAATACTAGCGAGATGTGAGTTGGTATTTGATTATGAAGTTAAAATTGAATATGTCTGAGTATGTATGGTAATACATGAGTATTGAAAATATTTAAATTGTCACGAGACAGAAATATGACAATTTGGAAATTTAGTTGGGACGTGCGTGTCAGTCGCGTCAGGAATGAAATTATTTGAAGAAAAAAGTGAATTGTATTTTTATCAACCGAATGGTCATTTTGAGTGCGCCAACGTGTCCGGAAGGGTTGAAATAGTCAGAAAACACTAGCCGGGGGTTTAGCTTGGGTTCCGGGGCATTTTTAGGCCAAACCGGCAACCTAGAAAGGTATTTTGGTAATTTTAAAAATAGGGGAATTAAAACCCACGATTTTTAGAGGTTTATTTTATATTAGAAAGGAACCCACTAAGTCCAATATCAGCATTTAACAAGTAGTGGGCTACGGGAGTTATAGGGAGAGTCTTAAGAGGTTCCAAAAGAAACCCCTAGCCACCATCACCATCCTTGGGAGAAATTCAGCAGAAAGAAAGAGGAGAATCAACCTTCATTCACCAACATCAAATCAGAACATCTAAGGAAAGTGGTTTAATTACATAATTTCAAGCGAATGTTTCCTCCATGCTTAGAATTGAATATATGTCGTGTATTGAATGTTTGATGAAAACCCATGAAATTGAAGATAGGACTCATAATCTTATATAGGGATTGCATGTATAATGGTTGTGGATGAATTTCATATCCAAAAAATATCTTTTGATGATTTAAAAATGGATTTATAAGGAGTAATTGTAGACATTGAAATTTTGGGTTCATGTTTATAGGCTTTGGGACAAGATTTGGGAATTATGATGATTACATGTTGATTTAGGAGGTATTGACCCCATATATATGTTAAAGAGTGACCTAAGAAGGCTTGGTGTAGTTTAAACACATTAAAACTTAGTTTGGATGATCATAGGATGGATTTAGAAAATATAAAAAGGAAGAAAAAAATGGATTTGCAGATTTTTGGGCGTATTCTGCCATCTCGTTAGAAGACCTGCCCAGGTCGTTCGAACGACCTCGTTCGAACGAGTTTCTAACGAGATGACAGTACCCCTTCTAACGAGTTGGTAGTTCGTTCGAAGCCTTTCGTTCGAACGACACTCGTTCGAACGACCTCGTTCGAACGAGACTTCTAACGAGTTGATAGAATGGCCTTTTAGGCCTGATTTTATTTCAAATGTCCCGTAGACTTAATTAATGGAGAATTAACCTTCCCTTATTGACTAGTGGGTATGATTGTGAGAATTGGGGTACGTTGAGAAGTAGAACTTAGAAACTTATAGTAAACTGGATGACGATTGTGGATTTGGAAACGAGTACCTAATTATGACGTGAGAAGAGTTGATAACTCTAATGCATTTAAAACGGGAACTTATAAATGTATAACAGTAAATGATGGGATAAGAACGTGAAGTATACCTCTATTAATATACTGAGATATCTAAGAAGGGTGAATGCTTAGTATATGTGGTTTTCTGTGTATAACATACCTACCATACTTTCTATCATGGGAGGTCAGCGTTCAATCAGGGCCAGCTAATCTTTGTGTGCCTACGGGGGGATTTAGATTGGTACCTCGAGGACATAGATCAGAGAAGGACTTATTGAGAAGTTAATAAGTCTGCTGATCATGGGAGCGTAGGTATGTGCTTAACTCATGTGATGTGAACTATGTTCGCCTCCATTATTTGTGATTGTTGATATTTGAGAACGATTCCTGAGAGATTCGGAATGCGTGGTCCTTATGTACGTGATGTACCGGGATTGGATAGCAGAGTATGTGTGCACCGCAGCTTAGCCTCGGGGTGCTAATATTGTATATTTATGATGAGAATAATATAAGGTTAATTGAAATGCACTGTCATGTATAAATTGCAAATATAAATAATAGCAACGTTTTTGTAAAGATAAAAGTGGAAATCCTCTAGTAAGTAGTATTACTAATATGGGAGACCGAGAATAAGTGTAAAGCTCTCTGTTTAAATGAAGATGTCGGAATTAAAGCGTGAATCGTACAGTAATGTTAGATTTTATTTTGGACTAGTTAGATATGGAAATAACTAGATTTGGTTACGGATACGTTAGGAGTGCACAAATAGTCGAGAGGTGAGTATTTCATGTGAGAGCACGTCTAAACATGTATTTTTCATTCATTGTTTTAATGTCATTCAAGGTTCTAAAAAACGCGAGGCGTGATCGAGGCGTGGAGGCCAAGCCTTAAGCCTTAGAAGCCTAGGCGGGCCTCGGCGTAAAAAGGCGTGAAAAGGCGTTTAGGTCTTTTTGATATATTTTAATATTTTTTAACCATAACAAGGCTATTAAAATACTAAAATTGTACATATCATAAAAATATGTCTGAATATTTACAAATAAAAATACTATTTGATTTTTTTGGATGAGATAATGGTCCGGTTTGCAAAAAAATCTTTAAAAGGCGATATTGTTTCATTAAAGCATTGTTGTTTTCAGAGAAAAAGTACGCCTTAAGGGTTTTACCAAGCATAAGGCGTCAAAATCTTAAGGCGGGGCGTTTCTCCCAAGCCTCAAGCCTAGGCGTGCCTAGGCGGAGCCTAGGCGGGTTTTTTAGAACAGTGATGTCATTAAAACACTTGCTATTTTTTTTAAACTGTTTTCACTATCGGGCTCTGACCCGTTTGCTTCCAAATATATTTTCTTGTAAAAACCTTTTAGGTACCCAACTACAAGGACACCATGCATAGGAGTTCTATTCCGGTGACGTATTGTAGCTGCTGTGGAAGTTACAGGACCTTGACAGTAGACGCCTCCACTTCCGATCTTGACTCTATATTATCAGATTTTCTCATTTGTTGGGCATGTCGCCCCATTTCTTTTAGAGACATTCTACCTATTCAGTTATTTCAGATTTCGGGTTGTAATTAATTTAGTGATGCAGACTTGGTATTTGTTTATTTCAGTATTCGGATTGTTGTGGGGAGTATTCCTCCAGACTCATTACTACTTTATGGTTATTCTATTGTCATTATGTTGTGGTGGTTATGTTAGCATTTCATAATCTACTTATTGCATGTTAATCAGATTTAATTAAAATTGACAACTCACTTTTTAAATATTAGGTGGCTAGTAATTGTTAAAACGTTTTTCGACAGTGATGCTATGAACTGAACCAACTTGGCATTTTGTATTAATTTAATAAAGGAGTATCTACCCAGTATTTAATTAGTCGGGGTGTCACAATCAAAAACACCACGGTGAGGTGGATCATTACATACCAAATTGTTGACTCCCCATCACACTCAATCCCATTATTTCATCATACCAAACTCAACTTCCTCCACCCAACAGACTTTTAACCCTTCTCACCATGCCTAGTGTCGCACTAAACACAACAATCTCCAACCATCGGATCACATCCATTAACTGTAGAGTTTAAATTGTGCGGTCCGTAATCACCGCCGGAATACACCCCTTAGCTAAAGCCTCACCAATTAATGATATGTTTGGGACATCCGACTATCTTTTTATAGTGAATTAATGCTTAAATGAATATATACAATCTACATAAAGCTATGAAATTATAAAAATGATAACAAAATCAATCTATTTGATCGATTACATTAATAGTTACGGTGCATAAGTATTTTTTCTTCAAATTAATAGAATATTTTATACATCAAAGTACTACAATAACATAAATTAATATCCATTACCATTAAAAACATCGAATTTTCCTCATTCATTCAATTCCCCATATGGATAATAATAGCGGCATAATTCAGATATAAAAATAAGTCAATGAATTTTATCCCATTAGAAAAAAAATCATTTCATACATATGTTCTATATTCGAACTCTATAAATTCGTTACACGTAAATAAATAGTTAGTTTAGTCCTTATCTTAGAACTTGTGTCCAACACATGGTACGTAAGATCCCAGCTTTCACACAAAACCTATAAATCATCATTATCTTAGGACCATTCTTTTTATACCAGTTGCCAAATGGTACGCAAGATCCAAGACACTATTTAAGTCAAAACTGCCCATTTAAAATTCATCATCACCAATTTAAAATTCGACACGACATGAAGTCACCTTTTTCACCCAACACAAACACGACAAATAATATACGAAACAACATGAAATTAACTTTTATTACTTATCACAAACATGACTCAAATATTTGTTTTCATTTGATTAGAAGAGAATTGGGCGTGCCTTTTTTTTTCTTACGAGAGGATAAGAAAAGCGTCATTATAGTATCACTGCTGACTGACTGATGTAGTAGAAAAAAACAACAGAAAGAAAAAAGGAGCGATGGAAGCAACTTACCAGCTTTTGTCGATTACGCATTGTGATGTATTCCAAATGTGCAACTCAACCCCATTATCGTGGGAAAATTCAAAATTAACCTATTCCCATCTTTTATGATTAAACCCCAACACATGTACAGATCTCAAAACACCATAATTCTCTCTCTCTCTCTCTCTCTCTCTCTCTCTCTCTCTCTCTCTCTCTCTCTCTCGTCAACACACAGATTATTTGAGAAAACTAATTTCTATGATAAGTTGTAATATTAGAAAATTATCATTTTGATGATAATCTAAAAAATTAGAAAGATATAAAGTTAAAAATTAAACACAAACCAGCAAGTGAGTCTTGAGATATTTTCACCTTCTTGTTGTTATTCTTCTTTTTCTTCTTGTTTTGTTTTAGTTGTTTGTTCTTGACCCTCATTAGCAGAAACCATATCTTCTTTGAGATTCCGTTTCTTTGATTTGATCTCCGCAATTTCATTATGTTCTGTGTTCAATACAACCTAAATCTTTCGCATATGATCATTTTTAAACTCTAATATAAGAAAAACAATCTCCAAAAATAATAATACTGAAAAACTCCCCAAGTGCAAAAAATCAAAACAGAGTACCTGAGGAAAAAGAACTTAAGAAATACCAATAACGTAAAAAAGAGACTTTTCTTCGCAATGAAATAAGAATCCCAACAGAGTACCTAAATCAAAACAGACTCTATTTCTTCACAATGAAATAGACAAATAAAAATCAACAAAAATACAAACCACACCAACAATACAAAAAAACTCGTAAGGAACACCAATCTTTTATACCCCCCAAAAATTAAGAATTCGCCAAACCTTTTAATATCATAAACGCCACATAATTTTAACAACATGATGAGCTTATATTCGTGGAAATGGTCAGATTGACTGACCTGGGAAAAGCTTTGCAACTTTTGCAGCGTTTATGAGGTTGACCCATGGAGTTGGAGCTAAGGGCACTGTCGATTAGGAGAGAAATGGCCGGAAAATGAAGATGTTGAATGGTGTTTAAAACAGTGGATTGGATGGTGTTCTTGACCCTACACTAGATCAGATGCGAACCCTAATAGAAGAAAATGAGAAGTTGAGAAAAATGAAGCCAACAGTCAAATATGTAGAAGTCGAAATGTGAGGGACGGAGAGTAAATATCTGTCGAGGGAGAGTAAGAGCCGAAATGAACTAAACCGTCAAATTGGGCAAAGTGACAGATATTGTAAAGCGTGGAAATGGAGTCTAGATTGTCCACGTGCACAATTTTCAAAAGATATCTTGCATACGTGGATAGGTTCTTGAGTGAGTAATCTTAAATGCTTTGTATAGCATTTTATAGTAGTATAGAGATCTTAAAACCCTTGGGTGCATAGGAGAGAGTAGTGGGTTTTGGTTATTATTGGTGTAGTTTGTATGTAGATTTTTATGGAGTTATTTAAATAAAAATCGGAATGTGTACACACGCATAAAAATTTTGTAATAAATAAAAGTTGACGATTTTGGAGTGTTTCCTAACTATGCATGTTGATTAATCTATAATAATTACATGGAAATACTTTTGTTAAGAACAATGACGATATTATTAATTGAATTAAAGTAAATTGTGCCATCACGGATAAATTTGTGATATTGTTTATATGTGTTGTTGGATTAGGTGATTGATTGATATTTATATTAATCATCGCGGGTACGATGGGATTTTGGTAGTATGCTCGGACATATTTTTTAGGATGCTTGCTAGGTATGGGGCTAGTAGGTTTAGTTGTGATTTACGCTTTCTAGGAATGGGACTAGTGAGTGTAGATTTTTACGGCTGGGTGATTTCGGGGCGGGGCTGATTTTTATGTCGTGCCATCAATTAGCTAGTCTAGGTATAAGACTATGAAGAGATTATTAATAGAAATTCAACCTATAGTTAAGGTAGGGCGTATCTATGCGTTGGGGACCCTTAGGTTTGGGACTATGGCTATTTTTGAGGATCGCACATCGCTAATAAGGGTAGGGTAAATAAATATTTGAATAACGAGAAATGAGAAATTGAGAATTAATACCTAAGATAATAAAAACGAATATTAAAATATATTGGCATCGTTAATAACTGGAGGACCGAAAGTATAAATAGGTTGGTTGGCTATAGCGATGTGTGGGTGTGTTGACTATTTAAACGAGTTGGCTAGCTATGAAGATATGTCGTGTGTGATACCTCGTACATAATTGCAAGGTTGACTATTTAAACGAACCGATTGGCTATGGCGAGGGGAGTGTGTGTGGTGTAGAACAACGGGAGTACCGCAACCAAACAAATAAAATGAGATAAAGATGTCGGTAAAAGTCCCACATATGATATCAATAAGTAGGGGTGTGCAAAAAAAACCGACCAAACCGACAAAACCGAGCCGAACTGAAAATTTTCGGGCCGGGTTTTTTTGAGGGTCGGTTCGGTTCAGTTTAATCAGCTATAAAACCGACAGGGTCGGTTCGGTTTTCGGTTTTGGCATAAAAAAACTGATTTTCAACCGAACCGAACCGAATTAATTTTTATACTTTTTAATTTTATACTTTATATTATATTTATATTAGTGTTGACATATTATATTATATTTTTAAATTTTATATTTATATTAGGTATTAAAAAAAATATTTTTTTTTTAAATAAAGGAAAAAACCGAACCGGCCCTGTATAAAACCGGCCCTGTCAAAAACCGACGGGCAAACCGAACCGGCCCTGTCAAAAACCGACCCGATTCGGTTCGGTTCGGTTCGGTTCGGTTTTTCAGCATTTTCGGTTCGGTTCGGTTCTCCTCCTTCAAAAACCGACATGGTCGGTTCGGCCAAAAAAACCCGGTCAAAACCGAACCGACCGACCCGTGAACACCCCTATCAATAAGCATGAAAATTAATAATTGGAATAACTTAAATTAAGTTAAATGAATGAATGAATAATTGGACTTAGATGTTGAGATGGCATAAATGAGTGTTTCCAGTATAGGTTGTTTATTGACTCGCATCGCTATTTATTATCTGGTTCAATTTGAAATGTTCTATTGTGATATTTATCATGTATAATGCTACTATCTGGATTCATGGACCATATTTGAGGGGAGTAGTGTGTATTCATGCTTGGGGCTCTAACCCTATGCATTGACTAATATTTTTTCAATAGTAGTTCTGAAGAGTTCCATCGGAGTATTTGGGGATTTATCTTGGAGGTGCAGCTGGAGTATTTATTTTATGCTTAGTAGTTTAGTTTAGTTTAGTTTTATTTCCAGCTGGAGTAAATATCATTATTAGCTGTAGTTGTTACGGTTTTATTCAAATATTTCATTATGGATTTAGTTTATTGGATTTTTTTATTTAATTTGAGATTTGGATATTATTGGAGTTTAGCATGGTGATGAATTTTATATCACATGAATGGTTATTATTTATGGGATCAATTTAATTATTATTTTATGGAAGAAAATTTACGTCTAATAACTGTCAAATGCTAATAATGATATTTAATTTAGTTCGCACCCGACATAATTTTGGTGGCCACCGACACCAGAATTACGCGGGGTGTGACAGACGGTATCAGAGCATGGTCTCAGGTCTTATAAGTTATGAGTCTGTTTAGCTTCCACATTATCGATCTTTGATCCCCTTTATTGATTCCTACTCCTTAAGGTAGAGGGTCTAGCATACGTGTTAGATGTGTTTCTTGGAGATATGGAGTTTTGTAATAAGAACGTTGTAGGCTTTGAGGTTAGAACTAGTAATCTGAATGTGAGAATACTTCGGACTGATTTTGGGAGATGGGATTTATTTTGGAGATTGTTAGTGCAGATGTTAGTTATCGTAAGTATTGATTTTGGTGATGTGAAGAAATTTGAGGACTTTAGCGTTTGGATGACTTTTGGAGATAGAATCAAGTGGTGATTTACGAGAGCGCGTGGTGCACCGTTATTTTCATAGTTAAGAATATATACATAGGTGATATATATTTTATTTTCAATCCTGGGATTACGTGCGGGTAGGATTAGGTGTATGGGAACCTAATCATGGTACTCTATAGGTATGCATATGTTATCCTTATTTTATTTTGTGCAGTGACGCTTTGTCGAATTTCGAGGTTGAAATTCCTGTGCTACTGGGGAAGTATGTAACACCCCGTAAATCTAATAGGTATTATTTAAATTAATTCAGAATATTTGCGTAAAATAAAATTTTGGAATTTATTTATTTTAGTAATTTAAAATGTTGAATTTTCATATTGAAAAGTAGGATTTTAATTGAAATTAAAATCGAAGTTAAAAAAAACGGTTGTCATGGTTCTGGGCCCGAACTAACGGGCAATTTTTTTTATAGTTCAAAATAGAATCCTCCTAGCATTTTAACTCCTAATCATTATAAATTAAAACTAATCCGTGGCTAGGTTCTTCAAATCACTTTTTCCAAAACTCTTCTTCCAGAAGACTTCTCCAAAACATTTCCCACTCATCTACAAATCTTTGCTCTAATTTTCTTTAAGGTTTCAACTCAAGATTTGTTGAGATCAACTGGGTTTTCTCAAGACGTGTCAAGAACGAATATTTATCAACCTTTTGAGAAGAATACATCTTTGAAATCGGGATTCTCAATCAATTTTTATTTAGGCATGGATACTATATTCTCTTCCTTTAGTATTATGCGTTTTTAGTGTCGCCTAAACCTATAATCACATGTTTTTCTTAAAATAAATTAGCAACTCAATTAGAAAAGGTGATAACTTAATTTGGTATTGTTTTGATAAAAAAAATATGGATTAAGACTTGAAACCCTTAGGTTCGTAGGAGAGATTAGTGGGCTTTGGTTATTGTGGGTGTAGTTTGCATGTAGATTTTTATGGGGGTTATTTAAATAAAATCGGGATGTGTATAGAGGCATGAAATTTTTTAGTAAATAAAAGTGGACGATTAGGGAGTGTCTCATAACTTTTCTTGTTGATTAATCTATAATGATTAAATGGAAATAATTATGTTAAGAACAACGACAGTATTATCAATGGAATTAAAATTAATTATGCCATCATGAATAAATTTGTGATATTATTTATATGTGTTGTTGGATTAGGTGATTGATTGATATTTGTATTTATCATCGCGGGTATGAAGGGATTTTGGTATTATACTCTCACCTATATTTTAGGATGCTTTCTAGGTATGGGACTATTAGGTAGGCCTTAGTTGTGATTTACGTTTTCTAGGAAAGGGACTTATGAGTGTAGATTTTTACGGATGGTTGATTCCGGGGTGGGGTATGATTTTTATGTCATGCCATCAATTCACTAGTCCAGGTATAAAACCAGAAAGAGATTTGTGACACCCCGCTCAAAATAATAACGGGTGGCCAGCCCTATACTATAATTAATCAAGAATCTCAAGTAGATCATTCTCAGCATCTACTGATGATACTAAAATAAACATAGCTAACTACCCAATACTATAAAAAGAGGGTGCCAAAAAAATTAAAACATACAATGCAATAACCAACCAATAACATAAAAACTACAGAACATGAAAATATACACACACATGCTAAGATGAAGGAGAATAGTTCTAGAGTATACCAGAAATACACAAAAGGAAATACTTGAATATGCTGTTGGGTCAGAGACAATACAACAATCTGAGAAAAAAAATATAAAAGTGCTACAACCACAACCCTTGGGTGTAAACCTAATATACAAACTGAATCCTAAACTAGATTTACAAAAGATAGGAAATGACTATAACAAAATCCCGCAACAGTCCGCATCTGCTACGGATCCATGAATACCCTGGATAGAAAACATCATTGGTGTCCCGACAGAGAAACACCTAAAATAATACAATATATATATATAGCAAGAAAAAATATAAACGGGTCATAGCCCGAGGTGTGAAAATATTTTAGCAAGTGCATTAAAATGGACAATAATTATAAATGCACTATAACATTATTAAAGGTGAGTCGCACTCTCCTGGAAATCCAAATCACCTCTCAACTAGAGCGCGCACTTAAACGTATGCACATGGTCCTCAATTGACTACCCAACTCTTTCTAGGTACAATTGAATCTAACCTACGCCCAAATTCACACTCGTGTAAACCCTCATCCATAATAAATCCATAAACTTCCCATTTTAACTTACTTCACGTGTGCATCTAAAATTTTATTAACTTATAAATATACATATACATGTCTCTTACTAGAATTTATCGGATTCTAGACATTAAGTTACACGAGTTATTAGCTTCTAAATGCTAAGGAATAAACTTCTCCCAACTCTCAACATTGCAGTACATTTTGTGCGTGGGACATCTCGCAAAACGAAAACCAAACAAGCTTCCTGGGCAACGTTGATCATCGAGATTCATTATGCCATCAATGCACGACGCATATAACATCAATTACTCATTTAAAATATTTCACCAGTTTATTATCATAAAGCGTTATTTCACTATAACATATAAATCTGAGTAATAAGGACTAAACTTATCCCCACTCCCAACATTGCACTGCGTTTCGTGTGTGAAACGTCTCACAAAGCGAAATCCAAACAAGGAACCCCCCGGATACACTACTCCATGACAATGTTGGTCGTTGAGGTCCATTATGCCCTTGGTACCCCACAAAGATCTACGAATACATATGAGGAGCAATAATCTCTAATCACATAAATAAGATAATTCTACGAACCTTTTAAGGTCTATAACATTACTCTAGTTACAAAGCACAATCATTCAACCCCAAAAAGTAAGTACACATAAGACACTTAGCGTACAATTAAATAACCAAAATCCAATCACTTATGGATATACAAAATACTTCACACTGCTATCATCTTCCAGGAATTACTCACTTTATCCCGGGTTACCATATATCGGATTATTATCACACCCCCATGGTAATAAAAGAAATCACAATGTATAGGAAGCGATCATAGTTCTGAACCTGAAAGTGAGAATGAATCATACCCAAGACTTCTCACCCAGAATAAAATCACACAATAAATAAAGGAGGACTATGACTTGGGAACTATACGCACCCTACTCTTCAAGCCAGGGGCCTTACCCACATCGCATAACTTCCCATGTTAACACTGGAGGGTATGCTCACACAATAAACATATATATATCATTTACACTAGATATATATACAATCACATCATATAAGTGAAAACCATCACACAAGGTATATACAATTATGCCATATAGGTATACATACTCTATTATGCCCGTATGTAAAAGAAGTGAATTTATTTATGAGTATATAACTCTCATTATACTAACCGTTGCTAACTCGCATACCTTCCCATTTTATTTCACAATACGATCCCTCACTTGAAGCTCATCCATCATGCCTATTAGTATGAATAGTCACCCAATTCAATCAACATTAAGGATACCATCTATATCCGAATACACACTGATCAACAATTATTATTACCTAAATAGAAATCTTAATGCTAGGAGGATTCCCCACTAAGTAGATACGATAACTTAAATTCGTACTCTCTCGAAATAAACCAATACGACCCCAACATTTCATCATAAGGGAAACTCCCTAAAAGTCTCCAAAACATACTTCTTGTAACATATATAAAGGTTTTAAATCGATAAATCCGAACAAAAAGGAGCGAAACTCACTCTAAAAAAACCTCGTAAAACAACCCTGTTTCCAAATCGATTCGGCCCACAAAGCGAATCGATTCTCCCCTAATGCGAATCGATTTGGTCCAAGAGACCTATAGGTCTGACTTAGGCTGAATCTATTTGTCTTTAGGTCCGAATCGATTCGGTCATTCAGACATGTAAACCTGTAACATTCCGAATCGATTCAAAAAGGGGCCGAATCGATTCGTCCTGTTCAGAAGCTACGAAAATGGCTATTTTGCTCTAAAAGCCAAAATTTCCAAAAATCACATTTATCATCTTCTCCCCATTATTATTCACCCCAGACATTTTTCTAACATTGAAACTAATTATATCTCTACGCAACCAATTATGAAACCCTAAATCCATATACCCACACCTCAAATACAAGATTAACCCAAAATCTAGGTTTTAACACTTTTAACCCAAAATCCATAATTTAAATCCACAAATCATGAAATAAATGACACACATGAATTATTGAGTAAGTTTAATCACTTGACTCAAAGTTGTAGAGTCTGAATCTTCCTCGAAATCATGGATTGGCTGGAATCCCCTATCTTTTCTTCTTTCTCTTCTTCCTTTCCTCTTCTCTCTCTCTCTCTTGGGCTTTCTCTCAATCTCTCAAATGAGACTGTTACCTCTCGTAGGCTTTTTAACCCTTATCTCCAAAATACCCAACTTTAAATGTTAATACACACATTAAATGACTCAGTTACTCCAATTCGAGTCAAACGAACATAAAAATATTTCGGAACCCAAATAAGACCCAAGTATAATCATTTTGACTATTTCGACCCATCCAGGATCAACCGCACACTCAGAATCGTCCTTTGAAATACTTCCTGACATCCCCAAATTTTGACCTCAATTGCCAATATAAAATTTCTCCAATTTAAATAAATCTTATTTCTCATAAAATAATTAAATTATCAGTCCTAAAATCATGGGGTATTACAAACTTCCCCTTTACACGAATTTCATCCTCGAAATTAAGCTAAGCCTTGTACTCAAAACCACAACTAGCTCCTAAGACATCCACTCTCGAGATCACTATACCTATTCCTCCCACTTTTCATGACGAATCATTTTAATTAAAAACCAAATCTACAAACCAGGGCGCTCATACGCCCTGTACTCGAGCTCGACTCGTATAGACATAAACCGGATCCACTTAGCCTTAAATCGTACAATAACTCGAAACAAATTAATCCATTATAGCTTACTAACTATATAAAAATTTTGAAATGTTCGAAGATTTAAGTCTTCTCAATTCCTGACATTCGCTACGTTCATGCGGGGGAGGTCTCGCAAGCGAAATCCAAATAAGGAACCCTCCTAATACACTATCGTGTAGCTCTGTCGGGTATTGATATCATTTAAATCGTACTAAAGTTTGAAAGAAATATTTTTGAATCATTTTTTATATTCCTCGAAGGCCTATAAAATAATTTTATTTTAAAAACAGTTTATGTCTTTCGACATCCAAATCAAATACCTTATGCCCACGACACAAGGCGCCAACAAATACAATACTCTTAAAAACATTTAGTTCTCAAAACTAGCATAACCATGAGCTAAAATCCCTAGCTCAACAATAACCCGCTAAACCCTGAATCTCTTTAGTAACAAGAATCCTTTACATCCTAACAAAACATTTCCATACACTAGGCTCTTCCATAACTGGAACATTACAAATACATAAGTGTAGCACGACTATAAAATTATTGCTTTACCGCTATTAACCAATGCGTTTCAACGATTCCTACGTTCAAAACAAAGTCGTACCTCCCTACTAGCACATCACAAGACAATCTATTCTCCCAAAAGACATTATCTAAGAGCCTCACTTACTCCCTCATCCCTTCCGGGTCATTCCATACATAATAGGGTTATAACAACTAACCCCTCATTTAAAATCTTACATGAGATACTCCTAATGCCCCTCAAAGCATAACCTAATCACAAAGGAACATAATTTGCATAATACCTCCCTAGTGCGACTGCATCCCGCCATCGATTGGTTCCTGCTCAAAATCCTCTGACCCAAACTGGCCTATGATCTGTTGTAGGGGTTGCACATACAAAACTTCTTAAAAAAGTGTCCCTTTAACTCTTTCGGGACAATCCCTCTTCCTATGGCCTATTTCTTTAAAGAAACATCTACTAGCAAATCCTCCCTGCCCATCCTGAGGAACAAAATACTGTTGCGGCCCTCGATAATCCTGTTCATAATATTTTGCTTCACTGGCATTCTCTCCTGCACACTTACTTGATGAACCCGAGTCTCTAAATTTCTTATTCCCTTGTGAACGTAGATGATATTCCTGACACTGCAACAACGCCTCATTCACTTCCTCGGCGAACGTCAATAATGCTGGGTTCCATAGCAAATGCTGCCGAATTCTCCATTCTAAACCTCCTATGAACTTAGCTATTTATTTCTCCTCTGTATTTACCTCATCGGGAACTAAATTTGCCAATCGTGTAAATTCTTTTTCGTACTCGGCCACCATTCGATCACCTTGAAAAACATCCAACAATTTCCTCCTCATTTCCTTCTGGATCACGAAAGGAAAATATTTTTGATCATAGAGTTCCCAAAAATCTGCTATGGGCATCACATTTCTTTCCTTCGAAGTGGTGATTGATTACCACCATTAGAGAGTTGCTCCCGTTAATTTAAAGGTGGTGAGGAATTGCTTCTACACCTCACTACATTTGACCATCCGAAGGTGCCTTTGCATACTCTTCTTCCAACGATCTGCAACCATCGCATCAGCTCCCCCTGAAAATTTAAGAGGATGTCCCTTCCTAAAATCTTCCCATACTCTTTCCCATATAGATGGACCTGGGTGGGCTTAGGCTTCTTGAACTGCAGGTTGATGTGCCATCGCAGAAATGGCAGTAGTTACTGCTTGTGCCACAATATTAGCAACTTCAACTGTGGCCATAGTCCCTTAAGGCACTTCGGGTTCCATAGTCTCATCCCCTCTATTTGTCGGGCCTGGATGACCTTTCTTCAGTGGCATCTGAAATAAAAGAAACTGTATTAGAATGACGTTCAAATGACTACATATTTCATAAGAAAATATAGATGTAGTGAACACGACAGTCCTAATAGTAGGGCTCAACATCAAGTATGCTTACGAAAGAACGCAAAAAACCTGCACAGATCCTAAAGACAGAAGAACCTGATGCACTGATACCACTTGTGACACCCCGCTCAAAATAATAACGGTTTGCCAGCCCTATACTATAATTAATCAGGAATATCAAGTGGATCATTCTCAGCATCTACTGACGATACTAAAATAAACATACCTAACTCCCCAATACTATAAAAA
This sequence comes from Sambucus nigra, assembly GCA_949130495.1. Classification (NCBI taxonomy): domain Eukaryota; kingdom Viridiplantae; phylum Streptophyta; class Magnoliopsida; order Dipsacales; family Adoxaceae; genus Sambucus; species Sambucus nigra. Next base: position 591,482,647 of record OX422208.1, read on the forward strand.
GCGGGTGCCAAAAAAATAAAAATATACAATGCAATAACCAACCAATAACATAATAACTACAGAACATGATAATATACACACACATGCTAAGATGAACGAGAATAGTTATACAAGAAATCCACAAAAGGAAATACCCGAATATGCTGTCAGGTCAGAGACAATACAACAATTTGAGAAAAGAAATATAAAAGTGCTACAACCACAACCCTTGGGTGTAAACGCGATATACAAACTGAATCCTAAACTATATTTACAAAAGATAGGAAACGGCTATAACAAAATCCCGCAACAGTCCGCATCTCCTACGGCTCCACAAATACCCTGGATAGAAAACATCATTGGCGTCCTAGCGAAGGAACACCTAAAATAATACAATATATATATATATATATATATATATATATATAGAGAGAGAGAGAGAGAGAGAGAGAGAGAGAGCAAGAAAAAATATAAACGGGTCATAGCCCGAGGTGTGAAAATATTTTAGCAAGTGCATTAAAATGCATAATACTTATAAATGCACTATAACATGATTAAAGTGGAGTCGCAGTCTCCTAGTAATCCAAATCACCTCTCAACTAGATACCGCACCTAAACATATGAACATGGTCCTCAATTGACTGCCCAACTCTTTCAAGATACAATTGAATCTAACCTACGCCCAAATTCACACTCGCATAAACCTTCATCCATAACAAATCGATAAACTTCCCATTTTAACATACTCCACATGTGCATCTAAAATTTTATTAACTTATAAATCTACATATACATATCTCTTACTAGAATTTATCGGATTCTAGATGTTAACTTACACGAGTTATTAGCATCTAAATGCTAATGACTAAACTTCTCCCAACTCTCAACATTGCACTGCATTTCGTGTGTGGGACGTCTTGCAAAGAAAAATCCAAGCAGGGAACCCCACGATACACTACTCCTGGGCAACGTTGATCATCAAGATTCATTATGCCCTCAATGCACGACGCATATAACATCAATTACTCATTTAAAATATTTCACCAGTTTATTCTCATAAAGCATTATTTCACTACAACATATAAATATGAGTACTAAGGACTAAACGTATCCCCACTCCTAACATTGCACTGCATTTCGTGCGTGGGACGTCTCGCAAAGCGAAATCCAAACAAGGAACCCCCCTAATACACTACACCTTGACAATGTTGGTCGATGAGGTCCATTATGACCTCGGTACCCCACACATAACTACGAATACATATGAGAAGCAATAATCTCTATTCACATAAAGAAGATAATGCTCCGAACCTTTTAAGGTCTATAACATTATTCTAGTTAGACAACACAATCATTCAACCCCAACAAGTAAGTACACATAACACACTTAGCGTACAATTATATAACCAAAATCCAATCGCTTATGGATATACAAAATACTTCACAATGATATCATCTTCCAGGAATTACTCACTTTATCCCGGGTTACCATATATCGGATTATTATCACACCGCCATGGTAATAAAAAAAATTACAACGTATAGGAAGCTGTCATAGTTACGAATCTGAAAGTGAGAACGAATCATACCCAAGACTTCTCACCTAGAATAAAATCACACAATAAATAAAGGAAGAATATGACATGGGGACTATACGCCACCTGCTCCTCAAGCCAGGGGCCTCACCCACATCGCACAACTTCCCATGATAGCACTAAAGGGTATGCTCACACAATAAATATAAATATAATTTAAACTAGATATATATACAATCACATCATATAAGTGCAAACCATCACACAAGGTATATACAATTATGCATTATAGGTATACATACTCTATTACACCCATATGTATAGGAAGTGGATTTATTTATGAGTACATAACTCTCATTATACTAACCGTTGCTAACTCGCATACCTTCCCATTTTATTTCACAATACGATCCCTCACTTGAAGCTCATCCATCAAGCCTATTAGTATGAATGGTCACCAAATTCAATCAACATTAAGGATACAATATGTATTCAAATACACACCGATCAACAATCATTATTCCCCAAATAGAAATCTCAATACTAGGAGGATTGCCCACTAAGTAGATATGATAAATTAAATTTGTACTCTCTCAAAATAAACAAACATGACCCCAATATTTGATCATAAGGGAAACTCCCTAAAAGTCTCCAAAGCATAATTCTCATAAGATATATAAAGTTTTCAAATGGATAAACCCAAATGAAAAGGAGCGAAGCTCACTCTAGAAAAACCTCGTAAAACAACCCTGTTTTCAAATCGATTTGGCCTAGTACGTATCAATTCGGCCAACAAAGCGAATCAATTCGCCCCTAATGTGAATCGATTCAGTCCAAGGGACATGTAAGTCTACCTTAGGCTGAATCGATTCATCTTTGGGTCTGAATCGATTCGCTCATTCACACCTGTAAACCTGCAACATTCTGAATCGATTCGACCTGTTCTGAAGCTACGAAAATGGCTATTTTTCTCCAAAAGCCAAAATTTCCAAAAATCACATTTATCATTTTCTCCCCATTATTCTTCACCCCAAACATTTTTCTAACATTGAAACTCATTATATTTCTACCCAACCAATTATGAAGCCCTAAATCTATATACCCACACCTCAAATACAAGATTTACCAAAAATCTAGGTTTTAACACTTTTAACCAAAAATCCATAATTTACATACACAAATCATGAAATAAATGACACACATGATTTATTTAGCAAGTTTAATCATTTTGCCTCAAAGTTGTAGAGTCTAAATCTTCCTCGAAATCGCGGATTGGCCGGAATCCCCTAGTTTTTCTTCTTTCTCTTATTCCTTTCATCTGCTCTCTCTCTCTCTCTCTCTGGGGCTTTCTCTCAATCTCTCAAATGATATTTTTATCTCCCGTAGGCTTTTTAAGCCTTATCTCCAAAATACCCAACTTTAAATGATAATAGACAATTTAAATGACCCGGTTACTCCAATTCTAGTGAAACAAACTTAAAAATATTCCGGACCCCAAATAAGACCCAAGTACAGTCATTTTGACTATCTCGACCCATCCGGGATCAACCGCACACTCAGAATCATCCTTTGAAATACTTTCTAACATCCTCAAATTTTGACCTCAATTGCCAATATAAAATTTCTCCAATTTAAATAAATCTTATATCTCCCAAAATAATTAAATTATCAGTCCTAAAATCACAGGGTATTACAAGATTATTGATAGAAATTCATCTGATACTTAAGGTAGGACGTATCTCTATTTTGGAAACCCTTAGGTTTGGGACTAATGGTGTTTTTTAGGATCGTACATCGTTAATAAGGGTGGGGTAAATAAATATCTGAATAACGAGAAATGAAAAATTGAGAATTAATACCTAAGATACTAAAAATAGGTATTAAAATATATTGGCATCGTTAATAATTGTAGGACCAACAGTTTAAACGGGTTGGTTGGCTATTGCGACACGTGGGTGTGTGGCATCTAAATAATTGTAGGGCTGCCAGTTTAAGCGGGTTGGTTGGCTATGGATACGTGTCGTGCCTGGAACCTTGTACATAATTTCAGGGTTGATAGTTTAAACGGACTGGTTGGCTATGGCGTGGGGAGTGTGTGTGGTGTAGAACATCGGGAGTACCACAACCAAACAAATAAAATGAAATAAAGATGTAGGTAGAAGTCCCGCATATGATATCTATAAGGATGAAAATTAATAACTGGATTAACTTGAATTAAGTTAAATGAATGGATAATTGGACTTAGATGTTGAGATTTCATAAATGAGTATTTCCAGCATAGGTTGTTTATTTACTTGCATCGCTATTTATTATCTCGTTTAATTTAAATAATTCTATAGTGATAATTATCATGTATAATGCTACTATCTGGGTTCATGGATCTTGTTTGAGGGGAGTAGTGTGTATTCATTCTCGGCGCTCTTACCCTGTGCATTGACTAACATTTTTCTGGTAGTAGTGTTAGAGTAACTGCATAGGAGTATTTGGAGATTTATCTTGGAGTGCAGCTAGAGTACTTATTTTATGCTTAGTAGTTTAGTTTAGTTTCCTTTCCGTCACGCTTGATTATGAGACTCTTACATGGATTTGGTGGGGCATTCGATTCCACATTTGTTACGATTTTATTCAGATATTTCATTATGGATTCAATTTATTGAAGTTTTTATTTAATTTGAGATTTGGATATTATTGAAGTTTAGCGTGGTGATGGGTTTTATATCACATGAATGGTTATAATTTATGGTATCAATTTAATTATTTTTTTATGGAAGAAATTTATTGTCTCATATCTGTCAAATGCTAAGAATGATATTTAATTTAGTTCGCACCCGACATAGTTTTGGTGGCGGCCAACCCTAGAATTATGCGGGGTGTGACAGGTGGTATCAGAGCATTGTCTTAAGTCTCGTAGGTTCTGAGTCCATTTAGCTTTCTCGCTATCGATCTTTGATCCCCTTTATTGATTCGTACTCCAAAAGATAGAGGGTCGAGCATACATTTTAGATGTGTTTCTTGGAGATATGAACTTTTGTATTAAGGACGTTATAGGGATTGAGGTTAGAACTAGTAATCTGAATGTGGGGATACTTAGGACTGATTTTCGGAGACGAGATTTATTTTGGAGATTGTTAATGCAGATGTTAGTTATCGTAAGTATCGATTTTGGTGATGTGAAGAAATTTGAGGACTTTAGCATTTGGATGACTTTTGGAGATAGAATCAAGTGGTGATTCACGATAGCGCGTGGTACACCGTTATTTTCATAGTTAAGCATATATACATAGAAGATATATATATATGGGATTATGTGCATGTAGGATTGGGTGTATGGGAACCCTATCATGGTACTCTATGGGTAGGCATATGTGAGCATGATTTTATTTTGTGCATTTACGCTTCGTCAAAATTTGAGGACAAAATTCCTATGCTAGTGGGAAAGTATGTAAAACCCCTTTAATTTTAATAGGTATTATTTAAATTAAATTGGAATTTTTGGGAAAATAAAATTTTAGAATTTATTTATTTTAGAAATTAAAATGTTGAGTTTTAATATTGAAAAGTAGGATTTTAATCAAAATTAAAATCGGAGTTATAAAAAACGGTTGTCAGAATTCTGGGTCGCGACTAATGGGCAATTTTTTTTTTTTTTAGTTTAAATAGAATACTATTAGCATTTGAACCCCTAATCATTATAAATTAAAACTCATATGTGGCTAGGTTCTTCAAATCTCTTTTTCCACAACTCTTCCTCCCGAAGACTTCTCCAAAATATTTCCCTTTCACCTACAAACCTTTGCCCCAAATTTCTTTAAGTTTTCAACTCAAGATTTGTTGAGATTAACTGAGTTTTATTAGGACGCATCAAGAACGTATCTTTATCAGCTTTTTTAGAATAATACATATTTGAAATCAGAATTCTCAATCAACTTTTATTCACGCATGGAAACTCTATTCTCTTCCTTTAGTATTATGCATTTTAAGTGTCACCTAAACATTTAATCACATATTTTTCTTAAAATTAATTAGCAACTTAATTAGAAAAAGTGATAACTTAATTAGGTACTATTTTGATGAATTTTTTTAATATGGATTAGGAATTGAATACCTTGGTTGGGTAGGAGAGAGTAGTGAGTTTTGGTTATTATCGGTGTAGTTTGCGTGTAGATACTTATGGGGGTTATTTAAATAAAATCGGAACGTGTACACACGCATAAAAATTTGTAGTAAATAAAAGTGGATGATTATGGAGTGTTTCATAACTTTGCATAGTGATTAATCTATAATGATTAAATGGAAATATTTTTTTTAAGAATAACGACAGTATTATTAATTTATTTATATTTAATTATGTCACCACGAATAAATTTGTGATAGTGTTTATATGTGTTGTTGGATTAGGTGATTGATTGATATTTATACTTATCATAACTTGTACGATATGCGTTTTGTAGTATGCTCTCACCTATATTTTAGGATGCTTTCTAGGTATGGGACAAGTAGGTAGGCCTTAGTTATGATTTACGCTTTCTAGGAATGGGACTAGTGAGTGTAGATTTTTACGGATGGGTGATTCCAGGGTGGGGATTATTTTTATGTCGTTCCGTCAATTCGCTAGTCTACGTATAAGACTGGGAATATATTATTGATACAAATCCATCCTATAATTAAGGTCGACGTATCTATGTATTGGGGACCCTTAGGTTTGGGACTAAGGGTGTTGTTGAGGATCACACATCACTAATAAGGGTGGGGTAAATAAATATTTGAATAACGAGAAATGAGAAATTGAGAATTAATACCTAAGATAATAAAAATGGGTATTAAAATATATTGGTCTCGTTAAGAATTGCAGGACCGATAGTATAAACGGGTTAGCTGGCTATTGAGACGTGTGGGTGTGTGGCGTCTGAATAATTGCAGGGCTGGCTAGCTATGAAGACATGTCGTGCATGGAATCTCGTACATAATTTCAGGGTTGACAGATTAAACGGACCGCTTGTCTATGGCGAGGGGAGTGTGTGTGGTGTAGAATAGCGGGAGTACTGCAACCAAACAAATAAAATGTGATAAATATGTAGGTGGAAGTCCCGCATATGATATCAGTAAGGAAGAAAATTAATAACTAGATTAACTTAAATTAAAATGAATGTATAATTGGACGTAGATGTTGAGATGACATAAATGAGAATTTCCAGCATAGGTTGTTTATTTACTCGCATCGCTATTTATAATCTCGTTTAATTTGAAATGTTCTATTCTTATATTTATCATGGATAATGGTACTGTCTGGGTTCAGGGACACTATTTGAGGGGAGTAGTGTGTATTCATGCTCGGGGCTCTGACCTTGTGTGTTGACTAACATTTTTTCAGGTAGTAGTACTCGAGTAACTGCATAGGAGTATTCGGAGATTTATCTTGGAGGTGCAACTGGAGTATTTATTTTATGATTAGTAGTTTAGTTTAGTTTCCTTTTCGTCGATTTTGTTTATGAGACTTCTATTATGGATTTGGTGGGCCATTCGATTCCACAGTTTTTACGATTTTAATCAGATATTTCATTATGGATTCAGTTTATTGGAGTTTTTAATTAATTTGATATTTGTATTTTATTGGAGTTTAGCATGGTGATAGATTTTATATCGCATTAATGGTTATTATTTATGGGACCAGATTAATTATTATTTGATGGAAGAAATTTTTTCTCTCATATCGGTCGAATGCTAAGAATAATATTTAATTTAGTTCGCACCAGACATTGTTTTGTTGGCAGTCGGCGCTAGAATTACGCAGGGTGTGACATTATAATACCTAAATATCTTTTGCATGTTTAGTAAATCTAATTTTATAAACTAAATCTTTGTTTAAAACTGTCAAATACTTTAAAAACAAGATATGGTTCGTTCTTTTTTAAATTTGTATATATCCTGTTATATTTTACAAAAATGTAATACCCCATAATTTTATGGATATTTAAAGTACATAAGTGGGTGTAATTTATAATTTGAGTATTTTGCATGAAAGAGAACTTGAAGTGTGGGTTAAATATTAATTGGCGAGTGTTGGAGTAATATTGATGTGTGTTATATTTACTTACGAGAATAAGTAAATGAAGTTGGATTATTTTATATCATGTCGCGGTTGGGAAAAGCGACAAATAATGATATTTTATTTGGAAAATACGTGCAGAGTTGTATTGGATTAAAAAAGGTGATTTTTTTATAAGTGACTCCGATAGGGATTTCAAGTGCATGGTTGATCCCGAATGGGTTGAAATTGTCAAAATGAAGTACCCTGGGGTAGTGTTTGGGTTCTGAGGACTTTTTGGACTAGTAGGGGCTCGCATTTCAGTATACGAGTCAATATTGGGTTTAATAAGTGGAGAAACCTTATTTCTCTCTTGTAATGTCACGAGACAAAGAGAAAAGAAAGAAAGAAATAAAGAAAAGAAAGAAGAAGAAAAGGAGAACTCTGGCCAAGCTCCGGTGGATCCCAGCACGAGGTCGTCGAATTTATCCAACGAGGCAAGTGTTTAACTTGATTTATTATTTATGTGTGTTTATAATTCATATTATAATTGGTTAAAAATATATGAATTTTGGGTTGGGATTCTTGAATCAAAATGGGGTTTTTGGAAATGATTTCATAGAAATTGGGATGATAATAACTCCATATGAAATATGAGCTCAAATCCATGTTAATGGTGTAATTTTTGGTAAGAAATTTGGAAAGATGAGAAATAGTGAGTATAACTAAGTTAGGGTTTAAAATCTTAGTTAAATTGATGAATCCCATGAATAAATGGTTGTGTTGGTTAAAAATAAGTGTGTAGATATTTATAGTGATGGTTGGTAATGTTAGAAACCATAAATTTTGGAGTCGAAGAAGATAATGAACTCCCAAAATGTTCACATCGAATCAGTAAAGTGCGGTTCGATTTGGTCACCGGACCAGTTCATTTATTTGGTCATCGGTTCGGTTTATTTGTATGAGAATCGGATCGGTTCGTTTATGGGGTTAGCGGTTCGGTTCGTATAAAACAATTCAATTTGAGAATTTTTTGTTGGACTTAAAGGATTGGAGAGGAATTATTTCTGGAGATAAATATTAGGGAATTTAAATAGAATGTGAGGGACTCTAAAAGATTAAACGAGTGATGTATAAATCTCTGATTAGCGGGAATAAAATCCGGGTGATAAACTTTAGGAGTATTTGGGATGAACGACACTCGGGAAAATTATTTTGGCGGGTATATATATATTTATGCGTGTAGAATATATGTGCTGATAGTATATGAGTGAATCCGAATGTGTGAGTAGTATGAAATTAGAATACTAGCTGGATGTGTTAAGCTAGTATTCGGGAATTTTTAAAATGTGAGATTTCTATCATAAGTGAGACAATACTTATGGAATTAAAATAAGTGCGTGTATACTTATGAATGAATACAAATTGGTATATTCGGGATTATAGGCTAATGCCACATAAGATAGGCATGAATAGCCGAATTTGATGATATATATACATATATATATATACATATATATATATATATACATATATATATATATATATATATACATATATATATATATATATATATGTGTGTGTGTGTGTGTGTGTGTGTATGATATATTTATGTGAAACATACCCCTCTAGTGCTATCATGGGAAGTTGCGCGATGTGGGTGAATTCCCTGGCTTGAGGAGCAGGGAGAGTATAGTCCCCAGGTCATAGCGTCCAGTTATTTATGCAGTATGGCTGCTTATCATGGGTGAGACGTCGTGGGTATGATTCGGTCTCACTTTTAGGTAAGGAACTATGACCGCTTCCCCTATGTTTGTGATATGTTTTTATCAGGTCGGTGTGAGACCCCGACCTGTGGTACCCAAGATGTTGTGTGTTCCCTCAAAGATGATAGACTCCTAGAGGCTATATCCATTGAGATATAGCTCTGAGGGATGGTTATTATACTTATATAGTGTGCGATATATAATTATGGATATACTTGATGTGTATAGTATATTGTATATATATGAGGATGCGAAAAGATATATATATATATACGGACAAAATAAAGGGTAAAGTGAGAAGTAAATTGTTACATTTGGGAAAATAAAATCCGGAATAAAATGTGAGATACGTATATCAAGATGAGAAAATTATATACGAATTAATGACACTAAAATGTGAATAGTGTATAATAACCAGTGAAAGTTATTTATTATAAACGGATAAATTATAAGTGAGAAATTATAATGCATAAGCTAGTGCGAAAGCATAGGATATTACATACGCGGGGTTTGAGATAGAGTATGGTGATGTAGAGGTTTTGAGAGAGGCTAGTTAGGCTGGGTAGCGTAACTAGGGTGTTTAAAATACATGCATTAGGTGTTCACTATTAGATGAGATGTGAGCGTGTCTCATGTGAGTGTGACACCAATTTAAATATGGAGAATATCATAGTTTAAATGTTAAAGTATTTTAAACGCTTGCTAAATATTTTCAAAATACTTTGAGCTCTGACCCTCTTGCAAATATTTTTAAAAACCTTTTAGGTGTCCAGACACAGTAACACTTGGATGATATTATTCCATCGAGTCAGATGATGCTGTAGCAGTTGTGGATACTAGCAGGGATTGTTTATATTCTTCTATCCTTGTGATCTTGATAGGAGGTACTGTTAAAATATTCGGGCATATGGCCCAACTGTTGTCATTTATCTTATTTGTCCGCATTTTTGTTTGCGCCTAATTTATATGGTTGTATTAACGTTTTTTCGAGAGTTATCGACTATTATTTATTTATTTCAGTAGATGTCTATATTAATTTTGTGGATGGATTTATTGTGTGTTTAAGTTAGCAATATTAGAAAGTTGAAAATTTGACACTGGGCCTAATAGGTTATTAGTAATTAATTTGGTTTCCAATCGTGATGTTGAGAATGATCCATATGAGAATCTTGTTTTATTGTTATAAATGATTGATCGGCTGTGAATAAAATTGGCGGGGTGTCACAAATGGTATGAGAGCATTAGGTTCTAGTGTCCTTAGGAATCTGTGCGGGCGTACTACGTTTTCAACGTTGCTTTCTATTTGATATAGAGCCCTATGCTTAGGATTATTGATTCCTATGGTGAGATTTTGTTGTCCTAATATAATGTATAATTATAGTGAATCTTATATGCGTTCAGGTGTGCTTAATATGCCGAACAACGAAGGACAACCAGTGAGAGACATTAGGAGAACGGCGGGGCTCAATTGAAGTTGTAGAATAATTTTGTGGATGATGATCGTAGTCGATGTCACCCCTATTGTTGCTCAGGAAGTTGGGTTGTAAGGACTGCTAGGGTGCAGCATATATTTTTAAGTACCACTATAGTAGAAAGTGGTGCCAAATTAGACTCACCCAATATGGTTAAAATGGGAGAGAGTCATACGGGTCTTTGAAGAGGACCATCCATTGGATTTTTAGATAATGCAGAGATTATGCATGTTATCCAATGGAAGTAGGATATCCAGAGGCGTTGGAATATAGCATAGTGTAGTATACTCGGAAGTGGAAATTATGGTAAAAACATTTAGCTCGTGGGAGTAGTGTTGTAATGGTGGGAGTCAATCATCACATTTGAAAGTGAAATATTATGTCAATTGAAGGATCTTAGGTATGGTGTGACTGCAAGGTCCTTCATCTATTGTTCTGGAAGAGATGTGAATGAATTTCTGAACTTATCACAGGAGCGTCGGATAGAGGCCCATTTGTGAAAAAAACTATGTCAGAGAGTAAGACTGGATGTAATGGTGATAGTGAAACACCGCATGAGGGAGACCCATCAGGGGACTCATTTAAAGGATTTAGATAGACGAATTTCTAACGAGTGATGATGGATTCATTCGGGGATGGCAAGGCTAGTAGTGCATTCCTTTGGGTCAACGGAACCATGGGAATTATGAGGGTGGCCATCAGGGTTGAGGCTACCAGGGTACGAGAGAAGGACAACCCTAATACGACCAGCTTGTCCAAAGATAAGTGGATTATATGGAGAGATATTTTTATGTGGAGAGTAGGACCACATGCATTCATTTTTCCTTAAACGAGTAAAGGGATAAGATTATGGTGCCTAGCAAGGGCAATGATTAAGATAGTTTTTGGTTCAGTTTGGACAAGCGTCTTATATAGGAAATATGAGTTTTAACCTCGGGTGAATGAGGTATGCTTTATGTGACACGAGAGAGTCACGGTATTTTGATTAGCACTAGATTCGCGTGTGAGACGAGTTTTGTGGTTTGATCGATAACATTATTATGTTTATATATTTTTCATTGTGTAGCGGGGTTATCTTTGGTTTCAACCACAGGGGAGAGGATGTAAACAATGGGAATATATTTTATTGGAATTACTCGTTTTAGTGATGTTTTATACGAGTATGATATTATCCCGAGTATAGACTGGTTAGAACGATAGTGGGTTGATATTACAAGGCTATCGTGTTCGCTGTTCTAAGACATGATATTTTTTTTGGCGATGTCTCACCTGCAAGAGGGTCGAGCACACATTTTTATTATATTATGATAGAGACTTTGGATAGTATAGTTATCTCTAGATATTGATCCCGGTGTGTAGGGACTTTACTGATATGATTCGGGGTATATTAGGTTTACTATCGAGATTTAGCTCGTTACTATGTTTATCTCTCAGGACTTGGTGATAGGGAGAGCACATTGTTATATAACTCCTTTAGAGATGTGGGAGTTGAGATTTATATGTATATATCCGGGGACAAGATTTTTGAGAGTCCCGATTATGTGTTTTAAGTTTATGGAATTTGATTGTCGCCAATGTTCAGTGACAGTGCATTGGGGAAGTCCCTTATTTGAATGTTATTGCAGGATGAAATACGCATGAACCTTGATAAATGTTGAAATTAGAGAGACGTTGATGGATTCTAGGGCATCAGTTTTGAATGTTAATCAATGAAAGTGTAGAGAAAACACTCTGAGCTAAGAGTTATTATATAGTATAAGGCCAGTGGAGTCGGTTGTGCCGTGAGAGAGCACTGAAACTTTTTCTTCTCACCACGAGTTGAAGTGTGGAACGCTGTTAAGGAGAATTAAATTCCTATTTATGGGATGATTGAGAATACCCATGTGTTATATCCACGTCGAGAATGTGAGTTCAGTTTTGAGAAAGGTGTGTTAAGTGTGAGACATTTCTAGTGTTGTGAAAATATACAAGGTTATATGGTGTATGGGCGCCCTGGTTAGTTTAATTTTCAAATCATTCGAGATAAGAGGATATGGGAATAAATGTGTGGAATATATGCCTGTGAGGAAATTATAAACAAGGTTGGAATGGAATGATGGATTGAACGTCGTGTGAGAAAGACTGTAATCCAAATATATATGTGCAATGAAAGCTATCACACCCGAGATAGGTTGAAAGGCTATGGGATTCCATTTATAAGGATATCTCTTGAGAAGATAAAAATACAACTGTTGTGGAAAGTAGAACGGAGCCTTACTCAGTCGAATGTTGAGAGTGGCTTATGCGTAAATAGAATGTTGATGTCTATAAGGTAGAAAAAGGGCCCAAAAGTGCACATTGTGGTAAAAAGTGCATGGGCCATGATTTTTGGTATACCCCGAGGAAAGAATGGAAGTATAAAGTACCACTTAATGTGAGACGTTATACGTGAAAGTAGGTGTTATGTGAGACATAGTGATATTATCTCCGGGTTCACCACTCATAGATGGAAATAGGTTGGCGAAACAAATTGACCGAGATGAAGTAATTGGTATTCTTTTGGGTGAGTCACACTCTTATAAGGTGTTACCAAGCCTTTCTTTGAAAAGAAGGATTGCACTGGTTCAAGGTGTCACCTAATATTATTATGAATCAGGATGAGGTCCTTGAACCCCACCTCCGATAGGGATTTTTGGGACGCAGTTGGGATGGCGTTTTGTTTTGGGAAAGTTGTGTCACATATAATCGATGTGTATATAAGAGGTGATTTACAATGTTGGATAATGCGAGTGGTGAGAATTATAAACTGTACGATAATTGGGAAGGTAAATTATCGATTGCTAGAGTTATGTGTAATAACTCGTACCGGTTTATTATGGACAAGGTGCCATTTGAGGTTTTACGTGTAAAGCTAGTCTGTTGTCGAGAGGGGAATTAATCACAAACTGTTTTGGGGTGACTTTTGAGCGTCGTAAGAGTTACGTCGCCATGAACAGAGATTTGGAGGACTGATAGGAGTGGTCCGATGTTCTTATGGTTTCTCATAGGATGGGAGTTTTATGTTGGGATGGATATGAGAAGATGGCACATAGTGATGTGTGGCCTTACAATAGTATTAAGGCGATAAAACCAGTGATGTATAGGCTCATCTTATTCAGACATCATTGGTAGAAGAACAACACGTGATGTGTCGTTATTGAGGTGGGAGCTTGTGACTTGTGGATTATATCAGTATGAAGAGAATTGAACAAGCTTTTCGTGAAGCTGGAGCTATAGTGATAGAGCCTTTAGACAGGTGGGTACCACTAGCTGGTGTATAGTGGAGAAACCCTTATGTTACTTTGAGATTGATTTCGAGTACTAGAGGTTGTTGTGTTTTTAAAGATCATAAGTCTTAGTACCGGTTGTATCCAAATTTCGAGGATGAAATTCCCTTGTAAAGGGGGAGTATGTAACACCCCGTACTTTTGTGGATATTTAAAGTACATAAGTGGGTGTAATTTAATAATTTGCGGAGTTTAAGTGAAATAGATCTTCGAGTGTTGGTTAAATATTGGTTGGAGAGTATTGGAGTAATATTCACGTGTGTTATATTTACTCGCGAGAATAAGTAAATCAAGTTGGATTATTTTTTATCATGTCGCGGTTGGGAAAAGTGACAAGTAATAATATTTTATTTGGAAAATACGTGAGGAGTTGTATTGGATTTAAAATGGTGATTTTTTTATAAGTGACTCGGATGGGGATTTCGAGTGCACAGCTGATCCCGAATGGGCCGAAATAGTCAAATTGAAATACCCCGGAGTAGTGTTTGGGTTTCGCAGACTTTTTGGACTAGTGGGGACTCGCATTTGAGAATATGGGTCAATTTTGGGTTTAATAAGTGGAGGACCCTTATTTCTCTCTTACAAGGCCACGAGAGAAAGAGAAAAGAAATAAGGAGAAAAAGGGAGAAGAAAGGATAACTCCGTCCAAGCTCTGGTGGATCCCGGCACGAGGTTGTCGGATTTATCCAATGAGGCAAGTGTTTAACTTGCTTTAATTATTTATGCGTGTATAAAATTCATATTATAGTTGGTCAAAACTATATGGGTTGGGATTCTTGAATCAAAATGGGGTTTTTGGAAATGATTTCAGATAAATTGAGGTGATAATAACTCCATATGAAATTTGAGCTCAAATCCATATTAATGGTGTAATTTTTGGTAAGAAATTTGGAAAGATAAGAAATAATGAGTATAACTAAGTTAGGGTTTAAAATCTTAGTTAAATTGATGAATCCCATGAATAAATGGTTGTGTTGGTTAAAAATAAGTTGTAGATATTTATAATGATGGTTGGTGATGTTAGAAATCATAAATTTTGGAGTCGAAGAAGTTGATGAACTCCCAAACTGATCACGTCGAATCGGTAAAGTGCGATTCGATTTGGTCATCGAACCGATTTGTTTATTTGGTCATCAGTTTGGTTTGTTTGTTTGAGAATCTGATTGGTTCGTTTATGGGGTCATCGGTTCGGTTCGTATATAAAAGTTCAATTTGAGAATTTTTTTCTTGGACTTAAAGGATTGGAGAAGAATAATTTTTGGAGATAAATATTAGGGGATCATAAATAAAGTGTAAGGGACTTTAAAATATTAAACGAGTGATGTATAAATCTCAGGTTAGCGGGAATAAGATCCGGCTGATAAATTTTAGGAGTGTTTGGGATGAACGACACTCGGGAAAATTATTTCAGATGGTAAATATATATTTATGCGTATAGAATATATATGTCGATAGTATATGAGTGAATCTAAATGTGTGAGTAGGATGAAATTAGAATACTAGCTAGATGTGTTAAGGTAATATTCGGGAATTTATAAATGTGAGAATTCTATCATAAGTGAGAGAATACTTTTGGGATTAAAATAAGTGCATGTATACTTATGAATTAATACAAATTGGTATATTCGAGATTATAGGCTAATGTCGAGTGAGATAGGCATGAATAGACGGATTTGATGGTATATATACGGGTATAGAAACAGTGTGTGTGTGTGTATATATATATATATGTATGTGTGTGTGTGTGAGTGATATATTTATGTGAAACATACACCTCTAGTACTATCATGGTAAGTTGCGACATGTGGGTGAATCCCCTAGCATGAGGAGTAGGGATAGTATAGTCCCCAGGTCACAACGTCTAGTTATATATGCAGTGTGGCTCTTTATCATGGGTGATACGTCTTGGGTATGACTATGTCTCACTTTCACGTGAGGAACGATGAATGCTTCCCCTACGTTTGTGATATGTTTTTATCAGGTCGGTGAGAGACTCCGACCGGTGCTACCTAGGATGTTGTGTGTTCTTTGGAATATGATAGCATCCCAGAGACTGCATCCATTGAGTTGTAGCTCTGAGGGATGGTTATTATACTTATATAGTGTTTTATATATAAGTATGGATATACTTTAATTGTATAGTATATTGAATATATATGAAAATCAGAAAAGATATATATAGGAAAAAAAATAAAGGATAAAGTGAGAAGTAAATTGTTACATCCGGGAAAATAAAATGTGATATACGTATATAAAGATGAGAAAATTATATACGGGATTAATGACACTAAAATTTGAATAGTGTATAATAACTACTGAAAGTTATTTATTATGAACAGATAAATTATAAGTGAGAAATTATAAAGCATAAGCTCGTGCAAAAGCTTAGGATATTACATACGCGGGGTTTGAAATAGAGTATGGTGACGTAGAGGTTTTGAGAGAGTCTAATTAGGCTGGATAGCATAACTAGGGTGTTTAAAATACATGCGTTACGTTTGCAGTGTTAGATGAGAGGTGATGGGTATCTCATGAGGGTGGGACACCAGTTTAACTATGGAGAATATCATATTTTAAATGTTAAAGTATTTTAAACACTTTCTAAATATTTTCAAAACGTTTTGCACTTTGACCTCATTGCAAATATTTTTAAAAACCTTTTAGGTGTCCACACACAGGGATGCCTGGATGATATTATTCCTTCGATTCAGATGATGCTGCAGTAGTTGTGGATGCTAACAGGGATTGTTTATACTCTTCTATTTTTTGATCTAGATAGGAGGTACTGTTAAAATATACGGGCATGTGGCCCAAATGTTGTCATTTATATTATTTGCCACATTTTCATTTACGCCTATTCGATATGGTTGTATTAATGTTTTACCGAGAGTTATCGGTTATTGTTTATTTATTTCAGTTGATGTGTATATTAATTTTGTTGAAGGATTTATTGTGTGCTTGAGTTAACAAGATTAGAAAGTTTAAAATTTCACACCGGGCCTAATAGGTTATTAGTAATTAATTTGTTTTTCGACCGTGATGCTGAGAATGATCCATATGGGAATACTGTTTTATTTTGATAAAGGATTGATCAACTGTGATTAAAATAGACGCGGTGTCACAAATGGTATCAGAGCATCAGGTTCTAATGTCCTTAGGAATTTGTGTGGACGTACTACATTTTCAGCGTTGTTTTCTATTTGATATAGAGCCCTATGCTTAGGATTATTGATTCCTATGGTGAGATTTCGTTCTCCTACTATAATGTAAAATTATAGTGAATATTATATGCTTTCAGGTGTGCTTCGTATGTTGAACAATGAAGGACGACCAGTGAGATGCGTTAGGAGAACAGCAGGAGGCGGGGCTCTGTTGAAGTTGTAAAATAATTTTGGGGACGATGACCGTAGTCGAGGTCACCCCTATTGTTGCTCAAAAAGTTGGGGCTGTAAGGACTGCTAGGGTGCAACATATATTTTCAAGTACCACTATGGCAGAAAGTGGTGTAAAATTAGACTCATCCAGAGTGGGTAAAATGGGAGAAAGACAGACGAGTCTTTGAAGAGGACCATCCGTTGGATTTTTAAAAATGCAGAGATTGTGTGTGTTGGCCAATGGAAGTAGGATATCCATAGGCTTTGGCATATAGCAGAGTGTAGTATACCCGGAAGTGGAAATTGGGGTAAATGTTTTTAGCTCGAGGGAGCAGTGTTGTAATGGTGGGAGTCAATCACCACATTTGAAAAGTGAAATATTATGCCAATAGATGGATCTTAGGTACAGTTTGACCACAAGTTCCATCATCTATTGTGGGAGCAGTGTTGCTTTAATTAAATTACCGTAATTAAAACCATTTACCGTTAGCCATTACAGACAAATAATTAACTACACAATGACATATTCAAATCAAATCTATATACTGGAATATAAGAAAAATCCATTAACCGAATAAACCATTGGTTTACAATCCAATACAACTAAATAAAATAAAATCGACATTGGGCGACATGGACGGATAATAATTGAATGAATCCTATTTAGAGTCTCGAAGATAGAAAATAGATGAACAATCCTTGAAACATGCCACAACTGTTGTAGTTCCGAAGATCTGGAAGTGATAATCATGCTCGGCGTCTTTGTGTATGGACACCTACATGTTTTTGAAAATATTTTACACGGGTCAGAGCCCAAAACCTTCTAAAAGTATTTTCCAAGTGATTAAAAGGAATAATAATTATGAATACATTCTTCCATATTTAAATTAGTGTTGCATTCACATGAGATAGTCCTCACCACTCAACTACAATGCACACCTATCGTATGCATTTTAACCATTAGTTATGCTACTGCGCCTAACTAGTCTCAATATACCGTTAAGTTCATATGCTACCCCGTGTCACACGTATTTTATGAAATTAGTTATCACATCTGCTTAATAATTACAATTCCCATTTATAATTAATCAATTCATTGCAAATAACTTTCAATAATTATAATTCTCAATTATAATTTACCGATTCATTCCAAATAACTTTCACTAGTTATTAATTCAATGTTCATACATTTGTGGCATATATCCGTATATATTTTTTCTGCACATATGTATACATGTTTTCACTAACACAACAATAAAGGAATATCATAGGTCTCAATATTTCCCTTAAGAAAGGAATCATATGCATCGATGTCTATGGAGATTTAGCTCTCATCGTAGGGAAAATCCTCTGAAAGTGGACAGTAAAAGGGGAGAAGGTCCTACCATTTCATGCGTACCTTGTAGATCCTACCTCTCATTTTGAAGGTATCACTTTCCACTACCTTCCTCACACAAGAAAAATCCTAGTTTATGCATTGGCAACTTTGGCCTCAATAGTCAACATGCCAGAGGCAGTAATAATGGCTCCATTTCTAGTCCAAAAGTAGGCAGCACCCACTCATTGCTACCACATCGATCTCACAACATAAAAAGATTCAGACATACCTGGATTGCAATATTATAACATTTGTAACCTCTTCAAAAATTGTAGATATCTTTAGGATACTAATAAGAAATACTGCGCGACCCTTCGCATGCTTACTGCTCAATACATCAACTGTAATAAGGCACCCTTCAAGAGAAATTTTGATGGAACCCATCTACCTTACATAATGGGGGTTGGGTTCAATGACATGATACTGAATATCCACAGTGGAGAATATGGACCCCACATAAATGGTCATATGCTTGCAAAGAAGATCATTTGTCAAGGATATTACTAAACAATAATGGTTTAAGACTGCGTTGAATATGTCAGAAGATGGTCTCACATTCCAATAGTTTTGCCAATCTTTAGCACTTTCCTCCCCGAGAGTTATACAACATGATTTCGCCTCGGCCCTTCTCAAATTGGTGCGTAGACATTATTGGGAGAGTAACTCTCAAGGCATCAAATAGGCACAAATTTATCCTGGTCACCATTGATTATTTCACAACATGGGTTGAAGTCGAGTCATATGCACTATTGAATGCAAAGAAAGTGGCTAAGTTCATTAGATTGAATGGCATCTATCGCTACAGAGTTCCCCACGAGTTGGTATTAGACAATGGGCTCCATTTTTAAGCTAAAGTCACAGAGTTAGTCAGTGAGTATGGAATTCAAAGGCACAAGTTCTTTCCCTATCGATCACAAGTTAATGGGGCTGTCAAAGCTTCCGAGAAAAGCCTTAAGTCCATAATTAGTAAAATGACTGCAATTTGTAGAGATTGGGCAGACTGGATCTCATATGCTCTTTGACGCTACCGTACATCCATCAAAAAACCCACTGGGGCTACCACTTAATCCATAATATACGACATGGATGCGGTCCTACTTATCGAACTCGAAATACCCTCCCTGCAATTCATGCTAAAAAGTCAGGTCAGTGAGGTAGATTGGCATCAAAGTCACTACGACGAACTCTCACTCTTGGATGAAAGAAGATTAAAGGACTTATGTCATATATAAGGATAACACCGTCGTATTGGGCGATCATTTAACAAAAAAAGTCAAAGAATGCGGCATGTAAAAAAGAGATCTCACCCTCAATGAAATTACAGACCCATCTGGGATCCAAGAGGAAAATTAAAAACTAATTAGAGTGGGCCCTATAATGTGAAGAAAATTCTTCTATGTGGTGATGCTATGCTCACAGATCTCGACGGAGAAGAGTGGTACGTCTAGTCATTTTGGATTGTCTTAAGAAATTATACCCCTAGTCCAACTCTCATCATTCCATGACTCTTCTCACCTCCCTTTATTATAAAAAAAAATCTCCCATCTCTTCTCAGAACTACATGGGACCTGATCCTCTGAAAATCACATTTTCTAAGAAAAACTCACAATTTTCAAAC
This sequence comes from Sambucus nigra, assembly GCA_949130495.1. NCBI lineage: Eukaryota > Viridiplantae > Streptophyta > Magnoliopsida > Dipsacales > Adoxaceae > Sambucus > Sambucus nigra. The sequence continues at coordinate 591,503,099 of OX422208.1, forward strand.
ACCACAGAGGTACGTAGGAATACCATAAAACACTTTGGGTAAGGTCCTTTTCTCTTTTGCAAAATGATATTCTTTTCCCCATCGAGAACATTGGTCTATCTCATCATTTAAATGGACAAAATGATTATGCATGCCTTAATGATCGGTACATATAATTCAAACAAAAGAGACTATTAAAAGGCACACCAAAATATGTAAAAAAACATAATCCTATTATTTTATTAAATTTGTTACAAAGTGATTACATGATGAATCAGTGACAAGAATGAAAATAAATAAAAGCACCTTACCAACCCTGTAACTTAACCTACACACAAACACATCTATTGTCAAACTTGTACCCATATTCCTACAAAACCTGCTTCAAATTCCAGATGAACCCGCCTCATTATCATTACAAGTCTCTAGAGCCCTCAGGAATCCCAATCCTGATTAGAATTCCATATGCACTCCGTGCGACGGTACGCCTTAATCATCTTGGATAAGACCATAACGCCCTCCTCTAAAGCGTCAAGCATCACAAGACACCTCTTACATGTCTCCTCGGTGAAAATCTTTATAACCACCTTATTCCATAGCCATTTCAAATAGTCCCTAGGTACAAACCCAAGCTCCCCAACGAATTGTGATAGATGTGTTGACGGTTAGGGGTGCTTCCAAAAAGGTCCAAAAATCCATCTCTAAGATTTAGTCAAATTTTCTACAAGAAAAATTTTGTTACACGAGGAGGAACAACCTTCTCCCAGCCTACTTGAAGCATAAGTCACCAAGGAAAATAGAATAAATTATGGTGAAGGCCTACTAATCAAACACAACGGTATTCACCCAATTATAGAATAGGCTGCAAGTCTCCCCACCATGACACAGACCAACAAAGATTTCTATCCCCATGCTCCATAATCAAACTCACCCAGTTTTCCATCGATGGGCCAAAGATATAAAAGGACCGTGCAAAGAAGTTAAGGACACCCTTCAGACGGTACTCAGTTGGAACCGTGAGGCAAAATATCTCCAAAAATCACATGAACAGTATCATGGGACTACCTAGTAAAAAGTTAGCCCATCCTTTCTTCCTATCATCCAGATCGTTCAAAGTCTTTGCCAATATGACAGTAGCCAGATTACGATGATGAGACATCCATAACATAATTATGGCCACCTTAGGGTATGTTATCATATCACCAGTTACTAAGAGAAGCCTGACAGTCAATCCCAGAGCTATAACACTAAAAAAATCGTTATCAGTATGTAATACCCCGTATTTTTATGCTATATTAATTTGGGGATTTATTAAATTTAATGTGAATGGTTTATTTAATAAAAATCCGGAAATTAATTATGTTATAATTATTAACGTGATGAGAGTTAGTAATTATGGGAAACTTGTTGAATATTACTAATGAGCAAAGTAATATATTATATTGATTATATTGAATGTCATGAGTGAATTAAATGACTATTTCGGAAATTTAAGTCGGGACGTGCCCATGTCACGTCAGGACTAATTTTGTTAAATAAAAAGTGAATATTTTATAAGTTGTTCGTATGGTCATTTTGAGTGCGCCAACGCGTCCGGAAGGGTCGAGATAGTCAGAAAAGTGTACCCGGGGGTTTAGTTTGGGTCTCGGGCCATTTTTAGGCCTAATTGGTACCCCGGGAGGGCAATTTAGTCATTTCACCTTTTTGGGTAATTAAACCCACGAATTTCAGCAACCTATATCAGCCAACTAGGTTAGTCTTTTAGGGTTAGAATATCCAGAAATCAAGTGACGGCCATTGGAGAAGAGAGGAGAGAGCTCCAAGGCAATTCAAGGCCAAAAAGTCACCGGTTTGCACCGCCTCCACCATCACCGCGTAGATCGCGAGACGAGGAACGCAGCCATACCAAAAGAAGCCGTGAATCAGAATACCAAAAATCCCAGGCAAGTGTTTAACTTGCGTATTTTCGTTAATGCAATCTTCATATTGGTTTAGGATTGATTAGAGATGATAAATATGGAAGAACACCCAATTTGTGTTAGGAAAATGCATGTAGAAATGATTTATATGAAATTCCGGAATCCTTGCCATGTAGAGGAATATAACCCACGAAATTTTGATGATCTTAAGAAAGAAATTCTGGAGAAAGATTTGTTAGAAAACTGTTTAAGAAAATTCTAGGGTTCTTGATAATTGGATATAATTTTAGGTTGAAAATCCGTGTTTAAATGATGAATATGTACATGCCTCACGTTAGAATCATCTGGTATATTGTTATAATGTTAGTAGTAGAATTCTGGGACGATTGGAACTTGAAAATATGGATTTGGTGTAATTTTGGTGATGAAACCCGTAACTGCATTCTGCAGAATTTTTCGCAGACCTGCTTGATCGATCGATCGAGCCTAGAGCTTCGATCGATCGAAGGTTCGATCGATCGAGCCCCAAGCTTCGATCGATCGACCCCTCCTGGCAGACTCTTAATTCCCTCTTTAAATGAGTTAAATTCAAATTGTCGTGATATAATTCTTGGGCATTCTTGATAAAATGATTTGGGAGACATTGAGGACCAGTAGGACATATGAATAAATGTTGAGAACGTTATGATAAGACGAGAATCTTGTTTTTGGGATAATTATATATTGAACAATGAAACTACGTATTTCAAGTGAGAGAATGCGGCGAATAGCTACGATAGTAAATAGAGGTATAACTACTGAATTTTCCTACTTGGAAGGATAGAGTCAACGAATGTCGCGTATTAAGTGAGAAAACCCTTCGAGTTAAGGTTAGAGATGAAACCTTATACGTAATTCTATAAATGTGAAATTAAGGATAAATGGTATAATTATGGGTGACGAGAAGAACCTATATTAATATGATAAAGTGGTATAATTATATGATTGTGTGTACATATATTATATGCATGTGAAAAACATACCACGCTACTTGCTATCCTAGAGGTTACCGCGCTGGGACAGTCTTATCTCGATGGGACCTTTATGGGGGATATTGACTTGTACCCTAGAAGATAGATATCCTTGGTACTAGCTATCGAATCGATAGTTCAGACGGTCCTAAGAGACGCGAGTATGTGCCATCCTCTTAGAGACTTGGAATCTATGCTTCGCCTCGATATTGTTTGTGTATGTGTTGATACAGTTCGAGAGTGATTCCGAACTTGTATTCCCCTTGATATGAGTGGTATGGGGTTTGGATAGTAGAAGTATGCACGCACCATAGTTTTATTCGGGGTGCTGTTATTTATATATATTATACTAGTTGTATATATATATATATATGAGATTTGGAAATTTGAAACTGCCTACTGTGATTTGATAAGTAGGAGATGGTTGATGACACATATAGTAAGTACTTGTTTTGTGAGAGTATAATATGACACTGGGAAACTTTATATATGAATAAAAGCTAAAACAAGAGTTGTGCTACTAATTGGAAATATTCTTTTTAAACAAAAATATTGTTCGATTTGAAATCTTATGAGTAAGTTTAAGATACGATAAATTATTGGGAAGGTTAGTATGATAAAATGATGAGTTAAATTGTTCGGAAGGTTAGTGCGATAGGTGTGCACATTAGAAGAGAGGTGAGTATTTCTCAAGAGAGGGACGTACTAATATGTTATTGCATTGTCCTGTATCAATTTAAATACTTGCTAAACGTATTTTAAATCAAACACACTTTCGGGCTCTGACCCGTTTCTTTTTCTCTCTCTCTCTTGTATATATATGTATATATTTCAGGTGCCCAGCCACAGGGGAGTCTTGCTTAGGATCCCTTGAGAGGAATGTGCTGCAGCTTAGGTGGGAGTTGCAGGTCACTTGCGTAGACGACTTCCTTTATTGACTCCACTTCTAGCATTCTCATTTATTGGGCATGTGTCGCCCTTTCCATTACTTCATTGTTGTTGGTACATTTATATTTCAGTTATTTCCAGTATTGTTCCATGGGATTTATTCAGTTTGGATTTGTGACTTTAATTTTCACATGTTGACATTCGATTGACGAATGTATTATATTATCTGGTTTATTGTGGTGTGATTCTTAATTGTAGAAATGTTGTTTTTAAATAAATAAATCTTTTTCTTTAATTAAAATTTGGAAAGTATGTATGAAATGGTTTTGACACTTAGCTTAATTATTTAGGGTGTTAAATTGGAAAATTTATTTTTATCGACAGTGATGCTGAGAATGAACCAACTGTTTACCTTGATTTAATTTAATAAAGGAGTGATCGCCCGGTATTTAATTAGGCGGGGTGTCACAGGTGGTATCAGAGCATCAGGTTCTAGTGTCCATAGGATCTGTACGGCTTATTTCTCTTTCAGCTTAACATTATTGCTATAGAGCCCTATTTTTAGGATTGTTGTATTCTTGCTTTTACGTTTAAGTCTTCAGCTATTTGAGGTTTGATGATAACTGTAGACTAATAAACTTGTTCACATTTCAGATGCCTCCGAGACGTGCTCCGAAAGATAGGCGTGCCCAAGCCGAACAGCCAGCAGCTCCCGCACCAGGCACAATGAATGCAAATGAAGTAGCCGCCATTGTTGCTCAGGCGGTGAATGTCGCGATAGCGGTGATTCAGAAGGCTCCACCCCAGGTTCAGGCAGTGGCTCCAGTACCAGCACAACTTCCATCGGCATGGGAGCGAGTTCGGGATGCTTTTCAGAAAATGCATCCCCCTGAGTTTTCTGGTAGCTCCGATATTGTTACAGTTAGCCAATGGAAGAAGGACATCCAGCGGCATCTCCGTATGTACGAGTGCACTGATGTGCAAAAGCAGTTATTGGCTTCCTTTAAGCTGGTGGGAGCCGCATTGCAATGGTGGAACTCCACTACCACTTTGGAGGAGAGGGACACGATCCCTATTCAGTTATTCTGGGAGCGGTTTGACTGCAAATACTTTCCACCCGCAGTGCAGACTGAGATGAGGCGGAAATTACTAAATTTGAAGCAGGAGAACCTTACTGTAGCTGAGTATGAGGAGGAGTTCACGAGACTTCTCACCATTGTTCCAGATGAGGCACCTACTGAGAGCAAGAAGATTTTGTTGTTTGTCGACGGGTTAGCTTGGAGGATCCGTCAGCACCTTATTGGGAATTTATCCCTGAGTACTTTTACTGATGTACTCAATGCCGCATTGCTACATTGCCAGGATCACCGCTTCCATCTGCAGGGAAGCAAGAGAGCAGGAGAGTCCAGCCAGCAGGGCAGGACCGGGGGTAATAGTGCCAATGGGGCACCAACTCATGGACAGACTCGTCAGCATGAGCAGAGTTCCCATCAGGGGGACCCTGTTAAGCGATTCCGTTCAGGTGATTCTAGGAAGGGATTCGGGGGTTTCAGGCAGGGCCATCAGGGCCAGCCTAATCAGCAGGGCCAGCAGGGCCAACACCGACCGCAGGGACATCAGCAGGGCCAGCAGGGCCAACAGCATGCACATCAGGGCCAACAGGGCCAGTGGCGTGGAGGTAACGGCCAGCAGGGCCGTGGACAGCAGGGTCAGAGGGGAGGTAACTTCAAAGGCCGATGCTTTGGGTGCGGTAAACATGGCCATAGGCGCCAGGATTGCCCAGAGGGCGATAGGGCCCCACAGCAGCAGGGAGCCCGAAATGAGCCGCAGAGACCACTTTTCCCACCTGTCCTCCCAGCTCCAGCCCAGGTGCCAGCCCTACCAGCCATTCTAGCGGCTCCAGTGCAGCAGGGGCAATTACAGTATGGACGTGTCTATAACGTCCACCAGGCAGCAGCTCCACAGGCACCACCCGCGATTGAGGGTATGTTTCCTATCCATGGTACTATGGGTCGGGTTTTGTTTGATACGGGGGCAACACATTGTTTTATAGCTACGCATTTTGCGAAGGCCTTAGGGTTGTTAGCCACAGCAGAGAGCACAGTGACGTGTGTGGACTCACCACTGGGGAGTGGGTCACTTATTTTCTTTATATGCCGGGGAGTGGGGGTAGAGATTGGTAGTTTGGTATTACCTGCAGACATGTTAGTCTTAGACATGCACGAGCATGATGTGATTATTGGTATGGATTGGCTCGCAGCTTATAGAGACATGATTGATTGCTTCGGTGGGAGCATTGTCTTTGCCATTCCGGGGCAAGAGATGTTTGTAGTGGCGATGCCTCGCCCAGAGGGAGGTTCGACCGCTCATTTGTATTACATAGAGGAGGATACCTCTAAGGAAATTGTGATTCCCTTAGATTCGATCCCTGTTGTCAGGGAGTATTTTGATGTGTTTCAGGAGATACCAGGCCTACCGCCCAGTCGTGAGATAGACTTTGTTATAGATTTATTGCCAGATACGAGACCTATAGCACGCGCACCATACCGTATGGCTTCGGCAGAGATGCGAGAGCTACGAGATCAGATAGAGAAGCTGTTAGGTCAGGGCTTCATTCATAGGAGTACCTCACCTTGGGGCGCTCCAGTCTTGTTTGTGAAGAAGAGAGATGGTTCACTGAGATTGTGTGTGGACTACCGGGAGTTGAACAAGGTCACAATACGGAATAAGTATCTGTTGCCTCGAATTGATGATCTGTTCGACCAGTTGAGGGGAGCAACCTTCTTTTCGAAGATAGATCTGAGGTCGGGGTACCATCAGTTACGTATTAGAGAGCAGGATGTTTCAAAGACTGCCTTCTTGTCGAGATATGGGTCCTATGAGTTCAGGGTGATGCCGTTCAGACTCACAAATGCCCCAGCCGTTTTCATGGACTTGATGAACCGAGTATTCAGAGAGTTCTTGGATCAGTTTGTCATCGTCTTCATAGATGACATCTTGATATATTCACACTCTGAGGAGGAACATGCCGAGCACTTGAGGCAGGTTCTTCAGACTCTACGAGAGCATCAGTTGTATGCTAAGTACGAGAAGTGTGGATTCTGGTTGCGAGAAGTACAATTCTTGGGCCATGTTGTTTCTGAGCAGGGAATTACAGTTGACCAGAGCAAAGTGTCAGCGGTGAGAGAGTGGGGACAGCCCACGACACCGACGGAAGTGCGTAGTTTCTTGGGATTAGTCGGATACTACAGGAGATTCATTCGGGGATTCTCCAAAATAGCGGGTCCATTGACGAATCTGACTCGCAAAGGGGTATCATATGTTTGGGATGACGCTTGTCAATTGGCTTTCGACGAGCTGAAAGACAAGCTTACTTCAGCGCCAGTCCTTGCGTTACTGCAGCCGGGTATGGAGTACCTGGTTTACACCGATGCGTCCTTACGGGGACTTGGGGGAGTACTTCAGCAGGAAGAGAAGGCTATAGCTTTTACCTCCCGCAAGCTTAAGCCGCATGAGAAGAATTACCCCACCCACGACCTGGAGTTAGCAGCGGTCGTCTTTGCATTGAGGATATGGAGGCACTATTTATTGGGGGAGAAATTCCGTTTATTAACAGACCATAAGTCACTGCAGTACCTGTTCACTCAGCGAGAGCTGAATATGCGTCAGCGCAGATGGCTAGAGTTTGTGAAGGACTACCAGTTCGATATACAGTATCATCCGGGGAAGGCCAACGTAGTTGCTGATGCGTTGAGCCGTAGACCGGTAGACGATGTAACGGACGTCTGGAAAGCAAAATGGAAGGAGTTGGGTCACCAGGATGCAGTGGCACGTTCTTTCATATCCGTGATGTCAGTCACACCCGAGATTGTTACGAGGGTGATACAGGCACAGACCACAGACCCGTTTTACCAGGAGCAGATTGTGCGACTTCTAGCCGAGGGTGCTGAGTCCTATTCTGTTAGTTCTGATGGAGGGTTGCGGTTTAATAGGAGATTGGCGGTTCCAGAAGGAGCAGAATTTCGTCATGCAGTGATGACTCACTCTCATGGGTCCCGATTTGCAGTACATCCTGGAGGAGATAAGATGTACTAGGATATGAGGAGGTAATACTGGTGGAGTGGGATGAAGAAAGACATTGCTGAATTCGTGTCCAAGTGTTCTACCTGCCAGCTGGTGAAGGTGGACCATCAGAAACCGTCAGGATTGCTTCAGCCATTGGAAGTACCTGCGTGGAAGTGGGAGAGTATTTCCATGGATTTTATTACAGGGTTGCCTACATCACAGCGGGGCCACGATTCTATCTGGGTGATTGTAGACCATTTGACCAAGGTGGCTCATTTTATGCCGGTGCGGACAGATTATACCACGGGTCAGTATGCTCAGTTGTTCATTGCGGAGATTTTCAGATTACATGGGGTGCCCCTGAATATTGTGTCAGATAGAGACAAGATTTTCGTGTCTTGTTTTTGGGAAAGCTTTCAGGAGGCTATGGGTACTGAGTTGAGGTTGAGTTCAGCTTACCACCCACAGACAGATGGACAGACAGAGCGTACTAATCAGATGTTAGAGGATATGCTACGCATGTGTGTTCTCGATTTTGGAGGAGGTTGGGAGCCACATCTCCCACTGGTAGAGTGTTCTTATAATAACTCTTATCAGTTTACGATTGGTATGGCTCCATTTGAGGCTTTGTATGGAAGGCCTTGTCGTTCTCCAACTTGTTGGCTCGAGGTGGGGGACAACAAGTTGCTAGGACCATAAGTGATTCAGGAGACCTCCGCGAGGATTGAGATGATCAGGAGTCATATTCGGGTAGCCCAGGACAGGCAAAAGAGCTACGCTGATGAGAAACGGTTCTTCCAGAATTTAATGTGGGAGACCAAGTGTTATTGCGTGTATCTCCTATGAAGGGGGTTATGAGGTTCGGGAAGAAGGGGAAATTGGCTCCGAGGTACGTGGGACCATTTCCCATCATCGAGAGAATTGGGCCGGTTGCATACAGGTTGGGATTGACAGAACATTTACATCGCATCCACGATGTATTCCACATCTCGTCGTTGAGACGATATCTTCGGGATGATATAGCCTATTCTCACATTGCGATAGATGAGATCGACTTACAACCTGATAGCTCTTACGAGGAGAGACCAATGGCTATTCTAGACTATAGTGAGAGGAGATTAAGGTCGAATATAGTTCCACTTGTGCGAGTCCAGTGGGAGCATCATAATGTGGAGGAATCCACTTGGGAGCGTGAGGCAGATATGCGCGAGAGATATCCAGAGTTGTTTTTACCAGGTATGCCTTATTTTCCGAATTTCGGGACGAAATTCCGTTACTAGGGGGGAAGTATGTAATACCCCGTATTTTTATGCTATATTAATTTGGGGATTTATTAAATTTAATGTGAATGGTTTATTTAATAAAAATCCGGAAATTAATTATGTTATAATTATTAACGGGACGAGAGTTAGTAATTATGGGAAACTTGTTGAATATTACTAATGAGCAAAGTAATATATTATATTGATTATATTGAATGTCATGAGTGAATTAAATGACTATTTCGGAAATTTAAGTCGGGACGTGCCCGTGTCACGTCAGGACTAATTTTGTTAAATAAAAAGTGAATATTTTATAAGTTGTTCGTATGGTCATTTTGAGCGCGCCAACGCGTCCGGAAGGGTCGAGATAGTCAGAAAAGTGTACCCGGGGGTTTAGTTTGGGTCTCGGGCCGTTTTTAGGCCTAATTGGTACCCCGGGAGGGCAATTTAGTCATTTCACCTTTTTGGGTAATTAAACCCACGAATTTCAGCAACCTATATCAGCCAACTAGGTTAGTTTTTTAGGGTTAGAATATCCAGAAATCAAGTGACAGCCATTGGAGAAGAGAGGAGAGATCTCCAAGGCAATTCAAGGCCAGAAAGTCACCGGTTTGCACCGCCTCCACCATCACCGCGTAGATCGCGAGACGAGGAACGCAGCCATACCAAAAGCAGCCGTGAATCAGAATACCAAAAATCCCAGGCAAGTGTTTAACCTGCGTATTTTCGTTAATGCAATCTTCATATTGGTTTAGGATTGATTAGAGATGATAAATATGGAAGAACACCCAATTTGTGTTAGGAAAATGCATGTAGAAATGATTTATATGAAATTCCGGAATCCTTGCCATGTAGAGGAATATAACCCACGAAATTTTGATGATCTTAAGAAAGAAATTCTGGAGAAAGATTTGTTAGAAAACTGTTTAAGAAAATTCTAGGGTTCTTGATAATTGGATATAATTTTAGGTTGAAAATCCGTGTTTAAATGATGAATATGTACATGCCTCACGTTAGAATCATCTGGTATATTGTTATAATGTTAGTAGTAGAATTCTGGGATGATTGGAACTTGAAAATATGGATTTGGTGTAATTTTGGTGATGAAACCCGTAACTGCATTCTGCAGAATTTTTCGCAGACCTGCTTGATCGATCGATCGAGCCTAGAGCTTCGATCGATCGAAGGTTCGATCGATCGAGCCCCAAGCTTCGATCGATCGACCCCTCCTGGCAGACTCTTAATTCCCTCTTTAAATGAGTTAAATTCAAATTGTCGTGATATAATTCTTGGGCATTCTTGATAAAATGATTTGGGAGACATTGAGGACCAGTAGGACATATGAATAAATGTTGAGAACGTTATGATAAGACGAGAATCTTGTTTTTGGGATAATTATATATTGAACAATGAAACTACGTATTTCAAGTGAGAGAATGCGGCGAATAGCTACGATAGTAAATAGAGGTATAACTACTGAATTTTCCTACTTGGAAGGATAGAGTCAACGAATGTCGCGTATTAAGTGAGAAAACCCTTCGAGTTAAGGTTAGAGATGAAACCTTATACGTAATTCTATAAATGTGAAATTAAGGATAAATGGTATAATTATGGGTGACGAGAAGAACCTATATTAATATGATAAAGTGGTATAATTATATGATTGTGTGTACATATATTATATGCATGTGAAAAACATACCACGCTACTTGCTATCCTAGAGGTTACCGCGCTGGGACAGTCTTATCTCGATGGGACCTTTATGGGGGATATTGACTTGTACCCTAGAAGATAGATATCCTTGGTACTAGCTATCGAATCGATAGTTCTGACGGTCCTAAGAGACGCGAGTATGTGCCATCCTCTTAGAGACTTGGAATCTATGCTTCGCCTCGATATTGTTTGTGTATGTGTTGATACAGTTCGAGAGTGATTCCGAACTTGTATTCCCCTTGATATGAGTGGTATGGGGTTTGGATAGTAGAAGTATGCACGCACCATAGTTTTATTCGGGGTGCTGTTATTTATATATATTATACTAGTTGTATATATATATATATATGAGATTTGGAAATTTGAAACTGCCTACTGTGATTTGATAAGTAGGAGATGGTTGATGACACATATAGTAAGTACTTGTTTTGTGAGAGTATAATATGACACTGGGAAACTTTATATATGAATAAAAGCTAAAACAAGAGTTGTGCTACTAATTGGAAATATTCTTTTTAAACAAAAATATTGTTCGATTTGAAATCTTATGAGTAAGTTTAAGATACGATAAATTATTGGGAAGGTTAGTATGATAAAATGATGAGTTAAATTGTTCGGAAGGTTAGTGCGATAGGTGTGCACATTAGAAGAGAGGTGAGTATTTCTCAAGAGAGGGACGTACTAATATGTTATTGCATTGTCCTGTATCAATTTAAATACTTGCTAAACGTATTTTAAATCAAACACACTTTCGGGCTCTGACCCGTTTCTTTTTCTCTCTCTCTCTTGTATATATATGTATATATTTCAGGTGCCCAGCCACAGGGGAGTCTTGCTTAGGATCCCTTGAGAGGAATGTGCTGCAGCTTAGGTGGGAGTTGCAGGTCACTTGCGTAGACGACTTCCTTTATTGACTCCACTTCTAGCATTCTCATTTATTGGGCATGTGTCGCCCTTTCCATTACTTCATTGTTGTTGGTACATTTATATTTCAGTTATTTCCAGTATTGTTCCATGGGATTTATTCAGTTTGGATTTGTGACTTTAATTTTCACATGTTGACATTCGATTGACGAATGTATTATATTATCTGGTTTATTGTGGTGTGATTCTTAATTGTAGAAATGTTGTTTTTAAATAAATAAATCTTTTTCTTTAATTAAAATTTGGAAAGTATGTATGAAATGGTTTTGACACTTAGCTTAATTATTTAGGGTGTTAAATTGGAAAATTTATTTTTATCGACAGTGATGCTGAGAATGAACCAACTGTTTACCTTGATTTAATTTAATAAAGGAGTGATCGCCCGGTATTTAATTAGGCGGGGTGTCACAGGTGGTATCAGAGCATCAGGTTCTAGTGTCCATAGGATCTGTACGGCTTATTTCTCTTTCAGCTTAACATTATTGCTATAGAGCCCTATTTTTAGGATTGTTGTATTCTTGCTTTTACGTTTAAGTCTTCAGCTATTTGAGGTTTGATGATAACTGTAGACTAATAAACTTGTTCACATTTCAGATGCCTCCGAGACGTGCTCCGAAAGATAGGCGTGCCCAAGCCGAACAGCCAGCAGCTCCCGCACCAGGCACAATGAATGCAAATGAAGTAGCCGCCATTGTTGCTCAGGCGGTGAATGTCGCGATAGCGGTGATTCAGAAGGCTCCACCCCAGGTTCAGGCAGTGGCTCCAGTACCAGCACAACTTCCATCGGCATGGGAGCGAGTTCGGGATGCTTTTCAGAAAATGCATCCCCCTGAGTTTTCTGGTAGCTCCGATATTGTTACAGTTAGCCAATGGAAGAAGGACATCCAGCGGCATCTCCGTATGTACGAGTGCACTGATGTGCAAAAGCAGTTATTGGCTTCCTTTAAGCTGGTGGGAGCCGCATTGCAATGGTGGAACTCCACTACCACTTTGGAGGAGAGGGACACGATCCCTATTCAGTTATTCTGGGAGCGGTTTGACTGCAAATACTTTCCACCCGCAGTGCAGACTGAGATGAGGCGGAAATTACTAAATTTGAAGCAGGAGAACCTTACTGTAGCTGAGTATGAGGAGGAGTTCACGAGACTTCTCACCATTGTTCCAGATGAGGCACCTACTGAGAGCAAGAAGATTTTGTTGTTTGTCGACGGGTTAGCTTGGAGGATCCGTCAGCACCTTATTGGGAATTTATCCCTGAGTACTTTTACTGATGTACTCAATGCCGCATTGCTACATTGCCAGGATCACCGCTTCCATCTGCAGGGAAGCAAGAGAGCAGGAGAGTCCAGCCAGCAGGGCAGGACCGGGGGTAATAGTGCCAATGGGGCACCAACTCATGGACAGACTCGTCAGCATGAGCAGAGTTCCCATCAGGGGGACCCTGTTAAGCGATTCCGTTCAGGTGATTCTAGGAAGGGATTCGGGGGTTTCAGGCAGGGCCATCAGGGCCAGCCTAATCAGCAGGGCCAGCAGGGCCAACACCGACCGCAGGGACATCAGCAGGGCCAGCAGGGCCAACAGCATGCACATCAGGGCCAACAGGGCCAGTGGCGTGGAGGTAACGGCCAGCAGGGCCGTGGACAGCAGGGTCAGAGGGGAGGTAACTTCAAAGGCCGATGCTTTGGGTGCGGTAAACATGGCCATAGGCGCCAGGATTGCCCAGAGGGCGATAGGGCCCCACAGCAGCAGGGAGCCCGAAATGAGCCGCAGAGACCACTTTTCCCACCTGTCCTCCCAGCTCCAGCCCAGGTGCCAGCCCTACCAGCCATTCTAGCGGCTCCAGTGCAGCAGGGGCAATTACAGTATGGACGTGTCTATAATGTCCACCAGGCAGCAGCTCCACAGGCACCACCCGCGATTGAGGGTATGTTTCCTATCCATGGTACTATGGGTCGGGTTTTGTTTGATACGGGGGCAACACATTGTTTTATAGCTACGCATTTTGCGAAGGCCTTAGGGTTGTTAGCCACAGCAGAGAGCACAGTGACGTGTGTGGACTCACCACTGGGGAGTGGGTCACTTATTTTCTTTATATGCCGGGGAGTGGGGGTAGAGATTGGTAGTTTGGTATTACCTGCAGACATGTTAGTCTTAGACATGCACGAGCATGATGTGATTATTGGTATGGATTGGCTCGCAGCTTATAGAGACATGATTGATTGCTTCGGTGGGAGCATTGTCTTTGCCATTCCGGGGCAAGAGATGTTTGTAGTGGCGATGCCTCGCCCAGAGGGAGGTTCGACCGCTCATTTGTATTACATAGAGGAGGATACCTCTAAGGAAATTGTGATTCCCTTAGATTCGATCCCTGTTGTCAGGGAGTATTTTGATGTGTTTCAGGAGATACCAGGCCTACCGCCCAGTCGTGAGATAGACTTTGTTATAGATTTATTGCCAGATACGAGACCTATAGCACGCGCACCATACCGTATGGCTTCGGCAGAGATGCGAGAGCTACGAGATCAGATAGAGAAGCTGTTAGGTCAGGGCTTCATTCATAGGAGTACCTCACCTTGGGGCGCTCCAGTCTTGTTTGTGAAGAAGAGAGATGGTTCACTGAGATTGTGTGTGGACTACCGGGAGTTGAACAAGGTCACAATACGGAATAAGTATCTGTTGCCTCGAATTGATGATCTGTTCGACCAGTTGAGGGGAGCAACCTTCTTTTCGAAGATAGATCTGAGGTCGGGGTACCATCAGTTACGTATTAGAGAGCAGGATGTTTCAAAGAGTGCCTTCTTGTCGAGATATGGGTCCTATGAGTTCAGGGTGATGCCGTTCAGACTCACAAATGCCCCAGCCGTTTTCATGGACTTGATGAACCGAGTATTCAGAGAGTTCTTGGATCAGTTTGTCATCGTCTTCATAGATGACATCTTGATATATTCACACTCTGAGGAGGAACATGCCGAGCACTTGAGGCAGGTTCTTCAGACTCTACGAGAGCATCAGTTGTATGCTAAGTACGAGAAGTGTGGATTCTGGTTGCGAGAAGTACAATTCTTGGGCCATGTTGTTTCTGAGCAGGGAATTACAGTTGACCAGAGCAAAGTGTCAGCGGTGAGAGAGTGGGGACAGCCCACGACACCGACGGAAGTGCGTAGTTTCTTGGGATTAGTCGGATACTACAGGAGATTCATTCGGGGATTCTCCAAAATAGCGGGTCCATTGACGAATCTGACTCGCAAAGGGGTATCATATGTTTGGGATGACGCTTGTCAATTGGCTTTCGACGAGCTGAAAGACAAGCTTACTTCAGCGCCAGTCCTTGCGTTACCGCAGCCGGGTATGGAGTACCTGGTTTACACCGATGCGTCCTTACGGGGACTTGGGGGAGTACCTTTCCAGTATTGTTCCATGGGATTTATTCAGTTTGGATTTGTGACTTTAATTTTCACATGTTGACATTCGATTGACGAATGTATTATATTATCTGGTTTATTGTGGTGTGATTCTTAATTGTAGAAATGTTGTTTTTAAATAAATAAATATTTTTCTTTAATTAAAATTTGGAAAGTATGTATGAAATGGTTTTGACACTTAGCGTAATTATTTAGGGTGTTAAATTGGAAAATTTATTTTTATCGACAGTGATGCTGAGAATGAACCAACTGTTTACCTTGATTTAATTTAATAAAGGAGTGATCGCCCGGTATTTAATTAGGCGGGGTGTCACACAGTATAGTTTTTTTGACACACCGAATTCAGCATTTCCCGAAGGATGGTACTTCCCCTATGAAAAAGTGGTTGGAAAGACATAGGGGAAATGTGAAACAACTAGGATAGCGATGCCCGAGGGGAACGGGGCAGGTTCGACATATCCACAACAACACTAAGTTTAACACCCAACATTGAGGAAAACTCCTCGTAGGTGGGACACACTTTGTCTAGGGCAAAGCGAAACATATGGTACTTGGGGCATTAGAATTGTAATGCCGCTTCTAAGAGATTCCAATCCATGGAATGGTTATGCCATATGGTGACTGGAGGTAAGTTAATTGGCTTATAGTTAACGTTTGAAACGTACATGGCCTCCAAACCCTCAAGGTAAGTTAGAAATGCTTCAGTAATGGGAACTGCCATCTCAATGGACTAAGAAAATTCTGGGAATAAAAAGAAAGAAAGAAGGTCAAGTGTGGTGGAAAACTCCATATCAAGACCCCTTTTTATACACAAAACCACTCACAAAAGACAAAGGGGATCGACCTGTTGTTTTAACAATTGTTCCTAAGTACACGTAAGTGCAGAAGGAGTACAATAATCACCAAAAAAGTGATTTAGACGTCACTGGTATGCTAATTAGCAGGCCAAGGTGTATCCCGATCAGCATCCCCCCTAATTTGGGAAATCTTCTGCCTTCTTTTTCTGCCTATGTTTTCAGTAAACCCTTCTTTATCAAAACCATATATTTATAAAGGTTTTCCCGACCATTCCTCCCTAAAAAAGAATTTCCAAAAAAGATAAATATTTTTAAGTTTATTCTTGCTGATGCAATAAATAAAACACCAATGGAAAATTAAAGGTCATACAGACTCGAACATTTGATTCAAGAAAATTCATGAAAATGACATATGTATCATGTACATAAATTAGTAATTTGTGTTTACATTTTTCAGGAACAAAAGATAAAAAGAAAGAAAAATATCAAAAAATTTCGGGACGCATCTCAAACTTTCCAAAAGGCAATAAACTAAAACCACCACCTCAAGCACCTCGGTGAACATGCTTCCCCCAATAAAGATTAGTGGACCCCTTATCCTAAAACCAGATATCTTATCATAAGTGGATGTTATCACTATACAAGACCTAGATGCCTTCGTCATGTGGTCTGACACCAAAGCCATATAATCTTAAATATCCTACAACCAAGATGTCAATACACGAACAGTCTGCGAAAGTATCAATCCAGCAAAGCAAGCAAATTAGTAAGGGTGAAGGAAATCAAAATTAAAGAAGAAAAGTAAAATCGTATCTCACCCTAAAGAACCTCCTCGGGCTGGAGAGAGAAACTGTCTATCATCACTTGAGGACGATTAGGCACCGAGATGACCTTTCCACCACCAAGACGAATGTGGTAAGAAGGTATGGAAAGGTGTTGGATAGGAATATCCTTCGTCGCCATCGATGTGCCACTCCTTGAGTTATGCATTAAAGATACTTGTGTGTGTTGCCTCTCCCTATAAGGACATAAATTTCCAATTGAGTCCCTGTATTGTTTTGACTTAATTCCATAAACAAAACTGTGTTTGTAATATGTCATAGGGAGATTTTTATTTTATCACAATCTCACTTGGTCTATGACGTATTGAAGAAAATTGAAGATGCTGCAGCAAAGCTTCAAACAATTAATCGTGCCGAAGTTTAATTGGTGCAAATTTAATCGTCTTCAAAGTTAATTGCATTCCGAGATCACTCAGGTATGAATGCGTATAATTAATGGTGCTCGGAATTATTTTTATAAAAGATAAGGATGTATTTTTATAAAGAAAAATATTTTAAAATGTTTTTAAAAGTGATTTTAATGGTTTACACTATGTTTTATTCTGATAAGCTCGAAATAGAGTTTGACTGATTTGGATCTCTTTTAAAATAGACATTTTAATCAGAAAGTTAAAAGTTAAACTTGCGCACTGCCGTTCAAATGACATAAGTTCTCGTTCCAATTAGATGCTCATGCCACGCGAATGATGTGGCATTGTCGTTTGAACAACACGTTTTTCGAGGTGGCACTTAATTATTATTTAAAGTGTGTTTTCATCAGAGTTTCGTAAGTGTGCATTCTGGAAAAACAGTCGAGTATGTGTTTGTACATGTTTTCTAAGGTTTAAAAAAACAGAAACACGTCCTTAGAGTTCGGAAAGATCCGAGTTATCATTATTATATGTTTAAGTGATCTTGCGACACCAATAAGTTTGTTCTATCATTGAACATCAGGGTTGTGTGGTGAAGAAAAGAGAAGGACTCCTTGTTCGACATCGTAGACGAATCAAAGCCAATCGGTGGACACCGAGACATTCGTGGAGTCGAGTGTTGTGGACAGGTATCGGGGAAGATGGAATTTCTACATGGGCACTATTGAAGAACGTTAGAAGATCAAAAGGAGTGTCAAGACCCGTGGGGATGGAGTCATTGAGTAAGGCTAATCTTTCTTTATAAAACCATTGTTCATAGTGATTGTCTGGCTTGAACCGTCCCAGGTTGTTTTCCCATTTTGGTTTTTTTCCTCATACATCCAGCATTGTGAGTATTCTTTACTTTATTTTACTTGCTTTAATCTCTAGATGCATGTTTAGGATTAATCAAGATAAAATTGGTTTAAAGTAAGAATTGGGTTTTCACAACTTGGTCTGGTGCAAATTAAATGTTGAATAATTTTTGGTAATAAATTGATTTGATTTGAAACACACATAAAAAGGAATTTTTTTAATTTGGTATCAGAGCTAGAAAATATATTTTATTTGTTTTGTGATCCCGTGTGTTTTCAAAGATGAATTTTGGATTTAACAAACTTTCTCGAACTCCTATTTTTTATGAAACTAATTACACTAATTGGGAGATGAAAATGAGAAGTGCTTTAAAATCAATTGATGAGCGTATGTGGTTAGCAGTTGATAAAATATGGACACCCCCTACCATTATTGTAGGTCAGGTCACTAGTTTAAAGCATGTTGATTCATGGATTGAAACTGAACATAGACTTTCACAATATAATTCTAAGGGTTTGCACGTTATTTCTTCACATGTCACACCAGAAGAATATAATAGAATTATGACTTGTGAAACATCAAAAGAGGCTTGGGATATTTTGGCACTCACTCACGAGGGCACTAGCACGGTTAGGGTGTCAAAACTTTAAGATCTCACTACACAGTTTGAGACCATTAGGATGTTAGAGAGTGAAACTTTTGATGAGTTTTATGCTAGGTTGTCCAATATTGTCAACTCGTCGTTTAACCTAGGTGAGAAAATTCCCGACAACCATGTCATTAATAAAATTCTTAGGTCATTGACTAGTAGGTTTGATACGAAAGTGACCATTTTAAACTCCTTGGGTAAGTTAGAGTCGACGAAACTAGAAGAGATTGTAGGTGACTTACAACCCTATGAAATCGACATGATTACCTCCAAGCAAGTGCCTAAGAAAGAAAAGGGTATTGCTTTGAAAACCCGAAAGGAGGAAATTAATGTTTCGGATTTCGATTTCGATTTTGAGGATGTTTCTTTGTTGGCAAATAAATTTAAAAAATTTATTAAGTTTCACAAGGAATCGAAAGATGCCAAGAAATTTGAAAAATTCAAGAACAACAAAGTAAATCCCACCTCTAAGGATAAGTTTGAGATGCCTAAGAGAGATGAGTCGGATAAGTGTTTTAGGTGTGAGGGGTACAGTCACAAAGTTAAGGAGTGTCCCACTAGACTTAAGAAAGAGGGTAAGCAACCCATTGTCTATAATGCCACCTTAAGTGATAGTGATCCGGAAGAGGGAGAGGGTTACTTCATTGATCGTAACTTTGTTGCATTTACGACATGTCATGTGAGCTACGACGATTCTCATGTGCATGACACTTCTGAGGAGGTTTTGAGTGTATCCCATGTTAGTGAGAGTGAAGAGAGTGGCGAGGAGGAGATAGATGTGAAAGAATTGCAAGTTGCTTTTAATGAGTTGTATGTCGAGACTTTGAAAGTGAAAAAGGCAAATGCAAAATTGCAATCTAAGTTTAATGAACGTTCCATAGAAAATAATGATACTTTGATTGAGGATCTTAGGGGACGAGAGAAGAAGTTTAGGGAGAAAGTAGAGTTTGTGGAGAAAGAGAGAGATAATCTCCGTGGTTTGATAGAGTCCTTGAAAAAGGAGATTTTAGAGTTTGAGGAGTCTAGGTGTTTGCTCGAGTCTAGGATTCACGAGTTGGAGGAGAGATTGAGAGACTCGTCTAGAGTCAAGTTTGATTTGGACGCTACGTCGGAGAAGTTAGATAAGATCCTAGGCACCGTCCAAATTAAGGGAGATAGGGGAGGTATAGGTTTTAATGAGAGAGTTGTTCCCATTTCTCCCGCACGTGTGAGAACTAGGATGGTTAGAAAAAGGTCCACATATAGGTAATCATTCCCACCACCTCTACACTTGCACGTTTTGTGTTAGGAAAGGTCACCTTAGGTGTTATTATTACGACTAAAGCTCCTAGTAAGTTTAGGAATAAAGTTGCCCCGGTACCCCAAACCCCCAAGCGTCGTTTCACACCTACTTGGGTTAGGAAATCGGATTTAGTGGCTTTAGGAATAAAACTTGATGATCCTCGTTTGGGTGCACTTAATTCTTCCCACACTAAATCTAAAGGATGATAGTGTTGCCTTGTTTGTCATATGCTAGTTTGCTTCATGATATATTCATTGCTAGTATTATGACATGTGTATCATTTTTTATTATAGTTTTAATTTGTTTGAGTCCTATTGAAAAATACAAAAAGATTTTTCTTTTCGGAATTTTTTTTGAAAATCCAAAAAGATTTTGTTTTTATTTAGAAAACTTTTGAAAAACCAAAAATATTTTGCTTTTATTTGAGTCAAAATATGAAAAGCCAAAAAGATTTTTGATTTTTGTTTTTGAGTTTACATGTTTGATGTGGAATATGGGTGTGCTTGGACCCCCTCCCCCCCCCATCATTTCATTATCCATGTGCCTAGGACATTTGGTCTTAACCATTGTTTATATGGGGTTGTTTCGAAGTTGATATGCATTTTGATTCGACTTTGTATATATGCCAACATTGCACACATGCACGAGTTTATATGGATGTTTGACTTCTCTTGCATATTTGAATTTGGTGAGGCATTTTTATCTCAATCTTCTCATCTATGCAAGTATACTTAAGGAGAAGTGTGCATATAAGAATCGTTTACCATGAGGATTTGAATTGGAAAATGATGAGTGAATTCATGGGAAAGGGTTGCGTGAGTTCAAAATTTACTTGTCGCGAAAGCCACCATTTAAAAGAGCCCGAAAGAAAATGAAATATGCTAATAAAAGGGCCAAATTAGTTTAGTTCATTCCAAAGAAAATATTATATTATTGAGGGAGTTTGGATGGATTAAAAATTTAAAAGGGTTTACACAACTAATCCTAATGTTGAAACATTGAAATTTGACGCTATTGTTTGTAGAATCGTCAAAATTATGCATTTGTGTGCATGTAGTATGTTTAGTTCATTAAGCTCACTCTTTTATTGTTATATGGCTATGATAAAGTTTGATGATTTATCGCTATCAATTAGAGCTTCTTGATCGTTTCGATGTGTTGGAATTGTGATTCATTTGTTTTTCGTTTCACTTTTATACATTCCATATCCATGTTTAAGCACATCGGTACTATGTTTGCATGTAACTCACATTGTTAGTTTTTATGAGTTTTTGCATTTTGTGTTAAAAGCCTACTATTTTAGCACTGTTTTGTTGCTGTCAGGCCCTTCCATTGTTTTTTTTTTTTCTAGAAGTTTTTTCACTGGGAAAAAATATATAATATTTCTGGGAAAATGTGAAAATTTGGCAGGTCGCGAGAAGTCGTTCAAACGAAATACCTATGCCACGCCAACGACCTCTATACTTCATTCGAGGGACGTCCTCATCTCGTTTGAGCGACGTCCCTGGCTCGTTCGAACAACAACCTTAATTTTGGCTACTGATTGGTTTGCAGTCCACTGGTCATGATGGTATATTTTTTTGGTACTGCTGGAAGTGTTTCTGGATTGACTAGTTTATATGCAGGATTTATTGGTTCTAAATTGGTTTTTTGCATATAGTCTGTTTATCACACCTGATTGATTTGCTATATTTGTTGTGTGATTCATTGGTTTACTAGCTACTGATTTGTCATTTCTCGATCATATTTAGCTGGTTGTTTCATGATTATCTATCGATTTCACATTGATTCAAATTGGTTTATATTCTCATGCTAGATACATTGATTGGTTTATCTTTTCACCGGATTGTCTATTCGAGACAAAAATGGGGGGAGATGTATGTGATGTAGGGGGAGATTTTGAGCATGTTTTGGTTTTCATATGTGTACAAATTGGTATCTCAAATTGGTAGTACGCATTGGTATCAGTTTGTTGCTCAAATCGTTTAACAAATGATTTTTTCAGAGTCTATTCATATTGGTATCTATTTTTGTTTGGTATCGCTTGGATATATATATTGGTTTCATTTGTTCCACTATACTTCACTTGGTTTTTATTTGTCTGTTTCATGTGTGTAGGTATGCTTCAGCAATTCGAGATTTCAAGTCTACATCACATTCATACAATTTATGCTTGTCGGCCCTACATATTCTAGTCCGTGTCCTGTATTTTTGATTTTGGGTTTATGGGATGGGATCTAGGCGTCATACGGCTTGACGACCCGACTTAAGCATTTCACAAGTTTAGTTTTGTCCTGGAATAGTCAAAGGGGGAGATTTGTAAGGACATAAATTTCGAATTGAGTCCCTGTATTGTTTTGACTTAATTCCGTGAACAAAATTGTGTTTGTAATCATAGGGAGATTTTTATTTTATCATGATCCCACTTGGTCTATGACGTATTGAAGAAAATTGAAGATGTTGCAACAAATTTTCAAAGAATTAATCATGCCGAAGTTTAATTGGTGCAAGTTTAATCATCTTCAAAGTTAATTGCATTACGAGATCACTCAGGTATGAATGCATATAATTAATGGTGCTCGAAATTATTTTTATAAAAGATAAGGATGTATTTTTATAAAGAATGTTATTTTAAAAGTGATTTTAATGTTTTACACTACGTTTTATTCTGATAAGCTTGAAATAGAGTTTGACTAATTTGGATCTCTTTTAAAAGAGACGTTTTAATCAGAAAGTCAAAAAGTCAAACTTACGCGTTGTCGTTCAAACGACATAAGCTCTCGTTCGAACGAGATACTCATGTCACGCGAATGACACATTTTTTGAGGCAGAGCTTAATTGTTATTTAAAGCGTGTTTTCATCAGAGTTTCGTAAGTGTGCATTCTGGAAAAATAGTATACCATCCAGTATGTGTTTGCACATGTTTTCTATGGTTTAAAAAAGCATAAACACATCCTTATAGTTTGCAAAGATCTGAGCTATCATTCTTATATGTTTAAGTGATCATGCGTCACCAAGAAGTTTGTTCTATCATTGAACATCAGGGTTTTGCGGTGAAGAAAAGAAAAGGACTTCTTTTTCGACATCGTAGACGAATCAAATCCAATCGGTGCACACTGAGACATTCGTGGAGTCGAGTGTTGTTGATAGGTATCGTGGAAGACTGAATTCTGTGTGGGCACAATTTAAGAACGGTAGAAGATTAGAAGGAGCGTTAAGACCTGTGGCGATCGAGTCATTGAGTAAGGCTAATCTGTCTTTGTAAAACCATTGTTCATAGTGATTGTCTCGCTTGGGCTGTCCGAGGTTGTTTTCCCGTTTTCGGTTTTTTTCTCATACATCCGGCGTTGTGAGTATTCATTACTTTATTTTACTTTCTTTAATCACTAGATGAATGTTTAGGATTAATCAAGATAAAATTGGTTTAAAGTTAGAATGGGGTTTTAACAACTTGGTCTGGTGCAAATTAAAAGTTGAATAATTTTTGGTAATAAATTGATTTGATTTGAAACACACGTAAAAGGGATTTTTCACTCCTCGATCCTGTTATTGGTGTAGGCATCAACCAACTAGTCGCAAAGTCTAAATAATCATATCTCATTGTAGTGTCCCTGTAGAGAATATAGGGTTCTCCTGCCATCACCACTGCCTTCACCTCATCCTAAATATCCTTTACTCGCATCATACGATCAGGGGGCATTGATGGTGGAACCTACACCTCGCCCTCCATCACCTGACACACCGTAATTTCTCCTGGGTACCAGACATACCCAAATTGATGCGTCAATAACCTTTTCCTCTGGGCATGAATGCCTGTAATCCATGCATCACCCATAGCCAGACGCTAAGGATAAAGCGTCACCTGGCCCCTAAATAAAAGTCAATCATTAAAAATCTAAAAAAATAGAGAAAATCCAAAACAAGGATGAAACCAGAACCTAACCTAATCACTCGTCAAGGCATTCAATACCACCATCACATCCTTCAAAGACAAAACCCATTCGATTCCTGTTTGAATTACTCCATCGGTACATCCTCGAGAAGTCCCCCACCCCACTCACATTGAAGGATACTAACCCGACCTTGTGACCAATCACCTTATAAAACCACGTCTACAAAATGCAACACCTAATTTAAAAAAATAAGAAGAAACAAAGGTAATAGATAAAGTTGTATATAAAGGTTACCTCTAGAAGTATGTGGGCCCTGTAAAAGTCTATCGAGGACACCGACTGAAGGCGTCTAGAGAAGTTTAGAGGGATGCCATCATAATTGTCCCCTATTCATAGAAGAAAATATAAAATATAATCCAAAAAAAGGGGAGAAGCCACAAATGAACAACGTCACCACTTGTCTCCACCATACCCCCCCCCCCCCCCCCGAAAAAAGAAAATTGAGTAAACGGGATGCCTACCTATCATCAGTCACATCAATATGTATGGATAATAAGGTCTGCTTCGACACTGATATCCTGATCGACTCCCCCAAAATGATCCACTTAATATCACCTAGGGCAACCCGAATCGCGCACTCAAAAATGTGCATGATTGATCCACTATAATCGATTTACCATCACATGCCAACCCAATCAAAAGATGAACATAAATGGGAGTAACCATCATCTCCCCCACAGCTAAGTGAAACGTATGGGTAGAGTCCCCGCCTCATTCATCTAAAGCACATAACACCTCTGAAGATCATGATGTCTCATATAGAGCCCCCGCCAGAGGACCGAATCCAGCAGCTTCTACCATCAACTTCACTACTCCAGGGAGCTTCTCCCACACCTTCATTATCCATGTCTAACCATGAGAAAGGATGTTGGACAAACAAACGTCCACCTGCACATAATAAAAAAAATCTTTAAAAATACCTAGAAAAATAAAAAATCAAAAGGCTAAATAAAAACTATTATTAAAAGAGATAAGAAATCACATTAACCATTTAGGTTCTTCATCCTCGCACAAAAATGGTTACTAGGTTCCCACAGTAAGATCCAATCATTTAGCAAAGTCTCGAAGCTGTCTTAATTATTCTCACTCTCAAGTACCAACTCTTAGGCATCACACCACTCTAGGATAGCCTAGTAATCGAGCGTTGTTCGCGATGCCTTCCATGAGCTTTTTTGAAGAAGAAGCGTCTAAAGATGATTGCCACATCGAGAGAGAGAGAGAGAGAGAGAGAGAGAGAGAGAGAGGTCACTTTTGGTGGTGTAAGAAATAAGGAGCCCACACCCCCTTTTTTAAGGGACTAGGGGGTATGCCGATCGGTATTACCCTGGCCATGCCCATTGTCAGAGACCCTTCACTATCCTCAAAAAGCCCAGGAGTCTGTGCATGTTCTGGTAAGCACACCCCTGCCTATGCCTATCGATAGTGTCCTCAAATTTTGTCACAAAAAATTTAAAAAAAATCCAAAATTGTCTAGAAAATTTTCTAAAAATCACAAAAATCTACAAAAAGTCATGAAACTCCAAAATCCACAAAAAACACTCTCTTGTTGAAAAAACAAAATTTTCAAAAGGTTTGCATCGTCATACTCTCCAATATGAACATAAAAAAAGTGCATCGTCTATCATAACCACGTATCACCAATCACATTTATCAATTCTTCTATCACTTTAGGTCCGTAAAATTGACCTAGGCCTGCAAAATTGGCATCGACCATCGCAATCACTCTTTAGGTCTGCAGAATTGACCTCAACCCTCTAAATTAGGTGGAAATTACTCTTTAGGTTTGTAAAATTGACCTAGCCTCGTAGAATTAGTCTCAACCCTTTGAATTAGGTCGCGATTGCTCTTTAGATCCGCAAAATTGACATAGGCCCACAAAATTGGCATGATCTCTCTGAATTAGGTTGCTATAAATCTGTAGGTCCATGGGATTGACCTAGACCCACATACTTGGATTGGACATTCTGAATTTCATTGCGATCACTCTTTAGGTCAACAATATTGATCCAGGCCCGCAAAATTGGCCTTGACCCTTTGAATTATGTCGCAGTTACTCTTTAGGTCCACAGAATTAACTTGGGGACGTAGAATTGGCCTCGACCCTTGGAATTAAGTCACGATCACTCTTTAGGTACGCATAATTGGCCTTGGATCGCATAACTGGCCTCAACCCTCTCAATTAGGTCATTATCACTTTTTAGGTCTACAAAATTGATCTAGGGTCACAAAATTCGCCTCGACATTATCAATTAGGTTTCTTTTCCTCTTTAAGTTTGCAAATTGAACAAGGACTACAGAGTCGACCTTGACCCTTTGAACTTGATCACTACTATGAAACCCCGCCTAATAAAATACCGGGTGATCAGTCCTATACCAAATTAAAACAGGAATCTCAGTTGGATCATCCTTAGCATCACTGTCGAAAACTTTTTAAGACTTATTAACCACCTAGTATTCCAAAAACTGGTGCCAATTTTAACTCTTTAATTAACCAAAACGGTACATGCGGAAATAAATATAAACCATTCACACAACTGAATAAAACTCAACTGAAATAATTAATTACACAACTTGCCGAATAAACCATCGGCCACCCAAGTGAATTAATCCAATACAATATTCAACATCGGAATAAAACAAATCTAAAAAACTGAACTGAAAGTCTGGGCGACATGACCTAAATAAAACTGGAACTAATGAGTGATTCCTACTCTAGGAATGAATGAATGATGCGTCTAATCCAAACTCCTTCTAGCATCCACATATGCCGCAGCTCCGTGTCCCTGGAATAGAATATCAATCCTAGCGTCCCTGTGGCTGGACACCTAAAAGGTTTTGAAAATATTTTTATAGCAAGGGTTAGAACCCAAAACATTTTGAAAATATTTAGCAAGTGAATTAACAGCAGTAATTTAAAATGCATGAATGTGCTTCATATTTAAGTTAGTGTCGCACTCCCTTGTGGACATTCTCACCCCTCCACTATTGTGCAAACCTAACGGTTACCTTGACCCCTACCCAGTTGTACTACCCCGTCCAACTAGTTCTGATATAATCTCCCCTTGCCGTACTACTCTAACCCGAGTATAATGATTCTCCTAAATTATAAGCTATTTTAAAATTAACTTAATTAATTCCTCTTAAATAGTAACATATAACCGTATCACAAGTTATATAAAATAAATACATCACACACTGTATTATTTCCACAAATGATTAACTTAATTAATTTCTCATTAATTAATAGCATATAACTGTAACCCGAGTTATATAAGGTAAATACATCACACACTGTATTATCGCCTACATATAATATTTACCACCATATTATACGTACCATTACTAACATCCACACATATATCATACGTGTATCCATCCTTTCGAGTATACCCTCGCCGGATTATTCACTCTAAAATGCCATCTCACTAAGTGTGTTCACAAAACCTAGTTTTCCAAGTTGGATTCGCTCACCAACCTGGACTAAAACATAAACGAAGTGGAGGCGATCATATTCCTTCCTGAAAGTGAGATAACCTCCTCACCCATATACCGGACGCTATGACCTGGGGATATACTCACCCTACTCCTCAAGCTAGGGGATTCACCCACATCGCGCAACCTCCCTTGATAGCATTAGAGTATATAATTTGAATAAATATCTAGTCAGTGATATTTAATATCACACACAATATAT
The DNA here is from genome assembly GCA_949130495.1 of Sambucus nigra. NCBI lineage: Eukaryota > Viridiplantae > Streptophyta > Magnoliopsida > Dipsacales > Adoxaceae > Sambucus > Sambucus nigra. The sequence goes on from OX422208.1 coordinate 591,530,704, forward strand.
ACACGTATATATATATATATATATATATATATATATATATATATATATATATATATACTATCACTACACCGTATATATATAATATAAACCCCGACTTTACCGTGTACTCAAAATCCCGTATACTGCCTGAAATCTCCTCAGTGTGTGGCTCGACTCAACATAATTAATTTACTCACTTAATAATCTATCATCTTCCCGAATCTATGGTCCGACTCTAATACATTTAACTTACTCTTCAATTTATATGATACTTTCCCCGAGTCTACAATCCGACTCTAATTAAATCAATTATCACATCCATTAATTTAATTCTACCCGAGTCTACAATCCGACTCTAATTAAATTAATTATCACCCTTATTAATTTAATTCTACCCGAGTCTACAATCTGACTCTAATTAAATTAATTATCACACCTATTAATTTAATACTACCCGAGTCTACAATCCGACTCTAATTAGATTAATTATCACATTTATTAATTTAATCCTACCCGAGTCTACAATCTGACTCTAATTAAATTAATTGTCACTCTTATTAATTTAATCCTACCCGAGTCTACAATCTGACTCTAATTAAATTAATCATCACTCTTATTAATTTAATACTTGGTGTCGCCCAACCATTATCCCCGGACTCTCTCACTTGGCCCGTACCTCAACTTTTCCTGAGTCTATGTTCCGACTCCAAATTAATTAGTTTCTCTCAATAATTAATTTAATACCTTGATGTCACTTAACCAACTCACCCGTACTCGCTCACTTGGTCCAATTTACATCTCATAATATAATACCCACATTTTCGCCTATAATGTGTCACACCTATATTTCTATAATTTTCCCAATTATATTTTCCTATAATTAATAACATACCCGGACTCGATTCACTTGGCCCGAAATTAAATATTTCCCGAGTCTATATCCCGACTCTAAGTTAATTAGTTTATCTCCAAACTAAATTCACTACCTTGGGGTCGCTTGACCAATATACCCGGAGTCGCTCACTTGATCCGTATCTCACTATTTTGGAATAAAATCTCTCAAATTCATCCATTAAATGTCCCACATAAATTCATCCTAGTCCCAATTACTCTCTCTCAAAATTGTTAGGAATATTTGTTTCATAATTATTTATCACAAATAAATGTATGGAAATTAATTTATAATTAATTTCCCCCTTATATCACACACAGGCCGAACTGCCCAGAATTTCCCATCGTCGATCGATCGATGCCCCCCGATCGATCGATCGATCCCTTCGTGCCAGCTCTCCTTCCTTGCTGAATTCCACCATTAACGAAATTTCAAGGTTTCTTTCCTCAAAAACCAACCTCAAATCAGTCTATTAATCACCTTATAACATTTCTCATGAGCTACAAATATCATCTAAACCTTTTAACATTATTAACACTATGAATCTTGACCGAACACAAATTTCTAGGGTACAATCCCAAATTTCAAATTCAAATTCCATCCTTTTATATTTTGATTTTTCTCATTCAAACCCGATAATCATACTCAGAATTATATAGGACAACTAATTCTTCCCTTAGATTTCATTTAATGGTTCCATTAACAAAACCCCCCCTTTTGTACCCATTTATCCCCAAAACGAATTTTGGTTTACACATCACTATGATATGAATTGATTATCAGACTTTAAGAATCAAAATAGTTAACCACTTGCTTGGATTGTTTGTAGTGTCTGATCCGTTGTTGATGTCCCTTAATTTGGCTCCAATAACCTCAAATTTGCTCTTGATTTGCTTTCCCCCAAATCCCCTCTCAAACCCTACGCTTAGAATTGTGTTGGCTGCTGATTTCCTAATCCCTCACTTAGGTTAAAACCCTCAATCCCGTTTTTCACCCAATGGGCTTAATTAAAGTGGCCCAACGCACCCCGTGTGGGAAGGACTATGCCCAAAAATATCCCGAGACCCAATTACTACCCCCGGGTACTCTTTTCTGACTATCTCGACCCATCCGGACTCAACCGCGCACTCAAAATTGACATCCGAATTAATTTATAAAAATCCTTATCTCACATACCGACTCCCGGTTGGGATAAGTGTATACCTTGTCATTAATACTCGAAATGACGTAATAAAATTATTACTATTCACTTAGTAAATAAATCTCCCTAAACATTGACCATTCACTCCCCGATTAATATTTAAATATATATATTGCCATAATTAATTCAATTAAAGTTACAATACACAAGTAATTTAAAATTCCTGAATTAATTAAATATTAAATGTACAAAAATACGGGGTGTTACATACTTCCCCCCTTACAAAGGAATTTCGCCCTTGAAATTAAGATAAACCTAGTGTTCCAATATTCACATCTTTCTCACTAGTCATGCGCCTCTCCAAGCCCGCTATATCTATCCCATCTGCTTCTAACCATACGTTACACAAGTATGCATTTAAAATTCGCTAGGGCGCCCATACACCCTACACCCGCGCTTAACCGCACAAAATTTGTCTTAATTAACCCGGGTGCCCATACACCCTATCCCCGCGCTCTACCGCACGAAAGTTACCCGACTATGCTAGTCGTAACCCGTAATATAACTTCGAACCCGTAGTCATATCACACACACACACACACACACACACACACACACACACACACACACACATATATATATATATATATATATATATATATATATACTGTCCGGGTACCCAACCCATGTGCTAACGTCCAAACATCTCCCTATAAATACTTGTCTCTCAACACAAAAGTATATACGCTTACCCTTATGCTACCAAGGACAACATAAGATACCGCGCCCTTACTATCACTAGTCCTTGCGCAAAATAAACGTCGAGCTATCTCTCTTCGCTAAAAAATAAATCTAATCACCCTGATTCACTTCAGTAGGCATCCCCATTTACCGGGATAAAAATGTGAGAACACAAAACCTCATTATGTGCTATCGCACCACACAATACAACATATATACATCCACATATATACAGGCTATACGCCCTCTTCGGCGATACCTAGTACCAACCCTACCCTGGTGTCGTGAACACTAAAATTTTATACCACTATCCACAATAGTTAAATTCCATCGCTATCCAGCCGATGTTTACGAAATATTATCAACCCTACTCCCATAATTCTCGAAAGTAGTAATTCTTCGCATAATTCAAACAATCACTCAGTGTACACCTCCACTCTCCCGTGAAGAACACCAGGGAACTCCGCTACATTACGGAAAGTTTATCCACATGCTTTGGCTGCTACCGCCAACGCACCCACTAAGTTCGACTCACCTGCGAACTCTAGTGAAAAACAAGTCTTATATTGTGACATCCTCTTTGTCACTCAAAAATATACCCCAAGCCCTAGGGTAAAAATAATTACCTCTATACTCCAGCTGTAGAGGCTGGTTCTCGGGTTCCGGAGCAGCTTCTCCCTGCCCGAATGCACCCATGACTTGCTTTAGTGGATGTACATCCAGGACCTCGTCCTGTAGTTGACCCCTGCCTCGCTTAAGGTAATATCTCTTCATGTGTCTCTCTTTCCCCACAAATGAAACACTTTTTAATCCATTCACCCTGCTACTAGTCCCTTCCATGCCGACTTTGTTGAATTCCCTGGCCATCCTGCCGATAGCCTCCAGTTCTAAATCGTTTGGCATGATTTTCTTGTCAAAAATCCTGCCCCTAATCTCCCCCAGCCTGCTGTTGGGATACCCTACTGGTATTGTTCCCTCCTGCCTTATCCGACTGGCTAGTTTCCACTCCCCTCCCGCTTCCTTTCGCGTGGAAGCGATATTCCCGAAAGTGCCGGAATGTTACGTTAACGACATCAGTATAAGCTACTAATGCGTATTTACCAATTAAATGTTGTCTGATTCTCCAGACGAACCCATCTACAAACCTTTACTTTCTTTATCTCTTCATCGCTTACCTCATTCGGTACAAAATTTTGCCAACGAGTGAATTCTTCCTCGTAATCGGCCACTTAACAGTCCCCTGGAGTCACCTCACAAAATTTTCTCCTCGTTTTGGTCTCAACCGCTGGAGGAAAAATACTTGCGGTCGAACCACACCCAAAAATCTGCAATAGTTAGTGTGTCCCTTTCCTCACTATGGTGATCGACTCCCACCACTGTGGCGTTTCTCCCACTAAACTAAAAGCGGTTAGCATTTGCTTCCGCACCTCATCGCAATATCCCAAGTGTAGGTGACGCTGGATACTTCTATTCCTTGACACGCTAGTACTACACCTGAACCCCCTCGCAACTCTGGTGGGTTCCCACTAAAAATAACCTCTCATTCTTGTTTTCACCCCGATGACCCCGCGTGACTCTGAACATCCGATGCCACTAACACTTGTGGCTGATCCCGTGGAAAGTACCCTGCCGTTGCGACCACCGTTACCCCAACTGCCTGTGCCATTATTTCAGTTCCCTATGCTGCCAAAATCATCTCTGGCCATTGCTGCGGTAGCTCTTGCTCCTAACGAGCCTCCCTCGTCTCATCTCCCCCTGCTGCCCTAGCCGCTCTCTCTTTCCTGGGCGTCATCTGGAATGAGAATCGAATTTGTATGAGTTCACTCTCAAATATAAATTTCACAGAAGAACGTATATGTGCATACGTATGAGAATACAATAATCCTATAATAGGGCTCTATATTAAAGATTGCTAAGCTGAAACGTGAAAAGCCGCACAGATCCTAAGGACACTAGAACCTGATGCTCTGATACCATCTGTGACACCCCGCCTAATAAAATACCCGGTGATCAGTCTTATACCAAATTAAAATAGGAATCTCAGCTGGATCATCCTTAGCATCACTGTCGAAAACTTTTTAAGACTTACTAACCACCTAGTATTCCAAAAACTGGTGCCAATTTTAACTCTTTAATTAACCAAAACAGTACATGCGGAAATAAATATAAACCATTCACACAACTGAATAAAACTCAACTGAAATAATTAATTACACAACTTGCCGAATAAACCATCGGCCACCCAAGTGAAATAATCCAATACAATATTCAACATCGGAATAAAACAAATCTGAAAAACTGAACTGAAAGTCTGGGCGACATGCCCTAAATAAAACTGGAACTGATGAGTGATTCCTACTCTAGGAATGAATAAATGATGCGTCTAATCCAAACTCCTGCTAGCATCCGCATATGCCGCACCTCCATGTCCCTGGAATAGAATATCAATCCTGGCGTCCCTCTGGCTGGACACCTAAAAGGTTTTGAAAATAGTTTTATAGCAAGGGTTAGAACCCAAAACATTTTGAAAATATTTAGCAAGTGAATTAACTGCAGTAATTTAAAATGCATGAATGCGCTTCATATTTAAGTTACTGTCGCACCCCCTTGTGGACATTCTCACCCCTCCACTATTGTGCACACCTAATGGTTACCTTGACCCCTACCAAGTCGTACTACCCCGTCCAACTAGTCCTGGTATAATCTCCCCTTGCCATACGACTCTTACCCGAGTATAATGATTCTCCTGAATTATAAGCTATTTCACAATTAACTTAATTAATTCCTCTTAAATAGTAACATATAACCGTATAACAAGTTATATAAAATAAATATATCACACACTGTATTATTTCCGCAAATGATTAACTTAATTAATTTCTCATAATTAATAGCATATTAACCCGAGTTATATAAGGTAAATACATCACACACTGTATTATCACCTACATATAATATTTACTACCATATTATACGTACCCTTACTAACATCCACACATATATCATACGTGTATCCATCCTTCCGAGTATACCCTCACCGGATGATTCTCTCTAAAATGCCATCTCACTAGGTGTGTTCACAAAACCTAGTTTTCCAAGTTGGATTCGCTCACCAACCTGGACTAAAACATAAACGAAGTGGAGGCGGTCATATTCCTTCCTGAAAGTGAGATAACCTCCTCACCCATATACCGGACTCTATGACCTGTGGATATACTCACCCTACTCCTCAATCTAGGGGATTCACCCACACCGCGCAACCTCCCTTGATAGCATTAGAGTATATAATTTGAATAAATATCTAGTCACTGATATTTAATATCACATATAATATATACACGTATATATATATATATATATATATATATATATATATATATACTATCACTACACCATATATATATAATATAAATCCCGGCTTTACCGTGTACTCAAAATCCCATATACTGCCTGAAATCTCCTGAGTCTGTGGCTCGACTCAACGTAATTAATTTACTCACTTAATAATCTATCATCTTCCCGAATCTATGGTCCGACTCTAATACATTTAACTTACTCTTCAATTTATATGATACTTTCCCCGAGTCTACAATCCGACTCTAATTAAATTAATTATCACACCCATTAATTTAATTCTACCCTAGTCTACAATCCGACTCTAATTAAATTAATTATCACCCTTATGAATTTAATTCTACCCGAGTCTACAATCTGACTCTAATTAAATTAATTATCACACCTATTAATTTAATACTACCTGTGGGTACCCAGAATTAATACCATGGGCCTAGACGAGTATCCCAGTTCTGGCAGCCCAAAGTCTAGGCCTCCCACCTCTTATTTTGATTCAGTCTCTTCCCACGTTCCCCTGAAGGGAGGTTATAGGAAGGATGGAAGACGTGGGGGAACGCCTCACCCCCACTCACCTAAATGTACTTTTATATATATTATACCCTAGGTACGGGGTAAAAGGACAAGTTGTATTCTCTGTAACCACTCTCCAGAGTATATAGAAATAATATCGACTGCACCACCTTGGACGTAGGCACATCTTTGCTGAACCACGTACATATTTTGTTGTGTGATTGTCATTTTTTATTCCTTGTTCTTCCTTGGTAATTTCCCCTCTTGTATTTGTTTGTGTTGCATAATAACTGTCACCACAATTGGCGCCATCTGTGGGAAGCGTTCATCTTTACCTGAGAAGGGCCCACACCAAGAAAGAAGTTTAAGATGTCTGGTCACAGCAGCAATGCCCCTCGGGCAGGGGATATTCAAGAACCACCTGCTCCACGCAGGATTAGGTCTGAAGTTCAACGTTCAGATCAGAGGGCTCGCTTAGAAAATCTAGCCTCAGAAGAAAGCCAGGGACCAGCGAGGTCCACACAGATATCCAGATTTATTGATGCGTATGAGGCAAGGCTCCACGAACAAAGGGAGTCTTCTCGCAAGTACGAGGCTGAGAATGCTCGCCTTAAAAGAAGACTGGAAAGACTGGAGAGGGAGCTTCTTCCTGATAACAGGAGACGTCCATACCGCACTCCTAGCCCTCAGGTGAGCAAGTCTCGCAACTGAGGAAGGAGCCCTAGGCGAGGATCTCGAAAGGTCGAGGGAGAGGAATCAGACGACGACCTCCGCGAGCAGCTGCGAAGAGCTCGACATTACCATAGCCCTGCTCGCAGCAACGAGAATATACGAGATCTAGTCCGAAGGGAAATGGACCAGCATCTTGCCCACCACGGTACCAGATCAACCAGAGAACTCACAAGGCGAGCTCTCAAAACTCAGATGAAGTCACCCTTCACGAGGGAAATCGAAGAGGAAGAAGCCCCCAAGAAATTTGCCATTCCAAGGTTCAAGATTTATGACGGCAAGACTGATCCCATCGATCACGTCAGGCAATACCGACAGGCCATGACCCTCTGGAATCACTGGGATGAACTGATGTGCTGTATTTTCCCCTCGAGCTTGTATGATGTGGTGCAGAAATGGCTCGAGAGACTCCCCCATCGATCCATCAGAAGTTTCAAATCCCTGGCCGAACTCTTTACGGCCCGCTTCATTACTAGTAGCTCCCATCCCAAAAGGATGGATGCTTTGTTGACAATGAAGAAGACGCCTCAGGAGACACTCCGAGACTACGCGAAAAGGTACTGGGAATTGTTCAATGAGGTCGAGCACTGCTCAGAGAAAGTGGCGGTGGCCTCTTTTAAAATTGGGCTACCCAGTTCTTCCCTTCTCTACCAGTCCCTGACGAAGAAGGAAGCCATAACCATCGACGACTTAATGGCTCGCATCGAGAAGTATGCCAAGGTGGAAGACGTCACCCGCCTCAGTACAGGAGAAAACGGTCGAGCTAAACTCACTACTAAGGGAAGTGACAAAGTTGAGAACCAGAAAAAAGGAGGAAAGAACGGGGGCAAAAATGGCTCCAAGAACGGAGTAAACAATGATGTATCGAAAGCATTCCAGGCAATCAACACCGTCTTCAAAGAACCAATTTATAAAATTCTCGCGAAAATCAAAGACGAGCCATTCATCAAATGGCCCAGAAAAATGGGAGGAGATCCCTAAAAGAGGAACAATGCGCTGAGATGCGCTTTTCACAAAGAGGGAGGACACAAGACTGAGCATTGCAAAGCTCTAAAGTCTCACCTCGAGGAACTGTCCCAGTCCAGACATTTGAACGAGTTTGTGGAAAAGAAGGCAGAGAAAGTGGCTGCCAATAGGGAGACGAGACCTGACAACGTGCTGGAAGATGACGTTGGACATGAGTTCGCGGTAATTCACGGGGCATCTGATGCCAGGCAGATACAAGGAAATTCATCTCGAATGGAGATGAAGAAACTTACAGCAGTAATGCAGGCTTTTCAGATCGACCCAGCAAAGTCACAGTCAGGAAAGCACCGACGAGCAAAGGACGTCAACTATAACAACCATATTGTCTTCACGGACGAAGATATGGTGGGAGTAAGGACCCCACATCATGATGCCCTGATCATTACACTCAGGATAGCCAACTTTGACATCGACAAGTTGCTCGTTGATCAAGGCAGCTCATCCGAAGTAATGTACCTCGACCTATTCAGGAAATTGAAGTTAAGTGTCGCCGACCTAAAGGAAGCTACTGTTACTTTGGTTGGTTTCGCTGGAAAAATCACTATGCCCCTGGGAAAGATTGTACTACTAGTTCGTGCTGGAAACGTCTCCAAGATGATCGAATTTTTGGTAGTCAACATCGACTCACCATACCAAGCCATCATCGACAGGGGGTGGCTTCATGCGATGAAGGCAGTTTCCTCAACCTACCATCATAAACTCAAGTACGTGACCGAACGCGGAGTAATGGAAATCCATGGTGATCAGGCAATGGCGAGAAGGTGCTTCATAGCAGCCATCCGTCCAAAACCAGAGAAGAAGTCTGAGCAGCCCAGCGAGAAAATTGAAGAAGGTCTGACACCTTCTAAATAGCAATTAAAGTATGGGAGACCTGGAGTAGAGGAGACCAGGCTCCTCCCCTCTGAGCGGGTCATCAAGAACCTGGTAGAAGTTATGGCTGGAGATAGTGACAGTAACCGAGTCTTCTTGATTGGAGCATCTCTCACCGACCAAGAACAGAAGGAGTTGACAACCTTGCTGAGGCGCAACGTAAATATTTTCGCATGGGAACTATAAGAACTGCCTGGAATCGATCCTAGTATGGTCTGTCATCAGCTGCACGTCGACCCCACATTCAAGCCAATCATGCATAAGGCACGGCGAACTGCACCCGAGAAGGCTAAAGAAGTGGAAAAAGAAGTAGAAAAACTGTTGGATGCATGATCCATACGGGAGGTACAATTCCCCAAATGGTTATCCAACCCAGTAGTAGTTTCTAAGAGCAATGGGAAGTGGAGAGTTTGCATCGACTTCACTGACCTCAATAAAGCATGCCCTAAAGATAGTTTCACCCTCCCAAAGATAGACCAACTAGTAGACGCCACCACAGCTCATGAGCGAATGAGTTTCCTGGACGCATACTCTGGGTATCACCAGATCCCCTTATATTCCTCCGACCAGGACAAAATAGTGTTCATCACAATAGTTGGGTTATACTGCTACAAGGTCATGCCCTTTGGGCTCAAGAATGCAGGGGCAACATACCAGCGGCTGGTTACCAAGATGTTCAAGGATCAGATGAGAGACACCATGGAGGTCTACATCGATGACATGCTCGTTAAAAGCAAGAAGAGGGAGAATCACCTCTCGGACCTGTCAAAAACCTTCGAAATTCTCAGGAAATACTGAATGAAACTTAATGCAAGCAAGTGTTCTTTCGGTGTCCAGTCAGGAAAATTTCTTGGGTACTTGGTTAGTAAGAGAGGCATAGAGGCTAATCCAGACCAGATCGAAGCAATCAACAGGGTGTAACCCCCTCGCACAATTCGGGACGTACAGAAGCTCACTGGTATGCTCGCTGCTTTAAATCGCTTCATCTCCAAATCCTCCGAGAAGTGCAAGCCTTTTTTCCATCTTCTAAAGGGGAGAAAAATGATAGAGTGGAGCCCAGACTGCTCGCGAGCATTGGTCGAGCTCAAGTCCTACTTAAGCTCTCCACCACTGCTGGTCATACCACAGGAAACGGATTCTTTGTACCTGTACCTGTCCGTATCCAGTCACACTGTCAGCTCTGCACTAATATGCGAGGTTGCAAGAATCCAGCACCCCGTTTATTACGCAAACAAGACCTTACTAGATGCTGAGCAAAGGTACTTGCCATTAGAGAAGCTCGCCTTAGCGCTGGTAATAGCCTCGAGGAAGTTGAAGCATTATTTCAAAGCTCATACTATCATCGTTCTCACATCGCATCCCCTTAAGGAAGTCCTAAGGAAAGTGGATTTGTCAGGCAGACTGTCCAAGTTGTCAGTCGAGCTCGATCAATTTGACATCCAATTTCAACCAAGGACAGCTATCAAGGGTCAGATCCTTGCTGATTTCATACCCGAATTCACGGGCGAAGGACCCTCCGACCAACCCCAACCAACAAGGCAAACGGAGAACCCAACGAAAAATGAAACCTGGAAACTATTTGTTGATGGAGCCTCTAATTCAAAGGGGGCAGGGGTAGGCATTGTCCTCATAACTCTAGAGAACACAATCCTTGAACAAGGAATCAGGCTTGGATTTGCAGCCTCCAACAACGAAGTAGAGTATGAAGCCCTAACAGCCGGCCTTCAAAAGGAGCATACTTTGGGAGTAAAACATTTACAGGTGTTCTGCGACTCCCAACTGGTCTCCAATCAGATAAGCGGAGATTACAATGCAAAGAATGAAAGAATGGCAGCCTACCTCGCCTTAGTGAAAAAGATGATGTCAAAATTTGAAGAGATCAACGTTCAGCAGTTTTCCAGGGGGTGAAACAGTCATGCTGATGCCTTAGCAGCCCTTAGTTCGGCAGTTGACTCCGACCTAAAAAGAACCATCCCCATCGATTTTCTCACTTGTCCGAGCATCGACAACAATCCACCAAGCATGGAGCAGGTACTCCAGGTAGGGTCAGCACCCAGCTGGATGGACCCCTTAAGAGAATTTTTAAAGAATGGCACACTCCCAGATGACAAGAAGACCGCCCACCAGATAAGAGTCAAAGCTGCTCGCTTTCACTTATCCCCAGAAGGCAACTTGTATAAGAAATCCTTCTCCGATCCCTACCTTCGATGCGTCCACCCAGGGGATGTCAAGCAAGTGCTACGAGAGCTTCACGAAGGAATCTGTGGAAGCCACACCGGAGGAAGATCTCTAGCCTTTCGAGCGATAAAGGAAGGCTATTGGTGGCCATATATGGAAAAGGACTCCGCAGTATATGTCCATAAATGCCTGAAATGCCAGCCCCACACTCCTATGGCCCACCAACCCAGCAGCGACCTAAAATCCCTGTCCAGCCCATGGCCCTTCGCCCAATGGGGAATGGACATCGTGGGACCACTGCCTACCGCTGCTGGCAATCGAAAATATCTGTTGGTTACGACTGACTACTTCACCAAATGGATCAAGGCAGAACCCCTGGAAAACATCCGAGATACTGATATGATAAGATTCATATGGAGAAATATAATGAATCGGTTTGGAATCCCTAGAACCATCATCACCGACAATGGAACACAGTTCAAAAGTGGCTCCTTTCAGAACTTCTGTAACGAACACATGATCAAACACCACTTCAGTTCGGTGGCCTACCCTCAAAGCAATGGCCAAGCTGAGGCTTCCAACAAACCCGTTATCTATGGATTGAAGAAGCGATTGGAGCGAGCCGAAGGCGCATGGGTAAATGAACCACCTCACGTCCTATGGGCATATCGGACCACTCCTCGGCAAGTAACATGAGAAACCCCATTTTCGCTGACATATGGTATGTAGTCAGTCATCCCACTCGAAGCAGGTTTGCCGACAATGAGGTTCAACCTTGTCGACCAAGGCCATAATGATGTAACATTACTCGCTGAGCTCGACCTAACCGACGAGCGCCAGGAGCTAGCCCTAGTGAAACTAGCGAGCTACCAGCAACAGCTCACGAGGCATTACAACAAAAGGGTTAACCCGAGGGCATTCCGAATTAGGGACTATGTTCTAAGGAAAGTCCTGGGCAGCGCAGTGAAACCATCAGACGGCAAGCTAGGTCCCAACTGGGAAGGACCCTTTAAAGTAACCATAGACGACCTGCAGGGCGCCTATCACTTGGAAACGATAGAGGGCAGAGAAATACCACGAGCATGGAACACAGCTAATCTCAGGAGATTCTATTTTTAGATCTTTCTATTGTATTCTCTTATTTCCCTTATTATTAATGAAAATTATTAAACTGGTTGCACTCTGATTAGTAACAGCTGCATTTATCGCACATCTTTTCCAAGTAACCGGCACATTGATCACTATGCTATAGCAGGGGAATACCCCTCCTCAGGTCATCGTTATGAAATACGAAGAACCTCTTAGCATTTCCCCTGGAAATACATGAAGCCCTACAGGGGATACTTAGGCAATATGTTCAAATTGTATACTGGTTATCAAACCTACTTCGATTGAGTAAAATCCTGATCGGATGAAAACATCCAACACCAGGTGTGTCCTCGCCAACTGCCCCACTTAGGCCTAAGGGAGTGTGATGACACAACCTAAAAGGTAAAGTGGAGCACAATGGTATTGATATGCCCCAAGTGTAACCTCGGCCTAGAGATACCAACCTCGGCCTAGAGACACCAACCTCGGCCGATATTATGGCCGACATTGGGCATGTCTTGGATGCACGATATCAGTCCTCGGCCATATCAAGGTCGGCCCAGGCCGACACTACCATGAGCCTCTCCAAGGGGCATCGTAAGGATCAGCAGCACTCATGTATGACGTGGAATGGCAACCTCGGCCATACATAGGCCGAGCCAGCAGGAAGCCCCCAGTTCAACCTCATATCAGGCCGACCTTGTCCATTGTCTCGGCTGGGATTAGGCCGAGACCTCCATGGAACACCCGGAATGAACAAGTATCAAGACTCACCAACCTCGGCCTCACCAAGGCCGAGGTTATACACCAGACACGATAGCCGAGCACCTGTTGACATCCAGATAAGGACACGTTGGCACAAATCAGTTGTAATAAGATTATTCCCCGCACGGGGGAGAATATTGCATCATCATTCTCTACATGTGACAGTAACATATGGCACTCCCACATTGGTGAGGCTACCACACACATGCTCATTACATGCATGGGGGGTACATTACACCCCCTAGGTACTATATATAGGGGTCATCCCCTACCTTGCAAAGGGATCCAGGATCAGTAACCCTAGTTGAAACTCTGTCTAAATATACAGTAGAGAGAGAAAGCTTGAGTGATTGTATCCATGGCCATTAGTGCCTCATTGCAGTGAGATTATTCACACACATACAGTGGACATAGGCCAATCTAGTCTGAACCACTTATATTCTGGTGTTGATTCCTCTTCTCCTCATCTCATTCTCTCACCTCTTTACATAACTATGCTGCCATTGTTATTCTTAGGTTGAGCTTGAGAACACCTTACCTGGTGGTGCTGTTTCTGGCATCATCATTTTGGCGTCGTCTGTGGGAACGAGAAGCTATCTCTTCCTCTTTTTCTGCTTAACCTCACCGGAGACTCTGGTGGTGAACCAGGCCTCCCCCTAGCGTGGAGCTGTTTCACCATTGAAAGAGGTCATGTGAGGTACTAAGCTCACCTGCTACTCAAGCTCTATAGTGTTAACATATGGCACCGGATTTACCACCGCCTCTTCCGTCGTCCGGGGGTGGAGGGCCTAGTTCCAGTCAGGCACCCCCCAGTCCGAAATGGTGGAGGTAGCATCAGCCTTGAGATCTTTAGCTGCAACATAACAAGCCATGCAGGATCAATTTGCTCAGCTCAGTCAAACTATGATGAGGCCACCTGGAGTCTCACCGGACATGATCACTCCCGAGGCAATTCAGCCTCATCCTGATGCCAGGGGACCACCCCAGGCGCCGATAAAGGACTATCCTGCACCCCAGCGGAGAAGGGACGTTGCTGACCCTAGGCGCTTGCATCTGGGGAGGCAGGGAAACCCTTGCCCAGAGGACATGTATGATGACCTAGAAGCTGAAGAAGCCCCAGAAGACTGTTAGGAGCCGTATGAGGTGTCAAATAACACTGTACGGCCTCTTAGGCAAAGTCAAGGATGTGTCGGCCGAAGAGGTGAAGAGTCCCAACAAAGAGGGTCGTCCTTTGATAGGTTGAGCAGAGGGTCGGCCTTCGAGAGACTGGGCCCGGTGAATGACCTAAGACAGAGGTTGTCGAGGTCAAGGAACGCAGCAGGATCTCAGAGAGGGAACAGGCGGGTCAACCAGACCAAGACCGACCCTGTGAAAGAAGAGGCAGGGAACAGGAAGAGGTCAACAGCCAACGTGTCGTGTCAGGAGAACCCTCTGTCCATCGCAGGGAGGTGGCAGGGGATAACCTCGGCCAAGTTGATGACAGAAGACCCTGGAATGATTCTATTCAACGCCTTGAGGAGAATATAGGAGACATCATTAAAAGCAGGGACCCATTACAAAGGGGTTACTCAGAGGGCTCCCCATTTGTGGCTAGGATAGTAGGGTTCCCAACCCCATCTAAGTTCAAGCCTCCTACAGTGTCTCCCAAGTATGATGGCAGCACTAACCCTGTACATCATATCGAGATGTACCAGTCAGCAGCAGACATTTACTCGATACCCGATGAGATGAAGTGTAGGGCCTTCTCGGGGACCTTGACAGGAGCAGCGCATAGTTGGTTCACCTCCCTTCCGAAGAACTCAATTGAGAACTTCAAAGGCTTGGCTGAGCAGTTCATCCACAACTTCTGCTTCGGGGTAAGACCTCAAAAGAAGACTACCCACCTGCTGTATGTCAAGCAGGCCAAGGGTGAGAGCCTAAGAAACTACATAGCAAGATTCAACAAAGAGAAATTAGAGGTAGAAGATTATGAAGAGAGCATATCCATGACCGCCCTTATAGGAGGCCTCCAGAAGGGGAAGTTATTGTGGAAACTGGTGGAAGACCCCCTAGGTCTATGGCGGAGCTGCTGGCAATCGCAGGAAAAGTAATGAATGCAGAAGAGGCAATGGCCGCCAAGTATGAGGAGGAGAACCGAGGTGGCAGTGGGAGGTCCCAAAGCAAGAAAGAGGGGAAGAAGAGGTCAGGAGATGACAAGTTCGCTCACTATACTCCCCTGACTGTGAGCTGTGAGCACATCCTCAATGAAATTAAGACTGACCGGACTCTGAGATGGCCAGAGAAACTGAAGGCCCCACCACATAAGAGGAACAAAAACCTATGGTGCGAGTTCCATCAGGATCATGGCCATGTCACGGACAGATGCTTCGCTTTAAAAGATGAGATTGAGAAGATGTTAAAGTCTAGAAAGCTGAGGAAGTATGTGGATGGTAATGCTCCAAAGGGTGGAAGAGATGACCCTAAGAAAAGAAGAGATGACAGATGCCGGGGCAATGTCCCGGCCAGAAGAGACGATGATTCGGAAGGAGATGACGAAGACGACCCGAATCTTCCGCTAAAAGATGACAACACCCCGGTGAAGAGGGTCGATACGATCTCCTTTGGTGTTAGCACCATATGTGGGGGATTTGCAGGAGGTGGCTCTGAAGTAGTCGATAGGAAGGCTCATGTAGCAGAGGCCAGATCAGTGGCTAAGCCTGAAGTTGTGAATCTAACGTCTTCCGATGCAGTGCAGAAGAGGAAGAAGGTAGACATGTACACCCTCGTAGTGGGGTTTTCCAGACTCGACTTCAAGGGTATCTTAGCCCCCCATGATGACCCACTGGTCATAACAACAAGGGTGCATGGGTGCGAGGTACGGAGTATCCTCATAGACGGGGGGAGCTCAGCAGACGTGATGTTCTGGCCTTGCTTCAAGAGCCTAGGTCTTAGCAGAGCAAGGCTGGTGCCTTATCATCACCCATTGATAGGATTCAGTGGCGAAAAGGTCCACCCTTTGGGCATGTATGAGATGGACGTACGGATGGGTGATGAGTGGCCTAAGAGGGTGACCAAGAAGATAAACTTTTTCGTTATGGATGAGAACATTTTCTCGGCCTACAACCTCATCATAGGAAGGGTGGCCCTTAAAGAGTTTGAAGTTGTGCCGTCGACGGTCCATCAGATGCTAAAATTCCCGACTCCTTATGGAGTAGGGGAAGTGCAAGGGGACCAGACCACGGCGCGAGAGTGTTACTTCAACTCGGCCGAAGAGAGAGAATCCCATAAGAGGGAAACCACCACTTACAGCATTGACACTCTTGACCCAAGAGACGAAATAAATTTGAAAAAGGGAGAGGCCGCGGAAGAGGTAGAATCCATCGTCCTCAATGAGGGCGAGCCGGAAAAAACTGTCCAGGTCGATAAGGCCCTAGAGCCAGGAATCAAGGAAGAGCTGATAAACTTCCTCAGGAGGAGACAGAGTGTCTTCGGATGGAGTCACGCGGACATGCCTGGCATCGACCCTGAGGTGATGAGCCACAAGCTCAACGTGACCAGAGATGCCAAGCCGATCAAACAGAGACGAAGAATCTACTCCAGGGAGAAATACGATGTCATCCGGGAAGAGGTCAAAAAGTTAGAAGAGGCCGAGTTCATAAGAGAGGTTACCTATCCGGAGTGGCTCTCAAATGCAGTCATCGTGCCTAAGGCCAATGGGAAGTGGCGAATGTGTGTGGATTTCACTGACCTGAACAGGTCTTGCCCAAAAGACAGCTATCCCTTACCTCGAATAGACCAGATAGTGGACGCGATGGCGGGGCACGAACTCATGAGCTTCATGGATGCTTATTCAGACTATAACCAAATCTTCATGGATGCTGAAGACTCTGAGAAGACAGCCTTCATTACTGATAAAGGGACGTACTGCTACAAAGTGATGCCCTTCGGTCTGAAAAATGCAGGGGAAATGTATCAACGTCTTGTCAATAAGATGTTCGAAGAGCAAATAGGTAAGACCATGGAGGTATATGTAGACCATATGCTAACGAAGAGCTTGAAAGCATGTACTCACGTAGCAGACCTTGAGAAGACCTTCGATGTCATGGACTCGTACAGAATGAAACTCAACCCAGCAAAGTGTGTCTTCGAAGTAGGAGCTGGGAAGTTCCTGGGATTCATCGTTAATCAGAGGGGAATTGAAGCGAACCCTGAGAAAATCAAGGCATTACTCGACATGAAGACTCCTAGGAATATCAAGGATGTCCAGAGACTCACGGGAAGAGTGGCTGCCCTTAACAGGTTTGTTTCTAGGGTAACGGACAAGTGTCTTCCATTCTTTAAAGTTCTAAGAAAGTCCTTCCAATGGGATGAAGAGTGTGAAAAAGCCTTCAACCAACTCAAGTCCTACTTAGGGTCTCCCTTATTGCTGTCTCGGCCCATCACGGGGGAAAGGTTGTTTGTGTATCTGGCAGTCTCTGAATCATCCATCAGCGCGGCCATTATACGGGAAGAGGATGGGATCCAAAGGCCTGTGTACTTCAACAGTAAGGCCCTTCAAGGGTCTGAACAAAATTATCCCCGAATGGAGAAGTTGGTTTATGCCCTAATACATGCCTCAAGAAAAATGAAGCCTTACTTCCAAGCTCACTCCATGGTAGTCCTCACTGACTCCCCACTAAGGCAGGTTCTTCACAAACCTGAGAAGTCTGAAAGATTGATGACCTGGGCCATCGAACTAGGAGAATATGATCTTACCTACCAGCCTAGGACAGCCATCAAGGGGCAGGCCCTCGCGGACTTTGTCGCAGAATTCACCTGGGAAGAGGCCGGTAGAAGTTTGGAAGAGGCCGAGGCAGAGAAAGGCTTAGATAACGGCGAAGAGACAAACCGTAGTGTCTTCCGAAATTCGGAAGAGACGACACCAAACGTCTTTCGAGATCAGGAAGAAGTCATCTCAGGCAAAACCCGGAGCAGAATAGAAGAGAACGAAGAGGATCGATACCTCTTCAAGAAAGGGGTTATGAGAGAAGGGGTCTTCTCATCAGATACAGACGTCTAGAGCCTCTTCGTTGATGGATCTTCCTGTGATAGTGGAAGCGGTGCAGGGCTAATACTCTCGGCTCCAGATGGGGCCAACATTGAATACGCCTTGAAATTCAACTTCCAGGCCTCAAACAACGAGTCCGAGTATGAGGCCATGATAGCAGGTCTCTCATTGGCAATAACTCTTCGGGTAAAGTGACTCCTACTCCATAGCGACTCAAGGTTGGTTGTCAATGAAGTATTGGGGATATACGAGGCCAAAGACGAAAGTATGGCTAAGTACTTAAAGAAGGTAAGAAGGTTGTTAGAATATTTTGAAGAAGCAAGACTGAAGAGAGTGCCTCGACTGAGCAACAATCACGCTGATGCATTGGCAAGGCTGGCCTCGGCAATGAAGACAGATATGGGAAGGACCATTCCAATCGAGGTCTTAGGAAAGTCAACCATCGAGGAGGACGAGGTATGTAGCCCTTGTCACATGTGAACCTAGGAGACTCATGGATCGACCCGCTCATCAGATACCTAAGAGAGGGAGAGCTACCTGAGTCCAAGCTAGAAAGGAGAAAGTTGAGATACAGGGCTGCCAAGTTCTCAATGGTAGGAGACGTCTTGTACAAAAAGGGGTTTCTATTACCTCTCCTCAGATGTGTGCATCCCATGGAAGTACCCCGGGTATTACAAGAGGTTCATGAGGGTTCTTGCTCTAGTCACATAGGGGGAAGGACCTTAGCCAAAAGGATCATCACTCAGGGATACTGGTGGCCTACCTTGTCTAAGGACGCTGCAGACTATGTGAAGAGGTGCGATAAATGTCACAGGTTCTCCACTATACCTCATCAACCCCATAAGCCTATGACGTCAATCTCTTCTCCATGGCCATTTGCGGTATGGGGAATTGACTTGGTAGGACCTTTGCCAAGAGTTGTCAACAACTATAGATTCTTGATAGTTGCCATTGACTACTTTTCAAAGTGGGTGGAGGCAGAACCAATGATAACAATCACAGAGCAGAAGACCTTCCATTTCATTTGGAAGAACATCATATGCAGATATGGCCTCCCAAACACTCTCATCTCGGATAATGGGACCCAGTTCAAGAACTCCTCCTTAGAAAAGTATTGCCTAAGAGTGGGGATTAAACAGTTCTTCTCATCTCCTGGTCGACCTCAGGCAAATGGTCAGACCGAGGTCACAAACAGAACTATCTTGGACGGAATCAAGAAGAGGTTAGAAGATGCGAAGGGGAGATGGACAGAAGAGGTTTACGCTGTGTTATGGGCCTACAGAACCACGGCAAGGACACCAACAGGAGAAACCCCATTCATGCTGGCACATGGCTCAGAGGCCGTCATACCAACGGAAGTAGGACTCCCAACTCATCGGATTCAGACCTACGACCCTGACAGCAATAGGGAAGAGAGGAGGCTAAACCTGGATCTTATCGAAGAAAGAAGAGAAGACGCAGAGGTCAGAAAAGCAGCCTACTAGCAGAGGGCAGCAGAATTCTACGACCAGAGGGTAAAGTCAAGACCCATTGCAGTGGGAGACCTAGTGCTAAAGAAGACCCTACAGAAAGCAAATAAGCGACACCCAAACTGGCATGGCCCCTACAAAGTAACAGAAGAGGTTGTGCCTGGCACTTACAGGCTAGAAAACCTAGAAGGAGAACCTTTCACTAACCCATGGAATGCTGACCACCTAAAGAAATATTACATATGATGTTGCATAGAATTTTATGTAAATGTGCCATCTTATTGAGAAGAGGTTATTAATAAAGATCAGTTTCCATGACAGTGCTTGCTTCGTTCTTAGATCAGAGATATATTATGGGGATAACATCTTAGGTGATGACCTCAGACCCTCATAGCACCATTCAGTGGTGACGAGGTCTGAGCTCAGACACCATAATAAGATGACCTCAGACCCTTAACATCATTAATTTGGTGAAATTTATTATGAGGCTAACATCTTAGGTGATGACCTCATACCCTCATAACACCATTCAGTGGTGACGAGGTCTGAGCTCAGACACCATAATGAGATGACCTCAGACCCTTAACATCATTAATTTGGTGAAATTTATTATGAGGCTAACATCTTAGGTGATGACCCCAGACCTTCATAACACCATTCAGTGGTGACGAGGTCTGAGCTCAGACACCATAATGAGATGACCTCAGACCCTAAACATCATTAATTTGGTGAAATTTATTATGAGGCTAACATCTTAGGTGATGACCTCAGACCCTCATAACACCATTCAGTGGTGACGAGGTCTGAGCTCAAACACCACAATGAGATGACATCAGACCCTTAACATCATTAATTTGGTGCAATTTATTATGAGGCTAACATCTTAGGTGATGACCCCGGACCTTCATAACACCATTCAATGGTGATGAGGTCTGAGCTCAGACACCATAATGAGATGACCTCAGACCCTTAACATCATTAATTTGGTGAAATTTATTGTGAGGCTAACATCTTAGGTGATGGCCTCAGATCCTCATAACACCATTCAGTGGTGACAAGGTCTGAGATCAGACACCATAATGAGATGACCTAAGACCCTTAACATCATTAATTTGGTGAAATTTATTATGAGGCTAACATATTAGGTGATGACCTCAGACCCTCATAACACCATTCAGTGGTGACGAGGTCTGAGCTCAGACACCATAATGAGATGACCTCAAACCCTTAACATCATTAATTTGGTGAAATTTATTATGAGGCTAACATCTTAGGTGATGACCCCAGACCCTCATAACACCATTTAGTGGTGACGAGGTCTGAGCTCAGACACCATAATGTGATGACCTCAGACCCTTAACATCATTAATTTGGTGAAATTTATTATGAGGCTAACATCTTAGGTGATTACCCCAGACCTTCATAACACCATTCAATGGTGACGAGGTCTGAGCTCATACACCATAATGAGATGACCTAAGACCCTTAACATCATTAATTTGGTGAAATTTATTATGAGGCTAACATCTTAGGTGATGACCTCAGACCCTCATAACACCATTCAGTGGTGACGAGGTCTGAGCTCAGACACCATAATGAGATGACCTCAAACCCTTAACATCATTAATTTGGTGAAATTTATTATGAGGCTAACATCTTAGGTGATGACCCCAGACCCTCATAACACCATTCAGTGGTGACGAGGTCTGAGCTCAGACACCATAATGTGATGACCTCAGACCCTTAACATCATTAATTTGGTGAAATTTATTATGAGGCTAACATCTTAGGTGATGACCCCAGACCTTCATAACACCATTCAATGTTGACGAGGTCTGAGCTCAGACACCATAATGAGATGACCTCAGACCCTTAACATCATTAATTTGGTGAAATTTATTATGAAGCTAACCTCTTAGGTAGTGACCTCAGACCTGCATAACATCATGCGCTGGTGACAAGGTCTGAGATCAGGACCATTGGTCGAGTTTAAACAAGACCATTGCAAAGACAAGCTTATAAAGAGGGCTTCAGAGGTTGAAGCTCATTGTAAATTTATTTCTAGCAGACACCATAATAATGGAACTAAGAATGAAAAGCATCACATGGCATTCAATGAAAAGAAAGTGAAGAGGGTCCTCATCAGAGGTTGATATATATATTCAGAAATTTGATGTTCAATTATTACAGACAAAAGTTCCACAATACAGATAAATTACAAACAGAAATCAAAAATATCCTAAGAGACTGAGGGGGGAACGCTGACACCCTCGGCTTGGTTAGAGACCTCGGCTGCATCATCACAAGGGTCTGCCCCTCCAACCTCGGTGACCTCCAGAGTAGCAGTCTCGGCAGGAGCAGCAGCCTCTTCCTCAACCTCTTGAAGAGCTTGGGCAAATTGTGGATCAACAAAGCCGAGACCCACGAAGTCAGAGGCCTTCAGAGTGCCGGCCTCTCTCTCTCTGATGTCATCCCATTTAGTAGTGGCTTTAATACCTCTTTCAAGGTATTCAAAGCCAAACCCCATGAACTCATCAGAGGATTTTTAGTCAACAATGATCTTCTTAGAGGCATCCTCAATAGCGGCCCTGACAGCCGAGTTGACCTTTTTCTGAAGAACGTCGTCTTTAGCCTTCAGTGAAGCAGCATGGTCCTTGCCGAGCTGAGAGATGTCCCTCTCCAACCCCTTCACCTTTTCCTCAGAGCCCTTCAGCTCAGACTTGAGGCGTTCTATCTCTGCATTCAGAGCACCCTGGACTTTCTCGGCCTATTGCCCCTTTTGGATGAGAGGCAACTTCCTCAGAGCCCAGTTTGATAGATGGTGCATAGCGGTCAAGCCCTGCATATTTAGTGAACATGAGTAAAGTTGAAGAAGAGTCAGATGTTACACTTTGAAGAATTTGTATTAAAGGACCAAATTATACCTGAACGGCTCTGTGAAGGCCGAACTCAACCAGCAGGGGGGTGTCCATAGCCCTGTAGAAGCGCTTATCAGCCTCGGTCATTACAAAGCCGATGGCATCCACGGCCTGCATGCTGTGGCCAACTACGCTGTCAGTCAACTTCAAATGATCCAGACGGGCCGACATGATATCGGCCGAAGAGATAGGGATAGCAGCCTCAGTGGTCTTCTTCTTCGGCCTCTGATCCTCAGGGGAATGTTCTTCGGGAGCCCTCTTCTTTTTGGCCGGGGGTTTAGAGTCCGAGGGAGCTGGGGGAGGAGCGTTCAGACCTGCCTTTTTGGCAAGTCTTGTCAAGCTCGGTGCAGCCATCTCCCAAAGCTCGTCTGGGATATCCCTTGGTCGCTCTGCAAAAAATTAATAGACCTGAGTTAGATAAATCAGATATGAATAAACTTAGAGGTTAAACTTAACAAAAATGCTTACCCAGCTCAGCAAGGGGACTTCCACCCAGACCTGTCCTAGAGAGGAAGTGGGGAGTCATCAAATGTTCAAACCTGACAAATAGGCTATTTGCCCCCTGATCCTGAAGGGCTTTCACCTTCTGGAGGTTTTGAAGACTTAGGCCAGGGTCGGCCCTGGCAAACATGGTGACCTTACCCCACCTCAAGGGCATCCTCTGCTCTAGATGGGATGAGGGAACACATGGGCCAAACTCCCATATCCCTGAGGCAAAGAAGTACCAAGGCTTCCAGTTATGGTTGGAAGTCTGGGTCACCTGAAGCAACTTCTTCTCAGGCCTCCGAGCTACAAAATGGTAGTAGCTCGGATGATTTTTGGCCGAGGAGGGGACGTAACAACCCACAAATACTTGAATTGGAAGGTCTGAATGGTGGACGGCCCTACATAACACTATGGCCCCTATTAGGATTCTCCATGCATTAGGAGAGAGCTGGGAGGGGGCCAAATTAATGTAAGAAAGGATGGATCTGATAATGGGGTGAATGGGCAGACGGAACCCCAACTTGAACATCTGCTCGTACAAGCAGATCTCCTCGTCTCGGCCGTGATAAGCCCTCTCTTCCCTCGGAGGTCTCCTAAGTTTTATTGAGGGGCTGATAGAATATAGGTATCTAAAGTAGAGAAGGTCTACCTCAGTAATAGTACTCTCGTGCTCTGCCGCCTCAGAGACGTCGACATCAGACTCAACCTCGTCATCATCCAGCTCAACGTCGGCCGGAGCAGATGTTGATGGGTTACCAGGAAACCTCTGAGCAAATTCTACCCCGGTAACAGCCGACATAGGGATGGCATCAATTGATGGAGGTATGGCCACACTCGGCTCAAGAATCTCAACCTCTGAGGAAGACCCTGAGGTGCTTGAGTGGTTATGGGATGAGGCTCGGCTGGAGACCTCGGCCTGATCAGGCCTAGGTGTGAAGTCCATGACCTCTTGAAAGGAGTCCACGGACATGGGGTCTGAGGTAGAAGATTCAGACTCAGACATAGGTATGGGATCAGCAGGAACCCTTGTCTGATAGAAGTTCTCCGGGGGGTCGGGATATATCACCCTCAGAGGTGGTGGAAACAAGGGTCTAATGGGTAACTCTTGTGACCTACGAGCCTCCTCCTGAGCTCTCTGTATTTGCCTAATCTTTTCTAAAGTCTTCTCTCTAAGAGAAGGGAA
This sequence comes from Sambucus nigra, assembly GCA_949130495.1. Taxonomy (NCBI): domain Eukaryota; kingdom Viridiplantae; phylum Streptophyta; class Magnoliopsida; order Dipsacales; family Adoxaceae; genus Sambucus; species Sambucus nigra. The sequence continues at coordinate 591,555,060 of OX422208.1, forward strand.
CTCCTCAAGAAGCTGATATAAAGGTCTGAGCATCAAAGGACGACACTACACTTGGGGATTTTCCTAAACTCCAAAAGTTACAAACAACACTGGCTAATAAGCAAAGGAATTTAAAGATCAAACTACTTAAACTTGGCAAGAAAAACTCGCCTGAAACTATGGTGGTGGCGCCGGAAAACTAAGGTCGCCGGAAAGTACGAAAATAAGGGTGCTTGCAGGTAAAACGAAGGAAAAAGTATAGAAAGCCTTACCTGAGGAGGAAATGGTAAGGAAGTGAGGAGGAAACGCGAGAGATCACCACCCAAAAGCCTTAAATCAAAATCTTTCTAGAGAGAGAGAATTGCAAAAACGCTGGCGGCAGAAATGAAAGAATTGGAGAAGAAAGAGAAAGAAGGGTTTAAAACCCTTATATACTCAGGCACAACTCCCAAGGCCCATCATTGCCTTGGGATCCCCAAAGGACGGTTGACAGCACACGCCCACCAAGTAAGCATGTTCTAGCATTGGAAAGGTGTCAGGCAGGTATTGGCTTGGAACAGACAGGCCTCGAAGGTGTAGTAATCCCCTAGCCACTTGCTCTCACATATGACTAAGGGCTGGGGGGTGATTGATATGCCCCAAGGGTAACCTCGTCCTAGAGATACCAACCTCGGCCTAGAGACACCAACCTCGATCGATATTATGGCCGACATTGGGCATGTCTTTGATGCACGATATCAGTCCTCGGCCATATCAAGGTCGGCCCAGGCCGACACTACCATGAGCCTCTCCAAGGGGCATCGCAAGGATCAGCAGCACTCGTATATGACGTGGAATGGCAACCTCGGCCATACATAGGCCGAGCCAGTAGGATGCCACCAATTCAACCTCATATCAGGCCGACCCTGTCCATTGTCTCGGCTGGGATTAGGCCGAGACCTCCATGGAACACCCGGACTGAACAAGTATCAAGACTCACCAACCTCGGCCTCACCAAGGCCAAGGTCATACACCAGGCACGATAGCCGAGCACCTGTTGACATCCAGATAAGGACACGTTGGCACAAATCAGTTGTAACAAGATTATTCCCCGCACGTGGGGAGAATATTGCATCATCATTCTCTACATGTGATAGTGACAGATGGCACTCCCATATTGGTGAGGCTACCACACATGCTCATTACATGCATGGGGGGTACATTACACCCCCTAGGTACTATATATAGGGGTCATCCCCTACCTTGCAAAGGGATCCAGGATCAGTAACCCTAGCTGAAACTATGTCTAGATATACAGTAGAGAGAGAAAGCTTGAGTGATTGTATCCATGGCCATTAGTGCCTCATTGCAGTGAGATTATTCACACACACACAGTGGACGTAGGCCAATATAGGCTGAACCACTTATATTCTGGTGTTGATTCCTCTTCTCCTCATCTCATTCTCTCACCTCTTTACATAACTGTGCTGCCATTGTTATTCTTAGGTTGAGCTTGAGAACACCTTACCTGGTGGTGCTGTTTCTGGCATCATCAGGTATCTTGGCATTATACTGGACTGGGGGGACACTTGCATGACAAAACAAAAAAGATTATAAAGTAGCAAGAATATGAAAAGTATGATGCACACGTTTAGTCGGCAAAATTTCCCAAAACACAAACTTTTCATTAATTCATTGTACTTACAACAATGGTAATACATTTTTAGTCGGCGAGCTCGCCCAAAGCATTTACATTATCAAAAATACAAGTAAAAATAACTGGCAAAATCTCAATGGGGGGGAGGCCTATGAGCGAGATAATCAGCCACTCGAGCTCTTCGCCCATCATCAGGAGAAGGAACTAACTCTTCCATAACCTCGTTCGCATCCGCCTCCAACAATTGCCAAGGGATGGCATCGATGGGGATCCATTGATCATCCCTCCGGAAAGGGATAGGCATCAGGGTAGAGGGAGACATTTCATGGCGATACCAGAGCATCGAGTTCCTCGGGACTTGCAGCTCTTTCAAGGCACTTAGCCACCCCCTGATAAAAGAAAGCTCCTCGAACTCTGTCAACCTTGTTGGAGCATCTGACCAACCCTGGTCATAGCCATCAGTCCATACTTATCGAGGACCTTTTTTGAACAGGTGTCGCAGCCGAGTAACGTCCCTCTGAAGCCCAGCAGCAATAACATATGCTCGCTGAACATCACCATGGAGCTCTTCCATTTCCCTCTCTCGAAGTTCTTCTGCCTCCCTATTCTGGCTCCTGGTGGTCCTGCTAGCTCGCGGAACAGATGGACCAGTAGAACCCTGCAGTACAGGGGTATCACTCCGACCAGCTCTGGCTCGCGATGACGAAGAACCCTGTAATACTACTGGAGCTATGCTCGGTGCGTGCTCCTTAAGTCATGAGACCTCTCTCCTCAGAACCTCATTCTCTTGCTGAAGCATCTCACCAACTTGGTTGATCTCGGAAGCATAAAAAAGCTTTGCTCTCAGCGTATTCACTTCTTCTTGCACCGAAGCCCCAACCTCTTCCATCTCCTGGAGCCTGTCCTTCAGCTTGGCCACATGTTTAGATTGCTCCTTATACTTCTGATTCCTAGACCGAAGGGATTTGCAAAGTCTAACAAAGGCCTGGCAAACCTCAGGACTCGCATTAGGACCAAGGGTCTTACCCAGTTGAAAAGTAGCAGGAATGTAATCATCAACATCAATTAACTACAAACAATGAGAAGACAAGGGAGAGAAGAAGACATATCAGTGCACAGAAAAATAGAAGCCTTTTTCATTAATGAAAGATGAAATTACATCAAACTGAAAAAAGAAAGTTTACACACTGGAAAAAGCAAAAATACAAAGCAATCCTATCAAATAACTAATTGACGACCTCAGGTGGCCCAGAAATTGATGGCCCTTTCCCCTTATCGGCATTAACAGAAGCACTGCCCTCGGCAGGGGTGATCTCTGTCGCATCAATAAGAGAAACGTCAGTAGGGGTCGCCTGAGAAATAGGATCAGAGCCTTCAACGACTGGGGCAGGTTCCTCATCTACGACTGGCCGCGGCTCTGGGTCGTGCTCGTCAAAAAGGGGAGATGCAACATCCACTCCAGCTGCTATGAGGGCCTTGTTCCAACCCTTCTTGAAGTTCAGACGACTAATATAGCCTATCTAAACTTCAGCATCCTCGTATGTTACAGCCCAGCCAGAATTGTAAGAGTCCTCCTTGGCAGTAATAGCCTCAGACTCCTTCCTCTTCAGCTCTTCAGAGAGCACCCTGTTCTCCTTAACAACTGTAAGTTTGCTCGAGAAAACCAAATCATAGGCCTGCCTCAGCTCCTTCAGATCCTGGACTACAGCCTCCTTCTCCTTGTTGGCAGTGGCAAGAGCCAAGTCGGATGAAATCCGAGCAGCATCAACGGCCTTAAAGTTGGCCTCGAGCTCTTTACCCTTCAGCTTCAAGGAAGAGTTCTCTTGCTCTAGCTCACTGTTTCTCTTCACCAGCTCATCGCATGAACAATACAGCACGGCGAAGTCAGTAACAAACTACAGAAAAAAGAAGGCATTAGAAGAGAGAAACGAAAGAATTCAGAAAAACGCAGGAAAAAAGAAAAAAAACCTTACCAAAGCAAGTCTCGGACTAGCCTGAAGGGCCAATTGCTCCGAACCTACTTCCCTTTGGCGATCATCCAGGAGGATAGCTCTCTCGAGCAGAGCTGGGGCCAGCTGGGGGGAAATTGCCACAGAGGCACCCTCGGGCAGCGCGGACACCAGGACTAAGGCCTGCCCGGCCTTCGTCCTCGCCTCTGCCCTCCTTTTCTCCTCCTCTTTCTCACTCTCTTTCTTCTTCCTCTCCTCTGCTCTCCTCCTCTCATCCATCTTCTTCTTCTCTTCTTCCTTTTTTCTCTCTCTCTCCCTCACCTGCTCCTCTTTCTTCCTCTTTCTCTCCTGCTCTTGGGCAGAGGACCGGGAACCGGTATCCACAGCTCCAGAATTGGATTTTTGCTTCTTTGACCTTTGTGCAAGAAGCATGCGTTCCTCGTCATCATCATCCCTGATCAAGTTTTTCCTTGGAGGAACCATCTTCTCGCTCGAACTACTAGACGTGCTCGACGAATTTCTAGCTTCAGAGACCTCCCCGCGATCAGAGGAACTGCTACTATCAGAGCTGCTCTCCTCCTCGTCCAACTGGAAGAGATCTGCAGTAATCTCTTAGGAAGGATCAAACTCTGGGATACTATCCACAGGCCTTGCTATGAAGCTGGAGCCAAAGTACTTGTACTCGAGCAGGAAGGCAGCAGACCTAGGATGCTCGCCGTCACCCAAAGGTTCCCTGATATTCCAAGCCTTTATCAATTTTGAAAGTCGAACCTCTCTAAGAGCAGGTTCCACGTTCTTTGACCTCGCTGCAAAAGAAGAATAGAGAAGAATTAGAAGGATCATAAACCAACAAAAATTGAAGCAACAAGAGCAATGTCTACCTATGTATTCTTCTCCATAAAAAGGAACAGTGAACCTCTCAGATCTCAACCCCTCAAATTGGGGAGAAAACTGCCAGTTCCTGGCAAGGAAGCCTTCTTGCCAATAGTCCTTATGGGAATCAGGTAGGTTTACTACCAATACCCCATCAGGACTCCGAGCTTTAAGATAGAGGACCCCAGAGCTAGTTCGAGAGAAGGAATAGCAAAAACAGACCTCGATAAGTCCTAGCCTAGTGCCATACAACTGATTGATTCTATGTACGCCATTAACTATTTTCCACACATTGGGCGAACATTGTGCAGGAACAATATGGAAATAGCCAAAAAAATGCAAAAATAAATCATTAGGAGGAAAAGTGAGCCCCCCCTGGGAAAGCAACAAGACGTGGATCTAGTGGGCATTATCCATATCTCTAACGTTTCTAGGAGGGGAGGCACAACACTCAATATCTACCCACTCAGGGATGTTGTAAAACTTCCTAAATTCAGAGATTTATCTATTTCCAATCTTCTCCATTGGAAAACCCTAGAAAAGCTACAAACTCAAAGAGAAAGCATGTAGAAAAAGTACAGGAAACTTACAAGACAGAAGGCCAATTCGAACGATGAAGAAGCACGAGCCCAAACGACAAGAAAAGCAACGGGAATGGAGATTGAGAGAAGACGGTACGAAGTGCTAGAACTCACAAGGATTGAGAAAGTCCTGGAAAAATTGGAACGACGATAGAAAAGTGCGTAACCCAAGAAACCTTCAAATTTTGCTAATCACAGTACACAAGATACGAAGCGGGTGCCGCCAAAATCAGCTTCACAGTTTCCGAAGAATTGCAAAAAAGCCATTATGGCTAATCATTTAAATTTATTGAGACAATGAACATGGCCCAATAAACTTAGGGTCAATTGTGGGTACCCAAAATTAATACCATGGGCCTAGACGAGTAGCCCAGTTCTGGCAGCCCAAAGTCTAGGCCCCCCACCTTTTATTTTGATTCAGTCTCTTCCCACGTTCCCCTGAAGGGAGGTTATAGGAAGGATGGAAGACGTGGGGGAACCCATCACCCCCACTCACCTAAATGTACATGATTATATATTAAACCCTAGGTCCGGGGCAAAAGGACAAGTTGTATTCTCTATAACCACTCTCCGGAGTATATAAAAATAATATCGACTGCACCACCGTGGACGTAGGCACATCTTTGTTGAACCACGTACATCTTTTATTGTGTGATTGTCATTTTTTATTTCTTGTTCTTCCTTGGTAATTACCCCTCTTGTATTTGTGTGTGTTGCATAATAATTGTCACCACACTACCCGAGTCTACAATCCGACTCTAATTAAATTAATTATCACATTTATTAATTTAATCCTACCCGAGTCTACAATCTGACTCTAATTAAATTAATTATCACTCTTATTAATTTAATCCTACCCGAGTCTACAATCTGACTCTAATTAAATTAATCATCACTCTTATTAATTTAATACTTGGTGTCGCCCAACCATTATCCCCGGACTCTCTCACTTGGCCCGTACCTCAACTTTTCTCGAGTTTATGTTCCGACTCCAAACTAATTAGTTCTCTCAATAATTAACTTAATACCTTGATGTCACTTAACCAACATACCCGTACTCGCTCACTTGGTCCAATTTACATCTCATAATATAATACCCACATTTTCGCCTATAATGTGTCACACCTGTATTTCTATAATTTTCCCAATTATATTTGCCTATAATTAATAACATACCCGGACTCGATTCACTTGGCCCGAAATTAAATATTTCCTGAGTCTATATCCCGACTCTAAGTTAATTAGTTTATCTCCAAACTAAATTCACTACCTTGGGGTCACTTGACCAATATACCCGGATTCGCTCACTTGATCCGTATCTCACTATTTTGGAATAAAATCTCTCAAATTCATCCATTAAATGTCCCACATAAATTCATCCTAGTCCCAATTACTCTCTCTCAAAATTGTTAGGAATATTTGTTTCATAATTATTTATCACAAATAAATGTATGGAAATTAATTTATAATTAATTTCCCCCTTATATCACACACAGGCCGAACTGCCTAGAATTTCCCATCGTCGATCGATCGATGCCCCCCGATCGATCCCTTCGTGCCAGCTCTCCTTCCTTGCTGAATTCCACCATTAACGAAATTTCAAGGTTTCTTTCCTCAAAAACCAACCTCAAATCAGTCTATTAATCACCTTATAACATTTCTCATGAGATATAAATATCATCTAAACCTTTTAACATTATTAACACTATGAATCTTGACGCACCCAAGAACACAAATTTCTAGGGTACAATCCCAAATTTCAAATTCAAATTCCATCCTTTTATATTCCGATTTTTCCCATTTAAACCCGATAATCATACTCAGAATTATATAGCACAACTAATTATTCCCTTAAATTTCATTTAATGGTTCCATTAACAAAACCCCCCTTTTGTACCCATTTATCCCCAAAATGAATTTTGGTTTACACATCACTATGATATGAATTGATTATCACATTTTAAGAATCAAAATAGTTAACCACTTTCCTGGATTGTTCGTAGTGTCTGATCCGTTGTTGATGTCCCTTAATTTGGCTCCAATAACCTTCAATTTGCTCTTGATTTTCTTTCCCCCAAATCCCCTCTCAAACCCTAGGCTTAGAATTGTGTTGGCTTCTGATTTCCTAATCCCTCACTTAGGTTAAAACCATCAATCCCGTTTTACACCCAATGGGCTTAATTAAAGTGGCCCAACTCACCCCGTGTGGGCCCGGATATGCCCAAAAATACCCCGAGACCCAATTACTACCCCCGGGTACTCTTTTTTTACTATCTCGACCCATCCGAATTAATTTATAAAAATCCTTATCTCACACCCAATTTAGTCTATACCGACTTCCAGCTGGGATAAGTGTATACCTTGTCATTAATACTCGAAATGACGTAATAAAATTATTACTATTCACTTAGTAAATAAATTTCCCTAAACATTAACCATTCACTCCCCGCTTAATATTTAAATATATATATATTGCCATAATTAATTCAATTAAAGTTACAATACATAAGTAATTTAAAATTCTCGAATTAATTAAATATTAAATGTACAAAAATACGGGGTGTTACAACTACCCCCTTAAAAGCCTGGACCTACTAAATTGGTGACTTACACTCCTTGGGTCCTATGCGTTAAGACTTTAACCTCAAAGCTCATAAACTTCCATGAGGTGTCTATCTTTTGATGACCACTACTTGTCCCAAGCTCATACGTCATGGGGCTCTATAGAAACTACATCCTCGTACTGTCCAAATAACTCCTTAGGTACCTAGCTCTCTGATCACCCCCGTCTAGAGTCCATCAGGCACTTGACTTTGGTCAACTCTATAACCCGGTCAGAGCTCATTCACTTTCATATAGCTATGAATACTCTTTCCAATGGTCCATACCGTGAATGAATTGGCCTTACGGTTCATGCATACTTGCCTTTTTACTTTAAAACCTTGACTTAGAGGGTATGTGACACTTTCGAGCTCCGTTTGACTTTGTTCAACCCTCCAAAATAAGCGTAGATCAATGAACTTTCATATAGAGCTAAATACCCTTTCCAATAGTCTCTGTCATGCACGAATCGCCCTTACAGTTCGCACGTTCTTGCCTTTTTACTCTGAGAGCCCCTGTTTAGACACCACCGGGTGCTTCCGAGCCCTATTTGACTTTAGTCAACTCTCGAACCCGAGTGTGGATTGATATATTTTCATATGTCTCAGACTACCCTTTATAACAGTCCTAGCCATCCATGATTTGGATTTATGATTTTCATTATATTCCCATTTTCCAAAAAAGTCATTTTTAGACTGCCTATAGGCACCCTAGATGGCAGAGGAGTACTTCACTTCGCCAGCAAGCTAGGGGTATGCCGATAAGCAGGTCAGGCACTATGCTAATCAGCACACACCGTAACCATACTTTTTGCAATTTAAGGATACCATGACCTCATTCCCAGGGCCCCTAGCCCGCTCTGTTTTCGTAAATCATAACATTATCTCCTTCGAAATTACTGCACCATCATCCTAAAAATTCCATTTTGTATGCATTCACCCCACTTTTCTTAAATCACATTCTTCCCACTTCTGCCACGTATTTTACCATTACTCCATTACCATTCAACCACCATAAGAATCAGCCTACACCACCTCAAAATGAGTATCAAAGTTCTATAGGAGGTCTACCCTTATCTTTTTACATCTCAATTATTTATTACGATTAATTACTTTGTCTTCATTCTTGGTATATTTTATTTGTGGAACATGTTAATAGGAAAGATGCACAAATCCCATCATAAGAAAGTCAAAGATGTTTTAACATCTAATCCTTTATAGTTACTACACATGGATTTAATGGGTCCCTCTTGGAGTACTACCTTGTGTGAAAACTCCTACAATCTTGTCATTGTAGATGACTTTTATAGATTTTCTAGGGTTGTTCTTATGAGAGATAAATCTGAAATTTTTCAAAACATTTGAAGAATCCTTTTAGGATTGAGAATGAAAAGGATATCTATGTAACTAAGATTCAAAGTGACAGGGGTAGAGAGTTTAAAGATACTAATGTAGTACACTATTGTATAGAAAATGGGTGTAAACATGAGTTTAGTGCACCCATGTAATACCCCGCACTTTTATGGATATTTAAATTACATAAATGGGTGTAACTTGGAGATTTGAGGAATTATTGTGAATAATAATTTTTGGAATTTAAGAGTGTTAGATGATTTCGGATGTGTGTCACATTTACTTTGGGATCAAGTAAATGAGTTGGATAATTTTGTTACATCTCGCAGTTGGGTAAAGCGACAAAGAATAATATTTTAATTGGAAAACCCGCATTGAGATGAGTTTGGTTTAATTAGTGAATTGTAGTTAAGTGACTCGGATGGAAATTTTGATTGTGCAGTTGGTTTCGGAATGGACGAGATAATCAGAATCACTACACCAAATCTATCGAATTATCACAGTTATTGACCTTGACAAGTTAGACTTGTCAAGGTCAATGACCATGACAATTCTGGGGGTGACAAGTTTTGTTGTCAAGGACTTGTCACCGTCAATGACCGTGACAAGTTCATTAGACTTGTTACGGTCATGTCACGGTCCTTGACCTTGATAAGTTCTATCACGATTAAGGACTGTGACAAACCCGTGACATTTAATAAAAAATTCTCACAGTCATTGACCATGATAATTCTGGGCAGAATTGAAAAAAAATCTGCTGGGCAGTATGGCCACTGTCACTCCCCAGCAGTATATTTATACCTGTTATAGCAACGTTGTACCTGTTCAAACATCATATATCCAAATAAAATAGAGACAATGAAAATATACATTCAAAACAATATGTATCACAATAACAACTTAAAATAATTCAATTCAAATATTATCACTACATGTCTGGGGTAAGGTTAGCTTTGAGGAGGTGAGTAGGCCACACGATATACGAATTAACATAGCCAGTAATATACATTGTGCCACATTATTCGCGTAACCACAAGGGGGAGTTCTTCTTCCTGGGTATCACATGCGTGACGAGCACCTTGGACTCGATGTCTTGAAGAAAACGTCCATGAACTGGCATACCCTGGACGATATTCGGGTCCCTCAACCCCCGCCCTATCCGCTATCCATCAAATATGTCCAGTAAAAACATGCTCGGCCAACCAAGTGTCGACATAGGTCGGTTGAAGGGATCCGAATAGGGGAGTGGATCATCAAAGTCTGCATGTGTCGACGATGAAGCAGCGAGGTTCACATCATCATCATCCTGCACCTCCTCCTCCTGAACCTCCTCCTCCACCACCTTCTCCTTACCTTTCTCCTTACGGTTTTCGCCCAACAAATGCTTTATGAATGATAAGATATCTTGGACCGTCGCCTCCAAATGGGAAATCTTCGCGTCATGCAAGTCCACCATTCGAGCCAACCCGGTGTCGCTTGTCTCCAATCCGATGATCCTAGATTTGGCCACTCGCGAGCTCACCCCCTTGTCCTCCCCTTGCAATCAGCGCCAAGCACTTGGCTGAGTGTGTCTGTGGACAAAAATTCCTTGTTGGCATCAAACTGCAACTCATGCACTTCCTTAAGCTTTGCCTAAAATGACAAAAAGCACATCATTAGTATAATAAGTAAATAAAAAAATTATAACATAATTAATAAAAAGTAAACTGTCAGATTACTTCCAATCGTGGTCACGACTCTCAAGGACACCTCCTTATCCTTCTCCTTCTTCATCCAAATAGCCACATAAGTATCAAGCCTATGTGTCCTACCCCCAGGGCCACTCCTTGTCCCCTGAAATAAAATAAAGTAAAATTAGTATCGTCACCGCAAAGTAAAAAAATGCAGAATAATATATTTTTGTAGTTATAGAAAAATTAAATCTTACCATCATCCAATGCTCCAACTTGGCATAAGACGTCCTGCCGGAGTAGTGTCGTCCGTCTTATTTGATCGATTTTTCCTCCCTGATTGGTGAGATGCCAATTGTCGCTCCCAGATCTCATTGTCAATGAACTTTTACCATTGTGAAAATGAGATCGTCTGCTTCGGCGGGTCGGATTCACACATTCAGATAACGAACTCTCGGGTCTTCCTAAAGTATCGGGTCCTCATATTTTTCTTTCACGTCTTGTGTTTCTCCCTCAACTGATCCAAGACAAAATCGCGTAGCTTTAGATCCAGGCTGAATTGTTCCTATCCAACAAATACAATGTTAGTTGCGAATAAATATAAATATTGATATAAAATGAAATCAAAATTGAAATTGAAATATTCATATAAATATAAATATAAATTCATTACCTGTAGTACCACCCAAATAGCTAACTTGAGCTCATTTGGCACCTCCCTCCAAATAGTGTACCCCGGGCCGATGATCGTCTTTACCAGCTCGAGGGATCTCGCTAATAGACTCGTCTTGTTCTCAATGGCCATCCCAAATTTGCCATATTTGGGGAGCCTAGGGGCCAAGGAGCCCTCCTCGCCTCCGCTACCACCGAGCCCATATGACATCATCATAATCAGCATCATCATCCTCGACTTAAAACCTGAAGGAGAGATTTTTTGTAAAAAATGTTGTTATTAGTACAAATCAAAATGAATTAGAAGAAGACATGCAAATATGTACAATTACTACAAATCCAAATGAATTGTTACTGTTTAACACCTCAATTCTGAATTCCAAATCAACAGCATCTAGCTCATAATATGTAGAATTACTAAAAATCCGAAACATTCCCACCCCCACCCCTAATGCCCACACACACGCACACTACACAAAAGTGAAAATGATATAATGCAAATCAATTAAAAGCATTAAAAATGGATTGAAAAAATACAAATTGGAATATGTATTACAAATTGAAAAATTGTTTCAAATTCAGGTTATCATAAAAAATGGATTGATATCCGGTAGGAGCAACCAAGTCATCCGCACTACTATTTAGACGCTTTGGCACGTGTAGGACAATTGACCACGGCTCGTTGTTGATATGCTCCAAGTAAAACACTTGGTTAACCTTTTAAAATGCACAAACAAACAGATCATCGCTCACGTGGTCGTTGCTCTTCAACTTGGACAATTCAACCATGATCAAATTGGTGACAGGATTAACTTTACAAACATTTTTATCCTCAACTCTTACCCAGTCACAGTAAAATACAACCTCTTTGAAGCTTATATAATCCAATTCAAATATATTTTGAATTACAGCACAGTAATTCATTTCAGCTTCAATGAGGTTTTTATCTTTTGCGCTCGCTCGAAAGAAAGTAAGAGCCTTGTATGAAATTCCCGAGTTCTGTACATTTGTACTTTCCTCGTACACTTTTGCGCTGAATACATAACCGTTCAATCGATACTTTTTGTACTCTTGTGCCACGAACAAGTGTACAGTGGCTAGATGTGCAAGTCTTGATGTCGCATCACCCGCCTTAAGAGCTGAGAATATGGATAAATTAATTATACTAGTTGTAAAGTTTGAGTGTAATGTAACGTTATATAATTACCTCTTGTGACAACCACAGCCTAAATTCGTTGTCTGATTGTACCATTATTTTTCGTCTTTTATTGTTCTCACCGGCTTCATATTTTCTGCATATTACAAAATTAATCATATATAAAATAAGCTAAAATATTCTAAAATAATGTTAAACATTAAAATAATTTAAACTTACTTTTTCCATTCTTCGACATCTTCATGTGTGTCAAATAGATAACGAGCTACTTGTTCATGTTGAAAACTCGTTAATTTCACTCGTTTTCCCATCACATGACCACCATCATCGACGAACTCATCAGTGTCATCAACGTTGGTCGAGTTAGGCATATAATCCCGAGTATATATTGATGACTCCACGATGATGTATACCTTTGCAATTGATCCTTCAATGTATCGCGTATTCTTGATGTAATCTTTAAAAACTTTCATCAATCTTTCAAACAGATACGTCCACTGATATACAACTGGACCACAAAGAAGTGCCTCGTCGCATAGGTGTACCAACAAGAGAACACTTATGTCAAAGAATGCCTGGGGGAAAGTACTTCTCCAACACATAAATCGCTTCGGTCACTGCCAATTTTGCGGCCTCTATGTGTTTTTTATTGACTACCTTCTCACACAAGAGTGAGAAGGTAATACTAATTTGCAAAATAGCCCTCCGTAAATCCTTGTGCTTGGAGAAGCAGTGCTTAAACAATAGAGGAACTAATTGCATGATCACATGCCAATCGTGGGACTTACACTTATGTAAATCATGAGTAGCATAATTCACAATTCTATGCAAGTTGGACGAAAAGTTAGATCGGCCCTTCAAATTATATATTGTGACTAAAAGCACCTTCCTTTCCCAACTCGTAAAAGTAAATGCACCAGGGGGAATTATTGTCCTTCCCCTACTATCTTCTTTCAACCATAGTTGTGGCTTTAGTTTCAACGATTTAAGGTCTTTTGGTGCATTTTCTCTATCCTTCGAATGACCCCCCCCACCAAGGCAAGTGCCCACAATATGTTTAGCGAAGTTCTTATTTGCATGCATCACATCCAATACATGGCGCACCAGGTTATTCTTCCAATAAGGCAAGTCAAATAAAATTGACCTCCTAAACCATGACTTTCTTGTCTTAGTTTCATTCCCAGTTGGGGTCTTCTTATGCTTGAAATTCTTAAATTTGGGATTCTTACCTGGCATATTAGGGCCACATTCAGAAGATTTACTTTCAATTTTTGAACCTCAAAGGTGTCTCGACGGTAGCCTATGTTCAACCCCGCCAAATAAATAATTAGAACCTTTCTTAAATATAAAACTATGAGACGGGGGTAAAAAACTCCTATGGAAATGGTATACATTTTTTGAGCTAAAGGATAGACAAAGAGATTCAGTCTCCTCTCCTCAAATTGGACACCCCAATTTGTATCGGTCATACACTACGTTGAGGCAAAATGATCGTAGGCACTGAGGGATATGTGGCCCTTGAGTATGCGTTAACTTGGCATATGACCACAAAATCAGATGTGTATAGTTCTGGAGTTTCTCATCGACATATTTCTTGCTGACAAATGTGTATAGTTATAAGTACTTGTTCTTAACAATAAGAAGAAATATAAGAAAAGGAAAAAAAACCTCTTAATACAGGTATTTTTTTCAACTAAATACTAAAGATATATTTCCTTTCTAGCTGATATAGTCTGATACAACTTTTAGCTCAGTAATACATCATTTTACCCCACCAAAAAAATGACTTATGGTGGAACTGGTGAATAGAGAATTAGAGAGATACTTCTACCTATTCTCCTATATTTCACTGAAATTGTAGACTCCACCCCCTACTATTTTGACTCCTATTTGTATTACCAAAAAAAAAAGGAGAGAGAAGAATGGTGATTGTCCTAAGGTGGGGTCATAAACGATGTCCGTATGGGTTGCGGGAGGAGGAAAAATTTGGTTTGTTGGAGGTGGAGGAGAGGCTAAGGTCTGGAAGGTCATTATTGGAATTTTTGTTTTTGGCCATAGTCAATCTCTGCTTCATCTCACTTAGAAGGTGTGCTTTCTTCCTCAGCTTCTCATTCTCTTGTATTATGTAAAAGTTTTGCAAGTATAGATTTGAGTTTAGCCTTTCCAACATTTCCCCTCTTACACTTTACTGGAAACGTCTACCTCCCCAATATATTTCTCAATGGCCATAGCCCCCACAATATCTGACAGACTTCTTGTGTTTCATTCATTCACCGCGATGAGAAGAAATTTTAACCATTAGTAAGCCACTACTATATCATCAAATGTATCAACAATGTCCTAAAATTCATTCATACATCAACATAGGTAACTTATATCAACTAAACCAAAGAGACAAAGCACTTTAATAAAAAAATGCAGCACACAATAAACGTATTCGTGGAATGTGGAATAGGGAAATTTTAATAGCACTAATTAATTACCTTGAAGTTTACATACTTGGAGAGTCTTTTATATGGGATGTATCCAATTTCAGAAATCAAAAAACAATATTAAAAAATGCATTGAAATGTCCTACAGTCCTACTTCGCGTCGGTCTTCTATGGTGAGTGAGAGAAGTCGAGCATTAAATTCTCAAATCTCATGATGCTATATTTGTATAATCCGGAACAACATTAAACTCTATTTCCTTCCAATTATAATTTGTATCCATTGATAATAGGCTCCAATAAACAAAAAAAAAGTACGTTCGATTAAGAAAATAAACAATATATGGTCATTCGACATTTCATGGCAAAAAAAAAAACCAATGGCAATGCAGATCTGCACTTATTTATGAATTAAAAATGAAAAGCACTATATCCAGAAATAAAAATTTTAAACACTATGCATTTCAATTGCCTAAAAATATTTAGGCGATTAACTGTAATTCATGTAAGGAAAGATTATGAAGTTACCTAAACAACTGACAACCTAGCACCATCCCTTTTTAGAAGCACTGACAACCTGCACCAATTGTCGTCAACAAATACGCAGGAAAGAAGTACTGTCAAACATAATTCATATGTACTGCCAAACAATGAATACTATCATATGTACTGTCAAACAACTAAGCATAATTCATATGTACTGTCAAACAACGAATACAGTACATGTGTAATAGAAAAAAAATTAATAAAACATAAACCATAATGGAAAAATAAAAAGAAGTAGCAATTATCATAACTTTCCAGGAAGCTATTCTCGTTCAAAAAAAAATAGAAACTAAATAATTATCATAACTTTCCAGGAAGCACAGTGCTATATTTCCTCCACGATATCTTGAAAAACACTATGAAAAGTTTTTGCAAGTTGATCCACGATTGCTAATGCTGACACAAAAACCTTTCCCAACTCAAGCATATCCATATTTCGATCCAAACATCTATAGTTGGAATAATTTCCCATTTGTTTCGAGATAGAGTGCCCCCGAATTCTCTCATTTAACTCAATTTCACCTTGTTCCAAATTTTCCCACCTCTGTTGATGTTTATGTTGGTGTTGCTCCGTTCAATCAGTTTCATAATTTCAAACTAGCAACTGTTCGCATAGCTGCAGCTGTGCATAATTGTAAACGGTAGTAATCATCACTAGTGATCACTTACAGATCTGAGAGAGAGAGAGAGGGGGGAGGGAGGGATATTGATACCTGACCTTCATTGCCATTAATGAAACGTTACTCCAATTAATATCTAGGTGAATGACGCACGGTTCATGCGAGTGCAAGTAGTCAAAGCCTTCAAGAATCTCCTTAGACCACTTTTTCAATGCCTTCATGGAAACCAATTGATCTCCTCATCTCTCCGCTCCTGATATAGGGAAATAATACTCCGAGAAGAGTTGGTCGATTATCGTTTCATCTTCACAAAAGTTTATCAACTCAACCTGATTCCATGCGACCTGTACACCCGAACTTCAAAAAAAATATATGAAACATTATTATTTTAAAAAAACCAAAACAGATCTGGGTTTCAAAAAACCCAAAAAAGACCCACCTTCAGTTATCTTGGGAAGCATGAACTTGAGCGTTTTAAGGTGTGAGGTAATTTGATGTGTGGCCCAGCTAAATAGAATCCCCCCATAATATTTTTCTCCACTTCTTGATGATTCATCTGCGAATATTCATAAGCATTTATAAGCATTCTATGACAATTTACCATCCATTTAACAACATCAAATAGATGCATCCTATGACAATTTACCATCCCTTTTGAGTAGTCACAAGCATTTCTCTGGTCTAAATCATTAAGAATCCCCATCATCCATGCCTCTCGACATCTTAAAAATTATAGACGCATTTTGTATCCACCGAATACTCCTATTCGACGTAGATATCCAATAATGCGGAGACGTTCTGGCAATTGAATGTTTAATCTAAGTTTTTAAAGAAGCTGTGAAAGAAGAGATTGGGTTGTTTGATGGACTTTTGCAACAAGTGCTTGAATAATTGGTAATTTTGGGTGAGTTTTGCCAATATGGGCTTCCAGGTCTAGAGATTCATCATAATTTATGAGCAGTGTACTTCAGAAGTCGAAGATCTTCGTATGCATTCTAATTATTAAAGAAATCAACGCCCTAAGAAAATGCATTTTGAGATTGATTATAAAATATATGTGTGATGCAAAAACTGTCTTTTAAGAAAAAATAATTAAACCACGACATTTCATAGGGGCTTTTATGTTGATAAGTCCAACTGAGTGCCTTCATAACCATCAACCTGAAACGGGGAACATCTCCAACTGCGTTCCTCTTCCGACCAATTCATATTGTGCGAGAAGAACCAACAAAAAATGGGTTTTTCCGTTCATTTTTTATATAGGACTTCTTCTAAGTTTTAGCAGCCCACAAATATAGAATAAATGAAACACCAAATCAAAATTATAGTAAATTCATCACCTGCAAATAGATAAGAAAAGTAAGAATAAAACACATACAAATAAGACATGTATTGATTATAGCAATCCAACACAGAAACCCAAAAACAAATTATGGAATGAAAGTAAAATATCCATTTAGGAATTGTGTAAAACACCAATAAAAAGTTAAGAGCCTAAATAACAAAGATATGGGCTCAAATCAAAATATACTCGCATCAACCAGGTGTCCAAATTGGAGAGGTGGTGTTGGTTTATATTGTACCATTGCTTCCTTAGAATGGGAGTATGAAAATTGGGGGAAAATGAGTGTACACATACCTGTCAATACTCAATCCGAACACCAATACTCTTGCATCCAATGATTTGAGCATGAGAAAATGAAAATATGAACACAATGATTTGATAACAGTGTTGTAAGGATAATTTGTCCATCTTTATGTATATGTTATGTCATAAGCCGTTACAAGATTGATGGTTGAAAAGATCTCATAGTCATCAACAAAATCCGAAATCCGAAGATCAAAAGAAGAAGGAATTTGGGAATCAGACCGGACCGGACCGATCCGGCTTATCGGACCGATCCGACCAACTACCGGACCGATCTGCTTTGTCAGACTCCAGTAGCCACCGGACCGAATGCAAACCGATGGAGCAATAATTAGCCGAACCGATCCGACTGCTACCGGACCGATCTGCCTCTGTTAAAAAGAACAGATCCGGAATAGCGGACCGATCCGCTTCAGATAACGGACCGATCCGGCCTGGATAAGTTCAAACAGATCGTGGCCAGATTTTCTAGGGCAAAGAGTTCCTTATTTAATCCACGATCAGAGGTTGTTATTCATAAGACTTTCCCACGATTTTCAGAGCATATCAACTCTAAAGTCTTCACCTATTGAGTCCTATGATTCTAGGTTTTTAAGATTCACACATCTTCCATATCTATGTGAATCAAATTTTGTAACCCAAGAACACCATTGCTGTTGTTCAACCTTTGTGAAGTGGACCGCTTCTTCCTCTTCATTGCTGCCCTACTGGACAGGGATAGTTCCAGCCGCCAGCCCTACTGGAAAGGGAGTCTTCCAGCCGCGACTACAGAATCCGATACTTGAGGGTAATTCTTAGTCAAAAACTTGTATTTCAGTGTAATCCGATTGTAAGTCGTTTCTCTTACAAATTATAGTGATATACAAATGGTTTTGCCCCTGTGGGGGATTTTTCCTTAAACTTTGTGTGTTGAATAATTCTTGCATGATTTCATATTGTTTCAATCACACATAGTTGCATGTTTAGGGTTAATTTGGGTTAAAAGGTGTTTTAAATATAATTTGATCATTTGAACGCAAGCGCCAACTCTTTCAAATTGGTATCAGAGCGGGTTACGCTAATCTATCGCGTATTCCTTTTTCCGCAAAATTTTTCTAAGATATCAATTTTCTGAAAAAATTGATTTTTAAAAAAAAAAGTGCGTGTTCAAATGGAGAAGTCATATTATAAAATGCCTATTTTTGACGGGACAAATTATGCTTATTGGAAAGCCCGTATGAGGTCGGCTTTAAAAGCCATTGATGAACGTGTCTGGATTTTGGTTGAACGAGGGTGGACTCCTCCCACCGTGACTGTTGATAATGTGACCAACTTGAAACCTGACATTTCTTGGACTGATGAAGAATTTAAATGGCCATCTTTTAATTCTAAGGGTCTAAGTGCTATTTCTGGGTCTGTCACACCTGATGAGTTTAAACGCATAATGACGTGTACCACGTCAAAAGAGGCATGGGATGTACTGCAACTTACCCATGAAGGAACAAATGCTGTTAAAGAGTCAAAATTGCAAAATTTAACAACTCAATTTGAAACCATCACCATGCATGAAAATGAATGTTTTGATGAATTTTATGCTAGGCTTTCTGACATTGTTAATACTAGCTATAATCTTGGTGAACATATTCCAAATGCTAGAGTTGTTAAAAACATTCTTCGTTCCCTTCCTAAGCGTTTTATACCTAAAGTCACTGTGCTAAATTCCTTGGGTAATTTAAATACACTAAAATTGGAAGAACTTGTAGGAGATTTACAAACCTATGAAATAGACATGTTTCCTAAATCTGCCAAGCCAAAAGATAAGGGAATTGCCCTTAAAGCCCAAGAGAGAAAAAGTGAGGGTTGGGCAAGAAAGAAAGTCGAGTCATCTAGAAAGATAGAAAATTCGGATTCTGAATGTGAGTTTGACTTAGATGATTTGGCATTATTTACTAAAAACTTCAAGAAAATTCTGAAATTTAAAAAAAGTGGAAACTTCAAAGATAAAAAGAATTTTCAGAAAAATAAGTTTGAAAAGAAAGATTTCAAAGAACCACCTAAAGACAGTGAGAGGTGTTTTGAGTGCGACGGTAAGGGACACAGAGCGTTTGAGTGTGCCACTCGTCTGAATAGGGAAAAGGGTAAAGCTGTCCTAAATGCTACCCTTAGTGATGACAGTGAGGTCGAGTCGGTGGACTCGGGAGATGAGTCATCGCATGAGCGTAACTTCACCGCGTTCATGGCTAGTCATGTGAATACTCCTAGTTCTCCTCACGATGATGAGGATGATGCTTCACAAGGACACCTCGACAATGAAAGCGAAAAAAGTGAGGGGGAGGAGGAAGGTAGTGAGGACGAGAGTAACCTTCAACGCGCCTACGCCGAGTTATATAATGAGTCTTTCAAAACTAAAAAATGTAACAAGGCGTTAGTTCTTAGGATCACCGCGTTAGAAGAAGAGTTAGAAGAGACGAGAGAGAGAGAGTCCTCCACCTGCACCGCCATGAGAGAGAGAGAGTCTGCCTGGGCTAGTAAAGAGAATTTGCTTAGAGAGAGAGAGAGCAGTTTTGAGAAAGAGAAAGAGGACTTGACTAAACAAGTGGCTAGTCTTACGAGTGAGCTCCATTCCTCCCTGGAGACTCGGAAGAAACTTGAAGCCCTTGTTGCCCAGCTTACTCATGACCTTGAGAGAGCTAGGAAAGTCAAGGTACAAATCGAGGACAGATCTGGGAAGATGGGAAAGATGCTCCTCGGTCCCGCTTTAGGTTTTGGTGACAGGCAAGGAATAGGTTTTGATGGTGCCTCCACATCCCAAATTGCACCCGGACCAATTCCTAAGTTTACTACGACTCCTTATGGCCGTCATCAAAAACCAAGAAGGAGAGTTCGACCAAGAAAAGCAATCCAAGGTCCTCCTAATACTGTGCCCTTTCGCTCCCATTGCAAAAGAAACGGACACCTTAGGGATGATTGCTATAAGTTGGGTCGGACACGACGTACGTTTGCTCCACCACATCAGACTAATGAGTTTGCCAGTCTGAGAGAGCGTGTTGAGTTTCTAGCCGCCACATCACAGAGTTTGATGGAGGAATTCCAACGAATAACCTTACCATCAATGAATGCGCCTCGCATTCCAGCTAAAACCAATAAAAACAAGGGAATACAAAAAGGTACCTACTCTTGGGTTCCTAAGAAAGAGAAAAAGGCCCTTGTTGTCCATGTCGCTCTCAAAGCCCATAATACCTCACAGTGGTATTTTGACAGTGGATGCTCCAGACACATGACAGGTGATGTCTCATATTTTACTCATCTTGAGGATTATAATGACGGGAGAGTCACCTTTGGAGATGGTAGCAAATCTAGCATAGTAGGACGAGGTACAGTAGAGTTACCAGGATTTCCAAAGCTAGAGAACGTGCTGTACGTCAAAGGTTTGAAAGCAAACCTTCTTAGCATCAGCCAGCTGTGCGACGATGAATTTGCAGTGAAGTTTGACCGGAAATCTTGTAAGGTCTATAATCAAGCCGGTAAATTTTTAGTGCAAGGGGTGAGGACAGAGGATAACTGCTATGGGACTGAGCCCACATCCTCACTTGTTTGCAACAGCGCCACGATCACTCTTATGGATATGTGGCACCAACGTCTAGGTCATGTGAACGTTAGAGACTTATCTCGATTAGTCAAAAAGGACCTAGTACGTGGCTTACCATCACTTGGAAAGCCAACTTCCATGATTTGTGGACCCTGTCAGTTGGGAAAACAAATCCGTAGCCCTCATAGGAAGTTGAACTCCATTACCACCTCCCGTGTTCTTGAGTTGATTCACATGGATCTTATGGGTCCTACTCGCACGGAGAGTCTAGGTGGTAAGAGATACATTCTCGTCATGGTGGACGATTTCTCTAGATACTCTATTGTCGGTTTTCTAAGAGAGAAATCAGATGCTGTTGAATTCCTAATGACCAAGTGCCGTGTATTGCAAAACCAACACGGTGTCACTATTAACAGGATGCGTAGTGACAACGGCACTGAATTCACAGAAGCAAAAGTTGACCTTTACTGTGATAGCCTTGGGATCAAACATGAGTTTTCTGCTGTGAGAACTCCTCAGCAAAATGGGATTGTTGAGAGAAAGAATAGAACGATCCAAGAAATGGTTAGATCAATGCTTCAAGGTCGTAAGGTCTCTATGAGATTTTGGGCAGAGGAAGTGTCTACTGCATGCCACACGGTGAATAGGGTCTATCTGCATCCACACACACTTAAGACACCTTATGAATTGTGGACATGTAAGAAACCCAACCTGACATATTTCCGTGTCTTTGGGAGTAAATGCTACATCCTACGGGATAGAGAGCAATTAGGAAAGTTTGACTCCCGGAGCGATGAGGGAATATTTCTAGGCTATTC
The DNA here is from genome assembly GCA_949130495.1 of Sambucus nigra. NCBI lineage: Eukaryota > Viridiplantae > Streptophyta > Magnoliopsida > Dipsacales > Adoxaceae > Sambucus > Sambucus nigra. Next base: position 591,577,158 of record OX422208.1, read on the forward strand.
ATCGAACAGTAGAGCGTACCGGGTTTTTAACCTGAAGAGCTCTAAGGTTATGGAATCAATAAACGTCACCGTGCAAGATGATGAATCCCCGACGGTTATTGATCCCAACCTTCAGTGTGAGGATGAGAACTGTTCTGACAGTGATTTTCCTGTTCCTCTCCCACACTCTGTGGACCCTATTCCTGTGTTAGGGGACACACCTGCTTGGGTTCGCAAGAGTCATGATCCTTCAGCCATTGTTGGCGATCCCACTCTAGGGGTCAAGACTCGTGCTCAACTTGAGAACGTTGTTAGTCATCATTGCTACACGTCCAAAGTCGAGCCCAAGAACCACAAAGAAGCACTCAAAGATGAACACTGGATATCTGCTATGCAGGATGAGTAGCTTCAGTTTAAGAAGAATAATGTCTGGGAACTTGTCCCCCGACCTAGTGATACTAATGTTATTGGTACCCGGTGGATTTTTAAGAATAAAATGGATGAAAATGGTACCATAACCAGAAATAAGGCTAGGTTGGTCGCTCAAGGCTACACACAGATAGAGGGTGTAGACTTTGGGGAGACATTTGCTCCTGTTGCGAGGCTTGAATCCGTCCGCTTACTTCTCGCCATCGCATGTCATCTGCACTTCAAGTTATATCAGATGGATGTCAAGAGTGCCTTTCTGAATGGCATTCTACAGGAGGAGGTTTATGTGGAACAACCAAAAGGGTTTGAAGACCCTAAGCACCTGGATCACGTCTATTATCTGAGGAAAGCCTTGTATGGTTTGAAGCAAGCACCCCATGCTTGGTACGAGAGGCTTACTTCCTATCTCTTAGCCTGTGGCTTCAAGAGAGGGGGAGTTGATATGACGTTATTCGTCAGGAGAGATGACGGTGCTATTTTGGTTGCCCAAGTCTATGTGGACGACATAGTCTTTGGATCCACATGCTCCCAGCATGTTCATCACTTTGAGGAGGAGATGAAAAGTGAGTTTGAGATGAGCAAGGTTGGTGAGCTTACATTCTTCCTTGGTCTCCAGGTTCGTCAGCTAGAGGATGGGATGTTCATCTCCCAATCCAAGTATGCTAGAGACCTAGTGAAGAAATTTGGTTTAGACTCCGCTAAGCATGCACGTACACCTATGAGTACCACTACCAAGCTTAGTAAGGACACTACAGGCAAGGACGTAGAGCAAACCTTGTATCGGAGTATGATAGGTAGTCTTCTCTACTTGACTGCCAGTCGTCCCGACATAGCCTTTAGTGTTGGAGTCTGTGCACGATATCAGGCATCCCCAAAAGAGTCACATTTACTTGCTCTAAAATGTATTATTAAATACGTGAGTGGGACTCTCTCATACGGTATTTGGTATTCCTTTGATACCGATGACCGTTTGTCCGCCTATTCGGATGCCGATTGGGCCGGGGACGTAGATGGATGTAAGAGCACTTCGGGTGGGTGTTTCTACTTTGGTTCTGCTCTTGTCTCTTGGTTGAGCAAGAAGCAAAACTCCATCTCTTTGTCCACTGCGGAGGCTGAGTACATCGCCGCCGGGAGTTGTTGCACGCAACTCATGTGGATGAAGCAAATGTTGGAGGATTATGGGATTTCACAGGAAACCATGTTCATTTCCTGTGATAACACGAGCGCGATACACATATCCCGCAATCATGTCCAACATTCGCGCACAAAGCACATCAGGTTACGCGAGCACTTTATACGTCAGTTAGTTGAGGAGAAGGTCGTAACCCTGAGTTTTGTTCCCACCGACTGTCAGTTAGCCGATATTTTCACGAAACCTTTAGATGCCATTAGATTTGAGAGTCTTAGGAAGTCTTTGGGGATTTGTACAGTTGACTGAGGGGTTGGTCCATGTCTAGCGTAGGTTGCATTGTCATTTTCATATCCTCTGATGCCTATTGCTAGATTGTACTATTAGTGTGTTTTACTTATTTTTGCTTTTCATTATTCTTTGAAAAATACAAAAAGATTTTCTTTTTAGAAAAACACAAAAAGATTTTATTTTGATAAAATTTTTGAAAAAATTCAAAAAGAGATTTTCCTTTTATGGATGAGCATTAAAGATAGCCAAGTCACAACTTCATTCCATTTATCCATGTGACTGTTTTATAGAGATTTGAGAGGCTACATCATTTCATCCATGTGCTTAACATTGATTGGAGTCCTTGAGATGTAATTAGTGATATATTCCTACATGTTTGACTCCTATATCCTTTACTGCACACATGCACGGCTGTATTTGTTTATTGCACTTGTCTATCACATATTGGCTTGAGTGTTTCTATCTCAATTCTGTCTATACTATGTACAATATGCGATAAAACTTGACAAGATTGGATTGCATGTAAAAACCGTTTTGGTGAGACTGTGTGATTATTTGCATAACGGGGAGGGGCTGCGAAAGTTGATTCTTTATACTTTGCGCAAAAGCCACCGTTAAAAAGGACCTAAAAAATGGAGGTATTGTAATATCCGAGGTCCTAAGAGGTTAAAAGAGCCCGAAAAAATTTAAAGGCAATAAAAAGCAATTCATGCCAAATATGGGCCATTGTAGGTTTCACCATCAATTATCCAAAGTTTGAGAATTTAGTCACCATCAATTATCCAAAGTTTGAGAATTTAGTATACCTCTATTCAAAATATAAATCTGAGGGAGTTTGGTTGGAGATTGATAACGGGTTTGTACTTCCTTGAAAGTCCTGAAAAAGCATGAAAAACATTTTAGACGTTATTGGTGTAGAAATCACTTTGAGCTTTGATTTGTTGATTTGATATAGTCAATGTCTTATATTTCCAATCTTTTACACCAAAGGAAGCATTTGAGTTCATTCGTTAGGAATATCCAATATTCATCGTGCACATATGTCATGTTTGTATGCTTTGATTTTCCTATCGAATTTTGATCACACCCATTCTTTTACGCTATCACCGACTTGGTTGTTTTATGTTCTTTCATGGTGTGATTTTATGCCTTGTGTCACCCTGGTACTTGATTGCTTGATTTATTTCTCTCATTTGTCTATTTGGGGACATCATAAAAAAGGGGGAGAATGAATTATCTGATTATGGGGGAGTTTTGAAATTCTGAGAATATCATCTTAAATTGATATATATGCTTATGTTTATCTCATTTCAAACTCGATACGTCACTTGGTATTTTCTTTATCTCATGTGTGTAGGTACATCCTTGATAATCCCATGATACACACCCTGATGAGAAAAGCGTGAATATTCCTGAAGAATTGAAGAACAAACGATGCAGCCTTAGTCATATGTACCTCTTTCAGTTTTGGGTTCATGGAAGGGTAGATTTGTATAGGCATTGTTCATACTTGATAATTCGGATTTTTTATGTTTGTTCCGGCATAGACATAGGGGGAGATTTGTAAGGACAATTTTTCCATCTTTATGTATATGTTATGTCATAAGACGTTACAAGATTGATGGTTGAAAAGATCTCATAGTCATCAAAAAAATCCGAAATCCGAAGATCAAAAGAAGAAGGAATTTGGGAATCAGACCTGACCGGACCGATCCGGCTCAAATAAAAAGGAACCGATCTGGCTTATCGGACCGATCCGACCAACTACCGGACCGATCCGCTTTGTCAGACTCCAGTAGCCACCGGACCGAATGCAAACCGATGGAGCAATAATTAGCCGAACCGATCCGACTGCTACCGGACCGATCCGCCTCTGTTAAAAAGAACCGATCCAGAATAGCGGACCGATCCGCTTCAGATAACGGACCGATCCGTCCTGGATAAGTTCAAACAGATCGTGGCCAGATTTTCTAGGGCAAAGAGTTCCTTATTTAATCCACGATCAGAGGTTGTTATTCATAAGACTTTTCCACGATTTTCAGAGCATATCAACTCTAAAGTTTTCACCTATTGAGTCCTATGATTCTAGGTTTTTAAGATTCACACATCTTCCATATCTATGTGAATCAAATTTGGTAACCCAAGAACACCATTGCTGTTGTTCAACCTTTGTGAAGTGGACCGCTTCTTCCTCTTCATTGCTGCCCTACTGGACAGGGATAGTTCCAGTCGCCAGCCCTACTGGAAAGGGAGTCTTCCAGCCGCGACTACAGAAACCGAGACCTGAGGGTAATTCTTAGTCAAAAACTTGTATTTCAGTGTAATCCGATTGTAAGCCGTTTCTCTTACAAATTATAGTGATATACAAATGGTTTTGCCCCTGTGGGGGATTTTTCCTTAAACTTTGTGTGTTGAATAATTCTTGCATGATTTCATATTGTTTCAATCACACATAGTTGCATGTTTAGGGTTAATTTGGGTTAAAAGGTGTTTTAAATATAATTTGATCATTTGAACGCAAGCGCCAACTCTTTCAAGTGTTTCATGAATCCAAATCCTAAAATACTGTAATCAATTAGAGATAAAAACTATGAAAGAAATTAAGTTGATCTAAGCAACTAACAATTCATGGAAACCATTTTACACTATTTAAGTTGAATCTAAAACTTTTAGATACAGATGTAAACAGATCAGAAGAGCAGAGCATTGCTGATAGGTGAATAATATACGGATGGTCATTAAAATGTTGCTGAGATATGCCTCGTGTGGGGATCGACTGATCACTACTGAGTCTAGAAACATAAAATGCGTGTAAAGAAAAACCAAAAAAATTAATAGTGAACTAAGTTTTAATATTTTGAGATGTTAATATAGTTAGCTGGAATCACACTAAGTGTTAATATGCTTAACATAAATGATGTGCATATTTAACAAAGCACATAAACCCATGCAAACTACTATATTCAACTCTAGTTAACAAAATACACATTACACACATTTCTAGTTATACACAACGTATCAGTGAACAAAATACACATTCCACAACGAATTAGTAAATGAGTCAGTGAACAAAATGCCTCTGATATGCCTCTGATGTACAATACATACCTATGATATGAATGTATAAACCACAGATATAATATACAAAATGCCTCTGATATGAATGTATAAAATAGAGATATGCATACCTCTGATGTACAAAATGCCTCTGATATGCCTCTCATGTACAATGCATACCTTTGATATGCTAAAAAATATAAGCAAACAAAATACATATCAACATGAATTTTTAATGGGACTTTGAATATTGGGGTTTAATTGGTTTCATTAGTCGATAAATAAATGAATTTTGAAACTCTATGATATAAAGCAAGCATATATTGTGTGATAGATAAAGTGATATTGTGATTCCATTTCAGAAAATATTTTGTGTCTATTAGATATTCTACTCTTGTTCATGTTCAACATATAAATTACCATGTTGAGACCATGTATAAGGCTCGTGATCATTGCCAGTACAAATGACAGACCCAAAGAAGAGGTCAACACAAAAAGGAAAGAGAGAATTGAAAAAAAAAACATACCTAATTATGATAGCCAATAACAAATGAGCAATGGGCCTACCAAGCCAATTGTGATTCCAAAAGTTAATGTGAACACCATTGGCAATAACCTAAGTAGATTGAAGATTAATGATGGAAAGAGGCTTCTGGAAACCATGCCAAACAGAGGATATATTAAATGCACAACTATGAGTGTCAAATTTTTACCTTGCTTTGAGAAAGTTATTCCAATGGGCTATCTTGGAAGAGATTGTCCCAGGTGTGTTTCAGATTGGCACATTACTCATCTCTATATAACCTATTTCTTTAACACATCTTCACTTCATAATTGAGAACTGATATAAAAACTTGAGAGATATTGGCAAAAATAGTACTCGCTTTTAGAACCGACCAAGTTCGAACATACACTGAGTACGCACAATCCAAATCCTGTAAAAAAAAATCTTGATGTTAGATGTGATGGAAAAGGAACCCTAAAATTTGAACATAATATTCAAATCTAATATTCATACCCAATATCTAAAACTCTGAACAATACCCTACAATCTCTAAATAATACCCTAGCATTTGGAGTCCATATCAAAACAAAAGTATAATACTCGTGCTCAATACCCAAAAATCACAAACAATTTTTAAAACAAAATAGACTCGATTGCTATGAAACTGGAATGAACGACCTACGAAATAGACCCGGTTGCTATGAAATCAAACCTGAAAACCGGCCCAAAAACAAATTCGGAAACATACCCAGTTGCTATGAAAAATTCTTCCTACTACTTCAATACCAAATGTGTTGCAATTCTTAAGTACCAAATCAGAACCGATTGCTCTTGATCGTTTCAAATGAAAAAAAATTACATTAGTACTAAATCATATACATGGATGGAAACAAAGATAGGGAATACCAACCACTTCGGAATGAGAAATCGCACGGAGAGAGAGAGAGAGAGAGAGAAAGTGAACCACGGGAGAGATCGCTAAGAGAGAGTGGCATGAGTTTTGGGGTTTGTGTGGTATGAGAGAGTAGCGGAGGGTACGTGTGAAATGAAAGAATAAGGTTACTTACCATTTTATCCTTTTTTTTTTAATTTTGTGTAAGAGTGGGAGATAAAATTGAGTGTTGGAAAAAAGGGGGAACTCAAATGATAGAGGGGTAAATTAGGTAGTGCATGAAAACGTTATATTGATGACATCATCTTTTCAACTTGTGACATACATAAGTTTTCTACTTTATTTTATATATATATATATATATATATATATATATATGTGTGTGTGTGTGTGTGTGTGTGTGTGTGTGCTGAGGGCCTAATGGATCTCGACGATCAAAATTGTCATGTAGTAGTGTATCGGGGGGTTCCTTGTTTGGATTTTGCTTCGCGAGACACCCCACGCACGAACATAGCACAGTGTTGAGAATGGGGAGAAGTTTATCCCTTAGTACTCAGATTTATTGGGATTTTCAGAGATTGGGTGAAGCAGATTAGTTAGGCAGGGTAGCTTAACTAGGTTGTTTAATAGGTATGCGATAGGTGTGCACTATTAGAAGAGGGGTAAGGGGTATCTTATGGGAGTGCGATACCAATTTAAATATGGGATAAATCATATTTAAAATATATATATATATATATATATATATATAGCATTTATGCACTTGCAAAATCTTTTCACAACTCGGGCCCTGACCCGTTTATCTATTTTTCCTCTTTTGCTATATATATATATATATATATATATAGGTGTCCAGACACAGGGACGCCTGGATGATGATTCCTTCGAATTAGACGTTTTCTGCAGCATCTATGGATGCATGAAGGTTTCTTCTAGACACTTCTATCCTTGATATCTAGATAGGAGGTATTGTAGAACCATCTGGGCCGATAGCCCAAATGTATTTATTTATTCTTTTACCGCCTTTTAATGCGGTATTCAATTTGGTTGTATTATGTTAAACCGAATGTTCGATTATTTTATTTCATTTCAGTTTTGTATATATAAATTGTGTGATGGTTTTACTTTTTGGTTTGATTAAAAAGATTAGTTAAATAAAATTTTGACGCCAGCCTAATAGGTTATTAGTAATTAAATTGGTTTTTGATAGTGATGCTGAGAATGAACAATATGAGACTCTTGTTTTAATTTGGTATAGGATTGATCACCCAGTATTTTATTAGGCAGGGTGTCACAACCCAAAACCCCTCAACAAAATGGTGTATCTTAAAGAAAGAACAAAATTATATAAGAAATGGCTTGTGTCTTAATTCACACTAAACAATTGACAAAATATTTTTACATTGAGTCTACATAAACTTCATTTCATATAATCAATAGAGTGTACTTAAGGAAAAACTCTAAACAAACTGCATACGAAATTTGGTATGGCAAATAATGTAATTTAAAATACTTTAGGTTGTTTGGCTGTGAATGCTATATTTGTAAAGATAGAAAACACTTGTCTAAATTTGACACTAAGGGGGATACGGCTATGTTTTTAGGCTATTCTCAAAACAGTCATGCATATAGTGTGTTTAATATTAAAATAAGAACTATAATGGAATCCATTAATATTTTTGTGAATGATAGTGTTTCCTATCATTTGGAAGAAGGTGGGAATCCTTTACCTATTGATCAATCTGAAAATGAAAATGTACCTAAAGAGTCTACAGCTAGTGATTATGACTCTCTACCACCTGATGAACCTGATGTTCCTAATTCGGTTCAGGAAAATCACACAAAGAAAAACAATGTAGCAAATGTTACAGACCCCATAAGAACTAGATCTTAGTCTTTTAATGTTTTATTTTCTTCTTATGTGCTTTCGATTAAACATAAACATGTAAAAGAAGTACTAATAGATAATTCTTGATTTTTATCAATGCAGGAAGAATTAGGGAAGTTTAGACTAGGGGTGGAAGCGGTACGGGTTTTTACCGTACCGTACCGTTTTGGTCCGAAAAAAAATGATTTTACTTTCGTATATTAAAATACCAGAAACCGGTCTTACCGAAACCGAAATTACCATAAAAAAGTTGGTTGATTTTAGTTTTAATATTTAAAAAACCGATTTACCGAAATTACCGTACCGAATTTTTCAAAACCAGAAAAAACGTACCGAAATTATCATACCGTACCGAATTTACCGAAACTAGAAAAAACTGTACTAAAATTACCATACCATATCGAATTTACAAAAATTACCATACCGAATTTACCGAAACCAGAAAAAGTTGGTTTTGGTTAGGGATGGCAATTTTCTTCGAAAATTCGGGTCCCCGCAGATATCCGAAAAAATCCCCAAAAAATCCTCGAATATTCGGGGATCAGGGCGGGTTTGGGGAGTAAAAAACATCGCCAAAATTTTTTGGGTCAGTTTCGGGTATACCCTCGGCCCGAATTATTAATATATAATAAAATATATATATTTATATTAGGGGCTTATACCAAATAGTCCCTCGAACTTTTTTTAATACACGTTTAGTCTAAGCCTTTTTATTTTGCACCAAAAAGTCATTCACCATACTAAAAAGGCTTTACCATTCCGCTGATGCGGACCTTTAAAGATAAGAGAATAAGAGACTTTTTGGTACAAAATAAAAGACTTGAACTGAATGTGTATTAAAAAATGTTTGAGGGACTTTTTGGTATTTGATCCTTTATATTATAATAAATATATAAGTATAAAATATATATGTTTATATTCAAATAACCATAAGCGCCGCTCCCTCCCTCACTCATCCCCCTCATCTCTCCCTCATCTTCTAACCTTGTAGCCTCACTCATTTCATCTTCTCACCATGACTCAGGTTAGAAGACCCGCTCATTTCACCTTGTAGCGCCGCTCGTCTCATCTCATCTCATCTCCACGACTCAGACAGTCTGAGTCGCTCACGACTGTACCATTTGATTTTGTTGAGCCGTTCAGTATCACCCCTACTGATTACGCCGTTCAGTTTCGTTGGTATGTTCACGACTCAGACTTTTATCTTTGATTTTGGCATTTTGATGTTTGGTTAAGTGAACGCCACTTTTTAATTTTGATTTTTGGTTAACTTTTATCTTTGTTAAATGTTTTATGTTGAGACCCAATTGTTTTATATTAACAATTGTTGATTTGAAGACCTGCCTCTTGACAAATGAATTATTTCAATTTGGATTTCGATTTTACTGTTACCATTGTTTGAGATAACCATTGTTATTGTTACCATTGTTTTTTATCTCTCCACTATATTTTTTTTATCAGACTATTATTAGACTGTCTATTTTTTTTAGATTTAACAGTATACTTAATTATAATTTTAAAAAAACGGGTTCCCCGCGGGGAAACCGATACCCGTTTTAAATGGGGATAGAGATCCCCGAACCCGCTATAACGGGGAATGGGGAGGGGACGGGGAATGATATTTCTAATGGGGACGGGGATGGGGATGCTTTCCCCGACCCTAAATCGACCCGTTGCCATCCCTAGTTTTGGTTTTGGTTTTAATATTTAAAAAAGTTGGTTGGTTTTGTTTTTAGTTTTTTGGGGCTTTTAGTGTTGTTTACCGAAACCAGAAAAAACCAAAACCAGAAACTAGAAAAAACCAGAATTTATTGAAACCAGAAAAAACCAAAACCAAAACCAGAAATTACCAAAATTATCGAAAAAACTGAAATACCGGTCGGTTTGGTTTTGGTATTGATTTTGGTATACGGGTGGTAAACTGGTATGATTTGGTTTTACCATCCAGAGTTTGGTTTTAGTATTGGTATCTACTATTTATAGACCAAACCGTACCGCTTACACCCCTAGTTTAGACTAAATGATGTTTGTTATTTAGTCCCACGTCTTACTCATATTAACATAATTGGGACAAGATGAATATTTAAGAATAATGAGTTTGGAAATATATTAAGAAATCAGGCTAGATTAGTAGCACAAGGTTATTCTCAAATAGGTGGAATACATGTTGATGAAACCTTTGCTTCTGTAGGTAGACTAGAATCTATTAGACTCTTACATGTTGTATCGTTCCATTTAAATTTAAACTTTATCAAATGGACGTAAAATCTACTTTCTAAATAGAATTTTAAATGAAGAAGTTTATGTTGAACAACCTAAAGGCTTCTTATATCCTTTCTTTTAAAATCATGAGTTTAGATTAAATAAAGCCCTTATGGTTTAAAATAGGCCCCTCGTGCCTAGTATGATAGATTACCGAATTCCTAATTGAAAATGGTTTCCGACGAGGGGGAGTAGACTTTACAATGTACACTAAACGTAAACAAATATTTTCTAATTGCTCAAGTTTACATTCATTATGTCATTTTTGGGTCCACTTATCCTTTGGAAGCTAAAAAACCTATTAACATAATGAAATCTGAATTTAAAAAAAAATTATGATGGGAGAACTCTAAGTTTTCATAGTCTTCAAGTAGCTTAAAAACCTTATCATGTCATTTTTGTCAATCTAAATATGCTACTGATTTGATGAAACATTTTGGTTTAACTACCGCTAAGACTGCTAGAAAACCTATGAGTTCTACCATCAAACTTTTAAAAGACTTATCAGGGAAAAATATTGATGTCACATTATATCGTAGTATAATAGGTAGCTTACTTTACTTAATTACGAGTAGACCCGATATAATGCAGTGTGTGTGTGCACGTGCTAGAGATTAATGGGAATATAAAAAACACCACTTATATGACATAAAACGCATTCTTATATACATAAGTGGAACTATAAACTATGGTATCATGTACACCTTTGACACGAATTATAAAACAATTAGGCATACAGAAGCTGACTGTGCTATGTGTGTTGAAGATAAAAAAAAAACATTCGGTGGTTGTTTTTACTTAGGATGTAATCTAGTCTCCTGGTCATCTGAAAAGAAAAACTATGTCTCACTTTCATTAGTAGAAGTCAAATACATTTCCACTAGCAATTGTTGTACTCAACTTTTATGGTTGAAACAAATGTTAAGTGACTATGACTTAAATGAAAAATATGCATTAATCTTATGTGACAATCAAAGTGCAATTAGTTTTTAAAAGAATCCTATTTTCCATTCTTGACAAAAAATATTAAAATGAGAGAACACTGTATTCGAGAATTGATTGAGAAAAAGGAAATTGACATCGAATATCTTAACACTGAAGATCAATTGAAAAACCTATTCAAAAAACCATTAGAAAATCAACATTTTAAATCTTTTAGAATGTATATTGGTGTTTGTGCATACCCTACTTAATGTGTTATGATTGTTTGTTAGTACCTCTTTTATCATAATATCTTGTGGTTATAACATCCTACTAGGTTCTTTCCTACCCTTTGTCCCTTTGTAACAAACGGGGGTGAATGTGAGACTCTTTATATTATTTTTGGGAGAATATGAGTCTTTTAGGACATATATTGTTAATTGTGTTATGTTATTTTCCTTTTAGGACATGTGTTGTTAGTTAAGTTGTGAACTCACTGTAAGGACACAAGTCTCTGATTGAGTCTTAATGTAGTGTTGACTCAATTACGGATAAAAATATTTGAGTCATAGGATGGGGTACAAGTGTATCCATCCAAGCCTATGACATATTAGTTGAAGACGTAACAGCCAAGATTATAAAGCTTCATCATATGTCGGATTTATTGTTCCTCATTTCTACGTCAACAACATTGTTCCACTGCTCCTAAGGTATGAATGAATTTTATATATATATATAGGAGCTTCGAAATTTATTAGGTGTACTTTATAAATCTTTTGTAAATAATTTTAACAACTTTGTTTTACTCAGAAAATAGTTTTTAGAAATTTTCATAAAAATTTTTGGGCTTAAAAAGAATTTTGCATTTCCTGGTAAGTCATTCGAATGAACTGGAATCTCGTTCAAACGAGATTCTCAGGTTATTCGAATGAGACTTCTAACGAGATTCCTTTTTTCACTTTGGAACATCGTTAGTAAAGTCGTTCGAACGACTTTGGCGAGAACAGTTTTTTTGGAAGTTTTGGACAGTTTTCTCCATGTTCCCACTATCTTTTCCCCACTACTTTTTGGCAGAATTATCAAGTGCGGGAACCAAATTTTCATCAGTGAAATTTTCACATTCTTAAGACCTTTTAGAGAGAAAATTCTTTCAAGAAAAAATTCCATGTTTTTTGTTTGATTTTTATGGATTAAATTCACCAAAAACACATACACACCCATTTGTTTAGTTTATTCCAAGTTTCTACATATATATCCTTTGCTTGGAGTGTTTGGCACCGGGTTTTTCTCTACACCTCAAAGAAGAGAAGTTTGGGTTTACTTCTACATCCCACAAAGAAGAAGACTTGGTTTTTCCGCGGCTTTCTCGTACGGTGAAAGGCACCGTGTGTGGTTGATGGGTTCCTAGAGCTTCATTGGTCGATTCCAAGGTCTCGGTGGATTCCGAGATTATCGAATAGGCAGAGTTAGTTATAAGAAGACGCGTCAGTGGCTTGGACGGATTCAAATCGAGTTGTTGTAAGTCATCTGTCTTGTAATCATAAAACCATACTTAGTGGACTTAAGGCTAGGGCCATCCGAGACTTTTTCCCGTTGTGGGGTTTTCTTCGTACATCGCGGCATAGTGGTTGTTTACTTATTTTATCTTTTGTAATATCACATTAGATGCATGCTTAGGTAAAAAGATAAAATTGGTATATTTAATTTGGTGCTAATTTAATTTGGGTAATTATTAATTTAATTCAAGTCATTAATTTTATTGGATAAAATTTGGTTTGGCCTAATTTGAAAAAATGGATTAATTATTCAGTTAGGAAAATTTCTAGGACTTGGGTTAAATTGATTTTTGGGCTTAAAGTTAAATATTCACAAATTTGATTTTTAGTATAATTTTAATTTTGAGAAAATTAAATTTTGATTTACTTTAATTTTAATTTGTGAAGAAATTTATTCTTGTTTATGTGGTTGTTTAGTTGAACCATTTTTATTCCGCATTTAAAGGAAAATTGACTTTTCCGAATCTCGTGTATAGTTGAGTTATGTATTTGTGTGTGTAAGACTTATTTTTTTGAGTCTCAATTTGGGTTTTCCCGAAATTGGTTAAAGGGGGAGATTGATAGTACCCTTTCTAGATCCCAAGGATTTTTATTGGCTTAATTTTGTAACAATAGTCCTAAATTCACTCGGTTCATTGCATACATTAAACAAAATCCAAAAAGATCTTCACAAAATTTTGAAATCATTTTCTTTATAAAACCCTAATTCTAATTTTTGTAATATATTCCTTCTTTTTCTATTTATACACAATCTATGTATTTTATACTTAAAACATTTTTTATATTATAAATTTCTTGATCTTATAATTTTCCAGATTTTTTAAATTAATTTTAATTTTTAAATGATATTCTGGAATTTTGAAATGTTGGCTTAAAAATTTTAAAAGAAATATTTTAAATTGATTATCGTTTCCAAATTAATTTGATCATATAACGAAACGACAATTTTTGATAGATAAATGGTCGTTTGGTGTGTGATCCGCATGATTGGTTTTGGACCGATCAACGGCTTGTGTGTTGCCCACGCGATTTCATCACGTGTGAGCTTGGGGGATGAGTATGCTCGACTACAGACTGTCGAGGGTTGTTTTACCATTTCACCCCTCACAGTGTTGTGGTCTTTTACGCATATACCCTCACTGACCCCTCTTTTGTGTGATGCCATTCTTGACCTTAGATGCCCTTGGTTATTTACCTCTTTGCCCTTATTTATTGGGGAATTATTGTTAAACTAGGGCCACTTATCATCTGTATATATAGAAGGCTTGGGGCTTTATTTTTTAAGTCGAGCAAATTTTCAAAATCTAACGTAAACTGTGCCAAAATTTTCTTAGACTTTCTCTCACTAAACTTTTTCAAATCTTTACATTTGTTTGAGAGTTTTTCTAAACACGTTTTATCCTAAAAATTCTACAATATATCTCGCGAGTGAGGATGAGTGCTTAGATGGTGTGTTTGAGTGTTGAAAGGCTTTCTAGTTTTTGAGTTTGAGGTTTTCTGGGTTAATCGTTTGAGGCTTTTGGAGTTTGCTAGTAGAAGTTTTTCCTTTTACTTTTGATATCTCTGTTGGGGGGTATTTCTAAATCTTTTACATACATGCAAAACGATATATTCTACTTGTATGTGATTTTTGATTTGTTTAATGTTTGAAATTTTTTTGACATGTTTTTAATAAACCCTAATTTTAAAAACTTATTTTCTTGTGCTGATCTATCTAAACATGTTATAAAACACACACACACACACACACACAGATATATATATATATATATATATATATATATATATATATATATATATATATATATATATATATATATATTATGTGTAGTAGATTTGATTTAAAAACTAAATCTCTATTTGAAACTTATATATACTTGGAAATTAGATTTGGTTCTATTATGTTCAAAATTATGTACATCCTTTGTGGTTTTGTAAAACTCGCGATCTAAACTTTCTATACACAAGCTGATTTTCTATTTTTTCAAGTTGAGATATCAAATCATTCAATTAGACCCTTTTTATCGTTGTGTTTAGATTTGATCTTACAGTCATATGTGAAAATCAAAAAATTATCAAACTTGATTTTTGTGTCACCTCTTCACTGGATACTCTAGTTTTTAGTGTGAAGTGGTGTGTGTACTTCTAGTCTACCTTTTGTTTGTTCTGGTCTGATTCAGTAGTTGTGGGGTTGTTTAATGCTAACCTTGGTATACTGGGTGTATTGATATTATTGATTCATTTACACATTATAAACTATAATGTGTACATGAAGTGTTGTTATAGTGGACTTGTGGTGTGTTAGGTCTTGGAACAAAAAGACCCGAAGTTTTCCAGTACACTGGTTTTTCCATTATCAAACTATTGTGATCAAATCCCCTTCTCCTCGTCTCATTTTGTTTCCACCTTTTGTTTATTAGGCTTTGAACATCACACCAACCTGAACTATTTTTTCTCTCTCTGTGTATATTCAACTATGAAGTTTAAAGAGTTTTTACCAAAGAGTTAAAAGACAATTTGAATCTTAACACTTTTGTGTAATTGATTACTCTTTTATAGTGATGGTATTGGCTTTGATGATTCGAACTGTTTCGCTACTAAAGACAAGACCATCATTTGCTTTAGAGGGGCAACGACAAGCTAGGGTGTTAGAAAATGTCAACCCAAAGTTTCCATTCCCTTTCATGTCTACATGTGTACACACTATGGTTTGAGTTATTTTTGCATTTTATTTTCCTAATGGTTATTATTTAAAAAATACAAAAATATTTTGTTTGTCTCTTGAGTTGTCTTTTGGTATCAGTTTAAAAATGTTGAAAAACTCAAAATTATAATTGCTTTATGTGTAGTTTAGTTTTTCACATTTTGTGTGGTATATTGGTGAATCCACTTCATTTCATATTTCCTTGTGTCTAGGACATTTTATTATGACTTGGAATGCTTAAATTGTTGTTAATAATGTTAGCATGGAGTTGTTCGATTTTTATTTGCTTAATGGATTCACTTTGTATATGCATCCATATCCACATGCACGAGCTCTTTTGAACTTTAACTTTAAATGTTATATTTTAGCTAAGTGAAATTTTATCCTATCAATCTTGCCAACTACACATCTTTTGACTATGGGCGATTTGTGCCTGTAAGAGTCGTTGCCCATGAGTATGATATTTTTTATTCAAAATATGAGGATGCATGGGAAATTTCTATGAAAGGAGCAAATCTCCTTTACAGAAAAGCTACTGTTGGCATGCGCTTAAAAACTAAAAGGAAAAAAGTAAAGATTAAAGGTCAACATGTTTGTTTGATTGATTTTCAAAATTATATATTCAAAAGAATTGAGTGAAAAAATATATGATAAATTTTTAGCTTTTGAGGGTGTTATAGGTGAAGATCAACGAGTTTGCACAATGAATCCTAGTTATAGTTATCATTCCATGGCACTATTGATTTATAGAATTATCAAAATTCTAGGCTTGTGTGTATTTTTCTTGTTTGTTTATTGAGTTCAGTTTATCTTAAGGCTCAATCCTAGATTGATAAAGTTTTGCAGTCAAACAAAACTCCTTGAATATTTTTGAGGGATTGGATCATAATTTATTTGTTTCTGGTTCATGTACATTCACTCCATCTCACATATTTAGACACATCAATACTATGCTAATGTGTAAAGCTTATATGCTTTGTGTTGTTTATACACACACACACACACACACACACACACACACACACACACACACACATATATATATATATATATATATATATACATATATATATATGCTTGTGTGTCATTGGTATATTTTTCATATTTATATATCATATCATTTTGTTTGAGTCTTTGCGTTTGCATTTAATCCGTGTTTGCCATGTGCTTTATCTTTGGATCAAATTGCGACACCCTGCACTATTCTAATACCGGGTAATCAATCCTTTATTAAAATAAAATAGGAATTTAATATGATTTCATTCCGAGGATCACTGTCGCAATAAGTAATAATATCTAAAACATAATAAAACCATACATACAACTGAACAACTTAAATAACTGAATGCATAAATAAATAATCGTGAACCGAATAAACCATTGGTCATTACAAATAACCATCCAATGTAAATAACAACTGATAACTGATAAAGTTCGACATGAAATAAAACCCTATCCAACTACGGGCAACATGCCCAAAAGGAAATATCGAAAGGAAACCGCATCCAATGTAGATAGAGACGATTGAAGTGGCCACAATCAAAACCACCAGCATTCATAGCTACTTCTTGCAACACATTAAAGATCTATCCATGTTATCCCAGTTGCTGCTCCACACCTAGGGTTTTAAAAAGAAACCCCAGAAAATAAATTTTCCCATAGGTCAAAGCTCGAAAATGTTTGAAAATACTTTACAAGTATTTAACTTCTTTAAACAAAAAAAAACACATAGCGTATTACTTTCATAATTAATGTATCGATCGCACTCACATGAGATTAAACCTCGCCTCTCATCTATAGTGCGTGCCTAACACGTCCATTTTATTTTCCTAATTGTACTACCCAATCAAACTAGGACAATAACCACTATTAAATCATATCCCACTAAGTGTCACAATTTGCAAACCATATACTACCCCCACCAGGTATCCTCTTTTAAGTAATAACTTAGCTACACACTTGTTATAAATGGATGTACAAATGAATACAATAACATATCTACACTGGATCTATAAATAGATATTCCCAATATAATGACATGGCTATACTCCCGCTATAAATAGATATACTGGCGATATAACATCATAGCTAGACCTGCGTTATAAATAGATATACACATCATATCTCACATACATATGTATCGCTTAATACATATGTATAACTATATCCCTAGATCTGGAACCTCAGGGATGCATCCCTCGTGTGCTATCACGTTCCAGGCATATCACGCATCACAGTGAGCCACCGGATCAGAATCTCACCACCGAACCCAAAATGTAAAAACAAACAACGTAGGCGGTCATAAACATACATCCGAGGGGTCATAACCATACCATATCATATCCAATCAGTCTCCCAACCAACATATATCCTTACACATGGATAGTGGTCATGCAATAGTATTATGACTTAGGGAATCAATCTAACGTTTGCTGGTCAACACCAGGGTTGATCACCCACTATTCGAAAACTCCTAACGATAGCACTACCTAGTAGGTATGTTCAATATAATCAAGAAATACACACACACACAAGCACACACATATACATACATACATATATAGTACTGACCTCCACAGTGTACTAGTCTCCCAAATCCCAAAGTCTGAACTGTTTCCCGATTGTACATCTCATTGTTCACTCACTTGAATACCCAGTTCTCCTGACCAAAACCCATCTATTCGGTGGCCTATCACCCATATCAAGGCTTGGAAAGCATTCCCCAGTAGTCCATTGTACCCTGAAAGCCCCTACGACCATTCCTCAAGTTCTAACGGGTCAAAATAACACAAACAAAATTTGGGCAGGCCACTAAACCAAATTGCCTCTCTTGAAAGACCGATCCAATTTTCACAACCGAACTGATTTGCTCCCATAGTAAATGGGTTCGATTTGCTGGGCTGCCAATCATCCTCTTTCTCGAATTTTCACCTCTCAAACCCTTCAATGGAGGTCCCAAGCCTCTCCAAACATAAAATTAATACTCAACATCACTGTAATATCATCCCAGAAGTATACTAACATCAAATTAAATCTGAATCTATTCTCGAAACCAAAGTATTCAAAATCATTAATCAGTTCAATCAAACCTTGAATTAATCAAACTTGAATTTCCATTTATGAAAACACCCTATCAATGTTCTACATGTTCATACTTGTAAACCCATAATTTAAATGATGAAATTCTTATACGTTAATCATCAATTAATCTCAATTAAAATCAATGCTTGAATCATCCTTCACATCTTCTTCAATTAAATACCAAAGTTCACATCTTTTATATCAGATTTAGTCTTAACTAACTATGAATGTAATTATCTAAAAAATAGCATCTAAACCTTTTGGATATGAATCCGAAGTCCCCCTCTACGTAGGATGATTTTGAATTCAAAGATGTTCTTCTCCTCTCTTCTCCAAGGTTCTTCTCTTTTTCTCCTCTTAAATCTTTCTCTAACTCACAATTATGCAAAGATTGAAAAGTGGGCTATAAAGCACCTTCGTAATCCTTATATACTCCCTAATTACACTCTAATCCCATTTTCTCATTAAACCTTAGGTGTAAAAAGATCACTATACCCCCATACGAGTCTTACTATGCCTAAAAAGCCCCCGGAACACAATTATAACATCTGGGTACCTATTTTGGACTATTTCAACCCATTTTCGAGTACGGGTGCACTAAAAAAGTTCAACTGAGTCCCCCAACTATAAATATAGTAATATATTACTAATCGGACCCGACACGTGTATACTGTAGATGTCACCCATAAAATATACAAATCCGCCGATGTAACTCTCTATCGACGTAACATAATAAACGGTCGCTTTTCACTCATATTCGACATATAATAAATCACATCGCTATTTGATTATCATATGGTAGTAAATACTGATAATAATAAATATTAATCATTAGCTCGCTAATTAATATTTATGGAAACCAATTTAATTTTCCCAATTAAATTAATAAATCCTTGCACATGTGGAAATTGAATACTTAGAAAAGGAAGGGGTATTACATTCTCCTCCTAATAATATAATTTCATCCTCAAAATTTGAAATACTTTCCATAAAGAGCTCTGGATATTTTTCTCGCATGTCATCCTTACGCTCCTATGTAGACTCAAAAAAATTGTGGTGTGCCCACTGCACACGCACTAATAGTACCACCTTGACTAAAGCTTCCGTGTGCTACAACCCAAAATGGCAATAGCTCACTCCTCATAATAAGTATCTAGTTGTAAGTAAATCTCCTCCAACGATATATGTTGATAAGCCACGTTATCCCTGAGATACTTCCATAACAAAAACACATGAAACACATCATGAATTCGCTGCAAATGTTTCGCTAAGGCGAACCAATACGTAACCATAACTACCCTTTTAATAATGGGAAAAGGCCCTAAATAACTCGGTGCCAACTTCCATTTCTTCCCAAAATGTATCTATCCCTTCATGGGAGATACCGATAGAAACACTTGATCACCCATGTAAAACCCAATAATCTCTAGTTTGCATCGCAATAACTCTTCTGCTAGACTTAAGCTACCCGAGTACGAAAATTGATCAACTCAATCTTCGTCAATGTCTCCTGAATCAAGTCCGGCCTGAGAAGCCCATTCTTCCCCACCTCTAACCAACCAGAGGGAGAACGGTAACGTCTCTCGTACAAGGTCTCAAATGGCATGATGCCAATAGTAAACTTGTACAATTTATTAGATGTAAACTCTACCAAAGGTAAATAATTCTTCCAAATACCCTTAAAATCCATAATACACATCCTCGGCATATCCTCCAACATTTGATTCACCCTCTATGTCTACCCATCGGTCTACAAGTGATGCACCGTGTTCAAATGCAACTCCGTCCCCGTCGTCTCCTGAAAACCTCTATCATAGGTGGGACACAAACATGTTATCTTGATCTGAAATAATATTGAGTGGCACCCCGTGCACTCTCACTATCTTTTTTATTAAAATCTAAGCATGTTGCCCTGTCGTGTACACCACATAAACTGGTATGAAAAATATGCCATCGGTCAACTGATCCCAATAACCCAGATGGAATCATGACCCCTCTATGATGTCAGTAACCTTGAAATGAAATCCATCGATATACTCTCCCATTTCCACACTAGAATCTCCAACAGCCATAAAATCCCAAATGGTCTCATATGATCAACCTTTATCATCTGACAAGTGGTGCACCTAGAGATAAACTCTGCAATATCCCGCTTCACACTAGCCCATCAATACGGCTTTCTCATAACCTTATACATCTTATCCCCTCCTAGATGTACCAAAAACCATGATCCATGCGCCTCCTCCACAATATCTCTCTATAGGACATCATTATCTAGGATAATCAACCTCCCAGTAAAGCTTAATCCGTCCTCAGAACTAACTGAGTAAGATTGCACTCCACCAGCTAACATCTCTTGTATCCTCTCCTAACAAGGATCCCCTCCTTATGCCTTCACAACCCTTAAAATGATATCGTGTGTGATGGCCATCACTACTATTGTAGACACCACATTCGAGGACCCCCTAAAACTCTTATTAGGTCCCTATCACTTCATCCTTCACTATATAACCCTAGGTCATACTTTGAGTACCAATTTAGAGGCCACCGGGCGCTCCCAGACCCCATTTAACTTTGGCAAACTTCCTCATTTGAGTAAAAGCTCGATAAATCTTCAAAGGGATCAGAATCTCCTTTCTAAGGTTCAGAGGAACGATACATTTTACTATTAAAAAATGATCCAGAGTCCATCAGGCCCAACCCTATTTTGAACCCTATCAACTTCCTCGCCTGAGTGAAATCTCAATGAATCTTCAAAAGGATTTGAATCCCCTTTCCAACATTCTGCCCCGTGCATGAATCGGCTTTACGATTCAGACGAACAATCCATTTTCCCCTAAAAACTGATCTAGAGGCCACCGAGCACTCTCGAACTCCGTTTGGCTCCCGTTAACTCTTTATCTCGAATGAGACTGAATGAATCTTCAAATGGCTCTAAAAACCATTTCCAACGGTCTGCCCCGTGCAAAAATTAGCCTTACAGTAAGGACGAATGACCCATTTTACTCTAAAGGATCATCGAGCACTTCCAGGTCTCATTTAACCAAGGTTAACTCTCTGAACTGAATGAGAGTGAATGAATCTTCAAAGGGATATGATTACCCATTCAAATGGTCCATTTTATTCTCAAATTGTCCTTAAGGTTCAGATGAACGATTCATTTTCCTTCGAGAATCTCTTGTCCAAAAGGTCGTCGGACTCTTTCGACCCTGTTTGACCAAAGTTAACTCTTGAACCTGGGAGCACCCTGATGGATTCTTAAACGTATATGAAAACCCTTTATAATGGTATGCTCCGTGCATGATTCGGACTTAGGTATGATATTTTACAACCATTTTTCCTAAAAATCTGCATGAGATTGCTGAATGGCAAACCCATTTCCCTACCTATCGATAGTGTGTCTGGGTTGCCTACTGATATGCAGGTCAAGTACAATGCCTATCGACTCCCCCTTGATCCTATATAAGGAGAGCATGATCTCACTTCAAAAGGCATCTCAGAAATATCCCTTTAAGTGATCTCAACAACATTCTCTCAAAGTCCGCATGGTTTCTCGATTTAAACCTCTCCTCTATATTCCATTTTTGTCCCTTTCACACCCAATTTAGCAAAATACTTTCCCTTTACTCCTATCACGGCCATCCATTTTCAAGGGCAACCCTTTAACACCCAAGATCAACCTTCAAGTCTCCAAAGAAGGTCCAAACATTCTTCTCTCTTTAAATTTCCTTCTTTTCACATTAGTTATTTAATTCTTACTTTAACATTTCATCTTTGTTAGTACACACATATTAATATCCCACTTTATATTAGTAGTATTGCACATACCATATTTTCTATAAAAAAACAAAAACAGAAAAAGAAGGTTTGCTCATAAATTCCAAACAGGATTCTCCACCACATTTTCTCAAAATAAAGCAACCTTTTTCTACACACAAACGCATCTAAATAAAAACCCCGGTTGGATTTATGGGATAAACCCCACCCTCGTGTCGCATGTGAACTACATGAACTGTGATGCCTTCTTAGGCTACATAGGCGTCTCGGGTCAGAACTCGAGACTGGAGTCCTCCTTTCCCATTGTTATTCATATATTATTTATATGCAGTATAATTATGATTCATGATTGTGCTTTGTCTAACAAATATTATCGTTTCACCAAAATCATCGATATCCTGATAAGCGCACACATTATGTTTTTAATTACTATTTTGGGGACACTCCTTTGGATGACCTCACTCTTACTTTCTCCATGATGTGAGTCGAGTAATTCCATTCTCCATTTATATTTACATGCGCACAAACATTTTACGGAGTTATTAAGGAGAATGAATATGACCATGAGAGACCGAAAGGGTGGGATGGGTGCCTAACACCTTTCCATTCCATAACTTATCCCCCAAGCCTCTGAACTAATTGGTTTCACAAGCATTGGTATGTCTTTCATGCCATTCTCTCACGGCGGTAACATTTTTTTGCCTGTTTTGTGCAAAATAGTCCAGTGACTCTCTCTTTTTACATCACCCCCAAATTGATGACGACCGAAGTTCCCCGAGGAAGGGAGGGAGATCTTCTTCTCTCCCTCCAACCATGTGCGAGAGCGCCAAAATTCCCCGAGGAGGAAGAAATGGGATGGCCACAATGGCGATTTTGTTGGGGACTTAGTTGTCGTAAGAGGGATAGACTCTATTTGTATGGGTGTTATCATTTTTTGCATGTGTGCGTATGCACCTACTTTTATGTTCCCTTTTTTCCTCTATTTGTTTCTTGTATATATTTATCTCATGCTTAAATCACCTATCACTCACTTTTTACTTTCACTCACTTGTAAGCATCCTCCATGTACACCTGACACTACTTACACTTATACGTAGGATCACTTATATCCACATGTTTCACACACCACTTCGAAATATCTATGTTTAGGTTTCACTTACACATACCTCCACTTATCACACTTGTATATATCCATGCTCACACTCACATATCACACACCACTTGTAAGTTGATCCATGCTTAGTTTCACTACCACACACTCACTTATAGATATTCACACATCACTCACTCACACGTATCCATGCTTAGTGTAGTCTTCGTGCTCCATGCTAGATTTACTTTTCATGATACTTATATATTCTTACCTATTATTATAGTGACTCTAATGCCAAATAAAATACTCTCTCCATAATATACTAATCAAGAATCATACATATTGAACACTACATCACAAAGAGCATGGCTATTGACCAACATTTTGTCCCGTACTGGAGGGCCACTTTGTGATGGGCGTCGGATCGACGGGTCATAGTTAGCCTAAGCAATATGACTGTCACCTTCCATTGTCCTAGTACCTTTGACATATATCTAACGATTCCCCCTGCATCATACCGCTTGACCAAACTCACGACATGCGGTATATAATAGGGAAACCGTTCACATACGTCGAGTATATAGAATTCAGTCTCACGCGTACTGTCCCCGCGAGGTATATAGTGAGGCAATTCACATACACTTGGGTATATCAAATGGCTTGTCCACACGTATAGATTTTCCTCAAAAGAAAGAAATATATCGTGGAAGTCATGCCAAAGGGGGGAATCGTTCCACTAAACCAACAACTACATAAACCTTATAGTGTTAAACCTAGGATACCCATATATAGTTGGTCGATTACCACACGAGGGGATTTCGTTGTTTTTTCTAAAATCGGACCATATCCATGAGCCTAGAAACAAGTCAAACCCTATCTCACCTATTTTTCAAACCCAATTTTCCCAGGCTCGGTTCCTGTCCGACATTTTTTTTTTGCATTTAGGTAAACCTAATACAAGTGAAAATATAATAATAATAATAATAATAATAATAATAATAATAATAATAATAATAATAATAATAATAATATTATTATTATTATTATCATGCTAAGACTCTTCTCTCATTTTTTTTCCCTTCTTTCTCAAAAAATCAAAATACCAAAAACATTTTTCCTCCTTTTCATCAAAATACTAAAAATATTTTTCCTCATTTTCAACAAATTACCAACAACATTTTTCTTCCTCTTCATCAAAATACAAAAAATGTTTTTCCTCCTTTTTATCAAGATACCAAAAAGGTCAATTATTCTTCATATTTTTCAACAACAAAACAATCATTTCTTTCCTTCTTTCAAAAATAAATTTGAATCATTTTCTTTCGCAAGTCAATCACATACCCAATTCTTAGCCTGACTCCCTATTGGCTTCAGTCTTTCCTCAAACTGATCCGAAGGTCCGCCAGGCCTCCATAGAAAACTCCAATCAAGCACCGAACGTATAGCCTGATCTGATGGCAGTCCTAGTCCAACTCAGTGCCAAGATTGGCAACCTTCAAATCGAGGTTCATGAGATGCAGTGAAATCGGGTCCAAGTTCCTGAAGAACTAGAGGTTCTCATTCCTCGTACCATGGGTCCACCTGCCGAGCCTATTTGGGTCCTAGAATAATATCAGCACGCTCCATATGCCCCTCCTGCCAATAGGCCACCACCAGCTTAGCCCCCTATATCAAATCTTGCCCAACCAGAGGTAAACTTTCCAGTACCCATTGATCCCAAAGAGGAAGAACTTCACAAGGTTAAGGAAGACCCCAAGATATTGTCGAAGAAATTTGACCAAGTTAAGATATCCAAGAACTACATGGACTGTACCCACATGTCTCCCCATCCTAAAGCAATATTTTTGGAGAAATTGAAGATGTCAGCCATCAAAAGGTTTGGGGGCAATGGACCCCCAATTGTTCAACTTCACAGTTATCACTGAGCCATTACTCTCCTTGGTGACTCTGAAGAGATAATGGTCGAGATGTTCCAACAGAAATTGAAGGACAACACTCTCTATTGGTTCCTATCCCTCGAAGAATGAAAAATACAGAGTTATGAAGATGTCGCTCAGGAATTCATGTCACGGTACAAGTACAATGAAAACTAAAGATTAGATGCCATGATCTAGAGCTTCTCAAGCAGAACCCTGGAGAAACTGCCAGTAACTTCATTGTAAGGTGGAGAGAGAAAGCTACCACTATGACCAACCGGCCCTCTGAAGAAAAGGTCGGCATCGTGAAGAAGAATTTCCTACCCCATATCAGAGTAACTATGGGAGGATAGTATTACCCACACTTCTGAGCCCCCTGGGAAGTGGATGTGGAGATTGAATAAAGTGTTACCTAAATGAAAGCCAAGCCAAAGAAAGTGTCCGGACAATTCACCCCCAAAAAGTACGAGAAGCCTGCCAATGCGACAGTCTCAACCATCAATAATATCTCTTAACCCTCTACCTCTTAGGAGCCAGGAAACTGCCCTAACCCCGTCAGAAAAGAATACATCAAGCCTCACGCTCCCCTCTCTAAAGCCTACCAAGCCATGTTAAACTGAAATCTTATAAAACCTCTAGACCCTCGTCCATTGCCAAACCCACTTCCTAAAAACTTCAAAATTGATGTCCATTGTGATTTCACCAGTCTGTTAACCATACTACTAATCAGTGCTTCCACCTTTGGAATGTAATCTAGGGTTTAATTGATGGGGATATCATCGCCCCACCATCCAATCTTAAACCCAGCATCACTTACAACCCATTTCCAACCCATACAAATGCCATATTCCTGGAAAATGACTTAGAATTCGATCCATCAACCCAAATTATGCCCAGTAAAGCACCCATCATAACTATATTTTCACCCAAACCACTCAAAGTTTACCCATATTTTCTCCTACACCTTACTTGCTTCACCTACCAAGCTCTGTCACTCCTCACGAGGGCTTGCATTATCGTTTGTACCTGGTCCAAAGGAAAAGATATGGAGTTATCAGTAGTACTGAACCAACTTTTTGATTTTGGGCTAAAATTGTCATCTGAAATGACCATCGACTCTTAGAAATTCATCATCCTATTCGTGGAAGCTTTGAAGTGGGATCAAGAGCCAGATAATTGGGTGGTACCCATTAATGAAATTAGTTTGGACTATGTAGTACAAATTAGGCATGAATGTTCTAAAAGATTAGAAAAACCTGCAGGGTTTTCGATCTACTCATCGCTTCGAAGCTTCAAGGGTGGTTGGTCCCTTCACTCTCGTACCTCCCCATTAACTAAGAAGATTTATATGAATAAGCCATTGAGGTTGTGTAATGAATTGAGTTCTCTTCGCAGGAATACATCATCGCCACTGGATGGGGGAGAAATTTAATAGCTCAGAGGATGAACCAAGTCAGGATAAGTTTAATCCAGTGATCAATATGTGTGGGATGATATCGTTTGAGGACCTGTTGGGGGAAATCATTAAAGTAGTCATGTAGCTCAAAATCGTTGAAGAAACGGGGTTCTTGTTCTTCCCCACCTCCACAAACCATACTACCAGATCAGGAAGGCACTATCAGAATCCGAATTCTCATCCATCAGGAATAGACAAAGGAAAAGGAGTTATTGAGGAACTCCCCTTCTAGAAATGAACATCGAGCAAAGTAAGATCCTAAACTAACTCAATAAGACTCAAGCTAATATTAACTTGTGGGGACTCTTTATGTCTTCCCAATTACACCGAAATGCTCTGATAAATCTTCTCATCGGGACCACGGTCCCTCCTTCCACTACTCCAGAAGAAGTTATAAACCTAGTTGGATCATTGGACACCACTAGACTCCTTTTCTTCTCCGAAGAAGAAATTTCGAAGGTCGACCATGATCATAACTATGCCCTCAACATCCTTATTGAAGTGATGGGAAAGATAATCCCATTATCACTTGTCGACAATGGATCCAGCCTCAATATTTTCCCATTAAGAACCTTAAATTTATTAGTGTTAAAAGTAAGTGAACTAACTTGTACTTTTTCTGCAGTGTGTGCCTATGATAATACTCGTCGAGAGGTTATGGGATCCATAACACTCACGATAGGGGATGGACTTATCAATCCCATTACTGGGTTTCAAGTTATTTATATACCTGCATGCTTCAAGATGCTGCTTGGTCAACCATGTCTTCATAGCACTCGATGGGTATCCTCATCCGTTCATCAGAAGTTGAAATTCTTTGCCAAGACCATTTTGGGGGATGATGACATACTAAAGATGCCAATACCAGTAATTCAATACAGCATGGTACGAATAACATGCTTATCTCCGTCTTCAGGGTTGATCCACTTCCCTTTCTAGTTGGGGATACTTTTAAAGACTGAGTCTATTCAAAGCACAAATCTCATGATAATGTCAACGTGACACAAATGTTCAAAAATATGCACTTTATGCCCGAACTGGGGTTAGGGCGACGTCAATAAGTGATACTGGAACCCATAGTCCTAAAAAAGGCCTTTCCCCTATGTGGCCTAGGTTATCAGCCTTCACTAGAAGAACTCAAAATGCTTCGCCAACCACGGTTGAAGAGAAGTTTAAAAGATTCCAAGTCTGTTTCAAGGAATTCCTTGAATGGAAGATTCGTCAAAGGGGATGAAGATTTTCCCTTATGTGGATTTATGTAAATATAGTATGATCCTGTGGATAAGAAGATGAAGCTAGGGATGGAAATCTTCCTTCAAGATAACTACTCCTTGGCCAAAGACTATCAGCATCAAGTACAACCTCTCACTCATATAGATGTAGATAATACCAAGGTCTTTGAGGAAAGTGATTCCGAAGACTCGTTCAACCTGCAGACTCTGGGGCTGACTCTTTGTATAATCCATTTAGGAATTACATTATCGAACCCGTCCACTCTAATCAAGGCCACCAATGAACCTCTCCTTAATTGGGACGTTATACCCATCCCACCTGCTAAGATGCAACCCAACCTAATTGTTTACCCTATCTCTTGATTTATTGTTATTCCTCCTTTTTCTGATAATAATGTAATCAAAACCCTTTTTATGAGGTTCTCAACGTTATTTTTTCGAAAAGTGAAACAAATGAGGATTTTGAGTATCTTATTGTGCCTCACATTAATTGTCTTGATTATAATCAAACTCTTGATGATGATGATGATTTTGCAAATGAACAATTATTAATTGATCTTAATAAGTTTAATAAAAAACAACATAATTGCATTCAAATTCATGAGGATAAAACTGTTGTTATTAATCTCATTCTAGTAGACAACAGCGTGAGATTAGGATAGGGTCCACACTTGACAAGCATGAGTGTTCACAATTTGAGGAGTTGCTAAAGGAATTTGTGTATGTCTTTGCATGATCCTACGACGACATGCCCACCATCGATCTCGAAATTGCCCAACACGAGATTCTAACTCTCCTAGAATGCAACCGATCAAACAGAAACTGTGAAAGCTCCGCACGGAATGGTCACTCAAAGTTAAGGAAGTGGTATTCAAATATTTGAACATAGGATTCATCCGGGTGATAGAATATCCCACATGGATAGACAATGTTGTACCCGTACCATAATCGGGAGGAAAAGCCAATAAGTGCCTCGACTATTAGGAATTGAACAAAGCATCTCCGAAGGATTATTACCCATTGCCCAACATTAACATGATTGTGGACAACACAACCAGTCACACTCTCAAGTCATTCAACGATGGGTTTGTCAGATATAATCAAATCAAGATGAACCCTGACCATGAAGAAAAAACTGCCTTCATCACCACCTGGGGAACCTTTTATTACATGGTTATGCCATTCGAGCTCAAGAATGCAGTGGATACCTGCCAAAAGGCTTCCATAACCATCTTTCATGATTTAATATGAACAAAGGTCAAAGTCTACGTAGACGATATGATTATTAAGTCTAAGGATCAGGAAGGTCACGTTCCTGCCCTCCGAAACTTCTTTGAATGACTTTGTAAATACCATAAAAATACCATAGAAATGCATTTTCAACATCACCAAAGGAAATATTTTGGGATTTATGGTTATTGATAAGGGAATCAAAGTAGACCCTGCCAAAATAAAAGTCGTACTCAAAATGTCACCACCCCAAACTGAGAAGGAAGTTCAAGAATTCTTAGGAATATTACAGTATATAAGTCGGTTCGTTAGCCAATTAACTTCTATTTGTGAATCCATCTTCAAACTCCTTCGAAAGTTTTCTACCAAAGTCTGGAATGGGGCTTGTCAGGAAGCCTTCGACAGAATCAAGCAATATCTTACACGACCTCCAGTGCTTATGCCTCCGTAGCTAGGTCTCCCTCTACTCCTATACTTAACCGTAACAAATACCAGAGTAAGGGTTTTGTTAGCCCAATATATTGAAAAAAACTCGTAAAGAAATGGCCATCTACTATTCTAATTAAAAATTGGTTAGATACGAAGTCAGCTACACTGCCTTGGAGAAAGCAAGTGTTGCACTAGTCTGGGTCACTCAAAAGTTACGGCACTACATGCTCTCTTTTTTTATAAGGCTTGTGTCCTGAATGGATCCTATCAAATACTTGCTTGATAAACCCTCCATATCTTATCCAAATTGCTCAATGGTTAATGTTACTATTTGAGTTCGATATCGTGTATATTACGCAAAAATCCATAAAAGGGAGAATTACCTTGCTGACTACCCCATAAAAGAGTTTGATGTTTGGGTTTCTGAATTCCCAAACAAATATATTCTCTAAACCTCTCAGGAGGACCTCTGAAGGCAAATTTTCTTTGACGGCGCTGCCAGAGAGAAAGGATACAGCATTGGGATACTCCTGGTCACCCCTGATGACTCTCACACTCCCATTGCCATCAAGCTGTACTTTCCCTAGACCAATAATATGATCGAATACATGCACTATAGGCCTCAAAGTCTCCCTCAAGAAAGTTATCCAACACCTGGATGTCTATGGGGAATCCTCCCTCATCATACCCCAAGTCCTCAGATGGAAAATGTAACACCCCGCTGAAAATAATAACAGTTGTCCAGCCCTATACTATAATTAATTAGGAATCTCAAGTGTATCATTCTCAGCATCTACTGTCGATACTAAAATAAACATAGCTAACTAACCAATACTATAAAACGCGGGTGCCAAAAAAAAGAAAAATCATACAAAGAACATCAACAAACCAACAACATGATAACCACTAAAACTGATAATGTAAACACACGGACAATAAGAAGATGTACATATATAAAACATAATAAGTACAACAAAAAGGAAAAATACCCGAATATGTTGTCGGGTCACAGACAATACAACAACCTGATGAAAGAAATATAAAAGTGCTACATACACAATCCTTGGGTGTAAACCCGATATACAAACTGAATCCTCATCTATATTTACAAAAAATAGGAAACGACTATAACAAAAATCCCGCAACAGTCCGCATCTACTGCGGCCTCGAGCACACTAGATAGAAAAGCGTCACTGGCATCCTTGCGGGGGAACACCTATAATGTAGTAAAATATCTGTATAGCAAGATAAAATATAAAGGGGTCAGAGCCCGAGGTGTGAAAACATTTTAGCAAGTGCATTAAAATGCATAATAATTATAAATGCACTATATCATTATTAAAGTGGAGTCTCACTCTCGTGGAACTCAACTCACCCCTCAACTAAAGCGCGCACCTAAACGTATGGACATGCTCCTCAATTAAACTACCCAACACGTTCTAGGGACAGCTCAATTTAACCAACGCCTAATCCACTCCCGCGTAACCCATCATCTAAAACATAACCATAATCTCCCTATTCTACCCTAACTCAAGGGTGCATCTGAACTTATGTTAACATATATATATATATATTACTAGAATTCATCGGATTCTAGTTATTAACTTAAACAAGTTATTAGCATCCAAATACTAAGGACTAAACTTCTCCTAACTCTCGTAAAGCAAAATCCAAACAAGGAAACCCCCCGATACACTACTCCTTGACAATGTTGATCATCGAGATCCATTACGCCCTCGGTGCACGATGCATATAACATCAACTACTTATTTAGAGTACTAATCTAATTTATTCTCATAAAGAATTGTTTCTCTATAACATATAAATCCGAGTACAAAGGACTAAACTTCTCCCCACTCCTAACATTGCACTGCGTTTCATGCGTGGGACATCTCGCAAAGAGAAATCTAAAAAAAGACCCCCTCGATACACCACTCCTTGACAATGTTGATCATTGAGATCCATTCAGCCCTCAGTACCCAACACATACCTTTGACTACTTATATGAGTAACTATCTCTAATTACACAGATAAGATATTGCATCGAATCTTTAGGGTCTATATAACATTACTCTACTTAAAAAGCACAATCATTCAACCCTAACAACCACGTACACATAACTCACTTAGCGTACATGTAAATATCCAAAAAATAATCACTTATGGATATAAAAATACTTCACAATGCTATCATCTTCCAGTAATTACTCACTTTATCACGAGTTACCAGCCATCGGACTATTATCACACCGCCTAGGTAATAAAAACAAATCACAATGTATAGGAAGCGATCATAGTTCCGAACCTGAAAGTGAGAATGAATCATACCAAAGACTTCTCACCCAGAATAAAATCATGCAATAAATAATAGACGACTATGACCTGGGGACTATACGCTCCCTGCTCCTCAAGCCAGGGGCCTCACCCACATCACGCAACTTCCCATGATAGCACTGGAGGGGTATGCTCACACAATAAGTACATATCTATCATTCACACTAGATATATATGTAATCACGTCATATATGTGCAAACCATCACACAAGGTATATACATTCACGCCATCTATATATATCACTGTTCTAAAAAACCCGCCTAGGCTTGAGGCTTGGGAGAAACGCCCCGCCTTAAGATTTTGACGCCTTATGCTTGGTAAAACCCTTAAGGCGTACTTTTTCTCTAAAAACAATAATGCTTTAGTGAAATGATATCCCCTTTTAAAGATTTTTTTACAAACCGAACCATTATCTCATAAAAAAAAATCAAATAGTATTTTTATTTGCAAATATTCAGACATATTTTTATGATATGTATAATTTTAGTATTTTAATAGCCTTGTTATGGTTAAAAATATTAAAATATATTAAAAAGACTTAAACGCCTTTTCACGCCACGCCCCGCCTAGGCTTCTAAGGATTAAGGCTTGGCCTCCACGCCTCGATCACGCCCCGCATTTT
Source organism: Sambucus nigra (assembly GCA_949130495.1). Taxonomy (NCBI): domain Eukaryota; kingdom Viridiplantae; phylum Streptophyta; class Magnoliopsida; order Dipsacales; family Adoxaceae; genus Sambucus; species Sambucus nigra. The sequence continues at coordinate 591,609,942 of OX422208.1, forward strand.
TTATAACCTTGATATATATATATATACACTCCGATATACAGTGATTAACCCGGCTATAAGTATATTCACAAATTATTCTAGTCGGTAATATACTAAAACATTCCCAATTCAGATTACGGTTCAGTTGATCATACGAACCATTAACGTTATCACATTTGTTATTTAATCCAAAAATGCAACATCACTTAGCTCATCCTGCCTCTCTCTTATTGACCCATAATTATCTCCAAATAGAAATCTCGATGATAGTAGGATTTCCCACTAGTCGATACGATAATCTTCAATTTGTACTCTCACGAAATAACTCGATACACCCCCAATATTTCATCATATGTGAAACTCCCTAAAAATCTCCAAGACATAATTCTCGTAACATATATAAAGGTTCCAAATCGATAAACCCAAATGGAACGAAGAGAAACTCACTCTAGAAAAACCTCGCAAAACAGCCTTGTTTTCGAATCGATTCGGCCCAGTCCGAATCGATTCGGTCCTCAAAGCGAATCGATTCGCCCCTAATACGAATCAATTCGGTCAAAAGGACCTGTGAGTCTGTCTTAGGCCGAATTGATTCGGGTTTGGGTCCGAATCGATTCGGTCACTCAGACATGTAAGTCTCTAATATTCTGAATCAATTCGGAAAGGGGCTGAATCGATTCGTCCTGTTCAGTAGCTACGAAAATGGCTTATTTTCTCCAAAACCAAAATTTTCAAAACCCAAATATATTATCCCCCAACTACCAATCTTCAACCCAAACATGTTTCTAACATTAAAACTCATTATATTTCTACCCAACAAATTTTAAAACCTTAAATCCATATACCCACAACTTAAATACAAGATTTAACCAAAAATATAGGTTTTTGACATAATAACCCAAAATCCATAATTTTATCCACAAATAATGAAATAAATGACACACAAGAATTATTTAGCAAGTTTAATCACTTGCCTCAAATTTGTCGAGGTTGAATCTTCCTCGAAATCACGTATTGGCCGGAATCCCCAAGCTTTTCTTCTTTCTCTTCTTCCTTTCCTCTTCTCTCTCTCTCTCTCTCTCTCTCTAGGGATTTCTCTTAATCTCACAAATGAGATTCTTATCTCACGGAGACTTAATAAGCCTTATCTCCAAAATACCCGACTTTAAATGATAATAAACATCTTAAATGACTCGGTTACTCCAATTCGAGTTAAACAAACATAAAATATTTCGGAACCCAAATAAGACCCGAGTACAGTCATTTTGACTATCTCGACGCATCCGGGATCAAACGCGCACCCAGAATTGTCATTCGAAATACTTTATAACATCCTCAAATTTTGACCTCAATTACCAATCTAAAATTCTCCAATTTAAATAAATAATATTTCTCCTAAAAATAATTAAATTTTTAGTCCTAAAATCACGGGGGATTATAAACTTCCCCCCCCTACAAGAATTTTATCCCCGAAATTAAGTTAAGCCTAGTACTCCAAACCTCAACTAGCTCCTAAGACTCCTAGTCTCAACATCACTATATTTATTCCTCCCATTTCTCACGGAGAATCATTTTAATTAAAAACCAAATCAGTTAATCAGGGCACCCATACACCCTGTACCCGAGCTCAACTGCATAAACATTACCTGGATCCACATAGCCTCAAATCGTAAAATAACTCGAGACAAATTAATCCATTATAACTTACTATTATATAAAAAAAATTGAAATGTCCGAAGTTTTAACTCTTCTCAATTCCTGACATTCGCTACTTTCATGCGAGGGAGGTCTCTCAAGCGAAATCCAAACAAGGAACCCTCCCAATACACTACTGTGTAGCTCTGTCAGGGATTGAGATCAGTTAGACCAGGACTAAAGTTTTAAAAAATATTTTTGAATCCTTTTGATATTGCCCGAAGGCCTATAAAACAATATAAAAAATAGTTTTATGTCTTTCGACATACAAATAAAATACCTTATGCCCAAGACACAAGGTGCCAACAAATACAATACTCTTACTAACTTTCTAATTCGCAGTACGCACACAACCATGAGCTAAAATTCCTAGTTCAACAAGGATCCGGCTAAAGCCTGAATCTCTTTTGTAACAAAAATCCCTTACATCATTATAAAACATTGCCATACGATAGGCCTTTCTAAAACTGGAACATTGCAATTACATGTGACTAGCATAACTATAAAATGATAGCTTTACCATTACTACTCAACAAGTTTCAACGCATCATATGTTCAAAACAAAGTTGTAACTCTCTACTAGCACCTCACAAGAAAATATATTCTCCCAAAAGATATCGTCTAAGTTCCACACTTACTTTCTCCTCCCTTCCAGGTCATTCCATACATAACAGGGCTATAACAACTAACCACTCATTAAAATCTTACTTGCGACGCTCCCAATACCCCTCAAAGCGTAACCTAAACACAAAGAAAATAATTTACACTTACCTCCATATTCCAACTGCCTCGCTTCATCCATGGGTTCCTTTTCAAAGTCCTCCTGCCCAAACTGGCCTATGATTTGTTGTAGGGGTTGCACATCCAAAACCTCCTCAAAAAGTTGTCCTCTACCTCTTTTGGGACAATCCCTCTTCCTATGACCTATTTCTTTAAAAAAGAAACATCTACCAGCAAATCCTCCCTGCCCATCCTGAGGAACAAAACGTTGTTGTGACCCTTGATAATCCTTCTTATACTATCTTGCTCCATCGGCATCTTCTTTTCTAGACTTACTTGATGAACCCGAGTCTCTAAATTTCTTACCCCCTTGCAAACGAAGACAACATTTGTGGCACTATAACAATTCCGCATTCACTACCTTGGTAAAAGTCAATAATGCTGGGTTCCCTAAAAAATGTTGTCGAATTAGCCATTCTAAACCTCCCACAAACTTCGTTATTCGCTTCTCCTCCGTATTTACCTCATCGGGCACTAAATTTGCTAATCGAGTAAATTCTTCTTTGTACTCGTCCATCGTTCGATCACCTTGAGACACATCCAGAAATATCCTCCTCTTTTCTATCTGGATCGCGGAAGGAAAATACTTTCGTTCAAAGCGTTCCCAAAAATCTGGTATGGGCATTGCATCTCTCTGTTCTGATGTGGTGATTGATTCCCACCATTGGAGAGCGGCACCCGTTAATTTAAAGGTGGAGAGTAATTTCTTTTGCACCTCACTACATTTAACTATTCAAAGGTGCCTTTGCATACCCTTCTTCCAACGACTTGCAATTAATGCATCAGCTCCCCCCGAAAATTCTAGAGGATGTCCCTTTCGAAAAGCTTCTCATACTCTTTCCCACGTAGATGGCCCTGGGTGGGCTTGGGCTACTTGAGCTGCAGGTTGATGTGCCATCGCAGAAATGTCAATAGTTACTGCTTATGCCACAATATTGGCAACTTCGTCTGTGGTCACAATCCCTTGAGGCATTTGGGGTTCCATATTCTCAACCCCTCTGTTTGCCCTGCCTGGACGACCTCTCTTCGGTGGCATTTGAAACAAGAGAAACTGTATCAGAACGCCGACCAATGGATTACACATCGCAGAAAAAAATATAGACGTAATGAACACAAAATAGTAGGGCTCCACATCAAAAACACTTACGGAAGAACACAGAAAACCTGCACAGATCCTAAAGACACTAGAACCTGATGCTCTGGTACCACCTGTGACTCCCCGCTTGAAATAATAATGTGTGGCCAGCCCTATACTATAATTAATCAGGAATCTCAAGTGGATCATTCTCAGCATCTACTGTCAATACTAAAATAAACATAGCTAACTACCTAATACTATAAAAAGCGGGTGCCAAAAAAAATGTAAAATCATACAAAGAACATTAACAAACCAATGACATGAAAACTACTGAAGCTGATAATGTGACCACATGGACAACAAGAAGATGTACATCTATAAAACATAAAAAGTACAACAAAAAGGAAAAATACCCGAATAAGCTGTCGGGTCACAGACAATACAACAACCTAAGGAAAGAAATATAAAAGTTCTACATGCACAACCCTTGGGTGTAAACTCGATATACAAACTGAATCCTAATCCATATTTACAAAATATGGGAAACGACTATAACAAAAATCATGCAATTGTCTACATCTGCTGCGGCTTCAAGCACACTGGAAAGAAAAGCGTCACTGGCTTCTTTACGGGAGAACCCTTATAATGTATTACAATATATGTATAGCAAGAGAAAAATATACATGGGTCAGAGCCCGAGGTGTGAAAACATTTTAGCAAGTGCATTAAAATGCATAATAATTATAAATGCACTATATCATGATTAAAGTGGAGTAGCACTCTCTTGGAACTCAACTCACCCCACAACTAAAGCACGCACCTAAATATTTGTACATGGTCCTCAATTATACTACCCAACACGTTCTAGGGACAACTCAATCTAACCAACGCCTAATCCACACCCGCGTAACCCATCATCTAAAACATAACCATAATCTACCTATTCTACACTAACTCAAGTGTGCATCTGAACTTATGTTAACACACACACACACGCACACACACACACACACACACACACACACACATATATATATATATATATATATATATATATATATATCTTACGAGAATTCATCAGATTCTAGTTATTAACTTAAACAAGTTATTAGCATCCAAATACTAAGGACTAAACTTCTCCTAACTCTAAACATTACACTACACTTCGTGTGTGGGACGTCTCGCAAACAGAAATCCAAACAAGGAAACCCCCTGATACACTAATCCTTGACAATGTTGATCGTCGAGATCCAATACGCCCTCGGTGCACGGCGCATATAACATCAGCTACTTATTTAGAGTACTACTCTAATTTATTCTCATAAAGCATTGTTTCGCTATAACATATAAATGCGAGTACTAAGGACTAAACTTCTCCCCACTCCCTACAATGCACTGCGTTTCGTGTGTGGGACGTCTCGCAAAGCGAAATCCAAACAAGGAACCCCCCGATACACTACTCATTGACAATGTTGGTCGTTGAGATCCATTCAGCCCTCGGTACCCAACACATAACTTCGACTACTTATATGAGTAACTATCTCTAATTACACAGATAAGATATTGCACTGAACCTTTAGGGTCTATATAACATTACTCTACTTATAAAGCACAATCATTCAACCCTAACAACCACGTACACATCACGCACTTAGCGTACATGTAAAAATCCAAAACCCAATCACTTATGGATATAAAAATACTTCATAATGCTATCATCCTCCAGTAATTACTCACTTTATCCCGAGTTACCACCCACTGGACTATTATCACACTGCCCTGGTAATAAAAACAAATCATAATGTATAGGAAGCGGTCATCGTTTCGAACCTGAAAGTGAGAATGAATCATACCCAAGACTTATCACCTAGAATAAAATCACGCAATCAATAATGGACGACTATGACTTGGGGTCTATACGCACCCTACTCCTCAATCCAGGGGCCTCGCCCACATCGCGTAACATCCCATGACATCAATAGAGGGGTATGCTCACACAATAAGTGCATATCAATCATTCACACTAGATATATATGCAATCACATCATATATGTGCAAACCACCACACAAGGTATATACAATCACGCCATCTATATATATATACACTCCGATATATAGTGATTAACCAGGCTATAAGTAAATACACAACTTATTCTAGTCTGTAATATACTATAACTTTCCCAATTCAGATTACGGTTCAGTTGATCATACGAACCATTAACGTTATCACATTTGTGATTTAATCCAAAAGTCCAACATCACTAAGTGCATCATGCCTCACTCTTATTGACCCATAATTATCTCCAAATAGAAATCTCGATGATAGTAGGATTCCCCACTAGTCGATACGATAATCTTTAATTTGTAATCCCTCGAAATAGCTTGATACGCCCCCAATATTTCATCATATGTGAAACTCCCTAAAAATTTCCAAGACGTACTTGTCTTAACATAGATAAAGGTTCCAAATCTATAAACCCAAATGGAATGGAGCGAAACTCACTCTAGAAAAACCTCGCAAAACAGCCCAGTTTCAGAATCGATTCGGCCCAGTCCGAATCGATTCGGTCCTCAAAGCGAATCGATTCGCCCCTAATGCGAATCGATTCGGTCCAAAGGACCTGTGAGTCTGTCTTAGGCCGAATCGATTCGGCTTTGGGTCCGAACCAATTCTGTCACTCAGACTAGTAACTCTACAACATTTCGAATCGATTTGGAAAGGGGCCGAACCGATTCAAACTGTTCAGCAGCTACGAAAATGGCTTATTTTCTCCAAAACCAAAATTTTCAAAACCCAAATATATTATCTACTAATGTTCAACCCAAACATGTTTCAAACATTAAAACTCATTATATTTCAACCCAACAAATTTTCAAACCTTAAATCCATATACCCACACCTCAAATACAAGATTTAACCAAAAATTTAGGTTTTTGACATAATAACCCAAAATCCATAATTTTTTTCACAAATCATGAAATAAATGACACACAAGAATTATTTAGCAAGTTTAATTACTTGACTCAAAGTTGTTGAGGTTGAACCTTCCTGGAAATCGCGCATTGGCCGGAATCCCCAAGCTTTTCTTCTTTTTCTTCTTCATTTCCTCTTCTCTCTCTCTCTCTCTCTAAGGCTTTCTCTCAATCTCACAAATGAGATTGTTATCTCACAGAGGCTTAATAAGACTTAACTCCAAAATACCAGACTTTAAATGATAATATATACTTTAAATGACTCGGTTACTCCAATTTGAGTCAAATGAACTTAAAATATTTCGGAACCGAAATAAGACCCGAGTATAGTCATTTTGACTGTCTCGACCCATCCGAGATCAACCGCGCTCCCAGAATCGTCATTCGAAATAATTTATAATATCCTCAAATTTTGACCTCAATTGCCAAATCAAAATTCTCCAATTTAAATAAATACTATTTCTCCCAAAAGTAATTAAATTTTTAGTCCTAAAATCACGGGGTATTACAGAAAGTCAAAGACGAGAAGCTCTTACCCTTCCACACCCACCGAGAAAAGCTAGCCTCTTAGTTTCGAGATATCGCTTTCCATTACTTGCCATGTGTAAAGAACAGCATCACCGATGCCCTTGATACCCTATCATCCATGGTCGACATGCCCGAAAGAATAACAATGTCCCCTTTCCTAGTCCAAAAACATACTATGCCATCCCACTAGTACCACATTGAGCTCGTCATAGAGGAAGATTACGATATGGCCGACTGTTGGTACTACGATATTTGGCATCTCCTCAAGCATGGTTGGTATCCTAAAGACTCCAACAAGAAATAACATGCGACCCTTCACAAAATGGTTGCCCAGTATGTCATCTACGACAAATCATTATTCAAAAGAAACTTCGATGAAACCCATTTTCACTGCATTGCAAGGGCTAACTTTGAAGAAATGATGTAGAAAATCCATAGTGAGAAATGTGGATCCCACATGAACATTCATATGATTGTTAAAAAGATCATCCATCAAGGGTATTATTAGACCACCACGGTTCAGGATTGCATCGCTTATGCCTGAAGATGCCTCAAATGCTAGTAGTCTGCTAATCTTCAGCACTTGCCTCCTTAGAAATTATACAACATGACTCCCTGGACATTCTCCACATGGGGCATTGACATCATAGGGAAAGTCACACACAAAGCTTCAAATGTTCATGAGTTCATCCTAGTTTCCATTGATTACTTCACCAAATAGGTCAAAGTTGAGTCATATGCAGTTTAAATGCCAAGAAGGTATCCAGGTTTATCCTAAAGAAAATCATTTGCCGAAATGGTATTCCTTACAAGCTAATATCAGATAATTTGTTACATTTTGAATCTGAGGTCGTAAAACTGGTCGATGAGTATGGGATTTAGAGACATAAATCTTATCCCTATCAACCCCAAACCAATGGTACAGTTGAAGCCGCCAATAAAACCCTCAAATCCATCATCACCAAAATGACCGAGAGTTGCCAAGATTGGGACGATCGCATCCCTTACGCTCTTTCAGGCTACCTCACTTCGGTTAGGACATCTACTGGGGCTACGCCTTTCTCTTTAGTATATGTCATGGAAGCAGTCCTACCCACTAAGATAAAAATACCTTCCTTACATGTTGTACTTGAAAGAAGAGTCAGTGAGGAAGATTGGTATTAGAGCCGCTTTGATTAATTGTCACTCTTGGATGAAAAGAGGTTAAAGGCTCTATACCACATACAAGGGAACCATCACTGGATAGATCTATAATTCAACCGAAGATTCAATGATCGTGGTGTCCAAAAAGGAGACATGGCCCTCACAGAAATCATAGAAATAGTTTGGGACCCTAGAGGGAAATTCAAGCCGAACTCGAGTGGCCCCTACATCGTGAAAAAGATCCTGTCAGGCGGCGCCGCTATGCTCACGGACCTTGATAGATAAGAGATGCATGTCCAGTCAACCTGGACCATCTCAAGAAGTTCTACCCTTAATTCAAAATCTCATTGTGCTATGGCTCTTCTCATACCCCTTCTATTCTAAAAAAAAATCTTCATTTCCCTATACCCAGAACTACGTGGGACCTAATCCTCTAAAAAACCTTTTTCTTTCAAAATGGAACTCAGAAAATTTTCAAAACCCCAGAGGTACGTAGGCATATTATATGCTTTACACTAGCACGTTCCCCTTTGTTTTCACAAAATGCTATTCTTTACTAACCTCCTTGAACGATAGTTCATTTAATGAACAAAAGGATTATGTATGCCATAGTGATTGGTGTAGATAATTCAAATGTAAAACTCATTAAGAGGAACAACAATATGATAAAAATCATTTTTATTTCAAATAGGTAAGTACAATATAATTACACGAAGTATCAGTGAAGTGAGTCAAAAGTACCACCCTATGCTAACCAAACTGTCCCTAATACAAGCCTAACCAAACTTCCTAAACTTATTCCCAAATCTCATAAAACCAAAAAAAAACACATCCCAATCAAACAAAGGCTTCACATAAAAATAAACTGAGATTTACAAAAACTATTCGCAGCTGCCAGAAGACCTAGCCCCATCATCATCCGCTCCCAGAGGCCCCGAAACTTCCCCAACTTGGTTTGTATTCCGAAGGCGCTCCATAAAATAGTATGCCCTAACCAGCCTGGAGAAAACCACTACTCCCCCATCCATAGTATCAAAAAGTACAAACCATATATGGTCGGTCTCTTATGCCAAGATCTTCACCACAACCTGCTTCCACAGCCATTTCAGATAGTCTTTGGACACATGCTAGACCTTGCCTACGAATTGACATGGATAAGTTGATGGTTGGCGATTCTTGCACAAAGAACCTAACCTCTTTTTCATGGATTAAGTTAAGTATTCCACAGAAAATAAGTCTAGTACCCGAGGAGGCACTATTTTCTCCCATACAACTTGGTACTCAAGTCGCCAGGGGAAATAGAATGAAGTTTGCCACTGGCCAACTAATCAAACATATTGGTATTCTCCTAGTTCCAAAATGGGTTGTAGCTCTCCCCACGATGGCATCGACTAGTGAAGGCATCGAGCTCCATTCTCCATGAACCAATCTACCCAATTCTCTATGGATGGGCCGAAACTGATGGAGTATCAAGTAAAGAAATTTAGCATAACTGCCAAGGGATACTAAGGAGGAAATTCCAAATGGAATATCTCAGCCAACCACATGAACAACATCACTAGGCTCCCTCTTAACAAGTATGAAAAGACTTTTTACCAAGCATCAAGATCGTTTAGGGTCTCCTCCAGTCTCACCGCTGCAGGATTATGACGATAAAATATCCATGTTGTAATTGTAGCCAACTGAGGGTCTGCCATTACGTCCCCCATCACAAGCAAGCAACTAGAGGTTAGGCCCAAGAAAATAACTCTGACATGGCTAGCATAATTGAAATCCCTCAGTTGCATGGAATAATTAATAGATGAAAGAGAGATCATCCCCCCAGTGACAAGCGGATGAGCCGTCTAAAGGGAAATGTTGAGAAACTCCACTAATAGCACTTGAGGAGACCGAGAAAATTCGGGTATAACCGTCGTTGTGTCAGGATTAATTATTAACATGGATAAAAACTCTTCGTAGGTCAGACAGACCTCGTCGAAACCGAAACAAAAAATGTGGTCTTCAGGGTACCATAATTGCGATGTTGCCGCCAACATACTCCAATCAATAGCCTGATTATGCCACAAGAAGACTCAACACAAGTTGAAAGCTTAATAGTCCACATTATACAGGCACATGGCTTCAGACTTTTGAGGTGGGAAGAGAATTTTACGTGCATTGGAAGGTCTATTTGGGAAATAATAGAGAAGAAAGCAAGAAATAAGAAGGAAGAGAAGTGAGAATGGATGAAAAACTACACCCCTTTACCACCACCCCCCCCCCCCCCCCCCACCCTTATACACAAAGGCCTTGGCTAAAGATAAGAAACCTGAGGAGCCCGATTGAATGCCTACCCTACAAAGTACTCTGGACTGCAAGAAAGTGTAATCAAAGCCTTAGGGTGATTTGACTTGACCCAAATACCGATAAGCAGGACCAGGGGTATGCTGATCGACAACCCTTAACTTTAGAAAGTTCTATCTTTCCTTTTTTGTCAAAATAAAAAACTCAAAAAATAAATCCTTATTTTAAGACCCCATGGTTATTTCTTCTAAAATTATCCATTTTTACCCATCATTTCTCATCATAAGTCTTTTCCTCAATTTATTTAATCTCTTTTCTAAATAAATAACCCATCATTTTTACAATCTCAGTGGCAAAGTAAAAAATGCCTGTAGAATAAGTCATTAAAACAAGAATTAGAAATAAAAATCTTCTTCGTATATATACTGCCATTGCATGATTACATTTTTAGGTCGAAAAAGAAATGAAAAATAAAAAACAAACGGGACTCATCCCGAACCCACAATCTCTCTCTCTCTCTCTCTCTCTCTCTAGACCCTCAATCCCTGGGACGAACACGCTTCCCCCAGCGACGAGCTGTAGAACCTCCACTCATCGAGCTCGATCCCTCATCCGAGGTGACAGGAGGAACAAGACAAAGAGGGACATAGTCCTTGATATAGGTAGTCATGGAGGTGACCCAGTCCCTGATGTCCTTTAGTCAAGTGGTAGGTACACGAACATGCTGCAAGCAAAGCAATATAAATAAAAGGCAAATCAGTCAGTAAAAGAAAAGAAAGAAACAAAAGGAGACAAGACAGGAAAAGAGAAAAATATACCTCAGGCTGAAGGACGTCCTCTATATGCCCCATCAACCCTAGATCTGTTGCATTAAGGCAATGCAAAGTCTTAGTGATCCTCCCCTAGTCAATCAAAACTTATAGGAGGGCGGAGTGACCTAAATGAGCAAAGCGTTCTCTATAGTTGTCGTCGTCGATGATGTGCCACTTGTGTTATGGGAAGATACCACCGTCCTGCTTGTACCCCTGCCCGAAGTCGAAGGAAGCTAAGGTATGTTCACCACATCATAAATACATGAGGGCATCAAACAGCTCATCACGAAATCCAAGTAGTCATAGTTCATCTCCATGTTCTTGTGGAGGAAATAATCCTCGACAACCATCGTTGCCGCCCTAGCCTCGGGGGACATCTTCCTCACCTGCCTTATATACATCTAAGGCATCGTCGATGGGAATGCCACCTCATACTCCACTATTTTTCGCACAACCCTCTCTACCAGATACTAGGATTACCCAAATTCATGCACCATCAACCTTCACATCTGCGCATGCATGCTTGTCACTACCGTATGATTAGGATGTGTACCCTAGGGGTGAAAGGTTACCTATAATTCTTGACAAAGATCAATATTCTTATAAAGAAAGAAATTCCAAAAGAGAAATAAAAAGAATAATAAAATAACCTGATCGTTCGTCGCCATGTTCAGAGCCTGCCGTACTGCCACTAGGGACAAGAAATAGTTCGACCGCCTATTAGACTTCCGCCACCGATACATCCGACAGAAGTCCCCCCAATTCCTCATATTTTAGGTCTATCAACCTGGCGTTGAGCCCAATCACCTCATATAACCACATATGTAGAAAGGTTAGGAGTCCACAAACAAGAAAATGAAAGAAAATACAAAAAAATAAAAATACTAGAACTACCTCCAAAAGGTATGTGTCTCTGTAAAGGTCTATCGACAGCACCGGCTAAATGCATCCAAAGAAGAATAAAGGGTCTCCAAGGTCAGGCTCCCCCAATCGTAGAGAGGGACATCTCGAAAAGATCCTCAAAAATGGTAAGAACTGGAGATGGGCGACGTCGCCACAAAGAAACCACCCAATAAAAGAAAAATAAATAATCGGTCCATCTGCCTTACCTGTTGCTCGTTAGTCTCATCAACCCTCGTAGTCAAGAGCACCTCCCTATGAGAGGAAATGCAGATAGAATCTCCAGATTCCATCCTACCCACATCCCCTAACATCGCTTGAATCACCTCTGACGTCAACCTTGCAGTACTGTCCACCTCTATCTACACACCCTCGTAAAATATCCACAACAATTGTTGAATGTCGATGGTCACTGTCATATCCCCAAAGACCAAGTGAATGGTGTGGGTAGTGTTCCACCACCTCTATCCCAATGCGCATAAAATCGCAGCAGAATGAGGCGTCTTGTATAAAGCCTATGCTAGGCGTCCAAAGCCATTAGAAGTAACTACCTAGCACACCATCATCGGAAGACTCTCTCAAACAGTCTTCAACCCTATAATACCCCTAGAATGCATGCTCGAAGGGCTATGTCATCCTGTCAAAACCAAAAAGAAAGAAAAAACTATTTCATCAGCACAACAAAAAAAATGAAAAGAAGAAAAAGAAAAAAGAATGCGAAAGGTCACTATACTTACATAGACACTAGGGTTCCTCGCCCTAGAATTACGGTCGTGTGAGGGCTCATGCAGAAAAAAGCGATCCTTAGCTACTGGCTCAAATAAGTCAAAGGCATTATCATTGCCCAAAGCAAGAGCACCCTTGCTCGCCACTCCAGGCCCGCCCAACCATCAACACTCAACCACTTTAAGTTGTATTCCTCGTTGGAAGAACCCTCAATTTGAAGCCTTAAAGAAAGAAGGCCTTAGAAATGAATTTCAGAGATAAGAAGTAGAAGATTCAGATGCAGACACGTGAAAAATGAGGAGGGTTCACCCCTATTAATAAGAGTCTAAATGGCATACCGATCCGCACATGCCTAGTCCTCTGCCCAAGGAAGCCTAGGAGTCCATGCCATTGCCAAACGTTAACCCCTACAACATGTCGATCGGTAGCTCCCTGAAAAGTTTGTACAAAAAAATGCTAAAAAATGCCAGACAATTCCAAAAATTCTCTGGCATATTCCTAAAAATTCCAAATAAGTATTAGAAAATTTCGTCACCAAGAACACCATTTTAATCTCCTACAATCCCCAACCCTAAATGTATTCCATAGTACGGTGCATCCCAAAAATCCACTATAATTCCCCAGCGAAATCCAAAATCAAATGCTTCCACGAATCCCTAGTGGAATTCCAATACTAAACATTCTCCTAATCCATCCACCATAAGAATTTCAGCTTCCTCGGCAAAGCTATCTCCACTAAAAAGCATATAATCCCCATCGAGTAGTCTTTCCCCAGTAGAATGTCAAAACAACACAAATCTACAAGTAAAAAGGTGAATTAAAGACACCCTAAAGGGAAACCCCCACCCCGAGTTATAACTTTGGGTCCTCTGAATTGATCTGGACCCTCACAATTGGTCATCTCTATAATTTTAGGTCCTCAAAATTGAGCTTGACCGGCAAAATCTGTCCCTATAACTTTATATTCGGAGAATTGACCTCGACCCGTAGAATCGATCTTTATAATTTTGGTTCCTCAAAATTGACCTCGACCCACAGAAATCGATCGTCACTACTATAGGTCCTCATAATTGACGTCGGCCCTCAGAATTGGTCGTCTTGATAAATTTAGGTCCTGGTAATTAACCTCGACCCGCAGAATCAGTCCCTAAAACTTTAGGTCCTCAAAATTGACCTCAACCCGTAGAATTAGCCTCTGTAATTTTAGGTCCTCATAATTGACCCCGACCTTCAAAATCGGTCATCGTCACTTTAGGTCCTCATAATTGACCTCGGTACTTAGAATCGGTCGTTTAACTTTATGTCCTCAAAATTTACCTCGGCCTGCAGAATCGTTCTCCTCAACTTTAGGTCTTCGGAATTGACCTCGACCCATAGAATCGATTATCACCAGTATAGGTCCTCAGAATTAACCTTGACACTCATAATCGTTCATCACAACTATAGGTCCTTAGAATTGACTTCAACCCTAAGAATTAATCGTCTCAAACCTTAGGTCCTCAGAATTAACCTTGACCAATACAATTATTCCCTACAACTTTAGGTCCTCAGAATTGACCTTGACCCACAGAATCATTCATCCAACTTTAAGACCTTAGAATTAACCTCATCTCATAGAATAGGTCTCCTCAACTTTATGTCCTCATAATTGACCTCGCTCCGCAGAATCGATCTCCTCAACTTTAGGTCCTCAGAAATGACCTCAGCCCATAAAATCAGTCCCCTTCACTTTACGTTCTCAGAATCGATCTCGACCTATAGAATAGGGCATCCCCAACACAACCTTAAGTCCAAACAATCAACCTTGACCCTCTAAATCAGTCATCCTCGACCCTCTAGACATGTCATCCTCATCCCTTTGGTCCGTAGAGTTGACCTCTTTCCCAAACATCCATGTGGTGTCTGTTTGATGGCTTTCACTTGCTCCAATCTCACCCGTCGAGGGGATATATAGACACCATAATCTCGGATGCCCCCAAAGAATCTCCTTAGGTGCTTAGAACTTCCTCTCTCACCACAGAACCCTAGGTCATACTACGAGTACTGATCCATAAGCCACCGGGCGCCCTAGGGCCCCATTTAACTCCCATAAGCTTTCTCATCTGAGAAAAAGTGTAATGAATCTTCAAAGGGATCTAAATCCCCTTCCAATATTCCTCCCAGTGTGCGAATCAGCCTTACAGTTCAAACGAACGGTCCATTTTACTATTAAAAATCGATCTGGAGTCGCTCCCGGGGCCCATTTTAACCCTAATAAACTTCCTTGCCTGATAAAAATCTCAATGAATCATTTAAGGGATCTTAATCCCCTTTCCAATGGTCCTCCCTTTACACGAATCGTACTTACGGTTTGGACGAACGATCCATTTTCCCCTAAAAACTGATTCGAAGGCCACCGAGCACTCTCGGACTCTGTTTGGCTCCTTCCACTCTTAAGCTCAAATGATATTGAATGAATATTTAAAGGGTTCTGAAAACCTTTTCCAATGATCCACCCCCTGCATAAAGCATCCATACGGTACGGACGAATGTCCCATTTTACTCCAAAGGATCACTAGGCACTTTCGAGACCCGTTTGACCAAGTTCAACTCTTCGAACCGAATGAGACTAATTGAATCTTTAAAGGGATCTGATTACCCTTTCAAAGGGTCATCCCGTGCTTGAATTGTCCTTATGGTTCGAACGAACGATTCTTTTTCCACTTGGAATCTCTTGTCCTATATGTCGTTGAATGCTTTCGAGCCCCGTTTGACCACAGTCAACTCCCGAGCTCGGGAGAGGCCTAATGGATTAAATGTCTTTGAATACCATTTCCAACAGTATACCTTGTGTGCGATTCAGACTTTCGGATTGCATTTTATGACCATTTTCCAAAAAGTCTGCATGAGATTGTCGAATGGATAACCCATTTCCCTGCCTATCGATAGTGTGTCTGGGGTTGCCTCCCAATAGGTCGGTCAAGTACAATTTCGATCGGCACCCATTGAACCTATATAAGGAAAGCATAAGCTCACTTCGAAAGGCACCTCATAAATAACCCTCTCAGTGATCTCAGTAATATTCTCTCAAAGTCAGCGTGATTTCCCTATTGAAACCTCTCCTCCTATTCCATTTACATCCCTTTCACACCCAATTTATCAAAATCCTTTCCCTTTCCTCCTAGAAACTCCATACATTTGCAAGTTCATCCCTTCAACAATCAATCTCAACCTTCAAGTCTCCAAAGAAGGTCCAAACATTCTTCTCTCTCTTTAAACTTTCTTATTTTCACATTAGTTATTTAATTCTTACTTTAGCATTTCATCTTTGTTAGTCCCCAAATATTAATATCCCACTTTTTATTTGTAATATTTCACATACCATACTTTCTATAAAAAAAAAAGAGGGGTTGCTCATAAATTCCAAACGGGGTTCTTCACCACATTTTCTCAAACCATAATATCATTTTTCTACACACACACACGTCTAAATAAAATCTCTAGTTGAATTTATGGGATAAACCCCACCCTTGTGTCACATGAAAACTACATGGACTTTGATGCCTTTTTAGGTTACTCAGGTGTCTCTGGTCAAAACTCGAGACTCGGGTCCTCCTTTCCTATTTTTATTCATATATTATACTTGTGATTCATGACTGCACTTTATCTAACACATATTATCGTTCACCATAACGATCGATATCCCGATATGTGCACGCATTAAGTTTTTCATTAATATTTTTGCGACACTCCTACAGATGACCTCACTCCTCCTTTCTCCATAACACGTGTCGAGTAATTCCATTCCCAATTTATATATGCAGGCCAACACACATTTCATGAAGTTATTAAGGAGAATAATAACATATAACCATGAGAGACCGAAAGGGTGAGATGAGTGCCTAACACATTCCCATTCCGTAACTTAGCCCCCGAACCTCTGAACTAATTGGTTTCGCAAATATCAGTATATATTTAATGCCATTCTCTTAAGGCGGCAGCATTTCTTTTGCCCATTTTATGCAAAATAGACTGGAGACTCTATCTTTTTACTTCACCCATAAATTGATGATGGACGAAGGGCCCAAAGGAAGGGTGAAAAAACTTCTTCCTCTCTCCCTCCAATCGTGTGCACGAGCGCCGAAATTCCCCAAATGAGGAGTAAGAAACGGGATGGCCACAACAATATAGGCTCGAGCTACCTCTTCCTCCTGACAAAAGTTCATCCCAGTTCACCTTATGTACTGTTACCAACTTCCCTGTAGGCATACAACTCAATGAATTTGCTACCACATTGGCCTTTCCCTAATAATACTTAGTATTGAACTGACTAGGGTGCCCATACACCCTATACCACATGCAAAAATGCACAATTATCATTTATGCAACTCGTATGCATCCCAAAAATAAACCACACATACCATGCGTTACCATAGAGTAAATGTATACTCAATTAGCCTACTAATCGCAACTCAACTCTTCTTGAGATTATCCTACAAATCCCACTGGTGGTGAAGACATCCATGAGTGTTGTTGATGATGAACTTCTTGGCTCCACTGGCCTTAAATCATATAATAGTTCACTTATCAATGTGTTACATTTCCACACATGTAATTCCTAATGATTAAACAAACGTCCTAGAGCCCAAATGTCTCTCAAATCCCGACACTTACTAAGCTTCTTATGTGGGATGTCTCGTAAGAGAAATCTAAACAAGAAACCCTCCCAATACACTATTGCCTAGCTTAGTCGATTATCGAGATCTGTTGGCCCAAGACACAATACTAGGACACCCCAAGGTAATGTACTCCTATGGACAAAACCCCATCCCAAATGCTATTAATTCTAATATCTCAAATCCTACGTCTACAAAGAAGTCACACTATATGGTGATCGTGCTATCGGCCTAGTGCTCGATGCTAAGTCATTCACAAACTCAATCTCTTGACTCAGCAATAATCCCAATATCTCCCGAATCACATCAGTAAATTCCCTAAATATAGTGTTCAAATATAATGAGAAACTATACCCTCCAAAGTCTCTTCCTCTATATAACACAAATGCTTACTCGACCATCCCTCCGGATAAGGCATGGAAACAAAAAACATATCCTCCCCTATAATAGCAAACACGATAGCCCTATTATAACATGCCCCCGTCGCTTTACACATCTCTAACCAATCCATACCCAGGATAGCATCATACTCATACATCTCTAAAATGCGCAGATCTGTTAATAAGAATACCTCCAAGGTCCACACCCACTACCCTACGGATGGAACAAATGAGAGCCCCACTACCCAATGGTGAATCTATATGCATAATAATATTTGTCGTTGTATCCACTAAACCCATCTCACGCACGAATGTAGTGTTAAGAAAAAGAATGTGACGCACCATGTCAAACAATACCCTCCCCAAGTGCCCATGGATAGAAAACATGCCTTCAATTACTAGCGGAATTGGCGGCAAAACTAGTCCACGAATGTTATACACACGCTTAAACTGAAACTTCCCCTATAGAGGATACAATGTTGAAAATGATTATGGGGTTGAAAGCTGCTATAATTGTTTCCCCAACTGGGCATCTTACTGCTAACCCCTTGCCCTATTCAATCATGCATGCTCCATGTGGACCTTCTCTCACATATGAAACATCTCCAGGTGAAATCTTTCGGCCTCTGTCCCTATTTGCCCTGGAAAGGCTACCCCTGTTCCCTTAGCCTTGCTGACCCTAGTGAGAATATTTTTGTCCCTGATGGACTTTCTTATAACTACCATTGCCCGATCTAAATCCCTTAGTCGAGTCCCCCTGCTAGGAGCCCCGCTCTTACTGCCTACTCTTTTAATGCGACACCCCACTAGAATCGTTTCCCCCAGTCTTGCCCAACTGGCTCGACTCTCCTGCCCTCTTTGCTCCCCTCAAATGGAAGCGATGGTCGTGGAAGTGAAGCGATGGTCGTGGCATTGAAGCAACGTGGCGTTAACGACATTAACGTAAGTCCTCAATGTCAAATTCCCTAATAAATGCTAGCAGATCCTCCAAGTAAGTCCATCCATAAACTTAAAAATCCCATTATCATCAACGTTCACCTCATCGGGAAAAAAAATTGTCTGGCGAGTGAAATCTTCCTCATACTCGACCACTATCCGAACTTCCTATGTGAGATCCAAAAATCTCTCCTCCTCATCTCTATCTGCATGACTGACGGAAGAAACTTGCGATCAAACTGATAAGAGGCTTTTTGCGTATGGTCGTTGTCTTTAAAAGTCAATCTCAAAAGTCCCTTAAGTACCTACAAAACTTGTTTAAAACAACTTGTATTGTGGTAAGTACGGGTATCAATCCAACTTTCAAGGTGAAACAATTAATGTGAATATTTGCACTTTCATTTTTTTTTATAAAAAACTTTTTTTATTTTTTTTAAAGACAATTAACTAATAAAAGCTAAAAATTATTAAATGACTGAAAAAAGAAAACAATGTGCAATCGAGTGTGAAAAATGTGAGAATGTCAAGAGATGGGATTACACCGCATTATCAATTATTTAAATTTCTCAATTTATTAATTTAAAATATTTTGAGATAATATTAAATCGATAATCTAACTCTCGTTACAATTATAAATTTAATAACATCGTTTTCAGAAAACTAATTTAAAAATGTCACACGATGAAAAATTAAGAACTATATTATTTTCAAGAAAATTACCTGCTAGAATCAATTTAATAAAAATAATATCAATCCTCAAATTTCAACACCAAATTAATATTTAGATTTAGGAAAAACCTATCTCTGGTTCGACTCCTAAATTCAAACATTAATTTGTACAATTAATTTACTAACTCTTGTTACATAAATTAATTAGTGACAGTTAAAAATTAGATTTCCTAGAAATATAGAAATTAATGAAACCAATTAATGAAATTAACATCCTACGCAGTGCATCCCACCACTTGAACAAGGTGACTAGCCAAGCATAATGAAATAATTAATCACAATCACAAATATGGAACAACAAATTAAAGAGTAGACCAAGAAATACAATATGTAAGCGAGAGCTTTTCTTAATCAAAGATCTGATACCAATTTGAAAAGGATAGGCCCCTAATTTTTAAGTCTTTACTAACACAAAGAGTAATTTCCTTTTCTTTTTAAATATGCGGAAGCGTTGATGGTTCAATTTAAACAAATTAGCAAATTTTAATTTTATTTTTTACTTTTTTTAAAAATTAAAATTAAACAAAGTTAAATTAACTTAAACACACACACAACTTAAATAAATTTCACTTAAACCAATTTAATTAACCCAAGTCCTAGAAAATTTGCCTAAGTCACATTTCTCAATTTTATCAAATTAGGCCAAACCAATTTTATCAAATTAAATTAAATGACTTGAATTAAATTAACTAAAAATTACCCAATATTTAATTTCGCACAAAATTAAACATGTAGTGATTAAAACCAAATTTTATCTTGAATTACCTAAGCACGCGTTCTAGGTGAGTATAGCAAGATAAAATAAATAATAAATCACTACGCCGCGATGTACGAGGAAAAAACCCCAACAGGAAAAAACCTCGGACGGCCCTAGCCTCAAATACATTAAGTACAGAATTTACAAATACAAATAAGATGACTTACAACACTCGACTCGATCCCTCTCAATCCCCAACGCGTCTTCTTGTATCAACCTCTGCCTAGCGAATAACCACGGAGCTCCACCGCAGTCTCGAAATCCAATGATCGGACTTTATATGGTCACCGTCACCCGAACAAGGAGCCTTTCTCCAAGTAGGTAAATCAACACAAACATCTTCTTCTTTGTGGCATTTAGAAGCAAACCCAAACGTCTCTTCAAAATGGTAGAGATGAAAAATTGGTGCCAAACACTCCAAGCAAAGTATATATATATGGAACTTGGATTAAGCAAACAATTGGGTGTAAACAAGTGTTTAAAAGATTTTTCTTGAAGACTTAAACACTCAAAAACAATGAACTTTTTCCCTTTTTAATTTTTCTCTCAAAACACTCTCTTAGAGGTTGTAGGATGTGAAAAAGTTAACTTTCCAAAGATGGTTCCCGCGCTTAGATATTTAGTCAAAAAGTTAGTGGGGAAAGATAATGGGAAAGTGGGTGAAAACTATCAAAAACTGTCATTTAACTGTTCCCGCCAAATCTCGTTCGAACGAGATTTGTCGTTCGAACGGATTCTCGTTTGAACGGCCTTCTAACGACATTCTAACGAAGTTCTAATGTCTTTAAAAAATGAACTCGTTAGAAATATCATTCGAACATCCATCTCGTTCGAACGACATTTTGAACGAAGTTACAGAGGCCAAACTGGGAACTCGTTGGCAAACTCATTTGAACGACATTTGGTTCGAACTAAAAACTCGTTCGAACGAACTTCCAGAAAGTTGGAAATTTTCATTTTTAGCCCAGAAACTTTATAAACTTTGTTTAAAGTTTTAATTAAATCTTTCTGAAACTAAGCAGCAGTTTTAATTAAACCTACACCCATTATACTGTTCCAAGCTCCTATATATATGTAATGCATTCATACCTTGGGAGCATGGAACCACTGTTGATGACGTAGAAACGAGGCACTTAAACTCGGCAGCTTGATGAAGCTTTATACACTTGGTCGCTACGTCTTCAACAAACTCATCACAGGCCTGAAATAGGTACATTGAACACTATCCTATGACACAAACATTTTTGTCAGGAATTGAGCCAAAACTACAAGGGACTCAATTGGAAATTTGTGTCCTTACAAATCTCCCCCTTTGGCTATTTTAGGTCAAAAATTAAATAAAAATCCTAAAGGGTCGTCAAGCTCTATTAGACTGACAAAAAGTCCCACCCAAAATAAAAATACAATGGTTGACTCAAACAACTCAAGGATCACAATCTTTGTCGGTGAAAGTTGCCACTTATAATATAATTCCTGCACATTTAAGCAAACACATTACACGCATAGGGAATATCAAATCAAAATATTTAATGCAAGTAAAGTAAGTACTCCCCCTAAATTAATTCTCTCCCTTTATCAGCTATGATCAACTTAGAAAGACGTCTCCCCCTAAGATAAATCTCCCCCAAACTAAGATACGATTATAATAGGTTTAGATACCGTTTCTCTCCTATCATTATCCCCCTTTTTGTTCAGGAATAGACAAAGGTTAAAGAATCAAACATTAACTTATCTCCAAAAATAAAGTATATACACCCTCTAAACTAAGAAAGGGATAAATAGAATGGGATAACAAGCTAAAACATGTAATTGTGCCTAAAGTGATGAGAACGTTAAAGCACATGGGCAACAAAATCATAACTAATCCAACGAAAAATATTGGATACCAACGAAGATACAAGAAACATATATCAATATGATACATATTATTAAGCATGTGATATCAACAAAGAATGCAACAAGATGAATACCAATTATGAATTAAAGCATAGATGGATTAGAAAGCAAGGCAAAGACTAAACAAAAATATCAAATATGTGTATACATAATATATACCTAATAGACTCAAGTACACATATAAAGATATAAACACCAAAATGACACAAAACAAAATAACATAAGTTTTTCACACTCTTATAGCATAAATGTGTCATATGGAAACGGAAGTGTTAGGGTGTGAACTACCAACAGTTAAATTTAGACCCAATCACTTAAAACATGTTCACGGAGTTCTCAATTGATTGCAAACCTCATCACATTTTAATATAACCTCATGTGACAATATGGATTGAACTCAACGAACAAACATACACAATGCATACAAGCCTAGCATGTTGATGATTCTACAAACCAATAGAGTCATGACATTAAAAATGCAACTAGGATAAACGGACGTTGTGCAAACCGTTGATATACCATCCAATCTCCCTCAATAAGCATTTATATTAATTTTGAATGAATATATCAATCAAACATAGGCCTTGGCAAATATTTTTCTTTTAAATGCCATATTTTCTTTTAGGCCTTTGGACCATGTATTTCTTTTAGGTCCAAACAAACGGTGGCTTACAATCGCAAAGGAAAATAAATCCTTTCGGAGCCCTTCCCCGTGCACATTTTATATAACATTTTTATCTCACAAATCTCACGTGCAACGAATTTTGACATGCACTAGTCCTCCTCGGTCACAAGTATATAGATGACAAGATTGGTAGGAGTACACCTCACAAACTCAAATATACATATGAAGTTAAAATTTCAAGTGAGCTCGTGCATGTGTGAAAAGAGGCATATACAAATAGAATCCATTTAAGCAACAAATTCCAACTACTCCATGTAACCATGGTAAAGAACATAACAAGGATTGACAACCTAAACCAAAAGTTCTAGCCACATGGGAGCGAAAAGATTGGATTCTAACACAAGTGTATGCCACATAAAGTGTGTCAAACTAAAATAACACACAAAAAAAATCTTTTTAAGTTTTTCAAATTTTTAACCAAAAATAAAATATATACTCAAAAGACAAACAAAAATTATTTGAATTTTTCATTAAGCTTAAATTACCAAGAGATACTAACCCAAATGATAAACAAACATCTTTTTGTATTTTTCATTTAATGCAAACAAAAGAAATATAATACAAAAGATAAACAAGTCATAATTTCTAGCATGAGATATGAAATAAAGCAATGACTAGAAAATGACTAAACATGCATACACCTAGCAATGATATATAATATGAAGCACAAAAAGCTAGTGTATGCAAACAAAACTAACACATTCAACATTTGAATTTAGCAAGGGAGGTTTCATGTGAAAGCAAAATCTAATATCTAGCGCGTCTTAGAATAATTTCTGAATCCATATAGATGTATATTTAAAATGACGTGATTTGGAAATTAATGGAATGATAGACATAGACTTCCTAGGACCTATTTTAAGATCAAAACAAAATGACCTAAGGTGACCTTTCCTACCACAATGCAAGCATGTGGAAACACAAAATGTTACCTAAGGTGTGACCTTTTCTAAAGTCTTTGGATAAAGTAGACCCTGTAAAACAAACAATGGTTTTATCTTTAGTAACGGAAGTATTTGAACTAGATGAGCTAGAACCATTATCACAACTACTCGAGTCTTGTAAGTCATTTTTCATTTTTAAAATATTGGACTCAAGTAAAAAATTAGACTCCCCAATTTTACAGGATTCCTTCTTTAAATTTTCAATTACACCTAGAAGGTTATCACGCTCCCCCTCAATGTTAGCAAACTTGACCCTAAGAGTCTTTTCACGAAAATCACTCTCTTTCTTGGACATTTCTAAAACATTGTAATTGTAATTTATGTCCATGAGCTTTCCACGAAAAATATCTTTTTTAGATAGCGAGGTTTGCAAAAATTCAATTTTAGCTTTAAAACAAGAATTTTCATCTTCAAGAAGTTTAATTCGTTTTGCAAATCTCAAATTTAATTCTCTTAATTTTTCGTTACACTTTTTAGGCCCATTTAATTCCTTTCGAATAGCAAAAAATTCATTATCATTAGAAATGGACAAATTATCATTAAGGCGTCCCATCAAGAGATACAAAAAAATTGAGAGTGAGTAAAAATTGAACCACCTAAAAATATGAGGAGCACAAAAATTATAAAAGCAGAAAAACGGATCTTTGACGCGATAAATTAGCGGTTCGGCTTTGATACCAATTTGTAAGCGAGAGTTTTTCTCAATCAAAGCTCGGATACCAATTTGAAAAGGATAGGCCCCAAGTTTTAAGTCTTTACTAACACAAAGAGTAATTTCCTTTTCTTTTTAAATATGCGGAAGCGTTGATGGTTCAATTTAAACAAATTAGCAAATTTTAATTTTATTTTTTATAAATTAAAATTAACCAAAGTTAAATTAACTTAAACACACACACAACTTAAATAAATTTCACTTAAACCAATTTAATTAACCCAAGTCCTAGAAAATTTGCACCAATTTGAAAAGGATAGGCCCCCAAGTTTTAAGTCTTTACTAACACAAAGAGTAATTTCCTTTTCTTTTTAAATATGCGGAAGCGTTGATGGTTCAATTTAAACAAATTAACAAATTTTAATTTTATTTTTTATAAATTAAAATTAAACAAAGTTAAATTAACTTAAACACACACACAACTTAAATAAATTTCACTTAAACCAATTTAATTAACCCAAGTCCTAGAAAATTTGCCTAAGTCATATTTCTCAATTTTATCAAATTAGGCCAAACCAATTTTATCAAATTAAATTAAATGACTTGAATTAAATTAACTAAACATTACCCAATATTTAATTTCGCACAAAATTAAACATGTAGTGATTAAAACCAAATTTTATCTTGAATTACCTAAGCATGCGTTCTAGGTGAGTATAGCAAGATAAAATAAACAATAAATCATTACGCCGCGATGTACGACGAAAAACCCAATCCGGGAAAAAACCTCGGACGGCCCTAGCCTCAAATTCACTAAGTACGGAATTTATAAATACAAGCAAGATGACTTAAAACACTCGACTCGATCCCTCTCAAGCCCCAATGCGTCTTCTTGTATCAACCTCTGCCTAGCGAATAACCACGGAGCTCCACCGCGGTCTTGGAATCCACTGATCGGACTTTATATGATCGCTATCACCCGAACAAGGAGCCTTTCTCCAAGTGGGTAAATTAATGGAAACATCTTCTTCTTTGTGGGATTTAGAAGAAAACCCAAACGTCTCTTTAAAACGGTAGAGACGAAAATCGGTGCCAAACACTCCAAGAAAAAAGTATATATACATGGAACTTGGATTAAACAAATAATTGGGTGTAAACAAGTATTTAAAAGATTTTTCTTGAAGAATTAAACACTAAAAAACAATGAACTTTTTTCCTTTTTAATTTCCCTCTCAAAACACTCTCTTAGAGGTTGTAGGATGTGAAAAGGTTAACTTTCCAAATATGGTTCCCGCACTTAGATATTTAGTCAAAAGTTAGTGGGGAAAGATAATGGGAAAGTGGGTGAAAACTATCAAAAACTGCCATTTAACTGTTCCTGCCAAATCTCGTTCGAACGAGATTTGTCGTTTGAATGAAGTCTCGTTCGAACGGCCTTCTAACGACATTCTAATGAAGTTCCAGTGTCTTAAAAAAATGAACTCGTTAGAAATCTCATTCGAACATCCATCTCGTTCGAACGACATTTCGAACGAAGTTACAGAGGCTTAACTGGGAACTTGTTGGCAAACTCGTTCGAACGACATTTGGTTCGAACGAAAAACTCGTTTGAAATACATATCAAACGATCTTCTAGAAAGTTGGAAATTTTCATTTTTAGCCCAGAAACTTTATAAACTTTGTTTAAAGTTTGAATTAAATCTTTCTGAAAATAAACAACAGTTTTAATTAAACCTACACCCATTATACTGTTCCAAGCTCCTATATATATATATGTAATGCATTCATACCTTGGGAGCATGGAACCACTGTTGATGACGTAGAAACGAGGCACTTAAACTCGACATTTTGATGAAGATTTATACACTTGGACGCTACGTCTTTAACAAATTCATCATAGGCTTGAAATAGGTACATTGAACACTATCCTATGATACAAACATTTTTGTTAGGAATTGAGCCAAAACTACAAGGGACTCAATTGAAAATTTGTGTCCTTACACAATACACAGAAGTCTCCCTTTGAATTGATTCCTTGAATCGCGTTCATACACTTGTGTCCCAATGTTTTCACAAATCCAGCACTTAATTACATAAAAAAAACTAAAACTTAAAAATTATTCTAATGCTAAACTAATTTTTTTAGAAATTTTTTATGTACCTACTATGTACACAATATACACAGTATTTCTCTCTTTTGCAGTCCCTCTCTCATCAGTGTTGAGAGTCCTTCTGTGAGAGTCCTTTCCTTTATTTTATAACCCACATTGATGCTTTGTTGAGAAGATATTTTTATGGGATTTAATTTTGCTAAGTCAAAGTTTCTTTGAATAAAAGGATATGTACTTGGCTTCATTTTTTCTGGCTTTGGTTTGTGGCTCCAAAATTTTCGGATGGCATGTATGGAGATGGGGTTCGAGTCTCTCGCGGAAGCAGGTTGATTTGGTGGGTATGACTCCAGGTCTGCCAGCGGGTTTGGGATCACGGGTTAGGGCGGGTTTGCCCTGTTCGGAATGAGGGCATCGCCGGAGGTAAGGAGAAGATGGTGGTTCTGGGTTTTGGAAGGAGGGTGGCATCGGGTTCAAGTCGCGAACAGGGGCATCGGGTATGGTTGTAAATCCGATCGGCGATGGGTAAATGGGTTGTTCGCTTTGAACTCAGGCAGGTGTGGGATCGTCGGGTTTGGGGTTAAGCAGGTCTCGGGTGAAATGGGTTTGCTGGTGGTGGTTGAGTTTGGGCCTGTTAACGGGTATGGATGTAATGGGTTTCTAAGGGAGAAAGGTTGTTGGTGTTGGGTTAAAAATGGTGGAAAGGGGAGAGAGAGAGAGAGAGTGTGGGTTTAGGTGGGGAAGATGAAGGTGTGGTTGATCGGGTGTGTTATGGTGTAGGGAGGTTAGTGTGAAGGTGAGGGTGAGGGTGAGGGTGAGTGGGTGTTTTTAGTGTGTTTAGGGGTATGGAAATTGGGTGTAAGTAAGTGTGTTATGTGTGTTTAATTTGACCCCTTAAATAAAATAACAATTTCTAAAATAAAAACTAGACTAAATTAAAAAAATTAAAATCTAAAAATAAAATTATAATTTATTACTAAGAGATTAAAAAATAAAAAGGAAATAAATAAATAAAACTATATAAAAACTAAAAAACTAAAAATCCTAACTAAAAAATTAAACTAAAAACTAAAGAAAAATAAAATAAATTCCTAAAAACTAATCCTAATAAAAATAATAAACTAAAATGAAGATTAAAAACTAATAAAAATCAAAATCAGAATAAAGAAATATAAAAATAAAAAATAAATCCTAGAAAATTCTAAATAAATCTCAAAATAAATCCTAAAAAATAAAAACGACTCAAAATAAAAATAATAAAAAAACAAACTAAACACGCACGAGGCTTGGGGTTTGGACTGGTTAAGAAAAAAGGTTCGGGGCATCGAAAATGATCTCGGCAAGATCAAATAAGACTTCGGAGTTCGCAGCAACATTGATTTCTTCGTTGCACTCTTTTAACCGCTATTGTGTCACAATTAACTTGATTTAGCACATTTTGATGTTGTGACTGTGTATTAACCTGCAAAATGATAAAATACGAACATAAGGCCAATTTCAATTAAAACGAGTGACTAAAATGCTTCTATTCGGGGCATAAATTATACATTTTTTGAGTGCTTATCACACCACCCCCAAATAGAACATTCCCAGTCCTCGAGCAAAAACAGAGAGAAAACAGAGATAAGTAACCAAAAGTGTGTCACTTTCGCAGGCACTGGCAATTGCACTTAGCATGTGCAACAAGCCGTTAAACCTATAGGTTGCCCTACAGGACGAGTGGTGTCTCGTGAGGGTTTGCAGTGAATATACCCACAAAATTTGAAAACTTATTAAAATTACAGTCTATTATTTTGACGATGAAACACTATACAACTCGACTAAAAAGGGCATCAAGGAACACCGTATTCAACTATCAAAATATGATATAAAATTACTTAATACCAAAAAGCGTAATCCTTCCTAAAACTCAGCATGTGTTAGTGTGAAGCAATCTTGAGTATCATTAGAGTAATTCTTAGATCGCCTTTATAGAATCAAAGCTTTCACTTCAATTCTCACTGAATATATCTCTCTGAATTGAACTCTCTGAGAATTGGGTAAGTATATCTCTCTAGTGTGTGAGGAGGTGAGCAAAATGTAAGCGAGTTCAAACGTCTTACACACTTTATTCAAAATGACAGATACATGAAAAAAATTTGATCTCATGAAGGATTGCTAAGCACTATGTTGAGAATGTTGAGTTATTCACCATATAACCTTTTTGTTTTCTCGAACACTTCACCAATGGTGAAAAATGTCATTTATGAAAGGTATGAGGGGATAATGAAATGAAGAAGATGAATGATAGGGTTTTTGAGAAGAGTGTGACACACTTTGAATAACTAATGGCTTCATTTTTTTTTTGAATTTTTGATCGCATGATTCTTTTTTTTTCTATTTTTTTTTTCTTTGCTCATTTTTCTATTATTTTTTTGCAATGCATTTTTCTTTTCATAACGAAAATAAAGACAATTTACATTGATAATTTCAAACACTCTTTTTCACTAAAAATTTGGTAATGATGGGAAATGACATATGGATGGTATCTAGGACATATATGGGTAAGGAAAACATGGAATGATAATAGGTGAAATGAAGGGTAAAAATGGTAAGTGTATGATATAATCTGTTTAGCGCTCGAGACAAACTACAAGACACATATATCTTACAACTCGAAAGTAATGTCATTCTTAGTGATTATGCCAAAATTGAAAAAATAATGAGACCATGCAACGACTAAGTGAGGTATCCAAAGACAGTTGAGTTAACTTGTGATTCTGAGATATGTAAAAACCCTCAAAAAGGTGAATAGCTCAAATCTCACGGGTTTAAGTTGCCACTAATGATGTTTTAAGGCTCTCTTGAGAATATAGTTACTCTTCAACTTTTGATTGTAAACTTGATAGTGCAAATTGTTGAGTTTAGGAATTCATGTGCAAGTACGCTTTTTAAGAGGTATTAATTAATTTATGGTTAAAAGCGTAGTTTTTGGGTCAAACATGAGTATTCCGAGACTTCTAAAAGTGGACTAATAGACAATTCATGTCATAAATATTTTTAAATTTAACTGCACAAAATGTTTAAAGTCACTTGTTGCTGGAAATTTTCAAAAGAGGTACGATTTTGATAAATTTCCCACCCCCAAATAAAAGAGAACATCGTCCTCGATGTTTAAAACCATATATAAAAATAAAAGCATAAGGGAGGAAAGATATTACCATAATTAACCTCTAATGAAATGTACAGCATGAGGGAGCATATATGAAACCTGAAGAACAAATGCAACACAAAAATCTGGACAAGTCTATAAAGCATGTGAAAATAAGTGGGTGGTGTGAAACACCACCCCCAAACAGGATAAAACTCATACTCAGAAATAATGAACGACGGGCTACCTCTTGGTAGCGCTAAGTTTAATGTCTTCATCCAGATCGAACCATTCTCTCCCTAAAGATTGGAGCTATGAAAGTGAGAGGCGGCAGAAAAATGGGTTATGATAATCACCCCCAAACAAGACTGAAGCGACAGTCTTGTTGGATAAAGGCGAAAAATGGGCCAATGCACTTGTATGGAAAAGTGCCTCACACGATGCAAAGCATCAGTGGGACATGGGTGGGTGGGTATTAGGGCAAGGATGAGAAAGGAAGGGGATAATAAGCATCAATCACGGGCCTTATTGAGCTGAAAGGTGAGGGTAACAAGGGCCCTATAAGAATGGTGCTCCAATTGGTTGGGGAGGCAAAATGGTGTGTCAATAGTGAAGGGGCTGGCCTCATAGAATGTGAACGACCATTCAATAAATGGACGATGATAATGGGCGCCCCGTGACACGTCAGGGAGCGGTAGATGGAAAAAATCAACACCGCAAGGAAGTGGTGTGCATAGAGTAACAAGATCGATGTCACGTATGGGGAGAGTAGCATGCATACGCACACGGATGGTGGGGCCGATGAAAAGTGAACAAATGGGATCGTGGCTCACTAGGGTGTAGGGTGGGTGTAGGTGAGGACCTAAATGCTTAGATGTGAATAGGGAAGGTAGAATAGCAAGGTCCAAATCAAGTGGTGGGGTGGTAAGGGCAGTGGGTGGGTTTGGTGGGACAAAGGGTGGGGGAAGATGATCTAACTCATGAGTAGGAGAAACAAACTCCACACGAAGCTCGAAATGATCCTTAAGGGCATGCGAAGGAACAGGTCTGAAAGTGAATGAGGGAGTGATCAACTTATCCACCCGAAAGTCACCATCAGAAGTGGTGGAAAAATATAATGTGGCATCCAAATCCGAGATATATGAATCAACATTAATAGCTGACTCAACGAGAGTTAAGAATGTTGGGAAAGGATCCATATCCAGAGCGATAGAAACCATCTCGAATTCAATCTCAGGACAGTGAGAAGCACTTGCAGCCGGAGCTTACCTATAAGAAGTGTTGCCTCAGGGACACACATAAAAGGATCAAAAGGTGAATACTCGGGAATAATAGTAGATTCGGTGGAAGGAGAAATGCGAGCCTCAATGGTGGGTTCGAGAGGATAGGGTGCAGTGGGATCAGTCTCATAATCAGTGGATATGTCAACACAATTATTATCTTGGGACCCGGACCACGGAGTGGTCACAACTTCGAGATTCTCAGGATAATAGGGTTGGTCACACTCAAATCAGTGGCACAAGACGACACATCATCGTCCCACACGGGGGCAATAATGGGTTGACTTGGGGTGAAATCCGACTCGTTCGCACACTAAAATGCAGTAAACTTGTGTTCAAGCCGTTGAAGGGCTTCATTTTGAGACTGAAGAGTGTGCGCGAACTTTTGTAAGAGGCTTTCGAGAGAGGATGTGCAAGGTGGAGAAATGTCAGTGGGTGGCAGCGGTGGTTGAGGTGGAAACAACTCACTATAGACACCAGGATATGGAGAATACCCATCGAAAGTGTGTGGAGAGGCAGCATTCACGGGAGAAGCATCTCCGTGAGGGACAAAGTGTGATCAGCATGAGGAGTATAGGAAGGGGACTGATAGGTATGAGGTGCAAGAGGTGGCGATGATGACTGTTGGAAACCGTAAGGATCCACAACATGTTGTTGGGATTCATATTGCATGGAGGGGTGATCAGGCCACCATAAATATCTTGGGTATTCATACCCCTCGACATTAGATATGTCGTGACAATATGCCGAGGGTGGATCTAAAAAAGTGCCATAGGGATACACATGTTACATGGTGGGTTCAAGTGAAGAGAAAATAAATGGACGCTCATGGGACAAGTGATGGGCATAAGAAAAATGGTTTCATAACAAAGTATGCGACACGTTGACACTTGACACCAAGGGTGATGGAATATGAGGTATGTGCATAGATGGTGCAAGAATATCAAAGATACTCATGAGAGAGCCGGGACCACTAAGTATATCATCAAGAGACGGCTCGGGATCACTCTCACATGTGTTGTGTGACAATGATAAATGACCAAAGTATTCCCGTAAGGGTCGTTCTTCGGCCATGTGGAGAGAAATATTTTTTTTAGATTTTTGTTTTAATTTTTTTCAAAAGGAAAGAAATTATTTTTGGGGTTTTTAAAAATAAGAAAAGGAAATTCTTTTTTGGCATTTGGAATATGGAAAAAAGAAAATCTTTTTGGGATTTTTGAAAATATTTTTTTTAAAAAGAAGGAAAATATTTTTGGGATTTTTTGAAAAATGGGAGAAAATGGACTCTTGATTTGGACAAACGAACTAAAATTGACTACCGAAAGAATTGAATTGGACACATACGAGTAAAGGAAAAATCGTAATGAGCACATAGCCAATTGTTATCTTTAAAATTAGTGAGAGGAGTAGTCAAATTTTAATTTGGTCCGCGGGTGACAAAAATCACGAAATTTATCTTTGTGATCGCTTGTTACAAAAATGTGTTCCTACGAGGCTAGCTAGTTGATTAATGTTAAATTTAATGACAACTAGGGTAGCACACAATGGATAAGCGAGTGAGTCGGGTGATGAAATCCCTTCTCATTTCAATGACCAGGTCCAGGTCTTAGGTAAATTAATTCATCAAACTATTCAATTTAAGTGTGAGGCAGAAATTAAAAGCACGCAGGAGCAAATAAGCACACAAAAATTGAACTCGTTTGCACAATTCGCGAGGGATTAAGAAATGTACCTCCCACAGTTTTTACACGCGTGGGGTGAAGACCGAGTTGAGTTGACCAGGGGGAAGTACGCCTACTTCAGTCATCCCCGAGAGTCCTACCGACCTAGAGTAGTGAGGCTTCAAAAACTCCCCGCCTTTGGATGCCCTCTCTTTACCTTGTTCGGTTTCCCTTTTCGCCTTTTTTGTGAATAATTATTACAAGTAAATCGTTGTAAAAAAACACCAAAATAAATACAAAGCTTCAAAAATCCTATACAACCAGTCTAAGGAGGAGGGCGGAGGAATAATAATTACAACTACAAAAATAAAAATTACAAATCTTCAATTTATCTCCATGTCAAGAAAGCAGCAACGACGCCATTTGATAAAAAGCTTTTCGTGTATGGTCGTAGTCTTCAAAAGCCAATCTCAAAATTCCCTTGAGTACCTACAAAACTTGTTTAAAACAACTCGTATTGCGGTAAGTACGGGTTTCAATCCAACTTTCAAGGTGAAACAATTAATGTGAATACTTGCAATTTCATTTTTTTTTTAAAACAATTTCAAGGGAGAACTAACTAATAAATGCTAAAAATTATGAAATGACTAAATAGGGAAAAACAATGTGCAATCGAGTGTGAAAAATGTGAGAATGTCAAGAGATGGGATTACACCGCATTATCAATTATTTTAATTTTCGAATTTATTAATTTAAAATATTTCGAGATAATATTAAATCGATAATCTAACTCTCATTACAATTATAAATTTAATAATATCTTTTTCAGAAAACTAATTTAAAAATGTCACACGATGAAAAATTAAAAACTATATTATTTTCAAGAAAATTACCCGCTAGGATCAATTTAATAAAAATAGTATTGATTCTCAAATTTCAACACCAAATTAATATTTAGATTTAGGAAAAACCTATCTCTAGTTCGATTCCTAAATTAAAACATTAATTTGTACGGTTAATTTACTAACTCTTGTTACATAAATTAATTGGTGACAGTTAAAAATTAAATTTCCTAGAAATATAGCAATTAATGAAACCAATTAATTAGACTAATATCCTACGCAGTGCATCCCACCCCTTGAACAGGGTGACTAGCCAAGCATAACGAAATAATTAATCACAGTCACAAATATGGAACAACAAATTAAAGAGTAGAGCAAGAAATACAATACACAAAAGTCTCCCTTCGAATTGATTCCTTGAAATGCGTTCATGCACGTGTGTCCGAATGTTTTCACAAATCCAACAATTGATTAAATAAAAAAAACTAAACCTAAAAGTTATTTTAATGCTAAACTAATTTTTTTATATTGTTTTGAAAAAAAATTATGTACCTACTGTGTACATAATATACACAGTGTTTCTCACTTTTGCAGTCCCTCTTTCATCACTATTGAGAGTCCCCTCTGTGAGAGTCCTTTCCTTTGTTTTATAACCCACGTTGATGCTTTATTGAGAAGCTATTTTTGCGGGATTTAATTTTTCTAAGTTGAGGTTTTTTTGGATAAAAGGATATGTACGTGGATTTTTTTTTTTGGTTTTGGTTTGTGGCACAAACATTTTCGAATGGTAGGTATGGAGATGGGTCTCGGGTCCCTCGCCGGAGCAGGTCGATTTGGTGGGTATGACTCCGTGTCTGCTAGCGGGTTTTGGATCACGGGTTAGGGTGGGTCTGCCCTGGTTGGAATGGGGGCATCGCCGGAGGTAAGGAGGAGCTGGTGGTTTCGGGTTTTAGAAGGAGGGTGGCACCAGGTTCAAGTCAGAAACAGGGCAGTGGGTATGGTTGTTGATCCGTCTGATGATGGGTAAATGGGTCGTCAGATTTGAACTTAGGCAGGTGTTGGATTGTCGGGTTTGGGGTCAAGCAGGTCTCAGGTGAAATGGGTTTGCCGGTGGTGGTTGAGTTCGAACCTGTTAATGGGTATGGAGGTACTGGGTTTCTAAGGGAGAAAGGTTGTTGGTGTTGGGTTGAAAATGGTGGAAAGATGAGAGAGAGAGAGAGAGAGTGGGTTTAGGTGGGAAAGATGAAGGTGTGATTGATTGCGTGTGTGATGGTGTAGGGAGGTTAGTGTGAGTGTGAGGGTGAGTGGGTGTTTTGAGTCTGTTTAGGTGTATGGAAATTGGGTGTAAGTGAGTGTGTTATGTGTGTTTAATTTGGACCCTTAAATAAAATAACACTACCTAAAAAAAACTAGACTAAATTAAAAAAATTAAAATCTAAAAATAAAATTCTAATCTATTACTATGAGACTCAAAAATAAAAATAAATAAATAAATATATAAAACAACTAAAAATCCTAACTAAATAAATTAAACTAAAAACTAAAGAAAAATAAAATAAATTCCTAAAAACTTATCCTAAGAAAAATAATAAACTAAAATGAAGATTAAAAACTAATAAATATCAAAATCAGAATAAGGAAATATAAAAATAAAAAATAAATCCTAGAAAATTATAAATAAATCTAAAATAAATCCTAAATATAAAAACGACTCAAAATAAAAATAATAAAAACACAAACTAAACACACACGAGACTCGGGGTCTGGACTGGGCTCGGTTTAGGATTAGGTTTGGTTACGAAAAAAGGTTTAGGGCATCGAAAATGGTCTCAGTAAGCTCAAATAAGTCTTCGGACTTCGCAGCTGCTTTGATTTCTTCGATGCACTCTTTTAACTGCTATTATATCGCAATTAACTTGATTTAGCGCATTTTGATGCTGTGACTGCATATTGACTTGCAAAATGATAAAATACGAACATAAGGCCAATTTTTATTAAAATGAGTGACTAAAATGCTTTTACTCGGGGCATAAATTATTCACTTCTGGGTGCTTATCACAAACTGCACCTAACTCCTGAATCGTCATTACATCTCTCTCCTCTGGCATGCTAACTGACTCCCATTTTTCTATTAAATCCTGGGTGTAAAAAGACCACTATACTTCCATACGGGTCATGCTATGTCTAAAATCCCCTGAAACCCAATCATAACACTCGAGTACCTATTCTGAACTAATTCGACCATTTCAGATCACATGTGCACTCAAAAATGTCATTCGGCTCCTCCAACTACAAATATACCAATATCTCGTTAACCGGTCCCAACACGTACATACCATATGCGTCGCCCATAAACTATTCAAATCCGCATATGTAACTCTCTATCAACATAACATAATAAATCGTCGTTTTTAACTCATAAACGACATATAACTCACTTCTTTATTTACTTATCATACGCAAGTATATGATGATGATGATGATGATGATGATGATGATGATGATGATGATGATGATAATAATAATAATAATAATAGTAATGATAATAATAATAATAATAATAATAATAATAATAATAATAATAATAATAATAATAATAATAATAATAATAATAATCCTTAACTCGTTAATTAATATTTAATGAAACCAACTAAAATCTCAAATTAAATTAATAAATCCTTGCACATGTGGAAATTAAATACTTATAAAAATATGGGGTATTACTCAAATTGGAATGCTATATGATCATTTTGGTATCTCTTATTGCTTGTTTACCTTTATATCTAACGCTTCATTGTGTATTCAAATTGGTATCATTTATTGCATCAATATTGATATTAATTGATAATTGTGTGGATTATTTCTGCTTGTGTTTCCATGTTGTGTTTTATTGCACTTTATACCATTGCATGATATTATTCATTCTTTATTAATTTCAATTGGTATCATATGTTCTCACTTGGGGGGGGGGGGGGAGATATGTTTTATGGGGGAGAAATTATTTATTATGCATTCTTTCTTTGTCTATTCCGAACAAAAGGGAAGATAAATGGTATATTTTTCTTTAGCTTTAAAAGGAGATTTTTATCTTAGGGGAAGATATCTTATCTAGGTGGGGATTACTAAACATAGGGGGAGTTTATTCATATGCATACTTATATTATTTATATATTCAAGTTGCATTTGAATGTGTGTTTAAGCGTTCAAGTTAGCTACATGAGGTAAAGTTCATAAGATAGCAAAGATACTCAGTGTATGTGTCTATCAAGCCTATAATTTTTTAATTTGGCGTTAGGGATTGAGTCTTTTAGATGATCTTGACGGACCATGGGTTTATATTTTGTGTTTTATCCCAAAATAGTCAAAGGGAGATATTTGTAAGGATAAATTTTCGATTGAGTCAATTTATATATGTAGGCTTAATTCCAAACGAAACATTTTGAGTCATATGATAGGATTTGTATGTTAACCTTTCAAGCCTATGATGTGTTTGATTGAAGAAGTAGTGACAAAGCTTCATAGATTATATCATCGTATCATATTTCATGCTAGTTTGCAACTTCACGATCTGAGGATCTCTCACGTATGCGTGCATGTATATTTTGATCCTTAGATATTTATTTTGTGGGTTTTAGGATTTTTATAAAAAAAAATAGTGTTTTAAAATGATTCATCTCTTTTAATATTTTTTAAAAGAAAAACAATTTTTTTTAGGACTTCGTTAAAACGAACTTGGGAAGTCATTCAAATGAGATATGGCACCTCGATAGATATTGTTCGAACGAAACTTCGAACGGGTTGTTTTTCACCATTTGCTGGAATCTCGTTGGATGTGTCTTTGGAACTGCATTCAAATTAGATTATATACTTCATTTCAACAAGGTTCAAAGTCGTTTGAACGAGTACGTCAATTTATAATAAGTCCGATATTTTTCAAATGCTTTTTCATCTTTTTCTCCTTTTAAACAGACCTCGTACAAATAGGAGTACAGAGGAGCGTTATTTTTCAGACTTTTTTTATATTTTAGAGTTCCCAAACTCTTTCAAAAATCACTCCAAAACCTTAGTTTACACCCAAGTTGTTAAGGATCCAAGCTTAGTGCTACATATGCTTTGAAGATCCTATTTGCGCTCTAACTTTATTCTCCACATCTTTGTGAGAATTATTTTATTGTGGTGGAGTTTTTATTTACTATTTACATACGTTGGACTTTGTGGTGAAGAAGCAACGGATTTCGTGTTCTTATCCGTAGATGGTAGCTGAGCCTGGATCGGTGGATATCGATGCATGTGTGGACTCACACATTGTGGCACTTTCATGTGTGGATTCTTTCATTATCGCATAGAGGAGCGAATCAAGATTGAATATGCATCAATACTTGTGGGAAGTTCACTCATTTAGTAAGTTATCTATCAACTTGTATAAATTTGTATCATAGTGAATTTCATTGCTGGGTCGTACGAGATTTTTCTTGTTGTGGAATTTCCTCATACATTGAGCATTATGTGATTGATTTAATTTATCTTGATATACTCACCTAGATGCATGCCTAGGATACGATAAAATTAGTTAATTGTTTAATCACAATAATTAATTTAAAATTGGTGCAAAGTTTTAAATTTCGTTAACTTGTTTAAGTTTTATATTTAATTTGAAAAAAATAAAAATTGACATGTATTTTGGCTTTTTTTTTATCATTCCACATATCCTGCAACTTCAAGTATCATTTTAAGTAACAAGATAATAAGACAAGATAGAAGAATTCATCCCATGTTTCAAAGGTTTATAAGTAATTGTAAATAAGTAAATAATCTCACAAAAGAAAATACAAACCCCAAATGACTTTCCTAAGCCTT
The DNA here is from genome assembly GCA_949130495.1 of Sambucus nigra. Lineage (NCBI taxonomy): Eukaryota > Viridiplantae > Streptophyta > Magnoliopsida > Dipsacales > Adoxaceae > Sambucus > Sambucus nigra. The sequence continues at coordinate 591,648,351 of OX422208.1, forward strand.
CCCTACGTCAAAAACCACAAAAACAATAATGTCCTACTCGACTCCAATATGGAATTATTATATAGTCGACTCTAAGATAGCATAATTATGGGGTCGATGTGACACCTTGCCTAATAAAATATTGGATGATCAATCTTGTACCAAATTAAAATAGGAGTCTCATATGGTTCATTCTTAGCATCACCGTCGAAAACAAAATTAATTACTAATAACCTATTAGGCTGGCGTAAAAATTTCAATTAACTAATCTTTTTAAACAAACCATTCAATTTAAAACATCCACACGGTTTATATATGAAACTTAAATGAAATCAAATAACCGAACACTCGGTTTAACATAATACAACCAAATCCAATGCCACACTAAAAGGAGGTAAAAGAATAAATAAATACATTTGGGCTATCGGCCCGGATGTTTCTACACTACCTCCTATCTAGATCTCAAGGATAAAAGCGTCTACAAGAAACCTACATGCATCCACAGTTGCTGCATCAACGTCTAACTCGAAGGAAACATCATCCAGGCATCCCTGTGTCTGGACACCTATATATATATATATATAGCAAGAGAGGGGAAAGATAGAGAAAATGGGTCAGAGCCCGATTTGTGAAAATATTTTGCAAGTGCATAAATGCTATATTTAAAATATAGTTTATCTCATATTTAAATTGGTATCGTGCTCCCATGAGATACCCCTCACCCCTCTTCTAAATGTGAACACCAATCACATATCTTTTAACCAACCTAGTTAAGCTACTCCACCTAACTAATCTATTTCACCCATCTTCTAATAATCCTAGAAACCCGGAGTACTAAGGGCTAAACTTCCCCCATTCCCAACACTGAGCTACGTTTGTCCGTGGGGTGTCTCGTGAAGCAAAATCCAAACAAGGAACCCTCCCGATACTCTACTACCTGGCAATGTTGATCGTTGGGATTCATTAGGCCCTTAGCACATAATGCGTAAATATATATAGCTCAAATAAATATACATATAGATAGATCTTACTAGATACTATAATTCATTTTTATATAAATCCGGATATGAACTTACCCGAAAGGGAGTCATTCATACTGAATCTTCTCATCTTCATAAACAAGCAATATACTATATACATCAGTATAATTATACCTCTCGCAATCGTAAGTATAATAACCATCCCACCCAGCTATAACTCGAGGATGCAGTATCATAGTGCCTATCCAAATTCGTGTTTACTCACTATACCACGCTACCAAGACAAACTTACTCATGGTCATGGTAAAAATACACAATGGTGGAGGCCGTCATGTTCCCTCTGCAAGTGGAGTACACACATCACACTCGAACGGGGTACGAGATGACCTGGGGATATACTATCCCTGCTCCTCAAGCCAGGGTATTCACCCACATCGCGCTACCGACCTGGATCGCACTAGAGAAAACATATAATCTGGTTGTTCCAACACTACACCAATGGAAAGCCCGTGGAATCAGCCTTTAAGATATAAATATACCAATCACATATAGATATATTAATACATATTATATTATATATACTGTAATCGCATCGTATATATAATCTACATTATTTCTGAGTATATACATATGGATATAATTGCCAACTCTTATAGCAATAGCCAAACCCAAATTCTCCCATTCGTAATAGTATATAAGTATTTATACACTAAAAATACTACACCCATAAGTATCCTCTTATTAAAAATATGACTCCCAGATTTATCACTTATAAGGATTTATCCTTTCCGAATATACCAATTCATAATAATTAAATAAGTATACCCTCAACTTATATAGGTCCCATAGGTATCGCATCACCTATAACACTAGTCTTCAATAGACGTAACGGGTAATCACTAAAGCATCTTAGCCCCTATCCTCAATTTCCATCCTATTCACATCCTACGATTTATTCCAAACATGTAGGCGGAACCTCAAAATATTTCTACGCGCACAATTATATATATATATATATATATATATATATATTCGCCCGCCAAAATATTCCCTTGGGTGTTGCTCGTTCCGAACACCCATAATTAACTATGTCATGGATTCTATCATCCCTGAACCCAAAATTTACATTCCGTTCATAAATAAATTTGGAGGTCCCCACTCTATTTTAGGAACCCGAAATATTAAACTCCCAAATTTATTTTCCTCAAAACCATCCTTTTTTTGCGACACACATTTTTACACTCTCCAAGTCCCAATTGTAACTCCCTCAATTGGCTAGGAATACATTCCCCTAGGTGTATATTTATTTCCTCGAATAAATAAGATAAAAACCATAAATGTGGGAATTTATCCCATTTAAATTAACTATGACGAAATTGCCAAAATAGTTGTAGGATCGATCGCTCGATCGATCAAACAGGGCAGCTTCTTCTCCAGCCCCTGTTTCAGCCATGAACAACCCACCAATCTTTTTACTCCTTCTCCCAACATTATTTTACCACAAGCAACTAATTATACACAAGGGAAATAGGTTCTAATCATCCTAAAACCAAGAATCAACAAATAAATTCAGTAAATTTCTAACTTTCTTAGATTGGATATTAACCAAGTTTTATCCGTTAAATCTTCCGAAACACCCGTTTGATTCATGAAAACCCTACCCAAAATATTTATGGTTTGTTATTACCAAATACGATATTAGATTTATGCGTAAAAGAATAAACCAAGTAAACACTTGCCTCGTGGATAATATCCGACGACCTCGAGTCGAATCCCACGGAGTTTGGCTTGGAAATCCTTTTTCTTCCCCCTTTTTTCCTTACTATCTTCTCTTTATCTCTTTTTCTTTACTTTCTACCACTCTCTCTTGCCTCATATAGGAGAGAATAAGGGTTTATCCCTTTAAAACCCAAAAATGACTCGTTTACTCAATTGCGAGTCCCTATTAGCCTAAAAGTTCTCGGAACCCAAACACTACTCCTGGATACTCTATTCTAACTATCTCGACCATTCTAAAATCAACCGTGCACTCGAAATCTCCATCTGAGTCACTTAAATTTAATTCACTAATTAAACCCAACACATCTCGATACGGGTTTTCTAATAAAAATATTATCCGTTGTCGCTTTTCCCAACTGTGACATGAAATAAAAATAATCCAACCCATTTACTTAGTCTCAAAAGTAAATGAAACACACACTGGTAATAATCAAATGTTCATAACTCCCAAAATTACTATTCACATAATTTCTCTTAATCTCCAAATTACGTCCACTTATGAAATTTAATTATTCCTAAAAGTGCGGGGTGTTACATGCTCCCCCCACCCACGACGGAATTTTGTCCTCGAAATTCGGATATAACCTACACCACCATCCTAGGATCGCTATTTACATTACGTCCTAGTACACCAAAGTCGAAAGGTACTAACCCAATGGTCTCTTACCATATTCCACCTATCTCAAGGCGTATGCTCAAACGTACTAGCTTCACTACAAGCTTATCTAAATCTCTGTATGCTACAACTCTACCTCGATCGTAAGGTTGACTCTAATGTCACATTGCACCTAGTGCTTCTATAGTCGCATGTAAAGAAAATGAGCCTATAATCTCCGCTCTAACTTATCGATCCCATCGGAGATCCGTTATTCTAAGTGTCCACTCCTTAACATCGGGACATCTAATTTCCCTTAAAAAGCAGACTACACTAATGCTTGACTATTCGCGTCAGTCTTCTTGCTTATCTCAGGTGTGCTAACTTTTATTGCAAGAATATACTTGGATCATTGTGTACCTCCTACGACGTTTCGTCCAACCCATACCAAATCCATTTATGATTGCTTCGCAGCATAATCGTCAACTTTATATACTACGTCCCTTTTATTTAGGGCGGTATATAAAATCAACTTACCACGGTGCCCATACACCTTTTTAACCCGTGCCCATCTGCACAACCATGGTAAACGTCCGACACGTAGCTCTATCTCTAAACGATGGGACACATTTCCTCAGCCTGGTACTAACACCTGGGTTTTCCTAACCCGAATAATTCGAAATTCAATTCTTCCTATACCCGGAATTCCAATCCTTCTTAAAGTTAACCCACGAATCTTCTCCTGGTTAACTCACCAAAATCTCCTCATATCGGCGCCACTAGTCCTTCTGACCTTATATTTCAATAGTACTACGATCGATGTGTTTCCAACACACGTAAAATAAATATTATCCTAACTACATTCCTAGTGCCCAAGACTTCTCTCAACTTCTGACATTTTCTCAGTTTCATGTGTGGGACGTCTCGCAAAGCAAAATCCAGACAAGGAACCCTCCCGTTACACTACTTACTCACATCTTTGGTCATCCAGATATAATGGTCTAAGGAACACTTAACAGAACATTCTAAAATCCTATCTCAAAATCATACTAATGCGCTTCTATCTCTAAGTCCTTCCCTCTAGGCGAAATGGAAAGTCTAACTAATCGGGGCACCTACTCTCTACAAAAGTCTTACAAACGTCCTACCTAAAACACCTTACCTCCCAAAATGTTCCTTTTCAGGGCTTGGCTACAAGACTTAAATCAAATTCGTTTACCTTGCCTCACCCACATGCTTGCGGTGAGAAAACCATTTCAGTGTTTTTCCTTAGCACTTATATTTCCATAAGCATGCAATCATCACATGATTCTCAGTTTATGGTGTTTTCTCCACACTAAGTAATGTATCGTCAAAACCAATATCCTTGCATCCCATAACATCTCTTCATTCCCGACATCGTTAAGGTTCATGCGTGGAGCAACTTGCAAGCGAAATCAAAACAAGGAACCCCTCCAATACATTACTACTTAACTTTATCGGTCGTGGAGGTCTTTTAGATTCAAATATGCAACCGGGATAACCCTATCCCCTCTTTCAACAAAAGGTGGTCTGAACTCCTATTTCTTCCTAGGATCCGCACCACAAAGTGCTTGTACTAACACTAAATCCTTTGTACAAACAACCATAATCTTAAACTCACAACTTAGTACTAAATCCTACATACTTTAAATCATACCTTAAATCATACCTATAAGGTCGTCACACACTAAAATCGATAAAATGAAACATATACTCATCGAAATTCCATCTTAACATATATTAAAGGTGAGCCCAACCTATATCTAGGTGCGATATCGCAATAACAACTTGTTCCACCCTGCAATCATTAGCCTGCTATCTCTTCGATAATACAATAACATTACTCTTATAATAGTACCATACTCGTATAACAGATACAAAATGAGTAGTACAAACGAGATACAAATTCAAAATAGAACCCCTCTACCGTGAAAAAATATATAGACATACATTATATAATGTTATCGATATCACCACAAAGCTCGAATTACACACACAAATCTAGGGTTAGCGAAATACTATGACTCTATCTAGCCACACAAAGTACGTCTCCTTCAACCGAGGTGAAACTCATAACAACATTCTGTCCAATTACTCTTTCTACTCCAAATGGTTCCCGAACTTGGTACACTCGCCCTAACTGAACCAAAATTACTTAACTCAATGCCCCATCTAGGTACCCCACTCTTATCCTTTCACTCCTACCGGGAAAGGACTAACCGTGTGGTTCAATACTCCACATCACCCTATTTCCCAACTCTGGCCTTCCTAACCCCGTTAAGGTTATCAGTATCTCAGACTCTATAGCCTCGATCCTGATAATCACCCTCGTAGTTCCTTTAGCTCCTTCGACGAGAAGAAAACTTTTTACCGACTTCTATTGCCTTATTTCAATAAATTTCCCCCTGGGTGGATCTCCACCAAAGGGGTTACATGAAGACAACTTCTCCATAAGTGTTAGCAACACTCACCAGTGAGCCTATCATTTCTTCTAAGGGCTCTCTCTCCAGTGTACCTACCTTAATTCGGTACATAGTTCACTTATTCATATAACTCTTTATTCACTGTCGGCCTCTGACCAATCCTTATATGAATAATCCAGAAATTGCATTCTCTTCATTCCCGATAAACCAAAGGAACTCATGATTAAAACAATCCGTAAGGACCCTCTATAAGCAAAATAACCTGCTCCCTCGAACATGGGGACCACCGTTCCCACCATTTTAATATTGCTCCCACGAGTGAAAAAAATTTCCTTAAATTTTCACATATGGGTATTTCCAAACCCTGCTCTAAGACAAAGCTTCTGAGCGTTCTGCTTCCACTTAGTCACGTTACACTAACTCTGCATCATTTAACTTCAACATATGGTCCTTACTAAAGACCTTTTGAACCACTTCCTAATTTGCTTCACTGGGTAATTAAAGGTCAACACAAATTTCTACTACCGCGGTAATTGGATACTCATAACTACTATGCTTTCGTAATCATCGTAGAAATATATGAAAATGCCAGAAGGGGAGTGACCTCTGCTGCGGTCCTCATTCCCAACTTCAACTACCATCTCCAGCTAAGCCCCGCCTCCTGCTGCCCTAACGACGCCCTTCCTTGGTCGCCCTTCCTCGATCGACACACGAACCTCGAATGAGCGCACAAATGATTTACTATAGTATATAATGGTAGGAGAGCGAAATATCACAAGAGAAATCAACAATCCTAATCATAAGGATCTATATCAAATCGAAAGCAACGCTGAAAGCGGAGTACGCCAGCACAGATTCCTAAGGACACTAGAACCTGATGCTCTGATACCATCTGTGACACCTTACCTAATAAAATACCGGGCGATTAATCCTGTACCAAATTAAAACACGAGTCTCATATGGTTCATTCTTAGCATCACTGTCAAAAACCAAATTAATTACTGATAACCTATTAGGCTGGCGTCAAAATTTTACTTAACTAATCTTTTTAAACAAACCATTCAATTTAAAACATCTACACGTTTTGTACATGAAACTTAAATAAAATAAAATAATCGAACACTCGGTTTAGCATAATACAACCAAATCGAATGCCACACTAAAAGGCGATAAAAGAATAAATAAATACATTTGGGCTATCGGCCCGGATGTTTTTACAATACCTTCTATCTAGATCTCAAGCATAAAAGCGTCTATAAGAAACCTACATGCATCCACAGCTGCTGCATTAACTTCTTACTCAAAGGAATCATCATCCAGGCATCCCTGTGTCTGGATACCTATATATATATATATATATATCAAGAGAGGGGAAAGATAGAGAAAATGGGTCAGAGCCCGATTTGTGAAAATATTTTTCAAGTGCATAAATGCAACATTTAAAATATAGTTTATCTCATATTTAAATTGGTATCGTGCTCCCATAAGATACCCCTCACCCCACTTTGAATAGTGCACACCTATCGCATATCTTTTAACCAACTTAGTTAAGCTACCCCACCTAAGTAATCTATTTCACCCATCTTCTAATAATCCTCAAAAACCTGAGTACTAAGGGCTAAACTTCTCCCCATTCCTAACACTGTGCTACGTTCATGCGTGGGGTGTCTTGCGAAGCGAAATCCAAACAAGGAACCCCCCCGATACACTTTTACCTGGCAATGTTGATCGTTGGGATTCATTAGGCCCTTAGCACATAACGTATAAATATATATAGCTCAAATAAATATACATATAGATAGATCTTACTAGATCCTATAATTCATTTTTATATAAATCTGGATATGAACTTATCGGAAAGGGAATCATTCATACTCAATCTTCTCATCTTCATATACAAGCAATATACTATATACAACAGTATAATTATACCTATCGCAATCATAAGTATAATAATCATCCAATCGAGCTATAACTCGAGGATACAGTCTCATAGTGCCTATCCAAATTCGGGTTTACTCACTGTACCAGGGTAGCAAGCTAGACTTACTCATGGTCATGGTAAAAATACACAATGGTGGAGGCGGTCGTGTTCCCTTTGCAAGTGGAGTACACACATCGCACTCGAACGCGGGACGAGATGATCTCGGGATATACTCTCCCTGCTCCTCAAGCCAGGGGATTCACCCACATCGCGCAACCTCCATGGATCGCACTAGAGAAAATATATAATCTGGTTGTTCCAACCCTACACCAAAGGAAAGCCCGTGGAATCAGCCTGTAAGATATAAATATACCAATCACATACAGATATATTTATACGTATCATATTATATATACTGTAATCGGATCGTATATATAATCTACATTATTTCTCAGTATATACATATGGCTATAATTGCCAACTCTTATAGCAATAGCCAAACCCAAATGCTCCCATTCGTAATAGTATATAAATATTTATACACTTAAAATACTACACCCATAAGTATACTCTTATTAAAAATATGACTCCCACCTAATATACCAATTCATAATAATTAAATAAGTATACCGTCAACTTATTTAGGTCCCATAGGTATCGCATCACCTATAACACTAGTCGTCAATAGACGTATGGGTAATCACTAAAGAATATTATCCCCTATCCTCAATTTCCATCCTATTCACATCTTTGGATTTATTCCAAACATGTAGGTGGCACCTCAAAATATTTCTACGCGCACAATTATATATATATATATATATATATATTCCCCCGCCGAAATATTCCCTTGGGTGTTGCTCATTTTGAACACCCATAATTAATTAAGTCATGGATTCTATCATCCATGAACCCAAAATTTACATTCCATTTAAAAATTAATTTGGAGGTCCCGACTCTATTTTAGGAACCTGAAATATTAAACTCCCAAATTTATTTTCCTCAAAACCATCCTTTTTTAGCGACACACATTTTTACACTCTCCCAGTCCCAATTGTAACTCCCTCAATTGACTAGGAATACATTCCCCTAGGTGAATATTTATTTCCTCTAATAAATATGGGAATTTATCCCATTTAAATAACTAAGCCAAAATTGCCAAAATAACTGTAGGATCGATCGATCGACCCTTGGTCGTCGATCGATCGATCAAACATGGCAGGTTCTTCTCCAACCCTTGTTTTGGCCATGAACAACCCACCAAGCTTTTTACTCCTTCTACGAACCTTGTTTAACCACCACCAACTAATTATACACAAGGGAAATAGGCTTTAATCATCCTAGAACCAAGAATCAATAACTAAATTCAGAAAATTTCTAACTTTCTTAGATTGGATATTAATCGAGTTTTACTCGTTAAATCTTCTGAAACACCCGTTTGATTCACGAAAACCCTACCCAAAATCTTTATGGTTGATTATTACCAAATATGATATGAGATTTATGCGTAAAAGAAAAAAACAAGAAAACACTTGCCTCGTCGATAAAATTCGACGACCTTGAGTCGAATCCCGCGGAGTTTGGCCCGGAAATCCTTTTTCTTTTTCCTCTTTTCCTTCCTCTCTTATCTTTCGCTCTTTTTCTTTCCTTTCTTCCACTCTCTCTTGCCTTATATAGGAGATAGTAACGGTTTATCGCTTTAAAACCCAAAAATGGCTCGTTTACTCAATTGCGAGTCCCTATTAGACTTAAAGTTTTCGGAACCCAAACACTACTCCCGGATACTCTATTTTGACTATCTCGGCCATTCTAAAATCTATTGCGCACTCGAAATCTCCATCCGAGTCACTTAACTTCAATTAAATAATTAAACCCAATACATCTCGATACGGGTTTTCCAATAAAAATATTATCCGTTGTCGCTTTTCCCAACTGCGCCATGAAATAAAAATAATCCAACACATTTACTTAGTCTTAAAAGTAAATGAAACACGCATTGGTAATAATCAAATGTTCATAACTCCCAAAATTACTATTCACAGAATTTCCCTTAATCTCCAAATTACGCCCACTTATGAAATTTAATTATTCCTAAAAGTGAGGGGTGTTACTGTCGACTCCATCACATAATTTCCCTTAATCTCCAAATGCAATCTGACACTTTTAATTAACCCAAAAATCAAAAGACAGGTTTTCAAAAAGATCTCCTTCATATAGAGTCGACTCTATATGTGTGAAAATGACTTCAAGGGTATTTTGGATATATATTTTCAATAACTCTATTTTGAATTAAAAAATACTCAAGTTACCTCATATTACTGAACTACCCTCCAACGACTAGTTTTTTATTTGATTATAAAAGGAACCTTTTGATTATCTTCCATAACACACAAGAAATTACAATATTATCTCATTTGTGAAAGTTCCAACATCAAGCTTGTGTCATCCAATTACTTGGGTTTCTAGAGAAAGAAATCAAGAAAAACAATTTGGTAGTTTTAGACCCAAAAACTCCATTAAAGCAAAAGCTTCAAGAAATTTCACTTGAAGAAAAGTTTGTGTTAAAACCCCTCTTATCCAAGTTCCCAATACCCTACACACTCGTTCTAAATATCCAAAAAATTTAACCTCAAACATTGTACTTTCTTGTTACATTATAGAAAGAGAAAGTAAAAACCTATTTCTTTATTATTGCTTATTTAAGCAATCTTTTGCACTATGGTTACAATACTTTTTATTGATACTACGGTTGAAGTTCATTGTGTCTTTATGGTCTGAAGTGAGTATGAATGCTAAATCCTTAAAGGTGTGATAAATATTATGGGGTATGATAAATCCTAGAAAGTGATAAATCCTATCAGGTGTGATCCTTTTGAGGTTTTTGGTTCTTCCTTAGTGAACCGGAGATAGTGAAGTTTCTTAAGTACCGTCTCAAGCATGGATGTAGGCAAGGTTGAACCACGTTAAAATCTTAAATTTCAACAGCTCTCTCAAATTTCCCTTAGTAAGATTATATCATACTTAATGTGCTCTATATAATAGATTGTTTAAATTCCTTAACCAAATCATGTTTGAATCTTTGTGTAAGAGGTCACCGAAAATATTCATCATCATCATCATCATCATCATCACCATCATCATCATCCTGGATTCATAACTCTCCCTTATTTTATTTGTTCTTTTTTGAACAATTTTTATTCACTGGATGTTGTTGTGACTTGCTACCGCTAGAGTTTTGACGCAGTGAAATTGCCTTGACCAGCGAGAAATCGCCAGTGACAGAACCTGGGTTTATTAAGAATGCCCAAATTGGAAGTTAAGAACACGTTTACCCATTTTCTTCTTTCAAAACTTTTGTCACCTATAGAAACCTCTTAGCCTCCTCCTAACTGAGAATCTTAAAAGTCTTTTTGGGTGTTCTTTATTTCATTCAACTGAATGATCTTCATATTGGTAACATTTCTTTCCTAGATTTTCAGATTTACTCCTTTTTAGAGTTGGGGTTTGATGATAGCAGTTTTGATGAATCTTGATGAAATCTTTTAAATGATTGATGAGTTTTACTTATCTTGAGTTTATATTGATTATTTTCAGTAGCTTTTAGGGTGTATAGCATTGGTTTACATGTTTGGGGTTTGTCTACTCATTGTGTTAGTATAGAATCCTTGGTTTTCATTTCTATATCTCACCTAATTTTTTTTCTTTCATCGTGGTTTATAATTGAAGGCTATATCATGGCTCTAAAATCTTGCACGCGCGTCTCGAATTCCTCCATTCGTTCCAGATTTGATGACCTCTCCACTACACGTCTAGTGCATTGGTAGATGTCAATTGATTTGGCAAATTTTTTGGACAATCATTTATATGATTTCTTGGATGCAAGAGATAGGATTGATATTTTCTCTGAAACTGAACCATGTTACCCCAACTTGTTGAGAGAATTTTATTAAATTCTTATGAATGGTAAGAATCATCTAGGCAATATAGTTCTTTTTTTTCCAAAGTGAGAGGAATTTAAGTGCCACTTTCTTCAAGTAGATAAGCAACCACTTTGGTGTCCTAAAAGAAAATTGAACTAAATATCCTTGCGGGTCATATTTGAGTGAACCTAGCCACCGGAATGTAATTACTCTTTTGAGCGACAACCACTGTCAGTCTTGGAATGGAAAATTTTCCTCATGCATTTCTAGATAAGGATTTTATATTCTAAATAAGGTTGTATCGTCATCTATCTTTCCCACATACCACCCGTAAAACATATCTCGCAAATGTGCACACTTGTTGTAATCAGGGACCTAATTTTTTATCACACAATGAATAGTATGAAATATCATGCTTTGCCCTTTGGTAATTTGATCATACGCTTGCTTTTTGGAGTTTAGAGCTCATTTACTTGCCGATGAAGTTATAGAAAAGCCACAATCTGCATTGGCTATTGACTTATATAATAAGTCTATTGCTCATCATGGAAACTACATTGGAAAACCCACACCACTACATGTTCCTCCACCATCTCCTTGTCCTAACCCTAAATAAAATGCATATAATACACGTGTCTTTATTAACAATGAGTTGGATTCTACCGTCTCTCAGATATCTACTCAAGTGTGTTCTATTTTCTACCATCGTTTTGTTTGACAGGTAATTTTTTTAACGAAGAATTTCAAAACACCCTTGATACTCTACTGTAGAATGTCAAGATAGCTTGCAGGACACTAATAAAAAGCTTATTGATTTGTTTATCTTTAGTATGTTGAAGAAGAAGAAGAAGAAGAAGAAGAAGAAGAAGAAGTGACGTAATTTGTTTTGTTTTAGGCTTTGTGTTTAGAGTTATTAAATTTTGGTTCATATCGATCATATTCATTTTAATCCTTACAAACTCTTAACTTTTGAATCCTGATCACTTTTTAGCATTACATATATATTTTCTTGATATATTTTATCTTCCCACGTGTAGTTAAATTGTTGATCTTAGGCCTATTATTCTCTTGATTGTATCTTTCCTAAACTCACGTTTTAATTGCTCACCCTATATATGGTTCTTCTATATTTTTTGGTTTGATATTATCATGTTTTACTCTATTAAAGTGCCTTGATAACTTGATCCCATTATGTCCTTAGTTCTTTCATTTTTCACTTTTTGTGATAAAAGATGAGAGAATTTTGTAGATAGGAGGAGTAAGAGAGTATAGTTATTAAGGCATATTAGGTTGCTAGAGTTATTTGTTATTATATCATGTTTAGTGAGAGAAATTGTATATTTGAGGGGGAGTTATTTTAGATGGATATGATGTTCACATGTTAAAAATGTTAGATTCACATGTTCAAATTTATCATATTTTCGTGTCATATTTATTCACATTAGTACATTGATGAGTTTTCTAATGTGTGACATGAAACTATTGTAAAAGAGACTCTTTTTTATCCATGAAGATGGTTGAGTCTCTTGTAGTGATTAGTTACTTGCAAAAAATGTAATTTTTTATTTTTGTATCTGCCCTTGGCCATGCGAATCATAAAATGGTAGATCTCCTTCATTTTCTTGTAGTTTTTTCTTTTCATGTTTTGTTTCAGAATACGATGAAGAGGGAGACTGTAAGAGTACCATATACTTGATGTGATCTATAGAATAGATTATCTAAATTACTTGACCAAAACATGTTTGAGACTTTGTCCAATAGGTCACCGGAAAGCTTCATCATCATCTCGAATTCACCCAATGCCAAACCTCAAGTTGACTACTTAGGAAAGGTATAAGACTTAGCGGACTTAGATTCAACTCGATTAATTTTTTTATACTTGGAAAATCTTTCAATTAACCTTGGCTTTATAATATTTTCAAATACACAAGAAAATATACTCTTTATATAGAAAAATCTATTTAATTAAAGAATTGCATATTTTTGTGTATTTAAGTATGGATGGTCTTAGCTTTATTGTACATACTTAGAGTTTGACTAAACACTTTTTTTTTTCTAAGGAAAATTAGACTAAATTCTTTGGACATTCTCGCGACTTGTTTCGCCGAAGGGACGCTTCAGCGATAATATTTCTCACTGCAGAAACAACGTCTTAATGGATTTCGGTGTCCCATGAAAAAATATTTGGACTTTGGGGAGACCCGTATCGCTTCAAGTTCGCTCCATTGAGGATTTTTCTTGCTGTAATGACACTGCGGCGAAAGTCATCTTACACCGTCGAAAGTCACTTTTGTACAAGATCTTCCTTAAAGATCTTCTTGGTTTGTTTGACACATATAACTTTTTGACATAGTAAGACCCCAGTGTGATTATTTGGCACCATAAGAGTGAGACACATAACATTTGAGCTATTAAACCTTTTCAAATTAAAAGTCTATAAGTTAAGTGTTGTATACTCTTCCAAACCAAGAGTGAGAGCTTTGAAAAGATATTTTTCCTGATCAAAACATTTTATATATTTGAGAGCACATTTGTTCACTTGTCTTCTTTGATTTCCTCAATCCATTGTTTCTAATAAAGGTATATTTACTCACCTTGTGCTAAAAAATCTATTTTCATTAGTGAGTAAATATTCTCGCTTCATTGGCTTGAAAAACTCATTTTGAGATTAAAGCACCATATATTTGCAAACAACCCAACACACATGTCTTTAGGATTCCCTTGAAATACTAGGTGTAGCATTTTGGTTACTTGAAGGTTTCATATAGAAACAAACGTTGATTCAACTTTAAAGAAGAAGGTTTTGGCAAAAGATTTGAAAACATTGGTTGCAGACCAAAACCTATCGCGGTTTTGGAATGTTCTCCCGTTGTTGTAACTTTTATGAAGAATATGGTGGGAAAGAGTGTCTAGTAGGTCATAGAGTCGTGTGGTTATAATTCTCCGTCTTGTAGTTGTAAAACTCTACCATAGTGCATTTCCCGTTCTTATCGTCCCGAGGTTTTCCTGTTAGTGGGTTTTTCCCTTTTACATCCGATCTTGTGCTTATTTAACTCTTTCAGCATATTTTAGAATCATTGTCTTAAATAAGAAGATAAAACTTGAGATTCTCAAATTTGATTAGATATTTTTTCACATAGAGTTTTGGATTGTTAAAGCCTATTATAATAATAAATTAACAAATCTTTTTTCTTAAATTAGGAGAATTATTATTTTTATTTGGGTAGCTACCATCGAGAGGCACGCTCTCACCCTTTAATATTTATATTAGTTTTCTGTTCTTATTACTTATTGTTTGATTGATTACCTCATTACTAATTTAATCATCCTACTGCTATTAATCTTTAAATGAGAAGCTTGAAAAGTTTTTAAATATACATTTAATTTGCAATACCCAATTTAACACCACCACCACCACCACCACCTGGGTATATTTCTGGGGAAACAAGCCCAACCCAAGTCCTAACTTCATATCTAGCCCAAATAATTCCTCTTATTTATATAATAAATACCATAATTATAAAATCAATGCCCAGATAATTACTCATAATAATAATCTTGCATTTAAAATTACTTTCATAATGACATTGACTAGTCTTTACTGAGTAGGTATTCTTCCCAAGAACAACTATAATCAATGACATACTTTCCAAGTGATGGAGTTTAATCATAATTACTATTTAAACCATATTACAAAAAATATTATATTACATAACAAGTTTTATAGCTCGTTCATATACTAACCTGCTATTTTTATACTTGTGTTGATCACTTGATGAGTTAAAATGACATACTTCACCATTAGGCCAATATCATGAAGAATTAACTTTATAATAAGGACACCAAGAGAAATTATTTGTTCGATAAGTTGAAAGAGGTGACCACCAATAAGGAGACGCTTATAAAGGAAGGTGAAACCCTTTGGAAGGAGTATATTAATGATTATTCCCATCATTGAGTTGAAGAATGCTTCAGGATCTATAGAAGCCAATCCTCTAAAGACAAAAACTTTCTCTTGGTGTTGATCTGTAGAATAATAAGGAAGAATAATTGGACGAATGCTATCAAGTCGGCATACAAGAGGTGTCTATGCAACTCAGCTACCACGAGTCAGTTTCCTTATATGAAGGGTGGGTAATGTTCCTGAGGGTGATCAAACATACATTCAGTTCCCCCCCAAGAAGCCAATTATCGGTAATGGGGAAGATTATTTTGCATATGTATAAGAATTCCATCAATCGATGATTGAGCCTAATCTTCTAAAGCTTAAGTTTGGTAAGGCAATAAGGTCGCTATAATCTAGGGGAGGTCACCCCTATCACCCTAGTCTATAGGGTTTTTATTTTTAGTTTGATGTAGGCTTTTGGCGATCTTATTAGAGGCCTTGTGGTCATTTTCTTATTAATGATTTTTTTATGCCATTTTTATTCATATCATATTTGTATGAATGTTTAAGGTCTTTTTGCAAAGTTATCTCTCTTATTAGCTGAGTAAGTTAATAATTGTTATGAAATTAATTGTATAAGTGGTTAGTGGATGGTAGGTTGGTGACTGACTCCACTAACTTGTAAAATTTAATAATAAGGTAACATTATTACCTAACTTATAATTTGATCAGTGAGATGTAGGTGTATCACCGACCCTACTTCTTGTTGCTAGAAATTAGTTTTAAGTTGGTCTTAGCTAATTTCTACTAATTAACTAGTAATCTAACTATTATGAGATAAATTACTGGATATTAAGCATTAATATTATGAAGTGAAGACCTAAGATAAGAAGAAGAATAATAAGAAGAAGAAGACCCGGATTTTAGTGGTTTGGCCGAGTTTTGTGTTTACATCCATAGGTAAAGTAATATATATTCCATTAGCTAATAATCTCCATGAGTAGAACAAGTTGCATACAATCTATCTCACTTTAATTTGGCAGTATAACAGTATAACAATATCTCATTCCTCTTTTGAGTATAATAGGATGATATTTATAGGCTAGTGGTAGTTAGAGAATATGGACACGTGTATCACCTTTATAAGTTAAGTGGGATCACACTTTACAAGCGAAGTGAGTGAATGATCAAAAGTTAGTTAGAGCACATGGGGAGAATATCTTAATATTTCCTTATATTGCATGTGTGTCCTTCTATTGGCATCATCTATTCACATGTTCCACACATCTTTTGGTGATAGTGTTAACTAAATGAATGATCATTTTGTATCCTCCTAGATGAATCTGCTCAAAGACGAGTTGATCTTCTAATAGATATCGTTTCCTTATATGTTAATCCACTTGGCTTAATTGGTCCGCGTGACTCATTTCACCTTCTGATTGGTCCTTGGAATAGAATACATTTAGGGTATAGCAATATCTCCTAAGAATCTATTCATAACATTGGAAGTAATGCAGATTTCTTGAAGAGTTTCACCTTCTAGAGATATGAACTACGATTTGAACGAGTGAAGTTTTTCCTATGGCATACATCCAGCTCATCTCATTGACTTCAGCCAGAGCTAAACTAAATTCTTGTGTGATTAAACTTTTATGGTGTTGGATCTTTCAGGTGTCATTCATTGACTATTGGTCAGGTCAATATCATTATGCGTGTGCCTTGGGCAGCGTGCTGTAGTTTTCGATTGACGACACTTATTCCCATGTTGTCTACATCACTTATACATCAACACCTACATTATTTTCCTCAACCTATTTAAGCTTCCTCTTTCAACCAATTTCACTTTTCAAAATCTTAAACCTTTTGTTTCCTAAGAGACATAAACTCCAACCATCTTCAATCGTCATTATCCATTTATGTCAAGGTTATTCCAGTTGCTTAAAACTGTTGTTACCTTCAATTATAAATTTCTTTCTATCTTTTTATTTCACATTCTTCCATGTATCCCTCATCCTTCATCTTTAATTTTCTTGGGTTTTTGTTTTTCTGATTGCAATTTTAGTAATTCTTTTGCATTTCGACCTATGATTTCGTTGTATGTTGGATGATTATTGGTTGGTTATGTGATTAGCTAGATCAACAATAATTTATGTGGATGGTAGGTCGTTACCGAATCCATTGACTTGTAATATTTAACAGTAAGTTAACATTATTATATAGCTTATCATTTCATTAGTGGAGGGTAGTTATTTGACCAACTCCTTTTACTTGAAAAAATAAAAATAAAATCTAACATTCATACTTAACTTATCATTTAATTGGTAGAGGATGGGTTTGTGTCCAACTCAACTAACTTATAAAATTTATTAATGTCCTAAATTTCTTACTTAACCCATCATTTAATCAATGGATGGTAGGACCATTATTGACTCCAATACCTTGTAAAATTTAACAATAAGTTAACATTCTTATCTCACTTGAAATTTAATCAATGGAGGATAGGTTTGTGACTGAATCTAATAACTTGCAAAATCAAATAATAATCTAACATTCTTACTTAACTTACCCTTAACCAGTGAAGAAGGGTAGGTTCTTGACTGCCTCTACTACCTTATAACATATATTTATGAATTAACTTTCTTATTAAACCCATCATCGTACAATCTTCTCGGGTGGGTTTTTCATGTTCTAAACTAAACTGACGGTCCGTGCCAATTCTAGACAGACCATCACATTCTTACATTGTACCACCATTTTAGGAAATGTTTTACCTTTTTTCGAAAAACATCAATATATTCTAAGTTATACTGCCCATTCATAAGTGGGTTTGTGCGTATTCTAGGCTCGCCAACCCATTCTTAGGTTAACCACTATTTTAGGAAGGTTTTTTACCGTTCCAGGGGAAACCAACTTATTTTAAGCCATATCATCTATTCTTAGGTGGGTTTGTGATCGTCCAACCTATTCTTAGTGTGTACCATTATTTTAGGTGTATTTTTTACTTTTTATCAAAATAGGATATAGTTTTCATGAACAAATGTTATTATTAAAACAAGATCATCTTTTTTCGTTTAAGATATGAAAAAGTAAACTAAAATTTCTGGTGATAGAATATTTTGAGGTTCATGGAATTCCATAACCTAGTTATTTCCATTCCATCTAGTTCCTCTATATCATATAAACTATTTTGTCATTTTGAAGCAATTATGTAAGGTATTTGTTAGTTTGGAGCTAACTTTCCCTCAAAAGGCTTCTTGTTGGTTAGGAGCAACTTCCTAAGTACTAGATCTCCAACCTGGAATTCTTTAATCTTAAAACTATTTTCACGATGCTTTGAAAGTTCATGCTAATAGGTTTTTATATGGATAAAAGATCATTACCTTCATCCTTTACTCATATCTAGTTCATGGTCAAGGGGGTTGTCATTATGGTCGTAGGCATAGATTATGGACCTAAGTGTAGGTAGGCATATCTTAAGAGGTATTAGTTTTTTGATGGCATAAAGGTTTTCTCATATTTATCTTTTCAACATAGTTCTTTAAAACCAAAGGATGAAGGGGAGTTTATCGACCCACCTTCCTTGGCATTATCTAGTCGGAACTTGATCCCGAAGAGTTGAGTTTCTTTAAAATATATTCTTAGTCGTTTCTTTAGGGAAATACCTCTGAGGTATAGTGATTATGGATTCCATATTCTTAGAAGAACTTTCTTCATGCACCATTGTTGAATTAGGTACTATTGTCTAATGTCGGTCTCCCTAATATGTGTTAGTGGCTCCTTTTCCACCTACTTGGTGAAGTAATCAGTTTTAGTGATAAATTTTTTTTAATTGCCTAGAGATCTAGTAAGAATGATGATTATATACATGCACTATTATGTGAAGGGCCATGAACTTGTTAGTATGTCATGGTTTTTCGTTAGTTGTTTGATGATTAGGGCAAACTCTTCGCACTATAACACTTTTGGATGAACTTAAATGTGTCCCTTTGCATATAGGCTACTAATACTCTTGTGATATTTCCTTATAGGATAAATATATTCCACATGCGTGAATACCGCAACTTCCCTTATGCATTTCCTTAAGTATTCCATCTATTTTTTTTGGTTAACGCACTTGATAAAGGGACCTGTGAATGATCATCATTATAGTTTTCCCTTTCAGTTGGGGAAAAAACTAGCCTACTGGATTTTCATATTCCTATCTCAATTTATTGGCCATTATAAGATAATCATAATGGATGAATATGTCTTATGTTCCCATGATGATCGCTCTTTTTAGGTCAATAATCATTTCTTTAAACTCTAATTTGTTATTTGACCATTTGAAATATACCCGAACGTCTTTCTCAATGCGGGATCCTTATGTAGTGGAAAAGACAATTCTAACACTAGTTTCTCATTTTTCTGATGCCTTATTAACAAATAGTCTTCACTTGGGGGATTGATCATCTTTTCCCAGGTTGAACATGTCTTATAGCATACTGGGTTGTATGGCCTTCTCTTTTGGGATTAATAAGAACTCAACTATGAAGTCGGATATAACCTTCCCTTTAATTGTTGTTTAGGGTCCATATATGAGGTCAAACTGAACCAATTTTAGTGACCATTTGGTCCTCTTATTTGAGATATCAATATTCTTTAACACTATTTTTAGAGGGAAGGAAGTCAGGACGACTATTGTATATGTGTCAAAGTAGTTTAATAACATTCCGAACGAGATCCCCAGTTCTAAAGACACCTTTTTTATAGTCATATGTCTCCTTTCAGAGTTGAGTTGGGGTCTGGTAGATGTAGTAGATTGGTTATTAGTCTCCATTTTCTTGTCAGACCAATGCTCTATTAGTTGTGTATTGGGAAATAACTAGTTACAAGTGTAATACCCCGTATTTTAATGACCTTTAATTATGGGATTAATTAAATTAAATTGGGATAACGTGATTTAATATTAATTAGGATTTTAAAATAAATATTTACTAGCGTGACGAGAGTTAGTAATTATTGGTAAGAATTATGTTGAATATTAATTAATGAGTAAAGTAATATATGAGAGCGAATTTATTATAATTTTCACGAGTGAATAATACAACAGTTATAGAAATTAAGTCGAGGCGCACGTGTTGGTCGCGTCGAGACTAAAGTAATGGGATAAAAAGTAAACTAATTATAAGTCGACTATATGGTCCGTTCGAGTGTGACAATGTGTCCGAAAAGGTCGAGATAGTCTGAAAAGTGTACCCAGGGTTTTAATTTGGGTCTCGGGACGTTTTTAGGCCTAACCGGCAACCCGAGAGGGCATTTTAGTAATTTTCCATTTTAGGCCTTAATTAATAACGCAAATTGAAGAGTTATATCTGATGGGAATTAGAGTCCTCGAGGGTTAGAAATATTGGAGTTGTAGAGGGGCTAAGGAAGAGAGAAGAGACAAGGTTCCCAAGGAGGAGAACCACCAACCCTACACCATCCTCACAAATTCCACCACCAACGCATAGATCAGAAGAAGAGGATCGTTCCTATACCACTCAAATTCGTCAGATCAGACCTTTGACTTCTAGGCAAGTATCTAACTTGTTGTTCTTTAGTTTATAACACATCCATGCTAGTGTAGGAGATAATTATTTTATGTCTCATGAAAATATAATGTTGTTTGGGAGATTATAATTCCAATTTGGAGTAGAAACCATGTTAGGATGAATATCTTATTCTATGTAGAATATTAACCACAAAATTTGATGCCCATTAGAGATAGAAATCTAGAAATTAATGTAATTCTTGAGAAAATTTGATAAACTATGGTTTAATGATAAATTCTTGAATTTATCCATTTCATGACGATTCTTGATGAATTAATGAATGTTTTACGTTAGAAATCATCCATATAGGTTTATATAATGTTCGTGATGTTTGGGACATGTTATTGTAGGTTTGATGATTTATATTGGAATAAACCCGTAGGTAAAATATTGCAGAATCTAGGCCAAGAACTGCTCGATCGACTCAAGAATGCGGATCGATCGATCGATCGACCCTTTCCATCGATCGACTCCTCCTCCTGGAAATTGAAAATTTTTCCCATTTTAAATGTTAATCCAACCCAAATGCATAAGGATCCTTAGACATAATTTAATATCATAATGGGACATAGGAAGGACCAGTAGGGTATAAGCGAGGCCCGGGTAACGTGACTTGATATATAAAATTTAACCGTGGGATTTCGGGGGTACAAAATGGAGTGGAACTTGTGCTTACATTAAATTATGTCTTGTGAGTATTATGAATGACTTATACCAGTAGGGCAGAAAGCGTACACCTATTGATTTTGTATTTATCATGATGATACATTTCGAGAGTCGAGAAGCCCTTAAGGACTTATGGAAATTGAGAAAGTAAGAGTGGATTAATTATACGTGGGACTCAGGATCTACGTGTCGTGTATGGTCAGAACATTATATGAGTCGTGTGTGTACCTATATGAATGACGATAATATAAATATGTGTGTGAATATTTATTATATATATTTATATGTGTAATCATACCCGGGCTACTTGCTATCATGGAGGTTAAAATGTCGGGACAGTCTTATCTCTATTGGACCTTATGGGGGATATTGACTTGTAACCTAGAACATAAAATCCCTGGATACAGGCTATCTGAGAATGATAGTCAGATGGTCCTAAGATACGTGAGGGTATGTGTTGACCTCTTAGTGATTGTGAACTATGTTTCACCTCCAATATGTGTGTTTTGTGTTAATATAGTTCGAGAGTGATTTCAGACTAATATTCTCTTTGTACGAGAGATAAGGGGACTTGATAGCAGAGTATTTCCACCACCATAGATTTATATGGGGTTCCCTATTAATATATATATTGGAAGTGATAAATATATATACTTGTGATTAATATATTGTGCTTGTAAGTAGATTTTTTTTTTTTTTAAGATTTATTTTCAATATTTAGAAGACCTTGCCTCTTCTAAATGGCTTACATCCGATTAGACAACAAAATTTGATAAGAGAAGAAAACATAAATGGGGATCTTTATAGAATAGATCCCTTACATAGCCATAATATAGGGAGCAAATTAAGAAGAGACTTAGACCCCATAATGACAAAATAGAACACCAATGCCCGCTAGACATGTCTGATAGATGGGAGACTCCATTTATCCACTAATATTAGACCTTTGAGATGCTTTGGGAAGTCATTTAAGGTAAGAGAAAAACAGTCCTTCTTCTCAGATGCTCCCAGCTTGGCAAGAAAATCAGCCACTTGATTTGCCTCTCTATAAACATGTACAGTTTTTATCTTCATCAATTTCATTAGGCTCCTGATTTTATAAATAGCCCAACTTATTTTCCATGGAGACTTTCTATGAAAATTGATGATGTCCACTAGGGCCTCTGAATCACTTTCTATTAACAAATCATATCCAGTTAAGTCTAAGAGGAGTTCAAGGCCTTTTAGTAAGGCCAATGCTTCAGCTTCCATATTAGACACCACTCCAAAATGAGCACGAAAGGCCCATACCGTATCTCCTGATTGATTCCTAAGCACGCCACCTCCACCTCCCTGTCCAGGATTCCCTATAGCACTCCCATCAACATTTAGCTTTAAAGAGCCATTTATAGGAGGATTCCACTTTATAAACATTATATCTTTTGTCCCATGAGCTATACAAGGAACTATATTTAGGGAAATTTCATGTTTAATGAGGATCAAAATTGAAGCCACACTAGGAGAGCAATCATCATATTGACATTTGTTTCTATAGCACCATAAATACCAACATACAATTGATGGCACCACTCTGCTAGCAAAATTATCTATCTTAACCCCATGAATCCACCATTGAAAAAGCTGGTTTCGCATACCTCCACCTTTTGTTCTTTTAATCCCATAGTCTCTAGTTACTTGATCCCAAATTGCAGAAGGAACTTCTCCAGCCTAAAAAATATGATCAACATCTTCTTCTTTAGGCTTTTGACAACAGCAACATTTTGAAGGCCCTCTAAATCCAATAGCTTTTATCTTGTCATCGGTAGCAAGAAGATTATTCAACATCTTCCACATAAAGACAGAAATCTTTATGGGAAGATGTTTATGCTAGATAAACTTCGAGCTCAAACTAGAAGGACTTGACTGTCTGCAAATGTTCCAAGTAGAGGTTATAGAGAAGGATTCTGTACTTGAAGGTTTCCAAATCAGAGTATCAGTGGAATTTGGCATAATTTCTTCAAATTTCAACACTTTATAAGTGATAGAAGCGTTGAAGACCTGCTCTAACTTCTCTTTTTCCCATTTTTGGCATTGGTTCCAGAATTCTTTAACCTGACCAGCTTCTGCCTCATTTGATAGCTTACATTCTGGAACACCCCAGTTATCCTTGGCTATATTGATATTTCCCTCTCCAATAGCCCAAATCATGTGATCTTCAGCTTTGTCCCTCACATAACACATACGATTCCAAGTCTGAGCTGACCCTCTCATAGGAGCTGAACAAGGATGTTGATTCCAACAATAAGCTGCCATCAAGAATTTTTCCCAAATAGATATTTGTTGTCTAAAATTCCACAATAACTTCATACTAAGGGCAGAATGTACATCATATATATGTCTGATACCCAAACCACCTTCAGTTATGGGCTTAGCAATTTTCCCCCAGCCACACCAATGATGCCTAGACTCCCTAATAATAACAGAAATTTTATTGAGAATCACATTTGGAGGATTCAAGGCAGATAGGTTGTACAAATACATTGAAGAGAGCACTGAGTTAATGAGAACAATCTTACCTCCAAGGCTCAAACATTTAGACTTACAACCTTGAATTCTATTCTTTATATTCTGCACCATCTCTATAAAATAGATACTCTTTTTCCTTCCACTGTATATAGGGCAGCCTAGGTACTTTATAGGATCAGACTTCAATTGCATTCCAGAAACTTCCTTAATTTTATTGAGAGCTCTGAGGCTAATATGCTTCGAAGCCATGACATTGCTCTTACTTGTATTGATTAATTGCCCAGACACCTGTTCATATAGTCTTAACACCCTCATAATCTTCTTCACTTCCTTCAAAGAGCCAGAGCTAAAAATGATAATGTCATCTGCAAAAGACAAATGATTAAATCTAGGGCTGCCAATTGGCATTTTATACCCCACATAATTTGAATTAGAAAGCAAGAATTCAATATTTTTGGATAGGACATCTGCCATCATAATGAATAGGCTAGGGGATCCATTGCTTTAAGCCTCTAGAAGATTTAAAAAATCTAGAGTTCTCTCCATTGATCATTATAGTAAACCATGAATTAGAGATAATCCTCCAGATATAATCCAGCCTTATCTCGCAGAACCCCATTCTTATCATAACCTTTATAAGGAAGAACCAAGAGACCCTATCATATGCCTTAGTCATGTCCAATTTAAGGATGATATTGCCTCCAAAATTCTTGTGATGGAGACGAGAGAGACATTCTTGAGCCAACAAAACATTTTCTGTAATGGACCTGCCTTTGATGAATCCTGATTGAATTGGAGAGATGATTTGATTCAAAAACTTTGAAAGTCTGTCATTTAAAATTTTTGAGAAGATTTTATTGACAAAGTTTTGCATACTTATAGGTCTGAACTCATTAAACGATTGAGGGTTTAAAGTCTTTGGGATCAACGCAATTTTTATAGTTGTTGAAATTTTTGGGAGGATAGAGCCTTTAAAGAAACTATGGACTGCCTTCAACACATCAAATTTTATAATATCCCTAAAAAAATTAAAGAAGTATCCAGGGAAGCCATCGACACCTGGACTGCTGGAAGCATTTAGACCTTTTATAGTTTGTTCCACCTCCTCCATTTTTGGACACACTATCAATTCTTTGTTCATGTCTTCACTTATGGTTTTTGGAATATGTCTAAGCAATTCATGTTCCCCTTCTGGACTCACAACCTATTCTGTTCGAAAGACTGCAGAAAAATGATCAATTACTTCAGCTTTTATCTCCTCTTTTGTATGAATCCATGTTCCATCAGCCTTCTTTATCTTATCAATAGCTAATCTTCTCTGCTTATTTTTAACACTCTTATGAAAATAAGCAGTGTTCCTATCCCCATCTTGAACCCATCTCTCATTTGATTTTTGAGACCAGAATTCATGTTTTGTTTTGAGACAATGATTATGGGAAGCTGTGGCCTGAGAAAGATCCTCTCTATTAAACTCAGAGGGGTCATTTTCATATGTAATTTCAGCTTGCAGGAGTAACCTAGCAGCCTGGAAGATATCCCCATAGTAGGATCTACTCCACCTGGTAAGTTTTCCTCTGATAGCTTTGAGCTTGAAGGATATAGCTATTATAGGGTTAGAGCACTCCACTTCCCTCCAGGTTTCTTCCAAAATTTTGATGCATGCATCTTTCTCAGTCCAAAATTTAAGGAAAA
Source organism: Sambucus nigra (assembly GCA_949130495.1). NCBI lineage: Eukaryota > Viridiplantae > Streptophyta > Magnoliopsida > Dipsacales > Adoxaceae > Sambucus > Sambucus nigra. The sequence continues at coordinate 591,674,291 of OX422208.1, forward strand.
CAAAGCTTTTTAGAATCTGATGGTTAATTGATTTACCTGATAATAATAGGGGGGGGTGTGATCAGACATACTGCGATTTAGGTGGTTAACTTCCCATTTAATGCCAAAATCTATACACCGTTGATTCATTAAAACTCTATCAAGCCTGCACCAAATGCTGCTCTCGCCATTTCTCTTGTTGTGCCATGTGAATTTTGTACCTTTATAACCCAAGTCTACTAGCCCATTTTCTTCTATGCACTCATGCTTGTAAGTATATCAAATTTGAATAATTAATATTAAATGAATTAAGTGATTAAGAACTTAAGTCTGTATTGCGATGAACATAATTGTCTTAATATATTCATAAGAAAATGTTATTAGATATAAACTATAGTTATGCGATTAATTGAAACAAAATTGGTGAAGGGCAATTGGGTTAGACTAGTGAATTGGGTTAGCTTTATCTAGATTAGTTCATTAGTATGTTAGGCGTGCACACTAGTTGAGGGGTGAGAATTCCCAAGTGAGTGTCGAGGTACTAACATGTATGTAATATCAACTAGTGATCATTTCAAATACTTGCTAAAATATTTTAAAGTTGTTTTACACTCAGGCTCTGACCTGTTTCCTCTTATCTCTTCTTTCTCTTGTATATATATATATATATATATATATATATATATATATATATATATATATATATATATATATATATATATATATATATATATATATATATATATATATATATATATATGTGTGTGTGTGTGTGTGTGTGTGTGTGTGTATTACAGGTGCCCAACCACAGGGGCATCAGACTTAGATCTTTGGACTATTGACGTGGTGTAGCTAGTGTGGGAGTTGCAGGTCCTGGCAGTAGACGACTTCATCCTTGTCTTCTTAATCTTCTATTTAGTCATTATTAGATAGGGAATGTGTCGCCCATTTCTAGTTTTTATCTAGTTCAGAGAGATTTGTACTCTTTATTTATTTCAGTATTCTGTTTTAGTTGGGATTTCTTTTGATTATTACATTGTCCTGCAATTTGGGATATTTTATTCGAATGATTTATCTAGTCTGTTTGTTCCACTTGGATGGTTTGGTATTTAATATTATTGGTGTTCATGAAAATGGTTTCATGTATTAAATCATAACAAAAGGACTTAATCTTTAAAATGAAATGTTTTGACACTTAGCTTAATTATTTATTAGGTTATTAATAAAGAAAAATTATTTTTCAACAGCGATACTAAGAATGAACCAATCAGACACTTTAATTAGGCGGGGTGTCACAACAAGTAGAGCTTCTCACCACTGATTGATGTTCACAATAGAGGGGGAGATCCCAAGTATCATTTATTATGTTCTAGTTCTTCATCTCATTATTTGTTCAGATTGTTGTGTTTTCCTTCTTTATATCCTCAAAGAAAGGGAGACAATTTTTGAATGATTGGGATATGAATTGATTGAGCACTAAAAGCATTACTGTGAGGACTTGATAATCTAAGATTGTGGTTTCCTTTTTAATTCTTATAATTATTTAATTTTGCCGAGATTGGCTTTGATACCGCTTTAATTTATGAGGTATCCTAAGAACTTTCCCGATATAATCGAAAAGGTGCATTCGGAGGTATTCTATAGCTTCTTAGGATGTTGAGGTATTAGATAAATCTTTAATATAATCAGCCACATGTTTACTCTTAAAAAACATGTAATGAATGTAAACCTCCATAGTTGAACAAATTTATTTTCAAAACATCATGGTCATAAGACATTGATATGTTGACCTATCATTTTTGGTCCTCATGGAATAACTTAATTGCAATATATCCTCAAGGTTGTGATGAAAGATCTCTTATCTCTGTCAGGACCAAACAATGATATCAGGTGATAGCCTAAATTGTCATTCATGAAACCCATGCATTGATGTCCTATTATAGAATCCATCATGTGGTGAATTCTAGGGGAGGGGTAGGATGTCTTTTGGTAAGGCCTTGTTTAAGTCTGTGACGTCAACGCACACCCTCCACTTTACGTTTTTCTTTTTACCACAACCGTTTTGGAGATGTAATCTGGGAGATGGACATACTTAATGGAGTTGGAATGAAGTAGATTCTAAACTTCATCCTCAACTACCTTAACCTTGTGAGGGATTGAATTCCTAGGCTTTTTCTTGACACTGACATATAGGATCCATATGCATTCAGTGATAAGTAACGTCTAAGTTCCTGGCAGATCATAGGGCTGTCATGTAAAGACAACAACATTCAATCTAACAAAGTGAATAGGTTGTTCAGACTCATTTTTTTACTCAATGATAACTAAAAAGATATTATCTAGTTGTGATGAGTCTAAAGGAATAAATCTGAGTTCCTCCATTACTTAGTCGACGAGTGTTATTCTGGTCTCCTCGACCCCAATCGAGCTCCTTTTTGTTGCTATTTGGGTTGGTCTCTCTTTGAGTCATCATTGTCTTGACTTTTCTTATATTGAATTTGAATCTGTTTGATAAAATTGACAAAATATATATGTGATGTTAATTGATCACCCCTGACTTTGGCTATTCTTTTATCAGTCACAAACTTCATCTTCTAATGCATTAAAGAAGGTACGAATCTGATCTGAACCCAACCCCTACCTAAAATGAAATTATAAGGTGACTCTTATTCAATGATATGTAAATCAATCTCATGATTTATAGGGATGACTTGACTGGTAGATTGATCCTCCCTAGTGGTGTTTCCACATTACATTAAAACTGATCAAAGGATCGACTTTTGTATCTAGCTCTTGGATATTGTACCCAAGTTTGTATAGAAGGTTTAAGTAGATATTCTGATGAACTTCGTTGATCGATCAATATCATATTCATGTCAAAATTGTCCACCCTCAAGGTAAGTGAAAATGGAAAATAAACATAATTAATTTATATTTAGGGTCATGAAAATTAAGGAAATTGTACTTTTACCTATATTTGTATGTTAAATCCCTAAACTTCATACTTTACTCGTTTCAACTCGAAATTCAACTAAATTTTGGGGAGAACTTTACTTTCCTAGATAAATACTTTATAATCACTTTTAGGTCCACAAATTATTTAAAATTACAATTTTACCCCATAGGGTTCCTAAAATTGTATTTTTGATTTCAATTTTTTTCAATCTTGCATTTTCTTTCTAAATTATTACAACGACTCTAAAAACTCACTAATTATGATACAATGAACCTAACAAGTACTAGATTTGGGTATAATATATAGAAAATTATGCATTGATTAGTGAGGACCAAAGAGCTCTTATGGGGAAGATTGACATAGATTATGCCTTCATTAAAGGTAAAAATCTATCTATTTCCATTCTTGCTTGTTTAGGAGTGTCTTGGATATTTATATCTAAAATGTAAACTATAAATGATTATGACTCTATCTTGAGGTCTATTTTCTATACAATGTGATGGATTAGTATATCCATGAATGTCTATTATCGTCCCATATAAAGGTAGTCCCTCGTCATCTTTCTTTTGAGAAACAGTAACCCAAATTGAAGACCTAATCCTATCGACATCAATGTACTCCTTAAGGTGGCTGGATTGGAAAACTCCTATATGTAGCACTTCATCATCTTAAACTCTCCAATTTATCGCTAAGATCTTGATAATAAGGGCACCGTAGATTGGTATCCCTCTCATTTGGATCATTTGCCATATTGGGAAGATTTTTTTAATGAGGTATATAATTTATACGAGGATGAATCTTGTATGTAATCTCCTAGAAGGAGGTGTTCACATATTGATAGGAATTCTCATTGGTTTGTATCTTTTTTCGCCAATTAGATTTATCTATCTTAACACCCATTTAGCAAAGGCTGGTTATGTTATGCCCTTCCTATTTTCATAATGCCATTTTTTTAGTTATCTTAGAAGAATGATCTATGTGTTTTGCATAACTTTTAGTCTTCACTTTTAGGGCTTTTTATGTGTTTAATTCACACCAAAACATCCCAATTCTTTTGTGAATCTTTTGTGGAACCCTAGTCACTTCTATTGAGGTTGTTCTTGTGGAGTGCCATCTCTACTGCTCGATTGGTTGCTCTTAAGGGAGTTGCTTGTTGACGATTGCAATCAATTGGGAAAACTCGAGGGTGTTCCTTACTGAAGACAAAGTTGCGGTTCTTGTGGGTTCTTGGGGGAGTCCATTGTTGGTTTCGAGGTTGCGGCATATGTGAGTTTTCTACGGTAAATTCATTACAAATTTCTTAAAGTGTGTTGTACATTGCGATTTGCAAATATTTATAGAAATAAAGGTTTTTCCCTTTCGGGGGATTTTTCCTAAAATTAGTATTTCCAGCAATTTGTGATTGATTTTGATGGAAAGATTGATTTATTCACCTAGATGCATGTTCTAGGGTTTAATTAATTTGGATCCAAAATTAACATCTAATTAAATAAGTTTAAAGCTTGGAAATTTACGAATTAAATTGATAATCGATATCACAACATTCTCAAATTGGTATCAGAGCGGGTTACTCTAATTTATCTAGTGATTCCTTTTTCGTAAAATTTTTATAATATTGATTTTTTTAAAATCTAATTTTGAAAAAATTTCATAATTTTTTTGATGGAGAACTTATATAATCGGTTGTCTGTCTTTGATGGCACAAATCATGCCTATTGGAAAGCCCACGTGAAATCTTCATTAAAGGCTATCGATGAACGTGTTTGGGTTATTTGTGAAAGAGGGTGGACTCTTCCCACTGTCACTGTTAATAATGTGAAAAATGTTAAACCGATGTCAGACTGGACTGATGATGAATTTAAATGGAGCACATATAACTCTGGTGGTCTAAGTGCAATTTCTGGAGCCGTCACACCCGACGAGTTCTGACGCATCATGGCGTGTACCACGTCAAAGGAAGAATGGGATGTTCTTCAACTTACCCATGAAGGCACTAATGAAGTGAAAGAATCTAAATTGCAAAATTTGACTACTTAATTTGAAACAATAACCATGCTTGAATCTAAATGTTTTGATGAGTTTTATGCTACTTTTTCAGATATTGTCAATACTAGTTTCAATCTTGGTGAACATATTCCTGATGCACGAGTAGTTAAAAATATTTTGAGATCATTGCCTAAACGTTTTGTCCCCAAAGTCACTGTGTTGAATTCCTTAGGAAATTTGAGCAATCTTAAGTTGGAAGAACTGGTAGGAGACCTCCAGACGTATGAAATTGGCATGTTCCCTGACATTGTCAAGCCTAAGGATAGAGGGATAACACTTAAGTCCCAGTCTAGAAAAGGCGAGGAACTGTACACGAGAGAGAAGAAAAATAAAGAGAAAGTTTGTGAGTCTGAATCTAAGGGAGAATTTGATTTTGATGATGTGGTCATGCTTGCAAAAAAATTTAAAAATTTCTCAAATTTTCCAAAGAAAATTCTTCCAATAAAAATAATTTTGAGAAAAATAAAAATAAAGGGGAGGCCAAAGAAAGCGGTGAGAAAAAGAAATGCGAAGAGGAGAGATGTTTGGAGTGCGAGGGAAAAGGGAACAAAGCGTTTGAATGTCCTACTATGCTTAAGAGAAAGGTCAAGAAAATTGCCATGTCAGCCTCTCTTAGCGATAGTGACAAGGAGGTGAATGATTTCGGGGATGATTCATCACATGGTATGTGTGTCTCCTTTATGGCAAGTCATGTGAGCACACCTAGTTTGTTCCACGGTGATGAGGATTATTGTGTACGTGAGACCCCCGATGATGATTTGAGTGTTTCAAGTGAGTGTGAGAGTGAGGTTGAAAGTGAGGTTGGAAGTGATTTCTAAATATTATTTATAGATTTATACACCGAGACCTTGAAGACAAAGAAGTTGAATAAGGAGTTAGGTCTTAAGGTGTTAGATTTGGAGAGCGAGAGAGATGTTTTGAGGGGATTTGGGGCATCGACGAGTCAAATCGAGAAGGTGAATGTTTCTTTGAGTGAGTAATTATTCATCATAGGTTGGGAACAGAGTGAACTTGAAGCCCATGTGGTCTAACTAGAGAGAAATCTTGAATGAGGCTAGGGGGCAAAGGTCACTATTGAGGATACATCTAAGAAGGTTGGAAAGATTCCCTTCGATCCCACTTTGGGTAATGTTGAGAATTTAGGAATGGGTCATGACGGTGTGTCTACTTCCCACGTTGCACCCGAGTCGATTCCCGAGTTTGTGATAGATCCATATGGCTCTCAACCCAACCCACCTAGGCGTTCGTTACCCGATAGGAGAGTGCATCCTAGACATTTTAGGAGAGGTGTTCTTAGGCCCATGATGTTTTCTCCCATTGTAAGAAGAGAGGACACATTAGGAAATTCCGTTTTTAAGTTGGGTAGTGTGTCACATAGAGTTTTTCCACACATGATACTTTGCCTGCTCCGGGAGATTACTTAAGAGATTTTGCACATATTCTAGAGCAGGTTAATTTTTTAGTCAAAATTTCACATGATTTGATGGATGTTTTTCATAGGATTTCACCACCTTTGGAAAACTCCTCTACACATAATGGTTAAAGTTTAGACTTGTTTGCAAGCATAGGATGATATTCATGATGATATTTTATGCCTATTGCTGGTGTGTACCACTTTTGTATTTATTTTTTTCCATTTTGATAAATTTTTCGAATGACCAAAAAGATTTTTGTTTTGAAAAATTTTGAAAAAATACAAAAAGATTTCCTTTTTTTTTAGAAAAATTTTAAAAAGCCAAAAATATTTTATTTTGATAATGTTTTTGGAAAAAGACAAAAAAGATTTTTGTATTTTGTTTTACACTATTTTTATATATGGGCATTTAGGATGACCAAGTCACAACATCACTCCATATTCATGTGACTATTTGATAGTGTTTTCAGACAATACATCATTTTATCCACGTGCTTTATAATGTTTGGAGTCATTAAGATGATATTTGATATTACTTTCTACATGTTTCACTCATGATTTCATTTAATGCACACTTGTACGGATTTATGTGATTATTGTGCTTATCTATCACATGTTGGTCGAAGTGTTTTCATCTCAATCATGTCTTTAATACTAACCATATGCGATAAAACTTGACAATGGAAGTAGTTCATGTAAGAACTGTTGCCCATGAGGAATTTGTTTAAATACAAAAGTGATGAGTGAAATGGGGAAGGGCTACGAAAGGTACTCATGTCCTTTGCGATTAATCCACCCTTGAAATTTGGTCAAAAAAGTGTGGCATTGTAAAAAGTAGCCAAGACCCAAAGAATTTAAAGGAGCCAAAAAAAGTCTGGAATTGAAAGAAGTAGCCAAGGCCAAATTAGTTTAGTTTGATATGATCTTTCAAAAGAAAAGAATTTAATATCAAAATATGTTCATTATCTTATATTTGAGGGAGTTTGGTTGGAAATATATCAAGGGGTTTGCACGTCCTCACAATGTCTAGAAAAAGCATTAAATCGTTTTAGACGTTATTGGTGTGAAAATTATTTTAGACTTTGATTTGTTGATTAGATTACGTTGATATCATTTGAATTCAACACTTTTTACAGCTAAGGATGATTGTGAAGTTCATTCATTAGGAGTATCCATATTCATCGTGCACATTTGTTATGTATGTTTGATTTGATTTACCTATTGAATATCTTCAAACTCATTCGTTCCGTTTCTATGATTTGGTTATCTTAGTGTAAATTCATGGCGTGTGTTGTTTTTATAAATTTTCTTTGCTTGAAAACATTCAAAAAATCAAAAAGAGCTTCTGGATTTTTTTTAATTTATTCTTGGATGATCGTATTTGCTTTATTCGTGAGAATCTTCTTGATTGTGACAATCCGTGCTTATTTTTCTGTTTATTATTTTCCTTGTCTATTTTGGAAAGAAAAAAGGGGGACAAAGAATAATGAATTCTGGGGGAATGAGAGTTTGCATTGTGGGGGAGATTTGATATTATTTATGCTTTATCTCATTTAAAACTCGATACGTCACAAAGGTATTTGTTTCTTGTCTCATGTGTGTAGGTACAGACTTTGAGGATCATTAGTTTGTACACCCTGCCGATGAAAAGAAACGTTGGATATTTGAAGATGTCAAAGTTGAGGATTTTTTAAGAATTTGAAGACTTTCATTTTTAGTAATTTTTTTCTTTTGGGTTGCATGGGAGGGTATTATAATTGTATAGGCATTTTAAGTGATAATTCGTATATTTTTATTTTGTACCTACATATACATAGGGGGAGATTTGTAAGGAAATAATTTCCATTGTCTGTAGTTTATATAGAATATGTTGTATACCGCTACAACCGCCGAGGGAAGCTGAAGTTCATACATTCATGAAGACGGATCCGAATTTCAAGTATCTTTAACATTTGCGTGACATGATGTATAATTTCATATAGAATGTGTTTAAGTTTCATAATTTCTTTAGATTAGTACTGGGATACTTTTTGAAACTATTTTAAATAAAATGAGGCTTTTTTCTAAGTGAAAATAATTTTTCAAGACCTGTAGGCGAGCATTTAAAAAAATATTTTTTGTCGCTTCTATAGTTCAAATGACATAGCAATGTCATTCAAATGAAATTGAGACGTCGTTCAAACAATAACCTCTAACAACATGAATCTCATTTGAAGGTTCGTTTATTGTTTGCTTCAAACGAACCCGTACTATTTTGGTGTTTTATAGGTAGTTTTTAAGGTCATTTGAAGTTGTCGCTAACGACATTCAATGTCATTCGAACGACTTAGAGAGGTCGTTATAACGACATGAACTTCCTTAATGTTTTAACTCAGCTATAAATACCTGTTGTGAGGGCCTTTTTATTAAGACTTTTGATACAAAAAAACTGCAATTATGTGGAACTTTTAGTCTTCACTTTAAGGTATTTTATATGTTTGATTCACACCAAAACATCCAAATTATTTTGTGAATATTTTGTGGAACCCAAATCACTTCTATTGAAGTTTGTTCTTATGGAGTGCCATCTCTATTGTTAGATTGGTAGCTCTTGAGGGAGTTCATTACTAACGATTGCGATCACTTGGGAAGACTCGAGGGTGTTCCTTGTTGGAGACAGTTTTGCGGTTCTTACGGGAGTCCATTACTGGTTTCAAGGTTACGGAATATCTGAGTTTGCTACGATAGATTTATTGTAGATTTCTGTAAGTGTGTTGTATGTTGCAATTTGTAAGCATTTATAGAAATTAAGGTTTTGCCCTTTCGGGGAATTTTTCCTGAAATTAGTGTGTCCAAAAATTTGTGATTGATTTTGATGGAATTATTAATTTATTCACCTAGATGATTTTTGGGGGGTTTAATTAATTTGTATAAAAAATTGACATCTGCTTAAATAAGTTTAAATTTTGGAAATTTGCGAATTAAATTGTCAATTGATATCGCAACACTCTCACTTATCTATGTCAACGGTGAAGGGGGAAGATGTCCTATGGGCTTGTTTTTTCAGAAATATCTTTTTTGGTTAGTGCTAGGTTAGGTTTTATGTCCCCCTCAATCTCTTTCTCGATTAAATCGCATAGGTTGTCTCAACCTATTCTCTAATAGGGGCCGGGTTGGTCGTGTCGATTTGCTGTTGTAACTAAATTCAATAAGTCGAATTGATTTCCCACTTCGACTGGACAATATATGAATAAATTAATCACTATGACTCATAATTATTCACAATTATTTGAATTCCACAGCACATCCATGTGGATAGCCCACCTCATAATCCCTTTAAGATTAATAATCACACAAGACAAATGATAGCTACAAATATACCAACTACAACCAATCACATTTAATAAACACAACATGTACGTGGTTCGAAAAATTACATATGTCCACAAAGGGGAATAAAGATTTTATTAATTAAATAGAGAGAGAAAGTGTAATTTGGAATAGGTCTTATAGCCTCATTCTCACTTGGCCAACCTAGGGGAATAATGTACTTATTTATTTCCCTCGCGTTACTTTTTTACTATTAGTATCTCGCCCATATTTATTCGGAGACAATATTTACCACCCTATTAGGGATGCATTCCAAAATAACCCAACTCACCACCATTGATAAGTTCTAGTGGACTTCTTCCAATGTCAGCATTAGTGAACCTCCGACATTAAAGAGATCTGAACACTTCACCGGACTATTAAAGTAGTAGGAGTGATGGGTGGTGTGTTCAAAGGGAAGTAACATAGTTAATAATCCTCTATGAGTATGAGGACATGGAAATCACTATAAAACTTCATGTGGCTAAGGAATTTCCAGAAAAAACTTAAGTCAAAGTAAGACATCCTATGAATAATTGATCACAAATAGTGCCAAGAGAATGTTGGTCAAATAAAGGCATGAAGGTCGACAAAGTCGATCAAAAATTAGCCCTGGTCAAATGTGGAAGGGTGATGATCCAATTATCCAATTGACTCAGGGACACCTAATGGAATTTTCCAAATGCTAAGGCACACACCCAAGACTTCCTCAATAAAGTATGATGACCTGTCAAGAACAACAAAGAACATTCTTATGTGAGCAAACTCAAACTTGGAAACTTTTGTAGTGTTAGCTTGGGTTCCCTTATTTAGACGGGGGAAATCATGCACACGATTAACATTTGGGTGATTTGTGTACTTGATCTTCTTTTTCCTTTCCCTTTGAATGATGCATGTGTTGGGGTCTTATTCTTCAAACCATTTTTATGATTTTTATATACTCTTAATTCATGAAGTTTCATCATAACCCATTTGAAATAGAAAATTATGATTGTAGAAATGATTATATTTGTTTGTAAATATATTGTGTAAATATATTGTAATGCCATTCAATTATGATCAGTGGGAATTCTAGTGTGGGCACATATTACCATAATTCCAGTTCTAGGATGATTGAATAGCTCACAACCTAGATAGGAGGGTTGACATCCTATCAGTAAGGATGTGAGTACAATCTTAGTAATTTATCTGGACTATGGGAACCTGTCTGATGGTTCAGGAATTTGTTCAAAAGTTCAAGGATGATTACACCGATACTTCAAGAAAGTATTGAACATCATCAAGGATGAGATTCGAGTCTTAATGCTAACCTGATAAGACTTGAATAATCTCATGGTTTGCATAGGGTGCATAGATTCTTAATCTTAAGAGATGTGAGGCTCAGAGTATTCACATTGACATTGCTTTGATTTGCTAATGGGTGTGATTTAGTTTTGTACTGGACCAATAAACCATATAAGCTGGGTAGTGATCATGTTAGTATATCTGAGATCATGTTTCGGACAAATTCGCATTCGAGAATTATGCTAAAATGTGATACCCTACTGATAAACTTATAAGTTTTGACTCTACTAGTAAACTCGACCGTTGGATTTTATAATCTGGTAGAGATGTCAAATAAGTTAAGTTTGAGATCAAGGAATTTTTATTATATGTTGGTGAATATCAATTAGCAGTAAATTTGTTTCAGCAAAAAGGGTAGTCTATGCTTTATGCGAAGAATCATAATATGTTCCCTCCAGCTGTGCAAACATTGGGCCTCTCTATTGTGGTGACTTTTAGTAATTAGAATTGGAGTGTAGTCTTAATAAATTAGTGGAATTAATTATGCTTAAATAAATAATTAAATGAATTATGTGAGAGTAATTTGGAATTTCACTTTTCTATTTGGAATCAAGGTTCAGTTATTAGCCTCGGGTCCCTGATATAGTCCTTATTTATCGGTCAATTTTATCTTATACCTTTAGATATTATTAATCCCATTTAACTGGGAATATAAAGGAATACTTTTATAAGTCTTGTGACTTAATCTATCACTAAATTAAGGTGGGAGGATGATAGGAGTTAAATAAGAGTGGGTTAGAGGGGAGAGAGAGAGCATGTGCAGTGGAGAGAGAGGAAAAGAGAAGAAATTCTCTAGAAATTCTTCAAACTCTTCCATGGATAAAGAAGACCATTATTCTTAACATCAAAGGATCATATAGTGGTCGACAAATGGCTTTTTTAGATCAGAATCAACATCAACTTGGCTCCACTTCATGGATCGATAACAAGATCGCCAAAGGTATGGGTTCACAAACCCTAATTTTATTATATAGAATTTTCTATGGATATAGTTGCTTCTTAGTCACTCAAGATTGATCAAGATCCCTGGGCAAAAAAATTTAAAGGTTAAGCCCATCAGTTGCTATCAGAGCTCTTGGTTTAGGGATCAATCTTTATTGAATCGGATTGGGGTTATCCATATGAATGCAAAAACATAGTTTGGAATAAAACAACAAATATGTGAATTTTTTTACTCACTTTATTTTGTAGGGTTCTTTTGTTATATTCCCATATATCATGGTTATTTATTTTGTTTATATGGTGCATGGATACTACGATTAATTATTGTTACTCGTATTAGATTCGATCGGGTTGTATAATTAGTTTTTTTCCTTCTTTGCATTGATCGATCTATGTATATGCGTATTGGGTGGGTGTATGTATAGTTTTGTAGTCGTTTGTATTTGTATTTGATCGATTATCATCATCTATGGAAAGATAAAAAAAGATCTTGATCCAAAAAGTCGAAGATAATAGAAGCGTGTTTTTCGAGTCTGCATCCGTTCAAATTGACGTTTTATCCGTTTAAATGGTGTTCTTCATTCGAGGATAAATTTTGCACGGTCGGAAAGATTGCACAGGTCTCATTCACATGCCTCGTTTGATCAACTCATTATTGGCTCGTTTAAACGACACCGTTCGCGTAACCTTTTTTCGACCATTCAAACGGTCCCATCAGAATTTTATCTGGATACGTGAGGGGATTTTTGCAGGTGCTGATCTTGAGATTTTCATATTCAGAAGACACCAAAAGTCGCGGGACAGGTAGATTGTGATAAGATAAGGATGGGTAGATCTGTCCCATTGTGACTCTACATCTTTTAATTTAGGCCATAAGGAAAAGAGAATTTATTTCCTTCTTGTTTTATATTGCATGTTTTTATGATTGCTTTATAATTATGCCATCTAGTTAATTTTTTATATAATTCCATGTGGTAATTAATATCATTAATTACGAACCCACATTAGTTATGGACAACATGGCAATTAATTGTGTGACTTGGTCTAGATCACGATTCTATGGAAAATAAAAAATGTTTATTCCTTTCAAATTGATTTAAATCATGTAATTTATTTATCATGGAATTAATTTGAGTCTCAAATTTTATTTCAAATAGTGAAGTGATTTATCCTTCTGTTAGCTTTGGCTTTCCTCCATAAGGGAGGAAATTTATCACGGTATCACAAGGTTTTTTAAATAATGAGATCGGTTGTTTATTTATTTTAAATAGTGATGTGATTTATTCCTCTTGTTAGCATAGTCTTTCCTCCCCAATGGAGGAAATTTATCATGGTATCATAAGATTTCAAAATTAATACATTGAGAGTGGGTATTTTAATTCGAATAATAAATTAGGATATTATTATTGATTTATTTCAGTAAATTTGAATTGAATAATTATTTTGTAATACCCTAAAATTTTAAATATTATGTGGGATAAAGGTTTGCAAACAAACCTTGCGGTCTCCATCGGTATTATAAAATTATGATGTGATTTCTTCTCATGTTATCATGATAAGCTTTCCTCCCCAACAGAGGGATTTTATCACGGCATCACGAAGGTTTTAAGATTCTTAAGGGATGAATCTCTAAAATTAATATTGAGTATGTCTGGTCCTCCTAACGAGGAAATTCTAAGAATTTAATTTTAAATGGAATGAATCGGTGGTTTACACTTAAAACGCAAGTTATGATATCCTCCCTAACGGAGCCACTATCATTAATTATGGGATCCAAAGTTATCAACTATTTAATTATATTGGATATAAGAGTTCCTGAACTTTATGGATAATATAATTAAAAGACGTAAGGTATGTCTAAGTAATTTAATCTCCCAACGAGAAATTTTACTTTCACAAGAAATTAGGATGTTGGCGGGATTGTTTTTAAATAGAGGTAAAGGGAAGCTAATTTAAATATAATCAAAATATTAATTACTACATATTTAATTGAAATATTCTTTTTCAATGATGATTATTATATTTCTATATGGGTTAAATATTCAACAACATGTTTTAGTCTTAATGGCATTAATCGAATGGAATAAATTTCAAAGACTAAAAATGTAATTAGACATTGTTCTAACTTAAGGGGATAATCAATTTATTTAACCCTCGATTCTCGTCAATATTTTAAAATTGTGATACGATTGATTCCTCGTGTTAGCTTGATCTGCCCCCCCCTCCATCAAATGGTTTTAATCGCGGAATCACGACATTTTAAAATGCATGGTAATTCTTTGTTACGTGTGTTATGCCCTTCCATCGAGGGAGTTCTATATGGGCGTTTTAATTGACCGATGAGAATTTGATGACACTTTTCGAGTTAATTTCTTAAGATCTTTAATTCTCCACCGAAGGTGAGGTAGGAGGGTAAGTCTAAGTCTCAAGTACAACGGTTTGAGTAAAGAAAAAATCAAATTTATCGGTAGTAGTTAAATCGACAAAAGGCATGTTTTCTCACTACAAGTAGTTATAATTATTATAGCAGCATTGCACAGTTTTTCTAGCTCTATAAGGAAGATGGGACAGGGTAATGGATTTATCTCTTAAAAGTAAAAGCATGATTTATCGTCCAGTATACAGTAACCTGGTAAGTAGGTTTGGGAACCACAAATAAGGATATTAACTTGTTATGACGGTTCCAGGTAATTGGGCAATTATTTAAAAGAGAGATGTTGTAAATAATGGGTAATTAGAATAAGGTAGTGGTATTAAGCATAAAGCTATCTACTTTAGATATTTTCTAGAGACAAAATAATCATATCAAAAAATTATTTAATGTACCTACTTTTGGAAGAAAATTTATTTTTCAACTTTTAAGTTTATTCAGAATAGGTATTCGATTATTTTTATAAAATTGTTTTATCTAAATTGGAATATCTTTTATTTATTCTGGTACATTAAAAAATAATTTACATATTATAAATTTGACTCACCATTACTCCTAAATGCTTACATGAATAATTTTAATGAAAAATCATTAAAAGAGAAAGTTTTCTCTACCCTGAATAAAGCACAATTTTTGCACATATGCTTAGGACATTTTATTCTAATAAGAATTCAATGAGTACTTTATAATGCAAATTTATTTTCATTAGAAGTGAAGTCACTTCCAGTCTGTGAATCCCAATTAAAAGGTAAAATTATCGAGGAGCCCTTTACGGGCGTTGGCTAAAGCACCGAAGATTTTTTGGGAATGGTTTGTTCTAATTGTTTGGTTCTATAACAGTCTGGTCAAAAGGTTATGAGTATTTCATCGATTCCATTTATGATTACTTAAGGAATGCATAAGTTTTCCTTATACACCATATATCTGAAGCTTTTGATTCGTTCAAAGTGTACAAAGCTAAGGTGGAGCATAAGGATTGTAAACTAATCCAAACCATATGATTTGATCATGTGGGTGCGTATGTCTTGGGAATATTAAGCAATCATTTATTTGAGGTTAGTATTACATCCCTGTTGCCTACACCAAGAACTGTAGTGCGTGATGGTGTAGTGGTAAGAAGGGTAAAGACTTTTTAGTATGACAAAATCCGTGGTAGGTTATTGAGGACTGCAAGTTTCTTTTTGGAATTTTACATAGGGACGGCTATATACATTTTGTACTGAATTCCATCTAGATAGGTCTCTTTAACTCTCATGGAACATTGGAATGGGAGCAAGCCTAGTTTAAGGCATGTTTGGTTGTGGGAGGACCCAGCACTTGTGTTGGGAAGAAAGCCATAATATTTATAATTAAGCATAAAAGTATATCTCTAGGTTTGATATCCTAAAGGATATTTAAGTAGTTTGTATGATAATCCTAAGGACAATAAGTTCATTGTTAACATGATGTACGCTTCTTAAAAAAGTATTATATGATAAATAACATATGCGGGAGTAAGCTAGCTTTATTATAAGCTATTACAAAGGAACATCATATTACCGGTGTTATCGGACCGCTAGTACGGGAAGGAATATAACTTGATATTGATAATACATTACCTTATGGTAATGGGAGTATAACAGAGGATCGGGATTCACGTGTCACTTATACTAGAACACAAATGGAGTCATGTCATAGTGGGAGCATCTGGAGTCATCCTAAAAAATTAGTTAATTAGGTACGCAGTTCGATGAAGTCCTAAGTAAACACAAATTGGATCCCAAGAACTACAATGAGGCACCCAAAGACAAAGACTTTTTTATTTTAATTATGGTCGTGGATATCGAAATCGATTCGATGTATTCAAATCATGTTTGTTATCTTGTAGACTTTTTTATAGGATAAAACCCATGGTGTGTAAGTGGGCCTAAAAGAAGAAAAAGATGGATAGATGGGAAGGTACAAACCTTCAAGGTAAGACTTTTTGTGAAAAGCTTACTCAGAAAGATAAAGGATTAACTATAAGTAAATCTTCTCGCTAATAGCCATGCTTAAGTCTATTGGGATTAATTTTCATAGCAACAAGTATAGAAAGGAAAGTGTATAAGATTAAGAGATCTATTTATGGACTTAAACAAGCATCATTGCCTTGGAACATCCAGTTTGATGAAGAAATAAGTTCTTTTGGTTTTCATCAATGCAATGGATAAAACTTGTGTATAACAAGTATGATGGAATTATAGAGGTTTCTGGTACATTGTGTGCATGATAGTCTCCTAATTGTGAATGAGGTAGGTGTGTTGTCTTATATAACGGTGTGGTTTTCCAAGTATTTTAATATTAAGGATTTACTACAAGCAAGTCACATCCTAGGGATAACCTTTTTCTAGATCACAGATATATAGGATGTTTGGCTTATCCCAAGATACTTATATCAAATTTTGTGTTCACAAAGCTTAGCATGTTAGATTCTAAGAAAATGTTTATCCTTTTCATATGTTGAATTTGTCTATCTAAGTATCAATGCCATATGACACTTGATTAAATAGAGGATATGAGGAATATACCTGCTACTTCGGTTGTCGGTAGTCTCATGAATGATATGTTATGTATAGTCTAGTACCTTCGAGGTTCATAGACTAAGATTTTCTGTTAGATAAGATTTTCGAGGATTCTTGTGACAACCCAGATATAATTATGATAAATTATATTTTACATCATGCTTATATTATGTGATATGAAGAATGTGTTATTAGTATATCTAATGTTAAGTGATTATGTTTAGTCTAACCCTACTTTAATAAATCGTGAAATGTCGAGTTATGTACGAACACAAAATTTTATTATTTTCGATAGAAATGTTCCTGTTTAAGACTCGTTTTGACCCCTATAACATTACAAATGACTTGAGGTGAAAGATAGATAGTTGTATACATGTGAGTTAGGGTTGTATCACAACAAGCGGTGCATCAAACGGATGTTCGAGTAAGAAGTTAGGCCAAATTTACGAACAAGGGGCAAATCTGTTCATTCCCTTTAAGTGGAAAATTGTCTTTTAGTAAACCAAGTGGTTTAATTTGATTGGTGGGAATGGGAGGCGGACTTGGCCGACTTAAACCTCTCCCTTTAACTTATTTATTCAGCAAATATAACCCTAGGTTCAGTTTTGAGATATTTAAGCTTAAGGAAAGAGAAAATGGAAGTTTAAGGAAGAAAGATTACAAGAAAAGCTAGGAAAATTCCAAGAAAATCCTTAAAGTGTTTCCAAGGTATAAGTTTGTGATTAATATTGTTTTAATCTTGTATTATACTTATTTCAATGTATATAAATCATGAATTAGGGATTAAAATTCCATCACCGTTTGTGATAATATGTATTGGTTCATATGTGAGGTAGGTGGTGTTTATAGGCCATATTGGTTTGTATTGAAACCCCTTGTATTCAAACTTGCATATATATTTGTGTGCTTACTACAATTCAGAAATTACATTTGGATATGAAATTAGACTCATATATTCATATCATATCCTAAAATTAGAATTTAAATCACTATGGTTAGGCCTTAGTGATATTTGTAAGTTGGTATATAGTTGTTGTTTGTATATTTCATTTCGGTATAGCCTGAGTTTGGTCAATCTTTTGACATAGCAAATGAAGTCAAAAAATTATGAAACTTTAATTATGTACTATTCAGTATGTTTAATGAAAATGGGTTGAAAATCATGGAAAATTATGATGGAGAAAAATTATGAAAATTCTTGGAAGTTGAAGGAACGATTGAGGAGTTTGTAGGGCAGATTTCTTGTGTTGTAAAGAAATGGCCATAACTTTATCTAGGAAACTTGGAAAATTACACTGTCACTTGTAACAGAAAGTACATTCAGATATGTTTTCATATTGATAAGCTTGGACACCTGTATGTGTACTATTTATGAATATGGGATGGTTAAGTATAGAGGACAATAATTTGAGGCCATATTGGATACCACATGAAATAATGTTTTTATCTTCTCTTTCCCAAGGGTATTTTGAGTACATGTTTCATGTGTATATACATTGAGATGTATACTTTTATGTTTACTTAATTTTAGTTATAAATTCCTTAAAAGATATTTCCTATGGTTGAATGTTCATAACTTTATCAACATGTATACCATGGTTTTGTCATTTCACTTGTTTCATGGAATGTGACTTGAGTAGAATTATATTGTTGTTGTATAGTCATTGAAAGTTACATAGATATATTAAGATAATACTTATGATTGAGATTCAGTACTGATTTAGTTGGATTATCAGGTGTAAGGTCAAATCAACCCAGTTCAGCTCCACCCAAGGGAAACGTGAATACCTAGTTGACAACCCAATGTGAGTGTACTTACTGAGTTGATTATGGATATAATGTGTATGTATTATATATTGAGATGATATGGCTTATTAAAAGTCATGAGATGTTGAGATGTTATGACTTATTAAAAGTCATGAGATGTTGAGATGTTTTGACTTATTAAAAGTCAAGAGATGTTGAGATGTTATGGCTTTAGAAAAGTCAAGATATGTCGAATTGCTATGCAATTCAAGAGATGTTAGTTTATTAAAACCTATGGATATGATTATTGCCTACGGGCGGGAGATGTGGGATTTTTTAACTCCGGATATGTATATGGCCTAATTTGGCTCAGAGATGGATATATTGATATGTTGAGATGTTAATATAGTACTTTTACTATATAGAGATGTTGTACATTCACTGAGTTTTTAAACTCATTGTTGTATATGTTTACATTTTCAGGTTTTGAAGCTGCCACTGCCAGGTCTAGGAGGTTGGGTAAATAGTAGTAGGGTCTCGTCAGTTCCGTTTTATACATTGTACTAGTTGTAATTAAGTTAAATGGTATGGGAGTTTTGTTTAAATTATGTCTCCTTAAAATGATTGGATTTTTAGTATTCCGCATTTTAACCTTGAAGTTGTTTTAATGTGCATTACAAAATGAATAAATAAATAATAAGTGCGATTTGTGAACTATTTAGTTAATTATATCCTAATGGGGTTAGGGGGTGACAACTTTGTATTAGAGCTTTAGGTTTTGATATTCTGGGGTTAGAGAGTCTAGATGTGGCAGTGGAAGAAATAGCGTGGTGTGGGTAATTTATATTAACTTGTGAGAAATTCTAACCATTATGTTAGAAATAAATGTTGTATTCTTATTTCTATAATTGTGGTTTATGACAGATAGTAAGATATGGAAGGAGCAAATGTTCATGAGAGGGTGGATTAGGAGTCTTCAAATACAGTAAACCAACAAAATCCAGATAATGTAGAGGGGGCACCTGAACAACTTACATATATGCAGAGAATGGCTCGTGCCATGACTTTAATGGCAGAACAACAAAACATGTTTATGACGCAAATAGCAGAACAACAAGACAAATACTTGGAGGAGAAGACTTTAGCCAGAAGAGAAAGGGAAATACAACGAGAGGAGAAGAATACTCTGTATGAGAAGTTTATCAAATTGAACCCCCCAGCATTCTCTGGTTCTGTAGATCCTTTAGAAGTTCAGGCTTGGGCCAGAGACATAGAAGCTATCTTCGGGGTGATGAATCTACCTGGCACGCAGAAGGTAATTTTGGCTACTTTCATGTTAAAGGGTGAAGCTAAATATTGGTGGGAGTCTTCCCAAAATTTATTGCTTACTCCGGGGGGAGGTGAGGTAATTACTTGGGATTCCTTTATTAGAATCTTATATGAAAATTATTTTCCTTGTATGTATCGGAAGCAAAAGGAGAGAGAATTTTTATCATTGACTTAGGGGAATATGTCGGTCAGGGAGTATGAAACAAAATTTATAACTTTGTCTCGATTTTCATTACGTTTCTTATACAATGAGGAGGACAAATGCACCAGATTTCAGGATGGGTTGAATTTGGTTATCAAGTCTAGACTCACTGCACTTGAAATGGTAGATTATACTTCTTTAGTTAACAAAGCTATGATGGTTGAAGGAGATGTTAACGATGCAATAAAGAATAGGGAACAAAGGGGAAAGAGGAGTAGATTTGATCCATCTCAGCAAAAGGAAGGCAATGTAGAATACTCAAAACAAGGGAGTCAAAGATTTCAGCGCGGTAGATGGAGTGGAAATTATGTTCAGAATAGGACACCAAGTAGTTTTAGGGGTGCAAGATCGATAGGCCAACATAATAGACAACAGGAAAATGACAATGGGCAGTCTAAGCCTGTTACATGCTATTTTTGCAAAGCTGAGGGCCATATCAGTCCAGATTGTCCCAAGTTAAAGGGGGTAGAGTGTTATCACTGTCATCAAATTGGTCATACCAAAAAGAACTGTCATATGCTACTGGGAGGGATTCAATCAGCTACTACTAGTCGAGGCTCATCACCTGGAGTCATAGTGAGAGGAGGAGGTAGAGGACATGCTAGTGGATCCAGGGCTCCGGGAAGGATATTTTCTATGACTTTACAAGATGCTCAGGCTACTCTAGAGGTGGTGGCATGTACATTTTCTATCATAAACAAATATGCTTATGTGCTTATTGATCCAAGTTCTACTTATTCATTTGTATCACTGTCATTTACCATGCATTTGGGTAGACCATGTTCTTATCTATATTGTGGTTTATATATTTCTACACCTATGGGGGATGTGATGTTAGTGGAGCTTGTGTATAAAAATTATGTTTTGTATGTGGGGGAGAGGGGTTTGACCATTGATTTAATTCCACTAGATATTAGAGATTTTGATATTATCTTGGGTAGAGATTGGTTATCTTCCTACCATGCATCAATTGATTGTTTTCATAAGGAGGTTAAATTTAACATGCCGGGGGAGGAAGAATTCAAATTTACTGGGGAAAGAAATGTGGTTCCGAACTGTCTTATTTCTGCCCTTTGGGCGAGGAAATTGTTAAATAAGGGTTGTCAAGGATTTTTAGCATATATTATGGATACGAATAGGGAATTACAAAAATTAGAAGATATCCCAGTAGTTAAGGATTTCGTAGATGTGTTCCCAAATGAGTTACCAGGATTGCCACCTAATAGAGAGGTAGAGTTTACTATCGATTTAGTGCCTGGTACAGCTCCAGTTTCTATGTCTCCATATAGAATGGCACCTGTGGAACTAAAGGAGTTAAAGGTTCAACTTCAAGATTTACTAGACAGAGGTTTTATTCGACCCCGTGTATCACCATGGGGTGCTCCAGTATTATTTGTGAAAAAGAAAGACGGCACCATGCGACTTTGCATTGATTATCGGCAGTTGAACAAGGTAACTATTCAAAATAAATATCCATTGCCTCGTATTGATTATTTGTTTGATCAATTACAGGGTGCTAAAGTGTTTTCAAAAATTGATTTGAGATCGGGTTATCATCAATTAAGGGTGAGAGATTGTGACATTTCTAAGATAGCTTTTCATTCTCGCTAGGGTCATTATGAGTTTTTGGTAATGCCCTTTCGGTTAAAAAATGCTCCTGCAATGTTTATGGATTTAATGAATAGAGTATTTCATCCTTTCATAGATTCATTTGTGATTGTCTTTATCGATGATGTTTTGATATACTCACCTAGCCAAGAGGAACATGAGAAGCATCTAAGAGTTGTATTGCAAGTTTTGCGAGATAGTCAATTATTTGCTAAGTTTAGCAAATGTGAGTTTTGGTTGAATCAGGTAGTATTTCTGGGGCATGTTGTTTCGGGAGATGGAATTTATGTTGACCCTAAGAAGGTAGAGGCAATTGTGCAATGGGAAAGACCACGAAATGTAGCAGAGATAAGGAGTTTCTTAGGATTGGCTGGATATTATAGAAGATTCATAAAGGGGTTTTCATCTATAGCCTTACCGTTGACAAAATTAACCCGAAAGGAAGTGAAATTTGTGTGGAGTGATGAATGTCAGTACAACTTTGAAAAGTTGAAAAATAGGTTAGTATCAGCTCCAGTTCTCACTGTTCCATCCAGTGGAGAAGGTTTTGTGATTTATACCGATGCTTCACATTAGGGTCTGGGTTGTGATTTCATGCAACATGGAAAGGTAATTTCTTATGCATCTAGGCAGTTAAAGACGCATGAACGTAATTATCCTACACACGATTTAGAACTTGCGGCTATTGTTTTTGCCTTGAAATTATGGAGACATCATTTATATAGAGAGACGTGTGAAATTTTCACTGACCATCAAAGTTTGAAGTATTTTTTTACACATAGAGACTTGAATTTGAGATAAAGACGTTAGATGGAGTTAATTAAAGACTATGATTGTACCATTCACCATCATCCCGAGAGGGCCAATGTTGTTTCAGATGCTCTAAGTCGGAAGTCATTGGGGAGGTTACCTTGTATTCAATGTGCACGAATTGGAAATATTATGGAATTAAGACTGAAGGGAGTAGAGTTAAACTTAACTGAAATGGGGGCCTTAATTGCACACGTTACAGTGAGGCCTTTACTGGCAAAACGCATACAAAATTTGCAAGTCAATGATCCATTCCTTGAGAAGAAGAAATGGGAAATCCTAGATAGTAGAGAGAGTGGCTTTGAAATTAAGAATGATGAATCGTTGTTTTATAAAAATAGAATTTGTGTACCGAATGATCCATCCTTAAAGAGGGATATATTAGAAGAGTCACATAGTTCTATTTACGCATTGCATCCTGGAGGTACCAAAATGTATAGATATTTGAAAGAGTATTATTGGTGGAATAATATGAAACGTGAGATTACAGAGTTTGTACCCAAATGTTTAGTATACCAGCAGGTGAAGGTGGAGCATCAGAAGCCGGTAGGATTATTGCAATCATTGCTTATTCTAGAATGGAAATGGGATCATATAATGATGGACTTTATTACAGGATTACCCCGATCACCAAAGGGGCATGATTCTATTTGGGTGATTGTAGACCGATTTTTGAATTCAGCTCATTTTCTTCCATTTAAGACGACCTATAATGTTGACAAGTATTCATGTATGTACGTTGAGGAGATTATCCGTTTGCATGGGGCACCAGTGTCAATAGTATCAGATAGAGATCCAACATTCACTTCTAAGTTTTGGCCTCGGTTACAGAATGCCATGGGCACAAGTTTGAAGTTTAGTACCGCATTTCATCCACAATATGATGGGCAATCAGAAAGAACGATTCAAATATTAGAAGACATGTTGTGAGCCTGTGTATTTGACTTCAAAGGTAGTTGGGATGATCATTTGCCATTGATGGAATTCGTGTATAATAATAGTTATCAGTCCACCATTAGCATGGCTCCTTATGAAGCTTTATATGGGAGGAGATGTAGAACACCATTATGTTGGGATGAAGTAGGTGAAAGGAAAGTTTTGGGTCCTCAATTAATAGATATGACGACTGAAAAGATCAAAATGATTCGGGAACGGATAAAGATAGCGTAAAGCAGGCAAAAATTTTATGCAGATAAGAGGAAGTATCCATTGGAATTTAAAAAAGGGGATTTTGTATTCCTACGTATTTCACCATGGAAAGGCGTTATGAGATTTGGGAAGAAGGGGAAACTAAGTCCAAGATACATTGGACCATATGAGGTGTTGGAAAGAATTGGGAACCTAGCATAAAGATTAGCATTAACTCCAGATTTATCTTGTTTACGCGATGTGTTTCACGTATCGATGCTTCATAAGTATTTAGTGGATCCATCTCATCATTTGAAAATTCAACCAATTGAACTGAAGGAAGACTTGTCATACATCGAGGAACCAATGGAAATTATTGATCGTAAGGAGCAAGTATTGAGAAATAAAGTTATTCCCTTAGCCAAAGTTATGTGGATGAGCCATGGAATTAAAGAATCAACTTGGGAAATGAAGGATATCATGAAGAAACAATATCCCCATTTGTTTGGTAAGTGACCTTTATATTAAATTTCGGGGATGAAATTTTCGAGGGGGGAAGTTGTGACAACCCAGATATAATTATGATAAATTATATTTTACATCATGCTTATATTATGTGATATGAATAATGTGTTATTAGTATAGCTAATGTTAAGTGATTATGTTTATTCTAATCCTACTTTAATAAATCGTGAAATGTCGAGTTATGTACGAACACAAAATTTTGTTATTTTCGATAGAAATGTTCCTGTTTAAGACTAGTTTTGACCCCTATAACATTACAAATGACTTGAGGTGAAAGTTAGATAGTTTTATACATGTGAGTTAGGGTTGTATCACAATAAGCGGTGCATCAAACGGATGTTCGAGTAAGAAGTTAGGCCAAATTTACGAACAAGGGGTAAATCTGTCCATTCCCCTTAAGTGGAAAATTGTCTTTTAGTAAACCAAGTGGTTTAATTTGATTGGTGGACATGGGAGGCGGACTTGGCCGACTTAAACCTCTCCCTTTAACTTATTTATTCAGAAAATATAACCCTAGGTTCAGTTTTGAGAGATTTAAGCTTAAGGAAAAGAGAAAGTGGAAGTTTAAGGAAGAAAGATTACAAGAAAATCTAGGAAAATTCCAAGAAAATCCTTAAAGTGTTTCCAAGTTATAAGTTTGTGATTAATATTATTTTAATCTTATATTATACTAATTTTAAAGTATATAAATCGTGAATTAAGGATTAAAATTCCATCACCCTTTGTGATAATATGTATTGGTTCATATGTGAGGTAGGTGGTGTTTATAGGCCATATTGGTTTGTATTGAAACCCCTTGTATTCAAAGTTGCATATAGATTTGTGTGCTTACTAGAATTCTGAAATTCCAATTGGATATGAAAGTAGACTCATATATTCATATCATATCCTAAAATTAGAATTTAAATCATTATGGTTAGGCCTTAGTGATAGTTGCAAGTTGGTATATAGTTGTTGTTTGTATATTTCATTTTGGTATAGCCTGAGTTTGGTCAATCTTTTGACATAGCAAATGATGTCAAAAAATTATGAAACTTTAATTATGTACTATTCAGTATGTTTAATGAAGAAGTCAAAAAATTATGAAACTTTAATTATGTACTATTCAGTATGTTTAATGAAAATGGGTTGAAAATCATGGAAAATTATGATGGAGAAAAATTATGAAAATTCTTGGAAGTTGAAGGAACGATAGAGGAGTTTGTAGGTCAGATTTCTTGTGTTGTAAAGAAATGGCCATAACGTTCTCTAGGAAACTTGGAAAATTACACCGTCACTTGTAACGGAAAGTACATTCAGATATGTTTTCATATTGATAAGCTTGGACACCTATATGTGTACTATTTATGAATATGGGATGGTTAAGTATAGAGGACAATAATTTGAGGCCATATTGGATATCACATGAAATAATGATTTTATCTTCTCTTTCCCAAGGGTATTTTGAGTACATGTTTCATGTGTATATACATTGAGATGTATACTTTTATATTTACTTAATTTTTGTTATAAATTCCTTAAAAGGTATTTCCTATGGTTGAATGTTCATAACTTTATAAACATGTATACCATGGTTTTGTCATTTCACATGTTTCATGGAATGTGACTTGAGTAGAATTATATTGTTGCCGTATAGTCATTGAAAGTTACATAGATATATTAAGATAATACTTATGATTGAGATTCAGTACTGATTTAGTTGGATTATCAGGTGTAAGGTCAAATCAACCCAGTTCAGCTCCACCCGAGGGAAACGTGAATACCTAGTTGACAACCCAATGTGAGTGTACTTACTGAGTTGATTATGGATATAATGTGTATGTATTATATATTGAGATGATATGGCTTATTAAAAGTCATGAGATGTTGAGATGTTATCACTTATTAAAAGTCATGAGATGTTGAGATGTTATGACTTATTAAAAATCAAGAGATGCTGAGATGTTATGGCTTTATAAAAGTCAAGATATGTTGAATTGCTATGCAATTCAGGATATGTTAGGTTATTAAAACCTATGGATATGATTATTGCCTACGGGCAGGAGATGTGGGATTTTTTAACTCCGGATATGTATATGGCCTAATTTGGCACAGAGATGGATATATTGATATGTTGAGATGTTAATATAGTACTTTTACTATATAGAGATGTTGTACATTCACTGAGTTTTTAAACTCATGGTTTTATATGTTTACATTTTCAGGTTTTGAAGCTGCCACTGCCAGGTCTAGGAGGTTGGGTAAATAGTAGTAGGGTCTCGTCAGTTCTGTTTTATACATTGTACTAGTTGTAATTAAGTTAAATGGTATGGGAGTTTTGTTAAATTATGTCTCCTTAAAATGATTGGATTTTTAGTATTCCGCATTTTAACCTTGAAGTTGTTTTAATGTGCATTACAAAATGAATAAATAAATAATAAGTGTGGTTTGTGAACTATTTAGTTAATTATATCCTAATGGGGTCAGGGGGTGACAATTCTACTTTTGGAAATGTGTTAAATTCCGAGAAGTGTAGCCATTGGATAAGGGAGTATCACACAATCATGTATTGTTGAATTCGCCATGAGCGCCAAATGTGTTGTAGAATTATATGCAAAAAAGTAGGTTATATGGATAGGGAACTTCATAAAGGACATCAGTGTGATTATTCTTTTGCAAGGCCCCGAGTCCATAAAGAAATAACGCACATAAGAGTGTATTTTTTACCTGTTATGAGAGATCGTGTGCAAACGTGATCACCTGCATAATATTTATACATCAACGACCTTGTCCAACATGTAGATGGATTATGTGTTAAATGTTTAGACACATGGATTTAATACTAAGTGGGGTATTATTAGGTTTTTTATTCTTAAAACCATATTTATGATGTTTATGTACTCTTTAGTCATGAAGGTTCATCATATCCCATTTGATATAGAAAATGATAATTGTATAATTGCTTTATATTTATTCATAAATATATCATAATGTCGGTCAATTATGCTTAGTAGGAATTCTGGTGTGGGCACAGAAGATCATAATTCTAGTTCTAGAATGATTAAATAGTTCATAACCTAGATAGGAGGGTTGATATCCTATTAGTAAGGTTGCGAGAACAATCTTAGTAGTTTATTTTGACTACGGGAACCTATCTGATGGTTCAGGAACTTCTTCGATAGTTTAAGGAAGATTGTAATGGTGCTTCAAAAAAGAAAGGAATAGTTACAAGGATAAGATTTGAGACTTAATCCTCACTTGATAAGATTTGCACAATCTCATGGTTTACAGAAGGTTCATAGATTCTTAATCCCGAGGGAAACGGAAATTGGAGTATTCGCAGCGTCATTGCTTTGATTTGCTGATGGGTGCGATAAACCCTGTAAGTTGGGCAGTGATCGTGTTACTATATCCGAGATCATGTGCTTGGAGGAATACGTATCTAGGAAGTGTCATGTAATGTGATACCCCATTGATAAACTCATATGTTTTAACTTTACCAGTAAACTCGGTCGGTGGATTTTGTAATCTGGTAGATGTGTCAAATAAGTTATGTTTGAGATCAAGGAATATTTAAAAGATATGGGTGAATATTAATTAGTGGAAAATTCATTTCACCAAGAGGGTATTGTATGCTTTATACAGGGAATCGTAGAATGTGCCATCCAACTATGCAAACATTAAGCCTCTCTATTGTGGTGAATTTGAGTAATTAAAATTGGAGTGCAGTCGTAATCATTTAGTGGAATTAATTACGGTTAAATGGAAAAAGAAATAAATTATGGGAGAGAAATTTTGAATTTCATTTTTCTATATGGAAGTCAATTTTTCTATATAGATAATGACCTTTATTGAATCATGACATCTTTGGGTCCTAGGAAATCCCAATAAGAAGTCTATAAAGGTGCTCTCCCACTTCTACTTGGAAATCCTCAAAGGTTGTAACTCCCCTGATGGTTATTGGTGATCCATCTTTAAGAGCTGACAGGTGGCACACTTAGACATGAAATCCATAATATCCTTCTTCATCTCAGTCCACCAATATAACATATTATCCCATCAAGATGCACCCTAAAACACGAACCACTAGCCTCGTATAAATTTCTCTCTACAAGTCATAATTCTCTAGCTCAGCAAATCATCTCTGAAATCTCAACTCGTCATCTAAACTGATTAAGAATGCATGAAATACGACATTTGCATCCACATTCGCTTTCCTTAGGGGTAAATGATCCTCTTTCCCAAAACTTATCCATCTCCCATGTCTCATACATAACTACGGGAGAGTCTCATGATCGAAATATAATGTGAATATCTTCCCTAATAGAAAATGTCTTCAGCTATGAAGAGTAAAATTCCACATCACCCTTAGATAGTGCAAGCATATGTGCAGTAGTAAGATTCTCCTTGAGATACTTAAAACTTATTAACAATTCGTGTTTTATACAATCTTTATACCCATCCAAGTGAGGTGTTTTAGTGGCCCAAAGATCTTTGAGAATCCCTGACTGAGCCTCCTATAGTATCCCTACAGACCTAAGAAACTCCAAACCTCGGTAGGGTTTTGGGTTGTCCCCACTCAATAATGACACATACCTTGCTAGGATCCACTGAAATCACATCCTTGGATAGGATATGGCCTAATATTTTACCTCTCGAACTCAAAATCTACGCTTATAGAACTTAACATATAACTTATGTTCTCGTGGTGCTTGCAACACTAATCTTAAATTCGCAACATGTTCCTCCGTCGATCGAGACTAAATTAAGATATCATTGATAAGTACAATGACGAACTGATCCAAAAATAATCAAACACCTGATTCATCAAATCCATGAACGTTATTGGCGTGTTGGTTAACCTAAAGGTCATTATCCAAAACTCATATGATCCATATAGTTTTTAATAATACATTTTCGGAATGTCCTCAGCCTTAAGACGTAACTGGTAATACATTGAGCGCAATTCAATCATGGAAAATAATTATTGACTCTTTAAATGGTCAAATAGGTCATCGATATGTGGCAATAACTACTTGTTATTTATCTTGACCTTGTTCAGCTCCTAATAATCCACCCATAATCTGAACAAATCATCCTTCTTCTTCAAAAATAAAATGGGGCTCCCCACGGAGAGGTGCTCCTCCATATAGACCCCTAGCTCAAAAATTGCTAAGAATTCTCACTCGGCTCTCGAATTTCAAACAAAGTCATCCGATACGGTTCCGTCAGAATGGTCCTAGTACTCGGTGCTAAATCTATACAAAACGCTACCTCTCTAATTAGTGGTAGTATAGTTACCTCATCACATACATCTGTAAACTTCTAGATAATTAGTATCGAGCTTAACGATACGGTGACCTCCTCTGATGAAGTCACATTTATGCAATTCAAATGGGTTTTAGACCTTTTCTGGGCCTAGGCATAAATATCCCCTGGACAAAATGTCAATCGTAAAGACCTTCCCCCTGGTAGCTAACATAAGTGCAATACATACAACTACTACTCAAATCAAAATCATACGAACCATAAGACCACAAGTCTAAACCAATAAGGCGACTAAACTCCAAGTCGACCATGAATAATTTCACACTTCTATAATGACAAGGTAAAACAACTCTCATCCGCTGGGGTATCCCTATGTAAATAAAGATCAATGATAACATCTATGTCAACCACAACTATATTAACTCACTAATAAATAAAAAGAATGATAACTCCTCGTTGTCTACAATTCGTGATTCTCAGCCATAAATATAATCGTAATCCATCCCACAATGGTTACGTCACTACTATAAGATACCCTTTAGAAACTACTCATTAAGTGGTCTCACTCATCATAAAGGCACACCTTCCATAAAAAACTATTAAAATGGCAGCCTTACTAGTAGCTTTGTTGACATCAACTCTATGGTCTCTTTTGTTAAAACTTATATCATTGGGCCTAATCTCATTGGTCTTGACTCCACTTGTCATGGTTTCTTGGCTCTACGGGCCATAACATGTCATATTGTCTACTCTCGAAAATATCTTGGGTTCTTCTTGTCCCATTAACGTTATTCCTTGTGGTGGTGAGGTCTTTCCTACCTGGGTCTATACTACCCCATCTTGATTCTTTAGATTTTACTCTCACCTCAATTTTCATAATATTAAGAGTCTATATCCTTTAAATAGTTTTGACGGTCCTGTCGATGCAGAAAAGTACTTACCACCACCCAAGTGCATTTAATGAAGAAAATTTAACCCATAACACTTATTACACCCTTCACGTAAGGTTTATGCCACTGCAGAAAGTCTTTTCATGCAACTACTGATAATGTAATAATCCTTCTTCATTGTCATGTCAATATCTTTACACCTATCCAAAAGTCTCGTAACTTTTTCGTTAGGGATTGGATCCTCGCACCATTCATGACCATGCGAAGCTCTCTCAGAGGGATAAAACTTCCATTTTGATGTTGGGACAAGTTCCTAAAAAGTGAAAAGACTAAATTGCCCTTGAACGTGCAGAATTATACGAAACTTCATCAGAATGCATCCGAACTCCACCGGTTATCATCCAAATACCTATAAAAGCTCAATTAACCCCTTCAATGCATGTCAACATAGAAATTCGAGGTTGTCTGGTTAATGATCATAAATATAAGGAATAAGACACCCGAGGTAGCTAATAACGCGTATGTTAACAGATGAAATACGCAATATTTGTGTATTTTCACACCCCCTAACTTACACATTGCTAGTCCCTAGCAATGAAATAAGATGCAATAAGAATTACAGGTAAACTAGAGATAAGAGATAGTAAAAAATGGGAAAAATAGATAAAGGCCACTTTCGCAGGCGATTCGATTGCATTTAGCGTATGCAATAAGCCGTTAAACCCCTAGGTTACTCTAGTGGAAGAGTGTCATCTCGTGAGGGTTTTCAGGGATAAAACCAACAAACATCATACAGTTTCCACAAAAATGCCCAATCAAGCATGCGATAAACTTAACAATATCGAAAAGGATTTTATATGAATTATTAACACATTGAACGAATTCAAATGAAAGTCCGTTGTTATTAACATTATAGAATACACCTCATAGACTTGAAACCTTAAAATGTGGGAGGGGAGTGAGCACATGCAAAACATGATTTGGAAAAAACTTATATAAACCGTACAATTAACATGAAAGCAAGCATATATCAATTCTCACGGGCATTACACTCGTCAAATGAATTCACTTGAAACAGGGAGGTAACACACGGGACATGCGGGCATAAAGAGTAAATGTAAAGGGAAACTAGGCAGCGCACATGTCACAAATGAAGAATGCTATATAGGAAATTAAGAACTATAAGCTCAATGAAAGATACCGCTAATATAAAAGAGGTGAAATGCATTTTCACAGATTATCAAACTATTTTGACTTTTAAATTAAATGCACCCTAAGATCAAATAGTACTTGTATAGGGTTATAATGTAGGCTAGGCTAGGCTAGGCTAGGCTAGGGTACAAAACGAATGATATGTATTTACGGATTCAAAGTGTTCGGATATGAAAACTCGGGATAATGGGAAAATGCAGGCAATTTTAAAATTGAAAAACAAGTTCCAAACAAGCATTAAATATAACAATTGGAGAGTAGTCAAAGCTTATTAAACTATATACACAACATATACAAATTTCTCTTTCGTTTTATCTTCTTCTTTTTCTCATTTTTTTTTGTTTTCTTTTGTTTTATTTCTTTCTCTTTTCACTTTTTCTTTTCTTTACTTTTCACACTCTCACATGCCTAAATTGCAACTGCGACACAATAACTGCATTCAATCCCATGTAACATTCCAAATAAATGTATGGAAGGTGTATGTATGGTTTTAACTCCAATTTAGAGTTGGTTGTGGGATTTTTGGTTAATGAAAAGAAAAACTATATTAAGGATCAAAGGGGTTTACGAGGGTAAACATATAAGGTGAGGTTAAGGCTAATATGG
This sequence comes from Sambucus nigra, assembly GCA_949130495.1. Lineage (NCBI taxonomy): Eukaryota > Viridiplantae > Streptophyta > Magnoliopsida > Dipsacales > Adoxaceae > Sambucus > Sambucus nigra. The sequence goes on from OX422208.1 coordinate 591,706,594, forward strand.
GTGATATAACAAAGATTGCCTATGATCATTTCCTAAAGTTTACACAATTCTCGAGTCAAAATAACTTGAAAATCATGCTCAAGTAACACATTTCAAGATATAAACTCAATTACTGAACGATAAATGAAAGAATAGTGAGTTTACCAACGAATTCAACGGTTTCAATGAGGAAAGAATAGTGTATACACTCACAAATGATGAAAGGTACAAAGCTTACTCAGTGTAAGTATATACAATGCAACAAAACATTATCGAATTATAAAAAACTTAAACCAAATCAATAAAGCAAGAAAAGTGCACGTGCTCATGGGATTAAAGTTTAATTCATGAAGTTATTCACAATATCAATAATTGAGGACTAAAGTCTAATAACTTCCAAAATCGAGGGCATGCATCATTGAGTTGTCTATTGGATCAGACAATTATTAAAATTTATCATCAGAAACAAAGGTAAAATGCCCAAAAAAGGAGAAAAAAGAAAGAAAATCTTTTTGAAATTTTTAATTTTTTACAAGAAAAGCATGCTTGGAAATAACATGTAATCAAAATCAAAGAAACTACTAATGAATGGATAGAATATCCCACACCCCTAACTTAAAACCTGGCATTGTCCTCAATGTAAATTAAGAACCAAGTTAAAGAGAGGAAAAAAGCGATATTACCCACAATGGAGTGATCTACGGAAAGTACGATTCCAAAGATTCTCCAAAACATGTTATTACCAAAGCATAACAAAAAGAAAGAGTAAAATTTTTAACTAATTACACTAGACTATAAGTAAGAATAAAGAAGAAAACTAAAGAAAACAACAACTAACTATTTACAACCTACAATTTTAACTTGTAATTAACTATACACTAGAAGTTAAAATTTTTAAGGGTCCACCCAAACTACAATTTGACTTTGGAGGATAACTGGTGTACCCTTACTTGAAAGCATGCCTTCCGAAAAATAAGAATTTCGTGTGAACAACGGAAGGCATGAGTAATGCGTAAGAAATGAACCATCCCCAATTAAAAATTTTGGCTGGAGGATGGGAGATTTGGATAAGACGGGTGACAAATACACATGGGGTCCAAGAAAAATTGAATCGTCTCCCAAGTCTTTTGAAATTGGAATGGGAGAGGGAGCACATGGGGGAAAAGTTGCCTTCATGAAAAGCAACTCGAGCAAGTACTCCTCGTCGGTGAATGGGTTAAACGTTTTAAAGTTCGGCACCAATTCATTGAGTACTTGTGACATTGTGATAACAGAGAATGAAAAGGTGAAGAAAAGAAATTCAAACTCAAGAGATGAGTTATCATCGCTTAAAGTTGGAATTTCAAAGGAGATAGGATCATTTTCAATGAAGGTTTCTTCTTTGGGATCCAAAGACGAAATCATTTCATTGCAAATGGATACTACATCCATTTCATCCTCACTTTGATTCCCTATTAAACCATGGGCTAAATCAAGAATGGCTTGTTCCAAAGTAGGCAAAAAATACTCATTTGGTTCAAAACATTCCTCAACTTCAAAAGTCTCGGAAGAAAAATTGTCATCGGATTCAAATAATAAATTCAATTCATGTTCCCACAAACTATTTTCTTCCTAATAAAGGTCTTCATACTTCTCATTCTCAAGCATGAACAAACCCTCACCGAAAGTCATAGGTCGGGGTGCGGATTCTTGGAAATGAGAAGTTTGAAAATTATTATCGGAACTATACTCAAACTCATTATTATAAGAATTTTGAAAACTATTGCAATTTCTTTCAAAATTCCTATTATAAGGAATTAGAGGCCCAAAATCGTTATCATCCTCCTCAAAATACATGCACTCCAAAGCTTGACTTTTGTAATACTCACCCAAAGTCATTTTTGAATTTGCAATTTTTTGGGACTCTAAGTATTGACCCAAAGTCAAAGGTTTACGGGGAGTTTGAGAATTATCATAATGATTACCGAAAGGATTGGAATAAGACATGCTTACCCCAAATATGTCTTGAAGTGGAGAAATCCACAAAGTGATGCGCGCGCAAAAAATTCAAGCGGTTCTTGGCGCTCAAATGTAGGAGTCCTACAAAAATGTTAGGAAAAAAATACAAATAGAAAAAAATACTACGAAATACTAAATCAAATAAATTCTAAAACAAACTCATCCCCGGCAACGGTGCCATTTTGATTAGCGCGTGAAAGGTAGCGCGTTATCATCACGCTAATCGTTGTACTCGTTTCATCGCGTTAATAAATAATCTAAATTACGACTGCACTTGCGATACAAGTATAGCTGTAAGTCGGGTATCGAGAATCCACAGGGAGTGTTCGAAAGATTTTAATCGATTTACTACTTCAGGAATAAAATTGTAAAAGGTGATGGGTGATTTTTGTGACAAAAGAAAGGAATAAATTAAGTTTACATAAAAGTAAAGCGAGGAACGGGATTGCATCCAACCATACTAATCGAAACGACTACTAATCAGAATTCCATATCGAGAGTAATTTAATCGACATGTTCAATTAAGCATAAACATCACACAATAAGGAATTTAAGCCAAAGTTGTGAGATTAGACATTTAACGGAAAATGGTCACACGCGGATTAAATTCGGATTATCTCTATTAATACTAATGATGCATGACAGAGAAAGTTAAACGTATAATAATCCGACTTTAATACAAGCGGGTTCAATTAAATGCAATTTTACACAAAACTTAATTTTCGGAGATCGAGGCCCGTAAATGGCGGAACGAAATTCTGACCCTTTTTATCTAAGGGTAATACATGAATTAAACTAAATTATACCAATTAAACTAAGAAAGAAAGAAATAAACGCAATTAAACTAACTACAAAGCATGGAAACTAACTATCAAAGCAAGTAATTAAGCTAAAACAACTATATTAATGGAGAGGGTAAAGAATAATTCAACTTACAAACTCAAATGGTTGTCACACCAAGAAGAAATGAAGATGAGCTCTCCAAACCCTAACCCTAAGCTTTTCTAAACCTAAAATGAATTATTATGATATTACAACAAAAATCTCTTAAATAGTAAGTTGGAAAAAGAAAATACAGAGCAAAATATTGTGGAAAACAGGGGATCGATCGATCGACCAGTCAGATATGAGCCCACTCTCTTTGTTCGAAGAGTGAAAATTGAAGGGTTGATCGATCGACCTCGACTATTCAGGTCTCAACACACTGCAATCTTTTTCCTTCTCCCCTCCTTTGGTTTCTTTATTTTTCTCTTCCGCCAAAAGTCTCATAACTTATTCGTTAGGGATCATATTCGCACACCGTTCATGGCCACACGAAGATCTCTCAGAGGTCTACAACTTCCGTGTACATGTTGGCCCAGGTGACCAAAATGTGAAAAGACTAAATTTCCCTTGAACTTGCAGAATTGTATGAAACTTCACTGGAATGCGTCCGAACTCCGTCGATTATCATCCAAATACCTATAAAATCTCAATTAACCCCTGTAATGCATGTTAAAATATAAATTCGAGGTTTTCTAGTTAACGAGCATAAATATAAGGAATAAGATACCCGAGGGGGATAATAACATGTATGTTAACGGATGAAATACGCAATATTTATGTATTATCAAGTACCATCATGTAACCACAATTGTATTAACGTACATCAAACTACTAAAATGATATAAGGGCAGAGGTGACAGAGCTAGCGATGTACTGAAAAATATTAATAGGAGACGTTAACAACAAGTTTAAGTAGTATAACAATATAATTAACTTTGGAATACAATATGACTACGCATCTTCATCCAGTCTTTTTGCTTCTTTTAAGTTGACCCAACCCAAAAAATCCTACATATCACATGCGTATACTCTCGAGCCCATGTGTTACCCGCGATTAAGTCTTTTATATCATTACTCACTTTTAGCTACAATTCCACATTTATTACTTTTAACTTAACCATTGTATAATATCACCGGAAAGTATTTATATCAAAGTCATCATAAACTAGTACAGTCTGAAATGCGTACTACATAAAAGGTCCCCATTATAATCCCTCATATAATGAAGGCCTAACCTATCACCTTTGGGGATCCATCGCATGTACTAATCATGGTCATAGGTTATCCCACACTTATTATTATTAAATCATCTCTATAAGAATACTCACCACGCATTCACACCAGTCATATAGTCTTATATCCAAAACTATACAAAAGGATCTACCTAAGCATCTCACTCTAGAGATCGTAAGCATTCAGCACGTGGTGTCTGGGGTAATCATAACCAAGCCCACCCAGCATCATCGCATCAGGGTTTTAGTATCCATCATTCATGCCCCATTTGCATATTCCCTCTAATGCGTATCCCATGAGTACACTCACCGGGTATATTTGCATATAATACACTAAACAAGTAAATTCTACAAAGATAAGGGTTAAAAGTCTATATCTCAAGTTTATCACCTTAAGTAATTCCTTTTAACTTAGAAAATATAATTCTACTTTAATATTGTTCGTTCTCCTCGTTCGAACAAGAATACACCTTTCGTTCGAATGAAGTCCTACTATCATCCTAACAAAAATACTATGTTTGTTTGAATGACTTCAAATTATCATTCAAACTAAATCTGCATAGAACACTTCTTTTTTCCAGCAAAAGTCCGCAATTATTAAACCTAATTTCACATTTTTCAGGTCCCTAAACATCCCCACACTTTACTTTTTCGATGTATATTAGTCAAAGTACCAATACTAACCAACCTCCAATGATTTTAAGTTCTTTTAATACAAGATTTAGATATTAATCCTTAATTATTAACTCAAGAGCTCTACTCAGGATTCCATCTTAATTCAACCCAATTTTAGTTTATTTCACAAGGTTAATAAGGGATTCCTAACCTTTAATACCAATTACGACGGCCATAACATCAATGTAGCAAATTCTACTCGAAATCATGATAATCATCCCCAATTTCATAACAAAGTATAATTCCTTAATCCTAACAATAATTATATAAATTGTATAATTCAATATTTTAATATTAAATTAAGCATCCAATGAATAATAACATCATAATGCAACTTCAATTACAATTTTATACGAAACAAACTTGCCACAATTCTTAAATAGGTTGAATCTTTGATGAAAATCTCTAAATCTTCATTCTCCATTCCTTATCCTTCCTCCTTAGCTCTAGGGTTGCCTCCAAATGTATAAGATGATTTATTCTAAACCTAATATCTATTTTATACTAATTACCGATGAAATTAGGCATAGACTCTTCATGGATCATAACTCATTAAGCCCAAAAGGTAATCCAATTAGTCTAAAGTCTAGTCCAAGGCCTATACTAACCTATAGGCCTTAGAACCCAACCTTTTAATGTGTAAACTGACCTTATTGTAGACACCACATTCTAGGACTCCCCTAATTCTCTCCTTAGATCCCTAGAACCTCCCCATTTCACTACAAACCCTAGGTCATACTCCGAGTACCGATCTAGCCCATCAGCACTCCCGAGTCGCATTTAATTCCAGTAAACTTCATCATTAGAGTTAAATATCTTTGAATTTTTTAAGGGCTCTAAATCCCCTTTCCAACGATCCACCCCGTGCACAAATTGGCATAATAGTTCGGAAGAACGAACCATTTTACTACCAAAAATTGATCTAGAGGCCACCAGGGTTCTCTCAAGCCCTATTTTGAAAAATATTTTTGAACCTTTGAAGATCACTAAAACCCCTTTCCAATGGCCCACCCTATGCGCAAAAAGGCATTATCGTTCACACGAATGATCAATTTTCCCCTAAAAATCGATCTAGAGGCCACTGGGCGCTTCTGCGCTCCGTTTGGCCAAGGTTAACTCTTTAGCTCATATTATAATAATTGAATCTCTAAAGGGCACTTAATACCATTTCCAACGGTCTGCCCCGTGCTCGATTTTGACTTACGGTGCAGACGAATGATCCATTTTACTCCGAGAGCTCATCGAGCTCTTTTGAGCCTCGGTTGACCAAGGTTAACTATCCGAACTGAGCGAATCTCTTCTGAATGTCAAAGTAAATCACCTAACCTTTCCAATGGCCTGCCTCGTGCATGATTCTGACTTACCATTTGAACAAATGATCCATTTTCGTCCGATCAATGTGTGCTTCCCATCCAAATTTGACCCAAAGTCAACTTCCGAACCCGTAGAGGTTCAAATCACTCTTGAAGGTATCTAAATTTGAGAACACACTATGTAATTGACTTAATTTAGTCTATATTATAGAGGAGTTCCAACTAGTTTGGATATTAAGACAAAGTAGAATAGTTTTCATGAGTTACTCTATCTCTCAAAGGTTCAAGAAGAATGAAGAAATTCAGTCCAAGAAAACCTCAAGATCAACCTAAAGGGAAGTTAATTCTACCTTTAACCACTATAGGACACTTACAATGCATATTTTGTATTCCTATGTGCATTTGTGGTTTTTAAACACTTTAACTAATTTTTAAATCAATTTAATTCATTAACAACATTTTAAATAATTTTTTGGAATTATTAAAATTTGGTTTTTAAAAGTGTTGAGGTTAAAAGTTGTATTTTACAAAGTGTTTTAATTCATTAGAAGTTAGCCTGGGTAGGATCTCAAAGTTCTAGAGACTTCAAGGGGAGTTTGTAATTAATTTTAAAACACGCATTTTGCAGCCCGTTTCCACCGTACCCGAGTTGGCTCCTGAGTTTGTCAATTTGTGTTTCTACAAGACACATTCCCCACATTTGATCTTAGCACTTGGATGATCTTTACCAATTACCTACATGTATTTATTTGCAATCCTTGTGTTACGTGTTAAACTAATGAGATTAGGTTATTGGCACCTTTTGTTGTAGACCATTAGATTGGCAATTGTAGGTGCATAAAATCTCACCCGTCGGAGGGTGTCAATTCATCACGATACAAGTATAAAAATAAATATGAGAGAGACAAAGATTTACGTGGTTCGACCATGAATGGCCTATGTCCACGGGGCTGCTGGTGTGTTTCATTAGAATGATCAGAGAGTTTTACATGAGAGTGTTTCTCTAACTTCTAAGCCCCCTTTCACAATGGGGGGTGTCCCCTTTATATAGAGTTAAGGGTTACATTAGGGTTACAAATATGGATGAGTCACAAATATGGATGGGTGGAGTTTCATTCCCATCAGATACTGCTCCTCGTCTTCCCGTTTATTAAGGACTTTAGTCGTCCCTGTATCGCTGGCGTATCGCCATCTTCACCGGGGTGCTCCCCACACGTCATGTTATTCTGTAGGCATATATTTTTCCCCCACAATAGCCCCACAGGTCGCAGTTCAGCTGAGTTGATTCTGAGATGAGCTGGGAGCTGGTCTATAATCTCTTTAAACATATGCAGTTGGTGGTGTGAACTTGATTGGCATTCTTTGATCTGTCGTTCAACTTTTAAGCCTTTTTTGGTTGATCTTCTCGCCTTCATAGGTTTTTAGATGAATGATTGGCTTGAGTTGAGAGGCGTTCAATCGATATGGGAACCGGACTCGAGAGTGTCGAGCTGCCTACGTACCCTTTTGGGATCAGGTCGAACGTAGTTCGTTGTCTGTTTTATTGTATGGCCCAATTTGTGAGGCTGACCATAGGCCTGTTCAGAATTTGTTTGCTGAGGCTTTATCTAGCGTGCATCAAGTTTAGGGCGTCTCCCTGTATTTTGGTCTCGTCTGGTCCATTTGTTGAGGCCGACCACATGCCTATGCGTCGAGCTTTGCTCGAGCATGTACCTAGTAGGGGTAAGACCCTGCCTTAGGTTTTTCATATGGTCCAATTGGAGAGGCCGACCAGAAGCCTATGCATCGAGCCTTGATCGAGCATGTACCTAGTAGGGGTAAGACCATGCCTTAGGTTTTTCATATGGTCCAATTGGAGAGGCCGACCAGAAGCCTATGCGTCGAGCCTTTCTCGATCATATACCTAGTAGGGGTAAGACCCTGCCTTAGGTTTTTCATATGGTCCAATTGGAGAGGCCGGCCAGAAGCCTATGCGTCAAGCCTTGCTCGAGCATGTACCTAGTAGGGGTAAGACCCTGCCTTAGGTTTTTCATATGGTCCAATTGGAGAGGCCGACCAGAAGCCTATGCGTCGAGCCTTGCTCGAGTATGTACCTAGTAGGGGTAAGACCCTGCCTTAGGTTTTTCATATGGTCCAATTGGAGAGGCCGACCAGAAGCCTATGCGTCGAGCCTTGCTCGAGCATGTACCTAGTAGGGGTAAGACCCTGCCTTAGGTTTTTCATATGGTCCAATTGGAGAGGCCGACCAGAAGCCTATGCGTCAAGCCTTGCTCGAGCATGTAACTAGTAGGGGTAAGACCTTGCCTTAGGTTTTTCATATGGTCCAATTGGAGAGGCCGACCAGAAGCCTATGCGTCGAGCCTTGCTCGAGCATGTACCTAGTAGGGGTAAGACCCTGCCTTAGGTTTTTCCCATAATTTAATGTAATACCAATTACGTTTGCATTTTTCCATTTTCTAATGCCTCGCATGTAAATATCCGCCTATTTTACCTTTTAGGTTGTGCCGTCACACTTCCTTAGGCCTAAAAGGCGATGGCAAAAATGCACCTGGTTTGAGGGTCATCCACCCGTTCAGGATTTTAACCGACCAACATAGTTGGTGACCAACCTGAGTTGGCTTTTTGCCTAGGGATCCCCCGTAGGGCTTTTATTGTTGCCTGGGCAACTCGTGAGGCCATTTGTGTTTGAAGATAACAAAGGCCTGTAGACGTACTTAATTTAGTGGGAATAAGCAAGAAGGCCGTTGTAACTAAATCAAGTTCGATCATGATCGTCATTTGAAAGACTAATTCCGGTGCTAACCATGTTGGCATCTGTCCTGAGTTGAACTCTTCTCTTTTGCTTTGAATGTTGTAGTGAATCTATTCACGTGTCATCGCTGCTATAGAGCCCCCAATCGGGCTTATGAAGGGAAGGCTGCCTGACCGTCCATCGGGTCGTCTGATTTGTATAACCGGGATGATAAGTGTGCCCGATCGCTCCTCGAGGCTTCATTGCTTTAAAGAGTATCACATTGATCATTCGTCAAGCTGGATATATTTAAGGATTATCTTGCTCGTATGGATTCACGTATTGTATCGTTCCTTGGGGCACACTTGCTCGCTGACCATACATGGTGGTTCCAGGAGGCTGTGGAAGACTCCATATGGCTCGTGCACCTAAAGAGATTGATAGGAGTTCAAAGCATCCTTGTGCCGTTGATCTGATATGGTGTTCAAGAAACATTGTTCCTGTGAAGTGGATATCTTAGTGTTGATGACGCGTTAATTCGTTGCTTGGTGATCGTCGATCACCATGGGTTGTCTGACGATGTCGCTCGATACATTCAGGATGGTCTAGTGTTGTTATCAACATGTCTTGCTCGTTGACTGTGATTTTGCTGGACGTGTGACTTCTTACAAGTTGGATTCGTCCTTGTTGATAAATATGGTTGATCGTCGCTCTTCATGCTGCTTTATGTGTTATTAGATCTTTATGGTACAGATCGCTCAACTTTTCATTCGACGAATTTGAATTAAATAAGAACTGTATTGCCCAACTGTTTATTGGAGCTTGAGACGTGATCACACAATGTCAACTATCGATCGAAGTTGAGGGTCCGTTGAGGCAAAATTGTAAAGGACCTAGTAGGTGTTGCGAACAATCCATGCCTGAGCATCTGTCGGAGTATTGATGAGATAAATGATGCCTGAATGCCTGTCGAGGCAAAAACTATAGAGGATCTGGTAGATATTGCAGGTGATCCATGCTCGAGCATCCGTCGAGGCAAAGAGGACCGATCAAGTATTACGAATGATCCTGTATTGTTAGTGAAAACTAACCTTCCAATAAATGCAATGTTGATTATTAATCGACTCTGCCAACCATCTGTTGGGACTGAATACAAGAGTTATCCTTACCAACCATTTGTTGGGGATAAAATGCGACATGTGTGGCAAATATCCTCGGGACTAAATATATAGAAATATCTTGCCGAGCATTTGCCGAGATGAGCCTTGAATATGCCTGATCATCCTGCAGGTCAAGAATCATAGAGCCAAATAACCCATTCTGAAATTCAAGAAATATCAACATCCGAGCATCTGTCTGTTATAAATAATATTGCCCAAGCATGTGTTGGGTGCAAAGTGGTGTAAAGTGCTCAACCATCTGTCGGAGCATTAACAAAATAAGTGGTGTCAGACTGGTTTGCAGGGACGAAGTTGTACAAGTCCGAGTAGATATAGAGAGCGATTCGCGCTCGAGCATCTATCGGTGTGTTAATAAGATTTTCAAGAGCTTAAGATTATTACCGAGCATCCGTCGGGACTGAATCTTATACCTGTAGAAGTTAATAAGTTGCTCGACCATTTGTCGAGGAAAATATTCATAGTATTGAATGAATGACATGAATTATCCCATAATTTTTGTGATAAAATCTCACGAGGATGGCCGCGCCCTAGCATTCGTCGGGGCTATGCTAAGTATAAGTAAATATATTACACCGACCATTCATTGGTATAACCAATAATAGCTAGACGACAATATTGAAAATTAAATGACCGGATAAATGACATGAGTGATCTTCTAAGTGCGCCCCAGTATTTATGTGGACAAAATAATTGTAATAAAGTCGAATGAAAGATGAAAAATTTATCAAATATATCCAGATGTATGGCACAGGAGTTAATTTGGAATTTGTGCAAATAGATTTAAGCAAATACTTAAAATACAAGTTCGGTTTCAAAAAATTGTTTTCACAGAAAACTTGTGTAGTGGCAATCAATTGTTTTTCTCATGTGAAGTATAGAGTATAGATAGCCCCCTGCTGACAAATTTATGATGATAAAAATCGTGAGCATAATTTGTGAGTAAATGAAGTATTATGAGATGGAAACGAACAATGTACAAATAAATGTGTGTATCCATCAAGTGGGGTTGCGCTAAATACAAGAATTATCCTGGCCAGCTATCCACTGGGGATAAAGTGCGACATGCGAGGCAAATATCTTCGGGACTAAATATATAGAAATATTTTGCCGATTATCAGCCAAGATGAATCTCAAATGTGCCTGACCGTCCTTCAGGTTACCGAATCATAGAATCTGAGCTTCAGTCGGAGTAATAATAATTTTACCCAAGTGTTTCTTTGGGTATAAGGTGCTATAGTGTGCTCGACTATCTGTCGGAGCATTAATAAAATGAATGGTGCCTGGATAGTCCGCCGGGGAAAAGTTGTAGAATACCAAGTAGATATAGCGAGCAATTCGTGCTCGAGCATCCGTAAAAAACATCGATGAGATTTCCAGGGACTTAAGATTATTGTCGAGCATCCGTCGAGACTGAATCTTGTACCTGTGGAAGTTAGTAAATTCCCCGACCATCTGTTGAGGCTAAATCAAAATAGAACTTATTATGAAAATGATATGTTCAAAAAAGTATATAAGATATGCATTCGCTCGACCATTTGTCGAGGAAAATATTCATAGTCGCGCATGAATGTAATAAAGATCCAATGATTTTTATCATAAAAACTTCACTGTGATGGCCGCGCCCTAGAATTCGTCGGGGCTGGGCTAAATAATCAATAATCTCGCTCTGATGAGATTAAATTGTTGTAGCTGGATGACAATATTAAAAATTAGAATGTTCGAATAAATGACATGAGTGCTATATCACTGCGCCCCACTCATTTATGTGAGCAAAATAATTTGTAATAAGGTTGCATAAAAAAGTGTCAAGTAAAATCATTGTAAAAAATCACACGGTCCCTTAAAATAATTTTATTTTTAGAGAGAACCAAGCAATGCAAAAATTAGTCAAATATATCTTAAACGTAAGACACAGGGCTGATTTAGAATTTTTTGCAAAAATATTTGGACTCAAGCAAATATCCAATTAAGTTGGTTTCACAAATACGTTTCCACCGTAAAGTTCTGCAAAAAAGAAAAGCCAAATGCTGATTTTGCTGAAGTAAGTATGGTCAGAAACTCATTCAGTGTTCCATCTGTACGCGAGAAACCAACTTCTCAGCACTGTTGCTGTCTTTCAAGCTTTTGCCTCCGATCAAAGATCACCAGATGGCGGTATGGTGAAGCCGTGGTCGCCGACCAGCTGATGTTGTCGCCGAAGAAAAACTAGCCCCAATCTGTGTTATAAACTTTGCACGGGGGCGAGCTCGTCACTGCTCATCCTCGCCGCCGACCAGCTGATGTGCTTCTCCTTGCTCGTCCCTACCGCCGACCAGCTGATGGTAATCGTCAACTGGTCGCCGACTACCAGGGGCTCCGGTAAAGTCCTTGCTGGTGTTCTGTTTCTGCGAGCTCATTTCGTTGTTGATTCCCTCTGGTCGACCAGCTATTATGATCGCAAATAGGTCGTCGACCTCAGGGGCCTGCTTGACCAGAAAGGTTGCAGGTCGGAGAACAACCCGAGGTGAGGTCGTTGATGCTCGTTGACGCTAGATGATCTGCATCGAGCTCGTCGCCGTGGCTGCCGACCAGACAGAGAAAAGACGGTGTTTCCGATTTAAGCCAGCTCCCAATAGATTTTATTCCGCTGATGCGTGATGATGGTCGCCGCGAAGAGGCCGATGATCGCAGGCCGACCAAAAATAATATTGGGTCCAGATCTCCCATAACTCTTGATGAGGATGGACGGCGCTGACCTTGGATAAAACTGGAGGAAAAATCTTGTTGCACATGAAATCCGACCAGCAGGGGAAGATGATATGTAAAGTCGGTGATGAGGACTGGATCTCCATGGGTCGGTGACGATGGCTGTGATGGGCCAGTTTGCGACGACTCCTTCTTATCTCAAGTGGGCTTGTCAGTGTACCCGGCTTGGAGATGACAGATCCAAGATGCCCGCCTCAAAAGGGGTGTTACGTGACCCAGTAATTGAGATATTTGGTATATGCTTCCAAAAATCTCGGAAGAGAGAGAGAGGGAGAGAGCATGCCCAGATCGTGATCGTATATGCTTGACCTACAAGAGTCCAAATATTTGGAGACTCTTCTCACATCTTCAGTTTTGAGATTCGTCAAAAACACATAATGGTTATGCAGATTTTCAGATGAATATACACCCAGTAAAGAATTTATGAACATAAATATACGAAAACCAAACATCACTGAAACGATATTTGTACAAAGCAAATAATCATATATGAAACGTATAACTGCTCGTGCACAGATTAAAAAAGAAAACTTATCTTTGATTATGTGCATAGCGTAGGCATCAATGTCCTTGAACGTAAATCTAAATCTCTTCTAGCAAGAAAGGGAAGGCTTTTTGTGCCGATTCCCACAGACGGCGCCAATTGTAGGTGCATAAAATCTCACCCGTCGGAGGGTGTCAATTCATCACGATACAAGTATAAAAATAAATATGAGAGAGACAAAGATTTACGTGGTTCGACCATGAATGGCCTACGTCCACGGGGCTGCTGGTGTGTTTCATTAGAATGATCAGAGAGTTTTACATGAGAGTGTTTCTCTAACTTCTAAGCCCCCTTTCACAATGGGGGGTGTCCCCTTTATATAGAGTTAAGGGTTACATTAGGGTTACAAATATGGATGAGTCACAAATATGGATGGGTGGAGTTTCATTCCCATCAGATACTGCTCCTCGTCTTCCCGTTTATTAAGGACTTTAGTCGTCCCTGTATCGCTGGCGTATCGCCATCTTCACCGGGGTGCTCCCCACACGTCATGCTATTCTGTAGGCATATATTTTGCCCCCACAGCAATCAATAAGTCAAACTCAATCTCAGCCATAGGATTGCCTAATATATTCGAGATCCTTCCACGTCCTGTATAAAAACTCTCTTAGTCTTAAACATTTGAGACTTTTGACATTCTTCCATCCTGCGAGAAAAAAAGAGAGAGTAGAAAGAGAAGAGAGAGAAGCCAGAAGAGAGAAGAGAGAGGAAAAGAAAAGAGAGAAGAGAGAGAAAGAGAGAGAGAGACAGAAGAAACCCTAATATTCATATCCTCACACCTCTGAGTGATTTCCCTTCACCCAAACACCATAACCTTCAATGTTTCATACATCAAAAACCTAAACGTTGAGAGTTAGATCCACTTTCGGGTTTTTGTGAGATTGGTGTTGGGTTTGTTCGATATTTAAAGACCTCTTAAAGTCTAAGCTTCTCTCAGAACTCATCTCTAAGAAAATATCTAGTTTCACAGTTGAAACTTGAGATTTTCTAAAAGAGAATATCACACGCTTACTTTTTATTCTCTTTTCGGATCTTTTATTTTAGATCCATTCTGTTTCAAAAGATTTTAAAAAATAAACTTATATTTCTTCAAGGTTAAATCAGATCCTTAAGACGTTTGTGTCTCTTGAATCATATTTCACATTTTGTGAAATAAAGTTGTACAAAAATAAATCGAGACACATAGGACCTTGGCTAGTTTTAAAAGCAAGGTTATTTTTCAGATCTGATCTTGATAAGTGGCTTATTTGACAAAATGATTTGAATCAGACTTTGCATGTCATATAGAACCTATTAATTCATAGGAACTTGTCTGTATAAATAATTTGAGAGGGTGAGTTGCATAAATCTGCATTTAGTACTCCTCACAAACAAACTATCACACATGAACACTTAGTCACAGTGGTTATATTTAAGAGACTTGGAATTTGATAGAGTTGCTGGAATCAGAATTCAAAGAAAATGAGATCAAGGAAAAGGCAAAGAAGCAACAAAACAAGATCAGTTCAAGTCAGAAAACCTTTGGAGTGGAGTAGCTCATGTAGGTATAACTCGGAACTTAGATTTAAGATCTTTGTGTGCTTGCTAAAGTGTTGTAACTTCATTCTTTATTTTAGTGGATTTTTGGTTTGTGCCGTAGAGGGCACCGTGGATATTTCCCTTGATTAAGGGTTTTACCATGTTAAAATTTCTGTGTTCGTTACTTTTAATGTTCTTAATTTCTATTGTGATTGGTAATCCATGTTGGACTTAGTAGATGGATTTTAATTTCTAAAACCTAAGGTAATCAACTACCAAATCAAGACTACATATTTAGAAAACAATTTTGAACACATCTTGTGTTGTTATTCGAAAAAAGAGTTTTGTCTAAAAAAATTATTCATAATTTACTCAACTTATTACATTTTGTTATTAATCTAGTAAAAAAGTTTTTCAAGTGGTATCAGAGCAGGACCATCTTTTGTGATCCTGAAACTTTAGAAATTGTTTTCGAAACTTCTTTCAAAAATTCAAAATATGGAAGAAGGATTTGAGAAGTTTGGTAACCTCTCTAGGCCACCACTTTTTTATGGAAACAACTTCTCATACTGTAAAGTACAAATGGTTGCTTTCATTCAAGGAACCCTTGGTGATGATGAAACGTCGTATGACCGTGTGATAATTGATTAACTTCGCAAATTTCTAATTCAACACACTTATTTAAGTTCATCCCCTAATCATGCATCTAAATTGCAATTGTAACCCATAAACGAATAAAGCATGCAACACAAAATTAAGGAAAAATCCCCGCAGGGCAAAACCTTTTATTTCTAAAAATTTGAATAATTTACAAGACCATTGACTTACATACAACCTGATAATCTCCCACAAGTGTAACGTACGGTGTCTTCGGCAAATCTTTAAAGCACCGGCTAGAAACAGTGTCGGCTGGAATCTCCCTTAGGAACTCCAGGTGGTCAGCAATGAAGAAGAGAGATAGCTTCTCTACAAGGGTTGAATAAATACAAGGAAGTGTTCTTGGGTTACCAAAAATATTCACAAAGGTTTGGCAATTGTGTGAATCAAAACATGAGTCTCGGGACTCAAAAAATATGAAGACTAGAGGTATTTGGACTCTCAAAAACGTCTTCCAAAGTCTTAGAAAAATAATTCCCCGAAGGTTGTTTAAATAAGAAAACCTTGAGGAATTTTAAACAAATACGAAATCGTGCAAATTTATCCCAGGTGGATCGGTCCGGTATGGATACCGATCGGTCCGGGTGCGGACCGATTCATTTTCTCAAGAGGCTCCTTCGGTTCGGTATCGATCCAGGGTGTACTGGCTTTTCATCAAGCGGATCGGTCCAATAGATGGGCAGACCGATCCGAGGTCAGATTAGTTCTTTTTCTCTGGGCAGACCGGTCCGGCCTGTTAGACTTTTGATTCCTCCTCTTCTTTGATATTCATATCCGTTGATGACGATATGAATCTTGAATTTCTTCAACGGTGTAACGGCGTACGACATAACAAATTGATAATGGACAAAAATGTCCTTACAAATATCCCCCTATGTCTATGACGGTACATATATAAAAACAAACATCCGAATTATCAACCAACAAAAATTCCTATACATATCTACCCTTCCATGAACCCAAAACTGGAACGATACAAATGAATAAGACTTCAACGTTTTCTCTTCGAATCTTCAGGAATCTCAACGCTTTTCTCATCAGGGTGTACAATCCAATGATAATCCATGTAGTACCTACACACATGAGACAAAGCAAAAATACCAAGTGACGGATCGAGATTGAAATGAGATATCAAATGATGAAAGCATACTTTATCAAATCTCAAAAACTCCCCTAAAACTCAAACTCCCCCAAAAGTCAATAATTCTTTCTCCCCCTTTTTATGATGTCCCCAAATAGACAAAAGAGAAGAATGAATAAAATAAGCAAAATAGGGGTGACACGGTATACAAATCAAGGCATCAATCAAATGGCAAACGTGCTCTTGCAAGGAAATGCTAAAAAAATCTTCGCAAACAATTTTTGATTTTTCAAAATTTTCATACAAAATAAAAAAATAGATACCATTTAAAAAAATATGTAAAACATGATACAAAAATCACACCATTGATTTAGACTCAAACGACCAAGTCATGGAAACGGAATGAATGGG
Source organism: Sambucus nigra (assembly GCA_949130495.1). Lineage (NCBI taxonomy): Eukaryota > Viridiplantae > Streptophyta > Magnoliopsida > Dipsacales > Adoxaceae > Sambucus > Sambucus nigra. Next base: position 591,723,484 of record OX422208.1, read on the forward strand.
TGTGAACACATTCGATAGGAAAATCAACTCAATCAATCATATGTGCACGATGCATATGTGTACTCCTAACGAATGAACATCAAAAGTATCCTTAGGTGTAAAAATTTGTTGAATTTAGATGACATCGTCTTATGCAAATCAACAAATCAAAGTCAAAGTGATTTCCACACCAATAACGTCCAAAAATATGTAGCACATTTTCAATAATTTCAAGGACGTGAAAACCCGTTTTAAGTCTCCAACCAAACTCCCTCATATATATTTTCTTTTAGAGGTGATCTAAATTCTCAAACTTCGGAGAATTGGTGCAAAAACCTAAATAGCCCATAATTTGGCATGAATTTCTTTTTATTGCCTTTCAATTTTTTTCGGTCTCTTTTAACCTCTTTGGACCCCGGATAATAAAATTTCTCCATTTTTTAGGTCCAATTTAATGGTGGCTTTTGCGCAAAGGATAGATAATTACCTTTCGCAGCCCCTCCCCGTTTTTCAAACAAAGCACACAAACTCACAAAATGGTTTTTATATGCACAATTTCCTTATCAAAGTTTATCACGCTTGGTTCATTTTAAGGACAGGATTGAAGTGAAAACACCCAACCAACATGTGATAAGACAAGCACAATAATCAAACAAATCCATGCATGTGTGCAATAAAGTAACTCAAGAGTCAAACATGTAGGAAGTAACACTAAATTACATCTTAATGAGTCCAAACATTATTAAAGCACAAGGATGAATTGACCTATTGTCTCAAAACACTATCAAATAGTCACATGAAAAAAATGAAATGATGTTGTGACTCGGTCATCCTAAGTGTTTATCCATAAACGGTGCAAAACAAAATACAAAAATCTTTTTGGATTTTCTCAAAATATTATCAAAATAAAATCTTTTTGTATTTTTTCAAAATTTTTCAAGAAAATAAAACATACAAAAATGATACATACTAGCAATAGGCAAACAATGTCATCATGAAAATCACCCTATGCTAGTAAACAACTCAAACCTCAATCATTAGGTGCAGAGGGGTTTTCCAAAGGTGGTGACAGCTTATGAAAAACCTCCATCAATTCTTGTGAAGTTTTGACCAAAAACTTAACTTGCTCACCTAAATGTGCAAACTCTCTCAAGTAGTCTCCGGGAGCATGTAACGTATCATGTGTGGATGCATGTGTGCCAGAAACACGTGTAGGAGCAAAATGTGACACATACCCCAACTTAAAGCAAAATTCCCTAAGGTGTCCTCTCCTTTTGCAATGTGAGCAAACATAAATAGGCCTCGGAACACCTTTCTCAAAAACTCTAGGACGCACTGTCCTAATAGGAATACGATGCCTAGGTGGGTTAGGGTGAGACTCATGTGAATCAAACACTAAAGTGGGAACCGGCTCGGGTGCTAATTGGGAAGTAGAAGCACCGTCATGACTTATTCCTAACTTCTCACCTTTACCCTTATGAACCACCTTTTCAACTTTCTTAGGTGCGTTCACAAAATTGACTTTGACTTCCCTGCCACGTTCGAGATCACTCTCGAGTTGGGATACACGTGTCGTCAGACTAGGCAACGTGTTGGTCAAATCACACTTCTCCTTTCTCAAAACCTCCTTCTCTTTTTCCAAATCTAAAACCCGGCGACCTAAATCATGATTATACTTCTTAGTTTTCAAGGTCTCGGTGTACAAATCTCTAAAAGCTGTTTGGAGCTCACTTTCATCTCCACTATCACTTTCACTTTCTCCCTCACTCGAAGAACACAAATCACCATCATTGCTTTCGTGTGAACTTTTGTGAGATAAAGTGGGTGTGCTCACACGACTAGAAAAATCTAAAAACTTCTCATCACTAGTCTCATCACCCTCACCTTCACTACTGTCACTAAGTGTGGTGGGCATAGCAGTCTCTTTGACCTTTCTCCTTATCCTAGTAGGACACTCTCTAGCTATGTGCCATTTCCCTTCACACTCAAAGCACCTGATCTCATCCTCCTTGTCACTTTCTTTGGCCTCCTCTTTCTTTTTATTTGACTCAAAAGGTTTCTTTTTATTGGAAGAATTTTCTTTATTCATTTTGAGAAACTTTTTAAAAAAATTCGCAAATAAGGCCATTTCTTTAAAATCAAAATCTTCCTCAGAGTCAGACTCACAAACTTTTTCTTTCTTTTTCTTAAAATGAGTCTTTAAAGCAATGCCATTATCCTTAGCCTTAATGGTTTTGGGAAACATGTCAATCTCATAGGTTTGAAGATCTCCTACAAGTTCTTCCAACTTAAGTGATTTCAAATTTCCCAAAGAGTTCAAAACAGTGACTTTAGGAATAAAGCGTTTTGGAAGAGATCTCAAAATCTTTTTAACGATACGCGTGTTATCAATCACCTCACCCAAATTAAAACTTGTGTTAACAATGTCCGACAAACGTGCATAAAACTCATCAAAGCATTCAGACTCAGACATGGTAATAGTCTCAAATTGGGTGGCCAAATTTTGTAATTTAGAGTCTTTGACTGCGTTTGTACCCTCATGTTTCAGTTTCAAAACATCCCAAGCCTCTATAGACGTGGTGCACGTCATAATTCGGCAAAACTCATCCGGAGTGACTGCACCAAAAATAGCACTCAGACCACGGGAATTAAAATTGGACAATTTATAATCATCTTCAATCCAGGCTGACACGGGTTTTAAAGTGGTGATGTTATTAACAGTGACAGTAGGAGGAGTCCAACCATTTTCGCAAAGCAACCAAACTCGCTCGTCAATAGATTTTAAAATCGATTTCATACGAGCTTTCCAATAGGCATAATTAGACCCGTCAAAAATAGTCATCTGATTATATAAGTGCTCCATAGGAAATATTGCGATTTTTTACAAAACAAATTATTTAAAAAAAAAATCAATATCACAAAAATTTTGCGAAAAAAAAGGAATACGCGATAAATTAGCGTAACCCGCTCTGATACCAATTTGAAAAGTCGTATGACCGTGTGATAATTGATTAACTTCGCAAATTTCTAATTCAACACACTTATTTAATTTCAGCCCCTAATCATGCATCTAAAGTGCAAGTGTCCACCCATAAACGAATAAAGCATGCGACACAAAATTAAGGAAAAATCCCCACAGGGAAAGACCTTTTATTTCTAGAACTTTGAATAATTTACAAGACCATTGAGTTACATACAACCTGATAATCACCCACAAGTGTAACGCACGGTGTCTTCGGAAAACCTTCAAAGCAACGACTAGAAACAGTGTCAGATGGAATCTCCCTCAGGAACTCCTGGTGGTCATTAATGAAGAAGAGATACGGCTTCTCCACAAGGGTTGAACAAATACAAGGATGTGTTCTTGGGTTACCAAAAAGATTCACAAAGGTTTGGCAATTGTGTGAATCAAAACATGAGTCTTGGGACTAAAAAAATATGAAGACTAGAGGTATTTGGACTCTCAAAAACGTATTCCAAAGTCTTAGAAAAATAACTCCCCGAAGGTTGTTTAAATAAGAAAACCTTGAGGAATTTTAAACAAATACGGAACTGTGCAAATTTATCCCAGGCAGACCGGTCCGGTATGGATGCGGATCGGTCCGGGTGCGGACCGGTTCATTTTCTCAAGAGGCTCCTTCGGTTTGCTATCGATCCGGGGTGTACTGGCTTTTCATCAAGCGGATCGGTCCGGTAGATGGGTGGACCGGTCCGGGGTCAGATCGTTTCTTTTTCTCTGGGCGGACCGGTCCGGACTGTCAGACTTTTGATTCCTCCTCTTCTTTGATATTTGGATCCATTGATGATGATATGAATCTTGAATTTCTTCAACGGTGTAATGGCGTACGACATAACAAATTGATAATGGACAAAAATGTCCTTACAGATGATGTCTGGGAAATGATGAAAAGAGGGTATGAACATCCTACTAAGTCTATCTGTAAAACTAATCCAACAAGGATTAAGAAACTTCTTAGTGAATTTACTAAGGAAGAGAACAAGGCATCTCTAGATAATAACCAAGGAAAGAATGTCATCTTTATGTCCATTAATGAACACGAACTCAAAAGAATATCCATATGTTTGACTTCTAAAAAGGCATGGTACACTCTTGTCACTGCTCACGAAGGTGATGAAAGAGTTAAGGCAGGAAAAACTCAAATGCTAATACAACAATATAGCAACTTGATAATGGATGACAATGAATCCTTTAACGATTTTTATATTAGGTTAACCGATATTTTCACTAAACTTCATGCAAATGGTTTATCCTATAGTAGAAAGGAAATTGTTCAAAAGATTCTTAGGTCACTGCCTTCCAAATTTGACAATAAAAGATATGCCATTGAGGAAATAGACGAGCTTAATATGACTCCTGAATTGCTTAGTAGTAAACTGAGGACTATAGAATTGGAGTAAGACTTCAAAAAGCAACTGACCATACAGAACAAGAAACCCACTAGTTCTAATGTTGTGTTTTCATCTAAAATGCATGTTCCTAAAATAATTTCTTTGGACTTTGACCCTGACTTTGCTGATGAATGTGATTTGAATGACCTTGACAATCAAATAGATCTTATAAGCAAGCATTTTAAAAAGATTTTGAAATTCATAAATATTGTCGCCTCTAAATAAGGCAACTCAAATTATCAATAATATCAAAATCGTAAACCTCATGACAGAGCCAATGCTAAACAATCACATGATAATAAAAGGACCTATGATAATAACAAACCTAAGACGGACCTTAAAGATGTGAAATCTCATAGATGTGGTAAAATGGGACATTGTGATATTAAATGTCTAACTAATTTTAGCAACAATAACAAGGCTAATGTGTGTAAAACGTGGGATAACTCTAGTGATTCTGATGAAGATGAAACATAGTCAACCTCGAATGATGAGTATTGCATGTCTTGCTTTGCCAAAATTGTATATAATGATGATGATGATGCATGCCTACCTACTCACGAATCTATGTTGCCTCTTAATGTTGATTTTTATACTCCTCCTTTAATTGTTGAGAGTAATCTAAGTGAGAGTCAAAGCATTAATATTGACGACAAACTGGATGTGTGCGTTAGTCCAAAAGAACCAAGTAATGTTTTAGGGGACACTTCACACGACACACTTAGTGAGTCTGAACATGATTTACCTGGTTTACATGAGTTATACACGAAAATGGTTAAGAAGAGTGCTCATATTGAAAAAATGATAAAATCATTAACTGAGCGTATCAATTTACTTAATCAGACCATTAGGAAGAATACTGAAGATTATACTACCTAGTGTATTTCCCATGAGACTGAGATTCAAGAATTTGCCTTAAAAATAAAAGATTTGTGTAAGAATAAACCATGAATTTGAACAAAAATATAAGGCAACCCTTGTTGAACTAGAAGAGTCTAAGCAAAAGGTCTCAAATGTGTTTTAAAAATGACAACACTTGAAACCCAAGCTAAATCTTATGAGGAAATTATTACTTGAAGCAAATTTGACTCTGAAGATAAGTCTGGCATAGCTTTTGGAGAAATATTGCACACCATTAAGACCAGAGGTTCTCCTGAAAATGTTACTTTTATCAAACAAGGCCAAACTTGTTAAACTATTCAAAAAGGGGAACCCCATCTCAATGTCTCTCAAGCAAAACATGATCAGTTCAATCAACAGTCTAATTCAAATGGTCATGCCAAATTTGTTTGCCTACCCGTTAGAGACTAAAGACAAAAACTTAAGACCAATGAAAATTAGAAAACTATACCAAATAGAGCCAAACCCATCTTTAAAGACTTTAGTAATAAAGTCAAGACCAACACCCATCATTACTGTTCTTACTCCGAAGTTTTTGGCCACACTCTTGAACAATGTTTTCAGAAAAGGATATATACACCTACCTACCTTAACTTTAACTACTCTAGAAAAGGAAGAAATAATTATGTTCTCACTAGACAGGCCACAAACAACTCTAGCTATAAAAAGAAAAAAGGAGGGTCCAAGACTAAGAAAAATCCATTTAGAAAGACCCAACAAACCTTTTCTATATCAAAAGGCCATTTGGATTAGAAAAGATGATCTATTACCCCAGCTCAAGTGCAAAATTGTCATTTTTGCTTTAAAGGCACAACACACTTCAACTATATGGTATTTAGACTTCAGATGTTATAAATATATGACTGGGCACGAAACCAAATTGAAAAACAAGACAAACTTCTTAGGAGGTAGTGTCATGTTTGGAGATGGTGTTTCATCTCAGATCATAGGTAAAGGAACATTGAGTGAGAATGGTCTTCCTAATCTAAATGACGTTCTCTTCGTTAAAGGCCTTAAATCTAATCTCTTGAGTATATCTCAATTCTTTGATTCTAATCATACTGTTACTTTATCAAAAAAATGATTGCAAAATTACTAATGAAAAATGTAATTATATATTGACAGGAAACAAAACTCAGGAAAACTGTTACACAATAATTCCTAAGTTTGCATCTTGCCATGTTGCCAGATTAGAGTATTCTAACCTTTGGCACAATAGATTGGGACATACGAATTTGGATAAGCTTAGAATATTAATCTCCCAAGAAATAGTTAGAGGTTTACCCAAAATCAAAAATTCTTTCAATCCGGTATGTGGACCGTGTCAGGAAGGGAAAATATGTAAATCCCCTCATAACAAAGTTAAGGATGTATTAACCACAAAACCTTTAGAACTTATCCATATGGACCTCATGGGTCCATCAAGGACTGTTAGTCTCTGTGGAAATAGTTAAATCCTAGTTATAGTAGATGACTATACGCTATATACTTGGGTTGCATTTATGAAATAAAAATCAGATACCTTCGGTGAAGTCTTGAAAATTCTTTTGAAAATAGAGAATGAGAAAGGATGCCCAAGTATGTCGTATTAGGAGTGACAGATGAGGAGAGTTCAAAGACTCTGGTGTTACTGAATACTGCGTAGCCAATGGCTATAAACACGAGTTTAGTTCTCCCCAAACACCTCAACAAAATGGCATCGCTGAACGTAAGAATAAAACTTTACAAGAAATGGCTAGGGTTATGCTACACGCTAAAAGTCTTCCATGATAATGTAATTGTAGATGATACAAGATGAGGATGAACCAAACTTTCCAATTGAACCCTCACAATACACTGATTCAGTGCCACCCGAGAATCCTTTTGTACCCACTTGGATTCCTAAAGACTATCCTATTGAAATTGTAGTTGGTAATCCTTCCGAACCTGTAAGAACAATATCCCAACTGCGAAATGTGACATAATTTACATGTTTTGTCTCCCTTGAAGAGCCTAAAAATGTAAATGATTCCCTTTCCGACTCTTTCTGGATAAATGTTATACAAGAAGAGCTTGTCCAATTTCAGAGTCACGATGTGTGGTATCTTGTTCCCAGGCCAAAAGATTCGAAGGTTATTAGCACATGATGGATTCTCAAAAACAAAATAGATGAAAATGGGTAGGTCATTATAAATAAAGCTAGGTTGGTAGCACAAGGATACTCGCAGATAGAGGGAATTCACGTCGACGAAAATGTTTCCTCTGTTACTCGTCTTGAGTTAGTTCGTCTTCTCCTTGTCATATCATATCACCTACAATTCAAATTATTCCAAATGGATGTTAAGTCCACACTTTTTAATGGAATTTTGACTGAGGAGGTATACGTAGAACAACCCAAAGGGTTTGCCGATCCATCACATACTGACTACGTCTTTAGCCTTAAGAAAGACTTATACAGTTTGAAACAAGCTCCTAGAGATTGGTATGAGTGATTATCTACATTTATAGTATCTCATGGATTTTTCCTAGGTGGAAACAATCGAACTTTATTCATTAGGAACGAAGACAAACATGTTTTAATAGCACAAGTGTACATTGACGATATTGTATTTTGATCCACTTGTTCTAAACAAGTTAAGAATTTTTCCGATAACATGCATGCTGAATTTCAGATGTCACTTATGGGTGAGCTTCAATATTTTTTAGGTCTACAAGTAAAACAATGTAGTGATAGACTATTTATCACTCAATCCAAATACACTGCAAAACTTGTTAAAAAATTCGGATTAGAAAATGCTAAACCTTCTAGAAACCCGCATGAGTACTTCAACAAAACTCTCTAAGGAAGATAATGGGAAAAATGTTGATCCTACTCTATATCGAAGTATGATAGGGAGTCTATTGTATGTTACAGCCTCTAGACCCGATATTTCCTTCGTAATCTGTGTCTGTGCTAGATATCAAAGTAGCCTAAAGGAATCCCACTTATTGTGAGTGAAAAGAATTATTAAATATGCCAAGAGTACTCTAAAATTTGGTATTTGGTACACTAAGGACATAACTAGTTCTTGTGACACCCCGCCTAATTAAATAGTGGATGATCAGTCATTTATTAAATTAAAATCAAGGCGAACGGTTGGTTCATTCTTACCATCACAGTCGTAAAATAAAATCTCCAATTTAAACACCCTAAATAATTAAGCTAAGTGTCAAAAAAAATTTAAAACCTTATTTCCATTTTATTAAGTCCAAATATGAAAACCTTTTTAAATAACCAACAGTTTAAGAATTCCGAAATACTAAGGATGGATAATAACACACAAGAATTTGAATCATCCAGATAAACCAAACCAGTTTAAACTATAAATAAAACCATCCCGACAATACTTAAATCCTGAAGAGTACCAAATACTGGAAATATAAATGAACATAAATCTCTGACAAATCCAACGGAATAGGGAAACGGGCCACACATGCCCTAACTAATATGAACAAAAAATAAGAGTGGAGTCAGCGGTCGTCTAAGCAATGGCTTGAAACTCCCAAATAAGCTGCAGCGCATCCGATCCAAGGAATCTAAGCATGACTCGCCCCTGTGGTTGGGCACCTGTAATACATACATATATATACAAGAGAAGAGAAATAACAGGAACGGGGTCAGAGCCCTAGTGTGAAACAGTTTAAAAATAGTTTAGCAAGTATTTAAAATGCATTCCAGCTAATGTAAAAACCATATTAGTAAGCGAAACTCTCTTGATAAATTCTCACCTCTCTTCTAGTGTGCACGCCTACCATGCTAGTAATCTCTGAAGTTTATTCTAGATTAACTTTCCCATAAGATTTCACTCCGATGAATACTATGACTAAGACATTTAACTTCTGAAAATTAAGCTCTCTCATATATCTTATGTTATTTAAAATAACCCAATGATGTCACAAAATTCTCAAACACTTATAGTAAAGTTGGAGTATTTATTCATTACTTAACTACAATTATGCACAGTAGAAAGTTCCCATACTTAAGTATATATATACGTATATAAGTCACTCATATAATATATATATACTATCTGCACCCCACATAAAATCTATAGTGCTGTTATACTCTGCTATCAAGTCCCCGTATCACTCGTACTAAGGGAAACACTAGTTCGGAATCACTCTCGAACTATATTAACACAAAACACAAACACATGGAGGCGAAGTATAGTTCCAAGTCAATAAGAGGTCAGCACATACCCTCACGTCTCTTAGGATCATCTGACTAACACTCAAATAGCCTGTATCAAGGATACTATCTTCTAGGGTACGAGTCATTATCCCCCATAAATTTCCAATCGAGATAAGACTATCCCGGTGCGAAAACCCCCGTGATAGCAAGTAGCTCGGGTATGATTTTTACACAGGTATATAATATATGTACAATCATACAATCATATATATATATATATATATATATATATATATATATATATATATATATATATATATATATATATATATATATAAATAGTCACATTTCTAAAATAGGTGCGCCCACGACCCATAATTATAATTATCCGTCCTTAGCATAATTCACTCAATTATTTCGCATAACGGACTCGTCATTTTTATTCTCATTTATAATCCACTTCATACTCACTTCTCCTCTCTCGAAGTATTTTATGTATAATTTCAATAGGTATACACTCACTTACCTTCTGGTCTAACTCCCTTACGAGTCTCGATCTTTTTATTAAACGTACGCCTATTTTCTTATATGCATTAATAATTCCTCGTTAACCCAAAATATCATCCTACATTAAATTTCACCCAACAGGGTCTACCTAGACCCTACTGGTCTTCTCTATATCCCATTATACCCCAACAATAATAATCAAGGGTCCCTATGCATTTTAACTGGATTAAACCATCGAAAGAGAAATATGCAGTTTTCCTGGAGGGGTCGATCGATCGATCGATGTTCTTGATCGATCGATCGATCAAGCAGTTATGACGAAACCTGCTCTTTTCCAGTTACGAGTTTATCTCTATAACCTCAACCAAATCTCCATTAATGATTCCCAAACTCCCAATTAATAATACTACAAGTACTATATACCTAATGGAAAGATTTTCTACGTAAAATATGTCCGAATTCATCAAGTATCATGATTTAATGGGGTAAAATTCACATAAACTACAAGAACCCTAATTTTCTTTTAGTTTCCATTCTTTCCCATATTTCTTGCTTCTAAACCCATACAAATTCGTGGTTTATCCTCTACATGTGATTTAGATGTCCAGAATACGTCTACTTCCTCTACAACATATGATTTAAAATCTCCAAAAATATAATTTCTTTCATGAAACATGTTCTAAACAACCCTATACTAACATGATTGAAACATTAACTAAAATAAAGCAAGATAGATAATTTCTTGGGATTCAAGTTTCTAATTTGTGGGTGAAATAGGTATAGTTGTGTTCCCCGTTATGCGATCTACGATTTGGTGACGGTGGCGGTGCAAACAGATGAGTCTGTGGCCTTAGGCTACTTGGAAAGCTCTCCAACTTCTTCTCTAATGGCCGTTATTTGATTTTGTTTTTGTTAACCCTAGAAGACAACTCCTAAAGGATGATATATCCTTAGGAAATTCGTGGATTTAATTACCCAAAAATGTCAAATGTCTATAATACCCTCCCGGCATGCCAATTAGGCCTAAAAATACCCCGAGACCCAAACGAAACCCCCGGATACATTATTGTGACTATCTCGAACCTTTCGAACAGATTGATGAACTCGAAATGACCATATGGGTGACTTATAATTTATTCACTTTTAATAATAACAATTTAGTCCTGACACGACACAGGCGCGTCCCGACTTAAATTTCGATAATTGCCATTTTCTTCACTAGTGACAATTTTTATAAAGTCAATCTTATATATTACTTTACTCATTTAGTAATATCCGACAAATTCCCAATAATTACTACCTCTCGTCACGCTAGTAAATATTTAAATAAATTTTTGGATTAATATTAAATTAATATCTCAATTTAAATTTAATAAATCCCCAAATTTTAAAAGCCATAAAAATACGGGGTATTACATACTTGCCCCCTAATAACGGAATTTCGTCCCAAAATTTGGAAAAATAAGTGATACCTGGTAAAAATAATTATGGATACCTTATTAGTATGCAAACTAACTTCAAAGTAAGGCGCTCAATCACTATAGCCCCCGTTTCACATCAAGCTTGTTTAACACTCTCATTAACGACACTTCACAATATGCTCCTATCCGACAACATTCATATAAGACGAGCCTATACATCATTGACTCCCATTGTTTCAATATTATTTGGAGGCCGCACCTCACTACATGACAACTACTCGTATTTATCTAAACATAAAACTCCCATTCTGAGAGAAACCATAAGAACATCTGACCATAACTTACTCGCCTAAAATAGCCGTGGTAATTCCACCATAAACATCGGACTCTAACTCGACCAATCCAAAAAAAATTATTATTCGCCCATCTCTTAACATTCAGAGTGAGAAAAGTTAAGGTTTTTCCACACCCGAAACCTCAATAAGCACCATGTTCACAATAAGCAGGTACGAGTGCTCCCATGGAACCCTACCATTAGGTAATATCTTTCCCCAATTATCGTACTATACTCCACTTTCTAGCTATAACCATTGTGGAAATGAAACGATCACAAAGAATCCAAAATTACTTTCATACTGCACGACTAATCGTTAATCACCGTTCGCCTACTCCCGGCTATGGGTAATACATCCTACTCAAACTTAATGTTATCCCCGCTCCTTCCTGAAATCCCATTTTGAAGGTGGGATTAAAAAAGCTCATTCTAATTCAGAAAAAATACCGTGTAGGACCACGTACCGGTGTGATCCTTCCTTCAAAGGAAGACTATGGCACACTAGCAAATATTATAAATCACCCCAAAGGAATTTCAATCATTTCCTTCTTGGGCATCTTGTTACACATGTTCAAAGGAACTCTAGATCTTACCTTGAGGTTGGCAACTCATCCAAGAAACTTTACCAACTTTATCGGCCTCCTCCATTATAGGAATTGTTGATAGCCACGAAATTCTCTGGTTGATCCTCTTGTTCCAACCGATTTCTGTCTATGAGTGGTGCATGCGGAGACCACTCACTGTGTCTTGCTCAACGTCAACTTCTACTTGAAATGTCTCACATTAAGTGACACTTAATACTCCCCTTCTTTCCTTAGCATATACCGAAAGTTCTGATCCGTGCAGTTTTCTCAACGATGTGCACTTCTGGACCTTTTATATCATACTAACATCTTCACTCTTTGTATGCATCAGTCTCTCTAAACATTTGACTAATTACAACTCCGCTTCGAGTTTTCTCCATAATAATTATATTCTACCCTTCTCAAGGAATACCCCCTTTTTAAATGGCTTCCCACAGTCTTCTAACCAAATTCGGGTGTGCTACTCTAATCACACACGTATATATGGATCATCGTTCTTCACGCGACTCTTAATCCACTCTACCACTTCCACCTCGTTATGTTAGTCCCATAAACATATATTCCACACGTTTATTCCCACATCCTTACAACTCGGACGATTCTAACATCATCTAACCAGGATGCCCAAATTCTATAGCACCCCGCCCACCCGGGAAGAGCGAACGGCACGCTACTCATCAATAAAACTAGCCAAATCCATCAAAATACTAGGTATAGAGCATCTACATCCCACAAAAACAAAATAGAAACCATTAATATCAAATGTCTTCAAATAAGTAAAACTATTCTCCTGAATAAATACAACTAAAATAAATCACCAATGCTCTATACATCAAAATAAATATAAGTCTTCGCTCTTGTATTAAAATTCTTCCCAAATAATCCACGCTAAAAATCATCCCAAATCTTTATTTCCCTTGTTCTCAGAGCGCGGTTACAACACTTGGGTATTCTCAATCACCCCTAGAAATCAAAATTTTAAATTCCCCTTATCATCGTTCCACCCTTCAACTCGTGGTGATAAAACAAAACTTTTAATGCTTTCTTACCACACCACAGGATCCACTGACCTAAAATCATAATTCAACTTCCAACTTATAGATATAATTACCTGCTCCTATTACGACCGAGGTACCGAACTCATGGACTAATGACCAAACATCTCACTATTTCCATCTTTATGCTAAGTTTCATGCATGGATGTCTCGCAAAGAGAAATCCAAATAAGGAACCCCCTGATACACTACTACCTAGCATTTTCTATTATCAAAATCCGTTAGGCCCTCCGTCCATAGCATGTATCCCTTTATTTCGTCTCTTGATAGAAAAGTTACATCTCCTCCCGTAATTACATTTAACAACGAACATTTCGCCAATTGCACTATCGTTCAGTATTGGTGGAAATCACATTCCATAAACCTTGAATACATACAATCAGGATTCTAGAAATCCCATTCCCAATCATATGGGTGTAACTCTAAACTCCCACAGATCTAAAAGATGGATATGTCAACGCTATTTTCCTATCACCAAGTCCTGAACGCTAAACATAATAATGAGTTAAATCTTTTCACTCAACAGTAAACCCAATACATACTGAATCGTAACAACAAAGTCTCTACACACACCAGGATCGAATATCTCGAGCCCACTATCCCCTCCGAAGTCTCTAAAATATATAATATAAGTGCGAGTCTAATCCTCTCACAGGTGAGGTCTCGCCAGAACAAAACATGCTGCACTAAGACAACCACTCTGATAGTCTTGCAATAACTGCCTACTATCGTACTAACCATTACTATAAAGTTATAACCAAGATAATATCATACTCGTATATCACACCACTAAAATGAGTAACCTCAATAAAGTATATAACACTATTAATACACCCATTCATCCTCCACGGATAGCACTAAAGATAATCCCACTACACTAGGGAAAATATTCACGTAATAATAATGTTTATAGTTTTACGCATTAAACTCATCTCACATGATAATCTAGCAATGAACAAAATATAGTAACTCTCTCGTTTTACATAAAATACGCCTCATCCCTCAAGGATAAAACTCATACCTCTACCTTGCCAATCGTCTTGAGTGCACAAATGGTCCCCGGACGTAATACGCTTGTCCAAACCAAACCAAAACTACTTTAATCATTGTCCTTTGCTAGACATCCTACTCTTGTCCCTTTACTCACTTCGGGAAGACATTAACGCATGTGATTTCACTCTCCAAAAAACACCTCTACACATAATCTACTTATCACATGGCATACTAACCATATTAGAATTGTCCTTCTCTCGGACTTTGGTAGGCTCGAAACCCGATGGCTACCCCCATTGCTCCCTTAGCCTTGTTGGCCCTAATATACATGCTACTAGATACAGTAGTCCTTACTTAATTCACCATCGCTCGGTAAGAATTTAGCTATCCGATTCATTTAAATGGGTCCCCTGATGTGTATCCACACCCCCTTATGGTGTTACACTACCACCATTGCATCCAGTCTTATTCTTGACTAAATTCTTCGATTCTTTCAGCTTCCCATACAAAGAAGCATTATCATCTCCATTGACAAAGCACGACATTGTCAACCTCTGAGCCGACTGTCCAGCAGAGTTCCCTTTCTAAGTGTTATTAACTATTATTACGAGTCGATATCCCTTTTGGAGTCCTCTCCTCCTTTTGTATCTACATCCTCTGATACAAGATTCGCTAACGTTTTAGATTCATAATAAAAAATGGACCTTTGTCAGGTCCTCCTGTGATGAGTTCAGAACAATGTGCACATTTTATCCTGGACATCTGATGAAGGAACATGCGATCAAATTTTACCCAAGATCCTTCTATAGACATATTATTCCACTTCTAAAAGTGGTGACTGACTCCCACCATGATAACTTCGTTTCGACAAGCCAAGAAAAATTGTACTCCAAATTTTTCACTTTAAGTTAGCCACACTCGGTCATATGTCCAAACCTTTGGATATTTTACCTCCTTTGGCTAACAGACACAATCTGCGCATTTCTAAAATTTTCACTGACAGTTCTCTTCAATGTCTCGTCTGACTTTTTCCCAGTCATACCACATTGGGTGTGTCTACTCTTGCACCTCTTCCAACTATAGCAGCATTTGGAAGTCATAGGCTGCGCCCTAGTCATATTTATAGTCCTGGATTCTCGTGCCATAATAGGGTTGACCTTAACTACGATCATCATCGTCAAATGTGCTCTACAACCTCAATCAAACCTTGCCTCCTGCTGTCCGCCCAACGGTCCTTGCCTGCCATATTTCATTGTTTGAACACGCCCAGGCGCATATAATATTCACTAATGTACATACGTTATAGCAGGAGAACGGAATCTCACCATAGAAATCAACTATCCTAAACATAAGGCTCTATATCAAATAATGCAATGCTGGAAGAATAATAACCCGCACAGATCCTAAGGACACTAGAACCTGATGCTCTGATACCACCTGTAACACCCCGCCTAATTAAATAGCGAGTTATCAGTCCTTTATTAAATTAAAATCAAGGTGAACGGTTGGTTCATTCTTAGCATCACTGTCGCAAAATAAAATTTCCGATTTAAATACCCTAAATAATTAAGCTAAGTGTAAAAAAAAATTAAAACCTTATTTCCATTTTATTAAGTCCAGATATGAAAACCTTTTTAAATAACCAATAGTTTAAGAATTCCGAAATACTAAGGATGGATAATAACACATAAGAATTTGAATCATCCAGATAAACCAAACCAGTTTAAACTATAAATAAAACCATCCTGACAATACTTAAATCCTGAAGAGTACCAAATACTGGAAATAAATGAACATAAATCTCTGACAAATCCAACGGAATAGGGAAACGGGTGACACATGCCCTAACTAATAAGAACAAAAAATAAGAGTGGAGTCAGAGGTCGTCTAAGCAATGGCTTGAAACTCTCAAATAAGCTGCAGCACATCCGATCCAAGGAATCTAAGCATGGCGCCCATGTGGCTGGGCACCTGTAATACATACATATATATACAAGAGAAGAGAAATAACAGGAAATAACTCAGAGCCCGAGTGTAAAACGGTTTAAAAATAGTTTAGTAAGTATTAAAAATGCTTACCGGCTAATGTAACAACCATATTAGTAAGCGACACTCTCTTGAAAAATTCTCACCTCTCCTCTAGTGTGCACGCCTACCGTGCTAGTAATCTCTGAAGTTTATTCTAGCTTAACTTTCCCATAATATTTCACTCTGATGAATACTATGACTAAGACATTTAACTTCTGAAAATTAAGCTCTCTCATATATCTTATGTTATTTAAAATAACCCAATGATGTCACAAAATTCTCAAACACTTATAGTAAAGTTAGAGTAATTATTCATTACTTAACTATTTTTCTGCACAGTAGAAAGTTCCCATACTTAAGTATATATATATATATATATATATATATATATATATATAGTATATCCACCCCACATAAAATCTATGGTGCTGACATACTCTGCTATCAAGTCCCCGTATCACTCGTACTAAGGGAAATACTAGTTCAGAATCACTCTCGAACTGTATTAACACAAAACACATACAAATGGAGGCGAAGTATAATTCCAAGTCACTAAGAGGTCAGCACATACCCTCACGTCTCTTAGGACCATCTGACTATCACTCAAATAGCCTGTATCAAGGATACTATCTTCTAGGGTACGAGTCGCTATCCCCCATAAATTCCCAATCGAGATAAGACTGTCCCGGCGTTGAAACCCCCGTGATAGCAAGTATCGGGTATGATTTTTACACAGGTATATAATATATGTAAAATCATACGTTATATATATATATATATATATATATATATATATATATATATATATATATATATATATATATATATATATATATATATAAATAGTCACATTTCTAAATTAGGTGCACCCACGACCCATAATTATAATTATCTGTCCTTAGCACAATTCACTCAATTATTTCTCATAATGGACTCGTCATTTTTATTCTCATTTATAATTCACTTCATACTCACTTCTCCTCTCTCGAAGTATTCTAAGCATAATTTCAGTAGGTATACACTCACTAACCTTCTAGTCTAACTCCCTTACGAGTCTCGATCTATTTATTAAACGAACGCCTATTTTCTTATACGCATTAATAATTCCAACTTCTTCTCTAATGGTCGTTCTTTGATTTGCTTTTTGTTAACCCTAGAAGACAACTCCTAAAGGCTGATATATCCTTGGAAAGATCTCCAACTTCTTCTCTAATGGCCGTTCTTTGATTTTGTTTTTGTTAATCCTAGAAGACAACTCCTAAAGGCTGATATATCCTTAGGAAATTCGTGGGTTTAATTACCTAAAAATGTCAAATGTCTATAATACCCTCCCTGGATGCCAATTAGGCCTAAAAACGCCCCGAGACCCAAACTAAACCCCGGGTATATTATTTTGACTATCTCGACCCTTTTGGACACATTGGCATACCCTAGATGACCATACGGGCAACTTATAATTTATTCACTTTTAATAATAGTAATTTAGTCCTGACACGACACAGGCGCGTCCCGACTTAAATTTCCATAATTGCCATTTTCTTCACTAGTGATAATTTTTATAAAGTCAAACTTATATATTACTTTACTCATTTAGTAATATTCGACGAATTCCCAATAATTACTACCTCTCGTCACACTAGTAAATATTTAAATAAATTTCTGGACTAATATTAAATTAATATCTCAATTTAAATTTAATAAATCCCCAAATTTTAAAAGCCATAAAAATACGGTGTATTACAGTTCTATTGTAGGATACACCGATGCTGATTGGGCAGGGTGTTCTGATGATAGAAAAAACACGTCTAGGGCGTGTTACTACGTAGGAAATAACCTAGTAGGTTAGTCTTGTAAGAAACATAATTGTATTTCTCTATCTAGCGTTGAATCCGAGTACATTGTCGCAGGAAGTTGTTGTTCACAACTATTATGGATTAGACAAATGCTTAGAGATTATGGTATCACCAAAAATCAATTAACCATGTTTCTTAATAACTAGAGTGCGATAAATATTTCAAAAAACCTAGTATAACACTCTCGAACTAACCATATTCAAATTCGGCATCCCTTCATTCGTGATCTTGTAGAATCTAAAGAACTTATTATTGAATATCTAAATACTGTAAAACAGCTAGCTGGTCTCTTTACCAAACCATTGGATAACATACTATTTGAGTATCTACGAATAGTTATAGGTATGATAGTTCTCACATAATTTCTGTCATGTTTATCATAACCTCAGTAGTTTCTCAGGAATAATTGATTTCTTAAGTTTTAGGGTATAGGCGTCTCTCGAATGACAAAAGACGCCTCCTAACACTAGTTTATGTAGGAGACCCTTGATTTTTCCCTTGATTATGATATACTTGATGATTGAATTTTTTTACGTATTCCTGTTTTTCTCTATTATTTTTTATCCCATTGTATATTTGAGAAAAATTGGGGGAGAAGAACTTGAGTATTTTTGTTGTGATTTATATCTATTCCTATTCTAAATCAACTAACATGCCATTCAAGTGTTTAATCTTTTACAAGCATTCTTCAGACCCATTGTTCTATTTATCTAGGGTATTGTTCTGTATTGTAGTTGAGTAATATATTTTTTCATCTTTTTTTGGTACTAGGATGGGAATCGGTAGTTAGAACTTTTGTATAGGACAACTAGGATTTTTCATTTTCACCCACGAGTTCAGAATACTCAAGGGAATTTCGTCTCCAATATCCAAACGGGGATATTGAGAACACACTATATAATTGACTTACTTGAGTCTATATTATATAGGAGTTCCAACTAGTTTGGATATTATGACAACGTAGGATAGCTTTCATGAGTTGCTCTATCTCTTAAAAGGTTCAAGAAGAATGAAGAAATTCAGTCCAATAAAACTTCAAGATAAACCTAAAGCGAAGTTAATTCTACCTTTAACCACTATAGGACACTTACACTACATATTTTTTATTCCTCACTTTAACTAATTTTTAAATCAATTTGATTCATTAACAACATTTTTAAAACATTTTAAATAATTTTTTGGAATTATTAAAATTTGGTTTTTAAAAGTGTTGGGGTTAAAAGTTGTATTTTATCAAGTGTTTTAATTCATTAGAAGTTAGCCTGGGTAGGATCTCAAAGTGTTAAAGACTATTGGGGGAGTTTGTAATTAATTTTAAAACACGCGTTTTGAAGCCAGTTTCCACCGTACACGTGTTGGCTCCTGAGTTTGTCAATTTGTGTTTTCTACAAGATAAATTCCCCACATTTGATCTCAGCCCTTGGATGATCTTTATCAACGACCTACATGTATTTATTTGCAATCCTTGTGTTACCTGTTAAACCAATGAGATTAAGTTGTTAGCACCGTTTGTTGTAGACCGTTAGATTGGCAGTCAATAAGGCAAACTCAATCTCAGTCGTAGGATTGGCCTAGATATTCGAGATCCTTCCACATCCAGTATAAAAACTCTCTTAGCCTCAGCCATTTGGCACTTTTGACAATCGTCTATCCTGAGAGAAAAAAAAAGAGAGTAGAAAGAGAAGAGAGAGAAGGGAGAAGAGAGAGGAAAAGAAAGGAGAGAAAAAAAAAAGAGAGAGAGAGAGAAGAAACCTTAATCTTCATATCCTCACACCTCTGAGTGATTTCCCTTCACCCAAACACCATAACCTTCAATGTTTCATACATCAAAAACCTAAACCTTGAGAGTTAGATCCATTTTAGGGTGTTTGTGAGATTGGTTGGGTTTGTTTGATATTTGAAGACCTCTTAAAGTCTAAGTTTCTCTCAGAACTTATCTCTAAGAAAATATCTAGTTTCACAGTTGAAACTTGAGATTTTCTAAAAGAGAATATCACACGCTTATTTTTATTCTCTTTTTGGATCTTTTATTTTAGATCCATTCTGTTTCAAAAGATTTCGAAAAATAAACTTATATTTCTTCAAGGTTAAATAAAATCCTTAAGACGTTTGTGTCTCTTGAATCATATTTCACATTTTGTGAAATAAAGTTGTGCAAAAATAAACCGAGTCACATAGGACCTTGGCAAGTTTTAAAAGCAAGGTTGTTTTTCAGATATGATCTTGATAAGAGGCTTATTTGACAAAATGATTTGAATCAGACTTTGCATGTTATATAGAGCCTATTGATTTATAGGAACTTGTCTGTATAAATAATTTGAGAGGGTTAGTTGCATAAATTTGCATTTAGTACACCTCACAAACACATTCTAACACACGATTACTTAGTCACAGTGGTTCTATTTGAGAGACTTGGAATTTGATAAAGTTGTTGGAATCATAATTTAAAGAAAATGAGATCAAGGAACAGGCAAAGACGCAACAAAAAAAAAAGATCAGTTCTAGTCAGCAAACCTTTGGAGTGGAGTAGCTCATGTAGGTATAACTCTGAACTTAGATGCAGGATCTTTCTGTGCTTGCTTAAGTGTTGTAACTTGATTCTTTATTTTAGTGGACTTTTGGTTTGTGTCGTAGAGGGCACCGTGGATATTTCCCTTGTTTAAGGGTTTTACAATGTTAAATTCATGTGTTCTTTAATTTAAATGTTCTTAATTTCTTTTGTGATTGGTACTGCATGTTGGACTTAGTAGGTGGCTTTTAATATCTAAAACCTATGGTAATCAACTATAAAATCTAGACTAAATATTCAGAAAACAATTTTGAACACATCTTGTGTTGTTATTCGAAAAGTGTTTTATCCAAAACGTTTATTCGGAGTTTACTCAACTTATAACATTTTGTTATTAAGTTTTTCAAAATTACATTTCCAACGATA
Source organism: Sambucus nigra (assembly GCA_949130495.1). Taxonomy (NCBI): domain Eukaryota; kingdom Viridiplantae; phylum Streptophyta; class Magnoliopsida; order Dipsacales; family Adoxaceae; genus Sambucus; species Sambucus nigra. The sequence goes on from OX422208.1 coordinate 591,744,633, forward strand.
TGCCCCGTGCATAATTTTGATCAACGGATTGTGTTTTACGACCATTTTTCTGAGAAAATATGCACGAGACTGCCGATTGGCAGGTCAATTTCCCTGTCTATCGGTAGTGTTCCCAGGGTTACCGGCCGATTGGTAGGTCTAGGCACATGCCGATAGGCACCACCTCTAACCCTATAAATAGAGGGCATGGCCTCATTCCCAAGGCACACCTCAGATCCCTCAGCATCACTGATCTCAGCAACATTATCTTGTAATCAGTGAAGTTCCTTCATGTGAAATTACATTCAAGATTACATTCCCATCCTTTTTATACCTAATTTGGCAAAATGTCATTCTTTCTCATCCAACATTCATCTCACATTCAAGGGAGTTCATCTAATATCAAAGATCAAGCTTCAAAGAATGTCCAAATCCTTCCCTCTCTCTTTAAATTCCTTATTTTTGCGTTAAATACATTAAGTTCATAATCTAGTTTTACTTTAGTTCATGCACATTAACATCTTACATTTTTATTAGTATATTACGCATACTTTATTTTCTATAAAAAAAATAACAAACAATAGAGGGTTACGCCCATAAATTTCGAACGGGATTATCCATCACACTTTTCCAAAACTAAAATACATTTTTCTATACACATACATATAATAAAATCCCATTTGAATCTATTGGATAAACCCCACCCTTATGCCTCATGCGAACTATGTGGACTTTGATGCCTTTATAGGCTACATAGGCATCTCAAATTAAAACCCGAGGCTCGAGTCCAATTTTTTAATTTTCTAATTTTCCCATTTTCCAATTTTCCCAGATTCCCATTTTCATATTTATCATATTCTTACATTACTATGCATATTATATTTGAGATCCTCGTTAGCATTTTATCCAACACCTATTATCGTTCCATTATAACGATCAATATCACGATAAACGCTTAAAAACATATTTTATGTAGAATATTTTGGGAACATTCCTATGTATGACCTCACTCTATCTCTTTTATGGTATGAGTTATGGAGATTCCGATATCCATTATATATACACGCACACACACTTCATGGAGAAATAAAGGAAAACAATAACGCAAGCCCATGAGAGACCAAAAGGGCGGGATGGGTTCCTAACACCTTCCCATTCTGTAACCTAGCCCCCTAACCCTTCGAACTATTGGTTTCATAAGCATCATTTTGTATTTGATGTCGCTCTCTCGAGGTGGTGACATGTTCTTTTGCCTATTTTGTGCAAAATTGGATGGCGACTCAATCTCTTTACATTCACCCTACACTGATGATTGCCTGAGTGTTCCTAGATCGAAAGAGGGAGCGAGAACTTTTCATTCCCCCTTTTCTTTCCCCGACCCCCCTTCTTGGGAAGAAGGAGAGAGTAGATAGAGAGGGAGCACTCGTGTAAATCGGGATGGGGATAGTGGCGACTCCGCTGGGGATAATTTTCATAAGAGGGCTAGACTTTTTTTGCATGGGTGTTTTACTTTCTTGTGTATGTATGCACCTATCTATATGTTCCCTTTTTCTCCTCTGTTATTTCTTTTACATATATAACTCATGCTTATATCAATACTCACTGACATACCTGTAGATACTCTACATGTACACTTCACACCACGTGCACCTAGGATCACCTATATCCACATATTGCACACACCACTTAGAATATTTGTGCTTAGGTGTCACTAACACACACCTCCTCTTATCACACTTGTATATATCCATGCTCACTCATACTTGCCAGACACCACTTATAGTTGATCCATTCTTAGGGTCACTACCACACACACTTGTAGATATTCACACATGATACGACGCAAATATTGCGTATTTCACCCGTTAACCTACGCGTTATTAGCCCCCTCGGGTATCTTAATCCCTATATTTATTCTCGTTAACTAGACAACCTTGGATTTCTATGCTAACATGTTTTCCAGGGGTTAACTGAGCTTTTGTAGGTATTTGGATGCTTAGTATGAAGTTCGGACGCATTCCGGTGAAGTTTTGTACACAATCGCACGCGCAAGGGAAATCCGGTCATTGCACAGCTTGGGTACCTGGCCCAACATCTACACGAAAGTTGTAGCTCTCCTCGCTATCTTTGCTTGGCCACGAATGGTGCTTGATTCCGAGTCCGTATGACAAAGTTACGGCGAATTGAGCGGAGATGGGAAGTATGCCAAAACAGGGGAAATTGCAGGCTGCCCCTGCTTGATCGATCGATCGAGCCTGATGGTCGATCGATCGAGCCTTTTTATTTTTGCCACGATTTATACTGTCGATCGATCGACCACAGGGGTCGATCGATCGATCCCCTGTTTTCTCCTACATATATTTTCTTTCTTTTCTTTCTTCTTTTCTTTTATTCCAACTTACTGTATAAGCTAGTTTTTGTTGTAATAAGAAAGCAGAGACTCTCATATTCTGATTTAGATAGTTTTTAGTTAGGGTTTGGTTTGTAGAGTTCATTTTCTCTTCTTCTTGGATTGACAACCCATGTGGTTTTGTAAGATTGAACTATTCACTTCCTCTCCATTAATATAGTTTGTTCTTCATCTTTCCTTGCCTTGTAATTTAGTTTCCATGCATTCTAACTAGTTAACATGCTTTAATTCTTGCTTTCCTAGTTTAATTATCACAATTTAGTTTAACTCACCATGCACCCTTAGATAAATAGGGTCGGGATTTCATTTCCGCCATTTTCGGGCCCCGAGCTCCGAAAACTAGGTTTCGTGCAAAATCGCGTTTAATTGAAACCGCGTGTATTAAAGTTGGATTGTTATGCGTTTAACTTTATTTGTCACGCAACTTTAGTGTTTATAGCGACAATCCGAATTTAATCCGCGTGCGACCATTTTCCATTAAATGTTTAATCTCGCAACTTTGGCTTAAATTCCTTATTGTGTGATGTTTATGCTTAATTGGATATGCTCGATTAAATTGCTTTCGAGCCTTCATTCTAGTTAGTAGTTGTTTCGATCCGTGTGGTAGGATGCAATCCCGATCCTCGCTTTCCTTTAATTTAGCGTTAACTTATTCTTTTCTTTTGTCACCATTTCCAACCTATCATCTTTTACACTTTTATTCCTGAAGTAGTTAAACAATTAACATCTAAAATTCAATCACTCCCTGTGGATTTCTTACGATACCCGACTTACCGCTGTGCTTGCTTTTCAAGTGTAGTAGTAGCTTAGGTTTTCTTTGTATCGCGGCGGCGAAACACACAACGATTGTGTCCTCACACGAACACACTTTTTCCGCCCGGTCACAAAATGGCGCCGTTGCCGGGGAGTGTGTTTTAGATAGTAATTGTTTTATTATTTCGTAGTATTTTTCCTTTTGTATTTGTATTCTTTGTTTTAACCTTTTTTGCAGGATAGCATATTTGAGCGCTAAGAAACTTTGATTCGCGGTTGCTCACTTTCTTTCTCGGATTCTCCATCTACAAACAACGAGGTAATCATGTCCTACTATTATAGTTATTGCGGTCATTCTAATGATTCTTACTTTGGGGATAGTTTTCAAGTTTTTCATTTTCAAGATTTTCTTGAAAATGAAAGACTTGAAAACATTTATAGCAATGAAAATCGTTATTGGGAGTTTGAGTTGGATTCATATTTTGAAACCAATGACGATTTTTATTCCGATGATTTCGAAGATGAGATTTTACCAAATGAGGAGTCTGAGGCTCTTGAGCCGAGGAAGCCTACTTTGGAAGAAACTTTGCTTCTTTAATCCCAAGGTTTGGAAAGCCTAAATGATGCTGGAATGAGACTTGGAGCACTTTGCGATGAGATGAATTCTTATGCACAAAACAACGAGGCGGTGGAAACTAGTGTTTCACCTAAATTTTTCAAAGAATTTCTCATCGAATGTGAATCTCTCTCCCCCGAAATTCAATCTCCTTCCGACGATGAGTCGATTGAGATTGAATTTGTTTCATCACCATATTCGTTTTCCGTGATCGAACCATTAGAATTACCGGTTGATTCCTATAAGTCGGTAGAAATTAAAACTTCTACACTTTTTGCCGATGAGGACTCCTTGCCGGACTTGTTTTCGATGGATGTTATCCTCATGTGTGTACCATCTACCATTCCATTTGAAAAACCTTTGGGAGATGAATCGATTTTTCTTGGTCCTCTAGTGTTTTTGTCCCTCTTGTTATCCAAATCCCCCATCGTCCGCCCAAAATTTCAAATTGGCGATGGTTCACTTTTTTCACCACCCACATGCCTTCCGTTGTTCAAACGGAATTCATATCTTCCGGGAGGCATGTTCTCTTTGGAGGGTCCACCGTTGATCTTTCAAAGTCAAATCCCTTTTTGGGTGGACCCTCAACTATTTAGACTTCTAGTGTATAGTTAGTGTGAAGCCTAAATAGTAGGTTGTAAATAGTTAGCTTTTTAAATTTCTCTCTTTCCTATTTTTCTTTCCTTTTAATTTAGTCTAGTGTAATTAGTTAACTTTTTGTTATTTGTTTTTGCTATGCTCGGTACTAACTTGTTTTGTAGATTCCTTTGGACTCGCTCGTATGGAGATCGCTCCAATTTTGGGTAATATCGTTCTTTTCCTCTCTTTGTGTTGTGTTCTTAATACGCATTGAGGACAATGCAACATTTAAGTTAGGGTGTGTAGGATATTCTATCCATTTCATGTGTAGTCCATGGATTTGCTCACATTTAGTTACTAAGTATGCCTTTTGGTGAAAAATTTAAAAATTTTCAAAAATATTTTCTTTCTTTTTTCTCCTTTGTTGGGCATTTTGCCTTGTTTTCGATGATAAATTTTAATAATTGCCCGATCCAATAGACAATTCAACGATGCATGTTCTCGATTTTAGAAGTTATTAGATTTTAGTCCCTAAATCATTAATATTATGAATAACTTCATGAATTAAACTTTAATCCGTGAGCACATGCACCATTCTTGTTATATTGATTTGGTTTAAGATTTTTATAACTCGGTATGCTTTCTTGCATTGTATATACTTACACCGAGTGAGATTAGAGACTTATCTTCAGTTGTGAGTGTATACACTTTTCTTTCCTCTTTGAAAACGTTACAGTCGTTGGTAATCTCTTTATTCTTTCATTGACCGTTCATTAATTGAGTTCATACCTGAAATGTGTTACTTGAGCATGATTTTCATATATTGTTTTGACTCGAGAATTACGTATACTTTGTGAAATGATCATAGGCCATCTTTGTTTTATCGCCCATATGACCTTGACCTCACCTTTTATATGTTCCTTAGTCAACCCAATTGAGCCTAAATATAGCCTTTCGTTTCATAACCCCATTCCCATAACCAACTCCGCATTGGAGTTTTAGCCATACATACACTTTCCATACCTTTGTTTGGAATGTTACTTGGTATTGAATGATGTTGTTATGATGTCGGTTGCAATTTAGGCATATGAGAGTTTGAAAAGTAAAGAAAAGTGATAAAAAAAAGTGAAGAAAAAGAGAAAGCAAAAAGCAAAAAGAAAACAAAAGAAAAAGTGAGAAAAAGAAGAAAAGAAAAGAAAGAGAAAGTTGTATATGTTGTATAGTGTTCAATAAGCTTTGATTACTCTCCCCGATGATATATCTAATGCTTGTTTTGGAACTTGTTTTCCAATTTTTGATATTTCCCGCATTTTTCCATTCTTCCAAGTTTTCATTCCGAACACTTTGAATCCGTACATATACCTTTCCTTTCGTACCCTAACCTAGCCTACATTACAACCCTATACAAGTCCTATGTGATCTTTGGTTGATGTAATTTAAAAGTCATAATAGTTTTGATAATCTGTGAAAATGCATTTCGCCTCTTTTAGTGTGCGGTATCCTTTCATTGAGATTACAGTTTTTCATTTTATATATAGCGTTCTTCTTCTGTGACATGTGTGCAGCCTAGTTTCCATTTACATTTACTCTTTATGCTCGCATGTCCCGTGTGTTACCTCCCTGTTTTGAGTGAATTCGCTTGATGAGCGTAATGCCCGTGAGGATTGAATATATGCATGCCTTTATTTTTATCTAGTTTATTTAAGTTTTTACCAAATCATATTGTGCATTTTCTTTCCCCCCTCCCACTTTTAAAGTTTCAATTCTATGAGGTGCATTCAACCTGTTAATAACAACGGACCTTAGCATGAATTCGTTCAATATGCTAATAACGCGTTTAAAATATTTTTCGTTGTTATTGAGTTTGTTGCATGTTGGGTTGGGCATATTTTGAGGAAACCATTTGATGTTTGTGGGTATCATCCCTGAAAACCCTCACGAGACGACACTCGTCCACTAGGGTAACCTAGGGGTTTAACGGCTTATTGCATACGCTAAATGCAATCGAATCGCCCGCGAAAGTGGCCTTATGCTTTTATACCATACTTTTGTACTTTCTCCTGCTTTTGGTTTGCTTGTAGTTCTTGTTGTTTTCTATTTCATTGCTAGGGACTAGCAATGTGTAAGTTAGGGGGTGTGATACGACGCAAATATTGCGTATTTCACCCGTTAACCTACGCGTTATTAGCCCCCTCGGGTATCTTAATCCCTATATTTATGCTCGTTAACCAGACAACCTCGGATTTCTATGTTAACATGTTTTGCAGGGGTTAATTGAGCTTTTGTAGGTATTTGGATGCTTAGTATGAAGTTCGGACGCATTCCGGTGAAGTTCTGTACACAATCGCACGCGCAAGGGCAATTCGGTCATTGCACAGCTTGGGCACCTGGCCCGACATCTACACGGAAGTTGTAGCTCTCCTCGCTAGCTTCACGTGGCAGCGAACGGTGCTTGATTCCGAGTTCGTATGACAAAGTTACGGCAAATTGAACGGAGATGGGAAGTATGCCAAAACAGGGGAAATTGCAGGCTGCCCCTGCTTGATCGATCGATCGAGCCTGATGGTCGATCGATCGAGCCTTCTTATTTTTGCCACGATTTATACTGTCGATCGATCGACCACAGGGGTCGATCGATCGATCCCCTATTTTCTCCTGCAGATATTTTCTTTCTTCTTTTCTTTTATTCCAACTTACTATATAAGCTAGTTTTGTTGTAATAAGAAAGGAGAGACTCTCATATTCTGATTTAGATCGTTTTTAGTTAGGGTTTGGTTTGTAGAGTTCATTTTCTCTTCTTCTTGGATTGACAACCCATGTGGTTTTGTAAGATTGAACTATTCACTTCCTCTCCATTAATATAGTTTGTTCTTCATCTTTCCTTGCCTTGTAATTTAGTTTCCATGCTTTCTAACTAGTTAACATGCTTTAATTCTTGCTTTCCTAGTTTAATTAGCACAATTTAGTTTAACTCACCATGCACCCTTAGATAAATAGGGTCGGGATTTCATTTCCGCCATTTTCGGGCCCCGAGCTTCGAAAACTAGGTTTCGTGCAAAATCGCGTTTAATTGAAACTGCGTGTATTAAAGTTGGATTATTATGCGTTTAACTTTATTTGTCACGCAACTTTAGTGTTTATAGCAACAATCCGAATTTAATCCGCGTGCGACCATTTTCCATTAAATGTTTAATCTCGCAACTTTGGCTTAAATTCCTTATTGTGTGATGTTTATGCTTAATTGGATATGCTCGATTAAATTGCTTTTGAGACTTAACTCTAGTTAGTAGTTGTTTCGATCCGTGTGGTAGGATGCGATCCCGATCCTCTCTTTCCTTTAATTTAGCGTTAACTTATTCTTTTCTTTTGTCACCATTTCCAACCTATCATCTTTTACACTTTTATTCCTGAAGTAGTTAAACAATTAACATCTAAAATTCAATCACTCCCTGTGGATTTCTTACGATACCCGACTTACCACTGTGCTTGCTTATCAAGTGTAGTAGTAGCTTAGGTTTTCTTTGTATCGCGGCGGCGAAACACACAACGATTGTGTCCTCACACGAACACACTTTTTTCGCCCGGTCAACACATCACTTACTCTTACATATCCATGCTTAGTATAATCTTCATGCTCTATGTTAGAATTACTTTTTATACTTGTACATTATCCCCTGCTTAGTATAATGCTCATCATGCCAAATAAAGATACTCTCTCCATAATTTACTAATCAAGAATCATGTATTTCTCACACTACATCACCAACGAGCATGGCTATTGACTAAATTTTGTCCCGTAATTGGGGGGTCACTTTGTGATGGGCGCTGGTCCGACAGGTCATAGATAGCAGTGATATGAATTTCACCTTCCATTGGCCAATTACCTTCGACGTTTATCTAATGGTTTCCCTTGCATCGTATCGTTTGATTGAAGTCATAACGGGAGGTATATCGCAAGGAACCTGTTCACGTACATCGACTATATCAAATTTGATCTCACATGTACTATCCCCACAAGGTATATATTAAGGCAATTTATGTACACTCAGGTATATCAAATGGCTTATCTACATGTGCCGATTTCCCTCAAAAGAAAGACATAAATCGTGGAAGTCATGCCAAAGCGGGGAACCCTTCCAATTAACCCAACAACTTCATACCCTCAAATAGGCCTCAACCCTAGGGCACTCGTATTTAGTTTGTTGGTTTCTCCCTGAAATTCTATCGAAATGACGGGTTGACATGCCGCCCAAATTTTTGCGCAATTTTTAAAAATTGGACCCTGCCCATAAGCCTGGTAACAAGTCCAACCATATTTTTACATATTTTTCAAACCCAATTTTCCCAGGCTTGGGTCCCGTCCGACATTTCTTTTTGCATTTAGGTAAACCTAATACAAGTGAGAACTTATAAACATAATAATAAATAATCATGCAGAGACCCGTCTCTCCTTTTTTCCACTTTCTTTACCAAAAGTGTCAAAAACATTTTTCCCTCTTTTATCAAAAATATCAAAAACATTTTTCCTTCCTTGTACTAAAAATATTTTTCCTCCCTTTTACTCAAAAACAGCTTTGTCCCCCTCTTTTCCAAAATAATATCAAAAAATTATCCTTCTATTTTTCAAAAATAATAATTTTTCCTCTTCTTTTTCAAAAATAAATTCGAATGTTTCTCCTTCTCAGGACGATCGCATGCCATTTGTCTGGCTCCCTATTGGCTCCGGTCTTCCATCAAAGCGCCCCGAGGCTCCGTCAGTTCCCTCACTTCCTCCGAGTCCATAATTCATCTTCATCCACTTTCCATAGAGAACACAGACCAAGCACCGAATGTGCATCCGAATTTGATGACGGTTTTAACCCAACTCACTACCAAGATTAACAACCTTCAAACTGAGGTTCATAAGATATAACAAAATCGGGTCCTTGTTCCCGAAGAACCAGAGTTCTTCTTCCCTCGCGCTATGGGTATGCCTACACCCGAGCCTATTTGGGTTCTCGAGGAATATCAGCATGCTCCACGTGTTCCTCCTACTAATGGGTCATCGCCATCCCAGATCCGTATGCCGAATCTTACTAAGCTAGTGGCTAACCTACCAGTAATCATTGATCTAAATGAGGAAGAATTGAAGAAGGTCAAGGAGTACCTCAATATGTTGACCAAGTCAGAATCTCTAGGAACTATATGGACTACACTCATATGTCTCCCTATCCTAAAGCTAGGTTGCCAAAAAAGTCCAAGATGCCCAACATCGAGAAATTAGGGGGTAGTGGATCCCCAATTGTCCATCTCCGAAGCTATCACTGATTCATGACTCTCCTAGGGGACTCTAAGGAAATAATGGCCCAAATGTTAAACAAACTTTGAAAGACAACGCTTTCCACTGGTTTTTATCTCTTGAGGAGTCCAGAATTCGCAATCGGTAGGATGTTGCCCGCGAATTCATGTCACAATACAAGTATAAGGAAGAATTGGAGGTTACCCATCGCGATTAAGAGTTGCTCAAGCAGAACCCTGGGGAATCAGTTAATAACTTCATAACAAGGTGGAGAGAAAAAAGCAAACACCATGATCAATCAGCCTTTCGAAGAGAAGCAAGTCAGCATCGTAAAGAATAATTTCTTACCCCATGTCCAAGCGATGATGGGAGGATAGTACTACCCTCATTTCTGATCCCTCCGAGAAGCAGGAGTGGAGATCGAGGAAGGTCTTTTCCAGATAGAAGTTGAACCAAAGAAAGTGTCTGCACAATTCACCCCCAGAAAGTATGAAAAGCCTTTCAGTATCGCAGTTTCAACCATCAACAACATCTCTCATCCTACCATTTCATGGGCACTAGAAAGTCATTATAACCCAGTCGAGAAGGAATACACCGAGCTTCACACTCCCCTCTCCAATGTTTATTAAGCCCTCCTAAGTCGAAACCTTATTAAACCATTGGATCCTTATCCATTACCAAACCCACTTCCCAAAAATTCCAAACCAGATGCCCGTTGTGACTTTCACCAAACTGATGTCCATATCACCGATCAGTGTTTCCACCAAAATTTAATCCAAGGTCTAATTGAGCGGGGTGTCATCGCCCCATCAATCAATCCCAAACCAAGCACTACCCATAATCCCCTCCCAAATCATACAAATGCCATCTTTCTATAAGAAGAGCCAGAATTTGATCCATCTACCTAAATCATACCAAGTAAACCACCCATCATACCCATCTACTCTCCTAGACCTCTTTAAGTGTGCCTATATTTTCTCCTACACCATACCAGCTTCGTTGATCAGGCCTTGTCACTCCTTACCAAAGCATGCATCATTGTTCATACCCATTGTGGAGGTAAAGATATGGAATTGTCAGAAATATTGAACTAACTCCTAGAGTTTAGGATGAAATTTCCCTCCAAGATGACCATTGACTGCCAAAGATTCAGTGTGCTATTCTTGGAAGCTCGAAAATGGGCCCGAGAGTTAGATAATTGGGTGGTATACCGACCGATAAAGTCAGTCTAGATGATGTCATCCAGATCATGGCAGACTTAATTCGACAAACTGGTGATATTTGCAATATGTCCAATCTACTTGATACTTTGAAATTATAAGGGTGTCTGGTCCCTTAATGTAAGGACATTTTTTCTCATGTCCAACATGTTACATTTGTGTATGTCGTACGCCGCTACATTTGGCACGTCACCTCACGATCTCACATGACGGCCTCTATCCGAATTCCGGGAATCAAGCATTCAACATCTCCATTAATATGTCCCACATCTGCCTCAACGACTTCACGGTCCAAGATTTTAGGGAATTAATGCAAGTGGTACGCAAGGGAAGTCAAAACAGTGAAAAAAAAGGCACTATAGGAGAGTTCAAGGGCATTTTCGTAATTTTACATCCAGAGTTCGGAGGTTTGGTCAACTAGAAAGTTGAAGAGCTCGCCTCAACGAAGATACTGGAAAAAACGGCACCTCAATCTGAGCTACGGTGAAGGAGTTATGGTCTTTTGAAGATAGAGAAAATTCCTTAAAGAATGCTGTTTTTTTTGTACGCTCGATAGAATTTTAGAGTTTTAAAAACATGGGACTCTTCATATTTTTTCCTATAAATACCAACTTCGGGGGAGTTGTTTTAAAAGACTTTTGAAGACATTTTTGAGAGTCCAAATTACTCTAGTCTTCATATTTTTGAGTCCCAAGACTCATGTTTTGATTCACACATCCTTGCCAAATATTTGTGAATCCTTTTGCAACCCAAGAACACAACTTTGGTTTGTTCAACCCTTGTGGAGGAGACCGTTCTTCTTCTTCATTGCAGCCCTACTGGAAAGGGATAATTCCAGCCGCGACTACAGAATCCGATACCCGAGGGTAATTCTTAGTCAACTTGTATTTTCATTGTAATCCGATTGTAAGCCGTTTTCTTACAAATTATAGTGAAAATAAATGGTTTTGCCCCTGTGGGGGATTTTTCCTTAATTGCATGTGTTTGAATGTTCTTGCGTAGATTATCTATTTATTCAATCACATACTGCTGCATGTTTAGGGTTTGTTTGTGTTAAAAGGGTTTTATATATAATTTGTTTATTTTTATCTTGCTTGCTATATTTTATTTGATAAATCATCTAGATGCATGTCTTCGAGTTTAACTAAAATTTGGGATTAATTAAAATTAGTTTTTATTTGAGAAGTCGCAATATTTCCGCTGCTACTGCTCTCTCAAATTGGTATCAGAGCGGGTTACGCTAATTTATCGCGTGATCCTGATTTTTCGAGGATTTATTTTTTTGATACAATTTGACTTCTCACGTCGTCAAATTGGTATCAGAGCCCGTTGCACTAAGTTATTGTGTTTTGATTCTGATTTTGCACAAAAATGGATTTTGATGGTTTTGATGATCTTCGATGTCAAATTTTTGAAAAATTTTGGAAAATTCACACAAACTCTTATTTTAAATCTTCTGTTGAAAACGAATCTGAGAGGTGTCCTTGTTGTGAGGGTGTTGGTCACACGTTACATGAGTGTACCACAAATTTAAAGAAGAAATTGAATAAATCGATTTCTCATGTTTCTACCCTTAGTGATTGTGATTCGAAAGAAGAAGTTTTTTATGCTTCTAGGCGAGAGTTTCCCATCCGTGTGATTAGTGATGATAGTGAAAGTGATGGGAGTGTGGATGAAAGTGAGGAGGAAAGTGTAGATGAGCATGACTTGCAAACTGCTTTCAATGAACTTTATGCTGAAACTTTGAAAACAAAGAAAGAAAATTTGAAATTGAAAGCTCAATTGAAAGAGTGTGCCATAAAAAATAATGATTTTTTAATTAAAGAATTTAGGGCACATGAGAAAATTTTGAAAGAGAAGCTTGAGTACGTCGAGGGTGAGAGAGATAGTCTTAGAGGGTTGATGGAGACTATGAAAAAGGAGCTTTTAGAGTTTGAGGATTCTAAACTAGTACTTGAATCTAGGATAGGTGAACTTGAGGTGAAATTGAAAGATTCAAGTAAAGTGAAATTTGATTTGGAGTCTAGGTCTGAAAAACTTGATAAGATTTTAGGCACAGTCGAGATCAAAACTGATAGGGGTGGGATTGGTCTTGAAAAATATGTTGCACCCATTCCCACACGTGTGAGAGAACCTCCTAGGATCATTAGGAGAGACCCACCTAGGCAAATTCGGAGAGAGCAACTGATAAATTTGAGGAGAGGGCCACCTTTAGGGAACACAAATCGCCCGATTTACTCTTGCACACATTGTGGTAGACAAGGTCATCTTAGGCACTTTTGTTATAAGCTTATAAATGGACCTAAGAAGGTTAATGAAAGAATAAATTCGATTCCCAAAACCCCCACACTTCGTTACACATCAATTTGGGTTAGAAAATCGGATTTAGAGGCTTATGGTTTATTTGTCCACGATTCCCGTTTGCTTGCACGTAATTCACCCCATGTGAAATCTTTTGGTTGATTGTGATTGCATGTTTTTCATACACTAGTTGTGGTTTCATGATGTATTTTTACTAGTGTGATGACTTGTACCTTTTGTATATATTTTTTTGAAAATTTTTGAAAAATACAAAAAAAAAAATTTAGTTTGTTAAAATTTTGAGAAAATCCAAAAAGATTTTTGTATTTTGTTTGCACCTTTTATGGATGAACACTTAGGATGACCGAGTCACAACATCATTCCATTATTTTCATGTGACTATTTGATAGTGTTTTGAGACAATATGTCAATTCATCCATGTGCTTTATAATGTTTGGAGTCATTAAGATGTAATTAATTGTTACTTCCTACATGTTTGACTCATGTTTCCTTTATTGCACACATGCACGGATTTATTTGATTATTGTGCTTGTCTTATCACATGTTGGTTGGGTGTTTTCACTTCAATCCTGTCCTTAAAATGAACCAAGCGCGATAATTTTTATAAGGAAATTGTGCATATAAAAACAGTTTTGTGAGTTTGTGTGCTTTCTTTAGAAACGGGGAAGGGCTGCGAAAGGTTCATTTTCCCTTTGCGAATACTAAGCCACCGTTAAATTGGACCTAAAAAATTGAGGAATTTTATTATCCGAGGTCCAAAGAGGTTAAAAGAGCCCGGAAAAAAAAAATTTAAAGGCAATATAAAAAAAAAAGAAAAAAAATTCATGCCAATTATGGGCCATTTAGGTTTTTGCACCAATTCTCCAAAGTTTGAGAATTTAGATTACCTCTAAAAGAATATATATATGTGAGGGAGTTTGGTTGGAGAATTTAAAACGGGTTTGCACGTCCTTGAAATGCTTGAAAATGCTCTACATAGTTTTGGACGTTATTGGTGTGGAAATCACTTTGACTTTGATTTGTTGATTTGCATAAGACGATGTCATCTAAATTCAATAAATTTTTTACACCTAAGGATACTTTTTATGCTCATTCGTTAGGGGTACACATATGCATCGTGCACATATGATTGATTGAGTTGATTTACCTATCGAATGTGTTCACACCCATACATTCCGTTCCCATGACTTGGTTGTTTGAGTCTAAATCCATGGTGTGATTTTGGTATCATGTTTTACATTTTTTTTCAAAATGGTATCTATTTTTTGTATAAAAAATTGAAAAAAAAATCAAAAATAGTTTGCGAAGATTTTTTTTAGCATCTCCTTGCAAGAGCACGTTTGTCATTTGATTGATGCCTTGATTTGTATACCGTGACGCCCCGATTTTGCTTGCTTGTCTGATTCATTCTTCTTATTTGTCTATTTGGGGACATCATAAAAAAGGGGGAGAAAGAATTATCATTTTATGGGGGAGTTTGAATTTTGGGGGAGTTTTGAGATTTGACGTATGCTTATCATATATGGTATCTATGTTTATCTCATTTCAAACTCGATACGTCACTTGGTATTTTTCTTTATCTCATGTGTGTAGGTACTATATTGATGATCACTGAATTGCACACCCTGATGAGAAAAGATTGAAGATTTGAAGTTTTGAAGATTTGAAGAACAAACGATGAAGACTTATTCATTTGTATCTTTCCAGTTTTGGGTTCATGGAAGGGTAGATTTGTATAGGCAATTTTGTTATTTGATAATTCGGATTTTTATGTATGTACCGGCATAGACATAGGGGGAGATTTGTAAGGACATTTTTTCTCATGTCCAACATGTTACATTTGTGTATGTCGTACGCCGCTACATTTGGCACGTCACCTCACGATCTCACATGACGGCCTCTATCCGAATTCCGGGAATCAAGCATTCAACATCTCCATTAATATGTCCCACATCTGCCTCAACGACTTCACGGTCCAAGATTTTAGGGAATTAATGCAAGTGGTACACAAGGGAAGTCAAAACAGTGAAAAAAAAGGCACTATAGGAGAGTTCAAGGGCATTTTCGTAATTTTACATCCAGAGTTCGGAGGTTTGGTCAACTAGAAAGTTGAAGAGCTCGCCTCAACGAAGATACTGGAAAAAACGGTACCTCAATCCGAGCTACGGTGAAGGAGTTATGGTCTTTTGAAGATAGAGAAAATTCCTTAAAGAATGCTGTTTTTTTTGTACGCTCGATAGAATTTTAGAGTTTTAAAAACATGGGACTCTTCATATTTTTTCCTATAAATACCAACTTCGAGGGAGTTGTTTTAAAAGACTTTTGAAGACGTTTTTGAGAGTCCAAATTACTCTAGTCTTCATATTTTTGAGTCCCAAGACTCATGTTTTGATTCACACATCCTTGCCAAATATTTGTGAATCCTTTTGCAACCCAAGAACACAACTTTGGTTTGTTCAACCCTTGTGGAGGAGACCGTTCTTCTTCTTCATTGCAGCCCTACTGGAAAGGGATAATTCCAGCCGTGACTACAGAATCCGATACCCGAGGGTAATTCTTAGTCAACTTGTATTTTCATTATAATCCGATTGTAAGCCGTTTTCTTACAAATTATAGTGAAAATAAATGGTTTTGCCCCTGTGGGGGATTTTTCCTTAATTGCATGTGTTTGAATGTTCTTGCGTAGATTATCTATTTATTCAATCACATACTGCTGCATGTTTAGGGTTTGTTTGTGTTAAAAGGGTTTTATATATAATTTGTTTATTTTTATCCTGCTTGCTATATTTTATTTGATAAATCATCTAGATGCATGTCTTCGAGTTTAACTAAAATTTGGGATTAATTAAAATTAGTTTTTATTTGAGAAGTCGCAATATTTTCGCTGCTGCTGCTCTCTCACTTAACTTCTACATCTCCCCATTGAGTGGGAGGATATTTATGAAAAAGTCATTGAGGTTATGGAGTGTATTAACTTTTCATGGAAGAATGGTGTCATTGCCACAAGATGGGGGACGAGTTCAATGATTCAGATGAAGAGAAAAATCCAGAAAAAACTAGCCCGATAGTGAGCATATGTGGGATGATATCATTTGAGGAGCTACTAGGAGAAATCAATAAGGTGGCTGAATAACCCAATATCGATGAGGAAATAGGGTTTCTATTTTTCCATTCTTCTTTGAACCATATGACTAGGTCAGGGAGGCATTACCAAGTCCAAGCCTACCACCATCAGCAAACGATAAAGGAAAAGGTGTTGAGAATCTCCCTATACCAAAAATAACCCTCGAGGAGAGAAAGATCCTCGATCAGTTAAAGAAAACCCAATCTAACATCACCTTATGGGGACTCTTTATGTCATCCCAACTGCACAGGAAAGCCTTAATCAAGCTACTCACTGGACCCACAGTTCCTCCTTCAACCACGCTAGAAGAAGCAGTGAATCTGGTCGGATCCCTGACCTCTACTAGAATGCTCTCCTTCTTTGAAGAAGAAATCCCTAATATTGGACCAAATCACAACTATTCTCTCAATATCTTTGTCAAAGTCATGAGAAAGACTGCCCCACTCTCTTTTGTCGATAATGGATTAACTCTTAATGTCTGCCTATTGAGGACCCTTAATTATTTAGGACTAAAGTGAGAGCCCTTGCTCCAACCTCTGCCACTGTATGTGATTATGATAATACCCATCGAGAAGTGATGGGATTCATAAAACTTGCAATAGGGTGGCCCTGTAAATCCTGTTGTTAAATTCTAAGTAATCGACAGTTAAACTTGTTTCAATCTATACCTTGGGCGACCAAGGCTCCACAACATTAAGGGTGTGTATTCTTCCCTACATTAAAAATTGAAATTCTTTGCCAATGGGCAGGTCATCGCCATTTTGGGTGATGATGACAACGTCAAGAATGCAAGCACCAGTAATCCAGTACTTGAGATACAACACGGGGCAAATGATATGCTTTTGCCAGGCTTTCGAGTTGAACCACTTCTACTCCTAGTAGGGGATAATTTCAAAGATAGGGTTTGTCTGGAATATAATCCTCATGGCAACGTCAATGTGATCTAAATGTTCAAGAACATACATTTCATACCCGGACTGGGATTGGGACGACGACAGTAGGGGATACTTGAACCCATTATGTTAAAGAAAGCTTTTCCTCCATGCAGTTTAGGCTATCAACCATCTGTAGAAGAACTCTGAATGATCCTCCAGTCTCAACTGAAGAGAAGGATAGAAAGCACCAAGACCTTCTCAATATATTCCTTAAATGAAAGATTTATCAGAACGGGTGAATATTTCCCCTTTTGTGGCTTTCCTGAATCGTGTTATGATCATGTGGACAAGAACATGAAACCTGGAATGGAGAGATTTTTCCAAGACAGCTACTTATGGGCCGAGAGTTCCTAGCATCATGTGCCACCACTCATTAAAGAGACCATAGACGATACCAGGGATTTTAAGGAAAGTAGCTCCGAGGATTCCTTTAACTTGCAAACACTAGGGCTGACACTCTGCATGGTCCACTCAAGCACTACATCACCAGATGCATCCCGTCTGATCAAAGCTGCTAATGCACCCATTTTCAACTGGCATGTTATACCTGTTCTACCTGCTAAAATTCAACCCAACCCAGATGTTTATCCTATTTATTCTTTTCTTGTTGTTCCTCCTAACTCTGATGTATTCTAGACCTCCTTCGATGAGGTTCTCAATGTTTTTTTTCCCATCAATGAAACAAATGAAGATTTTGAGTATCTTACTATTACTTACATTAAGTATCTAATCAAACTCTTGATGATGAGGATTTTACAAATGAATAACTGTTAACTGATATTAATAAGGTTAATAACAAACAACATAATCGCGTTCAAGTTAATGAAAATGAAACTATTATTATTATTCATCTCGGTTCTAGTAGCTAACTGCGCAAGATTAGGATAGGGTCAACCCTTGACGAGCATGAGCATGAGCAACTTGAGGAATTACTGAAGGAATTTGTGGACATATTTGCATGATCCTACGACGATATGCCCAACATTTATCCTGAAATATCTTAGCACGAGATTATAACTCTCCCAGAATGCAAATTGGTTAAATAGAAACTGCAAAATCTTCGCACTGAATGGTTGCTCAAAGTTAAGGAAGAAGTGGTCAAACAGTTGAATGTGGGTTTCATTCGTGTGATTAAATATCCCATATGTCTAGCCAATATCATACCCGTACCAATAATAGGAGGGAAGGTTCGCATGTGCGTTGATTACCGAGACTTGAACAAGGACTCTCCAAAGGATGATTACCTGCTACCCAATATCGACATGATTGTGGAAAACACACCCAGTCATGCTCTTAAGTCATTCGTTGATGGGTTTGCCGAATATAATCAGATCAAGAAGCACTCAAATCATTAAGAGAAAAATGCATTCATCACCCCTTAGGGAACCTTTTGCTACACCGTCTTGCCATTTGGTCTCAAAAATGTTGGGGCTACCTACTAAATGGCTTCCACGATCATCTTGCATGATCTTATACACAAAGAAGTTGAGGTTAAGGTGGATGATATGATTATCAAGTCTAAGACTATAGATGGTCATGTTGTCACTCTCCGAAAGTTCTTCTAGCAACTGTGACAATATCAAATGCGACTTAACCGACAGAAATGTGTCTTTGGCGTTAATAAAGGAAAACTCTTGGTATTCATGGTTAGTGAGAAAGGGATAAAAGAAGATCTTACAAAGCTAAAATCTAGACTCGAAATGCCACCACCTAAAATGAAGAAGGAAGTTCGAGGAATCCTTGGAAAATTGCAGTATATCAGTCTATTCATCAGCCAATTGACTTCTATTTATGAACCCATCTTCAAACTCCTGCGAAAGGATTCAACCCAAGTCTATAATGAAGCTTTCCAATAAGTCTTTGACCGAATCAAGAAATACCTTACCCGACCTCCAGTACTCATGTTATCATAGTCTGGTCTTACCCTACTCATATACCTAATCATAATAGATGATGCAATTGCGGTTTTGCTAGCCCAATACCTTGAAGAAACCCTTAAAGACAGATCCATCTACTATGTTAGTCTCAAGTTGTCTGGATACGAAGTTAAATACACAGCCTTCAAAAAAGAAAGTGTCGCCATTATTTGGGTCACCCAAAAATTACGGCGCTACATGCTCGCCTTTCCCATCAAACTTATGCCCTAAATGGATCCCATCAAGTACCTACTCAAAAAACTTACCTTGTTTAGTCGAATGCCTCGATGGTTGATGCTGCTAGAAGAATTTGATATTATGTATGTCATGTAGAAAACCATTAAAGTAGGAGCTATCTCTGACTACCTCGCTGACTACCTTATGGAAGAAGACGATGTCTTGATTTTTGAGTTCCTGGATAAGAATATCCCTTGTACCTCCCATGAAGACCTCCTATAGAAAATGT
Source organism: Sambucus nigra (assembly GCA_949130495.1). Classification (NCBI taxonomy): domain Eukaryota; kingdom Viridiplantae; phylum Streptophyta; class Magnoliopsida; order Dipsacales; family Adoxaceae; genus Sambucus; species Sambucus nigra. The sequence goes on from OX422208.1 coordinate 591,764,231, forward strand.
TCTTTGACAGCACCGCCATCAAGAAAGGGTATGGCATTGGGATACTCCTAATTTCCCCTGATGACTCTCACACTCCATTTGCCATCAAGCTAGATTTTTCATGCACCAATAACATGACTGAATACAAGGCATTCACGGTAGGCCTCAAAGTCGCTCTTAAGAAAGGAATTCGATACCTCAATGTCTATAGAGATTCAACCCTCATCATCATTCAAGTACTCAGAAGATGGAAAGTCAAGGACGAGAAACTCTTACCCTTCCATACCCACCTAGAAGAACTAGCATCTCAGTTCCAAGATATCACCTTCCACTATCTGCCTCGAGCAAAGAACAACCTATTCGATGTCGTTGCTACCTTAGCCTCCATTATTGACATGCCCAAAGGAATAACCATGCCCCCTTTCTTAGTCCAAAACCAAGATAAACCAATCCACTACTATTATATTGAGCTCATCACAGAAGAAGATCCTGATATAGTCGACTGTTGGTGCTATGATATTTGGGGCCTAATCAAGAATGGTAGGTACCCCCAAGGCTCTGACAAGAAAGACTGAGCAACCCTTCGCAAACTGGCTTCCCAGTACATTGTCTGCTATAAAGCACTATTTAAGAGAAACTTCGATGGAACCCATTTTCACTGCATCACAGGGGCTAACATTGAAGAGGTGATGCAAAAAATCCACAGCGAAAAGTGCGGACCCTACATGAATGTCCATATGCTTGCTAAGAAAATCATCCAACTGGACTACTATGGTTCAATATTGCACTGCATATGTTCGAAGATCTCTTAAATGTCATAAGCTTTCCAACCTCTAACACTTGCCTCTGTGGGAATTGTACAACATGACTTCTCCCTGGCCGTTCTCCATTTGGCATATCGATATCATAGGGAAGGTTACACCCAAAGCCTCAAATGGGCATGAGTTCATCCTAGTTGCCATTGACTACTTCACCAAATGGGTCAAAGTCGAGTCATATACGGTGCTGATTGCCAAGAAAGTGTCCAAGTTCATCAAGAAAAATATCATATGTCGATATGGGGTCCCACATGAGCTGGTATCGGACAACGGGTTACATTTCAAAGAATAAGTCATAAAAGTGGTGGACGATTATGGGATTCAGAGATACGAATCCTCTCCTGTAAGGACATAATTTTATAAATGTTCGGGGTAGAATCTAGGAATTTTTTGTTTGTCTTAGATCACAGTTTGTATGACTGATACCGCTACATTCGACACCTCATCACAATCATCCACGACGGCCTTTATCCAAATCCAATGCATCCATCATCTTCACGTGCATCATGCTACATGCGACGTGCTGCTCAGCTCATTCCCACTACTCCACTATGCAATATCGATAAAATAGTTTATTGGAGTATTAACATTTTCATAAATATTTGGGAAATTTTTTAGAAAATGTTTTTTCGAAGTCTGATGTATTTTTATAAAAGGCAAAAGTTTTTCTAAGAGTAGAAGCAGAGTGCCTCGGTCGAAGAGCTCGTTCAAGTGACATTTCACTGTCATTCGAACGAAATAGGCATGTTGCGCGATCTCGTTCTAACGACATATGTCCTTCGTTCGAGCGACATGTCATCTCGTTCGAACGAGCCGCCGCCTCGATTTTTGTATAAATATTTGATCTCCTTCTACACGTTTCTCTAGTCTTTATGCAAACACAAATTCTGTGAAAACAGCCCAGAATCAGACTTCACCTTTTAAGGTTTTCTTAAGCCTTTTTATTCACATAATCACTCCCATTTATATATGTGAATTGTTAAACCTTCAATAAGATCATTTACTCTTTTGGAGTACTTTATGGAGGAGACGCCTTCTTCTCTACTACTGCCCACCTGGAGTTCCTACGGGAGATTCTAGCCGACGACATCAGAACCGATGCCTGTGGGTATTTCTGTGTCACTTATTTTCATTGTAATCCGTGTAACCGTATCTTACAAAATTATAGTGAAAATAAAATATTTTGCCCCTTTGGGGGATTTTTCCTCACATGTGTGTGTTTGAATGTTCTTGCTTGATTTTATCATCTTCAATCACACCTAGATGCATGTTTAGGACTTAATTGATAAAAACTGAGTTTAGTTAAATAATTTATTTATTTGAACACAAGCGCACACTTTTATCTCCCCACCGAGCTCAAACGAATGGAGCAGTTAAAGATGCCAATAAAAATCTCAAAGCTATCATCAGTAAGATAATCAAGAGTTGTCGAGATTGGGCCGACCGGATCCCTTATGCCCTCTGGGGATATCGTACTTTAGTTCGAAGCTCTACTGGGGCTACCCCTTACTCTCTAGTATATGGCATGGAAGCAGTCATACTCGTGTAGCTACAAATACCTTCACTACATGTCATGCTTGAAAGTAAAGTCACCGAGGAAGACTGGCATCAAAGTCATCTTGATGAACTGTCACTCTTGGACGAAAGTAGGCTTAAAGCTCTATATTATATACAAGGGTACCATTGTCAGATAGCGCCATCATTTAACAAGAGAGTCAAGGACCGTAGTGTTCGAGAAATGGACTTAGCCCTTAAGGAAATAATAGATCCCATCTGGGAGCCCAGAGGTAAATTCAAGCCCAATTGGAGCAGCCACTACATCGTGAAGAAGATCTTATCAGGCGGCGCCGCTATGCTCACTGACCTTGATGAAAAAGAGATTGCCCATCGAGTTAACCTGGACCATCTCAAGAAATTCTACCCCTAGTCCGAAATCTCGGTGTGCTATGACACTTATCATCTCCCTTCTTCTTCTTTTTTAAATCTCCATTTCCCTCTACTCTGAACTACATGGGTCCTGATCCTCTAAAAGTCTTTTCGTTTTCAAAAATGAAACTCATAATATTTTTAAAACCACCAGAGGTACATAGTCAGCTCATATGCTTCACATGAGCACGCCCCCCTTCTTTTTCACAAAATGATATTCTTTTCTTATCCCTGAGAACGGCATATTATTTGATTGGTATAGATAATTCAAATGCAAAACTCATCAAGAGGCACAACAATATAATTAAAATTTTATTTGTTTCATTAATAATTTTTTTTTACAATTACATCAGCATAGGGAGTCGAACGACTTCCCTAGCCAACCTACCCCTACTTTCGGTAAAAAAACAAATAAAAACAAAAACAAGCCAACCACTCCTAAACAACCTTCCTAAAATTATTCCTCAAAAACCTACATAACCAGAAACACCATACAAAAGCTTCACAAATTCTACCCGCAACTACCGGAGGAACCAACCCCATTATCACCCACATCCTAGGGTCAACAAACTTCCCCTGACTGAATAGAATACCTCTAATACTCCATAGAAACGATAAGCCTGGGCCAGTCTGGGGAAAACCACAACACCTCCCTCCATGGTGTTAGATATGGCAAACCACCTTTGCCCAGTCTCTACAGCCAGCATCTTTACAACAACTCTCCTCCATAACCACTTCATGTAGTCCCCGAAGATATGTCAGACTCTACCAATAAACTAGGATGGACGGGTCGATGGTCGGCGATTCTCCCACAAAGAGCCCAGACGCACGCGTATACGCTCTGTCAATTCCTCCACCAAAAAGAAATCTAGTGTTCGAGGTGGCACAATCTGTTCCCAGCCAAATTGGTGTAAGAGCCTCTAGGGAAAGTAGAAAAGGGTCTTCCTAAGGCCAACCAACCTAACATACTGGTATTCTCCTAGTTCCAGAATGGTCAGCATCTCCCCCCACCAAGGCACTGACCAATACAAACCTTGAACCCCACGCTCCACAAATATATTTTCATAGATCTCTATGTCCAGGCCTACACCGATAAAGTAGCATGAAAAGAATTTTGGCACGGTAGGCAAAGGATACTCAGGTGGGAACACCATACGGAATATCTCCGATAGCCACATGAATACCATTACAGGGATACCCCTCAGGAAGTCGGAACGGCCTTCCTGTCAGGCATCAAGACCATTCAAAGTCTCTGCCAATATCACCAACATAGGATTGTGATATATGACATGCAAGAAGTAATGGCTGCGAGTTGTGGGTCCACCAGCAGTTCCCCAGTCACCAGAAGAAGTTTTGAAATCAATCCGAGAATGATGGCTCCCGGATAGTCGGCATCACCACATCCTATAAATGCACAAAATGCAGCATACAGGGAAGAAAGATCATTCCTCCCATAACCAGTGACCTGGCCGCCGAAGGAGAGATATGAAGAAGTCCAGCTAAAAGTTCTCTAGGGGATCGAGAAAACTCAGGCATAGCTGCCGCAACACTGGGATTTATCCCCAACATGGCAGAAAACTTTTCATAGGTCAGGCAGACCTCATCCAACCCGAAGAAAAATACATGGTCCTAAGGATTTCAGAACTCTACTGATGCCATTAGCATATTCCACTCTATGGGTTGGTTACTCCATAAAGAAACTCGACGCATGTTGAAATCATCGTAGTCGACATTGTAGGTGCACATCGCCTCCAAGATTTCAAGGTAGTTAGAAAATTCAACACTACCATGAAAAGCCATTTTGGAAAGTAAGAAAGAAAAATACAAAAGAGAAGGAATGTGGAGGTGTGAAGAAAATGCCCCACCCACACTCCCTATTTATACTTAGAAAACACCAACAAAAGACAAAAACCCTGCAGAAATCGGAGGAAAACTTACCCCACAAAGTACCAAGAAATTGAAGAAAGTGTAATCAAAGCCTTTGAATGATTAGACTGGACTGACATGCTGATAGGAAGGACAAGAGGCATGCCGATTGGCAACCCCCTATTTTTAGAAATTTCCCTTTATCCTTTTTTGTCAAAATCAAAAAACTCAATAAAAATAATTTTTATTCTTAAAGAATTCTGAATTTTCCTTCTCCCTATATTTTTACTTATCTTGTTTAAAAATAAATTCTCTCTTTTTCCTTTTTACGGTCTCAGTAACAAAGTAAAAAGAGCATGTGCATTAAGTCACTAAGAATAAAAATTAACAAAAACTTCATTTTATTTGCATAGATGTTGTTGTGTTACATCGGTTTTGCAAGAAGAAATAAAAATACAATGGGATTCAACTTAAACCCACATTTATCGCTCTCTCTCTCTCACCTACCTTCACCAACATTTTCTCTATATCTCTATCTTTCTCTTTCTCTTTCTCTTTCTCTTTCTCTCTCTTCTCTTTGTCTCTCTCTTTTGGATCCTCATTCCCTACAGCACGCTCTCTTCCCCTAACAATGAGATGACGTACCTCCACTCCCGAGCCAGACCCTCCCTTAGACGAGGTAGACAACACTAAGAAAGAAGGAACCGAAATCGCATCCCGAATATGGGTAGTCACTGAAGCTATCCAATCCCCAATATCCTTCAACAAGGCAGTTGATACTCAGATGTGATGTAAGAAAAATAACAGGAAAAGAGAAAATCAGTCAGACTGAGGCAAAAAAAAGAAATCAGGAAATTAAAAAGATAAAGAAATCAAAAGTATACCACGGGATGGAGAACCGCGTTCGTCAATCTCATCTCCTCCGAATCCATCTCATTAGGATGATAAAGCATACACATCGATCCTCCATCAGCTCATCGAATATTATAAGAAGGAGGGGCCAATCGCACAAAGGGAACCTCCGAAGTCATCATCGTCGCTAATGTCGACACACTACCTGCGTTATAGGAAGACCCCATGGGCCAACTCGAACCCTCCTGGAGGAGAGGCATCACGTCATATATGTTGGGCAGCATCAACCAACTCGACACGAAGTCTAAATAATCATATGCCACTATCGTGTAGGTATATGACGAGTAAGGCTTGCCCATCATCATCGTTACTCGTGCATCATTCACCATCTCTCGCACTTGCCTCATGTATACCGGGGGCCTCATAGGTGGAACAATACCCTCCTCCTCCATAACCTACAGGACTACTCTCTCCCCAAGGTATCAGGAGTATCCGAACTCATACGCCACCAAACACCGCATTTGCGCATTCCCCCAAATCAACCCTGTATGCTGGATGGCCATCCCCAAGGGATATAAGATCAGCATTAAATTCCCCAGCAGAGAAAGATCAATATTGAAAAAAGATCATAAAGGTAAAATGGTCTCAAGAGGAAAGAATAATTTACCCGATCGCTCGTTATGCCATTCAAGACCCAATACACCACCGGAGGAAGGTGCTCCCACATGCCACATACCGATCGATAATGGACCTTTACCTACTCGAGATACCCCAAAAGACCAGGACACTGTCGTTTGTCACCTCTCACGCCATGCCGGTTGGCACCCTCTCTGAAAGTTCTTCAGAAAATTCCAAAAAAATGCTAAAAAATCCCCAAAAATTCCTAAAATTACCAAATGAATTTTAAAACCTTTCTCACCAAGAAAAGAATTTTTACCACACTCATTTCCCAAGCGAAACTCTTACCTCCCCAGCAAAATTTCAAAATCAATTGGATGTCCCTCCAACAAAGTAAGGAAACATCTAATTTATGAATTAATTCTTCTTCTCCAGCGAAAGAAAAAAATTAAAAATCAAATGCTTCCCTAGCGGAACCACATGATAACTTCCCCAGTGGAATATCCAAATTTCCCCAATAAAACTACAACTTAAGCCCTCAGAATTGTCTTTGACCCTCAAAATTGGTCATCCCTACTTAAGCCCTCGGAATTGGCTTCGACCCTCAAAATTGGTCATCTATACTTAAGCCCTCAGAATTGGTCATCTATACTTAAGCCCTCAGAATTGGATTCGACCCTCAGAATTGGTCATCTCTACTTAATCCCTTAGAATTGGCTTCGACCCTCAGAATTGTCCATCCCTACTTAAGCCCTCATAATTGTCTTTGACCATCAGAATTGGTTATCCGTACTTGAGCTCTCAAAATTGGCTTTGACCCGCATAATTGGTCACCTCTATTTAAGCCCCTCATAATTGGCTTCGACCCTCTGAATTGGCCATCTCTACTTAAGCCCTTAGAATTGACTTCAACCCTCAAAATTGGTCATCCTTACTTAAGCCCTCATAATTGGATTCGACCCTCAGAATTGGTAATCCCTACTTAAGCCCTCAGAATTGGCTTTGACCCGCAAAATTGGTCATCTCTACCTAAGCCCTCAGAATTGGTCATCTCTACTTAAGCCCTCAAAATTTTTCATCTCTACTTACCCCCTCAGAATTAGCTTTGACCCACGGAATTAGTTATCTCTACTTAAGCCCTCAGAATTGGCTTCAACCCTCAGAATTGGACATATCTACTTAAGCCCTCAAAATTTTCTTTGACTCTCAATATTGGTCATCTCTACTTAAGCCTTTATAATTGACTTTGACCCGCAGAATTTATCACCTCTACTTAAGCCCACAGAATTAGCTTTAGCCCGCAGAATTGGCATCGACCCCCAGAATTGGTCATCCCTACTTAAGGTCCTAAGATTTGACCTTGGTCCATCGGCCACCCCCAAAATTTCCCTTGGTCCTCAGAATCGACCTCGACCCTCTGAATCGGTCATCTTCGTTCCTTAGGTCCGCAGAATCTACCCATTTCCAAAACATCATATGGTGTGTATTCAACGACTTTCACTTGTTCCAAGCTCAACTATCGAGGGGCTCTGTAGACACCACATTCTAGGACCCCTTACGTCTCTCCTTAGATCCCTAGCACCTCCCCATTTCACTACAAACCCTAGATCATACTCCGAGTACCGATCTAGAGTCCATAGGACACTCCTGGGCCCTATTTGACCTCATTCAACTTCACCGTCAGAATGAAAGCTCTTTCAATCTTTGAACGGCATTGAAACCCCTTTCCAACGGTCTACCCCATGCGCAAAACGGCATAATTATTCGAATGAATGATTAGTTTTCCCCAAAAAATTAATTTGGAGGCCACTGGGTGCTCCCGAGCTCCGTTTGACCAAGGTTAACTCTTCAGATCAAATGAGGTTGAATGAATCTCTGAAGGGAACTGAATACCTTTTCCAACGGTCCAACCCATGCGTGATTCTAACTTATAATGCGGACAAACGATCCGTTTTACTCTGAGAGGTTACCGGGCACTTATGAGCCCGAATTAACCAACGTCAACTTTCCAAACTGAGCAAATCACTTTGGAATGTTATAGTACATCACTTAACCTTTCCAATGGTCCTCCCCGTGCGCGATTCTGACATACCGTTAGGATGAACAATCCATTTTCGTCTAATAATCTCTCGTCTAAAGGACCGACGTGCACTTTCGACCCACATTTAATCCAAAGTCAACTTCCATAACCTGGATTGGTCTAAAGTATTCTTAAAGGTATCTGAATTACCTTTCTAACAATATGCCCCGTGCACGATTTGGATCAACGGATTGCATTTTATGACTATTTTTCCGATAAAATCTGTATAAGATTGTTGATTGGGAGTTCAATTTTCCCGCCTATCGATAGTGTGCCTAGGGTTACCTGCTTATTGGCAAGGCAAGGGACATATCGATCGGCACCACCCCTGACCCTATAAATAGAGGTTATGACCTCACTCTCAAGGCACACCTCAGATCCATCAACATCACTATTCTCAGCAACATTCTCTCGTAATCAGCAAAGTTTCTTCATGTGAAATTCCATTCAAGCTTACATTCCTATCCTTTTCATACCCAATTTGGAAAAATCTAATTCTCTCTCATCCAACATTCATCTCACATTCAAGGGAGTTCATCCAAGATCAATGATCAAGCTTCAAAGAATGTCCAAATCCTTTCTTCTCTCGTAAAATTCCTTGCTTTTGTAATAAATACATTTGATTCATAATCTAGTTTAACTTTTGTCCATACACATTAACATCTTACATTTTTATTATTTTATTACACTTTTTTTTCAATAAAAAAAACAAACAAAAGAGGGTTACGCCCATAAATTCCGAATGGGATTATCCATCACACTTTTTCAAAACTAAAACACATTTTTCTACACACGCACACATAATAAAATCCTATTCGAATCTATGGGATAAAACTCACCCTTATCCTGCATGCGAACTATGTGGACTTTTATGCCTTTATAGTCTACGTAGGCATCTCGGGTTAAAACTCGAGACTCGAGTCCAATTTTGTAATTTTTCCATTTTTCATTTTTCCCAAATTCCCCATTTTCATATTTATCAAATTCTTACATTACTATACATATTATACTAGTGGTGACCCGTGCGATGCATGATCGGCTTTAACACGTTTTGCAATATTTTATCAAATATATAATTTAATATGTAATTATTATTATTATTATTTTAAAAAAAGATTGTTGTCATACCATAAGCATGTAAATGCAAGTAATGTGTTGAATAATAAATATGATAAAATGAATGTCAAGAAACATATTGTCCAAGAACGAAACATAGTCTGAAAATCCAAATCAGGAAAAAAAATGCACAACAAAGTGAATTTTAAAATAAAATAATCATTCAAACAGGCAAAAACTACTTTTTGCAGAAATGACAACAATATTCATTTTTTTCGAGCCACCAAGTGTTTTATTATGAAATTTACAAATCATGTGAAATACGAATAACAAATATTCAAGAAAAAATAACTCGAAAAAATAAGAAAATACTTATGAGCATGCATTTTTTGAGCCACTAAGTCGGGTGTAATGCATTTTTTTTCTATGTTAAAAATTGAGTCAATGTTTGACAGTTTATATGGCAATTACAAAATTTTCAAAACGTTGATAATTTTTTTTAATAAAAAAATTTAATTTCATATACCCTGAAAATGTTTAATATAAACACAAAATAAATCAACATGATTAATTTTTTTTAAATAGTACAATGCAAGAAGGTAACGTATCTATGTATATATAACTTATTTGTCTTCTTTGCTAAACATTATAAATTGTATAATCTTTATCTCTCTCTCTCTCTCTCTCTCTTCTCTCTCTCTCTCTCTCTCTCTCTATATATATATATATATATATATATATATATATATGTGTGTGTGTGTGTGTGTGTGTGTGTGGAGTTAGTTACATACCAAATTCAAGAGAGATTAAATGAAATATGATAGGTATACTGGAGTGGAAAATAAGATGATGACTCTTGCATAGGGAAACAAAAAGATATAAAAGAAATGAAAATAAAAATTTACCAAATTCAAAGTATTAAATTTAAACATTTTTTAGAGTACCAGTAAAATATCAACTCAAAATGATTATTTTGCTCTTTTCACAAACAGGTCAATGTTTGACTCTTGATATGACAATTACAAAAATTGCCAAATGTTGACAAAAAACATTTGATAGAAAAATAAAATCAAGTTCATTTTTCTCTTATGTACCCTGAAAATGTTTAGAATAAACAAAGAATAAATCAACACAGTTTTTAAAAAAAAATAGTACAATGCAAGAAGGTAACTCGTGTTAGTGAGTCAAATTTGTCAGATTTTGACACAAAGCCGCGTTTTGTTCATGTCAAAATTGTAACTCATGTTAGTGTGCTTAATATTTTGCTATGTATAGAGAAATATTTAGTGCCGTAAAAAAAGTTCCAATGAATAGAATAAAAACATGCATCCGTATAATCCAATTTCTTTACTCACGGCCACCGAAAGTTTTGTATAATATATTTTACATAGATAATAAGTTCTTTAAAATTTTGTATACGCATGTTATTAACGGGTCTTAAAAAATAGTTGAAATATTAATTTTTTTATAAAAAATATTTAAAGTTTATTTATACAAAATACTTATAGGAGCGTATAAGTCATATTTATAAGGGGCTTTGTAAATTTAGGATCTATTATAATATGTATTTTGTAAATAGGACAACAAAAATTTTATTTATAGTTTTAGTCCCTATTTTTTAATAAAGCTGCTGGTGTGGACCCATATTCATAAAACGTCAGCATACCATGTGTCCCTTTATTTTGAAAATAGGGACTAAAAATGGAAACGAAATGTTTGTTGTCCTATATCCATAATAAATATTATTTTAAGTCCTAAAAATACGTAATCTATATTTATAATTGGAGCATAGATCATAAATGAACTTATAGGCGCTTTTTAATATTACATCCCAAATACATAAACTATACTACTATAGAACTACTACAATTAATGATCCCCATGTAACATGCAAAGAAGTAAATAAAGAGAATAATTATTCTGATCATTATAATTTTTAATTCAAATATATACACGATTATCTTCCAATGAAAAACATAAAGGCCAAATGATGACATGATTTGCACCATCTCCATATTTAGAAAAGTTTTAAAATATATTTGCAACATAACATAACAACTTATCCCAGCAAATAGGTAGGTGTGTATAAGTGTGTTTATTATTACTACTATTATTATCTATATATGTGTCTCTTTATATTAATATTTTTTTATAGTTATATAATTATAGATAAATCATTATCTAAGTGTATTATTGAATTTATTTTTTGTTTTCGATATATTTTTACATGTGTGTTTTTATACAAATCTTATGTATATACACTTGTATATAATCCCCCCTTATCCCTCCAGACCGATTCTAACCCTCACAGCCCCACATCTCCTTTCATCCTTATTTATACATTCATACAGCCCATGTTGTACCACCCCTCATATCTCCACCTGCATACCCCCATACTAACCCACAATATCTACTAACCTTATGCCACCCGCCTGACCGAACCACCACCATCACTATCTCTCTTGAAAAACCTAGCAGACCAAACACCCCCTCCTAGTCCCTCACAGTTTCCTTATTAACCTCTACCCCATGCCAAACAGCATACTTAAACACGTCCTACTCGCTCGCCCTATATCCTCTTCTACGCCACCTTGTAACCTTCTTCCTTCACTCATCCTTACCAACCTATCTTCCACCACATATACAGCCATATACAACATATATCACACCAAACACCCCAATAAAAACTCAAAAAATAGGTGGGTCCATCTCTTTCTCTCTCTATACATATATACACACTTCATAAATCCAACAGTAAAATCTCACAAACCACCCAAAAAAAACAACAAACAAGTGGGGGATCATTTAAAATCACACAAACATTAACTACAAAAAAGAATTCATGTCATAAAAAGTAAATGCAAGAAAGAATGGGAGTACTCATGGAGGGTTCTAACACATTGTCTTGGTTTTGACAATCATCGACGAATACTGAACAACTGTTTTTGACCATTTATGCTTTAATGATGAAATTGTGTGTCTTAGATTTATGCCATGATCTTTCTTTGTCATGGTCTGTCTTCAAATAACGGAGAAATGGTTAGAAATATCGAACATATGTTTATAAATTATTAACATTCAGATATAAAAAAAATTAGGAAACTCAGCCTCATAAACATACAGACACACCCACTAAAAAATATCTGAAAGCAACAATGTGAGAAAGAAAAATGGACATGAAAAAACAAACAATGAAAAAAGGCTTCCTTAATTTATTAATGGACCCCCAAACTCAATTTTGTACCCCAATAGATAAAGTGTTTATATATTATAGATAGAGATTTATATAATCGTGCATACAACGAAGATATAACACAAAAGTTAGAAAAGGAGTAGGGGGAAGGAATAAACCATCATTAGGGATTCAAGATAAAAATAGTATGCCGATGTTTTTCCACACACTAATCTGAGAGGGGTATGAATAAATTGGGGTTAGATAGTACCATGAACACCAATGAAAGACTATCGAGAGGCAGTCTAGTATCAAGGTATATATGTTGACAGTTTCAAGAGAGTGGAAGAAATGTGAGGGGTTGGAGAAATATATGGAAAGATATGGTACTTTAAAAAATCAGACGTGGGTGAGTTAGAAGCAGAAATATGCGGATTTGTTGGTTATATTTTAAATTTTAAATGTTGAAGAAGATTACACGTGTTATAGTTTTAATTAAAAAAACTCAAAATTTTGAGAAAAAAGGATTGAAGATTTGGATACTTGAGAGACTAACATCTACATACGTATATATAATAAGATTTGTGATCCTTGTTAGCGTTTTATCCAACACCTATTATCGTTCCATCATATAACGATCAATATCTCGATAAACGCTTAAAAAAATATTTTATGTAGAATATTTTGGGAACATTCCTATGGATGACCTCACTATATCTCTTCTATGGTATGAGTTGGGAGATTCTGATCTCCATTATATATACACGCACACACTTTTCACAGAGAAATAAAGGAAAATAATTACACAATCCTGTGAGAGATCGAAAGGGCGGGATGTGTGCCTAACACCTTTCCATTCCATAACTTAGCCCCCAAACCCTTCGAACTATTGGTTTCGTAAGCACCAGTTTGTCTTTAATGCCACTCTCTCGAGGCGGCGACATGTTCTTTTGCCTATTTTGTGAAAAATAGGCTGACGACTCCATCTTTTTACATTCACCCCACACCGACGACGGCCAAAGTGTTCCTAGATCGAAAGAGGGCACGAGACCTTTTTCATCCCCCATTTTCTTTCCCCGGCCTCCGTTCTTAGGAAGAAGGAGATAAGAGAGAGGGAGGGAGGACACGCGTAAATCGGGATGGCCACATTTATAATACTCCTAGAGTCTTCTAAAAATAAACAAAATGATTCTTTTCTTTTGTTACATAATTATTAACGTCTTAACATATTTTTGATTTAATCTAATATCAAACAATATATATAAATTAGTGACATCACCAGTCAGTGCAAATAATTATTCATCAATATAAACTAAACTTAAAGAATTTAATTCACTTAAAATTACAAGGTATTATAGTGTTTTTCCTAACTTTCCTACCTACCCAACAACACACGCCTTTTGGAGTCAGAAGGCCCCTAATGGTGGTCGACAGGCCCGTGCATCACTTTTATCCCATATTATGACTTAAATGAGTTTATTTCATGAACGAGACCTTAGTATGCTGATAATCCATATGAATATATCCATCTGTGGCTATATTCTCAAGCAGAATATGGCCATTTAGGACATGAAATATTGAAACTATAATAGGTTTTTGATAGGGAACCCACTTGAGCCCATGACACATAGCTCAACAACATTGGCTTTGTTCGTCACCTTAATCTACACAGTTTTGCGCCCTGAGTCAATCAGCCAATCGACTCATCACCTATCCAAATCTGAATGTAGTATAAACGACCATGCCAAAGGCATGACCTGATTTGTTAAGTCTAAGAGTGCGACGTTGGTAAAAGGGACAAGACGATCGATGCACACTAGATGCGCTATCTTGATTGTGGTGGGCAGCATGCACTACCGTGGCGTGATTAGATACATGTGTGATCCTGCAACTATCTTTCAAAAACCCCATTTAACTTATATTGAAACACACACCAAGAATTCTAACTTGTGGCTAACTTTGCTGAGATTCTTGTGTTAAGTTGACTTAAACTAACCTGGTGCTATTTGTGTTTAAGTATTCGTCGATGGGACATTTGATAAATGTTCTTCGACACACCTTGCATCCTAAGTTGGGCGTGACTTAGTGGCCTTAGCAACCTCTAATGTGAAGTCCGTTGAACCTTATCATTCAGAGGAAAGAGAAGTTATAACTAAGCGTTCTCACTTTTTATGAATGGCGTCCGTCTTGACCCGTTATTTACAACTTCCAAGTTCATGTGGTCTTAATGTAAATAATGAATTATACTTGGATACCCTTAGATGTTTAGGTACACGTGCATGTGAGTGGTTTTTGCTTTGTTTGGGTTAGTCAATTCCATACAGAGTACTATCGACCCTTTCTTAAAGAGAGTTTCTCAATAAAAGTCAAATGATGACCAAAACCAAGTAAAATTGGCACTAAAGAATGATCAAGTGTTCCACCTATAACTGATAGGTTTGATACTAGGACCTCTATGCCCAACCCTAAGAAGCAATCATTTTCCTAAGGATAGAGATCCATTTGTTTACTTCCATTAATTACATTGTTCTATATACTACAGACTGTTCACATAGGTCTTCTGTGTGCACTGTGAATGGGGTAACAATAAACATGCTCTTTACTAAAAGTTCTTTGGCGTAGATTGCGTCGAGGTTCTTTGTTAGGTCCGACCACCAAGGGCGGCACAACTTAAGGCAAAGTCATACAGCTAATGATTACTTAAACAAAAATAACACCAAGTGAATATCGATTAACTTAAGACAAGAAGCGTAACAAAGTTGTCCATCCTCAACCTGTAAAACCTTACTATGCATGGTACTAGTATCATTGCAATTGCTGGTCTTCAATGAATAAATCCTTATTAAAGTGAGTCATCAACTCGCGTTCACTACTTCCTTTCCCATTATACATACCATCCATCACTTCTGAAATAGTTAGGTAGTGACAATAAATAATAACACTGGGATATTTGAGTTTGGTAATTAGAATGAGTAAAATCTAAATCACTTAATTATGATCCATTGAAGGGTAGATATAAAGCCCTCTTGCAGGTAGACTCTCTCCTTATAACTTAACACGGTTAATATGATATCCTTTTATGATTATCCCATATTTTTAGAGTACTTATTAATTTTAATGATAAGGGTGGCATGCCCCTGCTAAGTCCCACACATCAGGATGGGTGAAAAATATTTCCTAAAATTTTCCCAAGGCTTTGCACGATGTTGGGTTGCAAAGCCTTGCAATGGTTAGGGAGGTTTTTATCATTTGACCTAGACAAGAAAATGATAGTTTCTTTAGACGTTGCTTAACCATTACTGGGAGATATAGTCAATGATAATTTGTTCCTTAGTAGTCAAGGCGAATCTCCCCCCCCCCCCCCCCCCCCCCTCCCCCTCATGCGCAAAAAAGAAAAGAAAAATGAGGTTTATTACTCAAGAGGCTAATTTATATTTGAAACATTGAAGTGAAATGTAGATCTATCTCTCCAATAATGACCATTTTCTTCTCTATAAGTTACTAAAACTTGATACTTTCTTTCTTTATGATTCTTGCATTTATTTTCTTCTTTCTTCAATAACGGTGCACAAAATTTTTGCCTCCACCATAGAGGACTTAAAATGATGGTATACCCCTTATTGGGTGACCGTTCAGTTTTTTGGTGACGACGTTATTGAGATGTAATCTATTTATTCTCTTAGATGGTGGTGGAGGAGGGAATCACTTTTCTCCCAAATCCTTTATTCTTACAATTTTTTGAGTACTTCTACATTGTTATGGAATAATCCGTCCTTAATGTGTGGTAAATTTTAAACATATTTAATTTTCTCAACCAACTCCATGGCACAAATTTTGAATTTTGGAGTTGAGTTATCGTTACATGTAGGTCATCATAAAAGAAAATATTTTCTATTTTAAGTTTTATAAGTTAGAGATCTCCCTAGTTTAAACCTTTCAAATTTTAGCAAGGATTATAAGGATCATCATGGATTAATAATAAATATTTATAAGAACTTCCCCATTGAAGAGGGGGAACATTCTTATTCCAAACTTGGGTGCCCTCGGTAGAGGAGGAAGATGGGTCAAATAATCTTTAAACTTCACCAATTTAATATGCGATTTCATTTCCCTAACTATGATTTCTAATTGCCTACTTTTGTAGTTGAACACAAGAAGAAGAAGAAATTCTAAAGAATAATTCAAGCTCGTTAATTGGAAGAAGAGTTGGTAGATAAAGAAGAGTTAATGAGACACCGACCATCATAGAGCAGCTTTCGTCCCTCCTTTGATACCTATTCAATACCTCCTTTACTTTCAAGCCTTCAAAAAGAGAACACCGAATTCTTGAGGGTTTTAAAGATCATGTTCCATGGTTTGTCCATTAAACTAAAAGATCATCGCCTACTAAATTTTATCAAAACTCTAGTTCTTTTGACTTATCGAACATAAAAGGTCTTATTATCTTCTAAAATCCATAACTCCAAAAAATGTCACCAATATTATCGATGATGTGATCAACAACTCCCCCCCCCCCCCCCTCACTCGTTAGTAGTACAATAAGAAAGAACTAAAGGGAACTTCTGTCATTATCAATATTGACGTCTTTCTTTTAAAGGAAATCAGTCTGAGGCTCAAAACTCAAGGAAACTAAGTCTTCTAAAAACAAAAATCTAAACCTAGATCAAAATAAGGAGGATGATACTACCTCTAATAGGTTCCTGAGGATGACTCAATGGTCAAATCTCCAGACTTGGACTCTAGCCTCCTCAAGAATGCATGTCTATCGTGTGACCAAGATACGATCATAAACTTGAATAAATAGGAGTTGTCCCTCTATGCTACCCACACACTTTCTTCTAACAATTTGTTATCTACGCACATTATCTAGTTTATCTACTTGTTTTTGTTTCATATGATCTCATAGTTCATCTTGGACTTCAGTGCCATGCTAGAGAGAACGTCAGCCAAATGAAGAAGGCCTCCTAATTTTACAAGGCTATTGGGGAACTTTAATTATCTTTGATACATATGAAGGAACATCTCCCCTGAGGAGGAGAAGTATCACCAATAGGTTATGACTGAGATGGATAATAATAATAAGGAGTTAGAGATCAAGATTCAATAAACTAATAATAAGTTAGCCCCATTGGCCAAAACATTATGATGACCTTAGAGATAAACTTTAATGACGAGACAAATGTATGGTATATTTCCCTTGTATATAACCTTTTTCAATTGGTGTAAGACCAAAACTTATCATTTAAAAGAGGCTAATACAGTGATCTTAAGGTGACTAATATCCCTTCCACTTTCGAGTTTTTTGGCGAGCAAGTTCCTATAAGCCCTCTAGATAACTTCAAATAATAAGGTGAATTTGTTGATGAAGATATGGATGTGGCCACTAAGGAGGATGTTAGCGATAATAATCCTGCAATTAGTTCTTATAACCAATTGTTCCTTGGTTATGTAATACTAATTTACTTTCTAAAGAACATATGGATTTTTCCCATAATGAACATTTGAAGAAATATATTTACTTTTATTTAATCCAAATTATTATGTGTCGAATGTTGTATTATTTATTTTTTATTCGTATGAGAAAATATTCTCTTGATTTTCTTTTTATTATTTAAACTTCTACTTAGTGACCCACTTATCACTCTCTTTTCTTAACCAACTAGATGCTGGTGACTTAGAATTTTTACTAGGATAGATGCCCCTAATTAAGCTAAGTTTACATATTTAATTATTGTCCCAATTTTTTAAGGTCTTTACTCGGTGAGTGTCGACTACACCTAGCACTCCATGAAAAAAATTCGAGATGGATGACACACTTAACACAAGATCTTTCTAGATCCTGAGAACCCATCTCTTCGTTGAGAAGTAGAAATACGTCATGATAAATTGAATGAGGCCAATATATCAACTGAGGTATAAATGAGAGGTATTATATATTAAGCTGGAAATTCTACAAAGGTCATAATGAGGGGATGTTTAATGCCCATATAAACCTAGAGTATGTCAAGGCTTAAGCTCACAAGAATGGTTGGTTGAATTCTCTTTGTATTTAGAAGGTGCCTAACGACTCATAAATGTGGTAGAGGTATGTCATGGATAGTTCACTCTAGTTGTTTCCCCTTTCGATCATTAAGACTCATGGAATTCAGTAGATGCCATTCTTCAAAACTCATCTAGGATGATGCAGTAAATTAGAACAAGGGGATCGATGATTTTCCTCGAGGAAGATTCTCATTAACAATCTAAGCTATATTTTTTTAATTTATTCTCTTAATGTCATTTTGTAAAAAATAATGTGCTATCCATACAAATTTTGAATAATAGAAGAAACTTTTATACTCATGATTAGAACATTATATTACACATATATAGTGATATATATATGGGCAATATATATTCACCAAATCCTTAATTGCTGCTACTTGAGCTATTTTATGTTCATGCATTTTATTTGAATGTTATATATTATTTTACTTTTAATGTATGCATTTGTAGGGTCAAAAAAGGATTTTATATGTGAAGTGAAGATCATTTCCTACCATAAGGCATGTTCTGAACTTAAAGTAGGATTCCAACTCTTCAAAGAAGGATTAGATAAGTTTTGGATGATTTTTGGGCATAAATGGTATTTTTTTGGTGTTAGAAAAAATGCATTTTGGGCAGCACAGGGAAAATATATTTTTCCCCTGTTATGACTTATTTTGCCTTATCATGATGTTTTTTTCATGGTAGGATGTATTTTTCCCTATTAAAATGTATTTTTCTATATCAAAATGTACTTTCTTCATCAGAAAATTACAACAATTCCATTACGGGATTTGTACTTAGAGATAACAAATTTTAAGCTTTTGGAGAAATTTTACATCATTTTTAGCTTAGGTATAGTTCATACTTTGTACTTTGAGATTTCTATTAAGGCTTGTTTAGTTGGGCCTAGGTTTTTATAATCGAGTTTGGTCTTCTAATATAAGACCACTGTTAGGGTTGGGCCTTAAAGGATATGTACTCATTTGTATATTGGGTTTTATTTTTCAATATATACTTATGTTTGACCAAATATTAGATTGGTGAAGTTGACTTAATATTGTAAGGATTTATCTCCATCCATATTGTCAAGCAACATGGATATTTGGTGAAACTCTATAATTTTATTCAATTGGTTTTTATTTGTTCATAATAGGTCTCAATTAAGTGTTTTTGGTTAATACCTTCAGACTTGATATTTGATTTAACATAACGACACCAAATCAATACATCTCTATAGTCAATCAATTATTTGTGTTAAGATTCATATTGAACTCATGATTCCTCACCTTTTCTCTCATTTGAATTCTCAATTACTTGTTGCTTTTGTATTTACTTTCTAAGTACCTTCATTTTGTTCAACCATATTCATATCAAATTTCATACTCACACAACATGTTTGATAAAATTCCTCTATAACTGCAATTGATCAATATTTTTACCAATCTCTGTGGAATTCGACCTCATACTTATCAGGATTTACTACTTGTTTTGTGGCTTGCAGTTGGGCCATTGACACACACTTTTTAAGAATAAGAAACTCACTTGTGTAATTTGCATAAAATTTCACTATACCTTTTGGTTCGTTGGGGTCATGTCACTATTTTGGAGGTGTCGTCACAAACTTCCTTGGGACTAGCAAAAATCAATGTGAGTGATTTTATTAGTTAAATTATTTTTCCAAAGGATCTCGTATAAGCCTTTTCTTGCTTCCTGAGAATCTCAAAAGTTTTGCACTAGTTTAAACAAAATATGATATGATTCAATAATAAGCAGTTGTAATAAAACTTGTTATTAAGATAAAAGTGCCCGAATGAAAAAAAAATGTCTACCTCTTTAGGCAATGGATATAAAATTATCTAACAAAAATTGCTTACTGATCAGATAAAAAACAGCTATAGAAGCTAAAGATGAGCCAAATTAAAAATAAATCTTATTCATAATCTTTATATTCCATGCTCGAGGTATATTGGTACCCTCCATTATTTCGATGTTGTAAGCCCTACTTGAATCAACCGTTGTGACTAGGAATGGCCATTCCCAGTTGGGATCCAACTTTCCAACATACGGTGTTTTCTCACATCTTACTATATTCCTTAGGATAAAGTCATCTACGTTAAAATATAAATGTTTTACATTGCAATTACATTGCTTGCTGAGCTATGATGGTATAATTCCATCATAAAAATGGCTTATTCAATTTTTAGCTTGATAGATTCTAGATCCATTTGAATTATGTGACCGTTCTTATTAGCCCATGAGTGAGGTATTCGTGCTTAGGAGTCCTATTTCCAATGGGGTTACTAAATCCATCCATAGGTCACAAAAAAAGGAGTCTCCCTGACTTCCCTTCTTAGAGTCTACTTAGAAGACCAAAGGATGTGTAAGAGTTCGGCCACCAAATCTCCTTTGTCTTTCTCTAAATTCTTACGAATTCCATCGAATACTGTTTTATTTGAATCTTCAACTTCATTATTTCTTTATGGATAATATACCGAGCTATATTACTTCCAAATACCATGATCGTTGCAAAATTCGTAGAATAGCAAACTCTTAAATTGCGTGTCATTGTTTGATATGAGGGTCCTTAGGAGCCCAACCCTAGCTATAACTTTCTTCCTAATTTATTTTACCATACTGCCATCTTTAATGTTAGATAGTGATTCATATTATATGCATTTGTTAAATTAGTTAATGCTGAATAGAATATCCTTATAGCTACAACGGATAAAGGATCGACTATGCCCATCCCCCATTAAGCAAATAATAAGTAATGGTTAAGCGATTGAGGTTGCCTCTTTGTTAACAGAGTGATGAGAAATTCTAGCACTTTGAACATTTTTAAACATACTAGAAGGCATTAATCTTCATATAATGCCACCAATATAATAATTTTATTGCTCAAAACGCCAATAACCTCCCCCTTTTTTATACCACATATGCCTTTATGGAGCTCCTACAGTACCTCCTTAACTTTGTTCGAATGCACACACTAAATGTATCGGCCTATGAAAGATCATTGGTATAATTTATCTTTGGGAGATTTGTATAAGTGAGAAACCTTTACTCTGGCCTTTTACTCCTCTTTATGTCATTAGGAAATACATTATCCTTAAAATACCATGGGAAAGGGTCTGTCCAATTGGGAAATTATACTAGTGCAAAGACTTGAACGACATTATGATTGGGAGGTTTTATTACTCTAGTTGGATGGTCTATATGAGGTATGAATTGACTACCAAAGCTACGGTTACTAAGGTATTTACATGGATGTCATTCACGTGGGGGAACTACTTAATACATGCATCTTGTAATTAGGGGACCCCTTATCGTTCTATCTCTAGATTGGTCGACATGCGTTCATATCATATGAAATATTATCATTTTTACCAAATACCTTATGTTAAATAAAATAAACTTGGGGATTTATAATACCCCCCGTACATATGCAATATTATCATAAGAGATGGTTGTAAATAAATATCTAGTTCCAAAACACTTTGAGATGTTTGTCTATCAGGAGTTTCTTTTACCAATTTCCGCATGAGCAATGCCTCATATTCTCCTTTATTATTGGATGCTTTGAAGCACAATCATATATCATGTCCAATAATTATGCCGTTTGGATTTACCAATATAGTGACAACCCGTAATATTTTGAGTTAGGCTACCCATCTATAATCAAAGTCAAATCACTTTTCACTTTTCACTTTTAGCAATGGTTGACTCCTTAACCATCGGTTGGTTCCCCAACTCTCATCTAATCAAGATTGATTTTTTACTCCCTTGGTTCTAATTCAACTACAAATTTCTCTAGAAATTTCCCTTTGATTTCTAGCCGGTGTTGATATTGAACATCAAACCTTCCTAATTCAATCGAACATATAAACATGTGCGCAAATAGGTCGAATTTTCAAAAACTAATTTTAGTGGGGGAAAAGTCATTACTATGATGGGAAGCCTTCTATGTAGTTTTTTTATTTTTTGAGATACAATTATATATGATAAATTTTCTAATTTGGAGTTACTACAGATCTGCATCGATCCGTTTGTTGCTAATGTAGTAGACTCGTTCTTGGCTTTTTGCCTCCTTTTGGACTAATGAAATATTGACAACGTGGTCAGAAATGGATGAGTATAAGAATAAAATTTATACTCATTTAGGTACAATCAGAATGCGTGGAGCTCCCAATTAGATATTGATATCGTCTAATGTCGTTTCGTATTCGTTACTCCATATATCCTTCTATCTTTCCATAGAACCTAGAAAAATGGTTGGCATCAATTAGAGGAATTTAAGACGAACGAGCTAAGATCCGCAAACTTCCTTGTGTTCTTCTAAACCTCCCTTACTAGGTTATTCTTAGGGGATTAGTTTGCTTGTAATTATCTTCAATTGCTCTTCAGACGAATAAATATCCAACGAATTTTTTAGACGGTACCCGAAGGAGCAATTATAAGCATTGAATTTCATCCAGTAGTGACATAGGATCTTAGGGTGCGTTTGATTGATATGAAAAAAATTTCCATGGAAAATAGTTATTTGCGCTCATGTTTTCCTTGTACTACCTTGATTGCAAACACTTTACATAAGAACAACACTCATTCACGTAACTAGTTCTCCATCTAAAAACTCATTTTTATTGAAAAATATTTCTTATCCACCCACCAAATAATTGATTTCCATGGAAAATAGAAAAATTAAGACCAAAAAGTCATATTTTTTTCGCTCATTTTCCAACTTCCCATCCAAATGAACTATTTTGCAAGGATTTTCCATGTTTGCCATCAAACAGACCCTAAAAGGTCTTTTACATATCTGACACATGATCGCCTTTCTTTTTTCGTTTTACAAGAATATTGTATATGGATACTTCCATATTATTTCTTAATTATTTCCTATACATATTTTTTAACATTCTCTAGTAGGTCGCCCTTGCACTCTTCGTAAAAAAAGGCATTACAGTGTTTTTTTATATACAAACTGTACAGATAAAAGAAGTCTTTTCCCGATTTGGAACGAACAACAAAAGTTATGATGTCTTGAATAAGAATAAAGTAAACCCATTCATTTATATCTTGCAGTGCCATTCATTTACTACTTTATTAGATAGTCACTTTGGAAACTCAACTTACTTTATGGACCTTGCCTCTAGAAGTTTTCTTTTTATTCCTTTCTTTATCTTTATCAGGAGCTGTGCGGCGAGCCTTCTGCAAGACGGGGGATAAGTTGGATCGAATTGTAACTTGTAGTGCACAACCTCTTGATATATCCTCGAGATGTCATAAGGATTTCATATAAACATATGTTTATAAATTATTAATAATGCAATTAGTTCTTAATTCTCTTCTTTTGTTAACTAACATCATATGAGTAAATTCTTTTCAGGAAGCTCGACATAAATAGATGTTTCTTTTAAAGACTCTATGAACTGATTGTTCGAAAAGACCCGAGTTTCCTTCACCTCAGGTCATTCGTGATTTAGTTGATACTTTTAAGTGGAACTCCCCTTTGTATTCTCTTCCTCCACCTTCTCTATACTCTTCTCTTTTTTTTTTTTGGTCAAATAATTGTGATTAAGCATTGACAAGTAAAGACATTATTCTCCTTGATCTCAATTACTCCCCAATCGATAAAGCATTTGAGATTCCAGTGATAGGTGGATGATGCCACTTTTAATTTGTGGAGATAACCGCTCCATATAATGGTTTTATATGGAAAATCGATGTCCATTACTAGGAATTAAATAAGCTTGGATATTTCCCGTACTCGACTTAGCAGGCACATCTTTATAGAAGAACTGTCATGTTTCTCGTAAATCCCACCAACGGGACAATATTCTTTTTGAAATCCCTCATGCGTTAGTTAATAAAAACCTTGAGGTACATGGTTTCAGAGGAACTCCCTAGTCGACCAAGAGTTTATTTATGTCTTAGTTTGTAATATGGAGCGTGATGACCAAAGTATCGTGATGGATGGAGGGTCCTTGGATTAAATAATAACACAAGCCAAATAATAACTGTAACAACCCCAATTTTCTATGTAAAGGTTGGCCAGACACAATACACTGAAGATGTGACTTGTCTAACAGTCTATATCATCCTCAGCATCAAAGCCATAGTAATAATAATACACTTGAAATTTTTAAATCATCATGCACAATAAACCATTTAAACAATAAATAATAATAAATAAGTTCAACACCCAACTAGTAAAAACCTTAATATAAGTATAACTAATCTCAGAATGAGTGAATAATAAACTTTAGGCTTATGCCCATACAATCTTCGAAATAATAAAAATGTCTGGAATGGAAATAACAAACCTAAACTAGGGTCAATCGAACTCGAATGACTGATGAGAAAATATGATTGCAAGTCTGATCTCCTGTTAGCCCTGCTATTCTTGTCTAGGAAAACCTAGGGGAAAACATTTTATAATTTGAGTCAGTACCCTAGAGTTGTAAGAATTATCTTACGAAATCAAAATGCAATTATGCAGTCAATTCACGTTATGCACCACCAATCGGCACTCACATGCAATAAGTATCTCACCCTTATCTAAGTGCAATACTATACACATATCAACCCAAGTCCCAATTATGAAGTCCGATAATTATAACAATAATATAATATTCAATTCATCTAACACAATTCATACACTGAAGCTAGTCATCTACATATGTGCTCCTAGTTCCACGAGTAACCCTTACAATATTACTCACAAGAAATAACATACCATTCATGTTGCATTTTTACGTAGTCTTGGTTTTATTATCAAGTCTACATCATTAGACTAAAGTGATTTAATCTCAATTAATTTATACAATTATATATGTCCTTACATATATACAACACATTAAGGAATCTACCTTCAGTGTCTCGTTCATGCTCTATCGGTAAGTCCGGAGGAGTCCTTCATCGAAATGGACATCGCAAAACACACACAAGAGGGGCGGTACTTACGCAGTACACCATTGCACGATCCACACCCTCGACAGTAACAATGGATACCAGCCTCTACACTTACCTCCTAATAAGTGGCACTGCCACGTAGGACCTAAAATAATGACCTACACAATGCCTAACCCACCTATGTCGACGCGTGCTATAGTCCCGAGATGTACGCAACCCTGACCTTGGAAATTGAAAATTGAAAATTGAGTAAGCAAAAGAATTCTTGCCTTAAACTATTGATTGGGATCCCCTCCTCTTGGATCCTTACTCTTTCTACCTTCCCTAGCCTTGGTAACCTCTCCAATGGGTGTGGGGTTGTTAGGGTTGTATTGTGGTGGATGGAAATGACTTCTCAAATTGCTAATTACCCTATTTTCATCACTAATCCTGAGTTGGTCATAAACTCTCACTTTTGGGGCCCAAACAAGCCCAAAACCACACTCGGATTGGCCCAATAACTCTTTTAATGGTATATCTATGCCACGCGGCCTAATTTTAGAGCCTAAAATACCTAAACGAGTCTCCAATTCATCCTGAAACACGCCCAAACTATATCGACCCAAGTTATAGACTTTATTATGTTTAGTCACTACATATTACTAATTTAATTAACATCCAATTTATTTTTACAAATAATCACATTATGCACAAATGAATAAAAAAAACCTGTGATCATAAATAAGAAATTTATACTCAAATTAAATTCTACCAAATTAATTTAAATTCTACTAATTTAATTTATTTTGGAAATAACGGGGTACTACAATAACTACAAATATACCAACTATACTCATATATAATTAAGAGCTTCAAATTTAGTGCTTGCCCAATATTTTTTTATTCTAGTCCATTAATATATTTTTTCACCATTATAGTCCTCCCTTGATCCTATACCTCATATGGATGTTATATTCAAAACTAACACGTGTATAATATAAAATTTCGGCTATACACTATAAAATCGATAACTATATTATACCTATCTTTTTAAACTTAATTGAACCAAATTTATATGTGGTAATCATATGTTTTTTTAAACTACACTATTTAACAACTTTTTGTGGAGAAAAACGCAACCTATGATTACCTTATCGATATTTAGTTTGAATTTGATTCCAAATGACTGCAAAAATTTGCATATATATTACAAAAAATATATCAATACATTATAAGATTTCATGCATACAATATTAAAAAAACCAAGTATTCATTATGCTCACTTAAAAATTTTAAGGGTTACTTTGGGTACCCTGTTTCGTTTTTGCATCCCTCGTAATTTATATTTTTGGAGATTTTATCCCCCAGAATGACTTTTAACGACACAAAAAATCCCGTAAAAAGTTTTAGACCTTGTTTTTTGAGACACTTTTTTGCGCCGCTAAAAGTCATTTTGATCGTTAGAGGCTAAAACTCATTTTAAAGAATTAATAAGGACCAAACCTTAAACAACTCAAATTTTAATTGTGTTGTAAAGCGGAAAAATTAGAGGTCATTAGATACCAACTACTTCCATAAAAATTCTATACATTCGGATCCCGCTTCTACTAAATTAAAGAAATCGGCCCTTATAACCACCTCTTGTACAATCATATAACAATCTTTAAGATACTTAACGCAAAAGATTTCATATACTATGGACACCACCATCTTCGTTATGTCAGCGTTGACACCTCCATCGTCATTGACAACTTTTCCGACGTCGTTGGAGCCACCTATCTCACCCACTTCAATGCCGTGAACGCCCGTTCCATCAACAACTGCAAACGTCCTCAACAGCCTCACCATTCAGACACCATCGTCGACATCCTCACTGTCTCTTCTGATTTTGCATTCCAAGTTTTATACTCCCACCACAAAATCAATCCATGTGAGTCATCTCTTCCAAGGGAGATCCTTATTCAATTGGCAAATTAGCAAAGACCGCGATATTTCCTCAATTATAATGATAAAGAGTATCTGAAATTATGAGCAAAACACACCAAAACATGTGTGAATCACTAATTTGAAGTGTAATTGTTTGGTTGTTGTGAGGAGTAAATCAAAAAGACAATATTGAGGAACCTGTGATTAATAAAGGGAGGTTTTATTTCAAACTTTTTTTTCCTAATCATCCTAATTTTAGTATATTCTTATTATTGGGTTGACTTCTTATTTATCGAAATATGCTTTAATTATACATGCAAATTCTCTGAACAAATTATTTCTCTTTTGTTTTTATATGCTTTATTCAACTTTGATATTTTTCACTTTTCCAAAATATACACACACATATCTATACAATTGCATGTACACACACACATAACAATATATATATATATATATATATGAGAGAGAGATAGAATCTCAGGTAAGGGTAATATAAGCTCATACCATATGGATTCTTTTTTTTTTTAAATACCCAAAAAAAATTGACTGATTTTTTTGTGGATTTTTAATATTTAAGGGTACCCATAAAAAAATCAGCTCAAAATGATTTTTTTGTTATTTAAAAAAATGGACCAATTTTTGGATTGTGTGTGTATTTTGAAAAGGTGAAAAATATTAAAGATGAAGAAAACATATACAAGAAAAAGAAAATAAATGGTTTAGAGTGTTTGCATGTGTGATTAAAGTATATTTTGATTTTTATTTAAAGAACTCCACGAGGTGGGTGAATAAATAAGAAGTCAATAATAAGAATATACTACAATTAGGATGATTAGGAGAAAAAAAGGTTTGAAATAAAATCTCCCTTAAAGCCCTTGTTTTAAGGGCAGACGAAAATTTAGGAGCCTAACTGTTGGAAGGTAGTGTATGAGAGACGAAAACGCCGCCAAGACAATTCCCCGTGCCGCCAGTGGCAAAGAGAGTGGGCTTCATGAATGGTAGGCCCAACCCAGCGTTTTCTTCGGATTAGGGGTCCCATTCAGTGAGTTTCACTTTTGGGCCTGTAAATAGAGGAGTGAGGGGCCCTACTGTCACGTGGGGGCTGCCTGCCACGTTGGAACAGAGAATGGCTGCTACCAAAATCACCTCTCATCTCCTCCCCACCAATTATATGCCTCCTCCAACGTGGGTGTTTGTTTCTACCTTACCACAAATTAAAAATGTGAAAAATGTTATATTTTTGGTCACTCTACCTTCCCCCCCCCCCCCCCCCCCCCCCCCCCATGAATAGTCATAGTACTACTCGACACCTTGCCCTTCTTTGATCTACTTTTTAAGAATCATTATCTTTTTTGCCCTTTCAACTTTCTCATAAAACAAACTCTAGTTTCTTCTATCAATTGATTACAATCAAAGATCTGGTTACACTGCTCATATATCATGGGTGATTCTTCTGCTTCATATATCCATCTGGTAATTTCATCATATTTTTAACGTGTTTTGTTCGTCTTGTATAAATTGTGATGGAGATGTTAATGGTGAGGTGATATATGCAGGTCCATCACCTGATTGAAGAGTGCATCTTATTCCGCATGACCAAAGAAGAGTGTATGGAAGCCCTCTCCAAACATGCAAACATCAAACCAGTCATCACTTCTACAGGTCACTCACCTTTCAGAACTACTATTCTATTCCAACTCTAACCACTCAATTTCTGACTATTGTTCACACACACATACACACACACACACACACACACATATATATATATATATATATATATTGGACACCCCTTGTTGGAAGCCCGAATAAAGAAGGAAACTTGCGTTAGTTCGCTTGACAAATTAGCTTAATAGATTCTATAGCTACATTGTTTTTTGTTAAACTTTAGATTTGTTATATTGAAAACTCCAACTTACAAATATTTTATCACTAGTGTATGGCGAACAGACCCGGTCTCGAGATTTTAGGATAGTATTTCTTAAAGCAAAAGAATGTCAGGCTTATTTTTCGAGAGTTAGCGATAAATTTAAATATTTGTATGTTCAATTTTTAACAAATTATTTTTGGAATGATTAAAACATGTCGATATAAATATATATATAGATAAAAAATTTAGGACCTTAAAATGCATCAAAAATTGGATGCTTGAGGCGGTCGCCTCTGTCGCTTCCCTTCTAAACCGCCCAGATGGCTTATCAGTCCCTCAAAGTCAAAGCTGTATATTAAAATTTTAATTATTAAAAAAGTAATAGTAAACAATGCATAAGATCCAATATGCTTATTATAGATTGTATTTAGATACGTATTAGCATTTATTACATATTCATGCTGACATGGTAAGCACTTATTACAAATTATTAAGAATGAAAAGATTGTGAGAAAATTCTGTTTGTACAAATAATATGCAAACTGATGTGAGAGAAGTATGTATAAAATATTAAAAGTGTGATTTTCATTATTATTCATAGGTGCCACAGCATTGTACAAAAAACATTATATAAATTATTTGTACAAATAAAATTATTCTAAGATTGCCAATATTGTTATACACTACTATAAAGTCATTTATATGCATGCGCATTTGGGTGTGAATATATCTGCACAAAAGATATGTATATTAGTTTGTTCACAGGAGCGTAGTTTAATTTATTAATGATTTATTTATTCAGTTAGTCTACTAGCCATGTGTCCCTCATATTTGTAAAAAGCTTACATAAATCTCATATTAATTTATTACAATTGTATCACAAAATTCACATTGGTTTATATGATACTGTGTAGTGTGGAAGGAGTTAGAGAAAGAGAATAAGGAGTTCTTCGAGGCCTACTCGAAGAAGAGAGATGAAAGAGCATCTGAAATGGAGATAACCCACAGAATCAACAAGATGCTATTGGATTCTACCTCAAAAGATTCCAATGACGACGACTAGTTTCTAATTTCAGACAACGATGTTGAAAGGCTTGGCTTTCAGCCACTGGATCTTGGATCCTTGCCCTTGCAATATTTAATGTTAATGCAATGCAGCCCAAGGTTGATCTAATTAGCTAGTAATTTAGAGAGAAAATTTGAAATGAATATTTAGAAATAAGACAAATAAAGACATCGTTGTTCTCATTTCTGTAAGTATTGGGAAGTGTGACTTTGAGCATGGAAATGATGCATTAGCGTTTGACACGTTACGTACACGTGTCGTAACGTGCCCTGTTTCACTATTAGCGTGTAATATGACAATATGTATGTATGGAGATGGATTTTTTGTTGTTTTGGGAGATGTATGACATGAAATATGGCTTTTACGAAATAAATGGAAGGGGAGGGGGCACGCCAGAATCGGGGGACCATGGGAAAGCCTCGTCACTATCTCAAGCTTGGTTTTCTAGTTTGATGGGTCACAACTTTCAATTCCTATTTCTACTATTAGAATACGTGGAGTTTTCTAATCTAAGTTTTATATCTAATGCATGGCTCATATAACTTGTAATTTTCCCAAATCACTACAATAATTTTCAGAAATCTAACATGGCTAATTTAGTCTTTGTTATTGATGAGCAATGAGACTTTTTGCTATATTTATGCTAAAAACTGCATAAATAACATCACGTTTGTCACTGGTGCTTAACATAATGTTTTAAGGGTCTTTGCAAAATAATCCATCCCAAAAGTCAACTCAAACGTTAACGTTATCGTTTACGTCGACCATTCATCTATTTCTTGTCAACATAAATTGTTGCGAAATTAATAAATAATCTAATACGTTAAGAAAGGTTTCGATTTGGTTAATAAGTACGTTGAAAATTTATTAAATACTTTTGACATCATTATAAATATTTTTTATAAGAAAATAATATTTATAATTTTATAGATACTTTTGACAAAATTAGATATACTTTATCAAAATAAAATAGATGCATTTTGATAAACTTAGCATTCAAATTGTTAATGCTAAAAACTAACTCTACGAATAAACTCTAGCTATCTTATCTATGTATGTATAAAAAATAATAGTCTAGAATCATTTGGAGCTGACACGTGGCAATTTAATTAATTAAGCATTGTCATCATTGTATACTAACTAATTGTGTCTTGAGAAGTCTAAACGTCTGCAATTGTGAGCTAAAAAAACTGCTCGCATTTACGTCATTTCCACTTCATTAAATCTCTTTCGCTTCTGTCTTGGTCTGTTTGTCTCCTTTTTTTCATTTACAAAGATAAGCATCCGATTATTTTTGTTGAAAGATGAGGTTCTCTTTATTCCTTCTCCATATTATTATTAATGTTCTGTTTGGGGTTTACAAATCTTTGGTAATAATAAGAATATCAAACATATGAACTTCTTATGCTTTTTGTGATGCAATCTTTTGTAATTGTCTCTGTTTTCCAGTAAGAGAGCCAGATGAATCTACGATTTGTTAAGCTTTTGTTATATCAATGCTAAATCAAATGTTTTGCAAAGACTGATTCAGCACCAGCCTACTCATTATCCACCATCTGAGGAGCTCAGTATTGGCAAAATCAAGTTCAAGGATTTTGATTTGGGAGGTCATCAGATTGCACGAAGAGTTTAGAATGATTACTATGCCAACGTCCATCTTTCCTAACTTTTTTTTTATCTCTTATTATGCTTTCATACCATTTTCCTAATAAGGTTGCCATCATTGCTCTTGGTTGCTTGCCATCTTAAACTATAAGCTTCTCAGTTTGATGTTTCATTATTTATTTCCTTGATCAATTTTTCCACATGATTTCATCATATCTATGGATGGATTATTCACCTAAACCCTTGATTTATTTGTTCTTAAGGATTTGTAATTTGTGGTGGAGGATTTGAACATTCGACATTTCTCTTTGATGGTATTGAGATATTTACAATATGTTTATCTCTTTAGTGGATTGGAGCTATTTTTTAAGGATTTGCAATATGTTTATCTCTTTTTTAGTGATGAGTTGTTATTGCATAATTGTTTGCGTCTTTTTTTGTAATTTGAAATTTTGACTTCGATTATAAACTAATGTTAACCTACGAATCCAAATGGTTGGGTTCTAATGAATTGGTTTTGATTTTCGGTCACGCATCGCGTGGCCTACATGCTAGTATCTAAATATAAAAATGGTGTCTCCTTCCAGTTGTTTGCCACGTGTCCACAATAAAGAAGCCCTTTTTCATTGAGATTTGCTCCTTTATTTGCCCCATAGTAAATGACGAGCCTTTTTCCCTTCCCTTCCTCTACTAACCATTTGGGGGTTGAAATCATTTAAGCAACTAATTTTTTTTAACAACCGTTTGGTTTCACTCTCCATATATTTATTTCTTTATCCTGCAAACCAATCAATCCCCATCCCTTCATCTTCAACTAAGCAAGCGAAAGGACGATAATTAAATAATCAGTTTCCCATGGATGCCAATTAGGGATGAATCCAAAACTAATTCAGATATTATAGGTTCTCTGTGATTTGAATGTATTTTGAGCATTTTTTAGTTGTCATTCTTACCCATTTTTTCCTATTATTATATTTCTTCCTACAGAAAAGCCTATGACTATGGAGATTTTGATCCATTGATTGCTACACTTCCATTAGGGGTGTATTCTAATATATTTTGTCCAATATTTTATCATTGTCTTTTACTTGGAATTATTCTTAGGTTTTTATTATATTAAAGTTTCTTCACATATAGAAAGTGATAATCCCGCACTTCATGAATGTAAAGATTGCTACACTTCCATTATATTAGAAGTGTCTGTCTTTATATTGATTTTATGTTTATGGATTGAGGTTCGAGAAAAGATTGAAGATTTCATAATGGGCATCTAATCTAATATCGAAATATAAAAATGGTGTCTCCAATTGTGAGTTTGCCACGTGACTTCAAAATAGAGTTGTAATTAAGACAAACTCTCATCACCTTATATATAGTTGAGCCCTCCTTTCAACTTTCCTACATGACTCTTCGCAACCAAGTTTACCTTTAAAAAATGATAAAGTTCGACCGATTTTTTTAAAATAGCAAAAAAAATCATATTGAGCTGATTTTTTTATGGTCCTATTGAAATGTTTAAAAACCATAAAAAAAAATTAGCCCAAAAATATTTTTTTACAATTTTTAAAAAAATGGTCCACATTCAGGGTCCTCAAACTCGGACCTCATGAGATCATTTTTCTTATATATATATATATATATATAATTAATAATTTGGTTTTAGTCTCCTTTCAATAGTTTCATTTGACACCCATCTCTTATTTTAAAAAAAAGGTCTCACCAACAAAATATTTCTATCTGAGTTGTATTTTATAAATAAAATTTATTATTATCTTCAACTTAAAAAAATAGTTTTACATCTATAAATGATTAATATAACTTTATTTAGTTATATGTATCGTAAAGTTAAGGTGTTTGAAAATCTAAAATTTTGTCAATTATTTATGTTTGATTATCCAATAAGATACTTTTGTAGGAAATACTGTTTCAATATGTTTATTACGATCCTTTAAGTTGGATTAGCACAATTTATATATTACAATTGACCAAGGTTCTAAATAACGCGAGCCGTGATCGAGACGTGGATGTCAAGTCTTAAGCCATAGAAACCTAGGCGAGCTTTAGGCGTAAAAAAATGTGAAAAGATATTTAGGCCTTTATTAATATATTTTAACTTTTTAACTATAATAAGGCTATTAAAAATACTAAAATCGTACATACCTTAAAATATATCTGAATATATGTAAACTAAAGTAATTTTTTTTTAAATACTATGAAAAAAAAGCGTGAAAAGTCGTTTAGGCCCAATCAATTTTAATTCCTATGCTGTAATTGGTCCGCGTCAGCGGCAACGGGCACACGTGTGGGTGTATTAAAAATCACGCATGTCACACGCATGTTCATTACGGCTGGCGCGGACCAATTACAACATATGAATTAAAATTGATTGGGTGTTAGGTATTTTTTGTTAAGGTTTATTAAAATGTTCATCTTTTATATTCGCTTTTGAGCCTCTCCCTATATATATATATATATATATATATATATATATATATATATATATATATATATATATATATATCAACCCACTTTGTCTTGTAATATAATGATACAACATATCATAACCCTTATTCTCTAGGGGTAAATGACTATTGAGAGCATATAGTCACATATCGAAAATTAAAGCTTTGCACCGCAATATATAAAACCTTTAGCCCTTCACTCATTATCGATTGGTTTAAGATTATATGCTCCTATCTTTACATTGTATCATAGAAGGTTATACATGACCCAACGATCCAATTGCTCCACGCCACTCAATATATATTTTTCCCATGTGTTGGGCTCAAGTCACTCCACACGTGAGAGGCATGTTGATATTATAAAGTCTCACATCGAGAAATTAAAGCCTTACACCATAATATAGACAATCTTCTGACTGTTCCACCCATTACCAATTGGTTTTGAGTATGATGCTCTAATATTTAACAATAGTGACGTAAGAAGACGCGGTAATTAGCAACACAGATCCTTTAGTTGATGTTGTGAGAAGCGTACTCCTTTTGAGTACAGTGAGACAATAGTGAGTTTATGATTTTATATGGTAAAGAATTTTCTCAAATTTATGTTGATTATCTTCCAAGCCCAATTGCGCATTTCACATTGAGTGACATGTGGAACTTGCTAACAAACTGTGTTAACTATGTGATGTAGCTTTATTCTTGAGTGTTTACAGAGGCCAACGATTGAAATCTCTAATCGCTTGGGATTGAGAATAATATATCCATATAGTGAGGGGTTGGTCACCTTGGAGTAAGCACAAATTGAGTTGTTTTATATTCAAGTATTTTTGTGCCACCGAGATCTTTTCATTTTCCTTTTCCCAATGTATAAGGGTCTATTTGTGTCTTCGCTCGCAATAAGATACATACAAAACAAAACCTTTTTTCCTCTCTCTTATTTAAAACTATACAAATCATAATTATGCCAATAAAACTCCTATTTATTAGTGATTCCACCAGTGAAAACTTTGTGGCAAACGTTGATATTTATCGTATAATTATTTAGAGCTTACTTTCCCTTGCTTGTTTTGGATTTTTGAAAATTACTACCATGTTTAGAAGAACTCCTACCAAAAGACAATTATGTGCGGAGAGAGAGAGAGAGAGAGATTGACGAACCTCAATGGGGTGACTTGACGCTAACGAGCATCACTGGAGGTCGGTGATAAGGGGGAAGATGGGTTTAAGGTTTATGTCCTTAGGTATTAATTATTAAGGAAATGGGGGAATAAATTAAATCTTTGTCATTTCAATTTTTTTATAGGGTTTGAGTGTCATTCTTTATAATGTGAATGTTATGCAAGTACATTATAAATTATATTTTATAACTATGGATGAATTGTTGTTTGAAAGTGTATGTATTCATTTATTATAGCATACTTGGTTTAATTTTGTGTCAAAGAATTTGAGTCCTTCATTATCAAGCCAAAATGATTGATTTCACAAATACGTTGTTTGGTAGAGAGATTTTTGTTCATTCAATATATGTGAACATTGAAAATTGAAGATAATACACTACTTCTCTACATCAAAGATTTTCATTGCCGCTAATTTCAAGATGTATCTTTTTACGAATTGTTTGTTGAATGTCGAATGTTATGAACACACACATATTTTTAATTTAAATTAGAAAAATGTTTTGAAATGAAACAAGTGACTTTTTATATTTAGATGTGATGTGTTTTAACCTAAGGGAAAAACAAGTGATTTTTTATTCATGCGCATGGTGACATGTTTTTGGTTTGACTTTTCCACTGCCAAAAACAGTGCGCACGGACCTATGTTTAGCTATGCGCATGACACTGTTAGATTTGTAAAAAATTATATAAATATATTTTCCTTCCAATTTATAAAATTTGAATTCTTCTACACTTCTCCTATATTGATAGGGTATTTTCAAGGTTGAGAGCATATCGACTGCATATTTTTTACGTCAACTCTAATGTTAATGTTATCTTTTACGTGGACCATTCATCTATTTCTTGTCAACATCAATTGTTGCAAAATTAATAAAAAAATTATTGCGTTAAGAAAGGTTTCTATTTTGTTAATAAGTATGTTGAAAATTTATTAAATACTTTGACATCATTATAAATACTTTTTATAAGGAAATAATATTTACAATTTTATAGATACTTTTGACATAATTATATATACTTTATCAAAATAAAATATATGCATTTTGATAAACTTAGCATTCTAATTATTAATGTAAAAAACTAACTCTACGAATAAACACTAGATATATAATCTATGTATGTATATAAAATAATATTCTAGAATCATTTAGAGCTGACATGTGGCAATTTAATTAATTAAGCATTGTCATCATTGTATACTAACTAATTAAGTCTTGAGGAGTCTAAACGTCTACAATTGTGATCTAAAAGAAGTCCTCACATTTACGTCCTTTCCACTTCATTGAATCTCTTTCGCTTCTCTCTCGGTCTATTTGTCTCCTTTTTTCATTTACAAAGATAAACATCCGGTTATTTTTATTAAAAGATGATGTTCTCTTTCTCTATTTCCATATTATTATTAATGTTCTGTTTGGGGTATACAAATCTTTAGTAATAATAAGAATATCTAACATTTGAACTTTTTATGCTTTATGTGATGCAATCTTATGTAATTGTCTCTGTTTTCGAGTAAGAGAGAGAGATGAATCTACGATTTGTTAAGCGTTTGTTATATCAATGCTAAATCAAATGTTTTGTAGAGACGGGTTCAGCACCAGCCTACTCATTATCCACCATCTGAGGAGCTCAGTATTGGCAAAATCAAGTTCAAGGATTTTGATTTGGGAGGTCATCAGATTGCACGAGATTTTGGAATGATTACTATGCCAACGTCCATCTTTCCTAACTTTTATTTATTTTTATTTCTTATTATGCTTTCATACCATTTTCCTAACAAGGTTTCCATCACTGCTCTTAGTTGCTTGCCATATTAAACTATAAGCTTTTTCAGTTTGATGTTTCATTATTTATTTCCTTGATCAATTTTCCCACACGATTTGATCATAGTTATGAATGGATTATTCACTTAAACCCTTGATTTATTTGTTCTTAGGGATTTGTAATTTGTGGTGGAGGATTTCGACATCCACATTTTCTCTTTGATGGTATTGAGATATTTACAATACGTTTATCTCTTTTAGTGGATTAGAGCTATTATTTTTAGGGATTTGCAATATGTCTCTCTCTTTTTTAGTAATGAGTTATTATTGCATAATTGTTTGCATTTTTTTTGTAATTTGAAATTTTGACTTTGATTATAAATAATTGTTAACCTACGAATCCAAATGGTTTGTATCTAATGAATTGAGTTTGATTTTCGACCACGCATCGCGTGGCCTGCGTGCTAGTATCTAAATATAAAAATGGTTCTCCTTTCGGTTGTTTGCTATGTGTCCACAATAAAGAAGGCCTTTTTCATTGAGACTTTCTCCTTTATTTGCTCCAAAGTAAATGATGAGCCTTTTTCCTTTCCACTCCTCTACTAGCCATTTGGAGGCTGAAATCATTTATGCAACTAATTTTTTTAACAACCGTTTGGTTTCACTCTCCATATACTTATTTCTATTTCCTGCAAACCAATCAATCCCCATCCCTTCATCTTCAACTAAGTAGGCGAAAGGACGATAATTAAATAATCAGTTTTCCCATGGATGCCAATTAGGGATGAATCCAAAACTAATTCGGATATTATAGGTTCTCTGTGATTTGAATGTATTTTGAGCATTTTTTAGTTGTCATTCTTACCCATTGTTTCCTATTACTCTATTTCTTCCTACAGAAAAGCCTATGACTATGGAGATTTGTGCTCCATTAATTGCTACACTTCCATTAGAGGTGTGTTCTAATATATTTTGTCCAATCTTTTATCACTTTCTTTTACTTGGAATTATTCTTAGGTTTTTATTATATTAAATTTTCTTCACATATAGAAAGTGATAATCCTACACTTCATGATTGTAAAGATTGCTACATTTCCATTACATTATAAGTGTATGCCTTTATATTGATTCTATGTTTATGGATTGATATTCGAGCAAAGATTGCAGATTTCATAATGGGCATCTAATCTAATATCTATCTAATCTATATAACTATATAATTTTTTTTATCTCAAATCATGTGAGGCTGACACGTGGTAGATATATTAAATATCATTAAGTCCCTCATCTTTCTCTCTCCTAAATCGAAATAGGGACGATCTCTGTTATGACCTAAGAAGTCACGATTCAACTCATCTCTAACTCTTCCCCTCCCCCTTCTCTTAACTTTTCATCTCCTGTGATGTCTCTTTGTATCTATAAATTCAAAGCCATTGAGGACTTTTCTCATTCATTTCCAAGATCTTCCCCACTAAGAACTTCTTCTTATCCCTCTCACATCTCCATCTTAATCCCAAATTTTCCTTCAGCCGAAACCTTCATGTTCTCTCACTTCAGACGCACCTTCCAAGGCAACCGACGATCATCGTTCACTACCACAATAGGTATTTCTATCTGATTTCTTAAATATTATTTCAATCAGTCTTCTCTTCTTAATATATTTGGTTTGTTTTTCCACTAATTTGGTATTTTCCACTTCGTTTGTTCAACTTTTACAGTTATTGGGTTTGGAGAGTATTGAGGTATATTATTTCTGCTTTTCAGTGGCCTTCTCTCTTTTAAACTCGGAAACAATGGTGATTTTCTACGACCTCACCCCTCTGGTGCCATTTCTCTTTTGCACCACGTTGAACGTTGAACATTCTTTTGAGGAGAGAGGAAGAGTCTACTACTTTGGGGATTTTGAACACTGGTTCGTTGGGTTTCAATGGCGCATGTTAATAATATAAGGGCTCACTGATTTTTTCTATAGGTGAACAGGATGGGACAGGTGAAATTTTCAAGTTGGTTTGTATTTTTTTGGGTAGTTTTTAGGGGCATCCAGAGTAAAATTGAAACATAAATTATGAGAGACCTACAAATTGGTCCTGACATGAGTATGAACTTGATTATCTTTATTTGCAGTGTGCTTGGTGGTCTTTTGAGATTGTTTGGTTTATCTGTTTTTTGTATTGGTTCTTTAAATTTAATCTAAAGAAATAAAATTAGATGTGCTAAATAGTTATGTTATTTCAATTGGCGATTCTGAATTGGTTTGTTAACAATTAATTTGTAGAATTTTCATAGTTATATATATATATATATATATATATAGAGAGAGAGAGAGAGAGCGGTTCTCATGCATACCCCAATTTGCATACCGCTGGCGTGAACCATTTTTGATAAAATAATAAAAAAATATTTTTGAGCTAATTTTTTTTATAATTTTTAAACATTTCAGTAGGACTACAAAAAAAATTCAACTCAAAATGATTTTTTTTGCAATTTAAAAAAATGGGTCAAACTTTGTCAGTTTTTAACAATTTAAAAACTGACAAAGTTTGACCGATTTTTTTAAAATAGCAAAACAATTCATTTTGAGTTGATTTTTTTTTCATGGTTAAACTGAAATGTTTACAAACCATAAGAAAAAAATTAGCCCAAATTTTTTTTTTTACTATTTTAAAAAAATGGTTCACACGGAGGGTATACAAATTGGGTTTGCATGAGACCCTTTATGTGTGTGTGTGTGTGTGTGTGTGTGTGTGTATATATATATATATACACAGTGAGCCTAGAAATTATAGTCTAAATTATAGGCACCTGGTGATGAGCTTAGAAATTAGGAGTGCGAACCGGACATGTGTCACCTGGCGGTGAGCCTAGAAATTATAGGCATACTCTCTCTCTTATATGGGCTCACCGTCAGGTAACACATGTTCGGTTCGCACTTTTAAAATGAGAACTGGTCCGCATAAGAGCAGTACTATATATGTGTGTGTGTGTGTGTATATATATATATATATATATTCGGCCACGCATCGCGTGGCCTTCAGGCTAGTATCTAAATATGAAAATGGTGTCTCCAATTTTGAGTTTTCCACGTGGCTTGATAATAGAGTTATAATTAAGACAAACTCGCATCACCTTATCTATAGTTAAGCCCTCCTTTCAACTTCCCTACATGACTTTTCCTAATAATTTTTACCTTTTGTAGAGGGATACATACTTGATAGCTCAAGAACCTGGGAGAGGAGGGCCCTAGAGAGAGCTCCTTGGCCCAAGTTTCTCAAATGCTCACTGAAATGGAAATAGGTGAGGAGGGCCCCAAAAGGGGATCCTCGCCCCAATACTCTCAAAGGTTAACAAAAATGCAAATGGGCGAGGAGGAACCCAGAAAGGGCTCCTGGCCCTAAGATACTCAAATGCTCACTGAAATGGAAATGGGCGATGACCCCCCCCCCCCCCAAAGAAAGGGCTCCTCTCCCCAAAAGCCTCAAATGCTCGTAGAAATGGAAATGGGCGAGGAGGGCCCCAGAAAGGGCTCCTTGCCCCAGAATCCTCAAATGTTCACATAAATGAAAATGGACGAGGAGGGCCTCAGAAAAGGCTCCTCGCCCAAATGTCTTAAAACTCACAGAATTAGAGTTTGGGAGAGGAAGGCATTAGAAAGGGCTTCTCTCTCCAAAGTACCCAAGAATTCACAATTTGAAATTTGGGCAAGGAGGCTCATTAGAAAAGGTCCCTCGTCCCAAATTCACTAAAATGACTAAATATGGTTGCTATAGAATCCTGCTCAACCATTGTGGTACGTTGGTCTGTTATAGTCGCCCTTTTTTCAACTATGGCAAACCATTACGCCTTCTTCTCTTCAATTCCCTCTTAATTCACACTTAAGCTTTCTTTAATTCTCATTCCAAACTTGTCATAACTAATTCCAATATTTTTAAACTTTAAAATTATCCAACTTTCTCCCTAAAACATTGCAAAAACCTTACATAACCCTAAAGTTTCTCTCTCAAAGGATCGATCGATCCTCTCAAAGAATCGATCGGTCCTGAACGCCCAGATAGTTTGCCTATAAAAGGGGGCCTCGACGACTACTTCAGGCACACTTAACTCCGGCTCTTAAATGTTGCATTTCTACTTTTTTTTTTCCTCTTTCTATCTAGATTATCCTTAAAACTCTCTTATTTTGCATTCTAAGCCCCCTTCAAACCAAGATCTCAACCTCTAACCCAAAAGTTCCAACTCTTTTCCCTTCTCACATAAACCAAAAAAAAAATTAATTTAAAAAAATTATTTTCCTTTATAAAGAAACCTTATATCCACATTTAAAAGAGTTGATCTCAAGTTGGAATGCTGCCAAAATGAAAAGTCACATGTGTTATATCATAGGTACACTTTTTTAACTCTTTTATTTTGAATTAAAAACTTAAAAATGGAAGAATTCTGTTGTAACACCACCCATAAACATCTTATTCTTCTCTTTCTTCTCTATACATGGATTTTCTTTAAAGGTCATGCTAGAACTACATAGACTCTGATTCTAACTATGATAGATACACATGCATGCTAGGGGACCAACCCCTAAAACTCAATTAAAATGTTGTACATATTTACTTGTTTTTATTCTTTATTTCCACAAATATAAAAAAACCAAGAACAAAACCTTCATAACCATGAAACACTTTCATAGAGGTTAGAGGATCAATAGATTTATGGACTCTACCTATTATTTTTTTAAACATATATTCTATACGGACAGTTAAACACACAAACCAATTTTTTTTCAAACTTAGTTTAAACTTAACTAATTAACCAAATTAAACTTGCACCGATTTTATAGAATGTTGTGTTAAACTTAACTAATTAACCAAATTAAAACTTGCACCGATTTTATAGAATGTTGTGTTAAACAAATTAAAAAAGTTTATCTTACCGTGAAACATGCATCTAGGTGATAATAGGGATAAAAATAAGTCAATTAACCACAACACCCGATGTACGAGAAAAAATTAAATGGAAAAAATCTTAGACGGCCTAGGCGCGTAGATTCACTATATCAAGAATTACACAAGGACGCGACAGAAGACTTACACAACCAACTTGACTCCTTCAATTATTTATGCATCTTCATTCTTTCGACCTTATGCTCAGCGACACGTAGGAGTCCACCTATGCACTACCACAACGTGTGCTCCTTACATGCCTCAGTATCCCCCATTCCAGGCTCAGCAATGGTTATAACAATACGGAGCCAACCGTGTTAAACCACAAGTAGGAATGGAGTAAACCACACAAAATGTACTCCTCAAATATGTTGATGAGTAAATAAACTATGGTGCCAAACTTGAAATCTCAAACTAGAATTTTTAATTGAAACTTGGATCTTAAAACAAGTTGGGTTAAACTAGGGTCTGAAGGCTCTTGGATATGTATTTTAAAAATAATTTCGAAAGCCTTGAGAAAATTAACTCATGCCAACACTCCTATTTAAAGAAAATACATGTTTAAAGGCCACACAATTTTCGAGGCAAGTCATATGGATGAAAACAAAGGGTCGTTTAAATGAAATTACTAATCTTGTTCGAATAGCAGATCGAATGACCTTCGAACTAACTCTTTCTGTCAAGAAGAAAAAAATCATTTGAATCTCTTTTGAATGAGAACATAAAACTCCTTTGAACCGCTCAAAGATCTTGTTCGAATGAAGAACGCAATTTCATTTGAACAGGTCATTCGAATGACTTTTCACAAAAATCAAATTTTCTTTCAATACCTTTTTTATGAAAAGTTAACTCAAACAAATTAAATCATACAACACCCAATGATATCCAAAGATAAAAATAATACACATTCATACCTCGTAAGATCCATGGTCATTGAAAATGTGGCATGAAACATAACATGATATGTAAATGCTCTAACTTGGCTATTACACTATTTAACCACACACATCATGGGCTTTGAAGCATAAATCGACTCAAGATCTAACCTATGAATCAAACAGTTTTGTCCAAACGAAATTAATTCAATTACATATAGATTGAATTGATTGGAAATTTCTCCTTACAGATATTTTCTTTTGTTTATTTCGGGAGAAAACACAAAAATAAAAACCTATGGGTCGTTAATCTCTCTTAAAGACTCAATCCCAACCACAAACGGAAAAATTACAGATACTTTACAGACACAAACATTGCGTACCTTACTCTTTTGAAAAATTTATCTCATCATTGCAAACCTTCACATTTAAACATATCTTTTAAATGAAATTTGAATATATAACAAATATAAACTGCATATAAAAAACCCTCCCACTTTGTCTAATAATCTCTCCCAAGGTAAAAATATTTCCAACGGAGTTAAAGAGTTAGATATCATTTCTCCCCTTTTTATTTAGGAATTAACAAAGAATAAGGTGCACAATATAAACAAACTCCCCAAAAATTTATGCAAAAAGG
Source organism: Sambucus nigra (assembly GCA_949130495.1). Classification (NCBI taxonomy): domain Eukaryota; kingdom Viridiplantae; phylum Streptophyta; class Magnoliopsida; order Dipsacales; family Adoxaceae; genus Sambucus; species Sambucus nigra. The sequence continues at coordinate 591,807,832 of OX422208.1, forward strand.
AAAGTAAGTAATATCATGCAATCATGTGAAGTAAAACATGCACCGACAAAAAACAAGGCAGCACAAGTACACATAATCCAAATAATGAACAAATGATACCAATTTTGATTCATAAATTGAGCATAAAATATCAATCAAATCAAGCAACACAAGATACCAAGATGGTCATAAAATATGCCAATTTGAATCAACGATTAAGCACAAGGCAAGCATGGATTAAATGAAAACACAAAAATACATACATACACATACCATATATATAAATATGCAAAGATACCAAATCGGCACAATCATATATAGATATAAACACCACAAAAGATACAAAACAAATAAGTTTTCCCCAATCATATGTAATAAATGTGTCTAAACCATAATATCATATGGAGTGAAGGGTTGTGAGCTAGAAATAAAGAAAATTTGACCCTATCACTCAAACTACGTCCAAGGACTTATATTTGACCTCATTAACTTATCAAACTTCGATTAATCCTCAAGTGAAAAATAAGGAACTCGTAAAGGAAAAACATAGACAATCCAAATATTGATGATTTTTAGATCAATAGCATCAAAACAATTAAGCTTCTATAGAACTCATTGTGCAAACCTATTGATCTTTAACTAAAAACCCTAAAAATAGATATATGTTTTTCTCTCTTTTTCTTCTGAAGATATCACTCTTTTTAAGCACAAATGCAAAAATTTAGCCTTGGAAAATTTTCTTTTATTTTTTCTCTATATTATTTTAGCCTTTTTCTAATGGTGGCCTTTCATGCAAGGAAGATTTTGTCCCCTCGCAACCCTTTCCTATTACTCATATTTTTATCAAACTAAACAAGCTCACAAGAAATGGTCCATGCATGCATAAATCCCCCATAGTCAATAAAGTATGTAAATGACAACATTGATAGGAGAACACCTCACTTAGACCATCCAGCATAGGCAGTTAAGATCTAAAAGAGCTCGTCCAATGTGTGTACGGAGGAATATGCAAATTGAATCCATTAAGAAAATCAAAGTCGAACTACTCCATGCAAGCATGATTAAGAAAAATCCTAAGAACTAAAAACCATAATCAAGTATCCTATACATATGGAAACATTGAATGAATGGGATTCAGACACACTGATTTGCCAGCTACACAAATAAAAAAATCTTGTTGAGTTTTTAAACTTTTTTTACAAAATGACCCCAATTTTAAGAAAATAATTCAAAAGACAAACAAAATATTTTTGTATCTTTCTCAATAAGTCACAATAAATGAATAGTCAAAATACAAAAGACTCAAACATCATAGAGCTAGTAAACACATATAACATGAAGCATAAAAGCTATTGTATGAAAATATACAAACACACTCAACCATTAGACTTAATATGAGAAGATGTGTAAGCATGCAAGAATCAACAAGTTTAACATTAAGCGCATCCAAATCCTATTTCATATCCCACATATGTGTAACGCGGCGATTTAGGGTTTTGGGAACCTTAGTGGCACTAGTCTTACTTCCTAGGACCTTTTTTAATATTAATGAAAAAACGCCTAAGGTTAACTTTCCTACCACAATGTGTGCACGTGTAAACATAACGAGGAATGTTACCGAAGGGTTAACCTTTTCTAACGTCATTAGAAGTGGTTGACCCTCTCAAAATTTGGGTATTGGCTTTAGTAACGAAAGCAACGAGATTATCTAATCCAATTCTAAAATTATCATTTTTTATTTAGACGATGACTAACATCTTATCCAAATTTTCTGACCTAAATTCCAAAAAAACATTGGCATTACTCAAGTCACTTAATCTCTCCTTTAACTCTTTAATCCTAGACTTGAGAAAATTAAAAGACTCATCAAAAACTAGGGATTCTGTTTCCAAAATCTACGTCAGGCCATGAAGGTTCTCTCTCCCTCTCAACTAGAATGAGTTTCTCCCTAAGAATCTTCCCACGTGCACTAATATCCTCAATCAATTTACTATCATCATTTCCTATATCACATTTTTTCAACTTAGTTTCTAACTTCAAGTTTATCTTTTTTTTTTATTTTAATGACTCCACACGTAACTTCATAAAGGCAACCTGAAGTTCACTCTCCTCTTATTCTTCTTATTTTTCATCTTCTTTACCTTCCACTTCATCACCGCTCACTTGGGATTCACTCAACTTGGCCTAAAAATTATTATGCACAAAATTATCTTCATCGAAAGACTTTTCATTTAGGCTCACGTGACTTGATGTGAACGCGGTGTTATTATGCTTAATGGGGGAGGCCAGCAGGGCCAAGGCCATCAGGGCTAATGTTAGGGCCAGTGGAGAGGCAATTCCAGGGTCAGTGCTTCACATGTGGCCAGCAGGGTCATAAGAGTAGAGCTTATCCACAGTAAAATAGGGCGTAGCATTAGGGTGACCAATAGGGACAACAAGATTTGATAGCTCCAGAACCAGCACCGACCCCACAGCAGTAGAAGCATGGACATATGCACTATGGGCGTTTGTATAACGTTCGGGATATACCGATGCCTCCAGCACCACAGGCGCGACCTGCATTAGGGGGTACATTTTTTATCCATGGGTCTGAGGGTAGAATACTTTTTGATACTAGTGCTTATCATTCTTTTATTAAGACTAGATTTGCACGAGCTGCAGGCTTATTAGAGACAGCCAACAGTCTTCTTATGTGTGTCGAGTCACCGATGGGTAGTGGTTCACTAATACATTCGATCTGCAGAGGAGTCAATATTTTGATTGGGAGACTGATTTTAGTGACAGACCTCCTAGTGTTAGACATGGAGGGGTACGACATGATTCTATGCATGGATTAATTAGTGAGTTATCGTGCGATGATAGATTGCTAGGAAAGGACTATAGTGTTCTCCATCCCAGGGTAGGAGATGTTCCTAGTGGCGATGCCTCTGCCTGAAGGAGGATCGTGCACTCACCTTTACTGTATTGAGGATGAGACCTCGTAGGACATAGTGGTACCTTCAGACTCAATTCCAGTAGTAAGGGAATTTGAGGACGTATTTCAGGACATACCCGGGCTGCCACCGAGTTAGGAAATAGAGTTTGTCATCGACTTAGCACCGAGGACGAGACTGATTTCTAGAGCACCATATCGCATGAATCCTTTAGAGATACGAGAGATGAGAGAGCAGATTCAGTAGCTCTTAGGTCCGGGTTTCATTCAATGGAGCACATCGCCTTGGGGTGCTCCGATGTTGTTTGTGAAGAAAAGGGATGGTTCTCTTCACTTGTGCGTGGATTACAGGGAGATGAACATGGTGACAATATGGAATAATTATTTGTTTCCTAGGATTAATGACTTATTTGATCAGTTGATAGGTGTTGCTTACTTTTTCGAGATTGATTTGAGGTCCAGGTATCACCAGTTGCACATACGAGAGGATGACGTACCTAAGACCGCTTTCTTATCGCGGTACGGGTCGTATAATTTTAGGGTGATGCCATTTGGGCTCACCAATGCACCTGTAGTATTCATGGAACTCATGAACAGAATAATCAGGGAGTTTCTGGATCAGTTTGTGATAGTAATAATTAATGACATCCTTATGCACTCGCGTACGGAGGAGGAGCATGCTGAGCACCTATGTATGGTTCTACAGATGTTATAGGACCATCAGTTGTACGCCAAATTTGGAAAGTGTAGATTTTGGCTTCAGGAGGTGAAGTTTATTGGCCATATTGTGTCCGACAGGGGCATATCTTTTTATCAGAGTAAGGTATCGATAGTGGGGGAATGGGGGCAGCCCACGACACCTACCGAGATTCGCAACTTCTTGGGGTTGGTTAGATATTACTGTCGCTTCATCAAGGGGTTCTCAAATATTGTTGGACCTTTGACGAACTTTGCTCGTAAAGGAGTACCACCAGTACTTTATTTGCCCAGGGGAGGATTGGAGTACCGGGTCTATAATAATGCATACTTACATGGACTTGGGGGGTGTTAGAGCAGGAGGAGAGGGCAATAGCTTATGCGTCTCGGAAGCTAAATCCCCACGAGAAGAACTACCCCACCTACGACCTCGAGTTGGAAGCGGTCATTTTTGCATTGAGGATATGGAGATATGACCTACTGGGGGAGAAATTCACTTTGTTCACAAATCATAAGTCACTTCAGTATCTCTTCACACAGAAGGATCTGAATATGAGGTAGAGGCGGTGGTCGGAATTCATGAAAGACTATCAGTTTGATATACAGTATCATCCTGGTAAGGCTAACGTAGTAGCTAATGTGTTGAGTCGATGGCCCACTGGATATTTAGCAGAGGAATGTAAATCAAAGTGGAGTGAGCTTCGACAGGCATATGAGATTGCTAGAGCGTACGTGGCTGTTATGATTATAACTCCCAAGATCGTTATGTGGGTAGTGAGGGCACAGGCAGAGGATCAGTTTTGTCAGGATAGAGTATGGAAGTTATTAGTTAATGGTGTAGAGTCTTACTTAGTCAGCTCAGAGGGAGTCCTACGCTTTAGTGGGAGATTGGTAGTGACTGAGGATGAAGAATTAAGATATGCAATTATAGCTGAGTCTCATGGTTCCAGTTTTGTGGTACATCCCGGTGGGGACAAGATGTACCAGGATGTGAGGAGACAATAATGGTGGGCTAGTATGAAGAGAGACATAGACGAGTTTGTCTCAAAATTTGTTACTTGCCAACTTGTGAAAGTTGACCATCAGAAGCCTCTAGGGATGTTACAATCGCTTGAAATCCCTGTGTGGAAGTGGGAGAGCATATCGATGGACTTTATCACTAGGCTACCAACGTCATAGTGGGGTCAAGATTCCATATGGGTGATAGTGGATCGGCTGACCAAGTTGGCTCATTTATTTCCAGTTCGCACAGACTATGAGATGATGTAGTACCCGCAGTTATTCATTTTAGATATTGTTAAGCTGGACGGAGTCCCAAAAAATATTGTGTCCGATACGAACAAAAAAATTTGTGTCGCACTTCTGGCGGCACTTTCACGAGGCCATGGGCACAGATTTACAGTTGAGTACGGTGTACCACCCACAAACAGATGGGAAGACTGAGAGGGTGAATCAGATGCTTGAAGATATGCCGAGGATCTGCATCTTAGATTTTAGGGGAGGAGAGGAGAGATACCTTTCATTGGTAAAGTTTGCGTATAACAACTCTTACCAATTTACTATCGGTATGGAACCGTTCTAGGCATTATACGGGAGGCCTTATCGGTTGCCCACTTGCTAGTTAGAGGTGGGGGAAAATAAGTTATTGGGACTCGAGATGATCCAAGACATGACTACCAAGATTGATTTGATCTAAGGACGTATTCAGATAGCTCAAGATAGGCAGAAGAGTTATGTTGACACTGACAGGAGACATGTGGAGTTAGAGGTTGGTGACTAGGTGTTGGTCTGAGTATCTCCTATGAAGGGGATTATGAGATTTAGCAAGAGAGGGATGTTGGAGCCGATATATGTGGGACCATTTTCTATTATAGAAATATTGGGACAGGTGGCGTACAGACTGGGACTTCCAAAGAATCTTCAACGAATACATGACGTGTTCCATATGTCATCACTAAAGAAGTACAGGAGGAGCGAGAGAGCCTTCTGGCATGTTCCACTTGAGGAGATTGACTTACATCCAGACGTCTCATATGGGGAGAGTCCCATGGATATTATAGATCGAGTGAGCATAAAATGCGGTCCAAGGTGGTGCCATTAGTGCGAGTTCAGTGGGAACACCACAATACTGATAAGTTGACATGGGAGCAGGAGGATGACATGCGAGAGCAGTATCCAGAGTTATTCACCACAGGTATGTCCTAATTTTGGGGATGAAATTTCTTTGTAATTGGGGAAGTATGTAATACCCCATATTTAGAAGTATTTTTAATTTAACTAATTCAGGAATTAATTAGGAAAATATATTTTATTTAAATTACGCGAGTGAAGTAATTTAATGTCATTAATTAATAAATGTGATTATTAAATATTAATCGATAGATAGATACTGATTAATATTATGTTATGATATTTACTAAGTGTGAATAGTAAATAATTGTGGATTATTGTTATATGACATAGCGAGTGATATGTGCGTATTTTATTTTATCTCAAACGGGAGTCGCGTGTAGACTAAATTGAGGTCGAGATAGGAAATATATTTTTTAATTGACTCGGATGGTAATTTAGAGGTCACAAATGATTCTGAATGGGTCGAAATAGTAAGAGTAGTGTACCCGAGGGTATAATTTGGGTCACGGGTCAATTATTGACCCAAACGGCACCTATTGAGGGAGTTTCGGGCATTTAGTAATAGAGGTTTAGGGACCTACGAAATTACAAACCCTATATCAGCTTATAAGGGTTGGAGGCTAAGGCTTAGAGGTGAGAAAAGGCATAGAATCCATTATAGAAAGAGAGCAAACCATTGTGAAGTCTTAGAGAGCGATTTGTGTGAAAATTGAGGAGTTCTTGCACCACCAACCAATTGAGAAGGGAGATTGGAGGAGAAGGCAATCAATCACCAACTCTAAGCCACAAAATCAGATCAAACAATCAAAGGTAAGTTGTTTATTTGCAAATTGTATTGAAGTTATTATACCCGTGAGTGTGGATTTATAAATAACTTGATTTTTGAATAATTCTTGGAAGAAAAGAATGAATTGAATGCATGTTGGGGATATGTTTGCATGTAATTGTATTAATATCTATAAAGGACTTAAAATCAGAAGAAAAAATGATTGTTACTACGGATTTAAATCTGGGTTTGTCATGAATAAATATGAAGAACATAAATATCTAGGGTTGTGAATAATATTTAGATTTTGATGATTCTTGGGGTGATTCTATGAATATTTGATAATGTTTTTACGTTAGGAATGAACTCTATACATAGGATTAATATTTGGTTATGTTAGGAGAAATTTCCATGAGGTTTAATGAGGGTTTGATGGAGTAAACATGGTGAAAAACTGGGGAAGACGAAGTTGCACCTGTTCAATCTATCGATCGACCTATGAATGTCGATCGATAGATGGAGTCGATCGATCTACCAAATCCATTGATCGATCGATCGAGGCAGAATTTTGATTCTTTTCTTGGTTAAATTTTTCTAGGGTAACCAATGATGGAGGGGAACCTTAGGAGTAATATTATACCTATGTGAGGACTTCATAGGGACCAGTAAAGGTATAACTAAGATCCATTAAGGTCATTAAGTGTAAGACTTATGGTGTGGACCGAAGGGGATAACCAAGTGAGTCATAAATAGAGAAAGTGGCGAATTGAGTTATGGAGGAATAGTAAACGTCAATTCAACATATATACCAGTAGATTAAAGATAGTAACTACAAAATTACCTTAACGAGGGGTAACTAGGACCCTTAGAGTTGTGTGAATACTCAAATAAACATGATAGCAAGATACATCGTAAAATAAAATGAACGAGAAGTATTAGCGTGAAAAATACTACGTATCAATGTGAATCATTAGGTTGTGTGAATACCTATGGTATAAGTACTTAGGTGGTGTGAATACCTAATGTATCTTAATAGTATTGGGACCTATGATTATCCAAACCAATACAGTTAAGTTCAAATTTGGGTCGATGATTATCCGGACCAAATCTAAATAAATTATATTTGGATCGATGAAAAATCCGGACCAATATACATTTGTATAACATTTACAATTGGGGTCGAGGGATACCCGGACCAATGGAAATGATAGGATAATTGAGGTCGATGATTATCCGGACCAATGATCCTTATAGTATATATTGTGGGTGAAACATATACCGTATGAATAATCTTCTTATGTAGAATAGTAGATAGTTAGATGACGTGCATACATCTAAAAAGTACATTGAGTGGATAATCTTAATTATAAAGATTTAATGTTAGATAGTGGACATCTAAGAAATTTATTTAAGTAGTGAGACTTAAATTATAAATATGGGAAGTTAACATGTGAGGAACATTTCAAATGTGAATGATTAACACATGAGAGATGTCAATAAAAATTTATGTACTATATGGGTGGTATGAGGAACTTATGCGAATAGAAAAGTTCGGATGGTACTATAGTCTAGTTAGTTTGGGCAGTATAGCTAGGTGGCATAAGTATAGAATGTTAGGTGTGCACAATAGACGAGATGTGAGTGAACTCAAGAGAGTGTATGATAACCTAACATGATTAATAAATAACAGATTTGAAATTTGTGATAAACACTTGCTAAATATTTTCAAAATGCTTTGAGTACTAACTCTTGTTATCAAAATATTTTCAAAACCTTTTAGGTGTCCAGCCACAGGAGCATCAGGCGTAACTTCATTCCAGGACTCGGAGTTATAGCATTGTGGATGCTGATAGGATTGTTTTGATTAGGGGATTCCTCCATTCAGATCTAGTATAGGATCTCATTTTATATTCCATGTTTGGACATGTTGTCTGTTGGCATTGATTTTGGTTTTCAGTTTCAGACTAGTGTTGATTTATTTCATTTATTTTGGATTTTTAGCCGATGGTTTATTCAGCAAGACTTTATTCATTCATATATCGTGATGGTTTGGACTTTATTATTTTGAGTGTTTAATTTTGTTTTCTGTACGATTCATTTATCTGTGCTAAAGAAAGATAAAATTTGGCACCGGTCTAATTTCACTTAGGTGGTTAGTAATTAAAACAGTTTTCGGCAGTGATGCTAAGAATGAACCAATCTGTATACTATGATTTAATTTAATAAAGGAATGATCACCCAGTGTTTAATTAGGCGGGGTGTCACAGAGGGGAGGCAATCGATCGACCCTGCCAGGACTAATCTACTTCCTCCTCTCAGGTTTGCATGCAAAAACATCCATAACAGTCCCAAACCTTCGTGGATCTCCATGAAAATTTTCCAAACAATTAAATTAACCCTAGTATATTATTCTAAGTGAATAATAGCATTACATCCCCTATCAATCACCTCCAAATATATAAATATTGAAATAATTATACAACCGAATTATTACAACCATATCGAATCTAGATGCGGAAAATAACTACGGAGAAAGTACCATATGATTTAATCACATAGAAAAATATGTTTGAGCGTGATGGAAGGGATATATATGAATAATTTCTACAAGGACATGTTAGGACAGATGCATACACAAAGATAGACCACCCTACAATAGTAAAAACTAGGGTTTCAAGTTTGGACAACATGAACCTTTTCAATAGACGATAAATTTAAACTAAAAGATCATATACCAATTATTGGGGATCAATATATGCGGAATAAAAAAGTTCATCCATGGATCTTCTATTAATCAAACATGGGAAAAAGATAAAGCTAAAAACTAGGTTTAAAGCATAAACCTAGGGTTTAGAATATAATATCTTTGCGGATTCGGTTGCAATCCGATGGGGAGAAAAGTATTTGTTAATAATGTAAGGATGATTCATTTTGGATCTCTAAAATCTTTCTTAAACCTTTTGAACGCTAGGATCTTCTAGTGTATGATCCTCCTCAAAGTCAGGCAAGTGGGTGGACACATTTTGAGATGAAAATCTTTGCGTATGAATGAGATATGCTGGTCTCTCTCTAGCCTTCTTTACAAAAATGTTAATAATATTTTATGTCACCCCTCTCAAATCCTAATAATGAATAATAATGATTAAAACTCCTTCCCACGTCTTTATATACATGTACAAAAGGTAGGTTTGGGCTGCACTGGGTTTCTTGAGAGTATAGGTCTGACTACTTGAGTATTTGGACTACACAAGGGACCTAAGAAAATAAATTAAATTATATCCACATAAATACTCAGAAATACCAAATTATATTTATCGTAATTTTATTTCCTTTCTTTATTTAATCATAATTAATTCTACTGAATAATTATGAATGCACTTCAATTTAATTATCTCAAAAATTACTCAGATATAATGAGGTCTTGTTTGCGAAGTTAATTATAGTAAATAATATGATTTCATGAGTTAAGCTTCCTATACCCGCTTGTTTAAATTAATTTACTGAAAATTGACTTTAACCAACATATAATCATTTTCTTTATTCTCAAACGTAACGTATTGTTCTTCTTCATCAAGTTATAAAGGAATCCACTGATCAGGTTTACTAGTGGAAACAAATATTATAAGTCTATTAAGGGGGCATCAAAATAATAGGTATTCCCAAACGCAGATTCCTCTAGATTAAGATCTAAGACCTACTTGCATAAATAGCATCCAATTTGCGGAGATAATTTGATTCAATCCAATATTTAATTGCACTTAGAGCAATCAAATTAACAATGACATGAGCAATCTAATCCTCATAATTCTCAGGATTAATAATATATGCACCCTTTTTAAATGGTGTGAGATTGACTGAGTCTAATCAAGACAACCTCTAGACTCAAATCTCACAGGTGGACGTATTCAAAATATTCCTAGGATGTACAGATCACATTACTCTATTGAACTATTATATAAGTTGCCGAACCATCATAGAGGTTACCGTAGTTTTTAAATAAATTACTAGGATTGCATCGCAACCATTTCGATAGGATGTCAGCCTCCAATCTATGTTGTGAACTTTTCAGTAATGCTAGAACCAGAATTCCAAGTTCCTTGTGATCAACCCAAATCTGAATCACAGGAATTCCTTGTAAGCTCTATTGATTGACATTTATATATAAAACCATATATTTAAACAAATATAAACCGTTCTCACAAACTTGATTCTCATTTCAAAAGGAATTAAAAAAATCTTTATTAATCAATAATAAAATGGCTTACACATTGTTTTATGAATAAACCCTGACAATAATAAGCTTCACGGAGCTAGTAAGATCCTTTGCCATCCATTTCATTGGGGCATAGAAGATGAGGAAGCCTGTCACTTCCCTTATCCACTTTAGACATAAACTTGGAGAATCTCTCAAAGAATATATTAAGTGGTTCAACAAAGAAGCCCTCCAGGTCCACAACCTAATTGACTCCTTTTGTATGGTCACTTTCATCTCAAGCATCACTTCAAAAGATTTATTGAGGTATTTTAGAAAGAATCCTCCAAAGTTTGTGACTGAGCTATTTGAAATAGCTTAAAAGTATATGAATGTTCAAGATTCCATCTCAACAAGGCATATTATAATCTCTCCCCAGCAAGGTAAAATGAAAGAAGTCTTCTCTCTCAATGGGGTGACTCAGAAGCAGCGGAGGCTAAGAAGAAGAAGGGAAAGGGTAAAAATAATGGTCCTCTAAGTTCCAAGAATTACACCCCTATCACAGCCACCATAGAGGAGGTCTTTATAGCAAGGGAAAATCATAATCCCTTGCATTAACCAAAGCCTATAAGGACTAATGATGACAAAAAGAGATAAGTCCAAGTATTGTCAATTTCACTGAGACCATGGCCTCAACAAAAATGATTATTTCAGACTGAAAGAAGTCGTCGAAGAGGTGATGAAGATGGGTTATTTCAAATAATTTAAAGCTAAAAATGTTGGCATAGGTTGTCACAACAACAATAATAACGAAAATAAGAACTATGCCCCTTTGATTGATGTCTAAAACATCTCTGGGGAATTTACCAGAGGTTGGATCTTTGGCACAGCCATAAAGTCCAACCTTAGAAGCATCCAACATGAAGGAGTGAAATTCAACCATGTCTTTCTCCCACATTAAGCTCCTATGGGAATTTTAATGATGGTATTTTAAAAAATAGACCTCTGGAGGATCTATCTTCCTCATGACGACCCCTATGTAATTATTATGATCATGGGGAATGCCAACATGAAGAGGGCCTTCATTGGCATAAGAAGATATGCAGATATTCTATTATTAGATGCCTTTGAGTCCATGGGAATTGGTACAAAACATATGCAACCTACCACCTCTACTCTCATCAAATTCAACGAAGAGATGACTAATTTTTAGGGATATGTCATCCTCCCCCTCACCCTTAGTTCCAAAAATCGATGCAAAACCATTTGGAACAAGTTCATAGTGAGTGAGTCTTCCCTCGTCTTATATTGTGATATTGGGAAGACCATCGCACAAGGACTTGGATGTTGTTATCTCAACCCGAAGGTTGTAATGACGTTACCAACCCCTAAGGGAGAGGGGGAGGTATTTGGAGACCAACAGAATACTCAGGAGTGTTACATCACCTTAATAAGAGATAAGAAGAGTCCATCAGAACCTTCCCAAATCTGATCAGAGGACCTAAAAATCTCACAGAAGAGCCCTGAGGTCTTGTTAGAGGTCTTAACTCCTCCACCACCAATATCTGAGCTCCCCCTAGATAGCCTAGGTATAAGTCTGTTAAACATGGATAATCTAAATCCAGTAGATGAAGAGAATTATTAAAAGGGTGAGATAGATGAGGCTCTAATAACCGTCTGCATTTATGTGGAGATCCAACCAAAGAAGTTTAGATTGGGGTTGGCCTGTGCTCTTCCCTTAGAGAATAGCTCATCGAGTTCCAAATGGAAAACAAAGACGTCTTCTCCTGGAGCCACTCAGATATTTTTGGAGTGGATCATAATGTCATGGTCCACCACCTTGGCGTGGACCCAAATCACAAACCAATCCGATAAAAAAAGCTTGTTTGGCCCAGAAAGGAACATTTCTGCAGCAAAGGAGGTTGAAAAGATCTTAACAACCAACTTTATTAGAGAGGTCAAATACCCAGAATAACTATCAAATGTGGTACTGGTGATCAAAGCCAATAAAAAGGAGGATGTATGTTGACTTCATTAACCTCAAAAAGTCATTCCTTAAGGACTATTACCCTCTACCTCAGATTGACACCTTGGTTGACTTACCAGCGGATCATGAGCTTCTCTCCTTCATGCGTGCCTACTCCGAGTATAATCAGATCATAATGGCACCTTGCAATGAGGAAAAGACTTCATTCATTATAGAAAAAGGTACATCTATTACAAAGTTATGCCTTTCAGACTAAAACCTTCAGGTGCTACTTATTAGAGGGTTATGAACTCCATTTTAAAGACCTCATTAATAATACCATTCAGATCTTTGTTAATGACATGCTAGTCAAAATCCCGGAGGCTCAGAACCATGTACAGAACCTCAGAGAGACCTTTTCCCTCCTCTGAAGGAATGAAATAAGCCTCAACCCAAAGAAATTTTCTTTGGGGGTTAATAGGGACAAGTTCCTTGGGTTTATGGTCACCAGGCAAGGCATATAGGCCAACCCATAGAAAATTCAAACTTGATTGTAAATGAAGACCACAATAACAGTTAAATAGGTACAAAGCCTAGTTGGAAGAGTTTTTACCCTCAATCAATTTATCTCAAAGGCCACAGACAAGTTCCTTCCATTATTCAACATATTCAAAAAAGATTTCATATGGACTCCTGAGGATGAGGAAGCTTTCCAGAATTTTAAGAAGTACCTAGACTCCCCACCACTATTGCCCAGGACTATCATTAGGGAAGATTTATATTTGTACCTTACTGCCTACGAACCACGATTAACTAAACTCTAACCTAAGAGGACACTACACCAAATCTGCCCATTTGTCAAGGTCATTGACCTTGACAAATTCACCTTGTCAAGGTCAATGACCGTGACATTTCGAGGCGAGACAACTTTTTTTGTCACGGTCGTGTCACGGTCATTGACCTTGACACAAAACTCGCGTTTTGTGTCACGGTCGTGTCACGGTCATTAACCTTGACACGTTTGTCACGGTTTAAAACCGTGACTAAGCCGCGACCCTTTTTAAAAAAATTGTCACGATCATTGACCGTGACAAGCCCGTGACAAATGTTGTCAAGAACTTGTCAAGGTCAATGACCGTGACAATTCTGGGCAGAATTTAAAAAAAATCTGCTGGGCAGTATGGCCACCGCCACTGCCCAGCAGTATATTTGTACCTGTTATAACAACGTTGTACCTGTTCCAAACATCATATATCCAACACAAACTAAAGATAATGCAAATATATATTCATGACAGTATAATCCAAATTTTCAAAGTAAAAATAATATACATGACGATATAATCCAAATATAATTAAAATGGACAAACTTAAAAATAATGTTACTACATGTCTTGGGTAAATGTGAGGAGGTGAGTAGGCCACACGACATACGAATTGACGCACCCACTAATATATGTTGTGCCGCATTGTTCACGCAACCACAGTAGGGAGTTCTCCTTCCCGGGTATGACATGCGTGACGAGCACCCTGGACTCCATCCCTTGAAGCACACGTCCATGGACTATTCCACCCTCGATGATATCCGGGTCCCTCAACCCCCGCCCTATCCGCTAGCCATCAAATATGTCCAATATGAACACGCTCGGCCAACCAATCGTCGATAATGGTCTGTTGGAGGGCGTCAAATAGGGAAGTGGATCGTCGAAGTACGAACGTGTCGGTGATGAAGCAGCGAGGTCCACATCCTCGTCATCCTGCGCCTCGTCCTCCCGCACCTCCTCTTCCTCCCGCACCTCCTCCTCCACCGCCTTCTCCTTCCCTTTCCCTTTACATATCTCTTTACGGTCTCCACCCAACGTACGCTTCATGAATGCGTACATATCTTGGACCGTCGCCTCCAAACGGGACAGCTTCGCGTCGTGTGAATCCACCGTTCGAGCCAACCCGGTTTCGCTCGTCTCCAATCCGATGATCCTAGATTTGGCCACCCGCGAGCTCACTCCCCTTGTCCCCCCCTTGCGATCAGAGCCAAGCACTTGGCTGAGTGCGTCTGTGGACAAAGATTCCTTGTCGGCATCAGACTGCGACTCATGCACTTCCTTAAGCTTTGCCTGAAACGACAAAAAGCACATGATTAGTAAAATAAGTAAACTAAAAAATTATAACGTAATTAACAATAATTAAACTGTCGGATTACTTACAATCGTGGCCGCGACGCTCGGGGACACCTCCTTATCCTTCCCCTTCTTCGTCCGAAGAGCCACATAAGTATCGAGCCTATGTGGCTTACCCCCTGGCCCACTCCCTACCCCCTGAAATAAAATAAAGTAAAGTAAAATTAGTATCAGCCCCGCAAAGTAAAATAATATCCAATAATATATTTCTGTAGTTATAGATAAATTAAATATTACCTTCATCCTATGCTCCACCTCAGCGTAAGAGGTTCGGCCGGAGTAGTGCACGTCCGTCTTTTTAGCCCGATTTTCCCTCCCCGATTGGCGAGATGCCAATTGTCGATCCTCGATCTCATTGTCAATGAACTTTTGCCATTGTGCCAATGAGATCGGCTCCTTGGGCGGGACGGATCCGCGCCATTGTAAAATGGTCTCTCGTGTTTTTCCAAAGTACCGTGTCCGCATATTTTTTTTCCACGTCTTGTGTTGCTCCCTCAACTGCTCGAAGACGGAATCGCGTAGCTTTGGATCCAAGTTGAATTGTTCCTGTCCAACAAATACAATGTTAGTTGCGAATAAATATAAATATAAATATAAATATAAATATAAATATAAATATAAATATAAATATAAATATAAATATAAATATAAATATAAATATAAATATAAATATAAATATAAATATAAATTGAAATTGAAATTGAAATTGAAATATTCATATAAATATTACCTGTAGTGCCGCCCAAACAGCTAACTTGAGCTCATACGGCACCTCCTTCCAACTCATAAACCCCGGGCCGATGACCGTCTTTAGCAGCTCGAGGGATCTCGCTAAAAGCTCCGACTTGTTTTCGACGGTAATCCCAAATTTTCCATATTTGGGGAGCCTAGGGGCGGAGGAGCCCTCGTCGCCTCCGCTACCACCGAACCCAGACGACGACATCATCATAAACAGCATCATCATCTTCGCCCTAACATCTGAAGGAGACATTTTTGCTGTAAAAAAAATGTTATTAGTACAGATAAAAAAAATGTTATTAGTACAGATAAAAAAATGTTCCGTCTATATTATAACGTATGTGTAAGTTCTGTCAATACCACCCCCGCCACACGCACACACACACACACACACACACACACACCACCCCTACCCACCCCACCCCACCCCCACCCCCGCCACACGCACACACACACACGCACACACACACACACACGCACACACACATATTTTGAATGAAAATATCAATTATTTATAAAATTGATGTCTACTTTTAGTGTTGTGTATATATGTTAGTCTACTTTTGCTTTTTTTTTTAAATAATCAATTAACCAAATTTCATAATAGTGAATAAGGGTTAATCCTAGCCATTGATTAAGTGTATTATTAGTAAGTACAAAAATTAAATATGGACTCTTAATCTAGGATATAAGGAGTATTTGTTAGTGAAATAATAATTTAGTGATAAAAACACACTCGAACACTACCAAGTTTTGACGACACGGGTCTCTAGAAAGAACAACAAGCATTTCCAAATTACACGTCGAAATAATACATGTTGTATAATAATAATACAAGTGCATGCTTTGCAATCAAAGGTATTTATCTTTAGGGGTTTGTAAATTTAGGATTTATTGTAATATGTATTTTGAAAATAGGACAACAAACATTTTATTTATGATTTTAGTCCCTATTTCTGAATAAAACCGCTGGCGCGGACCCATATTCATAAAACGTTAACCAATTATAAGGATAAAATTATCTTAAAATGATTGGTAGGGAATGTCTATGAGGTGGATGATAATTTATTTGATATTTTATTTTTTTTCTTTTGGTTAGGTTATTAAGACTTTATTTGAATTGATATCTTAGTAATTATTATTTAATATTTATTTTGAGCAATTATCTTATATTATTATTATACAAACACATCGGGAAATACGCGTATGTGAAACTCTCCCTAATGTTTAGAATTTATAATTATTTGGCTAGCAGAGTTTGTTTTATAAAGTTACCATTAAGTTTACTATTGATGGGTTGTCTCTATCTTTCGATATCTATTTGTTTATCTCTATTTATGTTGGAGCGTCTGGCCATGGTACATCGATTTTTCATATAAATTGAACTATAAAAATTATAAAATAATGCAAGCAATATGTCTATAATGAAAATTGACTTTATCAAATAAATAAGTTCATAATTAAAACTATTACAAGAAGCATGATTTTAGTTTACTACCACAACATTTACAATGTAAACATTATGTCCATAATTGATTTATTTTTGTGGTGGGGTGGGGGTGGAGGGGTGAATAATAGAAGGCTACAAGGGATTTACCAATTTTGCTAAGTGTGTATGTGACATTACTTACTAATTTGGTGAGGTATTGATGAATTTCATTAAGTAATTGCTAATTTTATTAAGGTATATGTGAAGTACATAAAGTTTATGTCCAAATTTAGTAAGTTATATATTAATTTTATAAGGTATGTGCGAATTTTATACAATATCTGCGATTTTTGGTAAATTTTTCGTTTAAACTTCTATAATGTATATTTGAAAAGAGTAATATTAGGTATACCAAAAAAATGAACCCCAAAAAATAGACCCAATGAAATTTAACAATGCATTGAGTGATATTTTTAGTAGACTTCATGTGAACCCCACACACCAACCAACGTGTTGCTTACATTTCTCATTAGGTTCATTTGAATTTAAAAAAATATATTTTAATTTGGGTCAGTTATTTATTAATTTAGTAAGTAATTGCACATTTGTCCATGTAGCGAATTTCAAAAGTAAATCTCAATTTCATACTCACTACAGTATAGTAATGTTTGATAAATATTTTCTCTAATGTAAATATATCATACAAGTAAACCACTCCAAAACTCTCACCCTCATATATGAGATTTAGGGCCTCTTTGGTTTTCTATGTTTAAATACAATTCTGATAAAAATTTACGTTTGGCACACCTGATTTTTAAATACTGTATTAAAAGATTTCCGTGTTATAATTAAGTTTTTCAGAAAATAGCAAAAGGGTATTTTCTAATTTTTTTTTTTAATTTTCACCACACACACACCCCACCTCACCCCTCCCCCACCACACACCACCACACACACACACACACCCCACCCCTAACCACCCCCTGCCCCACCCCTCCACCACCCCCTCCCCCACCACACACCACCACACACACACACACACACCCCACCCCACCCCACCCCACCCCACCCCCTCCCCCACCACACACCACCACACACACACACACCCCACCCCACCCTCCACCACCCCCTCCCCCACCCTGCCCACCCCGCCCCACCCTTCCCCACCCTATGCCCCACTCCACCACCCCCACCCCCTCCCCCACCCTGCCCCACCCCGCCCCACCCCCACCCCCTGCCCCCCTCCACGCACACACATACACACATATATATATACACATACACACAAATATACACACAAATATATATATATAAATGAAAGAGAGAGAGAGAGAGAGAAAATGGACCTGAAAGTAGAGAGAGAGAGAGAGAGAGAGAGAGAGAGAGAGAAGCGTCGAGAGAGAGAGAGAGAGAGAAATGGAGGGAACGACGCGGGAGGGAAAAAAGAAGGGGGATAGGGTTTTTGCTTCGAAGATTGTCACGGTCGTGTCAAGGTCTTTGACCGTGACAAGAATTTAAATAATTGTCACGGTCAATGACCGTGACAAGTCCGTGACAAGTAAATTTGTCACGGGCTTGTCACGGTCAATGACCGTGACAATTCGTTGTCACGGTCGTGTCAAGGTCAATGACCGTGACATAAAACGCGTGTTTTTTTGTCACGGTCAATGACCTTGACAAGGCTGGCCGGCTGAAAGGTGACAATTTGCCCATTTTGGTGTAGTGGGATTTTGGGGTCTAATATCCCATTTACTATGTCAACCTAGATCTAGAAGGGGATGAAAGCAAGTATATGAGTATGGAAAAAATGACCTTCTTCCTTATCATCTCAGCCATACGACTAAGGCCCTAATTCCAATCCTATACCATTGTGGTCATGACTGATCAAACCCTTCGATAGGTCCTCTAAAAGCCTGATACTTGAGGATGGCTTCTCAAGTGGTGTGGAGTTAGGTGAGTTTGATGCCAAGTATCATCCATAATGGATTGTCAAGGGTCAGGCCTTAGTTGACTTCTTTGTGGACTTAAGAAATATAAAAGAAGTGGCAGAAGACTCCAAAGGCCTGGAGCAGAGGTCAGATCAGTTCCCAATGAGACGAGACGACCATTGTACCAAGAGATAGACCTCGGTTCTCCTGTAAAGGTCTTGCACGTGGATGGCTCCTCAAACATCTTAGGCAGTGGATATGTACTTCATATGGCAATCCCTGAAGTGGTTACTATCTCTTTCTCACTCCATTTCAATTTTAAGGCCTTTAATAATGAGGTAGAGTATAAAGCCTTAGTGACAGACTTAGGTCTAGACATCTATTTAAAAGCATAATGTTTAGAGGCCATTAACAACTCTTAGATAGTGGTCAACCAATTAACTGAGATCTGTGAGATCAAAAGTGATAAGATAGCAGGGTACTTATGAATTGAACAACACCTCATCAAAAGGATCCCTAAATTTTTCATCATAAGGGTCCCACTCGTAAAAAAATTAGAGGTTGACCATATTGTATTGGTGTCTTCATCAGATGAGCTATATCCATGGGTCCTAGTTGTCACCTTGGACTAGCTAAACACCCAGCTCCAGATTAATACTGTAAAAGTTAACCAGAGCTCAGACTATACCACTCCCATCAAAATCTACCTCAGAGATCAGCCTATTAAAAGACAAGCTTCATGACAAATGAATAAGTCCATAGTTTCTAGATATTACCCAATAAATGTGGTATTGTTCAAGAATGGGTACCTCTTAGCACCTTAGTATTGCCTAAGCTCATCAAAAGACATTTATGTCCTTTAAGACCTTCATGAAGGTGTATGTGGTGCCCATACAGGATCAAAGAACTTAGTCTATAAAGTCTTGAAGTAATGGTACTTCTCGCTAATGGTGGTGAAGGAATCTAAGGACCTATTACAACACTATAGAAAACGTCAGAGGTTCGTCTTTATGCCCAAGATTCCAATAAAGAATGCAGCTCCAATGATAAGTCGATGGCCCTTTACTCAATGGGGAGTGGAATTGGTAGGACCTCTTCCCCTCAGTAAAGGAAAAAATAAATTATGTATTTTGGCCATTGATTACTTCACCAAGTGGACTGAGGATTATCCCTTATCTACCATCATAGAGAAGAATACCACTAACATTATTTAGAAGAAGATGATTTGTTAGTTTGTCTTGCCCAAGCGGCCATCATCTTATGCCGCGGTAAATAGTTTGACAACCAAACATTCAGAGAATTCTTCTAAGACTATGGCATAAGTAACCATTACTCTTATCCAGGCCATCCTTGGGCCAATGGACAAGTTGAGGTCACCATTAGAATCATCTTCCACATCTTGAAGAAAAGTTCAGAAAATTCTAAGGGGCTTTAGGATAAAGAGTTGTCGAGCATTTTGTGGGCTTACAAGGTCATAGTCGGAGGTTCGATAGGGGAAACTCCATTCTCCCTGACCTTTAGCACTGAGGTGGTGATCCCAATAGAGGTTTAAGTACCCACACAAAGGTTATCCAGATTTGAATTGAAAGAAAATAATGAAATATTTAGGAGGTCTCTAAATGAGTTTTAATAAAATAAGGAAGTTGACTTAATCCAAATGGGTGTATACAAGCAAAGGACAAACTACCACTTCAACAAGAAGGTCAGCCATAGAGAATTAAAAGTGGGAGACTTGGTCTGAAGAGAAGTCACCATTATAACAAGGAATCCAAGTGAGGGGAAGCTAGGACCTAAGTGGAAAGGCCCCTATGTGGTGACCAAAACTGCGAGGTCGTGTTGTTATTATCTCAAAGACATTGAGGGATATGAGCTTCCTCACCCTGGAATGTAGAACACCTCAAAAATACTTCCAATGATGTAATTTGAAATGAAATGAAAGGAATTAATTTTGTTACCCATGATGTTTCAATACAAGTATTATTTAAGAGTTGCAAGGATACTAGACTTGGCTCTAAAAAATAAGGTCTAAGGACCCACACATTGAGTTTCAAGGATTTAATTATTGTATCTAAACATAAACCAATGTCTAATGACCCAAAACACAAAGTTTAAAGGATTTCAACCTTGGCTCTGGGTTTAAGCTAATGTCTAAGGACCTAAAACCTCAAGTTGCAAGGACTCCAACCTTGTCTTAGGATAATATTCAAGGGTTTAAGGACCCAAAAAAGACTAAAGGAATCACCAGAATTTTCATCCTTGGTTCCGTTCAAACTGACTAAGGTCTAAGGACCCATAATAATCAACATTGAGCACTGTTCAACACTTGGCTGAGTTCCATGTATCCTCAGGCCCACTGTCAAAAGTCTAACAACCCAGAAAATATAAAAGGAACCAACATGATTTTCATCCTTAACTCCATTCAAAATGATTAAGGTCCACGGACCCAAAAACTGTCAGCCAAGAGGCCTTTTACACACCTAAATTATGTTTTCAAGAAACAAAGTTATACAAAAATGCAAAAAAAAACTTAGTCAAATATTTTCTTTAACCTCATTTTTTCAAAAAAAATCTAATTGCCAAGTACCTCTTTTAAAACAAAATATGAAACTTAGATAAATTTCCTTTTTTCAAAAACTGTTGGGGGGCTAAGTGTTCATATGAAAAATATTGTCTAAAAAAATCCATGTTTTTCGAGAAAAAGTGCAAAGACCAATGGTTCAGAGGTCCTATGACCCAGAGTAAACCTCGAATTATCCTCCTCGGGGGGTGGGGGTGGGGGCAATATTTAAAGGCTTTTCAACCGAGTTAACCATTAAAATTCTTTGACTTCAGAGGTCTTATTGCCCTTTGTGGACTTCAAATTCAAAATTTACCTAGTTCAGTGGTCTTATGACCCTTTGTGGAACTTTAGGTCCAAAATTCTCCAAGTTACTTTGGATTCAAAATTTACCAAAAATTTTATAAGTCTTATAACCCTTTGTATAAGTTCAGGTTAAAAATTTACCTAAGTTTAGAGGTCTTATGAACCTTTGTGTAACTTCAAGTTCTAAAAATTTCCAAGCTTATATGTCTGACGTCCCTTTGGGGGGATTTAAATTTTTAAACGCCTAAGTCCAGAGGTCTGCGGACCCATTGGGGAGCTTAAGGTTACAAATATTTCTAAGTTCTAAGTCTTAAGGTCTCAGGACCCTCAACAGAACTAATTTTTATACCCTAAGTCTTTCGTCCTTAGAGAAACAGGTTTTCAAGGTCTTCCGACCTCTTATAAAACAAATTTCAAATGAGAAGTTTAAATCTAAGGTCTTATGACCCTTAAAAAATTTATCTTTTAGACTTTATTCCAAAAAAAATAAATAAGGGTTATGTGTTGTACAAAAATTATGGGCCTTCAATCCTAAAAAGGACAAGTATCAAAAACTCAATGGTGATAATGTCTAATGACTAATTACAAAACCTTGGTCTTGACTTCAAAAACTTCAAAAGTGCATGGCAGAGGTCATAGGACCCTTAGATCTACTTCAACAAATTCTCTACTCAAAGTTATTTTTCTTTACTAAGAATTATTGGGGGGCTAAGGGAGTACTACCTACTCAATGACCTCAGGTAGATGAATGCTATGCAAAAAATTCCCTACCAAATTAAAAACTAAAGCAAGTATAAAGTGTAGTAAAGAAGCATAAAAGTCAAAATTGCTATAACCAACCTATTTCCATTCAACGATAAGGGTTCATGGGTTTACATAAAAAGGCCCACGACCTAAAAGTTTAATAAAGAAAAAAAATTCACAAAAGTATTTTAAAGTCTTGAGATTGGTGGGGTCAACAATAGCTTTACGTTTGGATAGGATTGATTGAAGCAGAGAGGTGGAGGATTTCTTCATAATTTCTTCCTCTTCTTGAACCTGGGAGGTAGAGGTTTCTTCAGCATCATCATCACTACTCTCATCATCCAAGATATCTTCTCCCGACTGAGGGGCTTCAGCAAATAATACATAAACATTCACATCAGTAAAGAAATCCTAGACCTTAGCCTTGAAAGCCTTAAATCCAGAGTGAAGCTTTTAAAAATAAACTTCTTAAGGGGATCAGATTCAAGATAAGCATCCAAGTTTCTCTTCACTGTGGTCAGAATCTTCCCCTGGAGTTCCTTGTGTTTTACCAAGACCTCGGCATAATTATTTTGCATTTCCTGGACTTTGGAGGTCGACACGTACTTCATAACAATAAGATCAACCACCTATTATTTCAAAATACACATGTCCTTTTCAGCCTATAGAAGTCTCTCTTGAACGGTTTGAAGCTTAAGGACTTGATCTCATGGAACTCTATCATTACCTTATGCTCTACCTAAGCCAAATCACGGGCCTCCTCAATGTGGCCATCCTGTCCTGATCGGCGCGCGCACGTGCGCAAGGATTAGGGTGATGTATAGAAATAGATTCACCAGCCTATTTAGCATAAAACAAGCAAAAGAAATATTGTCTCCTCAAGAGAACGACATCAAATAAATACTGATGCTTACGAAACCAATTAGTTTAAGGATTTGAGGGTTAAGTTATGGAATGGGGAGGTGTTAGGCACCCATCCCGCCCTTTCGATCTCTCATGGGCATAAGTTATTATTCTCCTTAATAACTCCATGAAGTGTGTGCACATATATATAAATGGAGAGTGGAATTACTCGACTCACGTCATGGATAAAGGCATAGTGAGGTCATCCTTAGGAGTGTTCCCAAAATAATAATTAAAAATATAATGTGTGCGTTCATTAGAACACATATCGTTTATTAAAGAATGATGGTATACATCATACAAAATGCGAGCATGAATCCCAAATCTAATATATGAAAATAATATATGAACGAAAATAGGAAAGGAGAACTCAAATATCGGATTTTACTCGAGATGCCTACGTAGCCTAAAAATGCATCAAAGTCCACGTTGTTTGCATATAATGCAGGGGTGGGGTTTAACCCATAGTTCCAACCTAGGGATTTTTTTTATATGTATGTGTTTAGAAAAATAATGTTTTGGTGTTAGAAAATGTAGTGAGAAATCCCCATTTGGAATTTATAAGCAAACACTCTTTTTCTTATTTTTGGTTTTTTTATAGAAAATATAGTATGTACAATACTACTAACAGAAAAGGTTGGATATTAATACGTGTGATCTAATAAAGATGAAATGCTAAAGTAATAATTAAATAACCAATGTGAAAATAAGAGAATTTAAATATATATATATATATATATATATATATATATATATATATATATATATATATAGAGAGAGAGAGAGAGAGAGAGAGAGAGAGAGAGAGAGAGAGAGAGAGAGAGAGAGAGAGAGAGAGAGAGAGAAAGGTTTGGACCTCTTTGGAAGCTTTAAGGTTGATCCTGATTGTTGAAGGGATGCACTCGCAAGTGGATGAAGGTGGTAGAAGGAGAGAGGGGGAATTTGCCAAATTGGGTAAGTAAATGATGGATATGAAATGTGGGGGAGAGGTTTCAATATGGAAACCACGCTAACTTCGAGAGAATGTTGCTGACATCACTGAGAGGGATGTTTCTGAGGTGCCCTTCGAAGTGAGCTCATGCTCATTTTATATAGGGTCAAGGGGGTGCCTATCGGCATTGTCCTTGACTTGCCTATCGACAGGAAACCCCAGACACATTGCCAATAGGCAGGTAAATGGGTTTGTAATTCGGTAATCTCAAACATATTTTCTTAAAAAATAGTTGAAAAATGCAATTTGGGTTTGTCATCCGAAAGTGCCCGGTGACCCTTCAGAGTAAAATGGGTCGTTCTTTCATACCGTAAGCCTGATCTAGCACGGCGCAATCGTTAAAAAGGTTATTCAGACCCTTTTGATGTAATACCCCTCCCAAGAAACTAATCAAATTATATATGCGAATTATATATGATAGGTTATAAATTGGAATTGAAGAAAAATATGGAGTCATGGAATTTATAAGATTCTTATATAAGGATTTTAGAAACATCAATTGGGACAAACACGAAAAATCGAGAAAGATAAGTGGCTCTCTCAAACGACGTTAAGTGTCGTTCAAGCAAAACTTTATTTTCACTCAAACCACAATCCAGCCGCTCGAGCGACGTTAGAGAAATGATAGCTCTGTCGCTAATTTTTTTATGTCAACATGATGACCCTTGGATTAGTTTGGGCCAGTGTGTTGTCGAGTAAAGGTTTAATAACAACATAATATAGGGAGGAGTTTGGGGTGATAAGGTTTCCACAATTGGAAACAACTCATCGGGTGAGTTTTATGGGACTTATTTTGTGTATAAGAGTGAGAGAATAGTGTATGAGAGGAGGAGATAACTGCCATCCTCATTTTTATGTTTCTCACTAAATCACAGTTCCCTCTTCCTTAAACCGTCGTCCACACCATCCTTTTTTGAGTTGCAGTAACTAACACTCGCACCTTAGGATACCCACTTCCTTCATGTTGTTAATGAAGGAGCTACTATTCTGGAGTTACGAGAATAGATAAATGTTTGCTGGGACTTCTTTTTAAGTTTTGGTGGGTATTTTAATAGGTGTTTGAGGAGTTATTTTTAGAAGAAGATGACCGTGTTATTGGAGATATTTGAAGGTGGTTTTGGTGGAGCATTTTTTGACTCCCCTTAGGGCCACCTTTGGAGGTAGAAGGGTCACCCATCTTCATCGCCATCTCCTCCACATTTAGGGCTTCATTTGAGGTGGGAAACACAAACTTTGATTTAACTTCAAGGAATAATATATTTCAGCATGATGTTTGCATGTATTAGGTTAATTATATGTGTTGATTATTACTCATGTTTGTATTGCATGAAATGGCATCAAAAGATGATATGAAATAGGTCTTGAAAATAGAATAAATTCTAGAAAATAATAATACACATTTTTATCGAATAAAATGTAAGAAATGTCATTTTGATGTATTTTTAGTGAAAAGGAAATAATACACATTTTTATGGAATAAAAATGTAAGAAATTTCATTTTAGTATACTTTTAGTGAAAGGGGAATAATACACATTTTTATGGAATAAAAATGTAAGGAAATAACATTTGTATGTATTCTTAGTAGAAAGAAAGACTAAATATAGAGTAAAAATGTGAGAATAAAAAGTAGTCCTCTGTAAAGGGTGAAATTTTATGTGTTAAGGATGTTAAAGTAACAAATGTGAAAGTTGACAAAAGTGTGGTATCAAACATGTGTTAAAATGGAAAAGTGTTTCAAATGTTAAGTGAAAACTTAATAACTATTTTTAAGAAATAACACTTGTTAAGGGACTAAATTTCAAATTTGGTAAACAAAGGATAAATCGGTAATTTACTTAAAGTGGGACATTTTATGGAATAAAACTATTAAAGAATATGTTTACACTAACGTGTGTCAAAATAAGTTAAGTCCTAAAGCATGAACGATTTAGTATAAATCACGTATGTGTGAATAAGGGACTTAAAGAAGAAAGAAACAATTTTCCAAGTGTTCGAGGAAAAACGGATGGTTAAGTCCGGGTTTTGGCCTCGACCGATAAAAGAAACGAAATGAAATAATGTGGATTGTGTAAAATGTTAAACACATTAATAAGGACTCGAATGAAACTGGGAATAAGCAAGAAGGGCCCGGAGCCCTTGGGTGAAAAGCCTTAAACCACTGGCCAGAGCATATGGTGCGCATAGCCGTCGGTGTAGAGCCCGTGTACGTATACATTATTGGAAGATTACGATAAAATGTTAAGTTAAATGTAGAATACAAATCCAGAAATGGGTTATGTGGTAAATATGTAAATATAACCTAACTTGAATGAATGAAATCAATATGCCGGTAAAGGCAAAATGGACACGTCAATGCGTAAGCTTATTAATGTTTGTAAGATAAGGAAAGGGCAAAGAAAATGGGTGGTTAAGGAACCTAAATGGTTAAACCCACAATTAACACAAGAATGTGTTATAAAAGGGATTTTTAAGGAAAAAGTAAGTATTTTCTAACATGGTAATTACGTGTGTTGAAATGGCGAGTTTTCAATGAAAATACTAAGTGTGTAAAACGAGATAAAAAAAAGGTTAAATTATAATAAAGGAATGGCTTTGGGTGAATTAATTGTAATGGTTTCAAGTATTGAACCGGGTATGTCAAATATAGTGGGAAATTACTAAATATGAGTAAAGAAAACTGTAAGGACAAAAATTTCCAATTGAGTCTTATGTAGTGTTGGCTCAATTATGGTAAAAAACATTTGAGTCATAGGTTAGATGTTCATGGTACATTCTTTCAAGCCTATGATGTTTAAAGTTGTTGAAGATGTAGCGGCCAGAATTTAGAGTTCATATCTTGCCGGATTTCAGTGCCTTGTTTTGCGTCCTCAACGGTATATTTTTCAAGGCTCCTTAAGGTATGAATGCTTTATATATATTTATAGTAACTTGGAATTTTTATTGGGTGTAAGTTTTATTTAAAATGATTTTATATTTTTAAATTGGTATAAAAGTTTTAAGGGCTTAAAAGGAAAAATGCAAGTTCTATTTTCTTCGTTCAAAAATGTCGTTCGAACGAGATTATCGTTTGAACAAGATTTTCGTTCGAATGAGTTTTGCCAACGAGTTTCCCTTTTGAGCACTGACATTTCGTTAGAAGGGTCGTTCGAACGAAAAAGTTGTTTGAACGAGATTTCTAGTGGCAACAGTTTTGGGCATTTTCCCACTACTTTGTCCCCACTTTCTTTTGACAGTTTTTAACCATTTTGGGATAGAATTTTTCCTAAGACTTTTCACAATATTTTGAGAGAGAAAATTATTGTTTATAAAATTCCCTTTTGTATGTCTAAATTAGATGGCTTAAATCCTTCCAAAACACAAAAGTATATACCTAATTTGTTTAGTTTCGAATTCCAAGTATCTCTACATATATATCTATTGCTTGGAGTTTTGGTTTGGCAGCATTGGTTCATCTTTACCACTAAGAAGGATAATTTTGGGTTTGCTTCCATATCCCATAAAAGAAGAAGTCTTGTTTTTGCTGCGGCATGCCCATACGGTGAAAGGCATCGTGTGTGGTTGACGGAGTCCAAAAGCTTCATTGGAGGAGTCCAAGGTTCCGGTGGAGTCTGGGATTATCGACTAAGCAAAGGTTGGTTTAAGAAGACGCGCCAGGGGCTTGAAAGGATTCGAGTCGAGTTGTGTAAGTCATCTGTCTCTTATTTATAAAATTTCGTACTTAGTGGACTTAAGGCTAGGGTTGTCCGAGGTTTTTCCCGGTTGGATTTTCCTCGTACATCGCGGCGTAGTGTGACATTATTTATTTCTATCTTGTAAAATCACTTAGAACGTATGCTTAGGATAATTTAAGATAAATTGGTTTAAACATCACCTTGTGCATTTTGGTGCTGTAAATTCGTTTGGGTGAATTTTAGATTAATTTAAATCAAATTAAAATAATTTAAATTGATAAAAATTGGTTTGGCCTAAGTTGAAAATGAATTAATCTTGTTAGGAAAATGTTAGGATTTGAGTTGAATTAAATTGTTTAAGTCAAAATTATTTGGTGTTTAATTTTATGTCACTTTTAGTTTAGTTTAATTTTAATTTTGAAGAATTTAAAATTTGAAGTTTGTGTGTGTTCTGTTGAACCATCCGATTCCGCATTAAAGGAAAGTTAATTTTAAAAGAATTTTTAAAATTTAGGGGCTTTCGCTTTAATAAGTGGTATCAGAGCAAGAGCGCTAATTTATTGCGTTAAGGTCCTTTTAGAATTTTGTTGTTAAAAATGGAATTTTTCCCTTTTTCAAAATTTCCTGTTTTCGATGGTTCCAATTACATGTATTGGAAGTGCGTATGAAATAGGCACTAAAGTCCATGTACGAGAGAGTTTGGTTGTCAGTTGTTAACGTGTGGTCCCCACCCACATGTTTGATAGAAAACGAGCGTGTCCCCAAATTCGTAGATATATGGAGTGTGAATGAATTTAAACTTGCTAATTTTCACTCCCGAGGATTAAATTCTTTGTTTAGTGTGGTCACACCGGGTAAATTCCATCGTATCATGACTTGTGAAACCGCTAAAGAAGCTTGGAATATTTTACAACTCACTCACGAGGGAACTAGTGTCGTTAAGGCTTCGAAACTCCAAAACCTCACCACTCAATTTGAAACCATCAAAATACCTAAGAATGAAACCTTTAATGATTTTTATTAGACTTTCCGATATAATTAATTCATCATTTAATTTGGGGGAGAAAATACCCAACGACCGAGTAGTAAAGAAAATTTTAAGATCCCTACCCGAGAGATTTATCCCTAAAGTGACCGTTTTAAATTCTTTACCCACCTTGCACTCTACCAAATTTGAGGAATTAGCAGGTGATTTTCAAACCTATGAGCTAGATATGTTTCCCTCCAAAAATGAAAAGAAAATAGATAAGGGCATTGCTTTGAAAGCCCGAAAGGAGGAAAAATAAGTTATGGTTGATGAGAGTGATAGTGACTCGGAGGACATGGCTATGTTTGCTAGGAAATTTTGAAAATTTCTTGAATTTAATGAAGATAAGTGTAAAAATAATTTTAAGAAATTTGAAAAGTCTAAGCGTAACAAAGCTGAAAAGATCCCTAACTCTTATAATGAAAATCTTAATAGGGACGAGTCAAATAGGTGCTTTGGTTGTGAAGGGTATGGCCATAGGGTTTTTGAGTGCCCCACTAAACTAAGGAGAGAGGGTAAGCAAACTATTTCATAGAAGGCCACCCTTAGTGATAGCGATAAGGAAAAGGGACCCGATTCCCCCATTGAGCGCAACTTTACCGTGTTCATGGCTACTCATGTTAGTGAGTGTGAGATATTGTTCGGCGATGACACCTTAAAACATGATGCTTCCAAGGCCTTTGTTTGAGAAGATCAAAAAGATGATGGTAATGAGAGTGGAGAAGAGAGAGAGAATGAAAGTGATGAGGAGGTTAATGAGAGTGAACTTCAAATTGCTTTTAGAAAATTATATGATGAATCTATAAAACTAAAAAGAGAAAATTTGAAGGTAGAAGCTAGTTTAAGGGAGCGTGCCAAGGTCATTGATGAGAGTGCGTTGGTTGATGACCATAGGACGCGCAAGAGAGCTCTTCATGATAAGCTTGAATATATAGAAGGAGAGAGAGATAGCCTTAAGGGGTTAATGGAGTCAATGAAAAAAAATCTTCTTGAGTTTGAATAGAGAAATGGTTTGTTGGAGTCTAAGATTTTAGAATTAGAAGAAAAATTAATAGACTCTTGTATTGTAAGGACACAAGTCTCTAATTGAGTCTTAATCTAGTGTTGGCTCAATTTCGAATAAAAACATTTGAGTCATAGGATAGTGTTCAAGTGTATCCATCCAAGCCTATGACGTGTTAGTTGAAGACGTAGCAGTCAAGATTATAAAGTTTCATTATATGCCGAGTTTAGTGTGCCTCGTTTATACGTCAACAACATTAGTTCCAATGCTCCTAAGGTATGAATGCATTTTATATATATATATAGGATCGTGGAAATTTATTGGGTGTATTTTATAAAAAAATTTATAAAATAGTTTTAACGACTTTGTTTTACTCTGAAAATAGTTTTTAGAACTTTTCATAAAAAGTTGTGGGCTTAAAAAGAATTTTGCATTTTCTGGTAAGTCGTTCGAACGAACTGGAATCTCGTTCGAACGAGACTTCTAACAAGATTCCTTTTTTCTCTCTAGAACATCATTAGTAGAGTCATTCGAATGAGAATGTCGTTCGAACGACTTTGGCCGGAATAGTTTTTTGGAAGTTTTTGATAGTTTTCTCCATGTTCCCACTATGTTTTCCCCACTACTTTTTGACAGAGTTATCAAGTGCGGGAACCAACTTTTTCTAAGTAACTTTTTCACATTCTAAGACCTTTTAGAGAGAAAATTCTTTCAAGCAAAAGTTCCATGTTTTATGTTTGATTTTTATGGATTAAGTTCACCCCAAAACACATACACACCCATTTTGTTTAGTTTATTCCAAGTTTCTACATATATATCCTTTGCTTGGAGTGTTTGGCATCGAGTTTTTCTATACACCTCAAATAAGAGAAGTTTGGGTTTACTTCTGCAGCCCACAAAGAAGAAGACTTATTTTTGCTGCAGCGTTCTCATACGGTGAAAGGCATAATGTGTGGTTGATGGGTTCCTAAAGCTTCATTGGTGGATTCCAAGGTCTTGGTGGATTTCGGGATTGTCGACTAGGCGCAGGTAGTTACAAGAAGATGCGCCAAGGGCTTGGACGGAGTCAATTCGAGTTGTTGTAAGTCATCTGTCTTGTAATCATAAAACCATACTTAGTGGACTTAAGGCTAGGGTCGTCTGAGGTTTTTTCCCGTTGTGGATTTTTCCTCGTACATCGCGGTGTAATGGTTGTTTACTTATTTTACCTTTTTCAATATCACATTAGATGCATGCTTAGGTAAAAGGATAAAAATTTTATATTTAATTTGGTGCTAACTTAATTTGGGTAAGTATTAATTTAATTCAAGTCATGAATTTTATTGGATAAAATTTGGTTTGGACTAATTTGCAAATATGGATTAATTATTTTATTAGGCAAATTTTTAGGACTTGGGTTGAGTTAATATGTTTAAGTAAAAAATGTATTTGTTGTTTAATTTATTTTCAAATTTTGAGTTTAGTTTAATTTTAATTTGAAAGAAATTAAAATTTGTTGTTTGTGTGTCTTGTGTTGAGCCATCTTCATTCCACATTTAAGGAAATTCTTTTTGAAAAATTTAAAATTGGGGGTCAAAATTTCCAACAAGTGGTATCAGAGCATTGATTTAGAAAAACTCACATTCTTCAAATTGGTATCAGAGAAGGATCGCTAAATTATTGCGTTTAAGATCCTTTTAAATATTTTTGACTAAAATGGAATTTTTCCCATTTTCAAAATTTCCGATTTTCGATGGTTCCAACTATGCGTATTGGAAAGCGCGTATGAAATTGGGACTTAGGTCTATCGATGAGATGGTTTGGTTGTCAGTCATTAACGGGTGGTCTCCACCTACATATTTAGTTGAAAATGAACGTGTTTCCAAACCCACCAATAGATGGAGTGAGAATGAATTTAAACTTGCAAATTTTAATTCCTGTGGTCTAAATGCCTTGTTTAGCGCGCTCACACCAGATGAATTCTGACGCATTATGACATGTGAAACCGCTCAAGAAGCTTGAGATTTTTTACAACTCACTCACATGAAGGAACTAGTGTCGTAAAAGTTTCAAAACTCCAAAACCTCACCACTCAATTTGAAACCATCAAAATGAATGAAAAAGAAACTTTTGATGAATTTTATGCTAGACTTTCCTATATAGTTAATTAATCTTTTAATTTGGGAGAGAAAATACCCGACAACCGAGTAGTAAAGAAAATTTTAAGCTCCCTTCCCGATAGATTTATTCCTAAGGTGACCGTGTTAAATTCTTTACCCACTTCAGTCTCACGAAATTAGAAGAGCTCGTAGGTGATTTACAAACCTATGAACTAGACATGTTTCCCTCTAAAACTAAAAATAAAATAGATAAGGGTGTTTCTTTGAAAGCCTGAGAGGAGGAAAAACAAGTAGTAGAGAGCGAATTTGAGAGTGACTCGGAAGATATGACTATGTTTGCTAGGAAGTTTCATAAATTTCTTAAATTTAACAAAGATAAATTTATAAAGTATTTTAAGAAATTTGAAAATTCTAAGCATCACAAATCCGAGAATATCCCTAAAACTTTTAATGAAAATTTAAATAGGGACGAGTCAAATAGGTGTTACGGTTGTGAGGGTTATGGCCATAGGGCGAAAGAGTGCCCCACTAAACTAAGGAGAGAGGGTAAGCAACCAATTTCTTATAATGCAACCCTTAGTGATAGTGATAAGGAAGAGGGACCCGATTCCCCCCCACTAAGCCCAAATTTGTGGCTTTTATGTCAAGTCATGTGAGTAAAAGAGAGCACTCCTTTAGTGATCAAACTTTAACACATGATACTTTCAAGGTCAAAATTTGTGAATCCCAAAGACATGATGGTAGTGAGAGTGGATAAGAAAGAGAGAGTGAAAGTGATGAGGAGGTTGATGTGAGTGAACTTCAAATTTCTTTTCAGGAATTATATGAAGAGTCTATTAAATTAATAAGAACAAATTTAAAGTTAGAAGCTAGTTTGAAAGAGTGTGTTGAGATCATTAATGAGAGTGTTTTAGTGGAAGACCTTAGGACACGTGAGAGAGCTCTTAATGAGAAGCTTGAATATGTAGAAGGCGAGAGAGATAACCTTGAAGGTTTAATGGAATCCATGAAAAAGGAGCTTCTTGCGTTTGAAGAGCGAAATGTTTTATTAGAGTCTAACATTTTAGATTTAGAAAATAAATTAAAAGACTCTAGTAAAGTCAAATTTGATTTGGAGTGTCGTTCGGAGAAATTAGATAAAATCTTCGAAACGGTCCAAATTAAAGATGACACTTGTGGTTTAGGCTTCAATTCTTGTAACGATTCCTCTATTAAAGCCAAAACTAATGTTTTAGGAGAATCCTCTAGGAATATTGTTATAGATCACTCCTTAGGTAAGCCTTTTTGTTGAGTCTTTAGGTGCTCTCATTATGGTCGAAAAGGTCATCTTAGAAAATTTTATTTTGATCTTAAACAAGGTCCTAGAAAATTCCAACATGAGGCAACCGAGGTAGCAAAGATTCCTACACCCCGTGATTGTCATTCGTCATTTGTTTGGGTTAGGAGATCCGACCTAGTAGCTTTACAAAATAGGATTTTTGATTCTCATTTACTTTCACATGCTTCCTCCCTTGCAAAATCTAAAGGTTGTATATGTTACTTGTTTGCATACTCTAGCTTTTTGTGCTTCATATTATATATCATTGTTATATGTATGCATGTTTAATCATTGTTCTAGTCTAAGAGTTCATGCTTTCTCACATGCTAGAATTATGATTGTTGTTTATCTTTTGTATTATAGTTCTTTCATTTTAGTTTGCATTAAATAAAAAATACAAAAAGATTTTTGTTTATCATTTGTGTTTTACCTTTTAGTAATTTAGGCTTAATGAAAAATACAAATGATTTTTTGTCTGTCTTTTTGAGTAAATATTTTTCTTTGTTTGGTTAAAAAATTTCAAAAACTCAAAAAGATTTTTTATGTGTATTTTAGTTTGACACACTCTAAGTGGCATATACTTGTGTGTGAATCCCTTTTTTCCGCTTTCATGTGGCTAGAATTTTTGGTTTAGATAGTTAATCCTTAAAATATTCTTTACCATGCTTACATGGAGTTGTTGGATTTTGTGTTGACATAATGGATTCTATTTTTATATGCCTCAATTCACACATGCACGAGCTCACTTGAAATTATAACTTCATATGTATATTTGAGATTTGTGAGGTGTTCTCCTACCAATATTGTCATCTACATGTTATGTAACCTAGGAGGACTTGTGCATGTTAAAATCCATTGCATGCGAGTATTGAGCGATAAAAGATTATATATATATTTTGTGCACGGGGAAGGGCTCCGAAAGAAAATATCATCCTTTGCGAGTAAGCCACCGTTTGCTTGGACCTAAAAGAAATACGTGGTCCAAAGGCCTAAAAGAATATTGGCATTAAAAGAAAATATTTGCCAAGGCCTATTTGTTTAGTTGATTTATTCATTCAAAATATTAAAATAATATGCTTATTTTGAGGGAGATTGGATGGTATATCAACGATTTGCATAATGTACATTTATCCCAGTTATACTCAATGTCATGACCCTATTGGTTTGTAGAATCATCAAAATTCTAGGCTTGTATGCATTGTGTATGTTTGTTCATTGAGTTCAATCCATATTATCACATGAGGTTATATTCAAATGTGATAAATTTTGCAATCAAATGAGAACTCCGTGAACATGTTTTAAGTGATTGGGTCTAAATTTAATTGTTACTAGTTCACACCCCTACACTTCCGTTTCCATATGACACATTTTTTCCATACGAGTGTGAAAAGCTTATTGTATTTTGTGTCATGTGTGGTGTCTATACCTATATATATGTGTGTGTGTGTGTTAGTGATATTCATTATGTCTACATATATATGGTATGTTTTTTCTTTCTTTGCCTTTCTTTCTATTCCATCTATAATTCAAATTCATAATTGGTATCTATCGTGTTGCATATTGTTGTTGATATCACATGCTTAGTATCTTTTGTATCACATTGATATCATTTTTTTTTTCATCTTCGTTGGTATCCATTATTGTTTGTCTGGATTAGTTTCGATTTTGTTGTCCATTTGCTTTCATGTTCTTATCACTCTAAGCTTCATCATGTTTAAATTTGTTTTATCCTTTGCCTATACCTGAACAAAAAGGGGGAAAATAATAGGGGAGAAATGGTATCTAATCCTATTGTAATCGTATCTTAGTCTGGGAGATTTATCTTGGGGGAGACGTCTTTCTAAGTAGGCCATTCATTTGTTAAAGGGGAAATTAAATTTAGGGGGAGTATTTGTTTTATATGCATTTAATATTCTTATTCCCTATGCGTTTGATAGTTTGCTTAAGTGTGCAGGAATTCTTCTAAATGGCAACTTTCATCGGCAAATATATTGATCCTTGGGTTTTGAGTCAAGAGATGTAATTTTTATTTTGGGTGGGATATTTTTAAGTCTAGTAGAGCTTTACGGCCCTTCTGGATTTCAGTTTGTTTTTTGTCTTGGAATTGCCAAAGGGGGAGATTTGTAAGTACACAAGTCTCCGATTGAGTCTTAATGTAGTGTTAGCTCAATTCCGGACAAAAATATTTGAGTCATAGGATAGTGTTCAAGTGTATCCATCCAAGCCTATGACGTGTTAGTTGAAGACGCAGCGGCCAAGATTATAAAGTATCATCATATGTCGAGTTTAGTGGGCCTCGTTTTTACGTCAACAACATTAGTTCCAATGCTCCTAAGGTATGAATGCATTATATATATATATATATATATATATATAGGAGCTTGGAAATTTATTGGGTGTATTTTATAAATTTTTTTATAAAATAGTTTTAACGACGTTGTTTTACTCTGAAAATAGTTTTTAGAACTTTTCATAAAAAGTTTTGGGCTTAAAAAGAATTTTACATTTTCTGGTAAGTTGTTCGAATGAGACTTCTAATGAGATTCCTTTTTTCTCTCTGGAACATCGTTAGTAAATTCGTTCAAACGAGAATGTCGTTCGAACAACTTTGGCGGGAACAACTTTTTGACAGTTTTCTCCATGTTCCCACTATGTTTTCCCCACTACTTTTTGATAGAATTGTCAAGTGTAGGAAACAACTTTCTCTTAGTAACTTTTCCACATTCTAAGACCTTTTAGATAGCAAATTCTTTCAATAAAAAGTTTCATGTTTTGTGTTTGATTTTTATGGATTAAATTCATCCAAAAACACATACACACCCATTTTGGTTAGTTTATTCCAAGTTTTAACATATATATCCTTTGCTTGGATTGTTTGGCACCGAGTTTTTCTCTACATTTTAAAGAAAAGAATTTTGGGTTTACTTCTACATCCCACAAAGAAGAAGACTTATTTTTGCTGCGGCGATCTCATACGGTGAAAGGCACTGTGTGTGGTTGATGGGTTCCTAAAGCTTCATTGGTGGATTCCAAGGTCTCGGTGGATTCTGAAATTTTTGATTAGGCGAAGGTATTTGCAAGAAGACGCATCAGGGTCTGGGACGGAGTCAAGTCAAGTTGTTGTAAGTCATCTATCTTGTAATCATAAAACCATACTTAGTGGACTTAAGGCTAGGGTCGTCCGAGGTTTTTTTTCGTTGTGAGTTTTTCCTCGTACATCCTGGCGTAATGGTTGTTTACTTATTTTATCTTTTGCAATATCACATTAGATGCATGCTTAGGTAAAAAGATAAAATTTATATATTTAATTTGGTGCTAATTTAATTTGGATAAATATTAATTTAATTCAAGTCATGAATTTTATTGGATAAAATTTGGTTTGGCCTAATTTGCAAATATGGATTTATTATTTTGTCAGGCAAATTTCTAGGACTTGGGTTGAGTTAATATATTTAAGTGAAAAGTGGATTTGTTGTTTAATTTATTTTCACTACTGAGTTTAGTTTAATTTTAATTTGAAAGAAATTAAAATTTGTTGTTTGTGTGTGTTGTGTTGAGCCATCTTCATTTCGCATTTAAAGGAAATTCTTTTTGAAAAATTTAAAATCGAGGGTCATCATTTACAACAAGTGGTGTCAGAGCATTGATTTAGAGAAACTCACGTTCTTCATGTATAGTCAAATTTGATTTGGAATGTAGGTCCGCTAAACTAGACAAGATTTTAGGAACCGTCCAAGTCAAAAATGACACTTGTGGTTTGGTCTTCGATACTTCTAATGATTCAACACATAAAGCCAAAACCAATTTCTTAAGAGAATCACCCAGGAAAGATTCTGGAGGTCAATCCTTAGGTACTACTTTTCGACGAGTCTTTACTTGCTCATAATGTGGTCGAAAAGGTCATCTTAGGAAGTTTTGTTTGGATCTTAAAATAATTTCTAGGAAATCCAAAGGTAAGGTAACCAAGGTAGCTAAGGTCCCAAAATCCCGAGAATGTCAATCTTCATTAGTTTGGGTTAGGAGATTCGACTTAGTTGCTTTACAAAACAGGATTTTTGATTCTCATTTTCTTTCACATGCTTCCTCCCTTGCGAAATCTAAAGGTTGAATGTGTTAGTTTTGTTTTGCATACTCTAGTTTTGTTTTTCATGATACATGTTCATGCTAGTTGTATGTTTGTTTTTCATTTTTCTAGTCTATGCCCCATGCTCAATCACATGCTAGAATTATCATGTGCGTATATCTTTTGTATTTACTATTTATTTGTTTTTGTCTTATTGAGAAAAATACAAAAACATTTTCTTTGTTTGTCTTTTAAGTAAATATCTTTGTATGTTTGGCTAAAAATTTTAAAAAATCAAAAAGATTTTAGTTTTGTGTGTATTTTAGTTTGACACACTTTATGTGGCATATACTTGTGTATGAATCCCTTCTTTTTCGCTTCCATGTGGGTAGAACTTTTGGTTAAGATTGCCAATCCTTAAAATGTTCCTTGTCATGCATACATGGAGTAGTTGGATTTTGTGTTGCTTAATGGATTCTATTTTTATATGCCTCTATTCGCACATGCACGAGCTCATTTGAATTTTAATCGTCACATGCATCTTTGAGCTAAGTGAGATGTTCGCCTATCAATTTAGTCATCTACATTTTGCTATGACTATGGAGGATTTGTGCATGTAATAACCGTTTTTCAGATGTAAAAATAGAAAACTATGCTTATCCGGTGTAGTTGTTTATCAATGGAATCGGGTTGAGAAAGATAAAATTACTTTGCTTGAAAAGACACCATTGAATTTTAGGCCCTAAAAAAGTGGCATTAAAAAGAATATTTGCCAAGGCCAAAAATAGTTTAGTTAATATGTTCAAAAGAAAAGAAAAGGAAAGGAAAAATTATTAGGAGTTTGGTTGGATGTATTAACGGGTTTACACAATAACTTTGTATCCTAGTTAAGCTTTCATTGTCACAACTCTATTGGTTTGTAAAATCATCAAAATTCTAGGCTTATGTGCATTGTGTATGTTTGTTCATTGAGTTCAATTTATATTGTCACATGAGACTACATCTAAATGTGATAAATTTTTGCAATCAAATGAGAACTCCGTGAACATATTTTAAGTGATTGGGTCGAAATTTAATTGTCACTAGTTCGCACCCCTACACTTCCGTTTCCATATGACACATTTATGCTATAAGAGTGTGGGAAACTTATGTTATTTTATTTTGTGTCATTTGTGTGTTTATATCTATATATGTATGCTTATGCTTATTTTGTATCTTTTCTGTATTCATATATACGATATATTGTTTGTTTTATTCTTTGCCATGTTAGCTAACCATTTATGCTTTTAAATCATAATTGGTATCTATCTTGTTGCAATTTT
Organism: Sambucus nigra; assembly: GCA_949130495.1. NCBI lineage: Eukaryota > Viridiplantae > Streptophyta > Magnoliopsida > Dipsacales > Adoxaceae > Sambucus > Sambucus nigra. Next base: position 591,846,772 of record OX422208.1, read on the forward strand.
GGTTGATATCCCATGCTTATGTTAAATACATTTTAATTGGTATCATTTGTTTTATCGCATCATAAGTTGGTACCTATTTATCCTTGTTGTGGATTAGTTCTTATTATTGTTGCCGATATGCTTTCATGTTCTTATCACCTTATGCACCATCGTATTTACTTGTTTTCCCATATTTTTATCCATTATGTAGTTTTTAGGGGAAGAAATAGTACTTAGTTAAATTGGGGGAGAAATTAGTATTTAATAAATTCTACCCCTTTTGTCTATTCCGGAACAAAAAGGGGGAGAATGATAAGGGGAGAAATGGTATCTAATCCCATTATAATCGTATCTTAGTTTGGGAGATTTAACTTAGGGGGAGACATCTTTCTAAGTAGGTCATTTATTTGATAAAGGGGAGAATTAGTTTAGGGGGAGTAATTATTTTAATTGCTTTTAATATTTTGATATTCCCCATGCGTTTAATGTTTTGCTTAAGTGTGCAGGATTTTTAGCGGCATCCTTATATCGGCAAAGATCATCATCCTTGGGTTTTGAGTCAAGCTTGTATTTTTTATTTTGGGTGCGATTTTTTTTTAGTCTAGTTGATCTTGACGGCCCTTTAGGATTTTTGTTTGGTTTTTATCCCGGAATAGCCAAAGGGGGGGGGGGGATTTGTAAGGACACAAATTTTCAATTGAGTCTTATGTAGTGTTGGCTAAATTCCGGTTAAAACAATATGAGTCGTAGGTTAGATGTTCATGGTACATTCTTTCAACCCTATGATTTTTAAAGTTGTTGAAGACATAGCGGACAGAATTTAGAGTTAATATCTTGCCGAATTTCAGTGCCTTGTTTTGCGTCCTCGGCGGTATATTTTCCAAGGCTCCTTAAGGTATGAATGCTTTATATATATTTATAGGAACTTGGAATTTTTATTGGGTGTAGGTTTTATTTAAAATAATTTTATATTTTTAAATTGGTATAAAAGTTTTTTGGGCTTAAAATGAAAAATGCATCTTCTATTTTTTTCGTTCGAAAAAGTTGTTCGAACGAGATTTCTGGCGGGAACAGTTTGTGGCAGTTTTTGGCATTTTCCCATTAATAATGTTTAGAAAATTCCCTTTTGTGTGTCTAAATTAGATGGCTTAAATCCTTCCAAAACACAAAAGTATATACCCAATTTGTTTAGTTTCGAATTCCAAGTATCTCTACATATATATCTATTGCATGGAGTTTTGGTTTGGCACCATTGGTTCATCTCTACCCCTAAGAAGGAGAAGTTTGGGTTTGCTTCCATATCCCATAAAAAAAGAAGTCTTATTTTTTCTGCGGCGTGCTCATACGGTGAAAGGCACCGTGTGTGGTTGACGTAGTCCAAAAGCTTCATTGGAGGAGTCCAAGGTTCTGATGGAGTCCGGGATTATCGACTAAGAAGAGGTTAGTATAAGAAAATGCGTCAGTGGCTTGAAAGGAGTCGAGTCAAGTTGTGTAAGTCATATGTCTTGTATTTATAAAATTCCGTACTTAGTGGACTTAAGGCTAGGGTCTTTTGAGGTTTTTCCTGTTTGGGTTTTCGTCGTACATCGCAGCGTAGTGTGACATTATTTATTTTTATCTTGCAAAATCACTTAGAACGCATGCTTAGGATAATTCAAGATAAATTTGGTTTAAATCTCACACTTATGTATTTTGGTGCTATAAATTAGTTTGGGTGAATTTTAGATTAATTTAATTCAAGTTAAGATAATTTAAATTGATAAAATTTGGTTTGGCCTAAGTTGAAAATGAATTAATCTTGTGAAGCAAACTTTAGGATTTGAGTTAAATTAAATTGTTTAAGTGAAAATTATTTGGTGTTTAATTTTATGTCACTTTTAGTTTAATTTAATTTTGATTTTGAAGAAATTAACATTTGAAGTTTGTGTGTGTTGTGTTTAACCATCCTATTCTGCATTAAAGGAAAGTTAATTTTAAAAGAATTTTTAAATTTTAGGAACTTCCGCGTTAACAAAAACCTTCAATAAGATTAAGGTCAATTAATCTGGGCAAATAAGGTTTTCGGAAACAAATTGGTTAATGCATTGGACATGTATTTTTTAAAGGGTATACGTATGAAGATATACACATATTTTTTCATGCATGTGGTTGTAGCATGTGAGTATTCCTTTATGTTGTTCGTAACTATATTATTATATAAATCACACGGGGCATGAGCTCATGTCCCCACTTTGTTACGGCAGCTAGGGAGCAATTTCGTATTTTGAGGGAATTTTACAGGTAAGTATACTTAATTTATGTTTACGTTAGTAGCTATGTTTACTTGGACTTTGGGGTACTCCGCATGGGTCCTTCATGTAGTTTATCTCGAAACTTGGAATAGCATGCTAACTAGTGAAATGTTAATTAAAATAAAACTGGACTGGAAATATTATTTTGGTTAGTTCATCGCACTTCACACATAACACTCACGTTGGACTAGGTTGACTCACGGGTAGCCCATAAATTTGGTTTAGGGCGTTACATTCAAAGATTCATTCAGAATCACTCAAGTTGAAGTGTTGATGAGAGTCAAACAGAGCCTGGGAGTGCCTGGTGGTCGCTGGATTAATTTTTGAGGAAAAATGGTTTCGTTAATCCAATCCATAAGGCTGATTCATGCACGGACGGACCATTGGACAGGGGATTTAGAGCCCTTCCAAAGATTCATTGAGCTTTTGCTCAGACGAGAAAGTTGGTCGGAGCCCAATGGGACTCGAGGCTCCTGATGGCCTCTATATCGTTACTCGGAGTATGACCTAGGTTTTATGGTGAATGAGGAAGTGCTAGTGACCTAAGGAGATGCTTAGGGGGTCCTAGAATATGGTGTCTACAAAGCTCCGTGATGGGTGATCTTGGAACAAGTGAAGACCGCCGAATAGACATCACATGGACGTTTGGAAAAGAGGCCAATTCTGCGGACCAAAAGGATGAGGATAACTGTTTCAGAGAGTCGAGGTCTATTCTGTGTACCTAAGGTTGTGTTGGGGATGACCGATTATGTGGGTCGAGATTGATTAGGTGGGTCGAGGTCAATTTTGAGGACTTAAAGTTGAGGGGACCGATTCTGCAAGTTAAGGTCAATTATGAGGATCAAAAGTTTTAGGGACCAATTCTGCAGATCGAGGTCAATTCTGAGGGCCTAAAGTGGTGACGATCGATTTTAAGTGGCGAGGTCAATTATGAGGACCTAAATTGGTGATGGCCAATTCTGAGGACTGAGGTCAATTCTGAAGATCTAAAGTTTATAGAGACTGATTCAGCGGGTCGAGGTCAATTTTGAGAACCTAAAATGGTGATGATCGGTTCTAAGGGCCTTTGTCAATTCTGAGGACCTAAAGTTATAGGGAACGATTCTGTGGGCCGAGGTCAATTCTAAGGACCTAAAGTTGTAGGGACCGATTCTGGGATTCAAGGTCAATTCTGAGGACCTAAAGTGGTGACAATCGATTTTGATGTCCGAGGTTAGTTCTTAGGACCTAAAGTGGTGATGACCCATTTTTAGGGTCGAGGTCAATTTTGAGGACTTAAAGTGGTGATAACCGTTTTTGCGGGTTGAGGTCAATTATGAGGATCTTAAGTGGTGATGACCAATTCTGACGACCGAGGTCAATTCTGAGGACCTAAAGTTTATAGAGACTAATTTTGTGGGTCAAGGTGAATTCTGAGGACCTAAAGTGGTGACAACTGTTTTGTGCAGGTTGAGGTCAATTTTGAGGACCTAAATTTATGACGCGGAGAGTTGTTCTCCTAGTAAATATTTTTTTACCTTGGGGATGCAAACTCTCTAATTGTTCTATTGAGGATTATATTGTTTTGAGACTCTATTGGGGACGTTTTAACCTTGAAACATCCGGTTACGGATTATGTTATTTTGAGAGCGAATAACTTCGCTAGGGAAGCCGTGGGGATTTTGATTACAGGCGTATCCTGAAATTCTGATGAGGGATAGATTGGGAGAAAGTTCAGGTTGAAAATTTCTCTAGGGAATGGGGAAGGTATTATTTTGCAATCCAACTAGGGAAGAATTTTGGTTTTAGGTTTCGATTATGCTGGGGAAGACTTAAGATTTGAGATTTCTCTAGGGAATTATAGTGGACTTAGTACGCGGACGTATTGTTGCTTCTGTTTTTGGAATATGTTAAGGGTTTATGCTGGGGATAAGAGCATAATATTAATCCTAATGGGGACTTCGGGTGTCTATAAGGTGTTTACAAAAAAATGGTTTTCCTGATGAAGAAATGTTATAATATTTGTTTGCCATTTTTAGGAAATTTTCGAGTAGTTTTTGGATTTTTCTTGCATTTTCTATCATCTTTTGTACAAAATTTTCAGGGGCTTGTTGATCGGTATATTATAGGAGCTGTTGTCTGTCAGTGGCACGAATTCTTGGGTTTCCTTAGGAAGAGGAACAGGCAAGTGTCGATCGGTATGGGTAGGGGTCTGCCGATTGGCATGTCGTTTAGTCCCCTATAAAAAGGGGGTGATCCCTCTTCATTTTTCACATCTTTAAACCTTTGAATATTTTGCTTCCTCTCTTTAAAAACCATTCCTAAGTCCTTTCTTATTCAATACTTCAAATGGCGGGTTCTTCCAGCAAGGAATTAATACAACCTGGAGTGGCTGAACGTTGATGATTGGGCTGGCCTGGAATGGAAATCTAAGGTGGCCCTTTCCTTGGGTATAGATAATGCCTTTGATCTCTTTGAGTCGGTAGCTGAGGAGTGCTACCTTTTGCATGATCCTGTACACCACCGTTCATCTAGGGTGAGGAACCTAGGTGGCTATGTAAGTCTGGTGACCTTTGGTATTCCTTTTTATTTTTTCTTTGTTTTCTTATACTGATGAAAGGTATTTTCATCTCTTTGTCTTTGGCACACTGACATATCTACTTCGAGCATGCATTTGAGGGGGATGACTGGGTTGAAGGATGTTTGGGACCATCTTCTGATGGTGGTGCACTGCATGGTTACTTCCGCCAGTTTTGGCCATCTGGCGCAGGCCTTGGTCAAGACACTGTGTTTTACTGTGGTGTTGTGCACTTTGGGAGAGAGGTGGTGGGACACTACCCACACCTTCCATTTGAGTTTCAGGGAGATAACCACACAAAAATATGCAACTCTGATACAAATTGAAAAACCATGAGCGCCCCTGAAATAATCTCTATACGCGCAAATGAACATACTCTGATTTCATGAAATTTTTTCTAATAATATATATATATATATATATATATATATATATATATATATATATATATATATATATATATATATATAATAAAATCAAGAAACACTTTATTATTCAACTAATCAGATTTTAATAAAGAGAAAATTAAAATCAATTAAATCTTATTTATTTTAAAGTCAAATTAATAACAATCTGATTTATTACGTTACAAGACAATATATAAAATATGATGAATTATTCTAACTCAAGTTATTAAATCATGTAACAATTTTAATTCTAAATCATACATAGAAGAATATGAGGAAAATAAGAATAACATGTATGATTTTATTACGTGGTAAAACCCCACCCAATTGGGGAAACATCCGCGGTGATCTCTATGCCACAAACCAAAAAAGTCCACTAAAAACAATTTAAGGTTACAAGGATTCAACAGATCATACAATCAGAACCTATTCTAAGTCCAGAAATATTCCTACACTCCTCGGTTATTTTTTTACTTCTTTAAGGCTTCTTGAACTTGTCCTTCCCTCGTTATTTAGCTCTGTCCCCTTTCTTCTTTAGTGAATCATCCACTCAGTCGAAACTGATCTCTCTCTTAACAACATATACTCTATGTTTTGAGTTGTACAAAACGTGTAAGTGAATATGTTCTAAATGCAACCCTTGCAAGAACTTAACTCATAACACAAGAAAATAAGTTTTCAATAAGAACTTAAAAAATACATTTTTCATCAACAAGCTCATATAATCGATTCAAATAGATTTCAAGATATTATCATCAACGCATATAAATCTAAAAGAATCCATTTAACATTTTTCTATTCACAAAAATATTTCCAAGAAATTCTTGAAAAGAAAATTTAACTTTCATTTGTCCAAACAAAATATTTCTACTAAATATTATTAGAGAAATTGTCATTTTAAGCATAAATAAACAACATACAATTTTCTAGAAAGAATTCCAAATAACATCATCATGTAAATCCTATAAACTTTCTTTCTAATCAATATGTATAACACTATCATGTAGACATAAAATAATCACTCCAACATGTGTTCTCAATTTCTCAAAAATAAAAAGTCCAATTTTATGAGAAAAAGATTTTACAAATTATTTCACAAATATAGGAGAAAACAGGTTTATAACAGATTTTCAATAAACATGCAAGATCCAGAGAAATTCTGATTTTAACATCATATAACATCAAACACAAAAATTAGAATATTTAGATCATAAAAATTATTCAATAAATTTAGGATCTAAAAATCTATGAAATTCTAGTTTTTGTAAAAAAAATTATTTCATCATGAAAGAACTAAAAATCTTTCTACAATAACTAAATATTTCAATCTCTAAAATATGAGATAATGTGCAAGATTATTGAGAATTCAAACAAAAACAGAAATGAGATGAAGTAGAAATAAACAATGTGTGTAAAGTAACACTTTCTCTCTCTTAGAATATTTTCTCTAATTCTCTATATTTTTGTCTTTATAAATTCTAACCCTCTTCTGTTTCTCCCTCTAGAAAAATATATGATCTAAAAAGTCTCTAAAAGGTCTAACTCCAATAAACTCTTTAATGATGTTTATATAGGTGATAAAAAGATTATTCTGGAAAAAATAAATGAAGAGTTCAGATTAAAAGTTTTAATCTTACGGTTGATATTAATTTGAGTACTAAAAAATGAATAGATTTTATCAATCTTAACAACCTAACAAATTCAGTCGGTTATAAAAACCTAAACCACAAAATATTATAAATAAGATGGTATAGGGTTTTTCGTTACAACCATCTAACGTTCATATTTAGGACTGCTGGCATGCACTCAATTCTAAACCAATCAAGTCTAATGGATAACTGGCGGTTAAAAGGATATAATCGAAATGTGTATAACTGGACGCATCTCATAGGCTGGTCAAATCCTTATAAACCAATGGTTTACTAATACTCTTAATAGCACAACTGGAAGAATCCTACTCGGATAGTTATGACATGGGGTTTTATAGCTCCTAAAAAATCTAAGGGTTAAATCAAGTAAAAGCAGTAGTCTACTCGTCCAAATGTAAAGGATATAGACTATGTGGATAACTAACTCTAAGTTGGTATAAACCAAAGGTCAAAACCAAGTCACATAAAGTGACAAAACTAACAATAGGTAATATCCTATTAACCAACAGATAAAATGATAACTATTCGGACTAATAGTGAGCATGTAAAATGAGATAAAAACTCATTTGGGTTCCTAATTGGTAATAGGATGAAACAGGTATAATGGAAAAAATATCCTAATGTCGCAACAAGTGACATTTTATTAAACAAAAACATTATTTTAAAAATTCATTTAAATCTCAATATAATTCCGAAAATTATTTTAATAATAAAAAATTCATTCTAAACAAAACTTATACCAACTTTATTGGAAAAAAAAATTTAGCAAAAATAATCTAGTTTCACTTTTAGAAAATATTTAGACAAGCAATCACATAATCTCAATCAATATATGCATGAGTGCCTAATGTGTGTCAATTGTAAATGTGCATCCACATGTGGTATACCTTTACTCGGATATGTACGTTGAGTAGAGTCAAGGCATCTTGAATAGTTGAGTAGCATTGCATGATGTACCATAGAGTGGGATCGGACTAAAAATATGTTTTGACACAATATCCAAATTAATTGAAATGCCTAAATAATATAGACTCGAGTAAGTCAAAGATTTAGGGTGTTTCAATCTCCCCCTTTGGATATTTGTGACAAAACCCTTCGAGTACATCATGGTACTCTTAGGAAAAATAAAATAACCTAAGTCCTATACAACAATTAATAATCTACCCAATCAAAAAAATCCTAGAAAATAAAAATTACAAGACTCAACTATACATCAATTACCCTAACACCTTCTTGTGATTTCCTGCATAAAACTTTAAAACCAAACTCACAAGAACAAGTGTAAGATATCATAGAAATTGATAAATCATTAAAAACAAGATATCATGAAAATAATTCAAGAATCAAGACTAATAAAAATGATATACTCTTCTCCCCCTTTTTGTCTCAAATAGACAATGGATAAAAAATGATAGTATGGAGAGAGTTAAAAAAAATAACTACCACAAGAAACATATAAACGGACTAATCAAGTGTCACTCCTATATTGACATGATTTTAAGAGGTGTCTTTTGCATTGACAAACATCCATACCCTAAAATCTCAGAGGACATATCATTACCATGATTATGACAAGAAAATATGTAAATATGGCAGAAAATGAATAAATGTACATTCATTTAGTCTTTAAGGAAACTCGCATCAAAAAATAAAATCAAGGGTTATGGACATACTAAACGTAGTTTAAACAAAATTAGCACATACTAGAGTAATCAACAAATAAGGTCTCTCCCCTTAAACCAAAGCTATGGTTACAAAAAAAATATTATACTGAACATTCAAATCAGAATTAGGGTTCTAAATTCAAGAAATAAAGTGAGAACAATTAGAGGAGATAAAATAACATGTTGTCTACCATGAGGACAGACATATAAAAATTCATCATCATATATGGATATAAAAAATAATCAGATTTGTAACATGAAATCATATGATCAATAAATAAAGGATCAACACTCTAGACAGTTAAATCTTATTCGGAGCGACCCTCTCTGATACCGATTAAAAAAATACGTAGCTCTCATACCAATTGAAAAATCGTGAGCGCCCATAAAGCAATATCTACATGTGCAAATGAACATACTATAATTTCATGCAAGTTTTTCTAATAGCATATATATAATCAAACCAAGAAAACTTTATTATTAATCTAATCAGATTTCAATAATGCGAAAATTAAAATCAAATAAATTTGATTTATATTAAAGTCAAATTAATAATAATATGATTTATTACGTTACAATACAATATATCAAATATGATGAATTATTCTAACTCAAGTTATTGAATCATGTAACAATTTTAATTCTAAATCATACATAGAAGAAGATGAGGCAAAGAAAAATAATATGTATGATTTTTTTTCATGGTAAAATCCCATCCAATTAGGGAAACATCCACGGTGACCTCTACGCCACAAATAAAAAAAAATCCACTAAAAATAGTTTAAGGTTACAATCATTCAATAGATCATATAATCAGAACCTATTCTAAGTACAGAAATATACCTACACTCCTCCGTTATTTTCTGACTTCTTTAAGGCTTCTGAATTTGTCCTTTATCCGTTCTTTAGCTCTGCTCCCTTTCTCCTTTAGCGAATCATCCACTCAGTCGAAACTGATCTCTCTCTTAACAACATACTTTCTATGCTTTGAGTTGTGCAAAACGTGTAAGTGAATATGTTCTAAATGCAAACCATGCAAGAACTTAACTCATAACACAAGCATATAAGTCTTCGATAAAACATTAAAAATTCATTTTCAATCAAGAAGCTCATATAATCGATTCACATAGATTTCAAGATATTATCATCAAAGCATATAAATCTGAAAGAATCAATTTAAACATTTTTCTTTTCATAAAAATATTTCCAAGAAATTCTAGAAAAGAAAATTTAACTTGCATTTGTCTAAATAAAATATTTCTACTAAACAACATTAGAGAAATTATCATGTTAAGCATAAATCAACAACATGCAATTTTCTAGAACGAATTCAAGTAATATCATCATGTAAATCCTATAAACAATCTTTCTAATCAATATGTATAACACTCATATGAACACTATCATGTAGACATAAAATAATCACTCCAACATGTGTTCTCAATTTCTCAAAAATATAAAATCCAATTTTATGAGAAAAGTGTTTTATAAATTATTTCACAAATATAAGAGAAAACAGATCTATAAAAGATTTTCAATAAACATGCGAGATCCGGAGAAATTATGATTTTAACATCATATAACATCCAACACAAAAATCAGAATATTTAGATAATAAAAATTATTCAATGAATTTCGGATCTAAAAATCTAAGAAATTCTAGTTTTTGTAAAAAAATTATTTCATCATGAAAGCACCAAAATTTTCTCTACAATAACACAATATTTCAATATCTAAAATATGAGATAATGTGCAAGATCATTGAGAATTCAAAACAAAAACAGAAATAAGATGAAGTAGAAATACGCAATGTGTGTAATGTAACACTTTCTCTCTCTTAGAATATTTTCTCTAATTCTCTATATTTTTCTCTCTACAAATTCTAACCCTCTTGTGTTTCTCACTCTAGAAAAATATCTGATTTAAAAAGTCTCTAAAAGGTCTAACTCCAATAAACTCTTTAATGACATTTATATAGGTGAGAAAAATATTATTCTAGAAACACTAAATGAAGGGTTTAGATTAAAAGTTTTAATCTTACGGTTGATATTAATTCGAGTAATAACAAATTAACAGATTTTATCAATCTTAACAACCTAACAAATTCAATCGGTTATAAAAACCTAAATCACTAAACAATATAAACAAGCTGGTATAGGGTTTTTGGTTACAACCTTTTAACGTTCATATTTAGGATAGCTGGAATGCACTCAATTCTAAAACCAATCAGGTCTAATTGATAACTAGTGGTTAAAAGGATATAATTGAAATGTATATAACTTGACGCATCTCATAGGCTGGTCAAATCTTTATAAACCAATGATTTACTAATACTCTTAATAGCACAGCTGGCATAATCCTACTCGGATAGTTATGACATGGGGCTTTATAGCTCCTAAAAAATCTAATGGTTAAATCAAGTAAAGGCAGTAGTCTACTCGTCCAAATTCAAAGGATATAAACTACGTGGACAACTAAGGCTAAGTTGGTATAAACCAAAGGTCAAAACCAAGTCACATAAAGTGACAAAACCAATAATAGGCAATATCCTATTAACCAACAGATAAAATGATAACTATGTGGACTAACAGTGAGCCTGTAAAATGAGATAAAATCTCATTTGTGTTCCTAATGTGTAATAGGACGAAACGGGTATAATGGACTGATGATACGAGAAATCGTTCGCTAGTCATTCTCATATCAACAAATCAAGAGTAAATTGTGTAATAAACAAGTAAAGTAAGTAAATAGAGAGAAGACAAGATATAGAGTGGTTCAGCCCCTAAAATGGGCCTATGTCCACGGTGTTGCTCCATTCTCATTATATGCATTGCACTGTACAATATAATCATGCCTAAAGAGGCGTACAAGTATGAGAATAAGGGTGAATACATGGCAGTATTATAGATTCTGGTGAAACTCCGGAAGGTGGCTGTGATGTAGATTTGTTCCTCCAAAAGGTATGTTGAGGTTGTGTAGAGAGAATCTGTATTATAGAGCCTGCCCCGGACGGGTATGGAATCGATCCCCTTCCTTCTAGTTGTGGTCCTCTATTTATATGGAAATGTGTTGAGTCACATGCCCTGAGCACGTGGCGTATACTAAGTCTACAGTAGTTGCGGATAAAGGGGAGTGCGGACTGCAAAGCAAGAAGTGTTGTAAGCTGATAGAGGGGTGTTGCGCACCATACAGTGGAGCTCCGCGGCCTACAATGGATAGGGCTGCACCCTGTGCCATCTAGTCTTGAAGGGATGCCGTGCCAAGTGAGTTCTGGCCGCGCCCTGAATGAGGTCTGGCCGCAGCCTGTATGACCTATGATGCCTGCAAACTGGAGAAGAATACATTCCGCGGCAGGGTGCTATATTTGTACTATCAATAAGCCCCCAAGCCGTAGTGCCAAGGGAGATCAATTGGGACTGCGGCTCAGTAGCCTAGGTGCCGCGGTGCTTTCAAAGCGACGATTCGTCTTCCGCGCTCCCTTATATAAATTGTTTCTGGCCGTGGACTTCATTACGTTTCCAAAACTTTTGAGAGCACATCGAGAGAGAAACTCTGCACTTTCTCTCTTGCATATTTCGGCAACCTCCCGAGGCGGTGTGCGGCGGTTCAAGGCGGTCTGAAGGTGATCATTGCAAGTTTCTTCATTTCCAGGTGATTTTTCAACCACCATACTTTCGTAAAAGCCTTTGAAATTTACAATTTTCTTCCCTTTTGATATGATTTTTCTTTTTCTGGTTCATTTGCTAGAAATCTAGGGTTTTGTTTGTACGTTTTGTCCTTTCCCACGTATGCTACATATGAAATACATACAACTGTTCTTGTTGTTCATAATCGAACTCTTCATATTATGTGAGTTTGATCCTAAAAATGATTAGAATTTAGATAATCAACTGTTTAGTATAGAGGTTGTGGTATGGTAGGATTTCAATAATCATTCCCGTGAACTGTTACAATCCTTCTGCGTCATACCGTGCCAAATGGCCGCGGTCCCTCAAATTATCATCCGCGGCATCAAATCACCACCCTTGTAGTCTCGAACAACCTTCAAACTTCCTTAAAAATTTAGCAATGGCCGTGGCCAGGAATGACTTGAAGCAATTCTATCTTATTACCGCGGTATCCTATGTTCCTCTGCTGACATGTATGTGGCCGCGGCTAGTAGGGACAGTACGAACCCATAAGTTCAAGTAATAGTTGGCCCTTAATAACTCGTTAGGGAAATAATTCCAAACGCTTTTCCAAGACCTATAAATAATTCTTCTGCGGCTTCTTAAAGTCTTTTACAAACCATACTGGCTGCGATGCCTAACTGCGAACTCTGCTTTTCAGGTACTGCTGCAGCCATATGAGCTTTGACCCAGACGAGTTCCTGAGAGGCTTTTGGGCAAAGCATTTTGGGACCTCTCCCCCCGAGCTTACTTCCGTGCCCCCTCTAAAATCAATAGGCCCTTGCAAACTAAAAGATTGCCCAAACTGCGTGATACTTGACTCAGACTCCGCGGACTCTGCATCTGGGAAGGATTTCAAATCTCCGTCGATGGAAGAGGAAGCCAACTCAAGTACTCATCCAATGGGTGTAGGAGGGAGTTCCGCGGCTGTTAGAAATAACCCAGGTGGAACATCTGGAAGAGATGAGAGACCCTTGGCCGCGCTTGATATCCGTGGCTCCATGACCCAAGATTGGGTTGAGCAAGTGGCTGAGGCCTTCGAATTTCCAGAAAATTTGACGTGCTCAGCCCATGCCACAAACCAAAGACCATGCACGGTTCTATCCGATGATGGAATTTGCTTCCCTCTGCATGCCTTCATCTATGGGTTGTGGCTTCCTGTTCCAGTTCCTATCCGTCGCCTTTTTCAGGCAATGAACCTGGCCCCAGCACAGTTGGACCCTAATGGCTGGAGAGCCATTCTCGCTCCAGTTTTCCTTTGGGAGAATTTATTCAAAAAGGACATCACTCTCACGGAGTTCTTTCACTTTTTTCGCCCAAAGGAGAACTCAGTGAAGTTTGCGGGCTACTACTACCTCTCTAGCCGCGACAGGGACGAGACCCTTTACACTGGGAGATCGACCAGTGTGAAGAACTGGAAGGGGAAATATTTCTACATCTCCAGCGAAGGCTGGGAGATGCACCCCGACGAGAAGGAGAGGGAAAGGACATATGTAATGCCGCGGCAGTGGGGGTATCCCTCAAAATTAAGTAATAAGACTGCAGCCGCGTCCTTTTATTTCACATAAATATGCATAACTTCCACTAACCTTTGAATCATCTTTTCTTTCTGCAGCCCTTGACAATCTGCACTTGAACAAGCGGCAGGAAAAAAAATTTGTCGAGGCTGTGGAAGTTCCTGCTGAACACAAGAAGTTCGGCACACTTATAACGTCGGCAACCATATTTGAAGCGGGATTTTTCCCAAACAAATCCATTCCTCGACAAATGGGCACGGAAGGTAATTAACTGCGCCATAATTTTTACTCCACGATCATTTATTCTCTTGAACTCATGTTATTCCTTTTCAGGTGAAGAAGTTGATAGGGAACTTCTAGCGGCGCAGCTAGCGAAGATGGATGAGGACGCAGTCGTCCTAAATAATACTGCACGGAGTAGAAAGAGGAAGAGGTCCAAGGCCAAGGGACCTACCGCGGCTCCCTTCAGAGAAAATAATGCTGCGCCTATTGTGGCTCCTGCCGAAAGAACTTCAATACCTGCCGCGGATCAAATGGTTAATGATGAGAACCTTTCGCATGACCATTTTGATGATGACATGGGGTAAAGCCTGGCTGTGGCGGGCTTAATGTCAACCGATGTGCCCCTTCAATTATCCTCTCCTCCGCCGCCAACTGTTGTGGCGGTTAACGCGAACTTTCCACCTCCTCAATTCCGCGAAGAGCCTAGGCCTAATGGTAGACCAAGGTCCCAATTAAGGAATCCTGACCCCAATTCTTCCTGGGACACTACCTCAAAGGCTGCGCGGAGAATGAAAAGTGCCTTGGATGCCGCGAACCTCGACAGGCTAGTGGGAGAAGATCATGAAGATCTGGAGGACTGTGGCCTCCATAGCCTTCTGAGGGTACGTACCAGTTGTCATTCTTTAACTTTTGCATCTCATATTTTTCCATATTTTTGCTAACGTCTTTTATTTCAGGTCGCGGATGTGATTGTGGTCCAGAAGAGGAAGTACGAGGCCTTGTACAGGTTGAAGGAGGTCGAGAAGAGTGCTCATGGTGCGGAATTACAGGCTGCACAAACTTCTTCTTTTGAGGCAGGGAAGAAGTCTGCTGCCGCGGCTCTTCAGGCAGCCCACATGGACCTTGAGAAAGCATTCAAGGCGAGGGAGGAAGCGGAGGAGAATTTTAAGCAAGCCGCGGAATCCCTGAAATCCTCCCAAGCCCAGGCTGCCGAAGCCGCCCGTGTCGCGAAGATTTAAAATACCAAGCTCGCCCTACTTCAGTAGAAATATGAAGAGTTGGAAGCCAAGTCCACTCAAAAAGATGAAGATCATGCCGCAGCAGTAAAAAAGTTGGAAGTTGATCATGGTGACACCCTCCAGCTAGCCATAGATCATTCCTTGGAGTCATTCAAAGGCTCTAAGGACTTCTTCCTTATCAATAACAGGGCATACCTTCGCGGCTACCAGGAGCTGCGGCAAAGATTTATTAAGAGGTTCCCTGAGGCCAAGGAGGAGGTCCTTGCCTGGAAGTTAAGCGATTCCGAACATCAAGAGTGCATCGCTGAACTTAAGGCCGCGGCGGAAGAGAGATCAAGGCTCAGGGCTGAGGCAGAGGCAGTGGCAACGGTTGTGGATGGAGAGTCAGAGACAGCCGCCGGCGGAGAAGAGGCTGATGATGATGATGATGACGCAACCTCTTAAACTTAATTTTTGTTGCATCATTAATATAGGGTTGCGTCCCTCCTTTTTGTAATCTTAACTTCTTTTGTGGCTGCGGCCTTCTTTGTGTAATCTTTGGCTATTAATACCAAGGTTACGGCCATATTTTTACCACTACGATTGACTGCTTGGTATTCCTTGCTCTTTTACATTGCATGTTTTACATTTCTTGCTATAATGAATGGTTGTACGTAACTGCCTCATTTTTGAAAATGCATCCGTGCCCCGATAGACATAACATTTTAAGTCCGCGGACAGAGATCCATTTCTTCGTAGTATGATTATTTGTCAATGTCCGCGGCCACATAAATGGTGCCATTTTACTTCCATAGGACATCAACTACTGCGTCACAAGGCAGCTGCGTGCAAGCCACGGTCCTTTATTATGCCGCGTCATTTAAACGTCTTTACTTGATTGCCGCGGACTTTATTTCAAGGCTGGGGCTTACTGATTGCATGGATCCCCAACTGCTTTCATTGCACCTGGTTTTCTGAACCATTTATCTTTTATCATCCCATAACCAACGTGGAACATGTAGAGAAAACCTTTCCTTAGACTTTGTACAATTGATTCTCCTCCACCGTGGCATTTGACGCTGTGGCAGTAGCAGTTTTTTCATGCTTCAAGATGTTAGTGCCTCAGCACTTTCATGAATGAATGTCTCCTAGAGCTCTGCAACCGTATTGGTGGGATTTGTACATTTCTGGTTCACCTGAACAATGTGCCTCTGTAGACAGACGTTGGTATTTCCAAGCCTTCTCGGGTTGGGTCATGTTGCCAAGCCCTAATATGCGAGACACTATCAAGCCCCTCCAGACTGGGTTATGTTATTAAGCCACCCACAGCTAATATGCGAGACACTATCAAGCCTCTCCAGGCTGGGTTATGTTATTAAGCCACCCACAGATAATATGCGAGATACTATCAAGCCTCTCCAGGCTGGGTTATGCTATTAAGCCACCCACAACTAATATGCAAGACACTGTCAAGCCTCTCCAGGCTGGGTTATGTTATTAAGCCACCCACAGCTGCTGATATATATAAAGTCATCCCTGGCTAGATATTATAAGCCTCCCAGCTCATTGACGCATCCCGAAAGCTAAGAGCGAGCATTGTAAACCCCCGCGACCAAATATGATTTCCAAAAGCTGAGAATAGGGGTTGTAAGCTCCCGTGGCTAATAGGAGCTCCTTGAATTCTCAGATTCTTTCACGAACATGATCATCAAAAGTTAAGATATAGTTTCACCTCGTGAGGGGAACTTTTGAGCTGATTAAGATTGTAATCCCTCCATAAGTGCATCCCGAAGTAAGATAATCCTTCGAGATAATTTTATTACTCTTCCTCTGGAATCTGTTTGAGACAAAAGGTCTTTTTGTAAGATAACAGATTATGAAACCAAGAGAGATATCAGATATGGCAAAATTTTCTAATTCATATATTTATATATGTATGCTTCAGCTAATGACTTTGTTAACAACACATAAAGTCTCGAGTATTAAGGCTCTAATGAGCTTCATGAAGCATAAACAAAAATAGTTAAAATTGAAAAGACTAAGGATGAGGTGTGGCATGCAGCCTCTGTCAGGTCCGGCTGGGTCCTTTATGTATTCTTCAGGAATCTCTACAGCATCCCTTACCCGATTAGCCTTTCAAATTCATCCTTCAGAGCATAGCATTGCTCTGTGTCATGGCCATGGTCCTGATGGAATTTGCACCAGGTAGCTTTGTTCCTCTTGTGGGGTGGATCTCTCAACTTCTCTGGCCACCTCAAAAGCTTGTCCTCTTTGATGAACTCAAAGATCTCTTCAATTGGGAAAATCAACGGCGTATAGACACCCGATTTTTTCTCTGATTTCTCTGCTCTCCTTTTCTGACTTTTACCGGTTGATTCCGTGGCCTCTTTAACTGTTGCGGCAGACAAGGCTGATTGAGTTTTTTCCTCCGCACTCGCGCCTATATTCTTAGAGGACGCGGCCTCTAGCATTAGCACCCTCTGAGTTAGATAATTGACCTGGGTCTGAAGTGAGGCATGGCTGTCATAGAGGTGATTAAGGTGATTGTACAGTTGCACAATATCATTCTTGACTTCTGCGCTCTGGCTGGATTCTCCTTCCATTTCTGCTTTTGTTAGTCTTTGTAAAGTATATAAAATCTGAGATAAAACTAATAGAAGTGAGTGATCACAGAAGTATTGGGAAGGAGGGGTTGAACTGCTCCATGATTTACTGAGGAGGCCGCGGCAAGTATGGCACACAAGTGCACTGCCGCAGCCCTTTAATGTTATTCACCGAGGTCGATCCGAAGGCCACTTAAGTACTTCCCACGGTGATTTTGAGCTGTTGTAATAGGTCTGCGCTAGTAGGGGTTGCGGTACGAGAGGTTGTTGAACTTACAGGGCGCACCCCTGCCTAGGCAGTGGAGAGGTCACAAGACTGGAACTGGTACCCTCTCCTCCACCACGTGAAGAAAACCTACTAGGGTCCATTGATGAGAGAATTCCCTTGCAATGCGCAATACGGCATAATTTCAATGATAACCCCTGGATCATAGGTAGATGGCAACAAAAAGGGGAGTAAATATTGCTCTTCCCTAATCATCCACCTTTTCGGGACTAAAGTCCACCATGCCTTTCATCATTATCTAGATGGAATGATATCACAGGGGTATGTAAGATAGATCCAAAGCCATCAAATGAAGATCCAAAGACAGATCCAGAAATATGAAATACCCGTTAAAGGGGGCGAATGTAAAGCGGAGCCCAATAACCAGTAATCGACTCATGAGAAAATGATCCGTAGGATCCTCAGGGGTCGAATAAGGTGTTTAAGAACTCATATACGTAGAGAAACAAGATTGAAATATCTCGGTGCCCATAAACGGCGCTAGATTGATGATACGAGAAATCGTCCGCTAGTCGTTCTCGTATCAACAAATCAAGAGTAAAGTGTTAATAAACAAGTAAAGTAAGTAAATAGAGAGAAGACAAGATATAGAGTGGTTCAGCCCCTAAAATGGGCCTACGTCCACTGTGTTGCTCCATTCTCATTATATGCATTGCACTATACAATATAATCATGCCTAAAGAGGCGTACAAGTATGAGAATAAGGGTGAATACATGGCAGTATTATAGATTCCGGTGAAACTCCGAAAGGTGGCTGTGATGTAGATTTGTGCCTCTAAAAGGTATGTTGAGGTTGTGTAGAGAGAATATGTATTGTAGAGCCTGCCCCGAATGGGTATGGAATCTATCCCCTTCCTTCTAGGTGTGGTCATCTATTTATGAGGAAATGTGTTGTAATACCCCGTATTTTTATAACTTTTAAATTATGGGATTTATTAAATTTAATTGAGATAAATTAATTTAATTTTAATCCGGAATGTTGCTTTAAATATTTACTAGCGTGACGAGAGTTAGTAATTATTGGAAATTTGATATTTGTTGAATATTACTGGATGAGTATAGTAATATATGAGATTTATTTTTATAATATTGTCACGTGTGAATAAAATGACAATTATGGAAATTTAAGTCGGAACGCGCCTGTGTCGTGTCGGGACTAAATATTGTTAAATAAAAGTGAATATTTTATAAGTTGCTCGTATGGTCATTTTGAGTGCGCCAACGTGTCCAGAAGGGTCGAGATAGTCAGAAAAGTGTACCCGGGAGTTTAGTTTGGGTCTCGGGGCATTTTTAGGCCTAATTAGTACCCCGGGAGGGCGTTTTGGACATTTCGCAATTATGGGTAATTAAGCCTACGAATTTTATAGGGTTATATCAGATGGAAAGTGTCATCTTCTAGGTTTAACACAATGAAATACTAATGACTTCCATTGGAGAGGAAGAGGAGAAGCTCTCCAAGGAGTTCTAGGCCAAGAACACCTCCGATTGCACCGCCGTCACCACCAACGCGTAGATCGCGCGACGGGGAACACAACCACACCAAAATCGTCCGCAAATCAGAACTAAAATTTTCCAGGCAAGTATCTATCTTGCTTTTATCAAGTTAATGCATCCTTTTATATTAGTCTTAGGTTGATTAGATTAGTATTCTTGAAGAAAAACATAAATTGGAGACACAAATTGCATGTTATATTGTTAGAGATCATAATTCTGGAAACCCACTTCACATATAGAGGATGAGCCACGAAATTCCTTGATATTAGAGATAGAAAATCTAGAAAAAGAATGAAAGAGATTAAGTTAAAGGAAAGATTAGGGTTCATAAGAATTATGTAGAGTTTACCCCTTTTTAACCCATGATTCTTGAGGAAAATTCGCATGTGTTACGTAGGAAATTATTTAAATGGGTATACAATGCTTATAGTATAATTGATTGGGAGTTTGGGACTGTAACATGACGATTTGGAGGAGTTTGGGGTGAGAATCCCGTAACTGGGTTGGCTGCAGAATCTACATAACTGCTTGATCGATCGATCGAGCCCAGAGCATCGATCGATCGAAGATTCGATCGATCGACCCCTTTTATCGATCGATCGACCCTCCTGGGAAAACTGCATTTTTTCTCGTGTTAGCTTAATCTGATATTATACGTAGTAAACCTTGATTTGGGTTGCTAGAATATAATGGAACATAAAGAGGACCAGTAGGGTCAAGAGAAAACCCCATAAAGTGGAACTTTAATACGAAGGGAAATAAAGGATAAACGAGGAGATTTTCAGACTTAAGAAATCATACGTGTGTTGATTAAATAATCGAAACATCTAATAAGTTGGATTAGAAGGCAAGATAGGACCTACTGAAATTGTACTTAAATAAAGAAAACACTTCGAGTGACAAGAAGTGAGTTTAGAATGAATTAATTACGAGAAGAGAAAGGAATGAGGCCGTTATACGATATAATTGAGCAAAACGTGTAATAATGGATAATGATAATTTTGGGTCGTGAGAGTACCTAATTTAATAATGTGGATGTGATTACATATCTATACATGACGGTGTGATTGTGCATATATTATTTTCGTGTAAAAAATCGCACCCGCGCTACTTGCTATCCCTGAGGTTACCGCGCTGGAACAGTCTTATCTCGATGTGACCTTTATAGGGGATATTGACTCGTACCCTAGAAGATAGATATCCTTGGTACAGGCTATCGACTCGATAGTTCAGACGGTCCTAAGAGACGTGAGGGTATGTACTGACCTCTTAGAGACTTGGAATCTATGCTTCGCCTCAATGTTGTTTGTGTTTGTGTTAATACAGTTCGAGAGTGATTCCGAACTAGTATTTCCCTTAGTTTGTGTGATACGGGGACTTGATAGCAGAGTATGCTAGCACCATAGATTTTAAGTGGGGTGCCGTTAGTATATATATAATTTATGAGTGATTGGTATATATATACTTAGATATGGAAATCTAGCACCATAGATTTTATGTGGGGTGTTGTTTGTATATATATATTATACGAGTAATTAATATATATATGTGTAACTATATGAGAAATTTCTACTGAGTAAAATAGTAGTTAATTAAAGTATGAAATTTATCAACTTCACTGTAAGTATTCGGAAACGTTATAACAATACGGAATTATTCTAAAACAACGAAAGAAATTTTGAAGAGATAGACTTCTCTAAAGTGAATATCATAACCTTAATTCCACAAGTTAAAACTTATGGAGAATAAGTTAGAGAGATAGATGGGGTTCATTAGTACGATAGATGTGCACACCAGATGAGAGGTGATAATTCTCAAGAGAGTGTCGCATACTAATATGACTGTTGCATTAGCCGGTAGCATTTTAAATACTTGCTAAACTATTTTAAAACTGCTTCACATTCGGGCTCTGACCCGTTTGTTGTCACCTCTTTTCTCTTGTGTATATATATATATATGTATTACAGGTGCCCAGCCACAGGGGCGTCTTACTTGGAATTCTTTGGATGGAACGCGCTGTAGCTTTTGTGGGAGTTGCAGGCCATTGCTTAGACCACCTCATTGTTGACTCTACTTCTAGTTCAACTTTATCCAGCAGGGCATGTGTCGCCCCTTTTCCATTATTTAGTTGGGATTGTCAGAGATTGTAATTCTTTCTATTTCAGTATCTTTATTTCGGGATTGTTAATGTCAGAATGTTTTCCTTAGTATTTTAATGTTGGAATTTATCATTGTTGGGTAAACTCTTGAATGATCATTTTATTCTTCTACTTATTGTGTGACCCTTAAAAATGTAAATGGTGAAAGATTTTATAACCGGATTTAATAAAATTTAGAAAAAAAAAGGTTTAAATGGTTTTGACACTTAGCTTAATTAATTAGGGTGTTTAAATTGGAAAAGTTTTATTTTTTCGACAGTGATGCTGAGAATGAACCAACTGTTCACCTTGAATTAATTTAATAAAGGAGTGATCGCCCGGTATTTAATTAGGCGGTGTGTCACATGTGTTGAGTCACATGCCCTGAGCACGTGGCGTATACTAAGTCTGCAGCAGTTGCGGATAAAGGGGAGTGCGGCCTGCAAAGCAAGCAGTGTTATAAGCTGATGGAGAGGTGTCGCGCACCATACGGTGGAGCTCCGCGGCCTACAATGGATAGGGATGCACCCTGTGCCATCTAGTCCTGAAGGGATGCCGTGCCAAGTGAGTTCTGGCTACGCCCTGAATGAGGTCTGGCCGCGGCCTATATGACCTATGATGCCTGCGAACTGGAGAAGAATACATTCCGCGATAGGGTGCTATATTTGTACTATCATGGAAAAAATCTCCTAATGTCGCAACAAGTGACATTTTACTAAACAAAAATATTATTTTAAAAATTCATTTAAATCACAATATAATTCCAAAAATTATTTTAAGAATAAGAAATTCATATTAAACAAAACTTATACCAATTTTACTTAAAAAAATTATTTTTTGCAAAAATAATCTAGTTTCACTTTTAGAAAATATTTAAACAACCAATCACGTAGTCTCAATGAATATATGCATGAGTGCCTAATGTGTGTCAAGTTCAAGTGTGCATTCTCATGTGATATACCTTTACTGGGATTTGTACATTGAGTAGAGTCGAGGCATCTTGAATAGTCGAGTAGCGTTACATGATGTACCAGTGAGTATGCTCGGACTAAAAATATGTTTTGACATAATATGAAAACTAGTTGAAATGAATAAATAATATAGGCTCAAGTAAGTCAAAGATTTAGGGTGTATCAGACCAATTCTCCTATGGATGTTCCACAGCTGTTGGGGATGGATTTGTTAGGGTGCACAGATAGAGGTGGACCATAAGATGAGGGTGTCGCCAAAGGCAGTTCAGGAGGCGTTGGGGCATGTGGGTAAGTTCATTTTTTGAGATTCTATCTGCATCTCTTCTCTTTGGGAGGTGCTCTTGAGCATGACGATTGATGAGATTTATGAGCGTTAACTGAAACATATGGTCTGGTTGTTTATTCTGCTTTTGTTAGGAATTTTTCTAGTGGCGACGTCGTTCATATCTGGTTTTGGCCATTTTGAGGTCGTTTTTTGTGACATCTTGGTCTATGATTGGGGGAACCTGACTTTGGAGACCCTTTATTCTTCTTTGGATGCATTTAGCAGGTGCTACTGGAAAACTTTTATAAGGTCTACTTACCTTTTGAAGGTAACTTTGAACTTCATTTTTTTCTTATATATTTCTTTGGATTTTCCTTTGGTTTCTGCTTTGCTGATTCCTGTCTTTTTGCAGACATGGTTCGATGAGTTTATCGGGCTCAACGTGTGGTTTATAGCCCTGAAGGAAGAAGCTTTGGGGGAATTCTATCGGATGTACCGATGGAGAAAGTCTAACAGATGGTCAAATCAGTCATTGTCCCTGGAGAAGGTGCGACGGGCTTTGAACACGCTAACGAGCAATCAGGTTATTTCATCTTTCTTTTGAATCCACTTTTGACATTTTCTTTCTTTGGATGAATATTGATATCTTATCGGGGATTGTAGTTGACCTTTTACCCTTGGGGGATGGCTCCTCAGCATATGAGGGTGATAGGTATGCATGAGCAGATGTGGTTGTTAATGGCGCATGAGTTTGGGTATGTTGGGTACTTGGGAAAGAGGATGGTGCGGCAGATCATGGAGTATGAGGTGACGATCCCACCATCAATGCCCTCGATAAATATGAGGTGAGTGAGAGAGATGTCTGCCGAAGCTAGGGCTACAATGATTGTTGGCAAGGCCAACACGCTCTACACGGACACGACAGCGAGCTATGACTAACTTGATTTTGTAACGAGATGGTTGATTCCCTCTTATATTTATGACGTGGTGAACATACCTCCACCTCCTACGACTTCGGATAGGAGTACCAGTAGGCCCATGGGATATTCCCGCAGCACGGGTGGTGGTATGTCATTGGCAAAGGAAGGGGTAGAGGAGGCTCCACTTATTCAGGTCACTCCCCCATTCTTATAATTTTCTATTGAATAGCGGGGGGACACTGAGCATTTCGTACCGTCCTAATGCATCAGCGTCGAATGACGTCCTTCAGCCTGAGGTATACTTTTATCTTTTTTCCCTTCTTGTTTCTTTTGATTCTTTCTCTGCATTTTACTGACTAGTTATTCTTGTGTTTCTTTGTTTGCAGTATGTTCAGGTGCCGACCACCTGGCTAAAGGATATCAAAGAGTGGGTGGCCTCCGCGACTACTTACATCAAGAACTCTGTTCCTTCCTTCTTGGTTTCATCTGCCACCTCAAATGAGGGATCGAGTTCTGGGAGTGGAGGTTCTACTGATCATCGCCAAGGGAAGCATTTCACCACCAGGTCTGAGGGTTTGAGAGAGAGAGAGAGATTCTGGGTTCGGACTGAGTCCCATTGTTTTGGTTTTCCAATTTTTCTTTATTTCTTTTACCTGAAAAATGTAATCATGCAATGTCAACATATATATGAGGAAATTTTTATTTTTACTTTCTTTAATGACTTATTCTATATGAACTTTTACTTTATGGCTAAGACTACAAAAATGAGAGAACGTTTATTTCGAGGAAAAGGTTTTGAGAGTGTGCGTACGAGTGTGTGCTTTAGGCAAAGACAATCTTTTCAAAATTTTCTCAATTTTATTGTGCACCAACTATGTGAACTAATTTAATTAACATGGTTTTATCTTATTAACCCTAAATCATGCATCTAGGTGATTCAAAACATTAAGTAGTTAAAGCATGTAAAGAAAACAAAATTTTAGGAAAAACCCCAAAGGGAAAAACCTTTTATTTCACTAATAGTTTTGCAAATCGCAACTTACAAATACAATTAGAGAAATATGACCAACAATACTACCGTAGGTGACTATCTTCTTCAGCAATGAATTTTCGTAAGAACCCACAAAGATCGCAGTCTTCCTTCAGTAATGAATTCCCTCGATAATTCATAATGACCACAGTCGTCAGCAATGATTCCTATAAGAACCACAAGATCAGCAGTAGAGACTCCTTCTTTACAAGGTCAGTAGTGAAGACTACTTCTTCATAAAAGTAACTTCAATATAGAGTGCTTTAGGTTTCAAATATGATTCATAAAAGTATTTGGAATTGATTGTATGAATCAAAAATGTGTTTTAGCCCAAAATATAAAGACTGTTTGCAGCAAATCTACAGTTTTTGTACTTCAAAAGTCTTAATAAATTTCTCCACGAAAGAAGGTATTTATAGGCAGAGAAAAATTTCGAGGTGGAGGAATGTCATGAGAATGAGATCATCGGGTCATTCGAATGAGATTTACATCTCATTAGAAGTGACCTGTGAATGATGTATCAAACGACCTCTAAAAAACAAAACAGTAGTGGTTCGTTTGATCCGTATGAGAAGCAGGACTTCAAATGACCTATCAATCGACATTAACATGTCGTTTGAACGACAGTGCCAAGTCGTTAGAATGACTTAATTGATATTTTAAAACTCTGCCTAGAGTAAACTAAAAAAACATTTTTAAGATTGAAAATGCCTCCTTCTATAAAAAAAACAGTTTTAGAAAACTATCCCAATACTTAGTAAAAAATCTAAGTAACACAAAACTAAATCCATACCAAAATTATGTCAAGTTATAGAACTTTGTTGAAGATACTTGACATTCGGATCCGCCTTCTTGAATGTGTGAACTTGAATGCCTTGACGGTTGAAACGAGATATGCCATACTCAATGCAAACTAGGTACTAGGAACATGATGGAAACCATGTCCTTACAAATCTCCCCTTATGGCTATTCCGGTACAAAATAAAAAATATGAATTATCCAATAAATCCTATACAAATCTATATCATCCCAAAAAACCCAAAAATGTAAAGATATTAAACATGTAAATATTCAAAATCTTCAACTTTCAAATCTTCAAATCTCCTTTCTTTCTCATGATCTTCTTTTAGGAGCTTTGTTAAATGTGTGCCTTTCAAATGCTCATCAAAATGTACATACATATAATACACAAAGCAAATGCCTTCGTGACGTATCGAGTCTGAAATAAGATAAAAACTCATAAATTATCAATTTATCCCCCATAAAACAAACTCTCACTCCCCCATAATTGATAATTCGTTCTCCCCCTTTTTATTTGTCCGAAATAGATAAGGAAAGGAAACAAACAACAATAAGCCGGAGTGTGTCACAACAAGCATAGAAAATTTTTGCAAACATATATCACATAAGCTCATGCAAGAATAATCTCAAAAGCTCAATAAACTATTTTTGATTTTTCAAATTTTTTAATAAAAATGTTTTTTACAAACAACACACACCATGAACTAACATTAAGATAACCAAATCATGAAAACGGAATGAATGGGTGTGAACAAATTCGATAGGAAAATCAACTCAAGCAATCATAATATATGTGCACGATGAATTTTGGATACTCCTAACGAATGAACACAAAATCATCCTTAGGTGTAAAAATGTTGAATTCATATGATATCGACTCAATCTAATCAACAAATAAAAGTCTAAAATTATTTTCACACCAATAACGCCCAAAACTATGCAATTCTTTTACTAAACTTTTTTAGGATGTGCAAACCCATTGATCTTCGACTAAACTCCCTCAAAACTCACTTATAAATTTTTTCTCTCAAATATTTTATTTTGAAGAAATCAATGCTCATATGCAGGGAAGCATCAATGTTCTTTGAATTTGGCCTAGCACTTTATATTTTTTCCTTTTGAGTGCTTTTAATCTTTTAGGCTTTTTTCTTTTGCAAACGGTGGCTATTCATACAAAGATCTTTTTACTTTCGCAGCCCGATCCATTGCATTTGACACATTTACCAGAGATATAAATTTTAATTTTTTCAATCCGTGCAATGGTTCTTACAAGCACTACTCTCATTATCTTATTTTATCACATTTGGTTTGTTTCAAAGCAGGACTAAGATGAAAATATTTTAATGAACATGTGATAGACAACTGCAATGCTCAAATAAATTCGTGCACGTGTGCATTAAAAGAGACAATGAGTCAAACATGTAGACAGTAATCATTAATCACATCTTAATGACTCCAAACATTATAAAGCATATAAATGAAATTATGTTGCATCTCAAGACACTATCAAAAAGTCAAATGGATAATGGAATGATATTGTGACTTGGCAATCCTAAATTTCCATCCATAAAATATGTGAACAAACCACAAAAATCATTTTGTATTTTTCAAAAAAATTATCAAAATAAAATCTTTTTGTTTTTTTCCCTTTTCTTAAAACGAAGTTGAAAATCTTTTTGTATTTTTCCAAAATTATTCAAGAAAAATAAAACCCTTTTTGGATTTTCCGAAAAATCTATCAAAATGAAAAAGCTAAATACAAAAGATACACATCATAACACTAGCAAATATATATATATCATGAAGTACAAATAGTGTATGACAAAACTCTAACACGATCAACTGAAAGAACTAGCATAGAGATAATCATGTGCAAGCAAACGACAGTCATGAAGTATAATGCATAAAGCCTCTTAGTCCGATTTCCTAACCCAAATACGTGTGTAACGATGCATGGGGTTTTTGGTAACCGAAGTGACTCTATTCTTAAACTTCCTAAGATCATTCTTAAGTTTGTAATAGAAATGCCTAAGGTGACCTTGCCTATCGCAATGACTGCAAGTGTAGATATGGCGGTGAATGTTACATGAATGTGGATCTTTCCTAATGTTCCTAAGTAGCTCTGTTATATACATGATCTTGGTTTTGGGAATGGGAATGGGAGCAACTTGATCATCGAAGGTGGTAAGGTTTCTCTGATTTGATAAAAGGTTTCCCTCTTCCGGATCATTATCACTAAGGGTGAAAACACAAGCTATCGGTTTATTAACATCCTTCCTTAGATTAGTGGGGAACTCAACTATCCTATGACCATACCCCTTGCAATAAAGATAACTTTTAGAGTCCTCCTTTTTAACAAAAGTCTTAAGTGCAGACTTTATACAAATTTTCCAATTAGTATCTTCAAACAATTGTGTTCTAAAATCGTCAAGCCCTCCAAAAGTCATACCTAAAGACACAAGATCACAAACACAGTAAAATAGTGTTCTTGCTCTGATATTAATTTAAGAATAAGCGTACGAGTATGTGCTTCAGGTAAAGACAGTCTTAACAAAATTTTCACAATTTTATTGTGCACCAAATATGTGGACAATTTAATTAACAAGATTTTATCTTCTTAACCAAAAAATTATGGATCTAGGTGATTCAAGCATTAAGTAGAAAAAGCATGTAAATAAAATTCAATTTTAGGCAAAAAATAATAAAGGGAAAACCTTTTTATTTCACTAATAGTTTTTCAAATCACAACTTATAAATACAATTA
Source organism: Sambucus nigra (assembly GCA_949130495.1). Classification (NCBI taxonomy): domain Eukaryota; kingdom Viridiplantae; phylum Streptophyta; class Magnoliopsida; order Dipsacales; family Adoxaceae; genus Sambucus; species Sambucus nigra. The sequence goes on from OX422208.1 coordinate 591,874,996, forward strand.
GAGAAATCAGCTTAAGAATCCTCCTGCAGGTGACTATTTTCTTCAGCAACGAATTCCCACAAGAACCCACAAAGACTGCAATCTTCCTTCATTAATGAATTCCCTCGATAATCCACAATGATCGCAGTCGTCAGCAATGATTCCAGCAAGAATCACAAGATCAAAAGTAGAGACTCCTTCTCTACAAGGTTAGTAGTGAAGACTCCTTTTTCACAAAATTAACTTCAATTTAGAAGTGCTTTGGGTTTCAAAGATGATTCATAAAAGTATTTGGGATTGATTGTGTGAATCAAAAAGGTATTTTAGACCTAAAAAGTTGAAGACTATTTACAGAAGGTCTGTAGTTTTCATAAATCAAATGTCTTAACAAATTTCTCCACAAAAGTAGGTATTTATAGTCAGACACAAATTATGAGGCAAAGGAATGTCGTTAGAACGATATCGTCAGGCTGTTCGAATTACATTGACATCTCATTAGAAGCAACCTTCAAATGATGTATCAAGCGACCTCCAAAAAATGAAACAATACAGGTTCGTTTGATCTATATGATAAGCAGGACTTCGAACGACCTATAAAACAACATTAACATGTCATTTGCATGACGGTGCCAAGTCTTTAGAACGACTTGAACGATATTTTTAAAGTTCACCTACAGTAAACTCAGAAAACATTTTTAAGTTTGAAAATGACAATATCCCAATACTCAGTAAAAAATCTATATAATATAAAACTATATTCATACCAAAATTATGTTAAGCCGTAAAACTGTGTTGAAGATGCTTGATATTCAAATCCATCTTCTTGAACGTGTGAACTTGAATGCCTTAACGGTTGAAATGAGACACGCTATACTCAATGTAAATTGGGTTTTAGGGAGATGATAAAAAATATGTCTTTATAGGTTTATTTTGAGAAATGATAAGTAAGAAGAAATAACTCGGGGCTTTTTGAAATAAAGATTTCTTTTTTGAGAATTTGATTTTGTCCAAAAACGAAAGATATAGTCTTCTAAAATAGGGGGTTATCGATCGTCATACCCCTTGTCCTGCCTATCGGCATATGGGTCTAGTCAAATCACTTTAAGGATTTGATTGCACTTTCCTACAAATCATAGTACTTTGTATGGTAGGAATTTAGTCGAAATTCTCAGATCCCTTGTCTTTTGCCAGGCTTTTGTGTGTAAAAGGAGAGGTAAAGAGTATAGTGTTTCCATCCACTCCCATTTTCTTCTCCTTACTTTCTTCTTCTTGTTTTGTTCTATTTTATTCTCCAAATGGGTCGTTTGATGCATGTAAAATCTTCTTCCTACCTAGAATGTCTAGAGGCCATGTACTTGTATAACGTGGACTATGAGGCCATTAACTTGCGTCGAATTTCCTTGCGGCATAATCGAGCCATTGACTGGAACATGCTAGCGGTGATGGTGCAGTTCTGGTATCCTAAAAACCATATTTTCTGCTTCGGTTTAAATGATATATGACCGACCTATGAAGAATTCTCGACCATATGGGTAATGACTCCCAGTGTAGCAGGCGACTATGCCTAAATTTTCCCATTCTCTTGGGGTGTTGTTAGGGGATTGGCTCCATATTTCCCCTTTGATGGATCGATCGTTGGTTACTAGGGGGATTATTTCCTTTCAAGTTGTCATGCATTATGTCCGCTTGATGGATTTTGATGATGCGAGCTATACCAAAGTTGTTGCCTTAGTCCTTACTTTGAGGCTTTTTCTAGTGACGGGGACTTAATGGTGGATCCACAGTTGGCTGCGATAACAGTGTGGATGTCTTATCGTGCAGTCCTGCAGCGGTGATATGGGCAGAGACTCAGAATGATCTTGATGCTTAGAAGGAAGGTTGCTCTAATTTTTTGAGAGGGAGCCTAGTGATGTTGTTCATGTGGCTAGCTGAGAGATTTCATCTTATAATTCCTCTTGAATATCCCTTGGTAGGCGTGCCAAATTTCTTTGCTCGATACTTTATTAATTTCGACCCATTTCTAGAGAACTGGGTCAACTAGTTCATAGAGCATGGATCTAGAATCCTTAATTGGTCGATTCCATGGTGTGGAGAACTACAGCCTATTATAGAACTGAGAGAGAACTATTATGCTTGATTATTTGGCCTGCGGTGGACTTCATTATATTTCCCTTGGCGGCTTCGATGTCAAGTTGGATGGGAGCAAATAGTGACTCCTTGGACACTAGATTTCTTTTCAGTGGAGGACTTGACTGAATCCATGCACATGAGGTTAGGTTCTCTATGGGAGAGTCATCGGTCGTTAACCTGTCCATCTCAATCTAATGGAAGGGTTTGGCATGTGTCCGGGGAGTATCTGAAATGGTTGTGGAAGCGCGTAGTGGTGAAGATACTAGCGGGAGATAATGGTCAGAGTTGGTTTGTCCTTTTTGACACCATGGAAAAGGGAGTAGTTCTTTTTTCCAGGCTAGACAGTGCATATCACTCCATGGAGAGTACTCGGCATATTAACCACACGGGAGTAATTTGGGGACCTTCGGGGGAAAATGATGATGAGGCTGGGTCTTCCAGCAGTTGCGGATAGGATGTTGTGAAGTTATTTTATGTGAAGCTTTTGGTGATTCGAATGTTTTTGGATTTTGGATTTTGGATTTTGGGAATAATTTTATGAATTTTGGTTGGTTTATTTAGACATAGTTTGGTCAGTGAAGAGGGGTAGTTGGTTTGACTCCCTTCGCTGATACTTCATGTAATGGTACCGAACTTTCTTATTTGAAATACAAAATATTTTGATTATATTGTTGTGCCTTTTAATTAGTTTTACATTTGAGTTATCCATACCAATCATTAAGGCATACATAATCCTTTTGTTCATGTACATGATAAAATGAAGAGTCGTTATGAAAAAAGAATAGCATTTTGTGAAAAGAAGGGGATCGTTCTCATGTAAGGTGTATGATCTGCCTACATACCTCTGGGGGTTTGAAAAAATTTTGAGTTCCATTTTGAAAGAAAAAGGATTTTTAGAGGATCAGGCCCCACGTAGTTCTTGGTAGATAGAAATGAAGAGAGATTTTTTTAGAATAAAATAGAGATGAGAAGAGTCGTTGCTCGTCAAGATTTTGGACTAAAGGTTGAACATTATGAGATGATCCATGTTGATTGGATGTGCCATTTCTTCTCCATCAAGGTCTGCGAGCATAGCGGCACCTCCTGAGAGAATATTCTTCACTATGTAGGGGATACCCCAATTCGGCTTGAATTTCCCTCTTGGGTCCTAGACAGGTTTTATCATCTTCTTAAAGGTAAGGTCTTCTTTCTAGACACCACGATCCTTGACTTTTTTATTAAATGGTCGCGCTATCTAACGATGGTACCCTTGTATGTAATATAAAGCCTTTAGCCACTTTTTATCCAAGAGTGACAGCTCTTCAAAGTGTCTCTAATGCCAGCCTTCTTCGCTGACTCTGTTCTCGAGAATAACGTGTAGGTAAGGTATTTCTATCTCAATGGATAGGACTGCTTCCATGTCATATACCAAAGAGTAAGAGGTAGCCCCAGTAGATGTCCTGACTGAAGTATAATAATCCCTAGATGGCGTAAGGGATCCAATTGGCCCAATCTCTACAACTCTCGGTCATTTTTCTAATGATGGATTTAAGGTTTTCATTGGTGACTTCAACTGCACCATTGGTTCGGGGTCAGTAGGGAGAAGAATTGTGTCCCTGAATCTCGTATTCTTCGACCAATTTTATGACCTCAGCTTCAAAGTGTAACCCATTATCTGATTCTAGCTCGTGAGGAACCCTATATCAGCAGATGATGTTCTTTCAGATAAATCTGGGTACCTTCTTGGCATTCAGTACGGTTTATGACTCAACTTTGACCCATTTGGTGAAGTAATCAATGGTGACTAGGATAAACTCATGTCCATTTGAAGCTTTGGGTGTGACTTTCCCTATGATGTAAATGCCCCACGTGAATAAGGTCTAGGGAGAAGTCATATTGATTAATTCTCAAGGAGGCAAGTGCTGGAGATTATCAAACTGCTGGCATTTGAGGCATCTTTAGACGTAGGTAGTGCAATCCTGAACCATGGTGGTCCAATAATTCCTTTGATGGATGATCTTCTTAGTAAGCATATGACCATTCATGTGGGGTTTACATTCCCCGTTGTGGATCTTTTGCATCATATCTTTAATGCCCTCCCTTGTAATGCAGTGAAAATAAGTTCCATCGAAGTTTCTCTTGAACAGTGCTTTGTTACAGATAATGTACTGGGTATCCAGTTTGCGGAGGGTCGCACATTCTTTCTTGTTGGCATCTTGGGGATACCTACCGTTCTTGAGGGGGTGCCAAATATTGTAGTAACAGAACTCATCTATGGCAGAGTCTTCCTCTATGACGAGCTCAATGTGGAGGCTAGGGTAGAGAGGTCATAAGCTAAGTTGTTTTTTGCACGAGGCAAGTAGTAGAAGGTGATATCTTGGAACTGGGAGGCCAGCTCTTCTAGGTGGGTATGAAAAAATATTTTCATTGACTTTACATCTTTAAAGGACTTGGGCAGAGTTCCCATAGACATCTAGGTGTTTGATACCTTTCTTGAGGGTGACTTTCAGGCCTACAATGCATGCCTCGTATTCAGTCATATTATTGGTGCAGGGAAAATCTAGCTTGATGGCAATGGGTGTGTGAGAGTCATCATGAGCGATTAGGAGTATCCCAATGCCATATGCTTTCTTTTTGTCAGCGCCATTAAATAATATTTTCCAACGGAGGTCTTCCTGAGAGGTGCAGAGGATATCTTCATTTGGGAATTCAGAGATCCAAACATCGGCCTATTCCATGGGGTAGTCAGCGAGGTAGTCAGAGATAGATCACCCTTTCATGGCAGTCTATGTGACATACACGATATCAAACTCATCTTGTAGTATCAACCACCAGGTCATTCATTTAGATAGGGAGGGTTACTCAAATAGGTATTTGATAGAATCCATTCGGGACACAAGTCTGATGGGAAAATGAGCATGTAGTGCCGTAACTTTTGAGTGACCCAAACTAGGGCGACGCATGCTTTATGTAAGGTAATTTAGTTGACTTTGTACTCGGACAATTTTTGAATCGCATAGTATATGTCCTTTTTTATGGAATTCTTCAATGTATTGGTCCAATAAAGCCCCTACTGTAGTATCTGTTATGATCAAGTACAAGAGTATAGGTAGACCTGGCTGCTGAGGTATAAGTACCGGAGGTCGGGTAAGATATTGATTGATTTTATCGAAGGCTTACTGACAATCCTTATTCCAAACTTTTTTAGAATCCTTCCGAAGGATTTTGAAGATGGGTTTGCAAATATAAATCAGTTGGCTGATGAATCGAATGATGTACTATAATTTTCTCAAGAATCCCCAGACTTCCTTCTCCATTCGGGGTGGTAAAATTTCGAGTATAGCTTTCAGCTTGGCGGGGTCTGCTTCGATTCCCTTTTTACTGACCATGAATCCCAAAAGCTTTCCTTTTGTGACACTGAAAATGCATTTGAGTGGGTTTAGTCGCATTTATATCGTCATAGTCATTCGAAAGACGGGCACATGACCTTCTCGAGTCTTTGACTTAATAATCATGTCGTCTACATAAACTTCGACCTCTTTGTGTATTAAATCATGAAAGATGGTTATAGAATCCCTTTGGTAGGTAGCCCCAGTATTCTTGAGCCCGAATGTCATAACCGTTTAATAAAAGGTTCCCCAGGGAGTGATGAATGTGGTTGTCTTCAGGGTGCATTTTGATCTGATTGTATCCGGTGAATCCATCGACGAATGACTTAAGGGAATAATTGGGCATGTTGTCCACAATCATATCTATGTTGGGCAATGGGTAATCATCTTTCAGAGATGCTTTGTTCAAATCTCGGTAGTCGACACACATGTAGACCTTTTCTCTTTATTTTGATACAGGTACAATGTTGGCAAGACTTGTGGGATATTCGATCACCCGGATGAATCCTACGTTAAACTGCTTTATTACCTCTTCCTTGACGTTTAGTGACCATTCAGTGTGGATCTTTTGCATCTTCGGTTTGATCAGCTTGCATTTCGTGGGAGTTGGGATCTCGTGTTGAGCTATTTCGGGATCGAGGTCGGGCATGTTGATACATCATGAATATTGCGTATTTGTGACCTTTATCTTTATGCATCTTAGCACGTTTTTTTCCTTATGCTTATATTTATTCTCATTAACCAAACAACCTTTATTTTTTATGTTTATATGCTTTTCGAGGTACAATTGAGCTTTTGTATGTATGGGAATGCTTAACATATGAATTAGTTGTGTTTTGAGGAAGTTCCATCATCTGACTAAACTTTAAGGGCAATTTAGTTATTTCGTAATTAATCTCCAACTCAATAGAATTCCATGAAAGCACAGTTCATTTAGTTAGCTTCGTGTGGCCACAAACAGCACTTCGTTTCGAGTTCAGATGAAGAAGTTAGAGCCAAATCCGTAAATCTCCTTTTCTCACTCATGATGGAATAAACTCCCCAAGAAATTAAAGCACCGGTCGACCGTCCTCATCCCCTGGTCGACAAAAAATTCATATAATGCCTATGAACCAAGGCAGGACATCTTAAAACACAGCCCTCGTCGATCGAGCCCTTGGCCGCGGTCGGCCGGTCCCTACACATTTTGGGAGGTTTTGCTTATTTCATTTCTTTTTCCACTTACTATATAAAAAAAGTTTTGTTTGTTTTGTAAAGAATTTTCATTTTAGTTTACTTTTAGGATTTGCTCCTTGGGATCTTCTCTCTCTAGGGTTTTAACCCATTTTTGTATTGTAAGATACTATTCATCTTCCCTTCTATTTAATTTAAGCTTTATTTCCTGCTTTGTTACTTATTTACTTGCCTTAAATTTACTTTTTGTTGGTTAATTAGTTATTTTCATTTAATAACTAGGTTTATTTCTTATTTTAATTATGTATTGTAGCTAGTTTAAGGGTTGGGGTCACATTTCTTCCATTAATGGGTGTCGAGCTTTGAAATCTAGGTTCTGGGTTAAAATGCATTTAATTGAAACCTCGTGTATTAAAGTCAGGATATTATGTGCTTAACTTTCTTTGTCACGCAACGTTAGTGTTTAAAGCATCCAAAATTAATCCATCCGTGCTCATTTTCAATTAGATGTTTAATCTTTCATTGTTGAATTAATTTTCTTCATGATTGGTGTTTGTAATTAATTCAATGTGCTCAGTTAAATGTTTTCGAACCGAAATCCTTTGTACGCATTGTTTAGCCCACGGTGGGAATGTGACCCTAATCCCGTTTTTTTGTTCTTGTCTTGTTTTATTTCTTTTCCCCTTTTTTCCCTTTTAAACCACCATCACTTTTTACACTTTTATTCTCGAAGTAATAAATCAATTAAAGACTGTCAAACATTCCCTATGGATTTTTTATACCCGGAGTGGCCTCATAGTTAAGGTTTTTTGCATTGCGGTCAGAAGTCGATAACAACGATTGGCGTATCTACACGGATGCTCAGTTTTCATCGACATCATATGTCGTCATAGGACCATGCAAAGACGTCCAAAAATTCCTTCAGTAGTTCTTCGAATTATGCGCGCTCATGCTCATCAAGGGTGGACCCTATCCTAATCTTGTGTTGTTGGCTACTAGAATCGAGATTGATGACAACAATTTCATCCTCATTAACTTCAACGCGGTCATCTAATTTCTTATTAACCGTATTAAGATCAGTCAAGAATTCTTCATTTGCAAAATCATCATCATCATCAAGTGTTTGATTATAAACGAGACAATTAATGTAAAGTACAGCAAGATACTAAAAATCCTCGTTTATTTCACTTTCGGGAAAAATATCATTAAAAAACTCATCAAAAGAGGTCTCAATTACATTGTTATTGGAAAAGGGAGGAACGAAAATAGATGAAGATATAGGGCAAACATGAAAGTTGGGTTACATCTCAGTAGGTGGGACTTGTATAGCATTCCAGTTGATAAGAGGCTCATCTGAGGCCTTGATCAAAGTGGATGGGTCCGATGATGTAGCATCTAAATGAATCATACATAGAGTCATCCCGACTATCTGCAAGTTGAACGAGTCTTCAAAACCACTTTCCTTGGAGACCTCGACAATGGCTATGACTTTCTTGGTGGGAGATTACACATTATGCTGGCAGTCTTCGATCCAGGAGTAATTGTCTTAAAAGAAGATTTCCACCCCCGACTTCATCTTATTATCGGCATGGTCATACCACGGTTTAGTAAATCCACAGAAAGGGAATTACTCACGCTCCTTAATGAATCTCCTATTAAGAGAATCCTTCGAAACAATTTTAGCATCTTCTAAACTCCTTTTCAGTCGTGGTTGGCGGAATATTCTGAGTTCTTTTGGTGAAGGCTGATAACCCAAGCCACACGGGGGGAAAGGCCTCTTTCAGGACTATGGGATCAAGGATCCCTTGTTGATGTCGCCCCAGTCCTGGCATGAAATGCATATTCTTGGACATTTGTATCACATTGACATTACCGTGAGGGTTGTGTTCTAGATAGACTCAGTCTTTGAAATTATTCTATACTGAAAGGGAAAGTGGATTAACCCTGAAGCCATAGAGAAGCATGTCATTCGTTCAATGATGTATTTCTAGTATCAGATTGGTGGTGCTAGATTTTTCTGTAACATCATCATCCCCAAAAATGGTGATGACTTGCCCCTTGGTGAAGAATTTTAACTTTTGATAAAGGGAGGAAGATACCTTCGGATGCTATGAAGTCACGATCGGCCAAGAAGTAGGTTGAGGCACACATGTATGTTAATAACTTGAAACTTAGTGATGGGATTAATAGGGGCAACACCTATTGTGAGTATTATGAATCCCATCACCTCTGGGCGAGTATTATGGATCCCATCACCTCTGGGTGAGTATTATGGATCCCATCACCTCTGGGCGACTATTATCATAGGCACGCACTACGACAGAAGTAGGATTAAGATCACTTACTTTCACCCCAAAGCAATTGAAGGTTCTTAGTGGGAAAACATTGACGACGAATCTATTGTCGACGAGTGAGGGTGGGACTTTCTTTCCCATCATTTAAACGGAGATGTTGAGTGCATAGTTGTGGTAAGGGACACCTTTCTAAATTTCTTCTTCGTTGAAGGAAAGGAGTCTAGTGGTGGTCAAGGACCCAATCACGTTTACAACTTCTTCTGGAGTGGTAAAACGAGGGATTATAGGCCCGATGAGAAGCTTTATCAAAGAATTCTGGTGAAACTAGGAGGACATGAAAAGCCCCATGAGGTGATGTTAGCTTGAGTCTTCTTGAGTTGGTCGAGGATCTTGGTCTCTTCAATGATCATTTCTGGTATAGGAAGTTCTTCGGCAACTCCATTTCCCTTATATGTTCCTGATGACTGAGTCTTCAAATCCTGGTAGTGTCTTCATGATCTGGTCATGTGGTTTACGGAGTCGGGGAAGAACAAGAACCTCGTGTCTTCATCTATTTATGGTTGAATAGCTACCTTACTGATTTCCCCCAACAGGTCTTCAAAATATATCATTCAGCACATGTTGGATACTGAACTAACTTTTTCCTGACTCGGTCCATCATATGAGCTATCAAATTTGTCCCCCCATCCGATGGAAACGTTGTTTTAACACCAATAGAAATTAATGCATTATATAACCTCAGCGGTTTCCTCATATAAATCTTCCCACTAAATGGGTAGGTGTAGGAGTGAAAAGACCAATCGCACTTGCAGCTTCAAAGAAGTGAGTAGTTCGAAAATGCTGCAGATCTCGTTCGTCTATCAAAACATGTCTGTCATGATCTGTACTACATCATCTAAGATGGATTTATCATTCGATATCACCTAATCATCTGAATCCCGATCCCATTTTCGGGTTTCCATGAATAAGCCACTAAATTTCTGATAGTCGATGGTCATCTTGGTGGGCAATTTCAGCCCAAACTCCAAGAGTTTGTTCAAAACAATCGGTAACTCCATATCTCTCCCTTCAGATCGGGTGCGAACAATAATGAAGGCCCTCATGAGGAGTGATTAGTGAAGCGGGTAGGGTGTAAGAGAAAATTTGGACAAACTTTTTGTGGAATGGAAATGGGTTATGAGTGGTATTAGGTTTAGGATTGGCTAGTGGTTCACTAATACCCTGATCAATTAAACTTTGGATCACATTCTAGAGATGGAAGCAATGGTCGGTAGTATGGCCGGAAGACTAGTAAAAATCAGAATGGGCATTAGTCTTGAAATTCTTGAGAAGTCAATTTGGTAATGGACAGGGGTTTAAGGGTTTGATGAGGTTTAAGATTAACAAGGCCTAGTATACTTTGGATAAGGGAACATGGAGCTCGGTGTATTCCTTTCTGATGGGATTAGGGCGGCTTTCTGGTGCCCAAGGGGAACAAAGCTGGGAGATATTATTGATGGTTGAGACTGTAGAACTGGCAGGCTTTTCATACTTTTTAGGAATAAATGGTTCGGTCACCTTATTCGACTCAACTTTTACCTTGGTAGCACTTTCTTCAATTTTTACACCCGCTTCTCGGAGATCTCAAAAGTGTAAATAATACTGACCTCCCATTGTTGCTCGGATATGGGGCAGGAAATTCTTCATCACAATGCTTTCTTCGATTTTGCTTCATCTCATGGACCTCGGTTTGAAGGTTGTCAATGTCGACACTGAGTTGGACTAGGACTGCCATCAGATCAGGTTGCACGTTCCGTGCTTGGTCGGCATTTTTCATGAAGATCTGGTGAAGGTAGACTCTGGACTCGAATGAAGTAGCAAAGGAACTGGTGGAGCTTCAAGGCGGTTTGATGGAAGACCGAAGACAATGGGGAGCCAGGACAAGAATCGGGTATGCGATCTCTTAAGAAGGAAAATCATTCAAATTTATTTTTGAAAGAGGGAAGAAAGTATTGTTTTGGGGAATTTTTGGTAAAAAGGAGGGAAAATATTTTTGGTGTTTTTGATAAAAAAAAAAAGAGGAAAAATATTTTTTGGTATTTTGACAAAAATGAGGGAAAATGTTTTTTGGCATTTTGATAAAAAAGAGGAAAAATGTTTTTGGTATTTCTGTTTTTTGAGAAAGAGGGAAAAAATGAGAGAATAGTCTCAGCATGATTATTGTTATGTTTTTACTTGTATTAGGTTTACTTAAATGCAAAAGAAATTTCGGACAAGACCCGACCTGGGAAAATTGGGTTTGAAAAATAGGTAAGATATGGTTTGACTTGTTTCTAAGCTCGTGGCCAGGGTCCTATTTTAAAAAATGATAAAATAGTATGAAAATTTGGGCGGCATGCTAGCCCGGCATTTTGACAAAGTTTCATGCAGCGACCGATAAACTAAATATGAGTGCCCTAGGTTTGACGCCTATATGAGGTTTATGCAGTTGTTGGGTTAGTGGAAGGGTTCCCCCCTTTGGCATGACTTCCATGATATACTTCTTGCTTTTGAGGGAAATCGGTACGAGTGGATAAGCCATTTGATATACCTGAGTGTATGTGAATTGCCTCATTATATACCTCGTGGGGATAGTACGTGTGTGAGAAAATTCGATATATTTGACGTACATGAATGAGTTCCCTGCTATATACCTCCCATCGTGAATTCGGTCAAATGGTACGATGAGGGAGGAACCGTTTGATATACGTCGAAGGTACTATGCCAATGGAATGGGAGAGTTATATTGCTTAGGCTAACTACGACCTGCCGGACCAGCGCCCATCACAAAGTGACTCCCCAGTACGGGACAAAATTTTGGTCAATAGCCATGCTCTTGGTGATATAGTGTGCAAAAATGCATGATTCTTGATTAGTATATTATGGAATGACTTTTTTATTTGGCATGTTGAGTAGAAGAAGCACTATACTAATAGGGAGGAATATACAAGTGTCATGAAAAGTGAATCTTGCCTGGAGTATGAAGACTACACTAAGCATGGATACTTATGAGTGAGTGATATGTGAATATCTATAAGTGAGTGTGTTTTAGTGAGTCTAAGCATGGATCAACTACAAGTGGCGTGTGACATGTGCAAGTGAGCATGGATATATACAGGTGTGATAAGTGGAGGTGTGTGCTAGTGAAGTATGGATATTCTAAGTGGTGGGAATAAGTGATCCTATATACAAGTGTAAGTAGTGTGAGGTGTACATTTTACAAGTTCGTGAAGTGAAAAGTGAGTGAGAAGTGATACATACATGAGGTAGATATCTACAAGAAGTAATAGAGGAAAAAGAAAACATACAGGTAGGTTCATACACACACATGTGTAAAATGATAACACCCGTGTAAGAATAGAGTCTAGTCCTCTTATGGCAAACAAGTGTTCTCCAGCGGAGTCGCCACTGTGGTCATCCCGTTTCTGTTAGCGCACGCGCGTGCGGGGGGTCTCGAGCCCGTCCTCAGGGATCTTCGACCATCGTCAATTGGGGTGATGTATAAAAATAGAGTCACAACCTATTTTGCACAAAACAGGAAAAAGATATGTTTCCGCCTCGAGAGAATGACATCAAATACATATTCATGCTTGAAAAATAATTAGTTCAAGGATTTGGGGGTTAAGTTACGGAATGGGAAGGTGTTAGGCACCCATCCCGACCATTCGGTCTCTCATGGGCATATGTTATTATTCTCCTTAATAGGAATTATCCTTGACCTACCTATTGGTAGGAAACCCCAGGCACACTATCGATAGGCAGAGAAATGGGTTTGCCATTTGGCAATCTTAGGTAGATTTTCTAGAAAAAAGTCGTAAAACGCAATGCATAAGTCCTAATTACACATAGGACGCACCATTGGAAAGGGTATTCAGATCCATTTAAGAATATATGGGTCGTTCACGGGTTCGGGAATTGACTGTGGTCAAACGAGGCTCAAAATCTCCCAGCGGTCTTTTGGATAAGAGGAAAATGGATCGTTCGTTCGGACTGTAAGGCCGATTCGGGCACGGGGCAAACTGTTAGAAAGTTTATGTAGGACCCTTTGATGTTCCAAAGAGATTCACTGGGTTCGGAGGGCTGACTTCGGTCACACAAGGATCGAAAACGCCTGATGAGACTTCGAAATAAAATGGGTCGTTCGTCATCATAAGGCTGATTCGTTCACGGGGCGAACCGTTAGAAAGGGTATTCAGAGGCCTTCGAAGATTCATTCTGCTGGGGAGGTATTCTTATTTCAATGGACAAAGAAGGTTTCAATGTCTCTAAGAAATTGGTTTTTGAGGACACTCCATCTGGTAATGGAGCTCACAGTGACCAGACTACCCAGGAAGAAGTGGTGGTGATCGGAGTCAAGGCGCCTGCGCCTCAGGGAGGGCAGACCAGTTCGCCGGAAGTGGCTCCAATGGCAGGTATGAATCTTATGGCAATGTTTTTTGACTTCTTGAGACAAAATAACGTATACCTATCAAGTTTGGGTCAAGGTTGTGTGACACCGGCTACTGCCCCTTCTTGAGGGGTAACCACCACTGTTACGATCCCGACGGAGATGATTCCGTCCCGGAAGGCGGCGCCGGAGCAGGTTCTAGCGCCAACAGGTTCGCCAGCTGCTAAAAGCATGTGTTTGGAGGAGTCACGCTCTAAGGTTGTTACTATAGAGGAAGTGAGGAAGCTCCTCTCCTCCTCTCAGAGGGAGGGTTCCCACCTATACGAGGAGTTACAAGACCCCTATCCGCAAGAAGTAAGTGAGAAGCCATACCCTGAGGGGTATATTCCACCAAAATTTATCAAGTTCGGCGTTAGGGGGGAGAACCCTAGAGAACACGTGAAGAGGTTTGTCGAGTACCTCAGAATACATACTGGCGACAAGAACCTGAGGTTGAGGGAGTTCTCTAAGACCCTCACTGGGAAGGCTTATACATGGTATTCCCACTTGGCGCCTAACAGTGTCCCTACTTGGGAAGAGATGCACAGGCAGTTCCTCCAGAAGTTCTTTGTAGCGGAGGACGAATTTACATTGAGGCACCTAGCACAAGAGGTCCAGAAGCCAGGAGAAGAGTTAATGCACTACATCAAGCGATTTCGTGAAAGGGCTTTAGATGTCCACGAGGACGTGGCGGAGGCCAGGTTATTGCAGATATGTGTGGAAGGACTCTTAAAAGAGTACAAGTTGCACTTGATCAACGAAACTAGAGATGGGACTTTTAGAGAATTCACCAGGGCTGCTAGCAACATAGCTATGATAATCAAACCAAGAGCCCCGGGATAGAGGACACAAGTCCCACTGACTTCCGGGAGGTTTCAAGTTTCAAGGAGGTAAGCGGTTAAATATGTGGATGGGAGTCCCAAAGAGAAGAAGGGAGGCTCGGGGGACAAGACTGACAGTCCCGGCAACAAGAGAACGTTTCGGGAAGATGCCCCACCGCCACTACCATGCAGCGTAGCTGAGGCCATGGATTGTTACCGCACCTTAGTACGGGAAGGTGTAGCAGGACCTCCCCACCTAAAAGGAGAAACCCCCACTATAGCTGACAAGGCCAATCCAAAGTACTGCGAGTTGCACCAACGGGTGCAGCACTCTACCAAAGATTGTTACTACTTACGAAGGATCATTGGTGATCAGATGGCCAGTGGTACCTTGTAGATACCCCCTGTGGATGTTAATGAGAATCCACTTCCTGCGCATCACTTTGGTACCGCAAATATGGTAGTTGCTTATGATGAAGAAGCTACCAAAGGTCTGATGGAGTGGGAGAATGGAGATCAGTTATGTGAGTATTTGGGAAGTCTATCACTAAGCAGACTTGAGCTAGAAAGAAAGAAAGAGGAGTGGTTCTTCACTCCGGAGCAAGAAAATGGAAGTGGGGAAGTTGAGGAAGTGACGCTCTCAGAGGGTGAGGTAGATGTCATCCTCGCCCTAGATGAGGGAGGGACCTCCGAAGCGGAGTATGTTTGCAGTGCCTAGACGTACGAGGTAGACTTAGATTCTGAATGTGAAACCATAGCAAGGAGTCCCAAGTTCAAGTGGTTTTCCGATCAGATAGGCGTGAAGTACGACACAAGGGTGTCCATCACGAGGAAGGTCTTGGATGCAGTGCAGCAGCGGGGAGATCCTTCGCTAAATTGGCAGGGTCCAATCGGAAGGATGATTAAGAAGTATTCTTCTGAAGTGGTGTTTTTAGAAGCAGATAGGTTGGTGCCTTACTTCCACAATCGCCCGTTGTATGTTACAGCCATAGTTAATGGAGTCTCATTTCCCAAGGCATTAATGGATGGGGGAGAAGATATTAACATCATGCCCATCAGTACATTATATGAAACAGGAATTAACCAGGGGAAGGTGGTTCCGGTATCACTAGTAATTTCTAGATTTGACAATGCCGGAATACAGTCTATTGGATACGTGAATGTGGGAATTAAGTTGGGAAATTTTACCTCCCACATCAAATTCCATGTTATTAATGCTAACACTAGCTACCAATTTCTCATTGGAAGGGTATGGATGCACACTCATGGCATAATGCCTTCCACCTACCATCAATGTGTGAAGGCAAGCATTAGAGGAACAAAGATAGTGATCAAGGCCACACAGAGACCCTTCGCCGTTGAGGAGGCCCACCTGGTAGACGCTGCCTTCTACACTGAGTTAGAGGAGGAAAGAAAGGTCTCTGCAAGAAAACTAGAAGGGATCAAGGTAGTCGAGGGAAGGGTCCCGCAGAAGAAGTCCGTTCATGATCGTCTAGGGGGAGGATAATTCCCCACATGGCAAAAGGTAAGAGGAAAGTAGAGGAGGTAGTTAGAGCCCCTCGAACTTGCAAGAAGGTGGTCTTGCCTGACGGAAAGATCATCTATCGTTTATAACGGTCTGCACGGGCGGTGTTCTGGGATGAGAGCATCGACCCGACGCCCGAGTATTTTATCATTGATGAATCCCATATTATTGAGCATGTTGAGGAACCAGAAGAAGCTCCAGAATGCATACAAGATGGAACCAGAGAGCCGCTGCAAGAATTAGAGGAAATCAAGTTGGGGACAGAAGAGGGAGAGAGTAGACCCATTCTAATCTCCAAGTGCCCAGAACTGAGGCAGAAAGAAGAGCTCATTGGGCTACTTAAGGAGTTCACTGATGTATTTAAGTGGAAGTACACAGAGATGCCTGGAATAGATGCAGAAGTGAGCTATCATAGATTGAACATCTTTCCAAATGCCCTTCCAGTAAGGCAAGACACACGTATATACAAAGCGAACCTTGATTTGAAGATAAAAGCTGAGGTGGAGAATTTTTTAGCGACAGTGTTCATCAATCCTATTCAGCACCCCATATGGCTTTCTAGCATAGTGCCAGTGGCCAAAAAAGACAAAAACCAAATCAGAATCTGTGTAGATTTTCGTGACTTGAACAGGGCATGTCCTAAGGATGAATTCCCACTACCAAGTATAAACAGCTTAGTGGACGCCACCGCGGGACATGAGATGTATAGCTTCATGGACGGGTATGTGGGCTAGAACCAGATTAAAATAGACCCTGGCGACGCGGAGAAGACTACCTTCTGCACGCCATTAGGGAAATTTCATTATACAGTCATGCCCTTCGGATTGAAGAACGCCGGGGACACATACCAGCGGACTATGATGGTAATTTTTCACGACCTATTTCATGATATACTAGAATTCTATGTGGATGACCTGGTGGTGAAGTCTAAGAAAGAAAGCAAGCATATTCAGGATCTCAGGAGAGTATTCGAAAGGTGTCGTCGGTATAAAATGAGGATGAACCCCTCAAAGTGTGCCTTTGGGGTTACTATAGGGAAATTCTTAGGTTTTGTGGTGAATAGACAAGGGGTGCAAGTGGATGCAGAGAAGATCAAAGACATTGTGATGATACCACCGCCCAAGAGTCAGAGGCAACTTAAGAGCTTCTTGGGAAAGGTATCCTACCTGCGGAGGTTTATACCTACGCTGGCAGAAGTAACTCATCCATTCGCATCTCTACTAAAAGACAAAGCCAAGTGGATTTGGGGAGAGAGATAGGAGAAAGCGTTCGAGAAGATTAAAGAAATCCTAGCCTCTCCTTCCACGATGATTCCCCCCAAAGTCGGAGCGTCGCTGCTGCTCTACCTCACTTCTACAGAGAGATCGATAGGGGCCCTCTTGGCGCAAGAGAAAGGAGTGGAAAAGACGGTCTACTACCTATCAAGGGTTATCTCTGGAATAGAATCGAGATACACCAGCGTGGAGAGACACTGCCTGGCATTGGTATTTGTGGCCCAGAAGTTGAGACACTATTTTCCAGCCTTCACAGTTCACATAGTCACCAAGTGTGATCCCATCAAGTACCTCCTCCCGCGGACTATACTCGTGGGATGAGCAGCAAGTTGGTTTTTGATCTTGTCAGAATATGATCTAAAATGTGTAGTGCCCAAGGCCATTAAAAGACAGGTAGTAGCAGATCTGTTGGCCCACTTCCCAAGTGGAGTTTTTGAACCACCTAGTGAAGAACTACCCGGAGAGAGCTTTCAAGCATGCATGGCGGAGGAGGTGAAGAAGTGGTTTATGGAGTTTTATGGTTCCAGTGCTCAAGGAACAGGTGGAGCCAGCATCATACTGTCAGATGGGAAAGAAAAAATAACTCTTTCCTTCAAGATGGATTTCAAATGCTCAAATAATGAGGCTGAATATGAGGCCCTCATTCTAGGGATGCTGGAAGCACTCAGAAGAGGGGGTCAGGGTATTGTGTATACGAGGGGAATCCAACCTGGTAGTGCGGTAGGTCAATGGGGAGTTTTCCCTTAAGCACGCCAACTTAGCGTCCTACAGACACATCATCCAAAGGCTGCTGGGACAATTCTTAGAAGTAACTGTGGAGAGGCAGGCGCGAACAATGAACAGGCACCCTGACGCGCTCGCCACCATAGCACAAACGTTGGGCATGGAGGAGTCAGAAGCAACCATCACAGTGCGGCGGAGAACAGTATCCACTACTATACAATCTTTGTTCCCCAAGTAACGAGCCGAAAGATTGGAGACGTCTAGTGGAAAAGCAGCTTGAAACTAAAGAAGGGGCAATGAAGATGTTGGAGTTAGCCAACTATTATGTGCTGCAAGGAACTCTCTACTTCAAGAGTCCCGGAGGGTTTCTAGCAAGGTGCGTCGGTGATCAAGAAGCCAAGGAAAGGTTAATAGAAATGTACCAAAGGCATTGCCGAGATACCGACATTCCCCTCTATAGACGACTGCAGCGAAGTGGGTACTATTGGCCTACCATAAGTGCAGAAGCAGCCCATTTTCAACAAAGCTGTTTAAAGTGCCAAACTAATTTTGACCAGCCGGCGGAGGCTAACTTTGTGGAAGCCTTCGAAGATTAGAGACAGCCATATATTGCATACTTGAAAGATGGGGAGCTTCCCGTAGAGAGAGCGGATGGAATTTACCTTAGAAAAAGAATAGATCATTTCTACTTAGTTGAAGGAGAGTTATACAAGAAGGGATACAATGAGAAGGCATTAAGATGCATAGTTAAAGAAGAAGCAGAGAGAGTGATAAAAGAATCTCATGAGCGCTCTCACATGGGGGGCGCCAAACTGTATGACCAATTGATGACGCTGGGATACTACTAGCCGACCATGGAGGCTGATTTCATTGGGTATGTGAAGAAGTGTAGAGCATGTCAAGTGCATAGAAACATGGTGCACGCTCCCTCCGTCAGCCTACAAAGCTTGGAAGCTCCTTATCCCTTCCATACGTGGGCGTTCGACCTGGTGGGAAAGATCGCCCCAGCATCTCACGGCAAGGCTTTTATCATTATGGCTACAGAATTGTACACCAAATGGGTGGAAGCCATTCCTCTAAGGAGAGTCACCGCCTAAGTGGTAACCCAGTTTATAAAGGAGTATATCATATGCAGGTTTGGTATACCCAAGGTGATCTTAACGGATAATGGGAACCAATTTGTATGCAATGAGATGGCCCTCCTCACAGATAAATATAAAATTATGCATAATAGCTCAACCATCTCCTACCCCAAGGGCAATGGCCAAGCAGAGGCTACCAATAAGACCCTGATAAACATTTTGAAGAAAATGTTGGAGGACATGTCGGGGGAGTGGGATGAGAAGTTACCTATGGTGTTGTGGGCTTACCGTACTTCGAAAAGAAAACCGATAGGGTTTACTCGATTCTCTTTGGTATACGGGACCGAAGTTGTCCTACCAGTGGAGTTGGCGGTACCTTCAACCAGAATTTCTCTTAGCAATGGGCTCATCCCTGACCCAAGGCATGTGTAGCTGGAGGCGCTGGACGAACATAGGGACAAGGCGAGAGATAATTTCAAAGTCTACACTCAGCAACTGTCCAGGGCCTACGAGAACTTAGTTAAGCCTAGAGAGTTCCAGGTGGGAGATTTAGTCCTGCGAGCATCAACTCACCATCTCCATAGCATGTCAGCATCAAAATTCAAGCCTAACTGGGAAGGCCCCTTTTTTGTCAGAGGAGTGGGGAAGTCGGGCTACTGCAAAATATCAGAATCAGAGAGTGATTGCCTCTAGTCCATCAACTGCAAGTGGCTGAAGAGGTACTATGTTTAGTAACATCTAACAAGTTTTGTTTGTGTCTTGCATGTCTGTAATGGATTTTCAGAATTGCTCATATACCAAAAAAGTTTTTTTTTGTAACTTCTTTTGTGCAATACCACATTGTAAACAGCACACAAAAGTAAAGAAATGAAATAGCAATACTTCTGGTCATTATTGATTCTTGATTTGTTTACTCATATATATATATATGCACTCCCTACTAGGGTAGAGGAGAGTACACAAAAAAAAATCAGGAACTTTGCCCACTACACTTGGGAGATAAGTCCATCCTAAGAGAAATTATACTGAGCAAAGTCCCCCCAGACATAAATTAATAGAAAATATAGAGGGGGGGTTAAATTCCTCCTCTTTAATAATTCAAAGAACAGTGAAAATGTTAAAGAGAATATAGAGCAAGAACCCCAAAGACTAGGGGCTAGCTAATTCAAGTAGTTTTCAATGAAACCAGACTTTCTGGAAGGGGACAGGGGTCACCCCCTCCCCAACCTAGCCTTTATGAATATAAGTAGTAGTGTGCAGGAGTACCCCCACAGACAGGAGGGGCAATCCAAGACAATAATATGCAGATACCTCACGATTATAAGAGGTGCATTTTTTTTGAAAAAAAATATATAAAATATATATATACATAACTTCTCACGTTAATGCAAGTACCCCGCAGTATAAGGGGCAGCCATCAGTAGGCTAAATGCTCACAGAAATTAGAGCAAGTTATATAAAATAAACATCCACAATATAAACGGAGAACAAGGGAAAAGAAAGTGCAGAAGAAACAAAGTGTCTCATTCATGAATGATCAGTGATGTACGCATAGAATGCTGAGCACTACAAAGAAGGAAGTAGCCTATCTGCTAGAAAATATAAAAAATAAATCATCACGAGCAATGGCACCAGCATATGATGGACCAGCCTCCCGCAGAAACTCTTCCTCCAACCTAGCGAATTTAGCCTCGTCCTCCTCATCACCAGGCTCGAGTCTGGAAAGTTTCACCTGCAGTAAGGCGATCTGATTCCGGATTCTCGTGGCCTCAGCCTGCCGCTGCTCAACCCTAGACTGGCGAGAAGTGTGAAATCTCACTATCTTTCGGAAAGAAACACTTAGAAAGGGGCGAACTCCCGCATCAAGCCAATCCAAATGAAAATGATAGAACTGCTGCAAGTCGCGGAGAGCATCCAAGAATAGCAAAATGGAAGAGCTAGTCAGCTTAGCAGGGGAGGTAGCTAAGAACTCATGAACATGGCTGGCAAGAGCCTTCAGATTAAAGGCCGTGAGACTGTCAATCTGAATTATACTCTGAGATGTGAATGTCTTGGGATGGTGCTCTAAGATGAGATCCAAGAGCTGACGCTCATGTGTCCTGAATCGTCCTGGTAACTCCTCATGCCATAGTCTACCCGCAATAGTTGCAGCATCCTCTACTTCATCATCGTCGTCGGAGTGGCGAGACCCCGCCTCAAAAGGGAGGAAAGAAGACTCTCCACGAGAATCAGCGTCACCGACCAAAGGAGTGACCTCAGAACTATGATCTCTCTCCATATACATCCCACTACCAGACTCCACAGTCATCAGAGTACTCTCATGCACCTGGAAACAATGAGACAAGGGTGAAATGGGAACTCTTGCACAGTATGCGCAAGAAGAAAATAGGGGAATAGTAAAAAAGAGGGGGTATGCTAGTTTAATACCTACCTCGCAGCGGCCCCACCGCCAGTCTCCATAGTCATCGGAGTACTCTCATGCACCTTGAAACAATGAGACAAAGGTAAAATGAGAATGCTTGCACAGTATACGCAAGAAGAAAAATTGGGAATAGTAAAAAGATGGGGTATGCTAGTTTAATACCTCTCTCGCTGTTTCCCCACTGCCAGACTCCACAGTCATCGGAGTACTCTCATGCACCTGGAAACAATGAGACAAAGGTGAAATAAGAATGCTTGCACAGTATACGTAAGAAGAAAAAAGAGGGGAATGGTAAAAAGAGGGGGTATGCTAGTTTAATACCTCTCTCGCAGCGGCCCCACCGCCAGTCTCCATAGTCATCGAATTACTCTCATGCACCTAGAAACAATGAGACAAAGGTGAAATGAGAACGCTTGCATAGTATACGCAAGAAGAAAAATTGGGAATAGTAAAAAGAGGGGGTATGCTAGTTTAATACCTCTCTCGTAGTTGCCCCACTACCAGACTCCACAGTCATCGGAGTACTCTCATGCACCTGGAAACAATGAGACAAAGGTGAAATAAGAATGCTTGCACAGTATACGTAAGAAGAAAAAAGAGGGGAATGTTAAAAAGAGGGGGTATGCTAGTTTAATACCTCTCTCGCAGTTGCCCCACTGCCAGACTCCATAGTCATCGGAGAACTCTCATGCACCTGGAAATAATGAAACAAATGTGAAATGAGAACTCTTGCATAGTATACGCAAGGAGAAAAAATTAAGAATAGTAAAAAGAGGGGGTATGCTAGTTTAATACCTCTCTCGCAGTTGCCGCACTGCCAGACTCCACAGTCATCGGAGTACTTTCATGCACCTGGAAACGATGAGACAAAGGTGAAATGAGAATGCTTACACAATATGCGCAAGAAGAAAAGAGGGAGTGCAACATCCTACTCTCAGACTCCACAAATATCAGAGCAACTTCATCAGACTTCATAGTCATCGGAGCAACCTCATCACCTAGAAACAATGCAACAAGGGCGAAGATGGGAATGCTTGCACAATTTAAACAAAATAATAAAGACATAAAAAAATGACATCGGGGAAGTGGACATACTTATACACTGTACCTGAATAACGCTCTCCATAACGGTCAAAAGAGGAGGTGCGGGGGATCCCACAAGGGCCGCCACACTGGCCGATGCTCTTATAGGGGCTGCCTCAGCTACCAGTGCCTCTAAAAAGGCGGCCTCAGTCTCGGATGCTCCTAAATGAGATACCCCAGAGATAGTAGTCGCAGGGGGTGCTCATAAAGGGGCTATCTCAGTAACCAATGCTTCTAAAGAGGCTACCTCAACCTCGGGCGCTTTCAGAAGAACAACCTCAGCAATGGCGGTCGCAATGGACAGGCGAGACTATGGAGGAGAAGAGGGGGCAAGAGTTAATAAATCACATATCTCATAAATAAAAAACATCTCAACTAAAAAGGGGATAGGGAAATCCCCAATGGCACAACAAAGATAGCTACCTGAAGAGGAGCGATCACAGGGCAAGCGGGCTTGTGTATAGGGGCTGTTAATGAGACAATAACAGGAGCCGCCATCGAAATAGCACCAAGAGATAACTACAACAAAAGAGAAAGAGGGCTATGATAAATACAGATCGGATAGACAAGAAATCTACAAATAAGCAAATGTGAAAATACCTGGGCCCCATCCAGAGGGGAAGAGCGAAAAAGGACGGTCGACGCAGCAGGGGTTGTGCTGATAGCCTGCAAAGAATGAAGATATGTTATTCATCACGTGTTCGAAGGAAAAGAGATTCCATGCCCGTATGGAAAAGGCTTAACCTGAAGTGTAGGCTCACTAGTTGAGGTCACAGTAAATATGGGGCCGCGAGAAATGGCCTGAACCAAGGTCCTTCCGTCCATAGATATGCGGACTCGGGGGATAGAAATCCTCCCCGAAGAGGACAGACCGGGGATAATAACATCAGGTAAGGGAAGAGCCCCTCCCTGAGAAGAAAATCCAAAGGTCATTAGGACCTTCTACCGAGAGGAAACAAACATTCAAAAATAATAATACATACCTTAGATGAGGAGGTGCCCAAGGGCTCAGCTGTAGGAGTGTCCACTGCCGAAAGAAGAGAAGATGAAGTGACAATGCCGGAAGGCACAACCCCCTACACATTGTAAATGGGTAAGTAAAAGGAATAAGTAAAGAGAAAAGGTCACAATGAAAGTTTTTAAAAATGGAGGGGTGTACCTGAACCGAAGAAGAAGTCACGAAAGTGTCCCTGGTACCGGTAAGGTGCATAGATGAAAGTTGCAGGGAAAAGCCAACATACACAACAATAATGTAATGGGCATATCAACAAATTACATTAGATGGTAAGAGAAATAAGGAGATAACAAACCTCTCTAAAAAGGCCTCAGGAAGAAACGAGCATGGAGTTCCTCTCCCATTGAAAAGGCGTCAGTCGCAGCGGGGGAAGAGGAGAACTAATTGCCTCTATGGAAATGACCTACAAAATACGATAGAATACTTTTCTTAACAAATAAAATAATGAGGGGGAAGAAATAAAAAAAATTTATGTATCAAATTTCCAATGAAGGGGAACACTTACCGCAGCAGGGCGCGTAGTCTGGCCATAAGGGAGATGTCGGGTAGTAAGGATAACTCCCCTAGAAGAATGGGATGCCTCATCATCACTAGAAGACTCTCTCGAGACTGATAACAAATCATAAGGGCCAGTAGTGCTTTTTCCATGGAAACCCAGGTCACCCAAATCCCCAGAAGAGGAACTATGGTCATTATAGGAAGGGGTGCTTCCATAATCAACTAGTTACTCTTCCAATGAAGGGGAGGGAGATCCAGGAGGTGTAACTATGAGAGAACTAGTTCCACTAAGTAAAGGATGTCGTAATATAGTAACTTCGGCAATGGGAATAGATGCGACCATCGCCTCCCGGGAAGAAAGATCCGATGCTCTATAACCTTTCTTTTTCACAACTTGCAATGTCTCCTCCACCCCAAGATCATTAGTATCGAACTCTTGGTTCACTATGGAGGGGGCATCCATGCCATCACCATTTCCATTCTTCTTCTTTACAGCCCGAGTCCTCACATGAGAAGGGGGAGGAGAAGCGGTAGAAGCAGGAATGAAATTAGATACATCTGTGTCGGGGTGCTTCCTTTTTCTTGCGGTAGAAGTGCTCACTTTACCTCTGCTTGTTGGTCGACTTGTAGACTTCACAGGGGGAAGTTCAACTGGCAGGGGCTGAAGTCACTCATCGAGAAGAGGCTTAACTAAAATGGGAATGGCCTGTTCCAAGGGTGGCGTGGAAGTGGTACTGAGAAACCAAGGATCTTTCTGCGTCCGCCTGACCAAAAACTAGGCTTTGGTATATTTAATGGGGTTGGTCTCATGAGGGGGGCGAACTACACATTCTTGGATAAGACGAACCTATTGTTGCCAAAGAAGGAACTAAGATGAAGTAAACGAAGGATGATAATCGCAGGGAGGCACATAGAGACCACCCAAACCACTGACCCTACGAAATAATCCCCGAATAGTGAAGCTAGCACACGCCTTTAAAAATGCCTCAAAATGATCGTTGTAGACAGGAAGAGGAGGGATGTGAACGCCCTGATCATAGACAAACTGTCGTCTTGCCCTCTCGGAATGATAAGATTCAGCACGCAGACCTAACTCGGTCCAAGAAGGGAGGTGGCATGGTAAGAGCATCGTCACCACATTAATATGAGGACAGGTGGAAACAGACCCCACTGTTGAAGGGCAATAGAAAGTCCCGCCATCTCTAGGGAAAGAAAGCCAGCTGAAAGTTCCCCCAGGGCGCTTGGTATAAGGCCGAAACTGAAACTCCTCAACATCATCAATCAATATTCCCAAATATTTCTTTGGAATTTTCTTGTGCCACCGGAGAAGTCTCGCATCATCGCTATGACAAGCGTGAGCCCCCGAAGTAAATTGGGGGAAATGCTCAAATAAAAAGGCCATTAAGAGAGCGGCATTTGTATAGTTAGCAACATCATACCGACCGCAAGACCTCTCTACATCTATGTATGATCGGTCCATCCAGGTGTAAAGAGAACCCAAAGTCAAGGCGGCCATAGGTATCGACCTGCCGCGAGACAACCGTACAGCTAATCTAAAAAGATGTTCGCGAGGACAATCTGCAAGCTTACCTGGCAGAAGGAACCGAGTCAGAAATATAACCAAGAAAGCGGCTAAATGTTCATGAGAGTGGAGCTTAGGACCATCCTGGGTTCTGGGGGCTACGTGTGAAGTCTCCCCCTTCTGTAACTGCTCAAAATCTCTGAACTAGTATCTTTGCCATTTGGCAAAGGAATGCTTGGAATGACCAGTTATATTTATAGCCACATACTTCGAGCACTCTTCGAGAGCTGACTGTAGATCCCCCACCATCTCCTGCTCTAAATTATCCTCGCAGTCATCAGAAAAGACTTGTTGACCAAAGAAAAGAAGAGCATACAATTCACATACATCCTCTAGGGTGATGGTAAATTCTCCCCAGCCTGTGACAAATGTGTGAGACTCCATTCTCCACCAAGACAATAAAATATTGAGCGAAGAAATATGTTTAGATATGGTGCAGGACTTCAGGCTGCTGACGGCGGTAAAAAGTCCCACCTCCCTAAGAATAGCCACATAATCAGGAACGCTCAGAACATAGTCAACCCAGCTAGCCCACTCCTCTGTGGGACCCCCTTAGCTTTAACCTCAATATTGGAATAAGGAAAGTCACCGCGATCGACACAGACTCGGAGAATGGAGTCTAGAGAAATAGTAGGGAAATCAGCAGACTCACTTAACCCCACATGAGAGCGCTCGAGAACAGTGTCCGAAAATTTTTCCACAAATTCGGAAAGTGAAACCATGAAGTTGTCAGCAGGACCAAAAAAAGGAGCCCGGTGATAAATACCAAAATCCCATCCTTAGCGAATGTGCATATAGTCCTTTCATGCCTGAGAAGAGTATGATGTAACTGATGAACTACCAAGAGCCATTGGCTCAAGAAAAGAACTCATCTTGGTAGAAGGACCCCTGGTTAGTGGCATACTCCCCATAACGCCAACAATTGGCAAGACACCCTGGGTCGCGGAACCCTCGACGCAATAAGAGGTCGAGACCCCCCACTTGAAACAAATTTCGAATTGCGCATATCCCCGAACGCAACACGACCAGCTAAGGAACCGTTAAAAGCACACAAGGACGAGACACCCACAGCCGCTGCTAGTTGGATCGGTGAAGAACCCTTGGATGTGTAATGCAAGGGATCCCCCATGTTTAGCGCAAAGGGTGAGGGACTAACAGTAACAAAAGTGGATGTCGAGACACCCTCAGAGGTGGTATCGGCGTTCGAGGAACCTTCCCTATGACAGCTGGCAGCAGGCTCCCCAGCAGTAAATGTCGAGACACCCGAGGCAGAATAATAAAATGGCGAGGAACCCCTCATGATAGTTGTAACCGTCGAGACACCCCCAGCCATAAATGATTGATTCGACAAGGGACCCTCAAGTTCAGGTCCAACACTCGAGGAATCGTTAACAACACCTTGGGTCAAGATATCACCAGATACCAACAGTGGATTTGGCGAGGGACCCTCGATTATGTGACACGAGGAACCAATGCCAGCATAAGCGGGGGTCGAGACACCCTTAGAGGTCAAAATGACGTGTGAAGAGCCCAAGGGAGAATTGACCGTCTGCGACAAATCCCCCTTATCATAGCTGGCGACAGATACCCCATTGATAGGACTCGAGACACCCGATGCAGAAAAATCAAGGGGCGAGGAACCCCTAATAGAACTCGTAATCGCCGAGACACACCCAGCCATAAATGACTGATTCGTCGAAGAACCCTCCATATTTAGGGCAGCGCACGAGGAGCCGCTGCCAACGCTCTTATGTGTGGAGACGCCCCTAGAAGGGAAATTATTGTACGAGGAATCTCCAGAAAAATGGATCACTTGCGAGAGACCCTCGTGCGCATAAACAGCGTTCGAGGAACCCCGGGGTGTGGACTTCGCACGCGAGGGGCTTTGAATGGTGTATTACAGGTTGTGCTAAAAAATGTTAACAGCACGAGAGGAACCCTCCCCTCCTATCATAAATGGCGAGGGACCACCATCATCTTTACCCCCACGCGTGCAATCATTCACTGCAAAAATCCTCAACTCAAAAGAAGGATTAGCGGATGCCTCGGAGACAGAACCACCATGAGCGGTAGACATGGCAATGGTATTAGATGGTGACGGTGAAGACAGAAAAGGGGAAGTGGGGATCGACCCTATCATCATAGAAAGCAAGCCATCGATGATATGGGAAGAAACGTCCGAAAATGTAGAGTCCATTAATGGTGGACTTGGCTCAAAAGGAAAAAAAAATTAGGGAGCTATGGTGTTTTCCTCTCACTTTCTCTCACTACAAACCCAAAGACCCTATGAGGTTTTTGAAGAAGATGAAAGAGCCCAAGAAAAGGGTCTTATGTTTTTTTTACATCATAATGGGAAAATGTGCAGGAAGGCAAAAAAGGATGATGACCTTTTTCCCAAATGATGAGATGACAGTTCCCACACTGACGCGTGGGTTCTCAAAAAATTAAAAACCTTAGATAAAGGGACACCGCACTTAATGATCCTAGGGTCCCTCAAAAAAATATATATATACAAAATAATATATATATATATATATATATATATAATTATTGAAATTGACTTTATGGCGTACAAAGTTTTTTTAGTCTACCCAACCAAAAAACTTTGCACGAGGGGCTAATGTAGAAGGGTGTCTACCTATAAAAAAATTAAATAAAATAAAAAATATTTTTTCTATTAATGGCATTCGAGAGGTACCCCGCAAGGACCACTGAAGAAGTTAAAGATTGAGAAGGATCACTGCAAGGGTCACTACCACTACAAGGGTCACTGCAGCAATGACATTCGAGAGGTGTCCCGCAGCCACCGCAGAAGTCCAAGATTCAGAAGTGCCACTGCAAGGGTCACTACCACTGCAATTCGAGAGGTGCCCCGCAAGGGCCACCGCAGAAGTCCAAGATTGAGAAGTGCCACTGCAAGGGTCACTGCAGCAATGACATTCGAGAGGTGCCTCGCAAGGGCCATCGCAGAAGTCCAAGATTGAGAAGTGCCACTGCAAGGGTCACCGCCACTGCAAGGGTCACCGCAGCAATGACATTCAAGAGGTTCCCCGCAAGGGCCACCACAGAAGTCCAAGATTGAGAAAGTCCACTGCAAGGGTCACCTCCACTGCAAGGGTCACTGCAGCAATGACATCGAGAGGTGCCCCGCAAGGGCCACCGCAGAAGTCCAAGATTGAGAAGTGCCACTATAAGGGTTACCGCCACTACAAGAATGAAATTCAAGAGGTGCCCCCCAAGGGCCACCGCAGAAGTCCAAGATTGAGAAGTGCCACTGCAAGGGTCACAACCACTGTAAGGATCACTACAGCAATGACATTCGAGAGGTGCCCCGCAAGGGCCACCGTAGAAGTCCAAGATTGAGAAGTACCACTACAAGGGTCACTGCCACTGCAGCAATGACATTCGAGAGGTGCCCCGCAAGGGCCACTGCAGAAGTCCAAGATTGAGATGTGCCACCGCAAGGGTCACCGCCACTACAAGGGTCACTGTAGAAATGTTATCCGAGAAGTGCCACTGCAAGGGTTCCGGCAGAAACTCATATTGAGAAGGAACCCACCCAGGGTGGCCAGGATGAGGGAGTGGCTACCATGAGCAACTCCTCATCATGAAACGTCATTATTTAAAAGAACAACAGTATTAACACTTTGCCTTCTTGTACAGGTTGCCTAGTTGAGCAAGCAGGGCTCAAGCAGGCTAGTTGGGACCTCCTGGGAGTTTTGGCTTGGGGATGAGGGACAAGGTATATTGAGCAAGCTTAACCACTTAGCACTAGGATTGAGAGAGTACTAGTAGGAAGACCCAGAAGTCACTCAAGACCACACACACTTCACACTTGGTCACAAGTGAAGTGAGCAGTCAAAGAGCTAGCTACTCACAAGGAATAAACTCTTTATAAAAATGTTTGACTTTTTCGAAAGAGGGGGTCCTCGAGGTCCCTCTCAAGAAAAATAATAATTTTAGAAGAGAGGGGTCCCTAAGGCCTCCTCTCTCAAGATTTGCAAAACTTCACCACAAGTTACCATTTCAAAAGATAATTACCAAATCTGATATCTTGTCTTCACTAGGAGACATATGCGCTTTTTTACTTTGGTCGGTGCCAGGTGGCGCCTGCAGGAGGGGACAGGCAGGGCTGCCTGCAGGTAGGGACAAACGGTACTCTTCAGACATTGTTCCCCACCAACCCTCTAAATTTTGGCGCCCAAAATTGCCAACTCAGCCCTAATGTCATAGTATAAATAGACCTATGGGCAAGGTCAATAGGATAGACAATTGAAATTGCACTGTTACTCTGCTCAAATCTCACTAGACCTACCTAGTATTCTCTCCCTGCTCATTCTCTTAGTGATGAGTGCCTTGTTCCTTCACTCCCCACTGATAGCCATCATTCTCAGGTGTTTCCCTTGAGAAAATTACTATTTTTGTTGTCAAAGTTCATCTTCTTGCAGGGAGTGAGTTGAATCTTGAGTGCCATTGTTACCAGAAGGAGAAAGTTTATTGAGAAGTTTCACCAGAAGACGTTGAAGACCTTGCAGGCAGTGTCCATTAGAGTGGGTCATGCCTCACCCTTTCAAGTTATTCATAGACCCCAGTCTCACTACCCTCCTACACATTCAGTCTCGTTCGGGCGTCAAACAGAGTTCAGGAGTGCCTTGTGGTCTCTGGATCAGTTTTTGAGGGAAAATGGTCCGCTCATCCGAACCATAAGGCTGATTCACGCACGAGATGGACCATTGGAAAGTGGATTCAAAGCCCTTCAAAGATTCATTAAGCTTTGTAGACGAGAAAGTTGACCGGAGTCAAATGGGGGCCCGGGGCTCCCTATGGCCTCTAGAGAGGCACCCGGAGTATAACCTAGGTTTTATGATGAATGAGGAAGTGTTATGGACCTAACGAGATGCTTGACGGGATACAATATGGTGACTACACTCAACCTTATAATTCGATTCCCGAACAACTAGAAAAAGAGAGGCACTATTCCTGAGGGCCTTCTCATTTAGAAGTTTGCCCTACTACAACTCAATGATCTTCTCAGGAATATCGTCTCCTTCTATAATTAAGCCATCTCTAAACTCTGGTTGTTAATGATTTGGTTCAGCTCCAGCTAAAAATGCTCCTAATTATTCCCCAACTCCACACCCTTGTTCCATCCTCTAGTGCCATCAACAGAATTCTCCATAAGAACCTCTTGTAACACCCTGTCCGCCCGGGGAGAGCGAACGAAGTGCCACTGTCGATAAAATAAATTCAAATCCACAAGTAACAAGGTATAGAGCATCTAAAAACACACAATATAAAAGAGAAACCACAAATCTCAATTTCTTCAAGTATAAAATACAACCAAAATTATCTCGAAATAATACAACTATCTATCTCGAAACAAAAATAAATCTCCAATGCTCTATACATAAAAAATAAATACAAGTCTTCTCTCTTGTATTCTCGAATATTCTTCCCAAAATATCCAAGCTAAAAATCAATCTCCATAGCGCCCCAAAATCCGCGCTAACCTGCTACTAAAAGAAAATATGTGGAAGTACACAATACGACAGGAAAGATGCTCAACAAATATATATTGGCGGTGAATAAAGCGTAACAACACGAGTACGAATATTCAAATAAAAAATGCAAATCTCATAAGCATTGTATCAATATAATTTCTCAACAACACATTAATCCGAGTCACCAGGCCTCACCATACCGCGCCATACTTTATCAAGTAGCCGGAACAGGAATCTTGGCGGGTGCCCAACCTGAGTGCCATATTAAAATCTCATGACAACACGCTCAACACAAATATAATACCACATGAATCAAAATAATTTCAACAATTATTTTTCCAGATTTCAATAAATTTAACAATTCAAATATGAGTTCAATAATCACATGAATTAAAAGGGAATAACACTCGCGAGATTTAAGAGCATATTGTGAAAACCCCAAACCTTAAACCACCAAAATAAACCAACATAATTTTGACTAGAAAAGTCAGATTACTCCATCAAAATCATCTCCTAAAAATCATCAAATCATATCCAAGAGTTAACACCAAAATAGTTCCAAGAACACCTCCAAAAACTAGGATTGAATGCATAAATATAAGGGGCTTTGTGTATATAAAAAGAGAGGAAAAGAAAATATGTTTTCTGGATATTTTTGTGCCAAAAGTCTGTTCCAAAATGGTCACCCACGACCCCTTTAAATAAGGCAAAAAGATAACAAGTTGAATCAAACTAAAACTCATTAAAAATCCTCGCAACGCACGAAATCTGTTGGGGTTGATCGATCGACCCCTGGCGTCGATCGATCGATCACCCAGTTATTTTGACAGTTCCGCTTAAAAATATTATAAGGGATAAACTTTAAAAATCCATTTTAACTCCGATTTCGAAACCGTTTGAAGTCCGCGCCTTTAAAAATAAAATCCAACATTTTCGAGCAAGAAAATAATTTTATAAAAAACTTTATTTTTTCCTCTATATTTTGAAAATACCCCAAAAATTACGCGGGTTGTTACCATCTATCACACCCCGCATAATTTTGGCATCGGTCGCCACCAAAACTAAGTCGGGCGTGAGTAAATAAAATACCATTCTTAGCATGAGACAGATATGAGACATATAAAATTAATCCACAAAATAAAAGATAGTCAATGCCAAAAGGTAAACCATCCAACTAAGCGATAAAAGATCCATCTCCATGCTAAACTCAAATTAAATCCAATCTCTTATTAATATGAAACTGACTAAACTCCAACTGAATCTAGCCACATAACTGAATAATACCCATACAACTTTGGAACCGAATGGCCCAATCAAAACCATAAACTGTGACTCAAAGTAAACGCGAAAGAATTGAAAACTAAACTCAATCAATACGCATAAGGTAGAGCCACTCCAACTGGACCTCCAAGAAATTCTCCAAATAAATCTATACAGGTTCTGCAAATACTATTTCCTGAAAAGTTAGTCAACGCACGAGGTCAGAACTCAGAGCATGAATACACATTACTCCCCTCAAATAGGGTTCGTGAACCCAGATAGTATCATTATATGCAATAAATATCACAATAGAGTATTTTAAAATAAACGAGATAATTAAACATGATAAATATAAATTATTAACTACCCGTAGAGATCCCCATTTAAAAGGCACGCCAATATGATTTTAAATTCCCAAGTCCCACGATGCTAATTTATTAAATTAACCAACTTTTATTATTGTTCTCACTTTTTATTAAAGTGTCACACTTCCCTTTGTCAATCGCCCTCTGACCCGTTTAAACTGTCTGCCCTGACACATTATGTCACCACCAATTTTAATACCCGTTTTTATCTTAGGCATTAATTCTCAATTTCTCAATTTATAAATCACCCCACCCTTTTTTCTCGATGTGAGATCCTCAAAATATCCCTTAGTCCCATACCTAAGGGTACCCAAGTTATAAATACGTCCTACCCTATGTACAGGATGAATTTCTAACATAAACCTCAATCTAGTCTTATGCTTAGGCTAGCGTAACGACGATAAAGTGACAAAAATCAACCCACCCCTCACATAATAAAGTCACAATAATCTACCCTCACTAGTCCCATACCTAGAAGGCGTAAATCATCAGAAGGCCTACCCACTAGTCCCATACCTAGAAGGCATCCTAAAATATAGGGAGAGCAAAAATATCCAACAACTCGTCGTTACAAAAGGATATTAAATAGTACCAAAAAGTCACACAACCAATCATAATTAATCTTAATTTAATTATCATAACGTATACAACTATGAATGATAGTCTAATTCAATTAAATCTTAATTTAATTATCATAATGTCAAAAACACCCAATTAATCCCCTTTAATTATATTAACTTAAATACACCAAGATTTCATCATTAATACTAGAAAATTCAAATTTCATCATCTTTACACAAATTACGTGAGTTATACTCCCCCAAATGCATTTATTACAAGACTAGGGTTTTTCTACATGCAACCTACACCAACAAAACTCAAAATCCATTCATGAATCCTACGTACCCAAGGGCTATGAATATTATTCATATTAAAATATTTTATAAAAACAGCCCCAAGGTTTAATGTCCACTTTCTCTATTTAGGTGGCTAATTGATTTTAAGAAACACAAGAAATTAAGGTTTAGTAAACATTTAAAACGTATAATACTAAAGGAAAGGAATAGAGTATTCATGCCAGAGATTAAATTGAAGAAAAAGTACGATATTAAAAAAAATTCTGTAACACCCCGCCCGCCCGGGGAGAGAGACTGGAGCGCTACTGCGATAAAACTAACTAATTCCACAATCAACAAGGTATAGAACATCTAAAATCCACAATAAAAATAAGAGAATCCACTAATCTCAAATTTTCAAAATCAATACAACCAAAAGTCTCTCGAAATAATACAATTATCTATCTCGAAATAAAATCGCCAATGCTATATACATCAAAATAAATACAACTCTTCTCATCTTGTATTCTCAAATATTCTTCCCCAAAAATATTCCAAGGTAAAATCATCCTAATAGGTCCATAGAGCTCAAATCCATGCTAACCTGCCAACTAAAAGAAAATATGGGGAAGTACACAATACGACAGGAAAGATGCTCAACAAATATTAGGGGTGAATAAAACGTAATAACACGAGTACGAATATTCAAATAAAAAATGTGAATATCATAAGCATTTATCAATATAATTTTTCAACAACACATCAATGGGTCACCAGGCCTCACCCCATCCGCATATGCTTTATCAAGATATAGCCCGGAAAGCAGAAATTTTGGCGGGTCCCCAACCTCCGTGCCATATTAAAATCTCATGACAACATGATCAACAACAACATGAATAATATCTCATGAATCAAAACAATTTCAACAACAATGTTTCCAGATTTCATAAATTTAACAATTCAAATATGAGTTCAATAATCACATGAATTCAAAGACAATAACACTCGCGAGATTTAAGAGCATATTGTGTAAAATCCCATACCTTAAACCACCAAAATAAACAAACATAATTTTTCCCAAAAAAGTCATATTACTCCATCAAAATCATCTCCCAAGAATCATCAAATCATCTCCCAGAGTTAACACCAAAACAGCCCCAAGAACACCTCCAAAAATTAGGGTTGAATGCATAAATATAAGGGGCTTTGTGTATTTAAAACTAGAGGAAAAATAAATATGTTTTATGGATATTTTTGTGCCAAAAGTCTGTTCCAAAATGGTCACCCTCGACCCCTTTAAATAAGGAAAAAAGATAACAAGTTGAATCAAACTAAAACTCATCAAAAATCCTTGTAGCGCACGAAATCTGCTGGGGTCGGTCGATCAACCCCTGGCGTCGATCTATCGATCGCCCAGTTATTTTGATAGTTCCTCTTAAAAATATTATAAGGGATAAACTTTAAAAATCAATTAAAAATCTGTTTTAACTCCGATTTCGAAACCGTTTGAAGTTCTCGCCTTTAAAAATAAAATTCAACATTTTCGAGCAAGAAAAATAATTTTATCAAAACTTTACTTTTTCCTCAATATTTTGAAAATACCCCAAAAATTACGCAGGTTGTTAAACTTCCCCACTAAAAATGGAATTTCGCCCTCAAAATTCGCTGAAAGTCTAACTCTCAAAAATCAGGCCACTACAACCGTCTCCAAAAATAATCTCGTCTCCCAAAAATAAATTCCTCACATCTAATCTCAAAACCTAACACGAAACGAACATCTAAAATTTTTATCTCCAAAAATGCGCTATAAAAACTCAACAGACCCCAAACCCAAGACCCAAGGGTGGTCGTATACCTAAGCTCTGATACCATTCTGTAACCCCCCCGCCCGCCCGGGGAGAGCGACCGGAGCGCTACTGCGATAAAACTAACTAAATCCACAATCAACAAGGTATAAGACATCTAAAATCCACAATAAAAATAAGAGAATCCACTAATCTCAAATCTTCAAATCATATACAACAAAAAGTCTCTCGAAATAATACAATTATCTATCTCGAAATAAAATCGCCAATGCTCTATACATCAAAATAAATACAATTCTTCTCATCTTGTATTCTCAAATATTCTTACCCAAAAATAATCCAAGCTAAAATCATCCCAATAGGTCCATAGCGCTCAAATCCATTCTAACCTGCCAACTAAAAGAAAATATGGGGAAGTACGCAATACAACAGGAAAGATGCTTAATAAATAGTAGCGGTGAACAAAGCATAACAACACGAGTACGAATATTCAAATCAAAATGAGAATCTCATAAGCATTTATCAATATAATTTTTCAACAACACATCAATGGGTCACCAAGCCTCACCCCATCCGCATATGCTTTATTAAGACATAGCCCGAGAAGCAGAAATTTTGGCGGGTCCCCAACCTCCGTGCCATATTGAAATATCATGACAACGTGCTCAACAACAACATGAATAATATCTCATGAATCAAAATAATTTCAACAATTATTTTTCCATATTTCAATAAATTTAACAATTCAAATATGAGTTCAATAATCACATGAATTCAAAGGGAATAACACTCGTGAGATTTAAGAGCATATTGTATAAAACCCCATACCTTAAACCCCAAAAAAGTTAGATTACTCCATCAAAATCATCTCCCAAGAATCATCAAATCATCTCTAAGAGTTAATACCAAAACAGCCCCAAGAACACCTCCAAAAACTAGGGTTGTGTATAAAAAGAGAGGAAAAGAAAATATGTTTTCTGGATATTTTTGTGCCAAAAGTCTGTTCCAAAATGGTCACCCGTGAGCCTTTAAATAAGGAAAAAAGATAACAAGTTGAATCAAACTAAGACTCATCAAAAATCCTTGCAGCACATGAAATCTGATGGGGACCCTGGCGTCAATCGATCGATCGTCCAGTTATTTTGACAGTTCCACTTAAAAATATTAAAGGGATAAACTTTAAAGATCAATTAAAAATCCATTTTAACTCCGATTTCGAAATCATTTGAAGTTATCGCCTTTAAAAATAAAATCCAACATTTTCGAGCAATGAAGGTGCCTAATATGCGTGTTTTTAAACAAAACCAATTTTCTCCGAAAATTATTCAACTTTTACTTATGCACCAAACCAAGTTGTGAAAACCCAATTCTTACTTTAAACCAATTTTATCTTGATTAATCCTAAACATGCATCTAGTGATTAAAGCAAGTAAAATAAAGTAAAGAATACTCACAATGTCGGATGTACGAGGAAAAAACCCAAAACGAGAAAATAACCTCAGACGGACCAAGCCAGATAATCACCACGAATGTGGATTTACAATGAACAAACACACACTCACTCAACGACTCGATCCCCATGGGTCTTGATGCTCTTCTGATCTTCAACCACTTCTCTCACAGTGCCCATGCAGAAAGTTCTTCTTCCACGATACCTATCCACAACACACGCGTCCACGTATGTCTCGGTGTCCACTGATTGGCTTTTGATTCGTCTACGATGTCGAACAAGAAGTCCTTCTCTTTTCTTCACCGCAAAACCCTGATGTTCAATGATTGAACAAACTTCTTGGTTCAGCAAGATCACGTAAGCATATAAGAATGATAAATCAGATCTTTTCAAACTTTAAGGATGTCTTTTAATCTTTTAAACCTTAGAAAATATGTGCCAAACTCGTACTTGATGGTATAATGTTTTTCCAGAATTCACACTTACGAAACTCTAATAGAAACACATTTTAAATAAGATTTAAATGCCTCCTTGAAAACCGTGTCATTCGAATGATAATGCCACGTCGTTCGTGCAACATAGGCATCTCGTTTGAACGAGATCCTTAAGTCATTTGAACGAGTTGATGTGTCAGTTTGACTTTTTGTTCAAAACGTCTCTTTTAAAGGAGATCCAAATAAGTCAAACTCTATTTTGAGTATATCAGAATAAAACGTAGTGTAAACACTTAAAACACCTTTAAAAACATTTTAAAACATTTTTCTTTATAAAAATACATCCTTATCTTTTATAAAAACAATTTCGAGCACCATTAATTATACGCATTCATACCTGAGTGATCTCGGAATGCATTTAACTTGAAGACGAGTAAACTTGCACCAATTAAACTTCGGCATGATTTATTCTTTGAAGATTTGCCGCAACGTCTTCAATTTCTTCAATATGTCATAGACCAAGTGGGATCGTGAAAAAATAAAATCTCCCTATGACATATTACAAACATAGTTTTGTTCACGGAATTAAGTCCAAGCAATACAGGGACTCAATTGGAAATTTATGTCCTTACAAATCTCCCCCTTTGACTATTCTGGGACAAAACTAAACCAGTGAAATGCCTAAGCCTGGCTGTCAAGCCGTTGTAACAACCCTCGCTTTTGAGGTCCTATTTTATATTTAATTTTCTAGATATTGTAATTAGATATAAAAATGTTGGTGTGTGGAGTAAGTATTAATCTAGTGAAGAAAAATTAATATTTATTATGATGTTGCATATTTACCGTAAGTATAGGTGAATATTGCTATGTTGTGTTTTGTAATGTCATAAGATTTAAAATGACATTTGGCTTAAAATGTAATCGGGACCTAAAAAGAATTATAAAATTTCCAAATGATAATTTGGAGGGCGTAGTTAGTTTCGGGAGGTTCGAGATAGTCAAATTTTGTGCCATATGGTATTTCGAGGTTCCGGGCACTTTTGACTGGTTGTAGCTTAAATGGGTAGTTGCGTATTATTTTATCGCGTATTGATCACTTAAGCTGGAATTTTAAGCCTAAGCCACGATTTATGTTTTGATTAAGTCACTATTCCCCTAATTGAATTTGTAAACCTATAGAAAGAAAGAGAAAGGAAGAGAAAGTGAGAGATTGAATCTTTGGTGATTGTTCTTGCATACAACTTCATCAAAATCTGAACTTTCAAACTTGAGGCAAGTTATCTACTTGCTATTTTATGATTTAAGTAGAGTAATTAGCATTGATAGTTGTGGTTATGTATGGTTTATGGAGTTAGGGTTTTTATTTGATTTATGGGCTTTAGATCTTTGGAAGTTGAATTGATATGATTTTGAGATAAATTATGGTTGGATGATGTATTTATGATCAGTTGGTAGCATTAAAGGAGAGGGATTTGATTTGGTTGAAGTTGGGTAGAATTTGAAGTCCAAGACTCCATAGACAAAACTTGGAATTTCTGCAGAACCGAATTGATTTGGCCTGGCCGAATCGATTCGCTGAGAGATAGTTTCCAAGCCTGGGTCGTTCGAATCGATTCGGCTCGTCCGAATCGATTCAGCAATTATGCAGAAACTCACTTTTCCTGACCGAATCGATTCGGCTAGTCCGAATCGATTCGCCTTTAAGAACCCAAATCGATTCGGCTAGTCCGAATCGATTCGGAAAGCCTGTACTTTTCTTTTGTTTTTCTTTTTGAATTTGACCCCTTTCTTTAGGATTATGACCTAGAACCCTTCTTGTAAGAAGTAAACATAGGATTCTAGAGTTTCAGTTGAGTTTGGTCGTTACCCTATAGTTGAATGGGATCACTTGGGGTTCATTCAGGGGTACTTAAAGTGATGTTTAGGTATCACTTCTCATTTGGTAAATTAGTTGAATTTTAGAGTTCTAAGCCCATATGTGGAGATGTTAGAAGCCCCTTTTGAGGTATATGAAACCTCCGGACTTGTGAGACTTTGGGGAATTGTTTGGAGAATACTTTGGGACTTAAATATATGATGAAATTGAATAAGAAATATTCAAAGATGATGGTTTCAAATAAAATGAAACACATGTGATTAACGGTAATGAAAATGAGATTTAAATTGGTAAATGTTAATTTACTTAAACACACCTCTCTAAATGCTATCATAAGGGAAGCTCGCGCATGAGGTGATGTCCCCTGACTAGTGAATGCAGGCTGACTATAGTCCTCGACCATATGCGGGGTTTGTGTATGTTTTTCTGCGCTAGTGAGGTAATTTCGGGTGTGGTTATGACTCACTCGCAGGCATATGGCCACTTCCCGACGTACGTTAGGTGCCCAAGTTGTCTTGTATAGATAGGCCCTGGAATATGATAGTCATTTAGGGGCGCGCCCAGTGGGAAAACTCGGAGGGGCGGTCTTAGAAACGTTATATGTATAAGAATATAACCTTTCTAACTCAAGTGGGACTTGAGATATATGAATTTCCATAAGAAATGAGATGGTAATTATATTCCTGCTAAGGAATGGAAAACGGAAAGTTATGACGAAAATTATATTCCTACTAAGGAATGGAAAATGATAAGATATGAGAAGAAATGAGATTTAATTTTTAAATCCTCTTGCTAAATTAATAACTGTTAGAAACATTTAAACTACATTATCATATTTGATTATTAGGTTGTTAGATTCTCGTCCACGTCATTCATGATAAAATGTCCATGTCTATCATGCTTCTTATTCTTCTGGGAATCATATATAAATCAGGCCCTGACCCATTCATTTTCTATGTTGTGCATGTTATGGTATCCGCTCAGGTGCTCCTCCGCAAGGGCGCCCGTTGTGATAGTCCTATTCCTATACGTTTGACAAGCCATGAGATTTTGCGAATTATCATGGGATATTTTGTTAGACGCTTCATCTTTTGAATTCTAGATACGATCGAGTCTTTTATTCGGGTGGGTAGCCCAAACTTTTGTACTTGCTTAATGGATGTATCATGTAAATTATTGAACTGTTGTACTGTGCTTGATGTAACTGTTGACCGATAGATTATTCGGTCCTTTTTATTGTATGTTGTTCCCATATAAATATAAGCTTCTTGTGTAATTCCACTTTCTTATTGGATTGGGTTGTTTAACTTATTTCTTAACTCGTAATCAAACTAAAATTTTTGACAACCTTCTTTCTGATTTATTGGGTGGTTTTCCCGTATACCTAATTTATTGTTATGATGTTGAGGATGATATCCATCCATGATTTCGTTATGTTGAGGCATCGGGCTGGACACCCCTTATTTCGGATGGCGGGTTGTCACAGCCGTATAACGCCTAAATCCCATCCCATAAACCCAAAATCAAAAATACAGGACACGGACTAGAATATGTAGCACCGGGAAGCATGAACTGTCTGAATATGATGTAGACTTGAAATCTCGAAACTCTGAAGCATACCTACACACATGAAACAGACAAACAAATACCCAAGTGAAGTATGGAGGAACAAATGAAACCAATATATATATATATATATATATATATATATATATATATATATATATATATATCCAAATGATACCAAACAATAATAGATACCAATATGAATAATCTTTGAAAAATCATTTGTTAAACAATTTGATCAGCAAAATGAAACCAGTGTGCAATACTAATATGAGAGACCAATTTGTAAACATATGTAAACCAAAACATGCTCAAATCTCCCCCTACATCACATACATATATCCCCATTTTTGTCTCGAATGGAAAATCCGGTGAAAAGATAAACCAATCCAAGTATCTAGCATGAGAACTGATACCAATTTGAATCAATTTGAAATCGCTAGATAATCATGAAACAACCAGCTAAATATGTTCAAGAAATGACAAATCAGTAGCTAGTAAACCAGGAATCACACAAAAAATATAGCAATCTAATCAGGTGTGATAAATGGACTATATGCAAAAAAAAAATTAGAACCAATAAATCTTGCATATAAACCAGTCAGCCCAAAAACACTTCCAATAGTACCAAAAATATATCAACTTAAACCAGTGGATTGCAAACCAATCAGAAGCCAGATTTTAGCCTGTCGTTTGAATGAGCCAGGGACGTCGCTCAAACGAGTTAAGGACGTCGCTCGAACAAAGGACAAATGTCGTTCGCGTGACATAGAGATGTCGTTTGAACGACTTCTCGAGACCTGTCAGAATTTCTCAGATTCCCAAAAATATTATATAATATTGCCCAGTGAAAAAAATTTCACAACAAAATTCCAAGAAGGGCCTGACAGAAACAAAACAGTGTTAAAACAGTAGGCTTTTAACACAAAACGCAAAAACTCATAAAAACTAACAATGTGAGTTACATGCAAACATAGAACCGATGTGCTCAAACATGGATATCAAATGAATGGGCGTGAAACTACAATAAATGAGTCACAATTCCAATACATCAAAACGATCAAGAAGTTCTAATTGATAGCGATAAATCATCAAAGTTTATCATAGCCTTATGACAATTAATGTGTGAGCTTAATAAACTAAACATACTACATGCACACAAATCCAGAATTTTGACGATTCTACAAACAATAGCATCAAATTGCAATGTTTCAACATTACGATTAATTGTACAAACCCGTTTAAATTCTTAATCCATCCAAACTCCCTCAATAATATCATATTTTCTTTGGAATGAACTAAACTAATTTGGCCCTTTTCTTAGCATATTGCATTTTCTTTTAGGCTCTTTTAAACGGTGGCTTTCACGACGAGTTAATTTTGAACTCTCACAGCCCTTTCCCTTGAATCACTTATCATTTCTACCAATTCAAATCCTCATGATAAACGGTTCTTACTTGCACACTTCTCCTTAAGTCTACATACGCATAGATAACAAGATTGAGATAAGAACGCCTCACCAAATTCAAATATGCAGAGAAGTCAAACATCCATATAAACTCATGAATGTGTGCAATGTTGGCATATATACAAAGTCGAATCAAAATGCATATCAACTTCGAAACAACCACATAAAAATAATGGTTAAGATCATTCTAAGTACCAATAATAAGGACCAAATGTCCTAGCCACATGGATATGAAACGAGGGGGGGGGGGTCCAAGCACACCAATATGCCACATCAAACATGTAAACTTAAAAACAAAAAAATGAAAATCTTTTTGGCTTTTCAAAATTTTTCTCAAAAATAAAATCTTTTTATATTTTTCAAATAAGACTCAAATAAGTGAAAAATAAAATACAAAGAGATAAACATGTCATAACACTAGCAAATTATAAATCATGATGCAAGGGCTAACGTATGACAAAACATGCAAGCTACTAACCATAAGAAATAACAAGAGATGAATCATGTGCATGCATGTGAGAATCAACCAACGAAGCATTTAGCATCTCCCAAACGGATTTCCTAACTCAAACAGGTGTATACCTAACAAAACGAGTTTTGGGAACCAATGGGACACTACGTTTAATCTTCCTATGGTCTTTTATAAGATCAAAACAGAAACTCCTAAGGTGACCTTTCCTACCACAATGCGAACATGTGAAAACATGACAAGAAACGGGACCTTCAGTTGACCTTTTCTAATATCCTATGATGTGGTTGACGCTCTAAAACAAACTATGGTTTTGGCCTTTACAATCGAACCACTAGAACAAGATAAGCCGCTACCATCACTACTCGAGTCATTGAAATCATTTTTTAACTTCAAAACTTTCGACTCAAGCAAATGATTAGAGTCCTCAAACTTTCGGGACTCCTTCTTTAAACTTTCAATTACCCCTAGAAGGTTATCTCGCTCCCCCTCAATGTGAGAAAACTTATCCCTAAGAGCCTTTTCTCATGCCATAAAATCATTAATCGAATTATTTTCCTCAATGGCACAAACTCTAGAATTTTTTAAATCCTCAAACTCTTTTTCTAAAATGAGGACTCTATCATCACTCTCCTTTTTGCCCTATTTTAATATACTAAAATTTTTAAACAAGGAACTAAAGTGCTCACAACAAATATCTTTTTGAATTTGAAACGTTTGCAAATATTCAATCCTATTTTTAAAACCATAATTTTCTTTCTCCAAAACTTCAATACATTTTGCAAACTTTAAATTCAAACGATGTAAATCGTCAAAGCTTAGAGAATCCATCGAGAGAAAATAAACACAGGCGAGATAAATAAATACACGGGATCACAAAATAAATAAATTATGTTTTCTTGCTCTGATACCAATTTGAAAGTGCCTAATATGTTTGTTTTTAAACAAAACCAATTTTCTCTGAAAATTATTCAACTTTTAACTATGCACCAAACCAAGTTATGAAAACCCAATTCTTACTTTAAACTAATTTTATCTTGATTAATCCTAAACACGCATCTAGTGATTAAAGCAAGTAAAATATTGTAAAGAATACTCAAAACGTCGGATGTACGAGGAAAAAATCCAAAACGGAAAAACAACCTCGGACGGCCCAAGCTAGACAATCACTATGAATGTGGATTTACAATGAACAGACAGAGACTCACTCAACGACTCGATCGCCATGGGTCTTGACGCTTTTTTGATCTTCAACCACTCCTCTCACAGTGCCCACGCAAAAAGTCCTTCTTCCATGATACCTATC
The DNA here is from genome assembly GCA_949130495.1 of Sambucus nigra. Lineage (NCBI taxonomy): Eukaryota > Viridiplantae > Streptophyta > Magnoliopsida > Dipsacales > Adoxaceae > Sambucus > Sambucus nigra. The sequence goes on from OX422208.1 coordinate 591,918,745, forward strand.
CATAACACACGCGTCCACGTATGTCTCGGTGTCCACTGATTGACTTTGATTCATCTATGATGTCGAACAAGAAGTCCTTCTCTTTTCCTCACCTTAAAACCCTGATGTTGAATGATAGAACAAACTTCTTGGTGCAGCAAGATCATGTAAGCATATAAAAATGATGACTCGGATCTTTGCATACTCTAAGGATGTGTTTTAATCTTTTCCAAACTCGTACTAGATGGTATAATATTTTTCCAAAATGCACACTTACGAAACTCTGATAGAAACACGCTTTAAATAAGATTTAAATGTCGCCTCAAAAACCGTGTCGTTCGAATGACAATGCCTTTTAAAGGAGATCCAAATAAGTCAAACTCTATTTCGAGTCTATTAAAATAAAACATATTGTAAACACTTAAAACACTTTTAAAAACATTTCAAAACCTTTTTCTTTATAAAAATACATCCTTATCTTTTATAAAAACAATTCCGAGCACCATTAATTATACGCATTCATACCCGAGTCATCTCTGAATGCATTTAACTTGAAGACGAGTAAACTTGCACCAATTAAACTTCGTTATTATTTATTCTTTGAAGCTTTGCCGCAACGTCTTCAATTTCTTCAATATGTCATAGACCAAGTGGTATCATGACAAAATAAAATCTCCCCATAACATATTACAAACAAAGTTTTGTTCACGGAATTAAGTCAAAATAATACAGAGACTCAATTGGAAATTTATGTCCTTACAAGCAAGAAAAATAATTTTATCAAAAACTTTAATTTTTCCTCTATATTTTGAAAATACCCCCAAAATTATGCGGGTTATTACACCTCCCCCAAGTGTTGGTCTAGTAAAGAAGAAAAATATGAGAATAAGGTATAGGGAACAAAGACGTTAAGGAAAAGTCAAAAGAAAAATGAGATTATACCTTGCCCAAAAAATGAATCAATTCTTGGGTGTTGGCAAATTTTCCCCCGGCCCTCAACATGGACAGCAAATCTTAGTAGTTTGTTTTGGTCATTGCATGGAGTGCGTTCAAGGTTAAGGAATATGAATCCATCTCATCAGCATTCTGAGGTTTAGAATACCTTTATACCACAGGGGATAATAGATTTTCCCCTGCTGTAGCATCTTATCTCCTAGTTTGGACCAAGACCCCAGAAACACCCTTCAAGCCCACCTCATTTAAGGTGGCACTACCACTTCCTTCCTTTTGGTAAGGGGATCATGAAAATCTTCTTCAACACTTGAGATCAAGGGTCGAAAGTCCCTTAAAATAAAAAGATCACTCTGGGTTACCCCATAGTTACCACTACCCCTGATCCTACTTGCAGCAAGGGTAGGGGTTTTATTAGCTCCAATAGTGAGACTTTACGTAGGCCAGAGCTCAACTCCGCCTTAACCCCCAACATGACCCTAGGAATCGAAAGATCCACAGAGGTGTTAAACTTCAGATATTTGGTGGTCTTATACCTCATCTCCTTGTCGACCATGATCTCAGCAGGAATCTCTCTGGTAAGTCACCTAACTATCCTCCGTTCCTTCTATTCATTTATTAGATCAGGAACCAATTGGAGTTAGCTATCAGAGAATAATGAATGATGATAATTGCAAAAAAAGAGGTTTGGATACTTATAGGTGAATAGTTAAACTCTAGCAAGATGGGCACATTAATTGAGGAGAAGACCTCTTCAAGCTTGGGGGAATCACATCCTTACACTTGGATTCATCCTCCTCGCCTTCAGAGGCCTTAAGAACCTTGATGGATACCTAAGCAATTTCCTTCATGTTTCGGGACACCGATATAAAGGCCCTAGACACCAATGTATCTTAAACCATGATTTTTGGGACTACAGGAGCATTGTCAGAGCTCAGAGCCTTGGGATCAGGTCCCAACCCATAATTGAAGAGATGTTTATTGTGACAAGGAACTCAAAAGGTATGAAGGCCATGTTTTTGGACTTAGTAATCCAATTCCACCTGATAAAGATGAGAAACCACTACAAAGGGAAAAAAATATTGTTAAAACTTACGACAAAGATCAATGAATACATTCAAGTAAAATGGCAGAGCTAAAATTCAACTTAGTCATGGTCGGAAGAGTACACCGAGGGTAGTGCAGCCAATTGGCTCAGCAGGATCAAGCTCCACTAAGAAAGAAGAATATCTCCTTCACGTTCTTGGGAGAATTATTCCTATCCACGACAAAGACCACCTTGTCCTTAGGAGCTAAGTACTTCGCCCCTTATTATTGGCATTCATTTGTACTTAAACCTTGTACATCATCGTAAAAGGTATATAAGGTTTATTTAGTGTTTTCTTATATTCAGGGCTTATTTTTAAACTTGTTTGAATCAAAAATGTTATTCCAAAATATTTTTAAAATGTTTTTAAAAATTCTCAAAGTCGTTAGAACGGCATTTGGTTATCGTTCGAACGAGTGCATGTACCTCATTAGAACAAATTTGAATGAACTTCAAATGAGATCGATTTTGGTAACTTTTATCTTGTTTTATTTTCTCATTAGATAAGTCGTTAGAAGTGGTGTGAACGAGATCAAAAACTTCGTTCGAACGAAATATACCTAGTTCAAACGAGCCAGTAAAAATTCATTTTTACTTGATTTCAAATGCAATCTTTTCTAGTCTATCTCTTAGAGTTTTTTTTCCCTATTTAAAGAGATGATAACTTACACTTATTTGCAATCCATTTAGAACACTTTTTGTGATCAAACACTTTATTTTTTTTCAAATCCAAACCCCTCGGTTGTTTTTTGATCATTTTATCAAACCTTGAAGATATATCTCTTATTCTAATCCCTATGGAATTGATTCTTCACAGCTGAAGATAGGAAAGGAGTTTCCTGAGGTTGATCGGTGTACATGGAAGCAAGTGAAGCTTATTGTGGAGAGTTGCTGAATCTTCACTTCTTTCTGTTATCAATAAGAAAGGAGACATAATTGTGATACTTAGTGGAGGCTATGTTTGTAAGTTTGTCTCATTCTTCAATACTTTAGTTATAACATTACTAAAAAAGGGTTTTTTCCCCAAAGGGTTTTTTTCTTCATATTTTGTGTTATGGTTTGTTTGATTCAATTTAGCTTCAATATCTTGCATGTTTAGTTTTCATCTAATTATTCAAGATGAAATTGGACTAAAATTGAATTTGGCTAGTTTATGACTAAATCTACGATTTCTACGTTTGACCATATAGTCAGACCTCTTTAAAATGCATTTTTTAAATTATTATTGTTGGGGTTGTATACTTAAATTCATGGTTCACTGGTGAATTTTAGTATGTCTATTTAATGATAATCTTCACAAATAATGTTTGCATTATATTATTTTATATATTTATGCATAGGTGTCTTTTATTCAACACAGTAGATGATTTGGTGTGTAGAGTTCGACTTACACACGGAAGATCAAATCATCGGTCTTTGTAGAATATAAGACTGGTTCAAAATCTTAGATGGATATGGACACACCATCAGTAGGATTCTAGCACATAATTTTAGTAGTTTATCTTGATTACAGGAAACGGTATAGTTTCGACCTTTTGTGCTAGTACGCTTTGTGTGTATTGAACGGGACCAATTTGAGATAATTGTATTTATATTAAATGTATAAGATCATGCATAGCTTAAGCTCTTAATACGGACATAATTGATGGATACGTGCATCAATTTTCCATTACTTTAACTTATTGGGTGAGATTCATTTATGGATCAATAAGCTTGGTAGAATGGGTAATGGTGATTAGTGCATAGATAAGTTAATTATGAATAAAATCCTCGTCTCGATATAGAGATTGATGATACCCTGTTAATGTAACTTGTATGTTTTGATTATGTCAAATTCGCCCAGTGGATTTAATTATCTGACATATCAAATAAGTTAAGAAGATGATCTCTTTATAAGAGCTCGATTAAATATAATTATTAGTAATTTAATTTAATCAATTGGTATATGTAATCTTAACGTGGGGAGATTATTAAAAATTTAATAATGAGGAGTCAAAATTATAATTTTGATATAGTAGACTAGAGTGCAATTATTATTCTGTAATGGTATGAATAATAATTTATAGACTTATGGAATTAATTATAGAGTTCAATTAGGATTCCCTAATTATGTATGAAGCTAGTCTCCTATTTTTCCTAGGGTCCCCATGATAGCCTATATAAGCAACCCTTTGTCTCCTAATAAGTGTGGGATCAATATAGATCAGAACAATACCTAAAAGGGAGTGGTAGGATAGTGATCCTTGGTGACCACACACCAATGACATGTATTGGCTTAAAAAATAGCATGGAAGATCTTGGGGTCTCTTTCAAAGATCTCATGTCGTAAAATCGATTACGGACAATTAGAGAGTCCAAAAATTATGAAATTAGAACCAAGGGTTCCTTACATATAGAGAAAGAGGAATAATGAATTTTAAGTTATTCAGAGATCGTTTGATTTTCCTTCTTCATGCATATTTAAAAAATAGTGATTCACGAAGAAAAACTGACAACACAGATTAGATCTGGAATCGAATCAAGAACGGATCAAGAATGTGAATTAAATTTTCAAAAAAGTATTATAATATACATAAACCCTGATATAATACTTTTAGATTCATTGATATGAAGGTTTGGGGATGAAATCAATTCGAGAGCACACGATTTCATCTGTTCAAATGAATGCGTGATACGCCATGATATCTACTTGTTAGAGCCATAACTTGAGAACCGTTGAACGAATGGGGATGAAATTTTTCCTACGAATTTCTGAGAGCGAAAGATATAAAAATTCATGAAAGATCTTATTTTAATGCCATCAAGAGTTTTAAAAAAATCACTTCGATTTTACAGCTGCCACATCGTTATATTTACAACACAAATCGATGTAACACAAAAGAGATCAAATCTATACGTTTCAAACCAGAAAGAACCGCAAAGGTATGAGATCTTGAGTCTCCTATATAGATACACCATAATTATTTTTTATTGAAACTCAATTATCATATAAATAAAATGATTCAGTATTTTATTTTAAGTCCTCGAACAATTGGTATCAGAGCAGGATTTTGATTTACATAATAATTGGGAAATATTTGTTGTCCATCAAAATCGATTTAATCAATTCAATTTTAATCTTGAATGAATTTTGAATGAATGATAGATCTGGAATCCAATTTTTTTTGCAGAGATTCATAAGTTTCGTTCCCCCATTATGGTTCGAGCCATATTTATTATTTTTTGTGATTGGATCCTACAATAGTTTATGCGTAGTGATTTTTTCTATCTTCGATTGGGTTGTAATAATTAATTTTTAGTTTTAGATCATTAAATCTGATTGATAATCATTACATGTAATTTTTTTTTGTTTCATTGGAATCTAAATTAATTGATGAGTCGAGCACAAAAGACAATTTTAGGGACGAATGAGATTTGTCGGATAATAATTTGGAAAGTTTTGGTGGAATCTTATTGTGTTGTAACAGGCCATGGAGTGTGAGTTAGTGATTATGACATCACACGAAAGTGTCACAATAAATTTCCTAGGCATACTAAGTGTCGTGGAAACATGGCGTGGCGGTGCGGTTATGTACTGTTTCAAAACGAACAACCTCTTGGAGTATTTTAATGGTGGTGGCACAGTATGGATAAACTTTAACTCATCCTAGATTCCCTACTTGGTATGGTTCCTTACATGGGGAGGATTCGTGGAGTCAATGATTGCATAAGTGTGACACCCCGCCTAATAAAATACCGGGCGATCACTCCTTTATTAAATTAAATCAAGGTTAACAGTTGGTTCATTCTCAGCATCACTGTCGATAAAAATAAATTTTCCAATTTAACACCCTAAATAATTAAGTTAAGTGCAAAAACATTTTTTATACAAACTTCCAAATTTTAATTAAAGAAAAAGATTTAATTATATAAAACAAAATTCCTAAAATTAAGAATCACACCACGATAAACCAAATAATATAATACATTCGTCAATCGAATGCCAACATATGAAAACTAAAATCACAAGTCCATACTGAATAAATCCCAAAGAAACAATACTGGAATGACTCAAATATAAATGTCCCAACAACAAATGAAATGATGAAAAGGGGCGACACGAGCCCAATAAATGAGAGTAATAGGAGTGGAGTCAATAACAGAAGTCGTCTACTCAAGTGACCTACAACTCCCACCTAAGATGCAGCTCGTTCTTCTCAAGGAATCCTAAGCAAGACGCCCCTGTGACTGGGCACCTGAAAATATACATATATATATACAAAAGAGAGAGAGAGAAAAAGAAACGGGTCAGAGCCCGAAAGTGTGTTTGATTTTAAAATACGTTTAGCAAGTATTTAAAATGATACAGGCCAATGCAATAACATATTAGCACGTCACTCTCTTGAGAAAATACTCACCTCTCTTCTAATGTGCACACCTATCGCACTAACCTTTCCCCGCGGTTACTTATCATTTAACGCACTAGTCTTTCTAAAAGATTTAACTTAACTTAGATTACTCGCAAGATTTATAATTCACGATTTCATTTTAAAAGAAAGTTCCCAAACAGTAATCAAAGTCCTCCATTTTAACTTTATAAAATCCATAAAGTTTTACAGTGACATATTATACTTTTTCAAAACAAGTATTTAATAATTTGAGTTAACAACCATGTCCTACTTAACAAATCTCAGTAGACAGTTTCAAACATCATAATCTCATATATATATATATATATATATATTAACTACTCGTATAATATATATATATAACATCACCCCGAATAAAACTATGGTGCGTGCATACTCTACTATCCAAAGCCCCATATCACTCATATTAAGGGGAATACATTCGGAATCACTCTCGAATTGTATTAACATGAATACACAAACAATATTGAGGCGAAGCATAGATTCCAAGTCTCTAAGAGGGTGGCACATACCGGCGTCTCTTAGGACCGTCTGAACTATCACATCGATAGCCTGTACCAAGGACATCTATCTTCTAGGGTACAAGTCAATATCCCCCATAAAGGTCCCATCGAGATAAGACTTGTCCCAGCGCGGAAACCTCAGGGATAGTAAGTAGCGTGGGTATGATTTTCACATGTATATAATATATGTACACACAATCATATAAATATACCAATATCATATTAATATAGGTTCTTCTCCTCACCCGTAATTATACCGTTTATTCTTAATTTCACATTTAAAGAATTACGCATAAGGTTTCATTCCTAACCTTATCTCGAAGGGTTTTCTCACTTATTACCTAACACTCATGGATTATATCTTCCCAGTTTCTGAAATTCAGTAAGTGACTTTATTAGATTCCACGTAACTCTCTTACGCGCCTCCCCCTTTAAATTCATAAATTTACCAACCTAAAGTAAATATCCCAAAAATACCATTTTCGATGAATCTTAAAGGTTCTAACATTTATTCATATACCCTACTGGTCCTCAATGTCTCCCAAATCGATTTATCACGAATGCCCAAGAATTATTTCATGATAATTTAATTTAACTAATTAAACAAGGAAAAAGAGTCTGCCGGAGGGGTCGATCGATCGAAGCTTGGAGCTCGATCGATCGAACCTTTGATCGATCGATGCTCTATGTTCGATCGATCGATCAAGCAGGTCTGGGTAAAATTCTGCAGAATTGCAGTTACGGGTTCTACCACTATTCTTCATCAAATTCCATATTTTTCAACACTAATCGACCCACAAATTCTACTACTAACATAGTAACATAATTCCAGATGTTTTTAACGTTCAGCATGCGTTTATTCATCATTAAACATGGTTAAACAACCCAAAATCACATCTAATCATCAAGAATCCTAAAGTTTTCATAACTATGATCCAATTCAGTTTTTCTCCAGAATTTCTTCCTAATATAACATCAAAAGTTCATGGGTAATACATCTATATCATCAAAAGTTTCCAGCATAAGGTTTTAATCTTCTCTACATGCAATTTCCTATCAAAATTTGGGTTTTCTTATATGGATCACATTCCTAATTAATCCTAAACTAATATGAACATTGCACTAATGAAATACGCAAGTTAAACACTTGCCTGGGATTTTCAGAAGTCTGATTTCCTGTTGATTATGGTGTGGTTGCATTCTCCTCCTCGCGATCTACGCGTTGGTGGTGACGGCGGTGCAAACGATGGTGTTTTGGCCTTGAATCTCCTTGAAAGGTCTCTCATCTCCTCTCCAATGGCCGTTCTAGGGTTCTGAATGTTCTAACCCTAAATGGCTAACCTAACCAGCTGATAAAGGCTGCTAAAATTCGTGGGTTTAATTACCCTATTTTGTAAAATGACCAAAATGCCCTCCCGGGTCACTAATTAGGCCTAAAAACGCCCCGAGGCCCAAACTAACCCCTCCGGTATACTTTTCTGACTATCTCGACCCTTCCGGACGCGTTGGCGCACTCAAAACGACCATACGGACAACTTATAAAATATTTACTTTTTATTTAACAAAATTAGTCCCGACGTGACACGGGCACGTCCCGACTTAAATTTCCGAAATAGTCAATTAATTCACTTATGACTTTCAATATAACCAATATAATATATTACTATGCTCATCAGTAATATTCAACAAGTTTCCCATAATTACTAACTCTCGTCACGTTAATAATTATAACATAATTAATTTCTGAATTTTTATTAAATAAGCCATTACATTAAATTTAATAAATCCCCAAATTAAAGATAGCATAAAAATACGGGGTATTACATACTTCCCCCCTAATAACGGAATTTCGTCCCGAAATTTGGAAAATAAGGCATACCTGGTAAAAACAACTCTGGATATCTCTCGCGCATATCTGCCTCACGCTCCCAAGTGGATTCCTCCACATTATGATGCTCCCACTGAACTCGCACAAGTGGAACTATTTTTGACCTCAATCTCCTCTCACTATAGTCTAGAATAGCCATTGGTCTCTCCTCGTAAGAGCTATCAGACTGTAAGTCAATCTCATCTATCGCAGTGTGAGTATGGGCCATATCATCCCGAAGATATCATCTCAACGATGAGATGTGGAATACATCGTGGATGCGATGTAAATGTTCTGGCAATCCCAACCTGTATGCTACCGGCCCAATCCTCTCGATGATGGGAAATGGTCCTACGTACCTCGGAGACAACTTCCCCTTCTTCCCGAACCTCATCACTCCCTTCATAGGAGATACACGCAACAACACTTGATCCCCCACATTAAACTCCCGGAAGAACCGTTTCGCATCGGCGTAGCTCTTCTGCCTGTCTTGCGCTACCCGAATACGACTCCTGATTATCTCAATCCTCGCGGAGGTCTTCTGAATCACTTCTGGTCCTAGCAACTTGTTGTCCCCCACCTCGATCCAACAAGTTGGAGAACGACAAGGCCTGCTATACAAAGCCTCAAATGGAGCCATGCCAATCGTAAACTGATAGGAGTTATTATAAGCAAACTCTACCAGTGGAAGGTGTGGCTCCCAACCTCCTCCGAAATCGAGAACACACATGCGTAGCATATCTTCCAACATCTGATTAGTACGCTCTGTCTGTCCATCTGTCTATAGGTGGTAAGTTGAACTCAGTCTCAACTCTGTACCCATAGCCTCCTGAAAGCTTTCCCAGAAATGTGACACAAAAATCTTGTCTCTATCTGACACAATATTCAGGGGCACCCCATGTAATCTGACAATCTCAGTGATGAACAACTGGGCATACTGTCCCGTGGTATAATCTGTCCTCACTGGCAGAAAATGAGCCACCTTGGTCAAACGGTCTACAATCACCCAGATAGAATCGTGGCCCCGCTGTGATGTAGGCAACCCTATAATGAAATCCATGGAAATACTTTCCCACTTCCACGCGGGTACTTCCAACGGCTGAAGTAATCCGGATGGTTTCTGGTGGTCCACCTTCACCAGCTGGCAAGTAGAACACTTGGACACAAACTCAGCGATTTCCTTCTTCATCCCACTCCACCAGTACTGTCGTCTCATGTCCTGGTACATCTTATCGCCTCCCGGATGTACTGCAAATCGGGACCCATGAGAATGAGTCATCACTTCATGACGTAGCTCCACTCCTTCTGGAACCAGTAATCTCCCATTAAACCTTAACCCTCCATCAGAACTAACAGAATAGGACTCAGCACCCTCGGCTAGAAGTCTCACAATCTGCTCCTGATAAAACGGGTCTTTGGTCTGTGCCTGTATCACCCTCGTAACAATCTCGGGTGTGACTGTCATCACGGATATGAAAGAACGTGCTACTGCGTCCTGGTGACCCAACTCCTTCCACTTTGCTTTCCAGATGTCCGCTCCATCGTCTACCGGTCTACGGCTCAACGCATCAGCAACTACGTTGGCCTTCCCCGGATGATACTGTATATCGAACTGGTAATCTTTCACAAACTCTAACCACCTGCGCTGACGCATATTCAGTTCTCGCTGAGTGAATAGGTACTGCAGTGACTTATGGTCTGTGAACAAACAAAATTTCTCGCCCAATAAGTAGTGCCTCCAAATTCTCAATGCAAAGACGATCGCTGCTAACTCCAGGTCGTGGGTGGGGTAATTCTTCTCATGCGGCATAAGCTTGCGGGAAGCAAAAGCTATAGCCTTCTCTTCCTGCTGAAGTACTTCCCCAAGTCCCCGTAAGGACGCATCGGTGTAAACCAGGTACTCTACACCCGGCTTCGGTAAAGCAAGGGCTGGTGCTGAAGTAAGCTTGTCCTTCAGCTCGTCGAAAGCCAACTGACAAGCGTCATCCCAAACATATGGTACCCCCCCCCCCCCCGCGAGTCAGATTCGTCAATGGACCCGCTATTATGGAGAATCACCGAATGAATCTCATGTAGTATCCGGCTAACCCCAAGAAACTACGCACTTCCGTCGGTGTCGTGGGCTGTCCCCACTCCCTCACCGCTGACACTTTGCTCGGGTCAACTGCTATCCCTTGCTCAGAAACAACATGGCCCAAGAATTGTACCTCTCGCAACCAGAATCCACACTTCTCATACTTAGCATACAACTGATGCTCTCGTAGAGTCTGAAGAACCTGCCTCAAGTGCTCGGCATGCTCCTCCTCGGAGTGTGAATATATCAAGATATCATCTATGAAGACGATGACGAACTGATCCAAGAATTCTCTGAATACTCGGTTCATCAAGTCCATGAAAACGGCTGGGGCATTTGTCAGTCTGAACGGCATCACCCTGAACTCATAGGACCCATATCTCGACAAGAAGGCAGTCTTTGAAACATCCTGCTCTCTAATCCGTAATTGATGGTACCCCGACCTTAGATCTATCTTCGAAAAGAAAGTTGCTCCCCTCAACTGGTCGAATAGATCATCGATTCGAGGCAACGGATACTTATTCCGTATCGTGACCTTGTTCAACTCCCGGTAGTCCACACACAATCTCAGTGAACCATCTCTCTTCTTTACAAATAAGACTGGAGCGCCCCAAGGTGAGGTACTCCTAAGAATGAAGCCCTGACCTAATAGCTGCTCTATCTGATCTCGTAGCTCTCGCATCTCTACCGGAGCCATACGGTACGGTGCGCGTGCTATAGGTCTCGTATCCGGCAATAAATCTATAACGAAGTCTATCTCACGACTGGGTGGTAGGCCTGGTATCTCCTGAAACACATCGGAATACTCCTTAACCACTGGGATCGAATCCAAAGGAATCACAACCTCCTTAGAGGTATCCTCCTCAATGTAATATAAATGAGCGGTCGAACCTCCCTATGGGCGAGGCATCGCCACTACAAACATCTCTTGCCCCGGAATGGCAAAAACAATGCTCCCACCGAAGCAATCAATCATGGCTCTATAAGCTGCGAGCCAATCCATACCAATAATTACATCATGCTCGTACATGTCTAAGACTAACATGTCTGCAGGTAATACCAAGCTACCAATCTCTACCCCTACTCCCCGACATATAAAGAATATAAGTGACCCACTCCCCAGTGGTGAGTCGACACACGTCACGGTTCTCTCTGCTGTGGCTAGAAACCCTAAGGACTTTGCAAAATGTGTAGGTATAAAACAATGCGTTGCCCCCGTATCAAACAAAACTCGACCCATAGTACCATGGATAGAAAACATACCCTCAATCGCGGGTGGTGCCTGTGGAGTTGCTGCCTGGTGGACGTTATAGACATGTCCATACTGCAATTTCCCCTGCTGCACTGGAGCTGCTGGAATGGCTGGTAGGGCTGGCACCTGGGCTGGAGCTGGGAGGGCAGGTGGGAAAAGTGGTCTCTGCGGCTCATTACGGGGTCCCTGCTGCTGTGGGGCCCTATCGCCCTCTGGGCAATCCTGACAGCTATGGCCATGTTTGCCGCACCCAAAGCATCTACCTTTGAAGTTACCGCCCCTTTGACCCTGCTGTCCACGGCCCTGCTGGCCGTTACCTCCACGCCACTGGCCCTGTTGGCCCTGATGTGCACGCTGTTGGCCTTGCTGGCCCTGCTGCTGTCCCTGTGGTCGGTGTTGGCCCTGCTGGCCCTGCTGATTAGGCTGGCCCTAATGGCCCTGCCTGAAACCCCCGAATCCCTGCCTAGAATCACTTGAACGGAATCGCTTAGCAGGGTCCCCCTGATGGGAACTCTGCTCGTGCTGACGAGTCTGTCCATGAGTTGGTTCCCCACCGGCACTATTACCCCCGGTCCTGCCCTGCTGGCTGGACTCTCCTGCTCTCTTGCTTCCCTAAAGATGGAAGCGGTGATCCTAGCAATGTAGTAGCGCTGCATTGAGTACGTCAGTGAAAGTACTCAGGGATAGATTCCCAATAAGGTGCTGACGGATCCTCCAAGCTAACCCGTCGACAAACAGCAAAATCTTCTTGCCCTCAGTGGGTGCCTCATCCGGCACAATAGTGAGAAGTCTCGTGAACTCCTCCTCATACTCAGCTACAGTAAGGTTCTCCTGCTTCAGATTTAGTAATTTCTGCCTCATCTCAGTCTGCACTGCGGGTGGAAAATACTTGCGGTCAAACCGCTCCCAGAACAACTGAATAGGAATCGTGTTCCTCTCCTCCAAAGTAGTAGTGGACTCCCACCACTGTAATGCGGCTCCCACCAGCTTAAAAGAAGCCAATAACTGCTTCTTCACGTCAGTGCACTCATACATATGGAGGTGCCACTGGATGTCTTTCTTCCATTGGCTGACTGTAACAATATCGGAGCTACCAGAAAACTCAGGGGGATACGCTTTCTGAAAAGCATCCCGAACCCTCTCCCATGCGGATGGAAGCTGTGCTGGTACTGGTGCCATCGCCTGAATCTGGGGTGGAGCCTGCTGAATCACCGCTATTGCGGCATTCACCGCCTGAGCAACAATGGCGGCTACTTCATTCGCATTCATTGTGTCTGGTGCCTGAGCTGCTGGCTGCTCGGCTTGGGCACGCCTATCTTTCGGAGCACGTCTCGGAGGCATCTGAAACGTGAACAAGTTTATTAGTCTACAGTTATCAACAAATCTCGAATAGCTGAAGACTTAAACGTAAAAGCAAGAATACAACAATCCTAAAAATAGGGCTCTATAGCAATAACGTTAAGCTGAAAGCGAAATACGTCGTACAGATCCTACGGGCATTAGAACTTGATGCTCTGATACCACCTGTGACACCCCGCCTAATTAAATACCGAGCGATCACTCCTTTATTAAATTAAATCAAGGTTAACAGTTGGTTCATTCTCAGCATCATTATCGATAAAAATAAATTTTCCAATTTAACACCCTAAATAATTAAGCTAAGTGTCAAAAACATTTTTTATACAAACTTCCAAATTTTAATTAAAGAAAAAGATTTAATTATATAAAACAAAATTCCTACAATTAAGAATCACACCAAGATAAACCAAATAATATAATACATTCGTCAATCGAATGCCAACATATGAAAACTAAAATCACAAGTCCATACTGAATAAATCCCAAAGAAACAATACTGGAATGACTCAAATATAAATGTCCCAACAACAAATGAAATGATGAAAAGGGGCGACACGTGCCCAATAAATGAGAGTAATAGGAGTGGAGTCAATAACAGAAGCCGTCTACTCAAGTGACCTGCAACTCCCACCTAAGCTGCAGCTCGTTCTTCTCAAGGAATCCTAAGCAAGACGCCCCTGTGGCTGGGCACCTGAAAATATACATATATATATATACAAAAGAGAGAGAGAGAGAAAAAGAAACGGGTCAGAGCCCGAAAGTGTGTTTGATTTTAAAATACGTTTAGCAAGTATTTAAAATGATACAGGCCAATGCAATAACATATTAGCACGTCACTCTCTTGAGAAAATACTCACCTCTCTTCTAATGTGCACACCTATCGCACTAACCTTTCCCCACAGTTACTTATCATTTAACGCACTAGTCTTTCTAAAAGATTTAACTTAACTTAGATTACTCGCAAGATTTATAATTCACGATTTCATTTTAAAAGAAAGTTCCCAAACAGTAATCAAAGTCCTCCATTTTAACTTTATAAAATCCATAAAGTTTTACAGTGACATATTATACTTTTTCAAAACAAGTATTTAATAATTTGAGTTAACAACCATGTCCTACTTAACAAATCTCAGTAGACAGTTTCAAACATCATAATCTCATATATATATATATATATATATATATATATATATATATTAACTACTCGTATAATATATATAGATAACATCACCCCGAATAAAACTATGGTGAGTGCATACTCTACTATCCAAAGCCCCATATCACTCATATTAAGGGGAATACATTCGGAATCACTCTCAAATTGTATTAACATGAATACACAAACAATATTGAGGCGAAGCATAGATTCCAAGTCTCTAAGAGGGTGGCACATACCGGCGTCTCTTAGGACCGTCTGAACTATCACATCGATAGCATGTACCAAGGACATCTATCTTCTAGGGTACAAGTCAATATCCCCCATAAAGGTCCCATCGAGATAAGACTTGTCCCAGCGCGGAAACCTCAGGGATAGTAAGTAGCGTGGGTATGATTTTCACATGTATATAATATATGTACACACAATCATATAAATATACCAATATCATATTAATATAGGTTCTTCTCCTCACCCGTAATTATGCCATTTATTCTTAATTTCACATTTAAAGAATTACGCATAAGGTTTCATTGCTAACCTTATCTCGAAGGGTTTTCTCACTTATTACCTAACACTCATGGATTATATCTTCCCAGTTTCTGAAATTCAGTAAGTGACTTTATTAGATTCCACGTAACTCTCTTACGCGCCTCCCCCTTTAAATTCATAAATTTACCAACCTAAAGTAAATATCCCAAAAATACCATTTTCGATGAATCTTAAAGGTTCTAACATTTATTCATATACCCTACTGGTCCTCAATGTCTCCCAAATCGATTTATCACGAATGCCCAAGAATTATTTCACGATAATTTAATTTAACTAATTAAACAAGGAAAAAGAGTCTGCCAGGACCGAAGCTTGGATCTCGATCGATCGATCCTTCGATCGATCGATGCTCTATGTTCGATCGATCGATCAAGCAGGTCTGGGTAAAATTCTGCAGAATTGCAGTTACGGGTTCTACCACTATTCTTCATCAAATTCCATATTTTTCAACACTAATCGACCCACAAATTCTACTACTAACATAGTAACATAATTCCAGATGTTTTTAACGTTCAGCATGCGTTTATTCATCATTAAACATGGTTAAAAAACCCAAAATCACATCTAATCATCAAGAACCCTAAAGTTTTCATAACTATGATCCAATTCAGTTTTTCTCCAGAATTTCTTCCTAATATAACATCAAAAGTTCATGGGTAATACATCTATATCATCAAAAGTTTCCAGCATAAGGTTTTAATCTTCTCTACATGCAATTTCCTATCAAAATTTGGGTTTTCTCATATGGATCACATTCCTAATTAATCTTAAACTAATATGAACATTGCACTAACGAAATACGCAAGTTAAACACTTTCCTGGGATTTTCAGAAGTCTGATTTCCTGTTGATTATGGTGTGGTTGCGTTCTCCTCCTCGCGATCTACGCGTTGGTGGTGACGGCGGTGCAAACGGTGGTGTTTTGGCCTTGAATCTCCTTGAAAGGTCTCTCCTCTCCTCTCCAATGGCCGTTCTAGGGTTCTGAATGTTCTAACCCTAAATGGCTAACCTAACCAGCTGATAAAGGCTGCTAAAATTCGTGGGTTTAATTACCCTATTTTGTAAAATGACCAAAATGCCCTCCCGGGTCACTAATTAGGCCTAAAAACGCCCCGAGGCCCAAACTAACCCCTCGGGTATACTTTTCTGACTATCTCGACCCTTTCGGACGCGTTGGCGCACTCAAAACGATCATACGGACAACTTATAAAATATTTACTTTTTATTTAACAAAATTAGTCCCGACGTGACACGGGCACGTCCCGACTTAAATTTCCGAAATAGTCATTTAATTCACTTATGACTTTCAATATAACCAATATAATATATTACTATGCTCATCAGTAATATTCAACAAGTTTCCCATAATTACTAACTCTCGTCACGTTAATAATTATAACATAATTAATTTCCGGATTTTTATTAAATAAGCCATTACATTAAATTTAATAAATCCCCAAATTAAAGATAGCATAAAAATTCGGGGTATTACAATAGGGAATTAGAGACCATAATGGAGAGGGACCTATTTTAGTTTTCTTATTGCTTATTGATTACTTCTCTTGCTTTTCTTATTCTGTTGTGATTGTGGTTCGTGTTTAATATTTTTATTTTATTTAATGGCATATTAAAATTAATCAAATTTAGCGAACCCATTAAATTGGACAAAAAGCACAAATATTATTGGACCCGACCTTAGATCATGGTTTTTTTGGAAAATAAATTTTTTGGTCGTTCATTTTAAATTTATTAAATTTAATGGGTTTTATTTATTACTCAAATTAAATTTAATTTCCAAAATTATTTTAATTTAAAATAATTTAATTATTTTTTTATAATTAAAATAAGGAAAGTGGTTATTATAAATTGAATAAATAAACTCGAAAATCCCATTATTTTAATTGGACAGTTTAAAATTAAACAGTCTCCATGGTTATATTTATAATTTATTATGGGTTTTTAATGTGTAATTGGAAAATATAAATTAAATTTTCAGATTTATTTTGTGAATATAAGGTAATTTAGAATTTATATTTATTACACATATTTTGGACGCACGAAAATTTGGACAACCGAAAATTTTGACATGCGTCAGTTACGCTGTATTTTTTAAAGCATTAAAATTAAACTTCTCTTTTTAACAACCCTCATAAAAGTTTTAAATTACTAAGTGGGAGAGGGATTTGGTCACAAACAAATTCCATGGTATTAACAAAGGTTTGTAGGTTTTCAATAAAAAGTAGGTCCTCCAAAGAGGAATACTAATTATTGTGGTAACCAGTGCAAATTTCCTTACGAGTAATTGTGGGCTCATATTCATATGGGTGGCCCAAAAGGAAGAGTCTATGTGATATGAGATAGTCTAAAATTAGGTTGTGGCATACACTTAGACACAAAATTATAATAAGTTCTCCAAAGAGAAATGTTATTATTTTGTGGGACCAAAGTGTCAGCTACTAATTCTATTTGGCATAGTCTTTTCTTAGATGGTAAAATTAAAGGAATTGTCCTGTCTAATGTGATTATGTATAGTAAGTTCTCCAAAGGGAATTCTATTCAAATGGTAATTGGGATGCTGACGAATTCTTTTAAAATGGTATAGGGAACTAATTTTAAATTGAATTCAAAGTTAATTGTTTGTCATAATATGTTCTTTATTATGTGATTCTCTAGTTTCAAATGGTAACTCCAGTATCCATTCATTTCATACTCAGTTTTATATATCTTCTAGTAATAATTAAAAGGACTGAATTTAAATTGGACATAGTGTTGACCATAGAGAAATGCATATGTGTATTTTCTAAGTGTTGTCTTGAATAGTCATATTATAAGATTTTTGTATGGAAATATGGAATATAAGTGAAAAATATCAATGGTATGACACAATATGACTTGTTAATTACATCAGATATATTGTGACATCATTATCAATCAGTGTCCATTGCCTATAATATGATGATTATCATACATCTAATGTTTGATAATCAGGGCATATAGTTAGGCAGGTTTCCATGAATGACTTTAAAGGACTATTACTATGATCGATATGACCTTAGTTATAAGATTATGTTTTGATTGTGATTTCTCATCTGAAGGAACTAGATATTTAAAGAGGTGAAACTGACGGGGGAAAACACATCGATATCCTCCCCAACAAAAGGTTTTATCATGATATCATATAGGTATTCAAGTTACTAAAATAATTTCACTTCTTAGCAGAAAGGTTGATAGAAGCTAAAGTCAAATCAGAAACTATTAAGTTGGAATTAAGGAAGTGGCTAGGTTTCAAAGACAGCTAGAGAATTGCGAAATCATAAGTCAATTCACTAAGAGCAGTCAGAATACTAGTAAGAGTTGGTAAGCTTATCTTTTTTAAAAGAACAAGGTAGATACATTTTATTTGCAAAAAAAGTTGAATAATGTTTAATAGTTTATTCTACGATAACCTGGATTGTAGACACATGAGACATTATTCATTGGTTCCAGGAAATCAATCAACTAGTGATAGGTGAATTTATCTACTTTAGGGAATTTGTAATTACAGTGGGAGACGTGAGTCTCAATTTTGATAATTAGAGATTAATTTTAAATGATTTCTTATAAGTATGTAAGAATATAAGGAACTTTAATTAAGCTTCTACTCTTTTTATGGAAGGATTTTTGTTTTATTTTAATAATATATGTGTTGTTAATGGTAATAAACAATATATTCATCTTTGGTACTAAAGAGGATAATCATTATAAAATAAATCTCATATATACTACACTGTAGTTTTTGAATAATATTCATGATTTATCACTAAAAGGATAAGATTATTATCTATAAACCATAATATATCTATAGTAGTAAATACCTAGGTCATTTTATCTAAATGGATTTTGAACTGGTAGAAGGTGGGTTCTTACATTCATCGAAAGTGGAAGAACTTCTATTTAATGAATATGGTTTAAATGAAAAATGACCAGGAGGTATTATAGCTGCAAAAATATTAGAATTGATTTATTATGATTGATGTAATTCTATAACTAACTATTCGGGAATTTAAGAATTACAGATCAGTAGTCCGGATTATATCCATGAAGATAATGCCATAATTTACTTTCACTAATGATGTGTCAAAGAAATAAGAATTAGGTTTCTTTCACACGTGATAAGATTATGTCAAGATTTTTTTCCAAGTTCGTTTTCTTTAGTCCCGTTAAAGATAAGTGATTGCTTCCAATTCAATTCTAGTACTTCATATAATGGGTAGTGCAACACTTGTGTTGGGAGAAAACTTGACAAGTTAGAATAAGGATAAATGTTTAAATATATATATTCTAGACCACATTCCCAAAAGCATTATTTGAAACAAATGAAGGTCTAATAGGCTTATGTGAACTTCTTTCATACCACTAGTATAGGTGAAAACATCACAAAGAAATTACAATGACATTCTACTACCTTATCGTAATGGGAGGATAGTCAATGCTCATTAGACCTGGCGCAAAATGAGGCACGACACGATAACACGACACGAACCGACAATAATTTATAAGTTAATGGGTGGACCCTTAATGGGTTCGGGTCTTATCAGTGTCAACCCGATAAAACACGATAGTTAACGGATTGGGTTAGGATTGACCTCCTTCACTCGTTAATACCCGATAAAACCCATTATGACCCATTAATTTAAGTAAATAAGATATACTTTTGGAACTTTTAAATAATTTATGTAGAATAATGTAAATTTAATCATAATGAATTTAACTAAATAAGAGATTTAGTAACGTCAATGAATTAATGGGTCTATTTGGGCTAAAAAATGAGATAATATGTCAACTTGTATACAGTTAAAAATAATTCATTATCTTAATGAGTGAACATGACACGACATGATAACATAACGGGTCAGGTTTGGATATGATTTATTCACACGATAAAAAAGTCACACGTTTAGACACGAACCCAATAAGACCCGAACATGATAAAAACGACACGAACACGACACGAACACGACTCGGCACGACCCATTGACAGGTTTAATTATCATAATGGTGAAAATAATATGAACGCGTCACGATTTGTACACCCATAAAGGGATAACTTTATCGTAGTGGGGGCATATATTATTATTAGGATTGTCACCCATCTTGACCCTTGAAGAAGAAGGTAACAAACCCTATAACTCTAATAAGGTAGTCCTTCACACGGATGCATAACATTTTTAAAAAAGTTATGATATTTGGTACCATGTAGATTCAGTAAGATGGGGTTAAACCCATCAGTTGCAAGTGAATCTAGTAAGAGAGGTAATCAAATTCATGAATTTCATAAATGGTTTGATGTGTTCGTCATGTATGAAAGGAGTGATAGAAGCATGGTGGTGTTTTTAGATACTAGATGTATAGATATATTTATCATCGCACGCAATGTAGGGATATGCCATTCAATTATAGTGTGGTAGTCCAATCAGTCCAATATAAAAACATTAGAAAATTTTATTACATTTTTTAATCAGATTATCATTTGATCACTAGAAAGAATGTACTTTTACTTGTTGAAGTTATCATATTGGTATTGTTCTTTCGAAACTTTATGATACAATATTCCAAGAAAGACTTTATCTCTTTCAGATTTGGAATTTGTATTACTCTATAATAGAACATTGGTTTTGGTAGAATAAATATTCAAGTAACTAAAAAGGATTAATGAATGTATATTTGGCTGCCAAGTAAAGAGATATGTAACTTGTAGGTTACTAACTCATGCATTCAATCAGATTTAAGATTCCAGAAAGTGTATAGTATGCCTTATATAAGAAAATATACATAAGGGAGTTTCTAGTGGTTGTGATTGAACTGGGTGACAAATATTAAGCCTCTTACTTTAGGTGTGAGGTATGGTTTCTAAATGCACGGTTCCATATCTTTGAGTATAAGTGGGAGATTTTTGGGGTCGTGTACTAAAAAGCATGGTTCACTAATGAATTTCAGTATGTATATTTAATTAGAATCTTCACAAATGATGTTTGCATCATATTATTTTATATATTTATGCATAAGTGTCTTTTATTCTACACAGTAGATGATTTGGTGTGTAGAGTTTGACTTATACACGGAAGATCTAATCATCGGTCCTTGTAGAATATAAGTCTGGTTCACAATCTTAGATGGATATGGACACACCATCGGTAGGATTATAGCTCACTATTTTATTAGGTTTATCTTGATTATAGGAAATGTTATAGTTTCGACTGTTATGAGTGCTTAAGCTCTTAATACAGGCATAATTGATGGACACGTGCATCAGTTGTTCATTACTTTAACCTATTGGGTGAGATTCATTTATGGATCAATAAGCTTGGTAAATTGGTTAATGGTGATTAGTATATGGTAAAAGTTAATTATGAATGGAATCCATGTCTCGTTATAATGATTAATGATACCCTCTTGACGTACTGACTATATAAGATAATGCATATCTCATGGTTGTTATGAGTGCTTAAGCTCTTAATACAGGCATAATTGATGGACACGTGCATCAATTGTTCATTACTTTAACCTATTGGGTGAGATTCATTTATGGATCAATAAGCTTGGTAAATTGGGTAATGGTGATTAGTATATGGTAAAAATTAATTATTGATGGAATCCATGTCTCGGTACAAATATTGATGATACCCTCTTGATGTAGCTTATATGTTTTGATTATATCAAACACAACCGGTGAATTTAATTATCTGACATATCAAATAAGTTAAGCGGACGGTCGCAAGGAATTTACAAGAGGTCTATTAAATATAATTATTAGTAATTTAATTTAATCGACGGGTATCTGTAATCTTAACGTGGGGAGATTATTAAGTATTTAATAATGAGGAGCTCGAAATTATCATTTTGAGATAGTAGATTAGACTGAAATTATTATTCTTTAGTGGAATGAATAATAATTTATAGAATTATGGAATTAATTATAGAGTTTAATTAGGATTCCTAATTTTGTAGGAAGCTAGTCTCCTATTTCTCCTGGGGGTCCCCGTGCTAACCTATATAAGCAACCCTTTATCTTCTAATAAGTGTGGGATTAATATAAATTAGAAAAATACCTAAATGGTAGTGGTAGGGTTGTCATCCTTGGTGACCACACACCAATGATATGTATTGGCTTAAAGGAATAGAATGGAAGATCTCAATGTCTTTTTCAAAGCTCTCATATTTTAAAATCGATTACGGATAATAGAAGATTCCAAAAATTATGAAATTGGAACCACGGGTTCCAGGCATATAGATGAAGAGGAAAAAAAATTGAGTCATTCGGAGATCGTTTGATTTGCCTGGTTCATGCATCTTTACAAAATAGTGATTCACGAAGCAAATTCGGGAATATAGATTAGATCTAGAATCGAATCAAGAATGGATCAACAAGGTGAATTAAATTTTCAAGAAAGTGTTATAACATACCTAAACCCTGATATAATAATTTTGGATTCATGGATATGAAGGTTTGGGGATGAAATCAATTCAATAACACACGATTTCATTTGTCCAAATAAATGCCCGACACATCATGGTATTTACTTGTTAAATCCATAATTTGAGAACCGTTGATCGAATGGGGCTGAAATTGTTTCTACGAGTTCCAGAGGCCGAAAGATATAAAAATTCTCTAAAGATCTTATTTTCACACTATTAAGATTTTTGAAAAAAAATCATTTCAATTTTTTGGCTGCCATGCCGTTAGATTTATGACATGGATCGGTGAACACGGAAGATATTAAATCTCTATAGTTCAAGATAGAAGGAACCGCAAAGGTATGAGATCTTGAATATCCTATGTAGATACACTATAATTAATTTTTTTATTGAAACCCAATTATCATATAAATCATATGATCCTGTATTTTATTTTAAATCCTGCAGTAAGTATCAGAGCTTATTTCTACAAGTTATTTAGATGAATCATGGTGGTTATATGGAGAATTTGTACAATAGTCCATCTTTGTGTAATGGAACGAATTATGCCTATCAGAAAGCTCAAATGAGAACATCCCTAAAATTGATCGATGAGGGCATTTGGCTTGCTGTTGAAAGGGGGTGGACTCCTCTTATTATGACTAATGAAAATGTCATTAGTCTCGTGTCAATCAAAAATTGGACCGAAGATGATAATAGACTGAGTAATTTTAACTCTCATGGTTTTAATGATAGTTTTGGTGTTGTCATACCCGATAAATTTTGTCATATCATGATGTGTACCACTTCTAAAGAAGCCTTGGATATCCTCCAACTCACACATGAGGGTACCAATGTTGTCAAAAGATTCTAAGCTTCAAAATCTCATTACACAATTTGAGACTATGAGCATGATGGAAACTAAAAATGCTAATGAATTTTGTGCTCGTTTGTCTGATATTGTGAATTCTAGTATTAATTTGGGTGAGTAAATTCCAGAAATGAGAGTTGTTAAGAAAATTATGAGATCTCTCCCATCTTATTTTAGATCAAAAGTTACCTTCCTTAAGATAGTAAAAAGAGGGGGTATGCCAGTCTAATACCTCTCTCGAAGTTGCCCCACTGCCAGACTCCACAGTCATCGGAGTACTCTCATGCACCTGGAAACAATGAGACAAGGGTGAAATGAGAATGCTTGCACAGTATACGCAAGAAGAAAAGAGGGGAATAGTAAAAAAAAAAAAGAGGGTATGTCATTTTAATACCTCTCTCGCAAATACCCCACTGTCAGACTCCACAGTCATCGGAGTACTCTCATGCACCTGGAAACAATGAGACAAGGGTG
This sequence comes from Sambucus nigra, assembly GCA_949130495.1. Lineage (NCBI taxonomy): Eukaryota > Viridiplantae > Streptophyta > Magnoliopsida > Dipsacales > Adoxaceae > Sambucus > Sambucus nigra. The sequence goes on from OX422208.1 coordinate 591,942,712, forward strand.
AAATGGGAATGCTTGCACAGTATACGCAAGAAGAAAAATAGGGGAATAGTAAAAAGAAGGGATATGCTAGTGTAATACTTCTCTCGCAGTCGCCTCACCGTCGGACTCCACAGTCATCGGAGCACCTTCAGGCACCTGGAGACGATGCAACGAAGGTGAAGATAGGAATGCGGGCGTAATCCAAACAAAATAATAAAGACATAAGATTGATGTGAGGAAAGTAGATACTCTTACACGCCGTACCTGAATAACGCCCTCCGTAACAGTCAGAGAAGGAGGAGCAGGGGCTCCCATAAGGGCAGCAACAGTGGTCGATACTTCAGAAGGGGTTGTCTCGGCGACCAGTGATTCCGAAGAAGCTACCTCAACCTCAGGCACTTCTGAAGGAACAACCCCAGCAACGAAGGGCGCAAGGGGTAGGCAAGGCTGCAAGTAACAAGAAAGGGCGAGAGGTAACAAATCACTTACCTCGTGTATGATAAATACCTCAATTAAAAAGAGGGTGAGGGAAGCTCCTCAAAAGGGCACCACAGAGATAGCTACCTGAAGAGGCACGATAACAGGACAAACTGGCCCACGTATAAAGGCCGCTGAAGAAGCAGTGGAAGGAGCCGCACTCGAAACAGCGCCAAGGGATAACTGCGACAAAGTAAAAGAGGGCTACGATAAGTACAGGCTGGATAAATAAGAAATATAGAACTAAGAAAATAAGAGAGTACCTGAACCCCATCCAAGGGGGAAGCGCGAAAAAAGACGGTCGGTGCAGTAGGGGTTGTGCTGATAGCCTGCAAAGAATGAAAGTATGTTATTCATCGCGTGATCGAGGAGTAAGAGATTCCGTGCTTCAGCGGAAAGGCCTCGACCTGAAGCGTAGGCTCTCTGGTCGAAGCCATAATAAATATCGGGCCGCGAGAGATCGTCTGAACCAAAGGTCTACTGTCCATAGATACACGGATCCTGGGGATAGAAATTCTCCCTGAAGAGGATAAACCCAGGGCGGTAACGCCAGGTAAGGAAGGAGCCCCTCCCTGAGAATAAAGTCCAAGAGCCATTAGAACTCCTATTAAAGAAGAAACAAATATTCAAAAGTAAAAATACGTACCCCAGGTGAAGAGGCCTCTAGGGGCTCAGCTGCAAAAACGCCCACCGTCGAGACAAGAGAAGATAGGGTGACAACGCCCGAAGACACAACTCTCTACGCAGGATAAATGGGAAAATAAAAGAAAGAAGTAAAAAAAGAAAATGGCACAATGAAAGTTTTGTAAATAGCGATGCATACCTGAGGAGAAGGGGAAGCCACAGGGGTGGTCCTGGTGACAGTAAAGTGCACGGATGAAAGCTGCGGGGAAATGACAGTGTACGCAACTAGAAGGTAGTTAGAAGATAAATAAATTACAACAGATGGTAAAAGAATTAAGAAGCCAGCAAAACTCTCTAAACAGGCCTCGGGAAGAAATGAGCATGGAGTTCATCTCCCGCTGAAAGGGCGTCGGTCGTAGTGGGGGAAGAGGAGAACTACTTGCCTCTACGGAAATGACCTGCACAAATATGATAGAATGCTTTGATTGACAAATAAAAAATATATAATGAGGGGAAGAAAGAAAATCATATGCAAGAAAAATATAGACAAGTAAAGGGGGAATGCTTACAGTAGCGGGGCGCGAAATCTGGCTGTAAGGGAGATGGGTAGGGCTAACCCCCCCAGGAGAATGGGATGCCTCATCATCGCTAGAAGACTCTCTCGAGACTGATAACAAAGCATAAGTGTCAGTAGTGCTTTCGCTATGGAAACCCAGGCCGCCCATATCACCCAAAGAAGAACTATGGTCGTCATAGGAAGGGGTGCTTCCATAATCAACTAGTTCCTCTTCCAATGAAAGGGAGGGAGATGAAGAAACTCCATGAGAACTAGTTCCACTAAGTAAAGGATGTTGTGATATAGTACCTTCTGCAATAGGAATAGACTCGACCCGCGTCTCCTGGGAAGGAAGGCTCGGTGAGGAGTAAACTTTCCCTTTCACTACTTAGGAAATCCCCCCTACACCAAGGTTGCCAGTATTGGACTCTTGATCCACCATGGAGGAAGCAGCTATGCCAGCGCCATCTCCTTTCTTTTTCTTCGCAGCCCGGGTCCTCATAGGAGAAGGAGGAGGAGAAGCAGTAGTAGCAGGAACAAAATTGGATACATCGGCGTCAGGGTGCTTCCTTTTGCTGGTAGTAGAGGTGCCCGCTTTCCCTCTGATTTTTGGTTGGCTTTTAGACTTCACAGGGGGAAGCTCAGTCGACGGAGGCGGAAGTGACTCGTCAATGAGAGGTTTCACTAAAATAGGGATGGCCTGCTCCAAGGGTGGCGTAGAGGTGGTGCTGAGAAACCAAGGATCTTTCTGCGTCCTCCTGACCAAAAACTGAGCTCTGGTATATTTAATGGGGTTAGTCTCATGAGGAGGGCCAACTACACATTCTTGGATAAGTCGAACCTGCTGCTGCCAAAGAAGGAACCAAGATGAAGTGAATGAAGGATGATAATCGGAGGGAGGCACATAGAGGCCACCGAAACCACTGACCCTGCGGAATAATACCTGAAGAGTAAAGCTAGCACACGCCTCTGAGAATGCCTCAGAATGACTGTTGTGGGTAGGAAGAGGAGGAGTGTGAACGCCCTGATCATAACCAAACTGTCGTTTGGCCCTCTCGGAATGATAAGATTCAGCACGCGGACCTAACTCGATCGAAGAAGGGAGGTGACATGGTAAGAGCATCATCACTACATTAATATGAGGACACGTGGAAACCGACCCCACCGCTGAAGGGCAATAGAAGGTCCCGCCGTCACCGGGGAAAGAAAGCCAGCTGAAAGTACCCCCAGGGCGCCTGGTGTAAGGCCGAAACTAAAACTCCTTGATATCATCAATCAACATTCCCAGAGACTGCTTGGGAGTTTTCTTATGCCACCGAAGAAGTCTCGCAGCGTCGCTATGACAAGCGTGAGCCCCTGAAGTAAAGTGGGGGAAATGCTCAAACAAAAAGGCCATCAATAGAGGGGCGTTGGCATGATTAGCAACATCATACCGACCGCAGGACCTCTCTACATCTATGTGTGCCCGGTCCATCCAGGTGTACAGAGAACCTAAGGTCAGGGCATCCATGGGTACCGACCTACCGCGAGACAATCGTACAGCCAATCTAAAAAGAAGTTCGCGAGGACAGTCTTAAGGATTACCTGGTAGAAGGAACCGAGTCAGAAACGTAACGAGGAAATCGGCTAAATGTGCAGGAGAGTGGAGCTTAGGACCATCCTGGGATCTAGGGGTTGCACGAGAAGTCTCCCCCTTCTGCAACTACTCAAAGTCTCTGAACCAGTATCTTTGCCATTTGGCAAAGGAATGCTTGGAATGACCAGTTATATTTATGGCCACATACCTCGAGCACTCTCCGAGAGCTGACCGTAACTCCCCCACCATCTCCTGCTCTAGGGAGTCCTCGCAGTCATCAGAAAAGACCTGCTGCCCAAAGAAAGGAAGGGCGTGCAACTCACATATATCTTCTAGGGTAATGATAAATTCCCCCCAGCCCGTGACAAAAGTGTGAGACTCCATACTCCACCGAGACAATAAGAGATTGAGCGAAGAACCATGCTTAAATATGGTGCAAGACTTCAGGCTGCTGACGGCGGTGAAGAGTCCCACCTCCCTAAGAATAGCCACATAATCAGGAACGCTCAGAACATAATCAACCCAGCTGGCCCACTCCTCCGTGGGTCCACCCGGGGTTTTAACTTCAATGTTGGAATAAGGAAAGTCACCACGATCAACTCGGACTCGGAGAATGGAATCCGGAGAAATAGTAGGAAGGTCAGCAGACTCAGTTAACCCCACATGAGAACGATCGAGAACAGCACCCAAAAATTTTTTCCTCAAAATCAGAAAGTGAAATCATGAAACTATCAGCAGGACCAAAAAAAGGAGCACGACGATAAATACCAAAGTCTCGCCCTTGGCGAATGTGCATATAGTCCTTCCATGCCTGAGAAGAGGTTGGCGTAGCTGATAAACCACCAAGAGCCATTGGCTCAAGAAAAGAACTCATCCTAGTGGGGACTTCGAGCGAGGGAACCTAGGGGTCCCTTGTCGTAAAAAAAGAAGTGGAGGCAGAAACCCCAGAAAAATCATGTGAATAGCCCACGTTCAGTGGCATGCTCTCCGTAACACCAACAGTCGGCGAGACACCCTGGGTCACGGAACCCTCGAGGTAACAAAATTTCGAGACACCCCCTTGCATGAACAAGAGACCCGTGGATGCGAGGCCAAGTCGCGAGACCTCCGACCGCTGACGAGAGGTCACCATGCTGCCATAAGTTAGAGCCCCCATTTCATAAAGAGTCAAAGGCATCGAGACACCAGAGATTGAGATGCTTGCGTCAGCACTAATACCTGTCGAGACACCCCCGGGCACGGACGAGAGACCCATAGAAACTAAACCAGGCGTCGAGACCCTCCTCTCATCGCAAGGGTTCCCTCGCGAAAAAAAGGGGGTCGAGACCCCATCTGATTCAGAAAAGTTCACGGGTGTCGAGAACCCCCTCCCCCCAAGATCATTGGACAAAGAACTCCCCGCGCCTAGCTCAACGTGCGAGGAACCACTGTCGGCGTCAGAAAATTCCGAGATACCCTTATCCAAATCAACTGGATAAACTTCATAAATCGAGGACGAGATACCCCTCCCAACGCAACTGATTTTTTTATAAGGATCCAAGGCGACTGGCGAGAGACCCTCGGATGAGAGGTCCACCCGCGGAGGGTCCTCGTCAACAACCATATCAGGGGGGTTGGGCGAGACACCTGCCTCTAACTGAGCGCCGCTACATGAGACACCCAAAATTTGAACATCATCCGCTGAAGGAAATCGCGAGGAACCCGGGGACACGGACCCTAAGTGAGCGAGGTCTTGGATGGATCAAGACAAGTTCCGCTGATAGAGGGTAATGTCGCGAGGTCTGGAACGAGGCGAGAGACCCTCGGATGGAGGACCTGTTGGCGAGGAAACTTGGTCGGCATCTTTCTCGGCCGAAAAATTAAAACCCATGCCCAGATTGGGCGAGACCCCACGCTCCTCGCGCACACTGCAATCGGGCGCGAGACCCTTAGCTGTCAGAAGAGCCTCGGTCGAGACCCCACGCTCCTCGCGCACACTGCAATTGGGCGCCAGACCCTTAGCTGTCAGAAGAGCCTCGGTCGAGACCCCCCTTACCATGGAGGAACCCAAGTAGAAAAACGCAGGTACCGAGTGAGAGGGCGAGGAACCCACGAGGGTTCTCAACCCGAAATCCGAAGAGACGGGTACCGCGCGCGGGGCATCAGCGCCGCTGGTCGTATGGGGCCAAACGTCACCGGCGACAGCTATCTCGGCCACGGAGGTGGTTGGAACGAGCGATGGAGAAGGCGTGGAGTGTAGAGCCTTAGGTGCCTTAGGGTTGTTTACATTTAGAGAGGCATTATTTGGTTTAGAATCCATGGATGAGAGGCTATGACAGTTGGAAAAGTTAGAATGAGGAGATGGGTGGCTATGGTGTTTCAAAAATCCCTTTCTCACTCTCTCTCACTACAAACCCAAAAGTATTTTATGTTTTTTTTTTTGAAGAAGATGAAAGAGACTAAGAAGAGGGACTTATGTTTTTTTGCACCAAAATGGGAAAACGTGCAGGAAGGTAAAAAGGCGATGACCTTTTTTTCCCAAATGATGAGATGAAAGTTCCCACACTGACGCGTGGGTTCTCAAAAAATTAAAAATCTCGGATAAAGGGACACAACAGTTAATGATCCTAGGATCCCTCAGAAAATATATATATATATATATATATATATATATATATATATATATATATATAATTGTTGAAACCAGATTTATAGCGTACAAAGATTTTTTAGTCTACCCAACCAAAAAATCTTTGCACGTGGGGCTAATGTAGAAGGGTGTTATCAACAGAAAAAAGAAAACAAAATAAAATATACTCTCTTATTAATGACACCCGAGGGGTACCCGTGAGGGTCACCAAGAAGCCCAAAAGCCATTGCAAAGTAAGCGTCAGCGCCGCTTCGAGCGTCGGTGCCTCGACAAGGGTCAGCGCCACTCCAAGCGTCAGCGCCGCTTCAAGCGTCAGCGTCGCTTCGAGCATCGGCGCCGCGACAAGGGTCGACGCCGCCTCAAGCGTCAGCGCTGCTGCAAGCGTCGGCGTCGCTTCAAGTGTCGGCGCCGCGACAAGGGTCGGCACCGCCTCAGGTATCAGCGACCGCTTCAAGTGTCAGCGCCACTTCAAGCGTCAGCGCTACCTCAAGTATCAGAGCCACTCCAAGCGTCGGCGTCACTTCGACCGTCGGCGCCGAAACAAGGGTCGGCACCACCTCAAGCGTCAGCGCCGCTTCAAGCGTCGGCATCGCTTTAAGTGTCGACGCCGCGACAAGGGTCGGCACCGCGACAAGGGTCGGCGCCGCCTCAGGGATCAGCGATCGCTCCAAGTATCAGCGCCACTTCAAGCATCGACGCCGCTACGAGCGTCGACGCCGCTACGAGCGTCGGCGCCGCTACAAGGGTCGGCGCCGCCTCAAGCATCAACGTCGTTGCAAACGTCAGCGCCACTTCAAGTATCAGCGTCGCTTCAAGCGTAAGCGCCGCTTCAAGTATCAGCGCCGCTTCAAGTGTCGGCGCCGCCTCAATTATCAATGCCGCTTCAAGTGTCAGCGCCACTTCAAGCATCAGCGCCACCGCGTCAAGTGTCGGGGCCACTGCAAGTGTCGACGCCGCTTCAAGTACCAGCGCCGCTGCAAGTGTTCGCGCCGCCATAAGGATCGGCGCCGTTTCAAGTGTCAGCGTCGTTTTTCATGCCAACGCTGCTGCTAGTGTTAGCGCCGCCGCAAGTGTCCGCGCCACTGCAAGTGTCAGCGCCACTTCAAGGGTCAGCGTCACTGCAAGGCACAGCGCCACTGTAAGGGTTACTGCAGAAATGTTATTCGAGAAGTGCTGCTACAGGGGTTTTTTACAGAAACTCATATTGAGGGAGTAGCTACCGCGAACAACTCCCCATCATGAAACATCAGTCTCTAAATAAACAACAGCACTAACACTTTACTTTCTTGTACAGGTTGCCTAGTCGAGCAAGCAGGGCTCGAACAGGTGCGTTGGGACCTCCTGGGAGTTATGGCTTGGCGGCTGAGAGACAAGGTATGTTGAGCAAGCTCAACCACTTAGCACTATAGGATTGAGAGAATACTAGTAGGAAGACCCAGAAGTCACTCGAGACTACGCACACTGCAAACTTGGTCACAAGTGAAGTGAGCAGCCAAAGAGCTGGCTACTCACAAGAAATAAACTCTTTACAAGAAAATGACTTTTCCAGAAGAGGGGGTCCTCGAGGTCCCTCTCAAGAAAAATAACTTTTTTTAGAGGAGATGAGTCCTTAAGGTCTCCTCTCTCAAGATTTGCAAAATTGCACCACAAGTTACCGTTTCAAAAGATAACTACCAAATATGATATTTTGTCTCCGTTAGGGGACAAATGTGCTTTTTGAGTTTTGGTCGGCGCCATGTGGCGCCTGCAGAGGGGACAGATAGCTGCCACAGGTAGGGACAAATGGTACACTTCAGACATTGTACCCCACCAACTCTCTCAATTTTGGCGCCCAAAAATGCCAGCTCACCCCTAACTCCCATGTATAAATAGACCTCTGGGCAAGGTCAAAAGACACAAAAGAAATTGCACTGTTACTCTGCTAAAATATCACCAGACCTACCTAAGTATTCTCTCCCTGCTCATTCTCTTAGTGCTGAGTGCCTTGTTCCTTCACTCCCCACTATCAGCCATCACTCTCAGGTGTTTCCCTTGAGAAAGTTACTATTTTTGCTGTGAAAGTTCATCTTCTTGCAGGGAGTGAGTTGAAGCTTGAGTTCCATTGTTACCAGAAGGAGAAGTTTTCTTCAGAAGTTGCACCAGGAGACCTTGAAGACCTTGCAAGCAGCGTCCATTGGAGTGGATCATGCCTCACCCTTTCCAGTTATTCATAGACCCCAGTCACACTACCCTCCTACAGACATAATTAGGCTAGAAAACTCGTATGTGATCTTCAGACTTTCGAATTAGACATGTTCCCTAAAAACAAAAGGAAAAAGTAATAGCTTTAAAAGCTAAATCGAACTAAAAAAGAGCTTTCTAAATCTGACTTCGTATCTAATCTTGCCTTGTTTTCTAAAAACTTCAAAACGTTTCTCAATTCAAAAATCAAAATTCATCCAAAATGCAAAATAAAAATTTTGAGAAAAATAAAATTTCAAAGCAGGTAAGAATTTTTATGAGAATGATCAAAAAAAGCTAGAGGTGAGTATCCTAAGAAAGATGAATCAAAGATATGTTATGAGTGCGAGGGGAAAGGTCAGAAAGCCCATGAGTGACCCACTAGGCTTAAGAGTCAGGGCAAAGGCAAAGCCGCCTATAATGCCACTCTAAGCGATAGTGATGTTGAGTCAGTGGATTATGGGGATGAATCACCTTATGGATGAAACTTCATCGCATTTATGGCTAGTCACGTTAGTACTTTAAGTACGTGTCATACCGATGAGGATATTTCTAAACATGATAACCTCAACAATGAGTTGAATAATTCCAGAGAGTTTGAAGGTGATGATTTGAATGAGGTAGAATGTGATCTTCAATACGCATACTCTAAACATTACACCGAGTCATTGAAAAATAGAAGGCAAAATAAAAAATTAACTCTTAGGGTGTTGTCTTTAGATAAAGAGTTAAAAGTTTCAAGAGAGTGTGAGACCTCGGTGAGAATCTCTTTGTATGAGCAATTTATTTCGATGGGTAGGAAGAAGAACGATTTGACCGACAAAGTGGATAGTCGTATGAGAGATCTTCAAGCATCATTGGAGACTCGTGAGAAACTTGAAGCCCATGTTTCCCAATTTGGGAAAGATCTCAAACGTGTCCAGGAGGTCAAAGTCACCTTAGAGGACACATCCAAAAAATTTATATAGATGTTCCTTGGTCCCACTTTAGGTTTTATATAGAGGTATGGCATAGGGTACAAGGGTGCATCCACTTCCAATATCGTACCTGAATTGGTTGCCAATTTTTGTTAGATCCTTATGGGCCTCCACCTAACCCGCAAGGATAACTCGTCCTAGGCATTTTAACCAAAGTATAACCAAAAAAATATATGCTTGTACCCATTGAAAATGATGAGGTCACCTTAGGGGGTTTTGCTACAAGTTAAAAAGAGTCTCCCACACACACATACTCCCACACACAACTATAATGGCCTTGCTAGTATTAGAGAGTAAGTTGAGTTTCTATTCATTACTTCTAAATGTTTAATGAAATAATTTCAAAGGATGTCTACGCCTCACGAGAACACTTCCAACATAATGGCAAGTGTCAACAATGATAAGGGTAAGCAAAAAGTTACCACCTCTTGATTACCTAAAAGTGACAAAAAGGCCTTAGTTGTGTATATTGTTCTTAAGGTTTAAGATACTTCTCAATGGTATTTTTATAGTGGGTGCTCTAGGCACATGACGGGTGACAAATTAGATTTTACCAACCTTCTGGATCGCAAGGAAGAAAAATTCACCTTTAGGGATAGGAGTAAGTCTAGAATAATAGGATGAGAATGTGTGGAGATTTCTGGCTTTCCTAAGTTAGACAATGTGTTGTATGTTTAAGGGTTGAAGTCTAACTTAATAAGTATAAGCCAACTTTACAATGCTAACTTTATGATAAAGTTTGACCAACCGGAATGTAACATTTTTTATCAATCCGGTAAACTTTTTCTATAAGGTGTGAGGACTACCAACAATTTAAAAGGTATTATTACCAAGTCCTATTTAGTATGCAATAGTGCTAAGGTCTCCACTATGGACCTTTGGCATCAAGGACTAGGTCGCATTAATTTTAGAGATCTTGAGAAGTTAGTCATGAAAGACACAATTCGTGGCTTACAACCACTTGGAAAACTAACTTCCTCAATTTGTGGTCCTTCCCAATAAGGAAAATATATCAAGAGTCCCCATAAGAAGTTGCGTACTATTACCACCTCACGAGTGTTATATTTGATACACATGGATCTTTTGGGTCTAGTGAACACTGAGAGCATTGGTGGTAAGAAGTACATTTTGGTGATGGTTGATTACTTTTTTAGATATGCCATTATTTAATTTCTTAGGGAAAAGTCTGATGCTTGTGAGTTCCTTACAACTAAGTGTCATCTACATCAAAATCAACACAATATTTTTATCAACAAATTTAGAAGTGATAATGGCACGAAGTTTATTGACACTGGTGTTGGTTCATATTATGATGGTATAGGCATCAAACACGTATTGAGAGGAAAAATGGGATTATTGAGAGGAAAAATTGGATTATTCAAGAGATGGGTAGATCCATGCAGAGGCAATTAACACTCCATGACACATGGTGAATATGGTTTATCTTTGTCCACACACACTTCACACTCCATATGAGTTATGGACCAGTAATAAACCCAACCTATGACATCTCCAAGTTTTGGGGAGTCTTGGTTATATGCTTAGATATAGAGAGCACTTTGGGAACTTTGACTCCAAAAGCGATCAGGGAATATTATTAGGATATTAATCGACAAGTAGAGCCTATAGGATGTATAACCTTAAAACATCTAAGGTTATGTAATTGATAAATGTAACGATAAGAGATGTTGCACCGACTACGTTTATTGATCGTGATCTTGCGTAAGAGAAAAAACACCCCCATGAGGATCCCATTGTTCCCAGCACCACCATGGTGGACCCGGCTCATGAAAAAAAGGATCCACACTCTTGGGTTCGAAAGAGTAATGAGCCTATGGACATACTTGGTGATCCCACACTAGGTATCAAGACTTGTACTCAGCTAAAGAATGTGGTTATCTACTTTTCCAACACTTCCACAGTGGAGCCCAAGAATGTTAGAGAATCACTCAAAGATGAGAATTGGATAAGTGGTATGCATTATGAGTTTCTTTAATTTCAAAAGAACGATGTTTGGGTATTAGTCCCCCAACCTAGAGAGACTATTGTGATTGGTACCAAGTGGGTGTACAAAAATAAGATGCATGAGAATGTTACCATCATTCATAATAAGGCTAGGTTGGTCGCTCAAGGATACACACAAATTGATGGTGTAGACTTTGACAAGACATTCACTCTCTTATTTATAGGATTGAGTTCGGTCGCTTACTACTTACCATAGCATGTCATCTACGGTTTAAGATTTACCAGATGGGTGTTAAAGAGTGCCTCTCTCAATGGCATTCTTTACAAAGAGGTTTACATGGAATAACTAGAGGGGTTTGAAGACCCAAAAAACCTGGAATGCGTTTTTTATCTAAAGAAGGTTTTTATGGTTTAAATAAAATACCCCGTACTTAGTACAAAAGGTTAACTTCTTATCTCTTAGCTCATGGATTCAAGAGAGCGGGAGTTGATAAGATGTTGTTTGTTAGGAGAGAGGGTGGTGCTATCTTGGTTGCCTATGTCTATGTAGAAGAAATAGTCTTTGGATCCACATATTCCCAACATGATCACACTTTTGAGGAGGAGATGAAAATTGAATTTGAGATGATCATGGTTGATGAACTTATTTTCTTCCCATGTTTCTAGGTGAGTCAACTCAATAATGGGATATTTATATATCATTCTGAATATGCTATGGATCTAGTTGAGATGTTTGGTTTGGACTTCACTAAGTACTCTCACACACCCACAAGTTCCTTGACAAAGCTTAGCAAAGACACTTTAGGTAAGGACATTGGGCAAACACTCTATAAGAGTATGATAGGTAGTCTCCTCTGCTTGACCGATAACCGTCCCGATATTGCATTAAATGTTGGAGTTTGTGAATGTTAGCAAGCATCCCCAAAAGAGTAACACTTGTTTTCTCTTAAAAGTATCATCAAATACTTGAGTGGCACTCTTTCTTATGTCATTTGGTATTCCTTTTATACTGATGACCATTTGTCGAATTATTCGGATGTTAATTAGAATGGGGATGTTGGTGGTTATAAAAGTACATCGGGTGTATGCTTTTACTTTGGGAGTGCTCTTATCTCATGGTTAACCAAGAAGTAAAACTACATTTATATGTCCATGACGGAGGCCGAGTACATATCCATCGGGAGTTATTGCACATAACTCTTATGGATGAAGCAAAATTTAGAGGATCATGGGATTATTTAAGTCATGAAGACTCTTTCTTGCGATAATACAAGTGAAATCCACATTTCTCGCAATCCCATCCAACATTCTCGTACGAAGCACATTAGGATTTGTGAGTATTTTATTCATGATCTCATTGAGGAGAAGATCATTTTTTAGATCTTCGTGAGTATCGAGCGTCAATTGGCCGACATTTTCACTAAACCTTTGATACACTTAGATTTCAGGATCTTAGAAATTCTTTGGGTATTTGTTGCATTGATTGAGTTGGGGTATTATTTCTAGTTTAGGATGATTTTCATATTGCAATCATTTATCCCTTTAACTAGATTGTATTCTTATGTTTATATCTTTGAAAAACCCAAAAAGATTTTATTTTGATAAAAAAATCTAAAATTTAAAAAGATTTATATTTTGTTTTACACCATGTATGGATGCGCATATAAGATGTTTGAATCACAATTTCATTCCATCCATTGATTTGGCTTAATCATGGTGTCATGATACTTGGCTTCTTTTTTTGTGCTTAATAATGCATGTTTAGCATTTGGTTGTTCATTGTTTATTACTACCTTCATGCTAGACTCATTATATCGCCTTGCTTGCATACATGCACGAACTTTTGAACATTGTACTTACTTGGCATGTATTGAATAGGACGTTCTCATCCCAATTGTGCTAAAAAATGACGCAAATGTAATAGAAACTAATTGTTCTTGTAAACCCCCTTGCTAGGACTTATTTACCAACAAATTAATTTATGTTTGAGCAATGGAAAAGGGCTACGAAAGAAGCAATCTTATTTACATTAAAAATCACCATTGGCAAGAGTCTAAAAGATGATTTTGGCACATAAAAACAGAAGTATCAAGGCCAATTTGTTTCATTGATGCTTCATTAAAAATCAGCAATATGATTCCATTCAAAAAATTTGAGATTTTATGCTTAAAATGTGAGATTTTTAAGGTTTTATAAGTTGAAGATCAATGGGTTTGCACAAAAAAATTCCTTCAAAAACATTAAATAGTTTAGCATTGTTAATTTGATAAGCATTGAAATTCGTGACATATTGTATAAGTAAAGTCAACTTCATTTTGTTCAAATTTGTTTACACAAAAGGTGTAATTGAGTTCTTTTTTTAGGAATGTCTCTTTGACTTCGTGCACTATTGCTACGTCTGCCTGTGTTGACTTTCTTGTGCATTAAGTTCACACAAATTCATTCCATATTCAAGATTCGGATATTTTATGTTATTCCATGGTGTGATTATTTGTTTTTAATATTTATATGTACATTTATATACTCAAAAAAATTAAAAATAGTTTGTTGGTTTGTCGAAGTTTCATCGCTTATGCTTAGTGGTCTATACTTTGTGATGATATTTTAATTTTATTTCCTCATGATGCTAACTTTTATGGTGTAGGTTCTAACCCTTTGTCTATTTCGAACAAATGGGGGATAACATATTGAGGGGGAGTTCTTATGTTTTAAACTCCACGCATTACAGTATACCCTTCATTTCATGTGTGTAGGTTTTTTTCACATTGATGATATCAAAGATTACACGATGAAGATTTTCAGTAGAGTTATTTTTTGTACCGAAATAGCCAAAGGGGGAGATTTGTAAGATCAAGATTTATAATTGCTCATTATCTTTTTAAGTTTGGAAAATTCTATTACACCTCTACATCATCATGTACATTCTCAAGAGCTTCAAACAAAGAAAAGTTAGTGATCGTCTGCAACAATCGAAGATCGAAGAGTTGAGATTGTCATAACAATTATCAAAAAAGGTATATGAGGTTGATTTAGTGTTTACTTATATTCAGGGGTTATTTTAAAACTTGTTTGATCCAAAATGTTTTTCTAAAATATTTTTAATTTTTTTTTTAAATTCGCAAAGTCATTAGAATGAAATTTGGTTGTCTTTCGAATCAGTGCATCTACCTCCGTTAATATATTCGAACAAACTTCGTACGAGACCTATTTTGCAACTTTTGGCCCATTCTGTTTTCTCGTTAGATAAGTCGTTAGAAGTGGTTCAAGTGAGATCAAGTACTTCATTCAAACGAGATGCACCTCATTTGAACGAGCCAGCAAAAAATTATTTTTCACTTGATTTCAAACGCAATCTTTTCAAGTCTATCTCTTAGAGATTTTTCTCCCTATTTAAAGAGATATGAACTTTCACATCTTTCCAAGCCTTTTAGAGCACTTTTGTGTTCAAACACTGTGTTTTTTCAAATCCAAACCCCTTGGTTATTTTGTGATCACTTTATTAAATCTTGAAGAACACATCTCGCGTTTTAATCCCTGCGGAGTTTATTCTTCACTACTAAAGATAGAAAAGGAGTTTCCTGAGGCTGGTTGGTGGACATCGAGGAAAGTGGAGCACTGTTGGATCTTCATTACTTTCTATTATTAACTAAAAAGGAGATATAACTGCGATACTTGGTGGAGTCTAAGTTTGTTAGTCTATGTGTGTCATTCTATAATACTTTAGTTATAACAGTGCTGAAAAAGACTTTTTTTGAAAAGGGGTTTTTCTTCATCTTATGTGTTGTGGTTTGTTTGATTCAATTTAGACTCAATATCTCAAAAGTTTAGTTTCCATCAAATTAATCAAGATAAAATACGAATAAAATTGAATTTGACTTATTTTTCACCTAATCTACGATTTATATACTTGACCATATAATAAGACCTCTCTAAAATGAATTTTTCACACTTGGTGTCTAAAAGGATTTTATTCCTTTTGGCAATCCTCAGTCAAGAATAGAGATCCCAAGGCTAACCTCTGACCTCGGGCATACCATTTTTTAATCCCTAAGAACTTTTTTGATCTCAAAAAAAGTCCACAATATTCTATCCTAACGCATTCATCTTTCATTCCTCCTAAAAGGGTCAATCATTCCAATCGATCTCCTTAACCAAGCCCACAGATCATAGCACCAAACTTTCACCATGACAAATGCTCATAACAAGCCTCTGTCAAAAGAGAAATCACCTCCCAAAGTCAACTAACCCTCAGTACTAAGGTATACTATTGTGTAATGTCTCAAGATAAAACTATGGAAGTCTCATGGTAGTTCGAGACCTCTTGGACCTCTACTAAAGCCTCTGTAGCTAATCAGGCGGGTAAGTGAAAAGCATATCACTGTTTCACTTACCTCCAGCAGTTAAGGACACTTGCATTGAAATCTCCCATCTCTCTTTAATGCACTTAGAAACTACCTTACACTAGTTACAAAACCTTTGTCCAACACTCCACCACCTTGCTAATGTCTTTAGACCTCTGAAGACATCACACCCATGTCGGTACAGTACACTCATTCTCTCTCCAAGAGTTTCTATATATATATAAAATGAGGAAGAAAAGTAAAGAGAATGTTCAAGTGATCATACATCTAGAGAACTAAGGGTTTTAGCACTCATAAGTTTTTACTCCTTACTTTGTGTTCTCACAACCCACGGTTGAGAGCATATACCTGAGGCCTAATTCAGTACTCAAGAACCCTTAGAGAATTCCATCAGTTACTTCTAAAGGTCCTTTGGATTGTAGTCGAAGGCTGCCAAGACCTTAGACTCTCTTGACAAAATCTTAAGATGCTCTTAGATTGCAATTACTATTTTATGATCTAATAAGGAGTATAACACCTATGACAGTGGATGTAGGATCCTCAGTTGAGGTCCGAACCACTTTAAACAATTGTCTCACACTTTGACACTCCTCTAATCTAATCTATTTGAGGTCCAAAGGTGATCACATGTGGGTCTAAAGTCACATAAGATTTCAACACCAAACACCAACAATTTATGAAAGAGGATTTGCTTATACATTTTGTTCTTCTTATTCCAGAATAACGCCAAAACTACGCGAAAACACTGAATTTATGTGGAAAATCTATATTTAAAAAATGGACCTACACTGACATTGTCTATAAAGATTTTAAAAGAGTCTGACAAATACACGATGCATTACCACTTGACTTCACAAACTTATTATTTTACCCTAAGATTCACGAGTGTAAAACCAACTATAATCACTAGTATATATATTAGAGCACTGCAAATATGGACAAAGATGGTGTTATCATAATATGTTAATGGGGATAAAATTAGGGTTTGATTATTGAGGAAAACTCAAAAAATAAAATCTTGTTCTTTTGTGGACTGTGTAAGGAAAAATGGACTCTAAAGTATATTTAATCATACATATTGTGACGCTTTAAAGTGATATTTTCACTTTTAAACTTTTGATGACATTTTTTAGAGTGAATTACTACATATGTTGAGTGCATTTAAGCATACCCATCAACTAACTACACAAATTAACAAGTACATAAACCTGACAATGTCTACACATTGTCTGAACTAAAAAATAAGTCAATCCATTAAGGCCTCATTTGATGCCCAAAATAAGGAGCTGAGATTAGATAATTAATTTTATTTGGTTCTTGATGTTGGATGAGATACAATTTCAAGTCAGATAAGTTATCCCATCCCATGTTCGGTGTTGGTTGAAAAATAATATCAAATGAGATAAATTATTCCAAGTAATGGCGTACACAACATTTTGAATTAGTGGGTTGAATTAACAACTTTTCCTTTTATCTCTTTTTCCTTGTATTTCCTATTTATTTTCATTTTATATAAAACTTTTATCTTATTCAAAGTAGTTTGTAAGGTAGATATTAACTTTATTTATAATTATTAAAAAATTTCTTACCTTTACATTTGAATTGTTTTTATTTTTGTAGTGTAATCCTATCTTCATACTAAATCGTGAAGTGATAGTCTTTGATTAAATCAATCCACTTTCACTGCATAATATTCAAGTCCTTTTGTGTAAAAATTTATTGAAGGCTCTTTTGGTTACTTAATAGCCTAAAATTCTCACCCCACATTAATGCCTCCATACATGTAGTGTGAACCCTATCGCCACTAACTCCAAATCATGAGTCGAATAATTAACCCCATAAGGCTAAAACTTTCGAAATGCATAATAAATTGATCGATCTTCCTACATCAATACCCTACCTAGTCCCTATACGGGAGAATATTTTCAAACCAAGTACTCAACCCCACTCCTAAGTAAATCCAAAATCGATGTTAAAGTTAAATTCTCCTTGAGAGTGTCGAGGGTTTGCTGACACCTCTCGATCCACACAAACTGAACCCCTTTCCGAGTCAACTCAGTCAATGGCCATGTTCTCTTTAAGAATATCCGATTCAACATTCGATAATAGTCCTATAAACCCAAGAAACTACAAACCTCCATAGTATCGTTGGTTATCCCCAATCTAACACTGCTAACATCTTAATTGGATCCACTGATAAACCCTTCTCCAAAACCACATAACCTAAAAACATCACCTCATGTTGTGGATACCCTGATTTATAATTGGGGTATGGCTCATTTTATCCTTCTCGATAAAATAACCTAAACCCGGACCCCCTAAAATACTAAAGGAAAATTACCCCAAAGGGAAATCAAAGGGATCAAATCCACACAAATAAAATTAGAAAGGACCATATTGCGAAAAAACATAAATTGAAAAAATTTCCAAAAGTTCTCCTTAGGAACTTTAATCATTCGGCTAAAGGACAAAATGTCCTTCAACCAAATGGTTGAAGAGACATTTTGTCATTAGGTTATTCCCCTCCCAAGTAATGATTATAAAATCCAATTTTATCTCCCCCCAATTGTCCACATGTCATTTCACCTTTGATCAACGATCCAAGACCTTTTGTCGTTTGATTAAAGGCCCCAAACTAGAACCTATAAATAGAGGTACCCACAGAACGAGAACTTGAGATACTCAAACTTGTTTTTATAAGTCCTAAAGAAGTTTGTACTTCAAAAAAGTCTCTTTCCCCTCAAGAAAATCTCGTACTTTCATGGAGTCACTTCCCGAACGAGGTTCGTAATTATGAAAATCACCTCCTAAAAAAATAGATTCAAACCTCTACACGCATTTAGTGAACATCATCACTTCTAAACAAAGCTCTTCCCAAATAAATGGAGCTCTTCCTACCTCGGGCACCTCAAGTGGGGACACTCCCCCGGGAAAAATTTAGTTCACGCTAAAAGGGTAAGGACCATATGCCCAAATTTTAGGTCAAACACCCCTATATATATATTTTGATCAACTGTTTATATTCGTTTATTTCTTTTAACTTAACCCCTGTTTAGGGGGCCAGGTATGCACTTTACAACGTTTATATTTCAAAGCCTGGTTTTTAACCCAGAACCTCTGTTAAGTGACTTGACCTCCTCATATATTAAAAAATGTTAATCAAATGCCACAACGACTAAATATAAACATAAAATCATACTTTTCAAAACCGTTATGAGGAATGTGTCAGTGAGCCAAGTCAGTCCAAAACTTTTCACAAGCAAAAGTCTAAAATTTGACTACCCCCATCCCTTGTCCAAACGAACAAAGCCCGTCCCCTCGGCGGTACCCCGAATATGTGTTTTCATATCATATACTTGTCAAACGTCGTCCTTTGATTCGATATATTTTTAACATATAAATATATCAATCCAACAGAATGAAAATGCTATACTAAGGACTAGGCTCCATAAATACCATAACTTTGTATATTGCATACCTCAAATCTCTATGCCTACAGCCCTAAATATGTCCCATTTGTTGGAACTATATTGGCTTTGATCGTAAGTCTCCTTGGGTATGTAGGCACTATATTGAACAAACTCGTGCATCCTAAGCCTCATAATATGTTCCTCGGTGTATTATTTCTTAGGGATAAATCCATCACCAACACAAACTCCCCTCACTGCTACCTTTACCTGCATAGATAAGGATGTCTAGAACATGACATCCTTAGTATTACACTTCCAAGCTAATCTGAAAGACAACCCCTTTCGGTTAATGATAACCCGGCGATCATAACACGGTATGCAAAAATCAGTGATCTTTAGGCCCACTCCAATTCTGACCGTCCATACATAACCCCTACCCTTCTTAAGCCAAGTCCTACACTTGCAAAAACATAACGTTGGAAGACGTGACCTCCAAACGACGTAGTCTTTGATCTTATGGCTATACGAGTAATAGTGGCTACATGAGTACGTAGGTGGAATACTAAGTCCTTCTTATGAGAATGAGCCTCAATAATATATCTCTTGATACATTGTCCCCATATAGATACAATCATCTCTCACCTATCTTATACCCTATCTCATACACACTAGGAATGAGATATCAAATTATCTCAAAGATGCAATCTCTCGTGCACACCCATACAAACGTGTAAACACGTATACACCACACATAATCGAAATATGTAGGCTTTGATCCCCAAGTCTTCATGCATACGTAAGATCAATACCGAGTCCTTGTGAGCATGAGCCTTGATAAGATATCTCTTGATATGTTTTCACAATAGATATGCATTCATCTCTCACCTTACATTTTTATCTCTTCTCAAACCTTAAAAGACATATCAAACAATCTCAAAAGTCGAGTTCTCTCACACTTTTACATACATACTAACGGTCATTCGTTATACAAGCATGGAGTCATGCACAAGTGCCCATGTGTACTTGCACCGGTTGAAGTCATGTTCCTACACCTCTAACTGATACCATCTGATACCTAAGAACTTATCTATGTTTAAGCTATTCTCAACTTGAGGTCTTTAAACCAGTTCTAAAAATGACTAAAAATTAATCAATTAATGTTAAGTGTTCTAATAATCATATAATAAGGGAATAATAAAGAACAAATGGAATTCCTAATACCTTCCCCACTCATAACCTAGTTCCCTAACCCACAAAACAAGAATCTCTAGAATAATCGCAGGCTTAAACCTGCCTTAGGAATATCCCGAAGGCCTAACCCGAATCTTTTTTTTGTTTTTGTATAAAACAAACTCGCGACTCTGAACAAACTAAGAAAACCCCTTATCGCACATAACACACTTAAGCCTAAGCCTAAAACTAGGGTTGTGCGACTCAAACTGGACATGGTGTCAAATATCTTCCAGGGGAAGTCATTCAACCCACGTTGAATCGATAACCTGACTTTGGGGGGAAGTAATGGGCCGAGATACAAGCAATCCCAGGCATCCACTGTGAATGCATGTAAGTTCTCCCCTAGGCTCATCACCTTTTTAGGCCCTCAACGCCATACACGCTTCCAAAACTCACACTTTTTGAAGTTTATATACAAATTTTGGTCTCTCAATATTTGAAGGTCTATCCTCAAATGCTCAACGTGATCTTTCTATGTTCATGAATAAATTAGGATGTTATTAATGAAAATAATGATGAATTGATCTAAATATGGCCGGAACACTTGGTTCATCAACTCCCTGAACATAGTTGGGGCATTAGTCAACCTAAATGACCTAACCTAAAATAATACGAACTATATATTATTAGAAAGGTAATCTTAGGCATGTCCTCCTCCCGTACCCTAACTAATGATAACTTGAATGAAAATCGATTTTCGAGAAGAAAAAATACCATGTAACCGATCAAAAAAATCTTTGATCCTCGATAAAGGGTACTTATTCTTCACTATCACCTTGTTTAAGTTTCCATATTCGATACACAACAGTAAAGAACCATCCTTCCTCTTTACAAATATAACTAGTATTCCCCATGGCAAAGTGCTATGATGAATTAATCTCCACTCTAAAAATGGCTTAATTTTCCCTCGCAACTCTCTCATCTCCAAAAAAAGTCATCTGGTACAGTTCCTTGGCAATTGTCTAAGTGTGAGAAGCCAGTTTAATCTTTTGTGCTCGTGGTAACCCTGAAACATATTTAAACATGTCATCAAACTCTCACACTACGAGTATTGTATCTAGCAAAATAGTTATTTTTTCCTTAAGACCCTAATCAATAAAAAACAATTGAGTCATGACACCACCCTCTGATCTAAGCATAGTCATTACACCCATTCCCTGAGTCAATATCATGAACAAAATCGCTCGTTCCCTAAAATATATATGAGACTAGTACATAAATAACTAATCCATACTCAAAATCATATTAGTGGGCATCTAAAACTAAAAAATCAACCACTAATCATAATCGACCAATATTTATCCCAGTACCCTCATATATGTCTGAAATGCAAGTTAAAACACCAAGAGGAGTAGTTATAGATAAGGTTCCATAAAATTAAAGCATGCCATCAATCGTCTGGACTGTTCCTTACCCTGTAACACCCCAAGACTTTTGAGACTGAGAAATTAAATTTGGGGAAAATAAAATTTAATTAAATTGGAGAATTCTAAAATTGGGAATTTAAGTCCAAAAATAGAGGACATTTTGAAGTATTCCGGATGATGATTTTGAGGGTACCATTGATCCCGGAAGGGTCGAGATAGTCAAAATGACTGTCATTGGGTCTTATTTTGGCTCCGGAATGTTTTTAAGTTATTTTGACTCAAATTGGAGTAAACGAGTCATTTAAAGTGTGTATTAACATTTAAAATTGGGATTTTGTTTTAAAGGATTAGAGGCTTACGGATGAAGCCATTTCTCATTTGAGAGAAAGAGAGAAAAAAAATCCCTAGAGGGAGAAAGAAGAAGAAAAGAAGAGAGAGAGGAAGAAAGCTTGGGGATTTCCGTCCAAACCGCGACAACGAGGACGATCCAACCTCTACAAATATGAGGCAAGTGTTTAATCTTGCTAAATAGCTATTTGTGTATTTCATTTCAAAATTTGTGGGTTAAAGAAATGGATTTTTGGGTATTAACATCAAAACCTAGATTTTTAGGTTTAATCTTGAAATCAATGTTTATGTATCGTTTGATGACATATAAATGGTTGGAATGAGATGTAGGATGGATTTTCTTGTTACAAATATTATTGGGTTAAAGATTTGGGGGCTTGAGGATGTTATGTGAGTGTTTGAGGGTTGTGGGTTTGCTGAAATTGGGAAATCGGCCAGGATATCTGGTATGGCCGGTCGATCGCGGTCTGGGGACCAGTCGACCGCGCCTTAAGGGAAAGCCTACTGCATTTCTTCGTAGGCAAAATTTGGATCCGCGGTCGACCGGGGGTCTGGGACCAGTCGACCGGTCCCCTATTTTTAGCCAAGTTTAGAGTTCTTTTAACCCTTTTTCTTTTGGAGTTTATTATTAGGGGCTTCCTTGATGGTTGTTTTATGGGGTTTATCTAGGAGGACCTCTAGCCCCTGTTGGTTGGGTTTATTGATTTGGGGATTTCTCTTATGAAGTAATAGTTATATTTTGGAGACTTATAGGGGGTCCCTCAGCTAGCATGATAGTGGGGACTTCTCGAAATCTTTGGAGAAGAATATATCCATGTACGTATTTGGAGTTGTGTATAGAGATTTTGGGGAAACCTCTTTGGGATTGAGAATCCTGCCTATAGACCGAAAGTAAGTATAGATGCGATGTGAGGATAAGAACTCTTAGAGAGAGTTACGAGGGTATGTTGTGAAATTCCAGGCCAACCTTTATGTCGAATCCTCATAAGGGTAGGATATTATTAAGATACGATTTGGGGCCAAATGGAAGAGTTTAGTTGCATACCCTTAGAAAGGATAAAACTTTAAGAAATAAATCCGATAGGTCTTAGACTAGGGGATTCACAAAAGTGATTGAACCATAGTCGAAATCGAGGGAAATGAGATTATTTGATGAATGAAAGAATGAGCTTGAGGCTTATAGACTATTAGTTATATGTATACCGATAGTCGAAATTATTACTAAATTTATGATGTGCATCTCGGATACAGATGGAATGTGTAGTGATGGTTTTCTACAGAAAATTTTGGGTGATAACCCTAATGTTGAATATATATGTATAGATATATGCATATGGTTTTGGGAGACTATTCATCATAGGAAAAATGATTGAATATGTTTCAAGTGAGGGATTGTATTCACATATCAAGGTAATGATATGAGTTTGTGGTGACGGCTTATATATTGAGGATTATGTATAGTTATAGCTGAGGTTACATATATACTATACATATGAACGAGATATAGTTTGTATATATAGATGTATGGATATGTGAGTATATGTTTATATATCTATATAGATATGAAAATATGGATATATTTATGTTGTGGACATATGTGGTATGGATACTTAAACCTTATATGATGGTTTATTATTTGATCATATGATTGGATCATATGGATGTATATATATTGTGCATGTGAATGATATATATACTTATTTGGTTAAGCATACCCCGCTCATGCTATCATTTGGAAGTTGCGCGCGTAGAGGGTGAGCATCCTGGCTAGAAAAGCAGGGTGTGGATATTCCCCAGGTCATAGTCGTCCCGTGTGTTATTATGTGATTTACATTTTTATATTTTTGGGATGAGACCTGGTGGGTATGTTTCGTCTCATTGTCGGTTTGGAGCTATGACCGCTTCCCGGGACATCGTGTGCGTGAGTTTACCACGAGATGGGTGTCGTTTAGTCCCACCATGGTGGGCCCAGTATTGCTACGTGAGCTGGGCACTGGGAAGATGATAGCATTGATGCAGTTTATCGACGCTCTATATAGCCGGGTATTTATTTGTGCATGGCCTTTGTACATCATATATGGTATGTATACATGGTCATGGGATTGGATGATGGTGTGTATATATATATGGTTAGAATGAAATACCTATATATATATTTATATATCCTATAGATGAAAGGATATAGAACCTTTGTGGAGTACATCTTGGATGATTATGGTGTACTAGATTGATGGGGGTTGATGTATCGCATTTAAGGAATATTTCGGTTACATCATCCCAAGCATATGATTGGAGATGTTAGTTGTAGTAGTAGTATTGTATTGTATATATGGCTTTATGGATCTCTAGGATCGACATTGTCAAGGAGTAGTGTAACGGGGTGGTTCCTTATTTGGATTTCGCTTTGCGAGACACCCCACGCATGAAACGTAGTGCAGTGTTGAAATTGGAGAAAAGTTCTGCCAGTTATGGTATGCACGTAGCACTGGCAAACAAGCGGGCTGGACCTGTTATGGGCGGGCCAAATATGGGCTGGACCTAATATGGGCTGGGTTGAATATGGACCAAATCTGTTATGGGCCGGGTTTGGGCTGGGCTGGCCCGTTTTTTTTTTTCGAACAATTTTTCTTAAAAAGAAAAAACATCATTTTTTTAATGAAAAAACGGCTTTTTTTATAATAACAAATTTGTTAATATTTTAGTTTTCATGTACTCATTTTGTTTAAACTTGTTGTTTTCCAATATACTTAAGCAATTTTTACTACCAGTTATTTTCTAATAGATTAAAATTAAAAATGAAATTTTCAATCTAAATTAAAATGTTACAGTAAATCCATTTAACATGTCTCAAATAATTCCAATAAATAAAACCATTTAACTAAAATACTAAATAAAAAATGTCCAATTTAAGTCCACCATATAAAGCATAAAAAGTATAACAAACAAATAAAAATGTCTAATTTAAGTCCAATACAAACAAATAAAAGTGTTCTTAATATAAGTCCACATATTAACTCTACACCATTACAATTTCACACAATGGAATCTGAAAATCAAAGCAATGCACATCAATCCTTGAAAAAAAAAATGTATGTGGTAAAATTGAAACGAAATAGCTAATAACACAATAATACATTGAGAAATTTAATTAATTACCTCAACATCATCAATTCAACTTAGTTAAGATGTGCACTCAACTCATGCACATTACTCCCTATAAAATTAATAAACAAATAAATGAGTTACCAAAATCCTCACTTTAATAAAATTAATAAATAAATAGACGAGTTATCTCACCTTGAGCAACTCGTTCAACAAGAGATGAAAAATCCTCAACTAGATCATCATCTGAATTTTCTAGAGCTGAATTCATGCATTTAATATAAACAAAATGATTTAATATATATTAAAAGATATATATAATTAAAAAAATATCGTAAATTACCTGGCACACCATACAACCAGTCTCTGGTGCAAACCAATGCTTCAGCATTACTGGGCAAAATTGAACTACGATACTTACTAATTATACACCCACCAATGCTAAAAGAAGATTCAGAAGCGACACTTGTAATAGGAATGCTTAATACATCACGTGCCATTTGAGAAAGATTCGGGAAACGAATTCTGTTATCTTTCCAATAGTTAAGAACGTCTAACTGAGCATGTTGCTTTCGATCAAGTCTGGTCTCATCGAGGTAAGTGTCTAACTGAGATTTAACTCTGCTTTGACCATAATGTAGGCTTTCAAAGGTATCAAACTCCTAAATGAAATAAACATTTAATAAATTTGAATGATAATTATATCTTTTAAAAATTAAGATTAAGTGAATAAACTTACATCCATTTCATCAATTATATCATCGCTCACACGACTGGAGCTTGAAATTGATGTATGATCATGTGTTGAAGCAGGAGGGGATATATTTACGTACTCTTGAAAGAGCATATACAACTTCTCCCGAACAATTTGCTTTTTCTCCAAACTAGTCGCGGGACACAATTTGTTAAAACAAAATTCAACATATTGTAGCTTGTATCGAGGATCCAATATAATAGCAAATTATAAAACCATGGCATAAGAATCCCAATATTTGTCATATTTGAGTTTCATTTGATGAGCCATATCACTTATAATTTCATCTGAATTTTCCATCTCTTCAGCCAACAATTATTGTATCCTCCAAACAGCAGAAAAATACAAATTCGCGGTTGGATATTTTGTTCCAAAGAAATATGTTGTAATCTCATAGAAAGGTTTCAACAACCTACTGATTCGATCAATCTTATTCCATTCTTCATTGGTTGGGCATGTCTTGAATTGGGGATCAATTGATTAGAGGCGATCAAAAGCACGACGATACACAAGTGCACTCTCAAGCATTAGATACGTGGAGTTCCATCTAATTTGCATATCTTGTCGAACCTTCTTTCGGCAGTCTAATGAAAGACTATATATACACTCGGTAAATTTTATTTTTCTGCCTTCAGTTCCCCTGACATATTTCACGAATTCTCGAACCTTGTGTACAGATTCAGTGATAACTTTCAAGCCAGCTTGCGCTATTAGATTCAAAATGTGTGCACCACGTCGGATATAAAAAAACTCGCCATTACATATTGACGAGTTGGTTAAACGTTGATGACATTTTAAAGTTTCTACCAACCCATCATTATATTTAGCATTATCCAACGTAATAGAAAATATTTTCTTATCAATGCGTTAGTATTTCAACAAATAAATGATTTGTTGTGCCAATATTGGTCCACTGTGTGGAGGGGGGACATGGCGAAAATTCAATATCCATTTTTGCAAAACCTAATTATCATCCACGTAATGCGCTGTAAGGGACAAATATCCATCTGTGGCAATAGATGTCCACATATCAAACGTTAGACATACTCGACTAGGAATTGAGTTTAGACAATACCTAATCATTTCCCTCCCTACATCATGCAATTTTAACGTGTCGGGCTTGACTGTATTTCTTGAAATGTGAATTACTTCAGGTTGTAAATAGATAATCAAGTCACGAATTCCTTCATATTCCACAAAGCTATATGGTAAATTATGTTTCACTAGTGCTGTAGCCAATTTCTCACGAAACATATCCTGATTAAATTCACGTGCAAGCTCTTTTCCACATTTTAAATAGTGGCGTAACATGCTACTTGTGCAAGATTTATTTTTTGCAACATAAACAACATCACACCTCCTACATTTTGCCTTTTGTATCCCATCTTCCCCGATTGGCAATAGTTCAAAATCCTCACACACTACAGAAGTGGTTCTCTTAGAACGTTTGTTACTAGCGGAAGAATTTTGCTCACTATTTTTCGACATCAATTTTGTTTGAAGAATAACCTAAATAATAGTTAATTAGTTAAAAATGATCATTTAATTAGTTAAATAAAATAAACAACTAAGTCATCATTTAATTAATTAAAAAAATGAACAAATAAGTCATCATTTAAATGAATTAGAAAATGAACAACTAAGTCATCATTTAATTAATTAAAAAAATGAACAAATAAGTCATCATTTAAATGAATTAGAAAATGAACAACTAAGTCATCATTTAATTAATTAAAAAAATGAACAAATAAGTCATCATTTAAATGAATTAGAAAATGAACAAATAAGTCATCATTTAATTAATTAAAAAAATGAACAAATAAGTCATCATTTAATTAGATAAAAAATGAACATTTAATAAGTTAAAAAAATGAAGTTCATTTTAATTAGTTAAAGAAAATGCAAAAAAATTATCCAAAAATGAAAAAAAAAAATATTCGAGTTCATTATTATATCTTATTTACATCATTTAGAGATCAAGGGTAAATTTTCTCTTGAATCAATAATCATTTACAGAAAATGAACAAATTGTATACAGAAAATTAAAAAAAAATGAAAACATACAGATTTGGCGTGAGATCCGGCAAGAAATCCGGTGTTATTGAGCTCCGATGTGAATTTTCGTCACACAAGAAATCCGGTGTAGCACACAGCGTCTGGTGTAGCTCCGATGTGATTTTCCGTCTGATGAACATTTAGAGGTTTTTGGGTTAAGTCATCAATGATGGCTGCTAACTTTTTAGGTTATGTGCAGATTTCAAAGTCATCAGTTCAACATGTGTCAATGACGGCTGCGGCTGCAACAAATATCAAGGGGTATATGAGGTTTTTAGGTTTTTAGCTTTTGCTGTTTGACCTATTGGGTTATAACTTAGATTTTTATTTGGGCCATTACTTCTAAAATATGGGCCCCATATTAATTTATATTTCTAAAATATGGGCCCCATATTTTAGTGTGTGGACTTATATGGACATTTTAATTAAATGGGTCCACTATTGCCACTGCTATATGCTCGGCATTATGGATCTCTATGATCGACATTGTCAAAGAGTAGTGTAACGGGGCAGTTCCTTGTTTGGATTTCGCTTTGCGAGACTCCCCAAGCACAAAATGTAGTACATTGTTGAGAGTAGAGAGAAGTTATGTCGATATTTATGTGTGGCATAATGGATCTCCAGGATCGACGTTGACATGGAGTAGTGTAACGGGGTGGTTCCTTGTTTGGATTTCGCTTTGTGAGACACCCCACGCACGAAACGCGGCGCAACGTTGAAATTGGAGGGAAGTTGTGTCAAAAATGATTTTTCATGCTTATTAATTAGAAATTTAAATTAGATGTTTCAACCCAGTTGCATATCGGGTAATCTATTAAATTAAAATTTGTTAAAGTATAAACCGGAATCCACTAAGCCTAATAAGGCACATATGATTGCAAATAAATATTTAATTATGTTTAGAAAAAGGGGGGTGGATTCTTGGGGTATGATAGGAAGGTAGATCTCGTGGGTATAGGCTAGGCCTATGATAAGTTAGGTTGTCCTAATAAAATTGGGGGTAATTTAACTAATAAAATTGAGGACGCGAATAGGTGCGCGCCTTTAGATGAGAGGTGAGTTGGGATTCCACGAGAGTGCGATTCCACTTTAATTATGAGATAAGTGCATCGATATTTATTATGCACGGTTAACACGCTTGCTAAATATTTTCACAACTCGGGCTCTGACCCGTTTACTTTTCCCTCCTGCCTGTATATATATATATATATATATTATTACAGGTATCCTACCGCATGGATGCCGGATGATTTCCTATCCAGAGTCTTGGGAGCCATGACAGGTGAGGACTGTTGCGGGATGTATCTAGTAGCCGCTTCCTACTTTCAAAATTCTAGGTAGGATTCATGTTGTATATCGGGTTTGTACCCAAGGGATATTTATATCAATGTCTATACTTATTCCATTCCAGTTATTGTATTTGCTGTGACTCGACAGCTTATTCGGGTCTACTTTTTGTGTCACATTCTGTTGTAGTTGATTATATTATTTTATCATAGCATTTCGTTTATCATAGTTCTTTCTGGAATCTTTCTCCTATTTATTAGTAGTTTTATGGTGTTGGTTTGTTAGTTGTTGCATGTTTTAAATTATTTAACATCTCACTTATATGATATTGGGTAGTTAGTCCTATATTATATAGTACCGGCAGTTGATGTTGAGACTGGACCATCTGAAATTCCTGATTTAATATAGTATAGGGCTGGCCACCCGTTATTATTTTAAGCGGGGTGTTACAGATCGTATCAGAGCATCAGGTTCTAGAGTCCTTAGGATCTGTGTGAGTTTTCTGCATTCTTCCGTTAACGTTCTTGACATAAAGCCCTACAAATAGGACTGTTGTGTTCACTACGTTGTTTTCTTCTGTGAAGTATATTCACTTGATTGACGTTCTGATAACAGTTGTTCTTGTTTCGTTTCAAACGTCGCCTATATTTTATCGTCTAGGAAAGGATAGGATTATAAGTACAATACCCATAGCATATTTTGGGTATGCTTTGATCGGGGGTATTTTGTTTTCCCCGATTCCGGAGGAGATATTGAGGAGATTTTTAGCAGTGGTTCGAGGTGATTTATCGACGGTTGAGTAAGAAAGGAAAATTTACTCGAATGGAGAACCTTGGACTTAGTAAAATAAGTCTGAGGAGAGAAATATAGTGTAGTCTTTGGGAGGTTTCGGTTGAGAAGCCCGTTAACCTTTGTTAGGAAGCCTGGTGTTGGTGATTTTTCCCTGATGTGAGGTGTGGAGTTATCCCAATATTGGGAGTATTGCCTTCTCAGAAGTGGGAGTAAGAAATTTGGAGACTCAGTTTCGTTGAGTGGGACTGAAGGAGTTTTCGGTAGTCACAATAGTACTGTCCTTTAAAATGGATTAGGACGGATTTTGAGGAAGATGTTTCTCTTGCGGAGAGATAGGTTTAGGAGTAATGATCATCCTGGAAGAAGTAGAGGGTCTTGAACTGAGATCCTTAGATGAGGTGAAACCATTAGATTATGGAAATACAAGGTAGAATACCTTTCTTTGGGTTTAAGTCATGCTTTGTGCCATATCGGGAACGTCAAGAGTTATAATATTGAATTCCGGAGGTGCGAAATGTTAAGGTTTGTTAAGTAGTGGTTATTCGTCTTATGGATGGGTTAGGGCGTGTAATTTTGGTGTTCCTATGAGGGAAGGATTTATTTCAATGAAAGGTGTTGAGTTGAAGTGGAAGAATTTTTATACTTGAGAAGTTCAAGTTTGGTAGATCTATTTTGAGTGGGCAATTTAGCTCATAGTTGTGCTGGTTTTGAGAACTAGGTATTGGTTAGAGTGTTGTAATTGTTGAGGCCTTGTGTCCTAAACATAAGGTGTTTGTTTGGCGTGTCGAAAGACACGGGATTGATTTATATAGTATTGTTGTATAGGCCCTCGGGAAATATCTAAAATATGAAAATCTTTTTATAAAACCTTAACCCTAGTTCAACTAATCTCAATGCCCGACCTAGCTACACAGTAGTGTATTGGGAGGGTTCCTTGTTTGGATTTCGCTTGCGAGACCTCCCCCGCACGAAGATAGCTAGCGTCAGGAATTGAGGAGAGTTCAACCGTTGGGAATTTTTCAAACTTTTATATTTAATATGTTATTATAGATTATATTGGTAATAGTTATGTTAAGATTTAAGGCTAATGGAGCCTGATTATAATTCTACGAGTGGAAACTCGGTACGGGGTGTATGGGCGTCCTGGGTAGTTAGTTGATTTTAAGGATCGGTAAGGATCTATATAGTTCGACGTGAGAACTATAAAGGATCGGCATAGTGATCCTGAGGGTTGATGTAAGGACTAGATGATATTGAGGTCCTAGGCACATCTTAAATTTCGCGGACGAAATTTTTGTAAGGGGGGAAGATTGTAACACCCCAAGACTTTTGAGACTGAGAAATTAAATTTTGGGAAAATAAAATTTAATTAAATTGGAGAATTCTAAAATTGGGAATTTAAGTCCAAAAATAGAGGACATTTTGAAGTATTCCAGATGATGATTTTGAGGGTACCATTGATCCCGGAAGGGTCGAGATAGTCAAAATGACTGTCATTGGGTCTTATTTTGGCTCTGGAATGTTTTTAAGTTATTTTGACTCGAATTGGAGTAAACGAGTCATTTAAAGTGTGTATTAACATTTAAAACTGGGATTTTGTTTTAAAGGATTAGAGGCTTACGGATGAAGCCATTTCTCATTTGAGAGAAAGAGAGAAAAAAAATCCTTAGAGGGAGAAAGAAGAAGAAAAGAAGAGAGAGAGGAAGAAAGCTTGGGGATTTCCGTCCAAACCGCGACAACGAGGACGATCCAACCTCTACAAATATGAGGCAAATGTTTAATCTTGCTAAATAGCTATTTGTGTATTTCATTTCAAAATTTGTGGGTTAAAGAAATGGATTTTTGGGTATTAACATCAAAACCTAGATTTTTAGGTTTAATCTTGAAATCAATGTTTATGTATCGTTTGATGACATATAAATGGTTGGAATGAGATGTAGGATGGGTTTTCTTGTTACAAATATTATTGGGTTAAAGATTTGGGGGCTTGAGGATGTTATGTGAGTGTTTGAGGGTTGTGGGTTTGCTGAAATTGGGAAATCGGCCAGGATATCTGGTATGGCCGGTCGATCGCGGTCTGGGGACCAGTCGACCGCGCCTTAAGGGAAAGCCTACTGCATTTCTTCGTAGGCAAAATTTGGATCCGCAGTCGACCGGGGGTCTGGGACCGGTCGACCGGTCCCCTGTTTTTAGCCAAGTTTAGAGTTCTTTTAACCCTTTTTCTTTTGGAGTTTATTATTAGGGGCTTCCTTGATGGTTGTTTTATGGGGTTTATCTAGGAGGACCTCTAGCCCCTGTTGGTTGGGTTTATTGATTTGGGGATTTCTCTTATGAAGTAATAGTTATATTTTGGAGACTTATAGGGGGTCCCTCAGCTAGCATGATAGTGGGGACTTCTCGAAATCTTTGGAGAAGAATATATCCATGTACGTATTTGGAGTTGTGTATAGAGATTTTGGGGAAACCTCTTTGGGATTGAGAATCCTGCCTATAGACCGAAAGTAAGTATAGATGCGATGTGAGGATAAGAACTCTTAGAGAGAGTTACGAGGGTATGTTGTGAAATTCCAGGCCAACCTTTATGTCGAATCCTCATAAGGATAGGATATTATTAAGATACGATTTGGGGCCAAATGGAAGAGTTTAGTTGCATACCCTTAGAAAAGATAAAACTTTAAGAAATAAATCCGATAGGTCTTAGACTAGGGGATTCACAAAAGTGATTGAACCATAGTCGAAATCGAGGGAAATGAGATTATTTGATGAATGAAAGAATGAGCTTGAGGCTTATAGACTATTAGTTATATGTATACCGATAGTCAAAATTATTACAAGATTTATGATGTGCATCTCGGATACAGATGGAATGTGTAGTGATGGTTTTCTACACAAAATTTTGGGTGATAACCCTAATGTTGAATATATGTGTATAGATATATACATATGGTTTTGGGAGACTATTCATCATAGGAAAAATGATTGAATATGTTTCAAGTGAGGGATTGTATTCACATATCAAGGTAATGATATGAGTTTGTGGTGACGGCTTATATATTGAGGATTATGTATAGTTATAGCCGAGGTAACATATATACTATACATATGAACGAGATATAGTTTATATATATAGATGTATGGATATGTGAGTATATGTTTATATATCTATATAGATATGAAAATATGGATATATTTATGTTGTGGACATATGTGGTATGGATACTTAAACCTTATATGATGGTTTATTATTTGATCATATGATTGGATCATATGGATATATATATATATATATATATATATATATATATATATATATATATATATATTGTGCATGTGAATGATATATATACTTATTGGGTTAAGCATACCCCGCTCATGCTATCATTGGGAAGTTGCGCGCGTAGAGGGTGAGCATCCTGGCTAGAAAAGCAGGGTGTGGATATTCCCCAGGTCATAGTCGTCCCGTGTGTTATTATGTGATTTACATTTTTATATTTTTGGGATGAGACGTGGTGGGTATGTTTCGTCTCATTGTCGGTTTGGAGCTATGACCGCTTCCCGGGACGTCGTGTGCGTGAGTTTACCACGAGATGGGTGTCGTTTAGTCCCACCATGGTGGCCCCAGTATTGCTACGTGAGTCGGGCACTGGGAAGATGATAGCATTGATGCAATTTATCGGCGCTATATATAGCCGGGTATTTATTTGTGCATGGCCTTTGTACATCATATATGGTATCTATACATGGTCATGGGATTGGATGATGGTGTGTATATATATATGGTTAGAATTAAATACCTATATATATATTTATATATCCTATAGATGAAAGGATATAGAACCTTTGTGGAGTACATCTTGGATGATTATGGTGTACTAGATTGATGGGGGTTGATGTATCGCATTTAAGGAATATTTTGGTTACATCATCCCAAGCATATGATTGGAGATGTTAGTTGTAGTAGTAGTATTATATTGTATATATGGCATTATGGATCTCTAGGATCGACATTGTCAAGGAGTAGTGTAACGGGGTGGTTCCTTGTTTGGATTTCGCTTTGCGAGACACCCCACGCATGAAACGTAGTGCAGTGTTGAAATTGGAGAAAAGTTTTGCCAGTTATGGTATGCACGGCATTATGGATCTCTATGATCGACATTGTCAAAGAGTAGTGTAACGGGGCGGTTCCTTGTTTGGATTTCTCTTTGCGAGACTCCCCACGCACAAAATGTAGTACATTGTTGAGAGTAGAGAGAAGTTATGTCGATATTTATGTGTGGCATAATGGATCTCCAGGATCGACGTTGACATGGAGTAGTGTAACGGGGTGGTTCCTTGTTTGGATTTCGCTTTGTGAGACACC
The DNA here is from genome assembly GCA_949130495.1 of Sambucus nigra. Taxonomy (NCBI): domain Eukaryota; kingdom Viridiplantae; phylum Streptophyta; class Magnoliopsida; order Dipsacales; family Adoxaceae; genus Sambucus; species Sambucus nigra. The sequence continues at coordinate 591,976,784 of OX422208.1, forward strand.
CCACGCACGAAACGCGGCGCAACGTTGAAATTGGAGGGAAGTTGTGTCAATAATGATTTTTCATGCTTATTAATTAGAAATTTAAATTAGATGTTTCGACCCAGTTGCATATTGGGTAATCTATTAAATTAAAATTTGTTAAAGTATAAACCGGAATCCACTAAGCCTAATAAGGCACATATGATTGCAAATAAATATTTAATTGTGTTTAGAAAAAGGGGGGTGGATTCTTGGGATATGATAGGAAGGTAGATCTCGTGAGTATAGGCTAGGCCTATGATAAGTTAGGTTGTCCTAATAAAATTGGGGGTAATTAAACTAATAAAATTGAGGACGCGAATAGGTGCGCGCCTTTAGATGAGAGGTGAGTTGGGATTCCACGAGAGTGCGATTCCACTTTAATTATGAGATAAGTGCACCGATATTTATTATACACGGTTAACACACTTGCTAAATATTTTCACAACTCGGGCTCTGACCCGTTTACTTTTCCCTCCTGCCTGTATATATATATATATATATATATATTATTACAGGTATCCTACCGCATGGATGCCGGATGATTTCCTATCCAGAGTCTTGGGAGCCGTGACAGGTGCGGACTGTTGCGGGATGTATCTGGTAGCCGCTTCCTACTTTCAAATTCTAGGTAGGATTCATGTTGTATATCGGGTTTGTACCCAAGGGATATTTATATCAATGTCTATACTTATTCCATTCCAGTTACTGTATTCGCTGTGACCCGACAGCTTATTCGGTTCTACGTTTTGTATCACATTCTGTTGTAGTTGATTATATTATTTCATCATAGCATTTCATTTATCATAGTTCTTTCTGGCATCTTTCTCCTATTTATTAGTAGTTTTATGGTGTTGGTTTTTTAGTTGTTGCATGTTTTAAATTATTTAACATCTTGCTTATATGATATCAGGTAGTTAGTCCTCTATTATATAGTACCGGCAGTTGATGTTGAGACTGGACCATCTGAAATTTATGATTTAATATAGTATAGGGCTGGCCAGCCGTTATTATTTTAAGCGGGGTGTTACATACCCCTCCTACCGTGGTTGCACTATCTAGTACCCCGAACCATCATGGAGTTGAGGTTGAGCTTGAATCACTAGAGGCGATGGAAGTGTCGCCAGTGACTGAACTCTCGATGATGGTAGATATTCCTAAAACCATGTTTATCCTTATGATCTTCCTCCCTACTTATAGCCCTGTCCCTAATGGACCTGGATCTACTACCCATGTTCACCCGTACTAAGGAAAATCTAGTAACTATGTTCCCTGCCTCCATAATGAAAGCATACACCCATAAATACGAATGATGAAGCCATGTGCTATCTCCGTTGCTTCTACCCCTGACTTGCCTGAGGAGGTCCATATATTTGATGTTGGAGTCTTTGCTATATAGGCCTAAACCACCTCCGCTAACTCTGCTGCGGTTGACCCTAAAATCTCTTTTAGTCTTCACTGGATTTGTTACTAGTGTTGGGCCCACTAGATTGGACCATCTTTTCCATCTTCTTCTTGTGTTATCTCCGGCCCTGAAAAACACCAACATAACAAATACCAAGTAGGCGTAAATAATATACGTTATGTTATCCATGATAACCTATCTAATGTGTCGAGTCAAACCTTGTACAAAACACTCTACTTTTTTATTCTCTTAATTGACCTCCTCTAGTGCAAACAATGACAACGTTGTGAATTCCCACTCATACCCAGTCATTGTATGATCACCCTATTGCAAGAGATAAAACTCCCTCTTCTCATATACGCTAAATGAGAAAGGAATTTACGTCAAACTCTCTTTATTTATCGTTGAATTCACGCTCTCCTATCATTAAAGGTCAACTCGTCTCGGGTGAAAAGTCTCTCGCACCTGATTCTGTACCTCGATGTAGTCCAACAATCACAAGTGATGATTGATGACTTAACTTTACTGGTGTGTGCCATAGTAGGATGAAAAGAACTAGAAAATATAGGTTGATTGTTATTCGTAAATGACCAATCAATTTTACTACCTTCTAAACCCTATTTTATCGGCTCGTTGCCATCCTTACCGCCACTGATTGGCATACGATATTTTTTAGCTCATGAGGGCTAAATTTGTAATGATCTTACATATCTGGTTCTGGTACTACTGGTGCCTGCTCGATAGAGCTATGGAGTTGCCATATCCCGCGTGTGCTCTGATTGCATGTGCTCTACTCTTAGGAAGAATATGAAAATTCTAAGATAGTTTCCTATTGATAATGAGACATAAGTAAAAGTACAAAATAGATTAACGCATCAAATAACGCTACATTAAAAACTAAAGAAACCTATAACTCTCGAGGCCTGAGATAATGCTTTGATACCAGCCGTAACAACTCGTATAATATGATATTGGAGTGCACGTGCTATTGTTAAAATATAAAACTTGCTAAAATAGTTTAAATATCATTCTCAGTGTGTAAAGAATAAATATATTAAGATATAGTGATGCAATATAATAAACCTCAAATATCAATTGAATCATCACCACAATAATAAAGAGATATAAAACAATCTCACAAACCATAATAACCAACATCAACTCATAATATCAATAAAAAATAAAGGTCTCAACCCAACAACATAAATTATAAATATAAATGCATGCCTTAACTATCTCCACAATACATGTTAACTAAAAAGTAGATGTACGAGTCAATACACACCAACTGAAAAATAAAGGAACGACTACTAAATGGAAGCTACACCCAAGCTCCTAAGTAATTAACTGAGATGGGAGGAAGAGATAATATGTGCTAGCTTAAATGTTACTACTCTCATGGTCAAATCCCAGCACCTGAAATATTTCAACGATAATAAATCGGTCAGAGCCAAACAAGTTACCAAAGTTACACTGCTCAAAATTAGTTACATATATAAATAATATCTCCACAAGTTTTATATCCTATAATAATATTCACGCATATAAAATAGAACCTCATAATTCATTTTAGTTAAACATTTAGTTTCAACAATTAAATAAAAATCTTAATTAATTTAAACATATCAACATTATGCCACTTCTCCCAGGCCTCCATAAATACCATGCGATATGCAAAACATAATCTCGTCATATCATCCAAGCACCATCGTTCACTAGCATTGTCCCACCAATAATTATTGATGCACCAATACAGCCACCTATGAATCCAAACCCACCATTCGCTATCATGTTCCCACCGCTCACTAAAGACGCAACACATATAATCCTGCTCCATCTTGTCTAATCAGACTACCGTTATGGGCATGCAATAAATAGTGCCCTCTCTCGGCACACACCTATATTACCATCTTAATCCGTTAATTTGAATTAATCATTTCCATTATAATCAATATACCATTATTGGTTCGCCATTTAACTCATTACTCTAGTTATAATCTCAATATATTCATTTCACCCCACCCGTCGTACAATATCGTACTAACTTCTAATTATCCTTACATTAGCCAAGTATCTTATAACGAAAATTATATAAACTACACTTGTGAATCTAATTAGTATGGGGGTTCTCAACAACAAGATCTTTTATTTAAAGATAAAACTTAATTATGTAATTCTTAAGATCCCAACTCCTAACCCTCTCTAGGATTCATGCATGGGATCTCTCATAAATGAAATCCAAACAAAAAAAAGATACACTTCTATCTAGATTAGGTACTCATCGAGACATTAAATAATTATAAATAAGTTATAAGATAAATTATTAGAGTTAAAAATTTAAATTCCAAATCCCAAGTCAATAATAATAACCCACCATGTGAACCAATTCTACATTCCTAACAATAATCTAATCTAACTATATACTAATTAAAATCCCAATAAATTATGAGAGAGCATTAAGGATCTTAATCAAAATATATCCAATTAGAATTTCCAATAATATTAGTAAGAGTATTTTGAAGTTCTATATCTTGATACCAAATCAATTATCATGTAAGGGAGCCTCAATTAAAATCCCAAGTCTAGAAATCATAGGTAATCATCAATTATGTGTTTGCATATGAAATTAGAAGTGAATTAGCAATCATTGTGCATTAATTTCCATTATTTAGGCATTTATGCAAAAAGGTACAACTTATGAAGGTAGGTACATGGTCTACACAACCTTTGATAAATTCTAATAATATATCTAATTTTAATCTTGAGATAATTATCAATTTACAATCATACGCCAATATTAGTCAATTTCCATTAACCAAAACGATAATATGAAAATTACTAACCATTCATCCAAATTAACCAATAATTATATTAATTAAACCCTCATCATGAATTTAAATATTTAGATCATATTTCAATTTCATTATAATAGGGAAATAGATGAGGGTAAAAGAAACCCTGAAACTTTTCTACTTAATTTAAAGCTTAATATTTAAATTTAGGTGAATCTAGCATTTTTATATAAAAAGGAGAAGTATAGAATGATAACTTGGCTCTAAATTGCTAAAATTAACTTGTTATAGCATTGGATCCTCAAAAATAACCTTCAATTACTTTGAAAAACCTCCTCAAAATTACTTGAATTTAATTAGTTCTTCTTCTTGAATCCTAGCTTTGAATCTTGTATTTTAATCTTGGGATTTGATAATGGAGTTAGGTTGTTTGAGGGAGAGAATGTGGATAAAAATAGGGTTTTTTAGAGAGGGAGAGTGTGTTTTGGGAGAAAACTGATGTTAATAAATAATATGTTCGTGTCTAACAAGTTATAAAAGTCATCCTTACAAGAAGGCCTCGCGGCCCTGTTATGAGGGGGCTGCGACCCAGCACACCTGTGATCACGAGGTAATTGCGTGCAGTCGCATCAGGGTATCATGCGGTCATGCGAAGCAAATGTCGAGGTTGCGCCTAACCCTGCAGTCCAAATACAATTCAAATTTTAAGTTTTACCTAATAAATACTACCCTAAAAACCTAATCTTATTCTCCAAGAAATGCAGTAAATACTACTTTAACCTTGGGGTTTTGTCTTAATGACCCACTTATCCATTATATAGTGTTCTAACCCCATTAGGCAAAGCCCGAGCCCAATTAAAATCTCTTAATAAACCAAAGCCCAAATTCATTAAACAACTTACTGGGTAAGTCTCATTACTTTAAATTAACTATTTACAAATCTGATTTTACATATCTCTATTAATTCATCATTTCAATTTATATAAAAGCCAAACTCTCTTATTCCTTATTAATTTAATTATTTCTTTGACTCCATTTTTAATATGGTTTAAATATGCATGCAAGTTGTTATGTATACTTTATTTGTTTAAGTAATCGACTTATACATGTATTCTTAGAAATCATGATCTTGTTCGAACCAGGGTTCCCTCTCATTTAAAATCTTTTATCTTGTCAATTTCCTACTTAAAAGTAAACTTAAGAAAATTACAAAAACCTCAAATGCTTACCAAACCTCCAATTGTATGAATGTCTAAAATATGTTTGGTTCTATAATATTTGCCTTACTTTATCTGCCTTCAATGCTATGACATTTATAAGTTAAAAGACTCTAAATAATATACATATACATTTTGTTCTTCTTATTCTTGAATAAAGCCAAAAGTACTCAAGAACACTGAATTTACGTGGAAAGCCTATATGGAAAAAATGAACCTACACTCACATTGACTATTAAGATTTAAAAAGAGTCTTATAAATACACGACGCATTACTACTTGACTCGATAAACTTATTAGATTAACCTAAGATCCACGATTGTAGAACCGACTATAATCACTAGCATATATATTAAAGCACTGCAAATATGGATAAATATGTTGTTCTTATTATATATTAATCAAATTAGGGTTTGATATTAGAGGAAAACTAAAAAAAATCGTGTTCCAACCGGTTCATGATTATTTTACAGAGTTTTATTTGGTGGTTTACGAAAAATCATGTGGTTTATAGATTAAGACCATTCATTGATTTATTATCTTATATATAAAATATCAAGTATTTTATTACCCGAAAAATAACAGGTTGTTTATAAAGGAGATTTTTTATGCTTACAATAACAATTTAATTAATTTTGTGGTTACTTAACCTACACACATAAACCCTATAATCTGATCATGGTTCATTATTCTTTACCTGAAGTTAGATTATTCCTTAACTGGAATATTGTTCATTATTCTTTATTTTAAGTTATAAGTGTGCATATAATGTATATGCCTAAAATATGTAGATTAATAAAAATGAAAAGCATAAAAGAATAATGAGAATTTAGTCCATTGTGATTATTTTATTTCTCAATAACTTTGTATGTTCAATATAGTAAATTGGCTTTGAATTTTTGGTATTTAAACTTTTTAAATTCATCCCAAGAACATTTTATGCAGTTATGTTGAGCATTTTTTTAAACAAATTACAATGAGCTATATAAGGAGTAGCCTTTCTTAGGGGTGGATAGTTTTGACCATTGGGCTAATATCGATGGTTAATTTATGTTGAGTTGTTAATCTTTTCATTTCGAGAAGTAAGAGCTAGTTTGGTAGTTTTGTTTGCCATTACAAATAAGTGATCTTTCTCATTTGTCCATTTTGGATATATTTGATAACATTTATTCGCCTTTGAAAAGATTTTCAACTTACATCACAGTAAAAGTTGGTGAAGCACATTTTCAACACTTGTCTTGATTTTTTTTTTGATTTTTTTTGGGGTGAGGGGGGATTATAAAAAATGTAAATTTATGCAAATTAAGTGTTAGAACTGTGTAAGGAAATATGGACTCTAAACTTTCAACTTGATCAAAGACATTCCATAAGGTTTCAAATGATAATATTCACTAATTATTAAGTATTTTTGTAAATTATTATTTCATAGTTTTTTTGTGATGTGAGTTTTGACAACAAAATTCGCTTATTCTTCAAAACTGATTTACTATTAATGTTGATAATATTTTTCAGTATTTAACAAATGAATTTTATTATCATTGCATTAAACTTTTCTATTTATTCCATGATGTCAATTGTTTTGAAACCCCATATCTTAAAAGTCTTTTTTTTTCATATACACGTAACTAGTTAATAGTTAAAGTGCATTTAATCATCATATATATTATGACATTTTTAGTAATATTTTATGGCACTTTTAAACTTTAATCACATTTTTAGATTGAATATGCGGAGTGCATTCAAACATACCCATCAACTGACTACACAATAATAAAGTACACAAACCCGATAGAGCATGCGCATTGCCCGAATGAAAAAACAAATCAACTCATTAAGGCCTCGTTTGATGCGTAAGATAAGGAGCTGAGATAAGATAATTAATTTCATTCGGTGCCTGATGTTGGATGAGGTACAATTTCAAGTCGTATAAGTTGTCCCATCACATGTTTGGTGTTAATTGAAATGTGATTTCAAGTGAGATAAGATGTTCCAAGTAGTGGCATACGCAACTTTTTAAATCAGAGGGTCGGAGCCATAATGAATGTTTATATGGTTATTTTATTTTTTTATTAATAATTATTCAGTGTAAACATAATTACTCAAATAGTTATCTCAAATGCAAGGTCATGTTTTTATTTGATTCCAATGAAATTTTAAGGGTGGTATTTTGTTATAAATCTATATTATATTATTTTATTTTATTTTTAATGAAAAGGGACATCACCCCCAAGAAAATTTTATTAAAAGAGGGAATGGCCCCCAACCAAAAAAGCTTACAAATGATTCATGAAAGAAGAAATTGGAAACCAAATCTGGGGCTTTATGATAGCCCCATTACAAAGCTTAAGTAATCTTGGCACTAGATCTAATGTAATGACATCCCAGTTTGTCCAGCTTGACAGCCCCTCTAGTCGTAGTAGGAAGGTCCAGAAAATGATGAAAAAGTGATAGGGAAGGAAGCATAATCCCATAGTTCACAAGAGAGTCAGCAGCCATGTTTGATTCCCTGCAACAGTGGGATAATATGAAATTGTTCTTCAAGAGGATCTCCTTGATTTCTTGAACACATTCCAGCAGTTGCTATGGAGGTCTCCAATTTTTGTTGATAAGGTTCACCACGAACAATGAATCAGACTCGATTACCACATCTTTAATATTGAAGTCCAAGCGCATCTTGATACCTACCCATATGCTTTTAATTTCCACACAAGTATTTGATGCTAGTCCTTTAGATTTAGCATATGCGAACATATCATCACCTCTGTCATTTCTAAGAATCCCTCCTATTCAACTTGGCCCACGGTTCCCTCTCGGTGCCCCGTCCGTGTTTAGTTGAACCACGACGGAGTAGGGTGTCTCCACTTGATTAACTTTACCAAGTGAATAGGCCTATGAATTTGAAGATTGAAATTTTTTTGTACACCTTGGTCAAACGAGGAAATTCTGTTTTGGAATCTAGTTCCTTTACAAATATCTTAGATATGGGAGATTGATTGATGAATTATAGATTTAGAATTAACCTTAACATTTTCGAAGAGGGCTTGGTTCCTACTTTTCCATATTTCCCAACAAACAATGTTTGGGATGCATTTACCAAGGAACCTAGAATAGTCTTGAGGACCAGTTTTTATCCACCAGCTTTGAAGAAGAGAAGAAATATTAGATGTGTTCATATCAATCCCCAATAATTTGGAAAAAAATTCCCACACGGGTCTGATTGAGGGGCAGTGAATGAACAAATGATCTAAAGTTTCAATATGAGCCTGACAAGTGACACATATGGAGAAGAGCTTAATACCAACTGACTGAAAAGATGAGTCTATAGGGAGACAATTATTAATTATTTTCCAAAGATTAATCAAGCATTTTTTTTTGGAATGCTAATATCCCAAATAATAGTGCTGACAGTTGATAAAGGGTAGTGAGTTCTGCAACAAATATAAGCAGAACTTAAGGAAAAATGCCCTGTAACTTCTGGAACCCAATACCACTGATCTTTCTTAAGAGACATATTATCTACACAAGCTTCTTTCATCTTGTCCATGTTCCTCCAGGTATGAGAGACTCCATTCGATCCTTGGCTGAAATTTTTATACCTGTTCGTCATATATGCTGACCATAAAGACTTCTCAGAGGACATCTTCCAATATAGTTTCATGAAGGATGCTGTAGATAAATGATTGAAATCTACAAGGCCTAGCCCTCCCTCCTTGATATCTCTTCTAATGTATTCCCAGGTCTTACATTGGTGCTTCCATCCGTGGACATCATTACCCCCCCCCCCCCCCCAAGAAAAATTTATTCAAGATCCGATGAATTTAAGTGACCACAACTTTAGGAGGAGAAAGAGAAGATAATAGATAAGAAGGAATAGATGAAAGAACATGTTTAAGGAGGGTAATTCAACCACCATGAGAAAGAAGTTTTGACTGCCACCCTGTTATTTTAGCTCTCAAGGAATTGATTATACTGTCATAATATTTGACCGTCCAATGAAAGTTTTCCATGTTTAATTACTAAACGAAAATTATATTTGAATTATAATGTGTGGGTTTAATGCAAAAGGGATCTCAAACCCTTGACATGTGTCAAGGCTTTAGACCTGGGATTAAGCACTAAGTGGCGGTTATTGGAGCATATTAGCACCTAGGAGGGAAATTCTAATTGGATAACCACCCAATAGTTATGTGACAGTTTCATGGTAAGGGACTTTATAAATAAGCACCTAAAGGACAAAGGAAGAGAACACTCCCTCAACAAAAAGTACATTTACTCGTTTATCCCTTTTTCCTTTTATTTCCATTTTTCATTTTATTTATAACCGTTCTTTCATTCGATGTAGTTTGTAAGGTATATTATAACTTCTTTAACATTTATTAAAAGTTTACTTTCTATTACATTTGATATGTTTTTCTTTTAGTAGTGTATTATTGTATTTCATTCCCTAATGTAACTTTTATTTTATTACACTCATCTTCCTTTAGTTTTTACGATTTACTTTAATCTCAATTTATGAAAATTAATTTTTTCTTCTTCAATTCTATTTAATCGTAGTAATTTAGCACTCATATCAAAGTCTTTTCTAAGGGAAGCAGAAGTCTATATAATTAAAGCATCAAACGACACATAATCGATTAATTATTATAAATCTAAGATAATCAATTGGTTTGCAAGACCATAACCTTGTCTATCATGCTCACAATTAACCAAACTACATTAACCAAGACAAGTGAAAACATAAACATATTTTTGGCACGCCCGGTGGGACTCAAGTGATGAACTGTTATTTACTTAGGCTAGGACTAGACGAAGTGACGATGTTATTGAAAATGTTAGAGAAATTGGTTCAAACAGACAACACAACACCACCACAGATAAAACAATGGTTGAAACTACCCAAGAGTTTATGCCAATTTCTCACAACCAAGAGTTGGATCCAATAGAGGCTCCAAGGGATAAAAATATTCAAATAACACCTGTTGTTGGTATGTTTGCAAATGCCCAAGATAAACTAATAAAACCAATTAAACCAAGTTCTTGATCATTTTTGGAATATAATACAAAACATCAACACCATGATCAAGACAGTGACTAGTAGGTTTTCCACATCTACTATTACAATGTCCAATAGTCAAGGTTATGCACCATAAATTAGTATGAATACAACTGCTCAACCCAATCCTCATTATCCAATGTATTACAAGCCTAATACATGTGAAACCAAGCTTGGAAATAACCTAAGGATAGGAAGTTACTCTAAAGCCATTGGTCTAGGTGTGATCAACCCAGTGGAGGGTTTGGGAACATTGAACACTTACCAACAGTTGGGTTATAGCAACTCAATCGGGACAACAACCCTCTCAGGGATAGGGAGAATCAGAAAATACCAAAATGAGAATAACTTAGTCTCTTAGGCACTTCGAACTATGGGATAATCAATAATCATAAGTTTGAACAAGAACTCGGGGGTTGGGAAACAAAGAGAGGTTCGATAATCAAATCCCATAACTATCTCAAACAATGCCTTTCTAAACGCAACAAAATATGCCTTCCCAAATTTCACCACCATTGTTATAACCAACACCCATAATGAACAAAATTATTGTTAGTAAATAGGTAGTTACCTGCAGGTGTTGGGAGGAATGAAATTATAGATCTCATATATGAGATTTATGGTCTAATGGATCAGGGTTACAGACTTCAGTGTATAGGAAACCATACCCTGAATGGATAGATAGGATTGAACTGCAAAAGGGTTTTATATTCCCAACCGTCTCTCTCTTTTCAGGAGATGGGACTCAGTCCGCAATGGAAAACATTGCTAGGTTCACTAGTCAATGTGTTGATGCTAGGACAAGCGAGTATCTCAAATTGTGTTTATTTTTTAGCTCCTTCATTTATCCATCCTTTTCATGGTTCATAAGTTTTCATGTAAACACTATCCAAACTTGGTAGCAAACGGAAGACATGTTCCATGCACAGTTCATCCAAACTGAGCCATAAGTCTCCATGGTTGGTTTGGATAGACTAAGTAAAAAGAGGGATGAAAAAGCAACTTATTTTATCAATACGTTTAAAAAGGATAGGAAAAAAATACAAAATAGTCCTATCTTAGTCTGAATTTTTCAAGTTAGCCCAAAATGGGTTGGAACTTAGGCTTCGAAAGAAATTTGATGCAACCGAATTTAGAGATTTGGTTGAACTAATTGCCAAAGTATCTCGACATGAGGCTCTTCTAGAGGAAGAGCATAAAATAAAGACCTCTTCTTTCAAGACATATTACAAAGATCCATATTTATAAATAGATGTTGTTGAGATTATAGGAATTGAAACTATAGTTGGCGAACCATTGGTTCAAAAGAGCACAACATTAAAATCTTTTGCCCAAAAATCAAAAGGGGTGATTGAAAAATATTCATTTGATATCTCTATGGAAGAACAAATATTTTATTATCTCTTAAAAGTTAAAATGTTAAAACATCATGATGATACAAAATCACTAAATGAAGTTAAAGGTGAAACTATTATAAATGGAACAATGTTTTATCCCATCCAACCAATGTTCTTTATGTTTTTCGTGACATGAATTAAGAGTTAATCAGTAGAAGAAAACAACATGGGGTTTGATGAAGACCCGTTTCCTAACTTCGAAGAAGTGGGAATGAACATGCAATTTATTCAACTTCCTAGGAACAAATGGCATGTGAATTCAATATGAAGACTAATGCTGAATCCAAGGCTTAGAAGCCTGAAATAATTGGGAATCCAGACCAAAAAAGTCATGAAACACCTATGCATCAGGTGTAGAGAGAAATATAATGAGTTGGGTGACTTCGTGGCTTCAAAAGCAAAAAAGTAGCAAAAAGTTAATAAGAATTGGAATAATGGCTATGCTGCAAAAATCCAAGTGTCTCAAGGCCAAGAAGAATTCCAAAGGAATGTCTTTGGGAAAATGAGACAATTTTTTGGTCCCTAACACCCTCAAGGCAATGCTAAAATGCCAAGGAATCATCAAAGTATCATGCTTATTTTCAATGAAGTTGAATCTCACCAGCATTTAGGAGTTTTAGGGCCAATGAAAATACTAGAATCGGTTGTAATATTAAGAGGAATGCATAATTAGTTGGTTGCTTAATACCCAAAGTTGGCTCAATAATTTAATGAAATTCTTAAAAAGCCAAGAACAGTAAAATCTCAGCATGTGGCCCCTGGTATGTGACTTGTGGTTCAGCCACAAAAATCAAAAAAGAGAGAACCGTATAGTGTGATCTCTCGCACTTAATAGAGGATAATCCAAAGAAAGTAAAGGGATTGACAAAGAGCCTTAGAGATTATATGCCCTAGTGGATCAGAGGGGTTTGGTTCTTCATCATCCAAGCCAAACCTAAGGTTCTATAGGAAGCCAAGGGGGAGTCAATCTTCTTCAGACTTGTTGGTTAAAAAAGTTAAAGAATTATAGAAGGTCATGAGTCTGCATGGAGACAATTCCTTTGGAGATAGCTCTTCTGGTGAGGGAAAAAATAAGAAATGATGGTTATTAATGCAATATAACCTGACCAAAGAACTGTGCAGCAGCAATTCATCCAGTTTGGGTATTTGCCTCAGTAAGTGCTAGTTAACATGGATGTGATCTTCCCAAATAGGTTCGAACCCTAAGAGTTATAGGAGCTTCCTTAAATGGATCTAAATGAAGATGAGAAAACAACTTTGACCAGTTTATATCTCTTATAGATTTTATATATAGGTTCAAAGATACTATTAAGTATATGAATAATCACACTAAACCCTTCTTAATGAATCTTGGATAATTATTGTTTTAATCAATAAAATATTAATAGATAATGACGTTGTCTTTAGTTTTGTTAGAGATAAAAAATCGATCAAAGATGTACTACTAGTTGATATTGAAGTAGGCACTAGGAAATATAAAATTACTTTCTTTATCATTTAAGGCAAACCAAGATTCAAGCATTACTTGGTTGAGATTGAATTCACTCTAACAAATTTATTCCTTCTTCCATGCATCAAAAATTACTTTTTGTGAAGGGGTATGGAAATGTGGAAGGAGTGGAGGCCGATCCATTACCTTTTCACACTAGCTCTAGTTGTGTAGAGGTTGGACTTTACTAAGAAAATGTTGAACCTATGAAGTTTAGTGCTTTGATTCCAGAGGCATCAGACGGAGAAGTCACAAAGAAGGTTTGTAAAGAGTTGGATTTTTATCTGATGGGACCAACTAAAAATGACAAAATAGGTTTTAATGGATATTATACCCCTTGATGTTAAAAAGTCCAACGAAAGTTTGGCCATGGTGTTGTACAAATTCAGGGATCTAGATTTGAGTACAATAATTAGTGAAGAAATGACCATTAATTGGGCCGAATATGTGTTCAAAGATGAGAAAGAGGATAAATATCCTCAAAACATTGGTGAATTAGCAATTTTACCCATGGAGTATAAAGTGAATGATAAATCAGTCGGATCATTTACTAGAACTCAACTTGGGAACCAAACAAAACAAAAAGGTAACATATATAAATGCAAAACTTAGCAAGGAAGATTAAAAATTAGTTGTGGACCTTTTACATCAGTATAAAGACTTCTTTGCTTAGGAATAAGATGAGTTGTTAGTAAATTGGTGGAACGCAGAGTGCATTTCAAATAAGGATACAAGCTTGTCGAACAACTGCCATGACAAATGACTTCAGATTTCATAACCAAACTAAAGGAAAATAATTAAAAGACTGGTGAAGACAGGATTCATTATGTAAGAGTATGCATTATACTCACCTGCCCAATAGGATTAAATTATCTTATTCCGTTGAACAAATATACTTTGAGGCTTATCTTTGAGGTCATTTCGATAAAGCTTCATGAAAATCATTCACACTAACATCCTCATCCTCGATGTGTATCCTTTTATACCGCTCTTAGGAAAATTAAATGGATATGTAGACTCATGCACAATTTATCACATTAGTTTCTTTTTTTTAAAATCTTTTTTATGTATGATTGCGTGATTGATATGGTTTCTTTGGACTAGCTTTATATTAAATGCAATAAAAAAAAATTAAAAATCTTTGTTTTCATTCTATATGTCTTAAGATGATTTTTGTTCATATGTAAAAATCAAATCAAAAGTGGTTGTTGTGTGTCGCGGAAGCATCGCCACAATGCAGATTTTCTTCGTTGCAATGATAGTCTCTAGTTGGCCACAGCTTTTACCAGAGATTCTATCTCAGTTTTTCCTTTTATTTTCGCTACTGGTTCACCCCAACGAAGAAGATTCTCGTTGCAGGGACGCTCCAGTGAAGAGTGTCAGTTTGGCAAAGATACTTTTTCTAAAAAAATTAGAACATCTTTCTCGATACTCGTGAAACACTAAGATCTTACCATATATTTTTACCTTTTGCATATTATCACTTCTTGTTTACAACTTACCTACTTGTCCCCCAAATATTCTCTTACAAGCTTAAGTATATACGTAAGTGAGTTGGAAATTGATTTTAACAAGAGTATGTGAAAGAAGTGTAACTTTTATATTTCCTTTATGGTCAAAATATTTTTGATAAATCTTTTCTTACCACAAGAATCATATTTAGGAGAGAAAAATCTAAATAAGATAAAAATGTCTTTTGTGTTGAATTTTGTATTCTTCCAAGTATTAAATCTTATTTTTCTTTTCAATATATTAGAGTCCTACCATAGTCAAATTGTTGTTCTATTGGCCCAAGTTTATTCCCATTATGTGTTTTTCCTCGTATGCCTTGGTGGTGTGCTACATTATTCACCTTTCTGCACTTAAATTAAGTTGCCTAATAATTGAAGATAAAATTTCTTGTAATATACTTGGTAAATAATTTGTCACATTGACCTCAGTCCTTGTTTTCTACCCCGTTTTGAACTTAAAAGAAAACCTTGTCATCATTTAACACAAGATTTTAATTGGGTACCTTTTGCCCTCCTCGGTTTCAAGCACATGCACTCTCAACTAGTATCAGAGCTTGGTCTCTCTTTTTTAGGTTTTATCACTTGGAGGTAGATCAAGTGCGTGTGATTATGTACTTTTAAATGAATGGCCAAATGCGATAAATAATGGGAATCAAGAAAGGTTGTACTTTACCCGAACTTATCACACCATCAGCACAAACATTTTCAATACTTGTGTTAGTGATTGTTAAGGTAATTATCAACATTCTTCCATTGATCTGCTTATTTATCAAAATTTAGAGTTTAGCTAAATCTAATGTTAAACATTCTATGAGAGTGAAATATTTGGAAAAATAAAAGCCATGAAAGAAAACGAAGACAATGAATCTTATTGGTTATCTTTTAATAGGGATATATTGCTTGATAAAATCAAAGTCCTTGAAAATAAGAAAACTGAACTTTTTAATGAGCTTACTTACGTTAAAGAAGATAATGAATTCTTTCAATCTATTGATGTCCATGCTCATTCCTTCTATCCTAAGGTTAAAGCTCTAAATTTAAAATCTAATGATTTCTTAATATTTCTTAATGAATTAATTGAAGATAAGGAGTCACCCTTAGTTAAGATAAATGTGTGTCCACGTCAAAGAAGGAAATATATGATTTAACCATCCTTGTAAATACCTTGAAAGTGAAATTTCATAATAGTCTTGATCTTAGTGCCAAACTTTTAAAGAAAGTTGAAGATATATATTTGGAACTAAGTTCAAGTTATTTTGAACTTACTATAGGAAAGACTTCGGATGACAAGCCTTCAACATTAAATCTTTTATCTACTTTTGATCATGGTTTCCAAAATTTTCATAAACCAATGAAACATGATAGGATGAACAATTTGAAAGAGGAGTGCAATATGTCTCCTTCCATTTGCACAGATCATGGTCACCATGATAGAAGACCTACTAGAGACTCTATTTTCTCTTATTGTCATAAAAAGGGTCATTATAAGGATTTTGACACGGTTTCTCCCAAAACCTTTTCTTATACGCCTCATCCTAAATTTATAAATGTGATTATTGTAATAGGAAAGGACATTTGAGATAATTTTATTAATTTATTATGTCAAACTCATGCTTTCGTAATGCTAGGAATAACTATAGCTTTGGTATGAATAATGCTTCAGAAAAACCACATGAACATCCTCAGCATGTTCATAGAAAAGGGGGAAAAAGATTGCTAATATGCCCAAGGTTCAACCTACTTGCGATTCGCCTCATGTGACAAATATGGATTAGGAAGAATCATTTTCATAAGGTAGAATTAGAAAATAAGTCAGATCATTTGTTGATCCCCTCGAAATTTACTTATCATAAGGTTTCATTTTGTGCCCAGGATTTCTTAGAATGCTTATTCTATTGAAATACCCCAAATAGTTGACTCCTAAGTTTTTCTTAAGTCTACACCATTTATAGTTTCAAATAGTTTGGATATTTTGCCAAAATTCATCTCAAGTTTTCAAGACTGCTCAAACCCCCGGACTCAATCAACGTTCATATCCAAATAAAGGTAAAAAGGTAAAATGTCAAGCAGATGCATAAGTCACATTTGAACTTTACACATTTTAGGCACTCATGCATATCATTTATATTTTATGGATTATGTGTCTCAAATAATTTGCTAAAATTTAAATTAGATTATTTTTGTTAAAAAGTAATTTCGTCATTTTAAAAATAATTCTTTAAAATTTATTTAATTTCTAAAGTAATTTTTTAAATAGTGTTTTTGTTTAATTAAAACTAGTACTTGTGCACATGCCTTCAAACAAACATTTGTGTTTTCTTATACACACATATTTGAAGATAAGTTTGGTATGTAGATAAAATTTTAGACCTCAATCTGTATGATCTTTTGGCAAGCCAATAGGAGTAGACTTGTGTAACACCCCGTGTTTTTAAAATATAAAAATATGTTAGGAATTAATTTTTGGCAATTTACGATTTTCATATTTAAAAATGTTGACCTTGATTTATATAAAAAGAATTTTTTATTGGAATTGAAATCGAATTTAAATTAAGAGATTTTTGCATTTTATAGAAATAAAGGGAATTTTTGGGTGTCCGGGCATCCAAACCCGTTAGGAGAGAGGGTCGAACCAGTTCGCTTGGTCAGTTTTGCAAAAATTAAACTCTTCTATTTTAGAATTGTGTAGGTCTCGGATTATTTTTGGTATAAAAGCATAAAGTGACGGGTTTAGGATTTTTAAAACATATTTTAGCCTTTTCCAAAACCAAGAGCCTCCAATCATTTTCATCCTCTATTTTCTTCCAAACCTAGACCCTTTAAACTCAATTTTTAACTCAAGATTTGAAGAACTTAATCAAGATTTCTCAAGATCGTTCAAGAATATTTTTTATTATTTTCTCGAGAGGCACGCAACCATCAAATCAGATTCTTCAAACAATTTTACAGGCATGAATACTTCTATTGTTCCCCTTTGGTATTATGCGTTTTAAATGTTGCCAAATTACTAATAATTATTGTTTTCTTAAAATCAATTAGAAAGACTAATTGGGAAAAGTGAAACTAAATTTGGAACTGACTTTATTCAAATCTTTAATACGACTTAAGACTCAAAACCCCTGCTTGCGTAGATTAGAGGTTCGGATTCCGTTAGAATTTATGACGTTCGCAAGTAGAATAAATTGTAGGAATATTATAAATTATGTTCAAAATGTAAAAATCGCGTTAATTATGTGCATCATGTAGAATAGAGATTTATTGTTGTATGCTCCCAAAAATATGCATGTGAATAGAAATTCGATAAATTGATGAGAAAACGAATTTTTAATTAATATTATAATTAAAAGGACATAATTTGAATAAATGGTGATCTTGCGATTAATTTAAAGAATGATTGTGATAGGTTGAAAATATGTCTTATGTGAATCGTTAATCGTGTTAATATTCAACATCATGGGGACGACGGGATTATTGGAGTAGTTATTGCTCTCACCTTATCTTTAGATTTCTTGCTAGGTGTAGGACTAGTAGGTAGTCCTTGGTCGTGGCTAATACCTTCTAGGTATGGGACTAATCAGTGTAGATCTTTACGAATGGAATACTCCGGGATGGGGCTGAATTATATGTCATTTACATTTGATCGTGAGCCTAGGTGAGAGGCTAGGTAGTGATTATTGGTAGGTATTCTTCCTAAGTGATAGGTTATGATATCCTTGTGATTTGGAGACCTCTAGGTAGTGGTTTTGTGGATTTATACTCGATAAAAGGGTGGGGCTAATAGAAAATAATGAGAACTTGATAAAATTGAGAATTAATGCTTAAGATAATAAACGAGTATTAAAATGAAAGTTGCATCACAAGTGTGTGCAAGGCTGACAGAATACGGGTCGACTGGTTATAGCGGCGTGGGTGTGTGTGGTGTCACGAGTATGCGCAAGGCTGACAGAATACGGGTGAACTGGCTATAGTGACGTGTCGTGTGTGGAACCTCACGACTATGTGCAGTGCTAATGAAATTGGGCGAACTGGCTATAGTGAGGAGAATGTGTGTGGTGTAAAACTTAAGCGTACCAGGAATATGTGAAGGACGCAAAATAGGGTGAACTGGCTATACTGGTGTAGCATAAATAAATTGGATTTAATTAATTAAAATAAATTGAGGAATCTAATATTATGTTGGAATATCATTGTTGATACAAAATTCCACCGCCTTGCGTGGACCAATTACAAGCCAGCGCGTGTCATCCAATGTGGCACAAGTCCAAGTCAACATGATACAAATCCTCGACCAACAAGGCAACCCGACCAACAGAGAAGATAGACCAACATGGGAGTCCAACCAACAAGGGATACCAGCTAACTGGGAAGACCAATCAACAGCCGAAAGTCCAGCCAGCACTACCAATGAAGCACCAGCAGACTTATATTTAATTCTCATTATGTATTGATGTAAATGCCTAACAAATGAAGGCATTCTATCCTTTCACGTGACAACTCTCGACATCCGTCTTGGGCTATAACTACATTGTAATACCCTCATTGCAAAGGATCAAAAACAAATCAAGACAATCAAGTAATATATAACAGTGGACGTAGGCTTTTTCATTAAGCCGAACCACTTTAAAAATATCTTTATTTTATTTGTTTTACTTATTTATCTGTGATCAATCAATTAGGCCTAGTCTAGTTTTTGCATCAACAGATTGGCGTCGTCTGTGTGAACGTATTGCAAAATGTTTTCACTAGTTCATCATACATGGCTGATATCCCTGAAATAAGTAATCGAAATGAGGCAATTCTGCCTAATCCCTCTGCCCCTCCAAATAATAACGATTTAACTGGAATTTTGGCTAGTCTAGAAAAGGTCAAGAGGCTATGTAGGATACGATAAGACAATTGGCCCAAACCCTTCAAGATGGAGTTCCTCCACAGTCCAATCAAAGGAATATGCCACTATCATCGATAAGGAGTGATGGGCATACCCATTCCAGAAATTCAAGGGATCCTTCGTATCGTCCTGGAAAAACTTCTTCTATCAGGATTCCCAATTCCTCTAATGGATAATCCCTCATTCTAAAAAGATTGGGTGCCTTAGAAAGGCTAAGAAGGGCCTCTCCATTCAATCATTTGGGACCCAGGGGAAATGCCCTTCGATTTGCATCGGGAAATACTCGACGACCAAGTGATTTGAGGGAAGGTTCAATCCAATCCAGATCGAACGCCTAATAAACTGCTCGGTCCATCAAAAAGAAGGTTCACAAGAGGAAAGTTCAGCACGATCAGTTGGTAAGAATAAAAGAGCTACCACCAACAAATCTAATTCTAGCAATGATGCTTGGAAGGGTTCCATTAAGAGTTTCGAAGATAAATTAGGATAAATGGCCAAGGCCAAGAATCCTCTCCAGAGAAGTTTTGTTAAAGGATCTCCCTTAGTGAAAACTATTATAGATTTCCCTACACCGACCAAGTTTAAAGCTCTAGTGGTCGCTCCCAAGTATAATGAGAAGACTGGTCCAGTTCTTAATATAGAACAATACCAAGCAGTAACTGATATCTATGTTGTTCCTGGTGAGATGAGGCGTAGGAAATTTTCAGGAATAATCACTAGATCTGCTCAAATATGGTATAATAGTCTTCCTCAGGGGAAGATTTATAGCTTCCAATAACTAGCCGAGTTATTCATTAGTAATTTCTGCTTTGGAGCCAAACCAGTGAAGCGAGTAGCTCATTTGCTTAGTGTGAGATAGAAGGTGGGAGAAAGTACCATGGATTACATCACTCATTTTAACAATGAGAATTTAGAGGATATTGATTACGAAGAGAAGACTACAATCACTGCCATCATGAGTGGTTTGCTCCCCGACAAACTATATTATAATTTGACAAAAGATCCCCTAAAAATGATGACTGATTGATGGCCAAAGCAGCGAATATTATGAATGTTGGGGAAACTATGGCTGCTAAAAAGAATTCATATGCAAAGGCGGATGCGGAGTCTGAAGGGAAGCCGGATAAGAAGGAGCACAAGAATCACAATGAGCGTGAGAATTCAAAAGTAAAAGAAAGCCTAGGTCGTCTCAAAAAATTTACCAATTACACTACCTTAATGGTGGATATCCATCATGTTTTGGAAGAAATCAAGCACAACAAAGATTTGATTTGTCCTGAAAAGTTAAGGTCACCTGCTGATAAGAGGGATAAGTCCAAGTATTGCGAATTTCATAAAGACCATGGTCAAATGACCAACCGGTGTATTGCTCTCCATAATGAGATAGATGCGCTCATCCAAAGAGGAAAATTGGATATATTTGTTGATCGGCAAGCTGGTGGAAGAACTGGCGATAGAATTTGACAGAGATCTAAATTACATGTTAAGCCTAGAGAAGATAAGAAGAAGAACCATGACGATGATCCAGAAGACGATCTTGATCTCCCCAATAATCCTAGATAACTTAAACAAGAGGTATACACACTCAGCTTTGGATCCTTTGATTGCCATATGATTACAGGTGGAGATACAGGAGGAGGCGATCATACAGCTGAAAGGAAGACTTACCTCAATGAGGCTCAAGCTTGTTCCTATATCCAGCAAATCAACTTGGCCGAGAAAGATCGACAAAGGAAAGTCAATAAGTATAAGCTCATAATTGGCTTTTCCAAAAATGATCTATCCGGAGTATTGTATCCTCATGATGATCCTTTAGTGATCAGAGCCAAGATGAAAGACATACTGGTAGCAAGAACATTAGTGGATAACTGCAGTTCGGTGGACATTATATTTTATCCCTATTTTGATAATTTGGATTTAAAACTCAACCAACTTGAGCCTTACCATAGGCCCCTTATTGGATTCTCTGGTGAGAAGGTGTTTCCATTGGGAACAATCAAGCTAGATGTGTTGATCAGGACATTGCCGGCGAGAAGGACAAAGAAAGTGAGATTCTTTGTAATGGACAAAAATGTTCACCTTCTACTCTTCATCAATGCCTGAAGTTCCCGACCAACTTTGGAGTTAGAATATTAAAAGGAGATCAGAAAGTAGCTTTGGAATGCTACTATTTATCTACCGAGGTGGAAGATATGCTAGAAGTAAAGAAGAAAACAACCACTTATCAAGTGGATATATCTGAGTTGAACAGCGAATATAAGGTTAAAACCTTAGATCCAAGAGATGAATTAGAGCTTGTAAAAGGCCAGGTAATAAAGGAGACAGAAATCATCATTATGGACGATGATAAACCAGAGCGAATGACTCAAATAGGAGCGACATTAGACCCGGCTCTTAAACAGGAGTTGGTGGCCTTCTTAAGATAAAAAAAGCAGGTGTTCACATGGATCCATGAAGATATGCCTGGCATAGACCCAAATTTCCTATGCCATGAGCTAAATGTTAATAAGGAGGTTAAACCTATAAAGCAATGATGAAGAGTTTTCATCCCGGAGAAGAACCAGGAAATGCAGGAAGAAGTGGATAAGCTTCAAAAAAATTTCTTTATTAAAGATGTGAAGTATTCGGACTGGTTGGCCAATGTATTTATGGTCATGAAGAAAAATAATAAGTGGAGGATGTGTGTAGATTTTACTAACTTGAACAAAGCGTGGCCAAATGATCATTTTCCTTTGCCACGAATTGATCAAGTGGTTGATACTACTTCGGGCATGAGCTGCTGAGTTTTATGGATGCATATTCTCATTATAACCAGATTAAAATGAAACCAGAAGATAGAGAAAGGACTTCCTTTATCACTCCTCGAGGAACTTATTGCTACAATATTATGTTATTGTGTCTAAAAAATGCATGTGCCACTTATCAAATACTGGTGAATAAGGAGAAGATAGGCAAGAACATGGAGGTGTATGTTGATGATATGTTGACAAAGAGCAAAAAAGTTGTTGATCATATTGCCAACCTCAGCCAAAAATTTGATCAGTTGGAGAAGCATCAGATGAAGTTAAACACGACAAAATGTGTCTTTGGAGTTCGGGAGGGAATGTTACTCAGGTATATAGCAAATCAAAGGGTCATTTAAGCTAATCTAGATAAAATCAAGGCCTTGATAGAAATGCAATCCCCAATTAGCAAAAAGGATGTTTAAGGGCTAACAGGGTGAGTAGTAGCACTCAACAGATTTGTGTCCAAAGCAACAAATAGATGTTTATCATTCTTTAAGGTGCTCAGAAAAACATTTCAATGGAATGATAAATGTGAAAAAGCTTTCCTAAAATTGAAGAAGTACTTGGGATCACACCCACTACTCTCCCGACCACTGTTGGGAGAAAAGTTGTATTTATATCTGGTTATTTCTGAATCAGCTATTAGTTCTACCTTGATTAGGGAGGAGAATGGAGTTCATAAGCCAATTTATTACACTAGTAAAACTTTTCGAGGAGCAGAGGTCAGATTCCCAGGCTGGAGAAGTTAGCACTGGCCTTAATTAAGGCTAGTAGACGGATGAAGCCATATTTTCAAGCTCATACCATAGTGGTATACACTGACATGCCACTGAGGCAAGCTTTCCGTAAGCCAGAGAAATATGGAAGATTGATGTATTGGGTTGTGGAGTTGGGATATTATGCTCTTGTATATGAACCAAGGTCTTCTTTAAAAGGCCAAGTTGTGGCAGATTTTATTATAGAATTCACTTACACAGAGGTTCTTGAGCAATAAAAGACTCTTGTCGAGCAACACGAATAAAATCTTACATCAAAGGATTCTGACAAACCATGTGTTTGACAATAATATCCCCATATGGAGTCTGTACGCTGATGGGTCATACTGTGCAATTGGATGTGGAGAAGGAATCATCCTCAATACTCCATATGAAATATATATAGAGTACGCTCTAAGATTCCAATTTCAAGCCTCCAATAATGAGGTAGAATATGAAGCTGTGATTGTTGGTTTAAATCTAGAAAAATCACGAAATGGTAAGCAAGTTGTGGTGTATAGTGATTCACAGTTGGTGGTAAATCAGGTGTTGAACTTATATGCATCTAAAGGAGAATTGTTGTCCAGATACTTAGCTAAATCTTTGAAGGTAATATATACCTTGCCAGCTGTTCAGATGATCAGAATTCTAAGATTGGAAAATGCCCGAGAAGATGCACTTTCTCGGCTACCTTCAGCAACTATAACTGAGTTATAAAGAACTATTCCTATTGAGCTACTTGCCAATAGGAGCATTGATGAAGATTTGATGGTTAATTTTATTGCAGTTGACATGGGGCCATCTTAGATGGATCCCATAAGATATTATATTGAAGATGGAATTCTACCAACCGACCTACTTACAGCTAAGAAGTTGAAATACAAAACTGTTAGATATATGCTAGATAATGGTATGTTGTACAAAAGAGGATTGACTGTTGGTCTGCGACATTACGTGCATCCAACTGAAGTAAAAGATTTTATTAAGGAAGTTCATGAAGGGTCCTGTGGATCCCACATAGTCGGGAGAACTTTATTGCAAAGAATCAGCACACAAGGGTACTACTGGCCAACTATGCAAGCAGATTGTGTAGCTTTCACCAAGAAATATGATAAATGCTAAAGGTTTTCAAGCATATGCAAGACTCCACAAGCTCTCGTAACACCAATCACTTCACCCTGGACCTTTGTTATGTGGGGAATCGACTTGGTCGGGCCTCTACCGACCACCCGAGGAAGGTTCAAGTACCTGGTTATACCTATTGATTACTTCACTAAATGGGTGGAAGCTGAACCCTTGATCGATATGTCCTATGAAAAGGTTTATCAGTTTATTTGGAAGAATATCATATGTAGGCAAGGCTTGCCCTATGCCTTTATCACTGATCATGGCATATAATTTGACAACGATGAATTTGCTGCTTATAGTGCCTAATCCAATGTCCAAAAAATCCACTATGCTCCTGGTCACCCTAAAAGCAATGGCCAAATAGAGGTAATGAATAGAACTTTGTTGAATAGGTTAAAGAAAAAGATGGAAAATGCTAAAGGTAATTGGATTAATGAACTGCATTATGTCATGTGGGCTTACCGAACAACCCCTAGAACAGCTACCGAAGAAAATCCCTACATGTTAGCATTTGGTGCTGAAGTTGTAATTCCTGTCGAGCTAGGCTTACCTACTCATCGAGTTCTTATTTCAATACCCCAGTCAGTTATTTAATGAGAAGACTGGGCTTAGACATACTGGAAGATGTACATGAAGATGCAGCTCTAAGGAATGCGGCCTATCAATAATGGACTACACGTTTCTACAACAAAAGGGTGAAGCCGATCAACTTAAAAGAAGGTGATTGTGTTTTGAAAAAGGTGAATCAGAAGAACAACAAACTTGAAGCCAATTGGCATGGGCCTTGTCTCATTACAGCAGTTATCCGACCAGGCACATATCAAATTGAGACTTTAGAGGGTGAAGAATTCAAGAATCCCTGGAATGCAAAACACTTGAGGAAATATTATCAGTGATGTAGTCATGTTATACTCAGTTCATTTCAATATTAATGAGAATATGATTTCTCCAAAATTATTATTTTTCTTTTCGGAGTACTAGTGCTATGCACAACACAACAGATGTGTCAACAAAAAACACCAACAATGTTGGTCGGCATCAACAAAGGCACTAACAATGTTGGTTATCAACAAACCACTAATAAAATGTTCGTTGGCATCAACAAAGGCACCAAAAATGTTGGTTGTCAACACAAACCACCAAAAAAATATTGATCGATATCAATAAAGGCACCAACGATGTTGGTTGTCAATACATAAAAACCATGCAAGGCAAAATTGTAAGCCCCAAATGCTTGGTTAATGAAGACCCGGATGAATAATTTTCATCTAAACTGGAATAAAAGATGGACAAATGTTCCACTCACACCTGGGAACCAAGGTAACTAATGCAACAACCTAAAAATTTAGGTACATTAGTAGAACCATGGTGATGCATTGGTAATTGGTACTGATAAGCACCCAAAATTGTACAATTTATACTCCGAATAGATTTACTTTTTTTTCTTATTCTCGGAAATATGGGTCTTATATGGTTTAATGTTTATCTTGTAGGTCAAATGTCCATTTGCGGTGTCAAAAGCTATATATCGAGGCAAATGCATGTTTTATGGAGCTAAATACCCTTGTCCAGTATCCTAGCCTACCCTAAATCGTCCCTAAACCTACCTAAACCTTGTGTGTGTTTTGTTTGTCCATTTTTATTAATTTTTAGATTTTTAGTTTGAGTTATTTTATTTTTAGGATCTATTTTAGATTTATTTAGAATTTCTAGCATTTATTTTCTATTTTTTTATATTCAGTATAATTTTATTTTGATTTTGATTTTATTAGTTTTTAGTTTTAGTTTATATTTTATTTTATCTTATTTTCTTAAGATTAATTTTTGGGAGTTTACTTTTATTTTTATTATATATTACTTTTTTTTAGATCTTTAGTTTCTATATTTTTATTTAGGTTTTTAGTTTTATTTCTTTTATTTTAGTTTTACTTTATAGATTAGAAGTTTAATTTTATTTTAATTTTAGTTATTATTGATTTTATTTTTTTTAGGATTTTAGTTATTTTCATTTTCATTTTTTTAAGGGTCCAAATTAAACACACTAACACACACACACCCTTCCATACACACTCTTACACCCTAACACTACATACCCTCATCCTCACCTACAACCTATTATCCTATACCCTCACCCACACAACCATACCTTACACATCAGCATCTTCAACCCCCATCTTCTCTCTCTCCAAACTCCATAACTAAACCACCATAACCCAACACAAACAACACCAACACCCTTTCTATCACCTTGCTCTGTCACCATAACCACATCCACCCCTGAACCCTCCCGCCGGCGACATCTCCGTCCAGCCGCCGTAAGACCCATACCCAGCAGCCCTCCGGCGACGTCCTCACCCCTTACCCCTTACAAAATCGTCGGCGGCAACCCCCTGTAAACCTCTAGTCCGACCCGCGACCCTCGTCCACACCGACCCACCCCAGGTCGCAAACCACCTCCCTATCACCACCGGTGACATCTCCGATCCCTTGCACCTCCGACGCCCGCCACCTCTGTGCCAAACCGTCCCTCACCCATTTCCTTAACTCGTGTCCAACTCACCCATGAAACCATAGCCAACCTTCAAAACCCATTTCTCCAAAGCTTGCCATGTTATCTCCACCTGCTACAAACCAACACAAGCCAACAATGCCAAACCCCCTTATCCCACATGCTTAAAAAACCCACTTAACCCTCTTTTTACCCAAATACCCTCAAATTCCCTTTTTACCCACTTTCCTAAAATACCCCTTTAACCATATCAGAATTTATTCTCAAATCCCCTCACCCACGTGACCTCACACTACTCTCATCATATCCATGCACACTCATGTCCATTTCCAAAAATACCCCCATGCTCCATGTGCCTACTATAAATGAAGAGGAAGACCCCATTTGAAGAGGAGAGCTTTTAGATATGAAGTTTTAGAGAGAGAATTGTAGAGAAAAACATCATTTGTAAATAGTTTTATTTTATTCTTTTTATTTTTGTTAGATATTTGTGAGATTAAATATTTTTTTTTTTTTAAAAAAGGATTTTATTGATATAATTTCAAATCACTTGGATTCTCAATTAGAGGGATTGTATGCTTCAATTTGGAAGAGTAGAGTTCAACTTTCTCAAAGAGATTTGGTTTGTTTGTTCCATTCCCTTCTATTTTATTTTAGTAGCCTTGATTATTAATTTGTCAAATTTCATATTATGTTAGGCTAAATCCCCTTTCAAGGGGTGGGGGAAACCCTTATTTGATGTTATTTTAGTTTAATTAGTTTGATTACTTGAAAATTCCCTTTGAATGTTAATTTTGATTCCTCACCCTTAAATTTACGCCTCGAGAGAGGGTAAATGATTTTTGAGAGAAAATCAAAATTCTAGTTATAATACCCATTTTAGATTCGAACTAAAGATAGGTGTTTCTTAAGTGGGGTATTATAACTTGAATTTCAACTCGAAATTTATTTTCTAAGATTGACATAAATTTTATTTGATCGATCCTAGTGGGTAATTAATTAAAAGGAGTGTGGATCTATTTTCTAGAGTTGGGGGATGTTAAACTTAATTTTTTAAAAGCTTACTATTAAAATTACATTTGCAACGAGAGTTGATTTGTAATTTTGATATTAATTTGGGAGAATTCAATTAATTAAATTAATTAGTTAGAATAGCCAGAATTTGTGGTGTAATCCCATTCCTTAATTGTTCTCACAATTATTTACCTCACTTTATCTCTTATTTTAGTGTAGACTTTATTTTTCATTTTGGTAACTTTCTAGTTAGTTGTTATCATATCACATTTAGTTTTGTTTAGTTTAAATCATCACCTCACCCAATTGTTTTAATATTTGAAAAGGCTGAAAAAAAAGTAAAAAAGTGAAAAAGCACAAAAATAAAATAAAAAGTGAATTACAATTGAATTTGTCTCTAGCTTACCCCCTTGGAAGTGGATTGATACCCTTACTTACCTCTATACTTGAGTTTGTTATATTTTGTAGGTATTTGAGATTTTTGACTAACTTGGCTTTTAGCAACGGCATACAAAAATTAAAGTTATCAAATGGCGTCGTTGTCGTTCTTGGGATCGTGAAGCACTTGGAGGGGATTTCATATTGTAGTTCATTTATTTTTCGCACTTTATTGTTTTTTTAGTACCATTTTTTTATTTTAAAAGGCTTGTGTTTAGGATTTTTATTCTTGGCTTGTATTGCGGTGCTTAGAGACACCTTTATTTTATTTTTCATTTTAAATTTGTAATAATTGAAGACAAGCGTAATAGGGAAACCGAACAAGGTAGAGAGAGGGCGTCCACGGCGAGGAAAAAAAGCCTCTCTACCTTGGGTCGGTAGGACTCCCGAAAACGACTGAGATAGGTGTGGTCTCCCCCCGGTCGACTCAAATTTTTCGGCACCCCACGGCGTAAAAACCGTGGGAGGTAAATTTCTCAACCCTCGCGCCTCTCCTGTTAGCGAGTCAATTCTTGTGTGTGCTTTGTGTGCGCTTTTGTGATTTTATTCTCGCATTTATTTTCGAATGGTGTGATGAATTAATAGACTAAGACCTACACCCAGTCACTCATGAGAAGGGATTTCATCACCTGACTCACTCACTTACCCATTGTGTGCTATCCTAGCCATCATTAAATTTAAAATCAATGAACCAGGTAGCCCAATAGGAGAAAATTTTTACAAAGGCGATCACTCAGATAAATTCCGTGATTTTTTATCGCCCGCGGACTTAATTAAAATTTGACTACCCTTTCACTAAATTTAAAGATAAAAATTGGATATGTGCTAGTTAGGAATTCTCCTTAACTTGTGTGTGTGTCCAATTCATTCTTTCGGTAGTCGATTTTTAATTAGTTCGTCAATTCAGCGAGTCCATATTTTTCCTCACCTTTTCGTCCAAAAAATCCAAAAATATTTTCTTCCTTTTCTTCCAAAAATATTTTCTTCTATTATTTTTATAAAAAAAATCCAAAAATATTTTCTTTCTTTCATTTTTCAAAAATCCAAAAATATTTTCTTTCTTTCATTTTTAGAAAAATCCAAAAATATTTTCTTTACTTTTGAAAAAAATTTACAAAATCCAAAAAAATATTTCTCTCCACATGGCCGAAGAACGTCCTCTACGGGACTACTTTGGTCATTTTTCATTGACACGTGACACGTGTGAGAGTGATCCCGAACCGTCTCTTTATGATATTTTTAGTGGTTTCACCTCTCTCACGAGTGCCCTTGATACGCTTGACCCATCTATGCACACACCTCCTATTCCATCACCCTTGGTGTCAAGTGTCGACGTGTCTCATCCTTTGTTGTGCACCCACTATTATTATCCCGATCACATGTTCCATGAGTGTCCGTACTTGTCATATCCATCCGAACCCACCACGGACCATGTGTATCCATGTGACACTATTTCGGAACCCACCGAGGCCTACTATCCCGATACACCCAATCACGAGTTGTGTGAGTACCCGAGCTATTCGTTGAGGCTTGATCACCCTTCCACGCAATACGAATCCCAACCCGGTGTTGCGGATCCTCACATGTTCCAATAGTCGTCATGGAAACCTTATGCACCCATTCACGATCAGTTCCCTCACTATGCACCCACTGAATATCAACCATTTGTCCATCACGAAAGCGATCCTTTCGTGTACGATGAACTTGGCCCCACTCCACACACTTCATATGAGTATTCTCCATATAGTCTTGTCCATAGCGAGTTGTGGCCAGCCTTCCTCCTGCGATTTCCCTTGTGGATCACTCTGAGCCTCACGAGGAGTGTGTGTCTCCCACTCTGGAGTTGTATCATCTTCCTCCACCATTTATCCAACCCGACCATCCCGCGAATCTCGAAGTTGAGACCATTCCATGGTCCGGGCCCCAAGTCGAAAATTGTGTTGACTTACCTTTCATTAGTGAGCCTGATCACATCCCACCATATCCACATGAACCTACCATTGAGGTTCACCTTCCCATTCCCACTCCCGTTGAATCCAAAATAATGCCCGAGTCTACATCTATCGAGCTTCACCCTTGTGTTCCCGAGGAACCAATTTATCCTAGGTTAGCTCAGGCTACAAGTATTTGCCATTTTTTCGAGATAGAATCCGTGATAGTTCCTAACTATCTGGATATGGATGATGTCCCACCATGCATGGCTCCCTTTGAGCCTGATATTTCTAGTGATTCCTCTATCTCCGATCTTGGTGCCTCGTCTTACTCACCCACCACATCCACCAATACTCTTATGGAGAAGTTGATCACTCCATCCTTAGAAACCACACTCCCTTGTGAGTATTCCTTTACTCCTTCCAATGAGTGTGTGTCTCCCATGCTTGAGTTGAATCATCTTCCTCCACCGTTTATCCCACCCGACCCACCCATTATCCTTTCCACCCCACCACCTGGTTTGGATCTTGATTTTACACATTTCATGTTTCCATCTACATTTTTAGATCCTCACCTGAAATCACCCACCATTCACAAGAGTATTTATGGTGCTACTCTCCACTTTCGTGACACTAAGCTTGTTACCCCATGCCCGCCATTATCTTGTGGTGTTGACTTTTCCCATCGACAGCTCCCTGGCATGTCACGATGCAGCCATTATCATTGCCCATTCATAGAACGATCGTGTCCTTTCCATGAGCCCCACCCCATTCCAATTACCACACCTTTTTGCCTCCCTCACCAATTAGAGCATCATACTTATAGGGCCCTAGTTGCCCTCACTGTTAAGCTCAACAAGGCCCGTGGCCGATACCTTTCCACCTTCACCCTTACCTTAATACCCACCCACCCATGGTCCATCGATGCTTTGCATCGCATGACGCATTTAGCTATACAAGTGCATTGACAACTTTAGCCTGTGTCCAACAAGACTGGCGCTTCAGTCTTGTTTGGGGGTGATTCTCATCACCCAATTTTTCTGTTGCCCTGCACTTTCATAGATCTTATCTTTAGGGTGAGAATGGTTCGGTCTGGCTGAAGACATTGAACTTAGCGCTACTGGGAGGCAACACGCGTTTCTTGTACTAGTCTTATCCTGTTTGGGGGTGGTGTTTCACATCACCCTATGCTTTATCATGCTTATAGACTTGTACACTTTTTTCCTTATCATTTATTCAGGTTTATTCTTGGTGATATCTGTCCACTTCACTAGCGGTTGATTCTGGTAATCTCTTTCCTACCTTATGCTCTCAATTTTAAATCATTTTACTTAACATCGAGGACAATGTTCCTTTTTGTTTAGGGGTGGGGAATTTTATCAAATCGTGCCTTTTTGAAAAAATTTTGATTTTTGAACCTGATTTTTAAATTTCGTGCTGTTTCTTTCATCTCAATCATTGATATGAATTTTCAATCATCCATCTTTCAAAGTCTAGGAATCAAGCTAGAGATTTTTTTTTCTAAATAGCTTATGTAATACATAACAAGGCATGTTGCACCATGAATTTCTAGACTCAACAAAATTTGCACACTTATCACGTCACTACGATTTAGATTTGAGGAGTACTACAATTCTAAAGAGAACCTTAAGGATCACTAGTAGAGACTTTAGCTTGTGAGATTCGTGCCTTTCACCCTTTCAGAGTGTTTTACACAATCTCCGAGTCACAAGTTGATTCAACTTCTTTTGGGTTTCTCATTTTAATTGTTGTATGATCTCATTATTCTTCATTTTTGGCTTGATCACTGAGAATGAAATTTTTTTTGAGTTGTAAGAAACGCGCGTCTTGATATTTGTCCCGATCACCATATTTTCATCCACACTCTTACCATTTACCATTCAACTCACCCATATTCCCATTTATTCCCCTCATCATCCATACGCATTCCCCACTCCATTCTATGTCATTCATATTTCATTTTCAAATAAAAGAGCGTGATTTCAAATGTAAATGTCTTCATTGTTGGTTTAAATAGCGAGAGAGAAAAAAAATACATAAAAATAGCAAAAATAGAAGAAAAAAAATAGAAAAAGAAGAAAAGAAAAATCGAAAAAAAAAGAGAAAAGAAAAGAAAGAGAGTTTGTAGTTAGTTTTATGTAATAAAGACATTTGTGCATAAAGTATAGTACACTCTTCTCGCTCATCCATCATTTCACACATCAATCCCATTCTACATCACCAATCTTACCTCATCTCATCCCATCCTACTTCATTCCATTTCCCCCTCACCCATACTCATTCATATTCTCCCCTAAGTGTTCGGGCAAATGAAAGTCAACGTGGTGAATAACTCGACGTTCTCACTATAGTGATTAGCAGTCTTTCATGAGATCATTTTCTTTCTTAATGTTCGTTCTTTCTTATATGTGTCTGAGACGTTTGAACTTGCTTACATTTACTCACCTCCTCACAGACAAGAGCGATACACTAACCCTAATCTCGAGAGTTCGTTTGAGAGAGAGATATTCGTGAGATTTGAAGTTGAAGCGTTGATTCCGAAAAGGCAATCTAGGAATTACTCTTGTGATACTCGACCCGTTTTGACCGATTCACACCGCACACGTTGAGTTCTAGGGAGGATGTGCCTTGAGTATTTACTTAGCTAAATCTTTTTACACATTCTAGCTTGTATTTCTAAAAATATTTTCCCATGTGATGGATTACGTGATTATTCTACGTATAATAAGAGATTGACTGCCTTTCAATAAAAATTGTACAAATAAAAATTTTGTGAGTATATTCCCTGCAAACCCTCACGAGACACAACTCGTCCTGTAGGGCAACCTATAGGTTTAAAGGCATGTTGCACATGCTAAGTACAATCATAAGTGCCCGCGAAAGTGGTACACTTTTGGTTACTTATCTTTCTCTTTATCTCTATCTTATTGCTCGAGGACTAGCAACGCTCTGTTTGGGGTGGTG
Organism: Sambucus nigra; assembly: GCA_949130495.1. Lineage (NCBI taxonomy): Eukaryota > Viridiplantae > Streptophyta > Magnoliopsida > Dipsacales > Adoxaceae > Sambucus > Sambucus nigra. The sequence continues at coordinate 592,010,100 of OX422208.1, forward strand.
TGATAAGCACCCAAAACTATACAATTTATACCCCGAATAGACATACATTTATTGCTAATTCTCGACAATATGGGTCTTATGTGCTTTAATGTTTATCTTGTAGGTCAAATATCTGTTTGCGGTGTCAAAATCTATATATGGAGGCAAATGCACATTTTATGGAGCTAAATACCCTTGTCCCGTATCCTAGCCTACCCTAAATCGTCCCTAAACCTATCTAAATCCTGCGTGTGTTTTGTTTGTCCCTTTTTATTAATTTTTAGATTTTTATTTTGAGTTATTTTATTTTTAGGATCTATTTTAGATTTATTTAGAATTTCTAGGATTTATTTTCTATTTTTTTATATTCAGTATAATTTTATTTTGATTTTTATTTTATTAGTTTTTAGTTTTAGTTTTTATTTTATTTTATCTTATTTTCTTAAGATTAATTTTTAGGAGTTTATTTTTAGTTTTATTATATATTACTTTTTTTTAGATCTTTAGTTTCTATATTTTTATTTAGGTTTTTAGTTTAATTTCTTTTATTTCTTTTATTTTAGTTTTACTTTATAGATTAGAAGTTTAATTTTATTTTAATTTTAGTTTTTATTGATTTTATTTTTTTTAGGATTTTAGTTATTTTCATTTTTATTTTTTTAAGGGTCCAAATTAAACACACTAACACATACACACCCTTCCATACACACTCTTACACCCTAACACTACATACCCTCATCCTCACCTACAACCTATTATCCTATACCCTCACCCACACAACCATACCTTACACATCATCATCTTCAACCCCCATCTTCTCTCTCTCCAAACTCCATAACTAAACCACCATAACCCAACACAAACAACACCAACACCCTTTCTATCACCTTGCTCTGTCACCATAACCACATCCACCCCTGAACCCTCCCGCCGGCGACATCTCCGTCCAACCGCCGTAAGACCCACACCCAGCAGCCCTCCGGCGACGTCCTCACCCCTTACCCCTTACAAAATCGTCGGCGGCAACCCCCTGTAAACCTCTAGTCCGACCCGCGACCCTCGTCCACACCGACCCACCCCAGGTCGCGAACCACCTCCCTATCACCACCGGTGACATCTCCGATCCCTTGCACCTTCGACGCCTGCCACCTCTGTGCCAAACCGTCCCTCACCCATTTCCTTAACTCGTGTCCAACTCACCCATGAAACCATAGCCAACCTTCAAAACCCATTTCTCCAAAGCTTGCCATGTTATCTCCACCTGCTACAAACCAACACAAGCCAACAATGCCAAGCCCCCTTATCCCACATGCTTAAAAAACCCACTTAACCCTCTTTTTACCCAAATACCCTCAAATTCCCTTTTTACCCACTTTCCTAAAATACCCCTTTAACCATATCAGATTTGACTAACTTGGCTTTCAACAATGACATATAAAAAGCAAAGTTATCAGGTACGATACTTAGGATAATCCTACGGGTGTCAATAGAACTGGTGAAAAACTAGAGATTGACTAAAAGTTGATCCATCATATATAGAGATTGACTAAAAGTTGAACCATTCACAGTCAAAGACATTCATATATAGGGATTGACTAAAAAGTTGATCCATTCAAAATCAAAGATTGATAAAAATAAGTTGATCAAAACTTTTCATTAATTCAATTAAATGGCTACATATTGTTTCTTGATACTAAACATGCAGAAACAAAATACAAAGCCTTATTCTACATAGCGTTTCCCTTCAGCCTTAGAGACATGATTCATGCCAGCTAGAGGATCATCCGAAGTGTAAGGAGATTTGATGAAATTAAAATCTTAAAGCTTCTTGGTATTGCTGCTACTAGGACGATCAAGCAGATGAGAAGGTCGGGTGATCTCTAGTTCATCATGTAGCTCGTAATCTCCTAAGTACTTGGAAATCAAGCATTGAGGAATACGATGAACAGGAATCCAGTTGACATCAAACTTGAAAGGAGGATTGTCAAGCTCAAGTAAGCCTGGGTCATACCAATCCCATAATGAATTGTTCGGATCCACCTTCATCACGGTCAAAGCATTCATCCAACCCCATTTATAGGCATCATTCTTAGCCTGTTTAAGCCTATCATCAAGATGCCTTAAAGCTTCATTATACCCATCCATCCAGACCTCTCTTGGTTTCTTATGGAATTGAAAGGTTAATTTATCAACCTGAGACTGCAGCTTCTTAAGCATTCCACCCTTATCCTGTAACTGAGAATATTTAGTAGATAGTTGTTAAGACAAACTTTGCAGCTTTTAGGACATCTAAGCAATAGCTCGATCTTTAGCTTTTAACTGTGCAGCTTGATTGGCAAGGTCCTGTTGGGTCCTAACTTCCTCTGTGGTACCTCGGCCAGGCTTATTTCTTGCTCGGGAAGAGGATGCATGTTTAATATTTTTTAAGGATTCCAACTCCTCCCTTAGTGTTGCATTTTCTGCTTCCAAGAAGGAGTACCCTTCATTGCTAGGAGCGACTGCAGTTTTAGGAGCAGACTTCAAAATCTTCAATTCATCCCTTAAATTATTATTATCCTCCTGCAGGAGTTTGGCAACAGTCCTAGTCTTTTCAACTTCAAGCTTGAGTAAAGCTTCCCTTTTATTATAAGCATAAACAAAGTTATCAAAACCCCGACCTACACTTAAGCTTTGACATTTCTACTAGTAGCTTTGGTGCAACAGGGCAGTGGATTCTTTATGATGTTCTTAAAGTTATTTTATCATCTCATAATAGGCAACATTATTTTCTACCTCCCTATAAAGTAAATACTTCAAATATTTGTTGGCTTCTTTAGCCTGCTCGAATGAATCATCACCAAGAAACTAAATAATTTCTTCCTCGTATAAGTCTGTATAACCAGCTTTGAAAAAAGCATTGCACTTCCTCAGTATCTCGATATTAGTAGAATACAGTTGTTCTATCTTCTTTATAAACTAGCAAGAAGAAATGACCACCAATCAACAACAAGAATGAAGAACATGCATAATCAATAAAAGATAGGAAGGAATAAAAGGTTTCTTTTATTGATAAAGAAGAGTTCAGGTACAATAAAAGTAAAGAAAAAGAAACAAAAAAGTAAAAGGGCAAATACTGAACAACTTTACACCTTCTGCCTATCATTATCAACCTTCTTATCTTGCTCGGAAGAAAGGGTTACAAACTAGAGTCGCTCAGTTGGGGGAAGAGAAGATTCAGTGACTTTAGGTTGGTCAGCATCATATCAAACCACCAGAGAAGATTCTCCAGAACCAACTTCATCTTCAATATCATCTTCCATGACAGGAGGAGGACCATGAGTATATCTCTAAAAAGTTTCAGAGTCTTCAACGGTGTTTAACTCCTGGAGAGCAGCAACCCAACCATATCTGAAATATTTTTGTTTTGCATACTCAATTTGAGAAAAGGCAGTTAAAATGGCTTTATTTCAGCCCTTATCCCAACCAACATTGAAGGATTCCTTCACAATATACTTTCTCTTTGACCTTTCATAGATCATAAGCTCCTCAGTAGTCTTTGCCATGCGCTCAGCTTTCTTTGCCTTACGCTCAACTTCAAGGGCATTTCCTCCAGACATCTACCGATAAGCTTCAGCAGTCTTCAATTTATCTGCCCAAGTACTTCTCTCAGTTTCTAAGGCTTACTGAGAATCGAGCAAAGACTTCTTCAAGACAGATAAAGCTTACTCCACATCATTTGAAGAAAAAGCTCGAATTTCATCATCCTTCTCCAACATATTATTGAAATGCACCAAGAACTGCAAAGGAAGAAGATCAAGTTAGTATATAAGAAATATAAAAGACATCAAAATCAAGAAGATGGAAATCACTTACTGACACAAGGCTCTGAGCAGCCAATTCAGAAACATTTGCTCCAGGTAGCATCGCATCCACTCCCCTGTGGTCTGGAAGAGTTCCAGACTTTATCAACTTCCTGGCTAAACTAAGAGTAATGACTGCTGAAGGACCAGAATTAGAAGAAGGTAATTCGACTAAGGTTTGTTGGTCGGTCTCTGCAAGCCCTCTCCTAAGTCTCCTCAAAGGAAGTTCATCATCTTTGGTAGATAGGTCTTTGGGGGTTGTGGGATCTTTCATGACAACCCCTATCTTATTCTTAGCCCCTTCAGCAGGTTTTTGGGAACCAGAAGTTCTACCACTAAGAAGATCAGGAAACTTTCTCTTCTTTATGATATTTAAAGAGGAGTATCTAAATAAACATCAGTTTCCAGATCAACATCAATCACAAGAGTAGGAGGAGCTACAGGTCGAGCAATGAAAGAAGAAATGGTATTTTTGTATTGAAGCAAATAAGAAGCATATCTAATGTGCTCCTCGAAAACCTTTTTATGAAGTCCCTAAATGAACATCAATTCTTTTAAGTTTACTTCTCTATCTTTAGGAGACTTTCTCTTCCGATCAACTACAATCAAATTTATAAAATAACAGCTAGTATGACATTTTATCAAATATAAACAGAGCAAAATTATTAAACACGGAACAACCTATCCCATTTCCAAAAAGAGGACATCTAGGTCTTTGATATTTATCACCTCCATCTAAGGGAGCATATTGCCAATTTTTTACAACTACCCCGTGATCAAAATAATACCTATTAGAATCAGGGAGATTAACTACTAAAGCTTTACTACCTGCCCTAGTTTTCAAATAATAAGTGGTGTCACTAGTTACCCATTTATAACAAAATATTATTTCTGAAATCCCTAGATGGGTTCCATGGATTTGATTTAACCTATATATTCCATTCACTACCCTCCATGTATTAGGAGCTAATCTAGCAGGTACAATGTCAAAATACTGACAAAACTCCAGACACAGGGGATTGGGAGGAAATGTGAACCCACACTCAGCAATAAAGATGGAAGGGAACCAATGACCCTCAGCAAGAGAGAAAAAATCAAAAGGAAAAGTGGGATATTCTAGTATAACCCAAGATGGAATGTTAAAGTCATTCCTGAACTTATCAAGTGATTCAATAGGATAAATCATAATGAAAAAGGGAGAAGAGTTCTTACAAGGATTTCAGGATTCAACAAGAACAAAAGACAGAAAAGAAAATGATCGTACGAAAGTTCAAAGAACACAGCAGCAGAATCAGAAATGAAAGATAGAAGATGATCGAAGTTTTATTGCCCTTTTTATAAGTCGCCTCAAAAACTGGGAAAAGTAATGATTAAAGAGAACGACGATTGAGTTTACGATGGCTAACAAGAGAAAAGATGAAGATACCCTAGAAAAGTTTGCTAAAATTTAAAATATTTACAAATTATCAGTCGCACTCAAAATTGTCAACTAACTGGATAAATTTCACAAGTCTGGAAGGTCTGCAGCTGACTAAGTAGCCCGAACTACTATTGAAGCATAATGTTCCACACGTTCATATCAGCTCTAAGTATGAAACATTGGGGGCTTCTGTTGACACCAAAATTCACCACCTTACGTGGACTAATTACAAGCCAGCATGTGTCAATGTGGCACAAGTTCAAGTCAACATGATACAGATCCCCGACCAACAGAGAAGATAGACCAACATGGGAGTCTGACCAACAGGGGATACCAACCAACTGGGAAGACCGATCAACAGTTGAAAGTCCAACCAACAGTGCCAATGAAGCGCCAGCAGTCTTATGTTTATTTCTCATTATATATTGATGTAAATTCCTAACAAATGAAGGCATTCCAGCCTTTTACATGACAACTCTCGACACCCCTCTTGGGCTATAAATACATTGTAACACCCTCATTGTAAAGGATCAAAAAACAAATCGAGGCAGTCAAGTAATACATAACAGTGGACGTAGGATTTTCCATTAAGCCGAACCACTTTAAAAATCTCTTTGTTTTATTTGTTTTACTTATTTATCTGTGATCAATTAATTAGGACTAGTCTAGTTTTTTGCATCAACAATCATAATCGTACTTGAACATTGGGATGGCTTAGTTATGTGGGTAGATAGTGGTGGTTTATTTTTACTCGCATGTTAGTATATATCTCGTTTAATTTAAAATATTCTATTATGATGTTTATCATGTATAATGCTATTGTCTGAATTTACAAACCCTAATTGGGAGGAGTAACTAGTATTCATGCGGTGGCCTCTGACCATTATATTGACTGACATTTTAGGTATAGTGTTGGAGTAACTGCACAGGAGTGATTGGAGATATTTTGGGAGTGAAACTGGAGATTTATTTTACTTACTTTAGTAGTTTAGATTACCTTCCATTCCATCACTTTTACTATGAAACTTTGATTTATGGATTTGGTGGGCCAATCGGTGTAAATTTGTTTATGGTTCCAGTCAGATTTTATAGTTGGATTATTTCATTTGGGTTTTATATTTATTTTGAGTTTGTTTTAATTTAGAGATAGTATGGTGATGGATTTTTAATTTGTATTAATGGTAATGTTTATTGGATAAATTTGATTATATCTTGCTGAAAAATATTAATGTCTCATATTTCTGTCACATACTGAGAATGATAACTTATTTAGTGACGTCCGGCGTAGTTTGGAGGCGGTGGTTGGCCACCTTGCTTGCCAGAATGCGCGGGGTGTTACAAACAGTATCAGAGCATAGTCATAGATCTCATAGGTTGTGAGTCCATTTCAGCTTCTGCATTGCCTATCTTCGATTTCTTTTGATGATTTGTACTCTTAGTTATTTTGAGTCTGATTTTTGTTTGTTTCGATCTTTTTAGATGACGAACACTTGGAAATCTGGAGATAAGAGAGAGGGTTCGGTTTCTGTTTTCGTAGTTCAAGAGAGTCAGGGTCAGTTTATTTTAGGTGCCGAGGAGTTAAAGGCTATTGTTCATGACGCCACAGCCACCGGTATTGAGATAGGGAGGCAGAGGTGGGTGACTCTAAAGGCGCGATAACAGGGTACGCCTGCCTCATCTTGGGATAGAGTGAGAGTCATCTTTCATAAGGGAAATTCTCCCACCTTCACAGGGGGATCTGACCCAATGGTTGCTCACCAATAGAGGACAAATATGGAGAGGCACTTGAGGATGGTAAATTATACGGATGTGCATAAGTAGATGTTGGTTACATTAAAGCTGACTGGAGATGCATTACGGTGGTGGGAGAGTGTCACCACCAATGTTCTAAAAAACACGCCTAGGCGGCGGCAAGGTGCACCTAGGCATGGGGCTTTTTAGATATGCTAAGTTTTGGTCCTATGCGTGGATTAAGGCGTGGTTAAGGATGATCAACACTTTTTTGGGTAAGGCGTGAAAAAACACGCGTTTTTTGGGGTCAAAGCGTGGAAAACGCTAGTTTTTTTTAGTCAGACGTTAAAAAATGCAAGGTTTTTGTTTTTTTTAGGATTTAAAAAAAATAGTCTTTTAATTTACAAATATTCAGGCATATTTTTAAGGTATGTACCATTTTAGCATTTTTAATAACCTTGTCATAATTAAAAAATATTAAAATATATTTAAAAAGTCCTAATCTCCTTTTTATGCTTAAGGCTCGCCTAGGCTTTTAAGGCTTAAGGCTTAAGGCTTGTACTCCACGCCTCGGTCACGCCCCGCGTTTTTTAGAACATTGGTCACCACATCTAAGGATAGGGATCTCTTAAACTCTGGAGACTTTCTAGTGAAGTTTAATGACAAATATTTCCTGTACTCGATTAAGAGCGTGAAGAAGAGGGAGTTTTTGGACTTAGAGTAGGGTTCGAAATCAATTGTTGAGTATGAGCAGGAGTTCACCAATCTGTCAATGTTTGTACCGTAGGAGGTGAATACCGAGGCGAAGAAGATGGAATGTTTCATTAAGGGTATATTATGGTCTATTAACTAGATAGTGTTAGGGAATCCGACGTACACTACTTACACCCAGATGGTGTACATCGCACTGTTGTCGTGGAAAGAGAAGGTGAACTACCAAAAGAAGTTAAGAAAGAGACATGAACTATATAGTCAATGATGGGAGAACAAGGGTCACAATGACCATCCGTGGAAGAGACAGTGAGTAGGACAGGAGCAGAAGGCCTTTCAGCATAATAATGGCATCCCACGGGGTCCTTAGGGGCAGAGTAAGGGATAACAGGGTGAGCGAGTGCCGGTTAGGAAATGTGGATCTTTTAGGAGCATGTGTTACAATTGTGAGGAAATACAGCATCGAGCTTCCAAGTGTCCGAAAAAATAGGACCAGCAGGGTCAGGGAGCACAGGGCCAGTAGGACAAACGCCTTCAGCACCGGCAGCACTAGGCGCACAGGGAATGACAGCAGCACCCGTAGTGATAAGTGTTATTTACTTCAGAATCGTGAACCTTAGGCAGGACATACTCAACCAAAGCCAAAGCATGGCTAATGGGATAGCATGTCACGTAATTATTTTCCTAGATATGTTTATTTAAGATACGTATATATATTGTATTTTGTTCGCAGGGTAAATGAGTGTAGGATTGGTTGTATGGGTGCTCAATTGTGGCATTATATGGGTATATGTGAGCCTTATTTAATTTTGCGCATTTACACTTCGTCGAATTTCGAGGATGAAAATCCTGTGCTGGTGGGGAAGTATGTAACACCCCGCGTTTCTAAAACATAAATATATATTGGGAATCTAAAATTTGGAGTAAAAATAATTTTTGTAAATTTACTATGTTCATATTTAAAAATGTTGATCTTGATTTATACAAAAAGGAATTTTTTTCGGAATTGAAAACGAATTTAAACTAAGAGAGTTTTGCATTTTATAGAAATAAGGGAAATTTTCGAGTGTGAGGGTATCAAAATCGGTTCGTAGGGAGGGGCGAACCGGTTCGCTTGGTCAGTTTAGCAAAAATAAAACTCTTCTATTTAATAATTGTGTAGGACTTAAATTATTTCTGGTATAAAATCATACAGTGACGGGTTTATGGTTTTTAAAATATAATTCAGCCTTTTCCAAAAGGAAGAGCCTCCCATAATTTTCATCCTCTCTTTTCTTCCAAACCTAGACCCTTTAAACTCAATTTTCAACTCAAGATTTGAAGAACTTAATTTAGATTTCTCAAGATCGTTTAAGAGCCTTTTTCATTATTTTCTAGAGAGGAACGCAGCCATCAAATCAGATTCTTCAAACGATTTTATAGGCATGAATACTTCTATTGTTCCCCTTTGGTATTATGCGTTTTAAATGTTGCCTAAATACTAATAATTCTTATTTTCCTAAAATCCATAAGAAAAACTAATTAGAAAAGGTGAAACTAAATTCGGGAGTGATTTTATCCAAATCTTTAATACAACTTAAGACTCAACCCTTGCATGCTTAGATTAGAGGTTGGGATTTCGTTAGAATTTATTATGTTCGTGTGTAGATTAAATTATAGGGGTGTTATAAATGTGTTTGAAATGTAAAATCACATTAATTGTGTTCATCTTGTAGAATAAAGATTTTTTATTTTATGCTCCCAAAAATATGCATGTGAATAGAAATTTGATAAATTGATGAGAAAACGAATTGTTTAATTAATATTATAAATAAAAGGACATAATTTGGATAAATAGTGATCATCTGATTAATTTAAAGAAGTGTTATGATAGGTTGAAAATATGCCTTATGTGATTCCATAATTGTGTTAATATTCGACACCGCGAGGACGATGGGATTATTGGGGTAGTTATTGCTCTCACCTTATTTTTAGGTTACTTGTAAGGTATGGGACTAGTAGGTAGGCCTTGGTTGTGGTTACCACTTTCTAGTTATGGGACTAGTCATATAGATTTTTACGGATGGAAAATTTTGGGGTGGGGCTGAATTGTATGTCATTTCCATTGGATCGTGAGCCTAGGTGCGAGGCTAAGTAGTGATTATTGGTAGGTATTCTTCCTAGATGATAGGTTAGGATATACTTGTGCTTTGGAGACATCTAGGTATAGGACTAGTGGTGATTTTTAGGATTTATACTCGATAAAATATAGGAGCTAATAGAAAATAATGAGAACTTGAGAAAATTGAGAATTAATGCCTAAGATAATAAACGGGTATTAAAATAAAAGTTGCATCGTGAGTATGTGCAGGGCTGGCTGTCTATAGCGGCGTGGGTGTGTGTGGCATCACAAGTATGTGCGGGGATGACAGAATACGAGCGAACTGGCTATGGTGACATGTCGAGCATGGAACCTCACGAATATGTACAGTGCCAACGAAATTGTGCGAACCGGCTATAATGAGGGGAATATGTGTGGTGTAGAACTTAAGAGGGCTAAGAGTATTGATGGACCCGAAATAGGGTGAACTAGCTATACTGGTGTCGCATGAATAAATTGAATTTAATTAATTAAATTAAATTGAGGAATCTAATGTTATTTTGGAATATCATAATCGGAATTGAACATTGGGGTGGCTTAGTTATGTCGGTAAATATTGGTGGTTCGTTTAATTTAAAATACTCAATTGTGATGTTTATCATGTATAATGTTATTTCTTGGGTTTACAAACCCATATTGGGAGGAGTAGCTAGTATCCATGCGGTGGGCTCTGACCCATTGCGTTGACTAACATTTCAAGAATAGTACTAGAGTAGTTGCACATGAGTGATTGGAGATATTTAGTGAATTCAACTGGAAATTTATTTTACTTGCTTTAGTAGTTTAGATTAATTTTCATTATGTCGCTTTTACTATGAGACTTTCATTTATGAATTTGGTGGCCAATCGGTCCCATAATTGTTTATGGTTTTAGTCAGATATTTACAATTGGATTATTTTATTTGAATTTTATATTTATTTGGATTTGGATTTATTTTGGAGATAGTATGGTAATGGATTTTTAATTTGTATGAATGGTTATATTTGTTGGATAAATTTGATTATATCTTGTGGATAAATATTGATGTCTCATATCTCTGTCACATGTTGAGAATGATAACTTATTTAGTGAGGTCCGGTATAGTTCGGCGGTGGAGGCTCGCCACCTCGCTTGCCAAAATGCGCGGTGTGTTACAACTTATGGTTATGAGCCTCATTCCATGCAACATTGACTAGATAATAGAAACCTTTGACCGATCTTACTCCTTTTAGAAACTTTAAGTTTAGATCAGTTGTATAATTTCATTCAAGTTAGATTAGTATCATATGATTCTTTTTCAACCGCCCAGATTCGTTTTAGGACATTGTAGTGATCGTTAGATTATAAACGATGATAGGATGGATTGATAGCTTCCTGACATCATTTCTTTTAAGTAGAATTAGGCCTGTGTTTCGGTTGGTTCAGATCCGAAAATGCCTTTTTGGAAAAAAGGCCATTTTTCGGAAATAAAATAATTATTCCAATTTCTGATCCGTTTTTTTTTTTTTTTTGCAAAATTAAAAAAAAATCTGAATTCTAAGAAATTGAAAAATCGGAAAATAAATCAGAAATTCACAAAACATATTAAAACTCTAGAAATGTTAGAAACTCCAAAATTTCAAAAAAATAAATTTAAGATTTTCGATTACTCGAAATTCTCATTTTAAAGAAACAAAGAAAAGGGTTTAAGCCCATTCAATTGGTAAATCATTATTGAAGAGAGTGGCCACTCAGGGCTACTACTGGCCTACTATGAAAGGAGATTGCTCAAAATATACGAGGAAGTGTGACAAGTGCCACAAATACATTGTGATCCATAAGACTCCGAGAGCGTCATTGATATTTATCACAACCCCTTGGCCCTTATCCATGTGGGGGATTGATCTGGTCAGCCTTCTACCAAAGATAAGAGGCAGGTTCAAGTATATAGTCGTATAAGTGTATTACTTCACTAAGTGGATGGAGGCCGAGGCTTGGGTCAAGATATCTCATGAAAAATTATTCGACTTTACATGGAAGAACAGTATTTATCTCTACGAAATGCCATATACCTTTATTACAGATCACAGTACTCAGTTCATGAATAAAGAGTTTGACGATTATTGTGTATGCTCGAATATCCAAAAACTACATTCATCACCATGTCATCAACGGTGTAATGTACAGACAGAGGTGACGAATAAAAATATACTGGATGCAATGAAGAAAAGACTTGATAACTCTAAGGGGAACTGAATTAATGAGCTACAGAGCATACTCTGGGAATATAGGACAACACCAAGAACGGTGACGAGCGAGACTCCATTCATGATGGTGTTTGGTACCGAGGTAGTAGTGCCCACGAAGATCAACTTGCCTAGCCACAGGGGGCTCAACTTTGATTCACCAAGGAGCGATATAATGAGAAGAATTTATTTAGATTTTATAGAAGAAGTCAGGGAGTGCACAACACTATAGGTGGTAGCCTACCTGCAAAGGACTGTTCAGTTTTACAATAAAGGAGTAAAATTAAACACTTTAAAGGAAGGATACTACATCTTTAAGAAGGTAATTTAAAAAGGGAACAGGTTAGAGCCCAATTAGCATGGCCCATATAGAGTATCCTCCATCATATGACATGGAACATATAGAATCAAGACTTTAGAAGGTGAACAATTCAAGAACCCATAGAACGTCGAGTACCAGAAAAATTACTACCAGTGATGAGAAGACTACACTGTGGGGATGAAAAAACCATGTAAATGGTCTTTTATTCTCCTATAAACACATTTTCAAGTGATGAATGAGAATCATAACATCATCCTCTACATGGTGCCATTCCAAGTTTGAACTGCGTCGGTTATTCATTTCATTGGTATGAGAGATATGCAAGAAGCCTGGGCTGAAGACATCTCCGAGTTGAGTAAATGAAACACTACATTTGGGAAATCCAGTGCAGCCACATGGATGATAAGATCCGACCATAATTGAATAATGTAAGGATAAATCCCAATACATTTGGTAGACTTTAGTAACCAATACTCACACACGTTCGGGACGACAATATCTATCCATATGAATAGTAAGTTGGCATAAGCGTTGGTATATACGAAGTCTAAATAACTGAAGTTCATCCAGAATTGGTAGCTAGTAAGGCAGGCCAAGTTGACAAGATCCAACCATAATTATCGTAAGTTTATGAGAACACACTATATGATTGACTTACTTGAGTCTATATCATATAGTATTTCCATCTAGTTTGGATATTGAGACAAAGTAGGTTAGATTTCCAAGAGTTTCTCTCTCTCTTACAGTATCCAAGCATCAAAAGAAGAAACCAATGCAAGAACCTCACGATCCACCAAAAAGGAAAGTTATTTCTACCTCATGACCACTTTAGGACACTTACACTCCATATTATTGATTTTATGTGTGCACAAGGGTCTTATTAATTTTTAGTAACTTTTAAACCTTTTTAAATCCCTTAAAATATTTTTTAAAAATTAAAAATAATTTTTCAAAATTAATTAAATTATGATTTTAAATGTTTAGGGTTAATTTGTAAATATTATTTTTCCTAAAAAAACTTGCTCAGGGTAAAAACCGAAAGCGCCAGAGACTTCTGGGGGTCAAAATTATATTTTTTAAAACACAAAAACATGCGTTTCTTGTTGCATCTCATCCATACACGTGTTGGTCATTCAACAATTGGATTTGTTTTCTTTTAAGACTCAGTTATGAGAAGCGATAGTAGAATTTAGATCAAATTAATCAACGCTCCGCATGAGTTCTTAGTTAATCCAAGTGAACCTAAATGGACCAATCATCAATCGTTTAATCACCACCTGTGTTCAACCATTAGATTAAGAGTCAGTTAGTCAGCCTTAATCTCAGCCCTTGATTTGAGTCGGTGTTCTTGATCCTTCCACGACCAGTATAAAAGGATGCCTTTGGTCTTCATTTAGGAACTTTTGCTCATTCGTCTAAATTAATAGAAAAACCAAAGAAGATAGAGAAAAGAAGTCTAAGTTTCAGAAATTCTCCTTACATGTTAGATATAAGTTTATGATTTGTAGGATCTTATCTGTATAACTATTCTGAGAGGTATGAGTAGGGGTGTAAGCGGTACGGTTTGATCCGTAAATAATATATACCAATACCAAAACCAAACTCTAGATGGTAAAACCAAACCGTACCAGTTTACCACCCGGTACACCAAAATCAATACCAAAACCAAACCGACTGGTATTTCGGTTTTTTCGATAATTTTGATTTTTTCTAGCTTCAGTAAATTATGGTTTTTTCTAGTTTCTTCTGGTTTCGGCAAATTCTTGGTTTTTTTGGTTTCTAGTTTTGGTTTTATCTGGTTTCGATAAACAGCACTAAAAGCCCCAAAAAACCAAAAACAAAACCAACCAACTTTTTTAAATATTAAAACCAAAACCCAAACCAACTTTTTTATGGTTTCGGTAAATTCGGTACGATAATTTTGGTAAATTCGGTACGGTACGGTTTTTTCTGATTTTGATTCGGTATGATAAGGTAATTTCGGTACAATTTTTTTTGGTTTCGGTAAATGCGGTACGGTAATTTCGGTAAATCGGTTTTTTAAATATTAAAACCAAAACCAATCAACTTTTTAGCGGTAATTTTGGTTTCGGTAAAACCGATTTCTGGTATTTTAATCTATGAAACCAAAACCTTTTTTTCCGGACCAAAACGGCACGGTACGGTAAAAACCCGTACCGCTTCCACCCCTAGGTATGAGTTGCATTTCTGCATTTAGTTCACATCACGACCACCTACACTCTCACACAAACACTTATTATAGTGGTTCTCTTTTAGAAACTAGGTGTTGTAAGAGCTGCTACAATTAGTGCACAAGGACAAAGCAAGGAAGCTGTTGTGGGAGATCGAAATCAAGTCAGAAGCCTTTGAGAGTGGAGTAACTCGTGTATGTATATTTCTTTGACTTAGATTTAGGATCTTAACTTGCATGCTTAGTGCTGTAACTTTTTTTGTGATTGTTTCTAGTGGATTTAGGATGTTTCTAACTTACTTTAGGGTTTTACAGCGCTAAAAATTTTGTGTTCATTTGCTTGAATGTGTAATGCCCCGTATTTTTGTGATATTTATTTATGGGATTAATTAAATTAAATACGTATTAATTGGAAATTAATCCGGATTAAAATACTAGCGAGATGCGAGTTGGTATTTGAATATAATGTGCATATATGATTATACATGAATATTGAAGTATGAAATTTGTCGTGAGATTGAAATACGGCAAGTTGGAAAATTTTATTGAGACGCGTGTGACAGTCGCGTCAGGGAAATATTTATTTTAATTAAAAAGTGAATTTTAGTTCTATTAACCGTATGGTCATTTTGAGTGCGCCAACGCGTCCGGAAGGGTCGAAATAGTCAGAAAACACTAGCCGGGGGTTAAGTTTGGGTCCCGGGGCATTATTGGGCCATACCGGTAACTTATAAGGGCATTTTGGTAATTTCGGAAATTGGGTAATTAAAACCCACGAAAATTAGAGTTACAAATATGACTTAGTATTAACCCACTAAGCCATTTCCAACCCCAATTTAGGAAGTGGGCTACGGGAGAAGTTATAACTTGGCAAAACCAACCCCACCTCTATTAACACCTTGAGAAGAACTTGTAGAGAGGGAGAGAAAGAGAAGGATTCTGCAGAGAGAGAGAGAAGGCAATTCAACCTTCAGAAATTCGTCATCAAATCAGAGATTCAAATAAGGCAAGTGGTTTAATTCCAATTAATTTCAGAGAATGCTTCTTC
Organism: Sambucus nigra; assembly: GCA_949130495.1. NCBI lineage: Eukaryota > Viridiplantae > Streptophyta > Magnoliopsida > Dipsacales > Adoxaceae > Sambucus > Sambucus nigra. The sequence continues at coordinate 592,025,686 of OX422208.1, forward strand.
CATATGTAGGAATTTATAAAAATCTTATTGTTCTTGGGAGTTTGATAAAAACCCATTAATTTGGAATTACAAACTTGTATTGTGATGAGGATTTGCATGTAGAACTATATGTAGGTGAATAATATGATGTTAATACGTTTTGGATGAAACAAAAAACGGATTTATTTAGACTCTTTGATGATTTATAAATTTTAGGGTTCATATTCTTGAAATTGGGGATAAATGTATGGATTTGATATTTGGATGATGTTTATAGTGATTTAATCCCCACAAAAACGTTAGTAGGTGATCTATGTATGTTTAGTACGAATTAGGAACCTTAAATTGATGTTGGAACGATGTTTACAGGAGATTAGAGGTGTAGAGAAATTTGAAAAATGAGTAAAGAAATTTCTGGGCTTGAATCTGGCCACTCGTCAGAAGACCTACCCAGGTCGTTCGAACGAGCTTCTAACGAGTTGATAGTTGGGTTCTAACGAGAGGGATGTTCGTTTGAAGACTTTCGTTCGAACGAGATCTCGTTAGAAGGCCCAGTTCGTTCGAACGAACTCTCGTTCGAACAGCCTCGTTCGAACGAGACTTCGAACGAGTTGACAGTTTAGGCTTTTTAGCCTGTTTTGATCCCGAGTGTCCCGTAACCTTGTGTATATGTAGAGATAACCTTCCCTTGATGATTAATTGTTACATTTGGGATGTTTGGGATATAATGAGGAGTCAAACTTAGAAGTGTAGTTTGAACCTAAGGGAAAATATGAAGTAGGACGTGAGTGTATATTACGTTGCGAGAACTATTGACGGCCTAATTTATTATATTAACCGGGAACATATGAATTGTGTAGTATTATATGTCGGTACGAGAATGAGAAGTGTACCACCAATATATTATGGTGATTACTAAGATGTGTGAATACTTAGTATACGTATTGATTTTATGTGTATGACATACCTACCACACTTGCTATCACGGGAGGTTTACGTTCGCTTAGGGCCTTCTAATCCTTGTGTTGCCCGGATTTAGATTGGTTACCTCGATGAACATAGGTCAGAGAAGGACTTATTGGGATGTTAATAAGTCTGCTGATCGTGGGAGCGCAGTTATGTGCGTGACCCATGTGATGTGACTGTGTTCGCCTCCATTATTTGTGATGTTGTTATCTGAGAACGATTCCTGAGAGATTCGGAATACGTGATCCTTATGTACGTGATGTACCGGGATGGATAGCAGAGTATGTGTGCACCGCAGCTAGTCTCGGGGTGCTTGTATTGTATATTTATGACGTGAATAATATACACTTAATTAATGGGAACTTTCATGATTGGTATTGTGAATAATTTTATGGTAATGATTTGAGAAAACAAAACGGGTTAACTGATAGTGAATGGTATTTCTAATTGAGAATCAAAGAGTAAGTAACTATTTAATTGATAACTTTAGAATGTAATATGGGAATCGAGTAGTAAGGGGTAGAACTTATTACAGTTTGGTTAGATATGGATGTCTTATAGATGGGTATGGTACGTTAGGAGTGCACATGTAGTCGAGAGGTGAGAATTTCATGTGAGTGCACGTCCTAACATGTATTTTGCATTTAATGTTTTAATGTTATTAAAACACTTGTTGTTTTTAAAATGATTTCCACTTTCGGGCTCTGACCCATTTGCTTTCAAATCTATTTTTGTAAAAACCATTTTAGGTGCCCAGCCACAAGGACACCATGCTTAGGATTCTCATTCAGGTGACGAGCTTTAGCTGTTTGTGGAAGTTACAGGACTTTGCTTGTAGACGCTTCATCTATCTTGACTCGATATTCTTCAGTTATCAGTTGTAGGGAATGTCACCCATTTCTTTTAGAGACATTTTATTTATTTCAGTTATTGTGACTTCTGGCATGTAATTATTCAGGATTCAGACTTGTAGTATTATTTTTCAGTTGTGGGATTGTTGTGAGGAGTTTTCCTCCGAATTTATATTTATGTTGTTGGTTATTCATTACTTCATTATAGTGAATGGTTGTCATTCTTTCATTATTCTTTTACTGCATGTAAATCAGACTTAACTTAAAATTTGTCACTTACTTTTTAAATACTAGGTGGTTAGTAATTATTAAAATGTTTTCGACAGTGATGCTATTAACTGAACCAACTTGGCATTTTGAATTAATTTAATAAAGGATTAGCTACCCTGTATTTAATTAGTCGGGGTGTCACAGAATGTTCTTAATTTCTTATGTTAATGGTTTCTTATTTAAGACTTGGTAATAGGTTCTGATTTTAAAAACCTAAGGTAATCAAACTAACAGATCTAGAATACATATTCAGAACACAGTTCAAAACACATCTTGTGTTATATTTCAAAAAGAGTTTTGTTCAAGGAATTTATTATTGGAGTTTACTTAATCTATAACATTAATTATTAACTTAGTAAACTATTATTTTCAAGTGGTATTAGAGCAGGTTTATCAATTTTTTCTATTTTTGAAATCTTAAAGTTATGAATATGGATGAAAGATTTGAGAAGTTAGGTAACCTTTTCCGACCACCTCACTTTGATGGAAACAACTTTTATTACTGGAAAGTACGAATGGTTGCTTTCATTTAAGGAACTCTTGGTGATGATGTCTGGTATATGATTGAAAAAGGGTATAAACATCCAACTAAGTCTTTATTTGAAACTAATCCCGCAAGGGATAAGAAAATTCTTAGCGAATTTACTACGGGAGAGAAAAAGATGTCTCTAAATAATAATTAGGGCAAGAACGCTATCTTTATTTCCACTAACGAACATGAATTTAAAAGAATCTATATTTGTTCTACTGACACCTCGCCCAATAAAATACCTGGTGATCGGTCCTATATAAAATTTAGTCAGGAATCTCATATGTTTCATTCTCAGCATCACTGTCGAAAACCATTTAATTACTAATAACTATTATGCTTGGCGTCAAAATTTTAAACTTCAAATCTTTTTAACAACACCAACATATAAATCCAATCACAACGGTTAGTATAAACAAAACTCAACGGAATAAATAGTAACCAATAACTCTCGGTAAAACATTTATACAACCATATTGAATTGTTGCAAAGGGATAATGCGGTAAATAAATAATTGACAACAAGGACAATAAGCCCAAATATCTCTACAATACCTCCTATCTAAATCACAAAGATGGAAGCGTAACTATACAATATCCTGCTTACATCCACAGCTGCTACAACAATTTTCTGACTCGATAGAATGGTCATCTAGTCATCCCTATGTCTGGACACCTAAATATACATATAGCAATAAAGAAGAAAGAGAAAATATAGAAATGGGTCGGAGCCCAAGTTTTGAAAATATTTTTGCAAGTGCTTGAAATACAATATAATACTAAATATGTCATCTTCTATATTTAAATTGGTGTCGCACTCCCATGAGATACCCCTGACCTCTCATCTAATAGTTCACACTTATCGCATTTATTTTAAGCACCCTAGTTAAGCTACCCGCCTAACTAATCTCTTATATCACTAATTCATCATACGCTATACGCTATACGCTATCACTAACTCCGTTTTAATAATATTCTAAGCTATCGCCTAAGCTTATAGTTATAAATCTCTCGCTTATAATATATAATCATCCAAATGAATAGCTCACACAAGTTATTACACTATTATTACTTTAGTTCCATAAGTCATGTATATAATATTCTCATTTTATACTCAAATCACATTTTATTCCGGATATTAAACTCTCGGATAAATATACAGTTACCTTACTTTCCAAATTTTATTTAAGACCGTATATCTATATCTTTCACATCTTATATATATATATATATATATATATATACAATCTACCATACACATCAGTATATTCATACATATTTTCACACACAAATATAAGTAACCAAGACCATACCTCTGAGCATTACCTCACCGAATGCGTTCTCTGAGTGTTACCATATTCTAGGGCATACACACCGCAACTTGGGCTCAAGGTAGAGTCATTCATGCTCTTAAGAAAAACCCTAACACAAACGTATGGGAAGCGGCCATAGTCCTTTGACAGTGAGTCATAACCATACCCGGAATTACCTCACTGCAAATAAAATAATCACACATAATAAATAATTTGGCCCTGTGGCTTGGGGACTATACTCCCCATGCTCCTTAAGCCAGGGGATTCACACACATCACGCAACTTCCCATGATAGCCTTAGAGAGGTATGTCAACATGCATATATCACAATCACACATGATATATATAAAATCATAAGCATATACATACTATCCCTATACTCGTATGTATTATCAAATCCAGCTATACATGCCTATCACTCATGGCATTAGCCTTTAAGTATCAATTATACATTCATATCAATAAATAAGCATACACGCGCTCATTTTAATCTCCTAAGTATTTACTCACTTGGAATATCCATATCTCGTTAATAATTTCCCGAATAATAACTTATCACAAATAGCTAATATTTTAATAGCATCCTACTATGCATTCGGATTTAAACCAATTATGATCGGCATATATATATATATATTCTACGCGCATAAATATATGTATAAACATTCGTCGAATAATTTCCTCGAATGTCGTTCGTCCCAAACATTCATTTAAAATATAACCCGGATTTATTTCTATGAACCCAAGGTTTTATATCTCCTCAAGTCATTTAGAAGTTCTAAAATTTTATTTAGGAACCCCTAATATTTATCTTCAAACAATTCTAGTCTTAATTATCCCAATATCAGGTTTGATTTCTAACTAACGATTTCGATCTCGAACACCCTTCTATAGAAAAATCATTACTAATTCAAAAAAATTAGAAAAATACACGGTCGGCGTCCACGTGAGAGTATAGAAAAGATCTAGGAATTTATTTTTTGACAAATATACGAATCGATTCGCTTCCCGGCCAAATCGATTCGCATAGTCAGTTTTCAAAAACTGCTTCTTCTCCAACACCCAAACCTCCATTAATACCCCTCCAAGCTTTTTATCTTCTCTCCCATCATCATCCAACCTCAACCAAAAATATATTAACATATAAAAAGGGTTCTAATCATCCTAGAACCAATAACCAATAATCATTTTCAATTAATTCCAACGTTTCTCAAATTGAATATTATCCGGGTTTTATTCGTTCAAACTTCCGAAAAAACCATTTTGATTCGAGAAACCCAACCCGAAAATCATATAGTTTATCATCAACAACTATAATATGAAAAATCATCACACTAGATAATTAAATCAAGTTCAAACACTTGCCTCGTTGGATAAAATCCGACGTCCCCATGTCGTGAGCCACCGGAGCTAGGGCCGAAAATCCCTTCTTTTCTTCTTATATTCTCTTCTTCCTTTTCTCTCTTCCCTTTATCTCTCTTAGGGCTGAAAAATGAGGGTTGTAAGGGTTTATAAGGATTATCCCCTTATTAAACCCAAAATTGACTTTTATACTCACTTACGAGTCCCTACTAGTCCAAAAATTCCCGGAATCCAAACACTACCCCTAGGTACTTTATTTTGACTATCTCGGCCCATCTGAATCGAACTGTGCATTTGAAATTTCCATTCAAGTTACTTTACAAAAATTCACTATTTAAACCCAACATTTCTTAACACGTGTTTTTCAAGTAAAATATTATCCTTTGTCGCTTTACCTAACTGCGACATGCAATTAAAATAATCCAACTCATTTACTTAGTCCCGTAAGAAAATATAACCCATGTAAATATTAATGCGGCACTTGCAAACTAATATTTACTATTCACTTTAAATTCTCAATTTATTAAATTACACTCACTCATACAATTTAAATATCCATAAATGTTCAGGGTATTACTGTCTGGGATACCTTAGTCACCGCACACGAAGGTGATGAACGTGTTAAGGTTGGAAAAACACAAATGTTAATTTAGCAGTATAATACATTGATCATAGATGACAATGAATCCTTTGATGATTTCTACATATGGTTAACTGATAATTTTACAAAATTACATGCAAATGGTATAACCTATAGTAGAAAAGAAATTATTCAAAAGGTTCTTAGGTCATTGCCTGCTAAGTTTCATAATAAGAGATATGCCATAGAAGAAATGGACGACCCAAACTTGACTCCTGAGTTACAAACTAGCAAGCTAAGAACTGTTGAGATGGAGTTGGAGTTTAAAAAACAATTGATTGCCCAAAATAATAGACCCACTGGTTCTAATGTTGTTTTTTCATCTCAATTGTCTTCACCTAAAATAAGTCCCTTAGACTATGACCTTGACTTAAGTGATGACTGTGATTTGGATCACATTGACAATCAAATAGCCCGTATGAGCAAGCATTTAAAAAAATGTCAAATTCAGAAATGCAATTGCCTCTAAACAAGGCAGACAAAATTATCAAGGTAATCAAAATCACAGACCTCATGAAAGACACGATGACAAATAATCCTATGACAAAGATAAACCCATGATTGACTTAAAAAATGTAAAATGTCATAGATATGGTAGAATGGGACACTATGCCAATAGATGCAAAACTAATTTGAATAAGAACAATAGGGAAAATATATGTAAAACGTGGGACGACTCTAGTGATTCTGATTCAGATGAAACTAAGCAACCCATAATGATGAGTCCAACATATCATTCTTTTCTAAAATCATATACCATGATGATAATGGATGTTTGACTACTAATGATTCTATTGTGCTTGATAATTTTCTTGTTGTATCTGCAAATAATAACATAGTGTCTGCTGATGATAAAAATAACACTAAAAATGATAGTATACGGGAGAGTCTGAGTGAGAACATTGTCGATAAATCTAAAGCATGTGTAAGTTCCACAGAAGAAATGAACACTATAGGTGACACTGCACACGAGACACATAGTGAGTCCGATGATGATATTCCAAATCTTCAAGAGCTATACATGAAAACACTTAAGAAAAGTTCTCGTCTTGATAAGATGGTGAAGCTGTTAAATGAACACGTAGACTTACTGAACCAAGCTATTAGGAAGAATGCTGAAGAATTTACAGCGCAATGTGATGCCCATGAGACTGAAATAAAAGAATTTTCTTCAAAAATTAAAGACTTGTCTGAGAAAAATTATGTTTTAGAGAAAAAATATAAAGTTGCTCTTCTTGAACTTGAAGAATCAAAATAAAAAACTTCAAATGTTTTTAAAAAAATGTTTCCATTTTGGAACTCAACTGAAATCTTATGAAGAAATTGTTTAAGAAAGTAAATTTGATTCTGAAGACGAATCTGGCTTAGGTTTTGGAGAAAAGGTCATTACTAGTAAAAATATTTCTCTTGAAAATGTAATTTTTGTAAAGGAAGGCCGAAAAGTTCAAGGTACTCGAAAAAAACTTATTTTCAAAAATGTCTCTAAGGGTAAACAAAGTGTGTGTACTCAACAACCAAAATCTAATGGTCCATCTAAGTACGTCTATCCTCCTATTAGAAATCAATGTCAAAAACCTAAAGCCAATGACACCTGGGTAACCATTCCTATTAAGGATAAACTAATATTTAAAGACTTGAACAGTAAAGTCAAGTCCTCCACCCATCAGTACTATTCATATTGTGATGTCTATGGCCACTCTATTGCCGAATGTTTTCAAAAGAGACTGCATACACCTACTTATTCAAATTTTAACTATTCTAGGAAGAGTAGGAATACTTATGTTCTCCCAAGACAAACCACATAGAACTCTAATTACAAAAATAAGGGGGGATCTAAACCTAAAAAGAAACCATTTACAAAAGACCAAACAAATCTTTTCTAAATCAAAGGGCAACAAATCTTTAAAAACCATGCCCATTTGGATTAGAAAAGATAACTTGTTACCCCAACTCAAGTGCAATATTGTCATAACAGCTTTTAAGGCACAACGCACTTCACCTGGTTGGTATCTGGATTTCGGATGTTCTAAATATATGACCGAGGATGAAACCAAATTAACAAACAAAATCGACTTCTGCGATAGTAGTGTTGTGTTTGGTGATGGGGTTTCATCTAAGATCATAGGTAAGGGAACATTGCATAAGGAAGGTCTCCCCAAACTAAATGATGTCCATTTAGTTATAGGTCTCAAGGCTAACTTATTAAGTATATCTCAATTTTGTGATTCCAATCATATTGTTACCTTTTCAAAAACTAATTGCAAAATTCTTGATGAAAAGGAAAACTGTATTTTAATAGGAAACAGAAATGAGGATGACTGTTACACAGTCATTCCTAAATCTGAATCCTGTAACATTGTCAGATTAGAAGATGTTGATCTATGGCACAATCGATTGAGATACAAAAATTTTGATAATCTTTGTAGGTTAAGTCCCCAAGAAGTAGTTAGAGGATTACTAAAAATAAAAAACTCTTTTAATCATGTCCGTGGTCCATGTCAAGAAGGTAAAATAAGTAAACCTACTCACAAGAAAGTTAAAGATATTTTAACTACAAAACCTTTGGAATTAATTAACATGGACCTTATGGGTCCTTCTAAAATTGTTAGTTTCTGCGGTAACAGTTATATACTTCGTATTGTGGACGATTACACACGATATACATGGGTGGATATTATAAAAAAAAAATTCTATACCTTCAGTGAGTTCTTAAAAATCCTTTTAAAAATTGAGAACGAGAAGGTCACCTAAGTATGTCGCATCAGAAGTGATAGAGGTGGAGAATTCAAAGATTCTGGTGTTTCAAGATACTGTATAGGCAATGGTTATAAACACGAATTTAGTGTGCCTAAGGCATAACAGTAGAATGGAATTGCGAAACCTAAGAATAGAACCCTACAAGAGATGGATCTAGTAATGTTACATGCGAAAAATCTCCTTAAGTATTTCTAGGTTAAATCCGTCCAAACCACTTGTCATATCATTAATCGTGTCTACCTTAGGAAAAATTCCAAACAAACTTCATATGAACTTTGGTTCCAAAAAAAGCCTAATCTAAAATATTTTAAAACCTTTGGTAGTGTCTGTTATATTTGTAAGGATAGGGAACATCTTTCGAAATTTAACCACCGAGGAGAAAAAGGAATATTTATTGAATATTCTCAAAATAGTAGGGCTTTTCGTGTCTCTAATTGTCGAACCAAAAGTCATTATGGAATCTTTTAATGTAATTGTAAATGATACTAGTGCTGAGAGAACCGTCGTCCTGGATAAGGAAGAAACCAATTTCATCCTTGACTCTCTAGAGTTAGCTGATTCACTGCCACCAGAAACTCCTTCTGTACCTACCTGGGTTTCTAAAGACCATCCCATTGACAAAATTGTTGGTAATCCTTCTGAGCCAGTTAGAACTAGATCCCAACATCAAAAGGTAGCACATTTTGCGTGTTTCGTTTCTCTTGTAGAATCAAAAAATATAAATTATGCCCTTTGTGACTCATTCTGGATTAATGCTATGCAAGAAGAGCTTGTCCAGTTTCAGAGTCATGATGTTTGGTATCTCGTTCCTAGGACAGAAAATAAGAAGGTTATCGGCACTCGATGCATTTTTAAAAACAAAACTGATGAAAATGGAGAGGTCATTAGAAATATGGCGAGGTTAGTAGAACAAGGATACTCTCAGATAGAAGGAATTGACTTTGACGAGACTTTTTTCCCTGTCACTCGTCTTGAGCCGGTTCATCTTCTTTTAGTCATATCATGCCATTTATAATTCAAACTTTTTCAAATGGATGTTAAATCCGCATTTTTAAATGGAATTTTAACTGAGAAAGTATACGTAGAACAACCTAGAGGTTTTATTGATCCCTCTTATCCAGTTCATGTGTTTAGACTTAAGAAAGCCTTATATGATTTGAAGCACGTTTGTCTATATTTTTAGTCTTTCACAGATTTATTCGAGCTGGAAATGATCCAACCTTATTTGTTAGGAAATCAGACAAATATGTTTGAATTGCCCAAGTTTACGTAGATGATATCATTTTCAGTTCAACCTGTCCTAATCAAGTGAAATATTTTTCTGAGATAATACATTCTGAATTTCAGATGTCGTTAATTGGTGAATTACAATGTTTCTTAGGACTAAAAGTTAAACAACTCAATAATGGTCTTTTTATAAATCAATCAAAATATGCATTTGATCTCATTAATAAGTTTGGGTTAGAACACTTTAAACCTATACGCACTCCCATGAGCACAACTACGAAATTATCCAAAGAAGAAAATGGGAAAAATGTTGACCCAGCTCTTTATATAAGTATGATAGGGAGCCTCTTATACCTCACTCCTTCCCGTCCTGATATTACCTAAGACATATGTGTATGTGCAAGATACCAATGTGCACCCAAGGAATCAAACATGTTAAGTGTCAAATGTATCATTAAATATGTCAAGGTTACACTAAAATTTGGTATTTGGTACACTAAGGACACCACTAGTTCTATTGTAGGATACACTGATGACGATTGGGAAGGGTGTTCGGACGATAGTAAAAGTACTTTTGGCGCCTGCTATTATGTAGGAAATAATTTAGTATGATGGAGTAATAAGAAACATAATTGTATTTCTCTATCTTCGACTGAATCAGAATATATTACAGTCGGTAGTTGTTGTTCTCAATTATTATGGATCAAGCAAATGCTTAGTGACTACGGTATTATTGAAGAGAAATTGACAATGTATTGCCATAACCAGAGTTCCATAAGTATATCTAAAAATCCAGTCCAGCACTCCCGAACTAAGCACATAATTATTAGACATCATTTCATTCATGATCTTGTAGAGTCTAAAGAATTAGACATTGAGTATCTTAATACAGAAAAAATAATTAGCTGGTCTGTTTACTAAACCTCTTGATAATATTAGATTTCTTAATGCCATAAGTATGATAGTTCTTACTTAATTAACACATATAGCATAACCTCGATAGTTGCACGCAAATACTTGGTTTCAGAGGATTTAGGGTATGGACGTCTCTCAAATGACAAAAGACGCCTCCTAACATCTATATAATGTAGGAGACCATTGTATCTGCCTTTGCTTATGATAGTGTTTGTGCTGTTTTCATCATACATATTCTCTTGCTTTATCTCTTCTTACCCTATTGTCTATTTAAGCAAAATTGGGGGAGAGGAACTTGAGTACCTGGCTTATATTTTATGAACCTAGTTTATACTTTGTATCTTATTTTGTAATAACTCAACTAATATGCCATCGAGTGTTTATTTGTTTCAGGCATTTTTTTGACCCGTTTGTATAGCTTGTCCTATTTATTAGGGTATTGGCTTATATTGTAGTTAAGTGATGTATTTTATTTCTTTTATTTTCAGTTCTAGGATAGGAAAGGGTAGTTAGATACTTTGTATAGGAAATCTGGGTTTTTTTCTTTTTACCCACGAGTACAGGTTACTCAAGGGAATTTTGTCTCTAATATCCAAAGGGGAAGATTGAGAACACACAATATGATAGACTTACTTGAGCCCATATCATATAGGAGTTCCAGCTAGTTTGGATATTGAGACAAAGTAGGTTAGATTTCCAAGAGTTGCGCTCTCTCTCTTAAAGTATCCAAGCACCAAAAGAAGAAACCAGTCAAATAACCTCATGATCCACCAAAAAGGAAGTTATTTCTACCTCGTGACCACTTTAGGACACTTACACTGCATATTATTGATTTTATATGTGCACAAGGGTCTTATTAATTTTTAGGAATTTTTTAAACCTTTTTAAATCACAAAAACTATTTTTAAAAATTAAAAATTATTTTTCAAAATTAATTAAATTGTGATTTTAAATGTTTAGGGTTAATTTGTAAATATTATTTTTCCTAAAACAATTTGCCCAGGGTAAAAACCGAAAGTGCTAGAGACTTCTGGGGGTCAAAATCATATTTTCTAAAACACAAAAACACGCGTTTCTTGTTGCATCTCAGCCATACACGTTGTTGATGTAAAAAATTAGATCACTCTAATGATTCAATCACAGATAAATAAATGAGATAAAGAATTTTAAAGTGGTTCAGCCTTATAAGAATGGCCTACGTCCACTGTTGCTTTATTGCTGAGTGTTTGGGAATTCTAGATTATAAATTCTATCAAGAAATTCCCTTCTGGATTCAGGGTCCAGGTCCCCTTTCAATGAGGATTGTACAATGTATTTATAGCCCTGAGGCTGTAATGTGAAAGGGTAATACATTAAATGATATACATATGAAAGGGTAATACATTTAATGCCCTCTTTGCGTGTGCGTCTGAATGATAAGCATTTAATGAATCAGTTGAACAGTTGATTATCCAACTATTAATTCTTTGTTCGAGATGCAGTTCGGACCGCCTGAGTTGCTCGGACCGCCTAAGCTTCTCGGTATTCAAGAGTTTCTCGAAGAGGCATTGTTCCTCGGAGCTTGTGAGTTCCTAGGGGAACTAGTCTTCCTCGTTGTAGTCTTGCTCCTCGGAGCGCTTGGGTTCCTCGGGGATGTTGGTTGTTGCCATGTAGATAGCCACGTGTCTTCATATGATTGATCTATGTCAGCAGATTAAATTTGGTATCAATAGAAGCCCCCAATGTTTCATAGTTCGAAATTTGAGGAGTATGGAACATTCTTTCTCGGAATATGGTAGCTTTAAATAGTCTTCCTGACTTTTAGGAACGTTTCCCCTGTATTTATTTCTCCTTCCCAATTCGTAAAATCATGCTTTTTTGGACTTTTCTACGTGCTTCGATTCCCGCATCACTTTTCATCCTTTTAGCCGTTGTTGTCCGCTTTGATTCCCGCGCCACTTTTCATCTTTTTAGCCGCCGGTAACGTAATCATCCTTTTTTGTAATCATTATTTCACCATTTCCCAAGGCAAGGTATTTAAACTTCACAGACGCTCCCATCGCCTTCTACCTTTCAAATTTTTATCTTTGAGTTTTACGTCGTCTCTTCCTACTCTCTTGTGCATTCATCTTTTCCGTCGTTCTTTGTCAGCAGATCCATTCTTTTCCTGTAAGATCTTCTTCTTTCTTCTTCATTTCTTTTATTCATCATCATGATTTACTCTGTTGAGTCTCTTGAAAAGTTTCGCTCTGATTTTTCCATTCCCTCTTGGGTTGTCTTGGAAGAGCTTTCTGAGCCTTCTGATTATTTCAATTTGGTTGAGGGACATTGGTTCCCCAGCCTTTTTATTGCTGAGTGTGGATTTTCTTTTCCACCAAATCCCTTGTGTCTGGAATTCTGTCATTATTTTGACGTCGTTCCTGCGAGAATAGCCCCCAACACATGGAGAATAGTTAATGGGGTGCATAAATTAAATCAAGTTCATGGAACTCGCCTAGGAATTCCAGAAATCATGTATTGCTATAGATGGGCAGTTAATGATAATATTTTTTATTTAAAAACTAGATTTTTAAATAGAGCCTTAGTAGTCAATCTCCCTGATGCCAATAGGGATTATTTTGAACATGGGGTTGTCATAAAAAATTGGCAACACCCTCCATTAGCTGAAGATGAGGTTTACCAGGGTCCCAGATGCCCTCCTTATGGCAATGGGATAGGTTATTTCTATTTTATTTTATTTATTTTGAAATCATGTTTCTTTTGTGTTTGATAAAATGTGCCACTGAAAACAATGTTTATTTATTTGCAGTTGATAGCGAGAGAAAGTGTCCAAAAGATGAAGATGTCAATATAAGGCATTTGAAACTTATCTGGAGTCTGCATCAAAGTGTTGCCGACGAGCACATAGGTCGGCCTCGTATCTGCTCCAGTACAAGAGCTACACCACTTCTTTCACTGCTCGTCCAGTGATAAGTGAATTAGAGCTAGTACCAGCTTCCACCAGCTCATCGCCTGGATCCCATATTCCTTTAAGTGAACGGATGAAGAAGAGAAGACCTCCTACCCTGTTTGAGAAGATTGCCTCCGATTCTGGGGAGGTAAAAAGGAGTAGGATTGATGTCCCAAGGGAGGGGACGAAGAAGACTGATGCAGCTCGTCCAGCTTCTCCTGTTAAAGTTGTCGAGAAGCCCGCAGTGGCTCCGAGCAGGTCTACTGATCCTGGAGAGGTGATTGTGATATCACCAACCAAGGGTTCTTCCTTGGTTAAATCTGTACCTGTTCCCCCGAGAAGGCTGAAGAAGAGATCCTCGGTCAATTTGGCTGATACCATTACTCAGCCCCCAGTTACTGGAACTGGGGAACCCGAGCTCTGTCATGAGCTCGGTGAAGTCCTCGATCATTCCTGAGGTCCAAGGTATTGAAGAAAACCTTACTCGGGACATGGTCACCTCACTAGCTGCTCGTCACCTTGCTTCTGTAAGTCTCTTTACTTTGAATTTTTCATATTTCCTTTGTCATTTCTGTTTCTAACTTGCTTTCTTTTTATGTTCACAATTGACGAGCTGCTTCAATATAATCCTGAAGAAGGATGAAGTGATTAAGGCTTCTTTCTCCTCGTCCAGTGTGGAGGGAGCTCTAGAATAAGCTACAAAGTCTCTGGAAGATTCTCGCCAGAAATATGCTGATGACAAAGCTGTCTGGGAGAAGAAGCTTGCCTCCACAGAGCAGGATAAAGCTCGAGCTGTTGAAGCCTCCAAAGAGTTGGAGAAGAAAAAGAATGCCTTGGAGAAGGCAAATAAAGAGCTCGCAGAGAAGCTCAAAACTGCTGGAGAGCTTGAAGATAAGCTTAGGGTTGCTGAGGAAAGGTTAGGCCAGCTTCAAGAAGTAGGCCGGCAAAAGGAGGAAGAAAAAAATAAATTGAAGGCTACTGAGAACCTGCTGTCTGAGAAACTTTCCTCGGAGAAGCTGAAGAGGAAAGCTGCTGTGAAGAAGTCCTTCAGCTCTGGCTGGGACAAGGGGTGGAATAAGGGGTTGGCTGCCATGGTATCGCAAGTAGACTATGGCAGTCTCAAATACTTTAGGGATGGATGGGTTGCTGCCCTTCAGGAAATGAAGGTCGACGAGTCTTCCGAGCTCTTACAGAGACATATCCCTGGTCCCCCCCCCCCCCCAACTCCAGAAGAATTAGAAGAGGACGAAGCTACCTCTGAAGAGTCTTCGATGGTGATGGGAGATCGTGCCCTAACCATCCAGCCTGCTGCCGAGGAAAATCAGCACATCATTTCTTCCTCCGAGCAACTGCCTACTCTACCCGAGCAGCTATCTCTTCCCTCCGAGAAACCTACCTCTTCATCCCGGCCTCCCAAGAAGGTTTTGGGAGATAAGGAAAAGGTTTAGTGTTGTTTGGGTTTCTCTTTATTTTGTTTGTCTTTATCAAATGTAACTCAGAAGATGTAACTCTGAATTATGATCTAATAAAATTTGAACTTTTTTGCATATTGTTGTCTATCTTTCATTCATACTCTGCTTATTCTTCTTATTGATGATTGCTCTTCTTTCTCTGTTAGTTTCTGGCCAGGATGGAACTGATATCTTCCCATGACACAAAGTTGCTGCAACAATGCAATGAGTACTTTAAGGTTGGTTACACAGACCTGAGTGCTGCACAAGTTGCCGACATCCTTGGTCATGATGCTTCAGAACAGGCAGTGGAAGCATATCAATATCTGAAGTGTCTGCTTGATCGGGCTATAGCCAATAATGTTGCTTATTATGAAATGATCGAGGATCTTCAAAGCACCCTCGAAGACCTTCAGCTTCAATACAAAGAATTCACTGCTTTATTGCATGAGGGGTACGAGAAGAAGTACCAGCAGATTATTGCCGACAAGGGCTACGAGAAGCTTTTTGCTGGGTATGATGTAAGAGAGAGAACCTTGAGAGGTGAGGTCGAAGAATGTAGATAGATTGCTGAGTTGTTGGAAAAGGAAAACAACAACCTGCAAAAGGAGCTATCACAACTGAAGTCTGCAACTTCCACTTCTAGTGCCTTGATCCCAGTGACCGACGAGGGATTTTCGTTCTTAGAGGTTGAGAACGCTAAGTTAAGGGAAGATTTGGACACCTTGAGGAGGTCGGGCCCTTACACATCTTCTCGAGGACGAGCAAGAGCTCCTCGGGGGAGAGCAAGAGCAGCTCGGGTTCTTGTCGAGGAACAGAGGACTCAGTCTGCCTTAGAGAACCAGGCCTTCCAACTAATGGCGAAGAACCAGACATTGTCTGATATATCAAAGAAGATTAGGGTCCTGGAAAAGCAGCTCTCCGCGCAGAAGTCAGTTTTGGAGAATAAGGAAATTTTCATCAAGAATCTCCACGAGCAGCTAGAAAGGCTAACATATCAATTCCACAAATAGCCCAGGGAGTTCTGGATGGCTGGATACAACGAAGCACTATTCCACCTGGATGATCGTATCCAGAATGCCAACAATGAGGGCTACAAGCAAGGCTGGCTGAATGCCTTAGGTGTGTTGAAGCTCGAACAAGGTCATTATCTGTGGGACTATCATGATCCCGGGTTGCTTGACTTGCCTGTGCCACCATACAATTTGGACATGGATTGGATCCCTGCTCGGGCCATTCCTCGGAGCTTAATTTCAAAGTATCTCGGTGACTGCCGTTTACATTCTCAAATCGAGGTATCTCGTCCCGAGCATCTTTTAGATCGACCATCCATGATGAATACAAGGATGTTGAAAGATCTTAATTTCATCAATTCTCCTCTGTCTTTAAATGATTCGCCTGCTGGCGAGGAACCTGTGTCAAAAGCAGAGGGGAAGAGACCAGTAGAATAGGAATTTTTGATGTAATAGTTAGTATACATGTCAATGTAACTGTAACTTCATTATCAATGTAATTTATTTTGAATTCAATGGAAGATTTTCATTTTTGTTTGCAAATCTTGATTGCTATTGTCTTGTATTTATCAAACACTTTATATTTATGCATATTTGTTAAAAATATAACAATATTGTGTTGTTTGTCGACCAACTCAGTAACAATTAAAAAGTTATAAGTATCAATACTGTTGCTCGATCACTTAATAATAAAGTAACGAGTATAAAAATGTTGTTTAAAATGTTTCCAACCAACCAAGGTTGTTAGATTCTCCATGTCGACCAACTACAGTTAGTGGGTTTTTATCCCCGACCAGCTATAGTTAGTCTTTTTGAAATAATTTTATCCATAAAATGTTTCCGACCAACCAAGATCGGTAAATTTTGCTTGTCGACTAACTACGGATGGTGGGTTTTTATCTCCGACCAGCCATAGTTAGTAGACTTTTCTCTTAAATGTTTCCGACCAACCAAGGTCGGTAAATTTTCTTTGTCGACCAACTACAGTTGGTGGGTTTTTATCCCCAACCAGCCATAGTTAGCAACTTTTGCACTTTCTGGAATAATCTTACCTCCCTACCAACATAAGTTGGCATTTGCGAGAATATTTTGTTTCCTAGCCAAACAGGTTGGCATTTTTAGGAATATTTCGTTTCCTAGCCAAACAGGTTGGCATTTTTAGGAATATTTTGTTTCCTAGCCAAACAGGTTGGCATTTTTAGGAATATTTCGTTTCCTAACCAACCAAAGTTGGCATTTTTAGGAATATTTTGTTTCCTAACCAACCGAGGTTGGCATTTTTAGGAATATTTTGCTTCCTAACCAACCGAAGTTGGCATTTTTAGGAATATTTTGCTGCTGAGCAGTCTGAGTTTTGCCGAGTTTTGCCGAGTAGTGTGTAGCACTATTATTCCCCAAAAAATTCTCAATAAAAGGAGAGACTTTAGCAGAATATCTTCATTTTATTCATACTGATGGAACTGTGTTACATATACATCACTGATAATACTTGCGTAGGTGCTCTGCGTTCCATGCATTCTTGAACTCCTCCCCCTCTAGAGTTGTTATTCGATAAGTTCCTGGTCGAATAACTTCTGTAACTCAGTATGGTCCATGCCAATTTTTTTCCAGCTTATTGTGCTTTTGAATTACTTTCTTCAACACATAGTCTCCTTCTTTCAGGTCACACTTCTTCACCCTTTTGTTGTAGAACAAAGTTGTTCGCTGCTGGTAAGCAGCATTTCTAATGGCTGCTTCTTCTCTAACTTCCTCGAGCATGTCTAAATCCAGTCTTCTCATTAAGTCGCTGACAGGTGAATTGAAATTCAGTACCCTGTGTGTTGGAAGGCCCAACTCGGCAGGTATGCGACTTCACTTCCAAACGCTAGCATGTATCGTGATTCTCCAGTTGCTACTCGGGGAGTAGTTCGGTAAGCCCAAAGTACTGATTGTAACTCGTTGATCCAGTTTGCTTTTGCATCATCCAATCTTTTTTTCAAGCCATTTAGCAGCGTTCTGTTTGTCACGTAAGTTTGTCCATTGCTTTGAGGATGGCCTGGTGCTGAGTGGACCTTCAAAATATTTGATTAATGACAATAGGCGGCAAACTCCTCGTTATCAAATTGTGTTCCATGGTCTGTGATGAAGGCATGAGGTAGACCATATCGACAAATGATGTTCTTCCAAACAAATTGGTACACCTTCTCATACGTCATGTCAATGAGTGGCTCAGCTTCTACCCATTTAGTAAAATAATCCACTGCGACGACGAGGTACTTGAACCTTCCTCGGGTCGTTGACAGTGGCCCAACCAAGTCAATTCCCCACATGGCAAATGGCCAAGGGGAAGTTATGGGTGTCAACAATGCTTGTGGAGTTCTTCGTATGGAGGAAAAGCGTTGGCACTTGACACACTTCTTAGCGTAGGCTATACAATCAGCCCTCATCGTTGGCCAGTAGTATCCTTGCGTTATTACCCTTTGTAAAAGCGTCCGACCCGCTACATGTGCTCCACAACACCCTTCGTGGATCTCTTCAATTAATTCTTTCACCTAGGAGGGGTGTACACATCTCTACAAACCTGCCATAAATCCTCGTCTATATAAAACACCATTAGTTAATACATACCGAGCAGCTTTAAACTTCAATTTTTTTGTAGCGAGCTTGTCAATTGGCAATTCTCCCTCCTCGATATACGCCCTGATGGAATCCATCTAAGATGGTCCTAAATCAAGGGTGATAAAGTTCATCGTCAGATCTTCATCTATGCTCCGACCAGCAAACACTTCAATTGGAATTGTTCGTCGTAGCTCGGTGCGAGTAGCTGATGCTAGTCGAGCTAGGGCGTCTACTCTCGCATTCTCCATTCTTGGTATTCTAAACAGCTGAATAGCGGCAAACTCCGACACCAGCTCCTTTGCCTTTGCGTGATATCTGATCATTAATTCTCCTCTAACTGCATATACTCCCATCATTTGGTTTATGATCAATTGAGAACCACTGAAAACAATGACCTATTGCGCCTCCATAATTTTTGCTAAACCAAGTCCTGCAATCATGGCCTCATACTCAGCCTCATTGTTGGAAGCTTTGAATTGGAAACGCAAGGCGTTTTCCATATCGACCTCATCCGGAGTGCTCAGAACTATCCCCGCGTCGCATCCTGCAGTGCAAGATGAGCCATCTACATATAGTCTCCATATAGGTAACTCGTCTTCAAATTTTTGATCAGTTAGAGTTCCTCGGTGAAATATTTGTTTCTTCCTTTCCTCCTCGGATTTTTCTTTCTCTTCGTCGATCATTTCTTCTTGCCCTTTTACCAATCGGAGTTGGTCTGAGCCCAAAGTCAATGATCTTGTAACATCCACTTGCCCTTTTACCAACCGGAGTTGGTCTGAGCTAGTGTTTGTTGATCCTGTAACATCCACGGGTTGATCAGCGAGCAACTCTTATTTCTCGTCTGGAGTCCTCACAACTATCTCTGCGTCACATCCTGTAACATCCACACGCCCTTTTACCAATCGGAATCGGTCTAAGCCTGTGTTTGTTGATCCTGTAACATCCACAGGTTGATCAGCGAGCAACTTTTGTTCCTCAGAGCTATCAGGATAGGTGAACTCCACTATAAAATCTGCTACAGCCTGTCCTTTAAGCGATGATCTGGGTTCATAGACTATATCATATTCACCGAGATCTATTTCCCAGTACATCAATCTTCCTGATTTTTCTGGCTTATGCAGTGCTTGCCTTAATGGCATGTCAGTATATACTACTATAGTATGAGCCTGGAAATATGGCCTCATTCTCCTACTCGCCTCAATCAGCGCCAGTGCCAATTTCTCCAGCCTTGGATATCTGATCTCTGCTCCTCGGAAGGCCTTACTTGTGTAGTAAATTGTTTTTTGTACTCCATTCTCCACTCTGATCAACGCCGAGCTAATTGCATTCTCGAACACTGCAAGGTACAAGTATAATTTTTCTCCTATCACCGGCCTGGACAACAGTGGAGGTGCTCCCAAGTATTTCTTTAAGTCTTGAAAAGCCTTCTCGCATTCATCATTCCACTCAAAAGTCTTTCTGAGTGTCTTGAAGAATGGGAGACATCTATCAGTTGCTCGTGACACAAATTTGTTGAGTGCCGCTACTCGTCCTGTGAGACTCTGTACTTCCTTCTTCGTCGTTGGAGATCGCAGCCCTAACAGAGCTTTGATCTTTTCAGGATTTTCTTCAATGCCTCGTTGATTGATAATGTACCCGAGAAACATGCCTTCTCGTACTCCAAAGATTCACTTCGTCGGGTTCAGCTTCATTTGATATTTATCTAGTTGATCAAAGGTCTGACTTAAGTCAACTAGATGATCGGCAGCTTTCTTGCTTTTCGTCAACATATCGTCAACATAGACTTCCATATTGTCACTGATTTGTTCAGCAATGACCTTGTTCATCATCCTCTGATATGTCGCACCTGCATTTTTCAAACCAAAAGGCATAAAATTATAACAGTAAGTTCCCCCAGGGGTAATGAAAGAAGTGCTCTCCCTGTCTTCAGGTTTCATTTTAATTTTATTGTAGCCAGGATAAGCATCCATGAAACTCAGCAACTCGTGTCCCGAGGTAGCATCCACCAGTTGATCAATTCGGGGCAATGGAAAGTGATCCTTTGGGCATGCTTTGTTGAGGTCGGTGAAGTCTACACACATCCTCCACTTGTTGTTTTTCTTCTTTACCATTACCACATTAGCTAACCAATCTGGATATTTAACATCTTCAATGAAACAAGCTTTCTGGAGCTTCTCGACTTCCTCCTGTATAGCTTGATTCTTCTCGGGACTGAATACTCTTCTTCTCTGCTTCACAGGCTTGATCTCCTTATTCACATTGAGCTCGTGACATAAGAAATTTGGGTCTATCCCAGGCATATCTTCGTGACTCCACGCAAAAGTTTGTCTTCTGCTTCTAAGGAAAGTTATCAACTCCTGTTTTAATGAGGCTTCCAACGATGAACCTATTTGAGTAGTTCGCTCAGGGTGCTCGTCGTCCAGAATGTTGTTTTCAGTAGTTTCCACCACTTGACTCTTCACGAGTTGCGACTCATCTCGAGGATCCAATGTTTTAATTTCTGCACCTTCATCCACTTGATAGGTAGTAGTCTTTTTCGTTGATTCTTCCAGTTCTTCTTGCTCGGTGGATGAATAATAACATTGCCGAGCTACTTTCTGATCACCTTTCACAACTCCTACTCCAAAGTTTGTTGGAAATTTTAGGCACTGATGCACTGTAGATGGTACAGCCTCGAACTTCTTCAATCCTACTCTTCCCATGATGATATTGTATGATGATTGGACATTCTTATCCATCACGAAGAAACATATTCTTTCTGTCCGACAAGCTGGCCACGTACCAATGAATATATCTAACTTGATCGTCCCAAGCGGAAATACTTTCTCACCAGCAAAACCAATGAGGAGTCTGTGGTAAGGCTCCAGTTGAGATAGCTTTAGATTTAAACTATCGAAACACGAGTAGAACATGATGTCTGCCGAGCTACCATTATCGACCAGCACTCTTGAAATCATGACCTCCTTCATTCTCATTTTGATCACCAGCGGGTCATCATGAGGATATAAAACACCTGCGAGGTTATTTTTTGAAAAACCGATAACCAATTTCTCCTTGTTCACCTTTCTCGGACGATCTTCCTCAGCTAGATTTATTCGCTGAATATACGAGCAAGCTTGAGCCTCACCGAGGTAAGCTTTTCTTTTTGCAGTAAGGTCTCCTCCTCCTGCATCTCCTCCTGTAATAACATTACAATCAAATGACCCAAAGCGTATTGAAAATACCTCTCGTTATGGCTGCCTTGGTTTCTTGGGAAGATCGGGGTCATCCTCTGGATCAACTTCATGGTTTCTCTTCTTGTTCTCCTCTGCTCGACGAGGAGATCTAGACCTCTCTCTAGTTTGGTCGTTGTTTCTTCTTTCGCCTCCCCGATCAACGTATTTTGCTAGCTTTCCTCGTCGGATGAGTGTTTCAATCTCATTCTAAAGAGCTATGCAATTTTTGGTCATATGGCCATGATCCTTGTGGAACTCGCAATATTTTTCCCTATTCCTCGTATCAGGGTCTGCCTTCATTTTCTTTGGCCAGTTTATCTCCTCGTTGTTCTTAATTTCTTTCAGGATGTGGTTGATATTTACCTTCAAAGGTGTGTAATTATCAAATTTCCTCAAGACCTCCCATGACGACCTATTTTTGGATTGTTTGTCACCACCATTGTTCTTATGTTCTTTCTTCTTAGCTTTATCACCTTCCACTTTGGTTTCTTTGGCGTCCATATTCTTCTTCGCAGACATAGCCTCCTCGGCATTCATAATCTTGGACGCTTTTCCCATCAGGTCTGCCATGGTTCGAGGTTGATCTTTGGCCAGAGTGTAGTACAACTTGTTTGGCAGTAGTCCACTCATAAAAGCAGTAATCGTTGTCTTCTCTTCATAATCAATGACTTCGAGTTTCTCGTTATTAAAACGAGTTATATAATCTCTGGTACTCTCACCAGCTTTTTTTCTAACACTTAACAAATTTGCTACTCGTTTAACTGGCTTTGCTCCAAAGCAGAAATTCCCAATGAATAGCTCGGCCAGTTGAAGAAAAGTTGAAATCTTACCCCGAGGAAGACTATTATACCATATTTGAGCAGATCCGGTAAGTGTTCTCGAGAATGCTCTGCATCTCATCTCATCTGGGACAGCATAGATGTCGGCTGCAGCTTGGTATTGTTCTATATGAAGGACAGGGTCAGTCTTTCCATCATATTTGGGAGTTACAATGGGTGCTTTGAACTTTGATGGTGTTGGAAAATCAACAATGTCCTGGACAAAAGGCGTTCCTCGAACAAAGGTTCGTTGTAGAGGGTTCTTGGCCTTATCCATTTCCCCTAATCTATCCTCCAGCCTCTGAATAGATCCTTTCCATGCATTATTTCCTTCCTCAGGCCTATTGGTTCGAGCAACTGATCGCGTTGAAGTGGCTTCCAGGGATTTATCTTGACGAGCAGTTGGTCGGTCATAGGATCTATCTTGACGAGCAACTGGTCGCGACTGGGAAGATCCTTCCCTTGAATCTGATGGTCGTCGAAAGCTTCTCGACGCTGCATTAAGAGGACTTTTGTTCCTCCTAGGGCCTAATCGGACGAAAGGAGAAACCCTACTTAATCTTTCCAGTGCGCTGGTCCTTTCTGGGGAAAGGGTGACACGTTGTTCAGTATCTGTGGCCCGCACTGACGAAGTTCGCCCAGGTTGATAAGAAAAATCTTCAGATTCCTCATTGCGATATGAATTAGTACGCCTAGTACGTGAAAAAGGCGCACGGGTATTTCTTTGAATGCTTCGTGGTCCGAAATGGGATGATGCACCGCAATGGAGGGTTTGGATGAGTTGTCGCATTGTTTCTTGCATGACGGTCTGGCCCTGAGCCAGATTTTCCATTATTCCAGTCAGATCTGGAATAATTGGTGGAGCATATGGATTTGGAGGGGTTCCAGCATTTCGATTGCTGGATTCAGGGATATCAGCCATTGGTAATGGATTGTTTTTTATGAAAAACGATATTATCAGTCATTTCCCACAGACTGCGCCAATCTGTTGATGTAAAAAATTAGATCACACTAATAATTCAATCACAGATAAATAAATGAGACAAAGAATTTTAAAGTGGTTCAGCCTTATAAGAATGGCCTACGTCCACTGTTGCTTTATTGCTGAGTGTTTGGGAATTCTAAATTATAAATTCTATCAAGAAATTCCCTTCTGGATTCAGGGTCCAGGTCCCCTTTCAATGAGGATTGTACAATGTATTTGAGAACGTATGTGCTTGTGTTCAACTGAGCAAATTATATATTAAACACCTTTTAACCCAAACAAACCCTAAACATGCAACAATACGTGATTGAATAAGATGATAATCTAAGCAAGAACATTCAAACACATGCTTGTGAGGAAAAATCCCCCAAAGGGGTAAAACCATTTATTTTCATTATAATATTGTAGGCTGTATAATTTCGAATTACAATGAAAATATAAGTGACTAAGAATTACCCTCAGGTGTCGGATTCTGTAGTCGGCGGCTGGAACTATCCCTTTCCAGTAGGGATGCAATGGAGAAGAGAAACGGTTTCTCCACAAGTTTGTCGGCAGGAATTTTCCCTTTCCAGGAGGGCAGCAACGAAGAAGAGAACAGCTTCTTCACAAGGGTTGAATAAACCAAAGTTGTGTTCTTGGGTTACACAAAAAGATTCACAAAGGATTTGTAAATTGTGTGAATCAAAAACCTAGAGTCTAGATGCTCAATAGGTGAAGACTTAGGGCTTTCTGTACTCTGAAAATCGTGTGTATAAGTCTTAGAAAACCACTTCCCATAGTGGGATTAAATAAGAAGTCTCGGGCCTTAAAAATCTGAACACAATCTGTTTATGTTTATCCCAGGCGGACCGGTCCGGGTCTGAGGCAGATTGGTCCGATTTGACCGGATCGGTTCTTTTATTCTGAGGCAGATCGGTCCTTTGATGATCGAATCGGTTCGTTTCCAGGCTTCATCGGTTTGCTTGCGGTCTGGGGTATATTGGCCTTCAGCAGTCGGATCGGTCCGGGTCTGAGGCGGACCGATCCGGTTGACCGGATCGGTTCTTTTATTCCAGGCGAACCGGTCCGGTTCTGTCAGACTTGATTCCTCTTCTTCTTTTGATATTCGGATCTGTTGATGAATGTATGAATCTTGAATTTCTTCAACGGTGTAACGGCGTGCGACATAATAAATTGTTAATGGACAAAAATGTCCTTACAAATCTCCCCCTATGTCTATGTCGGTACATACATAAAAACAAACATCCTAATTATCAAAACAACTAAAAATGCCTATACAAATCTACCCTTCCATGAACCCAAAACTGGAAAGATACAATTGAATAAGACTACAGCGTTTGGTCTTCAATTCTTCAGGAATCTTAACACTTTTCTTATCGGGGTGTGCAATCCAATGATAATCCATGTAGTTCGTAAACACATGAGACAAAGCAAAATACCAAGTGACATATCGAGTTTGAAATGAGATAAACATATATACCAATTTATGAGCAAACTCAACTTTCAAATCTCCCCCATAATAAGATAATTCATTCTCCTCCTTTTTATGATGTCCCCAAATAGACAAATGAGAGAAATAAATCAAATAAGCAAGTGTGGAGTGTCACTAGGATAAAATCACACCATGAATGAACACAAAGCAACCAAGTCGATGATAGCGTAAATGAGGTGGTGTGATTAAATTCGATAGGAAAATCAATGCATACAAACATGACATATGTGCACGATGAATATTGGATATTCCTAGCGAATGAACTCAAATGCTTCCTTTGGTGTAAAATAATGACAATATAAGATATTGACTCGATCAAATCAACAAATCAAAGCTCAAAGTGATTTTCACACCAATAACGTCCAAAACGATTTTATGCTTTTTCAGGACTTTCAAGGAAGTGCAAACCCGTTTAAAGATTCTCCAACCAAACTCCCTCAGATATAATTTTGAATAGAGGCATTCTAAATTCTCAAACTTTGGAGAATTGATGGTGAAACCTAAGTGGCCCATATTTGGCATGAATTGCTTTTTATTGCCTTTAAATTTTTTGGGGCTCTTTTAACCTCTTTGGACCTCGGATATTAAAATTCCTCCATTTTTAGGTCCTTTTTAACGGTGGCTTTTGCGCAAAGGATAGATGATTACCTTTTGCAGCCCCTCCCCGTTATATAAAAACACACAGTCTCACCAAAACGGTTTTTTACATGCATTCCAATCTTGTCAAGTTTTATCGCATATTGTACATTGTATAGACAGAATTGATATGGAAACACTCAAACCAATATGAGATAGACAAGTGCAATAATCAAATATAGCCGTGCATGTGTGCAATAAAGGATATAGGAGTCAAACATGTAGGAAGATATCACTAATTACATCTCAAAGACTCCATACTAAGTAAAGCACATGGATGAAATGATGTAGCCTCTCAAATCTCTATCAAACAGTCACATGGATAAATGGAATGAAGTTGTGACTTGGCTATCTTAAATGCTCATCCATAAAAGAAGCAAAAACAGAAATTTTTTTTTTTTTGGATTTTTCAAAAAATTTATCAAAATAAAATCATTTTGTGCTTTTCTAAAAAAATTTCTTAAAGGAAAATCTTTTTGTATTTTTGTTTTAACGAAAAAAAATGAACAAAAATAAACAAACTAATGGTACATGCTAGCAATAGGCAAATGAAGAAGCAGCATGAAAATCAACCTATGCTAGCAACCAAGACAAGATTCTCAACCGGGAGTAACGGTGGAGTTTTCCAAAGATGGTGACATCTTTTGAACAAACTCCACTAAATCATGTGTTGTCTTGATCAAAAACTTCACTTGCTCGCGAATGTGTGCAAACTCTCCATCATAATGTGCACGCAAAGTGTCATGAGTGGGTGTATGTGCATGAATGTGTGAAGTGGCATGATATGGTACTAAACCCAACTTGGAACAAAACTCCCTAAGATGTCCTCGCTTCTTGCAGTGGGAGCAAACATAAACCGATCTAGGAAGTAATTTGTCAACAATTTTGGGATGAACATTCCTAGACGAGCTCCCATGGGACTCACTCACCAAGGTGGATATAGGCTCAGGTGCATTAAAAGTAGTGAATGTACCGTCATTACCTTTTCCAATATCATTCAAAACGGGATAGAGAACCATCTTATCAACCTTCTCAGGTGCATTCTCTAATGTGACTTGGACCTCTCGTGCTTGTTTGAGATCATCCTCGAGATGGGATACACGTGTCGTCAGACTAGACACCATGTTGGTCAAGTCACCTTTTCTCCTTTTTAGCTCAGCATTCTCTTCCTTCAAATCACAAATCCGAAGACCTAGAATTCTATTTGACCTTATTTGTTTCCATGGTCTCGATAAATAACTTTCGAAAAGCTTTTTGGATCACACTTTCATCACCAACCTCATCCTCACTATCACTTAGAGAGGTGGACATTGCATCTTTCTTACGCTCTCTCCTAAGTTTAGTGGGACACTCAAATTTCTTGTGCCCTATCCCATCGCACTCAAAACATCTTATCTTCTCAATTTCTTTCTTTCTTTCTTTTCCACTCTCATCACAACTCTCTCTTTCTCTAAACAATCTTAAATCTCTCTCTAAAACGGTGATCCTAAGAGCTGACTCTTTATACCACTTCTTGGTTTCAAAAGACTCCGAATCTAACTCGGCGTAAGCGCGTGGGAGATCACACTCGCTCTCACTTGCCTCATCCTCCCCCTCACTCTCATCGCTTTCACTGTCGAGGTGTCCTTGTGACGTAGCATCCTCATCGTCGTGAGAAGCAATGGAGGTACTCACATGACTTGCCATGAGTGCGGTGATGTTAT
Organism: Sambucus nigra; assembly: GCA_949130495.1. NCBI lineage: Eukaryota > Viridiplantae > Streptophyta > Magnoliopsida > Dipsacales > Adoxaceae > Sambucus > Sambucus nigra. The sequence continues at coordinate 592,053,334 of OX422208.1, forward strand.
GCTCATGCAGTGACTCATCTCCACAGTCCGCCGACTCAACCTCACTGTCGTCACAAAGGGTAGCATTTAGGACAACTTTCCCTTTCTCTCTATTCAGACGAGTGGCACACTCAAAGGCTCTATAACCCCTACCATCGCATTCAAAGCATCTCTCACTGTCTGTCTTAGGAGGATCTTTAAAATCTTTTTCATTATTTTTCTCAAAATTCCTTTTATCATTGAAATTTCCACTTTTCTTGAATTTGAGAATTCTTTTGAAATTTTTTGCAAAAAGAGCCAAATCATCTAGGTCAAAATCACACTCAGAATCTGACGTGTCAGTCTCTCTCTTTCTAGATGACTCTACCCTTTTTCTAGCCGACCCCTCACTCCTTCTCTCTTGGGCTTTAAGTGCAATTCCCTTATCTTTAGATTTAGCAGTTTTAGGGAACATGTCAATTTCATAAGTTTGCAAATCTCCTACAAGTTCTTCCAATTTTAGCGTATTTAAATTACCCATAGAATTTAGCACAGTGACTTTAGGGATAAAACGCTCAGGTAAAGAACGAAGAATCTTTTTAACAACTCTAGCATTAGGAATATGTTCACCAAGATTAAATCTAGTATTCACAATGTCAGAAAGTCTAGCATAAAATTCATCAAAGCATTCAGATTCATGCATGGTGATGGTTTCAAATTGAGTTGTCAAATTTTGCAACTTAGATTCTTTCACATCATTAGTTCCTTCATGGGTGAGTTGTAAAACATCCCATGCCTCTTTTGACGTGGTGCACGTCATTATGCGTTTGAACTCATCAGGTGTGACAGACCCAGAAATAGCACTTAGACCCTTAGAATTAAAAGATGACCATTTAAATTCTTCATCAGTCCAAGAAGTGTCAGGTTTTAAGTTGATCACATTATCAACAGTTACGGAGGGAGGAGTCCACCCTCTTTCAACTAAGATCCAGACACGTTCATCAATGGCTTTTAAAACCGACCTCATTCGGGCTTTCCAATAAGCATAATTTGTCCCGTCAAAAACAGGCATTTTATTATATAACTTCTCCATTTGAACACGCACTTTTTTCAAAAATTAATTTTTTCAGAAAATTGATATCTTAGAAAAAAATTGCGGAAAATAGGAATACGCGATAGATTAGCGTAACCTGCTCTGATACCAATTTGAGAACGTATGTGCTTGCGTTCAACTGAGCAAATTATATATTAAACACCTTTTAACCCAAACAAACCCTAAACATGCAACAATATGTGATTGAATAAGATGATAATCTAAGCAAGAACATTCAAACACATGCTTGTGAGGAAAAATACCCCAAAGAGGCAAAACCATTTATTTTCATTATAATATTGTAGGCTGTACAATTTCGGATTACAATGAAAATACAAGTGACTAAGAATTACCCTCAGGTGTCGGATTCTGTAGTCGGCGGCTGGAACTATCCCTTTCCAGTAGGGCTGCAATGGAGAAGAGAAACGGCTTCTCCACAAGTTTGTCGGCTGGAATTTTCCCTTTCCAGGAGGGCAGCAATGAAGAAGAGAACGGCTTCTTCACAAGGGTTGAACAAACAAAAGTTGTGTTCTTGGGTTACACAAAAAGATTCACAAAGGATTTGTAAATTGTGTGAATCAAAAACCTAGAGTCTAGATGCTCAATAGGTGAAGACTTAGGGCTTTTTGTACTCTGAAAATCGTGTGTATAAGTCTTAGAAAACCACTTCCCGTAGTGGGATTAAATAAGAAGTCTCGGGCCTTAAAAATCTGAACACGATCTGTTTATGTTTATCCCAGGCGGACCGGTCCGGGTCTGAGGCGGATCATTCCGATTTGACCGGATCGGTTCTTTTATTCTGAGGTGGATCGGTCCGTTAATGATCGGATCGGTTCGTTTCCAGGCTTCATCGGTTCGCTTGCGGTCGGGATATACTGGCCTTCAGCAGTCGGATCGGTCCGGGTCTGAGGCAGATCGGTCCGGTTGACTGGATCGGTTTTTTTATTCCAGGCGGACCGGTCCGATTCTGTCAGACTTGATTCCTATTCTTCTTTTGATATTCGAATCCGTTGATGAGTGTATGAATCTTGAATTTCTTCAACGGTGTAACGGCGTGCGACATAATAAATTGTTAATGGACAAAAATGTTCTTACAAATATAGCCCTGAGGTTGTAATGTGAAAGGGTAATACATTAAATGATATACATATGAAGGGGTAATACATTTAATCCCCTCTTTGCGTGTGCGTCTGAATGATAAGCATTTAATGAATCAGTTGAACTGTTGATTATCCAGCTATTAATGCTTTGTTCGAGATGCAGCTCGGACCGCCTGAGTTGCTCGGAACGCCTAAGCTTCTCGGTACTCAAGAGTTCCTCGGAGAGGCATTGTTCCTCGGAGCTTATGAGTTCCTCGGGGAACTAGTCTTCCTCGTTGTAGTCTTGCTCCTCGGAGCGCTTGGGTTCCTCGGGGATGTTGGTTGTTGCCATGTAGATAGCCACGTGTCTTCATATGATTGATCCATGTCAGCAGATTAAATTTGGTATCAACACACGTGTTGGTCATTCAACAGTTGGATTTGTGTTTCTTTTATGACTCAGTTATGAGAAGCGATCATAGCCTTTGGATCAAATTAATCAACGCTCTGCATACGTTCTTAGTTAATCCAAGTGAACCTAAATGGACCAATCATCAATCGTTTAATCATCGCCTATGTTCAATCGTTAGATTAAGAGTCAGTTAGTCAGCCTTAGTCTCAACCCTTGATTTGAGTCGGTGTTCTCGATCCTTCCACGACTAGTATAAAAGTATGCCTTTGGTCTTCATTTGGGAACTTTTTCTCATTCGTCTAAATTGAGAGAAAAAACAGAGAAGAATAAGAGAGAAGTGAGGAAACCCTGTTCGTCCAAAGTTCAAATCTCTAGTGTTTTCCTCCTAAACACCATACACCCAAACCTTCCAGTTTCATATACCATAAAACCCTAACTTGAGTGTTAGATCTAGGGTTTCTATGAGTAAAGGTGTTGGGTTATTTTCACATTTGAAGACCTCTTCAAACTAGTGTCTCTATTAGAACCTATCTCTAAGAAAATCTCGAATTTCTCTGTATAAATCTTGAGTTTTTCCAAAGAGAAAATCACACGATCATTTATAGGTTTTTATCTCTTTCGGATCTTTAAATTTGTTGTTATTTTCTAAAAGTTCCTTCTCTATTTTCAAATTGTTTTTGAAAAATAGACTTATGTTTTTTTTTCAAAGAGATCTTAAGAACGCTTATGTCTCTCGGATTGTATTTCACATTTTGTGAAATAAAGTTATTCATAAATAAAAGTTGAGACATATAGGATCTTGGCTAGTTTTGATACCAAGATTGTTTTTCTGATTCAATTTGAAAAAGAAGTCTAAGTTTCAAAAATTGTTCGTGCATGTCAAATAGAAGTTTATGATTTGTAGGATCCTGTCTATATAACTATTTTGAGAGGTTTGAGTTGCATTTCTGCATTTAGTTCACATCACGACCACCTACACTCTCACACGAACACTTAGTATAGTGGTTCTTTTTTAGAAACTGGGTGTTGTAAGAGCTGCTACAATCAACGAACAAGGACAAAGCAGGGAAGTTGTTGTGGTAGATCAAAATCAAGTCAGAAGCCTTCGAGAGTGGAGTAACTCGTGTAGGTATATTTTCTTGACTTAGATGTGGGATCTTGACTTGCATGCTTAGTGTTGTAACTTGTATTGTGATTGTTTCTAGTGGATTTTTTTTTCTCTGTGGAGGGGGTCATGGATGTTTCCTTTACTTTAGGGTTTTACCACATTAAAAATTATGTGTTCATTTCCTTGAATGTTCTTAATTTCTTATGTGAATGGTTTCTCATTTAAGACTTGGTAATAGGTTTTGATTTTAAAAACCTAAGGTAATCAAACTAACAGATGTAGAATACATATTCAGAACACAGTTCAAAACACATCTTGTGTTATATTTCAAAATGAGTTTTGTTCAAGGAGTTTATTATCAGAATTTACTTAATTTATAACGTTTTGTTACTAACTTAGTAAATAATCATTTTCAGTTTAAACTACTAGCAGGCCTACCCCAACACCTATCAATTGGTAAGTCATCATGACAGGTGGATAAGATCCCACCATGAGTCCATATGTCTAAAACTAACCACAAGGCTGATGAAATTTGACCACCATGAGTGCATATTCTTACAGATAACACTTGACTACAAGTGGATGCTAATAATTTAGTCAAAGTAAAGTAACTGGAAAAATCATAACATACAAATACATGAAAATAAGAAGTTGAACCATAAGTCGATTTCAAATGTACAAACATGAGTAATGACAAATGTTTAGTACTAAAGATGATCATTGTAAAGCTTCATAAAAATAAAGGTTTTAGAAGTATTAATCCAAAGCAGCATATCTAGCTTTAAGGGCAACTCCAGGAACCTGATCAGCTTCTAGTTCAATCGAGGGAACAACTGTAGTAAGGACTTCGGCCACGATGGTATCCTGGGAAGTAGGATGAGGGGTCTCCTCAATGATGATCTGATCGGTTCCACCGACCTGATCGTCCTCGGTAGCAAAATCATTAACTTCCATCAGCTACTCAACGACCAAAGTTATGGCCTCGTCATCACCACCTTCCCACTTATTGACTACATCTAATATTTTTGGGTAGTGCTTCATAACCCTCCTTTTGAGATACTCATAACTATCTATCAATATTATAGTCAATAGACGACTTGAATTTTTCCATTGCGGTCTCCTAGGCCTTGGCTAGGGATTCATTAGCTTGAACAAGATCTCGTTTCACCTTAGTCATATTAAGATTATCCTTATCAAGTGTTTGCTTGGACACTATTGTAGACACCTCACTCTGTTACCCCCCTAACTCTCCTTAGGTCCCTAGTACCTCCACTCATCATCGCAAACCCAGGTCATGTCCCGAGTACTGACTTGGAAGCCATCGGGAACCCCCCGGCTCAGTTTGACCCAAAAGTCAAACTCCTCGTCTCGACCGAGACTCAGTGAATCTTCAAAGGGCACTGAATACCCTTTCCAACGGTCTGCCCCGTGCGCGATTCCGACTTACCATGAGGACGAACGCGCCGTTTGCGTCCGAAACCTAACCTAGAGGCCATCGTGCGCTCCCGGGCTCAAACTAAGTCAACTCTTCATCTCGACCAAGGCTGAATGAATCTTAGAAGGGCACTGAATACCCTTTCCAACGGTCCGTCCCGTGCACAATTCTGACTTTCCTTGCGGATGAACGATCCGTTTGACTCCGGGAAGCCACCGAGCACTTCCCGAGCCCAGTTGACTAAAGTCAACTCTCCAAACCGGGTCAAACTTTTTGGAATGTCGAAGTACATCTCCTAACCTTTCCAATGGTGCGCGATTCAGACTTACCATGCGAACGAACGATCCGTTTGCGTTCGCACGATTCCCCGTCTAATGGATCGACAAACGCTTCCGAGCCACATTTGACCCAAAGTCAACTCCCGAACTCGGGAGCAATCCAAAGGACTTTTGAAGGTCTCTGAATTACCTTTCCAACGATATGCCCCGTGCGCGATTCTGACCAACAGTTTTCCCTCGGAGGCTAATTTTCTGAAAAATCCTGAGGCACACTGCCAAATGGAAGGTCCCAGACCCTGCCTATCGGCACCTGCCGATAGGCAGTGCCATGACTGAGTCGATCGGCAGTCCCCTGGGCCTATAAAAGGAGGCCTTGGCCTCATTTACAGGGGGAGCCCAGATCTAATAGAAATCTCTCTGAACGAATTCCAGAAACCTCTCTCGAAGGCAGCGTGATTTCAACTTCCAAACCCCTTTTTCACTTCCACTTTTCATCATCCCTTTCATCAAACTTGATGAATTAACCACTCTCCATCGCCACCCAAGCTCAAGGGATGCTCCCAAATGTTCAAGATCAAGCTCAAGATCTTCAAGAAGGTCCAACTTTCTCAAACTCTCTCTTTAATTCTCTTGAATTCCCAATAACTTGTTTTCTTACTTATCACTTTTATTATCTCATCCCACACATCATAAAAATACTTTTTATCTAGTATTATTGCACATCTCCTATTTTCATATAAATAAAAACCCAAAAAACAAGAAAAATAGGGTTTGCTCATAAATTCCAAGTAGGGATTCTCACACCTTTTCCACACTTTTCTCACAACTAAAACACTTTTTTTCTACATGCATACACACACTTACAAATAAGAGATTTCTCCATTCCCACCCTTGATCGTATGCGAACTACGTGGACTTTGATGACTTTATAGGCTATGTAGGCGTCTCGGTGTAAAACCCGAGGCTCGAGTCCTTTTTCTCACTTTTTCTCTCATTTTCTATCTTCTCTAAATCCATTTTTCTTATATTCTGTATACTTGCTCTTAGTGACGTATTGCTCCATATACGTTATCGTTCCATTATAATGATCAACGTTGGGGTAATCGCGTAAATCTTATTTTTCTAATATTATTCTTATATCTTCCTACGGATGACTCGCTTTATCTTTTCCATTATATAAGTCGAGGATTCCTACCTCCATTCTATATATACACATGCACACATATCACGGGGGGGAAATATAAAGGAAAATAACAAATATCCATGAGAGACCGAAAGGGCGGAATGGGTGCCTAACACCTTCCCATTTCGTAACTAAGCCTCCGAACCCTTTCCGAATCATTTTGGTTTCGCATGCACCAGTATGTCTTTAGAAGCCATCCGTCGGGGTGGCTTTTCCTTTTTCTTTTGTCTGTTTTGAGTAAAATAGAGTGGCGACTCTGAATCTCTCTACATTTTTTACACCTCACAAAAATCGACGCCGGCCGAAGCGCTCTCCCGAGAGAGGGGACGCGCGGGACCCGAAGGATCCCTTCCTCCCTCCGTGGATGGGGATCGGGGGATAGCCACAGTGGCGACTCTGCTGGGGATTATTTTTATTATATTTTGAGGGCTTGACTCTTTTTACATGGATGCTATATTTGTTTATGTTCCACACCCCCGCCCCATATCTGCATGTTCCCTTTTCTCACATGCCTATCCCATGCCTATGCTTATATTCACACGCTTGTAGAAAATTCTCCTTGTAGACTTCACACCACGTGCACCTAGGATCACATGTATATCCCCATGTTGCACGCATCACCCATCCATACTTAGTGTACCTTTTGGGTACTTCTACTTGGCTCCCTGTTTTGGCATAATCAAGAAAGGCATTATCATCATAAGATACTAATAAGAGAATCATGCATGATTCACATGATATCACCAAAGAGCATTGCTATTTACCAAATTTTACCCAGTAACTGGAGGGTCACTTCGTGATGGGCGCTGATCCGGTAGGTCGCAGTTAGCCTAAGCGATATGACTCTCACCTTCCATCGGCCAAGTACCTTCAACGTATATCGAACGGTTCCCCCGCATCGTACCGCTTGACCGAAGTCATGATGGGAGGTATATCGCAGGGAATCCGTTCACGTAGGCCGAGTATATCGAATTCTCTCTCACACGTACCGTCCCCACGAGGTATATGGTGAAGCAATTCACGTACACTCAGGTATATCAAATGGCTTGTCCACACGTACCGATTGCCTGCCAGAGCAAGACGTATATCGTGGAAGTCACGCCAAAGGGGGGAACCCATGCCGATTCACCCAAACAACTACATACCCGCATATAGGTGTCAAACCTAGGACACGAACTTTAGATTGTCGGTTTTGACCCGCAACTCTTCCGAAATTCCAGGTCGACCTGCCGCCCATCTTTTCGCGCATTTTTTAAAACGGTACCCTATCCGCGAACCTGGTTACAAGTCCAAACGTAGCTTTGCATATATTAAGACCCCCACTTTTCCAGGCTCGGGTCCCGTCCGGCATTGCATTTAGGAGAATTAAATACAAGTGAGAACATAATAATCATAATAATCATGCTGAGTTCCGTCTCCGAAAACATTTCTCCCTTTTTATCAAAAATCCAAAAACATTTCTCCCTTCTTTATCAAAAATCCAAAAAATAGTTTCTTCTCATCCTACGCCTTCTCAGGTCGATCGCACGCCCTTGGCTTGGCTCCTTATTGGCTTCGGTCTTCAGTCAAATCACCCTCAAGTTTTATCCGTTCCTCTACCACTTCTTTCGAGTCCGAAATTCATCCATCTTCCATGGAGAATGCGGATCAAGCACCAGTCATACAACTGGATCTGCCGACAGTCCTAGCTCAGCTCATGGCTAAGATTGACAACCTCCAAGCTGAGGTCCGAGAAATGCAACGAAACCAAGTTCCTATGCCTCAAGAGACCGAGGCCCTATTCCCTCGTGCTATGGGTCCACCCGAGCCCATCTAGGTCCCGGAGGAATATCAGCAGGCTCCACATGCCCTCTTACTAATGGGCCGCCGCCTGCCTAGCTTCCAATGCCAAACATTGCACAGCCTATGGCTAACTTGCCTGTGGTTGCTGATCCGAAGGAGGAGGAGTTGAACAAATTCAAAGAATATCTTAAGATGCTCACCAAGAAGTTTGACCAAGTCAGGATCTCTGGAAATTACATGGACTACACCCATATGTCTCCTTATCCTAAAGCGAGGTTACCCGAGAAGTTCAAGATGCCAAATATCGAGAAGTTCAGGGGGAGTGGCCCCCCAATTGTTCACCTTCGCAGTTATCATCGTTCCATAACTCTCCTAGGGGATTCTAAAGAGGTGATGGCCCAATTATTTCAACAAACTTTGAAGGACAGTGCCCTCTGATGGCTTTTATCTCTTGAGGAATCCAGAATCCATAGTTGGGAGGATGTAGCCCGAGAATTCATGTCGCAGTATAAATACAACGAAGAGCTCGAGGTCACCCGTCGTGATTTAGAGCTGCTCAAACAAAACTCTAGAGAATCATTCAGTAACTTTATAGCCCGATGGAGGGATAAATCAGCTACCATGACCAATCGGCCATCTGAAGAAGAACAGGTCAACATAGTGAAGAAGAATTTCTTACCCCATGTCCGAGCAACCATCGGAGGACAGTACTACCCCCACTTTCGAGCTCTCAGAGAAGCAGGAGTAGAAATCGAGGAAGGTCTTGCCAAAACAGAAGTTAAACCGAAGAAGGTGTCCGGACAGTTCACCCCCAGAAAATATGACAAGCCTACCAATACTACGGTCTCAACCATCAACAACATCTCTCAACCAACCAAATCATGGGCACCAGAAAGCCGCCCTGCTCCCGTCCGAAGGGAATACACTGAGCTTCATGCTCCCCTCTCCAAAGTTTACCAGGCCCTGTTAAGCCGAAACCTTATAAAACCCTTGGATCCCCGTCCGTTACCAAATCCACTCCCAAGAAATTTCAAGACCGATGCTCATTGCGCCTTTCACCAAACAACTGGTCATACCGCCTACCAATGCTTCCACCTTCGAAACATAATCCAAGATCTCATTGACCGGGGTACCATCGCCCCACCAGCCAATCCTAAACCAAACACTACTCATAACCCACTCCCAAATCACACCAATGCCATCTTCTTGGAAGAAAACCCGAATTTCAATACGTCAACCCAGATCACACCTTTATACCTTCCTAAACAACTTTGCTCATATTTCCTCCTACACCCTACTAGCCCTGCTGATCAGGCACTGTCACTCCTTACCAGAGCGTGCATCACTTTCCAGACCTGTTCTGAAAGTGGAAGTATGGAATTATCAGATGTGTTAAACCAACTCCTAGAGTTCGGGCTGAAATTGCCCTCACAGATGATTATCGACTGCCAGAGGTTCAGTACGTTATTTTTGGAAGCACGAAAATGGGCTCGAGAATCAGATGGGTGGATGGTACCAACCGACGAAGTCTGCATAGATGATGTTGTCCAGATCATGGCGAAAGCATTCAGGCAAACCAACAACATTTGTAGTATCACCGAGTTATTTGATGCTTTGAAGCTACAAGGGCACCTGGTCCCTTCACCCTTACACATCCCCACAGAATGGGAAGACCTATATGAAGAGGCCGTTGAAGTCGTGGAATGCATTGACTTCACAAGGGAAAACATAATTGTTGCCACCGGATGGGGGGAAGAATTCGAAGATTCGAGCGAAGAACAAGTTTCAGAAAGAACTGGCCCAGTAGCCGACTTATGTGGGATGATATCATTTGAGGAACTCCTCGGAGAAATAGATAGGGTGGCAGAATAACCTGAGATCGATGAAGAAACTGGATTTAAGTTTTTCCCTTCTTCAGTAAATCACATGACCAGATCTGGGAGACATTACCAAGTTCCGAGATCGCTACCAGCAAATGACAAGGGGAAGGGCGTTGAAAACCTTCCTATGCCAGAAATGACCCTCGAGGAGAGCAAGATCCTTGATCAACTGAAGAAAACTCAAGCTAACATCACCCTATGGGGGCTTTTCATGTCTTCCCAGCTGCACAGAAATGCTTTAATCAAGTTGCTCACTAGACCTATAGTTCCTCCTTCTACCACACCAGAAGAAGCGATAAATTTGGTCGGATCCTTGACCTCCACCGGAATGTTGTCCTTTTCTGAAGAAGAAACCCCCAAAATTGGGCCGAATCACAACCATGCACTCAACATCTCTGTCGAAATTATGGGGAAGGTGGTACCACTTTCTCTTGTTGATAACGGATCCGCTTTAAATGTCTGCCCACTGAGAACCTTCAAATGTTTAGGCCTAAAAGGAAGTGACCTCGATCCAACCTTCGCTGCAGTGCGTGCCTACGATAATACCTGTCGGGAGGTGATCGAATCCATAAAACTTACAATAGGGGTTGGACCTATAAACTCTATCGTCGAGTTTCAAGTCATTGATATCCCGGCCTGTTTCAACCTGTTGCTCGGACAACCCTGGCTCCACAATATAAAGGGTGTCTCTTCCTCATTCCATCAGAAATTGAAGTTCTTCACTGATGGGCAAGTCATCACCATCTTGGGTGACGACGGTAGCGCCGAGGGTGCAAGCACCAGCAGTCCAATTCTCGAGATACAACATGGGTCAAATGATATGATCCTATCAGGATTCCGAGTTGAGCCATCCCTACTCCCAGAAGGGGTCGGTTTCAAAGAAAGGGTTTATCCAGAATATGACCCTCATGGCAATGTCAATGTGATTCAGATGTTCAGAAATATGCACTTCATGCCCGGATTGGGGCTAGGACAAAGGAAGTAGGGGATACTTGAGCCCATCGAAATGAATAAAGCTTTACCTCCTTGCGTCTTGGGATATCAACCATCAGAACCAGAGCTCAGAATGATCAACCAGACTCGATCAAAGAGAGGGTTAGACTGCATCCAAACTATCTCAAGAGACTCCTTAAATGGATGATTTATCAAAAAGGACGAAGACTTCCCCTTTTGCGGCTTTCCAGAACCGTGGTATGACCATACAGATAAGAAGACGAAGCCGGGAATGGAGATTTTTTTCCAAGATAGCTACCCATGGGCCGAGAGTTTCCCACACCGCGTACAACCGCTTATCAAAGATACTGAAGAGACTGAAGAAAGTAACTCTGAAGATTCCTTTAACCTACAGACACTGGGGCTGGCTCTCTGCATGGTTCATTCAGGCACTACATCACTGGACCCCTCTCGTCTGATTAAAGCTGCTGATACACCTCTCCTCAACTGGCATGCTGCGCCAGTTCTACCTCTTGAAATCTCCCCTAACCCCAATGTCTACCCTATTTCTTCTACTATTGTCAATCCTTGCTCAAATGTAATCGAGACCTCTTTTGACGAGGTTCTCAATGCTATTTTTCCTATCAATGAAATAAACGAAGATTTTGAGTATCTTGCTGTGCCTTACATTAATTGTGTAGATTCTAATCAAACTTTTGATGATGATGATTTTTGCAAATGAATAATTCTTAACTGATTTAAATAAGATTAATAACAAACAACATAATCGCGTTCAAGTTAATGAAAAAGAGACCGTTGTTATCAATCTCGGTCCTAGTAGCCAACTGCACGAGATTAGGATAGGGGCCACCCTTAATGAGCGTGAGCGCGCATAACTCAAAGAATTGCTAAAGGAGTTCGTGGATGTCTTCGCATGGTCCTACGACGACATGCCCGGTATTGACCCCGAAATAGCTCATCATGAGATCCCCACTCTCCCAGATGCCAAACCAGTTAAACAAAAATTGAGAAAGCTATGCACCGAATGGTCGCTCAAGGTCAAAGAAGAGGTGGTCAAATAGTTGAACATGGGTTTCATTCGAGTAATCGAATATCCCACATGGCTAGCCAACATTGTATATGTACCAAAAGCAGGAGGGAAGGTTCGAATGTGTGTGGATTACCGAGATTTAAACAAAGCCTCTCCGAAGGATGATTATCCGCTACCCAACATCGACATGATCGTGGACAACACAGCCAGTCATGCTCTCAAGTCATTCATCGATGGATGTACCGGATACAACCAAATCAAGATGCACCTCGACCACCAAGAGAAAACTGCATTCATCACCCCATGGGGGAGCTTTTGCTACACCGTTATGCCATTCGGTCTCAAGAACGCTGGGGATACTTACCAAAGGGCCGCCACAACCATCCTGCACGATTTGATTCACAAAGAGGTCGAGGTTTACGTGGATGATATGCTTATCAAGTCTAAAACTAGATAAGGTCATGTTCCCGCTCTCCGGAAGTTCTTCGAACGACTGCGACAGTATCAGATGCAACTTGATCCGCAGAAATGCGTCTTCGGCGTTACAAAGGGAAAACTCTTAGGATTCATGGTCAGTGAGAAGGGGATAGAAGCAAATCCCGCCAAGCTGAAATCCATACTTGAGATGCCACCTCCCCGAACAGAGAAAGAAGTCCGAGGTTTCCTTGGTAAATTATAATATATCAGCCGGTTCATCAGCCAGCTAACTTCCATCTGTGAACCAATATCCAAGCTCCTCCAAAAGGATTCAACCAAGGTCTGGAACGAGGCCTGCCAAGAAGCTTTTGACCGAATCAAACAATACCTAACCCAACCTCCAGTCCTCATGCCACCACAGCCTGGTCTCCCTTTTATCTTATACCTAACCATAACTGACACTGCAGCCGGGGCTTTGCTAGACCAATACCTTGAAGACTCCAGCAAAGAAAGAGTCATCTATTATGCCAGTCTCAAATTGGCCGGGTACGAGGTCAACTACACTGCTCCAGAAAAGCATGCGTCGCGCTTGTCTAGGTCACCCAAAAGTTTATGACCCTACATGCTCGCCTTCCCCATTAAACTTGTATCCCGAATGGATCCCATTAAATACCTACTCGAAAAACCCGCCTTATCCAGTCGAATGGCCCGATGGTTGATGCTCCTAATCGAGTTTGATATCGTGTACGTCACACAGAAAGCCGTTAAAGGAAAATCCATCTCTAACTACCTCGCTGACTACCCTGTAGAAGAAACAGATGTCTGGATCTCCGAATTCCCAAATGAAAATTACCTCTGCACCACTCCAGACTGCCTCCGATGGAAAATATTCTTCGATGTCGCTGCCAATAAAAAGGGATACTCCTGGTCGCCCCAGATGACTCCCACACTCCTATCGCCATAAAATTGGATTTCCCTTGCACCAACAACATGACAGAATACGAGGCATGCACAGTGGGCCTCAAGGTCGCTCTTAAGAAAAGTATTCAACACCTTGATGTATACGGGGATTCTGCCCTTATCATCGGTCAAGTGCTCAGAAAGTGGAAAGTCAATGATGAAAAGCTCCAACCCTTTCATGCCCAATTAGAAGAGTTAGCCTCCTAATTCCGAGATATCACCTTCCATTACCTACCCCGAGCAAAGAATAACCTAGCCGATGCTCTCGCTACTTTGGCCTCCATGGTCGACATGCCCGAGGGAATAACAATGACCCCCTTCCTAGTTTAAAAGCAAGACAAACCAACCCATTGTTACCATATTGATCTTGTCACCACAGAAGATCCTGAGCTAGCCAATTACTGGTACTATGATATTTGGTGCCTCCTCAAACATGGTAAGTATCTCGAGGGTTCAAACAAGAATGACCGAGATACCCTCCGAAGGCTGGCCGCTCAGTACATCATCTGTCATAAAGCACTACTCAAGAGAAATTTCGATGGAACTCATTTGCACTATATCGCAGGGGCTGACATTGAAAAGATAATGCAGAAAATCCACAGCAGGGAATGCGGGCCCCACATGAACGGTCACATGCTTGCCAAGAAGATCATCCGACAAGGCTACTATTGGACCACCATGGCCTAGGATTGCACCGCCTATGTTAGGAGATGCCCTAAATGCCAACAGTTCTCCAATCTTCAACACTTGCCTCCGCGGGAATTATACAACATGACTTCTCCCTGGCCGTTCTCCACCTGGGGTATTGACATCATAGGGAAGGTTACACCAAAAGCGTCAAACGGGCATGAGTTCATCCTGGTTGCCATCGATTACTTCACCAAATGGGTCGAAGCTGAGTCATACGTAGTATTAAATGCCAAGAAGGTGGCCAAATTCATCAAGAAAAATATCATCTGTCGATATGGAGTCCCGCACGAGCTAGTGTCAGATAACGATTTGCACTTCAAGGCAAAAGTCACAGAAGTTGTCAACGAGTATGGGATTCAGAGACATAAATCTTCTCCATACCGACCTCAGACCAATGGTGCAGTTGAAGCCACCAATAAAAACCTCAAAGCCATCATCAGTAAGATGACCGAAAGTTGTAGAGACTGGGCCGACCGGATCCCATACACCCTTTGGGGCTATTAAACCTCAATCCGAACCTCTACTGGGGCTACCCCTTAGTCCTTGGTCTACGGCATGGAAGCAGTCCTACCTGTGGAGCTAGAAATACCCTCGCTACACGTCATGCTCGAAAGTAAGGTTAGTGAAGAAGACTGGTGCCAAGACCGTCTTGATGAGCTAACCTTCCTAGATGAACGGAGATTAAAAGCTCTTTACCACATACAAGGGTATCATCACCGAATAGCGCGATCGTTCAATAAGAAAGTCAAGGACCGCATTGTCCGGGAGGGGGATTTAGTCCTCAAGGAGATGATAGAACCCATCTAGGACCCCAGAGGAAAATTCAAGCCCAATTGGAGCGGCCCTTACATCGCGAAGAAGATTTTATTTGGCGGTGCCGCCATGCTCACTGACCTGGATGGGGAAGAGATGGCCCGTCTAGTCAATCTGGACCGTCTCAAGAAATTCTACCCCTAGTCCAAAATCTCGGCGCGCTACGACACTTCTCATCCCCCTTCTATTCTAAAAAAAACTCTCCATTTCCCTCTACCCAGAACTACGTGGGCCTGATCCTCTACAAAAAACCATTTTTAAAACTTTTCAAAAAAAAATAGAGGTACGTAGGCAGCTCATACATCCCACATGGGCACGGCCCCTTCTTTTTCATAAAAATATATTCCTTTCTTATCCCCGAGAACGGCAGTTTATTCTAAACATCTACTTGAACAAAAGGATTATGTATGCCTTAGCAATCGGTGTAGATAATTCAAAACGCAAAATTCATCAAAAGGCACAGCTGGATGATCAGAAACTTGTTTATTTCATTAATAAGAAACTATAGTACATATTACATAAGAAAAAGGAACGGATAACTCCTTTCCCCCCTACTACCATAAAAACTAGATAAAATCCCCCACATCTGTTACATAAATAAACTCCCCAAGAGTCCTACCCACAGCTACCCGAAGAGCCTGCACCCTCATCATCTACATCCTGAGGACCCCAAGTTTCTCCTGCCTGAATGGAATGCATCAAACACTTCATAGACCGATGAGCCTTAACCATATTTGAAAAGACCACAACACCCCCTTCCATGGAGTCATACAAAACAAACCACCTCTGACCGGTCTTTACTGCCAACATCTTACTGACTACTTTCCTCCATAACCACTTCATATAATCTTTGGGGACATAGAAAACCTTTCCAACAGACTGAGAGGGACGGGTAGATGGACGTCGATTTTCCCACAGAGATCCAAGCAACAGATGCAGGCGCTCAGTCAAATCTTCTACCGGAAAGAAATTTGAGGTCCGAGGAGGCACGACCTGCACCCAGCCAAATTAGCGCAAAAGTCACCAAGGGAAATAAAAAGAGGTCTGCCTGAGACCAACTAGCCGCACATATGAATAATCTCCTAGCTCCAGAATAGGCTGCAACTGTCCCCACCAAGGCACTGACCAATACATCCCACAAGCCCCATGCTCCACAAGCCAATTCTCCCAGTTCTCAACATACAGGCCCATGCGGATGAAGTAGAGTGAAAAGAAGTTGGGTATAGTCGACAAAGGATATTCTAGAGGAGTCGATAAGCGGAATCTTTCAGACAACCACATGAACAGCATCACAGGGCTACCCTTTAAAAAGTCGGAACGACCTTCTTTCCAGGCATCCAGGCCATTCAGAGTCTCCGCCAATATTACCGCCGCAGGATTGCGACGATATGACATCCATGAAATAATGGCTGCAAGTTGTGAGTCCACTCGCATCTCCCCAGTCACCAACAACAATTTTGAAACCAGGCCCAGAACAACGGCTCCAGCATAGCCAGCATCACTTACTTCCCGCGAACGCACGGACTGCAACACCGCCGGGAGGGAGATCATTCCTTCGGCAACCAATGACCTGGCCGCCGAAGGAGAAATATAAAGAAGCCCGGCCAATAAATCCCTAGGAGAGCGAGAAAATTCGAGCAAAGCCGCAGCAACACTAGGATTCACACCTAGTATGGCGAAAAATTCCTCGTAGGTAGGACAAACTTTTTCCAACCCAAAGCGGAATACATGATCTTCGGGTTACCATAATTGTACCGCCGCTGTCAGCATATTCCACTCAAAAGGCCGATTGCGCCACAAGGAAACTCGGCGCATGTTAAAAGCATCATAATCAATAATATAAGAGTACATAGCTTCCAAGGCTTCGAGGTAGTTGACAAACTCGGTGCTACCATGGAGAGCCATCTTGTAGGGCAAAGAGATAGTAGGCAAGTGGATAAGGATACAAAGGAGTGATGAAAACACTCCACCCTCACCCCCTCTTATATACTTGAGAACTCTCACAAAAGACATAATCCCTGCAGAAATCGGAAGGACTCCTACCCCACAAAGGTACTAAAGGCTGAAGAGGGCACCAATCAAAGCTTTCAATTGATTGGACTGGACTGAACTGCCGATAGGCAGGCCAGGGTTCTTGCCGATCGGCAACCCCCCATTTTTGGAAATTTCCTCCTTTCTTTTTTTGTCAAATCAGAAAAACTCCATAAAAATAAATTGATATTCTCAAAAGAATTTCGGGAATCCTTTTTTCTCCTTATATAATTCCCCTTTTAAATAAAATAACTTCCCTTTGAAAAATTCCAAGAATACTCCTATTTTACGGTCTCAATAGCAAATTAAAAGGCGCATATGCATGCATTCATTCATCATTAAAAAAAAGATAGCCAAAAAACTACATTGCATTGCATATATATATGTTTTCTGTGTTACATCATTTTGCAGGAAATAAAGAAAAATCCAAAAACAACGGGACTCATCCCGAACCCACATTTCACTACCTCTCTCTCTCTCAAGAGCTTCCACCCCTGCGACGCGCTCTCTTCCCCCTACGGCGAGACGACGCGCCACCACTACCCGAGCCAGAGTCTTCCCCGGATGAGGCTGATGGCACCAAGCAAGAAGGAACAGGGACAGCATCCCGAATGTGGGTAGTCTCCGATGATATCCAGTCTCTGATGTCCCTGAGCCAAGTGGTCGACACCCGAATTTGCTGCAAGTAAAAGGCAGAATCAGTATCAGACAAAAGAAATCAAAAAGAGGAAAAGGACCGAAAGGTTTACCGCAGGACGAAAGACCTCCTCTGTCAAACCCATCTCCTCCGGATCCATCGCAAGGGGACGGTGAAACATCGACACTATCCCTCCATCAGCCCGCCGGATGTTGTACGAAGGAGTGTGCATCCGAACAAAAGGGACCTCCGAGGTCGCCGCCGCCGCAGGTGCCGATGGACCACCACCACTGTGAGAAGACCCCACCGCCCGACTCGAACCAGCAGGAGGGAAAAGCAAAGAATCATTTATACTGGGCGCCATCATCCAGCTCGTCACAAAATCCATATAGTCATACGGCGCGTCTGTATCAGTGTATAAATCATAAGACTCACCGATCATCGTCGTGATCCTCTCATCCTCCAACAACTATCGCTCCCACCTCATAGACATAGGAGGTTGTGCGGGAGGCACCACCACCTCCTCCTCAGCAATCTGACAGATCATCCTCTCCCTGAGATACCAGGAATGGCCAAACTCATGGGCCAACAAACGCCTCATCTGCGCGTTCACCCCAGTCGCCCCCGTATCCTGAATAGCGGTCCCCCAAGGATAAAAGGTCACCTGAAAATCCACAAGACAAGCGTGAGTCGATAAAAGATCAAAAGGTGCAAAAACCAAGATTGAAAAGGAAAAGGCCTTACCCGACCACTAGTCAGGTCATTCAAGACCTGACGCACCGCCTCCAGGGAAAGAGATCCCTTCGACTGCCGGTTGGCCTTACGCCATCAGCACAGTCTGCAGAAGTCCCCAACATTGTCGTCCTTCAAAGCAATCAGCGGGGTGTTGCACCCAATCACCTCATAGAACCACGTCTGAATTCACAAAAAGGGACGCATAAGGAAAATGCGAATGCATGAAAGGAAAATGCACAAAGTAAAGAATACCTCAAGGAGATATGTGGCTCCAGTAAAAGTCTGCCGGCAGCACCGGCTGAATGCATCCAAAGAAGAGTAAAGGGTCACCAAGGTCAGACTCCCCCAATCATAGAAAGGGATGTTCAAAAACATCCTCAAGTACGACAAAAACCATAAATGGACGACGTCGCCGCTCGACGCCACCATGAAACCTCCCAGCACCAACAAGATGAACAACCGGGCCATCTGCCTCACTTACAGCTCGTCCTCCACATCAATCACCCTGCTCAGCAAAACATCCTTCAGCAAGGACAGTCGGATAGAATCCCTAGAGACTATCCTCCTCACATCACCGAGTGCCGCATAAACCGCCTCCGGCCTCACCCATAAAGAGCGATCCACCTCTATCTGGTCCCCGTTACAATCTAGCCCCAGCAGTTGCTGCACATCTCTGGGAGTCACCGTCATCTCCTCGAAGACAAAATGAAAAGTGTGGGTAGTGTCCCACCACCTTTCCCCCAAGGCACACAAAATGGCTGTTGAACGAGGCATCTCATCCAGCGCAGCCGCTAACCTCCCAAAACTCGCTGAAGATACCATCCAGCACACCACGGGTGGAAAATGCTCCCAAACATCCCTAAGCCCCGTCGTCCCGCGGGCACGCATGTTCTTCAAGGAAATATCCGACTGGAAAAAGGAAAAAATCAGTCAAAGGTCAAGGAAAAGGGAAAAATCACCCAAAAAGAAAAAATGCCAAAGGTCAGGTTACTTACATAACCGTCAGAAATCACTCTCGAAGAGCGATGACGCGACGGCTCCCGCAACAAGGTCCGTTCATCCACAACCGACTCGAATGCATCGAAGGCATTCTCGTTCCCCAAAGTAAGGGGCACCCTGTCCCTCCAATCCACATTCGCCCAGTCATCAACGGCCAATCATTCCCGATAGACAGCGGTACTCACAAATGCGGCCATTTCTTGAAGATCGGAACGCTAGAGCAATTCGCAGAGAGAAATCGCGAAAAGAGAGAAGGCAAGAAGCTGTGAAAAATGAAGGGGATTCGCCCCTTTATATAGGAGGCCAAGCGCCATGCCGATCGGCACTGACACTAGCAATACCGATCGGCACTGACTCCTCACCTTCCCGAGGCAGCCCAAAAGTTCGTGCCACTGCCGAATGGCACCCCTCATACCATGCCGACCGGCATCCTCCTTAAAATTTTGTACAGAAATTACCAGAAAATACCAGGAAACCTAAAAAAATCCCCAAAAAATTTCTAAAAATACCAGGTGGGATTTAGAACATTTCTCATCAAGAAAATTTCACACTCCTTCAGGAGACACACCATTTTCCTCAACGGAGCCCTCAAAATCCAAGTAAATGACCTCTCGGGCAAAGCGCCCGGACCACCTAGCCACCTCCTCATCAGACTTTAAAAAAGGCCTCCCCGGCCATCGGATACCCGGTGCGATTCATTATCACATGGTATTTTTCCCAGCGGAAATCGGAAGAACCACTCGCCTCGAGCGATCTCTCCCAAGGGGCAATCCAAATTTCCCCCAGCCCATTCATCGTTCCTCAGTGGAACCTCAAATCCAATGCTTATCCCCCAAACGGAACCCCTCTTCCCCAGCGGAATCCTCAAAAGTTAAATGAAAACTCCTCCCATCAAGGCTCCAGAAAATCCCTAAAGGATCATATGATCAATTCCCGAGTGGAATTCTCTCACAACATCCAAAATAGGTTGTTTCCCCCTGCGAGGTCTCCTATAAAGCTTCCCCTAGCTATCAGCTCCCCAGCTCAAATCGTAATCACAAAGCTATTCCTTCAACAGAATCAAAATACAATCTTTACCCACTCTTGGGTCAGAATTGGCCCCGGTCTTGGATCGTCACCTCAGTTAGGTCAGAATTGACCTCGGTCCTCGGTCGTCACCACTCTTAGGTCAAAATTGACCCCGATCTTGGATCGTCACCCCAGTTAGGTCAGAATTGACCTCGGTCCTCGGTCGTCACCACTCTTGGGTCAGAATTGACCTCGGTCTTGGATCGTCACCTCAGTTAGGTCAGAATTTACCTTGGTCCTTGATCGTCACCACTCTTGGGTCAGAATTGACCCCGGTCTTGAATCGTCACCTAAATCAGGTCGAAATCGACCTCGGTCCTTGGTCGTTACCACTCTTGGGTCAGAATTGACCCCGGTCTTAGATCGTCACCTCAGTTAGGTCAGAATTGACCTTGGTCCTCGGTCGTCACCACTCTTAGGTCAGAATTGACCCCGGTCTTAGATCGTCACCTCAGTTAGGTCAGAATTGACCTCAGTCCTCGGTCGTCACCACTCTTGGGTCAGAATTGGCCCTGATCTTAGATCATCACCTTAGTTAGGTCAGAATTGACCTCGATCCTCGGTCGTCACCACTCTTGGGTTAGAATTGACCCCGATCTTGGATCGTCACCTTAGTTAGGTCAGAATTGACCTCGGTCATCGGTCGTCACCACTCTTGGGTCAGAATTGACCCCGATCTTGGATCGTCACCTTAGTTAGGTTAGAATTAATCTCGGTCCTCGATCGTCACCACTCTTGGGTCAGAATTGACCCCGTCTTAGATCGTCACCTCAGTTAGGTCAGAATTGACCTCAGTCCTCGGTCGTCACCACTCATGGGTCAGAATTGACCCCGGTCTTGGATCGTCACTTCAGTTAGGTCAGAATTGACCTCAGTTCTCGGTCGTCACCACTCTTGGGTTAGAATTGACCCCAGTCTTGGATCGTCACCTTAGTTAGGTCAGAATTGACCTCGATCCTCGGTCGCCACCACTCTTGGGTCATAATTGACCCTGGTCTTGGATCGTCACCTCAGTTAGGTCAGAATTGACCTCGGTCCTCGGTCGTCACCACTCTTGGGTCATAATTGACCCCGATCTTGGATCGTCACCTAAATCAGGTCGAAATCGACCTCGGTCCTCGATCATCACCACTCTTAGGTCAGAACTGACCTCGACCCTCTGCATTGGTCATCCTCATTTCCTTAGGTCCTCAAAACCGACCTCGACCCGCTGAATTGGTCACCCTCACTTCCTTAGGCCCGTAGATTCATCTTTGATCCATGGAATTGATCATCCCCAACATACTTCTTAGGTCCTCGGAATCGACCTTGACCCTCTGAGTCGGTCATACTCCCTCAAAGGCATCATGCGGTGTCTAATCGACGGCTATCACTTGTTCCAAACTCACCCGTTGAGGGGCTCTGTAGACACCTCACTCTGTTACCCCCTAACTCTCCTTAGGTCCCTAGTACCTCCACTCATCATCACAAACCCAGGTCACGTCATGGGTACTGACCTGGAAGCCATCGGGCACCCCCCGGCTCAGTTTGACCCAAAAGTCAAACTCCTCATCTCGATTGAGACTAAATGAATCTTCAAAGGGCACTGAATACCCTTTCCAACGATCTACCCCGTGCGCGATTCTGACTTACCATGAGGACGAACGCGCCGTTTGCGTCCGAAACCTGACCTAGAGGCCACTGGGCGCTCCCGGGCTCTGTTTGACCTAAGTCAACTCTTCAGCTTGACCAAGGCTGAATGAATCTTCGAAGGGCACTGAATACCCTTTCCAACGATCCATCCCATGTGCAATTCTGACTTTCCATGCGGACGAATGATCCGTTTGACTCCGGGAAGCCACCAAGCACTTCCCGAGCTTGGTTGATTAAAGTCAACTCTCCAAACCGGGTTAAACTTTTTGGAATGTCAAAGTACATCTCCTAACCTTTCCAATGGTATGCCCCGTGCGCGATTCAGACTTACCATGGGGACGAATGATCCGTTTGCGTCCGCACGATTCCCCGTCCAATGGACCGACAAACGCTTCCGAGCCACATTTGACCCAAAGTCAACTCCCAAACTCGAGAGTTTCCCTCGGCAGCTAATTTTCCAAAAAAGCCTGAGGCGCACTGCCAAATGGCAGGTCCCAGACCCTGCCTATGGGCACCTGCCGATAGGCAGTGCCATGACAGGGCCGATCGGCAGTCCCCTGGGCCTATAAAAGGAGGCCTTGGCCTCATTTGCAGGGGGAGCCCAGATCTGATAGAAATCTCTCTGAACGAATCCCAGAAACCTCTCTCGAAGGCAGCGTGATTTCAACTTCCAAACCCCTTTTCACTTCCACTTTTCATCATCCCTTACATCAAACTTGATGAATTAACCACTCTCCATCGCCACCCAAGCTCAAGGGCAGCTCCCAAACATTCAAGATCAAGATCAAGATCTTCAAGAAGGTCCAACTTTCTCAAAGTCTCTCTTAAATTCTCTTGAATTCCCAATAACTTGTTTTCTTACTTATCACTTTTATTATCTCATCCCACACATTATAAATATACTTTTTATCTAGTATTATTGCACATCTCCTATTTTCATATAAATAAAAACCCAAAAAACAAGAAAAAGAGGGTTTGCTCATAAATTCCAAGTAGGGATTCTCACACCTTTTCCACACTTTTCTCACAACTAAAACACTTTTTTTCTACACACACACACACACTTACAAATAAGAGATTTCTCCATTTGGATTTATGGGTTAAACCCCACCCTCGATCATATGCGAACTACGTGGACTTTGATGCCTTTATAGGCTACGTAGGCGTCTCGGGGTAAAACCCGAGGCTCGAGTCCTTTTTCTCACTTTTTCTCTCATTTTCTATCTTCTCTAAATCCATTTTTCTTATATTCTATATACTTGCTCTTAGTGACGTATTGCTCCATATGCGTTATCATTCCATTATAATGATCAACGTTGGGGTAGTCGCGTAAATCTTATTTTTTTAATATTATTCTTATATCTTCCTACGGATGACTCGCTTTATCTTTTCCATGATATAACTCAAGGATTCCTACCTCCATTCTATATATACACATGCACACATATCACGGGGGGGAAATATAAAGGAAAATAGCAAATATCCATGAGAGACCGAAAGGGCGGAATGGGTGCCTAACACCTTCCCATTTCGTAACTAAGCCTCCGAACCCTTTCCGAATCATTTTGGTTTCGCACGCACCAGTATGTCTTTGGAAGCCATCCTTCGGGGTGGATTCCCCTTTTTATTTTGCTTATTTTGAGTAAAATAGACTGGCGACTTTGAATCTCTCTACATTTTTCACACCTCACAAAAATCGACGCCGGTCGAAGCGCTCTGCCGAGAGAGGGGACGCACGGGACCCGAAGGATCCCTTCCTCCCTCCATGGATGGGGATCGGGGGATGGCCACAACTATCATCTCGTTATTAGCCTTCTTTAAATCCTTTTCAAGGCTACTGAACTTGACGACATCAGTGCTAGCCTGGTCCTCCAACTTACAGACCTCCTCATCTGCCTTGCCGAGGGACATTGTCTTGGCGATCACCTCGTCGTCCTTCTCTCCAAGATCACCATAAGTATTTTGGAGCTCGTCAATAGTTTTCTTTAGGTTATCTTTCAATTGAGTATTCTCCTTTGTGAGCGCCGTAATGATGCTCTTTTGTTCTTTATAAGCAACGTGATTAGTCACGGCCTTCTTATTTAAAATGGTGGAATCCATCGAACTCTCGCACTAAAAAACATAAAGAGTCAGAAAATAAAAAAAAATTAGAAAAAATACAAATGAGCATAACTTAAGCAGACTTACCACAGCCAAACGATGCTGCGCCAACCTTCATAAGGGATCAGGGTCATAAACCCTCAAGAATTCAAAGTCCTTGCTATGCGCATAATAATCATACATGTCAGTATCGTTATTCATGTGCTGGAAGATGGAATTAAGGTCATTTTTTAATTCCTCGATAGTTATAAGGTGGTCAGGGTCAAACTTGAAGTCCTCGACCTCACCATAACGGTAGGTCAATCCCTAACCACGAATGAGCCGATGAGAGGGTCATCCTTCAACTTGGATCCTCTTAATGGCAGGCATGAATGGCCTGGAATCAATTTTTTGTGGGGCCTTGGGATCACTTTGAGTTATGGGGGCTTCAAGAGGCCTCTTCTCCCTCAAAACAACATGAACAAAGGACATGGGGACTACCCTTTTACTCCGCTCGAGAAGCAGTCTCGGCCTGCTTCTTTTTGGCATCTGCCCTAATTTGGTCATTAATTATCTTCTTGGCCTTGGCCTCAGCACCGGCTTACCTTTTCTGCTCAGCCTCTATCTTCTTGTGGCAGGCTATATCCATGGAAGTGCAATCAAGTGTTTGAGGCATCATCCCATATGTATATTCAATAATGAAGTCCGAAGTAGTAAGAGTGAAAGTTTCACAAAATCAATATTCAGTCATTTCACACGAGTTGAGCAAAAAAGAACAAAAATGGCAAAGTATTGTTACTTGCTTCAACTTTTTCTCAGCACCCTGGTTAGACTTTATGCCCTAATTAACTTCAAGTGGTGCCTCTTTTACCATTTGAGTCATTTTCTCTATGGGAGGAGCACCACTAGGAGGAATGTGATACCCAACGCTAATGAAGTTAGACACGGTTAAAAGATATTTAGATTTTGAGGGATTAGCAATGTAGTAAGTCCCAACCAGGTCCAATAGCACAGTAGGAAGCATGGGAGATTTCTCACTGAAAAGTTGAATAAAGATGTTAACATAATACAAATCAAAGGGAAAAAGAAAGAAAAATAAAGTAGAGGTTTACCAAAAAAAAATTCCCAACCCACTAGCGGGGAACCTTACACGCCTTATCCTTCTCATGGACTCAAAATTCCCAATCACCCTTAATGAACACAAACTGGTTCTTTTAACTATGGTTAATGGTCTGGACGACCTTAACCATCCTCAAATGGAATTTTTTATATGAGAAATAATAATACCTTAAGGATTTAGCATTGTCCTTTAGGCTATGGACATACCTAAATACGAACCTGGTGAGTTCAAAGACTATTTGGTCCTTCCAGAACATCATGGACCCAAGAATTATCCTATAGGCATGGGGAAAGATGCACTTAATGATAGGGTGTAAAGGGAGATGAAGTTCAACTTAGAGGGACCACATAGGAGGCAAACCTCATCTGAGTTCAGAGTATCATAAACTCTCTCATCGCAGTCCTAAGGCCAAGTGAAAATGCTAATAGGGATGTTATATTTCTCTCTAAAGTCATCCAACTTACCCTCTATCACATCACATGTATGCTATTTGGCATAAATGTTAAAGGGATCATAGGAGTAAGTTGAACTCCTGGAGGTACTCTTCTCACCAGATGGAACCTCACCAGGAATGGAGATGTAGTAGGTCTCTCACACATAGGTCTCTCAACTGATGATTCCAAATCAATAATAGAGACATCCAAAATTGTGTTCACCATATTACAAACACCAAGGTGATATTTAGTTTGGTCAGACACTTCAGGCCCTATGAATTTGGGACCTTCAAACTACACACCTATAGGCAAAGGGGAAAAACCACCAGAGGAAGCTACAACTGGAGTATATTTAGGATGGCCAGGCTCGTCTTCGGTTTAATAACTTGGAGGGGTTTTAGGAACCTCCTGACAACGATGCCCATGGAAGATAATTCTAGTTGGGTTAAATATTCTAACCACCTTTGGACGTAAGGTTTATAGCTCATCAAGGAAAAAATAGAATTTTGGGTATACCAGGGTTCGGGGGATATTCGGTGTCAGAAACCAAAAGCTTGGGCAAGATTAAACCCTATAAATCTTAAAAAGACTTAAAATAGAGAAACCATAAGCCAACCATCTCAATGAACACCTAAGATGAATACACTCCCAATCAACCAACCACAATAGCCACCAATAACAAATTAAATCGAGAAAGGAAGAAATGGAAGAAAATTTATTTTGGATCCCTAGAAAAGAAAATGACGTACCTGGAGCCCTAAAAAGGAGAAGACAGATGAAAATGACACACAATCTTTGTCTAAAAATGGGGGGAGCTGGAGACTCACTGGAAAGGGATTTCTCATGAAGAAGTTGGGCAAAACTAAAAGTCAACAGAGAAAAGATTTCCATAGAAGAAGAGGATTTGAGAGAGTAAGGGGTTTTCTTTCTCTAGAAAGCCAAATGCAAGTTTGAAATGCCAGAAAGTTTGTGACAGTTCAAATTTTGATATTTTATACTATTTTGAAGGCAATAATTGCACCCACTTATAACACATGACGTCACGCGCAACATGATTATGCCAGATGCCGATTCTCAGCATCTGAAATGTGTCATGCTCAATCTCAAGTGGAAATTTTACAAGTATATATGTTCGGCACGCTTCGAGAAGCCTCCGAGTTGACTAAAACTACTGAAGCCGATAACTTTCCCAACGATTAATACTTCACTAGTTCAATCTGCTCAGCACACACTGCAAAGTCATAATACCTCAGAGGATACACCACATTCCTCAATTATAAGAAAAGTCTTGGGGGCTTTGTTGTACCATGAATATGGTGCAACCACATAACTAATCATAGAGCAATAATTGGGCTCATCCATTCCCTAAAGCAGGTCAAATCAGAACCATTCTCGTCGGCTCATGTCATTTTGCTCGGCCCCAGTGTCACAGACGGTTAGCTTAACTCGATTAGCTCACAACATCCAACTCTGTTACTTAACATCGTTATAACAAACATATACCTAATGACGAGGTGACGTCAGGGGTACTCACTGAACACACTCATGTGGGAGATAGTTAAATATTCCCCCATTATATGCAGTTAACAGGGCCTTAAAAATCTTCCCCCACTTACATGAAAAGGTGTGACGTTACAAATTATAAGGGCACGATACCTGTCCCACTATACTCCCTCTCATTTGTTAGCTTATAAAGTAGCACAAAATCCCTTATTATAACCATCATTCATTCATAGTTGCTACCCATTGAAATAAATATAATACACACCACACATGTGGATGTAGGCATCACTTTGGACCAAATCACATAAACCCATTTTCCATCTCTTTCTCTCATATCTTTCTCTAAAACTTCCTCTAAATCAATGTAACTTTGACATGTATATCTTTATCTGTTATAGTTTAAGATTAGTGTTTTTAAGTTAAGTCCCTAATCCATATAGTAGTTTTAGACGATAACAAGTAGATATGAGAGGTTCAATAGGATCAGGAGTACTTTAATAAGTGTTAATTGGATCATTTGAAGAAGACTTTGTACTTTCTGATATAGCAAGAGAAGCCACTTATTCCTTTTCTCTTTCCTCCCTCAAAGACACATATTTCAAAGCTTCTATTTACTTAGGAGTTAGCTTCCTCTTATGGGAAGAAACATAATCGGCAGGAAGTGGAGCTTCTACAAGAATACAAAATAGCTAAGCAAAGGCCAAAATAGTTAAACACGAGAGTATAAGAAGTGGCAAAAAGCCTTACCAGAAAAAGAGGTCTTAAAAGGCTATTTGGTAGTATGTAAAGGCTTCAGATGAACTTTGGTGTAGTTTCACCACCAATCCTCAAAGACTTTGTTGCTCATTCATTAAATTCAGCTCCATATATGCTAAAGGTATCTTAAACTTTATGATAATTGGCAATCCATTTAAAAAAATGTCTTTAAAATTTGAGAAAACCTAGAAAACAAATGAGGATTGTCTAGACTCCTCATAGGAATTGGTTTCGATTCATAGAAACCAAATTGCCTAGAAAATTAAGTAGGCAAATAGATTTCCCTAAAGTATCTGGAATTGGGGGCACCGGGAGGTGACGTTCCACATTATAAATCTATAAAAATCAAGAATATTCCTCAGTATGGGTCTAACTATTCTACATGAGTGAGTTTTTTCAAAATTGAAGCAAAACAGTAAGGAGCCTCAATAGCTGTCAACAAAAGCTGCAAGTGAGCGATTGGTCTGTCAAACTCTAGACATCTAAACATGGTGATAAAAGCATCGAAGCTCTTAATGTTAAGCAAAAAGCACTAATAAAAATAAAATATCAAAACTCAGAGTTACCTTTGACATGTCCAATCTCTAGAAAATAGGCATGTAACCACATTTGAAGGATCCAAAGTGGTCCACCTTGATTGGCATTGAATGGGTCCTTTATAAGATCAGAACATATTTTATAAAGAGAGCCTAAAAGGCATGGATCAAGGGCTACTTCTCTACACTTCACAAGAATATCAGTTAAGAATGAATATTCTAACATCACTCTCTAAGACTAAACAAAAAAGATGTGTTTTAATAGCCAGAGTATAAGAAAATAAAAATACTTTTGTTCATCCGTAATTGTGGTAATTTTCATGCGTTTGTTAATGAAAGTGGAGTATAATAAGTGGATATTTTCACTTCGGAGCTTCAATGGGATGTCAGCTAAGGGTATATGAGGATGTGCATCCTCCCTAATAGCTTTAAAGCCAGTTAGCTGGCAAATATCCATCACAATGGGACTTGTCATCCCAAAATTAAGCTCAGAGTAGTTGAATATTGAGTTCCAAAAGTGAATAGCACTGAAAATAACGAATGTGTCATGTTCAATTTCCTCTAGACTGAGTTTAATAGTCATAAATGTCGGCCATCTCTATATCTCTTACATTGGCAACGAGCATTCAGTTTACCCACTTGGGCCATGTGTTGTTGTCCAACTTCTTGGGCTAAACTTTATACCTGAATGAGAAAGGTGCTTTGAGGCAAGTTAAAATTTCTATGAGGAGGTTATAATCCCCAAACATGGGATAGAAAATAGAGACAGAAGGGCCCACAGTGGAGCAAGGAGCTCCCTATGAGGTTTTAATGGGATAGATAATACTTCCAATAATAATGGAGTTATTTATTGAGAGTGTGTTGATGGTTTCGTCATATTAAAGGTAAACATCAGAACATTCAAAGTTGGACGCCATTCATGATGAAGAGTTTAAAGATAGAGAAAGTAGTCTTGAGAGCTGAAAGTTTGCTTGGAGAGAGAAAATGAACGATAAAAAGGTATATAAGTAAATAAAGGAGCTTATATAGCTTAGTGGTGCTGTTTGAAATGCAAAGTAATCCGAAGTAAATATTAACACATGTCTCTGAGAACATTTCTTCCAAAAGTGGAATTACGGGGAAGTGGGGAGACAAAAAGGTGCCTTGATTTTCTCCATCAGTTAAAATGATCTCATAATTATAGTTATGGGCATTAGTATCCCAAGTAATTAAAATTAAATATTGGGAGTCTCGAGGCAATCAAATATATTAGTTGAAGAGAATTGCAAAAGTTCTCTATTTTATGGGAAGTAATTATTTCAATTGGCAGCTAAAAGTGATTATTTGGACACTTCCACACGTGCAATGAGATTTGGTGGGACCCTACCAATAATAAAACACGCATGTAGACCAGGCCATAGTTAAGAAATTCTTTGTCTAAAATTACAAAAACAATTACGAGTACATGTAATATACCAAATTTGGTTATGGCATTGAATGTTCATCAAATGGCTAGAATAAATATTATGCCAAGGTGACAAAATTAGTTAAATTGAGAAATTATATACCAAACAAATGAGAAAATATGTTGAATATACATAACACGTTGGTTTCACTGCACACCATTAACAAAGATTGAAAACATAATGATGCCCTTTCATTAATACTTCGAAGTTTGAAAATTAAAAAAACATGAAAGTAATACAAATCAATCTCTTTGGATGGAACAATAATGTGAAAATGCATAAGTAAAAAATTTATGGAATGTATTCCATAAAGAAACGATTTGATTTTGTTTTGATTTTACATAAGTAAGATCTCGAGCCACCTTCAGCAAAAAAGACCATAGTGCTGAAAACTTAGAACCATCTCTTTGGCTTCTTTATGTAACGGCCTAGATATGAAGGCAGTCTCTTTTAGTGAAAGAGTATAAAATCCATAGTCTCCAGGGTTACCATGCTCATGAACAAAAACTAAGGAGAAATTCTTCAAATCCTTCCAATCCTCCAAGATACGACTGGCTTTAGCAAAAACATCACAATGAAAAGCCATGCATTCCTCATAATCTTTGAATTCAACATCATGAATCAATGTTTTAACAAAATAGAGATAAGATTTGAGGACGAAGGAAATCTGAGCCATGGGGATTAGAAGAAAGCCTTCGAAGTTTTGAGCAATCTCTGACACCGCGCCTAATTAAATACCAGATGATCAGCCCTTTATTAAATTAAAGTCAAAGTGAACGGTTGGTTAATTCTCAACATCACTGTCGCAAAATAATTATTTCCAATTTAAACACCCTAAATAATTAAGCTAAGTATCAAAACAATTTAAAGTCTTATTTTTACTTTATTAAATTCCAATATGAAAACCTTTTTAATACCCAACAGTTATGTATCACATAAATACTAAGGATGGCAATTAACACACAAGAATTAAACCATCTAGATAAACCAAACCAAGTTTAAGAACTATAAATGAAATCATCCTGACAAGAGTTAAATCCCAAAGAGTATTGAATACTGGAAATATAAATGAACATAAATCTCTGACAAATCCACACAGAATAGGAAATTGAGCGACACATGCCCTAACTATAAAGATCTAAAATAATACTGAGTCAATGACGAGGTTGTCTAAACCAAGGGCCTGCAACTCCCACATAAGCTGCATCACGTCCAATCCAAAGAACCTATGCATTACGCCCCAGTGGCTGGGCACCTGTAATACATACATATATATATATACAAGAGAGAGAAAGAAATGAGAGAAAGCGGGTCAGAGCCCGAGTATAAAACAGTTTTAAAAATAGTTTAGCAAGTATTTAAAATGCTTGTCGGCTAATATAACCACCATGTTAGTGCGCGACACTCTTTTGAAAATTATCACCTCTTACCTAGTGTGCACGCCTACCATATTACTTATCAAATAAATCTATCAAATTTATTCTCATGAAGTTTTATCTCGAGAAATACTAAGGCCATGACATTTAGTTTAAAAAAATTAATCTCTTCCATTTCTTACGTTACTTAGAACCACTCAATTCGTTACAAAATTCACGAACACTTGATATGAAGCTGGAGCATTTAACATATATATACAAGAGAGAGAAAGAAATGACAGAAAATAGGTTAGAGCCCGAGTGTAAAACAGTTTTAAAAATAGTTTAGCAAGTATTTAAAATGCTTGCAGGCTAATATAACCACCAAGTTAGTGTGCGACACTCTCTTGAAAATTCTAACCTCTCATCTAGTATGCACGCTTACCGTACTACTGATCACAAAAGTCTATCAAATTTATTCTCATGAAGTTTTATCTCGAGAAATACTAAGGCCATGACATTTAGTTTTAGAAAATTAACCTCTTCCATTTTCTTACGTTACTTAGAAACCACTCGGTACCATTACAAAATTCACGAACATTTGATATGAAGCTGGAGCATTTATTCATTACTTAACTACTTATACACACAGTAGAAAGTTTCCATATATAAGTATACATATATATATCAATCACTCAGGTAATATATATATATATACTATCTGCACCCCACATAAATCTATAGTGTTGGCATACTCTGCTATCAAGTCCCCGTATCACTCGTACTAAGGGTAATACTAGTCCGGAATCACTCTCGAACTTTATTAACACAGTACACATACAAATGGAGGCGAAGCATAGTTCCAAGTCCAAAGAGGTCAGCATATGCCCTCACATCTCTTAGGACCATTTGACTATCATTTTCAGATTGCCTGTATCTAGGACACTAACTTCTAGGGTACGAGTCAATATCGCCAATAAAGGTTCAATCGAGATAAGACTGTCCCGACGCAAAAACCTCCGTGATAGCAAGTAGCTCGGGTATGATTATACACAGATACATAATAGTATATATATGTACAGTCACACAATCACATATATATAGATATTCATATTTTCCAAATTAAGTTCGCCCACGACTTATAATTATTATCATCCATTCTTAGCACAAATTTTACTCAATTATCTCGCACAACGGATTCGTCTCTTTTATTCTTATTTATAATTTATTTCATACTTACTTATCATCTCTCGAAGTATTCTTTCTCACTAAGTATAATTTCCAGTAGGTATACCCTCACTTACCTTCTGGTTTAAATCTTTCACGAGTTTCAATTCTTTAGTGAACGTACGCACAATTTTTAATGTGTGAATAACTCCCCATTAACCCACAATTTCATCCCATATTAAATTTCACTCAACGGAGTCTACTTAGACCCTACTGGTACTCTTCATCTCCCATTATACCATTTAAAAGATATAAAAGGGTTCCCACGTATTTTACCCGGATTAAATAAAAAGGAGAAAAACATGCGGTTTTCCAGGAGGGATCGATCGATCGAGGAATGGGGTCGATCGATCGATGCTCTTGGTCGATCGATCGATCAAGCAGTTCTTGCCCAGTTTTTTGCAAATTTCAACCTACAAGTTCAATCATTCTAACCCCTCCAAACCTCTATAATTTCCTCCCAAACTCCCATCAAAGTAATCCAAATGTGAAAGTAATATATATAAATGAGTTCTAACGTAACGACATCGATAATTCCTCAAGAAATCAATCAAAAAGGGTTTAATCCCAGATTTCGTTATAAAACCAAATTTAGCATGAATAATCACGAACCTCTATTTTAATCCAGATTTTCTTCCCAAATATCATAATAAATTCGTGGGTAATCCTCTACATATGATCAAGATTTCAGACTACATGGATTCTCCCTACAACACATATAAATTCTCTTCCAAAACATATAATTTTCATTCTTAGACTAACATGGAAGGAATATCAACTAGAAATCAGCAAGATAGATACTTGCCTGGGATTCAAGGGTGTGATTTATTGATGAAAAAGATATGATTGCGTTCCTCGTCATGCGATCTATGTTTTGGTGGTGGTGGTGGTGCAATCGAGTGAGTTCCGGGCCTTGGATTCTTAGAAAGCTCTCCACCTTTTTCTCTAATGTCCGTTCTTAGGTTCTGTGTTTGATAACCCTAGAAGACAACTCCTAATGGCTGATATATCTTAGGGAAATTCGTGGGTTTAATTACTCAAAAATACAAAATGTCTATAATACCCTCCCGGGATGTCAATTAGGCCTAAAAATGCCTCGAGACCCAAACTAAACCCCCAGATACACTTTTCTAACTATCTCGACCCTTCCGCACACTTTGGCACACTCAAAACGACCATACAGGTGACTTATAATTTATTCACTTTTATAATAATGATTTAGTTCCGACACGACACAAGCGTGTCCCGACTTAAATTTTCATAATTGTCATTTTATTCACTCGTGACAATATTAATAAAATCAATTTCATATATGACTTTACTCATCTAGTAATATTCAATAAATTCTCAATAATTACTAACTCTCGTCACGCTAGTAAATATTTAAAATAAAATTCTGGATTAATATTAAATTAATATCTCAATTAAATTTAATAAATCCCCAATTTTAAAAGCCATAAAAATACGGGGTATTACATACTTCCCCCCTAATAATGAAATTTCGTCCTGAAATTCGGATAATAAGGTATGCCTGGTAAAATAGATCTGGATACTTTATCAATACTCAAAACGGACTTTCGAGTAAGGCGGATTTCTATAGTTCCCCCCGCCTCACAATAAGCTTATTTAACACTCTCAATACTATCAGTTATAAAGTCACACCTTAATAACGGCACTTTAAATTATGCTCTATACTGTTGTTATTCCCATATGACGAGTCTACACATCATTGGCCCCCATTGTCTCAATATTATTAGGAGTCTGCACCTTACTACGTAACAATTACTCGTATTTATCTAAACACAAAACTCCATTTTTGAGAGAAACCATGCTAACATTTTACCACTCTTGTCAGCTCTTCAAATATCGATTTTCGACGACGTAACTCTTACGACATTCAAAAGTTACCTAAAATAGCCGTGGTAATTCCACGACAGTTATCAAACTCTAACTCGGTCGATAAAAAATCCAGATTATCCACTCACCTCTAAACAACCAGAGGGAGAATAGTTAAGGTTTTTCCACACAAAATTTCAATAAGAAGTTTGTCCACAATAAACAGGTACAAGTGCTTCCACGAAACTCTACTGTACTAAACTTCACTTGCTATCTACATCCGTTGTGGAAATGAAATGATCCCTATGAATTCAAAATTACTTTCATGTGGTTCCACTAATCTTTAATCATCTCGCCTACTCCCCAGCTAAGGGTGATACAACCTACTCAAATCAAACGTTATCCCCACTACTTTCTGAAATCCTGGTTTGAAAGTGGGGTTCAATGAGCCTATTCTAGTTCAGAATAATACCTGAAAGAACCTCATACCGGCGCGATTCTTATTTTCAAAGAAAGGTTGGGGCACACTGTCTAGTATTGTATACCACCCAAAAGAATAATAATCACTTTCTTTTAGGTCAACTTGTTCCACACATTCTATGGAACTCGTGACCTTACATTGAAGTTGGCACCCCATCCAAGAAATTTCACCAAATTTCTCTATTCTATTTTAGGAATCCTAGGCTTGCTACAAAATTCTCTAGTTGATCCTCTTGTTCCAACCGATTTCTATCTATGAGTGGTGCCCGCAGAGGCTACTCGCTATGTCCCGATCAACATCGACTTCTACTTGTAATGACTCACATTAAGAGACTTAACACTCCCTTTCTTTCCTTAGTGTATACCGAAAGTTTCGACCTGTGCACTTTGAAACCTTTATACCTTACTAACATCATCATTCAACCTACGCGCAAGTCGCTTTCCACACTTGACTAGGTAAAACTCCGCTTAAAGTGTTTTCCATAATATTTAAATTTTATCCTTCTCAAGGAATACCCCTAAATGATTCCCCATAGCCTTTCGACTCAATTCGTGTTTGCTACTCTGATCGTACATGTATATATGGATTATCGTCCTTCGCACCACGCTTAATCCACTCTACGAGTTCCACTTTGTTATGTCGTTCTCACAAATATATATTCCACGTGTCTATTCCCACGTCTTTTCAACTCGAACGATTCAAGCAACAGATAACCAGGATGCCCACACACCCTATAAACCGTGTATACTAGTGTAATCATCACCTACGCTTCACACATAACACCCAATTCTTTGTTTCCCTTGTGACACAATGTGGTTACAACACTTGGGTACTCTTAAACCTCCTTATCATTGTTCCACCCTTCAATTGGGTGATAAAACAAAACTTCCAATGTTTTCTTACCACACAACTGGCTCCACTAGCCTTAAATCGTCACTTAACTCTAACTCACAGTCATAATTACCGGATCCTATGACGACCGAGGTACTAGACTCATGGAATAATGACCATACATCTCTATACTTCCAACCTTATGCTAAGTGTCATGCGTGGGATGTCTCGCAAAGAGAAATCCAAATAAATAACCCCCCCGATACACTACTACATAGTAATGTCGATTATCGAAATTCGTTGGGTCCTCCGTCCATAACCTTCACCCCTCTATTCCGTCTCTTAACAGAAAAACTGCATCTCCTCC
The DNA here is from genome assembly GCA_949130495.1 of Sambucus nigra. NCBI lineage: Eukaryota > Viridiplantae > Streptophyta > Magnoliopsida > Dipsacales > Adoxaceae > Sambucus > Sambucus nigra. The sequence continues at coordinate 592,089,478 of OX422208.1, forward strand.
CACAATTGTATAAACACAAAGAATTTTTTTTTTTACTAATTGCACTATTGCTCAGTATTGGTGGTAATCACATTCCATAAACCTCGTACGTATACAATCGGGACTCTCAAAATCCCATTCCCAAACATATGAATATAAGTCTTAACTTTCACATTCCCAAAGGATAAATATAACAATGCGCTCCTCCTAACACTCAGCCCTGAACGCTACACATAATAATGAGTGAAATCTTTCCGCCCAACGGTAAACCCAATACACACTGCATCATAATAACAAAGTCCCTAAACACCCTGGGATTAAACATTTTCGTACCACTATACCCTTCGAAATCTCTATAATAAATAATATGAGTGCAAGCCCGACCCTCTCGCAAGTGAGTTATTTTTTTTTTGCCAGAACAAAACATACTGCACTAGGGCGGCAACCTAAAATGCCTTGCAATCACTGCCCACTATCGTTTTAACCATGTTTATAGAACCATAATTAGTATAATATCGTGCTCGCATATTACATCACTAATACGAAAATCTTAATAAAGTATATAAATCACTAAGAATGCACCCATTTATCCTCCGCAGAGAACACTAAAGACAACCCTGCTAAACCAGGGAAAACGTACACATAATAATAACGCTATAGATATACGCACTAAATTCTTCTCACATGTGAATCTAGAAATAAACAAAAATGTAGTGACTCGCTCGTGTCACATAAAACATGCCTCATCCTTTGAGGATAAAACTCATACTTTTACTTTTCCAATCGTCTTGGCTACTTAATGGTCTTCCGAACATAATGCGTTTGTCTGAACCAAATCAAAAATTACATTAACCATTTTCCCTTGCAAGCACCATACCCTTGTCCTTTTTCTTCCTTCGGAAAAATTTTAACTCGTGTGGTTTAACTCTCCATAACATACTTCAATACCTATCCCACTTATCTCCTATCATACTGACCATATTAGGGTTGTCCTGGACTTAAATAATCTCGGTCCTGATGGCTACCCCCGTCATTCCCTTAGCTTTGTTGTCCCTAAAGAACGTGCTACTGGCTTCAATAGCCCTTACTTAATTCACCATCGCTTGGTAAGAATTCAGCTATCCGAATCATTTAAATTAGCCCCCGAATGGGTCTGCCCCTTGTGGTGAATTACTAATTGTGTTTCATCTAGTCTCATTCTCCATCCGAATCTTTCGACGATTTTAGCTCCCTTCACATAAGAGCGTTAGCATCTCTACGGACAATGCGTGACATTGTCACCATATGGGTCAATTGTCCAACATAATTCTCTTTAAGACTTGTCAACTTTCCTCTCGAGTTAAACTCCCACTTGAAATCTTCTCTACCATTGGTATCCACTCCCGCTAATATAAGATTTGCTAAAAGTCTAAAATCATTTACAAAGGGACCCCTGTCTGGCCCTTCCATGATGGGTTCAAAACAACGTTCACATCTTATTCTGAACAACTGATGAAGGAACGTGTGATTAAACTGTACCTAAGGTCCTTCCATTTACGCAACATTTCACTATTAAATGCGGTGGTTGTCTCCCACTATTATAACTTTGCTCCGATGAGTCAAGAAAAATTTTACCCCAAATTTTCATTTCTAGTTAACAACACTCCGCCATATGCCCAAGCCTTTGAATATATTACCTTCGTTGGGTAACACACACAATTCCCGCATTTCTAGAACTTCTACTGATGACTATCCTCAATTTTCCATTTGACCCTCTCCCAAGCGTACTACGTTGGGTGAGTCTAATTTGGCATCACTTTCGACTATAGCAGCACTTGGAATTTGTAGGCTACATCCTAGCCGTCTTTCTAGTCCTGGCCTCTCATGCCGTAATAAGGATGACCTCGACTACGGTCATCATCCTCGAATATACTTCACGACCTCACTAAGCCCTACCTCCCGCTACTCGCCCAACGGCCCTCATCTGCCATACTTCCTGTTCAAACACATTTGAGCGCAAATAAGATTCACTAATACATACGTGATAGCAGGAGAACGAGATCACACTAAAGAAATCAACAATCCTAAACATAGGGCTCTATATCAAAGAAAGCTACGATGGAAGTATAATAAGCCACACAGATAACGGACACTAGAACCTGATGCTCTGATACCACCTGTGACACCCCGCCTAATTAAATATCAGGTGATCAGTCCTTTATTAAATTAAAGTCAAGGTGAACGGTTGATTCATTCTCAACATCACTGTCGCAAAATAATTATTTCCAATTTAAACACCCTAAATAATTAAGCTAAGTGTCAAAACAATTTAAAGTCTTGTTTTTACTTTATTAAATTCCAATATGAAAACCTTTTTAATACCCAACAGTTAAGAATCACATACATACTAAGGATGGCAATTAACACACAAGAATTAAACCATCTAGATAAACCAAACCAGGTTTAAGAACTATAAATGAAATCATCCTGATAATAGTTAACTCCCGAAGAGTACTGAATACTGGAAATATAAATAAACATAAATCTCTAACAAATCCACACGGAATAGGAAATCGGACGACACATGCTTGTAATACCCCACCTAATTAAATACCGCATGACTACTTCTTTATTAAATTAAAATCAAGGTGAACGGTTGGTTCATTCTCAGCATCACTGTCGTAAAATAATTATTACCAATTAAGCACCCTAAATAATTAAGCTAAGTGTCAAAATAATCTAAAGTCTCATTTTTTTTTATTAAATACCAATATGAAAACCTTTTTAATACTCAACGGTTAAACAATCACATACATACTAAAGATGGCAATTAACTCATAAGAATTAAACCATCTAAATAAATCAAACCAAGTTTAAGAACTATAAATGAAATCATCCTGACAATAATTAACTCCCAAGGAGTACTAAATACTAGAAATATAAATGAACATAAATCATTGACCAATCCAAAGGGAATAGGAAATCGGACCACACATGCCCTAACTATAAAGAACTAAAGTAAGAATTGAATCAATGAAGAGGTAATCTAAGGCAAAGGCCTGCTACTTTCACATAAGCTACATCACGTTCAATCCAAAGAACCTATGCAAGACGCCCCTATGCTTGGGCACCTGTAATACATACATATATATACGAGAGAGAAAGAAATGACAGAAATCGGGTCAGAGCCCAAGTGTAAAACAGTTTTAAAAATAGTTTAGCAAGTATTCAAAATGCTTACCGATAAATATAACCACCATGTTAGTATGCGACACTCTCTTGAGAATTATCACCTCTCATCTAGTGTGCACGCCTACCGTTCTACTGATCTCATAAGTCTATCTAACTTTTTCCCATGAAGTTTATCTTAGAAATACTAAGGCCATGATATTTAGTTTTAGAAAATTTACCTCTTTCATTTTCTTACGTTACTTAGAACCATTTAGTTATCGTTACAAAATTCACGAACACTTGTTATAAAGTTGGAGCATTTATTCATTTCATAACTACTTATACACCTAGTAGAAAGTTTCCATATATAAGGGAAATACTAGTTTGGAATCACTCTCGAACTGTATTAACACAATACACATACAAATGGAGGCGAAGCATAGTTCCAAGTCATTAAGAGGTCAGCACATACTCCTCACGTCTCTTAGGACCGTCTGACTATCATTCTCAAATAGTCTGTACCAAGGAATCCTATGTTCTAGGGTACAAGTCAATATCCCCCATAAAGGTCCAATCGAGATAAGACTGTCCCAGCGCGAAAACCACCGTGATAGCAAGTAGCGCGCGTATGATTTTTACACACATACATAATATATGCACAGTCACACAATCATATATATAAATATTCACATTTTCCAAATTAGGTTCACCCACGGCCCATAATTAGTATCGTTCGTTCTTAACATATATTTTACTCAATTATCTCGCATAACGGATTCGTCTCTTTTATTCTCATTTATAATTTACTTCATACATACTCCTCATCTCTCGAAGTATTCTCCCACTAAGTATAAATTTCAGTAGGTATACCCTCACTTGCCTTCTAGTCTAAATCTTTCACGAGTGTCACAATTTCCAATGTATGTATAACTCTCCGTTAACCCACAATTTCATCTCATATTGATTTCACTCAACGGAGTCTACTTAGACCCTACTGGTCCTCTTCATAACCCATTATACTATTTAAAAGATTTCAAGGGTTCCCACGTATTTTATCATAATTAAACAAAAAGGGAAAAACATACAATTTTCCAGGAGGAATCGATCGATCGAGGAATGGGGTCGATCGATCGATCGTCGATCGATCGATGCTCATGGTCGATCGATCGATCAAGCAGTTCTTGCCCAATTTGCTGAAAATATCAACCTACGGGTTCACTCATTCTAACCCCTCCAAACCTCTATAATTTCATCCCAAACTCCCATCAAAGTAATCCAAATGTATAAGAAATATATATAAACAAGCTCTAACGTAACAACATCAATAAATCCTCAACAAATCAATCAAAAAGGGGTTTAATCTCAGATTTCTTTATAAAATCAAATCTTGCATGAATAATCACAAACCTCTATTTTAATCCAGATTTTCTTCCCAAATATCATAATAAATCCGTGGGTAATCCTCTACATATGATCACGATTTCAGACTATATGGATTCTCCCTACAACACATATAAATTTTCTTCTAAAACATATAATTCTTCAGTTAAAACATATGATTTTCATTCCTATACTAACATGGAATTTATATTAACTTGGAAATCAGAAAGATAGATACTTGACTGGGATTCAAAGGTCTGATTTATTGATGAAAAATATATGGTTGCGTTCCTCGTCGTGCGATCTACATTTTGGTGGTGGTGGCGATGCAATCGGGTGAGTTCTAGGCCTTGGATTACTTGAAAACTCTTCACCTTCTTCTCTAATCTCTTCACCTTCTTCTCTAATGGCTGGGCTTAAGTTTTGTGTTTGTTATCCCTAAAAGACAACTCCAAATGGCTAATATATACTTAGAAAATTCGTGGATTTAATTACCCAAAAATACAAAATGTCTAAAATACCCTCCCGGGATGTCAATTAGGCCTAAAAACGCCCCGAGACCTAAACTAAACCCGGGGGTACACTTTTCTGACTATCTCGGCCCTTTCGAACACTTTGGCGCACTTAAAATGACCATACGGATGACTAATAATTTATTCACTTTTATAATAATAATTTAGTCCTGATACGACACAAGCGCGTCCCGACTTAAATTTCCATAATCGCCATTTTATTCTCTCGTGACAATTGTAATAAAATCAATCTCATATATTACTTTACTCATCCAGTAATATTCAACAAATTTTTAATAATTACTAACTCACATCACGCTAGTAAATATTAAAAAAAAATCGGATTAATATTAAATTAACATCTCAATTAAATTTAATAAATCCCCAATTTTAAAAGCCATATATATACGGAGTATTACATACTTCCCCCCTAATAACGGAATTTTGTCCCAAAATTCAGAAAATCAGGTATGCCTGGTAAAAATAGATCTGGATACTTTAACAATACTCAAAACAGACTTTCGGGTAAGGCGAATTCCTATAGTCCTCACCGCCTCACAATAAGCTTATTTATCACTTTCAATACAATCAGTTATAGAGTCACACTTTAACAATGGAACTTCACATTGTGCTCCAATCAGTGCTATTAGCATAAGACGAGCCTACACATCGTTGGCCCCCGTTGTCTCAATATTATTGGGAGGACACACCTCACTACATAACAAACACTCGTATTTATCTAATCACAAAACTCTCTTTATCATCATTCCACCATTCGATTAGGTAATAAAACAAAACTTCCAATATTTTCTTACCACACAACCGTCTCCACTGACCTTAAATCGCCACTTAACTTTAATTTACAATCAATATTATCGGCTCCTATGACAACCGATATTCTAGGCTCATGGACTAATGACCAAACATCTCTCAACTTCAACCTTACGCTACGTTTCATGCGTGGGATGTCTCGTAAAGCGAAATCCAAACAAGGAACCCCCCGATATACTATACCTAGCATAGTCGATTATCAAAATTCATTAGGTCGACCGTCCATAACCTGTACCCCTTCATTCAATCTTTTGATAGAAAATCTGCATCTCCTTTCGCAATTGAACTGAAATAAAGAATTTTTTACTCATTGCACTATTGCTCAGTATTGGTGGAATTCACATTCCATAAACCTCGTATGTATACAATCGGGACTCTCGAAATCCAATTCCCAAACAAATGTATATAAGTCTTAACTTCCACATTCCAAAAGGATAAATATAACAATGCGCTCCTCCTATCACTAAGTCCTGAGCACTATACATAATAATGAGTGAAATCTTTCCACCCAACGGTAAACCCAATATACATTGAATCATAATAAACACCCTGGGATTAAACATTTTTGTACCACTATACCCTTCTAAGTCTCTATAATATATAATATGAGTGCGAGCCCGACCCTCTCGCAGGTGAGGTTTTTACCAGAACAAAACATGCTGCACTAGGGCAGAAACCCCAATAGCCTTGTAATCACTGCTTACTAATGTTTTAACCATTTTTATGAAACCATAATCAGTACAATAATATACTCGCATATCACATCACTAAAATGAGTAATCTTAATAAAAATATATAAATCACTAACAGTGCACCCATTTGTCCTTATTCTCGCTTCAAATTTTTTTAACTCGTGTGGTTTTACTCTCCACAAAACACCTCAACACATAACCCACTTATTTCCTGTCATACTGACCCTATTAGAGTTGTCCTTCTCTCGAACTTAAATAGTCTCGATCCTGATGGCTACCCCCCCATCGCTCCCTTAGTTTTGTTGGCCCTAAGGAACGTGCTACTGTCTTCCATAATACTTACTGAATTCACTATCACTTAATAAGAATTCAACTATTCGAATCATTTAAATGACCCCCCTGTTGGGTCTCCCCCTTGCGGCGCATTGCTAACTGTGTTTTATCTAGTCTCACTCTCCAATAAATCTTTCGATTACTTTAGTTCCCTTCATATAAGAGCGTTAACATATCTGCGGACAATACGTGACATTGTCACCATATGGATCGATTATCCAACATAATTCTCTTTAATTGTTGTCAACCTTCCTCATGAGTTGATCTCCCATTTGAAATCTTCTCTACCGTTGGTAGCCACTTCCATTGATACAAGATTTGCTAAAAGTTTAAATTCATTTACAAATGGACCCCATTCGGCCCTTCCGTAATGGGTTCAGAATAACGTTCACATCTTATTTTGAACAACTGATGAAGGAACGTGTGGTTAAACTATGCTTAAGGTCCTTCCATTTACGCAACATTTCACTATTAAATATGGTGGTTGACTCCCACTATTATAACTTTGCTCCGATGAGGCAAGAAAAATTTTACTCTGAATTTTTCACTTCCAGTTAACCACCCTCCTCCATATGCCCAAGCCTTTGAATGTATTGCCTTCGTTGGGTAACACACATAATTCCCGCATTTCTAGAATTTTCGCTAATGACTCTCCTCAATTTACCATTTGACCCTTTCCCAGGCGTTCTACGTTGGGTGAGTCTAATTTTGACATCACGTTTGACTACAGCTGCACTTGGAAAGCACAGGCTATGTCCTAGCCGTCTTTACAGTCCTAGCCTCTCGTGCCATAATAGGGGTGACCTTGACTACGGTCATCATCCTCGAACATACTTCATAACCTCCTAAGTCCGGCCTCCGCTATCAGCCCAATGACCCTCATCTGCCATACTTCATTATTCGATCACGTCCGAACATAAATAAGATTTACTAATATATTCGTGATAGCAGGAGAACGAAATATCACCAAAGAAAACAACAATCCTAAACATAGGGCTCTATATCAAAGAGAGCTGCGCTGGAAGCATAATAATCCGCACAAATCCTAAAAGACACTAGAACCTGATGCTCTGATACCACCTGTAATACCCTGCCTAATTAAATGCCGGGTGATCAGTCCTTTATTAAATTAAAACCAAGGTGAACGGCTGGTTCATTCTCAGCATCGCTGTCGTAAAATAATTATTACCAATTAAACACCCTAAATAATTAAGCTAAGTGTCAAAATAATTTAAAGTCTCATTTTTTTTATTAAATACCAATATGAAAACCTTTTTAATACTCAACGGTTAAAGAATCACATGCATACTAAAGATGACAATTAACACATAAGAATTAAACCATCTAGATAAATCAAACCAAGTTTAAGAACTATAAATGAAATCATCCTGACAATTGTTAACTCCCAAGGAGTACTCAATACTGGAAATATAAATGAACATAAATCACTGACCAATCCAAACGGAATAGGAAATCGGACGACACATGCCCTAACTATAAAGAACTAAAGTAAGAATTTCATCAATGAAGAGGTCATCTAAAGCAAAGGCCTGCAACTTCCACATAAGCTACAGCACGTCCAATCCAAAGAACATATGCAAGACGCCCCTGTGCTTGGGCACCTGTAATACAAACATATATATACAAGAGAGAAAGAAATGACAGAAAACGGGTCAGAGCCCGAGTGTAAAATAGTTTTAAAAATAGTTTAGCAAGTATTTAAATGCTTACCGGCTAATATAACCCCCATGTTAGTATGCGACACTCTCTTGAGAATTATCACCTCTCATCTAGTGTGGAGGCCTATCGTTCTACTGATCTCATAAGTCTATCTAACTTATTCCCATGAAGTTTATCTCGAGAAATACTAAGGCCATAATATTTAGTTTTAGAAAATTTATCTCTTCCATTTTCTTACGTTACTTAGAACCATTGAGTTACTGTTACAAAATTTACAAACACTTGTTATAAAGCTGGAGCATTTATTCATTTCTTAACTACTTATACACTCAGTAGAAAGTCTCCATATATATATATATATATATATATATATATCGGCACCCCACATAAATCTATAGTGCTGGCATACTCTGCTATCAAGTTCTCGTTTCACTCATATTAAGGGAAATACTAGTTCGGAATCACTCTCGAACTGTATTGACACAATATACATACAAATGGAGGCGAAGCATAGTTCCAAGTCACTAAGAGGTCAGCACATACCACTCACGTCTCTTAGGACCGTCTGACTAGCATTCTCAGATATCTTGTACCAAGGAATCCTATGTTCTAGGGTACATGTCAATATCCCCCATAAAGGTCCAATCGAGATAAGACTGTCCCAGTGCGGAAACCTCCATGATAGAAAGTAGCGCGGGTATGATTTTTACACATATACATAATATATGCACAGTCACGCATTCATATATATAAATATTCACATTTTCCAAATTAGGTTCACCCACGACCCATAATTAGTATCATCCGTTCTTAGCACATATTTTACTCAATTATCTCGCATAAGGAATTCGTCTTTTTTATTCTCATTTATAATTTACTTCATACATACTCCTCATCTCTCGAAGTATTCTCCCACTAAGTATAAATTTCAGTAAGTATACCCTCACTTACCTTCTAGTCTAAATCTTTCACGAGTGTCACAATTTTCAATGTATGGATAACTCCACGTTAACCCATAATTTCATCTCATAGTGATTTCACTCAACGGAGTCTACTTAGACCCTACTAGTCCTCTTCATAACCCATTATACTATTTAAAAGATATTTGAGGGTTCCCACGTATTTTATCCGAATTAAACAAAAAGGGGAAAACATACAGCTTTGTAAGAGGGGTCGATCGATCAAGGAATGGGGCCGATCGATCTTGGTCGATCGATCGATCAAGCATTTCTTGCCCAGTTTGCTGCAAATAACAACCTACGGGTTCACTCATTCTATCCCCTCCAAACCTCTATAATTTCATCCCAAACTCCCATCAAAGTAATCCAAATGTATAAGCAATATATATAAATAAGTTCTAACGTAACAACATCAATAAATCCTCAACAAATCAATCAAAGGGGGGTAATCTTGCATGAATAATCACAAACCTCTATTTTAATCCAGATTTTCTTCCCAAATATCATAATGAATCCGTGGGTAATCCTCTTGATAAGCACCCAAAACTGTACAATTTATATCCCAAATAGACGTACTTTAGTTGCTAATTCTCGACAATATGGGTCTTATGCGCTTAATTGTTCAATATGCATGTTTAATTGCAGTTGCGGTGTCAAAAGCTATATTTCGGAACAATTGTGTGCAATATGGAGCTAAACACTCAATCCCCTGACCCTAACCTAGCCCATCCTAGCCTTAGCCTTCCCCAAACCATGTGTGTGTTTAGTTTGTGTCTTTTTATATTTTTTTTAGATTTTTAGTTTGATTCATTTTTATTTTTAGGATTTATTTAAGATTTATTTAGTATTTTTTAAGTTTTATTTTCTATTTTTCTATTTTATTTTCATTAATATAATTTTATTTTATTTTGATTTTTATTAGCTTTTAGTTTAGTCTTATTTTATTAGGATTAGTTCTAGGAGTTAGTTTTTAGTTTATTAGATTTTATATTTTTAGGACTTTAGTTTTCATTTAGATTTTAAGTTTTTATTTCTTTTGTTTTATTTTAGTTTTTATATAAGCTTAGGATTTTATTTTTTAGTTTTATTAATTTTAGTTTTATTGTTTTCAGTTTGTTTTATTTTTAGTTAGATTTAATTTTTTATTTTTAGTTCTATTAATTTTAATTGAATCTTTATTAATTTTTCAAATTAAACATAGACACACAACCCCACCTACACACTATCCTACACCTAAAACTACCCACACCCTCACCCTAGCTATCATACACCCACCCACACAATCCCATCCCTTCTTCTTCAACCTCTCACCTTTCTCTCTCATCTCTCCCCCATTATTAACACAAACACCAAACCTCCAACTCCAGCCAACCACACCTCACCCACCTGCTCATCCCAAAATTCGGCGACCCCTCATCCGTTTCCACTCCTGTCGGCCACCTCTGGCCTCTCTCCATCACTCGACGAACCTCGAGCTATTACCCGACCCATGGCCGAAACCTACCTCGCCGGTGACCTCACCCCTGCCGCCGCAACCGCCTACGCCCCTCCTCCGGCGAGCCACCATCTCAGCTATGCCCGACCCTAACCCACAATCCCATCTTCCATACCCTATACCCATCCAAGTCAAGACCCATTTTCCCAAGCCTCACACGATTTCTTCACCTGCATAAACCAAACAAAGACATACCAAAAGCCAACCAAATAACAAATGCCCACATGTGCCAAATAAACCCAACTTATTCCCTTGAAACCCTTTACCCAAAATACCCCCAACTACCTATTTAACCCAACTTTCCATTATACCCTCTAAACCAAATCAGATTTTGTTACCTCATTTAACCCACATGCCCTCACACCTCACCATTCCCATGCACACTCAACCCAATTCCCATTATACCCCTAACTCCATACCTACTATTTAAAGAGGATGAAGACCCCATATGAGAGGAAATTTTTAGTTCTAGAAAACCCATTTAGGGTGTTAGAGAGAGAAACAACATTTTAGTGTAGGTTTTTAGATTATAATTTTTATTTTATTATTTTTAGATAGTGAGGAGAAAATAAATTATTGTGAGGATTAATTTGAGTGAAATTTTTATGTAATATTGTTTGGATCACTCAAGTTGATGGATTATGAATTTCAACTCATGGATTGAAGATCAACTAAGCATCAAGAGATTTATAATTTACTTCATACATACTCCTCATCTCTCGAAGTATTCTCCCACTAAGTATAAATTTCAGTAAGTATACCCTCACTTACCTTCTAGTCTAAATCTTTCACGAGTGTCACAATTTCCAATGTATGGATAACTCCCCGTTAACCCACAATTTCATCGCATAGTGATTTCACTCAACGGAGTCTACTTAGACCCTACTAGTCATCTTCATAACCCATTATACTATTTAAAAGATATTCAAGGGTTCCCACGTATTTTATCCGAATTAAACAAAAAGGGGAAAATATACAGTTTTCTAAGAGGGGTCGATCGATCAAGGAATGGGGCCGATCGATCTTGGTCAATCGATCGATCAAGCAGTTCTTCCCCAGTCTGCTGAAAATATCAACCTATGGTTCACTCATTCTAACCCCTCCAAACCTCTATAATTTCATCCCAAACTCCCATCAAAGTAATCCAAATGTATAAGCAATATATATAAATAAGTTCTAACGTAACAACATCAATAAATCCTCAACAAATCAATCAAAGGGAGGTTTAATCTCAGATTTCTTTATAAAATCAAATCTTGCATGAATAATCACAAACCTCTATTTTAATCCAGATTTTCTTCCCAAATATCATAATAAATCCGTGGGTAATCCTCTTGATAAGCACCCAAAACTGTACAATTTATATTCCAAATAGACGTACTTTAGTTGCTAATTCTCGACAATATGGGTCTTATGCGCTTAATTGTTCAATATGCATGTTTAATTGCAGTTGCGGTGTCAAAAGCTATATTTCGGAACAATTGTGTGCAATATGGAGCTAAACACCCAATCCCATGACCCTAACCTAGCCCATCCTAGCCTTAGCCTTCCCCAAACCATGTGTGTGTTTAGTTTGTGTCTTTTTATATTTTTTTATATTTTTAGTTTGCTTCATTTTTATTTTTAGGATTTATTTTAGAATTATTTAGTATTTTCTAAGTTTTATTTTCTATTTTTCTATTTTATTTTCATTAATATAATTTTATTTTATTTTGATTTTTATTAGCTTTTAGTTTAGTCTTATTTTATTAGGATTAGTTCTAGGAGTTAATTTTTAGTTTATTAGATTTTATATTTTTTAGGACTTTAGTTTTCATTTAGATTTTAAGTTTTTATTTCTTTTGTTTTATTTTAGTTTTATATAAGCTTAGGATTTTATTTTTTATTTTTATTATTTTTATTTTTATTGTTTTTAGTTTGTTTTATTTTTAGTTAGATTTAATTTTTTATTTTTAGTTTTATTAATTTTAATTGAATCTTTATTAATTTTTCAAATTAAACACAGACACACAACCCCACCTGCACACTATCCTACACCTAAAACTGCCCACACCCTCACCCTAGCTATCATACAACCCCACACACAATCCCATCTCTTCTTCTTCAACCTCTCACCTTTCTTTCTCATCTCTCCCCCATTATTAACACAAACACCAAACCTCCAACTCCAGCCAACCACACCTCACCCACCTGCTCATCCCAAAATTCGGCGACCCCTCATCCGTTTCCACTCCTGTCGGCCACCTCTGGCCTCTCTCCATCACTCGACGAACCTCGAGCTATTGCCTGACCCATGGCCGAAACCTACCTCTCCAGTGACCTCACCCCCTGCCGCCGCAACCGCCTACGCCCCTCCGCCGGCGAGCCACTATCTCAGCTATGCCCGACCCTAACCCACAATCCCATCTTCCATACCCTATACCCATCCAAGTCAAGACCCATTTTCCCAAGCCTCACACGATTTCTTCACCTGCATAAACCAAACAAAGACATACCAAAAGCCAACCAAATAACAAATGCCCACATGTGCCAAATAAACCCAACTTATTCCTTTAAAACCCTTTACCCAAAATACCCCCAACTACCTATTTAACCCAACTTTCCATTATACCCTCTAAACCAAATCAGATTTTGTTACCTCATTTAACCCACATGCCCTCACACCTCACCATTCCCATGCACACTCAACCCAATTCCCATTATAACCCTAACTCCATGCCTACTATTTAAAGAGTATGAAGAGCCCATATGAGAGGAAATTTTTAGTTCTAGAAAACCCATTTAGGGTGTTAGAGAGAGAAACAATATTTTAGTGTAGGTTTTTAGATTATAATTTTTATTTTATTATTTTTAGATAGTGAGGAGAAAATAAATTGTTGTGAGGATTAATTTGAGTGAAATTTTTATGTAATATTGTTTGGATCACTCAAGTTGATGGATTATGGATTTCAACTCATGGATTGAAGATCAATTAAGCATCAAGAGATTGTGGTTTGATTATTCTTTTCTCATCTCATTTATTTTATGCCTTTGATTATTAATTTGTCATATTTCATATCATGTTAGGCTAAATCCCCTTTCAAGGGGTGGGGGGAAACCCTTATTTGATGTTATTTTAGTTTAATTAGTTTGATTACTTGAAATTTCCCTTTGAATGTTAATTTTGATTCCTCACCCTTAAATTTACGCCTCCAGACAGGGTAAATGATTTTCGAGAGAAAATCGAAATTCTAGTTATAATACCCATTTTAGATTCGAACTAGAGATAGGGTTTTCTTAAGTGGGGTATTATAACTTGAATTTCAACTCTAAATTTATTTTCTAAGATTTACATAAATTTCAATTGATCGATCCTAGCGGGTGATTAATTAAAAGGAGTTTAGATCTATTTTTCTAGAGTTGTGGGGTGTTAAACTTAATTTTCTAAAATATTACTATTATAATTACACTTGCAACGAGAGTTGATTTGTAATTTTGATATTGATTTTGGAGAATTCAAATAATTTAATTAATTAATTAGAATATCTAAAATTTGTGGCGTAATCCCATTCCTTGATTGTTCTCACAATTATTTACATCATTTTATCTCTTATTTTAGTATTAGACTTTATTTTCCATTTTAGTAATTTTCTAGTTAGTTGTTATCATATCACATTTAGTTTAGTTTAGTTTAAATCATCACCTCACCCTATTGTTTTAATATTGAAAAAGCTAAAAAAATTAGAAAAAGTGAAAAAGCACAAAAAGAAAATAAAAAGTGAATTACAATTGAATTTGTCTTTAGCTTACCCCCTTGGAAGTGGATCGATACCCTTACTTACCTCTACACTTGAGATTGTTTTATTTTATAGGTATTTGAGGTTTTGACTAACTTGGCTTTCAACAACAACGACATACGCAAAAGTCACGTTATCACCTCTACATATGATCACGGTTTCAGACTATATGGATTCTCCCTACAACACATATAAATTCTCTTTCAAAACATAAAATTCTTCAATTAAAATATATGATTTTCATTCCTAGACTAACATGGAAGGTACATATACTTAGAAAGCAGCAACATAGATACTTGGAAATCAGCAAGATAGATACTTGCCTGGGATTCAAAAGTCTGATTTGTTGATGAAAAATATATGGCTGCGTTCCTCATCGTGCGATCTACGTTTTGGTGGTGATGGCGATGCAATCGGGTGAGTTCTAGGCCTTGGATTGCTTGGAAACTCTTCACATTCTTCTATAATCTCTTCACCTTCTTTTCTAATGGTTGGGCTTAGGTTTTGTGTTTGTTAACCCTAAGAGACAACTCCAAATGGCTAATATATACTAAGAAAATTCGTGGGTTTAATTACCCAAAAATACAAAATGTCTAAAATACCCTCCCGGGATGTCAATTAGGCCTAAAAATGCTCCGAGACCCAAACTAAACCCCCGGGTACACTTTTATGACTATCTCGACCCTTTCAGACACTTTGGCGCACTCAAAACGACCATACAGACGACTTATAATTTATTCACTTTTATAATAATAATTTAGTCCTGACATGACACACACGTGTCCCGACTTAAATTTCCATAATTGCCATTTTGTTCTCTCGTGACAATTTTAATAAAATCAATCTCATATATTACTTTACTCATCCAGTAATATTCAATAAATTTCCAATAATTACTAACTCACATCACGCTAGTAAATATTAAAAAAAAAATGGATTAATATTAAATTAATATCTCAATTAAATGTAATAAATCCCCAATTTTAAAAGCCATAAAAATACGGGGTATTACAATGCCCTAACTATAAAGATCTAGAATAGGAACTGAGTCAATGACGAGGTCGTCTAAATCAAGGGCCCTGTAACTCCTACATAAGCTGCAGCACGTCCAATCCAAAGAACCTATGCAAGACGCCCCTGTGGCTGGACACCTGTAATACATATATATATATATACAAGAGAGAGAAAGAAATGACAGAAAACGGGTCAGAGCCCGAGTGTAAAATAAATTGAAAATAGTTTAACAAGTATTTAAAATGCTTACCGGCTAATATAACCCCCATATTAGTGCGCGACACTCTCTTGAAAAATCTCACATCTCATCTAGTGTGCACGCCTACCGTACTACTGATCACATAAGTCTATAAAATTTATTCTCATGAAGTTTTATCTTGAGAAATACTAAGGCCATGACATTTAGTTTTAGAAAATTAATCTCTTCTTATTTCTTACGTTACTTAGAACCACTCAGTACCGTTACAAAATTCACGAACACTTTATATGAAGCTGGAACATTGATTCATTACTTAACTACTTATACATACAGTAGAAAGTTTCCATATATAAGTATACATATATCAATCACTCATATAATATATATACTATCGGCACCCCACATAAATCTATGGTGCTGACATACTCTGCTATCAAGTACCTGTATCACTCGTACTAATGGAAATACTAGTCCGGAATCACTCTCGAACTGTATTAACACAATACACATACAAATGGAGGCGAAGCATAGTTCCAAGTCCTAAGAGGTCAGCACATACCCTCACGTCTCTTAGGACCATTTGACTATCATTTTCAGATAGCCTATATCTAGGACACTATCTTTTAGGGTACGAGTCAATATCGCCCATAAAAGGTCCAATCGAGATAAGATTGTCCCAGTGCGAAAACCTCCGTGATAGCAAGTAGCTCGGGTATGATTATACATAGATACATAATACTATATATATGTATAGTCACACTGTCACATATATATAGATATTCACATTTTCCAAATTAAGTTCGCCCACGACCCATAATTATTATCATATGTTCTTAACACAAATTTTACTCAATTATCTTGCATAACGGATTCGTGTCTTTTATTCTCATTTATAATTTATTTCATACGTACTTCTAATCTATCGAAGTATTCTTTCTCACTAAGTATAATTTGAGTAGGTATACCCTCGCTTACCTTCTGGTCTAAATCTTTCACGAGTTTCAATTCTTTAGTGAACGTACGCACAATTTCTAATATGTGAATAACTCCCTGTTAACCCACAATTTCATCCCATATTAAATTTCACTCAACGGAGTCTACTTAGACCCTACTGGTCCTCTTCATGTCCCATTATACTATTTAAAAGATATTCAAGGGTTCCCACATATTTTACTCGGATTAAACAAAAAGGGGGAAAACATGCGGTTTTCCAGGAGGGATCGATCGATCGAGGAATGGGGTCGATCGACCGATCGTCGATCGATTGATGCTCTTGGCCGATCGATCAATCAAGCAGTTCTTGTCCAGTTTTCTGCAAATTTCAACCTACGGGTTCAATCATTCTAACCCCTCCAAACCTCTATAATTTCATCCCAAGCTCCCATCAAAGTAATCCAATTGTGAAAGTAATATATATAAATGATTATAACGTAACGACATCAATAATTCCTCAAGGAATCAATCAAAAAGGGTTTAATACCAGATTTCTTTATAAAACGAAATTTGGCATGAATAATCACGAACCTATATTTTAATCCATATTTTCTCCCCAAATATCATAATAAATTCGTGGGTAATCCTCTACATATGATCAAGATTTCAGACTATATGGGTTCTCCCTACAACACATATAAATTCTCTTCCAAAACATATAATTCTTCAATTAAAACATACGATTTTCATTCCTAGACTAACATGGAAGGAATATCAACTAGAAATAAGCAAGATAGATACTTGCCTGGGATTCAAGGGTCTGATTTGTTGATGAAAAATATATGGTTGCGTTTCTCGTTGTGCGATCTACGTTTTGGTGGTGGTGGTGGTGCAATAGTGAGTTCTTGGACTTGGATTGCTTGAAAAGCTCTCTACCTTCTTCTCTAATGGTCGTTCTTAGATTATGTGTTTGATAAACCTAGAAGACAACTCCTAATAGCTGATATATCTTAGGGAAATTCGTCGGTTTAATTACCCAAAAATACAAAATGTCTATAATACCCTCACGGGATGTCAATTAGGCCTAAAAACGTCCCGAGACCTAAACTAAACCCCCAGATACACATTTCTGACTATCTCGACCCTTTCGAACACTTTGACGCACTCGAAATGACCATACAGGAGACTTATAATTTATTCACTTTTATAATAATGATTTAGTTCCGACACGACATAGGCGTGTCCCGACTTAAATTTACATAATTGCCATTTTATTCACTCGTGAAAATATTAATAAAATCAATCTCATATATTAATTTACTCATATAGTAATATTCAACAAATTCTCAATAATTACTAACTCTCGTCACGCTAGTAAATATTTAAAAAAAAATTTCGGATTAATATTAAAATAATATCTCAATTAAATTTAATAAATCCTCAATTTTAAAAGCCATAAAAATACAGGGATTACACAATCATAATATCCTAAAATAGGTTGTCTAGAACATGACCCTTCAAGAATACCCACGGGGAGAGATGGGAGAAGGCATGGATGAGTTATAGAGCTTTGCCAACATTACTAGAAGTAGAGGGCTGAGTGACATTGTTGTAACCAATGTCCAAACGATCTTGAATAACGTTTTCTAAATCCCTAATTGAATCTCTAGACGACGTGTATGGAAAGAAAACCATATCAGAAAAGGGGAATATTAGAAAACTTGTCTCACTCACCAATTTCTCAAAGGCATTGATGTAAAAAATGGCCATAGCTAGGACATAAGAGGTAGTGAGGCTATTGGTGATATAATAGGAGGTGTGATGGAAAAGAGCATGACATGGGTTATGGGCATCAATGGAGACATACTTGGGAACCTTGTAGGACTAATGATGCCAGACATCCAAGAGTCCCAAATACTCACTATTGAGAGTATTAAATGAAAAATAGGGTTAGTTCAGCTTTGACCATGCATTTGCTCTGTTTGTATAGCTCGTGAAGTTCGAGAAAATCACTTGCGCTTGAAACTCAAGTGAGAAACGAGGAAATATAAGGGCTTGATCATAACAATGGTTGTGGAATCATAAGAAGACAAAATAGGTTCTTTCCATACGGGCCCAAGAGGTAAAGTTGGCAAGGGACCATCATGAACTACAGTGGGATGCTTGCCATAGTCATTAGACAAATTTCGAAGTGTACAATTAGATTTATATTAAAAAAATATCCGCTTTATAAGTATCATCGTCCTCAATGTACATATCCTCATATTTTTTTTCTTCAACAAAGAGGGATGCTAGGACTGCAATAATTGACCTAGTAACATTATAGCAAGACCCACCAAGAGAGGGTAGAACATGGATTTCATAAAATTCATGACCAATCTTCCTCAAAGTACCAGCGATGAAAAACTCGTCATCATAAAAGTGATCCAAGGAGGACTTATTACCCCTATGGGTTAATGCCAGTGTTGGTTGAGTTCGAAGTAAAGCCAAACTCATGGACATTCTTGGGGCTAGCTTCTTTGTTCTCTTGGGACACCATTATTGAGTTCGAGGAATATGAAAAAGCGAAAGACAAAAAATGTAGTTCAAGAGACTAATAGATGGAAGTGATGATCTTTTCATCGCCATCAGACGTCTATATACACAACATGTGATAATAAGTAATGATGTATAAATATGGAGTAATGGAATGTGGAAGCTAACAGTCCACTAATTATTTTTTCTCAAAAATAAATTAATGCGGGATGTATGTTTACATCACATTATCACCGTCCAATGAAAGTTTTCCACCTAACATTACTAATTGGAAATTACAGTCAAGGTATATTGTGTGAGTTTAATGCAAACGGGAGCTTAAATGTTTTATACATGTCAAGTCTTTGGCTGTGTGATTAAGCTTAAGTGGTGGTTAACGGGCCATATTAGCACCTAAGTAGGAAAATCTATTTGGGTAACCACCCTACAGTTACATGACAGTTGCATGGCAAAGAATTCTATAAATAAGTAACCAGAGAACAAAGGAAGAGATGACTCCCTTAATAAAAAAATTACATTTACTCGTTTATCTCTTTTTCCTTTTATTTATTTTTTCTCTTAGCTTTATTTATAGCTTTTCTTTCATTCAAAGTAGTTTGTAAGGTAGATTATAAAATTCTTTACAGTTTTTTTGCATTTACACTTGATTTGTTCTGCTTTTATTAGTGTAATCTTGTCTTTCATTCCCTAGTGTACCTTTTCTTTTATTGCATTTATCTTCCTTTAATTTTGAAGCTCTACTTTAATTTCAGTTTACGTCAATTACTTTTTCTTCTTTAGTTCTAGTTAATCATAATAATTTAGCACTCAGATCAAAGTCTTCCCTGAGAAACTACAAGTCTTTTTAATTGAAGCATCGAATGGTACACAATCGCCTGATTATCACTAGGCTAAGATAATCAATTGATTGACAAGACCATAACCTTGCTTGGCATACTCACAATTGACCAAACTACATTAACCAAGCCAAGTGAAAATCATAAACAACAACACCCAATCCATAGTAAGCCCAATCATTTCCAAGCCCTAAAGAACAACACTCGATCATTATTAACAATACCCAAAGCGAGTGACTTTTATTATGATTTCCAGCTAAAGGAAAATAATGTGATTCAATTATAAATGGTCATTATAATCTTCGCATAAAGGAACATAAAAAAAGAAATATATAAATACCATGAATATAATTAATATCAACGTGGTTCCCTCCGCCAAGATTTTCCTTAAGTTTTGTTGCTTTACTTTTTTTGGGCAAATGTTATCTAGTGTAGCTGTCTTAATTATAATAGCACTTCTACTTTTGAGGTCGCCTATGGTGCCCAGCGAGCCTGTGTGCAAAGAGGTTGGAAGTGGGATAGAAGAGTCTGAGAGTGGGAGGGTAGTCTAGGTAGGGTTTATAACTTTTTAAACATTTGGTTTGAACTTAGAAGAGAAACTCATAAAGCGTGTCTTAAACTCCCTGAGAGGAATTATAAAATTCCTCATTAGTGTCTCGGTAGTGGACGCAAATGTTTATCTTGCCATTTTTCTTTTTGATTGGAATAAGATTGTCTGAATAGTGTATTGTAACTTTGCAAGTCCATGTTGATCGTCGACTTCTGGGACAATTGTCTCTACAACCATCAAATGATACTTCCTCAGGCCTACTTTACCAGCAAACCGGTCGACTAACCCACGACAACAAGACAATGTCGGCTTAGTGACGCTAAAAAATAGGCAAAGTTGGCCATTCGATGCTCAAACGATCAAAAAGTCGACGAGGTGATGCCAGCAACAAGGCAATGTCCTCTAGGCGACACCCCAAAATAGGCATAATCGGGTGTCTACAACCATTGGTGGGCGCACTCGCACCCCCTCGAGACCTAGTGACACTTCCTCTGATTCTAAGTATACCTTTTAGGCCCAAAGTCTATGATAAAATCATGGGACATTAAGCAATAAATCTCTTAAAAGTCTATTATATATGATCAGTTCAAACGATAATCTTGTTCGTATCTTAAATCCATAAACTTTTGAATTAATGTAGACTAACATGTAACCCGCATGATGCGCGGACATATTATAATATTTTGTAAAAATATATAAATAATTAAAAATAAATAATTAGCTTTAAAAACATTATTATCTTTGGATAAACTTAGTCAACTATAGGATAATACAAAATTGATCACAAAAAAAGAAATAGAAACGTTAATTAAAAGTGTAGAATGAGACCAAAATCGCCTTTATATATTTAGGGTGATACCATCTTTGATTTAGTACACTTAACGAAAATAATAGAAGACATTTTTATGTTTAGTTAGAGAGGGAAGTACGTTCGAATATTATATTATTCCTATTTAATTTTCAGTGAGTAACAGAACAACAAATATAGCAAGGTAATTTCAATAAAAATATAATCCAAACCAAAAAAAGTAACAGAGAAAAAATATATACACAAACAATACATTAAGTTAACGATGTCTAAGATGAATAAAAAAGGAAAAAATGATATTTAGATCGAATACACATTAATAAACTGGGCAATTCCAAACGTCGAAGCGTACTACTGATGAAAAAGAATAAAAAAGACATTTTCACTCCAATGCTAAGATTTATGCCAACAATAGATGTTGGAAACAAATATGGATTAATACATAATATATTAATATAAAATCAGAGAAATGATGGGTGATGAAAAATTACCATATTTCAAAATGTTAACACAGTTAAACAAAATAACTGCAACACATCTTATTAAAATCTATCAAATTCCTAACATATACGTCATGAAAAAAATTCATAAATAGTTGATAAATAAAAGCGAAAAATCATATTGAAAAAAAATCGTAACTCAAACCATCATCAATGTGTATATTAGGACGAGGATGGATATAGAATGAGAACAAAAATATTACCTCCAAAAAATAAACGTAATGAAAACACATTATAACAAAAGCAATTCAGACAAAATTCATATATCACCTCCAAAGTAACCTATTTAGAACAAACAAAACACCCTAAACAGAAGGCTAAAATACCTACTATACTCTAGCATAACAAAACCACCTATCGAATGAGCAATCCTTGCAATATGGCTGGATATATAGGGACATAAGTGTTAATTACATGTCATAGTTTATTAGGTTGCCCTTTATAGTCATTAGAGGATTGATAAAATTTCACCAAAATGGAAATAAAGGATTGAAAATTAAAAATATTTACATTTTTTTTCCAGCTAAACATAGTTCAACGGATCCAATTTAGACAATTAAAAATTAAAAGGAGGGAATAGACCTACCAAACACCAAAGATATCTTTGGAATTGTGGGACGAAGGTGGAATAAACTTGCTCCAAAGATTCCTGGCCTGGTTAGTTAGAAAAAACTATCAGATGATATATAACTTTCTCTAATAGAAGGCATAAATTGATAAACCACTATTAAAAACAGTTGACCCCATAGTTGTGTTGTGCATGACAAAAATCCATATGTGGGCTCAAAAAACACTATTGCTGCTCCCAGAATTTTGGATGTAAGCCCTCTGATAGGCAATAAATCATGTCATCTCCAATAAAAATGACTATAACCCATGGGTTGTTAAGAAAAAGTGCAAGACTGAAAACAACTCTCATTATCATCTTTTTGCTGGTAAGTAAAAACGAGATAGGATGGGAAGGGTTGGAGAGATTCTGCCTATTCAAAGATAAAAATGGGGTTGTATTTCATGCGTATTATTATTTAGTGTCACTGGGGAGAGAGAGGACCAAGTATTTAATGGGAACTTTAAGAGAGATGAATCGAACAAAACAAAAGGAATAGGCTATTCGTTTTCTGAGATACCCCTCGTTTGGTTTTAAAAAAATGCTTTTACAGCTTATCTTCAACCATTATATTGCATTGATTTCCCTATACTACCATTTTATAAGTATAATATATATACAATTATATTTATGAACTTATTGAAAAAACTATTTTTAATATTAATTTCTAAAGAATTTAAGAATTTGATTTAATTAAGAGGAAATAACTCTCGCCTTATCCAAGAATTTAATCCGTCGAGTTAAACATAGCCTAATTGCATTCCGCGGTAAACTCCAATTTAACCAGTGACGTGTATGAAAAAAATTATCGCCATTCTTAACCATGGTTAGAAAACACCTCCGGTTACATTAACCACGATTACTTTCCCATCCTTCCTCCTCGCAGATCTGCTCCAGGGTTTCCAAAAACCGATTACTTTCCACTCACCAAAATTGTGTCAAATTTTAGTTTCCCGTCTCTAATGTTAGGTTAATCTCTTGTCTGAGAAATTTATAAATGGAGACACAGAGAATCATAGAATTCCCACACCAAAACATGGACAAACGCCCTAGGAAGAGACCTCGCTTAACGTGGGATATGCCTCCTCCTGTTCCCCATCCTTCCAAGGTCCGATTTCTATAACTATATATATCTTTATATTTTATTCTTTGTTTTCCATCTTTTTAGATTATTGCTTCAATTTAATCAATCGTTTCTGTCCTGAAAACTCCATTGATTGCTGTATTCAATATGTATCACTCTAACATTTTTTTAGGAAGTGTTTGCTTTTTAGTCTGAATCTAAATGTTTGTAGACATGTAATTGCAAAAGAGCCTACCCAAGCCTAAAGCTGCTCACGCTCGGAAGCTTAACGAACCATACTCATTATTTTTAACGGAAAAATCACGAATCCAGCTCAAGTAGCTCGGTTATTTTTATACTATTTTAGCGTGTTTATCAATCTATTGGTAATCGAGTCGAATTCCAGCAAAGCTCAATAAAATGCAAGTTTTATAATATGTTGAAGTTTTTACTCGTTTACTGTACGAGCCAATCTCGTACAAGTTTATTTGGACGAATATTTTATAGCCCTATGCGGAGAGGTGGTTTTCGCGACTCGAACTGTGACCTCTAGGTCATAATGGGGTATAGACATGTAAGTGGGGTTGTTACTCATTAAAAGTTTAGAACACAAGCATTATTTATTGGTAGTCTTAAGCCTCTTGCACTATTTAATGCGCGGTCTAACAATTTATGGGGTTTAGGTTGCGGCCCTTTAGGATTTGTCTTTGTGTAACACGACAATGTTATATCAACATGACTATCAAATACAGTTAGGATCCGTTTGGCAACCTAATTTCAAGTCATGAAAATGGAATTGGAAGATCAATTTTAATTCCACGGAACTGAAATTGGCCTTTCAATTCCAATTCCAAGCCTTGGAATTGGATTGCCAAACGGGCCCTTAGTGATGTTATGACACAATTTCTCATATACAACAATGTAATAGCGTTATATTAAGGAGTAAGAGTGTTATAAAAAAATAACTCTAAAAATGGTTATATTATAACAATCAGGGACCACAAACCATATGTTATTGAACTACACACAAAATGCCCTCACCCAAGGGACTTCTGCTAAATTCTCCATTATTTACTTTTGATTTGTTAGAGTATGTAAGCAAAAATATACACATAGGGGACAAGCTGTCAAACACAAAACAGGTACTCCGAGTTCCACACAAGGAAGACATCTGATCAACTTATCAACATAAAAAAAGCTACACAACAGAGGTCAGGATTGCTAAAAAAAATGAAAACAGAGAAGATTTTAGGACCAGATGGTATCCCTATTGAGGTTTGGAAGTGCTTAGGGGAGGATGGAGTATCATGGCTTACAAAATTATTTAATAGAATTTTAATGACTAATAGGATGATGAATGGAGAAAAAGTGTTTTAGTACCTATTTATAAAAATAAAGGGGACATCCAAAGTTGTTCAAATTATCGTGGTATTAAGTTAATGAGTCATACAATGAAACTTTAGGAGAGAGTGATTGAATATAGATTGAGATTGAAAACAACAGTATCTGAGAATCAATTTGGGTTTATGCCTGGGAGGTCTAACAATGGAAGCAATCTATTTATTGAGGAGATTAATGGAGAGGTATAGGGTGAAAAAGAAGGATCTTCATATGATTTTTGTAGATTTAGAGAAGGCGTACCCAGAAATATAATATGGTGGGTTCTACATAAAAGAGGAGTGACTCGCAGATATATAGATGTGATCAAGGATATGTATGATGGTGTGATGACTACAGTAAGAACAGCCGCCGGAGAAAGTAGTGAATTTTCAATTACGGTAGGTTTACACTAAGGTTCATCATTAAGTCCTTATCTCTTTGCTCTTGTTATGGATGAGTTGACTGGACAAATACAAGATGAGGTGCTATGGTGTATGCTATTTGCTAATGATATTGTTTTAGTGGATGAGACTAAGACGGGAATTAATGCTAGGTTGAAATTGTGGAGAGAAATTTTAAAAACAAGAGGATTTAAAATAAGCAGAACTAAATAGAATATGTGGAGTGTAATTTTAGTAGTAATAGGAGGACAAATGGAGATGTGGTGAAATTGGAGGGTCAAGAGATACCTAGAAATGATCATTTTCGTTATTTAGGATCGATTATCCAAAAAGATGGAGATATTAGTGATGATGTTACTCATAGGATTAGAGCAAGCTTGGTTAAGTGGAGAAGTACTACCGGCATTTTGTGTGATAGGCGTATACCTTTGAAGTTAAAAGGAAAATTTATTGGACGGCCATTAGACCCACCATGTTATATGCGGCAGAGTGTTGGGTAACCAAGAAACAAAATGTACAGAAAATGAGTGTGGCGGAGATGCAAATGCTTAGATGGATTTGTGGTAAAACTCGAAAGGATAAAATTAAAAATGAACAAATTCGTGAAACGGTAAAAGTAGCTCCTATAGAAGATAAATTGAGAGAAAATTGACTTAGATGGTTTGGACACGTCAAGCGTAGATCAATGGATGCTCCTATAAGGAAGAGTGATTTAGTTAGTATTGATGGTAATACAAGGGGTATAGGTAGGCCTAAATTGACTTGGTGGGATATTATAAAAAAGGACATGATGTCATGTGGTTTAACCGAAAATATTGCGCTGGACATAATGGAATGGAAAAATAGGATTCATGTAGCCGATCGCAAATAATTGGGAAAAGGCTTTGATGAGTTGAGTTGAGAAAATCAAACTCCCAATTGCAATCATTCCATGACATTGACATTAAGGAAATTGGAATCTCCCCAAAACTTGGAGATAAACATGCCCATGAAGCTGCTGAAATTTTGATCTTCTTTAAGGCTCTCTCTATATTCTTGCCTTGGATATATATATATATATATATTTTTTTTTTTTTTTGCATTTCTTTCATTCCAAATTAGCCAAAAGAAAGCATCATTATAGATGTCCAAAGATGTCTTCCTCTTTCCTTCTTGCCATGTAACTCTAAAATTGTGGATGCCTAGGGAGCACTTTATTGACACCAAATTCTCTCATGATGTTCTTCGAGCAAACGATCCAAACTCCGTATTTGAATTGTGACACTTTATTCACGAATTAAGTGATAGCACCCAAGTAGGTATTCTTAAGATCAAATCACAACTGCTCATTTTCCTATGAGCCACCATCCAAGAGGACACTTGTACTTTAGA
Source organism: Sambucus nigra (assembly GCA_949130495.1). Taxonomy (NCBI): domain Eukaryota; kingdom Viridiplantae; phylum Streptophyta; class Magnoliopsida; order Dipsacales; family Adoxaceae; genus Sambucus; species Sambucus nigra. Next base: position 592,116,462 of record OX422208.1, read on the forward strand.
AGGTGTTCTGTCAGTCCACATGAACTTAATCAGTGCTAATTAATCATCTTGAGGTGGTGATTGGAGATATTTAAGGAATCCATACTCCTCAATTTCCAAACCTTTTCATCCCTTGACCCCAAAGAAATATACCCTCAATCATATCGAGCGAGGAAGTAAGTTGCAGAGTTTCAATATTATTAAGTTCCTTCTAAAGCAAAGCTTCCACACTAATCAGCCATTGATTTGAAAATAAATGGAAGAAATATGTTTGTTTTTGCTTGAAGAAATTCGATATAACAAGGGAAATGTGATTTTGAATGGTTCATCTCCTCTCCGCACATCCTCCCAAAATCTAATAGATACTCCGTGCCTCACCTTAATTGCCGCACATAATAGGAAAGAGTTAAGGCGTCTTGAAATGTAGGTCCATCAGCTCCTAGGGTTTCCCTCTTAGCCATATTGGAGTCCCACCCATTTGCATGTAACCCATAGTTACTCTAAACAATGCCGTACTATAGGGATTCTTTTTCTAAGGGAAACACCAAAACCATTTAGTGAAGCTGAAATACATGGAAACACAATGAATCTCCAAACACATAAGAGGTGGCCAAAATTTTAAATTATGATATTAATTCTATAAGGGTAGATATTAAAAGGACTATGAGTAGAATAACCCAGTAGTACATATGATGTTTTGAACATATCTCATATTTGGGTCTTCCAAATATTAAGGAAAAATAATTGTTCATCTGCGCTCAGTAATGGTTCTCTAAGCGAAATCAGTTAGATTATAAAGCATCCTACAATTTTGTGTTAGAAATTTTCTGTTTTATTTCACAAGACTCAAGTAAGCAGATGTTTTAAAAAAAAAAAATCTGAATTTGAAGTTATTCAACCCGTGATGGTATACAATAATAACTAATGAAATAAAAAGTTTGTAGCGGAAGAACGAAAACTTTATTCAAACTGTGATGCTAAGACATCTTATTACATTGCAATTATTTGTCTCGTATTACAAAAATAAAAAGGGAACTTGAAATATAACTACATAACCTGATAAGTAGTAGTAAATGTATTTCACACTGTGTCGCCGTCCTTCCTTATACTGCCCATCCGTAAGTAATAAATAGTAACTTCTCTGACATAAGTGATAGAAAATCCATGGGGTCGGGGGTATTTCTCCTTTATCTAGCTCACTTTCCATTTGAAAGGGGAAAGAATAAGCAAAATTTTGCTAAGAAAATAATTCTAAATCCATAACAATTACAAGTTTGGAGATAAAAAGTTGCAGTATAAGATGATGAATAACATATTATGATGTTTTTCAAATTAAATCGAATGGATATAGAATAATATAAATATCAACGGAATAGACAATGACAAAAAAAAGATCATGTTATATTGTAAAGAAGGTATAGTGATTATAACCGGATATCCCATAATATCAAGTCATAAAGAATAAAAGGTTTCTGGTTTTTTATAACATGTTAACCCATAATTATCAGGTATAGAGGCTTAAAATGCGTTGCGATCCATTATCCCAAGCCTTGGGAGATAAGTTACATAATTGTTGAGCATAATCTGAAGAGAGGCATCCACGTGGTAAGAAAAACTAGGCACTCAATACCCTGAGTCCTAAGGCCAAATAGATTTCCCGCGGGGAACCCTAAGTGGAATACGGTACGTCTATTCCCTAAATTATAATGTATGCAACAAAAATGTATAAAAATCATAGGTTTCTTAAAAGATTGAATCAAAGGTTCAAAAGATTGTGAACTTCACAATTGAGAATGAGAACTAGAGTTCAGGGGCTATCACATAGTGATATAAACAATTGCTCTATGACAAGCACATATACAAAATATTATTGAAGTAGAATGACCTAATTTTAGTGTAGCTTGAGTTTAGTGTGACTTCGTGTAAAGGGGCTTTGAACCAGGGATTTCTGAAATATAAGGGAAAAGATTGTAAAGCTTGGGAAATTGATGTATATGTTATGTATGTAAAATGGAAGGGTTAAATGTGTAAATGTTTAAATGGGAAAAATTATGTGGATATAATCATTATTATTAAAAAGATAATTTCTAGTTTCTTTCTTTCTTTATATTTTAAAATTGAACACTTTTGGACATTATGAGAGTGGGATATAGGCTGTAATTAACTTTTATACTTTGGTTTTGAGTTTTGGGTAAAAAATAAAAATGTGAAAGTCAGAAACTTGAGGGGTATATGTGAAATTATTGAAATTAAAATTTCATTTTTTCTTTAAGTTTCTACATAAAGTACTTTCTAGGTGACCAAACAGGGTGGTGTAATATACTATTTTGATCAGAAAAATAAAATAAAAAATTTAGAAAAAATTTCAGGACCGTTGGATCAATCACACGCCCTCATGCGCGGATTTATTTTTCTCACGCTCCCCCACTGCCTTACACGCTAATGCGTGGGGGTACTATTCATCTTCAACCTATCGAGTTGACCGCGATTAACTCGAGTTATGGAACACTTCAGCCTTCGATTCCTCAGCCTTTGATTCTTGAATGAATCTTGTTTAAAATTTCAAGTGGAATCCAAAAAATGTATTTTCAAGGCTTGAGGTGGACTATATTGAGCTATTGATTTTCTGGAATAACATTGAAATTTGACCAAAGTTTTTGAGATTCAGAGGTTGAATCTGAACGATGACATTAGTTTAACATGGTTCTAGGATGTCTACTGAATCAAACTATGTTGGTTTTTCCTTTGATTGTGAACTAAAACTACTGATTTTGTTTTCTGATTTTTTTTGTGCCAAAACTGTAAATCTTTGATTTGGCATACAAAACTTGAATATAATTGAAATTAAACATTGCACCTATGTTCTTTAGACCCAGGGCTTGAATTCTCTCATCTTGAAACTGGTTCAAGATCAAAAGTACAGATTCCACCATTGATACTCAAGCTTTAATGGCGTTTTCTGGTTTTCAAGTATTTTCAGTGCTATAGACATAGTAAAAACGTAATATAGGAGCATAGATTGAAGCTATGTTAACACAAGAACTTTACCAAATTCTTAAAAGCAAGACAACTGCATAAACTTATGGTATACCCATTTTTGCTCAAACTAAGCTTTGGATTTTAAGTGTGTGGATGTGTGGATTTTACTGCTTACTGTTGGGGTTTAAATAGTACTTGGGGTAAGAATTTGATTGGTGGAAAAAGAGTTGGACTTCAGCAAAGTTTAACTTGGATTTTGATTTAGAGAATTGTGTTGGTTTGTATATTTCATGTGTTGGCATGTGTGCAAGCTGCTCACATGGTTGCCAGAAGGTCCAAGCCTGTTGGGGTTTTTTGTACAAGGTTTTGAAATTCGTTTTTGGTCCTTGGATGCTTTGGTGTTTAAATTTAAGGTTTTGTGCTTACTTATAAGAAAGTTTTGGGGGTTTAAAGTGTAATTTCCTAAACTTCAATGATGAATTCCGGTAAATATGATGAACATGATGAATATGGTGGAGTTTGATGTAGGGTTTGGTCTTCAAGAGAGTTCAAGGGTTCTAAAAGAAACTTTTGAAACTTTCAGGGGCAAAATTGAAAATTTTCTAAACTGAGGGTTAAGGTAAGGTTATTTTCTTTTTCTCAGGGTTATAATCTTTCGTAAGATGTTATCGATGTGAGTATTCTTGCGGTAGGTTAGATATACGGGATATTACAATATGCCCCCATTCGTGCAATTTTGCATGTGCATTAGCTGAAATGACATTAACTTGTGGAGAGAAAAGGGTCTTTCTCTGCGCAGCTGTGGAAGAGAGGATGTCATCACCCTCTTTCTGTCATCCCCAGATTTTGTATGGAACACACGGTATAGCTAGGACCCTTCAAAACAAACTTAAGAGCCAAAAATAAACCACACCCTGCTTTTTAAAGTATCCATCCATCTTAATGTGAAACCACATATTATCATATCTTTTCACCTTTCAAAACAATGTATATAAACTAAACATCTAGAGGATGAGGTTCAATAATGTATATCAATCACCTGTAGAATTCAAAGGATGTCTCAGTATTGCAATTCCATTTATATTAGATATTGACTTCTAATATTTCCACGACATTAAACTTTTGACGAAATGGTTAAGCAAGAACATAAATTTGTAGAACGTAAGTGATCTGCTGTGTACCCTGGTGCGCCATGAAATGATAGTTTTTGATCCAAGCAGCTCAACTTTACCACATAATTAACAATGGAAAACTCCTCTTATAGAGAGCAATAAGGAGCTTCCCATATTTCTCCTGTGCTTCAAGCTCCTGAACGTATGATCGAGACCCCGTATTCGTTATGGTGTTTCTTACCCATGAATGCTCCAACATGAGATTGCAATTAGTCATGAAGGTATATTTTGACATCTTTGACTCGTGATAATTTTTTTTGATATCTTGGCGGTTCTAGAACCAAAATTGTAGTGAATAGGCAGTTTGTTCAATGAATAAATTCATTTCTAATCAGCATATGAGAGCTACATACAAAGTTCAGTATCGGAAGTACAATTATTATTTAAAAAATAAATTAATATTATATCACTGGCAAGTGCTTTCTGAACACAGTACTTAAATAAGTACGAGTAATCACACCTACCACGAGAAATGTTAACTCAGGGTAGTGAGAAGGTCTTATTATAGGCATCTTATGTCTTGTTTAAGGAGTAATCTACTAAGCTAACTTTGTGCCTTGTCACATGTATTGTCTTATCATATGTATTATAGTTGTCCATAGCTTGGTATATATCTATTTTCACAAATTGGGTTACTGGAAAGCTTACATTGGCTGCTATAATTGAAGGTAAATACCCTATATATCTCTTTCTGTTTGGGGGTGTCACTTCTCAGATGTTGACAGTGCATGCATTCAGCTAGTTTATTGGCACAAGAACGAGTTTTCGAAAATTCTTGCTCAAGTTCTGGTGGATGCTAAATAATAGTTTTTTAGTTGATTTGCATAGATGATCTGATATTTGTGATTCAGGTCCTTCCAGCCATATATTGTGGGCAAGACTTTGCTAATGTAGCGGTCCCCAACTATGCGTATTCTTCTATATATAACAAGGGGGTTTCCCACACTGGATCTCCACCTTGGAGATTGGATGATAAAGACGGCCACTATGTTTTTGCCGTAGGAGAAAATTTAACTTCGCGTTGTAAGTATACTTGAATCTCATAGCTGAAGAATCTTATTATAGTTGTAATTGTCTTGTGGCACTTGACATGTTCTGCACTTATCGGACAGTGTTTTCACAATGTATAACAATTCTTTAAGTTGGTTAATTTGGAATTGCACTTGATTTTTTTTAGTTACTAGAATTGATATGCAATTAAAATAGATTCTGACGTAGACCACCCGTCAAAAAGTTCTTAAAAATTATCTAAACACCACATATAGAGAGAACTACTCTTTTTTATTTCAAAATTCAATTCTTCCTCAAATGAGGCTTACAAGTGGGTAATGAAAGGGGAGTAGTTTAGGCTCCAAACTAAGACACTAATTATAAAAATGCCCATTACTACTCCTTACCTTATAAAATACTAGGACAAAACAAAAGAAAATATTATAACAAAAATAAAGGAAAAATAATAAAAAGAAATAAAACTACTAATATGCCCAAAATGACAAAATTGACCCCGATTCATATCAATCTCCCCTCCTTGAATAGAGTTCGTCCTCGAACTCAAAGGGGAAGACCAACAGAATCGCCCTCCAAGACGGTGATCAAGGTGTGCTGGGGAAGATTCTTTAATAGTCAGGTGGAGGATCCATCGCCAATAATGCGCTGCGTCGCGAGAGAGAGTAATCAGAAGCTCGGTGCCCAATATTGTCGCAGTTGTAGCACCGGAAGGGCGGAGGTCCTGGGGAGGAGCAGTGGAAATAGTGGAAGCAGGAGCTGAAGATGCCATTGCAGGAGGAGCTGGGTCAGAAATTTGAGAAGGTGGAGCCCGAGAGGTCGGGAGAGTTGCGGGCACTGTGTGGTAAGCCTCGACCTTGGCAGCGTACTCGACCGCCTTCAGGAAGGTCGGTATCTCCCTCAGACCGAGATCGTATTGAATATGCGGCTGCAACCCCAAAATGTAGCTGCTGATCCGCTGATCCTCCGTCTCGGGGAGGCGAGCTCTGATTCACAGAAGCTGAAACTGCTCCATGTACTCCACTACTGATAAGGTGTCTTGTCTGAGAGATTGAATGCAAGCAAAGAGGTCGCGCTTATAGGTAGGTGGGATGAAGGACGTCTGGAGAGTGGCCTTCAGCTCAGGCCAAGACTGAATAGGAGGCAATCCGGCCACTGTACGACGGTAGCAAAGGTTGTTCCACCAAACCCGGGCAAATCCCTGAAATTTGGTGGCTGCGAGGAGAACACAGGAGCGGCCTTGAACCAACTTGTACTCAAAAACTGTCTCCATCGAAGTTAGCCAATCGACCATGGCATCCGGAGAAAATCGCCCGTCAAACATGGGCACGTCTACACGGATATTCCCGTGGAGGCTCCGGGAAAGCAACTGAAGGGCCGTAGATAGAGGGCCCTCCTGATGAGCATCTAGAGTCTCCCATCACGTCACCTGGCATAGGTGGAACAACATCAACAGGAGGGGGTGACATCTGTGCAGGCGGGGGATGAAGAGGTTGACCATGCTGGGGCACGGGAGGTGCTGGAGGAGTGCGGGGATAGTGAGGGCAAACGCTTATCAAATGGTCAAGCTCGCCGCAATAGAAACAGTGTCGGCCTCGAAGTGGAGCATTGCGGTGGGCATCGGGTGGGGGTGGAGGTATTCACTCTAAAATACTGGAGTGGCTATCCCCGAACTCGGAGGAGGAAGAGGAGGAACTAGAATGGAGTAGCGAGAAGGTGTGGTGGGAGGGTGTATGATGCAAAGGTGGAAGGTTAGTGTGTGTGGCCAACCAGGGGTCAAGGGGAATGGTGGGGTCATGTGGGTAGTGCGAACCGGGGTTGGGAGGGTGGTCGGGAGTCCTAAAGTGATGGTCCATGCCCCCAGAGTAATCAAATAGCCCCTAGGGGTGCGGGGATGGGTCAGGGGGTTTGTGTGGGGGCAAAATAGGCTCGGGGACTGAAACGAGGTGGAACCAACAACAAAAATTAGGGGTTAGTGCTTGCGTAGTGCAGGGGCTGCCCATGGCTCGGATTTGAGCCGAGAGGTTGGTTTAAATCGGGTTGGGGACATTTTTGGGGGTCTTCGAGGGGTTGGGGTGGGATAAAAATATTTTGGGGATGTAGTAATGGGCGGAAGTGGGTCGGACGGAGTGGGGGAGGGGTCGGACGGGGCTCGGGGGTTTTGGGATTGGGCATCGGGGCAGTGTTTATGGGATTGGGACTTACCCGGATCTGAACTGGGTCGGTCGGGTGAGTTTTTTTGGTTGAGGGGGCAGACCGACTGGTCTGGGTTGTTTCCGGTGGCCTGGAGAAGCAGGAGGTGGGGTTTGGGTGGGAGGTTGCCAGGGGTTGGAGGGCTGTCGGAAGTGGGTTGCGATTCAGCAGGGTAGGCGGGGTAAGGGTTTTGGGGGTGGATGGTGGAGGAATAAGGGTGGGGCAGTTCGGTAGGTGTGAAATCTATGGTTTGGGAAGTTTTTTTTGATTGGGGCAGCAGTGAAAGTGAGACTAGGGTTAGGGTTTTGCAATTTGGCAAATTGTTGCATAAGGGTTTCAAATTGGGTTTGTTGTTTTCTTGCTAATTCCTCGATTTGTCTATGCAACTCTCGATTAATCTCCTCTTGTTGATACTTGGATTTTTTGGGAGCCATTGAAGAGTCGTGCACGATTTTGATACAATATACACCAAACACCAATGTGGAGCGACACCCTTATGCAATTTGGCAAATTGTTGCATAAGGATTTCAAATTGGGTTTGTTGTTTTCTTTCTAATTCCTCGATTTGTCCCCGCAACTCTTGATTAATCTCCTCTTGTTGATACTTGGATCTTTTGGGAATCATTGAAGATTAGTGTACGATTTTGATACAATATACACCAAACACCCGCTCCGATACCAATTTAACGTAAATCACCCGTCAAAGGGCTCCTAAAAATTATCTAAACACCACTTAAACACCACTTAGAGAGAGAAATACTCTTTTCTATATCAAATTCAGTTCTTCCTCAAATGAGGCTTACAAGTGGGTATTTAAAGGGAAGGAGTAGCTTAGGCTCCAAGCTAAGGCACTAATTACAAAAATTCCATTACTACTCCTTACCTTCTAAATACTACGACAAAACAAAAGAAAATACTATGACAAAAATAAAGGAAAAAAATAAAATAAATAACACTACTAAACCTTGAGATCTGGATCACAGGACGTGGCTATATTCTTATGAAAAATTATGGACCATAGGAAGAGATTTCATTGTGTTGGGCAATTCAAAATGAGTTAAGTAAGGTTTGATGGGAAGTGATTGACGATAGAGGGTAGGATTTTTCGAGCTGCCGCTGAGTCGAAGCGTAGAAAGTGTGGGAGACATAGGTATAGTCTTCAACTAGAGGTGATATAATATGCCCAATTTTTCTATAACTGGTCAGATATAATTTACGAAAATGATGCTAGTATATTTGAATATGTAGATGATATGATGCATAGCTACAAAAAGATTTGAGCAAAAATTAAAAAATGAGTTAATACAGTTGAAACTGAAATTACAAACCTGTTTCCCCAGCTGAAGAGAATTTCGCTTCTTTACCGCATTTAATGAAAACCACAAACCTTCTAGGCATGTTCATTATTAGCTTTATCTAACAAGAAATACAGCCTCTGATTTGTAAGCCTGCCTCTTACACCTTTCAATAATTGCAGTACTGAGTGAGAATGCAAGTGAGAGACATAGTTATAGTCTTCGACTAGAGGTGATATAATATGCCCAATTTTTCTATAGCTGGCCAGATATAATTTATGAAAATGATGATAGTAGATTTGAATATGTAGATGATATGATGCATAGCTACAAAAAGATTTGAGCAAAAATTAAAAAATGGTTAATAGAGTTGAAATCGAAATTACAAACCTGTTTCCCCAGCTGAAGAGAATTTCGCTTCTTTACTGCGTTTAATGAAAACCACAAACCTTCTAGTCATGTTCATTATTGGCTTTATCTAACAAGAAATACAGCCTTTGATTTGTAAGCCTGCCTCTTACGCCTTTCAATAATTGCAGTATTGAGAGAGAATGCAAGTGTGCCAGATTATTGGGGAAACCTGTAATCATTCGAACAAGTAAAACCTCTTGTTTGACCCTTCGCCCTTGTATACAGAAAATTTCTTTACATATTTTCTTGTACACAAGTATGTAGGTTAATAATAAAAGAACATTGCGCCTCACAATTTTAAGGGCTTTACTACCACACTGCACGTGGTATACTTCACGGAAGTTGGAACCAAACCTTGGCCAGTCTGCCAGTCTCGTTGGTGTGTAGTGTCAGAATCCTGAGTTGATCCCCCCCCCCCCCCCCCTCTCTCTCTCTCAAGTTTGTGAGTTTAAAAGTGTTAGTTTTGCTATGTTATTCATCACACTTTCCAATTTAGATGCACCATTTAATATTTATGGTAACATGAGGAATTTCATACTCATCTTTATAAAAGTGACAAAGGTGTAAAGTGCACCATGTCCTTGTTGTTATATACAATAGTGTAGACGTGTATAGGAGGATCTTTTTTTTAAAAAACATCTTGTTTTATTTTATTTTATTTTATTTTTCATCATGGAATTTATGTAGAAATTCTTGTTAAACCTTGATATATTTGTACACTCATTCATACAGAATTCTTATGTTCCTTTTTTTAATCCAAGATTCATGTTCCTACCTTTTTACTTAAATCCAATAATGATAAACATAATATCCCCTGAAATTCTCTCTCCCCCACAATTGCAGACAGAATTTTGAGCAAAATGGGCGAAGGTTAGTTATTCTTTATATCTTTATGTCATTTTCCATGGATTATTATTCCTTGTTAGTTGACATACATTCCTTTCTTCTTTATTTTTTTTATTGGATAAAATAATTGCAGGAACTTTTGGGCAAGTCTTGGAATGTTTAGACAATGAAAAGAAAGAGATCGTGGCAGTTAAAATTGTTCGTTCAATACACAAGTATCGTGAAGCTGCCATGATTGAAATTGATGTTCTGCAGAAACTGGCCAGGCATGATGTTGCCGGCACACGGTATGCGTCTTCTTTCCTTAAGCTTCCTTTCTTAACTATAAAAATAAAGTGATTTTCGTATAAGCTGTTTCATTCTTTGCAGTTGTGTGCAAATACGGAATTGGTTTGACTATCGTAATCATATTTGTATTGTAAGTATTTATTGGTATTCATGATTTGATTAATATGAAAGGGCAATGGCATTTGCTTCATGCTTGACTATTCTGTGAGTTAAAAACTTGCGGATGTATTTAAATGGTCTTAACAGGTTTTTGAGAGGCTTGGTCCAAGCTTATATGATTTTCTTCGCAAAAACAGCTACCGTTCATTTCCTATTGATCTTGTTCGGGAGTTTGGCAGACAACTTTTGGAATCTGTAGCATGTGTGTGGACAAATCTTGCATCACTTTGTTTTGTGTGGCTTGATGTTTCAATACCTTTTACATGATCCTCAAATTGTGGTTAAATTTGACTTATTTATTATTTGATTAGAACTCACGGATCATTTTGATTGTCGAGACATAGAATTGATAATAAAAATCAACACTGCTCTTGTTATCATATTCATTTTGCGTATTTATCCTTGCAGTTATGCATGATTTGCGGCTAATTCACACTGATCTGAAACCAGAAAATATCCTCCTTGTTTCCTCGGAGTATATCAAAGTGCCAGATTATAAGGTATTTGCACGTGTAGCATGAATTAGTTATATAATTCTTTATACTTTGATGGTTTGCTATGTGTGCGCATTGACTTGCAACTCATCAGCTTTGGCCGGATCACGGAATTATATGATCTGATTTCCTAAGGATGTATAATTAAGTTCAATCCCGTATTTTTTCCTTTTCTTTTCTTTTTATTTAGTTTATATTCAAACAGAGTCTAATATCTGATGCAATAATTTATATATGTTATACCACTCTTAATAAAATATTGACAGAAACTAGCAAAATCTACAATATGGTGGTCAGGTTTATTTGTTCTAATTTGATAATCAGTAAATAATTTCTGATGGCTGATGTTTTTCTTCTCCTTGCATGCAATGAAGTTTCTATCGCAGTCCACAAGGGAAGGTTCTTATTTCAAGAATTTGCCAAAGACAAGTGCTATTAAGCTTATTGATTTCGGGAGTACTACGTTTGAACACAAGGATCACAGTTATGTGGTGTCAACACGTCACTACCGTGCGCCGGAGGTTATATTGGGTAAATGCCTTATCAGATTCTGACTGTCAGTGTTTTGATCTGTCTCAATGGGCTGAGTTCTGATTTTAATCCAGTCCAATTAGGACACGTTAATAAGGTTTCAATACGATAATCCAAAATTGATTGAACTAATAACTGATGGATTTAACTTGGATTTATGTTGGTCGCTCCAATCCAATCAAAATGAATATGATGTAATTATATATACTTAATGTTCGGTATACATTTTATATAAAGTATTAAATTAGTAAGATAAAACCCGTGTTCTAAAAGCCCGCCTAGGCTTGAGGCTTGAGAGAAACGCATCGCCTACGCCTTATTCTTGGTAAAAGGCTCAAGGCACACTTTTGTTTTTAAAAACAAAGGATTAGTTGACAAATATTGGTTATTTTATTATATTACTAGCCTTAAAATAATTAAAATAATAAAAAAAGGAAAAATGCATTTTTACGCCTAGGCTCCTAAGGTTTGAGGCTTGACCTCTACGTCTCGACCACGCCTTGTGCCTTTTAGAACCTTGGATAAAACACTAATAATGTATTGAATTGTAATTATTTTATACATATTTTTTGGTGTCATTCTATGAAATTTGTTACTCGTACTACATTTTGTTCATTTAAGAAATTGTGTGTTACAATTTCAATTTATTAATTCTTTTGGGGACGGATTGGACATCAGAATGCGAACAGATTTGGATTTGAATTAGCTTTTAGTTTTGTAGTAGTATTATTGGATTGGATAAGGTCAGATTCGAATCGCCTTTGCCTTGGTTTTGAACCGATTCGTTCATCGGCTGGCCTAGTCATTTTAGTTCTGGAACTTAAGATTTGTACGTTGTTTGCAGGTCTTGGATGGAACTATCCTTGTGATATGTGGAGCATCGGTTGCATACTTGTGGAGCTTTGCTCGGTAAGTAAGAGTTGAATATGGCTTATTTACTTTCCCTTGTTTTTTCCTTTTTATACACTCACATCAGTTATCCTAGTGTCCTACTTATGTCATTTGGCTGATTTTTGTATTATTAGCAACTTTCCACAATGAAAAGTGGACCTTCCACCAAATCTTTACAAAACCCTTTTTCGGTTAATTCAAATAGATTTTGCTAATTTTGTTGTGAAGGAATACCAATTATCATCTCGAGTGGTACGTAGAAAGTTATATCTTACATTAATATGATCCATGTGTATGTCCACTAAGCGTGATATAATATTTGTTTGTAATGGATGGGATTTATATGTCAAGTTCTTAATGATCAATATATGAAGGTTTCACGCAGCGCTTGAACTTAATGTGTTCCTTTATCTTTCCTCTTTGTCTGTTTTGTTCATAAACAGGGTGAGGCCCTTTTCCAAACACATGAAAATTTGGAACATCTTGCCATGATGGAGAGAGTGCTAGGGCCACTACCGCAACATATGATTATTAGAGCTGAGTAAGATTGATTATCAACTCTCCCCCCCTCCCCCTCCCGACCAAAAAAAAAAAAGAAGAAGAAAAGAACTACCATATTTTACTTTCTGGTTTGATTTGGTGTTATTGTTGTGCTACATCACATGGAAATAGTGCTTACAATGAGCCTGATACCTTACTGCAGTCGTCGTGCTGACAAATATTTCAGAAGAGGTATACGATTGGATTGGCCTGAGGGTGCCACCTCTAGAGAAAGTATGAGGGCAGTTTGGAAATTGCCTCGTCTTCAGGTAGTTATTAGATTTTTCGCATATCAACACTTTATTTATTTGGGTGATAACTCTTTCCGAAGTCTAATGCATCAGATATTTTCAATATATTGTTTGCATCTGTTGTTCAACTGAGGAAATGTTTGTAAAAGAACTGTTCTAAGGGTGTGTTTGATTGTCGCTACATTGGTGAAGATTTGTGACGCTAATTGTGATTCCTCTTCCTTTGTTGAGCCTTTCTGGTGGTTACTAGTGCCCCGATAAGTAGGAAATTTTTTACTAGCTTGTGAATGTCATATTTTCTGCCTGATGACTTGCTAATATAGTCATCATGTAACTACATTTTCTTATACCCATGACTTATTATTATTATTATTATTATTACTATTTTCTCCATCGTCTTCTTGATAATAGAATAATTTTAATTTAATATGCAGAACTTGGTCATGCAGCATGTGGACCACTCCGCCGGCGATTTGATTGATCTGTTGCAGGGGCTTTTACGTTATGACCCAGCAGATCGACTCAAAGCAAGGGAAGCTCTAAGACATCCCTTCTTCGCAACGGATATGAGAAGGAGTGGTGGCTATCCTTTATAATTTGTCTTTTCACCCATTATGCTTTCAATAGGATGTTGTGTAATGTGAAGCTCAGAAAGCAAATTAAAAAGTACACAAGTGAAGAAGGAAATTGAAATTGTTTTGACGAAAATCGTGATTTTTTCTCTAGTTCTTGAATGGCTGTTGATGTATGCTAGTGTAGTGCTTTGGGTCTGGTGCAACCACAGATCTTTAATTGAAACAAATCATGATGTCAATCTATGAATGGGGAAGCGTTATTATTACAACTACACACCACCACCACCAACAATAAGACTAAATTAAGAAAATGGGTTTCTCTCTCTACATTCTCTTCTCAATATTCAAGTGTAATTACAACTGAATGTCAATGGTGTATTTATAGGAGAAAAATTACTTGGTAACCAAGTAATATGACCTAAAAAACTAAAAAGGACAACTAATAACTAAAAAAGACTAATTAGTTCGAAATATGCTTGGAGACCAATTAAAGACTAAAAATTAAAGGAAATGACAATATTACCCTAAACTAAAATACAAAATAAAAGATAGTCTTCTCTCGGGAGCACAATCATGCATTACGTGTCTTTACGTACCACAAAATACATCATTTTTCTATCTTCGAAAAGCTCGTCCTCAAGCGCATAGGGTGACTCATCAATGTCACATGATGTAATCCTCGAAAATTTTCGAACCCAATCAAAATCAATCAAAAATGGGTTGCCAAAACTTTAATTACTTCCAAGCATATGAACCTCATCAATAATGGGTCTAATATACCCAAATCTCGGCAATGTTCCCTACAAAATTCGAGCAACAAAAAACTGATGACCAAATCTGCCCGCTCTACACCACGATCACATGGTTGCAACTTGGTTTGATGGACCCTTGAATCTGACCGGAGGGAATCTCTGGCAACGACATTTCGGTAAGTCGGACCCATAAATGGCAAATAATCGAAATTGGATCCCAAGTGGGATGCATTTTTCATGGAAGTCTTGAGCTGTGTAAAAAATAGGCCATTAGAGCAATTTTGATCGGTTTTGAGGTCAAATAGGGGGTAGGGGATCGGGCCAAAGTAGGGAAGCCCATTTTTTTTATCAGGTTTGATTGTGGTATAGATGAGCGGGGAAAGGATGAAAATAGGGTAAAAAGGGGGTATGGGTAGATTAGCGCTAAGAAAAGGGAGAAGGGGAACTAGAGTTTGGGGTGGCGTGAAAGGGGGAAGGGAGAGGGGTGATGGGGGAGTATTTCAGGGGTAAAAGGGTTGGAAAAGAGGGAAAAAATGAACTGGGGAAGTTTTTGGCCGGTCAGAGGGTCGTCGAACCGGTCGCCGGATGTGGCTATACTCGCACAGGTGTAGGGATGATGGATTTGGGATAAAAATGCCAAAAAAATAGTAGAAGGGCGACAAAAACTGGGCGCCAACTTCGTCGGAGGTGGGTCGTTGTCGTCGGCATTTTTTGACCGTTTTCCGGTATTTTTTTTCCGTCGACCCAATGCGATCCAATGCGAGTCTACTGGTAAATTTTAAGGTTGATCGGAGGTAGTTAAAAATTTTCGGTGGCGACAGCGGTTAGGGTTTTCTAAGCGATGGTTATGGGATCTAGACTAATTAGTGCAGGAAGGTAGGCAGAGGGGGTGGATTTGTGGTTAGGGTTAGGGTTTCATTTAGGGGTGAGAGGATGATGGTTCTACATTTTGGAGAAGTGGTGGTTGTGTGATGACAGGAGATGGAGGTGGAGGAAGGTGGTGGTGGAGGGTAGAAGGTGGACGCTACCCCAATTAGCGGTGATGGAATCTAGAGTTTCCATCCATCCGATTCCTATTTTGACATTTATCAATTTAACCATTGAAAGGTTGCCCGAGTTGTGACCACACTTCGATACTCACTTCACGAACCGCGACGAACACGTAGAACAAACGCGATTCTGATACCAATTTGATGTGACGCGTTACGTGTCGCTACGTATCACAAAACACATCATTCTCCATGTCTTCGAAACGCATGTCCTCGAGCGTCTAGGGTGACTCATCAATGCCACATGATATAATCCTCGAATTTTTTTGGACCGTAATCAAAATCAACCAAAAGTGTGCTATCCAAACTTTATTTAGTCCCATGTGTATGAACCTCATCAATAATGAGTCTAATATACCCAAATCCCGACAAGGTTCCCTAAAAAATTCGGGCAACCAAAAACTGACGATCATATCCGCCTTCTCTACACCACGAGCACATGGTTGCAACTTGACTTGGTGGATCCTTGAATCTGATCGGACAGAATCTCCGACAGTCGTACCTTTGTGAGTACAATGGCGAAACAAGCGGACTGTATGCGAAGACATTCCAGTAAGTCGGATCCAAAAATGGCAAATAATCGAAATTGGATCCCAAGTGGGACGCATTTTTTATGGAAGTCTTAAGTTGTGTAAAAAATAAGCCATTAGACCAATTTTGATCGGATTTGAGGTCAAATAAGGGGTAGGGGATCGGGTCAAATGCGGCCCTGATACCAATTTGATGTGAATCTATGAATGCAGAAGCGTTATTATTACAACTACACAACAACTACTAAGTACACACCACCACCACCAACAACAACAACAATAAATAAAACTAAACAAAGAAAATTATTTTTTTCTCTTTATATTCTCTTTCTTAATATTCAATGTAATTACAAATGAATGTCAATGGCCTATTTATAGGAGAAAAATTGA
The DNA here is from genome assembly GCA_949130495.1 of Sambucus nigra. NCBI lineage: Eukaryota > Viridiplantae > Streptophyta > Magnoliopsida > Dipsacales > Adoxaceae > Sambucus > Sambucus nigra. Next base: position 592,132,792 of record OX422208.1, read on the forward strand.
TTGGTAACCAAGTAGTGACCCAAAAGACTAAAAAGGACAACTAATAATTAAAAATGACTAATTAGCCCCACACATGCTTGGAGACCAATTAAAGACTAAAAATAAAAGGAAATGACAATATTATCCCAAACTAAAATATAAAATAAAAGATAGTCTTATTTCGGGAGCACAACCACATGCTACGTGTGGCTACGTATCATAAGCCACATCTTTATCCCCGTCTTCGAAACTCTCGTCCTCGAACGTGCAGGGTGACTCATCAATGACACATGATATAATCCTCGAAAAATTTCGGACCCCAATCAAAATCAACCAAAAGTGGGCTGCACAAACTTTAATTAGTCCCCTATATATAAACCTCATCAATAATAGGTCTAATATACCCAAATCCCGACAATGTTCCCTATAAAATCTGAGCAATCAAAAATTGCCGACCATAACCGCCTTCTCTACATCACAAGCACATGGTTGAAACTTGTCTTGGTGGACCCTTGAATCTGACCGGACGGAATCTTCGGCAACGTACCTTTGCGAGTAGGATGGCAAAACAAGCAAACTGAAGGCGTTTCGGTAAGCCGGACCCATGAATGGAAAATAATCCAAATTGGATCCCAAGTGGGATGCATTTTTCATGGAAGTTTTGAGTTGTGTCAAAAATAGGCCATTAGACCAATTTTGATCGGATTTGAGGTCAAAGAGGGGGTAGGAGATCGGGTCAAAGTAGGGAAGCCCATTTTGTTATCGGGTTTGATTGTGGCTGGGTATAGATGAGCGGGGAAATGATGAAAATAGTGTAAAAGGGGGAAGGGAGAAGAGGAACTAGAGTTTGAGATGGGGGGAAGGGAGAGGGGTGATGGGGGAGTATTTCAGGGGTAAAAGGGATGAAAAAAGAGGGCGAAAAAGGGACTGGAGAAGTTTTTGACTGGCCGGTGGGTCGCCGGATCGGCCACCAGATGTGGGCTATACTCGCCCAGGTGTGGGGATGATGGATTAGGGGTAGAAATGCCAAAAAAATAGCAGAAGGACGACAAAAACTGGGCGCCAACTTTGCCGGAGGCGGGTCGTCGTCGAAATTTTTTGACCATTTTTCGATAATATTTTTTTCGTTGCTCCTTTGGAGACATTGATAGATCGGCCCAAGGCGAGTCTAATGGTAAATTATAAGTTTAATCAGAGGAGGTTGAAATTTTCTAAGGCGGCAGAGGGGCGGCAACTGGTGGGGTTTTCTGGGCGATGGTCACGGGATCTAGAAAAGGTGATTAGTGTAGGAAGGTTGGCAGAGGGAGTGGATTTGTGGTTAGAGTTAGGGTTTCATTCATGGGTGAGATAAAAGATAGTGCTGCATTTTGGGGAAGTGATGGTTGTGTGGCGGCAGGAGATGGAGGTGGAGGAAGGTGGTGGTGGAGGCTACCTCAATTAGCGGTGATGGAATCTAGGCTTTCCATCCACCCGAATCCTATTTGGACATTTATCACTCTAACGAGTGAAGGGTTGCCTGAGTTGGAACCACAACTCGATACCCACTTCACGCACCACGACGAACATCAAGAACAAACGCGACTCTGATACCAATTTGATTTAAATCTATGAACGCATAAGCGTTATTATTACTGCCATACTACAACTACTAATTACACACCACCACCACCACCAACAACAACAAAAAATAAAACTAAACTAAGAAAATGTGTTTCTTTCTCTCTCTTTAATCTCTTTATCAATATTCAAGTGTAATTACAAGTAAATTCCAAGGGCGTATTTATCGGAGAAAAATTACTTGGTAACTAAGTAATGACCCAAAAGACTAAAAATGACAACTAATAATTAAAAATGACTAATTAGCCCAAAACATGCTTGGAGACCAATTAACGACTGGAAATAAAAGGAAATGACAATATTATCTAAAATTAAAATACAAAATAAAAGATAGTCTTCTCTCGGGAGCACAACCACGTGCGTGTTGCTACGTATCACAAAACACATCATTCTCCCCGTCTTCGAAAAGCTCGTCCTCGAGAGTATAGGGTGACTCATCAATGCCACATGATTTAATCCTCGAAAAATTTTGGACCACAATCAAAATCAATCAAAAGTGGGTTGTACAAACTTTAATTAGTCCCATGCGCATGAACCTCATCAATAATGGGTATAATATACCCAAATCCCGACAATGTTCTCTATAAATTCGAGCAGCCAAAAACTGACTACTATATCCGCCTTCTCTACACCACGAGAACATAGTTGCAACTTGACTTGGTGGACCCTTGAATCTGATCGAATGGAATCTCCGATAATCATACGAAATAAGTGGACTGAAGGCGACGACATTCCAGTAAGCCAGACCCAAAAATGGCAAATAATTGAAATTGGATCTCAAGTGGCACACATTTTCATGGAAGTCTTGAGTTGTGTAAAAAATAGGCCATTAGACCAATTTTGATTAGACTTGAGGTCAAATAGGGGGTAGGGTATCAGGTCAAAGTAGGGAAGCACATTTTTTTATCGGATTTGATTGTGGTTGGGAATACATGAGCGGGGAAAGGATGAAAATAGAGTAAAAAGGGGGTGGGGGCAGATTATCGCTAAGAAAAGGGGAAGGGGAACTAGAGTTTGGGGTGGGGTGAAATGGGGAAGGGAGAGGGGTGATGGGGGGAGTATTTAAGGAGTAAAAGGGTTGGGAAAAGAGGGTAAAAAAGGGACTTGAGCAGTTTTCGATCGGCCAGAGGGTCGTCGGATGTGGCATATGGGGTCGGGGGTTAGGGTTGGGGTTGGGGGGGTTGGGGTTGGGGGGGTTGGGGGTTATACTCGCCTTGGTACGGGGATGATGAATTTGGGGTAGAAATGCCAAAAAACAGCAGAAGGGCGACAAAAACTGGGGCCCAACTTCACCGAAGGTGGGTCGTCATCGGCAATTATGGCCATTTTTTGATTTTTTTTTTGCGTTGCATGTTTGGAGACATTGATAGATCGGCCCAAGTCTACCAATAAATTTTGAGGTTGATTGGAGGAGGTTGAAATTTTATGATGGCGGCAGAGGGGCGGCAACGGGTGGGGTTTTCTGGGCAATGGTCATGGGATTTAGAAAAAGTAATTAGTACAGGAAAGTAGGCAGAAGGGATGGATTTGTGGTTAGGGTTAGGGTTAGGGTTAGGGTTTCATTTAGGGGTGAGATAGAAGATGGTGCTGCATTTTGGAGAAGTGGTGGTTGTGTGGCGGCAGGAGATGGAGGTGGAGGGTGGAAGGTGGAGGCCACCCCAATTAGAGGGTGATGGAATCTAGGGTTTTCATCCACCCAATTCCTATTTAGACATTTATCAATCTAACGATTGAAGGGTTGCCCGAGTTGGAACAACAACTCGATACCCACTTCACGTACCACGACGAACACCAAGAACAAGCGCGACTCTGATACCAATTTGATGTGAATCTATGAATGCAGAAGTGTTATTATTACAACTACACAACTACTAATTATACAACACTACCACCACCAATAACAAATAAAATTAAACTAAGAAAATGAGTTTATTTCTCTCTCTATATATTCTCTTTCTCAATATTCAAGTGTAATTACAAATGAATGTCAAAGGCCTATTTATAGGAGAAAAAAAATACTTAGTAACCAAGTAATGGCCCAAAAGACTAAAAAGGACAATAATAATTAAAAATGACTAATTAACTCCAAACATGCTTAGAGACCAATTAAAGACAAAAAATAAAAGGAAATGACAATATTACCCTAAACTAAAATACAAAATAAAAGATAGTCTTCTCCCGGTAACACAACCGTGCGCTATGTCGTTAGATACTCCAAAACACATCAAATCATCTCAAATTTTTTGGCTCCGTTGTTGAAGAGCTATTCTAAGCCATAATTTGATTTGATAGGTTGTTGTATGGCCCTCTTCATTGTTGTTTTTATCATGCTCTCTTTTCTCAGGTTGCTCAATGTAATTCAAAAGTAAGTACTGAAATCCCAAGGCTAATTTATTGTTTTCAATTTAAATTACATTGTTTCTTACCAAGTTACATAATGGAAAAATTAAGTGGTGCAGAATTTCAGCGGCCCCCCTCCCCTTGCCCTCGACAATATGCAGATATTCAATAATTTTGAATCCAAGAAAATTCATTTGTATATTAAGAGAGTAGCTCCTAAGGGTCTATTTATATTAAGATAGTAGCTATTAAGGGTCTTTATGATAACACAGGGTTGGAATAATTTTCCAAGGCAAAGTTTTCCCTAGAAGCAAATCATCAAAATGTGCATTGGTTTTTCTTGTGTTTAATTGGAAATTATTTTTTTTCAATTTCAAGGTTCTAAGATTTCAAAAATGAATTCAATATTTTTGTCACTGTTTTAGTCTTAAAGGTTTAATTAGAATAAGTTTCAAGTACTGAAAATATAATTGGACATGGTGATGGGTTTCCTCTTAAAAGTGAATATATGATTTCTGGTCCTATCTACAGTAACCTAGTATGTAAACTCGGGAACCACGAATCAAGATTGTGACTCGTTGCAAAGGTTTCAGTTGACGAGGAAATTACTTTGAAGAGAGATGTTACTAGTTATGGGGATTAAGAATAAGGCAACAGTGTCAGTAGTAAGGATATCTTTTAGATAATGACGAGGACATAAAACTAATGTAGGAAAATTATTTAATGTAACATGTTTTACAAATTTATTTCGGTAATCTAAATTGGTTTTGAACATATATTCGATTGATTTTGCAAAATTTTTATTAAAATTTGACATCATTTATCTATTCTGGTACATTGGGAAATATTTATACATTATAATTTTTATCTCACCACTGCTAAATACTGAAATGAACAACATTAGTGAACAATCATTAGAGAGAAAGAAAGCAGTCTTTAGAGTCTTTTGGATATGATAAGGTCCATGATAGGTTATTCAGGACTGTAAGATTCTTATTAGGATTTTAATATAAGAGACGGCCATATACATTCAAATTTAATTTCTTCTTAATCGGTCTCTTCAGCTCCCATTGAACATTAGAGTGGGCGCTAGCCCATTGTTAGGCTATGGAAGGATCCAAGGAAGTTGAAATTAAGGAAAGAGGTATGTCTCTTAGTTGGCTATCCCAATGGATATAAAGATAGTTCATATCATATTCTTAAGTACAAGAAGTCCATTCTTGTAGGAGGATTATGTAATAAACTATGGGCCCTAGTGTAAGTTGGACTTAGGTTAATGGAACATCATATTATCAATGTTGTGATCATTTGTACGTGATGAAATGTGAACTAATATCGATAATACACTACATTGTCATAATGGTAGAACAATTGATGACTACGATACTTGTGTCACTTATATTGGATTACAAGTGGTTCCACGTCGTAGGGGGAGCATTAAGAGTCATCGCAAATGGTTGGTGTTTTGGGTACCATTTTTATATAATCCTAAAAAAACATGAACCGAATACCAACAACTACAGTGAGGCATTCCAACACAAGTACTTTTTCTTTGACTTATGACTATGGATACCAAAAGGGATTTGATGTATTCGAATCATGTTTTGGGACTTGTAGAATTGTTGATTGAGTAAAATCCATCAGGAAAAGTAGACCTATAAGAAGTTAAAAGAAAGATAGATGGGAAGGTGCAAACCTTAAAGGCAAGGCTTATGAAACCTTTTAGTCATAAAGAAATGGATTGACTATGAGCAAACGTTCTCGCAATATCCATGCTAAAATCTATCAGAAATCTTTTAATGTTAAGACTGCATTCTTGAATGATCATCTTGACAAGCACATAGAAAGAAATCAGGAAAAGAAAAGTGATGTAAGCTTGTGACATCCATTTATGAATTTAAGCTAACATCAAGGTGTTGGGTCATTCGATTTGATCAGGTAATTAAGTTTTGATTGTGATAAAAGTTTGACAAGTATTTGTTTGTATAAAAATCATTAGTAGAAATGTGGTAGTATTTCTTAGTACAATTTGTGGATAATACTTACCTAATAGGCAACGAGGTGACAGTATTATTTTACATATGAGTGTGGTTGTCCGGATATTTTATATGAAGTACTTTGGATAAACCAGTCATATTTTTATGATCAAGCTTACGCTAGATTAATTGGAAATGATGTTAACCTTATTCCAAGTCGATTATATCAATCTTTTATACAAAAGATTAACATCAATATTCCTCAAAAATAGTTTATTTTCAAATTTTGGATCATTCTGTCTGGGAATCAATGTCTAAAGACACCTGATTAGATGGAAGGAATGAGGGATATACCTAAAGCTTCGGCACTGAGTAGCCTCAGATATGCTATGTCGTGTATTATACCAAAGTCTGATATGCCTTTGGCATGGTAAACATATTTCATTCTAATAGTCTTATACCTTTGAGGTAAAAAGACTAGGTTTTCAATAAGATAAGGATTTTAAGTTATTCCACGTCAGAATATGTGTTTACTAATAGGAGGTTGAGCAATAAGTTGGAGGAGTGTGAAGCAATCTTGGATTACTGACTCAACCAGGGAGGCCTAAGTTATTGCCACTTCGGAGTCAACTAAAGAGGCTATATGGATTGGTTAATTCCTTCAAATGAAATTAACTATTAAATTTTTGAGTGAACATAGAGTTACAATTACAAGTTTGAGAGTGATCCATAAAGGGTTAAGCACATCGAGTGTAGGTTTTACCAAGTTTGAGAGATTGAACGAAATGGGTGATAAGTTTATCACAAGGTTGTATCAGATAACACCCGATTAATCCTTATATCAATAGTCTGAAAACTATCGTGTAGATGGGTTAGGAGTTAGATACATGGATTTAAGACTAAGTGGAAAATTGTTAGGGTTTTATTCTTAAAACCATGTATAATGGTTACTTTTATGTAAAAGCGTGTCAATTCATTTTGAAATAAGAATCATGGTTATAAGAATAACTTATATTTGGTTTAAATAATTATAGACACATCAGTTAAAAGAGCTTAGTAGGAATTCTAGTGATGCGACTTCGGGTTGATTACAAGAAGATTAAAATTTCGATTCTAGCACTATTGAAACGTTCACAACCTATATATGGAGTTGACACCCTATCAGAATAGTTACGATTCAATCCTAGTAGTTTATCTCAAACGACGGGAACCTTTTTGATGGTTCGAGAACTTTTTCGATAGTTCGACAGAGGATTGTGATCAGTACATCCCATAAATGTATTGAACATGAGCATCTATGAGATTTGAGTCTAAGGGCTATCTTAATTAGTCTCAGGTAATGTCACACCATTTAAAAAGGGTGTATAGATTTTTAATCTCGAGAATTATGAGGATTGGAATGCTTGAGCAAATATCACTTTGATTGCTATGGGTGTGATCTGATTTATATCAGGTCAAATGATCTTCGCATATTGGGTGACAGCTGTGTAAGTAGGTCTGAGATCATGATTCGAAGGAATCCATATCCATGGAATTTCATGGATTGTGATACCCTCTTGATAGACTTATATGTTTTGTTTCCACCAAGTAAAATCCAACTAGTGGATTATTTGATAATCTTGGTGGAGTAACAAATAAGTTAAGTTTGAGAATCAAGGAATTGATTAGATGTTAGTTAAAGATCGATTTACAGTAAATTGATATGACCAAGCGGGTATCAGACTCTTAACGCGGGGAATTATATTATGTACCATAATGAACTTTGCAGATACGGCGTCATTATATCCAAGTAATTTTTTAGATAATTAAATTGGAGTGTAATCGTGATTATTTAGTGGAATTAATTCATAATTAAATAAAGAAAGGAAATAATCACATTAATATAATTGGGATTTCTTAATATTTATTTGGAGCTAATTTAATTATTTGTCTTGGGTCCCTAGTGTAGTCTACATACCCAAGTAGTTAGGCCTAAACTCTCAAAAAACCCATTTTGGCCCAAGCCCACCTTTTGTACTTATATACAAAGGCGTGGGAAAGGGTTTTTATTAATATAATAATTCATTAGGGTTTGAGAGGGGTGAGAGAAAACACTATTCACGTTTTTGTGAAGAGTCCTAGAGGGAGAGTACCATATCTCACTCATAAGGTAGGGTTATCTTCTCAAAATGTGCCCACACACCTACCTAGCTTTAGAGATGATCATACATTAAAATATCTAAGCTTTACAAAAGGTTAAATGAGGTTAGGCCCATCATTAACAAATACTTTTCTCCACACCAGATCACAATCGAATTTTCAAAGGTATTGTATTCTAAACCCTAGATTTTTTCTTCAAACCTAGTTCTTGTTTTCTTTTCAATACATGATTAATCAAATATCCATATGGCTGAATTTTTTCGCATTTAAAATGTCAATCCCAATTTATTTTTCCAAACAGGGTGTTCTCTTTGTCCAATAACAAGGAGGATCCTTCATTATCTCGGTTAGACTGGTTCTTAATTTTCCAAATGTGGGAGGAACATTTTCTGGGGGTGTTAATTCAATCATGCTTGACAAGGGTTACCTCATATCATATTCTAATGCTTTTAGAGTGTGGGGGTGGAGAGGGGGGAGGACCCCATTGAGATTCAAAAATATATGGCTGAAAGAAACGGATTTTGTAGACAGGGTGACGTAGTGGTGGCAAGGATATGTGAGGAGGGAAATGCTACTTATAAATTGGCGACAAAGTTGTCTCTTCTTAAGGGGGATATCAAGAGGTGGAACAAGGAGGCGTTTGGGAATGTGAGGTATATAATTGAGAGATACATGGAGGATATTAAGGTTCTCGATGAGAAAGAAGGGACAAGGGTCTTTTATGGGAAGATAAGTTACTGAGGTAGGAGGAAAAAGGGGAAGTAAGGAGGAGGATAATTCAGGAAGAGATTAGTTGGAGGCAAAGATTGAGGGGTTTATGGTTAAAGGAAGGGGACAATACCACTAAATTTTTTCATAAATCCACTAACTCTCATCATCGCTTTAATCATATTTGAAAAATTATAGAGGAAGTAGGAGTTTACCGAGGAGGGAAAGGTAAGGGGTTATCTGCTAGTATTACGAGAGGTTGTACACAGAGGTGGAGCCTTGGAGACCCAAGTTAGATAGGTTGAATGTAAGGAGTATCCCAAGGGTTGAAGCCAAAATGTTGAAGGGATTATTTTCAGAGGAGGAGATAGTGAAGGTTTTGAGGACTATGGATAGTGACAAGGTTCCCGGATCATATAGGTTCACCATGGCCTTGTTTCAGCATTATTGGTCCATTGTGAGAGAGGATGTGATGTCTTTTTTCATCGAGTTCCATGACATGGGTATTTCCTTAGAAGTATGAATACTATATTTATAATGCTCATACCCAAAAAGGGGGGGGTCAGTGAATATGAGGGAGTAGACTGATTAGCTTAGTTGGGAGTGTGTATAACTCCTCACTAAAGTTTTATCTGTCAGACTAAGAAGGATTATCGATCCTATTATTTTTGAAGCACAAAATGTTTTATGGGTGGTCGTCAAATTGTGGATGTGGTAATTATAGCAAATAAGTGTGTGGAGTATGGGATGAGGAGTGGTGAGTCGGGTGTTATATATAAAAGTGACATTAAAAAGCCTTATAATCATGTGAACTGGGGATTTCTTCTATATTTGTTGAAGAGGATGGGCTTTGGCGAGCACTGGTGCCAATGATGAGAAGTTGCATCTCATCTGTTATATTTTTTATATCCTGGTGAATGGGGTCTCGAAAGGTTTCTTTTCGTGTTCCATAGGGTTGAGATAAGTATATCCACATTCCCCCATTCCTTTTTATCTTGGTTATGAGGTTTTCACCAGGACGATAGGTCGTACAGTCGAGGCAGGATGGATTAGTGGATTTATGATTAGTAGTTAAAGTGCTCAGTCAGTCAGAGTTTCTCATCTACTGTTTGCAAATGATACTATTATTTTTTGTGATGCAATAGAGGATAAGGTGAGATATATTAAGTTGCTTCTATTATTCTTTGAGGTTATGTTAGAGATGAATACCAATGTGGGAAAATGGGAGATGATTGCGGTTGGGATAGTGGAGGATATGGCTTCTTTGGCCAGTATGTTAGGTTGTAGGGTGGGTTTGCTTCCCTCAACATATATCGGACTTCCCTTAAGAGAAAAGTTTAAGTCTAGAGTTATTTGGGACCAGATCCTTGAGAGGGTGAGAAGAAGGTTGGCAGGATGGAAAAATTGCTTCCTATCTAAAGGGGGAGACTTACATTGATCAAGATCATGTTAGCAAGTTTACTAACATATTTCTTATCAGTCCTATCTCTACCAGGATCAGTGCATCATTTATTGGAGAATTTGATGAGTGATTTCTTGTGTAGTGGTACTGAGAATAGTTTTAAATGTTGCTTAGTGAGTTAGGAGGAGGTTTGTAAACCGCTTAAAGAGGAGGAAAAAGAGTGAAAAGTTTCAATCATCTCAATAAATCCTTGTTAGGTAAATGATTATGGAGATTTTATAGAGAGGAGAACAAATTGTGGAGGAAATTTGTGGAGGCTAGGGGTATATCCTCTCAATTTGGTTAGGGCCCAAGAGTGGGGCGTTTCCCTCATAGGGAAGGAATGTGGAAATACATATCGTAGGGTTGGGAGGGGTCTTCTGGGAAGTGCCCCGACCACAAATGTATCAAGTGTGCGTGCTATTTAGGCTCAAGTGCAAGCCTGCCACACAAGTAATAATTCGATAAGTTGGGTATCGATCCTCAGGGAATCAGGACGAACGAAATCGTAACGACGTTGGAAAGACGAAGGTAACCTAATTTTGACTCTAAAAAGAAGGAAAATGTGAATTGGATTGTGAAATGACTACAACTAGATGCAAATATGAAAATGAGTAACTAACGAAATTATGAATAAATAAAATATAATTATTCTAATTAACTGAAGGACTAATGACGATTTAACTAAAACTTTTAACTATGAAATGAGAAAGATAGGTCGGGTTACAATCCCCCACACCCTAGTAATTCAGTTTGTAGGATACTAGATTCAGAATTAAAACTTTTAAATGAATTCAGTTCTTAATGATCCTAAGTATTACATATATGATGGATCATAGCCCGCACAGTATGTAAGCAAATGATGAATTAACCCGATTCTTTAACACTCCTAAGTATTACATATATGAGGGGTCGTATCCCGCACAGTATGTAAGCAAAGGATGAATTAAAGCGGTATCGTATTAACTACGATACAATTCATCTAAGATTTTAATTCCAACTTCTATTTCCACTATTATGAATCACATCGGGCGGGGTTCATGCACCCCAACCCTTGAAAACTTAGCCAGACATATTAAAGCTAGAAGAAAACATGTTTTGAATGAAATAAAATATTTTTACTAATAATTGAAGGTGAAGAAGAATGAAATTACCAACTAAAGAATTAATTACTGCAAAAATGAAACCAGAAATTGGAATAATATTACTTGAATTGTAGAACTGGAATAAAAAATAGGGTTTCTTGTTGTTGTCTTCTCTAAACTAATTACAAAGCTTCTCTAAAAATGGATTAGAAGCCTCCCTTAATGTCTGGGAGTTATTTTGAATTTATACCCTATGAAAATTACAAGAATTGGATGCATACAGAACTCTATCAAGGAGAAGATATTCCCAAATTTCGAACCCCAGATCGATCCGGTCAAGACATATCGGAATAGTCCGGGTAGCAACCGGATTGGTCCATTTTTCTAAACACCCGAATTGGTCTGCTAGACAGGTCTCTTTGCAATGAAATTTGGGGCCGGATCGATCCATTTTTTTGAAAGATCGGATTGGTCCGGTAAACGTATTTTTATGCAGTGATTTTGAGTACCCTAATTGATCCGTTTTTCAAATAAACCGGATTGGTCCGGATTGGCTTCCCAATTTCTCTTGAATATCTCTTCAAAATCTCTTTATTATCTCACATCTTCGGGTCTTCATAACTTCTAATCCAGAACTCGAATTGGGATGTCGTTTACTCCTACGTGTTTATAAACTCGAGATCTTCAACTTTTATTTTGGGTCCTCAACCTGATTCCTGGTGGAAATTATGTTTTTGCCCTTCTGATTCGTCCTCTTTCTTTTCTCTTGCTTCTTCCGATTTCTTTCTTTCTTTTATGTATTGAATACCTGTAAAATTAATAAGAAATATACAAAACTCGGGATACTTGTTAAACGAAACCGTTAGCAACGATATGAGATAAACTAATTCATTTTACATTGTCTGAGGTAATAAAAACCTCTAAATTAAGGGGTAAATTTGAAAGAATTTATGCCTAATAAACCCCCCCTAACTTAGAACTTTGATCGTCCCGAGCAATGTAAAAGAATCAAAACATGATCCAACTCTAAAATGGGATAGAATACCTCTTTCACGGGCAAGCGATTGCATTTAGCATATGCAATAAGCCTTTAAACCCCTAGGTTACCCTAGTAGGACGAGTTGTGTCTCGTGAGGGTTTGGAGCGAATATACTCACAAAATTCGACTCAAAGAAAACTCAAAATATGCAAAAATTGTATAACTCAAACTTTTCCAAAAAATAGTCATCATCAATTCATGTTCAAGAGTCTCAAATCATAGTAGGTGTGTGCGGAGCCAGAAATTTAACCGCGGATTTCCACCGATTGACCATTACGTTACTTATCCGAAAGTTTGTTTTGATTTTAAAATCTCACGGGATACTCTCATAAACGAATCTCTTACAAGGGTGGCTATTTTCTCTTGGTATGCGTGATTTATAAGAGTAAATGCATTGGAACCAAGTTCACGCACACAAATAGAAAGACGAATTTTTATGGTAAACGAATCTTGTCATTGGATTATGGTTATAAGAAAACGGGAACATTGCCTCTACTTCATATATTTAACCTCTTTTATTATCTTTTTGTGTTTTAGCTCTCCACGCGGTAACCAATTTTTCAAATTGGACTGTGTTAGGGCTTTTTCGGGTTAAAGGTGTATTGGGTAAAATGGGAATGGTAAGGAAATCTGGATTTGAAAAGTTTTCTTATAATGTCCTTTTGTGCTTTTTCGGGCTTTTGCTAATTTTTTTCTTCTTCTTTTTCTATTTTTTTCCCCTGCTTTTCTTTTCTTGCTATTTTTTTTAGCATATCTATTCTTTTCTTGCCCCCTTTTATGCTCTTTCTGAACTTAGTTTCTAGGATTATTAACTTTCACAATTTCGAGCCAGTTGGGGTTTTTTAGGTTGTCAAACGAAGGGAAAAATTTATTCTGCTCAATTTTGGTTTACAAAAGGGATTATTTTTTCGCTACTTTTTCTTGACAATACTTTTTGGTGACAAATGAGGGCCTACTTCATTTTCTGAAATACTAATTGCATTACCATATGCGTCTCGAGATTAATTTAGTTTAGAGGTCTATTTGGTACGTTTTTCAAGGCAACATCACACACATTTTTCATAACTGGTCAAAGTGAAAGAATTGGGATCCTCGACGACTTATTAGAATGCTGAAAAGAACTTTGAGTTAACAATTAACTCGGATTGATTTATAAATTCACAATAATGAAAGGCTCGAATCTCACCGGGTTTGTTAATCTCTACATTTATTCGTTAAGTTGTCTACGTTTGCTCAATTTTCATCTTTGGTCCATTTCGGCTTTGTGTATTATGTTTTTACAATTTGAGACTTTAAACCGAATTTTAATTATATTTTTGAAGAATTTGAATTCCAATTTTTAGTTATTTTGAAGAAAAAAATATTTTGGGTTTTTAAAAAATTTTCAATTTTTTTGAAATTTCTGGGCATTTTTGAAAATTTGTGAAGTTTTAGAAAGACGCACTTGTGACTCCCCCCTAACTTCAACTTTTGAAATGTCCTCAAGCAAAAAGGACTAAAATCTAACTCAAGGATAATTAAAAGTGCGAATAAATAACACGAAGAAATATGAAAATGCAAAATTTTATATAACGGATCAACATGTGTTACAAACGGAAAGGAAATCAAACAACCGTGTGAAAATAACCAAGAATTAAACAACCACTGTTCAGAAAAAAAAAATCAGGGGGGTTAGAGCTTCCGGGCGCGCTGGGTCATACGGGTCATAGAAGAAGCTTGGAGGGGGTCCACCGAAGTTGAGTTCGTACATGTGAGTTTGGAGACGATGCATCATGCTCGTATCCCTTCGGTAGGCCGCTTGATCCCGTTGATATGCCGCTTGGTCCCTATTGTATTGTGTGAGGAATCCATCAACCCGGGCTTCGACCGTCGGGAGACGCCGATTAATTTTTGCATTGACAGGTGAAAAATCAGAATCTTCATCACTATCATAATCTGCGTCACCCTCGCCCATCACAATGTCCTCCTCCTCTTCATCGCTGCTCTCGCCGTCACTGCTCTCTTCCGCTTCTTCATCACTATCCTCCTCCTCGGTATCACTAGACTCTTGTGCCAATCGGGCTTGGGTGCGGGCTTGTTATCTTTGCAGTTTGGTCCGGGTGGTGGACGCAAAAGGAGTTGGGAGGCGTGGGAAATCTTGCGGGGGGTGCAATGTCGCCGTCGACTAACATGGGTGTGATGAGCGGGGGAAAGGGGAGAGGGGTGATGCCCTTTTTATCCGTGGCGACGAAGAATATATCCTTATAAATGCACACAGCTAGGCTAATGTGGGTGTTGTGATCGAAGAGGTGGTAGACGAGGGTGGCTTAACGCGGGCGCATCGCCGACTGATTGCCCGTGGGGAGAAAGTTGGCGCACACTATTTTGAAAGTGAGGATCGCTTTGCCCCTTAGCTGGCCCACCGGGTAGGTTTCGGTATTCCAATTAGCATTGGGGTCGATGCGAGACTTGCACACGTCTTTTTCAAGCAGGGCAAGAGGGTTTGGGTAAATGTATTGTTGTGGGGTCGGGACATCTTTGGTAGCCAACTTCTGGGACGGAAGTTCCAAAGTGAAAGGGACGCGGACGCCGCCAATGTAAGCTTCAGCCACGTGGTGGCCGATGCGAACAAGTGAGCCATAGAAGGTGCGCACCGAGTTGGGCCAGACCGTGTCATGAGGTTCGTTGAAGAAACGACACCAACACCAAGCCATGAAAAGAGCGGTGACAGAATTAGGTATGTCATTCTAAATGACTTGGTGCTCGATTCGGAGTTTGCGAGGTTGGCCGAAGAAACGCTCACACCACTGTTGCTCTTGACAGGAGTGGTAACCGGCGGCTCCGTCGCGGAGAATTGTGACGGAATCATATTTTTTGGGAGGAGGTTTTGTTGGCCATGGTTATGGTATTAAGGAAGAGTCGTGGGCAGAATAAGTGAAAGAGAGGAGGAGAGTGAGGAGTGGTGGGGGGAAAGGGGTGGGGAATGTGTAGAATTTATAGGTGGTGAGGGGATAGGGTGGGGTAGGATTTGGAGGGAAAAGGGGGAGGGATTTGGGAGGGAAAATGGGTGTTGGGAAGGGAGGGGAAGAAAATGAAGGGAATTTAAGGGATTGGGGGAAAAGAGGGTGAACCTAGGGAAAGCCAAGAGTTGCAGACACCAGACCAATCCGGGTATCCAGGACCGAATCTATCCGGGTCCTGTATTTTTTTATTTCAATATTTTCCAGATCGAACCAATCCGGGTGCCCAGGACCGGATTAATCCGGTCCCCATAGTGGCTCTAATCCACCTATGGGATGGTTTACTCTCCTCTTACGACTTTCGGCTGCTCTTACCGATAATCCAAAACTTGTGTGACTTGATTACCTCTCTCCTCAATATTGTGGCTCTAAACTGCTCGCCTCATAAAGCATGCCGATGCTTGAATTCCTCTCCTTTTGTGATGTGATCCTACGGACTCCACTTATCCGAACCTATGTATAACTACTATACACAAGAAATTAACCCCATACACGTTGGGGGGTGCGACGACCTCTCAATTCAAGCTCACTCTACCCCGTAAATGGGGTCCAATAACCAAATGATGTCGATATCTTCTACGCACGCCTCAACATATAGATTTAGGCATTGTCCATTGACTTTAAACGCATTCCCCCCATTTGGATCTTCTAATTCTACTGCTCTGTGGGGGCATACGCTCTTCACAACAAATAGGCCAGTCCATCGAGACCGTAATTTACCCGAAAATAGATGAAGCCGGGAGTTATAGAGGTGTACCTTTTGTCCCGATTGAAACTCTTTTCGTCAAATAATCTTATCATGTGCGAGTTTAATTCAGGCTTTTGAAATCTTGGCATTCTTATACGCATCATTGCGTATTTCCTCTAACTCATTTAGTTTAAGCTTGCGAGCTTCACCGGCTTTGTCCATATCGTAATTTAACCTCTTAATTGCCCAATACGCTTTGTACTCTAACTCAACAAGAAGATGGCAAGGTTTTCCATACACAAAGCGAAATGGGTACATTACGAGTGGGTTCTTGTATGCGGTACGATAGGCCCGTAGAGAATCATTCAATCGAAGGGACTAATCTTTTCGATCGGGATTGATGGTCTTCTCTAGTATGTGCTTGATTTCACGATTAGCCAACTTGACCTGCCCATTCGTTTGTGGGTGATATGTCTTTTTAACCTTGTGAATGACACCATACTTTTTCATAAGTCTTTCAAACGTCTTGTTGAAAAAGTGTGTGTCGTTATCACTAATTATTGCTTTAGGTGCACCGATGCGAGAAATTATGTGTTCATACAGGAGCTTTATCACCAATTTATTGTCATTAGCCTTGCTAGCTATAGCTTCCACCCATTTAGAAACATAGTCTACCGTGACTAGTATGCATAGGTATCCAAAGGACGGGGAAAAAGGGCCCATGAAGTCAATACCCCAGCAATCAAAAATCTCAATGATGAGAATCGGGGTTAATGGCATCAAGTCTCGTCGTGTAATCGCTCCCATTCGTTGACACTTGTCGCAAGATTTGCAACAATTGTTAACATCCTGTAACATTGTGAGATAGTACAAACCATTTTGGAGAATTTTAGTGGTTGTCTTTTTCATGAAAAAGTGGCCTCCACATGCTTTCGAATGACAAAATTCGATGACTTTTGAAATTTCATCATCCGGTACGCATCGTTGGATGATTTGGTCAGTGCAATATTTAAAAAGTAATGGATCATCATAGAAAAACATGCGCGACAAAGTGATGAACCTCTTCTTATCTTGCGGTGTCCAATTGGGAGGGACGGCTCCCTTGACAAGATAGTTTATTATATCCGAAAACTAGGGCAAAGAAGAGGTGGTAAAGAGTTGCTCATCTGGAAAATACTCGTCTATGGGTGTAGGATCACTGGGTACGTCGGACGAAAGCCGTGATAAGTGATCGGCAACGACATTTTCTATTTTTTTTAAATCTTTAATGGAGAGATTAAACTCTTGTAGGAGTAGGATCCACCTTATGAGGCGCGACTTTGCGTCTTTCTTCGCAAGTAGATATGACATTTATTTTTGCTTTATCAACCTCGATGCCTTTGGATGACACAATGTGGCCAAGAACTATACCCTCAGCTACCATGAAGTGGCATTTTTTCCAATTCAGCACTAAGTTCTTTTCCACACATCGGGATAGTACTTTCTCAAGATTGGATAAACATAGGTAGAAGGAGGTGCCAAAAACACTAAAGTCATCCA
This sequence comes from Sambucus nigra, assembly GCA_949130495.1. Classification (NCBI taxonomy): domain Eukaryota; kingdom Viridiplantae; phylum Streptophyta; class Magnoliopsida; order Dipsacales; family Adoxaceae; genus Sambucus; species Sambucus nigra. Next base: position 592,150,342 of record OX422208.1, read on the forward strand.
TAGACACTTCTATCCCTCTCTCAACTATGTCACTGAATAAGCTCAACATACACCTTTGAAAGGTCGCCGGTGCATTACACAAGCCAAATGGCATACGTTTGTAGGCGAGCGTTCCAAAGGGGAAAGTGAAGGTTGTTTTTTATTGATCAAATACATCTACCTCAATTTGGTTATATCCGGAATAACCATCTAGGAAGCAATAATAAGGGTGGCCCGCTACTCTTTCAAGCATTTGATCGATAAATGGTAAGGGAAAATGGTCTTTCCTAGTTCCTGCATTGAGTTTTCGATAATCAATGCAAATATGCCACCCAGTGGTGGTACGTTGGGGAACTAACTCTCCCTTGGCATTTTTAATCACATTCATGCCCGACTTCTTCGGGACAACTTGAATGGGGCTCACCCACTTGCTATCCGAGATTGGGTAAATAATCCCGGCATCCAACAATTTTATAATTTCAGCCCTTACCACATCTTTCATTGTGGGGTTTAGTCGTCTTTACATTTAGCTTGAAGGCTTAACGTCCTCCTCGAGGTGAATCTTATGGGTTCATATTAGAGGGCTTATCCCCTTTAAATCATCTATACACCAACCAAAATCACCTTAGTGCTTCCTCAAAATCTTCAATAGCTTACCCTCCTGCTCTTTATCAAAGCTAGAGGAGGCAATAACATGAAATGTCTCACTTTCACCTAGGAAAGCATATTTAATATTGGAGGGTAGTTTCTTCAACTCGAGAGTCGAGAATGTGTCGCTACAGGGCACCATGCATGCTTCCCTTGGTGGTAACTCTTCAAATTGAGAAACCCAATTAACATCTCTCCCGTCCTTGTCCGACTTTCTCTCATTAAGTGAGCCTCTCAACTCCTCTATCCCCCTCTCAAATTAGTTGTAGGTTCCCTCACTCTCATGACTAGAACTAGGCAAGCTTCTAAGGTGTCTCCACAGTAATTTTCCTCAAAGTGTTCTTCTACAATCTCCTCAATTAAGCTCACCGCGTGAGGATCATCTTCTTCCCTTGCTTGTTGGGATATGTTGAAGATGTTTATTTCTAAAGTCATATTCCCAAAAATGAGTTGCATCTGCCCATTTCTAGTATTGATCACCAAGTTAGCCGTAGATAATAATGGGCGTCCAAGGATGATAGGAACATGATTTTTTGAGGAAAAGGAGGGATTTGTGTCCCAAATGAAAAAATCTATCGGGAAGTAGAAAGTGTCCATTTGGACTATCACGTCCTCAACTATACCCCTTGGTATCTTCACGATTCGATTCGCTAACTAGAGAGTGATCCTTGTGGGCTTAAGATAACCCAGATCAAGTTTCCTATAAATCAAATAAGGGAGGATGTTGACACTTTCCCCAAATCGAGTAAGGCTTTTTTGAATTTGTTCTCTCCAATGGTGCAAGAAATCGTGGGTGCAACGTGATCTTTATATTTAGGTGGGAGATCATTTAGAAGGACTGAGCTCACATTTTGTGCTAGAAACATGTTTTTCTTTACCTTCATCCTCTTATTGACTCTCAATAAGTCTTTTATGACTTTTGCATAGGATGGGATTTGCCTTATTGCATCGAGGAAAGATAAGTTTAATTTCACGTTCTTAAGCACTTCTAGCACTACTTCACTTATGGTCCTTTTATGGGCAGGAACCAATCTTTAAGGAAATGGCGCAGCGGAGGGAGGTTTTATAACTACCTCGAGTTCACTAGTGTTCTCCTTTTCACTCTCGTTCAAGGAGATATCTTCGGCCTCTTTTGTGCCGGGCGAATTCTCCTTGTCTTTTGAAATGTCGTGTGAGGGAGGTGATCAATCAACAACTCTCCCACTACGGAGAGTGGTTATAGCTTGGCAGTGCTCCTACTATTTTGTAGAGGTGGAACTAACACTAGGTTGACCTTGGGCAGGAAATTGGACCTTCTCTTGGATGCTCAATGCGGATTGCATCTTGGAGATGTTTACATTTATTTCGGCGAACATGCGTTCATATCGAGCATTGTTTGCACCTTGAGAATTTATGAATTGGTTTATTGTATCCTCGAGGCTCCTCCGCGGTGGAGCTACATATGGAGCTAGAGGTGGTGGTGCTTGTTGGTATTGAGGAGGTGGTGGAGGCGGGACAACCTGTGAATATGGGTTCATCACAGCTTGTGGTTATCCATAGTTGAAACCAGGGTGGTTTCTCCACGAAAGGTTGTAAGAATTCCCATGCGGGGTATTAAAATTCCCATTGAATCCTCCTATAGCATCCACCTGCTCGGTATGCATGGCCTTGTAGGCGAAAATCATCGGGCATGCCTTTGTGGAGTTGCCCGCCTCATAGATAGCACACACTTTTTCCTTCAAACCATGGCTGGATCCGGAGATGTTTCTCAACAGACCATCAAATCACTCTTTCATATCTCTATGAAACTGATCGAATCTATGGTCTATTATGGTATTGCTATCCAAATGGTATGGACCGAATGCAGTCTAATTGATAGATGGTTGTCTAGGTCGAGCTTGGTTGGGATCAGATGTGTCCCATGCTTGAGTAGTCTCTGCGACATACTTAAGATGGGCCTCGGCATTGCATGAGTTTAAATCCCAAAGGGTATTTCACACATTGTTTGCACAAGTTGTTTGGAAGCTATTATCAACCCCTTATGGAAGAAAGATATCACTAGGTGTTTGTCAAAACCATGATGGGGGCATGTGCTTACTAACTCTTGGAAACATTCCCAACATCTGTCAAAAGACTCATTATCGTGTTGTCAAAAAGTTTGAATTTGAGTTTTGGCAGAGTTGGTCTTGTGCTGTGGATAGAATTTTGAGACAAACTTAGACTGCATATCTCTCCAGGAAGTGACGGAGTTCGGGGGTAGAGACCATAGTCAGGTCTTGGCTTTATCCTATAAGGAAAAATGAAAAATCTTTAGGCGAATGACATCTTGCATGCAAGCTTGATCACTAAATGTGTCACACGCCTCTTCGAACTCACGAATATGCAGGTATGGTTTCTCCGAATCCATGCCATGAAACGTAGGGAGAATCTGTATCATCCCATTGCAAAAGTGGAACTGACCGGCATTATACGGAAGTAAAATGCAACCAGGGGTGACAGTCCGCTCAAGAAAGAGTAAGTCTTTCATGGGACGATAAGGGATATCTCCTCTCCAGTACCATAACTCGTCGCATCAGACATCGCACTCGCGCTCTCTTCAAATGACTCTGTGTACTCACTCGGTGTCCTAGATGTGTGACTTGAAGTTTGACTTAGGGTGTAGCTACTGATAGAGTGCTCAGGAGTAGGAATTGGAAACCAGAATTGTGGAACGCGAGGTGTGTGGGGGCTTTCAGAGATGTACTCAATCATTGGATTTTCGTGAATTCTGGTTGGAGTATTGTGAGGAGTTTGAGTATGTTCAGGATTTTGCATTAAAGGGTTGTGAGAGATGATGAATTTTTTATTTATTTATATATATATATATATTTTATGTTTTTGGATTTTTTTGGTCAAAGTTTTAGATTGACTTGATCTAACCTAAGTCTACCTAAGTCCCCGTTAACGGCGATAAAAACTTGACGCGATCACAAATGTGTCTAGTGTGCGTGCTATTTAGGCTCAAGTGCAAGCCTGTCACGCATGTAATAATCCGATAAGTCGAGTATTGATCCTCAGGGAATCGGGATGAACGAAATCGTAACGACATTGGAAAGACGAAGGTAACCTAATTTTGACTCTAAAAAGAAGGACAAGGTGAATTGGATTGTGAAAGGACTACAACTAGAAGCAAATATAAAAATGAGTAACTAACGAAAAATAAGAATAAATGAAATGATATTACTCTAATTAACTAAAGGAATAATGACGATTTAACTAAAACTTTTAACAATGAAATGAGAAAGATAGGTCGGGTCACAATCACCCGCAACCTAGTAATTCACTTCGTAGGATACTAGATTCAGAGTTAAAACTTTTAAATGAATCTGGTTCTTAATGCTCCTAAGTATTACATATATGAGGGATCGTAGCCGCATAGTATGTAAGCAAATGACGAACTAAAACCCGATTCTTTAACATTCCTAAGTATTACATATATGAGGGATCGTAGCCGGCACAGTATGTAAGCAAAGGATGAATTAAAGCAGTATCGTATTAACTATGATACAATTCATCTAAGATTTTAATTCCAACTTCTATTTCCACTATTATGAATCACATCAACGGGGTTCATGCACCCCAACCCTTGAAAACTTAGCTGAACATATTAAAGCTAGAAGAAAACATGTTTTGAATGAAAGAAAACATTTTTACTAACAATTGAAGGTGAAGAAGAATGAAATTACCAACTAAAGAATTAATTACTGCAATAATCAAAGCAAAAATTGGAATAATATTACTTGAATTGCAGAACTGTAATAAAAACTAGGGTTTCTTGTTGTTGTCTTCTCTAAACTAATTACAAAGCTTATCTAAAAACGGATTAAAATCCTCTCTTAATGTATGGGAGTTATTTTAAATTTATACCATACAAAAATTACAAGAATTGGATGCATACAAAACTCTATCAAGAAGAAGATCTTCCCAAATCTCGAACCCCGGATCGATCCGGTCAGGACATATAGGATTGGTCCGGGTAACACCCGGATTGGTCCGTTTTTCTAAACCCCCGGATTGGTCCGTTAGACAGGTCTCTTTGTAGTGAAATTTGGGGCCGGATTGATACATTTTTTTGGAAGATCGGATTGGTCCGGTAAACGTATTTTTATGCAGTGATTTTGAGTACCCCAATTGATCCATTTTTCAAATAAATCGGATTGGTCCGGATTGACTTCCCAATTTCTCTTGAATATCTCTTGATTATCTCACATCTTTGGGTCTTCATAACTTCTAATCCAGAACTCGGATTGGGACGCCATTTCTTCCTACGTGTTCATAAACTCGAGATCTTCGACTTTTATTTTGGGTCCTCAAGCTGATTTCTGGTGGAAATTACACTTTTGCCCTTCTAATTCGTCCTCTTTCTTTTCTCTTGCTTCTTCTGGTTTCTTTCTTTCTTTCATGTATTAAATACCTGTAAAATTAATAATAAATACACGAAACTCGGGTTACTTGTTAGATGAAATCGTTAGCAAAGATATGAGATAAACTAATTCATTTTACATTGTCCGAGGTAATAAAAGCCTCTAAATTAAGGGGTAAATTTTGTAGAATTTATGCCTAATTGGGAAGGGATAAGGAGGAGTCAGTGGAAGATTACGTGTTGAGATTGGGGGATCGATCCATGTTGAGTCCAAAATTTAGAAAGAGAATTCATGATTAGGAAATGGGGGAGGAAGATTCTTTTTTTGATTGGATGGGGATGGCTACAGTCCCTATAGATAAGGAGGATTATTTGAGATGGGTGTGTACCAAGAAGGGACTCTTCACGGTTAAGAACTTTTACGCAGTTCTAAAGGGTGTTGGGAGCCTTTTCTTCCCCTTTAAAGATGTGTGGAGAGTGAAGGCGCCCCCAAAATTATATTCTTCGTGTGGACTACTTTTAGGTAGGTTATTTTCATGATCGAAGGGTTACAAAAGAGGGGGAGAAGAATAACTACTCGATGTTGGTTGTGCAACGCGACAGAGGAGATAACTAACCATTTACATCATTGGGTAACAAGGGGATTATGGGATGTGTTTTTATCTCTATGTCAGGTTTGTTGGGGATTATGGGACGCTGGTTGTATGTTTTTAGTATGACACACTATGCAAACTATTGATGTAAGTTAATATATGCTTGTTATTTCATCATATTAAGATCTAATGTAATTCAATTAATTTTGTAGGTGCATTGTGAGAGACAAAGGAGACCTTTTGTCATCTGTATTTAGAAAATATTTACTCGAACTTATAAACAAACGATGTCTGTGAATAAATGTGAGGATTTTATGTACATTTGAATATTAATTTGTCATATTGTATATTTGAAATAACTATAAAAGCATTCTTTCTGTATTAATAACATTTCAATAATAAACTCCAATAGGTCATAGATGTGTACATGGGTATTTTGAAAAAATAATGCGATGTGTATATCGTAGCGCATCCAAAAGACACTCTTTTTGGCCAATCATGGTTTTTACTAGCCTATGTTGGATAAGTAACTATTGACACATATGTTTTGAATTAATTATAAATTATATATATTGTTACAACAACGGTGATATTAACTGATTTTTCACGCATGCAAATGATGGTACGTGACAATATGAATGATTACATGACGTGCTTTATCGATAAAGAACTCGAACGTGCTCTGCAACTAATACGTTGACATTTATTTCCTATAATATCAGCTTCATCACCTAACCAAAAAGAAGGATATCACTTCCATCTTCTAGTTCTTAACACACATGAAGCGGATTGGAAGAACTACAACCCATTGATACAAAAGACCATAATAAAAGATATATATCTAGTAGATGACCGTAAAATGGTGAGTAATCTAATAGTTGTTATGTTTCGCAAACATTCTAATATATTAATAATAGACATTTACTGTCTAATATGTTGTTGTTGAGAACCAGAAAGTAAATATATACTGTCAAGTGTGTCATAAAAAGCTATTTATGATGTATTGGCTTGCTCAACTTGAGTCCCAATGTGTATATTTATATTAAGAGATGTGTGGGAATAATGTACTAAGAAATCAATGTGGGACAAACCACAATATACAAGGTGGGACAAACCACAATATACAAGGTGGGACAAACCACAATATACATAGAAACATAAGACATTCTAACACTCCCCCTCAAGCTGGAGCGAAGATATCCACCAAGCCCAACTTGCCAATATATGAGTGAAGAAAAGAAGGTCCAACCTCCTTGGTGAGACAATCTGCAGTCTGAGCTGATGAAGGGACAAATGAAGGACGAATGATGCCTGCAGATATTTTCTCCCGAAGGAAGTGAATATCCACCTCAATGTGTCCGGTTCTCTCATGAAGGATATAATCAGATGATAACAAAATGGATGATTTGTTATCACACAACAAATCAGAAGGACCATCCTCAGTATAGCCTAGCTCACCCAAAATTGATCGAATCTATAAGAACTCACATGTACCTTGAGCCATAGCAAGATACTCTGCCTCTGCTGAAGAACGAGAAACCACCACTTGATTCTTACTTTTCCATGATATGAGATGAGAACCATAGAAAGTACAGAATCCAGAAATAGAACAACAATCAGTCTCGCTTCCAACATAATCAGCATCAGTGAAGCAAGAGAGACCCCTTTGGCCTCCTGAAGCATAGAAGAGATCAAGACTTGGTGAAGACTTGAGATACCTCAAGATATGATGAACATGATCAAGATGGGCGGTGCGAGGAGCATGCATGAACTAACTAACAAGACTCACAGCAAATGCCAAATCAGGACGAGTGTTAGTCAAGTAGATGAGACGGCCAACCAAACGCTGATACCTAGACATCTCAAAAAGTAAATCTCCAGACTCTGCAGTCAACTTCATATTCGGATCCATAGGAGTAGAAGTTGGACGACAATCAATCATCCCTGTATCCTGTAATAGATCAAGAACATACTTCCTTTCAGACAAAGAAATACTACGACGAGATCTCACAACCTCAATCCCCAGAAAATACCGAAGAGAACCCAAATCCTTGGAATAAAAAACTGCTCCAATGTCCTTCTTAACCTGGGCAATCCTCTCTAAATCATCACCGGTAATAATGATATCATAAACATAGAACAAAAGGATAATGCACCGGTGGTTGGGATGTCGTCGAATAAAATAAGTATGATCAGACTAGCATTTGGAAAATCCCATAAAGGTAATCACCTCACTGAATTGGCTATACCAAGCTCAGGGGGATTGCTTCAACCCATATAAAGATTTGCAAAGATGACAAACCTCGCCCTCATACTTCCTCCCAGCCCGAAAACCGGGAGGAGGATCCATATATATAGTCTCAGTAAGATCCCCATGAAGAAAGTCATTCTTATTATCCAACTGATGCAACGACCAAGAGTGAGATGCGACAAGAGAGATAAGTACACGAACATAAGTCATCTTAGCAACCGGGGGAAAAGTCGCACCAAAATCTTTACCCGAAATTTAAGTAAATCCACGAGCCACAAGACGAGCCTTATACCATTCAACGGAGCCATCAACTAAATATTTAACACTAAACACCCATTTTCAACCAACATATTTCTCCCCCTGACGAAGAGACACTAACTCCCAAGTACCATTCTTGTCTAAGGCATCCATCTCAGTCTTCATGGAAGCTACCCACTCAGGATTCTGGAGAGCCTCATGCAAAGACCGAGGAATAGAAATAGAGTCAAGATAACCGAAAAAAGTACGATAGGACCCTGAAAGACCATCATAAGAAAGGTGCTAAAAAATAAAATGGTTAGTGCTACAAGAGTTAGCATAATCAGCAAAACGAGCAGGAGGGCGACAATCATGAGTGGGATAACGGGACTGAAAATCAGAAATAGGTGGGGGGACAATACCTAAGTCTATAGAAGTAGGAGGCAGGGGCATCTGAGGGCGACGAGCATAAACATGTAAAGGGGGTTCCTCATGAAGTGAGGAAGACACATCAAATAAAGGGATGGGACAGGCTACTGGAGAAGCCTCCTCAAGAGGAGGAGGAGGAGATGGGGGTGGGGGAGTAGTAGGTATACCATAAAATGGAGTATCCTCCTGAAAGGTGACATCACGAGAGTGATACATATGTCGAGAAAGTGGATCATAACATTTATAAGCTTTACACATGGTAGGATAACCCACAAAAATACATTTAATGGCCTTATCATCAAGTTTGTGACGTGAGGGACGCCTATCCCGAACATAACACACACATCCAAAAACACGTGGTAACAGAAGGAAAAGGGGGCAGTGGGAAATATAGCGTGAAGAGGTGTTTTTCCATTTAAAACTTTGCTTGGAGTGCGGTTAATAATAAATATGACAGTGAGAAGAGCAAGGTGCCAATAAGATTTAGGAACATTCATATCTCGTAAAAACACCGGACCATTCCCATTAAGTGACGGTTCTTACGTTCCGCCACCCCATTTTGCCCCGAAGTGTAGGGGTAAGAAAGTTAGTGTAAAATTCCTTTTTGGTTGAGTTGTGAACGAAAAGCATTAGAAACATACTCCCCACCATTATCAGACCGAATATTACGAGCAGTGGTGTTAAATTGTGTTTTAATCATTTTCAGGAATTGAACAAACAAAGATAACACCTCAGATTTATGTTTAAGTAAATATACCCATGTACATCTAGAGAAATCATCAATAAAAATGACATAGTACTTATGACCAGATAAAGATGTGACAGGCGAGGGTCCCCAAACATCAGAATGAATAAGATCTAACATACTAGGTGCACGACTCATATGAGAAATATAACTAGTACGGATATGTTTAGACAGTTCACAAGTCTCATAGGTCAACCTCTTGTCTTTACAAGTCTTAAACAAAGAGGAAAAAAGTAAACATGTGTACTGAAAATTAACGTGTCCTAAATGGGCATGCCACAAATGCAAAGTTTGTAAGGATACAGAAGAAATAATGAGTTCAGTGGAGGCAGTGGAACTGAAACCAGAAACAGAAGTAGTAGGAGGAGGATCCCCAAAGTGGTATAGGCCATTACGCTCATAACCCCTGCTAAAAATCCTCTTTGAACTCAAGTCCTACAAATAACAATACGAGGATAAGAATATGACAGCACAATTGAGATCTTTGCAGATTTGACAAACAGAGATGAGATTAAATGAGAGGTTGGGAACATGCAACACAGAACATAAAGTGAGAGTAGGAGAGAGACGGATGTTTCCCTTGCTACGAATAGGATCAAGAGATCCATCCGCAAGACACACTACGACACACAGGGGTATTAGGGGAAGTAAACAATGATGACTCACCTGTTATATGATTAGATGCTCCAGAATCCAAAACCCAAGTATGCTTAACAGTCTTAACATAAAAAGTGAATGATGTAACTTAAGCAATAGTGACAGTGAAAGTAGAGTTCCCAAGAGAGCTCAACTATTCCTGGAGGATATCAATCTGAGCTTAAAGATGGCTATCATCCCTAGAAGCACTAGTAGTAGTAGAAGCGGAAGCATTGACAATGGCAGCAGTCCTGGGGGGGCCAGTGTGTTTGGCTTTAGCCAACTTCTATCTCAACTCTGGGTGAAGTTTGAAGCACCGGCCTATGGTGTGCCCAATAACACCACAATGATGGCAAGTCAGTCATCCATCACGAGTACGGGGACCAGACACAAATGCCATCTGATCAGTAGAAGAAGACTGAACCTGAGCAGTAGCCTGAGAAGTCTGAGATAGTTTGAGACGATGCTCTTCTCCATCCACAATAGAAAAGGCCTCTCGAAGGGGAGGCATAGGATATGTGTTTATGATCTGAGTACATAGATCCTCGTACTCTGATCGTAAACCCATAACAAACTGATAATTGTGCTGACGATCCAGACGCTGCATCAAAATAGAAATGACCTCAGGAGGAAAGTCTGCAGTGTCTCAAATTGGGACAGCTCCTCCCAACGGCACAGTAGATATCTAAAGTAGTGAGAGACGGAGTGGTTGAGTGACTCTTGTGAGGCATGAGAAATCTCCCGATAAAATTGAAATACTCGGGCATCATTATGAGCATGAGCATACATCTGATTAAGAGCCTTCCATAAATCGGAGACAGGCTCATAGAACATAAGCATAGTATAAATACGCTCCTCCATAGAGTTGAACATCTACCCAAGAATAGTGCAACGGTCCATCTCCCATTGATTAAAAATAACAACGTCCTTAGCATCCGGTTGGGTTTCAGTGCTCAATAACCAACTAGATTTCCCTTTCGATCAAATAAAAAGGAGAAGAGATCGGGACCATGAATTAAAATTTATTCCATTCAATAATACACTAGTAACCCGATGAGTAGGTGCATGTTGGGTAGGAGCGGAACCATTCAAATCAACCACATCTCCTAAATACACAAATATAATCCAACGAGTACACATGTACGACCAAAAAAAATTGGCAAGATGCTATCCAATCAAATCAGCAACATAAAGAGGTATAAACCCTCACAAATAAGGCCAAAATAATTGGCAATAAGTTTAACCAAATAAACTCAGCAACATAGAAGGGTATAAACCCTCAAAATAATCAAATAAAGGCAAATTAATAGCCTAATACATGGGAATAAAACCCAACAACAAAAACAGGGACTAAAGAACCCCAAATTAAAAGGGTATAAACCCTAGAAAAAGTAGAAAAATAGAGAGGAATTTACCCAATCAAATCAGCAGGAATTGAACCCTCTAAAAAGGAGAGGATCGAGACTTGAGAGAGAGAGAGAGAGAGAGAAGCGTTGTTTAGTCAGCTACCAGATACTCAATTTATCTTTGATACTAAGAAGCTATTTATGATGTATTGGCTTGCTCAACTAGAGTGCCAATGTGTATGTTTATATTAAGAGATGTGTGGGAACAATGTACTAAGAAATCAATGTGGGACAAACCACGATAAACAAGGTGGGACAAACCACAATATACATAGAAACATAAGACATTCTAACAAATTCATAATTAAGGATAGTGAATATTTACTGCCCGGTGTGTTAAATTTATTAACAAATTGAATATTTTGTGTATCTCACATCATGATAAAGCACATTCACATAACTGTTATAAGCATACTCAATTTTTTACTATAACAATTTGTATTATTTCAAAATATCACTGATTTACATGTATGTAGGATGAGTATATGCATAGGACTATCATAATAATATAGAACAAATCTTTATCGAAGGGTGACAACAATAGGCAACAAACGTCTCAACTTGTTCTATTAACCTAGGATTTTATGCTTCCGTTACATCAAGCAAATGATTTCCCCCAGCAAGACAAAAGAATGTAAGAGTTTATCAATATCTTATTCATTATTACACTATAAGACATAAAAAAAATCACTTATGTGCTTTGATTTAATTTTTAGGTTTGACTATGGAGTTGTGATTTGCTGTTATATGTCAAACTTGTCGTAAGGTGATTCCATTTCTCAGGAAATTACCTAAATTACCTAGGAGAAAATGACCAAAGATTTCATATGAGAATATCGAGAACATATGGTTGAGAGCATTATCAATGATAACCCAATCAATCTAGATTCATAGACAACGCCTATTTATTCCTTTATGTTTTTTTGTTTCTTTGATTATTGACTATTGAAATGCTTAAATATTTGAATCGGGTTATTAGTTCCTTTTATACTGATGTCACATTTAGGCATTTGTCATTTGTAATATAATTTGATATTGATATTATTATTATATGACATTATGAATATCTATGAATCCAAATTAATTCGATCTATCGTTAAAATTTTTATAACTTTGAGTTATATTGATATTACATGTTGTGATGAATACTTATGACAAGTAATTATTGTTTGATTAGATTCTTGCATGAATCACTATTGATAATATGTAGACAATGGACTACTATATTGTTTTAGTGTGGTTTCCAATTAATATGTCCCTGTGTGATCAGACACATCAAGAGGATGCTTACTGTTTGCATATAATTTCCATACAATACACCAATGCATGTGTTTCTTCCCTAATATTGATGCATTGTGATTTATCCCAAAAACGTGCGGGATCTTAATATTTGAGAAATTACTTAAACGATTTTAGATTACCTTCATTATCACCACATTCTCCATCTCTCTCTTTCTCTCCCCTATTCCATTATCCAAACTCCCTCTCATCTTTGTCTCTCACCAACAACGTGACATATCTCCGATCATAGTCATCATAGTTTATCCATTTTTTTTTAAATTCATGTCAATTAATGATGGTTATTTCGCTGATTTGACGTGATTACGAGATTATGGGGTGCATTGATTAATGGTTGGTGGTGCGGTGTGGGATGATGATGACGAAAGTAAGGGTTAGAGTTTTGGTACATGGGTTTACATTCTAATATTTTTCTTAGGTTGATGATGAAAATAGTTTGTGAATAGTTGATTGATTTACTATTATTTTGTACAATCTATATATATTTATTGTCTATATAATTTTTTGTGAATAGTGACTTGGTTTATAACTATATTGCTGAGATACTAAATATTTATTGTTTATTCATTTTTCTTATGATAGAAATTATTACAAAGATAATAATTATTTACTAGTCTTCATTTTTCTTATAATAAAAATTGTTTACACATAGTAAATATTTATTTTAACAACATATTCTAATTTTTATGAAAAAGTAAATATTTATCATGACAATAAATAATTTACTACTAGTGTAAATATATACTGTCTATGCATTGATTGTTAATTTTTCTATCAGAAATTTTTACTTTTCAATTTAAATCCTCTTCATACTCATCTATTTTTCTTCTTGCATTTTAATAGAAAAGTAATATTGGTTTGAAAATAAATAATTCAGTATCACTGTAAATATTTATTATTAAAATTAATGTTTAGTTTTAGAGTGGTCTTATATAAATAGTGAATATGTAGTAACCTATGCCATTAGACAATCAATATTTAACATATGAATTTTTATAGAAATAGTAAATGTTTGTTAGAGATAACAAATGAAGACAATATACGCTATTATCTCAAAAGCACACATGTGGAAGTTTTTGTAATAACGTTTAGTCAATGTTTACACCGCATCAATATTACACATATAAACATTCATTATTGATTTGTTTTTGGGATATCTTGTAACAAATTACCAAAAATATTCATGAAAACACAAGAAGACTAATTAGATATCTATGTATCTAATAACATAATATAATTTTGGTGTCTCCCCTCATAGGATTGACACGTTGCAACACTAATTAATGCACTATTTTATTTTTATTGATATTTGAAGAGACTCAATAATCAAGGTTCATGTATCCATAGAAAATCAAGAGTTTTTTTCATTTCAAGTTCATGAATAGTAGTGGTAAATTGGGCCCTAAATAATAATTATATCATTATCTAAATTTGTTGAAATATGATCATGGGATTTGGTACTATCTTGGGGCAAATTCGGAGAGTTTTATGCAGAACAAGTTTTTTTCTTTTGGCATGGCTTATGGTGGAGCTGGTTTTGCTATAAGTTATCCATTGACTAAAGTTTTGTCCAAGGTTTTTGATTCATGTCTTAAAAGATACCCACATCTTTATGTGAGCGATGGTAGGATTTCCTCTTGCCTGGTAGAGCTTGGAATTGTATTGACCCATGAACCAGGTTTTCACCAGGTATTTTTTTTAGTTTTATATCTTTCACTATTCATTATCTTTGTAACGGTGAAACTTGATATGGGTTTGGGTTAACTTTTATTTTAAATTTTGGACGTACGGGAATAAAAATCAATTCAACATTAGTCGACTTTGAAAAAAGACAAACAATATTGAATAGATTGGGTTTTTGAATATTTTGACAGTAATATTAATTTTATTTTATTTTATTAGCTTTATAGATAATTATTTTGTACAACCTTCCATATATTTTTTTTCTTATTTTGATATTTGCTATTTTTATTTTATTTTTCAATTAAAAAATATTATAATTACATTGAGTATTGACCCATGAAATATTATAATTACACGCTGTGTCATTTTAACTGTGAGAGGTTATACTTCTTTTATTTTCAATTCCAAATACCTTTTTATTGAGAGGAAACCAAAAAGTCATGAGTATAATATATCCATTTAAAGGTAATATTATAATATGAGTATAATTTGTACTCAACATTTTTTATGTTACCTTTAAAGGAAATTAATTGTTTCTATGAGTCTTTCGCTAGGTTATGGTAGATTTTAGTTATCCCAATGTTTGTGTCATTTTTGTATGAATCGAATGGAGAGGCATTGTAAATTGATAGTTTCGATTTATTCCTTTTTTTTCTATCCCCTTTATAAAAATGTTTATTCTTAATGACTTTTTTAGCATAAAAATTTATATTGTTACCATATAATACCTAATTTACATAGGTTTCGAAACATAGTAACATTTTCTATTTTAAAAAATAATTATAGTTATACTTGAGATATTACCACATTTTTGAAAAAGTTGTATCTAATTTCATTATATGCTCTGCATGTAGAATATGTAGTTAGTATGTATTTGTTCATTTCAAAGAATTACAAGAACTACAAAGCGCCCGCGCATCGCGCGGGGCTAAAACCTAGTATTTAATAAAAACTATAGACCCAAATCATGTGAGGCTGACACGTGACAGTAATAAATGTGGTTATTAGTAATGCTATAATTTAAATCGTCTTGAGCAGATGATTAGTTTCACGGTTCTTTGAAACAACATCATTACGATTCTCTTTTTGGAAATGCAAATGTTCATGTGCACCCATTCTCTTTCTTAAGACTTTTCCCATCCCCTCATAATCCTTTTTCCAATATATGGTTACGCCTTGGTCTCATTTTTTCCTTCATTTCAGATAAGAATGGGATATGATGTGCCTTTTCCCTACTCTCTCTATCACTCTATGGTGTTTTGTCCTTTCTTTGTTACTAATTTAATCACTCGCAGACCCATTTTCTAATAATTTTATGCTGACTCCACACACAACTATAGTGTCTGTTATAGAGAAGAGCAAATGGATTGAGCTTGATCCTCAAATTAATGGAGTTCACAAACAATTTTACGGTAACTCTCTCTAATTTTCGAAAATCAATTTTTTAATGTGTGTTTCAGATAGGAATCGATTATATAGAGCTCAGTTCGCTAATTAATCTTGATGTAAATTTATCTTTCCTGTCATATGACTACTCTCCTTTGCCTTTATATCTCCTCATTTAGCAGATGAAGATATTGCCGCAAGGACTACACAACAAAATTATGGTATATAGTATACAAATTATAATTAGCTTTGAAATGACCTATTAATTTATTTATTTACATGTAAATTGTTAACAAATCTTGGTTTCTGATATTTGTCCAACTTTGGTGTAGCTAACTCCGATTCTCTTTTTGGAAATGCAAATGTTCATGTGCACCCATTCTCTTTCTTAAGACTTTTCCCCTCCCCTCATAATCCTTTTTCCAATATATGGTTACGCCTTGGTCTCATTTTTTCCTTCATTTCAGATAAGAATGGGATATGATGTGCCTTTTCCTTACTCTCTCTATCACTCTATGGTGTTCCGTCCTTTCTTTGTTACTAATTTAATCACTCGCAGACCCATTTTCTAATAATTTTATGCTGACTCCACACACAACTATAGTGTCTGTTATAGAGAAGAGCAAATGAATTGAGCTTGATCCTCAAATTAATGGAGTTCACAAATAATTTTACGGTAACTCTCTCTAATTTTCAAAAATCAATTTTTTAATGTGTGTTTCAGATGGGAATCGATTATATAGAGCTCAGTTCGCTAATTAATCTTGATGTAAATTTATCTCTCCTGTCATATGACTACTCTCCTTTGCCTTTATATCTCCTCATTTGGCAGATGGAGATACTACTGCAAGGACTACACAACGAAATTATGGTACATAGTATACAAGTTAAAATTACCTCTGAACTGACCTATTAATTTATTTATTTACTTGTAAATTGTTAACAAATCTTGGTTTCTAATATTTGTCCAACTTTGGTGTAGCTAACTGTCCCCATATAATTTGATGAGATAATGAAATCTGTAGAGCCATCTTGGTATTCACTATATATATATATATATATATATATATATAGTTGTGTATATATATATGTATATATGGGTTGGGGGAATTGAGTTTTAACAAATATGGTGGTGGTTTTTTTGTTGAATTTTAAATCTTAACAGTTATGGAGGTAGGTGTGGAGGTAGTTGGATTCCATTTTATAGTTGAGTTTCTAAGCTTTTATGGAGGTGTATGTGTGTGACCGCAAAACACCCCTGGTGAGTCTCTTATTATTTGTTCTCTCTTTTTCTCAAATTATGTTAACATTTATTTTAGTGAGATGAACTATTTTTTTTTATCAATGATAGGGCACTTCTTGATCACATCATGTTATCACTATTTTTTACTTATTGGTTCTTTAAATTTAATCTAAAGAAACAAAATTAGATGTACTAAATAGTTATGTTATTTCAATTGATGATTTTGATTTGGTTTGCTAACAATTAATTTGTATAGTTTTCATAGTTATATATATATATATTTGGCCATGCATCGCGTGGCCTTCATGCTAGTTAATTTATATACATGCAACAATATGTTTAGTGAAGGAAATAAATGGACTTCATGGACACATACAACACCAAATAAGTTTTTAACTGATTCCAACCCAAGAAAACATATTATTATGTTAATTAATGATACTTTAAATCAAAAAATTTATTATTATTTTAATATAGAAACAACAACAAACATAAATCACTACAAAATCGTTTAACATTTACAAACAAGATAACATAAAGTGAAAAGCTCCTTAGTCATTTAATGCTTCTCGACATGTTTTCCAATTATGATGACCCGATTACTTGCATCAACTACAAGTAAATGGCTTACTCATCAACCATAAAAGGTATGACACTTGAACCCTATCAAATGTAGGAATTAGTAATACTACAAATGGGTATGTTTTAAAATAATTATCGATAAAAAAAAAAATCAATGGGATCTAAATTACAACTGCAGCATTATCATATGAAAACCTATCAAGTTTCCATTGACAACACAAACATTTAATTTTTTGGAGATTAGTAGTGAAAGATTCATCCAACTTCACCTTGAAAATGAACTCATTAGACTTGTTACCCCCATAAGTATGATCCGTATTGAATGAATCTCTAAATCTATAACACATATATGAACACAGAAGCCCATTGCATGATTTTGTTTTATATCTCATCTTAGCACTCAACTTCATGATATAGACATAATTGCATTAATTAGGTCCATAATAGGAAGATGACCAACATCTCGTATCCAATAATTAAAAGATTTTGCAACGTTCGAATACATCTTACTTACTATTCTCTTAAAGTAAGGATTAATAACGTTCGAATACATCATTTGATATGATGGATACGAATTCCCGTGCTCTTTCCCCTCCTTCACTCAACAACTTTAGTAGGCACCAATTAAATTGTTCATCGGTTATAGAATATGCACACAAGACAAAAATCCTTATTATTTTGTCTTTAGCTTTACTATTCATCCCAAATAATTTATCCCTCAAATTACATTTCAGATGCTATAAATATTAACCTTGATGAGATTATGGAAATTTTTTTGGCACCGACTTCAATAACTATTATTTTTGTCGGAGATAAATGTGCACACCAATGAATCATCCAAAATATATGATAAATGAAGCATTGACCATTCTCAGTTATCATCTTTTGAACAAACTATCGCGAAGGGAATATGAAACATGCCTGCATTTTTACATGAATACAAATACAAAGTTATATTGTAAGCCCTGATGAAATCTATTTAAAATTATATGCTACATGTTATTTGGATAAACCATCATAACCTAATAATTAATATAACCTCATTTTAATAAATTATAATCACTAATAGAATGGCTGCAATATGGAACCCAGGGAAAAAATTGCAACTCAGAAACTAAATGTTTAATAGACACAGTGTAATTTCATAGTCAGAAAGTAAACATATACTGCCTACATTCGACTGTATGTTAAAAGTCAAAGAGTAAAAAATTACTATGTAAATGAAAAAGATTGATGTTCAATATTATGACACAGATTAACTATTAAATTACAACTTATTTGTTTTAGTAAAATAAAAAATAGATATTATTATCATTTTTATTTATTCACTGAAAGAAAAACAGTGATCATTAATTAATATAGTAAAAAATATTGTATGTTAAGTAAAAAAATTTAATATTTGCCATACAACAACCATGTCATACGATCATTGTATGTGCATTAAGTACCACAATTGATATTGATTGTCTAAATATAACGTTACGACCATCTCGATGTTTTGTTCACTTAAATGAGTAACTATTACATTCTATATTTGACTGTCGCGTCATATAACATTGTTTAAAATGCATAAAATATACATTTATTGTCTATATATAATGTCAAGGTTATATATAACTTGGGTTCAAATGAAAACACTAAAATACCTACTACCTTAAGTATTATCTACATCACACTATATGCTCATAGTCAGACATTAGATATTTACTGTCTAAATAGGGTGTTTTTAGAGTGAAATAAGGCTAGAATTGAAAATGTAAAGAACTTGTGTTCATGAAAAGTGCTTTGATGAAATGGATTCACTCATAAAATCACATTGATGAAGAGAAAGTGTTGAGACTTTTGACATTAAAAAAGTAATAGTAAAATCCTTGGATGCAGTGATCCTTTAACATATTTAAAAGAATTTCATGGGTTTTGAAGGTTTTGTATTTGGTTTTTAATATTTGTGGAAATAAAGAATATAAACTTGTAAATATGTAGGGAAAATCAAATTCAGCGTAGTTTCGGCATGACCTTTAGAGAAAATCCATGTATGGCAAAGAAAGAGATAAAGAAGGAGATGATTATGGGTGGTGTGGCATAATAACACCACTTTTTTTAAGTCTAGATTTCAAAATAAAAGAGTTAAAAAGAGCTTACATGTGATGTTACACGTGTTCCTTTTCAATTAGAGAACGTTTAAACTTAAAATAAACTCTTTGGAATGTGTATCTAAGGTTTCTTTAAAGGAAACTACTATTTTAAAAGAAAAATAAAAAAAAATGTCTTTGATTTTTCTGGGTTTATATGAGAAGGGGAAAGAGTTAGATATTTTGGATTGGAGGTCGAGATCTTGGTTTGAAGGGGATTTGGAATGCCAAAGAAAGAGAGTTTTGAGTCTTTTATTGAGATAAAGGTCAATAAAACAGAAAGGTAACATTTAATAGGTAGATATAAGTGTGCCTAAAGTGGCTGGTGAGGCCCCCTTTTATAGGCAAGATGTTTAGGTTTTTAGAATAGTCGGTCCTCTAACAGGACTGGTCGGTCGTGGTTCATTCCAACCATGGGCCGATCGGTAATAGGCGCATGTTTTTTGTATGGGTCTTCTTCTGGGGAAATGTTTTGGTGTTTTTGGATCATTCCTAAGGCTGCTAAGGCCATAGGCTTTATTTTGGGGTGTTTTTTTGGGTCATTCCTCGATTTGCTAATATTTGGGGCCTTATTTTGGATTGGAAAGGGTGACAAGTTATGTCACGTTCCTCTAGGATCTTGAATGGATAAAAATATGGTGTCTACAGAGCCCTTTAACAATGAAGTTCATTTATGTGTGAATGGTGTTGGTCAAAAGAGACGTGCCTTCTACGCCTTTTTCGTTTATGTGTTGGTGGTTTTTTTGGTCTGCCATTTTGGTTGTCTTAGCTAGGATTATCGAGAGTATGTTCCCTAAGGGTTATACATGTGATAAGAAACTCATTTTGGTGAGTCGGGTCGTCATGGAAAGCACTTTGAGTCATCGTGCAAAAGCACGACATTCGTAGGAAAAAAAAGGGAAAACTCACTTGGCATGTGACAGCTTGTCATACGGGAGCACATAATATATTTAAGATCTCATATCAGGATAAGATGACTATTTAAGGTCGCATATTGGACCTAACTATTAATCGTCACATCGGGGCATGATGACTATTTAAGGTTGCATAAGGGACCGAATATTTATGGCCACATCGGGAAAAGATGACTATTTAAGGTCACATATGGGACGAAAATATTTATTGTTACATCTGGATAAGATGACTATTTAAGGTCACACAGGGGACCGAAATATTTATCGTCACATCGGGATAAAATGACAATTTATGGTTACATATGAGACTGAACTATTTATCGTCATATCGGGACAGGATGACAATTTAAGGTCACACATGGGACAAAACTATTTATCATCACATCGGGGAAAAATGATTATTTAACGTCACACATGGGATCGAGTTACGTATCATCACATCAGGATGCGATAACTATTTAAGGTCACATAAGATACCAAACTATTTATCATCATATCGATACAAGATGACTATTTAAGGTCACATATGTGATCGAACTATTTATCATCACATCGGGATAAGATGACTATTTAAGGTCGCATAGGGACCAAACTATTTACGATCACATTGGGACATGATGACTCATTTTGAATGAGTTAGCTTTTAGATATGATTGAATTGGTACCGGGGATGGGAATTTCAAGACTAATTGGAAAAGGATTTAGGTTAAGGAAGGGATAGGAGTGATCAACCATGCGTATGCGTGACCGATTGGTCATACGCACGTATGACCGATCAGACACACGAGCACATGACCAGTCGATCATGGTGTCTAGCCTCTTTAAAATGGATATTTCCTTCCATTATGCTCATTTCATCTTTCATATTCTCTCTCTAAACTCTCTTTAGTCTAAATTTCTTTTAGTTTCCTCTTGTGTTTCCTTTCATTTTTTAGTGATGGTAGAAAGAGATAATGGGGAGCTATTGGATATACTTTTGGATGATCTCTATGGAGTGAATCCATTCCACGAGGCTAGGGAGCCTATAAATTGGGTCGATGTCAATGTTTAAATGGAGGTCGTGGTTAGGGATACTGGCATACGTCACTATATTCCTTTACCATGTTATCCGATAGTCCTTCTTTGGGAACTTGACAGCCATATCTCCACTGCTACTCATAGTGGTTAGGTATTTAACTTATTTTTAGAATTTATTTACTTTGACAACGCATACTTGATTTATTTCCTGAGATTTCCTTTTTATTTAACAGTTTATTTTTAAATGTCTTCAATCATTTGTATGTTTATTTATTTGTACATTATTCCTGTGTATTTTCTTTACAACTCTTCTACGTGGGCCGCAGTTCACGCCTTTGGCTTAGGGGTTACCATAACCTAGTGGTGACTATATGGAATGATAAGTCTTTTCCAAAGGTCATTTGGGAGGTCATCTATGGATTTGGTTTTAGCCTTTTCATGAAACACATAATGACAGTTCGATTGACTTTTATGATTTTGATGCTCGCGAAGAGGTGGTGGGATACAAAATCTACCTTCCACCTACTAGTGGGTGAGATGACACTCAAGCCTAGGGATTTACATGTGCTGACTTATTTTCCATCTGGGTTTTTGTAACAGCCCGCCCTTTTTGGAGACGATTAAATTCCATAATTAAGTATAAATTAGAATTTGGGGAATTTCCCTAAATAGTAATTTTTAGGATTTTCGAGGATTAAATGATTTTCGATGGATGTTGTGATTATCTTTGGGACTATATAGGTCGAAATATTTTAATTATATGTCGCCATTGAGTAAAGCGACACGAGGTGAGATTTAATTTGGAAAAATCCCCATTAAGTCGTGTGGAGTTGAAATAGTGATTTGTGGTCAAGTACGTCGGATGGAAATTTCGATTGCGCCGTGAGTCTCGGAATGGTCGAGATAGTCGAAAAAGAGTGTCCGATTGTCGAAATTAAGTTTCGGGGAAGTTTAGAGTTAAAAGGGCTCGTAAGTGAGTAAACGAGTCGTTTTGGGGTTTTAAGAGCTTAAACCCTTTTTATTTCTATATAAAGAGGTGGAGGGGAAGAAAATAGAAGGAAAAGAGAGAAGAGAGAGAGAGGGGGAGAGAAAAGAGGAGAAAATGGAGATTTCGGGCCAAACTCCGTCGGACTCGACTCGAGGTCGTCGGATTTCATCCTCCAGGCAAGTGTTTACGTTCTTTATTTCATTTTGTGCAATTATATCATATCATAGTTGGTAAAAATATGATTTTTAGGTTAGAACCCTTAAAGTAAAATTGGGAAAACTTGAATATGAGTTTACGTATTGATGTAATGTAAACTCTTAATGATTTCTAGTGTTAAATCCATGTAAATGGAGTGAAGAAATGGATTGAAATGGGTTAAAATCATAAGTTGGAGCTTTAATGGTTTTAGGGTTTAAATCTAAGAGAAATAGTTTAATACCCCAAATATATTGATGTGTTAGTTGTAAAACATAGATTAGATGTTTATTGAGTCGTTGGATGAACTTAGAAACAACAAAAATGGAGAATAATGGAGGTTTGGATTTTTTTTAAGACGATGAATAGTGACAGCGTCCTTGCCGAATCGATTCGGACTAGGAGCGAATCGATTCGAATCTTGGTCAAAAAATAAAAATTGTAGATCTTTTCGATATGGTCGTGTATACGCCAACCACGTATTTTTCTGATTTTTTTTAGATTTATAGTGATTTTTCTACGGAAAGTTGTCCGAGATCGAAATCGTTAGTTAAAAATCATACCTGATATTGGGAGAATTAAGGCTAGAATTGTTTGGAGATAAATATTAGGGGTTCCTAAATATAGAGTGGGGACCTCTAGATCACTATTTGAGCGAAATGTAGTCCTTGGGTTTGTGGGAAGGAAATCCACAACCTATTCAATTTAAGGGTATTCGGGGGAGAATAATCCTTGAGATATTTCGGTAGGGTATTTAGGCCTATATAATTATGCGCGTAGGAAAACATAATTATATTGATATTGGTTGAGTATATCCTACGAGATAATTAGGATAAATTCGGAATATAGATATACAAATTCGCTTAGTGTGGAGTATTATAATTGGAGATATCTAATAAATCCTTAGATGGGATTAGAAGTATGTATTACTTATTAAAGTAAGGAAATACTTTGGGTTTAGTATCATGCATATATGAATGCATGATTATGATTCTTTGAGAAAATCTTTGGGATTATTGGTCATCGCTAGATGTAATTGGCAAATATGGCCATTTATATATTCGAGGAGGAGTATATGGTATATGTATATATTATGCGATTAAAGTATATATGTATGGTATGATATAAATGATTTTGAAAATATAAGAATGAATATTTTCAAAATGGAAAAGAAAAGATTTTCATAATTAATAAAATTATGGTTACACACCTCCCTAAATCGCTATCATAAGGGAAGTTGCGTGCGTATGGTGATGCCCCCTGGCTAATGAATGTAGGGTGGATATAGTCCTAGGCCATATGGAGATTATATTTTACTGCGCTAGTTAGGAGATTCTCGGTGTGGTCTTGACTTTCCCGCAGACATATGGTCACTTCTCGACGTTGTACTGTTCCCAGGTTGTCTTGTTTGATGGGCCCTGGAAGATGATAGCCATTTAAGGGCGCGTCCAGTGGAGAAACCCGGAGGGGCGGTCTTAGATTTGTTAAATCATTTTATGATAATAAAATGGCTTTAAATACATTTCCTAGATGGAAGAAGGGAAATGGGATAAATTTTTGGCTTCGGATACGTTTCCCGGATGGAAGAAGGGAAATGGAAGCATATGTTATGATCAAAACATTTTTATGATAATAAAAATGGTTTTGAATACGTTTCCTGGATATAAGAAGGGAAATGGGATGTTTTTAAAATGGAAAAGCATTTTATGATAATAAAATTGGCTTTTAAAAAGTTATATGTTATGTTAAAGCAATTCATGATAATGAATTGGCTTTTATATATATTTCCTGGATATAAGAAAGGAAATAAAAAGTATTGATAAATACTTGGTATATAAATCCTCAGTCCGGGAGATAGATCCGGATGTATATGGTAATATGTATATATATGGATAAATCGAGTACCGAGGGTCTAATGGATCCCGATGATCGACCTTGCCACATAGTAGTGTATCGGGGGGCTCCTTGTTTGGATTTCGCTCTGCGAGACACCCCACGCACGAATATGGCATTGTGTTGAGACTAGGGAGAAGTTTAATCCTTAGTGCTCTAATATTAATATTTCTTATACGATGTATATATATCTGTATGTTACGTACTGAGGGTCTAATGGAGCTCGACGATCGACCTTGCCGCGTAGTAGTGTATCGGGGGGGTTCCTTGTTTGGATTTCGCTTTGCGAGACACCCCACACACGAACATGGCATAGCGTTGAGACTGGGGTGAAGTTTAGCCCCTAGTACTTGGACTATCTAAGGTTGATAGTCGTTGGGTAATAGACTAGTTTAGCAGGGTAGCTGGACTAGGATGTTTAGAGGGATGCGCTAGGTGTGCACCATTAGAGGAGAGGTGAGGGGTAATGTAACACTCCGCCCGCCCAGAGAGAGCGAACGGAGCGCTAATGCGATAAAATAAATCCAAATCCACAAGTGACAAGGTATGGAGCTTCTAAGTAAACCTACAATAATATAAATCCACTAATCTTAATCTCTTCAATTACTACAACAACATCTCCCAAATTAAAATTACAACTATCTAACTCAGATAAAAATGCTCTATACACCAATGAAATAATTAATACAATTCTTCCAACTTGTATTAAAATTCTTCCCAAATAATTCACTAAAATAATCCCAATTGGTTCATAGCGTCCCAATCCACGCTAACCTGCCAACTAAAAGAAAATATGGGGAAGTACACAATACGACAGGAAAGATGCTCAATAAATATATATTAGCGATGAATAAAGCGTAACAACACGAGTACGTATATTCAAATCAAATGCAAATCTCAATAGCATTTTATCAATAAATTTCTCAACAACACATTAACCGGGTCACCAGGCCTCACCCCATCCGCATATGCTTTATCAAGACATAGCCCGGGAATAGGTATTTTGGCGAATACCCAATGTTCGTGCCATATTAAAATCTCATGACAACGTGCTCAACAATAACAATATAATGATACCACAGAATCAAAATAATTTCAACAATTATTTTTCCAGATTTTCAAGAATTTATCAATTTAAATATGAGTTCAATTAACAAGAATTCAACGGAATAACACTCGCGAGATTAAGGAGCATATTGTGTAAAACCCCATACCTCAAACCATGATGAGAAACCAATGATCACATCCTCAAGATCAACTTAAAAGATCTACAAAAGCTTCTCCAAGAACCTCCAACAAAACAGCCCCAAGAACACCTCTAATCTAAGGTTGGAACTCACAAATCTCAAGGGCCAATGTGTATATAAAAAGAAGAGGAATATAAAATATATTTCTTGCCAAAATTCGTGTCAAAAGTAGGTTAAAAGGGTTGCCCACGACTTCCTTTTATAATGCAAAGAAATGAATAGTTGGAATCCAAAAGACTCCTTTAAATAAGGCAAAGAAATGAAAAGTTGGAAGTCAAAACCACTCTTGAAAATTACTTAATGTTCGCCGACTTAGAATTCCAAGAGTTAAAAACATTTTAAAATCATTTTAAAATCGTTTTAACTCCGATTTCGAAACCGTTTGAAATTCTCGCCTTTAAAAATAATAACCAACATATTTGAGAAATAAAATAATTTTATCAAAAACTTTATTTTCCTCCATTTTCCAAAAAATAATTAAAATAGCCCAAAATTACGCGGGTTGTTTCAGGTAACTCATGGGAGTGCGATACCAATTTAAATATGAGATAAAATATTTTTCTAAAAATAAGGCATTTATGCACTTGCTAAATATTTTTCAAACTCGGGCTCTGACCCGTTTATCTACTTTTCCTTTCTTGTTATATATATATATATATATATATATATATATATATATATATATATATATATATATATATATATATATATATATTATAGGTGTCCAGACACAGGGACGCCTGGATGACACTTCTTTCGAGTCAGACGTCAGCTGCAGTAGCTGTGGATGCGTGCAGGCTTTTGATAGCCGTTTCCATTCTTGTACTCTAAGTAGGAGGTATTGTAAAACATTCGGGCCAATAGTCCAATTGCATTTAATTATTCTTTTAGTACAACATTTGATATAGTTGTATATTTTAAACCGAGTGTTCGATTATTTGTTTTCACTTCAGTTTCATTTACGCAAAAACTGTGAGGATGTTTTAATTATCTTCGCTTAAAAAAAAGAGTAGTTAAGTAAAATTTTGACACCGGCCTAATAGGTTATTAGTAATTAAATGGATTTTCGACAGTGATGCTAAGAATGATCCATATGAAACTCCTGTTTTAATTTGATATAGAAGTGATCGCCCGGTATTTTATTAGGCGGGGTGTCACAGTTTTATCCGGTGATGGTCCCCCGCTATACCAAATAATCAGATGCGATAATTATGTTCACTTTAGTAATTATACCTGATGTTCGTTCAGGATTGACTTTATCGCTTTCGTCCCTCGAGACATACATACAGGGTTTCATGAGACATCTGGGGGAATATGCTACACAAATTCATCAGTTCACCGGGGTTTTTATTCTCTTCTTTCCAGGCCAGACCATTTATTCTTCTCATCACAATGCCATTCATGAGAGCGTGCTCCTCTCCTCCAGATATTTCAGTTGTAGTCGTCAGTAAGAATTTCTTCCTTGGGTTTACTCTTCAATAGCATGAGTGTCATGTCTAGGAGGGTGACCCGAATTCCTGTGGGTTACGTGGTGATCTGGGAGGTATGTTTTAATTTATTACTTTTCTTAATTTGTGTCTTCTTTTATTTCGATATTGATATCTCTCCACATTTTATTTTGCATAGTTATAGGCCTTTGAGGTCTTTAGGATCCACAAAAAGTCTTTGAAAGAAGAGCAGGAGGGAAAATGGCCTTGTGCCACCCTGTAAGTTTAAATTGGTATTTATTTAAATTAATTCAAAAATTCGGGAAAATAAAAATTTGGATTTAAATATTTTTAGTTATTTAAAATGTTGAGTTTTAATATTGAAAAGCATGATTTTAATCGGAATTAAGATCGAGGTTTAAATGAGAATTTTATTTAACCTATAAATTTTTTGGGCGCTCTTAGCAAACTGCCAGGGGAAAATTGATTCGGTCGGGACGAACATCCCTAGTTATCTTGTTGTTTGGAGTTGCGTTTTTAACCAGAACTCTTAAAACTTCTCTTATGTAATTAGTCCCGGGTTAGGGATTTAAAACTATCCTTTTAAAATTCTTAGAGCAGTAAACCCGTATATTCTCATCATCTTCTATCTCCAAAACCTAGCCCCATTAAAACCCATATTTCAGTCCTAGTTTTGAAGGCCAAAATAAGATTTTTTCAAGTTGATCCAAGAGAGAATCTTTGTTAATTTTTCGAGAGGAACACACTCGTACGATCATATTTTATTCAAATAATCTCAGTCATGGTTACTCTATTCCTTTCCTTTAGTATTATATGTCTTGATCATGGCCTACATTAATACACAAGTTTTCCTAAAATAAATTAGAGATGTAATTAAGGAAAGTGACAAGATTTGGGGTCTCTTTTTATATAAAACTTTAATATGTTTTAAAACTCATAATCCTTGTATGTTTATCATAGAGATGGGTGTTCGAGGTAATATGATGATGCATACATGTAGAGGTTACGTAGAAAAGTTATTGATAGACTAAATCGTGTTAAACCTTATTAAAAACGAGTTACTTGTGTCATAATAAATTATCATAATAGGATAATGGGACTTTGCATGTAGTTGGAAATTTGAAATAATTATGTGATTTATTTTACTTATTGATTGTGATAAATTAAATGTAAATAATTGAATGAATTATGAGTTTGCCTATGGATCTGTTAGATTGATAGTTTGTGCCACTTAGTGAATGATGTAATTTTCGACATCACGGGAATGAAGGGTTATATGTGTTATTCTGGATTCCACCTTATTTAAAATGCTTTCTAGGTATAGAACTAGTTACTAGACCATTGGGTAGTTATTTATTTCTAGGTATGGGACTAGATAGTGCTGGCGGTTTACGATTATAAATTTCGGGGTGGGGATGATTTTTGAGTTATTCCTTGGTTTCGGGAGTCTACGGGCGAGACTAGGTGGTATTTATGAGTTGGCATTCTTCCTATAGGATAGGATAGAATATAAGTGTGTTTTGTGAAACTTATAGGTATGGGACTAGAGGTGATTTGAGGACTCATCGTCGATTTGAGGGTGAGGTTAAAAACAATTAACGAGGACTTGAGATTTAATTGAGAATTAATACCTAAGATACTAATACGGGTAGAAAAATGAATTTGTGTCGCCTATAAGTTCAGAGTGGACATATTAATCGGGCTAGTTGGCTAGATGACGTGGATGTGTGTGGCGTCGCTAATAAGTGCAGGGTTGACAGATTAATCCGATCAGCTGGCTATTGGGATGTGTCGTACGTGGAACCTTATGTGTATGTGAGGGTCGACAGTTTAAACGAGCCATCAGGCTACAGTGAGAGGAATGGGTGTGGTGTAGAACAGTAGGAGTCCCTCAACCAAACAAAGAATGAGATAAAGCTTTTAGTGGGGTCCCACAATTGGTGCGTCAGATGTGAGTGCAGAACCGTAGAGGAGTTAGCTTGCCACGCTGGGACGTACGATATTAATTAATTACTTAAGTTAATCGAATAAAAAATTGTTGGTGCTTCCTGTTTGATTTAAATAAAATGTTTAAATCGAAATAGTGGGATGGTTTAGAGATATGGGTACTTTAGTAGTATTTCTTTCTACTCGCATGTGAATTAATATATCTCGTTAATTTAAAATATTCTATTGTTATAATTGATATATATATATATATATGGATAATGACTGGGTTCAAGGACCCTATTTAAGAGGAGTAGATGGTATCCATGCTCGGGGCTCTGACTTGTGCGTTGACTAACCTTTTCAGGATTGTTGCTGGAGTGGCTTCATAGGAGTTTATTGGATATTATTTTGGAGGTGCAACTACAATTTCATTTATTTATTCTCTTTATTTGTTGGACTTTCCTTTCCGTCGCATTTTATTATGAGACTTTCTTATGGATTTTTTTGGGCCTCTCGATTTCAAAGTTTTTTACGATTTTAGTTGGATTATTTTACTTCGGATTTTATTTAGATTATTTATTTAGAGATTGTATTATTTGGAGTTTAGTATGGTCGTGGATTTATATCGCATGATTAGTGATTATTAATTGGGATTGATTTAATTATTATATTATGGATTTAATTTTATATATCTAATATCTTTCACATGCTTATAATCATATTTTATTTAGTCACACCGGTGTAGTTCGGCGGTTGTGTCCGATCAGCCCGTTAGTCGAATTTTGCGGGTGTGACAGGACTCATCAGAGGCGATTGTGGCAAGCCAACTATCGAAGAAGAGCTTATATGTATACCTAGAGGGAGATACATACTCACTTTAGTCTCATCAGTATGCATTCCTTTCGACCTTTTTTCATATTCTAGACGTATCTTTATTGGATCTTTTATCTTGATATTTTTTTGATTGTTTGCGTGTCACTTTATTCCCTTGAGACATTTCTCATGAGTGTTGGCCCAGGGACAAAACCATTCCACTCATGTTGCTCTGCACATATGGAGCTACAGTCCTTTATTTAGGAGAAAGGGTTATATGTAAATGGCCGCACCAAGTCAGGATGGCTCCTCCAGAAGTGCCTCCTTTTGGGATGAGGGAGTCGCATTTTATTTCTCTGGATGACTTGGTGGTATACACCAGGGACATTCTAGTGGTGAGAACTCATTTTGATTACACTATTCCTTATTCCATTTTCATTATGAAGAAGATGATTCTAACTAACCTAATGGACAGTGAGGGCCATGGTTTGAGCGAGGCGCCTCTAGTAGAAACTCCAGTCCCGCACTCAAAAGTTCCTTCTATTGAGGCAGCTGTAATATCTAGCATGTCTTTATCCCCGCCCTTGATGATATGAGTTCCTGACTTAACCACGTAGTTTAGTGGGGATAATGGAGTCTAGTGTGAGGCCTTTGTCCCTGCTTTTCCATCTGGCCTTGGTCGTTTTATATTGCACTTATCTTTATTTTCTTTTTTAGATCACCTTTTGATGCATCGATATTTTATTATAGGATTTTACTATTCCTCACACGATATTGGAGCAGTTGTCATGATTAATTGGTTCATACCTAACTTTCATTAATTGAATGATGAGAGACTCTGGCATAGGTCATCTAGTGATCGAGGATGCCTCAGAGTCTTTCCCTCGAGGAACTTTTGGTCTTTCGATTGGAGGATCTCTTGTAATGGACATCCCAGAGTCTTCTCGGAGGGTGTGTCCTCAATTTATGGGTCTTGCATATCTTGTGGCTTTCAGGGGAGGTCCGATGATTCGTGAGGGCATGGATATACCGACGTCAACATCTGACTCGAGTGATGATGATTAGGATGGCGGAGACTCTTCATTCGTGGGTCATGGAAGCTATTTTTAGAGAATATTTTTTAATCTTAGTTTTATGTATATGTTTCTTTTGAGGATTAAAGTGGGTCCTAAAAATGGTATTTTTTATCTATAAATGAAAAGGGGGAAACATTTTGTTTGGGGAATATTGTTTTTTTTAGTCATTGAATATTTTATATATATCCTAACACGTCATTTTTATTTAATTATGTGACATATGCATGACGTAAATACACAAGAGACAAAATCAAAAGTAAAATGGCAAAATTTTTACTTCCAAAATTTCAGATTTGGCGCAGTTTTCGTATTCATAACTAGTCATTTCAACTAGATTTTTGGTGTTACAAGCCTGCAAAAAGCAGGTTACAAATTCCATGTGATAAGAGGATCGGTCGATCCTAAGGTCTTTTCAATCGGTAGATCCCTCCATATCCCCATGCTTTTTCCCTATAAATAGGGATAAAACATAGGTTTGGAAACCCGCACCTTCCTCTCTTCTTTCTTATTGTCTAGAAAATAACCTTCCATTTCTCTTCACATCTCCTTGGGATGGCTCTCTCGAGTTTCGACTACCAAACTTTCTTAAGCTTTAACTTGATTCCTTCATTTGTAGATTCGATGGTTGGTCTATATTCGGTCTGGAGCATTATGGCTTAGTCCATTTGTTATCTTAGAGAACAATCAATATCGACACTTTTGGTATCCAAAAGATCGCGTCTTTTATTTTGCATTAGAGGTGATTTGTCTAACTTTTAAAGATTACAACACTCTAACGGGATACAATGTCGACCAACCTATAGCGAAGCCTTACCTTAGTCAAGGGGGGATCTTATTTTTTGTACAAATTTTGGAGGTAGATCACCTCACAACTCACGAGTTTCTTACCCATGACGGCATTGACCTCATGGTAGTGATCGCCTTCTTCCTATATGACATTCCTGATACGAGGTACATAGGTGGTCATAAATGTGCCTTAGCTTTACCTTCGTTTTCTCAGTATCTCCTGATTATGGCTATTACGTGCATTGATATCCATTTAGTTGATATAGTCTTGCAAATTAAGGGATGTAGGAGCCCGATACCTTTGTTTCTAGTTGATACTCTCAATGGTCTTCCTCTTATGGTTCTCGAAAATGTTCATACCTTCAAGGAAGACCATTACTTTTTTACATGTGATTCCTTAAAATATTGGTCTTAATCGAATTTCCTTTGTCTTCCCCATATCATCCCTCTAACATTATTTCCCATGAGTTGATCATTCATTTTATGGATACTAAGGGGGAGTGGGTCTACTGGTTTTTTGAGTCTGCTCACTCTTACATCCTTTAGTTCTTCCGTTAACGACCTACTGTAGCACCGCACTTATCCATGGGACCATTACCTTATGATCATCTTTATGCCTTGAATTTCACATCCTTTTATCTTTTACAATGCTTGATGTGTCAATACAGTGGGCGAAAGGAAATTCCTCCTCCCATGGGCCCTTGTATCCTGTTGAGACCCTCTTTCCACACCTAGTAAGCATAATCTCTTAATTATGGAGGAGTGACGTCCATTTATTCCTTCACGTTTCAACCAAATTGTTTGATTCTATAGAGATGCATTTTTTTGAGGAGTACCTTATATGGTTGTGGGATAAGGTTAGGGATCTAGTGGTCTTGAAGGAGATGGGTCTTCGTTTGCTTTTCAGACTAACCATATTAGGATCATAGGAGACTTGAGGCATTATATTGATACAATATCGAACTAAAAACCTTTTTGGAAATGTTTGGGATAATCAAGTGGAGACAATAGAAATCAAGGGTTATAGTGATATGATTATTTATGTGTAAGAGGAATTTGATTCTCCCGACAGTGTTGTCAACAACTCTCCCTGAGCATCATTATGTGTTTTGAGAAAGAGTGATGTTTTATGATTATGAATGTAGCTTGTCTCTTTGTAATGAAAAATGAGTCCCCTCGAGGGCTACAAACCTTTCTTTGTTATTTGACGGCTCTACATCTCGTTCTTTAGTGATCTAAAAGATGAAAAAAAAGTAAAAGGAAAGGCTTTCCTCGGAGGGGTATTATTTTGTTGATTGAACCCCTATGGGTTGCCTACATACCTCCTATATGCGGGGAAGTCATTTTCAAAATTTAAAAAAAAAACTCTTTGATTTATGGAGGATCAGATTATACATTGTTCTCGTTTTAAAAAGTAGTTTTCCTAATGACTCTCTTTTTTATATGTAGTTCTTCTTAAGATGATCTAGATTAGTTGTCCTAGCTAATTTTGTCCCATCGGGATTAACTAGGAGGGATGAACCTCATAATAATATCCTTTTTATGATGTATGGTCCAATCCAATTTGGACGAAACATACCCCTCAGGTCCCATATAGGCACTATGACTTATTCTAATACCAAGTCTCCTTCTATAACTCCTCAGTCTTTAACCTTATTTTTGAATGATCTGGAAATCCGCCTATATATGGTAGCCTTGTATGTGGTATCGAGTGTAAAGACCAAATTTCCAATTGAGTCTTAATGTAGTTTTGACTTATTCTCAGAACTAAACATGTTTGTGTCATAGATAGATTTTTTATTGTCTGACCCCACGAGTCTATGACGTGTCGAAGATTCGTTGAAGACGCTACGGCAAAGCTACAAAGATTTAATCATGTCGAAGTTTAATTGGTGCGATTTCTTGCCTTCAAGGTTAATTTGCCTTCCGAGATCACTCTGGTATGAATGCATAATGTTAATGAAACTCGAAATTTCATTTTACAAAAATAAGGATGTTATTTTTAAAAGAAAATGTTTTTAAAAGAGGTTTAATTGTTTACACTTCGTTTATGTCAGATAAGGATGGATGAGAATTGGATAAGAGTTGGTTTTAATCAAAACTCTGTTTTATAAAATTGGTTTAATTGGAACTCTATCTGACGACGTCGTTCAAATGAAATTTGATGTCGTTCGAACGAGATCTACTTTCGTTCAAACGACGTGGCATCTCGCTCGAACGAGATTCTGACACCAACCCAATTTTATTATAAATAAAGGTGTCCAGTTTCCTCGAAGGGTGTGCATTCTAGAAAAAATGTTTACGATCCAGAAACCTGTTTGCACATGTTTTCTAAGGTTTCAAAAGCTTAAACACATCCTTAGAGTTTGCAAAGATCTGAGCTTTCATTAGCATAATGTTTATGTGATCCTTGATGCACCAAGTTTAATTTGTTCAAACTCATTGGACAACCTATTTAGCTAGGTTTTGAGATGAAGAAAAGGCGGACACCTATTTCAACATCGTAGATGACATCAAAGCCATATCGGTGGACACCGAGGCACTCGTGGAGTCGCGTGTTGTGGACAAGTATCGTGGAAGACGAAGTTTTTGTGTGGGCACTATGAGAGGAGTGGTAGAAGATCAGAGGAGCAACAAGTCTCATGGGTGGATCGAGTCATTGAGTAAGACTACTGTGTGTCTTTGTAAAACCATATTCATAGTGATTGTCTGGCTTGGGACGTCCGAGGATTTTTCTCGTTTTCGATTTTTCCTCGTACATCCGGCGTTGTGAGTATTGATTTACTTTATTTTACTTGCTTTAATCACTAGATGCATGCTTAGGGTTAAACAAGATAAAATTTGGTTAAGCTAATTTGTTGCACAACTTGGTTTGATTTAAAACACACGTTTTTCGCACTTGGTATTTATCGGGGCCCTACAAATTGGTATCAGAGCTAAACACACTATTTTATTGTGTAGATCCTTGTGTGTGTTTGTTTGGTTTTTACTCCTGATTTGTCTCTCACTCTTGTTTTGTTTGTCTCTCGACAGATTTTCTAAGCTTTGATGACTTACATCATTTAAATTTAAAGTTTGCAAAACGTATTGAAGTTTTGGAGGAAGAAAATTCCCGTTTTAAAAATATGACTGAAAATTTGCAAACGTTTCAAATTCAAAGAGATATTTGTCGAAAACATTTTGGGACTTTATATAATAACTTCGAATCTTTAAAAGTTTCCAAAAAGGAGAGTGGTGTTAGAATTCTTGTTTTAGAAAAAGATTTAGAGGACTTGAAAAAATCTTGTGTTTGTGCCATTGAGGAAAATATTTTAATAAATGATTTTGTGGCATACGAAAATACTTTTAGGGATAAGTTTACTCAGATTGAGGAGTAGCGAGATACCATTCTAGGGGTAATTGAAAATCTAAAAAAGGAGTCCCGAAAGTTTGAGGAGTCTAATCGTTTGCTTGAGTCAAAAGTTTTGAAGTTAAAAAATGATTTAAATGACTCGAGTAGTGATGGTAGCCGCTTATCTTGTTCTAGTGGTTCGAATGTAAAAGCCAAAATTATAGTTTGTTTTGGAGCGTCAACAACATCCTAGGGTGTTAGAAAAGGTCAACCTAAAAGTCCCGTTCCTCGTCATGTTTTCACGTGTTCACATTGTGGTAGGAAAGGTCACCTTAGGAGTTTTTGTTTTGATTTTAGAAAAGACCTTAGAAAGTTTAAACGTAGTGTCCCATTGGGTCCCAAAACCCATTTTGTTAGGTATATACCTGTTTGGGTTAGGAAGTCCATTTTGGAGATGCTAAATGTTTTGTTGATCGATTCTCACATGCATGCACATGATTCATCCCGTGTTATTTCTTATCGATAGTTGCGTGCATGTTTATCATACACTAGTCTTTGCTTCATGATTATATCTTGCTAGTGTTGTAACTTGTGTATCTTTTGTATTATATTTTTTCACTAGTTTGAATATTATTGAAAAATACAAAAAGATTTTATTTTTGATAAACCTTTTGAAAAACAAAAAAGATTTTAGGTTTTTATTTTTGAGTTAAAATATTTGATATGGCATATTGGTGTGCTTAGGACCCCCTTCCTTCCATTATCCATATAGCTAGGACAATTGGTCATTATTATCGATGATTAGAAAGATCTTAACCATTGTATTATGGGTTTGTTTCGAAGTTGATATGCATTTTGATTCGACTTTGTATATATGTTATCTTTGCACACATGCACGAGTTTATATGGATGTTTGACTACTCTTGCATATTTGAGTTTGGTGAGACATTCTTATCTCAATTTTGTCATCTATGCGTAAGTAGACAGAAGGAGGAAGTGTGCATGTAATAACCATTTACCCGTGAGCATTTTAATTTTCTTTGAAAATATAATGAGTGTACGGGAAAGGGCTGCGAGAGTGTAAAATTGACTCATCGTGAAAGCCACGGTTTAAAAGAGCCCGAAAAAAATTAAATGGCAATAAAAAGAATCATATGCCAAAAATGGGCCAAATTAGTTTAGTTCATTCAAGAAAATTATATGGTATATTATTGAGGGGGTTTGGATGGATTAATAATTTAAACGGAGTTGCACAAAGAATCCTAAACGTTGAAAATTCATGTCATGACGCTATTGTTTGTAGAATCCTCAAAATTCCGGATTCGTGTGCATGATGTTTGTTTAGTTCATTAAGCTCACACTTTAATTGTCACATATGGCTATGATAAAGTTTGATGATAGATTTCTATTGATTAGAGCTTCTTGATCATTTCTATGTGTTGGAATTGTGACTCATTTGTTTTTAGTTCACGCCCATACATTCCATGTTCATGTTTAAGAACATCGATACTATGTTAGCGTGTTAATCATATTTATTTTTTGTTGAGTTTTACTAGTTTTGCTCCTGATTCACAGTTTTTTGAGCCACTTCCAGTCAGTATTTTATGAAGATTTTTTCACTAGGGAACACTGTTTAATTTTTTGGGGAGATTGTGAAAGTTTGGATATATCGTTCTAACATCACTGTCTTTCGTTCGAGCGATGTCGTCTTTTGTTCAAATGACATCCCTGGTTCGTTCGAACGACAACCCTGGTTGACCTGGTTTGACTTTTTTTGGTTGACTTCTATTTCAGTACCCTGTTGCATATTGATTTATATTTTTGGTACTGAGTTTCTATTTATGCAGTTCAAATTAGTATCTTTGATATATTTTACTACATTTAGTATCGTTTATCACACTTGCTTAGACTGATATATTCATTGTGTGATTCATTATTTGCTATCTACTGATTTGACCTTGTTTGATCATATTTAGCTAGTTGTTTCCTGTTTATCTAGCATAATATGCTTTCATGTAATCAAATTGGTATATCTCATGTTATATTTGTTTATCTTTTCACCGGATTGTCTATTCGAGACAAAAAGGGAGGGAGAAAGATGTCTGTGATGTAGGGGGAGTTTTGTGAGTGTCGATTTTATGTTTACACATATGTCTACATAAATTGGTATCATGTTTACTCTCATAACAAATGATTCGGATTTGACATTTCATATTGTTTTATATCATTTGTTCCTCGATACTTCACTTGGTATTTGTCTATTTTATGTTTGTAGGTATGCTTAAAGATATTCGAGATTTTCATGTCTACATCACATTCAGACATTCGAGACAGTTTCATGCTTGTCGGTCCATTATTTATAAGTCTTATCCTGTACTGATGTTGTAATTTTATTTTTTGGTTTTATGGGATGGGATTTAGGCGTCATACGGCTTGACGGACCTGCTTAGGCATTTCACTATTGGTTTTGTCCCGAAATAGTCAAAGGGGGAGATTTGTAAGGATCAAATTTCCAATTGAGTCTTAATGTGGTTTTGACTTATTCTCGGAACAAAACATGTTTGTGTCATAGATAGATTTTTTATTGTCTGATCCCACAAGTTTATGACGTATCGAAGATTCATTGAATACGTTGTAACAAAGCTGTAAAGATTTAATCATGTTGAAGTTTAATTGGTGCAATTTCTCATCTTTAAGGTTAATTTGCATTCTGAGATCACTCAGGTATGAATGCATAATGTTAATGAAACTCGAAATTTCATTTTACAAAAATAAGGATGTTATTTTTAAAAGAACATGTTTTTAAAAGAGGTTTCATTGTTTACACTTCGTTTATGTCAGATAAGGATGGATAAGAATTGGATAAGAGTTGGTTTTAATCAAAACTCCGTTTTATAAAATTGGTTTAATTGGAACTTTATCTGACGACATTTGATGTCGTTCGAATGAGATCCACTGTCGTTCGAATGACGTGGCATCTCGCTCGAACGAGATTCTGACACCGACTCAATTTTATTATAAATAGAGGTGTCCAGTTTCCTCGAATGGTGTGCATTCTGGAAACATTATTTACGATCCAGAAA
Source organism: Sambucus nigra (assembly GCA_949130495.1). NCBI lineage: Eukaryota > Viridiplantae > Streptophyta > Magnoliopsida > Dipsacales > Adoxaceae > Sambucus > Sambucus nigra. The sequence continues at coordinate 592,188,692 of OX422208.1, forward strand.
CCTGTTTGCCCATGTTTTCTAGGTTTAAAAATCTTAAACACATCCTTAGAGTTTGCAAAGATCCGAGCTTTCATTAGCATAATATTTATGTGATCCTTGTTGCACCAAGTTTAATTTGTTCCAACTCATTGGACAACCTGTTTAGCTGGGTTTTGCGGTGAAGAAAAGGCCGACACCTATTTCAACATCGTAGATGACATCAAAGACATATCGATCGACACCGAGTCACTCGTGGAGGCGCGTGTTATGGACAAGTAGCGTAGAAGACGGAGTTTCTGCGTGGGCATTGTGAGAGGAGTGGTAAAAGATCAGAGGAGAGTCCAGTCTCATTAGTGGATCGAGTCATTGAGTACGACTACTATCTGTCTTTGTAAAACCATAATTATAGTGATTGTATGGCTTGGGCCGTCCGAGATTTTTTCTCGTTTTGGGTTTTTCCTCGTACATCCAGCATTGTGAGTATTGCTTTACTTTATTTTACTTGCTTTAATCACTATATTCATGTTTAGGGTTAAACAAGATAAAATTTGGTTAAGCTAATTTGTTGCACAACTTGGTTTGATTTAAAACACACATTTTCCGCACTTGGTATTTATTAGGGACCTACACCGAGCTAGTATTTGATATTGATATAGTAATGCCAACTCTTCGTGTTTTGTATTCACCTAATTAGCTTAAAATTTTGGTTCTCAGGAATAACCCTTATGGAACGAATTTCCATTTCTATTGGTAGAATTTCTTCCATGTCGTAGATAAGCGAGTATGGCATGGATCGAGTAGGATTTCTGATGGAGGTTCGATATCCCCAGAGTGCATATGTTATCCTATCATCCTAATCCCAACATCCTTAGATCATCTTCCTTTATATAACCTTTACGTTTTTGTTGGCTGGGTCAATGGCGTCATTGGTCTGTGGGCGATATGGGCAAGATTTTTGTTTCTAAATTCTGTATTCCTTGACGATTTATGTGACCTCTACTTCAAAATTCATTCCATTATCATAGAGTAATTTAAAGGGTACACTATATCTTCAAATCATGTTCTTTTGAATTAATTGGCCTACTTTCTTGGCGTTCAGTAGAACATATGATTCTACTTCTATTCACTTGGTGAAGTAATCTCTGGCTACCAGAATGAACTCATGATTGTTGGAGACTTTTGGGGGAACATTTCCAATAATGTCGATTCCCCGAGTTGAAAATGGCCAGGGTGAAATCATTTTTTACAGTTCTCTTATAGGTAAATGTTTTTGCAAATTTGTAAATTTTTGCCACTAGGAACATCTTGGACATACTAACTATAATGATGTTGAAGAGTGCTCTAATAATATTCTTGGCGGGTGATTTTACTTGATAGCATATGACCGATCATGTGAGGTCCACACTCTTGTCCATGGATTTCTTCCATCATTTTTTATGCTTCTCCTTCATTGAGACATCGTAAACGAGTGCCATTGAGGAGTCTTTTGTATAGTTGATGAATTAATCGACCCATCGTCTGAGCACCATTTTGTATTTTTATTGGATCTCAGAGGATATTTTACTTTTTAAAGGATTTATTTTATATCTTAGTACCATGGCCCTTCATCTGTAGTTCGATCATGCATCTCTCGTACATGAATCCTGGTCATTCTTGCTTGTATATATCCATCGTCACTTTGTCTATTTCTTCGAGGATTGGGGCGAGAGTAGCCAAGGCATCAACAAAACTATTCTGAGATTATAGGAGGTAAAATAATTATACATCCATGAATATGGAAGCTACTTCCTCCAAGTGCTCATGGGATGGAATAACTTTTCCTCCTTGATCTTCTAATGTCCTAGTATCTGGCAGGTAATGAGGGCAGGGTCTCCAAACATATCGATTCTTTATACCCCTTTATCATGTGCTATCTTCAGTACTCTAATGCAAGCTTCATGCTTAGAAAGTTATTGCTACAGTTAAAATTTAGCTTCATGGTTGTAGGTTGATACATCCCATTTTGTGAGGCCAACAACAGTCTAATAATGTATCCTTTCTTATTGGTTGCCCCCATCATAGTACAATTGCTATTTGTACTCGTCTTGTCTTTCTGTCATCGGGATGTATTCATCTAGAAAGTGAGCGGTAACCTCATCGTGTTCCTCCAAGTATACTCGGATAAAAAATTCATTATGGCTCGTCCTTTAATTGACTTTTAGTGTACATACTAGATATCAAATTCTATAAGAAAGAATAGCCATTTGGCCATTTTTTTTGTCAATGAAAGCATTTCGAGTAAGTAATTTAAGGGATGCATTAGAGAGATAGACTTTATAAGTGATCATGTAGTGTCTCAACTTTCATGTGGTCATATGTGAAAACCTAGACCCGAGGAGGTGCACCACTCCTGCCCCCGTGCGCATACTTTTGGATAAAAATGTGTGTGCATAGATAGGGGTCTTTGGCGGTGACACATGGTCATCACCTTTGCTCTCTTTTGAAAATATTGGAGTCACCAATCTATTTTACACAAAACATGCAAAAGAATGGATAGGTCACCGTAGAGACCTAGTGGTGGCAAGTGGTCTGTGCATTTAACTAGAGAGTCAAAGTTTCAAGGACTAGGTTACGAATTAGGAAGGTGTTAGGCAATCGTTCTTCCCTTTCGATATGAAATTTAGATGTAAAATATTTATATTAGGATGTTATAGCGTAAAAAGAAATAATAAAATGAAAACAGTAAATTGTAAATAGACTATGTCGTGCAATATGGAATATGTATGTAAATAAATAAATGATAAATACGTACAAAGTCGAACTTGTTCACTCGGATGATGGTCTGAGCGAGCCTAGTACTAGCACAGTGAGATTCAAAGTCAATGTAGTTTATGTAAAGACAAGAAGTATTATACCTTTTATGGAGGCTCGATGTAAGATATCTAAACTTTCTTTGATCTTTCAAGATGTATTTAGAGTGAAACAAGACTAGATCTTAAGTTGTAAATGATTTATGTTCATGAAAATATATGAATGAGATGCATTCATGCATGAAATCACTTTGATGAAAAAAGAATGTTGAGAATTCTAACATTAAGAACAAAATAATAGGTAGAAGCCTTAGACCTAGTGATCCTCTATCCTATATGAGAGAATTTCATGGTTTTTAAGCTTTTTTTGTATTTATAGAAATAAAGAGCAAAAGTATGTAAGTATGTACAAGATCTAACTTGAATTTTAAGGATTGGTCCTCCCTAACACACCTGCGTATCTACTTCGGGAAGAATCAAAGTCAACATAGTTCGAACATCACCTTTAGAGAAGAGCCATGTATGGAGAACAAATAGATGAAGAGTAAGATGACTTTGGGGTGGTGTTGAAGCATAACACCACCCTTTTAAGTATTAACTTTAAATAAAAGAGTTAAAGAAGTGTACATGCGATGTTACATGTGTGACTTCCTGTTTTGGAAGTGTTCTGAATTGAAATCAACCTTTGGGATTTGGATTTAAGGCGTCTTTAAAGAGAAATACATTTTTAGGAGAAAAGTAAGAAAGTAAAAGGAAAACATTTTTTTTTTCTGTTTTGAGTTTCTATGGGAAAAAGAAAGGTTAGTGCTTTGGATTGGTGGTTGATATCTTGGATTGAAGTGGTTTGGAAGTTAAAAGATGAGATATTTAAGTCTTTACTACAAAAAAAGAGATCTAAAATAGAAAGGTAGCATTTAAGAGGTGAAGTTATTGTGTCTGAACTACTTGGTGAGGGGATACTTTTATAGGAAAACTGTTTAGGGCTCATATTGATAGATCATCTTAAAGGACTGATCGGTCATGGTGAATTACACACCAAGACTTATAGGTCATGGGAGCATGTTTTGTTTTAGGCTTAATTTCGGGGGCCTGTTTTGGGGCTTTGGGGCCTTTATTTAGTTTTTTTGTGCCATCCTTTCTGTGACTAAGATTTTGAATCTTTATTAGGGATCACAAGGTTGAAATTTTTTATCATACTCCTTCGGGATCTCTAGGGAGCGGAATGGGATGTCTACAGATCCCTTCAATGACGGAGTTCACTCCTGAGCGAACGTCAATGTAAAAAGATACGCTTGTTCTGCGACTATGGGTGATCTATGGGTTTGTCTTTTTATTTATTATGTATAGTATTCTCAAGAGTACGTTCCCATAGCAAGTTCATTTAGGCTAACACTTATTTTGGAGTTATTGCATAAAAGTGAGACATTCGCCAACCATCTTGTTGTGCGAGGTCATGTTTGATGATTGAAGGTCACATATGGAACCGAACTATTTATCGTCACATCGGGACATTCGAAGTTATTTAAGGTTGTATATGGGACTAAACTATTTATCATCACACAGGGACATACGATGTTATTTAAGGTCACACGTGGGATCTAACTATTTATCATCACATCGGTACATACGAAGCTATTTAAGGTCACACATGATACATAAATATTTATCATCACATTGGGACATACGAAATTATTTAAGGTTACACATGTTATTTATCATCACATTGGTACATCCAAAGCTACTTAAAGTCACAAATAGGACCAAACTATTTATCATCACATCGGGACATACGAAGCTATTTAAGATCACACATGGGACCGAACTATTTATCATCACATCAGGATATACAAAGTTATTTAAGGTCACACATGATTGAAATATTTATCATCACATCGGGATATACAAAGCACTTAAGGTAGCACATGGGACTGAACAATTTATCATCATATCAGGGCATATGAAGAAATTTAAGGTCACATATGGGACTGAAATATTTATCAGCATATCAGGACAGGCGAAGTTATTTAAGGTCACGTATGGGACTAAAATATTTATCGTCACGTTAGGACACATAAAGTCACGCATAGGACCAAACTATTTATCATCATATCGAGACATACGAAGCTATTAAAGGTCACACATAGGACTAAACTATTTATCCTCACAATGGGATATCTGAAGATATTTAAGGTCACACATGGGACCAAACTATTTATCATCACATCGAGACATACGAAGTTATTTAAGGTCATTTATGGTGATAAACTATTTATCATCACATCGAGACATATGAAACTATATAAGATCACACATGGGACCAAACTGTTTATTATCACATCAGGACATACGAAGCTATTTAGGATATGAGATCGAACTATTTATCATCACATCGGGACATACGAAGATATTTAAGGTCACACATGGGACTGAATTATTTATTGGTGAATCGGGACATTGAAGAATCACTTTTAATGAGTGAGTTTTTCATATAGGAAAGAATTGATAATAAGGTCGGTAATTTTAGGATTAACTGGAAGGATTTAGGCTAAAAAGAGGTGGAGGAGCGATCAACCATGCGTACACTTGACCGGTTGGTCATACAAGCGCATGCCCTATCAAAAAAATGAGCGCGTGATCAATGGGTCATGGAACTTAGCCTCTATTTGAATGAGATTTAGTCTCATCATGTTCATTCTTATCTTTCAAATTCTCTCTCTAAACTCTCTCTAGTCTAAATTTCTCTTAATTCCTCTCAAGTTTAGTTTTAAGTTTATAGCGATGGTTGAAAGAGATGTTGGGGATCTTTTGGCGATCCTTCTGAATGATCTTCCTGGAGTTGCGCCATTTCCTAAGCCCGAGGATCCTAATGATTAGGCATATTTTAAGGTATCGATGGATGCTATAGTCAGGGATGTTCTCATGCATCACTATGTTCTTGAGCCATGCAATCGGGCAATTCTTCATCGGTAGTCCTATAGACATATCTAAACTATCATACATAGTGGCCATGTATGTGTCCCATTTATAGTGCTTATTACTGTCCGTTTGTTTTGATTTCTAAGATAACTTTTACTCGATATTTTATTTGTAATTTTTTTATTCACTAGCATGTTTATTTATCTGTACATTATTATTTGTGTGCTTTCTTCACAACACTCCAATAAGGTTCGTAGTTCATGCCTCCAACTTATGGGTTTCCCTAACCAAGTGGTGTTTTTTTTGTTGGAGAGTCCTTTTCAGAGATCGACTAAGAGACTATAAACGGATTAGGTTTCAGCCTTTTCGTAGAGTCCTTAGTGATAGTCTGATTGACCTATGTGATTTCGATGCTTACGAAGAGGTGGTGGGACACAATGTCAAATTTCCACCTTCGGTGGGTGAGGCGACACTCACCCCTCCGGGACTAGCACGTATTGATCGGCTTGCCATTTGGAGCATATCCGATGATGATTTCTTGTCAAGTAAAATTATCAAATGATGTCTTTCTAGTTGTTCTGGGATTTATATGAACGAGGGTGACTTTATCACCTAGGTCTCTCGAGACCTATATGCGAGGTCATATGAGAAATTTGGAAGAGGATGCAACATGAATCCACCAGTTTACCAGGGTCTTCATGATTTTCCTTCTAGGATAGACCATTTATTCCTGTCACTATGACACCGTTCATGAGGGTCTACCCTTCCCCCTCAGATACATCAGTTACATTCGTCAGTGCGACTGGTGCAACTCTACCTTGGATTTTCTCTTTACTAACTGGGTGTTATGTCTAGGTGGGTGACCAAGAGTCTCGTGGGTTACGTAATGATCTGAGAGGTATATTTTTCACTTATTTCTTTCTTTCATTTGTGTCTTTATTTATTTTTCCTCTTCTATTTCTTTATGTTTTATTTTGCATAGATATGGGACTTTAGATCTTCGAGCACCACAAAGATTCCTTGAGACAAGCTAAACGTACTTTCTCTTACTTTTTCATTTAAGAGTAAGACTCACGCAGGAGGAAGAGATTTCTTTTATATTACTAAAAAAATAAGAAGGAATTATCATATTTAACAATGGTTACTCGAAAAGTAACTAATTTTATTTAGGGGATTTTACGGTCTAGTCCTTGGACTAATAATTTTGGACAAAAAAATCAGTCCCGACAAATTTTAAACGATTAGGTCCAACATATAAATAGCCCGAAATTAAAACAAACACGCACTATTCAGAAATCGAAGCGCCAAAAATTCTCTTCGTCAAAAATCTCTATTCGATCAAAACCCTAACTCTCTTTGATAAAAAATCTAACTCTCTTCGATCAAACCCCAATCATTGAAGTTCTACCGAGCATTTTACATTCTAAATCAAATTCTTCCAAACACCACTAACAAGTATGTATACATTCTCTTATCACTTGTTTGTCCTTGTGTATTTTGTGTTCTCATATGTATAAATTTGTAGACACATGGACTGATGAAATCACATTCTTCTTCTTCATGATATGAAAAAATATATTTGTTTCCCTCATTTTAATTGCAAAACACACTTTTTGCATGTTAGATATATGTATTTCTGATGTACTTTTTCTCCTGTATCATCATTTATCAAGAACTAGGAATATATACATGATTGGAATATGTACATATACAAGCCCTGTTTTGCGTGTACTACGTGTATTTTGCGTGTACTGTCAAAAAGTACACGCAAAATACACAGAGTACACGCACATTGAAATTGAATTTCTCAATTCAATATGCATTTACATTTATGTTTTATACGTGTACTCTATAAAATATATATTTCAAATCCATATTTGATCAATCCTATGTTATTTTGGTCCGCGACAGCGGTATTTGAATGATATTCCATGAGCTTGTAAGAAGTATTATTATTGTGTTAATATTTAAGAGTGTTTTTGGTTCGCTCCAGCGGCATTTGAATGGTATGTTATTAGCTTGTAATCAGTATTATTGCGTGTACTTTTACATTTTTTGCGTGTACTTTGTTGAAAGTACACGCAAAAAATTCATAAAGTACACGCACATTGAAATTCATTTTTTTCAATCCAATATCCATGTACTAATGTGTATTATGAGTGTACTATGTTGTATTATTGTGTTATTATTTAGGAATCATACGATCAAGCATGTTCAACTACAAAACTGTTGCTTGCACGTTCGAAGATCTTAATACAAAACCTTTCACATTGACAGTCAATAGTACTAATGATGACGAAATTCATTTTCTCCTTCGCATCAATGATAGATCTAAAAGGTTACTTGGTTTCTACTACTACTCTGAAGACATTTACTGCACTTTTGATGTGCAACAGCTTCAAGTAACTGCATCTGTTGATGTAAAAAACTAGATTATATCTAATTAATTAATCACAGATAAAAAATGAAGAAACAAGACAAAGGGTTTTTAAAGTGGTTCAGTCTTATGAAAATGGCCCTATTTTGTATTGCTGACTGTTTGCCTTGAATCTCGATAATAGCTTTACCAAGAGATCCAAAGTCCCCTTCTTATGAGGAGATTACAATGTATTTATAGCCTTGAGGTTGTACATATGAAAGGATAATGCGATGTTATCTAGTAGACATATACATCTGTACGATAATAAAGCGCATTTAATGTGTAGTCGTCTTTTGATTCTCTTGATTTGGATGCTCTGCACGCTAAGTAAATTGAACCGCTTAAGTTGCTCGGTATCTTTAAGTTTCTCGGAGCACCTGAGTAGCTCGGTGGCAATATGTTGTTCGTCGACAGTATTTGTATTTGCCACGTAGTGTTGACACGTGTCTTCAAGTGATTGGTCCATGTCAGCAGACTAAATTTGGTATCAACAGAATCCCCCAATGTTTCACAGTTGAGGTTAAAGGAGAGTGTGGAACATTTTGCTTGAAAACTGCTTGGATTACTGGTCTTCATGAATTTTAGGAAGGTTTTCATTGTACATAATTCCTTTTTGAGCGCATAATATCAAGCTTCATAAATATTTTAAATTTTTACGATCACTTCGATATTTGTGCCCTTTTCCTCTTTTAGCCGCCGGAAACGCAAATGTCTTCCCTTATAATCATTGCTTTTCTCTATTCCCGAGGTAAAGTATTTAAGTGCGACAGAAAGCCTATCGTCTTTCACTTTTCAAATATGTATCTCTGAACTCTTCATTTTCTCTATATCTTGTGCCTTCGTTCTTTCCATCGTTCATTGTCAATTGATCTCTCTTTATCTGTAAGATTTTCTTCCCTCTTCTTTATTTACTTTATTCGCCATGGTTTATCTTGTTGAATCGTTGGATAAATTTCGGTCTGAGTTTTCAATCCCTTCGTGAGTCATTTTGGAAGAACTGTCTTGTCCTTCTGATTTATTTTCTTTGGCAGAGGGACACTGGTTCCCAAGTCTTTTTATAGCTGAGTGTGGTTTTTCTTTCCCGCCAAATCCCTTGTGATTGGAGTTTTGCCAATATTTTGATATTGTACCTGCAACAGTAGCTCCAAATAAATGGAGGGTAGTTAATGGCGTACATAGGTTGAACCAACTTCATGGAACTCGTTTGGGGATTCTAGAAATTATGTATTGCTATAGATGGGTTACAAGTGATAATACTTTCTATTTAAAAACTAGGTTTTCGAATAGAGTTTTAGTTGTCAATCTTCCCGATGCCAATAGGGATTATTTTGATCATGAGGTTGTGATGAAAAATTGGCAACACCCTCCATTAAATAAAGATGACGTGTACCAAGGTCCCAGGTGTCCGCTTTGTGGCAATGGGATAGGTTGTTTTTATTTTTGAAATCTTGTTTTCTTTGTATTCGATGAAATGCATCACTGACATTAATTTTGTTTGTTACAATTGACAGTAAAAGAAAACCTCCAAAAGAAACCGATGTTAATATAAAACATTTAAAACTTATCTGGGGCTTGCATCAATCTGTTGCTGGGGAGCACATTAGATTTGCTTCTTATTTGTTGTAATACAAAAGCTACACTTTATCTTTCATTGCTCGTCCTGTGGTGGTTGATCTTGATCAGATACCAACCTTTGAAACCAGTGTGGGAGGTTCTTCTTCTGACTTAAGCATTCCTATTACTGATCTGATGAAGAAGAGGAAAGCTCCTGCATTTTTTGATAAGTCTGCCTTTGCCACTGAAGAGGCAAAGAAGAATAAACAAGATTTCCCAGATGAAGGGACAAAGAATATAGATGTACCCCCTTTTACTGCTGCCAAGGAAGCTGGCAAGAATCCCCCCGTTCCTCCAAAAGAGACAGCACATTCGAGTGAGACTGTTGTCATCTCACTAATAGACATAACACCTTTACTTGAAATTGCTCCTACTCCTTTGAAGAGATTGAAAAGAAGTTCTACTAAGAGACTTGTTGACCCTATATCTCATCCTTTAAATAATAAGGTAATGTTCCAGCTTTTATTCCCCCGAGCTCTGTTATGGGCTTGATCAAGTCTTGGACTGTCCCAGAATTCCAAGGTCTTGAAGACACCTGTTCTCGCGAGAGACTTACTACTTTGGTTGCTCAACACATTATGTCAGTAAGTACCGTTAGCCTAGTTCTTGTATCTTCTAGTACTATGTGCATATATTGACTCAAAATTCTTCCTTTTTCAGCTCGTGACGTGTTTTAATAGTATTTTGAAAAAAGATGAAGCCATCAGGGCTTCCACCTCCTCGGGTGGGGTAGAAGAATCTTTTGCTGGATTAACCCAGTATTCGAAGGAATCTCATCAGAAGTACGAGGAAGACAAAGATGCTTGGGAGAAGCAATTCAAATCTGTTGAATTAAATAGAGATCAGGCTGTGGCTACCTCCAAAGAGTTGGAGAAGAAATTAAAGGAAGCTGAACAAGGCAAAGAGGAGCTTGAGATCAAACTTAAATCTGCTGAGGAAAATATTGCTAAGCTTCAAGATGTTGAGAGACATAAGACAGAGGTAGAAGAAAAACTGAAAGCTGCCGAAGAGCTCCTTAGGGAAAAGACTTCCTCGGAGAGAGAAAAGAGGAAAGTTGTTGTTAAAAAATCGTTTAGTGCTGGTTGGGACAAGGGTTGGAACAAGGTCCTGGTTGTTATGTCTTCTCAAATGGAGTATGCCAGTATTAAATATTTTAGGGATGGATGGGTAGCAGCCTTGAAGAAATTAAAGGTTGCTGTAAATTCTGAGTTATTCCAGGAGCATACTCATGGCCCTCCTCCCTCTCCTGGAGAAGAAGAAGAAGAAGAAGAAGATGAATCTACTTCAGATGAATCCTCCATGATGACAGGAGAGTAGGTCCCTGTTGTTTCTATTATTCAACCTTTTGATCAAGTCCAACAAGCCAGCACATCTGTCGAACAACTGCCATTGCTCTCCGAGCAACTAACCCCTTCATTCAAACCGTCCGAAGAAGTCATAGGAAATAAGGAGAAGGTTTAAAGTTGTTCGGGTCTTTTGTTTCTTTATTTTTCTGAATATAACCCTGATCTATATTTTCCTTTATCATGATGAATAAAAATTTGAACTTTTGTTGTTCGTTTGGAATTTCTCTCTTATTTTCTCTGTTCACATCATTGTTGATTTTGTTTTTCATTTTATCTTTGCTAGTTTGTGGCCAGGATGTAACTCTTATCAACTCATCATATAGAGTTGATGAAGAAATGTAATAACTATTTCAAAGCTGGTCATGCAGACTTTACTGAGGCCCAAATAATTGACATTCTCGGGTCAGATGCCTCTGAACGAGCAATTGATGCTTACCAGTACTGGAAGTGCCTACTTGATCGTGTTGTAGCTAATAATGTGGCTTACTACGAAATGATTGAAGATCTTCAAGGAACGATCGAGGAACTTCAGCAACAGTATAAAGAATCTACTACACTTTTGCATCAAGGCTATGAGAAAAAGTACCAATAATTAAGTGCTAACAAGGGATATGACAAGTATATTTCAGCTCATGAAAAAAAGGGAGAGTGTGTTAAAGCTTGAAATTAAAGAACATAGACATATTTCCAAGCAGCTAGAGCAGGAGAACATCATTTTGCAGGAAGAAATAAAATAGCTCAAATCTGATGCTTCTTCTTCTTCGGGAGCCTTGGTCCCCATAAATGAAGATGGTTTTTCATTTTTAGAAGTAGAAAATGTTAACTTAAGGGATGAGTTGGAAACTTTGAAACGAGCAGGATCTTCCACACCTGCTCGTAGCAGAGCAAGATCTTTTTCTCGTGGACGAGCAAGGGCTGGTCGGGTTAATATTGAAGAAACGAGAACTCAATTGGCCTTAGAGAATCAAGCCATTCAATTGATGGCGAAGAATCAAGCTTTGGCAGATATGTCTAAGAAAATTCTGAGTTTCACCGACAAACTCTCTAGTCAGAGTTCTACTCTAAAAAGTAAAGAAATTTTGGTGAAGAAGCTCCACGAGCAACTTGAGAGATTAACTTATCAGTTTCATAAGTAGCCCAGGGAATTTTGGATGGCTCGGTATAATGAAGCTTTGTATCACCTTGATGCTCGTTTGCTGCAGTCGAACAACGAAGGATATAAGAAAGGGTGGTTGAATGCCTTATGTGTTCTGAAACTGGATCAAGGTCATTTCTTGTGAGATTATTATGATCCTGGAGTTCTTGATTTGCCCGTGCCTCCCTTCAAACTTGACCTTAATTAGATTCCAGCCCGTGCTTTTCCTCGAATTTTGATCTCTAAGTATCTCGGTGATTACAGCCTTCATTCAAACTTTGAGATATCTCGTCCATAACACTTGCTTGATCGACCATCCATAATGAATGTCAGAATGTTGTGAGATATAAACTATATAAATTCTCCTTATGCATTAGATGATCCTCCAGCTGGGGTGGAACCTGTTTCAAAAGCAGAGGGAAAGAAACCCATAGAATAGGACATTTTTATGTAATGAATCAAACTTCATATCATATGTAATCTACTTGATTTTAATGAAGAAAGTTTTATAATTTCATTTCTTTGTAGAATGCCTTTGTTATTCGTTGGTGAATATATATATATATATATATATATATATATATATATATATATATATATCCTGTTTTGTTTTTAAATAATGGAACTTGTCCCATTTGTTGTTTGATTATAGTGACTTGTCACTCTTTGGGCCTAAGCAATGGAATGATTTTCATCCCATGTTTCTGCTTAGTTGTAGTAATCTCGTCTGGATTACCTGGTTGCCTAGACAGTGGATGCCCCGGGAGGTCATCCAGCTTCTTGCCTAATTTGGTACCAACCAACCGGAGTTGATGGTTATTGAATTACCGACCAACCGGAGTTGGTGGTAAATAAATTTCCGACCAATCGGAGTTGGTGGTTATTAAATTACCGACTAACCGGAGTTGGTGGTTAATGAATTATCGATCAACCGGAGTTGGTGTTTGTTGAATTGTCGACCAACCGAAGTTGGTGGTAAATAAATTTTTGACCAATCGGAGTTGGTGGTTATTGAATTGCCGACCAATCGGAGTTGGTGGTAAATGAATTTCCGACCAACCGGAGTTGGTGGTTATTGAATTGCCAACCAACCGGAGTTGGTGGTTATTGAATTGCCGACCATTCCGAGTTGGTGGTTATTGAATTATCGACCAATCAAAATTGGTGGTTAATGAATTACCGACCAATCGGAGTTGGTGGTTGCTGCTCTGAATGTGTATAATGTGTAGTGTATAGCACTAATATTTTGAAAAAAAATTCAACAAAGGAGGAATATATGGGCGAAACATCCTTTTATTCATATTGAAAGAAACTGTGTTACATGTGGACATTAATTACTGATAGTACTTGCGCAGATGCTCTGCATTCCATGCATTCTTGAATTATTCTCCTTCTAAGGTTTCAATTATGTATGTCCCAGGACGAACAACTTCAGTTACTCTGTACGGTCAATGCCAGTTGGCCTCCAGTTTGTTATGCTTCTGGATCACTTTCTTCAGCACATAATCCCCTTCTTTCAAATCACACTGCTTCACCCTTTTGTTATAGAACAAGGTTGTTCGTTGTTGGTATGCAAGATTCCTGATTGCTGCTTCTTCCTTAACTTCTTAGAAAGCATATCCAAATCTAAACGCCTCATCAAGTCACTTATGGGAGAATTAAAATTAAGCACTCTATGTATAGGTAGACCCAATTTAGCAAGTATGACAGCCTCACTCCCGAATGTCAACATGTTTTGAGACTCCCCATTTATTGTTCACGGTGTAGTGCGTTAAACCCACAACACAGAGTGTAGCTCGTTAATCCAGTTTCTCTTTGCATTATCCAGCCATTTTTTCAAACAATTCAGTAGGGTTCTGTTCATCACTTCAGTTTGCCCATTGCTCTGGGGATGGCCTGTTGCGGAGTGGATCTTCAGTACATTGGATTGATAACAATATACAACGAATTCCTCATTGTCAAATTGGGTTTCATGGTCAGTAATGAATGCACGTGGGAGACCATATCTGCAAATAATACTCTTCCAAATAAATTGATAGACCTTGTCATATGTCATATCAATGAGAGGTTCAGCTTCCACCCATTTGGTAAAATAATCCACAAAAACCACGAGGTATTTGAATCTTCCTTTAATCATTGAAAGTGGCCCGACCAAGTCTATCCCCCACATGGCGAATGGCCAAGGGGAAGTGATGGGTGTTAACAATGCCTGAGGAGTTCTTCGGATGGAAGAGAAACGTTGGCATCTATCGCACTTCTTAGCATAAGCTGCGCAATCAGCTCTCATCGTTGGCCAGTAATACCCCTCTGTTGTTATTCTCTACAAAAGCGTCCGACCTGCTATATGGTCTCTACAGGACCCTTCATGAACCTCTTCAATCAAGTCCTTGACTTCGGAGGGATTGACACATCTCTGTAGTGCTACTATAATACCTCTTTTATATAAAATGCCATTGGTCAATACGTAACGAGCAGCTTTAAACTTCAGTTTCTTGGCTACGAGTTTATCAGTTGGCAAAGCCCCCTCTTCGATATAGGCCCTGATGGGGTCCATCCAAGATGGTCTCAAGTCGAGGGTAATAAAGTTCATTATCAAATCTTCATCTATGCTCTGACCAGCCAGAATTTCTATTGGGATTGTTCTTCATAAGTCGGTGCGTGTTGCTGATGCCAGCCGAGCTAGGGCGTCGGCTCTTGCATTCTCCAATCTCGATATTCTGATCAATTGTACTACGATAAAAGTAAAGACAACCTCCATAGCCTTTGCAAGATACTTGATCATTAGCTCTCCCTTTGCTGCATATAATCCCAGAATTTGATTTAAGATTAACTGTGAATCACTGAACACCACGACATGCTCTGCCTTCATGGTTTTGGCCAAACTTAGACGCACGATTATAGCCTCATATTCAGCTTCATTATTGGAATCTTTAAACTGAAAACGTATAGCATATTTTATATCAATCTCATCAGGACTGTTTAAAACAATTCCTGCTCCACTGCCTGTGGCACACGAAGAGCCATCCACATACAGATTCCACATAGGTACTTCATTATCAAACTCTTGATCAGACAGAGTTCCTCGGTGGAATATTTGATTCTTCCTTTTGTCTTCCCCCGGAAACTTCTCGCTGCTCGTTGATTATCTTCTCTCGATCTTCCACGGATGGAAGTTGGTCGGGTGTTAAATTCGATGATCCCGTAACATCCACGGGTTGGTGTGTATTAAGCCCCTGCTCTTTGGAGGTATCAGAGTGAGTAAGCTCTACGATAAAATTCGTTACTGCTTGCCCCTTAAGTGATGACCTAGGCTCATAAACTATGTCATATTCACCAAGTTCTACTGCCCAGTACATCAATTTTCCTGATTTCTCCGGTTTATGCAGAGCTTGTCTTAATGGTATGTCAGTATACACCACTATAGTATGGGCTTGGAAGTATGGCCCCATCCTTCTGCTCGCTTCGATTAGTGTCAGTGCTAACTTTTCCAGTCTTGGATATCTGATCTCTGCTCCTCAGAAAGCCTTGGTGGTGTAGTAGATCGGTTTTTGTACTCCGTCCTTCTCTCTTATTAAAGTCGAGCTAACTGCATTCTCTGAGACTGCCAGATACAAGTATAATCTTTCTCCCATCACTGGTCTAGATAGCAATGGAGGTGTCCCCAGATATTTCTTCAACTCTTGAAAGGCCTCCTAGCATTCATCATTCCACTCAAAAGTTTTTCGAAGGGTTTTGACGAATGGGAGGCATCTGTCTGTTGCTCGAGACACAAACTTATTAAGTGCTGCAACTCGCCCTGTGAGGCTTTGTACTTCCTTTTTCGTAGTTGGAGATCGTAGTTCCAATAGGGCCTTGATCTTTTCAGGGTTCGCCTTAATACCTCATTGGTTAACAATATATCCGAGAAACATACCTTCTCGCACCCCAAATATGCATTTGGTGGGATTAAACTTCATTTGATATTTCTCTAGTTGATCAAAGGTCTGACTTAGGTCAACTAGATAATCAGCAGCTTTCTTGCTCTTCGTCAACATATCGTCGACATAAACCTCCATGTTATGACTGATTTGCTCTGCAAACACCTTATTCATCAGCCGCTGATATGTTGCATCTGCATTTTTATGTCCGAAAGGCATAATATTATATCAATAAATTCCCCTTGGGGTGATAAAAGAGGTACTTTCCCTGTCCTCATGCTTCATTTTAATCTGGTTGTAACCAGAGTAAGCATGCATGAAACTCAATAATCCATGCCCCGAGGTAGCATCCACCAGTTGATCGATTCGAGGTAAAGGAAAATGATCCTTTGGGCAGGCTTTATTAAGATCAGTGAAGTCCACACACATCCTTCACTTATTGTTTTTCTTCTTCACCATCACTACATTTGCTAGCCAATCAGGATATTTGATGTCCTCAATAAAAAGGCTTTTTGTAGTTTCTCTACTTCTTCCCGTATAGCTTGGTTCTTTTCAAGACTGAACACCCTTTTTGCTGCTTCACTGGCTTGACCTCCTTGTTCACGTTGAGCTCATGGCACAGGAAACTCGGGTCATCCCTAGCATGTCTTCATGACTCCATGCAAAAGTTTGTTTTCTGCGCCTTATTAATGCTATCAGTTCCTTTTTTATCGATTCATCCAATGATGCACCAATTTGGGTTGTTCGTTCTGGGTGTTCATCGTCCAGAATGATACTTTCGGTGGCTTCCATGACCTGGCCCTTTACGAGCTGAGATTCGTCTCTAGGGTCTAATGTTTCAATCTCTGCATCTTTTATTTCATCCACTTGATATGTAGTAGTTTTCTTCCTAGATTCTTCTCGTTTTTCCTGTTCGGCAGATGAATAGTAGCATTCCCGAGCTACTTTCTGGTCGCCTTTCACAACTCCCACTCCAAAGTTGGTTGGGAATTTTAAACATTGATGTACAGTAGATGGTACTGCTTCGAATTTCTTCAGACCTACCCTTCCCATGATGATATTGTAAGCTGATTGGACATTTTTATCCATTACGAAAAAGCGTATTCTTTCTGTTCGACAAGCAGGCCATGTACCAATAAGCATATCTAACTTGATCGTCCCTAGTGGAAAAACCTTTTTGCCAGTAAAACAAAGGAGGGGCCTATGATAGGGCTCCAACCGAGTTAAGTTTAAATTCAAACTGTCGAAGCATGGGTAGAACATAATGTCTGCAGAGCTACCATTATCCACCAGTATTCGTGAAATCACCACTTCCTTCATTCTCATCTTGATCACCAATGGGTCATCATGAGGATATTATACACCTTCCAGATCATTCTTAGAGAAATCGATGACCATTTTATCCTTATTCACCCTCCTCGGGCGATCATCTTCAGCCAAGTTTATTCGTTGTATGTACGAGCAAGCTTGAGCCTCATTGAGGTAAGCTTTCCTCTCCGCAGTCAGATCTCCACCTCCTGCATCTCCATCTGTAATAACATTACATTCAAATGACTTAAAATGGATTGAAAATACCTCACGCTCTGGCTGTCTCAGTCTTTTAGGTTGGTCGGGGTCATCTTCTGGATCATCTTCGTGATATTTCTTCTTGTCTTTTTTTGCTCGAAAAGGAGATTTAGATCTTTGCCTTCCTCGGTCACTGGTCTTTCCACCATTTTGGCGATCAACATACTTAGTTAATTTTCCTCGCCTGATGAGTGCTTCAATTTCATTCTGGAGAGCTATGCAACGTTGGGTCATGTGACCATGGTCTTTGTGGAATTCACAATATTTGGACTTATCCCTTTTGTCAGTATCTGCCTTCAATTTCCCTGGCCAAGCTAACTCCTTATTGTTCTTAATCTCTTTCAGAATGTGATTTATGTATACCTTAAAGGGAGTATAATTTCCATACTTTCTCATCTGCTCCAGCACTTGCTTACCTTTCGACTGCTTGTTGCCACCATTGTTCTTCTGATCCTTCTTCTCGGTTTTACCAGCCTCAACCTTGCTCTTCTTAGTGTCTGTATTCTTCTTCGCAACCATGGCTTCCTCAGCGTTCATGATTTTAGCTGCCTTTGCCATTAGTTCTGCCATGGTCCTGGGCAGATCTTTGGACAAAGTATAGTATAACTTATCTGGTAACGATCCACTCATCAGAGCAGTAGTTGTTGTTTTCTCCTCGTAATCAATTACCTGAAGCTTCTCATTATTGAAACGAGTAATGTAGTCCCTAGTACTTTCTTCTGGCTTCTGTCTAACACTCAGTAAGTGTGCTACTCGTTTAACTGGTTTTGCTCCAAAACATAAATTCCCTATAAAAAGCTCTGCCAGTTGAAGGAAAGTCGCAATCTTCCCCTGAGGAAGGTTATTGTACCATATCTGAGCTGATCCAATGAGAGTTCATGAAAACGCCATGCATCTCATCTCGTCTGGAACCGCATAAATATCGGCAGCAGCTTGGTATTGTTCTATATGGAGGATAGGATCAACTTTTCCATCATATTTAGGGGTCACCATAGGAGCTTTGAATTTTGATGGTGTGGGAAAATTCACAATTGCTTGTACGAATGGTGTCCCTTGGACAAAAATTCTTTGTAAAGGATTCTTGGCCTTAGCCATTTGTCCTCCAACCTTTGAATAGAGCCTTTCCATGCATCGTTTCCTACCTTGGGCCTATTTATTCAAGCAACTGATCGCGTTGAATTTTCCTCTTGGGATCTTTTAATACAAGCTGGTGGTCATGATTGGGCAGAGCCTTCCCTTAGGTCGGATGGTCGTTGAGAGTTCCTCGACCCAATCCTAGGAGGAATTCTATTCCCCCTATGGCCCAATCGATCAAAAGGGGAGACCCTACTCAACCTTTCTAAGACTCTAGTCCTTTCTGGCATTAGAGTGATGTTCTGTTGAGAGTCTGTAGCTCATACTGATGAGGTCCGTCTAGGTCGATACGAAGGATCACTAGATCTTTCAGTACGATATGAGTCAGTACGTCTAGATTGAGAGACCTCCAGGAATAACGTTTGTCTAGTTCTTGAAGATGGCAAATGGGTATTTCTCTGAACACTTCGTTGTCCTGATTGGGCCGACACTCCACCTTGGACAGTTTGTATAAGTTGATGCATAGTTCCTTGCATGGTCGTTTGCCCTTGGGCTAAATTAGCCATTATGCCAGCCAGATCTTGAAAATTTGGGGGAGTAGAAGGGTTTGGAGGGACCCCAGTATTTCGATTACTGGACTCCGGATTCTCAGCCATAGATGATGAATTGTTTTGGTGAAAAATGGTAAGTACAATCGCTTCCCACAAACTGCGTCAATCTGTTGATGTAAAAAACTAGATTATATCTAATTAATTAATCACAGATAAAAAATGAATAAATAAGACAAAGGGTTTTTAAAGTGGTTCAGCCTTATGAAAATGGCCTACGTCCACTATTTTGTATTGCTGACTGTTTGCCTTGAATCTCGATAATAGCTTTACCAAGAGATCCAAAGTCCCCTTCTTAAGAGGAGATTACAATGTATTTATAGCCTTGAGGCTATACATATGAAAGGATAATGCGTTGTTCTCTAGTATACATATACATCTGTACGATAATAATGTGCATTTAATGCGTAGTCGTCTTTTGATTCTCTTGATTTGGATGCTCTGCATGCCAAGTAGCTCGAACTGCTTAAGTTGCTCGATATCTTTAAGTTGCTCGGAGCAGCTGAGTGGCTCGGTGGCAATATGTTGTTCGTCGACAGTATTTGTATTTGCCACGTAGTGTTAACACGTGTCTTCAAGTGATTAGTCCATGTCAGCAGACTAAATTTGGTATCAACGGCATCGAAAGTGAAGGATTTAGCTAAACGAATTGAGCAGTATTGCTTAAGGGGTTTTGATAATGTTGGAGCTTTTAGCATGCATCTATTGTATCACTTCTTTATTGAATATATTAGGAATATAGAATCTTGGTTTTTGACTTGTCGAACAACCTCTGTTAGGTATTACCATGAAACTGATGATATATATTATCGCCTTTAGCATGTATTTTGTTGAGACTTGTATAAATTATTTGTGAGAATATTGCATGTACTTTTGTTAAATACGCTTGTATTTTATTATTTTAGTCTATGTTTTATTCTAATTCGCATGATTTTATTTTTTGTACATATCATTTTAGGTTAGTAATTTAAATTTTGCTTATAGATCAATATAATGGGGATGAAGATGAAGGCAAGAAGAGGAAAGAAACAAAAAAAGAGCAGTTCTAATGATAGTTCTTCATCCAGTTCCAGTTCTAGTTCTAGTTCTAGTTCTAGTGTGGCATTGAAATCTAAATGTCCTGTAAAGAAGAATGACCAATATCGATCAAATATTGTTAGCTTTCTCCATGATTTGCATCAGATTAAAGATAAAATAAACAATAGCCATATTGAACTTCTTAAGAAGACTCCATTTTGGGAGCTTTTAAATGCCTACTACAGTGAGAAAGTAGTAGAAGTGGACCACAAGAAGGCGGATAAAAATATTTTATCAATTATCCAGCTGTACAATACGGAAACCAAAAGTTTTCGTATGAAGAGTAGGATTGCAATAATGCCAATAGATATAAATGAAATATTTGGCATACCACTGGTTGAGGGTTTAAAATCAATAGAACTGGAAAAGCGACCGAATACTGCTCAAAAATCTAAATTACAAGCACGATATTTCGCAAAAAGAATAGGAAAGTCAGAAATATTGAATGGTTTTTGAAGAAATCAGTTGAATTGGAGACAGATGAAGGCATTATCGATTTTGTAAAAATTATGTGTCTCCACTTCTTGAACACGTTATTTTTCTCCAACTCAAACTTCACCCTTGGAGAATTTTGGTTGAAATACATCGACAATATTGAGGAAATGAATATCATCTTCTTTTCAGGTTTCCAGCTACTATATATACTTGTCTTCTCCTTCTTAAAGTGGATCCCAAAATTAGAAACCCTAGCTGAAACTCTGTTCAAATACACAGTAGAGAGAGAAAGCTTGAGAGATTGTATCCATGGCCATTAGAGCCCTTATACATTGATACACATCATACACTCACACAGTGGACGTAGGCCTGATTGGCTGAACCACTTATATTCCGGTGTGAAACCTCTTCTCCTCACCTCCTTCTACTATATATACATATACCCTTATACTGCCATTGTTAACATTGAATTGAGCTCACAAACACCTTGAAGGGTGGTACTATTTCCAACATCATCATTTTGGCGCCGTTTATGGGAAATCGAGAAGTTATCTCTTCCTCATCTGTTGCTTGGCCTCAACGGAGACTCTGGTGGTGAACCAGGCCTCCCCCCTAGCGCGGAGCTGTTTCACCATTGAAAGAGGTCCTGTAAGGTATAAAGCTCATTTACACCACCAGCTCTTTTGTACTAACACATGGCACCGGAACTACCACCACCTCTTCTGCCGCCTGTACTGGGGGGACCTAGCTCCAGCCAGGCACCACCCCAATCAGAAATGGCGGAGGTGGCCGCAGCCTTGAGGTCTTTGGCTGCAACGCAACAAGCAATGCAGGAGCAATTTGCACAGCTCAGCCAGAATATGATGAGGCCACCTGGAGTCTCACCAGAAATGATAACTCCGGCGGCGGTTCAGCCTCATCCTGACGCCAGGGAACCACCCCAGGCACCGCGAAAAGACCAACCTGCACCCTAGTGGAGGAGGGACGTTGCTGACCCTAGGCGCTTGCGCCTGGGGAGGCAAGGAAACCCTTCCCCTGAGGACAGGTATGATGATATAGAGGCGAAAGACGTCCCAGAAGATTGTTAGGAGCCGTATGAGGTTTCGAATAACACAATTCGTCCTATCCAACGGAGCCAGGGTTGTGAGGTCAGAAGAGGTGGAGAGGCCCAGCAACGAGGATCAGCTTTTGATCGACTGAGTAGAGGGTCAGCCTTTGAAAGGCTTGGCCCCTAAATGACCTAAGACAGAGGTTGTCAAGGTCAAAAAGTGCAGCTGGCTCACAAAGGGAAGAGAGACAATGTCGGCCTCATCAAGGACGAGGAAGAGACCAAGAAGAGGTCAACAGTAGACGTTGTGCCATTTCTGGGGAACCCTCAGTACACCCCTTAGAGGTGGCTGGGGATAACCTCGGCCAAGCCGACGTTGCAAGACCATGGAATGACTCCATCCAACACCTTGAGAACAAGATAGGGGACCTCATTAAAAGTCGAGATCCACTGCAAAGAGGATTCTTAGAAGTCTCTCCATTCGTGGCTAAGATATTAATCTTCCCCACCCCAGCCAAGTTTAAGCCGCCCACATTCACTCCCAAGTATGATGGTAGCACCAATCCTGTACATCATATTGAGATGTACCAGTCAGCGACGGACATTTACTCAATACCAGATGAGATGAAGTGCCGGGCCTTCTTCGGAACCTTGATAGGAGTAGCACACATATGGTTTACATATCTTCCGAAGAATTCGATTGAGAACTTTAAGGGCTTGGCTGGACGGTTCTTTCACAACTTCTGCTTTGGGGTAAGACCTCAAAAGAAGACCACACATCTGTTGTATGTCAAGCAGGGCAAGCACGAGAGCCTAAGAGACTACATCGCCAGGTTCAGCAAAGAAAAACTTGAGGTTGAAGATTACGAAGAGAATATTGCCATGAACGCCCTCATAGGAGGTCTTCAGAAGGGAAAGTTGTTGTGGAAACTTGCGAAAGACCCTCCAAAATCTATGGCGGAGCTATTGGCAACTGCGGGGATGGTCATGAACGCTGAAGAGGCCATGGCCGCCAAATATGAGGATGAAAATTACGGTAGTGGCAAAAAGTTCCAGAGAAAGAAGGATAGAAAGAAGAGGTCATCTGAGGACAAGTTTGCCCGTTATACCCTTCTTACGGTAAGCTGCGAACACATCCTCAATGAGATCAAGAATGACCGATCCCTGAGATGGCCAGAGAAGCTGAAGGCTCCTCCACATAAGAGGAACCAGAGCTTGTGGTGCGAATTCCACCAATACCATGGCCATATAACAGACAAGTGCTTCGCCTTGAAGGATGAAATCGAGAGGATGTTAAAATATGGAAAGTTAAGGAAGTATATTGGTGGGAAGGCTCCCAAAGGCGGAAGAGATGACCCTAAAAAGAAGAGAAACGACAGATGTCGTGACGATATCCCAGCAAGAAGAGATGGTGAATTAGACGTAGATGACGAAGACGATCCAGACCTCCCGCCAAAAGACGACAACGCCCCAGTGAAGAGGGTTGGTATGATTTCCTTTGGCATTAGCACCATATGCGGAGGACTTACGGGAGGTGGTACTGAGGTTGCTGATAGAAAAGCTCATGTGACCGAGGCCAAATTAGTGACCAAATATGAAGTGGTAAACCTAACGTCTTCCGATACTTCGCAGAAGAGAAAGAAGGTAGACATGGACACTCTCGTAGTTGGTTTCTCCCGACTAGACTTCAAGGGCATCCTAGTCCCACATGATGACCCTTTGGTGATCACGACAAGAGTTCATGGATGTGAGGTGCAGAGAATTCTTGTAGACGGAGGAAGTTCGGCAGATGTGATGTTCTGGCCCTGCTTCAAGAACCTAGGCCTTAGCAGAGCTAGGCTGATACCCTATCATCATCCGTTAATGGGGTTCAGCGGTGAAAAGGTACATCCACTGGGCATGTATGAGATGGACGTACGAATGGGTGATGAGTGGCCTAAGAGGTTAACCCGGAAGATTAATTTTTTTGTCATAGACGAAAATGTCTTCTCGGCCTATAACCTCATCATAGGAAGAGTAGTCCTTAAGGAGTTTGAAGTCGTGCCGTCGATGGTCCACCAGATGCTAAAATTCCCAACCCCCTACGAGGTAGGGTAAGTGAAAGGTAACCAGACCATAGCACGAGAATGTTACTTCAACTCGGCTGAAGAGAGGGAGGCCCATAAGAGAGCTACTACTACTTATAACATCGATACACTTGACCCTAGAGATGAAACGAAGTTGAATAAAGGAGAGGCTGCGAAAGAGGTAGAATCCATCGTCCTCAATGAGGACGAACCGAAAAAAACCGTCCAGGTCGGCAAAGCCTTGAAGGAAGAAATCAAAGAGGAGCTGATAAACTTCCTGAGGAAGAGGCAGAGTGTCTTCGCTTGGAGTCACGCAGACATGCCTGGCATCAACCCCGAGGTCATGTGCCATAAACTCAACGTGTCTAAGGATGTAAAGCCAGTCAAGCAAAGATGAAGAGTCTACTTTAGGGAGAAGTACGACGTCATTCGAGAAGAGGTTAGAAAGCTGGAAGAGGCTGAATTCATTAGAGAAGTGGTATATTCGGAATGGCTATCAAACGCATTCATTGTGCCCAAAGCCAACGAAAAGTGGAGAATGTGTGTGGATTTTACTGACCTGAACAAGTCTTGCCCGAAAGACAGTTACCCCTTACCCCGGATCGATCAGATGGTAGATGCAACTACAGGACATGAGCTCATGAGCTTCATGAACGTGTATTCAAGCTATAACCAAATCTTTATGGATGTCGAAAACTCAGAGAAGACAACCTTCATTACTGACAAAGGGACGTATTGCTACAAGGTGATGCTCTTCGAATTAAAAAACACAGGGGCAACATACCAACGTCTTGTGAATAAGATGTTCGAAGACCAAATAGGCAAGACTATTGAGGTGTTTGTAGATGATATGTTGACGAAGAGCTTAAAGGCCTGCACCCATGTGGTAGACCTAGAAAATACCTTCAATACCATGGGCCTGTACAAGATGAAACTCAACCCGGCAAAGTGTGTCTTCGGGGTAGGAGCTGGGAAGTTCCTTGGATTCATCGTCAATCAAAGAGTAATAGAGGCGAACCCTGAGAAAATCAAGGCTTTGTTCGACATGAAGACACCTCGGAGTATCAAGGACGTTTAAAGGCTCACTGAAAGAGTGGCTGCGCTCAACAAATTCGTTTCCAGGGTAACCGACAAGTGTCTTCCATTCTTTAAGGTGCTCAGAAAGGCCTTCGAGTGGGACAAAGTGTGTGATGAGGCCTTTGATCAACTCAAGTCATACCTTGGATCTCCCTTACTCTTATCTCGCCCCATAACAGGAGAGAAATTATACGTCTATCTAGCTGTTGATACCAAATTTAGTCTGCTGACATGGCCCAATTGAGTGAAGACACGTGGCAATCTACGTGGCAACAACAAACACTTCTGAGGAACTCAGATGCTCCGAGGAACCATACTATAACGAGGAACACTGCTTCCCCGAGGAACTCATACGCTCCGACCAACAAGAACTCTATAAGGAACTTTTGAGTACCGAGCAACTCTTGAGTATCGAGCAACTCTTGAGTACCAAGAATTTTAGGCGGTCCGAGCTGCACCTCGAACAAAGCATTAATAGCAGGATAACCAACAGTTTGACTGTTCATTAAATGCTTATCATTCAGATGTATACACTTAAGGGGCATTGAATGTATTACCCTTTCACATGAACATCATTGTATGTATTACCCTTTCACATTACAGCCTTAGGGCTATAAATACATTGTATTACCCTCATTGTAGGGGGACCAAAATTTCTTGAGAAAACTTGTAATCAAGAATTCCCAAACAGTCAACAATAACAAAAATAGTGGACGTAGGCCATTCTTATAAGGCTGAACCACTTTAAAAGTTCTTTGTCTCATTTTGTTTATCTGTGATTAAATAATTAGATATCATCTAATTTTTTACATCAACAGATTGGCGTCGTCTGTGGGAACGACTGGTAATATCATTTTTCATCGAAAATAATTCATCACAAATGGCTTATATTCCAGAATCCAGCAATCGAAATGCTGGAAGCCCTCCAAATCCATCTGCTCCGCCAAATATTCCAGATCTGGCTGGAATAATAACAAATCTGGCTCAGGGCCAGACAGTCATGCAAGAAACTATGCGACAACTCATACAAACCCTCCATGGCGGTGCACCAACCCATTCAGGACCGCGAAGTATTCAAAGAAATACCCGTGCACCTTTTTCGCGTACTAGGCTTATCGATTCATATCGTAATGAGGAGTCTGAAGATTTTTCTTATCAACCTGGACGAACTTCGTCAGTGCGAGCCATAGATACTGAACAACGTATCACTCTCTCTCTAGAAAGGACTAGTGCGCTAGAGAGGTTAAGCAGGGTATCACCTTTTGATCGATTAGGACCTAGAAGGAGTAGAAGTCGTCGTATCGAGGAGTTTTCGACGACCATCAGATTTGAGGGAAGGATCTGCCCAGTCGCGACCAGCTGCTCGTCAAGATAGATCCTAGGAAGCCACATCAACGCGATCAGTTGCTCGAACCAACAGGCCCGAGGAAGGAAATGATGCATGGAAAGGCTCTATTCAGAGGCTGGAGGATAGATTAGGTGAAATGGCTAAGGCCAAGAACCCTCCACAACGAACTTTTGTTCAAGGAACACCTTTTGTCCAGGCCATTGTAGATTTTCCAACACCATCAAAGTTCAAAGCACCTGTTGTGACCCCCAAATATGATGAAAAGATCGACCATGTCCTTCATATAGAACAATACCAAGCTGCAACCGACATCTATGTTGTTCCAGATGAGATGAGATGCAGAGCATTCTCGGGAACTCTTACCGAATCTGCTCAAATATGGTATAATAATCTTCCTCGGGGTAAGATCTCAACTTTCTTTCAACTGGCCGAGTTATTCATTGGAAATTTCTATTTTGGGGCAAAGCCAGTTAAACGAGTAGCGCATTTGTTAAGTGTTAGACAAAAAACTGGTGAAAGTACCAGAGATTATATAACTCGTTTTAATAACGAGAAGCTCGAAGTCATTGATTATGAGGAAAAGACAGCGATTACCGCCTTGATGAGTGGACTACTGCCCAATAAGTTGTACTACACTTTGGCCAAAGATCCACCTAGAACCATGTCAGATCTGATGGAAAAAGTGGCCAAGATCATGAATGCCGAGGAGGCTATGGCTGCGAAGAAGAATATGGATTCCAAATAAACTACGGTGGAAGGTGATAAAGCTAAGAAGAAAGAGCATAAGAACAATGGTAGTGATAAACATTCAAGAACAAGGTCGTCATGGGAAGTATTGAGGAAATTTGATAATTATATTCCTTTGAAGAAAGACATCAACTATGTTCTAGAAGAAATCAAGAATAACGAGGAATTAAGCTAGCCGGAGAAAATGAAGGCAGACCCTGACAGGAGGAATAAGGCAAAATATTGCGAGTTTCACAAAGATCATGGCCATATGACTAAAAATTACATAGCTCTTCAGAATGAGATTGAAACACTCATCAGACGAGGAAAACTGGCAAAGTATGTTGATCGGAGGAATGATAGAAGAAACAACGACCGAGTAAGAGAGAGGTCTAGATCTCCTCGTCGAGCAGAGGAGAACAAGAAAAGAGACCATTGTAACACCCCATATTTTAGAGGATATATAAATTAATTAAATTGGTGAGTTGGATTTATTTAATTTGGAGAAATTCATTTAATTTGGTGATTTAAATTTAATTTATTTAAATTGGAGAAATTATTGAATTTGGAGATTTAGAATTTATTATTTAAATTTGGGGATTTAGAAATTCAAATTAATTCGGGTTATTGAAAATTTTCACATGTGTCGCATTTTGAGGTTGAAATTGGAAAATTTTATAAAGTATCCCGGATGACAATTCTGAGTGCACGGTTGAGTCTGGAAGGGTCAAGATAGTCGAAAAAGAGTATTCGGGGGTAGTAAATGGGTCTCGGGGCATTTTTAGACATGACCGAGCCCATACGGGGGCATTTAAGTCATTTTTAATTGGCCAATAGGCTTAATTACGGGATTGAGGAATTTTAACCTAGGTTTAAGTGTTTTGGGCAGCCATGAGTCATTCCAAAACACAAAGGGTTGAGAGACGAGAGAAAGGAGAAAGAAGAAGAAGGAAAGAAGGATGACAAGAGCAATCCGGGGAAGAATTTCGACATGGGATCGTCAGATTTAATCCCCCAAGGCAAGTGTTTTCTTGCTTTAATTTGAGTTGTAGTTAATGATGTAAATAGTTGTAATTATGTCAATTAATTCTGAAACTTTGGAAGTAGGAATTTGAATTGAAATTTGTGGGTTTATGGTGAAGAAGATGAAGAATAACCATTGATAGGGGATTTTTAACTTTGTGAGAAATTGGGTTAATAGTGAGATTATAACTTAATTTGAGAAGTGAATAACATGATTAGATCTTGGTTTTTGAATCTCCATTAGTGGTATTGTTGGAAGAAATTGTTAATGATGAAGTTTGGGTGGATTTAGGATGAATCTTGGGAGGTTTTTGGGGTAAAAGATCTGAGTATAATCGAAGGTTTTGGAGCTTTAATGGCGATTCTGTCCGCGATGCCCTGTAGAAAATCGCGTTTTCTACATTTTGTTGTATCACGCGCTTCCTCCAAAACTGCTCTAAAATGCCTCAAAACATCAATTTATTAATCTGGGCAGAATGTGGGAAAACTTTTTAAGAAAGTTTTTTTTTAAATCTTCTTTGAGGTGAATCTTTATAATGCCCTAAATTTTGGCATACGGACTCGGATTAGGGTGCCGTTCACGGCCACACATAGATAGCGAAGAGTAATACGCTGTCCTGGGAATATTTTTAATTAGACACAAAAATTGAAAGGTCTAAAATACCCTTGAAGACGGAACGAGTTATTTGATTTTTAGCACAACTTTAAATGAGCATAACTTTGTCATACGAATTCGGATTTACGTGCCGTTTGTGGCCACGCATAGAAAATGGAGAGTAGTACGCAGTACTAGGAATTTCATTACTGAGGCATATATTGTGAAATGTCTAAAATACCCTTGGAGTTTTAATTAGTGATGAAACTTTCTCGAATTGAAACTAAAAATTGTTGGGAACTTTGTGAGACTAATATGAACTTAATCAAGTATATATGAGGTGAGATATATAATTATATAAATTATATTAAATAGTGGGATGTAGCTAATTTGGTATTGGATCGTATTTAATACGAGCGAACTAGTAATAATTGGAATATATGTATATATATATGAATATGTGAATTATATATATAAATATGGGAATACATAATCCAATAGAAAAATGATAATAGGTTACGGGAATACCTAAAACAATGATAGGTTGTGTGAATACGTAAAACAATGAAAGGTTGTGTGAATACCTAATATTTTAATAGGGTGCGTGAATACCTATTTGATTGTTTTATTATGTGTATGACATACCTAGCTGCTTGCTATCGCGGGGGGTTGTGAAGAGACGGTCTTATCCTGAGTGACCTTCGGGGGGATATTTGACTTGTATCTCAGAACATAGGACTGTGAAAGACTTATTTGTGAGTTGATAAGTTCGCTGACTATGGGAGCGTAGGTATGTGCGTGACCCATAGGTATGTGAACTATGTTCGCCGCCAATATGTGTGATTTGTTTATATGGTTCGTGGGACATTTCCGAACCGATAGTCCTTGTTTGAGTACGAGACGTACCGGGACATGATAGCAGAGTATGCAATGCACTATAGGTGTATCCTTAGGGTGTTGTGTTAGTGTATATATATATATAATGGTGGTGGATATATATGTATACTTGTGATATAATTACAATGTGATAATTGTAGGCTATTAAGATTGTGCTGATACATATATATAATAGTGAGGGATATATATGTATGCTTATGGTATATCTACAATGAGATAATTACAGACTATTAAGATAGTGAAATCTTATATAAACGTAAATAGTAAATACTTGACTTTAGTGTGATAACACTTATTTAAAAATGATAATTGTTGAGATCAAATATGATATACTACTACGAGGGATAACTAGAAGGATAAGCCTTTTTCCTAGTTAGAAGTGTGCTAGATGGCTAGGCGGAATAAATGAATGCGATAGGTGTGCACTATAGAAGAGAGGTGAGATTGTCCTCAAGAGAGTGGGACCGTAAAAGCAATTATGAACATTATATACTACACATTTCATTTATTGCAATAAAATGCTTGCTAAACATTTTTATAAATCGGGCTCTGACCCATTTCTTGTACTTCTTCTCTCTTGTCTATGTATATGTATATTAACAGGTGTCCAGCCACAGGGATGCCATAGTTGACTTATCTATTCCAGGGTTACGCAGCTGCAACATTGTGGATGGTTGCAGGATTTGATTTAGACGTATCATTTATTTATTCCTAGAGTAGGATTCTTATCTCAGTTGTAGATTCATTCAGGTCATATTTCCCCTTTTACTTTTAGACTCAGTATTTGGTTTATGTATTCATTTATTGAATTATTATTATTGGGATTTTGAGCCGATTGTTTATTCGGCAGGTCATTTAGTCATTTAGTACTGTTTTAGACTCATGGTTTGGATGTATGGTTTATTTGTTATTCAGCATGCATATTTAATTGTTTAATAAAAAGATAAAATTTGACATCAGTCTTTTTGAATACTAGGTGGTTAGTAAAGTTTTAAAAAGTTTTCGACGGTGATGCTAAGAATGAACCCCTGAGATTCCTGTTTTAAATTTGATATAGGACTGATCACCCGGTATTTATTTGGGCGGGGTGTCACAACCATGAAGTTGTTCCAGAAGACAATCCCGATCTTTCCAAGAGACCAAGGCAGCCAGAACGTGAGGTATTTTCAATACGCTTTGGGTCATTTGACTGTAATGTTATTACAGGTGGAGATGCAGGAGGAGGAGACCTTACGGTCAAGAGAAAAGCTTACCTTTGTGAGGCTCAAGCTTGCTCATACATTCAACGAATAAATCTAGCTGAGGAGGATCGCCCGAGAAAGGTGAGCAAAGAGAAATTGGTCATTGGTTTCTCAAAGAACGACCTCGCAGGTGTTCTATATCCTCATGATAACCCATTGGTGATCAAAATGAGGATGAAGGAGGTAATGATTTCAAGAGTACTCGTCGACAATGGTAGCTCGACAGACATCATGTTCTACTCGTGCTTCAACAGTTTAAATCTAAAGATATCTCAACTGGAGCCTTATCATAGACCCCTCCTCGGTTTTGCTGGGGAGAAAGTATTTCCACTTGGGACGATCAACTTGGATATATTCATTGGTACGTGGCCTTCTTGTCGAACAAAAAGAATACGATTCTTTGTGATGGATAAGAATGTTCAATCATCATACAATATCATCATGGGAAGAGTAGGATTGAAGAAGTTTGAAGTTGTACCATCCACGGTACATCAATGTCTAAAATTTCCAACAAATTTTGGAGTAGGAGTTGTGAAGGGTGATCAGAAAGTAGCTCAGGAATGCTATTATTCATCCGCCGAGAAAGAGAAACTGAAGTTTAAGGTTGCTCGTTATGTACTGACCAACGGTATTCTATACAGACGAGGAGTTATAGCAGGTTTGCAGAGATGTGTGCATCCCACTGAAGTGAAAGATTTAATTTAAGAAGTCCATGAGGGGTCCTGTGGAGCCCATGTAGCAGGTCGGACTCTTTTGCAAAGGGTGATGATGCAAGGATACTACTGGCCAACGATGAGGGCTGATTGTATAGCCTATGCTAAAAAATGTAACAAGTGTCAGCGCTTCTCTTCCATTCGAAGAACTCCCCAAGCATTATTGACACCCATTACTTCTCCTTGGACATTTATCTTATGGGGAATAGATTTGGTCGGGCCACTGCCGACAACCAGGGGAAGATTTAAGTATCTCGTGATCGCTGTGGATTATTTTACTAAATGGGTTGAAGCTGGGCCTCTCATTGATATGACGTACGACAAGGTGTACCAATTTATTTAGAAGAACATCATTTGTCGATATGATCTTCCTCATGCATTCATCACAGACCATGGAACACAATTTGACAACGAGGAGTTCGCTGCCTATTGTCATCAGTCAAATATTTTAAAGATCCTCTCAGCACCAGGCCATCCTCAAAGCAATGGACAAACTGAAGTGACAAACAGAACGCTACTGAATGGTTTGAAGAAAAGACTGGATGATGCGAAAGTAAATTGGATCAACGAGCTACAATCAGTACTATGGGCTTACCGAACTACTCCCCGAATAGCAACAGGGGAATCTCCATATATGCTAGCATTTGGAAGTGAAGCTGTTATACCCGCCGAATTGGGTCTCCCAACACACAGAATAGTGAATTTCAATTCCCCTGTCAACGATTTAATGAGAAGGTTAGACTTGGACATGCTCGAGGAGGTTAGGGAAGAAGCAGCCATTAGAAATGCTGCTTACCAGCAGCGAACAGCTTTGTTCTACAACAAGAGAGTGAAGAAGTGTGACTTGAAAGAAGGAGACTATGTGCTAAAGAAGGTGATTCAAAATCACAACAAACTGGAAGCAAACTGGCATGGACCCTACCGAGTTAAAGAAGTTGTTCGACCAGGGACATACAGAATAAAAACTTTAGAGGGGGAAGAGTTTAAGAATGCATGGAATGCTGAACACTTGCGCAAATATTATCAATAATGTAAACTCTCATGTAATGCAGTTTCATCAGTATGAATAAAGCGACAATGTTCTGCCCAGTTCTTTCCTTTTGTTGGAAATTTTTTGCAGAATACTAGTGCTACACACTACTCAGCAAAACTCGGACTACTCAAATCTATTCTCGAAAACGCCAACTAAGGTTGGTCGGGAAACTCGAAAACGCCAACTAAGGTTGGTTGAGAAACAAATGTATTCCTAAAAATGCCAACTTATGTTGGTTAGGAAGTAAATGTATTCCTACGGGAAGTAAAACTATTCCTAAAAATGCCAACTTATGTTGGTCAGGAAGTAAATGTATTCCTACGGGAAGTAAAACTATTCCTAAAAATGCCAACTAAGGTTGGTCAGGAAGTAAATATATTCTCAAAAAGCCAACTAAGGTTGGTCGGGAGGTACAACTATTCCAAAAAGGGCCAAAGTTGCTCGTTAAGAAAAAATCCACTAACTATGGCTGGTCGGGAATAAAAACCCACTAACTGTAGTTGGTCGAAAAGGAAAATTTACCGACCTTGGTTGGTCGAAAACATTTTATGAATACGAGAAAGTGATCGAGCAAAATTTTTTATACTCGTAACTTTTTAAATTACTGCTAAGTTGGTTGAGAAACAAAACATCATTTTTGCCAAGTGACTACCACAAATTCAAATTACTCGACAATAAGTTGATCGACAAATAACACAATATTGTTATCTTTTTAACAGATACACATGCACAGATGTAAAGTGTTACAAGACAATGGCAGTTAAGATTTGCAAATAAAATTATTTCATTAAATGTAGAACAAAATACATCAGGAATTAAATACAAATTTATTACATCAATATTCCTATTCTATTGGTTTCTTCCCCTCTGCATTTGAACCAGGCTCCTCGCCAGCAGGTGGATCATTTAAAGCAAGAGGAGAATTTATGAAGTTAAGATCTTTTAACATCCTGATATTCATCACAGATGGTCGATCTAGTAGGTGCTCGGGACGAGATATCTCGACATTGGAGTGGAGATTGTAATCGCCGAGGTATTTGGAAATCAAACATCGAGGTATGGCCCGAGCAGGGATCCAACTCATATCAAGCTTGAATGGTGGCACTGGTGGGTCGAGCAGCCCAGGATTATGGTAATCCCACAGGTAATGACCATGTTCCAGTTGCAGCACACCTAAGGCATTCAACCATCCCTGTTTGTAGCCCTCATTATTTGCATTTTGGATACGATCGTCCAAGTGGTAGAGAGCCTCGTTGTAGCCAGCCATCCAGAACTCCCTGGGCTGCTTGTGGAATTGATATATCAATCTTTCCAGTTGCTCGTGGAGATTTTTTATGAAGAGTTCTTTATTCTCCAAGATAGATTTCTGCGCAAAAAGCTGCTCTTCCAGACCCCTGATCTTCTTAGACATCTCAGCCAATGCCTGGTTCTTCGCCATCAGTTGGAAGGCCTGGTTCTCTAAAGCAGATTGAGTCCTCTGTTCCTCGACAGGAATCCGAGTAGCTCTTGCTCATCCCCGAGGAGCTCTTGCTCATCCACGAGAAGATGTAGAAGGGCCATCTCTTTTTAAGGTTTCCAACTCATCCCTCAGGTTGGCGTTCTCGACCTCCAAGAACGAGAATCCCTCGTCAGTCACTGGGATCAAAGCATTTGAGGTGGAAGCTACAGACTTCAACTGAGATACCTCTCTTTGCAGGTTATTATTTTCTTGCTCTAATAACTCAGCTATCTGTCTGTGCTCTTCGACCTCAGCTTTCAAAGTCCTCTCCCTCACATCGTAAGCAGCAAATCGTTTATCATATCCCTTGTCGGCAATGATTTGCTGATACTTCTTCTCGTACCCTCGTGCAAAAGTGCAGTGGATTCCTTATATTGTTGCTGGAGTTCTTCAAGAGTGCCTTGGAGATCCTCAATCATATCATAATAAGCTACATTATTGGCCACTGCACGATCAAGCAGACACTTCAAATATTGGTAGGCTTCAATTGCCTGTTCCGAAGCATCTTGGCCGAGGATGTCGACGATTTGTGCTGCACTCAGATCTGTGTGACCAGCCTTAAAATATTCATTGCATTGCCGTAACAGCTTTGTATCATGAGCAGACAATAATTCCATCCTGGCTAGAAACTAGTAGAGGAAGAAAAAGCAATAATCAATAAGAGTACCAACAGAGCATGAAAAGGAGAAACAACAGTATGCATAAACAAAAGTTCAAATTTTATTATATCACAAAGATCAGAGTTACATGTTCAAGATTACATTTGACAAAGAAAAATAAAATAGAGAGAAACCCGAACAACTCTACACCTTTTCCTTGTCTCCTAAAACTTTCTCGGGAGGCTGGGACGAGGAGGTAGGTTGCTCGGAAGGAACAGAGAGTTGCTCGGGGAGCGCTGGCAGTTATTCGGATGAAGTAACGAGTTGCTGAAGTTCCTCGTTAGTAGGCTGGATGGCTGGGGGATGAGAAACTTGATCTCCCATCACCATGGAAGACTCCTCAGAGGCAGCTTCGTCCTCTTCTTCGCCTTCAGGAGTTGGAGGGGGACCAGGGATGTGCCACTGAAATAATTCAGAAGTTTCATCAACTTTCATCTCTTGTAGAGCAGCGACCCACCCATCTCTAAAGTATTTGAGGATGACATATTCTACTTGCGATATAATGGCAGCCAAGCCTTTGTTCCACCCTTTATCCCAGCCAGCACTGAAAGATTTCTTCACAGCCAATTTCCTCTTTAACTTCTCCGAGGAAAGCTTCTCAGACAAAAGATTTTCAGCAGCCTTCAATTTATTCTCAACTTCCTCCTTCTGCCGACTTACTTCCCGAAATTGACCCAACTCCTCCTCAGCAACCTTGAGCTTATTTTCAAGCTCCCCAACATTTTTTAGCTTCCCTTCGAGCTCTTTATTCTTCTTCTCCAAATCACTTATTTTTTTCTCCAACCCCTTGGAGACTTCAACAACTTGAGCCTTCTCCTGCTCGGTTGAGGTAAGTTTATTCTCCCAAGCAGCCTTGTCAGCATCATGCTTCTGACGATAATCTTCCAAAGACCGCGTCAGACCCATCAGATCTTCCTCCACACCAGATGAGGAGCTTGAAGCTTTAATAGCTTCATCTTTCTTTAAAATTGTATTAAAGCATCTCACCAACTGTGAAAAGAAAATGAAAGCAAGTCAGAGACAAATATAACAAGGGAAAGATGAAAAGTTCAAGACAATAAGACTTACAGAAGCAATATGGCGAGCAACCAATGAGGTAACCATGTCCCGAGAAAGGTTTTCTTCAATACCTTGGATCTCGGGAATGATCCAAGTCTTCACCGAGCTCATGGCAGAGCTCGAGGGAACAAAAGTAGGAACACCAGTTCCAGTAGTTGGGGGCTGAGAGATGGTTTCAGCCAAATTAACCAAGGAGCTTTTCTTCATCTTCCTCGGGGGAACAGGAATAGTTTCGACTAAGGAGAAACTCTTGGTCGGTGATATGACAATCACTTCTTTTGGAGCATCAGTCTTGCTCGGGGCCACTGGAGGCTTCTCGGTAACCTTCACAGTAGCAGCCGGAGGGGCTGCATCAATTTTCTTTGTCCCTTTTGGGACATATTGTTTACTTCTTTTTGCCTCTCCAGCACCAGAGGCAGGTTTCTCAAAAAGGGTGGGAGGTCTTCTTTTCTTCATCCTTTCACTCAAAGGAATATGTGATTCAAGCGAAGAACTTGTAGAGGCTGGTATTGGTTCTGCGTCGCTTATCACCGGACGAGCAGTGAAAGAGGAGGTGTAACTCTTGTACTGCAGCAAATATGAAGCTGACCTAATGTGCTCGTCGGCAATAGTCTGATGCAAACTCCAGATAAGTTTCAAGTGCCTTATATTAACGTCTGCCTCTTTTGGACACTTTCTTTTGTTGTCAACTGCAAATAAATCAAAATTAAAATTTCGGTGGCACATTTTATCAAACATAAAGGAAGCATAATCTCAAAATAAATAAAATGAAATAAAAATAACCTATCCCATTGCCATAGGGAGGGCATCTGGGGCCCTGATACACTTCATCTCCAGATAAAGGAGCATGTTGCCAATTTTTTATAACAACCCCGTGCTCAAAATAGTCCCTATTGGCATCCGGGAGATTGACCACTAAAGCCCTATTTAAAAATCTAGTTTTTAAATAAAAAGTATTATCACCAACAGCCCATCTATAACAAAACATGATTTCTGGAATTCCTATGCGAGTTCCATGAATTTGATTTAGTCTATGAACCCCATTAACTATTCTCCATGTATTGGGGGCTATTCTTGCAGGAACAACGTCAAAATATTGACAGAATTCCAGACATAAAGGATTTGGCGGAAAAGAAAAGCCACATTCAGCAATAAAGAGACTGGGGAACCAATGTCCCTCAGCCAAACGGAAATAATCGAAAGGTTCAGAAAGTTCCTCCAGAACAACCCATGAAGGAATAGAAAAATCAGAACGAAATTTATCAAGAGATTCAACTAGGTAAACCATGATGAATGAAGGAAATGAAGAAGAACGAAGAAGATCTTACAGAAAAAGAGTGGATCTGTTGACAACGAACGATGAAAAGGATGAACGCACAAGAGAGTAAGACAATGGAAAACTCGAAGATACAAATTTGAAAAAGTAGAAGACGATGGGATTATCTGTGATGCTTAAATACCTTATCTTGGGAAATGGTAAAGTTAGTGATTACAAAAAGAAACGATTACGCTACCGGCGGCTAGAAGGACAAAAAGTACGCGGAGATCGAGGCGGTTATAAAAATTCAAAAAAGCCTGATTCTACGAATTTGGAAGGAAAAATAAATACAAAGGAAACACTCCTAAAAATCAGGAGGACCATTTAAAACTACCATATTCCGAGAAAGAATGTTCCACACTCCTCAAATTTTGAACTATGAAACATTGGGGGCTTCTGTTGATACCAAATTTAGCCTGCTGACATGGCCCAATTGAGTGAAGACACGTGGCAATCTACGTGGCAACAACAAACACTTCCGAGTACTCAGACGCTCCGAGGAACCATACTACAACGAGGAACACTGCTTCCCCGAGGAACTCATACGCTCCGACCAACAAGAACTCTACAAGGAACTTTTGAGTACCGAGCAACTCTTGAGTACCAAGCATTTTAGGCGGTTCGAGCTGCACCTCGAACAAAGAATTAATAGCAGGATAACCAACAGTTTGAATGTTCATTAAATGCTTATCATTCAGATGTATACACTTAAGGGGCATTGAATGTATTACCCTTTCACATGAACAACATTGAATGTATTACCCTTTCACATTACAGCCTTAGGGCTATAAATACATTGTATTACCCTCATTGTAGGGGGATCGAAATTTCTTGAGAAAACTTGTAATCGAGAATTCCCAAACAGTCAACAATAACAAAACCGTGAACGTAGGCCATTCTTATAAGGCTGAACCACTTTAAAAGTTCTTTGTCTCATTTTGTTTATCTGTGATTACATAATTATATATCATCTAATTTTTTACATCAACACTAGCAGTCTTTGAATCGGCTATAAGTGTGGCCATTGTACGGGAAGACGCTGGGATTCAGAGACCAGTATACTTCAACAGTAAGGCCCTTCAGGGATCTGAGCAGAATTACCCTCGCATGGAAAAGTTAGCCTACACCCTGATACATGCTTCTAGGAAGATGAAGCCCTACTTTCAGGCCCATTCCATGGTCATTCTCACCGACTCCCCGTTAAGACAGGTCTTTCATAAACCTAAGAAGTCGGGTAGACTGATGACCTGGGCCATTGAATTGAGGGAATATGACCTTGTCTATCAGTCTAGGATGGCCATTAAAGGGCAGGCACTGACAGATTTTGTCATAGAGTTTACGTGGGAAGAGGTCGAGGGTGAGAATGGCACAGAGCCCATAGAAGTGTCAAACTTCGATGTCTTTCGACAGCTGGAAGAGGTTATGCCCAAAAAAGTCAGAGATGGGGTAGCCGAGAATGAGGAAGACCGGTACCTCTTTAGGCAGGGAATTATGTTAGAAGAGGGTTTCTCATCAGATAAAGACATATGGAACCTCTTTGTCGATGGGTCCTCTTGTGAGAGTGGGAGTGGTGCGGGCCTGATACTTTCAAGCCCGAATGGCACCAACATCGAATATGCCCTAAGGTTCAACTTCAAGGCGTCGAACAACGAGTCAGAATACGAGGCCATGATAGCAAGCCTCTCCTTAGCAAGGACTGTAGGTGTAAGACGACTCTTCCTTCACAGTGACTAAAGGTTAGTTGTTAATCAAGTATTGGGGGTTTATGAGGCCAAGGACGAAAGGATGGCCAAGTACTTGAAGAGGGTGAGGACGATACTCGAAGGCCTCGAAGAGGTAAAGATGAAGAGGGTACCTCAGCAAAATAACAGCCACGCAAATGCCTTAGCAAGGTTGGCTTCAGCCACGAAGCTAGATGTCTGTAGGACAGTCCCCGTCAAGATCTTGACCAGAGCAACCATTAAAGAGGAAGAGGTTAGTAATCTTTGTCTCAATTTGGACCTAGGGGATTTATGGATGGATCCCCTTATTAGATACATCAAAGAGGGGGTGCTACCGGAGTCAAAGTTAGAAAAGAGTAAATTGAGGTACAGGGCAGCAAAGTTCTTAATAGTGGGAGATGTTCTATATAGGAAGGGATTCCTATTACCTCTGCTCAGATGCGTCCATCCAACTGAGGTCCCCACGTCCTACGGGAGGTACACGAGGGTCACATAGGAGGAAGACCTTTGGCGAAGAGGATTGTCACACAAGGGTATTGGTGGCCGACCCTGGCCAAAGATGCTGCAGCTTATGTAAAGAGGTGCGACAAATGTCAGAGATTCTCCACGATCCCCATCAACCTCATCAGCCTATGACACTTATTAGTTCCCCTTGGCCATTCGCAGTGTGGGGGATTAATTTAGTAGGTCCCCTACCGAGGGCTGTAAATAATTACAGATTTCTGATAGTTGCCATTGATTACTTCTCCAAATGGGTGGAGGCAGAGCCGATGATCACGATTACTGAGCGAAAGACCTTCCAATTCATTTGTAAGAACATCATATGCAGACACGACCTCCCAAACACCCTCATTTCGGACAATGGAACACAGTTCAAGAACTCTTCCCTGGAAAAATACTGCAAACGATCAGACCAAAGTCACAAATAGAACGATCCTTGACGGGATCAAGAAGAGGTTGGAGGAGGCTAAAGGAAGATGGACTGAAGAGGTTTATGTTGTTCTTTGGGCCTATAGGACGACAACTAGAACACCTACGAGGGAGACCCCGTTTATGTTATCACATGGCTCAGAGGCTATCATACCAACATAGGTTGGACTCTCTACTCATACGGTGCAGACTTATGACCCTGAGAAGAATGGTGAGGAGAGAAGGCTCGACCTAGACTTAATCGAGGAGAGAAGGGAAGACGCAAAAATCAGGAAAGCAGCTTACCAACAAAGAGCAGCAAAATTCTACAATCAAAGGGTAAAATCAAGGCCCATAGCTGTAGGTGATCTGGTACTGAAGAAGACGTTACAGAAGGCAAACAAGCTTCACCCAAATTGGCATGGCCCTTACAAAGTAATTGAGGAGGTTATTCCATGAACCTATAGGCTAGAGAACCTTGAAGGGGAACCTTTTAAAAATCCCTGGAATGCTGATTATCTAAAAAATTATTACATATGATGTTGCAAGAGCTTTCATATAAATGTATCATCTTATGAAGAGATCATTAATAAGAAGATCAAATTCCTGTGTCAATTCTTGGTTTATTATGCTCGATTGGAAATTTATGGGGATAACATCTTAAGTTGATGACCTCAGACCTTATAACATCATCATTTGGTGACAAGGTCTAGGTCAGACACCATACTTGGATGACCTCAGACCCTTATAACATCATTAATTTGGTGAAATTATTTATGGGGATAACATCTTAGTGATGACCTCAGGCCCTAACATCATAATTTGGTGATAAGGTCTGAGGTCAGACATGATACTTGGATGACCTCAGACCCCTAACATCATCATTTGGTGATAAGGTCTGAGGTCAGACATCATACTTGGATGACCTCAGACCCTTAACATCATTAATTTGGTGAAATTACTTATGGGGATAACATCTTAGGTGATGACCTCATACCCTTAATATCATTAATTTGGTGAAATTACTTATAAGGATAACATCTTAGGTGATGACCTCAGACCCTTATAACATCATGATTTTATGACAAGGTCTGAGGTCAGACACCATACTTGGATGACCTCAGACCCTTATAACATCATTAATTTGGTGAAATTATTTATGGGGATAACATATTAGTGATGACCTCAGGCCCTAACATCATTAATTTGGTGAAATTACTTATGGGGATAACATCTTAGGTGATGACCTCAGACCCCTTAACATCATTAATTTGGTGAAATTACTTATGGGGATAACATCTTAGGTGATGACCTCAGACCCTTAACATCATTAATTTGGTGAAATTACTCATGGGGATAACATCTTAGGTGATGACCTCAGACCCTTATAACATCATGATTTGATGACAATGTCTGAGGTCAGACACCATACTTGGATGACCTCAGACCCTTATAACATCATTAATTCGGTGAAATTATTTATGGGGATAACATCTTAGTGATGACCTCAGGCCCTAACATCATCATTTGGTAACAAGATCTGAGGTCAAACATCATACTTGGATGACCTCAGACCCTTAACATCATTAATTTGGTGAAATTACTTATGGGGATAACATCTTAGGTGATGACCTCAGACCCTTAACATCATTAATTTGGTG
Organism: Sambucus nigra; assembly: GCA_949130495.1. Classification (NCBI taxonomy): domain Eukaryota; kingdom Viridiplantae; phylum Streptophyta; class Magnoliopsida; order Dipsacales; family Adoxaceae; genus Sambucus; species Sambucus nigra. Next base: position 592,230,159 of record OX422208.1, read on the forward strand.
AAATTACTTATGGAGATAACATCTTAGTGATGACCTCAGGCCTTAACATCATTATTTGGTGACAAGGTCTGAGGTCAGACATCATACTTGGATAACCTCAGACCCTTAACATCATTAATTTGGTAAAATTATTTATGGGGATAACATCTTAGTGATGACCTCAGGCCCTAACATCATTATTTGGTGACAAGGTCTGAGGTAAGACTATTTATTTAGTTTAAACAGACATCATTGCAACAAGACTTCAGAGCTGAACATCGCGTGGCAAAGAAGCATTCAACAAATCAACAAATGAAGAAATAAAAACCCTCATCGGAGGTTGTCATTCAATTGTAAAATGTAAAAATATAAGCTGACGATGTTCTTCAGAGGTTACAACTAATCAGGGGTTATAAAAAAGTACAAAAGCTTTATAAAAATAGCCTAAGGATTTAAAGGGAGAGTGCTGGCATCCTCGGCCTAATTCCCCTGGCCGACGTTGGTCACCTCAGCCACATCATCTCTGGGGTTGGCTCCTTCAGTCTCTGTGACATCCTATGGCGCAGTCTCTGCTGGGGCAGTATCTTCCTCTTCGACCTCCTGAAGGGCTTGGGCAAATTGGGGGTTAACAAAACCCAGACCCACGAAGTCAGAGGCTTTCAAGCCACCCGACTCCTTCTTCTTAACAGCCGCCCATTTGCCAGTAGCCTTAATACCTCTCTCGAGGTACTCAAAGCTGAAGCTGATGAATTCATCAGAGACTTTGTATTCAGCCAGAATCTTGAGGCATCCTCAAGAGCTGCCTTCACTGCAGCGTCAACTTTCTGCTGGAGAACGTCGTCCTTGGCCTTCAAGGCAATAGTGTGGTCCTTTTTAAGACTGGAGATCTCTTTCTCCAACCCCTTAACCTACTTATCAGACTCCTCAGAGGCAGACTTCAGACGGTCTACCTCTGCACTCAGAGAACTTTGTACCTTCTCGGCCTCTTGGACTTTCTGGATGAGGGGCAACTTCTTCAGAGTCCAGTTGGAAAGATGATGCATAGCAGCGAGGTCCTGTAAATCATGTGGTCGTGTATATAAGTTGAAATTCAAAACAGAGCTTACACTTGAGCTAAACTGAAATTCGAAGTCATACTTGAATAGACCTGTGAAGGCCAAACTTAACCAACAAAGAAGTGTCCATAGATCGATAAAAGTGTTTGTCAGCATCGGTCATAGCAGAGCCGATGGCATCCAACGCCTACAAATTGTGGCCTATGATGCTATCATTAATTTTTAGTTGCTCTATATGAGCAGCCAATGCATCCTCATAGGAAATGGGGATGGCACGATCTCCCCCTTTCTTCTGCCTCTGATCCTCAGGGGCAGGGTCAACAACGTTCCTCTTCTTAGTGGCCTCAGCCCTTGAGGCAGATGGAGGGGGAGGAGGAGCAGTCAGACCTGCCTTTTTGACGAGCCTCGTTAAACTTGGTGCTACCATTTCCCACAGCTCGTCAGATATTCCCTTCGGACGCTCTGCAAAATAGAAAGGTCTGAGTTGGAGAATCAGATATACATATATTCAGAGGTATAACTTATTGAAATAAGAAACTTACCAAGCTCTGTAAGAGGACTTCCCCCTAAACCAGTCTCAGAGAGGTAGTGGGGGGTCATCAGGTGTTCAAATCTTACGAGCAGACCATGCGCCCCCTGATCCTGAAGGTCTTTAACCTTCTGAAGATTTTGCTGGCTTAGACCAGGGTCGGCCTTAACAGTCATTGTAACCTTTCCCCATCTTATAGGCATCCTCGGCTCTAGTGAGGAAGAGGGGGCATATGGGCCAAATTTCCATGGCCCTGAGGCAAAGAAATAGCGTGGCTTCCAGTTATAGTTAGAGGTTTGAGTTATCTGAAGCATCTTCTTTACAGATTTTTGAGCTACAAAATGATAATAGCTCAGATGGTTTCTAGCAGATGAAGGGAGATAACATCCTGTAAAGACTTGGACAGGAAGGTCTGAGTGATGAACAACCCTCCATAAGACAATATCTCTAATAATCACCCTCCAAGTATTGGGTGACAACTGGGAAGGGGAGAAGTTGATATAGGCCAATATAGACCTGATAATGGGATGGATGGGCAGACGAAATCCCAACTTGAACATCTGCTCGTACAAGCAGATCTCACCATCTCGATCGTGATAAGCCCTCTCTTCCCTCAGAGGTCTCCTGAGCTTTATGGAGGGGTTTATGGAATATAAGTATCTGAAGCAAAGAAGGTCGACCTCACTGACTGTACTCTCAATCTCGGTTGCCTCAGAGATGTCAACATCGCTCTCAGCATCATCATTATCATCTAACTCAACGTCGGCATGAACAGACGATGGGGCACCACTTGGAAACCTCTGAGCGAACTCAGCCCCCGTGACAGCCGACAAGGGTATGGCTTCAAGGATTGGCGGAACCGCCACACTTGGCCCAATAATTTCAGCCTCAGAGGAAGAGGTTGATGTGCTTGAACTTTTGTGGGATGAGGCTCGACTGGAAACCTCCGCTTGATCAGGGGCCTGATCTTGTCGAGTTGAGAAATCCATAGCCTCTTGAAAAGAGTCCACATACATAGGGTCTGAGGAGGATGACTCAGACTCAGACATTGGCGAGGGTTCAGCAGGGACCTCTGCTTGGTTAGCTGGTTCGGATGGTTCAGGATATACAACCTTCAGAGGTGGTGGAAAGATAGGTCTGAGGGGGAATTCCTCTGACCTACGAGCTTCCTCCTGCGCTCTTTTTATTTGCCTAATTTTCTCTAAAGTCTTCTCTCTGAAAGAGAGTAACTCTTCTAAGAGTTGGTAAAGGGGTCTGAGCATAAGAGGCAAACCCTACACTTACAACTCTCCTAAATAACAAACAAAGACTGGCAAATGGAATGATGCAATTAAGGATTAAACTATCAAATTTTGAGCAATAACCACGAAGAACACACAAGAACAGTTCGCCAGAAAAAATGAAGATCTCATCGAAAATCTCTTAAAGCTCACCGAAAAAAGCAAAAACAATACCAAAGCAGAAAAATAAAGAAGAAGGGATGGCAAGAGGTACCTGAAGGAGAGCGAAGAGAAGCAGGGGAAGGAGCACCAAAACGCACTTCGAAACCAAGAAGTTCTTCTAGAGATAGAGAGTTGCAGAAGTTACTCGAGGCTGGAAAAGGAGAGAAATGAGGAAGAAAGAGAAGATTGGGGGTTTAAACCTTAAGTATGGGAGCGCACATCCCAAGGCCCATCATTGCTTTGGGAGCCCAAAAGATAGCCATCATCAAACCTGTCAGGCACGCTACCTACTCCAATGGTTGACTATCAAGATGATATTTGACACCTGAAGAAATCTAACCTCGGACCGATACACCCCTTAGATACCTGACCATACAGGGAACTAAGGGCTAGGGGTGATTGATATGCCCCAAATGCACCACCTCGGCTCTGAGACATCAACCTCGGCCAAGGACATGGCCGACGTTGGAAGGGCCATGTGTCAATGACCAACAGCCTCGGTCATGGCAATGTTGGCCATGGCCGAGGTTACTACCAACCTCATCATGAGAAGTCCCCACGACACATGGAATAGTTATTCATCAGATCATTCAGGGACTGATAGCCTCGGCTAGGAGTGGGTCAGGGTTACAGAAGCTTAACCTCCATCAAGGCCAACTTCAGCAAGGAATCAACCGATGTTTCTCACATGTTCCAGCTTAACCTCGACCCAGGTCGACCTTTTGCCTTCACTTACCTCACCTCGGCTTCACATAAGCCGAGACCATTTTGTCCCATCTCGGATTGAATAAATAGCTAGACCTTACCAACCTCGGACTCTTTCAGGCCGAGGTTGTGACCAAGCTCAAATGGCCGAGCTCTTATTGGCATATGTGTGGATAAGGACACGTGGACACAATCAGTTATAACAAATCATTCTCCCCACGTGGGAGGGAATATTTCATCATCATTCTCTACATGTGACAGGGACAGCTGTCTTCATCGCATTGGCTAGATCAACACACACATGCTCATTGCATGCATGGGGGGTATACTACACCTTCCAGCTACTATATATACTTGTCTTCTCCTTCTTAAAGGGGACCTCGAAATTAGCAACCCTAGCTTGAACTCTGTTCAAATACACAATAGAGAGAGAAAGCTTGAGAGATTGTATCTATGGCCATTAGAGCCCTCATATATTGATACACATCATACACTCACACAGTGGACGTAGGCCTGATTGGCTGAACCACTTATATTCCGGTGTGAAACCTCTTCTCCTCACCTCCTTCTACTATATATACATATACCCTTATACTGCCATTGTTAACATTGAATTGAGCTCACAAGCACCTTGAAGGGTGGTGTTATTTCCAGCATCATCACTGTGCATGAGTTTCTCATACATTCACTTGAAAAATCAGTAAGTTTAAAACCTAGCACAGTTACTGGATGTGTAATTTTCCTACTGGTGAGCAAAAAAGCATCCTGATATTTCAAAATTTACTTACCAATACTCACGTGTACTTAATAAAAATCACGTGCATTTTGAAAATACACGTGAGATTTTCATTTATATTTTGAAAATACACGTGATATAACAAGTGCATTTTGAAAGTACACTGGTTATATTTACAAAATATAGTACACGTGTACTTTGTAAAACACAAGTGTACTTTATAAAGTAGAAGTGTATTTTCAAAATACACGTGATATTTTCACTTGTATTTTCAAAATACACGTGATAATTTAATGTGTATTTTGAAAATACACGTCTTATATCACGTGTATTTTGAAAATACACGTCTTATATCATGTGAAAGTGCACTTGTATTTTACTATGTTTTGTAAATATAACTAGTGTACTTTCAAAATACACTTGTTATATTTTTTATCAATATTATAAATGTACTTTAGAAAGTACACGTGAACTTATATTGACAACGTACACGTGAACTTTGTAAAAATCATGTTTAGTTTCAAAATACAATTGTAAAATTTGCAAAGTACACATTTAATTTTGCGTGTATTTTGAACAAATCACTTGGACTTTCCATTATAAATGCATAGGTAATACAATTATTAATATTATTTTGTTTTTTGTATGATCACAGTATTAGGCATGTGAGTAATTTGAAATTATTTCTCCTATTGAAGAATTTAAAGATAATACGCCAAAATTCCTCAGGTGGAAATTGTCTTCTTTGAGACAATGGTTTTGTGACAAATGACATCGCAACAGCAACTTTGAAGCAGGTTACAAATAAACCAGCTTGTAAGGACAGTTCTGTACAAAAGGAATCTCAGTTTGAAGGGCCAAGTTACTCTTTGAACATTTTTACAGAAAGTCCTATACATGCTGATTCATCATCAGAAAAAGTTGCTGAAGATATTAATGACAATAAGTTTTCACATGGTTGGAATATTCCCCTTAAAAATATTGTGACTCCAAAGAAAAAGAAGGGAAAAGATCAACCAAAGGTTAATTTAGAGGAACAAATTGCTGTTTTGAAAAGGGAATTGTTGGAAAAAATAACCAACTATCTAAAGTAGCTGAAGACTTTAATTGTGCACTTGAGAAGGTGACCTCTTTGGAGGTGGAGAGTGTCATTTTGAATGTATAGTTGCAGGTAGATCGTGATTCACTTTTTGAAGCCCATGAGGAAATGAAGAAGTTAAAGGTGGAGAATTCCAACCTTTTGAAGGAAAAAGATTTATTAAATAAGTTGGAGGTGGAAAATGCCCAACTAGTTGAGTTAAACAATTCTTTAAAAGAAAAGCTTGATCAAGTCACAATGAGTGACTAAGATAGAATTAAAGAATGGGATGAATCATTGAAAAAACAGGCAGAATCAACACGAATTTTGGAACAAAAAAATGGATATCTGTCTCTGAGTAATGAAGATCTCAAAAAAAGTATGATGATACATTGCAAAAATGGAAAGATGCTGATATAGAAAAGATGACATTGAGGCAAAATCTTGAGGAGTGAGAATTGAAAAGAACTCAACATGTACTTTTGATTATAAATAATGCAGAGTACACGCAGTTTTCCTAAAGTACACACAATTTTATTTGATAGTATTTTTAATGCAATTTTATTTGATATTAGAAATAATGCAGAGTACATGCATTATTTGATTAAAAATAATGCAGTTTTATTCAAGTATTGCTTATAATCTAATATTCTTTTTGTATAACAAAAAAACAATAATAAAATCCTTAATGGCGAAATTTAGGAGTTGAAGAAAATGCTTTATGAATCAGCATTGAAAAAAAAATGATCAGGTATCTATAAAGTACAATAGATATATAGTACACGCGTTTACTTTCTAAAGTAAACGCAAATTATGATAAAAGTACACTTGTATATTATAAATTTTATAAAGTACACGTATTGTATAAAATTTATAAAGTACACGCGTCTATTTATAAAATACACGCGTGTATATTATAAAATACACGCGTGTATTTATAAAATACACGCGTGTGTACTTTATAATATACACACAAATTTTGATGAAAAAGATAAATTTTATCAAAATACACGCAATAGAAAATGAATCATTGTTTCAAAAAATGCTTACAATCCAACATTCCTTGTTAAATATATCAGGCAAACACTAATAAATAACTCATAGACGAAATTTCGAGTTTGAAGATTGAACTAGCCTCAAAGACAGTTCAGGGCACACCCAAAATACCCAAAACAAAACGGCCTCTTACAAGAGGATAAAAGAAAAGAAAAGTTGACAACGAAATTGAGAAGTATGAACCAATTAAGAAACAAAAGAGTCAAAGCTGAGAAAAGGCCATCTAACAATAGCTCAGCGAATGAAAGAAACTCACTTCAAGCTTCAAGCAATCAAAGCATATAAATATCTCGATGAAGCTGCGAAGAAAAAAATTGAAGAGTTTATTCAAAATGATGAGTCAGGGTAAAGTGTATTGTTTTATGATTTATCACTTCGCTAATTTATATTTTTGGTGCAAAAGAATAAGGTTATTATTATTATACAATTCTTATTGCTTATATAAAATGCAGGAAATTTATTTTCCAAGGGCTGGTTTCGTATGTCCCATGGGAAGATTTTGTTAAAGTCCTCAACAATCAAGAAATCTCAAGCCAAGTATGTAGTCCAAATATTAGACATTCATTAAATTTTAACATAATTATTTCCTCACCATTTTATATTGTGTGAAACAGATAATACTTGCCTTTAGTGAAGTATTGAGGTTAAAATTGTCAGAGGAAGGGCTCTCCCACTCACACACTTTTTATGATTATTATTGGGTAAGTACAATTAAACCGAAAGCTTTGTGAAACAAAATTTCAGTTTTTTTTATTAACACAATGTCTATAATTTTTATTCAGATAAAAGCTTGTAACAAAAATGAAGTCAATAAGAAGGGGGAGTTATACATATATTTATTTGAATACTTAGGCACTTGTAATAATTTGTTCATTGTACTGAGACATAGCATAGGACATTTCACATTACTTGTCATATATAAAAAATAAAATAAAGTGGTCCACATGGATTCCCTTCGACCGAACGATAAGGAAAAAAACACAATATACTTTGATGATGCTCAAAAAATGGTTAGTGCCTAAACTTATATTATAATGTACTTATATTATACACGTGTAGTTATATTATACACGTGTACTTTACCATATAATGCGTGTACTTTGTATTAGTTGCACATAATCACCCAGACTATCAAAGTACACGCATCATATTTTAAAATAGATGTGAAATGAACCAATACAAATTATGTGTACTTGAATATTATGCATGTACTTTTAACTCTTTAGGCAAAGTACACGCATCATATTTTAAAATACATGTGATATGAAAAATTAAAATACGCATGTACTTTAATATTATGCGTGTACTTTTTACTCTTTAATCTTCATATATTGTTTTATTTGTATACACTAAATACTTGTCTTCTTAACAGTTTTCTGTCTTCCAAAAAATATTGTACCTATTGAAGACTGAAGCAGAAACAATGAAAAATAATGTCTTCAAAATTCAGAGAAAGTTTGATGAAGGTACCCCAAATGAGTTTACATTGGATGACGATCCATTGATTGAGCAAGAAAAAATGATAGTAGATTTCTTGCTGGAAAGTTATCTCAAATTTAACCTAATAAGAGATCATGAATGCCCTAAGAAATATAATGAGTAAGCAAATACTTCATTTCTAAAAATTACTAATTTATATATTTTCAAAAAATTTCATTCACATCATACTAATTTGTATATGTGTTTTATTTTAATTTCAGGGTTGACTGTGGGGTGTTCTGCATGTACTGTATTGAACAAATTAGCAGAAATAAGGAAATACAAAAATTGTTTGAAGACCCTGACATGCTAAAACACAAAGCATATGTACTAAGGAAAATTCTTCTATCAAAATATTTCTTCCCCCGAAAGGAGAAAAAACTTCTATAAATTGTTTCAAATACAAACCATATTTGTAATTTGTTTTGTGTTATATTGGTTATTGTTTACAATATTTATTACACCAAAATATTTTATTTCCGCTGGCGCGGACCACAATCCACGTAAGGTATAGACAAACAATGCACCTGAGTATTATGAAACAATGTACACGCATTTTAACTAAAACTACAAGTGATAATTACTAAGTACACACATGAGTTCTTCAAAGTACACGCAATATAAACATATGTACACACACTAGTTAATGTAATAATTTTTTATTTTTGATTGAAAACTACTTTATATATTTATTCAGAAGGACACAATAACCAAAATCAATTTATTAAGCTCAACTACTCTCTTCCCAACTACTTCTCGCCAAAGAAATAAATAGCTTTAACTTTTCCTATAAAAGAGTAATATTTGTTCCTTTCTTAACCATTACATCTAGGGTAAAGATTACATAATGACTAGTCCAGCAGAAAAGTTGCGAGATACTCTTGAGATAGATGAAAGAAATAAAAAAAAAGGCAAATTACGGAAAATCTTTCCTCATATGAAACTTCCTATGAGCAATTTCAAACATATGTGAGGGAAGGTTACTCTGGACTTCCACCCAATCCCATAGATTTATTTGATGTGGATGAGGACCCTCCTCAGACACATGAAGACCTCATGTCTTTCTATACACAAGAAGTTCCCATGAAAATCGCCAAGCTAAAGGAGAAGAAGGCTCTCCATGAAGGCCTTGTAGCTATCATAGAAGAAGAAATTCGACACTGGTGAATTTAATTGACTCTCTTCCTGACATTTTATATGCCTTTGACAAACTTCCCTAATAGAAGCCTTTTTTAGTTTTTTCAGCTTTTGTTATGTGAAAAAATTGTACTTTATTTTTTTATTTTTAATAAAATTTGTATTTCTTTCATGCATGTATTCTCACTTATGTCATACACCAAATATAGTAAAGTACACGTGAACCTTTATAAAAATGATCACGTGTATTGTAAAAAATGTAATCATTAATATCATTTATTGTAAAAAAAATGGTATGTCAAAATATGATTTTATCTATTCTAAATTATAATACACGCAAGTTTTTACAAAGCACACGCACAAGATATTGTCCCAAACAGTTATATAAATGCATGTACTTTATATATTATATGTGTACTTTATAAAGTACACGCATAGTCTATAAATTACACGCTTATTGAAATACTTGTATAATAATGCCGCTAGCGCGGACCATAATACACATAGGAATTTAAGAATATGAGTGTAATAAGTGTCTTTTATAAAGTATAAGCACATTGTAATGTCCAAAACCATTTTCCAAATAGTACATGCATTTATATACGTCTACTTGATAAAATTACATGCAGAATACATAAAGTACGCGTATATTGAATTAGATTTTAGTCATATCAATACACGTATACTTTATAAAAACATGCGTGTACACGTATATTTAAAAGCGTGTACTTTATATATTACGCGTGTACTTCATAAAGTACACGCATATTATATTTATATTATGCGTGTACATAAAAAAGTACACGTTTATTTCATCAAGTAAATTAAATTAAATGTAATTAATAAAGTACACACACGCTTTTATATACTACACGAAGATTGAACTGAACAAATCCATCTTTAAATGCATGTACTTTATATATTATGCGTGTACTTTGTAAAGTACACACATATTTCATCAAGTACACGCATTGATAAAATGGCTTTGGTCATCAAAATGCGTGTACTGTACATAACATGCGTATACAAATGTAAAGTACACATGAACATCAGGAAAAATGATCACGTGTATTTTATGAAAAATACATGTATAGCTACACAAAAAACAAACTAAAAAATGAGACTAAAAACAAAAATTACATTCATTTATGTGAAACAAATGGTTTATTAATTAATTTATTCAATCAAATGATTAAAATGAATGAATTCAATAATTTTAAACATACTCAAATGGGTTCCTTACAAGTAGACCTGTAATGACCTGTTTTACTACAGCTCAAGCAAGTAACTTACCATCTCACCAAAAGACTCTATTCTCTTACTTCTTGGCCTGCCAATCGGTCTCTTAGTCATTGGTGGAAGAACATATGGATTTTCGGATATAAAAATATTTAAGGAAATCAAATCAGGAAGATGAACTATAGGTATCGAGTATGATTTTCTGTAGAAAGATACCTTATATTACTCCTCAATATAATCATAAATACTGGTCCCTTTCCTCCGTACAACACAAACAGCATGAGAACATGGGAAACATCTAATCTGCCAACTCTTACAAGAACAAGTCCTTTCTCCTAAGTCAACTATTGCTCGCATTTCTGAATGAACTTCATCTACGTTTTGACTTGAGCGACGAATAGTCCAATGTCGGCTTTTATTCCAATTTTCATTCAGTAACTTTTGAAAAAAAGGACATAGCTCATTTGTCCAAGTGTCAGACTCAACAAGTTTGTTTGCATTGAAATTCATAATCTCCACTCTCAATTTATCAAGCATATTCATTACTGGTAAGTGTCTTTCCTCCAATATCCATGAATTGAATGACGCCGCAACACTAGATGCCATGTCATTATACCTTTTACCAAGGAAATATGCACATGACCAATTCTCGGGAGGCAAACTATCAATGAAATTAGCAATAGCAGCTCCTCCTTCCTTCTTCAATGCTTCAATATTTTTGTGAAATACATCTATTGAGACATCATATGCACAAGACAAAAAATCTTTAACAATTTTCTTTCGAAATCCAACACAATTCCCACGATTTTTTTTTTTTATATTTCCATGTAAATGATGTATATAGTAGGAATGTGCAGACAACGAGAAGACCCTCGAAACAGCTTTAAGTAATCCATTGTTTCAATCTGATATAAATGTTATGTTTCGATATTGCTCAACTACTGTACTATGCAAATTGGCAAGAAACCACATCCAGTTATCTTCGGTTTCAGAATCTACAACAGCATATGCAACAGGAAAAAGTCCTGAAATATAAAAATATATCGAAATTAAAATAAATAACATATCCATGTAGAACACATCGTAAATTGATGCTGCTGGCGCAGACCTTAAAACATATGGGAAATATATTACGTGTTTAATTTAAATTGTATGTAAATAACAAGACAAAACATAAAAATGTACAGTACATGTGATAAAGATAAAAAAGACATGCACGTTTACTTTCCAATCTTTAGCTTGTACTTTGAATTAGTTTCAAATAATAACACTAACATCAACGTACACGCATACTACAAGTGAACTAAACAAAGACATTCAAAGCTACTTTACATTTTTAACGTGTACTTGGCTTTATTATTTCTAAATAACAACACATACCAACAAAGTACATGCATAAAAATTAAAAGTACGCGTGAAATTAACACAAACATTCAGGTGTACTTGACATGTACTATGCGTGTACTTTAGTTTATATTCAATACAACAACATCATCATCAAAGTACACGCATAAAAATGAAAAGTACACATGAATTTAACAAAAATATTCACGTGTACTTGACATGTACTATGCAGGTACTTTAGTTAGTATTACACATAATAAGACATATCATCAAAATACATGAAAAAAAATGAAAAGTACACGTGAACTAAAATAAAGACATTCAAAGGTACTTTATATTTTTATGCTTGTATTTTGATGATCTGGAATGGAACAAACAAAATGTCAATGCAATACACAAAATAAAACATTTAGAATTAATTTACCATTATTCTCATTCCTTGCAGTTGCTGACAATATTATTCCACGGTAACGGCTCTTCAAAAAGGCACCATCAAGAAATAAAAACAGGTCTGCAGTATTGAAATCCATAAATACATCCTCTAAACATTACAAATATTCTCTTGAATTTTTTACTCTCATGTTCCACGTCAAGGATGCAATGCGACCCAGGATTATACTGCAATATAAGGTCACGATAATTATTCATTAATGCATAAAAAACCTTTTCATCACCATGAATATCAATAACAACCATCTCTTTCGCACGCCATGCATGTTGATAAGCTATATCAATACCATAATTCTTCTTCATATCTTTAACTACATCAATTGGTCTCAATAGCGAGTTATCTCTAAGATCATCAGCAACCAATGTTGAAACCAACTTGGAGGCTATCATTTTGGCTGACGGACTAAGAAAGACACATCTACATGTATGCTCATTATTCATTGCACGTATGTAAAAGTATCCATTTATTGTAGATAATGAAGCATGAATTCTTCACATGTAATTCTCAGTAGTCTTTTTAGAGCATTCAAACGTCACTCGAGTTTTATCATTCTTCAAATACACATACTTGAACCCAACCTCAACGACATACTTTCACAATTTATCATGAAATTCCACTACACCTCCTTCAAAATACTGATGTTCATGACTTATATAAGTCTTCCAATCATTCGAAATATAGACTTTCGACTTACTTGGCTCCACACCTCCAAGATAAAAGTCATTTTCAATGCAACTATTAAAATCATCTGCAGTGCCTGATGATAAAGACTCTAACCTCTGTGTATTTATATCACCACTGTCAACCCTCTCATAACTTGTATTACTGCAGTCAACCCCTTCAAAAATTCGATTAGAGCATTCAACCCGTTCACGACATGTATTACTTGGCAATGCCAATTAATCAATGATATATATCCAAATGAAATTAGCTTTCACGATCAATTGGGACCGCAACATGCAATAAACATCGTTGTCACAAATCAACATGAACCGACATTCATCACTAAATGAATACCTCAATGAAAGACTCCCACTTCTCAAATTAGTAAACCTAAAACACAACTCATTGCATATGAAATCTAATGAGCTATCTTTAAGTATTTCAATACAAGCCATATTATCCAAATAACAACACCTTGCTATTATACTACTTACCATAATGTCCTGCAGTAAAAGAGACACGAAAAATATTTACTTCAAGGTCAACAATTCTAAAAATGTGTGCAATAATTTAATGCATGAAATATCAAAATGTTTATATATAATTAATATAAAATTACATGCACTATTTAAAAACCTATACATGAAGCAATAAAGTAGACGCATATTTTCAAAAAAATAATAACGTCTACTTTATAAACACTGTGTTTACTTTGAAAACTGATGTCGAATTGGTTAGTTCCGCTGGCGTGGACCTACATCAATAAGTGATTCAATACCAATTCAAAATCAAATACTTTTAAAATTACAATGAAACATCAATAATATTCATTCAACACAGTCAACTAACAATTACAAATATTGATAAATATAACTTATATATAAAGAATCCAAACATAAATGCATAAAAAATACAAAATCAAAACATATACATATAAAACATATAAAAAGCTATTCAATCACATGAATTACGAAATTACAATGAGTCTCTTGAATCAAAACAAAGTACATTGACCTATTGTAATCGATCGAAAATAGAAAAATCAAATGCTGATAAAGACAAACTTACAAATGATAGAGCCAAGTGATACATGTAGAATCGATTAAGAACACTTTAATCGATTATTCGACAGATGAAAAAAGCATCAAAATTGATGTTATTTTCGATTGCATTTTCCTTTTCGATTTCGAAGAATAGTGGTTAGTTGCAGAGAAACCTCCAATAACCAATTAGGTTTATGATTTTTTTAGATTGACAGTATTTATATGTTGGACCTAATTGTTTAAAAAAATTTTCACCATTTTTTTTGTCCAAAATGTTTAGTCAAATGACTAGACTGTAAAAACTTATTTTATTTACTTGAATATTTACGCAAGATATTGCCTGTTAGGTTGATTGTCCAATTTTCCCTCTCTTTTTATTTAAATATTCGAGTAACCCTTACCATCTCTCTATACATGAGTGTTTAATTTTGAAAAAAAGTTCTATAAAATAAAATAAAAAACCAAGAATGAAAAATAGAAATAAAAAAGAATATACATATTTTCACTAGTAATCAAATCTCCAAAATACCCCAAAATGAAAACTTTGCGAGTGAAAAACACGCGCGGAAGGCGTATATAACTATCCCATTTCTCCTCTAAACCCTAAGGCGGCAGTTCAACTCTGTATTGTAAATAGACCTTACATTCGCAATATTTCTATTGAAATACAAAAATGAATTGGTGTTAATCTTTTGATGTTTGTTTGCGCAGGTAATAGTTAGAGCTTATTAGGATCTAGAGTTTCTCAGTTCACAGATGGCTCCTGCTAAAGGTAACTCTAGTTTGCATTATGTTTTTTACTATTCATTCTTACTGCTCAATCTGTTGTTTGAACTTGACAAAACACATTTTTGGACTTTTGTTTCCTTTCTTTGGTTGCGTAGAATTTGTTAGGGAAATCTGAAAGCTGAAAATTAAGAAAATTTTTAATTTTGACAAATTCAAGTTTTGTGTCAAACATTGAAGAAATGCTAAATGCATGTCTGGGAATGTGATTAAAATGATTCAATTTAGGGTACAGTTAATAACACCCCCATTGATACTTTAGCAACAATTTATGACACTTTGTTGAGGATTTTTTATTAGTGGCTGATTTCAGGCAAAAGATTAAACCATCAATATATTAAGTAATTGGAAAAATGCATAGTTGAGTTGAGTTAAAGTTGCTGTCGTTTCTTATACTTGCCACTTCTTCATTATATTTTTGAGAAGAAGTAAGAATAAAAGTTTAGAATGTTTCCTTTTTACGTTTAATCTGGGATTTTGCAGTACAGAGATGCCAAATGCTACTTGGTCACAAGATTATACTTTATAAAAAACTTCTCTTAATCTACTCTCCTTGAGGTTTTGAGAGTTAAAGTCAATATCCTGATTCTCCGTGAGACTGACGCATGTCATGATTTGTAATGAAAGAAGTAACTAGTATCATGGATTCTGGTTTCTTAACAGTCATAGTTGTTGAACCTAATAAGGCAACAACT
Source organism: Sambucus nigra (assembly GCA_949130495.1). NCBI lineage: Eukaryota > Viridiplantae > Streptophyta > Magnoliopsida > Dipsacales > Adoxaceae > Sambucus > Sambucus nigra. The sequence goes on from OX422208.1 coordinate 592,245,576, forward strand.
ATAATGGAAAGTAACTAGTACTTGGCCATGGACTCTGAAACCCCTTATTTTTTCACTGGTAATGTTGGCAGTCCTCTGCATCTTATGAATTGTATAACAATTTAGTTTATTGATGGAACATAATAGAGCTTTAAACAAAGTTATTTTGGTTCAACCATCTCTTTTACATATCAACTTATGGATGTAACATAATATAGCTTCAAACATAGTTATTTTGTTTCAACTGTCTCTTTCTTGAGTTGCCTATGTTTCCACTCTATGTAGCGGACCCTACGAAAAAGTCTGACCCAAAAGCCCAGGCTGTGAAAGCGGCCAAGGCTGTGAAGTCAGGTTCAACAACCTTTAAGAAGAAGGCCAAGAAGATACGTACAACCGTTACATTTCATCGACCAAAGACATTGAAGAAAGATAGAAATCCGAAATACCCTCGCATCAGTGCACCCCCAAGGAACAAGCTTGATCATTACCAGATTCTTAAATATCCTCTTACCACTGAATCTGCGATGAAGAAGATTGAAGACAACAACACCCTGGTTTTCATTGTTGACATCCGTGCTGACAAAAAGAAGATCAAAGATGCAGTGAAGAAGGTGTATGACATTCAGACCAAGAAAGTCAACACTTTGATCAGGTACCGTATACATATGTTAATTATTTAGCTTAACAAAAATGAATGATAATTGCGACTCTTCCGCTCTCTGATATACTAATCCATACCTTTTATGGTTTGAAAGATGAAATGTACCCCCATCACATTTTATTTAACCTTGTTTCAATTTTGAAATTACAACCTTTGTCACACCCCTTTTCTCCCTTTGAACTAAAAATATACTAACCTTGGGTCATTTCGAAATTCATTCATGTATTATAGTCGCCCATTTTTATTAAAAATTCTGTGTTAAGGTGTGGTAGTCAAGTTGAGTCATTTATATTAGACGAAGCCAATTATAACTAGAACTAGTTGCTACCACCACATAACCTCAATAATTCACGAATTCATTGATGCTAGAAAATAAAAGCCCATGAACCTTCAAACCAAGTGTGGCAAGATTGTTTAGAGTCACTGACAAGCAGATCCCTCCTAAAGGCATGGTAATCTTATAAACTGGGTCCACAACTTTACCTCGTCATTTATCCCAACTTGAAGATATTCATAAAGCTATATACAAAATGGACTAAGATATTCATAAAGGTCAATAGAAAATGGACTAAGAGGAGTGATTAATTATTTTTTTCTTGTAAAATCTATATTGCTGCTGTTTGTAAATATATAATAATGGAGCAAAAGAATTTCATTAAAGTTCTACTTAACACATTTCCTTGTGTGAATGCTCGTCTTTTCAACTCTTTTGGTGCGTGGCGTGTATATTACGGTGCAGAAGTAGCCACATCAGCCTGTAGCATACAGAGATCCGATATTTCAGAAAAACTGTGATTATAATTGATGTACTGTCACTATTATCAAAACTTACTCATTTTTCACTAGATATTTTAAAGCTAATAATTGTCACCTTTTTGTTTTCAGAGGGATGCACAATTATGTAAATTTAAGTATTCAAATCCATCAGGGAAATAGGTCAAATCATTTTGCATAATTTTTTTTCATCATATATCAAAATCATGTGAGGCAGGGTCATTATGGTTGGAGAACAATCTACCAACCCAACGAATCTTTGTTGTCTTGATTTCGTATATATATATATATATATATATATATATAGACACTCACACCCACACCCACACCCCTATATTGTGATCAAGTCAGTCAATAAAGTAATGCATTTACTCATTCAGGCTCGTATGTTCAAATATTCATTATTTCTTCAGGATATAAAAAGCTGTTATGGTTCAAACTGCGAACTGTTAGATTAATTTTATAATCTTTTGAGTGTTCCTGTATTACATGAATTTTGCTGAAATTATATATTTTGTGTCCCGTTTCAGGCCTGATGGAACTAAGAAAGCCTATGTTAGGTTGACACCCGACTATGATGCTTTGGATGTGGCCAACAAAATTGGGATTATCTAAGCTTCGTCCCCATTCCAGTTGTATGTTTTTTTGCTAGTAATTTTGTTATGGCTAAAGCTTGGTGCTTAGTGAGAGACAGAAACCCAATTCCATTTATATTATGAAATTTGAGCTTGAGAAAATAACTTTGTTCGGTTTGTGGCTTTTGCGAAACCTTTTGAAGGCTAAGGGGTTGCGATTGAACTTCATTTATACAGTTATACCAAGTGTTTCTTTTATAGAAGATTCCAAAATCATTCTGCTGTACCACATTTTTCAAATAAAGACCGTCCTTCAAAAAGGTATTCCAAAAAAATCCAGAAAATCAAAAGATTTCCCAAATTGATCTAGTAATTAAGGTTGCGTTTGTTTTTTCATCTGAAGTGAAGTCTGAAGTCTGAAATTGAAAAATATGTTTGTTTTTATATCTGAATATACCTCTGAATGGGATTTCAGAACAAATATAGCCGTTAGTCTCTTAATCATTTAAAAAAACAAATATTTTTTGGTACCTCTTAACTCTGAATGATTGAGATTCAGACTTAAGAGGTAAAAACAAACAACACCTAAGACTCTTACAAGTGCTTCTCGCTAGATTCACTTGAATGAGAATGTGAAAGATGCTCCGATTGGACTCGTGGATAGATTTGGTGTATTCCTTTGGCGTTGGATTTTTTTGGTAAAAACATGTTTTGCAATGATCTTTTTGGCATTAGCACTTCTTTTCTAAACCTTTAATTGTTGTCTGCCACAACTACTGCGTGAAGATGCAGTTTTAGACAGATTTAAACTTACAGGAGTTTTTGTTAAGACTTTGGTTGGGTTGCATATTGTGTCGAAATTCCCCTTATATTTTACTCGCTGAGTTCTCTACTTGTGCTCTTCCTCCCTCTTTTCGATATGGCCTTGTGCATCTGTAGCGAAACTTCTGGTCATGAATAAGTTTCACTCAATCTCACAGTTCTGCTTCCAGCTATGAAAACAATCCCTTCAGTTCAGTCACCGCAGTAAAACTGTAGGGAGTCATGTTTGACACTTGATGTTGTTTGGACCTGTTATCTTCAACCTAGCATCAATTTACATTAATGAAGTTTGAATAGTAGTATGACAGACCAAGATACAGAACCTTCATACGAGTTTAAAATTTTCATGTTTTGGAGATTGTGTTCGACTTGTTTTTAAAAAAACCCTAAACTTTCAAAAACAGAGTAGGCTGTTTTTCAGAGCTTTGTTTTACTTATTTCCATTTGTTGTGCATTTTCGTGTACTTTACTTTAAATATACAATGTTTGCAGGTAACGTACTTGTAATATAATACACATGCATAAGTAATAACTTTTAGGGAGTGGCTATTGCCGCTTCTTTAAAATCTGGGGACACTCCAATTTTTATCACAATGACAAATAATATTTTTTTTTATCAAATACAAACACAATTGTTTGACAGAGCACAAACACAAATACGATCGAAGATGTGTGTTGTTTATGTTTGGTAAAAAAAAAAAAAATAATGTTTTGTTGCTTTTACTTGGCCATGTTGATAAAAAAAAAAATTCTATTGTATCGCATTTTAATTGTGTTTGTATTTGGTAAAAAAATTATTAAAAAATTATTATTTGTGTTTGGAAAAAAAAAATCCTGTTGTATCGGTTTTACTTGGTCATATTTGTGTTTTGTAATTTTTTTTTTCCATTTTATCGTATTTTTATTCGGTCGTGTTTCTGTTTTTGTAAATAAATTAAAATAATATTTCGTGTCTATTTTACTTGAATTTTTTTCATGTTAGGTTAAAAAAATATTTCGTGTTATGTCAGTTTTATTTGAGTTGTGTTTTTGTTACATAAAAAATAAGATTTCGTGTTGTGTTACATTTTAACTGAATTATGTTCATATTTAGTAAAAAAAATAAGTAAGCACGAAAGTATAAATCAATTAATGATTAAGTTATTAATAATTGTTATTTAAAGTTAAAAAAAATTCTTTGCTTAAATTGTATTTAATTATTAAATGGGATTTGATGCAAGGGTAAAGAATAAAAGATAAAGGGTAATATTGTTCATTCACAAAAATTTGGAGCGTATGAAGAATTTTTGGAGTGTTTTAGTTGTACCCTAACTTTGATTGACAAACTCTTTATACGGAGAAATTTATAATTTTTCTCCTATTTTATCTTTTTTTTGGTCAATTTGAAATTAAAAAGAGAAAATTATATTTAAGTCATATTTGTCAGGTCAACATATGTATAAGTTCAATTGACTTTTAACAATCATATATGTCATATTTTAACTTTTTAGGGAATTTTTTCACAATTTTACCCTTATAAAACCAATCATCCGTAACTTTCTTTAGGAAGTTATATAAGTGGTTGAACTTTTTTTATTATCTTAAAATGATTATAACTTTTGATTCATAAATTCGTTTTTCGCAAAATTACTATTTTTGAAATCTGCTCGACGAGATCTATCAAACAAGATTCACGAAGCCTCTATAATTTCAAAGAAAAAAAAAATACACAAATAGTAAACTTTATTATATGCACTAGAATATGAAATAGTTTTATATATGTGATATTTTCACAAACTGACAGTAACATTTACTATGGTAATATATATATAGAGCGGTTCTCATGCATACCCCAGTTTGCATACCGCCGGCGCGGACCAATTTTGATAAAATAGTAAAAAAAATATTTTTGAGCTAATTTTTTTTATATAGTTTTTAAACATTTCAGTACGCCCATATAAAAAAAATCAGCTCAAAATGAATTTTTTTACTATTTTAAAAAAATCGGTCAAACTTTGTCAGTTTTTAACAACTTAAAAACAACTTAAAAACTGACAAAGTTTGACCAATTTTTTTAAAATAGCAAAAAAATTCATTTTGAGTTGATTATTTTTTATGGTCCTATTGAAATGTTTATAAATCATTAAAAAAAAATCAGCCAAAAAATATTTTTTTTACTATTTTAAAAAAATGGTCCTCATTCAGGGTCCTCAAACTGGGACCTCACTTGATCCTTTCCCTATATATATATATATATTTATATATATATATTAAATGTCCGCGTTAACGGCATCCAATTCTTACCCCAATTGTTGGAGATTCAACGACTTTCATAAGAGCTCTGATTTGGGGGTGGGTAATGGTGGCACGTGGTGCCGCTGGCGCAGACCTTTGAAAATAAGAGACTTTTGAATAAATGGGTTCTGGATCCACTGGAGTGGCATGCGACGCCACTGGCGCGGACCTTTGAAAATAAGGGACTATTGGATAAATGGGGTTTGAATCCTCCGGAGCGCCGGTTTGGGTGTCATTAAGTGCCAGTGACGCAAACCTTTAAAAATAGGAGCATATATATATATATATATACACTGTGTAATGTGATAACACAATAAATGTTGTTGTTTGTGAAAATGTCACAGAGATAAAACCATTTCATAAATTTATTAACACGGTAAGTGTTTGTGATATTTTCACAAACAATAACACTTACCGTGTTGATATATTTATGAAATAGTTTTATATATATAACATTTTCACAAACAGTAACATTTACTGAGTTAATATTATACAATATATATATATATATATATATATATATATATATATATATATAGATCCAAACCTCTTTTTTTTCTTTTCAAAATGACCATATTTTTAAAGGTTTGCGCTAGCGACATTTAATCCCCACTACTACCCACCCCCATTGTCGGAGGTTCAACGACCTTCATTAGATCTCCGATTTGGGGTGGGTAGTAGTGACATTGGGTGCCGCATGCGCGGACCTTTGAAATTAAGAGAATATTAGATAAATGGAGTTTGGATCCACCGGCGCTCCGGTTTGGGGGTGAGTAGGGATGGCATCTGGTTAAGTTTATATCTGTAATATTTTCACAAACATTAACATTTACTGTGTTCATATAAAACACACACACACACACTATATATATATATATATATATATATATATATATATATATATATATATATATATATATATATATATATATATATATATATATATATATATATATATACGGTGGATCCAAACCTCTTTTTATGATATTATCTTATTTTTAACGGACCGCGCTAGCAGCATCCAATCCCCCCCACCGCCATTGTCGGAGCTCCAACAACCTTCATCAGAGTGGACTGTTAAAAATCACTGTTCTAAAAAACCCTCATAGGCTTGAGGCCTGGGAGAAATGCACCGCCTTAAGCTTTTTACGCCTTATTCTTGGTAAAACCCTTAAGGCGCACTTTTTTCTAAAAACAACAATGCTTTTGTGAAACGATATCGTCTTTTAAAGATTTTTTTTTACAAACCGGATCATTATCTCATCCAAAATAATCAAATAGTATTTTAATTTGCATATATTCAGACATATTTTTATGACATGTACAATTTTAGTATTTTAATAGTCTTGTTATGGTTAAAAAAATATTAAAATATATTAAGAAGGGCTAAATGTCTTTTCACGCCTTTTTACGCCTAAGCGCCGCCTACGCTTCTAAGGCTTAAGTCTTGGTCTCCACGCCTCGATCACGCCTCATGTTTTTTAGAACCTTGTTAAAAATAAAACAATATCAGAAAAAAGAGGTTTGGATCAACTATATATATATATATATATATATATATATATATATATATATATATATATATATATACTGTGTTATAACATAATAAATGTTATTGTTTGTGAAAATGTTACAGATATAAACCTAACCCAATGCCAACCCTACTCACCCCAAATCGGAGCTCCGGTGGATCCAAATCCCATTTATCCAATATTCTCTTATTTCCTAAGATTCGTGCCAGCTGCACCCCATGTCACCCCAAATTAGAGCTCTGATGAATGTTGTTATAGTTCCGACAATGGGGGTGAGTGGTGGTGGAGATTGGATGCCACTAGCGCGGACCGTTGAGAATAAGATAATATCGCAAAAAAGAGGTTTGGATCCACCGTATATATATACACACACACACACACACACTATGTTAACATAGTAAATGTTACTGTTTATGAAAATGTTAGAGATATAAACCTAACCCAATGCCAGCCTTACCCACCCCAAATCGAAGCTCTCATGAAGGTTGTTGGATAGCGTGGATATTTAAAAATAAAATAATTCCGAAAAAAGGGCTTGAATCCACTTTTTTTTTTTGTGTGTGTATATATATACTATGCAATATTAACACAGTAAATGTTACTATTTGTGAAAATATTACAGATATAAACCTATTTCTCTTTCTGGTGCATACATTAAAGTTTACTGTCTGTGTAATTTTTTATCTTTGAAATTATATAGGCTTCATGGATCTTGTTTGATAGATCTCGTCGAGCATATTTCAAAAATAGTAATTTTGCGAAAAACGAATATGTCAATTAAAAGTTATGATTACTTGAAGATTAAAAAACAAAGTTCAACCACTTATGTAACTTCCTCACGGAAGTTACGGATGGTTGGTTTTAAAAAGGGTAAAATTGTGAAAAAAAGTTTCAAAAAATTAGGAGTAGGACTTATATGTAAGAGGAAAACATGGTGGGACTAGAATTTGTAAAAAAAACTCTAATAGGCTCTAAATGAGAATTCCCCAATTAAAAATCTATTAAATATAAGTTGTTCCAAACAAAATATATATATTTGGAAACCTCTCAACGAGGGTTATTGAAAGCGAAAAAGAATTCATTGCTGGAATTTTGCAATGAAAACTGTGTTCTTGAGTGTAAATTCTCTTATTACACAAAATCGTCGATATCTACCAAGTGGGGTCAAGGTGAATGCCATATATTTTGAGAGGAAAAAATAACAATTATATTGTAAATGAAAAAAATTTATTGCAACATTTCTCAGTGACAGATTCTTGTGATGAATAAATTTTGAAGATTTTGACAAGTTTAGATGATGTATAAATTTTAGGCAGATACAACTTGTGTACGTGATAGAGAGAACGAGCGTTTTTTTTTTGGTGGGTGGGGGGGGGGGGGGGGGGGGGGGAGGACAACAAATTGCTTCAGGGGACGATTTGATATCATGTTAGTTGGGATGTATTTAGGATGTTTAAGAAGTCTTTATGTCAAGATTTGTGCGAAGGTTAGAGGGTAAGGTAAGAGATAAGATCAGAAGAGCATGCGCAGTGGTGAGGTTTCCTATGAACTTCATTAGATCCTAGGAACCTTAAAAGGGTAGAATTTTGACTGTTTATTTAAACGACACGAATTCCTTCTGCCTCCAATTTCAGTCATTAACCTCTTCATCTTCACCTTGATTTCTACTATTTATTTTATAGCAAATTAATCACTATAATCCTCCATGTATCAATTTTGTTTAGACAATGGATGGCAAGAAGAAAAAATATTTGAACATTGAAAAAAAAAACTCAGTTCAACCTTAACCCTATTACCTACACAAGCCGCGCCGAGTGAAGAAATATGCCCCATATACAAGCATTGCAATCGGAAGAGCATGCACAGTGGTGAGGTTTCCTATGAACTTCATTAGTTCGTAGGAATTCCTACGAATTAATGAAGTTCCTAGGAACCTTAAAAGGGTAGAATTCTGACTGTTTATTTAAACGTCACGAATTCCCTTTGCCTCCTATTTCAGTCATTAACCTCTTCATCTTCACCTTCATTTCTATTATTTATTTTATAGCAAATTAATCACTATAATCCTCCATGTATCAATTTTGTGGACAATGGATGGAAAGAAGAAAAAATATTTGAACATCGAAAAAAAAAACTCACTTCAACCTTAACCCTGTTACCTACACAAGCCGTGTCGAGTGAAGAAATAAGCTCCGTATACAAGCATTACAATCGTATATTTGACCCAAAATCCCATGCATTCGATGGGGAGACCCCGTTTATTAATGGAAATAAGTTCGAGTTTCAGGGTAATTAGTTAAACCTAATGTAATTGTACAAATTAATTGCGGAAAATAAACCGGTGATAAAACAAATTATCGACAGTTCCAGTTATATGTCCAACATATTTTCGAAGGTCATGTCAAACTCGGATCAATGCATTGTGACGACGATGATTGAACGTTGGTGGGACACGACGCATACCTTCCAACTTCCATTTGTTGAGATTGGATTCACTCCTTTCGACTTCACAGTGCTTTCCAGTAATTATGTCTAATTAAATGCTTAACTAGATATTATTTTTTGTTTATATTAATAAATTTAATGTATTACAATAATATTTCGTTATTTGTAGATATGGCATTTAGTTATAATTTACGTATTACAGGCATCCCGATTGGACAAGGGTTACTCATGCAAAATTTGCCTATAATAAATACACAAATTTTGCAAACACTCTAAATGAATATTTTTCACAAATTCATATAGAAAGATTTACTGGTGCGGAAATTCCTGTTTCCGACCTGAAAAAATATATCGAAAAATTTGTGAAAGAAGATAATACAGCTGACTACTTCTGCCTAATCCTCGCTCATACATTTTGGTTCTACGTTATAAATAGCTTATTTTTCCCAAATGCAAACTCCACCTCCGACCTCGCCTTATTTGGAGGACGTAATGAGAATTTGGGCTTACGATTGGGGTTCCGCCATTTATGCTCGTATTATCTAGTTTATGGACAAAGCAAGTCGTCGATCGTTTACTAGTGTCGAATGTATGTTGCAATTAATTGGAGTAAATTTTTTAAATCTCTTATGCAAACATGCAATCGTTTTATGCTACCTTAAAATAATAGTTAACATTTTCTAATCAATTTGATATTTTTACCTATTTTGCAATACTTACATCACGAGTACATGGCGACGACATGCCCAATTCTGGACGATCCGTCCGTAGATTTTTGGCCCAGGATATTTCGTTGGTCAAAGGCGAATGGAAAGTGGGCAAATGGTACTCAACGTTTTAATATCTTGACCAACCAACACTAGCTTGAGATGCGGTCACCCGAATCTAGCATTTGATAGCTGTATGAGACTTTAGCATTCCGTCACAATGATATAATCGAATATGCTTACTATTTATCCGGGTTGCGAATAATTTTTTGAGATCCCTTATTTAAGTTTTTTTGGTAGTTGGGTGAGAGGTGGCACCCACCAACTGACGAGCACAATATACATAGCAGACAAACCCCCATATAATATTTGGTCAATCCCCGAACAAGACTTCCAAGCTACTTTTGCCCAAAATTGGCTGATTGCAAATGATGACATATCCGTTGTGTCCCAAGAAGAATATAATGTATATTGGAAGGAAGTTGCGCAGGGGCAATTACTATCGTCGATAGCAAAATATGTCAATGTAGATATGGTAGGAGTTAATGCCGTTGTACCATCATCCTTACACATCCCACGGGCACCGACACCAAATAATGAGTCGTTCGAGTATCAGACACAATTGTCATCTAATGGTCCTACAAAGATACAGCCGTCGAGGCAGGATTGGATGGTAGACGTCGACCTCCCCCAGGGGATATCAAATAGTAGCTTCGATCGCAACAACCATCGCCTCGAGGTGGTTGAACCTTTTAAGATGGAACTGTTGTTGTATAACATTCATTTTGGTCATATCCAACTCCATTATGTATGACTGCTCTCAGCCTAGACTCACAAGATGATATTATTTTTTTGTAAGTTGATCAGCCCTCTTCATTTCAATAAACGCATCCATTTGAGAATCAAATTTCATTTCACGACTCTACTTCCACTCTTGCTTGCTTTTAGACATTTCATTGAATCCTTCACAATGCTTGAGTAGTGCTGTGTTACAATCCAAGCTATCAGAACGTGCACGTTGACGAGCACGCTGTTTCTCCCCCTTTCTGCCTGGGGGTCTGTACGGTACGTCCCGTACACCTGGACTGTCCTCTGAGTCTAGAGGCGTAGGGATGTCGCTGTTCCCCAGTGTGTTTCATAAATCAAATTTTGGCAAGTCTTTAAAAATTTGGTAGCAATTATCAAACATGAATTATTTGATGGTTTCAGCGTGGTATGCCTCGTGGGACTATTGAACCGCATTATACTCTTGCGTGCTGCTTCCTTGATTATTAAGTTGGTGAAAAAGCTTTGCAACACATGTCATTACACGTTGCGATATATGATTGCAATTCATTGAAAGCATGGTTATCATATGTTAAATAAAAATTCCATTCATGTTGTATTCATCCATGACAACATCCCAAAATGTCCTTTGCGATATCGAGTTGCCTTCAATACTTCGAGCCGTATATTTTGCATAAACGCTACATAAAATCTCATCTTCTTCGGGAGTCATATTTGGTTTGACGTGAGCTAGACGTTGAACCACCCACATTGGTTTGTTGACAAGACGACATTATTTTGCAAAATTGAAATATATCAAAACAACACAAATTTGAGAATAAAATGAGATGGTTATAGCTTCTGTTTTGAAGGCTATCTATACTAACAGAGAAATCACGCCGTTAGTTTATTACTGGGCAGTAAATACTTCCTTTGAACTTTATTAGTTTGCAGGAATTCCAACGGACTTCAGAAGTTCCTAGGAAGGATTTACAGAATTTGTAGCCATTCTCCAAATTTGAAGAATGACTACAAATAGAGTTGGAGAATCTGCTAAAATCTTCCCACCACTGCAGCCTTACCAATTTGTAAACTTACGGAATGCGTTGGATTTTTATATCACCATTGTGGATGCTCTAAGAGGATAAAGGATATATGGTGTTATACAATTCAATTAGAAATTCTAGTAGTTCAGTTGCGTTATACGAGATAGGTGGTGTTAAGAGTCAAAATTTCATACGAAATAGTGGTCGGATGAGAGGCTGTTTATGTACATATTGAAACATTCTTGAAGAGAGTTTAAAGAAGAAAAATAAGTCCATAATAGCTTTAAATGAGTTTGAGTTACCATAAAGAAAATATAACATGTCATTACAAATTGATAGTTTTATCTATTTATTTATGGTTAATTATGGATTTACCCAATAAACTTTACCCCTTTTCCCACTTTGGTCCTTATACAATTTTTGATAGATATAATCATATAACACTACATTATCATTTTGTTGCCAAATAATTTATGATGTTAAGTAATAACTAATAAAAATATGATGTGGCATTACATGGCATCCTAGTGTACTATTTGAAAAAAAAAATACATGACAATCACCACTCACCAAGAACACCCGCAATAACACCCATCACCAATTGAATAAACAAATGTAGAAGCATAAGTGATTGGGGATATTTTCATACTTTTGTCATTAGATATTTTGAGAGGCTTTTAGATAGATGATGTCGTTCTTTTGAGGCCACTATCTTGTGACACCATCTTTTTAGAACCCTATCCCTTATTCCATAATACTCTATAAATATGATGCTCCTCACTATTTGTACTCAATACTTTATTTTGAGAGATGAATTAGAAAGATAATTTAGGCCTTTGGCCTCTAAATATTGTTGTTGTTATTATGGCAATGTAGTGTAGTTTCTCAGATTAAATCGCTTTTGCTCCCAACTACATATCAAATTGGTATCAGAAGGACGTAGTTCTTGGATGCTCAAACATGGGTGTTGATGATTAGAATTTTGCGTGGTGTCAACCAAACAAGACAAGAACCACCGCTACTACCGAGATCAGGCTCCCACATAGCATGAACTCCACCATCAGCCTTCCTCATTCAAAAAAATCAAAGGGGTCTGAAAAATGGGGGTCAAACCCTATCCTCTTTGATGCCCAGCATCACTGTCATACACCGATATCGATTCAACCAGCCACCAGCCCCACCGACCCAAGCAACGATTGACGAACACAACCTAGCCTTGTGCGAGTGACTTCACACTATTCTAGAGCAAATCCGTCTGTCCCCCATCAACCGTTCTCCTTGCGACACCCGATCCAAATTTATCTATGATAGATCAAGAGACACCGACCCATTGTTGGCATTTTCGACTACCTCTGTTCGTTCGACAACCTCTCCTCATGCTGAAAACCCTTGGTCTGAACCCCAAACCTACTTCACCACCATCAGACCAAACCCTAGCTAGGGTTTCTCAAGAGGATGAGGTAAAACACGTATTTCAAAGCTAACCCACTTGTATTTGAGACTTCCTTTAACCCTAAAATTTTTTAGCCCACCATTTATAATTCTCAATTAGCCCCTACAACTTTTATTCCACACAACTCTCTGAAAATTACAACCTCACCCATGACTTACACAAAAGTGACACACACCACTCAATTTATAGAAATTACACATGTCCCCTCCAACTTCGAATATTTACAAACCAACCACTAACTTTCCAAAAATCCCATACTTCACCCCAACATAGAGCCCCTTACACACCTAAACCTCATGGATTCGTCCTCCCTCTTTGCTGTCCGCCTCTCATCGAGAATATTCCTGATTCCACCTCATGTATCGCTCTCAGGTGCACACTCCATTTTTAGTTGGCGGGATATGTTTTGTCACTGCCAAGCGAAGTGTGCTGTACTGCGTCCCATCCTATCCTGATAGTTTATGGATACCCCTAGCTAGTGGACGTTAAACATGTCCCTGTGATGTATCATACCATTTTTAGTAGTTCTGAGCCTACCAATGATTTCGTTTAGTTGAGAACAATCATCTTCTTCACCCGTTGCACATCTAATGGGCATTTGTGCACAATCATCCACTCTTCAGGCCGTTCCATATTGGGTGGGTCGAAGGGGTAACTTCAATGATGATATCGAGATTGTCACATCAAAGAAGAACTATGTACAGTTTTTTACATGTATGTTTGTCATTTACTTTAAGGATGACCTTGGCAGTACTATCACTCAATCATACATGATTGCCATGCACCTACACCTAGACCTGTCAAAATACACGATAACCCGTTAACACGACACGACCCGACACGAAATTATAAGTTAATGGGTTTACCCTTATTGGGTTTGGGTCATTAACGGGTTGACACGGTAGACCCGTTAACACTAACGGTTCGGGTTTAAAAATTTACATGTACCCGTTTTAACCCGTTTCTACCCGTTAACACCCATTAACACTAACGGGTACTATAGGGTCACCCAACCCGTACCCAATAACAATAACCATTAAAACCCATTATTTCTAAATCTTTAAAGACTAACAGGTGCTATAGGGTCACCCAATCTATACCCAATAAAAATTACAATTAAAATCCAATATTTTTAAAGTATTGAAGACTAACGGGTATTATAGGGTCACCCAACCCGTTACCCATTTCGACCCAAAATGATTCGTTAATATTAATGGGTGTTAACGGTTTGGGTCGTGTACCCGTTAATATTAACGGGTCGTGTTTGGGTATTGTTATTAGACCCGTTAGGCTTAACGGGTCGTGTACGGGTTAAGGGTGTTTTCACCCGTTAACCCGTTAACCCGACCCGTACACGACCCAAACCGACCCGTTGACAGGTCTACCTACACCTTCTAGTACCTGTGCCAAATCATCCATCTATGTTCGATGTGCGAGCTTCGATTGCTTCTACCATTAACCCTCATTATTTCTCACGATGGCTTTACCACCGAAGAAACTAAGAGTGAGTTGTGTTATGCACTTATTAGTCTGATTGGCACACAGGAAACTGATATACCAATTGAGATGACGAACCTCTTGGACTATTATGCTGATGTATGCATTCCACCAGACAAACTCCCACCGTTTCAAGACATTCAACAAGATATCAAATTTGTGCTCGAATCTTCTCAACCCAACTTATCGCATTATAAAATGTCACCCACCTAGCATGAGAATATTATGACGCAAGTTTTTGAGTTATGTGATCGAGGATTTATTAGAGAGAGTATGCCCTTGTTCCATGTTCCAACCCTTATCACCGCTAAGAAGGATGGAAGTTGGAGGATGTGTGTGGATAACAGAGATATCAATAAGATTACCATTAAATATCAGTTTCCCATTCCCTTCCTCGAGGATATGCTTGACCAGTTACATGGGGCATGAATCTTATCTAAACTTGACTTGAAGAGTGGAAACCATCAAATTCAGATGTGACCCGGAGATGAGTGGAGTACTGCCCTCAAGACGAAGGATGGCTTATACGAGTGGAAGGTTATGCCATTCAGGTTATCTAATACCCTTTTTACTTTAATACACGTTATGACCCATATCCTTAGTCCTTTTCTCAACAAATTTGTGGTGGTTTACTTCGATGACATATTATTTATAGTTGTTCGGAGGAAGATAATTTTTCCCAAGTGACACATGTCCTGACCATCCTCCGTTCCAAGCAATTTTACCTCAACATGAAGAACTGTTCATTCATGGTCCTATCCATCACCTTCTTGGGGTATGTAGTCTTTGGTGATGGTGTGCGAGTTGATTCTTTAAAATCCAAGCCATTGTAGATTGCCCCCCCACTTCTATCTCACAGGTGTAAAATTTCCACGACCTTGCAAGCTTCTACCGCTACTTCGTTATTGAGTATAGTTCTGTGATAACTCCTACCATAAATTAGATGAGTACTTCTTCCAATATTGAGTTTCTGTGGACGAATTCTACCGATCATGCCTTTCGACGCATCAAGACCCTTATAACCACTATTCCTAGTCTAGAACTTAATAATTTTTCCAGCTCTTTGAGTTATCTTGCGATGCCTGCACGACGTGAATTGATGTTGTTTTGAGGCATAATGGTAAATCGGTTGCATTCTTGAGCCAGAAGCTCTCAGGGTAGCCCTAAATTATTCGACATATGACCTCAATTTCAACGGTGCCGTCAAAGCTCTCAAATACTGGTAATCTGTTACACCCCGCCTAATTAAACCTTGGGTGATCAAGCCTTATTTTAATTTAAACAGGTTTCTTAAATGGTTCATTCTTAGCATCACTGTCGAAAGCTTTTTAATTTACTAACCACCTAAATGAAAATAAGCGAGTGCCAAATTTTATCTTCTTTAAACAGAACAATTAATCCAAAATCAACACAATATAATTCTAGTAATATTTAAAACAGTTGCATAAATAACTGAATGCAGATAAAGTCTTGCCGAAAACCACGGCCAATAAAAGACAACTCAAAATCCAGAATCAGAATAACTGTAGAAGTAAATATAGGACAACATGTCCCAACTAAGAGTACTAAAACTGAGATCCTGTACTAGAACTGAAAAAGAGGAAGCGTCTGAACAATCCCTGCAACATCCACACGTGCTGCAGCTCCCAAATCCCTGGAATGAAATCATGCTGGGTGTCCCTGTGGCTGGGCACCTAAAAGGTTTTTAAAATTTTTACATAGCAAGAGTTAGTAATCAAAATATTTGAAAATATTTTGCAAGCAGTTATCACAATTGAGTTATTGATTACACATATTAAAGTTTCACATAGCTTCCTTGAACTTTCTCACCTCTCTTCTATAGTGCATGTCTAACGAGGACACTTAGTTCACCTAGTTATACTACCCATAAGCGTAGGTAACTTATTTACTGCTCGTTATCCTTATGCTTGTAATAATTACATCACGCTATAAATTATTACTAAGATATTTACAATTCATTTCATTATCTACTATTCTCAATCTGTAGATTATGCACATAGAATACATTTTATCATACAATTATGTATTTAATATCAGTTATCACTAACATATCCTTTTACCACACATAAAGGACTTTTGGTTCGAAATGATTCATCGACCCCAAGTAAGAGTTGGTTCGGAATGATCCATCGACCCCAACTATTTAAAAATATAAATATGTACACTTATTCTGGTACATGACTCTTTCATCGCGACACCAGTTTAAAGTTTGGTTCGACATATTTCATTGACCCCAAACATATAATAACTTTATGTTAGTTCGGAATGTCACATCGACCCTAACATAATTAATTTAGGTAAAATTCTCTTAACCCAAACTTTTATATAATTTAGTAGGTACACACTTGACCTATCCAATCATGCCCGTACGTAATATATTTTACTTATATTCACCGTACTCATTATTTTATAATTTATTTGACTATTGTATTTATTCGAGTATTTAACTTTAACCTACTGGTATTTTTTTTTCCAGAATTTAATCTCACTCTTTCCGTAGCTAAATTCTCACAATCCCAACATACGGCTCAATCGATCGTTCTCCCGTTGGTCCATTTCTCCAAAATTCCCACTCAATCATTTATGAAGAAATCTAACGGTACACCTACTGGTATTTATGAAGTCTCCTTATAGGTAAAATATCATCACTAAGGTTCCCATTAAGCGACGGTAATTAAAAATAAATTTATTCACAAAATTCTCTAAAGTCCAGCCAGGGTCGATCGATCGATCGATTGCTCGATCGATCAAGCAGTGACAGACCCAGTTTGCCTTCTTCATGCGGGTTTCACCATTTTTATCTTTCTATCATCTTTCTTTCTTTTATGATAATCCACCATATTTGCAACCAACAATTTCTAATCATTCCTACATGTTCTGGGACGATTACTAACAATTTAAAACAACAAAATCATTATAAATCTTGGCCAAATTAGCTAAAAATCTTACTAATATTCAAGAACCCTAAAAATACATTCTTCACATCTTTCATCATAGTTCCAGATTTTTAGTTCGATTTAATCATCTAATTTTCTATGATATCAGAATATTTGGAGATCCAAAAATGTCCTACATGCAATCCCTACCAATCATGGATCATAATCAATTATTTTTCTCCCAAAAGTATCATAAAAACCATGTTCTTCATAAAGCTTAAATATGGGTATTATAACTCAATTTATTTTTCAAATAACCACTTACCTTATGATTTGTAGGGTCTGATTTCGTGGTTGTTGATGATGTTTGATGATTTTGATCCTTAAATCCTCCTTCCCAAAAAATTTGTGGTGAAATCTCCTTAGAATTTCCCCTCCTTCCTTCTTTTGCCTTAGGAAATTGCCTCTTTCTCTTCTCTAATGGCTATGGTGTATATTCTTTCTTTCTAACCCTAGCCTCAACTCTTATAAGATGATTTAGGGTTTCAAAATTCGTAGGTCTACTTACCCATAAATGTAAAGAGACTAAAGTGCCCTCGAATGGTCCCGATTTAGCCCGAAAATGACCCGACACTCTACTAGTACCCCCGGGTACACTATTTTGACTAATTCGACCCTTTTAGAATCATCTGTGGACTCTAAATTATCGTTTGAGTCTCTTAAAATATTTTTCTAATCTCATCATCAATTTTTTTATTTACGCGTGACACTCGATTGAGATAACTCAGGTGTGACACCCCACCTAATTAAATACCGGGCAATCACTCCTTTATTAAATTAAAATCAAGGTGAACAGTTGGTTTATTCTTAGCATCACTATCGTAAAAGTAACTTTTCCAATTTAAACACCCTAAATAATTAAGCTAAGTGTCAAAACCATTTTTAGACATTACTTTCCAAATTTTATTTTATAAACCATCATTTAAAACTTTTCATAATTCACAATTAAAGAATCACACAACAACTATCCTGAAACATAAAATCCAAATGATCAAACATTCAACTAATTGAACCCAACATTTAATACTCAAAGTAAGACATCCTGACAATAATAAATCCCAAAGTGCAAATACTGGAAATAAATGAATTACAATATCCAATAAAACAACTGAATAATGGAAAAGGGCGACACATGCCCAACTGATAAAATAAATGCTAGAAGTGGAATCAAGAAATGAGGTCGTCTAAGCAAGAGGCCTGCAACTTCCACCTAAGCTGCAGCGCGTTCTTTCCAAAGGATCCTATGCAAGACGCCCCTGTGACTGGGCACCTGTAATATATACATATATATACAAGAGAGAAAAGAAAATGGAAACGGGTCAGAGACCGATTGTAAAAACGATTTAAAATTTGTTTAGCAAGTATTTAAAATGTTTACTGGCCAATGCAACAACATATTAGTGCGACACTCCCTTGAGAAATTCTCACCTCTCTTCTAATGTGCACGCCTATCGTACTAACCTTCCCAACGGTTTAACTTATCTTATCTTATGTCGCTCGTAAGATTTAAACTGACAAATTCAACTGTTTAAGAGGTTAATTTCATTTAACAACATAGTTCTCATTTAACCTTATTTACTAATAAAGTCTCTCCGCAATATATTATACTTTTCAAACACTTATTCCCAAATTGAAATAATTATTCATGTCTTACTTACCATAAACACAGTAGGTAGTTCCCAAATTCTAGAATTTAATATATATATATATTAAATACTCATATAATATATATATTCTATCGGCACCCCACATAATAATTATGGTGCGGGCATACTCTCCTATCCAGTCCCCGTATCACTCGTACTAAGGGAAATACAAGTTCAGAATCACTCTCGAACTGTAAAAACACAAACACAAACAATGTTGAGGCGAAGCATAGATTCCAGGTCTCTAAGAGGTCAGCACATGCCCTCACGTCTCTTAGGACCGTCTGAACTATCGATTCGATAGCCTGTACCGAAGAATTTCTATCTTCTAGGGTACGAGTCAATATCCCCCATAAAGGCTCATCGAGATAAGATTGTCCCAGCGCGGTAACCTCAGGGATAACAAGTAGCGCGGACATGATTTTCACACGTATATAGTATATGCATAAACACAGTCATATAAATATTCTACTATTACCATATCAAATTTAGGTACATCTCATAACCCATAATTATGACATTTGTTCTTATTACTCGTTATTTAGTTATCACGTATAACGTTTGCCTCTTATCTTAATTTGTGGGATTTTCCAACTTATCAAGTGACACTCGTGAATTTCTATACTCCCAAGTGTAATTTCAGTAGGTACTCATTTATTTTCCGACGTAACTATCCTACGCGTCTCCTTCTTTAATACATAGTTCCATCGTCCCTTATATGTAAACATCCCCGAAAATGGGAATCTCGTCTTACATTAAAGGTTTCATAGTTTTAATAAGTCCTACTGGTCTTCTTTATCTCCCAAAATATTTTAATAAGGATGTCCAAAGATTATTACTCATTTAAATTGAATTCAACTATTTAGAAGGGGAATATGAGTCTGCCAGGAGGGGTCGGTCGATCGATGGCAGGAGCTCGATCGATCGATGCGTCGATCGATCGATACTCCTGGTTCGATCGATCGATCAAACAGGTATGACAAATTCTGCAGAAAACCAGTTACGGGTTCTATCATCCAACATCATTCAAATCCAAATTTTTAACTCCCAAACTCCCAGAAATTTATACAACAAACGTCCTAAACCCAAATGGACAATATTTAACGTAAAGCATGCGAGTTTTCATCAAGATTCATGGATTAAAAGTGCCCAAATTCATACAATACTCATGAACCCTAAAAATTTCTTTAACTTAATTCAAATCATTCTTTATCCAGAAATTCTACTTATAATTCATCATAAATACGTGGTTAAACGTCTACATATGAAGGGGATTTCCAGATTATCATTTATATCACTAAAACATGAAATTTTCTAATCTCCAACATGGTTTTTTTTTCATAGAACTCATCCTAATCAACTATAAACTAACATGAATGAAGCATTAACGAAATTAAGCAAGATAAATACTTGCCTGGAAATATTTGTCTCTGGTTTGTGGTTGAAATCAGCGTGGTTGTAATCCTTATCACGCGATCTATCATTTGGCGGCGACGGCGGCGCAAACGGAGGAGTTTTCGGCCTAGAACTCCTTGGTAACCTCTTCCTTTCCTTCTCCAATGGCTGCCACTTGGTTTTGGTTGTGTTAACCCTATAAGACAACCCTAAGCATCTGATATAACCCTTGCAAATTCGTGGGTTTAATTACCCAAAATTACAAAATGTCCAAAATGCCCTCCCGGGGTACTAATTAAGCCTAAAAATGCCCCGAGACCCAAACTAAACCCCCGGGTACACTTTTCTGACTATATCGACCCTTCCGGACACTTTGGCGCACTCAAAATGACCATACGAGCAACTTATAATTTATTCACTTTTTATTAATCGATATTTAGTCCCGACACGACACAGGCGCGTCCCGACTTAAATTTCCAAAATTGTCATTTTATTCACTCGTGACATTTAATAAAACCAATATCATATATTACTTTGCTCATTCGTAATAATCAACAAGTTTCCCATACTTACTAACTCACATCGCGTTAGTAATTATTAAAAATAATTAATTTTCGGATTTATATTAAATTAATATCTCACATTAAATTTAATAAATCCCCAAATTTAGAAAGCATAAAAATACGGGGATTACATACTTCCCCCCCTAATAATGGAATTTTGTCCCTAAATTTGGAAAATAAGGCATACCTGGTAAGAATAAATCTGGGTATCTCTCGCGCATATCTGCGTCGCGCTCCCAGGTGGATTCCTCCACATTATGATGCTCCCACTGGACTCGTACAAGTGGAACTACCTTCGACCTCAATCTCCTCTCGCTATGGTCTAGGATAGCCACTGGTCTCTCCTTGTAAGAGCTGTCAGGCTGTAAGTCTATCTCTTCTATCGCGATATGGGTGTGGGCCATATCATCCCAAAGGTATCGTCTCAACGACGAGATGTGGAATACATCGTGGATGCGATGTAAATGCTCTGGCCGTCCCAATCTGTATGCTACCGGTCCAACCCTCTCTATAATGGAAAATGGTCCCACGTACCTTGGGGCCAATTTCCCTTTCTTCCCGAACCTCATCACTCCTTTCATAGGAGATACCCGTAGTAATACTTGGTCCCCCACATTAAACTCTCGAAAGAACCGTTTCGCATCGGCGTAGCTTTTCTTCGTGTCCCGGGCTACCAGAATGCGACTCCGGATAATCTCAATCCTCACGGAGGTTTCCTGAATCACCTCTGGTCCGAGCAACTTGTTATCCCCCACCTCTAGCCAACACGTTGGGGAATGACAAGGCCTGCCATACAAAGCCTCGAATGGAGCCATGACAATCGTGAACTGATAAGAGTTATTATAAGCGAACTCTACCAGTGGAAGATGTGGCTCCCAACCTCCTCCAAAGTCAAGGACACACAAGCATAGCATATCCTCCAACATATGATTAGTACGCTCTGTTTGTCCATCTGTCTGTGGGTGATAAGCTGAACTCAACCTCAACTCTGTACCCATAGCCTCCTGAAAGCTCTCCCAGAAATGCGATACGAAAATTTTGTCTCTATCTGACACAATATTCAGGGGCACCCCATGTAATTTGATAATCTCAGCAATGAACAACTGAGCATACTGACCCGTGGTATAGTCTGTCCGCACCGGCAGAAAATGAGCCACCTTGGTCTAACGGTGCACAATCACCCAGATGGAGTCGTGGCCCCGTTGTGATGTAGGTAACCCAGTAATAAAATCCATAGAAATACTCTCCCACTTCCACGCGGGTATTTCCAATGGCTGAAGCAACCCTGACGATTTCTGATGGTCCACCTTTACCAGCTGGCAGGTAGAACACTTGGACACGAACTCCGCAGTGTCCTTTTTTATTCCACTTCACCAGTATTACCGTCTCATATCCTGGTACATCTTATCTCCTCCAGGTTGAACCGCAAATCGGGACCCGTGAGACTGGGTCATCACTGCATGACGTAAGTCTGCTCCTTCTGGTACCACCAATCTCCCTTTAAACCTCAAACCCCCATCATAACTAACAGAATAGGACTCGCCACCCTCAGCTAAAAGTCGTATAATCTGCTCCTGGCAAAATGGGTCTGTGGTCTGTGTATGTATCACCCTCGTAACGATCTCGGGTGTCACTGCCATGACAGATATGAAGGAACGGGCTACTGCATCCTAGTGACCTAAATCTTTCCACTTTGCTTTCCAGACATTCGCTACATCGTCTACCGGTCTACGGCTCAACGCATCAGCAACTACGTTGGCCTTCCTCGGATGGTACTGTATGTCAAACTGATAGTCCTTCACAAACTCTAACCACCTACGCTGATGCATATTCATCTCTCGCTGAGTGAAGAGGTATTGCAGTGACTTGTGGTCTGTGAATAAGCAAAATTTCTCTCCCAATAAATAGTGCCTCCAAATCCTCAATGCAAAGACGACCGCTGCTAACTCTAGGTCGTGTGTGGGGTAATTCTTCTCGTGCGGCTTCAACTTGCGAGAGGCAAATGCTATAGCCTTCTCCTCCTGCTGAAGTACTCCTCCAAGTCCATGTAAATAAGCATCGGTGTAAATCGGGTACTCCACGCCCGGCTTAGGTAAAGCAAGGGCCAGTGCTGAAGTAAGATTGTCTTTCAGCTCGTCGAAATCCAATTGACAAGCATCATCCCAAACGTATGGCACCCCCTTGCGAGTCAGGTTCGTCAATGGACCCGCTATTTTGGAGAACCCTCAGATGAATATCCTATAGTATCCGGCTAATCCCAAGAAACTACGTACTTCCGTCGGTGTCCTGGGTTGTCCCCACTCCCTCACCGCTGACACTTTGCTCGGGTAAACTGCTATCCCTTGTTTAGAAACAACATTCCCCAAGAACTACACTTTACGTAATAAAAATCCGTACTTCTCGTACATAGCATACAACTGATGCTCTCGTAGATTCTGAAGAACCTGTCTCAAGTGCTCGACATGCTCCTCCTCAGAGTGTGAATATATCAGGATGTCATCTATGAAGACGATGACAAACTGATCCAAGAACTCTCTGAACACTCGATTCACCAAGTCCATGAATACGGCTGGAGCATTTGTGAGTCCAAATGGCATCACTCTGAACTCATAGGATCCATATCTCGGCAAGAAAGCAGTATTTGAAACATCCTGATCCCTAAGACATAGCTGATGGTACCATGACCTCAGATCTATCTTCGAAAAGAAAGTTGCTCCCCTCAGCTCGTCGAACAGGTCATCGATTCGAGGCAACGAATACTTGTTCCGTATCGTGACCTTATTCAGCTCCCGGTAGTCCACACATAGCCTCAGTGAACCATCTCTCTTTTTCATAAACAAAACTGGAGCACCCCAAGGTGAGGTACTCCTGCGAATGAATCGCTGTCCTAACAGCTGCTCTATCTGATCCCATAACTCTCGCATATCCGTCGGAGCCATACGGTATGGAGTGCGTCCTATAGGACGAGTATCCGATAATAAATCTATGATAAAGTCTATCTCTCGACTGGGGGGTAGGCCTGATATCTCCTGAAATACATCGGAATACTCACGAACAACTGGGATCAAGTCTAAGGGAATCGCAACCTCCTTAGAGGTATCCTCCTCTATGTAATACAAACGAGCGATCGAGCCTCCCTCTAGGCGAGGCATCGCCACTACAAACATCTCTTATCGCGGAATGGCAAAGACAATATTCCCATTGAAATAATCTATCATGGCTCTGTAAGCTGCGAGCCAATCCATACCAATAATAACGTCGTGCTTATGCATATCTAAGACCAACATGTCTACTGGTAATACCAAGCTACCAATATCTACCCCCACTCCCCGGCATATAAAGAAAATTATCGATCCATTTCCCAATAGTGAGTCTACACACGTCACAGTGCTCTCCGCTGTGGCTAATAACCCTAAGGCCTTCGCAAAATGGGTAGCTATAAAATAGTGCGTCACCCCAGTATCAAATAAAACCCGACCCATAGTACCATGGATAGGAAACATACCCTCAATCGCGGGCGGTGCCTGTGGAGCTGCTGCCTGGTGGACGTTATAGACACGTCCGTACTGTAACTTCCCCTGCTGCACTGGAGCGACTGGAATGGCTGGTAGGGCTGGTACCTGAGCTGGTGCGGGGAGGGTGGCTAGAAAATGTGGCCTCTGTGGATCATTACGGGCACCCTGCTGCTGTGGGGCCTTATCACCCTCTGGACAATCCTGGCGCTTATGGCCATGCTTGCCGCACATAAAACATCAGCCTCTGAAATCACCTCCCCTCTGACCCTGCTGACCACGGTCCTGTTGGCCGTTACCGCCCCACCACTGGCCCTGATGAAAACGCTGTTGGCCCTGTTGGACTTGCTGCTGACCCTGCTGCTGGCGGTGTTGGCCTTACTGGCCCTGCTGATTAGGCTGGTCCTGCTGACCCTGCATAAATCTCCCAAATCCCTACCTGGAATCACCTGATCAGAACCGCTTGGCAGGGTCCCCCTGATGGGAACTCTGCTCATGCTGACGAGTCTGCTCCTGAGATGTCGGTGCTCCACTAGTGCCACTACCCCCTGTCCTGCCCTGCTGGCCGGACTCTCCTGCCCTCTTACTTCCCTGCAGATGGAAGCGATGATCCAGGCAGTGTAGTAAAGCAGCATTGAGTACATCTGTGAAGGTACTCAGAGACAGATTCCCTATAAGGTGCTGACGGATCCTCCAAGCTAACCCGTCCACAAACAATAGTATCTTCTTACCCTCAGCGGGTGCCTCATCTGGCACTATAGTGAGAAGTCTTGTGAACTCCTCTTCATACTCAGCAACATTGGAATTTTCCTGCTTGAAGTTCAGTAACTTTCGCCTCATCTCAGTTTGCACGACGGATGGAAAATACTTGCGGTCAAATCGCTCCCAGAATGACTGAATCGGAATAGTATCCCTCTCCTCCAAGGTGGTGGTGGACTCCCACCACTGCAAAGCGGCCCCCACTAGCTTAAATGAGGTCAACAACTGTTTCTGCACGTCCGTGCACTCATACATACGCAGATGCCTCTGGATATCTTTCTTCCATTGGCTGACGATGATGATATCTGAACTACCCGAGAACTCAGGGGGATGCGCCTTCTGAAAGGCATACCTAACCCGCTCCCATTATGATGGAAGCTGTGCAGGTACTGGCGCCACTGCCTGAATCTGGGGTGGAGCCTGCTGTATTACTGCCAACGCGGCATTCACCGCCTGAGAAACAATAACGGCTACCTCTTTAGCATTCATCGTTCCCTGAGCCGGAGCTGCTGGCTGCTCGGCTTGGGCACGCCTATCCTTTGGTGCACGTCTCGGAGGCATCTTAAACGTGAAGAAATTTATTAGTCTTACAGTTATTATCAAATCTTAAATAGCTGAAGACGTAATCGTAAAAGCAAGAATACAACAATCCTAAAATAGGGCTCTATAACAAAAATGTTAAGCTGAAAGCGAAATAAGCCGTACAGATCCTAAGGACACTAGAACCTGATGCTCTGATACCACCTGTGACACCCCGCCTAATTAAATACCGGGCGATCACTCCTTTATTAAATTAAAATCAAGGTGAACAGTTGGTTCATTCTTAGCATCACTGTCGTAAAAAGTAACTTTTCCAATTTAAACATCCTAAATAATTAAGCTAAGTGTCAAAACCATTTTTAGACATTACTTTCCAAATTTTATTTTATAAACCATCATTTAAAAATTTTCATAATTCACAATTAAGAATCACACAACAACTATCCTGAACCATAAAATCCAAATGATCAAACATTTAACTAATTGAACCCAACATTTAATACTCAAAGGAAGACATCCTGACAATAATAAATCCCAAAGTGCAAATACTGGAAATAAATGAATTACAATATCCAATAAAACAACTGAATAATGGAAAAGGGAGACACATGCCCAACTGATAAAATAAATGCTAGAAGTGGAATCAAGAAATGAGGTCGTCTAAGCAAGAGGCCTGCAACTCCCACCTAAGCTGCAGCGCGTTCCGTCCAAAGGATCCTATGCAAGACGCCCCTGTGGCTGGGCACCTGTAATATATACATATATATACAAGAGAGAAAAGAAAATGGAAACGGGTCAGAGACCGATTGTAAAAATGATTTAAAATTTGTTTAGCAAGTATTTAAAATGTTTACTGCCCAATGTAACAACATATTAGTGCGAAACTCCCTTGAGAAATTCTCACCTCTCTTCTAATGTGCACGCCTATCGTACTAACCTTCCCAACGATTTAACTTATCTTATCTTATGTCGCTCGTAAGATTTAAACTAACAAATTCAACTGTTTAAGAGGTTCATTTCATTTAACAACATAGTTCTCATTTAACCTTATTTACTAATAAAGTCTCTCCGCAATATATTATACTTTTCAAACACTTATTCCCAAATTGAAATAATTATTCATGTCTTACTTACCATAAACACAGTAGGTAGTTCCCAAATTCCAGAATTTAATATATATATTAAATACTCATATAATATATATATTCTAACGGCACCCCACATAATAATTATGGTGCGGGCATACTCTGCTATCCAGTCCCCGTATCACTCGTACTAAGGGAAATACAAGTTCAGAATCACTCTCGAACTGTAAAAACACAAACACAAACAATGTTGAGGCGAAGCATAGATTCCAGGTCTCTAAGAGGTCAGCACATGCCCTCACGTCTCTTAGGACCGTCTGAACTATCGATTCGATAGCCTGTACCGAAGGATTTCTATCTTCTAGGGTACAAGTCAATATCCCCCATAAAGGCTCATCGAGATAAGACTGTCCCAGCGCGGGCATGATTTTCTAATGTATATAGTATACACATAAACACAGTCATATAAATATGCTACTATTACCATATCAAATTTAGGTACATCTCATAATCCATAATTATGACATTTGTCCTCATTACTCGTTATTTAGTTATCACGTTTGACGTTTGTCTCTTATCTTAATTTTTGGGATTATTCCAACTTATCAAGTGACACTCGTGAATTTTTATACTCCCAAGTGTAATTTTAGTAGGTACTCATTTATTTTCCAACGTAACTATCCTACGCGTCTCCTTCTTTAATACATAGTTCCATCGTCCCTTATATGTAAACATCCCCGAAAATGTGAATCTCGTCTTACATTAAAGGTTTCATATTTTTAATAAGTCCTACTGGTCTTCTGTATCTCCCAAAATATTTTAATAAGGATGTCCAAAGATTATTACTCATTTAAATTGAATTCAACTATTTAGAAGGGGAATATGAGTCTGCCAGGAGGGGTCGATCGATCGATGAAAGGAGCTCGATCGATCGATACTCTTGGTTCGATCAATCGATCAAACACGTATGACGAATTCTGCAGAAAACCAGTTACGGGTTCTATCATCCAACATCATTCAAATCCAAAGTTTTAACCCCCAAACTCCCAGAAATTTATACCACAAACGTCCTAAACCCAAATGGACAATATTTAACGTAAAACATGTGAGTTTTCATCAAGATTTATGGATTAAAAGTACCCAAATTCATACAATACTCATGAACCCTAAAAATTTCTTTAACTTAATTCAGATCATTCTTGATCCAGAAATTCTACTTCTAATTCATCATAAATCCATGGTTAAACCTTTACATATGAAGGGGATTTCCAGATTATCATTTATATCACTAAAACATGAAATTTTCTAATCTCCAACATGGGTTTTCTTTCATAGAACTCATCGTAATCAACCCTAAACTAACATGAATGATGCATTAACAAAATTAAGCAAGGTAAATACTTATATGGAAATATTTGTCTCTGGTTTGTGGCTGAAATCAACGTGGTTGTAATCCTTATCACTCGATCTATCGTTTGGCGGCGACGGCGGCGCAAACGGAAGAGTTTTCGGCCTAGAACTCCTTGGTAACCTCTTCCTTTCCTTCTCCAATGGCCGTCACTTAGTTTTGGTTGTGTTAACCCTAGAAGACAACCCTAAGCATCTGATATAAACCTTGCAAATTCGTGGGTTTAATTACCCAAAATTACAAAATGCCCAAAATGCCCTCCTGGGGTACTAATTAAGCCTAAAAACGCCCCGAGACCCAAACTAAACCCCCGGGTACACTTTTCTGACTATCTCGACCCTTCCGGACACTTTGGCGCACTCAAAACGACCATACAAGCAACTTATAATTTATTCACTTTTTATTAATCGATATTTAGTTTCAACACGACACAGGCGCGTCCCGACTTAAATTTCCAAAATTGTCATTTTATTCACTCGTGACATTTAATAGAACCAATATCATATATTACTTTGCTAATTAGTAATATTCAACAAGTTTCCCATACTTACTAACTCACATCGCGTTAGTAATTATTAAAAATAATTAATTTTTGAATTTACATTAAATTAATATCTCACATTAAATTTAATAAATCCCCAAATTTAGAAAGCATAAAAATAGGGGGTATTACATCAGGTACGTCCATATAATTCCTAGACCGTACATATCAACATTCAAAATTTACTACTCACATTTAGTAAAATTTTAATCGTCATTTTAATCTTTATTAAAATTATATCACATTAAATTACTCTACTCACGTAATTTAATTAAAATGTATTTTATCACATTAAATTACTCTAGTCACGTAATTTAAATAAAATGTATTTTCCTAATTATGCAGAATTACGGGGTATTACATACTTCCCCTCTACAAAAGGAATTCGTCCTCGAAATTAGAAAATACCTGCTGTGAATAATTCTGGATATTGTTCTCGCCTATCCTCCTCCCGTTCCCAAGTAAACTCATCCATATTGTGATGACCCCACTGTACTCATACTAAGGGTACCACCTTGGATCGTAGTTTGCGTTCATTATAATCCAGAATAGCCACGGGTCTTTCTTCATACGAGACATCTGGCTGCAAATCGATCTCTTCCAGTGGGATGTGCCATAAGGCTCTCTCACTCCTCCTGTATTTCTTCAGCGAGGCCACATGGAATACATCGTGTATTCACTGAAGATGCTCGAGGAGTACCAATATGTAAGCTACCGGTCCCACCCTCTCAATGATACGAAACGACCCCACATATCTCGGTGCTAATTTCCCCTTCTTGCCGAACCTCATAATCCCTTTCATAGGAGATACCCGAATTAACACCTGGTCGCCCACATCTAGTTCCACGTGTCTCCTACCGGCGTCAGCATAACTCTTCTGCCTATCCTGAGCTATTCGAATACATCCTCGAATCAACACTATTTTGGAGGAAGTCTCCTGTATCATTTATGGCCCCAATAGCTTGTTATCCCCATCTCTAACCAACAGGCGGGGGAATGATAAGGCCTCCCGTAAAGTGCTTCGAATGGAGCCATGCCGATAGTGAATTGGTAAGAGTTATTATATGCAAACTCCACCAAAGGAAGGTATGGATCCCAACCTCCCCCAAAATCTAGGACACACATCCTTAGCATATCCTCCAACATCTGGTTTACCCTTTCAGTCAGATCGTCCGTCTGTGGGTGATATGCCGTACTCAACCGTAAGTCGGTGCCCATGGCTTCCTGAAAGCTCTGCCAGAAATGTGACACAAATATTTTGTCTCGATCCGACACAATATTAATAGGAACTCCGTGCTGCTTAACAATCTCTGAAATGAATAGCTGCGCGTACCGCATCGTATCATAATCCGTACGAACTGGTAAGAAATGAGCTACCTTAGTCAGCCTATCCACTATCACCCATATGGAATCGTGACCCTTCTGTGATGTTGGTAACCCAGTAATAAAATCCATCAAGATACTCTCCCACTTCCACATGGGAATCTCCAGTGGTTGTAGCATCCCTGAAGGTCACTGATGGTCAACTTTTACGAGCTGACACGTAACACACTTTGAGACAAATTCTGCAATGTCTCGTTTCATACCTGACCACCAATATAATCGTCGCATATCCTGGTACATTTTGTCCCCACCTGGATGTACCAAAAATTTTGAACCGTGTGACTCCGTCATAACGGCATGCCTCAAATCATCATCTTCGGGTACTATCAGCCTACCATTAAATCGTAGTCCGCCCTCTGAGCTGATGGAGTAGGACTCTACCCCCTCGGCCAGTAACTGTCGTACTTTGTCCTGATAAAATGGATCCTCGGCCTGTGCCCTCACTACCCGTATAACGCTCTCAGGAGTGATAGCTAAAACTGCCATGCATGCTCTAGCTATCTCATCCTCGTGTCGAAGTTCACTCCACTTCGCCTTCCAAATCTCTGCCAACTCTCTAGTAGGTCTTCTGCTTAACGCATCAGCCACCACGTTAGCCTTGCTAGGATGATACTGTATATCAAACTGGTAGTCCTTCACGAATTCAAGCCACCTCATTTGCCTCATATTCAGATCCTTCTGAGTGAACAGATACTGCAGTGACTTATGATCCGTGAATAGGGTGAACTGCTCGCCCAGAAGATAATGTCTCCATATGCTCAATGCAAAAACGACCGCTGCCAACTCGAGGTCATGGGTGGGGTAATTCTTCTCATGTGGCTTAAGCTTTTGGGACGCATAAGCTATAGCCTTCTCTTCCTGCTGTAACACACCCCCTAGCCTTTGTAAGGATGCATCAGTATAGACTCGGTACTCCACTCCGCTCCTAGGCAAGGCAAGAACGGGTGCTGATGTCAACTTGTCCTTTAATTCATCAAATGCTAACTGGCAACTGTCACTCCATACGAAGGGCACTCCCTTCCGAGTCAAGTTCATCAAAGGTCTGATAATTTTTTAGAACCCCTTGATGAAGCGACGATAATAACCGGCCAACCCCAAGAAACTGCGAATTTCGGTCGGTGTCGTGGGCTGTCCCCACTCCCTCACCGCTGATACCTTACTCGGGTCAACAACAATGCCTTTGCTAGATACCACGTGGCCTAGGAACTGAACCTCCCGAAGCCAAAATCCACACTTCTCAAATTTGGCGTACAACTGATGGTCCCGCAATGTCTGTAGAACCATTCATAAATGTTCAGCGTGTTCCTCCTTCGTGCGAGAGTAAATCAGAATGTCGTCTATGAATACAATCACAAACTGATCCAAAAACTCCCTGAATACCCTGTTCATGAGATCCATGAATAGTGTCGACGCATTAGTTAACCCAAACGGCATCACTCTAAACTCGTATGACCCGTACCGCGACAGGAAAGAGGTCTTGGGTACATCCTCTTCACGAATGCGCAATTGGTGGTAACCCGACCTCAAATCGACCTTTGAGAAGTATGCAGCACATCTCAACTGATCAAACAAGTCATCAATCCTCGGCAACGGATACTTATTACGTATCGTCATTTTGTTCAGCTCTCTGTAATCTACACACAGAAGAAGTGAACCATCCCTTTTCTTTACAAATAACACCGGCTCACCCCATGGTGATATACTCTGTCGAATGAAACCCTGTCCTAATAGCTACTGAATCTGATCTCTCAGTTCTCGCATCTTCGAAGGAGCCATGCGATACGGTGCTCTGGCGATCGGTCTCGTCCACGGTGCTAGGTCAATGACGAATAACCCCGGTATCTCCTGAAAGACATCCTCAAAATCCCTCACAACTGGGATTGAGTCCAGAGAAACGACAACCCCATGTGAGGTCTCCTCCTTAATATAATATAAATGAGTTCGCGATCCTCCCTCGGGGAGTGGCATTGCCACAAGGAACATCTCTTGCCCCGGGATGGAGAACACGATAGTCCTCTTATAACAATCTACCATTGTCCTAAACTACGCCAACCAATCCATGCCTAGGATGACGTCATATCCCTCCATATCCATCACTAGGAGGTCCGCCGTTAGACTCAATCTACTGACCATAATGTCCACACCCTTACAAATCGAGTGTATAAGGGACCCACTACCCATTGGTGACTCCACGCATATAAGATGAGTGCCAGCTGTTGCTAATAGGCCGGCTGCCCGTGCAAATCTAGTGGCAATAAACGCATGCGTCGCCCCCGTGTCAAACAAAATACTACCCTAAAGTCCATGAATAGGAAACATACCCGTAATTGCCGGTGGTCCTAGAGGTGCTGGCTAAAATGGAATATCACGGACGTTGAACACATATCCGTACTGCATCTGTCCTGGCTGTGGGGCCTGTACTGCTGCTGGGGCTAATGGAGCCTACTGCTCCTGTTGGGCACCCTGTTGTTGTGCCCTTTCTGGCTGTGGACAATTTCTACTCTTGTGACCCTGCTGGCCACAAGTGAAACACTGACCCTGAAACTGTCTCTGCCCTTGGCCCTGACGTTGGCCCTGTCGGCCCTGACGTTGGCCCTGTCGACCTTGGCCTTGATGTCCTCCATTTTGATTCCCTTGGCCCTGTCGGCCCCGAGTAACTTGTTGTTGGGGACCTTGCTGGCCCTGTCTGTCAAAGCGATGCCTCCCGTGCTTAAACTTTTTGGTAGAGTTCCCCTGTCGGGGATCCTGCCCTAACAGGCCTACTGTTTGCTGTTGTGGTGTGCTACTGTCGCTACTTCCAACTACCTTGCCCGGTTGGCTAGGCTCACCTCTCTTGTTTCCCCTCTCATGAAAGCAGTGGTCCTGACAGTGTAGTAGAGCGGCATTGACGACATCTGTTTAAGTCACTAACGCCGGATTATCGATCAACTGTTGCCTAATTCTCCAGGTCAAGCCATCCATAAATTTTGACTTCTTCCTCTCCTCATCGCATACCTCGTTTGGCACAAAGTTAACCAAGCGGGTAAACTCTTCCTCATAATTAACAACTGAGCGATCACCCTGAACCACTTCGCTGAATTTCTTTCGCATCTCTGACTCTACTGCTGGAGGGAAATATTTGCGGTCAAACCGCACCCAAAACTCAGAAATTCCCTTAGTTTCCCTTTTCTCGGTGGTGGTAACTGACTCCCACCACTGTAAGGCCGCTCCTGACAAACGAAAAGTGGCTGGCATTTGTTTCTGTACCTCGGTGCACTCTAGCATGCGCAAGTGGCACTGGATATTTTTCTTCCAGTTGCACGACTCCACTACATCGGTACTACCCTGAAACTCGGGTGGGTGTTCTTTCTGAAATGTCTCTTTAACTCGCTGCCAAGTGGATGGTCCTGCTAGAGCCTTAACTACCGGAGGAGGTACTTGGGGCTGAGGAGAATGGGCTGCTATGGCCCTCATAGCTGTCTCGACTGCCCGAGTCACTATCACTGCAACCTGAGTAGTGGAAATTAACTCGGGTGGGGGTGGTGGTATTGACACCTGTGGCTCCTGATGAGCCTCCCTCACCCCATCTCTGGCTTCATCCCTCTCCGCTCGCTGTCTCCTTGGTGGCATCTGAAATAAGATTCAAATTGTATAAGTACACAGTTTATACAAAATTTAAGAGCAGATGTACGATAACGCAAAAGCGAATATTGAATCAACAGTCCTAATAGTAGGGCTCTAATACAACCAAACGTTACGCTGAAACGTAGTAAGCCATACAGATCCTATGGACACTAGAACCTGATGCTCTAATACCATCTGTGACACCTCGCCTAATTAAAACTTGGGTGATCAAGCCTTATTTTAATTTAAACAGATTTCTTAAATGGTTCATTCTTAGCATCACTGCCGAAAGCTTTTTAATTTACTAACCACCTAAATGAAAATAAGCGAGTGCCAAATTTTATCTTCTTTAAACAGAACAATTAATCCAAAATCAACACAATATAATTATAGTAATATTTAAAACAGTTGCATAAATAACTGAATGCAGATAAAGTCTTGTCAAAAACCACGGCCAATAAAAGACAACTCAAAATCCAGAATCAGAATAACAGTAGAATTAAATATAGGACAACATGTCCCAACTAAGAGTACTAAAACTGAGATCCTGTACTAGAACTGAAAAAGAGGAAGTGTCTAAATAATCCCTGCAACATCCACACGTGCTGCAGCTCCCAAATCCCTGGAATGAAATCATGCTGGGTGTCCCTGTGGCTGGGCACCTAAAAGGTTTTTAAAATTTTACATAGCAAGATTTAGTACTCAAAACATTTAAGAATATTTTGCAAGCAGTTATCACAATTGAGTTATTGATTACACATATTAAAGTTTCGCACATATTAAAGATGTAAAGAACTAACTAAAAAGTGACTAAAAATGATGAACAAAGTCTAACACTAAAATAAGAGATAAAGTGGGGTAAATATATATGAGAACAATCAAGGAATGGAACTACACCGCAAATTTTAGCTATTCTAACTAATTAATTTAATTATTAGAATTCTCCCAAATTAATATCAAAATTTCAAATCAACTCTCATTGAAAATGTAATTTTAATAGTAATCATTTATAAAATTAAGTTTAATCCCCCACAACTCTAGAAAATAGATCTACACTCTTTTTAATTAATTACCAACTAGGATCGATTCATTAAAATTTATGTAAATCTTAAAAAATAAAATTTAGAGTTGAAATTCAAGGAATAATACCACACTTAATAAAACCCTATCTCTAGTTCGATATTATAACTAGAATTTCTATTTTCTCTCGAAAATCATTTACCCTCTCTCGAGGCGTTATTTTTAAGGGTGAAGGATCAAAATTAACATTCAAAAGAAATTTTAAAATAATCAAACTAATTAATCAAAATAGCATCAAATAAGGGTTCACCCCACCTCTTGAAAGGGTATTTAGCCTAACATGATATCAAACATGATGAACAAACAATCAAAAGGTAATGAAATATAATAGAAGATAAGATAAGAGAACTATCAAACCCAATCTCTTGAAGTGAAATTGAACTCCAATCCTTGCGATGAAATTTACATCCCTCAATTTGAATGATCCAACCAAAATTACATAGAAAATGCACTCAAATAGATCCTCACAACAATTTATTTTTTCTCACTAAATCAAGAATAAAAGAAAATAAAAATAAAAATAAAAACTACTCTAAAAAAAATAAAAAGTGTTTCTCTCTAAAACCCTAGATGGGTTTCTAGGTGATGTTCTCAAATTGGGTCTTCTTCTTCTTTAATAGTGTGACCATGGAGCTTAGGGGTAAATTGGGGAGGTTAATGGTTCAAGAAGGTGTATAAGGTGTTGGTAGGGTTAATTTAGGAATTAAAGAGGGTGCATGTGGGAAGTGGGTGTTAGGATGAGTTGGGGGTAAAATGGGGGGTGGGTGTAAAATAGGTTTTAAAACACATGGGGGTTATTTTGTTTTTGGCTTGGGTGATTGGCTTTAGACTTAACAGAATCGTGTAAGGCATTTGAGAGAGTTAGATTTTGGGAAAAATGGGTATTGGGATTGAATGATCGTGGGTTGAGGTTTGCTGGAGCCAAGTTTTCATCGGAGGGTTTCAGATTTCCGGGTTAGGAGTGGTTTCGGTTGGAGTTGGGTTCAATCCGAGTTCGAGTTTGATCCGGGTCCAAGCCGGATCGCTGGCGGGGTTGCGGGTTGGCAGAAGGGGGTCAGACAGGTTGTTATGGTGTCTGGGTATTATCGGAGCAGGGGGCATCCGGGTATGGGATTTTCTGGCAACGGGTTGAATCAGGTGGGAGACAAAATAGTGGTGGTGAGTTTGGTTATGGGGGTTTGAGGAGAGAGATAGAGAGTTGAGTGAAAGGTTGAAGATGGAGTGTGTGTGTGTGTGGGTGTATGAAGGCTAGTGTGAGGGTGAGGTGTGTGGTAATTGGGTGTGAGTGAGTGTAGTATAGGTGTGTGTGTGTGTGTGTGTCTTTTGCACCCAACTGAAAAAAATAAACTATTTGTAAGGACACAAGTCTCCAATAGAGTCTTATGTAGTGTTGTCTCAATTCCGAACAAAAATATTTGAATCACAGGATAGTGTTCTTGTATATCTTTCAGGACTATGACATGTTAATGTTGAAGACGTTGCGGCCTTGCTTTTCAAGAGAGCATCATTGCCGAATTTCAGTGCTTCGTTTCACATCATCAACGTCATATTTCAAGTCTCCAAAGGTATGAATGATTTTATATATTTGTAGGAGACTTGGAATAATTTTAATTGGTGTTATGTTTATTTAAAATAAAGTTTTTGGGCATAAAATTAAAAAATGAACATTCTATCATTTCATTCGATATTGTCGTTCGAACGAGTTTGTCGTTTGAAATAGAATTTCGTTCGAACGAGTTTGCTAACGAATTTCCCTTTTTGGCCACTGGAACATCGTTAGATAGTCGTTTGAATGAGACTTCATTTGAACGAAAATCTTGTTCGAACGATATTTCCGGAGGGAATTTTATTTGACAGTTTTCTCCATGTTCCTACTTCTTTTGTCCCATTAACTTTTGACAAATTAATAGGTGCGGGAACCAACATTGGAAAACCAACTGTTGACATTTTCTAAATACATTTGAGAGAACATTTTAGAGAAAAAGTTTCTTAGTTCAAAAGTTAATTTGTTTAGTGTTTTTGGTATAACCATAATTTCTACAAAAACACTTACACCCATAGTTTAGTTTGTTTTATCCAAGTATCTCTGCACATATATCTATTTCATGGAGCTTGTTGTTTGGCACCATTGGTTCATCTCTACCAACATAAGGAGAAGTTTGGGTTTACTTCTACATCCCACAAAGAAGAAGACATTTAGTTTTTGCTACGGTGTTCTCATACGGTGAAAGGAACCGTGTGTGGTTGACGGGTTTGAAAAGCTACATTGGTGGATTCCAAGGTTCCGGTGGAGTTCGAGATTGTCAACTAAGCGGAGGTTGGTATAAAAAGACGCGTTAGGGGCTTGAAGGAGTCGAGTCGAGTCGAGTTGAGTAAGTCATTTGTATTGTACATATAAAAATTCCATGCTTAGTGGACTTAAGGCTAGGGCCGTCCGAGGTTTTTTCCATTTGGGTTTTCCTCGTACATCAGTGCGTCGTGTGATATTATTTATTTTATCTTGCTTAAAACACTTAGAATGCATGCTTAGGTTAACAAGATAAAATTGGTTTATTTATCACATGTATTTAATTTGGTGCTACTATTAGTTTGGGTGAAATTTAAGTTAAGTTAATTCAAGTCGGTAATTTAATTTGTTAAATTTGATTCGACCTAATTTGGTAATATTGAAAATATTGTGTAGGCAAATTTTATGACTTGTGTTAAATTGATTTTGGGCTAAAAGTAAATTTCTCATAGTTAACATCAAGTGTTATTTTTGTTTGTGAGAAAATCCAAATATTGGTTTGTGTGAATTTTTTTTGTGTGTGTGTTCACCATAATTCACTTATTTAGATTTAATTTTCATTTTTTTTGAAATTAAAATTTGTGTTTAATTTAATTTTTCATCTTTTTAAGAAACGAAAATTAAATAAATTTGGAAAATTATATTGTTGTGTTGAACCATCTTTATTCTGCACTTATAGGAAATTAAGTGAAAGTTTTTAAAATTGGGGGTCCTTCGCTCCCAACAAGTGGTATTAGACCTGAAGCACTAATTTATTGCGTTAAGGTCCTTTTTTAGATTTTTGTGTTAAAAATGGAATTTTCTCCATTTTCAAAATTTCCTATTTTCGATGGTTCCAACTAAGGGTGATAAACGGACGGATACGGATCGGATACCATGTTTTCCATATTCGTATCCGCTATCTGAATGTACTATCCGTATCCGTATCCGCCCGGATAGTTAAAACAACTATCCATATCCGTATCCGCTCGTATACCTCGAGTTCGAATAATATCCGTATCCGTTTACATTATTTAGCCATCGCAAAAAATAACAATTAAAATATCCAATCCAATCCAAATAAATATATAACAAAATTACTGCCTCCTAATATCAACAATTATGGATTCCATAATAATAGTATCATTCCATAATGATAATATGGCTTAAAGTCATCCATAATTTACAACCATCCAAAAAAAAAAATAACAGTCGCATTCCATGACAGTAGAAATAAATATGCACCTTTTAGATTAATCAAATTTGTTGAGAATGATAACCTCATGGACCTTTTGTCCTCAAAACATACTGATATTTTTATTTTAATAAGTATACATTTTTGATTTTGTATATAATATACATGTTAACTTCAGTTCTCATCACAATCAAAACCATCTCTTTACTTTTCTGTTTCTTTCTTACATTCTATTCTTTTTCTCTCTTACATTCTTTTCTGTTTCTCTCTTACATTTATTTATAATTAAGAAAACTAACGAACAACCACATGAAAGTTTTTTTTTCTCTTGTTTTGTACGAAAGGGAAATGAAACAAAGTTTTTTTTATTGGAGTATATGTTCTTTAGTCGGTGTATGTTGTGTGTGATAGGGTGTATTGTAACTTTAGTGTAACTCAATGATAATATACCTAATAAAATAATAATACATGACATTTTACAATATACCCAATAAAATAATAACTTTATGGTATTTTTGTTTTGAGTGGAGTATGTGTTTATTTTATTTTGGGGAATAAACAATTAAGTTTTTTTAATATTTATTTATTAGTAATACTAATACTAATATTATTAGTAATATTTTAAACATATGTTTGACGGATACGGATATCCGGTAAAACAGATATCCGATAAAATGGATACTCCGCATCGGATACGGATTATCCACGTCGGATACTAGTACTATCCGTATCCGTATCCGTTTTCTCGGATATTTTTATAGAGTATCCATATTCGTATCCATTTCCATATTTTCGGATAAATATCCGCAAATTCGGATTCGGATATCGGACGGATACGGATTTTTGAATATCCGTTTACAACCCTAGTTCCAACTACTGGTATTGGAAAGTGCGTATGAAATCGACTCTAAAGTCTATCGACGAGAGGGTTTGGTTGTCAGTTGTTAACGGATGGTACCCACCCACATATTTGGTAGAAAATGAGGGTGTTCCCAAACTCGCATATAGATGGAGTGAGAATGAATTTAAACTTGCAAATTTTAATTCCCGAGGTTTAAGTGCCTTGTTTAGCGCGGTCACACCGGATGAATTTCGACGTATCATGACGTGTGAAACCGCTAAGGAAGCTTGGGATAATTACAACTCACTTGCGAGGGAACAAGTGTCGTAAAAGCTTCTAAACTCCAAAACCTCACCACTCAATTTGAAACCATCAAAATGGATGAAAAATAAACATTCGATGAGTTTTATGCTTGACTCTCCGAGACAAAATACCCGACGACCGTGTTGTAAAGAAAATCCTTAGGTCCTTACTCGACAAATTTATCCCTAAGGTGACCGTGTTAAATTCTTTACCCACCTTACACTCTACCAAACTTGAGGAACTAGTAGGTGGTTTGCAAACCTACGAACTAGATATTTTCCCCTCCAAAAATGAAAAGAAAATTGATAAGGGCATTGCTTTGAAAGCCCGAAAGGAAGAAAAACAAATTGTGGTTGATGAGAGTGATAGTGACTCGGAGGACATGGCTATGTTTGCTAGGAAATTTCGAAAATTTCTCAAATTTAATAAAGATAAGTTTAATAATGCTTTTACAAAATTTGAAAATGGTAAGCATGAAAAAGTCGAAAAGATCCCTAAAGCTTATAATGAAAATCTTAATAGGGACGAGTTAAATAAGTGCTTTAGTTGTGAAGGGTATGGCCATAGGTCTTTTGAATGCCCCACTAAACTAAGGAGAGAGGGTAAACAACCTATTTCATACAATGCCACCCTTAGTGATAGTGATAAGGAAGGACCCAATTCTCCCATTGAGCGCAACTTTACCGCGTTCATTGCTAGTTATGTAAGTGATACTGAGAAATCATCCAATGATTACATCTTAATACATAACACTTCTGAGGCCTTTATTTGTGAAGCTCCAAAAGATGATGGTAGTGAGAGTGGAGGAGAGAGAGAGAATGAAAGTGAAAATGAGGTTGATGTGAGTGAACTTCAATTTGCATTTAGAGAATTCTATGAAGAATCTATTACATTAAAAAAAAGAAAATTTGAAGTTAGAAGCAAGTTTAAAAGAGCGTGCCAAGGTCGTTAATGAGAGTACGTTAGTTGATGACCTTAGGTCACGAGAGAGAGCTCTTCGAGAGAAGATTGTGTATGTAGAAGGCGGGAGAGATAACCTTAAGGGCTTAATGGAGTCCTTGAAAAAGGATCTTCTCGTGTTTGGAGAGCGCAATGTTTTATTACAGTTTAACATTTTAGATTTAGAAAATAAATTAAAAGACTCTAGTAAAGTCAAATTTGATTTGGAGTGTCATTCGACGAAATTAGATAAAATATTAGGAACGGTCCAAATTAAAAATGACACATGTGGTTTAGGCTTCGATTCTTGTAACGATTCCTTTATTAAAGCCAAAACCAATGTTTTAAGAGAATCATCTAGGAAAACCTTTATAGATGAATACTTAGGTACCACCTCTCGACGCATTTTTACTTGTTCTTATTGTGGTAAAAAAGGTCATCTTAGGAAGTTTTGCTTTGATCTTAAACGAGGTTCTAGAAAATCCCACCGTAAGGAAATCGAGGCATCAAAGATTCCTATATCCCGAGATCGTCATTCTCCAGTATTCTAGGTTAGGAGATCCGACTTGGTAGCTTTACAAGATAGGATTTTTGATTCTCATTTACTTTCACACGATGCCTCCCTTGCTAAATCCAAAGGTTGAATTTGTTAGTTGTTTGCATAC
The DNA here is from genome assembly GCA_949130495.1 of Sambucus nigra. Classification (NCBI taxonomy): domain Eukaryota; kingdom Viridiplantae; phylum Streptophyta; class Magnoliopsida; order Dipsacales; family Adoxaceae; genus Sambucus; species Sambucus nigra. Next base: position 592,286,787 of record OX422208.1, read on the forward strand.
TCTAGCTTTTTGTGCTTCATATTAAATATCATTTCTAGGTGTATGCATGTTTTGTCATTTTCTAGTCATTGATTTATTTCATATCTCATGCTAGAAATTATGACTTGTTTATCTTTTGTATTATATTTATTTTGTTTGCATTAAATGAAAAATACAAAATAATTTTGTTTATCATTTGTGTTTTTTCCTTCCTAGTCATTTAGGCTTTATGAAAAATCCAAATGATTTTTGTTTGTCTTTTGAGTAAATATTTTTTTTTGTTTGGTTAAAACTTTCAAAAACTCAAAAAGATTTTTATTTTTTGTGTATTTTAGTTTGACACATTTTATGTGGCATATACTTGTGTTTGAATCCCTTCTTTTATGCTTCCACGTGTCTAGAACTTTTGGTTAAGATTATCAATCCTTAAAATGTTCTTTGTCATGCATGCATGGAGTAGTTGGATTTTGTGTTACTTAATGGATTCTATTTTTATATGGCTTAATTCACACATGCACGAGCTCACTTGAAATTTTAACTTCACATGTATATTTGAGCGTTGTGAGGTGTTCTCCTACCAATCTAGTCATCTACATATTTTTGACCTAAGAGGACTTGTGCATGTTAAATCCGTTGAACATGAGAGTTGCGTGATATAAAAAAATTGTTATATGAATGTGCACGGGGAAGGGCTCCGAAAGGAATTTTATGCTTTGCGAGTAAGCCACCATTTATAATGGACCTAAAAGAAATACACTGGTCCAAAGGCCTAAAAGAAAATATGGCATTAAAAGAAAAATATTTTTCGAAGGCCTATTTTGTTTAGTTGATATTGTCATTACATAATTAAATGCTTATTTTGAGTGAGTTTGGATGGTACATCAACGATTTTGCACATTGTCCGTTTATCCTAGTTGCGCTTTCATTGTCATGACTCTATTGGTTTGTAGAATCATCAAAATTCTAGGCTTATGTGCATTGTGTATGTTTGTTCATTGAGTTTAATTTATATTGTCACATGAGGCTATATCTAAATGTGATAATGTTTTTCAATCAAATGAGAACTCCGTGAATATGTTTTAAGTGATTGGGTCGAAATTTAATTGTTACTAGTTCAGACCCCTACACTTCCATTTACCACATGTATTTGGACACATTTTTGACATACGAGTGTGAAAAGCTTCATGTATTGTGTGTCTTATGTAGTGTTTATTCCTATATATATGTGCGTGTGCGTTAGTGATATTTTTTATGTCTACATATATATGGTAATTTTTTTTGTCTTAGCCATTTTAGCTAGTCCACCTATGCTTTAATTCATAATTGGCATCTAACTGGTTGCAAAGTTTTTGTTTGATATCACATGCTTAGTCTCTTATGTTTCAAATTGATATCGTTTTGTTCACATCACAATTAGCATCCATTATTCTTGCTTGGATTGGTTATTGTCCATTGTTGACCATTTGCTTTCATGTCCTTAACACTTTATGTATCTTTGCTCTACCTATTTTACCATATATATATATCCCTTGTGTAGTTTTTAGGGAGAAAATTCATACTTAAGTCTATTGGGGGAGAAATGAGTATTTTATTCATTCTATCACCTTTGTCTATTCCTGAACAAAAAGGGGGAGAATGATAGGGGGAGAAATGGTATCTAATCCTATTATAATCATATCTTAGTCTAGGAGATTTAACTTGGGGGGAGAGCGCTATCTTCTTAGGTTGATCATAGTTGATAAAAGAGAATTAATTTAGGGGGAGTTTTTATTTTACATGCATTTAATATTCTTGATATTCCTTATGCGTTTGATAGTTTGCTTAAGTGTGCAGGACTTCTTCTAAGTGTCAACTTTCATCGACAAAGCTATTGATCCTTGGGTCTTGAGTTAAGTTTTTTACTTTTGGGTGGGAAGTTTGAAGTCTAGTAGAGCTTGACGGCCCTTTAGGATTTTGTTTTGGTTTTTGTCTCGGAATAGCCAAAAGGGGAGATTTGTAAGGACACAAGTCTCCAATTGAGTCTTATATTGTGTTGGCTCAATTACGGACAAAAATATTTGAATCATAGGATAGTGGTCTTGTGTATCCTTCAAGCCTATGACATGTTAAAGTAGAAGACGTTGCGGCCTTGCTTTTGAAGAGAACATCGTTGCCGAATTTTAGTGCCTCATTTCACGTCATGAACTTCATATTTCAAGTCTCCAAAGGTGTGAATACTTTTATTTATTTGTAGGAGACTTGGAATAATTTTAATGGGTGTAATGTTGATTGAAAATAAAGTTTTTGGGCTTAAAATTAAAAAATGAAAATTCTGTCATTTCGTTCGATATTGTCGTTCGAACGAGAATTTCGTCCAAACGGGAATTTCGTACGAATTTCCCTTTTTGGCCACTGGAACATCGTTAGATGATCATTTGAACGAGACTTCATTCGAACGAAAATCTTGTTCGAACGAGATTTCTGGAGGGATTTTTTTTGGACAGTTTTTGGCAATTTTCTCCATGTTCCCAATTCTTTTGTCGCACTAACTTTTGACAGAATTAATAGGTGCGGGAATCAACATTGGAAAACTAACTTTTGACATTTTCTAAACACATTTGAGAGAAAATTTTATAGAAAAAGTTTTTTAGTTCAAAAGTTCATTTGTTTAGTATTTTTGGTGTAACCATGATCTAATTGATACCAAAACACTTATACCCATAGTTTAGTTTGTTTTATCCAAGTATCTCTACACATATATCTATTGTTTGGAGCTTGTTGTGTGGCACCATTGGTTCATCTCTAGCAACATAAGGAGAAGTTTGGATTTACTTCTATATCCCACAAAGAAGAAGACATTTGGTTTTTGCTACGGCGTTCTCATATGGTGAAAGGCACCGTGTGTGGTTGACGGGTTCGAAAAGCTACATTGGTGGATTCCAAGGTTCCGGTGGAGTCCGGGATTGTCGACTAAGCAGAGGTTGGTACAAGAAGACGCGTCAAGGGCTTAAAGGAGCCGAGTCGAGTTCAGTAAGTCATTTGTCTTGTACATGTAAAAATTCCATATTTAGTGGACTTAAGTCTAGGGCCATCCGAGATTTTTCCCATTTGGGTCTTCCTCGTACATCGGCTCGTCGTGTGATATTTTTTATTTTATCTTGCTTGAAACACTTAGAATGCATGCTTAGGTTAACAAGATAAAATTCGTTTATTTATCACACGTATTTAATTTGGTGCTATAATTAGTTTGAGTGAAATTTAAGTTAAGTTAATTCAAGTCGGTAATTTAATTTGTTAAATTTAACTTGACCTAATTTGGTAATATTGAAAATATTGTGTAGGCAAATTTTAGGACTTGTGTTAAATTAATTTTGGGCTAAAAGTAAATTTCTCATAGTTAACATCAAGTGTTGTTTTTGTTTGTGAGAAAATTCAAATATTGGTTTGTGTGAATTTTGTGTGTGTGTGTGTTCACAATAATTTACTTATTTAGATTTAATTTTAATTTTTTTTTGAAATTAAAATTTGTGTTTGATTAAATTTTTCATCTTTTTAAGAAACGAAAATCAAATAAATTTGGAAAATTAAATTGTTGTGTTGAACCATCTTTATTCTGCACTTATCGAAAATTAAAGTGAAAGTTTTTAAAATTGGGGGTCCTTCGTTCCCAACACTATCTAAAACTAAAAATAACAAAACCGAACTAAAAAAAATCCTTACTCAAAAATAAATAAAAATCAAACTAAAGGAAAATAAAAATAAAAATAATAAACCTATTAAACTAAAAAGGCTCTAAATAAAATAAGAAGAAATAAAAATTAAAAATCTAAAAATTAAAGTCCTAAAAAAACAAAATCTAATAAAACTAAAAAATAAATTTCTTTAAAAACTTATCCTAAAAAATAAAATAAAAACTAAAACTAAAACTAAAAATAACTTCCTAAAAAAACTAGTCCTAATAAAATATAAAATAAAATTAAATACAGATAAAAATGACTAAAAACTAAAAATAATCAAAATAAAATTATAGTAATTAAAAAGAAATATTAAAAATAGTAAATAAATCCTAATAATCCTATATAAATCTAAAATAAATTCTAAAAAATAAAAACGAATATAAATCTAAAAATTAGTAAAAGTACAAACTCAACACACATCGGGTTCAAGATAGGTTTAGGCTAGGTTAGGCTTGGGTACGGTACGAGACTGGGGAATTAGCTCCGTAAATTGCACATTTGCCTTGAAATAAGCATTTGAACTCCGCAAACGGTGATCAAGCCTGCACATTAAACAATTAAGCATATAGGACCCAATTTGCCTATAATTAGCAACTAAAATACGTCTATTTGGGATATAAAATGTACACTTTTGGGTTCTTATCACTATCTCCTTTTCCATAATTCGATCATCTTCTCCGACTTTTCCCATCGGTCTCTTTCTTCTTTCAGGTAACTTTTAATTTCTCCTTCGATTATATTTTTCCTTTAATTCCTTCCTTTCCTTTTTCAGTGATTCTCTGTTATTTGCACGTCCTTTCGTGGTGGTTGTGAGGCGTTTGACAATTTTTGGTAACTTTTTCGATTTAGACTGTCGCCTTTTGGGTTTGGTATTCTTGAGTGTTCTTTAGCAAAAAATATTCCTTTTCTCTGTTTGATCCTCCAAACCTTAGAAACCTTTTAAGTAGAATCTTGTGAATGTACCAAAATTTTTACGAGACTTGGGTAAATCAACATCGCCTTCGCGATCCTGTCCACTGAGAGAGGGAAAAGGCTGAGGCCTAATTTAATGGGTATAACTCTCGTCGAGAGAGTGTTCCCCTGACACCTTTGTCTCTGACAGCTTTAGCTGTAGTACCTCCTCCTTTGTGTCTGGCCCCTCTTTCCATCCAAGACATCACACTTAAAGTTAATTCTCCAAGTGTTGTCATCATTAGTAGTGATAGTATGTCATCCTCCAAAGGTTATAGCCCGTTCGAGAGTCGAATCCTCCTGCAGACACTGCGAACTCTGATTTCTTTAATGAGGCCATGAGAGTGACTATTGTGTGACACCCCGCCTAATTAATCCTGGGTGATCAGTCCTAAATCAAGTTAGAACAGGTTTCTCAGTTGGTCCATTCTTAGCATTACTGTCGTCTTTTTAATTACTAACCACCTAAGTGAGAAATAAGACTCGTGCCAATTTTTATCTTTTAATTAATTAAATGAAACTCATGCGGAACATACAATAGTACACAATCACAGTTAACTGAAATAACCATCCACAAATAAAAATACCTAACCGAATAAACCATCGGTCCAAATATCCAATACAAGTAAAGACAAGAAGACAATCTCAACAAGTCAAATACTAATAAATGAACTGTGAGCGACATGCTCAAATAACTACTAGAGGGTCTCTACACGAATGAAAGAAGGAGACGTCTATAAAAAAAATCGCAACATCCACATGTGCTGTAGCAACGGATACCGGAATAGAGTCATGCCTGGCGTCCCTGTGGCTGGACACCTAAAAGGTTTTTAAAATTTTGTATAGCAAGGGTTAGTACCCAAAAATATTTGAAAACATTTGACAAATGATTAACTTGCAGTAATAAATAAATATGCATGCTCTTCATATTTTAGTTAGTGCCGCACTCTCTTGAGGACTTCCTTACCCCTCCTCTAATGTGCACTACTAACGCTTCCATTTAATTTACCTAGGTCCTACGCTCCTGACCCAATACTTAACCCTTACAATTAACCTACTCTAACCGAGTATGCCTTAAATCATGATTTTTAAGTTATTATAAACGTCAACTTATTTAAATCATTACCCTTTTTAATTTCATACAACACTCACACCTGTTATGCACATAACACATTTCACACTATGTATTAAGTATCCCATATATAATTATTTACCTAATTATATATTTAATCATATTACAGTATTCACAACCATACTTGAAACAACATTTAATACTAATATACCACCGAGTAAAAATACTCACATAATATAATTTCTCTAAAGTGCTATCCCACTAGGTATATTCACATAACCTAGTTACCCAAATCAGAATCGCTCACTAATTTGGTTACACATACGATTGGAGGCGGTCATATTCCTTCCCTGAAAGTGAGATGCCTCTCACCCCATATAACGGACGCTATGACCTGGGAATATGCTCGCCCTACTCCTCAAGCTGGGGGATTCATCCACTATGCACAACCTCCCCCCTATAGCACTAGAGTATATAATAATAATATTCAATCTCTGATATTAATGCACACACTATATGTATATACTATCACACACCGTATATATATATATATATATATAAAATGTCCCGGCTACACCATGTACCAAGTCCGTACCCTAATTATTAATTAATTTGCACATTAATTAATTTAGTCACCTTTGGTGTCGCCCCCACCATAAATTTGGACTTACTCTCGTAGCCCGAAATAACCTCACCCGAGTCTGAATTCCCGACTCCCGAATTTATAATCATGACATGTCACCCGAAAACTCCCTCAAATTCTAATTAACTTTACTCACGATTAATTAGATTTAACTCATGTATTAATTTCTCAATAATTAATTACATAAAGGTTATTATATAAATTCCCTCATATATACATAGGTGGGCGAATCTGCCAAATTCTGCCGACCTTTTATCGATCGACCCCAGACCTTCGATCGATCGATCGAGCAGGTCTTCGTCTTCTTCGCGAAGACAGAATCAACCACGGACAAAATTTCTCAAATCCTAGTTTCTTCTACCAGTAACCTCAAGCCCTCTTAACCTCAATACATGTTAGAAAACTTATTAGGAACCTCCAGAATGTCCACCAACATTATTAATTCGTCCATTAACTACAATTTCTAAATTTGGGGAAAAATTCATCTTTAATCCTTAACCCCTTTACCCCCCAAGTTCCATCATCAAATCCGTTTTTAATTGTCCAGATAACATCCTACCAGATATGTATCAACTTATAACTATCAGATTTTACATGAATCCTCACTCAAATTCGTAAATCAGATTATTATATTCAAAATCCCATGTTTATGCCATGAACACCCAAAACGAATTTTAATCAATCACATCACATGAATATGAATTTAAAAACAGATTCAATACTATTGCAAGTTATTCACTTTCCTTAGGTTTCATAGTGTCTGATTTGGAGATGAATTCCAAGGTTGAAGATGACTCCTGTTGGCTCTCCAGGGATCCCAAAACTGCCTTTAACTGCTAATAGGGTTCCTTAACACACTTAGCCTTTTTCTAAACTCTATCAGCCATTTTCTTATTTCTCCTAATTTAACAATTAACCTAAATCCCGTTTTTTGCCTAATGGGCCAAGCCCAAGTGACCCAAATGCCCCTGTGTGGGCCCGGCTATGTCTAAAAATGCTCCGTGACCCGTTTACTACCCCCGGGTACACTTTTCCGACTATCTCGGCCCATCCGGACTCAACTGTACACTCAGAATTGGCATCCGAATTAATTTATAAAAATACTTATCCCCCCACCCCTTTAGTCTATACCAACTCCCGGTTGAGATAAGTGTATACCATGTCATTAATACTCGAAATGATTTAAATAATTAATTACTATTCGCTTAGTAAATAATTTCCCCTAAATGTTAACCATTTACTCCCCGATTAATATTTAAATATATTTTGCCATAATTAATTCATTTTAAATTACGACACACTAGTAATTTAGAATTCCCGAATTAATTATCCCGAATTAATTTAAATATTTAGTGCACCAAAAATACGGGGTGTTACATACTCCCCCCTACAAAGGAATTTCGCCCTCGAAATTAGGTCATACCTGTGATGAAAAGTTCTGGATGTTGTTCCCGCATATCCTCCTCCCGATCCCAGGTAGACTCGTCAACGTTGTGATGGCTCCACTCTACTCTTACTAATGGAACAACCTTCGATCGTAACTTTCGCTCACTACGGTCTAGAATAGCTACCGGTGTCTCCTCATATGAGATGTCTGGCTATAAATCAATTTCCTCGAGTGGAATGTGCCAGAAGGCCCTCTCGCTCCTGCGATATTTCTTCAGTGATGCCACATGGAACACGTCGTGTATCTGCTGAAGATGCTCCGGTAATCCCAGCCTGTAGGCTACAGGCCCCACCCTCTTAATAATTGGGAAAGGTCCCACGTACCTCGGTGCTAACTTACCCTTCTTGCCGAACCTCATCACCCCTTTCATAGGGGACACCCGGACCAATACCTGATCCCCAACCTCTAACTCCACTGTCTCCGTGAAGTATCCGCGTAACTTTTTTGCCTGTCCTGAGCTATCTGAATCTTCCCTCGGATCAGCTCTGTCTTGGCAGATGTCTCCTGAACAATTTTCGGCCCCAATAGTTTGTTATCCCCCACCTCTAACCAACAAGCGGGTGAACGACAAGGTCTCACGTATAGTGCTTCGAATGGTGCCATGCCGATCGTGAATTGGTAAGAGTTGTTATACGCAAACTCTACCAGAGGAAGATATTTCTCCCAACCTCCCCCAAAGTCTAATATCCACATTCTGAGCATATCTTCCAGCATCTGATTGACTCTCTCAGTCTGTCCGTCAGTCTGCGGGTGATAAGTTGTACTCAACCGCAACTCCGTGCCCATGGCCTCCTGAAAACTCTGCCAAAAATGGGCCACAAAGATCTTGTCCCTATCCGACATAATATTTATAGGTACTCCGTGCAGCTTAACAATCTCTGCTATGAATAGCTGCGCATAACGCATCGTCTCAAAGTCTGTGCAAACCGGGAGGAAGTGGGCCACTTTGGTCAACCGATCCACAATGACACATATGGAATCGTGACCCTCCTGCGAAGTCGGTAACCCTGTAATGAAGTCCATGGAGATGCTCTCCCACTTCCACACGAGAATTTCCAGTGGCTGTAGCATTCCTGATGGTCTCTGATGGTCAACTTTCACGAGCTGACACGTGGCACATTTCGAAACTAACTCTGCTATGTCCCGTTTCATTCCTGCCCACCAATACTGTCTCCTCATATCCTGATACATCTTATCCCCACCGGGATGTACCGCGAATATTGACCCATGAGACTCTGTCATAACAGCGTGCCTTAACTCCTCATCCTCTGGCACAATCAACCTCTCATTAAGGCGTAAGCCTCCCTCCGAGCTGATCGTGTAACCCTCTGCTCCCTCAGCTAGCAACTGGCTCACCCTATCCCGGCAGGTTTGATCCTCTGCCTGAGCCCTCATAACCCGTATAATTATCTCAGGTGTGATGGATAATGCTGACATACATGCCCTGGCTACATCATCCTCATATCGAAGTTCTCTCTACTTCCCTTTCCAGACTTCTGATATTTCCCCCGTCGGTCTCCGACTTAATGCATCTGCTACCACATTAGCCTTACCAGGATGATACTGAATATCAAACTGGTAGTCCTTCATGAATTCTAGCCATCTCCTCTGTCTCATATTCAGATCCTTCTGAGTGAAGAGATACTGAAGTGATTTGTGATCCATAAATAACGTGAACTGCTCCCCCAGAAGATAATGTCTCCATATCCTCAAAGAAAAAATGACCGCTGCTAACTCCAGGTCGTGAGTGGGGTAATTTCTCTCGTGGGGCTTTAGCTTCCTGGACGCATAAGCTATAGCCCTTTCCTCCTGCTGAATCACACCCCCAAGTCCTTGTAAGGATGCGTCAGTGTAAACCCGATACTCTAATCCCCCTTTAGGTAATGCAAGTACGGGTGCAGATGTCAACTTGTCTTTTAACTCGTCGAAAGCAGTGATCATTCCAAGTGAAAGGTACCCCTTTTCGGGTCAGATTCATCAAAGGGCCCGCAATTTTTGAGAATCCTTTGATGAACCGCCTGTAATAACCGACCAATCCCAAAAAACTGCGCACTTCAGTCGGTGTCGTGGGCTGTCCCCACTCCCTCACCGCCGATACTTTACTCGGATCCACCGCAATACCCCAGTCTGACACCACATGACCAAGAAACTGAACCTCCCGTAGCTAAAATCCACACTTACTAAATTTGGCATAGAGCTGGTGATCTCGTAATGCCTGTAACACTATACGCAGGTGCTCTGCGTGCTCTTCCTCGGTGCGCGAGTAGATCAGGATGTCATCAATGAACACGATAACAAACTGATCGAGAAACTCCCTGAAAACTCTATTCATGAGGTCCATGAACACTGCTGGCGCATTGGTGAGCCCGAATGGCATCACCCTGAACTCGTAAGATCCATACCGTGACAGGAAGGCGGTCTTAGGAACATCCTCCTCTCGGATACGTAGTTGATGATACCCTGACCTTAAGTCGACCTTAGAGAAGTAGGACGCCCCTCTCAACTGGTCAAATAGGTCATCAATCCTAGGCAACGGATACTTATTTCGTATCGTGGCCTTATTCAGCTCTCTATAGTCCATGTATAACCGTAGTGAGCCATCTCGCTTTTTCACAAACAACACCGGTGCACCCCACGGCGATGTACTTCGTCGGATGAAATCCTACCCCAGAAGCTGCTGAATCTTCTCCCTCAACTCACGCATCTCTGAGGGGGCCATACGGTATGGGGCTAGAGCAATTGGCCTCGTCCCTGGGGCTAAATCGATTACAAATTCGATGCAAGGTGGCAACCCTGGTATCTCTTGAAACACATCCTCAAAGTCTCTCACCACTGGGATTGAGTCCAACGGAATAGCCACCTCCTGTGAAGTTTCCTCCTCAATGTAATACAAGTGTGTGCGTGACCCTCCCTCGGGTAGTGGCATTTCTATCAAGAACATCTCCTGCCCTGGAATGGAGAACACGATGGTCCTTTCTTAGCAATCCACCATCTCCCAATAACCTGCCAACCAATCCATACCCAAGATGACATCGTATCTCTCCATATCTTACACCAAGAGGTCCGCTGCTAAACTAAGTCTTCCAATACAAATGTCCACACCCCGACAAATCGAGTGGATCGTAGCCCCGCTGCCTACCGAAGACTCTACTCACATCCGAAGACTACCCGCGGTCTCTAGTAGTCCGACCCGTTTAGCAAAATTATTTTTAATGAATGAATGTGATGTTCCCGTATCGAAAAGAATACTACACTCATAACCATGAATGAGAAACATACCCTCAACTGCTGGCGGTGCTTACTGCGCTGGAGGATTGGGAACATCCCGGACGTTATACATGCTTTTGTAGTGCATCTGTCCCTGCTGCGGTGGAGCGGGTGTTGCTGCTGCTGCTGGCAGCATCTGCTCCTGTTGCCCCTGTTGGGCCTCCTGCTGTTAACCTCTGCCCCTCTGTGGGCACTCCCTCTTGAAATGTCCTGGCTGGCCACAGACAAAACAACGTCTCTGACCATCCCCCTGTCGTTGGCCCTGTTGGCCCTGGCGTGGCTGGCCTTGGCCCTGCTGTCCTCCCCCATTATTCCCTTGGCCCTGAAGGCCCTGCGTAACCTGCTGCTGCTAATTTGGGCCTGACTGTCCCTACCTGAACCCTTGTCCTCCCGGTCGGAACCCACCAGGCTTAAACTTGTTAGCCTGATTCCCTTGCTGACTGCCCGTCTGCTGCTGAGCACCACTTGTGTCACCACTAGTAACTGCCTTGCCCTCTTGGCTCGGCTCTCCTGTTCTCTTGCTTCCCTTCATATGGAAGCGATGATCCTGGAAGTGTACAAGTACGGCATTAGCGACATCTGTATACGTCACTAACGCCGGATTCCCAATCAAATGTTGCCTGATCCGTCAGGCTAAATCGTCTATAAACCTCGATTTCTTCTGTTCCTCATCGCTCACCTCATTTGGCACAAAGTTTTCCAAACGGGTGAACTTTTCCTCATAGTCTGCCACTGATCGGTCACCCTGTACTAAATCACTGAATTTCTTTCTCATCTCAACCTCTACTGCTGGTGGAAAGTATTTGCGGTCAAACCGCACCCAGAATTCTGCTATCGGCATCAAGTCTCGCTCCTCGGCGGTGGTAACTGACTCCCACCACTGTAAGGCTGCCCCCGACAGACCAAAGGTAGCAAACATCTGCTTCTGTACCTCGGTACACTCCAGCATGCGCAGATGGCGCTGAATGTTCTTCTTCCAGTCACAAGCCTCTACTACATCTGTGCTACCCCGAAACTCAGGTGGGTGACCCTTCGAGAAGGTCTCCCTAACTCTCTGCCAAGATGGTGGCCCCACTGGAGCCTGAACTGCTGGTTCCACTGAAGGCGGTGCCTGGGGCTGTGGAAAGTGAGCTGCCATAGCTCGCATTGCGGTCTCGACCGCCTGGGCCACTATCATTGCCACCTAAGTAGTGGAAATCAACTCGGGTGGGGGTGGGGGTGGCGGTACCTGTGGCTCCTGGTGAGCTTCCCTGACCTCATCCCTAGCCTCAGCCCTCTCCGCTCTTAGTCTCCTCGGTGGCATCTGAAATAGATTAAATTGCATAAGTACACAGTTTACACAAAAAAAATATTCACAGCAGAAGTACGATATCTCACAAGCGGAAAATGAATCAACAATCCTAATAATAGAGCTCTATAACAACCGAGTGCTACGCTGAAACGTAGAAAGCTGCACAGATCCTAAGGACACTAGAAACTGATGCTCTGATACCATCTGTGACACCCCGCCTAATTAATCCTGGGTGATCAGTCCTAAATCAAGTTAGAACAGGTTTCTCAGTTGGTCCATTCTTAGCCTCACTGTCGTCTTTTTAATTACTAACCACCTAAGTGAGAAAATAAGACTGGTGCCAATTTTTATCTTTTAATTAATTAAATGAAACTCATGCGGAACATACAATAGTACACAATCACAGTTAACTGAAATAACCATCCACAAATAAAAATACCTAACCGAATAAACCATCGGTCCAAATATCCAATACAAGTAAAGATAAGAAGACAATCTCAACAAGTCAAATACTAATAAATGAACTGTGAGCGACATGCTCAAATAACTACTAGAGAGTCTCTACACGGATGAAAGAAGGAGACGTCTATAAAAAAAAAACCCCGCAACATCCACATGTGCTGCAGCAACGGATACCTGGAATAGAGTCAAGCCTGGCGTCCCTGTGGCTGGACACCTAAAAGGTTTTTGAATTTTTTTATAGCAAGGGTTAGTACCCAAAAACATTTGAAAACATTTAACAAATGATTAACTTGTAGTAATAAATAAATATGCATGCTCTTCATCTTTTAGTTAGTGCCGCACTCTCTTGAGGACTTCCTTACCCCTCCTCTAATGTGCACTACTAACGCTTCCATTTAATTTACCTAGGTCCTACGCTCCTGACCCAATACTTATGTTAACCCTTACAATTAACCTACTCTAACCGAGTATGCCTTAAATCATGATTTTTAAGTTATTATAAACGTCAACTTAATTTAATCATTACCCTTTTTAATTTCATATAACACTCACACCTGTTATGCACATAACACATTTCACACTATGTATTAAGTACCCGATATATAATTATTTACCTAATTATATATTTAATCATATTGTAGTATTCACAACCATACTTGAAACAACATTTAATACTAATATCCCACCGAGTAAAAATACTCACATAATATAATTTCTCTAAAGTGCTATCCCACTAGGTATATTCACATAACATAGTTACCCAAATCAGAATCGCTCACTAATTTGGTTACACATACGATTGGAGGCGGTCATATTCCTTTCCTGAAAGTGAGATGCCCCTCACCCCATATAACGGACGCTATGACCTGGGAATATACTCGCCCTACTCCTCAAGCTTGGGGATTCATCCACCACGCGCAACCTCCCCCCTATAGCACTAGAGTATATAATAATAATATTCAATCTCTGATATTAATGCACACACTATATGTATATACTATCACACACCGTATATATATATATATATATATATATATATATATATATATATATATATATATATATATAATGTCCCGGCTACACCATGTACCAAATCCGTAACACAAGCCTATTTAATTAATTAAGAGTTTATGGTCCAACCCTAATTATTAATTAATTTGCACATTAATTAATTTAGTCACCTTTGGTGTCGCCCCCACCATAAATTTGGACTTACTCTCGTAGCCCGAAATAACCTCACCCGAGTCTAAATTCCCGACTCCCGAATTTATAATCATGACGTGTCACCTCAAAACTCCCTCAAATTCTAATTAACTTTACTCACGATTAATTAGATTTAACTCATGTATTAATTTCTCAATAATTAATTACATAAAGGTTATTATATAAATTCCCTCATATATACGTAGCTGGGCGAATCTGCCAAATTCTGCCGACCTTCGATCGATCGACCCCAGACCTTCGATCGATCGATCGAGTAGGTCTTCGTCTTCTTCGCGAAGACAGAATCAGCCATGGACGAAATTTCTCAAATCCTAGTTTCTTCTACCAGTAACCTCAAGCCCTCTTAACCTCAATACATGTTAGAAAACTTATTAGGAACCTCCAGAATGTCCACCAACATTATTAATTCGTCCATTAACTACAATTTCTAAATTTGGGGAAAAATTCATCTTTAACCCTTAACCCCTTTACACCCCAAGGTCCATCATCAAATCCATTTTTAATTGTCCAGATAACATCCTACCAGATATGTATCAACTTATAACTATCATATTTTACATGAATCCTCACTCAAATTCGTAAATCAGATTATTGTATTCAAAATCCCATGTTTATGCCATGAACACTCAAAACGAATTTTAATCAATCACATCACATGAATATGAATTTAAAAACAGATTCAATACTATTGCAAGTTATCCACTTGCCTTAGGTTTCGTAGTGTCTGATTTGGAGATGAATTTCAAGGTTGAAGATGACTCATGTTGGCTCTCTAGTGATCCCAAAACTGCCTTTAACTGCTAATAGGGTTCCTTAACACACTTAGCCTTTTTCTAAACTCTATCAGCCATTTCCTTATTTCTCCTAATTTAACAATTAACCTAAATCCCGTTTTTTACCTAATGGGCCTATCCCAAGTGACCCAAATGCCCCCGTGTGGGCCCGACTATGTCTAAAAACGCCCCGTGACCCGTTTACTACCCCCGGGTATACTTTTCCGACTATTTCTGCCCATCCGGACTCAACTGTACACTCAGAATTTCCATCCGAATTAATTTATAAAAATACTTATCCCCCACCCCTTTAGTCTATACCAACTCCCGATTGAGATAAGTGTATACCCTGTCATTAATACTCGAAATGACTTAAATAATTAATTACTATTCGCTTAGTAAATAATTTCCCCTAAATATTAACCATTTACTCCCCGATTAATATTTAAATGTATTTTACCATAATTAATTCATATCAAATTACGACACACTAGTAATTTAGAATTCCCGAATTAATTATCTCGAATTAATTTAAATATTTATTTGCACAAAAAATACGGGGTGTTACATATTCCTCGTCTTACCTTGATCGAGATAACATACTTTTCTAAATCAAGTAACATAGGTCATTCTAGCACCTTGTCACGTCAGCATGGGGCGCCCCCAATCTACGATATCTCTGATGACGAGATGGGGCGCCCCCAATCTACGATATCTCTGATGACGAGACTGGAGATAACATTCCTCCACCCCTTATGATGGCCCCACCCTTAACTTTTGTGACCAATGAAGCTTATTTTAACGTGAGACCAATGTGTAAATACGCCTGTTGTTAAGGATGAAGATGAGGAAGTTTTTGAGGTTGACACAAATGTTGTCTCATCTTATAAGAGTGACGTCTAGGAGAATAATCTTATAATCTCGCGACACTTATATGATATTGATCCCACACTACATATGAGAGTGCTGGTCGAGGACGAGAAGGATTATGACCTTAAGAATGACGATGAGATTGCTGTTTACGAGAAAATGTTCAAAGTAGTCTTTCGTCTTCCCTTTGGGCCAGGAATTAAAGGATTCTTTCTATTATCAGTGTTGCCCTAATCTAATTAGCCCCAAATGCTTAGAGGATTGTTATGGGGTCAGTCATTCTCTGGAGGCTTGCCTACGAGGAGGATTTACCTCCAAATGTCTTTCGAGTGTGCTATTCAACCGTTACCATAAAATTTAACCCTTGATACTATCACTTCGTCGCTTAAAAAACAAATCGAAAGCTTTTACTTGTGAACTAGATTTCCAATCATGACTGGAAGTCTCAATATTTTTCATCTCTGGTTTATGGGAGTTTGGCAACGACGAGTCGCTGGTGCATAAGAAAATCAAGGTGCCAAGAAAGTGGGATAAGATTACTATCTCGACTAAAGTTGACCCTGGGTGGAGTACGAGAAATGGGAAGAGTATTGGCAAATTAAGAGGACCTAATGGTTTTATACTTTTGAGGAGCTGATCAAGCCCAAAATTCTATGATTTGTTGAAATGCGGTCATCCCCATTGGAGTCTTTTCGAAAGATTCCTTGCTGTTTGATGTTTTACTAATTTTTATTGTCGTCTCCTTTTTTAGCTGATACTGATAGTTTATATTTTTCATTTTACAGATTATTCAGATAATACACTCGATCTTATTTGGGAAATGGCTACTCCTATTACTGGTAATATTTTGGTCAAACTAAAGGGGAAGACTCCCTATCCCCAAGGCCTTAAGAAGAAAGCTATAATTGCTTGCCCAAATGCAGTAGAGGGCTCGCAAAAAAGGAAAGAGGCCACTGGGTTGAGGGTTGTCTTTCAACACCAGAAGAGAGCTAAACCTTTGAGGCGACCCTCTTCTCTAAGTGTTCCAATATATGATGATGTGTCGGCTACCATTCATCTCGCTCATCTTGCCTTGAATTCTAAGTCTCTTCGTGGAAACTAAACCAAAGTTTAAGAGGTCATCTCATCAGTGATCCCTCCATGCGACAACCGCTTCTTAGATGCTAAGAGCAGCACTTGAGTTTCCAATTTCTCTCTGTATAGGGTCACTCAGGTAATAAAGTTTTACTTCATATATTTTTTTACAAAGGGGTCGTTTGTTTTTGCCTCTTAAGTCTGAATCTGAACCATTCAGACTTAAGAGGTATCAAAAAGTGTTTGTTTTTTTAAATAATTAAGAGGTTAACGGTCATATTTGCCTCTTAATGATTAAGAGGTAGAGTTAGGTCTGAAGTCTGAATCTGAAGTCTGAATCAGTCTAAATACATTCATTCAGAAGTATATTCAGACGTAAAAACAAACACATTTTTCAAATTCAGATTTCAGACTTCAGATTCAGTCTTCAGATTTCAGATTCAGACTTCAGATTCAGATAAAAAAACAAACGCAACCAAAGTGTCTTCTCGTCTCGTATTGACTTTTATTTCTCATATATTCATTATTGTAGTTTACCTTTGCACTCCAACACATTCATCAGTAGGTGGTGGAGTCCAAGCCAAAGATCAAACTAGATGAGCAGGCCGAGTAGAAACTGGATGATATATAAAAAAGGATAGAGGGACAAAAGGTCTCTCATGAAAAATATATGCTCAAGTTCTAAGACCGATATAGGACCCGCGTTGTTGCTTTGAAGGAACACATTAAGGAAACCTTAAAGCAACGAGAAGGAGCTTCTGAAGACCAGTTGTGAGGCGATCTTAGGAAAATTTAAGGAGTATGAGGAGTTCTCCTGCTACGCTATCCATTACTTAGAGAAGGGGTTCAAGGCAACTTGCCAACGGGTGGTCACTCAATTTCTCGGCCTCGTCACAAAATACCATGCAGTGGTCGAAACTCTCAACTCCCTAAGTTTTTTTGATCTAGAAACCATTGCTAATCTGGAGGAGATTCAGGCTGAGGGAGATAATGAAGAGACTATTGAGGCCGATACTGGAGGTGACAAGATAACTCAAACTGCTCAAGACAAGAATCAGGTTGGTGACCAAGATTCCACCACTGTTCAAGAAGTGTCGATCGTCTCCTAAGCTACAATTGCTGGTGACTTGGAGACCTAGAACTAAATTGCTTTGTTTACGCTTTTTAGGCAACTGCTTGTGGTCTTTGATGCCCAACTAATTTTTTTAAACATCAATCTCATCCCACTTTTGGGATTTTGACAAATTTACTTTAATTTTCGGCAAGCCTTTGCTGGGGTACTTTAATATACCATGCTTTATTTTCTTAATCATGTCAACATACTTGTGTAGTTTTTGTTTTTAATATACAATAATGACGTTAAGTCTCACTATAAAATAATGATGTAAAGTTTCCCCTTATCTGGATTTGAGACATGCCTAGGAGACGAGACTCCAAGTGTTTTGTAATGTCGACAGATAGATTTCATTTTTTATTCATCATAAAATAATGATATTAAGTTTCACCATAACAATAATGATATTTAGTTTCACCATAAGAATAATGATATCTAGTTTCCACCTCTAAGTGTTTATATTAAGACATACCTAGGAGATGAGACTCCAAGTGTTCTCATATTGCCGAAAGAGAGAGATTTATTTTTTATTCACTATAAAATAATGATGTTAAGTTTCACCATAACAATAATGATGTTTAGTTTCACCATAAGAATAACAACGTTAAGTTTTTCACCTCCGAGGGTTTATATTGAGACATGTCTAGGAGACGAGACTCCAAGTGTTTTCATACCGCAAAGAGAGATTTTGTTTATTCACCATAAAATAATAATGTTAAGTTTAACCATTTGAGGAATGATGTTAAGTTTTACACCTTTATGAGTATATTATTTTGTAGTAATTATACCCACATCTAAGCCTTGTTAGGCACATTGTATAATAAATTACAAGCTTTTATATTCGTTTTTGCTATTTAGAAGAAAAATACAAGTTTGAAAATAATTCGAGTTAAAAATGCAATTTTAACAATTCCAAGGGATGAAATCATAATTTTATAAACTTTATGGGCCTAAACTTAATTTTTCATATTGATCTAGACAATATGAAGTTCTCCCTGAAATTTAGTTTAATTCCAAGTTAAAATGAGTGGGATGTGAATTTTGGGGACTAAAATGCAAAGATGGATAATTTTATAATTTTTTAAAATATAATGGACCTAAATTTAAATTAATTATTTTTATTTTACATTTTTATAGGTGCCTTAGGAGTTTGAAGAACAAAGGAATTAATATGCAAAAATTGGTTAAGATATGTCGCGACAAGACATGGTCGACATAGTAGTAATAAAAAATGTTTATAAATTCGCTCGAGTGTCCATTGAGGCCGTGCCATACCATTTCGAAAAGACCTATAAAAGATTCACAGCTTCCTAATTCGAGTGAATCTCAACATACAAAGTTTTGAATCTGCTGTGAATAGCGACGAAAATGCAAGAAAAAAAATCATTTTCCTTATTTTCTCCCACATGCACCTCAAAGCTACCATTTTTCCTTATTTACTACCATATTCACCCCAAAGCTCAACCTCCTTATCTACAATTTAAAGAAACTTTTCAATTTTTTTTCACTAAATTAAAATTTTTTAATCACATTTTCACCTATAAAAGGAGTTCATTACACAAGAGATGAAAGAAGAATTGGGAGGGACAATTGGGAGAAAGTTTGAGAAATTTTTTTGAGAGTTAATTTCTGGAAGCACAAAAATTATTATATTTAGTATTTTTATTGAGTGTTTATGAGGTAATTTGTGTGTAAGTTTAGAAGGAGACTTTTTGTATTGGCATCCGAATATTGAGACTCCACTTTTGTAAGTTGATTTTTTTAATGAGAATTATTATTTCATTTTGTAACGTTCTTGTTATAATATGCTTCTAGCTTAAATTAATTATTAGGATTAGGTGAAATTTTTCATGACTACTTACTGCATATTTTAACTAGTTCTAATTCGCTTAAATTTTCCACTTATTCAAAAAACATTTTAAAAATTTATATTAAAATAGTCACGAGAGTGATATTTTAAACATTCGATATTAATTTTAGAATTCATATTGTTTGATTTTGTGTGCTTATGTATAATGAATTATGCTTACGTTAATTCGTTTGATAGTTCATGCTTACGTTTGACATTTAATGCTTAGGAGTGAGTTTTAATTTTCTTACGGGAATACGAATTTTTGGCATTTATAAAAAAAGATATATATATATATATATATATATATATATATATATATATATATATATATATTTTTGATTTACATTTTAATATATTCATCTTTTGAAATTTACACGATGAGAGCTGGTACAATTTTGAGTTATAAAAGGGTAATCAATCATACTCTAGTAAAAATGGTAAACGGATCCAAAATCCTAGTAGTCTTCTCCATATTTGTTACTTACCTTGTGTTCATCCTTTTATTATTTTTTATTTTATTTTATCTTTACATCTTATTTCTATAGCCATATTTGTGTAGTTGGAAAGTTGACCATTTATATGAATTGACCAAATCCTTGTGGGTTTAATCCATACTTACACTTGCTATATTACAATACTCCGTGCACTTGCGGTAATTTTATAATTTGATAATAAGTTTTTGGTGCTGTTGTCGAAAATTTGTGTCGATTTTAAAGTTATTGACTTTTGGACTAGTTCTACTGTGTACAATAAAACCCATAAAAAACCCATAAATATTACGAAATCCAAAATAGTTTTTTTTAATATTCTTAAAATTTTGAAATCTATTTTTTTTTGTGATTTGTTTATAAAAACAAATTTAAGCTTGCTCTTAGTAAGTAGTAGTTTTGTCATAAGATAATTTGTTTTTGAAAAATTCATAAAAAAAAATTTTCTGAAAATTTTCAGATTTCATTTTTTCCGTATTAGTCCCCTCCACCCCCCTAATTTTTTTTAGAATAAAAATATGAAAATTCATTTCAAAAAAATTCAGTAGCATATAATTTTTTATTATTAGAATATATATATATATATATATATATTTGTTTCGAAGTGTGCTTTTCGTTTTATTATTTTTTTCTTTTTTTCGTGTTAAACTACACCGTTAGTGCATGTGTCGTGTTATTTTATTTTATAATTTTTGTGTCGCGCTTTACGCTTGGTGTAGTTATTTATGTGTTATTTTTCAGTAGCACATTCATTCAAAAAACATACAAAAAGAAGAAAAAGCAAAAGATAAAAATTTCGAAAAAATAAGCAATCATGTGAGAGCGCTAAAGATACTTGTTCAATCTTGTCACATACACAAGGTATTCTTGGAGACGACTGAAACGTAGGCGACATTTTTCTCTGATCGATGTCAAATAAAACTTTGGCCTGACGTAAACAAGTGACTGTAAAAAGTCCACGCCGAGCTACATTTTGTGTGCTCTTTGCGTGGATTTGTTTTTGCATGTTTCAATAAGCACGTTGCATAAATTTGACTTAAGGGAAAAAAAATCCAATTGCAAGATAAGGTGAGGATTTCATCACCTTTCCATGGCCCGCAAATTACTAAACTACCCAAGCATTTGCATAACCCGAGACATCATTTTTAATATAAAATCAATTATACATTGGCCCAAAGATATCACATTGCTCATAGAAAAAATCTTAGCGAGGCTAGAATTAAAAGATACTCCAATGCGAACTTGTCAAGTTGGTTCGGTTTTACTTTGTCCAGGATTGGTGTTTTTAACGAGTTTTTGTACCGACCACCTACCTGGAGGTAAAATTGAGGTTTGAGGCAATAATCGTAGTTGACTGTATTTTAAATTCTCCTTTATCAAAGAGTATGAACTGTCTAATTAGGGAGATTAATTCGGAGACCCCCGTTGTTGTCGAGTAATCTCGGGAAAATTAGATTTTAAAATTGAAATTTTCCTCACCTAAATTAGACAATTCAAATTGCTTTGTGTTAGTTTAAGAATTATGTGGTTTTGAGTGAGTATTTTCTTTTGATTCCCTTTAAAAAAGTTGGAAACAAAAATCGAAAAGATAAAAAAAGAAAGGGAGAAAATCAAGTGAGCGTGGTGTATGTGAAGTTGGTTTCGAGATCCAATCGGTCGTTTATCTAGTGTGGAGTCTGCATTTCCGATACCTCTGTAGGTAGAATTTTGATATTTTTCGAGATGGGAGGCGAGTTAGTAACCCGTGACCTTAAAGATTACCTATAACCCAATAGGTTGAGTCAATCTTCATGCCTACATTTCCCCCCATATAATGCGATCAACTTCAAATTCAAGCCGGGAACAATTCAATTGTTGTCCATCTTTCGGGGTACGAAGAAAGAGATCCCCTACCTTCATGTGCACGAATTCGAAGAAATTTGTGGAACTTTTAAGTTACAACAACTCGCCGATGAGATTACTAAACTGAAAGTGTTCTCATTTTCTTTGAAAGATAGAGCCAAAAGTTGGTTACTCTCGCTTGAACCGAATTCCACCACTATGTGAAATCAATTGAGCGTCAAGCTTTTGTAACATTTTTCGCCCAACCAAAATACGGCGGCGATACATCACACCATCAACACATTTACCCAAAAAGAGGGAGAAGCTTTGTGGATGTATTTGAAGAGATTCAAGGACTTGATACTACAATGTCCTCACCATGGGATTGAATTGGGACGTCAAGTCCAAATTTTTTACTAGGGATATGATTTTACGACTTGTTCGATGCTTGAGTCAATGTGTAATGTGATTTTACAAAAAAGTGAGGCCGATGCGTGGATATTTCTACAATCCATAGAGAAAAAGTCCTAATAATGGACGCCCCATTGGTAATCTAGGGCCACCACATTCTATGAGGGAACCTCTCACCAAGTCGAGCAAAGTTTTGGTTTAAATGCCAAAGTGGACACATTGGGCCATCGTTTAGAAGCTTTAGATATGAGCAAAGAGGGTAATTGAGCCACACATGCCACTGTGCAATATGTAAATTCACCTATATGCTTGCTTTGCGATAGCTTCCATGATTTAGTCAAAAAATTTCCCACCCTTCTGGCCCACAAAGCACTCACTGAGCAAGCAAACACCCTCTATCAAAATAGGCCAAAGTACGACCCGTACTCCAATGCGTACAATCTAGGATGGTTAAGTTAAGGAGGACTAGGATCGCCCCATCCTTAGTCGATAGTTTTGTTCAAATACCGAGATGTGTCATTGAGGATATATTAATTAAAGTGGGCGACTTTATCTTTCTCATTAATTTTGTGGTTTTGGATACCCAACATGTGCATGAGCTTATTGCACAAATTCCGTTTATTATGGGTCGTCCCTTTCTCTCCACATCCGATGCCGTCATTAGGTGTCGTAGTGTCCAATTGAACATATCCTTTGGGAACATGACTATGCAACTTAACGTGTTCAATTTGGCTGAACAATGACCCGATAATGATGAAGCCGTGGACGTCGACATTATTAATAGCATTGTCAAAGAGACTTTCAAGAAAACTCATAATGACGACCCTTTAGTGCCATGTGTTGCCTTATTTGGGTCCGAATTTGGTATAAAAAACTCAATTGAATAAGTCAAACTCACTCCTCGACTCCGCCCTTGTCATAAAATTAGAGATTTAAGTCGGAGCCACTCTCTCTCCATGGCACCCATTTCGCCCTCGATTGAAAGATCCGGAGCTTAAATTGAAGTCACTGTATGGAACACTCAAATATAGGTCCTTAGGACCTTCTGACACATTGCCTTTTATCATAGCCTCTAACTTGGATAAAGAATAAGAAGGTAGGTTATTGCGTGTTCTCAAGTAACATAAAAAGTCCATAGGATGGATCATAACCGTTATTAAGGGGATAAGTCCATCGATGTGGATGCATAGGAATAACTTAGAAGATAATGCTAAAAATTCCCGTGAAGAATAACATAGACCTGATCCCAATATTAAAAAGGTCGTTCGAGTCGAGTTTTGCAAATTGCTGGATGCGGGTACTATTTATCCCATCTCTGATAGCCAATGGGTCATTCAAGTTGTTCCAAAGAAATCCAGTGTTACGGTGGTGAAAAAATGATGAAGATGAGTTAGTGTCCAATAGGATTCAAACTGGTTGTTATGTGTGTATCGATTACAAGAAGTTACCGTCACAAGGAAGGATCACTTTCCTCTTCCTTTCATAGACCAAATACTTGAGAGATTAGTCATCCATCCCTTTTAATATTTGTTTAGGGTTGCTTTAGCTATAATCAAATTCCCATCACTCTTGAGGATCAAGAGAAAACCACATTCACTTATCTATTCGGTACTTTTGCTTATCGACGCAGGCCCTTTGGGTTATGCAATGTACTTGCTACCTTTCAACAGTGTATGATGAATATCTTTTCGAATATGGTGGAAGGTTTCTTGAGGTATTTATGGATGACTTTTCATTGTTTGGGTATAGTTTTGATGAATGCCTTCAACATCTCATCCTCATTCTGAAGATGTGTAAAGAAAAGAACCTCGTTCTTAATTGGGAAAAGTGTCATTTCAAGGTCAAACAAGGCATAGTGCCAGATCACATCATTTCCACAAAAGGTATCAAGGTTAATAAATATAAAATTAATCTCATTGCTAATCTCCCACCCCTAAAAATCGTGTGTAAAGTTCGATCATTCTTAGGACACGCCGATTTCTATGGGAGATTTAAATAAGAAAAGTTTCAAAGTTTAGGTTTGGGGGTATTTGATGAGTACATTTTTTTGTCATAATTATGTCCAAATTTAAGCCTTATTAGGCCCATTGTATCATAAATAACGAGTCTTTACATTCGTTTTTGCTATTTAGAGGAAAAGTGCAAGTTTGAAAATAATTCGAGTTAAAAATGTAATTTTAAGAATTTCAATGGATTGAATCATAATTTCATAAATTTTATGGGATGAAAAGTAATTTTATATATTTATCTATGCAATATTAAGTTCTTCCTGAAGATTGGTTTAGTTCCGAGTTAAAATGAGCGAGATGTGAATTCAGGGGACTAAAATGCAAAGAGAAGTAATTTTATAATTTTCTAAAATATTATGGACGTAAATTTAAATTATTAATTTTTTTTATTTTTCATTTTTACAGGCGTTTCGGGAGTTCGAACAATAAAGGAGTTGATATGCAAAAAATTGTTAGGATATGTCGTGACGACACGTCAGGGTAGACATAATAGTACTGAAAACTATTTATTAATTCGCTCGAGGGTTTGTTGAGGTCGTGCCATACATTTCGGAATGGTATTTAAAAGTGAAAACGATAGGCCCCCAATTTTTAAAGTCTTGCCAAAAAGATAGTTTTCAATTTCCTTTTAAAGATGCGGAAGCGAGATGGTTAAAATTAAACAAATTCACTAACTTTAATTTCTTTTCAAATTAAAATTAAACGAAGTGAAATTAGATTAAACAAAAATGCATTTTTCACTTAAATCAATTTAACCCAAGTCCTAGAAATTTTTCTAAAACATATTTTCAATATTCCCAAATTAGGCCAGACCAATTTTATCAAATTAATTGATGACTTGAATTAAATTAACATAAACATTACCCAAATTAATTTAGCACCAAATTAAGCAAGTAGTGATATAAACCAAATTTTAAATTTTTACCTAAGCATGCGTTCTAGGTGAATTTTGCAAAAGATAAAATAAACAAATAAATCATTACGCCGCGATGTACGAGAAAAAACCCACAAACGGGAAACAACCTCGGACTTCCCTAGCCATAAGTCCACTAAGTATGGTATTTTATAAGTACAGGAAAAAAGACTTACACCACTCGACTCGACTCCCTTCAAGCCCCGATGCTCCTTCTTGTACTTATCTCCGCTTAGTTGACAATCTCGGACTCCACCGTAACCTTGGACTTCATCAATGAGACTTTAGGTAAACCGTCAACCACACATGGTACCTTTCACCATGTGAGAATGCCGCAACAAAACTCGAACTTCTTCTTTATGGGATATAGAAGGAAACCCAAATGAACTCTTCAAACGGTAGAGTAAAACCCGGTTCCAAACACTCCAAGCAATGATATATATATAATAAAACTTGGAATAAACAATATGGGTGAAAACAAGAGTGTTTAATGAATTTTTTCCTTGAAAAATAGACACTAAAAAACACGAACTTTTTCTTGAAAACTTGAACTCTCAAAGCTCTCTCTAGGAGATGGAGGATAGTGAAAAAGTTGGTTTTCTAAAGTTGGTTCCTGCACATGATAAGTCTGTCAAAAGTTAGTGTGAAAAAGTAGTGGGAAAAACTGTCAAAAACTGCCCTAAATTGCCATTTTAATTTCCTGTTGAAAATCTCGTTCGAACGAGATTTTTGTTCCAATGAAGTCTCGTTCAAACGACCCTTCTTACGAAGTTCCAGTGGCCTGATGGGAACTCTCGTTGCCAAACTTGTTCGAACGACAATATCGAACGAAGTTCCAGAGGCAAGATCGTTGTCAAACCTCGTTCGAACGAAATTCTCGTTCGAACGAAAAACTCGTTCGAACGACAATATCGAAGGAACTTCCAGAAAGTATAAAAAATTAGTTTTAGCCCAGTCACTTTATTTTAAAGTTTTAATGGAACTTTCTGAAAATAAACAATAGTTTAAAAACAAAGTACACCCATATAAATATTGTTCCAAGCTCCTATATATATATATATTAAAATGCATTCATACCTTAGGAGCAATGAAACCATGTTGATGACGAAGAAACGAGGCATAATACACACGACATTTGATGAAGCTTTAATATCTTGGCCGCTAGGTCTTCAATTCAAGTATGTCATAGGCTTTAAGTATGGTCAATAACTCTATCCTATAACTCAAACGTTTTGTCCGGAATTGAACCAAAACTACAAATGACTCAATTGGAAATTTGTGTCCTTACAAATCTCCCCCTTTGGCTATTCCGGGACAAAAACCAACAAAAATCCTAAAGGGACATCAAGCTCTACTAGACTAAAAAAAATGTCCCACCCAAAATAAAAATAAAATAGCTTGACTCAAACAACCTAAGGATCAATATCTTTGCCGACGATGAAAGTTTCCACTTAGAAGAATTCCTGCACACTTAAGCAAACTATCAAACGCATAGGGAATATCAATAATATTAAATGCATAAAATAAATACTCCCCCTAAATCAATTCTCCCCTTATTAAACAAATGACATAGTTAGAAAGATGTCTCCCACTAAAATAAATCTCCCCCAAACTAAGATACGATTATAATAGGAATAGATACCATTTCTCCCCCTATCATTCTCCCCCTTTTTGTTCAGGAATAGACAAAGGTGATAGCATTAATAAAATTTCATACAACAGCATAGAACATGAAAGCATAGAGGCAAAAAACCCATAACTAATCCAATAAATAATAATGGATACCAACTAAGATGCAAGAAACTCATACCAATATGATACATAAGAATAAAGCATGTGATATCAACAAAGTATGCAACAAGATAGATACCAATTATGAAGTAGAAGAATAGATGGACTAGAAAGCAAGGAAAAGACAAATAGAATACCTCGTATATGAGAACATAATAAGTATAATTAACGCACACGCACATATAATAGGTATAAATACCACATATGACACAAAATAAAATAAGTTTTTCACACTCGTATGGAAAAAATGTGTCATATGGAAACGGAAGTGTTGGGGTTTGAACTAGCAATAATTAAATTTAGACCCGATCACTTAAAACATGTTCACGGAGTTCTCAATTGATTGCAAACTTCATCACATTTGAATATAACCTCATGTGACAATATAGATTGAACTCAATGAACAAACATACACAATGCATACAAGCCTAGACTTTTGATGATTCTACAAACCAATAGAGTCATGAAATTGAAAGTACAACTAGGATAAACGGACATTGTGCAAACTGTTGATATACCATCCAATCTCCCTCAATAAGCATATATATTTGAATGAATATATCAAACAAAAATAGGCCTTGGCAATTATTTTTCTTTTTGATGCCATAATTCTATTTTTAGGCCATTGGACCACATATTTCTTTTAGGTCCAACAAACGATGGCTTACTATTCGCAAAGGATAATAATTCCTTTCGGAGCCCTTCCCCGTGCACATTTATATATAATATTTTTTATTTCTCACAAATCTCACGTGCAATGGATTTGGACATGCACTAGTCCTTCTAGGTCACAAGTATGTAAATGACAAGATTGGTAGGAGAACACCTCACAAAGCTCAAATATAACATGTGACGATTAAATTTCAAAATAGCTCGTGCATGTGTGAATAGAGGCATATAAAAATAGAATCCATTATATCAACACAAAATCCAACTACTCCATATAAGCATGGTAAAGAACATAATAAGGATTGACAATCTAAACCAAAAGTTCTAGTCACATGGAAGTGAAATGAGGATTCAAACATAAACATATGCCACAAAATGTGTGTAAAACCAAAATACACACAAAATAAAATCCTTTTGAGTTTTTGACATATTTATACCCAAAATAAAAAATATTTACTCAAAAGACAAACAAAAATCATTTGTATTTTTCATTAAACCTAGGTAACTCAAAGGTGAAACACAAATGATAAACAAAAATCTTTTGTATTTTTTATTAAATCCAACCTAAAATGAAAGAAGTATAATACAAAAGATAAACAAAAATCATTATTCTAGCATGTGATTAAGCATGTAACCTTGACTAGAAAATTATTAAACAAGCATACACCTAGCAATGATATATAATATGAAGCACAAAAATATAGAGTATGCAAACAAAACTAACACATTCAACCCTTAAATTTAGCGAGGGAGGTTTTATGTGAAAGAAAATGATAATCAACAAATCTAATATCTAGCACGTCTAAAAATGATTTCCTAAAACCATATATATGTATATTTAAAATGATGGGATTTGGAAACTAATGAAATGCTAGACATAGACTTCCTAGGACTTCTTTTAAGATCAAAACAAAATGACCTAAGGTGCCCTTTCCTACCACAATGCAAGCATGTGTAAACACGAGGAATGTTACCTAAGGTGTGACCTTTTCTAAAGTCCTTGCATAAAGTTGACCCTCTAAAACAAATAATGGTCTTAGCTTTAGTAACGGAAGTATTTGAACAAAAAGAGCTAGAACCATTACAACTACTCCTCGAGTCAAGTAAATCATTTTTCATTTTTAAAATTTCAGACACAAGTAATAAATTAGACTCCTTAAATTTACGGAACTCCTTCTTTAAATTTTCTATAACTCCTAGAAGGTTATCACGCTCCCCCTCAATGTGAGCAAACTTGTCCCTAAGAGTCTTTTCTCGACAATCACTCTCTTTCTTGGACATTTCTAAAATATTAAAATTATAATTTATGTTCATGAGCTTTTCACGAAAAATATCTTTTTGAGATAGGGAGTTTTGCAAAAACTCAATTTTAGCTTTAAAACAAGAATTTTCATTTTCAAGAAATTTAATTCTTTTTGCAAATCTCAAATTTAAATCTCTTAATTTTTCATTACACTTATTAAGCCCATTAAATTCCTCTCGAATAGTAAAAACTTCATTATCATTAGAAAAGGACAAATTATCATTAAGACGTCCCATCGAGAGATACAAAAAAATGAGAGTGAGTTAAAAAATGAACCACCTAAAAATACAAGGAGCACAAAAATTATAAAAGTCGAAAAATGGATTTTTGACGCGATAAATTAACGCTCCGGCTCTGATACCAATTTGAAAGCGATAGGCCCCCAATTTTTAAAGTCTTGCCAAAAAGATAGTTTTCAATTTCCTTTTAAAGATGCATAAGCGAGATGGTTAAAATTAAACAAATTCACTAACTTTAATTTCTTTTCAAATTAAAATTAAACGAAGTGAAATTAGATTAAACGAAAATATATTTTTCACTTAAACCAATTTAACCCAAGTCCTAAAAATTTGCTTAAAACATATTTTCAATATTCCCAAATTAGGCCAAACCAATTTTATCAAATTAATTGATGACTTGAATTAAATTAACATAAACATTACCCAAATTAATTTAACACCAAATTAAGCAAGTAGTGATATAAATCAAATTTTATCTTTTTACCTAAGCATGCGTTCTAAGTGAATTTTGCAAAAGATAAAATAAACAAATAAATCACTACGCCGCGATGTACGAGGAAAAACCCACAAACAGGAAATAACCTCAGGGTCGTATTTAACAAGTACAAGCAAAAAGACTTACAACACTCGACTCGACTCCCTTTAAGCCCCTATGATCCTTCTTGTACTAACCTCCGCTTAGTTGACAATCCCGGACTCCACCGAAACTTTGGACTTCACCAATGATACTTTAGGTACACAGTCAACCACACATGGTGCCTTTCACAATGTGATAATGCCGCAGCAAAACCTGAACTTCTTTTTTATGGGATGTAGAAGGGAACCCAAATGAACTCTTCAAACGGTAGAGTAAAACCCGATGTCAAACACTCCAAACAATGATATATATATTGAAACTTGGAATAAACAATATGGGTGAAAACAAGAGTGTTTAATGAATTTTTGCCTTGAAATATAGACACTCAAAAACATGAACTTTTTCTTGAAAACTTAAACTCTCAAATCTCTCTCTAGGAGATGGAGGATAGTGAAAAAGTTGGTTCCCGCACATGATAAGTCTGTTAAAAGTTCGTGGGGAAAAGTAGTAGGAAAAACTGACAAAAATTGCCCCAAACTGCCATTTTAATTTCCCGCCGAAAATCTCGTCCGAATGAGATTTTCGTTCGAACAAAGTCTCGTTCGAACGACCCTTCTAACGAAGTTTCAGTGGCCTGACGGGAAATCTCGTTGCCAAACTCGTTCGAACGACAATATCAAACGAAGTTCTAGAGGCAAGATCGTTGGCAAACCTCGTTCGAACGAAATTCTCGTTCGAACGAAAAACTCGTTCGAACGACAATATCGAACGAACTACCAGAAAGTATAAAAATTTAGTTTTGGCCCAGACATTTTATTTTAAAGTTTTAATGAAACTTTCTGAAAATAAATAACAGTTTAAAAATAAAGTACACCCATATAAATATTGTTCCAAGCTCCTATATATATATATATATATATATATATATATATATATATATATATATATATATATATTAAAATGCATTCATACCTTAGGAGCAATGGAACCATGTTGATGATAAAGTAACGAGGCACAATACACACGGAATTTGATGAAGCTTTAATATCTTGGCCGCTACGTCTTCAAATCAAATATGTCATAGACTTGAAGGATGGTCAATAACTCTTTCCTATGATTCAAAAGTTTTTGTCCGGAATTGAGCCAAAACTACAAAGGACTCGATTGGAAATTTGTGTACTTATAAAAAGACTCACAACTTTCTAGTTCTGGCAAATCTCAAAATACGAAGTTTTTAACGTGAAAATCAGTTTGAAAAATTTACTGTGAATAGTGATGAAAATGTAAGGGAAAAATAAAGAAGAAAAAATCACTTTCTTTATTTTTCTCCCACATGCACCCAAAATCTACCCTCTTCCCTTATTTCCTCCCATATTTAACCCGAAGCTCAGCCTCCTTATCCATAATTTAAGGAAACTTTTCAATAACAAAGTTTTAACAAATTGAAATTCATTTCACCACATTTTGACCAATAAAAGGAGTTCATTATACAAGAGATAGAAGAAGACTTGGGAGGCACAATTAGGAGAAAATTTGAGAGAAATTGTTGAGAGTTAATTTTTAGGAGCACCAAAAATATTGTACTTTGTAGTTTTTATTTTTGATTGTTTCTGAGGTAATTTGTGTGCAAGTTTGGAAGGGGAACTTTTGTATTGGCATCCGAATATTGAGACTCCACTATTGTAAGATTATTTTTTTAATGATAATTATTATTTCATATGTTGATGTATGAATTTGGATTATCTATCTTAGCCTTAGTTATCCAAATATATAACCATAGATACAAATAATAAAGAAAATATAGAGAGACACCAAAGGTTTTTACGTGGTTTAACTTAAGAATGGAGCCTACAGGCTACATCCATGGGGTAATTCTACTATTTGTTTAGGGGTTTTATTCCAATTTTTTGGTTAAAATTCTAGGGTGTAGTATAGTGCGGATAAGTTTGTGTCCCCCCCCCCCCCTCAGTTGGGGATAGTAACATATTTATAGCAATTAGAAACTCAAGATATAGAATGCCTTTATAACTTCAGGTATTTACACCTTTACACAATAATATGTAGTTGGACATTATTCACGTGCATGTGCATGGTGACCCTTGAATATCCGGCATATTACTTTTCATTTAATTGATGGTTAATATTCCGAGTTGTGCTTAACTGTTCGGTCGACCAAGGCCTTCTAAAGCCGATCGGGTATACCCGTTGTAAAAGACCAAATGAATATGTTGACAATTGCCACTAGCTCATAGGTCCACATGGCCTACTAAATTTAGGATATATCAAAAGTCCCCAATGCTTCATGCTTGAAGATGTATCGAAAGAATGGAGTATTCATGCCATAAGCTTCTTGGTACTTTTAAAAAGGTTGTGGTCGGGGGCTAACCTCTAAGTCTTGTAATTTTTCACCCGATCATACTAAGTCGGTGGCAATTTTATAAATAACTTGAAAAATAGCAAACCGCCAGAGTGTATGCTAGTCTCTTTGGTATTTGGGGATTTGGGATGCCATAGAAGCCCAAACGTTAGTAAGTTTAATCACAACAAATCCTAGTTTTCAAGAGTCATCTTTGTGCCTATAAAAGATTTTCTTCTCCCTCCCTTTTATCTCACTTCTGCAAGTTCGTACTCTATCTTTTATTTTAGCATTTTTGGTTTTGCTATTAGAGGATTTTCACCCTGTGTTGCTAATGTAAGATCCTCCTCCCTTTAGTCCCTTTTTACTTTATGAGCTATACAAATGGTATATATTATAGATGAGAGTTCTTTGGAAGGCTGTAGAGAAAAAAGTAATATCCCAGATTGGGTTACTACAGAGATAGTCTCTCGCCCTTGCGATTTATGTGCTTTGAGTGAGTTTCACTGGTTGCCAATAATTTTTATACCTAAACGTGGCATTACTTACCCGTCAAATAATTTATTTCTCAAATTTTGTTAATATTTTGATGTGGTCCCTACTCAGGTGGCTCCAAATAATTGGAGAGTAGTTAATGGAGTTAACCGCCTTAATTAGATACATAAGACCCACATATGAATAATCGAACTCATGTATTACTATTGGTGGAGGACCATTGGTGACAAAATTTATTACCTAAAGTCTAGATATTCCAACTGAGCTCTAATGGTGAATTTACCTGACTCCAAAAATGATTATTAGGAGTACGGAATTGTAGTTAATAACTGATAATATGCTCCTCTTCCCGAGGGTACAAGATACACTGGGCCAAGATACCCTCAGGAAGGGCGAGGCATAGATCAACACTTGAATTACTTATCATATTTTCTTTGTATTTTCTTTTCATTCATTGGTTTACTGATCCTTATCTTCATGTTTTATTTTTGTAGAAAGAAGGAATAAGGACTATCCTCATGATTCGGAGGTTAATTTTGTTGACTTGAAGTACATTTGGTCTATTCAGCAAAGGATAAGAGAAGGCTATCCTCGTTCAGCTTCCGCTCTGCTTGAATATCCAAGCTTAATCACTTCTTTTGTAGCTCGGCCTACAAAAGATATCCCAATAGCCCCTATTAATTTAGAAGAGCTGGCCCCCTCCTCATCTGTTACTGCCTTGGAGTCCCATTGACAGGAAGAGGGAGATACTACCCATGGAAGAACCTCCTCCTATTTTGAGTCCTTAGATTTATCTACTATTCCAGTCACCCTTTCCTCTCCAGACAACATGGTTAAGAGTAATGTCCAAACTTGATTGCTAGAGCTATGTCTCCCCCTTTCCGAGAAGAATAAGGATGTTAGTGAATGCTACTCTAAGCACCCAATGGTGGTGATGCCTAAAGAGACGAAGAACATGAAGCCTCAGTACGAGAAGTTTATAAAAGGTCCTTCTAACCAACAAGAATTGGTGAAAAAGATTCAAGACGACTAGGCCTCTGCTAATTCTGCTTCTGTGGCAGTGAACCCCGATTTAGCTAGGGGTTTGATTGGTTCTAGAGTTATACCTACTGATAGGTTGTCAACTCCCCCTTTGTGTAGGGCAATATTATTAGAGATGGCCAACCATAATTTGGCTTTTTAAAATTTTTATCCATGACTTTGTATATCCGGTCGGCCTTTTAAGCCTTCATACATTACTAATTAATTTTTCTCCTCTAAATTTTTTTGTTCCTAGTTGACTACGACCAATTTTAATATGGGATGACCAACTAAGAGAGTCATCAGTTGATGTGGAAGCTAACTTTAAAGGGTTGAGAGACTCCTTAGATGCCAATAAAAATTCCCATGTGAAGGATCAAGAGAAGTGGAAAGGCTTATTGAACAACACCGAGAAGGCTAAGAAGGATGTTGAAAAAGCTGATGTGAATGCTATTAAGGCCACTACTGAGGTGGAGGGTATATGCCATGGCTTAAAAGCCACCGTGAAGAAGGAGAAGGAATTTGACTATACCCGTGGTTAGGATAAGGATTTTGTTACTACACCTCTACAGATTTACTACCTGAAGAAGACCTCTTTCAAATAGGGGTGGGATGTGACGCTTAAATAGGTCAGTACTGCAGCCGGCACAAAACTTTTCTAGTAGCATAATTTGGGCACTCCTCCAGTTATTGAGAAAGAAATGGAGGATGAGGAGGGCATTGGTGAATCCTCTGTGGTACTTGAGACTTCAGTGGTGGCTGCTCGGTCGGTAGAAGAAATGGACCAAAATAAGGAGAAGGTGTAACCACCTTAGGGTTTTTCATGCATTAGCATTTTTTTGCCTTGCAATATTTGGTTTGGTTTCTTTGTAACACATATAATTATCTTTCTGATGTGATTCTTCACAGGTTTAATAAGATTATTCGTCATTTCGTTTTCATAGTGTTGATGTTTGCTGAACTTTTTTCTTAATTTTTGTACTCATATTCTGTTCTTCAGTTTAAATCCAGGAGATCTGTCATAGCAGCAGCCAAAAGTGATCTCTATAGGAGAAGTATTCATCTTTTTGGAGAAGGTCATAAATATATGGAAGAAGATGAGTTGGAGGAACTGCTAAGATTGGATGCTTCCAACCAAGTCAAAGAGACATACGTTCATCTACACAGACTATTTGATCAAGCAGTAGCAACTAACGGTTCCTATTATAAGATAATCCTCAAGATGCAGGATGACCATAAAGAATCCCTTACAAGTCTGCATTCTGATTATGAAGTGAAATATGCTCGGCTTAACAGTGATGCATGTTTAATAAAAAAAATTGCAGGATATTTCTTCGGCTTATAGAAAGAAAGAATTTATAACAAATTGTGAGCTCACCACTGCTAGGGAGGTCAATGATTTGCTAGAATAAGAAAATAATTCATTGAGGAATTAATTAGTAGGCCATCAGTGGATGTCGATCAAAATTATAGTGTATCCTCTTTAAAATAGGAGAATGCTAGATTGATAGAGGAGATTAAAAATTTTAAAAAGTCCAAAGGTGGCCAATCATCAAAGTAGGTGGTAGTTGATCTACCCACTGTTGAGCAGGAAAAAATAAAGAAAACTCTGGTCGACCAGGCTGATCTGATCAAGAATCAATTTGCCAGTAATAAGAAGTTAAATAAGAAGGTTGGTCGTCCTAACTATCACTTTCATAAGCAACTGTAAACCATGTAGATGAATGGTTATGGAAAAGCCTTGGCACATATGGGTGATGAACTGGAGCATGCTAGGGGAGAAGTGTACAAATGGGGCTAACTGAATGCTCTAATAGCGTTGAAGGTACTATAAAAAGACACATTGTGTCATTGGTATGACCCTAGTTGTTGGACCAACCTAATCCTCCCTTTAAACTGGATACCAAGTGGATTCCTAATGATTCTATACCCACAAGTCTTGTTAGTAAATATCTGGGAGATTATGGCCTTCACGAAGAAAACACTCTCGTTCGACCCCCTGTATTTGTTGGATAAGCCTAGCTTGAGTAGGCAAAAAAGACTTAGGGAATTGGAGTCCATTGTAAGACCTTCTACTATGGACATTCCCCCTAAGGGGATGGAGAAATCTCTAGGAAAATGTCCATCCCAGTAACAATGTTTCCACTTTGATGTTTGCAATGCGTAAACAGTAAATTGTAATAAAGATGCCCTTGAATTTTTATGATTTAAAAAAATATATATGTGAGTTGTTTATCCACATTTTATTCTCATAGTTATGATCTACCACTATTTTAGCGTAATAACTATATATTCGGCCTTTGGCCAACTAATCTGCTCGACATGTTACTTATTTAGATGAACCTGAGTTGTCTTACCTTAGGTTCTTCTAACACTCTTAGCCTTATGCAAATGGTTCTTGTCGTTTTAGACTAAGGGTTTGGATTAGTTACCGTTGGAAACCAAATTTTATAGGATTTGTTCCTTAACTTGGTCTGGTAAAACTTCTTGTTCTTGAAGTTTTGTCGAATATTAAAATTAACAATTTATAAATTGATGTGGTTGCTATTTGAAGACAGCTGCATCTCTCACTCCCACAAAGAAAACATAAAAAAGGAAGTTGATTGAGAATAATCTAATGAATTCTTATTGAAACTGAAAATAGGTGCTACATATGCGTTGAAAGCATCAATTCAGAATCATTGATAATATTTCCTAAGATGGTCAGCGTTCCATGGGTTCTTGAATTGTTCTCCTTCAAGTGTTTCCAAGTAATAGGTACCTGGTCAGATTACGATGGAGATGCGATATGGACCATGCCAATTGACCTTTAACTTGTTTCCCTTTTAGATCACTTTCTTTAGAACATAATATCCTACCTTTAAGTTTCTCGACTATAAAACCTAGAAGTACGTTGTTAATAGGCAGCTACCCGAAGTGTCGCATTCTCTCTTACTTCATCTACTAAGTCTAAATCTGGATGTCTCACGATATCGCTTTAAGGAGAGTTGAAGTTGATCACTCTGTGACTAGGCAGACCAATCTCTATAGGAACCACAACTTCGGTTCCAAATGTAAGCATGTACAAATTTTTATCGGTATCTGTCCTCAGCATGGTTCTATAGGCCCATAAGACATTCTGTAATTCATTAATCCAATTGACTTTAGCATCATTAAGTCTTTTCTTCAACCCATTAAGCAGTGTTTTGTCGGTAACTTCTATTTGACCATTGCATTGAGGATGCCCTGGTGTCGAGTGTAACTTTTGGATCTTGTATTGAATGCAATAATATTTAAACTCCTGGTTGTCAAACTGAATTCCATGGTCTATAATGAAGGCACATGTCTTGCCATATAGACATATGATGTTTTTCCATATAAACTCTAACACTATTTCATAAGGCATATTAACCAATGGTTCAACTTAAACCCAATTAGTGAAGTAGTCTACAACCACAACCAAATATTTAAATCTCCCTTTTGTCTTTAACAATGGGATGACCAAATCAATCCCCCGGATGGAAAAAGGCCAAAGGGAGGTGATTGGTGTTAAAGTGGCCCCCAATCTTTTATATATGGCGGCAAACTTTTGGCATTTTTTACACTTTATAACAGATAAAGCATAATCTACCTTTATGGTTGGCCAGTAATGCCCTTGTATGGCCATTCATCTTACCAATGATCGTCCTCTCGAGTGAGCTCTGTAGGATCCTTCATGCACCTCTTTAATTGGATCTTGTACGTCAATGGGGGTGGATACATTGGAGAAAAGAAATAGTGAATCCTCTCATGTACAGGACTCCTCCTTCCAGTACGTGGCTAGATGCTTTGTACCTTAACTTCCTCTCCTCCTTTGGATCCTTTGGCAGAGTTCCATTTTCAATATACCCTTAGATTGGATCCATTCATGAGGGACCAAGTTAACTGCTATCAGGCTGATATTATCCTCGTCAATGCTTTTATTTTCTTGGATTTCCACTGGGATGGTTTGTCTTGATTCGGTTCTGGTTGCAGAGGCTAGCTGAGCAAGTGCATTTGCTCAAGAATTCTCAATGCATGGAATTTGACCATCCTGAGCACCAGAAACTTCGTAATGGGGCTTTAAGCTTTGGCCATGTACTTTGTCATCAGTTCTCCTATGAATCTATATCCCTAACATTTGATTGGTGATCAACTGAGAGTCACTATGAGTGATTATTTTCTCAGCTCCCAATGACAAAGAGAGTTCGAGCCTTATAATTAATTCTTCATACTCTACCCCATTATTAGAAGCTTGGAATTAAAAATGAAGAGCGTACTCCATATCTTTGTCATCAGGGGTATTTATGATTAAAATCTCACTCCACAGCCAGTTACACAAGAAGACCTATTGATATACAATTTCCAGATAGGAATTTCTTCATCAAAGCTCCCATCGCTCAGAAATCCTTGCTTGAATAACTTTTTTCTCCATCCTCATACTGTTTGATAATTTCTTGCACAGTGGATGTTACTGGTTTATCTACTTTAGAATTAGACTCCGGAGAAGTTTGTTCGACTTAGCTTGGCTATGAGATCTCTTAAAAGATGTCTACTTGGTCGATGTCATCTTAGTTGAATCTTGATCATCTTCTTTATCTTCGTAAGTGAACTCCGCTATAAAGTCTGCCACTACTTGACCTTTTAGTGATGTTCCAGGCTCATAGGGTATATCATACTCTCCTATCTCTACTTTCTAAGCCATTAATACTCTTGATTTCTTTGGTTTGTGGATATCTTGACACAATGGTTGGTCTGTATAAACCACAATTATATGTGCCTGAAAATATGGTTTCATTCTACTCGACGCTTCAATGTGGACCAAAGCCAACTTTTCCAGGCGGGGGTATCAAATATTTACTCCCATAAAGGCCTTGCTAGTGTAATACACTCATTTTTGAATTCCATTATTTAATCAGATTAGGTTCGAGCTAACTTCTGATTCAAATACAATAAGGTATAAGTACAATTTTTCTCCCATAAGTGGTAGGGAGAGTAGGGGTGGAGCCCCCAAGTATCTTCAACTCCTAGCAAGCATTTTTGCACTCTTCATGCCACTCAAAGGTGTTTCTCAGCACCTTGAAGACTGTAAGACACTTATCAGTAGCTCGGGAAACAAATCGATTAAGAGCATCTACTATTCTTGTCAAATTCTGTATGTCTTTCTTACATGAGGGAGATTGCATGTGAATCATTGATTTAATATTATCTAACTTGGCTTTAATTCCTCTTTAATTTACTATGAACCCAAAGAACATTCCCTATTGCATGCCGACCACACATTTAATTAGATTAAGCTTCATCTAATGCTTTTTAAGCTGATCAAAAGTCTGACTTATGTCTTCAATGTGGTCGGTAGATTTTTTTCTTTTAGTAAGCATGTCGTCCACATTAACTTCCATATTCTTGCCAATTTGTTCTTCAAAAGAACTTTATTCACCAGCATTTAGTATGCTGCCCCAACATTTTTAAGCCCAAAGGGCATAATGTTGTAACAGTAAGTACCTTCGCTGGTGATGAATGATGTTTTCTCCATGTTTTCTAGCTTTATTTTGATTTAATTGTACCCTGAATAGGAATCCATAAAGCTGAGCAATCCATGCCCATTTGTCATGTCGACCCACTGATTAATTCTTGGCAAAGGAAAATGATCCTTTGGGCAGGTCTTATTATGGTCCATGAAGTCAACACACATATGCCATTTGTTATTCTTTTTTCTCACCATCACTACATTGCTAACTAGTCTGGGTATTTGACATCTTCAATGAATTTTTCTTTCTGTTGCTTGTCTACCTTTTCTTGGATAACCATGTTCTTTTTAGGACTGAATACATGTCATTTATGCTTGATCGGCTCGGTGTACTTAGTGATGTTCAATTCATAGCGTATAAATTCCTGATCTATTCCTGGCATGTCTTTATGGATCCATGCAAATACACTCTTTTTCTCTTTAAGAAATTTGATCAATTCCTATTTGAGGGTTGTTTCTAGAGTTGAGCCAGTTTGTGTAGTTATTTTTAGTCTTTCGTTATCCAGGATAATTATTTTTGTGGCCCCTACAACATGGCCTTTAACCAAATTAGATTCTTTACAGGGATCTAAGGTCTCGATCTGGTAAGTGGTAGTGGTCTTCTTGACTTGTTCCTGGCTAACTAAAGTATTATAGTATTCCCTAGTTTAGATTTGGTTTCCCTTCACAACATCGACCCCATAATGAGTCAGGAATTTTAAATGCAGATGGATAATAGATGGTACAACTTTAAATTTTTTCAGACCAACCCTTCCGAAGATCATATTATATGTTGAATAGACATTCTTGTCTAGGATGAAGAAACGAATCCTTTTAGTCCTACTGGCAGGCCATGTATCGATAAGAACTTCCAATTTGGCAGTTCTTAAAGGGTATAATTTTTCTCTCGAGAAGCCTATCATGGGTTTGTGCTACAATTCCAACTTGCTATCATGTAATCCCAAACTGTGGAAATAATTATAAAACAAAACATCGGTCGAACTGCCATCATCTATTAGGATTTTAGCACCCTTGCTTCGTACACCCTCATAGTGATGACCGAAGGATCATCTTGAGGGTAGAGCACTCAAGACAAGCCTTTCTTAGAAAAACTAATTACCAGTTTGTCTTTGTTTACCTTTCATGGGCATCCATCTACGTCATCGAATAAGTTAATTTGTCGAATATATGAACACAGCTTGAACTTATTCAAATAGGACTTTTGCTCGATTGCCTCATCACCACCACCGGCGTCTTCTCCTGTAATGAAATGACAACCAAAAAATATTATTTTTTATATCAAGTTCTGGTTCTCGTGGTTTCTTTAACAGATCCGTATCATCTTATGAATCATCATCTCGACCTCTCTTCTTGTCATCTCTGCTTTTGTAAGGAGTTTCTGATCGATTTCTAGATTATCATCCCTTTGTTCAGTCGATGAACTTCGACAGTTTTCCACGATGGATGGGATTGTCAATTATATTTTAGGGCAATACACTTGTCTGTGGTATGCCCGTGATCCTTATGGAACTCAAAATACTTGGACTTGTCCATCTTGTTAGGAGGGAACTTTAACTTACCTAGCCACTTGAGATCCTTACTTCCTTAGATCTCTTCTAGAATGTGATACACGCCAACAGTGAGAGGAGTGCATTCCTCATACTTGTTAGGTTTCTCTACCTTCTTATCTTTTTGCTCCTTTTTGTCAGAATTCTCATGACCGTCATAAGAATTCTTATGACTTTCATAAGAATTCTTAAGACAGTAAAAAAATTAGGTTTTAGGGGGGTCTTTATCCAGTGCATAATACAACTTCTCGAGGAGCAGTCCACTCATCAAAATAGTTATAGTAGTCTTTTTTTCATAATTCAACACTTCTAATTTTTCACTGTTAAAGAGAGTTATATGTTAGGAATGGTTTCCTCCGATCAATGACGAACGCTCAACAAATGGGTTAATTGGTTTGGACCCAAAGCAAAAATTACTGATGAATAACTCGACAAGATATTGGAAGCTAGAAATTTGTCCTCAGGGTAAATTGTTATACCAAATATGTGAAAATTTGGTCTTGGTACTTGAGAATGCTCGGCAATGCATTTAATTTGGGACCGAATAAATATTAGATGTTACCTGGTACTGTTCAGCATGAAGGACATAATTAGTCTTACCGTCATACTTGGGAGTAACCACAGGTGGCTTAAACTTCGTCGGCGTGGGGAAATACACAATAGCAGGAACGAAGGGTGACCCTTTCACAAAACTATGCGAAAATGTTTCTTTAGACTTGGCTATTTATCCCAGACTATCTTCCATCCACTGGATTTATCTCTTCTAAGGGTGGTCGACTGGATTAGTCTTGACCGAGGTTTCTCTAGTAGCTCTACTGTGCATTCGTGTTAAGCTCTCTTCCTAAAAATTCTGCTCAGCTCGTGCGGATCCTCGCATGATGGTTCTATATCGGACAAAACCTTCTCAATAATATCATGATCTAGATGGTTATATATAGTGTTACCTATTTGCTCGGGACCTCGATGATCAAAAGCAGAGGCCTTAATCAATATTTTTATATTGCCGAACTGCTATTTAGTGAAATATTGACCATCATAACAACTCATAGATCTGATAGAAAAGGTTATTATAGGTAAATATGTTTGGTCTTGGGAAGATTCAGAATATCTGGAACGACTTCTAACATTTATGGGAGGTGGAGGAGGCATTTCCCTTCTAGAAGATATAGTGGCAGCAGGTCTAGCTTGAAGCACCTGAGCAAGTTGTCTTATAATTTCCCGTATTGCTTCCTTCCCCTTGGTAATGTTAATTAGAGTTCCTTGCAAGTTTCCCAATCCTAGAGCAATGGAAGTACTGAAAGCATTACCTCCAATAATACTGCTTTTCTGGATGTCTAAAGGTATGGAAAATGGGTTTCGAAAGAATTGGGTAGGAAACAACAATGACTTGTTGTTACCACTGACGATGCCAATTTGTTGATGTCCAAAATTGGATTATATATCTTAGCCTTAGCTATAAAAATATATATATAACTGCAGATACTAATAATAAAGAAAATATAATGAGACACCAGAGTTTTTTAACATGGTTCAGCTCAAGAATGGGGCCTACATCCATGGAGATATTATACTATTTGTTTAGGGTGTTGTTCCAATCTTTTAGTTACAATTATAGGGTGTAGTATAATGCATATAAGTTTGTAACCAGTCTCCTCAACTGGGGATAGTAGCATATTTATAGCACTTAGAAGCTCAAGAGATGGAATGCCTTTATAACTTCATGCATTTACACCTTTACGAGATAATATGTAGCTGGACATTATTCACGTGCATGTGCACGGTGACCTTTTAATATCCCGCATATGACTTTTGATTTAATTAATAATTCATATTCCGGGATGTGGTTGGTCGACCAAGGACTCCTAGAGCTGACCAGCTATATAGTAAGGATAAATTTCTAATTGAGTCAATTTATATGTACTGGTTTAATCCGAACTAAACTTCATAGGATATAAGTTGAGTAAATGACCTTTCAAACCCATGACATGTTTATTGAAGACATAGCAGCTAGGGGTTTGCAAAAAAACCGACCGAACCGAATTGAAACCTACGGTTTATTTTTAAACCCGGTTCGGTTTGCGGTTTAAGGATTTTAAAAACTAACAATGTCGGTTCGGTTGGCAGTTTAGACAAATAAAAAATCGATTCGAACCGAACCGAATTGACATCAATATTTATATTAAAAAACCCTTAAATATCTTTTATTGTTATATCTAAAAACCATTAACCAACCTCCAAAATCGACCAAAATCGAAAACCGACCTAAAAAAAAGGGACCAAAACTAAAATCGGTTAAAACGAACCGAAACCGATGTGAATCGAAACTGGCGGGTTTTTCATCATCGGTTCGGTTTCGGTTTGAATTGTCGTCCAAAATTGAACCAAACCGACCCGTGCACACCCCTAGTAGTAGCCAAGTCAAAGAGATCACATTCTTATGCCGTGTTTTGTGTCACATTTTGTAATCAACTGGCCAATGATCTCTCAGTTATGAGTTCATATTTTATGTTGAGCCTTGTATATTAATTATTGGGTGTTTGAATGTTTTTAGGATTATTTTAAAATAAATTTATAATTTTTTAAAGAAAAATATTTTATGTTTTGTGCGTGTTGTTCAAACAACAGTTATAAAGAGATTCTTTTTGTCTGTGCTGTCATCTCAGTAGAAATATCGTTCGAACGAGACTTTAAACGGAATGGTGCTGACGTCTCGTTAGAAGTCTCGTTCGTACGTGACTTCAAAAGAGATGGGGGCGCGAATCTAAAAAAATCAATTTTTATGCTAGTTTTCTTATCAACTCCCCACTACTTTCTTACCCACTTTATGTGGTGCGGGATGGGAGTTTTTTCACATAAATTTTTCATGCTTTAGAGCTTAAAATCTCTCAAAAAGTTCATCAATGTTTGTTAATCACTTATAATTTATTTTTATCAAACATCAACCCAAGTTTACACCTAATTATTTTTAGATCCAAGCTTCTATATGATGTATTTTTTAGACCAAGTTTTGGCACTGAGTTTATCATTCTCTACATTATTGAGGATTGTCTCTTGTGGAGGATTCCTTGTTAATTATTTCTCACACGGCAGACTCCGTATGAGTGACGATTACTGTGCCCCATCAGTGGAGTTACAGACGTAGGTTGACTCCTGCATTATCACTTGGCAGAGGTTGAAGGAACAAAGAGCCTCAAGGCTTGCGAAGGCGTCAAGTCATTGTGTAAGTATTATTTTGTGTCCTTTTGTAGTTCCGTACTTAGTGTACTTATGGATGGGCCATTTCCCATTGTGGGGTTTCCTCATACATCGCGACGTTCTGGTTCTTTATTTTATCTTGCAATTCACTTAGATGCATGCTCAGGTTAAAAATATAAATCGGTTTAATCACAAAATGCTTTAATTGGTCCTTTTTTTG
This sequence comes from Sambucus nigra, assembly GCA_949130495.1. Taxonomy (NCBI): domain Eukaryota; kingdom Viridiplantae; phylum Streptophyta; class Magnoliopsida; order Dipsacales; family Adoxaceae; genus Sambucus; species Sambucus nigra. The sequence continues at coordinate 592,331,103 of OX422208.1, forward strand.
GGTAGTTTTAGTTTAAGAAAAAGTAAATTTGAAAAATTCATGTTTAAATTTGGTTTGTGTAAATTTGAAATTGAATTAATTTGAACTTGAAGAAATTAATAATTAATGAATTTTGAAACATTCGCACTTTCCAAATTGTATCATAGCAGGTACACTAAATTTTCGTGTTAGATCCTTTTAGGTTTGAATATGGAAAATTTATCATTTCCCAAGTTTCCTATTTTTTATGGTTCTAACTACGCGCACTGGAAAATGCATATGAGATGAACACTTAAGTCTTTAGATGAACGGTTGTGAGAGGGTGGTACCCACCAATGTGTTTAGTAGGAGTAGTTCGTGGTCCTAAACCCATAGAAAAATGGAGTGAGGATGAGCATAAGCTAGCAAATTACAATTCTCGTGGTTTAAATGATCTTTTTAGTGCGATCACATGGGAGGATTTTCATCGTATTATTAGTTGTGAAACGTCTAAAGAGTCTTGGGATACACTCCAACTTACCCACTAAGGTACAATTGCTATTAAGGATTACAGACTCCAAAACCTCACCACTCAATTTGAAACTATTAAAATGAATGAGAGTGAGTCCTTCGATGAGTTCTATGCTAGATTTTTCGATATTATGAATTCATCTTTTAACTTAGGAGAGAAGATACCCAATAACCATGTCATAAAGAAAATTATGAGGTCATTCCCTAAAGGCTTAATCCATAAGTGACCGTTTTGAATTCTTTAGGAACTTTGAACTCTATGAAACTTGAAGAGCGTATAGGTGACTTAAAAACCTATGAACTTGACATGTTTAACTCCATGGATGTGAAGAATTAGGATAATGGCATAGCTTTAAAAGCTCAGAAGGAGGAAACACTTGTTTCAAATGATGAGTCTGATATCGAGTTGGATAATATGGTTATATTTGCTAAGTATAAAAAAGCCCAAAAAGTCCTTAAAAATTGTAATAATGATCTTAAGAGGGACAAGTCGAACAAATGTTTTGGTTGTGAGAGTTATGGCCACAGGGCAACCATGTGTCCCACCAAACTAAGGAAGGAGGGAAAGAAACCAATTGCATATAATGCCACCCTTAGTTATAGTTAATCGGAAGAAGGACCCAATTCCTTTATTAAGTTCAACTTCACTGTATTCATGGATATTCATGTGAGCATTGATAACGAATCTTTCCATGAAGATGCTTCTTTGCATGATACTCATAAGGGCATTATTTGTTAATCCCAAGTATTTGATTGTAGAGAAAGTGGAGAAGAGAGTGGGAATGAAGAGAATGAGGAGCAAGTTAGTGAACTCCAAGTTGCCTTTTGTGAGTTGTACATGGAATAGTTTAAATTAAAAGGGGCAAACTTAAAGTTAGAGTCCAGGATGAAAGAACGTACTATAGGTACTGATGAAAGTGTTTTAATTGAATATCTTAGTTCATGTGAGAGGAGTCTTCGAGAGAAGATAAAGTATGTTGAAAGTGACAGAGATAGTCTTCGAGGTTTAATGTAGGCTATGAAGAAAGAGCTTCTTGAGTTTGAAGAGACTAAGAGTTTACTTGAGTCTAGGGTAGTGGATCTTATAGATTGAGAGACTCGAGTCTGGTAGAGTTTGATTTGGAGTTTAGGTCCGAAACAATGGATAAGAAGTTAGTCATCGTCCAAATAAAAAATGATAAGTGTGGTATTGGGCTCGATACTCAAAATTCTTCCTCTAATAAAGCTAAAACCATGGTTTGAGAGAATCAACTAGGGATGCTAGAAAATATCAACCCTTAGGTAATACTTCTCACTGTGCCTTCATTTGCACACATTGTGGTAGGAATGGTCACCTTAGGAGGTTTTGTTTCAATTTTAGAAATGGTCCTAGGAATTCAAAGGGTAGATTTACTAAGGTCACCAAAACCTGAGAGCGTCACGTTACACATATGTGGGTTAGGAGATCCAATTTGGAGGCTTTACATGATAGACTTTATGATTCTCATTTTCTTGCACATGATACTTCCCATGATAAATCTAAAGGTTAATTGTGTTAGCTTTGTCTACATGCACTAGTTGTGATTAATGATATATTCTTGCTAGTTGTATGTTTGTTCGTCATATTCTAGTCTATGCTTCATCATATATCTTTTGATAAAATTATGACAAATATATCTTTTGTAATTTGTTTTTTAATTTGTAGGATCTTATTAAAAATACAAAAAGACTTTGTTTGTCCTTTGAGTTGTCTTTGTTTCATTTAAATTTGTTTAAGAATTTGAAAACTAAAAAATATTTATTTTTTTTGTGTATTTAAGTTTTACAAATTTTGTGTGGCATATCCTTGTGTTTGAAACCTATATCTTCCCTTGTATCCAGGTGAATAGAACTTTTGGTTATGAATTTCAATTCTTAAAGTGTTCTTTATCATGCTTGCATGGATTAGTTTGAATTTGATTTGCTTAATGGATTCTCTTTTTATATGCCTTAACACTCACATGCATGAGCTCTTTTAAATGTTAACTTCACATTTATATTTGAGCTTTGTGAGATGTTCTCTTATCAATTTTCTCATCTATATATTTTATGACTATGGGGGATTTGTGCATGTAAGAACCGTTGCCCATGAGCTTCATTTTTTTTATATTGAAAATAGATGAGGGTGCATGATAAAGGTCTACGAAAGGAGCAAATATCCTTTGCGAAAAAGCCACCGTTGTCAAGAGCCTAATGAAAAGATTAAAGGCAATAAAAATTAAAAAATTCCAAAGGCCATAATAGTTTAGTTTGTTCGATCTTTAAAAAGAAATAACTCCAAAATATTTTAGAAAAGAAAAGAAAAGAAAATATGTAATATGTTTATCTTTTGAGTGTGTTTAATTGAAGATCAATGGGGTTGGACAAGTATTTATTGGAATTGGTTTTGGTTTTGGTCTGTTTATACAAAAAATGTATCTTTTAAAGTTTCAGGGGTTTCATTGTAAATAACTCGAGACTTTAAAATCTTGAACTTAAGCTCACATTTGAACTTTGGTGTAGAAGACTTTTGGACTTAAAATATTTTAAAGTACTTATAGACAAAATTTGGGGTTCAAATTCATAACTTAAAAATGTCAGGAGGGGTCAAACTGATCACATTAGAACTTTGGTGTAGATGACTTTTTTACTTAAAATATTTTAAAGTACTTATAGACAAAGTTTGGGGGTTCAAATTCATAACTTAAAAAAATCCAAGAGGGGTTCAATTGTAATTTTGAAAAAATATTTCAAACTTAAAACCTCATTTTTCTATAACTTTGTCTAGGCTTAACCAAACGAAACCTTACCTTATACCATTTTGACTAGAAAAACAAACTGAAAATATTGGAAATTGTTTTAGAAAATTTTGATTTATCACGCGTGTGGTTAAGGTTCCTAGTCAAATAGTTCATCTTCAACCTATCCATTTTTATATCTCCTTCTTTTCTAAACCATTTGATATGATTTCTAAACAAACTCAACCAAAATTTCATAAGGAATCCAAATATATATGTTTTGCGGATTGAGGTGCAGTATACAAGGAGTTCCATAATTGTGTATTTTGCCGAATTTTCTACTTAACATTCGTGGATTTCAAGAATATGGCAAGGATTCTTATGAACATATTTAGGTTTCTACTATGTTAAGGAGTAATTTGGTTTTGATTTCAAGGTTTCAGGTGGATTATATAAATATAATTTTAGATTTTGACTTTTCTGGTTCAGAAAACACTTTCAATTGATTAGAGCTTGTTGTGAAAATTCTTGGGGTTTGATCAATGCATTAGAGTCCCTAAAATTCTTGTGACGGTATTCATAGCTTTAAACCTGAGTTCTAAGCATTATTTTGAAGTTCACCATTAAAGCTCAAGCTTTAATGGTGGAATTTTCATATTTTTCACCTAGGGCCTATTTTATACATAAAGTTTCTATTGTTTTAATGTATTCAAGCCTTATAACAACAAATAAATCATTTGGAATTGAAAGAACTGAATGTAATGCATAAAATTATGGGTTACCTATTTTGAGGGAAAATTCAAGTTTTTAAAGCTAGTGATGAGGTGAATTTTTTATGCTGAACTCGTTGGGTTTTTATAGTGTTAGAGTAGGGGAGTTGATTGGTTCAAATGGGAGGTGGATTTGAACTATTTTTAGAGAGTTTCATAGCTTGGTAAATGAACCTCACATGTTTACATGGTTCAAACGTGTGTTATTTGGAAGTTAGTGCTTATGTGAAGGCTTAGGTGGACAAGGGGCTATGTGAAAATAACAAATATTTTTACAGTCCTTGGTTGATAATGTTTGTGCTTATATAGCCTAAAAGTTTGATTTTAATAAAGTTTAGGGGTAATTTGCAATTTAAAAAAATTAAGGGGATGAAATTGTAATTTCTAATAAATTGAAGTCTAGAGGATCAATTTGACATAAAGTTTTGGTCTAGAAGTTAAGTACAGGTTAGGTTATGATAGTTTAATATTTTTAGGGTCTAATTTGTAATTATTAAAACTTCAGTGATCCTTGGTTAATTTGGAAATTTTATTGGTTTTATAGAGTAGTTTAATCCATCTTTTAAATATATTTGAATTTATATATTCTGGGAGGATTAAATTGAGAATTAAGGTCTCATAATTTGGGTACAGATATTACAATCTACCTACCTAAAAAAAAATTTGTTCTCAAATTTACCTTGAAAAAGATCAGGATGTTGATCTTTCATAGCCTGTTATGGTTCCCATGTGGTTTCTTGTTGATTTTGATTTTCCCAAAGTTCTTTGACTTAGGGGATTTGATTGTTCCTGAGATGTTTCACTTGGAGATCCAAAATTTGAATGGGGCGTACTTCAAATTCGTGGTTCAGTTCGATAGAGATTTCTTATCATGTGATGGTATGATAGGGATAAAAAATTTATTGGCTTAACTAGGACACATGAAATACATTTTGAATATTGGATAATTCTACAAGTAATTCTAATTGATAGGTTACAGGGCCAATACGATTTGAAATAGTGAAAGGTCCATATATCAGGGGGCTAACTTTCCTTTCTTTCCAAAGCGTAAAATTCTTTTTCAAGGAGAAACTTTAAAAAATACTTGGTCATTAACTTGAAATTCTAACAACTTCTGGCATTGGTCTGCATAACTTTTCTGATGATCTTGAGTTGTCTTCAGTCTTTCTCGAATCTGTTGTATTTTCTTAGTGACTTCTTGGATTATCTCGGGACCAAATTATTGACTACTTCCAGATTCTTTCCAACATGTGGGTGAATGATAAGGTATTCCATATAAAGATTCAAACAGGGTAGATTTTATATTCGCTTGATAATTATTGTTATAAGAAAACTCAACAAGGGTTAAATGTTCATTCCAATTTTCGGGTATACCAAACGTACAAGCTCGTAGCATATCTTCTAATATTTGAATTGTAAGTTTTGATTATCCATCCATTTGTGGGTGGAATGTTATACTTAAGTGAAGTTTGCTACCCATTGTGGCTTGAAGTTCTTGTCAAAACTTTCCTATAAAATGGGAATCTCTGTCTGACCCTATGGATAAAGGAATTCCATGTAATCAGACAATTTATCGAATGTAGAGTTTAATGATCTTTTGAAATGAATCAGTGTTTTTTACTGGTAGAAAATGAGAAAATTTGGTAAGTCGGTCCACTATTACCTAAATGGAATTATATCCTTTGGGCGTACAAGGCAGTCCACTGAAAAAATCTATGGTAGTATGATCCCCTTTCCACTCGAGAATTGTTAAGGGTTGGAGGAGTTCACCAGGATGTTGGTGTTCTGTCATTACTTGTTGACAGGTAAGACATTTCCTTACAAAATTATCGTTTTCATATTTGGCCACCAATATTGTTTCTTTATGGCAGGGTACATTTTGGAGCTTCCAGGATAAAACATAAACTTAGAACGATGGGATTCTTCCAATACTTCCTCTTACAGAACTAAATTATCAGGTACATGCAATCTATTTCTAAATCGTAAACTCTTTCCTTATCGTATGAGAAGTCGTGATTCTTATCCTGAAGGGATTGTACAAAAGGATCCTGAGACTGTTAGGATGAAATTTTCTCTCTCAATTCAGGATATGCAATGATGTTAGAAATTTTGAAAAAGGAGGTATTAATTGAAGATCATATTGCTCTATTGTAGCAACAATATCTTAAGAAATCAAAGTATGGAGTTTTCCTTCTGGATTACGACTCAAGGCATAGGCTTTCACATTTCCTTTTCCTGGATGGTAGTTTAATTTAAATCGATAATCTTTCGAAAATTCTATCCGGCATTGTTGTCTTAAATTTAAGTCATTTTGAATAAATATGTATTTCAAACTCCTATGATAAAAAAAGACTTGAAAGTTTTCACTATAAAGGTAACAATGCCAAATATTCAAAGAAAAAACTATAGATGCTAACTCAAGATCATCGATAGGGTAATTACATTCATGAGTTTTGACTTGTCGTGACCCATACTCTACAAAATGCATCCTAATCCCTGCAATGAGGCATCGATGTATATATCATAGCTTTTGTTACTAGAAGGAACAGTGAGGACATGAGCAATAGTTATTTTTTCCATCAAAATTTGGAATGCTTGATTACATTCATCACTTCATATGAATGGTACTTACTTCCTAGTCTACTTTAAGAGGGGAAGATCGATACAAGAATAACCTTCCACAAAATGGCGATAATAACCAACTAATCCTAGAAAACTCTTTATCTCGGTAATATTGGTAGAATTTTTCATACTAAAATGGATGAAATTTTGGCAGGATCGACTTGCATTCCATTCTCAGAAATCACATGTCCTAAAAATTCTATTTCCTTTATTGAAAAATCACATTTTCTCTTCTTAGCATATAACCGATGGTTTCTTAGTGTGCTTAATACTTCTTTTAAATGTTGTGTGTGTTATGCTGGATTTTGGGGATAAATCAGAATATCATCAATAAAAATAATAATAAATTGATCAAGAAAAAGTCTAAAAATTCTATGCATAAGATCCATAAAAGCGGAGGGTGCATTGATTAATCCAAAATACATTACAGTAAATTCAAAATGTCCATAAAAAGTTAGAAAATAAATTTTTGGAATATCTTCTTCTCTTACTCGCAATTGATGGTAACCAGATCGTAAGTCTATTTTGGAAAATAACTTTTTTCCTCGAAGTTAATCAAATAGATCTTCAATTAGGAGTAAATGATACTTATTCTTAATAGTTAGTGAGTTCAATTTACGATAATCTATGCATAACCTAAAACTTCCATCCTGTTTCTTGACAAATAGTACAGGAGTTCCCCAAGGACATAAGCCAAGGTGAATAAAACCCTTTTCAAGAAGATCATCTAATTGGGTACGGAGTTTTTGAAGTTCAAAAGTATCCATTCGATGCGGAGGTATCGAAATAGGAAGAGAATTTGGATAAATATTTATACGAAATTCTATATATCAGGAAGGAGGTAAACCTAGTAATTCTTCGGGTAAAGCATCTTCGAATTGTTCCAAAATTATTGGGATTAATGAAGAATTTTGAATTTGAAAACTTGATGGTTCAGACGAACCTGATCCTTAAAATATAAAAGAACAATTTTCTTCATTTCGAAAATAATTTTTCTTAACATGGCAATCGATATAAAAAGAATGTCTTGACAGAGCACCCATTCCGATAATAATGTCAAAACCGCAAATATCTAAGATTATCAAGTTAGCAAAGACTGTACCTAAACCAAGATGAATTTTATAATCGTTATTACCTTGTGTTGGCGTATTAATTTCACCCGTTGGTAACTCAATATCCAACTGAACAATTAAAGTTGTAGGTAGTAATCGTAATAATTTAGCTAATCTAAGATTGATAAAGGAATGTCTTGATCCTCAATCAAATAAAATATCTGTAGTAAAATGATGAAAAAGTAGCATACGTTCGATCACGTCATGGGAGTTTCGTGTAGGAAATATCGCACAATTTTTTCCACGACTCGGGACTGGCACAATTTTCTTAGCTGGATTTAGTTTAGGTGGATTTTGGATAAGAGGGGAATTTGGATTTCATGAGGATTATCTAATTGACGATGGACTGGAAGAGATCTTGATTTAGGACACGACGACTGGATATGTCCTAATTCTTGACATTCATGACAACGATTCACTGAACGGGTTGTGTTATGACGAATCTAGGAATAATCTTGTCCACTTGAATTGGAATAGGTTTGAGATCGAGATTGAGGTAAAGTTATAATCACATTATTATTTCTAGTAATGGGGGCAAAAGATCGTACTATGGAGGAAGAATTTCATTGCATATTGCCGTAACATTGATAAGTTGAGAATACTCGTGGATCTGTAAAGGAGCAATAAAATTCTTTATTCTCAGTAATAGGCCTCTTTTTAACTACTTGCATTTCTTTATCTCAGTATCCACATGCTCAGTTACGTAAGGAGATAGCTCGATGAATTTGGCTTCATATTGGGCTACAGACAGGTTGCTTGTTGTAATTTTAAGAAATATACGATTCATTGATCTCGTTCGGCTTCGAGAAAATACTTTTTGAAGAAGATTTCTTCAAATTATTCCCATGTAAATTAAAAATATTCTGGTTACATGACACCGCTTGTCACCAAAAATCAGCTTCACCTTCGAACATATAAGCCGCTAAAGTTACTCGGAGATTGGAAGCTATACCTACTCCATTAAGAATTTTCATAGTGTATTACCACCGTAGGATGAGTTACATTTTATTGTCATCGTGAGGCCACTCCTTGCTCCCATCTGGCTTAATCTCCGCCCATACAGTCACATATAAAAATAGGTGACTACAGGGGAATATATACTATCCTCTTTCTCCTAGGCCATTTGGAGAAAAAAGGAATGAGCACAAATATGCTAAGAAGTCTTTACCAATTTTATAACAAATATATGTATAGATAAGAGGTGAAGAGTATTTAGAATTCAATGTTTGTATAACAAAGTTAAAGAATTAAAGTTGATAATTCCATATTTATCAGTTTATTAAGGGTCGCATAAAGAAAATCAAGTATCTTTGAACTGATAATCCCATACTTACCAACTCACCAAGGTAAATAAAAAAAAGTAAGCAATCAATAAAACCCAATAATAAGTATGTAACGCCCCGACCCGGATTTAAGGGTTATTAGTAGTCAACCTGATCCGAACCGAGCGTTAGGTGTGAAATGCAATGAAACAACGTATATAATGTAGTGAAATGCAATGAAACAACATTTCACTTGTTAGAATGAGATTCCAAATTTCAAAATAAACAACGCGAGGGACCCATGGGGAACACCCCATAGTCCAAGCATACAGAGCTACTAATGAAAAATAAAGAAAATACTTACCTGTATAACGCTTTCAAAATACGAAACCACTCCCAACCTATTGTAACAAAGAGAGGGTGTGAGCTAATGATCAATGATAAATATACAAATATAGTATAGAATCAAACGACAGAAAAGAGACTCTAACACATTATGCCTACGTGCACATGCAACTACCTTGTATATATATAAACATACATATAAATATACTTAATGCAAGAAACAATTTTACTTATGAAAACCTTATTTATCGAGATTAATTTACCTTAATATTGTAAAAGACTTCATTTTTCTCATCTTTGCATTTGTCTCTTTATTTAACACACACGGTTCAATACTTGAAACCACTACATTTGATTTAAACGAAACCATTTCTTTACCGAAATCACCCTTTATATTTTATCCAACACATATTAATATTTTCGTTGAAACCCACCCTTTCAACACATACGAACCCCATGTTAGAAAATACTAATTTGATCCTTGAGAACCTCTTACAACACATTCTTGTATTAATTATGGGGTTAACCGCTTAAGCTGCTTGATCACCCATTTACCCACTCACTTTACCTTTTCCTTACCTTATGGACATTAATCAATTACACATTTACTTTTCCATTTTAAACTTTACCGGAACATTTATTGATTCATTCAAGTTAGGGTGTATTAATACATTTCACTAAACAACCCATTTCTTGACATGTTTTTTATTCCTTTTCTTCTCTTGGAATCTTCCAATTATCGCATTCTTCAATGAGCTTTACACCTCCGGCTATGTGCACCATATGCTCTGGCTAGTTGTTTTGGGCCTTTCTCCCCAGGGCTCCGGGACCACCTTAATTATTCCGGTGTCATCCGAGTTTCTTTTAATGTGTTTTAATATTTTACAAGTGTCCACATTATTTCTCTTTTCCTTTTTACCCAGCTGAAGCCAAAATCCGGGGTTACACCCCAACTTGTGTTATACTTTGAAATTTTACCATTTCATGTCCTTACACTTTACCCTTGATTTAATTTAAAAATTATATTTATTTAGGACCCATTTGTGTAACACCTTATCCAACATTTTCATTTCATAAAACTATTTTTCTTCAAGTAAAATCACCATTTTACCCATTTGTTTCCAAATTCACCCTTTTACTCCATTTCCACAAGTGTTAATTTGTCCCAAAACACTATTAAGTTAGCCATACTAACTCCTTATGTGATTTAATACTTTAACACCTTTTTAACCTTGGAGTAATATTCTTGGAAACATCTTTATTTCATTATTTTTTTTCCAATTTCATAAGTGTTAATCTTTCACAATATTATGAAGTTACACACCAACTTTCCAATGTTTACCCATTAGCACTTATTCAACATCATTAATAACCATTTTCCAAACTAGACATTTCTTTAATCAAGGAATTTAATTACACTTAAAGACTACTTTTAGGAGAAAATACTATTTCTTTTATTCAACACATGTAGTCTTACAATCTTGTGCTCATTATAACTTTAATCCCATTTCATACACTTGAAGACTAGAACTTCCACTTTTCTCACTTAATGTTTAAACCCAACTACATCTTCTTTAAACTTATTTATACACTTAGTGCCAAAATACTACATGTTTACATGCATGAGAAGATAGATTTTAAACCTTAAAATTCTACTTAATGGTTTAAACATATTTTCATTCTAGAAATTTATCATACTTGCAAAAATACATTTTAAAGCATAAAATGTATGTAATTTCTTCAAACTCACAAAATGTCCGTTTTTCATAAAATCTTCATTTTTTCCAAGAGACTTTAAAACATTATTTCTCCAATATTTGACAATGCAAATCATCATTTCTAAGCATTTAATTTCATAAAATGTTTAACATTAATCTTTCCAGAAATATACACCATTTTCATAAAATACCAACCTTTAATATTCAAAACCTTGAAATATTTATTCACTCTTTATTTTCAACAAAATAACATTTTACCAACATTTCTATTTCATAAAAATGTTTATTATTTACTACACATAATTTCATCATCTAATTGTGTCACCCCGCCAAATAAAATACTGGGTGATCATTCCTATATCAAATTAAACATGAATCTCATCTGGATCCTTCTTAGCATCATTGTCGAAAACTTTTTAAAACTTACTAATCACCTAGTATTCAAAAGACATGGTGCCAAATTTTATCTTTTCATTAAACCTCATAACAACATGCAAAAGAATATAATTAACCATTCACACAAGCATAGAATCAGTAATATAGAAAGGAATAAATATAATCCTTGTTAACATAACCACCGACAACAAATCAAATACCAAAAATAAACCACAAGAGGAAATAACTGAATACATCAACTAACTGAAATAAAATGGAACAACTAGGGCGACATGTCCAGATGGAAATGGTGATTGCATCTTACTCTAGGAATGAAATGACTGAAGTGGCTAAGTCAAAGTCCTGCAATATCCACATGTGCCGAAACTACGTAACCCTGGAATAGAAAGATTCTGGTGTCCCTGTGGCTCGACACCTAAAAGGTTTTGAAAATATTTTATAGTAAGGGTTAGAACCCAAAACATTTTGAAAATATTTAGCGAGTGAATTTAGTTTTAGTAAATTATAATGTGTGATGCTCTTCATATTTAAGTTAGTTCTTCACACTCTCTTGAAGACACCTCACCCCTCGACTAATATGCACGCCTAACGTACCTACACATGACCCATCTAGCTATCTACCCTGTAACTAGCCTTGTCATATATATCTATATCCTACTTTTTCCACTACTCTAACCCGAGTGAGTTTAGTATATGAGTTATAAGTTATTAGTCACACTGACTTATTTAAGTCATTTCTCATTTGATACCATATAACAATTTCACAAGTTATAATTAATACAATTATCATAATGTATTTACCCGTATATAAATGTACCATATATACGTAATATCATACTACCACATTCACACATACATGTCGTAGATATATAACTATTCCCCCGAGTAGGCACTCATCAGGCGTTCTCTAAAATGCTATCATCTACGGGTATACTCAACCACTCGGAATACTGACACGGTACGCTCCCCAAATAAAAAAACAAATGAATTGTAGGCGGCCATAGTTCCCATCGAAAATGAGACATACTCATACCCAAGATGTCTCACCCCTCGTATAGACGCTATGACGTGGGGACTATACTCACCCTGCATTCTCTAGCCAGGGAATTCACCCACATCGTGCAAGCTCCCATGATAGCACTAGAATGGGTATGATTTCCTATAAATATTATACACAAATATTTACAAATTATATATATATATACATACTACCACTACACCAAAAATAGCAATTTAGCACAGCTTAAAACTGTGCCAAATTTTGGTACGGTTTAATGACAATCTGGCACACTTTAAAATCATGCCAAAATTTGGAATTGTTTAAAAGTGTGACAAAATTGAGCACACTTAACTAAAATATAAATACCCTAAAAAATAATACTTCTCACAATTTTTTTCTCTCCCACTCACTTTGCTCTCTCATTCTAGTCTCCCGCTCTTTCTTTATCTCACCTTGGTAAAGAAGGTTTCGGGTTCTAGTCAAGCCACCACCTGTCGGTGTTGGCGGGCTTTGATTTGCGTAGGTCGAGTTCGGAGCTGGTGGTGGTGGCGGTTTCGGATTAGAGGGATCCGGGGTGGCGGTTTTGGGTTAGAGGGATCTGGGGTTAGAGGGATTCGGTGCTGGGTGTGGTGGGGGATGATGGTTGATTCGGTTTGGAAGGTGGAATGGGTAGGTTCATGGATTTTAGGGTATGGGAAATGGGCCAAGTGAATATACGACCAGGTGAGCTTCACTAGATCCGAGGCCAAGTGAATTTTCGGGTATACTGTTAGATTAATTTGAGGTTTAATTTGAGGCCAAGCCAACTTACTCTCATGCTTTGCCTGTGACGAGTTTGACCTTCACTCAAAGGACACAATCGGAGTTGAGTTCCAGACCTAGGTGGTGGAGATCGATGGCAAAGAGGTTAAAGCTCAAGTATGGGACACCGTTTGTCGAGAGTTTCAGAGCTGTCACTTCCTCTTATTATAGAGGCGATGTTGGTGCACTCGTTGTTTATGATATTTGTCAAAGGACCACTTTCGACAACATCAAACGTTGGCTAGATGAGCTCAACAGTAAGTTATTTATTATGAAATTTAAACGTTGTTTCTGTTTTTTTATTTTGTGGGTTTTCTTGGATCTGGGGACTTATTTGAATTTATACCTATACTGGTTACATATTTTAGGTTAGCAACCAAGTCTTGACAGTAAAATCTCATCAATTGGGGTTTGAACAAGGACTAAAATTATGGAAGCCAACATATTGATTTTTAGGCTCTTTCATATTCATGATGTCAAATTTTAGAGATTTTTTAAATTAGTAAATCTTCTATATGTTCACAAGACATTTTTTCTTTTGATATACTCTTCTTTTTTGTGTACTCTTCTTTTTGTACTTATTTTCCATACATATATCCACTGTTAAATCATTTGAATCCTTTTGGTGTTTTAGATCTCTCATATGTATGAATTGTTTTTTATGTTTCTCACTCTTGGATTCACTAAACTATGGTTCCTATCAGGTATACTCTATGATTTATTTTACTTTTTATATGTTAGGTTTAGAGAGTTTAATGTAGTTGATATATAATTTTAAGGTTCACAATTGTATTCGGGGTTTATTAAAACTAATGACTTGGTTTATATGTTTTTTATAGACTTGAAGTGTGTTATTTTCTGTTATTTTTGTAGTGATTAGAATACTTTGTTGTCCTTAATTAGGATATATTATTTATGTTTGTAGTTAACCGTGTTCTGTTTGTAGTTAATCCTTCTCCTATTTTCCACGCCTTCAGGGTATACCTAATTTTTGATGGTGTACAAAAAAGGAAGTGCGGTAGTTGTCTTTGAATCTCCATAATGTCCTCGTTGGAGGCAGGGGCTGTTGGTAAAACTCTTCAAAATAATCATCTTTCAAATGCTTGATTTGGATTTCAAATGTGCACTATAACTACTAATATTGTTGTATATAACATTTCAAGTTTTTGAGGTTAGTTTGATAACATAAAAGAAGAGGACTAATTAACAATGGAATGTGATTTGTGTGGTGCCTTGAAAATGTTTGTTGAAATGAAGGCAACAATATAGACAAAAGGGGTTATTTTGGGTTCTTTTTTGTATTCCATGGCCTTGAAAAAGGTGGATGTAGTATCCATCCACTGAAATGTTTGTTTACTACTTCTCCATGAAAACGAGTAATGCAAACTAATTATAATTCAAACTTAAAGCTTTAAAATTAGAATTCAAACATAAATCTTTACAATTGGGAATCAAACCTTTTCAATTAGAATTCATTCGCGGCAATACCATCGCGAGGTATCGCATTTCAGTTGCGGAATTGAGTCGCATCAATACCATCGCGAGTTCGTAAGTAATTCCAGCATATGATTTTTATAATTGCAAACATATATAAAAAATAATTAGCTTAATTATGTTAATGACTTGCTGAATAATGATCCTCGCATTCATGTTCCTACTGTCATACACAGCTGAATACCTAATTTTCCAAATCTTTCAAACAATACTAATTGATAGCACATTGATAAGGAACTTTATCCGTGCAGCTCCCGCTCTCCGCGCAGCTCTCTTTCTACTCGTCTCGCTCAGGTAACCTCATTCTCTCTCTTTTGGTATAATCTAACTCAAAATAAGGACTATGTTAATTTGCTAATGTAGGTTGAGAATGTTAGGTGGCGAAGATCACTTTTATGATAACTTATTGCTTATTTTTCTTATACATACTGTCACTCAGTTGTTTATTTGACTTTGTTTTGTCTTTCCTGATTAGCTTAAATTTATGGGATTGGTTCATTAAGAGTATCTCTATATGTTTATTGCAAAGTGTCAGCTAATATTAGTTTGTGAATTTATATATGCAATACCAAATTGAATAAATTTACAAAATTGGACATCCCCAAATGAATCTAGACCGAATACAGTGGCAAAAATTCAGCTGTCCACTACTCTGGGTGTTTTTGGTAGCATATTGGCCAAATGACTCATGTTTGGTCAAATCTGGCACAATTTTAAACTATGCTAGAAAAATGGCCATTTTGGAACACCTGATTGTAGCACAGTTCAAAATTGTGCCAGATTTGTTCTGGCACACTTTTAAATCGTGCCAGATTCCTGTTTTTGGTGTAGTGTACATATCACCGTATATATATAAATTAAATTCAGGCTACCCGTGTACAAAAATCCACAAAACTAGCCTAACCTTTCCAAGTCTATCCACCGACTTGATATTTAAATAATTTCAAACAATTATTTATTTATTACTCAAGTTGTTGTCACCCCACTACATTACCCGGACTTGTACCATCAGTCCGAAATCTCACCATGTAGAACTCATTCCTCAATCCCATATATTACGGTTAACACCCTTATTATATTTGAATATTCCTTAATTTATTATATAACCCTATAATAAATTAAGTTGACCAAATCCGTGCCTAAACGCTCGTAACACTAGTCCAAATTTTGCCCGAGTCCATATCCCAACTCAATTGAATTAATCACATATTAATTAATTATCTTGGCATCGCTAAATCAATACACCCGGACTCACTCGCTCTGCCCGAAAATCAACATCCCCAAATTATCATTCAATTTCTTTCAAATAAATTTACCCACTTAATTTACAAGGTTCCCAATTACTCAACATAAACATTAATTCTCTATTTGGATTTATTCTCTACTAATCCACGGGTAATTTCTACACATTCAAACCCTAAATTATAGCCCAAAATTCAGATTGATCCAAAATAGGAACCATTCATCACTAATTAACAATCAGGTCTGAATCAGGGGATGGGAGAAATCCATCAGAATCAATCAGGTCGTTTAAGCGACCAGCCATGTCATTCGAACGACCCTGGTGTTCTCTCTCCTCTTTCGTTGCCCAGAAAAACTAGTCCGCCATTAAATCTTTAAAACCTTCGATTCTATAAATATTATACCCCCCAAACCTTCCAAGATTCATCCTATATCCACCCATTTATTTTCTCAATCTAACTACATCATCTACACAAATTGGGGAATCAAAATCCACATATTCTTATCATCTCTAAAGATTTTTATATCACAAACATGAAATCCCCAAATTCAAATGTAGAAGTAACCCTAACATATTAATCAATTCACACCTTCTATAATATGAAAAGGAAAAATACAATTAATCAAATGCAGGTTAAACCACTTGCCTTAGGGTTTCTAGAATCAAATCCTTTGATGAAGATGATGGGTTGATTCAAGGGTCTCCTCCCTTGTTCTTGGATTAAACTCCCAAAATCTCCTCTAGTTGCTTTCTTCTTTGGCTCTCCTTAATTTAGTCTTTTAAAAATGAATTAAAGCTCCCCCATCCTTTCACAATTAGGGTTATTAACTCTAATCCCGTTTTGGGGCTTATGTGCCTTCTAAAAAGGGCCCAAACATTTAATTGGGAGCTCAAATGTGTCTAGAAACGTCCCGAAACCCATATTATACCTATGCACACTCATTTCCAACTATTTTGACCCATCTGAACTCAACCGTGCACTCCGAATTATCATCCAAATTAATCTATAACATCTTCCAAATTTGACGTCAAAATGCGACACAAAATCGTCCAAATAATTAATCCTCAATTCGCCAAATTAATAAATTCCTTAAATTTAAATTTTTTCCAAATCATGAATTTAATTTATCCCAATAAAATAAATTCTTTTTCTCCCAAAATTTCATTTAATTAAAGGTCTTTGAATTTACGGGGTGTTACATACTTCTCCCCTTACAATGAAATTTCGTCATCGAAATTCGGATAAGCTTAGTACTCCCCGTCTCAACTAGCTCCCCAATCACTTACCATTAGCATTGCTACACATCCTTCTTAAGAGAATGTAATTAACTAGATCGCCCATACACCATGTACCCGTGCTTAACTCCACGAAATGAAATCCGTCTTTTACCAACCCTATAATAACTTAAATCCCACAGTTATAACATTCCAATTGCCCTCCTCTCAACATAAAAGTATACATATCCACTCTTATGCTAAAAAGGAAAACATACACTACCCCGCCTTTACTATCACTAGTTTCCTTGCGCGAAAATAAATCCCGAGCTATATCTCCCCGCTCAATAATAACTCAACCCAACCTGAATCACCTCAGAATTGTCCCTACTCCCCGGGATTTCAATTAACAATTTTAATACATTAATATGCAACACATTTAACATACATAACCACACACACACACACACACACACACACACACACACACACACACACACACATATATATATATATATATATACACACACACACACATATATATACGCTAGACCCTATCCCAGGTGAAACCTAGCAGCGATAATTCATACCCTGGTATCGCGAACCCCTAGACTTACTATGACTATCCACTATAGCTCCAAACTATAGCTACACAGTTGAAACTTGGAAAAAACATCCAATATACTCCCATAATTCTTGAAAATACAAATATCTCGTATAATGCAACCTTTTTCTTAGTGTGCCTTCCACTCTCTTGTGTTTAAAACCACATAAGCCGCTATCCCATGGTACTTACATATTTACATGATGGCAATTTCGGCCAGAACATCCACTAATATCCGTCTCACTCACGAATCCTAGTGGTAACAAACCATAGGTTGTGATGCATTCAATGTCACTTTCAAACACACCCAAGCTCAACGTTTCATAATCCGTGGAAAATCTTATTCCCATTCCTCGGGAATATACCCCAAATCATCGCCTTTGCATCTTCTCCCCGAGTCTGCTAAGTATCTTCATAGTAGAGACTCTACTAAGTATCTTCTGCATATTTGCACAAACCTACGATCATTAAATACGTAAACATATTTATTTCAAGTTTCGCTCCCGCATTTTAGACGTGGCTATATCCTCCAAATGATTTCGATGAACTTACTCATTACTATTCAATTATTCTCGATATTAACCCATCTATCAACGTGATGTGCAAAAATTCACAGTATTTCTTTCGCAACACTTCCCAGCTCCACTGGCCCTATCTCTTAGTGACTCTCTACACTACCTATTTTCTCCACACATTCACTAATTATCATTAAATCCGATGACCTTGCATTTAATAACGTCTTCCCACTTTTGGCATTTTATCAAGGCTTATGCGTATAACACTTCCCAGCAAAGCCCAAAAGAACTTTTCCTAATGCACTATTCCTCAACATTATCGGTCCTTAATTTCCACCAAGGAAGGTGAAAATGAAATATATAAATTCGCAAAGAATAGAGACAAATTGATAAGGGATATGGGTCCAGTTAAGTATATTAAAGACATAAATCAAAATATAATAATTAATGATAAAGAAATTATAGATAGATGAGAAGAGTATTTTCAAGGATTATTTAATGAATAATATTCCAAAAAGATGTCGAAAATATTTAACCGGATATAGGAATGGTAGGTTCATTAATGAAAAAGAAGTAGATATATTAATAAGAAAAATGTAAAAGAATAAAGTGGTTAGCGCAGATAAAATACCCATAGAGGTATGGAGGACCCTTGGAAATATAGGGATAAAATGATTGAAAAAACTGTTTACTGAGTTAATAACAAAATGTTGTAGAGTAAGAAAACTCCGATAATAAACTCCTTGAACAAAACTCTTTTTGAAATATAACACAAGATGTGTTTTGAACAGGTTCTGAATATGGATTCTAGATTTGTTAGTTTGATTACCTTAGGTTTTTAAAATTAAAACCTATCACTAAGTCTTAAGTGTGAAACCATTCACACAAGAAATTAAGAACATTCAAGCAAAAGAACACAAGATTTTTAACGTGGTAAAACCCTTAAAATAAGGGAAGCATCCACGGCCCCCTCTACGTAGTAAAATGAAAAATCCACTAGAAATAATCAAAATACAAGTTACATCACTAAGCATGCAAAACAAGATCCTCAATCTAAGTCAAGAAAATATACCTACACGAGTTATTCCACTCTCAAAGGCTTCTGACTTAATTTTGATCTCCCACAACAGCTTCCTTGCTTTGTCCTTGTCTGCTGATTATAGTAACTCTTACAACACCCAGTTTCTCCAAAAGAACCACTATACTAAGTGTTCGTGTGAGAGTGTAGGTGGTCATGATGTGAACTAAATATAGAAATGCAACTCACACCTCTCAGAATATTTATACAGATAGAATCCTATAAATCATAAAACTTCTATATGACAAGCAAGAAATATTTCTGAAACTTAGACTTCTTTTTCAAATCATATCAGTAAAATAATGTTGCTATAAGAAACAACCAAGATCCTACATGTCTCAACTTTTATTTATGTACAACATTATTTCACACAATGTCAAATATAATCTGAGACACATAAACATATTTAAAATCACTTTGAAAAATCAGAAGTCTATTTTTCAAAAACAGTTGAAAATAGAGAAGGATCTTTTAGAAAAATAACAACAAATTTAAAGATCCAAGAGAGATAAAAACCTAGAAAAATTTGTGTGATTTTCTCTTTGGAAAACCTCAATATTTCTACTAAGAAACTCGAGTTTTTCTTAGAGATAGGTTCTAAGAGAGACAACTGATTTGAAGAGGTCTTGAAACAACAAACTCCCCAACACCCTAACTCATAGAAACCCTAGATCTAACATTCAAGTTTGGGTTTTCTGGTATATGGAACTGGAAAGTTTCGATGTATGGCATTTGGGAGAAAACACTTGTGATTTGGTGTTTGGACGAACAGGGTTTCCTCTCTTCTCTCTTTTCTCTCTCTTCTCTAGGTTTTCTCTCAAATTAGATGAATGAATAAAAATTTCCAAATGAAGACCAAGAGCTTTCTTTTATACTTGAGGCAGAAGGATCGACAACACCGACTCAAATCTAGGGCTGAGATTAAGACTAATCAATTGAGTTTTAATGTAACGGTTGAACACAAGTGGTGGTTAAACGATTGATGATTGGTCATTATTAGGCTCACATGGATTAACTTGGAATGCATGGAGATCATTGAATAGATAGATCCAAAGGCCACGATCACTTCTTATAATCAAGTCTTAAGAGAAACACAAATCCAACTGTTGTATGACCAACACGTGTATGGTTGTGATGAAACAGGAAACGCCTGCTTTGTTGTTACAAAAATATGAATTGGACCCCCAGAATTCTCTAACACTTTCGATTTCTACCCTGATCAAGTTTTTAGAAAAAACAGTATTTGCATTTAAACCCCAAACATTTAAAATCACAAATTAATCAATTTTGGAAAATTATTTTTATTTTTAAAAAAAATATTTTAAGTGATATAAAAAAATGTTTAAAAAATTCCTAAAAAATAATATGACACTTGTGCACAAATAACATCACTAATATGTAGTGTAAGTGTCCTAAAGTGGTTAGGTGGATCATGAGGTTCTTGGACTGGATATTTTCTTTGATGCTTGGATACTTTGAGAGAGAGAGCAACTCTTGAAAATCCAACCTACTTTGTCTCAATGTCCAAATTAGATGGAACTCCTATATGATATAGACTCAAGTAAGTCAATCATATAGTGTGTTCTCAATCTCCCCCTTTGAATATTAGAGACAAAATTCCCTTGAGTAACCTGTACTCATGGGCCAAAAGAAAAAATCTTAGATTTCCTATACAAAGTATATAACTACCCTTTCCCATCCTAGAACTGAAAATAAGAGAAAGAAAATACATCACTCAACTAGAATACAGACCAATACCCTAATAAATAGGACAAGCTACACAAAACGGGTTTGAAAAATACCTGAAACAAATAAATACTCAATGAAATATTAGTTGAGTTAGTACCAAATAAGATATAAAGTCTAAACCATGTACATGAAATATAAGCCAAGTACTCAAATTCCTCCCCCCCCCCCCCCCCCCCCAATTTTGCTCAAATATATAATGGGGTAAAATGATATAAAGCAGGAGAATATGTACTCTGAAAACAATATGAGTAATAACCTAATCAAAGGCAGATGCATGGGCGTCCTGCATTAAGTAAGAACTATCATACCGATGGCATTACGAAGATACTCAAATCTATTATTATCAAGAGGTTTAGTAAATAGATCAACTAACTATTTTATATATTAAGATACTCAATATCTAATTCTTTAGACTCTATAAGATCATGAATAAAATGATGTCTAATTTTTATGTGCTTAGTTCGAGAGTGATGGACTGAATTTTTAGATATGTTGATGGCACTCTGGTTATCGCAATACATTGTCAATTTTTCTTCAACAATATCGTAGTCACTAAGCATCTACTTGATCCATAATAGTTGGGAACAACAACTAGCAACTGTAATGTATTCGGATTCAGCCGATGAGAGGGAGATACAATTTTTCTTACTACTCCATCCTACTAGATTATTTCCTACATAATAGCAAGTGCTGGAAGTACTTTTACTATCGTTCGATCACCCTGCCCAATCGGCATGTGTGTAGACTACAATAGCACTAGTGGTGTCTTTAGTGTACCAAAAACCATAATTTTGTGTACCCCTAACATACTTAATGATACGTTTGACATTTAACATGTGTGATTCTTAGGGTGCACATTGGTACCTTGCACATACATAGACGACGTAGGCAATATCAGGTCGGGAAGCAGTAAGGTATAAGAGGCTCCCTATCATACTTCTATAAAGAGTTGGGTCAACAGTTTTCCCATTTTCTTTTTTGGATAATTTGGTAGTTGTGCTTATGGGAGTACGTGCAGGTTTAGAGTGTTCTTACCCAAACTTCTTAATGAGATCAGAGGCATATTTTGATGGATTTATAAAAATACCATCATTAATTTTTTTGATTTGTAGTCCTAAGAAACATTATAATTCACTAATTAAGGACATGAAATTCAGAATGTTATCTCAGAAAAATCTTTGACTTGATTAAGACAGGTTGAGCCAAAAATGATATCATTTACGTAAACTTGGGCAATCTGGACATATTTGTCTAATTTCCTAACGAATAAGGTTGGATTGTTTTCACCTCAAATAAATCTATGAGAGACTAAAAATGTAGACAAACGCTCATACCAAGCTCTAGGAGCTGATTTCAAACCGTATAAGGCTTTCTTAAGTCTAAACATGTGATCTGGATAAGAGGAATTGATAAAACCTTTAGGTTGTTCTACGTATACTTCCTCAGTTAAAATTTCATTTAAAAATGCGGAATTAACATCCATTTGAAAATGTTTGAATTGTAAATGGCGTGATATGGCTAAAAGAAGGCGAACTGACTCAAGAAGAGTGATAGGGGTTTCGTAGTCAATTCCTTCTATCCGAGAGTAACCTTGTGCTACTAACCTTTCCTTATTTCTAATGACCTCCCCATTTTCATCAGTTTTGTTTTTGAAAATCCATTGAGTGCCGATAACTGTCTTATTTTTTGGCCTAGGAACGAGATACCAAACATCATGACTCTGAAACTGGACAATATCTTCTTGCATAACATTAATCCATAATGAGTCACAAAGGGAATCATTTACATTTTTTGGCTCTACAAGAGAAACGAAACATGAAAAATATGCTACCTTTCGAAGTTGGGATCTAGTTCTAACTGGCTCAGAAGTATTACCAAAATTTTTATTAATGGGATGGTGTTTGGAAACCCAAGTTGGTACAAAAGAATTTTCAGGTGGCAGTGAATCAGTTATCTCGAAGAGTCGGGGATGAAATTGGTTTCTTCCTCATCCAGGATGACTAGTTAACTGACACTACTCTCAGCACTGGTATCATTTACAATTACATTAAAAGATTCCATAATGACTTTGGTCCGATAATTAAAGACACGAAAATACCTACTGTTTTGAGAATATCCAAGAAAATTTCCTTTTTCTCATCGGGTGTCAAATTTTGAAAGATGCTCCATGTCCTTACAAATATAATAGACACTGCCGAAGGTTTACAAATATTTTAGGTTAGGCTTTTTGTGGAACCTAAGTTTATATGAAGTTTGTTTGGAATTTTTCCTAAGGTATACACGATTAATGATATGGCAAGAAGTTTGAATGGCTTTAACCCAAAAATGCTTAGAGAGATTTTTTGCATGTAACATCACTCAAGCCATCTCTTGTAGGAATATATTCTTATGTTCAACAATTCCATTCTGCTGCGGTGTCTTAGGCGCACTAAATTCGTGTTTATAACCATTGCCTATATAGTATTCTGAAACACCAGAATCTTTGAATTCTCCACCTCTATCACTTCTGATGCGACATACTTGGGTGTACTTATCGTTCCCAATTTTTAAAATAATTTTTAAGAACTCACTGAAGGTATCAGATTAATTTTTCATAAAAGCCACCCATGTATATCATGTGTAATCATCCAAAATAACAAGTATATAACTGTTACCGCAGAAACTGACAGTTCTAGAAGGACCCATAAGGTCCATGTGGATTACTTCCAAAGGTTTTGTAGTCAAAACATCTTTAACTTTCTTGTGAAGAGGTTTACTTATTTTCCCTTCTTAACATGGACCACAGATAGGATTAAAGGAGTTTTTGACTTTTGGTAATATTCTAACTATTTCTTGGGAACTTAACCTACAAAGATTATCAAAATTTGCGTGTCCCAATCGATTGTGTCATAGATCAACTTCTTTTAATCTGGTAATGTTACACGATTCACATTTAGGAATGACTATGTAATAGTTATCCTCATTTCTGTTTCCTATTAAAATACAGTTTCTCTTTTCATCAAGAATTTTTCAATCGATTTTTGAAAAGGTAACAGTATGAATGGAATCACAAAATTGAGATATGCTCAGTAAGTTAGCCTTGAGACCTTTAACTAAAAGAACATCATTTAGTTTAGGAAGACCTTAGTCATGCAATGTTCCCTTACCTATGATCTTAGATGAAACCCGATCACCAAACACAACACTGCCTCCAGAGAAGTCGGTTTTGTTTGTTAATTTGGTTCCATCCCCGGTCATATGTTTAGAACACCCAGAGTCCATGTACCAACCAGGTGAAGTGGATTTTTCCTTAAAATATGTTATGAAAACATTTCACTTGAGCTGGGGTAACAAGACATCTTTTCTAATCCAAATGGGCCTAGTTTTTAAAAATTTATTGCCCTTTGATTTAGAAAAGTTTTGTTTGGTCTTTCTAAATGGTTTCTTTTTAGTTTTAGATCCTCATTTCTTTTTGAGTTAGAGTTCCATGTGGTATGATTTGGGAGAACCTAAGTATTCCTACTCTTCCTAGAATAGTTAAAATTTGAATAAGTAGGTATATACAGTCTCTTTTGAAAACATTCGGCAACAGTGTGGCCATAGACATCACAATATGAACAGTACTGAAGGGTGGAGGACTTGACTTTACTATTAAAGTCTTTGAAATTAGTTTATCCCTAATAGTAATGGTTGTCCAGGTGTCATTGGTTTTGGGCTTCTGACATTGATTTCTAACAGGATGACATACATACTTAGCTGGACAATTAGATTTTGGCTGTTGAGTACAGTCACTTTGTTTACCCTTATAGACATTTTTTAAAACATGTTCTTTCTAATTATCTTGAACTTTCTGGCCTTCCTTTACAAAAAATACATTTTCAGGAGAAACATTTTTACTAGTAATAACCTTTTCTCCAAAACCTAAGCCAAATTTGTCTTCAGAATCAAACTTACTTCCTTTAACAATTTTTTCATAAGATTTCAGTTGTGTTTCAAAATGTAAACATTTTTTAAAAACATTTGAAGTTTTTTGTTTTGATTCTTCAAGTTCAAGAAGAGCATCTTTATATTTTTTCTCTAAAACATAATTTTTCTCAGACAAGTGTTTGATTTTTAAAGATAATTCTTTTGGTTCAGTCTCATGGGAAACACATTGTGTTGTAAATTCTCTAGCATTCTTCCTAATAGTTTGGTTAAGTAAATATACACGTTCTGTGACACGCCGACTAATTAAATACCGGGTAGCTACTCCTTTATAAAATTAATTCAAAATGCCAAGTTGGCTCAGTTAATAGCATCACTTTAATCCTTCTTTAAAGTTCGTTCTAACAATGATTTATGTCCTCTAATCATACTAAAACATGCTTAGGTCATAAACTAACGTCTTTTAAGGCAATACGGCATCCTAAACATCATTAAATCCCAAGATTTTATACTTTTCCCCAATATCATTAAAAACATGAACCCTAGATATATATCAACATCAAATTCCAGAATTTAATTCGTTTTTCTTTCACCCAATCATGTATTAACATCAGATTAATTGTCTCCAAACTATTCTACATGCAATTCTCTTCACAATTTCTCAAGTTCTATGATCTAAACTACATGGGTTTTCATATTTATCAAGAACAAACCATAAATCCGAATTTTCTAACATGGAAAGAACATTTGCTGAAATTAAACATAATTAAACCACTTGCCTTGGTTTGATTCCGGATTTGGTGTTGATTTGATGAAGAATTTCTGCAGAATTTCTTCTCTCCAAGCTTCCTCTCTAATGGTGGCTTAAGGTGGCTAGGGTTTGATTTGGGGAAACTTAGAAAACCTAAATGACAACCTACGTAGCCTTCTAGGTTAATATGGGTTGGTTAATGGGATTAATGGGTTTAATCCACATCAGATTTACATCTCTAATTTTCGTCACTTTTAATTCCTAAAAATGTAAAATTACCAAAATACCCTTTAAGTTACCGGTATGGCCTAAAAATACCCCGGGACCCAAACTATACCCCCGGCTAGTGTTTTCTGACTATCTCGACCCTTCCGGACGCGTTGGCGCACTCAAAACGACCATACGGATTATAGATTTTAAATTCACTTTTATTAACAAAATATAATACCGTGACGCGGCGGTCCCACGCGTCTCAACAAAATTTCTACAATGCCGTATATAAATCCCACGACAAATTTTATAATACCAAGTTCATATATAATCATATATGCACATAATCAAATACCAATTCGCATCACATTAGTATTTTTATCCCGGATTAATTTCCAATTAATACGCATTTAATTAATTAATCCTCAAAATAAATATAGCCAAAAGTACGGGGTATTACACGTTCATTTAACAGCTTCACCATTTTATTAAGACGGGCACTTTTCTTAAGTGTTTTTGTGTATAGGTCTTGAAGATCTGGAAGATCATCGTCGGACTCACTATGTGTCTCGTATGTAGTGTCACCTATAGCGCTAATTTCTTCTGTGGAACTCACACATACTTTAGATTTGTCTATAATGTCCTCATTCAGGCACACCCGTATACTACCATTTTTAGTGATATTTTTATCACCAGCAAACACTATGTTATCATTTGCAAATACGTTAAGAACATTATCAGGCACAATAGGATCATGAGTAGTCAAACATTTATTATCATCATGGTATACGATTTTAGCAAAGAATAACATATAAGACTCATCATTATGGGTTGACTCATTTTCATCAGAATCAGAATCACTAGAGTTATCCCATGTCTTACATATATTTTCCCTATTATTCTTATTCAAATTTCTTTTGCATATATTAGCATAGTGTCCCATTCTACCAAAACGATGACATTTCACATCTTTTAAGTCCATCACAGGTTAATCTTTATCATAGGGCTATTTATCATTGTGTCTTTCATGAGGTTTGCGATTTTGATTACCTTGATAATTTTGTCTGCCTTGTTTAGAGGCTACTGTATTTATGAATTTGATAATCTTTTTAAAATGCTTGCTCATAAGAGCTTTTTAATTGTCAAGGCGATTTAAATCACAATCATCACTTAAGTCAAGGTCATAGTCTAAGGGACTGACTTTAAGTGAAGTCAATTGTGATGAAAACACAACATTAAAACCAGTGGGTCTCTTATTTTGGGCAGTCAATTGTTTTTTAAACTCTAACTCCATCTTAACAGTTCTTAGTTTGCTAATTAACAACTCAAGAGTTAGGTTTGGGTCATCCATTTCTTCTATGGCATATCTCTTATTATCAAACTTAGGATGTAATGACCTGAGAATATTTTGAACAATTTCTTTTCTACTATAGGTTATACCATTTGCATGTAATTTTGTAAAAATATCAATAAACCTTATGTAGAAATCATCAAAAGATTCATTGTCATCCATGATCAATGTATTATACTGCTGGATTAACATTTTGGTTTTTCCATCCTTAACACGTTCATCACCTTCGTGGGCGGTGACTAAGGTGTCCCAGGCCTCCTTGGAAGTAGAACAAATAGATATTCTTTTAAATTCGTGTTCGTTACTGGACATAAAGATAGCGTTCTTGCCCTTATTAATATCTAGAGACATCTTTTTCTCTCCCGTAGTATATTTTCTAAGAAGTTTCTTAGCCCTTGTGGGATTCATTTCAGATATAGACTTAGTTGGATGTTTATACCCTTTTTCAATCATATCCTAGACATCATCACCAAGATTTCCTTGAATGAAAGCAACCATTCGTACTTTTTAGTTAGAAAAGTTGTTTCCATCAAAGAGAGGTGGTAGGGAAAGGTTACCCACTTCTTAAATCTTTCATCCATATTCAGAACTTAAGCATTTCGAAAACAGTTTCTAGAGTTACAGGATAAACAAATATTTGATAAAACCTGTGCTGATACCACTTGAAAAAACTGTTTACTAAGTTAATAACAAAATGTTATAGATTAAGCAAACTCCGATAATAAACTCCTTGAACAAAACTCTTTTTGACACATAACACAAGCTGTGTTTTGAACAGGTTCTGAATATGTATTCTGAATTTGTTAGTTTGATTACATTAGGTTTTTAAAACTAAAACCTATCACTAAGTATTAAGTGGGAAACCATTCACACAAGAAATTAAGAACATTCAAGAAAAATAACACAAGATTTTTAACGTGGTAAAACCCTAAAATAAGGGAAACATCCACTCCCCCCTCTACGTAGTAAAATGAAAAATCCACTAGAAATAATCACAATACAAGTTACAACACTAAGCATGCAAATAAATATCCTAAATATAACTCAAGAAAATATACCTACACGAGTTACTCCACTCTCAAAGACTTTTAACTTGATTTTGATCTCCCACAGCAGCTTCCTTACTTTGTCCTTGTCCAATGATTGCAGAAGCTCTTACAACACCCATTTTCTCAAAAAGAACCAATATACTAAGTGTTCGTGTGAGAGTGTAGGTGGTCGGTTGTGATGTGAACTAAATGCAGAAATGCAACTCACACCTCTCAGAATATTTATACAGACAGAATCCTACGAATCATAAAACTTATATATGGCATGCAAGAACTATTTCTGAAACTTAGACTTATTTTTCAAATCGGATTAGAAAAACAATATTGCTATAAAATACAACCAAGATCCCATATGCCTCAACTTTTATTTATGTACAAATGTATTTCACAAAATGTGAAATATAATCTGAGGGACATAAACGTCTTTAAAATAACTTTGAAAAATCAGAAGTTGTTTGTTTCAAAAATAGTTGTAAATAGAGAAGGATCTTTTAGAAAATAACAAAAAATTTAAATATCCAAGAGAGATAAAAACCCAGAAAAAGTTATGTGATTTTATCTTTGGAAAACCTCCAGATTTCTACTGGGAAACTCGAGTTTTTCTTAGCGATAGGTTCTAAGAGAGACAATTGGTTTGAAGAGTTATTCAAACAACAAATACCCCAATACCCTTACTCATGGAAACCCTAGATCTAACACTCAAGTTTGGGTTTTCTGGTATATGGAACTGGAAAGTTTGGATGTATGGTATCTGGGAGAAAACACTTGTGATTTGGTCTTTGGACGAACAGGGTTTCATCTCTTCTCTCTTTTTTTTCTCTCTTTTCTCTCTCTTAGATCTCTTCTCTATTTTTTCTCTCAAGTATAACGAATGAATAAAAATTTCCAAATGAATACTAAGAGCCTTCTTTTTTACTGGACGAAGAAGGATTGAGAACACCGACTCAAATCAAGGGTTGAGATTAAGGCTGACCAATTGACTTTTAATCTAACGGTTGAACACAAGCGGTGGTTAAATGATTAATGATTGGTCCTTTTTAGGATCACATGGATTAACTTGGAACGCATGCAGATCGTTGATTATATTGATCCGAAGGCCACGATCACTTCTTATAACCAAGTCTTAAGAGAAATACAAATCCAACTATTGTATGGCCAATACGTGTATGGCTGTGATGAAATAAGAAACGCGTGTTTTGTGTTTACAAAAAAATTGAATTGAACCCCCAGAATTCTCTAGCGCTTTCGATTTATACCCTGAGCAAGTTTTTAGGAAAAATTGTATTTGCATTTAAACCCCAAACATTTAAAATCATAAATTAATTAATTATGGAAAATCATTTTTAATTTTTTTTAAATGTTTTAAGTGATATAAAAATATTTTAAAAATTTCTAAAAAATAATATGGCCCTTTTGCACACATAACATCAATAATATGCAGTGTAAGTGTCCTAAGGTGGTCATGAGGTAGATATAACTTCCCTTTTCGGTGGATCATGAGGTTCTTGGACTGGATATTTTCTTTAATGCTTGGATACTTGGAGATAGAGAACAACTCTTGAAAATCAAACCTACTTTGTCTCAATGTCCAAACCAGCTGGAACTCCTATATGATTTAGACTCAAGTAAGTCAATCATATAGTGTGTTCTCAATGGTTAAGAAGTTTATTTAATAAAATTTTAGGAGAAAGAAACATTCCAGATGGATGGAGGAAAAGTACCAGAATACCATTGTATAAAAATAAAGGGGATATACAAAACTGAGGTAATTATATAGGAATCAAACTGATGAATAACACTATGAAATTATGCAAAAAGGTTATAAAACAAAGATTAAGAAATGAGTCACGTATTTCGGACAATCGATTTGGTTTATGCCAGGACAATCCACCACAAAAGTTATTTACTTAGTAAGACAGTTAATGGAGAAATGTAGAAGTAAGAATAGAAATTTGTCTATGGTCTTTATAGAATTAAAAAAGGCTTATAATAGAGTACCTAGGGATGTAATTTGGTGGGCTTTAAGGAGGAAAAGAATTCCTATGATTTATATTAAAGTTATTGAAGATATGCATGATAACACAAAGACTAGAGTAAGAACTATATGTGGACAAACTAATGACTTTACGATGTGGGTCTACATCAAGGATCGACCATAAGTCCTTACTTATTTATCGTAGTTTTGGATGAGATTACTAAGTACATACAAGAAGATGTCACATGGTGTATGTTGTTTGAAAATGATATAGTTTTAGTAGACACTTCAAATGAGGGCTTAGCGATGAGAGTAGATACTTGGAGAAAATCCTTAGATTCTAAAAGACTAAAAATCAGTAGAAATAAAATGAAATTTATGGAGTGTAAATTTAATAACGAGGTGTTGGATAGCATAATGTTAAAGATTGACGAAAAAGTGATAAACCAAACTAATAAATTTCGTTATTTAGGTTCAGTGTTACAAAATAATGGAGATATTGATGAGGATGTTACGAGTAAAATATCAACTAGTTGGATGAAATGGAGACAAATAAGTGGGTTGTTATGCAATAAGAGGATAACTATTAAATTAAAAGGAAAATTTTTTAGAACAATTGTTCGGCCAACGACCCTATATGGAGTGGAGTTTTGGGTATAAAAGAAAAATATGATCAAAGTCTCCATGTTAGTGAGATGAGGATGCTCCGATGGATGATAGGAATTACTAAAAAGAACAAAATTAAAAACCAGTACGTGAGAGAAAAGTTAGGGGTTTCTCCCATTAGCGATAAATTAAGAGAAAGTAGACTTAGGTGGTATGAACATGTATTGCGTAGACCAGTAGATGCACCTATAACAAGAGGAAGATTATTGGAAATAAAGGGTAAAAGAGAAAGGGGTCGCTTAACGTATCGTGGGAGGAAATTATTAGGACAGATCTTAAGGAATTAAACTTGAAAGATAATATTGCATATAATAGATTAGAATGGAAAAGAAGAATCCATGTGGCTGACCCTATATAATGGGATTAAGGTAATGGATGATGATGATATATATCTTTGACTTTAAAACTACTTAATTCGACATGGTTAAAATATATGGAATCTAACTTGACCAATTTATCACATTGTTAAGTATTATAGTCTCTCTTAAAATTCTCATTTACTACAAACTCATATTCTCGTTAAAATAATTCGATCACTCTAGATAGTGACCACGACTCTTAAATCTCAAGTCAATTCCTTATGTTAATACAATTGCCCTTAATACACTAATTATTCAACCTTACATGTACATATCCCCAATTTTATAGCTCCTAATGTACCAATATATAATCTCAGATATCGTAACTCTAAATGGTAAATATTGTAAGCTAATATCATTTACTTACTCTCTTCCAAAACTTATAATCAACAATATAAATTATACTTATCCTCATCATTAGCTAGTGACTATATTTTCACCATAAACATCATATATATCGTCAAAACACCCTTCATCTAACACCTAAAGTCTTACTTACCACGCTATCATTAAAATTACATTCTACCACTAATAATCATCAAGGACATATCAATATATCGTTTATTTTACCACT
Organism: Sambucus nigra; assembly: GCA_949130495.1. Lineage (NCBI taxonomy): Eukaryota > Viridiplantae > Streptophyta > Magnoliopsida > Dipsacales > Adoxaceae > Sambucus > Sambucus nigra. The sequence continues at coordinate 592,363,089 of OX422208.1, forward strand.
TGCTAAATCACAGTTTTCGCATATAACGTATCGCATATTCAACCTAATAATTCAACGATGCCAAACATCCAATAGTTATAACTTTTAAGATAATTGTCTACATGCTACCACGCCACATTCCCAAATAAATCAATGTACAATTTATCAATCCAACCACATAGGATTATAATTAGAACATAATTCTCCTAATACACCAACTAATTAACATATAAATTCCATTTTAACGACGTAGGTTTAAAACCAACAACATCGATATAATGATTTGTAGTCTCCAAGATTATACCATTTCATTCATCATATCTATTATTCCCAATAATATGAGTATAAGACAAATTTCCAAAGTAAGATTTCATAATTCATTATTTTAATCCGTACTGAGATGTTTTACACCTTGTGAATTACCCAACAACCAAAGTGTACTAAGCAAAACTCACATTTCTTTATACTAAACACATTTCAATGACATACCCAAGGGGTTCACCCTTTTAAATATCATTTCTTTATTTTGGACCTAACAACGTGTTTGTTTACTATTGGTCTTTTTGTTTCATTATTTGATTGATATAAGGTCTATATCCCCATAATACTTTTTCTCATATAATGACGACTTAATTTAGTAAATAATTCCCAACATAAAAATCAAATTTACAGATTATACCATAACTTAGGACTTTTCAATCCATTCGCGTAGCAAATTCGGTGATATGTCCAAAGTGTACCTGACAGCTCGGAGGTGCCAACCTCGGCCAGCAGGACGACCGGGGTAACAAGATCTCAAGACTGATGATTAGAAGCCTCGTCCTACATAAGGTCGGTTAAGGTCGACGTTACTAGTTACTCCATAATCAGACAACAATCGAGGTCTTCATGACTCAAGGGGTCAGTTATCCATCAGGTCGTCCACAGTCGACATCACATCTGCTTCATACATCAACCTCGCAGTAAGGACTTAACCGCCATTATTATCATTATCATCCCAGGTCGACGTTCCAACTCCTCCTACCTAACCTCATCCTAGGCCGATGTTACAACTCCACCTATCTAACCTTGGTTGGCCTTCCTGGTCGAGATGCTCATGAATAACCTCGAATAAAGTAACAGTCAGACTTAACCAACCTCATACTCTTCCAGGTCAAGGTTGCACCCGTGAGGGACAAGGCCGAGCATTTACAAGCATATGCAAGGATAGGAACACCTGGATAAAATCAGTTATAATCGAATCAATCCCCTCACGTGGGGGAATATTTCATCATCATTCTCTACATTGACAGCGATAGATGTCTTCATTAGATTGGCTAGATCAACACACAAATGCTTATTGCATGCATGGAGGGTACATTACACCCCCCAAACACTATATATACTTGTCTTCTCCTACCTTGAGAAGGATCCAAAATGACAACCCTAGATGAAACTCTGTCAAATTATACAGTAGAGAGAGAAAGCTTGAGAGATTGTATCCATGGTCGTTAGTGCCTTATTTTAGTGACCTTACTCATTCACTTGCACAGGTGGATGTAGGCCTAATTGGCTGAACCACTTATATATTGGTTTTCATCCTCTTCTCCTCATCCCAGTCTCTTATATTTAGTATATACTTGAGCTGCCATTGTTATCACTGATTTGAGCTTACAAATACCTTGAAGGGTGGTGCTGTTTCCAGCACCATCATTTTTACGCCGTCTGTGGGAACGAGAAGTTGTCTCTTCCTCTTTTTCCGCTTAACCTCACCGGTGACTCTGGTGGTGAACCAAGCCTCACCCCTCACGTGGAGATATTTCACCATTGAAAGAGATCCATTAAGGTATTAAGCTCATCATCTTCACAGTATCTTTAATTTTAACATATGGCACCGGAGTTACCACCACCTCCTCCACCATTGGGTGCTGGAGGACCTAGTTCTAGCAAGGCGCCACCCCAGTCTGAAATGGCTGAGGTGGCTGCAGCCTTGATGTCCTAGGCTACAACGCAACAAGCGATGAAGGTGTAATTTGCACAGCTCAATCAAAATATGATGAGGCCACCTGGGGTCTCATCGAAGATGATTACTCCGGCAGCGACACAACCCCATCCTGAAGCCAGGGGACCACCACAGGCACCGCAAAACGACCAACCTACACCCCAATAGAGGAGGGACGCAATTGACCCTAGGAGTTTACGCCTGAGGAGGCAAGGACACCCTTGACCTGAGGATAGGTATGATGATATAAAGGCAGAAGATGCTCCAGAGGGCTATTGAGAGTCGTATGAGGCTTCGAACAACACTGTATGTCCTATCCACTAAAGTCGAGGTTGTGTGGACAGAAAAGATGGTGGTGCCCAACGAAGAGGATCATATTTTGATCGCTTGAGCAGAGGGTCGACCTTTGAAAGGCTCAGTCGAGTAAATGACCTGAGATAAAGGTTATCTAGGTCAAGAAGTGCAGCAGGGTCACAAAGGTAAGATGGGGAGCATCGGCCTCATCATGGCTGATCCTATCACGGTCGAGACAGGGATCAAGAAAAGGTCAACAACCAAAGTTATGCTGTGGCTGGGGAACCCTCAGTCCACCCCTTGGAGGTGGCTTGGGACAACCTCGGCCAAGACAACATTGCAAGGCCATGGAACGACTCCATCCAACGTCTTAAAGAGAAAATAGGGGACCTCATCAAAAGCCGAGACCCACTGCAAAGAGGTTTTTCAGAGGGCTCCCCATTCATGGCAAGGATAGTGAGCTTCCCAACCCCTGCCAAGTTCAAGCCACCTACGATGTCTCCCAAGTATGATGGTAGTACCAACCCTGCGCATCATATTGAGATGTGCCAGTCTGCAACAGACATTTATTCAATTCCAGATGACATAAAGTGTTAGGCATTCTCTGGGACTTTAACGGGAGCTACACATATCTGGTTTACCTTTCTTCCAAAGAACTCAATTGAGAACTTTAAGGGCTTGGCTGAACGTTTCATTCAAAATTTCTATTTTGGGGTAAGACCTCAAAAGAAGACCACCCATCTGTTGTATGTCAAGCAAGGCAAGAATGAGAGCCTAAGAGACAACATTGCTAGATTCAACAAAGAAAAATTATAGGTTGAAGATTACGAAGAGAATATAGCCATAACAGCCCTCATTGGAGGACTCCAGAAGGGGAAGTTGCTGTGAAAGCTTGCGAAATACCCTCCTTAGTCCATGGAAGAACTATTGGTAACTACAGGAAAGGTTATGAACACGGAAGAGGTTATGTCTGCGAAGTATGAGGATGAGATCAGAAGTGGCAGCGGGAAGTTCCAAAAAAAGAAATATGGAAAAAAGAGGTCTGCATATGACAAGTTTGCGCGTTATACTCCTCTAACTATGAGTTGCGAACACATCCTCAATGAGATCAAGAACGACCGATCTCTGATATAGCCGAAGAAGATGAAGGCCCCTCCGTACAAGAGGAACAAGAACCACGACCATGTGATAGACAAGTGCTTCGCCTTGAAGGATGAGATCGAGAAGATGTTGAAATTCGGAAAGTTGAGGAAGTATGTTGATGGTAAGGCTCCTAAGAGGGGAAGATATGACCCTAAAAAGAAGATAATCAACACATTTCAAAATGACACGCCAGCGAGAAGAGATGATGACTCAGATGCTGATGATGAGGATGATCGAGACCTCCCGCTGAAATATGACAATGCACCTATGAAAAGGGTTAGAATGATCTCCTTCGATGTTAACACCATATGTGGAGGACTAGCAGGGGGTGGCTCTGAAGTAGCCGACCGTAAAGCTCATGTGGCAGAGGTCAAGTCAGTAACCAAGGTAGAGGTTATGAATCTGGCGTCTTCGCGGACATACTTGAAATCCTAACATTGTCGTCACAGACATATTCAATCCAGCATCATCATTCGGGTTCAAGAATATTCTCGAAACCCGAACATTATCGTCATGGTTCCAAATTTCAATTCAAATTTTCGAAAATTAACATTTCAAATTTCATATAACAATACAAGCATGAGTAGTCATTTTCAATTCACAGTTCTAACATGTTGTGACACCCCGCCTAATTAAATACCGGGCGATCACTCCATTATTAAATTAAAATCAAGGCGAACAGTTAGTTCATTCTTAGCATCACTGTCGTAAAAATTTTAACTTTTCCAAATTAACACCCTAATTAATTAAGCTAAGTGTCAAAACCATTTTTAACCTTTCTAAACAAATTGTATTTTTAAAGAAAAACTTATTTATTTAATTATTAACCACATTTTCAATAAGTAAGGATCATACAACAATTATCCTGGAACATAATCCAATTACTTTAAACATTCAACATCCAAAATCCCAACATTTAAAACTTAAAGTAAAACATACATGCTGAATAAATCCCAAAGTAACGGTACTAGAAATAACTGAAATATAAATGTCCCAATAAAATAGATAAATGGTGGAGAGGGCGACACATGCCCAATAACTGAGAATGATAGAAGAAGAATCAAGTGAATGAAATCGTCTAAGCAAGTGGCCTGCAACTCCCACCTAAGCTGCAGCACATTCCTCCCAAGGGATCCTAAGCAAGACGCCCCTGTGATTGGGCACCTGTAATATATACATATATATACAAGAGAGAGAGAGAGAGAGAGAGAGAAAACGGGTCAGAGCTCGATAGTGTATATGATTTAAAAATTGTTTAGCAAGTATTTAAATTGATACAGGCCAATGCAACAACATATTAGTGCGACACTCTCTTGAGAAATTCTCACCTCTCTTCTAATGTGCACTCCTATCGCACTAACCCTCCTAATGGTTTATCTCATCATATAACACGCTATCTTTCCCCAATGATTTAACTTATCTTAGGTTATTCGCATGATTCAAAATTTAACGATACAATTGTTTGAAAAGAATATTTCAATTAATAACCAAAGTTCTCATTTTAGCTTTATTAGTCAATAAAGTTTTCCAGTGTCATATTATACTTTCTCAAAACAAGTATTTACAATTTGAGTCATCAACCATGTCCTACATATCAATTCACAGTAGGTAGTTCCAAATTTCAGAATTTCATATATATATTAACTACTCGTATAATATATATATTATAACAGCACCCCAAATAAACTATGGTGCGGGCATACTCTACTATCCAAAGCCCCATATCACTCATATTAAGGGGAATACATTCGGAATCACTCTCGAATTGTATTAACATACATACACAAACAATATTGAGGCGAAGTATAGATTCCAAGTCTCTAAGAGGATGGCACATGCCTGCGTCTCTTAGGACCGTCTGAACTATCACAGTGATAGCCTGTACCAAGGATATCTATCTTTTAGGGTACAAGTCAATATCCCCCATAAAGGTCCCATCGAGATAAGACTGTCCCAGCGCGGTAACCTCAGGGATAGTAAGTAGTGTGGGCATGATTTTCACATATAAATAGTATATGCATACACAATCATATAACTATACTAATATTACCATAACAATATTAGTTATATCTCAAATCCCATAGTTATGACATTTATCCTTATTTTCACATTACTGGTATCGCGTATAAGGGTTCGTCTCTAACCTTAATTCGAAGGATTCTTCCATCTTATTACGTAACTCACATGGACTCTATCTTCCCAAGTATAAAATTCAGTAGGTGTCCTTTTTGTGTTCCAACGTAACCCTCTTATGTATCTCCCCCTTTAATACATAAATTCATCGACCCTTAAGTAATTATCCCCAAAAATACAATTCTCGTCTCATATTAAAAGTCACAAAATTATTCATATGTTCTACTGATCTTCCCTATCTCCCAAAACACTTTATTAAGGATGTCCAAGAATTATTTCACGATAAATTGAATTTAACTCATTTAAAAAGGGAAATAGGAGTCTGCCAGGAGGGGTCGATCGATCGAGGTCTGGGGCTCGATCGATCGAAGCTCTGGGCTCGATCGATCGATCAAGCAGGTCTGCGAAAACTGAAATTCTGCAGTTACGGGTTTCATCTCCTAACTTCAACAATTTCCATATTTTCTAATCCCAATCGTCCCATAATTGATACTACTAACCTTATATCATCATATTAGGTATTTTCAATGTAAATCATGTGGATTTCAGTCATTTAATCATGGATTAACAGCCCAAGATCTATACAATTATCAAGAACCCTAGAAATTTCTTAATCATTGTTCTAATATGTTTTTCCCAAAATTTCCTTCTAATACAACATTAAAATTTCATGGATTATTCTTCTACATCACCAATAATTTCCAGAATAAGGTTTAAGTCATCACTACATGCAAATTCCTATCACAATTTAGGTTTTCTTCAATGTAATTCATCCCTAATCATTCCTAAACTAATATGAAGGATGCACCAACGAAATAAGCAAGATAAACACTTGCCTGGGATTTTTGGTGTTCTGATTTGCAGATGATTTTGGTGTGGTTGCGTAGCCCGTCGCGCGATCTACGCGTTGGTGGTGGTGGCGGTGCAAACGGATGGATTTTGGGCCTTGAATTTGCCTTGAGAGCTCTCTCCTTCCTCTCCTATGGCCGTTCTTGTGTTTATGATTTCTAACCCTAGCTGACTAACCTAAATGGCTAATATAGATTACTGATTTTCGTGGGTTTAATTACCCATAAATGTGAAATGTCCAAAATGCCCTCCCGGGGCACCACTTAGGCCTAAAAATGCCCTGAGACCCAAACTAAACCCCCGGGTACACTTTTTAGACTATCTCGACCCTTCCGGACGCGTTGACGCACTCAAAATGATCATACGAATGACTTATAAAATATTCACTTTTATTTATCAAAGTTTAGTCGGGACGCAACACGGGCGCGTCCCGACTCAAATTTCCAAAATTGTCATTTTATTCACTCGTGACATTCAATATAACCAATATTACATATTACTTTGCTCATTAGTAATATTCAACAAATTTCTCATAATTACTAACTCTCGTCACGTTAATAATTATAACATAATTAATTTTTGGATTTTTATTAAATAGTTAACTCACATTAAATTTAATAAATCCCCAAATTAATATAGCATAAAAATACGGGGTATTACATACTTCCCCCCTAATAACGGAATTTCGTCCCGAAATTCGAAAAACAAGGCATACCTGGTAAGAACAAATCTAGGTATCTCTCACGCATATCGGCCTCGCGCTCCCAAGTAGATTCCTCCATATTATGATGCTCCCACTGGACTCGCACAAGTGGAACTATCTTCGACCTGAATATCCTCTCACTATAGTCTAGGATAGCCACCGGTCTCCCCTCGTAAGAGCTGTCAGGCTGTAAGTCTATCTCATCTATCGCAATGTGAGTATGGGCCATATTATCCCGAAGATACCGTCTCAACAACGAGATGTGGAATACATCATGAATGCGATGCAAATGTTCTGGCAGTCCCAATCTGTATGCTACCGGCCCGATCCTCTCGATGATGGAAAATGGTCCCATGTACCTCGGGGCCAATTTCCCCTTCTTCCAGAACCTCATCACTCCTTTCATAGGAGATACACGCAGTAACACTTGGGCCCCCACATCAAACTCCCGGAAGAACCGTTTCGCATCGGCGTAGCTCTTCTGCCTGTCCTGGGCTACTCGAATGCGACTCCTAATCATCTCAATCCTCGCGGAGGTTTCCTGAATCACCTATGGTCCTAGCAACTTGTTATCCCCCACCTCGAGCCAACAAGTTGGAGAATGACAAGGCCTGCCATACAAAGCCTCAAATGGAGCCATACCAATCGTAAACTGATAAGAGTTATTATAATCAAACTCTACCAGTGGAAGATGTGGCTCCCAACCTCCTCCAAAATCAAGAAAACACATGCGTAGCATATCCTCTAGCATCTGATTAGTACGCTTTGTCTGTCCATCTGTCTGTCGGTGATAAGCTGAACTCAACCTCAACTCAGTACCCATAGCCTACTGAAAGCTTTCCCCGAAACGTGAGACGAAAATCTTATCTCTATCTGACACAATATTTAGGGGCACCCTATGTAATATGACAACCTCAACAATGAACAACTGAGCATACTGACCCGTGGTATAGTCTGTCCGCACCGGCAAAAAATGAGCCACATTGGTCAAACGGTCTACAATCACCCAGATAGAATCGTGGCCTCGCTGTGATGTAGGAAACCCTGTAATAAAATCCATGGAAATACTCTCCCACTTCCACACGGGTACTTCCAAAGGCTGAAGTAATCCTGACGGTTTCTGATGGTCCACCTTCACCAGCTGGCAAGTAGAACATTTAGACACGAACTCATCAATGTCCTTCTTCATCCCACTCCACCAGTATTGCCTCCTTAAATCCTGGTACATCTTATCTCCTCTAGGATGTACTGCAAATCGGGACTCGTGAGACTGGGTCATCACTGCATGACGTAATTATTCTCCTTCTGGGACCACCAATCTCCCATTAAACCTCAAACCCCCATCAAAACTAACATAGTAGGACTCAGCACCCTCAGCTAAGAGTCGTACAATCTGCTCCTGGCAAAACGGGTCTGTGGTTTGGGCCTGTATTACCCTCATAACAATCTCGGGTGTGACTGTCATAGCAGATATGAAGGAACGGGCTACTGCGTCCTGGTGGCCTAACTCCTTCCACTTCACTTTCCAGACGTCTGCTACCTCGTCTACCGATCTACGGCTCAACGCATCAGCAATAATGTTGGCCTTCCCCAGATGATACTGTATGTCAAACTGATATTCCTTCATAAACTCTAACCATCTGCATTGTTGCATATTCAGCTCTCCCTGAGTGAATAGGTACTGCAGTGACTTGTGGTCTGTGAATAAGCGGAATTTCTCCCCCAATAAGTAGTGCCTCCATATCCTCAATGCAAAAACGATCGCTGCTAACTCCAGGTCGTGGGTGGGGTAATTCTTCTCATGCGGCTTAAGCTTGCGGGAGGCGAAAGCTATAGCCTTCTCCTCCTGCTGAAGTACTCCCCCAAGTCCCCGTAAAGAGGCATCGGTGTAAACCAAGTACTCCACACCCGGCTTTGGTAACGCAAGAACTGGTGCTGAAGTAAGCTTGTCTTTCAGCTCGTCGAAAGCCAACTGACAAGCGTCATTCCAAACATATGGTACTCCCTTGCGAGTCAGATTCGTCAATGGACCCGCTATTTTGGAGAATCCCCGAATGAATCTCCTGTAGTATTCGGCTAACCCCAAGAAACTACGCACTTCTGTCGGTGTCGTGAGTTGTCCCCATTCCCTCACCGCTGACACTTTACTCGGGTCAACTGCAATCCCCTGCTCAGAAACAATATGCCCCAAGAACTGTACTTCTCGCAACCAGAATCCACACTTCTCGTACTTAGCATACAACTGATGCTCTCGTAGAGTCTGAAGAACCTGCCTCAAATGATCGGCGTGCTCCTCCTCTTAGTGTGAATATATTAAAATGTCATCTATAAAGATGATGACAAACTGATCCAAGAACTCTCTGAATACTCGGTTCATTAAGTCCATGAATATGGCTGGAGCATTTGTGAGACCAAATGGCATCACTCTGAACTCGTAAGACCCATATCTCGTTAACAAGGCAGTCTTTGAAACATCCTTCTCTCTAATACGTAGCTGATGGTACCTCGACCTCGGATCTATCTTCGAAAAGAAATTTTCTCCCCTCAATTGGTCGAACAGATCATCGATTCGAGGCAACGGATACTTATTCCATATCGTGACCTTGTTCAACTCCCGGTAGTCCACACACAACCTCAGTGAACCATCTCTCTTCTTCACAAACAGAACTGGAGTGCCCCAAGGTGAGGTACTCCTGCGAACGAAGCCCTGACCTAACAGCTGCTCTATCTGATCTCGTAACTCTCGCATCTCCACCGGAGCCATACGGTATGGAGCGTGTGCTATAGGTCTAGTATCTGGCAATAAATTTATAACAAAGTCTATCTCTCGACTGGGGGGTAGGCCTGGTATTTCCTGAAACACATCGGAATACTCACGAATAACTGGAATCGAGTCTAACGGAATCACAACCTCCTTAGAGGTATCCTCCTCTATATAATACAAATGAGCGGTCGAACCTCCCTCTGGACGAGGCATCGCCACTACAAACATCTCTTGCCCTGGAATGGCAAAAATAATGCTCCCACCGAAGCAATCAATCATGGCTCTATAAGCTGCGAGCCAATCCATACCAATAATGACATCATGCTCATGCATATCTAAGACTAACATGTGTGCAGGTAATACCAAACTACCAATCTCTACCCCCACTCCTCGGCATATAAAGAAGATAAGTGACCAACTCCCCAGTGGTGAGTCTACACACGTCACTATGCTCTCTGCTGTGGCTAACAACCCTAAGGCCTTCGCAAAATGCGTAGCTATAAAATAATAAGTCGCCCCAGTATCAAACAAAACCCGACCCATAGTACCATGGATAGGAAATATACCCTCAATCGCGGGTGGTGCCTGTGGGGCTGCTGCCTGGTGGACGTTATAGACACGTCCGTACTGTAACTTCCCCTGCTGCACTTAGGGGTGTTCACGGGTCGGTTCGGGTCGGTTTTGGACCCTAATTCAAACCGAACCGATCGGTTCGGTTTTGGAAAAGGTCAGACCGAAACCGAACCGACTATGAAAAAACCCGTCGGTTTCGGTTCAAGGCGGTTTCGGTTCGGTTCGGTTTCGGGTCGGTTTTCAACGGTTTCATGATTGGGCCGGGTTTTTTAAGGGCGGTTTTCGGTTTGGGTCGGTTTTTAAGGGTGGGTAATGGTTTTTGGATATAAAATATAAGTTATTTTTTAATATATATATATTGATTTCGGGTCGGTTCGGTTTGAGTCGGTTTTTCCCACGGATAAACCGACAACCGAACCGACATGGTCGGTTTTTTATATCCGTAAACCGTAGGCCGAACCGGGCTAAAAAAAACCGGCGGTTTCGGTTCGGTTCGGGCCGGTTCGGTTCGGTTTTCGGGTCGGGCGGTTTTTTTGAACACCCCTAGCTGCACTGGAGTTGCTGGAACGGCTGGTAGGGCTGGCACCTGGGCTGGAGCTGGGAGGGCAACCGGAAAAAGTGGTCTCTGTGGCTCATTACGGGCACCCTGCTGCTGTGGGGCCCTATCTCCCTCCGGACAATCCTGGCGCCTATGGCCGTGTCTACCACACCCAAAACATCGGCCTTTGAAGTTGCCTCCCCTCTGCAAGGTTGACCACAGCCCTGCTGGCCGTTACCTCCCCGCCACTGGCCCTGCTGGCCCTGATGAATACGTTGTTGGCCCTGTTGGCCCTGCTGCTGACCCTGCTGTCGGTGTTGGCCTTGCTGGCCCTGATGATTAGGCTGGCCCTGCTGACCCTGCCTATAACCCCCAAATCCCTGCCTGGTATCACCTGAACGGAATCGCTTAGCTGGGTCCCCCTGGTGGGAACTCTGCTCGTGCTAACGAGTCTGTCCATGAGATGGTGCCCCACTAGCACTACTACCCCATGTCCTGCCCTGCTGGCTAGACTCTCCTGCTCTCTTGCTTCCCTGCAGATGGAAGCGGTGATCCTGGCAATGTAGTAATGCAACATTGAGTACATCAGTGAAGGTACTCAGAGATAGATTCCCAATAAGATATTGACGGATCCTCCAAGTTAACCCGTCCACAAACAACATAATCTTCTTACCCTCAGTGGGTGCCTCATCTGGCACGATGGTGAGAAGTCTCTTGAATTCCTCCTCATATTCAGCTACGGTAGAATTCTCCTTCTTCAAATTCAGTAATTTTCGCCTCATCTCAGTCTGCACGGTGGGTGGAAAATACTTGCGGTCAAACCGCTCCCAGAACAACTGAATAGGGATCGTGTCCCTCTCCTCCAATGTGGTAGTGGACTCCCACCACTGTAAAGCGGCCCCCACCAGCTTAAAGGAAGCTAACAACTGCTTTTGCACGTCGGTGCACTCATACATACGAAGATGCCGCTGGATGTCTTTCTTCCATTGGCTGACTGTGACGATATCTGAGCTAACAGAGAACTCAGGGGGATGTGCCTTCTGAAAAGCATCCCTAACCCTCTCCCATGCAGATGGAAGCTGTGCTGGTACTGGCGCCATTGCCTGAATCTGGGGTGGAGCCTGCTGAACCACCGCTAGCGCGGCATTCACCACCTGAGCAACAATGGCGGCTACTTCATTAGCATTCATAGTGCCTGGTGCCGGAGCTGCTAGCTGCTCAGCCTGCGCACGCCTATCCTTCGGTGCACGTCTCGGAGGCATCTGAAACGTGAAGGAGTTTATTAGTCTACAGTCATTAACAAATCTCAAATAGCTGAAGACAAACTTGAAAGCAAGAATACAACCATCCTATAACAGGCCTCTATAGCAAAAACGTTAAGCTGAAAGCGAAATAAGCCGTACATATCCTATGGACACTAGAACCTGATGCTCTGATACCACCTGTGACACCCCGCCCAATTAAATACTGGGCGATCACTCCTTTATTAAATTAAAATCAAGGTGAACAGTTGGTTCATTCTTAGCATCACTGTCGTAAAAATTTAAACTTTTCCAAATTAACACCCTAATTAATTAAGCTAAGTGTCAAAACCATTTTTAACCTTTCTAACCAAATTGTATTTTTAAAGAAAAACTTATTTATTTAATTATTAACCACATTTTCAATAAGTAAGGATCATACAACAATTATCCTGGAACATAATCCAATTACTTTAAACATTCAACATCCAAAATCCCAACATTTAAAACTTAAAGTAAAACATACATGCTGAATAAATCCCAATGTAACGGTACTAAAAATAACTGAAATATAAATGTCCCAATAAAACAGATAAATGGTGGAGAGGGCGACACATGCCCAATAACTGAGAATGATAGAAGCAGAATCAAGTGAATGAAATCGTCTAAGCAAGTGGCCTGCAACTCCCACCTAAGCTGCAACACGTTCCTCCCAAGGGATCCTAAGCAAGACGCCCCTGTGGCTGGGCACCTGTAATATATACATATATATACAAGAGAGAGAGAGAGACAGAGAGAGAGAGAGAGAAACGGGACAGAGCCCGATAGTGTATATGATTTAAAAATTGTTTAGCAAGTATTTAAATTGATATAGGTCAATGCAACAACATATTAGTGCGACACTCTCTTGAGAAATTCTCACATCTCTTCTAATGTGCACTCCTATCGCACTAACCCTCCTAATGGTTTATCTCATCATATAACACGCTATCTTTCCCCAATGATTTAACTTATCTTAGGTTATTCGCAGGATTCAAAATTTAACGATACAATTGTTTGAAAAGAATATTTCAATTAATAACCAAAGTTCTCATTTTAGCTTTATTAGTCAATAAAGTTTTCCGGTGTCATATTATACTTTCTCAAAACAAGTATTTACAATTTGAGTCATCAACCATGTCCTACATATCAATTCACAGTAGGTAGTTCCAAATTTCAGAATTTCATATATATATTAACTACTCGTATAATATATATATTATAACAGCACCCCAAATAAACTATGGTGCGGGCATACTCTACTATCCAAAGCCCCATATCACTCATATTTAGGGGAATACATTCGAAATCACTCTCGAATTGTATTAACATACATACACAAACAATATTGAGGCGAAGTATAGATTCTAAGTCTCTAAGAGGATGGCACATGCCTGCGTCTCTTAGAATCGTCTGAACTATCACAGTGATAGCCTGTACCAAGGATATCTATCTTCTAGGGTACAAGTCAATATCCCCCATAAAGGTCCCATCGAGATAAGACTGTCCCAGCGCGGTAACCTCAGGGATAGTAAGTAGCGTGGGCATGATTTTCACACATAAATAGTATATGCATACACAATCATATAATTATACAAATATTACCATAAGAATATTAGGTATATATCAAATCCCATAGTTACGACATTTATCCTTATTTTCACATTATTGGTATCGCGTATAAGGGTTCGTCTCTAACCTTAATTCGAAGGATTCTCCCATCTTATTACGTAACTCACATGGACTATATCTTCCCAAGTATAAAATTCAGTAGGTGTCCTTTTTATGTTCCAACGTAACCCTCTTATGTATCTCCCCCTTTAACACATAAATTCATCGACCCTTAAGTAATTATCCCCAAAAATACAATTCTCGTCTCATATTAAAAGTCCCAAAATTATTCATATGTCCTACTGATCTTCCCTATCTCCCAAAACACTTTATTAAGGATGTCCAAGAATTATTTCACGATAAATTGAATTTAACTCATTTAAAAAGGGAAATAGGAGTCTTCCAGGAAGGGTCGATCGATCGAGGTCTGGGGCTCGATCGATCGAGGTCTGGGGCTCGATCGATCGAACCTTCGATCGATCGATAAAGCAGGTCTGCGAAAACTGAAATTCTGCAGTTACGGGTTTCATCTCCTAACTTCAAAATTTTCCATATTTTCTAATCCCAATCATCCCAGAATTGATACTACTAACCTTATATCATCATATTAGGTATTTTCAACGTAAAGCATGTGGATTTCAGTCATTTAATCATGGATTAACAGCCCAAGATCTATATAATTATCAAGAACCCTAGAAATTTCTTAATCATTGTTCTAATCTGTTTTTCCCAAAATTTCCTTCTAATACAACATTAAAATTTCGTGGATTATTCTTCTACATCACCAATAATTTCCAGAATAAGGTTTAAGTCATCACTACATGCAAATTCCTATCACAATTTAGGTTTTCTTCAATGTAATTCATCCCTAATCATTCCTAAACTAATATGAAGGATGCACCAACGAAATAAGCAAGATAAACACTTGCCTGGGATTTTTGGTGTTCTAATTTGCAGATGATTTTGGTGTGGTTGCGTAGCCCGTCGCGCGATCTACGCGTTGGTGGTGGTGGCGGTGCAAACGGATGGATTTTGGGCCTTGAATTTGCCTTGAGAGCTCTCTCCTTCCTCTCCTATGGCCGTTCTTGTGTTTCTGATTTCTAACCCTAGCTGACTAACCTAAATGGCTGATATAGATTACTGATTTTCGTGGGTTTAATTACCCATAAATGTGAAATGTCCAAAATGCCCTCCCGGGGTACCACTTAGGCCTAAAAATGCCCCGAGACCCAAACTAAACCCCCGGGTACACTTCTCTGACTATCTCGACCCTTCTGGACGCGTTGGCGCGCTCAAAATGACCATACAAACGACTTATAAAATATTCACTTTTATTTATCAAAGTTTAGTCCCGACGCGACACGGGCGCGTCCCGACTCAAATTTCCAAAATTATCATTTTATTCACTCGTGACATTCAATATAACCAATATTACATATTACTTTGCTCATTAGTAGTATTAAACAAATTTCCCATAATTACTAACTCTCGTCACGTTAATAATTATAACATAATTAATTTCTGGATTTTTATTAAATAATTAACTCACATTAAATTTAATAAATCCCCAAATTAATATAGCATAAAAATACGGGGTATTACACATGTTTATTTCATTTAATCTTATGAATACTCATAAATTATATTATTATTCCCCCAATTAGATTACTAATCTCTTTTAATCTCAATTCATATTAAGTTTAGGGAATATTCAACACATGTAGAAGTTAAGGAGAAAAGTAGAGGGATACTTGCCTCTTAGACACCTGTTTTTGAAATCTTAGAAGTTCTGGTAACTTCCTCCATATCCAAAATCCAACTCCATAAATAAAATGTAAGACAAAAATCGAATTGGGTTCATATTTGGTGATTTTCCAAAATCCTGATGGAGGGTCCTTAAAAATCAAGTTGAAAAATGGAATTTTTTTTAATCAAACCCTACTCAAAACGCCCATCTAACCCTCCTTGGCATCCCATAAGCCGGTATGGTGGCCTAGGTCACTTATATAGAAGCCTATGATCCTGTTATATAATCCCCATGACTAGTTATGGAGCCCCCCAACTCCCTTTTTCTATGTCTTTTGTTTTCTCTTCATTTTCTTCTCGTTTATTCCCTTTTTGCTTATTTTCTCTATTTTTTCCTTCTTTTCTCTTCGTTTCTTTCCACATTCTTGCCATATACATAATTATGTTTACTCTTCACTTTTCCTTACCTTGGATCCTAATACATTCCTAATTACCATTTTATCCCCACATTTAAAATTAATTAAACAAATGCCTTGTTTGTCATTCTAATTATTAAAAAATATTTAAAAATCATATAAATTCATTTTAAATCATTTAATTACATTATTAATCAAATAAAGATAATTATGAACCTAGTTTCAACATCAATTAAATTATAATATGTCCCACAATTACTTTTTTCCTTATAAAATTTCCAGAATTACTTTTTAATTCATATGAAATTCCAAAAATCAAAATTTCGTTCTTTGTTTAAATATTTTGACATACTAATTCATTAATAATGATTCCCTCAATTATTTTGTTCTTTTTCTTCTAATTTAGTTTATTCTTTATTTATTTATTTCAAATTACTAGGTAATATGATTATTTAACCCAAACGGTATCACTCTGAACTCGTAAGACCCATAACTAGTCAAGAAAGCTGTCTTGGGCATATCATCCTCTCTCACCCTCAGATGGTGGTAAGTGGATCATAAATCAATCTCCGAAAATAAATTATCTCCCACCAATTGATAAAAAAGATCATCAATTCTCGGTAATGGGTATTTATTCTTCACTGCCACCTTATTCAACTTGTAGTGATTGATACACAACTGTAAAGACCCCTCTTTTTCTTTATAAGCAAAATAGATGCACCCCAAGGTGTAGTGATACGTCGAATGAAACCCTGCTCAAGCAATTGATTAATCTAATCTCTAAAAGCCTTCATCGCCATAATGGCAATACAATATCGTGTTCTAGCTATCGACTTCATGTCTGGAGCTAAGTATGTCACAAAATCAATCTCTCGACTAGGGGGTAAACTCAGAATATCCTCGAACACATTGGTGAACTCCTGAACTACTAGAATGATATCTAAGGATACAGTGGTCTCCTTCTGGGTCTCATCATCTATAAAGTATAATTGGGTAGTAGACCCACCCTCACGTCTAGGCATAGTAGCTAAATAGATCTCCAGACCCGACATAGTAAAAATAATGGCTCTACCTACATAGTGTATATGAGGCCGATACATACATAGCTAATTCATCGCCAATATAACATCATATGTGTGGGTATTTAAAACCAATAAGTCATCTATAAAACCTAGCCTACCAATATCAATTCCTATCACATCACAAGTCTCGATAATAATATTCAATATGCCTAAGAGGGTAGCTATAGAAAAAACTATAGAGCATAGATTCTGAATCATCCCTAATATATCCATGAAGTGTCGTGCAAAAACTGAGTGATTGGCCCCTAATAAAATAAAACTCCAGCTAGAGTGTCATGAATAAAAAACGTACAGTCAATAGCCTAAATGGGTGCTGGTTCATCCCTGATGTAACACCTCGTATTTAGGCATTTATTAATTAAATAATTCGACTAATTTTAAATTACTTGTGTCGTAATTTAATTTAATTAATTATTATTAATATTTATTTAAATATTAATTCGGTGTGTAAATGATTAATATTTATGGGATTTAAATTTACTAAGTGAGTAGTAATAATTTAAGTACATCATAACGAATGATAGTGACATGGATTTTATTTATCTTAACCAGGAGTCGGGCATAAACTATATTGGGGTCGAGATAAGAACTTTTAGTAAAATAATTCGGATGGCAATTCTGAGTGTATGGTTGAGTCGAAATAGTCAAAAAAGAGTACCCATGATTAGTAAATGGGTCTTGGGGCATTTTTAGGCATAACCAAACCCACGTGGGAGTGTTTGGGTCCTTTTTTATAAAGCTCACAAGCCTAAAAACGGGATTGACTTAATAAACCCTAAAAGTGAGAGGGTGTGGCAACCATAACTGATTTTAGAAAACATAAGTAGAGAAGAAAAGAGGGAACAATTGAATAAATCTTGGGAGCCAAAATCAAGAACATGTATGGGCAATCTTCATCAAATCATCATCATCCACACCAAAGAATTCAGACCTTACGAACTCAAAGGCAAGTGGTTAACTTGCTCTTAAATTAATTGCAGATTTTAATTCATATCATAGTAGGTGTGCTAAGATTATATGATTTTGGGGGTTAGTTGAATATCTAAATTGGGCTTTGATGGATAGGATTGAATTGTAGAACAACTTCTTGAATTTTAAGAAGTCTATGAAGTTGGGTAAATTAAGCCGTCATTTTAGAAACTATTTTGCGACGTTTTGGTTCCGAATATGGGTATTCTGTCAGAGATGCCTCGTAGCAAATCCTATTTTATGCATTTTGTTCTTTGATACATTTTCTCTAAAAATGGCTCCGAAATCCCTCAAACCTGCATTCTAAAATCTGGACAGATTCGTGGGGCAAATTTTAAGAAATGTTATTTTTAGTTGTTATTCTGTTAAAGGTTGCCTAGATTGATTGATTGTGATTGTTGTTCTATAATAAGGACATTAGGCCTAAAGTGGAGATTAGGTTTACATAAAGTGAGACAAGTAAGTATTGGGATAATTAAGAAAATATTCGTAATTGATAAATGAATGAAATTCGAGAAGGGTGGCGTAGTGATGAGTGAACCTATGTTTATGACCAGTAGTGACGACGAGAATAACTACTAAAAAATAATGAAGGGTTAACTAGGTACCTTAGAGTTGTGTATAAATTCATATAAATACAATAGTGAGTAAAAATCGTAAGTAATAAGTACGGTGAGTATTCAAGAGAAACACACTACGTACGAATGATAAATTTGGAATTTGAGGATTAAGTTCTACAAGATGAAATTTCGGACTGAAGGAATGAGTCTGGGTAATTTAGTTGGGTGACACAACTCGAGTGATAAATAAATAAATATGGGAATTATTTAAATTACAAGTCGGTATATAGACTTGAAAATGTTAGGCTAGTGTTACGATAAATTTTGTACGGAGTAGCCTGGATTAATTAAATATATATATATATATATATATATATATATATATATATGCGGTGATTGTGTAGTATTTATATGTATTTGTGTGCTTTATAAATATTGTGTGAATAATATTTATAGGAATACATACCCCTCTAGTGCTATCATAGGAGGTTGCGCGATGTGGGTGAATCCCCTGGCTTGAGGAAAAGGGTGAGTATAGTCCCCAAGTCATAGCATCCGTAGTTAGGGGTGAGACATCTTGGGTATGATTCGGTCTCATTTTCAGAGGGAACTATGACTGCCTCCGCTGCATTTATTTTGTTTCACTTATTCGGGGAGCTAACCGTGTCAGGGTGTCAGGGTGGATGAGTATACCTGGAATGATAGCATTGTAGAGAACATTCGATAAATGTCTACTGGGGAGGATGGTTATATATCTACGAACTGATTTCGAATGTTGTAATATGATAATACGTATATATGGTGCAGATATTTATATACGGGGAACATATATAATGTGAATTGTATTGATTATATATATAGTACGTGAGAATGTTATATGGTCCCATATGAAAAATGATTAATTAAGTTAATGTGATGTATAACTTATAAATCATATATTAAACATACTCAGGCTATAGTAGTGTGCCAGGAAGGATATTACCTTGAACTAGTCATGGGGTAAAGGAGGTGGGTTATGTAGAAAACTTTAGGTGTGCACAATAGTTGAGGGGTGAGTTGGTCCTCAATGGAGTGCGACACTAGCTTCAATATGAAGAGAATTCATGCATTTTGATTTACTGTAATTTAATTCACTTGATAAATAATTTCAGAATGTTTTGGATTCTAATCCTTACTATCAAATATTTTCAAAACCTTTTAGGTTTTAGACCACTGGGATGCCAGACTTGATTCTATTCCAGGTTGACACAGCTGCGGCATATGTGGGTGATGCATAAGTTTGGATTAGACGCCTCTTTCATTTATTCCTAGTTTAAGAATTTTATTCTCAGTTTTATATTCGACCATGTTGCTCACTAAAGTTATTCAGTTCATTTCAATTCAAATTATATGGGATTTGTTTCCTACCAGTCAAATTATTTTGGTTTGGATTTTTCTTTTTTTCGATGTTTATTTGGCTAGCATTTGATTCAGGTATTTATGGAATGCTTAGAATCTATTATATTGTGATGATTTCATTTAGTCTCTTGTTGCACTTCATGTTTTGGTTAATTCAAAAGATAAAATTTGTTACCGTTTCTTTTTTAAAACAAGGTGGTTAGTAAGTTTTAAAAAAAAATTAACAGTGATGTTGAGAATGAACCAAATGAGATTCCTGTTTAATTTGATATAGGACTGATCACCCGATATTTTATTAGGCGGGGTGTCACAGTTGGAATCAGAGCATCAAGTTCTAGTGTCCTTAGGATCTGTACGGCTTTTCACGTTTCAGCTTAGCGTTCATTATTGTATTCATTTACGTATACGACTTAGGTTCTCCTGCTAATATGTATAGTTGATGTGATTCATATACGGTTTTGGTTGAGCGTGGCAGATAAAACATTATAGAACAACAAACGTGGGATGTTAGAAATATTTACAGGAGGGAGGACTTAGCAGAAGCCATAGAGTATTCTGGGAACAGTGACGAGATAAGAGTCACCATGATTATTGTTTGAATAATTGAAGTTGGAGTAACCGCTGGGGCACAGTAGCTTCCCCAAGAATCGTCATGAAGGATGATGGTGCAAGGTTATACCCCAAGTGTATATGACAAGGTGCGAGGGTCGAAGAAGATTTTTGTTTCAGAAGAACAATCCACTAGAATTCGAGGAAAGTTTGGAAGGGTGATGTACCAATGGAATGAGAACATCCATTTGGGATTATATGTGGGGGAGTGTAGTGACACTCAAGTCAAAATTTCAAGCAAAGATATTTTCTCTTGGGATCAGCATAGGGTGATGGGAGTCAGTCACCATATCTATGGGAAAATTACCATGTATAACAAGGAATTTAGGGTGTGGATTATTACTAATCCTATCACCATTTGTTTAAATAAAGAGGAAATGGATATTTTAGTACTTTTTCCAAAAGCGGTCGGACAGTGGCCAAATGTGAAGGAAGTTGATGGAATTCGTAAAATGCGTACTTGATGAGAGGGATACGAGGAATCAAAAAGGGGTTCATAAGTTGATAATAAACCCATGGGTAGAATATACCAGCGTGGATAGGAGATTCGGCTAGGATGATTGGGGTCTTTATCATCCAGGGCATACATTTACAAATTTATATCAATGATCACGTGAAAAAAGAGCTAAGGGAGTTAGAGAACCTAACCGTAGGGCAAGACTGAATTTTTTTCAGTGCTAGTGAGGCACCAAGGGAAGGGATACCCAGTAGAGGACCCAAATTAATTATCAAAATCGATAGAATTCCTACTAAGTGATGGTGGGTTCAGTTAGGGTCGTCAGTGCCATAAATAATTCCCATAGGACCAGTGGAGCCAAAGGGATAATGGGGGTAGCAATCAGGGCAAAGACTATAAGGTCCGCGAAAAGGAGAACCCAAAAATGGTTGGTGGGGACAGAGAAAGGGTAAGGACACAACGAGTCCTATGTGTAAAGAGTAGAAACACATGTGTGGATCTTGTCCTCAACAAGATAGGGGATAGGAGTGGGATGCCTCGCAGGGGAAGCAGTTATAGAAGTTTTGGTTTGGTTAGGATTAGAGTGTCATGTCCAGGAACCATGTGAGCTGCCAGTGTTATGGGTAACTGACTACAAGTTTTATCCTAGAGTGATTGGGGTTTATCTTATGTGACACGAGCGATTCACAGTAGTTTGTGAGTACTAAATTTGCATGTGAAACGGGTTTGGTAGAGGTATCATTAAAAGTACTATAGTTTATATATAATTACTGTGGAGTAGCGGGGCTCTATTTAGTTCCACTTGCAGGTAAGAGGGTGTAGACACTGAGAGGGTATATTTTTGCAAGGTAATTCCATAATGGGAGATGATTATGCGCTTGTGATGTTATCCTGTTTATGAATGAGTTAACGATGGTGGGCGATTATCGCAAGACTATTGTATTCGTTGTTCCAGGGCAGGATGTATATTCTTTTTGTGATGTCTCACCTGAAAGTGGGTTGAGCTTGTGACAATATTTTGTGAAGTGAACTTCAGAGAGTACAGTTGTCTAGTTATATTGGATCCCGGTGCGTAGGGACTCTTACTGATGAGATTCAGGGATGTCGGGTTACCGAGGAGCGGATAGATTTAGCTCATTATTAAATTAGCACTGAGGACTTAGTGATAGTGCGATTGTAGTAGTATATGACTCCTTTAGACATTCGAGAGTCAATGATTAAACTTGTGAGTATGGGGATATGGTTTGAGTGTCTCGTGTATATACGTTGGGTTTTACGAAAATTGAGAACCGACAATGCTGAGGAATAGTGCATTGGGAAAAGTCTTTTGGGCTTTGCAGTGAGATGTTATACGCATAAGCCTTAATAAATGTCGAGAGTAGAAAAATGTCATTGGATTCGAGTACATAAGATTTAATTATAATTATTTAACGTGTGGAGAAAACACGTTGAGTGAAGAGCTATTAAGAAATAGAACTGGTGGAGCCGAAAAGTGTTGCAAAAGAAACACTGGGAACTTTTGCACCACAAGTTGATGAGTGGGGCAATATCGAAAAGAATTTAATGATATTGGTGGGGTAATACAAAATAATCGAAAGATTTATCCACGCCGAGAATGCGGGGGCCAAACTTGAGATAAGTATGTTACGTATGTGACGATCTAAGGTTTGTGCAAACATGCACAAGTTATAGGGTGTATGGGAGCCCTGGGTGGAGTAGAGTCTCACTTAGTCAGATTCCGAGGAGTTTTGGTAGTAAATTCAAGGGCAATGATTTTAGGTATATTCCAAAAAACGGGAGTAAGATCTCCCTCGTAATTTGAAACGTTGAGCGAGGGGATCAGTGGTGAGTAATACATAGTGGAGTTGCCTCCCAGTTACATCATTTAGGAATGAAAAAGGTTGATCCGAGGTTTTCAACTAGGATTTTGTAATTTGATGTTAGAGTGTCTCCCATGAAAAAGGTCATAAGGTTCGGCATGATAGGGAAGCTAGCACCGATATTTGTGGGGGCCCATCCCTATCATTGAGAAAATGGAACCGGTAGCTTATGGACTAGGTTTACCATAACATAAATAGCAGATACACGACGTGTTTAACGCGGCATCGCTAAAGAATTATCGAAGGAGAGTGAGAGCTTATGGCATGTTCCACTTGAGGAGTTTAATTTCCAGCCAGATGTTGCACATGAGGAGAAACATGTAGATATTCTGGATCGTAGTGAGCGCAAGCTGCGATCTAAAGTGATACCACTTGTTAGAGTTTAGTGGGGACACCAAATCGTTGATGAGTTTATTTGGGAGCAGGAGGATGACATGCGAGAGAAGTATCCAGAGGTATACACCGCAGGTACAACCTAATTTTAGGGACGAAATTCCCTTGTAAGGGGGAAGTATGTGACACCTCGTATTTTTGGGCATTTATTAATTCATTAATTCGGCTAATTTTAAATTACTTGTGTCGTAATTTAATTGAATTAATTATTATTAATATTTATTTAAATATTAATTCGGTGTAAATGATTAATATTTATGGGCTTTAAATTTACTAAGCGAGTAGTAATAATTTAAGTACGTCATAATGAGCAATAGTGACGTGGATTTAATATATCTCAAATGGGAGTCGGGCATAGACTATATTGGGGTTGAGATAAGAACTTTTAGTAAATAGTTCGGATGGCAATTTTGAGTGTACGGTTGAGTCTGGATGGATCGAAATAGTGAGAAAAGAGTACCCAGAGTAGTAAATGGGTATCGGGGTATTTTTAGGCATAACCAAGCCCACATGGGAGTGTTTGGGCCCTTTTTATAAAGCTCACAAGCCTAAAAAGGGACTGACTTAATAAACCCTAAAAGTGAGAGGGTGTGGCAACCACAACTCATTTTAGAAAACCTAAGTAGAGAAGAAAAGAGGGAACAATTGAAGAAACCTTGGGATCCAAAATTAAGAACATGTATGGGCAATCTTCATCAAATCATCATCATCTACACCAAATGATTTAGACCATACGAACTCACGGCAAGTGGTTAAACTTGCTCTTATATTAATTACAGATTTCAATTCATACCACAGTAGGCGTGATAAGATTATATAGTTTTTGGGGTTGGTTTGATATCTAAATTGGGTTGTGATGGGTAGGATTGAATTGTATAAGAACTTCTTAGATTAGAAGAAGTCTATGAAATTGGATAAATTAAACCGTCATTTTAGAAACTTTTTTGCGACGTTTTGTTTTTCGAAAATGGTTATTCTGTCCTCGTTGCCTCGTAGAAAATCCCATTTTCTTCATTTTGTTCTTTGATACGTTTTCTCCAAAAACGGCTCTGAAATGCCTCGAATGCATTTTAAAAATCTAGACAGATTCGTGGGGCAAATTTTAAGAAATGTTAGGTTGTTATTCTGTTGGAGGTTGCCTAGATTGATTGATTGTGATTGTTGTTCTATAATAAGGACATTAGGCCTAAAGTGGAGATTAGGTTTACATAAAGTGAGACAAGTAAGTATTGGGATAATTAAGAAAATATTCGTAATTGATAAATGAATGAAATTCGAGAAGGGTGACGTAGTGATGAGTGAACATATGTTTATGACCAGTAGTGACGACGAGAATAACTACTAAAAAATAATGAAGGGTTAACTAGGTACCTTAGAGTTATTTAGAAATTCATATAAATACAATAGTGAGTAAAAATCGTAAGTAATAAGAACGGTGGGTATTCGAGAGAAACATACTACGTACGAATGATAAATTGGAATTTGAGGAATAAGTTCTACAAGATAAAATTTTGGACTGGGCAATTTAGTTGGGTGACACAACTCGAGGTATAAATAAATAAATGTGGAAATTATTTAAATTACAAGTCGGTATATAGACTTGGAAATGTTAGGCTAGTGTTACGATAAATTGTGCACGGAGTAGCCCGGATTAATTATATATATATATATATATATGTTTGTGTGCTTTATAAATATTGCGTAAATAATATTTATAGGAATACATACCCCTCTAGTCCTATCATATGAGGTTGCGTGTTGTGGGTGAATCCCTTGGCTTGAGGAGTAGGGTGAGTATAGTCCCCAGTTCATAACGTCCGTAGTTATGGGTGAGACGTCTTGGGTTTGATCGGTCTTATTTTTGGAGGGAGCTATGTCCGGCTCTGCTGCGTTTATTTTGTTTCACTAATTCGGGGAGCTAACCATGTCAGGGTGTCAGGGTGAATGAGTATACCTGGAATGATAGCTTTATAGAGAACATTCGGTGATTGTTTACTCAGGAGGATGGTTATATATCTACGACATGTGTGTGAATGTTGTAATATGATAATACGTATATATATGGTGCAGATATTTATATACGGGGAACATACATAATGTGAATTGTATTGATTATATATATAATACGTAATAATGTTACAAGGTACCAAATGATAAATGATTAATTAAGGTAATGTGATAAATAACTTATAAATCATATATTAAACATACTCGGGCTAGAGTAGTGTTCCAAGAAGGATATTATCGAGAACTAGTCACGGGGTAGAGGAGTAGGTGGGTTATGTAGAAAACTTTAGGTGTGCATAATAGTCGAGGGGTGAGTCGGTCATCAAGGGAGTGCGACACTAACTTAAATATGAAGAGCACTCATGCATTTTTATTTACTATAATTTAATTCACTTGCTAAATATTTTCAAAATATTTTGGATTCTAACCCTTGATATCAATTATTTTAAAAACCTTTTAGGTATCCGACCACAGGGATGCCAGAATTGATTATATTCCAAGTTGACACAGCTGCAGGAGTTTGGATTAGACGCCTCTTTCATTCATTCCCAATTTAAGAATTTTATTCTCAGTTGTATATTCGAGCATGTTGCTCACTACAGTTATTCAGTTCATTTCAATTCAGATTGTATGGGATTTATTTTCTACTTGTCAAATTATTTTGGTTTGGATGTTTCTTTTTATTGATGTTTATTCGATTAACATTTGATTCAGGTATTTGTGGAATGCTTAGACTCTATTATATTGTGATGATTCTATTTAGTCTTTTGTTGCACTTCATGTTTTGGTTAATTCAAAAGATAAAATTTGGTACCGTTTCTTTTTAAGTACTAGGTGACTAGTAAGTATTAAAAAAAGTTTCGACAGTGATGCTGATAATGAACCAAATGAGATTCCTATTTAATTTGATATAGGACTGATCACCCGGTATTTTATTTGGAAGGGTGACACAACCGAGTCCCACATAATAGACTCGACTATACTGCAACTAAGGTTGAGTATCTGCGGCGAATGGCTATGGTAGAAGTGTTGCCTGCTGCCTCAGAGCTGGAAATATGGGCATTTTATGTTGTCTATAGTGTGGCTAATACATGGGTCCAAAGACCTACTACCTTTGGCACTACTAAACTTTCTTGTCACTAGGACATACGATTGCCTTATGTCCCGTACTTCCATACATGTAGAAAATCCACCTACCTGAAGTGGTCCCTACAGTTATTAGGGTCTCCATTAATTAGGCCAGAATCGCTTCCTCGACCCTTGGCTTGACTAGCCCTATCCTCCCTTCTTATCTCCAACTTCTCCCCCATCACGCTTAGGAACACTATCTTCCCCCACCTTGTCATACTTTTCTTATGCCTGGTGCGGTCTTGGAAAAAGTTGAGTGCCTTATCCACTATCTGCGTATGAGTGACATATACCGATTTCACCATCAGAATCTACAAAATATGGTAATTGAGTCTCTTAAAAAAACATGTAATCCTCTTCTTCTCAATATTCACATCCTCAGTAGAGAACAAGGATGGATTTGCAAACTTTTTATCGTACTGTACATGACCCCTATTGGAGTAAAAGAAACTCCAATTTCTTTTGAGCCCAAATAGACACGAGAAAGTACTTATCATTGGACCTCATCATAATCTCAGAATACACTTCACCAAATTTATCACTAATTACGTACTAAGAGTCTTGCGCTTAATATCTCTTAACTCTCGACCAAACTAAACACCATTCGTGGTCATCTCACGGATGAAATCCAAATAAGGAACCCTCCCGATACACTTCGATATAGTATGGTCATTTATTAAAATAACTGGCACAAGACTCCCTAAATATCATACCCTGTGATGACAATGAAAAGAAAATTAATGTATCAAAGAATGCTAAGAGGATGAATAAAATGGACCTATGGAACCTACATTGCTTAGGGCCATGCTCTGATACCAACTGTCACACCTCATAATTTTTAATAATTAGGTTGATCGAGTCTATTTATTAAATATTATAGTTTGCAAAAATAATTTAAATATCATCCTTAGCATGAGTGAAAATAAACGATATATATAATGCAATAAGAGTACAATAGGAAAATTCCAAAAGATAATAATTAACAAGGAGGACATCTCCACCATCTACTATATAGAAATAAATCATAATCCATCAATACATAAAATCTCACAACTAACATCATAAGTAAAACCTCCGCAAGTCAACCAACTAGAAATCTAACTCAATAAGTGAAAGAGTATATGTCAGAACTGAAATGACAAATCCTCGCACCCCTCAATACATAAAAAAATGACATCTACACCCTCATAGTGGTAATGAACGTGGAACATGACCCGATACAACAAGAACTGGAAAGCTACATTGAATAGTCAAGAGCACTTGGAAGGGGGTTAAATAACGATGGTTAGGCCATCGCAAGCTAACATAGCTATGCCACCCAATGACAGTTATTAAAATAAATAATTATTCTACAATTTATAAGTTTTACCTCATAATGTATAACGTTCCTCACAAAATTAGAATCAAGTAAGTTTCCATCTTTAAGAAATGCATTAAAAATAACCATGAATGTACCTGCCACCCACGCCACTAGAGGTAACTAATGTCCCATCATGCATATGCATTAAAAGTAAAGAATGGTAAAAGTAAATTACCATCATAAACAATAATCCAACCTCTACCATAGATACCCCAAAACATCACCAGTAATAATAATCGAACCTCCACTATAGACACCCCAAGACATCGCCAATAAAATCATCATAATCGTGTTTGGACTCCAGTTAAGCTCCACCGTGCGGAAATCCAACCTCCCCCTTATCCACCCCCAAACATATATATAATAAATATGTAACAAAAGTGGCCACGTGCATAGGGTCATCAACATAAGAATAATATTTCTCCACTCTCGATAAAATTCCACAATTTAAATCCACGTGTCACTAATGTATTCCAGCATCTTTCAAACTTTATCTTTGAATTCTCAAATGTCCTTAAATAAATTATCAATGTTATACCACTTTTAAAAGGGAAGAGGGTGAGTCATAAATTTTATAATGAAGTCTAAAAAAATATTTGTCTTATCTTGTATTTCAATCTTTCCTTAAATAATTTATTCTACTATTAATCTCGAGTAATTATATTATTGGGTCATTATACAATTTGTTCATAAAGTTCACTTTGCACTAACAAGGGCATAATTCTAAATCATAAGGGGGGTGATATCAATTTCAACATGACATGAGTATCTAATTAAATTGATTCAATAAAATATACATATGGGGAAATCCCTCCTACTTGGGAAACAAGTAAAAAATTCACAGACTTTACTAAAATCATACGAATCAGCATTTCTCATATATTGACAATTTCCCATAATTCTATAAGTTTCAATTCATAATTTTTCTAGAATAATACTATTTTAACCAAATTCAACAATTCACAAGTATTCTTATTTAGGATAATATCATTATTAAAGTGAAGATGGGAGTGCATAATTAGAATTTACATGTGATACTATCAAAGTCCTAATTATCATAATTTATTAATAGGTCAATTGGTTAAATTATTAATTCATCAATTTATTAATTTATAAATTTGTCAATTTCATAATGATCATTATTACTAAAATTATATTTAAAAATTATGAAATTTAATATTTCAACAATTGCAAATTGTAACCCTAATTATCTCTAATTGATTTTATTTAGAAAGAATTAGGTCGAGGTGTAATTTAGTATTTAAAGTCATAAAAGGGAGGACCAAAATGCTAACTTGACTACTGAAGAAAATCCACAAAAGAAGTATAAGAGAATTATTGTATAACTTTGCAAAAGAAGTCCCTTTGATTTTTTATTGAAAAAGTCCTCAAATTTCTCCCAAAACCAGTGCAAATACTGGTCCAAAAAGTATTTTAGAAATATACAATTGTTTTTTAGAATTATAGGGTATACTTTTAGAATTCAGAATAGTGTAATCTGGATGAGAAATTGATTAGATTTTTGGGTTGAGTTGTGTACTGAAATGAGAATGCAGTAAGGTTTTTCATACTAATATGTAAAGAATGAATTGGGTTTTAGGCGTGAGGAAGCATTGCCTCAAATATTTTTATTTTTTAATAAAAAATGACCCCCATTTAATTTTAAATATTTTCTTTATTTTCCATTTCATCTATATTTTTTTTTCTTTAATTAGACCTTAATTCATTTATCTTTCTTTCTTTACAAACCCTAACCCTAACCTTTCCTCCAAGTAACTAACTTATTACCAAAGTACCCCCTATCTTGAAACATGATTCATTTTGTATCAAACCTTAAATGTACTTTTTATAATTATAATTAAAGACCATACTTTATTTATTTATAATTAAGCCCAAACACTTTACTAATTCACAAAATAACTTCTATAATTCATTATAAATTCTGATATGCATAAAATGAATTCTATAATTATAATAACTTCCATAAATTTTATTTTAACTTCCACTAATACAAATAAAACTTTATTCTTCACTTAAATAATTATAAAATTCAAGTTTTCACTTAAAATAATAATATAAATTTTCCCAAAATCTATAATTAATTAATAATTTAACTAATTAAGTTCCTTAAAATTACGGGGTATTGCAATAAGGCTTATTTTTTCTCATTTAATTTCTACAGTTGATTACTAAATCTCAACCTCCTACTGACTTTATCCCCTTTTTGGCTCTTTCTATAGCAGACTGTGGTTGTGTGACTGTATTGGTTGTGTGACATTTGAGACTTAATGACTTCTATGTCCGAAGAGGTTTAGACAATGGCTCATTTCTATGGTGCTCCTCCGATTAGGAATGATGATCCTGCACCATATTCGAGCTTTGGAAATGTGGCCTCTACCATCCGCCGTCATGATAAGATCGCCCACCGGGACCATTGAAGCTCTTGGTAATGTTAGGTTTATGAGAAAGTCCAGGTTGCGCCCCAATAATTTTTTTGTTCTTTTTTGCCCTTCTTCTGATGTACCTAAAACTCAAAAATTATGTATAAAAAATTACATTTCATGTTTAATTTATCTTTATTTAGTGATTTATTCTATATGCATTGAAGGGATGTGCGTGTAAAGAGGGGCGACCCAAATTAAAAAATATTACCAAAATGAAGCTAATATTTTCTTTAATCCAACTTCTGACAATATTCAATCCTAATATCTAAGTGAGAAAATAGAGATTTACAAGTTAATTTAACTTAACAATATATGTTCATGAATCATATAAGATAAATTAAATTGCAAAATAGTAAGTCATGCACTTGAGACGAGGAATTATATGAGCAAAAATCCCTTGTAGGAAAAACCAGAGGTTACGCCCACACCTTCCACTATATAGGTAAAGTTTTACAAAAAAGACAAATGACTTACAAACTTGAACCACTCCTAGATTCAATAATTCACAACCTCCACAAGACACTTTTCCACCTTCTAGCAGGAAGAGAAATCACGAATCGTCTTAAGTGTCATACTTCCATTGATAATGTTATGTTTCCACAACTCTTTAAATCTTGTTTAAAGTTGAAGAAAACTATATTCTTGTTCCAAAGAAATAAGTGAAAAAACACTATTTGTAAATCTAACTTCCTAGGATGTGAGGGTCCTAAAGGTTGTGGGAAGTTTCAAAAAGTGTTTGGCTAATCCAAATAGCCTCGCAAAGTATCTTTGAGATATCAAAAATATTTAAAGTTTCTCAAGAACAAATTTATGAAATATTTTGTTCAAGTTTTGAGAGAAGTAATCAGACTTCAAATTAATTAAAAACTAGAATGATAATATAGGATATCTCAAAAATACAAAGAAGGTTTTTGCTCTTAAAAAATTATGATTTCTTTTAGCTTGATAAAACAATGAAAACCTTTCTTGAAAATAAATAACCTTATTTTGTGATAATGAAGAAGATGAATTAAATAGGTTTTTTCAAACTTGTGGACACATGATTTCAAACCCTCTAAGTCATTCTCATCCACACCAAAGAGGTTTCTTCTTGGATACACCAAAAGATATGGTCACAAATGAAAATCTTCATGTTTTACAATGCAATCTTTTGAGAAAATTGATTTTTTATGCCAGATATGTACCCATCACTGGAGCATCACTGTGGTGCAAAAAATCCTCACTGTAGTAAACCTATTGCGATAATCAGTTCATAGAAATATCCACATATTTTGGACTTAGACTAGAGTACCAACGAAAAACCTTCACTGCAGCGAAGATCTTTGATGCGGGGAAGTTGTGGAGAGGAAGGTCGCGGATTTGCCCAGTGAATTTGTATAAGTATTTTCTATCCAAGAGTTTTGAAAATATTTTAGCAAGCACTTTGAGCATGCCTGTTATCAACCAAGAACACTCACACTTAAAATGCACACATAAGAATGCAAATTCATGAACATATTTTTCCTGTACGAAAAGTATATTGCAAAGTGTATTTGTTCAAATTGTCCAAAATGACTCTCACACAAGTTTTAATACATTTCAAAATTTAAGAAAATTTAATTTAAGATATGTCAAAACAAGAGTGGTGAAACTAAGTCCTTTACCTTTATCCTAAAGAGGCAATCTCATTGGTGAAGCATAACATAGGTTTTCCAATGAAAATGAAGAAGTCTCCTCTTATAGTCTTAAACATGAAGAATTATGGTAAAAGTTAAATTATGAGTCAATATGGTTTGGAACGAGATAAGACAATCGAATCCTATAGAGCTTTTGCGAATACTTGTGCTCTTATATGCAATTTAATTTTCCATTGAGGGTTTTATTAAAAAAAAGTAAGAAAAGTATATTTATGAATTTTTGAATATGTTTTCTAATGTTTAAATAGAGAAATTATCGAAAATCTCTTTCGTAAAAAGTTAATTTTGAAGGGGCTTATTTGGAAATTATAAATACAAAAAAGGAGAAAGGGAATTTTCTAAAATAGGGTGGGTATCGATCGACAAATCCCTTGGCCTATCAGCCGACACACCTGTCCAGGTACATTTGCATTTTAGCCTTTATTATACTCTTGTTCCACTCTTAGTACTTGGATTCCTTCATTATTTTTCCCGGTTCAGCAATTTCATCATTTTGTTGGAAAATTTTAGTATAAAAGGAGGCTTAAGGGGATATTTTGAATCACCCCAACATCTCTTCTCTTCTTTCTTGCATACAACTTCATTCTTTCAAATGGCCCTTCCCATGACAGAAATGTCTACTTCTTATCTTGAAGCTTTGGAAGACATCGGCATGTATAGTGTTAATTACATGACTTTCAACCCACGTCTGGTCACTTTTCCGCATAATTGTCAAATAAATTGGAGTATATTGGAAGCGTCTTTTCAATTATAGTACCTAGAAGACCATATGTTTGGTTTTTGAGTTAGACGTGACGTATCTAACTTATGAGGAATTTCGACCACATCGAGTATTCAAGCTCAATTATCGATTACCATTCCTGAGTTTTACCATTATCCTCAAGCTATTTTAGTCGAGTTGATGCCTATATCTCTGCATGAGTCCCGCCCTCTGGTGCGTAGGGGAACCATTTGTCTTCCCACGATTCTTAAAATCATACATCAAAGGGATTTCAAGGACAAGGAATTTGTTGGTGTGGTGGCCCTGGTCCTGACTACAAGGATTATTTTAGCAATGGGCGATATGATGGAGGATAATTAATTAGTTGTCATGTACTTACACCATCATTGTAACCTTATTTGGATGATTATCGCTATGTTTGGCTTATAGGTCTCTGCCATAGCTCTTTCTATCATTCTTGCAGACTATCATATCAAGTTGGTTGGGAAAAAATTGTCCCTCCCCATATAAGTAACTTATTTTGGTGGAAGACTTGTTTAAATCTTTAAGGATATTTGTGAGGAGTTTATGGCAAAGCCACAATCCTTCTTGTCATCTGACCCAGTCTTTGGGGGAGGCTTCCATGGTGTCAGGGGATTATCTAAAATTACTTTGGAAGGATTTGGTGTTGAAGA
Source organism: Sambucus nigra (assembly GCA_949130495.1). NCBI lineage: Eukaryota > Viridiplantae > Streptophyta > Magnoliopsida > Dipsacales > Adoxaceae > Sambucus > Sambucus nigra. The sequence continues at coordinate 592,396,457 of OX422208.1, forward strand.
TTTGTGCTGAGGAATCTGGCAGAGGTGACTTATAGTTTAAGAGATTATTGATGAGGGTGTCATGGTCCTATTGAAGCTTTTCAAAGTTCAGCATCTTATTGAGCATTTGTGAGTACCTACTCAGGATTTGGACTATTAGGCCCCTGAAGATGATGTTGGTTAAGGTAGTGGAATGATGAAGCGGGACCATCTTGTAATTGAGGTAATGTTCTTTTGTGAAGATTTTTGGAAAGGATTATTGGTTTCCAATAAGTGTTGGTGTTTGGTAGGTTTGGGTATTTGTAAATGTTTAGGATTTCCATTGCTGATGATTTTTTTGAAAAAGGCCTAAGGCCTTATATTATTATAAGAGGAGAAACAACCTATCCTTGGTGGCCTAACAAGCACTTGGAAACTTACAAATTAGAATATACTTACACTTGGCAAACCAAATCTATCTAAATTAAGAAAGCCCCCAATCAAATTGGGCAGATCATGAAAGTGACTATAGATTATAGAAGATTTATAACCAGAAGTTATAGAAGCTAAACCATATGTATCAATGTTGTTCTCTCTTTAAATATGATGAATAATTATTTGATGAGAAGACTTCAATTGAATGATCTCCTAGATAAATCTTTTGAGATACCAAGGCATAAGCCTTCTACCCTGAATCATATTCAAAGCTATTAGAGAGTCAGTTTCAATTAGAAGCATATTGAAACCAATCCCCAAATAAACTTTGATACCTTTAATAATGGCTCTCAACTCAACTTCTAAACTTGATGTCAGACCTATGTACTCATGCATTGCTTGAATCATACCTACTGATTCGTATCGAATATTGCATATTTCTACCCTTTATCTTTATGCATTCTATCACTTTTACGGTCCTAAATGCCTATAATTATGCTCATTAACCAGACAACCTTGGATTTGGATTTATACATTCTTTACATGGGTTATTTGTGCTTTTGTAGGTATTGGAACGCTAAAAGTGAGGTTCGGTTGCATTTCGTAGAAGTTCCGTTGTCGAATGCTACTTCAAGGGCAATTTGTTCTTTTCAAACTCACTATTATTTATGAAATGAATTTACCAACATGTAGATCATGTAGAATGAAATGAAATGAAATTATTTATGAATTTACCAACATGTAGATCACTATTATTTGTTCTTTTCAAACTCACTATTATTTATGAAATTAAATTATCTTTCCGTGGCCACTGACCGTGCATCATTCTGACTCCGTATGTGGAAGTTATTCCCATTTCCATAAGGTTTCGATATTTTCTTCTACTTCAAGGGAATTTTGGTAATTTCATACTGCATAATTCGGAGGGTTTCAAAACACAATCATGTAGAGAATTGAATTAACTTCGCGTCGGTTCCGACCATGCCTCATTTTGATTCCGTATGAGGGAGTTATGGTCGTTTCCGTGCAACGCATCAGAATTGGTTCGGAGAGGAAAAGGCAAATTCCAAAAGTGCGGTCGACCGGTCCCAAAACAGAGGTCGATCGGTCCCCTCAAATATGGACGCAAATTGTCTTATTTTGGGTTTTTTGGGTTGGTTTTGTTGGGGGTTTATTTTGGGGTATTAATAGAATGTTTGGGGCTTTTCTTAGAAGATATATCTTTCATTTTTAGGTTAGGGTTAGGGTTTTGAGAGCTCATTTTCTCTCTCATTTGGGTTTGCCTCATTTGTGGATTGTAAGTTCACTATTCATCATCCTCTCCATTTATATAGTTGTATTTCTTGATTTCTTGCTTTGATAACTGGTTTCCTTGCTTTCAAATTAGTTTATTGTTGTTATTTATTGCTTTAATTAGTTTAGTTGTTGGTTAAAGTAGTTTAATACATGTATTGTCAATAGATAACGGGTTGGGATTGCGTTTCCGCCATTGATGGGCGTTGAGCTCCGAAAATTAGGTTTTGTGTAAAATTGCATTTAATTGAAACCTCGAGTATTAAAGTCGGATTATTATGCGTTTAACATTCTTTGTCACGCAACGTTAGTGTTTATAGCGACAATTCGAATATAATCCGTGTGTGACCATTTTTATTAAATGTTTAATCTCGCAACTTTGGGTTTAATTCCTTATTGTGTGATGTTTATACTTAATTGAAAATGCTCGATTAAATATTTTCGAACCGAAATTCTAATTATTAGTTGTTTAGCCCATGGTGGGGACACGATCCCGACTCTCGTTTTATTAATTCTAATTTAGACTTAACTTCTTAATTTTTCCCTTTTCTTTATTTCCAACCTATCACCTTTTACACTTTTATTTAGAAGTATTAAACCAATTAAATTCTAACAACTCGTCTCTGTGGATTTTCGATACCCGGACTTGGCCGCTATACTCACCTGTTGAGTGTAGTCATAAGTTTAGGTTTTAGTATTAAGGCGGTGAATAGAAAACAACGATCAGCGTTTGACACGCGCTAATTTTCACCCTTAATCACCTACCTTAGTATTTTTTATGATAATTCCTATCCCACTATCACCTGGATTTCCTCTACTTGAGCCACTAACATTAAGTTTCATGGAATTAATAGGACTGTGAATCCATCTAGTGATAATAAATTTATGTTGGTTAGGAAACACTTTGATGTTGAAAGAAAATATCACCTCTTGGCGATTCCTATCTACAGAACTCTCAAACTTCAGTATAACAACCTTCATAGAAACTGGAGCTGTAGAGTTTTTATGATAACTTTAGGTGATATAAGGACATCTTCAAATATTGCCTTAAATCTAGTTTTCCAAATCTCCCAAAAGATTTCCATAGGAAGGATTTTAAGAAAGAATTTCAAGTAATCTTTATTAGATTTAGTAAGCCACCAAGACATAAGGACTGCAGAAATGGATGACTAAGAAGATTTTACATAAAACAAGTTGTTGAAGTGCTTCTAAACAAATTTGGCAATGGGACCATGAATGAATAGATGATTGATTGATTATTCCCTCTTATAACAACATTGACATCTAGAAACATTGAGGATATAAATATTTTTAATATTAGGATCCAAAGGAAGAGAATTTGAAAGAAGTTTCCAAGAGAATATGGAAATCTTAGGTGGAACTTGATTAGACCGAATGTTCGAAAATATAAAGCTCTTAAGGTTAAGAGCGGAACAAATTTGAACAATAGACTTCAAAATATTTCCACCAGAAGTGGATGGCTTTTAGATTATCTCATAATCTATTGAAGTTGTATTTTCTTGGAAAAGATCTTTCACTTCCTTTATTCTCTTAAACACAATAGATCCATCTTGCCTTGTGACAGTCTTATATTTATTCCTCATTAAGGATGACCAAATACCATCCGAAGTATGAAATCTCCAAGCATATTTGAGACCAAAAGCATCGTTGATGGAATTTAGATCTCTAACACCTAGGCCACCCTCATCAGTAAGCTTGCATATCTCAATCCAATTACCCTAAGCATGCTTAAATCCCCAAGAATCATTAGATACCTAAAAGAATCTATTAAGAATCAGGTTGATCCTTTGAGTGATAGATTTTGGAGGATTTAAAGAGGCAAGAGTATAAATTAGAATGGAGGATAAGACATGTTTGATCAGAGTTAACCTTCCAGTTGCAAGGAGGTATCTAACTTTCCACCCTTTAATTTTGGATCTATTGTTAACAAGAAGATCAACAAAATATCTAATTCTTCTTCTCCCTTTGAATAGAGGACAACCCAGGTATATGATAGGAAGAGACATGAATGAGAGGCCAAGACAATGGGAAATAGTTGATCTTCTAGGAATTGGAGCTTTTGGATTAATAGAAAAAGAGATTTTCCTCCTATTTATAAGATTCTAGGAAGCCATCTCATAACATTATAAGAACTTCATTCGGGCGATCAAACTTCTTTTTCCTCCATTAATGAAAATTATAGTATCATCTGCAAAACAAAGGTTAGTAATAATAGGACTACCTGAAGGGTGAGAAAATGGAATAAGTTTATGCGATAAAATAAGGTTTTGTAATCCTCTATACAGAGCCTCACCATAAGGGCAAATAAAGATGGGGAGATGGGATCTCCCTGCTTTAATCCTCTACTAGAGTTAAAATAACATGTTACACTTCCATTTCTAATGAGATAGAACCAACTTGAAGAAATGATTCTCCAAATGAAATCAATAAAAATATCACAAAAACCAAATCTTCTCAAGACTTTGATCAGGAACAACCGATCCAACCTATTGTAAGCTTTCTCCATGTCTAGTTTGGTAAGCACATTAGAACCATGTCACTTATTGTGGAGCGTATTATCCTTCTCATGATTAATACAAATGATTGTGTGACACCCCGCCTAATAAAATACCGGGTGATCAGTCCTATACCAAATTAAAATAGGAATCCCAGTTGGTTCATTCTTAGCATCACTGTCGAATTTTTTTTAAAAGTTACTAACCACCTAGTGTTCCAAAAAGCTAGTGCCAAATTTTAACTTTTTAATTAAACAAAACAGGTACATGTGGAAAAAAATATAAACTATTCACACAACTGAATTAAATCAACTGAACAAATAACTTAACTTGCCAAATAAACAATCGGACACTAAAATAACATAGTCCAACAACAATCATCCAACAACTGAATAGATAAATCTGAAAATTACAACTGAAAAGTCTGGGTGACATGCCCTAAGTAAACTGAAACTGATAGATGATTCCTACTCTAGGAAAGAATGAACGATGCGTCTAATCCAAGTTCCTGCTAGCATCCACATATGCCGCAACTCCGTGTCCCTGGAATAGAATATCAATCCCGGCGTCCCTGTGGATGGACACCTAAAAGGTTTTGAAAATAGTTTTATAGCAAGGGTTAGAACCCAAAATGTTTTAAAAATATTTAGCAAGTGAATTAACTGCAGTAAATGAAATGTATGAATGCGCTTCATATTTAAGTTAGTGTCGCACTCTCTTGAGGACATACTCACCCCTCCATTAATGTCCGTGCAGACCTAACGGTTATCTTAACCCCACCTAGTTATACTACTCCGTCCAACTAGTCCTGGTGTAATCTCCCCTTGAGTACTACTCTAACCCGAGTATAATAATTCATGGGTTATAATTTATCTCACCAATTAACTTAATTAATTCCTTTTAAATAATATCATATAATCGTGACACAAGTTATATAAAGTAAGTACATTACACACTGTATTATGACCCGCATATAATATTACATCTCATTATATACGTACTGTGGGTACCCGAAAATTAAAACTATGGGCCTGGACGAGTAGCCCAGCCCTGGCGGCCCAAAGTCCAGGCCCCCTCATCTTTCATAATTGATCCGGTCTCCCCCCACGATCCCATGAAGGGAAGTTATAAGGGAAATGGAGAACATGGAGGAACCCATCACCTCCACTCATCTACATGTACATGTATATATTAAACCCTAGGTCCGGGGCAAAAGGACACAAGTTTTATTCTCTGTAATCACTCTCCGGAGTATATAGAAATAATATCGACTGCACCACCGTGGACCTAGGCACATCTTGGCTGAACCACGTACATCCTTTGTTGTGTGATTGGCATCTTGTATTCCTTGTTCTTTTCTTGATAATATTTCTCTCATATTTATTTGTGTTGCATAATAATTGCATCTACAATTGGTGTCGTCTGTGGGAATGTCCATCTTTCCCTGAGAAGAGCCCACGTCAAGAAAGGAGTTTAAGATGTCTGGTCACAGCAGCAATGCTCCCCAAGCAGGAGATATTCAAGAGCCACCTGCTCCTCGCAGGATTAGGTTTGAAGTCCGACGTTCAAATCAGAGAGCTCGCCTGGACAGACCAGCCTCAGAAGAAAATCAGGGACCAGTGAGGTCCACGCAGATATCGAGGTTGATTTATGCGTACGAGGCAAGGCTCCCCGAGCAGAAGGAGTCTTCTTGCAGATACGAGGCTGAGAATGCTTGCTTGAGAAGAATACTGGAAAGACTACAGAGGGAGCTTCGTCCTGATAACAGGATACTCCCATATCGCACTCCTAGCCCTCAGGCGATCAAATCTCGCAGTCGAGGAAGTAGCCCTAGGCGAGAATCTCAAAGGGACGAAAGAGGCGAGTCAGACGACGACCTCCGCGAACAGCTGCGAAGAGCTCGCCGCTACCAGAGTCCTGCTCGCAGCGATGAAAACTTACGAAATATGGTCCGCAGGGAGATGGACCAGCATCCCGCTCACCACGGAACAAGATCAACTAGAGAGCTCGTGAGGCGAGCTCTCAAAACCCAGATGAAGTCACCTTTCACAAGAGAAATCAAAAAGGAGGAAGCTCCCAAGAAATTTTTCATTCCAAGGTTCAAGATTTACGACAGAAAAACTGATCCCATCGATCACGTCAGGCAATACCGACAGGCCATGACCCTCTGGAGTCACCGAGATGCCCTGATGTGCCGTACTTTCCCCTAGAGCCTTCATGATGTAGCACAGAAGTGGTTCGAAAGGCTCCCCCACCGGTCGATCAAGAATTTCAAATCCCTAGCCGAACTTTTTACAGCCCGATTCATCACCAGTAGCTCCCATCCCAAAAGCATGGATGCTCTACTAACAATGAAGAAAATGCCTCAGGAGACCCTCCGAGAATACGCGAAGAGATACTGGGAGTTATTCAATGAGATCGAGGACTGCGCGGAGGAAGTGGCAATGGCCTCCTTCAAAATTGGGCTCCCTAGTTCTTCCCTCCTCTACCAATCCCTGACGAAGAAGGAAGCTATGACTATTGACGACCTAATGGCCCGAATCGAGAAATATGCAAAGGTGGAAGATGTCACCCGCTCTAATACAGGAGAAAACGGTCGAGCTAAGCTCACCACCAAGGTATGTGAGAAAACTGAGAACCAGAGGAAAGGAGGAAAGAACAGAGGGAACCAGGACGCGTCGAAAGCATTCCAGGCGGTCAACACCGTCTTCAAAAAACCAATTTATAAGGTTCTCGCGAAGATCAAGGATGAGCCATTCATCAAGTGGCCCAGGAAGATGGGAGGAGATCCCTCGAAGAGGAACAATGCGTTAAGATGCGCTTTTCACAAAGAGGGAGGGCATAAGACCGAGCACTGCAAAGCTCTTAAGTCTCACCTCAAAGAGTTGGCCCAGTCCGGGCATTTGAACGACTTTATAGAGAAAAGGGTAGAGAAAGTGACTGCCAACAGAGAGATGAGACTCGAAAATGTGCTGGAGGATGATGCTAGACACGAGTTCGTCGTAATTCACGGAGTATCTGACGTCAAGCAGATACAAGGGAACTCAGCTCGAATGGAGATGAAAAAACTTACAGCGGTAATGCAGGCTTTTCAAATCGATCCAGTAAAGTCACAGTCAAGAAAGCATCGACGAGCAGAGGACGTCAACTATAACAAGCATATCGTTTTCACGGATGAATATTTGATGGGAGTAAGGACCCCACATCATGATGCCCTGGTCATTACACTCAGGATAGCCAACTTTGACATCGACAAGCTGCTCGTCGATCAAGGAAGCTCATCCGAAGTAATGTACCTCGACCTGTTTAGGAAATTGAAGTTGAGCGTCGCCGATCTAAAGGAAGCTACTGTTCCTTTGGTCGGCTTCGCTGGGAACATGACCATTCCCCTAGGCAAGATAGTGCTGCCAGTTCGTGCTGGGAACGTCTCCAAGATGATTGAGTTTTTGGTTGTTGACATCGAATCATCGTACCAGGCCATCCTCGATAGAGGATGGCTTCATGCAATGAAAGAGGTCTCCTCGACCTACCACCAGAAGTTCAAGTATGTAACCGAGCGAGGAGTAATGGAGATCCACGGCGACCAAGCGATGGCGAGGAAGTGCTTCATAGCAGCCATCCGACCAAAGCCAGAGAAGAAGGCCGGTCAACCCAGCGAGAAAGTTGAAAAAGGTGTGATACCTTCTAAATAGTAACTAAAGTATGGAAGACCAGGAGTAGAGGAGACTAAGATCCTCCCCTCCGAGCGTGTCATCGAGGACCTGGTAGAAGTTATAGCCGAAGTTGGTGACAGTAGCAGAGTCTTCTTGATTGGAGCATCTCTCACCGATCAAGAACAGAAGGAGTTGACAACCTTACTGAGACACAACGAAGATGTTTTCGCATGGGAACCATACGAGCTGCCCGGCATTGATCCTGATATGGTCTGTCATCAGCTGCACGTCGACCCCACGTTCAAGCCAGTCACGCAGAAAGCACAAAGAACCGAGAAGGCTAAAGCGATCGAAAAGGAGGTCGAAAAACTGTTGGATGCAGGATCCATACGGTAAGTACAATTCCCCAAGTGGTTGTCCAACCCAGTAGTAGTTCCGAAGAACAATGGGAAGTGGATACTTTGCATCGGCTTCACTGACCTCAACAAAGCATGCCCTAAGGATAGTTTCCCCCTCCCAAAGATAGACCAGCTAGTAGATGCCACTGCAGCTCACGAGCGAATGAGTTTCCTGGACGCATACTCAGGATATCACCAGATCCCCTTGTATTCCCCAGACCAGGACAAAACAGTGTTCATCACGACGGTTGGGTTGTATTGCTACAAGGTCATGCCATTTCGGCTCAAGAATGCGGGGGCAACCTATCAGCGGCTGGTCACAAAAATGTTTAAGGGTCAAATGGGAGACACAATGGAGGTCTACATCGATGACATGCTCGTTAAGAGCAAAAAGAAGGAAAATCACCTCTCAGACCTATCAAAGACCTTCGAAATCCTCAGGAAGTACCGAATGAAGCTTAATGCGAACAAGTGTTCCTTCGGTGTCCAGTCAGGAAAATTTCTTGGATACTTGGTCAGTAAGAGAGGCATAGAAGCTAATCCGGACCAGATCGATGCAATCAATAGGGTACAACCCCCTCGAACAGTCCGAGACGTGCAGAATCTCACTGGAATGCTCGCTGCCTTAAATCGCTTCATTTCCAAATCCTTCGAGAAGTGCAAGCCTTTTTTCCAGCTTCTAAAAGGGAGTAAACCATTTGAATGAAGCCCGGACTGCTCTCGAGCTTTGGACGAGCTCAAGTACTACTTAATCTCTCCACCGCTGCTTGTCATACCACAGCAAACGGATTCTTTGTACCTGTACCTCTCGGTATCCAATCACACTGTCAGCTCGGCATTAATATGCGAGGTCGCAGGAATCCAACACCCCGTTTACTACGCGAGCAAGACCTTATTAGATGCCGAGTAAAGGTACCTGCCATTGGAGAAGCTCGCCCTTGCACTGGTAATAGCCTCGAGGAAACTAAAGCATTATTTCGAAGCTCATACTATCATCGTCCTTACATCTCACCCCCTTAAGGCGGTCCTAAGGAAAGCGGATTTTTCGGGCAGATTGTCTAAGTGGTCAGTCTAGCTCGGCCGGTTCGACATCCAATTTCAACCAAGGACCGCTATCAAGGTTCAGATCCTCGCTGATTTCATAGCCGAATTCACTGGCGAAGAACTCCCCAACCAAACTCAGCTAATAAAGCAAAAGGAGAACCCAACAAAAGTGGAAACCTGGAAACTATTCGTTGATGGAGCCTCCAACTCAAAGGGGGCAGGCGTAGGCATTGTTCTCATCACCCCAGAAAACACCATCCTTGAGCAAGGAATCAGGCTTGGATTTGCAGCCTCTAACAACGAAGCAGAGTACGAAGCCCTAATAGCCGGTCTCCAAAAGGTGCAAACTCTGGGAGCAAAACGTTTACAGGTGTTTGAGGATTCTCAACTTGTCTCTAATCAGATAAGTGGAGATTACAACGAGAAGGATGAAAGAATGGCAGCCTACCTCGCCCTGGTGAGAAAACTAATGACGAGCTTTGAGGAGATTAACATCCAGCACTTTCCCAGAGGGCAAAACAGTCATGCCGACGCCTTAGCAGCCCTAAGCTCGGCAGTTGATTCTAGCCTTAAAAGGGTCATTCCCATCGATTTCCTCATTTGTCCAAGCATTAACCACAATAGCAAGCTGCCAAATGTGGAATAAATACTCCAGGTGGGATCAGCCCCCAGCTAGATGGAACCCTTAAGAGACTATTTAAAGGAGGGCACGCTCCCAGAGGACAAGAAAGCCGCCCACCGAATAAGAGTCAAAGCTGCACGCTTTGACTTATCCACAGGAGGCGACTTGTATAAGAAGTCCTTCTCCGGTCCCTATCTTAGATGCGTCCACCCAGGCGATGTCAAGCAAGTGTTGCGCGAGCTTCACGAAGGAATTTGTGGAAGTCATGTCGGAGGAAGATCTCTAGCCTTTCGAGCAATGAAGGAAGGCTATTGGTGGCCATATATGCAAAAGGACTCCATAGTATATGTTCGTAAATGCCCAAAATGCCAACTTCACTCTCCAATGGTCCACCAACCCGCCAGCGACCTAAAATCCCTGACTAGCCCATGGCCCTTCGCCCAATGGGAAATGGACATCGTGGGACCACTACCCACTGCTGCCGACAATCGCAAATACCTGTTGGTTGAAACTGACTACTTCACCAAATGGATCGAGGCAGAACCATTGGCAAACATCCGAGACGTCGATATCATAAGGTTCATATGGAGGAATATAATCACTCGATTCGAAATCCCCAGAACCATCATCACTGATAATGGGACACAATTCGAGAGTAACCCCTTTCAGGACTTCTGTAACGAACACGGGATCAGGCACAACTTTAGTTCGGTGGCTTACCCTCAGAGAAATGGGCAAGCAGAAGCTTCCAACAAAACTGTGATCGATGGATTGAGAAGCGATAAGAGCGAGCCAAAGGCGCACGGACAACCGAGATACCCTATGTCCTATCGGCATACCGAATAACTCCTCGGTGAGCAATAGGAGAAACCCCATTTTCGCTAACATATGGCATCGAAGCAGTCATTCCACTAGAGGCGGGTTTGCCAATAATGAGATCGGACCTTGTCGACCAAGGCCAGAATGATGAGGCCTTGCTCGCTGAACTCGACCTCGTCGACGAGCGTAGAGAACTTGCCCTAGTGAAGCTTGCGAGCTATCAGCAACAGCTCGCAAGGCATTACCACAAAAGGGTTAACCCGAGAAGATTCCAAGTTGGGGACTATGTTCTAAGGAAAGTCCTGGGCAACACAGTAAGGTTATCAGACGGCAAGCTAGGCCCAAACTGGGAAGGACCCTTTAAAGTAACTAAAGACGACCTGCAAGGTGCCTATCATTTGGAAACGATGGAGGGCAGAGAGATACCACGAGCATGGAACGCAGCTAATCTCAAGAAATTCTATTTTTAGATTCTCAAGGAATTCTATTGTTGAATCTTTTTCTTGTATTTATTATGTGAAAGGACAGTTCATTCCCCTTATTACTAATGAAATCAGTAATTGCATTTTATCACACATATTTTCCAAATCACAGGCACGATGGTCGATATATCAGGGGAATACCCCTCCTCAGGTCATCGTCATGAAACACGAGGGACCTCTTAGCATTTCCCCTGGCAATATATAAAGCCCTACAAAGGATTCTTAGGCAATGCGACCAGATTTTATACTGGCCATCAAACCTACTTTGGTTGAGCAAAATCCTGATCGGATGAAGACATCCAATACCAGGTGTGTCCTCGCCAATTGCCCTACTTAAGCCTAAGGGAGTGTGACGACACAACCTAAAAGGTAAAATGGGGCATAATGGTATTTTGGTATTATACTAGACTGGGGGGACACTTGCATGACAAAACAAAAAGGATTATGAAGCAACAAGAATATAAAAAGATTGGATGAACACGTTTAGTCGGAAAAATTGCCCAAAACACGAACTTTTCATTAATCTCTTATATTTACAACAATGATAATACATGTTTAGTCGGAGAAGCTCACCCAAAGCATTTACATTATCAAAAAAGACAAAAGAATAACAACTTGTTATATTTACAACAATGATAATACATGTTTTGTCGGCGAACCTCGCCCAAAGCATTTACATTATCAAAAGAATAACAACTTGCAAAAATTCAAGAAGGTGGAAGCCTCCGAATAAGATAATCTGCCACCCTAGCTCTTCGTCCGTCATCAGGAGCGGGGACCAGCTCTTCCACAACCTCATCTGCGTCCAATTCTAATAGTTGTCGAGGAATAGAATCAATGGGGATCCATCGATCATCCCTCCTGAATGGGTTGGGCATCAGAGTAGAGGAGGACATCTCGTGACGATACCATAACACCGAGTTCCTCGGGACCTGAAGCTCTTTCAAGGCACTCAACCACCCTCTGATGAAGGAAAGTTCCTCGAACTCGGATAGTCTTGCGGGAGCATCTACCCAGCCTTGGTCATAACCGTCAGCCCACGCTTGTCGAGGACCCTTCTTGAATAAATGCCGCAATTGGGTAACGTCTCTTTGAAGCCCAGCAGCAATTACATATGCTCGCAGGACATCATCACGGAGCTCTTCCATCTCCTTATCACGCTGTTCTTCTGCTTCCCTGTTCCTGCCCCTGGTGCTCCTACCAGCTCGCGGGAGGGGAGGACGAGTATGTCCAGCTCGCAAAGACGAGGAGCCTTGCAAAACCGCTGAAACAGTACTCGGCGCATGCTCTCTAAGTTTTAAGGCTTCCCTCCTCAGTTTTTCATTCTCCCGCTACAGGAACTCCCCAACCTGGTTTATCTCGGTGGCCTCTAGTAACCTTGCTCTCAGTACATTGACTTCCTCTTGTACAGAGGCACCAATGCCTTCTATCTCCAGGAGCCTGTCCTTCAGCTTAGCCACTAGCTCGGACTGCTCCTTATACTTTTGATTCCTTGACCTGAGAGATTTGCAAAGCCTAACAAAGGCCTGACGAACCTGAGGACTGGCATTGGGACCAAGAGTCCTGCCCAATTGAGATGTGGCAGGAATATACTCTTCTATATCAGTCAACTACAAGACATAAAAGGGAAATGGAAAGAAAAATCAATCAATGCACTAGAAAAAGAAGCCTTTTCATTTCATTAATAAAAGTCAAGTACATCGAGCAGAAATTGGAAATATTACAAGCAGAAGTACAAAATATTCCTAAAAGAAGATTAACTAGCAACCTCAGGTTGCCCAGGGTGGCTGGCTGCTTCCCCTTGTCAGCAGCAGCAGAGGCATCCCCCTTTATAGGGATGCCCTCATTCGCCTAGGCAGGACCAGCATCGGCAGTAATTATCTGGGAAGCAAGATCAACACCCTCGATGGCTGGGGCAGGGGCTTCTTCGTCCACAGTTGGCCTCGGACCCGGGTCATGCTCGTCGAACAGAGAAGATTCAGCATCAACACCAGCAGCTAAGAGGGCCTTGTTCCAGCCCTTCTTAAAGTTCAAACGGCTGATGTAGCCTATCTGAACTTCGGCGTCTTCATACGTAGCAGTCCACCCGGAGTTATATGAATCCTCCTTGATGGTGGCTACTAGGGACTCTTTCTCCTTTAGCTGCTCGGTCAGAGCCTTGTTCTCCTCCACGACACCCAGCTTGCTCGAGCAGACTAGGTCATAGGCCTGCCTCAGCTCGCTCAGCTCCTTAATCGTCGCATCCCTCTCTCGATTGGAAGTGATGAGGTCCAGATCAGAGGAAGCTCGGGCGGCATCAGCAGCCTTCAAATCAGCCTCCAGCTGAGAACCCCTAACTTCCAGAGAGGACTTCTGCTGCTCCAGCTCGCCATTCCTTCTCACTAACTCGTCGCGAGAACGGTAGAGCACGGCAAAGTCAGTCACAAACTGCCAAAAATAAAAAAAAGATCAAGAAGGAGAAATAATAAAACTTGTTAAGGAATTAAAAAATGGAGAGGATCTTACCAAGGCTAGCCTCTAGCTAGCTTGTAGGGCCAATTGATCAGACCCTAGCGCCCTCTGGCGATCTGCAGGAAGAACTGCCCTCTCGAGCAGCGCAGGTGCCAGCTGAGGAGAAACGGCAACTGAGGCCCCCTCGGGCAAAGCAGACACCGGGACCAAGGCTTGCCCAGACTTCGTCCTCGACTCCATCTTTCTCCTCTCTTCCTCTTTCTCCCTCTCCATCCTCTTCCTCTCCTCCATCCTTTTCTTTTCCTCCACCTTCTTTCTTTCCTCCTCCTTTTTCCTCTCCCTCTCTCTCACCTGATCTTCCTCTCTCCTCTTCCTCTCTTGATCCTGAGTAGAAGACCGAGAACCAGTAGCCACGGCCCCTGAAGCGAACTTTTATTTCTTTAACCTTTGTGCAAGGAGCACGTGGTCCTCATCAACATCGTCTCTAATCAGGTTCTTCCTTGGAGGCATCTCTTCACCTGAACTGCTGGAAGTTCTCGACGATCCTCTATCTTCAGAATCCTCTTCACAGTCAGAAGAATTGCTACTATCAGAGCTCCCTTCACCCAAATTACTCACAGCTCCTGCAGGCTCACTCTCAGAGCTGCTCTCCTCTTCGTCCAACTGGATAGGCTCAGCAGTAGTCTCTCCAAAAGAATCAAACTCTGGAACACTATCCACAGGTCGTGCTATGAAGCTGGAGCCTACGTTCTTATACTCTAGCAAAAAGGCAGCAGACCTGGGATGCTCCCCGTCACCCATAGGCTCCCTGATATTCCAAGCTTTCACCAACTCCGAGATACGAACCTCGCTGAGATCAGGCTCTAAATTCTTTGTCCTCGTTGTGGAATAAAAAGCAAAGAGGGGTTAGAAAAGTCACAAATCAGCAAAAGTTGAAACAACAGTACAATGTCTACCTATATATTCCTCTCCGTAGAAAGGAACAGAGAACCTCTCAGACCTCAACCCTTCAAACTGGGGAGGGAACTGCCAATTCCTAACGAGGAAACCCTCTTGCCAGTAGTCCTTGTGGGAATCAGGTAGGTTTACTACCAATACCCTATCAGGACTCCTAGCTTTGAGGTATAAGACACCTGAACTAGTTCGAGAAAATGAATAACAGAAACAGATCTCGACAAGTCCTAACCTAGTACCATACAACTGGTTTATTCTGTGGACGCCATTTACTATCTTCCACACATTGGGCGATCACTGTGCGGGAACAATATTAAAATAACCAAAGAAATGCAAAAATAGATCATTAGGGGGAAAAGTAAGCCCCCCTGGGAAAGCAACAAAACATGGATCCAGTGGGCATCCTCTATATCCCTAATATTCCTAGGAGGGGAGGCACAACATTAAATATCTACCCACTCAGGAATGTTGTAGAACTTCCTGAATTCAGAGATTGACCTATTTCCAATCTTCGCCATTGAAAAACTCAAGAAAATCTACAAACCAAAGAGAAAGTGCAAAGAAAGGGCACGAGAAACTTACAAAACAGAAGATCGGTTCAAGTGATGAAGAAGCACGAGCTCAAGACGACTAAGAATCAATGGGAATGGGGATTAAGAGAAGAAGGTACGAGGCGCTAAAGTTCTCAGAAGAAGGAAGAGTACTAGAAAGGCTGAAGCGACGAAAGAAAAAGTGGCTATCCCAATAAGCCTTCAATTCTAATCATAGTGCACAAATAGCGAAGCGGGTGCCGCCAAAGCAACTTCACAGTTTTTGAAGAATCGCAAATTAGCCATAATGGCTGATCATTTAAATCCATTGGATTCATAAACATGGCCCAATAAATTTAGGGGCAATTGTGGGTACCCGAAAATTAGAACTATGGGCCTGGACGAGTAGCCCAGCCCTGGTGGCCCAAAGTCCAGGCACCCTCGTCTTTCATAATTGATCCGGTCTCCCCCCACGATCCCATGAAGGGAAGTTATAGGGGAAATGGAAAACATGGAGGAACCCATCACCTCCACTCATCTACATGTACATGTATATATTAAACCCTAGGTTCGGGGCAAAAGGACACAAGTTGTATTCTCTATAATCACTCTCCGGAGTATATATAAATAATATCGACTGCACCACCGTGGACGTAGGCACATCTTGGCTGAACCACGTACATCCTTTGTTGTGTGATTGGCATCTTGTATTCCTTGTTCTTTTCTTGATAATCTTTCTCTCATATTTATTTGTGTTGCATAATAATTTCATCTACACGTACCTTTACTAAAACACCCACACATAATTCATATGTATATCCACCCCTCCGAGTATACCCTCACCGGATGATTCCCTCTAAAGTGCTATCTCATTAGGTGTGCTCACATAACCTAGTTACTCAAGTTGGAATCGCTTACCACCCTGGCCCAAAATATAAACGTAGTGGAGGCGGTCATTTTCCTTCCCTGAAGGTGAGATAAGTCCCTCACCCATATACCAGACGCTATGACCTAGGGATATACTCACCCTACTCCTCAAGCTAGGGGATTCACCCACATAGCGCAACCTCCCTTGATAGCACTAGAGTATATAAACTAATTAAATATCTAATCACTGATATTTAATAGCCCACATCACACACACACACACACATACACACACACACATATATATATATATATATACTATCACCACACCGTATATATATAATATAAATCCCGACTTTACCGTGTACTCAAAAACCCGTAACACTAGCTTGAAATTTCCCGAGTCTCTGCCCCGACTCAACTTAATTAATTTTCTCACTTATTAATTTATCATCTTCCTGAATCTATGGTCCGACTCTAATTTATTTAATTCCCACATCAATTAATATAATATCCCCCCCCCCCCCAAGTCTATGGTCCGACTCTAATATAAATACTTAACTCATTAATTTATATAATATTTGCCCGAGTCTATGATTCGACTATAATTTAATTAATTCCCACATTAATTAATTTATTACCTTGTGTCACTCAACCAACATACCCGAACTCGCTCACTTGGACCATATCTTAATATTTCTCGAAATTTATTCATAACCTGAACCTCATTACCTTCTCCCAAAACCCGATTATAATTACCTAAAAGTACCAAGAGTCATGCCCCTATTTAATTTTCATCATTTAAATCAGCCCAATACCCTTTTTCAATAAATATCTCCCATGTAATTAAAAACTGGTGTCACTGCCAAAAATTCCATATCATCGATCAATCAATCCCCCTAGGTCGATCGACCAAGTCATCGTCTTCTCCAGCCTTCTATTCGGCCATGGATGAACCCTCAAGCTTTTATTTTCATTCCAAACCCTTACCCAATCACAACCAACATTTCATTTACATAGAAATATATTCTAATCTTCCTAGAAGACCTAAATCATTCATCAATTCATCAAAATTCCAAAATTTTCCCAAATTGGGTCTCACCCGATTTTATCCTACAGAGATATGAATTCGTCACACTGATTCGAAATTTGTCACCAATACTTACTAATTAGAATCCTACAATTGATTCCAGCAATCCCATATCCATATTCACCATTAATTTAGTCTCAAATCTACATATACTAATCAAATCCGAAAAACCCCTTTTTAGCTATTTAACCCATAACAAAAACAGATTTTTGATACACATACTATGATATGAATTGATTATCACAATTTAGAAATCAAAACAGTTAACCACTTGCCTCTGATTTGTTTCCTTTGTCTCTCTCTCAAACCCTAGGTATAGAGCATCTAAAACCAATCCTACAATATAAATAAGAGAATCCATTAATCTCAATCTCTTCAAATTAAATACAACCAATAATCACTCGAAATAAAACAACTATCTATCTCGAAATAAAATAAATCTCCAATGCTCTATGCATCAAAAATAAATACAATCTTCTCATCTTGTATTCTCGAATATTCTTCCCAAAATATCCATGCTAAAAATCAATCTCCATAGCGCCCCAAAATCCGCGCTAACCTGCCACTAAAAGAAAATACGGAGAAGTACACAATATGATAGGAAAGATTCTCAACAAATATATTAGCGGTGAATAAAGCGTAACAATACGAGTACGAATATTCAAATAAAATGCGAATCTCATAAGCATTATATCAATATAATTTCTCAACAACACATTAACTGGAGTCACCAGGCCTCACCATACCGGGCCATACTTTACCAAGTAGCCGAAACAGGAATCTTGGAGGGTGCCCAACATCAGTGCCATATTAAAATCTCATGATAACATGCCCAACAACAATATAATACCACATGAATCAAAATCAGATTCCAACAATTTTTTCAGATTTTCAAAAGAATTTAGCAATTCAAATATGAGTCAATAATCACATGAAATCAAAGGGAATAACACTCGCGAGATTAAGGAGCATATTGTGTAAAATCCCATACCTTAAAATCATCACAATTTAAAAATCACAACAATTCTCAATTTGCTTCTAGATTTGTTTCCTATGTGTCTCTCTCAAACCCTAGATTTAGAATTGTTAACTGTCGTTCAATAAGCCCCTCAATTAGGTTAAAAACCCTTTATCTCGTTTTTGGCCACATGGGCCTAATTAAAATGGCTCGAGTCATCCCGAGTGGGCCCGGCTATGCCCAAAAATGCCCCAAGACCCGATTACTACCCCCGGGTACTCTTTTCTGACTATCTCGGCCCATCCGGACTCAACCGCGCACTCAGAATTGTCATCCAAAATACTTTATAACATTTTCAAATTTCGACCTCAAAATGTGACACACATTAATTCGAACAAAGTCGCCAATTATAAATAATTCTTCCTACTCAAATAAATTCTCCAAATCAAAAATTTAAGTTTCTCCAATTTAAATATTTTTATATCTCCCAAAAATAATTAAATATTAAATCCTCAAAATTACGAGGTGTTACAGATTGTTTACATTTTATATAAATCTGCTTTGATACAAACGATTATTTATATTTTATGTATATTTGTTTTGATTAAAATTGTTTTAGTACTATAAACATCAAACGATTGTTTATATTTTATATAGATCTGTCAATGTTTAAATTTTCATGTGGTTTAATCTCATTTATATGTTCAGGGCTTTGCTAATAATCGGGTTTAATTTTAATTTTAATAGTTTAATATATTTTTATACAGATCACTTTTTTACAAATTTAATAGTTTAGTTATTTATACATATATATTTATACACTATGGTTTTATAGTCCTTTTTTTAATTTAAGGTTTTAATCAACAATGGTTTTGAAATGCAATATATGTTCACTCCTAGCAACCTCTGAGGTGTTGGAAAAGAGAAAATGGACAAAAAAAAATTGGGAGTACGATAATAATGAATATTTTGAGCATTATATAATGATTGAGAGAAAGGGGCTGATTGAGTGCATATATTGTAAACAAATTTTTCAGAGATTAAGCCAATAGATAAACTTTGGGCTCATTTCTGAGATTGCATAAAATGGAATAATGTTGATCGCGTTCAGACTAATAAAAAAACGTGTTAAACATCAGCTCGACAAGTGGTTTGTTTTAAGGACCTCTACCCTAAAAAACGCATAAAATAAGCTAGGACTTTTTAAGACTTTTAAGTGTTGTTTTTCGGCTATTTTAAGGTTTTTTTAATACTTTTTAGTGTTGTTTTAGGGATATTTTCTTGCTATTTAGTGTTGTTTTAGAGTTGCTATTTTTTACAATTTTAAGGTTGTTTTATGGCTGCTTTTAAGGCTTTTTAGTGATATTTTTAATGTTTTTTAGTGCTACTTTGGTGCTATTTTTTTACTCCTTTAGTGTTGTTTAAGACTATTTTTTCCTACTTTTTAGAGTTGTTTTTAGGATTTTTTTTTACTATTTTAATGTTGTTTTAGGGTTGTTTTAAGGATTTTTAGTGCTATTTTTAGGAATTTTCTCTAAGTTTTTTAAATATTGTTTTGTATTTATTTATAGGTGAAGTGAAAAAATTAGAGGCAAAAAAGGAGGTAAGTGTTGGAGATTAACTAATTGTTGGCATTTAAGGCACCTCTTGACGTATGCTCCATAATCTTGAACCATAGTAGTCCAAAAGTGTCATTTTTGGATGATATTTTTTAAAAGAATATGATTGTTCAAGCGGGGTCCATGTTCCCCGCCATGGATTTTCTGCATAATCACTTCTATTTGAGGCCTTTCTATGCATTGTAGATGAGTTCCATCGAAGTTTCTTTTGAATAAGGCTTTGTCACAAATGATGTACTAAATGACGAGTTTTTACAAGGTTATATTATCTTTCTTATAAATCCCTTGAGGGTATCAACCATGTTTGAGAAGGCACCAAATATCATAAGACCACAATCCGACCTTACCCGAGTCTTCTTCCGTTGAGAGTTCAATATGGTAGCAGTGAGTTTTCATTGACTATTTTTGAACTTGAAAGTGGACAATTGTTATTCCATCGGGCATGTCTACCATGGAGGCTAAAGTTTCCCATGCGTCAGCAAAGCAGTTACTTAAGCGAGAAAGTTCGTGAAATGTGACATCTTTGAATTGGGGAGAAAGATCTTCAAGGTGAGCATGGAAGGGTAGGAGTTTTTCGTATTTGACTTTCCATTTCTATAGGACTTTTCCTATAATACGGGTTAAATATTCGTAAACATCAAGGTACTAAATTTTCTTCTGTAGTGCAATCTTATGCCCCACAATGCATGTTGTAAAAGCAAAATTTTTATAATTGCTCATAGCATAGGTATTTTTTCATATCCCGTTACAAACCGATGCTACAAACTGAGCACTACATCCGTATTTGCCTCCAGGATCATTTGAAAACATATTAGTGATTGAGAATTGTTTTCGAGTTTTAAGTCATTGGAATTATCATGAAAACTTTATAGAGGTATACAAACTTGTGGTTTTGATTTTACTCTGTCAAATATATTCTAGGATGTTTTATTTTTTTTACTCGGGGAATTGTCTTAAAAGGATTTTGAAAATAATATTTTTTCCAATTCATTGGAATGAGATTTACATCTCGTTAGAACAATATCTTATTCTCGTTCGAACGAGGTCTAAGGTCGTTGAAACGAATGGCTGATTTTGTTAAACTTCAAACGAACTTCAAATGAAAGGGGCTCTATTCAGCAGATACACTCTCGTTGGAAGGACGTTCAAACGACATAAGCCTTTCGTCCGAACGAGATTAAATCTCATTAAAATGAAACATGTGTTTTCATTCGAACGAGGTTTCATTTTTATTCCATTGAAACTTCTACCTCGAAATTCATGTTTTTCAATAAAAATGTCTCTTTAGGTCTATTTTACTCAATTATTTTGGCAAAAATCAACTGTTATACTTGCACTAAAAGTCTTCATTTTTTGCTTGAAATAAACATTTTTGTTTTCCGAATCATACATCCCTTACTATGATTTCCTGAGTTATTTTCAAACCCAATTTTCGTACATGACATCAAACCCCTATAGATTTTACTCTACTACTGATTTGTGGAGCCCAGGCTCTATGGCTGAAGAAGAAAGGATTCTGTAATCCTGGGACTGATCGATGGATATTGAGGGAGGACCTTCTTCTTGTGGATGGTGTTGGACTATGCCATATCTATTGAAGATTTGAAGAACCGTGCATTATATTTAGTAGAGCTCTAAGTAGTTTGTAAGTCGTGTTGTGTCAGTCAAACTCTTAAAAGTGCTGAAATCTAGGTTTTACCCCAAAGGATTTTTTTTCTTATATTCTTCTTCTATGAGTTTAGTTTGATTATTAAATTGTAAATAGTTTAATTTAAACTCAATTTTTCAAGAACAACTAATTATTAATCAAGAAAAAATTTGGTTAAAAATTGAATCTTTGTGTGAGTATCCTAAGATATAAATAATTCCATATAGTCACTGTCACGCGGTGTTTTCAAATTGGTATCAGAGCGAGTTGCACTAAAATATCGGGTGATACTGATTTTTACGAATTTTTTTGAATACCAATTTTTCAAACTGGTATCAAAGGGGGTCTAAAATTTCGTGTGATCCTGATTTTTAAGGATTTTTTTATACAAATTTTTCAAATTGGTATCAGAGCGGATTGCACTAAAATATTATTTGATCCTAATTTATTTATAAATTTTTTTTGGATAACAATTTTTAAAATTGGTGTCAGAGCCAGTTACACTAATTTTTTTTGTGATCTTTAAATTGGGCATGTGTGGATAATCAGTATATTAGGGCTCCAATTTTCGATGGGTCTAATTATGCATATTGGAAAGGTAGAATGAGGTTTTCTTTAAAATCAATTGACGAAAGGGTTCGAATTGTGTGTGAAAAAGGGTTGACACCGCCCATTGTGACTAATGGCGGTGTCATAAGTCCTAAATTCCTCACAATTTGGACAGATGATTAATTTAAAAGGGGAAATTTCAATTCAATCGATTTAAGTGCAATTTCGAGAGCCTTCAACCCTTACGAGTTATGTCGCATCATGACGTTCACGAAGTTTAAGGAAGTTTGGGATATACTCTAAATCACTCACGAGGGTACTAACGCAGTGAAAGCTTCTAAGCTTTAAAATCTCACCACACAGTTTGTGGCTATTGCTATGCTAGAGAGAGAGACCTTTTATGAGTTTTATACACATTTATCTGATATAGTCAACTCTAATTTTAATTTGAGTGAGAGAATTCTTGAGACAGGAGTCGTGAAAAAGATTTTGAGATCCCTACCATTCCGTTTTATCCCCAAAGTCACTGTCCTAAATTCTTTGGGAATTTTAGATAATCTTAGGTAAGAAGAACTCATAAGAGACCTTTAAATTTATGAAATCGATATGTTCCCCAAAACCAAAAAGAAAAAAGATATAGCGGTTTCTTTCAAGGACTAATCTAAAACGAAAAAGTAAAGGGGATTTATATGAAAATTTTCTCAAATTTAACAAAGAAAATTCTTCTAAATAAAAAAAAAGTTTTGAGAAAAATAAAAATGGAAATGAGGACAAAAATGTTTGTGAGAAAGATGAGGTTATACGTTATGAGTGCGAGGGCAAGGACAAGGGTCATAAAGCACACGAGTGTTCCACTAAGCTAAAGGGATAGGATAAAGGCAAATCTACCGACAAAGCCACTCTTAGCGATAGTGATGTCGAGTTAGTGGATTTCAGAGATGAATCACCACATGAACCTAATTTTTGTGAAGTTATGGCCAGTCACTTTAGTACTTCTAGTTTGTCCCATGTCGATGAGGATATTTCTAAATGTGAGAGCCTTGACACTTTATCGAACCATTATGGAGAGACTGGGAGTGATGAGGAGAATTTGAGTGTGGGAGAAGGTGGGGATCGAGAAATTTACAAAGAGTCTTTGAGAACCAAAAAGAAAAATAGAAGTTGACTCTTAGGTTGTTTAATTTAGAGAAGGAGGTGAAAGTTTTGAGAGAGTGTGAGGCTTCGATGAGTCAACTTGAGAAGTTAAAATTTTCTTTGGGTGAGCAATTGTGGTTGGTAAAGAGAAGACCGACTTGACCAACATTGTCGCTAGTCTTACGAGAAATCTTTAAGCTTTATTAAAAACTCGTGAGAAACTTGAGGCCCGTGTATCCAAACTCTAGAAAGATCTCGAACGTGCTCAAGAGGTCAAGGTCACTTTAGAGGACACATCTAAGAAGGTTTTAAAGATGATCCTCGCACCCACTTTACGTTTTAATGAGAGGAAAGGAATATATTGTGACAATGCATCCACTTCAATGTCGCACCCGAATCGCTCCGAGTTTTTGATGGATCCTTATAACCCTCATCCTAACCCACCTACGAGACTAAACCCACCAAAGAGAGCGTGTCCTAGTCATTTTAATCAAGGTAGACCCAAAGCTATTTAGTTTTGTTCCTATTACAAACATAGGGGTCACCTTAGAGAGTTTTATTTTAAGATTAGGAGAGTTTCTTACACGCATGTTCCATGATATGCTCACATACGAGTTCATATATATGTTCATGCACTCACTTGCACACGTGTTCCTACTCATGCTCCCACACGTGATCATAGATATATTGAGAGTCTTCGGGAGCAAGTAGAGTTTTTGGCCAAAACTTTGTAAAATTTGATGTTAGTAATTTCAAAAAAAGTTGACTCCTGTTGAGAACACCTCCCGAACCAATGATTGAGTTTGGACACTTTATCTAGTATAGGGTGATTATCATGTTCATATCATTTATCCCTATTTCAAGATTGTACTTCTATGTATACTTATGATTATATTTGTTTTTACTTTTGATAAGTTTGAAAAAAATCTAAAAATATTTTCAGTTTTAAGAAAAAATTAAATATTAATAATTTTATTTTGATAAAAAAATTTAAAAAGATTTTTGTATTTTTGTTTTTCACCATATATGGATGTGCATTTAAGATATTCGGATCACCCATATATTCCATCCATTCATGTGAGTTTTTAAGACATGGCTTCAAACAATAATCTTGAGGCTAAGAAAGAAAGGATTTCTTAATTTGGAGGCTGATGGATGTATACTGAGGGAAGAGATGCTTCATGTGGACAGTGTTGCAATGTCTCCTATCTGTTGAAGATTTAAAGACCTACGTGTTATACTTAGTGAAGCTCTAAGTAGTCTGTAAGTCGTCTTGTGTCTTTCAAACTCTTAATAATGCTAAATTGTAGGTTTTTCCCGGAATAGATTTTTCCTTATATTCTTCTTCTATGTGTTTGGTTTGATTGTGCGATTGGATAAAGTCTAATTTGGACTCAATTTTGAATGCACGTTTAATTATTAAACAAGATGAATTTTGGTTAAAAAATAGATCTTTATGTGCGAATCCTTAGATACATATAATTCCATATAGTCCATGTCGTGCTGGATTTTCACATTCCTCATATTTTGTCCAATTGTTGGTGCAATGGATATATAACTTTACGAAAATGGGAGTTTGAGAATCATCAAGCACAATTAGGAGTATCCCAATGCCTTATCCATTCTTATTGGCATCTCCGTGAACATATACCGCCGGGGCTCTTCATGAGTAGCACATATTTATTCATTTGGGAATTTGAATATCCATATGTCAAATTCTTTCATGGGATTATCGACTAGGTAATTAGAGATGGCCCTTCCTTTAAATGTTATTTATGCATCGTAGGTGGTGTAGAACTCGGCTAACAATAGTATCCATCGGTCCGTACGTCTTAAAAAAATAGTTTTTTCTAGTAGGTACTTTATGGGATCCATCTGAGACACTAACTTGATGGGGACCGGAAGCATGTAGCGTCAAAGTTTCTGAGTGACCCAAACTAAGGCAACACACGCCTTATCTAACACCGTATAATTTACCTCATACCCTTTCATCTTTTTACTGATGTAGTAGATGTCTCTCTCATTGCGTCACTCCTTAATGTAGTGGGCTAGCATTGCCCCAGATGTAGTGTCGGTGATAGTTAATATAAGAGAGATGGTAGACATATTGTGCTGGCCTGAGTACCTGTGGTTAGGTAAGGTATTTTTTATTTTTCAAAGGCTTCTTGACATGCCTCATTCCAGACTTAAGTATAATATTTTTGGAGGATCTTGAATATAGGTTTGTAGATGAAAGTGAGTTGGTTGATGAATTTGCTAATGTATTGGAGCTTTTAAAAGAAACCATGTATTTCTTTCTCAATCTGAGGCGGTGACATTTTAAAGATCGCCTTAAGTTTAGTAGGTTCTTCTTCCATTCCCCTCTCGCTGACCATAAAGCCTAGAAGTTTACCCTTTGTAACACTGAATATGTATTTATATGGATTGAGGAGCATCTAATATTATCAAAGTCGTTAAAAAAACTTCCTTAAGGTTGGGATGGGACCTTCTTAAGTTTTGGAATTTATGATCATATCGTCAAGCTAGAACTTGACCTCTTTGTGGATAAGATCATGCATGATTGTTATGACAGCCCTTTGATATGTAGCCCTAATATTTTATAAACGAAAAAGAATAACGGTATAGCAAAATGTCCCCAATGAGGTGGTAAAAGCAGTCTTCACTTGATGATCGGTATGCATATTGATTTTATTATACCCTGTGAATCCATTGATGAATGACTTGAGTGAGTGATTGGAAGTATTATTGATGATCGTGTTAATATTGGGAAAAGGATAATCGTCATTTGGATAATCTTCTTTCAAATCCCGATAATCGACCCACATGTGCACTTTTACTCCTAATTTTGGCACAGGGACAATATTGGCAAGCCAAGTTGGATACTCAACAACATGTATTAAACCTACATTTAATTTCTTTACCACTTCGTCTTTCACTTTGAGGGACCATTCCGACCGATGAAACCTTATCTTTTTATTGGCGAGTTTGCATTCCAGGCATGTGGTAATCTCACGTTGCACGATTTTTGGGTCGATGTCACACATATAGTTGTAAAATTGTGAAAAAACATCCATGAACTCCATTAAAATCTATTCGAACTGTGACTGCTCATGTTCTTTGAGGTTGATCCTATTGCAATCTCATATGGAGTGCTACTAGAACCAATACTAATGATTATAGTCTCCTCAATATTAGTTTGAATGCGATTATGTTGTTTTATTTTTTTCTTATTAAGATATGTTAAGAATTGTCCATTCATTAAGTCATCTTCATCAATTGTTTGATTATTAGCATCCATGAAATAAAATTCAGGCACATTAAGATTTTCAAAACCTTCACTCATTTCATT
Organism: Sambucus nigra; assembly: GCA_949130495.1. Lineage (NCBI taxonomy): Eukaryota > Viridiplantae > Streptophyta > Magnoliopsida > Dipsacales > Adoxaceae > Sambucus > Sambucus nigra. The sequence goes on from OX422208.1 coordinate 592,422,826, forward strand.
AATATCATTTATGGGGAAAACATCTTTGAGGACATCATCAAATGAGTATTGCTTACATTTGAATCAAAAACAACAGAATTATAGATATGTTAATTCTCAAGGTGATAAATAACAAGGTTTTGGGTTGACATGGTTGGATTGATCGGAACGCTCCACCAGTGGAGGAGTGGCTTGATAGCATGGCAAATATTCTGGGAAGGGTCAGACGAATCACACTCGAAACGAATTATGTAGAGTTCCATCCCTAGATCATCAAGAGAAAATAACTCATATCTTTTAGTGCTTTTTATATCAAATGATCCAGAGTCAGATAACTTAATGCTTAGTGTCTTAACTTTATGCTTGGATCCTTCTATCCAAATGAACTTATCTTCAAAGAAGATCCCAATCCCTGGCATCAGTTTCGTTTCAACCACATCGTAGCTTAGTGGAAGTCTTTATCCTCTTTGACAAAATACCTATTAAGATAATGTCCATAAATGACTTCTTTCCTATTTAACACCCTATTTCTTTACAGTTAGCGAAGATACATAAGTTCATATGGGGATGTCTGATACCCCAAACTAGAAAGTGGACAAGCTATCTTTAGGATGATTGGTTCAAGGATTCCTTGTTATCTTATGCCTAGCCCCATTCCAGGCATGAAATGCACATTTTTAAACATCTAAAACATGTTGACATTACCGTAGGGGTTGTGTTCAGGAATTACTTTATCTTTGAAATTATTTCCAGCTGGAAGAGGGAGTAGATCCAACTTAAAGTCATAAAGTAACATGTCATTTGTGTTTTGTTGGATTTTTAGGACTAGAATAGTGGTACCAATGCCATATGTGTTATCATCATCCCTGATGATGGCGACGACTTGATTTTATGTAAATAATTTCAATTTTTATTGAAGGGAGGAAGTAACCCCTCTGATAATGTGGAGCCATGGGCAACCGATAAGCGATTTGAAGCATGTGGGAATGTTAATAACTAGGAATTTTGTTTGAAGGTAAATCAGACCAGCCCCTAGCCTGAGTTGTATCGAGCCCATGAATTCTCATCAAGCATTATCATAAGCATACAAAAAAATGAATATTGAATAAATATTTCTGACTTGTAGCCCAGACATCGAAGCATTCAAAGTGGTCACATATTTAGGGCAGAGCCATTAACAATAAGCACCAACTGAACCAAATTCTTTAGGACATCGACATATATGTTTAGAGAATGGTTATGGTCAAGGCCAAACTTAAATCTCTTCTTTGAAAAAAAAATATGTGCCTCATGGCAATCAGAGTTCCTACAATATGAATTTCCTCATCAGGGAAAGTGGAAGGAGGAACTATAGCTTTAGTGAGCAGTTTGATAACAGAATTTCTATGGAGCTGGGAAGATATGAAAAGTCCCCATAAGGTGATATTCCTGGGTCTTCTTTAGATATTTGAGGATCTTTCTCTCCTCGATTGTCATCTCGAGTATCGAGATTTCTTCAACGACTCTTTTTACCTTATCTCTTGATGCACTTATTAATGGGAGGACTGGATCTTAATAATATTGGTATGACTGGGTTATGTGGTTCATTGATGGGGGAAAGAAGAGGAAACTAATTTCTTCATTAATTTTAGGGGCAACAGAAACCTCATTGATCTCTAATATGATCTTTTTAAAAAAGATTACCCACAAATGGAGGTAATTGCATTGGAGGTTTTAATCAGAATCATCTCCCCATCCTTTGGAAACTATCTGACTATTCTAAGAGAAATCAATGCACTTATCAACCTCAAGCACTTCAAAGTATAGATCCTATCAAGTTGTATAGAAATAATTTAGGGAATGAACCAAGTATTCTTTCAATTTTAGGGCGGTTAATAGTTCAAGAGCTTCATAAATATTTCTTATTTTAATACATTCGTCTATTATGGTCTAAATAATGTCGTTCAGTCTGAATTATTATGACGGTATAAACTAACCATGGGATTATTGGGCCCACTTTTATGCTTCCAAGCAAAGATCATTGATTCTTACACAATCTCCTTATTCAAGGGTCAATTATGATGGCAGTTTCATTCCAAAGCTTCTTAATTTTCCGAGGACACTAAGAAGATCTATACTTTTTATTTTTTTACATGGTTCGAACTATGATGCATGCTCTTGCTATCAAGTAAAGGGCTCGATCATGAGCATTTTCAAGATGTAGTATGAAGGATGGACATATTTGGAGATCAATCGGGGATTTTATTGGGCTAATGCATGAGGAAGGATTGTTGATGGGTTTAATTCTAGTTCAAGGGTTAAAATCATGATCTTCGTCGGTAAGAATGTCATTCACGCCAACTTGATGCACGTGTAAAGGGTTCCGAATGGTGTTTAGTTTTGGGCCTGATGGAGGAGCGATGATTCCTTTGTCAATAATGCCTTTCACACCATTCTTCAGGTGGCGACACTGATTATTGGTAGAAAATTAACTACCCATAGTATTTCAAACATGTGGCAAAAAAATTTTCTTCACTATGCTGACTTGTTCTTCTTCAGATGCTTGGTTAATCATGGTGGCAGCGTTTTCCTTCCACCTTATTATAAAACTATTAACAAACTCTATAGGGATTTTCTTGAGTAGCTCGAGGTCTATCCACATCACCTAAAACTCCTCATTTTGTTTATACCGAGCCACAAAACTTTCTGGTAATGTCTTCCCAGTTAAGGATGCAAAAATTTTCCAACAATATAAACCAATAAAGAGCACTCTCCTTAGGGGTTTGCTAGAACATTTGGGCCATGGTCTCTTCCATAGAACGATGGTAATTATGGAGATGCATGATGGTAGGTCCACTCCCTCTACAATTTCTCAATGTTAGGCATCTTGAATTTCTCTAGTAATTAAGTATAGGGACATATGGGTGTAGTCCATATAGTTTCCTAAAAGTTTCACTTGAACAACTTTTTGAGAGAGAAACTTGATATTTTCCTTCACTCGACGGAGTTCTTCTTCTTTAGTATTGAAAAGACTAGTCACAAATAAGTTAGCCCCTATTTTAGCAAGATTAGGCATGGGTAAATGAGCGGGAGATTGGCCCATTAACGAGCAGAACATGTGGAGGCATTACTACATGTGGAGTATGTTGGTATTCTTCATGAGCCCATATGATTTCAGGCATATGTGATCCCATTCCATGGGGAAAAATAGCATTAGGATTTATTACAATCTAAGGTTTAGGCATCTCTGGGATCTGTGCCCTGTTTCCCTGCATCTCATGAACATTTAACTATAGACTCTTAATCTTCATGGTGAGCTAAGTAAGTACGACCAACAGATTTGGTTGGGAATTAGCATTCTGATTAGGGTTCTCCATGAGGAATATGCGGTGGAGCTATTATGTTTCCGCTGAAGTGTTTGTTGATGAGGTAGAACTTTGAGTGGTTTGATAGTGAATCTTAACCAATAAGATCCGGGCGAACTAAGGGAATGCGGTCGCACCTGATAGTAAAAGTATATTTTATTTATTTTTGGAAAAAGAATGTTTTAGGTATTTTTGAAAAATGGAGAAAAGTCCCTGGGTGCAATTATTATTATTAGGTTCCACTTGGATTAGATATATCCTAAGTGCAAGTGAAATGTCGAACAAGTCCCGATCCTGGGAAAAAATAGGGTATAAGATGAAGACACAATTTAAGTTGTTTCCAGACTCATAAATAAGGTCCTGTTTAAAAATAGGCAGAAGAGCACAAAATACGAGCAGTAAGACGACCCAAATTTTGGCAAATTTCGCATTAAAATCGAAAATCTAGGTATAGGTTTCCTAGTGAAGACATCTATATGAGGTTTATGCATGGGAGATTAATGTAAAAGTCCCTACCTTTTGCATGATTTCCATGATATACCTCTTTCCTATTAGGGCAATCATTCTCGGTACTTATGGAAAATCCATTTGATATACCCGAGTGTACATGTAACCTCACGATATACCTCATAATGACGGTATACGTGAGAGAAAAATTGATATACTCGACTTACGTGAATGATTTCTTGATATATACCTCCTATCACGAGTTTAGTCAAGAGATACAATACGAAGGAACCATTTCATATACATCTAGGGAACTTGGACAATGGAAGGTGGGAGTCATATCTTTTAGGTTAACTGCGCCCACAGAACTGGAAACCCATCACAACCTAACTCTCCAGTATGGGACAAAAATAAAGTTAAAAGTTGATGCTCATGTGACATGGTGTGCAAATGCACAAGTATTTAATTACTATTTTATGCAAAGTATTATGTAAGTAAGAGGGACATGTATAAATACTAAGCATGTAGTAAGGCATGGAAATATACACAATAAGTATGCGATAAAAATAGCTAACTACACGAATGGAGTAAAACAAGTAAATATGTACAAGTAACATGAAGTAAGTGAGAGATAATGTGGGGTAGAAACTATATACAAGTAATACATGGGAATATGTACAAGTGAAAAAAATATGTGGATATATGCAAGTGAAAATATAGTATGAATACGTGGTGAAAAAAGCATAAGAATATATACACGTGGAGGGAATGTGGAGGTAGTGTTCAAGAAAAATGAAACACGTGATATATACAAGTGGGATAAAGTATGGGTCTATACAAGTAGAGTGACATGTGGATATATATGACTGAGATGAAGCCTGGAAAACTGGATAAGTGAAACATGGAAAATATGTACAAGTAGACATGAAATCTGAGGCATATACAAGTGAGTGAAGCATGGATATATATAAGTCACATGGAGCATGTGATTGAAAATATGGTATATACATGTGATGAGAAGATAAGAATGATGTGGAGAAATAAACATATATAGTGTAACACAAATATGACATATAGAACATACGAGAATGGGAATATAAAGGATATACAAGTGAGAGAACATATACACATGTGAAAAAATGATGTAGGAGAAAGAAAAAACCCATGTTAATAGATTCTAGTCCTAAAAAATACTCTCGGTAGAGTCACCACTATGTCCATCCTCATTCCCGGAGAAAGAATCTCCATTTCCACTCGCACGCGCGAGTTGCAGGTTCCCAAAGTACATATAACGACCATCGTCCATGATGTGAAGATGTGTGCGTGTGAATTTGTAGAGACTGGAGTCACCAACCTATTTCACTCAAAACATGCAAACTAAATAGCTATCTCCGATGAGACGTCATAGGAGACTACTAGTTCGTGCAAAACATAAAGTAAATGTAGGCTTAAAGACTATGTTTTGGAATCAAAAGGTGTTAGGTACCCATTATGCCCCTTCGGCCTATAATGGGAAACATAATGTTATCATTCTCCTATATGTGTGTATGGATGTGCATAAATTTATGAAGTGTGTGTCATGTGTATATAAAAGTGTGATACCCCAAAAAATCCATAAATAGATTGATCAGGTCTACCATAATAATCACGAGAATCAAGACTTTTGATAACATTCTTAGTATAAGAAATAAACCAGACTCGAAAGAACAAAGGCAATATAATGAAATACTTAATCCAAATAAAACCAATTCTGATACTATTCACCAACCATATAATATAAATCGTCTCTGAATGTAAAGATATATGTACAACAAACTAAAAATAAAAGATTACAATAAAAGGATGAGCTACACTTACTCGACTTTTACAATTATGGGAGTAAGAAATGGGACATCGCTAGAGATGCTCTCCCAACGATCTCGCATATATAGGAACTACTTCAACAGTAACTTGTAAAAATCGTTTTTAAAAGAAAATGTAACCATCAATCCTATGTATAATAGGATTAAAATTAAATCTGGGTCATATCATAACTACACATCGTCCTCTCTTATTTTAACATATTTTAAGTTATTAGTTACCCAACTTAATAACCTAATATCATGCGGTTCTAACTCCTGAACCCAAATGTTGCCCATGTGATTAAATATTTACATCTTCATTCTTTAATCTTTAGTTTATAATCTTTTTATTTATCTCTTGCATTATAAAACATAAGTTGTGTGGTAGTCTCAAACATATGGTACGACTCACCAAATAACCAATCTACCAATAACAAGCTTATATCTCAAGTCTATACATATTGGGCTATCTCATGCCAATAATAAAATATACACATCTCTAGTATATGCAATACACAAATCCAAATCATAAGTATATAGGTAGACATCCTACTATAGGTCATATACAACTTTATTATAGGAAATATGCAAGCTCAAAACATAAGCACTAAGGTGGGCACCCCTACTATAAGTCATTTACATCTCTAACATAGCATATAAACCGGTACACTATCTCTGGTAGTGTCACACAATAATCATATATTGTAGGAGAAAGACTTTACTCACGTCTAACGTCCATACAAAAGTCCAAATTTTGGCTTGTACAAATAAATGAGCATCTATCGCGAAGGCCTACTCTTATTGCCTTCGAGGGATCTCTCGCGCATACTAGTTATAGTCTTAGGCCGTCCAAAACCTAAGGCCTCATCACGAAAAATGATAAATCACTATGTCTACCCATCAGTCTTATAGCCTACCATACCCAAGACCATATGGAAGACATGTCTCGTGGAATCACTCAATGCACAGGTACCATGACACAGGACCTGGGGTAAAAAGACTATTTATGAATGGAGAATTAGTTTACACATCGAGGCATCACCATGGTTCGCATCGCACGTGTCCCCATAATGGAATCCCTCCCTTAGCACGATACGCCACGAGAACTCACATGTGGTATGCAATGCACATAAAGCACGCAAGTAATTTCCACCCTCATTAACAGGATAAAGTATACACATACATAACCCTCACATATGAAATAAGGTAAATTACTAACACGTATCGACTCGATGCTACCGGGGCATACTAGAATCATTATTATAGAAAGGTATATCACATCCATAATCTTATATTCATCCCATAACACATTAACCCTAACCTCTCGAGTTCCCAATTCTAGGTATAGTCTCACCCTATCGTACATTAAAAACAATACATCAACTGTATTAAATCTCGATTAGTCCAAGTCTATTCACCTGAGCAATAGCGTGTAGGTATAATCGCACACCTAATTTCAATGAAATCACGGAACATAATAGCTACCTCACTTGGGGAAGTTATAACCCAAACCCTATTCACCTAAAGGATATTCGCGCCACTCATACATCAAACCGATTCAAATCAATCTCGACCAACAACCAATCCTCTAACTTACCAATTCCCAATTAACAAACCCAATCTACACTCGGGTGACCTCGAATGCCAAATCCTCCATTTAACCCCTTTAAATGAACGATTTTCCCAAATATTTCTCAAAAATAAATTTCCAACCATTTGAATCATAAGAGTTTATCTCTATTCTATGAGTACATAAAAAATATAGGCCAGCCAATCCTAGGCCTGGGCCTAAAACCCAAAATTCCTAACCAATATTATAAAAGACTAAATAGGATATACCTAATACCACCTGTCGATCGGGATCCTGGGATCGGCCGATCGGTCAACACAGATCCCCCAAAGTTTTGCCCATTACGGGTTTCATCATTTTCAACCCCAATCTTTCTCTCTCCAAACTCCATTAATGAATACAAAAGCTTCCTCTAATCACCCAATTAACATCCAAATGATAAACACACATCGAAACAACAATTGGAACCTATTTCCATCATCAAATCCCAAATCTACACCAAGATTCAAATGAAATCCCAATTTGCTAATCAAGAACCCTATATTATTCAATTTTACAAATTCCCATGGATAGATTCAATTAAACATAGGGTTTTTATGAGACTAACACTATAAAACAGATTTAAATCATCATTTATTAGTTTTGATCCAAGATCATGAAGGAACTAATCATTATAGAGGGGGAATCAACGTCATTAACATCTAGATTATGTTAATTACGAAAATTACTAATTAATTATCAAAAATAAAATTTACACAATAATAGGATTTCGATTTGTAATGAATAGATATGATATTTGTGCACAAATAATCATAATCATATCCCATATAAAACTTGCTTTATGGATTGATTGATAAACCAATCCTTAATTCCACCAATTCTTCCTTTCCTCTTGGTGCCTTCTCTCTCTATCCCCTTTAGTTATTCCCCACTATTTATGATAAAATCATATTCCTAATGACCTCTTACAACCCTTTAATCTCGAAATTGGGTATGAGCACTAAATGGCCTCACCTAAAAGAGCCCCAAAATAACTTTAAATGACAAACCATGCTCGAGCCTTGTACTAACCCAATATGCCTTTAAACCACTATTTTAAACTATAAAAGAACATTCTACACATCATAAAAGTCAATTACCAAATATACCCAAAACAAATAACGAACAAATTGATTATTTAATAATTTCCTAATACGAGTCTGAACATTAATTAATTTAATTAATTAATTACCGCGTCTTAAGTCCAAATTCCAATCCAACTTATATAATACATAACAATATAAATGGTGACATATATAGTCACAATAAGAACACGTAATTAAATTTAACAATTTAATGAATTAAATAATATACATAAAACTACGAGATATTATATTCTTCCCCCTTAAATAAGGACTTTCGTCTTCGAAATTCGAATTAATTTATTTCTAGTCTGAAATCTATGAATATCTCACCTGTAGCGTCCTCCCACTACTATTAATGAATTTACTCAATCTATAACTTAGCATATCTTATGGTATCTCTTATTGTAAATCGCCTTCATCTATATTCTCAACGAAACTAATCTATCGTTAAAACACCAACTTGACAATAAAGGATTTCTTCTGTCATACTCCCGAAGAAGTGCACCGTGCATACTAATGGTGGTAAGGTGAGGTTAAACAGCGACGGCCTCAGAATACCTAAACATTATAAAAGGAACTTCATCTGGATGACTACCTCTATAAGAACATGGTCTCCACAATTCCTAGAGGTCACTAATAACACATGACCTCCCTCTTGAACCTATGAGTCAAGCCTCCGCTCGTCCTCCATTTCCCTTACCAGTTCCATAAAAACTTTCCATTCTTAATTGCGAACACACTATTCTTGTAATACCCGTGTCCGAGATTTTATTTGTTTCCCATGTATATTATATTTATGTATAACTCTTAGGATTTTGATCAATATATTTCACTGATTGTTATTGGTTATTGAATATTCTTGTGACCGTTGTGGAATTTGTTTTGGATTAATTGGGAGAATATAGAATTTTGAGGTCCAAACAGGAATGTGTGTCATTCGAACGAGATACCCTTCTCATTTAAACAAAGACACTTTTGGTTCGAACGAGAAGTCCATCTCGTTTTAAACAGGATTCTAACAAAGATCGAATGAACCTCATTTGCCTAAGATTTTCACCCTCGTTATTATGTTGTTCGAACGAGGTGCAATCTCGTTCGAATGCCTAGATCTGATATTGTTAATTTCGAGTTGCCCTTGTGTGCTATCATGTTTGGTGCCCTTGATTTGATGATGTGTTAACTTATGGTGAACCCATATGATTAAAACGTGATAGGTGTGGTAGGCTTGAGTTTTAAAATGATTTTGTGGGTTATTTTTGGGTTATAAGAAAAGAGAAAGGGTGGGTCTTCCCCACCATTTTTCTTTAACATATTTCCTCTCTGTCTCTCTCTAAGTTTCAAGAGTCCATCTTCTTACCCAACCATTTTCCACCATAGTTCCACCTTTCCACCACATAAATACACCATTTTCAAGCTTTTTCTCCACCCTTAAGCATTTGTCAAAGAAGAAGTGGGCAGAGCCAAGCTAGTAGGAGAGGTTTTGGAGCATTTTAGAGAGACTTTGGAGTTTTTGGAACTAGGAACTTCCATCTTCATCTTCTTAGTTGTATCCTCTTCAAACTTTGAGGTAGGATTTCTCTCTTCCTCAGATTTCAAGGTTTCTAGCTATGAAAAGTGTATAAGAAGCATGTTATATGATATTTAGTGCCAAAATGAAGTTATTTGCCAATATATAAAAGTCTTGCAAAAAATGGATTTTAAAGAAGACAAACTCTAAATGGGTCTTTTATTAATAAATGGCATTTTTACCTTTAAATGTAAAAAGAAAGCATGAAAAATATAACCTCGTGATTTATATCTTATTTAGTTCATTTTTAGGAATTTCTAGGCTTGAAATCCTTCCTAACATGTGTGGAATCATGTAGCATGATAGAAAATGGAATTTTAGACTTGATAAATCATGTTGAAATGGGTTTGATGAGGAAATAATTAAATGTGGAAAAACAACCTTAAATATGTGTTATAAATATTATTAGGATGAAGAAAAATGATATTTGAAGTTACATTGAATAATAGGGATAAGTAATGGACATTTGGCTAAAATGGTCTTTAATTGATTGAATGTATTTTATGTAGTAAGACATAAAATAATGAAGTATGATTTTGGACATAAAATCATAAAAGGAATGTTTTGAAACAAAATGTTGATTTTTCTCAGTGCCATAATGAATTAAGTAAGTTTTTCACCAAGTTATGACGAAAGAAAGGGGAAAATGGTAATTTTAACAACTTGAGGATCCTAGTGGTTACATTTCCTCGTTAGACCTTATCGATCATTTTTTGGTGAAAAACGGATATAATTGATATAATGTCACGTTGACAAGGCGAAATAGTGATATGAACCATAAAAAGGATGAAAACGGTTAAAGATTGAAATAATGTGCACATTAGTAAAAATGTTAAAACACATTAATATGGACTCGAATGACACCAGGAATAATTAAAAAGGGCCCGGAGCCTTGGGGTGAAACACCCAAAATCACTAGCCAGAGCATATGGTAGCATAGTCGGAGGTGTGGAGCCCCTTAAAGTATGTGGTTATTGGAAGATTCCAAGAAAAGATAATGAAAATGGAAACGATAGTGATTGTGCTTGAAAATGATTAAGTAAGACAACCTAATGAAATGTACTAAATGGACTCGCAAATAAAATATGGTTAATAGTCCCTAGACCCAGTAAAGGGCGGTATGAAACGGTTAAATATGAGTATGAGCTCATCGCTTAAGTGCATTGCATAATAATTGCATCAATACCCGCTATATTGTTAAATATTTTTGGGATTGATTAAAATACAAGTTATATGTATAGTATTTTTGTAGAAAACATATAGGTTAGTACTACCCATCCTGCTGAGCATTCTTTCACCCCTATTTTTATGTTAAAACCCCCACCCCCACCCCAGGTATTTCGAGTAGGGACATCGGGGTGGATGCTGGTAAGGCCCCATAGGATAACCAACGTCGTTAGTGGCTCTGTAGTTTTAATGAAGTTATGTTTTGGAACATTATTCATTTGGGACTTTAAACATTTTACTAGGGCATTTAGCTATAGATTGTAATAATACATGGATGATTATGGTTTATTTTTTAGTTAATTAGTATTGTGGATTAAATCGGATTTTTCATAAATAAATCTTGTAAATTGACTTAATTACTTAAAGTGGCCACCCATTTTTTCAACTTAAAAATAGTAAATTAATCATTGATAAATGGTGAAATTAAAAGGGTTTTTATTAAGTAATATAATTGGACTTCCCCCTCCCCCTCAACTCCTTGACTCGGTGTGGTTTGACCCGACGGTGACCCAAACCCGGGTCGGGACGTTATAATTCTGCAAGGTGTACTAATCACAGTCCGATGCTAATGGCTTACCTAACTCATAACTCTAATCAACTTGCTTAATCTATCTCTCATAACCCCCAAATAGTCCCTTGTCCCCCTTGTAACCCCTAGATCGTATCACAATCAAATGAGTATACTTTATTATCTCAATACTCCTACTCGTTTATGGAACGTAATGTGAATCACCAAATACGCACCTTGGTCAAAACCACCTCTTTTAGATTGGTAATCCCCTCGATAAAAAGATTTCCTCGAAAATGCAACTTGCTCCTATCCTCAATTGGAGAAAGGACTTATTCCTAATTACTATTTACATACCTAGTCTTAGTATATTTCAACGTTGGGGCATAAACTTTCCTTAATGATAGATTTGGGTATAGTGGACACCACTATTACATTATTCTCTCTTTAAAGAGGTATCGTCGCAATTCACAGCGAACTACCCATTCATGTGGTCAAAAACCCACTAAAGACTCGCCCGTGCCATATTGAGCTAAAAAACCACATTCAAGATATACTCCACCTGATTGCACCACTGATGATAACTCACCAAGTTTCAATTTTATAAGATGACACTTTCCTCGACTGGCCCAATCGGTCGTTTATACGTAACATCCAATAATCATCCTGTATCTTGACCCTAACCTGCTCCTGGGAGACAAAACTTTCACTTAGTGAACCGTACCTCTTTTTTAACTCCATCAAAGTAACGCCATCACCAGATGCTTAAATCATGCTCAAGTAATATATTTCATAAATGAGCTCAATTAATGAACAATCAATGAAAGAATAGTGACATTACCGACAAATTCAACGTTTTCAAGGAGGAAAGAATAGTGTATAACACTCACAAATGAAGGTATGTTTTTAATCTCACTTATGTAAGAATACACAATGCAGTAAAATATTATCGAGTTATAAAAATCTTAAACCAAAGCATTAAAACAAGAAAAGTTCATGTGCTCATGGGATTAAAGTTTAATTCATGAAGTTATTCATAATATCAATGATTTGAGGACTAAAGTCTAATAACTTCTAAAATCGAGAACATGCATCATTGAATGGTCTATTAGATCGGGAATTTATTGAAATTTATCATCGAAAACAAGGGCAAAATGCCCAACAAAAGAGAAAAAAGAAAGAAAATATCTTAGAAACTTTTCCATGTTCTTACAAAAAAGCATGCTTGGTAATGAAATGTGATCAAATCAATGAAACTACACAACTAATGGATAGAATATCCCACACTCCCTAACTAAAATATTGCATTGTCCTCAATGCAAATCAAGAACACAACATAAAAAGATAAAAAGAAAGATATTACCCAAAATGAAGCGATCTCCAGATAGCACAAGTTCATTGAATCTACAAAATATGTTAGAACCAAGTATAACAAATAAGAATAATAAAAAGTTTAACTAATTACACTAGATAATAAGTAAAGAGAAAAAAAAACTAACTATTTACAACTTACAGTTTTAACTTCTAACTAACTATACACTAGAATTTGAAATTTTTTAGGGTCCACCCAAAATATGATTTGACTTTTAAGGATCAACGGTGGACCCTCCCTCGAGTGCATGCCTCTCAAAAAATAAGAATTTCGTTTGAACAACGGAAGGCATGTCTAAGGCATAAGATATGAACCATCGCCAATTAAAAATTTGAGATGGGTGATTAGGGATTTGGATACTAACGGGGACAAGTACAATTGGGATCCAAGAAAAATGGAATCACCTCCTAAAGGTTTTTCATGTAGAATGGGAGGCGAGGCACACAAAGAGGAAAAATCCATTTGGAAAACAATTCAAGCAAAGAGTCCTCGTCGGTAAAGGATTTAAAAGTTTCAAGGACTCATAGGAATCAAGACGTACTTCTAATGGTTCACTAACGGTAAACGAAAATGGTGATGAAATAAATTCACTCTCAAGTAATTCATCATCAAAATGAGATTGAATTTCAGGGGAGAAAGACTTGCTTTCAATGAAATGTTCTTTAAAAATTTGAGGTGAGACACAAGCCTCAACCTCCTCGTTGATTTCCACACAAGAACTAATCTCACTGTAAAGTGTTTCTATTTTCAAACCAACATTAATAACGTTATCCACGCTTTGGATAAAAAGAAGCAGGGTTTCTTCCAAAGTAGGCTTCCTTGGCTCTAGAATCGCGGATTCCTCATTTGGTTGAAATTCTTCTTCAACTTTAAAAATATCAAAAGAAAAATCGTCATTGGATTCAAATAATGCGTCCAACTCAAGCTTCTAAAAATGATTTTCTTCCCGATATATGTGTTCAAGACTTTCATTCTCAAGAATTCGAAGGCCTTCACGCACAATAATAGGTGGAGACGCGGATTCTTGAGAACGTAAAGTTTAAGAACTATTCCTAAATAAAGAACCATTAAAATTACCGACATTACTGTAAAAATAAGACATGATTACCGAATGGTTTGTAGATGGAAAATCCACGTAGAAAGGTGTGCGAACAAAATTCAAAGTTTCTTGGCGCTCAAATGTGCATTCCTACAGAAAAGGTTAAAACAAAGAATACAAATACAAAAGAAACAAATACTACAAAACAATAAATCAACTACAATCTATAACAAAACAGTCCCCGACAACGGCGCCATTTTGATGCGAAGGGAACCGCGTGTCCATGTAAACACGTTGGTCGTTGTTATCGGCTCCCGACCGTGATGCAAAAAACTTAAACTCTAATTACACTCAAATGGAGTATAGCGGTAAGTTCGGGTATCAAAAAATCCACAGGGAGTGTTCGACAGACTTTAATTGATTTATTACTTCTAAAATAAAAGTGTAAAAGGTGATGGGTTTAAAATGGGAAAAGGGGGCAAAATAAGAAGTTAAAACTAAATAAGAATTAATAAAACGAGAGTCAGGATCACATCCCCGCCATGGGCTAAACAACGCATAATTATAATTTCGATTCGAAAATATTTAACCGAACATATTCAATTGATTATAAGCATCACACATGGAGGAATTTAATAAAAAAATGCAGGATACAATAATTAACCAAAAAAGGTCATGCAAAATAAATTCGAAATATCACTATAAACACTAACGTTGCGTGACAAAGAAAGTTAAACGCATAGCATTCCGACTTTGATACACGAGCTTTCAATTAAATGTGATTTTACACAAAACCTAACTTTCAGAGCTCAAGACCCATTAATTGCAGAAACATGACCCCAACCCTTAAACTAAGGAAGATACATAATGAAAGACATAAATAATCCTAATTAACCAACATAAATAATAAATAAATAAAAATAAACTAACTACAAATCAAGGAAATGAATATTAAAGCAAGACATAAAGCATAAACAAAGGAAATAGACAATGAATAGTACTAAACTTACATAAATGGATAAATACCCGAGCGAGAGAGAGGAAAAGGAAGCTCCCCAAATACAAACCCTAAAATCTAATATAAATGAAAATATCTCCCTTACAAATAAAACAAAATGTTTTTTATATAGTAAGTGGAAAAGAAAATAAAGGGAAAAGAATTAAAAAGGAAGAAACCACCCAACATCAGGTAGAACTGGTCAACCAGGTATTACTTGAAAAGTCCTCTAGTTCCTTCATAGACAAAATGCTTAATTACTGGTATATCGGGGGCTCAAGACCGATCGACCGATTCCCGATTTTCTGGTGTCCTTTGGCCATTGCATGGGAGAAAAGGAGCTTTAAGGAATCGGCCATAACTTCTTCGTCTGAAATCCAAACGGCCTGTCATTTATGGCCACGCGAAGCTAACTCAATGAACTACGCTTATGTGGAATTCCACTAGGCCGAAGATGAAGTATAAAATTACTAAATTTCACTTGAAGTTGAGTCAGAAGACAAAATTTCCTCGAAAAATAACCAATTCACACCTTAAGCATTTCAATACCTACAAAAACTCAATTATGCCTAGCAAAGCATGTTAACATACAAAATAGAGATTGTCTCATTAACGAGCATAAATATATTCATAAGGAACACAAAAGTGCTAGAATGCATAAAGATAAAGGGCACAAATACACAATATTCGTGTCCTATCAATTAATGATTTAATAAGCTAATGAGAGACATAGCTACTTAAGAAATGGAAGTTAGATAATACTCGAGTCAGGGTAGTGAGTTTTGCAATAATACTAGTTAGGCAGGGTAATGTAACTAGGTGGGTTAAGATGTAAGTGATACGTGTGCACAATAGTTAAGAGCTGAGGGGTAATCTCATGAGAGTGTGACATCAGCTTAAATAAGGAAATTTAAACTGCATATTTATTTATTGCATCTTAATTACTTGCTAAATATTTTAAAAATTTTTGGGCTCTGACCCGTTTCAAATCTATTTTCAAAACTTTTAGGTGCCCAACCACAAGGACGCCAAGGATAATTGTTCTTTCCAGGTACACATAGCTGCAGCTGATGTGGAAGCTTGCAGGATTCTTGAGTAGCCTATTTCATTCTTGATATTATAGATTAGGTTCTTTATTCTAGTATTGTTGAGAATGTTGCCCCTTTTATTTATACTTATGTTTTTAGACTTTTCTTAGTTGGTTGATTTATTATATTAGATTCTTACCCGATGGTTTATTCGGGAACCTTAATTGTTTATCTCAGTTTTAGACTTTATCTGGTGTTTCATTTATATTATCATTGTGTATGGATTTATTGTGTATTGGTCATCCTTATTTTATGTTTATGAAAGATAAAATTTGGCATTGCTTGTTAAAGTAATTAGGTGGTTAGTAATTAATTATGTTTTGACACTGATGCTAAGAATGATCCATATGAGACCAACATTTTATTTTGGTAGAGGGTCGGCCACCCATTATTTTAATATGCGGGGTGTCATACCCAACCCAACGATCTAAAATATCATGCGGTTCTAACTCCCAAACCCATATGTCGCCAATGTGATTAAAGTTTTACATCATAATTCTTTAATATTTAGTTTATCATCTTTAGGTTTATCTCTTTCATTATAAAACAAAGTTGTGTGGTAGTCTCAAACCTACAGTACGACTCACCAAATAACTAATCTATAAATAACATGATTATATCTCAAGTCTATACACATTGGACTATCTCATTCCAATAATACAATATACACATCTCTAGTTTATGTAATACAAAAATCTGAATCATAAGTATGTAGGTAGGCATCCCTATTATAGGTCATATACAACTCCATTATAGGAAATATGCAAGTCCAAAGCATAAGCACATTGGTAGGCACCCCTACTATAAGTCATATACATCTCTAGCATAACATATAAACTAGTACCATTATATCTAGAGATGTGTATATTGTAGGAGAAAGACTCTACTCACATTTAACGTCCATATAAAGGTACAACTGTCGGCTTGTACAAATAGAGGAGCATCTCTCATGCCACATATAATGAAGGCCTAGTCTTATTACCTTTAGGGATCTTTCACGCATACTAGGTATAGTCTTAAGTCATCCCAAACCTAAGATCTCATCACAACAAAGGATAAATCACTACGTCTACCTATCATTCATATAACCTACCATACCTAAGGCTATATGAAAGAAATATCCACGTGGATCCTCTCAGTGCATAGGTACCTAAACATAGGACCTTGGAGTAAAAAAAACTATTTGCCCACGGAGAACTCATCTATACACCGAGACATTACTGCGATCCGCGTCACACGTGTCCCAATAATGGAATCCCTCCCCTACCACGATACACCATGAGAACTCACACAATCTGCATTCCACATAAAGTACACAAGTAATTTCCAACCTCACTAATGGGATAAATCATACGCATACATAACCCTCACAAATGGGTTAAGATAAATCATGTACATATACCGACCCTACACTGCCACTTCATACTAGCATCGTTATCATAGAAATTTATATCACGTCTATAACCTTGTATTCATCCCATAATACATTAATCGTAACCTATTGGATTCCTGTTTTAGGTGTAGTCTCACCTTATCGTACATTAAAAACCATACATAAACTATATTCAATTTTGATTAGCCCATGTCTATTCTCCCAAGGCATATCGTCTAGGTATAATCGCAAATCTAATATAAATGAAATCAAGGAACATAATAACTACTTCACTCAGGGAAGTTATAACCCAAACCTATCTCACCCTAAGGATATTCAAGCCACTCACACATCACAACGATTCAAATCAATCCCAGATAACAAGCCCAATCTTCTTACTTACCAATTTCCAATCAAAAAACCCATTCGACACTCGAGTGACCTCTAATGCCAAATCCTCCATTTAACCCCTTTAAATCAATAATTCTCCAAAATATTCAAATACCCCAAAAATCAATTTTTAACCATTCGAACCATAAGAATTTATCTCTATTCTATGAGCACATAAAACCTATAGGCCGACCAATCCTAGTCTTAGGCCTAAAACCCAAAATTCCTAACCAATATGACAAAAGCCTACATAGGCTCTACCCATCACCACCGATCGACCGAGGTCCTGGGACTAGTCGATCAATTAACACATATCGCCCAAAGTTTCCTCCATTACGGGTTTCTTCATCTTTAACCACAATTTTTCTCTCTCCAAACAATATTACCAAATAAAAAAAGCTTCCTATAAGCACTCAGTCAATATCCAAATGATAAAAACATATCAAACCAACAATTGGAACCTAATTCCATCGTTAAATCCCAAATCTACACCAAGATTCAAATGAAAACCCTATTTCCTAATTAAGAAACCTAAATTATCCAATTTTACAAATTCTCATGGATGGATTTAATTAAACATGGAATTTTTATGAGATTGACACTATAAAACAGATTCAAATCATCATATATTAGTTTTGATCCAATTTCATGGAGGAATTAATCATTATAGATGGAAAATCAACATAATTAACATTTATAGTATGTTAATTACGTAAATTACTTATTACTTATCTAAAATCAGATTTACACAATAATAGGATTTAGATTTATAATGAATAGATTCAATATTTGCGCACATACAATCATAATCATATTCTATATAGAACTTGACTTATGCAATGATTGAGAAATGAATCCTTAATTCCCCCAAATCTTCCTTTCCTCTTGGTGCTTTCTCTATCTAGCCCCTTCAGTGTTTCCCATTGTGTTTGTGATTAAATGAGATCCCTAATGATCTCTTACAACCCTTTGATCCCGAAATTAGGATTGGGCCCCAAATGGGCATCGCTTAAAAGAGACTAAAAAAACTCTAAATGACTTAAAACCACGCTCGAACCTTGTACTAACCCAATATGCCTTAAAACCATTGTTTTAAACTATAAACGAACATTCTAGGTGTCCTAAAAGTCAATTACAAAATATACCCAAAATAATAGCTAACAACTAGGTTATTTAATAATATCTCGATACGAGTATGAATATTAATTAATCACCGTGTCTTAAGTCCAAATTCCAATCCAACTTAAAGTAACACGTAACAATATAAATTGTGACATCTCTAATCAAAACAAACACATAATTAATTTTCACAATTTAATTAATTAAATAATATGCATAAAAATACGGGGTATTATAAAAAGTGTATAGCTGAAAAGCGAAATCATCGTATCCACATACTGGGAAGACGAGAATGAATCATTCTAAAGAGTAAAATGAAAGAAAAATGTGTAGAGGTGACTAAAATGAACAATACGTCGGATCGTGACTCACTATGTAAAGGTGAGTACTCGTGTCAACGGGATTGCTAAAATATATGATAAAATAGGTAAAAATAACTAAACTATGAGCGATGTAATAGAACGTAACTCACTAAGAAAAAGTGAGTACAAGTGTTAACGGGACCGCTAAATAATGATAAATATAAATAAATTAAGAAAATGAATAAATTGTAGATAAACACAAAAATGAGCACGTAAATGGGACTCAAATCTAGAAAGTAATTCTGAAACTTTTACGCAGACAAAATAGCATCAAAATCCACGTAGTTCATATGAAAAAATGAGGTGGGGTCTAACCTATAATTCGAAATTAGAGTTTGTCGTTATGTTTGTAATAAAGTGCACGAAAAGATTGGTAAAAGTGAAGAAACTTTAATTTAGGATTTGGGGAATAAACTCTCTTTTTTAGGTTTTTTTACTTATGAAAATAGGTTTAAAAGTAATATATGATAAAAAGTGAGTTTAATAGGGGAAGAGAACACGAATGAACTAAGAAATGTGCTAAAATTAACAAAACATATAAAGTAACAACAAATTGACAAAGTAGAATGAAGAGGATTTAAACCTTCTAAATTATTTGAATTTTTATTATTGCATGTAAAAGGTGGTGGTGGATAGTGAAAAGTGATGAGGTAAGAGGTAGTGCAAGGAAATATTTTTAGGAGTGATGTAATAGGGACGAGACTGTGGGATCTTTAAAAGTGAGATCAGAGTTTTTAACATAGGATACCCTAAAAGGTTAAAATGGCGATGCTTCCCCTTAAGGGTGTGTCAGTCGTCATATAAGCTATCCTCCAGCCTGAAGGCTATCCATATAAAGTCCCACCTGCCACTCAGTAGGGAGGGTGCCAATTGGGAAGCGAAAATGGACTTTTTGGTAAAACGACTATAAAATGGAAGTCGTAAGTCCAATTTGCTCACATTCGGGATTGTTGGAAAGAGGTTCAGAGTTCTACGAAAGCGTGTTGAGATACTCTCAGGTTCGAGAGTTGACCGAAGTCAAATTAGGCTCGAAGAGCATCCAATTGTTCTCCGATTAAGGTTTGAAGGAGGACCGGAGGACCAGGGTTTGAAGGCACTTTGTTTTGACCCTATTAAAGAGTGTGGGGTGTCTACACATCTGATATTGATTGTTTAATTTGTATTGAAGAGGTTGAGACTAAAACAAGGTGAATTAAATTGGTACTTACAAAGGGTAAGATTTATATTATGGAGTTCTCGCTTGCGATCCCTATCTAGTTTGATAAAGATATTTAATGCAACTTGTCAAGATTTATTTTAGTCATATGATTTCTTTTGAGTTTGTGTTCATCTTGCATCTTGTGAAAGATATTTTGGAAATCACCAATATGCCTTCTCAAGATTTGTGGGATAAGGCATCAAGATATTTTGAATGCTACGTATCCGATGAAAACCATAAAGAAACTCATCCAAAAATTAGGAGATGATGGATTTGACACTATTATTGCGAAGGTGAAGTATTTTCGTGAAATGCATACATTAAATGTCCCAAGTATGATGCTTTGTAGCAAGATAAATTTACCACTATTGAATACTATTGTATCAATATTTTTATTGCTACAATAGACTCTCATCGATCAGTTGAGCAAACTTGTTTTTAGCTCTTTTTGTTTTATTACAACTATAGAACATGCATTTTCAACTATGAATCACATCAAATTTAAGCTTTGGAATAAAATGGAGAATGAATATGTTAAAAAAAATGGTCTATATTGAAAGGGAAACACCAAGACACTCAATTATAGATGGTTTTCATGATTTGAAAATACATTTTGTGCAATTTGATAAAGTTTTGATATTTTTTAAAATAAAGAATTGGTTTTTTTCCGCAAAATTTTTACCTTTTTATTGATGAATCTCTCTCTCTCTCTCTCTCTCTTTGTATATATACATGTATTATTGTTAAGATTTTCTTTACAAATCTCTCCCCTGAAAGATTATATTGTGGTTTTTGGCTCCCTCGCCACGACTTCTCAATTTGATCAATGAGATATGATGATAAATAAGGGCTTTGTAGCAATTTTTTGGGGTAGTGTCTGAGAGATTGTTGGTCTGAAGGTAAGTAGATGATGGCGATTTTCTTTTTTTCACACCCCGTTAATGGAGGTGGTGGTGATTACTAGTGGCAAAATGGGCCACAAATTATAAATCAATCCATATTAGCCCATACATTTAAATATGAGGCCCACATTCAAAAACTATGATTCAAATATGAAACCCATATTTAAAATGTATGATTCAAATATGGAGCCCATTAACAAAATATATTAGTCAAATATAGAATTCATCTTTAAAAGTTATGAATAAAATATGTTTATTTTTTTTACATTATTTACTTGGAATTATAATACTCACTTGGATAGAAAAAAATGAATTGGTGTAACTCGTATTTAGCCCAACTCATATGTGACCCAGTCCACATTTGTCCCACCCATATTTGACTCGGGCGGTAGTTTTGCCACTACTAATGGTGATTAAATGAGTCTTAGTCCATATGAATGAGTGTAAATATGGTGGGGGGCTCCAAAAAAAAAACTTTTCTTTTGACAGACTTCGATGGATGGTTAACTTCTTTTAATTTAATGGATCTTGTGCGTAATAGGACCAAATTATCCCCCCCCCCCCCCCAAAAAAAAAAAAAAAAAACTTTTCTTTTGACAGACTTCGATGGTTAACTTTTTTTTATTTAAAGGATCTTGTGCGTCATAGGACCAAATTATCCCCCCCCCCCCCCCAAACAAAAAACTTTTCTTTTGACAGACTTCGAGGGTTAACTCCCCCCCCCCCCACCCCCTCACCCCAACCCACAAAAAAAAAACAGATTCTACTTTGATTGTATTAGCAAGACAACAATTTTTTAGTAGAACTTGGTATCTGTTATAACCAAATTGATAATTGAGGCAATTACTTCAATGTTCGACCAGAAAAATAAAATCAAAAACTAGTTGTAAATTACGAATATGTTCACTCCATATCTTTTTTTTATCTTTATCTGTAAAACCAAAATAAAAACCATAAACTTGTGTGACCATGTGCTCATCAAATAAAAAATTAGCATATAATCGATTAATGTTAAAACAGACAATACCCTTAATCTGTGCATGATATACTCAAATGGCCCCTTATATAACACCCAACAAAGATAAAAAATCAATGACTGAATAACAAGCAAACATGGATCCATGTGTACAGAAGCTCAGAGACGAACTGTGTTTGAAGAATCTCGACGATTGAACTATTTCTCCACGGTAAGGTATGGTTTAGTGTGTGAATGATTTTTGTGTGCGTAATGAAGGATTAACAGTTCTTCATTTTTCTTCTGTATGGGAACAAGCCCATTTGTGTGGGTTTAAATAAAGTGGGGGCTTTATACAGAATCAGTGGGTTTATTTGAAAGGTGTTTTGCCTTTAACTCTTAAATTACAAAAGTTATAAAAGGACATGGGTACCCCTTTTAGGAGCCCCCGATAACAACGATTCTAAATAGACATCAATTCTCTAGTAAAAAAAATGGGACATTCCCATTTCAATCCTATTAGATCTTTTTTTAGACAATCTAGTCCCACCATATTTTTCCCTTACGTATAAGTCCTACTCTTAATTTTTTGGAACTTTTTTTCACAATTTTACCCTTTTAAAACCAACAATCCGTAACTTCCTTGAGAAAGTTACATTAGTGGTTATATTTTTTTTTAATCTTCAAATGATCATAACGTTTAATTGACATATCCATTTTTCGCAAACTTACTATTTTTGAAATCTGCTCGACGAGATCTATCATACAAGATCCATGAAGCCTATATAATTTCAAAGAAAAAAAATTACACAGACAGTAAACTTTACTGTATGCACCAGAAAGAGAAATAAGTTTATATCTGTAATATTTTCACAAACAGTAACATTTACTATGTTAATATATATACACACACACACACACACAGAGTGGATCCAAACCATTTTTTTCAAAATTATTTAGGGTATGCCCGTGCCTGAAGGCACGATGACAATTCTCCCAAATATAAAACATGTGGTCAAATCATAAAAAATTTATATTATAGTATATTATTCCAAAGTATCAATCGAGGTCACTTTTCCTAAAGGACAAATATTTATTTCAAAATTATTTAATCGAGTATAATTTTAATTCCAAAAATTTATTTTCAATGCAAATAAAGGCAAAAACTAATTTGTCTTATAAAAAAGTTATAAAAATATTTTTTTGAAAAGAGTTAATTTTAATAAAAACTAATTTATTTTTAAAATTAGATTTTTAAAATAAATTTATAAAAACTATTTTCCAAAAAATACATAAATAATGTTTCAAAAATGTCAGATTTAATTCATAAAAATTACTTTTTTATTTAGGAAAATATTCTTTATAATTATAATTAAAAAAACTTATTTATAAAAGTCACTTTATAAAGAAAATGTCTTATGCACAAATCATTTTTTATATTTATGAAAAAGGTCATATTTATAAAAAAGTTTTATTTTAAATATTATCTAATACTTGTTTATTTATAAAAAATACCACATAATTTTTTTAAAAAGAAATTAAAAAAGGTTGCATCGATTTAACTAAAGACACACTTAATCTAATGAAATTTATTATCCATATTCCTAAGACCATGCATAATCATATTCCCATGTGATGATAGTACAAGCTTTATCAAAAGAAACGCTTTCCCAAAACACACACTTTCTTATTGTCTACCATGCATTTATTAAGTGTGTTATTTAGTAGGTTCGACATTTTGAATAAGATCATTTGGAAATTTCCAAAACATTTAACCTAATATTAAGTTTGTGCCATTTAAGTTGTGTGTAAAAATTTTGTGGGGTTAGATCAAGTTTCGGGGGAATTAAAATTTAATAAATGCAAAAAAAAAAATGCAATTGCAAAAATATAAATGGATCGTACCAAACATTTACTTCTTGAATACAAATTAGAAAACGAAAACAATGTCTATAAATAATGCATTAGAAAATGAAAACAATGTCTATAAATAATGCCATGCGTACTAAATTTTTAACGAACAAATATCGATGTGATCAATAATGACAGTTAAATAATAAATAAAAAGTGAAACTAATAACTTGAGTTTTCTTTATTGGATGAAAAAACAAAGGAAAAAGAAGAAAATCTCGATTCAAAATGTTAGTTAACAGTTTTTCACTTCAAATTTCTCAACATCACCTATAGAATAACTATAATTCAAATGAAAACATAAATAAACAAAAATAACATTCGTGAGCATAATTGACTCATGATCATGACCATTCATTGCAAAACATTCTTCATGAAAAATAATGGACAAAAATAATAATTAATATCTGATAGATACATTAAAGCCATGTCCACCAAAACCCATATTAATAATAACCAATAACAAAATAAATAAGTGGTCTTATCTTTAGTCTAAACAAAGAGGAATTGTCAAACTAAATCATCATGCTCCGAACCACACCTGCTTTAAACCACATCCAATATCAGATTCACGGATATTTTTCCACCAAATATGCTCCTATTGAGACAAAACCTTAAAACTCCATAGAAATAGAATTGCAAATAAATCAACCTTAAAACTCCGGCCTTGGTCCGCGCATCAATGATGCCATCGGGAGTATCGTCGGCGCTATGTTTGGCCTGATTTGA
This sequence comes from Sambucus nigra, assembly GCA_949130495.1. NCBI lineage: Eukaryota > Viridiplantae > Streptophyta > Magnoliopsida > Dipsacales > Adoxaceae > Sambucus > Sambucus nigra. The sequence goes on from OX422208.1 coordinate 592,447,867, forward strand.
ATGAAAAGTCTTCAACCTGGATGTTTTCTTGTGGGATCATTTGGAATGTTGAAGAAATTACTAAATGTTCCACTCCATCCCGTGATCGCCATCGGGTATTAGCGTTGAACCAGACCTAACTTTTGAATGAACAGAAATAATAAAAATAAACAAATTGTTTTAGAGATCTTTTGACAGTACCATACTTGATGGAAAATATAGTTGGGGGAAGATAAAAAAAATTAACATTATTGGATCTTTTTCCATGAAACGAATATATTAATGTCCATGTGTGTGATTCCAACCCACACCCCTCTATATCTCTCTTGACAAAAATGGACACACCAACCCAGCTAACCTAAACCCAACTCCCACATGCTACAAAACCCTCCTACCTGTAGCGTGTTTCCAAGGGTATTAGGAAAATAGATCTAACCCCAAAAGCATGAGCAGAGAAATGTGTGCAGAAGAAATGGGTATCGTATGGTAGCGTTGGTGATGGGCATTGCCCCTCTACTTTTAAAACCTCCACGAACCTTTCCACGCATCTCCGTACTCGTCATCGGTGCCCAGTCTCCACTGCCTTAGGACGCCGGCATTCTCGGCCTCTAAAATCACAAAATAAAAACACTTAGAGCCTACAGTAGCCATTGTTTTGAATCCAACTAAAACAAAAAAAGAATGCTTACAATTGGTTCACCTGAGAAGCACAAAAATGATTAACAAAATGCAAAGAAAAATAGAAAGGGTTGGTTCACCTGAGAAACATCAAACTCACTTTGAGAGAGACGGAGAGGGTGAACAGGATGGGGTAGAATGCGAAGAGGTTATGTGGTGCCGTCTAAGAGTGAGAGAGAAGATTTTGTCGTGTTTTAGAAGTGGGTGATTGTCCTATAGAGATAGAAGCATTTGTGGGTTAACATGCGTTTGTGGGTAATTGTCCAACAGAGAGAATCATGTGGCATACGTGTTCTGCACAGTTCAAGACTACAAAGCAAGCACGGTTATTTTGCAAGTTAACGTGCATTTGTTGGCTCGAGACAATAATTAAAAGTTGACATCTGATAAGGTATACTTTTTTGACCAAATAATCTTCTCGAGTTCAAGCCAATCACAACCGTTAATCTCTCACAGCTCTTCTCAACCGTTAATCTATATTACCTCGAGCCTTGTGCTCTATGTCAAAGCATTCACAACCGTTAGATTTAAATATGTGGCAAATTGTAGGTTTTTTAATTACTTTGGTAAGTAAACATAAGTGATTTTGACCAAAGTACCCTCAATTAAAGTATAAATTTGGTAGGTAAAAAAAGAGGGAGAAATCATAAATTTGAGGGGCAAAATAAGTAGCGTAAGGAAAATTTATCTAGATGATATCATCAACCAAACTTGTGACATACATCAGTTTTATACTTTATTTTATTTATATATATATATATATATATATATATATATACGGTGGATCCAAACCTCTTTTTTCGATATTATCTTATTCTCAACGGTCCGCGCTAGCGGCATCCAATCCCCACCACCACCCACCCCCATTATCGGAGCTACAACAACATTCATTAGAGATATGATTTGGGTGACATGGGGTGCCGCTGGTGCAGACCTTGGGAAATAAGAGAATATTGGATAAATGGAATTTGGATCCACCGGAGCTCCAGTTTGGGGTGAGTAGGGTTGACATTGGGTTAGGTTTATATCTGTAATATTTTCACAAACAGTAACATTTATTGTGTTACAACACACACACACACACACACACACACACTATATATATATATATATATATATATATATATATATATATATATATATATATATATATATATATATATATATATATATATATATACGGTTGATCCAAACCTCTTTTTTATGATATTGTCTTATTTTTAACGATCTGCGCTAGCGGCATCCCATCCCCACCACCACCCACCACCATTGTTGAAGCTACAACAACCTTCATCAGAGCTCTGATTTGGGGTGACATGGGATGCCGCTGGCGCGGACCTTAGGAAATAAGAGAATATTGGATAAATGGGGTTTGGATCCACCGAAGCTCCGATTTTGGGTGAGTAGGATTGGCATTGGGTTAGGTTTATATCTGTAACATTTTCACAAACAGTAACATTTATTTTCCATGTTACTATAATTTAGCCTATATTTTCTATGCGCACTGTCAGGTGACACATGTTCGGTCCGCACTCTTAAAATGCGAATTGTTTGATCCGCACTCTTAAAATGCGGAGATGTTCGATCCGCACCGTCAGGTGATATATATATATATATATATATATACACACACACACACACACACACAATATGCTCCTATTTTTAAAGTTCTGCACCACTGGCACCTAATGTCACCCCTACTCACCCCAAACCGGCGCTCCGGAGGATCTAAATCCCATTTATCCTATAGTCTTTTTTTTTCAAAGGTCTATTTTTAAAGTTCTGCACCACTGGCACCTAATGCCACCCCTACTCACCCCAAACCGGCGCTCCGGATGATCTAAATCCCATTTATCCTATAGTCTCTTTTTTTCAAAGGTTCGCGTCAGCGACACCCCATGTCACTCCGGTAGATCCAAAACCCATTTATTAAAAAGTCTCTTATTTTCAAAGGTCCGCGCCAGCGGCACCACATGCCACCCCTACCCACCCCAAATCGGAGCTCTAATGAAGGTCGTTGAAGCTCCAACAATGGGGGTAAGGATTGGATGCTGCTAGCGCGGACCTTTAAATATAAAGTAATTTTGAAAAAATAGGGTTTGGACCCACCGGATATATATATATATATATATATATATATATATATATATATACCGCGTAATATTACCATAGTAAATGTTACGGTCTGTTTGTGAAAATGTCACATATATAAAACTAGTTCATATTCTAGTGCATATTTTTTTTTTCTTTGAAATTTTTATAGACTTCATGGATATTGTTTGATAAATCTCGTCGAGCAGATTTCAAAAATAGTAATTTTGCGAAAAACGAATTTGTGAATCAAAAGTTATGATCATTTTAAGATTAAAAAAAAAAGTTCCCCACTTATGTAATTGATTTTAAAAAGGGTGAAATTGTGAAAAAAAAATCCCTACAAAATTGGAATATGACCTATATGGTTGTTGAAAAGTCAATAGAACTTATATATATGTCCTATTGACAAATGGGACTTAAATATAATTTTCTAAAAAAAAAATAGATATCAATTCCATGATATGCATTATCCAAATAACTGCATAAGCATATTTTTATTAGAAAAGACATTGTGTAATTAATGGAACTCAAAAGACCATACCATTCAATCTGAATATGCAAAATTGGGGTATGCGTGGACAATTAAATTATGCAGTTAGAACTAAAAAAAAAATGGAGGTATGAAATGATGTTTATTGAACATGAGTTCTACATTTTCTTCTTTGTTCAATAGTTGTCTGCAAGTGCCTGCAAGTATTTTTGTATGAATCGTTATTGAAATTGATGGCCAATACGTGATCTGTTTCAAAGGGGTAATGACAATAAGGTATTCCGGATTTTGGAGAAAGGAAAAATAGAGTTGCAACGTTCAATTTCTCTTTTCGATTCAATAAAAGCCTTCACTTGGGTGTGATAATTGAGTGTAAACCCATTATTGTGGGCTTAAGAAAAATGGATACTATAGATAGAGCAGGTGGGTTTATACAACACCACCCTATTTAAAAGGACCCATATAAAAGGACCCTTTCAGAATTAACAGCTTGCAATGTGAATTGTAAATGGAGAAAAAAGCTCACGGTTGAAGTTTTTAACCATCATTTCCTAGAACCCCAAATTCCATCTGCTTAGATGTTTCCTCCCGGTTGAAGTTTTTAACCATAATTTCTTTCAAGTTGTATCTTCAAACCCTTCTGTGCCAACTAGATGGGAACGCCGAACTCTTGTTGTCATTGTCTTCCCATTATATAATATACAATACAGCCATATTAACGTTCACAATTTGCAAGCACGAGCCTCAATTTCTTTCTCATAAATAAAATCTATATGATCCTAAATCAAATCAACATTCTATCAGCAAATTGTAATTTTGGGTCTCAGCCGCATGTTCAAGAAAACATCTCAAAACCATATAGATTCCATCACTTTGTCCATGTCTCCTGTCCCCGGTGACAAAAACACAAATTCCTCCTTTTATTTCAATCCAACTACACCCTGGAACTCTCTTCATTCCTTTCTCCCTCATCTCCTGCCGTAATGTCGATACACTCTGCCACCTTCCAGCAGCAGAATGAGCATTCGACAGCATTACATACGACGACACATCTCCAGGATCCAAAGCCAGTATCTTTTGCGCTGCAAACTCACCCAACTCCATATTTGAGTGAATTTGACACCCACCAAGCAATGCTTTCCAAAACCCAATTCCAGGATCAAAAGGCAAATCACAAACAAACTTCTCAGCTTCCCCAAACCTTCCCGATCGGGAGAGCAGATCAACCATACAAGCATAGTGCTCCGGCTTTAAGATACCAGAATTCTCAACCCTTGCATGATTGAAATACAAATACGCCTCATCAACAAGCCCAACATGGTTACAAGCTAACAATACACCGAGAAGCGTAACAGAATTAGGCTGAAAGCCCGCGAGTTGCATTTTGTTAAAAAAATGAATGGATTCCTTCGCTTTTCCATTCTGCGCGTAACCACATATCAAAGCATTCCAGGAAACTATATTTCTTTCCGGAAGTTTATCGAAAGCCAAGAGACAATCCTCCATGTTCCCACATTTTGCATAAAAGCTAATTAGTGAGTTGCAAACAAACACACCAAGAACACCTAATGTCTTAAAAGCACAAGCATGAAAACTCTTCCCAATTCCTAGTGCTGCCAAATTAGCAGCTGCACTTATAGCACAAGGAAATGTAGATTGAGTAGGCAATAATCCTTCTCTCAACATCTCAATAAACAGATTCACAGCCTCTTCATTGTGGCCCTTTTGGCTATACCCACCAATCATTGCATTCCATGATACCACATTTCTCTCTGGCATAGTTCTAAATAGCTCAAAAGCATCTTCAAACCTCTCTTTCTTGTGGTACCCACATATCAAGGTTGTGTAAGAAACCACATTTGGTTGGTGGGTGTCTTCAAAAGCTGTTTGGGCATCCTCAAGAGTGCTAAACTTGGCATAAAGATTCAAAAGTGAAGTACCCACAAAGACATTTGATTGGAGACCTATCTTTGTGGCACAAGCATGGAGTTGTTTTCCTAATTTGAGGTTTTGTAGAGCTGTGGATGAGTGAATTACAGTGCCAAAGGTGAACTCATTGGGTCTGATATCCAGCGCCAGCATTCTTGAAAACAGAGAGATGGCCTCTTTGTGACGGCGGCATCGAGCAAAGCGGCCAATTAAGGCTGTGACTGAAACCACGTCCCAGCCAGACAATTCATCGAACACTTGATGGGCATCGGTCGAAACTCCTGGGTTGGATGCACGTCCAAGGGATATCTCGGTTCCATTGAGATAGCTACAAGCCAAAATATGCGATTTGAAAGCGGGTGGACTGAGAGAGAGTCTACATAATATTGCTTTCATGTGTCCTGAGGTGGCTCCTTTACGGGGGTCATTATAAGCCGGAAAGTAAGGCCGTGTTGGAGAGTTTTGGAGGGAAAAGAATATAAAAAAAAGTTTTATTAGAACATGTACAATGGTGGGAGTAAAATATAAGAGAATTTGTAAGTTTACAAACTCACATGTCTACATTGGTGGGAAGAAGTCAACAGATTCCGTTCCACAATTTGCAGTGGTTCTCCAAGTATACAAATTGCTTACTGAATTTGCAAAGGGTTCCTACGAACTAATGAAGTTCGTAGGAATTCTTACGAACAATTAAAGTCCGTAAGAAGTATAAATAATCATTTTTATCATATTAATGGGTTCCAACAAACAAGAGAAGTCCGTATTAATTCCTACGAACTAATGTTGTTCGTAGGAAATATAAAATATATTTCCTACGAACAACATTAGTTCGTAGGAAAAAAATTTACAGATTCTTACTTATCACCACTGCAGAAGGGCACTCTGATAAAAGGTAAAAAGCTCTTTTCGTTTTGTATACTTACCTTTCATCCATTTACACCACTCCGGTTGCTCTTAGTAGATAGAAAATAAAGGGAAGGAAAATTACTTCTTTTTTTTTTTGTCTTTTGTGAGTTTACGAGAGAAAATAAAATAAGGGAAAATGATTTTCTTTCTTCCTTGTTTGTGAGTTGAGAAGAAAGGAAATGAAAAAAAAAGAAAAAAATACATTTTTACCTTTATAACTAACAAGCATTAAAAAGAACTTAAAAATTGACAAAGTTAGATCAATTTTTTTAAAATAGTAAAACAATTCATTTTGAACTGATTTTGCTTTTTATGATCCTACTGAAGTGTTTAAAAATTATAAAAAAATAAAATAATTCAAAAATATTTTTTTTACTATTTTAAAAAAATGATCTGCACAAAAAGTATGCAAACTGAGTATACATTAGATTCTTTTTCAATGTGTGTGTGTGTGTGTATAATATATATATATATATATATATATATATATATATATATATATATATATATATATATATATATATATATATATATATATATATATATATGTGCTACATGTATTAAAAAAAAAACGAAGTAAAAAATGATTCACATATGCAACATGTTACGGGTACCACAATAGAAAAAAGTCAAAAATGACGGCTAGTTATGCAACATGCTACGGGTAAAAAAAATGAAAAAGAAGAAGAAGATGTCTACAGGTATTACGAAAAAAAAGGGCAAGAAGCTACTTGGTGGTCTGTTTTTTTAATGTGGTAATATTGGAAGTAAAATAAAAACATTCAAACGAGGTTTCTCTTCTCTCCATTTCTTCCCAAGTTGGACGGAAAAGTTTTGGAAAGAAAATTTTGGTTAAATCTAAAAAAACATTCTCTCCTTTTCTCTTCTTTTCCCTCCGAACCAAACTCCCAAACGAAAGAAATACAAAACTTTCTCTCTCTTTCCTTTCTTTTCTCTCCATTTTAGAACTCCCAAACAAGCTCTAAGGGGACAACAGTTAAGACATGTGCACTTCCCAACCCTTCTAAGTATATGTACCACTCTACGTATTGTTATTTAGGCATTGGGATAATTCTATTGGGCAGGGTTATGTCATCACTACATTCTTTTCAAGTTGAACTATGTTTCAAATTTATTTATAGAAACTCTACACGGACATACAAGTTGATCACACAAATTCGATACAATGATATGGCACCACTAAAATACAAAAAACGATGGGTTGGTTCACCTAATATTCTAAACCCACTTCATCTCTCTCCTAAAACATAACTTTCCATCTATCCACAAAATCATTAGCGCCAAAAATTGAAGGAGATTGCTGCCAAAATAACCAAGCTCCAAAAATACATTCAATGAAAAACTAAATTGCAAACAGGTATGTTTAATTTGTTTTTTTTTTATTTTATGTTAATACACCATCACACTTCCATATTAATTTTTTCATTTTCATTTTTTGTTAAGAATGTGTCCCATTTTTAACACACAAATTCCATGTTTATATTAATTTCTTATTTATTCCTGTTTTTATGTTATTTTTCATAAATTGTAATTTTTTTATCAACTATATTGCACAGATGGATTATGAAAATTTTAATTATTCTAGTGAGGATTGTGCTGCAAATTATGAAACTGTAAATGGTGAATCAGATGATGTTGAGGACAAAGTTGTAGAGGATAATGGTGATCCTCGAGTAGGAATGGTTTTCGACAACTATGATGATTTAGTAGTTTACTACCAAAATTATGGTAATAAAAAGGGTTTTTCAGTGAAAAAGCGTTCATCGTCGAAGGGCCCGGATGGGGATGTCAAATGGGTATTACTTACATGCTCTCGGTCACGCAAAGTGACAAGCACAAAAAAAAATGCATTCAAAAAATATCTGGTTAGCAAAAGTGAATGCCAAGCTAAGGTTAGGGCTAAAATAGGCAATGATGAAAAATTATATGTTACAAAAATAGTCATTGATCACAATCATATCCTAAGCCCAACAAAATCTCAGTATTATAAGAAGAATCGGGTGATGAGGCATTATGTTAAGAGGACGCTTGAGTTGAACGAAAGTGCGGGTATTCGACCGAATAATTTTTTTAACACATTTGTTGTCAAAACGTGTGGGCATGAGAACGTCCCATTTTCATAAAAAGATTGTTATAACTACATTTAGAAGGTTAGGCGCTTAAGACTTGGGGACGGAGATGCTATAGCAATTCAAAACTATTTTATGAAAATGCAAGAAAACAATTCAAATGTGTTCTAATTAATGGACTTAGATAATGTGGCAAGGTTGAAAATTTTATTTTGGGCGGACGCAAGGAGTCGAGCGGCGTATGAAGAGTTTGGTGATGCGATCACATTTGACACAACTCACCTTACTAATAAGTATGACATGTCTTTTGCACCTTTTATCGGTTTCAACCATCACGGGTAATCAATATTGTTAGATTGCGGTTTGATTTCGAATGAGGATGTTGATACCTTTAGTTGACTTTTTGAGACGTGGCTTACTTGTATAGGTGGGCGTGCTCCTACCACTATTATTACCGACTAAGATAAAGCAATTGAAATTGTATTTCCAAACACACGTCATAGGTGGTGCATATGGCATATTATGAAAAAATTACCCTAGAAATCACAGGGTCATAAACATTATGAACCTTTGAAGTTTGCAATGCAATAATCAGTTTATGATTCATTGAATTGTGAAGAATTTGAAAATAGTTAAAATCACTTCGTTGAGAAATTTAACCTCTAAGATAATGATTGGTTGAATGGGTTGTATAATGAGAGGCGACGTTGGGTTCTCGCAAATTTAAAAGATGCTTTTTGGGTGGGAATGTCATCAACTCAACAAAGTGAGAGTATAAATGCATTTTTTTAGGGGTATGTTAACTCTAAGACTACTTTGAAGCAATTTGTTGAACAATGTGAGAATGCTTTAAGAGTTAAGGTGCAAAAGTAAAGTCAAGAAGATTTCAACCCGTTCAACTCTTGGATCCCATGTGTCACTCGTTATAGGATGGAGAAATAATTCCATGATGCTTACACAACTGCTAAGTTTAAGTAGATTCAACTTGAAATAACGGGGAAGCTTTATTGTGTGGTGTCCTCTGTTAGAGAGGATTGCGGATACCATGTGTTTAATGTTTGGGAGGATATGGTTAGAGGCACCGATAGAAAGGCCACATTTACCATTTTATTCAATGAGTGTGAATGTGACATTAAGTGTAGTTTTCGATTGTTTGAGTTTAGATGGATCCTTTGCCGACATGCTTTTACGATTTTTATTACTCAAAACATTCATACCATCCCCGAAAAATACATTATTCGAAGATGGAGGAAAGATGTGAAGAGATCCCACACAAAAGGTCAAAATCGTATACTCCGATTGGGCTTTATATCCTGAGAATGAGCATTTTGATCGAATGTGCAATGCATTTTTCGAGGCATCAGACTTGGCGACTAGTAGTGAAAAGAAAACACTCATTGTAATGAAATGGATAAAGGGGATGATTAGTGAAGTCAAGCAAGATGAAGGAGCATGTGAAAGTTCATCTCATCCAGCTAGTCAGACTAGTCCAAGAGAAATCAACCCAAAGGAAATTGGCATTGTCCGTAGTCCGTTTGCCTTCTGTTGTAAGGGTCATCCACCTTTTAAGAGAAAGCTATCTTTGGTGGAGCAAGCTATTATTAATATAAAATGAGCAACAAAAGGGAAAGACATAGAGTCACAAGAAAAATCAAATAAGGTAACTGTTTTAATAATTTTTACAAACTGTTTTAATCATTTTTACTAATTGTTTTAATCAAACTTTTACAAATTGTTTACAAAATGCAGGAACTCCAAAATACATCCCATCCAACAAATGAAATGGCATTCACCCCGAACATATAGTTTACGGTACAATCTTCTCCACTCAAATGTCGAAATACATTAACTTTCTGGACGGTGCTTTCGGGAACAACATTATGCAACATTTTTCTACTTAGTACATGGAGCCAAGAATGATGGATAACAAATGAAGATGTTTTGGATGTTAACATTTTGGTTTGGATATTAATTATCTAGTTTAAATGTAAATTTTTTATTTTTTATGTTAATTATCTGTTTTGAATGTAAATACCATCACAATGGCATATAGCAAATGATCTATTTTGGATGTTAATAAAAACTTTCTATTTTAATGTTAATTATCAATTTTGGATGGGATGTTTTGGATGTTAACTTGGCTGCAAAAAAAAAATTGCCTACAAAATAAATGAGTTTGGGTTGGGATTTTAATAAAATTTCTTTCGATAGTTTAAATAAAAAATAGTTTAAACAAAATTTATATTTTGATGTTAATTATCAAGTTAGTTTTTAACAAGATGGTAAAAAATTGCCTGCAAAAAAAATGGAGAAGAAACTGCCTTAGAGCTATTGAGAAATGAGTTTGGTGGAATGGGTTGGCTGTTGATGAAGTTAGGAGAGAAAGAAAATGGGTTGGGTTTGATTAATGAGTGTGGGGCCCTTAGTGGATGCCACATCATTGTTGTGATACCCCGCCTAATTAAATACCGAGTGATCAGTCATTTACTAACTTATAACCAAGGTGAACGGTTGGTTCATTCTTATCATCAGTGTCGCAAAAATAACTTTTCAAATTAAGCACCCTAATTAATTAAACTAAGTGACAAAACCATTTTAAAACATTATTTTAAACCATTGTCGCAAAAATAACTTTTACCTTAGTACGTTTACCGACTATAAAACTAGTTATGAATTAAATAATTGACTAGATCCAGTCTTTATTAACCTCAAACATTATATATATGAGGGTACTAGCCCGCACCATACATAATCAAAAGTAAGAATAAAGTGATGCTGTAGTAGCTACACGTGCGTTGCACTCTTAAGCATCCCGGTTACCTATGACAAACGAGATCAAAAGTTCTACAATGGTTGTGATCACCACACAACACGATTTGATCATTCACTTAATTCAAGGAACTAATTTTACATACATGCAAACCACATCGAGCTGGGTTCATGCATCCCAACCCCTAAAAGTCTAGCCTAACATGGTGCAATTAACAAAAACTAGGATTTCTACGGTGCATGCAACTGAACTTATGATAAGATTGTTTCCAAAGAAGTACAAAGATGTAATACCTACTGAAAATAAACTAATTATGCAAGAATGATTGAAATCAAATAATAGAGAAGAGAAAGAAATCAACTTTATTGAATAAATTGTAATTGAGAATTAAAAACTGAAAATTTGTGAGCTTCTAGGGTTCCTCTCTACTTTCTCTCTCTAAAACTCTGTAAAAAAATCCCTCCCATGTTCTGGGATTCGTTTTGAATAAATAACCTACGAAATTACAAGAGTTTTAGCCATGCAAGACTCTAGCTAGAGAATAGGATAATTACAGAATTTAACCTCCGGAACGGTCCGACATGATATTTCGATTCGGTCCGGTGTATATCGAACCGGTTCGTTTTCTCTTTAAATCGAATCGGTCCTCTTCACGCAGGGTATACAATGAGTTTAAGAGCCCGAACCAGTTCGTTTTTAATGGAACCTAAATCAGTCCGCTTCATAATCTTATACAGTGACTTCAAAGGGGCCGAATCGATTTGTTTATGGTGAAATTCAGAGCGGTCCGGGTCCTTGGAGTCATATCTCTTCATTTTCTCATCAGTTTCTCATAATTATCTTGCATCTTTCAAGGCTCATAAATTTTGCTCCGGGACTCGGATTTGGACGACGTTTCTTTCTACGTGCTTGTAGACTCAAGGTCTTCAACTTTCATTTTGGGTCCTCGTCCGGATTTCAGCTGCAAATTACTCTTTTGTCCTTTCTTCTTTTCTTTTCTCCCGGCTTCTTTCTTTCTCTCATGCATTAAATACCTGTAAAATTTATGAGAAATACAAAAAACTGGGGGTACTTGTTAGAAGATGTTAGTATCATAGATATGAGATAAATCAACGCATTTTACATTACCCGAGGTGATAAAAGCCTCTAAATTAAAGGGATAAATCGAAAGAATTTATGCCTAATCACGGGGTTCTAAAAGAGTTTCAAGTAAAAATTTATCAAAACTGTAGTAAAGAGATTGAAATGGACATAACACTTATACATTTATAATAATAAGAGAACCAACTACATATGAGCAACTACATCAATGAAACAAATAAAAATCATACTTTAACCCCAAAATCAAATTACAAATTGTGTGTAAACCTAAAAACTTACGTAATAAGTACATGCTCCACCAATTAAATCATATCACGACAACCATCATCAACAAAAGTTCATTGTATGCTAAAATGCATATACATAAACAATAAATATTAATGTAATTTGAAATTCTGAATCCTTTTAAAATTTATTTTAGATTGATAAATAATTAGAGTTATGACTTATTTTAAAGTTACATAAACTTTATATTAAATTAATATTTAATTGAGTTATTTTGAGTTTGATATCCATTTTATTTATGAATCTTGTTGGCTTTTTTAGAGTTTTGCCTTCATTTTTGGGATCCCCGCGACAATTCAACTTTTATATTTTGTGTAATACTGAAAATACTCTCATATAATCGTTTAGGATTTGGCCCCAAAAATATTTTATAAAAAAGTAAAATTATTTTTTTAAAAGATTTGACACACACATATTTAATTTTAATATTATTTTTTTAAATATAAATATACAATATTTATTAAAAAGTTGTTTAAAACGATTTTCAATCAATTTTATTTATCCATACATAGATTTTTATTTTTCCAGTCAGTTCTAAAAAAAAAAGGTTTGTACGAATAAGTAGTAGTGGCACGATTTTGAACATTTACCGTTGTTGACCTTCCCTCTTCCGACCGATTGACAGCTATTTCTCACTCTCTTCTCCACCTCCGCCGCCAGGTAAAAAAAGCTAGCCCTTTCCTCAATTTCTCAACTCTGTATTCATATGTATCATCAACATCAATGGTTAATACGTGATGTTTTTTTTTCATCTCAATTTCGATGATTACCTGTCTGGGTTTAATTTTCTACGGTTTTGCTTAAATTAAATACCTTAAGCTCGTGCTCTTATTAACAAGCAATCTCTGCAATAGTAAAGTAATATTTAGTTGTGCAATTGTACAGGTTCACTGTGTTTGCCCTGATAATATATCAAAGATCTACAATCAAATGGAAAGAGAGAAAAAGAGAGGCTAGGGTTTTATATTGCCATACACTAGAATGTCTTACAATAAAAGGAAGAAGAGAGAATAAATATATAACCTACTATAACCACCTAATAATAATAGGAGAAGGGAAAATACTAAAATACCCTCAATGCTAAATAAAACTCTAATACCCCCCTCAAACTCACGATGCTGCAGCGAGAAGCATTGAGAGTTTGCCAACCAAAAAACGAAAACGCTGAACTGGATGAGACTTCGTAAACAAATCAGCTATCTGTGCGGAAGAAGAAACAAAAGGCAAAGTGATGGCTCCATGCGTAAGATGATGACGAGTAATATGACAATCAATCTCAATGTGCTTAGTCCTCTCATGAAAAACTGAATTGTGAGCAATCTGAATAGCACTCTTATTATCACAGTACATAGGAGTGGGCTGAGAAAGAGAGACACCCATATCTGCAAGTAACCGACGTAGCCAAACAACTTCGCGAGTGGTAGAAGCCATAGCACGGTACTCGGCTTCCGTGGAAGACACAGAAACAACAAATTGCTTTTTGCTCTTCCAAGAAACAAGAGAATCACCCAGAAACACACAAAATCCAGTAACTGATTTGCGATCTGCAGGATCACCGGCCCAATCAGCATCAGAGTATGCACGCAGCTCCAAAGAAGAAGATGAAGGAAGTAAAAGACTCTGAAATCGAGTGCCTCTCAAGTAGCGCAATATACGATGAACAGCTGCCCAATGAACTGTAGTAGGAGCAGTAACAAACTGACTAACAACATGGACAGCATGAGCTATATCTGGACGAGTAATAGTGAGATAAACCAAGCTGCCCACAATAGTGCGATATAAGGTGGGATCAGGCAAAAGAACACCATCATACGGGGAAAGATGAACATTAAGCTCCAAAGGGGTATCAACAATCTTAGTATCAGTGAGGCGAGCACGCTCAAGAATGTCCCCGATGTCCGATGTACTTAGATTGTGAGAGAAGATAACCCTTTGGAGAATGATCTACCTCAATACCCAAAAAGTAACGTAGGGCCCCCAAATCCTTCATCTCAAAACAACGAGATAATTCAGACTTCAACGTTGTAATTCCACCAACATCATCCCCAGTAATAATCATATCATCAACATACAAAGAGACCAGAATACGACCACCGGAGGTGCACCTGATAAAGAGAGCTGAATCATTCTCACTTGGAATGAACCCAAGAGAGGTAATCACGGCAGTAAACTTCTCAAACCAAGCCCGTGGTGCCTGTTTGAGACCATATAAGGCTTTCTTAAGCCTACAAACGTCACCAGGACCATGTGGAACACCCGGAGGAGGAGTCATATAAACCTCCTCATGAAGATCACCATTTAAGAACGCATTTTTAACATCCATTTGTGATATATGCCACTGACGAACAGATGCAACAACAATAAGAGTACGAATAGTAGTCAATTTCGCAACAGGGGCAAAGGTTTCGTCATAATCCATACCATATTGCTGAGAAAAACCCTGAGCAACCAATCTTGCTTTGTACCGCTCAATTGACCCATCTAACCTGGTTTTGATTTTATATACCCAACGAGATCCAATTGCCCGCTTACCAGCAGGTAAGGGCACCAAACTCCAAGTATCTGTCTGATGCAAAGCAGAGAGTTCCTCACCCATAGCCTGTTGCCAAAGAGGATCAAGAACTGCCTCTTTATAAGACGAAGGCTCAGAGAGGCAGTGAACAGAGGATAAAAATGAAGCAAAAGAATCAGAATAACAAGAATAAACAAAATCTGGTGACTGAGTGGACTTTCGTGGACGTTTTGGATAGCGAGAAGGAGGTTCCACCGTTTCAGCAGGTGCTTGGGTGGCCACACGAGAAGGGGGAGCATCAGGAACATCGGATGGCAAAGTACCTGCATCAGTAGAAATAATAGGAACAGGAGCAACATGGGGTGGCACACTATCGGTGGTGCAAGGTACTTCAGATGGCACACTCTCATCATTATCAGAGAACGGATCAATATTGAAGAGATCAGATTTAGTGAGTTCATGAGGGCTATCAGGAATAGAAAAGAAAGGAATATGCTCAAGAAACACAACATGGCGAGAGACATATAATTTTTTTTGTAACTGGATCATAACAACGATATCCCTTTTTACCCTCACCATAACCAAGAAAGACACAAATAGCTGACTTTGGAGATAATTTGGTACGTTCCACACGAGGTCGAAGAACAAAACAAGTACAACCAAACACCTTTAAGGAAGAATAATCAGGGGCACACCCATACAACTTTTCAAAAGGTGACAAACCTGAGCAATGAGAGGTCGGAATCTTATTAATCAGATTAACAGCAGTAAGGACAGCCTCTCCCCAAAACTCACTAGGGAAATATGCAGATAATAAAAGAGAGCGAGCAGTTTCAACAATGTGCCGATGTTTCCGTTCAGCAACACCATTTTGCTGAGGAGTGTCAGTACAAGATGATTGGTGAATAGTTCCATCTAAATCAAGCAACTCACCGAAATTTTGAGAAGTATATTCCCCACCCAAATCGCATCTAAAGCATTTTATAATAGTAGAATGTTGAGTTTTGACAAAGGCACGAAATTTATTATAAATATCAAAAAAATTCGAACGTCGTTTCATGAGAAAAACCCAACAGTAACGCGTATAATCATCAATAAAGGAGACATAATATCGAGACCCTCCTCTTGTAATAATAGGAGACGGTCCCCACACATCAGAATGAATAAGATCAAAGGGTGCAAAAGTAGAGGAAATACTTCTATTAAATGGTAAAGCTGAAAATTTTGCAAGTTTACAATCGCTACAATCAGAGATATCATGGCAATGCAAATTTCCTAATTTTCCTGTGGAAGCCAAATATTTTAATCGTGAACCTGAGACATGACCAAGACGAGAGTGCCATAAATAAAAGCTAGACGAATTTGAACTCAAACGAAATGATGACAAGTCAACACTGGAAGCTGCAACCATTGGTACATTAAGTTTCTCCATGATGTACAATCCCCCCTGCCTACGGCCTGTCCCAATCACCTTCTGAGACTGTGGATCCTGCACATGACAAAAGGTAGAAGAGAAGGAAACTGAGTAACCGGCATCACATAGTTGACCAACAGAGATAAGATTCATTGTAAGCTTAGGAATGTGGTAAACATTAGAGAGAGAGAAGTTGGGTGATTCAATAGTCCCAATACCCGTTGAGGGCATGGGAGTACCATCAGCAGTCATAACGGGCAACGAAGAAGTGGGACAAAAAGAACCAAAAGAGGACAAATTTGGTGACATGTGATTAGAAGCGCCGGAGTCTAGAATCCAAATACCTGAGGACTTACCTGGTGAAGAGATGGACATGGCATGAGGCTGTGTGGCAAGAAACTTTTGAAACTGCTCAGCAAGAGAAGACATGGATGGAGCTAAGGATGAAGAACCTGATGCAAATGAGTCTGATGACGGTACAACTGCTGCAGTATTAGGCTGTGAAGGCCTATATGAACGCTGCTGAGATTGGTTATTGGATTTCCAACCAGAAAACTGCTGCTGAGATGGTCGACTATTTGATTGTTGTTGTTGTTGTGCTCGCAACTTAGGGCACTGAGACTTCCAATGACCCTTCTCCTTACAGTAGCTACATTCATCACTTGCAACTCTCGAATAAGGCTTGTTCTGATTACTGGAAAGAGGCCGAGAGGAGGCTGCGAAAACAGATGGATTAGGGTCCGAAGAAATTACCTTCCCTGACTGAGTCTTGAGACGAATCTCCTCGGCTAACAACTCGTGAACAATGGAATCAACAGTTGGAAGTGGACTACGATGAAGAATCGACCCACGAAGACCCTCAAAATCATCACGCAATGCCATCAGAAACTGAACCAGGCGTTGTTCCTCCCTATTGGCAACATATGGTGCAAAGGCCCGCAATTCAGCCGACTCTGTGAGAGCCAACTGATCCCATAGATCCGTCATAGCAGAATAAAACTCCTGAATACTCAATTTATTTTGCTCAAGAGCCCGAATATCGCACTCCAATTGGTACTTTTTTGCGAAATTAGATTGGGTATACAATCTGCCCAAATGATCCCAAACATCCTTTGCATAATCATACTTAGCCAACTGCATACCTATAGAAGGTGCAACGGAGTTGTTGATCCAAGTGATGATTTTCGAATTGTTTGCCTCCCAAACATCCAACAACTCTGCATATTTTTCAACATTCGTCTTATCATTAGGCTTACTTAAATCGCCATTAATGTAACCCCAAAGCTTCTTCCCTTTCAAAAAATTCTTCATAACATAACTCCAATACGTATAATTTTTTCCATCTAATCTGACACTAATTGATTGCAGCGAATCATCTCTTTCACCAGCCATTGCGAAAATAAACAATCAAACAATACCCAAACGGAACCAAATCAAACGAACTAAACAATTAATCGAACAAACAGGAGGAAAACGACCATAATTACCTTCACCGCGGAGTTGGATCCGCGGACTGTGTTGATGAGATTAAACTTTGATCCCGCTCTGATACCATGATAATATATCAAAGATCTACAATCAAATGGAAAGAGAGAAAAAGAGGGGCTAGGGTTTCATATTGCCATACACTAGAATGTCTTACAATAAAAGGAAGAAGAGAGAATAAATATATAACCTACTACAACCACCTAATAATAATAGGAGAAGGGAAAATACTAAAATACCCTCAATGCTAAATAAAACTCTAATATGCCCTATTTTCTGGGTTTTGAACAGTAACATCTCCTTATACTGCCATATATTTCAACAATAAATCCATAATGTGTGTGTATAAAATTCTAGTTTTATTATAAATAAGGGAATGTCTTTTTACTTCATTTGTTTCAAGTGTAGGATAATATATGATTCATTTTTGATCCATTTTGAGTGAGATGGAAAATTATCATCCATGATATTTGTTAATTTTAAAGTAAATGTAGCTATTGAGGTTTGCGTACACGACCCAATTTGTAGGATATTAGGCATTAGTTATTTTAGTCTCTTTGTTATTCAAAATGATTTTCTAATTATTTTACAGAATATATAAATATTAATAAATACGTGAACAATAATCCGAAGGAAATTACGGTGACAATAAATGCAAATTTGTTTTTGATTGAGGCAAGTGTCGAACACTTTGTCCTTAAGACGAGATTTGCCCAACACTGGTGTTTCGCGAACTCAACGACAATTGTCTCTTAGGATACAACAATCTTACTTGCAATAGCAACACTTTAAATTGTAAGGGTCCGTTTGATTCGCACATTTGCCATGGCAAATGTCAAATCAGTGGGCAAATATGACATTTGCCCACTTTTTGGTCTGTTTGATTTATAAATTTGCCTACAACCCATTTGCCTATGTACAACACCTCTAATGCATGAAAAGTGGGCAAATTTTGCTTTGCTATTTGGAGAAGAATTATTTGCCAAACAATTTGCCACTTCTTACAAGTGCTTGTTTTATATTTTTATGCTAAAATATTTTAAAAATTATTTTACAAACTGTTTTATAAAACTGTTTTAAATAAAAAACTGTTTTATAAAAAATGTTTTTAAATTATTTTAAAAACTGTTTAAAAAATGTTTTAAAACTCTTAAAAACTGTTTTAAAAACAATTTAAAAAAATATTTTTTAAAACTGTTTTATTAAAATCTGTTTTAAAACTGTTTAAAACACTATTTTAAAAAGTTTAAAATTGTTTTGAATAATTAAGAAAACTGTTTCGAATATTGTAATAATTTTTTTAAAAAAATGTTGTTAAAAACTGCTTTAAAAATTATTTTAAAAACTGTTTTAATAATGTTTTATAAAAACGGTTTTTGAAATGTTTAAAAAAAACTGTTTTAAAAATTGTTATAAAAAAAATATACTGTTTTATAAAAAATGTTACAAAAATGTTTTTAAAACTGTTTTAAAAACAATTTAAAAACGGTTTTAAAAAAATGTTTTATTAAAAACTTGTTTTAAAACTATTAAAAACACTATTCTAAAAGGTTTAAAATTTGTTTTGAATAATTAAAAAACTGTTTCGAATATTGTAAAAATTATTTTAAAAAACTGTTTTATCAAATTTAAAAAAAAAAACTGTTTTAGAAATGTTTTAAAAATTGTTTAAAAACTTTTTATAAAATATTTAAATAAACTAATTGGATTGACTTTAATTTCGCCTAATTGTTGTTTGATAGCTTCGTGTGAAAAAACAAGGTAAAATTTGCCTAGGCAAACTTTACCCATGGAAAATTTTGCCATCTTGACTTTCGCCCACTTTTGAATCAAACGGACCCTAAGTTACTGATGAACCAACAATGTAGAACTCTCTATTTTATATGGGCTGAAGACATTTTTTCTGTCTGAATTTTGTGTTCTTTAAAGGCCGACCAAACCACTTATTTATACTAAATAAGTGTCGGTTAAAAACGGTTGGAAAAATATAGACTGTTGGGATAAAAATACTAAAAAGAAAAAACGAAATATCTGAACAGTCGAACAGTCAGATAATAAAAACGGAATAAAAATTGGGCCAGAAATAAATCAAAAATTGAACTCAGAAATAAATAAAAGACTAAATAAAATTGGACCCAAGTTAAAGCTCAAAACTCAAGGTCCACGACTCGAGCCGAGCCGGACTGGGCCGGGTGGGCGGTAGTGGTGATGCGCGAGCGTGAGGGCTTAGAAGTCTTCAAGCCTATGTAAGTCCTCCCTCCTTCAAAGAGTTGCGATACCCAAAAACATTAAGCCTTTAAGCCAAAATGGGTTATTATATACTACATCCATTTTTCACATTCTTCCTATGTGGGACAAGAGCTTTAACATAACACTTCAACTAAAATTCCATGTTTCAAATGGGTACTTTGAGTGAGCTACAAATTCTCATTCATTAATTTATAGTTTTACACATGTGAGTATACCATGTTATAATCCTCTACTCCTTGCAGAGGATAACGTGTTACCATTTTGAATCGTCTCGAAAGACGTGTGAGTCCCATATTAAATTGACCCTAAAGTTGATCAAAATTTGATTTTGTCAATTTCATTAAATACCTTAAATTCCAACACTCTTAATTACCTATCCCATGACCATGCTGGTCATATTTTATGACAGTTATCATAAATAATATTTTATGATATTATTTATTCATTTGAAATCTGAACTTCAGAGGTAATTCTACCTCTTAATCATTAAGAGGCAAATATAGCCATTAATCTCTTAATCACTTAAAAAAACAAACATTATTTGATAACTCTGAAGTCTGAATGGTTTAGATTTTGAAAGTAAAAGCAATCAATCCCTCAGTCTCGATCACCAAAAGGCTTCTAATTTGTTCGTTACAATTTTAGAGTCCAAGGACCTTGATACTGCTTTGGTTTTCTTATATTTGATGCTCATGTGATGTCCATTTCTAATACACCACCCATTGGACTAGAGGGTTGGAGGTATACCTAGCACAATAAAAAGATTGTTAAAATATTTCAATCATAGGTGCAAATGAATTAATTTGATGTTCTATCTTACTATATATATCTTGTCGCTTTTTTTTCTTTGATGGCTGTTCAGCTATTATTTTCCATTGAATATTCAAATGATCACCCCTTCCAAGTCATCTCTTAGATGATTTAGAAACTCGGAACATAATTGTCTTATTTTGTGACACAAACTAGATTTTGATATTTTATCATGTATACTACTCGCTATTATTGTATTGACAAAGTCACTTGGATCTAAATGTGGTCCAAATTTGCTTGGAACTCAATGTCCTTCGTATTTTTATATTGATTTGCAACTCGATGGGAGAATTATAGCTCTTGCTTATCATATTTTTTTTTTTGAATTTGGTGGAACAGAAATAATTGTTTATCCTTCTAGTTTGTTTCTTGGAAAAATTGCAGTTGGGGTTTACTACGTCATTTTGACTCTGCAGACGACGATTACCAGCGGCGGCAAATTCATGGCGCTAGCAGCCACCATTTCCCTGCCTCTCACATCCCCTACTCGTCTGTCTCTCTCCTCCATCAACACTTTTCGTTCTTCTTCATTTTCTCTCCAACTGAGCAGTCCCAGATCAACAACCACCACCTGTGGGTCTTGTATTTCTACTGCTTCAATGAGTATTAAAGCTCCTGAGAAGACATCCCAGACCTCATTCCTTGACCGAAAAGAAAGTGGATTCCTTCATTTCGTCAAATACCATGGCCTCGGCAATGACTTCATCCTGGTAAAGAAAAAATTAAGTAAATAAATCCACAACATTCCTGTGCAGTTGCAAATAGGAATGTAAAGAAATCAAATTTTTTATGATATTGTTTGGTGCCCCGCGTAAATAAATAAGTAATTAAATGAAGAGAAGCTCTTCCAGAAGAACCTTATATGTTTAATATGTTTCCTCAAAGAAAGCATAAACTTTCCACTTCAGTAAACACAGATGTTTGGCAAAGGTGACTCCATGGTTCTTTTCTTTTCTTTATTTCTGTTTTCTCTGCAGGCTTTTTGCTTTTTCCGCTCTCGATATCTGTTTTGCAAATCAAATATCGTCAATTTGTGGCCTTTAAGCAAATCAAATATCGTCAATTTTTGTTTTCTCTCCTGCAAACACAGATGTTTGGCAAAGGTGACTCCAAGGCTTTTTGCTTTTTTTTTTTTGAAATGTTATTTTTTAATAGGTTGACAATCGAGATTCTATGGAGCCTAGGGTCACTCCAGAGCATGCAGCGAAGTTATGTGACCGAAACTTCGGTATTGGGGCAGATGGAGTAATCTTTGTCATGCCAGGAACAAGCGGTACTGATTACACAATGAGAATCTTTAATTCTGATGGCAGTGAGCCTGAGGTAAATTTGCTTCCCTGAAGGTCTCAGCTGCTTGATACTTGAATCACTCTCTGCTGGACAAATATGTTTGGATAGCAATTTGATGTTGGGATGGCATATTAAAGTACTTGCGTTCTTTTGAGAACAAATATATCATTGTTTTTTTCTACTTCAGAATTGGTTCAAGCAATTTTAGTATACCTGTGGAACTGTGCATCTTATATGTAATCGAGTGCATGATTGCTTTTTCCTTTCTTTCATGGCAAGTGCTCGTGTAATCAATATGAAGATGTAGCAAATGTGTACATAGTCAGTCTGCCTATATTTTTCTAGTTGGTCTTTGCGAGATCTGTGTGTATTGCCTTTCTGTACTGATTGTTTAAATCGTGGATTTGTCTTCTAAGTGTCCTTTTTTGTCTTAATAGATGTGTGGTAATGGAGTTCGATGCTTTGCCAGATTCATTGCTGAGCTTGAAAATTTAAGTGGGAAGCAAAGGTTTGGTTTTAGCTATTTTCATTTTTTATGTTTCTCTTATAAGGTTCAGTACACTTATAACACAAACTCTATTTGCCTTGTATACTATTGAAAATACTCTCACTCTGTTTTTGTTTCCCTTGCTTTTGCGCTTTCAATGTTTTTGAAGTATGTGTAAATTCTATTCTTGCTGTTCTCACAGATTTGGTTTGTTTACGGGGTTTGACTGCTTGTTAATTCTTTATATCTCGAAGAAAATGCTGAAAAAGATTTGAACCAAAGATCTATGCAAATCCCCACCCCACTGTTGTCTAAGCGAAGGCCCCACAAGTTATTTTGAAACATCATTTTGTAAAGATTATGACCCTATAGTGCATGTATACTTTTTATTATTATTTCGACATATAACTAGATGCACAAAAAATTGCCAGGGATGTAGCGGTTCATTTGATAATTTATTGGTAATTATAAATTAAGCAATGACACTTTTTTGAATGCATGACGTACTTGTGTCCGACACTTGACAGCTATGTAAGGGCATGGGATGTGTGTCTGCCAGTGTAGATAAGTACCTAACAAGTATGTCAAGTTGGTTATGCAGCCAAGAAGTATATTTGAAAATTCGATTCCCGTGTAATTTACATTAGACTCTTTGACATCTTCTTTTGCTGTATGGTTGTTTCAAACAAGTAATTTTCATCTTAAATACTCCGTGATAATATACTTAGCTCAAAAAATTCCTTTACCAATTAATTGGGGTCTGCTACATGAATTCTATTTTCCATTCCGTCATGTCAATTTTTACAATATCCCACCAAATTAGTTTAGGCTTACCTCTACACCTAGTGTTACCTTTAATATTATCTAAATAACTTTTCCGCATGGGGGCACATTTTGGTCTACATTTGGAGGAGTTTGGGTACCTCGGTTGGTCTATTTTCCATTCCGTTTTGTCGGTTAAAGCACATAATATCATGTCAATTTTTACAATATCCCACCAAGTTTGTTTAGAGCACCCCTACACTAGTGTTACCATTAATATTATTTAAATAACTTTTCCATTCGCGGGCACATATCGGTCTACATTTGATGTGTCCAAACTATCTAAGGCGATTTTCTCTCAATTTATCTTTTTTAGGAGCTACTTCTATTTTTTCACGAATATGATCATTTGTCCTTTCGAGTTTTACCTCACATCCATATAAACATATTATTTCGTGCTTATGCAACACGCCATTGTCTAATGGGCATCTTATAAAGCTTTCTTTTATGCCTGCCACATATGCCACATATTAGGCTGGTAACACATCTCCGCTTGAACCAACTTGCTTTAATCCTTCGGATAACATCATCACTAAATCTCCATCTCTTTGGATGATTTAGCTTAAATAACGAAAATGATCACTTTTAAGTATCTCGTGACCCTCAAGTTTCCTAACATCTTACTACTACTAAAATTGCACTCAATATACTCTGTTGTAGTCCTACTTATTCTAAACCCTCTTCCGTTTAGGGCTTCTCTTCACACTTCCAATCTAGCATTAACCCTTTGCAAATAATATACTGTGTTATCCACTAAAACAAAATTATCTACAAATAATATACACCGTAGTACCTCATCTTGTATTTGCCTAGTTGATTCATCCATAACAAGAGCAAAACATATGGACTTGGTGCTGTACCTTGGGTTTAACCTATTGTAATGGAAAATTTACTACTTTCTCCAGTTGTTGAGACAACTGCTAGGGTCATAGTTCCATAATATATGTCCGTAATTTCAATAGTATATCTATAAGAACCTTAATGTCATTAGAGATTTTTTTCTCTTTATATCTTTCCATTAATCTCCTCAATATATAAATAGCTTTCATTGTTGACCTTGCAGGCATAAACCTAACTCGGTTCTCAGATATTGTTGTTTCCAATCTCAATATATGTTTTATCACTTTCTCCCGAAGTTCTATTGAATGACTCATAACTTAATACCACGATACTTTGAACAACATATTCTATCCCCCCCCCCCCCCCCCCCCCCCCCTTTTTTTTAAATAAATAGGTACTAAAACACTATCTCGTCATTCACCGGGTATCCTTTTATTCTTTATAATTTTATTGAACAATTTTATTAACTAAGATTTTCCGTCCTCTAAACACTAACAATCCTTGATCCGGAATACCATATGGTCCAAGGGCCGTCCACATTTTCATCCTTTGTAAAGCAGTCTTAACCTCTGACGTCTAAATTCTGCGAAAAATATATCCTCTGGAATCTCCCAAAGTTCCTTATTTCCAAATCTACTTCCATTGTTTCCATTTAATAACCTTTATAAAAAACTATATTATCTATTCTTAATCTCTTCATCGTTGACTAAGACTCTGGAATGATCACTCTTAATACACTTGACGTTTTTAAAATTCTTTTTTCCATTCCCAAGTCTAACAAACATATACATACCCTTTCCCCTTTTTTGCATTACTAGTTTTGTACAATCATCACACGCCTTAACATCTTTTACTATTTCCTTAACGTCTTCCTTCCCGCATTTATATTTCTAAATTTGTTTGTTTGTTTCCCTTTTTGCGATGTTTTAAGTTACTTTTGGTTTGTGCTATATTTTGTACTCTTCCAATACCAAGTTTCTTTCAAATAGTGGCCCCTACCTTTTGATTCTCTAAGGATCTCTATTGATATTGTGCTAATGCAAGTAGCCATCTTATTCCACATTATGTTCGTCTCATATTCGACATTTAAGTAACTTCTTTATATTTTTTTTGTAAATAGTTCTAATATCTCTCCTTTAAGCTCCACCATTAGTCTTCTTTTGTATGCGAATGATTACTTTTTATTGTTTGTTTCAAACACCATTATCATATTTTGCGATTTTTAGTCTCTCTCCCATGATAACCTTACCGTCTTTACATGTAAATCGATCGCCTTTTCTAGTAATAAATAGTCTAGTTCACTTTTATAGTCTTATATGTTTCACCGCTGAAGGTTATCAAATGTTCACACCTCTTTTTAAAACATGCATATGCTAGCACAAGATCATAAATCATCGCAAAATCTTAGATGAACTTTCCAAATTTATTCGTAGCTTCAAACCATATCCTCCATGCACAATTTCATATCCTACACGATGTTCTCCTATATGGTCATTAAAATCTCGCTCTAAATAGATTATGATTTTCTCACCTACAGATATTTTGTAAATTAGTTTATCGAGTTGTTCCCAAAATTGTATTTAGTGCAATTTTTGGGTGTATAAGCACTAACCATATTGATTATATTTTCACATAATACCAGTTTTATAATTGTAAGTTTATCGCCTCTCTGCTAATAACAGTTACAACGTCTTTCTTAAGGTTTTTATATATTATTAAATTAATCCCGTACTTAAATTTGTGTTTGCTTGTATTATATAATTTAAAGCCTGTATTCTCTATTTCGTTAGCTTTGTCATCGACACCCATTTAGTTTCATATATTTATGTTTGCTTGTATTATATAATTTAAACCTTGTATTCTATACTTCTCTACCTTTCGTACCAATCCATTTAGTTGCAGGTTTTATTACAAAAAGGTACACTAGCTCCATCATTTTTCCTGTTAAGTCAAAGTCCCGATATTACAAGTCACTAACCTATATCTATGTACTAACCTATATCTATGTACTAGCTTCTTTATTCGCATACGTTCATGAAATTACCCATTTCTCATCATATCTGAACACTGATGCAAAGCTCCTTGCTTATTTTTGTGCGGTTGTAGATGCAACGCTCCTTGGTTATTTTCAAAACGCTTGGTGGCTGACACAACACATCTTTTAATGGGAGTGCCCTAATATTAGAGCCTATACTTATAGAATTCATGTTCGTTAGAACTTGACAAAGTTTTACGCTGATTGTCAGTTACCTAATGCAATTCCCCACCTTTATGTGAGCTTGAGACTAACGGTGTATAAAATAAAAAATAAGAAATTAAGCACGATACAAGATCATTACGTTAAAGTATACTTACTAAAATCGAAATGGAGGTTGGTGTATTAAGATACCCTACACATGATTATTATATTAAAGTTACCATGCATAAGGTAAAAAAGATTGTTCAAGGGAAAAGGATAAAAATCATCTAGATTTTATGCGTAAGCGATAAAGATCATCTTAGTTCTCAACCCAACTCAACAAAGCCGTTTCCCAATTATTTGGGGTCGGCTACATGAATCCTATTTTTCCATTCCATTCTGTGCAGTGCAATATCTTCGGTTATACCACATGACATTATGTCCTTTTTTATAATATCCCACCAAGTCAATTTAGGCCTACCTCTACCCCTCGTGTTACTATTAATATTAACTAAATCACTCTTCCTTACAGGAGCATCCATTGGTCTACGCTTGACGTGTCCAAACCATCTAAGTCGATTTTCTCTCAATTTATCTTCTATAGTAGCTACTTTTACCGTTTCACGAATTTTTATTTTTAATTTTATCCTTTCGAGTTTTACCACAAATCCATCTTAGCATTCGGATTTCCGCCACACTCATTTTTTGCACATTTTGTTTCTTGATTGCCCAACACTCTGTCCCATATAACATGGCGGGTCTAATGGCCGTCCTATAAAATTTTCCTTTTAACTTCAAAGGTATACGCCTATCACACAAAACGCCGGTAGCACTTCTCCACTTAACCCAGCCTGCTCTAATCCTATGAGTAACATCATCACTAATATCTCCATCTTTTTGGATAATTGATCCTAAATAACGAAAATAATCATTTCTAGTTATCTCTTGACCCTTTAATTTCACCACATCTCCATTTGTCTTCTTATTACTACTAAAATTGCACTCCACATATTTTGTTTTAGCTATGCTTATTTTAAATCCTCTTGTTTCTAAAGTTTCTCTCCATAATTTCAACCTAACATTAATCCCCGTCTTAGTCTCATCCACTAAAACAATATCATCTGCAAATAGCATACACCATGGCACCTCATATTGTATTTGTCTAGTCAACTCATCCATAACAAGAGCAAAGAAATAAGGACTTAATGCTGAACCTTGGTGTAAACCTACCGTAAGTAAAAATTCATTACTTTCTCCGGCTGATTTTCTTACTGTAGTCATCGCACCATCATACATATCCTTGATCACATCAATATATCTGCAAGTCACTCCTCTTTTATGTAGAACCCACCATATTATATCACTGGGTATCCTATCGTATGGCTTCTCAAAATCTATAAAAATCATATGAAGATCCTTCTTTTTCTCCCTATACCTCTCCATTAATCTCCTCAATAAATATATTGCTTCCATTGTTGACCTCCCAGGCATAAACCCAAATTGATTCTCAGATACTGTTGTCTTCAATCTCAATCTATATTCAATCACTCTCTCCCAAAATTTCATTGTATGACTCATTAACTTAATACCACGATAATTTGAACTTTGTATGCCCCCTTTATTTTTATAAATAGGTACTAAAACACTTTTTCTCCATTCATCGGGCATCCTATTAGTCATTAAAATTCTATTAAATAATTTTGTAAGCCATGATACTCCATCCTCCCCTAAGCACTTCCAAACATCAATAGGGATACCATCTGGTTCTATAGCCTTCCCTGTTTTCATCTTTTTTTAGAGCCATCCTGACCTCTGTTGTCCTAATTTTGCGGAAAAAAATATTTTCTCGAGTCTTCTAAGTCCCTCTATATCTAATCTACTCCCATTATCTCCATTTAATTACCTCTCAAAGTATTTTTTCCATCTTTCCATAATTTTATCATCTTTGACTAAGACTCTTGAATCATCACTTTTGATACACTTAACGTTATTAAAATCTTTTGTTTTCCTGTCCCTAAGTTTAGCAAGCTTATAAATGCTTTTTTCCCCTTCTTATGTTCCTAATTTTGTATAAAGATCATCATACGCTTTTAACTTAGCATCTCTTACCACTTTCTTAACTTCCTTTTTAGCCCATTTATATTTCTCAAAATTTTCTTCATTTCTATTTGTTTTCCATGTTTTAAAGCACTCCCTTTTAATTTTTACTATATTTTGTACTTCTTCATTCCACCACCAAGTTTCTTTAGACTGCGAACCCTTGCCGTTTGATTCTTCAAGAATTTCTTTTGATATTCTCCTAATACATGTGGCTATCTTATTCCACATTATGTTAGTCTCTTCCTCAGTATTCCATGTTGCTTCTTTTAATACTTTTTCTTTAAATAGTTCTACTTTCTCTCCTTTTAAGTTCCACCACCTAGTTCGTGGGTTAATCTTCACTTTTCGCAGTCGTGATTGATTTTTAATATTTATATCCAACACCATTATCCTATGTTGTGAGGTTAAGCTCTCTCCCGGGATAACCTTACAATCTTTACACGCTAATCGGTCTCCTTTCCTAGTAATGAAAAAATCTATTTGGCCCTTATGCGTTCCACTTTTATAAGTTATTAAGTGTTCAAGCCTCTTTTTAAACCATGTATTTACTAGTACAAAATCATAAGCCATCACAAAATCTAAGATAGACTCTCTCGTCGTTCCTATCTCCAAAACTATATCCTCCATGCACTATCTCATATCCTACACGATCTTCTCCTACATGGCCATTAAAATCTCCCCCTATATAGATTTTCCCACCTACGGGTATTTCTTGAATTAGTTCATCCATTTGTTCCCAAAATTGTACTTTAGTGTGCTCATCTAATTCTACTTGGGGTGCATAAGCACTAACAATATTAATTATGTTTTCACCTTATACCAATTTTACAAGTATAAGTCTATCACCTTTCCTAATAACGGTTACGATATCGTCCTTAAAGTTCTTATCTACTATTATTCCAACTCCGTTCTTATTTCTATGTTTTCCTATATAATATAATTTAAAATTTAAATCCTGTATTTTCTATTTCCCTAGCTTTCTCACCGAGCTATTTAGTTTCTTGTAAACAAGCTATGTTAACTTTTCTTCTTATCATGGTATCTACTAACTCCATCCCTTTTCCTATCATAGTCCATATGCTCCAAATCGCTAACCTAAGTCTAGTATCCTAGACTAGCTTCTTTACCCGCACACGTCCAGCTTGTTGCAGGAATCCTTGCGTATTTATCGTCGCATCGGGGCGCCGATGCGACGCCCCTAGCCTATTTTTCGAGAAACCAGGTGGCAGGCACAACGCCCCTTGCCCATTTTCGAGACACCCGGTGGCAGGCGCAACGCATCGCTTAAGGGGAATGCCCTAGCATAAGCACGTATATTCATGGGTTTCATGTTCATAAGTATCTGACAAAGTTTTACGCTGGCTGTTAGCTACCTAACGCAACCCTCCTCCTTTATCCGGGCTTGGGACCGGCAGTGTAAAAAAAATAAGAAGTTAAGCACGACACAGGCGGAGTTAAAGATCATCTTAGTTATATACATTAAATTGACTATTTTTATTTCATAAAAAGGAGAATAAATTTTACCATTTTGGGTTGGCACAATTGCAACAGATATATATCGGCACTTACCCCCCCTCCCTCGCTTTAAAGATGGAGGAGGTCTAAGTTTCTCCACCCATGGAGATTAAACCCATGATCTCCCACTAGGGAGACATGAGCATGACCACTAGGTTATGACGCTATGCTTTTGGGTCTATCGACGCTAAACCTCATTCCATTTGGGATCCAATTACGAATAAGATTAA
This sequence comes from Sambucus nigra, assembly GCA_949130495.1. Lineage (NCBI taxonomy): Eukaryota > Viridiplantae > Streptophyta > Magnoliopsida > Dipsacales > Adoxaceae > Sambucus > Sambucus nigra. The sequence goes on from OX422208.1 coordinate 592,478,123, forward strand.
GGAAAATCCGCCATTGGTGGTGTTGGGTGAGGGGTATAGGGAGAGAATTCTAGTACACAGGAAGTGTACAAAAAGAAAGAGAGAGATAAGAGGGGATGAGGCAAGAAAAGCACCCTCCTCATAGGAGTTCAGGGCACAAGCTAGGCTCCCCTCAAACTCCTCAAAAATATTTACAAGATGAGAAATCGACAAAGTGAACTCCTCTTTGAGCCACAAATACAATGAACTCATAATACTATAATGCAACGTAGCTGGAGCTGTCTCAATGCTATCATAGCAACGTTGGTTCCTTTTTGTGCACAATGTTTAAAGATAGAAAGAGGTGTTGCTTCCATAAGCTTATCTGCATTACCCTTTTTTCCACATTGCCAACAACTCCACCACTGACCTGGCATGATCCAATTTCACCCGAAAAGAGAGAGAATAAACATTCCAAAGGTTCCTCAAAACCCAACAGTTTCCTCCTCTGCCTTGAATAGCCAACGATGCCTAATTATGTGTCTACCACTCTTTAAACTTTCTGTCATTAGGAACGCCTAGTTAGTTAATGTGCTGACAAGAAAAGCAACTTTAGCCAGGGCCCTCGATCGCCTCACTTGCTGCCGTGGATAAATAATAATGCTCATTCCCACCAACACTAATGATATTTACAACCCATCCACCTCATAGCCAGACCCTCTGTCGGAAATCCCACCTCCCCCAACAACCTCCTCCAACTCCAATCGTGGATAGGTCTCTTGAACCTGGGTTCCAAACCTTTCGATCTCTCACGTGCAACATGCGATTGGAACGGGAGTCCCTACCATTGCGATCAAGGCTCAGCGTTGCTACAACCACACTCCTTTATAAGTTACTATCCTCTAATGGAGGTCACAATTAATGTCCCAACAATGCCATACTAAAAAAGAGTTAGGTTTTTAATTACCCCTTGCCCCTTCTTTCCTCATTCATTGATTTACACACACCCTTCGCCATGCAATATTGATATTATCCTCATTACCCTTACCCCTCCATAGAAAGTCTCATAATCTTTCAAGCTTCTTGTGGAGTCGAAAAATAGTAAGTAGGAATGTTCCACAAAGTACTCTTGATTAGTGTCAACCGTTCTCCTTTGCATAGGTAACCCATCTTTTGTTCTGCAAGCTTCTTCTCAAAAAGATCCACTTACGGATCCCACATAGTGATGGAAATTAGGGCTATTTTAATATTTTCTTGCATTTTTAGTATTGCATTGTATTTTTCCTTTTATTAGTTGTTTAGTATTTTTGCTACATATTTAGTTATAGCAAGGGTTGAGTTGGATGCTTCTAGAAGATTCCATTAATTAGTGTTGTCATGGATGAGTTGTTATGACAACTCATCTCATGACAACTCATACTTACGCGAATAGCTTCTAGATTGTTTCATTTTGACATATGATGTATTTGGGAGTTAGTTATAACTCATGTGACATCACATTGGCTTACATCCTCTCAACCAATAGGAGTTTAGGAGATCCGTTCTAGAATCTTCTCTCCCCCTATATAAAGGGCCTTAGTTCCTCATTTGTAAACATCCTATGTTGGAAAGATATAAAGAAATTCTAGTTTCCCTCTATAGTTGTGTAATTGTTTTAGTTTTTGGGGCTTTTGACGTGTATTTTACGTCAAATTGGTATCATAGCGGGTGTCGCTCCAACATTGGTGTATCGATGTGTAGATTATCAACCAAATCGTACGCTACAACATCGAATGGCCTCACTGAAATCTAACCACTAAAATGAAGAGATTCAAGAATTAAAGCAACAAATGGCGCAATTAGCCCTCCAATTCCAACAATTTTTGGCTCAATCACAACCCAAAACACCATCCCCACCACCCTCCACTGCTTCAGACCCAACCCACGCTACCGCCACCATCCTAGTTGCTCTAACACCTTTATTCCCCCTTTCACCACCCTCTGCTGCCCCACCAACTCAAAACCCTAACCCCACCAAACCCACCTCTATCAAAACAAAAAAACACACACCAAGGAAGAGGGCCTGAAATCCATCCCAAAGATTTGATTGAGGAGAGGTAAGAGAATAGAGAAGAAAACGGCCAAGGGGGGGATTGGACTTCCCTATCGCCGTGTCACCTTCGGCAACTTTTTGTGTGCTTCGGCGACCCCTGACGGCTTTGAATATGGCCGGTGATGGCCATGGACAGATTGATCTAGGATTTCGAACCCCTAGATTGATTTTTGACCCCGGAGGCGACCCATTTTGTGGGTCAGAAGTGAGAAAAAGAGAGAAACGGAGGAAGGTCGTCGCCGGAATGGTATGTGTCCGAGTCTTCTCAGGCAGTGGTCTAGTCGGTACATATTTTAGAAACTTTTCACATGCATCTTCAATTTTGAAAGCTGGAGGACGAGCTTGATTTAAGTGGGGGACAATGATGGAAATTAGGGCGATTTTAATATTTTCTTGCACGTTTAGTATTACATTGTATTTTTCCTTTTATTAGTTGTTTAGTATTTTTGTTACATTTTTAATTATAGCAAGGGTTGAGATGGAAGCTTCTATAAGGTGCCGTTAGTTAGTGTTATCATGGATGAGTTGTCATGACAACTCATACTTTAATAGCTTTTAGAAGGTTTCATTTTGACATGTGATGTATTTAGGAATTAGTTATAGCCCATGTAATATCACATGGGCTTACATTATCTCAACCAATAGGGGCTTAGGAGATCCCTTCTAGAATCTTCTCTCTCCCTTATATAAAGGGCTTTAGCCCCTTATTTGTAAAAATCCTACATTGGAAAGATACAAAGAAATTCTAGTTTAGTTGTGTGTTTGTTCCATTTTTGGGCCTTTTGACGTGTAGTTTACGTCACATAGCCTCAGATATAAACTATACTCCCATGGTAAACCCATATAAGTCAAGGGAGCTTGACAAATAAGTAAACATAGGACCTTCCTTAATTGGTCTTATTAAAACCAAATTTTATCAATAGGTCCTATTTATACTCATTGTGAACATTAGCAAATTTTTACTACCTGTTAGTGAAATTTTACTACTTGTTTAGATGGGATCTATTGGATGAAAAAAAACAGAGGACCTATTTGACTACATAGTTAGCAATCAGGACCAATTGGTAATAATCCCACAAGTAAAAAGGAAAGAGATCCCACCTTACATTACACCCAATCGAATCAGTTTAAAAGACCCAATTTGGAACCACTTGTACTGGGATCAGCTCACACTTTGCTACATTGATGTGCATCCCTGAAAGAGCCTCACAACACATCAAAAGCAAGCTCAACCTTCTCACTTCATCCTCTTCCGCTCCGCAGAACATGGTAGTATCGTCAACAGCAAAAGATGGTTAGCGTGGTGTCTAGCAGAGGTGGTCATGTTTTTTGGCATGATTATTGGAAGAAGATGGCTTGGGGAGAGTCGACAGAGCAAGACACAAAGGAGACGGAGACTGGAGGAAAAAATGTGTGTGTGTGTAGCGAGACAGAGAAGCAGAAGAGGATAGGGGGTGATGGTGGTTAGAAAGGAGGTCAGAGATGTTTTGGGGGAAACTAAATATCTAAGAATCAATATTAACCATTGGTCTAAATTATGGATAAATCTGGACTCTCCTTTGTCTTAGTATATCCAAGACATCAAAAAACAGCATCCCGTATATTAGAGAACTATCACCAATGTGTATATATACGTTAATTTATGACGGAAAAATATAATTGTTCCCTTTTGGTAAATCAAAACTCTTTTATACCTTTTATGAATATTTATAATGTTGTTATATAATTAAGGTTTTAATTTAGCTCGTTATAGTACTACTTACGAATGATGGCTGACTGAACAAATAATGTAAGCATAAAAGGGAGATACATTTTTGGCAAACAGAAGAATGATGGTAATTATTAACGCGTGTTTCCTCCTTAACGAGCTAGTTGTAAATTATATGTAGCAGTGGTTTCTCATTTTTCATTTTCCTTAAATTTCTGCAGTTTCACTGTACATACCGGTGCCGGTCGAATTGTTCCTGAAATTCAAGATGATGGGAAGGTATTTTAAGTTTGCTGCAGTTCATATGAGTTCTGATTTTTTCAGTTTGTTTGGAGGCATCAAATATTTTTGGTAATCACACCCGAGGTTTCTTTTTTCGTATTGAAGTTCTTAACTGTGAACACTACACGAGGTGGTCTCCATGACATGTCACTTGCTCGAGATTTAAAATGTTCATAAAGCCTCTGTTATTATGCTCTATCACGTTATGATGGAAGTATCAAAACTATCGACATTGGTGCTCTCACTGATCTTAGATATCAAAGACAAGTTCTTTCGCCCAATTCTGTCAATTTTGGGATTTTTTGGTAAAATTAAATTTGAAGTTTTCAGCTTATCATCTTTTCAAGTGTTCACATGAATTAACAATGTTTATATTGATTTCCGAAACGTTCCAGAACATTTTTGAAAAGTTGATGTGTGAAACTATTTCAAATAGCATTCTAACCAATGCGTATATGATAAGATTCTACTAAACATGTAACGTGATTATCTGAGTCCTAAGCGGATCCCATTTGGAGATTGAACCAAATTCCCAAGTTTCTCACATTAAGTTTATTTTTCTGTGAACTTCTAACGGATAGCATTATTTTGCCTGGGTTGGAGACGACCTGACCTCAAGTTGGCAATATCAGAGTATGATTCATGAACTACTAACTTGCGTTCATTACATGGAATGAAAATTGTGACGGTGACATCATCTTCCCTTTTTTGTTTGTTGGACGAATGTACTTAATGGAAGCTTGATCTTCTCAATCATGCTATTGATTTTTTCTAGAATCATAAAGTCTATTTCTAGAACAATTAGAGTTGAGTACACACTTAAAATGTTGAAACAAGGGAATATTTTTGACTCTTGATTTGCAGCGATGTTTTTGACTTGCCTAAGTTGCCTTGCTCAATTGAGTTTGTAGGTGATATTAAAAGATTATGCAGTGAAATTGAGATAAAATATTAATTCTATATTAGCCACCACATAATATATTGAAGTTTATTAGTCAATTCTTTGGTTCATCTCCGTAAAGGGTTTGCAAAGCATCGCCATGTCAACATTTTGCTAGCAACATTACCATTTGCATATCTTCCAAATGCAATTTACCAAATTGTTGCCATAGACAACGGTGAATACACAAGAAGAAACACATTATGCAAAAGAAATTCCACACGCAGGTTTCTTTTGTATGTTTGCAAGTTGTACCTGATGAATAAAGATTTGAACCAATTCTCACCAACAACTCCAAGTGCCGTGCCAGTATCCATTTTGCATACTCTGCCAAAAGACAATTTTTGTGCAGAAAACATATGCTTTTGCTAGAAAGTGTTTTATAACTCTCCTATTGCTTTTGGAAGGAACCTCTATGATACTGAACTTAAGGAATTTTGCCCTTGCTTGCTAGTGTGAATGGGTATAATTCTCTCCTGTAGTTCTTTAGATGGGAGAGTTTGGTTGCGGGAGTCATCGGATGTAAACAATTTCTTTTGTCATCCTTGTTGTGTCTCCATCCATTTCGTTGTTCAAACCACATAAATCACTCGGAAGGCGGAAATTTCCTTGACAGTGCAATTCTTTGCCTCGTTAGCAGGAGGAGAATCAGTATTTGTGATTTCTTTCAAAGGCGAAACCACATATCAAGCTTTCTCCTCATCGATGCTGTTTGTATCAGAGGGATGGATAGGGTGATAATCCCATCCTCCTTCATTGGGGGAAAGAGAGAGAGGGGGAGAGAGAGAGAGAGAGAGAGAGAGAGAGAGAGAGAGAGAGAGAGTCCCTGAAGTGATGACAAGAAGCTAGGTTTCAACCACAGCACAACTCAATTGCCTCCATTAGTAATACCACATTATGACTGCAGCCCAGAATTCCATGTCATCCTAGAGGGCCTTCAATGAAGAAATAAAATGCAACCGCTGCCTAGAGTTTTGAAAAAATATTGAATTGTTATTTCATAATCTCGCACTAATTATTAATGATTATAAAAATAATTAATACACACATAATCAAGAATCCCTGAAGCGATGACACCAAGCTAGGTTTCGACCACAACACAACTCAATTGCCTCCATTAGTAATAACCACAATATTGTCGCAGCCCAGAATTCCATGTGCGGGCCTTCAATGAAGAAAATAAAATGCAACCGCTGCCTAAAGTTTTGAAAAAGTATTGAATTGTTATTTCATAATCTCGCACTTGGGTCTGTCAATCGGGTTATATGAGCCGGGTTTGGTGTTACTCAGGCTCGGCCCAATTTAAGATCTCCTATCCCAAGCCCGAGCTCAGCCCAAATAAAATCACTCCCCATGGCTCAAGCTCAGCTCACAATTTTAAATAGGCTTCGGGCTCAATCGGGCAGGCCCGAAATGGAAAATTTCACATTTCAAATGTTTTACACAAATGTTGAAATGTTTAATAAGGATGTAATTTCCTGGAATTACATCCTTATTAAACAACTGCTTCACACAACTGTTTTATTCCTGGAATCACATCCTTATTAAACAACTGTTTTACACAACTGTTATACCTGTTTTACACAAATGTTGAAATGTTATACAGCAGTTTTACACAACTGTTTGACAAAAATGTTGAAATATTTAATGAATGTATTTTGGATTCACATATTAAACAGACAATTTTGTGCACAATTGATTCTATTAAGACATACCATTTTGGATTCACATGTAAAAACCATCTTCCATACCATTTTTGGAATCACAACAGTCTACTACAGATAGTGTTGTGTTATGAAGTAATCAAACCCTAAATTATGTTTATAAGAGGTTAAGGTATAAAAGAGGAAGAAGAGAGAACTGAAATGGGAAGAAGAGAAAGAATGAAATGAATTAGGTAATCTATTCTCCCATCTCATTCTATTTATAATTTAAGGTTTCACTAATTACACATAGGTACCATACGGAATAAAAGTAAAATAAATAAGCTTCTAAATAAGCCCAGACATACTCCCCCTCAAGCTGGTGCAAAGATATCTATCATGCCCGGCTTGACTAATATATAGTGCAAAGTAGTCTTGTTCACACCTTTAATCAACACATTTGTTCTACCATGTTGAACTGGATTGTGAGCAATACTAATGGCAACTTTGTTGTCATAATACAAATTCATTGGCTCACGAATGGGGTGACTCTACTCGGATAACATAGTGCGTAGCCATAACAACTCACAAATTCCATGTGCCATGGATTTGAATTCTGCCTCTGCATTAGATCTCGCTCCTACAGGTTTGTTTCTTACTGCGCCAAGAATCAAGAATACCCCCTACAAATGTACAATAGCCTGAAGTGGATCTTCACTCTGTTACGGACCCTGTCTAATCTGCATCTGCATATGCTTCAACCTGCAAGTGGCCATGTCGACCAAACAATATCCCTTTACCAGGAGAACCCTTAAGGTAACGGAGAATGTGATGCCTTGTCTCAAGGTGAGTCGTACGTAGAGCATGCCTAAACCGACTAATCATGTAGCATAAGCAATATCTGGATGCGTAAAAGAAAGGTATATTAGTCTCCTAACCAAACGCTGGAATCTCTCCACATCATCTAACAACTCACCATCCATATAATTGAGCCTATGATTTTGCTCAATAGGAGTATCAGCAGGTCTAGCTTCAAGTTTCCCCATTTCAGTCAACATATCTAACACATACTTCCGTTGTGAAATGAACACTCCTTCCTTGGATCTACATACTTCGATCCCAAGAAAGTATCTCAATAATCCAATGTCTTTAACCTCGGACTTCGTTCCCAAAAAAGATTTCATCCGGTGTATCTCTTTTGGATCATCTCCTGTAATAACAATGTCATCAACATACACAATGATAGTAGTGGTGCGATCTTGGTACCTCTTAATGAAGAGAATATGGTCTGCATGAATCTTTGTGTACCCCACCCTTTTTACAGCAGTGCTAAATCTCTCAAACCACGCACGCGGCGACTGTTTTAACCTATACAAGGCCTTCTTCAGTTTGCACACCAAATCCTGATTATCACCAACCTTGAATCCTAGAGGCATCATCTGAAAAAGTTGTTATTTAGGCCGTTTAATACAAGATTAAATTATTGAAGTGACTCCGAACAGTTTTTTGAAGAAACTCTTTTCTTTAAATAAAAAAGAATTAATTACAAGATGTGTTTAATAAAGCATGCACGAGATTTGTTCAAGATTTTATAACAGGTTTAATAAATCAGTTTAAATTAATTAAACTCAGCACAACCATAAGAATGAGATGAGGAGATGTAGAAAGATTAAGGACAAGACGTTTTTAACGTGGTAAAACCTCACCCACTGAGGAAACATCCATGGTGACTTCTAAGTCACAAACCAAAAAATTCACTAAAACAAAATATACAAGTTACCAACTATTTAACACACATGCAAACTAATCAGACCTATACAAGTTTAGAAATGTACCCACCGGTTTAATTCTAACTTCTCTGCAGTTCTGATGTTGATGTGGTTTTCCCAGTTTGCTAACTTCTCCACTTTGTTTCAGTCTTTACGTCGACTCTTGAAGATTCAAGATCTTATGGCCAACACTTATGTGTTGTAGTGTGTCAAGTGTTTGTGATGGTGCTCTAACACATGCATGCACACACGCACACTTATTTTATACAAACAGTCCTATCAAATTACAGATCAGATCTAAATGATGCTGTTTTCAGTTTCTCTCTTCCTTAGAAACGAAAAAGATTTTATTTGACTTTTCAAATAATCCCGGAATCCAAGGTTACCTTGCTCGTAAGACTGCCAAGGTCATATCCAATTTCAGAGGGTTTTGAAAAAGATTTTGAATTGGAAACCACCAATTGCGATTCCAACTAGGTCAACAGTCTTGTTTCATAAGAACTAGAAACAGAAAATATATTTGTTGATTCTAACGTTTTGAAAAAAATTGACAGAACAGTAATCAACAAATGTGATTTCTCAAGATGAGAAACTAAAATATGTAGATCTATATGTAATATGACATGCAATAATCAGATCTACTGTTCCTATGAAAGAGAAATATCTATATGTAATATGACATGCAATAATCAGATCTACTGTTCCTATGAAAGAGAAATATCTATATGTATCTAACAAGTAATGTCTAAGTTGGAAACAAGATCTCGAACCACTTTAAACACCCTTCAAACCCCCACCAACAACACTCTCAAACACACAAGTATAGTGTTTGGTATAAACTGTTTTAATAAATGTGTTTAGGGTTTGAAAACGAAAAGGGTTTGGACGATTTAGAGTTTCTTTCTCTCTCTAGTTTCTCTCCCTTCTCTCTCTTCTCTATTCTCTCTCTATTTAGACGAACTGCCAAAAGTTCCCAAATGCTGAGGGTAAGCCTCCTTATATAGTAGGTTAGGAAGGATCGAGAAGGGCTATCCAAATCTAAGGCTAAGATTTGGTCTAAGTCAATTGACTTTGATCCAACGGTGGAAGAACAACGGTGATTTAAACGCACGCTGATTGGTCTAGAGAGGTTCACAGGGATTGGGTTCAAACGCATGCAGAGCGTTGATAGAATTGATTCAAAGGCTGAGTAGGTGTACGAGTTATGAGTCTACCAACAAACACAGATCAGGCCGTTATAAAGATGACATGTGTAAGGTCCAGATCACACACGCGTGTTTTCAAAATAATTACACACGCACCCTGAATTCTCAAGCGCATTTGGATTCTACCCAACCAAGCATTCAGGTATGAAAACATAAAACCAGTAATTACAAAATGACCCCAAAAGCACTTTAAACCACATTTTAATTTTCAAAAAATCATTTAAAAATTCTTAAAAATTCCCAAACAATTATTAAAACCAATTTTAAATGGGATTAAACACACACAACTCTCACACAATCATTTTATGCAATATATATGTTATGAATGCAATCCTAATGTGTGTGGGTGGTTGAGAATATACCTTTAAACAATCAATCAAGAGGAATAAAGAGGAGAGCCTGAGGCTTTTTGGAATCTAGGGAATAGACTCAATTTTGTCACTATTTCCAAACTAGATGAGCACTTATACAATGTAGACTCAAGTGAGTCAAGAGTATAAGGTGCTTCATCATCATGTACACTTCTTCTTTCAAATCACCATGAAGGAAGGCATTCTTTACATCCAATTGGTGTAAAGGCCAAGGCAAATTTGCTAATGATATAAGAACTCGTATGGAATTAATCTTGGCAACGGGAGCAAAGGTCTCATGATAATCAATCCCATATGTCTGAGTGAAGCCCTTTGCAATTAATCGGGCTTTATATCTTTCAATCTTTCCATCAGCTTGGTATTTTATTGTATAAACCTACTTGCAGCCTACTGGTTTCTTACCTTTAGGTAATGGAACAACATCCCATGTCCTATTCTTTCTCAAGGGTCTCCATTTCCTCAATCATAGTTTTCTTCTATTGAGTTTGCTTTAAAGCATCTGAAAAGTTAGAAGGAATAGAAACAGACGATATGGAGGAAGTGAAAGCACGATATATTGGAGAAAAGGCCAAGACAAATTTCCTTTTTTCCCCATGAAGAATCATGCCATTTTTTTGGCTTTGCTCCAAAAATATCTAGCTCAAAGAAAATCTTGTTGCAAATAAATCAACAAAATGACAATGAAGCAATATGTGATTAATGTCTTCCCTCTATCTTTTGCATAAACAACACCAAGAGAAACATAATGAAGTATGGATACTTTATATAGTGCTACGAATCGGTATCCGATTTATATAGCGCCCAATACACTTGGATACGCATTGTTAATCAATTATCCTGATTTTTTTTTCTTAATTTTTTAAAATGCTCGGATAAGCTCGGATACATGTCGGACACACACTGAGATACGTTAAGCTCTTTCTCTCTCTCCCCTCCCATGTGGAGTTAATGCTCTATTTTTTGTGATTGGTACTTTAGAGTTAGTCTGTTGGGATTAATATTCTTTTATCTAATGATCTGAATTTTTATTCATTTTCGTAGAGAATTATTGTTTAGTGTTGGATTAATGGTGGGCGAAGGTCAATGCTTAGTGCTGGACAGAACTAATTTTGAGTGAAATATAGCTCACTCCCTCTTCATCTGTACCGTATAAAGTATTGAACATCATTGGGCAAGAAACAACTCTTTTTCCTCATCTTTTGCACTGTGCACAGTGTTGAGTCTGTTGGACAGAATTGTTTTGTGTGAAAAGATAATGCCTAGTTTGGTTGAAATACTAGGGGTATGCCCGGAAAGGGGATATTTTTTTAATATTCGTGCTTATGTTACACTTAAATTACTTCACTTGGACTCCTTATCTTTTAATTGTTTAAGTAGCCAAATATTATTAGTTGGTTCAACAGATCAAATGCTGTCCAATAGACTTTCTTATGCCCAGACTTCCCTTTTTATGTGACTGCCCAGATCATGCCAACAACAACAAAAAAACCTTGAGACCTTCCCTTTCTCTCACTACATGCAAAAGAAAAAAAAACTGTACTATCTAAACCAAATCAGGTCTTAGAAAGAGGGCAGATAGAGATAGAGAGAGAGAGATATTGTGTTTGGATGGAACATTTAGCAATAAGAATCAATTTGGAGGATCATTAGATTTTTTCTTTCCAATCGGAATCCTTAGATTGAGACAGAGATTTGAAAAACTTCCCTTCCCTATTATATAGATTTTCTCGTAAAAAAAAGAAGGTATTATTATAAATATATAGAAACACACACAACATATCCCAAAGCATATCTGTAGGACTGTATCCAGCATTTTTGAAAAAAAGAAAAACACGTATCGACGTAACCGTATCATACCCGTATCCTTATCATATTGTATCTTATCGTACTCGTATCCGTATCAGTGCTTCTTATGATAGACATTCATTTGGATTTTTATGTTGTAACAAGTCGCAAGTATTCTCTTTCGTGTGAGCAGCCAACCATGACAATTTGAGCTTTTAAAGGAGATCTTCTTTTCTATATCATTTTGCAAGGTTCAGATGAGGATAAAGAGGAATAATCAACCAATAACTCAAAAATGGATTTATAAGAGACCACTCCCTTCTGCTTGAAACTTGTAACTGAAAGGATATTCATCCACTATACCAAGAAAAGAGACAAAGTCAATAATATTCTATCACTAAGATTCCTCCTTTAAGGGATTTTCTAAGAATAAATGAAGGGGGGTTTTTAAGGGACAAATGAATCAATGAGCCCCATGTGGATGACTCCCATGAGGAGAAAGATAAAGAAAATATAGTTTAGGAACTTCCTACCCACAAAATTTTCCCAAAATCTCCATTTCACGCGATTGAGTTTGAGAAAATATTCCAAACGTTAAGAAATAACTCCCAAAGGCATCGAACAGTCTCATTTCCCAGCACTTTGGCATCCCACCCACGGGTATGAATTTCATACATGCTCCTAAACATGGAGTCCCAAAGTGTATTTTGTTCTAAAGGAATCTCAAAAGTCACTTGCTCATAAGAGCCACATTTCTTATAATTAAGTTACCAATCCCTAACCCAGCCTTCTTTTAATATCTTAAAACAACTCCCTCATCGAAAAGATGACCATTTTCCCCTTCCCCATTTCCTTCCCACAAAAGTTCTCTTGACACAACTCCCAATTAACAAGATGATCATTTCCTCCATCCCCACTTCCTTCCCACGAAAAATCACTCATAAATTTTAAATTTGTTTTTGATACGCTGATAAGGAATTCTAAACATAGACAAAAGATATTTTTGGGAAGACTACCTCATGTCTACTCTACTAGAGTAAGCCTACCCCCCTAGACACAACTCTTCTGCCTCCGGTTTCCAAAATGACAACCAACTCCATTAGCAAGGTCCTTTAATTTGTTTTCATCCACATTGATTCCCATTATTGCACTTTTGGACATGTTAATTTCAATCTCGAGAGCTTAGCAATCAATTCAATACAACACACAAGATTCTTAAACTTATCCACCTCCCCACTCACAATAAAGATGTAGTCATCCACAAATGACAAAAAGAAACTCCAATCTTGTCCCTACCAATTTCAAAACCACTTGTCAAAGAATAACCACAAGCTCTCGTCATCAAACGGCTGAAGAAATCCACATCTAAAATGAAATTGGTAGGGACAATGGGTCTCCTTGTCTAAATTGAAAGAGTTTACCCCTAGGTTGACCATATATTATTATGAAAAGATTAGCCTAACAAAAAACATCCTTGTGTCCACATCCTCCACCTATTTTTAAAACCTTTATTCTCCAACCAACATTAAATCTAAATTTTTTCTTCTCCCCCAAAAAGATCTTTGGGACATATCTATTGTTTTATCTAAAACCTCTCTCAAGCTCAACGATAGCGCCTTAGCCAACAATTCATATAAACATGACATCAATCCTTGAGACATATCTATTGTTTCACTTAAAACCTTTCTCAAGCTCTAGGATAGCCACCTTAGTGAACAATTTATATAAACTTGAAATGGTCTATAGTCCTTCAATTTCATGGAATTAACTTTCTTTAAAATCATGGAATTGAAAGCCACCTTTGTTGTAGCATTCTTCACACCATCCTCATAGAACTCAGTAAACACCTTCACAATATGTTATTTCAAAATATCCCAACAATCTTTCGAATGGTTTCTACGACTAGATCTCTTTGCTCCATCAATAAGACTCCAATCAAGACTCTTAACTCCAAAACTTATTCCAATTTCTTTTTTGTTTACTTTTTCAAAGTAAAACTAATCACTTTGTCCACTATTTCTCCTTCCTCCACTGAATTCACATTCTCATCTTTTTCTAAGTGGGTCATCAACTTGTTTACTTTCCTTCTACTAGCAACCCTGTGAAACAGTTTTGTATTGTTATTCCATTACCTAATCCCCTTGATTCTTTTTCATCTTCTGGTTTCCTGAAGTCTCCTCCTTCAGAATTAAGCTTTCTAACTTGTCTTTTAGACAATTTCTTTTTCTCCTTCAATCATCACCACTTCCTTCCCTACTTTCCAAGTTTTCATGAACTTAATCTTATTTTCTTCTGCAATCCTTTCCAATCTATTATCCTAAAACCTCTCTATTCCACACTTCTAACTTGAATTTGAGATTTTCTGGACTTTTCATAAATTTATACCCTTGCCACCATATGTTTGTCTCCACCTTTCCTTAACTTTGCCATTATAATAGTTATGCTTCAACCACTTGTTTTGAATCTAAAAGGGTATTCGTGTCCAAGGCACTGAAACAATCAACCTAACCAAATCCCTCGTCTCACATGCAAAAACATCACCTCCCAACCTTTTGAAGAACAGGAACCAGTCAATCTTGGATTAGTCTATGCTCTCATTGGACAAAGTGTATTTATAATTATTAGGATTATAGGAGGGTAGTGAGTTGGGGATGATGATAAATATGGATGGATTAAGTTTCCCTCGTGAAGGGAGTGAGAATTATCATACTTCCAAGGAGATGAGAAGAGATATGGAAGATCAAAGAACCAGAAGGTTTGAAGATCAGAAGGGGGAAGAAGCAAGCATTCTAGTACACGTGAGTGTAAGCAGCTATGAAGCCACCTCTAGGGTTCGTTTTTTTTTTTGGTGTGTGTGTGTGTGTGCGTGTGCGTGTGCGAGTGTTCTGTGTATCTTAGGTCTAGGCTGATCTATATATATAGGCCAAAAAGCCTTAGTCCCCATCGCAAGTCTGTGGAGGACCGATCAGGTTTAAGGAGTAAAGCTGATGGATGTTCTGAAACCGCTGCTAATTGTTGGTATAGGTTAGTTGGGTTTGTCTCTTGGTAATAAAGGGCTACTGGGGTTGGTTCCTAGCTGTGCCTTCTCTAACATTGTCCTAGAATGACCAATTCTGTAAACTAGCAGAGCCTTACATGATTACATCCTAGCTTTCCAATCCACGCACTCAGCTATTTTCCAGGCGCTTGTGTTGTGGCACAATCTAAGCTATGCGTAGCTAGAAATATTATGTGCGCGGGAAATAATCCGCCACACGTGAGATGAGGGCACGTGCCCCATTAATCCGGTCAAGCATCATGATTCAATAAGATAAAGATTGCTGGAGCTAACCGATTTACGAAAACTAAGGGGAAAGATATGGCCGATCAAGCTGTGGATAACTACCACAACGATTGAGTTCCCTAGGACTCAATTATTTCTTCATATAAATGTAAACCTGGCCCAGGGAAAAGTGGAATGTAACCACGAGCATTGAAGCTCTACTACTAATAGAAAAGAAGAATTTCCCGTGGACGTAGCCACATTGCCGAACCAAGTACATCTTGTTCTTGTGTGTGCATGATTTATTTATTTTGTTCGACAGATTTGTGTTAAATTAGTTAGTACGATTTTACCACCTACATTATATCCCTTTTTTCAATTAGGGTCACGTGGGCTTGACAGGGCTCACGTTTAAGAACATGATATCCTTGTAAAAAGATCAATGTTTCTCTCAACTCATTCAATAATGAAACGGTCAAATATCTCATTCTCTTAGTTGTCCTGCCCCCACTTAATTTTTTCAGAAGGAAACTGTACCTCATTGTAGTCCCCTCGTCTGCGCCACCACCTATCCCCACACAACCCATACAAACCCACTAACTCCTTCCAAGAGTCGTTTCTCTCCATATTTACGCAAAACAACTGCCAATTTCTCTCACTTCGTAAAGATGCTGAAAAGTTGACACATTTACAGCGCTAAAATTTCTGACGCCCCGTATATGTTCACCATTGAAGTATCTTTCTTCCCATAAGAATTCAACTTTATGTCTTTGAGTGTTTATTATAACTTGATCAGGCATTGTTTGTATAATTTCAGGTTAAAGTTGACATGGGTGAGCCGATATTGAAAGCCTCGGATGTTCCCACAAAATTACCTGCAAATAAAGATCAGTCTGCTGTAAAATCGAGACTAGACATAGATGGAGTAACCTGGAATGTGACATGTGTTAGCATGGGAAATCCTCACTGTGTCACTTTCAGTACAGAAGAAAGCCAGGTATTTGTCTTGTGTGATGTTTATGTGTTCTACTACGATCCTTTTAATATTAAGACTTAGAAGTTGGGAATTATGGATCAATTTGTGCACCATGTAGTTTATTTCATAATTGGAAGCAGTATAGTAACTACTAAACCTTTCCACATCACATTGAGGACATATTTATACCAAAGGAAGCTGAAATTGACTAAATAAATAGTACCAACCAACTCGTGTTACACTTGCTTATTGATGAGCAAGAAAAGAAAAAGTATAAATCTTTATTGGAATTAAAATTAGATATAAAATTTCCCCGGTGTCTTTTGACAATGACTCGCAATATATTTGATCTCCTCTTCCCATCATTAGGGAAGAAGTTAAAAAAAATGTTACTGATTACATATCTACATTTTAAGGAAAAATATAAATTGTTTTTCAAATAGAAGTTAAAGGGAAAAATGACTGATTGCAATTTGCGTGGCTATATTCTACAAAAAGTATGCATTGCTATTTAAATATGTCATCCTTTAACTACCTTAATGATTTTGGTGCTCAACTCTGCTTGTTGTTAACCAGAATTTGCAGGTTGATGAATTAAATTTAGCAGATATTGGTCCAAAATTTGAACATCATGTGATGTTCCCTGCCCGAACTAACACAGGTCAGTTTCAACTGTACTTCTAGATAAATTATGTTGTGTTGTTTGCTATAATTTTGAGCATTATGTTCTACTCAGCTCATAATATTACTTTTTGCGGGATACATTATATTTTGAAGTTCTGCTATTTCTTTTTTGCAAGAATCAAGTTTGCTCATACTAGTGTTTTTTTAAATATTTATGGAAAAAGAAATTTATTATAAAAATGAGAACAGATGCAATAAATGTGAACAAAGAGACCTTCAATGAAAAGGGAAAGTAAAGAAAAAGCACAACAAAAATTTGGAGAACAGGCACCCAAACATTGAAATTCCCTGACATCAACCAGAAAAACAAGAAGACCCCAAGGGCACTCACACTCCACGAATAATATTACCAAGGCATCCAAACATTGAAATTCTCTGACATCACCCCCCCCCAAAAAAAAAGAAGACCCAAAAGAAACTCACATTTCCAAACCCATTTTGATTAATTGTGATCGAAATTTCATAGCCTGGCCAAATTTTGATCTCAGACGACAAATTCCCTACCATTCCCATCTTTTTCCTTTTTACATTTTTTAGTGGGACGGCAAACGCTTTCCACCAGAGGTCAAAATATAGGCAGACACCTGGAGTTCGAGACCTGCATTTTAGTAAAGGTGGGATTTTGATTATATTTCCCAGCCAAAAGGCCTAAACGTTTGGAGTTGGTCTAAGTCATCTGAATAGAAATCGAGTAAAATAATGTCGAGAAAACAAATATTGAGCTTAGACCAAAGTTGAATATAAGGAATAAGTGTGAGGGGGAGAGAAGAGATCAATTCCGAAAGTCAGAGGAGACTTTCAGATTGTGGAAGTATTAGTCACCTTAAAGGAGAACTCTCGCCTCTATTCTCATTTAAGAGGCTGTAAATTGTTCATTCACTACCTTTTTTTTCCCGGAAATCTGTTGGATCATGTATGGGTTTCGTCGAATGTTGTTGTCTCTGTCGAAAAGGGCACCAAATCAATGACATTTCAATGAAAAGCTTATAATCTTTGAAATTTAAAGCTAGTTTTGGGTCATTTCTGAGTGATTTCTTGGATGATGTTTTTACTGAAACTGAATAATATTTTGTTTCTTGGTTTAAACCTTACACTCCACGATTTAGAAGTCGAGCCCTGAAGTTGGTGTTTTTATTTAAAACTGCCTTCCGTGTTCATAAAAGGATTTATATTGCGTAATCAAATAAGTTCTTTTTTTTTTCTTTTTTTTGGCTATTATGTGATATATCTATGTCAACAAGGTGGATAAGCAATATGTTGTCTCCGCGAGTCTGAATGGGCTTGCAAAATAAACTGCAACTATGCTTTGCAAAATAAACTGCAACTATGCTTTTCAAAGATCTGCATAGGAGCTGATAGTTGTAGGTGCCTTCCAAAAGTAAGTCATGTCATAAAGAGGTTTAAGTTTAGAACATCTTTTGTATTCCCATTGATCATTGCTTTAATATAGCATTGTGCTGTGTATTTAATCCGAATCAATGTTTTAAAATGCTCAGATAATCGTCTTAAACCTCACCTTGAGGCTCTTTGGAGTAAAAACACTCTTTAAGACTTAGTTGGTTTAGCTTAAAGCATGAAAGCCTTTTTATGCCTTTTTGCCTATTTTTACGCTTTTCCTTGGGTTGACTAAGGTTTAGTCCCTAGACATAATATCCATTAAATGTTTAAATCAATCACATTACACACTTAACAAAAAACCCCTAACACATGAACCATCCTTTATGAACTAGTTTTCGCTCTAGCTGCAACACCCCATCCCCTTCCAGCGACTGGCGGCCTTCCGGCGGTGACTTCTCCGGCAGAGGGAGGAGGGATGGGTAGGTGAGGGGCTTTTTGTTAAATATATACTGTGACTGGTTTAAACATTTGATAAATTATATTTCATGGGCCTTTTGTTAAGTGCCCCACAAATCAAACAAAGTCAAAATAAGTCACGAAAGGATCGGGAACTTGTACAGGGTCATCAATAGCCCTATTTGAGAGAGAGGAACAGTGAGAAAAAGGTACAATTCTATGTTTATGTGCTCAGATTTCGTATTTATTGGTAGATCTTGTTTTTTTCCCCATTTCCCAAACAGTTGTGACGAGGATGTCTAGTTGTTTAAACTATTGTGTTGTAAGAATTTGTTCATTTGTGATATATCCTTTTTTTGGGAAGATGAATAACTTGCATATTATATTGCAAGCCATCAGTTATTGTGTGCTATCTTGTTCATAAATCTGTCTTATAAAGTGTCAACAGTTTATTTTGTTTTCCAAAATGATTGTGTGAATGTTATTTATCGAATTTTCAGCATGTTGCTAGGAAGACACTATCAAGCTGATCAGTTTAGAATGCTATCTATTAAAATCCATTCCTAATAAATTTGTAATAAGCTGAAACGCTTATAATCTATTGAGTACAATTATTGACGTTTGTGTATGTCGTTTTTGAAAAAATAATGCTCTAAATAAGCCAATTTTCGTGCATTTCAAATCCAATTTCAACATTTGTGAATATGTAATCCTTCTTGTTTTGATTTTGCAGAATTTGTACAAGTCTACTCCCCTTCACATCTTAAAATGCGTGTTTGGGAACGTGGGGCAGGTTAGATTTTTTTAGTTGAAGATACATGTCTATTTATGTGCACATATATTCAATTCAGTCTTCATTCTTTTGCTTAACCATGAAATCCTATCTGGTTGCAATTGTAGGAGCAACACTGGCTTGTGGAACTGGAGCTTGTGCAGTAGTTGTTGCAGCTGTTCTCGAGGGTCGTGCGGAAAGGGTAAGTTTTAGGATATAGTGCTAAACATTTGCTGTAGAGATTGGTCCTCGTAATCGACATATAGAAGGAACAGATGAGTGTTCCAGGAGGCCACGATACTTGTTGAGTTAGAGGGAGAGAGAAAAAAGGGACTTTCACAATGAGGTTCCTGTGGTATCAAATTATTAGTGTGGTCCACAAATACTTTTATTTTAAACAATGCCGTCTAGATACTTTCAACTTAAGTAAGACATCTGATATTTTGGTAAGATATCTTTGAGTTTTTTAAGAATTCATAAGTTATTTGTGATTTCTTTCTGGTATCTATAATTTCACTAAGGTATATGGACCACAAAGAAAACCACTCTTTTAAACTGAAGTGCAAAAAACTCCCGCAAACTGGCAATTTTTTGCATGTACCCCCCCGAGCTATTTTATATGCAAGAAACCCCTCAGAATTATACATGTTACAAAGACCCCCTATGTGTCGCTAAAGAGCCCCCCCCCCCCCCCCCCCCCCCCCCCCCCCCCCGCGTAAGGGAGTACTTGAAACAAAATGTAGTTCAACAGGTTATTGACATTCAGGGAGTTATTTCCTAAAATTTGAAAGCTTAGTGTTTTTTATTTTGTTATTTTGCACCTCAGCCAAAAAAGAAAAAAAATAAGCGACTGGATGATAATCATCCCTTGTAGTTTTCAGCCCCTTCATTTTTATATGCACTGGTAATTATTTCTCATATATAAGATAGCAATTGCTTGTGAAACAGAGTTGTACTGTGGATTTGCCCGGAGGGCCGTTGGAGATCGAGTGGAGGGAGGAAGACAATCATGTGTACATGACAGGTCCAGCTGAGGTGGTGTTTTACGGATCAGTCGCTCTCTAATGCCTTCATCCAACAAATGTTATACATATATATTGCCGGTTGGTCTCGGCTTTTATGGCCTGGAGGAGACATTATGTTAACTCACTTGGCTTTTTTAGGCATGTAAGAGTAAGACCCGTGTATGTTGCAATTTTCTATCTGCATTTGTCTTGTTGAACCACAATCTGGTTTTGCGTTTCGACCCCGACCCCGACCCCGACCCCAACAAAGTAAGGTTTTGTTTGCACACTGAAATTGTTTCACGCTGCTTCGTTAAAACTTTGACATACTGAAAAGGCTGATTTTATGAGTAGTCTGTATCATCATAATTTACACCCTCCATTGAGTCCTTATTTGACTGTTCTCTTTGTTAATGAGACACTAATCAACAGCCAAGATCAAGACATGTTAATATGTATAAGCTTGTTTGTGCTTTCTCTTCATATGGCTTCTCGCGGTGTGAATTGCCTGCCCTGAAAGACCAGCTACTCTTTTTTTTTTCTTATTCAACGACAAAATGAAGAATCGGAAGAACATAATGATTGAGCTTTTACCGCAAGCCTTTTGCCCTAGCCGTTCTCCTCAACAACCCTAAGAGCTCCACTACCAAGTTATCTGGTTCATGTCATATTTATAAACTAGTTAAGTGAAAAAAATACAAGAGTCAAAATAAGGGGTGTGCGGGATGAAAAGCTCCTACGGAGAGTCGTAATAAAATTCTATTTTCATATTAATTGTTTACAACAATAATCGGTTCAATTGAATTCAAATATAGTTTATATATTTTTAGGGCCTAAAATAATATCAATTATAGATATAGGACAACAAATAGTTAGTTTTTATTTTTAGTCCCTATTTTTAAATTATCGATTGACGTGGCATGCTGTAATTGGTTGACATTTTATAGATGTTGGTATGCGTCAGTGAATTTATTAAAAAATAGGTATTAAAATTATAAATGAATGTTTGTTATTCTATTTTCAGAATACATATTACAATAGATCCTAAATTTACAAAGTCTCAATTGAAATATTAAAGCGTGCTCAACTAATTCCATTATAGACAAACGTGTAGAAGTATTGGTCCCGATAATATTTATTTAGTCTAAGGTGCCTTGCACGTGTTTATAGTAATTAAATTTGCGTAAATATCTTTTGCATGGTAATCGGTTAATAACACGTTGCAAAATGCATGTGATTATAATGATAAATCACATGTCCAATATCGTTTTGGATTCAACAATCATCTCAATTATGATATCCAAAATGATTACCTCCATAATTTTAGGCTAACTGTATGTTATAATATATATCTTCTTATATACGTGACTCTTTTAATTTTCCAATCTTACGTTTCTATTAGGGTTCTTATCATTTGAATCTTGTTGATTTAGTCTTGTTTAACAAGTTAACCATGGAAAACAATTTGTAACATGTTTTGTCAAACATGGTAAATTGAGTGTTATCATAATGATATCTGCAGTGTGTTTATACACAGATTTTGTTGAAAAAATCCATGTGAAGTGGAAAAAGTTGAGATCAACATCATTTTATGAGTTATGAAGACATGTTGTATGCTAGATGATGAGATTGATATGAAGAACATGCTTGGATATATATACCTTAATGGTTTGGATATGGTTGATATAACAATGAGTGTTGAAATAAATTGACTCTGATTCTGAATATGATTAAACTTATAACTCTTCTGACGATGACATTGTGTTGAAATTGATATATAAATGCAATCCAACTGTAATGCATTGCATAATAAGACATTAATGTCAACTGGATGAACGCATTTAATTATTGGAGTTGGTCAAATATTTGAAGATGGTGCAAGGCAATTTAGAATGGATTTGTGTAAGTGCGCTATTGAAGTTGGTTTTGACTTTCATTATTTAAAGAATGGACATATGAGAGAGAATGCGTAGCGTTCAATGAAAGTTGAAACCGATCGTAAATGGCGAATTAACACTTTAATTGAATAATATAATGACTTTATTGTTACAAGGACTTTCAACGACGATCATACTTGTGATTATGTTGTGCGCTTTGGAAAGAATCGTAGGGTTACATCGAAGCTACATAAAGAGTTGATTGTGGATGACATACGTTCAAAACCTTTAAGTAAACCTTGCGATGCAATTTAGGAGTTAAATTCAAATTACGAAATACAAATGCCATATCATTATGCTTGGTTGGGTGTTGAAAAGGCAAGGATGCATTTATATGGACCATGTCTTTCATTAACTTAGGTGATATGCCGATAAATTGAGGACAACAAATCCTGCAAGTGTAGTTAACTTGAGTTGGAATTCGTCAACAAAAAGATTCAATTTTTTTTATATCTTTTGGCGCATGCATTAGTGGATTTAAATTTTGCCGAATAATGATATTTCTAGATGGTACATTTATGAAAAGTAAATACAAAGGGAATTCACTTGCCGCTACTGGAAAGAATGGAAATCAATGTATGATATGTGTAAGGTTTTAGAATTCCATATTGATGAAATTTTGCATTGCAATTTCACAATGCGAAATGGTAACGTTATGTGAAATTGCAATGCGACATCTCAATGATTAAGATTATTATATGCGAGATGCATTTTGAAGTTGAAACGAAAAATGTTAAATTCGAACTTCAAAGAGGAAATATAACTCTTAAATATATCATTGAGAAATAAAACTACGCAATGTCAATATAAATATAATGTACAAAAAATAATACTTTATTGCAATATGTAATTGATTTCGGTAAAAATATAACATATGCATGTAATTGATTTCAGTACAAATATAACAAATGTTCTAGCAAATGAATCATTTTTAGTTAACATCCTCACTAGAGGAATTTACATTATTGTCCTACGATGAAGCTATTGTATACCCTAGTAAGGTTTCCTGTTCCCTTCTATCTTCCGAGTGAAAATATGTGCATTTTATTATTACAACAGATAAGAACCATTTGTTGTTCCTATGGACGTGTTTAGAGAAGAAATGATATATAAACTACATGATAAACACACTACAATTTAGAGTCCTACCATGCAGATTTGCTCAATTCATTTTGTGATTCCCTTAGCATTTCTTGTATCAATGATATTATGATCGAATGTTTATCTGATATCTTCATACAAGTAGTAAAAACTGTTTTCGACCCTTATAATTGAGTCGAAGAAGAAATTCAATAGTGTCGCCATTGACATGGTTGATGGTTATGGTGAACGATTTCGTGCTGTTTAGATCATCATAATAATATCCAATATTTTTTGTAATTAAACATTACTAGTTTATGTAATTTACACAGTTCATTACTTTAGGTGTTTTATGCTACTTTCAACATGCGATTAAAATGTGTGGAATTGGTGGGAACATAATTAATATGTTACGTTCGCAAAAAAAATGATTGAATAATTTCACACTGCGAATTTTATGGGTTATTTCTCACTGAGAGATATATCATTTCGAATTATGAAATAGTATATTTCTCATTGCAAAATGAATTACAATTTCTTTAATTTTGACAATTTGTAGGAATATATTTGTCTTGCATTTGTTGTAGTAGCTGCAGAAAACGAGAAAAAGTAGACATGGTTCTTAAACAAGCTTCGTTTTGCTGTTGGTTGTGATAGATATTTGACTTTCATTTCTGATCGTAATTATAGGTTGGAAGAAACTCTGTGTAAATTTTTTGGTCGGAGTCGCCACTCATATTGAGTGTAGCATCTAAAAGGAAATTTAAGAAATTTGATTAGTGGTGGTCATTAATACTCTAAGATTCCACGTGAAACAGTTGTCAGCAAGTTCAAAGATACATCTTATGCAAATATAATAGAGGTATATGAGAAGAGTATGGATAAATTAAGAAAGTATGGTGGTGAGAAGATTAAACTTTTTTCTAGAGTACTCTGATCCAAAACACTGACAAATGTAGATTCCACCGGTAAAAGGTATGCGGGATACACTAAAATGTGGCTAAATCTTGCAATTCGTAGATTAGGGATTCTGATATTTTATCGGTTATCAGAATGATTGACACTATAAGAATAAAGATGATGATCATGATGTCAAAAAAGTGCACACAATTGAGAGAATGAACTAGTGTGATGTGTCCTGACATGGATATGATATTGCAACTCAGTGTAAAAGAGGGTTGTACTTGGTATGTAGCCCAATACACAAATGACATATATGAGGTGGTTTGCCCTTATCATTCCATGTCGGTCAAAATCAACAATAGGAGTTGCTCATATGGGAAGTGGTAGATACATGGATTTTTGTGCGCTCATGATGCTACAGTGATGCGAAAGAGTGGCAAAAACTACTGCGATTACGTGGACACATATTTCTATTATTGGCAAGATATTTTCTACACCTAAGGCTATACCAACTCTTGTTATGGAAACACAAGCTATGGTCTCAACAACAAATTTTATAAGAAATAATTAGTTGAATAATGTAATTATTGAGTCTGATTCCCAAATTTGGTTAAATTGCATTCTTAAAGATCAGAATTTAATTTGGGAGATAAATAGATGAGTCAATCAGACTAAAGAACTTACCAAAGAATGTGATTCAATCATCTTCATGCATGTTTCTAGAAAGGAAAATATAGTGGTTGATGGGCTTGTCCGTAAATCATTCATCAACGATATCTAAACACAGATCCCTCATGGTCTCTCTACGCTACTTCATCAAGACACAACCCTGGATGGGATCGGTTGAGATCCTTCTTTTTTCTATTTTAGCTTTGTGGTTATTTTGTTGTTGGTTTAAAAGTGTTTTTTTTAGGTCTAATTGTTTTTCTTTTTTGGTGAAACTGTTGGTGGCTTTTATTTGTTGTTTGAGGGTTTGGTGGGTTTCCACCTAACCTTTGTATATGTTTTGATAATTAGTAATGGAATCTAGTGGGATGTTTTTAAAAAAACATGCCTTGTTGCATCAACTTTAACTCCTTTCCTTCTAATAATATGTTTATCTCACTCTATATAACCTTTATATATTCAAATTTGGTATTTTTCATATTTTGAGTTTCAAATTAATTTACGTTTCCCCTTGAATAATTTGTGAAGGCAAACGAACTTTGCATAGCTCCATTGCCCAACTCTTTAGCTGTAATTGTACTATAACTCGATTTATATCATACATTCCACGTCTCACCCACTTTTTGACGACACTCCTCATCTTTATCCCACTCTGCTTCAAACCAAAAAAACTTCACCCATCTGTTAAATCTTCCCCTTGTTGATATTTGATCAAATTTATGTTGATTGATGTGATATAGTGTAGCTCCTGGGAGAAATTACATCACTCGGTCGTGGTGAACATTTGATCAATTCTAACTTCAACCCATCCTTAATTGTTCCAATTATTACTCCATATGAATGGATAATCATAGAATACCAATTATCGCAAATTACGCAAATCCACTACTTCTTCAAAATTATTTATTGGCCAATTTAGGGGCTGTTTTTTTTTTAGCCTCCGCATGCTGAATGCAGAATACTTAATACTTAGATCTGAATGATAAAATATGAATGCTAAAAAGTATGTTTGTTTTTTATTTGAATGAACCTCTGAATGTATGTTGTTCCTTTTAATTAATTGTCACTGAATATTGAATATAATTAATTTGACCATTTTGCGAATTCTAAAAATTTACTAATTTAGTTTATGTCAGTGTTATTTAGAAAATAAAATAAGGGTAAAACTCGAATGAAATTTCATTAAAAAAAATTCGGCATGAAGCATTAAGTATTTAAATGGGTACTTGCCTCTTAATGCTTAATGCTGAATTTTAACAAATTTTAAGCATTAAGAGGTAAAACAAACACCAAATAATTATAGTGTGTGTGCTCGAAACCAAGATGGACAAAGAATACAAATTTAATTTTTTTTTTGTCAAAAGGAGACAAGGTTTTCCTTAAATTTCTTGTTAAGGGTTAACAAACACCACCTAAGGTCTTTGTGACAAATTACTTACCAAATAGATCACACCAGATTTTATCTTCAATATTAGGTGATCTAATCTAAGTACGGAATAGGCAAACAATATAGCACAATATAAAAGCGTACGAGGAATAGCCCACAACACGAAAAAACCTCGGGCCGGTAGAACGACAAATGTACTATGGTAGAGTTTTACAACTAGAAGAAATAGACTTACAATCCTCACGACGCTATAACTGCCTAGACACTCTTCCCCACCATATCCTACGTGGTTAGCACCAACAACTAGAAAACGTTACACAACCGCGACAAGTTTTGATCTGAAACCAATGTCGTCAAGTCCTTGTGCCAAAAAAATCTTCTTCAAAGTGGAAGCAACTTCTTCTTTTTGGGTTTGAATAGAACTATGTGTTTCACCACTTGGAACAAAGGTGAGAAGCCTCCTTAAAGTGTAGTACCACTTTCTGGGTGTGTGATGACCTAAGGTGAAAGTGTATTCTAAAAATTATGGCTTAACTCACAAAACATATCTTTGATATATATAAAATCTAAAAATAGCATAAGAACAAATTAGAAAGAGATTTGTTCAAGGTTTTGAAAATATTTTAAAGTAAACAAGTTTACTTCAAAATATTTCTAGATTTCAAAAGTATTTAAAATTAGAATATCTCAAAAATATATAGAAGATAAAAACAAGACTTACTACTTAAATGAATATAATATTAAAAAAAAGATTTTATCATAAGATTTTTCTCTCCTTGAAAGATGGTGGCAAGAAAGATTTATCAACAATATTTTGTCCACAAAGAAATCACAAAATCACACTTACACTATGGTATGTAATGAAGTCTAACACATTTACATATACTCACCCAAGCTTGTAAGAGAGTATAGGAGGGTACAAGTAGGTAAGTCGACTTGACTAGGTGTAAAAGTAGAAAAAAATATGGAAATATCTTTAGTTTGCACAAGTACCAAGAAAGATGTGCACAATATTAGTTCAAAAAGTAACTTTTGACACTGTTAGACACGTGTCCCGCAAGGTCGCTGTAGCGAGCTATTTCGTCGTTGCATCGAATATAATACCCCATAATTTCGTGTGATTTTTATTTTAATTATGGAATTTGGATTAATTGATTTAAAGGGAGAAAATTTAATTTATAATTAATTAGAATTTAATTGTAATAATTACTAGCGTGACAAGAGTTAGTATTTATCGAAAATAATTATGTTGAATATTACTAAGCGAGTAAAGTAATATATAAATATGAGAATATTATTTTGGCTGAGAGTGAAAAATACTGCTGTTGCAATACATTTAGTTGGGACGCGCGTATGAGTCGTGTCCGTATTACCTTATAGGGCTAAAAAGGAATAATTTATTTTTTTAAGTAACTCGTATGGACGTTTTGAGTGCGCCACTGTGTTCGGAAGGGTTGAAATAGTAAAAAAATACTACTCGGGTGTTTTATTCGGATTTCGGGTCATTTTAGCCCAAAAGGAAACCTCGAAGGGGTATTTTAGTCTTTTGAGATTTTTGGGAAAAATTATAGACGAAAATTAGGAATTAAATTAGGGATGTACATTGGTTATAGGGGAGATGTCAGTTTCCAACCCACGTGAGAGAGAGGGAGAGAACCAAGAGGAAGAAGGTAAACGCATAAGTGTTTTGGGCTAAGAATTCGAGTTTTTCCACCGAAAATCACATCAACGCGTAGATTGCAAGGAGAGGATCATCCCCATATCAATTTCGTTCAATGATTCAGAGGTTCATGAAAAGGCAAGTGTTTATCTTGCTAAAATTTTGAGCATATGTGTTTCATGTTAACCTTAGTCGATGAGATAACCATGATACTATGAATTTGGGACTGAATTGTCAATTAATTTTGAAATTGGAAGATAGGTTGCATGTAGATGAATGACCCTATTCTTGTAATGATAAATCTAGAAATTTTAGGTTAAAATATCGAGATATAATTGGGATTTTTGAATGGTTGTTAATGGTGGGTTTATTATTAAGGGACTTTTAAAGATTTAGGAATTTGTTTAGGTTCCCTTTGATTATGTAAGGATTTGTCATTTAAATTATGTTAGAAAGCATCCTATTATGATAAGGAATAGTCTAGAATCATTGATTGCGAGTTGGGATTAGTTTTAAACGAATTTGGATGAGGAAAAGTTAGGAAAAAAGAATTTTGGAAGAACATGGGTGATCTCAGAATTCTCGTTCGAAGACCTGCCGAGGTCGTTCGAATGAGATCGTTTCAAATGAGAATTCCAACGATTATTCTAACGACATTTTTGAGTTCCTTCGAAGTAAGAAACTTTTTCAAATGACCTCATTCGAACGAGAATCCTGGACTTTTAACGAGATTTCAGAATGCTTATTTATGGCCCGGATAAGTTATGGGCCTTCTAGGTTGGTCCAAGTGAGAGAAATTAACCTACGCTATCAACGAATGGCTTAAATTCCTAGTTAGTAGTGAGTTGAGAGCGTGACTATTCAGGGGGATATAGAGGGGTAATAATGCCTTAGAGAGAAGGTATATGTTAGAGAGATAAGTTGAAGGGTTGCAACATTGTGTAGTAGAGACGATAATACTATCTATAAACTCAAGGAATTGGATTGCGAGAATACCTATTATATATATATTAAGCTATGTGTATGCTTATTGAATAAACTATTATGTGTATAACATACCTACGCTGCTTGCTATCGAGCGTAGGTTGCGCATTGTGGACAATCATGCCTTGAGGAGCCTTCAGGTGGGATATTGATTGGTACCACTAGAGCATAGAACCTAGGTACGGACTATTTGCGAGAACGATAATGATGACGGTCGTATGGGTGCGTAGGTATGTGCGTAGCCCATATGCTTGGGACTGTGTTCGCCCCCATTATATGTGTTTTGTTTTGAGGGTTCGTGAGTGACTAAACCTTTAGTCCTTAATGCAATGAGCGATGCAGTAGGACATGATAACAGAGTATGCAGACACTGCAGTTGTGTCTCGGGGTACAATATTGTATATATTTAATATAGAGTGTGTATATATATATATATATATATATATATATATATATATACCTGTAATGATATCTATTGTGTGAATTGAGCAGGTAGAATTAATAATGAAATCTAAAATGAATTAAGTAGCGGACACTTAATTATGTTAAACCGAAAGGGTGTGTTTATGCTAAAGAGGAATTGATTACATGTATTATATATTGCGAGGGAAATCCATGGGAACGATGTTGGATTATGATTAGTTATTAGACAAAAAGGACTAGTTAGTATAGGAGTAGAACTAGTGGAATTTGAATATTCGCCAGGCGTGCACATTAGATGAGAGGTGAGCATCCCAAGTGAATTAGATAACTTAACATGAAAAGTATATGTGCTAATAAATCATTTTAAGCACTTTCGATTTTTAAACTGTTTTCAACTCAGGCTCTGACCCGTTTTCTGCAAATCTCTTTTCCTGTCAAATTATTTTATGTGCTCAGCTAGAGGAACACCAGGCTTAGGAGTTCCATTCATTCGACGAGCAGTAGCTGTTGTGGAGGCTATAAGACTTTGGTAGTAGAGGCCTCTGAGTCTATTATTCCTTACTTTTGAGTTATTTGCATCAGTTGGACATGTCGTCCCATCTTATTTATATATTCAGAGATTTGAGATTTAATTCCTTACTCCTTTCAGTTGTTGAATTTATTCAGTTGTATTACTGTATTTAATTTTGACTGCAAGTGTTTACTCCAGCTCCTTTATATTATGTCAGTTATTTCATTTCTTATGAGTTTGAATTGAATGGTGAAAGTTTAGTTATTTCCTTAAATGATTTATATTAATTAGTAAGATAAAATTTTGACATCAACCTTTTTAAATATTAGGTGGTTAGTATTTTAAAACAAGTTTTCGACACTGATGCATAATATGAACCAAATGGATATTCTGATTTTGATTAATAAAGAACTGATCACCTGGTATTTTATGAGGCATGGTATAACATTGAACATGAATCCATCTAGGTTGCGTAATAGGTCAGACTTTTTGAACGGGCACATATCGTCGGAGTTTCACTGCAACAAACTTTTATATCGTTGTGGCGAAACTGACGTGAGGATACAATGAAAGCCAACGAACAAAATCTCTAGAACAAGGTGTGGCTAGCGAGACATTGTCATTGTAGTGAGAGAAATCCTTATTACAGGGAAGGTCTCATGTGACAGACACTAGCAGAATTTATGAAATGCAATTTATAAGATTTTTCAGCCTAGGCGCGCCGAGGGCTTGAGGCTTGGGAGAAACACCATGCCTTAAGCCTTTTACGCCTTATTCTAGATAAAAGACTGAAGGCGCTCTTTTTTTAAAACAAAAACACTTTAGTGAAATGATATCGCCTTTTAAAGACTTTTTTTAAAAAAAACCGGACCAATGACTCATTCAAAACAATCAAAATACAAATGATATCCCAAACCTCTCCGCCTCTTGTCTGAAAAGATGCGCATTTTTTCCTTTTTTTAAATTTTTTTCTTAGAATTTAAAAATAATTGTATTTTCGTTTGCATATATTCAGACATATTTTAAGGTATATGCCATTTTAGTATTTTTAATTGTGTTGTTATAGTTAAAAATGCTAAAATATATTAAAAAGGCCTAAACGCCTTTTCACGCCTTTTTACACCTAAGGCTCGCCTAGGCTTCTAAGGATTAAGGCTTGGCCTCAAAGCCTCGGTCACGCCTCGCATTTTTTAGAGCCTTGAGATTTTCAAATAAAGTTTTATTGCATTTAATAAATAAGTCCAAAGATCCATATCAACATACACACACACACACACATAAGGTTTTTCTAATATCGAGAACATGTGTAAGTAAAAGACGTGTCCCTTTACCTTTCTAATAGTGGTATAAAAGAACACATATGAAGTTGAGGATCTCCATTGAATGATTTGCATGACGTTTTTTCGGAACAACCTCAAGGACAAGACTTAAAGTATCCCCGATCAATAAAATAAGACAATCTAGTCCTATTGGGGCACACGAGTAAAATGCATACTCTTACAATTTCTCCACTTGTCTATTCCATGACAAAATATACAAAAATAAAGATTACAAATATTATAGACAAGTCTAGCAACTTGGGAGATATAGTTACAAGCTCGGCTAAAGGCAATGGCATCCCTATACTACTAATCATCCTTTGTAGAAGAGTTCTTAGAAAGTCTTCCACTCGTTTATATGTCATTCATTCTAATACAAGATATAAATATAAAATATAATGGATAGTTAACAAAACACATGTGATAAATAAGATATGAATGTGATTCATCATTCAAGGTGTGTATACAAGTTCTAGAAATGACAATATATTAATGCTATAGGCCATATTGAGATATCTACTACATTTCGTGGATATATACTCCATGTTCATTTTTTTTCATAAAACAATTAAAGGCATGTTCTTAATTACAACTCCCGCTTAATAAAACCTTTCTCCCTTTTTTTGTTATGGAATTGACAAAGGAAAAGAAATGGGAATCAATACGTGATCAAGAAAAAGATAAATCAAAGGTTTGAAACCAATATACCACACAATCTAATTGAGATATAAGTTAAAATCGAATATAAACACAAGGTAACAATATATAGGCTTAAAATGATGACTATGAGAAGTAATTGCCAAATATATATTACCTAAAATGGTAAAAATCTATTATCCCTAATCAAAATCTCCCTAACATGGTATAACATAAAAGATGACCTCAGATGATATGCCCAAAGTGCACCCTCTTTCTTAGAGCAACCAACCTCGGCTAACCACATAACCGAGGTGACCAGAAGCCTGTCAACCACCAGTAAGGTCGTTGGGTCGGAGGTCGGCCCCAGTCGAGATTACAGCTATCTCGTACACCAACTTCGGCTGGGCATCAGCCGAGGACAGTAAGGACTCATGGGTTTAGGCCTAGGCCGATGTTATAAATCATCAGCCGAGATAAGTAATGTAATATGGGATCAATCATCTTATAACATCATCATCGGGCCAAGCCGGTGTTATAACTGCACACACCTAACCTCAGCTAGCCTTGCTGGCCGGGGTCCTTATGAATTACCTCGGAGCAAAGCAACTATTGGACTTCACTAACCTCATACTCTGCCAGGCCGAGGTTGCACCAATTAAAGAACTCCGAGTATCTACAAGCACATACATGGTTTGGTACACGTGGACAAATCTGTTACAAATGAATCATTCCCTCCACGTGAGGGAATATTGAGGTCATTATTGTTTACTTAAGATCAACCAGATTCCATCCTCATACTGGTTGGGTCTTCATGCACACGCTCATTGCATGCTTAGGGGGTATATTACACCCCCTAAGCACTATATATAGAGGTCATCCTTTACCTTGTAAAGGATCCAAAAATAGAATCCTAGCCAAAAATCTGTTACATTTACAGTAGATAGAGAAAGTGGAGTGATTGTATTACTAAGGCCATTAGAGCCTCATTTGATTGTGATATTTACACTCACTTGCACAGTGGACGTAGGCAATCACCAAACCACTTATATTGCTGTATTCATCTCCTTTTCCTCATCTCCTACTATATATATACTCTTATGCTGCCACTTGTTCGTGCTTGTTAACACCTTATCTGGTGGTGCTGTTTCCGGCATCATCATTTTGGCGCCGTTTGTGGGAACGATAAGATTCATCTCTTCCTTTTCTAGCTTAACCTCACCGGAGACTCTGGTGGTGAACCAGGCCTCACCCTTCATGTGAAGATGTTTCACCATTGAAAGAGGTCCTTTAAAGTATTTAAGTTTTCTAATATCTTCATCACAAGCTCTTTAGCTCTAACATATGGCACCAGAGTTACTACCACCTCCTCCACCATATGGTGTTGAAGGACCCAGTTCCAGCCAAGCACCACCCCAGTCCGAGATGGCTGAGGTGGCAGAAACCTTGAGATCATTAGCTGCAATGTAACAAGCAATGAAGGAGCAGTTTGCCCAGCTAAGCCAAAATATGATGAGGCCACCTGGGATCTCACCAGAAATGATTACTCCGGCGGCTACTCAACCACATCCAGAGGCCAAGGGACCACCCCAGGCACCATGAAAGGACCAGCCTACACCTCAGCGGAGGAGGGACATTGCTGACCTTAGGCGTTTGCGTATGGGGAGATAAGGAAATTCTTACCCTGAGGATATGTACGATGATATCAAAGCAGATGATGCTCCAGCAGACTAATGGGAGCCATATGAGGTTTCAGACAACATAGTATGACCTATACATTAGAGATGAGGTTGCAGAGCAAGAAGGGCTGAGGTTGGTGATGCCCAGCCAAGAGGATTAGCTTTTGATCGCTTGAGTAGAGGGTCAGCCTTTGAAAGTCTTGGACCAGTTAATGATCTGAGGCAGAGGTTATCCATGTCGAGAGTGTATCTAGATCTCAGAAGGGAGATGGTGAACATCGACCTCACTATTGCCGACCCCTACATGACCGAGACTGTGGCCAAGAGGTCAACAGTCAACATTGTGCTACAGTTGGGGAACCCTCAGTCCACCCTTTGGAGGTGGCTGGGGACAACCTCGGCTAGGTCGACGTTGCTAAACCATGGAGTGACTCTATCTAACATCTAGAATAGAAGATAGGTAACCTCATCAAAAGCCGAGACCCACTGCAAAGGGGGTTCTCAGAGGGCTCCCTATTTGTGGCAAGGATTGTGAACTTTACAACCCCTGCCAAATTCAAACCACATATGGTGTCTCCCAAGTATGATGTAAGTACCAACCCGGTGTATCATATTGAGATGTATCAATCTGCAGGAAACATTTATTCAATCCCTGATGAGATGAGGTGCCGAGATTTTTCAAGCACTTTGACGGGAGCTGCGCACATTTGGTTCACCTCCCTTCCTAAAAATTCTGTGGAAAACTTTAAAGGTTTAGCTGAGCGGTTCATACACAACTTCTGATTTGGGGTAAGACCTCAGAAGAAGACAACCCATCTACTCTACGTAAAACAAGGCAAGAATGAGAGCCTCAGAGACTACATTGCAAGATTCAACAAGGAAAAGTTAGAGGTTGAAGACTAGGAAGATAATATAGCTATGACAACCCTTATGTGAGGATTACAAAAAGGGAAGTTACTTTGGAAGCTTGCTGAAGACCCTCCAAAATCCATGGCCGAGCTGTTAGCAACAACTAGTAGGGTTATGAACGCTGAAGAGGCAATGGCCGCAAAGTATGAGGATGAGAACGGAAGTAGCAGTGGGAAATTCCAAAGGAAGAAGGATGGAAAGAAGAGGGATGTAGATGATAAGTTTGCACACTACACTCCTCTAACTGTGAGCTGTGAACACATCCGCAAAGAAATAAAAAATTATTGGTCCCTGAGATGGCCAGAGAAGCTTAAGGCTCCTCCGCATAAGAGGAATAATAACCTATGGTGCGAGTTCCACCAAGACTACGATCATCTGACTGACAAGTGCTTTGCCTTGAAGGATGAGATTGAGAAGATGTTGAAGTCCAGAAAGCTCAGGAAGTATGTGGATGGTAGAGCTTTTAAGGGGTGAAGAGACAACCCTAAAAAGAAGAAAAATGACAGGTATCGGGAAGATGCCCCAACCAGAAGAGCTGAGGGCTCAGATGATGATGATGATGATGACCCTGACCTCCCACTTAAAGACGATAATGTCCCAGTGAAGAGGGTTGGTATGATATCCTTTGGTGTTAACACCATCTGTGGAGGACTAGCAGAGGGTGGCTCAGAGATAGCCGACCGCAAGGCTTATGTGGCAGAGGCTAAGTTAGTGACTAAAGTAGAGGTTGTGAATTTGGCATATTCAGAGGTTAAACACGAGAAAAGAAAGAAGATAGATGCGGATACTATCATAGTTGGATTCTCCCGACTTGATTTCAAAGGTATCCTAGATCCACACGATGACCTTTTGCTAATCTCCACAAGGGTGCATGAATGTGAGGTACAAAGAATCCTCATTGATGGGGGAAGTTTAGCAGACGTAATGTTCTTTCCCTATTTCAAGAGCCTAGGCCTGAGCAGAGCTAGGTTTTTCCCTTATCATCACCCTTTGATCAGTTTCAATGGAGAAAAAGTTCATCCATTGGGCATGTATGAGATGGATGTAAGAATGGGAGATGAGTGGCCTAAGAGGTTGACCAGAAAAATCAATTTCTTTGTGATGGATGAGAACGTATTCTCAGGTTAAAACTGTGACACCCCGCCTAATTAAACATCTGGTGATCAGGCCTTCATTAAATTAAAACAGGTTTCTCAAATGGTTCATTCTTATCATCACTGTCGAAAACTTTTTAATTACTAATCCCCTAAGTAAAATTAGACCGGTGCCAAATTTTATCTTTCTTAAAATAAAAAAATCGACCATGCGGAACAAAGTACAAATAATCATGTACTATAATTCAAACATCAAAGTAAAAGTACAACAGAACAAAAGTATAACCGAATAAACCATCGGCTAAAAATCCCAATCAACAATGGAATAACCACTAGTCTGAATCTAACATCTGAGACTAAAACCGGACAACAAGTCCATACATAGAAGAGTGCGAGATCCTGTGCTAGATCTGAATGAGAGATATCGCCTAGTCAAAATCCTGTAAGCATCCACTGTGCTACAGCTCCGAGTATCTGGAATGGAATCATCATACATGGCATCCCTGTGGCTGGACACCTAAAAGGTTTTGAAAATATTTTATAGCAAGAGTTAGTACTCAAAACATTTTGAAAATATTTAGCAAGCGTTTATCACAATATAAAATGCGGTTATTGATTACACATGTTAGGTTCTCGTACACTCTCTTGAGTTAACTCACCCCTCATCTTTGGTGCACACCTAACGTTCCACACTTAGTTTGTGTAGCCATACTTCTCAAGCTAACAAAAACCAAAGTAGTAAACTGAACTTATTTGTACCCAAGTTCCAGTACCGCCCATACAGTACAACCGTTTTACTAACATCTCCGTATGTTAATTAATTCTCAAGTAACATTTCATCTATGTTATTTTTCAAGACTTCTCATTTAGCTTCACTACTAAAATTACTACAATTTTCACAATAGTTGACTTTCCCACTTATGTAATTAAGTTTCGCTACTTGAATTACTAAATAGATTTTCTCTATCTAAAGGTTCATTTCGAAATTAAGTTTCACTACTTAACTTACCAATTCAGTATGTATCTTTAAATACACAATATATCAATCTACTAATACACGGAAGTAGAATATCATCAGGTATATATATTTCACACACAATATATACTAAATATTAGTCACTGCTATTTTGCCCCTTTTATACACATAAAGGACTCTTGGTTCAGAATGATTCATCGACCCCAAGTAAGAATTGGTTCGGCATGATACATCGACCCCAATTATTTTAAAAATATATATATACACATATTCTGGTTCGGGACTCTCTCATCGCGACACCAGTTCAAAGTTTGGTTCGGTATTTCTCATCGACCCCAAACTTATAATAACTTTATGTTAGTTCGGAATATCTCATCGACCCTAACATAATTAATTTAGGTATAATCTCTCTACCTAAAAGATCACATATTTAAGTAGGTACACGCCCGACCTATTAATCATATACGTACGTAATATTTTAATCTCATATATTTACCGTACAATATTCGCTTTACGATTTATCTCATTAATCGTATTTATTTGAGTATTCACACAACTCTAAGGGTCCTAGTTACCCCTTACATATAATTTCAGTAGTTATTGCTTACCCTACTGGTCTATTACTTAAATTGAATTTACTTCGCCCCGTAACTCAATTTCCGAAGTCCCCGATACTCTACTAAATCGGATTATTCTCCTCGGTCCATAATCCAAGCCCTACACCCAATGGCCTTATTGGACCTCAACAATATACCTACTGGTCTTATTCTTACTCCCATATCAGTATAATGTAAATCCTAGAATACCCATTCATTCGCGAACTCAACGAAGGATTAAACACAAAATTTTCGGGAAAACAGCTTGCGTCGATCGATCGACGGCTGGGTTCGATCGATCGACATAGTCGATCGATCGATAGTTCAAGATCGATCGATCGATCGAACAGGGACATACGCAGTCTGTCTTCTTCGTTGATCCTCTCCTCCATTAACAAATTTCCAAACTCCATTATTATCCACCAAACTTTTACCCAACGATCCTAACATATTTCCACATATACTAGGACAGTTTCTAACGTGTCAATTACATCAAAACTCCAATTACTTTAAAGAAATAATGAATTAAAACCCAGAATTTCTTGAAACCCTAGTTATGGTGTTCTTCCCATATTATCATTCAAAATCCAGATTTTTATTCCGAAAATCATCAAGTCTAATCTGGATATTAATCCTCTACATAGTTTAAATCATTCTACATGCGATTCCTATCCCAACATGCATAAATATCATCTTTCTCCAATCAAAATATTGATTTAAACAAAACTATTCAAAAACCCTACTCATGGGTATTATAACTTTATAAATTTTTGCAATAAACAACTTGCCTTATGATCAGTAGGATCTGATTTCGTGGTTCTTGTTGATGATTGATGATTTTCATCCTTCAATCCTTCTTCCCCAACAAGTTGATGGTAGAAACCCCTTTGAATCCTTCCCAAATCTTCTTTTTGCTTTAGAAAGTGGTGCCTCTCCTATCTCTAATGGTATTGGTGTTGTCATGGGTGTTCTAACCCTAATTCATCTATCATACGGCTGATATAAAACTCCCAATTTAGTAGGTCTCCATACCCTCTTATGTTAAAAGACCAAAACGCCCCCGAACGGTCTCGGTTTAGTCCAAAATTGCCCCGGGACTCAACTAGTACTCCCGGGTATACTATTTTGACTAATTTGACCCTTCCGAACTCAGTGGTGACCTCTAAATTATCATTTGAGTCACTTAAAAATATTACTCGTTCTCACCCCAACACGGTCTACACGCGTTAAGTAACTATTTACCATAATTACAATTTTAAATAAAACTCTTTAAGTTACTACTCTTACGTAATTTAAACCAAGACGATATTTTCTCATTTAATTCTCCAATCTAATTAAATGGAATATTCAGAAATACGGGGTATTACATACTTCCCCCCTTGCAAAGGAATTTCGTCCTCGAAATTAGGATAAGGCTGGTATTAAGGCTAAGGACCTTAAATATAATTGCACCCTCTAATACCCAATACCAAATCATAATATCCTAACGGTCATCCCAAGCACATGACCATTTCATCATAATTTCTTATCGCACGTTACCCATGACGCACATATCATAATTAAGTCCCAATACTTAATTTCTCCATAGATTTTCCGAATCCAACGTTAATTCTTGAAATTAAGTTTCTTCCTACTCAATTTACCCATTTGATTTATATCTCTATATAACATCCAAGTGTCTACTATCACTCATAAGTAGAATATTATAAGGTATATATTTCACACACTATATATACTTTAAGGAAAAATTGGTCCGGCAAAAAAAATCATCGGCCCCAATAATCTTATCATTTACATTGGTCCGGGAATTCCTTGACCCCAAGGTAAATGTAATGCACATGTCGGTTCAGACCTTCCGTCGATCCCAATATTTATCATTGATTTGGTTCAAAAAAATATCGGCCCCAAATCGATCCCCCATGTATTGGTCCGGAACATCATCGACCCCAATACAGAGATTAAGCACACTTACTATCGCACATAAGTAGTAAAAATCAATAGGTATATATATCTTACACATAACATATACTACCAACACTTATTTTATAATCACCCCCCTTCTATAACACTTTTGGGGTTATTGGCTCGGAATTCCACCTCGATCACCAATAGTTATTAATTACTTGTCTCGGGATCACATCTCGAGCACCAATATGTGTATATATATCTCATCGCACATGAGTAGACAATTGTGAGCCATATATTTCACATTTCATATACTTTAAAATGTCACACTCCAATAGAATGTCTTCATATCACGCGTTAAGGACTAAAGGTT
Organism: Sambucus nigra; assembly: GCA_949130495.1. Classification (NCBI taxonomy): domain Eukaryota; kingdom Viridiplantae; phylum Streptophyta; class Magnoliopsida; order Dipsacales; family Adoxaceae; genus Sambucus; species Sambucus nigra. The sequence continues at coordinate 592,517,406 of OX422208.1, forward strand.
CGAAATGTCTCCTCGAACCACACCCAAAGTACATGTATTGTTCGTAATCGGTACCCACGAACCTAATCCTCATGTACAGTCCATATAGGCGCTCACTCTACCTATAAATATGCTCTTATAGGCATACATTCAACCTATGAATTGATCAGTGGGCTTCTCCAAAATTCCACTATCATAAGGGCGTATTATCATTCTTTCTCACTAACATTGAGTCGTAGGTAGCACAACGTACTCAAAATAAAACTTTATCTCTATTCCTTCCTGACCTTCTCTCACAGGGTGGAATTTTAGGATTTCATCCTGATTCACAATCATGTAGAGCGGCACTGTGCACTCTCCCTTATCAACTACATACTAATCCATCCCGGTCACCCCATTTCGCTACCCCCAACGAAATGTTGGCTTAATTATGATGTTCACAACCCATCAATAATTTATAAGTTTGTCTCCTCATTCCATCATTGGGAATGTGGGTTCACTACCACATTCCGGTTGTTCATTTCGAGTCTATCTTGTCTATTAACTAGAGGTGTATCTGGAGACAATATCACTACGTCTCTCCTCAACATCGCTTCCCACTTACGTCATCTTTCCTGAAGTGGTACTCTATTCCCCTTTCTCTCCAGGTTTATTATACTTTACAATCCGTGCACTCTTCGCAATTGGCGCACTTTTTGGGTTGGTTACTTTATAAGGATCAACATTTTAGTAACACGTAAGTCACTTACAACACTCAGTCAAGTAGCACCTTGCGCTACTTCTTCACCACAGTTAGGTATCCCATATCAAGAGATAACCTTTGAACGGTTTCCCACTGGCTTTCATCCCATAGGGTGTGCTGGATCTCTCAGCACATATAATCTTGGATCATCGTCAATCTCCCATGACGTTCAACCCATTTCATCGATACGACTTGTTTCCTAATTTCCCCAACGTCGTACAAAATATTCCGCATCCCTCTATCTCGGATGTCTAAGGAATCCAATTGACTAGGGTGCCCATACATCCTTTTCTCCGGGTACATTTGCAAAAACATTGCAAATGTCGCACCCGTAACATGCTTTTCTTCAACTCTAGCCTAGTCTACACGACGTGACTACAATCTTGTGGGTATTCTCAATACCCTAGAGACAAAAAATCAAATCTTTGCCCACAAAGTCCCACTTATCCCTTCGTGGTGAGGTAAGCCTTTCAGTGTTTCTCCACAACACTACCGACTTCACTGATGTCCTAGCATCTAGCAATGTCTCTTCTCCTGACGTGCATAAAAATTCAGTCGTATTCCTTTTCGCAACCGAACTTAAACAAGGGACTTCTACCCATGTATTCTTACTGAGCATTATCGGAACAACACATAGTCGATATGCTCAAATTCGATTTCTCGACAATATGTGCAACCATACTCCAATATTGCTAAAGGAGTCAAGTGGCACCGCGCTTATACTATCACTAAGTCTTTAGAACTAACTACAACAGCGAGCTCTATCTCTCCGCTCAGCAGTCATACCACAAACATTGACTCACATCACTTAGGTTCCCACACACCGAAATCAATTACTAAGAGATGTTCATAATCTCCGAAGTTTCTCACATTTTGATGAATATTGACAACTCGACCCTTTTTCAGGTGAGGAGTCGTTATATATCCCATTCACTCGAGGCTAAAACTCATATACTTCCTTATCCATCGCTCTGGTGATTTAGATGGTTCCCGGACATAACACGCTTGTCCTCTCCGTAATGCAAAACTTATTGGAGTTATTATTTCTTCAAATAACTTCCAGTAAAAAATAAAACGCGTGGCCCTAGAATCCACACTAGACATCTTTTCAAAAATTCCTGACTCCAGGCCAAGCTGACCGGTTTGGGTACCCCTCCTCTCGGACTGCGTAGTCTCGATCCTGAACACTATCATCTTGGTTCCCTTAGTTCTGCTAACCAAGAGGAACGCACTATGGGACTTAACAGTCCCGACTTAGGATCTAATCATTAAATCCTCTAGTGGGTTTCCACTTATGGCTTGCACCAGCCCCATTACATTCAGTCTTATTCTTTGACTAAATCTCTAAACTCCCTTAGCTCCGCCCACCCAGGAGCATTAACCTCAACCTTGTAGGAAGTACCATATTGTCTTCATATACATAAGTCGTTCAAGAAGAATTTTACCAAAAATTGCGAGCTATAACTTGAGAGTCCATTTTCTCAAGGGTTCTTTTCCCTTATACCTATCTCATCGGTACAAGTTCACTTCACAGGATAAATTCTTCTCTCACGATTGGCCTCTACTAGGCTTTCACGTGAGGGGTTCATATATTCCCATTCACTATGCTTCTGAATCATCATTGGAGAACTTTGCGGTTAAACTATACGTAAAAGTCTTCTATTTATATATACGGACCCTCGGTCCGAATGTAGTGACTGGTATCCCCGCCACGTTGCCTGAAAATTTACTCAATTTTTTTTTTCTGAGTATTTCTACTCCGTCCCAAATGCCAAAACCTCTGGACATACTACTTCCATTGGTTAACATGCACAGTCGCCGTTTTATCACATTTACGGCTCGTTCTCATCAAATTTTCTTCAGACCTACTCCCACTATTACTGCATTGGGCGGTCTAGACTAGCATCCTTCTTGCCATCGCGACACTTGGAAAATGCCTGCTATGCCTCAACAACCCTTGCAGCAGTTACTTCCATTACCCGCTAGGAGTGACCTCGACCACGGTCATATCTCCTATGATTGCCATCTTCGAACACCCCATGCTTTATGCCGAGCTCCTCCCTCCTGTAGTCCTGCTAACGCCAATGCTGGACCTACCCCCATATTCGACGTACCGTGCCCAATCGGACTCGTATAAATATAACACTACGTCTATTAAATAGCAGGAGAACATAAACTACGTACGTAGATGAGTACAATCATCCTAAGATAGGGCTCTATTTCAATCAACCGATACACCGAAAATATAGTAAGCAGTACAGATCCTATGGACACTATAACCTGATGCTCTGATACCATCTGTGACACCCTGCCTAATTAAACATCGGGTGATCAGGCCTTCATTAAATTAAAACAGGTTTCTCAAATGGTTCATTCTTAGCATCACTGTCGAAAACTTTTTAATTACTAATCCCCTAAGTAAAATTAGACCGGTGCCAAATTTTATCTTTCTTAAAACAGAAAAATCGACCATGTGGAACAAAGTACAAATAATCATGTACTATAATTCAAACATCAAAGTAAAAGTACAACAGAACAAAAGTATAACCGAATAAACCATCGGCTAAAAATCCCAAACAACAATGGAATAACCACTAGTCTGAATCTAACATCTGAGACTAAAACCGGACAACAAGTCCATACATAGAAGAGTGCGAGATCCTGTGCTAGATCTGAATGAGAGATATCGCCTAGTCAAAATCCTGTAAGCATCCACTGTGCTACAGCTCTGAGTATCTGGAATGGAATCATCATACATGGCATCCCTGTGGCTGGACACCTAAAAGGTTTTGAAAATATTTTATAGCAAGAGTTAGTACTCAAAACATTTTGAAAATATTTAGCAAGCGTTTATCACAATATAAAATGCGGTTATTGATTACACATGTTAGGTTCTCGTACACTCTCTTGAGTTAACTCACCCCTCATCTTTGGTGCACACCTAACGTTCCACTCTTAGTTTGTCTAGCCATACTTCTCAAGCTAACTAAAACCAAAGTAGTAAACTGAACTTATCTGTACCCAAGTTCCAGTACCGCCCATACAGTACAACCGTTTTACTAACATCTCGCGTATGTTAATTAACTCTCAAGTAACATTTCATCTATGTTATTTTTCAAGACTTCTCATTTAGCTTCACTACTAAAATTACTACAATTTTCACAATAGTTGACTTTCCCACTTATGTAATTAAGTTTCGCTACTTGAATTACTAAATAGATTTTCTCTATCTAAAGGTTCATTTCGAAATTAAGTTTCACTACTTAACTTACCAATTCAATATGTATCTTTAAATACATAATATATCAATCTACTAATACACGGAAGTAGAATATCATCAGGTATATATATTTCACACACAATAAATACTAAATATTAGTCACTGCTATTTTGCCCCTTTTATACACATAAAGGACTCTTGGTTCGGAATGATTCATCGACCCCAAGTAAGGATTGGTTCGGCATGATACATCGACCCCAATTATTTTAAAAATATATATATACACATATTCTGGTTCGGGACTCTCTCATCGCGACACCAGTTCAAAGTTTGGTTCGGTATTTCTCATCGACCCCAAACTTATAATAACTTTATGTTAGTTCGGAATGTCTCATCGACCCTAACATAATTAATTTAGGTATAATCTCTCTACTTAAAAGATCACATAATTCAGTAGGTACACGCCCGACCTATTAATCATATACGTACGTAATATTTTAATCTCATATATTTACCGTACAATATTCGCTTTACGATTTATCTCATTAATCGTATTTATTTGAGTATTCACACAACTCTAAGGGTCCTAGTTACCCCTTACATATAATTTCAGTAGTTATTGCTTACCCTACTGGTCTATTACTTAAATTGAATTTACTTCGCCCCGTAACTCAATTTCTGAAGTCCCCGATACTCTACTAAATCGGATTATTCTCCTCGGTCCATAATCCAAGCCCTACACTCAATGGCCTTATTGGACCTCAACAATATACCTACTGGTCTTATTCTTACTCCCATATCAGTATAATGTAAATCCTAGAATACCCATTCATTACCGAACTCAACGAAGGATTAAACACAAAATTTTCGGGAAAACAACTTGCGTCGATTGATCGACGGCTGGGTTCGATCGATCGACATAGTCGATCGATCGATAGTTCAAGATCGATCGATCGATCGAACAGGGACAGACGCAGTCTGTCTTCTTCGTTGATACTCTCCTCCATTAACAAATTTCCAAACTCCATTATTGTCCACCAAACTTTTACCCAACGATCCTAACATATTTCCACATATACTAGGACAGTTTCTAACGTGTCAATTACATCAAAACTCCAATTACTTTAAAGAAATAATGAATTAAAACCCAGAATTTCTTGAAACCCTAGTTATGGTGTTCTTCCCATATTATCATTCAAAATCCAGATTTTTATTTTGAAAATCATCAAGTCTAATCTGGATATTAATCCTCTACATAGTTTAAATCATTCTACATGCGATTCCTATCCCAACATGCATAAATATCATCTTTCTCCAATCAAAATATTGATTTAAACAAAACTATTCAAAAACCCTACACATGGGTATTATAACTTTATAAATTTTTGCAATAAACAACTTGCCTTATGATCAGTAGGATTTGATTTCGTGGTTCTTGTTGATGATTGATGATCTTCATTCTTCAATCCTTCTTCCCCAACAAGTTGATGGTAGAAACCCCTTTGAATCCTTCCCAAATCTTCTTTTTGCTTTAGAAAGTGGTGCCTCTCCTCTCTCTAATGGTATTGGTATTGTCATGGGTGTTCTAACCCTAATTCATCTATCATACGGCTGAGATAAAACTCCCAATTTCGTAGGTCTCCATACCCTCTTATGTTAAAAGACCAAAACGCCCCCGAACGATCTCGGTTTAGTCGAAAATTGCCCCGGGACTCAACTAGTACCCCCGGGTATACTATTTTGACTAATTTGACCCTTCCGGACTCATTGGTGACCTCTAAATTATCATTTGAGCCACTTAAAAATATTAGTCGTTCTCACCCCAACACGGTCTACACGCGTTAAGTAACTATTTACCATAATTACAATTTTAAATAAAACTCTTTAAGTTACTACTCTTACGTAATTTAAATCAAGACGATATTTTCTCATTTAATTCTCCAATCTAATTAAATGGAATATTCAGAAATACGGGGTATTACAAAAACCTCATCATAGGAAGAGTAGCCCTCAAAGAATTTGTGGTCGTGCCTTCAACAGTTCACCTAATGCTAAAAATTCTCGACCCCCTATGGGGTAGGGGAAGTACAAGGTGACCAAAAATCGACAAGTGAATGCTACTTCAACTCTGCGGAAGTGAGGGAGTCTCATAAGAAGGAAACAAACACTTACAACATCGACATCCTTGACCCTAGAGATGAGACAAAGCTCAAAAGGGTAGAGGCCGCGGAAGAGGTAGAATCCATCATCCTCAATGAGGATGAGCGGAAAAAAATTATCCAAATTGATAAAGACCTAAGACCTGAGATCAAGCAAGAGCTGATGAAGTTTTTGAGGAAGAGAGAAAGCATTTTTGCTTGGAGCCACGCAGACATACGATGCATTGATCCTAAGGTCATATGCCATAAACTCAATGTTATGGAAGACACTAAGCCCATCAAACAAAGGAGGAGAGTATATTCAAGAGAGAAATATAACGCTATCAGAGAAGAGGTCAAAAAGCTTGAAGAAGCCAAGTTCATCAGGGAGATCATATACCCCGAGTGGTTGTCCAACGTAGTCATAGTGCCAAATGAAAAATGGGAAAAGGAGGATGTGCGTAGACTTCACTAATTTGAACAAGTATTGCCCAAAAGACAGTTTCTCCCTGCCTCATATTGATCAGATGGTGGATGTCACAGCTGGACATGAGCTTATGAGCTTAATGGATGCATATTTTGAGTATAATCAGATCTTCATGAACCGGAAAGACTCAGAGAAGACAGTGTTCATCACAGACAAGGGGACCTACTGTTATAAGGTTATGCCCTTCGGACTGAAGAATGTAGGGGATACTTACCATCATCTTGTAAATAAGATGTTTGAGGATCAAATAGGCAAGTCCAAGGAAATGTATGTGGACGACATGCTGACGAAGAGCCTGAAGGCTGACACTCACGTGGCCGACCTTGAAAAAACTTTCAACACTATGGACAGATATAGGATAAAGCTTAACCCAGCCAAGTGTGTCTTCGAGGTAGGAGCTGGAAAGTTTATGGGATTCATCGTCAATCAGAGGGGGTTAGAAGCTAACCCTGAGAAGATCAAGGCCCTGCTCGAAATAAAGACACCCAGAATCATCAAAGACGTTAAAAGGTTAATCAGAAGAGTTGTTGCACTGAACAGGTTCATCTCTAGAGCTACGAACAAGTGTATTCCTTTTTTCAAAGTGCTTAGAAAGACTTTCGAATGGGATGAGGGATGCGACAAGGCTTTTAAGGAGATCAAGTCCTACCTAGGATCCCCTCTACTCCTGTCGTGGCCCATTCTGGGTGAAAGGTTGTACGTATATCTAGATGTTTTAGAATAACCAATTAGTACAGCCATAGTAAGAGAAGATGATGGAGTGCAGAGGCCAGTATACTTCAATAATAAAGCTCTTCAAGGGTCTGAACAGAAGTCCCCTCGAACGGAAAAATTAGCTTATGCTCTGATACACACTTCTAGAAAGATGATTCCATACTTCCAATCCCACTCTATGGTTATCCTCACCGATTCCCCGCTAAGATAGGTCCTTCATAATCCTGAAAAGTCAGGCAGGCTGATGACCTGAGTTATCGAGTTGGGGAAGTATGACATTGTTTATCAACCCAGAGTTTCCATCAAAGGGCAGGCACTTGAAGACTTTGTAGCAGAGTTCACCTGGGAAGAGGTTGAGATTAAAATTAGACAAAGAGCTGCTGATGAACCAAACAGAAACGTCTTTCACGATTCGGATGAGGTTGGGTCAAGCAGGCCCAATAAAAGTGTAGTTGAGAATGAGGAAGACATGTACCTCTTCAAGCAAGGGACCCTGTCAGAGGGGAACTTCTCTTCAAATGAAGATGTTTGGAACCTCTTCATTGATGGGTCATCTTATGAACACGGGAGAAGAACAAGACTGATAGTGTTAGCACCGAATGGTGCCAATATTGAATATGCACCGAGGTTCAACTTCAAGGCTTCAAATAATGAGTCAGAGTATGAGGCATTGATATCAGGTCTCTTTTTGGCAAAAGCCCTTAGTGTTGGCCGACTCCTAGTCCACAATGACTCGAGGTTAGTTGTCAACCAAATTATTGGGGTATATGAGGCCAAAGATGAAAGGATGGCCAAATACCTGAAGAGGGTGAGAACGACGCTAGAAGGATTCAAGGAGGTGAAGATAAAGAGGATACCTTGGCAGGACAACAGTCGAACTGATGCACTGGCTAGGTTAGCCTCAGCAATGAGGACAAATATAAGAAGAACGGTACCAATTGAAATCTTGCTCAAGCCAACTATCAAAGAAGAAGTCCTGAATCTGAATATGGGAGACTCATGGATGGACCCACTTATCAGATACATCAGACAGGGAGATCTGTCAGAATCAAAGTTGGAAAGCAGAAAGTTGAGGTCCAGGGCTGCCAAGTTCTCAATTATAGGAGATATCTTATATAAGAAGGGGTTCCTACTCACTCTCCTTAGATTTGTACACCCTTCAGAGGTTCCTCACATTTTGCAAGATGTTTATGAGGGCTCTTGTTCAAGTCTCATAGGAGAGAGGCCTCTAGCTAAGAGGATAATTACTCCGGGTACTAGTGGCCGACCTTGGCTAAAGATGCAGCTGCTTATGTGAAAAGATGCGACAAGTGTTAGAGATTCTCCACCATCCCTCTCCAACCTCATCATCCTATGACGTCAATTAGCTCACCTTGGCAATTTGTAGTATGGGGTATTGACTTAGTAGGACCCTTTCCAAGATCTGCAAATAACTATCGATTCTTAGTGGTGGCCATTGATTACTTCTCTAAGTGGGTAGAGGCTGAGCCAATGATCACGATTACGGAGCAGAAGACCTTCCAGTTCATCTGTAAGAACATTATATGCAAATATGGCCTTACAAACACCCTCATCTCATCTAATGGAACCAGTTTAAGAATTCTTCCTTAGAAAAATATTGTGAAAGAGTGGGGATCAAGCAGTTCTTATCCTCTCCTGGACTACCCTAAGTAAATGGGCAGACTGAGGTCACAAATCGAACAATCCTTGACGGGATAAAGAAGAGTTTGGAAGAGGTAAAAGAGAGATGGACAGAGGAGGTATACGCTGCGTTATGGGCCTACAGGACAACCTCAAGGACACCAATGGGAGAGACTCCTTTTATGTTAGCACATGGTTCATAAGCTATCATCCCTACAGAGGTAGGACTCCCCACCCACAGAGTCCAGACCTATGATCCTCAAAGGAATGGAGAAGAGAGAAGACTTGACTTGGATTTGATTCAAGAGAGAAGGGAAGATGCAGAGATCAGACAGGCAGCCTACCAGCAGAGAACAATAAAGTTCTATAACCAAAGTGTGAAATCAAGACCTATAGCTGAGGGAGACCTAGTAGTAAAGAAGACGTTGTAGAAGGCAAATAAGCTCCACCCAAACTGGCATGGTCTTTACAGGGTAGTTGATGAGGTTGTTCCTGGTACTTATCGGCTAGAAAATATCGAAGGGGAACCTTGTTCCAATCCTTGGAATGCTGACCCCTTGAAGAATATTACATATGATGTTGCAGTTGTTTCTTTATAATACATGTATCATTTTATGTAGAGGATGTTCATGAAAAGAGCATTTCCAGTGTCAAATACTTTGTTACATTATGTTTAAACATCATTAATTTGGTGAAAATTATGAGGTGTAACATCATGATTTAGTGACCTCAGACCTTAAACATCATTAAATTGTTAAAAATTATGAGATGTAACATCATAATTTGGTGACCTCAGACCTTAAACATAATTAATTTGGTGAAAATTATGAGGTGTAACATCATATTATGGTGACCTCAAACCTTAAACACCATTAATTTGGTGAAAATTATGAAGTGTAACATCATATTATGGTGACCTCAAACCTTAAACATAATTAATTTGGTGAAAATTATGAGGTGTAACATCATATTATGGCGATCTCAGACCTTAAACATCATTAATTTGGTAAAAATTATGAGGTGTAACATCATATTATGGTGACCTCAGACCTTAAACATCATTAATATGGTGAAAATTATGAGGTGTAACATCATATTATGGTGACCTCAGACCTTAAACATCATTAATTTGGTAAAAATTATGAGGTGTAAAATCATAATTTGATGACCTCAGACCTTATACATCATTAATTTGGTGAAGATTATGAGGAGTAACTTCATAATTTGATGATCTTAGACCTTAAACATCATTAATTTGGTGAAAATTACGAGGTGTAACATCATATTATGGTGATCTCAGACCTTAAATATCATTAATTTGGTGAAAATTATGAGGTGTAACATCATATTATGGTGACCTCAGACCCTCAAAATTAATTTGGTCAAAAATATGGTGTAACATCACCACACGGTATCCTCAGACTTTAAAAACAACATGTAAGAGAAGACATTCACTGAAAGAAGCAATATAACCTGAAGAAGATGGTATTAATGATTATAATACAAATGAAATTTACCAAGATGCCATAAGGTCTCACAAAGTTAGAGGTACAAGACAAGGAAACAAAAATCACAAAAGCTTCACAAGGCCTATGTATCTGCAATCGCAGTCGTGTCTTCTAGGCCGATGTTAGTCACCTCGACTGTGTCATCCTGAGGTTAACATATTTGGTCTTGATGACCTCCAATTTAGAGATCTGAGCAGGAGCAACATCGGCTTCCTCAACCTCTTGTAAGGCCCGAGCAAATCGAGGGTCACCAAAGCTTAGAACTTCAAAGTCTGAGGCAGTCAAACTTCCTGAATCCTTTTCCTTAGAGGCAGCCCACTTGATAGTTGCTTTGATACCTCTTTCGAGGTATTCAAAGACAAAACTGATGAACTCATCAGAGATCTTATAATCCTCAATAATCTCTCTGAAGATTCCTCTAAAGAGGCCTTAATTGCAAAACCACCTTAGCCTGTAGAGCATCATCTTTAGCTTTCAAAGCTAACTCATAGTCTTTCTTAAGCTTAGACATGTCCCTATTTATCTGCTGAAAAACTTCCTTAAGCTTATCAACCTCCTTTAGACGATCAACCTCTGCATTCAAAGAGGCTTGAACTTTCAGAGCTTCTTGACCCTTCTCTATCAGGGGCATTTTCTTCAGAGTCCTGTCCAAAAAATGGTGCATGGGCAAAATACCCTGTAGTGGAAGGTTATATGTATAAGCATATGAGATATAATATGTAAGATAGCCGAGGTTACACTCGGGAAAGAAAATGAACAGAAACTAGTACCTGAATTGATCTATGGAGTGTAAACTCGGCCGGAAGCGGGATGTCCAAAGAGAGTAGGAAACGCTTATCCTCTCCGGTCATCACTGAGCCGATGGCATCAGCAACCTTTAGACCATGTCCAATTAGACTATCGCTGATCTTCAGCTGAGCCAGACGAGTAGTCAGGGCATCGTCGGTGGATATTGGGATAGCACGATCCACTCTCTGATTCTTGCTCTTCCTCAGAGGTTTCGCATCGGTTGTGGTCTTCCTCTTCTTTGTGGCATCATCCTTGGATGTGCCGACATTCTTTTGGGTAGTAGGAGGTGGTACATTATGGCCAACCTTCTTCATCAATTTTACGAGACTTGGGGTAAACATTTCCCAAAGGTCGTCAGAAATATCTTCAGGGCGCTCTGAAAAAAAGAAATATATGTGTTGGTAAATCAGAGGCATGAAAAGTAAGAGATACAACTTATGAAAAATGATACTTATGAAGCTCTCTCAAAGAACCACCCCCTAGCCCTGTCTGAGAGAGGTAGTATGGGGTCATCAGATGTTCATATTTAACCAAAGGACCCTGCTCCCCCCTATCTTGAAGGTCCTTAACTTTTTGAATATTCTCCTGGCTAAGTCCAGGGACGGCTTTGGTAGCAAGCGAGACCTTACCCCATCTCAGAGGGATCCTTGGAACCGACGTTCCAAAAGCCTAATGGGGACCAAATTCCCACGCCCCGGATGCAAATAAATATCGAGGTTTCCAGTTGTGATTTGAGGTCTGGGTAACCAACAACATTTTCTTATCTGACTTCCTAGCTAAGTAGTGGTAATAGCTAGGGTGGTTTTTAGCAGAGGAAGGGACATAACAGCCTATGAAGACCCTAACAGGATGGTCTGAGTAGTGGATTGCCCTCCAAAGGACGATGACCCTAATAATCATCCTCCAGGCATTGGGGGATAATGGTGAATGGGCTAGATTTATATGGGACAATATGGCTCTGATTGAAGGATGGATAGGGAGACGGAAGCCCAACTTGAACATCTTCTCATAGACGTAGATCTACTCATCTCAGCCATCAAAGGACCTTTCACCCCTCAGAGGTCTCCTAAGATTAATGGAAGGGCCTATTGAGTAGAGGTGCCTAAAATCTAAAAGATCGTACTCACTAACGGAGCTCTCAATCTCGGCTGCCTCAGAGGTGTCAATATATCTCTCATACCCATTATCTTCATCCCTACCAACATCGGCTTGGGCAGATGCTGGGGGACCATCAAGAAACCTCTGAGCGAACTCAGCCTGGTGGCGGCCGACAGGGGAATAACATCGATAATGGGGGGAATGGCCACACTTGGCCCTATAATTTCGACATTGAAAGAAAATTTTGAGGTGCTAGCACCCTGGTGAGATGAGGCACGACTCGAGATCTCGGCCTGATCAGGGACCTGATCTTGCCTAATTGAGTAATTCATAGCCTCCTGGAAAGAGTCTACAGACATGGGGTCTGAGGTAGATGACTCAGACTCAGACATGGGTGGTGGGTCCAGTGGTACCTCTACTGGTTCAGGGTAGATAACCTTCAGAGGTGGAGGAAAGATGGGTCTAACAGGAAAGGCCTCAGCCCTATGAGCTTCCATTTGGGCTAATTCTATCTGCCTAATTTTTTTTAGAGTCTTCTCAAGAAGGGAAGGGAACTCTTCTATGAGTTGGTACAGAGGTCTGAGCATAAGGCAGATGACACAACACTGGACTCAAAACCACAAATATACAAACAACTCAAATCAATCTAAACCAAAGATCAAACTTAGAATTTGGAAGGTTTTTAAACCAAGAACAGTAAGATCACCTAAGAATAGGTCACCGGAAAATGCAAAGGATGGCCGGAAAACCCAAAAACTCTCACTGAAAAACACAAACCCTCACCGAAAAACACAAGCCTTCACCGAGAAATGCAGAAATGAAAAATAAGAGGCTAAAAATGGAAGAAAGAGGATTAAAGTGATACCTGCTAGTCGCAGAATAAAAGAGTAGAAGTTTTTGGAGACAAGGAAACCTCGGAACAATAACCAACGGTGAAAGTATCTAGTTGCAGTTACAGAGTGGGTACTCAGGCGAGAAATAGAATGAAGAAATGAAGAAGAAAGAGAGAGAAAGGGGTTTTAAACCCACCTCATCATTTTGGCGCGAGTCCCAAGACCGCCATTGCCTAGGGAACCTAAGGGGGGAAACCAAAATCATCATGCCTTATTAGGCACGCCACTCACTTCAGCAAGTGATATGTGTCAGCGAAATATTGGCACACAAGAAAACTCAGCCTCGGCCATGCATACCCCTTAGTCACCTATTCATAGGTAACTAAGGGCTAGGAGGTGATTTATATGCCCAAAGTTCACCCTCTTGCTCAGAGCAACCAACCTCGGCTAACCACATAACCGAGGTGACCAGAAGCCTGTCAACCACCAGTAAGGTCATTGGGTAGGAGGTCGACCCTAACTGACATTGTAACTGTCTCGTACACCAACCTCAATTGGGCATCAACCTAGGACAGTAAGGACTCATGGGTTTCGGCCTAGGCCGACGTTATAAATCATTAGCCGAGATCAGTAATGTAACATGGGATCAATCATCTTGCAATGTCATCATCAGGCCAAACTGATGTTATAACTACACATACCTAACCTCGACTAGCCTTGCTGGCTGAGGTCCTTATGAATTACCTTAGAGCAAAGAAACTATTGGACTTCACTAACCTCGTACTCTGCCAGGCTGAGGTTGCACCAATCAAAGAACTCCGAGCATCTACAAGCACATACATGGTTTGGTATACGTGGATAAATCTGTTACAACTGAATCATTCCCTCCACGTGAGGGAATATTGAGGTCATTATTATTTACTTAAGATCATCCAGATGTCATCCTTATATTGGTTGGGTCTTCATGCACATGCTCATTTCATGCTTGGGGGGGCATTACACCCCCTAAGCACTATATATAGAGGTCATCCTCTACCTTGTAAAGGATCCGAAAATGGAACCCTAGCCAAAACTCTGTTGTATTTACAGTAGAGAGAGAAAGTGGAGTGATTTTATTACTAAGGCCATTATAGCCTCATTTAATAGTGATATTTACACTGACCTGCACAGTGGACGTAGGCAATCGCCGAACCACTTATATTGCTGTGTTCATCTCCTTCTCCTCATCGCCTACTATATATATACTCTTGTGATGCCATTGTTATCACTTGTTCGTGATTGTTAACACCTTATCTGGTGGTGCTATTTTCGGCATCATCATCAGAAAACAAATTTACTATCCTTTTATCATGTAACTATATTTCCTTTATCACAAATTGATTCCCCTTCAATTAAGTCCTCTTTCCCTTTAGAAAATTTCTTTATACTTAGGAAAGATGAAAAGATTAAGAAACTAAATCACTAAGTACCTAAGGAATGTAGCTATAAGACATAATTAGACAAACTAAGCTTAAAGAGTGAAAAAATGCTATATATCACAATAAGCATAAGGAGATGGTAGAAATATGGGATATGAATCACATGGTATAATATATAAAGGTATAAATGATTAATAATGATATAGTAAGCCAAATATATAAACCATCGTCAAGATTTTATCCTAAATACTCAAGATACCAATTCTATATATTTGGATAAAATCTTGAGTATGAATCACATGGTATCCTAAATCTTGAGTATTTAGGATAAAATCTTTATGAAATATGTCTAAATATATTTCCTAATCGAAATATATTTAGAATTAGTATACATAAAGATTTGGCCTCCAAGGCGAATCGATTCGGGTCCAAAGACCTGGGCTTCTGCCACAGGCCGAATCGATTCGGCTTGGGTCCGAATCGATTCGGTCAATGCAGACCTGCCAATTTCCTTAAACCGAATTGATTCGCTTAAGGGGGCGAATCGATTCGGACCTGCAATTTTTGAAGGGTTCTTCTTCTTCGTCAAAACCCACGAATTTTAAACCCTAAATTTTCATTTCTAACCCTTAAACCTTCATCGATTTATGATTTGAAGCCCATAAGTCAACCCAAAGTTGATCCCAACCATTTCTATGCCATTAAATCCATATATAAACATTGATTTCAAGATTAAACCTAAAAATATAGGTTTTGATATTAATACCCAAAAATCCATTTCTTTAACCCACAAATTATGAAATGAAATACACAAATAGCTATTTAGCAAGATTAAACACTTGCCTCAGATTTGTAGAGGTTGGATCGTCCTCGTTGTTGCGGTTTGGCCGGAAATCCCCAAGCTTTCTCCCTCTAGGGCTTTTTCTCTCTTTCTCTCAAATGAGAAATGGCTTCATCCGTAAGCCTCAAAACCCTTTAAAACAAAATCCCAATTTTAAATGTTAATACACACTTTAAATGACTCGTTTACACCAATTCGAGTCAAACTAACTTAAAAATATTTCGGAGCCGAAATAAAACCCAATGACAGTCATTTTGACTATCTCGACCCTTCCAGGATCAATGGTACCCTCAAAATCATCATCCGGAATACTTTAAAATGTCCTCTATTTTGGACTTAAATTCCCAATTTTAGAATTTTCCAAATTTAATTAAATTTTATTTTCCCAAAAATTTAATTTCTCAGTCTCAAAAGTCTTGGGGTGTTACATCTACCTTCCTTATACTCCTTTAGGTAGGTAAAAAATGAGACATCACCTGTCATATGTCTGGAGCACCCACTATCAAAATACCACTGTGAGGTATTATGTGCTTTGAGAGCGACATGAACAATAAGATCCTTTTTATCTTTATTAGGCACCCAAGAAGTGGTAACCTTTTGTTTACCCTTGTTTTTGTTGGTTTTAGCTGGGATGCGAGAAGCATTCACAGACGACAAAGACATCCGTCAGAATTCCTCCATCAAAATCTGTGATGTGGCAGCTAAAAACTCAACACGCTCTCTCAGACTAGAAAAATCATCAGTATGATGTGATGGAGCAGTAGTACATCGTGTCTGACCCAAAATATAGCAAAACTCCCTGAGGTGGTCTTTTCTTTTGTAGTATGTACAGAAGAACGCAGTCTTAGGCGGACCTAGGTTTGCTTTTCTTGGTCGAACTCTCCTTCGTGGTTTTTGACGATGGCAATATGGAGTTGTAGTAAACTCAGGAACTGGTCCAGGTGTAATTTGGGATGTGGAGGCACCATCATAACCTATTTCCTGCCTATCACTAAAACCTAAAGCGGGGCCGAGGAACATCTTTCCCATCTTTCCTGATCTGTCCTCAATTTGAACCTTGACTTACCGTGCTCTCTTAAGATCATGAGTAAGCTGAGCAACATGGGCTTCTAGTTTCTTCCAAGTCTCTAGGGAGGAATGGAGATCACTCGTAACACTAGCCACTTGTTTAGTAAAATCCACTTTCTCTTTCTGAAAACCACACTCTCTCTCTCAAGGTAGTGCAGGTGGAGGACTCTCTCTCTCTCACTTCTTCTAAATCTTCCTCTAATGCGGTGATCCTAATAACTAACTCTTTGTTACGCTTTTTGGTTTTAAATGACTCATTATATAACTTAGCGTAGGCGCGTTGAAGATTACTCTCGTTCTCACTTGCATCATCCTCCCCCTCACTCACATCGCTCTCACTGTCGAGGTGTCCCTGTGAAGCAGCATCCTCATTGTCGTGAGGAGCATTATAAGTGCCCACATGACTAGCCATGAATGCGGTGAAGTTACACTCATGTGGTGACTCATCTCCAGAGTCCACTGACTCAACCTCACTATCGTCACTAAGGGTAGAATTAAGGACAACTTTGCCCTTTTCTCTGTTCAGCTAAGTAGCACACTCAAAAGCTCTATGACCCCTACCATCGCACTCAAAGCATATCTCACTCTCTTTCTCAAGAGGATCTTTAAAATATTTTTGATTTTTCTTTTCAAACTTATTTTTCTCAAACTTCTTTTTATCTTTAAAATTACCATTTTTCTTGAATTAGAGAATTTTCTTGAAATTTTTAGCAAACAGGGCCAAATCATCTAAATCAAAATCACACTCAGAATCTAACGTATCTATCTCTCTTTTTCTAGATGACTCTCCCCTCTTTCTTGCCGACCCCTCACTCTTTTTCTCCTGGGCATTAAGTGCAATTCCCTTATCTTTAGTTTTGACAGATTTAGGAAACATGTCAATTTAATACGTTTGCAAGTCTCCTACAAGTTCCTCTAATTTAAGCGTATTTAAATTCCCCATAGAATTTAACACAGTGACTTTAGGGATAAAACACTTAGGCAGTGATCTAAAAATCTTTTTAACAACTCTAGCATTAGGAATGTGTTCACCAAGAATAAAGCTAGTGGAAATAATATCAGACAGTCTAGCATAAAATTCATCAAAACATTCAGACTCAAGCGTGGTGATTGTTTCAAATTGAGTTGTTAAATTTTGCAATTTAAACTCTTTCACAACATTATTTCCTTCATGGGTAAGTTGCAAAACATCCCATGCCTCTTTTGACGTGGTGCATGTCATTATGCGTTTGAACTCATCAGGTGTGACAGATCCAGAAATAGCACTTAAACCCTTAGAATTAAAAGATAACCATTTAAATTCT
Organism: Sambucus nigra; assembly: GCA_949130495.1. Taxonomy (NCBI): domain Eukaryota; kingdom Viridiplantae; phylum Streptophyta; class Magnoliopsida; order Dipsacales; family Adoxaceae; genus Sambucus; species Sambucus nigra. Next base: position 592,535,186 of record OX422208.1, read on the forward strand.
TCTTCAGTCTATGTAGTGTCGGGTTTTAAACTAGTCACGTTATTAACAGTGATGGAGTGAGGAGTCCACCCTCTTTCAACCAAAATCCAGACACGTTCATCAATGGCTATTAATGCAGATCTCATGCGGGCTTTCCAGTATGCATAGTTTGACCCGTAAAAAACTGGCATTTTATTATATAACTTCTCCATTATGAACACGCTCTTTTTTAAAAATCAATTTTTCAGAAAATTGATATCTTAGAAAAATTTTACGGAAAATTACACGGTATAATTATGTAATTAGCTCTGATACCAATTTGAAAGAGTGCGCTTGTGTTAAAATAAAGAAATTATTTAATTAAACTCAGTTTTTATAAATTAAGTCCTAAACATGTATCTAGGTGTGATTGAAGATGATAGAATCAAGCAAGAACACTCAAACACACATGTGAGGAAAAATCCCCCAAAGAGGCAAAACCTTTTATTTTCACTATAATTTTGTAAAAACAGTTACACGGATTACAATGAAAATAAGTGTGACACAAAAATACCCGCAGGCGTCGGTTCTGATGTCGTCGGCTAGAATCTCCCGCAGGAACTCTAGATGGGAAGCAGTAGAGAAGAAGACGACTCCTCCACAAAGTACTCCAGATGAGTAAATGATCCTCTTGAAGGTTTAACAATTTACATATATAAATGGGAGTGGTTATGTGAATAAAAAGGCTTAAGAAAACCTTAAAAGGTGAAGTATGATTCTGGGCTGTTTTCGCAGAATTCGTGTTTGCAGAAAGAGTTAAAAAATGTGTAGAGGGGCACCAGATATTTATACGAATTTCGAGGTGGTGAGCTCGTTCGAACGAGATGACATGTCGCTCGAACGAAGGACATATGTCAACATGCCTATTTCGTTCGAACGACATTGCAATGTCGCTTGAATGAGCTTGACGACCGAGGTACACGCTTCTAAACTTAGAATTTTTTTTGCTTTTTATAAAAATACATCGAACTTCAAAAAAAGCATTTTCTGAAAAACTTCCCAAATATTTAGGCAAAAGATAATACTCTAATAAACCATTTTACTGATATTGCGTAGTGGAGTAGTGCGAATGAGCTGAGTATCACTTCGCATGTAGCATGATGCACGTGAAGATGATAGATGCATTGGATTCAAATAAAGGCCATCGTGGTTGATCGTGTTGACGTGCCGAATGTTGAGGTATCAGACATATAAATTGTAATCTAGGAAAAACAAAAAATTCCTATATTCTACTCCGGACATTTATAAAATTATGTCCTTTCAATAGGCATGTACATTTTGATCTTGTTAATATCATGTCGAATGATCAAACAAGCTCCAAAAGATCATACAACGGTTCTTGGTTATGCTAAATACTCTACATAAAGAATGGTTTAACATTCAAATACCTAAGGTCAAATTGAAGCAATATAAATTTTAGAGTGACTCAAATACATAACTCCTGATTAAAAGTGAATAAAATAAATATTAACTCATAAAATTGAAGAATGAAGATCAATGTTTGAACTCACTTCTAATTTTTTTGACTTTATGAAATAAAGAGAAAACCTCATTTTTGCTTGAAAACAAATAAAATTTTCAACCACCATTTTTCTCCCTCAAATAACGATTTATGATTAAAATCTTTTAAGTCTTATATCCTTGATGTTGCTCAATTTTAGGACAGAAAAAGTCTTGGAAGCATCGCTTTTGATAAACTTTTGCTGTGGCGACTTTCGCTCATTCATTATAAAGGGTGGGGAACTATTTTCAATTTTTCAGAGGTAGTTCTTTATGACAACCCGAGATCCGAGATAAGGGGTGGCCAACCCGATACTCAAACGTAACAGGAATCATGGATGGATATCATTCTCAGCATCACAAAAATAAACTGAGTATAAAAGAAAACCACCAAATAAATCAGAAAACGGGTTGCCAAAAAGTTTTGAAATTTAAAGCCTATTGAGAAAATTAAATTTAAACAACCCAATCTGACAAGCAAGTAGAATTCCAAAAGAGTATATATATATTACAACTAAAACAAATGTAAACAAGAGGACCGAATAGGCTGTCGGTCCACAGCTACATACAAAGTATTACAACCATTTAATATCTTATGTAATACATGCATTAAACAATTACAAAGTTTGGGCCACACGCCCGAGTTAATACCCGAACATATCTAGAATATAAAGATGAAGGCGTCTAAAACAACATCCTGTAATAACCCACAAATCTTACAGCTCGTCAAAAGCGAAGGAATTTGGGAAAGTCAAAACGGGTGTCCTTGCGGTGGAGCACCTGAGCGAATACAATCATATACACAACAAGGAAAATGAACCGGTCAGGGCCGGGTTTTTATATGATCACCAGAAGAAATAAAAAGCATGATAGGTATGAACAGTTATGCATGAATGAAAAGGATGATAATATGGCATGCTATCTACAATTACAAATAAGAATTAAGAGTAAAGCACTTTAATTTAAAACCTTTACTCATTAATACAATTTCCATTTCCTTCTGACATTCCTTATTAGGAATAAAACCATTTATTCGGTTGAATCAAGAAGTTATAATTTCCTTTCATTAATTAAAACTTCCCATTTTTATATTTCCATTCCTTAGTAGGAATATCATTTACATCAAGTGCTCTTTATGGCACATATATCATTCCCGTGCTCTTTATGGCACGTATCCATGCTCTTTATGGCATTTATCATACTCTTTGTAGCATTTATCAACCATCAAGTCCCACTTGATTAAAAATAGTTATATTCATATACATATAACGATTCTAAGACCACCCGTCCGGGTTTCCCCACTGTGCGTGCCCCTAAATGACCATCATCTTCCAGGGCCTAACATAAGACAACCTGGGCACCTATCGCAATACGTCGGGAAGCGGCCATGTGCCCGCGGGGTAGCCAAGACCACACCTGGAATCTCCTACCCATCGCAGAAAATATATATATACATAACAACGCTCACATGGCCTAGGACTATATCCACCATGCGTTAATTTTCCAGGGGGCTTCACTTCACGAGCGAACTTCCCTTATGATGTCATTTAGAGAGGCGTGTTCAACCATATTTTATTAATTTCCATATCATGATTTAGTAAATTATCATTTACCTTTTCAATCTCATTTTCATATTCAATTTTCATTACCAATTTCCATTTCATTCTCCATGTGTCGGGTTCATTTTATTCGAACCTAATACCTTTGACTAATTTGGTTCATTTTATGCAAACCTATCACCATCGAATATTATCCTTAACATTCCTCAAATTACAAGTCCCGACTAGATCTCCAAATACTCATAATGATTCTACAATTCCCCAAAGTTTATATAACTTCGATAAGCCCCTAAAGTCTCCAAGCATGGGCATTTAACTTCCTAACTTCTAAAAATTTCAATAAAAGAAGTAATGCCTTAGCATCACTTAAAACCTCCCTTGAATAAACCCTAGATGACCCAATTCCAGTCTAGGGTGGCGACCAAACTCAACTAATAATCTAGGACTCTAAGTTTACTTCACTCAAGAAGGTTCCTAGGTCCTAATCCTAAAGGAAATGATCAAAATTAGAAAAGAAAAAAAAAACAAAAGAAAAAGTGCAGGATTTCCGAATCGATTCGGCCTAGCCGAATCGATTTGGGTTCAGAGAAGCGAATCGATTCGGACTAGCCGAATCGATTCGGTCAAGAAAAACGACCTACTGCATAATTGCCGAATCGATTCGGTAAAGCCGAACCGATTCGGACGACCCAGGCTTGCAAACTGTCTCTCAATGAATCGATTCGGCCAGGCCGAATCGATTCGGTTCTGCAGGAATTCCTAGTTTTGGTTATGGAGTTTTAAACTCCAAATTTCTTCCAATTCAAAACCACCCAACCCAACCTCAATTACTTCAACTTATACATCATAAATGTATATAACTACCATCTTCAACAACATTTATCATCCAAATCAACATCTAAGGGTTAATACCCAAATAATCTAACAAAACCTTAACTAGACTAAATCATAACAATCCACAATTATCAATGCTAATTAATCCACTTAAATCATATAATATCAAGTAGGTAACTTGCCTCAAGCTTGCAAGAATCATATTTGATGAAGATGAGGGCAAGAATCCAAGCTTGAATCTCCCAATTTCTCTTTTTCTCCAAAGCTCTCTTCCTTTCTCTCATTCTCTCTAGGGCTAGAAGTGTGAAATGGAAGATTAGGAATAGGATAGGGGAAATAAAATGTGGCTTAAGTCTAAAAAGACAACTTAAGTGACTAATACGCGATAAAATAGATCGCAACTACACATTTAAGCTATAATCAGTCAAAAATGCCCAAAATGCCAAAATGCAATATGGCACTTATTTTGACCGTCTCGCACCTATCGGGACTAACTGCACTATCCAAATTATCATTTGGGAATTTTATAACTCATTTTATGTTCCAGTTTCTTATTAAACCAAAATGTCATTTCATATCTTATGACACAATAAATCACCATATGGATATTTTTACTTACTCATCAGGTATACATACAACATTTCAGTAAATATTAACCTTTTTCATATTAAATTAATATTTACTCTACTTCCATCATTTTATAATTAATTACTAAACATAGTAAATAAATATAAAACAGGCTCTCAAAAGTGAGGGTTGTTACATTCTTACAATCCAAAGTTGCAGCCCTTACCACATCACCATTTATGATTTTGAACACACACACACATACACACATATATATATATATATATATATATATATATATATATATATATATATATATATATATATATATATATATATATATTAACTCCAACCATGATGATAAAAACTCTTATACACAAAAGGATTAACTATGACACCCTTTAATCAAAATATCGTATAAAACTTTTAATTTAGGTAGAAGTAGAAAAAAATCTCTTAATTATAAATTTTTGTGGAAATGCTCAAGTTTATTGTGCGGTATAAAAGTGCATGAGTTATGACAAATATTCTAACATAGTAAGCTCAATTTACCAAGGCAATTCAAGATATAAAGTTTAAGCATGGAGTATTAAAATCCATAAATAAAACCATTAATACAATAACTAAGCATGTAGGTTTGTATTTAAGTTTATGGGATAAAATAATACCTAACAAGGATTGAATACCAATATTATACAAGACTAGGTAAGAACCAAGGATCATAATCATAAGCAAAAAATATGTATCCAAGGTAAAATGAAAACACTTTTATTATGCATAAGAATATAACATATATGGATCAAATAAATGGTCAACTAGATGTGATAGTCCTAAACTTATTTTTAGAAAAACCAAAGAAAAACATTAAGAAAAAATCTTTTCAAATTATTCAAGACGTGAAGCAAGAACAAATTAAGAGGATGAACAATTCACACACGAGTTATCAAAGATGATATAAATAAAATATAAACTCACATATGAATAAAAAGTACATAGTCTAGTATAAGATATATGAACTGACATACTAACACAGGCTATGACGAAAAAACGAAAAAACCTCCAGTGTTTAGAGGTGGAAGGGACCAAATTTGGAATCTTCTTATTTTAAGCTCAATTCCTCTCGAAATATCCTTCCTTACCCATACATGACACACATGAGGAGCCTCAGGTTTAAATGGGACCTTATAAGGCATATTTTTCTTCACTTTTCCGTTCTTATTGTGGTCATTTTTCTCAAAAATATTTTGATTCTTATTAATCCACATTTATTTTCACGGGGCTTGGAACAAATTTTCTAGAATTAAAAGCCTTGTTGTAATTATTGTTCTTATAAAAAATCTTACCACTCTTACCATGATACAAAGGTAAGGTTGGCTTGAATAACAAATAAAACTCCCTTAAATGACCAATTTTGTGACAATAATCACATTTAAATGTTTTAGGTCTAGTCATTTGGGTTTTGGCTTTAGGAATAACCTTTTCAAGATGTTAAACATTATTACACTTGTAACAAAAATCTATAAGGTGACCCTTTTTATGACAATAAGAATAAACAAATTCCTTTTTAGGTCTCTTATGATTAAGCATGTGATTTTTATTATTAAACTTGGATTTTTTAAAACCTTTCTTCTTTTTAAAATGATTGTCAATATTTTTTCCTTTACCTTGAAACGTTAAGGGTTCTTTTTCAATGTTTGTTGTCTTGTTTTGAAAGGAGATTTTCACAAAAATGTTTTATTTTTTGTAAGTTGAATTATCAAATATTTTAAAACCTAACCCTCTTTTATCGCTTCCTTTTCAAGTTGGTATCCAAGAAATATCTCCAAGTTTTTTGATCTCGCCAATAGATTCACTTTTTCATTTTTGGCAGAGATCAAATCATTTTGAAGAATTTTTACCTTCTTCTCTAAAAAGACTTTGGACTATTCATATAAAAGAAGATACTTTTGATCTTTTTCATGAGACAAATTAAACATTTCCTTTCCTCTTGAAATTTAACAAAACTCTCATCCTCTTCTTTTGAAATATTTCTCTTTATCTTTTAAGTCCTCAAGAAAGTATATAAGACACCAACTTTAAGCTTTTCAAAGAGTATAGCTCCTTGAGCTTCCATCGCACATATAAATTCATTTTCATATCTTACAAGTGCTAGCTCAATGGACATTTTATTTTTCTCTCTTTCAAGGGTTTTGATATTTTATAATAAAATATCACTTTCAACGGTCAATCGGGAAGAGGAAAGATCTTCATTATTCTTAACGACCTTTTCTTATTTAAATCTTTTTAGATTAGAAGATATAATCACAATATTTTTTAATGACGTTTTGGATTCTATACAAAGCTTGTCGTAAGAAGTTTGGAGATCATCTTCTTCACCATAACTATCACTACTACTAACGTACACATTTTCAGTGTGAGAAGTAGAGTGATGTAAAACATTGGACGAGATTGCAAGTCCGACAAAAGCATGGCAATTGGGTGAATCAATTAAATCGCGAATACTATCGCACATGCTAAGATCAATATTCACATACACTAGATCTACCTCAAGGTGATTAAATCTATAAAATCGAGGTCTAGCTCTGATACCAATTGAGAGTACGTTTGCTCAAAACAAAGATGGACAAAGAATACCCAATTAAAATTTCTTATGAAAATGAGATAAGGTTTTCCTTAATTTTTTTGTTAAGAGTAAACAAATAAAACCTAAGGTCTATGTGATAAATTACTTAGCAAATGGATTACACCAAATTTTATTATTAATATTAGGTGATTTAAATTAAGTGCATAATGGTAAGAAATAAAGAAAAACACAAAGGCATGCAAGGAAAAAGTCACAACGAAAAGAAACCTCGAGCCGACAGAACGATAAATGTATTATTGTGGAGTTTTAAAACTACAAGAAATAGACTTACAACCCCCACGATGCTATAAACGACTAGACACTCTTTTCCACCATATCCTCCATAGATAGCGCCAATAATTGGAGAATGCTACACAATCGCGATTGGTTTTGGTCTGCAACCAATGTCGTCAAGTCCTTGTGCCAAAAAAATCTTCTTCAAAGTGGAATCAACTTCTTCGTTTTGAGTTTGAAGAGAAGTATATGTTCCACCTGCTTGGAACAAAGGTGAAAAGCCTCCTTTTAGTGTAGTACCACTTTCTAGGTGTATGATGACCTAAGGTGAAAGTGTTTTCCAAAAATTATGCCTTAACTCACAAAATATGTCTTTGATATATATGAAATCTAAAAATAATACAAGAATAAATTATAAAGAGATTTGCTGGAGATTTTGAAATTATTTTAAAGCAAACAAGTTTACTTCAAAATATTTCAAGATTTCAAAAGTATTTAACTTAAAATATCTCAAGAATATATAGAAGAGAAAAATAAGACATAAAACTTAGATAAATACAAGATTCAAATATAGGGTTTTATCAAAAATTTTATTTCCTTGAAAGATGATTCTAATGGACAGAAATATTTATCAAAAATATTTTGTCCACAAAAAATTCGCAGAAACACTTACACTTTTGCATAAAATGAAGTCTAATCCACTTATATATACTCACCCAAGCTTGGAAGAGAATCTAGGAGGGTACAAGTAGGTAAGGAAACTTAACTAGGTGTAAAAGTTGAAAAGATATAAAAATATCTTTAGTTTGCACAAGTACCAAGAAAGATGAGCACAATATTGGTTCAAAAAGAACTTTTGGCCCTGATAGACATGTGTCACCGCCAGGTCGCTGAATCGAGCTATGCCATCATTGTAAGAACAATTTTTCTATCATTTTTCTTAGCATAGCTTTAGGCTAGTTTGGCGTATCCCATAACAAATCGTCGTGGACCGAGAAGACGAACCGAACTCAAGCATCTCCAAGTTTGAAGACTTCCCAACATTCCAAAAGGTATAAAATGATTTAGAGTTTGAATTAATTTATAAAAACATATTTGGGATGCTTAATTTTTATCAAAAAGATGAGCATGACTATTTTAGTTTGCGAAAATATGTTTTTAGAAGACTTGTAGGCGGAGTTTAAGAAAAAAAGTTTTTTTGACGTTTTAGTCGTTCAAACGACACTGTACAGTCGTTCAAACAACATGCTTTTGTCATTCAAACGACATGCAAAAGTTGTTGAACGACACATAAGGTTTGTTATAAATTCCCGTTTTGTGGATTAGTTTGTTTGAGAATTTTGACAACATGTTTCTGCATATCAGTAGAAAAATTTCTTCAGGTTTTGTGTTCCCAAAATAGTATTTTAATTCACAAAAAATCATCCTTGAATATTGTTCTTGCGAATTAGTTTAGAACCCTAGAAAGTTTTTATTATTTCTATGCACATTTCATGGAGAGGCACTTCATTGCTGACTTGTGATACATGCGGGGATTGATTACTAAAAACGAAGGCTGCGGCTAATTCAGAGGACTGCGATCATGTGATTCTTGTGAGGATCATAGTTGTTCCTTAGAGATTTTCAAGTAATAGTGCATTATGCGTGTGGGGGATCAAGTAGTCTGTAAGTCGACTCTCTTGTAATTTCTAAGTGAATAAAGGTTTTTACCCGAAAGATTTTTTTACTGAATCTTGTCCTTGTCATATTTGACTGATTTGATTTATCTATTTTATCACCATAGATGCATACATAGGATAAAAAGATAAAATGTGTTTAAAATTCGCTTCCGCATATTTACAACTTGGTATTGCAATTTTTGTTGAAATCACCCTTTGCGATTATTTTTGTCCTTACAAGGGGTATCAGAGCAGGTTGCACTAATTTATTGTGTTTGATCTTGTTTACCTGCTTTTTGGGTAGTCGTTTTTTCATCGCTCATGTGCTAGTGTTTTTGTGTCTCGATGGATTCTCACTTGAATTTGACGTTTCCCGAAAGAATTGAATTTCTTAAAAATCGTTTTAAAAATATTTTGAAACTTTTGCAAAACGGTTCAAAATTAAAGAGGTATTTGCCATGAGAAGTTTGATACCTTGTACCATAACTTTAGTATTTTAAAAATGGCTGAAAAGGAGAGTGATGATAGATTCCTATTTTTAGAAAAAAAGTTGGAGGATTTGAAATTTTTTAGGGTTTATGTTTGTGACAAAGAGGATACAAATATTTTGATTAATGATTTTGTGGCACCTGAGAAGAATCTTACGAAAATGTTTGCTTTTATTGAGGGTGAGCATGATAACCTTTTAGGAATTATTAAAAATTTAAAAAAGGCGTCCCTAAAATTGGAAGAGTTTAATTCTATGCTTGAGTGAGGTTGAAAAATGATTTAAACGACTCAAGTAGTGATGGTTCTGGCACCCCTGTTTCAAATGCTTCCGTTGCTAATGCCAAGACCATAGTTTATTTTAAAGGGTCAACCAAATCCAAGGACGTTAGAAAAGATCAACCCATAGGTACCATTCCCCGCGTCTACACATGTTCACATTGTGGTAGGAAAAATCACCTGAGGCGTTTTTATTTTGATCTTGGAAGATGTTCTAAGAAGTTGAAGTCTAGTGTCTTGTTGGTTCCCTAAATTTATGTTCGACGTTTCACATCTATTTGCGTTAGAAAATGACTTTTAGAGAACCTAGATGGTAAACTAGTTGATTCTAACATGCTTGCACATGTTTTTTCTCTTGCCATATCACATGAATGATTGCTTGCATGGTTTATTTTGTTATATGCTAGTTGTGCTGAAGACGAGAGGAAGCTGTCCAAAAAATTATTGAAATATGGGAAAATACACAATACGACAGGAAAGATGCTCAACAAATATTAGCGGTGAATAAAACGTCACAATACGAATATTCAAATCAAAAGTGAATCTCATAAGCAATTATATCAATATAATTTCTCAACAACACATTAATCGGGTCACCAGGCCTCACCACCGTACCGCACCTATGCATTTTTAAGCATATCCGAAAAAAGGAATATTGACGGGTGACCAACCTCCGTGCCATATTAAAATTTCATGACAACATGCTCAACACAATATAATACCACATGAATAAAAAATTAGATTCCAACAAATATTTCCAGATTTCTAAATGAATTTATCAATTCAAATATGAGTCAATAATCAAAAGAAAACAACGAGAATAATACTCGCGAGATTAAGGAGCATATTATGTAAAACCCCATACCTTAAACCAACAAAAAGAACCAACATGAATCATCACATAATTTCATCCTCAAAATATGATCACACCATCACGTTCCTCTCGCAAAAATAATCCAATCTCATTCTAGCCCAAACTCGAGAAAACATCAAATAAGCCTTCTAATCTAAGGTTGAAATCTTGAATAAGTTTGAGGCTATGGTTTGTAGATTAAAGGGAGTAATTTTGTAGAGGTCTTCTGGTTGAAAAGTTTGAGAAAAAGTGATTTGAAAAGCCAAGCCACGAATTTGTTGATATATAAAGGATTAAGAGTTTGATTAAGAAAAGAGTTCTAATCAGATACAAACACTAAAAAATTTATTTCGGACGATCGGACCGTTGGAATATTTTTGAAATTTTACAAAGCATTAGCTGAAGACGAGAGGAAGCTGTCCAAAAATTTTTAGCTTGGTCGGACCGCTCAATATTTTTAAATATTTTTTTTTGCTATAGAGTTTTATATTTTGAAGACTCTAAGAGTGTTTTATAGTTTGAGGACTCTTCTATATAATAAAAATTCAATTAAAACTTCATTTTAATTTCGATTTCGAAACCGTTTAAAATTTTCGCCTTTAAAAATAATAACCAATATATTTGAGCAATAAAAATAATTTTATCTCAAAATTTATTTTTCCTCTTAATTTCGAAAATACCCCCAAAATTACGCGGGTTGTTACACATATTTGAGTGTTTGGGTTATAATTCTTTTGTTTCTAGTTCACACCAATTCATTCCATTCCACACGTTTGGACACATCGACACTATGCTAGTGTGTAAATATTATGTGGTATGTATCATGTTTTGTCGTCATTTATACCTATATGTGTGTGCCAGATTTTCATTGATATATTTTACATATATTATATATAGTATTTTATTTGTATTTGTAAAATTTGTTTGTTTGAAATAATTGAATTTTTTTAAAAATAGTTGGTGTTTACTTACCTTTGAGATGATCATTACACATGCTTGATTTAAATCTTTTGTGATGATGTCTTTTCTTAGTCGTGATCCTTTGCACTTAATGTTTATTGTTTCTACTTCTTTGTATATTTGTCTATGTCGATAAAAACAAAGGGGAGAGAAAATTAAAATAGAGTTTTTGATAAGTTTGAATTATGGGGGAGTATTCATTTATTTACTTTGTTTCAAACTCGATGCATCACGAAGGTATATGTTTGTTGTCTCATGTGTGTAGGTACTTAAAGCGAAACTCAAAACACACGGATGAAGACAAAGTTTGGAAAAGGGAAGAAGAAAAAGTTTTAAAGAAAAAGAATCTCATGCCGTTCCATTTTAAGGTTGGGAAGGGTGTTAGTATTCTTGTAATAGGATTTTTTGATTTTAATTTGGTGTTCGTTCATTTTATTTGTTCTGTACCCGAATAGCCAAAGGGGGAGATTTGTAAGAACAATTTTTCTATCATTGTTCATAGCATAGATTTAGGCTAGTTTGGCATATCCCGTTGCAAATCGCCATGAATTGAGAAGATGAACCGAACTCAAGCATCTCCAAATTTGAAAACTTCCTAACATCCCAAAAGGTATAAAATGATTTAGAGTTTTAATTAATTCATAGAATCATATTTAGGATGTTTAATTTTTATTAAAAAGACGAACATGACTAATTTACTTTACGAAAATATATTTTTGGAAGACCTGTAGGCGGAGTTTAAGAAAAAATATTTTTTTGACATTTCAGTCGTTCAAACGACATTGCACAGTCGTTTGAAAGTTGTTTGAACGATCCATTGACCTAAGGTTTGTCATAAATACCTGTTTCGTGGATCAGTTTGTTTAAAATATTTGTGAACACGATTTTGCATATTAGTAGAAAAATTTCTCCAAGTTTTTTGTTCCCAAAACACTGTTTTAATTCACAAAAATATCCTTGAGTATTGTTCTTGTGAATTAGTTTAGAACCCTGGAAAGTTTGTATCTTTTGCATACACCTTTTGTGGAGAAGCACTCCATTGCTAACTTGTGATATCTGCCGGGATTCATTGCTGAAGACGAAGGCTGAGGCTAATTCGAAGGACTATGGTCATGTGATTCTTGCGAGGATCATAGTTGTTCCTTAGAGATTTTTGAAGAATATCACATTATGCTTTTGGGGGATCAATTAGTCGGTAAGTCGACTCTCTTGTAAATTTCTAAGTGAATAAAGGTTTTTACCCGAAAGCTTTTTTTCCCTGAATCATGACCTTGTCATATTTGAGTGGTTTGATTTATCTGTTTTATGACCATAGATGCATGCATAGGATAAAAAGATAAAATCTGTTTAAATTTTGCTATCGCATATTTACAACTTGGTGTTGTAATTTTGGTTCAAATCACCCTTCGCAAATATTTTTTCCCTTACAGTCATTGTGGAAAACTTGAAGTGATCCAGATTGTGCAATAGTTTAGAATTTTTGAATGAGCGCATATCGTCGGATTTTCGTTGTAGCGAACTTTTATGTCACTGTGGCAAAACTGCCGCGGGATACAGTGCAAGACAAAGAACGAAATCTCTGGGATAAAGCGCGACCAGCGAGACATTGTCATTGCAGTGGGAGAAACCCTTGCTGCGACAAAAGTCTTATGTGACAGACCTTAATAATATTTATGAAATGTAATTATTAATATTTTCGAATAAAGTTTTATTTCATTTCATAAAGAAGTCAAAATGTCCATATCAACACAAACATACACAAACAAATGGTTTTTCAAATAAAGAAAAAATGTGTGAGTGAAATGTGTATGAGTTTACATGTTCATTTACCTTCCTAATAGTGGTATAAAATTGATATGCATAAAGGCAAGGATGTCAGTTGAATGATTTGCATGATCCTTTGCTGGAACGACCTCAAGGGCAAGACTCATAGTATATTTGGTTAACGGAATAAGACAATATATTCGTATTGAAGCATATGAGTATAATGCATACTCTTAAACACCCCCTCAGTCGAATATAACTCCCTAACTTCTCTTTATTTTCCATTATTTCATTATATTCCCGAAAAAACAACCATGATTATCTATATCCCCTGTCAAATTTATCTAGCATTTGCTAACCTTTTTTTCCTTCCTCTTTTGAAACTCCAAAAGCCATTAAATCCTATAATTTTCCATTTTTATCCATCCTCGTCATTCCCCATTATAAAATTTTCATGAATTTAAGAATAATTTTTAATCTTAACATTAAGGTCCTCATTCCTCATCAAAATTAAAGCCGCTGATCTATTAACACAATCCATAACTTGCATGTAATTATTCCTCCACTTAAATTTCAATTTCTCAAATTATCTTACCTTTAATTCGTTTATAAGAAAAACTATTTAGGGTCTTTACCTATGAAATAGATCACATAGAGCATAAACTGTCCAAGGGTTCCAATGCCCCTAATAATTCTAACTTAACCTTAACATTAGGGCTAGTGGGGTGGAGTTTCAACCACTTCCTCATTGTCATCCATATTAAAGAATTTATCTTGTTTTCTAGAATTCTCCCTAATATTTCTCATGTCCATTCCTTCATCCATATTCTTTTAATTTTTACCAATTTTGCCCATGAGTCACATCTTTGCACTCCTTTATGGTGTGGGTCTTTTGGTTAGATAATATCTATTGAGGGGAGTTAGGGTGAATTCAAATGATAAGTAAATGACTAATTAAATTAACACAACAATAATAAGTAAATAGTTAAAGAATTTTTTTAAATTGATAGTTTTATATGGTTCGACCTTGCCTACATCCACCCTCGAGACGAGACTTAAGTAACTTCACCATCTTCAGTTCACTAAGGTGGAAAAAATACCTTATAAGGGCTTCACACTCCTTGTAAATCCATTCATCAAGGGACATTTCCTACCTTGACCAAGAGAATATGAAAATTTTAAGGCTACTCTCTCTTAGACTCATTATATAATGGAACTAACGACTATTAAAATATTGTGAAGTTTGCACCATAAAAAATACATAAAAATTTTGTCGTAAAAGACCTAAAATAATTTTTCTTAAATGAAATATCTGTCTTACTATGTAACTTCTTTGAATGATGAACTAATGTCTTAAATTGTGCAAGTGAAATTTTGATATTCTTATTTTGTTTCTCTTTTAAAATCTTAACGAAATTTCTCACATAAGGTTGTAAGATTGCTTGATTGATGATATGCTATTTGTTAATATTTTGTATGTAAATTAGATTTTTGATGGAGTATTTATAGACTTGAAATAAAATAGTGCCATTGGGATTTATTGGAAAAGTTAATTTTTACGTTAAAAAAACTACCCATTATCTCGAGTTTTCCTAATTTGGTCGACTAAAAGTAAGTTTAGTTTACTAGAACTAGTTTAGTCCACTAAATCTCAATTTCAACAAACTAAACCCCCCTAGGTTTTGTGTTTCACCTAGTCAATCTGACTAAATCAAGTAGATGTAGTTTGGTTTTTGAAAATAGTTTATAGTGCTTGAGAAGTGTTTTGAGTGTGTGCGTTTATGATAAAAGATACATCATATTTAGGATATGTTACAACTTGTACAATAATCCTAAATCACTCAAAACATTCATAACACTGTGATGCTTGAACATATGTGTTGTTGTAAAAGGATTTCTTGATGTAGCCTTGTAATCTAATTAGATGGATGACCTTTTATCTTATTATTGAATGAATAATAGAAATACCTGTAATATGTTTTGTTATTTTTTATTAAAAATCTATTTGAAAGCAATCTTTCCATCTGAATAATTTTGCTTATATATATGTTTTTTAAGATTCCTTTGTAATGATTCTCACCATGTTTGGAGAACGCTGCTCAAGACATTTAAATACAAGATAGTGAAGTTATGTAATCGTCAAGTGAATTGTTTTCATAAAAAGTTATTTGTTTGTTCTTTCAAAATGTCTTTATGGTCATATGCAATATGTTTTCCATTTTGGTGCCCTTTTATAGATGAAACCACAAAATAATATTCCTTGTTAAAACACTATTTTATCATATGATTAACTATTATAACTTATAGACAACCCTAATTTGGCTCTGAACTTGACCTTTTTATCTGGTAATCAAAGTTTATGAGGAATTTGGGTCGTTGGATATTCTTTACACTATTTACTTTGGGCACCAGATTTATTGTTTAAGGAGGATAAATCATGTTAGAGATATTGGGATATGAAATTAAACATTTGGATGATGAGTTAATTAATGATATTGATTCTGTCAAGGTTATAGGTGGCTGAATTTATTGCTATTTAGATGGTACCGAAACATGAGTCAATTGGGTTTTCATTTTGGGGGGTAATGGGATTTACAAGTTGAAAGAATGACTTAAGTTGGATATGCAGGGATTGATATAAATACCCAAGTACATTTGAGTAATCATGTTTTAAATAGAAAAAAATGAAAACTAGATATATGTAACTATTTTTAGGGTTTAAATTATTATACCATTCCAGATGTTGTGATCCAAGATGAGACATTGATGATGGAGATGGTGTAGATGATGAAATGCCATTATAAATCCTTTCGTAGATAAACAAAACATATTTGATCTTATAATATGTAATCCGTCCAAAGCAAACTTTATGCGTGGGAACTCTTGGTGTTGAATACTTGGTGAAATAAGAGAAAGACATTTTCTCTCTCTTCACGTCCTCACAAAAACGTGGATAGTATTTTATTTCACTCTCTCCAACTCTTAGAAGTATCTAATTCTACTTATTACCCTTCACTAGACACACACACAGACATTATATATATACATAAAGTGGTCTTAGGCCAATTAGTATTTCTAAAGAGCCCAAGGCAATTAATTATATTGGAATCATAAGAGAAATATGAAAATCTCAAATTATGCACCATAATTTATTTCCTCTTTTGTTTAATTGCAATTATTTTCATTAAATAATTATGAATACACCCCAATTTAATTATATTAATATCATCAGAATAAACATGTATTGTTTGCAAAGTTAGACAACATATAATATGATTTCACGCGTTAAGTTATTATACTCCCTTGGTGAAATTCACTTTTTTGCGAGTCGATTTTCACCAGCATATTATTATTCTCTGATATAAGAAGACTTGGTGGTGGAATGAGGATGTTCAATAGATAATACAAAAAAATGAATAAGTTTTAAAGAATGGAAAAAAAGTAAAAACCAACAAAACTTAGAAATGTATAAGAAATTAAAAGGTGAAGCAAAAAATATTGTTAGAAATGTGCAACATAATGCACTAGATAATCTGTATAATAAGTTAGGTACCAAGGAAGGTTAGAATGAGATATATAAATTTGCAAGGAATAAGGATAGATTGATAAAGGATAGGGGTTGGGTCCAGTTAAGTGTATGAAAGCCATAAACTAAAATATATTAATTAATGATAAATAAATTCTAGATAGATGGGAAGAGTATTTTCAAGGATTATTGAATGAAGAATATCCTAAAAAAGATATTGAGAATATAGAACCAAATATAGGGATGGCGTGTTCAGTTACTGAAAAAGAAGTAAATTTATTAATAAAAAAATGGGGAGGAATAAATCAGTTGGCCCGAATAGAATACCTATAGAGATGTGGAGAACACTTGAAAGTCTAGGGGTATAATGATTAACATGTTTATTTAATAAAATTTTAAAAGAAGGAAGTATGCCTGATGAGTGGAGGAAAAGCACCATAATACATTTTTATAAAGATAAAGGGGATATACAAAACTATAGTAATTATAGAGGAATCAAATTGATGAATCACACTATATCATTATGAGAAAAGGTTATAGAACAAATGATAAGAAATGAATGAGCTATTTCGGACAACCAATTTGGGTTTATTCTTGGGCGATCCACCACAGAAGCTATTTACGTATTAAGACAACTAATGAAAAGTTATAGAAGTAAGAACAAAAATTTACACATGGTCTTTATAGACATAGATAAGGCATATGATAGAATACCTAGGGATATAATATAGAGGCCTTAAGGAGGAAAATAATTCCTATTATTTATATTAAAGTTATTGAAGATATGTATGATAACATAAAGACTATGGTAAGAACTATGTGTAGAGAAACTAATGATTTTATGATTAAAGTGGGACTACATCTAGGATAGACTTTAAGTCCTTACTTATTTGCGATAGTATTGGATGAGATTACTAAGGATGATATAGTTTTAGTAGACACTTCAAAGGAGGCCTGAGCGATGAGAGTAGATACTTAGAGAAATACCTTATAGTCTAAGGGACTGAAAATCAGTATCAATAAAATTGAATATATGAAATGTAAATTTAATAAGTCGTCTCATATCATAATGTTAAAGATTGAAGAAAAAGTGATAAACTAAACTAATAAAGATTGAAGAAAAAGTGATATACCAAACTAATAATTTTCGTTATTTAAGTTCAATGATATAGAGTAATGAGGATATTGATGAGGATGTTATGAGTAGAATAATAATTAGACGGATGAAATGGAGACAAGCGAGTGGGGTTATGCGATAAGAGGATAATTAATAAATTAAAAGGAAAATTTTATGGAACGGTTGTTAGGCCAGCAACCCTTTATGGAGCGGAGTGTTTGGATTTAAAGAATAAACATGAGCAAAATATTCATGTTAGTGAGATGAGGATGCTCCGATGGATGATAGGAATGACTAGAAAGGACAAGATTAAAAACCAGTATGTGAGGGATAACTTAAGAGTAACTCCTATTAGTGACAAGTTAAGAGAAATTACACTTAGATTGTAAGGACATGTGTTGCGTAGACCATTAAATGCACCCATAATAAGAGGAAGGCGACTGAAAATAGAGGGTAAAAGACAAAGGCGACATCCAAAGCTATCTTGGGAAGAAATTATTAGTAGAGAACTTAAGGAATTAAATTTGAATGATAATATTGCTTATAATAGATTAGAATAGAAAAGGAGAATCCATGTGGCCGACCCCATGTGATGGGATTAAGGAAAGGATGATGATAATAAGTTCTAATTATCCATAGTTTATAATAATATTTTGCAAAAATAAGTAGATCATTTCTTTCCACAAATATTTGTGAGAGTTTTGCCATTGTTTTTCAGATCTTTGTGTTGGGATTGACAATTGTGCAAAAAAAAATTTAGCCCTAAGAACTTTTATCGATCATGCAACTAAAAACAAGACCTAAGTCAAAAGCATAAACCTAGAGTTTTGAATCCAGATACCTTTGTGGATCTTGTAAATGATACGAATGAGGAGAAATATATTGATGAAGATGATGATCTTGATGTCCTTCCAAGGAATCCAAAAACCTTACTAGAATCTATCGAAAGACTCATATCTTTTAGTATATAATCCACCCAAAGTAATACTTGTGTGTTGGCACTTTCAGAGATAAAAAATTGATGAAAGAAAAGAGAAATCACTTTTTATATTATCACCCCCTTTACAAAACCTGAATAGTATTTTTTCTCTCCCTCTCTAACTCTCCAAAATGGACGTCTTGCACAAAATCCTAGCTTACACCAATTTATATAGGTATAAATCATGGGCTTGACCTAAATTGGGATTCTAGAGAGTTTCAGGCCTACTACTTGGGAAATAAACTATAATAAGGACCCAAGAATAAATAATTAAATTGGATTCCAAATAAATACTCAGAAATCCCAAATTATACCCTTGTAATTTATTTTCTTTCTTTATTTAATCGCGACTAATTCCACTAAATAATCACAACTGCACTCCAGCTAGATTATTTTAAAATCACTCGGAATATAGAGGTCTTATGTGCAAAGTTTATTTACTACATAATATGATTCCTCATGTTACGTGTATAATACTTGCTTGGTCAAATCAATTTGTCATTAATAGATTTTAACCAACATCAAATCAATTCCTTCATTCTCAGACTTAACTTATTTGCTACGCTACCGGATTGTATAAAAATCCATCGGCCAAGTTAACTAGTGGAAACAAAAAATTTTAGTCTATCAAAGAGGTATTACAATTTAAGATCTTTATTGGATGCGAATTCCTCCGAATCATGATCTCAGACCTACTTACACAATGATCTCCAATGAATCTTTCCCATAAAAATCAAAGTAACAATTATCCAAGCATTCCAATCATCCTAAAACTCTGGATTAAGTATCTATGCACCCTTTACAAATGATGTGATATTTCCCAAGTCTAATCTGGACAACCGTTAGACTTGAATATCACGGATTCTCTCGTTCTATACATTCTTAAATCTATCTATGACAATCTTCTTTTAAACTATCAAACAAATTCTCAAACTACTAGACATATGCCCTAGTTTGAAATAAACCACTAGGATTTCACACGTAGTTGTATCGATAAAATGTCACGCCTTATCTAGGTTGTTAATTGTTCAATTGTACTAGAACTGGAATTTCCATCTCATGTGATCAAGCCAAACCGAACTCAGTTGAATTAGTACTAAGTTTAATTGACCAACATAGCATACGATATATTTAAAATCATAAATATAAGGCATTCTCACAAATATGATTCTTATTTCAAAATGAACTGATACACATTTACTGAAAAGTAAACGTCAAACATGGGTTTAAGAATAAAAACCCAACAGTCCCCACATAGTCTTAAAGCCATGTACCTATGCATACAACTCCCACACAATCTACTCAAAATTCTATAGCCCTAGTTGTAGAAGGATTAGCTGGTTGTTTTTCGATACAACCTTGGTCATAAACTTATCATCTCCTTATTCGATCTCTCGAACCAGGTGAAATATACCCTCAATGTGCATAATTTTGATAAGGGTTATAGGTTCTTTTGAAGTGGCAATTGTACTACTTTGAACAGTAAATAACTAATTGCCCTTGAAGTAACCTCACCCAAGTTAGTTAGGAAATATCTACGTTATATAATCTCTTTATTTGCCTCCGGAGTGACAACAACTTTGGCCTCTACGGTGGAGTCAACAATCCAAGATTTCTTCTCACTCCTTTAACTTATTGCTCCACCGTTTAGGGTGAGCACATTGAAACACCCTAAATATTTCACTTCTAGGTTTTGCTTGAGTCTACACTATTTAGTGTTTTAACTAGTTTTGATATTGTGCCAAAATATATTTTCTAGTTTGAGACTGACCTAATTGGTACATCACACGTATGCATCTCAACTGTCCAAGAGTATCAAGACTACTCGAGAATCAAGACTCACTCAACATACATATCTGAGTAAAGTGCGAAAAGGTAAAAATAACACCAAGTGGATGCACATAACATATATGCACATTTTATACACATTACACAGTTTAGCTCAGGCATTTCATTTATGATTAATTTATATTATGTGTATAAAATAATTTTTAAAGTGAAATTTGATTAATTTTTGTTAAAAATTAATTTCAAATTTTTTAAACATTATTCGAAATTTATTTGAATTTTAAATAAATTTTTGATCAATGAAATGTCATGTTGGTGTACATACTTTTAAACAAACACAAACTGTGTTTTCACTCACTCACAAATATCGGAGTTGATTAAAAGCGTAGATAAAGCCTTTGATCTGCGTATTACTTTGATTGACTAATCGGATTAGGATCGTGCGCATATTTCAATTGAAATTAGTGAGTGATGCCACCTATAGGTTTATGCGCTTGGATTTATTAGGAGCTACCTGCTGCAATGTTCCTAGCCATAAGATTTAATATTGGGATAATTCAAGACTAGTCCTATTTATTGGGTCAAAGATGCATCAAATTCCATTGACTTTTTTCTTATGCACCAAGTTCTTTTTCATTATAAACTACATATATAATATATCCTTACATATACCCACTTACTCTCTCTCTCTAAAAAAAACATATAATCTCACATTTTTTTCTCTCTCTAACAGTCCCACCTCCACCCCCACCCCATCTGAGACTCACCGAAAATAGCTCACCGGAAAATCTCGCCGAAGTGTTTTCCTCTCCTTGTTTCTCTCTCTCTTTTCGTCTATTTCTTTATTTTTTCTGGTCCGTGCCAGCGGCATCATCCCCCGAGATGGGGAAGAAGAGTTTTCGTCGGAAAAAAATGGAGGTTTTACCAAAACAGTAAATTTATCTGTTTCGATTTTTTTGTCAAAAAATATTGAATATGGGTGTTGTTTGATAGATATTGACGAGTAGATTCCAAATATATAAATTTTGTGAATTTTAGATTTGTAAATTGGAAGTTATGGACTTTTAAAGATTTGGTGATTTTTTTTTTAAATGACATAACAGTTGATTGAATGTATTTTGAGGGTGTATTTATCATTTTAATGTGTTGAGTTGGTAAAATAAGACATTTGACACTATTAACTCAATTAAAAAATTTTTTGTTTTATTAATCAAGTGAATGAAACTTGAAAATAATTACTCCAATATTGGGCCAGCTGTACCTTGGATTAGACTATTAGTCTAGGAACAATTTCCCTACAATTAGATCTTTAGTTCTAGGGAGAACTTATCTAAGCCGTCAGATTTGGTGTTCTATAAGCCGTTGGATCATTTGAGGTGACCGAATTCATACACATTAGTATTATAGATATAACACCCTCTACCTTCTAAGCCATTAACCATAGGTTTCATCATATTTTTTTAGGAGTTATCTGAGTAGACCCATTATCCCAGTCGTAGGTTATTCAGTGCAATTAATACCTCATAACTACAGAATTCCTTTAGGTTAGTTGCCTTAGGATTAGATCTTTCCATTAAAACTGATAGGAGCCATGGGATTTCTCTTATGACCGTCAAATGTTTGCATTTGTTATATGCATTTATCAATTCAAAACCGACCATGGGATATTTTATTATTTATAGCGGTTTAGGGTTTTAATATATACCCGTTTTTGGTTTTAGTTATTGTAACCTTTTATACTAGTTACCTATCTTTTAAGAAGAAATCTCAGCCTTGTGCTTTCGGTAGTTTTGATCATATCCCTCCATGCCTTTAGGGCTTTTAGTATCTTCTCTCACCTAAGCATATAAACATTGTTATACCATTTATTAGAGTTAGTCAACCATAGTTCTAGAGTAAGATACAAATAGGGCTAGTACATAAATTTAGAGAGAAAAATGTATACATATAGAGAAAAATATTCTCAGAAAGAGAATTTTATTTTTCAGATTCAAACATTGTGTTTAATTTTATTTTTGCTTTCAATTTTTAATTTTTGATTTGATACTCTCAATAATCTTAAACAGATTGTCTCAGAGGTAGGGATTGATTTACTGTGTCATAGTAAAGAGTCTCGTACTTATTTGTTCAAATATATTTTTATAAAAAATAAACTCTCTTAGTGTTAAATCTGAATTTTTAATGAATATTCTTCAAAATCTAAATATTGTGATTTTGTTTTGAATATTAAATATTGTTTAAAATTTATTTTTCTATCCAAATCTAAAGTATTTATTAAATATATTTTGTGGATCCTTTTTCTCTTAAATTTGCGAGTAATCTCAAACCTTTAAAAACTAACCTTGACTTTAATATTTAATCTTGATAGTTAGTTTTTGGGTTGTATTTTTGAGATAAAATAAAAGGATTTTCAGAATCGTTTTTAACAATTCTCTAATCAAATCTGAATTTATATTTTTAGAGAGAAATATAATACATTTTAGAGTGAGTAAATATTTTGTGTGTCTCGATATGAGTGTTGTACATTTACATCGAAAGAGTATATTTAGGATTTGCATGATGATAACTTTTTAATTCTTTCTTTGTTATTGCATATTATTGATTTATGCTTAAAATTATAACTTCTCTAATATTGTTAGGAGATAAATTTGTTTAGACAAATGCATATATTGTTTTTTTTAATATTTCTTGAATATATTTCTAATTGTTTGAATATATTTCTTGAATATATATTGTTTAGACAAATGCATATATTGCATATATTGTTATTGCATATTATCGATTTAGACAAATGCATAAATTTGTTTAGACAAATGCATATATTGTTTAGACAAATTCATATATTTCTTTTAGACAAATGCATATAACTTCATAATATTATAACTGATTTTAAAACTTGAAAATTTATTTTATAAGTTTTAAAAAAAAAACTTAGTTATCTGATATTTGCATTCTGATTCTGTTTATATATTGTATTATATATGAATCTTATTTCTTAAATCTATATTATATTTTGTAACTATTTATGTTGAAGTGAGTTATTAAATGTGCATTTTAGAATATTTTCACTACACTACACAACATTTTGGTATGTTTTTCTTAATGATTTAGAGAGAAGGACATTTCCAGTTGACTGATGATCGGTGAAAGTTAAAGATTAACTGTTTTACATCAGCTAATAGAAAAGAGTACCTAGCATTGGATCTAAATTTAGGTATATGTTTCTTTTCATTTCGATCGCAGTTTGATTGTATTTTGTAACCTAAAACTCCTCTGAATAGTGATTTTCGCTTATCGTCTCTTTAGATAGAGTCCGTGGAGGTTTCTCTAGTACTCTAGAGTTTTACCACATAAAACATCACACATCTTAATCTACATTTACTAGTATCCTTCTATGTGTGATTAGATTACAAAACATATTATGTGATCATTGTAATTTATTTTTAACGATACATCATATTGGATATTGAGTGAATTAGGATCTAACATTTATTTAATAATCAAATTGTTATTTTAACATTAGTATAGGTGAGATTTAATTGATCTTTCAATTCCGCATATGTTAAAATCTAAATGAGTTGAATAATATGAAGTTTGTCAAGATTTGGTTATATATACATGATAAGAAAAACTTGCATGATAATCGTAGACGACCATAGTGTTATTTTGGAATTACAATATTATGAGGTAGTAAACTTGGAATCCTTATCTGACTAAAAAATAAGTCTTAGCACCAAAATATATTAGACTATTAGACTAAAATCTATTGACTATGCCAATGACATAACATATATTGAGTCTAGTACATAATGTAGCACATAAGGCTACCCACCACCGAATCATTAGGTATATTCCTCATTTTTTGTATCTAACAAAGTGTTTTATGACACTGGTTCCTATATAAAATAATTCAATTCATGAAAAGTAAATCCTTTCTTGGAACCCTGGTGATAATCACGTGAGTAGAACATTGATATAAGTAACTTTGAATAAGGTTTACATCTTTTTAACTCGATCTAGTGAAATCTTGATCATATGGATGTGACTGGCATATCCTAAGCATTTTATATCAATCTATATGGATAACCACACTCTTATGTAAGATAATATACCCACCTCTTTCCCGAATTAGGATAACATTATCCATAAATTTTACTAGAAATACCACCATGTTTCCCTTATACCTCTTATACAAAGAAGTATTATTCGAACTTCGATCAGAATCAAAATGTTAATTTTCTGAACAAACTGAATGACCCAAGATTTTAGTGTTTGATTAAATCCATCAATTTATCTCTTAATCTGACATACTTCTCTTTTCCAACTTCTTATTTATGAATGTATACTTGTCATTAAAAGAGTCTCGATAGACTTTAGCATGGCTACCGACAAGAAGGTTTGTTCATAGTCAATCCATTTCTTTTAGTAAACCCTTTCACAAGCCTTTTCTTGAAGGTTTACACCTTTCCATATATATATATATATCTTTAACTTATTGTAGATCTTCTTGTTCCCGATTGGTTTTATCCATCAATAAGTTTAGAAGTCCCCAAAATTTTATTCGTATACGTCAAACCATTTTGGTATCCATAGTCATAAGTCAAAGCTAAGAGTCTTTGTATTGAAATTCCTCGTTGTAGTTCCTAGGACCCAGTTCTTATTTTCCTGGGATCATATTTAAATGATCAACCGAAACACTAACCTTTTAGGATTTCTTCTTATGCTCCCACTATGACGTGACACCACCTGTTATCTAGTATAAGTGACACGTGATACCTAGTCATCAATAATGCTTCCACTACTAATGTATTATCAATATTAGGGTATATTTCATTGTGTACTGGTGGTGTAGCAACACCCATAATATGATGTTCCTTTTATCAATACAAGCTTACTCCCAGGCCCGTAGTTTATTACATAATCCTTTTACACGGATCAAACATTGATTCCATCAATTACCTTCTTATTTTAAAGTCTATGATATAAATAACTTACAAAACCTCTGGGATAACCTACCTAAATCCTTCCACAACCTGAGTAACGAGCACCCCTGATTTGAACATGCCCTAGAATGGGCTTGTGCCCATTATATTGTTCAATGGGAGTTGAAAAGACCAATTAAGAAGCTAAATTCAATATATATATATATATATATCACCGTCTCTTACATAAAAACTATAACATGAATGCTGTAGTCCTGAATAAGTAATTATGGACCGTGTCGTATAAAACATCCTTATTCCTTCTTTTTCTCCTCACCATTCCGAAGTGGAATATCTAATGTAAACAACTAGGATGTAATCCCACACCTACGATAAATGATCCCTCAACTGTCCCAAGATATGTACACCCATATGATCAGATCGTAGAGTTTAGATTAGTAGCGTTTGAATAAATGATCCCTTATCTCTGCCAAGATTATAATCCCCCCCCCCCCCCCCCCCCAATCTTATACATTTTGAACTAGTAAAAGTTTTAAGACTTGTGGTGCATAAGGTAAACACATCCATACGTTGGGTATTCATCAATAAATTAATGAATAATTAAAACCACCTCTTGATCAATAATCATAGGAAGACATAAATTGAAATGAACCGTTTTCAATGCATCTTTGGCTCTTTAGCTTTTTCTCATGAAGGGGCCCTTTGGTCATTTTACCTTCTAAATTGTATCAAGACTCAAACTTTCTCCACTTCCAATGAACTCCATTGTCCATTTAAACCAATATTTGAATTCCTTTTAGAATAAAATAACCTAATCATACGTGTGAAAATTATGTTTCATTTAACTAAGAAGGAAACTTTCTCTTTAATGATTTATCCATTATTATTCATTTTAATTATTCAGCGGTATGAGTGTGACAAACTCTATAATGTACAAATTATTTCCCAATGTACTAAAATAAGTAAAATACATCCAATTTTTATAATTTTGTTTTATTCAAATACTTGAGTATCTGTTCAAAACCAATTTATAAATCAAAACCAACATTTCTAAAACCAAGTACATTAAAATAATTTACCTACATTATCCTCATATCTTCACCATAATCTAGAAAGATATCCTACTGCTAATATTGTTACTTTATTCTTAATTTCTCATTATTAAAAAAATATCTCTTTTAAGTAGTTGCTCAGTTAATTGGAATCTCTGCAAATAGTTGCAATCCTGGTTTGTGGATCCCTTGTCTACACACCGAATTATTGTATATCTAATCACAAATCATGCTTTTGCTTTCAATAAAAAAATATTACCATGTCCTTTTCCTTATAGAGCTAGGAAAAACGTACACGATGCTATAAAAGTTCTAACTATTTGTAGTCCAGACACCTGCCTTTCAACTTTTCCACTACTACCGATGAATATGAACATTCTTTATAAGGACATAATTTTATAAATGTGAGTTATCAATTGAGTATGTCGTATACAGCTACAACTATCGAAGAATTATTCAAGATCATATGCAACAAGAAGGACCCGAATATCAAGCTTTCTTCAACATTTAAGCCTCTGCAAGTTTAACTTTGGTAAGGTTGTGTTTTAAGTCTTAATAATTCACTTAGAGTGTTGGGATAGTTTTCATCAAAAAGTTTCTAAGTGTTGGAGCGGAGTTTTTATGTTTTTCGTCAAAAAATATTTTTCGAAGTTTCAAGGCGAAACATTTACCGCCGAAAGAAAAAGGAAAAAATATTTTTTATTTTTCTCGTTCGAGCGACAGAAGACTTCGTTCGAGAGACACGTGTACTCGTTCGAGCGAGATAACCTTTTCATTCGAACTACACGTTGCCCTAGATTTTCTATAAAAAGGTTTTTCCAACTTGGTTTCTGTTTAGAAGACCTGCGATTTTAAATAGAGACGAAACTGCTTTGGCAGAATCCTTTGTCTTCTCACTTTTAGTGTTTTAATCCCTCTTGTTTTGAATTCACAAAATCTGAATTATTTTGGAACCCAAGAACACATCTTGTGTCAAGTTTCTCTTGTAGAGCGGATCTCTACTACTGATCTAGGTGCTCTTGAGGGGAGTACTGGGCTGAAGATGACTGCATGTCAATAGGGAGTGCACGTGGGCATTCCTGCGCTGAATTGGAGTCGCGGTTCTAGCTGACTCTAGGCTGCATGTCTATGTAGGTTTGTTGAGGTAAACTTATTGGAGATTTCATTGTGATTGTAAATTGTGATTTAATTCATAGTGAAATAAAAGGTTTTGCCCTACGGGGTTTTTTCCTGAAATCTGTGAGTTAGTAAATTTGTGTTTATGATGGTTTGACAAAACACACATGTAGTTGCATGTTTAGGGCCTATTTTTATTTGGTTTAAAATTGACTCTAATTAAATAAGTTTGTAATAGGAATTTGCAAATTTATTTGAATCGATATCGCACAATGCACTCTTTCATTCTTAATCCCAAACCGTTGCACCTAAGACTTAGCGTTATCCTTCCACCTCCCTTACGAGAAAGAAGTTAATATTTTCTCAACAACTAACACCTTCCCTTGAAAATATGTGAGTGAAATTTGAATTCATTTTTTGAGACCCTAGGATCATCATTGAAAAAATTAATTTTGAATTAAATATGTGAAAAGTAATTTGATTAAATTTTAAAGTGGAATTCCTCTACCACCAATGAAAAACTAATCCCGTCGAGCATCCTAGCTCCCCTATGAAGTGAGATTTATCAATGGGAGATTAAATTACCTAATCTTGAACTAGGTGAATTTTCATCTTTCATTTATTTTCTCCGGACGGTCCGGGAAACTTTTGTTCTATATAATTGAATGGACGATGATTTTTGGTCCCATAATTAATAATAGTAACTCCGTTGGGGAGGGAATCATTGATTCCATTTAATGGCATACCATTGTCTCATTCCTCGAATCTGAACCCTCTCTTGAAGAACTCCCCCATTAGGGTGACCGAACTCACTCACTTTAAATTCTTGGAACAGTTATTTAAGAGTCTTAAGAATAGCGGATGTCCTGATTGAATCCATCAGTTGGGGGTCTAAACCAAAGATGATGCAAGGAAGTAATCACATCATATTCTTAAAGACACCAATGGAGACTGCGAGATTTATGTGAAAACCCCTCTTCCACTTAATATTTTTAACTTGATGGTATTTTGAAAAAAAATCATTTAATTCTAAATGCCCGAATTAAATCTTCGGTAATTTTCAATTTACTCGTACAAATTAAATTTCCCGATCTCACTATTTTAAATTTCTAAAATAATATAATTTTTAATTTAAAACAAAATCCAGAGATCAAAATTTAATTTATACCTTTAAATAATTACTCATTAAATTTAATTAGAAAATAATAAAAAGAAAACATATTTTCCAGAATCAAACGTCATCTAGGCCGGTCACAAGAAATATAACCCACGTTATCCATAATAACATTGGATTCTAATTAATCAATTGATTAGGACACGATAATTATCAACGTAATAAAGTTAATTGAATCATAATAAAGAATAATAATCATGCTATCACAATTCAAATATGAAATAAATTCCCCTTTCCGTCATGGATTAAAGTTCCTCTTGGAGTAGAAATCTTCAAGATCAAGATTTCTCTTGAAGTAGGCTTCCATTCGTACAAGAATCCTCTCAGAATTAATATATTTATAACCTAGAGTTCTTTACGTATTAAAACTTTGAAATAGTCCATTATGATTGAGAAAGAGTCGGGACGAATAATTGCTGCCCAAAATGGTCCAAACATCATCAACGGAATATAATTGCAAAAATTTCTAGGGTCGAATTGATCCTACCTGGGTCCGAATCGATCCTGTCCTTGTCGGGATTGATTCAATGGGGGTCATGATCGATTTGGGTCTACAGCTCATCTTCTTTGTCTCGGGTTAGCCAATAGCATGCAAAAACCTCCATAACTTCCTCAAAACTTCACCAAACTCCTTGAAACTATGTCTAAAGTCAAATATATGATTCTAATTAGTAAAAAGTATTAGATACCCTAAAAAATCCATATGCATTAATTAAAACCATAATTATATAACACCTAAATATTATAACCAAATAGAATCTATGAAGAAAATAACTACAGATAAACCACCGGATGATACAGTCACACATAACAACATTCATGTGACCAGGACATAAGGGATAAAAACATTATAATCTCTTCAAAACCATGTTAGTGTAAATAAATATACAAATATGTATTTTTCTACAATATGCAAACTAGGGTTTTCAAGTTTCACCACATGGATTTCCAAAATATGATCAATCTAAAGGCGGGGACCTGATATCAATTATTGGGGATTGGGATTGATATTTGGGCATCAACTATGCCAAATAAATAATTAAATCCACAATCACATAACCAAATATGAAAAGTGGAATATAATAAAATACATTAACCGAATAAACCATTAGTTTTAAAATCCAATATAACTGAATTAAATAAAACTGACATTGGGAGACACGCCGGAATAATAACTAACTGAATACTATCTAGAATCTCAAAAATAGAAAATGACTAAACAATCTGCACAACACTCCACAACTGTTGAAACTACGATAACTTGGAAGTGATAATCATGCTTGGCATCCTTGTGGTTGGACACCTAAATATTTTTTGAAAATATTTTGACACTGGTCAGAGCCCAAAACCTTTGGAAAATATTTTGTAAGTAATTAAAACGCATAATAATTATGAATACATTCTTCTATATTTAAATTGGTATCGCACTCACATGAGATAATCCTCACCCTTTAACTACAGTGCGCACCTAACGTATAATTTTTTAACCCCTACTTATTCGAGCCAGCCTAACTAGTCTCAATATATCCTTGAGTCAATATGCTATCTTGTGTCACACGTATTTTATCTAATTCACCTTCTCACCCATTTAATAATTATAATTCTCAATTATATTTAATCAATTCATTTCAGATAACTTTCAATAATTATAATTTATCGATTTATTCCAAATAACATTCAAAAGTTATTAATTTAATGTTCACACATTAGTGGCATATACCCGTATATATATGTCTGCACATATATACATATATTTTCTATAACACAAAAAGCACACATATGTCGCGTATGACTTCCATCCCTTAGAGTAATAGCTCACTGGATGCGAGTCTCTAAAATGCTATCATGCACCAAGTCATACACACATCATCTTGGGATACCGAGTTCGAATCTTACACTGAACTCGACAAATCGTCAACATATTGGAGGCGGTCATAGTCCTTAGAGAGTGAGTCCTAACTATACCAAAATTACCTCACTTCTAACTTCAACCTCACAAGGGCACATGCATGGCGCTATGACCTGGGGTCGATACTAAGCCAGCTGATATTCGTCAGGTAAGATCACCCTGTAATACCCCGTATTTTTAAGGGATTTTATTTTAATTATGGAATTAGGATTAATTAAATTAAATGGAGAAAATTTATTTATAATTAATCCGGATTTAAATGTAATAATTACTAGCGTGACGAGAGTTAGTATTTATTGATGATAATTATTTTGAATATTACTTAGCGAGTAAAGTAATATATGATTAAGAAAATATTATTAGGGTCGGGAGTGAAAAATACGGCAGTTACAATATCATTAGTTGGGATGCGCATGTGAGTCATGTCGATATTACTTTATTGGGTTAAAAAGATAATTTATTTCTAAGTAAATTGTATGACAATTTCGAGTGCCCCGATGATTCCTAAAGGTCAAGATAGTCAGAAAACTCTATTCGGGTGTTTTATTTGGATTTCGGGGAATTTTAGGCCAAATCGACACCCCGGAGGGGTATTTTAGTCTTTTAAGATTTTAAGGAATTAAAATGGACGAAAATAGAAAATTAAAAAGGAAGAGTACGTGGGTAATAGTCTATCTATGAGTTTCCAAACCTACGTAAGAGAGAGAGGACCAAAGAGGAAGAAGAAGAACTCCATAGGAGACCAGGGATAAAGACTCAAGCTCTCACAACAAAAATTACACCAACGCGTAGATCGTGAAAAGAGGATCACCCTTATACAAATTTCATCCAGAGAATTAGAACTTTACAAAAAGGCAAGTGTTTATCTTGATGGATTTTTAGAGAATATATGATTCATGTTAATTTAGTTGACAAATTAATCATAATATCATGTAATTGGGACTGAAATTGGGAATTTATCCATGATTGTGGTATAGGAATTACATGTAGTTGAATAGATATTGTTTTTGGGATTAAAAACCTAAGTGATATATTGAAACCAAAAATTTTTATATGAGTTTAATGGGTCATTAATGGTGATTATATGAAATTAGGGCCTGTTGAGGATTTAGGAAATTTATCAAAAATTCATGTTGAAATTTTAGGGATTTGATGTTAAAAATGGATGGGAAAGTATTCTAATACTAGTTGATATAGTTTAGTGTTGTCGAATTTGAATTAGGGTGAGTTTTGGGTGATTTTGCTATTGAATGAATAGGGAAACCGTAACTTTTGGAAGCCAGGGACAAACCCTGAATTCTCGTTCGAAGACCTGCGCAGGTCGTTTGAACGATCTCGTTCGAAGGAGAATTCTAAAGAGAGTACTAACGAGATTTTTGAGTTCGTTCGAAGTGAGATTTTCGTTTGAACAAGAATCCCCATGTTCTAACGAGATTTCAGAAACTCCAATTTTTTACCAAATGAGTTAAGAATCCTTCTAGGTTCCTTTAAGTGAGAGAATATGCCTACGCTAATCTAGAGTAGCTTCTTTTCATAATTTAGTAGTCAGAAGAATTGTGTAACTACTAAGGAAATGGGTTGGAATGAGGGAACCTTAAAGAGTATTTACGATAGAGAGGTAAATCGTATGGTTAAAGTATTATGGGTAGTAGGGACGAATATACTACATGTAAATTCGGGAACTTGGGTTGTGTGAATACCTAATGAATATAATAAGTTGTGTGTATACTTATTGATTTAACTATTATGTGTACGACATACCTACGCTGCTTGCTATCGAGCGGAGGTTGCGCGTTGTGGACAATAATGCCTTGAGGAGACTTCGGATGGGGTTTTGATTTGTACAACTAGAGCATAGAAACTAGGTACTGGCTATCTGTGAGAATAATAGTGATGACGATTGTATTGTTGCGTAGGTATGTACGTAGCCCATCGGCTTGGAAGTACGTTTGCCTCCAATATGTGTGTTTATTTTGATGATTCGCGAGAGATTGAACCTTTAGTCATTTATGCAATGAGTGATGCACCAGGACATGATAGGAGAGTATGCATGCACCACAGCTGTGTCTCGAGGTACAATATTGAATATATATATAATAGAGCGTATGCATATATATACTTGTGATACTATCTACTGTGTGAATTAAGTAGACATGTATAATAATGAAATACGAAATGAATTAAGTTGGTTAATACTTTACCTATATTAAATTAAAAGGGCATTTATCCATGTTAAAGAGAAGTTGATTATAGGTATTATGTATATTGTGAGGGAAATACATGGGAATGATATTGGGCTAAGATTAGACGTTAGACGTGAAAGAACTAGTTAGCATGGGAATAAAAACTAGTAGGGTTTGATGGAACATTAGGCATGCACATTAGATGAGAGGTGAGCACCTTTAGTGAGTACGATCATCTAACATGATTAATATATGTGCTATAAACTCATTTTAAGCACTTGTTAATTTTTAAACCGTTTTCAACTCGGGCTCTGTCCGATTTTCTGCAAATCTCTTTTTATTGTCAAATTATTTTAGGTGCCTAGCCACATGGACACCAAGCATAGGAGTTCCATTCACTCGACGAGCTGTAGATGCTATGGAAGTTACAGGACCTTGCTAATAGACGCCTCTATGTCTATCATTCCTTCCTTTTGAGTTAGTTCATCAGTTTGGTCATGTTTCCCCTTTTCTATTCAGACATTGAGCGATTTTGGATTTAGTTATTTACTTTATTCAGTTGTTGAGTTTATTTCTATTGGATTATTATATTTGGGACTTAGACTGGAAATATTTTCTCCAGTTTCATTTATTATTGAAGTTATTTTTTTTCATATGAGATTGATGTGAATGGTGAATGTTTTATTTATTCGTAACCTAGTTTTATATAAATTAAAAGATAAAATCTTGGCATCAACCTTTTTAAATATTCGGTGGTTAGTATTTAATAATAAAGTTTTCGATAGTGATGCATAATCTGAACCAACTGGATATTCTGATTTAATTTAATAAATGATTGAGCACCTGATATTTAATTAGGCGGGGTGTCACAGGTTATATCAGAGCATCATGTTCTAGAGTCCTTAGGATCTGTGCGACTTATTATGCGTTCCGCGTATCTTTCTTTGATATAGAGCCCTATATTTAGGACTGTTCTATTCATTAATTGCGCATTCTACGTCTTCAGCTATTTGAGATAATTACTGTGGACTTATAAAATTCTCTCTTATTTCAGATGCCTCCCAGATGTGAACAAAATAGGGATGCCCAGCCAGAGCCTCAGCTAGCTCCGACCTAGGGTATAATGAATGCTGCGAAAGTTTTCACTATTGTGGCACAGACGGTGAATACAACATTAGCCGTGGTACAACAGGCCCCACCACAGGCACCAGTAGTAGCTCCAGCACCACTCCATGCTTTCCCTTCTGCTTGGGAACGTGTCACAGATTCCTTCCAAAAGGCACATCCTCCAGAGTTCGCAGGAACTTCAAATGTGGTGAAGGCGAGCCAATGGGGGAAGGATATATAGAGACACCTGAAGATGTATGAGTGCATGGAGGTGCAAAAGTAGAATTTATCCACCTTTAAGTTGGTGGGGATAGTGCTACAGTGGTGGGAGTTCACTACCACCATGGAGGAGAGAGACAACTTGACTTTTCGAGAGTTCTGGGTGCAGTTTGACCGCAATTACTTCCCTTTCACTGTGGAGGTCGAGATGAGGCGGAAGCTGTTGAACCTCAAATAGGAAGGGGGGACAATTGTTGAGTATATGGAAGAGTTTACTGATCTTCTGAATATAGTTCCAGATGAGATACCGATAGAGGAGAAGAAAATCCAGAGGTTTATGGATGGATTGACTTGGAGGATTCACCAGCATCTGTTAGGGAATCTTTCATTGGCCACTTATTCTGATGTGGTTAATGTTGCCTTACTACATTATCACGACCACCGCTTCCATCAGTAGGGGAGCAAACGAGTCGGGGAGTCCATCCAGCAGTGCCGGACAAGAGGTAGTAGTGCCAGTGGGACACCCGCAGATCAGGGACAGGTCCGTCAGGGTGAGTAGAGTTCCCATCAGGGAGATCCTGCTAAGCGATTTCATTCTGGAGACTTCAGATAGGGGCAATGAGGTTTTAGACAGGGTCATCAGGGCTAGCCTAGTCAGCAGGGACAAAAAGGCCAGCAATGTTTCCAGTAGAGCCAGGGGAAGGGTGGAAATGACCATCAGGGCCGAGGACAGCAGGGGCATAGGGGAGGACACTTTCCAGGGAGGTGCTTTACTTGTGCCAACACTGGCCACAAATGCCAGGATTTTCCTCAGAGGGGTAGAGCCCCGCAGTAGTAGCAGGGCGCTCGTCAGGAACCCCAACGACCGCCATTTATAGCCTCCCTCCCAGCACCACCCCAGGTACCAGCTTTTCCAGCCATTCCAGTAGCCCTGGTGTAGCAGGGACAGTTGCAGTATGGGCATGTCTACAACGTCCATCAGACCGCGGTTCATTAGGCCCTGCCCACAGTAGAGGGTATGTTTTCTATTCATGGGACTATGGGGTGGATATTATTTGAGACAAGGGGCTTCTCATAGTTTTATTGCCACTAGTTTTTCATGCGCCATGAGGTTATTAGACATGGTGGATAACATAGTCACTAGTGTAGACTAATCGATGGGTTGTGGGTCTTTGATATTCTTTATATGTCGAGGAGTAGGCATAGAGATTGGGAGATTGATTTTACAAGCCGATATGCTAGTCTTAGAGATGCACGAGCATGACACTATCATCGGGATGGATTGGCTAGTTACGTATAGGTCTATAATTGATTGCTATAGCTGTAGTATTGTATTTTCCATAACGGGTCAAGATATGTTCTTGGTGGCGATGCCTAATCCTTAGGGAGTTTCGTCGACCCATTTATATTATATAGAGGAGGAGACCTCTAAGGGAGTGGTGATACCGCTTGATTTGATTTTGATTGTTCGTGAGTTCACTGATGTATTTTCAGACATATTGGGATTATCGCCCAGCAGGGAGATAGAGTTTATGATAGATTTGGCATCAGGCACTCTATCGATATCCCGTGCACCTTACCGTATGGCTCCGATAGAGATGAGAGATCTACGGGATTAGATCGATCAGTTATTGGGTCAGGGCTTTATCCGTAGGAGTACCTCACCTTGGGGTGCTCCCGTGCTATTCGTAAAGAAGAGAGATGGGTCGCTACGATTATGTGTTGATTATCGAGAGTTGAATAAGGTCATGATACGGAATAAATATCCGTCTCCCCGAATCGATGACCTATTCGACCAGTTGAGGGGAGATTCATATTTTTTGAAGATAGATTTGTGGTCGGGGTACCATAAGTTACGTATTAGGGAGAAAGATGTCCCTAAGACTGCTTTTCTCATGAGGTATGGATCATACGAGTTCAGGATTATGCCATTTGGGCTAACCAATGCACTGGTAGTCTTCATGGACTTGATGAACAGGGTGTTCAGAGAGTTCTTAGATCAGTTTGTCATCATCTTCATTGATGACATTCTGATTTATTCCCGGACTGAGGAAGAGAATACCGAGCATTTGAGGATGGTTTTACAAACTTTACTTAAGCACGAGTTATATGTGAAATATGAAAAGTATGGGTTCTTGCTGAGAGAGGTTCAATTATTACGGACATCATTTCTGCGAAAGGGATATCGATAGATACCGGGAAGGTGTCAACGGTGAGAGAGTGGGAACAACCCATGACGCCGACAGAGATATGTAGTTTCCTGGGGCCGGCAGGATACTATAAACGATTTATTCAAGGATTCTTGAAGATAGTGGGTTCATTGACAAACTTGAATCGCAAGTGGGTGCCATTTATATGGCATGATGCCCGCCAGTTGGCTTTTGATGAGATGAAGGACAAGCTGACCTCAACCCCAGTTCTAGCACTACCCAGGCCGGGGGTGGAATACCTGGTTTACACTGATGCTTCCTTACTAGGACTTGGGGGTGTGCTTCAGCAGGAGGAAAAGGCGATTGTTTATGCTTCCCGTAAGCTTAAGCCTCACGAGAGGAGTTACCCCACCAGCGACTTGGAGTTAGCGGCAGTCGTGTTTGCATTGCGAATATGAAGACATTTTCTCTTGAGGGAGAAATTTTACTTGTTCACGAATCAAAAGTCATTACAATATCTTTTCATGTAGCGGGAACTGATTATGCGTTAGCGAAGGTGGCTTGAATTTGTGAAGGACTACCAGTTCGATATCCACTACCACTCGGGGAAGGCTAATGTGGTAGCAAACGCGTTGAGCCATAGGCCAGCAGGTGAGGTGGCCGAGGTGTGGAAGGCAAAATGGAAAGAACTCGGGCATCAGGATGCAGTTGCCCGCTCATTCATGTCGCTGATAATGATTACACCGGAGATAGTTACCAGGATGATACAGGCTCAGGCAACGGAATCATTCTGTCAGGATCAGATTATCCAGTTTCTAGTCGAGGGAGAAGAGTCCTTCTCCGTGATCTCGGATGGGGGTTTACACTTTAATGGTAGACTAGTAGTTCCAGAAGGGGAGGAGCTACGGCATGCAGTGATGGCTGAGTCACACGGTTCATGATTTACGATACATCTTAGAGGGGATAAGATGTACCAGGATATGAGGTGACAGTACTGGTGGAGTGGCATGAAAAAGGACATCGCCGAGTTTGTGTCGAAATGTGACACTTGTCAGCTGGTGAAGACAAACCATCATAGACTGAAAGGATTACTAAAGCCATTAAAAATCCCTATGTGGAAATAGGAGAGCATTTTTATGGATTTCATCACAGGGCTGCCTACATCACAGAGGGGTCACGATTCTATATGGGTGATTGTGGATTGAATGACCAAGGTAGCTCATTTTCTACCAGTTTGGACTGATTATACTATAGGGCAGTATGCTAGGATCTTCATTGACAAGATCGTGAGACTTCACGGGGTGCCCCTTTATATTGTGTCCGACCGGGACAAGATCTTTGTGTCCAGATTTTGGGAGAGTTTCTAGCAGGCCATGGGTACGGAGTTACGATTGAGTTTGACCTATCATCCGCAGACGGACAGGCAGATAGAGCGGACGAATCAGATGTTGGAGGATATGTTGCGGATGTGTATCCTTGATTTTAGAGGGGGATGGGAACAGTACCTTCTACTGGTGGAGTTTGCTTATAATAACTCCTATCAATTTACTATTGGGATGGGTCCGTTCGAGGAGTTATATGGTAGACCTTGTCGTTACCCAACATGTTGGCTTGAGGTGTAGGACAACAAGATACTTGGTCCAGAGGTAATTCAGGAGACCTCGGCTAAGATTAAGTTGATACAGAGTCTCTTTCAGGTTGCTCAGGATAGGCAGAAGAGTTACGCCGATGCCAAGAGGTTCTTCAGGGAGTTCAATGTGGGGGATCAAGTGTTATTATGAGTATCTCCTATGAAGGGGGTAATGCGATTTAGGAAGAAAGGGAAGTTGGCGTCGAGATATGTCGGTCCATTCCCTATTATTGAGAGGATTGGGCCTGTAGCTTACAGACTTGGGTTACCGGAGTACATGCATAGGATTCATGATGTGTTCTATAGTTCCTCGTTGAGGAGATATCTACGACATGACTAGGCCCACACCCATATTGCCTTAGAGGAGATTGATCTACAGCCCGATAGTTTCTACGAGGAAGGGCTAGTTACAATTCTAGACTGTAGCGAGAGGAAACTGAGGTCAGAGATAGTGCCATTAGTACGAGTGCAGTGGCGGAATCATAACGTAGAGGAGTCTACTTGGGAGCGTAAGGATGATGTGCGGGTTAAATACCCAGAATTATTCCTACCTGGTATACCTTTATTCTGTTCTATTTCAAATTTCAGGGCGAAATTCCGTTATTGGGGGGGAGTATGTAATACCCCATATTTTTTAGGTATTTTATTTTAATTATTGAATTAGGATTAATTAAATTAAATGGAGGAAATTTATTTATAATTAATCCGGATTTAAATGTAATAATTACTAGCGTGACTAGAGTTACTATTTATTGATGATAATTATGTTGAATATTACTTAGCGAGTAAATTAATATATGATTAAGAAAATATTATTATGGTCGAGAGTAAAAAATACGGTAGTTACAATATACTTAGTTAGGACGCGTATGTGAGTCGTATCGGTATTACTTTATCCAGTTAAAAAGAGAATTTATTTTTTAGTAACTCATATGACCATTTCGAGTGCACTGATGAGTCCAGAAGGGTCGAGATAGTCCGAAAACTCTATTCGGGTGTTTTATTTGGGTTTCGAGGCATTTTAGGCCAAATCGACACGCCAGAGGGGTATTTTAGTCTTTTATGATTCATTGGAATTAAAATGGACGAAAATAGAAAATTAAAAAGGAAGAGTACGTGGGTAATAGTATATCTGTGAGTTTTCAAACCTATGTGAGAGAGAGAGAGAACCAAAGAGGAAGAAAAGAACTCCATCGGAGCCCAAGGATAAAGACTCAAGCTCTTACACCAAAATCTACATCAATGCGTAGATTGTGAAGAGAGGATCACCCCTATACCAATTTCATGCAGGGAATTATAACTTCATAAAAAGGCAAGTGTTTATCTTGCTGTATTTTTAGAGCATATACGATTAATGTTAATTTAGTTAATGAATTAATCATAATATAATGTAACTGAGACTGAAATTGGGAATTTATTCATGATTGTGGTATAAGAATTGCATGTAGATGAATAGCTATTATTTCGGGGATTAAAAACCTAAGCGATATATTAAAACACAAAATTTTATCTGAGTTTAATGGGTCATTAATGGTGATTATATGAAATTAGTGCCTCTGTGAGGATTTAGGAAATTTATCAAAATTCATGTTGAAATTTTAGGGATTTTATGTTAAAAATGGATGGGAAAGTGTCCTAATACCAGGGGATATAGTTTAGAGTTGTTGAATTTGAATTAGGATGAGTTTGAGGTGATTTTACTATTGAATGAATTGGGAAAACGTAACTTTTGGAAGTCAGGGACAAACCCTGAATTCTGGTTCAAAGACCTGCCCAGGTCATTCGAACGAGATTTCCAACAAGATTACTAACGAGATTTTTGAGTTCACAAGAAGTGAGTTTTCATTCGAATGAGAATCCACATGTTCTAATAAGATTTCAGAAACTCCAATTTTTACCCAAATGAGTTAAGAATCCTTATAGGTTCCTTTAACTGAGAGAATATGACCTACACTATTCTAGAGTAGATTATTTTTATAATTTAATAGTGAGAAGAGTTGTGTAACTACTAAGGAAATGGGTTGGAATGATAGAACCTTAAAGAGTATTTACGATAGAGAGGTAAATCGTACGGTTAAAGTATTGTGGTAGTAGGAACGAATATACTACATATAAATTCGGGAACTTAGGTTGCGTGAATACCTAATGAATATAATAAGTTGTGTGTATACTTATTGATTGAACAATTATGTGTACCACATACCTACGTTGCTTGCTATCGAGCGGAGGTTGCGCGTTGTGGACAATAATTCCTTGAGGAGACTTCGGGAGGGGTTTCGATTTGTACAATTAGAGCATAGAACCTAGGTACTGGCTATCTGTGAGAATGATAGTGATGACGATCGTATTATTGCGTAGGTATGTGCGTAGCCCATCGGCTTGGAACTACGTTCGCCTCCAATATGTGTGTTTATTTTAATGATTCGCGAGAGATTGAAGCTTTAGTCATTTATGCAATGAGTGATGCACCAAGACATGATAGGAGAGTATGCATGCAACACAGCTGTGTCTTGAGGTACAATATTGAATATATATATATATATAATAAAGCGTATGTATATATATACTTGTGATACTATCTACTGTGTGAATTAAATAGACATGTATAATAATGAAATATGAAATGAATTAAGTTGGTTAATACTTTACCTATATTAAATTAAAAGGGCATTTATCCATGTTAAAGAGAAGTTGATTATAGGTATTATGTATATTGTGAGGGAAATACATGGGAATGATATTGGGCTAAGATTAGACGTTAGATAGGAAAGAACTAGTTAGCATGGGAATTGAAACTAGTAGGGTTTGATGGAACGTTATGCGTACACATTAGATGAGAGCACCTTTAGTGAGTACGATCATCTAACACGATTAATATATGTGCTATAAACTCATTTTAAGCACTTGCTGATTTTTAAATTATTTTCAACTCGGGGGGCTCTGACCCATTTTCTTCAAATGTCTTTTACTTGTCAAATTATTTTAGGTGCCCATCCACAGGGACACCAAGCATAGGAGTTCCCTTCACTCGACGAGCTGTAGCTGTTGTGGAACTTACCAGACCTTGGTAGTAGAAGCCTCTATGTCTATCATTCCATCCTTTTGAGTTAGTTCATCCATTAGGGCATGTTGCCCCTTTTCTATTCAGACGTTCATAGATTTTGGATTTAGTTATTTACTTTATTCAGTTGTTGAGTTTATTTCTATTGGATTATTGTATTTGGAAATTAGACTGGAAATGTTTTCTCCAGTTTCATTTATCATTGCAGTTATTTCTTATCATATGGGATTGTGTAAGGACACAAATTTTCAATTGAGTCCTTTGTAGTTTTGGCTCAATTCCGGACAAAAATAATTGAGTCATAGGATAGAGTTCAAGTTTATCCATTCAATCCTATGACGTGTTTGTTGAAGACGTAGCGTCCAAGATATTAAAGATTCATCAAATGTCGTGTGTGTTGTGCCTCATCTCTATGTCATCAACATGGTTCCATTGATCCTAAGGTATGAATGCATTTTAATATATATATATATATAGGAGATTGGAACATTATTTATTGGGTGTATTTTAGAAATTTATTTTGGGTGTTAGTATTTTTTTTGTTAAATGATTTTTGAATTCATAGTTCTAAACATTTTGTTATCGGACACCTTTCAGTAGAAAAATCATATCAAATAAAAAAAATACGAAACTGGTGGCCACACATTGGTATCGAAATTATCTAGAACCATGGCCTGAGATCTCGTTAGTTAGGTCGTTCGAACGACCTCGTTCGAACAAGAAGTCGTTCGAACGAGTTTTCAAATGAGAATTTTTTTTTTCTTTCTGTCTCTTCGTTAGAAGTCTCGTTCGAACGAGATTTCTAACAAAAAAATAGCGGGAACAGTTTTAAGCCAGTTTTTTCCACTTTTCCACTACTTTGTCCCACTTTCTTTTTGACATACTTCTTAAGTGCGGGAACTAACTTTTTGAAGACAGCTTTTTCACATTTCCAAGTGTCATTTGAGCAAAATACTTTGAAGAAAAAGTTCCTCTTTTGTGTTAAGTTTTATGGAGTAAATTCTTTTCAAAACACATATGCACCCATATGTTTGTCTATATCCAAGTTTCAACATATATATATTGCTTGGAGTGTTTGGCACCAGTTTTCTCTGCACCATTGAAGAAGAAAGTTTGAGTTTTCTTTTCAACTCATAAAGGAAAAGAGCTTTGTTTGATGTGGCATTCCCACTCGAAGAAAGGCTTCATTGAGGGTTGATGGTTATCCAAAAGTCTCATTGGTGGATTCTAAGATTCCGACGGAGTTTCGTGGTTGTCGATTAGGCGGAGGTGTTTACAAGAAGACGCGCCAAGGCTTGAAGGGAGTCGAGTCGAGGAAGTAA
The DNA here is from genome assembly GCA_949130495.1 of Sambucus nigra. Taxonomy (NCBI): domain Eukaryota; kingdom Viridiplantae; phylum Streptophyta; class Magnoliopsida; order Dipsacales; family Adoxaceae; genus Sambucus; species Sambucus nigra. Next base: position 592,577,797 of record OX422208.1, read on the forward strand.
GTCATCTATCTTGTAATTGTAAAATCGTACTTAGTGGACTTAAGGCTAGGACCGTCTGAGGTATTTCCCATTTCGGTTTTCCTCGTACATCCGGCGTAGTGCGATTGAGATTTATTTTATCTTGCTATATCACCTAGATGCATGCTTAGGACTAAAAGATAAAATTAGTTCAAAATCAAAATCTATTTAATTTGGTGCAAATTTAATGTTTGGGTATGTTCAATTTAATTCAAGTGCAAAATTACTTTATCTTGATAACATGCAAGTTCAACTTAAATTGGATTAATGTGTGTTTAAGTCGAAATGAAAATTGTGTGTGTAGTTTTAATTTCACTTTTAGTTTAGTTTTATTTTTTTTATAAGTTGGTTTGTTCTTTTTAAGAAAAGAAAATTTTAAATAACTTTTGGAAAATTAAAATTTGAACCATTTCATTATATTTGAATTTAAAAATTGGGGGCTTGCGCACTTTCAAATTGGTATCAGAGCCAAAAACGATAAATACTTCGTTAAGATCCTTTAAATATTTTTGGCTAAAATGGAATTTTTCCCATTTTCTAAATTTCGTATTTTCGATTGTTCTAACTACGCGTATTAGAAAGCACGAATGAAGTCGGCACTAAATTCTATCGATGAGAGAGTTTGGTTGTCTGTCGTTAACGGGTGGTCCCCACCTACACATTTAGTAGACAATGAACGTGTTCCCAAACCTGCCGATAGATGGAGTGAGAATGAATTTAAACTTTCAAATTTTAATTCCCATGGTTTAAATGCCTTGTTTAGTGTGGTCATACCGGATGAATTCCTACGCATTATGACGTGCTAAAGAAGATTGGGATATTTTACAACTCACTCATGAAGGTACTAATGTCGTTAAAGCTTCGAAACTCCAAAACCTCATCACTCAATTTGAAACCATCAAAATGAACGAAAATGAAACATTTGATGAATTTTATGCTAGACTTTTCGATATTGTTAATTCATTGTTTAATTTAGGAGAGAAAATACTCGACAACCGAGTTGTAAAGAAAATTTTAAGGTCCCTACCCGATATATTTATTCCAAAAGTAACCATTTTAAATTCTTTACCAACTTTAGCCTCTATGAAATTAGAAGAGCTCATAGGTGATTTACAAACCTTTGAACTAGACATGTTTCCCTCTAAAACTGAAAAGAAAATTGAAAAGGGCATTGCTTTAAAAGCCCAAAAAGAGGGAAAACAAGTAGTAGAGAGAGAGAGTGATCGTGACTCGTAAGATATGACCTTGTTTGCTAGGAAATTTCAAAAATTTCTTAAATTTAACAAAGATAAATTTAAAAATGATTTTAAGAAATTTGAAACTTCTAAGCATGACAAAGCTGAAAAGATCCCTAAAATTTCTAAAGAAAATTTAAATAGGGATGAGTCAAATAGGTGTTTTGGTTGTGAGAGTTATGTCCATAGGGCTTTTGAGTGGCCCACTAAACTAAGGAGAGAGGGTAAGCAACCTATTTCATATAACGCAACCCTTAGTGATAGTGATAAGGAAGAGGGACCCTATTCCCCCACCGAGCCCAACTTTGTGGCTTTTATGGCTAGTCATGTGAGTGATAGTGAGCAATATTCTATTGATAAAATTTTAACACATGACACTTTCAAGGTCAAAGTTTATGATTCCCTTGTTTTTTATGGTAGTGAAAGTAAAGAAGAAAGATAGAGTACAAGTGAGAATGAGGTTGATGTGAGTGAACTTCAAAATGATTTTCAAGAACTTTATAAAGAATCTATTAAATTAAAAAGAGCTAATTTGAAGTTAGAATCAAGTTTAAAAGAGCGTGTCAAGGTCGTTGATGATAATGCGTTAGTTGAAGACCTTAGGGCACATGAGAGAGCTCTTCGTGAGAAGATTGAATAAGGAGAGAGAGATAGCCTTAAAGGTTTAATGGAATCCTTGAAAAAGAGCTTCTCGCATTTGAAGAGCGCAATATTTTATTAGAGTCTAACATTTTAGAATTACAAAATAAATTAAAAGACTCTAGTAAAGTCGAATTTGATTTGGAGTGTCGTTCGGAGAAATTAGATAAAACATTAGGAACGATCCAAATTAAAAATGACACTTGTGGTTTAGGCTTCGATACTTTTAATGAATCTACTCAAAAAGGCAAAACCAACTTTTTAGGAGAATAACCTTGGAATGCCTTTAGAGATCACTCCTTAGGTAAATCTTTTCGTCGTAAGTTCAAATGTTCACATTGTGGTTGAAAAGGTCATCTTAGGAAATTTTGTTTTGATCTAAAACGAGTTCCTAGAAAACCCCAATGTAAGGCAACCAAGGTAGCCAAGATTCCTACACCCCGAGATAGTCATTCATCATTAGTTTGGGTTAGGAGATCCAACTTGGTAGCTTTACAAGATAGGGTATTTGATTCTCATTTACTTTCACATGCTTCCTCCCTTGCAAAATCTAAAGGTTGAATGTGTTAGTTTTATTTGCATACTTTAGCTTTTGTACTTCATACTAAATTCTTATGCTAAATGTATGCTTGTTTAATCATTTTCTAGTCTATGCTCCATGCTTAAATACATGCTAGAATAATGATTTTTGTTTATCTTTTGTATTATACTTCTTTCATTTTTGTTTTCATTAAATGAAAAATACAAAAATATTTTTGTTTATCATTTGCATTTGATCTTTTTAGCAATTTAAGATTAATGAAAACTACAAATGATTTTTGTGTGTCTTTTGAGTATATATTTTTATATTTGGTTAAAATTTTTAAAAACTCAAAAAGATTTTTATTATGTGTGTATTTTAGTTTGACACACTTTATGTCGCATATACTTGTGTTTTAATCCCATCTTTTATGCTCCCATGTGGCTAGAACTTTTGATTTAGATTGTCAATCCTTATTATGTTCTTTACCATGCTTACATGGATTAGTTGGATTTTGTGTTAATTTAAATGGATTATATTTTTATATGCCTCAATTCACACATACACGAGCTCATTTGAAATTTTAACTTCATATATATATTTGATCTTTGTGAGGTGTTCTCCTTCCAATTTTGTCATCTACATGTTATGTGACCTAGGAGGACTAGTGCATGTCAAAATTCGTTGCACGTGAGATTTGTGAGATATAAAAAATGTGATATATAAATGTGCACGGGGAATGGCTCCGAAAGGATTTATTATCCTTTGCGAATAGTAAGCCACCGTTTGTTTGGACCTAAAAGAAATACGTGGTCCAAAGGCCAAAAAGAAAATATGTCATTAAAGAGAAAAATAATTGCCAAGGCCTATGTTTAGTTGATTTATTAATTCAAAAGAATAATATATATGCTTATTGAGGGAGTTTGGATGATATATCAACGGTTTGCACAATATCTGTTTATCCTAGTTGCGTTTTCAATGTCATGACTCTATTGGTTTATAGAATCATCAAAAGTCTAGGCTTGTATGCATTGTGTATGTTTGTTCATTGAGTTCAATGTATATTGTCACATGAGGTTATATTCAAATGTGATGAAGCTTGCAATCAATTGAGAACTCCGTGAACATGTTTTAAGTGATTGGGTCTAAATTTAATTATTTCTAGTTCACACCCCAACACTTTCGTTTCCATATGACACATTTTTGCCATACGAGTGTGAAAAAATTATTGTGTTTTGTGTCATTTTGGTGTTTATATCTAAATGTGTGTACTTATGCTTAGTTTGAATATATTGTATATACATATATATGATATTGTGTTTGTTTTTGGTCTTTTCCTTGATTTTCTAGTCCATCCATGCTTTAATTCATAATTGGTATCCATATTGTTGCATTCTTTGTTGATATCACATGCTTAATACTTTATATATCATATTGGTATTATTTTATTGCATCCTAGTTGGTATCCGATGTTATTTTTTGGATTAGTTGAATTTTAGTTGTCTATGTGCTTTAATGTTCTCATTACTTTATGCACTAATGCATGTTTAGCTTGTTATTCCATTTTATTTATCCCTTGCTTAGTTTAAGGGGTGTATATGCTTTAATAGGGGGAGATAAATTAAGTTTTGATTCTTTAGCCTTTGTTTTTTCCTGAACAAAAAGGGGGAGAATGATAGGGGGAGAAATGGTATCTAAACCTATTATAATCATATCTTAGTTTAGGGAGATTTATCTTAGGGGGAGACGTCTTTCTTAGTAGGTCATTTGCTTGATAAAAGGGGAGAATTCATTTAGGGGGAGTATTTATTTTTGCATTTAATATATTGATATTCCCCATGCGTTTGATAGTTTGCTTAAGTGTGCAGGAATTCTTCTAAATGGAAACGTTCATCATCGGGCAAAGATATTGATCCTTGGGTTGTTCAAGTCAAGCATTGGATTTTTATTTTGGGTGGGATATTTTTTAGTTTAGTAGAGCTTGACGGCCCTTTAGGATTTTTGTTTGATTTTTGTCCCAGAATAGCCAAAGGGGGAGATTTGTAAGCACACAAATTTCCAATTGAGTCCTTTGTAGTTTTGGTTCAATTCTGGACAAAAACATTTGAGTCATAGGATAGAGTTCAAGTTTATCCATCAAAGCCTATGACGTGTTTGTTGAAGACGTAGCGGCCAAGATATTAGAGATTCATCAAATGCCGTGTGTGTTATGCCTCGTTTCTACGTCATCAACATGGTTCCATTGATCCTAAGGTATGAGTGCATTTTAATATATATATATATATATATATATATAGGAGCTTGGAACATTATTTATTGGGTGTATTTTAGAAATTTACTTTGGGTGTTAGTATTTTTTTTGTTAAATGTGTTTTAAATTCATAGTTCTAAATATTTTGTTATCGGACACCTTTCAGTAGAAAAATCATATCAAATAAAAAAAATCAGAAAAATACAAATCTGGCGGCCACGCGTTCGTATCGAAATTATCTAGAACCTTGGCTTGAGATCTCGTTAGATAAGTCGTTCAAACGACCTCGTTTGAACAAGAAGTCGTTCGAACGAGTTTTCAAACGAGAATTTTTCTTTCTGTCTCTTCGTTAGAAGTCTCGTTCGAACGAGATTTCTAACGAAAAAATAGCGGGAACAGTTTTAAGCTAGTTTTTTTCCACTACTACTTTGTCCCACTTCCTTTTTGACATACTTCTTAAGTGTGGAAACTAACTTTTTGAAGACAACTTTTTCACATTTCCAAGAGTCATTTGAGCAAAATACTTTGAAGAAAAAGTTCCTTTTTTGTGTTAAGTTTTATGGAGTAAATTCCTTTCAAAACACATATACACCCATATGTTTGTCTATATCCAAGTTTCAACATATATATATATATTGCTTGGAGTGTTTGTCACCGGTTTTCTTTACACCATTGAAGAAGAGAGTTTGAGTTTTCTTTTCAAATCATAAAGGAGAAGAACTTTGTTTGATGTGACATTTCCACTCAAAGAAAGGCTTCATTGAGGGTTGACGGTTGTCCAAAAGTCTCATTGGTGAATTCCAAGATTCCGGCGGAGTTTTGGGGTTGTCGACTAGGCGGAGGTGTTTACAAGAAGACGCGTTAAGGCTTGAAGGGAGTCGAGTCGAGGAAGTAAGTCATCTATCTTGTAATTATAAAACCGTACTTAGAGGACTTAAGGCTAGGGCCGTCCGAGGTTTTTCCCATTTGGATTTTCCTCGTACATCCGGCGTAATGCGATTGAGATTTATTTTATCTTGTTATATCACCTAGATGCATGCTTAAGACTAAAAGATAAAATCAGTTCAAAATCAAAATTTATTTAATTTGGTGGAAATTTAATGTTTGGGTATGTTTAATTTAATTCAAGTGCAAAATTACTTTATCTTGATAACATGCAAGTTTAACTTGAATTGGATTAATGTGTGTTTAAGTCAAAATGAAAATTGTGTGTGTAGTTTTAATTTCACTTTTAGTTTTGTTTTATTTTTTATATAAGTTGGTTTGTTCTCTTTAAGAAAAGAAAATTTTAAATAACTTTTGAAAAATTAAAATTTGAACCATTTCATTATATTTGAATTTAAAAATTGGGGGCTTGCGCACTTTCAATTGATTTGAATGGTGAATATTTTATTTATTCGTAACCTAGTTTTATATAAATTATAAGATAAAATATTGACATCAACCTTTTTAAATATGAGGTGATTAGTATTTAATAATAAAGTTTTCAACGGTGATGCATAATCTGAACCAACTGCATATTCTGATTTAATTTAATAAAAGGACCGATCACCCGGTTTTTAATTAGGCGGGGTGTCACAGACCCACATCGTACAACCTCCGATGATAGCACTAGAGTAGTATGTTTATTAAATTATGTCATACACACTGATATAATGATACACATATATTGTCTCTATACCCTATATATTTCCAATGAATCCGGCTAACTATGCTTATCCCTCGCAGCATTAGCCCATAATTTTTTAATACCATATCGATTTTCAATTATTCAAATATTTATTTATTTAATTAATTAAGTCTCAAAACATCAATTATGGATACATACTATTCTCCCGTATCCCCATTTTCCTGAATTTTCATTGTCAATCCATTTAGAATTTTTTCGAGTATAATTTTTCCCCAAATACTCAATTTCCTACCCCGAATAGATTCCAACTCATCCTAAGGTATTTTTTTTATCACTATCATCATAATTTACAGAAAACCTAACTTAATCCCAAACATCATAATTTAATCCAAAATTAATTTACGAACAAGTTACTTCCAATAACCTAAACTGGTTGTGGCAGGGCAGTCGAATCGGTTCGCCTCTGCAGACAGCCCCAGTTCTTCCTAAATTGATTTTCAGCAAGGTTTAACCCAAAATAATCAATTCCAAATAATGTTTTTCTCAATGATTAACAATTCTCATGAATCCTAAATATGAAACACATTTATTTTAACATAGAATTCATCTACACATTACCACTACGTGGGATTTATTCTTAATTTTCAAATAATATGATACCACAACAATTCATAATTTTTTCTATCTACTAAATCAATAAGTAATCTATCTCCATTAATCTATCTCCATGGGATTTAAGTTTTCAGGTTTCAATATAAATAAATTACACACTTTTATTATGAAATCATTTCTCCAAAAACCCAATTGTCTATGAATCCCACCCAAATATCCTTTCCCAATCATGGTATGAATTGAATATTACACATTATTATTTAGTAAGATAATTAATGGCCTTTATACACTTGTAGAGTTTGAATTTGATTGAACATCCTCCTTAGATAATAATCTTAAGTTAAGAAATCTTCAAGTTCTTCACAATCCTTAGCCTTTCTTGAGCACCGTTTGGGTTTCCTTAAAGAACTCTTGATTTTTCTTCTCTTTTCTCTTCAACTTCTCTATATCTCTTGGTATAACAAAAGGAAAACCTTTGATATTGTAAAATGACTCTTCATATCACCCCAATTCTCTAATATATATGTTAATTTTCGAAATTCCAATAACCCTTATTTTTATAATGACCAAATTACCCCTATACAGATCTCACCTAGTCTAAAAAGCCCCCGAAACCCATTCACTACTCCTAGGTACTTAATTTGGACTATTTTGACCTATTTCGAATCAACCGTGCACTCGAAATCATCATCCGAGTCACCAAATTAAAAATATCCCATCTCAACCTAAAATCACCCATACATGTGCCCCGATTGAGATACAGTCAAATCCCATCGCTTTTACTCATTTATGACATAATATAAAATAATACAATTTCATTTACTTATCACACAAGTAAATATAAAATCACATAAATATTACTCTATTTCTCGCTAATTAATATTTATTTAAATTCACTTTATTTATTAAATTAATTAAATTACCGTGACACGTATAATTTAAATATTCTCAAAATTACGATAGTCTCAAAATTACGGTATTCTCAAAATTAAGGGTGCCACATACTTCCCCACTTGAAAAATAATTTCTTCTCCAAAATTTGGATAAGTCTGGTACTAAATATTTTGGATTATTACCCCCATGTCATCGTAACGTACTTAAAATCAACTCATGATAACATTTTGGTGCCTCCAATATACACCCTCTAGTGTTACCATCCTAATTGAGTGCCTACTCGCTACGACCCAATATTAGCGATACGGCTATTCAAATCATTTCATACTGTTATAGTCTATCATTCGTAAGGTCTCACCTATACAATGATACGTATAACTACCGTGAATCCGCTAACAATGCTCCAATAAAACGAGCCTATACTCCATTGTCTCTATCATTTTAATGTTGGGGAAATGCCATAATTCCCTAGGTGCTAACTTCGCTTCCCATCAAATCACATAATTCCTCTTATGGGAGACACCCGTAACAAATTCTGACCACTCACATCAGTATTTAACTCTTCGGTTCGTGACGACATAACTCTTATGACGTTCCTGAACTATACGAACATGACTTTGATTAACTCAATCCCTGTCGGTCGACTCTAAATCACATTCGGCCTGCCAAACTTGTTAACTCCTCACCCTTAACTAACCACAGGACAAATAATAAAGCCTACCGCCTTAAGTCTCAAAAGACGTCTTTCAAATAATTGCAGGTACAAGTTATTACACACAACTCCACGAATGGTAATTTCTCCTCTCAATTACCTTAAAGTCTAGAATACACATTTCTCACATTCTTGTAGGTCCCCAAAATATAACTTTCAACAAAACACTTTTTACTTGAGTGGAATTAAATTAAGGATGAATGCAAATCAACTTTCTCTCTTCGAAAAATCAAACCAAGTTGTGAACAACATTACTATGACAATTTATCTTGTTTAAGTCCTAAACATGCATCTAAGAGATAGGCAAGTAAAATAAAGTAAAGATACTCACAACACCGGATGTATGAGGAAAAATCCAAAATGGGAAAAAACCTCTGACGACCCCAAGCCAGACTATCACTATGAACAATGGTTTTACAAAGAAAGATTAGCCTTAATCAACGACTCAATCCTCACGGGTCTTGATGCTCCTTCTGATCTTCTATCGTTCTTCAATAGTGCCCACGCAGAAATTACGTCTTCCACGATGCTCGTACACAACACTCGACTCCACGAATGTCTCGGTGTCCACCGATACAGCTTGAGTTGTCTACGATGTTGAACACGATGTTCGTCTCTTCTCCATCGCAAAACCAGCAATCACAAGTGTTCAATGATGAACAAAACGCAACTTGTTGTAGCAAGGATCACATAAACATTATGCTAATGGAAGGATGGATCTTTGCAAACTCTAAGGATGTATTTAAGCTTTTGAAACCTTAGGAAACATGAGCAAATAGGTTTCTGGATCATAAACTATTTTTCCAGAATGCACACCCTTCGAGGAGACTGGACACCTCTATTTATAATAAAATTGAGTTGGTGTTAGAATCTCATCCGAACGAGATGTCACGTCGTTCGAACGACAGTGGATCTCATTCGAACGAGATAGAGTTCTTAATTTAAATAGAGTTTTGATTAAAACCAACTCTTATACAATTCTCACCCGTCCTTATATGGCATAAATGAACTGTAAACAATTAAACCTATTTTAAAAACATTTTCTTTAAAGAAAAATAACATCCTTAATTTCATGAAATGAACTCCGAGTTTTATTAACATTATGCATTCATACTCGTGTGATCTCAGAATGCAATTAAACCTTAAAGATGAGAAATTGCACCAATTAAACTTCGGCATGATTGAATCTTTGTATCTCTGCCGCAACGTCTTCAATAAATCTTCAATACATCATAGACTCGTGGGATCAGATAATAAAAGACTATCTATGACTCAAACATGTTTTGTTCCAAGAATAAGTCAAAACTAGATTAAGACTAAATTGGAAATTTGGTTCTTATAAATCTCCCCCTTTGACTATTCAAACACATCAAAACGATCAAGCAGCTCTAATTGATAGCAATCTATCATCACACTTTATCATATCTATATTTGACAATTAAAGAATGATCTTAATGAATTAAACAAATATCATGCACACGAATTCAGAATTTTGACGATTCTACAAACAATAGTGTTATGACACGTTTTTTCAACATTTAGGATTCTTTGTGCAAACCCATTTAAATTTTTAATCCATCCAAAACTCCTTAAAAAAATCATATTTTCTTTTGAATGAACTAAACTAATTTGGCCCATTTTTTGTATATGATTCTTTTTATTGCCTTTTGATTTTTTGGGGCACTTTTAAACAGTGGCTTTCACGACGATTCAATTTTACACTCTCGCAGACCTTTCCCGTACACTCATCATATTTACAAAAAATCCTCACGGTAAATGATTATTACATGCACAGTTCCTCCATAAGTCTACTTATGCATAGATGACAAAATTGAGATAAGAACGTCTCACCAAAACTCAAATATGCAAGAGTAGTCAAACATTCATATAATCTCGTGTATGAGTGGAAAGATGGCATATATACAAAGTCGAATCAAAACGCATATCGACTTCACAACAACCCCATAATGCAATGGTTAAGATCATTATAAGAATCGATAATAATGACCAAATGTACTAGCCACATGGATAATTGAAGGAAAGGGGTCCAAGCACACCAATATGCCACATCAGACATGTTGACTAAAAAACAAAAATCTTTTTGTGTTTACTTAAAAAAATTTCAAATTAAAAATCTTTTTGTATTTTCAAATAAAATGCAACAAATGAAAAATATAATACAAAATGTTAAACATGGTAACACACTCAACCTTTAGATTTAGTATTGGAAGAATCCAGTGTAACCACATGAGAGCCATGAAGTTTTATTCCTAAAGCTACCAAATCCGACTTCCTACCCAAGTAGGTGTGTAACGACACATGGGGGTGAGGGGAATCGGAGCAACTTTATTCCCAAACTTCCTAAGCTTTCGAGGAGCATTCCTAAGGTCATAGCAAAACTTTCTAAGGTGACCTTTCCGACCCCAAAACGTGCAAGTGTAGCGATGATATGGAAAGTGACCTATATGTGGACCTTTTCTAACATTACTATGTGGCTCTCTCACACATGCAGGGGGAATGGGAACAACACGATCATCAAAACCAATACCTCCCCTATCTCTCTTAATATGGTCAGTGCCTAACATCCTATCCAACTTCTCATTTCTAGCCACCAAGTCAAACTTAACTTTAGACATGTCTCTCAAACTTTTCTCCAACTCCTTAATCCTAGACTCAAGTAGACGTCTAGACTCCTCAAACTCTAGAACCTCCTTTTTCAAAGCCTCCATCAAACCTCTAAGGGCGTCTCTTTCTTTCTCGATGTATTCTTACTTCTCCCTAAGCTTCGTCTCCCGTGCCCTAAGATCCTCAATTAATGCATCATTATTTTCTACGGCACTCTCTTTTAACTTAGCTTGAAATTTTGATTTTTTCTTTTTCACCTTCACCTTCTCCTAAAAAAACTCTCAAAATGCGACTTGCAACACTCCTACATCGATCTCCTCATCCTCGCTCTCATCACCCTCACCATCTCGGGAAGCAATCTTAACAGCCTCAGAAGTGTCATGCAGATGAGTATCTACGGGGGAAGATATAACGTCATCGCTCACATGAAATGCTACAAACGCAACAAAGTCACGCTCAATGGGGGAGTCATCTCCCTCTTTCGATTCACTATTAGTTAAGGTGGCATTGTATGCTATCGGTTTCTTGCCATCTTTCTTAAGTCTAGTGGGGCATTCCTTAACTTTGTGACCATACCCCTGACACCCGAAACACCTACCAGACTCATCTCTCTTAGGTTTCTCACTTTTATCCCCAAGGGTGGAGTCTCCCTTGTTCTTAAATTTCTCAAAAATTTTGGCATCTTTCGATTGCTTATGAATATGAAGAAACTTTTTGAACTTTCTTGCCAGCTAGACTACATCCTCAAAGTTGGAATCAGAATCATCATTCGAAACTTTAGTTTCCTTCTTCAGGGCTTTCAAAGCGATGCTCTTTTCTTTCTTTGGAACTTACTTGGGGGTAAACATATCGAGTTCATAGGTTTGTAAGTCACCTACGACCTCTTCTAGTTTCGGTGATTTAAGCATATGAAGGGAATTTATAACGGTCACTTTAGCATCAAACCTATTCGGCAACGACTGCAAAATTTTCTTAATCACTCGATTACCGAGAATCTTATCACCTAGGTTAAACGCCGCATTAACAACAGTGGACAACCTAGTGTAAAATTCATCAAACGTCTCACCCTCAAATATCTTAATCGTCTCAAACTGTATAGTGAGATTTTGCAACTTAGATACCCTAACCGGGCTCGTGCCCTCGTGAGTGAGTGTAAGTGTATCCTAAGCTTCTCTCTAAGTTTCACAAGTCATGATACGATTATATTCTTCAGGTGTGACATGTGAGGAAATAATGTGCAGACCTTTAGAATTATACTATGGAAGCCTATGTTTAATCTTAGTCCATGACTCAACGGATTTCAAACTAGTGACCTCACCTTCTCGTGTGACAGGTGGTGACTAACCTTTTTCAACAGCTAACCAGACACGCTCATCAATATATTTAAATCACTTCTCATTCGCATTTTCTAGTAAGCATAATTAGTGGCATAAAATACAGGAGTGCAAAAACTGTCAAAATTTCCAAAATTCATCCTTGCAGTAAAAAAGGGATCAAACACAATAAAACTGTATTTCTAGCTCTGATACTAATTTATAGATCCCCAAAATATAAATTTCAACAAAACACTTTTAACTTGAGTGGAATTAAGTTAAGGATGAATGCAAATCAACTTTCTGTTTTTGAAAAACTCTTTTTCAATTTTATCAAACCAACTTGTGAACAAATTTACTATGCCAATTTTATCTTGTTTAAGTACTAAACATTCATCTAGGTGATAGGCAAGTAAAATAAAGTAAAGATACTCACAACGCCATACGTACGAGGAAAAATCCAAAATGGGAAAAAATCTCGGACGGCCCCAAGCCAGACTAGCACTATGAACAATAGTTTTACAAGACAGATTAGCCTTGCTAAATTACTCGATACCCATGGGTCTTGATGATCCTTTTGATCTTCTACCGTTCTTCAATAGTGCCCACGCAAAAATTTCGTCTTCCATGATGCTCGTCCATAACACTCGACTCCACGAATGTCTCGGTGTCCATCGATACAGCTTGAGTTGTCTATGATGTTGAACACGATGTCCGTCGCTTCTCCACCGTAAAACCAACAATCACAAGTGTTCAATGATGAACAAAACTCAACTTGGTGCATTAAGGATCACATAAAAATTATGCTAATGGAAGCTCAGATCTTTGCAAACTCTAAGAATGTGTTTAATCTTTTGAAACCTTAGAAAACACGTGCAAATAGGTTTCTGGATCGTAAACTATTTTTTCAAAATGCACACCCTTCGAGGAAACTAGACACCTCTATTTATAATAAAATTGAGTCGGTGTCCGAATCTCATCTGAACGAGATGCCACATCATTCGAACGATAGTGGATCTCGTTCGAACGACGACGTCGTCAGATAGAGTTCTTAATTTAAACAGAGTTTTGATTAAAATTAACTCTTATCCAATTCTCATCCATCCTTATCTGACATAAATGAAGTGTAAACAATTAAACCTCTTTTAAAAACATTTTTTTAAAGAAAAATAACATCCTTAATTTTATAAAACCAACTCCGAGTTTCATTAACATTATGCATTCATACCCGTGTGATCTCAGAATGCAATTAAACCTTGAAGATGAGAAATTGCACCAATTAAACTTTGGCATGATTGAATCTTTGTAGCTTTGCCACAACGTCTTCAATAAATCTTCAATACGTCATAGACTCGTGGGATCAGACATTAAAAGACTATCTATGACTCAAATATATTTTGTTTCAAGAATAAGTCAAAACTACATTAAGACTCGATTGGAAATTTGGTCCTTACAAATCTCCCCCTTTGACTATTCTGGGACAAAACCAATAGTGAAATGCCTAAGCCGGGCCGTCAAGTTGTATGACGCCTAATTTCCATCCCATAAAACCCAAAAATGAAAAATACATCATAAGTATAGGATAACGTTCTTCAATAATGGACCGATAAGCATGAAACTGTCTCGAATGTCTGAATGTGATATAGACTTGAAAATCTTGTATCTCTTTAAGCATAACTACACACATGAAACAGATAAATACCAAGTGAAGTTTGGAGGAACAAATGGTATAAATTAATACGAAACTTTTAAATCCGAATCATTTGTTATGTTAGTAAACATGATACCAATATGTGAACATAAAATAACATAAAACTCACAAAACTCCCCCTACATTACAGACATCTCTCCCCATTTTTGTCTCGAATAGACAATCCGGTGAAAACATAAACAAAACTAGCATGTGAAAAACTAATATGAGTACATTAACTCATAATAAGCTAGATAAACATGAAATAACCAAATAAAAATGATCAAGCAATGTCAAATCAGTAGCTAGCAAATAATGAATCACACAAAAATATATCAGATTAAGATGGTATGGTAAACGAACTTAATGCAGCAAAATATATCATCAAATCAATGTAAACTGCATAAATAAAAAACCAGTACCAAAATAAAAAACAATGAGCAACAGGGTACTGAAACAGAGTAGCAACCTAAAAAAGTCCAAATAGGTCAACCAGGTTATCGTTCGAACGAACCAGGGATATCGGCCGAATGAAATGCGACATCGCTCGAACAAAACAGTATGTCGTTTGAATGACATTGCCAAATTTTCAGAGTCTCCCAGAAAATTAAATAGTGTTGCCCAGTGGAAAAATTATGGAAAAATTCTAACTGGAAGGGGCTCAGAACTGCGAAACAGTAGCAAAACATGAGCTAAACTAAGAAAACTAAAAAACAAGCACATATGAGTAACACGCTAATATAGTACCAATGTGCCTCAACAGGAACATGGAATGTATGGGCGTGAAATAAAATAGATAAATCACAATTCCAACACATAAAAATGATCAAGAACCTCTAATTGATATCAATCTATCATCACACTTTATCATGGCCATATGTGACAATTAAAGAATGAGCTCAATGAACTAAACAAACATCATGCACACGAATTTGGAATTTTGACGATTCTACAAATAATAGCGTCATGACAAGATTTTTCAACATTTATGATTATTTGTGCAAATCCATTAAAATTTTTAATCCATGAAAAACTCCCTCAAAACTATCATATTTTCTTTCGAATAAACTAAACTAATTTGGACCATTTTTGGCATATGATTCTTTTATTGCCTTTTGATTTTTTGGGGCACTTTTAAATGGTGGCTTTCACGACGAGTCAATTTTACACTCTCGCAGCCCTTTCCCATACAATCATCATATTTAAAAAAAATCCTCACGGTAGACGGTTATTACATGCACACTTCCTCCATAAGTTTACTTACGCATAGATGACAAAATTGAGATAAGAACGTCTCACCAAAACTCAAATATGCAAGAGTAGTCAAACATCCATATAATCTCGTGCATGAGTGGAAAGATGGCATATATACAAAGTCGAATCAAAACATATATCAACTTCGAAACAACCCCATAATACAATGGTTAAGACCATTCTAAGCATCGATAATAATGACCAAATGTCCTAGCCACATGGACAATGGAAGGAAGGGGGTCCAAGCACACCAATATGCCACATCAGACATGTTGACTAAAAAAATGAAAATCTTTTTATGTTTTTCTCAAAAAAAATTCAAATAATAAATCGTTTGTATTTTTCAAATAAAATGCAATAAATAAAAAATATAATACAAAATGATAAACTTGGTAACACACTCAACCTTTAGATATAACATTGGAAAAATAAAGTGTAACCACATGAGAACCATGAAGTTTTATTCCTAAAGCTACCAAATCCGACTTCCTACCCAAGTATGTGTGTAACGACGCATGGGGGTGTGGGAATCGGAGCAACTTTATTCCCAAACTTCCTAAACTTTCGAGGATCATGTCTAAGGTCATAGAAAAACCTTCTAAGGTGACCTTTTCGACCCCAAAACGTGCAAGTGTAGCGATGGTATGGAAAGTTACCTATATGTGGACTTTTTCTAACGTTACTATGTGGCTCTCTCACATGTGCAGGGGGAATGGGAACAACACGATCATCAAAACCAATACCTCACCTATCTCTCTTAATTTGGACAATGCCTAACATCCTATCCAACTTCTCACTTATAGCCTCCAAGTCAAACTTAACTCTATAACTATCTCTCAAACTTTCCTCTAACTCCTTAATCCTAGACTCAAGTAGACGCCTAGACTCCTCATACTCTTGCACCTCCTTTGTCAAAGCCTCCATCAAACCTCTAAGGCTATCTCCTTCTTTCTTGACATATTCTAACTTCTCCCTAAGCTTCTTCTCCCGTGCCCTAAGATCCTCAATTAATGCATCATTATTTTCTACGACACGCTCTTTGAACTTAGCTTGCAATTTTAATTTTTCCTTTTTCACCATCACCGTCTCCTCAAACGCCTATCAAAATGCGACTTACAACTATCCTACGTCGATCTCCTCATCCTCGCTCTCATCACCCTCACCCTCTCCGGAAGCACTCTTAACAGCCTCAGAAGTGGCATGCATATGAGTATCTTTGTGGGAAGATATACCGTCGTCTCTCACATGACATGCCATAAACGCAACAAAGTCACGCTCAATGGGGGAATCATCTCCCTCTTTCGGTTCACTATCACTTAAGGTGGCGTTGTATGCTATCGGTTTCTTGCCATCTTTCTTAAGTCTAGTGGGGCACTCCTTAACTTTGTGACCATACCCCTCACACTCGAAACACCTACCAGACTCATCTCTCTTAGGTTTCTCACTTTTATCCCTAGGGGTGGTGTCTCCCTTGTTCTTTAATTTCTCAAAATTTTTTGCATCTTTCGATTGCTTATGAATATGAAGAAATTTTTTGAACTTTTTTACCAATAAGACTACATCCTTAAAGTCAGAATCAGAATCGTCATTCGAAACTTTAGTTTCTTGCATCAGGGCTTTCAAAGCAATGCCCTTTTCTTTCTTTGGCACTTACTTGGGGGTAAACATATCGAGTTCATAGGTTTGTAAGTCACCTACGACCTCTTCTCATTTCGATGATTTAAGCTTACGAAGGGAATTCATAACGGTCACTTTAGCATCAAACCTACTCGGCAACGATCGTAAATTTTTCTTAATCACTCGGTTATCGAGAATATTCTCACCTAGGTTAAACGCCGCATTAACAACAGTGGAAAACCTAGTGTAAAATTCATCAAACATCTCACTCTCTAATATCTTAATCGTCTCAAACTGTGTAGTGAGATTTTGCAACTATGATACCCTAACCGGGATCGTTCCCTCGTGAGTGAGTGCAAGTGTATCCCAAGCTTCTTTTGAAGTTTCACAAGTCATGATACGATTATATTCTTCAGGTGTGACATGTGAGGAAATAATGTACAGACCTTTAGAGTTATACTATGCAAGCCTATGTTTAATCTCAGTCCATGACTCAACAGGTTTTAAACTAGTGACCTCACCTTCTCGTGTGACAGGTGGTGACTAACCTTTTTCAACAGCTAACCAGACACGCTCATCAATATATTTTAAATCACTTCTCATTCGCATTTTCTAGTAAGCATAATTAGTGGCATAAAATACAGGAGTGCAAAAACTGTCAAAATTTCCAAAATTCATCCTTGCAGTCAAAAAGGGATCAAACACAATAAAACTGTATTTCTAGCTCTGATACTAATTTATAGATCCCCAAAATATAAATTTCAACAAAACACTTTTAGCTTGAGTGGAATTAAGTTAAGGATGAATGCAAATCAACTTTTCGTTTTTGAAAAACTCTTTTTCAATTTTATCAAACCAAGTTGTGAACAAATTTACTATGCCAATTTTATCTTGTTTAAGTCATAAACATGCATCTAGGTGATAGGCAAGTAAAATAAAGTAAACATACACATAACGCCATATATACGAGGAAAAACACAAAACGAAACAAAACCTCGGACGACCCCAAGCCAGATTATCACTATAAACAATGGTTTTACAAAGAAAGATTAGCCTTACTAAATGAATCGATCCCCACGGGTCTTGATGCTACTTTTGATCTTCTACTGTTATTTAGTAGTGCCCATGTAGAAATTTTGTCTTCCATGATGCTTTTTCGCAACACTCGACTCCAGGAATGTCTCGGTGTCCACCGATCCAGCTTGAGTTGTCTAGGATGTTGAATATGATGTCCGTCGCTTCTCCACCATAAAACCAACAATCACAAGTGTTCAATGATGAACAAAACTCAACTTGGTGTATCAAGGATCATATAAACATTATGATAATGGAAGATCATATCTTTGTAAACTCTAAGGATGTGTTTAATCTTTTGAAACCTTGGAAAATATTTGCAAATAGGTTTCTGGATCATAAATTACTTTTCCAGTATGCACACCTTCGAGGAAACTGGATACCTCTATTTATAATAAAATTGAGTCGGTGTCAGAATATCATTCAAACTAGATTCCACATCGTTCGAACGACAGTGGATCTCGTTCAAACGACATCAAATGTCGTTTGAAGGACGTCGTTATATAGAGTTCTTAATTTAAACAGAGTTTTGATTAAAACCAACTCTTATCCAATTCTCACCCGTTCTTATCTAACATAAACGAAGTGTAAACAATTAAACCTCTTGTAAAAAAAATTTCTTTAAAGAAAAATAGCATCCTTAATTTTATAAAATGAAATCCGAGTGTCATTAACATTATATATTCATACCTGTGTGATCTCGGAATCCAATTAAACCTTGAAGACGAGAAATTTCACTAATTAAACTTTGGCTTTATTGAATTTTTGTATCTTTACCGTAACATCTTCAATAAATCTTCAATACGTCATAGACTCATGGAATTAGAAAATGAAAGACTATCTATGACCCAAGTAGGTTTTGTTTCGAGAATAAGTCAAAACTACATTAAGACTCAATTGGAAATTTGGTCTTTACAATTCTTCAACATATTAGTCACCTTTCCCATTTACTCCTCGATCTACGAGTAATATTCCTAGATCAAATGCACTTCATCCCCATCACCTACTGATAAGACCAATCAGAGATTAGACTTAAGGATCTCATCCTTATCATAATAATGTTAGGAAGCACCTTGTGCTGGTTCATTCCATCTCTTCAATGAGATGTTGGGCATATTGATCAATAGTGTAACTCACTTAAAATAATTATTGCTTCATCTTGGTCAACCAATACCACAATCCTAAAAGAAATCTTGATCGTTTTATGATGTTAGTAACCCAACAATGAACTCCATCAATCTGCCTATCCATTCCATCACTGGAATTACTAACAATTCTGTTGGATCACCTCAGACCAACGTCTTCCCATCTACGAGTGGTGCACCTGGAGGCAACTTCACTATTTTTCACTCCACACTGATTCACACGCTCATTATCCCATGTCACGTGGTACATCTTACTCCCATTCGTGGAGTATTTCGAAAATCGTGACCCATGCGTCTGCTCCAAACTGCACACTTTCTAGGTCCTCTTTGCCTGGTAAAATTGACATCATATTTATGCACAAGTCACACTTAACATTTGAATAAGTAAGAGTTTTCTGTACTTCACAAAAATGTTGGATCCTCCCTTATTAAGATATATCTTTTACATGTGTTTTCACAGCCTTTCATCCATCTCGAGTGTGATAGCTCTCTTTACTGTATATATATATATATATATATATATATATATATATATATATATATATATATATATATATATATATATATAGATGATAGATATATATATCTGTACTATCCCTTTCCTTAACCGAAGTTCAGTCCATCTTACTTTTTTACTTCTGCTTCTACTTCCCTATAGGCATGCGATTCAACACATTTATCACAACGTCTCTCTTATCCCATACGCTTTTTAAAATTGAACTAATCAGGGCGTCCATACACCCAATATCTTGTGCATATCTGCACATCCAGCATAAATGCAATATATTTATCTCAAGTTTAGTCCCGTATGCTCAGTGTAATTATATTGTAAGGGTATTCTCAATGTGCCCACTAATTGTGATTTAATTCTTCTTAAGATGGCCATATGGCCCCACCATCAACTAGTGGTGCCATAATTTTCCCAGTGCTTCTTACACAGCACTACCCGACTCCACTAACCTTATATCATATAATATCTCTGTGCTTAAATTGTTTTCTCCACATGTACAATAATCATCGTTCAAAATCTATACCCAAGCATTTAACAATGTCTCCTAACTCCTGACGTTTATTAAGGTTCATGCATGGAACATCACGCAATTGAAATACAACAAAGGAATTTCCTCAATGCCCTATCACTTGGCATTGTCGGTTATCGAGGTCCTTTGACCCAAAAAACATAATCGGGACACTCAAAATCCTGCCCCTGACATATAAGTCTAATCCTTAACTCCTATATCTCTAAAGGAGTCTTACAATATTGAGATCGCACTATCACTAACTCCCCAACGCTAAATCAATAAAAAGCTAAATCTCTCCGCTCGATGGTAAAGTCAATATCCCCTGAATCACATCAGTAAAGTCCCTACGCACCGGGATCGAATATAATGAGACAATTATATTCTCCTAAGCCTCCATTACAACATAGTATATACGCGGGCTCAATCCTCTTTCAGTTGAGACATTATAAAAATAACACTTCCTACTATGGAATAGTGAACATGATAGTGTTACTATAACAATCCACCATTGCTCAAACCATCGCCAACTAGTCCATACCTAGGATAACATCATACTCGCGCAACATATCTCTTTAAAATGAGTAGTTCTACAAAAATATATTCATTTCAGTGTCCCCACTCAATCCCCCATAGATGGAATTAAAGAGAGCCTCGCTACCCACCGATAAATATATACACACAGTGGTGATACTAACGATCCATTCACTAAACTCGTCTCATGTGAGAATCTAGTGTTAATAAATTATTGTGATGCACTCGTGTCACGCAAAACTTACCCCATTTTCCAAAGGATAAAATCGTACCTTCCATTGCCAATGGCACTGGCTGTTTAAATGGTTACTTAACGTAGTACTCACGTCTGAACTGTCCTAAAAAAGGTTGTAATTATTGCCCCTACTGGGCACCCAGTTCTTGTCCACTATCTCTTTGCAGATAAGATAGAGACATGTGATCTTCTCTCCACATATAAAACACCTTCCTATAAATTGTCCATGTCAGGGTTGCCTTACTCTCTGGCATTGGAAGCCTCGGTCTTGATGGATACCCCAATTATTCCCTTAGCTTCACTGGCCCTGCGGAACACGTTGTTGGATCTGATGCCCCTGACTAAATTCACATTCACTCGGTCAAAATTCCTTAGATTTGAATGTTTTAAATGGGTCTCCCCTCCGAATAATATTCCTATGATGCCCCATAACATCGATACGTCCCGTCTTGCTCTGTTGGCTAGACTCTACTATTTTGTGGCTCCCTTAACATGGAATCATTGATATTGACACGATAACAGTACGACATTAATGACATCGACATAAGTCTTCCAAGCCGGATTCCCACAATAAGTGATACGAATTCTACTTGTGAGTCCATCCTTAAACTTAAAGACCCTATTCTCCTCCGTATCCATCTCATCGGGTACGAAATGTACTAAACAAGTAAATTCTTCCTCATACTCGATCCCTGTCCAACCGTTCTGATAAGCCTCAAAACTTTCTTCGCATCTCTATTTGAGAAACAAATGGAAGGACCTGTGATCAAACTGTACCCCAAATTTTTTTATATTTATAATATATATTTTCTTAGATTTGGTGACTGACTCCCAACACTGCAACGCTGGTCACACGAGTTTAAAAAAAAATTGCCAAAATTTGTTTCTAAGTGTCACTGCACTCTACCATACGCAAATACCTGTATATGCTCTCCATCCATTGGCTAGCTAATCTGCATTTTTCCTGAACTCTTAAGGATGGACCTTTTAAAAGCCCCTTTAAAACCTTTCCCGATCCTTATTCCGGAGCGGCTATCCGATCGGTCCCAACCACCCGCCCCTATCTATAAAGGGGATCAGAAGAGAGTAAGAATGCTCTAGTGCGTCAGTTGGTGTGGCTAATTAAAGCTACGACTCCTTGGTGGTAATGAAAAGGTGGTACCCCCATCAAAACAAGGCATGTTCAGTTGACGAACCACTTTTTATTGGCGGAGGAATCATTTTTGTAGTAAAAAATAAGTTTCGTTCCATCAGCAATGAAACCTAGTCTGTCGACTTGATGATTTGTAAAGTACAAAGGACTTCTACATAAATTATAAGGAACCTTATTGGTGAGATGTACTAACCACACAATCCTCCTTAATGGGTTGATTATCCTAGATATAACCAAACCCATACTATCCCTAGACACAACCAGGGTTTGTCTGAATTGATGCCATCGTCTGTTGTGGAGGTGCTTGCGTAAAATACTATACCCTAGTGGTCATCACCACATTAATTTCTAGAGTAATAACGGTGGTGACTTCTACTGCGGTCACCTTTTCCCAGAATGCTCTATGGCTCCAGCTAAGCCTCTCCTCCTACAGTCCTACTAACGGCCTTAGCTATTTGTCCTTTATTATTCGGTATACGAAATCTAATCGAACTCATATATGATTCACTTCAAATATACGCAACAGAAGGAGAACATAAATCGTAATATGAATCAACAGTCCTAAAAATTGGGATCTATATCAAAGAAAAGCAACGCTAAAAATGTAGTAAGTTCGCACAGATCCTAAGGACACTAGAACCTGATGCTCTGATACCATCTGTGACACCCCTTTCATTAAAATAACGGGTGGCCAACCCTATACTAATATAAAACATAAATCTTAAATGGCTCATTCGTAGCATCACTGTCGAAAATCCAATTTATTACTAACCACTTATTATTTAATCAAGCCGTGTGTCAATTTTAAACTTTAATTAAATTAATATATATAAAACCATTTATCATCAACTATGACAAATAAATAATTAAATCCAAAATCATATAATCAAATCAGAATACTAAAATATAATAAAATACATTAACCGAATAAACCATCGGTTTACAATCCAATACAACTGAATTATATAAAACTAACATTGGGTGACATGCTCGGATAATAACTGATTGAATCCTATCTAATATCTCAAGGATAGAAAATGACTAAACAATCCCTACAACACTCCACAACTACTGCAACTCAGATGACCTATAACTGATAAACATGATTGGCGTCCCTGTGGATGGACACCTTATTTTTTTTCAAAATATTTTGACACGGGTCAGAGCCCAAAACCTTTTGAAAATATTTTTCAAGTAATTAAAATGCATAATAATTATGAATAAATTCTTCCATATTTAAATTGGTGTCGCAATCACATGAGATAATCCCCACCCCTTAACTATAGTGCGCACCTAACGTATGTATTTTAACCCCTAGTTATGCTACCTGACCTAACTAGTCTAAATATACCCTTAAGTCCATATGCTACCCTGTGTCACACTTATTTTATATAATTAATCTTCTCATCCTCTTAACAATTATAATTAATCAATTCATTTCAGATTACTTTCAACAATTATAATTTATCGTTTCATTCCAAATAACATTCACTAGTTATTAATTAAGTGTTCACACATTAGTGACATATACCCGTATATATTTTTCTGCACATATATACACGTATTTTCTATAAGACAACAAGCACACATATGTCACATATAACCACCATCCCTCAGAGTAATAGTTCACTAGATGCGAGTCTTTAAAATGCTATCATGCACTAGGGCATACACACATCATCCCGAGATACCGATTCAGAATCTCTCACTGAACTCGACAAATCGTCATTGTATTGGAGGCGGTCATAGTCCTTCGACAGTCAGTCATAACCATGCCAAAATTACCTCATTTCTAACTTCAACCTCACAAGGGCACATGCATGGCATATCACTTGGGGTCAAAACTAAGCATGCTTCTATTCACCAGGGAAGATCATCCACAATGTGTAACCTCGGATGATATTACTAGAGTGGTATGTTCATGAAATTATGTCATACACATAAATATAATGGTAGATACATACTATCTCTATATCTGTATCCCCATTTGTTTGAATTTTTATTATCAATCCATTAACAATTTTTTTGAGTATAATATTTCCCCAAATTTTCAATTTTCCTACCCCGGATACATTCCAACTCATCCTAAGGTATTGTATTATCAGCATTACCTTAATTTCCAAAAATCCTAACTAAATTCTGAACATAATAATTTAATCCAAAATTAATTTATGAACAAATTATATCCAACAATCCAAACTACTTGTGGTAGAGGAGCCGAACCGGTTCGACTTGAGGGCAAATCGGTTTACCCCGACAGAGAGCCCCGGTTCTTCCTAAATCGATTTTCAACAAGGTTTAACCCAAAATAATCAATTTCAAATAATATTTTTCTCAATGATTAACAATAATCAAGAATCCTAAATATGAAACACATCCATTTAACATATAATTCATCTACACATGATCACTACGTGGGATTTATTCTTAATTTTCAAATAATACGAAATTCTCTCAATATCACAAGAATTCAAAATTTTCTCAATATACTAAATCAATAATTCATCTATCTACATGGGATTTAAGTTTCCAGATTTCGATGCAAAAACAAATCACACACTTTTATTATGAAATCATTTCTTCGAAAAACCCAATTGTCTATGAATCCCCCCCCCCCCCCCCCCCAAAAAAAAAATGCTTTCCCAATCATGATTTGAATTGAATATTACACATAATTATTTAGCAAGATAATTACTTGTCTTTAAACACTTGTGGAGTCCAAATTTGACTGAAGAACCTCCTTTAATGTAATCATAAGACCATTAATATTCAAGTTCTTCACAATTCCTAGTCTTTCTTGAGAACACTTTGAGTTTCCTTAAAGAACTCTTGAATTTTCTTCTTTTTTCTCTTCAACTTCTCTATATTTCTTGGTATAACAGGAGAAAAACCTTTGATATTGCAAAATGACTCTTCATATCTGACGCGACCACAAATGTGTCTAGTGTACGTGCTCTATAAATTAGGTATTGATCCTCAGAAAAACAGGACGAACGAATTCGTAACAACATTGGAAAGATGAAGTAAATTTAGTTTTGACTCTAAAAAGAATGAAAAGGTGATTTTGGGAAACGAAACACTACAACTAGATGCAAAATTTGAGAATACTTAACTAATGAGATTACGAGTAAATGAAATGCAACTACCTTAATTAAACGGAAAGCTAATGACAATTTGACTAAAACTTTAACTATGAAATGAGAAAAATAGGTCGGGTTACAATCCCCCATGCCCTAGCAATTCACTTCGTAGGATACTAGATTCAAAATTAGGACCTTAAATGTACCCGGTCTTTAGTACTCCCAAGTATTACATATATGAGGGATCATAGCCTGTATAGTATGTAAGCAAAGGATGAGTAAAGCAGTGTCATATTAACCAATACTTGCGTCGCACTCTTAAGCATCCCGGTTACATAGGGCGAACGAGATCAAAAGTCCTACGACGGTTGTACCAGTTATACGACACAATTCATCTAAGATTTCAATTCAAAACAACTATTTCCACTATCGTGAATTACATCGGGTGGGGTTCATGCACCCCAACCCTTAAAAACTTAGCCGGACATATTAGAACAAGAAGAAAACATGCTCTTAATAAAATAAAACATTTTAACTAATGACTTAAGATTAAGAAGAATGAAATTACTTACTAATGAATTAACTACAACAATAATGAAAGCAAGAATTGGAACAAATTTACTTGAATTGCTGAAATGAAATCAAAGCTACATACAAACTAGGGTTTCTTGTTGTTCTCTCCTCAAAACTAATTACAATGCTTCTCTAAACGAATTAAAAGCTCGCTCAATGTCTGGGAGGAGTTAGAAATTTATACACTACAAAAAATACAAGAGTTGGAGTCATGCAAGACTCTATCTTGAAGAAGATAACTCCAAAATCTTGAACCCCGGATAGATCCGATCAGGATATTTCAGATTGGTCTGGGTGATAACCGTATCTATCCTTTTTTTATTTCATCCGGATTGGTCTGGTAAACAGGATTTACGCAGAAATCTTTGGGGGCCTGATCGATCCTTTTTTAGGAGGACCAGAACAGTCCGGTAGACGCAACTTTATTCAATCAATTCTAGTACCCGGATCAATCCGTTTTTTGTGCCATCCGGATTGGTCCGAATTTGCTTCTCAATTTCTCTTCATTATCTCTTCAAAATCTCATGATTATCTCACATCTTCGGGTCTTCATAACTTCTATTCTAGAACTCGAATTGGAACGCCGTTTCTTCCTACGCATTCGTAAACTCGAGATTTTTGACTTTTATTTTGGGCCCTCAACCGGATTCTTGGTAAAAATTATGCTTTTCCCTTTTGATTCGTCTTCTTTCTTCTCTCTTACCTCTTAAGGTATCTTTCTTTATTTCATGTATTAAATACCTACAAAATTAATAAAAAATGCACGAAACTCGGGATAATTGTTAGACGAAATCGTTCGCAAATATATGAGATATCCAACTCAATTTACGTTGTCCGGAGTAATAAAAGCCTCTAAATTAAGGGGTAAATTTGAAAGAATTTATGCCTAATCAATATCACCCTAATTCTCCGATATATAGGTTCAATCCCAAAATTCCAATAACTTTCATTTTTACAATGACCAAATTACCCCTATACAGGTCTCGCCTAGTCTAAAAAGCACCCGAAACCCAATCACTACTCCCCGAGTACTTAATTTTGATTATTTTTACCCATTTCGGAATAATCATGCATTCGAAATCATCATCCGAGTCACCAAATTAAAAATATCCCATCTCAGCCTAATATCACCCATACTTATGTCCCGATTGAGATACAGTCAAACCTTATCGCTTTTACTCACTTACGACGTAATTTGATATAATACAATTTCATTTACTTATCACACAAGTAAATATAAAATCATATATATATTAATCCATTTCTCGTTAATTAATATTTATTTAAATTCACTTTATTTCTTAAATTAATGAAGTTGTTGTGACATATGTAATTCAAATATTCTCTATTTAATTATTCTCAAAATTACGGTATTCTCAAAATTACGAGGTGTTACAGTTTGAAGCATAAACCTGGGGTTTCGAATTATGATAACTTTATGGATCTGGTGATCCGAATGAGGAGATATATATTGATGAAGATGATAATCTTTATACCCTCTGAAGGTCTCCAAAAGCTTTGGTCAGAATCCACCGAAAGCCTCAGATCTTCTAGTATGTGATCCACCTTAAGTAATTCTTTTGTGTGGACACTCTTGGTGATAAAAACTTGGTGAAATATAAGAGAAATAACTTTCTCTCCCTTCACTTCTTCATAAAAGCGTGAGAAGTATTTTTTCTCTCTCCCTCTATAATGGACATCTTGCCCCAAACCCTAGGTTACACCAATATATATAGGTATAAGTCACGGTCTTAGCCTAATTGGGTTTCTAGAGAATTTGGGCCTATTACTTAGGCAATGGAATATACTAGGGATCTAAGAGTAAATAATTAAATTGAGTTCCAAATAAATACTCAGAAGTCCCAAATTACATCCCTATAATTTAGTTTTTAGAGAATTAAAGTAAAGGTCATGTTCCTTCCTATATTTGGATTTTTAGGAAAATGCTTTTCAAGTTTATAAATCAAGTCCCTGTGGTACAATAACATTTATAAATCTAGTCCTTGTGGTACAATTGCCTTTAGTTTTTTGGTCTGTGCTAGTGGTATCATTTTTCACCATTTTTCATGGTGTTTTTAGTACATGGACTAAATTTATAAAATTATATGGAGTGCCCTATTTTTATACACTTTAAACATTATGAGGAACTTTTCCCAAAATCCCTTTTATTTTTTTCTTTAATCGTAATTAATTTTACTACATAATCACGACTGCACTCCAACTTAATTATCTCAAAATCGCTTAGAATAAAGAGGTATTTTTTTTGCAAACTTGATTTGATATATAATATGATTCCCCACATTAAGTTTTCGATACCCGCTTAGTTAAATTAATTTCTCATTAACCGATTTTAACGAACATGTAATTAATTACTTGATTTTCATATTTAACTTATTTGCTACTCTACCAGATTATAAAATAATTCCCCGGTCGGGTTTACTGGTAGAAATAAATTATATAAGTCTATCAAGGGGTATCAAAATTCAAGATCTTCTTTCGATGCGGATTCCTCCGATTATGATCTCTGACCTAGTTACACAACGATCACCCAATCTGCGAATTTTAATATTCAATTAAAAATGAAAGCTTGTGATAATAGTCAAAGCAATAACTATGCAAGAATTTCGATCTTCATAACCATCGGGATTAAGAATCTACACACCCTTTGTAAATTGTATGATATTACTCAGTCTAATCTAAATAGACCTTAGACTTGAATGCCATGGGTGGTACTGTTCAATACTTTCCTGAATGTACCGATCAAAATCTTCTTTTGAACTATCAAATAAGTTTTCGAACCGTAAAATAGGTTCTCGTAGTATGAGATAAACTAATAAGATTGCACATGCAACTATACCGATGGGATGTCACTCCCTATCTAGGTTGTGAACTGTTCAATTGTAGTAGAACTGGAATTCCAATCTCATGTGATCAAGCCAATCCCAACTCAACGGAATTCCTACTAATCTCAATTGGCCGATATAACATACAATATATTTAAAGCATAAATATAAGGCATTCTCACAAACATGATTCTTATTTTAAAATAAACTGACACACCTTTACTAAAAAGTAAACTTCATACATGGTTTTAAAAATAAAACCCCAACACTTCATACTCAAAATATACTTTTCATAACAATTATCTATGAGTTAGTCTCTAATACAAATTGTTGACTTGGAAATATACCCAGGGGGTGGATTGGGTATTTATGAGATTTATGGAAATTTCAATACTTTTTTGACTTTGTTTGAAGATTAAATGAAATATGATAAATCAATTCAAGTTTAAGCAGCTAATCAAACAGTAAATATAAATAGTTAAGAGAGGGAGAGTTTAGAGAGACTTTGCAAACCAAGGACCTTGAGAAACTTCCCTATCTTTGATTCACTAAGGAGGAACCAAAACCTCATAAGAAATTATGACACATTGTAATCCACAAACAACAAGGGAACTATACACATCCTTGGCTAAACAAAACAAAAAAGTATCCAAGGTATTATAACGCCTAAACTCATCACAACAATGACACTATCGGCCGTAAACTTACAACGAAGTTCAATTGTAAATATGAACAAAAGTTGTGTAACCAAAATATAAAATAATATTGCTCCTCAAAAAGCAACATTGATAAAAATAGGTTTACTTTATCCTTTTAGATTTGTAAAATATCTAGTAATCACAATTATCAAATAGGTTTTGGTTTGATTTTTTAGCACAAGGGGGTATTTGGTTTAGAACTTTTCTAAATAGGGGGTGAGTTTGAAACTTTGTCTCATATGGGTTTTGGTTGGAGTTTGGCTTTAATGGTGTTTTTTGGGTTTAAAACTTACACCTTGGAAATTGGTTTTGGTTCTCTTTAAAAATTCAAGAGTTTATTTTTTTATTCTTGGCACAAATGTTATTTGGGTGTGAGAACTCAACTCAACTATTCTTTGGGTTTGAAAATTTACTCAAATGGGTTTTGAGTTTTGACGCTTGGCTTCAATGGATTTGTTGGGTCAATATATCACAACTTTAGAAATGAAACTTATTTTCTCTCTCTAGAAAGCTTAAGTATAAGGGACACAATCTATGTGATAGAACTTTGCTCTTTGGACTATATTGTAGAAATCTTGTGTGTTTCAATACGAAACCCAACGGGTCCTTTTATATAGGATCATACAAAAACTAGTTGTTAGAGCTTACTTTGGTAAATTCGAGAGCTTTTAAAATTTGAAATTTGAAAACTAGCCATTGAGTTTTTGATCCACCTAGGCCCTTTGAGTCGCCTCAAAGTAGTTTGAGTCGATTTAAAGTCCCAGACCCATTTTTGAATTTTTCCAAAACCTTCAGTCTTTACCAAAATTAGAGGCACATCAATTTGAGCAGTTTAAGTCGACTTAAAGTCCACATTGAGTCGATTTATAGTGCCCAAATTGATGTTTAGAATATTTTGGGTTTATTCTACGTTTGGGAAGGTTTTATTGGTTGGTTTGAGCCAGTACATGATCATACATGTTCATTTATACTATTATAATCATTCTCTAATCACTGGAAGTTCATAGAGGATCTTCTAAAGATAAATCACTGCATTTGACTGGATGAAACTTATGATTCTTCTTTTGGTTGATGATGGTGATCATAATATTTAATTGAGATTTTTCATGCATGGTTTGATGGGAGGGAGTTCATTATACTTTGAAGGTGAGATTTTAGGAATGGGAATGCATTATCTTGATCGGTTGAGCTTGTTATACATTGAGTGAACTCTTGACTATGTTGAGAATGCATGGATCTTGATATAATTTCTAGGTTTGTGAACTTATTCAATGTAATAAACTCATGAATTGTATGGGTTTTAAGGATATGATTATCTCTTTACTTTATCTTGCTCTGATACATATTTTCTTATTCACATGCCTTTCTTGATTCTTGGTAGAATTGCTTATTATGTGTAATTGTAAATTATGATCATTATTTGGTGGGGAGAGGTCTTTGATTGTTCTTTGTAACTTTGATTATGTTGTTCTTGTTCATTCTATTTTATTTTTTGGAGGTGATGATTCTCTTGAGGTTATAGTTACTTGATTGGTACAATCCTGGAGGTATGTCTCATAATATCTTGAGTGCTTATTTTTATCTCAAAGAAATTAGAGAGAAGATAGTGAAGTGTTGTCATATATCAATTGGATTGTTGTTATACAAAACCCTTATACTTGAAAATACTTTTGTTTTCACAGACCCAATAAATTAAATCTCACCCAAACAAGTTAAAGAAATAACTATGTGAATACACCGATCCGCATATCCTCAAGGATTAAAAAATCTATGCACCCTTTGCAAATCATGAGATTATGTAAGTGTAATCTAGTTAACAACTACACTTGAATCTCACCCTTAGTCCTATTCAATACATTCCTAATGTATGGTACAATATTTCTAGAATTATCAAACAAGTTCCCAAACTATTAGACAAATGCTGGTAGTTAAGACAAACTACTAAGATTACATGCGCAACTCTATTGATAAGATATCAACTACCTATAACCGAAATCCCGATCTTTCGTGATTAAGATGAACCCAGCTCATAAGAATTCCTACTAAGTATCATTGACTGACATAACAACATTATTCATATTTCAAATGAGTTAAGATAATACATTATTAATAAATAATAGATTTCATCATACATGGTTTTAAGAATAAGGAGATTCCATCATTCCTCTAACTCTTCTATCTATGAAATATATCCACACTTTAACTTGCATCACTATTAGACCTTGGAGAAGAACATCTTGTGTAATGCAACGTAATTTGTCTCTAAAAAATCCATGCTTCCTTAGAGAAAGATAGATAGATAGATAGATAGATAGATAGATAGATAGATAAATAGATAGATAGAGAGAGAGAGAGAGAGAGAGAGAGAGAGAGAGAGAGAGAGAGAGAGAGAGAGTCCTGAAGAGTGTATAACTATTGATCACATAATCTTTATACACGGGCTTCCACTTGTTGCTACATTGATTAACTGATTATGTTTATTAAGATTCATTATTTATAATTATTTAAAGAGGAATTTTGAATTTACCTAGCATACCGTTATCATTATTTGACTTTAGGCACAATATTATCTTTTCCTTAGACTTTACCCATCATTTTTACTTTAGCGATGAAAAAGCATCGCAAGAAGTGAAAAAATATCGTTATAATTGAAAATTATGGGTAAAGTCTAACAAAAATAAATAAATTTGTGGCTAAAGTCAAATAATTATAACTATAGGTGGGTAAAGTTAAAATACAACTTATTTAAATATGCTTATCCATTACTAAGAATCAATCCAAGATAAATCTATTAATCATTTATACAGAAGTCGAAGAACCAACCCATGTTCAACCACAATCATTTAAGGTATCTTCTATACTTATTTACTTTATGAAATATTTTGAATGCCATAAGTAATAGGACTTGAGTTAGGAAGAACTCATATGAACCTTGAGGGCTTGTTCGAAACATAGGTTATATAATTTTCGGATATACGAGATCCAATATTTGATAATTATGACCTGCATAGTGGTTCATCAGGTGTAAGTTATACACCCTTCAATTGATAAGTATGCTTACAAATATATGCTCGGATATTAAAATATATTGGTTGATAGCCAACGAAAAAGTGATAAGAGTGAGTACATATCAAAGACACACCTTGTATTAAAATTTTTAAATACCATGTGCCCTTCTCAAGGCGAGACATGCTAATTCATAGCCTAGAACCTCTGCCCAATTGTACATAAACAACAATAAAGTAGGGTATATACCCTGAACGTAGGTAATTTTACAGACCACATACATCTTGTATTCCTTTTCTGTGTGTGTTTTAATTTACTTTGTCTTGCATTATTTATTTGTCTTCTACAATTTATTATTAATCACCTATAAGTTTTGTTCACTTATATTTGGTGTCAGTTATGGGAAATAAGTCCTTTTCCATATCCCTAACCAAAGCTTGATAATAAATTTCATCTCACGTCCAACACTTAAGAGGATCATCACAGATTGCATGATATCTAGGAGAATATATCTCACTCTCACAATGGAGGATCAGATCCATTGTACATTCTCAATAGGACAGTAACACTCCTAAATACCTCTATCATCCTCAAGAGAACGAATCAAACGGATATTATGGACAAGACCATCCAAGTTAGGTTTCTAAGATAATCGATGCCTACGAGGAATGCCTTCAGGACAATGAAAGAGTTTCTAAGTAGAGTCATGCAGATTACAATCATCTTAAACATCGATTTAAGATAATAAAGCGTGATCTTCGACGAGAAAAACATTGGCACCAAGAGGTCGTCACACTCCTAGCCCTCAAGTGATCAACATTCTCAAATAATAAAGGAGTTTGCAGAATCACAATGATCATTTATCATATAATAGGCTTTATGATAGATCATCAAGGCATGAAAGTAAGAAAGAGCGAGATAAGATATGAATCCTTATCCTCAAGAAGTTAGGTGGACGAGTAACCTATTTAGGGTATGTACTACAAAGGATATTGTACAATAAGCTCTCGCAGAGGGGGTGAACTAAAAATTTTACACCGTGCATGTGACACCCAACTCACCTTATTGTGTCATTGTCAATTAATTTCATGGCGATCGACTTTTTCTTATTCTAATGTTATATGTATCACATGTGTATATTCATACCAATGGCGCAAACCAAAATATTACCAAGAGATCTTGGATGATCTTTTCACAATCTGGGATAAAAGAACTTATCCGACATATGATATTCTTATAGAGTTGTACACATAATTTTGGGGTCTGACCAAATCATAACCTTTTATTTTTTTTACTATCGTCCCAAAGATGATTGGGATTGATTACTTGGAGGTCGGTGACAATAACATCCTCACTGTATGCTCGATTATTAATGTAGACACATATGGGGCTCACGTTGGGGTTGCTGATTCTCCTATCAACGCCATCTTCCGTGATTCAAAGGCGACCGTATTTGATCACTATCAAACCGACTAGAAAGTGGAGACATTCGAGCCCATGTTTTCTTTTAAGAGATCCATGTGTCCGTTTCACATTGATCTTAAGAAAAAATAAGGAGAAATAAATTCCCATGAAACTATCAAGATCATAAACTTTGACCGAGAGGATATCCTTGGGAAGCATCCTCACCGTACACACTTGGATATTATGGATATTAAGGACAATTTATATAGAGAGAAGAACTCCAAACCCCTTGGGACTTCTTGAGGCCATAAGAGGGAGATGTTGATTTATGACAGAAAGAAAGAGAACAAATATAATGATAAATATAAAGAGAAAGATAAATAGTTAGAGGGCAAAAAGGCTAAAAGGTTGAAAATCAAAATACCTCTCTAACCAAATAATGGTGGTCACCCTAAGGTTCAATCATTATTCTTTCCATTCTAGGAGACTCGTTGGGATTTTTACTTCTTAAGAGGGACGGATCTTATAACCCCAATTGACACAACCTATAGAATTATCGGCGTTAGTGTATTGTTAGCAAGGCATTCATTCTTCCACCTGACACGTCGGTCCTAAAAAACCATAGGGATGAGGGTCTCCCAAAATAGGGGATGTAACACATGGTATTGGTACGTGTTGTACATATTGTTTTTTCTCAAGTTTTATTTAATACCTTAGTTTTATCGAGTACTTTGACTTGTAATTTTGTGGGACATATAAGATATCTAAGAGTCGAGCAACAAGATTCCCCGATTAGTAGAGATTAATAACATTTGGAATGATAATTCTAATCGGATGAGCAACTATATCTCTAAAAAAGATAATAAAACTTTCATTCTCATTGATCGAATGAAAGAGATGTTCCAATGCAAATAATAAATACAAAAGAGGGTGAAATCATCCAATTGGCATATGGATAGGCGAACTCCTAGTTCATAGAGATGAAGAAGACTCACTCTTTATTGTAAGGAACTTTGATTCTTAAGGGTATGATGTCCTTGGCTGTCGATCTAGAGAAATAAAAGAAGAAGATCGAGGAAGTTGCTCATATAGTGAGAAAGTAGGGGCTTATATGGAATATTTGTATCTCAGGCCAAACACACAAATTTACTTTTACCAGATTTTATCTTGATTTAAGTTATTGTGCATAAAAAAATTCAGTCTAAATTAAATATTACAATCCACATAAACAAACTAACCCAAACAGAAAAATATTAAGGAAAAATCACTTTCAGACAAAACCTAGATTTCAACATTGTGAAAGAGTTTGACAGACACTAGATGACTTACAAACTACTTAGATCTCCACTAAGTATAATGCATAGTTATTTAAAGCTTCAACAAATACGACATAGTCTAGCACCGTCCACAACAAGCCGCTCTTGCCTCGGTATCCACCGATCAGCCTCAAGAATCTCAATTCCTTTCTTCTTCATCAATAGAGCCTTAACTCCACAATTCAACAGTAGAGAAAATCGCAATAAGGGTTCCTAAACTTGGAATTTGTTCTTCTTGATTTGGAAAATTGATCCTCAAAGATCCAAGGGGTTTAGATGAAAAAGAATAGAGTTTGATCACAAAAAGAACTCTAAAAAGGCTTTGAGAAAAGTCTAATCCCGTATCTCTATTTATAGGGAAATTTGTTGTAAAGAGATAGGCATTAGAGATTTGTAAAGATGTTTAAAAAATACTCGTGTACTCGTTCGGACGATCGGGTACCTTGTTCGAATGATCGGGTACCTTGTTCGAACGGCCTCGTACCTCGTTCGAATTTGGTACCTCATCTCGTTAGAGCGTGTTTCCAACGAAAATTCGAAAGAAATTCTAGAGCATACCCAAAAGACGACGTTCTAAATCTCGTTCGAACATAGGAAATCGTTCTAACGACGTGCATAATCTCGTTCAACCGACATATCTATCTAGTTCAAACTCTTTTTAAAATAGCCCCTGGATAATTAAAATCTTTACCAATCCTCCTCAAAACTCTTCTAAATGATGTTGTGATGAACGATCTTCAATCTTTCAAATGTCATCAACTTCTTCTCTTTGAATACGTGGAAGTAGTTACAAAGGTGCAGTGAGATAAGCCAAATAAAATAAATTTGAGAAATTATAAAACTAGCTCTTACAAATCTCCCCCTTTGGCTATTCCGATACAAAACACAAATGGAAGCCAAATTGACCCCTAAGACTAATACAACTAATGCCCTCCCAAATTAAGAAACGGAAATGCATAAATGTACAGGTTTTCAACTGAAAAGTCTTCATCTTATGTTGTCCATGAAATCATCATCAAGGCGAAATAACCTACACACAAGAGACAAAAGAAATACTATAATGTGTACGAGTTTAAAATAAATAAATAAATAAACTTCCCCTCAATTTGTTCTCCCATCTTTTTTTCGTAATAGACAAAGGGTTAGAAACTAAACCTGAAAGCATTAACATCACCTGAAGAAGGCAATATAGCATCACAAAGATAATGATTAATGCACATGCAATGAAATTTCAAAAGCCATACCAATAATTTTGATTTTTTTTTAAAAAAAATTCAAGTATAAAAATAAGGTATAACAAGTACATATAGGTACAAAATACATAATACCATGGAATAACACTAAAATATCCGAATCATGAAATTAAAATGTTATTTTGTGAACATTTTTCATAGGTAAATCAACATAGACATTCATGACATATGCACACAAAGTCATGAGATACTTCTAAAGAAAGAACTCAATTTCAACGTTATCTATATTTATGTTGAACTTAAATGAAATTGACTCGAATCATGCAACATGCCATGAATTTAAATGCTTCTCAAATCAGTAACGCCAAACTATTTAATGCTTTTCAAGAAAGTTCATTGTGCAAACCTATTGATCTTTTACTTTATAACACCCTCAAAATCTCTCATATATAAGAATTCACTCTTAAATATTTTGAAGAAATCATAATGCTCATATGTGGCGAATCATCAATAAAATATAAAATTAACCTTAGCACTTATATTTTTGTGTGCCGTTAATCTTTTAGGATCTTTTTGCAATCGATGGCTTTTAACATAAAGAGAATTCTTCTCTTTCAGAGCTCCTTTCCATTGCCTAATGAATAAACTTTTTTGGGAAATGAAATCCAAGTAATGGTTCTTACATGCAAAACTTTTCTCTTTTTACATTTGGTTCATTATTAAGTACGATTGAGATGAGAACACTGTATTCGACATATGATAAGTAAGCACAATGTTTAAAAAATCCGTGCACATGTGCAATAAAGGTGATAAAGAGTCTATCATGCATAAAGTAATCATCAATGATCAACTAAATGCTATTCACACATTATTAACCACACTAACAAAATGAATCCATATCTCAAAATACCATGAAAATGTCATATGAATGGATAGAATGTAGGGGTGATCTGAATATCTTAAATGTACATCCATATATGATGAAAAATGAAAATACAAAAATTTTCTTATCTATTTCAAAATTTTTATGAAAATAAAATCTTTTCGGAAAATTTTAAACTTTTTATTAAAAATCGAAAATCTTTTTTGATTTTCAAAATTATATCAAAAGAAAAAGCATCGATATAAATACATAGAAGTACCATCTAACAATAGGGATAAAAGATATAAACATACTAATCACTCTATACTAGATAGAGTACACGAACTCAATCATTTGTTTGAGAGGAGTTCTTAAGAGGAATAGGCATCCATTGAAATTCCTTTATCAAACTTTGTGAAGTTTTGACCAAAAACTCTACTTGCTCTTGAAAACTCTCAAAATCTCTACAATCATGTGTGTGAGCATTAGTAGGAACACATACGTAATACCCTGTACTATTTATGGATATTTAAATTACATGAGTGGGTGTAATTTAATAATTTAATAATTTAAAGTAAATAAGATGGACCAATTATATTTCATGTCGCAGGTGAATAAAAGCGATAGGTGATGTTATTTTATGCGAAAAATACGTGTGAAGATGTGTTGGGTTTAAAACGTGAACTTTTGATAAGTGACTCGAATGAGAATTTCGAGTGCACGATTGGTCTCGGAAGGGCCGAGATAGTCAGATTAGAGTAATCGGGGATAGTGTTTGGGTTTCGGGGGCTTTTTGGATCAGTAGGGACACATATATATGTATACGCATCAATTTTGGGTTTATTAAGGGATAAACCCTCGTTTCTCTCTTATAAGTCACGAGAGAAGGAAAATTAAAGAAATGAAGAAGAAGGAAAGAAAGGAAGGAAAAAAGGGAGAAAATAGAAGATTTTCGGCCAAGATCCGACGGATTCCGGCAAGAGATCGTCGGATTTATCACTACACCAAATATGCTAGATTGTCACGGTCATTGACCGTGAGAAGTCTAACCTGTCAAGGTCAATGACCATGATAATTCTGGGGGTGACAATTTTTGTTGTCAAGGACTTGTCACGGTCTTTGACCTTAATAAGTTTTGTCATGATCAAAGACTATGACAAATCCATGACAACCTTTAAAAAATTATCACAGTCAATGACCATGACAAGCCCATGAAAACTTTTCTTTATCACAAACTTATCACGGTTAATGACCGTGACAAATCTGGGAAGAATTTGAAAAGCATCTACTGGGCAGTTTGGCCACTGCCACTGCCTAACAGTATATTTGTACCTGTTATAGCAAAATTGTATCTGTTCAAATAGCATATATCCAAATAAAATAGAAAGAATGCACCAATTCATTGCATATATATTTTCATATTGAAATGTTCAAATCAAAACAATTCAAATATAATCAAGTGTCCAAATAAAAATATATACAAATAATGTCACGACATAGTGTCTGGGGCAGGTTCGAGGAGGAAGGAAGGACACACGAT
The DNA here is from genome assembly GCA_949130495.1 of Sambucus nigra. Classification (NCBI taxonomy): domain Eukaryota; kingdom Viridiplantae; phylum Streptophyta; class Magnoliopsida; order Dipsacales; family Adoxaceae; genus Sambucus; species Sambucus nigra. Next base: position 592,616,482 of record OX422208.1, read on the forward strand.
ATACGTATTGAGACACCCCTCAATATGCATCACGCCGCATTATTTTTGCAACCACAATACGGAGTTCTCCTTTTTGGGTATCATACGTGTGACGAGCACCTTAGCCTTGATGTTTTGAAGGTTACGTCCATGAATTGACATAACCTCGACGGTATTTGGGTCCCTCAACCCTCTTGCTATCCGCTGGACATAACATATGTCGCGTAAAAACACACTCGGCTAACCGATTGTTGACATAGGCTGCTAGACGGGAGCCAAGTAGGGGATTTGATCATCAAGCTGTGAGTCCGCATGTATCGGTGATGAAGAAGTGATGTCCACATCCTCATCCTCCTCCACCTACTTATCCTTCCCTTTGCCCTTGCCCTTTCCGCCCAACTGATGCTTCATGAATGCATACATATCTAGGATAATTGCCCCAACCTTGATAGCTTCGCGTTATGCGTGTCCACCTGACGAGCCAACTCGGTGTTACTCGTCTCCATTTCGGTGATACTAGATGTCCCACTCGTGATCTCAACCCTAGTCCTCCCCTTACGATAAATGCCAAGCACTTGGCTGAGTGCGTCCGTGGACAAAGATGCCTTGTCGGCATTAGACTGTGACTCATGCACTTCCTTAAAGTTTGCCTGAAATGATAAAAAGCACACGATTAGTTAAATAAGTAAATAAAAAAATTATAACGTAATTCACAAAAAATAAACGGTTGGATTACTTACAATCGTGGTCACGAAGCTCGGGGACACCTCCTTATCCTTGCCCTTCTTCGTTCGAATTGCCACATAGGCATCGAGCCTATGTGGACTACCACCAGGGCCACTCCCCATCCCCTAAAATAAAATAATTCAAAATTAGTAAGTAACGCAAAGTAAAATAATGCAGAAAAATATATTTATATAATTATAGAAAAATAAAAACCTACCATCCGATGCTCCATCTCGGCGTAAGACGTCCGACCGGAGTAGTGCACGTCCGTATTTTTCGCCCAATTTTCCTTTCCCAATTCTGGCTCCTTGATCTCATTGTCAAGGAACTTTTACCAATGTGCTAATGCGATCGGCTCCTTCAGCGGGACGGACTCGTGCATTCTCATAAATGGACTCCCGGGTCTTCCCAAAGTACTGGGCCCGCAAATTCTTCATCCATGTCTTGTGTTGCTCCCTTAACTTCTCCAACACAGAAACATGGAGTTCTGGGGGCAGGCTGAATTATTCCTTTCGAAGAAATATAAAAAAAAAACAATGTAAGTGTTAGTCGCGAATCAATATAAATATAAATTGAAATATAAATACATTACCTATAGTCCAACCAAAATAGCTAACTTTATCTCATTTGGCACCTCCCTTCAACTAGTGTACCCTGGGTCGATAATCGTCTTCACCATCTTGAGGGATCTAGTCAATAAGTCCGTCTTGTTCTCAACGACCATTCCCAATTTGCCCCATTTGGGGAGCCTAGGGGTCGAGGATCCCTCGTCGCTTACGCTACCACCGAGCCCTGAAGAAGTCATCATCATTATCATCATCATCATCCTAGCCCTAATCCCAGAAGGAGACATTTTTTGTAAAAATTATTTTTATTAGTACAAATCCAACTGAATTAGAAGAATACAAATGAATTAGAAGACACACAAACATTTTATGTGGTTATGCCACTCTCGAATGGATCGTGACACGAAGTAATTTTAGAAAATAATTGAAAAACTCCCCCCACACACACCTGCACACACACACACACACACATACAATGAAAAGAGAGAAAGAGAGAAAATGATCAAGTACTAATGAATTAAAAGCAGTAAACTGATGTCCGATAAAAGCATTAAACTATTGTCCGATAATTGGAATACTTATTAAAAATTTAAAAATTGTTTCAAATTCGGGTTATCATAAAAAATGGATTGATATTCGGTAGGAGCAGACAAAGTCATCCACACCACTGTTTAGATGCTTTGGAACATGTAGGACAATTGACCATGACTTGTTGATATTCTCAAAGTAAAACACTTGCTTGACCTTTTGAAATTCACAAATAAATGGCCCATCGCTCACGTGTTCGTTGCTCTTCAACTTGGACAAGTCAATCATGATCAAATTGGTGCCAAGATTGACTTTACAAGCATTTTTATCCTCAACTCTTACTCAATCACAGTAAAATACAACCTATTTGAAGCTTACATAGTCCAATTTAAATACATTTCGAATTACACCATAGTAAGTCATTCCAGCTTCAACGAGCTTCTTATCTTTTGCGCTCGCTCGAAAGAAAGTAAGAGCCTTGTATGAAATGCCCGAGTTATGTACATTTGTATTTACCTCGTACACTCTTGCGCCGAATACGTAATCGTTTAATAGATACTTTTTGTACTCTTGTGCCATAAACAAGGGTCTAGTGGCTAGACGAGCAAGCCTTGATGTCACATCACCGTCTTTAAGAGCTGAGAATATAGATTAGTTAATTAGGTTAGTTGTAAAGTTTTATTGTAATGTAACGTTATATAATAACCATTTTCATTATAATTACCTCGTGTGACAACCATAGCCTAAAATCGCTGTCTGATTGTGCCATTGTTTTTCATCTTTTATTGTTCTCACAGGCTTCATATTTTCTGCATAAATTTAATGTGATGAACGTATTACAAAATTAATCATGTATAAAATAATCTAAAATAATGTAAAACTTAATACAATTTAAACTTAATTTTTCCATTCTTCGACATCTTCATGTGTGTCAAATAAATAACGTGCTACTTGTTCATGTTGCAAACTCGTTAATTTCACTCGTTTGCCCTTCACACGACCACCCTCATTGACGAACTCATCAATGTCATCAACACTGATCGAGTCAGGCATATATTCCTAAGTATAGATTGATGACTTCACGGTGATGTATTCCTCTGTAATTGGTCCTGGAATGTATCATGTATTCTTGACGTAATATTTGAAAACATTCATCAATATTTCAAAAGGATACATCCACTGATATCTAACTGGACAACAAAGAAGTGCCTCGTCGCATGGGTGTACCAACAAGTGAACACTTATGTTAAATAATGATGCGAGAAAGTACTTCTCCAACACACAAATCGCTTCGGTCACCGCCAATTTTACGGCCACTATGTGTTCTTGATTGACTACCTTCTCACACAAAAGTGACAAGAAGATACTAATTTGCATAATAGCCCTCCACAAATCCTTATGCTTGGAGAAACAGTGATTAAACAATAGAGGAACAAATTGCATGATCACATGCCAATCGTGGGACTTATACTTATGTAAATCATGGGTAGCATAATTCACAATTCTTTGCAAGTTGGACGGAAAATTAGATGGAACCTTCAAATTATATATTGTGTCTAAAAGAACCTTCCTTTCCCCACTCGTCAAAGTAAACGCATCAGGGGGAATTATTGTCCTTACCCTCTTATCTTCTTTCAACCATAGTCGTGGCTTAAGTTTCAACGATTTAAGGTCTTTTCGTGCATTTTCTCCATCCTTCGAATGACTCCCCCCAAGGCATGTGCCCACAATATGTTCAACGATGTTCTTCTCTGCATGCATCAAATCCAATACATGGCGCACTGGGTTATTCTTCCAATAAGGCAAGTCAAATAAAATTGACCTCCTAGACCATGCCTTTCTTGTCTGAGTTTCATTCCCTGTTGGGGTTTGACATTCTTAAATTTAGGATTTTTACCAGTCATGTCACTTCCAAAATTAACCAACCCAACATCGGTCCACTATAATCCAACAGCAACAGCAACAACAATCCAACAAATGTGTATCCCGTACTCTTTCTAATTCATCTACTCAATTAATTCATGTCATCACATCTTATAAATATATCATCATTAAAGCTATACAATTAAAGTTACAATTAAATCTATATTTTATTGTTCAATTTGTCTGTTTTAACTATCACTGTGTAGTATTAATGTTTAACAACTTAATTCTGAATTCCAAAACAACAACATCTAATATGTACAATTACTAAAAATCCTAAACATTAATTCAAACTAACTACTTACTAATTCAAAACCAATAATTAATAAAGGCTCCTAACTCATTTATATCCAATTAAAGTCATCATTAAATTAACAATAATAATTATAAGTCCCAATTTCAATTCCTATTATGACTATTCTGTGAGAAAAATCTCAGCATATATTTGGGTATTTATACTTAAGGGTACAACATATATTTGGGTATATACACATTAATCAATACACACACACACACACACACGCACCCCTCCCCCACCCCCTGCCCCACTACTCCCCCCTTCCCCCCACCACATACACACGTACACACACGCACCGCCTTGCAAACACACATAGACACACACACTCACCCACCTACACACACACACACACCCCACCCTCATACCCCCAGCACCACCACCCCCCGCTCCACCCCTGGCCCCTCCCCCCACCACACACACATACCCCCACTCACACACACCTGTACATGCACACCCACACATACATATACACACCCACACATATATACAAAGGACAGAGAGAGGAAAAAACCTAAAAATCGCTTTAAGAGAGAGAGAGAGAGAGAGAGAAGTCTCTTAGAGAGAGAAAGAGGTAGGGAAACCAAAACAGTGGGAAAAAAGGAGGGGGAGGGTTTTTTTTACTGAAAAATTTGTCACGGACTTGTCATGTCTTTGACCATGACAACTTTATAAGATTGTCACGGTCATTGACCGTGACAAGCCTTTGTCACGGACTTGTCACGATCAATGACCGTGATAAGGGTGGCTAACTAAAGGGTGCCAATTTGGCCATTTTAGTGTAGTGTATCCAATAAGCCAAATATTTAACTTGCTTCAATGATTTAAGTGTGTTTATTTTTCAATTATAGTTGGTGTGAAAACTATTAGATTTTGGGTTTGGGATTCTTGTACAAAATGGGTTTTTGGAAGATGATTTCATATGATTTTGTTGTGATAACAATCCTACATAAAATATGTGTTAGGATCCATGTTAATGGTGTGAATTTTAGTGAGAAAATGGAAGGGTTGCATAAATAATAATTAGGGATTAAATTTTTAAAAATGGATGAATTCCATGAAATTAAATAATTGTTGGTTTTAGATAAATGTGTTGGTTTGGGAGATTAGAAACCTTAAATCTTGGATTGGATGAGAGTTTGAGTGAATTTCGTAGAAAGCAAAAAATCTAGACAGATCGGACTGGTCCATTTTTCCTGGTCATCGGTTCAGCTCGATTATGATCGGACCGGTCCGTTTTCTTGGAAACCGGTTCGGACTGGTTTTGACAGAAAATCTAAGAGGTTTTTTTTTCTTGGCCTAAAAAGGATTAGAGATTAATTCCTTTTGTATATAAATAATAGGGATCCTATATAGAGTGAGAGGGCCTCTAAAATATTAATTGAGTAATGTATAAATCTCGGGTTAGTGTGAAAAAAATTCGGGGAATAGATTGAATGAGCGTTTAGGGCGAACAACATTTCAGGAATTATTCGGCGGGTTCGTACCTATATATATATATATATATATATGAGTAAAATCTTAAGGTGCAAATAGGATGTTATAAGAATACTAGCTAGATGTGATAAGCTAATATACGAGAATTTATGTGAGAATTCTATCATAAGTGAGTGAATACTTATGGGAGTAAAATAAGTTGTATGTATACTTATGAATTATTACGAATTGGTAAATTCAGGATTTTAGGCGAATGCCATGAGAGATAGGCATAAATAGCCGGATTTGATGTGATATATATATATATATATATATATATATATATATATATATATATATATATATATATATATATATATATATATATATACGTGCATAGAGACAATATATATATATATAAATGATATGTTTACGAATATATCTGTGTGTGAATGATATATTTATGTGAAGTATACCCCTCTAGTGCTAGCATGGAAAGTTACGCGATGTGGGTGAATCCACTGGCTTGAGGAGTGGGGTGAGTATAGACCCAGGTCATAGTCGTCCAGTTATTATATAGTATGATTTTATTATGAGTGAAACGTCTTGGGTATGATTCGGTCTCACTTTCAGGTGAGGAACTATGACCGCTTCCCCTATGTTTATGTTTAATTTAGGGTTCGGTGTGAGATTCCGACATGGCTGCCCAGGAGAATATGTGAGAAATTCCCTGGAGGATGACAGCATTCTAGAGATTACATCCATTGAGTTATAGCTCTGAGGGATGGTTGATATACTTATATAGTGTGCGATATATAAGTATGGATATACTTGATGTGTATAGTGTGTGTGTATATATATATACTAAAACAAGGAAAGAAATGTGAGTTAATTTCTAGTTTATCCGGGAGTATAAAATTCAGAATAAAATATGTGATACGTATATAAAGATGAGAATATTATATACGAGATTGAGAACACTAAAATTTAAATAGTGTAATAATTAGTGATAGTTATTTTATATGAAACGAGTAATTGACAAGTGAGAATTATAGTTTATAAGCTCGGGCGAAAGCTTAGAATATTACATACACGGGTTGTTGAGATAGCGTATGGTAGTTAGAATTTTGGCAAGATGATAGTTAGGATGGATAGCGTAACTAAGGGGTTTAAAATACATGCGATAGGTGCACAGTGTTAGATTAGAGGTGAGGGTATCTCATGTGAGTGCGACACGAATTTAAATATGTAGAGTATCATATTTTAAATATTAAAGTATGTTAAGCACTTGCTAAAATAATTTTCAAAACCCGGGCTTTGATCCGTATCTATTTTTCTTTTTTTCCTCCTTTGTGTACTTTTTAGGTGTCCAGATATATGGATGCCAGGATGACTATCCCTTCGAGTCAGATGTTACTATCGCAACTGTGGATGTTGGCAGGAAATTCTTTAGACGCTTCTTTCCTTGTGATCTAGATAGGAGGTATTGTCATTATAATCGGGCATGTTTCCCAACTGATGTCATTTATTTTATTTATAGCTATTTTATTTTACGCTTATTCGATATGGTTGCATAAATGTTTTACCAAGAAGTTATCGGTTATTTATTTATTCATTTCAATTGTGGTTTATATCTTTGTATGGTTGGATTTTATTGTGCGCTTAAGTTAAAAAGATTAGAAAGTTTAAAATTTGACGTCAGGCCTAATAGGTTATTAGTAATTAATTGGTTTTCAATAGTGATGCTGAGAATGAACCCATTTGAGATTCCAGTTTAATTTGATATAGGACTGATCACCCAATATTTTATTAGGCGGGGTGTCACAATATGCGGGGGATCATGCAGGATCATGTGCAAGAACTCGTGTGGAAGAGAATCGAGGAACATGTGTGTTATAAACTCTCCCTAGATTTAAACAAAATTCCCTAAGGTGATCTCTTTGTTTAAAATAGGAACAAACATAAGTCGACTTAGGTCTACCTTATTTAAAATTCCTAGAACGTGCTCTCCTTAGTGGGTTCGGTCTTATAGGTGGATTAGGACGAGGGCCATAAGGATCCATCATAAACTCGGTAACTGACTCAGGTTCGACATGGGGAGTGGATGCACCGTCATAACCTATTCCTTGCCTCTCGTTAAAACCTAATGCGGGAGTGAGGAGCATCTTTCCAAACTTTTTAGATGTGCCCTCTAAAGTGACCTTGACCTCCCGAGCACATTTGAGATCTTTATCAAGTTAGGATACAAGAGCTTCAAGTTTCTCACGAGTCTCCAATGAAGCTTGAAGATCTCTTGTAAGACTAGCCACAGTGTTGGTAAAATCGGTCTTCTCCTTATTACCACAATAAATTTCTTGCACAAAGGAACTTTTAACTTCTCGAGTTAACTCACTGACGCCTCACATCACTCTCTCTCAAAGCTATCACCACCTTCTCTAAATCAATCACCCTAATAGTCAAACTTCTATTTTTCTTTTTGGTTATTAAAGACTCTTTTTAAAGTTCGGTGTATGCTTTTTGAAGGCCACTTTCTCCCTCACATAAGATCTCCTCATCACTCTCACTCTCTCATGAATGCTTTGGTAAAGTGTCGAGACTATCATGTTTAGAAATATCCTCACCAGCATGGGAGGGACTCGTAGTGCTAACATTACTAGCCATGAACTTAAGACATGGTTCATATGGTGATTCATCCCCAAAATCCACCGACACGACGTCATTATCCTTAAGAGTGGATTTGTATGCAACTTTTCCTTTGCTCTGTCTCTTTAGCTTAGTGGCACACTCGTGGGCATTACAACCCTTGTCCTCACACTCACAACATCTCACCCCGTCTTTCTCACAAACATCCTTGTCCTCATTTCCATTTTTTTCTCCAAAAACTTTTGTTTTCTTTGTTACATTTGAGAAATTTTTTGAATTTTTTTGCAAATAAGGCAAGATCATCAAGTTCAAAATCACATTTCGACTCAAAATCACAAACTTTTTTTTCTTTAGACTGGGCCTTTAAAGAAATACCTATTTCCTTTTTCTTTTTAGATTTGGGGAACATATCGACTTCTTAATTTGAAGGTCTCATAAGAGTTCATCTAACCTACGAGTATCTAAAATTCCCAAAGAATTAAGGACAATGACATTAGGAATAAAATGAGACGGCATGGATATTAAAATCTTTTTTATGACCCTCATCTCCAGAATTTTCTCACGCAAAATTAAACTAGAGTTGACAATATCAAACTAAAAATTCATCAAATTACTCAGTTTCTAGCATAGTAATGGTCTCAAACTTTGTGGTGATATTTTGAAGCTTAGAATCTTTAACAGCGTTGGTACCATCATGAGTGAGTTGGAGAATATCCCATGCTTCCTTAGACGTGATGCACGTCATAATGTGATAGAACTCGTCAGGATGATCGCTCCAAAAATGGCACTCAAATCATGAGAGTTAAAATTACTCCATTTTAATTCATCATCCGTATAAGAGGTGACGGGTTTGGGACTTATGACATAGCAATTAGCCACAATGGGTGGTTTCCACCCTCTTTCACACACAAGCTAAACATTTCAATCAAAAGATTTCAAAACTGACATCGTCCTAGCTTTCCAATAAGCATAATTTGACCCATAAAAAATAGGAACCCTATCATACAAATTATCCATATAATCCCAATTTAAAGTCCACATAGCAAATAAGTGCAACTAACTTTGATACCGATATGAAAGATTTGGTATCCAAAAATAATTTGTAAAAATTAGGATCACACGATATTTTAGTGCAACCTGCTCTGATACCAATTTGAGAAAGAGGGGGCTTATATGGAACGTATCTTAGGCCAGACACGCAAATTTACTTTTTACCAGATTTTATCTTGATTTAATTTAGTGTGAATGCAAAATTAAGTCCAAATTAAATATTCCAAACTACATAAACAAACCAACCCAAACAAAAGAAGATTAAGGAAAAATCCCTTTCGGGAAAAATCTTCAATTTCAGTAATGTTTAAGAAAAGACATAGACTTGATGATTAACATACTACTTAGAGATTCACTAAGTATAACACGTAATTGTTCAAATCTTCAATAGATATGGCATAGTCCAACACCGTCCACAGCAAGCATCTCTTGCCTCGATATTTACTGATCAACCTCAAAAATTTTAATTCCTTTCTTCTTCAACCGTAGAGCCTTGACTCCACAATTTAGTAGTAGAGAAAATATCTATAAGGATTCTAGAACTTGGAATTTATTCTTCTTGATTTGGAAAAGTGATCTTCAAAGATCCAAGGGGGTTGGATAAAAAAGAATAGAGTTTGATCACAAAAATAACTCTAAAAAGGCTTGGAGAAAAGTATAATCCCGTATCTCTATTTATATGGAAAGTTGTTGTAAAGAGATAGGCATTAGAAATTTGCAAAGATAATTTTTTAATAAACAAAAACTCACATACTCGTTCGAACGACATGGTACCTCATCCGAACGTGGTACCTCATCTCGTTAGAATGTGTTTCTAATGAAACTTTGAACGACATTACAGAGCGTACCCAAAATGCGACGTTTCTGATCTCGTTCGAATGTGGAAACTCGTTTTAACTATATAGGCCCAATTTCATTCAAACGACATAACCATCTCGTTCTAACGAGTTAGCAAAATTTGAAAAAATCTTTAAAAATTCATTAAAAAATATTTTGAAATCTTTTTATTGCAAACTCGTTTTCAAAATAGCCCCTGGATCATTAATGTCTTTACCAAAGCTCCTCACAACTCTTCTGAATGATGTTGTGACGAACGATCTTCAATCTTTTAAATGTCATCAACATATTTTCTTTGAATACATGGAAGTAGTCATGAAGGTGCAGTGGGGTGTAACGGGACGAGCCAAATAAAATAAAATTGAGCAATTATAAAACTTTCTCTTACACAAGGCCTATGATGAAGGCTTTGATGGTGGTGACAAGGATGTCGACACCCAGTTGGACTAATATGAGTTAGTGGCCTTTCATAATGGATGGGTTTACAATTTAGAATAAAGAAATGTTTGGAAGTTGATGAATCTATTAAAGTGAATTACCCACTTCTCAAGCAAGTGAGATTCGGAGTCTTCGTTGACCCCTGTCCAAGAGGTGGATTAAGTCGACCAATAGGTTGCATTCATGGGGGATCAGGGGGTGGTCACCCTTAAAATTTAGGAATATTTTCTCTTTTTACCTTTTTTACTTAAGTATGTAAGGCCTTGATCCATTTTGAAAATTTTCATTATACGCCTTATTGACCTATGGTCATTTAATTCTACCAATGATTGTTTTTTGCTAGCTTCTCTTCTATTTACTTGATTTCTATTTGTATTGTTCAAATGCAAAAAATAATCACGACAAATTTATGAGACAAACATAATTTATAAGTGAAATGCCAGTGGTCGACTTCACACACTTATGGGAGTTATAAACTAATGATAGTAAATATTCTTATCAAATTGTCAATCCATCAACAATGAGTTAAGTGTTAGTATTCAATTCACTTGGTGAAAATTAAGTTGACATAAGTCACCGATTTAATTATTCCATGATAGGCTTAAGAGTTTACACTCAACTTGAAAAATTCGTTTTCAAGTTGGATCGATCTTATAGTCTTGTATGATTTTGATGACTTTAGGTCTGTCTTAATCGTAAGTGATCATTTTCACATTCTAAGGAAGCTTGGAATTTCTTTAGTCCAGGTGTACTTGAGGCCGACTTACTGTACTTAGGTTTTTTCCAATTATATTTGGGTCACTCCAGCCTGTTCTAGGCCGATTTAACCCGTTTAAATGATTTATACTGCTTTAGGCTCGTCAATGGGTTAGGTCTAAGCCCAGACCCGATCCAAACTCGGGACTTATAATAGGGTCTGAGCATATTTTTTGGACCCGATTCCTGAAAACCCGAAGACCCGTTTATTGTATGGGCCAGGTCTGGATCCTATACAAAATTCGGACCCGAAGACCCGCCCCGCCTTGTACATTATTTTATATATAAATATATATATACACACACACACACACACACACACACACACTAGAGGATGCCCGTGCCGAGGGCACGACGATTAATTTGCCCCCATGATAAAACCCAACTAATGATAACCCCTTTTTTTTTTAAAAAAAAAAACACCTTTAAAAAAATAAAAGAAAAAAATAGTTAAAAAAATGAAAAAATAAATACTTTAAAAAAAAATATTTAATAAGAAATTAATTAAATTTAATAACACGCATTAAAAAAATTAATAACGTGTATTTAAAAAATAATAGTATAATAGTATATATCGGTATATGATAGTATATAAAATAGTATATAATATATGCTTTTAGCATGATATTTTATGCATGCATGAAATATATGCATGTTATGTAGCATAAAATACATAAAATATCATACATATAAAAGTAAAAATATCATACATATATTTTATAACATACATAAGCTATCATATTATACGTGTATATATATATATATATATATATATATATATATATATATATATATATATATATATATATATATATATATATCACACACACACACACACACATTATATTTATAAATATATCTTTATCAATATAGGATGTAAGTATTATATATAAAAACATATATTTATGTATATAATAAATATATGTTTTATTCATACGAATCATATACTATATTACATTACAAAATATTTTAATCTAAGATTAAAAAATAAATAAGGGGGATAAAATAAATGTATATATCTGGTCAGACCCGAACTTGGACCCGATCCGATACGATTTCGAATCTGGATCCAATATTGTAGATTCGATTAAGACCTGACTCGAATCCGAATCCGATTGAGTTCCTACTAAATGGATCTGGATCTCCCTAGATCTGGTTCGGACCCGACCCGTTGACAGGCCTATCCCATTTATACTAAGCAGGTTTGGACCTTTTTGGCTAAACTGATATGTTTAAGACCCTTACAACTTATTCTAAGTAGTTTTTCCCCTATTTAGTCAGATCTAGTATGTTCGAGATCAATATTTCTTATTTATAACATATTTGGTCCTCTTTAGTCTGGTATAATATAATATAGACCAATCCTACTTATTTTAATTAGGTTTGTCCCTTTTTATTATGGTCTAATATATCCTAGATCAATCTTGATTATTCTAAACAAGTCGCGCGCATGGGGTCTTTAATGTTGTGAGTTAAAGAATGTCATTGTATATGTAGATAGGTGAAACAGTAACGAGGCTAAATATCGAGACTAACATTTTATTGCTAATAAGCCTTGAACACTGATCATTCAACTAACTGAAAAACTAAAGTTAACTAAATCTTCAATGATAAAAATTTGTCATGTTTATAGAATTACATTACCTAGGAACTGATGTTCCATCAAACTCCTCTAAATGATAAGACTTTATTCCTTATGCTAGAGCGATCCGATAGGGCCCCTACTAGTTCGGGGTTCAACTTTCCCATAGAAGGATTTCTTTCCCTTATCAATATTGTTTTGAGAACTAATTCTCTGGAAAAAAATTGAAGGTGTATGACCTTATTATTGTGATGCTTGGTAAGCTCTTATTGGTAAGCTATTAAATGAATGATATATTGCTCCCTTTTTTTTTCCTTTAGGTCTAGTTCAAGAGCTACTTAGTCTTTCACTGCAAATAAATGGTTAATTATGATTGGTTTATTAGGGACGACCTTATAAATCGTCCCTAAAACTCACTATTTAGAATGGCTATTAAATCCGTCCTATATATATACACTATTAGGGATAGGTAGGTCCATTTGTCCTATATAATGCATAAATTAGATTCTAAACATGACAGTTATATTGATGTTCCTACAGTGTTGTCCTTTAAAACCTTTTAAGGGAAAAATGTTTTCCCTAAATTATATGCGGTTCCCTTTATCCTCAAAATCATTTCCCCCCGCATAACACGTTTACTCCCTCTCACCCCCTCAATTCTCACCCTCCCAATGATTCTCCCAGCGATCAAAGCCGAACTTTTTCTCCCTCATAGTTCGATGACATCTCTCTCATAGTCTAACAACATCTTCTCTCTCTCATAGTCCGATGACATCTTCACTCTCTCAGTTCAACAATATTTTTTGGTAATTGAGCCCCCAATCAAACACCATTCAAGAGGTATCCCCTACTCAGGAGGTATGGTTATCATACTCTAAACTTCATTATTAGATCCCCTGTTTAAGAGGTACTCACATATAAATACACATTTTCGTTGTTTGATTTATTTTTTCATGTTATGTTATAATCTAAGCATTTATGTTTTGGTTATTATTATAAATATTTGTGCCCTAATTTAAATTTCTTTAATATTATTTTTAACATATAAATTTTGGTGAATAATTAGTTCTATCCATCTTGTTTATTTTGTGTTAGATTTAGTAAATTGTTAACATATAAAATAATTAAGAACAAACTCCCACTTCATAGGATGATAAAAAAATTATAGTATATTTCCCCCCTCCTCATCGAAAATCCTGGATCCGCCACTGTCTATGGGCCACCTAGAATGAGGAAAACACTTCTTGCGAGGGCAGTGGCTCATCACACTGATTGCACCTTCATTAGGGTTTTTGGTTTTGAGTTACTGTAAAAATACATTGGGGAAGGTTCTAGGATGGTTAGAGAGGTTTTTAAAATGGAAATGTTTGTTTAGACTCTTTGATACCATCTATACTTTATTATATTTGAATAGTTATATTAGTTCTTTATAATATACATTATATTGTTGTGTTTTCCTATTAAATTACTTTACTGTTTTACAGGGAACATCATACTTATGGACAAAATTGTTAGTATCGGATCTGCTCGCATGGAATATGGAACATAAGTATTGAATAACTGTAAGTAATGAAACCATTTGTGTATATCTTGGAGGGAATGTAAATCTTCCAAGGGTTGTAATTTGAACTCTATTATAGTGTCTTGGAGATAGTCAACTTGGTGGACCACTTAATCCAAACCTTGGAAGTTTGAGCTGCTTGAGGAGACTACTCATTAACATATTGTATGTTTATTTTATCAATGAAACTATTCTATACTTTAAAACTATCTACGTGATGATATTACATCATGGTTAATTACTAGGCCTCAAAGTTAGTAAATATGTCAAAAGTAGATTTTACATCAAAATTGTAGACTATTTCATCTTGTATCCCAATGGTTTAGTTTCAATTATAGAGTGAATTGCGTGCAATGGAGAAGCGTGCTTGAAACCACGCTCGGAATGGAGATATCCATTTACAATCAATTATTATGATATTGATAACGTTTTCGTTCAATTCCTTTTAAGGGTATACATATACATAACTTATATCAATGCGATAAATGATTTACCAATGAGATAACAACATATTTTATCTTTGTAAAATTAAGTGATGAATCTAAATATGAAAATGATATATTAACCAGACAACATGAAGTCATGCCGAGGAAAAAGCTAATAATGGGAAAGCATCTTCCATCCTACCCTCTTAACATAAAACTATTTGAACTATGCTTGTCTAAGTCCTTTTCCTTTAACTTAAATAGACTTTCCCAACCATTTCTTCCTGAAGCTTTAAAGCATCTTCCATCCAACCCTCTTCACACAAACCCCTGGGCGAAAGCAATACTGATTGAACATCTCCAATATTAGTAGTTTCCACATCATTTCATGGGCAACTTTTTAAATAGTTACTATTATGTCATTTGATAAATAAAATTACTTGGGGAGTTTGATATTTAAGATATCATGGCAACAAAAATACAGGCATACATAATAACACAAAATTGATCTTGTTTTAATACTTCAGTTGGATCAATTGTCCCCATTAATTAGATTATTTAATATACACATAAGAGCTATCCTAGATAACCACCCCAATCGATGTGTCTTTTTTCTATCTCTATCAACTAATAGGGATATTGCCTAATAGCTACCCAATATGGGGTTATTTTGCAGTTAAGAGTTACATCATCCAGTTTTGACATCAACATAACTTAAAAATATTCATAAAGCTATGAAGAAAAGTTACATTATAGAGTTTGTCAAAATTAAGGCCATTTTACCTTTAAAATTTGAAAATAACTTGCGTAAATATCATATGGAATTTCAGAAACTCATTATTTGATGTCCATTTCTCTTTTTAATAGGTAGTACAGAGGGCACCCTATCTTATAGGCAATGAGGCGGAGGAAGTACAAAACCATTGAAGGGATGGGGTATAAAAAAATTCAAGGTATTAATATAATATTATCATTCAATTGTATCTTTCACTCAAAGTTCTATTTGTTCTAATACAATGTCTTTTTAATGTATAAGTGTATGTTTTTAGTTTGAATCAAAATAATCCTTAATGTACTTATTTTTACCAATATATTAGATGAAGACAAAAGGTTTGCAAATTGATTAACTTGGGGTTTGGAGATATACCCAAAAGAGAAATATGTCTTATAGTGATACTGATGGATTGGTCGATAAAGAGGTATGTATATTTCAATTATTTGAGATTAAGCTAGGCCATGCGGGACGGTGAGTATATATGTTGATAAATTAATTTATGTGCTCAGTTGGGGCTTTTGTTGAGTTGAGTTTTAATGTTAAAAGATGTTTATTTTCATGAATAAATAAAGAAAACTCTGTTGATTTTTTTTTAAAAATAACAAGTGATTTAAAAATAGTTAACATGATGATATACGAGTTACCAGAGTTGAATATTATATTAAATTATAAATATTTTCTCTTCCACAGATCAGGACATCATTTGGTTCAATATGGATATCATTTGGAATAGGTGTTAGCCAGCTATGTGACTTTACTAACAAATGCCACCACTTGTATTTTTCACATTTATAAGTTAGTTGGTTATTTTTGGGTTTATTATGTTTTCGAATTGGTTATTTGATATTTTTGGGCATCATTGCAGTCTGAATCATATAGCTTATGTTTTAGGTTGGTTTTTACTTTTTTGAGATGTTATGTTGGGTACCTTAAATATAAATGAACGAGTTTTCGGAGCTTCGTTGATATTTTGTTCTCGATATTTATTTGTCATAACTTGTACATTTGTTGATGTTATAGCTGATATTAAATGAACTTTGAAGATTTATATTTAAACATGGATTCTACATAAGGGGCAAGCTTTAAAATATGGATTAAAACAATAGAAACATTATTAGCATTGCCCGTGTCTTTTGGGACGACTAGAACCGTCCCTAAAATGTAGTGATATAATAAACATTTTTGGCAAAAATTTTGGTGCCAACATATAAGGGATGGTTAATACCGTCCCAAATAATATTATTTGGGACGGCCAAACTCCAGTCCCTAAAAATGGAGTTTTTGATAGTTTTTAAAGGACGGTCAAAAAGTCATCCCACAAGATTAGGGACAACTAACATCGTTCCTAATATATTTGGGATGCCTAACAGATGTGACCATAACTTATCGTCCCTAAAATCGTGACCATAGCTTACCATCTCTAAAATCGTCCCTAAAGACCTTTAGGGACGGATATATAATCTTTAGGGACAGTTTTTATCCATCCCTAAAAGTGAGTTTTTTTGTAGTGTTTATTGTCTCCGTACTCATAAATTTTTTACCTAAGTGTAAGTAGCAGTTTCTAAAGGGATGAGAACCTCCATGACATATGCCAGGGCATAAGGTGTTTCTCTAGGGGTAGTGCAATAAGCGCAGAGGACAAAGGGAAGGCCGTCCACCCACTTCCCCTTGGATTTCTCTAGTCAACGCTTATTTTAGCAAGAATGGACTTCTTGGAGATCTCGGTCAGTCCCTTGCTCTGGGGGAGGTCCAATGAAGGATGATGGTTGCAAATTTTATATTCAACGCCAATATCCCTAAATCTGTCATTACCAAATCGACTCCCACTATCTGACTTCACTTTTATCTTGTGAGCTTCCTTCTTATTTACTGAAAGCTCGCTGATTCTGAGGTTGGTGATGATTGGATCCATCTAACTGGGTGTCTGGCTAAACTCTATGACCACCATTTATAGGCATGTCTCTTAAATACTTGGTCTTTCAATGAATTCCATTAATTGTCCTCTTTAAGTTGGTATCGATGACTGATGCTAAGGTATCCAAGGTGTCAACATAACTATTAAAGTTCATAGACAACTATTCAATTAAAATCGATTTGAAGGTGTTGATCACGTTCCTTGCCTTGTCACGATAAACCATCATCCTTCACTCCCTAACCTCATATTCACCATTCAACTGGTTGGCGATTAAATGTGAGTCACAATGGATGGCAATATATTCCCCCCCCCCCCCCCCCCCCTCATGCACCCCCACACATCGCAACTTCCCTTTAAAGGCCGACAATCTTGGCTTTATATTCATCTTCATTGTTAAATTCCTAGAGTCCTAGTCGGATGCTTGCTCGGTCATGGATCCTTACAATCCTTTATTAACCTAACCCTTGCATTGGTGAATTGCATCTTTTGGAAAGCATGTGTAATATTGGTGAGCGAAAGGTCATATGCCTTGCACATAACTTTTAAAATATTGAAGCTGATGCCATTTTGATATATTAATGTAGTTTATGGACTTAGTGCTACAAAAAATATTGATTGTTAGTCACTGGTGGAATTTACTCAAACTCTTTACATATTTTTAAGGCTAAATAGAATATTTACAATTTTTTATTACACTTTTTATTTTATTTTACAAAAGGCACACTCAAACTTTGCCATGAGAATCTCCTCAACATATTTGCCTTTTAGGCCACGAGCACAACTATTCTAACGCGCCTCACATTTGAATCTTCATACGGAGAGGGCCCCAGTTGTAAAACTTTTCGCTTGTTTTCAACCTCAGTACAAATACCTCAAATTAGCCGTTGGGAAATTAGACATCCTCAAATTTTGAAACATAACTTCCTCTTCTTCAAGGCAGGCAGAAACATAACTTCCTATTCCAACTTGTTTAATATTATTACACACTCTTCAAATCAGACCCCTCTCTCATTTCTTCAAGTCTTCTCACATCCCACTAATAGAAACGAAACCTCGATTCAGTGAAAAAAAATCCCCTTAAATTACAAATCATTACCGGTATACTTTTCTCTCCACTGGAGTACATATGTTATGTATATACACTTATTTTCTTACTATCTGGTTGAGTAAGTTGTTGGATTTTTGATATGTGTTCATGTATTTGTAGGTTTTGAAAGATTAAAAGAAATTATGTCGTTGACACCGGACTATTTTCGGAAAGTGGGAATGGGTGTGGCCCCCTCTCCTTCCCCTTTTCTTACTCCCAGACCCGAAAGGCGACGCCGTGATTCTAGAGGGATTGATTGGAACTCCAATCGCGTGGATAAAGATCGAGAGGTTAATGTGCAAGTTCTTCTTAGATGCCGGTGGGTCTTTCATAAATTTTTGGTCCTTGATCAAATTAGTTCAATTACATCTTTGTCACAAACACTACTGTCCTAGAAGCATGTACAATCCGATTATAGCATAGCATGGCCATTGATATCAAAGCATAATCCCATAATAATTATAGCATAGTATTTCAATCAGTATGTGTATGGTAACATTGATTGCAAGACCTATATTTAAACTAAATAATTATAGCATAACATGGCCATTGATATCAAAGCATAATCTCATAATAATGGATGTCCAATGTTTTGGGTTGGTTAATAATAACATTTGAAGATTATCTTGACTTATATATATAAAAACAGTCCGGTTTGCGCCATAGCACTATTAAATTCTCTAAGAATTCCTCGTTTGATATCAAATGTTAGGCCTTTAAGTGATGATGAGCAAAGATCGAGCGTGCCAAAGGTGATAACATGCAATGAACACAAAAGAGAAGTCACTGTTTTGCAAAATGTAGCGAACAAGCAAGTGGATCGAATTTTCACCTTTGACAAGGTATGCTTCTCTCATTGTTATGACTTTTTTAAGTTCATGATGTTTTTTAAATGCACAATATGTTCTAAAAGCTTCTTTGATATCAAATGTTATGAAATATATGAAAGGTTTTTGGGCCCAAAGCTCAACAAAGATCAATATATGACCAAGCCATCTTCCCAATTGTAAATGAAGTTCTTGAGGGCTTCAACTGCACTGTTTTTGCTTATGGGCAAACAGGCACTGGCAAAACATATACGATGGAGGGAGGGATGAGAAATAAGGTAGCGAATGGTTATTTATGCTGCTCTTCCTTCTTTGTACCATTCTATTTTTTATGACATTAAATTAAAAAATATCACATCCATTAGAGTGGAGAATTGCCTGCTGAGGCTGGTGTTATTCCAAGAGCAGTTCGCCAAATTTTCGATACATTAGAGGCTCAAAATGCTGATTATAGTATGAAAGTGACTTTTTTGGAACTTTATAATGAAGAAATAACTGACCTGCTGGCACCTGAAGAGTGTTCAAGACCTTTAGAAGAGAGACACAAGAAGCCCGTTTCCTTGATGGAGGATGGGAAAGGGTGTGTGGTTTTACGAGGCCTGGAAGAAGAAGCTGTATACAGTGCAAATGAAATATATAACCTCTTGGAAAGAGGTGCATCAAAGAGGCGTACAGCAGACACTTTGTTAAACAAGCGTAGCAGGTACAAATTACTCATTTTTCATGATTATTCAATTTAGAAGAAACCACCACCAGTAGCTAAATATAATGTTTCTGTTGCAGTCGTTCACATTCTGTATTTACCATCACTGTTCATATTAAAGAAGCAACAGTTGGGGATGAGGAACTCATCAAATGTGGCAAACTTAATCTTGTTGATTTGGCAGGATCAGAGAATATTTCTCGTTCAGGTGCTCGAGAGGTATGAAAACAGTTTCAAATTTACTGTTTGAAAATGTATATTTAGTTTAAAGTAAAAAAGAAAAAAATCCTGGACTTTTTATAAATAACCCAAAGAATGTCCCAATAACGTTAAGCTATGCATTTTGTTGCATATACTCTTTTCTGGAGACTTTTAGTGACACAGTGTGCAGTGTTTGTAACAAAATGAATATTTCGGAGTGGTGGTGGTGTTACAGTTATTTTCCAACAACTGTAGTGTTTATTTGGTTGGAATTTGGTGCTAAGATAGTAAATTCGCATACAAAGTCTCATAATTCATGTCAAGAGTTCAATTCCTTTAAACTCAGACTTAATATGTGAAGTTACAGATTTAGAATGCAACTAAGCAAAGGACTTAGTTGCATTCTTGGGTTAATATATATTTATTTAGCATTAATATGCTTTAACTATTTCATTATGTGAAAAGTTCTGAACTTAACCATGTAAATTTGACCAAGTGAAATCATGTAGTATTGATTTAATTTCTCAATTATATTGCAGGGTCGTGCAAGGGAAGCAGGGGAAATAAACAAGAGCTTACTCACCTTGGGTCGTGTCATAAATGCACTTGTGGAACATTCTGTTCACATACCTTATAGGTGTGCGCAATTGTTATATTTGCTCAATCCATATCATACATCAATTGGAACTTACTTTATTTCTTAATATCCTTGTGTGTTGCATCAAGCAGGGATAGTAAGCTCACAAGGCTGTTAAGAGACTCACTAGGAGGAAAAACCAAAACTTGCATAATTGCAACAGTATCTCCATCTGCTCAATGTTTGGAAGAAACTTTAAGCACATTAGATTATGCACATCGTGCTAAAAACATAAAAAACAAGCCAGAGGTTTGCTACGCTATTTCTTTCGCCTCTTTCAAAGTTTCCTCCTAGGTTTATTTTCCTTTTGCTGAATGAAGTTCATTTTTGTAGGCAAACCAAAAAATGTCCAAGGCTGTACTCCTCAAGGATTTGTACTTGGAAATTGAGAAAATGAAACAAGGTTTGACCAATCTCCTACATTTTATTTATATTTATTATTGTTGTGTGATATAATAACTTCAGACTCAGAATTCATCTTCTTTATGAAAATAAATAGATGTCAGAGCAGCAAGGGAAAAGAATGGTGTTTATATTCCACATGAAAGATTTGTGCAGGATGAAGCTGAGAAGAAGGTATATGTTCACAGAACTTCCTCTAGTCCCTTTGTCATCTGAGATAGAGATTGCACTTGTCAAAAGTTTCTGATGGAAGTCGGCCAATATGAATATTATTGCATTGATCAAATTGGAATTCTATAATTATTTAGAACTCAGAAGAAACCACACCATATATGTCCCACACATCTACCCTTGAACCTAAAATGGGTTGTTACAACATTTTGCAGGCAAGGAATGAGAAGATAGAGCAATTGGAGATTGACCTGAATATAAGCGAGAAGGTACATCTCTTTCTCTCTCTCACACACACATACACACACATACAAATAATTTATTCCGTATAAGTTAACTGATTAGCAATGTTGTTACAGCAAGTTGATAAATTTCGTGAGCTCTATCTTAAGGAGCAAGAAGAAAAATTAAACTTTGAAAGTAAGCTCAACGAGTGCAAGGTATAAAGCGGCAGAGTTGTATGAAGCTATTGGCTTGATTAGTCTTCAAAATTTTTCTGTCATTTGTCTGATTTAATCTGTTTTTCAGATCAATCTAGAAAATAGTAACAATGCCTTGCAAGATCTTCAAGAAAACCATAAGTTAGCCACATCAATGCTGAGGGAAAAGGAGTTTGTTATCTCCAAACTATTGCATTCAGGTGAATAACAAGACTTTGATTTGCACATCATGTTCCCCCTTTATGTGTAACAGTCTAATCTGAAAATATGCGACTTTTTTTTAACATATAAACAGAAAGTTGCCTAGTTGAACGTGCAATGGATTTACGGGCCAATTTGAAAGATGCATCAGAAGATATAACTGCATTGTCTTCAAAAATTGGTATGCATGTATTCTTTCTCTCTCTTTATCATTTATCATTATCCCTTTTTTTTCCTGAAATTTATTCAATGAACTGTGTTTACATAAGCAATTATTGTTTATATTTCTTAAATTTTGTAAAGAGGTAATTCAAACTTCCCATTTAGAATTTATCATTTAATATGTATTATATAATATGTTGTACACAAACATTGATTAGTAGATGTTTTAATGTAGTGAAGTACCATGCTAATGATGATGGAAATGTTTTTACAGATCAAAAGAACATATTGGAAGAAAAAAATCAGGGTCTGCTTTTGACATTTGGTTCACAGCTTGATCAGAGCTTAAAAGAACTGCACAAGACTATTTTGGGTTCAGTTTCCCAACAACACCAACAATTAAGATGCATGGAAGAGCATGTCTGCTCATTTCTTGCCCGTAAATGTGATGTAAGAAATCAAATTCATTGTGTTAACTACAATTTTAGCTTTGCCCATTTCAGTTCTAGATATTAATTCAGGTTGTATCACCATTTGACAGTTGACCAAGGTGTTGGAATCTAGGTTCAAGAAAATGACAGAGTCGTACACTCTAGGGGTGACAGCCTTGAAGGAGCTTGCTGATACATTGCAAGTGAAAGCTTCATCTGATCTAGAACAAATAAAGTCATCAGTATCATTCCAAATAGCTTCAGTTGAGAATGTATGAATACTATGGAAACAACTTGTTTATTTTATGGGATCTATAAAATGTTAATGTAATGATTTTCTGTTGTATCTGCAGTTTCTTAAAATTGCAGTTTCAGAGGGTAAGGATGTTATATGTGATATCGGGGACTCTCTAAATGAGCAGAGGCAGCTATTGGCTTTCTCTGCCCAACAGCAGGAAAAGGTAGGTACATTTTCTATATCATATCAACTGAGTTTTTAGCAATGCATGGTTTAATGTGTGCCACAGGGGTCTAATGAACATACCAACCAATGAACTAGTGACTACTGAGTAGTTCAAATTACTTGGTTCAGCATGTATCCTAAAAAGCCTGCTTGTGCCTTTTTTACAAATATTTGAACCTTTTACAACTTTTCATGTTTTCAAATACTACATTGTTAATTGAAACCTCAGGTTCATCAATTTTTTTTTTTTTTGAAACCTTTGGTTAATCCACATTGATTTTTAGTGTAATCAGATGTATAACACAGCTTTATACCACATTGATATATAATGAGTTAATAGTGTTGTTAGTAGTTTGACTATCTGGTGTTGAATACTGAAGTTTTTTATTTTTTATTTGTTTAAATTTAATTTATTTTAATATTTAATTTTTATTATCTGGTGTTGTGAACTTATCGTGGCGGAGTTATTTCGCTTTTGAATGGTATTTAATTTTTAATAAGAAATGCCTTGCAATATGCTTTCACGGTGTTAGATATTGATAAAATGGCAGTTTTTTAATTTCTTTGTAGGATTAATTACTCTTTCCCCAATGACAGTTATATCTATGATGATGGAGATATGCTTTTGCTTTTTAAAACTAAAAAAAATATCAGTTTTTTAGGGTCCTTGTAGAATAACTATTTCCCCAAGATATTAAGTTATATCTGAGATGATGATTTTAAATCAATTCTTTGTGGATAATGTAGGGATTACATCAGAGTTTGGTTTCAGCGGAAGTGATTTCGAGGGCAACAGTTGATTTCTTCAATGATCTCAGTTTTCGTGCTTTCAAACTCATGACAGTTATTGAAGAAAACCAAGTCTGTAAATCTCACCTGCTAGCAGAATTTGAGAAGATGTTTAAGGTCAAGAACAAACATATATGTGTAAACTGATCTAAAATCAAGGAGCAGCTGAAGTCTGATTGTAGTCTTCCTATTTTTTTTTATTTTTTTTTGTAAACAGGAAGACGCTGCTAGAGAAGAAAAAATTGCCATTGAAAAGATTGCAGCAATATTAGCGACTTTGACGGCTAATAGGACGGCTATGGTGAGTCTGCCAATCTTGTTCCAATATTGCTTGATAAATAATTGGTTGTGTAAATGTTCTTGAGAAATAAGAATCATTTATCAGGTCTCAGAGGCCTCGAAAAACATTGAAGAAACTAGTTTACAAGAGACTAAATTATTGCGGCAAGAGATGACAAACATGCAGCAAATTTCAGCTGTTGCAAAGGAAGAGATGAATGAATATATTGAGAAGGTGAAAGGTCATTTCATAGAAGATACATTTACATCAGCTGAAAATATAGCTACAATGGAAAATTGCCTCCAAGAGTGGTAAGCATTTATTCATCTGCTAATACAACCCTAAGCTCAATATTACAATCGGAAGACTACAATGCTAGAGATTATAGTAATGGTAAGTAATTCTCTCTCTTCTGAACATATGCAGCACAAAAATGGTGGACTACTCCACTATGCAGTGGGATAATGCACAGCTATCAATCAAACAGCTCCATAAAAGCAATATTGCACAGACAGAATTAGTGTTAAAGTAAGTTTTATGTCCCTTTTCTCTCGTTATTTTTAATTTCTTGCGTCTCCTTTTATTTTTTTTTTAATGTTCAGTGGAATTCATCTCTTAAACAGGGAAAAAGTTTGTGAAAATAATGCTGCACGTGAACAGTTTATCTCCACGTGCTCATCTATGGATAAAGAATTTGAAGCCAAAGCCTGTGGCATGCGTTCAGCTATGAAGGGTATTATTAATCCCTTGTCTTAATAATATTGAACTTTATGCACTCAGAAAAACATGTGTTTTGAACGCTCATTTTGAAAAACCACGCACTTGCAGATTCACTTATGGTGGACAGTGAAACTAAAGAAGAATTAGACTCCATGTCTAGCTTGTGCTTGGATCAACTTAACTCCATACGAGAGAAGCACAACGAAAGCGTATTGAATATTCGAAACCGAGCAGAGCAGTGCCTGAGGAAAGATTATTTGGTAGGCTGGCTTACTTGATATATTTTTATTTTTTATTTCTAGCATGAGTGTATGCTTACTTTTTACTTTTGGGATGTCTACTTTTTTTTTTTGTTGTTGGGTTGTGTGTGGGGGGATGGGAGGGGGGTGGTGGTGGTTATTTTTGCGCTACTTCCCCGAGATGATTGTGTATGTAGACTATCCCTAGAAGTTCAAACACTTCTAATTACATATTTTGTGCTCCGTAAAGGTAGGAGTGGGAAAAGTTTAATTTTGAATTAGAGATACGAGTAAAGTCTTTTTCTCATTTTACATGGAATACATATCTTATCCACCTGAAATGAATTGAATTTCATAAAAAATGGGTTAAAAAAACCAACTTTACAATCAAACGCACACACCCTTAGTTTCTTAATGAGGATTATTGGGATGGGGGAGGGGGGGAGGGGGTGGTGGTGGTTATTTTTGCGCTATCCCTAGAAGTTCAAACACTTCTAATTTCATATACTTGTTGCTCTTAAAGTCAACTTTTCCCATTTTACATGGAAAACATTTCTTATTTTCCTGAAATGAATTGAATTTTATAAAAAAATGGGATAAAAAACCCACTTTACACGCACACACCCTTAGTTTCTTAATGAGGATTATTGAGAGAATGTTGTATATTAAACAGGTTGATGAGCATATGAGTAAGACGCCCAAGATGCGAATTATAGCACTACCAAGCTTGGCATCCATTGAAGAGCTGAGAAGCTCATTCTTTGAAGATCTCGTAACAAATGATTCTTGGGAGAACAGATCAAAAAGCTGTAACAAGGAAAGCAAGATTCAGCTGCAGAAGCATCAACAGTCGTGTGTAGAGGCGTCATTAGATAGAACTCCTTTTGCAGATGTGAATTAATTGTGAATATTGATGATTTAAGAGCAAGGAAAAGCTTGAGCAGCTAGCTGCTCTTGTAAAAGCTCGTGGAGCAACAAGTAAAAGCTTGTTGTGTGTTGTTCTTAGTTTTCAATTTCAACTTCAAATGCAAACACAAACACTCATTAACTAATGAGATGACTAATGTTACATGTTTCATTCACCAGATAGATGATGTAGTTCAAATATATATTACAAGCTACTATAATAATTATTTTCACCTCTATATTACAACCCGATTTCTCATTGTTGAAATCATATTTTCACCTCTATGATTTTTACATTCAAATACAATAGTACTATTAATTTTCTTCGAAGAAATTGGGATTTCTCAGGTTACCAACCACATTACTATTTCAACCTTACCTTTTGTGTCCTATATACAAGACGTGTTTCCGGGATAGCTTATATTGGTCGGCAGGCAACCATTATTAAGGATTTGCTTGGCAAAATATATAATTGAGATCCACACCAAAATTTATATTGGTCAGCAGACTGTTCTTGGTTGGCCACTTGGCCGTGACCCTTTTTATTTATTTATTTTGTCTTATGGAAAGGTATTGATTGTTTTTATTTTGGTACCTCACCTTGTCACTACAGATGTTGCTTAGCCTTTTTTTGAGGGGGTGAGGATGATGCTTAGCTTTGACGACCTAGTTTTCATCACTTTATATGGACTAGGCACGTGAAGATAATTAAAGGAAAATATTTGGGAGACATGGATTTGGGACTTAAATTGGCGATATGAACACGTGTCGGTGTGTCATTGGTGTATTTTGGGTGGGACACACCAACTCAAGGTATCCCCACTCAAAATGCACCAATGACACGCGGACACGTGCCCCATGTCGCGAATTTAAGGCGCGAATCCAAGTCGCTGTAGCAAGACTCATAATTAAATGTAATGCTACACTTCCAAATAAAATTACAAAAAAAGTATATTGTTATATAATGTCTTTTGGTACGGACACGAACAAGGACATGGATACGGTTGTCGGGGGGGGGGGGGGGGGGGACGAATACACAAATATATATTTTTTTAATAATATTCCATCTATACTTCGATTTATATAACATGGTCAAATATGTTATATAAATATTTAAACCGTAAGTCAAAAATTATATATCCACATAAAGTCTTGTATCACAACTAACTCCATTGCTAGCAAAGTAACAAGTAACAATTGACATACAAAAATAACCCATTCTAAACAAAAATACTAATAATTTCAATGGGTTAAGTGCTTCAATGCTCCTCATTTATCACCACCTCCGGCTAGACAAACAACTTCATCATCACTCCCCTAAGTGTCCTAGATTGTCTGCGGAGTGTCACAGAAGTGTCCGACTTTTATTAAATGACAAATCAGTTTGACACGCCATGTGATGTGTCGAAGGAGTGTCGAAGGAGTGTCGTACATGTGTCGTGTCTACGAGAGTGTCCGACACGGGTACGTCACCTACGACGAAGTGTTCGTGCTTCATAGATGTCCACACACACTCTCTTTATATGTCTATTGGAACCTCATCATGTTCTATAAATAAATTGATACCCAAATGAATTTTGACACAATTGAGGAATGAAATATTATCTCTCCTTTTAAATTCTCTCTCAGTTTCAATTATTTTACAACGCGTTATCAGCATGAAAGTGCCCTATTATCATTCCTCGAGCAAAGCAAATAGTGGTAAAAATCAAGAAAGGTGCTAAGGGCATCCCAAAAATCACTCTCAAATGCCATAAGCCTAATTTTACTTCAAAATACCACCATAATCTAATTTTTACTTCCTTGTACCACATTGAGAGCCACTCCATATTTAAAGTGTAAAAAATCATTTTACTCACTTGCCATCGTTCTCTTTACACATTCAAACCAAACTTTTCAACTTCATAACTTCTCAACTTTAACTACAAATTAATTCATCCAGGTTGGTACTTAATATTAATATGAGTAATGGTGTAAAATTAATCGAACCAATTTCAATCTTCTCAAATGAACCAACAAAATTAATGTAATGAAAAGTCAACAGTTAATTGAACCAAGCTATATATTCTTTTGGCCCGAGTCAATTGAAATTACGGTCATTTACAATAAAGGATTTGTGTGCAATTATTGGTTTGCAATTGTCAATTGAACCAAGCTATTTACGATCATTTGCAACTCTTGATATTGATATAATGTAAGCTAACTTTTGAATCGATTTGGTTGAATTGGATTTAATTGGATTTTTAAATGCATTGGTTGAACTGGCCTTGAATGGAAATGGTTTTGAACGACCTAGGGTTTCCTTCAGTATAAATTAGACAAAAGGAAATCCCTAATTCGTCATGTTTCTGACGAATTAGGTTGTCATTTGAACTTCGCATCCTTCATGTGTTTTGCCTCGAATATTAATCCCATTCTCGTCACATGTATGACGAATTAAACTATATATATATATATATATATATATCAGGGGAAAACATCGCGAGATATGATACCTTTTCGTCACATTTATGCCGAAACAACTTGGGATTATGAAACATATTCATTCGGGAAAACATCACAAGATGTTTTCCAATTCTCGTCACATTTATGCTGAATCAATTATTTTATTCCTCTGATGTTGCCCCGAATGAATGAAAGTCCACAACGTGTTCACATAAATTAGCAACCAACATGTATATCCATTGTTTTCTTTCTCTGATATGTATAAGATTTTATAGATTGTTTGTAACACCCCGCACTACACCAAATTTTCACTATTGTCACGGTCATTGACCTTGACAAGTTGGACTTGTCAAGGTCAATGACCGTGACAATTCGGGGCGAGATAAATTTTTTTATCACGGACGTGTCACGGTCATTGACCTTGTCAAGTTCGTTAGAATTGTCACGGTCGTGTCAAGATCATGGAACGTGACAAGTTTAGTCACGGTTAATACCCGTGACAAACCCGTGACAATATTTAAAAAAATTATCACGGTCAATGACCGTGACAAGATTTGTCAAGGACTTATCACGGTCAATAACCATGACAATTCTGGGCAGAATTTAAAAAAATTCTGCTGGGCAGTATGGCCACTGCTACTACTGCCACTGCCCAGCAGTATATTTGTACCTGTTATAACAACGTTGGTTGTACCTATTCAAACATCATATATCCAAATAAATTAAAGATAGGGCAAATATATATTCATGATGATATAATCCAAATATTCAAAATAGAAATAATATACATGACGATATAATCCAAATATAATTAAAATGGACAAACTTAAAAATAATGTTACTATATGTCTTGGGTAAATGTGAGGAGGTGAGTTGGCCACACGATATACGAATTGACACACCCACTAATATACATTGTGCCGCATTGTTCGCGCAACCACAATAGGGAGTTATCCTTCTCGGGTATCACATGCGTGACGAGCACTTTGGACTCGATCCCTTGAAGCGCACGTCCATGAACTATTCCACCCTCGATGATATTCGGGTCCCTTAACCCCCGCCCTATCCGATGGCCATCAAATACATCCAATATTAACACGCTCGGCCAACCAAGTGTCGACAATGGTCTGGGGAAGGGAGCCAAATAAAGAAGTGGATCATCGAAATACGCATGTGACGGTGAAGAAGCAGCGAGGTCCACATCCTCGTCCTCCTGCGCCTCGTTCCCCCGAACCTCCTCCTCCTCCTCCACCGCCCTCTCCTTCTCTTTCCCATTCCCCTTACGGTCTCCGCCCAACATATGCTTCATGAATGCGTACATATCTTGTACCGTCGCCTCCAAACGGGACAGCTTCGCGTCGTGTGAATCCACCGTTCGAGCCAACCCGGTGTCGCTCGTCTCCAATCCGATGATTCTAGATTTGGCCACCCGCGAGCTCACCCCCTTGTCCTCCCCTTGCGATCAGAGCCAAGCACTTGGCTGAGTGTGTCTGTGGACAAAGACGCCTTGTTGGCATCAGACTGTAACTCATGCACTTCCTTATTCTTTGCCTGAAACAACAAAAAGCACATGATTAGTAAAATAAGTAAACTAAAAAATAATAACGTAATTAACAAAAATCAAACTGTCGGATTACTTACAATCGTGGCCGCGATGCTCGGGGACACCTTCTTGTCCTTCCCCTTCTTCGTCCGAAGAGCCACATAAGTATCGAGCCTATGTGGCTTACCCCCTGGCCCACTCCCTATCCCCTGAAATAAAATAAAGTAAAATTAGTATCGGCCCCACAAAATAAAATAATGAAGAATAATATATTTCTGTAGTTATAGAAAAATTAAATCTTACCTTCATCCTATGCTCCACCTCGGCGTAAGAGGTCCGGCCGGAATAGTGCACGTCCGTCTTTTTTGCCCGATTTTTCCTCCCCGATTGGCGAGATGCCAATTGTCGATCCTCGATCTCATTGTCAATGAACTTTTGCCATTGTGCCAATGAGATCGGCTCCTTGGGCGGGACGGATCCACGCCATTGTATAATGGACTCTCGTGTTTTTCCAAAGTACCGTGTCCGCATATTTTTCTTCCACGTCTTGTGTTGCTCCCTCAACTGTTCCAAGACGAAATCGCGTAGCTTTGGATCCAAGTTGAATTTTTCCTGTCCAACAAATTCAATGTTAGTTGCAAATAAATATAAATATAAAATGAAATCGAAATCGAAATCGAAATCGAAATTGAAATTGAAATTGAAATTGAAATTAAAATATTCATATAAATATAAATATATTACCTGTAGTGCCGCCCAAACAACTAACTTGAGCTCATATGGCACCTCCTTCCAACTCATAAATCTCGGGCTGATGACCGTCTTTAGCAGCTCGAGGGATCTCGCTAATAGCTCCGATTTGTTCTCGATGGTAATCCCAAATTTTCCATATTTGGGGAGCCTAGGGGCGGAGGAGCCCTCGTCGCCTCCGCTACCACCGAGCCCAGACGACATCATCATAAACAGCATCATCATCGTCGCCTTAATACCTGAAGGAGACATTTGATGTAAAAAATGTTATTAGTACAAATAAAAAAAATGTTATTAATACACATAGACACACACCCCTAACTAGGGGTGTAAGCGGTACGGTTTGGTCGGTAAATAGTAGATACCAATACCAAAACCAAACTCTAGATGGTAAAATCAAACCGTACCAGTTTACCACCCGGTACACCAAAATCAATACCAAAACCAAACCGCCTGGTATTTCGGTTTTTTCGGTAATTTCGGTTTTTTTCTGGTTTCGGTAAATTCTGGTTTTTTCTGGTTTAGTCTGGTTTTTTCTGGTTTCGGTAAATTCTATTTTTTTTCTGGTTTCTGGTTTCGGTTTTTTATGTTTCGATAAACAACACTAAAAGTCCCCAAAAACCAAAAACAAAACCAACCAACTTTTTTAAATATTAAATCCAAAACCAAAACCAACTTTTTTCTGGTTTTGGTAAATTCGGTACGGTAATTTTGATAAATTCGTTACGGCACGGTAATTTTGGTACGGTTTTTTCTGGTTTCGGTAAATTCGGTACATAATGGTAATTTCGGTACGGTTTTTTCTGGTTTCATAAAATTCGGTACGGTAATTTCGGTAAATCGGTTTTTTAAATATTAAAACCAAAACTAACCAACTTTTTTGCGGTAATTTCGGTTTCGGTAAGACTGGTTTCTGGTATTTTAATATATGAAACCAAAACTATTTTTTTCGGAACCAAAACGGTACGGTACGGTAAAAACCCGTACCGCTTCCACCCCTACCCCTAACCCACCCCCACCACACACACGCACACGTACACGTACATAAATATGTCTAAATTAGTTGAAAACATCTAACTTGGAATAGATGTAAAGCATGAAATTATTATTATATATATTATATATGCCGGAATAGATGTAAAGCATGGAATTATTAATACACAAACCCCACCACCACCCCACCACCCTCCCCCCACCACACCCCCTGCCCCCCACCCCCACCACACACCACCACACACATACACACACATATACACATATTTAATTTCAAGTATGTTTCATTTAATTATCATATTTGATATGTATATATATATATATATATATATATTTTTTTTTTTTTTTTCGATATACAAAGTAATTTTAAAAAAAAGTTGAAAAATCCCACCCCCATATGGACAAGAATCGAGTAGTCATGCCACTTTTAAAACTAACTAACCCAATATTTACAAACAAAATAATCCAACAGCAATTTCAACAACAAATGTGTAACCCATACTCCTTCTAATTCATCTACTCAATTAATTCATTTCATCAATTAAACTAACAATTAAAGTATACAATTATTTACTAATTTACAGTGAGGGGCAATCCTACTTTCATATGAAATTGGCACTAATTATTAATTTACTTTCATCTAAAACTATACAATTAAAGCTATACAATTTATTAATTAAAGCTATACAATTGTTAAAATTGCCCCCCCCCCCCCACCACCACACCCCTTGACCTCCTCCCCTCCCCTCGCCACACACACACGCACGCACCTACGCACACAAACACACACCCCACCCCACCCCACCCCCTCCCCCCACCACACCTGCGCCACCCCACTCCCACTACCCCCCTTCCCCCCTCCCCCACCACACACCACCACACACATATATACACACATATACACATACATATACACACATATATATACACACATACACATACACACACATTTATAAATGAAAGAGAAAGAGAGGAAAAAAAAACTTACCTTAGAGAGAGAGAGCAGAAATCGCTGAGAGAGAGAGAGAGAGAGAGAGGGAAAACCAAAAAAGGGTGGGAAAAAAGAAGCCTAGGGCTTTTTTTACTGCAGAAGTTGTCACAGTCGTGTCAAGGTCATTGACCGTGATAATTATTTAAAGAATTGTCACGGTCATTGACCGTGACACGACCGTGACAACTACATTTGTCATGGCCTTGTCACGGCCAATGACCGTGACAATTCTTTGTCAGGGTCGTGTCAAGGTCAATGACCGTGACACAAAATGCGTGTTTTTGTCACGGTCAATGATCTTGACAAGGGTGGCTGGCTGAAAGGTGACAATTTTATCATTTTGGTGTAGTGTCGTCTAATTAAATACCGGGTAGCTACTCCTTTATCAAATTAATACAGAATATCCAGTTGGTTCAGTTTTAGCATCACTGTCGAAATATTTAATTAATTACTAGCCACCTAATATTTAATAAGAGAGATGTCAAATTTTTATTAATTAAGCCAACAATTAAACAAAAATATATTTAATAAACCATCAATCGCACAACCAGTCTCATATAAATGCTCAACGAGAAGAAATCATATAAGTCTGGAATAAACACTCCAATAATAAAGATGCCAGAGTAAATAATGTCTCAATACAAGAGTCTGAATAAAAAATAAACCAAAAACTGAAATACTGAAAGTCTGTAACTACAACCTCTAAATAAGAATGGGCGACATGCCCTAACTGATATAAATGACTCTGAAGGAATCAAGAATAAAATGAGCGCGTCTACTATCAAGATCATATAACTTCCACAGCAGCTACACCACGTCATCAGAATGGAACTCCTATGCTTGGCGTCCCTGTGGCTGGGCACCTAAAATATTTTTACAAAACAAAAATAGATTTGGAGGAAAATGGGTCAGAGACCGATGTGAAAACAGTTTAAAAGTTTAGCAAGTGATTTAAATTACAATTAAACATCACATATTATAAACACGTTAGTTGCGTACTCTCACATGAGTTTCTTACCTCTCAACTACTGTGCACGCCTAACGTGTGCCTTTAACCCATCCTAGTTATGCCACTATCTAACTAGTTTGTACCACTCCTACCTTCACCTTCTAACATAGAGTATCTACACGTAACCCCCAAATAAGCCATATTTATAACCCATGTTCACATTCATTAAATTACTTATCTCAAGATTTAATTAAATTCTCATTCTTAACTCATTCGAATATCTTAGTCATTCACATCTACTAAGCAACAATGAACCAGTCACAAGTACATAAGTACATCACTCATAGTAGACAAATACATATATGGCACCCCTAGGATAAGCTGCGGTGCATGCATACTCTGCTATTAAATCCGTGTACATCACGTACGTAAGGATCACGTGTTTCGAATCACTCAGGAACCGTCAAAATACACATCACATATATTGGAGGCGAACATAGTCCACATACCCTTGGGTCACGCACATACCTACGCTCCCATGGTCAGCTGACTTATCAACTCACAAATAAGTCATTCACAGTCCTATGTCCTTAAGGTATCAGTCTAAATCCCCCCTAAGGCACACAAGGATAAGAGGGTCCTTTTCCATAATAAAACTAACCTCCCGTGATAGCAAGTATGGTAGGT
Source organism: Sambucus nigra (assembly GCA_949130495.1). Lineage (NCBI taxonomy): Eukaryota > Viridiplantae > Streptophyta > Magnoliopsida > Dipsacales > Adoxaceae > Sambucus > Sambucus nigra. The sequence goes on from OX422208.1 coordinate 592,650,914, forward strand.
ATGTCATACACATAAGAAATCCATACACTAGGCATTCACACAACCTAAGTAATAATATAACAATATAGATGTTCACACATTTCATCTAGTTAATCTCATACGTAGCAAGTGTACCCCGGATATTACATAATATATGTTCCATTTGTTAACTCTCTCGTCATATCAATTTGAGTACTTAAACCTATCTGTTGATGTAAAAAATTAGACTACTCTAATTATTCAATCACAGATAAATAAATGAGACAAAGATTTTTAAAGTGGTTCAGCCTTGTAAGAATGGCCTACATCCACTGCTATGTTATTGCTGAGTGTCTAGGAATTCTCGATTACAAGTGATACCAAGAAATTCCGGTCCCCCTTGAATGAGGGTGATACAAGGTATTTATAGCCCTTAGGCTGTACATGAAAGGGTGTCACATTTAAATGATACACATATGAAAGGGTAATTCAATTAATGTTCTTCAAACGTGCGCGTCAAGATGATAAGCATTCAATGAATAGTTGGACTGTTGATTATCTGGCAATTAATGCTGTGGTCGAGGTGCAGCTCGAACCGCCTTAGTTGCTCGTCGTCCAAAAGTTCCTCGGAGTATTGAAGTTACTCGGAGGATAAGAGTTCCTCGGAGGGTTGGTGTTCCTCGGAGTGAGTATGTTGGTCGGGGAAATAATCTTCCTCGTTACTATTATGCCGCGTAGATTGACACGTGTCTTCTTATTATTCGTCCGCATCAGCATACTAATTTTGGTGCCAACAGAAGCCCCCAATGTTTCATATTTCGAATTTTGAGGAGTATGGAACATTCTTTCTCGGTATATGGCAATATTAAATGACTTCCCTGGGTTTTAGGAGCATTTTCTTTGTATTTGAACTTCCTTCCAAATTCGCAAAATCCGCCTTTTTGCCTTTTCATAAGCGCTTCGATCTTCGTGCACTTTTTGTCCTTTTAGCCGCCGGTAGCGCAATAGTTTCTTTTATGTAATCATTTCTTTCGCTGGTTCCCAAGGCAAAGTATTTAAACTTTCCAAGCAATCATACCGTCCTCTACCTTTTCCAATTTTCTTGTTTTCGAATTCTCCATAGCTTTTCTTTCTCTTGTGCGTTCATCCTTGTTTTCGTTCGTTGTCAACAGATCTCCATTCTTCCTGTAAGGTCCTCTTCTTTCTCCTTTTATTCACCATGGTTTATATTATTGAATCTATTGAAAAATTCCATTCTGATTATTCCATTCCGCCTTGGGTAACTTTGGAGAATCTTCCTGAGCCCTTTGACTATTTTCGTTTGGCTGAGGGGCATTGGTTCCCCAGCCTCTTTATCGCTGAATGTGGATTTTCTTTTCCACCTAACCCTTTATGCTTATAATTCTGTCAACATTTCGATGTTGTTCCTGCAAAAGTAGCCCCCAATACATGGAGAATAGTTAATGGGGTGCATAAGTTAAATCAAACTCATGGAACTCGTATAGGAATTCCAGAGATTATGTATTGCTATAGATGGGTTGTTTTAGATAATGTTTATTATTTAAAAACCAGATTTTTGAATAGGGCTCTAGTAGTCAATCTCCCTGATGCTAACAGGGATTATTTTGAACATGGATTAGTTTTCAAAAATTGGCAACATGCTCCTTCAGTCGGAGACGACGTGTATGAAGGTCCCAAATGCCCCCCATATGGCAATGGGATAGGTTATTTTCATTTTATTTTATTTCTGAAATTATGATTTCATTATGTTTGAATAAATGCATGATTGACATTTCAATTTATTTTTGTTTGCAGTTAACAGCAAGAGAAAAACTCCTAAAGAATCAGAAGTTAATATAAGGCAATTGAAACATATCTGGAGTTTGCATCAGAAAGTTGCAGACGAGCACATCAGGTCTGCTTCATACTTGTTGTAGTATAGGAGCTATACGTCGTCCTTTACTGCTCGTCCTGTGGTCAGCATCAGTGATCCAGTGCAAATTCCTGAAGACTCTGATCCAGAATCTCATATTCCTCTGAGCCAAAAAATAGGCAAAAGAAGAGTTCCCGCTCTCTTCGAGAAGACTTCCTATGCTGGAGATGGGAAGAAAAATAAGGTTGATGTCCAAAAAGGGACAAAGAATAAAGATCCCACCCCTCTTGTTGCTTCTCAAAAGGCTGTCGAGAAGCCCCCATTGGCTCCTGTGCAGAAGGATGCACCTGTTGAAGTAATCACTATCTCACCAACCAAAAGTTCTTCTTTGGTTGAGGTTGTTGAAAAGGCACCGAGGAGACTGAGGAAATCCTCCTCGGTCAGTATTTCTGGAGCCATTCCCCAGCTCCCACCTGGTTGAGATGATGTTCCAATCACTGTTACTCCGAGCTCTACGATGAGCTTGGCAAAGTTTTCGCCCATTCCCGAGGTGCAAGGTACTGAAGAAGACCTTACTCGGGATATGGTTACTTCTCTGGCTGCTCATCATCTTGCTTCAGTAAGTATCTATACTATGAGTTTTTCATATTTTCCTTTGTTATTTCCCATATTTGTTTCTGATGTCGTTTCCCTTTTCTGATTACAGTTGACGAGCTGTTTCAATATAATCCTTAAAAAGGATGAAGCGATCAAAGCTTCTTTCTCCTCTTCCACTGTGGAAGGAGCACTGGAGAAAGCTATCAAATCTGTGAGTGAATCCCGTCAGAAGTATGACGAGGATAAAATTAAATGGGAGAAGAAGTTGGCTGTGTATGATGCAGAGAAGGTACAACTTGGTAATAAGGTGAAGGACTTGGAGAGAGAGAATAAAGACTATGCCGAGAAATTTTCAGGCTTTGGGGAGCTTGAGAATAAATTGAAATCAGCTGAAGAAGAGTTGACCCTCCTGTGAGAAGTAAATCGTCAGAAGGCGGAGGTGGAGACCAAATTGAAGGCCACAGAGAATCTTATGTCCGAGAAGCTCTCCTCGGAAAAATTGAAGAGAAAAACAGCTGTTAAGAAGTCCTTCCGAACTGGTTGGGACAAAGGATGGGACAGGGGGGTAGCAGCGATGATGACCCAGGTGAAGTATGGAAGTTTGAAATACTTCCATGATGGTTGGGTTGCTGCCTTAGAGGAACTGAAGGTGAGCGAGGACTCCGAGTTATTTCAACAACATCTCCCTGGTCCTCCTCCAGTTATTCAAGATGAGGATGAAGACGAAGCTGCATCTGAAGAATCCTCAATGACTGTGGGTGATCAGGTCCTTGTTCCACAACCCAACCAGACGGCCACCGAGGAGATCTCATCCTTGCCTGCTCCTCCAGAACAAGTCCCAGCTTCTACTAATCAGATCATCGTTCCTACCGAGCAACTAAGCTCCTCGTCCCAGCCTCCCGAGAAAGTCTTGGGAGACAAGGAAAAGGTGTGAAGTTGTTCGGTACTATCTTTCTATTTTTCTTCTTACTTGTACTTCTGTATTCCAAATGATGTAATCTGGTTGATGATATAATAAAATCACATCTTTTTGTTCCTTTACATTGTTGATGCTCTGTCTGTTTTTATTTATTAACTCTTGCCTTCTCCTCTTTATTAGTTTATGGCTAGAATGGAACTGATATCTGCCCATGATACAAAGCTGATGCAGCAATGCCATGAATATTATAAGGCTAGTCATACAGACCTGAATGTATCAGAAATTGCCGACATTCTTGACCATGATGCTTCAGAGCAAGCAGTTGAGGCTTATCGGTACCTGAAAGATTTACTTGATCGAGCTGTGTCCCATAATGTGGCATACTACGAATTGATCGAGGAACTTCATTGTATCCTAGAAGATCTTCAGAATCAGCACAATGAATCAACTGCCTTGTTGCACAAGGAGTATGAGAATAGGTATCAACAGCTTTCTTCCGAGACAGGCCACAAAAAGATCATTGCTGGATACGATGTCAGGGAGAGAACCCTAAAAGGTGAAGTTGAGGCCTGCAGACAGATCGCCGAGCTGCTGGAACAAGAGAACAACAATTTGCAGAAAAAGTTGGCACAATATGAGTCTGCAGCTTCATCCTCTACTGCCTTGGTACCGGTCACCGATGAAGGATTCTCATTCTTAGAGGTTGAAAACGCCAAATTAAGGCAAGAATTGGATACTTTAAGAACTTTTGCTACTGCTCGGGGACGAGGAAGAGGTTCTCGTGGGCGAGGAAGAGCTGCCCAGGATGTTAACGAGGAACGAAGCACTTCAGTTGCTCGGGGACGATCAAGAACTCCTCGTAGTATTGAAGAAGATCGTACTCTGTCAACATTGGAAACTCAACCGTACCAGTTGAACGCAAAAGATTGGGCTTTGTCTGAGATGTCCAAGAAAATCCTGACTTTGGAAGATCAACTTACTGCAACGAAGTCAGCTTTACATACCAAGGACCTTTTCACCAAAAACCTTCATGAACAATTGGATAAATTAACCTTTCAATTCCATAAACAGCCCAGGGAATTTTGGAATGCAGGCTATAATGAGGCCCTTTATCACTTGGATGCTCGCATTGAAAATGCCAATAATGAAGGTTATAAACAAGACTGGCTGAATGCTTTATGTGTATTAAAGCTCGAACAAGGACATTTTTTGTGGTACTACTACGAGCCTGGAGTGCTTGACTTGCCTGTGCCACCTTTCAAGTTGGACATGGAATGGATACCAGCTCGCGCCATTCCTCGGAGCTTGATTGCGAATTATCTTGGTGACTATAACCTTCATTCTCAAATTGACGTATCTCGTCCCGAGCATCTCTTGGATACTCCTTCAGTAATGAATGTCAGAATGTTGAAGGACTTGAATTTTATCAATTCTCCTCAGACATTAAATGATCCTCCTGCTGGCGAGGAGCCTGTATCGAAGGCTGAAGAGAAAAAACCAATAGAATAGGATTTTCAATGTAATAGTTAGCACATATATGTAACTTGTAATTTATTTTAATGAAAGACTTTCATTTTCTGTTTGCAAATCTGTATTGCTATTCTTTTGTACTTGTCTAACACTTTTACATTTGTGCATATGTATCTGTTAAAAAGATAATAATATTGTGTTGTTCATCATCCAAAAAAGTTTACAAGTATCAATGTTGCTCAATCACTTAATAATAAAGTAATGAGTATGAAATGTTTAAAATGTTTTCAACCAACCAAGGTTGTTAAATTGTGTTTGTCGACCAACTACAGTTGATGGGTTTTTATCCCCGAACAACCATATAGTTAGTGGGTAATGTTTTTTTTCATAAAATGTGTCCGACCAACCAAGGTCGATATTTTATCCTCGTCGACCAACTACAGTTAGTGGGTTTTGATCACCGACCAACTATACTTGGTTCAGTTTGGAATTTTCTGTATTTTCTGGAATGGTTTTTCCTTCCGACCAACATAAGTTGGCCTATTTTGTTTCTTAATCAACCAAAATTGGCATTTTAAGAATGTTGTTCTTGCCCTTTTACCAATCAAAGTTGGTCGTGGGTTTGAACTATTGCTTCCTAACCAAAGGAGTATATTTTGTTCTCGCCCTATTACCAACCGAAGTTGGTCGTGGGTCCAAACTGTTAGGTTTTTTCGAACTATCTTGTCCACAAGCTCTTTTACCAACCGAAATTGATCACGCAAGTGTACGCCTCCTAACCAAAGGAGTATAATTTGTTCTCGCTATTTTACCAACCGAAGTTGATCACGCTCGAACTATCAGTTTCTTTCAAACTATCTTGTCCACAAGCTCTTTTACCAACCGAAGTTGATCACACAAGTGTACGCCTCCTAACCAAAGGAGTATAATTTGTTCTCGCTATTTTACCAATCGAAGTTGATCACGCTCGAACTATCAGGTTCTTTCGAACTATCTTGTCCACAAGCTCTTTTACCAACCGAAGTTGATCACGCAAGTGTACGCCTCCTAACCAAAGGAGTATAATTTGTTCTCGCTATTTTATCAACCGAAGTTGATCACGCTCGAACTATATCAGTGTAGTGTAGTGTATCACACTAGTATTCCCCGAAAAACTTGTAATAAAAGGAAGAAGATGGTGAAACATCATCGTTTTATTCATAATGAAGGAACTGCTTTACATTTTACATTACTGATAATACTTGCGTAGGTGTTCAGCATTCCATGCATTCTTAAATTCCTCTCCTTCTAGAGTTGCTATTCTGTAAGTTCCTGGTTGAACAACTTCTGTAACTCGGTAAGGTCCATGCCAGTTTGCTTCCAGCTTATTGTGCTTCTGAATGACCTTCTTTAGCACATAATCCCCTTCTTTTAAGTCGCATTTCTTCACCCTCTTGTTGTAGAACAGAGCTGTGCGTTGTTGGTAAGCAGCATTCCTAATGGCTGCCTCTTCTCTAACCTCCTCGAGCATATCCAAATCCAATCTTCTCATTAAGTCGCTGACTGGGGAATTGAAATTCAACACTCTGTGTGTTGGAAGACCCAACTCGACAGGTATTACTGCCTCACTTCCAAATGCTAGCATATATGGGGATTCTCCCGTTGCTGCTCGGGGAGTTGTTCGGTAAGCCCACAAGATTGACTGTAGCTCGTTGATCCAATTAGCTTTAGCTTCACTTAGCCTCTTCTTCAAACCATTTAGCAGTGTTCTGTTCGTTACCTCTGTCTGCCCATTGCTTTGAGGATGACCTGGTGCTTAATGGGTCTTCAGGATGTTTGATTGTTGACAATAGGCAGCAAACTCCTCGTTGTCGAATTGTGTTCCGTGGTCTGTGATGAAGGCATGAAGGAGACCATATCGACAGATGATATTCTTCCAAACGAACTGGTATACCTTCTCGTACGTCATATCGATAAGGGGTTCAGCTTCTACCCACTTGGTAAAGTAATTTACTGCGACGACGAGGTACTTGAACTTCCTCGGGTGGTTGGCAGTGGTCCAACCAAATCAATTCCCCACATGGCAAATGGCCAAGGGGAAGTTATGGGTGTCAACAATGCTTGTGGAGTTCGTCGGATGGAGGAAAAACGTTGACACTTGTCACATTTCTTGGCATAAGCTATACAATCAGCCCTCATCGTCGGCCAGTAGTATCCTTGAGTCATCACCCTTTGCAAAAGTGTTCGACCTGCTACATGAGCTCCACAGGACCCTTCATGGATTTCTTCAATTAATTCTTTCACCTCGGAAGGATGTACACATCTTTGCAAACCTACCATAATTCCTCGTCTATACAAAATACCATTAGTTAGTACATACCGAGCAGCTTTATACTTCAATTTCTTGGCAGCGAGCTTATCTTCCGGTAATTATCCTTCTTCAATATATGCCCTGATGGGATCCATCCAAGATGGTCCTAGATCAAGGGTGATAATGTTCATCGTCAGGTTTTCATCTATGCTCTGACTTTTTAGTACTTCAATTGGTATTGTTCTTCGCAGCTCGGTACGAGTAGCTGATGCTAGTCGGGCCAGTGCGTCTGCTCGTGCATTCTCTATTCTTGGTATTCTGATTAACTGAATCGCATCAAATTCTGCCAATAACTCCATTACCTTGGCATGATACTTGACCATTAATCCTCCTTTAAATGCATATGTTCCCATCATCTGATTCACAATCAATTGAGAATCACTGAATACCATCACTTGTTGCACTTCTATAATCTTTGCTAAATTAAGACCTGCTATCATGGCCTCATACTCAGCCTCATTATTGGAGGCTTTGAATTGGAATCGTAAGGCATATTCCATGTCAATCTCGTCTGGGGTGTTCAAAATAATTTCCGCCCCACAACCTGCTGTGCAAGATGAGCCATCTACATATAATCTCCATATGGGTAACCCGTCTTCAAATTCCTTATCTGATAGAGTTCCTCGGTGAAATATTTGTTGCTTCCTTTCATCCTCCCCTGATACCTTTCACTCCTCGTCGACCATCTCTTCTCGCTCTTTTACCAACCGGAGCTGGTCTGAGTTCGAAGTTGATGATCCTTCTATATCCACAAGTTCTTTTACCAACCGGGGTTGGTCTGAGCTTATGTCTGTAGATTTTTCAACATCCATTCGTCCTTTTATCAATCGGAGTTGGTCTGGGATCATGTTTGTTGATCCTGTAACATCCACAGGTCGATCAGCGAGTAACTTTTGATCCTCGGGGGTATCAGGATAAGTAAATTCTGCTATAAAATCTGCTACGGCTTGCCCTTTTAGTGATGATCTGGGTTCATACACAATATCATATTCACCGAGCTCTATTGCCCAATACATCAGTCTCCCTGATTTTTCTGGTTTATGAAGGGCTTGTCGTAACGGCATGTCGGTATACACGACGATGGTATGGGCCTGGAAATATGGCCTCATTCTTCTACTTGCTTCAATTAATGCTAATGCTAATTTTTCCAACTTCGGGTACCTGATCTCTGCACCTCGGAAAGCCTTACTTGTGTAATAAATTGGCTTCTGGACTCCATTCTCCAATCTGATCAATGCCGAGCTGACTGCATTCTCTGATACTGCCAGATATAAGTACAACTTTTTGCCCATCACTGGTCTGGACAGCAATGGAGGTGTTCCCAGATATTTCTTCAAGTCTTGAAAGGATTTTTCACATTCATCATTCCACTCGAAAGTTTTTCGGAGTGTTTTTAAGAATGGAAGGCACCTATCAGTTGCTCGAGATACAAATCTATTGAGCGCTGCAACTCGTCCTGTAAGACTCTGCACCTCTTTCTTCGTCGTTGGAGATCGCAGCCCTAAAAGAGCTTTGATCTTTTCTGGATTTGCCTCAATGCCTCGCTGGTTGACGATGTATCCGAGGAACATCCCTTCTCATACTCCAAATGTACACTTCGTCGGGTTGAGATTCATTTGATATTTATCCAGTTGATCAAAGGTCTGAGCTAAGTCAACTAGATGATCAGCAGCTTTCTTGCTTTTTGTCAACATATCATCGACATAGACTTCCATGTTGCAACTGATTTGTTCGGTAAAAACCTTGTTCATCAGCCGCTGGTATGTCGCTCCTGCATTTTTCAAACCAAAAGGCATAACATTATAGCAATAAGTTCCCCTAGGGGTAATAAAAGAAGTACTTTCCCTGTCTTCAGGTTTCATTTTGATCTGGTTGTAGCCAGAATAAGCATCCATGAAGCTGAACAGCTCGTGTCCCGAGGTAGCATCCACTAGTTGATCAATTCTGGGCAATGGAAAATGATCCTTCGGGTATGCCTTGTTAAGATCGATGAAATCAGCACACATTCTCCATTTATTGTTTTTCTTTTTTACCATCACCACATTTGCCAACCAGTCTGGATACTTCACGTCTTCAATGAATTGAGCTTTCTAGAGCTTCTCGACCTCCTCTTGTATAGCCTGATTCTTCTCGGGGCTAAATACCCTTCTTCTCTGCTTTACATGCTTGATCTCTTTATTCACATTGAGCTCATGACATAAGAAGTTTGGATCTATTCCTGGCATGTCTTCATGACTCCATGCAAAAAATTTCCTCCTGTTCCTCAAGAAAGTTATCAACTCCTGTTTTATTGAAGCATCCAACGTTGAACCAATCTGGGTTACTCGTTCAGGGTGCTTGTCGTCCAGAATAATATTTTCTGTAGATTCCACCACCTGTCCTTTTACAAGTTGGGATTCATCTCGAGGATCCAGTGTTTCAATTTTTGTACCTTCATCCAACTGGTAGGTAGTAGTCTTTTTTCTTAAATCTTCAAGTTCCTCTTGCTCGACAGATGAATAATAGCATTCCCGAGCTACTTTCTGATCACCTTTCACAACTCCTACTCCAAAATTTGTTGGGAATTTTAAGCATTGATGTACTGTAGATGGAACTGCTTTGAACTTCTTCAAACCAACTCTTCCCATGATGATGTTGTAGGCTGACTGCACATTCTTATCCATCATAAAGAAGCGTATTCTCTCTGTTCGACAAGCAGGCCAAGTTCCAATGAATATGTCCAACTTGATCGTCCCAAGTGGAAAAACTTTCTCGCCAGCAAAACCCAAAAGAGGTCTGTGATAAGGTTCCAATTGAGATAATTTTAAATTCAAGCTGTCAAAGCATGAATAGTATATGATGTCTGCTAAACTACCATTGTCTACCAGCACCCTTGAAATCACTACTTCTTTCATCCTCATTTTGATCACTAAAGGGTCGTCGTGAGGGTAAAGAACACCTGCCAGGTCATTTTTTGAAAAGCCAATGACCAGCTTATCTTTGTTTACCTTCCTCGGACGATCCTCCTCGGCTAAATTTATTCACTGAATGTACAAACAAGCTTGTGCCTCTCCGAGGTAAGCTTTTCTTTCTGCAGTAAGGTCTCCTCCTCCTGCATCTCCTCCTGTAATAACATTACAATCAAATGCCCCAAAATGTATGGAAAATACCTCTCGTTCTGGTTGCCTTGGTTTCTTGGGAAGATCGGGGTCATCCTCGGCATCCTCTTCATGTTCTCTCCTCTTTTTCTCCTCTGCTCGATGAGGAGATCTAGTTCTCTCTCTAGTTCGATCACTATTTCTTCTTTCACCTCCCCGATCAACATACTTTGCTAGCTTTCCTCTTCGGATGAGTGTTTCAATCTCGTTCTGAAGAGCTATGCAATTTTTAGTCATATGGCCATGATCTTTGTGGAACTCGCAATACTTGTCCCTGTTCCTCGCATCCGGATCTGACCTCAATTTCTTCGGCCACTTTACTTCCTCGCTATTCTTGATTTCCTCCAAGACATGATTAATACCCATTTTCAAGGGAGTATAATTATCGAATTTCTTCAGGACTTCCCATGATGACTTATTATTTCTGGAACGCTTGTCGCCACCATTGCCCTTATGCTCTTTATTTTTAGACTTGTCGACATCTACCTTGGTGTCTTTATCTATATTCTTCTTTGCAGCCATAGCTTCCTCAGCATTCATGATTTTGGCCGCTTTTGCCATCAACTCTGACATAGTTTTAGGTGGATCTTTCGCCAAGGTGTAATGCAACTTATTAGGCAACAACCCACTCATCAAGGCGGTGATTGCTGTCTTCTCCTCGTAATCTATAACTTCCAGCTTCTCGTTATTGAAACGAGTTATGTAATCTCTAGTACTCTCACCAGATTTTTGTCTAACACTTAGCAGGTGTGCTACTCGTTTTACTGGCTTTGCTCCAAAACAGAAATTGCCGATAAACAACTCGGCCAACTGAAAGAAAGTTAAAATCTTACCCCGAGGAAGATTGTTGTACCATATCTGGGCAGCTCCAGTTAGAGTTCCTAAGAACGCTCTGCATCTCATCTCGTCGGGAACAACATAGATGTCGGCGGCAACTTGATATTGCTCTATATGAAGAACAGGATCTGTCTTTCCATCATATTTAGGGGTCACTACTAGTGCTTTAAACTTTGATGGTGTAGGAAAATTAACAATGGCCTGGACAAAAGGTGTCCCTTGAACAAAAGTTCGTTATAGGGGATTCTTCGCCCTAGCCATTTCTCCCAATCTATCCTCCAATCGCTGAAGGGACCCTTTCCATGCTTCATTTCCTTCCTCGTGCCTATTGGTTCGAGCAATAGATCGTTATGAAGTAGCCTCTTGAGATTTATCTTGACGAGCAACTGGTCGTGATTGTGCTGATCCTTCTCTTAGATCTGATGGTTGTCGAAAACTCCTCGACATGGTCTTAGGTGGACTCCTATTTCTCCTAGGGCCTAATCGACTGAAAGGAGACACCCTACTCAGTCTTTCTAAGGCATTGGGTCTTTCTGGAGAGAGAGTGATACGTCGATCAGTATCTGTAGCTCTTATTGACGAAGTTCGCCCAGGTTGATAAGAGAAATCATCAGACTCTTCATTACGATATGACTCAGTACGCCTGGATCGTGAAGAAAGTAAATAAGTTTGCCTCTGACCACTTCGATGTCCTGAACGTGTAGGTGCACCGCCATGAAGGGTTTGTATGAGTTGCCTCATTGTGTCTTGCATGGCGGTTTGTCCTTGGGCCAGATTCGTCATAATTCCGGCCAGATCTGGAGGTGCAGAGGGATTTGGAGGATTTCCAGCATTTCCAGTGTTTCGATTGCTAGATTATGGATTATCCGCCATTAGTGATGAATGATTTTTGGTGAAAAACGATAATAACAAATCGTTCCCACAGATGGCGTCAATCTGTTGATGTAAAAAATTAGATTACTCTAATTATTCAATCACAGATAAATAAATGAGACAAAGATTTTTAAAGTGGTTCAGCCTTGTAAGAATGACCTACATCCACTGCTATGTTATTGCTGAGTGTCTAGGAATTCTCGATTATAAGTGATACCAAGAAATTCCGATCCCCCTTGAATGAGGGTGATACAAGGTATTTATAGCCCTTAGGCTGTACATGAAAGGGTGTCACATTTAAATGATACACATATGAAAGGGTAATTCAATTAATGTTCTTCAAACGTGCGCGTCAAGATGATAAGCATTCAATGAATAGTTGGACTGTTGATAATCTGGCAATTAATGCTGTGGTCGAGGTGCAGCTCGAACCGCCTTAGTTGCTCGTCGTCCAAAAGTTCCTCGGAGGATAAGAGTTCCTCGGAGGGTTGGTGTTCCTCGGAGTGAGTATGTTGGTCGGGGAAACAATCTTCCTCGTTACTATTATGCCGCGTAGATTGACACGTGTCTTCTTATTATTCGTCCACATCAGCATACTAATTTTGGTGTCAACACTATCTTAAAAAGTTACTCGATCTCTTATTGGTTTCTAATGTCACCTCTGTACTTGAAACCCCTCCGTTGATGCTCGTAATCTCATATCATCATTAATTCCCGTTATAGTTTCAATTCGAATGGTTTCTAATCGTACCCCACTCGGTAGACCCTCGTAAGGAACGTCATTCAATCCCATAAGTTATAGTATTCTCCGATAATAAATAAGGCCCTACTGACTTTATCTAAGTCCCACAAGATTATATTACTCACCCTAATAATCAACATTGACTTTGGAATAATCCTTAAACCTTAAAGAGAAACAATTGCGAAAAATCAACATGGTTCGATCGATCTAAGAAAAGGGGTCGATCGATCGATCAAACATGTATCAGTCCAGAAATTCTTAACAGTTACGGATTTACATCTTTTTACACTTCTTAATCATCATCCCAACATCCAAAACTCATAATTAAATATACTAATTAGCCTACTAACATAGTTACATCATTCCCCACGTTTAAGATTCATCAAATCGACCTATAACATCAATTACTTGGATCAATTTACCCAATTTTTATATAAAAACCTAGTTTTCCTATTTCTTCAAGAACATCCCATAATCCAATCAAATTTCGAAATTATTTACCCATAAATCTTAAATTCGTAGTTGTTATCATCTCCAACATAAAGCTACATACAAGTCCTACCCAGATTATGATTTTAAACCATTCAAATCCATTCAATTTTCATTATTTATGAGAAATCTTCAATTCTATAAAAACATGTAAAGTATATTCTTTGAATATTTGCAAGATAAATCACTTGCCTGTAAATCTGATATTATGATCCGTTGTTGTTGTTCAAAGGTTGGTCCTCTCTTCTTTCCGGTTACAATTCCGTCCAAATTGGTGGTGGTGGGTGGTGGTTTTGGTTTGGGGACTTTTTGTAACCTCTCTTCTAACTCACGTAGCCCACCTCTTTCTTTTTGGATGATAATGGCCCTAATGGCCTTTCCAAAAATGATAAAATCAACACTAAAATTCGTGGGTCTTAATTCCTTAATTTTTAAAACTACCAAAATACCCTTCCGGATTGCCGGTTTGGCCTAAAAATGCCCCAAGACCCAAATTAAACCCCCGACTAGTGTTTTCTGACTACCTCGAACCTTTCGGACACGTTGGCGCACTCAAAAAGCTCATACGGATGACATAAAAATAAAATATTTTTAAATCTATTAAATTGGGTCCTGACACGACTGATACGCGCGTCCCAACTAAATTATCGAAACTGTCGTATTTTCGACTCATGACAATTTTAATAAATTCAATGATCACATATTACCATAATCACTCAGTAATATTCAACAACATAATAATTAAATACTAACTCTCATCACGCTGGCATTTATATCCGAATTAATTTTCCAATTAATAAATCCCAAATTAATTTAATACATCCAAAATAATTTAATAAATCCCAAAATTAAAAGCAATTCCATTTAATTAACCTCATAATTAAAAGCCATAAAAATATGGGGTATTACATTATTCATGTAAAAGTCCATAACTTATTCATGTAAAAGTTCGTAACTCATGTAAAGTCCATAACTCTTATACACATTATCACGTATAAGAGTTTATAGATGTGCTCCATGTCATCTATATCTTATTTATTTACATGTCATATATGTTTGTAAATATAGCCAATTATAATGTGTTGTATATAATATATATGCTTGTCATTTATTTATTCACACGTGCTCTGTGTTTTAATCCAGTTCATCGATGGATAAAGTTATATGTTACTCCCATTCTAAGAGAAAGTCAGGAACTGCTTCTGAAAGGAAGCACTGGGAAGATATTCATGCTTTATCTGCTGCAAAGCGCCATGAGGAGTATCCTATTGAGGGGCACATGGAGACCACTGTTGGGGTTACTTCAGTGGGGGATATTGAAGCTCCCTCAGAGGGCCATTCTGAGGCTACATTAGAGGGCCATTTTGAGGAGGTTCTATAGAGGGCAATGATTAGGATGTGGGAAATAAGGAGGGTGAGGGAAATGCTGATGCTCCTGTTGAGGATAATGATGATGCTCTTGGGCCATTAGTTAACCCATCACACATTCTACAAAAGTTGACTGCCTAATATAGTAAAAAGAAGGTTGCCGAAGCCGGATCATCGTCTGCGGCTTATGGGGGCCCTAATGATCTAAGCCTTTCGAAGCATTTCAAGGACCGTGTTTCTTATGGCATATGGACCGCTTCAGTGGTAATGAAATTTCCCAATCTAACTACTCCAAACATTTATTTTTGAATCTTATGATTAGTATTGATATACTTTCTATTTTTATTGTAGGTTGAGTGATTGTCGTTGTTATGTATCAATCACTGGATAAAGATGCATGAATGGGGCTTTGACCATCTTAGAGAGGGGATGTAGAGGAGGGTAGCGAGGGAAAAGTTAAATGATTTGATCAAATACAACCATAGGTACATCGGCTACACGTTAGTTTTGGCTTTCGTCGAGCGGTGGCATCCTGAGACCAATAGATTTCACATGTCGTTTGGGGAGATGACTGACGCGACTGAAAATGTGTGTCAGAAATGCGTTCACTCTAGGCTCAAGTGTAAGCCTGTCGCTCAAGTAATAATCCGACAAGTCGGGTATTGATCCTCAGGGAAAAAGGACAACGAATTTGTGACGACGGAAAAGACGGAGGAATCCTAACCTTGACTCTAAAAATAAAAGGAAAATGATTTGATTTTGGGAATGATTACAACTAAATGCAAAGATGAAATTATGAAAAATGCAACTACACTAATTTACCTAAAATATGAATGAAAATTGATTTTGAAACTTTTGACAAAGTGATGGGAAAAACTAGGACAGGAATACAATCCCCCAACCCTAGTGTAGTGAAGTGGTAATATTAATCATAAATTTATCTGATTGATCTGACCCGGAAATTAGTACTCCCAAGCATTATGTATACGAGGTTCAAGACCGCATCATACCTAATTTGAGGATGAGTAAATCAGTATCGCGATAGTGACACTCAAATTGCACTCTAAATCATCACGAGTACCCAAAGGCAAACGTGATATAAAGATATACAATTATTGTGTCATTATGCGATACGATCATAGCCAATCAATAAATTCATCGGATTAATTTTACACACATACACTAACACCTCAAGTTGGGTTCATGTACCCCGACCATGGTAAATCTAGCCTAACATGTTGAATTCAATGAAAACATTAATTGATGTGCAGGAATTCATGATTAATCTAAGAAAAATGATAATTAGATGTCGAAACGAATTAGAAATAAAAATTACTCACTAAAATTACTCAAACAATAAGTGCAACAATGAATGAAACTGATACTCACAAAAATCTCTGAATAAATCTTCAATCTTTGAAATAAATCTCCAATTCTTAGCTAAACTAGGGTTTTTGGAAAAGAAGCAGGAAAACCTACTAATTCTTCCTCCCTATAACAATAATAAATCGAGTCTTTAATACCCTACAACAATATCGGAAGTCAACTGCACTAGGAGTCTTTTTAGGAAGAGAAAAGATTTTCAGATCTCGAAGACCGGACCGGTCCGGGTCTTAGGCGGACCGGTCTGCCCCCAAGGCGGATCGGTTCTTTTTATTTTGGGTCGGACCGATCCGGGGGCGGACCGGTTCTTTTTATTTTGGCCTCCTTCGGTTCGCATGCGATCCGGGGTCTTCTGGAGTTTGGCAAGGCGGACCGGTCCGAGGTAGGGGCGGACCGGTCCGACTATTTGACTTTCTGGCTCATCTTTGACTGCTCATAACTTTTATTCCGGAATTCCGATTGGGGTGATGTTTCTTCCTTTGTGCTCGTGAATGAGATGTCTTCAACTTCTCTTTAGGTACCTCATCCGAATTTCGTGTAGAAATTACGCTTTTGCCCTTGAGACTTTTCCTTCTTTCTTTCTTGATTCTACCGATTTCCTTCTTTCGTTTCTTGACATCAAATACCTGCAAAATCACTACAAAATACCAGAAACTCGGTGTACTCATTAAGATCAGTCAGTAGCACAGTTATGAGATAAATTCAACTCAATTACGTTGTTCGAGGTGCTAAAAGTAACTAAATCAATGGATAAATTAGGAAGAATTTATGCCTAATCAAACCCCCCTAACTTAGAACTTTGCGCGTCCCGAGCAACGTAAAAGAATCCTAGCGTGGCACAACTCTTTTTAAAAAATCATTTTATTGGGATAAAATACCCTTTTCGCGGGCAAGCGATTGCATTTAGCGTATGCAACAAGCCGTTAAACCTCTAGGTTACCCTAGTAGGACGAGTGTTGTCTCGTGAGGGTTTGCAGAGAATATACCCACAAAATTCGACTCAAAGAGAATTCAAAATATGCAAAAATTGTGCAATTCAAACTTTTCCAGAAAATAGTCATCATCAAGTCATATTTACAAGTCTCAAACCGTGGTGTGTGTGTGCGTAGCCAGAAATATAACCGCTAATTTCCACTGATTGATCATTACGTTATTTATCCGAAAATTCATTTTGATTTCAATTTCTCACGGAATGCTCTCACAAGTGAATCTCTCGGATTATGGATATTCTCTTGGTATGCGTGATATAAAGAGTAAATGTAATGGAAGCAAAATCACGCATACGATTAGAAAGACGGAAATTTTGTGGTGAAAGGACCTCATCAAAGGATTACGGTTTTAAAAATGGGAACATTGCTTTTATTTCGCGCACTTAATCTCCTTTATTATCTTTTGGTGTATTAGCTCTCTACGCGGTAACCAATTTCGCAATTTAGACTCGGTTAGGACTTTTTTGGGTTTTAAGGTATATGGGGTACAATGACAATTATCGGGAAGGTTGGAATTGGAAAAGTCATTAATGATGTCCATTTGTGCTTTTTTCGGGCTATTGCTCATTTTTTTTTTGTTGAGCATATTTATTTATTTCTTGCCCCTTTTTATGCACTTTTCGGATTTAAATTCTGAATTTTCTCATTTTTCACAATTCCAGCTATTTGGGGTTTTCGGGTTATCAAACGAAAGGGACAATTTGTTTGGCTCAAATTGGGTTACAAAAGGGGTAATTTTTCTGGCCAATATTTTTGGGTGACAAACGAGGGCCTACTTCATTGCCCAAAATGCCAATTGCGTTACCATATGCGCTTCGAGATGAATTTAAGTTTAGAGATCAATTTGGCACGTTTTTTCAAAGCAATATTACACACATTTTTCAAAACCGATAAAAATGGAAGGATTGAGATCCTTGACAACTTTTTAGGCGCTGAAAAGAACTTTGAGTTAACAATTAACTCGGATTGATTTAAAAACTCGCAAAAAGTGATAGGCTCGAATCTCACCGGGTTTGTTAATCTCCACACTTATTCGTTAAGTCGTCAATTTTCGCTCAATTTCCATCTTTGGTCAATTTTGGCTTTGTGTACGTTGAATTTTACAACTTGAGACTTCAATTCGACTTTTAATGATATTTTTGAAAAAATTGAATTCCAATTTTTATTTATTTTGAACAAAAATATTTTTGGGTTTTTCAAAATTTTATGATTTTTTTGGAAATTTCTGGGCATTTTGGCAAATTAGTGAAGTTTTAGAAATACGCACTTGTGACCCCCCCCTAACTTAGACTTTTGCATTGTCCTCAAGCAAAAAGGACTAAAATCTAAATAAGGCAAAATAATAAGTGCGATAGATAAAACAAACAAATGGGAAAAATGCAGCAAGACACTATATGACACTCATGTATGACTCAAAAATACACTAACAATCACCCCATACGCGTCGGGGGTGCGACGACCTCTCATCTCTCCACGAACTCACCCGACCCCACTCGCGGGGTTCGATGCTCTCCTCGTTTCTCCCGTCCTAGGATTATAATCCAACAATCGGAACAAATTGGGACCTCTCCCATAGATAAAGGATAGACCGGGATACTCATCATGACTAATTGGAAAGGTATCCTCGTGATGCTGGCTCAAAGTGTGGTCTGCGTGCGTTGACTCGGAGGGAACACCTAGGTTTCATTCAATTTTTAAGATGCATGGGTCGGGCTCTAAGTCAGATGAACCACAACTTTTCTCCTCACTTGCCTTTGGGGCCTCTAGTGTTGTGGGTGGATTGTCACAACGAAGGAATTCATCAATTTTTGCTTCAATTCACTTTCGTCTAAGTGACTATATGAATCCAATAGAGATTGGCCTTCAATAGTAATACTTTCATCCACCTGCCCGAATTCTCTTTAAAATTCTTCCATGCTCATGTTTCCTAGTTCTCTCTCTCGAGTAGTGCCTACATCCTCTATTACTTGCTCGATCTCCAACTCCACCAGTTTTCTCTCTTCTAACCCCTCTCTCTCTCTTTCAATTGCGGTCACTACACACCTCTCCCCCACTTTTCTCTTATTGTCACAACTACCACTATTACTTGATGAAATAGGGCACACCCCTAACGGCTCTTTCTTGTGGGGCCCCTCATTCTCATGGCTCGACACTAAGCAGGACCCTAGGGCATCTCCATAATCATTTTCCTCAAAGTACTCCCCTACGATCTCGTCTATGAAGCTCACCGCGTGAAGGTCATCTTCTTCCCCCGTATGTTGGGCGACATGGAAGATGTTGGTCTCTAAGGTCATGTTCCCAAAGGTGATTTGCATTCGCCCATTCCGAGTATTGATGATTGCATTAGCCGTAGCTAAGAAAGGGAGCCCAAGGATGATGGGAACATGGTTGCTCGAGTTAAAGGAGGGCTCCGTGTCCCAAATGACAAACTCTATCGGGTAGTAAAAAGTGTCAATTTGGACAATCACGTCCTCGACTATTCCTCTTGGGATCTTCATGGTTCGATCCGCTAATTAGAGAGTGACGTTTGTGGTCTTGAGGTCGCCCAAGTCAAGTTGCCTATAGATGGAGTAAGGGAGGATATTGACACTTGCTCCCAAATCAAGTAAGGCTTTTTCGATTTTGTTTTCTCCAATGATGCAGGAAATGGTGGGTGCAACGGGATCTTTGAATTTAGGTGGGAGATCATTTAGTAGAATGGAGCTCACATTCTGTGCTAGAAAGACATTTTTCTTTACCTTCATCTTTCTCTTTACCGTCAACAAGTCTTTAATGACTTTTCCATAAGCTGGAATTTGCTTAATGGCATCGAGGAAAGGTAAATTCAGCTTAACTTGTTTTAGCACGTCTAGCACGTCACCACGTGGGTTTCCTTTATGGGAATGAATTACCCTTTGAGGAAACGGTGCTGCGGAGGGTGGTTTCACTACTACCTCGGGCTCACTAGCGTCTTCTTTGTCACTCTCATTCAAGGGGACATCTTTGGCCTCTTTCGTGCTGGGCCAAATCTCCTTGTCTTTAGGTACGTCTCGTGGGGGAGGTGACAAGTTAACTACTCTCCCACTACGTAAAGTGGTAATTACGCTACATTGCTCAGGATGGTCATGGGGTGTCTAGCTAAAACTAGTTTGACCTTGGGGGGGTCGTTGTCCTTGGGCAGGAAACTTGCCCTTCACTTGAACACTGAATGAGGATTGTATTTTAGACAGATTCGCATTTATGTCGCCAATCAGACGATCATATTTGGCATTGGTTGCGGTCTGGCTTACAATGAATTGATTCATGTTATCCTCGAGAGTTCTCCGCTATGGCGGGATATAATTTCCTTGAGGTGGCGGTGCTTGCACATGTCCTTGCATGTGTGGAGCTTGTTGAAAGTGTTGTGGTGGAGGAGGGGCAACATGCGAAGGAGGGTTCATTGCGGCATGTTGTTGCCCATGGCTAAAATCGAGATGATTTTTCCATGAAGGGTTGTATGAATTCCCGTGCGGGGCACCGAAATTACCCTTAAAACCTCCTACACCACTAACTTTCTCTTGAAGCATTGCTTTGTAGGCGGGTATCGTCGGGCATTCCTCAGTTGAATGTCCCGCCTCACAAATAGCACACACCTTTACAACTGGGTTTGGAATGGGTCCAGCTGGTCCTTTTCCATATATCTCACACAGATCTCGAAATCCTATCTCAAGAGTCTCTAATCGGCTATCCGTCATAGAATTCTTATCTACATGGAATATGTCGGATGCTGACGGAGTGGTGGTCGCTTGTCTATTTCGATTTTGAGTGTTGGGATCAGAAGTGTCCCAAGATTGGGTAGTCTCGGCGACATACCTCAAGTGAAGCTCAACATCTTGGGCATCTAAATCGATAAACGGACCACTTCCCATTGTTTCAACAAGTTGTTTGGAGTTAAGATTCAACCCATTATAGATAAAAGAGATGACTTGCGCTGAATCAAATCCATGATGGGGGCATGAAGCAACTAACTCGTTAAAACGTTCCTAACATCGATGGAATGGCTCATTTTCAGCTTGTCTGAATGCTTGAATTTGAGCCTTTATGGAGATTGTTCGATGTGGTGGGAAGAATTTCTTGAGAAATTTCGACTGTAGCTCATTCCAGGATGGAATCGAGCTTGGAGGTAAAGACCATAGCCAGGCCTTAGCTTTATCTTTGAGCGAGAAAGGGAAGAGTTTGAGGCGGATTACCTCTTGTGTGCAGGTTTGATCATTGAGAGTATCACACACGTCCTCAAATTCCCTAATATGGAGGTATGGCTTTTTAGAATCCATACCGTGGTAATGCGGTAGCATCTGGATCATCCCATTTTTGAAACAAAATTGTCCGGCATTATACGGGAGTATAATGCATCCCGGAGTAACAGTACGCTCGGGATATAAGAATTCTCTAATCGGACGGTATGGGGGCTCTTCCGCACCGACGGGTGCACTGCTGTGTTGTGACATCTCTTCCTCACTTATTGACTCGGTGTTCTCACTGGGTGTGCTCGAAGTGTGTCCTAAGAAGGAAAAGGGAGTGTTATCGGAGACTGAGTGCGACGGTGTGGGAGGTGGGATCCAGAACTGTGGGGCGTTTGGAGTGTGGGGACTATCAGGATTATACTCAACAATTGGATTTTCGTGAATGTTGGTTAGAGTATTATGGGGTGTGGGAGTGGTTTCAGAATTTTTCATTAAAGCTTAGGAGAGATGATGGTAAATCTTTTTGTGCTTTTTAATTTTTTTTATGTTTTTGGATTTTTTTTGAAATTTTTGGTCAAAGCTTTGGATTGACTCAATCTAATCCTAAGTCTACCTAATTCCCCGACAACGGCGCCAAAAACTTGACGCGACTGAAAATGTGTCTCAGAAATGCGTTCACTCTAGGCTCAAGTGTAAGCCTGTCGCTCAAGTAATAATCCGACAAGTCGGGTATCGATTCTGAGGGAAAAAGGACAACGAAGTTGTGACGACGGAAAAGACGGAGGAATCCTAACCTTGACTCTAAAAATAAAAGGAAAATGATTTGATTTTGGGAATGATTACAACTAAATGCAAAGATGAAATTATGAAAAATGCAACTACACTAATTTACCTAAAATATGAATGAAAATTGATTTTGAAACTTTTGACAAAGTGATGGGAAAAACTAGTACGGGAATACAATCCCCCAACCCTAGTGTAGTGCAGTGGTAATATTAATCATAAATTTATCTGATTGATCTGACACGGAATCTAGTACTCCCAAGCATTATGTATACGAGGTTCAAGCCCGCGTCATACCTAATCTGAGGATGAGTAAATTAGTATCGCGATAGTGACACTCAAATTGCACTCTAAATCATTACGAGTACCCAGAGGCAAACGTGATATAAAGATCTACAATTATTGTGTCATTATGCGATAAGATCATATCCAATCAATAAATTCATCAGATTAATTTTACACACATACACTAACACCTGAAGTTGGGTTCATGTACCCCGACCATGGTAAATCTAGCCTAACATGTTGAATTCAATGAAAACATTAATTGATGTGCAGGAATTGATGATTAATCTAAGAAAAATGATAATTAGATGTCGAAACGAATTAGAAATAAAAATTACTCACTAAAGTTACTCAAACAATAAGTGCAACAATGAATGAAACTGATACTCAAAAAAATCGCTGAATAAATCTTCAATCTTTGAAATAAATCTCCCATTCTTAGCTAAACTAGGGTTTTTGGAAAAGAAGCAGGAGAACCTACTAATTCTTCCTCCCTATAACAATAATAAATCGAGTCTTTAATACCCTACAACAATATCGGAAGTCAACTGCACTAGGAGTCTTTTTAGGAAGAGAAAAGATTTTCAGATTTCAAATACCGGACCGGTCCGGGTCTCAGGCGGACCGGTCTGCCCCCAAGGCGGATCGGTTCTTTTTATTTTGGGGCGGACCGGTTCTTTTTATTTTGGACTCCTTCGGTTTGCATGCAATCCGGGGTCTTCTGGAGTTTGGCAAGGCGGACCGGTCCGAGGTAGGGGCGGACCGGTCCGGTTATTTGACTTTTTGGCTCATCTTTGACTGCTCATAACTTTTGTTCCGGAATTCCGATTGGGGTACCGTTTCTTCCTTTGTGCTCGTGAATGAGATGTCTTTAACTTCTCTTTAGGTACCTCATCCGAATTCCGTGTAGAAATTATGCTTTTGCCCTTGAGACTTTTCCTTCTTTCTTTCTTGATTCTACCGATTTCCTTCTTTCGTTTTTTGACATCAAATACCTGAAAAATCACTACAAAATACTTGAAACTCGGTGTACTCATTAGGATCAGTCAGTAGCACAGTTATGATATAAATCCAACTCAATTACGTTGTTCGAGGTGCTAAAAGTAACTAAATCAAGCGATAAATTAGGAAGAATTTATGCCTAATCAATGACCGTCACTCTCGATGACATAGCCTAAATCCTGCAAGTACCTTTAGTCGGTGAACCTTTATTTAGCCCACACATTTCTATTCAGGAGGACGAGGAGATTGAAGTTCCTCGTGTGATTAACTTAGTAGTTGAGGGCTTGGGAGTTAGTAAGGCAGATGCGCAACTAGAGTGCAGGGAGTCTTATATTGTCCGGTTGAATCGGATCATCAAAAATTTTAAGGAATGTGCCCAAGACATGAATGTCCCTTCTGATGTTAAAGACCATTGTTCCATGGCTTATATACTATACATTATCGGGTGCATTATTTTTCTCGATAAGACCAAAAATAAAATTTATGTCTTTTACCTAAAATTTTTGAAAAACTTGAAAAGGGTGCGTAAGTTGTCTTGGGTTATGGGTATTCTCGCACACTTTTATAGGTAGCTCGGCCTTGCATCTCGGTCCGGTGTTAAGCATATTAACGAGCATCTTTCACTACTGCAGGTAACTACTAAATGAATTTTATAATTTCATGTCTATCACTAATTTTATTTTCTAATTTCATTTTTAATTGTTTGCAGTCGTGGACTTATGAGCACTTTTCTAGGTTAGGGGGATGCTACAACATGGAGTTCAATGACACAATGCCCCAAATTGCGCATTAGGTATTGTAGTCCGCCTCTTAAAAAGCACCTTTCAAAATCTCATAAACTACTGAGAGTAACTCGATGATTTGTCAGGAGGTAATGTAAGTGAATTACATTTCCTTTACACTTAACTTTTGAAATATGGATACTTACAAACTTTACCAGTGTTCGAAACCGTTGTAAAATTTATGATTTTATATTTTCCCAACCTAAAATTTATGATTTTATTTTATGTATGTGTAAATTTGTAGTCATGTGTATATAGTCATCTATAAACGTTGGATCTATGTAAATATATAGTTATGTGTGGGTAAATATGAAGTCATTTGTGTGTCGCATCCTTTCTAACTCTTGTTGATGCCATGTCTCAATTAGAGATGGAAATTTTTGACACGATAACTGTAACACCCCGTACTTTTGTGCATTTAATATTTAATTAATTCGGGATTTTAAATTACTGGTGTGTTGTAATTTTAATTGAATTAATTATGACAATATATATATTTAAATATTAATCGAGGAGTAAATGGTTAATATTTAGGAAAATTATTTACTAACTGAATAGTAATAATTTAATTACGTCATTTTGGGTATTAATGACGGGGTATGCACTTATTCCAGCCGAGAGTCGGTATAGACTTAATGGGGTGTGAGATAAGGATTTTTTATAAATTAATTCGGATGCCAATTCTGAGTGCGCGGTTGAGTCCGGATGGGTCGAGATAGTCAGAAAAGAGTACCCGGGGGTAGTAATTGGGTCTCGGGGTATTTTTGGGCATAGCCGGGCCCACACGGGGTGAGTTGGCCCACTTTAATTAAGCCCATTAGGTGAAAAACGGGATTAAGGGTTTTTAACCTAATGGGAGATTAGGAAATCAGCAGCCAACACAACTCCAAACCTAGGGTTTGAGAGGGGATTTGGGGGAAAGCAAATCAAGAACAAATTGGGAGCTTTTGGAGCCAAATTGAGGGACTTCGCCAACAGAATCAGACACTACGAACACTTTCAGGCAAGTGGTTAACTGTTTTTACTCCTAAATTGTGATATCCAATTCATATTTTAGTGATGTGTAACTAAAATTCATTTTGGGGATAAATGGGTACAAAATGGGGTTTTGTTAATGGAATCTTTATGAGTTCTTGGATGAAGAACATGAATCTTGAATGACTTAGGGTTTATTTGATGAACACAAGAGGTCAATCTGCCAGAATTTTTGATACAACTTTAAACGTATGCCATTTGAGTTGTACTTCGAATTAGAGTGTGAACCATACATGCCTGGAAAGGTATTTCTCTTAGCTATCCAATGAACTTCGAATCAGATCAGTAGGAGTTCTGTAGAGGGAGTAATCGACCTTTTACTAGAGGGTGTTTGATCTGTCAATATAGTAATCTGCCAGACTTTTAACGCGACTTTAAACGTGTGCGATTTGAATTTTACTTCGAATTAGAGTGTGAGCCATACATTACTGGAAAGGTATTTCTCTTAGCTATCCAATGAACTTGGAATCAGGTCAATCGGAGTTATGTAGAGGGAGAAATCGAAATTTTACTAGAGGGTGTTTAATCTGTCAGAAAATTTGAGATTTTTCTTTTTAAGCCTCAAATGTCTAAAATTTTATCGGGGAAGTGTTTGGGACCTTGATGAAAAATATTGATGGAATAATGATATGGAAGTAGGTCTATGATTGAGTGTTGGACTTTAATTTTGTGAGAGAGTTAAAGTGGAGATTCATAGGCTTGATTGTGACGTACTCTAATTCGAGATGATAAGAATATAATTACGAAAAAAGCATGAGCGAGCTTAAATTCGTTAGGTCAGTGGGTTAACAAGGGTAACTACTGAATTGATATAACAAGGGGTAACTAGGACCCTTAGAGTTGTGTGAATACTTGAATTAATACGAAAGTGAGATAAATTCGTAAAGCAAACAAGTACGGTGAATATTAGAGAGAAATATATTACATACAAGTATGAAGAGTTGGGTTGTGTAAATACCTACTGTTTTATAGGATTACTTGGGTTGTGAATGCATATTGTGTGTTACCTTGTGATAGGAACAAAGACTCGGCAAATATTAAGTTCCGGGCTATGTAAGTGAGTCCGGGGACAATGGTTGACTGACACCAAGTTATTAAATTAATAAATGCGATAATTAATTTAATTAAAGTCGGTTTGTAGACTCGGGTATGATTAAATTAATGGGTGGGATAATTAGTTTAATCAGGATCGGATTGTAGACTCGTGAAGGGTACTTATTAATTAATGTGATAATTAATTATATTAGAGTCGAACCACAGACTCGGAATTTGGATTGATTAATTAATTTGTTAGCTAATTTGATTAGAGTCTGGCGATAGACTCGGGGAGGTATTAAATTAAATGTGTGTTAATTAATTTAAGGAGAGTTGGACCATAGACTCGGGGAAAGTATTATATTAATTAAGGTGTGAATTAATTATATTAGAGTCGGACCATAGACTCGGGAAGATGATAAGTTATTAAGTGAGAAAATTAATTACATTTGAGTCGGGCCACAGACTCAGAAACTTACAGGCAGTGTATGTGATTTTGAGTACACGGTAAAGCCGGGGTTATTAATATATATATATACGGTGTAGTGGTAGTATATATATATATACTTGTATGTATTGTGTGTGACATTAAATTACAGGCAGTGTGCGGGAGTTTGAGTACACGGTAAAAACCAGGGGTTCATAATATATATATACGGGTAGTGATAGTATATATATATGTGTGTATATATTGTGTGTGATAGTAAATATCAGTGACTAGATATTTATTCAATTTAAATACTCTAATGCTATCAAGGGAGGTTGCGCGATGTGGGTGAATCCCCTAGCTTGAGGAGTAGGGCGAGTATATCCCCAGGTCATAGCGTCCGGTATATATGGGTGAGAGATTTATCTCACTTTCAGGGAAGGAATATGACCGCCTCCACTTCGTTATATTTTAGTCCAAGTTGGTGAGCGATTCTAACTTGGGGAAACTAGGTTTTGCGAGCACACCTAGTGAGATAGCATTTTAGAGGGAATCATCCGATGAGGGTATACTCGGAAGGATGGATATGCGTATGATATATGTGTGGATGTTAGTAAAGGTACGTATAATATAGTAGTAAATATTATATGTAGGTGATAATACAGTGCGTGATGTATTTACCTTATATAACTCGGGTTACAGTTATATGTTGTTAATTAATGAGAAATTAATTAAGTTAATTATTGGTGGAAATAATACAGTGTTTGACGTATGTACTTTATATAACTTGTGACACGGTTATATGTTATTATTTAAGAGGAATTAATTAAGTTAATGGTGAAATAACTTAAAATTCAAGAATCATTATACTCGGGTTAGAGTTGTATGGAAAGGGAAGGTTATACCAAGACTAGTTGGACGGGGTAGCACAACTAGGAGGGGTTAAGGTAACCGGTAGGTGTGCACAATAGTGGAGGGGTGAGAATGTCCACAAGGGAGTGCGACACTAACTTAAATATGAAGCGCATTCATGCATTTTAAATTACTGCAGTTAATTCACTTGCTAAATATTTTCAAAATGTTTTGGGTTCTAACCCTTGCTATAAAACTATTTTCAAAAAATTTTAGGTGTCCAGCCACAGGGACGCCAGGATTGATATTCTATTCCAGGGACACGGAGCTGCGGCATATGTGGATGCTAGCAGGAGTTTGGATTAGACGCATTATTCATTCATTCCTAGAGTAGGAATCTTGTATCAGTTTCAGTTTTATTTAGGGCTTGTCGCCCAGACTTCTCGGTACAGTTTTCAGATGTTGAATAATTGTATTTGGATTATTTCTTTGGTGGCCGGTGATTTATTCGGCATGTTGTGTATTTATGATTCAGTTCTTTTTCATTCAGTTGTGTGAATGGTTTATATATTCCGCATGTACTGTTTTGGTTTTATTAAAAAGTTAAAATTGGCACCAGTTTTTGGAATACTAGGTGGTTAGTAAGTTTTAAAAAGTTTTCGACAGTGATGCTAAGGATGATCCAACTGGGATTCCTGTTTTAATTTGGTATAGGACTGATCACCCGGTATTTTATTAGGCGGGGTGTCACAATAACCCGTTTATGGTAATAACCCAAAATGACCCGAACTTGACACGATTAGCTTGTATAGATTTAAAAATACCCAAAACTTATACTCAAATAAAAATCAACGCGACCCGAAAATGACACGACTAACCCGAATTGCCACCCCTAGTCCCAATATCCCTCCTCTGAGCCGCAGACATCGTATATGATCGGCCAAATACCATACCCTGAGTGACACCAAGCCCAAAGGCGCACATATGACAAAGCCTTTCAGGTGAAGCTTGTTCCTTTTACCTAGCTTGGAAGTGTTCGATTTTGTATGGGGTATTAGAGTTTTTACCTCATTTAGCAATTCAAAATTTTTAATGTTCATTAATCTAAATAGTACCATCACATGGTGGATAAAACGTGTTAAGTTAGTACTGAAAAAACTAACGTTCTAGAGTTGGGGGAATTCGGTTACTTAAAAACACATAATTTTTCATTTATCAATTGGTGGAGATGGTTAAAATGCGCAAAAGAGTTTGAAGGTATATTTCTGTAACAAGTTTGAGTACATAATAAATGTGGACGATGAGGAACAACCACAATCCTTTATTTGGTTTTTTGTCTATGCTTAGAACAATGGAAATTCATGGATGTAAAACATTCTCAGGTGTTCGTCCGCAATTTAATTTTCTCCAAGGATTACAACCTCTTGATCAACGTTATATGGGATGATGAAATTCCTTAGACACATGTTTGACTCTGAAGTCGAGGGGGAAGATGAGACAAATGATGATACTAAGATCAAGATACATCCTTATTTGAGATTATTAAAACTAGAGAGATTGCCTCTACTGAAACACATATGAAATGCCCCCATGAGTAGACTTTTATACCTCCACGACTTACGAAATGTATACACTCATTATTTCCATGGGTTAAAATATTTGTTCCAAATTTATGCATCTCAAAAGCTTCATTGAATTGGGTTTTATACCTATATAGTTGATAATTATTTATTATGTTTATTTTCTTTATGCTTCCATTAATGTCGTCATTTTAGCTTTATGAGATAAACTTTCCCCTTTATTATGTTGCCCTTCTGTTTTTGCTAGTCTAATTGGCAAAATTGAGGAAGATTTTGCCAAATCAGTGTACACCTGGTGGAAGCACATGATGAAATCCCCCCAAGTAGGACATGGGTTGAGAAAAGACAAAACAACATTGACAATAACATTAATATTTTCTTTATGTGGCTACTTTGATCCAATCTACATTATTTATATAGACAATTCTACTTCCTTTTGTTTTTTCGTTTCTCAATATTCTATTTTAGTATCTTTTGTTACACTAACATGTTGCTGACATTTTTTGTGTGCTTTAGGCTCATCCTTATTTCTCGCAAGTTAAAGCTGCAAATAATAGTTGGATGCAGTCAAAGTAGCGACTTTCAAAGTTCTGGATTGTTACTTTTAATGGACAAGGTAACGACTTAATAAAATCTTTTTGAATTCTTGTTAATATTGTTGGGGTAGGATAAAGGGCTTAAGAATTTTCACCAATACATGAACACTCAAGCCAATTTACAATTGATACCAATGTAAAGTATGTCACAGTTACCATTGGTACCCTTCCCCACCACTATCTAAATTACAATCATTTGCTATACAAGCATATCATTTTGTGATATTATATTTAGTTGCTATAATAGTATTGCTTTAATTGTGCTTATGATATTGTTTAATTGATGAAAAAAGAGGGATTATCACTAAAGAATAAATATAATAGAAGCTTTACAATCACTGGTAAAATAAAGAAAATGAAACAGAGCATATGAAATGTAACATTGCAATTGTAGGAATGCTATTGTTAATAGAGAGATGAAAACAAAAAGTAAACAAATACCAAAGAATGAAATATTTTTATTCCCAACGCCCCATTATCCATCTGATGAAAGACATTAGAGATAATGTTTGTCCTAAGTTAACACAAGTGGTCTAGAATATTATGTGTCAGCTATATGTATCGCCAGAGAAAATGAAAGAATGCCTTATAGAACAATTACAAGACAAGTCATTCTCAAAACAAAAAAAATTGTTCATGTGTGGTTTAAATGAAACTCTTATATAGTTTGACACCATACAACAGAGATTAATAGTCAATTCAGTAAGAAATACTGATATAAATAATGATTAAGAGCAATAAACTAGAAATGAGAATATTATTTTCCAGAAATGATAAGTGGTCGTTTATTATTTTTTGCTAAATGTATTTTCCTCAATAGAATTTCCGAATTCCATCTTATTATGTTTTTTTTTCCATGGATCTCCATAACAAGTTTATTGGGCCAATCCCACCTCAAATTGGGCATTTAAGTCGTCTTAAAACATTGTATGATCCTTTACTTCTTATAGATTTTTGTTGATGGGGCTAGGGGTTATTATGCGGAGGTGCTTAGGAGGATAGCGGTCAAGAACTAAATAGATTGGAGTTCATTGTGAACCTTTGCTAGTGACTAATAATAACTCATTATCTCATGAACATTGTATTCCTACGTATAAGGTCAAGTAATCGAAATCGGGTGTTTTATTCTGAGGCTCAATAGTTTCTTAGCTTTAAATAAGAAAGTCATAAACGTTGTGAACCTGCATTTGAATTCATGATCTTAGACTCAATGACAAACTCGTTTAAGATAAACTTGAAGTTAAATAACTAAGCATGCTCACATTTTACAACTCCACTTTTTATGAATCAAACTATACAAACCTCAACTACATGCCTACCTCGTTTTCTAGTCTAGCAAACTGGCATCCTCTTCCTAGGGGAATGTGTGATTGTGGGAATTGAGTTCATCTAAAAAATTAATTTCATAACTATTTAATGACGTCCATCATATTTTCTTGTTATGGTTAAAGTATATGGTAATGAAATAGTCCACTTATGATTCAACTTGACCATTTTGACTGTGGAGGAATAGGCCTTGCGGTATCCATGACACACAAGATTGGTGATGGATCCACTTTTTGCAATTTCATGTGTTATTGGGTTGCCCTGGCCCGCCAGTCCGGTCAACTCGTGCCACCTCTTTATGTCCCAACCAAGACATCCTTGTCAATCGTTAAGGTGCCCGAGATTTGAACTCGGGACATTGAAAGGTGGTCTCACATGGAGGTTAATGTTCTCTAACTCGAAAATAGCGAAACTTAAGGCCAAGGTTGCTGCGCAGGGAGTGCAAAATCCCACTCGTGTCCACGTTCTCACTGCTTTACTTTTTAAATCTGCCTTAGCTGCAGCTGCCGATAACAACTTGGGAACGTTTATCCCATCTATTTTGTTTCAGTTTGTGAACATACGCCCCAAAATGGACCCACCATTGCCTTCACACGCGCTGAGTAATTTTTACAAAAATATTACCACATTGGTTAGCAATGAGAGTGAGGCAAAGTTGACTGCACTGGCTGAGCAGCACAACAAAGACAAGGGGCATATCAAGGCAGGGGAAGAAGAGCTGGACGGAAATGACACTTGGTCAAAAATAACAGACCGTGTGGGTAAAAAAGCTAAGCTCTACATGTGTACCAGTATGTGTAGATTCCCCTTTTCTGACATGGATTTTGGTTCGGGGAAGCCAGCTAAGGTGACTCTGCGTGAAGCTTGCAACAAGAACTTGTTTATTTTAATGGATACCGCAATTGGAGATGACATCGACGTCATTGTCAATTTGGAACAAGAACGCATGCCCTCTTTTGAGAACGATAAAGACCTTATCGCATTCACTTCTTAATTTTTTTAATGATGAACCCCTTTCGATTTGGCAGCACTATAAATTTACTACGTGCTGTAATTAATTTGTGATGATCATGTGTTCTTGAATATCCAGATCTGTAAAGCATTTTCCGTCACAAGTTGCAAATTATAAATAGGAAATAAATTATTTTTGACAACTTTACTCCTCACATCCCACATTTATTACAAAGGATCATTTTGGGTTTGGGGTAACATTTTTTTATTTTTTAGTTTATTTCCTTATTTTGAGGTAGTATGGATGCTTGGGTCAGCATTTTTCGTCAATCATATTGTTTTATGACTGTGGACTATTTCTTAATGTTTTTTCTGTATCATTTTAGGCACTATTTCATAGAACAGGTCTTTTCTATACTCAGACTACTACCATGAATAATAATTATATGATAGTTTACTTGTTTAAATTCGAACTTTGTTTTTTGAACCAAGTAAACATTTAGCTTATCTTAGTCAGTTAAGGTGATACTATATACGCAATTAACTTTTCGACCTCTAGCTTGACGGCTATCACTTCACTGCTTGAGAAATATGGCATTGACCCTAAACAAATTAGTCGAATGGAAGTGGGCAACGAGACTGTTATAGACAAGAGCAAATCCATTAAGACATTCCTGATGCAAATTTTTGAGGTAATAATCAAATTATATATGGACTTTTGCTTCTCTCATTTGAAACTACCACTTGTCTTCCTTTTGATGGTCATCGTGAGATTCAATTTGTCCCTAATGACTAGATGGTAGCCTCTTGATAATAAATAAAATGATGTTCGAGATGGATACTTAATCCATAGTAGTATGCTGCAATAATATGCATTGCCTTCAGTTTGCATGCTTAATTAATGGTATTGTTGATATGCTACTCTTCTGCTAGTGAAACAATCAGGAATGTGGAAATACTGACATTGTGTTGACTCAACCAATGCTTACTATAGGGGGATTGGAGCATTGTTCAATTGTGTTAATTGGGTGGAGAGTAGTTCATGGGATGGACACTATGGACTTCTTGTTTGCACAGATAGTGCGGTATGACTATCAATTTCACTTTATTTTTCCTTATATTCTTAAAAATATCTTTTAAGAATATTTTATGCATTTATTTTTAAATGGGGACTTTTAAATTGCCTCGAATTATGCAGTTTTTGTAAGAAATCAGCTTGATGACACAAACTTATCTAAAGGTGGTCAAGGGACCGAAAAGACTACTAACAGTCGCAATAGGCCACCCTCACAGACATATGACCACATTATAGCAGAAAGAAAGTGTCGTGAGCAGCTAAGCCAACAATTTGTAGCTCTTTCCGCTATTGTTCTTTGCCTCAAGAAGGTATTTACTCCTTGCTCTCAATCTTCTTTCATAGGTTTCGCCTAATTTTTCCCTAGATATTAACTAATGGAACACAAATTGAGTTGTCAAACTATTTTAGTACTATCATTAAAATACTAAGGTCCTGTTTGGTTCTACAAATTGTTTAATTACGTAAAAGTCGTTTCCCCATAATCACTCGGAGTTCATTATGTTTATAGTGCACTCAATGTTGTGAAGCTTCAATAAGCTTATATGCAGCGCTTTGCATCATCTATATGTATCTAAATAAATGTAAATATGTGATGACAGATGGACAAAAGCTCTGTTCTTGGAGATGCTATAAAGTACATGAAACAACTCTAAAAGAGACTAAAGACACTAGAGGAACGGTCCACAAAGCAAACCATGGAATCAGTGGTACTCGTTCAGAAATCACATCTCTTAGATGACGATGAAGGATCTTCGGTTGAGAGTTCTCTTAGCAGCTTCAACGACCAACTCCCTAAAATTGAAGCCAAAATATGCTGTAAGAGAAGATGAGTTTGGTTGTTGTCAACACCAGTGTCTCATCATTTGGAAGCCTCGCTCTTGATATGACCGTTATTGCTGAGGTAATTACTACTCTTTGCAAGTTAAACCACTTAACTATTGCGATAAATGTGATTTTATTTCTTTTTACTTTTTTTCGTTTCTGAAATTTCTTTGAATTATGTAGTTTTTGTACGAAATCTCAATGAATTAGTTTAAATGCAAAACCCTTTTGAACTATGCATATTGTTGTGAGTTCCCTTTTATGTATCGCTAAATAATCTTGAAAGGGACTTTACAAAGAAATACATAGTTCAAAGAGATTTGTTGCATTCAATGTTTCATATCGCAATCGCGCAACGTTTTGATGCTGGGGTTAAGTCGAGGAAGTAGAATCGTCTGTTGCACAAGCTATTTGTGCAACTAATTTTTATAATTAAAAAAAATATAAGAGTTATATCTAACGCACATAAATTCATAAAATCATCCTAAACAAAGTGCTATATTCTAAATAGAGTACTACATCACTTCAGATAAAAGTCATAGAATCATAAATTACTACATCATTTCAAACAAAGTAATAGACAATGCACATAAGTCCATACAATCATCCCAAACGCGTGTTAATTCCAAAATAAATTAACTTAACAAGTAAATGAGGAATTAAAAAAAGGTCCCCCTCATCTAACATAAAGGAAATTGAAATCAATTGAAAAAAACTTCAAAGATTCACTAATCCAAATAAATAATATAAACAAAAAGCTTAAGACCTTGACCCTATAACACAAATACTTGAATCATCATGAGAAGCCACATGAGCCAAACTACATACAAGTGGTCAAATGTTAAAAGACAAAAGTAAAATCTTACTATGCATGCAACTATTTCAATAGACATTTTTTTAATATTTTTTTTACGAGACGCGACATTTTTAGTTCTCTTTTTTCCTTTAACGGGTGACTTTTAAAAATTGGGTAAAAATATGAAAGAGGAAAAATAGTAGGCAAATAGCGTGGAATAACACAAATAGCATATAATAGCTCTAAATAGCATAAATAGTGGAACAATAGCATGAAGTAGGGTACACTTTATGACAAACGCTATTCTAGACGCGTAATATTGCGTTTTAATAGCGTAAAACCCAATAGCTTGCAGTATTGCTCGCAATAGAAAAATACTTATTGCGTTAAGAGGGGATTTCCGATAAAAAGATAATAATTAAGGGGGTTTACCATTCCTTAATATTCAAGATAGAATTAGTATAAAAGGTACATAATATGACATATTGACAGTCAAATTAATCCATACGTGTTGATCTTACAAAACAAAGAGGTGAGTAATTTGGGCCATTTATGCTATAATCCAATCTTAAATTAATCTTTAATTAAGATAAAGGTATATCTAGCTCAAGTATCTTGACTTTTTTGAAAAACAAAGATACAAACTATCCATAAATTTTGATAAAGCCCACGACTTTTAGAAGAAAATAACAATTTTGCAAGTCCTACTTGTTATGTTCCTAGTATTTTGAAATCTTGTTATTATGTTTGTAGGCTTACAATTCTGCATAAAGAGCACTGCCTAATACTTTACTAAGTGTGGGAAATTGAACCAATTTATTATAATGCATAGTTTTCTTGTGTTTTTACTGGCATGAAATAGCAAAACCATTTTTTAGTGGGGTGTTTATTATTTTCTATCCTACATTTTAAAGTTTTTATTGACGTGCTTCTGTTCGTGTAGGATGGAATTTGACAAAGAATATGCATACGATGTTGTCCATAACAATGGATAAGAAGGTTACCCGAAGCTCATTTAGAAAAAGTGGAGATTAATGCATTGATATGTTTTTGATGGATTTGTATGAATAAATAGTTGTATTATTACATTGATGTGTGTATTGATGGATTTATAGTAGAAATACAAAGTTTTGATTCTTGTCAAGTAGTTGCTTTTGTCCTAGCTGAAGCTATATGGGAATGGGTTTCAATAATATATTTTTAAAAATATGTATTGTATATTCCAAGTGTTTTAAACACTTGCAAAAGAAATATTTTTTCCTTATATATTAATATTTGTAAGTATTTTGAACCGTTACAAAAAAAATATTTTTAATTTTTATGTCTTTATAATCATTATAGATTAAAAATGCTCCTGAATTTTCCAAGTGTTTTGAACACTTACAAAAGAAAAAATTTCAAGTGTTTAAAACACTTGCAAAAGTTTCATTTGTAAGTGTTCAGAACACTTGCAAATTTTTTCTAACCGTTATCTAGAACATATATGTGTTCCCAATAAACACTTGCAAATAAAATTTGCAACGGTTTTAAACACTTATAATTTTTTTGCAACACACTGATTTGTAAGTGTTTTAAACACTTGCAAATTGCCTGTTTGGTGTAAAAGATAAAAACCATGGACGAGACAAAGAAACAAGAAAAGGGAAGGATAAGGTGTTTGGGGGAGGAAAAGGGAAAAGAAAGTGAACTCTTGGATATGTATTAACTCATAATTAAAAGTTGTAATCAAAATTATTTGAAGATGTTATGTATGAACTCACAATGTGTTATCAACGATATTGGAATATTAATGTTTTTGTTATTGGATTGTAATTGGAATGTTAATATTTATAACATTTTGATTGGAATGTTAATGTCTATGTTATTGTAGTGTCCTATTGGATAAGAGTATGTATAAAATCAAGAGTATGTATAAAACTAAGAGAATTGGCAAAATTATATAAGAGTTTGTATAAAATCAAGAGTATTAGAAAAACTATGTGAGAGTATGTATAAAATCAAGAGTATGTATAAAAGTTCACTATTTATTTGGCTTCATTTGACTTATGTGTACCGAATGATAAGGAGCTAGCTCGCTATGTACTTCGTGAACTAAACTTGGCTTGGAAGCTCAAATCCCACTGATAAGGATCTTTATCCAGAATGAGGATAGTTTGTATTTGGTTCGGAGTAAACATGTTGAATTAGTGTTCCTAACTCCTGATGATTATGCCGAACCAAATGCAACCTATGATGGTTCGATATAAACATCCCAATCAGTGGGATTTGGGTTTCCAAGCTAAGTTTGGTCCGCGATGTATATAGAGGTTGCATTATTGGTCAGCATAAATATGCCGAATGAAGCCACATGAAATTTTAATACCATACTCTATTACATTTCTCTAATACATCATCACCCAACTATAATTCATCAAACTTTAATACATCAAAATATAATACATAAATTTTTAATACATCCAACTTTAATGCACCAATAACATCAACAACACAAACAATCGATTGGAAATGATTGTGATATTGGTAATGCATTACATTACTTTATATTACAACTGACTTACTTGTGTATAAATATTACAACTTGACTTACATGTGTATGAGAATTACAAGACATCCCTCAGAACATGCCTACACATTTTCTAACATGTGGATAAAAAATACAACACATCCCTAACTAGTTGATGTCTATGGGTTGATCATTGGTCGCTAGATCCTTTGGGAAAATCTTATGAAACTCTTATACGTGATTCGTAAATTTGTCAATCCAAGGTTTGGCTTTGGGTAAGGAACAACTATTATAGTGAGTTGCAACCGGTGGTAATGGACATCCGTGTTTCAAGTTTAGAATGATAAAGTGATTCCCGAATACATGAGCAATCTATATGAACATTGGATGTACGGTTCGTTCATGTTTCATCGGTAAAAATATGAGACACTGTCTCTTCGATATGAGGACACACACACGCATTATGATGAACGTGGAAAGTGTACACTATATATCTTGCCTCGGGGAACACCACCCTGCATTAATGCACGCATACTCCCGATCGATGCTGAAGAAAATGGGGTATGCAAATGGATCAAACATGAATTTTAAATGACCCAATCATAGTTATTTTCCTTCTACGTAACTAAAAATACAAAAGCAATATTGAACGTCCTCCCATAAGATATTATACCAACCATCTCGAATAAAGTCATCTTGTGTCAATTTTTCTTGTTATTTTAATCGACAATGACATCTGATGGAAAACACTTTCCCAATTGGATGGAGTTTGGATGATCCCAAAAAATATCTTCCACCCCCATTGTAGACTCATTCGTTCTGTATCAATATACATAGTGTTTGTCACCAAGCAACTTCATTAAATGTATCAATGCCGTTCTACCCTCTCTTTCTCTAATCCTTAATTTCCCATAGGCATTGTATATTTCTTTCATTATTAAAACATTACTAGCATTATGAAAATTTATCATAATTAGAATGGCAGCTGGCTTCACCCCACTCAATGACATCTCTTCAATAATGGTTCTCTCTTGTGAAGTAAGACGTTCGACGTATGAATGTCCAATTAATGTTTTTGACAATTGGTGGTTGTAAACCCCACTTACAATTGATAACATCCACTACTTGTTGTAAAGTGGAATACCTTTTAACATAAATGGGAAATTACACTTCCTAGATGTCGTGGCCTTCTTTTTATTTTTTTCACCATGAGTACTTGTTTCCTTCTCAACATTCTTTCTACGATGATCACGATACTCCCCTACTCTCTCACATCTTATATGTAGATGTCCCTTATGCATTGTCGAAGGTGCATCAGAATCGGTGATAATAACTACTATTTTAATAGATCAGGCTTGCGATTGAGCCCAAGTGAATAACTCTTAACGAGTGGGGAACACCCGAGAATAAATAATACAAATAATTAATACATTATAATCCACTTTAAAAAGCTACAACTATTGTGAGTGATAAAAAGACTTGGTCCATAAATAAAGTGGCACTGATATCAACTCCTAAGGTACCATCAATCCCATCGAGTATATCGACATTGGCTAATGCCTCGTAAAATAATACGGAGTTGAAATCCATGAAGGCATCCTACATGAATAAAAATATAATTATTTTATACACATGAAGAAACATATCATACTTAAGGCATCATAAAAATAATCAAATGAACCATGAAGGTTGAAATGAATGAATCCATTCGGCAGGAAAGTTGTAAATAAAATAAGGCAATTTGAAAAGAACATGTCGAGAAAAGTACACAGATTTGGGGTGTTCATAACGTAGCAACCCGTTTTTGTATAGAGGTGACTTGGGACAACAGTGTTGAGGATACTTGCATAAATCGAGGTGATCATGTCGAGAAAAGTTTCCTTTGTCTCCACAATAATACCGAATGAACTTCATTTAAAAAAAATATAACATTAGTTTAGGAGTTTAACCCCTTTTGGCCTTCAACTAGCCCCCCCCCCCCTCCCCTTGGGATCCCGAACAACTGTTCGATTTTCTGCTTATTTATAATTCTTTAATCCTTAAGAACAAATAAATATTCATATGAATGGGACCCAAAAATTACTTCAAAAAAATTATTTGGGGTGTTTTCATTGTCTTTGTGGTCCCAAACTCATTAATACCACCATCCATTCTTATTTCAATGTTTAAATAACAAACCATAATTATTATAGAAATAAACTTTATGATTATTGGTTAAGATGGTTTGTGTGAGGGACCAAAGTTAATAATTGTTGGTGTGGGGACCAAATTAAATCAAAGCTATTGGGTGAAAATTTTATGATTGTTAGTGGATGTTAGAGTAATGAAGAATTCAAGATCATTCTTCCCTAAGAAAAATTTATGAT
Organism: Sambucus nigra; assembly: GCA_949130495.1. Taxonomy (NCBI): domain Eukaryota; kingdom Viridiplantae; phylum Streptophyta; class Magnoliopsida; order Dipsacales; family Adoxaceae; genus Sambucus; species Sambucus nigra. The sequence goes on from OX422208.1 coordinate 592,690,320, forward strand.
TGTTAGTGGATGTTGGAGTAATGAATTTTACTAAGAATTCAAGATTTTGTTGTAAAAATTAAGAAAGTTAACAATGAAAACTTGAATTCATTAAAAAATCAAAATAATCCAATTAGGGTTTGAATCTTCTTTACGCAATAAAGTAAAAACTTATCATCAAAAGTAGATTTATGATGGTGTGTGTGTATATGTGTGTATACATACTAATTGAAGAAATTAAAATGTCTAAGATGAAACTCAATGTATAAATATAAATGGGGTCAAATATAAAATAATATTCAATTTCATTAATTATTCATTTATTTATTTAGCACTCAAATTTATATAGTAACACAAAAATTCAAAAAAAAATTCAAGAAAAATTAACCCTTTGAAGTCTTAGTAAATTCCTTTTGTTCTTTGAGTTTATTACAAAAACTTTTGAAAGACCCAGAAATGGAATTGCTAGTTGATTATAGATCTCCATCTCCAAGCCCAAAACCTTAGTGATGCCATAACACCTAATCATTCTATGTCCCGACAGAAAAAAGCTTAGGCTCTTATTTTTCTAATGCATCACATTCACATTACTGTAAAAATGTCCTCTCGAATCATGGAACTCCCTGAAGGAGCGTCATGACCACTAAAAGTCAGTCATGCTTTCATGTTCACACCGTAAATAGCTTAACCCGAGACTTTAGGATTTCAAAACTGTATCCAAATACAATTATGTCATGTTTAAAATTATCTCCAAGCTTAATTTATATGGTGAAAAGGTGGAGGATCCAAATATATTGGACAAAATTTTCTCCAATTTTTGTACCTCAAATATGGTCCTACAGCAGCAATATCGAGAGCGAGGATTCAAAAAGTACTCAAACTTAATCTCTTGTCCCCTAGTCGTTGAGCAGAATATTGATTTATTAATGAAAAATCATACATCACGACAAACTGGATCTGTAGCACTCCCAAAAGTAAATGTTAATTCTACTCAAAATATTAAAAGAGGCCAAGGCTACATGTGAGGAGGCCTTAAAAACCCGACATAAGTAAGTAAGTCCTAAATAGTTTCTTTCATACCATGTTTGTAGGGGGTTAGAGTTCGGTCTCAAATGAGAAGTATATGAGTACAAGTCTCAGGAAAACATTGAGGTACATCACGTCGTAAGGTTTGTATCATTTAGGAAAGGGTTCTCGTTGTTAGTGAATAATGTGAATTATATAGGTATTTCTAGAAATAATATTGCAAGCAATGTAATTAGGGTAAACAAATTTGGTGTTCATGACCCATTAGAGGACTGGGAAATTGTGGTTTTGCCATCTTTGGAGATTTATTGAAACGACTGGATTATTTTAATAACCTTGTGGCTAGAGATAGCCTTGGTTCAGTCACATATGGTGTTGTCATAGTGACATTATCAGGGTGACTGGTGATAGTAGACCCTTATTGGAATGGGTAAAGGTTACGAAAAATAAACAACCGCAAGACCCACCAGAAGTGAAATGGTTGTAGTAATAATAAGAATCAACATTTAGCTCCATCAAATCCAAAATATATTTGTCATAAAGAGCAAGTTTTATAATTGCTTATTTTATTTTATTTTATTTGGCTTATCCTGTTACACCCCACTGCACCTTTATGACCATTCTCAAGTCTTCGAAGAGAAAAAACGTTGATGACATTGAAAGATTAAAGATCATTCGTCACAACATCATTCAGAAGAGTTACGAGGTGGTTTGTTAAAGAATTTAATTATTCATCGGTTATTCTAAAAGAGTTTGCCCTTAAAAGTTTTAAAAGTATTTTACAATGATTTTTAAAGATTTTTTGAATTTTTTGCTAGTTTGTTAAAATGACTTGAAATGTCGTTCGAATGAGTTTTCATTGGTCATTAGAACGAGGCTCTTTTGTTCGAACGACATCTGGAATGTCATATTTTAGGTACACTCTGGAATGTCATTCAAAGTTTCATTAGAAGCATGATCCAATGAGAATAGGTACTTAGTTTGAACGAGATGTCAGTTCGTTCGAACGAGTATGCACATTTTTTATTATTCATTAAATCTTTTCGGCAGGTATTTTTTATTATTCATTAAATCTCTTCTGAACTCTAATGCCTATCTCTTTGCAACAACTTTCCCTATAAATAGAGATGCATGATTAGACTTTTCTCCGAGCCCTATTAGGGTTCTTTTTGTGATCAAACTCTACACTTTTTTCGTCCAAACCCCTTGGATCGTTGAATATCACTTTTGCAAATCAAGTAGAACACATTCAAAGTTCAAAAACCCTTTTAGAGATTTTCACTACTGTTGAATTGTGGAGTTGAGGCTCTACTGATGAAGAAGAAAGGAATTTCAACTTCTGAGGATGATTGGTGGATACCGAGGGAAGATCTACTTGCTATGGCAGGGGCTAGACTTCATTATTTTTATTGAAGAATTGAAGACTCTACTGCTTAGTGAATTCGTAAGTAGTTTGTAAGTCGTCAAGTGTTTGTCTTTTCTTAAACAGTGCTGAAGTTAAAGGTTTTGCCCGAAAGGGATTTTTCCTCAAATTCTTTTATCTGCGAATTTGGTTTGCAATTTGGCTTCATAATTTTATTGCATGATTCACTATATTAAATCAAGATAAAATTTGGTAAAAAGTGAATTTGTGTGTTTGGCCTAAGATACAAGTAAATCCATATAACCCCTCATTTCTCAAATTGATATCATAACCGGTTATACTAATTTATTGGGTGATCTTTAAATTTGGGATCATATGGATAATTTGTATAATAGGCTATCTATTTTGGATGGGTAAAATTATGCATATTGGAAAGCTAGAATGAGATCTTCTTTAAAATGAATTGACGAGAGGGTTTGTCTTGTGTGTGAAAGAGGGTGGACACCACCCACTGTAACTGAAGACATTGTCAAAAGTCTTAAACTTATCACTGGTTGGATAAATGATGATTTAAAATGGAGGAATTTTGACTCCCGCGGCTTAAGTGAAAATTTTGGAGCCTTCACCCCTGACGAGTTCTATCGCATCATGACATGTGCCATGTTTAAGGAAGCGTGGGATACTCTCTATCTCACTTGCGAGTGTACCAATGGTGTGAAAGCTTATAATCTACAAAATCTCACCACACAGTTTGAAAAAATATCTATGATAGAATCTGGGACTTTTGATGTGTTTTATGCTAGATTATCTGATATAGTATATTCTAGTTTTAAGTTGGGTGAGAGAATTCTTGAGATGTGTGTTGTGAAAAAGATTTTGAGATCCCTTCCAGCCCTCTTTATTCATAAGGTCACTGTACTTGTAAGAAATTTTTTCTGATATTATTTATAATATATGCCTTTATATATTTAGGCTAGTATGGCATGTCCCATTACAAATCGTCATGCACCGTCACGACGAACTGAACTCAAGCATCTCCAGGTTTGAAGATTTTTCTACATCTCACAAGGTATAAAGCTTTTAGGTGTTTGAATTTATTCAAAAGATATATTTTGGGATGTTGAACTTTTATAAAATTTGAGACAGGATATTTATTTTAAAAAATTGAGGCACTTTTTTATGTTTGAGTTTTTTTCAAAATCCGTCTGCCTCATTCAAATGAGAAGGCATCCTCGTTCGAACGAGATGCTTAAGTCATTCGAAGGTCGTTCGATATATTTATCTAATGAGCATCGAATGAGGCCACCTGTTTTAGGTCCTTTGAACTTCGTTCAAACGAGATGGCACATTCGTTCGAATGGGATTTTATTTCTTTCAAACAAATTGTTTTTCTCGTTCGAACGAGCTTCAAGTTTGCTTTGACGAGTTGCCATCTTGAAATTTGTGGACGCCCTATAGATACTTGTTTCATGTTCAGATTTTTAAAACTTTTGAAAGAACGTTTTTTGAATATTTATTTCAAAAGTTTTCACAATTTTGTGTTATTAAACACTTTTAGATTCACACTTTGCATTCCAAAAATAGTTTTATGAATCGGTTTAAACCCTAGAAAGATTTGTATCCTTACATACACCTTGTGGAAAGGTACTCCATGGATGACTTGTGATTCTCAAGGGGATAATTGTTGAAGAAGAAGGTTGAGGCTGATTGGTGGATACCGAGAGCAAATCTATCCCCTGTGGACTGCTTGGAGACAAGTAATATTCTTTAGATATTTACCAAGACTATCGTGTTATGCTTATGGAGATTATCAATTAGTTTGTAAGTCGACTATCTTGTAATATTTCTAAAGTGATGAATAAAGGTTTTGCCCGTAAGGGATTTTCCCTCAATCGTTGAGTTCTTGAATGCATAGCATATTCATATTGTTTTGAACATATATTTACCTTCATAGCTAATTTAATCAAAGATTGGAGTTTATTTAAAATTGGTTTTGTATGCTTGGACTTTTAAATTGATAAAAATACAAATATATAATTTCTTTTTGTGACCATCCTTGCCGAGCACGTTTGTTTTCGCATTCTCATTTAGTATCAGAGCATTCACCTATTTTTACTCTTAGAGTACTTAATTCGTTGGGAATTTTAGATATGCTTAGGTTAGAAGAAGTCATAGGATACCTTCAAACTTATGAAATCGATATATTTCCTGAAATTGTTAAGCCAAAGGAAAAAGGGATTGCTTTGAAAGTTCAATCTAAAAATAGAGAGGATATTTCTTCTGAATTTAAGTATGATTTTAATCTATATGATCCTGCTCTTTTTGCAAAAAAATTCTCAAGCTAAGAGAAGAAAATACTTCCAAAGAAAATAAAAGTTATGAGAAAGATAAAAAGTTTAAATAAGTAAAGAAATGTTTTGAAAATGCGAGAGGAGAGTACCCTAAGAAAAATGAGAATAGAGGCTATGGGTACGAGGGTAAGGATCACAAAGCTCACGAGCATAAGACATGTCAAGGGCAAAGCTCCCTTTAATGCCACTCTTAGTGATAGCAAGGTCGAGTTGGTGGATTCTGGGGATGAATCACGATATGGACGTAACTTCACCGTGTTAATGTATAATACTTTTGGTACATCGATTACGTCTCATGCCGATGAGTATGTTTCCAAATGTCATAACCTCAACAGGGAGTCTAGTCACTCCGAAGAGAGTGAGGGAGATGAAGTTTTGAGTAAGGGTGAAAGTGGCTTCCAATATGGTTATACCGAGTTCTCGAAAACAAAAAATAAAAATAAAAATTTGGCACTTAAGGTGTTATCTTTAGAGAAGGAGTCGAGAGGGTCAAGAAAGAGAGAGTCCTTGGTGAGAGTTTCTTTGGGAGAGAGTCATTTTAGTGGAGAGGAAAAATGGTGACTTAACCAACAAAGTGGCCAGTCTTATGAGATATCTTCAAGCTTCAATGGAGACTCATGAGAAACTTGAAGCCCTCGTATTTCAACTTGAGAAAGATCTCAAACGTGCCCAGGAGGTCAAGGTTAGTATAGATGATACACATAAGAAGGTAGAAAAGATGTTCCCTGGTCGTCCCGTTTTAGCTTATAAGAAGAGACAAGTAATAGGTTACGACGGTGCATCCACTCTCCATACTGCATCAGAATCGATTCCTAAAATTGTGGTAGATACTTATGGGTCTCGACCTAAATTAAAAATTAAAGTTCAACTTAAACAAGCAAATGAAGGTAGACCCAAACAAGTCTATGTTTGCATTTATTGCAAAAGGAGAGGTCACCGTAGGGAATTTTGCTACAAGTTAGGGAGAACTAAATGTACACATACTCTCGCGCACCGCTACAGCGACCTTTCTAGTCTTAGAGATAAAGTTGAGTTCCTAGTCTCTACTTATCAAAGATCAATAAAAGAATTTGTAAGGACATAAATTTTCAAATTGAGTCCATATTGTAGTATTGGCTTAATTTCGAACAAAACCATTAGAGTCGTAGGATATAAGTTGTTTCCATCCAAGCCTATGACAAGTTTGAGTTGAAGATGTAGCGGACAAGATTTCTAGTTCACTCATTTGCCGATTTTAGTGCCTCGTTTCTACTTCAACAACTATTGGATTCCAAAGTCTCTAAAGGTATGAATACACATTTATATATGTAGGAGACTTGGAATATTTTATGGGTGTAATTTTAATCAAAAATGACATTTTATTTTTAGAAATTATTTTAGTACTTTGGATAAAAGTTTTTGGACTTAAAATGAAAATTATGAATTTCTGAATTTTCGTTCGAAGTGTCGTTCGAACGAAAATTCGAACAAGTTTGCCCACGAGGTTACTTTTATTCCTTATTTTTTTTGTTAGAAGTTTCATTCTAACGATCTCGTTTGAACGAGTTTTTTCAACGAGATTTTTTCCTTTTCTTCCTTTGGAATCTCGTTCGAATAGAGTTGTTCGAACGACCTGGGCGGGAAAATTAAATTTTTGGCAGTTTTTCTGTTAACTACCCATATTCCCCTTATTCCCACTATCTTTTACCACCTATAATATGTGTGGAAAACATTATTACTTTTTCATTTTTCCCTATGAGAAAAATAGAGACACATTTTAGAGAGAAAAAGTTCAAGTTTTGAGTGTTTGGTTTTCATGGCTTAAATTTTTCAAAACTCTAATCACCCATAGTTTGTTTAGTTCCAAGTTCTTCTCATATATATTTGTTGCTTGGAGAGTTCAATTGGCATCTAGTTTCCTCTACACCAACTAAAGAAGAGAGTTTGGGTTCTTCTCCTCCCTTAAAGGTGTTTAGTTTGCGTGCTGCGGTGTTCCCACTCAAAGAAAGGCTTCGGCTTAGGGTGACAGTAACCAAAAGCCCAATCGGTGGATTCCGAGACCATGGAGGAGTCCATGGTTATCTACTAGGTGGAGGTTTTTATAAGAAGGAGCGTCAAGGCTTGGACGGAGTCAAGTTGTTGGTGTAAGTCTACTGTTTTGTAATTGCAATTCCATACTCAGTGGATTTGTTAGGCCAGAGACGTCCGAGGTTTTTCCATTTGGGTTTTCCTCGTACATCACCGTGTAGTGGTTGTGATTTATATTTATCTTGCAAAAATCACTTAGAATGCATGCTTAGTGTTGATGTAAAAAATTAGATCGCTCTAATTATTCAATCATAGATAAATAAAATGAGATAAAGATTTTTAAAGTGGTTCAGCCTTATATGAATGGCCTACGTCCACTGTTATGTTATTGCTGAGTGTTTGGGAATTCTCGATTTGTGATTCAACCGAGAAATTTCGGTCCCTTTGAATGAGGGTGATACAAGGTATTTATAGCCCTTAGGTTGTACATGAAAGGGTTGATACATTAAATGATATACATATGAAAGGGTAATACATTTAATGCAGCGTGTGCGTCAAGATAATGAACACTCAATGAATAGTTGAACTGTTGATTATCTGGCAATTAATTCTATGGCCGAGATGCAGCTCGGATAGCCTTAGTTTCTCATTGCTCAGGAGTTCCTCGGAGCGCTGGAGTACTTCGGAGTGCTAAAGTTCCTCGGTGTATCCTCGTTGCTCGGAGAGAACGTGAGTTGGTCGGGGAAATGAACTTCCTCGTTGCTGTTGTGCCACGTAGATTGACACGTGTCTTCATATTATTCATCCATATCAACATATTAATTTTGGTATCAACAGAAGCCCCCAATGCTTCATGCTTGATGGTTTACTTGAAAGGATGGAGTATTTATTCTGCAGTGTTGCTCGGTGCTCGTGAAATTCTTGATCTACCTTCTTGATTTGTTCAACATAAAGTGCATTATCTCCTGGACGACATATGATGCAGCTTGTAGCTTGTCATAATCTTCAAGTATGTTGATTGGTTTGCTAGCCGACCAACTGCCTCCTGTGTCGAGCAACTGAGTGTTAAATTTATGATCCTCTGAATACTTTGTTGATTTGAGCCCAACTCTTCAATTTGATTAATACCAAACTAGTGGTGGACTTCGAAACATTTTCATACAACTTCTTCTTCATTATTGGTTGAGACAGTAGTAGCAAAGATCTCAGTGCTGTAGATGCTGATTTTGACTTCTACCTCTGCTTGGGAACGAGCAAGAGGTTCTCGTGGATGAGCAAGAGATGCTCGGGTAACTGTCGAAGAAAAGAGAACTCAATCTGCTTTGGAGAATCAAGGCTTCCAATTAATGGTGAAGAACCAGGCCTTAGCTGAGATGTCTGAGAAGATCATGAGTCTTGAAGAGCAACCTCCTCCTCGTGGATGAGTAAGAGCTTCTCGGGGACGAGCAAGAGCTACTCGGATAGACCATCTGTGATGAACATCAGAATGCTGAAAGATCTTAATTTCATAAACTCCCCTTATGCTTTGGATGATCCTCCTGATGGCGAGGAACCTGTTTCAAAAGCAGAGGGAGAGAAACCAATAGAGTAGGAATCTCAATATAATAGTTAGTACACAATTTAATGTAATAAATTTGCGTAATTCATTTTGAATTCAGTGAAAGAATTTCATTTTTTGTTCGCAAATTTGTATTTTCTATTGTCTTGTAAATATCAAACACTTTCTTATTTGTGCTAGCATAACAATATTGTATGGTTCTTCGACCAAAAAAGTTACAAGTATCCATGTTGCTCGATCACTTAATAATAAAGTAATGAGTATAAAAATGTTGAAAATTTTTCCAACCCACTAAGGTTGTTAAATTGTGCTTGTCGACCAATTATAGTTAGTGGGTTTTTATCCCCGACTAACCATACTTGGTAGATTTTTGTATTTTTCATAAACTGTATCCGACCAACCAAGGTCGATAAATTCTCCTCGTCGACCAACTACAGTTAGTGGGTTTTTATCCCCGACCAACCATACTTGGTTCAGTTTAGAATATTTTGTTCTTCGAGGAATTTTTAAGAATGTTGTTCTTGCCCTTTTACCAATCGGAGTTGGTCATGGGTTTGAGCTATCAAGTTCTTTCGAACTATCGGGTTCTTTCGAACTACTGGGTTCTTTCGAACTATCGTGTCCACTAGTTATTTTACCAACCGGAGTTGATCACGCTAGTGTACGCCTCCTAACCAAAGGAGTATAATTTGTTCTCAATATTTTACCAACCGAAGTTGATCACGCTCGAACTATCAGGTTCTTTCGAACTATCTTGTCCACAAGCTCTTTTATCAACCGAAGTTGATCACGCAAGTGTACGCCTCCTAACCAAATGAGTATATTTTGTTCTAGCTATTTTACCAACCGAAGTTGATCACGCTCGAACTATCAGGTTCTTTCGAACTATCTTGTCCACAAGCTCTTTTATCAACCGAAGTTGATCACGCAAGTGTACGCCTCCTAACCAAAGGAGTATATTTTGTTCTCGCCCTTTTACCAACCGGAGTTGGTCGTGGGTTTGAACTATCAGGTCCATTAGCTCTGAGGATGTCCTGGCGCTGAACGAACCTTCAAAATGTTTGACTGATGATAATAGGCAGCAAACTCCTCGTTATCAAATTGTGTTCCATGGTCTGTGATAAAGGCATGAGGGAGACCATATCGGCAGATGATGTTCTTCCAAACAACCCTACCTTCTCGTATGTCATGTCAATAAGTGGCTCAGCTTCTATCCACTTACTAAAATAATCTACTGCGATGATGAGGTACTTGAACCTTCCTCGGGTCTTCGGCAGTGGTCCAACCAAATCAATCCCCCACATTACAAATGGCCAAGGGGAAGTTATGGGTGTCAGGAGTGCTTGTGGAGTTCGTCGGATGGAGGAAAAACGTTGTCACGTGTCACATTTCTTGGCATAGGCTATATAATTAGCTCTCATCGTCGGCCAGTAGTATCCCTGCGTCATCAACTTTTTGCAAAAGTCCGACCTGCTACATTGGCTCCACAGGACCCTTCATGGATCTCTTTAATCAATTCTTTCACCTTAGAGGGATGTACACATCTTTGTGAACCTGCCATAATTCCTTCTCATTACCACATTTGCTAACAAATCTGGATATTTCACATCTTCAATGAATTGGGCTTTCTGGAGCTTCTCGACTTCCTCTCGTATAGCTTGATTCTTATCGGGACTAAATACTCTTGTTCTCAGATTTGTCGACTTCCTCCTTAGTTTCTATATCTATATTCTTCTTCGCAGCCATAGCCTCCTCGGCATTCATGATTTTGGCCGCTTTTGCCATCAACTCTGACATAGTTGTAGGTGGATCTTTGGCCAAAGTGTAATACAACTTGTTAGGGAATAACCTATTCATCAATGCGGTGATTGCTGTCTTTTCTTCATAATCTATAACTTCAATCTTCTCGTTATTGAAACGAGTTATGTAATCTCTAGTACTCTCACCAGATTTTTGTCTAACACTTAACAAGTGCGCTACTCGTTTTACTAGCTTTGCTCCAAAGCAGAAATTGCCAATGAACAACTCGGCCAACTGAAAGAAAGTTGAAATCTTACCCCGAGGAAGATTGTTGTACCATATCTAGGCAGATCCAGTAAGAGTTCCTGAGAATGCTCTGCATCTCATCTCGTCGGGGACAGCATAGATGTCGGCGGCAGCTTGATATTGCTTTATATGAAGAACATGATCTGTCTTTTCATCATATTTGGGGGTCACCACAGGTGCTTTAAATTTCTTCGGTGTAGGAAAATCCACAATGGCCTGTACAAAGGGTGTCCCTTGAACAAAAGTTCGTTGTAGGGGGTTCCTCGCTTTAGCCATTTCTCCCAATCTATCCTCCAACCGCTGAATGGAACCTTTCCATTAATCATTTACTTCTTCGGGCCTCTTAGTTTGAACAATTGATTGCTCTGACGTAGCTTCCTGAGATCTATCTCGACGAGCAACTGGTCGTGATTGTGCTGATCCTTCTCGTAGATCTGATGGTTGTCGAAAACTCCTCGACATAGCTCTAGCTGGACTCCTATTTCTCCTAGGGCCTAACCGAGTAAAAGGATATACCCTGCTCAATCTTTCCAAGGCGCTGGTTCTTTCTGGGGAAAGAGTAACACGTTGCTCAGTATCTGTAGCCCGTATCGATGAAGTTTGCCCAGGTTGATAAGAGAAATCATCAGACTCCTCATTACGATATGATCCAGTACGTCTGGATCGCGGTTGCCTCTGACCACTTCTTTGCCCTGAATGGGTAGGTACACCGCCGTGAAGAGTTTGAATGAGTTTCCTCATAGTCTCCTGCATGGCGGTTTGTCCTTGAGAAAGATTCGTCATAATTCCAGCCAGATCTGGAGGTGCAGAGGGATTTGGAGGATTTCTTGTATTTCCAGCGTTTCGATTACTGGACTCTGGATTATCTGCCATTGATGGTGAATGATTTTTGGTGAAAAATGATAACACTAGTCGTTTCCCACAGACGGCGCCAATCTGTTGATGTAAAAAATTAGATCGCTCTAATTATTCAATCATAGATAAATAAAATGAGACAAAGATTTTTAAAGTGGATCAGCCTTATATAAATGGCCTACGTCCACTGTTATGTTATTACTGAGTGTTTGGGAATTCTCGATTTGTGGTTCAACCAAGAAATTTCGGTCCCTTTGAATGAGGGTGATACAAGGTATTTATAGCCCTTAGGTTGTACATGAAAGGGTTGATACATTAAATGATATACATATGAAAGGGTAATACATTTAATGCAGCGTGTGCGTCAAGATGATGAACATTCAATGAATAGTTGAACTGTTGATTATCTGACAATTAATGCTATGGCCGAGATGCAGCTTGGATCGCCTTAGTTGCTCGTTGCTCAGGAGTTCCTCGGAGCGCTGGAGTACTTCGGAGTGCTAAAGTTCCTCGGTGTATCCTCGTTGCTCAGAGAGAACATGAGTTGGTTGGGGAAATGAACTTCCTCGTTGCTGTTGTGCCACGTAGATTGACACGTGTCTTCGTATTATTCGTCCATATCAGCATATTAATTTTGGTATCAACACTTAGGTTAAGTAAAATAAAATTGGGTTTAATCACACTTTAGTTTAATTTGGTGCTAAATTGTTTGGGTGAATTTTAAGATAATTTAATTCAAGTCAAGACAACTTCCTTTGATAAATTTTGGTTTGTCCAAAATAGGAAAAATGAATTAATCTTGTTAGGCAAATTTTAGGACTTGGGTTAAATCAATTTGTTTAAGTGAAAATTTATTTGTTGTTTAATTTAATGTCACTTTTAGTTTAGTTTAATTTTCATTGAAAGAAATTAAAATTTGTAGTTTTGTGAAGTTTTTAATTTGAACCATCCTATTCCGCACTCGAAAAGAAATTAATATATAATTGAAAAGAGATTTTTAAAATTGGGGGCCATATATTCCGACAAGTGGTATCAGAGCCGGAGTGCTGATTTATTTCGTTAAGGTATGTTTAGATTTTTTTTGGTTAAAATGGAATTTTCCCCATTTTTAAAATTTCCTATTTTCGATGGCTCCAATTTAGCGTATTGGAAATCGCGTATGAAATCGACACTTAAGTCCATCGACGAGAGGGTTTGGCTGTCAGTCGTTAACGGGTGGACCCCACCCACATGTTTGGTTGAAAATGAGCGTGTCCCCAAACCCGTCGAGCGTTGGAGTGAGAATGAACTAAAACTAGCTAACTTTAATTCTCGAGGCTTAAATGCTTTATTTAGTGCGATTACACCGGATGAATTCCATCGTACCATGACTTGTGAAACCGCTAAAGAATCTTGGGATAAATTACAACTCACTCATGAGGGAACATGTGTCGTTAAGGCTTCAAGACCCCCAAACCTCACCACTCAATTTGAAACCATCAAAATGCTTGAAAATGTAACCTTTGATGAATTTTATGTTAGACTTTCCGATATAGTTAATTCATCTTTTTAATTTGGGCGAGAAAATACCTGATGACCATGTAGTAAAGAAAATCTTAGGGTCCCTACCCGATAGATTTATCTCTAAAGTGACCGTTTTGAATTCTTTACCCACCTTGCACTCTACCAAACTTGAGGAGTTAGTAGGTGATTTGAAAACTTGTGAACTAGATATGTTCCCCTCCAAAAATGAAAATAAAATAGATAAGGGCATCGCTTTGAAGGCCCGAAAGGAGGAAAAACAAGTTGTGGTTGATAAGAGTGATAGTGACTTGGAGGACATAGCTATGTTTGCGAGAAAACTTCGTAAATTTCTTAAATTTAACAAAGACAACTTTAAAAATGATTGTAAGAAATTTTGAAAAATCTAAGCATGACAGAGCGGAAAATATCCCTAAAACATATAATGAAAATCTTAATAGTTACAAGTCAAATAGGTGATATGGTTGTGAGGGTTATGGCCATAGGGCGAGAGAGTGCCCCACTAAACTATGGCGAGAAGGCAAACAACCAATTTCCTATAATACGACCCTTAGTGATGATAGTGAAAAGGAAGAGGGACCAAATTCCCCCGTTGAGCGCAACTTTACCGAATTTATGGCAAGTCATGTGAGCACCGACAATGAATCTTCCCATGAAGATATACATTTACATGACTCTTCCGAGGCCTTTATTTGTGAATCCCAAAAAGATGATGGTAGTGAGAGTGGAGAAGAGAAAGAAAGTGAAAATGATGAAGAGGTTGATGAGAGCGAACTTCAAACTTTATTTAGAGAATTATATGAAGAATCTATTAAATTAAAAAGAGCTAATTTGAAGTTAGAAGCAAGTTTAAGAGAGCGTGCCAAGGTCATTGGTGAGAGTGCATTAGTGGAAGACCTAAGGACACGTGAGAGAGCTCTTCGAGAGAAGCTTGAATATGTAGAAGGCGAGAGAGATAGCCTTAGAGGTTTGATGGAATGAATGAAAAAGGAGCTTCATGTGTTTGAAGAGATGAAGGTTTCGCTAGAGTCTAGAATTTTAGAATTAGAAGAAAAATTGAGAGACTCTAGTGAGTTCAAATTTAATTTGAAATGTAGATCCGCTAAATTAGATAAAATATTAGGAACCGTCCAAGTAAAAAATGACACTTGTGGTTTAGGCTTCGATTCTTGTAACGATTCCACTAGTAAACCCAAAATTCATGTTTTGAGATAATCACCTAGGAAAGCTTCTAAAGGTCAATCCTTAGGTACTACTTTTCGACGTATCTTTACTTGCTCATATTGTGGTTGAAAATGTCATCTTAGGAAGTTCTATTTTGATCATAAAAGAATTTCTAGAAATTCCAAAAGTAAGGTAACCGAGGTAACCAAGATCCCCAAATCTCGAGATTGTCACTCTTCTCTTGTATGGGTTAGGAGATTCGATTTGGTAGCTTTACAAAATAAGGTTTATGATTCTAATTTACTTGCACGCGAAACCTCCCATGATAAATCAAAAGGTTGAATGTGCTAGCTTAGTTACTCTAGTTTTTGGTCTTCATGCTATATTTTCATGATACTTATATGCTTGTTTTTTTTCTAGTCTATGCTCTATGATTAATCACATGCTATAATTATGATTTGTGTATATCTTTTGTATTATATTATTTTCATTTTAGTTTTCATAAAATGAAAAATACAAAAAAGATTTTGTTTATCATTGGTATTTTATTTGTTTAGTTATTTGAGCTTAATGAAAAATACAAATGATTTTTGGTTTGTCTTTTGAATAAATTATTTTTGTTTGATTAAAATTTTCAAAAACTAAAAAATATATTTTTTTTGTGTGTATTTTAGTTTGACACACCTTTTGTGGCATATGTTGTGTTTGAATCCTATCATTTCGCTCCCATATGGCTAGAACTTTTGGTTAAAATTTTCAATCCTTAAAATGTTGTTTGTCATGGTTACATGGAGTAGTTTAAGTTTGACTTGCTTAATGGATTCGCTTATATATGCCTTTTCACACACATGCACAAGATCTTTTAAAATTTTAACTTCACGTGTATATTTGAGTTTTGTGAGGTGTTCTCCTACCAATCTAGTCATCTACATATCTTGTGACCCAGGAGTATTTGTGCATGTTAAATTCGTAGCAAGTGAGATTTGTATGATAATTTTTTTTTATATATGAATGTGCACGGGGAAGGGCTCCGAAATAAAAAATTATCCTTTGCGAGTAAGCCACCGTTTGGAATGGACCTAAATGAAATACATGGTCCAAAGGCCTAAATGAAAAATATGGCATCAAAAGAAAAATAATTTGCCAAGGCCTATTTTATTAAGTTTGATACATTCATTCAAAAGAATTATATGCATATTTTGAGGGAGTTTGGATGGTATATCAACGGTTTTGCACAATATCCTTATTTCCTAGTTGATCTATCATTGTCATGACTCTATTGGTTTGTAGAATCATCAATATGCTAGGCTTGTATGCATTGTGCTTGTTTGTTCATAAAGTTCAATTTATCTTGTCACATAAGGATAAATATAAGTTGATAACGTTTGGCAATCAAATGAGAACTCCGTGGACATGTTTAAGTGATCGGTTTTTAATTCATTGGTATCTTGTTCACACCCCTTCACTTTCATTTTCATACGACACATTTATGCTATAAGAGTGTGGAAAACTCCTGTTATTTTATTTTGTGTTATTTGTGTGTTTATATCTATATATGTGTGCTTATGCTTATTTTGTATCTATTGTGTATTCATATATATGATATGTTATTTGCTTTGAGTCTTTGCCATGTTAGCTAATCCATTTATGACTTTAATTCATAATTGGTATCTATCTTGTTGCGAATTTTGATTGATATCCCATGCTTATGTTAAATACATTTTTTTTAGTTGCGAATTTTAGTTGGTATTATTTTTTTATCGCATGCTTATGTCAAATACATGCTTATGTTAAATACATTCATAATTGGTTGATATCTTGTCGTGAGTTTTGGTTGGTATCATTTTTTTATCGCATGCTTATGTAAAATACATTCATAATTAGTTGATATCTTGTTGAGAATTTTAGTTGGTATCATATTTTTATCGCATCTTAAGTTAGTATCTAGTTACCCTTGTTGTGGATTAGTTACTTTTTATCGTCGCTCATATGCTTTAATGTTCTTGTCACGTTATGCACGATCATGTTTTACTAATTTTCCCTATTTTATATCCATTGTGTAGTTTTTAAAGGGGAGAAATAGTTTATGCTTTAATTGGGAGAAATAAGTAATGTTTTAATTCATTAACCTTTGTCTATTCCTAAACAAAAAGGGAGAGAAATGGTATCTAAGCCTTTAGTTTAGGAGATTTAACTTAGGGGGCATCGCAACCTTCTTAGGTAGATCATATTTGATAAAGGGGGAGAATTAAGTTAGGAGGAGTATTTATTTAACTTGCATTTATTATTTTGATATTCCCTATGCGTTTAATGGTTTGCTTATGTGTGCAGGAATTTCTTTTAGCGACATTTATTTTAAAGCGGCAAAGCACATCCTTGGGTCTGTGGCACCCCGACTAATTAAATACCGGGTAGCTACTCCTTTATTAAATTAATTCAAAATGCCAAGTTGGCTCAGTTAATAGCATCACTGTCGAAAACATTTTTATTATTACTAACCACCTAGTATTTAAAAAGTAAGTGCCAAATTTTAATTAAAGTCCGATTAACATGCAACAAGCGAAATAAAGAATAAATACACCATTCACCATACTGAAGTAAAACTAATAACCGTCACAATAGAGTAAATAAAGTCTGGAGGAAAACTCCTCACTACAAATCCCACAACTGAAAAGTAAACTGAATACTGAAACAATACATGCTAAAATCTGAAAACTGAAATGTAAAAGATGCTCTAAATAGAAATGGGCAACATGCCCTACAACTGATAGATAGTGACTCTGGAATCCAAAAGATGGAAGCGTCTATAAGCAAATCCCTGTAGCTTCCATAAACAGCTACAGCTCGTCACCTGAATGAGAATCCTATGCTTGGTGTCCTTGTGGCTGGGCACCTAAAATGGTTTTACAAGAAAAAGATTTGAAAAGCAAACGGGTCAGAGCCCGAATGTGGAGTTATATTTTAAAACCAGCAAGTGCTTTAAAACCATTTAAAACATTAAATGCAAAATACATGTTAGGACGTACACTCACATGATATTCTCACCTCTCGTCTAACTGTACACTCCTAACGTAAGTACCCATCTATAACGACACAAACCACTAGCTAAGCGACATCATATCTAGCTAGACTATCATAGGTCCTATCTTTTTTTTACTCGGTTCTAATTAACATCATAACGCCCGTAATTAAGTAGGGTTTAACGTAAACTCAGATGTACAATATGCAATATATATATCACTATCAGCTAACTCGAAACAATACCGTAATTATATTCACAATAATAACGTGAAGGTTCCCATTAATTAAGTGTATATTATTCACATCATAAATATACAATACAAGCACCCCGAGGACTAAGCTGCGGTGCACACATAATCTGCTATCCATCCCGGTACATCACGTACATAAGGATCACATATTCCGAATCTCTCAGGAATAGTTCAGATAACACAAATCACAAATAGTGGAGGCGAACACAGTCACATCACATGGGTCACGCACATACCTACGCTCCCACGATCAACGGACTTATTAACATCCAATAAGTCTTTCTCTGACCTATGTTCATCGAGGTACCAGTCTATATCCCCCCCGTAGGCACACAAGGATTAGAGGGTCCTAAGCGAACGCAACCTCCCGTGATAGCAAGTATGGTAGGTATGTCATACACACAATTCATATACCACTACTAAGTAAACACACATCTTAGTAATACCGTAGTTTAATCGTAGTACATATCGCATTCTCGTACTAACTATAATTATCACAATTTGTACTATTTCGGTTTGTAATCATACGCGTCATAATTTCTCACGTCGTAGTAGACACTCACGTCTCAACCCAAACCGTCCATGTAATAAAACCCTCGTATGTAAATTCCTTCTCATAAATACCCAAATGTCCCAATTCTATCATTACTACATCTACGGAATGATATCTATATCCTCGAATAAGTTTACGGAACTCCAAATATCAAAACAGTCCAAAAAGGACCAAACTGTCAACTCGTTAGAAGTCTCATTCGAACGAGACTGTTCGAACGAGATTCCTCTGCCAACTCGTTAGAAGTCTCGTTCGAACGAGGCTGTTCGAACGAGGTCCCAGTTCGTTCGAACGAACTGTACCTTCTAACGATATCTCATTCGAACGAGATATCGAATGAAATCCATTCTCGTTAGCAGCGACTGGTCAACTCGTTTGAAGCTCGTTCGAACGAGTTCGTTCGAACGACCTGGGTAGGGGCTTCTAACGAGATGCCAGATTCGTCCCACATTTTTCCCTTCCTCGTTTTTAACCATTTTAACACTTCTAATCTCATCCAAAGTTCATCCCAACAACGTTTTATGGTCTCTAAGTGATCCTAAACATATTCAAGTCAACTCCTAACATGTTTTCAAGGATTAAATCTCTTCAACATCAATTAACATATGAATTTCTACACTTTTCCCCAATTATCTCAAGAACATGAACCCTAACATTTTGAATCATGAATTAACCCAAAAAAATCCGTTTTAATTTCTTTTCAATCATGTATATCATCAGTAAAAACATCTACCTATCATTCTACATGCAATCCTTCTCAAATTTCTCAAGTTCTATGATCTAAACTACATGGGTTTTCATTATCTTTCAAGAACAATTGATATTCTCCAATTTCTAACATGGAAAAGACATTATCTGAAATTAAATGGAATAAAGTCACTTGCCTTGGTTTGATTTCTGACTTTGGTGTAGGTTTGATGATGTTTTTCTGCAGAATTTCCTCTCTCCAAGCTCCTTCTCCAATGGTGGCTTAAGGTGGCTAGGGTTTGTTTTGGGGAAAGTTGTAAACCTAAAGATAACCTCCGTAGCTTAATGGTTTAATATGGGATGGTTAGTGGGCTTAGTGGGTTTAATCCATATCAGATTTACATCTCTAATTTTCGTCACTTTTAATTCCTCAAAATGTAAAATTACCAAAATACCCTTTAAGTTGCCGGTATGGCCTAAAAATACCCCGGGACCCAAACTATACCCCCGGCTAGTGTTTTCTGACCATCTCGACCCTTCCGGACGCGTTGACGCACTCAAAATGACCATATGGTTTATAGATTTTAAATTCACTTTTATTATCAAAATATTACACTGTGATGCGACGGTCCCACGCGTCTCAACAAAATTTCTAAAATGCCGTCTATCGATCTCACGACAAATTTTATAATACTAAATACATATATCAAAACATATATGCACATAATCAAATACCAACTCGCATCTCGTTAGTATTTATAACCCGGATTAATTTCCAATTAATACGCATTTAATTAATTAATCCCAAAAATAAATATAGTCAAAAGTACAGGGTATTACATACTTCCCCCCTAATAACTGAATTTCGTCCCGAAATTCGAAACTAGAAAGTACCTGCTAAAAACAACTCTGGATAACGATCGCGCATCTCATCCTCGCGCTCCCATGTGGACTCCTCGACATTGTGATGTCGCCACTGAACACGCACTAACGGAACTATCTTTGACCGCAGTTTCCTCTCGCTTCGGTCCAAAATAGCAATCGGCCCCTCCTCGTAGGAGCTATCCGGCTGAAGATCGATGCCCTCCACAGCAATGTGAGAATGAGCCAAATTATCTCTAAGGTATTTCCTCAGCGAGGAAATATGGAACACGTCGTGAATCCGATGCAATTGCTCCGGTAGCCCGAGTCTATACGCAACCGGTCCGATCCGCTCAATAATAGGAAACGACCCCACATACCTCGGTGCCAACTTCCCCTTCTTCCCGAAATGCATAATCCCCTTCATAGGAGATACTCTGAGCAAAACCTGGTCCCCCACTTGGAACTCCCTGAAAAACCTCTTCGCATCAGCATAACTCTTCTGCCTGTCTTGAGCTACCCGAATGCGACTCCGAATCAACTCAATCCTTGCCGAAGTATCCTGAATTACTTCCGGCCCAAGTAGTTTGTTGTCCCCCACCTCTAACCAACATGATGGGGAACGACAAGGCCTACCGTACAATGCCTCAAACGGAGCCATGCCAATAGTGAACTGGTAGGAGTTATTGTAAGCAAACTCCACCAGTGGAAGGTACTGCTCCCATCCACCCCCGAAGTCAATAATTCACATGCGTAGCATGTCCTCCAACATCTGATTGGTGCGCTCTGTCTGCCCATCAGTCTGCGGATGATAAGCCATACTCAACCGCAATGCCGTGCCCATGGCCTCTTGGAAACTCTCCCAAAACCGCGAAACAAATATCTTGTCTCTGTCAGACACGATATTTAGGGGCACACCGTGAAGTCTCACAATCTCCGAAATGAAGAGCTGGGCATACTGTCCCGTAGTGTAGTCAGTCCTTACGGGTAAAAAGTGAGCGACCTTGGACAACCTGTCCACAATTACCCAAACGGATTCGTGACCCCTCTGCGACGTAGGCAACCCCGTGATAAAGTCCATGGATATGCTCTCCCACATCCACATCGGGACCTCCAATGGCTGTAGTAATCCTGCCGGTCTCTGATGATCCACTTTTACAAGCTGACAAGTGGCGCATTTCGAAACAAACTCAGCGATATCTCTCTTCATACCGCTGCACCAATACTGTCGTCTCATGTCTTGGTACATTTTGTCCCCTCCGGGATGTACCGCGAACCGTGAGCCGTGCGACTCTGCCATCACATCGTGTCGCAATTCCTCTCCTTCCGGAACTACCAATCTTCCATTGAAGCGTAATCCCCCGTCTGAGCTAACGGTATAGGACTCGGCTCCCTCTGCTAGTAATCAAACTATCTGCTCTTGACAGAACGAGTCATTAGCCTGTGCCCGTACTACCTTCGTGACAATCTGCGGTGTAATGGTCATCACAGACATGAAAGATCGGGCCACTGCATCCTGGTGTCCCAATTCCTTCCACTTTGCTTTCCACACCTCTGCTGCCTCATCTGCTGGCCTACGGCTCAACGCGTCTGCTACCACGTTAGCCTTACCCGGGTGGTACTGGATGTCGAACTGGTAGTCTTTCACAAACTCAAGCCACCTACGTTGCCGCATATTCAATTCCTTTTACGTGAACAGATATTGTAGTGACTTGTGGTCCGTGAACAGCTGAAACTTCTCCCCCAAAAGATAGTGCCTCCAAATTCGTAGGGCAAATACCACTGCTGCCAACTCCAAATCATGCGTGGGGTAATTCTTCTCATGAGGCTTAAGCTTACGGGAAGCATAAGCTATGGCCTGTCTCTCCTGCTGCAATACACCTCCAAGTCCTTGCAAGGACGCGTCGGTGTAAACCAAATACTCAACTCTCGGTCTCGGCAACGCTAACACAGGTGCTGAGGTCAATTTGTCCTTCAATTCATCGAATGCCAACTGACAGGCATCACTCCAGATGTACGGCACACCCTTACGAGTCAGATGTGTCAAAGGACCTGCTATCTCTGAGAAGCCCCGAATAAACCTCCTGTAGTATCCTGCTAGACCCAAGAAACTACGAATCTCAGTTGGTGTCGTGGGCTGTCCCCACTCCCTCACCACTGACACCTTCCCCGGATCAACAGATATTCCCCGGTCGGAAATGATATGCCCCAAAAACTGGACTTCCTTCAGCCAAAACTCACACTTCTCATATTTTGCATACAGCTCGTTCTGACGAAGTGTCTGCAAAACCCGCCTTAAATGCTCGGCGTGCTCCTCCTCTGTCTGAGAGTAAACCAGAATGTCATCAATGAAGACAATGACAAACTGATCTAGGAAATCCCTGAACACTCTGTTCATCAAGTCCATAAACACTGCTGGAGCGTTGGTTAAACCAAAAGGCATAACCCGAAACTCGTAAGAACCATATCTCGACAAGAACGCGATCTTCGAGTCATCCTCCTCCCTGATACGCAACTGATGGTATCCCGATCTCAAGTCAATCTTCGAGAAGAAAGAAGCTCCTCTCAACTGGTCGAATAAGTCATCGATTCGATGCAACGGATACTTATTCCGTATCGTGACCTTATTCAACTCTCGGTAGTCCACACACAATCTCAGTGAACCATCCCTCTTCTTCACAAACAGAACTGGAGCGCCCCAAGGTGAGGTACTCCTGCGAATAAAGCCCTGGCCTAACAGCTGTTCTATCTGATCCCGTAACTCCCTCATCTCAGCTGGAGCCATACGGTACGGTGCGCGTGCTATAGGTCTCGTACCTGGTAGCAAATCTATAACGAAGTCTATCTCTCGACTAGGTGGTAAGCCTGGTATCTCCTGAAACACATCCGAATACTCCCTGATAACCGAGATCGAATCTAAAGGAATCACAACCTCCTTAGAGGTATCCTCCTCTATGTAATACAGATGAGCGATCGATCCTCCCTCTGGGCGAGGCATCGCCACTATAAACATCTCTTGCCCCGGAATGACAAAAACAATGCTCCCGCTGAAGCAATCAATCATGGCCCTATATGCTACGAGCCAATCCATACCGATGATCACATCGTGAACGTGCATATCTAATACTAACATGTCCGCAGGTAATACCAAACCACCAATCTCTACCCCCACTCCCCGGCATATAAAGAAAATAAGTGACCCACTCCCCAATGGCGAGTCGACACACGTCACTGTGCTCTCTGCCGTAGCTAACAATCCTAAAGCTTTCGCGAAGTGTGTAGCTATAAAACAGTGTGTAGCACCTGTATCGAATAATACCCGACCCATAGTGCCATGGATAGGAAACGTACCCTCGATCGCGGACGGTGCCTGTGGAACTGCAGCCTGGTGAACGTTGTAGACACGTCCATACTGTAGCTGCCCCTGCTGAGATGGGACCGCTGGAATGGGTGGCAGTGCTGCCATCTGTGGCGGTGCGGGAAGAGCGGCGGGAAACATAGGCCTCTGTGGCTCCTGGCGAGCACCCTGCTGCTGCCGCTGTGGGGCCCTGCCCCTATCAGGACAATCCTGCTTCTTATGGACAGTCTTGCCACAAACAAAGCACTTCCCTGGGAAGTTCCCTCCCCTCTGTCCCTGTTGTCCCCGGCCCTGGTGGCCGTTACCATTCCTCCCTTGGCCCTGCTGGCCCTGATGAAACTGCTGCCCATTCTATCCCTGTTGGCCCTGATGGCCATGACGGAAACCTCCCTGTCCCTGCCTGTAGTTCCCTGACCAGAACCTCTTATTATCCCCCTGCTGGGTACCCTACTCATTCTGTCTCTGCCCCTGACCAGATTGTGCCCCGCTGGCACCATGTCCTCTAGTCCTGCCCTGATAGCTAGACTCTCCCGACCTCTTGCCCTCGGCCATATGAAAACGGTGGTCCTGGCAGTGTAACAATGCAGCGTTAACCACATCTGAATACGTGGCCAACGATAGGTTCCCGAGCAGATGCTGACGGATCCTCCAATTCAACCCGTCGGTGAACTTCTCAATCTTCTTCTTCTCTGTTGGTATCTCGTCTGGAACGATGTTCAACAGATTAGTGAACTCGGCCTCATACTCGGCCACTATCTTGCCCTCCTGCTTTAGACTCATCAATCTCCTCCTCATTTCCGTATGAAAGCTGACCGAAAGTACTTGCGGTCGAACCGCACCCAGAACTCCTGAATCGTGAGAGTATCCCTCTCCTCCATGGTGGTAATAGACTCCCACCACTGCAGTGCAGATCCAACTAGCTTGAAAGTAGCTAGCACCTTCTTCTGAACATCCGTGCACTCATACATCCGTAAGTGCCTCTGCATATCCTTCCTCCATTGGCTCGAGACTACCACATCTGAGCTACCTGCAAACTCTGGCGGATGCGCTTTCTGAAAAGCGTCACGTACACGCTCCCAAGCAGACGGGAATGCATTAACCTGTACTGGCGCAGCAACCGGCGCCTGGGGTGGTGCCTACTGAACAACGACAATGGCGGCATTTACCGCTTGAGCTACTATAGCTGCAACATCAGCGGCGTTCATCATGCCCTGAACTGGAGCGGGCTGGGGTTCGGGCGTTGCATCCTTGGGAACTCGTCGTGCACGTCGTGGAGGCATCTGAAATAAGAACAAAGTTTATAAGTTCACGGTTATAAACTTAATATAGCTGAAGAACGAAGCATACACAAAAAGAGTACAACAGTCCTAAAATATAGGGCTCTATATCAAAGAAACGTAGCGGAAACATAATAGCCGTACAGATCCTAAAGGACACTAGAACCTGATGCTCTGATACCACCTGTGGCACCCCGACTAATTAAATACCGGGTAGCTACTCCTTTATTAAATTAATTCAAAATGCCAAGTTGGCTCAGTTAATAGCATCACTGTCGAAAACATTTTTATTATTACTAACCACCTAGTATTTAAAAAGTAAGTGCCAAATTTTAATTAAAGTCCGATTAACATGCAACAAGCGAAATAAAGAATAAATACACCATTCACCATACTGAAGTAAAACTAATAACCATCACAATAGAGTAAATAAAGTCTGGAGGAAAACTCCTCACTACAAATCCCACAACTGAAAAGTAAACTGAATACTGAAACAATACATGCTAAAATCTGAAAACTGAAATGTAAAAGATGCTCTAAATAGAAATGGGCAACATGCCCTACAACTGATAGATAGTTACTCTGGAATCCAAAAGATAGAAGCGTCTATAAGCAAATCCCTGTAGCTTCCACAAACAGCTACAACTCGTCACCTGAATGAGAATCCTATGCTTGGTGTCCTTGTGGCTGGGCACCTAAAATGGTTTTACAAGAAAAAGATTTGAAAAGCAAACGGGTCAGAGCCCGAATGTGGAGTTATATTTTAAAACCTGCAAGTGCTTTAAAACCATTTAAAACATTAAATGCAAAATACATGTTAGGACGTACATGATTAAGTGCGAAAAGTAGCGCGTGTAAAGACGCTAATCGTTGTTTTCGTTTCGCCAACTCAATACAAAAACCTAAGTTACTACTACACTTACGAGTCAAGCACAGCGGTAAGTCGGGTATCGAAAATCCACAGAGATGAGATGTTAGAATTTAAGTGATTTAATACTCCGAAACAAAAGTGTAAAAGATGATTACAAACTAAAAGGAAAAGTTAATCTAGGCAATGTGTTGAAACTAGATTATGAAAGCGAGTAAAAACTATAGGTTGCGTCGAATATCCCACACCCAAGTTAATTAGTATAAAATGATTACATGGGTCGACGAGTTATTACAAGTGCGTCTCGTTTCGACAGTTAATTAAATCAAGGGTTGTTACGCCCTAAATCATCATAAAAGCCTAATAAGATTTTGGCGTCAACAAATATCCCGGAAATTACGCACGAAAGGTCGTAAGCACGGGACATACATGATATGCCCCGTCAAATCTCCTAGGCGTAATAACTAGGACAACGCAACTGAAATAGACCCGTAAACACCATCACCAAAGCAAAGCAAAATGCGGTAAATCTATACTAGAAAGCGTGTAAATCAAAGCATGTAAATAAAGCAAGAAAACCTAAATTAGAAAGCTTGTAAATTATACTACAACAATGGAAACAAAGGAAATACAACTTAAATTAAATGGAGAGGATGATGAATAGTCAACTTACACCACAAATGGGTTGTCAAACCAAGTATAAATGAAGAAGAACCATCCAAAACCACCCAAACCCTAACTACCACTCTCTACAATCTATTCTAACTAAGTATCTAAAATGAAATATGTCTAAAGAAATGCCCCTAACACTCTATTTATACCCCAAAATAAACCCCAAACAAAACCAAGCCAAAAAACCCAAAATAAGTCAATTTTCGTACATATCTGATGGGACCGGTCGACCTCTATTTTGGGACCGGTCGACCGCACTTTTGGAATTTGCCTTGGGCTTGAGGCAGCCCCCTTTTACACTCCGAACCAATTTTGATGCGTTGCACGGAAATGGCCATAACTCCCTCATACGGAATCGAAATGAGGCGTGGTCGGAACCGACGCGAAGCTAATTCAATTCTCTACATGATTCTGTTTTGAAACCCTCCAAATTATGCAGTATGAAATTACCAAAATACCCTTGAAGTAGAAGAAAATACCGAAACCTTCCGAAAATGGGCATAACTTCCACATACGGAGTCAGAATGACGCACGGTCAGTGGCCACGGAAGGATAATTTGATGATCTACATGTTGGTAACTTCATTCCATAAAAAATAGTGAGTTTGAAAAGACCAAATTGCCCTTGAAGTAGCATTCGACGATGGAACTTCTCCGAAATGCAACCGAACCTCACTTTTAGCGTTCCAATACCTACAAAAGCACAAATAACCCCTGCAAAGTATGTATATATCCAAATCCAAGGTTTTCTGGTTAATGAGCATAATTATAGGCATTTAGGATCGTAAAAGTGCTAGTATGCATAAAGATAACGGGCAGAAATATGCAATATTCGATACAAATCAGTACACTCACATGATATTCTCACCTCTCGTCTAACTGTGCACTCCTAACGTAAGTACCCATCTATAACGACAGAAACCACTAGCTAAGCGACATCATCTCTAGCTAAACTATCATAGGTCCTATCTTTTTTTTTACTCGGTTCTAATTAACATCACAACGCTCGTAATTAAGTAGGGTTTAACGTAAACTCAGATGCTCAATATGCAATATATATATCACTATCAGCTAACTCGAAACAATACCGTAATTATATTCACAACAATAACGTGAAGGTTCCCATTAATTAAGTGTATATTATTCACATCATAAATATACAATACAAGCACCCCGAGGACTAAGCTGCGGTGCACACATACTCTACTATCCATCCCGATACATCACGTATATAAGGATCACATATTCCGAATCTCTCAGGAATAGTTCAGATAACACAAATCACAAATAGTGGAGGCGAACACAGTCACATCACATGGGTCACGCACATACCTACGCTCCCACGATCAGCGGACTTATTAACATCCAATAAGTCTTTCTCTGACCTATGTTCATCGAGGTACCAGTCTATATCCCCCCCGTAGGCACACAAGGATTAGAGGGTCCTAAGCGAACGCAACCTCCCGTGATAGCAAGTATGGTAGGTATGTCATACACACAATTCATATACCACTACTAAGTAAACACACGTCTTAGTAATACCGTAGTTTAATCGTAGTACATATCGCATTCTCGTACTAACTATAATTATCACAATTTGTACTATTCCAGTTTGTAATCATACGCGCCATAATTTCTCACATCGTAGTAGACACTCACGTCTCAACCCAAACCGTCCATGTAATACAACCCTCGTATGTAAATTCCTTCTCATAAATACCCAAATGTCCCAATTCTATCATTACTTCATCTACGAAATGATATCTATATCCTCGAATAAGTTTACGGAACTCCAAATATCAAAACAGTCCAAAAAGGACCAAACTGTCAACTCGTTAGAAGTCTCGTTCGAACGAGACTGTTCGAACGAGATTCCTTTGCCAACTCGTTAGAAGTCTCGTTCGAACGAGGCTGTTCGAACGAGGTTCCAGTTCGTTCGAACGAACTGTACCTTCTAACGATATCTCATTCGAACGAGATATCGAACGAAATCCATTCTCGTTAGCAGCGACTGGTCAACTCGTTAGAAGCTCGTTCGAACGAGTTCGTTCGAACGACCTGGGTAGGGGCTTCTAACGAGATGCCAGATTCGTCCCAGATTTTTCCCTTCCTCGTTTTTAACCATTTTAACACTTCTAATCTCATCCAAAGTTCATCCCAACAACGTTTTATGGTCTCTAAGTGATCCCAAACATATTCAAGTCAACTCCTAACATGTTTTCAAGGATTAAATCTCTTCAACATCAATTAACATATGAATTTCTACACTTTTCCCCAATTATCTCAAGAACATGAACCCTAACATTTTGAATCATGAATTAACCCAACAAAATCCGTTTTAATTTATTTTCAATCATGTATATCATCAGTAAAAACATCTACCTATCATTCTACATGCAATCCTTCTCAAATTTCTCAAGTTCTATGATCTAAACTACATGGGTTTTCATTATCTTTCAAGAATAATTGGTATTCTCCAATTTCTAACATGGAAAAGACATTCTCTGAAATTAAATGGAATAAAGTCACTTGCCTTGGTTTGATTTCTGACTTTGGTGTAGGTTTGATGATGTTTTTCTGCAGAATTTCCTCTCTCCAAGCTCCTTCTCCAATGGTGGCTTAAGGTGGCTAGGGTTTGTTTTGGGAAAAGTTGTAAACCTAAAGATAACATCCGTAGCTTAATGGTTTAATATGGGATGGTTAGTGGGCTTAGTGGGTTTAATCCACATCAGATTTACATCTCTAATTTTCGTCACTTTTAATTCCTCAAAATGTAAAATTACCAAAATACCCTTTAAGTTGCCGGTATGGCCTAAAAATACCCCGGGACCCAAACTATACCCCCGGCTAGTGTTTTCTGACCATCTCGACCCTTTCGGACGCGTTGGCGCACTCAAAATGACCATACGGTTTATAGATTTTAAATTCACTTTTATTATCAAAATATTACACCGTGACGCGGCGGTCCCACGCGTCTCAACAAAATTTCTAAAATTCCGTCTATCGATCTCACGACAAATTTTATAATACTAAATACATATATCAAAACATATATGCACATAATCAAATACCAACTCGCATCTCGTTAGTATTTATAACCCGGATTAATTTCCAATTAATACGCATTTAATTAATTAATCCCAAAAATAAATATAGTCAAAAGTACGAGGTATTACAGGGTCATGTCAATACCATTTGTATTTTTTATTTTATTTGGGTGGGATGGTGTGTCTAGATGAGCTTGACGGCCCTTTAGGATTTTTGGTTGGGTTTTATCCCGGGATAGCCAAAGGGGGAGATTTGTAAGGACACAATTTTCCAAATTGAGTCCATATTATAGTATTGGATTAATCCGGACAAAACAACTTGAGTCATAGGATAAAAGTTATTTCCATCCAAACCCGTGATAAGTTTGAGTTGAAGACGTAGCGGCCAAGATTTCAAGTTCACTCCTTTGTCGAGTTTAGTGCCTCATTTCTACGTTAACAACTAATGGATTCCAAAGTCTCCAAAGGTATGAATGCACTTTTATATATGTAGGAGACTTGAAATATTTATGGGTGTAATTTTAATCTAAAATGACATTTTATTTTCAGAAATTATAAGAGTACTTTGGCTAAAAGTTTTTGGACTTAAAATGAAAATTTTGAAATTTTTGAATTTTCGTTCGAAGTGTCGTTCGAACGAGTTTGCTAACGAGGTTACATTTTATTCCCTATTTTTTCGTTAGAAGTTTCATTCTAATGACCTCGTTCGAACGAGTTTTTTCAATGAGATTTTTGCCTTTTCTTCCTTTGGAATCTCGTTCTAACAGAGTCGTTCGAACGACTAGGGAAGGTCGTTCGAATGTCCTGGGCGGGAAAATTAAATTTTTGGCAGTTTTTCTTTTAACTACCCATGTTCCATATTCCCACTATCTTTTACCAGACATAATATGTGCGGGAAAAATTGTTTTTTTCCAACTTTTTCATTTTTCCATATGAGAAAAGTAGAGACACATTTTAGAGAGAAAAAGTTAAAGTTTTGAGTGCTTGGTTTTCATGGATTAAAATTTTCAAAACTGTACTCACCCATAGTTTGTTTACTTCCAAGTTCTTCTCATATATATTTGTTTCTTGGAGAGTTCAATTGGCACCTGATTTTCTCTACACCAACTAAAGAAGAGAGTTTGAGTTCTTCTCCTCCCTTAAAGGAGTTCAGTTTGCGTGCTGTGGTGTTCCCACTCGAAGAAAGGCTTCGTGTGAGGGTGATGGTGACCAAGAGCCCCATCGATGGATTTCGAGACCGTGGAGGAGTCCATGGTTATCTACTAGGTGGAGGTGTTTACAAGAAGAGCGTTAAGTCTTGGATGGAGTCAAGTTGTTGGTGTAAGTCTACTGTCTTGTAATCGTAATTCCATACTTAGTGGATTTGTTAAGCCAGGGTTGTCCAAGGTTTTTACCATTTGGGTTTTCCTCGTACATCACCGTGTAGTGGTTGTGATTTATATTTATCTTGCAAAAATCACTTAGAATGCATACTTAGGTTAAGTAAGATAAAATTGTTTTTAATCACACTTTAGTTTAATTTGGTGCTAAATTGTTTAGGTGAATTTTAAGATAATTTAATTCAAGTCAAGACAACTTTATTTGATAATATTTTGTTTAGCCAAAATAGGAAAAATGAATTAATCTTGTTAGGAAAATTTTAGGACTTGGGTTAAATTAATTTGATTAAGTGAATTTTTTTTTTGTTGTTTAATTTAATGTCACTTTTAGTTTAGTTTAATTTTAATCTGAAAGAAATTAAAATTTGTATTTTTGTGATGTTTTGAATTTGAACCTTCTTATTCCGCACTCAAAATAAATATTAATATTTAATTGAAAAGCAATTTTTCCAACAGGTGGTATCAGAGCATTGAGTGTTTAAAACTCACGTTTTTCATAATTTCAAAGGATGTATATGCCTTTTGAGAACACTTATAACACTACGGCTAGAGCCACCAACGACAAAGGCAAGTCAAGGTTACCTCCACTTAGGTACCTAAGCAAGACGACAAAGCCCTTGTTGTTTACGTTGCTCTCAAGGTTCAAAATACTCTCCAATGGTATTTTGATAGTCGGTTCTCTAGGTAGATGACCTGTAACAAGTCACATTTTACCGACTTGGTGGATTGTAAGTAAGGTAAAGTCATCTTTGGATATAGGAGTAGGTCTAGAATTTTAGGACGTAGTTGTGTTAAGATACCTGAATTTCCTAAACTAGACAACGTGTTGTACATCAAAGGGTTGAAAGCGAGCTTAATTAGCATAAGCCAACTTTACAATGCAAACTTTGAGGTAAAGTTCGATCGATCCGAGTGGAATGTTTATGATCATTCTAGTGAACTATTACCACAAGGAGTGAGAACCGATGATAATTGCTATGGAATAATTCCAAAGTCTTCCTTTGTGTACAATAATGCCATAGTCTCCTCTATAAACCTTTGGCATCAACGACTAGGACATGTGAACTTTAGATATCTTTAGAGATTAGTGAAGAAAGACCTAGTTTGTGGCTTACCATAATTTGGGAAACCAACTTCTAAGGTTTGTGGTCCTTGACAACATGGAAAACAAATCAAGAATCCCCATCGAAGTTCAATACCATTATCACCTCCCATGTATTGGAGTTGATTCATATGGATCTTATGGGGCCTACTCGTACGAAGAGTATAGGTGGTAAGAGATACATTTTTATCATGATTGATGAATTTTCAAGATACTCTATCGTGGGGTTTCTTAGAGAAAATTTGAATGTGGTCGAGTTCCTAACAGCCAAGTGACGTGTCCTACAAAACCAATACGATGTCACTATCAATCAGATGCATAGTGACAATGACACTGAATTTAAAAAAGCTAGAGTGGAGAGCTATTGTGATGAAGTGGGAATCAAACATGAATATTCGATAGTTCGTACTCCTAAAAATATTGGATAGTTGAAAGGAAAAATCGGACGATTTAAGTGATGTCTAGATTCATAATTTTTGGAAGAAACTTGCCTAGACATTTTTGGGCAAAGGCAGTTAATACTACATGCTCTATGGTGAATCGAGTATATCTTCGTCCACACTCATTACACACGCCATATGAGTTGTGCATAGGGAAGAAACCCAACCTGTCGTATTTTTTAATTTTTGGGTGTCCTTGTTACACTTTGAGAGATAGAGAGTATTTAGATAAGTTCAACTCCCAAAGTGATGAGGGTGTATTGTTAGATTATTCATCATCGAGTAAGGCTTATAGGATGTTTAACCTTGCAATCTCTAAGGTTATGGAGTCAATAAATGTCACGATTAGAAACGACGATCCGTCGGTGTTTGTTGACCCTGACCTTGAGTGTGAGAACAATGCACCCCTTATGATGATCCCAATTTTCCTCATACTACCCCGATGGACCCCACTCTTGATTTAGAGGATCCACCCTCTTGGGTTCTTCAAAAGAGTCATGACCTTTATGCTATACTTGGAGATCCTATACTAGGTTTCAAGACTCGTGCTCAACTTGAGAATGTGGTTATCTACTTTTTCTACCTCTTTAGTCGATCCCAAGAAAGTGAAAGAAGCACTCAAGGATGAGCATTGGATATCCTCTATGTTAGAAGAGTTGATTCAATTTTGGAAGAACGGTGTTAGGGAGTTGGTCCTCTAACCTAGCAAGACAAATGTTATTGGTACCAAGTGGATTTACAAGAATAAGATAAATGAGAATGGTACTATAGTTATCAATAAGGATAAGTTGGCCGCTCAAGGCTACACTTAGATTGAGGGTGTAGACTTTAATGAGACATTTGATCCTGTTGCTAGGCTCAAATCCGTATGCTTACTACTCTCCATAGCTCGCCATCTATGCTTCAACTTATATCAAATGGATGTTAAAAGTACATTCCTTAATAACATTATACAGGGAAAAGTGTACGTGGAACACCAAAGGGGTTCGAAGACCAAAATCACTCGAGACACGTATTTTATCTCAAGAAGTCCTAGTATAATTTGAAGAAAGCACATCATGCTTGGTAAAAGAGGTTCACTTTTTATCTCTTAGCTCATGGATTCAAGAGAGAGGGATTGGATAAGACATTGTTTGTGGGGAAAGAGAGTGGTGTGATATTGGTTACCCAAATCTATGTGGTTGACATGTTATTTGGATCAATGTTATCCTAACATACTCACACGTTTGAGGAGGAGATTAATAGTGAGTGTGAGATGAGCATGGGTGGTGAGCTTACATTCTTCTGAGGTCTCTAAGTGCATCAAATAGAGGATGGGATATTCATATCTCAATCCAAATATTCTAGGGACCTAATGAAGAAGTTTGGTTTAGAATCTTGTAAGCACTCATGCACCCCTATGAGTAAATCAACTAATCTTGGTAAATACAATTTAGGGAAGGATATAGGGAAAACCCTTTATAGGTTCATAATAGTTAGTCTTCTCTATTTGACTGCTAGTTGTCCCAATATTTCCTTTAGTATTGGAGTTTGTGCAATTACCAAGTGTACCCAAAAGAGTCTCAATTTCTCCCACTTAAACATATCATCAAGTACATGAATGAAATTTTTTTCTATGGTATTTGGTATTTATTTGATATCTATGACCGTCTTCTTGCCTATTCGGATGCCGATTGGGCCAGGGATGTTAATTGTTATAGGAGCACCTCGGGTTTGTATTTTTACTTTGGGAGTGCTCTTGTCTGTTGGTTGAGAAAGAAGAAAAACTCCACATCTTTATCCATGATGGAGGCTAAGTATATAGCCATTTGGAATTGTTGCACACAAATCTTATGGATGAAGAAGATGGTTGGAAGCTTATGGGATTTTCTAAGGCACAATGACTATTTCAGTTGATAATACAAGTGTAATCCATATATCCAGTATTCCGGTCCAAAATTCTTGCTTTAATCATATTAGGATATGTGAGAATTGTATTCATGATCTCAAAGAGGAAAAGGCCGTGTCCTTGAGCTTTGTGAGCACAGAATGCAAATTAGCCGATATTTTCACAAAACCTTTAGATGCACTTAGATTCGAGAATCTTATGAAGTCTTTGGGTATTT
Organism: Sambucus nigra; assembly: GCA_949130495.1. Lineage (NCBI taxonomy): Eukaryota > Viridiplantae > Streptophyta > Magnoliopsida > Dipsacales > Adoxaceae > Sambucus > Sambucus nigra. The sequence goes on from OX422208.1 coordinate 592,723,810, forward strand.
GTTCCATTAATAGAGTTCGGGTATTTTATTTAGTATAGGGTTATTATCATGTTCATATCATTTATTACTATTTATATATTATTTTTATATTGTATTTTACACTGTTCTAAAAAACCCGCCTAGGCACACCTAGGCTTAAGGCTTGGGAGAAACGCCTCGCCTTACGCTTTTCACGCCTTATTCTTGGTAAAACCCTTAAGGCGCACTTTTTTCTAAAAACAACAATGATTTAGTGAAACAATGTCGGCTTTTAAAGAATTTGTTTACAAACCGGACCATTATCTCATCCAAAATAATCAAGTAGTATTTTAATTTGCATATATTCAGACATATTTTTATGATCTGTGCAATTTTTGTATTTGAATAGCCTTGTTATGGTTAAAAAATATTAAAATATATTAAGAAGGCCTAAACGCCTTTTTACGCCTAGGCCCGCCTAGGCTTCTAAGGCTTAAGGCTTGGCCTCCACGCCTCAATCACGCCCCGCATTTTTTAGAACCTTGGTATTTTATGATTGTTTATGCCTTTAGAAAAATCTTAAAAAATACAAAAATATTTTTCGGTTTTTAAGAAAAAGTTTGAAAAAGTCCAAAAAGATTTTATTTTAGGATAAATTTTTTTAAAAAGATAAAAGGATTTTTTATTTTCATTTTAACCATATAACGATGCGCATTTAAGATGTTCAAATCACCTCTACATTCCATCCATTCATGTGAATTTTTCATGGTGTTTTGAGACATGACTTCGTTTCTTTAGTATGCTTAATAATGCGTGGATAACATTTTGTCGTTCATTGATGGTTACTTCCTTCATGCTAGACTTTTTATCATCTTTATTAAATACGTGCATGGAATTTTTGAACATTATGCTTGCTTATCATATATCGAATACGATGTTCTCATCTCAATCATGCTTAGTAACGAATCAAGTATATTAGAGACAAATTGTTCTTGTAAGAACCATTGTCCGAATTTCGTTTTCAAAAAAAATTGTTATATGTTCAGTAATGGAAAGGGTCTATGAAAGAGAAAAATTCTCTTTGCGTTAAAAGACACCATTTTTCAAAAAGATCCTAAAAGATTAACGACACACAAAAATAGAAGTGTCAAGGCTATTTTTATTTCATTGATGCTTCGCTACTTATGAGAATTATGATATCATCAAAACTTTGAGGGTGAATTCTTAATTATATGATATTTTGAGGATGTTATAAAGCTGAATATCAATGGGTTTGCATAACGATCTCTCTTAAAAAGCATTAAATAGTTTGGCGTTATTGATTTGGGAAGCATTAAAATTCATGGCATGTTACATAAGTCAAGCCAATTTCCTCTTGTTTAACATTCTTACACCTACGATTGACATTGAGTTCTTTCTTTAGGAGTGAGAGTGCTCCAGTAATCAATGTCAAACTTATTTAATTAAATTCCAATTTTAGTCCCAACAAGTCTTAACTCTTACAAACACACATGGTTGAATAAAGAAATAATCTAAACATGCAAGACAATCACAGTTGAGAAAAAATCCCCCACAGGGGTTTTCACTATAATTTGTAAAGTTCGTTTTACACGAATTACAATGAAAATACAAGTAGTGACATACGAAATACCCTTAGGCGTTGGTTTCGATGTCATCGACTGGAGTTCTTGCAAGAGATCCAGAAGGTTAGGAATGGAAAAGCTTCGTCTTCTCCACAAGTGTACTCCAGATGAGTAGTATAATCTTCCTTAGGGTTTAGAGGATTCACATAAAGGATTGGGAATTATTTATGAACCAAAAGGTATGAAAACCTTAAAATATGAAGTCTGAAAAGAGGTACTATTTTGCAGAAATGGAGGTATGTAGACTTGAGAAAACGTGTAGTATGGACCCTGTTTAAATAAGCAGGTTGAGGCAGTGCGTCATTCGAGCGACATACAATGTTGTTTGAACCACATCAGCGACGTGCCTAAAAAACCTCTTTAAAAAGATCTTGCGTGTTTATCATCTTCCAGACTTCAAAAATTTATTTAAAAAATTATTCCCAAACTATTTATGCAAATAATTAAACACTCCAAAAATTATTTTACCATAAGTACGTTAATTAGTGGGAGCGGTTGAAGTGTACGTTGCTCGACATATGATGCACGTACGAAGATGATGGATGCATAAATTCGGATCACCACCTTCGTGGATGATCATGGAGACGTGCCAAAAGTAGCGGTATCATACATACTTAATTGTGATCTAGGACACTTGGAAAATTCCTATATTCTACCCCGAAAATTTATAAAATATGTTCTTATAAATACCCCCCTATGTCTATTGCAGTGCATACATAAAAATATCCGAATTATGCTACCCAAAAACAAAAAAACTGACATAAAATTTAATATCCCCATTAAACCCAAAAACTGGAAATACTAAATGTACGTTGCTTGACACATGATACACATACGATGATGATGGATGCATAAATTTGGATCATGACCGTCGTGGATGATCATGGAGACGTGTCAAAAGTAGCGGTATCAGACATACTTAATTGTGATCTAGGACACTTGGAAAATTCCTATATTCTACTCCGAACATTTATAAAACATGTCCTTACAAATATCCCCCCATGTTTAAGCCGATACGTACATAAAAATATCCGAATTATGCTGCCCAAAAATAAACAAACTGACATACAATTTAATATCCCCATTAAACCCAAAAATTGTTAATACTTAATGTGTGTCTTCACAAATTCAATCATCTTCACATCTTCAACTCTTCAAATTTTCTTTGTCAACATCAGGGTGTGCAAAAATGATTCTCCAATTTGATACCTACGCACATAAGATAAGAAACAAATACCCGTGATGCGCAACAGTTTAAAATATAATAATAAGCAAAAACAAATATAAATTGTGTGCAAGGAAATCATTATACAAACAAACACGTAATTCTCCCCCATAATTCGCTCTCCCCCTTTTTATGATGTTCCCAAATAGACAGATATGACGAACATAAGTAATGCAAATGGATAATGTCAAAAGGAAATAAACTTTCTCTGTTTGAATTTTTCAAAATTTTAAAAAAACAAATCACACCATGAAAGAACACCAAAATAACAAAGTTCAACATGTAGAGATGTGAGCAAATTCAACATGAAAATCAATACATACAATCATAACATATGTGCTCGATGAATTCTGGATATTTCTAACGAATGAACTCAACATCTTCCTTAGGTGTGAAATTGTGGAATTAAAATAAATTGACTCAATCAAATCAACAAATCAAAGCTCAAAGTGATTTCCACACCAATAACATCCAAAATGCGTGAAGCGCTTTTTCATGACTTTAAGGGACGTGCAAACCCGTTTTTTATTTCTTTCCATCCAAACTCCCTCATAAATAATTAGACATTATATTTTTCTTTTGAGGTGATGAAACTAAAACCAATTGGTCCATTTGATTTGACATGTTTTTCTTTTTATTGCCATTTGATTTTTTTCGGGATCTTTTTCAAATGATGGCTTTCTCAATAAGTTAATTTTAAACTCTTGTAACCCTTTCCCGTGATTCACTCATCATATTTTGTTGTAATTAATTCTTCACGGTGAACGATTTTTACATGCACTACTATCTTGTCAAGTGTTATCGCATTTTGGTCATTGTATAGACATAATTGAGATGGAAACACTCAAGCCAATATGTGATAGACAAGTACAATACTCAAATAATATCGTGCATGTGTGCAATAAAAGAGAGAAGGATACAAACATGTAGAAGATATCACAAATCACATCTCAAAGACTCCAAACAAGGTAAAGCACATGGATGAAATGATGTAGCATCTCAAATCACTATCAAACAGTCACATGAAATATGGAATGAAGTTTTGACTATGGTTATCTTAAATTTTAATCCATAAATGATGTAAACAAAATACAAAACTCTTTTTATGTTTTTTAAAAATTTTAAAAAGAAAACCTTATTGGATTTTTTCAATTTTTCAAAAAAAATCAAACAAAAAAAATATACAAATGATACAATCTAGAGATAGGAATCAAAAGATATGAACATGAAAAATGTATCCTAATCTATACATGGTGACCACCCCTCAGTCAACTATGAAAATTTCTTAGGACTTCCTAAGACTCTCGAATCTAAGGGCATCTAAAGACTTCGTGAAGATATCGACTAACTAGAGGTTGGTAGATACACAACTCAAGGATATAACCTTTTCCTCTACAAGCTCACGAATAAATTGCTCGTGTATCCTAATATGTTTTGTGCACAAATACTGGACTGGATTACGGGATATGTGTATTACGCTTGTGTTATCACAGGAAATAGTCATGGTGTCCTGTGATATCCCATAATCCTCCAACATCTACTTCATCCGCAGAAGTTGCGTGCAAAAACTCCCGGGGGCTATGTACTCAGCCTTCGTAATGGATAAAGAGATGGGTTTTTACTTCTTGCTCAACCAAGAGACAAGAGCAAAACCGAAGAAGAAACACCCACCAGAGGTGCTCCTACATCCGTCTACATCCTCGGCCCAATCGACATCCCAATAGGAGGATAAACGGTTACTGGTATCAAAGGAATACCAAATGCCAAGTGAGAGATTCCCACTCATGCATTTGATAATACGTTTAAGAGAGAGTAAGTGTGACTCTTTTGGGTTTTCCTGATATTGTGCACAGACTCCAACACTAAAGGCTATGTCAGGATGACTGGCAGTCAAGTATAGAAGACTACCTATCATACTCTGATATAAGGTTTGCTCTATGTCCTTGACTGAAGTGTCCTTGTTAAGCTTAGTTGAGGTACCCATCGATGTACGTGCGTGCTTAGCGGAGTCTAGACCAAATTTCTTCACAAGGTCTCTAGAATACTTGGATTGGGAGGTAAAAATACCATACTATAGATGACGAACATGGAGACTAAGGAAGAAAGTAAACTCACCAACCATGCTCATCTCAAACTCACTCTTCATCTCCTCCTCAAAGTGCTGAGCATGATGGGAGCACATGGATCCAAAGACTATGTCGTCCACATATACCTGGGTAACCAAAATAGCACTATCATCTCTCTTGATGAACAATGTCATATCAACTCCCCCTCTCTTAAAGCCATGGTATAAAAGATAGGGAGTAAGCCTCTCGTACCAAGCAAGGGGTGCTTGCTTCAAACCATACAAGGATTTCCTCAGATAGTAGATGTGATAAAGGTGCTTAGGGTCTTCAAACCCTTTTGGTTGTTCCACGTAAACCTCCTCCTGTATAATGCCATTTAAAAAGGCACTCTTGACATCCATCTGATATAACTTGAAGTGAAGATGACATATGATGGCGAGTAGTAAGCGAATAGAATCAAGCCTCATAACAGGAGTGAATGTCTCGTCAAAGTTTACACCCTCAATCTGTGTGTAGCCTTGTGCAACCTGCCTAGCCTTATTTCAGATAATGCTACCAGTCTCATCCACCTTATTCTTAAAGATCCATTTGGTACCTATTACATTTGTCTAACTACGTCGGGGGACCAGTTCCCATACATCATTCTTTCCAAACTGAAGCAACTCATCTTGCATAGCATATATCCAATGTTCATCTTTGAGTACTTCCTTATAGTTCTTGGGCTCGACTTTGGATGTGTAGAAAACATGGCTAATAATGTTCTCTAGCTGAGCACGAGTCTTGACCCTTAGGGTGGGATCTCATAGAATAGTAGAAGGATCATGACTCTTTCGAACCCAAGCAGGAGTGTCCCCTAAGTCAGGAATGGGATCCACTCTGGGTATATGAGGCACAATGAGATTATGAGTAGAAAGTGCGTCACCCTCACCCTCACCCAAAAAGTTAGAATTAATAAACATTGGTGGTTCGTTATCTTGTACGGTGACGTTTATTGACTCCATAACCTTAGAACTATTCAGGTTATACACTCGATAAGCTCTACTAGACGATGAATAACCTCAAAATATCCCCCTATCACTCCAGGAGTTGAGCTTTCCTAATTGCTCTCTATCCCGTAGGATGTAGCATTTGCTTCTAAAGACACATAAATATGAAAGGTTGGGCTTCTTTCCAGTACATAATTCACAAGGCGTCATAAGGGTGTGTGGATGAAGATGTGCCATATTCATCGTATGGCATGTGGTAGACACTGCCTCTACCCAGAATCTTCTTATAACTTTACGACCCATAAGAATAGATCTAGCCATCTCCTGAATTGTCTGATTCTTCCTCTCAGCAATCCCATTTTGCTAAGTAGTCCTAACGGTAAAAAATTCTTGTTTGATTTCGTGGTTATCACAAAAATGATATACTTTTTCTTCTTTAAGCTCAGTGTCGTTGTCACTATGTATTCTATTGATAGTGACACTGTGTTGATTTTACAGGACACGACACGACACTTGGTCATAAGAAAGTCCACATCATCGAATTTCTCTCACAGAAAACCTACAATCGAGTAGCGTGAGAAATCACCTACCATCATGAGAATGTACCTCTTACCACCCAAGCTCTCAGTACGAGTGGGACCCATAAGATCCATATGAATCAGCTCAAGGATCTGTGAGGTGGCAATGGAATTTAACTTTTGACGGGGGCTATAAATTTTCTTTCCCAACTGGAAGGATCCACAAACTGCGAAATTTAGCTTTCCAAGAGATGGTAATCCACGTCTTAGGTCCTTTTTAACAACTTTTCCAAATCTAAAAAATTCACATGACCTAGACGTTGATGCTATAGATCCACAGTAGTGACCATGCCGCTGTTGCAGACAAATGAGAACTCATGAATGATCCTATAATAATTGTCTTCAGTCCTCACCCCTTGCAATAGAAGTTTATCGGCTTTATCATAAACGTGGTATTTATTCCGACCATACTTTATTGCAAAGTCAGCGTCGCACAACTGTCTATTGCTGAGTAAATTTTCTTTTAATCCCTTGGCATACAATACATTTTCTAGCTTAGGGAATCCTGGTAACTCTACTGTACCTCGTCCTACTATGATAGACTTGCTCCCATCTCCAAAAGTGACTTTACCTTCCTTACGATCCTCTAGGTAGGTAAACAGAGAGACATCAGCAGTCATGTGCCTAGAGCACCCACTATCGAAGTACCACTATAGAGAATTATGTGCTTTAAGAGAAACATGAACAACAAGGGCTTTTTCATTGTGTTTAGGAACCCAAGATGTGGTAACCTTCTATTTTCCCTTATAATTGTTGACTCTAGTTGGGATTTTAGAGGTGTCCACAAACGGCATAGAAATCTATTGGAACTCTTCCACTATACTCTGAGATGTGTTGACTACAAACTCAAATCACTCTTTAAGACTCTCAAAATCAGTAGTGGCATGTGACGGAGCAAAAGTACATCGTGTACGACCCAAACTATAACAAAACTTACGAAGATGGCCTTTTTTGTAGTAAGTACAAAAATAACTAGACTTACGCCGACTTCGGTTTTCTTTTCTTGGCCGAACTCTCTTATGATTTTCAGGTGGGTGGCTATATGGATTTGTAATAAACTTGGTAATCGGTTTCAATATCGTATGGAACGTGGAAGCGCCATCAAAACCTATTCCTGGCCTCTCACCTAAACCTAAAGCAAGGGCGAGGAGCATCTTTACCATTTTACCAGATTGGTCCTCAATCTTACCTTGACTTCCCGAGCTCTCTCAAGGTCATGAGTGAGTTGGTCTAAAAGGCCTTCCAGTTTCTTTCGAGTGTCTTGGGAGGAATGGAGCTCACTCGTCAAATCATCCACTTGCTTAGTCAAGTTCCCTTTTTCTTTTGTAAAAACACTTTCTCTCTCTCAACACGGGCGGCCTCTTTCTCTCTCAACGCAGTGGACAAGGAGGCCTCTCTCTATCTCATCTCTCCTAACTCCTTATCTAGTGTTTCTATCCTAAGAGATAACGCTTTGTTACACTTTTTGTTTTTGAAAGTATCAAGATATAAATCAACATATGCGCGTCAAAGATCACTCTCGCTCTCACTTTCTTCTTCCTCCCCCTCACTCACACTGTTATCACTGTTGAGGTGTCCCTGTGAGCTTGCATTCTCATCGTCGTGTGGAGCACTTTCAGTACTCACATGACTATCCATGAATGCGGTGAAGTTACATTTATGTGGTGACTCATCTCCAGAGTCCACTGACTTGATATCGTTATCATCACTAAGGGTGGTGTTTAATGCAAATTTGGATTATTCTTGACGTTTCAACCTAGTTGCACACTCAAACCCCCTATGACATCTACCGCCGCACTCAAAACATCTCTCACTTTCTTTTTTAGAGTTGTCCTTTTTATCTTTCTCAAATTTCTTTTCAGATTTATTTTTCTCAAAATTCTTTTTATCTTTAAAATTTCCATTTTTCTTTAATTTGAGAAATTTCTTGAAATTTTTAGCAAATAGGACCAAATTATGTAAGTATAAATCAGAATCAGAATCAGACATCTCTTCCTCTCTTTTCTTAGATGGCTCACCTCTATTTGACCCCTCACTCTTTCTGGCCTGGGATTTAAGCGCTACTCCTTTGTCTTTTGATTTTATCGTGTTTGGGAACATGTCGATTTCATAAGTTTGTAGGTCTCCAACTAAATCTTCTAATCTCAGCCTACTCAAATTACCTAATGAATTTAACACAGTGACTTTGGGGATAAATCTCTTAGGCAGTGATCTCAAAATTTTCTTAACAACCCTAGTATCAGGAATGTGTTCACCTAAGTTGAAACTAGTGTTCGCGATATCAGATAAGTGTGCATAAAATTCATCGAAACACTCATTTTCATGCATAGAAATAGTTTCAAATTGTGTAGTAACTTTTGTAATTTAGATTCTTTCACTGCATTTGTGCCTTCATGGGTAAGTTGCAAGACATCCCATGCCTCTTTAGACGTGGTACACGTCATGATGCGTCGAAACTCATCAGGTGTGATAGCTCCAAAAATGGCACTAAGCTCTCGTGAGTTATATATGCTCCATTTAAATTCACCATCAGTCCATGCAGTCAAAGATTTTACGGTAGTTACGTTATCTACAGTGACAGTGGGAGGCGTCCACCCTTTTTCACACACAACCCAAACACGTTCGTCTATGGCCTTTAAGTGAGATTTGATACAGGCTTTCCAATATGCGTAATTCGACCCGTAAAAAATTAGGACTCTATTATATAAGTTTTCCATTGAAATTGCGCTTTTTCAAAGATCAATTTTTTTGGAACAAAATTGATATCCAGAAAAATTTTCCCTAAAAATTACGTGGTAAAATTGTGTAAATGGATCTGATACCAATTTGAGAGTGCGCCAACAATCAATGTCAAACTTATTTAATTAAATTCCAATTTTAGTCCCAACAAGTCTTAACTCTTGCAAACACACGTGATTGAATAAAGAAATAATCTAAGCATGCAAGACAATCACAGTTGAGGAAAAATCCCCCACAGGGGCAAAACCATCTTATTTTCACTATAATTTGTAAAGTTCGGTTTATACGGATTATAATGAAAATACAAGCACTGACATACGAAATACCCTCAGGCATTGTTTTCGATGTTGTCGGCTAGAGTTCCTGCAAGAGCTCCAGAAGGTTAGTGATGGAAAAACTTCGTCTTCTCCACAAGTGTACTCCAGATGAGTAGTATAATCTTCCTTGGGGTTTAGAATATTCTAATAAAGGATTGAGAATTATTTATGAATAAAAAAGGTATGAAAACTTTAAAATATGAAGTCTGGAAAGAGGTACTGTTTTGTAGAAACGGAGGTATGCAGACTTGAGAAAACGTGTAGCATGAACCGTGTTTAAATAAGAAGGTTGAGGCGGTGCATCATTCGAGTGACATATGATGTCATTTGAATGAGATGGCATCTCGTTCGAACCACATACAATGTCGTTTGAACCACATCAGTTACGTGCCTAAAAAAACCTCTTTAAAAAGATCTTGCGTGTTTATCATCTTCCAGACTTCAAAAATTTATTTAAAAAATTATTCCCAAACTATTTATGCAAATAATTAAACACTCCAAAAATTATTTTACCATAAGTACGTTAAGTAGTGGGAGCGGTTGAAGTGTACATTACTTGACACATGATGCACGTACGAAGATGATGGATGCATAAATTTGGATCACGACCATCGTGGATGATCATGGAGACGTGCCAAAAGTAGAGGTATCAGACATACTTAATTGTGATCTAGGACACTTGGAATATTCCTAGACTCTATCTCGGACATTTATAAAACATGTCCTTACAAGAAGTATCTTCGTGACTTTGTGCACCTATGTTATGAATGCCTATGTTGATATGCCTATGGAAAATGTTCACATAATTACATTCCATTTTCACGATTCGAATATTTTAGTGCTATTCCATGGTGTGATGTTTTTTTACCTATACGTACTTTTTATACATATATTTGTTTTTATAGGTGAAAAAATTGAAAATTTTCATAAATAGTTTGTTTTCTTCTTCAAAATTTCATCGCATGTGCTTCGATGATTATCTTTGTGATGATTATTTCTTTTGGACTCAAGTGATTTTTATTATTCATGATTAGTTCCTAACTCTTTATCTATTAAGAAAAAAATGGAGAGAACAAATTGAGGTGGAATTTATTAACGTTTTTAAACTCGGTTGCGTCACAATATTTCTTTCATATCATGTGCGTAGGTCATTCTGCATTGATGATGATTTCATGGACCACCCAAGATGAAGACTTTTTAGTGGAGGACTTATACATTTATACATTTTCGTTTCTTTATTTGGGAGGGCATTAGATGTATTTGTCTTAAGGGTCAATTTGGCTTCGATTTGTCTTTTGTACTAGAATATCCAAAGGGGGAGATTCAGAAGATAAAGTTTTATAATTACTCATTGTATTTTACTTGGCTTATCCAGTTACACTTCATTGCACCTTCATGAACGTTCTCAAATCTTCAAAGAGAAGAAACATGAGTGACATTGAAGATTGAAGATCGTTCATTACAACATCATTCAGAAGAGTTATGAGGCGATTTGGTAAAGACTTTAATTGTCCTGGAGTTATTTTAAAAGAGTTTGCATTTAAAAGTTTTCAAAATGTTTAAAATGATTTTTAAAGATTTTTTGAAAATTTTGCTAGTTCATTAGAATGACATGAAATGTCATTCGAACGAGTTTCCATTGGTCTCTAGAATGAGGTTCCTTCGTTCGAACGAAATTTGGAACTTCTCCTTTTGGGTACGCTCTGGAATGTCATTCAAAGTTTCATTAGAAGCATGATCGAACCAGAATGAGTACTTCATTCGAACGAGACGTCAGTTAATTGAAATGAGTACGCGTATTTTTATTTTACATTAAATATTTTCAAAATATCTAATGTCTATCTCTTTACAACAACTTTCCCTATAAATAGAGATGCGAGATTAGACTTTTCTCCAAGCCTTTTTAGAGATCTTTTTGTGATCAAACTTTATACTTTTTTTAGCAAACTCCTTGGATCTTTAAAGGCCAATTTTCCAAATCAAGAAGAACACATTCAAAGGAATTATAGAGTTGAGACTCTACTACTGAAGAAGAAAGGAATTATGGTTCTTGAGGCTGATTGGAGGATACCGAGGGAAGATTTGATTTTTGTGAATGGTGCTAAACTAAATCATTTTTGTTGAATAATTGAAGACTTTACCGCATTATACTTAGTCTGTAAGTTGTCAAGTGTCTGTCTTTTCTTAAATAGTGTTGAAATTAAAGGTTTCGCCCAAAAGGGATTTTTTCTCAAATTCTTCTTCTGCTAATTTGGTTTGGAATTTGGCTTCATAATTTTATTGCATGATTCACTATATTAAATCAAGATAAATTTTGGTAAAAGTGAATTTGTGTGTTTGGACTAAGATACAAGTGAATTTGTATAATCCCTCCTTTATCAAATATGGTTGAACTGAATATTGGATGTGAAACTATTGTTCATCCAAGCAAGTGGTGGAAAATTATTAGACCTCGAAAAGGGGAGTGGGGATAAATATTCTGAAAGCTCCTTAAAAATATTTAGATGATGAAGACAAACATTGTGAGAGGTGGTAAAAGGGGAGTCCTCTTGAGACTGGGGTGTTACAATACAAACGGAGGCATAACCCTTATTTTTATGGTGATAAATCACTAAACAAGGTATTATCAACACTGACAAGTTGAACACATAATATATATGGAAAACACTTTGGATTAAACTTATAAAAGAACTCGTGTATAAGTCAAAATAATCAATAAATGAACCTCTGAAGAAACTCAGTCAAAGGTAAAGAAAAGTAAGCACCCTAGATATACCTCTGGTAGACAGCACAAGCACCAAGGTCCCACAAACAGGGATCACCATAATAAATGTCTAGTATTTGGTAATAAAAGCTTGGTAATAAATCTTCAATGGTAGGTAGTTAAAATCTATAGTTTTGCAATAACTATGGCTCCAAAAAATATCTCTCTCCCTCTCTATGATCTTAGACACAAACTCCTGAGATTGAAGTGGATGGGCTCTCTAAATAGTCACCAACACCCTCAAGATGTCTCAGTCTTAATAAATGTGAATGACATTCCCATCATACTTTATATCACTAGTCTTAAATGCGCTGTTATGTCAGCATTGTCTGTGTCATAGGCATTAAATGCCAACAGACACCCTTTGACTAGTAACCGTGTCAGGCAATTGTTACGTCAGCAATCATTCACCAAACCATCTGCCAACCCCTCAAATCGCTAAGGTTTACTCAAGTTTTGATTGGATAGCAAATATGTGTCGTGTGACATCACTCAAAGAAGATGTGACATTTGGGAAATGATTGTTTGGGACAAGGTTCACTGTGAGATGGAACTCAAGGTTACTCTGGGTAAACTCTCTCGGTTATGGTCTCTCGGTGTTTTACTAGGTGTATCTAAAATGGTTAAGCCAAGTCTTAACACTGTTTTGCTTCTCAATCTTCCAAACCAGATCCCTCTGAGGTTCGATTGGTGAGGTCATCCGATAGAGCATGAAATCTCTCCTAAGCCTTGCTCGACTTGGTCCTCGTGGATACCGTTTGATCTCACTCTCATATTATAATCATTATAGCTCGCAAGTTACAACATATTACAAATATAAAAATTGAATAAGTACAATAAAAGAAATAACTGAGCCTTATCGAAGGGACTCATTGAAATCTTCCTTGATTCCTTCTTCAACCTTCTTCTTGGCTCACTCTTAATATTCCTCACTTTTTTTCCTAACCTTCCTTTATTTGGAGGGGGAAGTTATCTCTAATCATAATATTACTTTTAAGTCCTCTCTAGATTTTCCCATTAATGTTGGTATTTGTTGTACGGTCAAGAAATATCTGCATGAAAATTCTAAATCTGATAAACCTTACTTCTTCAAAGTGTTCTCTGGTGTGTCTAAGTCTAATAAAGAACCGAGCATGCTTGTGGCGAGGGAACTCCACTGACTTAACCTTTTGAATTAAGAGAACAGTCCCCTCAGAAGAAAAAGGTGCCAAAATTTTTCTTCATCTAGAAGTCTATTTATCCCTTCTTCACACGTTCCATCATTAATGACATGGAGGCTTACCATCAACTACCAAAACTGTCCCCGAAGTGTTACATGTCAACTTGGAATGATTGCTGACAGCCTAGGAACCCAAACGTCATCATAACTTTACATATTCCTAGGTGTGGGAAATCCCAAACGCCCTTTTGAATTTTTTTAAAATGGATATTACCTCATACACTTAAGATTTTTTTTTCTTCTCACTTTTCATTTCCTTTTACCATTATCACCAGAGCCTAAAGTTTTCTAAAGAGAGAAAGTGCTCCTTTTTCTGCCATTGTTGTCTTCCTCAAAGCTCAAATCTCTAAAAAGTTCTACTTTCACCGTTCTTCCCCACCCCTAACCTCCTCTCTTCTGTTGCACTCACACACCTTTTTTCTCATCCTTAAAACTATTCCATGGTTTCCATTAGGGTTCTTGTTGATGTTTTTAACCACCCCTTTGACTAAAACGTCGCCTCTGTGATGGTGGCTCATCAGGAACAACTCCATTTCTACTTTTTTTCTCCTATCTTTGACAAAGGGGATAAGTTTGCACTTGAGTTCAAAACCTTCTCTGGCCAACTGATAGCCAAGTGTGATCCCATAACTTTAGGGGATGAGGTATCTTATAGGGAAAGTTGGGTTTTTTTGGCCCCAGAGGGGACTCGACATTTCTGTCTAGATCGTTGGAACTTTACCCATTATCAAATTGACCTCTAAGGGCCAGGAGGTTACTCAGATTCTTTTTTTGTCTGATCTAGCTACATCTCGACCACTCATACTTAGGTGCTTGCCAAGATTGGTCTGAACCATGCCTTTTGGTTTGGGGACTTCACCCTTTCCAAACACAATGTTCCTTTACAAGTGTTGGTTTCCAGATAGAAAATCTTTTCCCATACATTCATCGCTGCCTTGGGTGAGCTCACTATCACTATAGAGGACGTTTGTGAGCTGATGGGGCTTGAGCCCACATGTGGTTCACCTTATTTTAATGAAGCTATGGACAATGGGGATGCTAAATCTTGTTCGAAGTTGGACCAAGTATGTTGTAGTTGCATTGGTAATTCGAACAAAGCCACATTCACCCCTCTGAACAATTTCTTCCACACACTTGCTTTAGAGGAAGGCTCGTCAACTAAGGTTAACTTATGGCAAAGTAAAGGGCTCCCCCTTAGAGTTACTTGCTTATATACTCTGTGTTCTCTCGCATTTTCTATTATTGGGAAAACCCAATGATTAACCGATGAGGGACCATATCAACATCTTTATAATATTGGCAAGGGGAGTTAAGATTCCTCTGGTTGCTCTAACCTTGGGTTCCTTCTATACCTAACCGGATATGACTTATTTGGAGATAGAACGATCTATGGACAGGTATAACGTAGAAAATTTCATAAATGCTCTTCTGCTTACTGGGTTCCTTTACCCAAGGTTCCCTGACATTTCCCTTAATGAATTCCCTCTACCAATCAAAAATTTAAAGCCCCATCGTCTTTTTTAGTGGAACAAAAGGTAAAACCGAAAAGACATTTTTCTCATGATTGATCGGTACTCTTCCTTTGTCCCCAGACCATATAGTAAAGAAGGCTTTTCCAACACTTGGTCTTATTTTGACGAATATCCACGCTATGTTGAAGCTATAACAATGGAAAGAGTTTTAAAAGACCCTTCAACTGCTGCTGTGCTCTTTCTAACTCCCAAATTTTTTCCCTCTTTCACAAAATGGGGGGCCACTTTTGAACCTTACAACCCAGAGATAGGGGGATATGAGAATCTGAAGATGAACTTTCTGGTGTTGAAGCTGGTTCAACAGGGCGAGCAGTATAAGAAGTTGTGTAACTCTTATACTGTAGTAAATATGAAGCAGATCTAATATGCTCGTCAGCAATGGTCTTATGCAAATTCCAGATAAGTTTCAAATGCTTGATATTCACTTCTGACTCTTTTGGAGTTTTTCTTTTGCTATCAACAGCAAATAAATACATAATGGAATATCAGTCATACATTTTGTCAAACATGATGAAAGCATAATTTCATAAGTAAAATAAAATGAAAAATAAACCTATCCCATTGCCGTATGGGGGGCATCTGGGACCGTTGTATACTTCATTCCCAGATAAAGGCGCATGTTGCCAATTTTTTATGACCAACCCATGCTCAAAATAATCCCTATTTGAGTCAGGGAGATTAACTACAAGAGCCCTATTCAAATACCTAGTTTTTAAATAATAAATATTATCTAGAACAGCCCATTTATAACAAAACATAATTTCAGGGATCCCAATACGAGTCCCATGAGTTAGATTTAATTTGTGCACCCCGTTAATTATTCTCCATGAATTGGGGGCTATTTTTGCAGGAACAAGATCAAAATATTGACAAAACTCAAGACATAATGGGTTCGGTGGAAAGGAAAAACCGCATTCAGCAACAAAAAGACTGGGGAACCAATGTCCCTCAGCCAATCGAAAGTAATCTAAAGGCTCAGAAAGAACCTCTAGAGTTACCCACGAAGGAATGGAAAAATCAAAACGGAATTTCTCAACAGATTCCACAATATAAACCATATTGAATAAAAGAGATACAGAAGAAAGAAAGAAGATCTTACAGAAAGAAAGGAGATGTGTTGACAACGAACGGAAACAAAGATGAACGCACAAGAGAAGAAGAGAAGAGAAAGCTGGAATGCAGAGAATGAAAAACGTAGACGACGGTATGGTTACCAAAGAAGTTTAAATACTTTGCATTGGGAAGCGGCGAAAGAAATGATTACCAAAAAGAAACTACTAAACTTCCGGCGGCTAAAAGGACAAAATTTGCACAAATATCAAAGCGCTTATCAAAAAGGAGGAAACTGCGAAATAAGAAGGAAATTTGAATACAATGTTCCTAAAACCCGGGAAGTACATTTAATATTGCCATATACCGAGAAAGAATGTTCCATACTCTTCAAAGTTCAAAATATGAAACATTGGGGGCTTCTGTTGATACCAAAATTAATGTGCTGATGTGGACGAAGAAGATGAAGACACGTGTCAATCTACATGGCACAACAGCAGCGATGAAGATCATTTCCCGACCAACCGTGTTTCTTTCCGAGAAACTCTATCACACCGAGGAACTCTATCATCCCGAGATACTCTAAGTACTCCGAGGAACTCTTGATCAACAAGCAACTAAGGCGGTCCGAACTGCATCTCGGCCGTATCATTAATTACCAGACGGACAACTGTTCAAATATCCATTGTATTCTTGACGCACACGCTGCATTAAATGTATTACCCTTTCATATGTATATCATTTAATGTATTGGACCTTTCATGTACAGCCTAGAGGCTATAAATACCTTGTATCATCCTCAATTCAGGGGGAGGGGAATTTCTTGAGAGAATTTGTAATCAAGAATTCCACAAACACTCAGCAATAACATAACAGTGGACGTAGGCTTTATTCCTAGCCGAACCACTTTAAAAATCTTTGTCTTATTTATTTATCTGTGATTGAAAAATTAGAGCGATCTAGTTTTTTACATCAACAGTGTCCCTGGCCCATTTTTGTAAGGTTACCTTGAGAAGGAATCATTTTTTCAAGATTTTTTAGATTACACCTCAATAGTCATTTTGGTTTTGTGTGGCCAACTCCGTACGAAGATCACATTTCCAGCCTTAAGACAAAAGAAAATGTTATCACCAACATTTTATTGAATTTTCAACCAAGATTCCTGATAAGCACCCAAAACTGTACATTTTATACCCCGAATAGACATACTTTAGTTACTAACTCTCGGCAATATGGGTCTTATGCGCTTAAATGTTTATTTTGTAGGTTAAATGCACGTTGCGGTGTTCAAACGTGTATTTCAAGGCAATTGTGCGGGTTATGGAGCTAATTACCCCTGTCCCATATCCTAGCCTACCCTAAACCGAGCCTAAACCTACCCCGAACCCCGTGTATGTTTAGGTTGTACCCTTTTATATTTTTTTTAGATTTTTAGTTGAGTCGTTTTATTTTTCGATTTTATTTTAGATTTATTTTTATTTTCTATTTTTATATTTTATTTTGATTTTTATTAGTAAATAGTTTTATTAGGATTATTTTTTAGGAGTTTATTTTTAGTTTATTAGATTTTATATTTTTTAGGACTTTAGTTTAGATTTTAAGTTTTTTTTTTAATTTTATATATATATATATATATATATAAGCTTAGGATTTTATTTTTTAGTTTGTTTTATTTTTAGTTAGATTTTATTTTTTTATATTTATTTTTATTAATTTTAGTTGAGTCTTTATTATTTAAGGGTCACAAACTAACACACGCACAAATCCCAAACACACACAACACCTAACTCACTCACACCTAATTACCCTACAACCCACTCACACCCAAACACATCCTATCCTACACACTATCTACCTACACCCTTACCACACCTAACCATTTCCCTTCTTCTTCAACCTCAAACCCCACACTTTCTCTCTCCTCCATTACCCACCTAAAGACAAACCTCTATAATCCCATCCTACCCTCAACCACACTTCCTCATCCTCCAAAACCAAATCCCGACGGCGCCGGCAGCGTCCCACCAATCCGGTCAGACCCGTGACTATCGCGACGCCGACCGCAAAACCCAGACCCCCTCATCATCACCCTACCTCACTAAGCCTACCGGATCCGCGACCTAACCTTACCCCTGCTCCGATAACCAACCTCGCTGATGACCTCCGATCACCCAACCCGCCACCCTATGGCCCAAGTTCGATCCCCTGTCCGCCCCTAACTCCAACACCCCACACCCGACCACGACATCCCCAACCGAACTCACTCCAACCCCGAACTCAAATTCGGTAAACCCATCAACCCGCTTCCTCCAGCCTAGCGCCTTTCTCAACCATCCCAACCTCCAACCAAAACCCATTTGTCCCAATCCATTTTCAAGACTCATAAAGCCATACAAATTTCATTCACTTGCCAAAAGCCAATTCCAAAGACCAAACAAACACAAAACAAATCCCACATGTGCCAACTAAACCAATTTAAACCCCTTTTCCCAGTATACCCTTAAAAAACCCCAACTACTCTTTTTACCCAATGCCCAAAATACCCCTCAAACCAAATCTGATTTTATCCTCACCACCACACTTTCCACATGACCTCACCTCTTTCCCATGCACATGTGTGCATAATTCCTTAGATACTCTCACCCAAATACCTTCCATATCCCGTAAACCCTTGTCCTCCCATTTTTACTCCCATGCCCCTTGCCTACTATTTAAAGTATGGAAGACCCCATTTGAGGGGATATCATAGAAAATAGAGAGAGATAGTTAGAGTAGAAAATTAGGTAGAGAAACATTTTGTAAATAGTTTTAGTTTTATTTTTTTTTAGATTTGTGAGGAGAAATTTTGTATGAGATTTAATTGAGTGGGTATAATTGCAAACTACTTGGATGCTCAATTAAGAGGGTTGTATACTTCAAATTGGAGGATTGGAATCAATTAAATTCAAGATATTGGTTTGATTGTTCTTCTCTTTTATCCTTTATATTAAATGCCTATTGATTATTTGATTATCATGCTTTGTATTATGTTAGGCTGAATCCCCTTTCAAGGGGTGGGGGAAAACCCTTATTTGATGTTATTTTAGTTTAATTACTTGAAAATTCCTTTTGAATGTTAATTTTGATCCCTCACCCTTAAATTTACGCCTCGAGAGAGGATAAATGATTTTCGAGAGAAAATCGGAATTCTAATCATAATACTCATTTTAGATTCGAACTAAAGATAGGGGTTTCTTAAGTGGGGTATTATTACTTGAATTTCAACTCGAAATTTATTTTCAAAGATTTACATAAATTTTAATTGAACGATCCTAACGGGTGATTAATTAAAAGGAGTGTAGATCTAATTTCTAGAGTTGTGGGGTGTTAAAATTAATTTTCTAAAAGATTAATATTAAAATTACACTTGCAACGAGAGTTGATTTGTAATTTTGATATTAATTTGGGAGAATTCAATTAATTAAATTAATTAGTTAGAATAGCTAGAATTTGTGGTGTAGACCCACTCCTTGATTATTCTCACAATTATTTACCTCATTTATCTCTTATTTTAGTGTTAGACTTTATTTTTCACTTTTAGTCACTTTCTAGTTAATTGTTTTCATCTCACATTTTAGTTTAGTGTTATTTCACCTCACCTCACCCAATTTTTTTAATATTTGAAAAATCTAAAAAAAAAATAGAAAAGAAAAATTCCAAAAAGAAAATAAATATTGAATTACAATTGAGTTTGTCTCTAGCTTACCCCCTTGATGTGGATTGATACCCTTACTTACCTCTACACTTGAGTTTGTTATATGTTGTAGGTAATTGGGATTTTGATTAGAAGAGCTTTTCAAGCAACGACGAAAAATAATCTACTCACAAAAGTTTTTTCTATCAATTCCTCCCACTTATCCAGAGGTCCAAAAGTTTCCTCCACTTGATCTTGGCCTAAAAAATAATTCTATGCTAGGGGTTGAGTTTCCTCTGAGCGCCACACCAAAAAAGCCCCCCATTGAGCTGCCACCTCATTCCCTTATGAGCGAAGTGCCTCAAATTGGAAAAGAGAAAGTTCCCATCCCGAAAAGACCTACTACCATAGTCGAAAGTCCAACAAGTGAGGGGGATTATCAATTAGCCCCAAAGAAATCTATAGTAAGTAAGGGTGTCTAAGCTTCTAAGTCCAAGCCCAACTAAGCTACCCATGTTCCTTCTGGTATTCAGCCTGAAAAACGTATCCTATTCATGAGGACATTGCTGAGAAGTTTGCCTTGAGGCAAATCATCTATTTCAATTATTTAGAGAAGCTCAATAAGCTACCCCTTCAGTATCCTCACCATCTCCCTTCCCCACAGTTTCCTCAGCTTTAGCTCTTAAGGGAGTTAGCTCGCGAGCTAAGAGTTTAAGAAAGTCTTCTACTGATGGTCGCCCTTCTCAGAGGAAAAATCATTGGGCATTAAGACTTTGAAAAAATGTACTTATGAAATGCGTCTTCCCACATTTCCCTTTACCCCCAGTTCATCTCCTCCTCCCCCAGTCTCCTCTGATCCAATTATTTTGGATGACAACACTGTGGAGCAACAAGAAACCATTGGGTCATTCCCCTTAGTATCCACGCCTCCTCCTTCTCCTTCTGCAAAGGTAACTATTTTCTATTAGTGCAACTCTTTCTTTACTCTTTAAGTTGGAAAAGTCTTGTATTAACACTTAGCTAAATTTTCTGTATTTTCTTTCTAGGAACGTCAATCAGGTAGGTATTCTCCTCTCCCAAGTTAAATCATTGAGGAACATGTTACCGAAAAAACTCCTACTCCCCATTCCTCTATGATTGGACTTATGTATTCCAGGAGTCCTCCCTCGTGGCTTGTAGAGTAGGCTACTTACAGGCTTGCATTAGGGGAAGGTGTTAATTCTTCCTCTGTGAACACCAATGGGGCCACCCCACCGACAAAAAAAACTCCCTTCAACGCTCCACAGTCTCCTCCTCTATCTGAGCTTTCTCTCGCCATTGTGCCTACCTCTTCAAGTTCTCCCGAGATAACTATTTGTCTCCTTAAATTTCTTTAAGTATGATTTCTATAGGAATAAATGTTATGTTTATTTACTTCTCTAAGTGATTGTGGAATCTCTGGTTAAGGATCTCAGCGAGTCTTTGCCTCCACTCCCTCTGGTGAGGCCTATTGTGGACTGGGTTCCCCAAGAAAACATTGATCAGATAAACATTAACGCCATTGTTTTTCATTTTCCCCATCCATTTGTTGCCCTTGGGTGTTAACACTTGGTCCTTTTTATTCTTTGGTATAGATCTTTCAAAGTGGACCTTCATCTGCACACACTGAGGTTCCTTTGGACCTAATGGTTACTGGTCCCTCTGTTACCAATCCAGAAGTGCCTTCTGCCTCTCTTGCAACTGAACTCGTTGAAGCACATGATGCTTTAGAAGAGCCTTCACTTGGGTAAGAACTTGTGCCTATTAGTGGTGGACCTTCCTCGCAATCTCATACGGCCACTCACCGAGAGGGATTCCCTTTTGATACAATCCCTTATGAAGCTGTCAGGAAGAATGGGGACGGAAGCATCCCCCAACCCTTTTTGAAAATGCTCCAGCTCCTGACTAATGCCTTATCATCTTTTAGTGATTTTTCCTTTGTTGTAAAAAAAATAACACGCCTGAACTCAAAATAACAAAAGAGCACAACTCACACATGCTTGGTGACTTAGCAACAAAAATACTTGCTACGGTTTTTTTTAACTCAAAAACCTCACACCTGCTTGGTGATTTAGCAATGAAAACACTTGATAAGGTTTTTCTCAAAATCTCACAACTGCTTAGTGACTTAGCAACGAAAACACTTGCTCAGGTTTTTTCTCAAAATCTTAGTCTTGCTTGGTGACTTAGCAAAGAAAACACTTGCTAAGGTTTTTCTCAAAATCTCACACCTGTTTGGTGACTTAGAAATGAAAACACTAGATAAGTTTTTATTTATTCATTTATTTATATTTATTTTTATTAACTCATTGTTTCACTCTTTGCAGGCTACGGGGGAGCCTACTCCCGCTCAGGAGTAAAATCAGAATGCTCCCTCTCCTATTGCCCAACCACTTCCCCAAGATCCTGTCCCAGTTGGGGATTCTAGTGATAATGATCGTGGTTCCACGACAGATGCTCCAGTGGACAGCGAATCAGGTTGTGATGCCCCTCTGCCTGGCATAGCTCCTCATAAGTATTGCCTTTAAGTTCTCGACCAATCTCCCTTTATTAAAGGTTTTCGTTGAATGGTGATAGAGCAACTGGTCTCTCAAAAACTTGAAACCTTTACTACTAAGTACCTTAGGTCTAATTGTGTCAAGATGAGCTATAAACTTCAAGGCATGGAAACCATTATAGCATAAATTATAAACACTCAAACTGCCAATCTCACTAGGACCATCATCAATCAACTATTGGGTAACTTAAGAGAACTAGCCAAGGATGGAATTCATTTGTGCTAGCTGATCATCATCTAAATCTCTTAAAGAATGCTCATTTAGAGATCCAGAGGGAGCTTTAGCGAAAATATGTGGAGGCCCAACGCACGAAGGAGACTATATTAAGGAAACTTGATCCTTTGGTTAAGGAGGTGAACCGAAAGGTCAAGGTTGCTGAGAAAGCTTGGGCTAAGGCCTTGCGTGAAAATGAGATGCGTCTCATTTAATGCACTCAATTCCAAACGTGGCTTGAATAATCTATAGCTTCTCAATAGTCTTGTCTTCAAGCTTCCTCTGCCTTGCCTGTAGACTTCTTCTCTTCTTCAGACACGTGGTTCCTCCTTGGCTAAGGCCTTTTATATTTTATCTCTTTTTTTTCTTTCCTCATGTATTTATAGGTAGTATCCCCCAATCACTTGTAATTTTAGAAAAATATATGAAATAAATAACATTTTTTGTCACTCCAACATTTATATATTCATCATTTTCTCTACTTCTCAAATTTGCATTGTAATGTGATTGTGTTATGTTTTATATCATTATGAATTACTTTACAATTTACAACAACCTGTTTTAACTTTTCCCTTTTTTATAACAACAAGGGAACTAAAAGTAAGAAACCTAAGAAAAATAAATCAGAACAATGGGTAACATCAAGATAGGACTCCAGTCAAGCTAGAAAATCTTTAAACATAATAAACCTTCAGCATTTTGTTATTGATTTTGAAAGGTCTATCTTATTTAATCTTCGAGATTGAGAAATAAACTAAGTCATGTGCCTCCATTTCTATGAACGGTCCCTCCCAATTGGCAGAAAACTTGAGCAATAGGAGCCCTCTGATGTGCTTCACAGCTTACTTCAATACTAAGTCTATCTCTACAAACTTCCTTGGTCTCATAAATTTATCATAACCCCTGGAGAGTTAATTCGTGTACAACTAGAAGTGCTACACCACACTGTCTTTATGTTCATTTAATGCTTCCAATTGGACGCGTCTGCTCTAAGGAAGCATGCTGCCTCGCAAGGCATATCTGGCCAAAGGGAATTTTGGTTCCACAGGCAATATGGCTTCAACTGTATAGACAAATGAGAATGGTGTGTAATCTGTTAGTTTCGTCTTGGTCATTTGATATTCCCATAACACTACTGGAATCTTGTCGTCCCATGCTCCTGAAAAGTATTCCATTATCTTAGCCTAAATATTGACCAAAGTCTTATTAGTTGCCTCTACTTGACCATTGCCTTTGGGGTAATCTACCGTTGAGGTGTAGCATATGATAGAGTATTTGTATATGAGAAATATTACCTCTTTGTTGACAAATGGAGTTCCATTATCAGAGAGGATAACCTTGGGAATCCCAAAATGAAAAATTATTTTCTCTCTAATGAAACTTGGCACCACCCCTGCTATTGCTTTCTTCAATGGCATTGCCTCTTGCCTCTTTGTAAAATATTTCGTTGCTACAAGTATCCAAATCTTGCCCCTCGTAGATGGTGTATTGCCCCTACCAGATCAAACGTCCATGTATGAAATGGATAAGGAGTCGAGTGAAGGTCCACCCAAAAGGTAATGGATTATATTTCCATGCAGCTGACACGCCTTGCATTTTTGAACAAACTCAGCAGAAACATTCTCCATAGTTGGCCAATAATAGCCTAAAGTTATGAGTTGGTCATATAACTTGGCTCCTCTAATATGAGCTGGATCGTTGGCTTGATTTAGGACTTCTACTTCTTATTCTCTTATGATACACCTGAAAGTCATGTTAAAGTATCCTCTATGATAGACCTGCTATTCTTAAACATAGAACCATAGGGACCTCCTTCTAATCCCCATAGTCTCAATCTTCTCCGAAGGAACAAATTCATCATAAATAAAGTCAATGTAAGGTTTCCTCCAATCTACCTGAGCTTCCATAAAGTAACACTCAGCTTCTTGAAAAATGAGCTGACATCTTATGCACTCCCTTTGTACTGTCGTCGTATCTTGTTCATCATTGACCAATAATACACCTCTATTTGGATCCTCCTTTATAGAGGCATCTCAGTTGTCTCACAGTTCTCATCATGCTTATTCTTCAACTTTCGTTATGCTTCCTATGGGCCAACACAGCTTGACAACCATCCCCCAACATTTTTGAAGTACAAACTCCCTTGACTTACAAAATACTCTGTCGTCTCCCTCAATTCCATCTTTCCTTCCCTATACTCAAGTTACATATTAATCTCACTCTTTCAACCTAAATCATCCTCCATCAGCAAGAACGATTGTACCACTGAGGTAGCAATCCTACGTTGTATCACTACGGTTGTTGCATAGTTTTTCATGGATATGTTTTATGCAATGGTTGCATAAGCATTAGCATGCCTATTCATCGTTCTGGGGTGTCTCGTCATATTGACATGATGGAACTCAGTGATCAACCTTTGGATGATTATTTTGTAAGATGCCAAACTGAGGTGCTTCAAAGCATATTCTCCATTCACCTGCTTAAACACCAAGTTTGAATCACCCATGTGTAAAGTGAACGAATGCCCCTTTGAAGGGCCTCCAGAAGACCCAACATCAACGCTTCATACTCTGACTCATTCTTTGATCAAGAGAAATATAACTTGAAAAGTAGGCAAATATCTTCCTTTCCTCTAAAAGAATGACTCTTGCACACCCTTTCCTTTGCGGTGATGAACCATTAAAATCTTTTATCCATTCCTCCATGTTGGAGTCTAGAAAGTTGGCCTGTAAGTCATCTCTTGGAATGCTTTCTCATGGTGGCTCAAATACCCCTGATGACTGGCTCTTATTTTCTCAAGGAACTACACACCTTAAGTCATACTCTGAGAGGATAAGGAACCACCTTGATCCCCTCCTAATTAAAATGGTTCATGCCAATAAAAACTTAATAGGATCACATCTTGTGACAATATGAACAGTGAAAGATAGCACATAATGCCTAAATTTTTAGGCAATAAATACTAAAGACAAACAATGCCTTTCAATGATAGTATATCTTGCTTCTGGCCTATGGATGATCCTACTCAAATAGTAGACAGGTCTCTCTTTCACATCAATCTCCAGTGCTAAAAGGATGTTGATTGTCCTCGTTGTTAAAGTGATATAGAGCTGCAACGGTACTCCAGCTCTTGGAGAAATCAGGTATTGTGTAGAAGTGAGAAACTTCTTGAGCTTGCTAGTCTTTTTGATGAGGCTCCTCCTATTTGAACTTCATGTTATTGCACAACAGCTCCATCAAAGGGTGAGTTATCTCAGCCAACCCTGGTACAAATCTCCTAAGGTAGGAGTCTTTCTCGAGAAAACTCTTGAGCTCTTTTGCAGTCTTTGTGAAAGGCATCTCTAAAATTGCTTTCTGTTTGTCCTGGTCCATCTGCACTCCTTGGCGATCCACCATAAAGCCCAAAAATTTCCCACTTATCACACCAAAAGCTCACTTAAACGGGTTCATCCTCAGATTTTATTTCCTACACTTATTGAAGACCTTCCTCAGATCTTCCAGATGGGATTCCTCCTTCTTTGATTTGATGAAAAAATCATCCATATAGAACTCCAAGATATCGTGAAAGCAATCGAGAAAAATTTCCATCATTGTCCTTTAGTATATTTCCCTAGCATTCTTCAACCCCAAAGGCATCACATTATACATAAAGTTGACCAATGGAGTTCTAAATGTTGTCTTCTCCACATCAGTTGGTGCCATATTGATTTTATTGTAGCCCAAATACCCATCCATGAAGCTGTACATCTCATGCCTAGTTGTTGCATCTATCAAACTGTCAATGGAGGGTAAAGGGAACTCATCTTTTGGGCGAGCCATATTAAGATCTCTGAAGTCCATACATATGCATATTTAACTTTTGTCTTTTTTCCTAACCAAAACAATGCTGGATAGACATATCGGATGTTTAATTGGCTTGATGAGCCCGATCATTGGCAGTCGTTTCACCTCTTCCTTGATCGTCAGATCTAGCTCTCTAGCTTGTAAGTCCTCGTTGTTTGCTTTACCAGTATGGGTGAAGGCACTATATTTAATTTGTTGAACCCTTCCATCTAGCTATATTTTCATGCGAAGGCATCTCTGTACTCTCTAACAAATTCAAATAATTCTCTCTTATTCTCTACATCTAGATCCTTCAAAATAAAAAATAGGCCTTAAATCTTCCTCCTCCTTATCCAAGTCAATCTATTCTAGCTCTTTCACTCATGGATTTGGGCAATCAATTATACATTCTGTCTCATCTTTCACCTTTTTCACCTCTTCTATAAACTCATGAATTTTGGAGTTATCAATGATAAGACATTGTCCTTGATTATCCACCAGAAAACACTCATATTTCAGTCTAACCTCCTCATCAGCTTCATCAACTGCCCACTCATACCTTCAAAGATGGTAAATCACTTTCCCATCCTTTAAATTCACCTTCTTTTAATGATGGTTGGGTGAGGCAACTACCTTCTACATCCTCTCATACACAACTTCTTCTAGTCCGGTCCTTAAAAACCTTCTTAGCACACTCTGCTGTTTGACCTTATGCTCTATGGGGTCAATCCCAGGGGTCATTTTATCTCTTAGTTTCTTAGAGATAACTTATGGCTTAGGACTAACACTGTTCACCTCCTCACCTATCTGGCTTCCACTTACTCCTTGCTTATCCTGGTTATTCATGGGCCCTGCCTTTCTCTAATTGAGGTGACTCTAACACCCTCCATGCGATGCATTAGGACTCGTGCATCCTTTTCCAACTTTGTGTAGAACACAACGTCTACTAAGTGGGACTCCTCATGAGCAAATGGCTTCTTGGTTTCTCTGACAACTATCTTAGTTTCCTTTACATTAGCCTTGGTACATTGATGGCATGTTGATGGAACAAAACTATTATTATGCATCCACACTCTTCCTATCAAAGGATGGTAGGAAGTAACACTCTCAATAACATGGAACTTAATATGTGACATAAGATTTCCCATCATAATCCCCACATTCACATAACCAATTGATTTGGAAGATTGGTTATCATACCCAGATATTACCAAAGGCATTGGTATTAACCTTGCCTAATATAAATTGGAAGCGTAGAAAGAGATGATAGGCATGATGTTTATGTAGTCACCTCTATCCATTGAAGCCCTAGCAAAGCTCACCCTATTAGAACTTGTCGTAACATATAACGATATATTCTGAGAGAACCTTATTGCCTTATTAACGCCTGAAAAAGTCATCTTAGACATGAATTTCCTCACCAATATGGCTATGGAACCCTTCCACCTCATTGAGGGAATTGTATTTTTCCCGGCAATATCTAATATCTCCTGAGTGATCTATATCCTTCTTTCTGGAGGCGTTCCCACTTGGTTGGAGAACCACGCAGATTTGGTAGATTACGCTACAACTTGATATTCCAAACTAGGTTCTACCATATAACCCTCCACATTGTAGACTTCTTCCATATCCTTGTCACTTACCTCATGATAATATATCATCACATTTTCCATCCATCTGGTATAGTCTTCCAGAGCTACCACAAACTTTTCTCTTTTTTGTCTCAACTCCCTATTTTTTCCTTTAATTTCCTCATCATAAGCCACTACCAGGTTTGCTCCATAAACTGGCAGCGGGTTGTTATTGACATCTCCTTGTGGGATTTACAAAGTGCTGACCCGCATATACTTGTTAATAATCCTCCTTAAAGTGAAACAAGCCTTTTTTGGATGAAATATACGTTAATTCACTTGGCAATATTTGAGAATTTCTCTCACTTATGGTCTTGGCTCATTTGGTGGAGCATCTTTGGGTGCATAAACTGCCCCCACATAGCATAGCGTTGTAGCAACTAACAACTTCCTTTATAGTGCAAGGCAATGATGGTGGGTCTTCTCTATCCCTCTCAAACTTCTTATTGTCATTCTTTTGTTCTCTCTCGACTTTTTATCCCCCAACGTCATAGCCCACTCGTGGGGTTTGGCCTCTTCCCACAGCTTGTTGAGCTTGTTGCCTGAACATCAATGACATTACGATGGGACTTGGGTGTACCACCAATGAGATGTTTCTTAAAGACTTTAAAAATATTGTGAAAGTCCCCTCACGCATCTCATTTATTAGATAGTAGATGTCCTCTGGGAGAAAATCCTCTACATAAATTTGGAGCAGTGTGGACTCCTTAGCCTCCTCTCTCGCGTTGAGAGACCTTTCTCTGAACTGTTGTATGTAGGCCATCACCTCTTCTCCATATCCTTACGTCTACCTGTCCAATTGCTTTAGAGTGAACTCATCCTCTGCTAAAAAGAACTTTTGGATAAAAATTATGTGAATTTCCTCCCGTGTGGCAACACTTTCAAGAGCTAAGTATGAGTACCAAATTTTTACTTTATCTGTAATGGATTTAGAAAATACCCTCAAACACAACCTCTTATTGTT
The DNA here is from genome assembly GCA_949130495.1 of Sambucus nigra. Taxonomy (NCBI): domain Eukaryota; kingdom Viridiplantae; phylum Streptophyta; class Magnoliopsida; order Dipsacales; family Adoxaceae; genus Sambucus; species Sambucus nigra. The sequence goes on from OX422208.1 coordinate 592,752,766, forward strand.
TCAATGGACCCCCAAGTGTTCCATAAATCTTTTATATGTTCCTTCGAGTCCCCCTTTTCTAGTGTACTTGTAAAAAATGGGAGGCACATAGTCCTTGGGATAAGGCTCATCATTATACTCCTCTGGGTGAGGAGTATAAAAATCATCATAAATTAAAGTTGTCTTGCTGGTTAATTGTGAGGAAGTTGCCATCATTTTCAAGATCCCCTTCTTTACATCTTCCAAATAAGGAAAAGGAGATTTCTCCACCGTTACAACACTTGGTTGAGGAGCCACATGTGTAGCGTCAATCTTGTTCTGTGTTCCCATCATTAGCACAACAGTGGGAATAGTGGTCGTGGGGACTATGCCCGTGGAAACTTCACCTAATGGGGCCACTGGGGCTACCATAGAAGTAACAAAAGAGTTGGGGTCCATCGCACCCCCCAAAGTCATCTCCGTAGTGGGAGTTTGTAAAAACTCCATAAGCATTCCAATCAAATGGGCCATCTAAGTTGGTCTTATCACAATGCTCGTGGAAACCTGTGTGACTGTTGGGACTTCTGTTTCCGTTTTCACTTGGGGGACCTCCACCCCAGGTACCCCTTATCCGGTGGTTTCAAGCTCCCTCGCTGCTTGATCCCCCTCTATTGGATCTCGTTAAAGTCAAGAAAATGGTAAACATTATCTTGGGACATAATTTTAATAGAATAGCACCTTAGCAGAGTCGCCAAATATAAGAGGGAGTCCTCTTGAGACTGGGGTGTTACAATACAAATGTGGGCGTAACCCCTATTTTTATGGCGACAAATAACTAAACAATGTGTTATCAATAGTGACAAGATGGACACATAATATATATGGAAAACACTTTGGATTAAACTCACAAAAGAACATGTGTATAACTCAAAATAATCAATAAATGAACCTCTAAAGCAACCCAGTCAGAGGGAGAGAAAAACAAGAACCCTAGATACACTTCTGGTATGCAACTCAAACACTAAGGTCCCATAAACAGGGATCACCGGAATAAATGTCTAGTATTTGGTAATAAAATCTTTGTAATAACTCTCCAATAGTGGGTTGTCAAATGCGCTGGTTTTACAATAACTATGGCTCTAGAAAATCTCTCTGATCTAAAAAACGAACTCCTCTCTCTGAAGTGGCTGGGATCTCTAAATAGTCACCAACACCCCCGATATGTCTTAGTCTCAATAAATTTGAAAGACATTGTCCTCGTATTTTATGTCACCAGTCTTAAATACGCTCATGTGTCAGCATGGTCTACGTCACATGCATTAAATGCCAACAAACACCTTTTGGCTACCAATCGTGTCAGGCGACTGTTGCGTCAGAAATCTTCCACTAAACCATCTGACAGCCCCTCAAACCACCAAGGTGTACTCAAGTTTGGTTTGGACAGTAGGTAGGTGTCATGTGACATCACTCAAAGAAAATGTGACATTTGGTAAAGTACTTTTTGGCACAAGGATCATTGTGAGATGGAGCTCAAGGTTTATTTGGGTAAGCTCTCTCGAGTTATGGTCTCTCGATGTTTTACATAATGTATCTAAAATGGTTAAGTCAAGTCTTAATGTTGCCTTCCTTCTAAATAATCCAAACTATTTCCCTCTGAGATTCCCTTAGTGAGGTCATCTGATAGAGCATGAAAGCTCTTCCAAGTCCTACCAGACTTGGTCCCTCGTAGATACCTTTTGACCTCACTCTCATACTATAATCATTACAGCTCAAAAGTTACAATATATATAAAATTTACAAATTGAACAAGTGCAACAAAAGAAATAACTCAGTGTTCTCTAAGGGACTCCTTGAAGTCTTCCTCCCTCCTTTCTTCCACCTTCTTCTTGGCTCACTCTTGAGCTTCCTCACTTGTTTTCCTAACCTTCCTCTATTTGGAGGGGGAAGTTATCTCTAATTATAAGATTACTTTTAATCCCCCTCTACAAACATTATGGAGGGTCTTTAAGACCGCTGGAATACCCAGCTCAATATAGATGATTTTTATGAAGATGAGATTGAACAATCCCATGGATAATGAGACATTTGATGTCATGATTGGCACCCCCATAAGACCCCGAAGAATTAAATAACTTAATTATCTTAATGTTGCTACAATAATGATTTTTTCTTTATGCATGAAACATATTTATGTTTTTATTTAATTTGTTATTATAATAAATTACGCATTTTTTACATTTATCTTTTCGAAGATTATATGGTTGGTAAAATTAATTTATAATTGTGTTACTCATATGAAAGGTATGGATCTAGAACATCAAACATGTGATCACACTTGTGTATTTGACAATGGAACAACTCATACTATTTTGAAAAATCAGAAGTTTTTCTCTGACTTGGTGTATGATGCAACAAATGTTTCTACTATGGTCAGTTTTGCTATAACCATTGAAGGCTCCGAAAGATCCCATGTGATACTACCTAACGGTACCCCATTATTCATATACTATGTCATATACTCTAGCAATTCTAGAAGAAATTTGCTGAGTTTTAAAGACATAAGAATGAATGCCTATCATATGGAAACAAGTAATGAAAGTTTCAAAGAGTTCCCTTGCATTACTTCTAGTGTTAGAAGCCAGAAGCTCACACTAGAAAATTTCCCAACATTATCCATGGGGTTATACCAGAGAACACTTAGTATTGTAGAATCACACTCTGTCATGAGTCAGAAGCTCAATGATCTGAATGCATTGATATTATGGCATGACCATATGGGTTATCTCAGATCCAATAAGTTATGCAATATCATAAATAACTCGAATGTATTATGGCATGATTTTTTGGGTCATATAAGATCCAAGATGTTATGAAATATCATAAATAACTTGAATGGACACATTTTAGTAAACCAACATCTCACCTTCCTAGTAATAATTTTTGTACCCCTTGTACACAAGGAAAATTAATCACTAAACCATCTTTTTCTCAAAATATCATCCGAGTCACCATTTTTTTACAACAAATTCAAGGGGAGATTTGTGTCCATGTTCACCCTTTTATGGACCTTTTAAATACTTTATGATTTTAATTGATGCATCCACTCGATGGTCAAATGTTTGTTTACTACCCACTCAAAATATGGCTTTTACAAAATTATTGCTCAAATTATGTAACTCAGAGCACATTTTCCCAATCAACACTTCAAATCCACTCACTTAGATAATGGAGGTGAATTCACTTCTCAAATTTTTTATGATTATTGTTTATCCATAGGAATAGATGTTAAGCACCCAGTTCCCCACGTTCATACCCAAAATGCTTTAACTAAGTTATTAATTAAATGCTTGCAACTAATAGCATGACTCTATTTATGCCATTTGAACTCCCAATCTCAGCTTGGGGTCATGCCATTCGATAAGCTGCTAAGTTATTTCAACTTAGGCCAATTACTTACCACTCTTTTCCCCTTCCCAACTCATGTGAGTTTGTCAGCCAAACTGTGGCCATCCCCGATCCTCGCGGTGAGCGAGCGGCGCGATGGAGGATCCTAGGTCCCACGCATCCCTCTTGGGAGCGCTTCGGCCGACATCATTTGGGTGAGGAGAAAAATGTAGAGAGATAGAGTCGCCAGTCTATTTTACTCAAAACAGACAAAAGAAGGAAAGTCATCCCGAAGGACATCATCCAAAGACATACTGATACATACGAAACCAAAATGATTCGAAAAGGGTCCGGAGGCTAAGTTACAAAATGGGAAGGTGTTAGGCACCCATTCCGCCCTTTCGATCTCTCATGAGTTTTTGTTATTTTACTTTATTTTCCCCGTGAGATGTGTGCACGTGTATATATAGTGGAGATAGGAATCATCGACTTGCATCATGGAAGAGGTAAAGCGAGTCATCCGTAGGAAGGTATAAAAATATTAGAAAATAGGATTCATGAGATTATCCTTATGTTGACCGTTATGATGGAACGATAACGCGGGTGGAATAATATGCCACTAAGAACAAATATATGTATATATATAATATAAGAAAGGGGAGTTTAAAGAAAATAGAAAATGAGAGAACAAATAAAAATAGGAGATTGAAAAATAAAATAAAAATAGGACTCGAGTCTCGGGTTTTACCCCGAGACACCTACGTAGCCTATAGAGGCATCAAAGTCCACGTAGTTCGCCTGCAAAATGAGGGGTGGAGTTTATCCCATAAATCCAACCGGGGGATTCTCTTATTTGTGTGTGTGTGTGTAGAAAAAGTGTTTTAGTTGTGAAAAAAGTGTAAGAAAAGTATGAAAATTCCCGTTTGGAATTTATGAGCAAACCCTCATTTTCTTATTTTTTGGGTTTTTATTTATATGAATATAAGAGATGTGAAATAATACTAAATAAAAAGTATATTAGGATGTGTGAGATGATAATGGAAATGCTAAGTAATAAAATAAGTTATTGCGAATTTATGAGAATTTAAGGAGAGTGTTGAGAAAATTGGACCTTATTGAAGATCTTGAGCTTGATCTTGAATGTTGGAGGGAAACCCTTAGACTTGGATGATGATGGAGGGTAGTGAATTCACCAAGTTTGATAAAAAGGATGATGAAAGGTGAAGGTTGGAAAGGGATATGGGTGTGGAAATCACGCTGACTTCGAGAGGTTTTCTGGATTTGCTGAGAGTGATATCTATCAGATATGGGATCTTTATTGCAAGTGTGGTCAGGCCTCATTTTTATAGGCCCAGGGCATTGCCGATCGGCATAGCCCTGGTCCTGCCTATCAGCACCTTTGATAGGCAGGGTCTGGAACCTGCCGTTTGGTAGTGTCTTTTAGGCCTTTGCGGAAAATCGGGCGCAGAACGCAAATCGTTGATCAGAATCGTGTACGGAATGAACCGTTGGAAAGATAATTCAGAGACCTTCGAAAGTACTTTGGACTACTCTCGAGTTTGGGAGGTGACTTCAGGTGAAATATGGCTCATAAGCATTCGTCGGTCCATTGGATGGGGAATCGTCGAACACAAACGGATCGTTCGTCCACATGGTAAGTCCGAATCGCACACAGGGTAGACCGTTGGAAAGGTTAGGAGATGTACTTAGACATTCCAAAGAGTTTGATCCAGTTGGAGGAGTTGACTTCGATCAATCGAGCCCTAAAAGCATTCGGTGACCTTTCAGAGTAAAACAGATCGTTCGTCCGTACTATAAGTCAGAATTATGCACGGGATGGACCGTTGGAAAGGGTTTTTAGTGCCCTTCGAAGATTCATTCAGTCTCGATCAAGTTAAAGAGTTGACTTAGGTCAAACAGAGCCCGGGAGCGCCTGGTGGCCTCCTGATTAAGTTTCGGGGGAAAACATGTCGTTCGTCCGTATGGTAAGTCAGAATCACTCACGGGATGGACCGTTGGAAAGGGGTTTCAGTGCCCTTTGAAGATTCATTCAGTCTCAATCCAGTTGAAGACTTTGAATTTTGGTCAAACGGAGCCTTGGAGTGCCCGATGGCTTCTAGGTTAGTACTCGGGGTATGACCTGGGTTTGTAGTGATAAAGGGAGGTGCTAGGGACCTAAGGAGAGTTTTGGGGGTAACAGAATGGGGTGTCTACAAAGCCCCTCGATGAGTGAGTTTGGAACAAACGATAGCCGTCGAATAGACAACGCATGATGCTTTTGAGGGAGGATGACCAATTCAGAGGGTCAAGGCCGATTATGAGGACCTAAGGGAGAGTGGATGACTAATTCAGAGGATCGAGGATGATTTTGAGGACCTACGGAGTGTGCTGGGGATAACCAATTCGGTGGGTAGAAGCCGATTCTGCAGGCTTAAGTTGAGATGACAAATTTTGCAGGTCGAAGCCAATTCTGCGAGCTTAAGTAGAGATGACCAATTCTGCGGGCTTGAGTATGAGATGACCAATTCTGCGAGTTGAAGCCAATTCTGTGAGCTTAAGGTGGAAGTGACCAATTCTGCGGGTTGAAGCCAATTTTGCGGGCTTAAGTTGAGATGACCAATTCTGCGAGCTTAAGTATGAGATAACCAATTCTGCAGGTCAAAGCCAATTCTACGGGCTTATGTATGAGATGACCAATTCTGCAAGTCGAAGCTAATTTTTGGGCTTAAGTAGAGAGGACCAATTTTACGGGTCAAAGCCATTTCAGCGGGCTTGAAGATGAGGTGACCAATTCTGCGGGCTTAAGGTGGGATGACCAATTCTGCGGGTCGAAGCTAATTCTGCGAGCTTAAGGTGGGATGACCAATTCTGTGGGTCGAAGCCAATTCTGAGTGCTTGAAGATGAGGTTGACCGATTCTGCGAGTGAAAGACAATTATGAGGGCTTGAAGACTAGGGTGACCGATTCTGCGGGTCGAATCCAATTCTGAGGTCTTGAAGATGAGGGTGACCGATTTTGTGGGTCAAAGCCAATTCTCCGGTCTTAAGTAGAGATGTTCTTGGGTAACTCTGTCGGGGAGATTTATCTTGTGGTTTTATTTTGGGCTGGGGAGCCGACTGCTGGGGAAATCTTTTGCATCCTCTGATGGAATAGCCAAAATTCCACTGGGGAGATTTAGGTGGCCTAGGGTTTGGATGTATTTCTTGGGGTAGATTGAGGCCTTTGGGGCATAGGGGGTGATCTTTAGAGATACTTCGGGGATGTTACCGGGAGGAGTTTTACTTGTTTTTTTAAGAGTTCCGCTGGGGAAATATGGGTTCCGCTTGAGGGAGTGAGAAATATTCTTGGTGAAAATGTTCTAAATCCTTCCCGGGATTTTTAGGAATTTTTTGGGAATTTTTCAGGGCTTTTTGGTATTTTCTGGGAATGTTTGTAAGAAATTTAAAGGGGGGTGTCAGTCGACATGGTTCAGAGAGTGCCATTTGGCAGTGGCATAGACTTTTGGACTTCCTCGGGAAGGTAAGGGGTCAGTAAGGATCGATGGGTGGAGGGTCAATGTCGATCGGCATGACCCTTGGCATCCTATATAAAGGGGGCGAATTCCCCTCATTTTTCATAGCTTCTTGCTTTCTTTCTTTCTTTCTTTCTGCGATTTTCCTCTGCAAATTGTTCTAGCATTACGATCTCTAAGAAATGGCCACCTTTGTGATCACTGCAGCGCATAAAGAATGGTTGACTGTTGATGACTGGGCGAACGTGGAGTGAAGGGCCAGGGTGACTCTTGCTTTGGGGAGTGAGAACTCCTTTGACTCATTCGAGCCGATTACGGATGAGTGAACCTTGCTACGGGAGCCATCGCGTCATCGCTCTTCGAGGGTGGTGAGCCCTGGCGATTATGTAAGCAACCTGACTTTTGGCATTCTTCTATTTTTTGTGATTTTTCCTTTCTTGAATTTTGACAAGTTTTTTTTCTTTTTCTTTTGACATTCCGATATCTCTTTGAAGAACATGCGTGCCAGTGGGACTAAGGGGCTTAAAGATGTCTGGGAGCATCTTTCACATGTGGTGCATTGGGTGGTTTCCTCAACCGGTTTTGGGAGGTTGGCATCAGTGCTGGATGAGACGCCTCGGTCGATAGTGGCCTTATATGCTTTGGGGGAGAGATGGTGGGATACTACCCACACCTTCCATTTTGGTTTTGGGGAGATAATCGTGACTCCCATAGACGTGCAGCAGCTGTTGGGGCTGTAATATGATGGAAAGTAGATAGGGGTGGATCACTCTCTGAGGGTGAGGCTGGAGGCGGTAAGGGCGGCACTCAGCGATGTAGGGAGGATAGTTTCTAGGGATTCCATCCGATTGTCCTTGCTAAAGGATGTCTTACTGAGTAGGGTGGTTGATGTGGAGGACGGGCTGCAGGTGAGGCAGATGGCCCGATTATTCATGTTGCTGCTGCTGGGAGGTTTCATGGTGGCGTCGAGTGGCGACGTCGTTCATTTGTGGTTCTTTCCATATTTAGGATGTTTTCGAACACCCCTCTCTATAATTGGGGGAGTCTGACTTTGGTGACCCTCTATTTTTCTTTGGATGCATTCAGCCGGTGCTGTCGGCAAACTTTTACTGGAGCCACGTATCTCCTCGAGGTATCCTTTAATTTTGTGTATTTTCCTTTCGTGCATTCACATTTTCCTTAAGCGTTTCTTTTTTATTGTCAATTCGTGTCTTTAACAGACGTGGTTCTATGAGGTGATTGGGTGAAATAACCCGCTGATCTCTTTGAAGGATGAGACTTTTGGGGACTTTTGCCTATTGTATCGATGGCGGAAGGCCAATTGGCAGTCGAAGGGATCTCTCTCTTTGGAGGCAGTGCGTCAGGTCTTGAATGGCCTGACCATTGGTCGGGTAAGACTCTTTCCTCTTTAGTCTTATTTTTTATAGGTTTGGATTCTATTATTGACTTATGCCTGTTGGGAATTTTCTAGTGACTTTTTACCCTTGGGGGACAACCATTCAGGATACGGGGGCGATCGGGGTGAATGCACAGATGAGGCTTTTGCTAGCGCATGAGTTCGTCCATTCTTGGTATCTCGGGGAGCGGGTGGTTCGGCAAATTACTGAGAATGAGGTGGTGGTGCCGCCTGCACAGCCTCCTACGTCTATGAGGTGGGAGCGGCTGCTGCCAGAGGATGCGAGGATCGCGATAATAATCGGTGAGTCCTACCTGTTACATATTGATACGGCTGCGTCGTATGACTATATGGATTTTGTGACGAGCTAGTTGATGGCGGCCAGCATATATGATGCTTTGCCTTTTCGTCCTGCGGGTTCGATTCGGGTGGTGGTCTGTCGGCATCTGCGGCAATGACGACTTCAGAGGTTCCCTTTATTCGATTGCATACCCCTTCGTACAACATCTAACGGGCTGATGGAGGGATGATGCCTATGTTGCACCATCTTCATGCGATGGATTCGGAGGAGTTGGGTTTGACAGAGGAGGTTCTTCGTCGTGTGGTATACCTTTTTGTTCTTTTCTTTCTTTCTTTTTTGTTTTGATCCTTTTCTCTTTGATACTGATTTTGCCTTTTACTTTCAACAAGTCCGGGTGTCGACTACTTGGCTGAGGGACATTAGGGATTGGATATCTTCGACGACTGCCCACATTCGGGATGCGGTCCTAGTTTCTTCTTGCTTGGTGTCGTTTGCTTCGTTCAGGGAGGACTCTGGCTCGGGTAGTGGTGGTGCATCATCTCACCATAGGGGAAAGAGAGCGCGTCGTATGGGTGGAAGCTCTTAGAGAGAGGGGTGAAGGGTAGGTGAAAAAGAGAAAATGTGGGTTCGGGCTGAGTCCCGTTTGTGTTTTTCTTTTCTCTTATTTCCTGCAAAATTTGATGTAACACAGAAGAATATATATATGTAATGCAATGGGATTTTTTTTTTGTTAATGGTGAGTGAATGCATGCACATGCACTTTTTACTTTGCTGATGAGATCGTAAAAAGAGACATTTTAAGGATTTTTTTTAAGGAAAGTTTTAAAAATGGGAAATTATATAGGGGTGGTAGAGGATTTTTTTGAAATTCTGTTGAGAATATCAATTTTATTTTTATTGGGTTTTCCTGATTTTGATAAAAAAGGAAAAAGGAAAATTTCCAAAAATGGGGGGTTGCCGATCGGCAAGCCCCTTGCCCTGCTCATCGGTAGTCAAGTCCAGTCCCATCAATTCAAAGCTTTTGATTAGTTCCCTCTTCAGCCTCTTGTACTTTATGGGGTAGGATTCCCTCTGATTTCTGCAGGGGTCATATCTTTTGTGAGGGTTTTCAAGTATAAAAAAGGGGTAAGGGTGGAGTGTTTCGATCACACCTTCACATTCTTACTTACTCGCCTACTATTTCTTAGTCTTGAAAGTTATCTCTCCCTGGTAGCATTGAGTTTTCTAACTACCTTGAAGCCTTGGAAGAGATCTGCTCTTATAATGTCGACTATGATGCTTTCAACACGCGTATAGTCTTTTTGTGGCGCAATCGATCCATTGAGTGGAACAGGCTGATGTCGGCGGTACAATTTTGGTACCCCGAAGACCATGTATTCCGCTTTGGGTAGGATGAAGTTTTTCCTGCCCATGAGAAATTTTCTGCCATGCTGGGGATAAATCCCAGTGTTGATGCGGCTTTACCCGAACTTTCCCGTTCTCCTAGGGATTTACTAGCCGGGCTTCTTCGTATTTCACCTTCGGTGACTAGATCACTGGTTACTGGAGGAATGATCTCCCTCCTTGCGGTGTTGCAGTCCGTGCGTTTGCGGGAAGTAGGTGATGCTAGCTATGCTGGAGCCGTTGCTCTAGGCCTGGTTTTAAAATTGTTGCTGGTGACTGGGGAACTACTGGTGGACCCACAACTTGCAGCTGTTATCTCATGGATGTCATACCATCGTAATCCTGCGGCGGTGATACTGGCGGAGACCTTGAATGGCCTGGATGTCTGGCGAGAAGGTTGTTCTGACTTCCTGTGAGGTAGCCCCGTGATGCTGTTCATGTGGTTGTCTGAAAGACTCTGCCTGGTGACTCTTCTAGAATATCCTTTATCATCTGTACACAACTTCTTTTCGTATCACTTCTTCAGCGTTGACCTGGATATTTGGAGTTGGGAGAATTGGCTTGTGGAGCATGGGGCTCGGAATCTGTACTAGTCAGTGCCTTGGTGGGGACAGTTGTTTCCTGTTCTGGAGCTAGGAAAATACCCATATAAGTGGATGGTTGGTCTTAGCCAGACCTCTTTTTACTTCCCTTGGAGACTTCTGCGCCAATTTGGCTGGGCACAGGTCATGCCACCTCGGACACTAAATTTCTTTCCAGAAGAGGATTTGACCTAGTGTCTGCGCCTGCGGCTTGGCTCTCTGTGGGAGAGTCGATGTCCGTCGACCTGTCCTTCTCAGTCTGTTGCGAGAGTTTGGCATATCCCTTGGGATTATATGAAGTGGTTGTGGAGGAGAGTAGTTAGGAAGATGTTGGCAGTGGAGACTGGACAAAAGTGGCTTGTCTCTTTTAACACCATGGAAGGAGGTGCCGTGATTTTTTTGAAGCTGGTTCGAGCTTATTGGTCCATGGAGTGTCTGCGACACTCTGTTCACGCATGGGAAGCTTGGGAACCCCAGGATGCAGTTGATGATGACGGAGTGGGCTCCTCTGGTAGATGTGGTTAGGACTCCTGGAGAGTTTATTGTGTAATAGGGGATAAATGTGGGGATTTTATTTGGCTTTTTTAGGAGGGTAGGGGGAAAGGGAGTTATCGGTTCCTTTTCTTATGTAATTACACTGCAATTTCTTTTTAATGAAATAAATAAGTTTTTGATCATCCACTTGTGCCTTTTGATGAGTTTTGTATTTTATCTATACCGATCGCTAAGGCATACATAATCTTTTTGTTCAAATATATGTTAGAATGAACTGTCGTTCTTGGAGGTAAGAAAAGAATAGTATTTTGTGAAAAAGAAAGGGTCGTGCTCATGTAAGGAGTATGAGATGCCTACGTACCTCTGGGGTTTTAAAAATTTTATACTTTGTTTGAAAATGGTTATTTTCAGAGGATCAGGCCCACGTAGTTCTGGGCAGGGGAAAATGAAGAGTTTTTTTTTAGAATAGAAGGGAGACGAGAAGAGTTATAGCGCGCTGAGATTTTGAACTAGGGGTAGAACTTCTTGAGACGGTCCAGGTTGACTGGATGAGACATCCCTTCCCCATATAAGTCGATAGTCATGGCGGCACAGCCGAATATGATCTTCTTGATAATGTAGGGGCCGCTCCAATTGGGCTTGAATTTCCCACTGGGGTCCCAGATAGGTTCTATGATTTCTTTAAGGGCTAGGTCCCCTTCTCAGACACTGCGGTCCTTGACTCTCTTGTTGAATGAATGCGTTATTCGGCGATGGTACCCTTGTATGTGGTATAGTGCTTTTAATCTCCTTTCGTCTAGGAGGGTCAGCTCGTCAAGACGGCTTTGGTACCAATCTTCTTCACTGACCTTGATTTTAAGCATGATGCATAACGAGGGTATTTCCAACTCCACGAGTAGGATTGCTTCCATACCGTAGACTAGAGAGTAAGGGGTATTCCCAGTAGAGGTTAGAATTGAGGTTCGGTAGCCCCATAGGGCGTATGGGATCCGATTGGCCCAATCCCGACAGCTTTCGATCATCTTGCTGATGATGGCTTTGAGGTTCTTTTTGACAGCTTCAACTGCACCGTTAGTCTGAGGTCGGTAGGGAGAAGATTTGTGTCTCTGAATCCCATACTCGTTCACCACTTCTGTAACTTCTGACTCGAAATGCAACCTGTTATCTGAGACTAGCTCGTGTGGGACCCCATATTGGTAGATGATGTTTTGCTTGATGGATTTCACCACTTTCTTGGCATTCAGCATTGTGTATGACTCAACTTTGACCCATTTGGTGAAGTAATCAATGGCAACTAGGATGAACTCATGCCCATTGGAAGCCTTCGGTGTAAGGTTCCCTATGATGTCGATGCCTTAGGTGGAGAATGGCCAGGGAGAGGTCATGTTGTATAATTCACATCGAGGCAAATGCTGAAGGTTGGAGAATTATTGGCATTTGAGGCATCTCCAGACATAGGCAATGCAATCCTGGGTCATGGTGGTCCAGTAGTAGCCTGGTCGGATGATCTTTTTGGCAAGTACGTGATCGTTCATGTGGGGTCTTCATTCCCCGTTGTGGATCTTCTGCATTATCTTTTCAATGTCATCCCCTGTGATGCAGTGCAAATGAGTTCCATCGAAGTTCCTTTTGAGCAGTGCTTTGTGATAAATGATGTACTGGGTAGCCATTCTTCGAAGGGTTGCTCGCCCTTTCTTATTGGAACCCTCGGGATACCTAGCATGCTTGAGGAGGCGCCAAATATTATAATACCAACGATTGGCTATCTCGCTATCAATCGTTGGTATTATAATATTTGGCGCCTCCTCAATGTGGTAGTAGTGGGATGGTTTATCTTGCTTTTGAACTAGGAAGGGGGTTATTGTTATTCCTTCGGGCATATCGACCATGGAGGCCAAGGTAGTAAGAGCATCGGCTAGGTTATTCTTTGCTCGAGTTAGGTAATGGAAAGTGATATCTTGGAATTGGGAGGCTAGTTCTTTTAAGTGGGCATGGAAGGGTTGGAGTTTCTCGTCCTTGACTCTCCACTTTCTGAGCACTTGACTAATGATGAGGGTGGAATCCCCGTAGACGTCTAAACATTGAATACCTTTCTTGAGAGAAACTTTGAGGCCTATTGTGCATGCCTCATATTCAGTCATGTTGTTGGTGCAATGGAAATCCAACTTGATGGCGATGGGAATGTGGGAGTCATCTGGGGCGATCAGAAGTATCCCAATGTCGTATCCCTTCTTATTGGCAGTGTTGTCAAAGAACATTTTCCAACGAAGGTTGTCTTGAGCAGTGCAATGGACGTTTTCATCTGGGGATTCAAAGATCTAGACATCAGCTTCTACTACGGGGTAATCAGCGAGGTAGTCAGAGATATCTCTTCCTTTTATGGCTTTCTGCGTGATGTACACGATATCGAACTCGGCTAGGAGCATCAACCATCGGGCCATTCGGCTGGACAAGGCGGGTTTCTCAAGCAGGTATTTGATGGGGTTCGTTCAAAATACAAGTTTGATGGGGAAGGCGAGCATGTAGTGCCGTAACTTTTAGGTGACCCAAATAAGTGCGATACACGCCTTTTCCAAAGCAGTGTAGTTAACCTCGTACCCAGCCAATTTCTGACTGGCGTAATAGATGGATCTTTCTTTATAGAAATCTTCAAGTTATTGGACTAGCAAAGCCCCAACTGCAATGTTAGTTATGGTTAGGTATAGGAGCAAGGGTAGACCAAGCTGTGGTGGGATGAGTACTGGGGGTTGGGTCAGATATTATTTAATTCGTTGAAAAGCATCTTGAGATGACTCGTTCCAAAATTTATTTGAATCCTTTCAGAGGAGTTTGAAGATAGGTTCGCAGATGGAGGTTAACTGGCTGATGAACTAGCTGATGTATTGTAGTTTCTCGAGGAAATCTCGGACTTCTTTCTCTGTTCGGGGAGGTGACATCTCAAGTATGGCTTTTAGTTTGGTGGGATCTGCTTCTATCCCCTTCTCACTGACCATGAACCCCAAGAGTTTTCCCTTTGTAATGCCTAAGACACATTTCTGCAGATTGAGTCTCATCTGATACTGTCGCAGTCATTCGAAAAACTTTCGGAGAGCAAGAACAAGACATTCTCTAGTTTTGGATTTGATAATCATATCATCCACATAAACCTCGACTTCTTTGTGAATCAGATCATGCAGGATGGTTGTGGAAACCCTCTAATAAGTATCCCCAGCGTTCTTGAGACCAAATGGCATGACAATGTAGCAAAAGGTTCCCCATGGGGTGATGAATGCGGTTTTTTCTTGGTGGTCTGGGTGCAGTTTGATTTGGTTGTATCTGGAAAACCTGTCGACGAATGACTTGAGAGCATGACTGGTTGTGTTTTCCACGATCATGTCGATATTGGACAGCGGATAATCATCATTTGGAGAGGCTTTGTTCAAATCCCGATAGTCTACACACATCCGAACTTTTCCTCCTGATTTTGGTATGGGCACTATGTTGGCTAGCCACGTGGGATATTCGGTCACACGAATGAAGCCTACGTTTAACTATTTGACCACCTCTTCTTTGACCTTGAGCGACCATTTGGTGCGGAGCTTTCTCAACTTTTGTTTATCCGACTTATAATCTGGGAGAGTGGGAATCTCATGCTGAGTTATTTCAGGATCAATGTCGGGCATATCATCATAGGACCATGCGAAGACATCCATAAATTCTTTTAACAATTCTTTGAGTTGTGCACGCTCATGCTCATCGAGGGTAGCCCCTATCCTAATCTCGCTCAGTTGTCTACTAAAACCGAGGTTAACAATAAGAGTCTCTTATTCATTAACTTGAACATGGTTATGTTGTTTATTATTAACTTTATTTAGATCAGTTAAGAATTGTTCATTTGCAAAATCATCATCATCAAAAGTTTAATTAGAATCCAAACAGTTAATGTAAGGCACAACAAGATACTCAAAATCTCCATTTATTTCATTGATAGGAAAAACAACATTGAGAACCTCGTCAAAAGAGGACTCGATTACATTTGAACAATGATAGACAACAGAAGAATAAGTGGGGTAAACATTAGGAATAGGGGACAGTTTAGTAGATAGAACTGGCGTAACATGCCAGTTGAGGAGAGGTGTATCAGCATCTTTAATCAGGTGGGACGGTGATTAGGCACATATTCTTCATATTTATCCCCTTAATTTCGGTATTTTTATGATCCCGTGTAGTGTAAATATCTTGGATTTGTCTCGTATTTATGCTACTAACCCATTTTGGCAAGTATTTCGTGTTTTGTGTATTTCTCATGTGTTTTACAAGTATTTCACGCAAGTTAGTGCGAATGAGAACTCAAAACAGTGAAAGAAACCAAGAAATGGAGAGTTGAAGGGAATTTTCGTAATTTTTTAGCCTTATTCCGGAGGTGGGGCCAACTAGAAAGTTGAAGAGATCTAAATTATAAGAACACTGGAAAAAACGGCACCTCAATCCGAGCTACGATGAAGAAGATATAATATTTTGAAGTTGCGCGATAATGAAGAGAAACAGACCGGTCTGGATGTGCGAATTTCTGTCATTAATTATGCAGATTTTATGGTGATTGGTTGGAAAAAACTTGTGCCACAAGCGAAATTTGATGTCAAATTCGTGCAACTTGGTGCTATAAAAGACCAAGCCCTACCTCATTCCAATGGGAGTCAAATTCTAGAGAGTAGAATAGAAAATTAGAGAGAGAAATTCATTTTTTTAGAAATCCTTTTTAGTTTTTCATACTCTTAGAAAAGCCCTAGTTTGTATGTTTGAAGATTCAAGATCATCTAGTGCATATTTCAAGTATCAATTCTTCAATTCAATTCAAGTATCAAATTCCCTTCTCTTATTTAATCTCAATTCTATTTTCAATTTTCAATTGTTTTGCAATTTGTTATCAATGTTTGTTAGATCCATAATTCCATGTATAGGTATGAATTTGTTTTTTAGAAAAATCATGAGTAGCTAAATTCCCAAGGGTTGGGGTACATGAACTCAATCCAAGGCAAATTATTTATGTAGAAAATAGAGGTTAAATTAAAATATTGATTGAATCGTGAAAGAAACTCATACAAACAATGTCAATCTTTTAATCTCTCTTGCCCTAGGTACTTGAGATGTTTAAGAATGCTTTGCGAGTATAATTTATCATTCATCGCTTTATATCTATCTTTGATTTCATATGATGCGGGCTAGATCCCTCATATATGTAATGCTTAGAATTTATATTGACCGGATCTAGTCAATAATTTTAATTTACAATCCTAGTATTCTATACGGTAATTTGTTAAGGTTTGAGGGATTGTACTCCACCCTATTTTCTCATTCATCTTAATTAATTTAATTTCATTATTTACCTATTTTTTTCCCTTTTCAACCATCATCATCTTTTTCACTTTTTCTTTAGAAGTAATAAATCAGTTAAATTCTATCAAACATTCCCTGTGGATTCGATACCCATACTCGCCACTATACTCCTTAAGACTGTAGTTACAAGTTTAGTTTTTTTTTTGTATTGAGATTGGAAGCCGATAACAACGACTAGCGTATTACACGGACGCTCGGTTTACCACTCGATCAAAATGGCGCCGTTGCCGGGGAATGTTTTGTTATAGATTATAATTGATTTACTATTTCTAAAGATTTTTTTTTCATTGGATTTTTTTCCCTTTTTTGTAGCCTTGCACAATTGAGCACCAAGAAACGTTGAATCCTCAATCGCACACCTCTGTACTCGAATTTCCATTTACATACTATTCAGTAATCATGTCTTTTCATGGTGAGTTCGGTAATTATAATGGTTCATATGGTAATCGTTTTCAAACTTTTTATTCTCAAGAGTCCGCGGCTCGACCTATTACCATTGGTGAGGCCATTCTAACTCTGGAGTATGAAAGGCTTGAAAATGAATATAGGAGAGAAATTTATATTAAATATTCTCAAGAATTTGTGCCTCGACCTATTACCATGGGTGAGGCCTTTCTAAATCTTGCGTATGAAAAGCTTGAAAACGAATATCGAAAAAAAAATCATTTTGGGGAATCCAATGAAGATTTTTCTTCCGATATTTGTGAAACTATAGAAGGTTTTCAACCAAATGAGGAATCCGAGGTTTTAGAGCCAAGGGATCCTACTTTGGAAGAAACCACGTTTTTTCTAACCAAAAGAGTACTGGATTTTCTTTCCACCCAAAGCACAAAGAATATCGATTATGGTCTTGTGAAGGAAATGGTCACACTTTGCGATGATGTGCGTTCTATTTTGGAAAACAAAGAGGAGGTTGATACTTGTGTGTCACCTCAAATTTTTGAAGAACAACTCATTGAAAGTGAGTCTTGCTCCCTTGAAATTCAATCTCCAATTGATGATGAATCACTTGAGATTGAGTTTATTTCATCACCATTTTCGTTCACGGTTATTGAACCATTAGAAGTACCGCTAGACTCCTATGAGTCGGTTGAAAATTTTGAAACGTTTACACCTTTTACCGACAAAGACACTTTGCTAGAATTGTTTTCTAATATGGAATGTTCCTTTTTGTGTGCCCCTCTCCCCATACTACTTGAAAAATCTTTGGGAGGTGATTATATTTTTTCTTGGATCTCAATTGTACTTGTCCCACCTAGCACCCAAACCCCCCATCATCCCGTTAAATTTTTTAATTGGTGATGCTTCATTTTCTCCATTCACGCATGCCTTCCGTTTTTCAAACGGAATTCTTATTTTTCGGGAGGCATGCATCTTAATGAGGGTACACCATTAATCACTCAAAGTCAAATTGTATTTTGGGTGGACCCTCAAATTTTTCGACTTCTAGTGTATAACTTATTAGAAGTTCAAATCGTAGGTTGTACATAATTAGCTTTTTATTTTTATTTTTCTATAATTTAGAGTAATTAGTTAGAGTTTTTGTTATTCTTTTTGTTATGCTTGGTTCTAACATGTTTTGTAGATTCAATGGACTCGTACTCATCGAGGATCGCTCCATTTGGGTAATATCTTTCTTTTCCTCTCTTTATGTTGTGTTCTTGATTTGCATTGAGGACAATGCAACATTTAAGTTAGGGGGTGTGGGATATTCTTCCCATTTATTGTTTACATTCATTGATTCAATCACATGTTCTTTCCAAGTGTGTTTTTTAGAAAATTTCAAAAAAAAAAAAAAATTGAAAAATTTTGAAAAAAGCCAAAAATATTTTTGTTTAAAATAAATAAAAATTGGAATTTAAATTTTTCAAAAATATCACCTTTATTCTGTTTAAAGTCTCAAATTGTTAGCAATCAAAAAGCACTAAGCCAAAATTGACCAAAGATAGAAATTGAAAGAAAATTGATGACTTAACGAATAAGTGTGGAGATTAGTCCGACCCGGTGAGATTTCGAGCCTATCAATTTTTATGAGTTTTTAAATCAATCCGAGTTTATGATTAACTCAAAGTTCTTTTCAGCGTTTTAATAAGTCTTTGACGATCTCAATCCTATGTTTTGATCGGTTGTGGGAAATGTGTGAAATGTTGTCTTGAAATTCGTGCTAAATATATCTCTAAACTTAATTAATCTCGAGATGCATATGGTAATGTGATTAGCAATTTGGACAATGAAGTAGGCCCTCGTTTCTTACCCAAAAATATTAGTCATAAAAAAGTTGTGAAAAATTATCCCTTTGTAACCCAAGTTGAGCCTAATAAAATATTTTCCTTTCGTTTGATAACCCAAAAAAACCCAAATAGTCCGGAATTGTGAAAATTGAGAAAATTCATCAAGTAAGTCCAAATTGTGCAATAAAAAGGGGCAAGAGAAAAACAGAAAAAATGCTCGAAACAAAAAAATAGTGATAAAAAAAAGCAAATGCTCGAAAAAGCACTAATGGACATCATAAGAAAATTTTCCAATTCCGAACATTCCATTCCCAATTTTACCCTTTACACCTTTTAACCCAAAAAGTCCTAACCGAGTCCAAATTGCGAAATTGGTTACCGCATGGAGAGCTAAGACATGAAAAGATAAAATGAGAGATTAAATGGTGTGAAATAGAGGTGATGTTTCCCATTTCCTAATAACTGTATTCCGATGATGAGATCTTTTAACCATAAATTTTCTTCTTTTCAATTTTGTATGCGTGAATTTGTGTCCATTATATTTACTCTTTATATCATGCATACCGTGAGAATAGCCACAATCTGAGTGATTCGTTTGTGAGCGCAATCCGTAACAATTTGAATCAAAACGAATTTTCGGAAAGTAACGTAATGCTCAATCGGTGGAAATTTGAGGTTTAATTTTTGGCTTTGCACACAGACACTGTGGTTTGAGACAGTTGAATATGAGTTGATGGTGATTATTTTTTAGAAAAGTTTAAATTTTACAATTTTTAAGTATTTTGATATTTATTTGAGTCAATAAAGAATTTTGTGCGTATATTCACTTCAAACCCTCACGAGACAAAACTCGTCCTACTAGGGTAACCTAGGGGTTTAAAGGCTTGTTGCATACGCTAAATGCAATCGCTTGCCCGCGAAAAAGGTATTCTATCCCAATAAAAGAATTTTCAAGAGTTGAACTTTAAATTAATTTCTTTTACATTGCTCGGGAAGCGCAAAGTTCTAAGTTAGGGGGTGTGATTAGGCACATATTCTTCATATTTATCCCCTTAATTTCGGTATTTTTATGATCCCGTGTAGTGTAAATATCTTGGATTTGTCTCTTATTTATGATACTAACCCCTTTTGGCAATTATTTGTGTTTTATGTATTTCTCATGTGTTTTACAAGTATTTCACGCAAGTTAGTGCGAAGGAGAACTCAAAACAGTGAAAGAAACCAATAAATGGAGAGTTGAAGGGCATTTTCGTAATTTTCAGCCTTATTCCGGAGGTGGGGACAACTAGAAAGTTGACGAGAGCTAAATTACAAGAACACTGGAAAAAACGGCACCTCAATTCGAGCTACGATGAAGAAGTTACGATGTTTTGAAGTTGCGCGATAATGAAGAGATACAGACCGGTCTAGATGTGCGAATTTCTGTCATTAATTATGCAGTTTTATGGTGATTGGTTGGCAAAAACTTGTGCCACAAGCGAAATTTGATGTCAAATTCGTGCAACTTGGTGCTATAAAAGACCAAGCCCTACCTCATTCCAAGGGGAGTCAAATTCTAGAGAGTAGAATATAAAATTAGAGAGAGAAATTCATTTTTTTAGAAATCCTTTTTAGTTTTTCATACTCTTAGAAAAGCCCTAGTTTGTATGTTTGAAGATTCAAGATCATCTAGTGCAGATTTCAAGTATCAATTCTTCAATTCAATTCAAGTATCAAATTCCCTTCTCTTATTTAATCTCAATTCTATTTTCAATTTTCAATTGTTTTGCAATTTGTTATCAATGTTTGTTAGATCCATAATTCCATGTATAGGTATGAATTTGTTTTCTAGAAAAATCATGAGTAGCTAAATTCCCAAGGGTTGGGGTACATGAACTCAATCCAAGGCAAATTATTTATGTAGAAAATAGAGGTTAAATTAAAATATTGATTGAATCGTGAAAGAAACTCATACAAACAATGTCAATCTTTTAATCTCTCTTGCCCTAGGTACTTGAGATGTTTAAGAATGCTTTGCGAATTTATCATTCATCGCTTTATATCTATCTTTGATTTCATATGATGCGGGCTAGATCCCTCATATATGTAATGCTTAGAATTTATAAAGACCGAATCTAGTCAATAATTTTAATTTACAATCCTAGTATTCTATACGGTAATTTGTTAAGGTTTGAGGGATTGTACTCCACCCTATTTTCTCATTCATCTTAATTAATTTAATTTCATTATTTACCTATTTTTTTCCCTTTTCAACCATCATCATCTTTTTCACTTTTTCTTTAGAAGTAATAAATCAGTTAAATTCTATCAAACATTCCCTGTGGATTCGATACCCAGACTCGCCACTATACTCCTTAAGACTGTAGTTACAAGTTTAGTTTTTTTTTTGTATTGAGATTGGAAGCCGATAACAACGACTAGCGTATTACACGGACGCTCGGTTTACCACTCGATGAGACGGATCCAGTGATATAGTGCCTGAGTGAACCATGCAGAGTGTCAGCCCTAGTGTCTGTAAGTTGAGGAATCTTCGGAGTCAATTTCCTCAGTCTCTTCGGTATTTTTGATGAGAGGTTTTACTTGGTGTTGGGAACTCTTAGCCCATGGGTAGCTGTCTTGGAAGAAGATCTCCATTCCAGGCTTCATCTTCTTGTCTGTATGGTCATACCATGGTTCAGGAAATCCACAAATGGAGTAGTCTTTGCCCTCTTTGATGAATCTTTAGTTCAAGGAGTCACCTGGGATTGTCTGGACGCGGTCTAGTCTTCTCTTTGGTCGAGACTAGCGGGTCATTCTAAGCTCTTGTTCTGATGGTTGATACCCCAAACCACAAGGAGGAAAATATTTCTTTAGTTCAATGGGCTCAAGTATCCCTTACTGTCTTTGTCCTAGCCCCAGTCTGGGCATGAAGTGCATATTTATGAACATCTGAATCACATTGATGTTGTTATGGGGGTCGTATTATGGACAAACCCTTTCTTTGAAGTTATCCCCTGTCGGGAGTAGAAGTGGTTCAACTCGAAATCCTGATAGGAGCATATCATTTGACCTGTGTTATATCTCAAGGGTTGAACTGCTGGTACTTGCACCATCGATATTTTTGTCGTCGCCAAAGATGGTAATGACCCGTCCATCGGCGAAGAACTTTAATTTTTGATGGAGTGAGGAAGACATGCCCTTGATATTGTGGATCTAAGGTCGTCCGAGCAATAGGTTGAAACAGGCTGGGATGTCAATAACTTAGAATTCGACGACAGGGTTTATAGTACCATCCCCTATTATAAGCTTTATGGATCCCATCATTCCCGATAGGTATTATTGTAGGCACGCATAGCAGCGGAGGTTAGAGCAAGGTCGCTTTCTTTCAGGCCTAAACATTTGAAGGTTCTCAGTGGGCAAACATTCAATGTGGATCCATTATCGATAAGAGAGAGTGGCACAACCTTACCCATAACTTCGATGGAGATGTTGAGTGCGTGATTGTGGTTTGGCCCAATCTTGGGGATTTCTTCTTCGAAAAAGGATAGTATTCGGGTAGAGGTCATGGATCTGACCAAGTTTACTACTTCTTCTGGTGTGGTAGAAAGAGGAACTGTGGGTCCAATGAGCAATTTAATCAAAGCGTTTCTGTACAGCTGAGAGGACATGAAAAGTCCCCATAAAATGATGTTATCTTGAGTTTTCTTCAGTTGATCGAGGATCTTGCTCTCCTTGAGGGTCATTTCTGGTATATGAAGATTTTCAATGCCCTTCCCTTTGCCATTGGCTGGTAGTGAGTTTGGGATCTGGTAATGCCTCTCTGATCTGGTCATGCGATTTACTGAAGAAGGGAAGAACATGAATATCGTTTCCTCGTCAATCTCAGGTTGTTCTACCACCTTGTATATTTATTAGAGGAGTTCTTAAAATGATATCATTCCATACATGTCAGCTATCGGGCCAGTTTCTCGAAAGCTTGTTCTTCATTCAAATCTCCAAATTCTTCCCCCCATCTGGTGGCAACAATTGTGTCTTTCCATATAAAGTTGATCCATTCCACAAGTTCAACGGCTTCTTCATATAGGTCATCCCATTTTGTGGGGATAGGCAAGGGTGAAGGGACCAGGTGCCCTTGTAGCTTTAGAGCATCAAGTAACTCGTTCATATTGCAAATGTTGTTAGTTTGCCTCAATAATTCTGCCATGATCTAGACGACATCATCCAGACTGACTTCATCGGTCGGTACTACCCAACTATTTGACTCTCGGGACCATTTTCGTTCTTCCAAGAACAGCGTACTGAACCTCTGGCATTCAATGACCATATGTGAGGGCAATTTCAACCCGAACTTTAGGAGTTGGTTTAACACTTTTGATAATTCCATGCTTCCATTTTCAGAACGGTTGCGGACAGCGATGCATGCTCTGGTAAGGAGTGACAGTGCCTGATCAGTGAGGCTAGTAGGGTCTAAGAGGAAATATGGGTAAATTTGGATAAGTTTAGGAAAGTATATGGTTGTGATTTTAGTTGAGGGATCGAATTATGGGTTCTCTTCTAGAAAGATGGCATTGGTATGATTTGGAAGTGGGTTGTGAGTAGTGTTTGTCTTAGTATTTGCTGGTGGGGCGATGGTACCCCGGTCAATTAGACCTTGGATTATATTTTAGAGGTGAAAGCATTGGTCGGTGGTATAGCCAACTATTTGGTGAAAGGCGCAATGGGCATCTGCCTTGAAGTTTCTTAGGAGTGGATTTGGAAAGGACGGGGATCCAAAGGTTTGATAAGGTTTCTGCTTAACAAGGCTTGATAAACTTTGGAGAGGGGAGCATGGAGCTCGGTGTATTCCTTTCGAACTGGGACAGGGCAGCTTTCTGGTGCCCATAAGGTTATTGGTTGAGAGATGTTGTTGATGGTTGAGACTGTAGCACTGGAAGGCTTATCATATTTTCTGGGGGTGGGCTGTCCAGACACTTTCTTTGGTTCGACATCTATTTTAGCAAGTCCTTCCTCGATTTCTACTGCTGTTTCTCTGAGAGCTCGAAAGTGGGGATAGTATTATCCTCCCATCGTTGCTCGGACATGGGGTAAGAAGTTCTTCTTCACTATGTTGACTTGTTCTTACTCAGAAGGCCGATTGGTCATGGTTGCTGCTTTTTCCCTCCATTGGGCTATGAAGTTACTGACTGATTCCTAGAGTTCTATTTGAGCAGCTCTAAATCATGATGGGTGACCTCAAGCTCTTCATTGTATTTGTACTGGGTCATGAATTCCCAGGCTGCATCCTCCCAGCTACGAATTCTGGACTCTTCGAGAGATAAAAACCATCGAAGGACGCTATCCTTAAGAGTTGGTTGAAATAATTAGGCCATCACTTCTTCGGAAGCCCCTATTAGAGTCATGAAACGGTGATAACTTCGGAGATGAACAATCGGGGGTCCACTTCCTCCAAATTTCTCGATATTCGGCATCTTGAACTTCTCGAGTAACCTCGCTTTAGGATAAGGAGACATGTGAGTGTAGTCCATGTATTTTCCTGAGATTCTGACTTGGCCAAACTTCTTGGTGAGCATCTTGAGGTCCTCTTTGACTTTGTTCATCTCTTCTTCCTTCGGATCGATGATCATAGGAAAGTTAGCCCCATGCTGGGTAAGATTCGACATTGGAAGCTGGGCAGGCGGTAGCCCATTAATAGAAGGGACACGTGGATCTTTCTGGTACTCTTCGGGAACCCAGATGGGCTCGGGTGGATCCATAGCACGAGAGAATAGGGCCTCGAGTTCTTGAGGAATGGGAATCTAGTTTCGTTGCATCTCTCAGCCCCCAGTTTGGAGGTTGTCAATCTTGGACACATGTTGAGCTAGGACTGCCGTCAGATCCAGGTGCACAACGGGTACTTGATCTGTGTTCTCCATGGAAAGCAAATGGATACCGGACTCGAAAGAAGTAACAGGGGAACGGATGAAACTCACGGGTGATTTGACTAAAGACCGAAGCCAATAGGGAGCCAGGCCAAGGGTTTGCGATTGACCTGAGAAGGCGTAAAATGGGATTTATTTTTTAGAAAAGGGGATTTTTTTTTTGACATTGAAAGACAAAATATTTTTGGATTTTTGATAAAAAGATGAGAAATGTTTTTGTATTTTTGATAAGGAAAGGAAAAAATGTTTTTTGATTTTGGATAAAGAAAGAGGAGAATTTTCTTTTTGGAGACGTTCTCAGCATGATTAATATAATTATTATGTTTTCACTTGTATTAAATTCTGCTAAATGCAAAATGAAATGTCAGACGGGACCCGAGCCTAGAAAATTTGGGTTTGTAATATATGAAAAGCTATGGATGGACTTGTTACCAGGCTCACGGACAGGGTCCCATTTTAAAAATGCACGAAAATTTGGGCGGCAGGCCGACCCGGAATTTCGACAGAGTTTCGGGTTGAAACCAGCAATCTAACATGTGTGTCCTAGGCCTGAAACCTATATGCGGGTATGTAGTTGGTTAGGTGAATCGAAAAGAGTTCCCCCCTTTGGCGTGACTTCCACGATGTACGTCTTACTGTTGTGGGCAATCGGTACGTGTGGACAAGCCATTTGATATACTTGAGTGTACGTGAATTGCCTCACCATATACCTCGTGGGGACGGTACATGTGGGAGAGAATTCGATATACTCGACATACGTAACGAGTTCCCTGCAATATACCTCCCGTCATGACTTCGGTCAAGTGGTACGATGCGGGGAAACCGTTCGATATACGTCGAAGATACATGGCCAATGGAAGGTGAGAGTCATATCGCTTAGGCTAAATGCACCCTGTCGGACTAGCGCCCATCACGAAGTGACCCTCCAGTTACTGGGTAAAATTTGTTCAATCACAATGCTCTTTGGTTATTTCGTGTGATTCATGCATGATCCTCTTATTAGTATCTTATGAGAATGTTTTTTCTTATTATACCAAACAGGGAGAAAAATACAAGTACCAATAGTACACCAAGTATGTATGGGTGATGCGTGCAACATGTGGATATATGTGACCCTAGGTGCACTTGGTGTGAAGTGTACATGGAGAATTTTCTACAAGTGTGTGAATAGAAGCATAAGTATGGGAGATACATGGAAAAAGGGTAACATGCAAAAATGGGGGAAATATAAACAAACATAACACCCATGTAAATAGAGTCTAGCCCTCAAAACAAAATCCCCAGCAGAGTCGCCACTGTGGCCATCCTCAATCCTCACGACGGGAGAGCGGCGTGATGGAGGATCCTAGGTCCCGCGCGTCCCTCTTGGGAGCGCTTCGGCCAGCGTCATTTAGGTGAGGTGAAAAATGTAGAAAGATAGAGTCGCTAGTTTATATTACTCAAAACAGAAAAAAGAAGGGGAGCCATCCCGAAGGACAACATCCAAAGACATACCGATATATACGAAACCAAAATGATTCGAAAAGGGTCCGGAGGCTAAGTTACAAAATGGGAAGTTGTTTGGCCCCTATTCCGCCCTTTCGGTCTCTCATGGGTTTTTGTTATTTTCCTTTATTTTCCCCGTGAGATGTGTGCAAAATGGGAAGGTGTTTGGCCCCTATAGTGGAGATAGGAATCATCGACTTGCACCATGGAAGAGGTAAAGCGAGTCATCCGTAGGAAGGTATAAAAATATTAGAAAATAGGATTTACACGATTATTCTTATGTTGACCGTTATGATGGAACGATAACGCATGTGGAATAATACGCCACTAAGAATAAATATATGTATATATATAATATAAGAGAGGGGAGTTTAGAGAAAATAAAAAATGAGAGAAAAAGTAAAAATAGGAGATTGAAAGAAAAAGTAAAAATAGGACTTGAGTCTCGGGTATTACCCCGAGACGCCTACGTAGCCTATAGAGGCATCAAAGTCCACGTAGTTCGCATGAAAAATAAGGGGTGGGGTTTATCCCATAAATCCAACCGGAGGATTCTCTTATTTTTTTTGTGTGTAGAAAAAGTGTTTTAGTTGTGAGAAAAGTGTAAGAAAAGTATGAGAATTCCCGTTTGGAATTTATGAGCAAACCGTCTTTTTCTTGTTTTTTGGGTTTTTATTTATATGAAGATAAGAGATGTGCAATAATACAAAAATAAAAAGTGTATTAGGGTGTGTGAGATGATAATGTAAGTGCTAAGTAATAAAATAAGTTGTTGCGAATTTATGAGAATTTAAGGAGAGAGTTGAGAAAATTGGACTTTCTTGAAGATCTTTAGCTTGATCTTGAATGTTGGAGGGAAACCCTTAGACTTGTATGATGATGGAGGGTAGTGAATTCACCAAGTTTGATGAGAAGGATGATGAAAAGTGAAGGTTGGAAAGGGATTTGGGTGTGGAAATCACGCTGACTTCGAGAGAGGTTTTCTGGATTTGCTGAGAGTGATATCTATCAGATCTGGGCTCTTTCTTGCAAGTGAGGTCAGGCCTCCTTTTTATAGGCCCAAGTCATTGCCTATTGGCATAGCCCTAGTCCTGCCTATCGACACCTACCGATAGGCAGGGTCTGGAACCTGCCGTTTGGTAGTGTCTTTCAGGCCTTTTCGGAAAATCGACCGTAAAACACAAACTGTTCATCAGAATAGTGCACAGGGTAGACCGTTGGAAAGGTAATTAAGAGACCTTTGAAAGTCCTTTGAACTTATCCCGAGTTCTATAGGTGACTTTAGGTCAAATATAGCTTGGAATCATTCGTCGGTCCATTAGACGAGGAATCGTCGGACGTAAACGAATCGTTCGTCCGCATGGTAAGTCCGAATCATGCACGGGGCAGACCGTTGGAAAGGCTAGGAGATGTACTTAGACATTCCGGAGAGTTTGATCTGGTTTGGGGAGTTTACTTTGGTCAACCGAGCCCTGGAATCATTCAATGACCTTTCGAAGTAAAACGGGTCATTCGTCCATACCGTAAGTTAGAATCGCGCACGGGATGGACCGTTGGAAAGAGGTTTCAGTGTCCTTTAAAGATTCATTCAGTCTTGATCGAGTCTAAGAGTTAACTTAGTTCAAACAGAGCCCGGGAGCGCCCGGTGGCCTCCTGATTGAGTTTTGGCGGAAAATAGGTCGTTTGTCCATATGGTAAGTAGGAATCGCGCACGCAATGTACCGTTGGAAAGGGGTTTCAGTGCCCTTTGAAGATTCATTCAGTCTCAATCGAGTTGAAGACTTTGACTTTTGGTCAAACGGAGCCTGGGAGTGCCCGATGGCTTCTAGGTCAGTACTCGAAGTATGACCTGGGTTTGTAGTAATGAAGGGAGGTGCTAGGGACCTAAGCAGAGTTTAGGGGGTAACATAATGGGGTGTCTACACAAACATCTCACACTTGTATAAATTTAGTTGTGTCGTATACGTGCTTATCTCACCACCACAACGTATAAAAATGGGTCCTCAATGTTTTTTGGTCATATATATTGTTTATTGTAGCCACCCCATCCTAGGACCCCCTAATCACCTCATTAGGTCCCTAACACGCATCCACTCATCATAACCTCTAGGTTACACTTCGAGTATTGATCTGGAGGACACTGAGATCTCTCGGGCCCTATTTAATTTTGATTACCTCTCCAACCAAGTAAAACTTAATGAAACCTTTAAGAGCTCTGAATCCCCTTTCCAACCGTCTATCTTGTGCATAAATTGGCCTCACGATCCGCACGAATGATCCATTTTTCTCTGAGTACTGATCTGAAAGGTCACTAAGAGATTTTGGGCCACTTTTGTCCTTATTTAACTCTTCAAACTGAGCAAATATCAATGAAACTTCTAAGGGTTATGAATTACCTTTGCGATGGTTTGTTCCGTGTGGGAATTAGCCTCACGGTTTGCACGAATTATCCGTTTTACTCTAAAGGGCCACCGGGTGCTTTCGGGCTCCGTTTAACCTTAATCATCTCTCCAAATCGAGCAAAGCTCAATAAAATCTAAAAGGGATCTAAATTCGCTTTCCAACAGTCTTTACCATGAGATAATCGACCTCACGGTTGGCACGAATGACCCGTTTTCATTTGAAAACCCACTATCTAGAGGGCATTGGGTGCTTCCGAGCCATGTTTGACTTCGATTAATTATTTAACCTAAAAGTTTAATAATGGATTCTTGAAGGGATCTGAATTCCCTTTCCAACGGTCCCATATGTGCACAATTCGGACTTATGGCTTGCATTTTATACTCTTTTCCCAAAAACGTTTATTTTGGACTGCCTATAGACACCCCAGACCCCCTGCCTATCAACATAATTTCCTTGCCCAGGAAGGTAGGCTTTGTGCCAATACATAGGCCGGGGACCATGTCAATTAGTACCCCCAACCTAAAAAAGGCACTACATAAAAAGCCCATGACCTCACCCTTGAGGAGGCCCCTCTCAGCAGTCAACAAATATTCTCTCGAAATCAGAGCCTTCTCCTTTCCAAAAAAAAAAAATACATTTTCCAAATTTCTTTCACCTCACTTTTCTATTCATATCACCCTATTATATTACCTTCATACCACTACAAAAACCAGCCTACTTACCTTCTAAATTCAGTAATAAAGATTCATAAGGAGGTCCATTCCTCGCCCTCTTTTCTAGATTATTCATTTTAGCGTTATTATTCACTTTATTCTAATTTTGTGATATCTTCTAGTTTATTTTGTTATCTCACATAAAATAATCTTCATATTTATTATTAGTATTGCACACAAGTTATTTTCATAAAAACCCAAAAAATACAAAAAGGGGATTTATTCATAAATTCCAAAAGTAAGAATTCCATTTTTCTCACACTTTCACACATTTTCCTCCAAGAACACTCAAAGAGGAATCCTACATTTAGATTTATGGGTTGAATTCCACCCATATGCTATATTCAAACTATGTGGACTTTGTTTTCCCTTGGGCGACGTAATTATTTTGGTCCAATCCCAAGATTCGATATCTATTTTGTGAGTCTTGGGCTCCTATATATTTGTGTTTCACCTTACATGCACATTCGATCTTTCATAGTGATTCGTGATTCGGCAAACACTTACATTATATGTTTATTATCGTTTGCGGGTACACTCCTACGGATGGGTCCACTCCATCCATTTTATGATGCGAGATGGATAATTCCATCCGGCTATTTATATCATACACATGTACACATACATCATAGAGAAAAAAAAAGAGAAGATTAACATAGCCCATAAGAGATCGAAAGGGTGAAATAGGTGCCTAACACCTTCCTATTTCGTAACTTAGTCCCCGAACCTTTAAATCACTTGGTTTCATATGCATTAGTTTGACCTTGATGATGTTCTCTCTAGATGACAACATTATTTTTCCTATTTTTAGCAAAATAGGTTGGAGACTCCGTCTCTTCATGTTATTCCCATTTAATGATGGTCAATTTTATATCCTAGGCAGAACGCAAAAACACCAACATGAGTGGCAGAAAGAGGACCTCTGTATCCTCGAATCACCCACACGTGCATGAAGAGAAAGGAAGAGAAAGGCTGGATCATTTTCATCCTTCTCCCCCTCATCCCGACTTCGAGGTCGGGCCTGCGTTGGATAAATTCAACCCGAATGGTCACAGTGGCGACTCTATTAGGGACTTTCAAGAGTACTAGACTCTATTTTCTACATGGGTGTTACTTCTTTGCTCTCATGCTTTTCCTACATGTGTACATATACCTCCACTTATATGTTACCTTCTACTCTTATGCTTACTTCTTGTATATTTTATCTCATGATTATCTCTATCGTGATCTCTTCCCATGTATATATCACTCTTTACTTACTTGTACATCTCACCATGCTCCACCTTATACCCACTTGTATATATCTTCCATTCTCACTTCACACACTTGCACTTGTATATAATCTCACCTTTATTTATATGCTCCACACACCACTTATAGATCATCCACGCTTAGCTTCACTAGCACGCACCCTCACTTTTCTCACGTGTATATATGTCCATGCTCACTTACACATCTCACACACCACTAGTAGATGATATATGCTTAGTATCATTAGCGCTCACCTTCACCTGTATATATTCACATTTCCACTCACACTATTCCCATGTCACGCTCTCACTTTGCGCATACATCTCACTCAATTGTATATTCACATGCTTCCCTATCACCATGCTTATTATAGTCATCATGCTCTATGTTAGATTTACTTTCATTTCTTGATATTTGTCTATTCTACCTCATAGTGATAGTATTCCCTTTACTTAGCATATAGTAAAAAATCTCCACAAGATACTAATAAAGACTCATGTATTTTTGCACACTACATCACCAGAGCATGGCAATATTGACCAAAATTTATTCCTTACTTGGGGTCACTTCGTGATGGGTGTCGACCCTATGGGGCATGGTTAACCTAAGCGATATGATTCTCACCTTCTATTGGCCTCATACATTCCACAAATATCAAACGGTTCCCCCCGCGTTGTACTGCTTAATCGAACTCACGACAGGAGGTATATAATAAGGAACTCATTCACGTATGTCGAGTATATTGAATTTTCTATCACATGTACTGCCTCCACGAGGTATATCATGAGGCAATTCATTTACACTCAGATATATTAAATGGCTTGTTCACGTATACCGATGAATGATTTCCTTTATAGGTAAGAGCTATATCGTGGAAGTCATGCCAAAGGGGGGAACCCTTCCACTAACCCACCAAATGCATAAACCTCATACAGGAGTCAACCTTAGGACACTTGTAATTAGTTTGTTGGTTACTACACGAAACTCTGTCAAAATTTTGGGTCGCCATACTGCCCGAATTTTCACGTTGTTTAATTATTTTTTAAAACAAGACAGATCCATGAGCCTGAAAACAAGTCAAACCATGTCTTATATCTTATACTCTATCTTTTACCCCAGGCTCGGGTCCTATCTGGCATTTTCCTTCCATTTAGGAAAACCTAAATATAAGAGAAACCTAATAAAAATAAACATGCTGAGGTTTTTCTCTTTTTCCCTCTTTTTCAAAACAAAATATCGAAAATACTCTCTTTTCCTTAAAAATAAACCAAAATCATTTTTCCCTTTGCATACTCGATTTTTGCCTGGCTCCCTAATGGCTTCGGTCTTTTGTTAAATTACCCCGAGCTCCACTGCTTCCTCTACTGCTTCGACCAAATTTGAGATCTACCTCCAAAATTTATTCATAGAGAACACATATCAAGCACCGAATGTTTAGCCATATCTGATGGCCATCCTACCTCCGCGTAGTACCAAAACTAATGACCATGAATCAGAGATATCTACCCAAATTTATGCCTACCAAAATACCCCACATCTCCATAATCTCACTCAAACCCCTTAAAGTTTTCCCATTCCCTCTCCTATACCCTACAAGCTTTGTTGAACAAGCTATGTCGCTCCTGACGTGATCCTGTATTACCATATGCAACCGACCAGAGGGTGAAGGTGTGGAATTGGCTGTAATACTAGATCAACCTCGAAGGTTTAGGTTAAAACTGCCCGTAGAGATGGATGTTGACTACGAGAAGTTCGGTAGTCTATTTATGGAAGCCTGAAAGTGGGCTTGAGAATCAAACGAATGGGTGGTACCCATAAAATAAATCATTCTGGATGATGTCATGCAGACCTTTTCGGATATGTTTCTCCATAAATGAGAATTATGTAGCATACCTAAGTTGCTCACAACCTTTAAACTCTAGGGATGACTGGTCCCTTTTGAGTAGGAAGACATGTTTGATGAATCCATGGATGTTGTTGAATGCATCGATTACTCTTGGCAGGAGGACATCATTGCCACTGGCTAGGGTGATGACTTTAAAAGCTCAAATGATGAATCCAAGGGAAAATACTTCCCATTTTATGGATTCTCTGAATCGTGGTATGACCCCACTGAGAAAAAGATGATACTGGGGCTAAAGATCTTCTTTCAAGATAACAATACCTTAAGCGAGGAATGGAAGCATGAGGTGAAACCTTTAACTAATGAGATAATGTAAAATAGTGAAAACTTTAAGGGTAACAACACAGAGGATTTATTCGACCTGCAAACACTAGGGCTGAGTCTTTAAATGATTCACCAAGAAGCAGCTACTTCAGACCCATCCTTCAAGATTATAACCTCTGAAACACCTCTTCTTAACTGGCTTGCCATTTCGGTCCAGCCTACTAAAACCCATCCAAACCTTGCAATTCACCCTATTTGAGAAATCTCTGAACTTATCAATGTTTTTCCTATTTCTAATATCATTGTAAACGAGGGATCTTTTTATGAGGTTCTTAATGTTGTATTCCCTGAGAATGCAATAAACAAAGATTTTAAGTATCTTGCTATGCCTTACATTAATTTCATTGATTTTAATAGAACTTTTGATGATGATGATTTTGAAAATGAACAATTCTTAACTAATCTCCATAAGGAAAATAATAAATAACATAACCACATTCAGACTAATGATGTTGAGGCTATTTTTATTAACCTCGGTTCTAGTATTGAGAACCTCATAAAAAGAGCATACGCATTTGAAGAGACTATATTCCCTCAACGAGCATAAGTTTATGATAGGGTCCACCCTCAATGAGCATGAGTAGGCACAATTTGAAGAGATTTTAAAGGAGTTCGTGGACGTCTTTGCATGTTCCTACAATGATATTCGCAATATTAAATCTGAGATAGCTCAGCACGAGATCCCCAGATTCTCAGAAAGGAAATCTGTTAAGCAAAAATTGAGGAAGCTCCGAATTGAATGGTCCCTCAAGCTCAGAGAAGAAGTTGTTAAACAACTGAACGTGGGTTTCATTCGTGTAATAGAATACCCTACATGGCTTGCAAATATCGTCCCTGTGCCGAAATGGGAGGAAAATTTTGCATGTGTGTTGACTATCAAAATTTGAACGATGATACCCTTTTCCCAACATCGACATGATTGTGGAAAATATGGCCAACCACACCTTCAAATCATTCGTCGACGGATTTGCTGTCTACAACCATATGAAGATACACCCTGGCCACCACGATAAATCTACCTTCTTCACCCCATGGGGAATCTTCTGATACACCGTCATGCCATTTGGTTTAAGAAATTCTAGGGATACCTCAAAGGGTCGCTACAACTATCCTGCACGACATCATCTATAAAGAAGTCGAGGTCTATATTAACGACATGATCATCAATTCCAAAACTCAGGAAGGTCATATCCCCACCGTGAGAAAATTCTTTGAACGATTGCAATTGTACCAGATGCGGATCAACCCGTAGAAGTGTGTCTTCGGTGTCCCTAAAGGAAAACTCCTTGGATTTATGGTCAGTGAGAAAGGAATTGACCCTGACAAACTAAAAGATATACTCGAGATGACACCATCCAAAATAGATAAAGAAGTATAAGGATTCATGGGTAAGCTGTAATACATCAGTCGGTTCATCAGCCAACTGACCTCTTTCTAGGAACCCATTTTCAAACTTCTCTGGAAGGACTTAACCAGAGTTTGGAATGAGACATGCTAAAAAGCCTTTGACCAAATCAAGCGATACCTCACCCGACCTCCGGTTCTCATGCTTTTGTAGCTAGGTCTCCCCCTCCTCTTATACTTGACTGTCACCTATACTGCATTAGAGGTTTTACTGTCCTGATACATTGAGAAATCCCTCAAGGAAAGAGCTATCTACTATGCTAGTTGAAAGTTAGTCGAGTACAAAGTCAACTACAATGCCTTGTGTTGGAGCAGAAGTCCAAGGGTCTATTAAAAATGCGTATAGATCGAACTACAAAAAAATTACATATACGTGAAATCCTACAAGGCAGAATTAGGATTTACCTATAAGATCTCTTTGATTTGGTATCGTCTTATCACGAATAGAATACGATGATAGTCGATCTAAAATGCAACCCAGATGCACCTCACGATCTTCTACTATATTCCTGATATGAACATTCACGAGCAGAGGGTGGTCTCTAACTTGGTGACCACCTTATTTTCTCCTATTTTCTCTTTGATTCCTCCCTTTCTCACAAGTCCGAAAATGGGTCTTTAAAGTATCAAAGAGTGACGGATAGGTTAAGAAATAATTATCCTTAGGTTCATATATATAGGTTACAGTAGGGAACCTAAGGAGAGATAAAGATGTGGCTCCTAATAGGCCTGAAAAAACCTAAATCTTCCCGATTTCTAATCATAGTCTCTTAATTATAATTAATACCACTAAATAATTAAAATTTCAACTCCACTCCTTAACTTAAAATTATATTTCGATCTCCTCAATAGTAATTACTTAATTTTCCCCATGTTAAGGTTACAGATACCCGTTAATAAATTAAATTACTGATAATTTATTTGATTAACTTCTTTAAGTCCCTGAGCGACCCAACTTAACTTTTTTATAGTGTCGGATCAATATAATCCACCTGAAGGGTTTAACATATACAAAACTTACAAGCATCTCATAAGGGTATCACCAGTCTCTATACTGAGATGTGGATTCCATCTATTAAAGACTTTAACCATACAATAATCACCTTTACCCAATGTATCAAGATTATTGTTCCAATAATAAATCCCACCTAATAACTCAAAGCAATAAATAACTAGTGCATGTGTCCATCAATCATATCCGTAAGTATAGAATGAGATAATACTTACGCTCGATGTGTTCACCTCTCTAATGGCTCCTGGGTTCCTTTGAGTTAGAAACAACACCGCTATTATCACAATAAAGTGTAATAGTTGATTAAACTAAAGGTACCACTCCTATATCCATTAAGAATTTTCTAAGCCATACTGCTTCCTTAGCTGCCTCAGAGGCTTCCATGTATTCATCTTTCATGGTGGAATCAATAATGAAGGATTGATTGATACTCGTCCAACCAATGGCTCCACCTCTTAGGGTAAACACATATCGAGAGGTAGAATTTCTGGAATCTCTATTAGACTGAAAATCTGAGTCGGTGTACCCAATGGGTACTAGACTCTCTGCCTGGTAAACTAGCATATAATCTTGTGTTCTTGTTAGGTACTTTACTATATGCTTTACCGAAGTCTAGTGTTCTTAACCAGGGTTAGACTGATATTTACTAACAATGCCAACAATAAAGAAGATATCAGGTCTAGTGCATAACATATCATACACATGGCTCCGAATCCTAAAACCA
The DNA here is from genome assembly GCA_949130495.1 of Sambucus nigra. NCBI lineage: Eukaryota > Viridiplantae > Streptophyta > Magnoliopsida > Dipsacales > Adoxaceae > Sambucus > Sambucus nigra. The sequence goes on from OX422208.1 coordinate 592,788,498, forward strand.
TAAAGGATACCTTTAATTTTCTCTATCTCATCAGATGTCTTTAAGACACTGATACTTGGAAAAAGATATTCCATGTTATAAAGGGAGTAACCCTTTCTTGGAATCTTTCATTCTAAATCTGGCAATAATGGAATCGATATAAGTTGCTTGTCATAAACCTATATCTTATTCTTACGATCATGCGTAAGATTGATCCCAAGGATATGACAAGGATTTCCTAAGTATTTCATATTGAATTGGCTGGACAACCACACTCTAATTGAAGACAACACTCCAACATCATTTCCAATGAGAAAAATGTCATCTACATATAATACTCAAAACACCACTATGTTTTCGTTGCATTTCTTATACACATAAGACTCATCTAAACATTGATCAAAACTAAAATATTTGATTGCCTGATTAAAATAAATGTTACAAATTCTAGATGCTTGCTTAAGTCCATAAATGGACTTCTCGAGATTACATAATTTATCCTTTTAGCCTTGGGTAATAAAATTGCCTGGCTACACCATATAGATACACTCATCAAGATTCCCATTAAGAAATGCAGTCTTGACGTCTATTTGCCAAATTTCATAATCGAAATAAGTCGTAATGGATAAGAGAATTCAGATGGACTTCATCATAGCTACAGGTGAGAAGGTTTCCTCATAATCAATGCCCCTTTTTGGGTAAATCCTTTCGCAATAAGCCTTGTCTTTAAGGTATCAACCTTCTCGTCCACCCCTATTTCCCTCTTATGCACTCACTTACATCCTCTGGGTTTATCCCTTTGAGAGGATATACAAGACTCCATACCTAATTATAATACATAGATTCCGTTTCAAAATTTATAACTTTAAGTCAACGTTCTGCATCTTTATCTTGGATACCCTCATTATAGTTATAGGGATCTACTTCAAGTTCATCAGGGCCTTATCATAAGACTCTCCCAAAAACATAAATCGTTCAGGTTAATGTATAACCCTCCTACTACGACGAGGTAGTCCCTATGATAGTGTACTTAAGTCAACACGTAGTGTTATTTCATCTTGTATTAGTGGTGTTGAATAATATTGTTGGTTCCCTCATAACTCTTCAAGAACATCTTTAATTCTGGGTTTATGATCCATCATATAATTCTCTTCTAAGAATAGGGCATTGGTGCTAACAATGACCTTCTGATCCTTAAGATCATAGAATATATAACCCCTAGTTTCCTTAGGATATCCTACAAAGAAATAAACTTTTGATCTTGATTCTAACTTATTAAGAGCTCTCTTTAACACATGTGGTGGACTACCCCAAATCCGAATATGTTTTATACTAGGCTTGTGCCCAATCCACAATTCCTTGGGTGTAGTAGAGACTTCCTTTGAATGTACCAAGTTCAGTAAATAAATAGTCGTTTCTAAAGTATGTCCCCAAAAAGAATTTGGGAGATCTGTATAACTGAACATGGACCTAATCATATCCAAAAGAGTCATGTTCCTCCTTTTTGCTACACCATTTTGCTGAGGCATACCAAGTGCAGATAATTGGGATGTGATCCCTTGATGTTCTTGATACTGCCTAAACTCCCCTAAGAGGTACTCGCCACCATGATCAGATTGTAGTGTCTTGATACTTTTACTTTGATGCTTCTCCACTTCTGCCCTATACACTTTGAATTTTTCAAAGGCTTCATACTTATGGTTCATTAGGTAAACATGCCCATACCTTGAGTAATCATCTATGAAAGTCATAAAATACTCAAAGCCACCTCTTTCTCGGGTTATCATCAGCCCACATAAATCATAATGAACCAATTCTAATAGTTCTTTGGCTCTGCATCCCTTGGCTGAGAAATGCCTATTGGTCATTTTACCTTCTAAACATAATTCACAAACTAGAAGTGCCTCCACTTATAGTGAGCTCAATTGCCCACTTTCTACTAGTCTACGAATACTTTTTGGATTAATATGACTTAAGCGTAAGTGCCAAAGATATGTTTGGTTCACTAAGGATGGTTCCTTTCTCTTTAAATTTGGTCCAATTGAATTATACAAAATATTAATTTGTTGTGTGGGAGAGATAGTATTAATAATATAAAGATTATCAACTAATATACCAGAACAAATAAAATATTTATTTTTCTTAATAATCTCGAGTTTATTAAAAGTACTGAATATCTATAAAAGGCTAAACAAAGAACTGAAATCATATTCCTCCTAATGGAAGATGCATAAAGAAATTCTTTTAAAAGTAAATTCCTATCATTATTAAAGCTTAAATGAATGTCTCCCACAACAATTGCAACTACTCTCGTAGCATCTCCCATAGTCAGATAAATGTCTCCAACACTTAGTCACGTGGTTACTTGGAACCCTTGTAAAGAATTTTATACATGATTAGTGGCTCCCGTATTTACACACCAGGTACTCGTAGTACAAACCACAAAACATTATTCAACGAGAAATAAATGAAATTTACCTTCGTTGTTCAATTTATTATGGAAAACTGGACAATTGTTCTGCTTACAATAGAAACACTTGCCCTTGGGCTTTTTCACACCTCCCTGAAGCCCACGAGCTAGTTGAGGGACCGTAACCTATTTTTAATCCTTATTCTTCTTTTTATTATTGCCCATAGGCTTAGAAGTATAACCATTCTCAGCAAAAAAAGCTCTTACTGACTTCTTGATGAGACCCTCAACTGCTTGTAGTTCTTTAAGTAGTTTCGCCAAAGAGTAAGAAAGTTTGTTTATATTATAATTTAGGCGGAACTGTTTAAAGGACTCAGGCAATGTGTGGAGAACAATATTGACCCGAGTTTTCCCATTGATTTCATCTCCAAGGATTTCAAGCTCATTAAGAAGAGATATCATCCTTAAATTATGTCCCCTCATTAGGGTCCCTTCAGCCATGTTTGTGTTCATGAGTTCTTTTATGACAACTTGCCTTACATCACGATTTTGATCCCCAAACATATCTTTGAGGTTCAGCATCATGTCATAGCCATAGTTCATCGACTGATGTTGATGTTGCAGGACATTTGACATAGATGCCAAAATTTAACACCACGCCATCTCATCAGTCTTGATCCATTTATGGTAATCCTAGGTTTCCTTTTCAGTTGCCCCCTCACCAGGTTGTTAAGGAGAGATCTCATAGAACACAAACTTGTACCATTCAGCAGTCAACACAATATCCAAATTCCTTTTCTGTCAATGTAATTAGGTCCAATTAATTTGTTTTCCTTGAGGATGACAACAAGTGGATTGAAAGAGCTCCCCATATTAATAATGAGAATCAAATAATAAAATAAATTATTATAGGGCATAAAACCTTTAAAATTCTAAATTAAAATTAATGTTCCCTCTATTAATTTTAAAAGAATTAGTTGGCCTCCCGATTACCATTTGAATAGTATTCCTCTTTAAAGAACCTATTTTCTAAAAAAAATTAGGCAGACTTATTCCTTTTAATTTTATTATCTAGACAAAATCTATGTCAAAATAAAATCAAATAGCTGATACTTTGGTCCCACAAAATCATAACATTCCTCTTTAGAGAACCTACCATTATTTTATGTTTAATTGTATACCACCCACTACTTTTAGATCGTCTCATATCACATAGACTTCTCCTTTGGGGGCTGCCGATGTGAATAATGAATCCAAAATTACCTTTAAGAAAATTTATATTGACTACCATAATAATTAGCATTCCTCGTTGGAGGACCTACTTATTATTAAAGGTTTGCAAATCGTTGATGGAGACCATGGAATTTTCTCTTGGAAAATTCCCTCTCACACTTAGTAATTTAAAAAAAAAACTTTGTGAGGGTTATAAAAATCGATATGTCCAATTTTTAATTAATTTGAAAAAACCAGGACATTTGATATATTTCCAAAATTACTGGGATATCCATATTTTAATATATCAAGCAAATGTGTGACAACTGGATTTTTTTTAAATACCCTTCATCGTTAAAAAAAGACTCAACTACACGTATTAATGTCCACAATTCAAATTATTATGAATTATTCATATTTAGCATCTACATGATTTAAGTCCAGTGGGTATTCCAAGTTGTCCATAATTCTAAGGGAACCGTTAACACATATTAACAACCCAATAATTAAAATATGAATAATAAAGACATAAATCAACATAAATAAAAAACCGAGATAAATAAGGATTCCCGACTATTATGGTTAAAATACAACTCTATCATAAATTGGAGTTTTCAACAATCATCCTTGAACCCAAACACTTCATGTTGCCACTAGACGACACGGGCTTACACCAATCTAATTTATATGCCAAAAACTACCTCCGATCACCGATCTGGTTTCACACTCCTCTATTAACAATCACGATCAAAACAATAATAATTTACACATGTCCTATGCCTCCATGAAGAAGTTCACATTCTATATCAATATTACCTTAATCCTTATAAAAAAAAATAACCACGAATAAACCATCGTCGGATCCAATCACATAAAACAAAACCATAAATATGTTACCATAATGGTGGGATTAGATCGCTGCAAAACAAAAGTTAACATAGATCCATATTCTACTCAACATCCATGCACCTATATGTTTATTTTAGTTGGACGACTTGGATGAATTCAACCTATACGCGGTATTAATAGGGTTCTGATACCAATTATTAGAGTGAAAGTCCAAGGGTCTATTGAAAATGCATATAGATCGATCTACACAAAAAATTACACATACATGAAATCCTATAAGGCAGACTTAGGATTTACCTACGAGATCTCTTTGATTCGATATCGTCTTATCACGAACAGAATACGATGACAGTTGATCTGGAATGCAAGCCCAGATGCACCTCACGATCTTCTACTATATTCCTGATATGACTAGTCACGAATAGAGGGTTGGCTCTTACTTCGTGACTACCTTATTTTCTCCTCTTTCCTCTTTGCTGCCTCTCTTTCTCACAAATCCAAAAATGGGTATTTTGAGTATCAAAGAGTGACGGCTAGGTTAAGAAATAATGAGCCTTAGGTGAATATATATAGGTTACAATAGGGACCCTAAGGAGAGTTAAGGACATGGATCCTAATGGGCGTAAGAGAACCTAGTCCTTCCCGAGTTCTAATCACAGTCCCTTAATTATAATTAATACCACTAAATAATTATAATTGCAACTCCACTCCTTTACTCAAAATTATATTTCGAGCTCCTCATTATTAATTACTTAATTCCCCCCACATTAAGGTTACACATACCCGTTAATAAAATAAATTACTGATAATTTATTTGATTAACTTCTTTAAGTCCTTGAGTGATCCAAATTAACTTTTTTGTAGTGTCAGATTAACATAATCCACCTACAGGGTTGTTGAATGCATCGATTACTCTTGGCAGGAGGACATCATCGCCACTGGCTGGGGTGATGACTTTGAAATCTCAAATGATACATATAAGGGCGAAGACGTCCCATTTTATGGATTCTCCAAATCGTGGTATGACCCTACTGAGAAAAAGATGAAATTGGGGCTAGATATCTTCTTTCAAGATAACAACACTGTGAGTGAGGAATGGAAGCATGAGGTCAAACCGTTGACTGATGATACTATGGAAAATATTGAAAACTCTTAGGGTAGTGACACTGAGGAGTCATTTAACCTGCAAACACTAGGGCGGAGTCTCTGAATGATTCGCCAAGAAGCTGCGACGTCAGACCCATCCTCCAAGATTACAACCGCCGAAACACCTCTTCTTAACTAGCACTCCATTCTAATCCAACCTACTAAAACCCAGCCAAACCCTACTACTCAACCTATTTAAGAAATCCCCGAACTTGTCACTCTGTCTCCTATATCTGATATCATTGTAAATGAGGCCTCTTTATATAAGGTTCTCAATGATATATTCCCTTAGAATGAAATAAAAAAAGATTTTGAGTATCTTGCTATACCTTACATTAATTGCATTGATTTTAATCGAACTTTTTATGATGACGATTTTGAAAATGAACAATTCTTAACTGATCTCAATATGGAAAATAATAAATAACATAACCATATTCAAACTAATGATGATAAGGTTATTTTAATTAACCTCAGTTCGAGTATTTATAACCTCATAAAAAGAGCATAAGCATTTGAAGAAACTGTATTCCCTTAACGAGCATAAGTTTAAGATAGGGTCCATCCTCAATGAGCATAAGTAGGCACAATTCATAGAGCTTTTAAAGGAGTTCGTGGACGTCTTTACATGGTTTTACGATAATATTCTCAGCATTAAACCTGAGATATCTCAGTATGAGATCTACAGATTCTCATAAAGAAAACCTATTGAAAATGCGTATAGATCGAACTACAAAACAAATTACACATACGTGAAATCCTACAAGGCAGATTTAGTGATATGCCCTAAGTGTGACCTCGGCTCGGATACATTGATATGCCCCAAGTGTGACCTCGGCTTGGAGACACCAACCTCGACCGAGATCATGGCCGACATTGGACAAGCCTTAGGCCTGCGGCATCAGCCCTCGGCCATAGCAAGGTCGGCCCATGCCGACACTACCACCAGCCTCTCGAAGGAACATCGCATGCATCACAAGGATCAACAGCATTATCGTATACCTAGGAATGGCAACCTCGGCCAGATATAGGCCGAGCTCGCAAGAAGCCACCAGCAACCTCATCAAGACATTAGCCGATGCTCCAAACACACCAGCTCAACCTCGGCTGGTGTCCGACCTCGTCCATTGTCTTGGATAGGATTAAGCTGAGACCTCCATGGTCACCTCGGACTGAACGAGCATCTAGATTTACCAACCTCGGCCTCTCCCAGGCCGAGGTCATACACCAATCACAATAGCCGAGCATCTGTTGACATTTGGATAAGGGCACGTGGACAAATATCAGTTATAACAAGATTATTCCCCACACGCGGGGAGAATATTTCATCATCATTCTCTACTTGTGACAGTGACAGATGGATTTCCCATATTGGTGAGGCAAACACACACATGCACATTACATGCATGGGGGGTACATTACACCCCCTAGGTACTATATATAGAGGTCATCCTCTACCTTGCAAAGGATCCGAAATTGGTAACCCTAGCTGAAATTCTGTCTTATAGACACAGTAGAGAGAGAAAGTGAGCTTATGTGTATTGTATCCATGGCCATCAGTGCCTTATTACACTGAGGTTATTCACACACAGTGGACGTAGGCCAATTTAGGCTGAACCACTTATATTCTGGTGCTCTCTCCTCTTCTCCTCATCTCACTCTCCTACCTTTTACGTAACTATGCTGCCATTGTTGTTCTTAGATTGAGCTTGAAAACACCTTACCTGGTGGTGCTAATTCTAGCATCATCATTTAGGATTTACCTACGAGATCTCTTTGATTCATTCTCGTCTTATCAGATCAACTTTCATCATATTATGTTCGTGATAAGATGAGATCAAATCACCATTACCCAATGTATCAAGATTATTGATCCAATAATAAATCTCACCCGATAAGTCAAAGTAATAAATAACTAGTGCATGTGTCCATCAATCATAGCTAGATTAAGAGCCTTGAGTAAACCTTATAATCACGAGGTGTACATTGTCTTATCAAATTAGTATAAAAATAATGACCTGAAATTGGACCCATTTAATACACACAAAGTGTACTAGCACAATAAGTTGAAACTATATCATCTCCTGTAATTAAGATAGACATACTAAAATATTTTTCTACAATCCTACTGATGGTGTGTCCAGTTCCATCTATAACTATGAATGATAAAACTTGTATTCTACAAGAACTGGTGACACCTACTCAGCAGAATAAAAGACATTGGGAATATATAAAATAATGCAAACATTATTTTCATACATGATTCTCATAAAAATAGGAATAACTGATTATATTATAACAATAAATACGTAACTAAAACTATTACATAAAGCATGGTTTTAGTCTACTTCTTTAACTCCTTGGAGAAAGCATGTGCCGCCGTGGTCTGGGTCACGTAAATGTTACGATATTACATGCTTGCAATGCTCATTAGACTGGTATCTCGAATGGATCCCATAAAATACTTTCTAGAGAAACCCAGTCTTTCAAGCCGAATGACCCGCTGGTTGATGTTGCTAGCCGAGTTTGATGTTATGTACGTCACACAGAAATCCATGAAGGGAGAGCCACTCTGACTACCTTTTCAATCATCCTATGGATGGAACCGAGGTTTGGGACTCTAAATTTCTAGACTTAGACATCTTATGCCCTTCTCAAGAGGATCTCATATGGAAGATGTTCTTTAACAGAGCTCCAATAAGAAAAGTTGGTATTGGGATACTCATGATCGCTCCTAATGACCCACACACACAAATTTCCATGAAGATAGACTTCCCTTGCACCAAAACCATGGCATAATATGAGGCATGCATTGTAGGGATGAAGATCGCCCTCGAAAAAAGAAAAAAGCACAAAGACGTCTATGGGGACTCTGCCCTTATTATCAGATAAATTCTCAGAAAATGGAAGGTCAAAGACTAGAAGATCCTACCCTTCAATGCCCGCCTAGAAGAATTTTCCTCCCAATTCAAAGATGTCACCTTCCATTACCTTCCTCACTCAAAGAACAATCTAGTCAATGCACTACCAACCCTGACCTCCATGATTGTGAATGTTGTGTGATATCTATTGTTTATGGATTCGGAAATTTCCAATCAAAGACTTATTTAATTAGATGTTAACTTTAAATTAAAATTAATTAATCCCTAAAACATGCATCTAGTTGTATAAATCATTCCATCACAAATAAACATAAATTGTTGACACACAGATTTCAGAAAAAAATCCCCTGCAAGGGCAAAACCTTTATTTCAATAAATGTAACAACACTTAAAGAAATATGCAATGAATATTCTGCATAACACTCACATAGGCCTCAAACTAGAATCAACAATGGATTAACCGCAATAAACTCACAAGAACTGCAGCTATATCTTCAGCAAGGCATACCCTCAAGCATCCCTAAGTGACCGCAATCATCAACTAGCACCTCTCTCAAGAGATACTAATTCAGTAGTAGAGAAATCTTCCCTACAAGAGAAACTTCAACAAGATCATATCTTGGGCTCCAAAAAAATTCACTAAAATAATTGGGATGATTTGTGAATTTAAAAAACAAAGTTAAAAACCCCTACAAATGAAGCCTTACAATTCTGCAGATTGCAGTTTCGTTTTCGCCAAAGTCTTCTAAAGAGAAAAGGACTCAAGAATCAACTATTTATAAAAAATTGAGTAGGCGTCCTCATTTGAACAATAACTCAATGTTGTTTGAACGACAGTACATGTCGCTTGATGGCTCCTTCCAGAGACCTTCTAAAGATAAAAAAATATGCAAAACAATACAGGGTCGTTAGATGTAAAAATCAAGCGAGATTTCACGCAATATACATTGTTTCTTGAAGTTCTCATTCGAGAGACAACTCCATGTCATTTAAACGACATAAGAATGTCATTTGAACAACCTCAACAAAAAAATATTTTTCTTTTAAAACTCCCCCTCCAAGACTTGGAAAAATTATTTTCATGAAAAAAGACGCCTCAGATGTTTAAAAACATGTTTAGAAAAATATCCCAACACTTTAAATGAAACATTAAGGGACTTAAAAAAACCTTACCAAAATCTATCTCGCAGAGGCTTGATTGTTCAAGAACTTTGATATACGGATCCGCCTTGATTTATGTATGATCTGGAACTTTCTTCAATGGGTAAAGTGGTATACGACATACTCAAATGTAAAACGGAATGTGTAAAATATGTCCTTACAAATCTCCCCCTATGTTTATGGTGGTACAAGCTAAAAACATTTGAATTATCAAATCAAATGTCCTATACAAATCTAATATGCTCCCATGAACCTTAAAGTGAAAAGGTACCAAAAATGCAAGTCTTTTAAACTTTCTTCAATAATCTTCAACTTGAAATCTTCAAATATCTAACGTTTCTTTGTCATCATCAGGGTTAGTAAAATAATTATCATCAACATTTGTACCTACACGCATGAGACAAGAAATAAATACCTTCGTGATGTATCGAGTTTGAAATGAGATAAACATAAATCAAAACAAAGATCAAATCTCAAATCTTCTCCCCCATAATTTAACCCCCCCCCCCCCATTAAACCATAATTCGTTCTCCCCCTTTTTATTTATCCGAAATAGACAGAAAAAGAATAAACAAAAATAAGCATGGAGTGTCATGACAAGCAAAGCAAATCAACAATGATCATCCAAGGATAAACTTGAAAGCATTCACTAACTATTTTTATTTATTTTTAAATAATTTACAGAAAACATCACACACCATGAATTTACACTAAGATAACCAAATGATGGATACATAATGAATGGGTGTGAACTAATTCGATAGGAAGATCAATTAAATCAAGCATAACATATGTGCACGATGAATTGGGTACTCCTAACGAATGAACTCGAAATCTCCCTTAAGTGTTAAAAAGTGAATTTATATGTCATCGACTCAATCTATCAACATATCAAAGTCAAGAATGATTTCGACACTAATAACGTTTAAAACTATGTAATGCTTTTTCAAGACTTTGTCAGGACGTGCAAACCCGTTGACTAATTTCAAACTAAACACCCTCATAAATAATAAATCTTTTAATTTTCTATTGAGGTGATCTAAAACGTAATGGACCCTTTTTGGAATATATATCTTTTTATTTCCTTTAAATGTTTTTGGGCTCTTTTCAACCTCTTTGGACCTTGGCTACTTTTTAAAATGACACACTTTTTAGGTCCTATTTAAATGGTGGCTTAATCGTAAAGGATATGAGTAACTTTCTTAGCCCTTCCCCATTCCCGCATCATTTTAAACATAATCCTCATTGGTAATGTTTGTTACATCCACTATTTTCATTGTCAAATTTTATTGCATTTGGTTCATTTTAAAGACATGATTGAGATGGAAACATTTCGACCAACATGTGATAGACAAGTATAAAAATAAAATAAATCTGTGTAAGTGTGCATTAAAGGAAATTATGAGTCAAACATATAGGTGGTAATCAACTAAAACAACCCAATGACGTAAAGCATAAAAAATGAAATGATGACGCATATCAAAATACTATCAAATAGTTATATGGATATGGAATGATGTTATGAGTTGGTCATCCGAAATGTCCATTCATTAATGGTGTAAAACGAAATACAAAGATATTTTTTTCTTTTTCCAAATATTTTTTCAAAATAAAATCTTTTTGTCTTTTTTAATTTTTCACAAAAATAGAAAATCTTTTTGTATTTTTCCCAAAATTTTCAAAAACAAAACTCTTTTTGGTTTTTTGAAAAATATATCAAAAATGGAAAATATATACAAAACTAGTGCACACTAGCAATAGGCATAAAATAGCATCATGAAAATCATCCTATGCTAGCAAATAAGTCTAAACCTCAACCGTTAGGTGCGGTGGAGTTTTCTAAAGGTGGTGACATCCTATGAAAAACATACATCAAATCATGTGAAGTTTTGACCAAAAATTTAACTTGCTCTCGAATATGTGCAAACTCTCTCATGTAATCATCTGAAGCATAATGTGTGGGTGGGTGGGTGAGAACATATGGCAAAAATCTGTGTGACACACTACCCAACTTAAAGAAAAATTCCCTCTAGTGTCCTCTCTTCTTGGAATGGGTTCAAACATACACGGGCCTAGGAACACCTCTCTCAAAATCATCTATGGAGCACTCTCCTATCCAAAACGGGACGCTTAGGTGGGTTGGGTTGAGATCCATATTGATCAATCACAAACTCGGGATCTGGCTTGGGTGCAACATGAGAAGTGGATGCACCATCATAATCTATTCCTAGTCTCTCAACATTACCCAAAGAGGGGCTGAGGAGCATATTTCCTACCTTCTTAGATGTGTCCTCTATAGTGACCTTTACCTCCCGGGAATATTCAATATCTCTCTATAGTTGTGACGCATGGGCTTCAAGTTCACTCTTTTCCTGTCCTACAATGATCAACTACTAACTAAAAATGACCTTCACCTTCACAAGTTAACTCGTCGACACCTCAAATCCCCTCAAAACTTTTAATTTGTCTCTCTAAATATAACACCTTAAGACCTAATTTTTATTCAACTTCTTCTTCTTTAGGGTCTCAGGGTACAAATATCTAATAACTATTTGGAGCTCACTCTCACACTCGCTAGAAACACTCAAATCATCATCGGGGCTCTCACGTGCATAATTATCCTCATCGTCATGGGACAAACTAGGTGTGCTCACATGACTAGCTAAAAAGTCAACAAACATCCCATGTGAAGACTCATCCCCAGAATCATTCACCACTTCCTCACTATCTCTAAGAGTGGCTGGAATGGCAACTTTCTTTCTCTTTCTCTTTAGCCAAGTAAGACATTCAAACGCTCTCTTCTTCCTCTTTCTCTTTCTCAACACTCTCTTTAGCCTCATCTTTCTTTTTATTTTTCTCAAAAAACTTTTTATTGGACAAATTTTCTTTTGAAAATATGAGAAAATTTTTAGCAAGCATGGCCACGTCATCAAAATCAAACTCACCCTCAGAATCGGACACACAAACTTTTACTTTCTTTTTCTTCTATCTTTTGGACACTTCCTAGATTGGGCTCCAAGTGCTATCCCTCTATCTTTAGGCTTGACAATGTCAGGAAACATGTCAATTTCATATGTTTGGAGGTCTCCTACTAGTTTTGTAACTTAAGATTACTCAAATTTATTAAGGAATTCAACACAGTCACTTCTGGGATAAAACGTTTAGGCAACGATCTCAAAATATTTTCAACCACTTATGCATCAGGTATGTGGTCACCAAGATTAAAACTAGTGTTGACAATATCAGACAAACGTGCATAAAGCTCATCAAAGCACTTAGATTAAAACACGGTAATAGTTTCAAATTGAGTAGTTTGCAACTTACACTCTTTTACTGCATTTTTTGCTTCATGGGTAAGTTGTAAAACATTCCATCCTTATTTTGACATGGTGCACGTCATGATACATAGGAACTCGTCAGGGGTGACAAATCTGAAAATTAAACTTAGCCCTTAAGAATTAATAGTGATCCATTTAAATTCATCCTTAGTCCAGTCAGTTAGTCACATGTTTAAGATTAGTGGCATTATTAGCGGTGACAGCGGGTGGATTCCACCGTCTTTCACAAACAACCCAACATGCTCATCGATTGCTTTTAAAGAAGATTTCATGCAGGCTTTCCAATAGGCATAAGTAGTCCAGTAAAAAATTGGCAACCGATTATATAAGTTTTCATTCGGAAACGTTGCGAAACTTTTAAAATAAGATTTTTAAAAAATCAATATAAAAAAATTATCAAAAAAAGGATCTCATGATAATTTGGTGAAACCTCCTCTAATACCAATTTGTTAACATGAGTAGTCAAAAGGTATCAGATAGATTTTTTTTTAAATCAGGATCACTCGATAACTTAGAGCAACCTGCTCCCTGGTACCAATTTGTGAATGCTGTGTGATATCGATTGTTTATGGATTCGAAAATTTCCAATTAAAGACTTATTTAATTAGATGTACACTTTTGATTCAAATTAATTAAACCCAACACATGCATCTAGGTGAATAAATCATGCCATCACAAATAAACATAAGTTGCTGACACACAAATTTCAGGAAGAAATCTCCCGCAAGGGCAAAACCTTTATTTCAATAAATGTAACAACACTTACAGAAATCTGCAATGAATATTCATCTGAACACTCACATAGGCCTTAACCTAGAATCATCAGTGGATTAACCGTAGTAAATTCACAAGAACCGCTACTCTATCTTTAGCAAGGCATACCCTCAAGTATCCCCATGTGACCATAGTCGTCATCTCATACATCCCTCAAGAGCTACCAAGTCAGCAGTAGAGAAATTTTCCCTACAAGAGAAACTTCAACAAGATCGTAAAAATGAAGACTAAAAATTTTGAGATTGCAGTTTCATTTTTGCCAAAGTATTCTAAAGCAAAAAGGACTCAAAAATCAGCTATTTATAAGAATTTGAGTCGAATGATAGTACATGTTGCGTGAAGCCTCCTCTGCGCGACATTCTAACGCTAGAAAAATATGAGAAAGAGTACGGGATCGTTAGATGTTTAAATTTTTTTAGAAAAATATCCCAACACTTTAAATGAAACATTAAGCGACTTAAGCAAAAACTTTCCAAAATCTATCTTGTAGAGGCTTGATTATTGAAGAACTTTGACATTGGGATCCGTCTTGATGCATGTATGATCTTTAACTTTCTTTGACGAGTGTAGTGTATATGACATACTCAAATGTAAAACGTACTATGTAAAATATGTACTTACAATGATCTACATACCTAAGGAAATAACAATGACCCCTTTCCTAGTTCCAAAATAATCTTCAAACACTCACTGTTACCACTTCAAGATCATTACCAATGAAAATTTTAAAATAGTAGGATTATGGTACTAGGCATTTGGCACATTCTCAAACATTGTAGGTATCCCTGAGATGCAGATAAGAAAGATCGTGGGACCCTTCATAAACTGGATGTCAAGTACATCATCTGCGATAAAACACTTTTCAAGAGAAACTTTAATGGAACACATTTGCATTGTATAACAGAGGCTGGTATTGAAGGAATGATGTAGAAAATCCACATTGGGGAATGCAGATCCCACATGAATAGTCACATGCTTGCCAAGAAAATCATCCCTCAAGGATACTATTGAACCACCATAATCCAAAACTGCACTGCCTATGTTCAGAGATGACTTAAATGATAATAGTTTTCTAACCTCTAACACTTCCCTCCTAAAGAACTGTATAATGTGACCTCTCCTTGACCCTTCTTTACCTAGGGCTTATACATCATATGGAAGGTAACCCCAAAGCTTCGATCGAGCATGGATTCATCCAGGTCACCATTGAATACTTCACGAAATGGGTCAAAGTCGAGTCATACGCGGTACTGAATGGAATGAAAGTGGCCAAGTTTATCAAAAAAATAATATCATTGGCACTATAGAATTCCCCATGAGTTTTTATCAGATAATGGACTTCACTTCAAGTCCACGAGGTCTCAGAATTAGTTGACGAGTATGGAATCCAACGGTGTTGTCAAAGTTGCCAACAAGAGCCTCAAAACCATCATCAACAAGATGAACAAAATCTATAGAGACTCATCCAACCAGATCCAATATGCCCTCTAGGGCTATTGCACCTATAGTAGGACACCCACTCGGGCTACCCCCTATTCTCTAGTATATGGCATGGAGGAGATTCTCCCCGTGGAACTAGAAGTGCCTTCCCTACTTGTCATGCTTGAAATCAAAGTCAGTGGGGAAGATTGGAATCAGAGCCGAGCAATTCGAGAATCCACAATTAAATGAGAGACAATCTCACACAAGATTAGTTCTCTCTCTCTTCCTCGGGTAGCGCTCAGGGCCCACAGTGACACAATTGTGACTCTATTAGGGACAACTCAAGAGAACTGAACTATCTTTATGCTTATGTCCTAATATTCTTAATATTTCTCCCCTACATGATTACTTTATGTAAATTTAATAAATGTTTAACGGACTTAGTTTTATAATTCCTCTTAATATTTCTCCCCTACTTGATTATACATTTTCTCAAACATATAGGTACGCGCAAAGTACCTCGCGACAAAATAAACATCAAAGTATGTAAAAATAAAGATGACATATTTTGCATCACCCACTACAAAGTCTTAATTTTCATATTATTTAAACCCTATATCCTCGAAACCCAAAAGTGATTATCCTAGAGGAAGTTCGTACATTTAAAAAATTACTTCACCCGAAAGGAGGCTTGTACTTCGAAAAAGTCACTTCTCCATAAGGGAAGTTCTTAATTTAGAGAAACAACTTTCTTGAGTGAAGTTTGTACTTTTGAAGTATCACTTCCCCGAAAGGTTGGTCGCCGATGGATTCTCACTCTTCTCGCCTACCCATCTAGTATATCAAGAAATTTCTCTCTCGATCCCATGTTCTCTATGAAAAGGAACATTTGAAATTTGTTAAGTATTGGGGTATATCAAATAGGCATTCACATCTATTTAGTAATGGGGTAAAGTGGTTTTGCACGTACCTTAAAGGTTTCTCAGTCCAAGCAGCACGGTATATCGTGACCCAGGGCAATGAAAAGAGATCCACCAATCATCGAGTCACATCACCATTATGTATATAGAGAAAAGCACTAGGAATGCACTTTATTTCACAAAAATAACGTATACTTATAGGTCGCTCACTTTGACAGAAAATTTCAAAAAAAAATTAGACGGGCGGAGGCTGGTCGAAAACCCCTCATATTCCAGAATGAATATCTTCCCATTTTTAGGTGGAAGATATATAGTATGAATCCACAAGTTATTGCCAAAACAAATCTCCCTTACGTTGGATTACCCTACCCAAATTTTATTTTTGAGGAAATAATAGACTGCAACCTATTACTTCCTTGCTCGTCCTATGAAAATAAGAGCTCAACCCTATTTACTAGAATCTCACAGGACTTTTTCGGTTCTTTCTCTTAGAAGATACTACCAAACTAAAAATACAAAAAAAAAAATAGCATTCATATACGGTCAAATGAAGAAAAAAGAATTTCGTTGGGAAACATCATGCATATGTGAGTTCTTATCCCCCTATGTATTGTCCTTATGTAAAAAAAAACGGGAATAAAAGTGCCTTGACTTTTTCTGCAGTTGTTATCATTAACATGGAAATCACACTAAGTTCTTACCCTAGAAGCCCAAATCCTCACTTTGTGAAGATGATTAGTTTTCATTATCGATCTCTCCACATACGACTTTTAAGTATACTCCGGATTACACTCCTTGTCTATTAAAGATGACTAAACTCCATTCGCAAAGGACAAGATTTTAAGACAACTTGAAACCATCACCGCCTCATAAAATTCCATGCAATCCGAGATCATAGCATTAAACCTAGTATAAGTCTTCCTAAAAGAGGCCACCACTATAACCATAATAGGAGGAAACATACTTCCTCCTCCCATCCCCAATACTGGAACTCCACCTGAGATGGATGTTGAAGTAATACCCGCTCATCCCTAGGATTTTCCTATAACAATCCCAGCACCATCTCCCCCTACTATCACCAGGGCTTGGCCCCTCACTTTTTACCATTCACCCCTCATGGATACTTTGAACCCTACCAGCAGTACCCTGTGTACCCACACACCGACTTTTAAGGTGGCTCGCGAGCTGAATTTATATCTCCCCCATCGATCGATGAGGTTGTTCTCCCACCTCCAAATGAGGAGATCCGATATGTCCAATCTTAACTGTGTCTTCTTTAAGAGGCCGTCAAAAAAATGCAAACTTACGATGAGCTCACAAATATCAAGAAAATGAACCTCAATCTTAAGGCATGGTTATTGGAGAAATTTAAAATGCGTGTCTTCAAAACCTAAAAAAGGACTCGGCTCCCCCACTGACCACTTATCTAACTACCACGTTCAATTGCTGGTCCAAAACGTAGGCCTGGGGGTCTAAGAGAGCATGTTCTCTTCCACTCCGTCCAAAAGATATCTTACCTGGTATATTGGACTAAAACTTGACGGGATTGCCAAAACTTGGGATGATGTATGTCGTTATTTCTAAAAATAGTAAGAATATAATAGGGGACTTAGTGTCACCTTCAAGGACTTAGATATGCTAAAGCAGGAAGAGGGAGAAACAATTGGCGCTTCCGCCACTCTCTAAAGAGAGAAAGCCAATCAGATGGTAAATCGCCCCCTAAAAATGATCAAATAGATATCATTATCAAGAACCTTCAGAAGGAAGTACAAAATGAACTTGGGCTCACTTGGATCCCCGACTTCAAAGAACTCAACCATATCGGGTGTAATATCGAGGAAACTTTCAATGCTAAGGTTACCAAATCTAGTGAGGAACCTTGTCGAGCTGCAAATCAGTTATCCAATCGAAAGAACTCACCTATAGCTTCTACATTTCACATCACCATCATCGCGGTTAGTCCAAAACAAATAATCTCATCCGGTTACCAATACTTCCTGGGCCTTGGTAGCCACCGTTGCACCTCTCCAACAAGGTCCTCCACAGACTACGAAGTTGTGCCCCCTCCTAGAGAATTTAGAGCTCAACCCAGACAACTCACTAATTTTCAGTCTCCCCTCAGCTAAGTATATTCCTCCCTATAAATGGATGGTCGGTTAAGACCTCTCTACCCTAAACCACCACATGTATTCCTAGATAATAACGGGGGGGGGGGGGGGGGGGGGGGGCTGGATCCTATTGGGAGCTCCATCAAGGACCCAACTACATTATCGACAATTGTTGGGGTCTGTGGTTTTCTATCCAAGACTTCAACGATGCCGAGAGACTCACCCCACCAAAGCCAAATGTCACTAACAACCCATAACATATCATCCCAACCTCACACTAAAGCCCTATCAGATGCTCCCATCCTAAATGATAAACGCTCCCCTTGGTAGTACCCATTCATAATAAATTAATGATGAGGACGCAACCTCAATTCTAAACAGCTACCCCTCTGGGGGAACCATCACCCGCCCTAATAATCATTACAAAAACCAAGCCCACCATCGACCATATGACTTTCTTCATCATAGCCACCCACTTTATACAAACTAACTACTGCATCCTGGACTTACTCAAGGTCACAGAATTCATGATCTCTAAGGAGTCGTAGATCCTCACTCCTTCCCCAGGAGAAATGGACCACTTAGTTGAATAGGAGTAGATTTCCAATGAAGCTCCCCAAGGGAGTGATAATATCACCATTATTGAACTAATTCAATCCATCGGATGGTGAGGGTCAACCTCTGAGGAACATTTATTTTCCCTAACAGACTATGATGAAAGAAACATCTCCCACTCACCCGGTACTTCAAACTCATTCTCTGTCAGTCCTTAAAAAATTGAATCTCCACGTCTGCAAATCAACAAAGGACTAAATATTTGATCCGGATGCCCTCATACCCTAGCCTTCTTATGCAGATGAGCGAGCATGACAAATAAGTCAGGGAAGAGTATCGCATTACCTGAAGGTAACAATCTCACCACAAGTTATTGTATGAAGAAGGATGAAGAGTGATAGCTCATATCACTCATAGAGATGACACATGGGTGGAAGAATTAAAATCTAACCCCGGTATGGATAAATAAATCCCTCGCCCAAGCTTCTCTAGAGAGATATTAAATTGACTTTGGGAAAATTAACGGCTCATAGCCACCCAAGTAATGTTCCACACTGACTATGATCGCCAGCGAGGAATTATCGCTTGACCCCATCTTAAAGAAGATGAACACCAAGTTTGCCCCTTAGCTTCCATCCATATGATGAGACTAGACATCGAAGGTGACATCGATTCTTCTCTACTGATAGGCATAAATCCAGGCTAAACACCACCTTTGGCAAACTAAAGTTCATTCAAAATATCATAGTCATTGAGAATGAGCCAGTTTATTACACCCATCTGTTAGAGCAAGTCATCACGGACTACTTTGATCAAATTTTGAGCACCGAGGGTAAAACCTTCCCGAGGTCTAGAGATGAATATGTCCTTAATCCATAAATATGGGAAATGATGACATAATGGGACTACTCCTTGGAAAAGAACTTGGACTCCATGAACAGGGACTCATGTCCTTGAAAGTTCCCAGCATTTTGGATTACAAGTTTGGGATTAGTTATAGAGCTACCACATATGAACTTGACCGGATAAAAAACATGAGCATTGGACTTCTTTCATGAAAAGTTGGGCTACATAACAGGCACTTTACAACCAACCCTCTCATATGAAAGGCCATCCCTCTAGTTCTTCAACAATCAGGGGTAACCCAGGCACCGAAACATCGACATATACCAGATTATCCAGTCTATTGGATGGGGAGACTTACCCTTGGAAACATTTAATATCATCTACGGGGCCATACATATTGAATCTACCCCTCCTGAAGCCAACCCTCCTATGGAAGATCCTGATAAACACCCAAAAGTGTTGATTTTATACCCTAAATATATGCATTTTAGTCGCTCATTTTTAAAAAACTTGGCCTTATGTTCATATTCAATTACATTGCAGGTTAATATGTAGTCGCAATATAAAATAATGCTAAATCAAGTTAATTGCGACAAAGTAGCGATCAAATGCGTTAAATGAAGAAAATCATAACAATCGTGAAGATTGAAGTCCCATTTGAGCTCCCCCCGATGAGTTCTGATACCTTAGACCCTTTTTCGTACCAAACCTAAGCCTAAACCGAGCCTACGCAATCACCCGGGCCTCGTGTGTGTTTAGTTTAAAATTTTATTATTTTTTTAGATTTTTATTTTA
This sequence comes from Sambucus nigra, assembly GCA_949130495.1. Lineage (NCBI taxonomy): Eukaryota > Viridiplantae > Streptophyta > Magnoliopsida > Dipsacales > Adoxaceae > Sambucus > Sambucus nigra. The sequence continues at coordinate 592,808,895 of OX422208.1, forward strand.
GTCGTATAGTTGTGTATATTACGGTCCTCTATTGTGTGCCGGGTATTTATATATTATTTATATAAAAATAATAGGTATATATTTTATTAGGCTTTCATTTTTTTATTTTATTTGTTTTTAGTTTAGTTTGATTTTATTATTACTATTATTATTATTATTATTATTATTATTATTATTATTATTATTATTATTACTACTACTATCTTTGTTTACTTGAGTCCTTTATTTTGGGGTTAGGGATCTAATTTGTTTTTGTTTTAGTATATATTAGTTTTTTTTATTTTATCTAATATTTATTTTTAAACTTAAAATTATAATTTTTATAGATTAAATTTTTTATTTTAGTTTAGTTTTTTACCAATTTAAACACATCCCTTATCTTTCTCTCTCCTCCCACCCCTCACCCCCACACCAAAACCCACGACCATACCAACCTTATCGCCACCACATCTGAGTTTAACTAGGAGCAACTCTAACTCCGACCCTACTCACTTCCTCCATAACCCAATGACGGACCTCCACCTACTTAAACATTAAATCTGGCCAAAACCTCAATACCCGGAGCTGAAACCTGAACTTGTTTCGACCTGGAATGACCAGTAATCCAACATCGTTGGCCTGATATGACCATCTCCAGTCACAAGCTCCGATTCGATTTTACCCCAAACCTTATCTCTAGCACGACCCATAACCAACCCCTGCTACAATGCCATACCCGAAAGACATTGCCCAAACCCATCTCCATGACCAACAAACCAAGACCCCATGGCCGACCTTGATTCCATTAAAACTCGAACAGTAAACCAAAACCACCAAGACTCATACCTATTATTGGCAAAATGTGGCATAAATAATAAAACAACTCATATTAGCGCAGTCATTTAAATATGGTCTCCATCTTTAAAAGTTATGAGTCAAATATGGGGACCATATTTAAAATATAGAAATCAAATATAACACCGAATTTTAAAAGATACGAATTAAATATAATACTCATTTTTAAAAGTTATGAGTAAAATATGAGTTTTTTTACATATACCTCGAATTGTAATACTTACTTTAGTACAAAAAGAATGGGTTGGCCCAACTCATATTTGGTTCGCCTATATTTGACCCAACCCACATTTAACTCAATCCATATTTGGCCCAACTCACATTTAGCGCAACCCATATGTGACCCGCCGAAATTAGGCGCAACCGATAATTTTGCCAGTGCTACTCATGCGTGCCATATCCTAAAAAAATCGGAGCCAATTTCAAGCGTTTAACAAAACCTCACGTGCCTATCCCTTTTCAACTTTTGTGTCGGCCAAAAAGAATCCCCAAAAATATCTCAACAAGCCAAACAATTTCGTGGGTTATAAATTAAAGGAGGGGTAGCTCATTTGAGGGAGATACACGATGGAGAATAAAGAGACCGCAGAGAAAAAGTCAGTGTCATTTTCTACAGTTAGAAAAAAACTCAGTGTACTTTAAAATAATCCCGAGGTTTAGTTTTTAGTTATGTTGGTGTAATCAGGTTACTTTATCTGTGAAAGAAAGAGACGCCCTTCAAGATACGTAATTCAAAAGGATATGTTTGTATCATATTTATTTCTTTAGTCTTTCAGTTTTTATAGTGATTGTGATTGTTTAATTAAATATGCTTGGGTAATCACCCCATTCAAGGGGTGTGATGAAACGTGTAGGATGTTAATTTAATTAAATCATCTATTTAATTATTATATTTCTAGGAAAATTAATTCGGAATTGTCACAAATTAATTTATGTAACAAGAGCTAGTAAATTACTTTTAAAAGTTAATATTTGAATTTGGAATCAAACTAGAGATAAGTTTGTCCTATGTTTGAATATTAATATTTGAATTTTGTTAAAAAGAGCGTGCATATTTTATTTTTCTAGAAAGTGACATTTTCAAATTAAATTTCTGAAAGTGATATTATTGAATTTATGATTATAGCGAGAGTTAGATTTTAAATTCAATATTATCTGGAAATATTTCATATAAATAAATTAAGAAATTAAATAAAATTGATCATGCGGAGTAATCCCACCTTTTGTATCTTCTCACAATTCTAAACTTGATTACGGTTCAAGTTTAATAGTTATTCACATAGTATTTTAGCATTGATTGATCATTCTCCCTTGAAAATGTTTTAAAAATATAAAAAATAGGTTTTCATAAAAATTGGAATTACATGTGTTCACAATAATTTCTTCATCACTTGAAAGTTGAATTGACTTCCTTACTTGCCGCTATGCAAATTTATATTATGATTGTAGGTTGAAGGAAATTTTGAGACTAGGCTTTTAAAGAAAACGACCATATACGCAAAAAACCTTGTTATTAAATAGTGTCGTTGCCGCTTTCTTGAAGTTTGGAGCAAAGTGAAGATTTGTAGTTTATTTTTATTTGTAGTTATTCCTTATTCCTTATTCTTAGATTGGTTGTATTAGAATTATTGAGGCCTTGTATTTTATTTGGGTGCATTTTTACACCACTTTATTTGTAATAATTATTCATAAAAAATAAAAAATTGAAAAGGAAAACGGGACAAAATAGAGAGAGCTCTTATAGTGGAATTTGAAGCCAATTACTTTGGGCCCGTTGGTTTTCTGGGGACAATTGAGGTAGGGGAACTTTCCCCCGGTCAACTCAACTCGGTCTTCACCCCACCTGTGTAAAAATTGTGGGAGGTAAATTTCTTTATCCCTCGTGAATATCCTGCAAGAGAGTTCATTTTTGTGTAATATTTGCTCCTATGTTCTTTTAACTATGGCATCACACTTAATTTGAATGGTTTGATGAATTAATCTACGTAATACCTAGACTCTGTCATTGTAACGAGTTGGGATTTCATCACCCACTCAATCAATTAAACGAAAATCAATCAACTAGCAAGCCAAGTAGGATCGGTGTTCATTAGGACCCTTTTGGAACGATACACTCGAAGGATACTGTAGTCAGTCCTTTTCGCCCCTGCAAATCTTCAATTGACTTTCTTAAGACAATTGTCTAGGGTAACTCGGCTTTAAGTGAGGCCGCCCAGTTAAAATAGGCTTGTGCTTTTCCCAGTGTAGTACCGGATAGTCAATTATTGTAGTAGCTAGTATGGTGTGCCTTAACTAGTAAGCCTTTTGTTCTCTCGAGAAGATAGTAGGAGCACACTTTTTTACCGACGAGGTCTAAGATTCATGTTTTTCTCGCCCGTGGATTAATTAAAAATTGACTACCCATCACCTAAATTGAGGATATTAATTTAGCTATGTTCTCGTTAGGACTTGTCCCTTCCTTGAACGTGTCTAATTTGGTTTCTTATGTCATCAATTTTCCGCTCCCTTATCCATATTTTTCAACGTGAGTCCATCGCCCTTTTTTCAAAAAAACTTCCCAAAATATTTTTTTCCTCTTGTTTAAGCCCCCCCCCCCCCCCCCCCCCCCACACACACACAATAATACAAAAATATTTTCCATATTTCATAAGTCTCATATTTTCATATTTTTCAAAAATCTAAAAATATTTTTCATTTTTCCTTCCTATTGTTCAAAAAAAAAATCCAAAAATATTTTTCTTTTCCTCTTTTTAAAAATCCTAAAAATATTTTTCCTTTTCTTTTCCTTCAAAATTTTTCAAAAAATAAAAGAAGTATAGTTCCTTTTATGCCACATTGGCAACGTATTGATCATCGATTGACACGTTACCTTAGTGATCCATCTCTCAATTCCCTCTTAGGTGATCGTGACCTCATCGTTGATCTTCTGCCTCATCTCCCTAATTCATGTTCTTTTTCCTCGGATACGCCTAGCTCTCCCACTACCCAAACCATCATAGCCGAATAACGTGCCTTAAGGGATTATTTTGCTCCGATAACTGCTACTCCACCATCATGCATCGTTCTTCCACCCACCCCAGTGGACCAATTTGAAATTTGCTCAGCGACAATTTCAATGTTGCCCAATTTTCATGGCCTTGAACATGAATCTCCATATACTCACATGCGCAAATTTCGCACTGTGTGCACTACCTTTAAAAATCAAAACTTAAATGAAGAAAATGTTCGTCTTCGATTGTTTCACTTTTCTCTCCACCATAATGCATCATTTTGTCTCCATTCCTTGCCCCCGGATTCTATCCATACATGGGAACAACTTGTAAAGAAGTATGTGCCTAAGTTTTATCCCATGAATAAGACCAATGAAATGCGCCAATCCATCCAGGGATTTTCGTTAAAAGTCAATCGAATAGTTTTGTGAAGGATGGGACCGTTTTTAAAGTTATATTAATAATTTCCCACATCACGATCTCGAGAAAAGTCGCTTAGTCCATAGTTTTTACGATGGTCTTACTCCTTCTTCTCTAACCATGATTGAATCCAAGCATTAACTCTTACTGCCTCCTATAATTTTCTCCTTGAATTAGGCGATGAATCCAAAGATTGGGAGGGAACCAATGAATTTACGAGATCCGACCCGCCACGTGTTGGGATAACTTCTTAGTTAAAAAATGATCCCGATTTTAAAATTTTACTACATAGCTTACACTCTTTGACTAAAACCATTGACGCTCTCAGTTGTAATATGCAACAAAATGTTTCCCTTTCTAAATAAGTAATTAATGTCAATGGTTGTAGTCCTTCTTCTTGTAGTGTCTGCTTAAGTCACGATCATTTATCTCATTTGTGCCCCCTCATTCAAGACGATCCCTAACCCACCATGGTCTAAGTGTGTGCCTTTGATACCGCCAGGAACCCGCTCCCCCATCGTTTACTTACGCTCCCAACAATTGGAACCCTCCCTATTTTTCATATAATTACGACAACACCCACGCTCCTTCATACCCACAACAACATGTTGGTGGTCCCCCCGAGTTTCCACAAAACCCACAAAGGCAAATCACCCTCCTTTCCAGCACCAATCTGTTCCTTAGCATTAACTACATCATTCATCATCCTTTGTCCCCCACAGACGACAATCCAATAAAAATAATCAACTTGTTCCTGTTCCCCCTCCCTCGTATGAGTATTCTCAATCACTTAGTTCTTAGCGTGAGTTGTTACCCCAACCATCTTATGCCCTGCCACCCTAATCGTCCACCTCCTCTCTCCAGAATCTCTTCGCTCAATTTATCACGACTCAAAAAAAAATTACGCAAGCACAGAGTCAGTCCATCCAACGGATTGAACATCGCCATAAAGTATTTGAGTCTGAGCGAGAAAAAGGTCGCTTCCCTAATCAACCCTTTGCTAACCCTAAGGGTAATGGCAAAGAGTCGACTTATGAGGTTGGATCCACTTCCACTCTCTCCTCTTACCAAGCGAATATGAAAGCTATGATTAATCTTAGATCGGGAAAACAAGTTGATAATGGAGTTAACGATCCCCATGATGCGCCAAGCCCACCCATCCCTCAGTGCCCATTAGATCCTATCCGTAGGGTTCAACTATCCACTAAATCCACAGCAAAGAATGTGTCAAAGCCTACTGAGCCCACCACTGTCCATGTGCCCAAAGTACCCTTCCCTCATCGGTTGGCTCTGACTAATAAAGCCCGATAATTTGATGAGATCAGGAAAGTTTTTTAGAATGTTCACATTAACATTAATTTCCTCACTGCGATCCAACAAGTCCCCTCTTATATCAAATTTTGGAAGGATTTGTGCACTGTTAAGCATTGGACAAATGTGCCTCGTGACGCATTTGTTACTTAGCAAGCCACGTCCCTTATCTACAATAATGGTGTTATGAAGTAAAAAAAAATGATCGTCCAACTGTCTCTTGCGTGTAGGCGATAAGTTAACTACTCCAGCGTTACTTGATCTTGGGTCCAGTGTTAATTTATTACCTTACTCCCTCTACCTTGAGTTGGGTTTACAAAATATGAAACCTACACAAGTTACTCTTCAACTTGCTCATCGTTCCGTGAAATTACCTAAAGGAATAGTTGAAGATGTTTTGGTGAAAGTTTTTGACTTTTACTACCCTATGAATTTCATTATCTTAGACACTCATGTGCCCGACTAGGGCTGTGTTTTTTTTTCTGAACATTCCGATTTTTTCGATATCCGATTTGATATTTTTCGATTTTAGAACGTATATAAGGTTTCCGATTTTTGATTTTTCGATTTCTGATTTTTCAGAAAAAAATCTGATCGAAAATTGGAAATAATTATGAATTTTCGATTTTTCGATTTTTTCGATCCGATTTTTCCGAAACTATGCCGATCCGATTTTTTCGAATTATTTTCAAAATATTTTTCAATTTTCAAATTTTCTAATTATTTTAAACATTCTCATGTGTCCCACATTGACTAGGAGAGGAAGAGAGGCCCAAAAAAGTCCTTTATAAAAGGAGAATATCTCTCTATCCTCTACAAAAATGAAAAAAATGGTTAAATCCTCACATAGTTACATGTTGGGTTAAATCTTTTTTTCGATTTCTTTAAAATGAGAATTTCGAGTAATAGAAAATCCTATATTATTTTTTTTGAAATTTTGGAATTTCCAAAATTTCTGAATTTTTAGCATATTTGAATTTCCTAATTTTTTAGATTTTTTTTTTTATTTTCCGATTTTTCCGAATTCGGAAACTTTTTTTATTTTCCGAAAAAATTGGATAGGAAATTGGAACGAATATTTTATTTCGGAAAAAATTGGAATTTTTTTCGAAAGGTCATTTTTCGATCCGATCCGGCCGAAACACAACCCTATGCCCAACCCAACCAATACTCCTATCATATTGGGTCGTCCCTTTTTTGCCACTACCAATGCCATCATCAATTGTCATAACGGGTCCATGAATCTATCTTTTGGCAACATGATCGACGAAGTCAATATCTTCCACCTTATGCAACAAAAGGCTAATATCGATTCTATTGATGAGGTGTGTGTGATTGACTCCTTAGTTAATGCGATGTTGGACCAAACATACCCTGAAGATCCTCTCCAACAATGTTTGGTTCATTTTGGGTCCGACTTTGATAATAATTCCTCCACATCTAAACCGAATGCCATGTTAGGTTCCACTCCACTGATGGACACTTCCTCTTGGGATACACCATTCAAGCCCCTCTCTGTTAACACTCTTCATTCTGTGGATCACCCAATTCACCCATGCCCCGATAGTTCCCCGGACGCTGTTTTTGAGTCTGAGTCCGATGTCTCTTTTGTGTCGCCTACCAATTTGGAGCTTAAGACATTACCTTCTGAGTTTAAATATACTTTCGTAGGCCCCAACCAACACCACCATGTCATCATCGCTTTCGACCTGACCCCTGATCAAGAAGAGCAACAATTGGTCCACACTTTTACTCAATATAGCACTATTATAGGGTGGACAATTTCAGACATTCATTGCGTGAAACCCAGTGTTTGTAGTCATTACATTCATTTGGAAAAAAATGCCAAGACTTCTCATGAGCTATAACGTCGACTCAATCCTGCGATGAAAGAAGTCGTGAGAGCTAAAATTTTGTAATTGCTCGATGTAGGTATTATTTATCCCATATTGGATAGCTAGTGGGTCAGTCCCATTCACGTAGAATCAAAAAGGTTTGGCATCACCGTCGTTAAAAATAGTGACAATGAACTTGTGCCCACCAGTATGCAAATCGATTAGCGTGTTTGAATTGACTATAGAAAGCTCAACGCTGTCACTTTTAAGGACCATTTTCCTTTCTTGTATATTAACCAAAGGCTCGAATGCTTAGCTAGTAATTCTTACTACATCTCCCTTGATGGATATACACGGTATAACCAAATTCCCATTGCCCCTTGAAGACCAAGAGAAAAATACTTTTACCTGTCCTTTCGGCACCTTTGCATACTCTCGCATGCCTTTTGGACTTTGTAATGCACCTATAACTTTTCAACGGTGTATGACTAGAATTTTCAATGACATGGTATAACATTTTCTCGAAGTCTTTATGGATGATTTTTCTGTGTCTGGTTCTTCCTTTGAACAATGCCTCTCTCACCTCACTATGGTCCTCCAGCGTTTTCAAGAAAAAACTCGTCCTCAATTAGAAAAAATGCCACTTCATGGTAAAAAAGGGAATTGTTTGAGGTCATGTTGTCTTTAGCAACGATATTGAAATAGATAAAGCAAAATTTGACTTCATATCCACGCTTCCAATTCCTAAGTCGGTTAAGGACATTCGCTCCTTCTTAGGGCATGTGGTCTTCTACCGATGTTTGATTAAGAACTTTTCTATAATTGCTCGACCATTAACAACCCTTTTATCCAAAGATATCTCATTTGTCTTTGACGACGTGCATTAAAGCCGAGATCACTTTCATTTAACCTCCTAATTGGTTGCTCCCTTTTGAGCTCTTGTGTGATGCCTCTGATTTTTCCCTTGGTGATGTGCTTGGTCATAGGGTTGACAAGCTCCCTCATGTCATTTATTATGCAAGCAAAACACTCCATAAGGCTCAGCTTAATTATAAGACCACCGAAAAGGAGTTTTTAGCAGTCGTCTTTGCTCTTGCCAAGTTTAGGTCATATTTCATAGGTTCTCCTATCATCGTTTACACTAAAGATGTCGCCCTTGAGTCACATTCTTCATAAAAAGGGTTATGAACCATGAGTAATACAGTGGATTCTATTTCTTTAAGAGTTGGACTTGGAAATTCGTGATAAAAATGGTTGTGAAAATGTTATCGCTGAGCATCTCTCCCGCACTACTGTTACGTCTGACTCTGATCATGTCCCCCAAGTAATTTCTTGATGAAAAAACCTTTTGCTATCTCCACCTCGCCTTGGTATGCTGATATTGTTAATTTCCTCGTTATCGACCAACTTCCCAATCATTGGTTAAAACAAGAGCGTTCCAAATACATAGCACAAGTAAAGTTGTACTCTTAGGATGACTCGTTCCTTTTTAAGTATTGCACTAATCAAGTAATTCTTCGATGAGTTCCTGAGCATGAACAATCCACTATACTGTCATTCTGTCATGATGGTTCCTATGGTGGCCACTTTAGCTCCAATAAAATCGCTGCCAAAATTTTGTAAAGTGGTTTCTCTTAGCCCACCCTTTTTCGAGATGCCCACCACTACTGCCAAATGAGTTCCAAATGCCAACAATCTGGGCATATAATTTTTCATCACATGAGGCCTGTATCACCCATTCTCATCGTTGAAATCGTTAATGTGTGGGGTATTGATTTCATGGGCCCGTTTCCCTTTTCTCATGGCTTCTAATTTATTATAGTTGCAGTTGGTTATTTCTCCAAATGGATTGAAGTCATCGCTTGTCGTAACAATGACCATTTCAAAACTCCCAAAGCTATCATTGGTGATGGGGCTAAATATTTTTATAATTGAGTCTTTGAACATCTTGTGGAAAAGTATGGTGTTACCCATAAAGCTGGTCTCTCTTACCACCCTCGGACTAGTGGTCAAGTTGAGGTGTCCAACCACGAGATCAAGAAAAATTCTTGAAAAAACGATTAATCCTAATAGGAAAGACTGGTCCTTATGCTTGAATATCGCATTGTGGGCATACCTTACTGCTTTTAATACTCCGATTGGTATGTCTTCTTATTGTTTGGTCTTTGGTAATCCTTGCCACGTTCTTGTCGAGCTCAGACATAATGCTTATTAGGCCATCAACCCTTAATTTTGATATTGACGAGGCCTAAATCCATCAGAATCTCCAAGTTAATGAATTAGAGGAGATACGAAATGGTGCCTGTGATTTGTCCAAGAAGTACAAGGACAAAATGAAGTGGATCCATGACCAAAGCATCATGCGTATAAGAATTTCACCCTGGTCAGAAAGTTTTGTTATACATTTCCTGCCTTCATCTCTCTCTCGAGAAGTTGAGAATCAGGTGGTCTGGACCCTTCGTTGTTGAGTCAATTACTCCGTATGGTGTAATCACCCTTCAAAATTTCAAGGATGGTAGCCTCTTTCAGGTCAACAGTCAACATTTGAAGCCTTTATTATAGCTAGGCTCTACTTATGTACAAGATATTGAACTTGTTGACCCAGTTTATAATAACTGATTATTTAGTCTTATTTGGGGGTGATGCCCATCACCCAACACATTTCGGTCACCCCGTTCTATTTTTGATTATATCTTACTTTTGGGTGAGTTATGTAAAGTGCGACGGTGTGATAATTGATTAAATTCGCAACTATCCAATTAAACCTTATTTAATTTGGGTTTACTTTTAAATCAAATGAATCAGCCCCAAATCATTCAACTGCGTGTGTGCGTATGTCAAACCATAAAATAAATAAAGCATGCGACACAAGCTTAAGGAAAAATCTACGTAGGGCAAAACGTTTTATTTCTAGAACTTTGAAAAGTTTACAAGACAATTGACTTACATACCATCTTGCTTTCGACCACAAGAATAACGCACAATGTCTTCGTCAAACCTTCAAAGCAACGGCTAGAAATCTGCAGTGGTTCACGCGCAGTTATACCATAAGGATGCGCAGTCCTAGACATGCAATCATCTCTTCACAGAGACTCCCTCCACAATAGCATGCAGTTGTCGGTTGTAGAGCTCTCCCCAAAACGAATAAACAAGGGCAAAAGTTGTGTTCTTGAACACCAAAATAATTCACTAAAGCATATGGGAGTTTTGTGAATTGAACACAAAAAGGAATTAAAACCCTAAAGGAAGAAGCCAAAAAGGATTATGCTTTCGCAGTTTTTCTATTCGTTAAAACGCTGTGACTTCTTAAGAAAAATGGAACCAAATAATGAGTATTTATAGGAAAAACACGCTGCCTCGAAAACAGAGCTCGTTCGAATGAGATCAACAAGTCGCTCGAACGAAGGACAAATGTCGTTCGAACGAGATCTCACGAGATGTCTATGTCGTTTGAACGAAAAAATTGTATCGTTCGAATGACCTGTCAAAAGAGATTCCACGCAAACCTGTAGAAAATTTCGATACGAACGCGTGGCCGCCAATTTCGTATTTTTCTGATTTTTTATGAATTAGTTATGATTTTTCTACGGAAAGGTGTCCGAGAACAAAATCTTTAGAAAAATATTTCATAAAAATATCCCAACACTTTAAGTGAAATTCTAAGGAATTAAAACTCAACCTTACCAAAGTAAACTTCGCGGAGTATTTTTTATGAATAACTTGATATTCGGATTAGTCTTTGATGCTTGAATGCTCTTCGACGATGAAGCGATATAAGATATAATAAATTGATAACGGACTTATAAAAATATGACCTTACAAATCTCCCCCTATGTCTATGCTGGTACATACATAAAAAATTCTAATTATCAAAAGCCAAAATTCCTATACAAATCTACCATCCCATGAATAAATTTGCAAGACCTCAAAACTGTTCTTCAATCATCTTCATCAGATCTCAAAGCTTTTCTCATCAGGGTGTGTAACATATCAATCTTCAATTTTGTACCTACACACATGAGATAAAACAAAAACCTTCGTGACGCATCGAGTTTGAAATGATATAAGAATAAAGCATTAATAAATCAAATCTCCCCCATAATCCAAAAACTCCCCCATAACATGATAATTCTTTCTCCCCCTTTTTATGATGCCCCCAAATAGATAGATAAGAAGAAGAAAAATCAAAACATAGAGTGTCACGATAAAATGCATAGCAAACATGGATCAAACTACGCGCATGCAAAGGTATGCCTCTAAAAATTTCACAAACTATTTTTGGATTTTTCAATTTTTCATACAAAAATAAGATGCTAAAAAAATCACACCATGGATTTAAACTCAAACAACCAAGTCATGGAAATAGAATGTATGGGTGTGAATACATTCGATAGGCAAATAAACTCAATCAATCATATGTGCACGATGAATACGTGTACTCCTAACGAATGAACATCAAAAGTATCCTTAAGTGTAAAATTTATTGAATTTAAATGACATCGTTTTATGTAAATCAACAAATCAAAGTCAAAGTGATTTTCACACCAATAACCTCTAAAACTATTTAGCGCTTTTTCAAGACCGTTGATGTAAAAAACTAGATTTGATCTAATTATTTAATCACAGATAAAAATGAATATATAAATATAAGACAATAAATTTTTAAAGTGGTTCAGCCTTATAAGAATGGCCTACATCCACTGTATTTGTTATTGCTGGTTGTTTGTAGAATTCTCGATAATGGATTTACCAAGAAATTACGAGTCCCCCGCTAATGAGGAGGTTACAATGTATTTATAGCCTCAAAGCTGTACAAATGAAAGGACAACGCGCAGTTACCCAGTAGACATGTACATATGTACGATATTAATGAGCATTTAATGCGCAGTCGTCTCTCTTGATTCTCTTGATTTTGGTGCGCTGTACGCTAAGTAGCTCGGACCGCTTAAGTTGCTTGCACCGCTTAAGTTGCTCGGCATACTTAAGCTGCTCGGGGCTCCTCAGTTGCTCGGACCGCCTAAGTAGCTTGACACGCTTATATCAGCTCGGGCACCCCTGAGTTCCTCGTGACTTCTTAGTTGCTCGGTGGTCTTGAGTTTCTAGTATAGAGTAATCGTATTTACCATGTAAGTTGACACGTGTATTCATGTGATTGGTCCATGTCAGCAGACTAAATTTGGTATCAACAGAAGCCCCCAATGTTTCGTAGTTTGATGTTGAAGAAAAGTATGGAACATTCTGCTGCTATGGTTTTTAGGAAATCATTCGTTGTATATAACTCCTTTTTAAGTGCACAGTATCAGACTTCATAAATATTTTGAATTTTCATAAACGCTTCATTTTTTGTGCCCCATTTCTTCTTTTAGCCGCCGGATACGCAAACGTCCGCCTTGGTAATCATTGCTTTTTCTATTCCCGAGGTAAAGTATTTAAACACAGCAGAAATCCTATCGTCTTTCACTTTTCAAATCTGTGTCTTTGAACTTTTCATTTCTTCTCTATCTTGTGTGTTCATTTCTTTCCTTGTTCGTTATCAATTGATTCACTCTTCTCCTGTAAGATCTTCTTCCTTCTCTTTTATTTTGCTTTGATCATCATGGTTTATGTTGTTGAATAGCTTGACAAATTTCGTTCTGAATTTTCAATTCCTTCATGGGTCATTTTGGAGGAACTTTCTGAACCTTATGACTATTTCTCTTTGGCTGAGGGACATTGGTTCCCAAGTCTTTTTGTGGCCGAATGTTGCTTTTCTTTTCCTCCAAATCCTTTATGTTTGGAGTTTTGTCAGTATTTTGACGTTGTTCCTGCAAAAATAGCACCGAATACCTAGAGAATAGTTAATGGAGTCCATAGGTTAAATGAAATTCATGGAACCCGTTTAGGAATTCCTGAAATTATGTTTTGTTATAGATGGGTTGTAAGAGATAGTACTTTTTATTTAAAAACTAGGTTTTTGAATAGGACTTTAGTTGTCAATCTACCATATGCCAATAGGGATTATTTTGAGCATGGGGTTGTTATGAAGAATTGACAACATGCTCCATTAAATGGAGATGATGTATATCAGGGTCCCAGGTGTCCCCCATATGGCAATGGAATAGGTTGTTTTTATTTTTTGAAATATTGTTTTCTTAGTGTTTGTCAAAATGTATCACTGACATTTAACTTTTTATGATTTGCAGTTAATAGCAAAATAAAATCTCCAAAGGAGATAGAGGATAGTTTGAAGCATCTGAAACTTATCTGGAGTTTGCACCAATCTATTGCCGAGGAACATATTAGATCGGCCTCTTACTTGTTGCAGTAAAAGAGTTACACTTCATCCTTTACTGCTCGTCCAGTGGTGATCGACATTGACGAAGTACCAGCTGCTGATACTAGTGTGGAAGGCTCCTCTTCAGAGTCAAATATTCCTATTGGTGACATAATGAAAAGAAGAAAAGTTCTTTCCTTCTTTGATAACCCTGCCTCTGAGGCAAAGAAAAGTAAGCAAAGTGCCCCGGAAGAAGGGACAAGGAATATTGATGCACCCCCTCCTGCTGCTACTAAGAAGGTTGTTGAGAAGCCCCAAGTGGCCCCGAGCAAGGTTGTTGTTGTTTCTTCTCCAAGTGAGTTTATCGTTATATCACCAACCAAGACAACATCCTTGGTTATGAATGTTCTTACTCCTACGAGGAGGTTAAAGAAAAGTTCTCTTGAGAGACCAGTAGAAGCTGTCTCTCAGTCTTTAAATGTTGAAGGTGGTATTCCCACTTTTGTTCCTCCGAGCTCGGCTATGAGATCGGTAAAGTCTTGGATTATCCCAGAGGTCCAAGGTATTGAACACACCCTTTCTCGTGACAAGGTCACTACCTTGGCTGCTCAACATATTGCCTCAGTAAGTATTATTGATTTGAATTATCATATTTCACTGCTATGTCTCTGTACTAACTCAAAATTATTTCTTTTTTTTTTCCAGCTGGTGACATGTTTCAACACTATTCTTAAGAAGGATGAAGCTCTCAAGGCTTCAAGCCCAGCGAGAGGTGTAGAGGAGACTTTCGTTGGTCTGACTCAGTCTTTAAAAGACTCTCGTCAGAAGTATAAAGAGGATAAAGTTGCTTGGGAGAAGCAGCTCAAGTCCATCGAGTAAGAAAGAAATCAGGTGGTGAATGACTCCAAGGATTTGGAGAAGAAATTGGCAGAGTCTGAGCAGAGCAACAAAGTCTTCAAGCAGAACAATAAGGAGCTGGAAGCTAAACTCAAATCTGTCGAAGAGGAAGTTGTTAGACTTCAGGAAGTTGGGCGCCAAAAATTGGAGGTGGAGGAGAAGTTGAGGGTTGCCGAGGAGCTCCTTAGGGAAAGGACCTCCTCAGAGAAGGCAAAAAGAAAGAAGGCAGTCAAAAAATATTTCAGCGTAGGCTGGGATAAAGGCTGGAATAAGTGTTTGGCTGCCATGTCCTAACAAATGGAATACGCCAGCCTTAAATACTTTAGTGATGGATGGGTGGTAGCCCTACAAGAGCTGAAAGTTGCTAAAGATTCTGACTTATTTCAGCAACACACTCATGGCCCTCCTCCCTCTTCTAGGGAAGAAGAAGAGGACGAAGCTGCCTCAGAAGAATCCTCCATGATAATTGGAGATCAGGCCCTTTCTGTTCCAGATGTTCAATCGTGCTCCGAGCAACCCCAACCAACTATTACTCCTACTGAGCAGCTACTCGTGTCAACCGAGCAACCAGCCTCTTCCTCGAAACCTCCTGAGGAAGTTATAGGAAATAAAGAGAAGGTGTAGAGTAGTCTGGGTGTTTATTTTGTCACTTTGTTGAATGTAACCTGGACTTTTGTACTTTCCTTTATGGTGTAGCGGTATAAGACATAATAAATTGATAATGGACTTATAAAAATATGTCCTTACAAGTTACGATCGGTTTGGCCGAAGACGTTAAACTTAGCGCTACCGAGAGACAACCCGTCATATCTTGTTTCTCCGTATAAATCTTATCCTATTTGGGGGTGGTGATCTATCCTCCCCCAATGATTTTCACATGCTTTATAGACTTTTACGTATTTTTGTGCCACGTATGCTCTTTAGGTTCCATCTCTGCTCCATCACGTGGTACATTTTCACTAGTTATTCATTATGGTAATATGTTTCCTCCCTTGTTCTTTTTATTTTATTATATATTTTTAAACATCGAGGACGATATTCTCTTTTGCTTAGGGGTGGAAAATTTATCAAAATCGTACCACTTTTGAAAATTTTCATAAACAAATCATTTAACTCTTTTTGTACAATTCAACTCAATTTTTTATGGCATGGATTGTCTATCAATACTCTTTTAGAAGTCTCGAAATATTCTTGTTCAATTTTAAAACTATATTTTTATCATAAAATTAATTAATATCTCTTAAAACGTACTTGCACTATGAATTTTTAAACTCGGCAATTTGCACTATCACCTTTTACAATCAGAGTTGAAGAGTAACAACATTCTTAAGAGAGCGTTAAAAGATCACTAGTGGAGACTTAAAACCCGTGAGATTTGAGCTATTCACCTTTTTGAGAGGTTTATGTATCTTCGAGTCACGAGTTGACTCAATTTTTGTTGGGTATCACACTTAGTCGTTGCATGGTCTCATTATTTTTTTATTTTGGCATAATCACTGAGAATGACATTACTTTCGAGTTGTAAGAAACATGCGTCTTGTACTTTGTCCCGAGCACTAAATCATTTTTGACCTTACACTTACCATTTTCCCATATCATATTACCATTCATTCACCCATTATCATTCCATATTTTCCTTGTCCTTATATATTCAAGATACCATCCGCATATCATTCCCCATCACTACATCATTTTGTAAAAAAATAGTGTTTGAAATTGTTAGTGTAAAAATTTCTTCATTTGTGTTATGAAATGCAAAATGCATTGCAATAAAAAGAATGAAAAAAATAATAAAAAAATAAGCAGAAGAAAAAGAAGTAAAAAAATAAAAAGAAAAAGAAAAAGAAAAAGAAAGTATGCAATCATAGATTTTAAAAAAAAATGAAGGCCTCGCTATTCTTATTGTGTTCCACTATTCTCAAAAACCCTACCATCATATCATCCACCTTCTCCATTTCATTTTCCCCTCATGCCTTTTATAAACCCCATTTTCACCCTTGGCGACGTGTTCGGACAAACGAGAACTCTATATAACGAATAACTCGACATTCTCGACATAGTGGTTAACATTCCTTCATGAGATCAAAATTTCTTTCATGTATCCCTCATTTCTTAAATGTATGTGAGACATTTGGTTTTGTTTACATTTACTCATCTCCTCATACACTATAGAGATACAATTACCTAATTCTTAGAGAGTTTGATTCAGAGAGAGATATCTAGTGAGAATTAAAGTCAAAGCGTTGATTTTATTAAGTCAATGTAAGAATTACTCTAATGATACTTAAGATTATTTCAGACTAACACATGTTGAATCTTAGGAAGGATTACACTTTTGGTATTAAGTAATTGTATGCCTTACGGTGATAGTTGAACATGGCATTCCTTGATATCTTTTTAGTTGGGTTGTATAACTTTTCATCGTCAAATAAGAGACTGCATTTCAATAAAACTTTTGTGGGTACATTCACTGTGAACCGCCACGAGACAACACTCGTCTTGTTGGGCAACCTACAGGTTTAACGGTTTGTTGCACATGCTAAGTACAATCACAAGTGCCTACGAAAGTGACACACTTTTAGTCACTTATCTCTATTTTTTTGCTCGATGACTAGCAATATTGTGCTTGGAGGTGGTGTGATAAGCACTGAAAAATATTGATTTTATACCCTAAATAGATGCATTTTAGTCGCTCGTTTTTAATAAAATTGACCTTATGTTCGAATTTTATTATATTGCAGGTCAATATGCGTTCACGGCATAAAATAGTGCTAAATCAAATTGATTGCGACAAAGTAGGTCAACTGCATTAAATGGAGAAAATCAAAGTAACCATGAAGATTGAAGTCCCGTTTGAACTCGCCCTGATGAGTTCTGATACCGTAGACCCTTTTCTATGCAAAACCTAACCCTAAACCTAGCGTACGCCGTCACCCGAGCCTCGTGTGTGCTTAACTTAAAATTTTATTATTTTTTTAGATTTTTTATTTGAGTCGTATAGTTGTGTGTATTAGGGTCCTCCATCGTGTGTCGGGTATTTATATATTATTTATTTTTAGTTTTAGTATATATTAGATTTTTTTAGTTTTATCTAATATTTATTTTTAAAGTTGTAAAAATTTAATTTTTATAAATTAAAAATTTTATTTTATTTTATTTTTATACTAATTTAAACACATCCCTTATCTTTCTCTCTCCTCTCACCCCTCACCTCCACATAGGGGTGACAATTTTTGACACGACACGATAACCCGATACGAAGTTAGCGGGTTATGATTGACGATTTCTTGACACGGACCTGAATATGACACGACCCGCTAACACGAATAATAAACGGGTTGGGTTAGTGTCAAACACGTATAACTCGAAAATGACACGAATAGACTCATTTAACTCGATATTTATGGAGAATATATTAGATAATTTATATATCTTGATAGGCATTCTATAAAATTTATGGAGAATCGGATGATAAATTATTTATGTGTTGCAAGAAGTTGAAATTAATTATATTTAAGTTATTGTAGCGCTATGAGTGTTATGATTGGTTAAGAAAGAAGAAAAAAATTATTTTATATTTTACTTAATGGGTTATGCGGGTCAATCCGAACACGACACGATAATAAATAGGGCGGGGTAGTGTTTGCTCATCTGACACGATTATTTAAAGGGACATATACCAAATAGTCCCTCAAACATATTTTAATACTCATTTAGTCCAAGCCTTTTTATTTTGCCTCAAAAAGTCCTTAGCCACATATTTTGGAAAGGAAGTGCCGCTGGCGCGGACCTCTAAAAATAAGAGAATATTAAATGCTTGAAGGACTAAATGGGTTAAACTAAAAATATGTGTCCTTTTTAAAAAATATATATTTATAGTAGGGACTATTAAATAATTGACCCTTATTTTTTAAATGGATTGAGTTAGAATTGACTAATACTTAACACGAACCCAACATGACACAACACGCACGAATTGCCACAATTGCCCCCCTCCCATCCGGCTTTAACCGGGAGCAACTCAAACTCCGACCCTACTCACTTCCTCCATAATCCAATGACGGATTTCTACCTGCTTAAACCTTAGATACGGCCAAAACCTCAAAACCCGGACCTGAAACCCGAACCTGTTTCAACCCGGAACGGCCATCAATTCAATCCCACATCGCCGGCCTAATATGACCATCTCCAGTCACAAGCCCTAACCCGGTTTTACCGCAAACCTTCTTTCCAGCCGCGACCCCTCCAATACCATACCCGGAAGCCATTGGCCAAACTCATCTCCATAACCAACAAACCAAGACCCCATAACCGGCCTTGATTCCATTAAAACCCGAACCATAAACCAAAACCACCAAGACTCATGCCTGCCATATCCAAAAAAAATCAGAGCCAATTCCAAGCCTTAAACAAAACCTCACATGCCTATCCCCTTTCAACTTTTGACTTGGCCAAAAAGAATCCAACAAAATCTCTTAACAAGCCCAACAATGTCGTGGGTTATAAATAAAGTAAAGGAGAGTAGCTCATTTGACACGGCGGAGAACAGAGAAACAGTCAGGGCCATTTTCTACTGCTAGAAAAAACAGTCAGCTGTACTATTTTTTATGCTGTTTTTAGGACAGAGACTAAATTTATGAAATTATGTATAGTGTCTTATTTTTATACACTTTGAGAATTATGAGGACTTTTTCTCCAAACCCCAAATAAATAATGCTTAGGTTTAGGTTTTAATTATGTTGGTGTAATGAGGTGACTTTATTTGTGGAAGAAAGAGATGCACTTCAAGATACAGGATTCAACAGGAGACGTTTGTATCGTCATTATTTCTTTGCTCTTTAAGTTTTTATTATGATTGTGATTGTTTAATTAAGTATGATTGGCTAATCACTCCATTCAAGAAAGGATGAAACGTGTAAGGTGTTAATTTAATTAAATCATCTATTTAATTGTTATATTTCTAGGGGAATTAATTCGGAATTATCACAAATTAATTTATGTAACGAGAGTTAGTAAATTAGTTTTAAAAGTTAATATTTGAATTTGGAATCGAACTAGAGATAGTTTTTTCCTATGTTTGAATATTAATTCGGTGTTTTATTGTGAAGATTCGTATAATTTTAAATAAATTAATCTTAGCGTATATTTTGTTAAAAAGAGTTTCCATCTTTTATTTTTCTAGAAAGTGACATTTTCAAATTAATTTTCTGAAAATTATATTATTGAATCTATGATTGTAACGAGAGTTAAATTGTAAATTCAATATTATCTGGAAATATTTCAAATAAATAAATTAAGAAATTAAATGAAATTGATCACTCGGAGTAATACCACCTCTTGTATCTTCTCACAATTTTAAACTTGATTACGGTTCAAATTTAATAGTTATTCAAGTACGATTTTAGCATTAATTAATTCATTCTCCCTTGAAAGCATTTTAAAGATATTAAAAAAATATAAAAAAGAGGATTCAATAAAAATTGGACTACATGTGTTCATAATAATTTTTTCATCACTTGAAAGTTGGATTGACTTCCTTACTATGATGATTGTAGGTTGAAGGAAATTTTAAGACTAGGCTTTTAAAGACAACGACCATATAAGCAAAAAGCCTTGTTATTGAATGGCGCTCTTTCTTGAAGCCAAGTAGGATCAGTGTTCATTAGGGTCCTTTTGGAACGAGACACTCAAAGGATACTCTAGTGAGTCCTTTCCACTAATGTGCACACGTGTTTACGACTCGTATGTAAAAAACAATTCATTTAATTATACGTTGTCAAAAAAAAACAAGACAAGGATATTTTGTCAAAAAAATACGCACACATACAATCTAGGGTTTATTGACATAATCTATACATACACACACATACAATCTAGGGTTTACTTAAACCCTAATATTTTTTTGACATAAATCTATGCATACATATAACCAACAACAAGGCGGTTGTAATTTTTTTTACTTATTATAAATATATTTAATTATATTTTGTCAAAAAATATAATATTTAGAGTTTTGAATAATATTTTGTCAAAAAAAATACACACACATACACTCTATGGTTTATTGACATAATCTATACATACACATATACACACACATACACACACATAATGCGTAGAGTCTTGAATACTATTTTGTAAAAATAATACACACACATACAATCTAGGGTTTATTGTCGTAATCTATACACACACACATATACACACAAATAGCTACCACAAATCTAAACAAATTGAAATGCGCACACACACACACACATACACTCACATACACACATAACTGCCACAAATCAAAACAAATCAAAGTGCACACACATATACACACATACCTTTCACGAATCTTAGATGAAATCAACAAAAATCCCAAATTGTCGAAATCCCAAATCGCCCAAATCGTCCAAAGCTAAATCGCGAATGGCAGAAATAAAAGTAGGGTTGTTAGCAAATCGTTGTTTAATATGTTGACCTGATCATGGCCTAGATCCGTGACCCAACCTCCGCGACCAATTAGTTATCCCCCATGACCACTGGTCACGGCTCTAGGTCGTGACCCACAATGCGCAACCAACAACAGTCCCACCATGCGCGACCAACAGCCCTTCGAATGAGGTATGGTCACGACCCCAAATTGTGACCCACTTCAAAATTTGGTTTCGGCCCCCAGTCGTGACCCCATTTGCGCGACCAATTTTTTTTCCTGGAAGTGGTCACGGTCCAAGTCCGTGACCCATCTGCGACCAAGCTTAGAGGGAATTTTGGCACGAATTTGGCGCCAAGATGATCACGCCCTGGTCACGGACTTGGGCCGTGACCCACACTGGTCAAGGTTTTGGACTGTGACCACTTCCAAAGCATCTATAACTTAGTGTGGCAATGAATATGGTCACGCCAAAAAATAATATGGTCACGACCTAAGTCCGGGACCAGCTGGTCGCGAACTTGGGCCGTGTCCATCTGTGCGTGACCATTCGCAGGATTTGGTGTAGTGCACACTAACACACGATGAATTTTAATAAGGATTACGCTTTTGGCATTAAGTAATTGTATGCCTTACGGTGATAGTTGAACATGGTATTCCTTGATATCTTTTTAGTTGGGTTGTATAACTTTTCATTGTCAAATAAGAGACTGCCTTTCAATAAAACTTTTGAATTTTGCGGGTACATTCACTGCGAACCTTCACGAGATAACACTCGTCCTATAGGGCAACCTACAGGTTTAACGGATTGTTGCACATGCTAAGTGAAATCTCAAATGCCTACGAAAGTGGCACACTTTTGTTCACTTATCTCTACTTTTCTTTATTTTTTTGCTCGAGGACTAGCCATGTTCTGTTTGGAGGTAGTGTGATAAGCACCCAAAAATATTGATTTTATACCCTAAATAGATGCATTTTAGTCGCTCATTTTTAATAAAATTGGTCTTATGTTCGTATTTAATTATATTGCATGTCAATATGAGTTTGCGACATAAAATAATGCTAAATCAAGTTGATTATGACAAAGTAGCGGTCAAATGCATTAAATGAAGAAAATCAAAGAGACCGTGAAGATTGAAATCCCATTTGAGATCGCCCTGATGAATTCTGATACCCTAGACCCTTTCCCAAGCCTAAGCCTAAACCGACCCTACACCATCACCCGAGCCTCATGTGTGTTTAGTTTGTAATTTTATTATATTTTTAGATTTTTATTTGAGTCGTATAGTTGTTTATATTAGGGTCCTCTATCGTGCGTCGGGTATTTTTATATTATTTATGTAAAAATAATAGGTATATATATTTTATTAGGTTTTCGTTTATTTATTTATTTTATTTGTTTTTAGTTTAGTTTGATTTATTATTATTATTATTATTATTATTATTATTATTATTATTATTATTATTATTATTATTATTATTATTATTATTATTATTCTTGTTGTTGTTGTTGTTGTTGTTGTTGTTGTTATTATTATTTTATCTTTATTTACTTAAGTCTTTTATTTATAGGCTAGGGATTTAATTTTTTTAGATTTAATAGATTTTAGATTTTTTTTAGTTTTATTTAATATCTAATTTTAGACTTGCAAAAATATAATTTTTATAGATTAGAAATTTTATTTGATTTTTATTTTTTTACAAATTTAAACACATCGCTAATCTTTCTCTCTCCTCTCTCCCCTCACCTTCACACAAAAACCCACGACCATACCAACCATATCACCACGACATCTGGGTTTAACCGAGAGGAACTCAAACTCCGACCGTACTCACTTCGTCCATAACCCAATCACGGACCTCCACCTCCTTAAACCTTAAATCCGGCCAAAACCTCAATACCCGGAGCTGAAACCCGAACTTATTTCACCCGAAACGGCCAGTAATCCCACATCGTCGCCCTGATATGACCTGTAAGGACATTATATTATTGTCCGATTTACATTTGAGTATGTCATATACTACTACAACCGTCGAAGACTTATTCAAAGTTCAATCATGCGTCAAGACGGATCCTAATATCAACGTTATTCAACATTCAAGCCTCTGCGACATTAATTTTGGTAAGATTGTGTTTTTATACCTTAGCATTCACTTAGAGTGTTGGGATAATTTTTCTGAAATTTTTTTCAAGTGTTGGAGAGGAGTTTGTCGTCAATTTTTTTTTCTAAGTGTTGAGGTAGACAGGAATAAAAAATTATTTTTTTCTCAGCTCGTTAGAATGAGATAAGCCAGTCGTTCAAGTGACATGGCATCTCGCGAAAAGCTCGTTCGAGAAACATGTGTCAATGTTCGAGCAATAGAGAGTTTTTGTATGAGCGACGCCCCGCCTTAACGTTTCTATAAATAGCGTGTTAAACAACTTCATTTTTCTTTAGAAGACCTGAGAATTTTACTATTCGAAAATTTCTTTGGCAGAAACGCTTGTCTTCTCACTTTTGAGAGTTTTAGCTTTGTTTTCAATTCACAAATAATCCCAATCTTTATGTGAATTTTTTTGGAACCCCAAAACACAATTTTGTGAAGTTTTCTCTTGTAGAGAAGATCTCTATTGCTGATCTAGGTACCACTTGCTGGTGGTGCTGGACTGACGTGATTGCGTGTCAAAGGGAGTACTCATGGATATTCCTGGGTTGATTGAACTGTGGTTCTTGTGGAGTTCCTGCGGAATTCCATTGCTGATTTAGGTTGCGATCTATGTGGGTTTACTGAGGTTAATCAATTGCAGATTTCACTTATAATCATTGTGAGTATTATTTGTGAAATAAAATGTTTTACTCAAAAGGTTTTTTTTCTTGAAATCTGCGTGTTAGCAGTTTATTTATGATTGTTTAATTTATACACACGTAGTTGTACATTTTGGGGCTGAATTAATTTGGTTTGAAAATAGACTCCAATTAAATAAGGCTAAATTAGAAATTTGCAAATTTATTTAAATCTGTATCGCACATACATTTATAAGTTGGTATTAGAGCTTATTTAAGTGATCACCACTTTTACAAATTGGTATCAGAGTGGGTTACACTTATTTATTGTGTATTCCTATTTTCGTAAGAATTGTGTGATATTGATTTTTAAAAAAATATATATATTTTGTGAAAAATCGCAATTTTTCCAATGTTGCAGTTATATAATCGGATACCCATTTTTTACGGGTATAATTATGCCTACTAAAAAGCACGTATGAAATCACAGTTAAAGGCCATTGATGAGCGTGTTTGGGTTGCTTGTGAAAGAGGCTAGACTCCTCCCACTGTCATCGCAAAAGAAGCGTGGGACATTTTATAACTTACCCACGAAGGCACAAATGCGGTCAAATAGTCTAAAATTGAAAATTTAACTACTCAATTGGAAACGATTACCATGCTCGAATCTGAGTGTTTTGATGATTTTTACACACGTTTATCTGACATTGTCAATATTAATTTCATTCTTGGTGACCCTATAGCTGATGCACGAGTGGTTAAAAAGATTTTAAGATCGCTGTCTAAACGTTTTATCCAAAAAGTGACTGTTTTCAATACCTTTGGTGATTTGGGCAATTTAAAACTAGAAGAGATGGTAGAAGACCTCCAGACATATGAAATTGACATGTTTCCTGACACTATCAAGTCTAAGGATAGATGGATAGCACTTAAAGCCAAGTTTAGGAAGAAAAAGAAAGTGAGAGTTTGTGTGTCCAACTGTGAGGGTGGGGGTGATTTTCATATGGCCATGCTTGCGAAAAGTTTTAAAAAATTTTCTCAAGTTTTCAAAACAAAATTCTTCCAATAAAAAGTTTCTTGAGAAAAACAAAAAGAAAGATGAGGCCAAAGAGAGAGGTGGGAAAGAGGGTGGGAAAGAGTAAGAGGAATAAGATAAGTGTTTTGAGTGTGAGGGTAGGGGGCATAGAGCTTTGAGTATCCCACTAGGCTAAAGAGAAAGGTCAAACAGACTACCATGCTAGCCACTCTTAGCGATAGTGAGGAAGAGGTGAAGGATTTCGGCGATGAGTCTTCACATGGGAAATTTGTCGCCTTTTTTAGCTAGTCACGAGAGCACACATAGTTTGTCCCACAACAATGAGGATACTTGTGCACGTGCGACCCCCGAGGAGGATGATAGTTTGAGTGTTTTGAGTGAGGGAGAAAGTGAGTGTGGGAGCAAAGGTGAACGTGAGATCCAGATTTCGTTTAGATTTTTTTTACCCCGAGACCTTAAAGACTAATAAATTGAATAAGGAGTCAGGTCTTAGGGTGAGATATTTAGAGAGCGAGATTGAGAGTTTGAGGGTGTTTGAGACGAAAGAAAGTCAACTCGAGAAGGTGAAGGTTTCTTTTAGTGAATATTTGATTGCTTTAGATCGAAAAAAGAGTGATTTGACCAACA
Source organism: Sambucus nigra (assembly GCA_949130495.1). Taxonomy (NCBI): domain Eukaryota; kingdom Viridiplantae; phylum Streptophyta; class Magnoliopsida; order Dipsacales; family Adoxaceae; genus Sambucus; species Sambucus nigra. The sequence continues at coordinate 592,834,281 of OX422208.1, forward strand.
TGGTGTCTAGTCGGACGACACGTGTATCCCAACTCGAGAGTGATCTTGAACGTGCCCGGGAGGTCAAAGTAGGTTTAGAAAAAACATTTAAGAAGGTTGGAAATATGGTTCTCAATTCTGTTTTGGGTGATGTTGAGAGACGAGGAATAGGTCATGACGATGAATTCTTTTCCCACGTTGCACCTGAGCCGGTTCCCGAGTTAGCGATAGATCCATATGGCTCTCAACCTAACCCACCTAGTAGTCCCGTACCTGATAGAAGAGTTCATAGGAGACGTTTTGAGAGAGGTGTACCTAGGCCTGTTTATATTTGCGCTCATTGCAAGAAAAGAGGAAACCTTAGGGAGTTTGGTTTTAAGTTGGGTTTTGTGTCACGTTTTGCTACTACACGTGTTCACCCACATGCACCCACACATGATGCTCTGGATGATTATACGAGAGAGTTTGCATATCTTAGGAAGCAGGTAAAGTTTTTTGTCAAGACTTCACATGACTTTATGGATGTTTTTCATAGGATGTTGCCACCTATGGAAAACTCCACCGCACTTAACGGTTGAGGTTTAGACATGTTTGCTAGCATAGAATGATTTTCATGATGATATTTTATGCCTATTGCTAGTGTGTATCATTTTATATTTATATTTTTCATTTTTTAATATATTTTTCAAAAATCCAAAAATATTTTTGTTTTTGAAAATTTTTGAAAAAATACAAAAAGATTTTCATTTGTTTTGGAAAAATTGAAAAAGCCCAAACGATTTTATTTTGATAAATTTTTTGGAAAAAGACAAAAAGAGTTTTGTATTTTGTTTGCACCGTATATGAATGGACATTTAGGATGACCGAGTCACAATTTCATTCTATATCCATGTGACTATTTGATAGTGTTTTGATATGCGTCATCATTTCATTTTTGTATTTTATAATATTTGGAGTCAGTGAGATGTGATTTGTTGTTACTACATAAATGTTTGACTCATGAGTTCCTTTAACGCACACTTACATGAATTTGTTTGACTATTGTTCTTGCCTATCACATGTTGGTCGATGTATTTTCATCTCAATTCTGTCTTTAGAACGATGTAAGGACATTTTTGTCCAACATGCTTGTATATGTCATTAGCCGTAACACCGTTGCAAAGATTCAAAGTCCATTCATCATCAACGGAATTCGAAGATCAAAAGAAAGGAAGAATTCAGAAATCCAGTTAGCCGGACCGGATCGGACCGGACCGGATCGCCACGGACTGATCCGCCGTGCTCTTTGAAGCCAGTGAGCCCCGAACCGAATCAGCTTCAAATTAAAAGAACTGGTCCGCTATCGGACCGATCCGCCGAGGATAAACTCTACCAGATCGTGTAGCAGATTTTTTAGGGTTTTGACTCCTTATTTAAACCACGATCAGTAGTTGGTTTCGATAAGACTTTCCCACGTTTTTCAGAGCATATCAACCCTAAAGTCTTCACCTATTGAGTCCTATGATTCTAGGTTTTCAGATTCACACATCTTCCATATCTATGTGAATCAAGTTTGGTAACCCAAGAACACCATTGCTGTTGTTCAACCCTTTGTGAAGTGGACCGCTCCTTCCTCTTCATTGCAGCCCTACTGGACAGGGATAGTTCCAGCCGCCAGCCCTACTGGAAAGGGAGTCTTCCATCCGCGACTACAGAATCCGATACCTGAGGGTAATTCTTAGTCAAAAACTTGTATTTCAGTGTAATCCGATTGTAAGCCGTTTCTCTTACAAATTATAGTGATATACAAATGGTTTTGCCCCTGTGGGGATTTTTCCTTAAACTTTGTGTGTTGAATTATTATTGCATAATCTTCATACTATGTCTATCACACCTAGTTGCATGATTAGGGTTAATTTGGGTTAAAAAGGTGTTTATTATATTATTTCTTATTTGAACGCAAGCGCCAACTCTTTCAAATTGGTATCAGAGCAGGTTACGCTAATCCATCGCGTATTCCTTTTTCCACAAAATTTTTCTAAGATATCAAATTTCTAAAAAATTGATTTTTGAAAAAAGTGCTTGTTCAAATGGAGAAGTCATATTATAAAATGCCTATTTTTGACGGGACAAATTATGCTTATTGGAAAGCCCGTATGAGGTCGGCTTTAAAAGCCATTGATGAACGTGTCTGGATTTTGGTTGAAAGAGGGTGGACTCCTCCCACCGTGACTGTTGATAATGTGACCAACTTGAAACCAGACATTTCTTGGACTGATGAAGAATTTAAATGGTCATCTTTTAATTCTAAAGGTCTAAGTGCTATTTCTGGGTCTGTCACACCTGATGAGTTCAAACGCATAATGACATGTACCACGTCAAAAGAGGCATGGGATGTTTTATAACTCACCCATGAAGGAACTAATGCTGTGAAAGAGTCTAAGTTGCAAAACTTGACAACTCAATTTGAAACAATCACCATGCATGATTCTGAATGCTTTGATGAATTTTATGCTAGACTTTCTGACATTGTGAATACTAGTTTTAACCTTGGTGAACATATTCCGAATGCTAGAGTTGTTAAAAAGATTCTTCGTTCCCTTCCTAAGCGTTTTATACCTAAAGTCACTGTGCTAAATTCCTTGGGTAATTTAATTACACTAAAATTGGAAGAACTGGTAGGAGATTTACAAACTTATGAAATAGACATGTTTCCTAAATCTGCCAAGCCAAAAGATAAGGGAATTGCCCTTAAAGCCCAAGAGAGAAAAAGTGAGGGGTCGGCAAGAAAGAAAGTCGAGTCATCTAGAAAGATAGAAAATTCTGATTCTGAATGTGAGTTTGACTTAGATGATTTGGCATTATTTGCTAAAAACTTCAAGAAAATTCTGAAATTTAAAAAAAGCGGAAACTTCAAAGATAAAAAGAATTTTCAGAAAAATAAGTTTGAAAAGAAAGATTTCAAAGAACCCCCTAAAGACAGTGAGAGGTGTTTTGAGTGCGACGGTAAGGGACACAGAGCGTTTGAGTGTGCCACTCGTCTGAATAGGGAAAAGGGTAAAGCTATCCTAAATGCAACCCTTAGTGATGACAGTGAGGTCGAGTCGGTGGACTCGGGAGATGAGTCACCGCATGAGCGTAACTTCACCGCGTTCATGGCTAGTCATGTGAATTCTCCTAGTTCTCCTCACGACGATGAGGATGATGCTTCACAGGGACACCTCGACAATGAGAGCGAAGAAAGTGAAGGGGAGGAGGAAGGTAGTGAGGACGAGAGTAACCTTCAACGCGCCTACGCCGAGTTATATAATGAGTCTTTCAAAACTAAAAAATGTAACAAGGCGTTAGTTCTTAGGATCACCGCATTAGAAGAAGAGTTAGAAGAGACGAGAGAGAGAGAGTCCTCCACCTTCACCGCCATAAGAGAGAGAGAGTCTGCCTGGGTTAGTAAAGAGAATTTGCTTAGAGAGAGAGAGAGCAGTTTTGAGAAAGAGAAAGCGGACTTGACTAAACAAGTGGCTAGTCTTACTAGTGAGCTCTATTCCTCCATGGAGACTCGAAAGAAACTTGAAGCCCTTGTTGCTCAGCTTACTCATGACCTTGAGAGAGCTAGGAAAGTCAAGGTACAAATCGAGGACAGATCTGGGAAGATGGGAAAGATTCTCCTCGGTCCCGCTTTAGGTTTTGGTGACAGGCAAGGAATTGGTTTTGATGGTGCCTCCACGTCTCAAATTGCACCGGGACCAATTCCTGAGTTTACTACGACTCCTTATGGCCGTCATCAAAAACCAAGAAGGAGAGTTCGACCAAGAAAAGCAAACCAAGGTCCTCCTAATAATGTGCCCTTTTGCTCCCATTGCAAAAGAAATGGACACCTTAGGGAGTTTTGCTATAGATTTGGTCGGACACGACGTACTTTTGCTCCTCCACATCATACTGATGAGTTTTCTAGTCTGAGAGAGCAAGTTGAGTTTCTAGCCGCCACATCACAGAGTTTGATGGAGGAATTCCGACGAATGTCCTCACCGTCAATGAAAGCTTCCCGCATTCCGGCTAAAACCAACAACAACAACGGTAAACAAAAGGTTACCTATTCTTGGGTTCCTAAGAAAGAGAAAAAGGCCCTTGTTGTTCATGTTGCTCTCAAAGCACATAATACCTCTCAGTGGTATTTTGACAGTGGATGCTCCAGACACATGACAGGTGATGTCTCCCTCTTTATTCAGATTGAGGATTATGATGATGGGAGAGTTACTTTTGGAGATGGGAGTAAATCTAGCATTGTAGGACGAGGTACTGTAGAGTTACCAGGACTTCCTAAGCTAGAAAATGTCTTATACGTCAAAGGTTTAAAAGTAAACCTTCTCAGCATCAGCCAGCTGTGCGACGATGACTTTGCAGTAAAGTTTGACCGGGAAGCTTGTAAGGTCTATAATCAAGACGGTAAACTATTAGTGCAAGGGGTGAGGACAGAGGATAACTGTTATGGGACTGAGCCCAAATCCTCACTTGTCTGCAACAGCGCCACGATCACTCCTATGGATCTGTGGCACCAACGTCTAGGTCACGTGAACGTGAGAGATTTGTCTCGTCTTGTTAAGAAAGACCTAGTACGTGGCTTACCATCTCTCGGAAAGCCAACTTCCACGATTTGTGGACCCTGTCAGTTGGGAAAGCAAATTCGCAGTCCGCATAGGAAGTTGAATTCCATTACCACCTCCCGTGTTCTTGAGTTGATACATATGGATCTTATGGGTCCTACTCGTACGGAGAGTATAGGTGGTAAGAGATATGTTCTCGTGATGGTGGATGATTTCTCTAGATACTCCATTGTAGGTTTTCTAAAAGAGAAATCAGATGTTGTAGAGTTCCTAACGACCAAGTGTCGTGTCCTGCAAAATCAACACGGAGTCAATATTAACAGGATGCGTAGTGACAACGACACTGAATTTAAGGAAGCAAAGGTGGATTTTTACTGTGATAGCCTTGGTATCAAACATGAGTTTTCTACTGTGAGAACTCCTCAGCAAAATGGGATTGTTGAGAGAAAGAATAGAATGATCCAAGAAATGGCTAGATCAATGCTTCAAGGTCGTAAGGTCTCTAGGAGATTTTGGGCAGAGGTAGTGTCTACTGTATGCCACACGGTGAATAGGGTATATCTGCGTCCACACACACTCAAAACGCCTTATGAATTGTGTACTGGCAAGAAACCCAACCTGGCATATTTTCGTGTTTTTGGGAGTAAATGATACATCCTACGGGATAGAGAGCAATTAGGAAAGTTCGACTCCCGGAGCGACAAGGGAATATTTCTAGGATATTCATCAAATAGTAGAGCATACCGGGTATTTAACCTGAAGAGCTCTAGGGTTATGGAATCAATAAACGTTACCGTGCACGATGACGAACCTTCGACGGTTATTGATCCTAACCTTCAGTGTGAGGATGAGGATTGTTCTGATAGTGATTTACCTGTTCCTCTCTCACACTCTGTGGACCCTACTCCTGTGTTAGGGGACACACATGCTCGGGTTCGCAAGAGTCATGATCCTTCTGCCATTGTTGGCGATCCCACTCTAGGGGTCAAGACTCGTGCTCAGCTAGAGAACGTTGTTAGCCATCTTTGCTACACGTCCAAAGTCGAGCCCAAGAACCATAAAGAAGCACTCAAGGATGAACACTGGATATCTGCTATGCAGGATGAGTTGCTTCAATTTAAAAAGAATGATGTCTGGGAACTTGTATCCCGACCTAGTGAGATAAATGTGATAGGTACTCGATGGATTTTTAAGAACAAAATGGATGAAAATGGTACCATAATCCGAAATAAGGCTAGGTTGGTCGCTCAAGGATACACACAGATAGAGGGTGTAGACTTTGGGGAGACATTTGCTCCTGTTGCGAGGCTTGAGTCCGTCCGTCTTCTGCTCGCCATCGCATGTCATCTGCGCTTCAAGGTGTATCAGATGGATGTCAAGAGTGCTTTTCTGAATGGCATTCTACAGGATGAGGTTTATGTGGAACAACCAAAAGGGTTTGAAGACCCTCAGCACCCTGAGCACGTCTACTATCTGAGGAAAGCCTTGTATGGTTTGAAGCAAGCACCCCGTGCTTGGTACGAGAGGCTTACTTCCTATCTCTTAGCTCGTGGCTTCAAGAGAGGGGGAGTAGATATGACGTTGTTCGTCAGAAGAGATGACGGTGCTATTTTGGTTACCCAGTTCTATGTGGACGACATAGTCTTTGGATCCACATGCTCCCAGCATGCTCACCACTTTGAGGAGGAGATGAAAAGTGAGTTTGAGATGAGCATGGTTGGTGAGCTTACATTCTTCCTTGGTCTCCAGGTTCGTCAGCTAGAGGATGGGATGTTCATCTCCTAATCTAAGTATGCTAGAGACCTAGTGAAGAAATTTGGTTTAGACTCCGCTAAGCATGCACATACACCTATGAGTACCACTACAAAGATTAGTAAGGACACTTTAGGCAAGGACGTAGAGCAAACCTTATATCGGAGTATGATAGGTAGTCTCCTCTACTTGACTGCCAGTCGTCCCGACATTGCCTTTAGTGTTGGAGTCTGTGCGCGATATCAGGCATCCCCAAAAGAGTCACATTTACTTGCTCTAAAACGTATTATTAAATACGTAAGTGGGACTCTCTCATACGGGATTTGGTATTCCTTTGATACCGATGATCGTCTGTCCGCCTATTCGGATGCCGATTGGGCTGGGGATGTAGATGGATGTAGAAGCACTTCTGGTGGGTGTTTCTATTTTGGTTCTGCTCTTGTCTCCTGGCTGAGAAAGAAGCAAAATTCCATCTCTTTATCCACTGCGGAGGCTGAGTACATAGCCGTCGGGAGTTGTTGCACATAACTCTTGTGGATGAAGCAAATGCTGGAGGATTATGGGATATCACAGGACACCATGACCATTTCCTGTGATAACACGAGCGCGATACACATATCCCGCAATCCAGTTCAGCATTCGCGCACAAAACACATCAGGATACGTGAGCACTTTATACGTCAGTTAGTTGAAGAGAAAGTCGTATCCCTGAGTTTTGTTCCTACCGACCGTCAGTTAGCCGATATTTTCACGAAACCTTTAGATGCCCTTAGATTTGAGAGTCTTAGGAAATCTTTAGGGATTTGCACAGTTGACTGAGGGGTTGGTCTATGTCTAGAATAGGATGCTCCTTCATGTTCATATCATATGCTTCCTATTGCTAGTCTGTTTTATATGTACCATTGCTTAGTTGTACAGCATTGTTTTATTCTTGTTGCTTTTTATATTTCTTTTGAAAAATACAAAAAGATTTTTCTTTTGTTTTGCACCTTTTATGGATGAGCATTTAAGATAGCCAAGTCACAACTTCATTTCATATATCCATGTGACTGTTTGGTAGAGATTTGAGACGCTACATCATTTCATCCATTTGATTAACATTGATTGGAGTCCTTGAGATGTAATTAGTGATATCTTCCTACATGTTTGACTCCTATATCCTTTAATGCACACATGCACGACTATATTTGATTATTGCACTTGTCTATCACATATTGGCTTGAGTGTTTCTATATCAATTCTGTCTATATAATGTACAATATGCGATAAAACTTGACAAGATTGGATTGCATGTAAAAACCGTTTTGGTGAGACTGTGTGATAATTTGCATAACGGGGAGGGGCTGCGAAAGTTGATTCTTTATACTTTGCGCAAAAGCCACCATTAAAAAGGACCTAAAAAATGGAGGTATTGTAATATCCGAGGTCCCAAGAGGTTAAAAGAGCCCCGAAAAAATTTAAAGGCAATAAAAAGCAATTCATGCCAAATATGGGCCATTTAGGTTTCACCATCAATTCTCCAAAGTTTGAGAATTTAGTATACCTCTATTATAATATAAATCTGAGGGAGTTTGGTTGGAGAATAAAAACGGGTTTGCACTTCCTTGAAAGTCCTGAAAAAGCATAAAATCATTTTGGACGTTATTGGTGTAGAAATCATTTTGAGCTTTGATTTGTAAATTTGATATAGTCAATATCTTATATTTCCACTCTTTTACACCAAAGGAAGCATTTGAGTTCATTCGTTAGGAATATCCAATATTCATCGTGCACATATGTCATGTTTGTATGCTTTGATTTTCCTATCGAATTTTGATCACACCCATTCTTTTACGCTATCACCGATTTGGTTGTTTTATGTTCATTCATGGTGTGATTTTATGCCTTGTGTCACCCCGGTACTTGATTGCTTGATTTATTTCTCTCATTTGTCTATTTGGGGACATCATAAAAAGGGGGAGAATGAATTATCTGATTATGGGGGAGTTTTGAAATTCTGAGAATATCATCTTAAATTGATATATATGCTTATGTTTATCTCATTTCAAACTCAATACGTCACTTGGTATTTGCTTTGTCTCATGTGTGTAGGTACATCTTTTGATAATCCCATGTTGCACACCCTGATGAGAAAAGCGGTGAGATTTCTGAAGATTCGAAGAACAAACGATGCAGCCTTAGTCATTTGTACCACTTTCAGTTTTTGGGTTCATGGAAGGGTAGATTTGTATAGGCATTGTGATTATAGATAATTCGGATTTTTTATGATTGTTCCGGCATAGACATAGGGGGAGATTTGTAAGGACATTTTTGTCCAACATGCTTGTATATGTCAGCCGTAACACCGTTGCAAAGATTCAAAGTCCATTCATCATCAACGGAATCCGAAGATCAAAAGAAAGGAAGAATTCAGAAATCCAGTTAGCCGGACCGGTCCGCCTGAAATTAAAATGAACCGATCCGCTGAGACCCGGACTGGATCGCCACGGACTGATCCGCCGTGCTCTTTGAATCCAGTGAGCCCCGAACCGAATGCAAACCGAATCAACTTCAAATTAAAAGAACCGGTCCGCTATCGGACCGATCCGCCTAAGGCCCGGACCGGTCCGCCGAGGATAAACTCTTCCAGATCGTGTAGCAGATTTTTTAGGGTTTTGAATCCTTATTTAAACCACGATCAGTAGTTGGTTTCGATAAGACTTTCCCACGTTTTTCAGAGCATATCAACCCTAAAGTCTTCACCTATTGAGTCCTATGATTCTAGGTTTTCAGATTCACACATCTTCCATATCTGTGTGAATCAAGTTTGGTAACCCAAGAACACCATTGCTGTTGTTCAACCCTTTGTGAAGTGGACCGCTCCTTCCTCTTCATTGCAGTCCTACTGGATAGGGATAGTTCCAGCCGCCAGCCCTACTGGAAAGGGAGTCTTCCAGCCGCGACTACAGAATCCGATACCTGAGGGTAATTCTTAGTCAAAAACTTGTATTTCAGTGTAATCCGATTGTAAGCCGTTTCTCTTACAAATTATAGTGATATACAAATGGTTTTGCCCCTGTGGGGGATTTTTCCTTAAACTTTGTGTGTTTAATTATTATTGCATAATCTTCATCCTATGTCTATCACACCTAGTTGCATGATTAGGGTTAATTTGGGTTAAAAAGGTGTTTATTATATTATTTCTTATTTGAACGCAAGCGCCAACTCTTTCAAACGAAGCAAATGCGATAAAACTTGACAATGAAAGTAGTGCATGTAAGAACTGTTATGTGAGTTTGTGTGATTTATTTGGAAAAATGGGCAAGAGATACGAAAGGTACTCATTTATCCTTTGTGATTAAGCAACCATTCAAATCGGACCTAGAAAATAAAATTTTGGCAAAAACAGAAGCCAAGATCTAAAGAGGTTGAAAAGAGACCAAAATTTTTTTAAGGTAATAAAAAGAAAAATATGACAAAAAGTGGGCTAATAGGTTTTAGTTTCATCACCTCAAAATAAAAATAAAAAGAATCATTGTTTATTGAGGGAGTTTGGATGGAATATAAAATGGGTTTGCACGTCTTGACAAATTCATGAAAAAGCATTACATAGTTTTAAACGTTATTGGTGTGAAAATCATATCTGACTTTGATTGTCGATTAGATTAAGACGATGTCATCTAAATTAATATTTTTTGACACCTAAGGATGATTTTGAGATGCATTCTTTAGGAGTACACATATTCATCGTGCAAATATGTTATGTGTGATTGCATTGATTTGCCTATCGAATTGTTCACACCCATTCATTCCTTTTTTATGATTTGGTTGGCTTAGCGTAAATTTATCGTGTGTGATTTTTGTAAAGTTATTTTTGAATTTTTGTTTGAAAAATTGAAAAATAAAAAATAGTTTGTGGAATCTTTTGAGTTACTTCTTTCCATAAGCATAATTTAATTCATGTTTGCTATGCATATTTGTCGTGACACTCCATGTTTATTTTTGTTTATTCGTTTTCTTGTCTGTTTCGGTCAAATAAAAAGGATGAGAACGAATTATGGGGGAGTTTTTGCATTATGGGGGAGATTTGATTATTGATTGATTTATTCTTATATCATTTTAAACTCGAATTATCACGAAGGTATTTGCTTTGTCTCATGTGTGTAGGTACAAAATTGAAGATCATTATTTTGCACACCCTGATGAGAAAAGCTTAAAGATTTTGAAGAAAAGTTTTAGACTTACATGTTTAGTACCTTTTCAATTTTGGGTTCATGTGAGGGTATTAGATTTGTATAGGCATTTTGATTTGATATTTCAGATATTTTTATTTTGTACCGGCATAGACATAGGGGGATATTTGTAAGGACATTATTTCATTGTCCGGTTTACATTTGAGCAAGGTTCTAAAAAACGCGGGGCGTGATTGAGGCGTGGAGGCCAAGCCTTAAGCCTTAGAAGCCTAGGCGGGCCTAGGCGTAAAAAGGCGTGAAAAGGCGTTTAGGCCTTCTTAATATATTTTAATATTTTTTAACCATAACAAGGCTATTAAAATACAAAAATTTCACATATCATAAAAATATGTCTGAATATATGCAAATTAAAATACTATTTGATTATTTTGGATGAGATAATGGTCCGGTTTGTACAGAAATTCTCTAAAAGGCGACATCGTTTCACTAAAGCATTGTTAATTTTAGAAAAAAGTGTGCCTTAAGGGTTTTATCAAGAATAAGGCGTGAAAAGCGTAAGGCGAGGCGTTTCTCCCAAGCCTTAAGCCTAGGCGGGTTTTTTAGAACAGTGCATTTGAGTATGTCGTATACCGCTACAATCGTCGAAGACTTATTGAAAGTTCAATCATGCATCAAGATGGATAAAAATATCAATGTTCAACATTCAAGCCTCCGCGAGATTAATTTCGTTAAGGTTGTGTTTTTATAGCTTATCATTTCACTTAGAGTGTTGGGATATTTTTTGTAAATTTTTTTCTAAGTGTTGGAGTGGATTTTTCCATCAAAAATATTTTTCTAAGTGTTGAGGCAGACAAGAATAAAAAATTACTTTTCGCTCAGCTCGTTCGAGCGAGATAAGCCAGTCGTTCAAGCGATAAGGCATCTCTCACGAAGCTCGTTCGAGCGACAAGTGTCAACGTTCGAGCGGTAGGGAGTTTTCATTTGAGCGACGTGCCGCCTTAACGATTTTAAAAATAATGTGTTAAATATTTTCATTTTTCTTTAGAAGACCTGAGAATTTTATCATACGAAAACTGCATTGGCAGAAACGTTTGTCTTCTCACCTTTGAGAGTTTTAACTTTGTTTTCAATTCACAAATCATCCCAATATTTATGTGAATTGTTTTGTAATCCAAGAACATAATTTTATGAAGTTTCTCTTATAGAGAAGATATGTACTATTGATATAGGTTCCACTTTAGGGATGTGCTGGGCTAACATGACAGCTTGTCAAAGGGAGTACTCATGGGTGTTTCTGGGCTGACTGAACTGCGGTTCGTGTGGAGTTGCTGCGGAATTTCATTGCTGATTTAGGTTGCGGCCTATGAGGGTTTACTGAGGTTAATCCATTGCATATTTCATTTGTAATCATTGTGAGTATTATTTGTGAAATAAAAGCTTTTACCCGAAAGGTTTTTTTTTCTTGAAATCTGTGCGTCAACAATTTATTTATGATTGTGTGATTTATCCACACGAGGGGATGCATTAATTTTGTTTGAAAATTGTCTCCAATTAAATAAGGTTAAATTAAATATTTGCAAATTTATTTAAATCAGTATCACACATACATATACAAATTAGTATCAGAGCTTATTTAAGCGATCACCAATTTTACATGACCATCTCCGGTCACAATCACCAAACTGTTTTTCCCCAAACCTTTTTGTAACAACCCTCGCTTTTAGGATGCTAATTTTATGTTAATTTACCGCATAAGGTAATTATATAAAATGTTAGGACTGGAGTAAATATTAATTGAATGAATTGAAAGTTAATATTTACTATGTTAATAAATACTTACTGTATGTGAAAGTAAGTATCATCAGGTTGCATGCCTTATAGTGTCATGTATTTTAAATGACATTATGGTTTAAATGAAATTGGAACTCGAAATAATTTATAAAATTTGCTGGATGCCAGTTTAGAGGGTGTAGTTAGTCCCAGAATGTCTGGGACAGTCAAAATAAGTGTTATATTGCATTTTTGGGTTCCGAGCACTTTTACCTGGTTTTACCTTAAACGCGTATTGGGAGTCATTTTAATGTAGTATTAACCACTTAAGTAGGAGACTTTAGGCTTAAGCCACGATTTTTAAGTCTTTCCCCTTATTTGATTTCCTCATTTTTATGTCTTGAACATAGAGAGAAAGGGAGAAGAAGAGAGCTTGGGAGAAATGGAGAAAGAAGAGAGAATTGGAGATTGAAGATTGGGATTGCCTCTACCCAAAGAAATATGAGATTTCAACCCTAAGGCAAGTTTTCTACTTGCTAATATATGATTTAAGATAAATAAATTGTGTGATATTTATATATTTGTATTTATGGGGTAAAAATGGAATTTATGGTGTTTAAACCCAAATCTTGGTTTTGGATGATGAAATTGTGGATATTAGTGGTTAATAATCATGTAGAATGATTTGGGGTAGATTAGTGTTGATGAATGTGGGTAAAAATGGAGTAGAATTTGGTTTTGGGGAAAAACTAGGGTTTATAACCCTTAACCCCTTCTTGGCCCTTCTGTAGGGGCGAATCGATTCGGCCCCTAGGGCGAATCGATTCACTAAGGGGCAGTTCCCAGGTCTACTTGGACTGAATCGATTCGGTCCCAAGCCGAATCGATTCGACAGTTTCAGAATCCCAAGTCTTTATGTACGAACCGATTCGCTTTTTGGGCGAATCGATTCGTTTTCCTGCTATTTTTAGGTTAATTTTATAACTCAATTTCAAATCATTTTCTTTAAGTCTAGGGCCTAGGAACCTTCTTGAATGAAGTAAACATAGTGTCCTAGAGTGTGTGATGAGTTAGTTAGTTACCCTGCATTTGGAATGGGTTATGTGGGGGTTTTTCGAGGTTATGCCTATTGATGTTAGGGCATTCTTTTCTTCTAGTTGAGTGATATGAAACTAGGAGATGTAGTGTTATGTTTAAGAGACTTTAAAAGCTCAATTGAGCTATGTTAGCCTTGATGGTTCATAATAACACCGCAAATGAATGTTGGGTGAATGAATTGAAAGTTTATTCATTCCTTTGAGGTATGATAGTATTGGGGTTTTAAAGTAATACCCCCAAAATGTTTGGAGATAATTAAGAGCTTATTTACTCCTTTGAGGTCGTAGTAATGATATAATTTATCGTATGGCTCCGGATGATAAGGTAAATTATTTACAATAATGTAAATGAGTATGGTTTCAAATAAAATGAAACATACATGTATAAATGGAAATGGTAATAATGATGGTAAATGATAATTTACTTAATCATGAATGTGGTAAATGATAATTTACTTGATTTTGAAAATGGTAAATAAAATGGTTGGAACACACCCTTTCTAAATGACATCATAAGGGAAGTTCGCACGTGAGGTGAAGCCCCCTGGCTAATGAATGCAGGGTGGATATAGTGCTAGGCCATGTGAGCGTTTGTTGTTGTATATATTTCTGCGATGGGTAGGTAATTCCGGGTGTGGTTATGACTACCCCGCAGGCACATGGCCGCTTCCCGACGTTTTGCGTTATAGGTGCCCAGGTTGTCTTAATGATAGGCCCTGGAAGATGATGGTCATTTAGGGTTGCGCACAGTGGGGAAACCCGGACGGGCAGTCTTAGAATCGTTATATGTATATAATATTACTATTCCTAATCAAGTGGGACTTGATGGATTATATATGCCATAAAGAGCATAGTGAAGTTCCATAAAGAGCACATATAAATGCCACAAAGAGCATTTGAAAATGACTATTCTTCTGATAAGGAAAGGATTTTTACAAAATGTGAAAGTGAGATAAAATTCCATAAAGAGCATAAAATTGTGATTATATATATATATATATATTTCCTATTAAGGAAAAGATATATGAGATAATTGGTTCATATGACGAAAGTTTTAGATTAATGTTACTCATTTTATTTTCCTGCTTAGCTTATGTTTTAAATTGTGTAGGTAGATTCTTATTTCTCTTTCATCATGATTTATCATTCATAACTGTCATACTCTTTATTTATCTGGTAATCATATAGAATCGGGCCCTGACCCGTTCATATTTCTTGTTGTGCATGCATCTTGTATACGCTCAGGTACTCCGCCAGAAGGATGCCTGACCTGACTTCCTATCCCGGTGTCTTTGGCGAGCCATGATGCTTTGCGGGTATTACGGGATATTTTGAAATAGACGTCGTCATCATTGCACTCTAGTTAAGATCGGGTCTTGTTACTCGGGCGAGAGGTCCAAGATTTTGTAATTGATTAATGTAATGTATTATGTAAATTATTAAACTTGTTTAATATTGTTGTATGAGTTTGTGGCCAACAGCCTATTCGGTCCCTTATTGTTCATTTGAGGGTATATAATATAATTTCATCTGGATTTCCACTTTCTTTTTTTAGTTGGGTTGTTTAAATTGTTTTCTTTAACTTTAAAACCAAATTTTTTTTGGCAACCCATTTTTCTGAAATAAGGAGTGGTTATCCCGTATACTTCTTATTTTGTTGTGATGCTGAGAATGATTCCATCCATGATTCCGTTATTTTGGAGTGTCGGGCTGGCCACCCCTATTTCGGATTGCGGGTTATCACAGATGGTATCAGAGCATCAGGTTCTAGGGTCTTTGGGAATCCATGTGAACGCTTTACGTCTTCCGCGTTGCTTTTGATTTGACATAGAGCCTTAGGATTAAGATCGTTGAATTCTCTTGTGAGATTTCGTTCTTCTGCCACGAGGTAGAACCTATAGAATTTTTTGCGCTTCAGTGTGAGAGTAGTAGGTCGATTGAAGAAGGGCGCCAGGGAAGGTCGTTGTGAAGGCGTCATTAGATGGAATTACTAAGAACTATGAATTGTGGTCGGGGACGAGGACTGCTTTAGAGGTCGTTCCCTTTTTATAGCACTTTCTTGTCTACTAATTATAGTGGATGTAGTTTTTCCAAGTACCACTAGAAGTAGAAGGTAGTACTAAGCTTGAAATATCAAGCAACGTTAAATTGAAGTGGAGAAGCGCCCATGATAAGGGCCACCCGTTGAAAAAGGATGGAGGAAGATCCTTCACCCGTAGGAGTAGTGCGGAAATGGTGGAAACGTAGTCACCTTATTTGGGGGTGCTGGAAGTTTTGGTCTATGAAGGAACCCGGTAGATACTTTCTATAGTAAGTTTCTCTAGGATAACTGGACTGAAAAGAAGATGAAATCTCAAATGTTCACGCGAGGATCGGTCAGAGGCCGACATGTGAATAAAGAGTGTTGCGATTAGGGAGATCGTACACTAAAGAAAGGTATATATAAGGGAGAGCCCCCCCAAAGGAATGATAGGCTCCAGAATAAGTGTCGCTAACACTTCTGATGGAGTAGTGATCATGAAACCGCATTGGTGGACATCCGCCTGGGAAGGTTTCATTGAACTAAGGAAGAGGAGGCCGAGAGCGTGTTCTCTTTTATTGAGAAATTAAAAGGAACTACGTGGGCTATTGTGACGTGGAAGAACCACGCGTTTTCATTACGCTGATTGGAGAACAAGGGCAAGAATAAAGTGCCTAGTTGGGGAGTTAATGGAAGTAATGTTGGTTCGTGTAAGGCTCGAATATGGAGTCTGAGAACCATTAGTATTGACCCGGAGTGATTGTCATAAATTGCTGGCGGGAATTCCACCTTATTAGGGGTTTGTGTATTCCTTAGGATAAGATTTAGTAGTATTATATCTACTATACATTCGGGTGTGTATATTGAGTTCGTGGTAGTTTCGATGCTACTAAATAGAGTAATTATATGACTTCTGTGGTAGGGAAGTTTTATATTTTGCTTCACTCGTTATAAAGCGAGTGATGATATATTTTCTTTTTAAGTATTAATGTGCGTTATGTACTCTGTGTATGATGTATACTATACAAGTATAGATATTTTCGTTTAGTTGGGGTGATAGCAAGCAATTAAATTACGAGGCTATCCTATTTCTAGTTTCAGGATGGAACTAGATGTTCTATAATGTCTCTCCTGGATACAGGATGAGACTTTATGTGGGTGGTTGAGGTAAGTAGGAGGTTTTTATGTCTTGTTATGTTATCTTGCATGTGTGTTTGGTTGATTTATTGTTTGCATTGTATGTGATTGATATGCCTTATCTCCACGACCGACAAGTTGATTAGTAATGCATAAGAGGGGTTCCTTATTTGGATTCCGCTTTTGCGGGACGCTCCACGCGTGAACCTCAATGACGTTGGAAGTGGGGAGATATTGTTCTTTCTTCTTTTAGTTCATTCCATTTTATTTTATTTTATTTTTTTGGTTAAGAGTTGGGTTGTAAGGTTTAGCCGAGAATCACGTAGAAGAGTGATTAAGGGCTGTTAAAGTGCGAGATAAAAGCACTGTATATAGTTCTCTCCTCTGATCGATGTGAGGGAGACTGAGGTATGGAGTCGAATTGAGACTTCGGTTTATGCCTTGATAAGAAGGCTATTTGAAAAGATGTATATATGTTATGGGATAAAAATTTGTAAGACTTCACAGAAAATGAATGTCTGATCAGTTAAAATCCTTAATTATGCCATGGTAATACATAGAAGTAAAATCTTATTAATATGGTTGTGAGTTAGACTTTTATCGGTCCCGATCATGTGTTTTAGACCGTCATATCTTAATGACCGACGATGCGAGGTAGTAGTGTAGCGAGAGGGTTCCTTGTTTGGATTTCGCTTCGGCGAGACGTCTCACGCACGAAACCGAGCGAATGTCGAAAGTTGAGATTGGTCTTGGGCACTAGTGATATACTTAGTATTATATATATACGACTTATATAGGATATATATATAGATCGACCATATGTTTTTAGGACGTAAGGTCATTAGGGCATGTGATGTTGGTTTAGGAAGGCTATAGGGGGTTGACCACAAATATGTTGTGGGTTGACCCTTAGGGGGAGTAGGTCCCTAGGAAAGAGGAGTATGGAGTCTCGAGAGATTTAGAAGGTTAGGCCAAAGGAGATGAGGCCTCTATTAGTTAAAGGGTTACATTGGTAACCTAACTTTTGGAGAGTTAAAATAGATGAATTGACTTCTATTCCCAAGTTCATGTGGTTAGGCTCGAGGGTGAATTTAAGGAACAGGTCTCTGCCAGGATGGGGAGTAATGATACTGAAGCGTGGAACCATTATTTATGCGTCTCACAATCTTAAACTTGTGGGAAGTATTACTCCACGCTTGAATTGAAATTCATTGCAGTAGTGATCATCTAAAAGAAATGAGGCACTACTTCCTGGACAGGAAATTTGGTTTTTCTCGCTAGCGACAAGTTCTTTCAAGGTGTAGTGGGAGGAATAGAGTTGGTGTATGAAATTCATAAAGGACTATCGATTGGAAATTTCCCCCTCGCTAAGGAAGGCGATTGGAGTAGTAGATACGTTGAGAAATTAGTGAAGGCATGGAAAGCCTAGTAGAATGATCATGATTAGGAAGACTTTGTAGCAAGAGAAGTTATGTCTGTGATTGACCATTCCATATACTAGTTTGAGGAGACTAGTGGTGGAACGAGGAAGGGAGTATCGGTGGGCATTTTTATTGAATTACCGGCACTAAACTGGTCATGATCCTATTTGAGAAAATGGTTGATCACTCGACCAAATTGTTGCTTTTTTGGCTGTTATGGGTGAACTATATTTAGAAGAGTACACCCCCTTCTATATGAAAGAATGGTAGAACGTATGAAGTACCCATCACTGGTGGTGGACTGAGACTAGATATTCGTGTCGAAGGTTTGGTAAAGTTTTCAGGAAGGAATGGGAAACTTATGGAGATGGAGTGTATTTTACCACCCTAGAGTGGATGGATAAATGGGGGAAATTAACTTATAGTCGAAAGGGATACCTTTAAGGGGCACCTTAGGCTAACTTGATGGACGAAAGCAGTAGTTGTAGGGAATGGAAATTTCCCATACAATAATTAGGCTTTTTGAGTGGCCTTATGAATCATTTCCTAAGCTAGGGCACCGTGAGTGGCCTTGTATAGTCGGGTGCGTAATTCACATACTTGTTGGATGAGATCAGTGAATAATATGTTCCTTGAACTTAGAATGTTCCCGAAACATTTCTTTAATTATTGGGATTTTGAGACATATGCCTTAAAGGTCTACGCCTATGCTGGGAAAAGATGAGTAGGGTTGGAGTTAAGCCATTTAGCGTTGGTGTGAGAACCCCTGAGGTATGAGGTTACGCGATTCAAGCTGTAAGACTATTTACGCCAAGTCGCGGGGTTATCATCTTCCACCGTAGTAAGTTAGAATTGTTAGTTTGTGAGGAACGCTTTGTGCTAAGCCGAAGTACAAAGATTGTAGACTAAGATCGATAGATACGACCTTAGTCCGAGTCTATTTTGGGACGTCGTAATAACGAGGGTTCGTTAGAGTGATAAGATGATAGTTTAAGATAGAATACCATTTATGTGTATAGGGTATGCCCGAATTTTGAGGGAGAAATTCCCTCATAAGGGGTGGGGGGTATGTAACAACTCTCGCTTTTAGGAGGCTAATTTTATATTAATTTACTGCATAAGGTAATTATATAAAATGCAGGGACTAGAGTAAATATTAATTGAATGAATTGAAAGTTAATATTTACTAGGTTGATGCATATTTACTGTATGTGAAAGTAAGTATCATCAGGATGCATGTCTTATAGTGTCATGTATTTTAAATGACATTATGGTTTAAATGAAATTGGAACTCGAAATAATTTATAAAATTTACCGGATGCCAGTTTATAGGGTGTAGTTAGTCCTAGAATGTCCGGGACAGTCAAAATAAGTGCTATATTGCATTTTGGGTTCCGAGCACTTTTACCTGGTTTTAACTTAAACGCGTATTGGGAGTCATTTTAATGTGGTATTAACCACTTAAGTAGGAGACTTTAGGCTTAAGCCACGATTTTTAAGTCCTGCCCCTTATTTCATTTCCTCATTTTTATGTCTTGAACATAAAGAGAAAGAGAGAAGAAGAGATCTTGGGAGAAATGGAGAAAGAAGAGAGAATTGGAGATTGAAGATTGGGATTGCCTCTACCCAAAAGAAATCTGAGATTTCAACCCTAAGGCAAGTTTTCTACTTGCTAATATGTGATTTAAGATAAATAAATTGTGTGATATTTATGTATTTGTTTTTGTGGAGCAAAAATGGAATTTATGGTGTTTAAACCCAAATCTTGGTTTTGGATGACGAAATTGTGGATATTAGTGGTTAATAATCATGTAGAATGATTTGGGGTAGATTAGTGTTGATGAATGTGGGTAACAATGGAGTAGAATTTGATTTTGGTGAAAAACTAGGGTTTATAACCCGTAACCTCTTCTTGGCCCTTCTACAGGGGCGAATCGATTCGGCCCCTAAGGCGAATCGATTCGCTAAGGGGCAGTTCACAGGTCTTCTTGGACCGAATCAATTCGGTCCCAAGCCAAATTGATTTGACAGTTGCAGAATCCCAGGTCTTTATGTCTGAACCGATTCACTTTTTGGGCGAATCGATTCGTTTTCCTGTTGTTTTGGAGTTAATTTTATAACTCAATTTCGAATCATTTTCTTTAAGTCTAGGGCCTAGGAACCTTCTTGAATGAAGTAAACTTGGTGTACTAGAGTGTGTGATGAGTTTGTTAATTACCCTACATTAGGAATGGGTTATGTGGGGGTTTTTCGGGGTTATGCCTATTGATGTTAGGTCATTATTTTCTTCTAGTTGAGTGATATGAAACTAGGAAACGTAGTGTTATGTTTGGCAGAATTTAGAAGCTCAATTGAGCTATGTTAGCCTTGATGGTTCATAATAACACCGCAAATGAATGTTGGGTGAATGAATTGAAAGTTTATTCATTCCTTCGAGGTATGATAGTATTGGGGTTTTAAAATAATACCCCCCAAATATTTGGAGATAATTAAGAGCTTATTTACTCCTTTGAGGTCGTAGTAACGATATAATTTATCGTATGGCTCCGGATGATAAGGTGAATTATTTACAATAACGTAAATGAGTATGGTTTCAAATAAAACGAAATATACATGTATAAATGGAAATGATAATAATGATGGTATATGATAATTTACTTAATCATGAATGTGGTAAATGATAATTTACTTGATTTTGAAAATGGTAAATAAAATGGTTGATACACACCCTCTCTAAATGACAATATAAGGGAAGTTCGTGCGTGAGGTGAAGCCCCCTGGCTAATGAATGCAGGGTGGATATAGTCCTAGGCCATGTGAGCGTTTGTTGTTGTATATGTTTCTGCGATGGGTAGGTAATTTCGGGTGTGGTTATGACTACCCCGCAGACACATAGTCGCTTACCGATGTTTTGCGTTAAGGTGCCTAGGTTGTCTTAATGATAGGCCCTGGAAGATGATAGTCATTTAGGGGCGCGCACAGTGGGGAAACCCGGACGGGCGGTCTTATAATCGTTATATGTATATAAATATTACTATTCCTAATCAAGTGGGACTTGATGGATTATATATGCCATAAAGATCATAGTGAAGTGCCACAAAGAGCACATATAAATGCCACAAAGAGCATTTGACAATGACTATTCTCCTGATAAGGAAAGGCTTTTTACAAAATGTAAAAGTGGGATAAAAATGCCATAAAGAGCATAAAATTGCGATTATGTATATATATATATATATATATTTCCTGTTAAGGAAAAGATATATAAGATAATTGGTGCATATGACGAAAGTTTTAGATTAATGTTACTCATTTTATATTCCTGCTTAGCTTATGTTTTAAATTGTGTAGGTAGATTCTTATTTCTCTTTCATCATGATTTATCATTCATGACTGTCATACTCTTTATTTATCTGGTAATCATATAGAACCGGGCCCTGACCCGTTCATATTTCTTCTTGTGCATGCATCTTGTATCCGCTCAGGTACTCCGCCGTAAGGATGCCTGACCTGACTTCCTATCCCGGTGTCTTTGGCGATCCGTGATGCTTTGCGTGTATTACGGGATATTTTGAAATAGACGTCGTCATCCTTGCACTCTAGTTAAGATCGGGTCTTATTACTCGGGCGAGAGGTCCAAGCTTTTGTAATTGATTAATGTAATGTATTATGTAAATTATTGAACTTGTTTAATATTGTTGTATGAGTTTGTGGCCGACAACATATTCGGTCCCTTATTGTTCATTTGAGGGTATATAATATAATTTCATCTAGATTTCCACTTTCTTTTTTTAGTTGGGTTATTTAAATTCTTTTCTTTAACTTTAAAACCAAGTTTTTTTTGGCAACCCATTTTTCTGAAATAAGTAGTGGTTATCCTGTATACTTTTTATTTTGTTGTGATGCTGGGAATGGTTCCATCCATGATTCCGTTATTTTTTAGTATCGGGATGTCCACGACCCATAACCAACCCCTACACCAATACCATAACCGAAAGTCATTGCCCAAACCCATATATGATAATACGCAAATACTGCGTATTTCATCTCTCGAACCTACGCATTTAGCCCCCTCGGGTGCCTTAATCTCTATATTTAATCCCATTAACCTGACAACCTCAGTTTATATTGATAAAATGCTATATGAGGTATAATTGGGCTTTTGTAGGTATTTGGGTACTAAGTATGAAGTTCGAATGCATTCCGGTGAAGTTCCGTACACAATTGCACGTTCAAGTGCATTTTAGTCTTTTCACAGCTTGGGTACCTGGTCCGACATCTCACGAAAGTTGTGTCCCTTCTCGCTAGCTTCGCATGGCCGCAAACGATGCATAATTTTGAGTCTGTATAACGAAGTTACGGCGATTTCAGCAGAGGGAAAACTAATGAATCAAAAGAGGAGAAGAAAAGGGAAGGAAAGAATGCAGGTTGTTGCTGCCTGGCTGATACCTGCTTGATCGATTGATCGACGCTTCTAGTCGATCGATCGACCATTCTGAATTGTCAAATTTTGGCCTTGATCGATCGATCCCCTATTTTTCAGCAGATATTTTGTATTTCTTTTCTTTTCTCTTTTCTTTTCAAATTTAATTCCCACTTAGTATATAAGCCAATTTTGATGTAATAAACAGTGGTGGACGTTTTTAGATAGTTTTAAAAGATAGAATAGGTTAGGGTTTGGGTTTTTGGATGGTTCTTCTTCATTTATACTTGGTTTGACACCCTATTTGTTGTGTAAGTTGACTATTCATCATCCTCTCCATTAATATAGCTTGTATTTGATTCATTCTTGCTTTGATAATTAGGTTTACATGCTTTGTTAATTAGTTTACATGCTTTAATTGCTTTCTTTCTAGTGTAAATTTATCGCGTCTATTTACCGCTTTCATTTACCGCGTTTTTAACATGCTTTCTAGCTAATTTAAATTAGGTTGTGTTTGAATGAAACTCACTCGATTTGACGCATTGCTTTGCTTTGGTGATGGTATTTATGGGTCTATTTCGGGTGCGTTGTCTTAGTTATTTGCCTAGGAGATTTGACGGGGCATATCATGTATGTCCTGTGCTTACGACCTTTCGCGCGTAATTTCCAGGATATTTGTTGACGCCAAAATCTTATTAGGCTTTTATGATGATTTAGGGCTTAACAACCCTTGATTTAATTAACGGTTGAAACGAGACACATTTGTAATAACTCGTCGACCCATGTAACCATTTTATACTAATTAACTCAGGTGAGGGATATTTGACGCAACCTATAGTTTTACTCGCTTTCATAATCTAGTTTCATTACCCTTGCCTAGATTAATCTTTCCCTTTATGCATATTTTCCTTTTTAGTTTGTAATCATCTTTTACACTTTTATTTCGGAGTATTATATCACTTAAATTCTAGCATCTTGTCTCTGTGGATTTTCGATACCCGACTTACCGCTATACTCACCTGTTGAGTGTAGTCATAATTTAGGTTTTTGTATAGTTCAGGTGAGCCAAATATAAAACGACCGGCGCGTAGGTGACTCTTGCGCCGCGACAAAACCCTGCCTATCAAATGGCGTCGTTGCCGGGGATGAGTTTGTTTTAGACTTTATTTGATTTAGTATTTCATAGTATTTTCTTTCTATTTGTATTATTTGCTAATATTTTGCAGGACTTCCACATTTGAGCACTTAGAAACGCTTGAATTTCCCGCGCGCACTTACTTTGTGGAATTCGCCATTTCGAGCCATTTTTGGGGTAAGCATGTCTTATTCAAATTCTTTCGGTAATCATTGTCATAATTCTCAAAATTCTCGCAACCCTATGACTTTCGGTCAATACTTAGAATCCCAAAAATTTTCAAATTCACATATTACTTTGGGCGAGTATAACGAAAGTCAAAACTTAGGTTATTGGAATTTTGATGATGATGATAATGATTTTGGGCCTTTACCTCCTTATAATAGAAATTTTGAAACGAATTCAAATAGTTTTCAAAATTCCTATCACAATGAGTTTTCGTTTAAGTCCGATGGTAATTTTCAAAGTTCCCATTCTAATGCATCCGCACCTCGACCTATGACATTCGGTGAGGGCTTGCGTATGTATGAGAATGAGAAAATTGAAAATCGTTAACTGGAAGAAAATTGTTCGTGGGAACATGAGTTGGATTTATTATTTGAGTCCGACGATGATTTTTCTTTTGAAACTTTCGAGGTCGATGAATGTTTTGAACCAAATGAGGTACTTATGCCTACTTTGGAACAAGCCATTCTAGACTTTGCCCATTGCGTAATAGATATTGAAAGTAAGGATGATAATGACGTAATATCTATTTGCAATGAAATGATTTGTTCTTTGGCCCCCAAAGAAGAACATTTCATTGAAAATGATATTATGTCCTTTGAAATTCCAACTTCATGCGATGATGATTCATCTCATGAGTTTGAATTTCTTTCATCCATATTTTCTTTCTCTACTACCACACCGTCACAAGTACCTGGTGATTCGGTTTCGAACTTTAATGTTTTAAACCCTATCGCCGATGAGGAGTACTTGCTCGAGTCGCCCTCCACGATCGTATCTTTGCCTTTGTGTGCGCCGCCTCCCATTCCAACTACAAAATCCTTGAGAAGATATTCGACTTTTCTCGGTCCCCACTTGTTTTTGTCACCCCTTCAATCCAAACCCCCCATTGTCCCTCCAAAACTTTTAATTGGCGATGGTTCCTTTCTTCCACCTTACACATGCCTTCCGTTGTTAAAACGAAATTCATATTTTTCGAAAGGCATGCTTGTATGTGAGGGTACACCGGTTATCCTCCAAAGTCAAATCGTTCTTATTATGGACCCTCAGTTATTTAGACTTCTAGTGTATAGTTAGTGTGAATCCTAAATAGTAGGTTGTATATAGTTAGCTTTTTATTTTTTTTTCTTTCCCTTTTAATTTAGTCTAGTGTAATTAGTTAACTTTTTATTATTTGTTTTCGTTATGCTCAGTACTATTTTGTTTTGTAGGTTCTTTGGACTTGTTCTTATGGGGATCGCTGCAATTTTGGGTAATATCGCTATTTTCCTCTCTTTAACTTTGTTCTTAATTTACATTAGGGACAATGCCAAGTTTTAAGTTGGGGGTGTGGGATATTCTATCCCTTTCTTTATTTAGTCCATGTTTTTTCTCACATGTTAGTTACTTAGTATGATTTTCTTAGAAAAATTGAAAATATCAAAAATATTTTCTTTCTTTTTTTTCTCCTTTTTGCCTTTGTTTCCAATGATAAATTTCAACAATTGCCCAATCCAATAGACAGACCAATGATGCATGTTCTCAATTTTAGAAGTTATTAGACTTTAGTCTCACTTATTGATATTGTGAATAACTTCATGAATTAAACTTTAATCCCATGAGCACATGCACTTTTATGGTTATATTGATTTGGTTTAAGATTTTTATAACTTGGTAATCTTTTGTTGCATTGTATATACTTACACCGAGTAAGCTTTGTACCTTTCGTCGTTTGTGAGTGTATACACTATTCTTTTCTCATTGAAAACATTGAATTAGTTGGTAATCTCTCTATTGTTTCATTTGATCATTCATTAATTAAGTTCATACTTGAAATGTGTTACTTGAGCATGATTTTCATATATTGTTTTGACTCGATAATTGCGTAAACTTTGTGAAATGACCATAGGCCATATTTGATATATCACCCATATTAGCCTTGACCTCACCCTTATATGTTTACCCTCATTAACCCCTTTGAGCCTAAATATAGCCTTTCGTTTCATAACCCCAATCCCATAACCAACTCTAAATTGGAGTTTAGCCCATTTATACACTTTCCACGCCTTTTTTTGGATTGTTACATGGGATTGAATGTTGTTGTTATGATGTCGGTTGCAATTTAGGCATATGAGAGTTTGAAGAGTAAAGAAAAGAAAGTAGTGAAAAAGTGAAGAAAAAGAGAAAGCAAAAAGAAAAAGAAAACAAAAGAGAAAAATGAGAAAAAGAAAGAGAAAGTTGTATATGTTGTATATAGTTCAATAAGCTTTGATTACTCTCCCCGATGATATATCTAATGCCGTTTTGGAACTTTTTTTTCAATTTTGATATTGCCCGCATTCTCCCATTATCCCGAGTTTTCATCCCGAACACTTTGAATCCGTATATACATATCCTTTGTTTTGTACCCTAGCCTAACCTACATTACAACCCTATTCAAGTCCTATGTGATCCTTGGTGCATGAAATTCAAAAGTCATAATAGTTTTGATAATCTGTGAAAATGCATTTCGCCTCTTTTAGTGTGCGGTATCATTCATTGAGATTATAATTTTTCAGTTTATATATAGCGTTCTTCATTTGTGACATGTGTGCGGCTTAGTTTCCATTTACATTTACTCTTTAGCACGCATGTTCCGTGTGTTACCTCCATATTTCTAGTGAATTCGCCTGATAAGTGTAATATCCATGAGGATTGAATATATGCGTGCTTTAATTTAGTATCCGGTTTATATAAGTTTTTCACCAAATCACACTTTGCATGTGCTCGCTCCACTCCCACATTTTAAGGTTTCAATTCTATGAGGTGCATTCTATAATGTTAATGATTTGGACTTTTGTTTGAATTCATTCAATTTGCTAATAATGCGTATGAAATCCTTTTCGCTATTGTTGGGCTTGTCGCATGTTGGTTTGAGCATATTTTGAGAAAACCATGTGATGTTTGTGGGTACCATCCCTGAAAACCCTCACGAGACGACACTCGTCCACTAGGGTGATCTAGGGGTTTAACGGCTTATTGCATATGCTAAATGCAATCGAATCTCCCGCGAAAGTGGCCTTTTGCTTTGGTAACATACTTTTGTACTATCTCCTGCTTTTGGTTTGCTTGTAGTTCTTGTTGCATCCTATTTCATTCCTAGGGACTAGCAATGTGTAAGTTAAGGGGTGTGATAATACGCAAATACTGCGTATTTCATCTCTCGAACCTACGCATTCTAGCCCCCTTGGGTGCCTTAATCTCTATATTTAAGCCCGTTAACCAGACAACCTCGGTTTATATTGATAACATGCTATATGAGGTATAATTGGGATTTTGTAGGTATTTAGGTACTAAGTATGAAGTTAAACGCATTTCGATCAAGTTTCGTACACAATCGCACGTTCAAGGGAATTTTAGTCCTTTCATAGTTTGGGTACATCTCACCGAAGTTGTATCCCTTCTCGTTAGCTTCACGTGGCCGCAAACGGTGCGCGATTCCGAGTCCGTATGACGAAGTTACGGCAATTTCAGCGGAGGGAAAAACAATGAATCAAAAGAGGAGAGGAAAAGGGAAGGAAAGAATTCAGGCTGCTGCTGCCTAGCTGATACCTGCTTGATCGATCGATCGACGCTTTTGGTCGATCGATCGAGCATTCTGAATTGTCAAATTTTTGCCTTGATCGATCGATCGACCAAAGGGGTCGATCGATCGATCCCCTGTTTTTCAGCAGATATTTTGTATTTCTTTTCTTTTCTCTTTTCTTTTCTAATTTAATTCCCACTTGGTATATAAGCCAATTTTGATGTAATAAACAGTGGTGGACGTTTTTAGATAGTTTTAGAAGATAGAATAGGTTAGGGTTTGGGTTTTTGGATGGTTCTTCTTCATTTATACTTAGTTTGACACCCCATTTGTTGTGTAAGTTGACTATTCATCATCCTCTCCATTAATATAGCTTGTATTTGATTCATTCTTGCTTTGATAATTAGGTTTACATGCTTTGTTAATTAGTTTACTTGCTTTGATTACTTGCTCTCTAGTGTAAATTTATCGTGTTTATTTACCGCTTTCATTTACCGCGTTTTTAACATGCTTTCTAGCTAATTTAAATTAGGTGGTGTTTGAATGGAACTCACTCGAGTTAATGCGTTACTTTGCCTTAGTGATGGTGTTTACGGGTCTATTTCGGGTGCGTTGTCCTAGTTATTACGCCTAGGAGATTTGACGGGGCATATCATGTATGTCCTGTGCTTACGACCTTTCGTGCGTAATTTTCGGGATATTTGTTGACGCCAAAATCTTATTAGGCTTTTATGATAATTTAGGGCGTAACAACCATTGATTTAATTAACTGTCGAAACGAGACACATTTGTAATAACTCGTGGACCCATGTAACCATCTTATACTAATTAACTCGGGTG
This sequence comes from Sambucus nigra, assembly GCA_949130495.1. NCBI lineage: Eukaryota > Viridiplantae > Streptophyta > Magnoliopsida > Dipsacales > Adoxaceae > Sambucus > Sambucus nigra. The sequence continues at coordinate 592,862,376 of OX422208.1, forward strand.
AGGGATATTCGACGCAACCTATAGTTTTACTCGCTTTCATAATCTAGTTTTATTACCCTTGCCTAGATTAATCTTTCCCTTTATGCATCTTTTCCTTTTTAGTTTGTAATCATCTTTTACACTTTTATTTCGGAGTATTAAATCACTTAAATTCTAGCATCTTGTCTCTGTGGATTTTCGATACCCGACTTACCGGTATACTCACCTGTTGAGTGTAGTCGTAATTTAGGTTTTTGAATAGTTCAAGTGAGACAAATATAAAACGGTCGGCGCGTAGGTGACTCTTGCGCCGCGGCAAAACCCTGCCTATCAATATCCATAACTAAAAAACCAAGACCCCATAACCGACCTTAATTCCATTAAAACTCGAACCATAAACCTCAGGTGCCTATCCCTTTTCAACTTTTGACTTGCCCAAAAAGAATCCCAAAAAATCTCTCAACATGCCAAACAATTTCGTTGGTCATAAATTAAAGGAGGGGTAGCTCATTTGAGGGAGATACACAGAAGAGAACAAAGAGATTGCAGAGAAAAAGTCAGTGTCATTTTCTACAGTTATAAAAAAAGTCAGTGTAGTTTAAAATAATTTTTAGGTTTGGTTTTTAGTTCTGATGGTGTTATCAAGTGACTTTATCTGTGAAAAAAGAGATGCACTTCAAGATACGCGATTCAAAAGGAGACATTTGTATCGTAATTATTTCTTTACGCTTTTAGTTTTTATTATGATTGTGATTGTTTAATAAAATATTCTCGGTTAATCGCCCCATTCAAGGGGTGGGATGAAACTTGTAGAATGTTAATTTAATTAAATGATCTATTTAATTGTTATATTTCTAGGAAAATTAATTCAGAATTGTCATATATTAATTTATGTAAGGAGAGTTAGTGAAGTAATTTTAAAAGTTAATATTTGAATTTGGAATCGAACTAGTGATAGGTTTTTCTTATGTTTGAATATTAATTCGGTGTTGTATTTTAAAGATTCATATAAGTTTTAATAAATTAATCTTTGCGGATATTTTGTTAAAAAGTGTATGCTTATTTTATTTTTCTAGAAAGTGACATTTTGAAATTAATTTTCAGAAAATGACATTATTGAATTTATGATAGTAACGAGAGTTAAATTGTAAATTCAATATTATCTCAAAATATTTCAAATAAATAAATTAAGAAATTAAATGAAATTTATCACTCGGAGTAATCCCACCTCATGTATCTTCTCGCAATTCTAAACTTGGCTACGATTCAAATTTAATAGTTATTCACTTACGATTTTAGAATTAATGAATTCATTCTCCATTGAAAGTGTTTTAAAAATATAAAAACAATATAAAAAAGTGGTTTTAATAAAAATCAGAATTGCACATGTTCACAAAAATTGTTTCATCACTTGAAAGTTAGATTCGCTTCCTTACTTACCGCTATGCAAGTTTATATTATGATTGTTGGTTGAAGAACAAAAAGCCTTGTTATTAGATTCCATTGATCCCTACAGTGAGCTTGATTTTCTTGTTTAATAGCTGAAGTTTAACTTCTTCGTACTCGAGGTATCACCCTAGATCCACCATTAAAATGATGTAGGATGCAGCCAAAGGAACATGCACTTATATGTTTCCGAAATAGTGGGCATAATCGAACTCTAAGACGAGATGACCTCCTGAAGTCGTCCTCCACTATAAGGTTCCTCTCTTGGAGGTATTCATATACTATTGGGATGGAATTGGTTAATATCCTTCCCCCTGACCACGCACAAAGAAAGTTAAACAAATTGCAATATGTAGTAACAACTTTGACCCATGCCAGATCTATCAAGAAGTCTCTCCTTAGGGGACAGAATAGGCTGAGCACCAATACCACTAGGAAGACATTTTCTGCGAAGTCTCTAGCATCGTAAAATAAATGAACCATGAAGAACCTGAAACCTTCTATGACCAAGAAGTGAATGAGGATACAACCTATGATAATTACTTTTGGTCCTGATCATCATAATCTATGGAACCATAGCCTGATATTCCAGACTCGATAGATGGCTAAGTCCTAACAATAGTAGTAGAATTCCCCACCTATGCTTGGTATTCATATGTGACCATATGGTAGATAGATGACTCCAAGTCTTAATAATCAGAACAGACTGCCTAAAAGCCTGAAACTAGTCCCTATCCTTGATTCGACCGAAGTAATGGCCCCAAAGCCAAGATTTCTTACCCACAACCCTGGATCCTTGGCTGATCTTTTACTCTGTCTAGAAAAATGAGCAGAAAGGACATATAGAACCCGCGTCTTCTCCAACCAAAGAGGTCGACTTCCTCTCCATGCTAAGTCGACATTCCAATCCTCCAAACCCAATTAGCAAGGAGAAATACTGCTGAAAGAATTGTCACACCGCCTCCTCGGGAAAATAACAATATCTAAGAGCAACTCAATAGAACATTAACAAATATCACCATCTAGGAGATGTTAGAGACAACCTAAGAGCACCAAGCCACCATCTTTCATCTCCTATCCCAAACTTCTATGCCTACGAACCTAACACCGACTGAGATGTCATATACATCGAATCCATAACCATGAAACATCATATTAACTTCTTCGATGAAGACCTATCCATATAGGGTCATAATCATCGAGTCGCACTGCACATCACCATTGCTACTCATGGGCAGATCGTATCCACATACTTATAGACAACGGGTCCACTATCAATGTATGCCCACTTCGAACTGCTATTGGTCTAGGATACCACCTCAAAATTCACAACATCCTTTGCAACCATCAGGGCTTATGATAACATTCGTCGGGAGGTCCTAGGGGCCATCGTCCTTATTCTAATAATAGTTATAATAAAGTGTAATGTGTAATTTCAAGTACTCGACATCCCAACCAACTTTAACCTCTTTCTCGAGAGAGCCTTAATACACCCCGTGGGGCAATTTCCCCTATTAGTAAACATGAAAGTCAGGTTTCGGTTCGACATGTAGGTCATCACAGTTCAAGGAGATGATGATTGGGCCATAGGCTCCAGTATTAGTACCATTTCCCTCTTGGAAACCCAACACAATAGTAGCGACATTTGCCTCAGTGAATTTTGAGTCATCCCTCTTACTCATATAATAGAAGAGGAGTTGGTTATTCACATTGGAATGGTCATATCTATCTCCAGGGGAGGACTTTTCCTATCACAGACTCCCCGAACCATGGTGGAGTGAAAATAAGAAGTCCTTTCAACCAGGGATGGAGATACTCAATGAGAAAGGACTGTACGTGGAGTACGTGAAGATCTACAAGGTCAACCAGAATGAGCTCAACATCTCATCGGTTACTGAGGAAGATAGAAAGAACTCTGAGTGCAAACTAGAGTGGAAGCTGCCCATGCTATTTCCTGATGAAGTTACCCTAATAGCCGTGGTAAGAACCTCATAGCTAACTCCTTCATAATGCGTCAACGAATGGTACAACACCTTTGGAACCCAGGTATTACTAATAAAAATGAACAATTGGTTAGTATAGTTGAACTTAATCTCTACCTCCGAGTGCTGGACTCTATAACCTCACCCATTCAAACACTACCTTCTATTGAACCTAAATATATGACTTGCCATCCCCATTGGGACTATTAGCAGAATGAAGAAAAACACCATCTCTTACTGCAACCCCTCTCCAAATCCATCTCCTACACTAACTCTATAGTCATCCCCACAAAGGATCCCGTAAAAAAATCTAAGGGAGAAATAGTCTGAATCAAGGAACACTGCTTGCCCCAGACTGACGTTTGTGCCAAGGTACCTCGGTAGAACTCATCCCACCTCATCTCCAACATCGCGAGAGATGTAGTACTCAACAACTGGACTTTTGTTAAATGCATCCCGACGACTGTTATCCATAGGCCCTTTTAGAATGTAATGTTAGCAAAAGAGTCCCCCTTAACCCTTCTTGTAATGTCTCCCTATATAAAGCAAAATTTTCTTCTATTATCATTGATTTCATGCCTCTCTTCGATGAAATAATAAATAGTGATTTCCAGTATTTGCTTGTGTGTGTTGCATGTTATGATTATGAGTCCAGCAATGGATCAGAATTCACACCTAATAATGATAACTATGTGAACTTAAAGTACTTAAAACACTTACAAAAAGTTGACCAAGTCAAAATAGGCATATGTCTCCCAACAAGGATGACATACTAACCATAAGAAGCCTATAGTTATCCTCGCCAGCTTCATAGAGGCATTTTCTTGGTCTTATGCTGACATGATCGACATCAACCTGATTATCATCATTCATGAGATACCCATTATGCCTAATGTCAAACCCATAAAACAAAGACTCCATAGATTAATACCCGAATGGTCATTGAAAATAAAGGAGGAAGTAGAGGAACAACTTAGTGTCGGCTTCTTCCAAATAATCTAATATCCCACTTGGTTATCTAACATCGTACCAGTACCCAAATCTGACAGCAAAGTTCGAATGTGAGTAGACTATAAGGATATTAATTGGGCCTACCCCAAAGATGATTTTCATCTAACATACATTGAATTATTAGTTATAACCAATAATGCACTAAAGTCCTTCGTAGATAGGTTCGAAGGATATAATAAGATAAAAATTCACATTGATCACCAAGAGAATAATGGAGGGGATGTATTGTTATATAATTATGCCCTTCAGTCTCACGAATGTAGGTGAAACTTATGAAAGAGGGACCACAACCATCCTATATGACCTCATACATAAATAAGTGGAGGTCTATATAGACAATATGATCATCAAATCCAAAAATGGAGACAGACACATCTCGAAACTATAATTTTTTTTCCAAAAGTTATGCCATTTCAAAATGAGGACAAATTCGCAAAACTGTGTTTTCGAAGTAACTAATGGGAAAATGCTCTTTCTGGACACCAAGGATGGAATCGAAGTAAAATCCTCCAAGGTTAAAGCCATAAGAAAATTCCACCACCCAAAATTTAAAAAATAGGTCAAAGAGTTCCTAGGTTAAATTCAGTTCATAAGTTGATTCATCAACTAGGCCACTACCATTTGTGAACCCGTATTCCAAATACTCAAGACGGACTCACCCAAAGAATAGAGTACTCAGTGAAAACAAGAATTTAATAAGATATAAAAGTACCTCACTCACCCATCAGTACTAGTACCTACCCAACTAGGAAAACCTCTCCTGCTCTACATGACCATAACCGACATGACCGTCAGAGCCATGTTGGCCCAATACATAAAGAGTGCTCAAAGGAATGTGCCATTTACTATGTCAGTAAGAAGTTTATCTCTTATGGTCTCAAATACACTGCCTTAGAAAAGGCTTGTGTATCCCTAATATAGATCACCCATAAATAACGACACTACATGATGTCCTTTAACATACGACTCTCCTCTAAGATAGATCCCATGAAACACCTCTTTGAGAAAATCGCTATTTCTCTTTGAATGGACAAATATCTATTGATGCTAATCGAGTTTGAAATAGCGTGTGTCATGCAGAAATCCAAAAAAGGGAAAGCCATTTCTCACTGTTGATACCAAAATTAATATGCTGATGTGGACAAATAGTATGAAGACACGTGTCGATCTACGTGGCACAATAACAGCGAGGAAGATCATTTACTGAACAACCATGGTTGGTACCGAGCAACGAGAATACACCGAGGAGCTCTATCATGCCGAGGAACTCCATCCGAGGAACTCTATCATCCCGAGATACTCTAAGCACTCCGAGGAACTCTTGATCAACGAGCAACTAAAGCGGTCCGAACTGCACCTCGGCCGTGTCATCAATTATCAGACGGACAACTGTTCAACTATTCATTAGATTCTTGATGCACACGCTGCATTAAATGTATTACCCATTCATATGTATATCATTTAATGTATTGGACCTTTCATGTACAGCCTCGAGGCTATAAATACCTTGTATCAATCCCATTCAAGGGGACCGGAATTTCTTGAGAGAACTTGTAATCAAGAATTCCACAAACACTCAGCAATAACATAACAGTGGACGTAGGCTTTATTCCTAGCCGAACCACTTTAAAAATCTTTGTCTTATTTATTTATCTGTGATTGAAGAATTAGAGTGATCTAGTTTTTTACATCAACAGATTGGCGCCGTCTATGGGAAACGACTGTTGTTATCGTTTTTCATAAAAATCATTTATCACCAATGGCAGATAATCCGGAATCCAGTAATCGAAATGCTGGAAATACTGGAAATCTTCCAAATCCATCTGCATCCCCAGATCTGGCCGGAATTATGATGAATCTGGCTCAGGGACAAACCGCCATGCAAGAATCTATGAGGCAACTCCTTCAAACTCTTCAAGGCGGTGTACCTACTCATTCAGGGCAAAGGACTGATCATGGGCAATCACGATCCAGACGTATTGGGTCATATCGCAATGGGGAATCCAATGATTCTTCTTATCAACCTGGGCGAACTTCATCAATACGGGCTACGGATACAGATCAACATATCTCTCTTTCTCCGGAGAGAACTAGCGCTTTAGAAAGATTAAGCAGGGTGTCTCCTTTCAGTCGGTTAGGACCAAGGAGGAACATGAGTCCACCTAGGGCTCCATCAGGAAGTTTTCGACCACCACCAGGTTTGAGAGAAGGATCTGCACAATCACGACCAATTACTCGTCGAGATAAATCTCAGGAAGCTACGTCAGAGCAATCAGTTGCTCGGACTAAGCGGCCCGAGGAAGGGAATGAAGCATGGAAAGGTTCCATTCAACGATTGGAGGATAGACTGGGAGAAATGGCTAAGGCGAGGAACCCCTTACAGAGAACTTTTGTTCAAGGGACACCTTTTGTGCAAGCCATTGTGGATTTCCCTACACCGTCGAAATTCAAAGCACCTGTAGTGACCCCCAAGTACGATGGAAAGACAGATCCCGTACTTCATATAGAACAGTACCAAGCTGCTGCAGATATCTATGCTGTCCCCGACGAGATGAGGTGTAGAGCATTCTCGGGAACTCTTACCGGATCTGCACAGATATGGTACAATAATCTTCCTCGGGGAGAAAGTACTAGAGATTACATAACTCGTTTCTATAACGAGAAGTTGGAAGTCATAGATTATGAAGAAAAGACAGCAATCACTGCTTTGATGAGTGGTTTGCTGCCTAACAAGCTATACTATACTCTGGCCAAAGATCCGCCTAAAAATATGTCGGAATTGATGGCAAAGGCGGCCAAAATCATGAATGCCGAGGAGGCTATGACTGCGAAGAAGAATATGGATAAAGAAGTTAAAGTGGAGGTCGACAACTCTAAGAAGAAAGATCAGAAAGGTAATGGTGGTGACAAACATTCCAGGAATAACAGGATAAAGTTGGAAGCCCTAAAGAAGTATGATAATTATACTCCATTGAAAATGGGTATTAATCATGTTTTAGAAGAGATCAGGAATAATGAGGAAATCAAATGGCCAGAGAAACTGAAGACAGATCCAGACATGAGGAATAAGACCAAATATTGCGAGTTTCACAAAGATCATGGCCATATGACCAAAAATTGTATAGCCCTTCAGAACGAGATTGAAACACTCATTCGAAGAGGAAAATTATCAAAGTATGTAGATCGCAGAGGTGAGAGGACAAATGAGGACAGAATTAGAAAGAGATCTAGATCTCCTCGTCGTGCAGAGGAGAAAAATAGGAGGGACCATGAAGAGGATCCAGATGATGACCCCGATCTTCCCAAGAAGCCAAGAAAACCTGAACGAGAGGTATTTTCCATACGTTTTGGATCATTTCATTATAACGTTATTACAGGGGGAGATGCAGGAGGAGGAGACCTTACTGCAGAAAGAAAAGCTTATCTCGGAGAGGCTCAAGCTTGCTCATATATTCAGCGAATAAACCTGGCCGAGGATGATCGTCCGAGGAAGGTAAACAAAGAGAAGCTAGTAATTGGTTTTTCAAAAAACGACCTGGCAGGTGTTCTTTACCCTCATGATGATCCTTTGGTGATCAAAATGAGAATGAAGGACGTGATCATTTCAAGGGTGTTGGTAGACAATGGTAGTTCGGCAGACATCATGTACTATTCATGCTTTGATAGCCTGAATTTGAAATTATCTCAATTGGAACCTTATCACAGACCCCTTCTGGGTTCTGCTGGCGAGAAAGTTTTTCCACTTGGGACGATCAAGTTGGATATATTCATTGGAACCTGGCCTGTTTGTCGAACAGAAAGAATACGATTCTTTGTGATGGATAAGAATGTGCAATCGGCCTACAACATCATCATGGGAAGAGTTGGATTGAAGAAGTTCGAAGCCGTTCCTTCAACAGTACATCAATGTTTGAAATTCCCAACAAATTTTGGAGTTGGAGTGGTGAAAGGTGATCAAAAAGTAGCTCGGGAATGCTATTATTCGTCGGCCGAGCAAGAAGAACTAGAAGGATCGATGAAAAAGACTACTACTTATCAAGTGGATGAATGTACAGAAATTGAAACTCTTGATCCTAGAGATGAGTCCCAACTTGTGAAAGGGCAAGTGGTAGAATCTACAGAAAATGTTATTCTGGACGACGAACATCCTGAACGAATAACCCAGATAGGTTCATCGTTGGATATGTCAATAAAAGAGGAGTTGATAACTTTCTTAAAGAATAGGAAAAATACTTTTGCTTGGAGTCATGAAGACATGCCAGGAATAGATCCAAACTTCTTATGTCATGAACTCAATGTGAATAAGGAGATTAAACCTGTAAAGCAGAGAAGAAGGGTGTTTAGTCCCGAGAAGAACCAGGCCATACAGGAGGAAGTCGAGAAACTCCAGAAAGCCCAATTCATTGAAGATGTAAAATATCCAGATTGGTTGGCAAATGTGGTGATGGTAAAGAAGAAAAACAACAAATGGAGAATGTGTGTCGATTTCACCGATCTCAATAAGGCATGCCCCAAGGATCATTTTCCATTGCCCAGAATTGATCAACTGGTGGATGCTACCTCGGGACACGAGCTACTCAGCTTCATGGATGCTTACTCTGGCTACAACCAGATCAAAATGAAACCTGAAGACAGGGAAAGTACTTCTTTTATTACCCCTAGGGGAACTTATTGTTATAATGTTATGCCTTTTGGTTTAAAAAATGCAGGTGCAACATATCAGCGGTTGATGAACAAGGTTTTTACCGAACAAATCAGCCGCAACATGGAGGTCTATGTCGATGACATGCTCACTAAAAGCAAGAAAGCTGCTGATCATTTGGTTGACTTGAGTCAAACTTTTGATCAATTGGATAAATACCAAATGAAGCTTAACCCGACGAAGTGCCCCTTTGGAGTACGAGAAGGAATGTTCCTCGGATACATCGTCAATCAGCGAGGTATTGAGGCAAATCCATATAAGATCAAAGCTCTTCTAGGGCTGCGATCTCCGACGACGAAGAAAGAAGTGCAGAGTCTTACCGGACGAGTTGCAGCGCTCAACAGATTTGTATCTCGAGCAACTGATAAATGCATACCATTCTTCAAAACACTTCGAAAAACCTTTGAATGGAATGAGGAATGTGAAAAAGCTTTTCAAGACTTGAAGAAATATTTGGGAGCACCCCCACTGTTGTCCAGACCAATAACAGGAGAAAAGTTGTATTTGTATTTGGCAGTATCAGAGAACGCAGTCAGTTCAGCGTTGATCAGATTGGAGAATGGAGTCCAGAAGCCAATTTATTACACAAGTAAGGCTTTCCGAGGTGCAGAAATCAGGTACCCAAAGCTAGAAAAATTGGCATTGGCACTAATTGAAGCAAGTAGAAGAATGAGGCCATATTTCCAAGCCCATACCATCATCGTTTATACTGATATGCCATTGAGACAAGCCCTCCATAAGCCAGAAAAATCAGGGAGACTGATGTACTGGGCAGTAGAACTTGGTGAATATGATATTGTGTATGAGCCCAGATCATCATTCAAGGGGCAAGCTGTAGCAGATTTTATAGCAGAGTTCACGTACCCTGATACCCCCGAGGAGCAAAAGGTGCCTGCTGATCTACCTGTGGACGATACAGGATCAACAGAAACATTTGCTGACCTACCTGTGGACGATACAGGATCAGCAGAAATAGGTCCAAACCAGCCAAGGTTGGTAAAAGGACTTGTGGATGTAGAGAAATCATTATATTCAAACTCAGACCAACCACGGTTGGTAAAAGGGTACGAGCAGATGACTGACGAGGAGCGAAAGATACCGGGGGATGATGGAAGAAAACAGCAGATATTTTATCGAGGAACTCTGACAGATAAGAAATTTGAAGACGAAATACCTACATGGAGATTATATGTAGACGGATCATCCTGCACAGCTGGTTGTGGAGCAGGAATTGTTTTGATCACTCCAGACGAGATTGACATGGAATATGCTTTGCGATTCCAATTCAAAGCCTCTAACAATGAAGCGGAGTATGAGGCCATGATAGCAGGTCTTAATCTAGCAAAGACTATGGAAGCACAACAAGTGATGGTATTCAGTGATTCTCAATTAATTGTGTATCAGATGATGGGAATGTATGCGGTTAAAGGAGATTTAATGATCAAATATCATGCAAAGGTGATGAAATTGTTGACAGAATTTGAGGCCATTCAATTGGTGAGAATACCGAGGATGGAGAATGTACAAGCAGACGCACTGGCCCGACTAGCATCAGCTACTCGTACCGAGATGCGAAGAACCATACCGATTGAAGTATTAGAAGGTCGGAGCATAGATGAAGATCTGACAACGAATGTGATTACCCTTGATTTAGGACCATCTTGGATGGATCCAATCAGGAAATATGTTGAAGAGGGTGAATTGCCGGAGGACAAACTCGCTGCCAAGAAACTGAAGTATAAAGCTGCTCGGTATGTATTAACTAATGGTATTTTGTATAGACGAGGAATTATGGCAGGTTTGCAGAGATGTGTACATCCCACCGAGGTGAAAGAATTGATTGAAGAAATCCATGAAGGATCTTGTGGAGCTCATGTAGCAGGTCGAACACTTTTACAAAGAGTGATGACACAGGGATATTACTGGCCGACAATGAGGGCTGATTGTATAGCCTATGCCAAGAAATGTGACAAGTGCCAACGTTTTTCCTCCATCCGACGAACTCCACAAGCATTGCTAACACCAATAACTTCCCCTTGGCCATTTGCCATGTGGGGAATTGATTTGGTTGGACCACTGCCGACCACCCGAGGAAGATTCAAGTATCTCGTAGTTGCAGTGGACTATTTTACTAAGTGGGTGGAAGCTGAGCCTCTTATCAATATGACGTACGAGAAGGTATACCAGTTTGTATGGAAGAATATCATTTGTCGATATGGTCTCCCTCATGCTTTCATCACAGATCATGGAACACAATTTGATAATGAAGAATTTGCTGCCTATTGTCATCAGTCGAACGTTTTGAAGTTTCATTCAGCACCAGGCCATCCCCAAAGCAATGGACAGACTGAAGTGACGAACAGAACATTACTAAATGGGTTGAAAAAGAGGCTAAGTGAAGCTAAAGCAAATTGGATTAATGAGCTCCAATCAGTATTATGGGCCTACCGAACAACTCCCCGAGCAGCAACTGGAGAATCACCATATATGCTAGCATTTGGAAGTGAGGCTGTGATACCGGCCGAGTTGGGTCTCCCAACGCATAGAGTGCTGAATTTCAACTCTCCGATCAGTGACTTGATGAGAAGAATGGATTTGGATATGCTCGAAGAAGTAAGAGAAGAGGCAGCCATTAGGAATGCTGCTTATCAACAACGAACAGCTCTGTTCTACAACAAAAGGGTGAAGAAATGCGATTTGAAGGAGGGTGATTATGTGCTGAAGAAAGTCATTCAGAAACAGAATAAACTGGAAGCAAACTGGCATGGACCTTACCGAGTTACAGAGGTTGTTCGACCTGGAACCTACAGAATAGCAACTCTAGAAGGAGAAGAATTTCAGAATGCATGGAATGCTGAACACCTGCGAAAGTATTATCAGTAATGTAAAATGTAAAGTATTTTCTTCATTATGAATAAAACGAGGATGGTTCACCATTTTCTTTCTGTTGAAAGTTTTTCGGGGAATATTAGTGTTGAACACTACACTGCTTGATAACAAGAAGAAGACTGCAGACTGCTCTACGGAGCCATGCTCTACGGAGCCATGCTCTACGGAGCGCTCTACGGAGCAAAAGTGCTATAAGTAGCCAACCTCCTTTGGTTAGGAGGATAAGCTCTACGGAGCGCTCTACGGAGCAAAAGTGCTATAAGTAGCCAACCTCCTTTGGTTAGGAGGATAAGCTCTACGGAGCGCTCTACGGAGCAAAAGTGCTATAAGTAGCCAACCTCCTTTGGTTAGGAGGATAAGCTCTACGGAGCGCTCTACGGAGCAAAAGTGCTATAAGTAGCCAACCTCCTTTGGTTAGGAGAACATGCTCCAAGGAGCCAAAAAGTTCGAAAGAACCCTACTACTCCTTTGATTAGGAGGTGTATACCAGCATGATCAACTACGGTTGGTAAGACTTTATATACTCTCGCATTACAGCTTATGTTGATCGGGAGGTAACATTATTAAAAAAAGTTCTTTGAAGAACAAAATATTCCAAACTGTACCAAGTATGGTTGGTCGGGGATAAAAACCCACTAACTGTAGTTGGTCGACGAGGACAAAAGTATTGACCTTAGTTGGTCGGACACATGTTTATATTTTAAAATTGAACCAAGTATGGCTGGTCGGGGATAGAAACCCATCAACTGTGGTTGGTCGACAAACATTATTTATCCACCTTGGTTGGTTGGAAACAATTTTGAACAATTTATGCTTGTTATAAATTCTAAGTTGGTTGATGAACCATATAATTTGCAAACAGAAAAATAGCTATTGGCAAAACAGAAAATGAAATTCTTTCATTAAGATAAAAATGTATTACATGTTACATGTATGTGCTAACTATTACATTAAAGATTCCTACTCTATTGGTTTCTTTCCTTTATCCTTTGAGACAGGTTCCTCGCCAGCAGGAGGATCCTCTAGACAAAGAGGAGAATTAATAAAGTTCATGTCCTTCAGCATTCTGACATTCATTATTGTAGGAGTGTCCAACAGGTGCTCAGGACGAGATACTTCAACTTGAGAATGAAGGTTATAATCACCAAGATATTTAGAGATCAAACTCCGAGGAATGGAACGAGCAGGAATCCATGCCATATCCAATTTATAGGGAGGAACAGGCAAGTCTAGCAATCCAGGAGCATGATAATCCCATAAATAATGACCTCGTTCCAATTTTAATACACCCAGGGCGTTCAACCATCCCTGCTTATAACCTTCGTTGTTAGCATTTTCAATGCGAGCATCCAAATGATAAAGAGCTTCATTATATCCTGCATTCCAGAACTCCCGAGGCTGTTTATGGAATTGGAAAGTTAATCTATCTACTTGCTCGAGAAAGTTCTTGATAAGAGCATCTTTATTATTCAGAGCAGACTTCATCGCGGCCAATTGATCCTCTAAAGATAAGTTTTTTTTAGACAAATCAGACAGAGCACGATCCTTAACATTCAGTTGGAATGCTTGAGTTTCCAGAGTAGATTGGGTACGAGATTCTTCAACACTGCGGCTAAGAACTCTTGACCGGCTCCGAGAAGCAACTGGAGAATTTTGCTCCTCGATGATTCTTCCTCGTCCCCGAGAACTCCTTCCTCGTCCCCGAGCAGTCACAGGAATAATAGACTTTTTCAAGTCATCCAACTCTTGCCTTAGTTTGGCGTTTTCAACCTCTAGAAACGAAAAACCTTCATCAGTAACTGGTACTAATGCAGTGGAAGAGGAGGCAACGGATTCATATTGAGCCAATCTTTTCTGCAGACTATTATTTTCTTGTTCCAGGATCTCGGCAATTTGTCGGCAGGCTTCAACTTCACCTTTTAGGGTCCTTTCCCTAATGTCATATGCAGCAATGATCTTTTTATGACCTGTATCAGAGGAAAGTTGTTGATATCTATTTTCATATTCCTCGTGTAATGAAGCCATCGATTCATTGTGCTGGCCTTGGAGATCCTCTAAGGAACAATGCAGCTCTTCAATCAAGTCATAATAAGCGACATTGTTAGCTACAGCTCGGTCGAGTAAATTTTTCAAGTACCGATAAGCCTCAGTCGCCTGTTCTGAAGCATCATGACCAAGAATGTCAGCAATTTCAGAAGAACTAAGGTCTGTATGACCAGCCCTATAGTATTGGTGACATTGCTGCATCAGCTCGGTATCATGAGAAGAGATTAGTTCCATTCTAGCAACAAACTAAAGACAAGAAAAAGACAACAATCAACAAAGAATCATCAATAACGACGATGAGTAAAGAAGTATTTTATTAGATCATAAAAGGATTACAGTGTTCGATTACAAATGATAAAAGATAAGAATGATACCGAACAACTTCACACCTTTTCCTTGTCTCCCAAGACTTTCTCGGGAGGCTGGGACGAGGAGCTCGGTTGATCGGTGATAACAACAGCTTGATCGGCAGAAATCTTCTCGGCAGGAAGAGGCATAGAAGAAATATCCTCAATGACAGAGGGTTGAGAAGCAGAAATTGGGACATCCACAGCCATGGAAGATTCATCTGAAGCAGGTTCATCTTCTTCTTCTTCCACAATTGGTGGAGAAGGACCAGGGAGATGCCGTTGGAATAGCTCAGAATTGTCTTGGATTTTTAGCTCTTGTAGAGCAGCTACCCAACCGTCATGGAAGTATTTCAACTCCCCATATTTGACTTGAGATGTCATAGCTGCAATCCCTTTATCCCATCCTTTTTCCCAACCAGCACTGAAATGTTTCCTAACTGCAACTTTTCTTTTCAACTGCTCCGAGGAGAGTTTGACATCCAATTGTTCTTTCTGGATTTTGATGTCTCGCAGGATAGACAGTTCTTCTTCTGCCTTCTTCAGTTGGTCATCGCACCTTTGCTGATTGACCTCTAAGCTTTTCACCTTCTCCTCCAAATTCTTGGAGGTTTCAGCCATCTTCATCTTATCAGCCTCAGCTGCAGCCAATTTTTTCTCCCAGGCAGCTTTCTCCTCGACGTACTGCTGGCGAGATTCTTTCACAGATTGGGTTAAACCCAAGAGGGCATCGTCAACATCGGACGAGGAACTAGAAGCTTTAATAGCTTGATCTTTCTTCACGATGGTATTGAAACAGTTCACCAGCTGAAAGATAAGAAAAACAATAGAGTCAACACAAATATAAGAGTTCAGGAAAAAGAAAAGAAAGACCAAAGGTATGAGAAATTTACTGAAGAAAGATGGCGAGCAGCTAGGGATGTCAGTGTATCCCTAGGAATCTTTTCATCAACCCCGAGAACCTCAGGTATAACTGAGCTCGTTGAAGAACTCGGAAGAAGGATTTTTGAAACACTACTACCACCAGCGGGTAGAGAAGATGCAGTTCCAGCAAGATTAACCGAAGATGATTTCCTCAATCTCTTCAAAGGAGGGTCAGCAGCATCAACCAAGGAAGAAGTCTTGGTCGGAGATATTGTAATTACATCAGCTTTCTTGCTCGGGGCCACTGGGGGCTTCTCGGCAACTTTGGAGGAACTAACATCTACTTTTTTAGTCCCCTCTGGGACATCAATTTTGCCTTTCTTTGCTCCAACAGCAGAAGAAATTTCACCAAATAGAGCAGGAGGAGCTCTTTTCTTGCCCATTCTCCGAGATAGGGGAATATGAGAATCTGAAGATGAACTTTCTGGTGTTGAGGCTGGTTCAACAGGGCGAGCAGTATAAGAGGTTGTGTAGCTCTTATACTGCAGCAAATATGATGCAGATCTAATATGCTCGTCTGCAATCGTCTTATGCAAATTCCAGATAAGTTTTAAATGCTTGATATTCACTTCCGACTCTTTTGGAGTTTTTCTTTTACTATCAACTACAAATAAATACATAAATCTCAGTCATACATTTTGTCAAACATGATGAAAACGCAATTTCATAAGTAAAATAAAATGAAAAATAAACCTATCCCATTGCCGTATGGGGGGCATCTGGGACCGTTGTATACTTCATTCCCAGATAAAGGCGCGTGTTGCCAATTTTTTATGACCAACCCATGCTCAAAATAATCTCTATTTGAATCAGGGAGGTTAACTACAAGGGCTCTATTTAAAAACCTAGTTTTTAAATAATAAACATTATCTAAAGTGGCCCATTTATAGCAGTACATGATTTCTGGGATCCCTATACGAGTCCCATGAGTTAGATTTAACTTGTGCACCCCGTTAATTATTCTCCATGAATTGGGGGCTATTTTTGCAGGAACAAGATCAAAATATTGACAAAACTCAAGACATAATGGGTTTGGGGGAAAAGAAAAACCACATTCAGCAATGAAAAGACTGGGGAACCAATGTCCCTCAGCCAATCGAAAGTAATCTAAAGGCTCAGAAAGAACCTCTAGAGTTACCCAAGAAGGAATGGAAAAGTCAGAACGAAATTTCTCAGCAGATTCAACAATATAAACCATATTGAATAAAAGAGATGCAGAAGAAAGGAAGAAAATCTTACAGAAAGAAAGGAGATATGTTGACAACGAACGGAAACAATGATGAACACACAAGAGAGAGGAAGAGAATAGAAAACTTGAATGCAGAAAATGGAAAGTGTAGACGACGGTATGGTTACCAAAGGAGTTTAAATACTTTGCATTGGGAAG
Source organism: Sambucus nigra (assembly GCA_949130495.1). Classification (NCBI taxonomy): domain Eukaryota; kingdom Viridiplantae; phylum Streptophyta; class Magnoliopsida; order Dipsacales; family Adoxaceae; genus Sambucus; species Sambucus nigra. Next base: position 592,879,089 of record OX422208.1, read on the forward strand.
CGGCGAAAGAAATGATTACTAAAAAGAAACTACTGAACTTCCGGCGGCTAAAAAGACAAAAGTTGCACGAAGATCGAAGCGCTTATAAAAAGGCGGAAACTGCGAAATGAGAAGGAAATTTGAATACAATGCTCCTAAAACCCAGGAAGGTCATTTAATATTACCATATACCGAGAAAGAATGTCCCATACTCCTCAAAGTTCGAAATATGAAACATTGGGGGCTTCTGTTGATACCAAAATTAATATGCTGATGTGGACAAATAGTATGAAGACACGTGTCGATCTACGTGGCACAATAACAGCGAGGAAGATCATTTACTGAACAACCATGGTTGGTACCGAGCAACGAGAATACACCGAGGAGCTCTATCATGCCGAGGAACTCCATCCGAGGAACTCTATCATCCCGAGATACTCTAAGCACTCCGAGGAACTCTTGATCAACGAGCAACTAAGGCGGTCCGAACTGTACCTCGGCCGTGTCATCAATTATCAGACGGACAACTGTTCAACTATTCATTAGATTCTTGACGCACACGCTGCATTAAATGTATTACCCATTCATATGTATATCATTTAATGTATTGGACCTTTCATGTACAGCCTCGAGGCTATAAATACCTTGTATCAATCCCATTCAAGGGGACCGGAATTTCTTGAGAGAACTTGTAATCAAGAATTCCACAAACACTCAGCAATAACATAACAGTGGACGTAGGCTTTATTCCTAGCCGAACCACTTTAAAAATCTTTGTCTTATTTATTTATCTGTGATTGAAGAATTAGAGTGATCTAGTTTTTTACATCAACACTCACCTTCTCGCAGGGCAACCCAAACAGCCGAGGAAGAATAAAACGAGGTTAATTTCCCGGATGAGGATATCATTACCCTAAACAATCGAGAAACTTAGGAACTCTACTTCTACAGGGCCTTCAAAAAAGGGGATTTAACATTGGAATGCTCCTGATATCTTTTGGCTCACAACGACTCCCTATAGTCATCAAACTTACGTACAAATTCACTGACAACATGAACGCGTATAAGGCTCGCATCACGAGCCTCAAAATCACATGGATATAGGAATCACCGATATGAAAGTCTATTGGAATTCCAACCTAGTCATTTGTCAACTATTAGGTAAATGGAAAATCTGGGACATCAAACTACAACCATATCATGCCTACTTAAAAAAGGTAGCTTCACGATTCAAACATCTCAAGTTCGACTTCCTCCCAAGGGCTAAGAATAACTTTCAGATACACTTGCCGCCCTAGCCTCCATGATATACATGCTATATGGAACTTGTAAATCATGTTTACCTTGACTAGTCGGAGCACCAGTTCCTATTTCTTTGAGATCAACACCAGAAAGGAAATAATCGTAGAACCTACATATGTTGGAACTTTCTCAATAATAGCCATTACCCACCCGAATCTTCCTCAAATGACCGTCTGATGTTAAGACAATTAGAACCCCAAGTCATTATCTTTGGGGTTAAAATCTATAACAGGGGGTTCAATGGAATACACTTACGGTGCATCACCATAGATGAGACCTTTGAGAAAATGGACAAAATCCATAGAGACAAATGTGGCCTGCACATGATTGGGCACATCCTCTACCAAAAAATTGTAAGACGGTTATACTACTTAATGACAATAAAAAAGTATTTCACGAAGTAAGTCAAAAGATGACTCAAATTTTAACTGTACGCCCCACGAAAGCACCTACCTCCCTAAGAACTTTACTACATGACCTCGCCCTGGCCTTTCTCCACCCGAGGATAGATATAATAAGGAAAGTAATTACCAAGGCCTCCACCGGGCACAAATTCATCCTGGTTGTCATCAAATATTTTACAAAATGATGCTAAGATGAATTTTATATTGTGCTAAATGATAAAAAAGTGGCCAAATTTATACGTCAAAACATCATATGCTGCTTCGACGTACCCCACGAGTTGGTATTAGACTACGGGTATCACTTTAATAAAGAGGTCTCAAACCTACTACATGAATACATGATTACTTGACATAAGTCATCTCCATACAGACTGCAAACCAACAGAGCCATTGAAACCGCTAATAAAAATAACAAAAACATCATCAACAAGATGATTGAGGCTTACAATGACTAGTCAGACAAACTCCCTTACGCCCTCTAGGGTTATCACACTATAGAGAGAAACTCAATAGGGGCCACCCATACTTTTTAGTTTATAGCATGGAAGTAGTCCTACCCATATAACTCAAGATACCCTCATTACGAGTCATGCTCGAAAGCCAAGTAACCAAAACTGACAGGGTTCAAGCCCGTTACGATGAGTTTTATCTCCTCGATGAGAGAAGATTGGAAGTCGCTTATCACAATCAGCATTGCCAACAATTCATATCCTGACGATTCAATAAAATGGTCAATAAGGGAAACATTCATGAGGACTACCTAGTTCTAAAAGATAATCTCAAACCTTACTAGACTCCTGGAGGAAAATCTCAAACCTTCCTAGACTCCTGGAGGAAAATATTCATCCAGCTAGGGAGAAACCTACATCGTCACCAAAATAAACTCTGGCGGGATGACTACCTTAGCTGATCTCGACAAAGTCATGTTTTCCCAACCATTCAATCTAGATCGATTGAAGAAATTATTTCCTTAATCTCACTAATGGTGAAAAGGAAAATGCTGGTTTAAACAAAAAAATAGTTAGTCATAGAAGGTAGGGAAGACTATGCAGACCCATACACATTACCAACCCTACATAAAAAACCCACTTGTACCACCAACTTTTCTTTTGAAGTTCTCTAAAATACTTTGATCCCCTAACATTTCAATTTGAGTGAACTACATCGACCCTATTCTCCACTTTATTTTTATCGCAGACATTCAATACAGACACCCAATTGTCCTTGAATCGAAAATCTGTAGGAAACCCGATATATCACTTCAGACCCGATCTAAATAAACACCCAGAACTCCATTTTAGAAGAAAAACCTACTTATGGTCATTGTCCCCTCACTCCAAAAGAGATGACACACTCTAAATAAACTGATTGGTAGGTAATAAAATAGTGCCCTAAAGGGCATTTTAAGACTCTGCAAGGTCATCCTTATTTAAAAAAAAACACACAAAGGCTGATACCACAAAAACAAAAAAGGGAAAATACACTCCTCCTATACACCTCATCCTAGAAAATAAACACCAAATATCATCCCCCCCAAATTTCCTCATATTCCAGGACAAAGATGATCAATAGGCATACTCATTAAGGGTTCCCCACAAAATAACATCTTATATGGGACAAAGAACGGGACTCAAATTTCAAGTATGCATAAAAAAGCTCTCGCCTAATCACCAGGAAAAGAAAAGGGAACTTGTTTCTCTCACCACTCCAACGTCAGTACAGAAAAAGGACTCTCCATCAAGCTGATAACAGTCGTTTCTCTTTAAAAGAAACTCTCAAAAAGACGTGGCACATTTGTTCCCATGTGTACATGTATCTTTTATTTTTCTACAGGACACTGTCATTTTAATAAAATAACTTGGACTTACCTTCTTGTTTCCATACATGAATATATGCCTTTATTCTATTATAATTTTCTCATGTTTACATTACCCCTATTTTAATTGGATTAGGCTCACTCTATTTTCATACTCATGTTGAGTATTACTCATCCTGTAAATAAAAATAACACGGTACCCACTATTTCAAAGTGTTGATGTCTAAAAATGGTCTTAATCCAGATTTATAATCACAGATAAAAATATAGTAGGTTAATCAAATCACATATACACAAGAAAAGAGATTTTTAGAGTGGTTCAACTGTAAAATATCCTACGTCCACTGTTGGTATTATTTCATATGGTTTACAATAGCTCAGTATGGTGTGTATATAAATGATTCGAGTTCTCCCTTGAACTGAGGGAGTCTTTTGCATTTATTATGATGTAAACCCCTAGAGATGGAATGCATTTATATTGTCAGGCATTTACATATGTGTACAATAAATGAAACTCTATTAATTCAGTAATGATTGGTATCCCATCCGAGTAACTTATGATCTTCCTAATGGTTGGCATTCTGGAGTTGGTCGAACTTCCAGTCGACTAAGTATCTCTGATGCCGATCATGGGGGATGGTCGAACACATAGGAGGACAAGTGTATGTTTATCATTGATCCACACAGGAGAGTAATTTTTACATACAAAAAAATCCCCCAATGCTCCATGCTTGATGATTGATAAAAAGTATGGAGTATTTGGCCTAGGAAATTGCTCGACGTACTGTTTTGAGAGTTTGGTCGAAAGTCGACCTCCCATCTTGTAAAAATTTTCACTCATAATGTTTGATAATGGCATTTTGTAAATAATTTAAATTTTTTAAACCACCAAAGGAAACTATGGTCTTTTGAAGCTTTGGGAAGAGTGAAACCTATGGTAGTTCAACCGTTCATTCAATTAATCATTTTGTTCTCGTTTATCGAGGCAACCTATAGATAGGTGCAATTTTTCCCTCCTTTCTTTTCACCTAAAATGTTCTGCACTTAAGAGTTTTTCTTCGTCTTTGAGCTTACTTTATGCGATTGTTGCTATCATTATTTTTTCTTCAGTTCTCGTAGTCACCTTAGATCCCTTGTAAGCCTTCTTTCACTCTTTCTCCATTTTATCATATTTTTCTATATTTCCACCATGGTTCACATTATAGATGAGGGTTCATTAGATGAGTTTGGAGAAAAAAGAAAAATTCCTATTTGGGTAGATATAGAGATAGCCCAGGGTCCTATAGATGTGTATACTCTTCCTAAGGGTCTCTGGATCCCCACCTTGTTTATTTTTTACTGTGGCATCACTTTTCTACCAAATCCTCTTTTCCTTTAATTTTGTCAATACTTTGATGTGGCTCCTGCTAGGGTGGAACCAAACACTTGGAGGGTTAAAATGGTGTCCATAGGTTAAACGAGATTTACGAGATCCATATTGGGGTCCATGAGTTGATGTTTTGTTACAAATGGGGTACTATTAGAGAGAACATATATTATTTGAAGACTAGGCAAGACAATAGGGCTTTAGTAGTGAATTTACCAAATTCTAATAAGGATTATTGGGATTATGGTATAGTTATTAAGAACTAGAAACACGCTCCTCTTCCATAGGGAGTACCTAATACTGGTCCCAGATGCCCCCAAGTAGGGTATGGCATAGGTTATAATTCTTTCCTTTATTTATTCTTCTTTTGTTATGTGTTTCTGAGTTCTACTGACTAACTTTATTATTCTCTTTTGATGCAGAGGAAAGTAAGAAGAGGTGTCCCAAACAAGGTGAGACTAATCTTGAAGAGCTTAAATTTATGTGGGCATTTAACTAAAGAATTAGAGAGGAACATCTTCGAGATGCTTCCTTTCTGTTGGAATATAATAGTTATATCACTTCTTTCATTGCCTGACCAGTACTTGTGCTTCCCCAAGTTGTTATCAACTTAGAAGAGGATCATGCACATACCTCTTCAACTACATAATCTACTGGTGTTGAGTTCACCCAGGGAAGAACTTCTTCCTTATTTGAATCCTTTGATATTTTTGAGATCCCACTTTATCCTCTAGTGAACATGACTAAGAGGAAGATGTCCAATTTAATGAGTAGACCATTATCTCCACCCCCAATAAGAATGCTGACACTAGCAAGAAGCCAGTTAAGAAGAAATCCCAGGCTAGTGATAAGAGGCCTAAAGTCCTTAGTGATGATAAGACTCAAACTACCAAGTGTTAATTTAATAGATTGAAGAGAGGTGTGAATGACCTTCAGAAATAGGCCTAGAAAGCTCAAGATGGCCAGTAAGCATTGGCTGTAAAGAGGACTTTAGCTGACTAACAAAGTTAGTGAGAAAAATCCAACATGACCTTGGTGACATTGGGTCAGCTTCTGTTGCTATTAACCCTGGATTGGCTTAATCACTCTGGAACTATCCCTACTTATCGAGTTGCATCAGCACCCATGCCTAGGTCTAGGCTAACTGAGAGGGCATGCCATAATTTAGCACTGGTAATTGTCATTCCTTTTGCCTTTTCAACATGATGATGAATTTTTTTTATATCAGGTGGTTGCTCTTTTTACAATTTTGGTTGACTTTATACAAATGATGGAAAAGTACGATCAACTAAGGTCTTCCCCTTATGAAGTGAAAGTGGATTTCAAGGGCCTGCGATAATCTTTGGCTACTTCTTGAGAGGCTTTGGAATTAAAGAAAAAGTTCTAGGAGGAGGAGTTGAAAAAGGCTAAGGATAGGGAAACTACAATAAAAGATAAATTAAAGGCTACTGATGAAAAGGCCCGGACTATTGAGAAGAAATTGGGTGGTGTTGAAGGTAGAGTTAAGACTACCAAAGAGAAACTTATAAAATCCACAACTCGGGCCCAAATTCTAAAGATAAAGTGGTTGGATTGACTTATGAAGTTACTTCCTTGAAGGCTAAGGGAAAACTTGCCTTTGACAAGCGCTGGGAGAAGGCCATTTTTGCTACCTCTGCTCAAATTGAGTATGCTAAGAAATAGTCCTTTAAGGAAGGTTGGTCGGAGGCTCTAAAGGTGATCGACACAGAGGAAAACTCTGAGTTGTTCCAAAGGCATGACCCAAACACCCATCCTAACTTGGAATGAGGGGTTTGACGATGAATAAAGGTCATAAGAGTCTTTAATAATGCCCGTTGAGTCTTCAGTAGTGCCAGGAGCAGCTTCCAACCTACCTCTTGCCAACTAATACCAAGCCAAGAATAAGGAGAAGGTTTAGCTCCTTCTTAGCTAGTTTCCTTTTTTTTTCTTTTTGCATATTTTTTTTCTATTTATTCTCTTGTCTATTTTGCTGATGTATCCACCTTTGTACTTCAAGATTAATCAATGAAAGAACATACTTTCTTCTCAATTATTGCTTCCTTTGAATGACTTTGATTTCTTACTGGTTTATTCTTTTTTGTATAGCCTATTTATTTGGATTTGCTCATCAACTCATACATTTAAGTTTCCAATTTGATGTTAGGAATAAGACCACAATCTCTACTGAATTCGATCTACTCACGTGGTGTAGTAATCTTCATAAAGTTGTTCATATTCCCATGTCTGAGGAAGATTTAGAAGGGTTGCTCGGCCTAGATGTCTCCGACCAAGTTAAGGAGTCATATGTCCATATTTATTGCCTTTTAGATAAGGCTGTAGCTAATAATGTTTCTTATTACAATATGATTGAACAACAACGGGATGACCATAAGCTGTTATTGGCTTTGCTTCACTCTGATTATGAGGTTAAGTACAAAGCCTTGAGTAAAGAAAATGCTTTTGATAAAAGATTAAAAAGTCATCACTTCTATTATGAATAAGAAATAATTATCTCTGAAATAAGATCTAGAGAGTGCCTGATAAATTGTTGCTATATTAAAGAGAGAAAATAATGCCCCGGGGAATGAACTTTATGGTTTGAAGATATCAACCACTACTGGTCCAGATGAGGGTATTTCATTTTTAGAGGATGAAAATGCTAGGTTATTATAGGAGCTAGAGGCTTTTTAGAAAAAGAAAACCAAATCTATCTCTGGCCAATAATCAAGGAAAAATATAGTTTTTTAGCCTACTGTTGATCTGGAAATAACAAGGAGAACCTTGGACGAACAAGCTACTTAATTTAAAGAGAAAGACAAGGCTTATATAATGATTATTTAAAGAGAAAGACAAGGCTTATATAATGGTTATCAGTGGCGACCAAGTGTATTAGGAATGTATAATTTATTCTTGTGTTTTTACGGGGTCGGGTAAAATCTCTAGTGAAGAAATTTTATCGACTTCTTGTTCTTGACTTTTAGAGGACAAATCATACATGAAGTTTAACTTTTCTAAAGTTGGATAAGTTTGTAAAAGTTTGAACCATGCACTTTTCTAAAGTTGGAAAAGTTTGAATCAAAATTAACTTTTCTGAAGTTGGAAATGTTTTAATCAAATTAGATTTTTTGAAGTTGGAAAAGTTTAACCATGCTCTTCTATAAAGTTGGAAAAGTTTGGATCAAAATTAACTTTTATGAATTTGAAAATGTTTGAATAATGCTCTTTTCTGAAGATGGAAAAGTTTGGATCAAAATTAACTTTTCTGAAGTTTTAATTTGAATAAAAATGGCTCATTAATTTATGATTAAGGTGTAATACACCATACTCCGAAAAATAAAACACAAAAACGAAGTATAATGAAGGAAAACATGTAATTTCATTAACTTGTATAACTAATTACATTAAAAATAGAATTACTGATAATACTTGCGTAGATGGTCTGCATTCTAAGGATTATTGAATTCCTCTACTTCTAGAGTTTCCAAACGATAAGTTCTTGGTCAGATAATCACCGAGATACGGTATGGACCATGCCAATTAGGCTCCAATTTGTTTCTCTTATGGATTACTTTCTTGAGCACTAGGTCTCATTGCTTCAGCTTGGTCGGCTTGACCCTTCGATTATAAAACCTTGCAGTCCTTTGTTGATAAGTAGACATCCGAATAGAGACATCTTCTCGGACCTCTTCTATCATGTCCAAATCTAGTTTCCTCATGAGTTCACTCTTGGATTAATCAAAGTTCAAGACCCTACGAGTTGGTAGACCTATTTAAACTGGTACTACTGCCTCAGTGTAAAAAGCTAGCATGTATGGGGTTTTCCCCGTTGCTGTTCTGGGAGTGGTCCTATATAGCCAAAGGACACTGTGGAGTTCATTAATCTAGGTTCCTTTATCCTAATGCAACCTTTTTTTCAATCCATCTAGTAAGGTTTTTTTAGTGATTTCTATATAGCCATTGCAATGTGGGTGCCCAAGTGTTGAAGGAAGTTTCTAGATGCCAGACCAAATACAATACTCTTCAAATTCCTCATTATCAAATTGAGTGCCATGGTTGGTGATGAATGCATAAGGCATGACATACCTATAAATTATTTTCTTTCATATGAACTGGAAAACCATCTGATAAGGCATATTAATCAAAGGCTCAACTTCCACCCATTTGGTGAAGTAATCAGCTGTTACAACCAGATATTTGAACCTTCCCTTGGAGGTCAGTAGTGGTATGACCAAGTCAATTCCCCAGTTGGAAAAAGTCCATGGAGAACTGATAGGTGTTAGAGTTTCTCCTAGTCTTCTATGGATGGTGGCGAATTTTTAGCACTTAACTCATTTCTTGGTGAAAGCAACAGAATCTGCTTTCATCGTCGGCTAATAGTAACCCTGCATTGCTATCTGTTGTCTTAGAGACCTCTCGATTGTGTGAGCTCCATATGAGATTTCATGCACCTCTTTGATCAAATCATTTACTTCATTTGAATGAAAACAATGACATAGGGAAACAATGTATCATCGCCTATATATAACACCTTTTCTTAACACATAACTGGTTCCTTTATACCTCATCTTCTTGGATTTTTTTTATCGAACGGTAGTGTTACTCTTTCAATGTACTCTCTAATTGGGTCCATCCATGAGGGACCTAATTCTATAGAGATGACGATGACTTCCATCCCATCAACGATTCTATGGGAAAGAATTTCCATTGGGATTGTTCGTCTGAGTTCTGTTTTAGTTGTTGAACTAAGCTGAGCAAGAACGTCTGCTCAGGCATTCTCCATTCAAGGAATCTTCACCATCCTAACTAAAGTGAATAAAAAATAATGTCCACATCTTTTTTATGATATATCATCATCGTTTCCCCTTTGACGCCATAAATTTGCTGCATTTGATTAATAATTAGCTAGGAATCACTATGCACTAACACCTGGTTGAAGCCCAATGATGAAGCGAGTTCCAGTCGTAAGATCAATGCTTCATATTCCGCCTCATTGTTGGAAGCCTCACTTATAATCCCAAAGAACACTACACTTCTAAGTTTTCCATAGTGTTAATGATGAGGCCTTCTCCACTTTCAGTAGCACATGAGGATCCATCTACAAACAATTGCCATATTGAAGTGTCCTTAATAAATCTTCCTCTCCTAGCACTCCATGTTTAAACATATTCTTACTTTTTTTAATTCTTTCTTTAATAACTGATAATTCAAGTCAATCGTCCACAATAGCTATTTACTTTTAAACTAAGCTCTCTTCTGAAGAAGTCTACTCGGTAGGCAAACTTGGATTATGTTGCACCTCTATATATGTGAATTCGGTTATGAAGTCTGAAACTGCCTAGACTTTAATAACTACTCTGGGTTCGTAAAAAATTTCATACTCTCCTAATTCAACTGCTCAAGACATTAACCTTCCAGACTTTTCAGGTTTATGCAATATTTATTGCAGAGGCAAATCCGTGTAGACGACAATGGTATGGGCTTGAAAATAAGGCCTCTTTCTCCTGGAAGCTTTAATGAGAGCTAATGCTAACTTTTTCAGGCATGGATATCTGATTTTCATTCCTCAAAATGCATTGCTAGTATAATATACTGGCCTCTGAACTCCTCCATGAAGTCAGATCAAAGATGAGCTGATAGCTGACTCTGAAACAGTCAAGCATTGATATAGATTTTCTCCCAAAATTGGTCGGGAGAGGTATGGAGGATAACCCAAGTACTTCTTTAACTCCAAGAAGGCTTTATCGCATTAATCATTCACTTAAAAGTCTTTTTAATCACCTTACAGAATGTAAGACATTTATCAGTTACTTGGGAGACAAAATGGTTCAATACCGCTACTCTTCTTGTCAGCTTTTGAACATCTTTCTTGTTAGTCGGGGACTGCATTTCCATTAAGGAATTAATTTTTGTAGGATTTTCTTTAATTCCCCTTTGATTGATGATGTACCCTAGGAACATACCTTCCTATACTCCGAAGATACATTTGGTTGGGTTGATCTTCATTTGATGTTTTTCCAGTTGATCAAAGGTTTGAGTCAAGTTTGCAATGTGGTCGATAATAAATTTTTTCTTGGTGAGCATATAATCTACGTACACTTCCATATTTTTGCCAATATGGTCTTTGAAAGCCTTATTCACTAGTCTCTGATAGGTTGCTCTAGCATTCTTCAAGCCAAAGGGCATGACATTGTAACTGTAAGTTCCTCGTCTTGTAATAAAGGAAGTCCTCTCCTTATTTTCAGGTTTCATCTTAATCTGATTATAAACATAATAAGCATCCATGAAACTGAGTAATTCATGACATGTTGCTGCATTGACCAATTGATCAATCCTTGGTAAAGTAAAGTGATCTTTGGGTATGCCTTATTAAGATATGAGAAGTCTACACACATTCACCATTTAGAATTCTTCTTCTTGACCATTACCACATTCGCCATCAAGCTGGGATACTTAACATCTTCAATGAACTGTGCTCGCTATAATTTCTCCACTTCGTCTTGGATTTCCATATTCTTTTCAGGGCTGAAAACTATTCATTTTTGCTTAATCGACTTAGAATCTGGGTATATATTAAGCTTATAGTAAATGAAATCTGGATCAATCCCTGGCATATCTTCATGGCTCCAAGCGAACACATTTTTCCTTTCTCTAAGGAATATAATTAATACCTAATTGAGAGAGGGAGATAATCTTTAACCAATCTGGGTAGTTCTTTCTAGTTTCTCGACGTCCAGCACAATAATTTTTATTTTTTCCATACCTTTACCCTTCACTAGATCCTCCTCTTCTCGAGGATCTAGAGTGTCAATATGGAAAGTGGTCGTGCCCTTAATTTGTATTTCTTATTAGTCGGCTGAAGTATAATAACATTCTTTGGCTTCTTTCTAATTGCCATTAACTATGACGACTCCATAATTTATTGGAAATTTCATGCATTGCTGCACTATGGATATCACAACCTCTAACTGCTTTATTCCTACTCTTCTTTTACACCCCATATTTTTTATGACTTTTAATATGAGTTAAATTAAAAGTAATTGGGATTAATTATAATTTAATGAGAAAATAATTAAAAATTAATCCGGATTGAATATTACTTTAGAATAAAGCAATATAGGATTTATGTTGAATATTACTTAGTGATATGAGTAATATATGATTATGACTTTATAAAAAATTTCAAGAGTTATAAATATGACAATTACGGTAAATAAGTCGGGACGCGTGTGTGAGTCATGCCGGGACTATATTTAAAGGAATGAAAAGTAATCTATTTATATGTCATCCGAATGGTCGTTTCGAGTGCGCTAAAGTGTCCGAAAGGGTTTAGATAGTCATAAAAGTCTACCCGGGGGATTAAGTTAGGTCTCCGGTCAATTTAGGACCAAATTGACACCTTAGAGCTATATTTTGGTCATTTGTAAATTGGGGTGAATAGTAAATAAGAAATTTGAGGTGGTCTTATATAAGTTAAGAGTTTGTATAAATGATAGTCATTCACCAAAAATCAAAAGAAAATTCGTTGAGGAGTGTGAGGGACTTCTCTAGGAGAGGATGAGTTTTTCTAGAAAAGCCAAGGGGCTAAGAGACACCTTGCACCACCACCACCACCACTGAAGATTGATAAAAAAATGGAAGAAGGATTACGAGAAAAATCTTCTTCAACGGTTCAGACCCACAAACCAGAGGCAAGTGGTTAATTATTGCAAACATAGCATGTATATTGTCCATATTAGACTAGTATTGAAATTCAGAAAGGTTTCATAAATCAAAGAAGAATGTTGATGATGTAGAATGATTACTTAAAATGAAAACCATGTAGAATTGATTTCCTTTTAATAATAGAATTAACAACACGAATTTGGGTTGTAATTTGGTAAAGAAATATGGGATTCATGTTAGTTCTTGAAAAAGAATGAAATTGAGGAGTTTTTGTGAATTATAATGGAAATAACTTGATTAATTGAAACTCCTTGATGAATTTATTATGTTTTGAGGTTAGAAATCATTCAAATATCATGATATATCATTTGGGATGATTTATGGGGAGTTTGGGATCATTTGAAATTGGTTTTGATAATGAAAAAGTTGGAAACCCATAGCCATTAAAATGCAGAATTTCGAGACCTATTGAGGCGAATCGAATCTGTCAGATCCAAATCGATTCAGTTGTTTGTCAAAAAATAAAATTTCTAGATTTTTTCATTACGATCACGTGGGCAGCGACCTCATATTTTTCTAAATTTTTTGAATTCGTTATGATTTTTCTATGGAAGGGAATCGATTCGGCTGCCTAGATTTGGCCAATGTTCCCTTTTGATGATTATTTTTGTGGGATCATTCGGGATTTGATTATGGGACTTAATTTTAACATAAAAGGAATATGTGGGATACCCGTAGGGCATGTTAATGTATGGAATTGACCTTAAGAAGAATGAATTATGGGCTAATTAAATTAGGGATAATCAAAGAATAAACCTAATTTAGAGATATATTTAATTTACGAAAACTCGGGGATAATAATGACATGGACGAGTAGGGTATAGATGTGTACCTATTGAATTTATATGAGGATTAAAGACTATACCTCGAGTTGTGAGGAAAGCTTGAGAATATACTTTAAGAAGTAAAGTCATAATCAATAAATACGTAGGATATTCGAGATATACATATGCTACGTATGGGACTTATTTATGGGGTGAGAGTATACCCATTTGTTGTTATAAACATTTAAGTGGAAGGAATACCTATAAGGGTTCGTTTGATAGGCGAATTTGTAATGGTAAATGGCAAATAAGTTGACAACTATGGTATCACTACACCAAAACTATCAATCTGGCACACTTGGACAAGGGGAATCTGGCACGATTTTAAACTGTGCCAAAATTTAGCACAGTTTCTTAAAATTCTGGCACAGTTTTAAACTGTGCCCAAATTTGGCACGGTTTTAAAATGTGCCAAAATCGTTCCAAACTAAAACAAATTAAATAAAATACTAAAATAAAAGACTTTTCATTCAGTTCACTCTCCCACTCACTCTTCACCCAATTATCCCTCCCGCTTTTCACCTAATCCTCGCTTTCTCTTTAAAAGAAAAAAACGATTCAGGATCTCTCTCTAAGCCTCTCGCTCTCTGCGCCGCTCTCTCTCCCTATGTCGTTCAGTCCTCCCCGTGGTCGTTCAAACCTCTCCGGTGCAACACTGGTAAAAACGATTTAGGCTCTCTGTGCTCTCTCTCTCTCTCTACGTCGCTCGCTCTCTGCGCCGCTCTCTCTCTCTACGCCATTCAGACTTCCCCATCGCCGTTCATACCTCTCCGGCGTAACACTGGTAAGAACTGATCGATCAAATCATTTTCGATCAAACGATTTCTCAGAACCAAACCAAAACTTTGTAATCTAAGATGTATTTTCACCAAACCAACACAATGGGTTTTGGTTTGGTTTGGGTGAATACTTAGTTTATGAAATGTAACTAACTTTGCTGGTTCATTTATACTTTGCTGAAAAGAATGTATCCCAAACACGACAGGTCTTGTATATTTAATTCAAAGACCTAGTACATTATATGCAGTTATTTTTAATGTCCGAAATGCCTTACAGAACGCTTGAGGTTATTAATTCAATTTTCTTTATCTGTTTCTAAGCTTTTTGAGATTGTCAAAATAAGTTACGGGCTAATGAAAGACACACAATTAATTAAAAGCTTCAAATAAATGTGCGAGTGTGTTGGCAGTGTCTACTTTTTTCAAATGTCTCAGAGTTCAGAAGTTTGATGCCACTGAGGACTCGTTTGGCAACTCAATTCCAAGGGTTGGAATTGGAAGGCCTATTTCAAGTCCATGGAATTAAAATTGGCCTTTCAATTCCATTTTTATGGTTTGGAATTCGGTTTCCAAACGGACCCTGAATTTCAAGTCTTCATGGAAATGGTTTCCAAGATCTCTTGTGAATGTCCTTTTGTTTTGCCACATTAACTCACACTTAACATCTCTTTTGACTTTTCTTGTTCTTTTTTATCTAGGCCTCCAAGGTGGTCTGTCAAATCGTTTGTAGTCAAACGATTTACACCAAATCATTTCTGGTTAAAATCTGAGATGTATTTTGTTGATATGTTGCTCAGTGCAATTTTCAAGAAATTCGTCTCTTGCCAACGAGATATCAAATTATTAATTTCTAGAGTGGGACATTGCTTTTGCTTGGATTTTTACACTCGGAATTCTCTCGAATTCATTAAATTTGAGCTATGATTTTAGATTTCAATGATCCCTCTCTCGCCTTGCTTATCTTTTGGTGGGATTTGTGACTTCTGATGTGGTTTGTTTTGGTTTAATGGTTGATTTCTTCATTTAAAGGCTGATTCGGAGATGTGTGGTTGATTTTGTCTCTGTTTCAGTGTTCTTGAGGGGTCGGAGGATGTGTCATCGGGGTATTTTTTGTTAAGGATTGTTTTGATGCTTTTTTGAAAGATTTCTTCGAGATTGTTTGTTTGGCAAGGTGAGTTTGTTTATCTTTAGTTATTTCTGATTCTAATGTGATTTTTTAAGATGCGGTTTATTTTTTATTATGGGAGTTGTTTTTTATCCATTGGTGTAGAAACTTGTTCCTCTATTGGCTTGCTAATGAGACAACAAGTCTTAGTGTATTTTACTCCATGTTTGCGTCTTTAATAGTTTTTCAGATTCTCGTGAAAATGTCTCTAAAGTAATTCGAGTAGGATAACAATTGTTCTAGTTCGAGCTACGTGTAAAAAAATTATTTGATATTTGTTCCAACCTTTAATTCTCGATGAGTTCAGTATTAAATTGGGGTTTAGAATTTTTGGTCCATTTTTTTAATAAAAGGGACATGTTATCAATTTCACACACGTGTGTGTATAATCATATATGGGTACTGTAATATTACAGAGTTTGATCCAGTGCTGGGTGGGAATTGAATGCAGGTATTGGGGAGGTTTGGAGATCAAAAGGCCAGCATAGGCTGCCAGTGATTTGTTTAGTTATGCTTTACAAAGGTTCAACTCAGGCCAGTTCCATCCAATCTTAATTAAGTTACTCCAGGTAACTATTATTTAATACCCATTTATTAACCTTTTAAAATGCAATGAACTATTTCTACTCAGCATCTATATTTTGTCTTTTTCATTCTATATCTGATCATTCCTTTTAAACTTTGAAAATCACTTCATGGCTTACTTTAGAGCTTATTTAGTTAAATTGGTGGAAGAGATTGTTGGTGGTTTGGTTTTGGAATTTGCTGTTGATGTTGAGTTTATTTTAAATGTTAAAACATGTTGGATTTAACGAACAAACAAATGAAACTATGTCAAAATTTTCTAAAATCAATAAACGTTCTAAATTGATTAAAAACATACCGTTAGAGGATGAAAACCCAAAACAACCTCCAAATAACCCCAAAGAGGCACGAACACCTCGCACGAGACCAATGTAACTTGTAAGAACTGATCCCGTAGTCCCGGGTCTCCCGGTTTGAGAATATGGCGATAATTTACAAAAATCACACTTAGACATAAAAATAAGTCGTTAAAGGGTGAAAACCCAAACCATCCCCCAAATATATTTGCCTATAATTTAGTGTGTTTGATAAGAAAGTTTTCCTACAAGCTATTTGCCAATATACAACACCTCATATGCACAAAATGTTGGCAAATTTTGCTTTGCTATTTGAGTGAGAAATATTTACCAAACAAATTTTCCACCCCTTACAAGTATTTTTTTTTAAAAAATTATACTAAAATATTTTAAAAACTCTTTTAATAAAACTATTTTAATAATGTTTTATAAAAACTATTTTAAAACTCTTTATAAAAACATTTTTTATAAATGTTTTAAAAAATGTTAAAAACTGTTTTAAATAAAAAAAATTGTTTTATGAAGTGTTTTAAAAAAAGGTTTTATAAACTATTTTAAATAAAAAAACTGGTTTATAAAAACTGTTTCAAAATGTTTTTAAATTGTTTTAAAAACTATTAAAATATGTTCTAAAATTGTTTTAAAACGGTTAAAAAATTGTTTTGAAAACAATTTAAAAAATGTTTTATAAAACTGTTTTATTAAAAAACTGTTTTATAACTGCTAAAAACACTATTTTAAAAGGTTGAAAAACAATTTTGAATAATTAACAAATGTTTCAAATATTGTAATAATTGTTTTAAAAAACTATTTTATATAATAATTGTAAAAAAATCTTTTTAAAAACTGTTTTAACAATGTTTTATAAAAATCGTTTTAAAACTGTTTTATTAAAACTCTTTTACAAATGTCTTAAAAACGGTTTTTTTTAAATTGTTTAAATTTTTAAAAAAAAAATATTTAAATAAACTAATTGGATTGACTTTAATTTCGCCTAATGGTTGTTTGATAGCCTCATGTGAAAAAACTAGTTAAAATTTGCCATGGCAAATTTTACCCATGCAAAGTTTTGATCCCCACTTTTGAATCAAACGGTCCCTAATACGATTGAGGATAAAATACATTAATACGTGGGATATTCAAGATTAAAATATACTACGTATAGGACATATAATATGGGATCTGCACATGCCCTATTATTGATATATACATATAGGTTGAGTGTATACTTATATTGTGATTTATTATATGTATGACATATCTACGCTGCTTGCTATCGGTGTGGAGGTTGCGCATATGGATGATCTTATACTGATGATCCCAGTGGGGTGATTTTAGATTCGTACCCTGAGCATAGGACCTTGGACACATGCTATCGCTGAAAATGATAGTTTCGATGGTTGAGTGTGA
The DNA here is from genome assembly GCA_949130495.1 of Sambucus nigra. Lineage (NCBI taxonomy): Eukaryota > Viridiplantae > Streptophyta > Magnoliopsida > Dipsacales > Adoxaceae > Sambucus > Sambucus nigra. The sequence continues at coordinate 592,896,737 of OX422208.1, forward strand.
TCATAGGTATGTGCATGACCCATTTCGATGGGAGTATGCTTGCCTCGAATATATGTGATATGAGATTTATGGTTCGTGAGAGATGTTGAACCAATAGTCCCATGTACACTGCGAGATGTACCCGGATATGATAGCTGAGTATGCATGCAACGCAACTGAGTCTGGGAGGGTGCTGTATTGCATACATACATACATACATACATACACACACACACACACACACATATATATATATATACACCAACCCAATATCGATTAAAAAAGAACTCCAAACCCACCCTCTAGGGCAGTAAATATAATATATGACTTCTCACTGCAATTTTATTCTTATTCATTAAATAGTTATTTCTCTTAGGGCTTTATCGACGCATTTTTCACTTCCACCCCGGGCTTATTAGGAGTATAGGGGTTCATTCTTTGATTCCTTTATGTCCAAGGAAGGGAGAATAATGGATTTGATTGCTAGATGGCCCTGCCCTGGTTTGATCTTCTATTGAGGATAGGTTAATTGTAAGAAGGTTTTAAATACTTATATTATCTTATTTCCGGGATTGGGTGGGATGGGTTGTATATATATATATATATATATATAGGGTATGCCCGTGCCTGAAGGCACGTTGAAAATTTTGAGAAGTATAAAGTCGTGCCTTAGTGCGATGGTAAGTGCTCTCCCCCAAGTTACGGTTGGCATCAGGTTCGAAACATGGGAGCATCCTCTCCATATATGAGGGTAAGGCCAATCGATTGCACGATTGTAAAAACATTTCGAATATTTCACAATAGCTATTAGGTCTAAAAAAATATGACACACCCAATAATATGATACGAATTGACACGAAGTTATAAGCTAATATGTGGACCCTTAATAATTTCAAATCATATCAACACCAAACCAAATAAAAATTAAATTCAAATCATAACAGGTAAAGTTTGTGTTACCCGCTTCAGTCGTTAATAACCATTATGATTAAAATAGTATCAAATATACATGTGCCTAAAGGCACTAAAATTATAAATTTAATATGGTAAGAAATAAATTTTATGCGCATTTTGTACTTCATGCAAGTATTAAATAAAACTTGTATATTACACTCACTTTTGTGTATTCAATATTGAATCTAGAACAAAAGTGTAGAGCTAGATCTTAGTTTATTCAATAACATTGAACCACATTATTGAACATTAGTGTATTCAATAATGTAGTAACAACCACCTTTTTTTGTAGAAAGAAAAAAAAAAACTCATAAAGTTTTCATAAATTATAACTTCCTCGCATAAAAATATATACAAAAGTAGGCATGTTCAAAAATGTGGGTAGAAAAAAGATGGAGGAAAGAATTTTAGAGAAAAGAAAAAGATGACAACTAAGACACCAAATCTTACAACAATATGAGTTTCATTTGACTATGTAAACTGAAGACATCGTATTTTTAAAATGGATCACTGAGTAAGTCTCTACATCTAATTTTGGTCATTCAAAGTTTCAATTATAAGAGGTGAAAATTGAGCAAATATGATGGTCCACTCAATAAACCTCGAGAAAAATCGAGACAAATAGTAACAGCCACCTGATAATAACTAAACCTAGAACAAAGAATATGAATAAAAATAACTACAAAATAAACAGAACCATAACTGAATTAAATGCAAACACACTTGTTCTCCATTTTTTCTATCACAATTCACATGAGAAAATTCACTTCATTTATCAAAATAGAGACGATCCAAGTCATCTAGATATTGTTGTGCTACAACAGCCTGTAGGGGCAACATCAGTGTTGTTAAGAACTATATGCTCTACATCACCAGTATATCGAATCCACCATTCAATTTTCTAATATTGAACAGTTATCAACAACATCCCCTATAAAGTTCTTCACTATGCTCACGTTGATGTTGAAGAGGTCATCACGGCATACCAGGCTTCCTCGAAACATCAGCAAGTATGATAACTACATCGACGCCTTTCAATGAATCAACCAAGAGTGTCGAAGAGCTGCACTGATTTCCTTGCCTAAGAAGCATGACTCTACTTCACAACTTATAGATGTTGCCTAAGAATGATGACCCCGATATCTCCGAGTCATTTTATGTGAAATTAAACAAATCACATAAATACAAACACAAATGGAGAACAATAGAATCATTAGTTTTAATGTCTTGTAATTTGAAAATAGAACCCCAGCTGAAGTATCGGAATCAAGATTGGAGCATAATACCAAGCCTTCATGTCATCATCCCATTAAAGAATGAAAGGAAATAACTAACCTCATTAGAAGAAATGGATTCATTTTCTATAATTTTTTATTCACATACTTTCTCGCATCATAAGGGTGATTGTGCCAAAATTTCTGGTAAAGTGCAATCATTGTGTTAAAACTTCATAGTCAAATAACCATCGACACAATTAACATTCAACAAACTTTCAATAAAGAATTAAAACCAACTAAAAATGCAGGGATTCCAAACATAAAGAATTAAAAATAATCCCAAAATAAATGATATATTATAGATATGCACACAATGCTGGGATCATAGTTTAAATTCACAACTGAAGTGATAACCCATACATATGTTACACATCACATATAGAAGATAACGATGACATCTCATCAGGTATAGACACTTGAACAAAACTATCACTATAGTACAAAACTCAAGTAATTGAAATAGAGCTATTAGGGAACAAATCTGAAAAGGACATTAAAGAAAGGAAAGAAATAAAATGATATTCATCTTGAATTTAAATTTATAAACAGAACATGAAAATCACTATAAAAGTCCAGTGCATAACTTGGTTCCTTATAAATGTGTTATCAATGAAAAAAATCTAGATAAAAGGTGTTATCATAGACAACTACAACATATGGCCATCATAATTTGAACTGGGCAATCTAAGAGACATCAAAATTGTTCTACTAACATAATTTACTCACCCAAATAGTAGAATGAAAGAGTTTCAGGTAGCACATACACTGTAATTTTCAATTGATGCATAGTACTTAATTATTTAATGGAGTAAGGAAGAGAAAAATCGTATCGGCACTATCAAATATGGAGTAGAGGTTCAAACAAACAAATGAGGAGATAACAATTGCATCGCCACTTCTAAATAATGAAAAAAATCAAATTAAATACTTGCGAATAGAAATTAACCCGTGGAATATGAAATTAGTTTAGATAAGGATAAAACATAGATATTGGCATATCAGAGAACACAAAATTGAGAAGTTGAGTGTGGTAATGTCCAATTTATTGGACGGGGCGATGGTAGGATTAGGTAAAACTGTTGCAGGGATATAAGAATGTTCAAACTATGAAGATGTGGTTGGGCCACTTGGCTCGTAAATGGCAGTACCCTTATCAATCCAGGGAGACATAAAAAATGTGGGCACACACACACCCAACCTTTCAAACCGAAAGTACCAAGGCTTAGGCCCGATGATCCCATCCGAATTAGAAACATCATCAATAGTAGGCACGTGATCATAAAACCCACCATGCTCATCATACGTATTCAACAACGCCATTTCATGATGTTCCCTTCGTCCAATGGTCTTCTTAATGTCATAGTCATGACAACATGAAGCCAAGAACTGAAAATACATCGAAGAACAAATCAGTAAGAATGCAAAAATACAACATATTATAGTTGAAACTGAATGGACGAATATACTTTTCTTTAAGATACACATGTATAAAGCTTATAAATTTTTAATAATAAATCATGTGACATACTATTTTTTTTACGCATATAATCATAATTTTCAACATCATTAAAGATTTGTTTTTCAATGGAAGATAGGCATAACCATAAAACCCACCATATTCAGTGATCAAGTGGCCACAGCCCTGATAAGCTAGCACCACACTTACAAAAATCACATGAAACACAACCAGCATTCGGAGAGTAACTCACCATTCTCAAGCAAGACGGAAACACCCACGCATGTCATGTACCCATCAGTTCATCTGATGCACCTTCATGATAAACACCAAAAGAAAAGCAACAACAAAAATAATAATAATAATAATAATAATAATAATAATAATAATAATAATAATAATAATAATAATAATAATAATAATAATAATAATAATAATAATAATAATGTCGATAGACTTCAAAACTTACCGAGGAAATCCAGCATCGAACTTTAAGGTTGGGGAGTCGAATGTATTTCAAATCACCACGAAAATAATAATGACAATGTTGATAGCCTTCGAACCTTACCCGGAAAATCCAGCATCGAACTTGAAGGTTGGGGAACTGGATGTATTCCAAATCACCACGAAGCTGGTAATCATCCTCCAATTAATGATCATCAGCCATAAAGGGAAATTCGAGAACTCCTCCTATATGCCTCAATAGGATCAGAACCAGGCAGTGATGCACCACCTAAAGTATAGCCTCCGGCCCCATTAGAAGTTTTTGATCTTCTACAGAACATTCGATCTAATATCGAAGCAATGGGATCGATTACTGGTCTCAAAAAATCAGGGAAGAATGAAGAGAATGAAAATTCATCACTTGGATCGCCTTTAAGCTTTGTTTCAGTCTTCCTTTGGAAGTATCTGAGATAAATCCAGCTGATATATGTGCCAAATATCAGGATTGGAAGGTATGTTGTTGAATCTGCAGTAAATAAGCTTATGGCAATGGACAACAACAATGTTGTTCATCTGCAGGGATCCATTTTCCGTTGAACCGTCGTTTGTACTGTGTTGTTCATCTGCAGGGATTACATTCACAATCAAAATAGAGGTCATTAAGACTTAATAATAATGTAAACATGCCCAAAATAAATTATAATGACAGTGAATCAAAATAGCGGTCATCAACACTTACTAATAATGTGGCATCCAATTGTTTATGTGATCGCGATCAATTTTTGATGTCGATGGTGTTTCAAAATATTTCCTTTTCATATATAAGCCTAATAAAATAAAAATAAAATTAACTTTAGCTAAAACAAACACATGAGTATACCTTTGATCATGTACACATGAGTATATACCTTTGGTCCAATAACACATTAGAATGGCAGTTTCGTAAAAGACAACTATGGCTTTCAAGTCTTACCAAAATCATGCTAAGGACAATTTCTGATTCTTAAGAAATACTCAGGTAGTACACTTGTTTTAGCATAAATCACAAACCTAATCACAAACCTAAACTTATTTAGACTATGTTTATTAAGCAAACAATTCAGTTACATTGCACCACGAATTTGAACATGTAATAATAATGGACCAACTATTTAGAACAAAGCATTTAAATTTTTGCAATTGTAGAGAACAACCCCAAGGGGAAACATGAAAAAATAACTAAGAATACACCCACACACATAGGACCTACATACAATACTCCATTTCAAAGATAAATCAGAAGTTGTTAAAATAATACAAATAAACTTACTCCTGTATTTAATACTCCATTTCAAGTTTTCAATCACTTAAAACACAAAAATAAATACCTAAGCTACATTCAAAAGGTGAACGACAAATATTAGTAGCAATCTAAAACGAAATAGGAAGAAGTGAGTAGTTCATGTGAAATTAAACTACAATGCGTTGAAACACATACATGAACATAATACCTATGTACCTAAGATTCTTTCGGCAACACGTCCTTTACTTCTGTTAATTGATCTTTCGATAGTCCATTTATTTGTAAACAAAATTACAATTAAAATATAAAAATCAACAAAATCCCAATGGTATTATGAACATACATGAACAATAAGAGTAGAATGATACCTTAACTGAACCCCAGTGGAAAATTTGTACTCCATTAACCTGCAATATTATTTTATTTAGGATCCTCGGTACTTTGATCTTCACCATCATCCTCTCCAGTTTTCAACAAATATACTCATTTGATAAAGAAGTAAATGAAACAGATGGATAAATAAAGAAACAATACAAAGATAAAGGATGTTATATTTGCATTGAATTAAACAACAATACTATCAGTTAATACAATGAAACCAAGAGATCCATAAGCATTCTAAAAATAAAAGAAAAACTTTTAATTTATTGTCTAAGACCTACATTAGAGGATGAAATCTCCCTACCTTAAATAACCGAGGTGTACGGAGAGCAAGAGAGACAATTTTTGCAACCTGAAAAAGAAAAATAAGATCAAATTATATTGAAATGATCTGGTATTGTATTGAAATCACTTGGTATGAATGATAGAGAAAGAAAGTAATCACCTTATTAGCGTCACCGCAACTACCACAACACCCATGTGCTTTGTAGTACAGTAATTGGCCTGCCCAGCATCGCTGAACAAACCAACGTCAGATGCTATGTTGATTATGCAGCCTGAGTTCAGAGAAATACTCCTATAAGATTCAAATTAGCTCCAAATTCAATCCCTCGCTAATCTTAGAAGGTTTTCTCAATTTAGAATTATAAAGCAATTGTTATTTCAAAAAAGTTTAAGGAGATAAAAAATTAAAGTTTAAGGAGACAAAAAATAATAATGAAAGACGAATACTCAAGTTTAAAAAACAAATCACTGCATGGAGAACCAAATGATTTATTAATGAACAAAACATGTACAACCCGAAACCTAAGTTGCTAAATTATTTCTTTCTCATCCATTCAAAAATGCATCCAGCCACAAATATGTGTTTTGTCAAACATCATTCATGAATTATGTAGAGTGGAACAATATATAAAAAGAGGAACAAACCCCAAATAAATAATTTTCTCAGTAATCACAAAGTGGTATACCTGAAATTTGGCCACAAAGTATAACATGAACCCTATAAACCCCTGAAATATGGAAACCCCAGAAATTTTCTCAACAATCACAAAGTGATACACCTGATTTCAACTCTGATGTGGTGAATCAAAAAACTCAATAGGAGTGAAAAATTAGAAGAGGAAGTGACCGATAAAGATCGAGGAACTGATTGTTAGACCTGCAAAATAAATTATCTCAAGATCAGATCATATATTGATAGTCCAACTGTTGTAGTCTAACAAATTGAAATAAAGCCCTAAATTACATTTGAAGCCCTAAATTACATTCAGATCATATAGTGATTGCGAGATGAGGAACATTCGAAGCCCTAAATTACAAAGCCTACAGGAAACCCTAAACAAACATTCGAAGCCCTAAACTACAAAAGCCAACAGCAAGTCGTGATTTTAGACACACCAAATCGTGCTTTAAAAAAATCACCTTACCGGTAAAACTCCAACAAAGAACAAATTAGCTCATACATCAAACGAGAGAGAAGGAGAAATGTCACATAGAGAAGCATGTTTGGAGAGAAGCCGAAGAGAGGGAAGAAAGAATGTAGGGAAAAATAGTAAGACGCGAGAGCGGGAGAAGAGAGTGAAGGAGAAAAATGAGATAAAAATGGTATAACCCTATTTTACCCTTCATTTTGAAATTTCAAGGAGAGGGGGAATAAATTATAGTGTCTCAAATGAGGGGGAAATCAAAAATTTCAAGGGTAAAAGAGGTAGTGCAAGAAAAACTCATAAAGATGACATCATACTTGAAGCTTATGACATACATAAGTTTCCTACTTTATTATATATATATATATCTATATATACATGTGATATTATCTATTGTGTGGAATTTATTAGATATGATTTAATCTACTATGTGAAATTAGTAGATTGGAAAGATAATGAAATCTGAATTTAATTAAGTAAGTAAGCACTTAATCCTAAAGTTGTGAATAGACTAGTTCATATTAAAGAGAAATGAACTTTTATTATTATCATACGTATTGCATGAGAAATACAGGGAAACAATGAGTTAGAATCGGAATAACTCTTATTTCAAACTAGTTAATTGTGAACCTTAACTAGGAGCATTTTGAGGTACGTTAGGCGTGCATTCTATATGTGAGGTGAGAATCTCAAGTGAGAGCCCGAAAATCAAACATGTACATAATAATTGCTTAATTTCATTTTTAAGCACTAACTATTTTCTAAACATATTTTACAATCGGGCTTTGACCTGTTTCCTTGCATATTTTCTTCTCTATTGTATCTTTTAGACCAGGTGTCCAACATTAGGAATGCCCGACATAGAGTATGGATGTCTCGACCTGCTATAGCTGCTATTGGAGATAAAAACTTTGTTTATACGCTTCCATTTTATTGATTCACACATCTGTAGTATCTATTTTCATTAAGGGCATGTCACCCAGGATTTTAATCATTCTATCTCTATTCCAAATAATGTAATTGCTTATGCTGGTACTGTTATTATTGATTTTATTTGGATGATGGTATCGAGACATTTAAACTGGAGAGTTTATTCTAGTCATATTTATTCCTGTTATATTTAGTTCAGTCGTGATGTAATGTTACTAAATTATTATTCCATATTATGGAATGGATTCATATAAATTAAAAATTGAAATATTTTCACTCTAGCTTAATTAATTATTAGGTGAATTAATAAAGAAATTGCTTTTCGATAGTGATGCTAAGAATGAACTAGCTGGATATTCTGATTTAATTTAATAAAGGACTGATCACCCGATATTTAATTATGCGGGGTGTCATAGGTGGTATCAGAGCATCAAGTTCTGGAGTCTTAGGATCTGTACGACTTTTTAATGTTTCAGCGTAGCGTTCTTTGATGTAGAGCCTAATTATTAGGATTGTTGTGTTCCTCCACGTACGAAGACTTACACTCTCCAGCCATTGAAATGTAATTCATATACAAGTTTGGTCAGGTATCGTGTGCCGAATAATGTAGGACGAACAACGAAGGTCATTAGACGAAATGCAGGAGGAGAAAATCTACAGGAGACTTGGTGTTTTTTGGGAAATGGTGATCTAGATAGAGTCCACCATAATTATTGTTCAGGATGGCGATCAGAAAGAAAACATTTGGGAAGTGTAGTTTCCATTAACACCGTCTTAGATGATGATGGTGCTATTCCAGACTCACCCAGCGTAATAGGCGAAGGGTGAGAGAGTCGGAAGAATTCTACCAAAGTCCATTGAAGGAAGAATGAGTGAGGGGCCAATGGAAGTATAAATCCAAAGGCAATTGTACAGGGTGAATTGTAGGAACACCCAGGCTTTAGAATTTTGGGCAACTTTTGATTCACTGGGACAATCAAAAGTGATGCGAGTTAAACATCGTATATAAAGAAGTTGGAAGGGATCTAAACGCAAAATTTGAGTACGGTTGACCATGAAATTGTCCATCTACTAATGTAACAAAGATGTGAATGGAATTTCATAAATGGGTAAGATAGAAAACCTGTTGCGTAATAAAAGTTTACTTGCTCAACAAACTATTCACCCAATGAGAAGGGGGTGTACCGAGGACAAGAAGAATTCTTAACTATTGAAGAACTCGTGATTTAAATACCCAGGTGTGGATGGGAAATTAGGCTTAGACGACTAGTGTCGCTGTCGTTAAGGTTCTACATTTATGAATCGATATAAAAAACTCTTTTGTGAGAAGGGATCCAAGGGGGTAGGAGATTCTAGTCGAAGTGTAAGACTAGGGAGAATGAAGATAATAAAATGACACATGGGGGGGGGGGGACATACCCAATAGGAGGACCCATATAATTTGTTCAATTGAATCTCCACTAAGTGGAGGATGATTCAGTCAAGACTAGTATAGTCGATAACGAGTTCCATAGGGTCAGTGGAGCCAAAAAAATCAATAGAGCAACAATTGATGCTAATACTGCAAGGTTTAAAATGGTCTGTAGGACCAGGGACAAGAGAAATGACAAAAAAGGTAGTTCCATGTGTAGAAAATGGGACTTTCAATGTTGAATGAGTCCACATAAATAAAGTGATACCAATGAGACTAGGAATCGTAGAAGTGAACAATACCAACGGGAGGAGTGAGATTTCAGTAGAGTAATTTGGGCTAAGAGAACTAGGCCCAGGAATTTACAACCCGAGAATGGTGAGTTTATGCAGGACCAGTGAAGTCCTCAGTAAATAGTAGCATACCGTTCCTCAGAGCCATTGAGGCCCAAGGAAATGATGAAGAGGCTAGTAAGGCCATAAGAAGAGGCTTAGAGATTTTAAGTTAATAATTAAATGATGGGCGCATAAGCCATAAAAAGAAATAATTACCCATGGCAGGTTAGTGGACTACTATTGAATGTGATTCTAGGAGTAGAATCATCGAATATACTTATGGGGTAATAAAACCCGATGTTAACGCCCTTACGAGAACTGGATAGAGACATTAAGACTTATTATGTTATAATTTACTACATTTGCGAGTGAGGAATGTATGGTTTATCACAGTAATGTGTAGCGACTGATTACCGAGTTTTGTAATGATGGTAAATTGTGAAATAAGACTATCGTATTTGTTAATTTAGAGCGAACTATATTAGTTCTATGAGGCGCTACCTAAAATAGGGTTGGGCCTACGTGTATTGAGTTATAAATGACATTTTATAGTAGGCATCTGGTAGTATGATGTTTTATTACGCTTGATCCCAGTGTGTAGGGACTTGTTACTGATGTGATTTAGGATACATTGTGTTCTTTATCGAGCAGAGAGAGATATAACTCGTTATTTATTTGGCGCTGAGAACTTGTGATAGTGTCATCACCATATTTAGGGACATGAGAGTGGATAAATAAACTTTTACTTCAATAGACAAAATGTTTGAGAAGGTACATATTGTGGATTAAGGACTTGAAGCATTTCGACGATCGACTAAGTTAGGTAGTAGTGTATCGGGGAGGGGGGGGGGGAGTCCTTGTTTGGATTTCTCTCTGCGAGACATACCATGCATGAAACTAGCGAACGATGGGAGTAGAGATAAGTTGGGTCTTTAGGATACATTTTTAGAACCTTAGTCACAACGTGTACCTGTTAAAACTAAGAGTTATTAGTTATAGATTGATTTGAAGACTGTAGAGTCGTCAGAACTGGATGTGAAAACCAATGTGATACAAATTACATTATGATTTGTTTGGTGAAACAACAACAACAACAACAATTATATTATAATTATTAAGGTAGAAGAGCATAATCTTACAAAGTAGTCATGTATAGTTTGCGATAATGAGACTAAGAAGATTATATCACAACCATTTAATTTTGTGATGTAATGTACGAGACATAGGGTGCATGGGTTCCTTCGATAGTTGGATGGTAGTAATATCCATAGTCGAGAAGTGTGGCACAATACGAGATATCAGGACTTAGTTGTCCGCTTGTTTAGGTCAGTTAGGACCACTACTTACCAAACGACCGCGAGGATGGTATAGGGACAGATAGTAGATTCCAATTGTCATGGGATTTCGATAAAGTTTAACTCGGGAATGTCGAAACTTACTCGGTAAGGTATGTGGATCCCTAAGTTTCATGAGAAATTGATTTTTTAAAGCGAGGGGAAGGACTTGCGACATGCGATGATGACATCGTCGCACGAATCACGATTAAAGGTGAATTCGAGAGGAATATAAAATGCATCATGATATAAAACATTAGTGGTGATGGAATAAAATGAAGCAACACATTCTTGAGTTCGAATTGAAGGTGGACCATCAGAAATTTGTCGGATTCCTTCAGCTGTTGGGAATTCCTCATTAGAAATGGGAGAATATCGCCACGAATTTTATCAGGGAATTAATTAATTCGGAGAGGGATCACGACCCTATATGGGTGATAGTGGGTCGGGTGATTGAAGTAGCTTATGTTATGCCAGTTAGGACTAAGTATAACATGTGACTGTATACGCCAACCATTATTGGTTTGATAATGAGGTTATATGGATTACCATTAGCCAATGTGTCTGATAGAGACAAGGTGGTTATGTCTTAATTTTTTTAGAGAGTCTCTAGGAGGCCATGGATGCCAAGCTCCGAATGCGTACGGCCTATCTCTCGTAGACTGATGGGTAGACTGAGAGTACAAATCACATATTGATGAGATGTTGTATGGGAAGGATAAAAATAATACCTTCCACTAGTGGAGTGCAGACATAAAACCTCATATCAGTGGACTATTGATATGGCTCCATTCGAGGTGATATATATGAGGATTTTTCGTCCTCTTGATTATTGACTAGAGGTGGGAGACAATGAACTACTCAGGACAGAGGGATTCAAGGCCCGTTAGCCAGACTTGAAATAATTTAGAGTCACATTAATTGGAACTCCTTGATGAATTGATTATGTTGAGAGGTTATAAATCATTCACATATCATGATATATCATCTGGGATGATTTATGGGGAGTTTGGGATCTTTTGAAGTTGGTTTTGAGGATGAAAACATTGGAAACCCGTAGCTATTAAAATGGAAAATTTTGAGACTTGTAGAGGCGAATCGATTCGATCAGATCAAAATCGATTCGGTTGTTTGCTATAAAATAAATTTTCTAGATTTATTCTTTAAGATCGCGTGGGCGCTAACCTCGTATTTTTCTATTTTTTCTAATTAGTTAGGATTTATCTACGGAAGGGAATCGATTCGGCTCCCTAGATTTGGATAATGCTCCCTTTTGATGATTATTTTTGTGGGATCGTTCGGGATTTGATTATGAGACTTAATTTTAACATAAAAAGGAATATGTGGGATACCAGTTGGACATTTTAATGTATGGACTTGACCTTAAGAAGAATTTATTAAGTGCTAATTGAATTAAGGATAATTTAGGAATAAACCTAATTTAGAGATTTATTTAATTTACAGAAATTCGGGGATTATAATGACATGGACCAGTAGGGTGTAGATGTGTACCTGCTGAATTTATATGAGGATTAAATAATATACTTTGAGTGGCGAGTAAAGCTTGGGAATATAGTTTAATAAGTAAAGTAATAATTTATAAATACGTAATATATTCGGGATATACATATGCTCCGTATGGGACTTGTTTATGGGGTGAGAGTATACCCATTTTTTGTTATATAATATGTTTGAGGAAAAAATACATTAATACATGGGATATTCGAGATAAAAATATACTACGTATAAGACATATAATATAGGATGTGTGTATGCCCTATTATTGATATATACATAGGTTGAGTGTATACCTAAATTATGATTTATTATGTGTATGACATACCTACGCTGCTTGCTATCGGTGAGGAGGTTGCGCATGTGGACGATCTTATCCTGATAAGTCCATTGGGGGGGATTTTAGATTCGTACCCTCAGCATATGACCTTGGACACGTGCTATCAGTGAGAATGATGGGTTCGACGGTTGAATGGGAGCGTAGTTATGTGTGTGACCCATTTTGTTGGGGAGTATGCTCACCTATAATATATGTGATATGGTATTTATGGTTCATGAGAGATGTCGAACTAAGAGTCCCTTGTACAGTGCGAGTTGTACCCGGACATGATAGCAGAGTATGCATGCACCGCAGTTAAGTCTGGTAGGGTACAATATTATAAATATAATATAGTGTGAATGTATATATTTATAAGCACGTGATATTATGTACCATGTGAAATTTAGTAGATATGATATAATCCACTCTATGAAATTGGTAGATTGGAAAGATAATGCAATTTGGATTTAATTAAGTAAGTAAACAGTTAATCCTAAAACTGTGAATAGACTAGTTCATATTAAAGAGAAATAAACTTTAATTATTATCATACGTATTGCGTGAGAAATATGGGGAAACGACGTGAGTTAGAATCAAAATGACTCTTATTTCAAACTAGTTAATTGTGAACCTAAACTAGGAGGATTTTGAGGTACGTTAGGCGTCCACTCTAGATGAAAGGTGAGAATCTCAAGTGGGAGCCCGAAAAGCTAGCATGTACATAATAATTTCTTAATTGCATTTTTAAGCACTTGCTATTTGTTTAAATATTTAACAATCGGGCTCAGACCCGTTTCCTTGCATATTCTCTTCTCTATTGTATCTTTTACATTAGGTGTCCAGCATCAGGGACGCACAACATAGAGAATGGATATCTCGACATGCTATAACAGCTACTAGAGATATATACTTTGTTTAGACACTTCCATTCTATTTACTCACACATCTATAGTATCTATTTTCATTTAGGACAGGTCGCCTAGGATTCTAGTCATTCTATCTCTATCCCAGATATTGTAATTACGTATGTTAGTACTGTTATTATCGGTTTTATTTGGATGACGGTATGGAGACATTTAAACTGGAGAGTTTATTTCAGTCAAATTTATTCTTGTTACATTTATTTCAGTTGTGATGTGATGTTACTAAATTATTATTCTGTATTATAGAACTCATATAAATTAAAAATGAATTTTTTTCACACTAGCTTAATTAATTATTAGGCGAATTAATAAAGGAATTGCTTTTCGGCAGTGATGTTAAGAATGAACCAACTAGATATTCTGATTTAATTTAATAAAGGGTTGATCACTTGATATTTAATTAGGTGGGCTGTCACGGGTGGTATGAGAGCATTAGGTTCTAGAGTCTTAGGATATGTATGGATTTTTTACGTTTCAGCATAATGTTCTTTGATGTAGAGCCCTATTATTAGGAGTGTTGTATTACTCCACGTATGAAGACTTACACTCTACTGCCATTGAATATAAGTGATGTAATTCTTATACAAGTTCGATCAGGCATCGTGCATTGAACAACGAAGGGCGATTAACAAAGGCCGATAGACGAAATGCGTGAGGAGAGGCTATACATGAGACTTGGTGCATTTTGGTAAATGGTGATCGAGATAGAATCCACCATAATTAGCGTTCAAGGTAGCGATAATAATGAAATCTCTTGGGAACTATATTTTCCTTAAATATTGCCTTAGATGACGATGGTGCTGTTCTAACTTACCCAGCGTAATAGGCGAAGGGTGAAAGAGTCGAAATAATTCTACCAAAAGGCCGTTGAAGGAAGAATAAGTGAGGGGACAATGGAAGTATAAGTCCAAAGGCAATTGTACAGGGTGAATTGTAGGAACACCCAGGATTTACAATTTTGGGAAACTTTTTTCTTATTGGAGCAATCAAAAGTGATGGGAGTTAAACATCATATATAAAAAAGTTGGTGTTGAGCTAAATGCGAAATTTGAGTATGGTTGACCGTGAAATCGTCCATATGCTAATGTAACAAAGATGCGAATGGAATTTCATAAATGGGTAAAATAGAAAACCTATCGCGTAAGAAAAGTTAACTTGCTCAACAAATTATGCACCCAATGAGAAGGGGGTGTACCGAGGATAAGAAGAATTCATGGCTGTTGAAGAACTCGTGATTTAAATACCTTGGTACAGATGGGAAATTAGGCTTAGACGACTAGTGTTGATGTCGTCAAGGTTGTACGTTTATGAATCGATATAAATAAACGCTTCTGTGAGAAGGGATCAAAGGGTGTAGGAGAATCTAGTCGAAGTGTAAGACTAGGGAGAATGAAGATAGTAAAACACAACATGGGGGAATCATACTCAATAGGGGACCCATATATTTGGTTTAATTGAATCTCCACTAAGTGGAGCTAGATTCAGTCAAGACCAGTATAGTCGATAACAAGTTCCATAGGGTTAGTGGAGCCTAAGAAATCAATATAGCAACAATTGATGCAAATACTGCTAGGTTCAAAATGGTTTGTGGGACTAGGGACTAGGGACTGGATAAATGACACAAAAGGTAGTTCTATGTGTAGAAAATGGGACTATCAATGTTAAATGAGTCCACAGAAAGAAAGTATAAAAAATGAGACTGGGAACCATAGATGTGAACAATACTAACGGGAGGAGAGAGATTTCCAGTAGAGGACTTTGGGCTAAGAGAACTAGGCCCAGGAATTTACAACCTGAGAATGGTGGGTTTATGTAGGATCAGTGAACTCCTCAGGAAATATTATCATACCGTTCTTAAGATCCGTTGAGGACCAAGTAAATGATGAAGAGGCCAGTAAGGCCATAACAAGAGGCTTAAATATTTTGAGTCACTAATTAAATGATGGCCGCGTAATCCATAAAAAGAAATAATTACCCACGGTAGGGTAGTGGACTACTATTGAATGTGATTCTAGGAGTGGAATCAACAAATATACTTATGGGGTAGCGAAACCCACTGTTAACGCTAGTAGAGGAATCGGGTAGAGACATTAAGAATTATTACGTTATAATTTACTACATTTGTGAGTGAGGAATGTAGGGTTTATTAAAGTAATGTGTATCGATAGATTATCGAGTTTAGTAACGATGGTAAATTGTGTAATAAGAGTATCGTATATGTTAATTTAGAGCGAACTATATTAGTTATGTTAGGCAACACCTGAAATAGGGTTGGGCCTATGTGTATAAAGTTATAAATTACATTTTAGAGTAGGCATCTGCTAGTATGAAATCTTATTATGTTTGATCCCAATGTGTAGGGACTTATTACTGATGTGATTTAGGATATGTTATGTTCTTTATCGAGCAGAGAGAGATATAGCTCGTAATTTATTTGGCGCTGAGAACTTGTGAGAGTCACATCGCCATATTTAGGGACATGAGGGTTGATAAATAGACTTTTATGTCAATAGACAATGTTTGAGAAGGTACATATTATGGATTAAGGACCTGAAGGGTTTCGATGACCGGCTAGGTTAGGTAGTAGTATATAGGGGGTTCCTTGTTTGGATTTCTCTCTGCGAGACATACCATGCATGAGACTAGATAACGTTTGGAGTCGAGATAAGTTGGGTTGTTAGGATACGAGTTTAGAACCTTAGTAATAATGTGTACCTGTTAAAACTAAGAGTTATTAGTTATAGTATGATTTGAGGCCTGTAGAGGCGTCAAATTTGGATGGAAAAACCAGTGTGATACAAATTACATTATGTGTTGTTTGGTGAAACAACAACGAGAACAATTATATTATAATTAGTAAGGTAGAAGAGCACAATCTTACAAAGTAATCATGTCCAGTTTGCGATAATGAGACTAAGAAGATTATATCCCAAATATTTAATTTTGTGATGTAATGTAAGAGACATAGGGTGTATGGGAACCTTAGATAGTTGGATGGTAGTATTATCCATAGTCGAGAAGTGTGGCACAATACGAGATATCAGGACTTAGCTGTGTGCTTGTTTAGGTCAGTTAGGACCACTACTTCCCAAACATCCACGAGGATGGTATAGGGACGGATAGTAGATTCCTATTGTCATGGGATTTAGATAAAGTTTAACTCAAGAATGTTGAAACTTACTCAGCAAGGTATGTGGATCCCTACGTTTCACGAGAAATTGATTTGGTAAAGTGATGGGAAGGACTTGCGACACATGGTAATGACATCGTCGTACGAATCACGATTAAAGGTGAATTCGAGAGGAAAATAAAATTCATCATTATATAAAACAGTAGTGGTGATGGGATAAAATGAAGAAACACATTGTTGAGTTCGAATTGAAGGTGGACCATCAGAAATTTGTAGGATTCCTTCAGCTATTGGGAATTCCTCATTAGAAATTGGAGAGTATCCCTAAGAATTTTATCACAGAGCTAATTACTTCATAGAGGGATCACGACCCTATATGGGTGATAGTGGGTCGTGTGATCGAAGTAGCTCGCGTTATGCCAGTTAGGACTAAGTATAACACGTGACTGTATACCCTAACCATTATTGCTTTGATAATGAGGTTATATGGGGTACCATTAGCCAATGTATCTGATAGAGACAAGATGGTCATGTCTCAATTTTTGGAGAGTGTCTCTAGGAGGCCATAGATGCCAAGTTCAGAATGCGTACGACCTATCTCTCGCAGACTGATGGGGAGACTGAGCGTATTAATCACATATTGATGAGATGTTATACGGGAAGGATAGGAACAATACCTTACACTAGTGGAGTTCATGTATAAAACCCCCTATCAGTGCACTATTGGTATGTCTCCATTTGAGGTGATATATAGGAGGCTGTGTCGTCCTCCTGCATGTTGACTAGAGGTGGGAGACAATGAACTACTCGGGACAGAGGAATTCAAGGCCCATTAGCCAGACTTGAAATGATTTAGAGTCACATTAAAACGATTCAGGAAGAAAGGAAATTGGCACTGAGATACGTAGGCTCATTTTCTATTAATGTGAGAATTGGACCGGTAGCATACAGGCTTAGGTTACATATCTCTTGGCGAGGCAGTGTTGCTGTGACATGTTGGCACTTATAGTATATATTTTGCGTAAAATATATATCTCATGAACATGAATAATCTACTTATATGTGATAGTAGTATGATGATTTAGTACGTATCTGAAGAACGATTAATCGATTAAGTGCGAATAATATAAGGATAGATTGTGATTTTCTAAACTAAAGTTTAAGTAGCGAAACTCAAATGGTAGGGCTTGGAGTTTAATCATAACATCAGAGAGCTGTTCACTATTATGGGTATTTGGTAGTGTACTGTATGGGAGGTATAATGGAGTTTACTTGGTAGTGCGAGGATAAGATGCATAATAAATACCCCGAGTTTTCCTTACCAAATATGCCTTATTTTCTGAATTTTGGGACAAAATTCTGTTATAAGGGGGAGTATGTAACACCCGTATTTTTTATGACTTTTAATATGAGTTAAATTAAAAGTAAATGGGATTAATTAGAATTTAATGGGAAAATAATTAAAAATTAATCCCGATTGAATATTACTCGAGAATAAAGTAATATGGGATTTATGTTGAATATTACTTAGTTATAAAAGTAATATATGATTATGACTTTATGAAAATTGTCAAGAGTTATATATATTACAATTACAATAAATAAGTCAGGACACGCGTGTAAGTCGTGTCAGTACTATATTTAAAGGAATGAAAAGTAGTCTATTTACATGTCATCTTAATGGTTGTTTTGAGTGCGCCTAAGTTTTCGAAAGGGTTTAGATAGTCAGAAAAGTCTACCCGAGGGATAAATTTGGGTCTCGGGTCAATTTGGGACCAAATTGACAACCCGGAGGGGTATTTTGGTCATTTGTAAATTGGGGTGTATAGTAATTACGAATTTTGAGGTGGTCTTATATAAGTGAAGAGTTTTTAGTAATGATATTCATTCACCAAAAATCAAAAGAAAGGCCATTGAGGAGAGTAAGGGACTTCTCTAGGAGAAGAAGAGTTCTTCTAGGAAACCAAGGGGCTAAGAGACACCTTGCACCGCCCCCACCACCACCGGAGGTAGATCGAAAAAAGGAAGAAGGAATATGAGAACAATCTTCCACAACGGTTCATACCTATAATTGTCCATGTTAGACTAGTATGGAAATTAAGAAAAGTTTCATAAATTAAAGATGCATTTTGATGATGTAGGATGATTGCTTGAAATGAAAACCATGCAGGATTGATCTATTTTTTTATTATAGAATTAACACCATGAATTTGGGTTGTAATTTGGAAAAGAAATATGGGATTCATGTTTGTTCTTCAATAAGAATGAAATTAAGGAGTTTTTCTGAATTATAATGGAAATTACTTGATGAATTGATTATGTTTTGAGGTTAGAAATCATTCACATATCATGATATATCATTTGGGATGATTGATGGGGAGTTCTGGATCATTTGAAGTTGATATTGATGATGAAAAAGTTGGAAACCCGTAGCCATTAAAATGAAAAATTTTGAGACTTGTATAGGCTAATCGATTTGGTTAGATCCGAATCATTCGACTGTTTGTCAAAAATAAAATTTCTATATTTTTTCGTTACGATCGCGTGGGCGCTGACCTCGTATTTTTTTTTTACTTTTTTGAATTAATTATGATTTTTCTACGGAAGGGAATTAATTCGGCTGCCCAGATTTGGCCAATGTTCCCTTTCGATGATTATTTTTTTGGGATCGTTCGGGATTTGATTATTGGACTTAATTTTAACATAAAAAGGCATATGTGGGATACCAGTAGTCTATGTTAATGTATGTACTTGACCTTAAGAAGAATGAATTAAGGGCTAATTGAATTAGGGATTATCGAGGAATAAACCTAATTTAGAGATTTTTTAATTTACGGAAATTCGGGGATCATAATGATATGGACCAGTAGGGTGTAGATGTGTACCCACTGAATTTATATAAGGATTAAATAATATACTTCGAGTGGTGAGGAAATCTTGGGAATATACTTTAATAAGTAAAGTCATAATCTACAAATACATAGAATATTCGGAATATACATATGCTACGTATGGGACTTGTTTATGGGGTGAGAGTCTACCCATTTATCGTTATATACATATAGGTGGAGCAAATACCTATAATATGATTGAGGAAAAAAATACATTAATACGTGGGATATTCGAGATAAAAATATACTACGTATAAGACATATAATATGGGAAATATACATGGAGGTTGAGCGCATACCTATATTGTGATTTATTTTGTGTATGGCATACCTACGTTGCTTGCTATCGGTGTGGAGGTTGAGCGTGTGGATGATTTTATCCTAATGATCCCATTAGGGGGATTTTAGATTTGTACCCTAGGTATATGACCTTAGACGCGTGCTATCGGTGAAAATGATAGTTTCGACGGTTGAGCGGGAACGTCGGTATGTGCGTGACCCATTTGTCTAGGGTTAATGCTCGCCTCCAATATATGTGATATGAAATTTATGGTTTGTGAGATATGTTGAACCAACATTCCCTTGTATAGTGCGATATGTACCCGGACATGATAGCAAAGTATGCATGCACCGCATTTGAGTCTGGGAGGGTACAATATTATATATATATATATATATATATAGTGTGAATGTGAATATATACATATACATGTGATATTATCTACTGTGTGAAACTAGTAAATTGGAAAGACAATAAAATTTGAATTTAATTAAGTAAGTAAACACTTAATCCTAAAATTGTGAAAAGATTAGTTCATATTAAAGAGAAATGAACTTTTATTATTATCGTACGTATTGCGTGAGAAATAAAGGGGAAACGATATGAGTTAGAATCATAATGAATATTATTTAAACAAGCTAATTGTGAGCCTTAAATAGGATAATTTTGAAGTATGTTAGGCGTGCACTCTAGATGAGAGGTGAGAATCTCAAGTGAGATCCTGAAAAGCTAACACGTACATAATAATTGCTTAATTTCATTTTTAAGCACTTGCTATTTTTTTTAAATATTTTACAATCGGGCTCTGACCCATTTCCTTTCATATTTTGTTCTCTATTGTATCTTTTACATCAGGTGTCCAACATCAGGGACACCCAGCATAGAGTACGGTTGTCTTATCGTGCTATAGCTGCTTTTGGAGATGAAGACTTTGATTAGACGCTTCCATTCTATTGATTCACATATCTGTAGTATCTATTTTCATTTAGGGCATGTCACCCAGGATTTTAGTCATTCTATCTCTATTCCTGATATTATAATTACTTACGTTGGTACTGTCATTATCGATTTTATTTAGATGATGGTATTGAGACATTTAAACTGGAAAGTTTATTCTAGTCACATTTATTCCTGTTACATTTAGTTCTATTGTGATGTGATGTTACTAAATTATTATTTCCTATTGTATAATGGATTCATATAAATTAAAAATGGAAAAGTTTTGACACTAGCTTAATTAATTATTAAGTGAATTAATAAAGAAATTGCTTTTCGACAATGATGCTAAGAATGAAACAACTGGATATTCTGATTTAATTTAATAAAGGACTGATCACCCGATATTTAAATTGACAGGGTGTCACAGGTGGTATCAGAGAATCAGGTTCTAGAGTCTTAGGATCTGTACGACTTTTGTACGCGTAGTGTTATTTGATGTAGAGCCTTATTATTATGATTGTTGTATTCCTCTACATATGAAGAATTACACTCTCCTTCCATTGAATATAATTGATGTAATTCTCATACAAGTTCAGTCGGGAATCGTGCATCGAACAATGTAGGACAACCAGCTAAGGTCATTAGATGAAATGTAGGAGGAGACGCTTTACAGGAGACTTGGTGTATTTTGGGAAATGGTGATCGAGATAGAATTCACCATAATTATTTTTCAGGCTGGCTACATTAAAGAAATCACTTGGGAACTGTAGTTTCCTTAAACACAGTCTTAGATGACGATGGTGCTATTTCCAGACTCACCCAACGTAATAGGCGAAGGGTGAGAGAGCCGAAATAATTATACCAAAATGCCATTAAAGTAAGAATGAGTGAGGGGGCAATGGAAGTAGAAATACAAAGGCAATTGTATTGGGTGAATTGTAGGAAAACCCAGGATTTATAATTTTGGGCAACTTTTTACTCACTGGAGCAATCAAATGTGATGGGAGTTAAACATTATATATAAACAACTTGGTGTTGAGCAAAAGACGAAATTTGAGTACGGTTGACTATGAAATCGTCCATCTGCTAATGTAATAAAGATGCGAATGGAATTTCATAAATGGATAAAATAGAAAACCTATCGCATAAGGAAAGTTAACTTGCTCAACAAACTATGAACCTAATGAGAAGGGGGTGTACCGATGATAAGACGAACTCATAGCTGTTGAAGAACTCGTGATTTAAATACCCAGGTGCAGATGGGAAATCAAGCTTAGATGACTTGCGTCGATCTCGTCAAGGTTGTACATTTATGAGTTGATGTAAAAAAATGCTTCATTGAGAAGGGAGCTAAGGGTGTAGGAGAATCTAGTCGAAGTGTAAGACTAAGGAGAATGAAGATGGTAAAACACCACATATGGGGGGGTGGGGGGGGAGGCATACCCTATAGGGGGACCCATATATTTGGTTTAACTGAATCTCCATTAAGTGGAGGAGGATTCAATCAAGACGAGTATAATCAATTGGTGGAGCCGAAGAAATCAATAAAGCAACAATTAATGCTAATACTCCTAGGTTCAAAATGGTCTGTAGGTCCAGGGACTAGAGAAATGACACAAAAGGTAGTTCGATGTGTAGAAAATGGGACTATCAATATTAAATGAGTCCACAGAAAGAAAGTGAGACCAATGATATTAGGAACCGTAGATGTGAACAATACCAACGGGAGGAGTGAGATTTTTGGTAGAGGAATTTGGGCTAAGAGAACTTGGCCCAGGATTTTACAACTCGAGAATGGTGAGTTTATGCAGGACCAGTGAAGTCCTTAGAAAACAGTAGCATACCATTCCTCAGAGCCGTTGAGGAACAAGGAAATGATGAAGAGACCACTAAGGCCATAACAATTGGCTTAGAGATTTTGAGTCAATAATTAAATGATGGGAACGTAAGACATAAAAAGAAAGAATTACCCACGATAAGATAGTGGATTACAATTGAATGTGATTATAGGAGTAGAGTCATCAAATATACTTAAGGTTAGAGAAACCCGCTGTTAACGCCCGTAGGGGAACCGGGTAGAGACATTAAGAATTATTATGTTATAATTTACTACATTTGTGAGTGAGGAATGTAGGGTTTATTATAGTAATGTGTAACGACTAATTATCGAGTTTTGTAATGATGGTAAATTATGTAATAAGACTACCGTATTTGTTTTTTCAGAGCGAACTATATTAGTTCTGTGAGGCGCTACCTGAAATAGGGTGGGGTTGGTCCTATGTTTATAAAGTTTTCAATGACATTTTATAGTAGGCATCTGCGGGTAAGCCGTTTTATTATGCTCGATTCCGATGAGTTGGTACTTGGTACTGATGTGATTTAGGATATGATGTGCTCTTTATAGAGGAGAGGGAGATATAGCTCGTTATTTATTTAGGGTTGAGAACTTGTGATAGTGAGAGCGCCATATTTAGGGACATGGGAGTGGATAAATAAATACACTTTTCAACAATAAACAAAACATTTGGGAAGGTGCATATTGTGGATTAAGGACCTGAAGGGTTTCGACGATCGACTAGGTTGGGTAGTAGTGTATTGGGGGTTTCTTGTTTGGATTTAGCTCGGCGATACAACCCGTGCATGAAACTAGCAAACGTTGGGAGTCGAGCTAAGTTGGGTCTTTAGGATATGGGCTTAGAACCTTAGTTATAATGTGTACCTGTTAGAACTGAGAGATTTTGGTTATAGTATGATTTGAGGCCTATAAAGTTTTCAAATTTGGATGTGAAAACCAGTGTGATACGAATTACATTACGAGTTATTTGGTGAAACAACAACAAGAACAATTGTGTTATGATTAGTAAGGTAGAAGAGCATAACCTTACAAAGTAATCATATATAGTGTGCGATAATTAGACTAAGAAGATTATATCATAACCATTTAATTTTGTGATATAATGTACGAGACATAGGGTGTATAGGCGCCTTAGGTAGGTGGATGGTATTATTATCCATAGTCGAGAAGTGTGGCAAATTACGAGATATCAGGACTTAGATGTCCGCTTATTTAGGTCAGTTAGGACCACTACTTCCCAAACGGTCACGAGGATGGTTTAAAACAGATAGCAGATTCCTATTGTCATGGGATTTTAATAAAGTTTAACTGTGGAAATTTGAAACTTACTCAGTAAGGTATTTGAAGGCCTACGTTTCACGAGAAACTGAATTTTTAAAGCGAGGGGAAGGACTTGCGACACACAATGATGACATTGTCGCACGAATCATGGTTAAAGGTGCATTAGAGAGGAAAATAAAATGCCTCATGATATAAAATAGTTGTGGTGATGGGATAAAACGAAGCAATACATTGTTGTGTTCAAATTGAAGGTGGACCATCAGAAATTTGTAGGATTCCTTCATCTGTTGGGAATTCCTCATTAGAAATGGGAGAGTATCCCCACGAATTTTATCATGGAGTTAATTACTTCGCAGAGGGATCATGACCCTATATGGGTCATAGTGGGTCTGTTGATCAAAGTAGCTCACGTTATACTAGTTACGACTAAGTATAAAACGTGACTGTATACCCCAACCATTATTGCTTTGATAATGAGGTTATATGGGGTTCCATTAGACAGTGTGTCTGATGGAGACAAGATAATTGTGTCTGGATTTTTGGAGATAGTCTCCAGGAGGCCATAGATGCCAAGATCCGAATGCGTACGACCTATCACCCACAGAATGATGGCTAGACTGAGCGTACTGATCACATACTGGTGAGATGTTTTATGGGAAGGATATGAACAATACCTCCCACTACTAAAGTTGGTGTATAAAACCTCCTATCAGTGTACAATTTCTATAGCTCCATTCGAGGTGTTATATAGGAGGCTGTGTCGTCATCGTGCTTGTTGACTTGAGGTGGGAGACAATGAACTGATTGGGAAGGAGGGATTCAAGGCCCGTTTGCCAGACATGAAATGATTTAGAGTCACATTAAGACGATTAGGGAAGAAAGGAAATTGGCACCTAGATACGTGGGCCTATTTCCTATTAATGTGATAATTGGACCAGTAGGATACATGCTTGGGTTATATATCTCTTGCTGATGCAGTATTGTTGTGATGTGTTAGCACTTATAGTATATATTGTGTGTAAAATATATATTGCATGAACATGAATAATCTACTTATGTGAGATAGTAGTTGAAGAGTTAGTATGTATCTCAAGAACGATTTATCTATTAAGTGCGAATAGCAGAAGGATAGATAGTGATTATCTAAACTAAAGTTTAAGTAGCGAAACTCAAATGGTAAGGCTTGAAGTTTAATTATAACATCAGAGAGGTGTTCACTATTATGGGTATTCGGTAGTGTACTGTATGGGCGGTACGACAAAGTTTACTTGGGAGTACAAGGATAATATGCTCGATAAATATTCAGAGTTGTCCTTACTAGATATGCCTTATTTTCTGAATTTCGGGATAAAATTATGTTATAAAGGGGTGGGAGTGGAGGTGGGTGGGGGGGGGGGGGGGGGAGGGGGAGTATGTAGCACCCCGTATTTTTGATGACTTTTAATATGAGTTAAGTTAAAAGTAAATGGGCTTAATTAGAATTTAATGAGAAAATAATTGAAAATTAATCTGGATTGTATATTACTCGAGAATAAAGTAATATGGGATTTATGTTGAATATTACTTAGTGATAAAAGTAATATATGATTATGACTTTATAAAAATTTCCAAGAGTTATAAATATGACAATTACGGTAAATAAGGCGGGATGCGCATGTGAGTCGTGTCGGGACTATATTAAAAAGAATGAAAAGTAATCTATTTATATGTCATATGAATGGTCATTTCGAGTGCGCCAAAGTTTTCGGAAGGGTTTAGATAGTTAGAAAAGTCTACCCAGGGGATAAATTTGGATCTCGGGTCAATTTGGGACAACACCGACACCCCAAAGGGGTATTTTGGTCATTTGTAAATTGGGTTGAATTGTAACTACGAATTTTGAGGTGGTCTTATATAAGTGAAGAGTTTGTAGAAATGCGATTCATTCACCAAAAATCAAAAGAAAGTCCACTAAGGAGAGTGAGTGACTTCTCTAGGAGAGGAATAGTTTTTCTAGGAAAACCAAGGGGCTAAGAGACACTTTGCACTCCCACCACCACCACCGAAGGTTGTTCGGAAAAAGGAAGAAGGATTATGAGAACAACCTGTAACACCCCGTATTTTTGGTACATTTAAAGTTTAATTAATTCAGAAATTCTAAATTACTAGTGTGTTGTAATTTAATGAATTAATTATGATAGAATAATATATAAATATTAATCTGGGATTGAATGGTTAATATTTAGGGAAAATTATTTACTGAGCGTATAGTAATAATGTAATTTCGTCGTTTCGAGTATTTATAACGAGATATGTACTTATCACATCCGGAAGTCGGTATAGACTATATTGGGTGGGGGATAAGTATTTTTATAAATTAATTCGGATGCAAATTATGAGTGTACAGTTGAGTCCGGATGGGCCGAGATAGTCGGAAAAGTGTACCTGGGGGTAGTAAACGGGTCACGGGACGTTTTTAGACATAGCCGGGCCCACTCGGGGGCATTTGGGTCACTTGGGCTTGGCCCATTAGTCAAAAAACGGGATTAAGTTAATCAACCTAATAAAAAGAAATAAAGGGGTGGCTGAACTTAATTAGAAAAAGCAAATTAAGGGTTAGGAAACCCTAACAGCAGCCAAAGCCAAATTGGGGATCAAAAGAGAGCCAACAAAGGTCATCTTCAACCTTGGGATTTAGCTCCAATTCAGACTCTACGAACCTTAAGGCAAGTGGATAACTTGCAATAGCATTAAACCTGTTTTCAATTCATATTCATGTGTAGTGAATAAGTAGAAATTCGTTTTTGGGTGTGAATGGTATGAACATGGGATTTTGAAAACAACAATTCTGATTTACGAAATTGGGTGGTGATTCTTGAAAAATCTGATAATTGTGAGTTAATGCATATCTGGTAGAATGATATCTGAATATTTGGAAACGAATTTGATGATGAGATTTGGGATATAAATGGGCTTAGGGTTAATGATGAAACTTTCCCCAAATTTAGAAATTGGAGTTATGGACGAATTAATAATGTTGATGACTATTCTGGAGATCCCTAATGAGTTTCCTAACATGTACAAATGCTAAAAGGGATTTAGTTTTAGTGTAGAAGGAAATTAGGGCTTGAAAATTTTCGTCCATGGCTGGCGGTCTTCGCGAAGAAGACGAGTACCTGATCGATCGATCGATC
The DNA here is from genome assembly GCA_949130495.1 of Sambucus nigra. Lineage (NCBI taxonomy): Eukaryota > Viridiplantae > Streptophyta > Magnoliopsida > Dipsacales > Adoxaceae > Sambucus > Sambucus nigra. The sequence continues at coordinate 592,924,256 of OX422208.1, forward strand.
GACGCCATGAAGTCGATCGATCGATGGTCGGCAGAAACTGACAATTCGCCCAATTTTGTTTATATAGAAAGAGATTTATATAAAAGTTGTTATGTGATTAATTATTAAGAAAAATTAATGCATGATTTAAATCTGATTAATTGTGGGGAAATTAATTAGGAGATGGGAGTAGAAATTTGGGTGACACGTCAAAATTGGTTGAGCGACATCGAGGTAAATTATTTTATTTAGTAATGGACTAAGTAATTTAGAGTCGGGATTTAGACTCGGGTGAGGTTAATTCGGGCTATGAGATTGAGTCCAATTAAATGGTGAGGGCAACATCAAAAGTAACTGAATTTATTAATGTGCAAATTAATAAATAATTCGAGTTGGGTAACAAACTCATAATAAAAATGGAATAGGCTTGTGTCACGGGTTTAGTACACGGTGTAGCTGGAACATTTTTATATATGTATATATATATATATATATACGGTGTGTGATAGTATATATATATATAGTCTATGCCTTAATATCAGTGGTTAGATATTATTATACTCTAGTGCTATAGGGGGAGGTTACGCGCAGTGGATGAATCCCCTAGCTTGAGGAGTAGGGCGAGTAGATTCCCAGGTCATAGTGTCCGTTACAGGGGGTGAGGGGCATCTCACTTTCCGGGAAGGAATATGACCGCCTCCAATCGTATACTAAACCAAGTTAGTGAGCGATTCTAACTTGGATAACTAGGGTATGTGAATATACCTAGTGTACTAGCACTTTAGAGAAATTATGTCCGGTGAGTACTTTTACTCGAGTGGATGTTAGTGTTTTATGTATTCCAGTATGTGTGTGAATGCTGCAATATTTCTAAGTATATAATTAGGTGATTATTATATACGGGCTAAATAAATACAAGCATGAGTTGTTGTATATGTATAACGAGTGGAGAAGTTATATGAATCAAAAAGGGAAATGATTAATTAAGTTGATGTTACTAATAACTTAAAAATCATAATCACATTATACTCAAATTAGAGTAGGGGGGGGGGGGGTACAAGGAGACTTTAATAATTATCTAGTCATGAGATAGATAACTAGGTGTTAATTAAAGCGTTAGTGGTGCACATTAGAGGAGGGGTAAGGAAGTTCTCAAGAGAGTGCGACACTAACTAAAAAATGAAGAGCATGCATATTTATTATTACTGCAAGTTAATCATTTGTTAAATGTTTTCAAATGTTTTGGGTACTAACCCTTGCTATAAAAACTTTTTAAAAACCTTTTAGGTGTCCAGCCACAGGGACGCCAGCCTTGACTATATTCCAGGAATCCGATGCTGCAGCATATGTGGATGTTGCGGGGTTTTGATAGACGCCTCATTCTTCATTCTTAATGTAGAAGTTCGTGATTAGTATTCGAGCATGTCGCTCACTTTCCATTTAAATGTTTTTAGACTTGTTGGGATTTTATTCTTGTCTTTATGGGATTTATTATTTGGACCGTTGGTTTACTCGGTCAATTATATTCTTACTTGTGGATGATAAATTCATCTATCTGTGATTGTTTATAGTTTTTATTGTCTGCATGGGTTTTGTTTAAATAATGAAAGATAAAAATGGCACCAGTCTATTTTTCTCACTTAGGTGGTTAGTAATCTAATATGACGACAGTGATGCTAAGAATGAACCAAATGAGAATCCTGTTCTAACTTGATTTAGGACTGATCACCCGGGATTAATTAGGCGGGGTGTCACAGATGGTATCAGAGCATCAGGTTCTAGAGTCCTTAGGATCTGTGCGGCTTTCTACGTTTCAGCGTAGCGTTCGGTTGTTATAGATCCCTATTATTAGGACTGTTGATTATATTTTCCGCTTATGAGATATCGTATTCCTACTATTAGTTTTTTATTAAATTGTGTACTTATACAATTCAATCTATTTCAGATGCCGCCAAAAAGACAGAGAGCGGAAAGGGCTGAGGCTAGAGATGAGGTGAGGGAGGCTCGCCAGGAGCCACAGGTACCGCCACCACCACCCCCACCCGAGTTAATTTCTACCACTCAGGTGGCAGTGATAGTGGCCCAAGCGGTCGAGACAGCGATGCGAGCTATGGCAGCTCATTTTCCACAGCCTCAGGCACCGCCTCCATTGGCTCCAGCAGTTCAGGCTCCAGTAGGGCCACCATCTTGGCAGCGAGTGAGGGAGACCTTTCAGAAGGGTCACCCACCTGAGTTTCGAGGTAGAACCAATGTGGTCGAAGCTTGTGACTGGAAGAAGAACATTCAGCGCCATCTGCGCATGTTAGAGGGTACAGAGGTGCAGAAACAGATGATGGCTACCTTTCGTCTGTCGGGGGCAGCCTTACAGTGGTGGGAGTCCGTAACCACCGCTGAGGAGAGGGATTTGATGCCGATTTCTGAATTCTAGGTGCGGTTTGACCGCAAGTACTTCCCTCCAGCAGTAGAGTCTGAGATGAGAAATAAATTCAGCGAGTTGGTACAGGGTGACAGGTCAGTAGCAGAATATGAGGAGGAGTTCACCCGTTTGGCAAACTTTGTGCCAAATGAGGTGAGCGATGAGGAGCGGAAGAAGTCAAAGTTCATGGATGGCCTAGCCTGGAGAATCAGGCAACACTTGATTGGGAATCCGGCGTTAGTGACTTATACAGATGTCGTTAATGCCGCACTTGTACATTGCCAGGATCATCGTTTCCATGCTAAGGGGAACAAGAAGGCAGGTGAGCCGAGCCAGCAGGGCAAGGCAGTTACTAGTAGTGAGGCAAGTGGCACACAGCAGCAGGTTATCATTCAGCAAGGGAATCAGGCTAAGAAGTTTAAGCCTGGTGGGTTCCGACCGGGAGGACAGGGGTTCAGACAGGGGCAACCAGGCCCTAATCAGCAACAGCAGGTTCCTCAGGGCCGTCAGGGCCAAGAGAACAACGGGGGAGGCCACCCGGGGCAGCAACGTCAGGGCCAGCAGGGCCAACGACAGGGTGACAACCAGAAACGCTGTTTCTCCTGTGGCCAGCCAGGACACTTCAAGAGGGAGTGCCCGCAGAGGGGCAGAGGCCAGCAGCAGGGTGCCCAGCAGGGGCAACAGGGTCAGATGCCGCCAGCAGCAGCAGCCCCACCCGCCCCACAGCAGCAGGGGCAGATGCACTACGGACGTGTGTATAACGTTCGGGACGTTCCCAATCCTCCAGCATAGCATGCGCCGCCCGCGATTGAGGGTACGTTCTCCATCCATGGCACTATGGGTCGGGTATTGTTTGATACGGGGCTACTCATTGTTTTATAGCTACACATTTCGCGAAGGCTTTAGGGTTGTTAGCCACCGCTGAGAGCACTGTTACGTGTGTCGACTCACCTTTGGGGAGTGGGTCGCTTATATTCTTTATATGTCAGGGAGTAAGAGTAGAGATTGGCGGTTTAGTATTACCTGCGGACATGTTGGTATTAGATATGCATGTTCATGATGTGATCATCGGTATGGATTGGCTCGCTGACTATAGAACCATGATTGACTGCTTCGGTGGGAGCATTATTTTTTCCCTTCCGGGGCAAGAGATGTTTGTGGTGGCAATGCCTCGCCCAGAGGGAGGCTCGACCACTCATCTTTATTACATTGAGGAGGAAACCTCACAGGAAGTGGTAGCTCCTTTAGACTCTATTCCTGTGGTGAGGGACTTTGAGGATGTATTCCAGGAGATACCAGGATTACCACCCAGCAGAGAAATCGAATTTGTTATCGATTTGGCGCCGGGGACGAGGCCGATTGCTCGGGCACCTTACCGAATGGCCCCTTCAGAAATGCGGGAATTGAGGGAGCAGATTCAACAACTACTGGGTCAGGGTTTTATTCGGCGGAGTACATCGCCGTGGGGTGCGCCGGTGTTGTTTGTGAAGAAGCGAGATGGTTCACTCCGCTTCTGCGTGGATTATAGGGAGCTGAACAAGGTGACGATACGGAATAAGTATCTGTTGCCTCGGATTGATGATTTCTTTGACCAATTGAGAGGGGCGTCTTACTTCTCCAAAGTCGACTTGAGGTCAGGGTATCATCAACTGCGTATTCGAGAGGAGGATGTTCCTAAGACCGCTTTCTTATCGCGGTATGGATCGTATGAGTTCAGGGTGATGCCCTTCGGGCTCACCAATGCACCAGCAGTGTTCATGGACCTCATGAACAGGGTTTTCAGGGAGTACCTAGATCAGTTTGTCATCGTGTTCATTGATGACATCCTAATCTACTCGCGTACCGAGGAGGAGCACGCAGAGCATCTGCGCATGGTTTTACAAACATTGAGGGATCATCAGCTCTATGCCAAATTCGGGAAGTGTGGATTCTGGCTACGGGAGGTACAGTTCCTTGGTCACGTCGTGTCAGATCAGGGTATTGCAGTGGATCCGGATAAGGTGTCAGCGGTGAGGGAGTGGGGACAGCCCACGACACCGACTGAGGTGCGCAATTTTCTGGGTTTGGCCGGTTACTACAGGCGATTCATTCAGGGATTCTCCAAAATTGCAGGACCTTTGACGAATCTGACTTGGGAAGGGGTACCTTTCAAGTGGGATGATAGTTGTCAATTAGCGTTCGACGAGCTAAAGGACAAATTGACATTTGCACCCGTGCTGGCATTGCCAAAGGGAGGGCTAGAGTATCGGGTTTACACAGACGCATCCTTACGGGGTCTTGGGGGTGTGCTCCAGCAGGAGGAAAGGGCTATAGCTTATGCTTCCAGGAAGCTAAAGCCCCACGAGAGGAATTACCCCACTCACGACCTAGAGTTAGCAGCGGTCGTTTTTGCTTTGAGGATATGGAGGCATTATCTTCTAGGAGAGCAGTTTACTATATTCACGGATCACAAGTCTCTTCAGTATCTCTTCACACAGAAGAATCTGAATATGAGGCAGAGGAGTTAACTAGAATTCGTGAAGGACTACCAATTTGATATTCAGTATCATCCTGGTAAGGCCAATGTGGCAGCAGACGCATTGAGCCGAAGGCCGACTGGGGAGATAGCAGAGGTATGGAAAGCGAAGTGGAGAGAGCTTCGATATGAGGATGACGTAGCCAGGGCTTGCAAGTCAGCTTTATCCATCACACCCGAGATCATTATGCGAGTTGTGAAGGCTCAGGCTGAGGATCAGGTTTGCCGGGATAGGGTGGGCCAGTTGTTAGCTGAGGGAGCAGAGGGTTACTCAATTAGCTCAGAAGGAGGCCTACGCTTTAATGGGAGGTTAATGGTGCCAGAGGATGAGGATTTGGAGCACGCTGTTATGACAGAATCCCATGTTTCGAAATTTGCGGTACACCCCGGTGGGGATAAAATGTACCAAGATATGAGGAGGCAGTATTGGTGGGCAGGGATGAAACGGGACATAGCGGAGTTTATTTCGAAGTGTGCCACGTGTCAGCTTGTGAAAGTTGACCACCAGAGACCATCAGGGATGCTACAGCCGTTAGAAATTCCCGTGTGGAAGTGGGAGAGCATCTCCATGGACTTCATCACAGGGTTACCTGTATCGCAGAGGGGTCACGACTCCATATGGGTTATTGTGGATCGGTTGACTAAGGTGGCCCACTTTTTGCCGGTACGCACAGACTTCGAGACGATGCGTTATACGCAGCTATTCATAGCAGAGATTGTTAAGATGCATGGAGTGCCGATATATATTGTATCCGACCGAGACAAAATCTTTGTCGCCCACTTTTGGCAGAGCTTTCAGGAGGCAATGGGCACGGAGTTGCGCTTGAGTACAACGTATCACCCACAGACGGACGGACAGACTGAGAGAGTTAATTAGATGCTGGAAGACATGCTCAGAATGTGCATTTTGGACTTCGGGGGAGGATGGGAGAAATATCTTCCTTTGGTAGAGTTTGCGTATAACAACTCTTACCAATTCACGATTGGCATGGCACCGTTTGAGGCACTGTACGGGAGACCTTGTCGTTCACCTGTTTGTTGGTTAAAGGTGGGGGACAATAAAATCTTGGGGCCGGATATTGTTCAAGAGACATCTTCCAAGATAGAGCTGATTCGAGGAAGAATTCGGATAGCTCAGGACAAGCAAAAGAGTTATGCTGACGCTTCTCGACGACATGTGGAGCTAGAAGTTGGGGACCAGGTTTTAGTCCGGGTATCCCCAATGAAGGGGGTGATGAGGTTCGGCAAGAAGGGTTACATAGGACCTTTCCCTATTATCGAGAGGGTGGGACCGATGGCGTATAAGCTTGGGTTACCAGAACATCTTCAGCGGATACACGATGTATTCCATGTGGCATCGCTGAAGAAATATCGAAGGAGCGAGAGAGCCTTTTGGCACATTCCACTCGAGGAGATCGACTTACAGCCAGACATCTCGTATGAGGAAAGGCCGGTAGCTATTTTGGATCATAGTGAGCGGAAATTACGATCCAAGGTTATTCCATTGGTTAGAGTACAGTGGGGTCATCACAATGTTGACGAGTCTACCTGGGAGCGAGAGGAGGATATGCGAGAACAATATCCAGAACTTTTCAACGCAGGTACGATCTAATTTCGGGTACGAAATTCCTTTATAAGGGGGAGAGTATGTAACACCCCGTATTTTTGGTACATTTAAAATTTAATTAATTCAGAAATTCTAAATTACTAGTGTGTTGTAATTTAATGAATTAATTATGATAGAATAATATATAAATAATAATCTGGGATTGAATGGTTAATATTTAGGGAAAATTATTTACTGAGCGTATAGTAATAATGTAATTTCGTCGTTTCGAGTATTAATAACGAGATATGTACTTATCACATCCGGAAGTCGGTATAGACTATATTGGGTGGGGGATAAGTATTTTTATAAATTAATTCGGATGCAAATTCTGAGTGTACAGTTGAGTCCATATGGGCCGAGATAGTCGGAAAAGTGTACCTGGGGGTAGTAAACGGGTCACGGGACATTTTTAGACATAGCCGGGCCCACTCGGGGGCATTTGGGTCACTTGGGCTTGGCCCATTAGTCAAAAAACGGGATTAAGTTAATCAACCTAATAAAAAGAAATAAAGGGGTGGCTGAACTTAATTAGAAAAAGCAAATTAAGGGTTAGGAAACCCTAACAGCAGCCAAAGCCAAATTGGGGATCAAAAGAGAGCCAACAAAGGTCATCTTCAACCTTGGGATTTAGCTCCAATACAGACTCTACGAACCTTAAGGCAAGTGGATAACTTGCAATAGCATTAAACCTGTTTTCAATTCATATTCATGTGTAGTGAATAAGTAGAAATTCGTTTTTGGGTGTGAATGGTATGAACATGGGATTTTGAAAACAACAATTCTGATTTACGAAATTGGGTGGTGATTCTTGAAAAATCTGATAATTGTGAGTTAATGCATATCTGGTAGAATGATATCTGAATATTTGGAAACAAATTTGATGATGAGATTTGGGATATAAATGGGCTTAGGGTTAATGATGAAACTTTCCCCAAATTTAGAAATTGGAGTTATGGACGAATTAATAATGTTGATGACTGTTCTGGAGATCCCTAATGAGTTTCCTAATATGTACAAATGCTAAAAGGGATTTAGTTTTAGTGTAGAAGGAAATTAGGGCTTGAAAATTTTCGTCCATGGCTGGCGGTCTTCGCGAAGAAGACGAGTACCTGATCGATCGATCGATCGACGCCATGAAGTCGATCGATCGATGGTCGGCAGAAACTGACAATTCGCCCAGTTTTGTTTATATAGAAAGAGATTTATATAAAAGTTGTTATGTGATTAATTATTGAGAAAAATTAATGCATGATTTAAATCTGATTAATTGTGGGGAAATTAATTAGGAGATGGGAGTAGAAATTTGGGTGACACGTCAAAATTGGTTGAGCGACATCGAGGTAAATTATTTTATTTAGTAATGGACTAAGTAATTTAGAGTCGGGATTTAGACTCGGGTGAGGTTAATTCGGGCTATGAGATTGAGTCCAATTAAATGGTGAGGGCAACATCAAAAGTAACTGAATTTATTAATGTGCAAATTAATAAATAATTCGAGTTGGGTAACAAACTCATAATAAAAATGGAATAGGCTTGTGTCACGGGTTTAGTACACGGTGTAGCTGGAACATTTATATATATATATATATATATATATATATATATATATATATATACGGTGTGTGATAGTATATATATATAGTGTATGCCTTAATATCAATGGTTAGATATTATTATACTCTAGTGCTATAGGGGGAGGTTACGCGCAGTGGATGAATCCCCTAGCTTGAGGAGTAGGGCGAGTAGATTATCTCACTTTCTGGGAAGGAATATGACCGCGAGCGATTCTAACTTGGATAACTAGGGTATGTGAATATACCTAGTGTACTAGCACTTTAGAGAAATTATGTCCGGTGAGTACTTTTACTCGAGTGGATGTTAGTGTTTTATGTATTCCAGTATGTGTGTGAATGCTGCAATATTTCTAAGTATATAATTAGGTGATTATTATATACGGGCTAAATAAATACAAGCATGAGTTGTTGTATATGTATAACGAGTGGAGAAGTTATATGAATCAAAAAGGGAAATGATTAATTAAGTTGATGTTACTAATAACTTAAAAATCATAATCACATTATACTCAAATTAGAGTAGGGGGGGGGGGGGGGTACAAGGAGACTTTAATAATTATCTAGTCATGAGATAGATAACTAGGTGTTAATTAAAGCGTTAGTGGTACACATTAGAGGAGGGGTAAGGAAGTTCTCAAGAGAGTGCGACACTAACTAAAAAATGAAGAGCATGCATATTTATTATTACTGCAAGTTAATCATTTGTTAAATGTTTTCAAATGTTTTGGGTACTAACCCTTGCTATAAAAACTTTTTAAAAACCTTTTAGGTGTCCAGCCACAGGGACGCCAGCCTTGACTATATTCCAGGAATCCGATGCTGCAGCATATGTGGATGTTGCGGGGTTTTGATAGACGCCTCATTCTTCATTCTTAATGTAGAAGTTCGTGATTAGTATTCGAGTATGTCGCTCACTTTCAATTTAAATGTTTTTAGACTTGTTGGGATTTTATTCTTGTTTTTATGGGATTTATTATTTGGACCGTTGGTTTACTCGGTCAATTATATTCTTACTTGTGGATGATAAATTCAGCTATCTGTGATTGTTTATAGTTTTTATTGTCTGCATGGGTTTTGTTTAAATAATGAAAGATAAAAATGGCACCAGTCTATTTTTCTCACTTAGGTGGTTAGTAATCTAATATGACGACAGTGATGCTAAGAATGAACCAAATGAGAATCCTGTTCTAACTTGATTTAGGACTGATCACACGGGATTAATTAGGCGGGGTGTCACACAATCTTCTCCAATGGTTCAGACCTACAAACCAGAGGCAAATGGTTAATTATTGCAAACAAATCATGTATATTATCCATGTTAGACTAGTATGAAAATTCAGAACCGTTTCATAAATCGAAGATGAATTTTGATAATGTCGAACGATTACTTTTAAGGACATTATCCGTCACAATTGAGTATGTCGTATACCTCTACAAGTTGGTACAATTCGTCGAAAGGATTGAGATTCTTACATCTACAAAAACGAATCCGTATTTCAAGAAGGCTTCAACATTGAAGACCAACAAGGATGAATTTGGTAAAATGTGTTTAACTTTCATTTACATTTAACATTAAAAGTGTTGGGATATATTTTATAAAAGGTAAAATGATTTTTGGAATTTTAATAAATGATTTTTATTTTTCAAAAATATTTTATCATAAAAGTTTTGTATAAATATCTCATAATCCCGTGAACAGCTTTAAGATTTGATGATTCCAAGCTATTTAAAACTGTAAAAGTCTTTTCTAAAGGGACCAGTGATTGTCGCTCGAAAGACATCACATCTCGTTTGAACGAGATGGAGTTTCGCTCGCACGACGTCGCTTGTCATTTGAACGACATGTGTTTTTAGCCGACACGTCACGACCTTGAATTTTAGTATTTAAAGGGTGTCAGGATACTAGTTTTGAAATAATACATTTTTTCTATTATCCTCCAACACATTTGAGGGTTCATAACTTTTGTTTTGCAATTCACAATCCCAATTGCTTTTGTGTGAGTTGTTTTATGGAACCCAAATCATACTTTTGCTAGTGTACATAATTTTTGGGGAGATCTCTACAACCGAGGGTTGTGTGCTATTGTGGAGTGAGTCTCAATGGAGTTTTATGACTGCGTGTCATTAGGGAGTGTTGCGGTGTTCCTGGGTTGAAGACTGGGCTGCGGTTAATGTAGGTTCGCTGCGTGTGGATTGCTGATGACATCGACTGACGCCTGCGGGTATTCGAGTTTCAAACTGTATTTCCTTGTAATCCGATGTAAGTTGCGATTTACAATTATAGTGAAATAAAAAGGTTTTGCCCCGAGGGGATTTTTCCTAAAATTTGGGTCGCATATTTTATTTATGATGGGTTGACACTACACGCACGTAGCTATTTGTGTTTAAGGGTTGAATTGATTTGATTAATTAATTGAATCTAATTAAATAAGTTTGTAATTGGAATTTGCATATGTATTTAAATTGGTATCACACATGTTATTCTATGAAATTGGTATCTGAGCAAGTTACGCTAATTTATCGCGTATTCCTATTTTTTGCAAAAATTTGTGTGATATTGATTTTTTTGAAAAATCTGATTTTTGAAAGTTTGTCGCAATGTTTCCAAATGAAAACTCATATAGTCGGTTGCCAATTTTTGAATGGTATAATTATGCTTACTTAAAAGCCCATATGAAATCTCATTTAAAAGGAATCGATGAGAGATTTTGGGTTATTTGTGAAAGAGGTTGGAGTCCTCCCATCATCACCGCAAATAATGTCACTAATTTAAAACCTATGTCAGACTGGACTGAGGATGAGTTTAGGTGGAGCACTTATAATTCACGAGGGCTTAGTGCAATTTTTGGACACATCACTCGTGGCGAGTTCCGACGTATTATGATGTGCACCATGTCTAAGGCAGCGTGGAATGTTTTGCAACTCACCCATGAGGGCACTAACGAGATCAAATAGTCTAAAATTCAAAATTTGACCACTCAATTTGAAACCATAACTATGCTAGAGACTGAGTGTTTTGACGAATTTTATGCACATTTGTTTGATATTGTCAACACTAGTTTTAACTTAGGTGAGCCTATACCTGATGCACGAGTGGTTAAAAAGATTTTAAGATCGCTGCTTAAACGTTTTATCACAAAAGTAACTGTTTTAAACACCTTTGGAAATTTAAATCGTTTGAAATTAGAAGAGTTGGTAAGAGACCTATAAACGTACAAAATTGACATGTTTCCCGATATTGTCAAACCTAAGGATAGAGGAATAGCGCTGAAAGTCCAAGCAAAGAAAAAGAAAGTGAGTTTTTGTGAGTCCGAGTCTGAGGACGAGTGTGATTTTAATATGGCCCTGCTTGCAAAGAATTTTAAAAAATTTCTTCAGTTTTTGAAACAAAATTTTTTCAATAAAAAATTTTCGGAGAAAAACAAAAAGAAAGACAAGGCCAAAGAAAGCGGTGAGAAAGAAAAAGATGGTGAAGAAAAATTTGAAAATTTAAATATTTTGAGTGTGAGGGAAAAGGGCACAAATCGTTTGAGTGTCCCACTAGGCTTAGGAGAAAGGGGAAGAAAGTTGCCATGCCTGCCACACTTAGTGATAGTGAGTGAGATGAGGAAGATGAGGACGACGAGTCCAGTGGTTTAGCACTTGGGATGTGTGTAGCTTTTTCGAGTCGTGTGAACTCACCCACTTTGTCTCACGTTGATAATGTTCACGAGAGCGACAGTGATGACTCAAGTGTTTCTAGTGTAGATGAGAGCGAGTTTGAGAGTGGAGATGAAAGGGAGCTATAAAAATCTTTTAGGGATTTGTACACCGAGACCTTGAAAATAAAGAAGTATAATAGGGATTTAGGTCGTCGGGTTTTAGATTTGGAGAGAGAAAGAAGTTTTAAGGAGGGAAAAAAGTGTCTTGATCGACACGGTGTCTAGTTTGACGACATGTGTATCCCAACTCGAGAGTGATCTCGAACGTTCCCGGGAGGTTAAAGTCCCTTTAGAGAATGCATCTAAGAAAGTTGAAAAGATGGTTTTTAATCCCGTTTTGGGTGGTGGTGAGAATTTAGGAAAAGGTTATGACGGTGTATCCAATTCTATTGTTGCACCCGATTCGATTCCCACTTTAGTGACTCGACACAACCCACCTAGGCGTCCCGTACATGTTAGAAAAGCACGTCCTAGAGTTGTTGAGAGATGTGTACCTAGGCCGGTTTATGTTTGCTCCCGTTGCAAAAGGAGAGGACACCTTGGGAAATTTTGTTTTAAATTGGGATATGTGTCACGCTTTACTCCTACACATGTTCTCATACATGCACCCACCCAAGATACTTTGTGATAAAAAGAAAAATTTTCCCTTAGTGATAGTGTCATTGTTGCAAATCCTTTCCAATCAAAATTTCTTCAACCTACAAATACATAAAAAAAATACATAGGCTAAGTAAGGGTATCAATCCACCTTTCATGAGTGAAGAACTAAATGTGAAGATATTTGCAAAATCATTTTCATTTTATTATTTTCTTTTTGGTATTTTTACTTTTTAAAAGAATATTTATTTAACAAAGTGTTATGATTTTTTTTAAAAGTAAACTAACTAAGAAGAAAATGCTAATGAGATAAATATTTTTTTTGTTTAAATTAAAATGGAGTGATATACTATGAGTTCAAAAAGAATATTAAAGATATTCTAAACTAATTAACTAAAAGAAAATGCAGAAAATAAATTAATGAAATATAAAAATATTACTAAAAAAAATATTTAGAACTTTTTTTTCAATTAGTAACAATCTCAAAGAGAGAAAAAAATTAACTACTAAAATGAAAAATATAAGATTATCTACAATATGTAAAAATGGGTGAACTCCTAAATACTCATCAATGTTTGAATTAAATGCTAAAAATACAAACAATCCCAACAAATATTTGCATTTAAGTATTTCTCCCTCCAAATGAACTCTCAATACACTATTAAATAATGAGAAACATTTGCTAAAAATACAAACTCTCTCACTACAAATTTGTACATAAAAATTCATTCATCTGAAATAATTTATCCCACAACACCCAATATTGAGATATTTGTTAAAAATACAAACACACTCCATAGAGTGTTGGAGCAAAAACTATCTCATGTTTAAAATCAAAAATTGAAGATAAATCCTTCAAATGGGTCTTTTCTTTGCTTTTATAATTATCACATTAGGGTAATGGGCATAGTTAAAAGGTCAATGGTGTAGGATAAAATGGAGAGAGGTTTTGGAATTTAGGTGGGAGCATATTGGGTAGTTGGGGTTAAATGTGGTTTTAAAAGACATGTGGGTTTTAAAACATATGTGGCATTATTTGTTATTTGGTTTGTCTTTTGTGTTTTTGTTTTGGTTTTGACTTGGTCTTGGCTTTGGGTTTTGGCATATACGATTTTTTCTTGGGAGCTCAAATGGGTTTTAGTTTGGCTTTTATTTTTGGTTTTGGTTTGATTGGACTTGGGAAAAACAGGTATGAGAGGCGGGTTGGATCGAAATGGGTATGGCAGCGGATCTCGAGTAGTGGTTTGAGGTCGGATTTTGGGTCGGAGCTGGGTTGGTTCCGTCGCAGGTTGCGTGGTTGATATGGTGATTTAATGGGGTTAGGAGAGAGAGAATGGATGTTGGTGTAGGTTTGAAAATGGAGGTGAGAGAAAGTGAGTGGGAAGGTGGAAGAAGGTGATGAATAGTGGAAGGGTTAGTGTTTTGGGTGTTTTGGTAGTGGTGGTGGGTTTAATGATGTAGGAGATAGATGGTTGATGTTGGTGATTTTTTTTTGGTTGGGGGGGAAAGGAGAGACAATAGTTAGTGAGGGGTGTGAGGAAGAAGATGAATAGTAGGTGAGTTAAGGGTGTGATTAGGTGTTTTGAGGGTGTAGGTTAGATGGGTGTGGGTGAGGTGTATGATAAGAGATGTGTGGTTTAGTGAGTTATTTTGGTGTGATGTAGGGTATAGGTGTGTATGTTGTTTAGGGTATGTGTGTGTTTAATTTAGGACCCTATAAAAAAATTAAACTAAGACTCAAAAAAAATAAATAATAAAATTATCCTAATAAAATTAAAAATAAGTAAGATAAAATAAAAATAAAAATAAACTAACAATTAAAATCAAATAAAAATAAAACTCACTAAAATAAGAATAAAATAAAATGACACACAATAAGGACTCTAGTATATATAATTATACGTACAAATAAATCCTAAAAAAAAGAAAATGACTCAAATAAAAATAAACCTAATAAAATAAAATAAAAAAGATAGACTAAACTAACTAAAAAAACCTAAAAACGAATAAAAAAAAGTAAAATAAAGGAAAATATAAAAACAACCACTCGACACGCAAATAAAATCTAAAAATTCCTAAATAATGTACAAGACTCAAAATAAAAATATAAATTCTAAAAATATACAAACGACACAAATAAAAGTAAAAAAAATAAAATGAAATAAAAGGGGATAAACCAAACACACACGATTCGAGACATGTTTTGGGAGGTTTGGGTAATTAGGACGGGGTTTAAAGGGTATGGTTGACTTCGATCACATAAAATCCGATTTCAACGCTTTTGACAACATTTTTATCGCGCTCTATTTGAATTATGCCTTTTGAAACCGCAAATGCCAATCGACCTACAAAACAAACAAATACCAACATAAGTTCGATAGTACTGAGAATTAGCAATTAAAAATCATCTATATGGGGTATTATTCTAACACTTTTGGGTGCTTATCACACCACCCCCAAACAGAACATTGCTAGTCCTCGAGCAAAATATAAAAAGAAAGAAAGATAAAAAAATCAAAACTGTATCACTTTCGTGGATACTTGCGATTGCACTTAGCATGTTCAACAAGCCGTTAAACTTATAGGTTGCCCTATAGGGCGAGTGTTGTCTCGTGTGGGTTTGTAGTGAATATACCCACAAAATTCACAATATTTTTTTATTTATTAAAAACATGGTTAATCTCGTATTTGACATAAAAATATCATACAATCCATCATTTAAGGAATACTAACAATGAACTAGAAGTATATGCAAAATTTTAACTTATTTAATACCCAAGGTAAACATTTTCTAAAACTCAACGTGTGTAGTGTGAATCACTTAAAATAGTTTCAAGCATCATAAGATTAATTTGTATATCACCTTTT
Organism: Sambucus nigra; assembly: GCA_949130495.1. Lineage (NCBI taxonomy): Eukaryota > Viridiplantae > Streptophyta > Magnoliopsida > Dipsacales > Adoxaceae > Sambucus > Sambucus nigra. The sequence goes on from OX422208.1 coordinate 592,939,515, forward strand.
ATAGTTAAGTTCTTCAACTTTCAAAGCTCACCGAATATATCTCTTTATAAATGATCTCTCGAGATTTGGGTAAGTGTATCTCTCTTGTGTATGAGGATATGAGTAAACTTAAACAAGTTCAAACGTCTCACACACATATAAGAAAGAATGGATACAATAATGAATTTCATCTCATGAAAGGAATGCAAATCACTATACCGAGAATATCGAGTTATTCATCACGTTGACTTTTCATTTTCCCTAACACTTCACCAAAGGTAATAATGGGATTTAATGTAAACGATGAGGGAAAATGAGATGGGCAATATAGATGATATGACGATTTTTGGGTTTTTGAGAGGAGTGGACAACTTGAACAATTAATGTTTCCATTTCACAAAATTTTGATCGTATGCTTTTCTTTTTTCTGTTTATCGTTTTTTTTTCTTTTTTCTTATTTAATTTTTTAGTTGCGATGCTTTTTTTTTTGCGATACAATTCGTCTTTTAGAGCACGATTGAAGACATTTTACATATATAATTTCAAACACTATTTTCTCAAAACCCAAGGGTGATGATGGAATAATGATAGATGGATGGTATGAAAATGTGGTAATATAGAAAATGGATGGTGGGACATGAAAAATGGGTAAAGGATTAATGTTCGGGATAAACTACAAGACACATATTCCTTATAACTTGAAAGTGATGTCATTCTCAGTGATTATGCCAAATTTTGAAGGATAATGAGATCATGCAACGATTTAAAGTACGGTAATCAAAGGAATTTTGAGTCAACTTATGACTTAGAGATTGCATAAAAAATTCTCAAAAACGATGAAAAGATCAAATCTCACGGGTTTTATGTTTCCACAAATGATTTTTAAGGTTTTTTTTAAAAAAATATTTTCACTCTTCAACTTTAGACTGTAATGACATGATAAGTGCGCAAGAAGTGTTAAGTCTAAGAATTTATGATGCAATATGCCTTATGAAGTATTACTTAAGCTTATAAATTTGAAAATTGATTTTAAGTTCAACATAGAGTATTTAAACTTTAATAATGAATAATAGATAAATCACATCAAAAATAAGAAAAACGTTTAAAAAGTAAAAAATATGACTTGTTTCGGATAAAATTTTCAAAATAGGTACGATTTTGATAAATACCTCACCCCCAAACAAAAGAGAACATCGTCCTCGATGTTTAAAATCATATTTTAAATTTTTAAAGCACGAAAAATGAAAGAATATATCAAAATCAACCGATAATGAAAAGGTACCGCGTCACGGAGATTTTTATTTTATTTGTTTTATAAAAAAAATAATGAAAAATATTTTGAAGTTCAATTTTTTTTTACAAGGGGATGAAAAAATCGAGATGAAATCCCATCTCGTTTTAATGACCGGGTCGAGGTCTTAAGTCCAATTAATTTATCCAACCATTCAAAGTAAGACTATGCATAAAATAACATCAAGTAGGAGCAAATAGTCACACAACAAATGGACTCGCTAACTGGAGATGCACGAGTGATAAAAAAATGTACCTCCCACTGCTTTTACACATGTGGGGTGAAGACCGAGTTGAGTCGACCGGGGGAAGCTCGCCTAACTTCAGTCCTCCCCTGGAGTCCTACCGACGCAAAGTAGAGAGGCTTCAAAATTTCACTCCAAGGGCACTCTCTCTTTATCTTGTCCGGTTTCCCTTTTTGCTTTTTTAAAAAAAAAATTTAATTATTATAAATAATTGATGTCCAAAGTACCACAAATAAATATACAAGGCGTCAATAAATTAATACAACCAATCTAAAAAAATATATAGCAACTACAACTAAAAATAAAATACAAGTCTTCACATGAGTCTCAATCGTCAAGAAAGCGGCAACGGCACCATTTGATAACAAGAAAAATTTTCTCTTAATGTAAGTGTCATTGTTGAAAATCCTTTCCATTCAAAATTCCTTCAACCTACAAATACATAAAAATATGCATATGATAAGTAAGGGTATCAATCCACCTTTCATGAGGGAAGAACTAAATGTGAAGATATTTGCAAAATCATTTTCATCTTATTATTATTATTATTTTTTTGGTATTTTTACTCTTTAAAAGAATTTTTATTTAACAAAGTGTTATGATTTTTTTTAAGTAAACTAACTAAGAAGAAAATGCTAATGAGATAAATATTTTTTTTGTTTCAATTAACATGGAGTAATATACTATGAGTTCAAAAAGAATAATAAAGCTATTCTAAACTAATTAACTAAAAGAAAATACATAAAATAAATTAATGAAATATAAAAATCTAACTAAAAAAAATATTTACAATTTTTTTTCAATCAGTAACAATCTCAAAGAGAGAAAAAAAATTAACTACTAAAAAGAAAAATATAAGATTATCTACAATATGTACAAATGGGTGAACTCTTAAATACTCATCAATGTTTGAATTAAATGCTAAAAATAAAAACAATCACAATAAAGATTTGCATCTAAGTATTTCTCCCTCCAAATGAATTCTCAATGCACTATTAAATGATAAGAAACATTTGCTAAAAATACAAACTCTCTCACTACAAATTTGTACATAAAAATTCATTCATCTGAAATAATTTATCCCACAACACCCAATATTGAGATATTTGTTAAAAATACAAACACTCTCCATAGAGTGTTGGAGCAAAAACTATCTCATGTTTAAAATAAAAAATTGAAGATGAATCCTTCAAATGGATCTTCTCTTTGCTTTTATAATTATCACATTAGGGTAATGTGAATAATTAGAAGGTCAATGGTGTAGGATAAAATGGAGAGAGGCTTTGGAATTTAGGTGGGGGCATATTGGGTAGTTGGGGTTAAATGTGGTTTTAAAAGACACGTGGGTTTTAATACATATGTGGCATTATTTGTTATTAGGTTTGGCTTTTGTGTTTTTGTTTCGGTTTTGACTTGTTCTTGGCTTTGGGTTTTGGCATTACGATTTTTTCTTGGGAGCTCAAATGGGTTTTAGTTTAGCTTTTATTTTTTGTTTTGGTTTGACCGGACATGGGAAAAACAGGTATGAGAAGCGGGTTAGATCGAAACGGGTATGGCAGCGGGTCTCGAGTAGCGTTCTGAGGTCAGATTTTAGGTCGGAACATGATTGGCTCCGACGCGAGTTGCATGGTTGATATGGTGGTTTAATGGGGGTAAGAGAGAGAGAATGGATGTTGGTGGAGGTTTGAAAACGGAGGTGAGAGAAAGTGAGTGGGACGGTGGAAGAAGGTGATGAATAGTGGAGGAGTTAGTGTTTTGCGTATGTTGGTAGTGGTGGTGGGTTTAATGTAGGAGAGAAATGGTTAATGTTGGTATTTTTTTTTTGTTGGTGGGAAAGGAGAGAGAAAAGTGGGTGAGGGGTGGGTGAGGGGTGTGAGAAAGAAGATGAATAGTAGGTGGGTTAAAGGTGTGATTGGGTGCTTTGAGGGTGTAGGTTAGATGGGTGTGGGTGAGGTGTATGATAAGAGATACGTGGGTTAGTGAGTTATTTTGGTGTGATGTAGGGTATAGGTGTGTATGTTGTTTAGGGTACGTGTGTGTTTAATTTGTGACCCTATAAAAAAATTAAACTAAGACTCAAAAATAAAAATAATAAAATTATCCTAATAAAATTAAAAATAAGTAAGATAAAATAAAAATAAAAATAAACTAACAATTAAAATAAAATAAAAGGACACATAATAAGGACTTTAGTATATATAATTATACGTACAAATAAATCCTTAAAAATTAATTTGACTCAAATAAAAATAAAAATAATAAAATGAAATAAAATAAATAAGATAGATAAAACTAATTAAAAAAAACTAAAAACAAATAAAAATAAAGTAAAGGAAAATATAAAAGCAACTACTCAACGCGCAAATGAAATTTAAAAATTCCTAAATAATGTACAAGACTCAAAATAAAAATATAAAATAAATTCTACAAACGACACAAATAAAAATCAAAAAAATAAAATGAAATAAAGGAGCACAAACCAAACACACACGACTCGAGACATGTTTTGGGAGGTTTGGGTAATTAGGACGGGGTTTAAGGGGTATGGTTGACTTCGGTCACATAAAATCCGATTTCAACGCTTTTGACCACATTTTTGTCGCAATTTACTTGAATTATGCCTTTTGAAACCGCAAGTGCCAATCGACCTACAAAATAAATAAATACCAACATAAGTCTGAATTTATCGAAAATTAGCAATTAAAAACCATCTATTGGGGGTATTATTTTAACACTTTTGGGCGCTTATCACTTTTCTTGCATATAATGATAGAGAGTTTGCACATATTCAAGAGCAAGTAAAGTTTTTGGTCAAGACTTCTCATGATTTGATGGAGTTGTTTCAAAAGATGTCACCGTCTTTGAAAAACTCCACCGCACCTACTGGATGAGGTCTAGACATGTTTGATAGCATAGAGTGATTTACATGATGACACTTTGGCCTATTGCTAGTATGCACCATTTGTATTATATTTAGTTAGCATTTTTGTTTGCTTTTATTTTTTGGTACTATTTTTGCACTGTTTTAGATCTGTTTGCCCATTCCAGGAACTGTTTTCTCAAAATTTTCTCGCTGGACAAAATTGCATGATATTCTTCTTAATCTGAGAAATTTTGCTTTTGTCGTTCTAAAGAACACATGTCATGCAAATTTCTCTCGCAAGATCCTATGTCGTTCAAATGACAAGAAATCTCGCTCGAACGACATGCTGAGATTTTGAGAAATTTATTTTGGCAGTCCCTTGGTTCATATTGCTATATTTTTGGTACTACTGGGTTGTTTCTGAACAGTGTTTCAAAATTAAAAAAATATTTTATGTTTTACAAACTTTAAAAAATTTAAAAAGAGTTTTGTATTTTATTTAGTACCGTATATGAATTGGCATTTAGGATGACCAAGTCACAATTTCATTCCATTTATCCCTGTGACTGTTTGATAGTGTTTTGAGATAATATATTGTGTCATTCATGTGCTTTACAAAGTTTGGAGTCTTTGAGATGATATAGTGTTGATACCTACATGATTAAATCTATTTTTTCCTCTATTGCATACATGTACGAATTTGTTTGAATTTTGTTCTTGTCTATCGCATGTTGGATGAGTGTTTCCATCTCAATTCTGTCTATACAACGAACCAAATGCGATAAAACTTGACAAAAAGTAGTGCATGTTATAAACCGTTTGTGAAATTTATGTGTTTCATTTGAAAAATGGGGAAGGGTTATAAAAGTACTCATTTATCCTTTTCCATTAAGCCACCGTTTAAATGGACCTAAAAAAGTGAGGAGTTGAAAATTATCCAAGGTCCGATGATGTTTAAAAGAGCCCAAAAAATTGAAAGGCAATAAAAAGAAATATATGTAAAAAATGGGCCAATAGTTTTAGTTTCATCACCTCATAAGAAAAAATCAAAAGCATTATCTTTTAATGAGGGAGTTTGGATGGAATTTTCTACGATTTTCACGTCCTTAAAAGTCATGAAAAAGTATTACATAGTTTTGGACATTATTGGTATGGAAATTATTTATACTTTGATTTGTTGATATGATTAAGAGATTTCATCTAAATTCAACAATTTTCCACCAAAGGACTATTTTTTATGTTCATTCGTTAGGAGTACACTTATGCATCTTGCATATATGATATGATTGAGTTGATCTTCCTATCGAATCTGTTCACATCCATTCATTTCGTATCCATGATTTGGTTGTCTTAGTGTAAATTCATGGTGTGTGATTTTTGTAACATCATTTTTGTATGAAAATTTTGAAAAATTAAAAAATAGTTTCTTTGCCTTGGTTTACCGTAACACCCCGATGTGTTTTATGTAATTTATTCTTTTCCTTGTCTATTTCAGACAAATAAAAAGGGGGAGAACGAATTTTATGGGGAGTTTAAGTATGGGGAATATTTGATTATACTTACATGTTTTATGGTTTATATCATTTTAAACTCGATAAGTCACAAGATTTTTTCTTTGTCTCATGAGTGTAGGTACAATTGAAGATTTTTGGATTGCACGCCCTAATGAGAAAGGCTTGGAGATTTGAAAAGTTGATTGCTGAAGCAAAGTTTGAAGACTTGTCAGTTTACTTTCCACTTTTGAGTTTTTTGGAGGGTAGATTTGAATAGGTCATTTGATTTTGATAATTCGGATATTTTTATTTTGTACCAATATAGACATAGGGGAGATTTGTAAGTACATTATTCGTCTTAATTTCATATGTCGTATACCGCTACAAGTTAGTACAAGTCATCGAAAGGATTAAGAAGCTTACATCTATAAAGACGAATCCGAATTTCATGAAGATTTCAACATTCAAGCCCAACAAGGATGAATTTGGTAAAATGTGTTTAAGTTTCATTTATATTTCACATTAAAAGTGTTGGGATATTTTTTATAAAAGGTAAAATGATTTTTGGAATTTTAATAAATGATTTTTATTTTTCAAAAATATTTTATCTTAAAAGTTTTGGATAAATATCTCCTGATCTCGTGAACTGTTTTAAGATTTGAGGATTCCAAGTTAATTAAAAATTTAGAAGTCTTTTTTTAAAGGGATCAGTGACTGTCACTCGAACGACGTCACATCTCGTTCGAACGAGATGGAGTTTTGCTCGAATGAAGTCGCTTGTTATTTGAACGATATGTGTTTTTAGCTGACACGTAACCGCCTTGATAGTATTTAAAGGGTATCAGGCTACTGATTTCCGTGTGGAGAAAAACTAGTTATGACAGAATAGGTTTTTCTATTATTCTCCAACACATTTGAGGGTTCATAACTTTTGTTTTGCAATTCACAATCCCAATTGCTTTTGTGTGAGTTGTTTTATGGGACCCAAAGCATAGTTTTGCTAGTTTTCATAATTTTTGGGGAGATCTATACAACCGAGGGTTGCGTGCTATTGTAGAGTGAGTCTCGACGGAGTTTTGTGACTGCATGTCATTAGGGAGTGCTACGGTGTTCCTGAGTTGAAGACTGGACTGCGATTAATGTAGGTTCACTGCGTGTGGACTTATTGCTGATGACATTGACCGACGCTTGCAGGTATTCGAGTGTCAAACTATATTTCATTTGTAATCCGATGTAAGTTGCAATTTACAATTATAGTGAAATAAAAAGTTTTTTCCCTGAGGGGATTTTTCCTGAAATTTGGGTCGCATATTTTATTTATGATAGTTTGACACTGCACGCACGTAGTTATTTGTGTTTAAGGGCTGAATTGATATGATTCATAAATTGACTCTAATTAAATAAGTTTCTGATTGGAATTTGCGCATCTATTTAAATCGATATCGCACATGAATTAGTTTGTGATTTTTATTTGCGTAGGTATGTAAGTGACCCATTTGGATGGGGAGTATGCTCGCCTTTAATATATGTGATATCACTACAGGAATATTGATTTTTCCCTGCATAAATTAAATGCCGAGAAAAGCACTAAAAATGCCGGTAACACTTTTGGCGGCATTTTCACAAGTGCGGTAATAGCCAATGTGGTAAAAGAACAACGGCATTTTAAACAATGCCGCGAAAAGTTAGCGACACTTTTGGCGGCATTTCCACAAATGTGGTGGCCAATGTGGTAAAAACGGTATTTTAAAAAATGCCGCAAAAAGTGAGCAGCATTTTTAGGCATTTATATTAATGCTGGTAATATCTTTTTAGCGGCATTAAAAAAATATTGATAATAACCTTTTGCAACACGTATTAAATGTTCAACACACTTTTGGCAGCACTAAACAAAATTTTGATATTATTTTGCAATATATGAGTGAGAACAAGTGTTAAAAAATCATTTATTACAAGTATCGTATTTATGTGCAAATACACTACCATAACATTAAATTAAGAGGGCGGTAATCAAACTAAAACATCATTAAATTAAAACCAATAGCATTTATCTTAAATAAACATAATTGAGCTTGAAACAATTATCCATCCACAAAATAAAATGTACTGCATGTCCAATAAGAAAAAGCGGGAAAACATGAAGCGAAACGAATTTTTTTATAATGTACGATCCTTGTCCATCAAAGTTAAACATCCTCTTCAACCTACAAAAAAAAAGTCAATCGTTAGTCATTGATACTTATTTTTTTTTTTTTTTTTTTTTTTTTTTTTTTTTTTTTTTTTTTTTTTTTTTTTTTTTTTTTTTTTTTTTTTTTTTTTTTTTAAAACAGGAATTTTATTGCAACAGAAGAGAGAAAAGCCCTCTCACATGGCTTACAAGCAAATCAAACAAAGTCCTTTACTGAAACTACTAAAATGGAAGCTCTAATCTCTCTAGGGAGATCACAATAATTTTGAAAGCTAACAGAACTTTGATGATAGGATCCATGATTGGCAAGTAACACTGCAGTTTTATTGGCTTCTGAAGAACATAACTTTATGAAGCACTGATTAGATTGGAGAAAATCATAGATCTCAGAAATTTCAGTCCTTATACGCCACTGAGCTGTAGAAGAAGAAATAAAACATTGAAGAATATTTTCTGATTCTACTTCTATGTCAATATTAGAAATACCCTTCTCCTTGCAAACCTTTATCCCAACCAAAATAGCTTGAACTTGAGCTTCAATCAATGAATCTGTAGATAAAACAGATGAGAAAGCCCAAATGAATTGACCCGTATCATTTCGAATAATAGAGCCACATCCCATATTGTTCCCTGCCTTGGCAGCACAGTTGAGTTTGAATCTTCCTTTTGGAGGACATTTCCAAGGCATACATATAAAAGAAGACTTGATCATCTTGAAATTAAGGGAAAAGACATTGATTACCTCCATGCATACATCATTTCTCCCACCTTTGATTTTGGAATGATGGAATATCTCTGCAATTCTAGATATCACTCTAGATGAAATTATGTTAGCTCTCATAGATATTCCTTCAAAAAGAGCTTTGTTTCTGGCAAGCCAAATTTCCCAGATAATAGTGACTGGAATGATCTTATGAAGCCATTGAGAGATATGAGAATTTCCTGCATGTAACCACCATTGAATTATCGAGCTATGAATAGTGGATGGCCTATGAGTAACTCCCAGTAAACAGCAAAAATGATTCCAAACTTCTGCAGCTATAGGACCTGATAAAAAGAGATGGTTCAAAGATTCCCCATCTTTATGGCAGCATTGACATCTTGATGCTAATTTCACTCCCACCTTTTGAATACGTTCTTCAACTGGAACACATTTAGATAAAGTTTTCCACATAAAAGTAGATATATTAGGAGGAATATTAGGATCCCATATATAGTTAAAAGCTAAAGATGACAATTTATGCTTTCTTATAATCTCATAAGCTGATGAAAATGTGAACTTTCCAGTAGAAGAAGGCTGCCAAATCAGCTCATTGTCTAACCATAAAGAATTAGTCTCCATTATATTCCAAGCAGACCTGATTCTTCTAAAAGTCATTGATCCACTTCCAGTAGGAACATTAGAGTATTTAGCATTCATAAACTTAGCCCATAAGCTAGTATTCTTCTTCATATTCCAGGCCAATTTGATGTTAGAAGCTTCTTTGATATATTCCAAATTTTTTATGCCTAATCCACCTTCTTTAAATGGAAGACAAATAGAATCCCATTTGATCCAATGAAATTTTTTCCCATAATCTTTATTTATTCCCCAAAAGAATGAACTAATCAATTGAATAATTGATTTGGTCACCAATTTAGGAGGCTGTAAAGCAAATAAAGTAAAGATAGGGATAGAATTTAATACAGATTGGATCAGAGTAACTCTACCAGCTAAAGAAAGAAATTTAGACTTCCAACTCTGAATTTTAGCTGCAATAGACTGAATTAGAGATTCAAAGTAGATAGCTTTCATTCTTCCTTTGAACAGAGGGCATCCAAGATAGGTCATATAGCCATTAGAACATTTGAAACCTGTGCAGGATGCAATACTAGATCTGATATTCACAGAAGCTTTAGAGCTTAAAGAGAAGCAACATTTCTCTATATTAAAGAGTTGTCCTGATTCCTTCTCATAACAATCAATGAATGCCATAAGGTTTTTAAGACTTTGCTTTGTTCCTCTAGAGAAAATAATTAAATCATCAGCATAACCAAGATGACTAATTAATGGACTTCCTCTAGGATGAGAAAAAGGAGCAATCAAACCTGCCAACATCTGCTTATTCAATCCTCTGCTAAAAGCTTCTGCCATGATAATGAATAGGCTTGGGGAAATAGGATCCCCTTGCCTAATTCCTCTGGAAGGTTGAAAGAATCCCATAGGCTGCCCATTGATAATAATAGAAAACCAGGTGGAAGAAATGCATCTCCAAATTAGATCAATAAAAGTCTCTGAGAATCCAAAAGCTCTTAGAGATTTAATTAAGAAATGCCATGAAGTTCTATCATAAGCTTTAGCCAAGTCAAGTTTCAAAACCACATTACCTCCAGTTGCTTTTCTATCAATAAATTGCATCATCTCTTGAGCTAATAGAATGTTATCAAGAATGTTTCTCCCTTGCACAAAACCTGATTGATTGCAGGAAATAATAGAAGGAAGCATAGGGCTAAGTCTGGAGTTAAGAATCTTGGTTATTATCTTGTAACTAAAGTTACAGAGACTTATAGGTCTGTAATCCTTGCAGAACATAGGTCTATGAACTTTAGGAATAAGACAAATCATAGTAGAACCCCATGATTTGGGAATATCAGCTCCTAAGAAAAAGGCTTGGATAGCATTCACAAGATCCTGCTTGATTATATCCCAACACTGCACATAGAAAAAACCATTATAGCCATCACATCCAGCAGAGCTATTTTGATTCATATTTTTAATGGCATTCAATATTTCTGCTTCTTCTGGGATAGAAATCAGAGCACTATTCATCTCCTCTGTCAATATCTTTGGGATAACTTCCAGAATACCATTTTCTTCAAGAGGCCCTGCAGAAAACAAATTTGAAAAATAAGAAATAAACTGGTTAGCAATTTCTTCCTTAGTCTCTTTTCTTCTGCCCTCCTCATCTTTTATAGCATGTATGCCTTGTCTCCTTCTATTATTTTGCACCTGAGCATGATAGAATTTAGTATTTCTATCTCCATTACTTATCCAATCACTTCTTGATTTCTGAAACCAGAATAGTTCTTCTTTGGCCATCGCAGCATTGAGGTCTGCCTTGGCTTTAGAATAGCTCTGCTTTTGATCTCCACTATTATCAGATTCTAACTTTAACTCTTCTTGGATTAACTTGTCCTCCATAATTGAAATTACTTCAAAAACATTTTTAAAAACCTCTTTATTCCAGCTTTTCAGAGCTGATTTCAGTCTTTTAAGCTTGAATGAAAATACCTCCATATGTCTACCAGTAGCAGCTACTGCCCAAGAGCTTTTGACTAAATTGATAAAACCATCATGAGAGCTCCACATATTTAGAAATCTAAATGGTTTAAATGAAGAATCAAACTGATTTTGAATAGAAAGTAATAAGGGGCTATGATCAGAACAATTCCTATGCAAATGAGTAATGGAGGTATTAGGGAAATAATCTAACCAGGATGGATTAACCAATCCTCTATCAAGTCTCTCATACATCATATTCCCATTTACACTTTTAGCCCAAGTGAATTTAGATCCAGTATAGCCCAAATCCTGCAATGAACAGCTAATCAAACAAGAATTAAACTCAGCAGCACCCCCAATATCAATATCAGCACCCCCAGCCCTTTCAGTACTTGTACTAACTATATTGAAGTCCCCCATGACAATGAGAGGGTAATCAGTACACATAGAAGAGCTATATTCTAAAGAATCCCAAAGATCCCTCCTTTCCAGTCTAGTGCATTTGGCATAAACTAAATTGACTCCAATCTGATTTTTTAAGTTTGGATGATCTAGCTTAAGCAGCAAATTTTGATCTCCATCTACCAAAACTTCACATTGAATACCATGTCTCCAGAAGCACCAAATTTTATTTAACCTATTAAAGCAACAGCCCTCAAAACTTATAAGTCTCCTGATATCTTCTATTTTAGAACTAACAATCAAAGGTTCAAGAATGGCTAAAAAGGAAAGGTTATTATTCTTACAAAGTTTTTTAATTCTCCTCTTTGTTGGCTTATTCCCTACTCCTCGAGCATTCCATACTATTCCTTGGATCATTGAGATTGATTATGGCATACTGACTTGGAACCTCTAGTAGCAGATCTGGTAACCCTCCTTTTTGTTGTGATCACCTTCTTATTTCCTTTGGCTTTATTCTGCTTTCGAAACATCACCATTGGCTTCACTGTACAATTTTCCTTTCTCTCCTTACTATCCAATTTTTCTGTCAACAAGGCTGAGAACATATTCAAATCCTCCCAGTCAGATTTTTTCTGGATAACAGACTTTTCATTATCTGAGTGGTATCCCCTCTTGGACTGCTGCACTTTATACTTCACCTTATCCATATTAGTTCCTGTACTGTAATACTTTTCTTCACATAAATTGATCCCATTCTCTGATATAAAATTTCCACTGTTCAATTCCTCCATACTGTCTTCATTCCATTCACCTTCCTCTTCTTCAGTATCCTCACTGCAATCATCATTAACTTCATCAATTGTCACAATACCATTCTGTATAGGAGACCTTACTTGTTTGTTTGTATCTTCAACTGGCATTCTTATGATTGGTTCTTCAGTAACATTGGGAAGATTCTTGGTTAAACTTGTAGAGGCTTCTGATTGGAACTTCAAGACCTGACTCTTCTCGGACTCCTTTTCTATAGGTCTATACTTCCAAACTGATTCTTGAACTTTGGATGAAATCTTTAAAGCTTGCATATCTTGTTCAACAACTGCCTTACCATTCTTATCAGGTTTAATTGTGATCTCCTTCTTAAACATACAATTTTCTTCTTGATGCCCAAGTTTGAAACAATGAGAACAATAATAAGGCATGTTTTCATATTCGATAGATTGCCAATACCCTACATCACCACTCCCTATCCAAATCCTATAGGGTCTTGGCTTTAACAGATCCAATTCTACACAGACCCTAGCCACACTAGGTCTGTGAATATTTTCAGTGGATTGATCAATCTTAAGGGGATTTCCAACAGCCTGAGCCAACGAAAACAAAGGTTCTTTGGCAAAAAGATGAATAGGTAAACCTGGGAACTGTAACCATATGGGAACAAGGGGACTTTCTTGATCAGATCTAAATAAAGGAGACCATTTAAAAGTTCTCATAGGGAACTTACCAATATACCATTGATCTTTCATCCATAGCCTCATGAAATCTTCTTGGCAGTTTACTCTGATAAGGATGTGTTTATGATCTATAAGACCAATATGGTATGCAGCTTTTAAACCAAAAGATTCAAAGTTTTTACGAATAAACTCCATTGATGGCTTTCCATGTGAGAACTTTCCAACTAGGGCATGCTTGAAAGGAGCAGATAGAATGTCAACTTCTTCTTTGGAGAAAATAATTGCTGGTTCACCTTTATATTTTGAAAGAGGTTTGATATTAACTGCATGGGAAGGAGATTGTTCTTTCAAAATACTAGCAAAGGATTTTTGCCAAGGGTTAGGAGGATCAGGAGGTTTAGGAGTTATGGACGAAGAAGGACAGGGTTGAATGGTTGCCATGCAACCCTAACTAGGGTTATGGCGGCTAGAGAGAGAAAGGAGGGCTAGAGAGAGAAATCAAGGTGTGTGAGTCGGTTTTTTTTTTTTTTTTTTTTTTTTTTTTTTTTTTTTTTTTTTTTTTTTTTTTTTTTTTTTTTTTTTTTTTTTTTTTTTTATGACATACTTATTCTTTAGTATTTTAATTAAAAAAATAAAATTAAAAATTAGTACATTAACAATATGCCACGCTACGGTTGAATGATGTGCATCTCCAATTGTGGACTTGTTTCCATAAGGTCTGGGCAATGGTTCATTTCTTATAAATATTTTCTCAATATATGCTTCCCAAAATTCTTCACCAAGTGGCGTATCCCCTACGTTTGTTGAAGGGTCCTTGCTCACAATGAATCCACGTGCCACAACCACTTTTGGAAGTCCGGAAGTAATAAGGTCTACAATTTTAGGAAGTGCATTATTTGAGACCCTTTGTCGTGGTTAATGGTGCTTCTTTTTCTTCTTTGATGGTTCTTTCTACAAACAATGTGAATATGTCATCAACGATATATTTCTAGAAAAAAATCGGCAGAGTTTCATTTGTTTTTAAGACATCCTAAAAATTTTAAGACTATATACAACCAAATAAACCAACAATTCAATGTAAAATATATATAAACTCCCCAAGAAAGCACAGATATATTGTGCCCTTTAAAATCCTTTAAATTAGTAACATACCTAAATTGAACTAGCATTCGTTCGAGCAGCAGTCTCGGGGGCAGCTAAGTGTTGAGAATTTGCAATCTACAAAAAATGAATTATTTCAGTCATGAAAACGTAAAGTCTTAAATTATGATTTTAAAAAGTAATTATCTACTTACCTGTTGAGATGGAGCTAAATGGTGATTTGATTGTGGTACCACTACAGGTTGAAATTGGTTGGTTTCTTCTAATTGTTGCTCGGGTTGCAAAATAGACCTATATGATGGTATGTTTTGCTCATTGGAGGATTGAGGAACCTGTTAGTAGCATGATTTAATATTAAAACATACAGTTATGTATATATACATGATAATTAAGCGCAAAGGATAAAAGTGTGTACTTATTAACCTGTTTGGATACAACAGAAGGGCAAGTCAGCATGTGTGTGCGTATCAACTCAAACTAAGCCTCTAAATGATCAAATTTATCCTGAAATTCAGATCGAATCTCAGATCGTAGTCGCTCATACTCTTTTTCATTAACCTTCGGCCGCTTAGTTCCATGCACATCAGTTGGAGATGGTCCATGCCCATAAGCTCGACAATAACCATGTTTATCAGGTCCCAGGACTTCATAAAATATCTCATCTTTACAACTGACGGAGTCATTACAATCTGACGGAAGTTGATCTACTTTTTGCCTCATTTTTGACTGAAATGAAACAATTCTTATTATATAAAACAAAAATTATAATCATTCATTCACAAAACCAAAACAGAATAAAGATCCTAATATCTCCCCACTGCTAATTTTATATGCTTCACATATTAATTTCATGCATGATTTTAACTTTCATAAATAATAAACTTATTTAATTGTTAATTTAATACTCATCTGCTAATTTTTGTACCATTACTTCAGCGGAATCCTTATCGATGGCTGAGCCATCACTCCTCTCGTGTGTTTTGATGTACACATCAACCAACGAAATCTTTTTCCCTTGATCAGCCTCCATCTGCATAAACCCAATGACTCGTAAGTCGTTACATAAATAAGTTTGATAACATAAAATAATATTCACAATCAAAATCTTTTATAAAACACCTTATGAGCAACATTCGCATGACTCTTTCTTTCGAAAGTATGTGGTGTTCTTTGCTTCTTACGAGTTCGACGATTTCTTCGACTCGTTCTCTACTACAAAAATATATGTTTAACTTGAATTTATAAAACTTTACTGCTAGTATTACATTCATACCCTTTCCTCACGAGTTCCCCAATACTTAACAAGTTGCGACCACTGCTCTAGCTTTACTCTGGGTGGACAATATTTCAATCTCTCTTCGTCGGTATCAAAGGCACGATAATGTTTCTTCACCTCTGCTTTCCAATTATTCCATATCTTTCCAACCTTCTTCATGCACATTTTTTTTGAATTCTTCAGGGGCATCAGTGTTCTCCTATATAATTACAATGTATAGAAAAATAAGTCATCTACTACACATATGATTTTAGCTTACATAATTATCTCTGTAAAGAATTCAAATTTTCAATTCATTTGCCACAAATCATGGTATCATTTGATTTTACCTTCACCTCTCACCAAACATGTTCCTTGTATGGTTATAAGTCCTTGCATCGCCAATCTTTGAAAGCCAGTGGTAACCTGTTCAGCATTGATATAATATTAAATTAGTAACATACAGTATTTCAAAGAGTATTCTAATAAGAGTTGTGTTATACAAAAATTTACAAAAGAAAGTTTACATGTTCCCATCACGAACTAAAATGCCTAAATGAGTAGATAGTCTATCTGCGGTATCACCAACTGGCTGATAGAAATCGTTGAAGTGAAGCTCCAAGCATTTTCCCGTACCCCATAATTCACCCAACTTCGCAATACCTCTACGTTTAGTGGCATATTGTGCTAAAGCTGAACCGTAAAAATTGAAAAAATAGGTTAACTTCAATCTACACAATTAATTAAGCACATATAAATCAAATAACTTTGAGTACCTTCTTCATATGAATGGTCATCTTGGTTATGTAAAGGCTCACTCTCCATCGAGCTACTATCGCTTTCACTGTCACTTGAGTTTGATCGTTCAGTCGAGCTAGAATCTGAAAGGGAATGAGAGCTGGGCTGAGATTGCGACTGAAATGGTGGTTGGAGATTGGATTGCGAGTGCAAGAGAGACTATGAACGGGAATGTGCCCGTGAGAGGGATTTACTCTGCCGCTGCGATGTCATTGCAACCTGCAATAATGAAATCGAAGATCAAAGATACTCGTGGTGTGGCCAACTAACCATATTTTACTTTAAACCACTCCTATTCCCAAAATGATGTTGAGAAGGTATATTTTCATTGTTATTAAGTTTTTATACAATGCAGTCGCCATTAACCAGGAAAAATAAAATCTTCCAGAAGCTTTTTGACTCTGGAAGTAAATATTGTGCAACAGAATTCGAAGTCTGTTTTGAAGAAACTAGACAAATGCATCACTTGCAACATTCTGGACAAACACTATAGAATTTATTACCATTATATCAATATGTTTACTAATTGTAAATATGGGGCTGTATAAATTTTCAAATCATCTAAATGAATGAGTTAAGATTGATTCACAATTGCGATGTGTATTTACCTGAATGATCACATCCTATCAGAGCTTCAGTAGGAATTTCAGACAAAAAGAAACTTATAAGACACAAATCTAAAAAATTCCGGGGTAGTCAGCATATATAAGATAAATTTCTGATTTTATTGTGAGATGGTCCATCTTCAGTTTCCAGCTAACGCAAAGCTTTTTACCTTGATATGGTGCAGATAGTAGTCCTTACAGTTTATGCATTCTTATACGGAAGACTCTAACTTTCATTGAGTGGATTGGAGAAGGCAATAGTGAATTTCGCAAGGTCAAAGGGAGATGATGCTCTCAAGGCTGCAATGGCATCACAGTCGATTGTTCAGCTTGGTCTTTTGATGGCCTTTATGGAGATTGGATTGGAGAGAGGGTTTAGAACAGCATTAGGTGACCTTATAATCATGCAACTTCAACTCGCATCTGTTTTCTTTACATTTTCACTAGGGACAAAGCTCCATTATTATGGTCGAAGGATCTTGCATGGAGGAGCCAAATACCGAGCCATCGGGAGGGGTTTCATTGTGAGACACGAGAAATTTGAAGAAAACTATAGAATGTACTCGAAAAGTCATTTCACCAAGGGGCTAGAATTGATGGTTTTGCTGCTAGCATATCAAGTATATGGCTCGGTGACTATGGATTCTAGTTCATACATATTTTTGACATTCTCGATCTGGTTTTTGGTAGGTTCATGGTTGTTTGCTCCATTCCTTTTTAACCCTTAGAGTTTTGAGTGGTAGAAGACGGTGGATGATTGGGACGATTGGTCAAAGTGGATAAGTAACCACGAGCCTATTTGGCAGGGCATATTTGTCATGGAAAATAAACTATCTTGTGGGATATTACATATTTTCCATCTTTTTAGTGTGCTTTGATACCGAAAATTTGCCATGGCAAAGCATGGTAAGATTTACCATGCTACCTAGCCTTCTCCATGTTTTTAAGGCAAAATTTTCTTTGGTTCACCCCAAAGAAAATCAAAATTTCCGTGGAAAATTAACTTTTTGCTTTATCTTCAATCGAGATAGACTATATCTATAAACAGTAATTTTAGTCCGACTCTCATTTGGGACTCAATGGGTGCGACTCGCTTACGTGTCACATCCATATTGGCTCGTGTTTGGACCCCATGGGTTAGGCACGGACACGAGCCAATGCGGGTCTGACGTCGATGAGTCAGCGAGTTGCACTCATTGAGTCCCAAATGAGATTCCGCGTAGAACTACTTATCTATAAATCAAATTTGTCATCGTAAATAATAACAATCAAACAGAAAAAAGTTGAAAATATATAATTTTTCACCCGGCAAATAAATGTGGGTGAACTTGTGAGAGTTTCTAAATGGGGTCATTTGGATTGTACAATTTTCGAGCCGAGCTTTATTTGAGTTTGAGCGGAGCCGAGCCGAGACTGAGCCAAAAGTTCAAGCCCGAATGAATTTCTGGCCGAGCTTTGTCAAGCCCGAATTGGGCCCGAAGCCCGAACTTTGTATATATAAATAAATAAATTATTTTATAAAATATAACATATTTATGTTAAGTAATTTTATATGTATGAAATTTAATTAGTCTTTGTGGGTTTTCATTCTTACTTCTCTTGTTTTAGTTTAATATATTTCATAATTATATACTTTATTTTATGAAATAAAATAAGCGTAAATATGTGTAACCTCAAGTCCGGCTCACCCAACTCGATTTACACCCCTACGCGTAAATATGTGTCTTCGTGTGTGTTATTTTAGTACAAATACATTGTGTGTGATTCATATTAGTATTCAAGGTGACGGTCACATTAATATTATTTTTTGATACACTTTCGCACAACACCTAGTCCCGGGGTTAAATAATGGTTTGTTTTCTCTTCGAGCATAGACAATTGGGTGCCTTTAATCATAATTGTTGATGTGCACTCCCCCATAGTAGGAATAAGCCCGGGACAATACCTATGAGCGGGAGATGAATTTTCTACACTAGGTATAATCTCCCCATTTAGAAGGAATGAAATTAGTTATTAGATATGAAATTATTAGGGTATTTCTAACGGCCCCACATAAATTGCTTCAAAATATCACAAGTTAAAAAAAATGATTTTTTGCTAAGCGCCACCACAAGTATATTAATATTTTTTTACCCAACTACAACACAAAAACCACTACACTCCAAACTCTTCCTTTCTCATCTTCACTTCACCCAACAAATTTGCCTCCATTAATCTAACCAACCAAATTCAATAACATCTTCAACAACATTAAAGTGTTGTTCCATTGATCCGCACACTCCATTATTAAAGTTCTGTCCCCACCAACCATCAATAACAACATTATTAAATAACTAGGGTTTGTTCTTTAAATATTTAAATACTAATGGGTATTTCACCATTAGATAATGACAAGACCTCAAAACTAAATGAAAACTCTAAAAATCCCATTTTTAAAGTAAACCTTGGGTCCTATTATCTCAATAAAGTTGGTGGAAAAAGAAGTAAAGAACTATAATCTAAAGATCCTAAAAATGAACAAGATATATTTGGGAATCGATCAAGGGAAATTGCAAATCCTGTCGCGAACAAAGAATGGCATAACCACATGGTAGAGAAAATGCCTACATCAGAGTTAGAAATGGAATCACATCTGATATATAGACAGGCTACTGCTTCATTCATGGCTACTGCTTACGTTCAAGGTCTTCGCAATATTTGGTGGCTGTTTCATTCATGGCTACTGCTTACACGACAGCAACGTGGCCGATCATGTCACGAGGCACAAGGATTGATTGGACTATTGTGTTTTGGGTATCTATATGTGCTGGGACTTTGGGCATTGTTTTTTTCGGCCTAGGAGTTTTGTTGACTAAACACCGAGGAAAGTAAAGTAGAGGAGAGCGAAATCAAAATTGAAGGGGACACCCACTGTAAGAGTGTCTTGTGCAGCATGATTAAGTAAATGAATATTATAAATTTTATTAAATAAAGATGGGAATAGGCTTGAAAATGCTAATGGTATATTCCATTTGCCCTGATAAAAGAAAGAGCTAACAAGAGTATTAAGATTATTAGGATCAATATTATTAGAATTCAACATCTCAATAATTGGTTAACTAAGAAATCGTCCTGCCATAAATTAATTGATTTCTTATCTCCCACAAACCATTGAGAATGGAGTTTAATAATAGAATAAGCTTCTTTCAATCCAGGCCACACAGAGTTAATTCTGTATGAGATCTTCCAGTCTAGAGGATGAAATATCACTTGGATGAAACTAGAACAAGAAGAGGGCTTAGATATAATATTATAAGATTGTTTCAGGAGAATGGCCCTACTAAGAACTGAAATTTTTTTAATACTAAGGCCTCCATCCATATTATCTTTGCAAGTAAGACCCCAAGAGACAGTATAACCATCTTGTTGCTAGTAATGCTCCCATACCATAAAAAAGTTTCGGACCATTGATTAATTCTTTTCAATAGATAAGAAGGCAACTTATACATTTAGAACGAGTGAAGCAACATTAGAGTAATGACTGATCTGATAATCTATGCTCTGCCAGGTAATGATAAAAGTTTGCCTTGCTAACCTTCCAATTTAGTTCTGATTCTATTAGCTATAGATTAGAGATTAATATATTTAGGCTTGCCTCTGAATATGGGAACTCCAAGATAATTGAATGAATTTCCTCCTTATTTGATGCCAAGAATAGAAGAAATAGTGCCTTTTCTAAAAGATGCTCCTTTGCCAATAAAGACTAAGAATTTCTCTTTATTTATATCGTATCTAGAAGACAAAGCATATTCTACAAATGCATTATTAATAGAGTTTAAAGAAGAATTATCACCTATGTAGAAAACCGTGAAATTATCAACATAAATAAGGTGAAAAAGGAGAAATGAATCCTCTAGGAGAAGAGATAATATTCATAAGACCTTGAGTTACCTTAGATTGAATGTTTCTGCTAAGGACTTGGGGATAATCACTATATGGTTGGCATTGAATCAGGAGAATCCAAATTTTATAAAAAGAAACTCACACGTCTTTTGTGAGATCTTCATGCACTATATCCAAGCAATGTTGGAAGAAAAGACCAATGAAGCCATCTAGACCAGAACTGAAGTGTTGTCCATAGAGAAAACTATGAGTTGATTTCTTCTAAAGAAGGAATTTCAGTTAAACTGACATTTTCCTCAATATTTACCAAAGAAGGAACCACTGAGTCTATTAGACTAATATCTCCAAATCTAGAGGAATCCTAATAAAGAGACTGAAAATAATCAACAACATAAGACCTCGACTAATCAGGATCAGTGTTAAGAGAAGAGCCAATTTGATGGGCAGTAATGTTAATTCTAGAGGATCTACTTTTGACCATTATATGAAAACATCAGGTATTTTTATCCCCCTTTAGCTAACCATTTAATTGTTGATTTCTCCTTCCAAAATTTTTCATCCATATGTAAAGCTTCAAGAAATTCTTTTTAGGCAAGGGTTACTTTTAAGTTTTTAGCAGGATAATGACATGTGGCATCAATCTCAATTTAAATATCATGAAGGTTTCAGGATGCTTATTTGACTTTCTCATGAATATTACCAAAGACATTAATATTCCAATTCCTAAGAGATTTCCTCAAATACTTGTAACTTTGGGACCAAAACATACATATGACAGCCAGATATGGAAGTAGCATTCCACTCTTTTTTTAACACTTCTAAGAAAAAATGGTGAGAAGTCCAAGAGGAAATGGATTTGAATGATTTAAGACCTCAGATATTAGATATATAAGAAGAAAATAAGAGCGGATGATGATCTAATTTGCTTCTACAAAGAGTAGATAAATAGGTAGAGTTCCAGGTAGAAAGCCAACTATGATTGGATAAACTTCTATCTAACCTCCTTTTAACTCTAGAATTATCACTTTTCACCCAATGAATTCAACACCAGAAGTGTAAATGTGGATTAAATCATTAAGATCATACATATTTTGGAATTCCTCACGAGATATTCTAAGAGTAAGGGAATGGCCAGAGGATTCATAAGCTCCAAGAATGGCATTGAAGTTTGCCACAAGAGCCTATGGAAGAGAATATTGATTTTTTATTTGAGCCAATGTAGACCATAGAGTTCTTCTACTCACATAATTTGTGGAGGCATAAATAAAAGAGAAGACGAATGAGATGCCATCTAAAGATTATGAGATGGTAGTATTCTAGGAATCATTGGTAGTAATTAAGGGGGTGCGATTATTAGAAGAATAAAAAGGGCAAATATTGGGAAGTAAATTCCCCCTATTATTTGAGGACAAAAATTCCATACCTAGAGAGTTCCAATATTTAGTTGTAATAGAGGAGAATTCGGTTTTGGGTTCAACAATGCATAAGAGATTAGGTCTATGAGTCAGGCATAGATTTGGAAGGTTTCTTTGGGTTGGGGAGTTTGACATCCCACGAGCATTCCAGAAGATTACCTTCATTTAGATTGGATGTCAATTCCAATTGGTTACCATCGGGAGAATCATCATTAATTACCACTCCATAAGAGTCTTTAGCTCCTAATTTTCCCTCATTCTCCTCAGGTGCTTTCTGTAATACCGAATAAAACACAAGAAACTTCGACTCATTCAACCGACAAGCCCCACGAAATTCGATGATATCAAGCAAAATCCAACATCGATCCATTCCAAGAAAAAAAGAAGCACATGCTATCCATAATTGTGTTACATACTATCAACAAGACTCAACTTTTATCATTTCCAAATTCGTGTATGTTCAAGTTAATCGATTTGGAATGTTTATTAATTTTAGAAAATCTCCCCAGAGTTTCCATTATTTATTCACGAAATCTGACTTGTTTTAACATTTAAAACAAACACAACAACAAAAGCTTCCTTTAGTCTACTTTAAAAGTGACTTGTTACAAAATGAGTAAGATGTAACGCCTGACTGCACACCTGAAATAGTCTACTTTATCCATGTCATTCATTAAAGCATGTTTTCGATGGCTAAGTCATCCCAAATGCACACCTGAAATACATAGAAAAATACAAATCTGGTGAAAATTGCAACAAAGAAACAGGGGAATGAGTCAGAAAGCGCAGATGAAATGGAAAGTACAAGGAGTAAAAATCTATTAGTTTAGGGAAAATGTGCAAAAAATCCCCATCATATAGAGTTTGTATCAGGTTAAGGGAGGTACAATTAAACTTAATGTTAATCGACTTGGCATAATATTTCATAATGGAAACAAATAAAATGGAAAGTACAAGGAGAAAAATCAGGCCTGTATGCTTGGACTTGAAGAAAATGACTTTTAAGTTTAAAATAAGAGGCCAAATAGTAGAATTACAAGGAGACCATAGAAGGATGCATCTGCATATGATCACAATAAAGGTACTCAACAAGTCATGCTGCAAGAATAAATTCGCCATCACAGGACAACTAAGCATAGTGCCAAATACAATAGAAGATGTACATATCTAAACCTACTGAACTACCCCTAAAAGAATGCAAGACCATTATATTCCACTTGAGAAGGGAGTGAACATATCAACATTAGGCCCTACTGGTATCCTCACATCAAAAGTCAAAAATTTTAAAAATGTGAAAGAAATGCTATAATCTGGTGTCATAAGGCCATCTAGCAATCCCTTTGCATCCGCAGTCTTATTGATCATGAAAAAAGATATCACATGGAGAATGTGTATGGATTACAGGAGGTCAACAACCTAACCATAAAAAAACAAGTTCTCAATCCTAGTCATTGAATAACTTCTTGATGAATTGCATGGTGCTAGCATCTATTTGTTCCAAAAAAAAATTAAACTATCCCACTCCATCAAAATTTAGTTCACAAGTCATCACACCAAAGTAAGATGGAAAAACACATTCTATGCACCACGTAGAATGGTATCATAATGCAACAAATATGTACTTCATGACAGATGAAATGTGCTACTGACATTTTTATAGTACTTTAACTGGACCAATGCACAGATGGTATATGGGACACCTAAGATTAATAAGTTTAGACAACTAGCAGACCCATTTTTAAGAAACTTCTGCATCGACGTGAAGCCTACGATATGTGTAGCCTGCCTTCTAAGCATTAGGCAAAGGGATAATGAGACGAGCCGTGAGTAGACGTAAGTGCAAAATGTCCATTAAATAATGCTTAAGGGCAAATATAAATTAATTATCTGGTCATCTTAGGCCAAAGACGAAGACATTTAATAAATTTATTACTAACTATAAACCATGAAAGCATGTAATTCCTAAGCAGAACATATTTCTAAGGCAATATTAATGATACTTAGGAACAATGAGGAAAAAAATACTCATGCACAAGAAAGCAGAAGAATCAAACATCATCATCAAGAATAAAAAGGCATTTACGAAAATAATTTCAAACTCAATAATCAATACTCATCATTATCAAAAAATGCAGTCATTCATTAATCATCAATAAACACAGAAATAAAACAAAAAGAACTTGACTCTCCATTATTATTTATCCATTCATACATATGATGTGAAATAAATAAAATGCATTCAGTCATTTGCCATTTTTAAAATATTAAAGAATGTAAAATTTCGTGAACATCTAAGCATGCTTAAAAATAAAGCCATTCATAACTGAAAAATTCATGTCAATTGTCATCTTCATCCATGTCAGTATCATAATCATCACCTTCAATATCATAATCATCACTGGTCTCCTCATTTTCATCACTTTCATTTATATCACTCTCATTAGCTTCCTCGTCCGCCTCTGAATCATCTTCACAAGTCTCTGTCTCAGAAATATTCTCATCACTACAATCCTCATCAATATCAGCACAAATATCATCACCGCCATCTATATCAACTATGTTGTCAACAGTCGTTCCCTCCACACCAGCTCTAACCCATGTAATATCCCCATCATGGTTGATTAGAGCGTCATCCAGTTGCTGGATATTGTACAACTCAACTTCTGCATCTATTGTGTCATCTCCATTAGTATCTTTACCATACATGTCATACAAATCTCTCGATGTCATCTTCACGACAGCTTGCCAATCTTCTTCAATTGGGTCTCGCACATACCAAATTTGTTTGGCCTGAGATGCTAATATAAACGGTTCATCTGACAGTCGATTATGCTTGTATAGTGAATGTTTGAAGTTCACTAATGTGAACTCAAAATCATCCTTTGTCGTCCCCAAATGGGTATAAACCCAATCACACTTGAATAGCACAAACTTGAAATCATTTGAATAGCGCAATTCAAATATATCTGTTAATACTCCATAATATGTTACATCCCCCGAAACAGGTCGTTTGTCCTTTGCACTTGCAAAACTTTCGGTGGTGGCATCAAGCATAACTCCACTATTCTGAGTATTCAATCTTCTCTCACGCTGCTTTGTGCAAAACCTGAACCCATTTACAATATATCCCGTGTATCTCCTAGCCCATTGGGAGGGCCCTAAAGCCAAAATTACAACTTCCTTTAAGACCTCACCCTCATTTAGATTCCGTACCTAAATTTTTTCATATGATTGAGTAACAAAAATTAGATGTGTAAAAATTAAAAGTGTTATTTAGATTTTAAAATGTTGTTACCTATAAATACAAAGATGACTTACATGATCCCCAAACCACTTGTGCAACGTTTCGTTGTGAATGCGGTTAATTTCATAGTGTCCTACACGAGGTCTCTCCCGTTTTATCATTGTTATATGTTTCCTAAAACATGTATGTATAAATTGACTAACGTAGAGTGATATTTAATTACATAAAGTTTAAAATTCATTCAAATGTTATCTTACTCACGAAAAGGCTTCACCGCGGTGGAGTCGAATAACACATACCGATGTGCTTGTAAAAACGAAGTGTCATCAAGCATAAATGCTACTCCTTTACCTAATGTACGACCTATTGAACTTGAGCTGGCATCGGTTTCATCATTTCGTAAAGGTTGATTTAACTTACTCTCAACATCACCCAGGTACCTCGCACAGAATGTCATGCATTCCTCTGCTAGGTATCCTTCAGCAATTGAACCTTCTGGATGACTTCGGTTACGAACATATTCTTTTAGTGTGAATAAAAACCTGTTCGTCATTGTAAAAAAATTAAAGTAGTATTCATATGCATGAATTTAGGTGACACAAATATAATGCATACACGAAACGTACCTCTCGATGGGATACATCCATCGAAACTGTACTGGTCCAGCAATCATTGCCTCCTCAGCTAAATGGATTGTCAAATGCTCCATAACATCGAAAAATGTTGGAGGGAAGATTTTCTCAAGATGACAGAGTGTAAGAGCAACACGATCTTGCAAATATTCATAGTCTTTGAAGGTCATTGTCTTTGAACAGAGCTACCGATAGAAATTACATAATTCAATCAAAGACCTTGCTACATTCGTAGGCAGTGATTTTCGTACTGCTAGCGGGAGTAGTTGTTGCATTATGATATGATTATCGTGGCTCTTAAGTCCAGAAATATTTCGCTCTTTAATATTTCCATGACGTGAAATATTAGATGCATAACCATCTGGGACTTTGATATTCTTTAAAACCTTACAAAATATGTCTTTATCACTTTTACTCATTGTGAAGCATGCTGGTGGTAAATATACTTTGCTATTTGACAAGATTTTAGGGTGCAATGCTTTTCGAATACCCATGTTCTCAAGGTCTCGACGAGCCTTTATATTATCTTTTGATTTTCCATCAACATTTAACAATGTCCAAAGTATGTTATCGCACACATTTTTCTCTACGTGCATAACATCAAGATTGTGACGAATCAAGTGATCCTTCCAGTATGGCAGCTGAAAGAATATGCTTTTTTCTTCCAATTTAGAGAACTATCACCATTCCCTTCACCGTCGATACTCGTTTTTCCCTTCTTCGTCGCCGATGAGTGACTCTTCTCATTATTTCTTTCCATTACCTCTAATTGCTCCAAGATATCATCCCCGGATACTTGAGTGGGCTTGACTTCTCTTTCAACTTTCCCATCAAAAGCAACGGTATCATTTATGAATTTATGGTTTTGATCCAACCACCGACGATGGTCCATATAGTAAAATTTCTTCCCATTCTTTAACCATTGTGAACGAGTGTTCTTGTTGCAACAAGGACAAGCCAATCTCCCTTTTGTAATCCAACCTGACAAGTTTGCATACACAGGAAAGTCACTAATTGTCCACATTAAGGCTGCACGCATACAAAACATTTTTTCAGTCGATGCGTCGTAAGTAAGTATGCCATCATTCCACAATTCCTTCAACTCGTCGATGAGAGGCTGCAAGTAAATATCAATTTTATTTCCTGGGCTGCGTGGACCATCAATCAACGTAGATAGTATAAGATAAGGTTGTTTCATACACAGCCACAGAAGCAAGTTGTATATCATCAAAACAACAGGCCACGTGCTATGAGAAATGCTCATTGTTTTAAAAGGATTGAATCCATCGGCTACTAGTCCGAGCCTAATATTGCGCGAGTCACTGGAAAAAATTGGATTTTGTTGATCGAAGGTTTTCCATGCTTTAGAATCAGCGGGGTGCCTTAATATGCCGTCGTCATCGCTTTCCTCTACATGCCATCTCATGAGGGAGGATGTTTTCAATGACATAAATAATCTTTGAAGACTTGGTTTCAGTGAAAAGTACCTAACAACCTTTGTGGGAATTTTTTGACCCCTAGCTTCTTCATCATCAGACTTATCCAAAAATTGCTTCCATCTTGATGTATGACATACTATGCAATCCTCACGATCTTTGTTCTCTTTCCAATACAACATACAATCATTCGGACATGCATGAATTTTTTGATAATCAAACCCGAGATCATTAACTATCTTTCTTACTTGAGAGTATGAACCTGGCAATTTCACACCGTCCGGAAGTGCCTCTTTTAAGAATTGAAGCAATGCTGTAAACGACGTGTGGCTCCACTTATAAAGTGTTTTCATATGAAAGAGACGAACAATAAATGAAAGTGATGAGAAAGATTTGCAACCAGGGTACAACTCACGCTCCCCATCTTTTAACAACTTGAAAAATGATGATGCATTTTCATCCATCCCATCCTGGTCTTCATACAGGTCGTTACATCGCATACCCTCTTCACTTCGATTTCCGAATATATCATGTAGTAGTCCATACATATCATCTCTTGTATTCGAGGCATGCACTTCATTCGCTCCACTAGTTCCCATTGTGTATGGAGCACCTTTTACGTGATAAATCCACCGAGTGTAATTCTTAACAAACCCATGTATGATGAGATGCTCATAAACAGCTTCTCTTTCATGGCTAATGGTATTTCGACATTTCTTACGCGGGCACTTGATCACTAGCTCAAGATATTTATTGGCAAATGCAAAATCAAGAAACCCATTAACTCCTTTAATATAAGGTTGAGAAACTCTTGACAATTCCATCCAACTCTTATCGCTATCCATTTGAAAAGATTGTTGATTACCTCACACTATCACAAAATTGTTGTTAGATTCATTAGGAAAAATTCATAAAAA
This sequence comes from Sambucus nigra, assembly GCA_949130495.1. Classification (NCBI taxonomy): domain Eukaryota; kingdom Viridiplantae; phylum Streptophyta; class Magnoliopsida; order Dipsacales; family Adoxaceae; genus Sambucus; species Sambucus nigra. The sequence continues at coordinate 592,967,973 of OX422208.1, forward strand.
AATACAATAAATAAACAAAATGTTAAACCATAAATAATTAATATGCTCCTTCAAAACTATGTAAATTTATAAATAGTAAGACTTTAATTATAACACCACTTGCATATGGCCTAATATGAAAACTACCAATATTTACTCATATAATATGGGAAAACTTAACAATCAATATATTTTAACCTTAATTAGTTGACAACAATTTAAAAAACTCACTCATAACATAAAAATTCTATTATTGATTTTTCAAGTGTCACATGAATGTGCTTTCTATAGTCTAACCCCATCATACCAAGTTGTAGTGGCAAAATGTGACCCAAATATAAAACAACCCATATTAACCCAGTCTTTTAAATATAGCACCCATATTTAAAAACTATGAGTTTAATAAGGGGTCCATATTTAAAAGTTATGAGTCAAATATGGGGCCCATATTTGAAAGCTATAAATCAAATATGGAGCCCAATCTTAAAAGCTAAGAGTCAAATATAAAGTTCATTTTTAAAAATTGTGAGTAAAATATGATTTTTTTTACATATACCTGGAATTGTAATACTTACTTTAGTAGAATAAAAATGGGTTGGCCTAGTCCACATTTGGTCTGCCCATATTTGACCCAACCCACATTTAGACTGACCCATATTTGGCCCAACCCACATTTAGTCCAATCCATATTTGACCCGCCCAAATTAGGCTCAGCCAATATTTTTGCCCCTGTGTTAATATCAAGGTAAGATTTGTATTTTTTCCCCTCAAAGTATTAATCTTAATGCATTCAATTTTTAATTCTCTATTATGTTTGTGATTTCAGGGGAGCTGGATGTTTGACGCATCCTACCCTCTCTACGATACGACGTCATGTCCGTTTATACAAAATGAGTTCAACTGCAAGAAGAATGGCCATCCGGATCAGATGTACCAAAAATATAGGTGGCAGCCTCATGACTGAAACTTATCAAGGTACGATATATATATATATATAGAGAGAGAGAGAAGCCAATCAAAACCCAATATATGCAACATAAAAAAAATACACAGAAATAAATTTTTAAAAAAATATATGCAATATACCACCAAGTACTGCTTGCCTCAGTTCAGTACCCATACAATATATTACCAAAGCTCAGATATAATTTGATAAGATAGAATTCAGAATGTATAAATCCACTAAATAAATTATCACCTTATTGTCAAGTTATTAAACAATGAAAGAAAAAAAAGTGACATGAACAACCCATTATGCATACACTGAAATAAAATTAAAACCCATTGATCATTATCACCGCAACATACACTGAACGAGCTATCATCCATCGTCGTATTGGTAGTTTACCTTAAATCTTAAATCTTTAACAATCAAAAACGCATTTTATGATTAAAAAAACACAGTGATTCTCAGCAACTAAAAATGCAAATTTATGTTTAAAAAACACAGTCTACCAGCCATTGATGCATACATTGAAATAAAAAAAACGCAATTTACCTTAAGCTTCAAAGATCAAAACCCAGTGATTATCCGAGCAAGTGGTAAAACTGAATGGATGATAGCACCGTTCCCTCTTCCTTCTTTTAATAGGGGAAAAACAAGACGAGATTGAGGGGTATTGGGTTGGTTGATACCGAGCCAAGTTGGGAGAGGATTAGGTTTATGAGATGGAGGCTAATACATGAGAGATGAGAACGTGACGGGGGAGAGATTGAGGGAGATACGGACGAGCGTGATGGGAGAGAGAAAGTGTGTATTTTTTTTTAACAAAAAAACAAACCCCCGCCAAAAACTTGAGAGAGGCGCTTTTTTTTTCTACTTTTAGTGGCATTAGTTATAAAATGTCTAAAAAATACCACATTTATTTTAGTATTAACTCAAAAAAAGCTTTATTTATGCGGCACATCAATATAAATGCTGTAAATTTTCAATACTTGTAAAAAATGCTGGTAAAAAGAAAATTCTCTGCATTTTTAAATAATACCGAGAAAAAAATGCCGGAAAAAATTAGTTTTCTTGTAGTGTATGAGATTTATGGTTCGTGAGAGGTGTCGAACCAACAATCCCTTGTACACTGCGAGATATACCCAGACGTGATAGCAGAGTATGCATGCACCACAGCTGAGTCAGGGAGGGTGCTGTACCGTATATATAATATAGTGTGAATATATCTATCTATCTATCTATCTATCTATCTATCTATCTATCTATCTATCTATCTATCTATCTATCTATCTGTCTATACTTGTGATATTATCTATTGTGTGAAATTTAGTAGCTATGATATAATCTGCTGTGTGAAATTAGTAGATTGGAAAGATAATGAAATCTGAATTTAATTAAGTAAGTAAACACTTAATCCTAAAGTTGTGAATAGACTAGTTCATATTAAAGAGAAATGAACTTTTATTATTATCATACGTATTACGTGAGAAATACGGGTAAACATTATGAGTTAGAATCATAATGGCTCTTATTTCAAACTAGTTAATTGTGAACCTTAACTAGGAGGATTTTGAGGTACGTTAGGCGTGCACTCTAGATGTGAGGTGAGAATCTCAAGTGAGAGCCCGAAAATCTAACATGTACATAATAATTGCTTAATTGCATTTTTAAGCACTTGCTATTTTTTAAAAATATTTTACAATCGGGCTCTAACCTGTTTCCTTGCATATTCGCTTCTCTATTGTATCTTTGACATCAGGTCTCCAGCATTAGGGATGCCCGTCATAGAGTATGTATGTCTCGACGTGCTATAACTGCTATTGGAGATACAAATTTTTTTTAGACGCTTCCATTATATTGATTCACACATCTGTAGTATCTATTTTCATTAAGGGCATGTCGCCTAGGATTTTAGTCATTCTATCTCTATTCCAAATATTGTAATTACTTATGCTAGTACTGTTATTATTGATTTTATTTGGATGATGGTATTGAGACATTTAAACTGGAGAGTTTATTCTAGTCACAAATATTCCTGTTATATTTAGTTCAGTTGTGATGTGATATTACTAAATTATTATTCCGTATTATGGAATGGATTCATATAAATTAAAAAATGGAAATTATTTGACACAAGCTTAATTAATTATTAGGTGAATTAATAAAGAAAATTCTTTTTGACAATGATACTAAGGATGAACCAATTGGATATTCTGATTTAATTTAATAAAGGACTGATCACCAGGTATTTAATTAGGTGGGGTGCCACATCTTCCTAAGATGATATTGGAGGCTAATGGGACATTTTTATCTAACACAAAAAAGAAATTCTTTCTCTCTTGCTTGACATCCAGATGTCGACCAAAACTTCCAGCTCAATCATCCCTTAGGGGTATACTTTCTCACCTGCAAACCCTATGATAGGTCTATGGTATGGCTCCAGCTTACTATCTTTTTTCCCTACGCTTTGAAAACAGTTGTAGAACATTACATCAGTTGAACTCTCAATATCAACTAGTATCCTTGCAACTCTACTATGATGAACTCTGCATGTGAGAACTAACAGATCGTTGTGAGGATAAAGTACCCCGCTCAGATCATTTTTAGAGAATCCGCTCACTAGCCTGTCTTTGTTGACTTTTCTTAGCCGACTATCGTTGGATTCGGTAATATCAATATATCTGACAGTTGGTCAGGCCTTGGCTATATTTAAGTAAGCTTTCATTTTTGCAATCGTGTCTCCACCTCTAGCATTACCTCTTGGGATGAAGTGGCATCCAAAGGATATCATTCCTACCTCCACCTATGGTTCATCAGGATTCTTCGATAAGTCTAGATTTTCTTCAAAATAATTATTTCTTGCTCTTTTGTTGTCATTATTTTCTCGGATTGGAGATTCAGACCTTCTACGATTATCTTGGTAGCCATTATGATCACTAAGCTTGTTTAGTTCCCCCCCTCCCCCCAAATAAGGTTTTCAACCTCATTCTTTAATGCTACGTAGTTGTCGATATTATAGCCATGGTCCCTATAAAATTCCCAGTACTTGGACTTATCCCTCTTGTTGGGGGGGGGGGGGGGGGGAGGTGTCTTCAACTTCCAGGTCAATTCAAGTCTCGGCTCCCCTTAATTTCTTCCAGGATATGGTGAACACCTTTATTGAGGAGGTGTATATTCATCATACTTCTGATATGATTAAGTTTTTTATATTTTTTATCCTTCCTGAATGAATTAGAATTGTTTTTTATTTTTCACCCTTGGTTTCACGAGCTTCCGTAGCTGTCATAGCCTCCTCAGCATTCATTTTCTTTCCAACCTAAGCCATTTATATTGTCATGGTTTTGGGTGGATTCTTCGCTAAAGCATATTAAGGATCTTTAGCGAGCAACCCACTCATAAGTGTTACAGTGGTTGTCTTCTTCTTATAGTCCACCACCTCCAGTTTTTCATTGTTAAACGTGTAATATATTCTCTAGTACTTTCTGCTAGCTTTTTTCGCACGGTCAAGAAACGAATGACACTATTGATTGTCTTAGCCCAAAGCAAAAGTTATTCATGTATAATTCATCTAATTGATGAAAAGTAGAGATTTTACCTCTTGGAAGATTATTATACTAGATTTGGGCAAATCCTGTGATAGAACTGGAAAAATCTCTACACCTCATCTCATCGGACAATGAGTAGTTATCGGCAGCAACTTGATATTTCTCTATATGCAAGATGGATCAGTTTTCCCATCATATTTAGGAGTGACCACTGGTGGCTTGAACTTGGAGGGTGTGTGGTAGTCCACAATAGTCTGGATGAAATGTGATTATTTAACAAAACTCCTTTGTAATGGGTTTTTCATTTTGGCCATTTACCCTACCCGATCTTCCAGTTATTGTGTGGATCCTTTACAGGACCCTTCTCAGAGGTCTACGCATTGAACAAAACTCTTCTGTCTATGCGTTGAACTCTCCTACTGAGAGGTCTTCTCGGTACGCATAGAGCCCCTCATACTGTCACTAAATCTTATGGACCCTTCTCTGTGTTCACGATGACGCTCTTATTCCTTGTGATTTACTCTACTTACTCGGGGACCTAAACGGTTAAAATAAGACTCCCTAGTTAGCCTCTCATATTCACACATTATTCTCCATTCACAAGATTCGTAAATGAATAGTGTATGGAAAAAATCTATATAAAGATAAAAAGCAACAGGCTAAGCAGCAATGTATTTTAAAGACAACTCTAGGTTCCTAATAGTAGGAAGTATCTCTTTACTAACCTTTTCCTTCTCGATGACCTGAAACTCATCATTTAAATATAACCCTATTTTATCTCTTCGAGCAGCCTCCTCTTCTTCTTCCACGACTTTTGCTTCATCGTCATCCCCCTCCTAAGTGATGAAATTTTTTAACAATATTAGGGTAGTGTTTAACAGCTTCATTTTTAGATCAACATAGCCCATGAGAAAGGCCATAGTTATCTTAATGATGTATTCATCATAGTATTTGAAGGCGTTTATTGCTTTTTCTCCAACCATGGAAGTAGTAACCAAAGATTCAGAGAGTTGAACTTTCAAAGCATTAAATTGGTCTTTGGTAGCTTTAAGATCTTTTTGCAGGATCCTGATCTCTTCCTCAGCCCTGGTAAGCTCTTCCACTTTACTCATCATCTAGTAATCACTTGCTTAATGATTTGTATAAGCTATTGATAAATTATCCTTAAGATTTTTTAGTTTTTCTTCAAGTCCCTCTTTAGCACTTATAAATTCATCACAAAAATTAAGGGCATGCTGAGCTTTCTTCCTCAAAATTGTGGTGGCCATGCTACCTTGCAAAAGGAGAAATGGAATAAATTACCTAAAGGAAAAGAGATCAACTCGGAGAAGTATAATGAAAGATGATTTGATTCAACTTACTTTAAACGTCTTATGGAAAGAAAAATTCTAAGGGTTGTTCACATCCAGAGTTTGCATGAACTGAAAGTCAGGGTTATAGCCCACATAAGCTACACTTCAGGAGTATTAGCAACATTCGAAATGATAGAATTTTGCTATGCAGGGAGTTTTTCCTTGGTCATCAGAGGGTTATGCTCGTAAGGCTCAACATGACCATAAGAAGATGAATATTTCTCACTTTTGAATAACCTCTGAGAAGGTTGGCCATAAATGGAAATTATATCTTTGGCATTATGCTTAGAAAGTTTTGGATCCATAATAGACGGGTTATCCAAGGGTCTTTTTTTGCTGCTCTGCGTCTCCTCAGATACCTTGCACTTACCTTTCTCAGTAACCTTTTTCTTCCTAGCTTCTTAGAGGTTCTACTTTGGCATTTGTAAGTCGAGATTTGTCATTATTTCTTTGTTTGGTGCGAGCCTCTTCCTTTTCTTTTTTAACAGATGAACGCTGAACCAGTTCTTCGAAGTGTTTAGCTCGAATTTTCATCACTCTATCCTTAAAAACATTTGCTAGAGCCACAATAAAAGAGATTATGTTTGGAGTTGAAATTGCACAAAAACATGAATAAACTCAGTTAATAATTAGCTTGATATAAATTACATAAGCACGTAAAAAAGAAGGACGACCTATGACTTATGAAAATGTCTCACCTTCTTTAACCTCTTGGTTTTCCTCTTTATAGTCATCTTCAACTTGTTTTACCTCCACATCATTTTCCTATTCTTCCTCATAACATTCTTCATTATCATTAACTGTCTGTAGTGGCCTGTAAGTGCTAAGATCGATGGAACTGATGATCAGTTAGTTTATCATAGCCCCAAATTTCTTAGGGGAATTTACATCCTCATAGTACTTGGGGTTCAAAGTAAAAATTTGTCTAATTAGCATCACCTACCTCTTATCCAACCAGGGGTACTTTTGGTAATCAAATCTGAGGAGCAACAGTCTTTGGGAATGTTGATCCCTCTCTCCGTGTCACTGGGAAAGAACTCCCACGCACCAGAGAAATAGAAAAACTTGATTTTCCAATTGTGATTATTGGCTTGGGAAAAACTTCCCTTTGAAGTTCCCAAAGAGGAAAGCAGTACTTATTGTCATTTCTCTTATCATAAGATCTCTCTTTTGGATTAGGAATTCTAATAGTTACTTCACCTGGTATGGAGTATAAAATTCTTAGGTCAATCAAATCCTCAGCTCATACATCACTCCTATACCATCTAGCATCAGACGTTGTAGAATCATAAGAGGTGGTGGGGACCTCTCCTAGATCCATCTCTTCGGCAGTTATAGGAACCTCAAATGGTTTGGTGGAAGGCGAATGGCTAGCTATCAAATATTTTTCCTCAATATTTAAATTATCAGAAAAAGTGTTATTACTGGTATCAATGTAATTTTTCTTCAACCCTAATGTTTATGCTATCAAAGCTCTCCAAAGTTTGAAATTCTTATGTACTATACTCACCACTCAGGGGTTGATGCAGTGTAAGAAGTTAATTTTAGGATAAAATTAGGGTATGTTGGACTGTCCTTGAGTTTAAAAACCTATACATGAGTGGTAAATATCTCAAGAAAAACCACGAGGGTAAAGTTTGTTCAAACCAATAATGTGCTTCCAAATTCTTAACAAGTCACTCGTGGAGGGCATCCAAACTCGTGGAGGGCATCCAAACTAACCCTAACTATACCTTAGAAATGAAGATGTAAATGATTATAGAAAGGTTACATAGACAATAGCTGATTATTCTAGATGAACTAGAAGCCGATTTGAAAAAATCCTAAAAGATCATGATCGGTATTTTTCAATTTCTATAAAGCTTGAACATATAATTTGAAAAGAAAAAATGAATTTTTCCCCACTTATATAAGGGAGAATATGCATATATTAAACACACCTTAAATGAAGACCCTCTGGATTGTCGACACATGGCAAAACTTAAGTCATCTATAAATTTCATCAAGAAAACTTACAATTCATTCTGCTTGTCGACCGAGCAGAATAACCGTTCACCTCTAAACCAAGATATGCTAACCCATTACCACTTATAAAAATTTCACCCACTTCTTCTCGATCGTGAGCAAAGTCTTAGGGGCTTTAGTTATACCACATTTTTAGATCATCTCATTACCTGAAGAGAATTGTATAAAAACATTGAATAGTGTGAGAAACCTCATCCTTGATCAAACATATACCATGGAAGGATCTCGACCCAATAAAGAGATCAGCCTCCCTTCCACTTGGGCAGAATGGGTGGATGCCTACAAGGATAACTAATAGAACGTAATATTAGTAATGTTGTTAAAGTTTAGCCAGTAACATGTGCAGCATGATAGACAATCAGCATGTAAATAACCTTCCATAATGGGTAAGATATAAAATTATTACATGTCTTGTGAGAAAAAATGGACTACAAATATAAAAAGAAGATTTCTTGCACTAGAAATATATAAATTGGTAAGTATTTGCCTTACCCTAAAGCGCAATTTATAGTTGAATTGAGGGAACATAAGGATAAAGAATTAAGAAGAGTGAAACATGGAGTGGGAAATAATGAGAGGAAAACCTAGTGAGGAGTTTGTGTGTTAGTGTTGAACCTTTACTAGTTATTACCATACTCCCCCTTATGATGGTGCATATATATCAATCAAGCCAAGATTTCCAGTAAAAGTGTGAATATGAGAAGGACTAACATGCCTGGTGAGAATATCCGTAACCTCTTCTCCTAAAAGAAAAAATTATAGGGTAATGATCCCATGGCAAACCTTTTCCCTGAGTAAATAAATGTCTATCTCAATATGCTTTGTCCTTTCATGAAGAACTAAATCATAAACAAGTTGAATAGCTGATTTATTATCACAAGGTAGAACATAAGAAGATTTATTAGGAAATTACAACTCTCCAAGAAGAGAACGAAGTCATATTATCTCACAAGTGCCTAATGCCATGGATCTATATTCTGCCTCTGTAGAAGAACGCAAAATGATAACTTTATTTTTTAGTTTTTTAGGAGATGAGACAACTGCTACGAAAAGATCAGAACCTTGTAGTGGAGCGAACCTCATAAGCTCCTCTATAATTTGAACAAGTGTAGCTTTATAATTCTCTAGGTTGTGGTCCTGATGTATAAAATAAATCAAGTCCAGGGGAAGACTTGAGATATATCAAAATATGATATAAAACATCCAAATGATCCTGATGGGGTTTATGCATAATTTGACTAACTCTACCAACAATAAACAATATATCCGGTCATGTATTATCTAAGTAAATGAGGTGACCCACCAAATATTGATATATAAATGGATCTTTCATAGGCTCACTAATGTCGGCAACAAGCTTCAAATTAGGATTCAAAGGAATTGAAACAGTTTTGCACCCAATCATTCCAATATCCTCAAGAAGGTCCATAACGTACTTTTGTTGTTAGAAAGAAATACCACGATGAGACCTGAATACATCAATTCCAAAAAAGTACCAAAGTTGATCAATATATTTCACATAAAGTACCTTTCCTAAATTAGTCTTAACCTGTGTATTTCTAATAGAATTATCTCCAGTATTAATAATATCATCAATATATACAAGTAAAATCACACTTTTACCATATAAATCTTCCTTTATCAAGAAAGTATGATTAGATGGCACCTCGTATATCCAAATACAATGATAACCTCATTGAATCTAGAGATCCAGGCATTGTTACTACTTCTACCCATACATAGATTTTGGAGATAACAGAGTTTCCTAGCATACTTCTCACTATGAAAGTCGAGTAGAGGATCCATATTGATGACCTAATCAAGGTTGCCATAAAGAAAATAATTTGTTACATCAATCTAGTGAACTAACCAAGAGAATGAAGAAATTAAGGAGATCAATAAACGAACAATGTTGAGTTTAGCAACGGGGCAAATGTAGCACTAACATCCTTCCCCGAAATTTTAGTAAAGACCTTTGCAATAAGTCTAGATTTATACTTATCCATTATCCCACCAGCTAAGAACTTGAGAGTATATTCCAAATTACATCAAGTGTATTATCCCCTTTAGGTAAGGAACTCATATTCGAGGTATGTTTATGTTATAAAGCATACGTCTCATTTTGTATTATGTCAACTGAGTGTGAGGACTGTAAAACTTCAAAAAAGAGTCCTTAGGTTACGAGTGAATGAAGTGGCCATGAAAAAATCCTAATAAGAACCTGATAAACTCTCATAAGACACAAAGTTTGAGAGAGGATGTTGTGTAGAACAAATATGACTATAATAAAGATGCCTTGTGCCTTCCTAAGAGAGTACTGAGGCACATGGTCTATAACAATAAGGTCATAATCTACAAGCTCATTAGTAGTCTCAATAATAGGCTCAACAAAATTTTCAATTGAATAAGAAATATTATCAATATTAAATGGGGAGTTTAAAATAATGACATGGTAGATATGTGAGTGTGGGCGACGGGAATACAACTGCATAGGTTGATTAGCTAGAGAAGTAGTAGATACAAGGCCAAGAATATGGTAAACAATATGTGGTTCCTTGGGGGGGGGGGGGGGGGTAAAGTAGAAATATGGAAAATTAGAGTTATCAAAAAATAAAATATTTTCACGAAAAGTGACATCTAAAGTATGATTCATACGATGTGTATTTGGATCATAACAACGGTAACCTTTGTACATATTAGAGTATCCTACAAAAATACAACGAATAGTTTTATCATGAATCTTAGTACGAGTATGAGATCTAAATTACTGGAAAAGGAATCATATTAGGATAAATAATTTGTAATAGAGCTTTGTTTTAAATAACCCAACTGGGAGTACGATTCAGAAGATAAGTAGTCGTTAAAATAACCAAGTACTAATAAGATTGAGGAACCTACATTTCCCTCAACAGGAACAGACTATACCCATAAAACTTATGTTTTTCCTTCAGTACCCCCATTTTTCTTGGGAGTATATGGGAAAGTGAGTTGCTAAAGAATACACTACTGAGCAAAAGGAGAGATAAATTCATTCGAGATATACTTTTTAGCATTATCTGATTGAATCCCTTTAACAACAATATTAAAACAAGTTGTAACAAGTTATAAGAATTAAGTAAAAAGGGGTAGCATATAATATTTTTTACAAAGACGATAAACCCAAGTACACCTCGAATAGTCATTAATAAAAGTGACATAATATCGATGCCCAGAAAAAGCTGTAACAGGCGAAGGACCCTAAATATCAGAGTGTATTAAGTTAAAAGAAGAAGGAGTATGATTCATGCGAGGGATATAAGTGTTTGGATTATACTTAGATAACGAGCAGATACCACATTGGAATATAAAGAACTGCATGTCAGGAAATAACATACGTAGATATTGAAAATTGACACGTCCTAAATGATCATGCCACAACTGTAATGTCTTAGAAGAAAATACATAACACTTTGAATCTGGTAACACACTAGCATGAAAAGTAGAATATAAATGTAGTACTTGTGGAACTGATAAAGGATCCCCAAAGTAGTAGAGCTCTTCGCGTTCATATCCCCCACTAAAAATGCTCCTCGTATGCATGTCCTGAAGATAGCACCAATCAAATAAGAAAACAACAACATAATAAAGAATTATCGCTAAATAGTTAATAGATAAAAAGTTCATAAAAATATTAGGTACAAGTAAAACTGAGTGTAAAATTATATCTTTGGAGAGGCATATATCTCCTTTGCTAAGAGTGGGAGTAGAAGTCCCGTCAACAAGGTGAACGTGCTTATGGAAGGGTTGAGAAGGTGAAGTAAAAAGATTCTTCTCACCCGTCATATGATCAGTAGCTCCAGAATCTATAACCCAAGTAGATGGAGTGTCAATCATGTGAACATGGTATGCTTGAGGAATAGCTGAGGTACATTCATTTATAATAGTAGGCTCAGGAGCAAAAAAATTTGATTACTCAACAAATGGAGAATTTGATCCAATTTTGAACTAAAAGGTCTACTGAATCCTTAAATTCAGATCATTAGGAGTGGAGGAATGAGAATAAATAGTAACCTCAACAATAACTTCTATAAGAGGTTTACCCTTCTTGTTCTTTAACTCTGAATGTAACTTCCAACAAGTAACTTTTTGCAGACCTTTCTCTGCCACAATGTTAACATATTGGTTTCATCCTTTGAGAACATTTGCTCTAAAATGGAGCAAGAGAAGAACCCCCAAAATGATTTTTTCATCCTTTGAGAATATTTTTAATGATTTTTAAACGTGGGGTTAATTAAAATTAAATGTGAGAAATTAATTGATAATTAATCTGAATTAAAATAAATATTAACTAGTGAGATAAGTCTTAATATTTATTGATGTTAATTATATTGAGTATTACTTAGTAAGTAAAGTAACATGTGATTACGAATTTATTAAAATTATCGCGAGTGAAAAATATTACAATTACCGTAATTAAGTCGGGACGCGTGTGTCAGTGGTATCGGGTCTCAATTTAATGGAATAAAAAGTAATTTATTTTTAAGTGATCCAAATGGTCATTTCTATTGCACCAAAGTGTCCAAAAGGCTCAATGTAGTTAGAAAGTCTACCCAGGGGATTAATTAGGGTCCCGGGTCAATTTTGGACCAAATCGGCATCCTAGGAGGGCATCTTGGTCATTTTTATTTTTGGAAAAATAATACCTACAAATTTTCTAAGTGTAATATATCTGATTTGAGAAGGGGGTCAGGGTTAGTTATGTGAGAAATAAAGAGAAGTCGTATAGAGGGCATAGGAGGAAGAGGAGAGGGGTTCCAAAGGCTAGAACCACCAATCCTACATCTTCTTGCACCACCATCACCACCACCGGATTATAGATCAAGGAGAGAAGAACGCCAATATACCCATATTCTTTAATGGATCAGACCTACCAAAAAAGGCAAATGTTTAATCTTGCAAATTTATAGTATATATAATATCCATGTTAGAGTAAGTCGAATTAATTATGAAATTAATGTGATTTGAATGAAAAGTGGAAGACATATATCATTATCTTGGGTGAAATTGATATAAAATAGGATCCTCCATGTAGGTAGTATTAAATCCACGAAATTGTATTGAATCTTGATGAAGAAATCCGAGTTTTGATGGGTATGTTTGAATTGTAGAACAATTTCTTGAACTCTAAGAAGTCTATAAAATTTGGTAAATTAAACAGTCATTTTAGAAACTGTTCTGAGCCATTGTGGTTTCGAAAATGGATATTCTATCCAATATACCTCGTAAAAAATCCCATTTTCTGCATTTTGTTAACTGATACGGTTTTTACAAAACGGCTCTGAAATGCCTCAAAACTACATTTTAAAAATATGGATAGATTCATTGAGTAAATTTTAAGAAATGTTATTTTAGTGGTTATTCCGTTGGACGCTGCCTAGATTGATTGATTGGGATTGTTGTTCTATAATAAGGACATTAGGCCTAAAGTGGAGATTAGTTTTACATAAAGTGAGACAAATACATATTGGGATAATTGAGAAAATATTCATAATTGATAAATGAATGAAAATTCGATAAGGGTGACATATTGATAAGTGAACCTATGTTTATGACCACTAGTGATGACGAAAATAACTTCTGGAAAAAATGAAGGGGTAACTAGGGCCCTTAGAGTTGTGTGAAAATTCATATAAATACGATGAGAGGTATAATTGAAATTTAATAATACGTAGGGTATTTGAGAGAGATATATGTACTACGTATGTGACATATAATATAGGTTGCGTATGTATATATACCGATGATATAAGTATATAAGTGGTATGAATACCTATTGTATGATTTCTTATATGTATGACATACCTGCATTGCTTGTTATCAGGGAGGAGGTTTCGCGTAGTGGATGGTCTTATCTTAATGAGCCCATTGGGGGGATTTTAGATTCGTACCTAGAATATAGAACCTTGGATACGTGATATCTGAGAGTATGATAGTTTCGACAGTTGAATGGGAGCGTAGGTATGTGCGTGACTCATTTGGATGGGGACTATGTTCGCCTCCAATATATGTGCTTTGTATTTATGGTTCGACGGAAACACCGAACCTACAGTCGTTTATACAATGCGAGATGTACCAGGACATGATAGCAGAGTATGCATGTACCGCAGCTGAGACTATGGGTACCGTATTAGTGTGTGTGTGTGAATATATATATATACATATATATATATGATGCAGTGATTAATATATATATATATACCTGACATATATTCTACTGTTTGAATCTAGTGGATAAGAAAGATAGTGAAATCTAAAATAACTTAAGTATTTGAACACTTAACTTTATTTTTGAAAACTCTTATTCGAAATAAAGATGTGTAAATATTGAATATGGTATTGCGTGGTAAATACGAGCGGGCACTATGAGTAATAATTTAGGGGACGGACGAATACTTTCGAACTAGTGAGTAGCATTAATTAGAATGATTTAGAGGGTCGTTAGGCGTGCACAATAGTTGAGAGGTGAGATTCTCAAGTGAGAGATCGAAAAGCTAACATGTACATAATGTTTGTTTTACAGCATCTTAAATACTTGTTAAACTGTTTTAAACTATTTTCACTTGCGCTTTTACCCGTTTCTTGCAAATCGGTTTTCTCTTATGCAAACTATTTTAAATGTCCAGCCATAGGGACGTAAGGCGTAGATTATCGGATGATTTGACGTGCTGCAGCTATTGTGGGAGTTGTAGGTCCTTGTTAATAGACGCCCCCACATCTATTTATTCATTTTCTGATGTAGTCATTTCAGTTAGGGCATGTTATCCATTCTTACTCACGATTCATTTATGAGATATTGTACTATTTTATTTTGGTTGATGGGATTTGGATTTATTATTCGGTTATTTATGTTGATACATTTAACTGGAACGTTTATTCCAGTTTGATTTAAGTTAGTCAAATGGTCATTCAATTACTATTATTTCATTTATGGGATTGGTGAATGTGATTAATGGTTTATATAGTTTCTTTTTAATTAAAGGATAAAAAGTTTTGACACCAGCTTAATTAACTGTTAGGTGACTAATATAGTAAATTTTTTGCGATAGTGATACTAAGAATGAACCGACTGGATATTCTAATTTAATGTAATAAAGGACCGATCACCGGTATTTTATTGAGTGGGGTGTCATAGGTGATATCAGAGCATCAGCCTCTAGTGTCTTTAGTATCTGTGCGGCTTATTATGTTTCATCTTAGCATTCTTTGATATAGATCCTTATTATAGGATTGTTGTATTCCTCTACGTATGCGATTTATGCTCTCCTACGATTAAATATAGTTAATCCAAATTATATGCGAGTTTGAGTATGGTTTGTACATCGAACAATATGGGACGACTAATGAGGGTTGTTAAAAGGACTGTAGGAGATGAGCTATGGGGCATTCAGGGAATGGTGATCGAGATAGGAGTCAGCGAAATTATGTCTATGAAATGATAAAAGGGACAAGAACTCTAGATAAATGACTTCCCAAACACTGTCATAGATAACAGTAGTGCAAATTCAGATTCACCCAGCGTAGTTGACAAAGGAGAGAGTTAGGGGGACTCTTTTGAAGAATTGCCTATAAGGATTTAAAGAAGACATGAAGTGTGATGGGATAATGGAAGGAGAGAATCCAAAGGGAATGGTGTAGGGTGGAGTGCAGTGACACTCATAATTAAATTTTGGGCGAAATGTTTAGCTCATAGGAGCATCATAGAGCAGTGATAACCAGTCACCACATATAAAGCAGTATATATAGAATTAAACGAGAGATTGGTTGAGGTTTGACCGTAAGATCTTCCCTATACTATTCAGATGGAGATGCGAATAAAATTACAAACTTATCATAAGTAGGTCAGGTAGAGACTGACCGTGAAACATAAGTTAATTTGTTTAGTGAACTTCATAACCGCGGAAGGGGATACGGAGAATAAAAAGGGTTTGTAAGTTGAAAAATGGATTTGTGGGTAGAATACACAACCATGAATGGGAGATACGACTAAGGTGACTAGTGCCGATGTCGTCAAAATCGTATATGTACAAGGGTACATCAACGCTTCCATGACAAGGGAACTAAGGGGATTAGAGAATCTAAACAAAGAACAACACTTAATTTAATGGTACCAGTGAGGCACCACAAGAGGGTATAACCGACAGGGGACCCATTTAAATGATTTAGATCATTTAAATTCATACCAAGTGAAGGTAGATTTAGTCTGGGACATCAAGGCTAGTAAGTAGTTCCATCGGGCCAGCAGAGTAAAAGTGATAACGGTGGTAGCGATCCGGGCGAATACTACCAGGTCCAAGATAAGGACACCCCAACATGGCTGCAGGACCAGAGATAGAGGAAAGACACATGAGGGTATCCTATGTGTGGTGAGTAAAGCCAACTGCACTAAACCGATACAAGATGAGAAAGTGAGAGCAGTCAGACTGGGAAAGTAAATGAAAACGATGCCAGTGAAGCATAGTAGTAGCATGAGAGAAATTCCCAGCAGGAGAATCGGTCTAAGAAATTCAGACCCAGAGGTTATCAACCTAAGAAATCATTGGTATTAGGTAGGATTAATAAGGTCCTCTATAGTAACAACAACATTCCTATTCCTCAAGACCGTTAGGGCCGAGGAGATGGAGAGGGAGGCCAGTAAGGCCAGGGCTAGAAGCAAGGGAGTTTCTTTAGAAATTTGTTATGGTTATAGAGTGACGGGCCATGAAGAAGGATTGCCCAAGACATGACATAAGGCAACCACAAGATGATCTTGGAGATGAAATTGTTAAAGCTAAACAATGGGTCAGTTTCGGTACGAGAGTTACGCTCAGGAACCCGTTGACCTAGGCCTGTAAACGGATCGAATTCAGACCGAATTAGGCAAATTCAAATCCATATACGTTTATGTTAAACGGATTTGGATCAAATCCGTTATTAATCGGATCCGATCAGGCAAATCCAAATCCATATCCGTTTATATTAAACGGATTTGGATCTGATCCGTTTATCCGTTTATGATAAACTTGATTTGCAACATTTTTATTTTCAACTCTTCATAAATTTACTTTGAAAATGTTCCAAAAAGAAAACATATAATGAAATAAAGAACTATTATAATAAATATTCAAAATATATATTTAAAATATTATTAAATATAATATATAATATATATATATATATATATATATATATATATATATATAAATATATATATATATATATATATATATATATATATATTAATCAGATCAGATTATTAACAGATCAGAGTATATGAATTCAAATCTACTCTATTTAATAAACGGATAATCGAGTAATCGAATAATTGGATTTTAGGCATGATCCATATCCTCTTAAATAGATCGAATTCGGATTCAGATAAAATCCGATCCATTGATAGACCTACGTTGGCCATGTAAGGTAAGCGAAAAATGGAGATAGAGTAATTGCCTTATCCTTATAAGTAGGCTATGATGTTTCGGGTGACATGGGTGAGTCACAATAATTGATTATTAACACACAAAAAAATTTGAGTGTGCATCGGAATTTGTGGGTACGCTGGCGGTAGTAGACTTAATATGTATATAATTACCATTAGGTAGCGAGACTTTTTGTGCCACCTGCGGGGAGGAGCAGGTGTGGACACTAAGAAATTTTTTATATTATGTAGTAATTTTTGCTCCTTTTAGGTGTTATAATAGTAGAGAATATTATTATTATATTGTGTAGTGACTGGATACCGAGGGTTTAAGCGATAGTAAAATGTGTGATAAGACTATTGTACTCATTATTTCAGGGTTAAATATATTGTTTTACGAGGCATCACCTGAAAGAAGGTTGAGCCTGCATATATATTGTATTGTATCGTAGACTTCGGTGAGTATGTTATCTTATTATATTCGATCCCAGTGAGTAGGACGTTTACTGATGTGATTCTGAGTATATTATCGAGCGGAGAGATATAGCTCGTTAACTATATAGTGCTGAGAACTTAGTGATAGTGAGAGAATCGTTTTAGAGGTCGTCTTAAAGATATGAGAGTGGAATAGTAGACTTTTATGTCCGCAAACGGAAATTCGGGGTTACATGTTATGGACTAAGGGCTTAACGGATCTCGATGACCAGCAATGTTAGATAGTAGTGTATCGGGGGAGTTCCTTGTTTGGATTTCGCTTTGCGAGACATCCCACGCATGAAACTTAGTGACCGTTGGAAGTTGAGAGATGTTTTGCCTTTAGTACATGGATTTAGTATCGTAGTTATTACACGTATATGTAGATATAACTATGAGTTAATAGTTATATTATGAATTAAGGTCGCTGGATCCGTATAGTGTTAAAGTGCAAAAAATGTTACTAATCATTGACACCACGAGCAAAACGGTGGGACAACCTAAGAGATAATTAAGTGGACAATGTAGTGTGGCTGAGTATGACGTTACCAAATAGTCATGTCAAGTACATGAGGTATAGTTTGAGATAATGTAACATGTCTAGTATGGTTGTGCAAAAATGCATAGCGTATAGGGTGTATGGATGCCCTAGTTAATCATATCTTCAATAATATTTAAGGGGAGAGGATGTGAAAAGGTTAGAATAAACGTAGATGCATGGATAGATTTGAAGTAGAACTGAATGAGACAAAGGGATAACGAAGTTACTTAGTGAGCCAGGGAAATCACTAGAGACTAAGGAGTAAAAGGATAAGAAATGATTATAGTAATGAAAAGTACAAGGAATGTACAATTTAAATTCTTGAGAATAATCAATAGTCACTCGGTGAAGAGGAGTAATAAGACGAGATCAACGTCATAATAAGATCTAAAAGATTTTAAAGTAATTCACAAGCAGTCGGGCATTATTATAGATATCTCCAACGAACAGATGGATCACGAGTTTGAATGGTAGTGTATAGACCGTCGGACTAAAGAGTACCATTATTGAAGGGAATCAAGGGACAACATAATGTTCCAAAATATTAAAAGATGTGGAATTATAGGTGTGATGAGAACAAATGATGAAGGGAGTTAACACATGATAATATTGGAAAATCTTTCTTTAGTAGATGAAATACTTTAGCCGTGTGTAGACAAACTCATATTAGTGAGAAAACGAAAATGAAATTTCAAAGTGTAATGAAAGCAGCAAGGTGAATTGTTAAATTAAAATGATGGAATATTTTGATATGTGATAACTAAAGAGAATTAGTCAATGGAATGGAACGGTAAGTGAAAACCATTGGACATAAGGATGTAGTTAGTAGAGACATAGGGAGAACAATAGAATGCCACTGAGATAGTGAAATTTCATGGGGTGCCACTTGATGTTGTGTTTGACCGAGATAAGATTTTCAAGCCTCAATTTTTGGGAGAGTTTTCAGGAGGCTATGAATACTGAGTTGCGGTTTAATGAGGCTAATCATCGGCAGACATATGGACAGACAGAGAGGACCAATCGAATGTTAGAGGACATGCTATAAATGGGTATCCTTAATTTTAGAGGAGGCTGAAAGAAACATCTTCCATTGGTGGAGTTCGCGTACAATAACTCATATTAGTTTACTATTAGTATGGCACCATTTAAGGTGTTATACAGTAGAACTTATCGTTCTCCTTCTTATTGGCTAGAGGTGGGAGACAATAAGTTACTCCAGCCGAAGTGTATTCAGGATACTTCGTCCAAGATTGAGATGATTCAGAGTCGCATACGGGTAACTCAAGATAGACAAAAGAGTTATGTCGATGCCAAATGGTTCTTCCGGGAGTTCTGCGTGGGGGACCAGGTATTGCTAATTGTATCTCCTATGAAGGGGATAATGAGATTCAACAAGAAGGGGAAATTGACACTAAGGTACGTTGGGCCATTTCCTATCATCGAGTGGATTGGGCCAGTTTTTTATAGACTTGGGTTACTAGAGCACTTGCATAGCATTAATAATGTGTTCCATATTTATTTATTGAGGATGTATCTCCGTTATGAGTCGGCTTACACTCATATTGCGATAGAGGATAATGATTTATAACCCGACGCTTCATACGAGGAGAGGCCAAGAATTATCCTAGATCACAGTGAGAGGAGATTGAGGTCAAAGGTAGTTCCACTTGTGCGTGTCCAGTGGGAGTATCATAATGTCGATGAGTCTACTTGGGAGCACGAGGATGAGTTGTGAAAAGATATTTAGAGTTGTTCTCTCTAGGTATACTTTTTTTCTCCAAATTTCAGGACTAAATTTTGTTATTAGGGGGGAAGTATGTAACACGTCGTAATTTTTAATGATTTTTAAATGTAGGATTAATAAAATTAAATGTGAGAAATTAATTGATAATTAATCCGAATTAAAATAAATATTAACTAGTGATATAAGGGTTAGTATTTATTGATGTAAAATATATTGAATATTACTTAGTGAGTAAAGTAATATGTGATTACGAATTTATTAAAATTTTTGGGACACATGTGTCATCCATATAGGGTCTCAGTTTAATGGAATAAAAAGTAATTTATTTTTAAGTAATCGAGATGATCATTTTGAGTGCACCAAAGTGTCCGTAAGGGTCGATATAGTCAGAAAAGTCTACCCATAGATTTAATTAGGGCCCTAGGTCAATTTCGAACCAAACCGGCATCTCAGGAGGGCATCTTGGTCATTTGTATTTTTGGAGAAATAATACCTATGAATTTTCTAAGTGTAATATATCTAATTTGAAAAGGGGGTTAGGGTTAGTTATGTGAGAAACAAAGAGAAGCTACAGAGAGGCTATAGAACCACCAATCCTACATCTTCTTGCACCACCACCACCACCACCACCACCACCACCAAAATTGTAGATCGCGGAGAGAAGAACACCAATATATCCATCATCTTCAATGGATCATACCTACCAAAAGAGGCAAGTGTTTAATCTTGCAAATTTACAGCATATATAATATCGATGTTTGAGTAGGTTGAATTAATTATGAAATTCATGTGATTTGAAAGAAATTCGGAAGACATATATCATTATCTTGGGTGCAATTGATATATAATAAGATCCTCCATGTAGGTAGTATAAAACTCACAAAATTATATTGAATCTTGATGAAGAAATTCGGGTTTTGATGGGTATGATTCAATTGTAGAACAATTTCTTGAATTCGAAGAAGTCTATGAAACATGGTAAATTAAACAGTCATTTTAGAAAAAAATTGAGCCATTTTGGTTCTGAAAATGGCTATTTTGTCCGCGTTGCCTCATAGAAAATACCGTTTTCGGCATTTGGTTCTCTGATACATTTTTTTTCTTCCAAAAACGACTCCTAAATGCCTCAAAACTACATTTTAAAAATATGGGCAGATTCGTGGAGTACATTTCAAGAAATAATATTTGAGTGGTTATTCCGTTGGAGGTTGCCTATATTGATTGATTGGGATTGATGTTATATAATAAGTACATTAGGACTAAAATGGATATTAGGTTTACATTAAGTGAGACGAATAAATATTGGGATAATTGAGAAAATATTCGTAATTGATAAATGAATGAAAAATCAAGAAGGGTGACATAGTGATGAGTGAACCTATGTTTATTGCCAATTGAGACAAAAAAAATAACTTATGAAAAAAATGAAAGGGTAACTAGGGCCCTTAGAGTTGTGTGAAAAATAATATAAATACGATGTGAGGTATAATTGAAATTTAATAATACATAGGGTATTTGATATATATATATATGTACTACGTATGGGACATATAGTATAGGTCGTGTGTGTATTTATGCTAATGATATAAGTATATAGGTGGTGTGAATACCTATTGTATGATTTTTTATGTGTAAGACATACCTGCACTACTTGCTATCGGGGAGGAGGTTTTGCGTAGTGGACGATCTTATCCTGATGACCCATAGGGGGGATTTTAGATTTGTACCCAGAATATAGAACCTTGGACACGTGCTATCTGGGAGTATGATAGTTTCGACGGTTGAATGGAAGCGTAGGTATGTGCGTGACCCATTTGGCTGTGGACTTTATTCGCCTCCAATATATATGCTTTGTATTTATGGTTTGAGGGAAATACTGAACCAATAATCCTTTATACAATGCGAGATGTATGTACCAGGACATGATGTCAGAGTATGCATGCACCGCAGCTGAGCCTAGGGGTGCCATATTAGTATATATATATATATATATATATATATATCATATATACGTGTGTGTGTGTGTGTGTGATATTCTACTGTGTGAATCTAGTAGATAAGAAAGATAATGAAATCTAAAATAACTTAAGTATGTGAACACTTAATTTTATTTGTGAAAACTCCTATTCGAAATAAAAGATGTGGAAATATTCAATATGGTATTGCGTGGGAAATACGAGTGGGCACTATAAGTAATAGTTTAGGGGATGAATACTTTTGAACTAGTTAGGCGGGGTAGCATTAATTAGAATGGTTTAGAGGTACGTTAGGCGTGCACAATAGTTGAGAGATGAGAATCTCAAGTGAGAGCTCGAAAAGCTAACATGTATATAATATTTTCTTTACATCAATTTAAATACTTCCTAAAATGTTTTAAACTATTTTTACTCGGGCTCTGACCCATTTCTTGTAAATATTTTTTCTCTTGTGCAAACTATTTTAGGTGTCCAATCACAGGGACGCCAGACATAGATTATCGGATGATTTGATGTGCTGCAACTATTTGTGGGAGTTACATGTCCTTGTTATTAGATGCCTCCACACCTATCCATTCATTTTCTGATGTAGTCACTTTAGTTAGGGCATGTTGTCCATTCTTACTCATAATTTATGTATGAGATATTATAATCTTTTATTTCAGTTGATGGGATTTGGATTTATTATTTGGTTATTTGTGTTGAGACATTTAACTTGAAAGTTTATTCTAGTTTGATTTAATCTAGTCAAATGGTCATTCAATTACTATTATTTCATTTATGGGAATGGTGAATATGATTAGTGGTTTATATAGTTTTTGTTAAATTAAAGGATAAAAAGTTTTGACACTAGCTTAATTAACTATTAGGTGATTAATATAGTAAATGTTTTTTGACAGTGATGCTAAGAATGGACCAACTGGATATTCTGATTTAATTTAATAAATGGCTGATCACCCAATATTTAATTGAGCGGGGTGTCACAAAAGTAGACTTAGAAATCCTAATTGATAAGTAAGTCAGCTTGAGGTGCTGCTCATACTGCTCAATTGGTTCACACACTTCAACAAGTGGAGGAAGAGGTGAAGTGTTTAAAATCTATTCCCAAAGAAGCTCAAAATCAGCCCCGAGACCCATCAAGAATTGGTAAACCTTTTTTTTATTCTTATCGAGATATAAAAGAATATGTAGCCTGCGCGATAAGACTGTGTATAATATCTAAGGGACGATATGAAGCAAACTCCTCCCATCTATGAGTCAGATAACTATAATAAGTTAATACTGAGTCATTGCCTTAAATTTCATATGATGTCTCCTTATAGTTTTATATATCCGAACCTTATTATGTGAATGAGAATACATACCAGTCATATCCTTCCACAGGTGAGGAGAAAAACTCATAATACTAAAAACTCTCATAAACTTTCGGCTCCATAGACTTGAAAATCCATCCCATAATAGTGAAGTTGGTGAGGATCAGATCTCAATTAGAACCCTAGCTTTATTACGAGCTAAAACCCTTGATAGATTCCCCTTTCCATTCTTTTGCCCATGTGTCTCGTCGAAGGGTGAGTCTAGTATTCCGCCCTTTCTGGTCGCTTGCTTTCGATTCCCCTACTTGACTCGTCCCTCCTACCTTCCCATTGCATCTTTATGCATGATGAACCTCGGGGGGGGGGGGGGGGGGAGAGCAGTGGAGTTTTCGCCTGTCCCTCCAAATTAGCCTATTCTTTCTTTTTCATCGGTGGGGGGATAATCCGTTCATATCAAAGGTATCTCATTCCTCTGGTTATCCACACTTTTTTCCATCCGTCTTTCATCGGTATTGAACTCAACCAGTGGGTCTCACCCGACTGTTCCTATCCCCGTGATCGACGGAGAATTGCGAATCTTGTGCAAAAAAGTCTATAATGCCAAGTGTGGATATTTTACCTTCATTCCTATCAATGAAAGATGATCCTCTATAACTAAACATAAGATAATGGAATCTAATCCTCTATTGAATATTACCTTGAATCGTATTTTTTGAGCCGATTAGAAAGATAGTTTAATAGATACCACAACGGGTGCAGCTCGACAAGAGGATACTTTGGATGCAAGAGATCGATTCCATAGGAGATTTCGATGCTAAAAAAAGTGAACCCTTGGTATTGGGATCTTTTCAAGAAGAAAATCATTTTTTTGTTTGATGCCAAAAAATAAACGGAATGATCTTGCCCACGATAAAAAATTCTCACCATTAAATAACCGAGCCATAACTTTTTTGTGAAAGGGAATTTGAGTTCATCATATCAAATGTAGTGCTCTTCTTTTCGGTAAGCCAAAGTAGATATAACACCAATAATTGTGGACTAACCAAAAACTCAAATAAACAGAGTAATAAATAGGATATCCAAAAACTATCATATAAAATGATAATAATTTGGCCACCAAAAAATTAACAGAGAAACGTCAAATAAATCTCTAGATCATAAGAGATGAAAGAAAGGTGAAATATACATTCAATTGCATATAATCAATGAACAAAAACAACTTCACATACTCACAAAAAAGAAAGTTGCTCCAAATGGATAAAGCATGTATAAAAATCTACTACATCACTAGTAGATAATAAAAATCTCTTTATTTAAGGGAAACCAACCCAAAAAAAGGGTTTAAAAACAAACCCATATGAAAGCCTTTTTTTATCTCTCATACGAACTAGAAATGTAGAAAGAAGATTGCTTGTATTCGAAATGTGTAAATTGGTAAGTATTACCCTCACCTTAAGTCCCAATTTATAGTATAATTGAGGGAACATAAGGAGGGGAATAAAGAGAGTGAATTAAGGAGAAGAAAACATGGAGAGGGAAACAAGGAGAGAAAAACATGGAAGGGAAACATGGGGAGCAATTTGTGCGTTAGTGTGGTATGTTTCCTAATTATTACCAAGGAGAGAAAGAGAGAGGAGCAAATAGGAGAGAAAGATGGAAAATAAAACGTTTAGAGAGGAAATTGAGGAGTCAGTTTTATGGACTCTAGAAATGTGGGAATTATTTGTTGGATAAGTTGTACTAAAAATATAGTTTTTAGCTTGGTTGAGGTAACTTGGAGACTAATTTTAGGTGGGATCCACACGGCAAACGTGACGAGTCAAAGTACCTACGTAACCCTCATCGCGATAAGAATAACGTGGTATACTCATTTGTTCAAAATGGTGAAAGAATGAATGAGAAATTTGGACTCGAAGTAACCCACTTGAACACAAGCTACTTGGGGTAATTAGTGTAGAAGTTTTGTGACACGTTGAAAAAATGTGAGAAAGTGTTAAAGTTAATATACCCTAAAATTGGGCCTAAACACTGGATATTTTTGGGGTATCCCAACTATATGAAGGAGAAATGGCCTACATTATGCATTGTTTGGCTTTGGACCAAAATCCCACACGTGGTCGCACGCCACTACCTGTCCGACCCGTGTATTAACTAAAAACTAGATAAAACTTGCAGCATTTTTATCAAAGTGTTTAATCGAAATCACGAACTGTAAGTTCTTATTATTTTATTTTCTTTCTGTTTTAGAAGAGCATAGTATTTTAATATTGTCATTATACAATTCTTGTTTTGACATTTATTTAGTATACTAGATATCATTCATATAAAAGGAAAATTATTTTTTTTATTAAATGATTATAGATATAATTTTTATGTCTCTTGGAATGTTTGCAACAAATTTTAGGCTCCCTATCTATATAAGAAATAACTATTATTGCGCCATATTATACACTAAAACAGCATTAAAAAAAAGGCCCTATGCAATTTCTCATTTGGCTCCTGCCCAAGACCGGCCTTGCATTGTAGTGAGTTACACTCAATTCAAGCATATAAAATTATGGTCACTTTTTGGTGACATTGAATCAAGTAAATAAGATAATGATATTAAGACATTGTAACTAAAATTAGCACCTAGTTGGAGTTCTCATTTGATAAATGCAAGTAGCTTGATAACTATATTTTAGCCATCTTGTGAAATTATTGAAAGTCTTTAGAAGAATGGTCCTAATGGTGTCATACGTGAGTAAGGGTGTTCGCAATACGGTAAAACCCCATACCGTATCATTTTGTACAAAAAATTAGTGGTAATGGTTTACATTTTTTATTTATTGAAATCAAAACTACCGAAACCGAAGTTACCAAATTTTTGTTGTTGATTTTGCTTTTAACATTTCAAAAATCAATTGATCGACGTACCGCACTGAAATCAAATACCAAAATTAATGTACTGAAAATACCAAAATAATATTACTGAACTTACGAAATTAAAAAAAAACAAATTAAATTAAATATGAATGCCTAAAGGATAAATCCAAACACAACCACACTTATTTTCTAGATTGTTATATACCTAGTGGTGGGTGACGAATAGTATGTTGTCAAACTCTGGTAGCTTCATTTCATTCCCATTTGTATGTAAGGTGGTTGAGCTCGACTCTAGACAATACTTTGCAATTGTCCCCTTTAAAAATATTGTAATTTGAGACGGTAACAAAAACGAAACAAAACCAAAGAACGTGAAGCATTGATGTTGTGGTTGTGTGTTGCAAATTTTATCCGTGGAACGTAAGGTACGCATATCCATAGATGAAGAGGTGGGGAGTGCAAGAAACAAAGAACGTGGAATTTTTTCATTTGGTTTGTTATTTAATATGACGACGTGGGTTGATATTTATTCGAGTTATTTAGATAATAGTGTAACATGAATTACAATTTCTAATGTTTATTTTGGAGTTTAATGTCTATATATAATTATGGAGATGACACAACTATGTAGGCCATTTTTATTTTTTAAATATGAATATAAAAAGTTTTGGGTAAGTGGTACAAAAACTTTTCATTATGTACTGAGTAGTACTAAATTTACCGTACAGAGAAATTTAACGAAATCTACCATATTTTTCGAAAAATCGATTTTACAGCAAAAAACGATTTTACCGATGTACAACATGGTTTGGTTTATGTTTATGGGCTGGTGTATGGATTGGTAAAACTTATAATTTTTGCTTTGATGATTTCAAAGTTGGTATGGTATTGGTATGCTCAATTTACGATCAAACCGACTGAAAACTAGTTCTATATGTGAGTAAGCTAAGGTTGCTATTATTGTGATGGTCTCACTTTTATTTGTATTCATCTTGCATCTATTAATTGTGGTTATTGGCATCACAAATGTAGTTTGTAAATTGTTTCAACAAAAATCTCACGACATCATAAATGTATGAATCTGTTCATAACTACAAAAAAATCCTTTAGAATTCGAGAGATAATGGCAACTCTGAAATACTTTCTTTGAGAGAATGGAATCATTTTGTAAAGAACATGGTCTTTGAGATACATGATATAAATGCTTCTTATAAAGTGAGTAGTTGTCATTTTTCTCAGCAACATGATGACATTACAATTCATCATTAGTATGAAGTTGATATATTTAATGTTGCAATCAAGTTTCATATAGTGGTGACAAATATTAGATTCTAACGAAGTATAATGAACTTCTTATTCTCAATTGTGCTTCGGATATCAGGGGTGATTATATATTAATTAAAATTGTTAATATTTCATGAGTTTGATATCTCCTATCATCCGAGTTTCTAAAATAATTAGTTTTATGGAGAAGTCATTTAAAAATACATTAGAATGTGACTTAAATTATGTCAATAAGGAAATTGTCCTCATAAAATTATTCTTCTAAAATCCATCCATCATTTATGAGTTATAAAAAAATAGTTAAAAAAGAAAAGAAAACAAGAGATGTAATATGCAAATAATTGAAATAACCTAAACACCCTAACATGTTTTAGTTAATAAACAATACTCTTAACTCTTTTAATTTCAGTTTAAAACCTTGACTGAAACTGTTGCACACACACATATAATTAGAATATAGATTTGTGATGAAGAGTTTCCCGAATAAAAAAATTTAGAATGGGATAAGGAAAAATAGTTAGTGACACATTATTTGATAACGATGAAACCACCAAAATAAAAAACCTCAGGTTCCTTGGTCCCAGGATCACACATGCACCCAAATCCACTATTACCAAAAATTAATTATAGATTAGAGTTCACCAATTTACAATGATTTAAACTAAGCAAATGCATGCCATACACCCAACCTAGTCTAAATACAACCCAACTTGATTGACAATCAGCAACCCAATAATATCCAAGCAGTGACAACTTGAACTCACACACAACTACACACCCAGTACTAGAAAACCAGTGATGTTGTGCAACACACATCTTTAGAAAAAAGATTTGTTTGAATTAGACCATAAAAAATATTATTTTATTTATAAAATAAGATTAAACACACCCCAGGATTTATCTAATTTTAGTTAACAAAAATTAACAGTTTGAGATAAAATAAAAACATTAACTGATGAAAGGTCCACACTCACAAACATGTATATAAAAGTGGTTTTTGTACAAGCCCAATACACACCAACTCAACCCAGATTTAACTCAACACAGATTTAAGAAGGTATACAAGTAAAAATCAGCTGTGACACAAAGATTAGATTAGTTTTAAACTAAGATCATTTGAGCCCAAAGATAAACACAGATCTAATCGAGACAATAGTTATGGCCTTTTTTTAGCTTGTAAGCAGGAGGAACAGCATATAACCAAACCAGAAGAAGTACCAACACAACACAAATTATATATAGGTATATATAAGTATATATTATATATATACAGTAGTATATATGACAATATATATATATATATATATATATATATATATATATATATATATATATATATATATATATATATATATAGGTAAATATATAAAACAGGAGAGATAGAAATAACTCACAGTGAAGGCCAATTAGATACAACAAAGACTCATAATCCACCACCGAAAAAAGAAATCACAACCGAAAAATGAAACCCTTAATCTTCCATAAGACCATATCTCTCACACTTCTCAACCAGTAAAAAAAATTTGAGGGGCGGCGTTACTTAGCATTGGGTTGTTGAGCAAGTAGAGGTAGGATTTGAAGAAATAAAAGAAACTCTCATAAAATATTTCAGGTACACCCAGCAAGCAGTTCATAAATCAGACCAGAAAAACTCTTAAATGTGTATGAGTTTTAAGAATAAGGTGAAGATTAAATACTGAAAACTTAAAGATTATATAACACATACACTCTCAACAATGGCGAATAGGTAGAAAATGTTGAGAGAGAAAGTGAGAGGAAAAGGGGTAATATGTTGGTTATGTTCCAAAAACCTGAAAACAAATTGCCTGATCGCTAACTATATAAATGAAACCAAAAATGGTAAGGTTCGTAAAGAATAAACTAAACCCATAAAGGTATAGATGACATTTCCTATAGGCGCTTAAGGGCACAAATGGCAACACATAAAAAGAAGAGATACATGCGTCTTTACCTAAGTGAGAGAAAGGGGCAAAAATGGGAAAACCAGGCACAAGGGTTGACTGTCCACACGTGATCAAATCGTGTGAACAAAGGAATACAATTTCATTGGATGAAATGGCAAGACTTGTATCAACCAAAGAAACACAAAATGGCACAATCTCAGCCATTGAAAACCACACACGAAATCATAACCATTCAATTTTTATTACAAAAATTTTAATAAACAAAATTGATTTTTGTTTATTTAAAGAAATGTGTAAACACTCAAAAACAGATATTAATAAATACAAACAAAAAATAAAAAATATTTTTAAAATACATGAACTGATTAAGAAATATTTATGAATATAAATATATATATTTATTTCAAACTTGTTTTTTAAGAATAAAAATAATATATCTAAAGGGAACACAAAAAATGTTGTAGAAAATAAAATAAAGTCTCAAAATTGAGACAATCAAGAAAGGCAATTTCAATCTCCCCCTTTGGCTAATTTTGAGACAAACAAGACTTTGAGAAAAAATACATAACTCAACTAACAACATTTTGAGCCCTATAAAGTACATAACTCAACTAACAACATTTTGAGTCCTAAATACAATTAAAAGAGTACATAACTCAACTAACAACAATAATTCCTAAAAATAGAAGAGTACATAACTCAACTAACAACAAGAAATCCTAAGACTCAAAAACTATAAAATACAATATTAAAAGAGTCTCAAATTATCCCCCCGTTTGTCTCAAGGGGACACAAAAAGGAAACTAAAAGCAAATTACATTGGAACATGGGTACTCCTTATTTGATAACCCAAGTCATCTTTCTTAATCCATCTTGCGTTAACATTTGGAGAAACAGTTTTCATATAGGCACAACTAGAAATAAGTTGGGGACGATTTGCAACAAAGTGTGATTTAAAAGAAATCCTCGGAAAAATTATTAACACTACTTTGTTGACCATTTAAGCACTTATAATTTTTTTTTGCTAAATGGCTCGTTTTAAGACAAAAATTGCATTTGTAAACATGCTTAATATTCAGCTTACTATTACTAGAAATATGAATATGCTTAACATTCTCAGTTTTTCTAGTTAGATTCCAATGCTTAAAATAAAACTATTCCAAGTGTCCAAATTTAGAACAAAAGTTGTAATAAAAAACTTTTCTTTAAGCACACTTGACATCATTACACTTGGTGTGCTGACTTTTACCTCCAAAATTCCAGTTTAAATTCAGCTTTTTATAACAAAATTTCTCTAAGCGTTCTATTTTAAAACAAAAGTTACACTGGAAAGCAGGCTTTGCATTCTTAATATTCCCAACATTTTGAATTTGCTAACTTTGCCTAAATCAGTTTTACTTTGTCCTAATTTCTTAAAGAAATTTTTTTCTAAGTGTCCAATTTTGTCGCAAGAATTACATGAAAACAAAGGTTTAGTAAAAGTGGAACATCCCTCATTTTATACATGTTTATAAGACATTTTAATTTCAGTTGAATCAGGAAATTGTTCCTTAAAGTTGACAAAGTTGGTTAGATCAAATTCTTTTCCCTTAAAACAAAGCCCTTTTGTAGGAACAAAACCAGAATAAGAGTTGGCTAGGTCATAACACGTATTCTGATTAATAGTCTTGACTGCATCACCAGCATTCCAATAACTCTTTAACTTTTTTAAAGTGACCTTCAGTTCCTTTTTACATTCATCATATTTATTCAAAATAGCCTTAAGTTCAATTTGAGATTCACCAAATTTATGCAAAAATTCCTTGTTTTTAATTTCTAAAGAGTGATTAAGTTTAGTTAACATGACAATTCTTTTCTCTAGAAACGAAACATCGTTTTCAAGTTCACCTACATGAAAAACAAATTCTTCAGTTATAGACTTGATTCGATTGTTTAAAATGTCATTTTTAGCCATCAACCTAGATTTAATTTGAACTAAATCAGGGCATTACTCAATTATATTATCAATGGAATTATTACTCACACTACCTTCTAAATTTGTAATCACGCACCCTTCTAAAATGATTGAATCATCTACATTTTTAGATTCATCAACATCATAAAAAATACTACCAATATTAGAAAGGGAAGTTATGGCAGTAGGGTGATTTCGAGCAGGTAAGTCATGAGAAAAATTCATAAAGTCTAACTCACGATTATTTACATGTAAATCAGAATCATCAGAAACAATAGATAATCTATAAAAAATGTTCTCTGACTTAATATCACAAAAGGATGCAAAAGCCATAAAGTTTTTATTCACTTCATCATTGTCACTATTTGAAATATCATCCCACGTTATAGAAATATGGGCTTTACTAGAGGATTCCCCTTTAGATTTGGTAAAACAATTATTAGCATAGTAACCAAACTTATTACATTTCTTACATTGAATATGACTAGTATCTTTGGTAGGATTTAAAATCATTTGGTTTCTTCTCAAATTATTTATCAAAAGACCTATGAGTATAACTAGGTTGATCTTCTCTTGTAGTAACACTATTTCTAAACTTGACAATTTTTTTTTAAAGTGGTTAGAAAATAAATCAATTTCTTTGTCCAAAGATTTGAGAGTAATGGCAAAATCGTCAATATTTGACAAGGAAGAAGAAAAAATAAGATTATTTACATTTGATCTAAAATTCAACATGCTTTGTTCAGGAACTTTTCCTCTTTGTTCATCTCTAAGGGAGTTTTGTAGTTCAAAAGTTCTAAGTTTACTACACAAAATATGAGGGGTATAACTATCTAAATTATCACCTATAGTATGGGAAATTAAGTTAAAACTCTTAGAACGAGACCTAAGGATTTTATCACATATTTCACAATCACTATAAAAAAACACCATTAACATGTGAATGATTAATAATGTCTTGCAAATTAAGGTAAAAATCATTAAATTTCTCTTTATCTTTCAAAAAAAAAGAATCATACATTATAACTAGCATTTGAGACTTAGCTCTTTCAACCCTAGAGTCTCCTTCATAAGTTGTCATTAGAATATCCCAAGTCTCTTTTGATAAGGTGCAAGATGAAACTATTTTAAATTCAGTTGCACCCATCGGTTGCAAAATGGCATTTTTGCCTTTGTTGTTATACTGTGGACACGTCTTTTCCTCTTTAGTCCATTCAGAACGGGGTTTTTTAACAAAAAATTTAGCATTGTCATCACTAGGTTTAGAAGGGGCAGAAAAATCAGTTTCAATGATTTCCAATACCTCATCTCCAAATTGTTTAAGGTGGGCAATACCTCATCTCCAAATTGTCACCATCAAACACGGGAGGACGTACTGAAGAACGATTTTTATCACCCATAATAAAAGTTTGATATTAATTTAAAAAAAAAGACTTCAGGATCTCTGCGGAATAAAAACTTTAAAAAGTGAGTCCTGAAGCTCTGATACCACTTGAAATAACCTAAACAACCTAACGTGTTTTAGTTAATAAATAAAACTCTAACTCTTTTAATTTCAGTTTAAAACCTTGAGTGAAACTGTTCTGTACACACACAATTAGAAAAAGATTTGTGATGAAGCTGCCCAAACAAAATAATTTAGAATGGGATGAGGAAAAGTAGAATGTGACATAGTATTTAATAACGAGGAAACCACCGAAATGGAAAACCCCGGGTCCCTTAGTCCTAGGACCACAAACGCACTTAAGCCCATTATTACCAATTATTAATTACATATTACAGTCCACCAGTTTATAATGATTTAAACTAATCAAATACAAGTTGTACACCCAACCTAGTCTAAATATAACCTAACTTGACTGACAATCACCAACCTAATAATATCCAGGTAGTGACAACTTGAACTCACACACAACTACACACCCAATACCAGGAAACCAGTGAAGTTGTGCAACACACAAATTTAGAAAAAAGATTTATTTTAATCAAAACATAAAGAAAAATTATTTCGTTTATAAATAAGATTAAACACCGTTTAATAAAATTAAACTATTTAAGTAACTCCGAACAGTTTTTTAAAAAAACTCTTTTCTTAAAAACCAAAACTAATTGAACACAAGATGTGTTTTATAAAAGTATGTACGAGATCTATTCAAGATTTGATCAACAGGTTTATAAAACAGTTTAAACAAACTTTAAACACAGCACAACCAAGAATGAGATGAGAAGATGTAGGAAGATTAATAATAAGATTTTTTACGTGGTAAAACCTCGCCTAACTGAGGAAACATCCATGACTCCCTCTACGGAGTAAAACAAAAATTCCACTATAAACAAATTTAACAGTTACAAACTATATAACAAACATGCATACAACTCAGACCTATATAAGTTTAGGAATGTACACTCTGGTGTCCTTATAACTTCTCTGCAGTTCTAATTGTTAATGTTGTTCTCCCAGTTTGTTAACTTCCAATTTGTTCAAGCTCTTTACATCGACTCTTTTTTTCAAGATCTTATTACCAGCACTTTTTGTGTGGTAGAGTGAAAGTGTTTGTGGAGGTGCTCTCTAACACATGCATGCACACACACACACACAGACACACTTATTATGTGCAAACAGTCTTAACAAATTACATATAAGACTATATGCTGTGATTTTTCTTTTTCTCTTTTCTCATAAAACTTAACCTTATTTGACCTTTATAACAATCCCAGAATCCACGACTATCTTGCTCAGAAGACGTATCAAGATCTTAATCAATCTCTGTTTTGAAAAGATTTTTGAGATTGAAAATCACCAAGTGCGATTCCAAACTAGGTCAAAGGTCTTGTTTCAAGAGAACTAGAAACATAAAACATTATTGTTGATTTCAAAGTTAAAAACATTTACAGAAAGCAAATCAACAATATATTTCTCAAGTTGAGAAATAAAAAATGCAAACTAAGTGTAATATACCATGCAGAACTCACATCTGAAATTTCTATATACCAGAAAAATAGATCTAAGAAAATGATTAAGTTGGAAACAAGATCTAAAGAATGAAGAGGTTACAGCAACAAACCAACTCTCAAATCACCTCTCAAACACTCACACACTCAAGGTTGTGTTTTGGAAACATACAGGGGTTTGAAGGTTTATATTTGGTTTGAACTGTTTAGACGATTTAGGGTTAGGGTTAGGTTTTCTAACTCTTTCTCTCTCTTCTGGTTTCTCTCTCTTTTTTCTCTCAAAGGACGAAATGGCAAAAGTCTTCTAAGGCTGAGACGAAGGGTCCTTTTATAGGAGGCTGAGAATATTCGAGAATGAAAACCAAAATCAAAGGTTCAGATTGAGTCAAGATGGATTGACTTTAATCCAAGGGTTCACGCTATACGGTGATAAAAATTCTCCTGATTGGTCAAAAAGGGGTTCACAGGGATTATAAAGGGGCGCATGCAGATCGTTGATAAAAAAGATCTAAGGGTTGTAAACAGGCGCTGGTTTACACTCTATGAAGAAACACACTTTCCACCAATCAGAAAACAACAAATGTTTGCCAATGAATAGAGATAAAACGCGCGTATGAAAATAATTAAATGTGCACCCTGAAGTATCTGCCGCTTTTGGATTCTACCCAAAACAACTTTAGGCCAATTAAACCAACAATATGAAATAGTAGATTGACCCCACAAACTTTTAAAACCAAGGTTTAATTAATAAAGCCTTATTTTAAAAAGTTTATAAAATCCCAAAAAAATATTTAAAAATCAATATTAGGGATTTAAACATACTCATATGTACACACATTTATATGCAATATGACATGTATATAATTCATTCTACTATGTGTGAGTGTTGGCAATGAGGTCTAGATCACTTCAATCAATGATGAAATAGTAGTGCAAGCTCTTAGGTTCTTTGGAATCTAGGTTAGATATAATTTTATCACAATTTCCAAACTAGATGAACACTTATACAATGTAGACTCAAGTGAGTCAAGAGTATAAGATGCTTCCATCTCCCCCTTTGGAAATATGAGACAAAATCTCCTTTGTGTTATCTATAATTCATAGGGCAACAAAAGAAAGGAAACATATTCCTATAAAAATCTATTTACCCAAATTCTAGAAAGCAAAAGTACATAACTCAACTATTTACAATTGAATACCCTATCACATCAGTTGAGAATAACTGTACAAAAACCTGCAATGAATCACTAAGATCAAGCTATTTAGCATATGTAAAGAATCATTAGAGACTCAAATTTCTCCCCCATTTTGTCTCAAATGGACAAAGGGAAAAAATAAAGAGATCAAAGAGATTAATCAGCACACACTATACCAATAGATTTACGCAAAGAAATAAATCGATTGTAATCTAAAGGTTTGGTAAACATATATGCGAGTTGCAAATCAGTAGGAAGATAATTGATTTCTAATTCCTTAGTTTCAACTAATACGCGTATAAAGTGATGTGTTATTTTTATGTGTTTCGTTCGCGAGTGTTGAACAGGGTTTTTAGAAATATTGATCGCACTTTGATTATCACAATAGAGATGCAATTGGTTTTCTTGAATACCATAATCACTTAGCATTTGTTTAAGCCACAGTAATTGAGCACAACAGCTGACCGGCAGCTATGTATTCAGATTCGGCTATTGAGAGTGATGTGCACTTTTGTTTCTTAC
This sequence comes from Sambucus nigra, assembly GCA_949130495.1. Classification (NCBI taxonomy): domain Eukaryota; kingdom Viridiplantae; phylum Streptophyta; class Magnoliopsida; order Dipsacales; family Adoxaceae; genus Sambucus; species Sambucus nigra. The sequence continues at coordinate 593,003,999 of OX422208.1, forward strand.
TACTACATCCTACCAAGTTATTACCTATATTATAACATGCTCTTGATGTGCTTTTACTATCATCAGTACACCCAGCCCAGTCAGCATCAGTGTACCCAATTATAGTGCTTGTTGTGTCATTAGTGTACCAAAGTCCTAGATTCAGAGTGACTTTTACATATTTAATGATTCGTTTAACAGAATTCAGATGGCTCTCTTTAGGGTTATTTTGATAACGAGCACATACACACACAGCATACATAATATCAGGACGCGAGGCAGTAAGGTATAGTAAGGTTCCTATCATACTACGATATAGAGTTGGATCTATGGATTTTCCAATTTCATCTTTAGAAAGTTTTTTCGTAGTACTCATGGGTGTTTTAGCATATTTAGCACTCTCAAGGCCAAATTTCTTTACTATCTCTAAAGCGTACTTAGATTGCGAGGCAAATAATCCTTCTGAATTTTGTTTGACTTGAAGACCTAAGAAAAATTGCAACTCCACCATAAGAGACATTTGAAACTCCTTATGCATAATTTCAGAGAAGGATTTTACTTCTGAGGGAGAAGTTGATCCAAAGATAATATCGTCAACATAAACTTGAGCAATAATGATGTGTTTGCCAAAATGTTTGACAAAAAGGGTTTGATCATTTCCACCTCTTTTGAAACCTTTATCTAAGAGGAAACTGGAAAGACGCTCATACCAAGCTCTAGGTGCTTATTTAAGGCCATACAAATCCTTTTTAAGACGAAATACGTGATTTGGATATTGAGGGTCAATGAACCCTTTAGGTTGTTCTACATAGGTCTCTTCAGTCAATATTCCATTAAGGAATGCAGATTTGACATCCATTTGGTAAAGTGTAAAATGCAAGTGGCAAGCTATAGCAAAGAGAAGACGAACAGATTCTAAACGAGTAACAGGAGCAAAAGTCTCATTAAAATCTATTCCTTCAATTTGAGAGTATCCTTGAGCAACTAATCTAGATTTATTTCTAATGATTATCCAACTTTCATCAGACTTATTTTTAAAAATCCAACGTGTGCCAATAACTTTTTTGTGATCAGGCCGAGGTACAAGATACCAAACATCATGAATGACAAATTGAAGAAGTTCTTCCTGCATAGAAAAAATCCAGTGAGAGTCATTCAATGCCTCATTTACATTCTTTGGTTCCACTAGGGAAACAAAACATGCATAATGTGCATAATTTCTTAGTTGGGATCTTGTACGCACTGGCTCATTAGGGTTACCAACTACGTTATATATAGAATGATCTTTAGAAACCCAGTTAGGTACTTCAGGTATCTTAATTGGTAATGAATCATTTATTTCATGAGAGTCATTTTCTAAAATGTTTGTAGGCTCTTCCACAATAGTTGATTCACCAGTCTTACTCTCTACAGTAGTGTCACTCACAATTACATTTATGGATTCCATCAAGGTTTTAGTGTGAAGATTATACACTCGATAAGCTCTACTGTTAGGCGAGTATCCTAAACATATAGCTTTATCTCCCCGGCTCTCAAACTTGGACAAGTGTTCCCTATCTTTCCACACATAGCAAGTACTACCAAAGGTTCTAAGGTACTTAAGATTGGGCTTTTTCTTATACCAAAGTTCGTAAGGGGTTTGTTTGGAATTCTTTCTAAGATAGACCCTATTTATGATGTGACACGCAGTACGAATAGATTCTACCCAAAAATATTTAGGCAAATTCTTGGCTTGTAACATAACACGTGCCATCTCTTGAAGTGTACAATTCTTTCTCTCGACGATCCCATTTTGTTGAGGAGTCTTAGGAGCACTAAACTTGTGTTTGTAACCATTATGTTCACAATACTCTATTATACCAGTGTCTTTGAATTCTCCACCTCTATCACTACAGATTCTATTTACTTGAGTGTCCTTTTCATTTTCAATTCGAAGAAGTATTTTTAAGAAAGTTTGAAAAGTGTCAGACTTTGTTTTAAAAAGGCTACCCAAGTAAATCTGGTGAATTCATCAACCATAACTAAAATATAACTGTGTCCACAGAGACTAACAGTTTGGGAGGGACCCATTAGGTTCATATGGATGAGCTCCAAAGGATTAGAGGTAAGAACTTCATTAACTTTCTTATGAGGTGCCTTAACAATTTTACCTTCCTGACAGGAACCACAGACAATGTTAGGAATAGGTTTGATTTTAGGAACTCCTCTAACTATTTCTTGAGAGGTCAGTCTACTAAGATTATCGTAATTTATATGACCCATTTTGTTATGCCATATATCGTTGTCATCCATTCTAGAAACATTATAGATTTCAGAATTGTTCATGACAGTATAGCAATTGTCAGGAGTCCTGAATCCTGTAATTATGCATTCACCTTTTTCATTTAAAATTTTACAATTGTTCTTTGAAAAGGTAACAGTATGATCTGAGTCACAAAATTGCGAGATACTAAGTAGATTGGCCTTAAGACCTTTAACTAGAAGAACATTTTCAAGAACTGGAAGTCCATATTTTGGAGAGTTCCTTTGCCTATGATTTGAGATGATACTCCATCACCAAAAATAACTTTTCCACCAGCAAAGATGGTTTTGTTCAAAAGTTTTGTATCATCCCCAGTTATGTGCTTAGAATATCCAGAGTCTAAATACCAACCAGATGATGTGTGTTCAGCTTTTAAAGCAGTAATAACTATGTTACACTTCATCTGAGGTAATAGATCATCTTTTCTAACCCAAATTGCTCTAATTTTCATTTTGCGCTTATTAGCTCTCAATTGATAAAATTTTTGAGCATTCGATTTTTGTTGAAAAATGTTTAGAGTGTGATTTTGAGTTTTATGAAAAACATGATCATTTGGTTTAGGAAAGTGCTTAGGGATCCTTCTAGGAAATGTTCTTTTAGGTTTGGTCTTTCTCTTCCTATAATTAGAGTTTTTATCTGGTTGTCTAGGAAGTATATAATTATTGCGGCTCCTCCTAGAATAGTTAAAGTTCTGATAGGTAGGAGGATAATAGACAGGTTTAACAAGTCTCCTATCATAGAAACTATCAAAAGAGTGACCGTATATATCACAGTAAGAGCAATAAAGATTGATCAAGGTTGGGGTCCCCTTGGGAAAGTCCCTAAACAACGGTTTTGAGGAATTTTGAGGTTGAACTCTATTCCTAGGTAGGACAGTCTTGAATGCGGACTCACTCTTCCTAATAGAGGGGCAGACGTATTTAGCTTTAGGTGAACTTTCATGTTTAGAGAAACTTGATTTCCCAATGTTAAAAGTTTGATGTTTTGACTCAAACTCAGTTTTTAGGGAATGAAAATCTGGGCAGGTTTCAATAGGTCTTTTACCTCCTGACACAAACTTGATAGTTTTGAAAGGTTTTGTTTGTGTCTTCAAATTGGGGTAGAATCCTATTTCAGTTCGATCATCAGAATTGGTTTTTGATTCAGCAACAAATTCATCAAAACAGTTTGAGTTATTTTCAAATTTTGTAAATTTTTTGAAAACAGTTGTTGTCTTTTTTTTAGTTTGTTCCAATTCTAACAATGTCCCTTTGTATTTTTTCTCCAGAGTTTCATTTATTTCAGTCAAATTTCTGAGTTTTTGATCAAACATTTTTATTTCACTTTCATGAGTCAGACATTGGGTAGTATACTCTTCAGCATTCAGTTTGACCATTAGGCTTAGATCTTCTAACTTCTTAGTGAGATCTTTCACAATCTTTTCTAGTCTAGTGCTTTTCTTGAGAGTTTTAGCATAGAGTGTGTGAATATCTGGAAGGTCTTCATTGTCCGAGTCACTAAGTGTAGTGTGTGAAGTGACCCCTAGGGCTTCATTCTTTGGACTCACACACCCATTGACATCGTCATTATCAATTTCCCTTTGACTCACACACCCCGAGGAATAAATAGCAATATTCTCAGTAATCAAAGCATCTAAACCAGTAACAACATTATTCAAAACATCATAAGTAGAATTACTAGATTCATCCTCATTAACAAACACAGGCATATCATCATTATAGATAATTTTGGCAAAGAAAGACATGCAAGGGTCAAAAACATCAGATGACTGAGGTTCCTCATTTTCAGAGTCACTTTAATCATCCCATGGCTTGCAAATGTTGGCTCTAGTGTGTTTGTTTTGAGTGTTCAAGTTAACTCTACAGTCTTGTGCAATGTGTCCTAGTTTACCACATCTATAGCATTCAGTCTTTTTAAGGTCTCTGTTAGGTCTAGTGTGAGAGTCCTTGTGATTTTTGTCATGGCTTTTCTCATGAGGTCTGTGATTAAAGGGAGTTGGATAATTGGACTTGCCTTGTTTATTTGCCATGTTGTTTCTAAATTTAATGATATTCTTAATCTGTTTTGACATTAAGGCAATCTGATTGTCCAAACTCTCTACATCGCATTCCTCATCAGAGTCATCATTGGAAGTATTAAACTCAGGCTTAATCAATTTAGAAGAGAAGCTTAGATTGGAACTAGTCTGTTTCCTATGGGACTGGGTCAATTGCTTCTTAAATTCTAGTTCCATTTCCACAGTTCTTAATTTACTACTGAGTAATTCAGGAGTGAGATTTATATCACACATTTCCTCAATAGCATATCTTTTATTGTCAAATTTCTGTGGTAATGATCTTAGAATTTTAAATACAATTTCTTGTCTGTCATATGTTATCCCATTAGCATATAGTTTTGTCACAATATCAGTCAGGTTCATGTAGAGTTCATCAAATGACTCAGTCTCAGACATAATTAAAGAGTTATACTGTTGAATGAGCATTTGAGTTTTAGCAGCTTTAACTCTAGTGTCACCTTCATGAGTAGTAACCAAGGTGTCCCAAGCTTCCTTAGAAGTGGTACAGGATGAGATTCTTTTGAACTTATGTTCATTTATGGACATAAATATGGCATTCTTTCCTTTGTTATTGTTGCTAGAAACTTGTTTCTCTTCTTGTGTGAACTCACTTAATACTTTCTTAACCCTCTCATTACTTCCTTCAGTGGCTTGTTTTGTAGGAAAAATGTATCCATTTTCAACAATGTCCCAGACATCATCTCCCAGAGTTCCTTGAATGAAAGAAATCATTCTTACTTTCCAGTAAGCAAAATTGGTTCCATCAAAGATAGGAGGTCTGGTCAAGTTACCAAATCTTTCATTTTTCTCGTCCATATTTAATTTTTAGAAAACAATTTCATAAACACAGGATCTCTTTAAAAGAAGTTTACAAAGCTCTGATACCAATTGAAATTCTGTTACTAAAGCCGTTTAATAAAATTAAGCTATTTAAGTAACTCCGAACAGTTTTTTGAAGAAACTCTTTTCTTAAAAACCAAAACTAATTGAACACAAGATGTGTTTTATAAAAGTATGTACGAGATCTATTCAAGATTTGATCAACAGGTTTATAAAACAGTTTAAACAAACTTTAAACATAGCACAATCAAGAATGAGATGAGAAGATGTAGGAAGATTAAGAACAAGATTTTTTACGTGGTAAAACCTCACCCAACTGAGGAAACATCCACGACTCCCTCTACGGAGTAAAATAAAAATTCCACTATAAACAAATTTAACAGTTACAAACTATATAACAAACATGCATACAACTCATACCTATATAAGTTTAGGAATGTACTCTCTGGTGTCCTTATAACTTCTCTGCAGTTCTGATTGTTGATGTTGTTCTCTCAGTTTGTTAACTTCCAATTTGTTCAAGCTCTTTACGTCGACTCTTTTTCTCAAAATCTTATTACCAACACTTTTTGTGTGGTAGAGTGAAAGTGTTTGTGGAGGTGCTCTCTAACACATGAATGCACACACACACACACACACACACATTTATTATGTACAAACAGTCCTAACAAATTACATATAAGACTATATGCTGTGATTTTTCTTTTTCTCTCTTCTCACAAAACTTAACCTTATTTGACCTTTATAACAATCCCGAAATCCACGACTATCTGGCTCAGAAGACGTATCAAGATCTTAATCAATCTCTGTTTTGAAAAGATTTTTAAGATTGAAAATCACCAAGTGCGATTCCAAACTAGGTCAAAGGTCTTGTTTTAAGAGAACTAGAAACAGAAAACATTATTGTTGATTTCAAGGTTAAAAACATTTACAGAAAGCAAATCAACAATATAGTTATCAAACTGAGAAATAAAAAATGCAAACTAAGTGTAATATACCATGAAGAACTCAGATCTGAAATTTCTATATATCAGAAAAATAGATCTAAGAAAATGATTAAGTTGGAAAAAAGATCTAAAGAATGAAGAGGTTACAGCAACAAACCAACTCTCAGACACTCAAACACTCAAGGTTGTGTTTTGGAAACATACACGGGTTTGAAGGTTTATATTTGGTTTGAACTGTTTAGACGATTTAGGGTTAGGGTTAGGTTTTCTAACTCTTTCTCTCTCTTCTGGTTTCTCTCTTTCTCTCTCTTTTTTCTCTCAAAGGACGAAATGGCAAAAGTCTTCTAAGGCTGAGACGAAGGGTCCTTTTATAGGAGGCTGAGAAGATTCGAGAATGAGAACCAAAATCAAAGGTTCAGATTGAGTCAAGATGGATTGACTTTAATCCAAGGGTTCACGCTATGCGGTGATTAAAATTCTCCTGATTGGTCAAAAAGGGGTTCACAGAGATTATAAAGGGGCGCATGCAGATCATTGATAAAAAAGATCTAAGGGTTATAAACAGGCACTGGTTTACACTCTATGAAGAAACACACTTTCCACCAATCAGAAAGCAACAAATGTTTGTCAATGAATAGAGATAAAACGCGCGTCTGAAAATAATTAAATGTACACCCTGAAGTCTCTGCCACTTTTGGATTCTACCCAAAACAACTTTAGGCCAATTAAACCAACAATATGAAATAGCAGATTGACCCCACAAACTTTTAAAACGAAGTTTTAATTAATAAAACCATATTTTAAAAAGTTTATAAAATCTCAAAAAAAATATTTAAAAATCAATATTAGGGATTTAAACATACTCATATGTACACATATTTATATGCAATATGATATGTATATGATTCATTCTACTGTGTGTGAGTGTTGGTAATGAGGTCTAGATCACTTCAATCAATGATGAAATAGTAGTGCAAGCTCTAAAGTTCTTTGGAATCTAGGTTAGATATAATTTTGTCACAATTTCCAAACTAGATGAACACTTATACAATGTAGACTCAAGTGAGTCAAGAGTATAAGGTGCTTCACAAGTTTTATCTAATTTTTGTTAACAAAAATCAAATATTTGTGATTAAATAAAAATAGTAACCGATGAAAGGTCCACACTCACAAACATGTATATAAAAGTGGTTTTTGCATAAGCCAAACACACACCATCTCAACCCTGATTTAACTTAACGCAGATTTAACTCAACATTGATTTAAGAAGGTATACAACTAAAAATCAGTTTGTTACACAAAGATTGGATCAGTTTTAAACTAAGATCAGTTGAGCCCAAAGATAATCACAGATCTAATCTAAACAATAGTTATGGCCTTTGTTTTAGCATGTAAGCAAGAGGAACAGTATAGAACCAAACCACAAGAAGTACCAACACAACACAAATCGTATATATATATATATATATATCTGTGTGTGTGTGTGCGTGTGTGTGTGTGTGTGTGTAAATATATATATATATGTGTGTGTGTGTGTAAATAAATATATAAAACATAAGAGATAGAAATATTTCACAGTGAAAGCCAATTAGATACAACAAAGACTCCAAATCCACCACGGGAAAACGAAATCACCACCGGAAAATGAAACCATTAATCTTCCACAAGACCAGACCTCTCACACTTCTCAACCAGTAAAAAAAATCGAGGAGTGGCGTTACTTAACAATGGACTGTTGAGTAAGTAAAGGTAGGATTTGAAGAAAGAAAAGAAAATCTCACAAATTATTTCAGGTACACCCACCAAGCAGTTCGTAAATTAGACCAGAAAAACTCTCAAATGTGTATGAGTTTTAAGAACAGGGTGAGGATCAAATACGAAAAACTCAAAGATTATCTAACACCTACACTCTTAACAATGGTGAATCGATAGAAAATGTAGAGAGAGAAAGTGAGAGGAAAAGGGGCAATATGTTGGCTGTCTTTAAAAAATATCAAAACCTGAAAACAAATGACCTGATCGCTAACTATATAAATGAAAGAAAAAATGGCAAGGTTCGTAAATAATAAACCAAACCCATAAGGGTATATACGACATTTCCAAAGGCGACTGGGGGCACAAACGGCAACACAGAAAAAGTAGGGATACATGCATCTTTAACCCATGTGAGAGAAGTGTGCTAAATGGGAAAACCAGGTACAACGGTCGACGATCCACATGTGATAAAATCATGTGGACAAAGGAAGCCAATTTCATTGAATGAAATGGCAAGACTTGTATCAACCAAAGAAACACAAAATGGCACAATCTCAGCCATTGAAAACCACACACGAAATCACTACCATTCAATGTTTATTACAAACATTTTAATAAACAAAATTGATTTTAGTTTATTTAAAAAAATGTTTAAACACTCAAAAATAAATACTAATAAATACAAACGAAAAATAAAAAATATTTTAAAAATACATAGACTGTTTATGAAAACATTTATGAATATAATTATATATATTTTTTTCAAAAAAAATTTAGAAGAATAAAAAATAATATATTTAAAGGGCACACACAAAATGTTGTAGAAAATAAAATAAAGTCTCAAAATTGAGACAATCAAGAAAGGCAATTTGAATAATAGACTAATATGTCTTGTACAAACTCTTGCTAAAGCAACAACATAACGAGAATTTCCAACTATGGAGTTTGTCAAACAACTCTTTATAATAAGATGGAGTATGACTTTCTTAATTTTAAAACATTTGAAAACTACGAATATAAATTTAAAATTTTTGAAAATTACCACAAATATTTTTAAAATCTGGAAAATTCTAAAAAAAATAATTCTGAAAATATATTTAAAAATACTAATAACTACTGAAAAATACATTGAAAATCAAAAAAGACATTTAAAAATATGAAAAATCATAAAAAATACATAGAAATTAGGAAAAAAAAGTATGAAATGGCAAAAAAGAAAGTTATAGCAAAAATGGAAATTATATTTTAAAATACAAAATACTCTTGAAAATCATTTGAAATTAGAAAAATTACAAAAACATTAATTAAAATTCTAAAATTTACCAAAAAAACTTTAAAAAATCTGAAAAGAATGTAAAAATCATTTAACAAACACAAATCTTGAATAATGAAAAAGTAGATTTCCAATATAAAAAATAATTTTCCAACAAAAAAAACATTTCCAATAAGTAAAGAAGAGATTTCTGATAAAAAATAACTGTGAAATCGAAGAAAAAACTGATTTTTAATTTAAAAAAAAACTATTAAAAGGGAAGTTAATTAATAAAGCAGAGAAAACAATAAAATATCAAAAAGTAAAAAACATGATATAAAAAACATGAGAAATAACAAATTTAAATGCATAAAAGAAAGAGGTAAAAAAAAAACAGAAAATGTCATACTAGAGCAGATCACTCAAAAGGTTTCAATGAGAATCGGTTGTGGGATAAGTAGAATTACCCCCCGCCCCCCCAAAAAAAAAAAAACATTAAATACAACACCAAAAATCAAATTGTATAGATTGGTAGTGCATGCATATATAATCAAGTTGATTATGCAGAAATTTTAAGTTGTACAGAAATCAAATTGTACCAAAAATCAAATTGTAGAGAAATTTCAAGAGAGAGATCATATGGTAGCGCATGTATATAAAATCATCATCAGGTTTAACATAATGAAATGGGTAAATACATCCTCACGCCTCTCCCCACCATCACCCCCACCAACCTCCCAAGCCCCCATCCCTCATCCTCACCCCCGATTGAACCCTCCCCCTCGAATGCCTCCTCCTTCCCCCCAGCCCCGATCGAATGTCCCCTCGCCCAACCCCAACCCCAGATGAATGGGAGTGAGATAGGGAGTAAATGCGAGGTTTCTTACAAAAAAGGGTAAAATTCTCAAAATGTTTACCACTTGTGATGTCACGGTATTAAGGTTAAGAAGCTATTTGTACTCGTTTTTAAAGTTTCGGGAGTTAAAGTAAAAAAAACTAAAAGTTTGGTCGCGAAGATATGAGGGATAAAGTTGAGGGTATCCAAATATAATTATTCCTTTTTTTAAAAGACTTATGCAGATTATTATATAGTTTTTTTTGCACATTTTCATTCCACATTTGACTAAATACACGTACAATCACACTCTTTTATATAGTGTTGCATATATAATTAAGACATATATTAAAGAAAAATTCTACATAGCTCGCATTATGCAATCGCATAGGGACCGCCTTGTCTATGTGACAAGGCTGCTCATGCTTCTCATGCCCAATTGAAATGCCAAGTAAAAAACACATGATGGCAAGGGCGGATCCAACCCTGGGCAGACCAGGGCTGTAGCCCAGGGTAAACTGAAAGTCAACTCACGGTATATAAGCTACTTCCTCTATCAGACTAATATTGCCCACCCAATTGCAGTCCCAACTGAGTTCTAGATAATGCAAGGCATGAGATTAATCCCGCTACAGTTTGATAGAGTGAATATTCCAACTAATTAGACTCAGTCCAAGAAGCTTCTCCGAACTCCATGAACTCCAGTTGATTCTGTTAAAAAATTTATTTTAGACTTATTCAAACTCTCTTATTTCCCTATAATATCTCTATAACTGTTATCAGTTATAGACTTGTAGACTTGTATTCCTCTATATTTGAATGAAATGCACTCATGCTTAGTGAGTGAAAAAGACCACTAAGAGTCCTAAAGAAATTAAAGAGTTTTCATAGTTAACTGATGTCATTAACCCCACTACAGTTAACTGATGTTTCTTTTTATAAGACATCTTGTGTTTTACCTTTTCACTAAACTAAAATGACACTATGAGGTGTTCATTCTCTTATTGGCCACTAATAAGAATAAAAATAAAAATTGAGTCTCAATAAATTTGATTGTGGGACTCCTAGTTTTAAATTAGCATGGTATGTATTATAAATTTTCATTGATTTGTAGGACTTATTAAACATTAAGAAATTTATAATGTAATATTTTAAATTATATTTTATAACAATAAGTCCATATAATGAGTTGTATTTTATTGTTACCGATCAATTATTATATTCTTAATGTCATGAAGAACCCTTAATATATTAACTTTTTTATTGAAAAAAATTATGTTCGCGCACAATTTCTTTTTTAAATATTTAGCAATTATATTTATTTTTTAAAGTTAGAATATTTTTAATTGAAATTGCACAAGTATCAAGTGTGTTTCTAGTATATATATATATATATATAGAGAGAGAGAGAGAGAGAGAGAGAGAGAGAATTTGTAATGGCACGGATGCCGATTTGACTTATTTTCGATGTACTCTCAACCGACAATTGATAGAAGGTAGCGTGGGAGAGATGTGTGGTTAGATAGTACAACTCAAGAATATCAGCCCACCCCTTAAATGAATCCTGGCTCCGCCCTTGCATGATGGTGAGTTAACTTTTATAAAGGGCATAGATTATTTGCCTTAAACATTGAGATAAATACAAAGGTTAAAGATGTTTTTTTTTTTCTCAAAAAACAAAATGAACTAATTTTATCTTTACACTAGTAGGCTCTAAAAATCATACTCTATAAAAATACTATAAAAAACAAAGTGAGCTATAATTTTTTATATATAATATATATCGAAAGTTTATACACTATAAAAACAATCCAAAAATATTTTTTTACAATTGTTTTAAATTTGGACTGCAAATTTGAACCTCATTTTAGGACCTTATCTGGTTCCGTCTATCATGTCATGTCATGCAACACAACAAAAATTAAGATTTTATGTCTTGTCGTATCATGCAACGCTTTTTTATATCCGTGTAAAAAAATAAAATTACATCTCGTATCATGACATGAAATTTTATTTTTTACCTAACACGAATACGACACATGAAGTCTTATTTTTAATTTAATGTTCGTGTTAGGTAAAAAAATAATTTAATTTCATGACACGACATGGAGTCTTATTTTTTACACGCAAGCAAAAAACGTGACATGTAAAAAAATATTTCAGGGTTGATTTTTTTTTATAGAGTATCTAAACTTTCTATCCATATCATTTAAAAAAAATCGGCCCTTTAAAAAATCAACCCTGAAATCTTATTTTTTACTATCTTTTCAAAATTGGTCTACAACTTTTAATCTCATTGTAGGACCTCACCTGATCCTATATGTCGTGTCACGTCACGCGACATAACAAAAATTAAGATCTCTTATCATGTCACGTTTTTTATTTGCATGAAAAAAATAAGATTTCATGTCGTGTCACGTCACGTCATGACATGATTTTTTTTTACGTGATACGAATACAACACATAAAATCCGGCATACAAAGCATCTAAACATTCTACCAATATCCTAGAAGGTATGTAGAATGAACTTAGCTTGAACACGACACAATTAAAATTTCCAAAAAAATCTTTTTTTTACTTAACAGGAACACGAGACAATTAAAACTATAAAAAACACCAAACAAGATTGTTTTTTATCTACCATGAACATGATGTAAATAAAACGCGACACAACATGAATTCGTATTTTTTTTATCTTATTGGAACAAGACACAATCAAACTCTAAAAAAAACCTTATTACGACACAACAAAAATTTAAGATTTCAAGTCATGTCGTATCATGTCACGTTTTTTGCATGTGTGTAGAAAATAAGACTCCATGTCGTGTCATGAAATTAAATTTTATTTTTTTACCTAACATGAACACGACACATATTGCATATAATATGTGTCATGTTCGTGTTAGGTAAAAAAAAAAAAAAATTCATGTCTTGTCGTATCATGTCACATTTTTTGTTGTGTTGCATGACGTGACATAAAATCTTAATTTTTGTTGTGTTGCATGACATGACATGACATGACAGGCGGACCAGATAAGGTCCTAAAATGAGGTTCAAAGTTGCAGTACAAATTTAAAACAATTGTAAAAAAATATTTTTGGATTGTTTTTATAGTGTCTAAACTTTCTATATATATTATATATAAAAAATTATAGTTTACTTTGTTTTTTAGAGTATTTTTATAGAGTATGATTTTTAGAGCCTACTAGTGTAAAAGATAAAATTAGCTCACTTCGTTTTTTGAGGAAAAAAAACATCTTTGACCTTTGTATTTATCTCAATGTTTAAGGCAAATAATGTATGCCCTTTATAAAGGTTAACTCAGCATAGCGCCGATAATATGAGCTCTTGAGGATGAAATTGTCCATAATTCATCCAAAATAATGTGTTTGGATCCCATTAATTGTGTTTGTGGGTCAAAATGGTTTGAACGATCCAATAAGATGGTTTGTTGGCGGGTCATTAGGGGGTCAAAATGGTTTTGGACCCTCACAAAAATAAAACTCAAATTACTAAAAAGTTAAAAGATTTTTTTTATTCAAGTATTTACTTGTATATTTTTTTTCAAAATTATTATACCATATTTATTTGTATATGGTATAATAATTGTTTTTTCAAAAAGAAAAAGCGGCCCAACCCGACCCGACCCGAATTTAATCCGACCAAACCCGCCCAAATTATTATGTTCGACCCGCTTTTGACCCACCCAAATTTATCCATATCCATTTTTGACCCGTCCATAACCGCCCATTTGCCACTACTAGACTCAGCATCATGTGTTTTTTACTTGGCATTCCATTTGGGCATGAGAAGTATGCGCAGCCTTGCCACATGTGGTCCCTATGTGGCTGCATAATGCGGGGTATGTAGAACTTCTTCATATTAAATAGTCTCTCCAACTTTTTTTAATATACGTATATTCCAAACCTTTTTATTTTGCACCAAAAAATCCTTCACCATGTCAAAAGGCTTTACCATGCCGCTGACGCGCCCTTCAAAAATAAGAGAATAAAAAAATATTTGATACAAAATAAAATATTTGGACTAAATGCGTATTAAAAAATATTTGAGGGACTCTTTGGTATTTGATCCTCTAATTAACACTAATTTGAATTTTTTGGCTATTGTGTAAATTTAAACAAAAAATTAATATGTTTAAGTTTTGAAGAAGGTGATATAAAATTCTGGACCCACCATAGTTCAACGATAATCAAATGCACTAGCATCAACTCTCATTCTCAATCTTACAAAGAACAAAGGACTAATGTGAAAACAATCCTTCTCTACCATGTTTTACCAAAACACACACAAAAAAAATCTTTCCCTAAAAAGATTTCTCAAATCAAATCACAAGTTAGATCGGGTTTTAAATATTTCATACATTATTCTATCAATAATTGTAGGCCGGCATCCTAATGTGACACCCTAACGTGTCGTATTCGTATTGATTCGTGTTTGAGCTCTATTATTGGTGGGCTCTGAACACGAGTCAATGTAAGTGCAACCCATCAAGATATCGCTCCAAAATGTATCGATTTTCGATGTCAGCGTAGAATTACTCTTATTCAACAAGTGTCTCTAGCGAATACCACTTGCAAGTGTGTAAGATTTTTCAAACCAATCCTCCTCTGTGATTTGATGCGAAAAATCTTTAGATATAGTTTGCAAAATTCTTTTGGAGGTGACTAGGATTTTTTGACATTTTCTATCAAACAAAAACCATTTGAAATTTAATATTTGCTTAAAAATTCATTAGAAATGATTAGTAGCATCCCCATGAATAACGAAGCGGGCCATACAAACACTACACGGGGTATTCATGGCATCCAGATCCTGAGTAATAATGTGATGCATCACAATAAAGCTCAAAACTAATAAAGATCATAATCATAACAATAAGGAACCCAATTGAACCTTTTTCTTCAATTATTTTCCCTTTATGGGATCTAACTGTACTTCCTCTCATGGATAACATGATTAGAACACTTCACTATAATCATATTCAGAAGCAACTAATAATTGATATAGATTTGGATTGCTAAGCTTCTTTTGCTTAACTAAAGTGATCGACTTTGCATTGCTAACATTCCTCAATTCCACATGCTAACCTTTAATTATTTTTTATGCGGCAAGCTCTTTCCTTTTATTTTTATGTGGCGTTTGTATATTAAAGTAAAAATCAAACTTTAATCAATAAGGAAAAACACTTGAACAATGTTTACCTCGCATGCAATATATATATATTTTTTAGTTTTTTGACTTGAGTATGTTCATAATTAATTTCACTGAAAAAATAAAAGTTCTAACATTTACATTGAAAATATTACCTTTCACATGCTACCAAAAGTTCTAAAACACCAAAAATACCTTATTTTCATGAAAAACGATAGTAATCAAACGGCCCATAAACAAAAGTAACTTACTTTACTTATAAAAAAAATTACTTCATAAATCTAGATCATACAAAACCAAAACTATGAAACACATTTTTAATATTTAAGCTACTATGTGAATCACGTTCAGGGTCTAAGTTGATTTGAGATATGAGACGATCCACAACATCATATCTTACCCAATAGCCAATATATGGACATAACACATTATAAATAATGGCAAGCATCATGCAATGTTGGATGGAAACAGTTAGTCTGTCACTAAGGCTGCTCCTCATCGGAAGCCAACGGGGAGAAGATTCCTAATATTAGAAGAATGTGATAGAAATACTCTTTTATAAAGATATTATTTGATCATTATGGAATAATCCTATTTAAATGTTGGATTAATTCCAATATTTATTGAGTTTAATTTTTAGTTGTTAATATTTTATTATATTATTTGTGTTTTATTTTAAACATAGTTTGGGTTTTAATTTAGAAAGTAGAAACATGAGCAAATGGGTGTGAAAGATATGGGGAATGCTCAAAATCCCATATTGTCCCACATTGGAAGAATACTACAAAAGGTAGTGGTATATCAACTAAAGGACAACTAAGATTCTTAGTTGACAAGTCAAATAAGAGGCTATGATCCTACGCATCGCGGTGGTGCTTAAGCACCACCAATCGCGACACGCGTAAGCGCGTAAGCGCGACACGCGGCGCGCGAAAGGGCGATTGGGCGACTTAGGGCGCATTGCGCGCTTTGACGCGCACGTGCGCATCGTCGCTTGGAGCGTGGGAGCGTGGGAGCCTAAAGTTTTGACGAGGTAAAACAGATCAACGGTTGTGATTAAACGATCCGATCAAAGGGTTTAAAATCCGAAACGGCTTGATCTAAACCGTTAGATGAACTCGTAGCGTTTCGTGTAGGGGATGTCCATTCGCTTACAATGGGACGCCTAATCTGAACCGTTAGATCGTAGCTGTTCCAAACAGGCACGATCCAACGGTTGCTGAGTCACTCCATGAAGAGTTGTGACTGTTGAAGAACAGTCACAGAAATGGCTATAAAAAGAGTTCCAGACCTCTGTTTTGGAAACCGAAAATTGCTAGTTTCTCCTCTCTCCGTCCTCTATACTTTGGCATTATCAAGTTACAAATTCAGAGTGTTCTCGGGTTTGATCAAACAGTACATAGTTTGAATCAAACAACTGTTCATACTGCATTGTATCCTGAAGGCAGGTTCTACAAAACCCATTGTGTACTCGCGGTTCTGGTTCTGTCTCAACCGGATTGGGAGAAATTTTGCCTAAAAGAAAGCGTTCCAAGAACGTGCCTTGCAGAAATTAATTATTATATTTCGTTCTTTCCATAAGAAATTTCCAACATTATATATCTTATTAGATGAGTTATTAATGTTGTGGTACATGAAAGCGATCATGCTCCTGAATTAGTGTGTGAGCCCCATGACTCGCTGTTGGTACACTTTATATATTGTGATTAAAAAATCACATCAAAGAGTTTTATGGAGAAATCGAAAAATAAAATCATAAATTAATTAAGTCTACCGCTCAAAATTTAATTATTACCTCAAAATCGAGTGTTTTAATCTTCTTATAAAAGGGTACTCAAGTGGGAGAATTATTTTCCCCATTTTTAGCCAAAAGTTGAGACAATTATGGCTAGTGGGAATATAAAAAATTAAGTAGTGGGAACATGTGGGAGTGAAAACCGGAGGGCCAAAGATTTGGGTAAAAAAGAGGCTAACTTTCTTTTTCAAAGTTTACACCTTTAAACAAAAGTTCCAACAATCCCCCACTTGTAAATTTTGAAAAATTATTGAGCAATAATAATTAATAGAATTGTGCATAAGCAAAGGTGTTTTTCGACTTGAACCTTTACGTAGTAAAGATGATTCAAATTATACTAGAGTAACTCGTAGTTTTGAACTCTATCTCTAACAACATCCCACATACAACTCTACTTGGGTGTAGTTCTCACGCCAGCACGTTACGGCCATGTGCTTCTATCCCAGTATGTGAACGCTCTAGGGAATTTGCCCAAAATTACCATAGAAAGCGACCAAACTTCCACATCTACATAGGTGAGTATATCAAGGATACTCTTGTAGCTTGGAACCCCACTCAAAATAGAGCTATAGATCTCCATTAAGAGTTATAATTAACTCAATCTTAACTCGCTTCAGGATATCATGCTCCATAGGGATGGACTCGGAGTAAAACCCCGTATATAATTATTAGCATGATTCAACACATATCACCGTGACTTGTTATTACCATTTGAACTTATTTCTTGGGATCTACAGTCTATAGGTTGTGTTACCACCACAAATGATTCAATATTAACACGCTTTAGTCCGATCCCTTTCTAGGTGTTAAACACCTTCTCCCGCACTAGTCCTTTCGTCAAAGGATAAGTCAGGTTCTATTCTCATCAGTCCGATCATAATCCACACTCACAACTCATTAGTTTTTAAATTCTCAAACTATGTTGTGCTTATGACATATTTGTCGTTATTTTCGTTATGATAACGATTCTAAAATTTTACAATAGCCATGGTTCTATTGTGGTGGATAAAATGACTGTGTCAGTCTCTACCATAAATGGTATCTTATAATAGGTCTTTTAACCTTTTATTTACTCACTAGCCATAGCTAATGGTATCACCATATACTCCATCATTAATTATGCCAATAATTAATATTTCTGGGAGTTCCAAAAAATAGCAACATAATATGTGTTAAACACATATCTATTATTGATTCAGAATCAATTCTAGGTTCATGGTTTTTATCAAAATACATAACCTTTCTCAATAGCATAAGAACGCACTTTTTAATTATAAACCTTCATAGTAATCCCACAAAAAAAAATATTCCAAGTCAACTGTATTTAGTAGCTCAATTGAGACTACTTAAAATGTTTGCATATTCATCTTTTCTTATCACTATATATAGTGTTCTTATACTTGGATCATGTGGAGTACAAAATGGTTCATAATAAGCATATATCTAATAAATAAATTTTCTTGTATTTGAATGTACTCGATCAATTAATTGATCCATATAACCTTGTAATATTAACAAGTACTATTCTTGTTTCATTGAAACTCTTTATGCTAACACTTTGACTTAGCATGAATTTGGTTTTCTAGGCAACAAAATATTATAACCAAATATTAGCTAATCATTCTTGCATAATAAATAAGAGTGCATTCATATTTCAACATGCTTAGTGATAAACACGATTCATAATATTCTCAATTCATTCTCATTTAATAATTTATCAAAATACAATGCAATTTATTGGTGCCTTCCATATTAATTTTTCAACTTCAAGTTGGTCCATATAAGTTGCCTTACATAGGTCACCATTCGAAAAACACTATTATATATATTTAGTTTCTATCTCAACATCATATATAATATCAATGGCATTCAAATTAAATGAAGCTTCTTCATTTTCATGAGAATAATTTAACGTGCATCATGTATAACTAAGTTATATTGATGAATTTCGGCTATTAAATAAGGCTCATATTCATAAATGATAAGGGACTCAATATTCCTTCAAATGGTGTGTATACACCTTTTTATCTTAAAGTTATAAGATAACTCAATTATAAACTAATTTCTAGTTTATTCCAAGGAATTCAATCAATCATTTATGACATGACTTCTCTAAGGATTTTTCGAATCCTTTTCAATAACATAAGAAAATTTATATTTTTAACTCATAACTCAAAAAATAAGAGTTCTCTTGAATACCAAAGTTTCAGATTCTATTAAATGTTCTTTAATTATAGTTGAGAGGTACTCGATTGAGTGCCCCCACTATTCTCTAGGTATAGCAATTAGAAGCAACATATAATGTGCCCCCACTATGTCTTCAATTCATAAAATAAAATCTAAACTTGTGAGTTTCAACATTAAATAAGAATTAATCTTATTTCTTAAATAAATACATGCTTAATGTCATCATGTATAGCCGAATAAAAAAATACATGTTCATTTGTTTTAGTCATAAATTCAGATTTTCAAAGGTCTGAAAGTCACATATAGATTATACAATCTGTTTCATAAAAAATATAATATAAATTTTTTCCAATGTATACAATGATACTGCATATTAGAGTTTAAACCTCTATTCCAAATCAAAGCATACGGTCAAAAAAATTTTACCCAACTAAATTATTTCTACACGCGCATGAAGAACACCAAATTGATTCCAACATAACAGAATACAATTTTATTATATACCTTTTCCAACTCATATAAATGAATAATACAAAGAATTATTCATATAAAATTCTAGCGTTTGCACTCCAAACTCAAATATTGTATAAGTCATTATACAATTTCTATGAAATTCATCTTCCATAAATTTGAGTCTAAATTTTTAATTACTTCATAAATTCTTGAATAAGAAATTTATAAAGGCTTCAAAATATTTTGAATCCGTTGGGAACACGACGTGATACATTTTTTTTTAAGAAAATGTTATCCAAAAAATTTGTTCAAACGGAAAAACTTCAAGTTTGAAATTTCACCACGACCAAACCGCTTATTGAAAATTTATGAAAATTTTCAGAATTCATCCTTTATGAGTCTATTCTTATCCAAAATTAGAATCACTCAAAAATATTACGTACAAATGAAGATAAACTTGTTTTACTACAAGCTGTCCAAAAAATTCAGCATTGCGCATCCCATTTGAAAAAAATCATAATAAAGTATATACAACTCTTTTTTCAAAAATTTCGAAGCCCAAAATTTATAATCTCAACATACTACATGCATGCCAAAATTCACGAACTTTTAGTCTATATATCATCAAAAAACTCAGATGATATTCCAACACAATTCATAACAAAAATTTCAGTTTTTTTCATCATCGATCACTTTAGTGTGGTTGAAAAATATCAACTACACTTTCACATAAATACTTCAAATATATTTGAACAAATTTCTTTTGTACTAAACATAGCTCAAGGCACAAATGTTTATAACTTATCCTTCGAATCCATATAACAAATGTTCATTTGTTTTCATATAACAAATTTTCATTTGTTTCCAAATATCAAATTTATAATTTGATTCCATATAACAAATTTTTAATTTGTTTTCTTAACCACAAGTGGCTCAAAATTAATTATCCAAAAATAATATACAATTCCATTTCCAACAATAACATCTTATGTGAAATAATATTTCACATTCATAACTAAAAAAATAGGATTGACCTATTTAAAAGTTTTCCATTTAAGGGGTTCATTTTTGTTCAAATTCTAATTTCTCACGAAATTATTGATCGATTTCGAATTGACAAAAAATATTGAAATTTATATATCTACTTCACAAAATATAACATTTAGGAAGTTCAGGGGCTAAACGGTCATTTCTAGAGGTAAAAGGTCAAAATTATAATTTCTAAACATAGAAACTTAGTTGGCCTTTTTTCATTTCGACATCATAAAAATAATCATATATGCCCATAAGATTTATTTTTCGGTCTTCATGGTAGACATAAATCGTCTTAAAATTGTTGGTACACTTTATATATTGTGATTAAAAAATCACATCAAAGAGTTTTATGGAGAAACCGAAAAATAAAATCATAAATTAATTTTAAGTCTACGGCTCAAAATTAAATTGTTACCTCATATGATTATCGCATATATGAACCGCATGCGTGAATTCCAAATAAATACTGCACAATAAAAATAAACAATATTACCTCAATTGTTTATAAATTCGTCGTAGACGATTCTTGGGTTGAGTCGCGGACTAAGTCGCTCTCTTTAAGACGTTTCGCGGCTCTACCCTCTTTGTGCAGGTAGTCTACAGTCACGCCGTCCCCAGGATAAAACAAGTCAGAATCACCTCTGTATCATATAACCATGCACCGTAGTTATATATGTCTTCTAACACCCATTCCAAATTAATTGCTCAATTTCTTAATTTCAGTTTGTGTAGACAAACTGTTCTAAAATATTTTAGGGGAATAAATATTTTCATGAAGAAAATATTTTCAGTCTTAGACAGAGAGAATAGTGATTTCCAAAAAACTCGATTTTTTTTTTCTTTTCTTCCAAAACTAAACTCAAAGTTTTTTTTTTTCAAAACCACACTTGAGAGCTGTTTTGTTCTTGATCTCTCTACATATATCTCTTTCGCCGGATGAGACAATCTTCTTATAAAATGAATGCAGCCAAAGGGTACTCAAGTGGGAGGATTATTTTCCCCATTTTTAGCCGAAAGTTGAGACAATAATGGCTAGTGGGAATATAAAAAATTAAGTAGTGGGTACATGTGGAAGTGAAAACCGGAGGGCCAACGATTTGGGTAAAAAAGAGGCTAACTTTCTTTTTCAAAGTTTACACCTTTAAACAAAAGTTCCAACAATCGCATTAATGATTTGCTTAATGAAGGTGTTTATGAAAAACCATTTAAGGATGACTCAAGGATTATTGCACGCTTTATGATAATTATGGATCAAGTGGGAGGCTGTTAGAATTATTTTATATAATTCTCCATTATGTGCTCCATAATTATATTAATTTTAATAGTCACTTTAGTTAATGAAAAGGTACTCCAAATACCAAGAGTCAAAATGACTCTTGGATATCTACCTTGATGGACGCTTAATATTTAAGTGACTGTTGAAAATTTAGGTCTTGTCCCTGCCTATAAATAAGTGACTGATTTTTATCATTCACACACTCTAAAGTGACAATATATTGAATTTATAGGAAATGGAGAGAAATCTAAATTCTCAAGGAGAGTAAATTTCCAAATACCCTTTTGGCCATACTGAGAGATCTAACCGTTGGAATGCATTAGAATTGGAGTATGTTCTTGCTATATACAAGAAGAAGCTGTGTTCCGAAATTCAGGTCGATCAGACATTGTTAATGTTGACTTATGTTCCGCGTAATGCTTATATGTGATAATCATGAAGATCCAAGATCCTTGTATTAAGAACATTTGTATGTGAAAATTTAATCAAATTAATGTTTTCTTGATTAATATTATGGTGTTCATAAAAATTATTTTACATGTGGTATGAGAGCTAAAGTTTAAGATTTCATGATTTTTCTATATTGATATTTGCCCATAATGGAGTTTATATTAAATTAATTTTTGTGTGTGCCTAGGATTTTTATTTTTTTGTGACATTATTTTTGTCGCCTATACCCACTAGTCGGAATGTGAAAGGTTAAAATTTGATTGAAATTTTCTGAAACTCCTATGGTCGATTGAAAACGTTGAAATAAACAAAATTCATTGTATACAATGGGCCCCACCCCAGTTTTATGTTTTAACGTCGTTTAGACATTTAAAAATGCGTTCTTGCCATTTTTGGTAATAATGTCAACGCTTATAACTCTTGTTTAAAATTTGATTTTGTGATTCCGCAAATTGGAGAGTGATCCTTGAGAATTTCTCTACATCCCCGAGATGCTAACTCAAATATTTTATTTTTGGCAAAAATTACGATTTTTCCAAATATTATGTATTTTTCCATCATGGGGGCTGTTTTCTTTGTTCTTGGTTTGTCTAATATTCATGCTATGTATTATTTGTATTGACCAAAAGGTTCAATATAAAAATTTGAATATTAGATGTATGATAATGGGTTTGACAATATTATTTCGGTAAATTAGATTATTGTGCATAATCTATTTTTGGTGGTTCAAATATCTGAATTGATGTTATCAGTAATAATATTTATATGATATTGGATGGGGAAGACATTAAAGTGTCTTTATTTGTAATTGTAAATATAAATATTCTATTATTGTGTATGCATCTATATTTGTACCCTTAATTATACATTAGGTTTTGAGTATAATTTTTTTAGGGCACTAATTTTACATAAATAATGTTTACGACAATATCTCGTTCCAGAAAATTGATTTTTGAATTCCACAATTTATTTTGAGATTTTGTAGTAATTATCTACATCCCATTGTGCTAACTTTTTTTTGGGCAAAAGTTACGATTTTGTCATATATTATGCATGTGTTTTCGCTATGGGAGTTGTTTTATTTATTCATGAATGTATGTTTGTGTTGGATTAGAAACCAAATACATGTTATGATCATTTCGTGAATATTGAATGTTTGAATATATTTTTGAGACTAATATTCATATTTTACGTGCATTTAAATGCCAAACACGAGTAAAACATATTTCATATGGTAGAATATTAAACTCGTGTTATTATTAATATTAATATTTTGATGAATCTCGTGCCAAATACTAGCAAATGATTCATATTATTGAATATTATGGTATAGTTAATATTCATATTTTTATGACTCTCGTGCAAAGCACATGCCAATGATTCATAACATTGAATATGGAGTATATTAGAATTTAATATTCATATTTTTATGAATCTCGTGTAAAACACATGCCAATGATTCATAACATTGAATATTAAGTATATTAGAATTTAATATTCATATTTTTATGAGTCTCGTGCAAAACACATACCAATAATTCATAACATTGAATATTAAATATATTAGAATCATATTTTTATGAGTCTCGTGCAAAACACATGCCAATGATTCATAATATTGAATATTATGTTATTATTAATATTCATGTTTTGATGAGTCTCGTGTCAAACATAGACTAATGATTCATATTATTGAATATTATGTTTCGTATTTTAATGAGTCTCGTGCCGAACACAAGCCAATGATTCATATTGTTAAATATGATGATATTCGTATTTTAATGAGTCTCGTGCCAAACACAGGCGAACGATTCATGTAGTTGAATATCATAATTATTATTTATTCTAATTCTAGTACTCCCATTAAGTTGAATTAAATGTCAAACCTAGGCCACAATTCATATGTGCGGATACTAGACTTATGATTTCATTGCATGCATGCATATTTGAAAGCATGACTTGCAATTTTGAGACTTATAAGTAGGTATTCATTCAATTTAATCAAAGTCCAAATAAAGGCCGAGATTACATGTGAAGATATTATACTTTTAGTAATTTCAAATTATCCTAATGTTTGTTATAAGATTAAATTAAAGCGCAACACATGCTGATATTTGAATCAAATAAAAATTGGAAATTTTGTGAATATTAAATAATTGACATCAAAAGTTATATAATCATATTTACAGATGCCACTAGTGTGGTAGTTATGATTATAACTGTATTGTGCATAAATATGACCATGAATAATTTGGGTCAATATTTCTGATTTTTTACCCATACATAATTGATAAAGAGAAAGTAAATGATTCATGTTTTTCATTTACTATTATATGTGAACCCCTTGTCTATTTGATTTTCACATTAAGTATAGTTTTTTTTTGTGAATTTCAAATTATGAAATAGACAATTATAAAATTTATTCATGTATTACGGGTATTTTAAACATGTATGCTTATCTCTAATATTTATATAATGTAAGGATTGGTGTTCGTTAAAGTACTCCATCCCATATTAGATAAATATTAGACTAATGCATTGATATCATGCATATTTTGGATTGCATATGGGTACATGTATGATATTGAATGCTAAGATTTTTGATGTTGCATACATATTATTATTTATTCAATTATTGTGATTTAGTAGCCTACATGTCCAATTACAATTATTGAGCAAAAATTAAATGGTGATATATATTTTTTGAGAAGGCAATAATGGTCATCAAATATAGATGTCATTATTTCTTTTATCATGATATCACCAATCAAGTGTATGAAACCCAAATATGAATAATTTGACTTGTGTATATAAGTCTTTACTTAATGTAATATTCATATTATGAAATATTTGGTAGTCACCACAGTGACCTAACTATAATAAAAATAAATATTAAATGTAAAGATGATAGCAATAGTAACCTCTAATGTTTATAATTGTGGAGTATATTGAGTTTAATTATCAAACAAGATTGCTCCTTATAGGGAGTTGATTTATAACATATACATTATTCAAGTATATATCATGTATATTTAATACTCTAGTATCTACAAGCATTATATAATTGCTAATCAATGGTTACTAATGAGAAATATAAAATGCACATTAGGTACCAGCGAGGTATTAACATATGTGTTGTCAAATCAAAGCATTAATGTAGTGAGCAATTTATCTCATATCTTTCACATGTTATGATATAGTTTTGTTTCTCTCAATTATTATGTTAATTTTTTTAAGCCCACTAATGATGATCAATATTATGTGGAACACTTCATATAAAATTTGAAGTAATAAGACAAATTAAGTTTGTTTACCAGTTGCACACTCGGACTAATAATGATAGAGATAATATATATCTTTTATGATTTGAAATGACTTTTATCTTTTTAGAGTTTGCCAGTTAAACTTATTGTGTTACATAAAGTATTTACTTTTGATGCAAGGATTGTTTACAAAACAAATTAGAAATGCAAATAAGATTTCTTCTCTTTCATTTTTGGGGAATCAAGTCATTTGTCTTTTCATAAACCCTCAATACTTACAATTTTCTTGAAAAATATTTGTCTGGACTTGATTTTTTGTATAAAATAAAGTTTTGGATATATTTCTTTTAAAGATTGTTTTGCTCCTGCATCATAATCACAGTATTTTTGATGAAACTCTTTAATCTTGTTCCAAATAAAATCTAGACTTCTTTTGATAATTTTATAGACAAGATTTTTACAATATTTGTAATAATTATTGATCATCAAGTTATGCACTTAAGGTATTACAATATCTAATACAAGGATGACTTATGTGGTCCAAGTGGGAGATTTTGAGAATTCCCTTAAAGTGAACCTACATAGATCATATAATCATCATTAATATGTACTTATTGCATTATAGAAAACCAAATTCATAATGAATGGTGAAATTAGTGGGAGTTGAAAATCATAAAATGTGATTATAAAGGAATGTAGGGTATTTATCCCATTACCGATAACTTTCTTCAATATTTGTTCGTTTAGTTGTTGGATTGCTTAAACAACAAAGAACAAATAAATGATCGACCACTAAATTATTGTATTGTCACTATGAGACAAATATAGATAAAATCATAAGGAATAGTATTACGAAGATCTTAAACGGAGTCTACTATTCTAAGTTATTATGTGGTGTATCTATATGAATATGAATTTGGCATAAGGATAAATAAATATTTGGTTTTGTATTCACAAATCATAATAAGTAACTGGACTACGAGATCTCATTGAATTACATTTAAGTTGCGTATGAAGAGGTTATAAAGAATTTGTAGTCAAACATTTTATGTGTAAAGAGAAAAGGGTTATAAATGAACCTTCTCACCTTTCCAAGGACGTTATTTTTTTTAAGGACATACAATTCTTATGAGGTGAGTAAATCATTATGATGAGAGTTACATTTAGTGTATGTGAAAACTATTATTCATATGATATTTCACACATGTTATATAGAAATGATTGTATAAACTTAATTAAGTTTCCCACCAATGGTATTTTAAGAAGTAATACCATTATATTTTCTAATCATTGTATGTTCAATTTATACAACTTATGATCAGTAGGAGTAAGTTTATATATTAAATTAATTGTAAAGTAGAGAAACAAAATGTTATATAAATTTTCAATATGTAATGGATGAAGTTATGAGATACTAAAATATTATATGCTCACATTAAAGTTGACTGTTCATTTTTGGGCGAACAATTATTAGAACTTAGATTTACTATTTTTGTGGAAAGTGTGAAGTTCACTCTTACCTACTTATATTTATTTGAGGGTTTTGGGAAAAGGTCCTCATAATGCTTAAAGTGTATAAAAATAGGACACTCCATATAATTTTATAAATTTAGTCCCTGTACTAAAAACACCATGAAAAATGGTGCCGATGGCGCGGACCAAAAAAATAAGGGCAATTGTACCACATGGACTAGAATTATAAATGTTATTGTACCACAGGGACTAGATTTATAAACTTGAAAAGTATTGTCCTAAAAATTCAAATATAGGGAGGAACATGACCTTTACCTTAATTCTCTATATTTATTTTGGTTTAACGACCAATATAATGAAGGAGTGAAACACAATCCATTAACTATTATGGAAATCTGAATATGTAGCATGCTTTGATGCTACAACTTATTGATTATGGCAACATAATTTAAATTTTAGGACTTGAATTTGTCGACACTATTGCCAAGTTGCTGAAATATTATGATACTGTCATTGCAATCTTCTTTATTAAGATACATTAGGTATTATATGAGGAACTAAGCACATTGAATGAAAATACCTTTTAAAGAAGAAATTCTGAAATAAGTGTCAATTAACACATTTGTACAAGTGTTAATGTAGGAAATCCACATGATTGGGCTATCGTGAAAGGCATTAACGAAGCATGCTTAAGATACGAGTCTTTAAATATAACCAATAGAATCTTGATGTGGTGGATATTTTAGTGCTTATTTTGACACTACCATATGATATCATACACTGTTTCAGAATCATTTATTTCTGTCGTCATTATACACATGCATGTGAATAAAAGAATGTGACATAAATAGTTTTTTACAAAGACATTATTGGCCATTATAGAATAACCCTATTTATACACCTTATTGAATGAGTTGTTAATGTTGTGGTACGTAGAAGCGATCATGATCCTGAATTAATGTGTGAGCGCCATGACTCGCACTAATGATTTGTTTGATGAAGGTGTTTATGAAGAACCATTTAAGAATGACTCAAGGATTATTACGCGCTTTACGATAATTATGGATCAAGTTGGAGACTGTTAGAATTATTTTGTATAATTCTCCATTATGTGCTCCATAATTATATTAATTCTAATAGTCACTTTGGTTAATGAAAAGGTACTCCAAATACCAAGAATCAAAATGACTCTTGGACATCTACCTTGATGGACGGTTGATATTTAAGTGACTTTTGGAGATTTAAGTCTTGTCCCTGCGTATAAATAACTGACTGATTTCCATCATTCAGAGACTCTAAATTGACAGCATATTGAATTTATAGGAAATAGAGAGAAATTCTGAGGGAGAGTAAATATCCAAATACCCTTTTGTCCATACCGAGAGATCTGACCATTGGAATGCGTAAATATTGGAGTATGTTCTTTCTATATACAAGATGAAGCTGTGTTCCGAAATCCAGGCTGATCAGACATCTTAAGGTTGACTGCTCCGTCAATATTTTTAATTGTGACAATCATGGAAGTATGTTATTTTAACATCAATTATGTTTCGCGTAATGCTTATATGTGACAATCATGAAGATCCAAGATCTTTTTATTAAGAACATTTGTATGTGAAAATTTAATCAAATTAATGTTTTCTTGATTAATATTATGGTGTTCTTAAAAATTATTTTACAAATAGAACCCAAATGTTATTTGACCGATCATGGGCCTCCATTATCAATACATTTTTTTTCTCGAAAATATGGTGATAATTCCAAGACTATATAGAAATTAACGATAAGGACAAATTAAAAATAATTTTTTCAATAATTTAATTTATGTTACAATTATTAAATAGATACTTGTATATTGATAAAATTAGATTTTTTAATATAAATACAGTTAGGCTTATTAATATTATTGAAAGGAAGGATAAATAGTAGAAAAAAAGGAATGATTTACGATGGCAATTTTGTTTGCGCCGAAACTCAGATGCTTTAAGTAACCCAGTTGCCAGACATTTTATCGAAGCAAAAATGCCTTTAAATAGGCTCCTAAAAAGTGTAATAGAGTAAGAAACAAACGTCAGCTAATCTTGGAGTTATGCCTAATGTGCAAAAACCGAAAGAGAGAAAATAGGCAAAAAATCATGCAAGAGTGGCAGACCCAATCTTCCCACGTTGACAGCTTCAAGCTCCTAAAATTTTGGTTCACTTCTCAACACTCCCCTTGAACCAAAATTACATACACCAAGCAAAGCAAAGACCTTAGATATTCATGTTTGTTTCTCGCTAAAGGTTTTGTCCATATATCTGCAATCTGTTCTTCTGTGCTACAGTATTGCAGAACTATTTTCCCTTCAGCAACCAGGTCTCTAGTAAAATGTGCCTTTATATCAATATGCTTGTCCTTCCGTGTTACACAGGATTCTTTGACGTGGCTATAGTTGCCTTATTGTCACATTATATCTTTGTGGCTTTACTTTTCTCTTGTTTAAGTTTCTCTAACATCCTCCTCAACCAAATTGCATGGCATGCTGATCTAGTTGCTTCCATATACTCAGCTTCTGAAAATGACAATGCAATAGTGGCATATTTTTTTGAACTCCATGACACCACTCCAAACCCGAGACTGAATGTGTAGCCTTAGGTGCTCCTCCTGTCCTCCATGCATCCTGCCCAGTCACTATTAGTGTATCCAACCAGCTCGCACCGTGTCCTGTGCTCACACCATATTCCCAATTCAAGAGTCCTTGCTACATAAAGTTGAATCCGTTTTGCAGCTCCCTAATGATGCTTCGAGGGGAAGTGCATAAACCTGGAAACTACCAGTGAATAAGAAATGTCAGGTCTAGTGAGAGTTAAATAAATGAGTCCTCCTATAAGACTCCTGTAATGCTGTTCGTTAACTGGTTTTGTGCCATCCTCCAATTGCAACTTTTCATTCAAATTCATAAGTGTACCAACTACCGTACAACTTAACACGTGGAACCTCTTTAGCAAATCCATTGTATACTTCTTTTGAGAGATGAATATACCATACCTAACTTGCTTCACTTCTATACCCATAAAGTAATGCAATAAACTCAAATCTGACATTTCAAATTCTTTTCTCATGTTTACTCGAACTTGATCAATGAGTAATAAGGGTGAGCTCATGTAGATCATATCATCGACAGGGGTCGATCCAGGGGGGTGCCAGGAGGGGCGGAGGCCCCCCCTGAGATAAAAAAAAAAAAAAAAAAAACAGAACATCTCTACCTTGCTTCTTTACGTAGCGTGTGGGATCGTTTTTGCTCCTTTAAAATTTATTCTCAAAGAAGTTAGAATCTATCCTCCCATACCATGCTGTAGGAGCCTACTTTAATCCATAGAGTGCATTTCTTAACCTGTACACTTTGTCCTCTTTACCTTAAATTATAAATACTGCAGGTTGTGTTACATATACCTCCTCTTCTAATTCTCCATTTACAAATGAAAACTTAACATCAAATTGATAAACAGAGTAATTTAATTGTGCATCAAGAGCTAAAATTGTTCTTACAGTTTCAAAGCGTTCAACGGGTGAAAAGTATCTTCATAGTCTATACCTTATTGTTGTGAGTACCCCTTTGACCCCGACTGTACTTTATACGTCTATATACTTGTTGATTTTGGCTCTCCTATTTTTCAGTTTTGGTTTATTTACAAATTTGCCATTTTGGCTCAAATCTATAAATACAAGTGTTATTTCTAGGTTTTGAGAGAGGACAAGAGAGGACAAGAGAGGACAAGTTTGAGAGCTATTTTGTGAGTTATCAAAGCTAAAGAGTGATAGAGCTCCCATTTGAGGGGTGAGTTCTTGTGAGGTTGTGAGTGACTTTCTAAGAGAGATAAATTGTGTGTGTGTATAACTTTTGGGTTCCTCCATTTATCTATAGAAAGAAGAAATCCTCCTTGGTGGATGTAGCCCAAATTTGGGTGAACCACGGTATATCGTTGTTGTTTTGCTTTGATGATTGCTTGTATGTTCTTATTGTCTCTTCATTGATGTTTGGTTGATTCGATTGGGAGTTTGCACACTAGTTCATTTTGGGAACAAGGTCTTGGGTGTTTTCCGCACACCAAGTGTTTGATAAAATTCCCGAGTGAGTTTTATCGTCTTGGTCGCTAGAGATAGTCTTGCTTTAGCGCAACAAGTGGTATCAGAGCTTTGGTTGCATTGTTTGCCCGGTATTTTGGTTCGAGGTTGAATCAATTTTGGCAATTTTGGCATAGCTTTTGTTTTTGTTCCAAATGACGGAAAATGTGGAGAGTACTCGAGAATCAACCTCTACGAGCGGAGTCTCTAAGAGATGGGATCCGAGTTATGGATCAAGTGGCTCAATGAAGACGGACATGAAGGCTTTTGATGAGAAGATCAATTTCGGGTTATGGCAAAGACGAATGCGAGGCGTTCTTGTCCAACAGAGGTTGCAATTAGCATTGTTGGGGGTAGAGGGACGACCGGTAGGCATGACCGATGCCGAGTGGATTGACATTGATCAAAGAGCGGCTTCGTGTATTGAGATGCTTATCACGGATGATGTGTTGAATAATGTGATAGCGGAGACCACGGCTAAAGGCATGTGGGATAAGCTTGAAGAGATTTATTTGGGAAAGTCGTTGTCAAATAAATTGTTCCTCAAGAAGAAACTCTTCAAGCTTGAGATGAAGGAGGGTGAGGATATGATGAAGCATATCAACGTCTTTAATGCATTGATCAATGACTTGAACCGGATAGATGTTCAATTCATTGATGAGGATCGAGCATTGTTGTTGCTTGCATCATTACCCGATTCATACGAGCATTTTGTGACCACGCTCATGTTTGGGAAGTCTACGCTCCGGTGCAACGAGGTTGTGCAAGATATTCAATCTCATGTCACGATGAGAAAGAAGGAAGGTGGAGGTGACGGGTATTCCCATAATGAAGGACTTATGGCGAGAGACGGAGGTGGGCAAAATGGCGGGAGGAACTCCAACCGGGGATTTAATGACGGTAGTAGGTCTAGATCAAGGGGTGTTGGTGGTAAAGGGCCCAAATGCTACAAGTGCCGGGAATGGGGTCATATGATCCGAGAATGTCCTTTGTGGAACGACAAGGTTAAGGGCAAGGTTGATTCCGAGAGGGCAACGGTAGCGAGTGCGAATTATGAAGATGAACTTGGAGAACTTCTCACAATCTCCAAGGTTAACTCTCTTTTCCAAGATGATTGGATATTAGATTCGGGATCGTCGGATCACGTTTGCTCCAAGAGGGAATATTTTGAGACTTTCACAGAAAATGGAAAAGGTTCCATGTCTTTGGCTAACGGAGAGAAGGTTTTCGTTGAGGGTGTCGGGACGGTGAAACTCAAGATGTTCGATGGGGTGGAACGCACCTTGGGTGGTGTGGCCTATGTCCCAAAGTTGCGAAAGAATTTGATATCCATTAGCCGTTTGGATTCCAAGGGTTGCCGGGTGTCGGTGGCGGGTGGAGTCTTGAAAGTCACACGCGGTTGTATGGTCCTAGCGAGGGGAGAGGAGAGAGAGGGGTTGTATCGTCTAAATCAAACTTCGAGGAAGATTGGGAAGCGGTGTGCACAAGTGATCGAACATTCGAGGCATGTCTTGTTTGTGAACAAAGCGGAGACATTGGGTGCTAGCTTTCCAAGAGTAGACGGTAGTGATGGGAGAATACCTACTAGTGGAGGGGATGGATCGAAGTCCCCCTCCAGGGCCAACGGGTGATGTTGACCCGGTTTAGTTGCACACATGCATTGGCCGATTCGAATCGAGGAGGTGTAGGACTGTGATGGATTCGAGGTGTGTGTAGCTAGTTCAAGGAAGGTCGATGAGTTATTGTTTGCGAGCATTGACAAACGGGAGTTTTTCGTGACAAAGACTTGGTATATCTTTCGAGGGTGAGATTTGGAGGGTATGAGAGGTGAGGAATTTTCCCTCTCATCCGTGGTTTTTTCTCAAGGTGGAAGATGGTGTTGATGTGTTTGAATGTTTCGTGTAAAGAAGGTGTATGCTATATGTATTGTGTGGGGGTGTACTCACCGGGTTACATGAGGAGCGAGCTTCACCGTATGGTTACATGGGAAGCATTCAGGGGAGTTCTTAGTTTAGAACTTGGTTCCTCGGCGGGTGGAGTCGTTTGGAGTCTTGGAGTGAAGACTTGCGGTATCTCACTTCATGGTTGAAGTTTGAGGTGGCTTAGCGTCGGGTGGAGCGTATTGGCTTGTTAGATGTCGGGATGATCTTAGAGCGGATTTGATGTTTGCATTCCGAGTTCGGTTGGATCGTGAGGATCGCCTGGGGGAATCGCATTAGCTTGGTAGATGGTGGGACAGTCTTCAAGCGGGTTCAATTTCAGCATTCTAGAGATTGGTTGGATCGTCAGGATCGCCAAGGTGGAGTTTGTTGATTTTGGCTCTCCTATTTTTCAGTTTTGGTTTATTTACAAATTTGCCATTTTGGCTCAAATCTATAAATACAAGTGTTATTTCTAGGTTTTGAGAGAGGACAAGAGAGGACAAGAGAGGACAAGTTTGAGAGCTATTTTGTGAGTTATCAAAGCTAAAGAGTGATAGAGCTCCCATTTGAGGTGAGTTCTTGTGAGGTTGTGAGTGACTTTCTAAGAGAGATAAATTGTGTGTGTGTATAACTTTTGGGTTCCTCCATTTATCTATAGAAAGAAGAAATCCTCCTTGGTGGATGTAGCCCAAATTTGGGTGAACCACGGTATATCGTTGTTGTTTTGCTTTGATGATTGCTTGTATGTTCTTATTGTCTCTTCATTGATGTTTGGTTGATTCGATTGAGAGTTTGCACACTAGTTCATTTTGGGAACAAGGTCTTGGGTGTTTTCCGCACACCAAGTGTTTGATAAAATTCCCGAGTGAGTTTTATCGTCTTGGTCGCTAGAGATAGTCTTGCTTTAGCGCCACAATACTGCCATATGCATTATACTTGGTCCTAAACACCCATTTTACCTCAATTGC
The DNA here is from genome assembly GCA_949130495.1 of Sambucus nigra. Taxonomy (NCBI): domain Eukaryota; kingdom Viridiplantae; phylum Streptophyta; class Magnoliopsida; order Dipsacales; family Adoxaceae; genus Sambucus; species Sambucus nigra. The sequence continues at coordinate 593,038,065 of OX422208.1, forward strand.
CTTACTATGTTTTGGTAATTCAACCATCTCCCATGTGCCATTCTTTCAAATTGCCATTGGTTCATCTTTCATGGCCTGCAACCATTTGTCTTTCTCCACATCTTCTTCAAAGGAACTTAGATCGTCCACGTACAAATCTTGCATTGTCTCATATATGTCTCTCAAGGATTTGTATCCTCGTGGTCCATCTTCTTCAGTCGAACTTGATGAGTCTAAGGACGTTCCACTTCTTGATGGAGTAGTTTCTTGAGATGCCGCATGTGTTGAAGCAGTAGACCTGCCGAGGGTGTCAGGTAGGGTTTGCAGTTAGTCTCATCAGTGTGCTTCTCTTCCTCAAAGCTAATTCCTTAAATTGAATGGTCCTTCATCACATTCTCTCCATATCCATCTTCATTCCTCATTAAATATCACATTTCTGCTAATGATGATTTTTCAATTTTCAAGGTTGTAAAGTCTGTATGCCTTTGAGTTGGTGGATTACTCAACAAAGATACATTTTATGGGTTTTTCATCCATCTTGCTGCGAATTTGTGAGTTAATCAGAGTATAAGTAACACACCCAAAAACCTTTAAGTGATTTACCCCCGATCTTCTACTCGTCCAAAATTCATATGGTGTCTAATTGGAACCACCCTCGTCGATGGGATATTCAACAAGTATACAGCTGTAACAATAGCTTCTCCCCAGAACTGTGTTGGCAATTTTTTCTCTTTGAGCATACATCATGCCAATTCTACTACAGTTCCATTCTTACGCTCAACCATCCATTTTTCTCCGGTGTATATGGAGTGGTGAGTTCTCTATGGATGTCGTGTTCTTCACAAAATGAGCTAAACATTTGCGAAGTGAATTCTTTTCCTTGATCTATTCTTAGCGCATTAATATACTACTCGCTTTGTTTTTCAACAAGAGCTTTAAACTTCTTGAAAAGTTCAAAGGCCTCAATCTTGTTCAGTAAGAAATACACCTTATTCATACGACTACGATCATAAGTTAAAAACATTAAAATCAACTCCCTCCAAACATTTTCGTCTTCATTAGTCCTCACAAATCTGCATGGATTAAATTCAGGTTGCAGATGCTGCGTATGCCTTTCCTGTAGGGAAGGGCCCTTTGCTTTGCTTTCTAGAAATAAAGGCATCATAAACTCCCAAAACGTCGAGTTTGGGTATCCCTTGCACCATGTCCTACTTGCTGTAGTAAATTCATTCTGTTGAGATATAATGTCCATACCTCATATGCCATAGCCTCGTTTATGCTTCTCCTTTGGCTATCATGGCATAATTTTCCAGATTTGAGAAGTCTATTGGAAATATCTTGTTCTTCATCATGCTTAGTTTTTGGTATAATTTATCTTGTTGTCTTACTCTTAATCAAACATGATGAATTATCAAACAACACATAATACCCATTTGACATCAGTTTCCCCACACTTAACAAACTCTGAGACAAGCTAGGAATGAAAAAAAACATTGAAAGGTACGTAGTTTTACCATTATTGTTCCTCTATGCAACTGTGTTCTTTCCCTTGACCTGAATTTGCTTGTTGTCTCCAAGCCTGACACTGATCCTGTTGTTCTCACTGAGTTCCTTAAATATAGTCTTAATCCTCGTCATATGGTTCAAACAACCATTTTCAAAGAACCAAACATTTTGTTCATTTAACTCTTGTTCCACTTTTGTTATGAACATCCTGTATTCATCTTTATCTTCATCATTTTTTACTTCCGCTGCATAACTTTCTTGATTCTCTCTTTTCCAGAAGTTTGCCTTGACGTAACCATAGTGTTTGCGGTAATGACACTGAATGGCTTGGCCCCGTCCTCTTACTCGTCCTCATCTTCGACCTCATTCGCAACATCTCCCAGCATCCTACTCGCTGTCACCATGCACGATTCCTTCCATTGCTGAAGTCTCCCCTTTATTTGAAATGCCTTCCCATCTAGTTGCTCATGTGACATGTTGATCCTTTCCTCATGGGATTTCAATGTTCCCATCAATTCATGAAAGGAAAAATGGTTAGATCTTTCGATTCTTCAATAGTAGCTATAATATGATCAAATCGGGGTGTCAAACTTCTCGACACATTAGCCAAAACAACCTGATCACTGCACTTTTCACCATAAACTTGCATTTGACTCATAATCATTGAGACTCTGGAAATATATTCTTGCACTGAGGCCTCGTTTGGGAGTTTGGGAGAGAAAAGAAAGGAAAGAAAAATTTTATTAGGAGAGAAAATAAAAGAAAAAAAAGTTAATAGGAGAGAAAATAAAAGAAGAGAAGAGAAAGGAGTTTGAGAGAGAAAAGAAAATAATTTTCTTTCTTGCGTTTGGAAGTTTGGGAGGAAAATAATTTTTTTAAGAGGAAGAAGGAACAATTCATTAATAAACTTTCCTTTCTCTCTATTTCTTTCCGATTTGGAAAGAAAGTTTTGGAGAGAAAGGAAGAGAAAGTTTTTTAAAAATTTTCATTTCTTTTCTCTCCTTTTAAACTCCCAAACGAGAGAAAGTCACTTTCTTTCCTACTTAAACTCCCAAACGAAGGAAAGGAAACACACTTTCTCTTCCTTTTCTTTCTTTTCTCTCCAAAAATAGCACTCGCAAACGAGGCCTGATTCATAGTTCTTCATCATTAAAGTTTTAAACTCCCGCCGAAGTGTTTGGAATTTGACTGTGATGACCTTTTTGTCACCCTGAAATTCCTTATAGAAGATTATCCACACTTCCTTAGATGAAGTAGTGTTCATAACCCTTGGAAATATGTTTTTATGAATAGCTTGCTGAAAGAAGAAGAGTGCCTTTGCATCATTTTTCTGGCTTTCCTTTAATCTGGCATCTTCGTCAAGATATGCAAATCCTTCTTCAACAAGCTCCTAAAAATCTTGCGATTTGAACAATGTCCTCGTCTCCACGCTCCAAAATGGGTATTTGCCTTCATTAAGCACCGGGATGAGTGGCTACAAAGCTGAGGACCCATTTGCTTCCATTAAAAAAACACTCGTCTCTCATTTTTCGCTCACTCACATGTTTCACTCTTTCGATCGCCCAGTTAGATACCAATCTAGCTCTGATACCATGTTATTAAAAAGAAAGATAAACGATATTAAAAAAGAAATGATTTACGATGGAAATTCTGTTTGTACAAAAACTAAGATGCCTTAAGCGATCTAACTGCCACACATTTTATTAAAGCAAAACTACCTTTAAATAGGTGTCTACAAATCATAACAGAGTAAGAAATAAACTAACTAATCTTGGCATTACGCCTAATGTGCAAAAACAAAACGAGAGAAAATAGCAAAAAATCATGCAAGAGTGGCAAACCCAATCTTCCCACGTTGACAACTTCAAGCTCCTAAAATTTGTGTTCACTTATCAACACTCCCCCTTGGACCAAAATTACATACACCAAGAAAAGACCTCCGATATTCATGTTTGTTTCTCGCCAAAAGTTTTGTCAAGATATCTACAATTTTTTCTTCTGTGCCACAGTATTATAGAACCATTTTCCCTTCAGCAACCTGGTCTCTAATAAAATTTGCCCTTATATCAATATGTTCGGTCCTTCCGTGTTACACAGGAATCTTTGACATGGATATAGTTGCCTTATTGTCATAATATATCTTTGTGGCTTCACATTTCTCTTGTTCAAGTCCTCTAACATCTTCCTCAACCAAATTTCTTGACATGCTGATCCAATAGCTGCCATATACTCAGCTTTTGCAGATGACAATGCAATAGTGGCCTTTTTTTTTAAACTCCATGAAACCACTCCAGACCCTAGACTAAATGTGTAGCCTAAGGTTCTCCTCCTGTCCTCCATGTATCCTGCCTAGTAACTATCAATGTATCCAACCAGCTCCCAAAGTGTCATATACTCATACCATAGTCCCAATTCAAGAGTCCCTGATACATAGCATTGAATCTGTTTTGTAGCTCCATAATTAGTTGATCACAGATAAATTAAGTAAAACAAGCAAGACACATGAATTTTTTTTCAAGTGGTTCGGCTCAATGGAATAGCCTACGTCCACTGTTATGTATTAACTGCCTTGAGTTATTTTTCGATCCTCTGCAATGAGAGTGATACAATGTATTTATAGCCCAAGGGGGGTCTTGACCGTTGTCATGTGAAAGGATGGAATGCCTTTATTTGTTAGGTATTTACATCAATACATAATGAGAATTAATTATATGAACGCTGTCGCTTCACAGGTGATACGAGCTATAAGACTGCTGACGCTTCGTTGGCTGTACAAAATGACTTTTCGGGCGTTGGTCGGGCCTCCCAGGTAGTCGGGTAACTATGTTGGTTGGGCGTTTCTATCATGCTGACTTGGACTTATGCCACGTAGGATGACAGATGCTGGCTTGTAATTGGTCCATGTAGAATGGTAAATTTTGGTATCAATAGAAGCCCCCACTGTTTTATACTTGAAGTTTATGCAAAAGTGTGGAATATTATGCTTTGGTAGTCGCTCGGGCTGTTTGGTTGGCTGCAGAGCTTCCAGACTTGAGAAATTTATTCACTTGACAGTTTTTTAGAGCGAATGGAAAATTTGTAAATATTTAAAGTTTTAGCGAATACTTTTGAGGTATCTTTGTCTTTTCGTCTGTTTAGCCGTCGTAAATCCAACTGTCGTTTGCTTTAATCATTACTTGAACCAGTTTTCGATGTGTCTTATAAAAAGGGCGGAAAAAACTTCGATCATTTTTTACTTCTTACTTCTGATTCTGCTGCTGTGTTCTTTGCTTTCGTGCGATCGTTTTCTTTTCTGTCTTCAGTTATTGCTGAATCCTTAAATATTTGTAAGAATCTTTCTTCTCTTCTTCTTTGTTTTCTTCATAATGGTTTACTTTATCGAGTCACTTGATAAGTTTAGAGCTGATTTTTACATTCCATCTTGGGTGGTATTAGTTAATCCCACTTTTCCTTCTGATTTTTTCTCTCTTGCCGAGGGTCATTGGTTCCCCTCTATCTCTGTTGTTGAATGTGGCTTCATATTTCCTCCCAATCCCTTATGTTTGGAGTTTTGTCAATATTTTGACATTGTACCTGGAAGAGTAGCTCCTAACACTTGGAGAGTTGTTAATGGAGTTTATAGGTTAAATCAAACTTATGGAGCCCATCTAGGGATTTCAGAAATTATGTTTTGTTATAAGTGGGTAACTAGTGATACCATTTTTTATTTGAAAACTAGGGTTGTTAGCAAAGCTTTGGTAGTTAATCTCCCTGATTCTAATAGGGATTATTTTGATCACGGGGTCGTTGTAAAAAATTGGCAACATACCCCTTTAGTTGGAGGTGCTAAATACCAAGGACCTAGATGTCCACTCTTTGGCAATGGAATAGGTTGCTTTATGTTTTAGTAAATTTGCCCTGTTTATATTTGATAAAATGTCATACTGACCATTGTTTTATAAATTGTTTTGCGGTTGAGCAAGAAAGAAAGTGTCCCAAAGAGAGCAAAGTAAATTTGAAAGAGTTGAGGTTTATTTGGGGATTTCACAAAGTAGTTGCCGAGGAGCACGTGATGTCTGCCTATTATCTGCTCCAGTACAAGAACATTATTTCTTCTTTTATTGCTAGACCTGCTGCATCTCCTGCTCTGGTAATTGATCTTGACCTAGAAGTTACAGTTGATTCTGACACTCTTCTGTCTGAAGTTATGAAGAAGAGAAAGTTTCCTGATCTCTGCAGCAGTGTTGCTTCTGGCTCCCAATCATCTTTTGATGGAACAAAGAATAAAGCAGGGGGTGTTATGAAGTCCCCAGCTCCCAAAAGTCCAGTCCCCAAAGATCCATCCCCCAAGGATCCATCTCCTAAAGACTTGGTTCCTAAGGATGTAGCTCCCAAAGAGGCTGAGGTTCCTCTGAGGAGACTTAGGAGAGGGCTTACAAAGAAGCAAGTCGATCAAGTAACCGATCAATTATCCTTGGTCGATTTTCCATCATCTGATGTTGTTCTTCTAACAACTATTACTCCTAGTTTGGCTAGGAAGTATATCAAGTCTGTTATTCTTCCAGACCATAAGGGGGTGGATGTCAAGCTCCCCAGAATAAAGCTCTCTGAATTGACTTCTCGGAACCTTGCATCAGTAAGTAATTTCCATTATCTTGGTTGGGTTATTATTTACATTCATTATGTGCTCACTTTAATTTTCATTTTTTGCAGTTCTTAGTACACTTCAATAATATACTAGAGAAGGATGATGTAATCAAGGCTTCTTATTCTTCTTCGAATAAGGTGGAGGAAGCTTTGTCTGATTTGAATAAGTCTCTGCTTGAGTCTCAGCAAGCCTTGGAGACTGAGAGGGGAGATTGGACAGAGAAATTAAAGACAGCTAAAATGGCTCGTCAAACCTGTAATACAAATGCCCTTGAAGCTAAGCGTAGGTCTAAAGAGGGTGGGCTCCAGAAGGATGAAGATGTGCGCAAAAAAGAAGAAACTAAGTGCCAGAAAGAGGAAGCTGAGCGCAGGGAAGAAGAAGCCGAGCACAGGGCTAAGGCTGCTGAAGAGCTCGTGTCCTCTGTCAGAGCTAAAAAAATGACTGCTGTGAAGACCTCCTTCATTGTTGGTTGGGACAAGGGTTGGAACAAAGACATTTATACTGCTTCTACTTTGATTGAGTATGTAAAGAAAAAATGTTTCAGAGATGGCTGGGTTGCTACCCTTCCAGAGTTGAATACAAATGGAGACTCTGAACTTTTTCAGAAGTATATTCATGGGCCTCCTCCAGTCATTGAGGGAGAGGTTGAAGATGAAGCTGCTTTTGATGAGTCTTCAGTTGTGGTTGAATCTATTGACAAACAACCTGAATTCTATGAGTCCTCTATTCCTCCAGCTGAACAAATCAAGAAACTCCAGCCTGCAGCCCCTTCTTCTGAGGAGAGCAAGAAGGTTGAGAGTGATAGGGATAAGGTGTAATGTTATTTGACATTTTCCTCTTCTACTTTTATTGTTTCTTTTTCCTTTGTTTTGATTATACTCGAACTCTTTGTTATCAATAAAAGAACCTTTTGTTGATACTTTCTACCTCTTGTTGATTATACATGTTCTCCATTCTTATTATTGATTGGCGATTATTTCTTCTTGCTAGTTTATTGCGAAGATGGAACAACTGTCTTCCCATGATACGGAGCTAGTGAGGAAATGCAATGATTTTTTCAAAGCTAGTTATATGGACTTGTCCTATAAAGAAGTTACCCAGTTGCTCGGTGATGATTCTTTAGAGCAAGTTAGAGAATCCTACAAATATTTGAAGTACTTACTTGATCGGTCGGTAGAAAATAATATTGCCTATTATGAAATGATAGAAGAACTTTAAGAACAGTATAAGGAATCCACTACACTGCTGTGTCAGAGCTATGAGCAGAAGTATCACAGTTTGAGTGAAGGACGGGTCTTTGATAAGTTTGTCTCCGTTTATAATAAGAAGAAAGTTTTACTTAAGCTTGAAATTGAAGAAAATAGGACCATTGCCAAACTCCTGGAAGAGGAGAATAGTAATTTAAAGAATGAGTTGAATCTTCTGAAGTCTTCATCTGGAGCTATTATTGCTACTATCGATGAAGGTCATTCCTTTTCAGAAGTTGAGAACGCCACATTGAGAGATGAATTGGAGGCCTTGAAAAATATGAAGTTCGCTTCTTCTTCCCGAGCTAGAAATAAGGCCGGCTGAGGAACTACAGAGGAACTTAGGACCCAACAGGCCCTTGCCAACCAAGCTACATAGTTAAAAGCAAAGGGTCGAGCTATTGCTGAAATGTATCAAAAGCTGCAATCTTTATCTGAGCAACTATCTACTCAATCTTCTCAATTGAAGGCTAAGAATGGGGTACTGAAGAAGCTGCAATCGCAGGTTGATAAATTAAATTTCCAATTCCATAAGCAGCCCAGAGAATTTTGGATGGGTGGTTATAATGAAGCTTTGGGACATTATGATGATAGACTCCAATATTCCCAAAATGAGTCCTACAAATGGGGTTGGATTAACGCTTTAACTGTACTAAAGGTGGATAGGAATGATACTATATGGGATTGGTATAGTCCAAGCTTGCTGCAGCTTGACAATCCTCCATTTAAGTTGGATGTTAATTGGGTACCTATTCACCGCGTTCCCTAATGTTTGATTTTCAAGTACTTGGGGATTATGAACTGCATGACAAGCTTGATATTGTTTGTCCTCCTCATTTGCTTGACCGTCCTAGTAATAGCAATGCTAGAATGCTTTGGGATCTTAACTTCATCAATTCTCCTTTTACTTTGGATGATCCTCCAGCTAGCACGGATCCTGTTTCTAAAGCTAAAGGATAGCGTCCTATAGAATAAATTTTTGTGTTTTATATCTCCATATTTGAGAAAAAATATGTAATCATATAAATTTAATGAAAATCTTATTTTGTGAATGGATCAACTTTTAGTTAATCTTTGAATGTCTTTGAATGTTTTTCTAGTCTTTGACTATGAATGGATCAACTGTTGTAGTTAATCTCTATTTTTTCACCAGTTATATTGATATTCTTAGGATTATACTAAGTTTTATACCAATTACCGATGCTTCACCATGGCTCTACTAATGTACCTAAATTTTATGATAATTGCACTAGTTACCTTGGTTCCCAGGCGTAAGTGGAATATTTGTCCATCTTTTAGCCCAGTTTAGATAAACATTTGTCATCCGGGTCTTCATTAACCAAGCATTTGGGACTTACGATTTTGCATTGCATGATTTTATAAGTTTGATACTGACCAACTTTATTGGTGATTTTATTGATGCCGACCAACTTTGTTAGTGGCCTTGTTAATACCGACCAACTTTATTGGTGGCCTTGATTGATGTCGACCAACTTTATTGGTGGCCTTATTGATGTCAACCAACTTTGTTGGTGGCCTTGATTGATGTCGACCAACTTTGTTGGTGGACTTATTGATGCCGATTAACTTTGTTGGTGGCCTTGATTGATGTCGACCAACTTTGTTAGTGGTTTTATTGATGCCGACCAACTTTGTTGGTAGGTTTAGTAGATACCGACCAACTTTATTGGTGGCTTTTGTAGTTATCGATCAACTTTGTTGGTGGTATTTATTATTGCAAACCAACTTTATTGGTGTCTTCATAATGTTACTGACCAAATTTGTTTGTGGTTTTATTGATACCGACCAAATTTGTTGGTAGCTTTAGTGGATACCGAAAAACTTTTTTGGCGGCTTTTGTAGATACCAACCAACTTTATTGGTGGTATTTGTTGATGCAGACCAACTTCGTTGGTATCTTCATAATGTTACCGACTAACTTTGTTGGTGGTTTTATTGATGCCGACTAACTTTGTTGGTAGTTTTAGTAGATACCGACCAACTTTGTTGGTGGGTTTTATAGATACCGACCAACTTTGTTGGTGGTATTTGTTGATGCAGACAAACTTTTTTGGTGTTGGTGTCTTCATAATTAAAACTACTATCATGGTTCTACAAGTGCATAGCACTATTACCCCTAAAAAAAGAAAACAATAAATAATAATTTCCCAGAAAGTCATACTCTCATTAATATTGAAATGAACTGAGTACAACATAACTACGTTTACTGATAATACTTCTTCAAGTGCTCTGCATTCCATTAGTTCTTGAATTCTTCCCCCTCTAAAGTCTCAATCCTATATGTGCCTAGTCGAATAGCTGCAGTAACACGATAAGGCCCATGCAAATTGGCTTCCAGCTTATTACTCTTCTGAATAACATTCTTTAAAATGTAATCTCCCTCCTTTGAGTTGCTCGGTATGACCCTCTTGTTGTAGAAACATACATTCCTTTGTTGATAGGCTACATTCCTTAAAGCTGCATATTCACGGGCTTTTTCCAGCATGTCTAAATCCAACCTTCTCATCAAATCGCTAACGGGGTATTAAAGTTAAGAACTCTATGCGTAGGCAAACCTAGCTCAATAGGGATTACAACTTCAGTACCAAATGTCAATAGATAGGGAGTTTCTCCAGTTGCTATTCTGGAAGTAGTTCGGTAATCCCATAAGACCAAATGCAGTTCATTAATCCAGTTTCCTCTTGCATATTCCAACCTTTTCTTCAGCCCGTTGAATAAAGTGCTATTAGTTATCTCTGTTTGGCTATTGCTTTAAGGATGGCCAGGAGCAGAGTGGATTTTTTGGACATTGGATTTAGCAATAAGCAGCGAATTCCTCATTATCAAATTGTGTACCATGATCAGTTATAAAATCATAAGGTAAACCATACCTGCATATAATACGTGTCTAGATGAGCTGGTAAACCTTTTCATAAGACATATCAATCAATAGTTCAGCTTCAACCTATTTTTTAAAATAATCAACATCTACAACTAGGTACTTGAACCTTCCTTAGGTGGTTGGCAGGGGCCCGACCAAGTCAATCCCCCACATGGAAAAAGGCCAGGGTGAAATGATTGGTGTTAAAAGGGCTTGTGGAGCCTTGCGTATATTGGAAAACCTCTGACACTTGTCACATTTATTAGCAAAATCTGCACAATCTACTCGCATGGTTGGCCAGTAGTACCCTTACGTATGTATTCTTTGTAGTAACATTCTTCCTGATACGTGGACCCCACAGGATCCTTCATGGACTTCTTTAATTAAACCCTTTACCTCAATTGGATGCACACACCGTTGTAGACCATCAGTTAATCCTCTTCTGCATAACACACCACCATCTAACACGTATCTTGATCAGCTGGAAGAATCTCATCTTCAATATATGCTCTTCTAGTCCATCCAAGATGGCCCCATCCCTGCTGCTGGACACCTGATATAGAAGATACAATAGAAAAGAAAATATGCAAGGAAATGGGTCAGAGCCCGATTGTGAAAATGATTTTAAAAGCAACAAGTATTTAACAATTGCAATAAAGCATTTATTATGTACAAGTTAGATCCAACTCTCACTTGCTATTCTCACCTCTCAACGAGAGTGCACACTTAACGTTTCCTATTAACCTCCTAGTTAATGGTTCCTCATTACTAATTTCCATAATATGATTTCATCATATATCATAACCCCGTATGTCCCATACCATACGTTATATAATCATTCTTATACATTTCTCATTTATACGAATCATTTCATTATTAACATGAATTAAGCTCTTCAATAAATAGTCATTAACTTACTTCAATTCTTTTCTCTATTCACCGTTATCTACAATTATCACACAGTAGATATTTTAATCACAATATAACCATTCATTCATTTAATTCATTACATATATATATTCATATATAATACGACAAACCCGAGTCACACCTGCGGTGCAATGCATTACTCTGCTATCATGTCCCATCATCGTTGGTCTCCGAATAGGGAACTTAAGGTTCGGTAAGTATTTCACGAACCAAAACATCAACAAACAAATTGGAGGCGAACATAGTTCTCGTATCCATGGGTCACGCACATACCTACGTACCCACAGTCAGCGGACTTATCAACTCCCCGATAAGTCTTTCATAGACCTATGTTCTCGAGCGACAAATCAAAGAACTCATGGATTCATCAGGATATGACTGCCCTCACGCGCAAACCTCCCGTCGATAGCAAGTAAGCTAGGTATGTCATACACATAATCATCAATCAATCAAATAGGCATTATCATACCTATAATATACTAACAACAAGGTACTCAAATTACCCTTAGATTATTCCTATACGTAGCATTCTACTTCTTTAAGTCCCACGTATTAAAAATATCATAACTTTACTTCTTAAATTTAATTATCCCCGAGCCTCACTCAATCTTCAAGGTTCAAATAGGTTTTTCCTCAACATATATTCAGTAAGAAGTCACTAATATCCTACTTGTCCATACCATCATATTTCCCGAATTACTACGAATTAAACTCCCTCTTTTAATTAGGGTTAAAACCGATAGTTTCAAATCTCTTATAGACACACCTTCTTTTACTTTGGATTAAACCCTCTTCTAAACTTAAGGATACCCAGGTGTTATATTCAATCACCCCTACTGGTCCTATCTTAAATCCTCATGCATACCAATTAAAATCCAATAATAGAATCTAGCAACCGAAATTCCTTTAAATTAATTATCATTATTTTAATCAATTAAATCTCAATCAAATTAATTCAAATCTTATCTAGGGCTTACTGATCTTCTCTAAGTCGCATAATATCCAATTAACAATCACCAAAGATCTACCAATGTTTTGGGATAAGAACCAACATTAAAAAGAAACAACTATAGGAATTCTGGGGAGGCCGATCAATCAAAGGCATGGGATCGATCGACGATCACTCAGGTCACAACCTGATTTTTTGCATTTCTGCAACTACGGGTTTCACCATTTTTATTCATTCTAACCTTCATATTAACATCCCAAATGACTTATAATCCTTACTACATGATATATCATCATATATGAATGATTTATAATACTTTAAACATCCTAGAATCATCAATAGATTGGATTAAAAAGAATGTTTATCTCCTCTTTTTGCAGAAAATTATCAATCTAATATCCTCAAGAACACAATAATAGTTTTCAGAATTTCCTCAATAGATATATGATTATTTCGTGGATTAATAACTACCTACTACATGAGTTAAATTCCTATATCATTTCACTTTCTAGAAATCAATTTAACAACTCCATTATGTCTTCCAAACATGAAAAATCATCTCTTTTCATAACTATTCTAACATGGACAATATACAAACTTAAATTTCCATTATCAAACACTTGCCTCTAATGAAGGTCTAATCCTTTGGTGTAGTATATCTCAGGTGATTCTCCCTTCTTCGATCAACCTCCGATGGTGGTTGGTGGTGGTGACCCTTAGTCTTTGTTCTTCTCCTTCCCAAGTAAGTTTTTTCCCTTCCCAAGCAACCTTTCACTCTCTCTAGGAAGATGACTTCTCTATTTTGTGTAGAGGAGATGAATAACCCACGTACACTTAATCATCAAATACTTGTAATAGGATAAAATCCGAAATCACTATTCACCCCCCCTAAAAAAATGACCAAAATGCCCTTTTGGGTTGTCTATTCATTTTCAAATGACCCGAGACCTAAATTCAACATCCAAATAGACTTTTCTTACTATTTCGAACCTTCCGGACGCAACGACGCAGTCGAAAAGACTATAAGGTTGATAGAAAATAAATTTCCTTTTTAATTTAACAAATTAGTCCCGACACGTCCCATACCGCGTCTGACTAAAAATCCAAATTACCGAACAACAATTATCATTAATCATCACATTCACATATTACCTAAATATCTCTAAGTAATATTCAGAATCATACATTTTAATATCCTCAATTAGGATAAAACGCCAATGAATTAATTAATAATAAAATCCAATTAATCCATTAATTTAAAATATAACTCATTTTAAAAGTCATTAAAAATTACGGGGTATTACAGTCCAAGGACCTCGAGCACCTTGCCTGTGTAGAATAGCTCAGGGTTGCAGATGAAATAATAATTTAGCAGCGTGAGGTGGTTGCAAAAACTGAGGAAGAGGAGACAAAGACTGTAACTGATGACGTTGAAGGTGATGTACATGAGGACGCGATGTCTTGAGCTGTACTTTTTCAAACCTTGCAAGTTGGACTTTCTTCCTTAGTATTGAATATTATGAACTTATATTTTTTTATTTAACACAATTCTGCCATGTAATTTTTGTTGAATTGCTTCAGCCCTCCATGGCCTTTAACTTATAATCTTTTTTTTTCCATGTAATTAAATATTTCTGCATTCTCGTGTTGGAATGAATTTGCAATGTTTTTCCTTTCGCGGCCTCTATATTGCGTACTTTGAATGTATGTTTTTCCTTTCGCGGTCTCTATATTTTAGGTTTAGGCACACGTTGTAATACAACTTAAAACAGAATGCGATAGTTTTTTTTTTAAGAACAGGCTCCAATAATTTGGACTTTCAAAACTGACTGTGGCTTTATGGCCACATTCATTTGTATCAAACTCTCTAGGTCTTCTACCGGAGTTGTTATAAAACAGAGTTGGGTATCAAATTACCCTTATGTAGACTTTAGAATATGCTTAGGCACTTCTAGAATTCTTGCTGCAATGACATTAGATTGTTGTGGTTGCTTGGGAATTGCTTCCCTTAATGCGAACATCAATGCTTGTATCCCACTTTACTTTTCTCGCTGCAACCTTTCTCATCGAATTTCTTTTTTTTCTTGTTTTGGGGCATTTTCAAGCCTCCCTAGGCTGGGTTCATTATAAAGCCACCCACAACTATATATGGGTATTTTAAAGCCTCTTTAGACTGGGTTCATTGTAAATTCACCCACATCTATATATGGGTATTATCAAGCCTCCCCAGGCTAGGTACATTTTCAAGCTACCCACGATTAATAATGAATATTAGGAGTCCTTAAGGCTAAGAATGGGTATTATGAGCCCCCAATGCTAATAGAAGCATCCCGCACCTTCGAAATCTAAGAATGGGTATTATGAGCCCCCAAGGCTAATAGAAGCATCTTGCGCCTTCAAAAGTTAAGAATGGGTATTATGAGTCCCCAAGGCTAATAGAATCATTCCGCACCTTCTAAAGTTAAGAACGGGTATTATGATCCCCCAAGGCTAATAGATGCATCATGCTCCTTCAAAAGCTAAGAACGGGTATTATGAGCCCCCAAGGCTAATAGAAGCATCCTGCGCTTTCTATAGTCTTCGTGATGTGAGGGGTGTTAAATGACATTCAAGTCCGTCACTCCCTTTTCTTCTATAGACACCTTCTCTTCTTTTGCTTCAATCTTCAAGATAATTATTTGTTAGGTTTTCTTCAAACCTGCTAAGATGAGAATCTTTCGAAAGACTTTAGATGGGGAGAGGAAGAATTCAAAGATGAAATAGTCACACACACACACACACACACACACACACACACACACATATATATATATATTAGATTGCTAAAGAAATACAAGACATATAAGGTTAAACTTAGAGTTTTCTTTATTTGTAAAACTTTAAAACCATATATATGACAGGACAAAGACTGACACACATCTGTCTTAGTTTGGGGATGCACTCCCTATGAAATACTGATCCATCATTTGCTACATGAGCCTTCCAATCTCTTTATTCAAAGAAAAGTACCTATCGATGGTGTGGCTGTAATCTTGGTGAAATTCACACCATTTAGTTTTATCTCTCTTATGTGGCGTGATTTGAGCTTCTCTCGCAAAATGAGTAGTTTCTTCTCCTTGATACTCTCAAGGATGTCCTCTGGACTCGAATTCGACGATGTGAAGTCCTTGTAGGTCTTTTCTTCCTCTGGTTGTTTCTACTTCCTTTTTAATGCCCTAAATGTGGCCTTATCTTCAACAACTATGGCCTTCTGCAGGGAAGTGAAAGATGCAGACTCTAGAATCATAAGTCTCTGTCCCAAGAGGTTAATCTGGTCCTAGAGTGAGGCTTGGCTGTCATATAGTTGGTCAATGCAACTCAACAAATGGGCCGTGTCTTCATTCTTCTAAGGACCTGATCCAGAACTTCTTTCCATGGCTTCTGCTGTGTTAGTATTTAGAAATATATTATGAGATGAACTAAACCGTGGTGAGAAAACCAATATATGTAGAGGAAAAATAGAGTATGAACATAAGGATGCAACTTATATATCATATGTTGCGACCTGTTTAAGAAAGAGCAGGCTTATGTGTCCTTTTAAGGCAAGAAGGGTGAGACTGCGGCCTCTGGGTCCAATGGAGAGGTGGTCGTGGCCTCAATGAAGGATTGTTCACCAGAAGCGATTTGAGCACGCACGGTTTCACCGGATCAGACGATTTCTCGAGCTCTTTTCTATGGGTGGTAAAGTAGATGAAAAGTTTATAAAAGAGTAATGTAACCTATCTTGGACAATTTACCGATCCTTAGGGCTTCTACCTAGTTGGACTTTATCTGTCGAATCACTGGTTTCTTAACGACTTGACCTATCCGTTTTGAAATTTATTCCCCCTTACAAACCATAAGGCCCGCAGTGGGAGTTTTTAAAGCATCTAGAAATTTTCGATCCCGAATATCTCAAAATTTTAATAATTGAAACCGAAAATATTCCAAGATACAAAAATTTGGTTAAATTGTTTCATATGGGATGTGGTATATAGGCAGTTAGCATGCATCCACCAAGATGCAATGCTTTTTTCCCATAAATGAACCCAACAATTGGGTTTTACCCATAAAATCATGACCAAAAAGGTCCTCTAGTAGCTAACCAAAGACATAAAAGTCCTAAAGTGCAAAATAACACTAGTTTGGTAGAAAACCCCCAATGTATAAGAAGTAAAATGGCATAAAATTCCCCAAAACAAAGATAAATGAAGAAGGGTACATCCTTAGTTATCCACCTTTATGAGGCCATGGCCTATTTGAGTTTTTCAACACAAGCTAGGTAGAGTAACGTCATTGGGGTAAGAAAATTAAATCTAAGGCCATAGAAAAAGTCTTAGAAAGCAAATATGGAAATAAGAATTCCCTTTAGGGTGTTTATATTTAAAATTGGGTTTAATAACCAAGATCTCACCCATGGGACAATGACTCGGGAGTCCCTGTGGATGAAATAATGTGTTACGAGCCCGATTTGAGAGGAAATTTGGTAAAAGACATCGTTTTTCATAGATGGCGCCAAAATGATAATGTGAGAAATCGTACTTAGGTCATTCTCAACCATCATATTAAGTGTAAAAGCTTAAATAAAGTAAATGAAAGGGAAACAACGCAAGATATAAAGAGGTTTGGACATAAAATGATACATCCACTTTGGTCCCTTGCTCTCATTATATGTAATCATTCATACAAGATTGGTGTGCCATTAGAGGCGTACGAGAGAGAGAGAGAGAGAGCCTTGTGTAGTGTGAGATGTAGCCTGTAAAGCAAGTCTGTAGAGGGATACGGACTGTAGTGGCCTAGGTGAACTGGGAGCTTCTAGAGAGAGAGTAGAGATTTGGGCAGGGCTTGGCTGTCAAATCCTCTCTTCTTAATTGTGAGGTGAACACTTTTATTCATAAAAGTTAAAAGGATGCGTCATATGCACGGAGCACGTGACATATAGATAAGTGGTATAAGTAGGGAATCCTTTTAGAAGTATGACAGCTGGCAAGTACATGTTGACGTGTTGCGATAGTGTATGTACTGTTGAAGATGTAGGTGAATGTTGCCTGCAAAGAATAGGGCTGTGGCTTCATAAAGTATTGTATGGATGACTTCCACGACCTGTATGAGTCCGAGGTAGCGGCAAGATGCTAGGCTCAATAGGGCCTGTCGTGGCATGTCTGAGCCCCAGGCAGCGACAATTGTGCTGTGATTATATGGGCAGACGCGACCTCTCTAACTCGAGGCAACGACTACACTCTTAGATCTTCTGCGACCTAGGTATCACTACTCATTTAGGGTTCTTGCAAAGATAAAATTTTTTAACCAAAAAAATAAGCTTTGCTATATTATTGATATTTGATAAATCCGATTACAAATAACTACTCTAGTATTACTAATATAACAAAAAGTCATTCCATAGTAAAGTACAAACTACAGAATCAGCACAACTGTTAGCTTCTTGGAAGGAAAAAGAAAGCTAGACGCGATGAAGCTGTCTGAGAGCATCAAGTATCTCCTGTCGCCTGGGAATGTTGCCTCGCCCTGCATATCATGTTAACAACAATCCTGGAATCTATTTCGATTTCTAATTCTGTAAAACCATTGCGTTGAGGGAGATAAGTGCCTTCTTTGATGGCCATAAGTGAGCCATGACAAAGAAATAGTCCATTAGGTAGTTATTGACCGAGCTCCATCGGTATTGAGTTTGATGAAATTGAATGCAGGTTTTAGCCAGGTAATTTACAGAAGTTGCTTCAGTTGGGTTTGGAATCAGGCACTTGAGTTTCACCTTGAGGACGTTTGAAATTGAGCATTTGTAATTTGAATTTTTTTTCGTCTAATTGGTACTATTTGGCGCTTTGGGAAATATTGAATCATTTTGAGCCTTCCAAATAATCCAGTGTGTAAAAAAAAGGTGTCCATAGAGGTCCCGATTTGTATCCTTAGGTTGAGTGGTGTGCAGAGTTGTAAGTAGGTTAATGGTCATTAAGTCAGGGATGGAATTTGTTAAGAACATCCTCAGTTGGCAAGGCTTCGTGAGCAAGGTACCACAGAAACAATATGGGCTAGCCAAAGGTTTTACCAAGAGAGATTGGGTAGGTGTAGAGTGGTGAGGGGTTATGTCAATCAAGTGTAGATGACTAATATGCTGAAATGCCCTGATTTGTTTGGTAGCCAAATTTTTTATCCGGTGTTACACATTAAATATATTTTAAGATTTTGCACCACCATCATATGCGTGAAATTTTTATTGACATATGATTTAACTACTTAGGACCTGTTTGATAGAAATATAGAAATACAAATTTTTTAAGTGAAATTTTATAATGATAATGTTTTTTAGGGCAATGTGTGCTTGATAGAAGTTGGAAAAGCACCCATTTTCTACCTTTTTATATGTCAAACATTAAATATGGAAAATAGAGTTATTGTTGAAAATTTTATTATTCCGGGATTTTAGTTTACATTTATTAAATTATACACACACACACACACACACACACACACACACACACACACACATACACATGGGAGAAATATATAAGAGCAAATATGGCAATATTCTGAAAAACAGTTTAATTTCTTGAACGTTAATATTAGTGGAATGTTAATTAGTTAATTAGTGGGACTTTATTTTTTTAGTTTAACGTTAATATTAACCAAAATGTTAATATTTTACTTTAACTTTGCTATTAACAAAAATGTTAATATTCTAGTTTAACTTTAATATTAACCAAAACGTTAATATTTAGTTTAACCTCAATATGAATAAGAACTTTAATATTTAATTGGAACGTTAATATTAATAATAACATTAATACTTTAGTATAACATTAATATTAATAGTAATGTTCATATTTTAGTAGAACATCATTATTAATTAACCTTAATATTTTTTTAAGGAGATATCAAAAAATCAGGAAAGCATTTTTTATTAATCAGTGGAACATTATATTTTGGAAAATAAATAATTAATGTTTCGAAAAGTGTTCCATTCATATTAATAATAATGTTAATAATTTTCAAGAATGTATTATATGCATATACATATATAAAGAGAATAAAAAAAAAAAAGGCAACTCACATTTACCACCAAAAGTTGGAAAAAAACATATCCCTCATCAAGGAAGTTGTTGGGTGGCAAACGTACTTTGGGGGTGTTGTTACATTCTCCCAAGGTAAAAGGCAATTCAAAAAAGATTTTGGTTTATCGAACAACATAAATGTTGAAAAGTAACAGAATTTTTCAATTTTTTAACATTTGCTACGACAAAACAATACAACTAAACAAGCCTTTATAGCCAGTCAAATATGAATAGAATAGTTTATGGAGTTTTTTAATGAAATATTACTGTTTATAAAAAAATTAGTTGGAATAAAGACACTTAATTTCTAATATTCAAAAGTACAGTAATATTTCATGCCTTAACAAATGAGGTAAGAGATTACATACTTTGAATTTTTTCAAAATAAGAAAGAAAACACAAACATTAGTTATGGTTCTTTAGATTTTCGAGAGACGATAACAGTTCCATGTGTCATATAACTATATTATATACATATATTTCACATTATATTGGAGAGAGAAAATAAAAGAAAAATTGTGTATAGTATGTGTTAGAGTGTCATTTTTTTTTATTATAAATGCGCTTATATATATATATATATATATATATATATATATATATATATATATATATATATATATATAATAATAATAATAATAATAATAATAATAATAATAATAATAATAATAATAATAATAATGTTCTTGTGCGGACTAGTCCGTATTTTAAAAATACGGACCAGACATGTATCATCTAATGGTGCCCCTAGAAATAATGTTCCTTTGTTTATTTATGAAATCCCACCCGATGTGACACACAAATAATTAATTCAACAACTATAGTTACAAGTAAATCATCAATGCGTTCTTTGCATGGATTTTAACATAAATCAATCCAGCACGCAAGGCTTGGGAGTAATGCTTTATGTTTAAGCATGTAAAATTATTTTCTTTTATATACTTACATAGTCAGGCTCCGCTTATTCACTAATCCACTCTTTTTCCTTCATCCAAATAGTGTCATAATATACTTTAATATGCCCTTTCAGCTTCCTCATATGCTTTACCTGCCTATTAACATACAAAAATAAAATACATAAGTACATGTATCCACATAAATTAAAATATCACAAACTTTATGTGCTAAAAAATATTACCTTGTCTTCATACAATTATTGGACAAAAGAATTTATCCCACCGTGATGAACATACTTGGTATTTGAGCGACTAGTAGAGAAAGCATAAGATTTTTGCTACAAAAAGGCGATATGCTTCCAGTTAATTTACTAAAAAGTAAGTAAATAGACAATTTTAACATAAAACATACATTGAAAATTATTACCTTATGCTCATCACTACTAAAAAACAAGCAAAATAAATTTCCAATCTTCATTTTTTTTTTCACATCAATAGGTTTGTTCTTTTTCGCCCCTCAATATTCAAAAATTTAGTAAAATATTTCTTCAATGTGCTACGAAATCCACTATAACATGCGGACATTGATGTATGCAAATAGTTCAAAACTATCGAATTTATGATGTCTAACTCAAATTGTGACTGCATAACTTTTAATGAGTTAAGAATATAAAAGCACAACTTTTAAAGGGAATAAAACACAAAAATTAAATATACCAAAACTCAATCAATTATTGATGTCTTCTCCTTCTCTTCAATATTTCTCAATTTTCTCACCTTTAACGGGGTAAAATTTCATTGGACAAAGCCAATTTCATTAGCTAAAAGGGTAGCAACACGCCCGGTCGATTTATTATGCATAGAGTCCCATTCAAATGTAATTTTAGAAATCCCAAATATTTTAATAAGAACATCAGTTGCTATCCCACGCATTCTACCGCAATTATTTTTCTTAGAGGTGGATCTAGATTCAGGAAAATGCCACAAATTAATCTAATAAATTTTGTATCCATAATAGCCTAAATATGTAAGTGTACCATTATAAATTGAGCACAAGTTATGTGGACAATGCCGTCTTTAAGGTTTCATCCAAAAACATGTTATGTCATTAGCTCTTATAAATAATAAACAGTAAATAATGTCGTCTCTAAAGTTTCATCCAAAAAATAGTTGGAACACGTCTGTAACAATAAAAAAATTGAATGTGGCCTTATGCGTAGTTGAGATATCAATTGGATCTCTGCATTTATGGATTCAAAAGTCAAAGTCAAATTGGTGGTGCCTATGGTGGGTGCCTTTTATGTTATATCTAACTATCCCATCTACTTTTATTATAATGAATTATTGTAAGGACACCAATTTTTAATTGTGTCCTTTGTAGTTTTGGCTCAATTCCGGACAAAAACGTTTGAGTCATAGGATAGAGTTATTGATCATCCTTCAAGCCTATGACGTACTAAAGTTGAAGACGTAGCGGCCAAGTTTAAAGCTTCATCAAAATGCCGAGTTTATTATGCCTCATTTCTACGTCATCAACAATGTTTCGTTTTCTCCTAAAGGTATGAATGCATTTGAATATATATATAGGAGCTTGGAACATTTCATATTGGGTGTATGTTTATTTAAAGCTGTTGTTTATTTTCAGAAATATTTTAATAAAACTTTAATTTAAATAAAGTTTCTGGGCTAAAAACAGAATTTTCAAACTTTCTGGAAGTTCGTTCGAAATTTCGTTCGAACGAGATTGTCATTCGAACAGCCATGTCATTTGAACGAGTTTGCCAACGAGTTCCCATATAAGGCCACTGGAAAGTCGTTCGAACGAACATCATGTTCGAACGAGATTTCCAACGAGTTCACACTGGAACTTCGTTAGAAGCCTCGTTCGAACGAGACTTCATTCGAACGAAAATCTCATTCGAACGAGATTTGACGGGAACAGGTACTTGGCAGTTTTGAGCAGTTTTTCCCACTTTTTCCACTACTTTACCCCACTAACTTTTAACAGAATATCTAAGTGCAGGAACAAACCTTTTTGGTTTAACTTTTTCATATCCTACAACCTCTAAGAGAGTGTTTGAGAGAGAAATTAAAAGTAAAAAAAGTTCTTTGTTTAAGTGTATGTTTTTCCAAGAAAAATCTGATTAAACACTTGTGTTACACCCATTAGTTTGTTTATCCAAGTTCCATATATATATATACTTTTCTTGGAGTGTTTGGCAATTGTTTATCTCTACATTCGTTTGAAGAGAAGTTTGGGTTTGCTTCTAAATCTCATAAAGAAGAAGAGCTTGTTTTGCTGCGGCATTCTCATGTGGTGAAAGGCTCCATGTGTGGTTGACGGTGACCATATAAAGTCTGATTGGTGGATTCCGAGACCGTGGTGGAGCTCCGTGATTATTCACTAGGCAGAGGTTGATACAAGAACATGTGTCGGGGCTTGAGAGGGATCGAGTCGAGTGTTATAAGTCATCTTGCTTGTATTTGTAAATTTTGTACTTAGTGGATTTGAGGCTAGGGTCGTCCGAGGTTTTTTCCCGTTGTGGGTTTTTCCTCATATATCGCGGCGTAGTGATTTATTGTTTATTTTGTCTTGCTATACTCACCTAGAACGCATGCTTAGGTAATTCAAGATAAAATTTGGTTTTAATCACTACATATTTAATTTGGTGCGAAATTAAATATTGGGTAATGTTTAGTTAATTTTATTCAAGTCATTTAATTTAATTTGATAAAATTGGTTTGGCCTAATTTGGTAAAATTGAAAAATATGACTTAGGCAAATTTTTTAGGACTATGGTTAATTAATTGTGTTTAAGTGAAATAAAATGGTGTGTGTGTTTAATCCTATTTCACTTGGTTGTATTTTAATTTGAGAGAAATTAAAATTTGTTTAATTGAACAATCATCTCGCTTCCGCATCCTATATAAAAGGAAATAATTTTTGATAAGATTTTAAAATTGGGGCCTTACACGTTTTCAATTATACATGAACTAGGAAAATCAAGTCGTAAATCATTCTAAAATACTTTAAAGTAAAATTATTTATATTTATCAATGGTTCTTAGTCTTAGGTCTCAGAGGTGAAGATATCTAAGTGAAAACCCCATTTTTTTGCACTTCTCGTTTACTGCTTGCAGAGATATTTATCATTTAGACCATGAAGATAATTTACCAAAAATACTGTGACTCAATGCTAGAAGTTTAGAAAAACGAGAAAGGGGGACTAGAGTTTTAGATGCACAAATTTTTCACTAAGTTGACCCAAGTCTCGGGGACTAGAATTCTAACCGAGAACCATATTTTCTTTTTGTCTAAGAATACGGAATTCTTTTTTCAATAATCTAAATTCAATAGGTACTCTCATTCTCACTTAAAAAAATAGTTAGAATTTTTTTTTCAATGTAGTGTTAAATGTCAACAAATTTTATGGGTTTAATTTTGCGGCTCTCTCAACATCAGCTATTGTGGTGCAACAGTTACTTTGACTAACCTTCTTACGAATGCCATTATTACACCGATCTCTTATATATAGAAAGTTTCAGTGACTTATTGCACTGATCTTAAATATGCAGAAAGTCAGTCATAAATATATAACACTAGATAATAAACGTTGTTAAATTATAACCAAAAGCTTAACTAAATTGAGAACCAAATCTCCTTCTCATGCCATAAGGACAAAAAAGTAAAGATCATCTCACTATAATGTTCAAAATGGTAAAAAAAATCCCAATAAAAATCGTATAAAATTAGCAGTAGCTGAATAAAGACAACTAATAAATGTATGTAGACAGATGAATCCAAACACAATTCAAAATATAGAATTGGTTGGTGCATATGAAAATGAGTGTCAAAGATAAGGTAAAAAAATGAGATGTCATTATCAAAGCTTAAACTAAAGGAAGAGACAAGATCTGAGCTAATAAAAAGAAGAACACACTCATAATTCAAAGTTTTAAACATGTACCCGTTAATTGGTAACCCAAAAAGGTGAAAGAAAATCAAAGATGAAAAAGTCCTTCAATTTAATCACAATATTTTTCTTCCCTTTGTTTACATTTTTTTAGGAACCAGACATAAAGATAAAAATACAATAACTAGTCCAACTAGCAAGAAACATTCAAAACTAAACTTTTCTATCAATAAAACAAAAACCCTTTGATTTTCAGTCCTAAAACCATGATAACAACTTATAAAATCCCTAGTTTACATAACCTTAACAACACCCGTAACAACAAAAAATTAGAAACATGAAAGGCAAAAATTCAATGAAATGAAAGGTCTAATTTTTCCATAAAAATAATCAAAGTATTGACAATTTAAGTTCATCAAATCTAAGTATTGGCAATTTAAGTTTACTAATAAGAAAACCAAACATCCAGTTGATACATAAGTTTATCAAATCAAGGTATTGACAATTTAAGTTTATACCCAAAGAGTGTTAAGGTGCTGCCTAAAGCTGAATCACTCCCCTCTTTTGATAAAAAACATGTTGATGAACCACTTTATGCCACTGAGAATAAGACTGATCACAGTAACATTCCCATGATTAAAGAGATGACTTTATTTTTTAAAAATCAGAGAAGAAAATGGATACACGTAATCAATCCAAAGAAGATTTAAAGAGATCTATGAAAAACCACCCCAAGGGGGAAAACAACAATGATGGAATACTGCCCAAGCGAAAGGCCACCTTTCCAAGTGAATAACTAGTTTACTTGCCTCTGGAATCACAAAGTCATCTAAAAAATATTTCGAATGATGAGTATTATATGGAATATTAGGGGGGTTGAAAATTATCCTTCCTCTAAACTAATTAATAAACCATTGCGATTGCACAACTGTCCATTCACTGGTCTTATGGAACCTAAAGTAGATGCTAAGAAAATTGACAAGTACCAAATAAAGTAGAGTTTTGAAGGTTGTTATAGCAACATCTCTTGTTTTTTTTTGGAAATGGCCAAAACTTTATTGATGAAGGTAGAAAAGCCCTACCTAGGTGGCATTACATAAAGAGCAACAAAGATCTGAGAAATATAATTTAATGATTCAACTTCCTAATTGATGGGATGCCAAAGAGAACCATTCTGTAAAAGCCCCTAGCTGATTTTGGAAGATCCATCATTGAGTTAAAAATATTGAACTTCTTAAAAGAAATTCCATGATTTGCTAAAGAGTCTTCTACTCTATTAGCTTCTTTCTAACAATGAGCATAAGACACTTGAACATCCATATCATAGATATCTTTTAATATATCTAGAAGAGACCAAGGAGGTTTAGGAATGATACCTTTTAGAATATTAATGATAACTTGAGAATCGGATTCAATCAACAAGTTATGGATGTTCAGGTCTTTGCAAATTTTAAGACCATTGAGGATAGCTAAACATTTGGCTTTGGTATTAGTCACACAACCTTCAAATGAGGAGAATGCTGTAATGAATTTTACTACTTTATCTCTAAGGATACCCCCTGTACCTGCAGCTCCAGGATTACCCTTAGATGCCCCATCAAGATCGAGTTTGAAAGAATGATCACAAGGAAAGGACTATTTAACTAACATTAAGGAAAATTTTGGAGGAACTATAAGGATATTAAAGGTAGCCTTAATATCATCAAAAGAGTTAGTTGGAGATTTGAAAGATTTGGAATAAGAACAGGACTGAGTAAGAATGATGATATTTTTAATAATGAAATTGCTATCCATTTTCTCTCCTTGATAAACACAACGATTTCTGGACTTCCAAATTTCCCAGAGAATAATGGCAGAATAAGAATAAGATATAGGAGAAAGTTAGAATTTGAAGTTCTAAGCCACCATGAAAGCAACATTTGATTGAGAGAAGAGGATTAGATCTTGATCCCAAAGAGTTTAGCAAAGTAATCCCATACAACTGAAGCAATAGGGCCATTGAGAAACAGATAATTGAAGGATTATATATGTTTATTGCAGCATCTATATAGAAGCCTTCACAATTCCTTTTTGTTGCAGAGTTTCATCAATTGGGACTATTTGGTGATAACATTTCCAGAGAAAGAGATTTTTGGAGGAATCTCTTTATTCTAGATGTATTTGCAAATGATTGATCCAGGTTTAGATTTTCTGATAGCATGCCATGCTGATTTAGAAGAGAAATACCCACTGGAAGTTTGAATCCAAATGATCTTGCCATTTATCACCTTTGTGTGTTTCTTTGCCTCATCTCGAACACCAATAATTCTTTTTAAATTATGAGACTGAGTTACTGAATTCTGAAACCTGCAATTTGAAAACACATTACACAAACTGTTAAAGTTAGAGAAATTCCACTAGAGCTTCAAAGAAAAAGCTTTGGTGATATCTGATAAAGATTTGAAGTTTAGGCCCCCTTCATAGGATGGGTAACAAAGATTGTCCCATTTAATCCAGTGATGTCTTTTTCCATAATCTTTAGACTCTCCCCATAAGAAGTTACTGAATAAAGAGTGGATGTAGTTGATGGTCTTGATGGGGGGGCCTTAGAGTTACTAGGAATAGAAGACATAACTGCTTTAATGAGTACTTTTTTACCAACAAAGGATAGAAATCTAGCTTTCTAACTTTGCACTTTAGATTGAATTCTTTGAATCAGGTCTTCTTAGTATAAGTGCTTATTCCTCCCATAGAAGATGGGACAACCCATATATTGAATGGGAATCGATTTCCTTTTAAACTTGGTGATCTCTTATATAGCTTTAATCCTGCTCTTGTTAACATTGTGGTGAACTGTGAAACTGCTTTTAGAGTAATTAATGACTTGGCTAGAGGCATTTTCAAATAACTTCAAGAAATTCATCAAATTTTTCAAGCTGTTCTTTTCTCTATTACAGAAGATGATGGTGTCATCTGTAAAACTCAGACTACTGACGAGAGGGCAATTTTTAGGGTGGGAAAAAGGTTTTATCTTTTTAGATTGCATAAGTTTGTGGAGTCCTTGATTCAAAGCTTCAGCTACAATAGTGAACAACCCAGGAGATAAAGGATCTCCTTGCTTTAGGCCCTTAAAAGACTTGAAAAAACCAGCCATATGACCATTTATAACAATTGAAAACCTGTTAGAAACTAATCTCCAAATTCTATCAATCCATAACTCAGAGAAGCTATATTTCCTTAGAATTTTAGTGAGAAATAGCCATGATACCCTATCATAAGCTTTGGACATATCCAATTTTATGACCACATTATCACCATGGGATTTTCTTCCAATTAAGGACAACATCTCTTTGGCTAGAATAATGTTTTCTGATATTTGCCTTCCTTTGATGAAACCTGCTTGGGATGGTCCAATAATGCCAGTGAGGACAGGTGCTAGTCCTGATGCAAGAATTTTGGTGATGATTTTGAATCAAAAGTTGCATAAACTTATAGGACTGAAGTCTGAATAGGTATTAGGAGATTGGACTTTTGGAATAAGGACAATGTTTGTGCTAGTTCGACTTATAGGAAGGGAACCTCCGGAGAAAAAATATAGAACTGCTTTAAAGAGGTCTTTTTTTATTATGTCCCCAAATTTATTATAAAATAGACCATGGAATCCATCTGGACCAGCACTACTATTTGGATTCAAATCGAGGACCGCTTGCCAAACTTCCTGTTCATTTGGATCAATATCCAAGCTACAAGATTGATTAGAGGAAATAGAGGCAGTAATATAATTAAGAATACCATTATCCATTTGATTTCTATCTACTTTAAAAATATTTTGGAAATATTCAATAAATTCTCCCTTAATAGCTCCAAAATCATCTGTCCAATTGCCCTCTCTATTTTTAATTCTATGAATAATAAGTCTAGAATACCTGGCTTTTATCGAGGAATGGAAAGGTTTAGTGTTGGATTCACTTTCAAATAACCACCGATGCCTCATCTTTTGAGCCCAGAAGTCCTCTTCCATTTTTAAAGCCCTAAGCAGATTTGCCTCTGATGCTAATAGAGCAACATCTCTTGGATCATATCCAATGGATAGGTTAATACAACACGAAATCGACATGATACAATGAGATGGAAATCCACATATAATATGTATTTAAATGTGCAAATCTGAATTAAAAGGCAACATGATATGATATGCACCATTAGAACTAGGCTCCGTTGTAGAATTTGCACCCATATTATGTGCCCCATTTGATATCCTAAATGTAGTTTCATTTGGTATTGGATCATCATGCGTAGTTGAATCTTACCTACTCGATGGATCTACAAAGGCAGTAGCTGAAGAACCACGTCCAACTCCACATCTTCCTCTACCTCCACCTCCAGCTCGACGTCCACCAAGTGCCATAAATATGCTAATAATCCTGATAAATTAATAAAAATAATTAATTTACAGCTATAAAATTAGAAAAAACAATGATAATGAAACCAACTCAGTTAAGTAACCTATAATTTAAAGTTTAAATCATAAAATAACACAAATCCTTCACACATCACAGAAATTTAACTAAGTTCCACCACCATCACAAATAATAAGTACATAGGAATTTAACAATTTCCATCAAATAATAACAAGTGCATTGGGATATAGCTAACAAAAAAAACTCAATTTTCTAATCTTCCTTCACTCACTATCATAATCATCATCACTGCAATTCTCTTCATCAATATAATATTAAGCTAATGTGTCATCTTCCTCATCATCACCATCACCATTGTTAAGATTATCATCATCATGTGCTTGAAAATCATTGCTTTTAATAATTTCTAGTAGAACATCGATCCTATCCATTTGGCTCAAGTCCAAATCTCCCTCTTATATAACCATCTGAATATCAGAAGTTTCTTCTTCTTGGTATGTAGCATTACTTGGACAACCGTTGGTATTTCCTATATCAACTTCTTCTAGAATGTCCCAAATGTCTCTATGTTTCACTTTCTATACTACTTTCTAGTTAGGAACCAACTTGTAGTCATCTAAGTAAAACACTTGTAATGCTTGAGTTGCAATCACAAAGGGATCATCATTATACCATGTCGAACTAACATTAACATAAGTGAGGTGATAGTCCATTTATACTCTCTTCTTCTTATGATTTGTGTTAAACCACTCACACTTAAATATAAAAATAGTGTACTAATTTAGATACTTCATTTGCATGACACTACATAAACATCCGTAAAAATAAACCAATTCATCAACGTTCCCTATGTGAACAACAATTCCACTATTTTTAGTTGTGCAATGATCGTTACGATCCTTAGCGTGAACTCGAATCCCATTAACAATATAACTAGAGTATTTATCCATACAAAATTTTTAACGCGCACGAGTCAATAAATATAGCTCATTTGTGGCTTCTAGTGACCCTTGACGACGTAAAGTTTTCATCTATATGAAGAGGGTGTTAGCGTTATATTCATTATCATGTTTTAATATCATAAAACTAACAAATGCGTATTAAAATTATCAACTTACACGGTCCGCAAACCACTTTGGAAATTCACGTTCTTGCCTTTGAAATTAATTGTCGTGAGATTTAATTTCTATTTGCGTTATACGTTCAGTTCACATGAAAAATAAGATTTTTTATTTTGTGGAATATTAATAAAATATTATGTAAATCGATACTTAGTCAATATAAGGTTATATTTCTTCCCAGTTATTCAAGATATACCAATGGACTTTATCAATAATGCTTTAGGACAATCGAGTGGGTTTTATAGAAAGTTATAGCTTCATTAACAACATATGCCTATACTACTGATCCTTTGAGTCGAGCTTTATTTTTTACGCTTAACTTCAGTAATCCCAAATTCCTAGACACATTGAATGTTATATAGAAATATCATTGTGGTGACAAAAATCACAACACGGAAAATAATGAAGGAAAACAATCACCAGGAGATCAAGAGCAGCAAAAATCACAATCACAACACTAGAATATATGTGATTCGGTAACTTGCCTATGTCCACGGAGATGTCTACTATTTCTATTAAGTAACTCTCGAGAAGGTTTTCTTCCACATGCCCCTATGCCCCAGTTGATTTAGGATATACCTAACCACTATGTTACAATCATAAGATGATGGTTCAAAAGATCCTTTGACTGAAGTAAGTTAGCCAACTTACTGTAATCCAAGAATTCTATTATACTCATAAAAAAGTAAAGCCTATAACTTGGAAAGGTTGCATATCATAACATAATTGGGACAACCAATACATGTAGAATGCATAGGCCAATCAATTTTTATTAACTGAAATTATAAATTGAGAGCAACATCAGTTTTTAAATAAAAATTTGCCTAAACTAATGATGCACGGATAAAGAAAGTCTAGAATTAAAACTTCTTTAGATTGGTGGCATTTCAAGCCCTTGGTATCATCTTGCCCTCCAGCGTTTCCAAGTGATAGGCTCCTTGCAAGTAATCTCTGACGACCTTGAAGGGCCCTTCCCAGTTTTCCATTTGATTGTTTCACAGCGCTGCCAATTACTTTCCTTAGGAATAGTCCCCAACATGGAATTTCCTTGGTTTGGATTTCTGGTTGTACTGCTTGGATAGTTGTTGCTGGTAGGATGCGAGTTACACTAAAGCCAATTCTCACCGCCCATTAGCTAAGTCAAGTTCAGTGAGCAATGTTTTATAATTGTGGCTACATTGGTCGATCAATGTAGACCTCATGGTAGGGATACCAGCTTGTAGTGGAATAACTGCTTCCATTCCATATGTGAGTTCAAAGGGTAATTCCCCAGTTTCTCACCTTGGTATGGTTCGATAGGCCCAAAGGATGTAGGTAAATTCATTCTCCCAATCTCCTTTGTCCCGTTCCAGGAGTTTCGTTATTCCATCAATCACTGTCTTATTAGAAGCCTCATCTTGACCATTGCTCTGTGGATACGCTATAGACCTGAAGTAATTCCTGATTCCATGATCGTTACAAAAACTTTAGAAGGGGCCACTCTTAAACTGGCTCCCGTTGTTAATAATTATTTTCCTAGGTATGCCGAAGAGGGTAATGATGTTTTTCCATATAAACCTCATCATATCTATATCCCTGATGTTCACCAGTGGTTCTGCCTCTATCCACTTAGTGAAGTAGTCTGTGGCGATTAGTAGATACTTTTGATTGCCCTTCGTAGGAGACAGAAGAACTAAGATGTCCAAACCCCATTAGGCGAAGGGCCACGAGCTGGTTAATGATTTTAGGTCACTGGTGGGCTAGTGGACCATGGGTGAGTGTTTTTGATATTTTTCGCACTTATGAACGTAGACTCCAGCATCATTGTGAATGTATGACCACTAATACCCTTCCTTCATTGCTCTAAAGTCTAGTGACCTTCCTCCTACGTGACTTCCATAAATTACCTCATGAATTTCATGAAAAACTTGCTCCACGTCTTGTGGATGTATGCACTGGAGGTATGGGCCGATGATGGATCTCTTATACAACTTCTCATCAGGAGATAAGTGAAAGCGAACAAATTTGACTCTTATTTGATGAGCTGACCTCTTATCACTTGGAAGTACATCACTCCGTAAGTAGTCTGCAATGGGATCCATCTAGCTCAGAGCCTTTTTATTGTGGAGAATCTGCTCAAAATTCAGTGGCTCCGTAGTTTGATCAATGCTGGGCTGCGTGAGGAAATCTATCTGGATTGTTCTTCTCAAGTCGGAGTCTATTGCTGAACTCAGAGCTATTAGGGCATCTGCATGGCTGTTCTATCCTCTAGGGAACTACTGAACATCCACTTAATCGAAGTTGGCCATTAGTCCTTTCACAAGGGTAGGATAAGTTACCATCCTTTCAACCTTTGCCTTAAAATCATCGATTATCTAGTTGGAATGCAGATGAGAGTCGCTGAAGATTTGAAGGTGCCCTGCCCCTGGAAATTGTTCTTTGCATAATCCAACGATCAGCGCCTCATATTCTGCCTCATTATTGGAGGCTTCAAATCCCAGTCTGATGCCCTTCTCGAGCACTGTATCTTTGGGAGTCATTAGTATGATACCTACTCCTGCTTCCTTGAGTTGGAGGCTCCATCAACGTCTAAGGACCAAACGCTCGATTCCTGTAAGCTCTCCATTAGTTGACTGGTTTTTAATTGATTGATAGGTTATTTTACTATGAACTCAACAATGAAATTAGCTAGGATCTGCCCCTTGACGGTTATTCTTGGTTGAAAGTGAATGTCAAACCTTTTGAGCTCGACCGACTAGTTTGATAGTCGTCTAGGGAGGTCTACTTTCCTCAGAACAACCTTGGGAGGGTGCGAAGTAACCACAAAGACGGAGTGGGCCTCAAAATAATTCTTCAGTTTCCTTGAGGCTATCACTAATGCGTAGGCAAGCTTCTCTAATGGTAGGTATCGCTGCTCGACTTCCAAAAGGGTCTTACTAGCATAATAGACTGGATGTTGGCCTCCCTCTCTTTCACATACCATGGCGTAGCACATAACATGGTTTGACACACCGAGGTAAAGGTATAAAAGATTACCCTCTCTAGGAATCATGAGAAAAAGGGGCCTATTAAGATAGGCATTGAGTTCTTCTAAGGATCTAGAGCAGTCCTCGTTCCATGTCACGCCCTTGTTTATTTTTAACAGCGGAAAGAATAGTTAACATCATTCTAAAGATTTTAAAATGAACTAGTTGAGCGTGACGAGCATTCTGGTGAGCTTCTGTACATCTCTTATTGTTTGAGGGGGCAGGACTTTGTTGATGGCGTCAATCTGGTCGGGGTTTGCCTCTATTCCTCTCTTGCTGATCGAGTATCCAAGGAATTTTCCTGATTGGACACTGAAAGAACACTTACTTGCATTGAGTTTCATTAAGTATTTTCTAAGGATATCGAAATTCATTTTTAGGTTAGAGAGATGATCGTCCTTAATCATGCTCTTGACGTGAATGTCTTCAATACAAACTTCCATAGTATCCCCCATTTGCTCTTTATTCATCTTTGTAACTAGCCGTCGATAAGTCACTCCTGCATTCTTAAGACCAAAGGGCATAACTTTATAACAATATAAACCAACAGTGGTTATGAAGGAGGTAATATCTTGGTCCGACACGTGAAGGGGGATTTAGTTGTATCCGGAGTAGGCGTATAAAAAGCTCATCCTCTCATGAGTTTCTGTAGCATCGACCAGTTTATCAATCTTTGGAAGGGGGAAACTGTCTTTAGGATAGGCCCTGTTGAGGTCGGTGAAGTTGACATAAACTCTCCATTATCCATTGCTTTTAAGAACTACTACAGTGTTAGGTAACCATTTAGGGAATTATAACTCCCTTATGGAACCTACATTCAGTAGATCTCTGACCTCTTTCTCTACTGCTATAGCTTTCTCCAGGGTTGTTCGGTGAGCGTTCTATATGACTGGCTTTAAGGCCGGGTCAACATCCAATCGATGACAAAATAATGGGATCAATCCAGGCATCTCATAGGGTTCCCATGAAAAAACATGCAAATTTCTTCAGAGGAGGGTGACTACCTCTTTCTTCTTGCGATCGGTCAAATAGGTACTAATTAAAAACATTTTCTCAATTGAGCTACTTCCAACAACGACTTCTTCCAAGTCTTCAATGACTTTCTCGTAGGGATGGATCCTGGTCTCCTCTACTCTTGGTCGATCGTACCTTAGCTTATATTTGGAGGCTATCAACCACTCCCGGGCTTCTTCCTTCCTTTTTGATTCCTCCACTTTCTTTTCCTGCTTGGGGTGAATGGTCGCGATGAAAGACTTTTTGGCCATAGCCTGATCTCGACGGATCTTGACTACTCCTCTATTTATTATGAACTTCGAATTTTGATGGTACGTTGAGGGTAAAACCTTCATTACATGGAGCCACCTCCTTCTGAGGATGGAGTGGTACATATATTTAATGTTAACTACTAGAAACTCGATCATTTTTTAAATGTTTCCTTCCCTGACTGGAAGGACGATCTTCCTCAAAGGATCTGTAATCTTTCCAGTGAAGTCGACCAATGGGACATTGGCTTCCTTGAGGTTGGTTACGATCATCTTCAACTTTGTGAAGAACTCTAGGTACATCACTTTGGATGATCTACCTTGGTCGATGAGTAACCTGTCGATGTCCCAGTTGGCTATCCTGAGTGTGATGACCAGCGCATCATGATGAGGGGTTCTCACCCCAATTAAGTCTTCATTAGTGAACATATTGTGCTTATGATAATCGATGTCCTCCAGTCGTTGATACTTCCTGACCTGAGTTTTGGATGGGTCAATCTGAAAGGCCGACATGCCTGTAGTTAAATTCTTTACTTCCATCCTAGCAGTATTTCCTTGAATTTGCTTGAGGTCTGATGCCCCATGTATCACTGCAAACTAATGGATGATGTCCTCCTCGAGGACGTTATCGGGCCTCTGCTCGCCATTCGCTTCTCTTTTCATGAACTCATTGAGATGTCCTTCTAGGGCCAACTCCTCGAGATGAGATTTGAGGGATTTACAATGCTTAGCTTTGTGGCCGCCCTCCTTTTGAAATGCGCACCTTAGTGCATTATTATGCTTGGAGGGGTCTCCTTCCATCTTTTTCGGCCACTTAATAAATGGCTCATCTCTGATCTTAGCAATAATCTTGTATATTAGCTTCTTGAAGACCGTATTCATAGCATTAAATGCCTTTGAGGTATTATTATTATTTCGATTCTTAAAGCCATTTTTTGCCCCATTCTTGTTCCTTTTTTTCTGTGGCTCATTCTTCTCCACTCCTTTGCCAACCCTCGTGCGACCATTATCCCCTGCATTAAGATGGTTCACATCGTCGAATTTAGCATACTTCTCAATACGATCTATCAAGTCATCGATGGATGTAGCCTCCTTTTTATTTAAGTACTAGTACAGGAGGCAGGAGCTCAGAAAATTGATTTTTAATGATGCTACTATGACCTGCTCTGAGCAATCCTTGATTTCATTAAACGCTTCCTAATACCTCTTCGTGTATTCTCTGAGGTTCTCTCGTGTATTCTTCTTCGTAGTAAGCAATGCATCCATCCTCTTCAGGTTGGAGCTACTTGTTATGAATAAGCTATAAATTGCTCAACCAAAGATTTGAAATTTCATATGGACCTATGATATAGCTTCTTAAACCACTTTCGAGCCACATCATGTAAGCTCGAAGGGAAGATTCGACACATGAGCTCATTATTATGACTTCATAGAGGCATAGCTTGCCAATATTGCCTGGCATGGTTAATGGGGGCCAATCTTACCATCATAAATCTTGAACCTGGGAATCCCGAACTTCTTCTGGGCCTCTTCTTCATCTATTACCCGTAAAAAAGGGGACTTTATTCGAGTTTTGAGAGCTCGTATGGCTAGCTCTCTCGTAGATCTGGCACCATAATGATCTGGGTGCTGGTCCGTCTCCCGCTAGACCAAATTTCATATGTCATTATTCTATCGACCACGAAACTTGTAACGACGAGATAGTTCTAGTCGTTCGGAATGGTCATCACTTAAACACTGCCTTTCAGTTCTTTATGACCCATGCCTCGATCTCCTTCCTCGGTTGTGAGACTTACTTACCTGAGGGATAGGAGTTTCGTTATGGCGTCGCCTCGTGCTTCGATGGAGTTATTTGCCCATTTTTTCCAGTTACCTCTTGAGGTGAGCATTATAATCTTGTTATTGGCAAGTGTCCTCCTCCTGCTCTTGGAGTCCGCTTCATAGGCATCTATCAATCTAGACATCTGTGTGGACCTGGGAGGCCCCTAACTCTCTTTAAAGACTCTCCTCTTCTAGCGAAGTCTTACTTTTGAATAACGAATCTCAGACCTTACCCTTGGAGGGTTTAGCTGCTTCTAAATGTCACCTGCTTAAGGGACATTACTGCTGTGATGGGACATCACTGGCTCTTATTGATGAAGGCTTTCGTAAGAATAACAATCGATTCCTAGAAACGGTGCCAATTGTGGTGACAAAAATCTCAACATGAACAACAATGAAGGAAAACAATCACCAAGAGATCAAGAGTAGCAAACAATAACAATCACAACCACAACACAAGAATATATATGGTTAGGAAAATGGCCTACGTCCACGGATAGGTCTACTGTTTTTATTAAGTAACTCTCGAGAAGGTTTTCTTCCACATGCCCCTGACCAGGGGTACAATATATATTCTATTAATTGAAAGTGGTTGTAACCAACACGTTGGGACAGTATCCGTTGAATATCTCTTCGATATTTTTGGGATAGACCCGGTCATATCTTCTATTTTAACTGTCAATCAAGGCTCATAATTTGGGTCGGGAGCCTCATTTATCACTTAGGCTTGGTCGTCTACTCTTATGTTCTTGATTGACAATAGGCACCCACAATCATTTTACAGAAAAAAGATTTTTGATATTAGACATTTGAATAAATATTTTTAAAGTACTTTTCAAAAGGGAACACCCATCACGTATTTACCGAGCCAACAAGCATTACCTCGCGTGGTAAGTGAATAGCCAAATGGACCATTACATCAAAAAAAGTGGGTGAGAAAATTCTTTCAATCTTAGAGAGTATAATAATAATAACTTCCTCTAGTTTCTCTAAGTCTTTCACATTCAAAGTTTTTGCACTCAATTATTGAAACAAGTTTGGCAACTCAATTAATGTAGTTTTAACATCCTTCGACAAATATTGATGTATGCCGACCAGGATAAGTATTTACAAAATAAAATAACAATCATGACTTTTTAAGCCTGATATCTTACCGTCCTTATTGCTCACTGTTGATACCAAAAATTACCCAATTACGTGGACCAATCAGAAGTAGACGTATGTCATGCACTATGATAGTAACCCTAGTCAGTAAAGAATAACCACCAACTAAGGCCTAGAATGCCGGCCATTATACTGGGATGTTGACCAATGCCAGGAAGCTCGACCAATAGTAGGGAGGCCGACCAACACTATCAGTAAAATGCCAATAAGTGAAAACATTATGGACCTTCTGTACTGATGTAAATGCCTACTTTATAAAGGCATTCTATCCTTTAACATTCCATCTCTTAGTCTCCCTATTGGGCTATAAATACATTGTAATCCCTTCATCAAGGGTAAGTGATTAAAGGCAAACACAAGGAAATAATAAGTACAGTGGATGCAAGATTTTCTCTATAAGCCAAACCACTTTAAAAACCTTCTTGTTTCTTTATTTTACTTACCAATAGTGTTTATGATTAATTCATTAGACCTAGTTTAGTTTCTTACATCAAAAGATTGGTGCCGTTTGTGGGAACATATTTCAAAACGTTTTCACTAATTAAACATGACTAATATTCCTGAATCAAGTACTAGGAATGATGGCATCCCGCCTATTATATCCGCTCCACCAACAAATAACGATCTGACTGGAATCCTGGATAGGCTCGCTAGAGGTCAAGAGGCTATGCAAGATACCATAAGGCAGTTAGCGCAAACGCTATAGGTCGGGTCCCCTACCTTGTCTACTCATAGAAATATGACACCATTGCCTCTAAGAAACATCAGACATTGCCAATTCAGGACTACCAGAGATACTTCTTACCATCCAAGAGAAAGTTCTTCACTTAGAACTTCGGTACCATATAATGAACAATTATTAACTCCTGAAAGATTGAGTCTTTTGGAAAGGTTAAGTAAAGAATCTCCCTTTGATCGTTTGGGACCCATGGGGAATAAAAATGTTCCTAGGGAATTTTCACAAAATACTCGATGACCAATCGATCAACGTGAAGGCTCAGCCCAATCCATATCATATGCCCAACGAACAGTCCGTGCCGAGCAGACTTCACAATAGGAGATTTCAGCTAAAATAATTGGTCGGAACAGTCGAGCTATAATGCATAGATCTAATGCTGGTAATAATGCATGCAAGAGCTCTATTCAATGATTAGAAGATAGGTTGGGAGAAATGGCGAAGGCAAAGAAACCTTTGCAGAGAAGTTTTATGAAAGGATATACTTTTTTGCAAACTATTGTGGATTTTCCCACTCGTTCAAAGTTTAAGGCTCCTGTGGTTACGCCCAAGTATGATGGGAAGAGTGATCCTTTTCTTCACATAGAACAATACCAAGCAACAACTGACATTTACGCCGTCCACGACAAAATGAGGTGTAATGCGTTCATGGGAACAATTACAGGTCCTGCACATATTTGGTATAACAACCTTCCTCGAGGATAAATCTCTAGTTTCAACCATCTCTCCGAGCTATTCCACTATACCAAAAAGGCCAAATTTCCACCCTTCAGACGGCCATCCTTGTCACGGGCAATGATCGTGACAAAAAAAACATGCATTTTTTTTCACGGTCATTGACCGTGACAAGCTCGTGACAAGTACCGTTGTCATGGACTTGTCACGATCAATGATCATGACAATGTTAAAAAGTTGTCATGGTCAAAGACCTTGACAGGGACTTGACAACTTTCTAAGTAAACTAAACCCTTTCCTCTATTTTTTCCCACCGTTTTGTTTCCCCCTTCTCTTTGTCTCTGTCTGTCTCTCTCTCTCTCTCTCCCCTTTGTGTGTACATGAATATGTGTGTATGTGTGTGTGTGTGTGGTTTGCTGCGTGTGTGTGTGTGTGAGAGGGGAGTGGAGGTGTGGGGCCACTGGGGGTGGGGGTAGTGTGGGTGTGTAGTGTGCATGTGTGGGGGCAATAGGGGTGGGGGGCAGGGCATGTGTGTGTGTGTAGTGTGTGTATGTGGGGGGGGGGGGGGAGTAGGGGGGGTAGTGTGTGTGTAGTGTGCATGTGTGTAGGCAGTGAGGGTGTGGGGGCAGGGCGTGTGTGTGTAGTGTGCATGTGTGTGCGTGTGTGTGGGTAATGGAACAATTAGGGTTTCATACATAAATGAGTAAATACCCAAATATATGTTGTACCCTTAAGTATAAATATCCAAATATTGTTGGCTAGTACATAATGATAAGAGACTTAAAGTTCAATTTGAGAATTTTCTCACGGAATAGTCATAATAGGAATTGGAATTGAGACTTATAATAATTATTATTAATTTAAATATGACTTTAATTGGATATAAATGAGTTAGGAGCCTTTAGATTCCTCTTATTAATTGTTGATTTTAAATTAGTAAGTAGTTAGTTTGAATTGATGTTTAAGATTTTTAGTAATTGTACATATAGCTTTAATTGTAACTTTAATTGTATAGCTTTAATTGTATAACTTTAATGATGATATATATATAAGATGTGATGAAATGAATTAATTGAGTAGATGAATTAAAAGGAGTACAAGATACACATTTGGTGATTTGTTGTTGCTGTTGCTGTTGGATTATAGTGGACCTATGTTGGGTTGGTTGATTTTGGAAGTGGCATGACCAGTGGATTATTGTTCGAGTGGGGGTGGGGGCGATTTTTCAACTTTTTTTAAAAATTACTTTGTGTCTCGAACAATATATTATTAATTCATATATATAGTATGTTTCATTTATGATAATTAAATGAAACATACTAGAAATTACATATAGTGCGCATAAATACTAGCCTTCTAGTTATTATGCGTACGCATTCAATAGCCCTTAGACCCGTTTGAGAGTCAGTACCCCTGTAATGAGATCTCTCAAATTGTCCCATTTGGACTATTTCGGACTGCATTATTTCTGTAGAATAATATTCTTAGTGTCTTAAACTTGTTCTTTTGGAGGAAGTTATGCAGTCATATCCTCATGTTCTCAGGGTACATACTAGATTGCCAAGTGTGAGTAATATTTTAATTGATTAATTGAAATAACACTCAAACTTGCGAATCTACGTCGTGTACTTGGAGAACTATGAGGATATGCTTCCGATTTTTTCTCAAGTCGTAACAATGTGCATGAGCTATTAAGTATATTACAGAAATATGCGGTCTTGAATGGGATATGACCACTCACCCTTTAGAGGAGATGGAGGAAATAAGAATTAATATTATAAATTGAATTTGAATTTGAAATTTAAAAATCGAATATAAATAAGACATGATTAAATGAAACATACTATAAATGTAAGTTTTATTTATACTAATCCACGAATATATGCTTCTTCCCTTTAATAGGTGATTGTGTGTAGTAGCTGTGATGGGATATCCTAAATAAAAAGAGTGGATGGGTGAGACAAATAGATTGGGGGATGTGTTTCGCAGAGGTGCTAATGAATTTGTGAAATATGCAAAGAGATGTCATAATGATGAAGAGTTTCCATGTCCGTGTGCTAGGTGTGAGAATGGTAAGGTGTTTGAGTGGAAAATAGTTAAACTACATTTGTTAAGATGGGGTATGCAAGATAATTATCGATTTTGGAGTTTTCACGGGGAATTGAAAGTTACTTTTGTCCCTGAGCAACCATCACAACAACCTCCAGGAAGTAGGATAGATGTAGAAGGGGACGACATAGAGCATAATCTGTTAGAGGATTTAGTTGATGACGCGTATGACGTTTTGATGATAACCCGAATTTGAAACAATTTTTAGATTTGTAATAAATATTACAATTATCGAACAATAGTTTAATGCTTTTAATTCATTTGTACTTGATCGATTTAGTGCATATACTATTTAGATTTAATTCTTAAGCATTAATTCAAAGTCCATGTCTAGTGGGTGTATTATTCTAGTGTTTTATTATTATCGGACATCACTTTAATACTTTTAATTCATTTGTACTTGATCATTTTCTCTCTTTCCTTTGTATGTGTGTGTGTGTGTGGGGGGGGGGGGGGGAGTTTTCAACTATTTTCTAAAATTACTTCGTGTCACGACCTATTCGGAAGTGGCACGATCAAAGAAAATATTTGTATGTCTTCTCTAGGTGTGTGTGTGCAGGTGTGTTTGTATTTTTCTGATTAATTTGGATTTGTACTAATAACAACAATTTTTACAGAAAATGTCTCCTTCAGGGAATAAGGCAAGGATGTTGATGATGATAATGATGATTTCTTCTTCACGGCTCGACGGTAGAGTAGGCGACTGCTTGAAACCGAGGCTCCCCAAATGGGGAAAATTGGGAATTACCGTTGAGAACATGACGCGATTATTGAATAGATCCCTCGAGGTGGTGAAGACGATTATCGACACTGGGTACACCAGTTGGAGGGAGGTACCAAATGAGCTCAAGTTAGCTATTTGGGTGGCATCACATGTAATGTATTTATATTTCAATTTCAATTTCAATTTCAATTTTTATTTATTCGCAACTAACACTTACCTTGTTTTTGTTTTGTATTTATTTGAGATGAATAATTTTTCCTGCCCCCAGAGCTCCGCGATTATGTGTTGGAGCAGTTGAAGGATCAACACAAGACATGGAAGAAGAATTTGCGAGCCTCGTACTCTAGGAAGACCCGTGACTCCATTATGAGAATGTGTGAGTCCCTCCCGCCGAAGGAGCCAATTGCATTGGCACAATAGAAAAAGTTCATTGATAATGTGATTGAGGAGAGACAATTGGCATCTCGCCAATCAGGGAGGGAAAATTCGGCGAAAAAGATGTACATGCCCTGCTCCGGTTGGACGTCTTACGCCGAGGTGGAGCACATGATGGTAAGTTTTTATTTTTCTAAAATTATAGAATTATGTTATTCTGCATTATTTTTCTTTGCGTTACTTACTAATTTTGCAATATTTTATTTTAGGGGACGGGAAGTGACCGTGGGGGTACGCCACATAGGCTCTATGTCTATGTGGCAATTCAGATGAAGAAGGGCAAGGATAAGGAGGTGTCCACGAGCGTCACGACCACGATTGTACGTAATTCGACAGTTTAATTTTTATGAATGACGTTACAATTTTTTTATTTAATTATTTAACTAATCTTGTGAATTTTGTCATTTCAGGCAAAGCTTAAGGAAGTGCATGAGTCGCAGTCTGATGCCAACAAGGCATCTTTGTCCACGGATTCACTAAGCCAAGTGCTTGGCACTGATCACAAGGGGATGACTAGGGGGTGAGCTCACAGGTGGGAAAATGTAGGATTACCAGAATGGAGAAAAGTAACACTGGTTTGGCTCATCAGGTGGACATGAATGATGCGAAGCTATCAAGGTTAGAGGTGACTGTCCTAGATATGTATGCATTCATGAAGCGTCAGTTGGGCAGAAAGGGCAAGGGCAAGGGCAAGGGCAAGGGCAAGGGGAAGGGGAAGGAGAAGGTGATGGAGGAGGAGGTAGAGGAGGACGAGGATGTGGACATCTCTTCTTCATCGCCGATATGCACAGGCTCACTACTTGATGATCTAGTCCCCTACTTCGCTCCCGTCTAGCGGCCTATGTCAACAATCGGTTGTCCGAGTGTGTTTTTATGAGACATATATGATGGCCCGAGTATAGAGAGGGGGTTGAGGGACCCGAATACCATCCTTAGTATGCCAATTCATAGAAGTATCCTTCAAAATATCGAGGCTAAGGTGCTTGTCACGTATGTGATAACCACGAATGAGAACTCCGCATTATGGTTGCACGAACAATGCGACGTGATGCATATTGAGGGGTGTCTCAATGCGTATATCGTGTGGTATTCCTTTCTCCTCAAACCTACCCCAGACACTATGGCATGGCATTATTTGTATTTATTTTTATTTGGACACATGCATTATATTTGTATTGTTTTGAGTTGTTACATTTTCGTTTGGATATGGATTGTATTATTATTATTATTATTTTATTTGGATATTGAATTATATATGGAATGATTTGGTGAATTATTTCTATTTTAATGGGATATAAGCTGTTTGAAAAGGTATAATTTTGCTATAACTGGTAGAAATATACTACTGGGTAGTGGCAGTGGCCAAACTGCCCTGCAGTGTTTTTTAAATTCTGCCTAGATTTGTCACGGTCATTGACCGTGATAATTTTTTAAAGTTTGTCATGGGTTTGTCACGGTCTTTAATGGTCTTTAACCTTGAAAAGGTTTGTCAAGTTTAAATACCGTGACAAACCCTTGACAAACTTTAAAAAATTTCCACGGTCAATGATTGTGACAAGTCCGTGACAACAAAAGTCATCACCCCCAGACTTGTCACGGTCACTGAACTTGACAAGTTGGACTTATCACGTTCATTGACCGTGACAATCTGACAGTTTTCATGTAGTGTTCATTGGTAACTTCTGCTTTGGAGCCAAACCTGTGAAGAGAGTAGCTCACTTGATCAGTGTAATACGAAAGATGGGAGATAGTACTAGAGA
The DNA here is from genome assembly GCA_949130495.1 of Sambucus nigra. NCBI lineage: Eukaryota > Viridiplantae > Streptophyta > Magnoliopsida > Dipsacales > Adoxaceae > Sambucus > Sambucus nigra. Next base: position 593,081,293 of record OX422208.1, read on the forward strand.
TTATATTACTCGCTTCAACAACGAGAAGCTGGAAGTCGTTGATTATGAGGAAAAAATATCTATCACAGCCCTCATGAGAGGATTTCTCCCCGAGAATCTCTATTACACACTTGCCAAAGACCCTCCGAAGACGATGACAGAGTTGATGCCCAAGGCAGCTAAGATAATGAATGCTAAGGAATCCATGGCAGCCAAACCAAATTCAGGAGTAAAGGCTGAAGGAAAAATCGAGAAAAAGGAGCAGAAAGAGCATAGAGAATAAAAAAAGAGGGGAATACTGATAGACTCAACAAATACGACAATTACACTCCATTAACAATAGGCATCCATCATGTCTTTAAGGAAATAAAGCATAGCAAGGAGGTACATTGGCCTGAAAAGATGAGAGCACCTACTGAAAAGAGGGACAGGTCCAAATACTACGAATTTCACAGAGATCACGGTCATATGACAGATCGCTGCGTTGCTATTCAGAATGAAATTGAAGCACTTATTCGAAGAGGAAAGATAGGAATATTTTTTTTATCGATAGGACAATAATGGAGCCTGAAGAAAATCTCCGTGCAACCCCAGGGATGAAAAAAGCAGAACTCATGAAGATGTTCCTAGCCTACATAAAAGTTCAAGGAAACTGAAACATGAGGTATTTATGGTTAGTTTTGGATCATTTGATTGTCAAATGATTATAGGTGGAGATGCGGGAGGAGGGGATCATACCGCTAAAAGGAAAGCTTATCTCAATGAGGCTCAATCTTGCTCCTATATCCATAGAATTAATCTGGCTAAGCAACATCAACCAAGGAAGGTTAACAAAGATAATCTGGTGATTGGATTTTCTAAAAATGACCTTTCAGTGGTACTATATCCCCATGATGACCCCTTAGTAATCAAAGTCAGAAGGCAGAATGTAATTATTTCCAAGATATTAGTTGATAATGGTAGCTTGGAGGACATCATGTTCCACCCTTGCTTTAACAGTCTGGACTTAAAGCCCATCCAATTGGAAACTTATCACAGGACTTTAATAGGATTTATGGAGAAAAATTATTTCCATTGGGTACAATCAGGCTAAAAGTGTTGATCGACACCTGGACAATAATTCAGATAGAGAAGATACATTTGATTGTACTGGACAAGAACGTTCATTTTGCCTATAATATGATTATGGGAAGGGTAGGATTTAAGAAATTTGAATTTGTGCCATCTATAGTCCATCAATGTTTGAAGTTCCCAACCAACTTCAGTGTAGTCATGGTAAAAGGTGACCATAAAGTAGCTCAGGAATGCTATTACTCTTCTGTCGAGCAAGAAAATATGGAAAAAATGAAGAAAATGACCACCACTTACTAAGTGGACACCATTGAACCCAATACTGAGTCTGAGGTTAAAAACTTAGATCCTAGGGAAGAAATATAATTGGTGAAAGGTCATATTATAGAAGCAATGTAGAGCATTGTTCTAGATGATGATAAGCTAGAAGAAACTACTCAAATAGGAACAACACTAGATCATGTTCTTAAACAGAATCTAGTGACGTACCTGAGACATAGAAAGCATGTGTTCGCTTGGAGTCATGAGGACATGCCTGGGATTGATCCTAATTTCTTTTGTCATGAGCTCAACGTCAACAAGGATGCCAAGACAGTAAAGCAAAGGTATAGAGTATTTAGCCCTGAGAAGAACCAGGCTATCTAAGAAGAGGTAGAGAAACTTCAGATATCCTCATTCATTGAATATGTGAAATATTAAGATTGGTTGGCCAATGTGGTTATGGTCAAAAAGAAAAATAACAAATGGAGGATGTGTGTGGAATTTAGATATTTGAATAAAGCCTGCCCAAAGGAACACTTTACTTTGCCCAGGATTGATCAACTTCTTGATGCTACCTCAGGGTATGAACTATTGAGATTCATGGATGCATATTCTGGTTTTAACCAGATTAAGATAATGGAGTTCTGCCTTGATACGAAAAGATAATAGAGTTAAAAAGATTGTCTACTACACAAGCAAAGCCTTCCGAGGAGAAGAAATTAGATATCCACGCCTGGAGAAATTAACATTGGCATTGATTGAGGCATCTAGACGGATGAAACCTTATTTTCAATCCCACGATATTTTGGTGTACACTGACATGCCTCTTTGTCAATCCTTGCATTAACTAGATATGTCTGGGAGATTAATATATTGGGCGGTAGAACTGGGGGAATATGATATTGTGTATGAGCCAAGGTCCTTATTAAAAGGCCAAGCTGTGGTAGATTTCATTACTGAATTCACTTATTTGGAGGTTCCCGAGCAACAAAGAACTGAGGCAGAGAAAATCTAAATGAAGGACAACCAAAATGGTGTCATCAATGACCAACACCCTGAGCAGACCCCATTAGGGGAAAGATCCGAAGAAATTATTGTCGACCTACCAAAGACGCCTACCAGAGCACAGGAGTTGGCCAAAAGATATGAGGAAGCAGGAAGTAAAATATTCCATCATGGGATATTATCAGACGAAGCGTTTGATGACAACATTCCCATATGGAACTTGTATGTAGATCTATCATCTTGTGCTGCAGGAAGTGGAGTAGGTATAATACTCAATACTCCTTATGGAATAGATATTGAATATGATCTACGATTCCAGTTTTAGGCCTCAAATAATGAAGCAAAGTATAAAGCTCTCATTATGGTCTTAAGTTTAGCACAATCACGGAACGTCGAGCAAGTTATGGCATACATTGATTCTCAATTGGTGGTGAATCAAATTATAAGTTTGTATGGAGCTAAAGGAGAACTAATGATAAGATACGTAAATGAGGTGTTGGAAGTCATAGCCAAATTTCTAGTTGTTTGGGTGAGCAAAATTCCAATATTATAGAAGGCCCGAGCTGATGCACTTGCTCGATTGGCATCAGCCACCAGAATTGTGCTCTGAAGAACTATTCCCATTGAAATTTTGGCCAACATGAGTATTGATGAAGACTTGATGATTAATTTCATCATAATAGATATGGGGCCATATTGGATGGATCCCATCAAATATTATATTAAAGAAAGACTCTTGCCAGCAGATCAAATCGAGGCCAAAAACTTAAGTATAAATCAACAAGATATGTGCTAGAAAAAGGAGTACGGAACAAGAGAGGATTTACAGCTATTTTGCAGCACTATGTCCATCCCATGGAGGTTCAAGAATTAATAGGAGAAGCTCATGAAGGGTATTGTGGGGCTCATGTAGCAGGCAGATCATTGTTGTAGTGAATTAATACCCAGGGATACTATTGGCCAACTATGAGAGTAGACTTTATAGCTTTTGCAAGAAAATGTGACAGGTGCCAAAAGTTCTCCAGCATTCGCAAAACTCCATAAGCTACTCTAACTCCAATCACTTTACCTTAGCCATTCTCTATGTGGGGAATAGACTTGGTTGGTCCACTACCGACCACCTGATGAAGATTCAATTACTTGGTCGTGGTTGTGGACTATTTCATAAAATGGGTTGAGGCAGAACCATTGATAAACATGCCCTACAAGAAAGTCTACCACTTTATATGGAAAAACATCATTTGTTGACATGGTTTGCCTTATGCCCTCATCATAGACCATGACACACATTTTGATAATGAATAATTTATCACCTACTGTGCCCAATCAAACATTCAAAAGATGCACTATGCTCCAGGACATCCTCAAAGCAACGGGAAAACTAAAGTGACGAACATGACTCTTCTCAATGGGTTAAAGAAAAGACTTGATGAGGCTAAAGAAAATTAGATTAATGAAATACACTCCATTTTATGGGCATACTGAACAACTCCAAGGACTGCTACTGGAGAAATACCATACATGATGGTGTTTGGAACTGAATCGGTGATACCAGCTAAACTGGGTTTGCCAACCCACAGAGTGTTAAATTTTAATTATCTTATTAGTGATTTGATGAGAAGATTAGACTTGGATATACGGGAAGAAGTGCACGACGATATAACCTTGAGAGCCCTGCTTACCAACAAAGAAGAGAATAATTTTATAACAAAAGGATGAAGAAAACCAACTTAAAGGAAGGGGATTATGTGCTCAAGAAGGTGATTCAGAAGACCAATAAACTTGAAGCCAATTGGCTTGGGCTATATCGGATCTCAGCAATTGTCTGATCAGGTACTAACATAATTGAGACTTTGGAAGGAGAAGAGTTAAAAAATCCTTAGCAGGCCGAGCATATTAGGAAATATTACTAGTAATGAAATGAGACAAATCTTTGTAATCATGTCACTTCAGTATCAATAAAATGTGGGTTTCTTCCATTTATTTTTTATTTTTTTAGGAGTAGTAGAGATATACATCACCACATAGTTGATTGGTGATCACAAGAAAAAGTTGATCAAAAACATATAAAAACCCAAGTTAAGATAGGACTTTAATTCCTTAATACTTAGTCAACACAATTAGGTATAAAGCTCTGTATAAATATTAACAAGTTTTATCCAAACTGGGAAAAATGGCGGAAGAACGTTGTGAAGATTCCTAAATTGGAATGTAGACACATATTCCACATACGTCTGGTCACCACTAGTAACTAGTGCTAAACCTAAAAATTTAGGTGCATTAGTAGAACCTATGGAAATATCATGGGTAACTAGTACTAAACTTTGATTTAAATCTAAGTGCGTCTGTAGAACCTATGATCATATCAATGGTAACTAGTACCAAACTTAGAAATCTAAGTGCATCAATAGAACCTATGATAATCTCATTCGTAATTGATACTAAACTGGGGCAAATGCCTAAGTGTATTAATAGAACTGATTAAATAAAGAAGCCATTCACATCCAGAAATTGACAAGATAAATTAATCAAATATCTTTTCATTCATATAAATGATTATTACATGAGAATATTATTCATATTTGAAATACAGTAGCAAACTACTCTACTGGATGCTTTCCTTCAGTCTCAGAGGAGCTCGGTGCTGGTTCCATGCCTACTATAGGATCATCCAATGTGTATGGGGAGTTAATAAAGTTAAAATATTAAAGCATTCTCTTATTATTGATGCTCGGGGCATCTAATAGATGAGGAGGCCTAACTATATTTAGCTCATCATGTAGACTATAATCCCTAAGTATTTGGAGATCAAGCATTGGGGAATGGTTTTTACAGGGATCCAACTGATATCCAGTATAAAAGGAGGATCTTGACACTTCAAAAGCCCCAGATCATCCCAATACCATAGTCTACTGTCCTGATCAACCTTCATAACTGTTAGGAAATTGGTCCATCCCCATTTATAGTCTTCGTTCTGAGCTTGACTAAAGCGTTCATCAAAATAACCAAGAGCCTCATTGTACGCTTCCATCCAAACGTCTTTAGGTTGCTTATGAAACTGGAAAGTTAACCTCTCAACCTGGTGTTGCAGTTTGTTCATAACTCCATCCTTGATTTTCAGTTGAGAATACTGGGTGGCAAGTTACTCGCCCTGGGTTTGGATCTTTTAGGATATCTCAGTAATGGCTAAATTATTGGCCTTTATTTGTGCAGCCTGGTTTGCAAGTGTCTATTGAGTCATACTTTTATTAGTTATAGCTTGGCCAGGCCTTACCTTGATCGGGAGCAGGTATAAGGTTTGGATTTTGTCAAAACCAATAGTTCTTCCTTCAGATTAGCATTTTCGGTCTCCAAAAATGAGACTCCCTTATCAGCAGCAACAATAGTTAAAAGAACCTTCAAAGAGTTCAGCTCCTCTCTCAAACTATTATTTTCTTCCTCTAATAGCTTGGAAATGGACCTAGCCTCATCCACTTCAAACTTGAGCAAGAACTCTTTTTTCCTAAAAGAATAGGCATATTTCTCAATTTTTTCCTAAAAACCCCAAGATTCACTTAGAGCTTTATACTTATTCTCATAATCAGCATGCAGGAGAGCCTTGGATTCTTTGTGATCTTCTCAAGGATCTTAAATCATTTCAAAGTGAGCTACATTATTAGCTACTTCCGAATCAAGAAGACACTTCAAGTACAAGTAAGCTTCCTTGGCTTGACCTAAAACATCAACCCTGAGCAACTTTGACAGATCTTCCTCGAACAAAGTCATGTGACCAGCCTTGAAAAGATCATTGCATCTTTTGAGTTGCTCGGAGTTAGTAGAGGAAAGTTGATCCATTTTGTCCATGAACTATAAAGAGTAAATAAATCTCTAATCAACAACAGAATAAAGAGTTTGAAGCAGTAATCGAAAAAAGATAATCATAAAGACAATAAATAGCCATTTTCATTGATAAAGGTCATATTACAAATCCATTGAAAGGAAATAAAAAAGTGTAAGAGGGTACTTTAGATAAGATGGATGTGTAACCCCTTTGAAGTATAGTAATGAGAAGTTAATTATCCAAAACCTTTGATTAGTGATAGAACATGAAAACACAAACCTAGTGAAGATAAGACTCAGTTAAAACTCCCAAATCTCTTGTGTATAACTCAAAAGTTTGTAATGAACTTATAAGTAACTTAGCTAGAGGGAGAGAGAAGTAACCACCCTAGATACGCCTTGGTAGGTAGGCAAACACACCAAACACTCTCAAGAATCTCTGTCACGTATTAAAATCTTCGTAATAAATGACAATGGCAAGTGGATAAGACTTCTGGTTCGCAATAACTCTCTCTGATGTGTATTCTCTCTAGTGATAACTTCTTAAACTCTCAAAAGATCATCCGTCCTAAAAGGTGGTTGGGGTCCTTAAATAGCCCCCACAACACCCCTGAGGCAACTCAGTCATCAATCCTTGTGAAAGACCTCCCTCATACTTTATGTCACAAACATTAAATACCTGATGCACTAGTTGTCTCCATGTCATAAACATTAAATGCCAAGACATGCCTTTTTCCTAACCATTATGTGTTAGGGGGTTGTTGTCATAGAGGTGGCTCACCCACTGACTGACCGCCCCAAGTACCACGGTGGCTTACTCAAGTGTAGGTCTGACATTGTTTAGCTGGCTAGTGATATCACCTATAGTAGATGTGATATTAAGTAGAGGGCTATTTGGTTCACAACTCAATGCCCGATGGAACTCCAAGCTTCTCCGCCCGAGGTTCCATGGTCAGGGTCCTTCGGTGTTTTACCAGGTGTATCTAAGATGGTCAGGACAAGACCCAATGGTTACTTACTTCTCAATCCTCCAAACCAGGTCTTTCTAAAGTTCCCACGATGAGGTCATTCGATAGAGCATGAAAGCTCTCCCAGGCCCTGCCAAGCCTGGTCTCTCGCAAGTACCATTTGACCTCACACTAAAACTCGTTATTATTCTCATTACATGATTACAACCGTTATAGCTTACATTTAATATAAATAAAGATAAAATATGACTAAATCAATAAGCTAAAATATAAGTTGTCACGTTAAGCTGCCACGCTGAGCGGCCACGGTGCCTTAATCACCAAAACACTGTTGCTAATGTGGAATTACTTCTAATCTCAAAATTACCTTCAAGCCCCCTCTACAAAAAGAAATGAAGATAATAAGGAAAAAGGATGATTGTCAATCAATTCTACACCTTCTCCCTATCAGTAGAAGTTTCAACCTGATTAGAGACAAGAATAGTTGGAGTGATTTCCTCAAAAGTTTAGGTGAGAGAAAACTCTGCAATTGGTCGGATGTTGGTTCTAGAACAAGGGTGGAATCCACTAATCCCACGTCATCTTCAACTTCATCATCCAAATTTGGTGAGGAATGAGTGTCATGTCTGAGGAGGAGCTCAAACTCTTGAGGAGTGCCAACTTTAGAAAGTGATGCCGACCAACCGTCCTTATAACACTTTTTCTTCACATACTTAATCTAGAAAAAAGAATCTGCTATAGCCTGCTCCCATTCCTTATTAAAAGAGGCTTCCCTAGCCTTCACCCTCTTGGCCTTCTCAGCAACCAAGCTCTTCCTCAACTCAGATATTTATCTCTGAGATGCAACAGCCTCATTCCGTACCTTTTTCTGAGCTTCCTCGACAGTTTTTATTTTATTCTCCCAAGACTGCTTCTCATTTTCCAATGATTATTGAGAGTCAAGAAATGACTTCTTCAGGCATTCAAAAGACTCTTCTACGTAATTTGAAGAAAAACGAAGTACATCTTCCGTCTCCAACATCTGGTTAAAATAAACCAGGAACTGAAAAAAGAGAGGACAAATTAGTATAAGAAAATAGTAAAAAAGTACAAGTATGAAAAAGTAAGAATTCTTACCAAGGCAAGGCTTTGAGAGAGACCTTTTAGAAATTTTAAAATGGGGCATAGCAGAGGCAACACCCTTATGATCTGGAAAAGTAATAAAATTTATTAATTACTTGGCTAACCCAGGACCTATGGCCAAAGGAGAAACAATGTCAACAATATATAAATTGACCAAGTTCTGTTGGTCGACAGTAGCAGTAGTTCCTTTAGCATGTCTGGAAGGAAAACCTTTTCTTATACATTTAAGAAGGGAATCTTCACCCTTCTTATCTTGGTCCTTCTTCCCTGCATCTTCTTTATTAGTTGACCCACCAGTATCAGATTTGGTGGAGCCAGGAACAATAATATTTCCCATTATATTGAGGAATTTCCTCTTTCCCATAGTAAAAGCAAGAGGAAGGTCAAAGTCCAAGGATGAAGAAGGACCAACAACAAGTTCACCACTGCCTGATGATGTGGACACTAGGTCCTATCCCAAGTTAATCACAATGGTAGGAGTAACAACAAATGCCCAAGCAACAAAAGAGGTGGCATAACTCCTGTATTTCAGCAAGTGTGATGCCGACCTAGTATATTCGTCGCCAATTTTCTAAAGAAGGCCCCATATAAACTTGAGCTCATTAATCTTAGTGTCACATTCTTTAGGACACTTCCTATTCCTATTAATTGCAAGTAAGCAAACAACTATTGATTAATTAACATTTCAGCAGAAAAGTTGTTAACAAAGTCACATAAGAAATTAAAACAACCTATCCCATGGCCTTCCTGACGGCATTTTGTCCCATTGTACACTTTACCCCCTATTAGGGATACATATTGCCAATTTTAAGAAATCACTCCATGATCGAATTAATCCCTATTGGAGTCAGGAAGGTGAACAACTAAATCTCTATTTACAGACATTGTTTTTAAATTGTAAGTACTATCACTAATGACTCACTTATAATAAAACATGATTTCGGGCATGCCTATATGGGTCCCATGGAGTTGATTAAGCATATGGACACCATTGATAACCCTCAAAGTATTGGGTGCTACTCTAGTAGGTACAATGTCAAAATATATACAAAATTCCAGACTAAAACGATTTTGGGGAAAGGTAAAACTGCATTCAGTAACAAGTAAAGAAGGGATCTAATGACCTTCAAACAAAGAAAAAATGTCTATAGGGGGATTGGGAAACTTTAAGTTTACCAAGTCTGGTATCTTCTATTCTTTCTAAACTCATCTAGAGAGACAATGACGTAAACCATAATTCAATTTGAAGAAAAGAAAAAAGAGAAATAATTCTTACAAAGACTTAAGAATTCACCAAAAACTAGAAGATGGGAAGAACTATCGCACGAAAGCTCAGGAAATTGCAGAAGAAACTCAAAGGGTTTGAGGTGAGAGATGATCGGGATTTTACCGCCTTTTATAAATTGCCTTGAAAATCGGTGAACGTAATGATTAAAGAGAAACGACGATTGAAATTTTAGCTACTAAGCAGATAAAGACGTATTTTCCCCAAAACGATTCATTACAAGTTTGGATATTTACAAAAATGCCATTAGTAGTATAAACCATCAGCAAAGCTAATAATTTTACAAGTATGGGAAATCGATAATTGACCAAGCATCAGAAATATAGCCTGAACTACTACCAGAACTAAATGCTCCATACTTTCAAGCAAGCATTAAACATGGAACATTGGGGGCTTCTGTTGATACAAAAAATTAACAATTTACGTGGACCAATCAAACATAGACATATATCATCCACGATGGAAGTAACCCTAATTAGTAAGGAATACCCACCGACTAAGGCCTAGAATGTCGATCATCATACTGGAAGCCGATCAACGCCATGAAGCCCGACCAACGCTAGGAAGCCTGACCAATAGTAGGGAGGCCGACCAACATTATCAGTAAAATGACAACAACCAGAAACATTATGGACCTTCTGTACAGATGTAAATGCCTAATTTATAAAGGCATTCCATCATTTAACATTCCATTTCTTGGTCTCCCTATTAGGCTATAAATACGTTGTAATCCCTTCGTCAAGGGTAAGTGGTTGAAAGGCAAACACAAGTACAGTGGACGTGGGATTTTCTCTGTAAGCCGAACCACTTTAAAATCCTTCTTGTTTCATTCTTTTACTTACAAATATTATTTGTTATTAATTAATTAGACCTAGTCTAGTTTTTTACATCAACACTCACATTTCAAGATATATATGCTTCATAACCATTTGGGACTTTAACTGAGTTTAAGAATATGTAAAAGTTCTTTCTCTCTTCTGATGTTAAGGTATAAGATGCATGTGGTTTCAACCATCTATACCTTGTTCTTGTAAATGCAAATCCTTTTGTATCTTCCTATCGTCTAAATCCAGTTGTGCCTTTTTTGTATCTTTTGTCTTTCCTTCCTTGTTCATCAATGTTCTAAGAACTCTATCACATATGTTCCTTAATATGAATTACATCGAGATTATGTCTTAATTTCATCTTTGACTAATACTTTAACTTATTGAAAATACTTTTTTATCCAGTTTAATTCCTTCCGGGTACATTTTCTCTTCCTATCCTTATTGTTTGGATGCTTACACGGTCTTAGAATTTTCACCCTCTCTAACTGTTCCAATATGTCATTTCTAGTAAACTCCCTTAGCATTGGTCTCTTTTATTCTCTTCCATAATGTAGCCTACGCTTACGCCGATAATGGTTGGAAGGCAAATTCTAACGATGACCCATATAAAATATTTTACTTCTTAGTCATTGCAAAGAGGTTTCTTTATTGCATACTATACATGCATTGCACCCTTTCGTGCTCCATCCATAAAAATCACCACATGCCAGGAAGTTATTGATCATCAATAATACACTTGCATGTAAACAAAAATATTCCATATTAAAATTATCCCATATTTCTACACCAGCACGCCAAAGATCTTTCAACTCATCTATCATGGGTCATAAGAAGGCATCCATGTCCATACTCAGTGCTTGTGGACCCAAAATTAACGAACACATCATGAAAAATTATTCCATCACATATAGCCATGGTGGAAAATTATAAGGCACGTAACTATTACCGTCCACATGCTGTATGAGTTACTCATATTTCCAAATGGATTAAAGAAGTAAGGCCTAACCTTACATTGCAAGGGTTGTCCACAAACCAAGGGAAGTACGTATGAAAGTCTTTCCACGCCTCGACATTAGCCATATGCCTCAAAACATCCGGCGTATCATCTCTTTTTTCCATATTCCACCTCATATTAGCAGCTGTATGTCCTAACATATGCAATAGTTGTAACCTTGGTTTCAATGGGGAGTAAATCATTACTTTATGAGGAAATTCTTCCCTTTCTTATCGTCAAACTTATACCTAAGATCATCACATACCAGACACCTATTTTCATTTTGATTATCTTTCTAAAATAATGCACCATCATATTTGCACATGTGAATCGATTCATAATCGAGCCCCAAATTTCTCAACTTTTGTTTTGCGTCATAATGCGAAGAAAGGATCTTTGAATATAGATAGGCTCCTTCAATAATTGGAGTATCATATCAAAGGATTTGTTACACTAGAGGTCAAGAACCTTAACATGCATCAACTTTATAAGAAACTAAAATGAGGAAAAATTTTTACATCCCGGATATAGCTCTTATCCGAGTTCACCATATAATTTATTATATGTACTAGCAGTATTTTAACTATGCTCGGTAGAACCACTGGGCCGAAAAAATCATTTAAAAATGAGGACATGTCATCATCTTCGTCCTCGACTTCTACATATTTTGGCACTTATGTACTTGAAAGTCTCGTTCATCATTCACATACTCTCCGTGATTTATCGATCAAGTATAACTATAAGACATTCTACGACTCAACAAATGACCTACGATAGTTATTGGATTATGGAAACATGCATTTTTACAATCTCTACATGGACATTGTGACTTGTTATTTTCATCAAGGTGGTCTCTTGCAATCTCAATGAATGAAGAAATACCAGATTTATATTGCTTAGATAACCTATTAGACAAAAACATCCAACTCTTATCCATCTTTATCTTCCTATTATTTCACACCAACAAATCATTACTTTGTTTGTTACTTGTTTGACAAAATAAATTATTGTAGTCATAATTAATCAGAAATAAATTAGCATATTGACCTAATTTATCCCAATACTTTATACACAAACGAACCCCAAACACTAGACTCCTCATGTGAAAATTTAAAATGTTTCAAGAGAAAACAAATCCCGAACAATAGAACCTTGAACACTTATTTGATTTATATAGATTGTTTCATTGTTGCATTTATCAATGAATTACGGCTTATAACCAATCAATACTGTAAAATCAAACATCCTTACCACCAGGGGCGAATTTATAAACGTTTGTTAAGGTGGGTAAAAAACATATGTTTAAAAAAATCCTATTAATAACATTAAAAATTACATTTTAGAAGATAGTAAAGAAAATATTAAATTAAACATCAATGTTAATTACAAATGAATTATAGGAAAATATGGTATGACATACACATATAAAGAGACGAGAACATACTAGGATTTATGTTTTCTCACAATATTTTATAATCATAATATAAAAAGAGAAGATAACGCAAACCCTTTATATACAAGGCCCTCCCATAAGTTACGATGTCAACAAATCAATTTCACGTAGTGTTTGTGTCGTGTCTCATCTCCTTAAGTGAACCTCAATTTTGTGGTTGCCATTAACACTATTTGTATGATATATTTGTATATAAAACAAGATAATTCTACATTTATCTCCAAGAATGGTCATATTATCTCCATCGAGTACTTAATGACAAATAAAGATGAACCATAGTCGCCACTGTCTATTAATAGAAGCAAGGCAATACTCGATGAGCTTATATTTCTCTATTCCCTTTCTCTAGTCGTGTTTTGTATGAGCTATGTTAAATTTAAATATCTAAATATTCCATAGTCATTATTGTACCACAATTTAGCCTTGTTCTCGACAACGATAGAAAACGTAGTCTCATCTAAAACAAATCACAAATTAAAACAATTTTTTTAAAATTCTGCTCAAAATTTTAAGCAATCTAATGAAAAAGGTCTCCGTTTTCTTGAAATATGTGAAAGAACAGAATATATCATCCTTCAATGAAAATGGATGATCAATTCTCACATGTTTTCTTGAATTTTTTGATGGTATAAGTTACATGCAACAAAAATAGTTAAGATAAAAAAGACTTAATTAATGGACAAAAGAAAATATATGTGCAAGTGTCTCAAGCACCTTCCCTAATGGATGGCTCAATACTCTGAAGATCAGCAGCTTGAAGGTACCCAAACCTATTCCAGAAGATATGAAGCATATATTATAGTTATTACAATAACAACTCCATGGTTCATTAAAAAAAACTACGTGAGACTACGTTGAGATAAAGAAGGATAGAAAACGTCATAAGATTCTTACCGTCGTGAAACTCCGTCGGGGATTCGATCATGGATTTTGTCGTTAACATCCATCTTAGGTGAGAAGGAGGAGAATAAAAGTGAAGTTGGGTAAGTTTAGTTTGGGGGAGTGTGTGTTTTGTAAAATTAAGTAATTTTTATTTTTTTGTAACTTAAATGATGTAGTTTTAATACAAAAATTATATTTCTTTTCAATGAATTATTTTTTTCCTTGCAATGGGTATTTAAAAAAACCAAAATGAACTAGAAAAATTCCCTCCCCCCCCTTATTTTTAGCAAAGGTTTTATTTTTTCCTCTCTAAAAGTGAGTTTGTGCAATGAAATAATTCTTCGCAAAATATTTTTCATATCATCTTGCTTTTAGTGGCAATTTTTAATTTTCCATACTAATAGTATACTTTCAGCAAGGAAATTTATTTTCTTGCTAAAAAATTCATTGCAAAAGCTCATTTTTCTTGTAGAGTATCACTAACTTAAATATGTTCAAATTCAATCCAAACTAGATAAGTATGTGTTATGTTCATGTCGGGTTGAGAGGTCATGCTGAAATTATCAACCCCAATTTGTACAAAATGTCGTGAAGCTGCATTTATGTAAACTTACCTAAATATATAATATAATGAAATTTTTTAGACAACACATTAAAACGACACGATGTTAGTGTGTTAGGCTTACACAAACCATTGGTGGGGGCGCATAAAATTGTGTGCTTAACAATCTTTAAAATGTTTAACTTAGGGGTAAATTGTATTAAACTTTTTGATTTATTTCGAGTTTATTGTCACCCCTGGCAGTTACCCCTTAAACTTTAGACCCCATAAAAATTAACCAAAATTCTTAGTTTTAAGAGTTTGGGGTATTAAATATCTTGCTTGTATCATATAATTGTCCTATATAGAAGAAATTTATTGTCCAACATACAGTACTTAAGCAGGTGTGACCTTTTGACTAGAACAGAGTCCTTTTGGGTTAAAACCCCACACTGGGCTAGGTTTGGAACTCAACAGTTTTACCAGAGCTAATGGTTCGATCGGGACCATCAACAGGGCTGCATTGTATATTCGTGTCAGGTTGATGGGTGCGCTAATGTATTTGATTCGAGGTGGATAAGGGGCTTGATGGAACCTTGCGAACTCAATATGAGTCGCAGTGCATCATGGCGGAGCTCAAAATTGGATGATTACAGATGTATGATAATGTTCGATGGCTTAAAACAATTATATTTGATCTAACGTGGATTGTCAAATATCTTGTGTGACTCATATAATTATCCCACATCCATAGATGTAGAGTCCAACATACAATACTTAAGTGGGTGTGACCCTTTGACTACCACCAACGCCTTTTGGGTTAAAACCATACACTGGGCTTGGCCCAAGTGGTTAAGTTGGGGACAATATCAGTGACAATCATGGGTTTGGTACACAACATGAGAATAAAAAATTTATAAATAGTTCCATCCTATTTGAGGACCAAAATGTCCTTCCACAACACATACACAAAAAATACAAACATGTGTAATACAAAACCCACATGCATCTTAAACACTCTTTGAAGTTTATTTAAATCCATTAATTCACTTTAAGAAGCTCATTTCAATACATTAGTTATGTAGGTTGTTTTGAAGATTCTGGTTTTGACAAGACCCCACCCATTTGCCTCCAACACCCCCAAGCTAAAGAGGATTTATGCACTAAGTGGATCCTCTAACATTATCCCAGCATTCCCTATAATGATTGTTGATGTAGAAAACTAGATTTGATATAATTAATTAATCACAAATAAATAAGAAATAAGATAAAAGATTTTTAAAGTGGGTCAACCTTAATGAAATGGCCTACGTCCACTATCTTGTATTGTTGGGCGTCTTGCCTTATGTGTTCTTATGATTGCTTATGAACCCCCTCTGCTGTGAGGGTATTACAATGTATTTATAGCCCTTGGGCTGTCGGTGTGAGTGGATAATAAGCCTTTATCGAATAGGCATATACATTTGTACATGGTAAGGGATGAATGTAATACAATGAACATTGAATCTGTCTTGGTCGTTTGGTCTCCCCAAGAATTTGCTCGGTACGCTAAGTATCTTGGCATGCTGAATAGCTTGGTACATTGAACTTATGCCATATTGGATGACACGTGTCTTCATATAATTAGTCCACACCATCTAACTAATTTTTGTATCAACAGAAGCCCCCAATGTTTCATAGTTGAGGTTTGATATGAAAGTTTGGAACATTTTACCCAAAAGTTGCTCGGGAACATTTCTCATGTCGTGATTAATTACAAACCTTCAACACTTTGTAAATTTGTCCACTTTGCGTAACAATTTTGAGCACAAAATGGAAATTTTTTAAAATATTTTGAATGTTTAATGAATTCTTGGGTATTTGCGTCCTTTTCCTTTGATTAGTCGCCGAGAACGCAATCGTCGTCACTTGTGATCATTACTTTTCTCATTTTCAAGGTGGCATATATAAAGGCGGTAAAATTCAATTGTCTTCTACCTTTTGCCATCTTGTTTCCAAACTCTTTGTTTTCTCACTTTTCTCTTTACGAACGTTCTTTCTATCATCAGCCTTAACTGATTCCTTAATCTTCTGTAAGAATTTATTCCTTCTTCTTTCTTTGATTTAGTCATCATGGTTTACCTTATCGAGTCATTAGATAAGTTTAGAGACGATTTTGAAATTCCTTCTCGAGTTGTCTTGGAAGAACTTGCTTGCCCTTCTGATTTATTTCCTTTAGCTGAAGGGGACTGATTTCCCTCTATTTTTGTAGCAGAATGTAGTTTTTCTTTCCCACCTAATCCCCCGTGTTTGGAATTCTACCAATATTTCGATATTGTACCTGCAAGAGTAGTTCCAAATACATAGAGGGTATTTAATAGTGAACATAGGTTGAATCAAATTTATGGAACTCATCTAGGGATTCCTGAAATTATGTTTTGTTATAGATGGGTCACCTTTTATTTAAAAAATGGTTTTCTAACAGAGCGTTAGTGGTCAATCTCCTTGATTCTAATAGGGATTATTTTGAAGATGGGGTTGTTATGAAAAATTGGCAACACCTCCTATTAAAGGGGAAAGATGTGTACCAAGGTCCCAAATGTCCTCCTTACGACAATGGGATAGGTTGTTCTTTATTTTTCAACTATCTCTATTTTTGTTTCATAAAATGTGTCACTTAATTTTTCTTTCTTCAATTTTAATTTGCAGTTGCCAGTAAAAAAAAAACCCCAAAGAGAGTGATATCATTATAAAATATTTGAAATTTATCTAGGGTTTGCATCAATCAGTTGGCAGGGAGCATGTGAGAGCTCTTTCATATTTATTGCAATATAAGAATGCCAACTCCTCTTTTATTGCTCGTCCAATTGCTCCTCCTTTGGTGATTAATCTTGACAAGACTCCAACATCTTCTTCAGCTATTGAAGAATCTTCTTCTCATTTGTCTATTTCTATTACTGACCTGATGATGAAGAATATGATAATTCCTGATCTCTTTGCCAAGATTGTTCCTAGTGCTAAAGGGGCAAAAAAGAGCAAATAAGATGTCCCAATTGAAGGGACTAAGAAAAAGGATATTTCTCCATCTGGAGGAGCAGTCACAGCTGTTAAGGCGGTTATCAAGAAGCCCCATGTTGCTCCAAAATAGGCAACACCTTTTATTGAAGAGGCTGATATTATTCAAAAATAGGCAGCACCTTTGATTGAAGAAGTTTCTCCTTTGAGAAGATTGAGAAAGGGTCTTGCTGAGAAGACCGTTGAAGTTATTTCTCAACCTACTATGGTTGACATACCTTCTTTGAAGGCTGGCCCTCTAGCATTCATTACTCCTAGTTTGGCAAGGAAATTGATTTGGTCTGGAACTCTTCTTGACCACAGAGCTTCTGAGACCTCTACTCCTCGGGAAGAAGTCTCTGATTTGGCAGCCCAACATTTTGCATCAGTAAGTATCATTATACCTTGTCATTTCAGTTTTTCTTTCAATTTTCATATTCAAATTTTGATTTTCTCTTCGTCTTGCAGTTTTTGGTGTATTTCAATAATATCCCGGAGAAGGATGAAGCTATCAAATATGCTTCCTCTTCCAGTGAAGTAGAAGAATCCCTTGTCGGGTTATCAAAATCTTTGGTGGACTCCTGACAGAAATATGAAGATGATAAAACTTCTTGGGAGAATAAAATTAAAGCTCCTGAGACAGCTCAATAAAAAAGTTATGGATGCTGCAAAGGAGGCTTATCTAGGTCGGCAAAAAGCTATAAATGCTTCCAAGGAGACAAAGGAGAACTTGAAGGTTGCTGTTACTAGAAAGGAGGAAGTTGAAAGAAAGCTTAAAGATGCTAAATGGCGTAAGAAAGATCTTGAGCAGAAAGTAAAATCTGTTGAAGATATTCTTACGAAAAATGCTTCCTTGGAAAAGAGGAAGAGAAGTTCTGCTGTGAAGAAGTTCTTTAGCTCTGGCTAGGACAAAGGGTGGAACAAAGCTGCAACTGCTACCTTTGCTCAAATGGAGTATGCAAGTTTGAAGTTCTTTAGGGATGGATGGGTTACAGCATCGAAAGAGTTGAATGATGCTGAAGACTCTGAATTATTTCAAAAACATGTTCATGTACCTCCTCCTGCTATTGAAGAAGAAGAAGATAAATCTGGATCTGATGAATCTTCTTTAATAATGGTAGAACAAACACCTACTCCCACTATTCATCAATCCTCCGAGGAAGTCGAGGAGATAACGACCTCTTCCTAACAACTTCAGCTGCCTTCCGAGAAACTTCAGCAACCAATTTCTTCTTCCAAATCAACTGAAGATGTTGTGGGGAATAAGGAGAAGGTGTAATATTTTTCGATAATTTTTTTCTTTCTTCTATTTTTCCCTTTGTTTTGTACCTCTGGTTGTACTCTCATCTATTATGATTAATAAAATGGGCTTGTTACTTTTTCTGAATTTCTCCTTTACTGTTCAATATAACTGTACTGTTGTTAACCTATTTTTACTTTTTCTTTCTAGTTCATTGCTAGGATGGAACTGTTGTCAGCTCATAATACAGAGTTGATGAAAAAATGGACAAATTTCTTTAAAGTTGGTCGTGCAGATTTTACTGAAACACAAATAATTGACATTATTGGTCCTGATGCCTTTGAATGAGAAATTGAGGCTTACCAATATTTGAAATGTTTACTTGATCATGCAGTAGTGAATAACATAGCTTACTATGAAATGATTGGAGATCTCCAAGAAATGATCGAAGAACTTCAACTTCAACATAAGGAGGCCACTGCTCTTCTTCATGAAGGTCATGAGGGGAAATACCAATAGTTGAGTGAAGATCGGGGTTATGAAATTTTTTTCTCTACCCATAATAAAAAAAAGAGTGTGCTAAAACTTTAAATTGAAGAGCATGGAAACATTGCTAAACTGTTGGAGGAAGAAAATATTTCTTTAAGATAAGAACTGAGACAACTAAAATCTCCAGTTAATGATGAAGGCTTCTTCTTTTTGAAGACTGAGAATGATTTATTAAGGGAAGAATTAGAAACTTTGAAAATAGTCATACCTACATCCACTTCCCGAGGTAGAATAAGAGCTAGTTGGAGTAGCATTGAAGAGACTAGAACTCAACAAGCCTTAGAAAATCAAGCTGTTCATTTGAAGGCAAAAAATAAAGCTCTTACAGAGATGTCTCAGAAGATTCAAACTCTTACAGAGCAATTATCTAATCAAAGTCTGGCATTGCAAAATAAAGAAAATGTGCTGAAAAGACTTCATCAACATGTTGAGCGATTAACTTATCAGTTTCATAAGAAACCCATAGAGTTTTGGATGGAGGGATATAATGAGGCTTTATATCATCTTGATGCCACGTTAAAGGAGACAAACAATGAAGGATACAAATAGGGATAGTTGAATTCTTTAACTGTAATAAAAATTGAGCAAGGAACGGAGCTGTGGGATTAGTATGAGCTGGGATTAATTGATCTCCCAGTTCCTCCATTTTAACTAGATATTAGATGGATTCTAGTTAGATCTATTCCTCAGTGTTTGATTTCCAAATACCTTGGTGATTATAGTCTTCACGAAGAATTTGAGATATTCTAACCTCCTTATTTGCTAGACCGACCAAGTTCGAGCAAACTAGAATGCTTCGAAATTTGAATTTTATCAATTCTATTTTTGCTTTAGATGACCCTCCAGTTGGGATGGACCCTGTATGTAAATCTGAAGGAATGAAACCAATAGAATAGACTATTTGTATTTCGTTAGTAATTGTTTATGGAAATGAAGAAAAACCATCTTTTTGTAATTTTGTTTCCTTGAAAATAAAATAATTGTATGATATTTATCTTGTCAATCTTTGTTCGTAACATGAGATCAACTATAGTTGTGCTGTACTTTTCAGTCATTGAGTATATATATATATATATATATATATATATATATATATATATATATATATATATTGAATGGACATTTTTCCCTTTTTGATTTAATTGCCTAGACAATGGAACTTTTTCCCCATGTGTTTGTCTAATTATGGTGACTTATCACCCATAAGTGCCTAAGCAATGGAATTTTTATCTCATGTTCCTGCTTAGTTGTAACAAGCATTTAAATAAATAATTGCCCCGGTGCCTAGGTAGTGGATATTTTACCCATCTTCTTGCCTAGTTTAGATGCCTCTTGGGTCACCCATAATCAAGCAGACCTTGTCTTGCTCGATTGTGTTACTAAGATTATTGATGTTGATGTTGATACCGACCAACTTTTAGTTGGTGGTTGTTGATGCCGACCAAACCAACTTTTAGTTAGTGATTGCAAATTTTTCTACTGCAAAGTTAAGTGTACTGTGTAGCACTAGTACTCCAAAAAACAAATGGGGAAATCATCATTTTCGTTTGTACAGAAACAATTGGGTACATGGGCAATTACATTACTGGGAGTATTTTTGCAAGTGCTCTGCATTACAGGCATTTTTGAATTCTTCCCCTTTAAGAGTTTCTATTCTGTAAGTGCCAGGTCGAACAACATCTATGACACGATAGGGCCCATGCCAATTGGCCTCCAACTTATTATGATTTTGAATGGCTTTCTTAAGCACATAATCGCCTTCTTTGAGATCACATTTCTTGACCCTTTTATTATAGAACATGAGGGTCCTTTGCTGATAAGCTGCATCTTCTCTGACTTCTTTGAGCATGTACAAGTCCAAGCATCTCATCAAATCACTTACTGGAGAATTGAAGTTAAGCACCCTATGAGTAGGTAACCCTAGTTTGGCAAGTATCACTGCTTCACTCTCAAAAGCTAACGTATAAGGAGATTACCTAGTCACTGTTCAGAGAGTTGTTCGGTAAGCCCATAACACTGAGTGCAATGCGTTGATATAATTACCTTTAGCATCATCCAATATCTTCTTCAACCCATTCATTAGAGTTATGTTTGTTACCTCTATTTGGCCATTACTTTGAGGATGGACTGGGGCAGAATGGATTTTTTGAATATTAGATTGTTGACAATATGCTGTGAACTCGTCATTATCAAATTGGGTACCATAATCTGTGATAAAAGCATGGGAAACCATATTTGCAAACTATATTCTTCCAAATAAATTGATATACCCTTTTGTAGGCCATAACAATGAGAGGTTTAACTTCCACCCATTTTGTAAAGTAATTAATCGCGACCACCAAATATTTGAATCATCCTCTTATAGATGGAAGAGGCCCGACTAAATCTATTCCCCATATAGAGAATGGCCAAGGTGAAGTGATTGGTGTTAGGAGGGCCTGAGGAGTTCTTCGTATAATAGAAAATTGCCGACACTTGTCACATTTTTAGCATAAGCGGTGCAATCGACGCGCATTGTTCGCCAGTAGTACCCCTGCATATTTATTCTCTGTAAAAGAGTTCTACGCGCTACGTATGCTCCATAAGATCCTTTATGAATTTCCTCTATCAGGTCTTTAACTTTTATTGGATGAACACACCTTTGCAGACCAGCTATCACACATCTCCTATATAGAACTCCATTGTTCAAAACATATCTGGCAGCCTTATACTTCAACCTATTGGCTATAAATTGGTTTACTGGTAAAGTACCTGCCTTTATATATGCCCTGATGGGATTAATCCAGGATGGTCCCATATCCAAATCGATAAAATTTACCCTTAAGTATTCATTAATACTTCTGCTTGCAAGTACTTCGATGGGGATTGTTCTTCGTATCTCGGTGCATGTAGCTGAGGCTAACCTAGCAAGTGCATCTGCCCTTGCATTTTTCGGTGTTGGTATTCTAATCACTTGAACAGCTGCCAAATTGGATATAATCTCCATAGATTTAGTTAAATACCTTGACATGAACTCTCCTTTTGCTGCATAAAGACTTAGCATCTGATTCACCACTAGTTGCGGATCACTGAACACCACAACTTGCTCTATATTCAAAGATTTGGAAAAATTGAGGCCCACGATTACATCTTCATACTCAGCTTTATTATTGGAAGTCTGAAATTGGAAACACAGGGCATATTCTATGTCTATAACATCTAGACTGTTGAGAATAATTCTAGCACCGTAACCTGTTGCACACGAAGAACTATCGACATATAAATTCTATATAGGGATATTATAATCAAACCCCTGGTCTGATAAAATTCCTTGATGGAATATATTGTCCTTGCATTCTTCATACTTCTTCTTCAACTTTTGCATCTTACCAGAGGATTCTGGTTGATCGGTGGCCATCACTTCTGGCAACTCTACTTCTGGAAGTTGCTCGGGTATATTTTTTGTTAATCCTCTAGTATCCTTGAGTTGTTCTGCCTTGGCCACCTGCTGATCGAAGACATCTGGGTAGGTAAACTCAACAATGAAATCCGCTATCGCCTGTCCTTTGAGAGAGGATATTGGCTTATATATAATGTCGTACTCCCCTAACTCCACTGCCTAATATATCAATTTTCTTGACTTTTTTGGCTTATGTAGAGCCTGTTTGAGTGGTGGCATGTCAGTATATACCACTATTATATGGGCTTACAAATATGGTTTTATTCTCATGCTTACTTCAATCAATGCCGATGCCAACTTCTCTAGTTTGGGATACCTAATTTCTGCTCCTTTGAATGCCTTGCTAGTATATTAAATTGGTTTTTGTACTCCATCTTCTATTCTTATCAAGGTTGAACTGACTGCACTTTTTAAAATAGCTAAGTACAAAAGAATAATTTGTCTCCCGTCACTAGCCTGGACAATAACGGAGGTGTCCCCAAGTATCTCTTCAACTCTAAGAACACCTTCTCACATTGTTTATTCCATTCAAAGGTCTTTCTGAGCACCTTGAAGAATGGAAGACATCTATCAATTACTCGAGAGATGAATCTATTGAGAGCTGCAAAACGTCCCATAAGGATCTGCACTTCCTTCTTGGTGGTTGGAGATTGTAACTCCATCAAGGCTTTTATCTTGTTAGGATATGCTTCAATAACTCTTTGATTCACAATATATCCAAGGAATATACCTTCCTGTACACCAAAGACACCCTTGGTTAGGTTCAGCTTCATCTAGTATTTCTCTAGTTGATAAAATGTTTGGCTCAAATCAGCTATATGATCAGCAGCTTTCTTTCTCTTAGTTAACATGTCGTCGACATATACTTCGATATTTTTGCCAATCAGATCTACAAGCACTTTGTTTACCAGTCGCTGATATGTGGCACCTGCATTTTATGACCAAATGGCATAACATTGTAATAATATATTCCCCGTGGGGTAATAAAAGAGGTACTTTACCTGTCTTCTGGCTTCATTTTAATTTGATTATATCTAGAATAAGCATCCATGAAGCTTAACATCTCATTCCCCGAAGTTGCGTCCACTAGTTGATCTATTCTGGGCAGAGGGAAATGATCTTTCGGGCAAGCTTTATTCAGATCTGTGAAGTCTACACACATTCTCCACTTATTCTTCTTCTTCTTGACCATCAAAACATTAGCCAGCCAATCAGGATATTTCACATCTTCGATGAAAGAATATTTTTGCAGCTTTTCCAGTTCTTATTGAATAACCTGGTTCTTCTCCGGACTAAAGACTCTTCTCCTTTGCTTCACTGGTTTGATCTCCTTGTTGACATTGAGCTCGTGACATAAGAAAAATGGGTATATCCCCAGCATATCCTCATGACTCCACATAAATACTTATTTTTTGTTCTTAAAATATGCCACCATCTCTTGCTTAAATACTGGATCAAGTGAAGCACCAATCTGGGTTGTTCTTTCTGGTTGCTCGTCATCCAGAATAATACTTTCTGTTGCCTTCATGACTTGTCCTTTAACGAGTTCCATTTCATCTCTTGAGTGTAAGGTTTCAATCTCAGACTCATCAGATTCATCCATTTGATAAGTGGTTGTTTTCTCCATTGCATCTTCCAATTACTCTTGCTCGACAGATGAGTAGTAACATTCTCAGGCTACCTTTTGATCTCCCTTTACAATTCCAACCCTAAATTTGTTCATAAATTTTAAGCATCGATGTATAGTTAATGGGACTTCTTCAAACTTTTTCAGGCCTACTCTTCCCACGATTATATTATAGACTGATTAGACATTCTTATCCATTACGAAGTAACGCACCTTCTCTGTTCTTTTGGTTGTCCAGGTACCAATCAACATGTCTAACTTGATCGTTCGAAGTTGAAAAAAATTTATCCAGAGAAATCAATGAGGGGCCTGTGATACGGCTCTAACTGACCAAGTTTCATGTTTAAACTATCGAAACAGGTATATAACATAATATCTGCCGAACTACCATTGTCGACCAACACTCTTGAAATGATTACACCCTTCATTTTCATTTTGATCACTAGAGGATCATCATGAGGATACAAAATGCCTTCCATATCATTTTTAAAAAATCTAATGACTAGATTATATTTTTTGACCTTTCTCGGGTGGTCTTCTTCTACCAGATTTATCCTCTGTATGTAGGAGTAAGCTTGAGCCTCATTGAGGTAAGCTTTCCTTTCAGAAGTATGATCACCTCCTCTCACGTTTCACCTATAATCATGTTATAATCAAATGAACCAAAACAAATTGAAAGTACCTTATGCTCAGGTTGTCTTGGCCTTTTGGGGAGATCAGGATCATCTCCATGGTCCCTTTCTTATTATCTCTTAGTCGGAAAGGAAATTTAGACCTCTTTCGAGCTCTGTTGTTGGTCTTCCCACCATTCTGACGATTAACATACATGTTCAACTTTCCTCATCAAATGGGTGCCTCTATCTCATTTTGCAGAGCTACACACTGTTTGGTTGTGTGACCATGATCCGTATGTAACTCATAATACTTGGATTTATCCCTCCTTTCAGGAGATGACCTCAATTTTTCTAGCCAATTCAATTCTTTGTTGTTCTTAATTTCTTCCATAACATGGTTTATATCCACCTTTAAGGGAGTATAATTTGTATACTTCCTTAAGTGATCCAACGCTTCTTTTCCTTTCGACTGCTTGCACCCACCATTATTTTTGTGATCTTTCTTCTCTATCTTGCCTTCAGCTTTAGCTTCCACCTTTTCTTCAACATTCTTCTTTGCAGCCATAGCCTCCTCGGCGTTCATAATTTTGGCTGCTTTAGCCATCAATTCAGCCATGGATTTGGGGAAATCCTTGGCCAAAGTGTAATACATCTTGTTCGACAAAAGACCACTTATGAGAGCTGTAATGGTTATCTTCTCCTCATAGTCTATGACCTCTAGTTTCTCATTATTAAAATGGGTGATATAGTCCATGGTACTTTCACCTGCTTTCTGCCTAACACTCAGCAAATGTGCCACCCTCTTACCAAAATAGAAATTTCCTATAAAGAGCTCTGCCAGTTAATAGACGGTTGTAACTTGACCCTGTGGAAGGCTATTGTACCATATCTAAGAAGATCCAATAATGGTTCTTGAGAACGCCCTGCACCTTATTTCACTTAGTACTGCATGAATATCTGCTGCAGCTTGGTACTATTTAATGTGGAGAACAAGGTCAGTTTTTCCATCATACTTCGGTATGACCATGGGTGCTTTGAACTTTGATGGTGTGGGAAAGTCCACAATCGCTCGGATAAATGGAGATCCCTTGATAAAGGTTCTTTATAAAGGGTTTTTGGCCTTAGTCATTTCCCCTAACCCGTCTTCGATTATCTAAATAGATCCTTTCTATGCGTCATTTCCAGCCCCTGATTTATTTGTGATTGCTCGAGCAACAGATAGCGCAAAATTTTCCTCTTGGGATCTTTTTCTGCGAGTTGCAGATCTGGGGTTTGGACGTGATTGGGCTGAACCTTGCCTTAGATCATTTGGTCGTGGAGAATTTCTCGACGCAATTTGAGGAGGGTTTTTGTTCCTCCTGGGGCCCAAAAGGTCAAAGGGAGAAACTCTGCTCAACCTTTCAAGAACAGTTATTCACTCTGAACTTAGAGTGACATTTTCCCGAGAATCCAAAATTCTTATAGGAGAAGTTAAACCAGGATAATTGGATGGATCACTTGAATTACTAGTATAATGGAATTCAGTATGTCTGGATCGTAAAGATAGTGGACGGATGCTTATATAAACGCTTCGTTGGCCCGATTGGGCAGATGCTCTATTTTGAACAGTCTGAATAAACTGTCGTATGGTTTCCTGCATAGCCGTTTGTCCCTTGGCTAAGCTTGCCAAGATTCATGTGATATCATTTGCATTTGGAGGGGCAGAAGGGTTATGAGGGTTCCCTTCATTATTCCTATTTCTAGATTCTGGGATATCAGCCATTTATGGTGAATTTTTTTAATGAAAAACGCTACGTATAGTCGTTCCCATAGACGGCGCCAATCTGTTGATGTAAAAAACTAGATTTGATCTAATTAGTTAATCATAGATAAATAAGAAATAAGACAAAAGATTTTTAATGTGGTTCAGCCTTAATGAAATGGCCTACATCCACTATCTTGTATTGCTGGGAGTCTTGCCTTATGTGTGCTTATAATTGCTTATGAACACCCACTGCCATGAGGGTATTATAATGTATTTATAGCCCTTGGGCTGTTAGTGTGAATGGATAATAATCCTTTATTGAATAGGCATATGCATTTGTACATGGTAAGGGATGAATGTAATACAGTGAACATGGAATCTGTCTTGGTCATTTGGTCTCCCCAAGAAGTTGCTCGATATGCTAAGTAGCTTGGAATGCTGAGTAGCTCGGTACACTGAACTTATGCCATGTTGGATGACAAGTGTCTTCATATAATTGGTCCACGTCAGCTGACTAATTTTTGTATCAATAATTATGTTCATTCAAACATTGTCCATCTCTCTCTCTCTCTCTCTCTCTCTCTCTCTCTCTATATATATATATATATATATATATATATATATATATATATATATATATATAATAAGGAGCAATGGTGTTTTCACTATTCATAAGTTTTCAAGATAATTTATGGTTAGGATGATTGCGAACAAGGAAACATATCAACGATTGAGACTACATTAGAGCAAGCTTCTTTAATAAGCTTTACACATTTATCATTGTTATGCAAGTGTGTCTCATACTCTTAAAAACCTTTTATAGAAAATCTACTGTGAAGATTGACACTAGCCCATCATTTCTATGAGAAGTCTCACACTAACCAAAGACATGTCAAATCATCTCAATACACACTCAACCATAAAGTCTCATGTTTTATGTCCCACTTCCTCTCTCCTACTTTAATTTGAAAACACTTTCCCTATGTAATATCTCCTTCTCTCACACGGTGCTCCCAAATCCATCACAAAACATCTCTCATTTTTATCCCCATTTTTGTACTCTCTCTCTTCTAATATGAGATCTAATAAATATATTTTTATTGTTTGATGCAGATTTCTGACTCTTGCTGGACTTCAATGGCTTGACATATGATGTATCTAAAAGTCTAATGGTATTTTTTTTCTTTTTATTATAATAGGTTTTGCATTTACAATTTAACCCGATAACACCACCAATAATTCACGACATTTAAATGTTGAAGAGTGACCTTTTGAATTTTTTTCTTCAATAGTTTTTTAACAATTTTGGTGGTAACGTTTGAAACGATTTTTGTGTATTGGATATAGGTATTTGGTTTGTTGGTAGTGGTTTTGATGAAGTTATTAGGGTTTCTCTTTTTTTTATTAATCTCTTTCTACTTATTTGAGTAAAAGAAGCTTGGTTGCTTACATTTTTTGCCTTTTTTTTATTTACAATTTTGTAGGTAACAGTTTTGGTGGTAACAGTTTATGTGGAGAAAGATTGACAATGGTGTGTTATCCTCGAATCATTCCAAATCGTGGCTATGATTAAGCCAACAATGCAACTAACGACCATATAAAAAGTAACATAACATGTTTTACACCTTATTACACCCAACTCCCAATACAAAAACCCTGTTTCTGCTCCTTCTCAACAAAGAAGTGTAGGTTGTATTTATCCCCTACCACCTCTAATGGCATGCTCTCAATCTCTCCATATCTTTCAAACAAACACAATACTTAAAAGAAACGATTTGTTAAAGCAATTTCTATTTTATTTTTAGTTCGTTTTGGATATAATTTTCTGCATAAGTTTTTTTCTCTACTATTTTGCAAATAAAAAACTGTTCGTACTTAGGTGAACAATTTGTTCCCCCTCTCAGCATCAAGGTTCAAGTAAGGGTTTTTGAAACCCTCATTTGATGTTTGGTTTTGGTTATTTAAGATTTGCTCCCCTCTTTTGGGGATTGGTTTTGGTTTTGGCTTTTAATTCAAAACTACATATCCAGGGTGTTTTAAGTGATGCTTTTCTTAGTGTTAGAGTGATTGTATAAGTTCGGTGTTTTCTTTGGTTTATTTTGGATGAAAAAATTTTATACCTTATTTTTCACTTATCTAACAATGTTTTACTTTAATTCCCAACTGTTAGTGCTAGTGAATCACTCTCTCCCCCGTGTTGTAGGGAACATATATTGAAAGGGTTTTTAGTTTGCCTCTACTTTATTGTAAAGTGGGTTTAATGCCAATGTGAGAGAACATGCACTCAATTGTTGTGCGTGGGAACCCATATGCTGATATGTGTGTGGGTTTGATGACTGCATATATAGAATATACAGATATAGAATCTATATTGAATTTGATGACTGCAAATAACACATTTGGACTTAGATACACACACAAATATGGAAGCTATGTTGAATTCGATGATGGTATATATACAATACACGTGGGAGTTAATTAGGGGTGTCAATTCGTGTAATTGGGTCGTGTTTTGGGTCGACACGACATGACAAGAATTTTTCGGACATGAACATGACACGAATTCGTATTTTTTTTAGTTGACACGAACATGACCCAAATAAAAAGGACATAACATGACACGAAACGAATAACATGATTTCTTAAAATTGAATATAAATAGACACGATAACCCGAATAAAAACACGACAAGACACGATAACACGACTAACACGACTCATAATTTTGACATGAACACGACACAATACAACTTCATTTAAAAAAACACGACACAAACACGAAATATCGGTCAATTTCGTGTCATTATGTGTCCTGTTTTCGGGTTGATTCTCAAATTACCACCCATAGATTTAATACACACATATATTGGACCTATATGGACTACTTTTTATATTGATTATGAGTTTCAAATTTTAGGACCATGTTTGTATCAGGCTCTCAATTTATTGTCCTTACTGTTACTCTCATACTACTGTCTTTTACTTCTCAAAAGATCTCTACAGAGCAGAATCAATTTTATTTATATGCTAGGAGTAAAAGGAAAGTATGTACTATATTATTGATTAAACTGACCATATACAATTTTTCCCATCTTCAATTTTGTTTTTTGAAAATATGGTCTACTACTACACGAAAAATCAAGCCTTTAACCCAACCCCTCCAATGAAGACACACCAACCCTCACTTTCCTAGGCTCTTTGTTGGAGAACGAATTATCAAATTACCTTTGATTTCAAAAAACATGAGATAACATATTCTAAACTGTTGATATTTGGCAAGAAGTCACAGTAAGGGATGTAGGCTCTTGGTTAGAGAACAAATTATCAAATTACCCTTGATTTCTAAAAATACGAGATAACATGTTCTAAACTGTTAATATTTGGCAAGAATTCACAATATGTAAGGGATGTTGATTTGTTAATTGTTGGTTTACTAGCATAAAGTATTCTAAATCCATTGGAGAATCACAATAGGATCATTCCTTTGTTTTATTTCTTAATTGATGTATTGAAATACTTTTATCCATTTGACTATTATCTTAAAGTTTTTTAATTGTTGAAAGAATTGCATTAAGGACTCAAATATATCATGTCACTGCATGTTTTTTACTTAACACAACCACTGCAAAAAACACTACACGAACCAGAATCTTATTTTTTTTACTTAACATGGATACGGACCATACAAAATAGATGATAACAACCCTCCCTTCCCCCAATGGGGACCATGATGGCACGAACACCTCATGTATTTCCAACGTAACAAGTAGCAACTGACTGCATAATCGTGGGTCTCTCGTTTTGAGGATAGAACATGAATTTTAAAATAGGAACACTTTGGCTTGAAAACGGGCCGTGAGGGGGCGAACGCCACTAATGCCCCCCTCAATATGGTGTCACGAGTGGTAGGAACACCTTGTGCTTGTCCAACATATCACATCACAATCGATCGTGCAATTGCAGACTCCCGATTTAAGAATAGGACCAGGATTTGAAAATAGGAACACGTAGACATCACGGCACAATTTTTTTTACCTAATATTAAAACGATCGAAATAAAAATGACACAATTTTTTTATACACACGCACTATCCAATTGAAACACGATGACACATTATTCCACATCCTCTAAACAAACGTCTTTTTTATATATGTGACTGTTTCATAAAAAACTGTAATAGAACTTTTATTTAATTTTCACTTTAAATAATTTTTTACAAATCATTTTATTAAAAAAAGTTTTTATAATTTTACAAAACAATTTATAAAAACATTAAATACAATTATAAATTTTTTTTAAGAAACATTTTATAAAACGTTATAATAATTGTTTCATAAAAAAGTGTTGTTATATTTATAAAAAGGTTTCAGAATTTTTATCTAATACTTTTTGTTTATAAAAATCTTAACTTTTAATTTTTCTTTAAAAAATGTATAAAAAACTATGCCCTTACCAAAAATGACACGTCTTAGCCAATAGGGCTAGAGGCCTAGAGCTGCTAAGGTTCTGGACGGACAAGACAAAAGGAAGAACTCTAGCTATCATTGTTTACATTTGTATTATATAAACGTATGTATGTATATGTATATATAAAGACGCATAGTAAAATATGTAATATATATATTTATATAAAAATAAAGACATGATACATAAGTTGAAAATAGTTTGTATACATATATATATATATATATATATACAATATTTAAAATAATTTGTAAAGAAAAATGTATAAATATAATATTATGATAAATTTTATATGTATAAAGGTGATGTGATTTGGTAGAGTCACATATTCTACCTAATGCTGTCAAATATGATTTGATAAATTTTCACGGCCAACATTGATGAGTGTTGTATATATATATACAATATTTAAAATAATTTGTCAAGAAAAATGTATAAATATAATATTATGATAAATTTTATATGTATAAAGGTGATGTGATTTGGTAGAGTCACATATTCTACCTAATGCTGTCAAATATGATTTGATAAATTTTCACGGCCAACATTGATGAGTGTTGCTCCCAAGGTTGTACTTATATATATATATATATATATATATATATATATATATATATATATATATATATATATATATATATATATATATATATATATATATATAATATTACGAGATGTCATTTACAAGACTTAATCTTCTGAATAGATAACATTTATGTACATATATAAACATATATAGCATACATATTTAAAAACAGTTACAACATATTTTTAATAAAAAAAATTAAATAGAAATTTTGTAATAACTCTTATTTTTTGAGTAATTAATTTTATATAATTTTGCCATGTGAGGTAATTATGTAAAATAATGGAAGTTATAGTAAATATTATTTTAAGTGATTTAAGAGATAATATTTACTGGGTTTTGCATATTTACCGTTAAGAGAAGGTAAATAGCATCATGTTATGTTTTATTGCGTTGTTGTACTTTAAGCGACGGTTATGGAATATATTTCAACTGGATCATTATTATTGAAATAATATGAAGTTGGAACATGAAATATTCTACGATATTTCAGATGCCAATTTTGAGGGTGCGGCTAGTCCTGAAATAGTCGAGATAGTCAAAATAAGTGACATATTGTATTTTTGAGTTCCGGGCACTTTTGACAGGTTATGACTCAATTATGTAGTTACGAGTCATTTTAATGGTTTTTTAACATTTAAAGATGGAAAAAAATGTTAAATTAATGGTTAAGACTCCCAAACCCTCTTATTTCCCCAATTAAATATTTTAAACTTAGAGAGAGTTAGAGAGAAGAGAGATCTTGGGAGAAAATGGAGAGAAAAGAGAAAATTGGAGATTTGGAGCTTGGAATCATTGCTATTGGAAGAGAATTTGAGACTACAAACTTGAGGCAAGTTTCCAAATTGCTAGTGTATGATTTAATGTAGATAATCTGCATATATAGTTGTGTTTTTAGAGCTTTAACCATTAATGTTTTTTTTTTTGTGATTTTAGTGTTTAAACCCTTAATCTTTGATTTAAATTTGATTGGAGTTGGAAATATTAGTTAGTTATTATGTAGGAATGAGTTGGGTAAGTTTTTAGTGGATGATGTTGAGTTTGTATGGAAGAATTGAAATTGGGAAATTCAGGGTTATATCAACCCGTAGCCCAAACTGGGCATTTATGCCCGGCCGAATCGATTCGCCCGTAAGGGAGGCTACAGGTCTGAGGAGCCGAATCGATTCGGGTTAAGGCCAAATCGATTTGGTATGAGATAAGAGGTTGCTTTTCTAAACCGAATCGATTCACGTTTTGGGAGAATCGATTCTCTACCAGGGATGAATCGATTCGGCCCTAGGCGAAACAATTCGAAAACACTGCTGTTTTATATGATTTTTCCAACTTAGTTTCTATCCATTTTGTTTTAGGTTTAAGGCTTAGGAACCTTCTCTTGGGAAGTAATAAAGAGTATTAGGGGTTTATATTAGGGAAATTAATACCCCAGATTAGTATAGAGGTAAAGTGGGATAAACTCGAGGGTTATTCAATAGGAGTTAGCGTCGTTTCATCTAGTGAACAAGATTCAGACTAAGGGAGAATTGTGTGATATGGTTTAGGACTTTTGGGAGACTAGTATTGGGGAAAAATTTCTAGTGGTGGCCTATGGTATTACCTTGAACTCTTGGAGACTAGTGTGAGGATAATCGTACCTCGTTGCCTACATCATTAATAAAATATGACTTTGTGAATAAGAAATGCACATTTTAAATTGGCACTTAATTGCTAAGTATAAATGATTTTGAGAATGTAAAAAGTGAATGTTTTAAATTGGAAAAACTTGTAAATGATAATTTGCGTATACACACCTCTCTACATTGCTATCATAAGGGAAGTTATGTGCATGAGGTGAAGTCCCCTAGCTAATGCAGGGTGAATACAGTCCTCGGCCATAGGACCGATTAGTATATATTGTGTGATTATTGTTCGATGTGAGGTAATTAAAGGTGTGGTTATGACTCACTGTCGAAGGTATATGGCCGATTCCCGACATCACGCGATGTAGGATGCCCAAGTTATCTTGGTGATAGGCCCTGGAAGATGATATCTATTTAGGGGCGCATCTAGTGGGGAAACTCGAAAGGATGGTCTTAGAATCGTTATATGATGTATTTATAACTATTCTTATTAAAATGGAATTTTGTTGATGTTAAAGCATTTTGTGAGATAAATTGCTTTGAATATTCTTCCTAGAGAGAAAGGGAACTGTGAAGTTGAATGGTATAAAACTGAATTGGTGAAGCATTTTATGAAATAAATTGCTTTAAATATGTTTCCTAAAGAGAAATAGGAAATGTGCATTTAAGTTGTGTAAAATTGAAAGGAAATCTCATTAAGTGAAACTTAGATAGTTTCTCATGCGAAAACGAATATTGTTCATTGTTATTGATATTGCGCTAGGTTGTGCTTTTAGATTGAGAGGTGAGAAATCCTATCATTATTTGTGAGAGCAAATTAAGTTATGATTGATGATAAAATATTCATAACTGTCATGCATTTTATTCACATGGTGATCATATCAAACCGGGCCCCGACCCATATATATCTCTTTGTTTTGCATGAATTCTATATTCGCCCAGGTGTTCCACCGCAAGGACGTCCGTATTGACCTCTCCATCATAGTTTTCCAGGTGCTACAACATTTTCCGAATGTTGTAGGATATTCGTGGTAGATGCTCCTATCTTTTTGTACTCTATCTATGACTAGTCTACATATTCGGGTGGGTTACCCAAGCTTTGTACCTGTTTAATATAATGTGATTAATAATTTTAATGCTCGGTGTAACCTGCTTGTAATGGTCTATTAACCGACAGATTATTCAGTTACTACATTATGTATGATTGTTATACAGTTGCTCGCTTATTTTTATATCCACCTTGTTTTCAAATTGAATTCTCTAAATGATTTAATTTACACTTATAAATTAAAATTGACATCCATTTTCTAAAGTAATTGGTGGTTATCTCGTATTATAATTTTAACGACAGTGATGCTAAGAATGGATCATCTATGATTCCTGTATTTATGGGAGTATCGAGCTAACCACCTCTTATTTTAATAAGCGGGTGCTCACAGATGGTATTAGAGCATCAGGTTCTAGTGTCTTTAGGAATCTTTGCGGACGTACTACGCCTTCAACATTGCTTTTAATTTGATATAGAGCCTTAGGATTAGTATTGTTGATTTCTCTTGTGTGGTATCGTTCTCCTGCCATAATGTAAGATGTTAGTAAATCTTTTGCGCGATCGTTTGAGATTCGTGTGCTTATTAGAGAAGGGGGACCAGGAAGGCCGTTATGAGAGTACGAGGAGACGGGGCTTAGTTAAAATTTTAAATCAAAGTTTGGGACGAGGATAGCATTAGAGGTTAATCCCTCTATGGCATTTTCTTAGATTGCTACAACGGCTACGAGGATACAATAGCTACAATTTCCCAAGTGCCGCTACAAGAAGAGAGTGGTACAAAACTTGGATTACTCAGTGAAGTTAAATTGGGAAAATGTTTGAAACGTCCTTGATAAGGATCATACGTTGAAGTTAATTCATGTGGAGGTAGTGTAGATTTATTCAGTGGAAGTATAAGGCTTTGAAGCTTTGGTTTAGAGAGGGGTATGGAAATACCCAGATGTGAAAATTTGAGAAATTTTTTCCACCCATTGGAGAAATATTGAAACAGTAGGAACGGTAGTCCCCATATTTTAAGGGGCATGATGTTTTTCTCTTAAAGGAACTTTATGGATGGTTATAACAGCGAGTTCCTTTGTTACATCATAAATGTAGAGAATGCAACTTTTCAAGTATTCCTAAGAGGATCGGTTAGAGGCCGAGACTAAATGAAGAGATATATGGTTAAGGAAACCTTGCACCGAAGTAGGGTAGGTACAAGGAAGAAAGAGTCCTTTAATGAAATGATGGGCTCACTAGTACGTGTTGTCAACACTTATGAAGAAGTGGTGTTCATGAAACCTCATTGGTGGACTTCCACCCAAGGAGATTCAATGAAATAAGGCTGTTAAGGCCGATAGCATGTTTTCCTTTGCTAAGGGAGTTAAGGGAACTACAAGGGTGATCGTCAGGATCGAGGCTATGGATCTTGAGATACCGAAAAACTTTAACATGGTCAGGGTGGCCAGATATGGGGAATGATTGTGATGGGGAACGTAGAACCACATACCTTGATGTTGTTCGATAGGAGTTAAAGGACAAGAATAGGGTTCCTAGATGGGACATTGATTGAAGTAGTTTTTGGTATAGATAGAACAAGGGTACTGTATCTGGGAACTATTTGGAACAACCAAGGTAATTGGCAAGAATACTGTTGTGAGTTTCACCTCGGTTAGGGGAAGTGTGCTCTGTGTGCCAAGATTTAGCCTCAGTATCTTATTAACCCCGGACTCGGGTGTGTAATTCGAGCTTTGTGGGAGTATTGATAT
This sequence comes from Sambucus nigra, assembly GCA_949130495.1. Lineage (NCBI taxonomy): Eukaryota > Viridiplantae > Streptophyta > Magnoliopsida > Dipsacales > Adoxaceae > Sambucus > Sambucus nigra. Next base: position 593,117,211 of record OX422208.1, read on the forward strand.
TATTATAGATGATATATCTATATGTTTTCCGTGGTGGTGAGGTTCTATTTTCTTGCATTCATTGTAAGTGGGTGTTAATATTTTAAAATTTTATTTGGTTTGTGATACTCGTTCTGTTTGTGTTATATGAGTATAAAATTATTTTGATTTGAGCTATAGCGGGCTTATGATGGTGAGGCTATCATATCTGCGGTTCCAAGGTGGAACTAGTTATTTTATAATATCGCTCCTGGATACGGGTTGAGACTTTATAGAGATGATCCAAGGTATGTAAGAATTGTTATTTTACTTGTTTTTTGCTAACATGTCTCCATGATCAAGAAAGTTAAGTAGTAGTGTATCGGAGGGGTTCCTTATTTGGATTTACATTGCGAGACACTCCACGCATGAACCTTAACAGCGTTGGGAGTGGAGAGATTTTACTTTATGTTAGAATGTTGGTTTTGGTAGTATTAGCCGAGAGTCACGTGATTGATTAAAGGGCTAATAAAAATTTAATGTGCTGTGTTGAAGCACTGGAAATATTTCTCTCACTTGATATATGTGGGCGAGATAAATACAAGGAAGTCGGATTGAGGCTTATAGCCAGGCCTTAAATAGAAGGAAAATTTAATGGAATATATATGTTTGGGAAAAAGATTCATAAGACTTTGTAGAAAGTAGGTGCCCCGATTAGTTAGATTTTTCATTTCGCCGAAAATGACAGGAAATAGAGGTAGAAGCGCGTTAGTAGGGTCACGAGTTTAGATTTTTAGCGGTCACGATTGGGTGCCTTAGACCATTATGGCTTGATTACCGAAGAGTCGAGTTAGTAGTGTAATGGGAGGGTTCCTTGTTTGGATTTCGCTTTGCGAGACGTCCCACGTATGAAACCGAGCGAATGTTAGAAATTGAGAAAGGTCTTGGGCACTAGGAATATATTTAGTATAGTACTTATTTCACGTGGGTAGGAAAAATGCATCAACCTTAAGATTATTAGGAAGTAAGGTCAATGGGGCATGTGGTGTTGTTTTAGAAATGATGTTGTGGGTTAAACACGAGAAGATTGGTGGGTTAATTTTGAAAGGAATGGGTTTCCAGGAATAGGAAATATGGAATCTTGAGTAACTCAAGCCACCAGCCTGAGAAGAATGTGAGGCCCATCTCTAGAGAAACTGTTATGTCTATAACTTAGCTCTTGATGAGCTGAAGGAAAAGTTGAATCCTACTCCAAAATTAGCGTTGCCAGGTTTGGGAGTGGACTATTTAGTTATTAAAAATGTGTCTCAGCAAGAATGGGGCAGTGCGTTACTACTGGAACATGGGACCCTTGCGTATGTATCTTGTGGCTTGAACCCCATGAGGATAACTATCCCATTCAAGACCAAAAGTAGGCCGCAATAGTGTTCACCTTAAAGATGTGGAGGCACTACCTCCTGGGAGGAGAATTAAGTCTTTTCACGGACCACAAGTCGACGCAATGTTTCTTTTCATAAAAAAGATCAAATTGTGTGGCAAAATCGGTGGTTGGATTTCGAAATAGACTATCAATTTGACATTCATTATCCCCGAGGAAAAGAAAATTTGATAGTGGATATGCTGAGTCAAAAACCCATAGGGGAAACTAACGAAGGCATGGAAAGCCAAGTGGAAGGAGCTTCACTAAAAAGATGCTGTTACTATAGTGCTTATATCAGTGATTGACAGTTACGCCTGCTATTAAGATAAGAGGTGTGGTAGAGCAAGGAAGGGACATTTCTGAGTTTGTCTCCCTATACACCACTTGTCAATTTGTGAATGTGGTCCACTAACAACTGATTGGATTGTTGCAACCAGTAGAAATATTGGTACGAGACTGGGAGAGTGTATTCATGGATTTTTATCACTGGATTACCGATGCTGTAAAGAGGTCATGAATATGGATGGATGATAAAATGGATTTTGTGAAACCTTATAGGGTACCTATCAATATAGTGTCGGATCGAGACAATATTTTTGTATCCCAATTCTGAAGAAGTTTCCAGGAAACAATGGGGACCGGTTAAGGTTGAGTACCTTTTACCACCCGAAAAAAATTGGTCAAAAATGGGGAGAAACAACACATGTAGAAGGATATACTTTCGATGTGCATATTTAACATTTTGGTGGACGGGAGAAAAATATTCTTCTGGTCGAATTTGTATATAATAATTCGTACCAATCCATAATGGGTATGGCACCGTAGGTGGAATTGTATAGAAAGCCGCGTAGATCACCTACTTGTTGGATGGATTTAGGAGACAATAAGCTTCTTGGAGCTAAAATGATCCAAGACATCTTTTCAAAGACTGAGCTCATTCGAAATCGCTTACGAATTGCCCAAGATTGTCAGAAGGGTTATGCCGATGCGAATTGAAGTCTTGTACAAATTTGACGTAGAGAATAAAATTTAACGGGGGAATTTTCAATGAAGGGTATAACGTAATTCGGGATAAAAGAATAACTTGCACCACGTTATGTATATTTTTCCCATTGTTATAATGGTAGTCCCGATAGTTCATATAAGGAACAACTAGTTATTAATTTTAGATTGTGGAAAGTATAGACTAAAATCATAAGTGATACCCTTAGTCTAAGTCCCGTGAAGACACCACAATGCCAAGGAATTTACTTGGGAACGAGAGAATGATATTTGAGAAATGTACCCCCTAGTCTTTTTATGAGTTACGCCTGAATTTTGAGGGAAAAATTTCCTTATAAGGGGGGGTGTATGTAATAACTCTTATTTTTTGAGTAATTAATTTTATATAGTTTTGCCATGTGAGGTAATTATGTTAAATAGTGGAAGTTATAGTAAATATTATTTTAAGTGATTTAAGAGATAATATTTATTGATTTTTGCATATTTACCATTAAGAGAAGGTAAATAACATCATGTTATATTTTATTGCGTCGTTGTGCTTTAAGCGACGGTTATGGCATATATTTCAACTAGATCATTATTAATGAAATAATATGACGCTGGAACATGAAATATTGTACGAAATTTCGGATGCCAATTTTGAGGGTGTGGTTAGTCCTGAAATAGTCGAGATAGTCAAAATAAGTGCCATATTATATTTTTGAGTTTCGGGCACTTTTTACAGGTTATGACTCAATTATGTACTTACGAGTCATTTTAATGGTGTATTAACATTTAAAGATGGAAACAAATGTTAAATGAACGGTTAAGTCTCCCAAACCCTCTTATTTCCCCAATTACATGTTTTAAACTTAGAGAGAGTTAGAGAAAAGAGAGAGATTGGGAGAAAATGGAGAGAAAAGAGAAAAATGGAGATTTCGAGCTTGGAATCATTGCTACGGGAAGAGAATCCAAGACTACAAACGTGTGGCAAGTTTCTAACTTGCTAGTGTATGATTTAATGTGGATAATCTGCATATATAGTTGTGTTTTTCGAGTTTTAACCATTAATGAGTTTTTGGTGATTTTAGTGTTTAAACCCTTAATCTTTGATTTAAATTTGATTGGAGTTGGAAATATTAGTTAGTTATTATTTAGGAATGAGTTGGGTAAGTTTTTAGTTGATGATGTTGAGTTTGGATGGAAGAATTAAAATTGGGAAATTTAGGGTTTTATCAACCCGTATCCCAAACTGGGCATTTCTGCCAGGCCGAATCGATTTGCCTCCCAAGCGAATCGATTCGCCTGTAAGGGAGGCTACAGGTCTGAGGAGCCGAATCGATTCGAGTTAAGGCAGAATCGATTTGGTATGAGACATGATGTTGGTTTTCTCAACCAAATCGATTCGCGTTTTGGGCGAATCGATTCTCTACCATGGACGAATCGATTCGGCCCTAGGTGAATCGATTCGGAAACCCTGCTGTTTTGTAGAATTTTTCTAACTTAGTTTCTAGCCATTTTATTTTAGGTTTAAGGCTTAGGAAACTTCTCCTGGGAAGTAATAAAGAGTATTAGGGGTTTATATTAGGGATATTAATACCCTAGATTACTATAGAGGTAAAGTGGGTTAAACTCGGGGGTTATTCAATAGGAGTTAGCGTCGTTTCATCTAATGAGCTAGATTCGGACTAAGGGAGAATTGGGTGCTATGGTTTAGGACTTTTGGGAGACTAGTATTGAGGAAAAATTTCCAGTGGTGACCTATGGTATTACCTTGAATTCTTGGAGACTAGTGTGAGGATAATCGTACCTCGTCGCCTACATCATTAATAAAATATGACTTTGTGAATAAGAAATGCACATTTTAAATTGGCTCTTAATTGTTAAGTATAAATGATTTTGAGAATGTAAAAAGTGAATGTTTTAAATGGGAAAAACTTTTAAATGATAATTTGCGTATACACACCTCTCTAAATTGCTATCATAAGGGAAGTTACGCGCATGAGGTGAAGTCCCCTAGCTAATGCAGGGTGAATACAGTCCTCGGCCATAGGACCGGTTATTATATATTGTGTGATTATTGTTCGAAGTGAGGTAATTCCAGGTGTGGTTATGACTCACTGTTGAAGGTATATGGCTGCTTCCCGACATCACGCGATGTAGGATGCCCAAGTTATCTTGGTGATAGGCCCTGGAAGATGATATCTATTTAGGGGCGCATCCAGTGGGGAAACTCGGAATGATGGTCTTAGAATCGTTATATGATGTGATTATGACTATTCTTATTAAAATGGAATTTTAATTGATTGTAAAGCATTTTTTGAGATAAACTGCTTTGAATATGCTTCCTAAAGAGAAAAGGGAACTGTGAAGTTGAATGGTATAAAACTGAATTGGTGAATCATTTTGTGAAATAAATTGCTTTAAATATGTTTTAAAAGAGAAATAGGAAATGTGCATTTAAGTTGTGTAAAACTGAAATGAATAACTGAAATGAAATCTCATTAAGTGAAACTTAGATAGTTTCTCATGCGAAAACGAATACTGTTCATTGTTATTGATATTGCGCTAGGTTGTGCTTTTAGACTGAGAGGTGAGAAATATTATCATTATTTGTGAGAGCAAGTTAAGTTATGATTGATGATAAAATATTCATAATTTTCATGCATTTTATTTACATGGTGATCATATCAAACCGGGCCCTGACCCGTCTATATCTCTTTGTTTTCCATGAATTCTATATTCGCCTAGGTGTTTCACCGCAAGGACGTCCGTATTGAACTCTCCATCACAGTTGTCCAGGAGCTATAACATTTTGTGGATGTTATAGGATATTCATGGTAGACGATCCTATCTTTTTGTACTCTAGATATGACTAGTCTACATATTCGGGTGGGTTACCTAAGCTTTGTACCTCTTTAATATAATGTCATAAATAATTTTAATACTCGGTGTAACCTGCTTGTAATGGTCTTTTAACTGACAGATTATTCAGTTATTACATTATGAATGATATTTATACAGTTACTCTCTTATTTTTACATCCACCTTATTTTCAAATTGGATTGTCTAAATGATTTTATTTAAACTTATATATTAAAATTGACATCCGTTTCTAAAATAATTGGTGGTTATCTCGTATTATTATTTTAACAATAGTGATGCTGAGAATGGAGCATCTACGATTCCTGTATTTATTGGAGTATCGGGCTAGCCACCTCTTATTTTAATAAGCGGGTTGTGACAGATGGTATGAGCGCACAGGTTCTAATGTCCTTAGGAATCTGTGCGGATGTACTACGTCTTTAGCGTTGCTTTTGATTTGATATAGAGCCTTAGGATTAGGATTGCTGATTTGTCTTGTGTGGTATCGTTCTCCTGCCATAATGTAAGATGTTAGTAAATATTTTGCGCGATCATTCGATATTTGTGTGCTTATTAGAGAAGGGCGACCAGGGAAGGCCGTTATGAGAGCACCATGAGACGAGGCTTAGTTAAAATTTTAAATTGAAGTTGGGGATGAGGACAACATTAGAGGTTAATCCCTCTGTGGCATTTTCTATGATTGCTACAATGATTACAGGGATACAGTAGCTAAAATTTCCCAAGTACTGCTACAAGAAGAGAGTGGTACTAAACTTGGATTACTCAGTGAAGTTAAATTGGGAAAATGTTTGAAACGTCCTTGATAAGGATCATACGTTGAAATTAATTCATGTGGAGGTAGTGTATCTTTATTCAGTGGAAGTATAAGGCTCTGAAGCTTTGGTTTAGATAGGGGTAAAGGAATACCCAAATGTGAAAATTTGAGGAAAATTTTTCCACCCATTGTAGCAATGTTGAAAGTGTAGGAACGGTAGTCCTCATATTTAAAGGAGGAGGATATTTTTCTCTTAGAGGACATTTATAGATGGTTCTAACAACGAGTTCCTTTGTTATATCATAAATGTAGAGAATGCAGCTTTTCAAGTATTCCTAAGAGGATCGGACAGAGGCCTACAGTAAACGAAGAGATATATGGTTAAGGAAACCTTGCACCGAAGTAAGGTAGGTACAAGGAAGAAAGAGTCCTTTAATGAAATGATGGGATCACTAGTAATTGTTGTCAATAATTATGAAGAAGTCATGTTAATGAAATCTTATTAGTGGACTTCCACCCAAGGAGATTCATTGAAATAAGGCAGTTGAGGCCGGTAGCTTATTTTCCATTGCTGAGGGAGTTAAGGGAACTACGATGGTGATCGTCAGGATCGAGGCTATGGAGCCTGGGATACTAAAAAAAATTAACATGGTCAGGGTGTCCAGAGATGGGGAATGATTGTGATGGGGAACGTATAACTAAATACCTTGATGTTGTCCAGGAGGAGTTAAAGGAGAAGAATAGAGTGCCTAGATGGGGCATTGATTGAAGTAGTTTTCGATACAGATATAATAAGGGTACTATATGTGGGAACTATTTGGAACAACCAGGGTAATTGGCAAGAATACTATTACGAGTTTCACCTCGGTTAGGGGAAGTGTGCTCTGTGTGGCAAGATTTAGCCTCAGTATCTTATTAACCCTAGACTCGAGTGTGTAATTCGAGCTTTGTGGGAGTATTGATATTATTATATAGGATACATCAATATGTTTTTCGTGGTGGTGAGGTTCTATTTTCTTGCAATCATTGTAAGTGGGTGTTGATATTTTAAGATTTTGTTTGGTTTGTGATACTCGTTAAGTCTGTGTTATACGAGTATAACATTGTTTTGATTTGAGCTATAGCGGGCTTATGCTGGTGAGGCTATCATATCTGCGATTCCAGGGTGGAACTAGTTATTCTATAATATCTCTCCTGGATTCGAGTTGAGACTTTATAGAGATGATATAAGGTATGTAAGAATTTTTATTTTACTAGTTTTATGCTAACATGTCTCCACGATCAACAAAGTTAAGTAGTAGTGTATCGGAGGGGTTCCTTGTTTGGATTTCGCTTGCGAGACACTCCACACTTGATATATGTGGGCGAGACAAAGATAAGGAAGTCGGATTGAGGCTTATAGACAGGACTTGAATAGAAGGCAAATTTAAAGGAATATATATGTTTGGAAAAAATATTCGTAACACTTTGCAGAAAGTAGGTGCCCCGATTAGTTAGATTTTTCATTTCACCGAAATGATAGGAAATAGAGGTAGAAGCGCGTTAGTAGGGTAGCGATTTTAGATTTTTAGTGGTCCCGATTGTGTGCCTTAGACCGTTATATCTTGACGACTAATGATGCGAGGTAGTAGTGTAACGGGAGGGTTCCTTGTTTGGATTTCGCTTTGCGAGACGTCCCACGTATAAAACCAAGCGAATGCCAGAAATTGAGAAAGGTCTTGGGCACTAGGAATATAGTTAGTTTAGTACTTATTTCACTTGGGTAGGAAAAATGCATCAACCTTAAGATTATTTGGAAGTAAGACTAATGGGGCATGTGGTGTTGTTTAAGAAATGATGTAGTGGGTTAAACACGAGAAGATTGGTGGGTTAATTTTAAGAGGAATGGGTTTCCAGGAATAGGAAATATGGAATCTTGAGTAACTCGGGCCACCAGCCCGAGAAGAATGTGAGGCCCATCTCTAGAGAAACTGTTATGTATATGACCCAACTCTTAATGAGATGAAGGACAAGTTGACTCCTACTCCAAAATTAGCATTGCCAAGTTCGAGAGTGGACTATTTAGTTATTACAAACGTGTCTCAACAAGAATGGGGCGTTGCGTTACTACTGGAACATGGGACCATTGCGTATGTATCTTATGGCTTGAACCCCCTGAGGTGAACTATCCCATTCAAGACTAAAGGCACGCCGCAAGAGTGTTCGCCTTAAAGATGTGCACTACCTCCTTGGAGGATAATTAAGTATTTTCATGGACCACAAGTCGATGCAATGTTTATTTTCACATAAAGATCAAATTGTGCGACAAAATCAGTGGTTGGATTTTGAAATAGACTATTAATTTGACATTCATTATCACCGAGGAAAAGAAAATGTGATAGTGGATATACTGATTAGAAAACCCATGAGGGAAACTAGCGAAGGCATGGAAAGCCATGTGAAAGGAGCTTAACTAGAAAGATGTTGTTACTATAATGCTTATATCAGTGATTGACAGTTACGCCTGATATTAAGAAGAGAGTCGTGGAAGAGCATGGAAGGGACATTTCTGAGTTTGTCTCCCTATACACCACTTGTCAATTTGTGAATGTGGTCCACCGATAACTGATGGGATTATTGCAGCCGTTAGAAATATCGGTACGAGACTGGGATAGTGTATCCATGGATTTTTATCACTGGATTACCGATGTGGTAAAGCGGTCATGAATACGGATGGATGATAAAATGGAGTTTATGAAACCTTATGGGGGTACCTATCAATACAGTGTCGAATCGAGATAAGATTTTCGTATCCCATTTCTGAAGAAGTTTCCAGGAAATAATGGTGACCGATTAAGGTTGAGTACCTTCTGCCACCAGAAAACAATTGGTCAAAAATGGGGAGAAACAACATATGTTGAAGGATATACTTTCGATGTGCATATTTATCTTTTTGGTGGATGGGAGCAAAATATTCTTCTAGTCAAATTTGTATACAGTAATTTGTACCAATCCATAATGGGTATGGCACCGTAGGTGGTGTTGTTTTAATCACCTGCTTGTTGGTTGGAAGTAAGAGAAAATAAGCTTCTTGGACCTAAAATAATCCAAGACATCTTTTCAAAGACTGAGATCATTCGAAACCGCTTACCAATTGCCCAAGATTGTCAGAAGGGATATGCCGATGCGAATAGAAGTCTTCTACAAATTTGAGGTAGATAATCAAATTTAACGCAGGAATTTTCAATTAAGGGTATAACATGATTCGGGATAAAAGACAAACTTGCGCCGCATTAGGTAGATTTTTCCCTTTGTTATAATGGTAGTCCCGATAGTTCATATGAGGAACAACCGGTTATTAATTTTAGATTTTGGAAAGTATAGACTAAAATCGTAAGTGGTACCCTTGGTCCAAGTCCCGTTAAGACACCAAAATGCCAAGGAATTTACTTGGGAATGAGAGTATGATAATTTAGAAATGTACCCCCTTGTCTGTTAATGAGTTACGCCTGAATTTTGAGGGAAAAAATCCCTTATAAGGGGGGAGTATGTAATAAGCCTTATTTTTTGAGTAATTAATTTTATATAATTTTGCCATGTGAGGTAATTATGTAAAATAGTGAAAGTTATAGTAAATATTATTTCAAGTGATTTAAGAGATAATATTTAATGAGTTTTGCATATTTACCGTTAAGAAAAGGTAAATATCATCTTGTTTATGTTTTATTGCGTCGTTGTGCTTTAAGCGACGGCTATGTCATATATTTCAACTGGATCATTATTAATGAACTAATATGATGTTGTAACATGAAATATTGTACGATATTCCGGATGCCAATTTTGAGGGTGCGGTTAGTTATGAAATAGTTGAGATAGTCAAAATATGTGTCATATTGTATTTTTGAGTTCCGGGCACTTTGAACAGGTTATGACTCAATTTTGTATTTACGAGTCATTTTAATGGTGTATTAACATTTAAAGATGGAAATAATTGTTAAATGAACGGTTAAGTCTCCCAAACCCTTTTATTTCCCAAATTACATCTTTTAAACTTAGAGAGAGCTAGAGAAAACAGAGAGCTTGGGAGAAAATGGAGAGAAAAGAGAAAATTGGAGATTTGGAGCTTGGAATCGTTACTACGAAAAGAAAATGCCAAACTACAAACTTGAGGCAAGTGTCTAACTTGCTAGTGTATGATTTAATGTGGATAATCTGCATATATAGTTGTGTTTTTGGAGTTTTAACCATTAATGGATTTTTGGTGATTTTAGTTTTTAAACCATTAATATTTGATTTAAATTTTATTAGAGTTGGAAATATTAGTGAGTTATTGTGTAGGAAAGAGTTGGGTAAGTTTTTAGTTGATGATGTTGAGTTTGTATAGAAGAATTAAAATTTGGAAATTTAGGGTTATATCAACCCGTATCCCAAACTGGTCATTTTTTCCAGGCCGAATCGATTCGCCTCCCAAGCGAATCGATTCGCCTATAAGAGAGGCTACAGGTCTGAGGAGCCGAATCGATTCGGGTTAAGGCCGAATCGATTCGGTATGAGATAGCAGGTTGGTTTTCTCAACCAAATCGATTCGCATTTTGGGAGAATCGATTCGCTACCAGGGACGAATCGATTCGGCCCTAGGCGAGTTGATTAGAAAACCCTGCTATTTTATAGGATTTTTCCAACTTAGTTTCTAGATCTTTTCTTTTAGGTTTAAGGCCTAGGAACCTTCTCTTGGGAAGTAATAAAGAGTATTAGGGGTTTATATTAGGGAGATTAATACCCTAGATTAGTGGGTTAAACTCAGGGTTATTTAATAGGAGTTAGCATTGTTTCATCTAGTGAGCTAGCTTCGGACTAAGGGAAAATTGGGTGCTATGGTTTAGCACTTTTTGGAGACTAGTATTGGGGAAAAATTTCCAGTGGTGTCCTATGGTATTACCTTGAACTCTTGGAGACTAGTGCGAAGATAATCGTACCTCGTCGCCTACATCATTAACAAAATATGACTTTGTGAACAAGAAATGCACATTTTAAATTGGCACTTAGTTGTTAAGTATAAATGATTTTGAGAATGTAAAAAGTGAATGTTTTAAGTGAGAAAAACTTGTAAATGATAATTTGCATATACACACCTCTTTAAATTGCTACCATAAGGGAAGTTACGGGCATGAGGTGAAGTCCCCTCGCTAGTGATTGCAGGGTGAATATATTCTTCGACCATAGGACCAGTTTATTATATATTGTGTGATTATTGTTCGAAGTGAGGTAATTCTGGGTGTGGTTATGACTCACTGTCGAAGGTATATGGCCGCTTCCTGACATCATGTGATTTAGGATGCCCAGGTTGTCTTGGTGATAGGCCCTGGAAGATGATAGCTATTTAGGGGCACATCCAGTGGGGAAACTCGAAAGGATGGCCTTAGAATCGTTATATAATGTGATTATAACTATTCTTATTAAAATGGAATTTTAGTGATGGTAAAGCATTTTGTGAGATAAACTGGTTTGAATATGCTTCCTAGAGAGAAAAGGGGACTATGAAGTTGAATTGGTGAAACATTTTGTGAAATAAATTGCTTTAAATATGTTTCCTAAAGAGAAATAGGAAATGTGCATTTAAGTTGTGTAAAACTGAAAAGTAATCTCATTAAATGAAACTTAGATAATTTCTCGTGCGAAAACGAAAATTGTTCATTATTATTAATATTGCGCTAGGTTGTACTTTTAGACTGAGAGGTGAGAAATCTTATCATTTTTTGTGAGAGCAAGTTAAGTTATGATTGATGATAAAATATTCATAACTGTCATGCATTTTATTCACATGGTGATCATATCAAATCGGGCCCTGTCCCGTCTATATCTCTTTGTTTTCTATGAATTCTATATTCGCCCAGGTGTTCCACCGAAGGACGCCGGTATTGACCTCTCCATTACAGTTGTCTATGAGCTATAACATTTTGCGGATGGTTTATGATATTCGTGGTAGACACTCCTATCTTTTTGTACTCTAACTATGACCAATCTACATATTCGGGTGGGTTACCCAAGCTTTGTACCTATTTAATATAATGTGATAAATAATTTTAATACTCGGTGTAGCTTGCTTGTAATGGTCTGTTAACTGATAGCTTATTCAGTTATTACATTATGTGTGATTGTTATACAGTTACTCGGTTATTTTTATATCCACCTTCTTTTCAATTTGGATTGTCTAAATGATTTTATTTAAACTTATAAATTAAAATTGACATCCGTTTTCTAAAATAATTGGTGGTTGTCTCGTATTATTATTTTAACAACAGTGATGCTAAGAATGGACCATTTATGATTCTTGTATTTATTGGAGTATCTGTCTAGCCAGCTTTTATTTTAATAAGCAGGTTGTCACAAATTTACCCCCTATTGTATCTTGGTAAAAAGCGTTCCTATTTTTCTAATGGTTATGTAGAATACTTTATTATTACAGGGGTGAAGACAAAAAGTCTTTTGTTCAGAAAATAAAAGTTTTAACTATTTTTTAACAATTGTACATCAATTACAAAATATATATACAAATGTACCTATTTTTACCCATTTTTAATTAAAAATTAATATTATTTTGTTAACATTATCATATTTTGATTGTTTTTGAAAAACCGTAAGTGTTAAAATTGTTACATAATTATAAAAAAAGTATTTTTTTAAATTTTTTATAAATTGTTCCCTAAAGAAGAAAATTTAAGACCATACCACCGACATGGGTTACCCGTTAGGTTATTTTTTTTTTCTTAGTTCTTGGAGTTAAAAATGTTACATTATAATAAAAAAATATTATGTTCTTTTGTTTCCTTTTAGGAGTTGAATATGCTATGTTTATCTTAGTGGTTGGTATTAGTTGATATATTGTAAAAGCAGTCCCATGTTTATGACAAACTATTAGTATTATTATTACAAAATATTAGTTTCGTTGGTGTATTTTTTATTTTTTAAACAAAGTGGATAGTCTTATAAACAACAGAAATTCTGCTCAAATTTTTGAAGACATTTTTTTAAAAAATTAGATTTTGTTTTGTTTTGGAATCATTTTTTTCCGTTTTACAATTACGTATTTTGAAAATTTTTCGTTGTGCCTTCAGGAACGGGCATACACTATTTTATATACATACATATATATATATATATATATATGAAGGTTCTCCTACATCACACTCTATACATCACACCTAGTTCTAGACTCTAAGAAACTTTTTTTTTTCCATTTTTTTTATTTTTATACTTAAATTAATCTTTCAATAAACATATGTATGAAAAATTTGGTCAAAATACATTCTCTATCCATTTTAAAAAAAATCACAGAATTCTCCTCGTGGATGCTCTTATAAATAAGGTATTTTTAGTAAATGTTTTCTTTGATTTTTAAAAAATAGCTAGAAATTGCATTTTGACCTAATTTCTTGAACATGAATTGATCGGAAGGTTAACTCCATGGTTAAATAAAAAAAATTGAAAACAAAAGTTTTTAGGGCGTGGAACTAGGTGTGATGTATGGGTGATGTACAAAGCATGACGTATATGAGCCTCTCTCTCTCTCTCTCTCTATATATATATATATATATATATATATATATATATATATATATATTCTTTGCAATTTTTGGATTGGAATCTAACATATATATATTTTTGTCAAATTTGAAGATTGTTGGTTTGAAGAGAATGAGTTCCATATTTTGTTTGTGGTGTGAATGATGATAAACATCTTATATTAAATATGTAGAATAATCAGCCCATATGTAAAACTTCTTTGGGGAGGGTCTTAAACCTCTTTGTATTTTTGTGAACAATCTTCAAAATTAAATATCATTCAAAATATAATTTCACTTGGGATAAAATTTCTATAGTTGGAAAGCTCTTGACAAGATCTATCAAAATAGATTTACGAAGGATAATAATTTTTTAAGCTTGAAATTTGAAATTTCTCATTTATTTTTCAATGTATTTTCTAGGTTTAAAATCGTGACCATATGTTAATGCAATTTAAATGGTCACAATTTTGGTCACAACTTAGAACCGTGCCCAATATGGTCCCAATTTAGAGTTGTGGTTTGAGACCATAACCAACATCATAATTCCGCCACTGATGGCCACGGTTGGGAACCATGATCATCAAAACAACATGATTTGGGATAATGACTGGAGTCACGATTCTAAGCTGTGACCACATGGTCACGTTCCTTAGTCATGACCGAGCCGCAATGTTAACGTTACCCAAAAAAAGGTGGCCCCGTATTATGGTCATGATTTTGGAACGTGACCCCTAATGTAGTCACCCTTAATTTAGTCATGGACCAAAAACATGCCCCTAAGCCTTTGTCCCAGCTTAAAATCGTGACCATTCTCAGTATATGGCGTAGTGTGTGGAATTACCCACTACAAGTTTATAGTGTGAAATTAAGTTTTGAGATTTTGCAATGCGATTTTCTAGCGCAAAATTTGAAATGTGAACTTTCAGAGTTAGAAATTCCAAGGAATTATTTTAGTTTGCAATAAAATTTTGTTAATTTTCATTTCATTTTATATTAATCTTGTAAGTTCGAATGTTTATGGTAAATATATCAAATAATTTTCTTTTTGATAAAAGTTTTGAAGGAAAAAATTACATGCAAAAATTTTGAATTGAGAAATTGCAATGCAAAATTTCACATTGCAATTTCATAATGTGGGATATTTATATTCACAAATTTTGTAGTGTGTAATTACATAACAAAAATTGTTGTGTGGTAGTTATTGGAGACTCATCTAAGGATACCTAAAGTCACAGGGTTATGACCGAAGGGCTATTGAAGTGCCTTTAGAGCATTGATAGAGTGTCATCGGGGAGTCACTAGAGATGCAACACTATAGGTTTGACAGAGAGTCCCTAAGGATCTATAAGGAGTTAAGTTAGATAGATAAAATGAGTTAATATTTTGATATGGTTTAAGAGACTCTATCTTTCTCATTAGACTTGGTATAACCATGGGTTTAATTTTCAACATGTTTACTATCAGAGGAAATGAGTTAACGCCTCTAGAAAATATTTTTATAAATTGGGTTTTCATCCCTTTTACAAATAATGTTTGTAGTATTTTTTAAAAATGACGATTTTCGATTATTATTTCCTTTGAATGTTGTGAAAGGATTTGAATGGATATCATATATTTTGCTTATGAAATTGAAGGGGAAATATGGGTTGCAAAGGAAAAAATATGAATATGTGAGAATATTTTGGTAATTTTATTGCTAATTTATATAATTTGAGTGTTTAAAAAAATAGTATGAGCCCAAAATTTAGATGTAGTAGCCATAGTCATAAGTTTAGAGTTTTAATTATCACGTGTTCCAAGATTATAGGTGCCTTGTAAACTTGAAATAGATCACGTAAAAAATCATTCTCTTTCAATTAGTTGGATATATAACAACAATTTTAAGGTAATAATGCTCCACTATGCATGTTGTAGAGCATATGTATGCTCATGTGCCCTCAACATGTTAAATTGTTTTATTTAGTTTTCAAAATTCACTTTGATTTTTAGCCTAGGAGATTCTAAAAAGATTCACAATTATGATTTAAATACCAAACTTCACCAAAGTTGTATCACAATAGTAAAAGTAACTTAAATGACTTAGATTTACCCATTTGGTTATTTATTTTTTCAATTGAAACCATTTTAATTTAACCTTATGATTTTTGAGATAGCCAAATACATGATGCAATGTATTCTTCTTATATTAAAGTTAACGTTTGAAAAGTATCTTTTCTACATATAATTTACTAAGTTCATACGTTGTACACGCAAATTTTGAGTTTTAAGAAATTGTGCAAAACTAGGATTACTCCAATCTCAGGTCCGACCTAGTTCCCTGGAGCGATGCAAACCTTCGCCTTAGAAAAGTGCCATTTTATCTTGTTATAGCCCAATGATTTTTCATAAAAGTTTCTCAATCAACATGTGCGACCTTTATCACTGAAGACTTATGGTAGCAAAGCTGAACTTCACATTAGCGAATGAGAGGTGAAATGCCTGCCGGAAAATCTTTTTGAAATATTTTTGGTGAGATTTTATTTTTATGCCATATCTTTTGAGTAGAGTGAAAAAATTCTAATTTTTCATGGGAAATGATTTCTTAGGGTTTTGAGGACCTGTTGTAACACCCCTATATACCACGTGCCAGTTGATCAGTCTAACACGTTGGAGATAGAATGTTTTATGCAATTTAAACTATCCTTAGCATGACGATATATAAAAATGATAGTAAATTTAAACCATCCACAACATAATGGTAGTGAACAATATTAATATATGAGATAGAGTAATATAAAAGAGTCTCTAAACCAAAAATGAATCTACAACCTATAATAAAACTCCATAATACTAAATAGAATCAAACCGAAACGTAAACACTTGGAACCAATATGACCCAATAAAAACTTTGAATAAGAAATAATTGAAATGTTAACTAAAGTGAAATAGTAATACTATTATAAGGATGAAGAATTATATATCCAATAAGTGTAAGTCTGACTGCTCCAGCCTAAGAATACCGATTTGTTTCAACACAAATGGTTCAGAGCTCGAAAGTTGAAAGAAATAAAAATTTGACTCGTTTATGCCTCATGTAGTTCCCTTACGATAATCAAACAAAAAAATCTCACATTTCCTCTAACCTGAAATAGTTTTAACTATCTATATCCGTTTCCGCCTTAACGTATTAAAGATAGAATACCACGTATAATGACTTCTCACGAAATAATCAAAAGTATATAGTCCAATTAGACAATTAAACCTTCAATTCGGACTGTAACAATGTAAGCCCTGATCCTTAATAACTACTCAAGCTACCCTTAAATAACCTGATACATCATACCCGTAAGCAATGTAAAAATACTAAACTCCATAAAATCTTCCACTAGACACCCACGAAGAGTCTCATGACCCATATGTGACACCACGCCTATTCTAATCCTGGGTGATCAGTCCATTATTAAATTAAATAGGATTCACTAATGGTGTCATTATTAGCATCACTGTCGAGTTTAAGTTAATTACTAATATCCTAATAGCTCCGTGTCAAAATTTTTATCTAAATTATTAGCATGCAATAAATCAGAATAAATATATCATTCACCATTTCCATGCACATAAAAATGAATAATAAGATAATGAGATAAGTAAATAACTCAGTCTGGAATAACACTTCAAAGAAAATCTAAATACAGTCATCCATGAATAATGTCTAAATCAACACTGAAAATAAATGGGAATACAGAGTCTCTAAAAAAGTATCCAACTAAGAATGGGCAATTTGCCCGACTGAGGTAAATAGGGATGCATTAGAACTGAAATAAATATGGAGTCATCTAATAGCAAGGTCCTGCAACCTCCATAAAAGCTGCATCACGTAAAATATTGGAACTCCTATGTCTGGAGTCCCTGTGGCTGGGAACCTAAAATGGATTTTACAAAAAGGATTTGAAATGGGTTAGATCCTAACTAAAACAATTGAAAAAGTTTAGCAAGTGTTTAAAATGTGACAAGATAAGATATTAAATATATGTTAGTACCACGTGCCCTCACTTGAGATCCTCACCCTCACTTAATGTGAGCTCCTAATGTACTACTCTAACCCACCTAGTTATGCTACTCGCTTAACTAGTGTGGCTTACATCTCTTTGCATCTAATCAATTATAGTTCCCACCTATAATTCCCATACAATACGTTACTACATTTTCCAATTCTTTATACTTATTAGA
Source organism: Sambucus nigra (assembly GCA_949130495.1). Taxonomy (NCBI): domain Eukaryota; kingdom Viridiplantae; phylum Streptophyta; class Magnoliopsida; order Dipsacales; family Adoxaceae; genus Sambucus; species Sambucus nigra. The sequence continues at coordinate 593,134,963 of OX422208.1, forward strand.
AATCTCCACTAAATGATTTAGTTCTCATGTACTTTGATAAATTTTAGATATCTATAAGTTTCTGATTTAGTTCTCATTCACTTGAATAATTTAGATATCACAACCTATCTTATATACTAATATACTCGTAGAAGAATCAATCGCACGTACATATGCACATAACTTTTATCATATATACATATACAACACCATTAGGTGGAGACCTGCGGTGTGTGCATACTCTGCTACCACATCCTAGTACATCACGTACTATATAAGGATAACTACAAGAAAAATACATTTTTATGCACTTTAAAAAATTGACTTTAAGACATTTTAAAAAAAACTGTCATTAAATGTATAATACCATCACTTACATGACATGTTTTTTTTATAAAGTGTCATTATATATTTATAAATGTTATTTTACATGACACTTTAAATCTAATAATCATATTTAATCATAAATATTGTAAAAAGGGTATGCATATTTAATAACTGTGCAATAAATGACATTTTTTCCTTTAAAAATAATTTGACGCGCGTATTGGAAATAATTGGAGGAATCTTTCCCCCCAATCTGAAATTAGAAACTACGCATGACGTACCTCCCAGCATTTTAGCTACGCATGACGTACACAAATCACCCCCGATTCCATCTTCCTCCTTCGATTTACATCATCATCCTCATTCGATTTCCATCGCCATCCTCCCAGGGTCAACAAGCTCTTGGGTAGGGATTTTCGGTATATAATCTCTCTCTCTCTCTCTCACACACACACACCAAGAAACATACACATGAACATTCGTACGAAACCCTCATTGGTTTACACAATAATTCATTAATTTAACAAGTTGAAATGTCATGTTGGTGTTGACAGTACATTTAGAACTCGACCTTTTTGCACTATCTAGCAATCTTTATTTCTAAAGGTAATAATCCAATATAGATATTTTTTTTCAATTTGGATTCTTATTTTTGTGGTTTACTTTATGTTTACATTAAGCATGATTGTTCTCTTCGTTTTGAATAATGTTAAAATTAGGCTTTTAAGAGCATATTAGTCTATAAACAAAATGATGGTGTTTATTTTTTACGGGTTGGTTGGATATTCTTTGTTGAGATAGTTGGATTTAATTTAGGTATGTTGTTATTAGTGTGTGAAGTTTCATATGAACGTGCTTTAATATTAAATTGGACAATCGTGGTATTTGTGTTAATTTTATTAGTTCTATTCTTCACACAAATATAGGTTATCTTTCTCTGTGTGCATATTATTATCTGTAAGGATATTTTTTTCTAAGCCCTCGAGATTGTACATCAAAGCTAAGGATTCCAATTTAGGTTAATGTCACTATTGGGTTTCCCAATTTAGGTTAATTTCACTTTGATACAATGTTGTATGGAGTAGCTCAAATGGTAATATAACAATGATTTTAAGCTTTTTTGTACATATAATTTGATATAATGTTGCATGGATTAACTCAAACTTTGATTTTATATTTATAGCCTAATTAAAGTTACTTATATTTATCATTACGTTGTACTTTTTTTTGGCAGTTTATTATAATACCTACTATACATGGATTTGAATCTTCTACTATATTTGTATTGCAAACATTTCATGTATAAAATAATCTTATTATGTAAATATTTTTGTATTGCAATCATTTTTTTTCTTTTGTATACAATTTGTTGGTGTATGCATAGACTAAATACCTAATAAGAAATTTCAACTACAGGAAATTTAGTTGTGTCAATTGACCATTATTTGAAACATAGTAATATGTGTAATACTTACTCTTACTCGTGCATCGCATGGGTTACTACTAGTGGTAGTTTATTCTAAAGTAAAATGGTGGTGAGATCCGCCCAGTGAATTGTTCTCCTTGTTGGTTGCTGCTGCTTTTACAATGCCCACTTACTTTTATAATTTATTACCATGGTGTGATCGCAAGTTACCTCGCCCAAGCTATTGTTGGTTTCGGGTTTGATACATGGGATCAACATCTCCATAGATGAGGGGTAAGGCCAGCTGACATCTATTGTTCATGTTATTTACAATTTCGATTCATTTGTTATTTTCAAACGTTACTGTGTATAATCATATGCGGTATATGGATCATAGAAGATAATTTTGTATACAAACTTATGTTTTAACATGAATTATAGTCTGTAATTTTGTTATAATTGATGGGAAAGGACTTTAGGTGTAAGTGGGAATTAAGAGGCATGGACACACCATAGGGCATAAAAGTAACCCGTGGGAAGTGTCCGCGTCCTCTCCTTGCTCCCGATTGCTAAAATTAACTAGTATAGGCTCGTTTTGTGATAAAAAGTGGAAATTAAAGGGTAAAAACTCAAAATAGCGACCAAGTGGACAGAGAGTGTCATGGACACCCCATAGGGAATAATAGTCACCTGTTGGAAGTGATCGAGCTCTCACCGGGCCTCTAGTTGCCAAAATTAGCTAGTTTAGGCTCATTTCGGGGTTAAAATTGGCGTTAAGTGGCATGGACATCCCATGGAGCATAAAACTAACTCATGGGAAGTGATCGCGTTATCTTTAGGCTCCTGGCTTCTGAAATGAACTAGTATAGGCTTGTTTGAGGGTGAAAACTCAAATTAGCGATCAAGTGGCCCAAAGAGAGCCACGAACACCCCATGAGGTACAAAAGTAATCGTGGGAATTGACCAGGCTCTCATTGAGCTCTCGATTGTCGAAATTAATTACTATAGACTCGTTTTGGGGTTATAAGTGGGCAGTGAGGATAAAATAATAAATTGCCAAGAAATAGGCATGAACAGCCCATGGGGCATAAAATTAACCTATGGGAAGTGATCGCCTCATCACTGGGCTCCCGATTAAATTAACTAGCATTAGCTCTTTTGGGGGTTAAAAGTGAGTGTTAAGAGGCAAAAATTCAGAAAGGTGACAGTTTCCTGTAGATAGGCACGTACACTCCACGTGGCATAAAATTATCATGTGGGAAATGACCACATCATATCTGGGCTCTTGGTTGTTGAAATTTACTAGTATAGGCTCGTTTTGGAGTTAAAATTGTACGTTAAGAGGCAAACACTCAAAAAATCTACCAAGTGGCCCAAAGAGTGGTCAAGACAACCCATGAGGCACTAAAGTAAAAAGTGGGAAGTGAGCGTATTCTTCCATGGTAATTTCATATGATCTTCCATTCCATTTTATTTTTTGTGGAGATTGTAATATTAGGAAATTATTTTACATTTAGAAGATAATTCCAAAAATATGGTGGTATTTATGTTTATAGTTCCATCGTTACTCATTGCACTAGATGTTTTAGAAACATTTTAGATAATTTCTTATCATAATTATCTTCTACGCTAGCTACTTCTCACCCATCAGAATAATTTTTCTGATTATGTAACATATAGTAACCACAAGAAAAATAGTAATTTATTTCAGTTTTAAATTTGACATTATGTCACATAAGGTTTAAATGAGATAAATAATATCATTTATCACAGTTTAAGTATGAGGTGTATGTTGATACTGTAAAAATAAACTAGCATTAATTGAGCTCAACTCATGCAACCTTGGATATTTATGAATCAGGACAGATTTAATCACCTTATAACCTGCCTTAATCTCCTTATATAAATTATCAACCATCATAAATTCTAAAGGACTAGAGACAATAATTCTCCTCTCTAGACGTGTCTGTGTTTTCTTTTTTCATTACGGAATGTTTAAGTTCTGTTTATTTGATAAACACACACTTAGAACATATGAGAACACATGCGGGGGCACACACACAATCATTTCCATCCACTTTTATTAAAGCCTACTCTGATCAAAGACATAGAGTGTACGATGTGGTGTCTTCAGTTGATACATTATACAAATTGTTCATTTTTAGTGTTTAGTTATGCCTCTGTTTTTTCTGCTTTTATTTTTAAAACTATGCCTCTAACTTAACCATCCCCAAACTTAGATATGAATGCCCCTCTTTCTTATTGACGTGTCTCATCAAACAGGGCATGATGATAAGATATTTTCCTATGTGTATTGTCATTTCTAGTCCCACGTAGAAGAAAAAGTTGAGGAAGGATGTTTAAGGAGTTGAGGCAGACAATCACCAATGATTAGGGCATGGAGAGATCGGGTATTAGAGAGGAGGATAAGGACTTTTTGGATAAGGAGAAATTAATGGAGTTTGAGTAATAAATTAGTAATGTGTCTCAGCAGGCTAAATCGCTTGTCAATGCTCAACAATGTATTGGAGAGATAACGAGGCAGTTGGGGTTGGATTTTGTAAAACTAAAGAAGTTTGATACAAAGGAAGCTACGTATAACTCTCAGAGAGTTAGAGAAACATACATGAAAAATGTGGATAATGTTGCTGTTAAAGAAAGCAAATTGTATCGGGAGTTAAATGAATAAACTGTCGAGCATTTGGATAAACTGCATGAATATCTTCGGGTCATGTTAGCTGTCAATAATACCTTTTCAGACATATCAAATTCTTTACTGATAGTACAGACTCTTATATCAGAGTTGGCACCATTGAATTCCATAATTCAAAAGCTTAAAGTTACTTTATCCAGGATATTTGGTGAGGATAGATTCATAATTGGGAAGATAGATGAGTTGAAAGAAACTATTAGAGTTACCGAGGATGCTAAGAGTTGTGTAAGAGGAGAATATGAACGAATTAAGGAAAACAATAAAAGTGAGCTTATGATAATGTTAAAATGATTTGTTGTCAATTAATATTTGGGGATTCCATTTTACATCCAGAGTAGTATTGGAGTCTTTGATTCGACTGAAATTGATGAAATCTCAAGTTGCATCAAGTCCATATCTGAGTTTTCACAAGTGAATTTGGAATCAGTCATCTCTCATATGAAATGGATGAAGGAAACAAAAGTTTAAGACATCTTTCATAGAGAATGAATTATGTACTTACCGTAATTTTATCAAAAGTTCCAGATGGATAAATTGATGATGCAGCTAGATGTTGAACTCTATGTAGTATTTCGTGACTACTTTAATACTAACTTTGCAAAAATAGAATTACTAGCTTTAACTCTTTTCATGCATAAACTCGTGTATTTATTTGTTCTCATCACCTTTGAAAAAAATACAATTACTAGCTTTAACCTTATTATAGTGTTTTTCTAACTGTCTATCTCTGCTTCCATATTTGTAGAGATAATGTATGAGAAATTATCAAGTGTTATGAAGTTGATCGAATGTGGCGCGAATTGGTACATGAGATGTGTTTAGGTACATACGTTGCTTTAGTGGATACTACACACGATATAGTTATTAACTCTTTCTTTTCATTACAGATTTTTTAAAATAATAATAAGGATTATATATTATTTTAGTTTGTTGGAACAAGTGTGCCAGGTAAGACTTCATCAGATGGATACAACACGTGGATAATATTCTTGAGTGGAAGACAAACAAACATTTTTAAAATTACAGGGCAAAAATTAAAACTTTTAGATGAAGTAAAAAATGTGGGCGTTTAAGCTTTATGAAATATTATGGGATCGATGTTCTGTTCTTAATGCTAAATTCTGGTATATTTGCAGATATCGCAAATTTTTTGACATCGCAAGATGTTTGATTACCTTTATCACCTCTATTATTCCTAGAAAGTGTTCTGATCATTTAGACAATTTGTTGGAGTGAGATACTGGTATCCGAGAAGCGGATCTAGTAAGCATGGCGAGTTCATCAACTATTTGATATGCAGAAAACATATGAGCAACACGGGGAGCCCCACTTTGGACTTGATCTACTGGCACTAGGCGAAAATAGGCACATCTTTTTACAGCATGACCCTGAATTCTGTAGATTTGACAGTAGCCAAAGTATGGATGAGAAGCACGATTTCTTAATGATGATTTTGGTCCGCCACTGATGGATGCAGAGTAATAATTTGCAGTATTAGGTGAGGGAGTCAATGAAGAATTGTTGTTTCCCGAGTTTGATGATGGGAGCCAGTTAAATGTAGTTCAACTTGTGGGATTAGCAGTGGCTGGAAAGTGACATTTCTCAGGTTTGAGTGTGAACAATGATGCTTCAAAGTTAAATATTTTTTTCATGAAGCTCTTCAAAGGTGATAGGAGTGTCTCTGGCTTGAACAATGTGCACTAATTCCTTTCAGTCATCACCGAGTTCGCCAAGATTTATTTTTGTGAGATCTTCTACATCAATTTGTTCTCCAAAATGATCAAGTTCATCATCTTGTGCTTTGACTATCTTGAGTTACTTGATGCGTCCCCGAGAACGTTTGGCGTATGTGTTAGCTAAGATGGTCCATGCTTCATTTGACGTTTTGGCTTGAGCAATAAAAGGTATTGTGGTTGGGGATATAGAGCCAATGATGGCATTGAGAATAAGCTGGTCCGTCAGATCCAGATGATGTAGTTAGAATTTGGTCTAGTGGCGCCATTTTGGGTGATGGTGGTTACTGACATGTTTTTGATCCATCAACATAACCAAGTATGTTATAGCTAATGAATAAGGTTTGAAATTGTAGGTTCCACAAGATGTAGTTACTGGATGTGAGTTTGAGTGACAACATTGATGGTCATAAGGGTAGTGTTAGTTTCATTGGTATTGTGAATGGTGGTTTAAGTAGAAGGATTGGCCTTGATCGAAGAATAAAGAGGAGAGTATCGACTACCACTTAAGGTTTTACTTCCATTATTGATTTCTCTACGATTATGTCCCTCATTTTTATATATACATAAGGAGGATTTATTTATTTATTCTAAAATTACTGTTTAGTATACTGGAGTGAGAGCATTGTTAGTGAGCCATTGTAAACTACATGATCCCTTGAAAAATCTCAATAGCTTGGAAAAGAGCGATCCCTGAACTAAGAATTTGGATGGGATACTCTGTTATTTGGATACAAGTGATGTCTATCTTCACGTTAAAGAGTTTTATGTACTATATTTGTTAAGAGTAAATTTTATTTATCTATGTTTTGCAAATTTCTTTGTTAAATTTTACATGGTTCTTGCTTCAAAATTGGTATTAAAAAGTCCAAAGATTAGTGGTTCTAGCCGTGCATTCAACAAGACAACTATTGATTGCACTTGATAAATAGAGGAAATTCTTGTTGGATTTTTTTTACTGCTTAAACAAGGCAGATAGTCCTATAAATAGAGGAAATTCTGCCCAAAATTTTTAATTTTTTTTTTATAATTATTTGTGTTATATAAAAAATCTTTTTAACATAAATTATACACTACTCAATATTTTAGAAAAACTGGAATTCATATGTTGTGTTTTACGTTGCACTAGAGATTTATATATGTCATTTTAAACTTATGATGGAACATCTACTAGGAGGGATGTGAAAGTTGTATCATTGTCGAACAATACGATCGTGATCATTTTTAGCAATCAAAGGAAAACGATCACTACCAGACTGGGAGAATGTTAAGGTATTTGCTCAATAAATTAAATTTAATATTTATGTATTCACATTTGACATGGGTAATATACTAACTCCTTTATTTTCAGGTTCAGAAACAACGGGGGGAAGTTATGTGTGATTTTTTTGTATTGAAGTTCATGCGAGAGGTCTTCAAAAATCCATCTAAGTCTATAAAAAAGAAGGTCACATGTTTTTTAATATTTTTTATATTCCTTTTTCTTTAGATGTGAAAAACTAAATGTGATTTTATTTGTTTTGTTTAGATAAAGGAGTTGACTGGAAACTCATCATATCAAACTTATGAGATCAATAAACTTCAACATGATTTGGAGCTTTCGAGGTGCCGACACTATTTTACAAAAGCCAGGGGAAGACTGATGCATTTTTGCGTGATTTTTGGATATAAATTTTTTTGGAGACATTTTTTTGAATGATGTATATAATGGGTATATATAGCTATGATACATGTAGTAGGTCATTAACTTTTTGTGGATAATTAATGTAGATGGTGGGTATATTTATTTGTGTCTCGCTATTTTTTTATAAGGACAAATGGCTTGGTTTGATGCATTTTAGGTGTACTTGACTTCAAATAAAAAAAATCAAGACTATTTTTATGGTATGGTAAATTTTGATTTGTGTTTAGATTTATTTGTCAACTATGACATTAATATTAGTTATTATTTTTTTGATTATATGTTTAATTTATGATCGTTTATATTAAACTCTCATGTAATTTTATATAACCTGTTTAAAATTTTGAAAACTAATTGCCATGACGTTTTTTAAATCAAATATGACATCTTATAGAGTATATTATGACTTTTTTTTATAGCAGATATAACCGTTTTGAAAAAAAACCCGTATATAATCATTACCTAACATGACACTTTTTATGGGTATCAATTATGACACCCAAACTTATGAAGCTTTTTATTAAAAAATAAAGCATCATAAAATGCATTTTATGACACTTAAAAATGTCATAAAAATGCGTTTTTCTTATAGTGGATGCTAGCTCGGATACCTCCCTCAAACCGTAAATCAAATCACACAATATTAGAGGCAAACATAACTCTGAAGCTTTGGGATACGCTCATACCTAACACACCCAAATTACTGATCACACCATCCTTCACACAAGTGGTGCTTAATCCCTAAGGTCTATGTCTTGAGGTACACGTCAATATGCCCCCAAATGGGCTCATCGGAATAAGACTGTACAGGACACGAAACCTCTCGTGATAGCAAGTGGCCTAGGTACGATAATACATACAAATCAAACAATAGGTATCTACACCACCCATATATATGTATAATATCATCAAAGGTATACACGTAACCTATATCATACGCCCCGTATGTAGTATAATATCTCTCGAGTGTTCTACGTAACATAATACTTCTCAAAGTAAACTATCGAGTGTTATTCAATACCCAAATGGTTGCCAAGTGTCCCTTAAGTAAATTCAGTAGGTAATCCCACTCAAGGCCTATTGGTATTGGTCCTACATTCCCTTAACTTTTCCATAATAAGAAATTATTATATGAATAAGATTTTATTACTCTTTACGGGAACTAATTTTAGTCTTAAACTCTCCTTGTGTGATTAATTTCAAACCCAACTTTATCCTACTAGTAATTAGAATATCCCTTAATAGGTTCTTACAATTAGTTCAAGGTCAAACCAAACATTTCCCATGCGTTCTAAATGTAAAAGGGGGAAAACTATACAATTTTGGGAAACCGAATTGATTTGGACTTAGTTCGAATCGATTCTCTTTACAAATCGATTTGGCCAAGGAGCCAAATCGATTCGCTTGCTACAGATCTCGTCTTTTCTATTGATAGTAGTTACGGGATTCACCATTTTTAACCTTAAAAACTCTATGATTCATTCCCAATATCCAAACCAGTCACACTAAACATTATACCATCACATATACAATCATACTAACATCTTGGAATTATTAAATCATCAAAGAACACCCTTAAATTCTATTAATTCAAATTAAACATTCAAAACCCTAGTCTATCATTCATGTTCAAAAGCTTCAATGGTTTTTCATATTTCCTCCCAAATTTCGTGATGTTACTCATCAATTTCAGTCTACATGTGTAAGGGATCAAATATAACGCCAATCTTACCCAAGAACATGATTTATATCTCAAATTCTAAAGACAAATGTCACAAGATTATCACCCTATTCTAATATGGATGATATATCAAATCATACTTTATCAAGATTAAACACTTGCCTCTATTTAAAGGTTTGATTCCTTGTTGAAGAATGGTATGGTTGTGATCCTCTCTTCTCGATCTACACGATGGTGGTGTTTGTGGTGCAAGAATGGTGCAATTTGGATTTAGGACCGCCTCTCTTTTTCCTCATATGGCCTCTCTGTGGTTTTGCAGATACTAAACCTAATATCCTCTACATTTCATCGAATATAATCCTCTAATTTTAGTGGGTTTACTATCTCCAAAATATCAAAAGACCAAAATACCCCTCCCGTGTACCGGTTTGGCCTAAAAGTGTCCCGGAACCCAAACTAAATCCACGAGTAGACTTTTCTGACCATCTTTACCCTTCTGGATACACTGGAGCACTCAAAATGACTATATGGAAAATAAAAAGTGAAATTATATTTTATTTCTAAAATTAAGTCCAAATACGACTGACACACGCGTCCCGACCAAATGTACCATAACTGCTATATTTTTCACTCACAATAATTACAATCTTTCCTCCTCATTATTATTACTCATTTCCTAAGTAATATTCAATATAAATAAATATTAACCCTTATCTCTCTAATTTAGATTTTTTTACCGGATTAATTTTCCAAATATAACTGAATTAATCCCAATTAATTCTCAATATAAAAATCAATAAAATTATGGGGTATCACATACTCCCCCCCTCCCCCCCCCCCCCCAATAACAAAAAATAGTCCAAAAATTTGCAAAAAGGAAATACCTGGTATGAATTACTCTGGATACTTTTTGCGCATCTCATCCTCGCTCTCCCAAGTGGACTCGTCAGCATTATGATGCCCCCACAGAACCCGTACAAGTGGAACGACCTTCGACCCTAGTCTCCTCTCGCTACGGTCTAAGACAGCCACTGGCCTCTCCTCATATGCAATATTGGGCTACAAATCAATCTCCTCCAAAGAAATGTGAATGTGAGCCAACTCATCCCGGAGATATCGCCTCAGTGAATAAATATGAAATACATCGTGAATTCGATGTAAATGCTCCGGTAACCCAAGTTTGTATGCAATTTCCCCAATCCACTCAATGATAGGGAATGGCCCCATGTATCTCGGCGCTAACTTCCCTTTATTCCCGAACCTCATTATCCCCTTCATAGGAGATACACGTAGCAACACCTCATCCCCCACATCAAACTCCAAGAAGTACCGCTTAGCATCCACATAACTCTTCTATCTGTCTTGGGCTATCTGTATACTACTCTGAATTAACTCAATCTTGGCCAATGTATCCTGAATCAACTACGATCGAGAATCTTATTGTCCCCCACCTCCAACCAAAAAGAGGGCAAACGACAAGGTCTACCATACAACACCTCAAATGGTGCCATGCCAATTGTGAACTGGTAGGAATTATTATACGCGAATTCCACCAGTTGAAGATAATTCTCCCAGCCTCCCCCAAAATTATGGATACAAATCCATAGCATATCTTCCAACATCTGATTTTTCCTCTCCATATGTCCGTCCATCTGCGGGTGATAAGTCGTACTCAATCGAAACTCAAAACACATAACCTCCCTAAAACTCTCCCAATATCCGTACACAAAAATCTTGTCCCTGTCGAACACAATATGTAATTTCCCCCATGCAATCTCACTATCTCAACAATGAAAATCTGGGCATACTGTCCTGTGGTATAATCAGTCTGAACTGGAAGAAAGTGAAATAACTCAGTCAACCGATCCACTATCACCCATATAGAATCATGACCTCTATGTGAAGTAGGTAACCCAATAATAAAATCCATGAAAATGCTCTCCCATTTCCACAAATTAAGCCCAAACAAGGAACACCCCAATACACTTTTGTCTAGCCAGAGCGTTAGTCGTAATGAATAGTACGAGACTCCTTAAGTAAATAAAATAACCCCAATCAATTGTACATATATTAGTTACCATAGAGCCCTGACCCAACTCATATAACTTACAAGTAGTAAACCAATAACCTAACAATACTAGAATATAACATTTAACAATCTCAAAAACCACCCTATGCTACAGAGTATGCAATACAAGATAAATTCTTACATTGGTTCAATGTAATCAACCAACCCTAGACCATGCTAAAATAGAGTACTCAACCACATCTCGTCATTCTATCACTTGCAATGATAAACTAAATCATGACCATTCTATGGACTACTAATCAATCAATTATGGCCCCATCCTAAACCATACAAAGATTATAACTACTTTAACCCACTTTATTAACAAGAAAAGTACCATACCCTTATATTATGAATCATTATTTATTCATTATGATAAACCCATTACAAGTTTGTATTTCAAAATTATTAATCCATTAATTAAACATCCTAAATTAAGTTTAACATATATTAATAATATTTTTATCAATTTGCAAGCAAATCCTGAAAAATCGTGTATACCTACATGCGAATACATTTTAAATATTATTGTATTAACTTGACCTATAAAGATACACACACTTGTACAATAAGAAAAAACCTAAAACATAACCTACTTACATAACTTGGATAATACTATCCTAACCTCCCAACCCCATCTAGGTCACCTTAAACCATCGTTACATATTTTCTCAAACATACTAGAGAGAATAACACAACTAACCTAATATTTAGCCCAAAATAATGGGCCAAAACCAACCCAACTTTTATCCCTAATCAAATCTCACCCAAAAACTCTTTTAACCATGCCTTCTTCCCCAGACATGCAGTCGCGCCTCACCACACCATACCCATAACCCTGCCCCTTGTTCAAAAAACGAAGTAGTTTAATACCCCATTTTCAACCAACCCCAAGTTACGTAATTAATAACTCTAATCCTCCATTAAAGATACTCCTAAAGGTCCTAACACCTCTAGAACACCCTGTTATGTTCTCTGATTAGTGCTAAATCAAAACCCAACCTTTATTAAATTATTATCCATGATAATTTTAATTAATAAGTGAAGAAAAATAAAAATTAATATATTGATGATATAATATAACTTTAAACCCATATTACATTAAATTAATACTAATATCTTCCATTAAACACGTGATTACGCATTAATAAAAAATTCTAATAATAAAACTAATTAGATATACAACAACTACTGATTCGAAATTTTATTAATCAATGTTTTTCAACAATATACTCAATGTAGTCCTAAGTCAAACATGATAATCAATATGAACATGATTTTATTGATCTAATAAAATTGTATCTACCCCTAAGCATGTTAAATAATCAAATTTACTAGTCATTAATCAAATTTAACTCTTAAAGTATGTTTTTAATGATCAATTCATATTTAGCAATAAAATCATAAACAACTTTCAAGTAATACGATAAGAAAGATAGTATTTCTTACCTTAATAATGATTAAACTTTGATTAAGCCCTCTTGTTTGCTCCCACTTTTCTCCCGCAATTTGCCTCTTCTGGTAGTTATCATATATGACATATCATCATAATTTATGAGGTTTAATTATCTATTTATAACCCTAAACCAGCAGGTCCCTATGGGCCCCACTTCTGAACCCCAAATAAGCTCAAAGCACTATCCGGATGATCCTATTTTTTCCAAAGGAGTATCCACCCTTGGGGCTCAATTTGAATCACTAAAACATCACTCCTTACATCTTTATTCCAATAGAGACCGATTTATCATTACTAACTCGCAACATAGAAATTAAATCTTGTTTGTATTATTAGATTGAAACGTAGTTCATATATTATTTAAAATTCGTACTTTATTACCGATTAATATTTGAAACCAAATAATTATAATAAATTACCTGTTACACTAGAGTCAATATTACTTAATAATTAAATAATAATTTATTTAATTCATAAAAATATGGGGTATTATACTTGTGGAAATAAGTTTTAAAGGCTATTTGTGATTATTCACTCCACAAACAAATATAAGAATTATAAAATTATTTTATCAACCTAAATAAATCTTATTTGCAAGCAAAGTAAAACCTTATTTGTGTGTAAAAGCAATTTACAATATTTTTAGAGAAAACTTAAAAGATTTTACCAGTTTATTGAACTCAAGTTTCATTTTATTTCTTGAGTATTTTTCAGTTTGCGTAAAATACATATTGTGAGATTTTTGAGTGACACAAAACATTTGTTACACCATTAAGATATCCTTGCATATTTTAGGTGTTAACCTCTAACTTCTTTTGATTCCTATTTACGTGGAGAATATTTTATTTTCAACTTTGAAAGAAGATTTTTAAAAAGGTTAAGATGTGACATTATCAACAAGTTTGACACATTTTGATATGGAGAGTGGTTGAATGAGATATTTAACTGATTGTTCTACTACAAGGTAGAAAACATTTATTATGGAGGCCATACCCTCCCATCTTATAATAATTCACCAATACTAGTGAAGGGTGTCTATTTGGCCTGAGGTTTTCTCCTAAAAGTATCTCCTCATCACAAGTGTATGATTTAGTATTTTGCATTTTGATTCTTTATTTTCTTAATGAACATATGATAAAAAAAATAATCAATTTTATAATCCATGTTTTGTCACTTAGACGTCAGAGTAAAGTTCTTTTGAATTTGGAATAAAGGAAGATATTTCTTTTTAATTGGAAATAATTTGTAGTTGGGTATCTATTGTCGAGAGCCGCACTCTCTCATATATTCAATAATTTAGACTTATGTATTTGAAATGTCAAATTATTGATTTCAAGAGATGTGGCTTGGGAGGAGCATACATATTCTCACAAAAATAACAATATTGATGGGTCATTCTCATTGAATTAGTGCACTGTTTATATAAATCTCATCCGGAGTAGTAAAATTACACTTGTCTTTTTTATTGGCTCAAAAATTACCCCAAAGGGGTAGAGGTGAATGGGCTTTACAAATTCGTAAGAAAATTAAATTTACACATGTTTGTTTTAGATGGTGAAATAGGATAAGAAATTAATAAACAATAGCTAAATTAAAATGATGATAAATGGATGGGAATGCATAAAGTGATAAAGCATGCAAACTCAATTTTTATGTGATTTGGCTCGCCCAGTTATATCCATACCTTTGGCGACCCTTGGGATCTCCATTATATTGGAGTTTTTTATAGGACTAATACCATCATAAAAATTTGAGTGCATGGGTGATGCTATTCCACTGATTCTATATTATAGACGATAAACTATCATTCTTGTCTTAATCCTATCATATGGGGTCGGCCCCATGGATTCTCCTTTTCCATTCTGATTTGTTATATGCATTATTATGATTCAAGTTTAATTCATTAAGGTCTCTCCTAATAATTTCCTCCCACGATATCTTAGGGAAAACACCATTTCTTTTACCCTCTATTTCCAAGAATCTTCCTCTTGTTATAGGGGAATCTACAGGTCTACGCAACACATGATCGTTCCACCTACGTCTACTTTCTCTTAATTTATCGCTAATGGGATCTACTCTTAACTTTTCTCTCTCTCACGTTGTTGATAAAAAAATTAGTCAGCTGACGTGGACCAATTATATAAAGACACGCATCATCCAATATGGCACAAGTTCAAATGCCGATCTACTCAGTGTACCGAGCTACTCAACGTACCGAGTAACCTATTGGGAATGCCAAACGACCAGACAAATTCAATGCTTATTGTACTATGGTCATTCCTTACCATGTATAAATGTAACTGCCTATTCGATAAAGGCACACTATCTATTCACATTAACAGCCCAAAGGCTATAAATACATTGTAATACCCTCTTGGCAGGGCAAGCAATAATAATAGAAAATAAGGTAAGACACCCGGTAATATAAATTAGTGGATATAGGCCATTTCCTTAAGGCCGAACCCCTTTAAAAATATCCGGTATTATTTCTTTTCTCATAATTATCTGTGATTAATAAATTAGATCAAATCTAATTTTTTACATCAAGAAATTGGTGTCATTTGCAGGAAATGACTATACATAGCATTTCTTGCCAAAAACTCATAACCAATGGTTGAAATCTCAGAATCCAGCAATAGGAATAATTAAGGGAATCCTCCCAATCCTTCTGCACCTCCAAATGCGAACGATTTTACAGGAATCTTAACAAGCCTAGCTAGGGGAAATAAGCTATGCAAGAAACTATTCGACAGTTAGCTCAGACCTTTCAAAATGGAGTACCTTCACAGACAGGCAAAGAAGCATGCATCCACCATCTTCGCGACACACTAAGCCACGATTTGTGTCACGATCCATGCATACTGAATTCAATTATTCCAGGAATTCAAGAGATTCATCCTATCGACCCGGTTTAACTTCCTCTGTAATAATTTTGGATTATCAGGAAGACATCACTCTAACGCCAGAGAGACCAAGTGCTCTGGAAAGGTTGAGCAGAGCCTCTCTCTTCGACCGTTTAGGCCCTAGGGGGAACAAAAATCCTCCTCAGTTTGCATCGAGAAATTCTCAATGACCAAATGATTTAAGGGAAGGCTCAGCCCAATCACATCCAAAGCCAAGACCTGTAGGTCAAAGAAAAAGATCCCAAGAGGAAAATTCTGCGCGATCTGTTGTTCGGTCAAATACTAATAATTTAGGCGCTGGAAATGATGCATGGAAAGGATATATTCAGAGGTTGGAAGACATGTTAAGAGAGATGGCCAAGGATAAGAACCCTCTCCAAAGAACCTTTATTAAAGGATCTCCATTTGTACAGGCGACTGTGGATTTTCCCACACCAGCAAAGTTTAAGGCTCCTATGGTCACACCGAAGTACGATGGAAAAATAGATCATGTCCTTCACATAGAGCATTACCAATCTGTGACAAATATTTATGCGGTCCCAAATGACATGAGGTGCAGGCTGTTCTCAGGGACTATTACCGAATCTGCTAAGATATGGTACAACAGCCTTCCTAGAGGGTATATTGCAACCTTCTACCAACTAGTAGAGCTCTTTACATGTAATTTCTATTTTGGTGCAAAACCAGTTAAAAGCGTAGCCCATCTGTTGAGCGTTAGGCAGAAAGCAAGTGAAACTACCAGAGACTACATCACTCATTTCAATAATGAGAAACTAGAGGTCATAAACTATGAGGAGAAGACAGACATCACAGCTCTCATGAGTGGTCTTTTGTCAGATAAATTGTATTATACCTTGGCTAAGGATTCCCTAAATTCCATGGCAGAATTAATGGCCAAATTAGTAAAAATCATGAATGTCGAGGAGGCTATAGCTGCGAAGTAAAATGTTGACGCGAAAGCGTAGAATAAAGGTGAGGGTAAATGGGAGAAGAATGATAGAAAGAATAATTATGGAAGCAAGCAGTCAAAGGGAAAGGAAACATTAGATCATTTGAGGAAGTATACTAACTATACTCCTTTGAAAGTGGACAGAAATCATGTTATGGAGGAAATCAAGAACAATGAGGAATTTAATTGGCCAGAAAAGCTAAAGACAACCCTTGAGAGGAGGGATAAATCCAAATATTTCGAGTTCTACAAAGATCATGGACACACAACCAAGCAGTGTATAGCTATCCAAAATGAGATAGAGGTAATCATTATACGAGGAAAGTTGAATAAGTTTGTTGATCGTCAGAGATCGAAAAGACCAACAAGAGAGGTCGAAAGAGATCGAAATCTCCTCATCGACCAAGAGAAGATAAGAAAAGGGACCATGAAGATGACCTAGTAGATGATCATGATCTCCCAAAAAGGCAAAGACAACCTAAGCGTGAGGTATTTTCGATTCATTTTGGTTAATTTGATTGTAACATGATTACAGGTGGAGACGTAGGAGGAGGTGATCTTAGCACTGAAAGGAAAGCTTACCTCAATGAGGCTCAAGCTTGTTCAAACCTGGCATAAAAAGATAACCCAAGGAAAGTTAGCAAGGATAAGCTCATCAATGGATTTTCTAGAGATGATTGGGAAGGAGTGTTATATCCTCATGATGATCCTTTGGTGATCAAAATGAGAATGAGGGATATAATCATTTAGATAATGCTGGTGGATAATGGTAGCTCGACAGATATCATATTTCACCTTTGTTTCGATAGTTTGAACTTGAAACTTTGTCAGTTGGAGCCGTATCACAGGCCCTTTATTGGGTTTTTTGGAGAAAACATTTTTCCACTTGGAATGATCAAGATAGACATGATGATTGGTACATGTCTAGTCAGCATAACATAAAAGGTGTGTTTCTTGTGATGGATAAGAATGTCCAGTCAGCCTATAATATAACATGGGAAGAGTAGGCCTGAAATTTTTTGCAGCAGTTACATGCATAATACATTAGTGTCTGAAGTTCCTGACTAACTTTGGGGTTGGAGATGTAAATGGAGATCAAAAAGTAGCTCGGGAATGCTACTACTCTTCTGTCGTGCTAGAGGAATTGGAGGATGATAAGAAGAAAACAACCACTTATCAAGTGGATGAATATGATGAGTCTGAGATTGAAACCTTAGACCCAAGATATGAAACGGAGCTCGTTAAAGGCCAAGTCATGGAGGCAATCGAAAACATTATTCTGGATTATGAGAAACCAGAAAGAATAACTCAGATTAGTGTTTCACTTAATCCCATCTTAAAAAAAAGAGCTGGTACCATTCTTGAGGCAGAAAAAGAAGGTATTTGCATAGAGTCACGAGGACATGCTGGGTATATACCCAAATTTTTTGTGCCATGAGCTTAACATTAACAAAGAAATCAAACCAGTAAAGCAAAGGAGAAGAGTCTTTAGTCCGAAGAAGAACTAGGCTATTCAAGAAGAGGTGGAAAAGATGCAAAAAGATTATTTCATCGAAGCCGTGAAATATCCAAATTGGTTGGCTAATGTTGTGATGCTAAAAAAGAATAATAATAAATGGAGGATGTGCGTGGATTTCACAGATCTGAATAAAGTCTGCCCTAAAGATCATTTTCCTCTACCCAGAATAGATCAGTTGGTGGACGTAACTTCAGGACGTGAGCTGCCAAGCTTCATGGTGATTATTCTGGATACAATCAAATTAAAATAAAGCTAGAAGATAGGGAAAGTACCTCTTTCATTACCCCCCGAGGAACATATTGTTACAATGTTATGCCTTTTGGTCTTAAAAATGCAGGTGCTACATATCAGCGGTTGGTAAATAAGGTATTTTTTTAACAGATTGGCAAAAATATGGAAGTATATGTCAACGACATGTTGACTAAAATCAAGAAAGTTGCCAACCATTTAACTGATTTGAGCTAAACATTTGATCAACTGGAGAGGTACCAGATGAAGTAGAACCCGACCAAGTGCATTTTTGGTGTATATGAAGGCATGTTCCTTGGATACATTGTGAATCAAAGAGGTATTGAAGAAAACCCTGAAAAGATAAAATCTTTACTGGAGTTACAGTCCCCGACTACTAAGAAGGATGTACAAAGCCTTACAGGGCGTGTAGCCACTCTCAATAGACTTGTCTCCCTAGAAACTGATAGATGTCTTCCATTCTTCAAGGTGATCAGAAAGACCTTTGAGTGGAATGACGAATGCGAGAAGTCATTCTTAAAGTTGAAGTGATACTTGGGTACACCTCCTTTATTGTCCAGGCCAATAACGGGAGAAAAACTATACTTGTACTTAATTATCTAAAAAAGTGCAGTAAGTTCAGCCTTGATAAGAATAGAAGATGGAGTACAAAAATCAGTTTATTATACTAGCAAGGCATTCAGGGGGCATAAATCAGGTATCCTAAACTGGAAAAATTAGCGTGCGCATTAGTTGAAATAACCAGGAGAATGAAACCATATTTTTAAGCCCATACAATAGTGGTATATACTAACATGTCTCTCAGACAGGATTTACATAAGCTAAAAAAGTGTGGAAGATTAATGTATTGGGCAGTGGAGTTAGGGGAATATGACATTATCTATGAGCCAAAGTCCTCTCTCAAAGGACAAGTAGTGGCAAATTTCAGTGCTGAGTTTACTTACCAAGATGTCTTCGATCAATAAGGGGCCAATACAGAGTAACTCAAGGATGCCAGAGGGTTTACTAAAAATAACCTCGATAAACTCTTAGCAATAAAATTAACAGAAGGGATGACAACAGATCAACCAAAATTTTCCTATAAAGTACAAGAGATGAAAAAGGAGTATGAGGAGATGAAGTGCAAGATATTCCATCAAGGAATTTTGTCAGACCAAGGGTTTGATGATAATATTCCCATATGGAATTTGTAAATTGATAGTTCTTCATGTGGGACAGGCAGCGGAGATGGAATTATTATCAATAGTCCAGATGGGATAGACATTGAATATGCTCCGCGTTTCAACTTCCAATCCTCCAATAATTAAGATGAGTACGAAGTTGTTATTATGGGCCTAAACCTAGCTAAATCACTGAATGTAGAGAAAGTGCTAGTATTTAGTGATTCACAATTAGTGGTGAATCAAATGTTAAGTCTTCATGCAGCAAAATGGGAGTTCATGTCAAGATACTTAGCCAAGGCTTTGGATATTATAGCTAGTTTAGCAATTGTTCAGATGGTTAGAATTCCTCGATTGGAGAATGCAAGATCAGATGCACTTGCCCAGCTAGCTTCATCCACTCGCATCGAGTTAAGAAGGACAATCCCCATTGAGATACTTGCTAGCATAAGTATTGATGAATACCTAATGCTGAATTTTATCGCCTTGGATATGGGAGCATCTTGGACGGATCCCATGAGGGCTTATATTGAAGAAGGTATTTTACCAGCAGACCTACTTGCAGCCAAGAAGTTGAAGTATAAGGCTTCCAGTTATTTTTTGAATTATGGAGTTCTATACATGAGAGGATTTATAGCTAGTTTGCAAAGGTGTGTTCAGCGAGCAGAAGTTAAAGACCTAATAGAGGAAATTCATGAAGGATCTTGTGGGACTCATGTAGCAAGAAGAACTCTACTACAAAGAATGAGCACATAAGGGTACTACTGGACAAGAATGCACGCCGATTGTATGAATTATCTTAAATATTTGACAAGTGTTAGAGATCTTATACTATACGTATAACTCCTCAGGCGCTGCTAACACCAATCACTTAACCTTGGACATTTTCTATGTGGGGAATAGACATAGTTGGGCCTCTGCCAACTACAAGAGGATGATTCAAATATTTGGTGGTATCTATTGATTACTTCACAAAGTGGGTGGAAGATGAACCTCTCATCGATATGGCCTATGAAAGGGTCTATCAATTCATTTGGAAGAATATCATTTGTAGATATGGTCTGCCTCATGCCTTTATCACTGATCATGGTACCCAGTTTGACAATGATGAGTTTTCAATATATTGTCTATAGTTGAACATTAAAAAAGTCCATTCTATTCCAGGTCATCCCCAAAGTAATTGACAAACAGAGGTGATGAACATAACTCTACTGAATGGGTTGATGAAGAGATTAGATGATGATAAGGGGAATTAGATCAACGAGTTGCAATCTGTATTATGGGCTTATCGAATAACTCCCCGAATAGCAACTAGAGAAACTCCTTATATGTTGGCTTTTGGGAGTGAAGTAGTGATACCGGCCAAACTGGGATTACCTGCTCATAATGTTCTCAATTTTAATTCTTTGGTGAGTGATTTGATGAGACACTTGGATTTGGACATGCTCGAATAAGTTCGAGAAGATGCAATGATCCGAAATGTAGCCTACCAACAAAGGACTTCTATGTTTTATAACAAAAGGGTAAAGAAATGTGATCTAAATAAAGGTGATTACATGCTCAAGAAGGTAATACAAAAGCACAATAATTTGGAGGCCAATTGGCATGGGCCCTATCGCATCACATCAGTTGGCCGACCTGGCACTTGAAGAATAAAAACTATCGAAGGGGAAGAATTCAAGAATTCCTGGAATGCAGAGCGCCTATGAAAGTACTATGAGTGATGTAACAGTCAATTCTTTTAATATAAATGAAAGATATGATTTCCCCATTATTGTTTTGGGAGTACTAGTGCTACACACTACACTCAACAGCTTGCAGCATTTAAAAATGCTCAACCACCAACTAAAAGTTGGTCGGCATCAAAAACCACCAACTATAAGTTGGTCGGTATCAGCAACCGCCATCTATAATTATGGTAGGCATCAATAAAGGCACCAACAATGTTGGTCATCGCATAATCGAGCAAGTCAAAGTCCTAAATGCTTGGTTAAAACATCGGTGATGAAAGGGGCACCTAAACTGGGCAAGAAGTTGGATAGACATCCACCGCCTGGGAACTAAGGTAACTAATTGTCTAAATATCTAGACATATTAGTGAAAGCCATGGGGAAAATTAGGTGATAAAAAATATCACTGGAAAGAACATGGGATAAATATTCCATTGACCAGGCATTTATGGACGATGAAAAACTAGACAGGAACATGGGATAAATATTCCATTATTTTGGCCCTAAAAATAAGTGATAGAATGCACTTCATATTAATCTATATCCAAAGACTGATTAGATAAAAGATCCATCATTATTATTAGTAATTTACTAATATAAAATCACATTATTGATATACTGTTAAAATTGCAAAAGAACTCCATGTTCAAAATCAAGAATACAAAAGTTCATTTCCTTCATTAAAATAAACAATTATTACTAACAAAGTACAAAAAGATCATTCCATTGTTTTCTTTCCTTCAGACTTTGATACAAGATCCATTCCAGCTGGAGGGTCATCTAAAGCATAAGAAAAAATGATAAAATTCAAGTCCTGAAGAATTCTCGTGTTACTTGAACTTGGTCGGTTTAGCAAATGAGGAGGTCAGGATATATCATATTCTTCATGAAGATCGTAATCACCTAGATACTTTGAAATCAAATATTGAGGAATGGAGTGAGCTGGAATCCAATTAACATCTAGCTAAAAAGGTGGTTTTGGAAGATCAAGTAGCCCAGGGTCATACCAATCCCACAGTTCAGTTCCTTTCTTAACTTTCATTATAGTTAAAGCGTTCATCCATCCCTGTTTGTACCCTTCATTGTTTGATTGATTCAATCTGGCATCAAGATGATATAAAGCCTCATTGTATCCCTCCATCCAGAACTCTTTGGGCTGCTTGTGAAACTGATATGTTAGCCGTTCAACATGTTGGTGTAGTCTTGTCAACACACTTTATTTATTCTGCAATGAAGAAATCTGAGTGGATAGTTATTCTGTAAGCGTTTGAATCTTCTAGGACATCTCGGCGAGATCTTAAATTTTTTCCTTCAATTGAGCAGCTTGATTTTCTAAGACTTATCAAGTTCTAGTCTCTTTAATGCTACTTCAACCTCCTCTTGTTCCACCCTGAGAAGTGGATGCAGGATTGATTCTTTTCAAAGTTTCCAACTTTTCTCTTAATGAAGAATTTTCAGTCTCTAAAAAGGAAATACCATCATCATTAACTGGGACTATAGCTCCAGATTAAGAAGAAAATTTTAATTGTCTCAATTCTTCTCTTAAAACGTTATTTTCCTCCTCTAGAAGTTTGGCGATGGTTCTGTTCTCTTCAATTTCGAATTTTAGAAGACATTCTCTTTTATTATGGGCATAAATGAATCTATCATAATCTCGATCATCACTCAATTATTGGTATTTCTTCTCATAACTTTCATAAAGAAGGGCACTAGCTTCTTTGTGCTGAGCTTGGAGCTCCTCAATCATTTCATAATAGGCCATGTTATTCGCCACAACTCGGTTAAGAAGAAACTTTAAGTATTGATAAGCCCCTTTTGCTTGTTCTGAGGCATCAACACCTAAAATATAAATTATTTATTCCTTGGATAAATTCATGTGACCAGCTTTGAATAAGTCAGTACTCCTTCTCAGCAGCTCAAAGTTATGAGAAGACAAAAATTCCATCCTAGCAACAAACAGAGCTAGTTTAAAAATAAAGAACAACCTATCCCATATTCATAAGGTGGACATCTAGGACCTTGGTACACGTCATCTCCATTTAATGGGGGGAAGTTGCCAATTTTTCATCACAACCCCATGATCAAAATAATCCCTATTAAAATTAGGGAGATTGGCCACCAAGGCTATGTTAACATAACTAGTTTTTAAATAAAAAGTGGTGTCACTGGTGACCCATTTATAACAAAACATAATTTAAGGAATCCCTAGATGAGTTCCATGAATTTGATTTAGCCTATGTATGTCTTTAACAACCCTCCATGTATTTGGAGCTACTCTTGTAGGTACAATATCCAAGTATTGGCAAAATTCCAAACACAAGGGATTACTCAGGAAAGAAAAACCGCTTCCGCTATAAAAAAAGAGGAAAACCAGTGTCCCTCAGTTAAAGAAAATGAATCATAAGGATAAGCAGGATCTTCCAAATTAACCTAGGAAGGAATCGCAAAATCGGTTCTAAACTTATCTAATGACTCAATAGAGTAAACCACGGTGACTAAAGCAAATAAAGAAGAAGGAAGGAAGAAATTCTTACAGAAGATTAAGGAATCAAATAAGACAAATGACATAAATAATGTTCGTAAGGAGAAAAATGAGAAAATAAGGACTTTGGAAAAAAAGATGGCAAAAGGTAGATGACAATCAGATTTTACCATCTTTATGTATGCTGCCTTGAAAAATGAGAAAAGTAATGATCAAAAGTGACGACGGTTGCGTTGTCGATGGCTAATCAGAGGAAAAAGACGCAAATACCCAAGTGTTCGCCAAAACTCAAAATATTTACAAATTTGAGATTTCGCGTTCAAAACTCTTACGCAAAGTGGAAAATATTTACAAGTGTTGAAGGTTTGTAATTAACCAAGACATGGGAAATGTCTGCGAATAACTTTTTGGGTAAAAAATTTGAGACTATCGCATCTGATGATACGAGAAATCGGCCATAAGGCGTTCCCATACCAGCAAGTCAAGAGTAAAGTGTGTGTTAAACAAGTAAAGCAAGAAAATAGAGAGAAGACAAGATATAGAGTGGTTCAGCCTTTAAAATAGGCCTACATCCACTATGTTGCTCCATTCTCATTATGTGCATTGCATTGTACAATATAATCATGCCTAAAGAGGTGTACAAGTATGAGAATAAAGGTGAATACATGGCGGTATTGCAGATTCCGGTGAGCCCGAGAGGTGGCTGCGATGTAGATGTGTGGCCTCCAAGAGATATGTTGAGGTCGTGTAGAGAGAATCTGTATTGCAGAGCCTGCTCCGGTCGGGTATGGAATCGATCCCCCTCCACCTTCTAGGTGTGGTCCTCTATTTATGACGAAATGTGTTGAGTCACATGCCCTGAGCATGTGGCGTATACCAAGTCTGCAGCAGTTGCGGATGAGGGGGTGCGGCCTGCAAAGCAAGCAGTGTTGTAAGCTGATGGAGGTGTGCCACACACCATAAGGTGGAGTGCCGCGGCCTATAATGGACAGGGCCACACCCTGTGCCATTTGGTCCTGAAGGGATCACGCTGAGTGAGTTCTGGCCGCGCCCTGAGTGAGGTTTGGCTACGGCTTGTATGACCTAAGATGCCTGCGAACTGGAGAAGAATACATTCCGCGACAGGGTGCTATATTTGTACTATCAATAAGCCCCCAAGATATAGTGCCAAGGGAGATCAATTGGGACTGCGGCTCAGTAGCCTAGGTGTCGTGGTGCTTCAAAAGCGACGATTCGTCTTCCGCGCTCCCTTATATAAATTGTTTCTGGCCGTGGACTTCATTACGGTTCCAAAACTTTTGAGAGCACATCGAGAGCAAAACTTTGCACTATCTCTCTTGCATATTCTGACAACCGTCTGAGGCGGTGTGCGGTGGTTAAATGTGGTCTGAAGCTGATCATTACAAGATTCTCCATTTCCAGGTGATGTTTTAACCACCATACTTTCGTAAAAGCCTTTGAAATTTACAGTTTTCTTCCTTTTGATATGATTTCGCTTTTTCTGGTTCATTTTCTAGAAATCTAGGGTTTTGTTTGTACGTTTTGCCCTTTCTCACATATGCTACATATGAAATACATACAAATGTTTTTATGTTCATAATCTAACTCTTCGTATTCTGTGAGTTTGATCCTAAAAATGATTAGAATTTAGATAATTAACTATTTAGGATAGATTCCGCGGCATGATAGGATTTCAATACCCATTCCCATGAACTGGTATGGTCCTTCTGCGTCATATCGTGCCAAATGGCTGCGGTCCCTCAAATTATCATCTGCGGCATCAAATCACCGCCCTTGTAGTCTCGAACAGTCTTCAAACTTCCATGAACCCAAGACACATCCATGTTAAATAACTGTAATTGCTACTAGATCACATCGAATTGACTCTAAAAATTTAGGAATGGTCGTGGACAGGAATGCCTTAAAGCAATTCTATCTTATTACCGCGACATCCTATGTTCCTCTGCTGATATGGATGTGGCCGCAGCTAGTAGGGACAGTACGAACCCATAAGTTCAAGTAACAGTCGGCCCTTAATAACTCGTTAGGGAAATAATTCCAAACACTTTTCCAATACCTATAAATAATTCTTCTGCGGCTTCTTAAAGTCTTTTACAAACCATACTGGTTGCGGCGCCTAACTGCGAACTCTGCTTTTCAGGTACTGCTGCAGCCATATGATCTTTGACCCAGACGAGTTCCTGAGAGGCTTTTGGGTAAAGCATTTTGGGACCTCTCCCCCCGAGCTTACTTCCGTGCCCCCTCTAAGATCAATAGGCCCTTGCAAACTAAAAGATTGCCCAAACTGCGTGATACTTGACTCAGACTCCGCGGACTCTGCATCTGTGAAGGATTTCAAATCTTCACCGATGGAAGAGGAAGCCAACTCAAGTACTCATCCAATGGTTGTAGGAGACAGTGCCGCGGATGTTAGAAATAACCCAAGTGGAACATCTGGGAGAGCTGAGAGACCCTTGGCCGCCCTTGATATCCGCGGCTCCATGACCCAAGATTGGGTTGAGCAAGTGGCTGAGGCCTTCGAATTTCTAGAAAATTTGACGTGCTCAGCCCCTTCCGCAAACCAAAGACCGTGCAAAGTTCTATCCGATGATGGAATTTACTTCCCTCTGCACGCCTTCATCTATGGGATGCGGCTTCCTGTTCCAGTTCCTATTCGTCGCCTTTTTTAGGAAATGAACCTGGCCCCAGCATAGTTAGACCCTAATGGCTGGAGAGCTTCTCGCTGCAGTTTTCCTTTGGGAGAATTTATTCAAAAAGGACATCACTCCCGCGAAGTTCTTTCACTTCTACCGCCCAAAGGAGAACTCAGTGAAGTTCGCGGGCTACTACTACCTCTCTAGCCGCGGCAGGGACGAGACCCTTTACACTGGGAGACCGACCAGTGTGAAAAAATGGAAGGGGAAATATTTCTACATCTCCGGCGAAGGCTGGGAGATGCACCCCGAGGAGAATGAAAGAGAAAAGGCATATAGAATGCCGCGGCAGTGGGGGTCGCCATCAAAATTAGGTAATAAGACTGTAGCCACGTTGTTTTATTTCACATAAATATTCATAACTTCCACTAACCTTTGAATCATCTTTTCTTTCTGCAGCCCTTGACAATCTGCAGTTTAACAAGCGGCAGGAAAAAAGAGTTGTCGAGGCCGCGGAAGTTCTTGCTGAACACAAGAAGTTCGACACACTTGTAACGTCGGCGACCATATTTGAAGCGCAATTTTTCCCAAACAAATCCATTCCTCGACAAATGGGCGCGAAAGGTAATTAACTGCGCCATAATTTTTACTCCGTGCTCATTTATTCTCTTGAACTCATGCTATTCCTTTTTAGGTGAAGAAGTTGACAGGGAACTGCTAGAAGCGCAACTAGCGGGAGATGGATGAGGATGCAGTCATCTTAAATAATTCTGCGCGGAGCAAAAAGAGGAAGAGGTCCAAGGCCAAGGGACCTACCGTGGCTCCCTCCGGAGAAAATAATGCTTCCCCTGTCGTGGCTCCTGCCGAAAAAACTACAGCACCTACCGCGGATCAAATGGTTAATGATGAGAACCTTCTGCATGACCATTTTGATGATGACATAGGGTAAAACCTGGCCGCGGCGGGCCTGATGTCAACTGATGTGCCCCTTCACTCATCCTCTCCTCCGCCGCCAACTGTTGTGGCGGTTAACGCAAACTTGCCACCTCCTCAATTTCGCGGAGGGTCTGAGCCTGATGGTAGACCAAGGCCCCAATTAAGGCATCCTGACCCCAATTCTTCTTGGGACACTACTGCAAAGGCTGCGCGGAGAATGAAAAGAGCCTTGGATGCCGCAGAACTTGACAGGCTCGTGGGAGAAGATCATGATGATCTGGAGGACTGTGGCCTCCATAGCCTTCTGAGGGTACATACCAGTTGTCATTCTTTAACTTTTGCATCTCGTATTTTTCCATATTTTTTCTAACATCTTTTATTTTAGGCCGCGGATGTGATTTTGGTCCGGAAGAGGAAGTATGAGGCCTTGTAAAGGTTGAAGGAGGCCGAGAAGAGTGCCCATGCGACGGACTTGCAAGCTGCACGGACTTCTTCTTTTGAGGCAGGGAAGAAGTCTACTGTCGCGGCTCTTCAGGCAGCCCACATGGACCTTGAGAAAGCAACCAAGGCGAGAGAGGAAGCGGAGGAGAATTTTAAGCAAGCCGCGGAATCCTTGAAATCCTTCCAGGCCCAGACCGCCGAAGCCTCCCGTGTCGCGGAGATTTCAAATGCCAAGCTCGCCCTACTCCAGCAGAAATATGAAGAGTTGGAAGCCAAGTCCGCTGAAAAAGATGAAGATCATGCCGCGGCAATACAAAGGTTGGAGGTTGATCATGGTGACGCCCTCCAGCTAGCCATAGATCATGCCGTGGAGTCATTCAAAGGCTCCAAGGACTTCTTCCTTATCAATAACAGGGCATACCTCCGCGGCTACCAGTAGCTGTGAAAAAGATTTATTAAGAGATTCCCTGAGGCCAAGGAGGAGGTCCTTGCCTGGAAGTTAAGTGATGCCGAACATCAAGAGTGCATCGCTGAACTTAAGGCCGTGGCGGAAGAGAGAGCAAGGCTCAGGGCTGAGGTAGAGGCATCGGCTGTGGACGGAGAGTCAGAGACTGCCGCGGGTGGAAAAGAGGCTGATGATGATGATGACACAGCCTCTTAACTCAATTTATGTTGCATCATTAATATAGGGATGCATCCCCCCCCCCATTTTCTAATCTTAACTTCTGATTTGGCTGCGGCCTTCATTCTTGTAATCTTTGGCTATTAATACCAAGGTTGTGGCCATATTTTTACCACTACGATTGACTGCTTGATATTCCTTGCACTTTTACATTGCATGTTTTACATTGCTTGCTATAATGAATGGTTGTATGTAACTGCCTCATTTTTGAAAATGCATCTGTGCCCCTATAGACATAACATTTTAAGTCCGCGGACAGAGATCCATTTCTTCGTAGTATGATTATTTGTCAATATCCTCACCCACATAAATGGTGCCATTTTACTCCCGTAGGACATCAACTGCTGCATCACAAGGCAGCTGCGTGCAAGCCATGACCCTTTATTATATCGCGTCATTTTAACGTCTTTACTTGATTGCCGCGGATATGATTTCAAGGCGTGGGCTTGCTGATTGCATGGATACCCAGATGCTTTCATTACACCTGGTTGTCTGAACTGTTTATCTTTTGTCATCCCATAACCAATATGGAACATGTAGAGAAAGCCTTTCCTTAGACTGTGTACAATTGATTCTCCTCCACCATGGCATTTGACGGTGTGGTAGTTGTAGTTTTTTCATGCTTCAAGATGTTAGTGCCTCAGTACTTTCATGAATGAATGGCTCCTAGAGCTCTACAACCGTATCGGTGGGATGTGGCACATTTTTGGTTCACCTGAACAATGTGCCTCTGTAGACACACGTTGCTATTTCTAAGCCTTCTCAAGCTGGGTCATGTTGCTAAGCCCTAATATGCGAGACACTATCAAGCCTCTCCAGGCTGGGTTATGTTATTAAGCCACCCACAGCTAATATGCGAGACACTATCAAGCCTCTCCAGCTTGGGTTATGTTATTAAGCCACCCACAGCAAATATGCGAGACACTATCAAGCCTCTCCAGGTTGGGTTATGTTATTAAGCCGCCCACAGCTAATATGCGAGATACTATCAAGCCTCTCCAACCTGGGTTATGTTATTAAGCCACCCATAACTGCTTATATATATAAATCCATCCATGGCTAGATATTATAAGCCTCTCGGGTTGTTGACTCATCCCAAAAGCTAAGAGCGAGCATTGTAAGCCCTTATGGGTGATTATGATTTTCAAAAGCTGAGAACAGGCATTGTTAGTCCCCGTGGCTAATAAGAGCCCCTTGAATTCTCAGATGTTTTCACGAATATGATCATCAGAAGATAAGATGTAGTTGCAAATTGCGAGGGGAACTTCTGAGCTAATGAAGGTCATAATCCCTCCATAAGTGCATCCCGAAGTAGAATAATCCTTCGAGATAATTTTGTTATTCTTCCTCTGGAATCTGTTTAAGACAAAAAGTCTTTTTGTGAGATAATAGATTATGAAACCAAGAGAAATATCAGATATGGCAAAAATTTCTAATTCATATATATATATATATATATATACTTTACTTAATGATTTTGTTAAGAGAACATAAAGTCTTGAGTATTAAGGCTACAATGAGCTTCATAAAACACAAACAGAAACAGTTGAAATTGTAAATACTAAGGATGAGGTGCGGCATGCAGCCCCTGTTAGGTCTGGCTGGGTTCTTTATGCATTCTTCAGGAATCACTGCAGCATCCCTTGCCCAATTTCAACTTCATCTTTCAGAGCATAGCATCGCTTTGTGTCATGGCCATGGTCCTGATGGAATTTGCACCAGGTAGCTTTGTTCCTCTTGTGGGGTGGAGCTCTCAACTTTTCTGGACACCTCAAAATCTTGTCCTCTTTGATGACCTCAAAGATCTCTTCATTTGGGAAAATCAACGGCGTATAGACTCCCGGTTTTTTCTCTGATTTCTCTGTTCTCCTTTTTTGACTTCTGCCAGTTGATTCCGTGGCTTCCTTAACTACTGCGGCAGATGAAGATTTTTCCTCCGAACCCGCGCCTGTATTTTGAGAGGCCGCGACCTCTAGCATTAGCACCCTCTGAGTTAGGTAATTGGCCTGGGTCTGAAGTGAGGCATGGCTGTCCTAGAGGTGATTAAGGTGATTGTACAGTTGTACAATCTCATCCTTGACTTCTGCGCTCTAGATGGATCCTCCTTCCATTTCTTCTTTTGTTAGTCTTTATAAAGTATATAGAATATGAGACAAAACTAACAGAAGTGAGTGATCACAGGAATATTGAAAAAAGGGGAATTTGAACTGCTCCATGATATGCCGACGAGGCCGCGGCCAGTATGGCACATAAGTGCACTGCCGCTGCCCTTTAATGTTATTCACCAAGGTTGATCCAAAGTCCACTTAAGTCCTTCTCCCGGTGATTTTGAACTGTTTTAATAGGTTCGCACTAATAGGGGTCGCGGCGCTAGAGGCTGTTGAACTTACAGGCCTCGCCCCTGGCTAGGCCGAGGAGAGATCCTAAGTCGAGCCCAGGAACTGATATTTTCTCCCCCAATACGCGAAGAAAATCTACTAGGGTCCATTGATGAGAGAATTCCCTTACGATGCGCAATACGTCATAACTTCAATGATAACCCCTAGATCATTGGAAGATGGAAACAAAATGGGAGTAAATATAGCCCTTCCCTAATCATCCACCTTTTCGGGACTAAAGTCCACCATGCCTTCAGCATTATCTAGATAGAATGATATCACAGGGGTATGTAAAATAGATCCAAAGCCATCAAATGAAGATCCAAAGACAGATCCAGAAATATGAAATACCCGTTAAAGGGGGGGCGAATGTAAAGCGGAGCCCAATAACCAGTAACCGACGCGTGAGAAGATGATCCATAGGACCCTCAGGGGTCGAATAAGGTGTTTAAGAACTCATATATGTAGAGAAACAAGATTGAAATATCTTTTTTCCCACAAACGGCGCCAAACTGATGATCCGAGAAATCGACCATAAGGCGTTCCCATACCAGCAAGTCAAGAGTAAAGTGTGTGTTAAACAAGTAAAACAAGAAAATAGAGAGAAGACAAGATATAGAGTGGTTCAGCCTTTAAAATAGGCCTACATCCACTGTGTTGCTCCATTCTCATTATGTGCGTTGCATTGTACAATATAATCATGCCTGAAGAGGCGTACAAGTATGAGAATAAAGGTGAATACATGGCAGTATTGCAGATTCCGGTGAGCCCGGGAGGTGGATACGATGTAGATGTGTGGCCTCCAAGAGATATGTTGAGGTCGTGTAGAGAGAATATGTATTGCAGAGCCTGCCCTGGTCGGGTATGGAATCGATCCCCCTCCACCTACTAAGTGTGGTCCTCTATTTATGAGGAAATGTGTTGAGTCACATGCCCTGAGCACATGGCGTATACCAAGTCTGCAGAAGTTATGGATGAGAGGGGTGCGGCCTGCAAAGAAAGCAGTGTTGTAAGAAGATGGAGGTGTGCCCCACACTATAAGGTGGAGTACCGCGGCCTATAATGGACAAGGCCGCACCCTGTGCCATATGGTCCTGAAGGGATCACGCCGAGTGAGTTCTGGCCACGCCCTGAGTGAGGTTTGGCTGCGACCTGTATGACCTAAGATGCCTGGAAACTGGAGAAGAATACATTGCGCGGTAGGGTGATATATTTTTACTATCAGCATCCAACTTCAACTGTGAAACATTGGGGTCTTCTGTTGATAACAAATTAGTCAACTGACGTGGACCAATTGTATGAAGACACACATCATCCAACATGGCACAAGTTCAAATGTCGAGCTACTCAGCATACCGAGAAACCTATTGGGAATGCTAAACTACCAGACACATTCAATGCTTATTGTATTACAGTCATTCCTTACCATGTACAGATGTAACCTCATATTCAATAATGGCACACTATCTATTCACATTGACAACTCAAAGCCTATAAATACATTGTAATAGCCTCTCGGCAGGGCAAGCGAGAATAATCAAAACCAAGGCAAGACACCCAGTAATATAAATCAGTGGACGTAGGCCATTTCCTTAAAGCTTAACCACTTTAAAAATCTCGTGTCTTGTTTCTTTACTCATAATTATCTATGATTAATAAATTAGATCAAATCTAAGTTTTTACATCAACACACGTATTGGTTTTTAATTTTGTCCATTCTAGTCATTCCTATCATCCACCAGAGTATCCTTATCTCACTAACATGGAGACTTTGTTCATATTTTTCCTTTAATGCCCAACAATTCACTCCATACAGGGTCGTTGTCTTGACAACTATTTTATAAAATTTTCCTTTTAATTTATTAGTTATCCTCCTATCGCATAACACCCCACTCGCTTGTCTCCATTTCATCCAACTAGCTGCTATTCTACTTACAACATCCTCATCAATATGCCCATTACTTTGCAATATTTAACCTAGATAACGAAATTTGTTAGATAGGTTTATCACTTTGTCTTTGATCTTTAACATTCTGTCACTCGACGCCTCATTATTAACTTTACATTCCATAAATTTGTTTTATTTCTACTGATTCTTAAACCTTTAGATTATAAGGCTTTTCTCTAAGTATTTACTCTCATCGCTGTGCTTTCCTTTGAAGTGTATACTAAAACTTTATCATCCAAAAACAACATACACTATTGGATATCTTCTTATAGGTACTTAGTAATCACATCCAAGGGTACGACAAATAAATAAGGACTTAAGGCCGATCCTTAATGTAAACTGTAACACCCCTCTAAATTCCAGCGTCGGCCGCCACCAAAATTAAGCCGGGCATTAGTAAATTAAATATCATCCTTAGCATGCGACATATATGAGACATATTAAAATTTAATCTATAAGAAAATATTTTAAATCAATCCCAAATATTAAGAACATCCAACTAATTTATCACCAAAGTGCGATATAAAGTCCGTCACATGCAATCTCCGAATATCTCAATTATTACAATGAATCAAACCCAATTTAAATCTTAAGGACACTTTTGAGCCAAAAGGCCCAAATAAAATCCCAAATATAGTCTCACAATAAATACGACTGAATAGGAGAAGAAACAAACTATTAAAATAATAATATAACTCCAGCTGCACTTCCGAAAGATCTCTAATAATTACTATGCAGCTACTCCAATTAAATCCCTGAAAATATTAGTCAAAGCATGTGTCAGAGACAAGGCCCTGAGCATGAATACTAACTACTCCTTTCAATTAGGGTCCTAGAACCCAGACAATAGTGACATACATATCGACCATAACAATAGAATCCTTTAATTAACCATAAATATATAATCATCAACAGTAAATTTCTAAGTACCCGCAAGGTTTAAATGTATCACACCAATATTATTTTAAATTAACCCAAGTCCCACGATGTTAATGTAATTAAATTAACCCGAATTATTATTTATTCTCACTTTATTATTAGGGATAGCGGTCCTCCTGCCACGGGTGGTTCTCCCATCAAAATACATTATTATAACGGTCCTCCACCCACAGGTGATTTCTCCACCAAAATTATAACGGTCCTCCAGTCATGGGTGATTTCTACACCAAAATACACATCCCTTTGTCACACTCACCGTATTATCCATTTTTATCCTGCGATCCTCGACATATGACAAGGTTCCACACTCGACACGGCATAAATCACCCTCTGACCCGGTTAAACTGTCAGCCAGGACACATTATGTAGCTAATAAATTTTAATACCCGTTTTTATCTTGCTGTATTAATTTCCCAAAATTACTCATACTCATTATTCAAATAAATTTCCCCCCACCCTTAAAAGCGATGTGAAAATCCTCAAAATACCCCTAGTCCCAACTAAAGGTTCCCAAAACAAAATTTCGTCCCATCTTTAATAAAGGATGATTATAAAAATTTCACTTCACCTAGATATCAATCCTAGGTTATTTCAACAACGGTAAATATAGAGAATCCCCCCTACCCAATTTATATAACCCTCATAGACTCATACTAACTAGTTTCATACCTAATTAGCATAAATCGTAACTAAGGTCCACTTACTAGTCCCATACCCCACAAGTGTACAATAACTAGGGGTGAACACCAATTATCTACAATACCCAACGTTCCCGAGATATTCAAAATTTTAATATTTCATAAGTGACACAATCTACAATTTATGATATTATTCTCAACGACACTAAATTCTTAAATAGATGATCTTTAATCTAAATAGGGGGGAATCAAGAACACGTAATTATGGTGATTTTTTCGAATCATCATTACTCTCAAGTTCCATATTAGCTATTATTTTTCTAGCACAAATAATTTAATTAATTTAGGAATTTATACATGAAATACCCAAATTAAATTGGTAAGATCTTCTCTACATATATATGCCCATAATATAACCATCTACGTAAATACAATCCAAATAACAAGAAAGTTATACTTATTTGGTATCATTAATAATTTATACAAAACAATCTCGAAATTTATTTCTAAAAAATATTATGTTCTTAATTTATTTTGGAACACATGAGTTTAATGGAGGCTACAATCAAGACACATAACACTAAAGGGAAAAGAATAGGATAAAACATGCCTGTTTTTTTTTTTATAGAAATTGACGAGAGATTCGAGTTCTCCATGAAAAATTGATCGAAAACCCCTCTTGAGCCACCTTGAAATATTTATGTTTAGGCCCTCAAAATTGAGCTTGAAAAATCTGTTTTAATGGAGGTTAAGGTTTGGAGGTGGAAGATGATGGAAAAGTAGGGGGTTGGCTTCTCTTAGGTAAGTGGGGAATGAGTGTTAAAAACCCAGCCCCGAAATCATATATATATATATATATATATATATATATATATTTAAAGGTTTAAAGAAATAGTAAAATTCGTCAAAATGATGAACTGCTGTGCAAAAATTCTGGAGGGTCGATCGATCGACAAAAAGGGTCGATCGATCGATCATACCGAATATCTGACAGTTTTCCTTAAAAATGCCATAAGGCAAAATATTAAAAAATCGTTTTAAATCCGATTTAAATTCTGCTTGAAGCTCTATTCTTCTAAAATCATAACCAACATATTTAACCAATAAAATTTACAAAATTCAAAATTTTATTTTTCCCAAACTATTCAACTTTTATTTAAAAAGTAGCCATTTAAAAATCCGGGTTGTTACATAAACCCACTTTAATCGTAAAGTCATTAGTTTCTCCACATATAGTCCTTACTTTAGTCCTTGTGTTATCATGCATATCTTCAATAACTTTAGTATAACTCATTGGGATTATTTTCCTCCTTAAATTCCACCAAATTATATCCCTAGGTACTCTATCATAAGCCTTTTCTAGATCTATAAAGACCATATATAGATTTTTATTCTTACATCGATATTTCTCCATTAATTGTCTTAATAAGTAAATAGCTTCCATGGTTGATCTCCCTAGCATAAATTCAAATTGATTGTCCGAAATAGTTGACTAATTTCTTATTCTTTATTATATAATCTTGTCCCATAATTTTATAGTGTGGTTTATCGATCTAATTCCTCTATAATTACCGCAGTTTTGTATATCCCTTTTACAAAGGTATTACGGTGATTTTTCTCCACTCATCTGGCATGTTTCCTTCTCTTAAAATTTTATTAAATAAACGTGTTAAGCATTCTACCCCTACACTTCCAAGGGTTCGTCAAACCTCTATGGGTATTTTATCCAGGCGAACCGCTTTGTTCTTTCCCATTTTTCTTAGTAACATCCACTTCTTTTTCATTAATCGGGCATACAATTCCTTTATTCAGTTCAATGTTCTCGACATCTTTTTTCGGATATTCTTCATACAATAATCCTTGAAAATACTCTTCCCATCTATTTAGAATTTCTTTATCGGTAATTAATATATTTTGATTTATGTCTTTAATGCACATAACTGGACCCATATCCCTTGTCAATCTATCTCTATTCTTTTCCAATTTATATATTTCTTTTTCTCCTACCTTGATACCTAATTTATTATTTAGATTAAGTACTACGTTTTGTTGCGCACTTCTAATAATATTGTTTACTTCACTTTTTAACTTCTTATGCTTTTCTAAATCTTCTTGATTTTTATTTTTTTCCATTCTTTTAAACTTACTCGTTTCTTTTGTATTATCTTTTGCACCTCCTCATTCCACCACCAAGTCTCTTTTTTTATGAAACCTTTTCCTTTAGTCTCACCTAAAACTTGCTTACCTATT
The DNA here is from genome assembly GCA_949130495.1 of Sambucus nigra. Classification (NCBI taxonomy): domain Eukaryota; kingdom Viridiplantae; phylum Streptophyta; class Magnoliopsida; order Dipsacales; family Adoxaceae; genus Sambucus; species Sambucus nigra. The sequence continues at coordinate 593,171,864 of OX422208.1, forward strand.
TCCTCGATATCATTCTTTGTTTTTGACCAAATATTGTTAACATTGTCGTTCAAATTCCACTTCATGCTTAACAAGTACTTTTGTCTAAATTCAATCTCTTTGCATCTTTTTAAATCTTTCCATTTTATATTTTGATAACTTATTTTCTCTTTTCGATACTTAAATCCTTTAATTGATAAATCTATTACTAATAGACAATGTTAATTTGTTAAGCTTTCACTTGGTATAATTTTATACTCTTTGCATGTATACAAGTCTCTTCTTCTAAATAAGAAATAGTCTATTTGAGTTTTATTCACTCCACTTTTAAATGTTATTAAATGTTGTTCCCTTTTTTTAAATGTGTTTGTTAACGCTAAATCATACACCTGGTCAAATTCTAAGATAGTTTCCCCTCCTTCATTTCTCTTACCAAAACCACAACCACTATGTATCCTTGGATATCCATGTCTTTCTACTCCTTCATGTCCATTTAAAGGCGATAACCTAGTCCTTAAGAAATCTCTCAGGGATGTACCCTACTTCAATACCCCAAATGAACCCAATTTGAAATGTGTATGGCCAATGTCTTAAATATCCTTGAAATTACAAAGGCCAATGCTTTAGCCACCTTATAATCAATACCTAAGGCTTGAACTCACCTTGACTTCCGATATTGAAAGTAAATGTTGAAGAACAATATATTTCTAAAGCTTTTAATAATCATAACACTTTAAACATAATATGTCACTTAAATAATTTTTTATATTTGGCTGGTGTAATACCCATGATTTTAAATAATTAAATTAATTAGAGAAACTAAATATATTATAAATTTAAGTGGAAATTTTTTAATAATTAATTCAATTTGTTAAATTCAAATCATATATTTTGTAATGCAAAATTCACAGATTCAGTTAATGAGATTAATCATGCCATTTTATTGAGTTGCATTTTAGGTTGTAGTTATGAAGTCATGTGGAATACCAAATGATGTTAAGAAGAATGTAAATTGGTCATATGGGTTTGATAACCCATTGGGATAAATTTGGAAGCATATGGGTATGGTTTCGGGGCCCATTAGGTTGAGATAAAAGGGGTTTAAGTGGAGTGGCGAGACTAGTAAGATAAATACATAAGATCGACATAACATCAACCCCTTAGCATATGTTTAAGCTAAACCCTAAACCTAATTTAGGAAGCTCGGGAAAGAGGAAATGTTATGAGCTAACTTGGAGAAGAAGTGGGAGGTTAAGGAAATAAGAGTATATGCTACATGTAATACCCCGTAATTTTAATTAATTAATTAATTCAATAGTAAAATTGATATTGATGATTATATGTGACCGTAGTGACATGTGATGTCACTATTTATATGTTCATATGTGTTAGATTATGTGTATTTTATTCTATGTTGAAATATGACTTAAGACATGGTAATGAATTAGTAATTATTTAATAAATAATTTAATAATAGTTTTGATAATGGTTTTGGGACTCGTACCAATCAAAGTATTAAGAAGTTGGTTCGGTACTTTGGGTTGATGTTTAGGACATATATAATGGTGGATTTGGACTTAAATTTATGGTATTTAATCCCTATGGGTTAGTATATAACTTGGTCTAGGTTTTAGACTAATTAGTAATAATTTTGGACTTAGTGGGTTAAGGTTAATAAAGGGCCTAACCCTAATTTCATGGTTAACAAGATAAACAGGGTGATTAGGGTTAAGAGGAATTATTTTAACTCTTATAGAGTAAATTCTAAGACTAGAGAGAGGTTAGAGAGAAAGGAATAACTTGGAGAATAAGGATTGGAACATTTGACTTAGAAAGAGAAGAAGAATCGAGGCAATTTATTTGTAATTCACCACCTTAATTTAGAGGCAACTTTATTTGGTATATTAATATAATTATTTTGGTATGAGAATATGGTTAGTCATTTGATTCTAAACTTAATTATAAAATCTCTTGAATTAGATAATTTACATAACCAATTTGAAATTTAATTTAATTAGTAAAAGTTAGGTTTATATCACTCAATGGAAAGTTTCATGATTCTCTATAAATTGGGTTAGATTACATGGATTGATAGTTTTATTATGTTCTAATTGTGAAATTTAGAAAAATTCCCTTAATTATGTGGACTGACTGAAAATTTAGGATTTAGAGATGAATTTCTAACTTAGGGTTCGAAAGTTTCAATTATGAGATATATGCTATAATCTCTAGGTGAATCAACTAAAAATTGTAAGGAAAAATATAGAGTTAGAATTATAAAGGATTCCAAATGAAATTGGGTTGTATGGGGAATTTTCGAACCTTAAGAATGGCCAAAAATGCGGGTTTTGCACATTGGAGTTGTTACAAGGACTGTAGGTTGAAGAAAACTAAAATTATGGAATGTTTCGAGGTTTAAAGGTGAGGATGACCACAATTGTAGTCCGTGTGGACAAGTCGTGTGAATGACTGTGTTTTAGTATCGTGCTCACGGTTTTCCTAAATTGAGAAAAAGGAATGTGGGATGAGTATTGGGACTTCAATTATATTGATGTACTGATTTAAAACCTTTAATAATCTATGTTATATTACTCGGTAGAAGATAAGTTCAAAGTGCAAGTGATACGAATTCTCTTGCATCTTAGGTCACACACACCCAAAGATCCAATTTTTCAACCAAGTTTTATCTTGATTAAATTTATGTGAACAAGAAAGATAAAGTCCAAAGATAAATATGCTAAACCAAGCATCAAACAAAAACATAAGAAGAGGTTTAAGGAAAAGTCCTTTGTGGGTAAAACCTTTTATATCAACACTGTTTGAGAATTGACAGACACATAATGACTTACATACTAATTAGAGATCCACTGAATAAAATGAGATAATGGTCTTCAAATCTTCAACCGATATGACATAGTTTAGTACCATCCACATGAAGTAGCTATTCCCTTAGCATCCACCGATCAGCCTCAGGATACATAATCCTTTCTTCTTCAGCAGTAGATTCATAACTCCACAAATAAGTAGTAGAGAACACTTCTACAAGGGTTTGATGCAATTTATGTAATTAGGGTTTAACAAACTCAACAAATAATCCTATGGATACATGATTTGAAAAATAAAAATTTATTTCTGTGAAACAAAAAGTGTAGTACATTTGGAATATGTATATGAATTCGTTTTCGCCAAAAGTGTTTGAAAAATATGACCAAAAGAGTTCGTTTTATTGAGAAACAAAATCTTTATTGTGTCAAACTCATTCAAACAAAAATGGAACTTTGTTCAAATCAAAACACTAGTTTCGTTCTAATAGGTTCCACTCTCGTTTGAACGAACATCTCAATTTATTTCGACGAGCTTCCAACGAACTTCCAACGAGTGGTGCTCTGCCAAAAAAAAAGAGACCTCATTTGAAGCTCATTAGAAGTTGTTCTAATGAGTAAAAACTTCGATCCAACGAGATATGGACTTTGTTTTAACGAACTAAAATCTTGGTTGTAACAAGAACAAAGCCTCATTCTAACAAGGTGAACAATTCGTTTTAACGAACCAAAAAAAATAAAAATTATCTTTTTGAATTTTTTTTTAAAAAAATGCTTCAAATTAAACAAACACATCTCATAATAAATTAGTATAAGTTTAAATCCAACACCTAAATACCATATACCTCCAAATAGTGTCATGATTGTTTCGATGGTCGAACTTTGAAATGTTGCTTGATCACTAACTCATCTTCAATAAACATGGGAAGTATATGCGGATGTGGTTTGTTTGGTTTATAATGGGATGCACCAAAATATATAAACTATTAGCAATAACAAAATATTGATCTTACAAGTCTCCCCCTTTGGCTATTCCAGAACAAAATACGAACCGAACCACATGTAATACCCTGTATTTTTGAATATTCTATTTAATTAAATTAGAAAATTAAATGAGAAAATACGGCTTAATTTAAATTACGTAAAAGGAGTAATTTAATGATATTTATTAAGAATTATAATTATAGAATATTAATCGAGAGATAGTTACCGATTTATATTGCCTCATTATATTTACTTAGTGCGAGTAGTAAATAGTTACTTAACGCATGTAGACCGTTTTGGGGCGAGAACGAGTAATACATTTTTAAGTGACTCAAATGACAATTTAGAGTTCACGGTTAACCCCAAAAGGGTCAAAATAGTATACCCAGGGGTACTAGTTGGGTCCCGAGATGTTTTTGGGCTAAGTCGGGACCGTTCAGGGGCGTTTTAGTCTTTTAAATGATAGGAGTGGGAAGACCTACGAATTTAATAACTCTAAGTCAGATTATAAGAGTTGGAGGCTAGGGTTAGAGAGAAGAAAAAACACACCATAGCCATTAGAGAGAAGAGAGAAACAATTCTCAAGGCAAAAGGAAGAATTGGGAAGGATTCAAAGGAGATTTTCACCACAAACTTGTGGGGAAGGAAGATTGAAGGAGAAAAACAATCAATCATAAACAAAAATCACAAAATCAGAACCCCTCTATCAAGGCAAGTGTTTATTGCAAATCAAATTCAAGTTATAATACCCATGTGTAGGGAGTTTTAAGAATTGGTTAATTCTATTGAAAAACCATGAATTAAATGTTTGAATTGATCACATGTTTCGGTAGGATTGCATGTAGAATGAATCCCTAAGTAAAGGTAAAATGAAATTTGAATATATTTTATTATTAACATGAAATCTTTATGAGTTCTTGGTTAAAGAACATGAATCTTGAATGACTTAGGGTTTAATTGATGAACACAAGATGTCAATCTGCCAGAATTTTTGACACAACTTTAAACGTATGCCATTTGAGTTATACTTCGAATTATAGTGTGAACCACACATTACTAGAAATTTATTTCTCTGAGATATCCAATTAACTTGGAATCAGGTCAATCGGAGTTCTGTAGAGGGAGTAATAGACATATTACTACAGGGTGTTTAATCTGTCAGCATAGTAATCTGCCAGAAGTTTGACGTGACTTTAAACATGTATGATTTGAGTTGTACTTAGAATTAGAGTGTGAATCATAGATGTATGGAAATTTATATCTCTTATCTTTCCAATGAACTTGGAATCAGGTCAATCAGAGTTCTGTAGAGGGAGAAATCGAAGTTTTACTAGAAGGTGTTTAATCTGCCAGAAAATTTTATAATTCGTTAGGCTGCGAGAAAATGTAAGATATTTAATTTTAAGCCTCAAATGCCTAAAATTTTATCGGAGAAGTGTTTGGGACCTTGATGAAATATATTTTTGTAATAATGTTATGGAAGTAGGTCTATGATTGAGCATTGGACTTTAATTTTGTGAGAGAATTAAAGTGGAGATTCATAGGCTTGATTGTGACGTATTCTAATTCGAGATGATAAGAATGTAATTACGAAAAAGCATGAGCGAGCTTAAATTTATCGGGTCAATATGTTAAAAAGGGTAGCTACTGAATTGATATTACGTTAGGGGTAACTAGGGCCCTTAGATTGTTGTGAATACTCAAATAAATGCGATTAATGAGATAAATCGTACAATGAATATTGTACGGTAAATATAAGAGAATAAAATATTACGTACGAACATGGTTGATAGGTCGGGCGTGTACCTACTGAATTGTATGAACTTTTAGGTTAAGATAAGTATACCTAAATTAACTATGTTAGGGTCGATGAGATATTCCGAACTAACATAGGGTTATTATATAATTGGGGTCGATGTATCATTCCGAACCAATTCTTACTTGGGGTCGATGAATCGTTCCGAACCAAGAGTCCTTTATGTATGTAAAAAGAAAAAATAGTAATGACTGATATTTAATATATATTGTGTGTGAAATATATATTTAATGACATTCTACTTATGTGTATTAGTAGATTGATATATACTTAAATTAACTATGTTAGGGTCGATGAGACATTCCGAACTAACATAGGGTTATTATATGTTTGGGGTTGATGTAAAATGTCGAACCAAATCTTTGAACTGGTGGCGTGATGAAAGAGTCCGAGCCAGAATTTGTGTATATAAATAATTGGGGTCGATGTATCATTCCGAACCAATTCTTACTTGGGGTCGATGAATCATTCCGAACCAAGAGTTCTTTATGTGTGTAAAAAGGATAAATAGTAATGACTGATATTTAATATATATTATGTGTGAAATATATACACTTAATGATATTATACCGTTGTGAATAAGTAGATGAATATGATGTGTTTAATGTTACGTATCAAATTGGTAAGTTAAGTAGTGAAACTTAATTACGGAATGTTTCTTTAGATAGAGAATATCTAATTAGTAACTTAAGTAGTGAAACTTAATTAAATAAGTAGAAAGATAACAATTCTGAGAATCCTAGAAATTTAGTAGTGAAACTAAATAGCTTTGAAGCATAACATAGGTAAAATGTTATTTGAGTATTAATTAACCTTTGCGAGATGTTATTGAAATGAATGCATGGTGTGGGCGATGTGAGAACTTAAGCTTAAATAAGTTCAGATGATTACTTAGACCTAATTAACTTGGGAACATGGCTAGGTAGGCTAGGTGTAGAAAGTTAGGTGTGCACAATAGATGGCAAGTGAGTGAACTCAAGAGAGTGTACGAAAACCTAACATGTGTAATCAATAACCGCATTTTATATTGTGATAAACGCTTGCTAAATATTTTCAAAATGTTTTGAGTACTAACTCTTGCTATAAAATATTTTCAAAACCTTTTAGGTGTCCAGCCACAGGGACGCCATGGATGATGATTCTATTCCAGGGACTCGCAGCTGTAGCACAATGGATGCTTACAGGATTTTGACTAGACGATATCTCTCATTCAGATCTAGTACAGGATGTCACATTATTCCATGTATGGACTTGTAGTCCGGTATCAGTCTCAGATGTTAGTTTCAGATTAGTAGTTGTTCTATTGTTGTTTAGCATTTTTAGCCGATGGTTTATTCGGTAATACTTTTGCGCTGTTGTACTTATACTTTGTTGGTTTGGGTTTTAGCATGGTATTTGCTTTACTAATTTCTGTATGGTTGATTTATCTATTTTAAGAAAGATAAAATTTAGCACCGGTCTAATTATACTTAGGGGATTAGTAATTAAAAAGTTTTTGGAAGTGATGCTAAGAATGAACCATTTGGGAAACCTGTTTTAATTTAATAAAGGCCTGATCACCCGATGTTTAATTAGGCGGGGTGTCACAGATGGTGTCAGAGCATCAGGTTCTAGTGTCCATAGGATCTGTACGGCTTACTACGTTTTCAGCGTATCGTTTGATTGATATAGAGCCCTATACTAGTATTGTTGTATTCCTCTACGTACGTGGTTTACGTTCCCTTGCTATTTAGTTGATGAAGTGTAGTATATACGAGTTCGATTGGGTATGATACGTCAAACATGGCGATAAAAACTAGCGGAGGCGTTGGAAGCACTGCAGGAGGAAGGGGCTCGGCATGAGGCATGGGTTGTTCGAGGATGGTAATCGTAGAAGAAATGACCGTTGTCGAGGTCTCTCCAAGAATGAAATTATAAGTAAATGACGCAAGGGATGCTGAGGCATAGCAGGCATTTTCCAAGTGTCGCGATGGCAAAAGGGGAATGCTAATATCGACCGCCAAATGCAGTAATAGTGAGAGGAGGTCTGGAGGATTTTTATGAGAACGGGCCGTAAAAATGTGATAAAACGGCGACTGTGCATGTTAATGCATGGAAGTTGAATGCCTAGAGATCTTGGCATTTAGGATAGAGTAGGAATACCCAGAAGTGAAAGTTTGGGTAAAGATTTTTGAGGCAACGTGGTGGGGGTACCAGGCACCACATCCGAACCTAGGGTCAGTATACAGTTAGAGGGATTTTACGTATAGTTTAACCGCAAATTTCTCCAATGATGGTTAAGAAGCGAAGTGAATGGAAACTTCTAAACCCATCACATGAAAACTTGGTAAAGGCCAATTGTGAGAAAGAAATTTATCCGTTGAAGTGAACTGGTGCCCGATGAGATAGGTACAAAGGAAAAAGAGCCCTTGAGAGAATGGACTCACGAGTTGTCATCCACAATTTTGGTAAAACTCTGCTTGGACGACTTATGTGTATGAAGGTTGTATGGTGCTTCTTTCAAGGTTGATGTAAATGCTCCTGGGTGACCGGAGCTAAAAGAGTTTAAGGATTTAGTCAAAGAGTAAGACTGAATGCAAAGGGGCCAGTGCAAGCCATAAGTGGAAAACCACTAGGGGATTCATTGATTTGATTCTAAGCCAAGACTGTTAAGTCCAATAGTGTGTTCCTCTTGGTCAGCGAAACTAAGGGAACCATGATGATAGTGTTTAGAATTATGGTTGCCAACTCCGAGAGGAGGAATACCTTAAACCACTAAGTGTGGCCTGGAATAAGGGGATTTATGAAAAGATGTATTATGTGGGACGTAAGACCATATGTTTTGATCTTTCCAAGTTATTCAAGGGAATAAGACTAGATTTTTATGCACGTCAGGAGAAGAGACGTTAGATGCTAGGACATCGGTGGGACCGGTAGTGTTGTGGGGAAACACAGAAAATCTTATCTCACCACGAAAGGATAAGTGGGATTTTGTGGGCAAGAATTTGAATTTTTTTCTATAGGGGATTGTGAATACCCACAAAGTTGTAGGCACGCCGTGAAGACAAGGCGAGAGTTGAGGAAAGCATGTTATGAGTGCGACGTTTGCAATGTTTTTTGCAAATGTGCACGGAGAAAAAGGGGTATGGGCGCCCTAGTCAATTGACTTTCTTAGTCATCTGAGGTAGAGGGATGTAGAAAAAAATTATATTTGATAAGTTCGCCGGTGGGGAGGTTATGAGACAAGTCATATCGATGAAATGGATTGAACGTCATGGGAAATAGACGATGATCCAAGATTTTTATGTACTGAGAGATCCAGCACAACCTATGGGATGAAAGTCGGTGGGAAGCCGTTCAAAAGTTGTCTCTTGATATGGGAGGCCTAAATGTTGTGAAGAAGTGACACCAGGTTCTACTTAACTGACTGTTGAGAGTGACATACGCGTTAGTAAAATGTTGATTCTTATAAGGTAATCAACCCTAAAAGTGCGCCAATTTTTAAGAGTGCACGGATTGTTAAGTATAATATACCCGGAGTGAAAGGGGAATAGGTTAACACTTGAGGAAAGATGATGTAAGTGGGAAGCGGTGTTGTGGAAGAGATATAGTGAGATTGTCTCCAGATGCACCACTAGTTAATAGAGAAAGACGATCTCGAAATGAGCAACCGGAATTCGGTGGTGAACCTACGTTTCCAGTGATGGAATGCGTAGGCAGACTTATAATTTATGGATGGGCTATGGACATCGTAACTAAGTCAATATTCCGTTGGGTTAGCAAAATGGGTTGACCGTTATGAACTAATATGTCGTTAAAAAGGTAGAGTGCACAAGTGCAAGGTGCCGCTCTATATTGTTGTGAATCAGGATGAAATCCTAAAATCCCACCCTGTGAGAGATGGTTAGGGAGGAATGGAGATAATGTTTTATTTTGGGTGTGCTGTGTCACCTATGACCCAATGATTGTGAATAAGGAAGATACTACGTCCTAACAATAGTGGAATTTTGGAAGAAGCCACTGATCAATTCATAGGTTGAATGTATAACCGTATGAGCATATTTTATAGGTAGTGTGGGTGCCTATATGTACTATACATAAGGATTAGGTTCTTGGATACCTATTATGAACTTATATGTACTTTGAGGTGTGGTTCAAGGAGACATTTTGAACTCTTAGTCCTTAACGCATTCTATGAGGACATTCTATTGGAGTATGACATTTTAGGATATATAAAGTGTGTAATATATGGCTCATAAATTGTCTACTTATGTTCGATGAGATATATTTACATATATTAGTTCTCGAAGTGTGATTCCGAGACAATATAACCAATCACTATTGGTGATCGAGGTGAGATTCCGAGCCAATAACCCCAAAAGTGTTTTAGAAGGGGGGGGGGGGGTGATTATAATATTAGTGTTGATAGTATATGTTATGTGTAAGAAATATATACCTTATGGTTTTCCTACTTATGTGCGATAATAAGTATGCTTAATTCTGTATTGGGATCGATGATGTTCCAGACCAATACATGAAGGATCGATTTGGGGTCGATGATTTTCCGAACCAAATCGATGATAATTATTGGTATCGACGGAAGGTCTGAACCAACATATGCATTACATTTACCTTGGGGTCGAGGGATTTCCGGACCAATGTAAATGATAGGATTTTTAGGGTCGATGATTTTGCCGGACCAATTTCCCTTATAGTATATATTATGTGTGAAATATATACCTATTAATATTCTACTTATGAGTGATAGTTGATCCATAGATGTTATATATAGATATATACATCAAAAGGGTAAATTAAGTAGGGAGAAACTTAATTTTAAGAGTTAACGTTAGATTGGGGAAATCTACGGAGAAATTAAGTAGTGAGACTTAATTATGATATATGCGGCATGGGTAACATGCGATAAGAATTTATAATGAAGCAAGGCATGTACTTGGGACGACTTTTAGGATGTTATGATTTGGTTTTGAGTATTAGAAGATGCATTGATATTTAAGGTCGAAGAAATTCCTTTGCAAGGGGGGAAGTATGTAATACCCTGTATTTCAGAATATTCTATTTAATTAAATTGGAAAATTAAATGAGAAAATACGGCTTAATTTAAATTACGTAAGAGGAGTAATTTAATGATATTTATTAAGAATTATAATTATAGTATATTAATCGAGAGATAGTTACCGATTAATGTTTCCTCATTATATTTACTTAGTGCGAGTAGTAAATAGTTACTTTACGCATGTAGACCATTTTGGGGCGAGAACGAGTAATATATTTTTAAGTGACTCAAATGACAATTTAGAGGTCACGGTTAACCCCGAAAGGGTCAAAATAGTCAAAATAGTATACCCAGGGGTACTAGTTGGGTCCCGAGATGTTTTTGGGCTAAGTCGGGACCGTTCAGGGGCGTTTTAGTCTTTTAAATTATAGGAGTGGGAAGACCTACGAATTTAATAACTCTAAGTCATATTATAAGAGTTGGAGGCTAGGGTTAGAGAGAAGAAAAAACACACCATATCCATTAGAGAGAAGAGAGAAACAATTCTCAAGGCAAAAAGGAAGAATTGGGAAGGATTCAAAGGAGATTTTCACCACAAACTTGTGGGGAAGGAAGATTGAAGGAGAAAAACAATCAATCATAAACAACAATCACAAAATCAGAACCCCTCTATCAAGGCAAGTGTTTATTACAAATCAAATTCAAGTTATAATACCCATGTGTAGGGAGTTTTAAGAATTGGTTAATTCTATTGAAAAACCATGAATTAAATGTTTGAATTGATCACATGTTTCGGTAGGATTGCATGTAGAATGAATCCCTAAGTAAAGGTAAAATGAAATTTGAATATATTTGATGATTAACATAAAATCTTTATGAGTTCTTGGTTAAAGAACATGAATCTTGAATGACTTAGGGTTTAATTGATGAACACAAGATGTCAATCTGCTAGAATTTTTGACACAACCTTAAACGTATTCCAATTGAGTTATACTTCGAATTATAGTGTGAACCATACATTACTAGAAATTTATTTCTCTTAGCTATCCAATTAACTTGGAATCAGGTCAATTGGAGTTCTGTAGAGGGAGTAATAGACATATTACTACAGGGTGTTTAATCTGTCAGCATAGTAATCTCCCAGAAGTTTGACGTGACTTTAAACATGTACTATTTGAGTTGTACTTAGAATTAGAGTGTTAATCATAGATTTATGGAAAGGTATATTGCTTAGCTTTCCAATGAACTTGGAATCAGGTCAATCGGAGTTCTGTAGAGGGAGAAATCGAAGTTTTACTAGAAGGTGTTTAATCTGCCAGAAAATTTTATGATTCGTTAGGCTGCGAGAAAATGTAAGATATTTAATTTTAAGCCTCAAATGCCTAAAATTTTATCGGGGAAGTGTTTGGGACCTTCATGAAATATATTTTTATAATAATGTTATGGAAATAGGTCTATGATTGATCACTGGACTTTAGTTTTGTGAGAGAATTAAAGTGGAGATTCATAGGCTTGATTGTGACGTATTCTAATTTGAGATGATAAGAATGTAATTACGAAAAAGCATGAGCGAGCTTAAATTTATTGGGTCAATAAGTTAACAAGGGTATCTACTGAATTGATATTACGTTAGGGGTAACAAGGGCCCTTAGATTGTTGTGAATACTCAAATAAATGCGATTAATGAGATAAATCGTACAATGAATATTGTACGGTAAATATAAGAGAATAAAATATTACGTACGAACATGGTTGATAGGTCGGGCGTGTACCTACTGAATTGTATGAACTTTTAGGTTAAGAGAAGTATACCTAAATTAACTATGTTAGGGTCGATGAGATATTCCGAACTAACATAGGGTTATTATATAATTGAGGTCGATGTATCATTCCGAACCAATTCTTACTTGGGGTCGATGAATCATTCCGAACCAAGAGTCCTTTATGTATGTAAAAAGAATAAATAGTAATGACTGATATTTAATATATATTGTGTGTGAAATATATATTTAATGACATTCTACTAATGTGTATTAGTAGATTGATATATACTTAAATTAACTTTGTTAGGGTCGATGAGGCATTCCAAACTAACATAGGGTTATTATATGTTTGGGATCGATGTAAAATGCCGAACCAAACCTTTGAACTGGTGGCGTGATGAAAGAGTCCGAGCCAGAATTTGTGTATATAAATAATTGGGGTCGATGTATCATTCCGAACCAATTCTTACTTGGGGTCGATGAATCATTCCGAACCAAGAGTTCTTTATGTGTGTAAAAAGGACAAATAGTAATGACTGATATTTAGTATATATTATGTGTGAAATATATACACTTAATGATATTATACCATTGTGAATAAGTAGATGAATATGATGTGTTTAATGTTACGTATCAAATTGGTAAGTTAAGTAGTGAAACTTAATTACGGAATGTATCTTTAGATAGAGAATATCTAATTAGTAACTTAAGTAGTGAAACTTAATTACATAAGTGGAAAGATAACAATTGTGAGAATCCTAGAAATTTAGTAGTGAAACTAAATACCTTTGAAGCATAACATAGGTAAAATGTTATTTGAGTATTAATTAACCTTTGCGAGATGTTATTGAAATGAATGCACGGTGTGGGCGATGTGAGAACTTAAGCTTAAATAATTTCAGATGATTACTTAGACCTAATTAACTTGGGGAACATGGCTAGGTAGGCTAGGTGTAGAAATTTAGGTGTGCACAATAGATGAGAAGTGAGTGAACTCAAGAGAGTGTACGAAAACCTAACATGTGTAATCAATAACCGCATTTTATATTGTGATAAACGCTTGCTAAATATTTTCAAAATGTTTTGAGTACTAACTCTTGCTATAAAATATTTTCAAAACCTTTTAGGTGTCCAGCCACAGGGACGCCATGGATGATGATTCTATTCCAGGGACTCGTAGCTGTAGCACAGTGGATGCTTACATGATTTTGACTAGACGATATCTCTCATTCAGATCTAGTACAGGATGTCACATTATTCCATGTATGGACTTGTAGTCCCGTATCAGTCTCAGATGTTAGTTTCAGATTAGTAGTTGTTCTATTGTTGTTTAGCATTTTTAGCCGATGGTTTATTCGATAATACTTTTGCGCTGTTGTACTTATACTTTGTTGGTTTGGGTTTTAGCATGGTATTTGCTTTACTATTTTTCGTATGGTTGATTTATCTGTTTTAAGAAAGATAAAATTTGGCACCGGTCTAATTATACTTAGGGGATTAGTAATTAAAAAGTTTTCGACAGTGATGCTAAGAATGAACCATTTGAGAAACCTGTTTTAATTTAATAAAGGCATGATCACCCGATGTTTAATTAGGCAGGGTGTCACACCACATTAGACCCCTAAGACAGTGTACTACTAATGCCCTCCCAAATCCAAAAACAGAAAGATGTTGGAGACACTATCTTCAACTAAGATTGTTCATCTTATGTAGTCCATGAGATCATTATCAATGCAGAAAAGATTGGCACACTTAAAGAAAACAGAAATAGCATGATGCATAGGTGAGTTTGAAGCAAATAAAAACTCCCACTCAATTTGTTCTTTCCCTTTTTTTCGTAACATACAGAGGGTAAGAAACTAAGCATGAATTATTATCCCCACTCGAATCCAAATGAAATAACATCCCCAAATATAAGCAATACTGCACATGCGATAAATTTCCAAAAGGCAACCAACTATTTCTGAAAATTTTCAATTTTCCTAGTATAAAAAGTATATGAACATATATGAGTACAAAATGTACTTATAGGTACAAAGACATCACACCATGGAATAACACTAAAATATTCGAATCATGAAAACGAAATGTAATTGTGTGCACATTTTTCATAGGCAAATCAATAAAGACATTCATAACATAGAATCATGAAGTTAATTAGATACTTCTAAAGAAAGAACTCAATTTCAACCTTAGGTGAAAGAATGTTGAACAAAATAAAATTGACTCGACTTATGGAACATGTCATGAATTTAAATGCTTCTCAAAATAATAATGCCAACCTATTTAGTGTTTTTTTAAGAGAGTCGGTTTTGTAAATCCATTAATCTTCTACTTTATAACACCCTCAAAATTTCACATATTTAAAATTCACTCCCAAACGTTTGAATATATCATAATGTTCATGTGTATCAAAGCATCAATGTAATAAAATTGGCCTTGGAACTTTTGCTTTTGTATGTTGTTAATCTTTCAGGATCTTGACAATGATGTTTGTCAACCTAAAAGATAATTTTCTCTTTTGTAGATCTTTCCATTGCTAAACATATATTCAATTTTTGAGAAAAGATATCTGAGAAATGGTTCTTACAAGAAAAATTTATCTCTATTACATTTGGTTAGTAATTAAACTAATGAGATTAGAACATCCTATTTAACATATGGTAAGAAATAACAATGTTCAAAAAGTCCGTGCATGTCTGCAATAAAGCTGATAAATAGTCTAGCATGTAGAAAGATATCATCAATGAACAACGAGATGCTAGCCACGCATTATTAAGCATACTAAAAAACTAAGCCATGTATCAAAACACAATGTAAAAGTCACATGAATGAATGAAATGAAGTTGTGATTCTAACATCTTAAATTCACATCCATACATGTGGAAAAACAAATTAGAAAAATGTATTTGTATGTTTTGAAATTTTTTATCAAAAATAAAATCTTTTTCTATTTTTTCAAACATTTAAAACCAAAAACATTTTTATTTTTTAATATTTGTTAAAATAAAATATACATAAACATAAAAATACAATCTAGCAATAAGGACAAAAGATGAAAACATAATATCACCCTATACTAGATGCAAATCATAATCTCAATCATTTGTCGGAGAGGAGTCCTCAAAAGGAGTATGCATCCTTCGAAATTTCTGCATCAAAATTTGAGAAGTATTGAGTAAAAACTCTACTTACTCTCGAAAAATCTCATAATCCCTATGATGATGAGCAGGAGCATGTGGATTAACATATGCGAAACCTATGTGGGATCATGTGGGGGAATGCATGTGTGAGAAACTCTTCCTAAGGTCACCTGTTTATTTGCAATAGGAACAAACATAGAAAAGTTTGGGTCTACCTTGGTTAAAAAGCCTAGGACGAGCTCTCCTTTATGGTTTAGGTGATGCCCATAAGGATCCATCACAAAATCGAGAACTGATTTAGGTGAGGCATTTGAAATGGATGCACCATAATAACCTATTCATTGCCTCTCTATAAAACCAAATGTGTGATCGGGTAACATATTTCCAACCTTCTTAGATATATCTTCTTAAGTGATATTAAACTCCCGGGAACATTCGAGATATTTATCGAGTTGGAAAATTCGGGCTTCATATTTCTCATGAGTCTCCAATCAATTTTGAAGCTCTCTATTAAGACTAGCGATAATATCGATCAAATCGGTCTTTTCCCGATCTCAACAAAAATAAATTGCTCACAAAAAGAAACTTTCAAATTCTCGAATTGACTTACTGACACCTCACACTCATTCGAATATTTCAAATCCTTTTCTAAATCAACACCCTAATAGTCAAATTTCTATTTTTCCCTTTCATTCTCAAAGACTCTTTATAAAGTTCGGTGTAGGCGCATTGAAGACCACTTTCTCCAGCACTCAAATTATCTTCATCACTATCACTCTCTCCGAATCCGATTGACATATTATATAGGGTATCACATTTTAAAATTTCCTCACTGGCATGGGAATAACTACAAGTACTAATGTAACTGGCTATGACCGCATAAAAATTAGGTTCATGAAGTGACTCATCCCCGGAATCCACCGACTCAATGTCATTATCGATAAAAGTGGCATTATATAAAGATTTTCCTTTTCCTTTTCTCTTAATCCTAGTGGGACACTCATGAACTTTGTGTCCTTTTTCTTCACATTCAAAACATCTCACTTGATCATTCTAAAAAATGTTTATGACTTCATTGAGAAATTTATTTTTCTTAAAACTTTTGTTGTTGTTTTTTAAAGAATTTTCTTTGTTAAATTTGAGATTTTTTTTGAAATTTTTTGCAAACATGGCAAGATCATCAAGCTCCAAATCAAACTCGGAGTCACATTCAAAAACCTATTTCTTGTTTTTATATTAGAATTTCAAAGTAATTCCTTTTTCCTTTTTCTTTTGATTTTTGGGAAACTTATCTATTTCATAAGTTTGAAGGCATCCTACGAGTTCTTTTAACCTAAGAGTATATAAGGTTCCCTATGAATTAAGGACTGTAATTTTAAGGATAAAATGAGATGGAAGGGATCTCAAAATATTTTTCACAACTCTCATCTCAGGATTTATCTCAACAAAATTAAAGTTAGAATTAACTATATTAGATAAACGTTCATAAAACTCATCCAATGTCTCAGTTTCTAGCATGGTAATGGTCTCAAACTGTATGGTGAGATTTTATAGCTTAGAATATTTTACATTGTTGGTACCTTTTTGAGTGAGTTGGAGGATATCCCACACTTATTTATACGTGGTACACTTCATGATGCGACAAAACTCGTCAGTAGTAACTATACTATAAATTGCACTTAAGCCGAGTTGAATTTAATCCATTTAAAATCATTCTCTTTCTAATAAATGACGTGATTAAGTCTTATGGACTTGTCATTAATCACATTGGGTGGTGTCCACGCTCTTTCATAAATAATTTAGACATGCTCGTGGATCGATTTGACTACCGACCTCATTTGAGCTTTCCAACAGGCATAATTAGACCAATAAAAAATAGGTAGCCTATTATACAAGTTATTCATATAATTCCAAAATAAAGATCACACAATAAATTAGTATAAAAAGCTTTGTTACTAATTTAAAAATGTAGGTTGAAAGAATTCACTTGTATCTTAGGCCACACTCACCCAAATATCCTATTTTTTAGCCAAGTTTTATCTTGATTAGATTTATGTGAACATGTAAGATAAAGTCCAAATCTAAATATTCCAGATGAAGAATCAAACTAAAACAGAAGAAGATTTTGAGGAAAAGTACCTTGTGGGTAAAACCTTTTATATCAGCACTGTTTAAGAATTAACAAACATGTAACTACTTACAGACTACTTAGAGATGCACTAAGTATAATGAGATAATGGTCTTTAAATCTTCAACGGATACGATATTGTCCAACACCATGCATAGGAAGCAAATCTTCCCTCGGCATCCACTAATCAGCCTCAGGATTTGAAATCTTTTCTTTCAGCAGTAGAGTCGAAACACTACAAATCAGCAGTGGAGAACATTTCTACAAGGATTTGATGCAGTGTATGGAACTAGGGTTTGAAAAAGTTAACTAATTATTTCAAGGATGTATGATTTTGAAAATAAAAAGTTATTTATATGAAATAAAATGTGGAAAACTTTTGGAACATGTATTTTGATTCATTTTCTCCAAAAGTGTTTGAAAATAAGACCACAAGAGTCCCTTTTATAGAGAAACACGATTTTTGACGTGACGAACTCATTCAAACAAAAATGGAACTTTGTTCTAACATAAATACTAATTTTGTTCTAACGAGTTCCACTCTCTTTTGAACAAACAACTCAATTCATTCCAACGAACTTCCAACGGGTGCAGCTTTATAAAACAAAGAGACCCCACTTGAAACTTGTTAGAAGTTCGTCCTAACAAACTCAAAACTTTTATCTAGTGAGATATGGACTTCATTTTAACGAACAAAGATCTTTGTTCTAATGAGAACAAGGCCTCACTCTAACGAGGTGAATAGTTTGTTTAACGAACCAAAAAGAACAAACATTTCTTTTTGAAAAATCTTTTATAAAAAAAGCCTAAAGTAAAATAGACACATCCTTTAATAAATTGGTATAAGTTCAAATCAAACACCTAAATGCCATATCCCTTTAAATAATGTCATGATTGTTTCAATGGCTCAAACTTTAGAATGTTGCTCGATCATTAACTCATCTTCAATGAACATGGTAAATATATGAGGATGTGGTTTGTTTGATTTGTAATGTGTTATGCCAAAATATCTAAACTATGAGAAATTATAAAATCTTGCTCTTACATAAGTAAGTTAGTACATAAATGAAAAAATTATATTTATTTGTATTGTAACTTGTGTACAACATAGCGAATATAAGTACTTATCTTATACGTACAAGATGATATATTTATTAATATAGTTGACGTAGAGGCATTGCACCTTGGGTTGGGCGACGGCACCTCTTCGAAATCATGATTAAGAGAGACGGCCTTTACCCTTGGTCGTACGATGATTACCACTTCGGTACTCCGGTAGATAGAGATGTGTTGTACCCTGGGGGCATCGATGATGAGACTTTGGTATCCCAACAGAGAGCGACATGATTTACCCTGGATCGGGTGATAGTTATTAATTCGGTACTCCGATATATAGAGTTGTGTTGTACACTGATCCCATCAACGATGACATTTCGGTATCGAAATAAAGAGTGACGGGCTTTACCCTGGGCCGTGTGATGGTTATCGCTTTGGTACTCCAGCTGTTATAACAAATTTGGTATGAACTATATATATGAGGATATGAATGTAAATATGTGCTTCATAGTGAGATGATTATGCTTGAAAAATATAGAATAATTATGTAGAGAATGATATTCCATGAAAGATGAATAATACATGATGAGGGGTTCACTTCAGTATAGAATTATACCTATGTCATATATAGGACTATTGGATATGGGAAAACCTAACAGTTACTAAAATACGAGAAGAAGATGAATAATTATATTGTAGCCCAAAAACTATTATATTCTTATATTACTTAAACTTGCTATTAAAGTATCATATTAACATTTTTCAGGACATAGGTGTAGCACCCCGTATTTTTAATGATTTTTATATAATGGATTAATTAAATTAGATATGGGAAATAAAATGATAATTAATACAGATTAAAACAAACATTAACTAGTGAGGCGAGGGTAAGTATTTATTGATGTGAATTATATTGAATATTACTTAGTGAGTAAAGTAATATATGATTACGAATTTATTAAAATTGTTGAAAAATAAGACTGTTACAATTTAATGAGATAGAAAACAATTTATTTTTAAGTCATCCCAATGGTCATTTTGAATGCGCCAAAGTGTTCGTAAGGGTTCGAATAGTTAGAAAAGTCTACCCAGGGGGTTTAGTTTGGGTCCCTGAGTCACTTTTAGGACATACTGGCATTCTAAAGGGGTATTTTGGTCATTTGTACTTTGGGTGTAATTAAACCCATGAATTTTCTAACTGTTAAAGGTCTAAAATGAGAAGACAATTAGGTCTAGTTACATGAAAAATTAAGATAAGCCAAATAGAGGCCATAGGAGGAAGAGGAGAGAAATTCTAAGGCTAGAACCACCTTCTTGCACCACCACTACCACCGGATTTTAGATCAAAAAGGGAGAAACACCATTGGGATAATCTTCTTCAACATATGAGACCTACTTACAAGAGGCAAGTGTTTAATCTTGCAAATTTATGGCATATATAATATCCATGTTAGAATAGGTTGGATTTATTATGAAATTCATGTGATTTGAATGAACTTTGGAAGACACATATCATTATCTTAGGTGAAATTGATATAGAATAGGATCCTCCATGTAGGTATCATGAAACCCACGATATTATGTTGAGTCTTGATGAAGAAATCTGAATTTTTATGGCTATAATTGAATTGTAGAACAATTTCTTAAATTCGAAGAAGTCTATGAAATTAGGTAAATTAAATAGTCGTTTTAGAGACCGTTTGAAGCCGTTCTGGTGCCAAAACTAGCTATTATGTTCGTTATGCCTCGTACAAAATCCCATTTTATGAATTTTATTCTCTGATACATTTTTTCCAAAACGACTCCGAAATGCCTTAAAACTCCATTTTAAAAATCTGGGCAGATTCGTGGGGTAAATTTTAAGAAATATTGTTTTTAGTTGTTATTCTGTTGGAGATTGCCTAGATTGATTGAATGTGATTGTTGTTCTATAATAAATGTATTAGGCCTAAAGTGGAGATTAGGTTTACAAAAAGTGAGATGAATAAATATTGGGATAATTGATAAAATATCCGTAACTGATAAATGAAGGAAACTTCGAGACGGTTGACGTAGTGATTAGTGAAACTAGGTTTATGACTAGTAGTGGTGACGAGAATAACTTATGAAAAAATAATAAAGTTGTAACTAGGGCCCTTAGACTTGTGTGAAAATTCATATAAATATGATGAGAGGTATAATTGAAATTTAATAATACATAGGATATTCTGGAGATAAATATACTACGTATATGACTTATTATATGGGGCATGTGTATACCTATATTGATAATATATATATAGGTTGTGTGTACACCTATTGCATGATTTCTTATATGTATGACATACCTAAGCTTCTTGCTATCACGACAGGTTTTCTCGTCGAGACAGTCATATCCTGATGAGCCTTTGGGGGGATTTTGACTTGTACCTCAGAATATGGAACCTAGGAAAGGACTATATGTGAGAACGAATAGCTGGCGATCAAATTAGTGTATAGGTATGTGCATAGCCCATACGCTTGGAACTTGTAAGGACATTATTTTACATTGTCCATTCATAATTGAGTATGTCGAATACAAATACAACTATCAAATAATTATTCAAGTTCATTCAAGCATCGAGTCGGATCCGAATATCAAGCTTCTTCAACATTCAAACCTTGCAAGATGAATTTTGGTGAGAACGTACTTAAGTCCTTTTACGGTTCATTTAAAAGTGTTTTGGATATTTAAATGTTTTTGTTAAACAATTTTGAATTCATACTATTTAAAGATTTTGTTCGCGGACACCTTTCCGTGGAAAAATCATATCTAATTCAAAAAAAATAAAAAAAATACGAAACTGGTGGCCACACGTTTGTATCGAAATTATCTACAATTGTGGCATGAAATCTCATGTGATATTTCGTTCAAACGACCTGTTGCTTCATTTGAGAGACCCACCGCCTTAAGTTTTTTTTTTATATAGGAGTCTCCAACTCCATTTTTCATAAGAAGACCTACGATTTTAGTAAGAGACGAAACTGCATCTGTAGAATTTTTTAGTCTTATTCTTTAAGGACTTTAAACCTTTTGTTTTTCAATTCACAAAGCATCCCAATCTTTAGTGAATTGCTTTTGAACCTAAGATACAATATTGTTGAAGTTTACTCTTGTAGGGAGGATAACCTACACTGATATTTGGACTATGTGTCCATGTGGATTCGCTGCGTGTGGATTCATTATTGAAGACTACGGTCATTGACGTTCGTTGCGTGTGAATATTGGCTGAAGATAGGACTGCGGTTCTTGTGGGTTCGCTACGTGTGGACTTACTACTGATTACACTGACCAACACCTCAGGGTATTCGTGTGTAAAAAATTTATTTCAATATGACTGTGTAAGTTGTGATTTGCAATTATAGTGGAATAAAAGGTTTTGCCCATGTGAAGGATTTTTCCTTATATTGTAATTATCCTATTATTTGGTTTCCTTTGCATGCTCATTGATTTATGATTTCATAACACTTAGATACATATGTTAGGACTAAAATAAAACTTGGGCTTCAATAAAACTGGTTTGGTTGACACACAATTAAAATTAATTTATTTGAGAAGTCGCATTTATTCCACTGTAGCATTCTCAAATTGGTATCAGAGCCTGTTGCACTAAGTTATTGTGTTTGATCCTGTTTTTCTTAAAAATGGCTTTTGGAGGTTTTGATGATTTCCGATGTCAACTTTTTGAAAAGTATAATTGGAAAATTCACACGAAATCCTGTTTTATATGTGAAAAGTATAATAGATGAGTGTCCCATAAATTTAAGGAAGCAATTGAAAAAATTGACATCTCGTGTTTCTACCCTTAGTGAGAGTGATTCAGAAGAAGAATTTATGCTTCTAGGCGAAAGCTTCCCACCCGTGTAATTAGTGATGATAGTAAGGGTAATGTGAGTGAGGATGGAAGTGTAGATGAACGTGACTTGCAAACGACATTCAATGAATTTTATGCTGAAGTTTTGAAAATAAAGAAAGAAAATTTGAAATTGAAATCTCAACTGCAAGAGAGTGACTTAAAAAATGATAATGACGTTTTGGTTGAAGAACTTAGGGCACGAGAGGAATTTTGAAATGAAAGTTAGGATATGTCGAGGGAGAGAGAGAGATAGTCTTAGAGGGTTGATAGAGACTATGAAAGAGAAAATTTTATAGTTTGATGATTCTAGACGCTTACTCGAGTCAAGGATAGGTGGGCTTGAGAAGATTTTGAAAGAATCAAGCAAGGTGAAATTTGATTTGGAGTCTCGATCAGAAAAGTTAGATAAAATTTTAGGGATTGTCCAAATTAAGGAGGATAGGGGTGGTATAGGCTTCGATGAGAGTGACACACCAATTCCCAAAGCCAACCCCACATGTGTGAGAGAGCCTCCTAGGGTTATTAGAAGAGAGGCACCTAGGCTTGTTAAGAGAGAGACACCGAGGGTTGTTAAGCGAGAGGCACCTAGGAACATCGTGCGAGAGGCACCTAGGAATTTGAGGAGAGCTCCACCTAGGAATTTGAGGAGAGGACCACCTTTAGGTAACACTCACCACCCAATTTACACTTGCACACATTTCAATAAGAAAGGACATCTTAGGCGTTTCTATTACATGCTTTAAAAGGACCTAGGAAGATTAATAGGAAAGTAAATTCGATTCTTTAAACCCCCACACCCCGTTACAAATCGATTTGGGTTAGAAAATCAGATTTAGAGGTTTATGGTATAGTTGTTCACGACTCTCGTTTGCTTACACGTGATTCACCTCATGTGAGATAGTTTGGTTGATTGTTTTTGTTATTTGTCAGACGTTACTTATGCTCTATATATACTGTTACTAGTGTTATGACTCAATGTGTTGTAGTTCTCATTTTTTATGAGTTTTAGCTACTGTTTTAGTACTTTTTTGGATCTGTTAGCACCTTCCAAGTATTGTTTAACATTCTTGGAATATGTGAAAATAGGTTTTCTCGTTCAAACGAGATATTTTTTCATTCGAGTGATTTCTAATCTCGCGCGAAGCCTTCTTACGAGATGCTACGTCATTTAAACGACATGTTGTCTCGTTCGAGCGACCTGGTTGACTTTGACCATTCAGTTTGCAGAACCATGTGTTCTTTGGTTACATTATTTAGTATTGTTGGGTTACTTCTGACAGTTCATATGCTGTTAGTCTTAGTTTTCATACTTAGTTGCTTATACTGCATTGCTTGTTTAAACACACATGCTTTGACTGATGATTTATTTGTGTGATTTATGAATGCTAGCATAGGATGACTCTCATGCTGCTATTATGCCTATTGGTGATTGTACTACATCTGTCAAATATTTTGAAAAACCAAAAAAAATTTCGATTTTGAAAAATTTTGAAAGAACCAAAAAGATTTTACTTTGATAAAAATTTTGGAAAACGATAAAAAGATTTTTGTATTTTGTTTTACACCATATATGAATGGACACTAAGGATGACCAAGTCACAATTTTATTCCATTTATCCATGTGACAATTTAGTAGTGTTTCGAGATAATATATCTTGTCATTTTTGTGCTTTACAATGTTTGGAGTCATTGAGATGTTATTAGATGATACTTCCTACATGTTTGACTTATTATTTCCTTTATTTCACACGTGCACGGATTTATTTTATTATTGTACTTGTCTATCACATGTTGGTCGAGTGTTTTCATCTCAATCATGTCCTTAAAATGAACTATGTGCAATAATACGAGAGTAATAAAAGTAGTGCATGTAAAAACCATTACCCGAGAGAAATTTATTTAGGACCCAAAAAAGTGAGGAATTAAAAATTATCTGGGGTCCAATAAGGTTAAAAAAGAGCCCGAAAAAATTGAATGGCAATAAAAAAAATATTATGCCAATAATGGGCCAATAGTTTTTCTCTAAGTTGATAATTTAGAACCTCTTGAGATATAAAAATTGCAATATTTTTTATGAGGGAGTTTGGTAGGAAAGTAATCAATGGGTTTGCACGTCCTTTGAAATGTTCTCGAAACGGCACTAAAATGTTTTGGATGTTATTGGTGTGAAAATCACTTAGGCTTTGATTTGTTGATTTGATTTTGTCGATATCATCAAAATTCAACAATTTTACACCTAAGGATATTTTTGATGTTCAATCGATAGGAATACACTTATACATCGTGCACATATTCTTGATTGAGTTTTATTACCTATTGGATTTGTTCACACCCATTCATTCCATATCCATGATTTGGTTGTCTTAATGTTATTCATGGTGTGCTTATTTTTGTAAATTATTTTTGTTTGAAAAATTGAAAATTCAAAAATAGTTTGTGGATCTTTTCAGTATTTCCTTTACATGCACGTAGTTTGATCCATATTTTTTATGTTTGTCGTGACGCTCCATGTTCGGATTGTTTATTTGTTTTCATGTCTATTTCGGTCAAATAAAAAGGGGGGGAACAAATTATGGGGGGATTTTTCATTATGGGGGAGATTTGATCATATTGATTGATTTATTCTTATGTCATTTCAAACTCGATGCGTCACAAACGTATTTACTTTGTCTCATGTGTGTAGGTACGAAGATTGATGATCATTATGTTGCACATATTGATGAGAAAATCTTAAAGGTTTGAAGATTTGAAGTTGAATATTTTTGAAGAAAAGTTTCAAGACTTGTACAGTTGATACATTTTTACTTTTGGGTTCATGGGAGGGTATTAAATTTGTATATGCATTTTAATTTGATAATTGAGATGTTTTTATTTTGTACCATCATAGACATAGGGGGAGATTTGTAAGGACATTATTTTACATTGTCAGTTCACAATTGAGTATGTTGTATACCGCTACAACTGTCGAAGAATTATTCAAGTTCATTCAAGCATCGAGACGGATCCGAATATCAAGCTTCTTCAATATTCAAACCTATGCAAGATGAATTTTGGTGAGAATGTATTTAAGTTCCTTTACGGTTCATTTAAAAGTGTTTGAGATGTTTAATTTTTTTTGTTAAATATTTTTTGAATTCATAATGTCTAAATATTTTGTTCTCGGACACCTTTTCGTAGAAAAATCATAACTAATTCAAAAAAAATATGAAACAGGCGGCCATGCGTTCATATTGAAATTCTCTACCATTATGACCTAAAATCTCATTTGATAGGTCGTTCGAACAACACCGTATGTTATTCAAATGACAACATGTCCCGCGAAGTATACTTATCGTTCAAATGATAGTCTATTTCATTAAAATGACATGTTGTTTCGTTTAAGCTATTCACCCCCTTAAGTTTTTTTTATAAATAGGATTCTCCAACTCCATTTTTTATAAGAAGACCTGCGATTTTAAACAGAGACGAAACTGCTTCTGCAAAATTTTTTAGTCTTTTTCTTTAAGGACTTTAAACCTTTTGTTTTTCAATTAACAAAACATCCCAATCTTTTGTGAATATCTTTGGAACCTAAGATACAATCTTGTTGAAGTTTACTCTTATAGGGAGGATAATCGACACCGATATTTGGACTGCGTGTCCACGTGGATTCGTTGCATGTGGATTCATTGCTGAAGACTACAGTCGTTGACGTTCGTTGCGTGTGGATCTTTGCTGAAGATAGGACTATGATTCTTATGGGTTCGCTGCGTGTGGACTTACTATTGAGGACACCGACTGACACTTGAGGGTATTTGTGTGTCAAAAATCTATTTCATTATAACCGTGTAAGTTGTGATTTACAATTATAGTGGAATAAAAGATTTTACCTTTGTGGGGGACTTTTCCTCATATTGTGACTATCCTATAATGTGATTTCCTTTGCATGCTTATTGCTTTATGATTTCATATCACGTAGATGCATGTGTTTGGACTGAATTAAAATTTGGGTTTCATTAAAACTGGTTTGGTTGACACACAATTAAAATTTATTTATTTGAGAAGTTAAATTTATTTCACTGTAGCACTCTCAGAACTATATTCACCTCTAATATATGCAATTTGTATTTATGGTTCGAGAGAGATATATAATCAACTATCCTTTATACAATACATGATGTAACAGGACATGATAGAAGAGTACGCATGCACCGTAGGTCTATAAGGACATAGTCCGCCAGAATTAGTATATCGTGTACCGCTATAAATCGTCTGAGGATTGAGAAGATTTCATCTACACAAGACGAATCCGAATTTCAATAAGACTTCAACATTCAAAACCGACAAGTACAAATTTGGTAAAATGTGTTTTAGTTCCATTTACATTTTACATAAAAAGTGTTCGGATATTTTTATAAAAGATAAAATATTTTTCTACTTATGAAAAATGAATTTTGAAATGTTTTAAATGATTTTAATCATAAATGTTTTGGATAAATGTTTTCAGATTCATAAGAGTTTTAGTGTTAAAAGTTTCCAAATATTTTAAATCTCTGCTGACGAATCTCGAACTTTGTTCATGGTCGTTCAAACGAGATAAGACCTCGTTCGAACGACATTGTTTTTCATTCAAACGACCGAGTTAAATTCTGACACGTCACCGCCTTAAATGTTTTTATATATAGGGTGTCAGATATCTGTATTTTGTGTGGAGAAAACACTGGTTTTAACAGAATCCGATTTTAATGTTTTTTGGTGTATTCTCCATCTTTTTGAGGGTTCAAAACCTTATTTTTACAATTCACAAATCCTAGACTTTTTGTGTGAGTTATTTGTGGAATCCAAAGCATAATTTTTCTGGGAATTTTGTTTCTAAATCTAGGTACCTTGGAAAGGTACTGGGCTGTCCATAGGTGCCACTTGTGGGAGGTATTGGGATGATCGACTGCGTGTCATAGGGAATGATGCGGTGTTCCTAGGCTTATGACTACGAATCGACACCCGCATGTATTTTGTAAGTCAAATTATATTTTCGCTATAATCCGATTGTAAATCATTCCTTTACAAAATATAGTGGAAATAAAAGGTTTTGCCCTGAGGGAATTTTTTTCCTGAATTCTATCTTTGTCATCTTGTTCATCGCATAATTTAATTTAAGATTTGAATTGATACGTAGATGCATATGTAAGGGCTGATTTAATTGGTATTTGCTTTGAGCAAATTTAGACATCCAATTAAATAAGTTTAAGTTGGAAATTGTGAATTTCTTTGAATCAATATCGCACATGACATCTTTACAAGGTCTCATCCTAGGGGTTCCGTAGTAGAATATATATATAATAGAGTGATAAATATGTATATACTTGTTATTTATTCTACTGTGCATAGTATGCACGCATCGCAATTTATCCTTTGGGTCCCGTGTTAGTATATATACTATTAGTGTGATAAATATATATATACTTGTGGTTATTTTACTTTTTTGGCTTAGTAGATGAGAAAGATAAGAAAATCTAAAACAATTTACGTATGTGGGAACTTAAATGACTAATGAAATATTCATAAGTGGTTAATCGATATTGAGAATTCGGTAACGTATTATTTAGGTAATAGGGGTGGGCATGACGAGTTAGTATGTTTAGTAAGATATTTGAGTCTGACTAGTTAGGAGGGATATCATAAGTAGGACGGGTTAGAAATATGCGTTAGGCGTGCACATTAGTTAAGAGGTGAGAATCTCAAGTCAAAGTAAGACGATGAAACATGCATATAATATCTTCTAATTATGCATTTTAAATACTTGCTAAATTGTTTAAAATATTTTCACTTGGGCTTTGACCCGTTTCTCTTAAACTACTTTCTCTTGTACAATCCATTTTAGGTGTCCAGCCACACGGACATCGGGCATAGGCTATTGGATGATTTGACGTGCTGCAGATATTGTGGAAGTTACAGGTCCTCAATATTAGATGCCTCAACATCTATCCTTTCATTTTCTGATGTAGTAATTCGTAGTTATGGAACGTTTCCCATTCTTAGTTATTATTCATTTATGAGACATTGTAATCTTTTATTTCATTTCATGGGATTTAAATTTATTATTCGATTAGTTGTATTGAGACATTTGAACTGGGTTGTTTATTCCAGTATTATTTATTCAGTCAAATTGTTTCTCATTTATTATTGTTGTATTCATTAGTATGGTGAACGTGATCAATGGTTTAAATGGTTCAATAATATGTAAATGTTTTAAAGTTTTTTGACACTAGATTAATTAATTATTAGGTGATTAATAAGTGTTTTTTACAGTGATGCTACGAATGAAGCAACTAGATATTCTAATTTAATGTAATAAAGGACTGATTACCCGGTATTTAATTAGGCAGGGTGTCACTGGTTCTATAAGAGCATCAAATTCCAGAGTCTTTAGGATCTATGCGACTTATTACGTTTTAGCTTAGCGTTCTTTGATATAGAGCTTCATATAGGATTATTGTATTCCTCTACATGTGCGATTTATGCTCTCTTGCGATTTAGTATAGTTGACACAATTCATATGCAAGTTCAATTGGGCTTCGTACACCGAGTAACATGGGATGACCAACAAGGGTTGTTAGAAGGACTGTAGGAGAAGAGGAATAATAGAATCTATGGAGTATTCGGGGAACGGTGATCATGATAGGTGTCACCGAAATTATTATCTAGGAAGAAAATAAAAGGGACAAGCACTGAGGGGAAATGAATTCCCAAACACCGTAGTAGATAATAGTAGTGCAAATTCAGACTCACCAAATGTAGTCGACAAAGGAGAGAGTCGGGGTAACTATTTCGAAGAATCACCTATAAGGATTTGAGAAAGAGATGAAGTAGATGTGTCAATGGAAGGAGAGAATCCAAAGGAAATGGTGTAGGGTGGAGCGCGGTGACACTCAGAATTAAATTTTGGGCAAAATGTTTAGCTTATAGGAGAAGCATAGAGCATTCATAGACAGTCACCACGTCTAAAGTAGTATATATAGAATTAAATGAGATATTGGGTGCAGTTTGACCATAATATCTTCCATCTACTATTCAAACAGAGATGCGAATGGAATTACGAACTTATCACAAGTAGATCAGGTAAAGAGCGACCGTAAAAGATAAGTTAATTTGTTTAGCAAACTTCAGAACCAAAGAAGGGTATATAGGTAATAAAAAGGGTTTGTAAGTTGAAAATCGACTCGTGGGTAGAATACACAAGCATGAATGGGAGATACAACTAAGGTGACTAGTGCCGATATCGTCAAAGTCGTATGTGTACAAGGGTACATCAATGCTTCCAGGAGAAGGGAGTCAAGAGGATGGGAGAATCTAAACAAATAGAAACACTAAATTTAATGGTACCAATGAGGCACCATAAGAGGGTATACCCTATAGGGGACCCATTTAAATGCTGCAGATCATTTAAATTCTTACCAAATGAAGGTAGATTTAGTTAAGGTTGTCAAGGCCAACAATAAGTTCCATTGGGCCAGCAAAGCCAAAGGGACAATGGGGGTAGCGATTGGGGATAAGACTATCAGGTCCGGGAGAAAG
Source organism: Sambucus nigra (assembly GCA_949130495.1). Taxonomy (NCBI): domain Eukaryota; kingdom Viridiplantae; phylum Streptophyta; class Magnoliopsida; order Dipsacales; family Adoxaceae; genus Sambucus; species Sambucus nigra. The sequence goes on from OX422208.1 coordinate 593,201,980, forward strand.
ACACCCCGACATGGACATGGGGCCAAAGACAGGGAAATGACACATGAAAGGTGTCCTATTTATGGAGAGTAGGGTTGCTTATATGAAACATGTCCACATTAATAAAGTGAGATCGGCCAGACTGGTAAAATAGATAAAAACGATGCCAGTGGTTCACAACAGCAGGAGGAGTGAGATTTTTTATGGGAGAATAAGTCTAGGAGATTTATACCCATAGTTACCACCCTAAGAATGATGGGTTTAGGCATGACTAGTGGAGTCCTCAGCAGTAGTAGTATTTCGTTGTCTTAGGGTCGTTTGAACCAAGGAAATAAATGGGGAGGCCAACAGAGTTAGAGCTAGAGGCAGGAGAGTATCTCTGCTAGTTATTACAGTCGTGGAGATAGGGACTGCATGAAGAAAGATTGCCCAAAGCGAGGTTAGGGGAAAACTATAGGATGAGATCCTGAATATACATACAACCATTGTAGTAACTCACGGGGCAGTCCCGGTACAAGAATGATTCTCAGGACCCTTTGACCAAGCAAGCTAGATTAAAAATGGAGATAAAATATTTATTTTATCCATGTGAGAATGGGATTAGGATGGGTGACATGGGTGCATCACAATATATGATTGTTAACACTAAAACTCGAGTGTTAGTCAGGTTTAGTGGGTGCGCTGACAGTATTAGCCTTATAATCTATGCAATTAACGTTGGGTAACAAGACTTTTTGTATCAACTATGGAGAGAAGCAGGTGTGGACACTAAGAGAAAATTTTATATTATGTAACGATTTTTCTCCTTTGACAATTATAAGAGGAGAACATATATTGTTTTTGTGTAATCGTTATTTTAGAGAAAATATTATTATTTTTGCGAGGTATCACCTAAAAGAGGGTTGAACATATATATGTGTATATGTTAAAAATAGTGTGTAGTAGACTTCGGTGTGAATGTTATCTAGTTATATTTGATCTCGATGAGTAGGGACGTTTATTGATGTGATTTAGGGTATACTGGCTCTTATCGAGTAGAGAGATATAACTCGTGATTTATTTTCGCTAAGAAACTAGTGATAGTAAGAGAGCCGTGATATATGTGGACTTTTTTAACATAAAAGTGGACGGATATACTATTATGTCAAGAGTCAAGGATTTAAGGGTGCGTGATATAGATTGAGGACTTAACGGATCTCAACGACCGATAATGTTAGAGAGTAGTGTATCAGGGGGGTTTCTTATTTAGATTTCGCTTTGCGAGACGAGGGAATTTTGGTCTTTAGTATATGAATTTAGTACCCTAGTTATTGTACGTATACAAAATTGTAACCGAGATTTAATATCTATAATATGATTTGAGGTCAGTAAGGCTGTATAGCGTGGATGCGAGAAATATTGTGGAATCTTTAGAGCACGAGTATATCGGTGAGGAAACCAAAAGAATAATTATGTTGCGATTAGTAGGTTGATCAATTATAGCCTTGATGTATAGTCATGCTAATTATGTGAAAATTAATTTAACACAAGTCTATTGCATTTAGTGATATTGTACAGCAATGCACGGGACATAGGGCGTATGGGCGCCCTAGTTAGTTGAGATTTGCAGTATCACTCACGAGGAGTAAACGTGGAAATTTATCAAATAAACGTAGGCGCATGAGAAAATGAGACAAAGATAATGTAGTGTCATTGAGAGCGAGGCGAGTCACCAAAAATCGAAGAATAGTCGGAAATGGGTGATTATAGTGCTGAAAAGGACACAGAATGTCATTTTAGATTTTCAAGAATAATTAAGAGATACTTTGTGAAGAAGGGTAATATGCTGGGAGCTTCTTCAGAACTAACTGAAGGTGTAAAAGTTTGGCGTGAATAGTCGGGTATGATTGCAGACATATTCCATAAACGGAATAATCACTAGTTTGAATGGTGGAGTATAGACAGTTGGACTAAGGAGTACCATTAGTGAAAAGGTACTAGGTACAACGTAATGTTTCCAAACTTTGGAAAGTTGTGGAAATGTATGTGTATTAGGATCGAATGAATAATGGAACTTACACATGGGGGTATTAGGGTTTTTCCCAGTAGAACCGTGAGTAGAGAGGCTCACAATAATGACAAAAGGGGATGAAATCGCAAAGTGTTACGTAGACACCAAGGTGAACTGGTAGATTTAATGATGAAATGTTTTCATATGTGATGACTAAAGTGAATTAGTCACTAGATGGGATGGTAAGGGAAAACCGTTGGATTGAAGAATACCGTGAGTAGAGCTAACGGGAACGACAAAACAACATGATTGATATAGTAAGATTACATGGGGTGCCACTTGAGGTCGTCTTCGACAGGGAAAAAAATTTTGTGCCTCAATTTTGAGATAGTGTCCAAGAGGCCATGGGTACGGAGTTGCGATTACGTATGGCCTATCACTCGCAGACTGATGGGCAGATCGAAAGGACGAATCGAATGTTAAGGGATTGTTACGGATGTGCGTCCTTCATTTTAGGGGAGGTTGGAAGCAGTACCTTCCATTGGTGGAATTTATGTACGATAACTCCTATCAGTTTACTATTGGTGTGGCTCCATTTAAGGCATTATATGTTAAGGATTACAGTTCTCCTGGTTGTTGGATAGAGGTGGGGGACTACAAGCTACTCGGGCCATAGTTGATTCAGGACAATATGTCTGGGATTGAGATGATTCGTGGTCGTATACTGGTATCCCATCACATGTAGAAAATCTACGTCGAAGTTAAGTGATTCTTTCGAGAGTTTGATGTGGGGGATCGGGTACTACTGCGCATGTGTCCTATAAAGGGGATAATGAGATTTGGGAAAAATGGAAAGTCGGCGCCGAGGTATGTTGGGCCATTCCCTATTATCGAGTGGATTGGGCCAGTGGCGTATAGACTCGGGTTGCCTGAGGACTTGCATCGTATTCATGATGTGTTCCATATTTCTTTGTTGAGATGATATCTCCGGGATTAATTGGCTCACTCTTATTTTTCTATGGAGGATATTTACTTACAACCTGATAATTCATATGAGGAGAGACCGAAGTCTATCTTAGAAAATAGCGAGAGGAGATTGAGGTCAAAGGTATTTCCACATGTGCGTGTGTAGTGAGAACATCATAATGTCGAGGAGTCTACTTAGGAGCACGAGGATGAGATGCACGAGAAATGTCCAAGGTTGTTCTTACCAGTGATAATTTATTTTCCAAATTTCGGGATGAAGTTTTATTATAATGGGAGAAGTATGTAACACCCCATATTTTAAATTATTTTTAAATAATGCCTTAATTAATTTAGATATGGGAAATAAATTGATAATTAATCTGAATTAAAATAAATATTAACTAGAGAGGCAAGGGTTAGTATTTGTTGATGTCAATTATATTGAATATTACTTAGTGAGTAAAGTAATATATGATTAAAAATTTATTAAAATTGTCGCGAGTACGACAGCTATAATAATTAAGTCAGGATGTGCATGTCAGTCGTGTCAGGACCCAATTTAATGAGATGGAAAATTGATTATTTTTAAGTCATCCAAATGGTCATTTTGAGTGTGCCAAAGTGTCCGTAAGGGTCAGGATGGTCTGAAAAGGCTATCCGGGGGTTTAGTTTGGGTCCCGGGGCACTTTTAGGCCATACCGGCATCCCAGAAGGGGTATTTTGGTCATTTGTATTTTTGGAGTAATTAAACCCACGGATTTTCTAACTATTAAAGGTCTCAAAAGAGAAGGTAATTAGGTCTAGTTACATGAAAAGTTAAGAGAAGCCAAAGAGAGGCCATAGGAGGAAGAGGGGAGAAATTCCAAGGCTAGAACCACCTTCTTGCACCACCACTACCACCGGATTTTAGATCGAAAAGGGAGAAACACCATTGGGTTCATCTTATTCAACGGATGAGAACTACATTAAAGAGTCAAGTGTATAATCTTGCAAATTTATTGCATATATAATATCCATGTTAAAATAGGTTGAATTAATTATGAAATTCATGTGATTTGAATGAACTTTGGAAGACATATGTCATTATCTTAGGTGAAATTGATATCTAATAGGATACTCCATGTAGGTAGTATGAAACCCACAAAATTATGTTGAATCTTTATGAAGAAAGTCAGATTTTGATGGCTACAATTGAATTGCTGAAAAATTTCTTAAATTCGAAGAAGTCCATGAAATTGGATAAATTAAACCATCGTCTTAGAGACTGTTTTAAGACGTTATGGAGACAAAACTTGCTATTATGTCCATGAAGCCTTGTAGAAAATCCCGTTTTATGCATTTCGTTCTCTGATACGTTCTTTCCAAAATGACTCCGAAATGCCTCAAAACTTCCTTTTAAAAATCAGGGCGGATTTGTGGGGTAAATTTTAAGAAATGTTATTTTTAGTTATTATTTCGTTGGAGGTTGCCTAGATTGATTGATTGTGATTGTTATTCTATAATAAGGATATTAGGCCTACAGTGGAGATTAAGTTTACATAAAGTGAGACGTATAAATATTAGTATAATTGATCAAATATCTGTTACTGATAAATGAAGGAAAATTCGAAAGGTGTGATGTAGTGATGAGTGAAACTAGGTTTATGAGCAGTAGTGACAATGGGAATAATTTATGAAAAAAAAAATAATGAAGGGGTAACTTGGTTCCTCAGAGTTGTATGAAAATTCATAAAAATATGATGAGAGGTATAATTGAAATTCAATAATACATAGGATATTCAAAAGATAAATATACTACATATAAGTCTTGTTATATGGGACATGTGTATACCTATATCGACAATATAGGTATAGCTATATCGACATATATATATATATATATAAAGGAGGAGGGGGTTTTGCCACATCATACAATTTTTTCCACATGATTTAACCACATCATATAATGGAGGTTGGAGTTTTGCCACATCATATAACTTTGAAGATAAAACCTATATAAACAGGTTTGTGTATCTAATGCACCCACACATGGGTCCCACCCATGCTGTCTTGATCCGTGACCCTCCGTTTAACAATTTGACATTGCACACTTTAATTTGAATATCAAAGCAACATCTTGAGAAAACAACATCTTGAAAAAACCCAAATCCACATTCAGTTTACTCCTCTACCACAAACAACATCTCTCTCTCTCTCTCTCTCTAAAATCCAAAGCTTCCCAGGTGAGTATTTGCTCTATACATATCACGTCATGCACACAGTTATAATTCATAGTATCAATCTTTGATTTATATCTTTGTTTTTAAATCGGATTTGTAGATCAGGGTTTCAACCTTGATCATTCTATCACCTTTATCTTGGCTCACTCTAATTTTCAGGTATGATCTATGGTTTTAGTTCCACCATCATTCTAATTTTAAGGTATGCTCTATTTTAAGGCAAAACAGAGTTCAAACAAAACTCGTTTAAAACTCGATGGCTTCCTCTTTGTACACAGCTTCAACAGATGACTGGAAACGTAGATGAATGGTGGGGGGCGGTCACGTTAGATCATTGATGGAGAAGGAGTGAACGGAAGGGAGGGGAGGATAGGGAGAAGAGTGGCGAGAGAGCAGATGACTGATTGGTAACTTAGATGACTGGAAAATTACAAGTCCTACCTGTGTTGATCTCGGCGAGGAGAGGAGTTTGATCTCGACGATGACTGGAAACTTACAAGTCCAGAGATTAGTCCGACAATCTCAGAAGTCGACTGATGTTGATGATTTCTCGGTTTGGATTTAATGAGATTGGTGATTGGATCGCCAATGGTATTGTATTACATCTCTTGGTAATTTTGGTTATTGTTATTTATGTGATAACGAGTATATTACCGAGTTACATTTAGATTTAGTGATATTCTCCATATGAACATAACGAACTCCTAGTCGATCATAACAATATTCTCACAAATTTTTTGACATAAATATATTCCCGACAACTCCCTGCTCGTGGAAGAGCAAAAGCTAAGGGGTGATTGGTTTCAACCAAAAAATTGAATGATTTATCACAAAAGATATTTGATTTGTGTTCAGTTGACTTTGGGTATTTGGCTTTGGGGTTTGCTGATTCTTTTGCAGATTTGTTAATGGGTTTGAGATTTGTCTATGGGTGCCTATCTTTTTTGATTTGTTGGTTGGCTTGAGAATGTGGGTGGCAATTTGTTCGTGGCTTGCTATTTGTTTGCCAATTGTTTTAGATTTGGTTGGCCTTAGATTTATTAAATATACATATTTTTTGCGATTTTCAAAATTATTTTTTCTTATTTTTTCATTTAAAAAAATATTAATTCAGTTTACAAGATTTAAAAAGTACTTATTAAGTTTTTCTGATTTGTTCTTTTATGTCCCAAAATTGGTTATTATATTAATTAAGTTTTTCCTTTTTTTGTCCCAAAAATTTAAAAATGTTTATTCAATTTTTTAGATATTTATATAATTTTTTATTAATTTTTAATTTTCATGTTTGAGGGATTTTTTTGTATTTGATGCTTTTTTTATTTACTTTTATTAGAATAAGCGCATACGCAGGCTTCAGCATTCCTCGATTTTCTCTTTCATTTCGTTTATTTTGTTTGGTTATATGTCATCTACTCAAAGATATGTTCACGGGCATCTACTCACGCAGTTGATACTTTTTTTTTGTTTTTTTTATTATCTGCAGAAGGCAGGTCTCTACTGTGTTCAAAATTTGTGCACATGGCTCAAGGCTGGAAGATGCATACGTGGCTAATGCGCAATAGTCAGTGATGGGCATCTTCTAAATATCAGAATTCAAAACCAAATTATTATTAAGCACTGGATGTCTTTTTTTTTTGGGGGGGGGGGGGGGATAAAGTCTTTTTGTTTTTATCCATAAAAGTCCAATGTTTATGACAAGTTTGAATTCATGATAGAAAAATTCTATTGTGACCGAATTTTAGACAAACTTTTCCCAGACACACTGACGTGGCTGCTTGCTATTGCTTGGTTTTTGGGGTCCACGTCAGTGGGACCTACAAACCAAACAATAACACGCCACCACGTCAATGTGTCTGGCAAAAGTTTGTCTAAAATTCGGTCACAGTAGAATTACTCTTCATGATATGTTGGATGTTATTGATGCAGAACAACTGTTATTTATTTTTTAATTTTACTAAATTTCATTTAACTGTTTATTGTTTCTATGTCACTTCACTATCACTGTTAATGCGTATTTGCACCAAAATAATATAATGTTGAGGTTATGTTGCACCAAAATAATTTCATGCTTTATTCAATTTTGTTTTCAGGCTTTTAAATTTTAATAGTTTCATGCTTTTATTTTCATCCACCGTTTTATTTTTTATTGTGTTATCGGCACGAGCAATTTTAATGTTTCATGTTAATCCGTTATTATCGATTAAGGTAATGAATTATTTTGAATCTTATATCGGTCGACATATTAGCTCATTTATACTTATGATTAGGTTGCAAAAAGATTAGGCACTCCAACATTTTTTCTTATTTTACTAAAATTAATGGGTTCTAATGGTTATTAACGATTGAAGCGGGTTAACGCAATCCGAATCCGTTAACGATCTGAAGTGTCGTGCTTTTTTTTCAATCTAATCATTATAACGAAATCTCAAAACGCTTTTTTCAACCGTGCTTGGATGTAATCAATGTGAGTAAACATTTGGATTGTTTACCCCCTAGTATATATATATATATATATATATGTTGTGTGTATACCTATTGCATGATTTCTTATGTGTATGACATACCTACGCTACTTGCTATCTCGTGAGGTTTTTGCATCGGGACAGTCGTATCCTGATGAGCTTTTAGGGGAATTTTGACTTGTACCTCAGAATATAAAACAAAGGAAAGGCATATCTGTGAGAACGATAAGTTGGCAGTCATATGGGTGCGTATGTTATGCACGTAGCCCATATGCTTGGAACTATATTCTCTAATATATGTGATTTGTATTTATGGTTCGAGAGAGATATAGAAGCAATTGTCCTTTATATTGTGCGTGATATACCAGGACATGATAGCAGAGTATGCATACATCACAGGTCTCAGCCTAGGACTGCCGTAGTAGTAGTAGTAGTAGTAGTAGTATATATATATATATATATATATATATATATATATATATATATATATATATAGTGATAAATATGTATATACTTGTGATTTATTCTACTTTATGTAGTATGCAAGCACCGTAGCTTAGCCTTTGGGTGCCGTGTAAGTATATATAATATGAATGTGATAATTATATATATACTTGTGGTTATTCTACTTTGTTCGCCTAGTAGATGACAAAGATTATAACATCTAAGACAATTTAAATATGTGGGAGCATAAATGACTAATGAAATATTAATAAGTTGTTAATCGATATTGAGAATTCGATAACGTATTATTTAAGTAATACGGGTGGGCATAACGAGTTAGTATGTGTACTAAGATATTCGAGTATGACTAGTTAGGCGGGATAGCATAACTAGGACGGGTTAGAAATATGCGTTAGGCGTGCACATTAGTTGAGAGGTGAGAATGTCAAGTGAGAGTACGAGGATGTGACATGCATATAATATCTGCTAATTATGCATTTTAAATACTTGCTAAACTGTTTTAAAATATTTTCACTCGGGCTCTAACCTATTTCTTGTAAATCTATTTTTTCTTGTACAATCCATTTTAGGTGTCCAAACACAGGGACGCCTTGCACAGGCTATTGGGTGATTTGACTTGTTACATGTATTGTGGATGTTATAGGTCCTCAATATTAGATGCCTCCACATATATCCTTTCATTTTCCGATGTAGTCATTCGCAGTTAGGTCACGTTGCCCATTCTTAGTTATTATTCATTTATAGGACATTGTACTATTTTATTTCAGTTAATGGGATTTAAATTTATTATTCGATTAGTTGTATTGAGACATTTGAATTGGGACATTTATTCCAGTATTGTTTATTTAGTCAGATGGTTTCTCATTTATTATTGTTTTATTCATTAGTATGGTGAGGTTGATCAATGGTTTAAATGGTTGAATAATATTTAATTATTTAAAGTTTTTTTACAGTAGCTTAATTAATTATTAGGTGATTAATAAGTTTTTTTCGATAATGATACTATGAATGAACCAACTGGATATTCTGATTTAATTTATTAAAGGACCGAACCCAGTATTTAATTAGGTGGGGGTATCACAATAGGCTAATGGTGCAACCTCACCCATGATCCAATGTTGTGTTCTTAGTTGCTGATTTTCTTGGATTAAGTGTCGGGTGTACATGCTCCCTCTTTCATCCCCGGTAATATTCAATCGTCTTGGTATTATTATTAATTTGGTTTGGAATTTTCTTCCAAAACAATGTAGTATGCGATCATTCTATTATTGCTGTTGGTTTGGTATCAGAGATTGTATGGTTCACCACTTTTATGTTGAAATATTTATTTACGTATTCAATTTTCATTTTTCATTTATACTGAGAATGTTTCCAAATATTTTTATTCACCTGAATTGTGTGTTAGACCTGACCAATCTATTTCTGAATTTTATGGGGTACCACATTACAACAATTGAAAAATGTCTTTCTCAAAATTTATTTTATGTCTAACCAATCACCCCAAGAATTTTTCTATTTCCACCCTTTCATTAGCATATTTTATATAGAATTCATGTACATGACTTAATAATTGAAGACATATCTAAGGTTATATATTTGAAATTTGGAGTTTGAATTATATGCTGAACTACTAGAAAATTTAACTGGAATCAAATCCTAGAATAGAGTTCTATCATGTTGGGTGTAATTAGTTATAGCTAAATTGTGATTAATGGTTTTAATCAAGAATTAATGTCTAATTTTGTAGAATTATTGGTTATGATTATAGAAAGAGTATTATTGAATAAATTTGCATAAATTATAAGAAAGATTTTATTCATCAAAGTTAGTGTTCTTGTGCATAATATATAATTGTGCAATTTAATTAAATTTTTGAATGTGCTAATCGTATAATTTAAAATTTAGTTATACGAAAAATATAATCTCTTGCACTTAGGATTAATAATTAAATCATAATAGTGAGAATGGGATGATATTAGTGAATTGCGACTCTATGGAATTTACATGAAGGTGGTTCTTATTAGTGGGAAAAATTATTTAAGATCCATATATTTTACTTATTAAGGGTGGAATTAGATTTTATGGTTGTTATTTGGTTGAATTGGGTGGAAAAGTGTGAATTTTTGAAGTACGTGTTTGAGGATTTCGGGGTATGTTTTTCCCTAGTTCCAAGGCCAGATCGATCCAGTCTAGGTCAAAATTTATTTGGGTGGACTAGTTTCGATCATTATAGGTGTTTGGATGTATTGGTTATGATCATTCAGTGATTGGATCTAGGTTCTTGTTAATGATCATTGGATTATTGTTTGGGACCAGTGGGGGTTCTTTATTTTGGTTAGAAGGCATCATTAGATGTTAGGTTTATTGGAATGTTGCAAGAGTTTAATTACTTATTAAGGTTCAATGGGTAGTGGTCCGATTAGGGAACTGAACTCAATCATGTTTAAATATGTTTTGGACCACTAAAATGGCTTTGGGAAGGGTATAATTTACTTTATATCTTTAGGTTATGTGATATACTTATAAAAATCTAATTAACAGTTTGTAATCCTAGACATTTAGAGGAGATCACAATACATTTTCGGATAACGTGGACCTGCTTATATGATATAGGTCATGTGCGCTTACTTGTATGCTATTATGGGTGCGAACTCAGAAACTCTGTTCATAGGCTTGTAGTGACTCTACTAAGTCATGGATTCTAACACCCTCCCCGAGTTTTTAACAATGCCCGTCTAATTTGGAAACTTTGTATGACCCATTTGGGCTCTGGACTAGGTAAGGTGGACCATAAGTCAAATTTGGGTAACTTAGTGTCCCTGCTGCAGCTGAATTGGAGTTTTTATGGACTAAAATTGATGTAGAGATTTTTGGGAGTCATTTGAATGAAGGTCACTGTCGTTCAAATGAGATAGGGGTTGTCATTTGAAAGAGATTCGAATGAACTTCTAGAGACTGAGAAATGCTCGATTTCCCTTGCACTCTAGAATCTTGGTGAAAATCTGACATTCGAATGAGGTGCACCGTCGTTCGAACGAGGATTGCTTTCCTATTCTAAAGAAGTGTATGTCTTATCCCTTTTCACCCTATGATTTTTCCTCATTAGAACTCTCGATCGAACGAGAGATGATTTCTTTCAAACGAGGTCCAAAGTCGTTTGAATGGCCATAGGAAATATTAAAATTTTGCACATTTTGATGTGATGTCACGATCTGGATCATCGGATCAGATGATGTGTCAAGCTCTTAGTTCATCTAATCAAAATGTGAGATAAAGATATGATGGACCAATGGATAAAGGATTGAGTTTAGGGGTATTTTTAGGATTTAACCCTTATGGTTTTTGGGGTGTTTGTATGAGACATTGGCTAATTTGTGGCATTCCCAATCAGATTTTCTCTCTCTCTCTCTCTCTCTCTCTCTCTCTCTCATGGAGGTCTTCCTCCACCAATCACCACACATTACACTAGAACTAGAATCACTCCACCGAAAACTACCATAGTTTAACCCTTTCCCACCATATGTAATCTTATAAAATCCATCTACACCATTGTTGGGAAAAGTTATGGATTTTGGAGAGAAGATGAAGAAGAAATTAATGAGTTTGAAAGGGGTTTCATGGATATTTAAAGGAGAAAGTTAGTGGATTTAGGCAACCTCTTTACGTCCACTTTAGGAGGTGGGAAGTTACCATCTTTTTCTACATTCATTCTACCATTGTTGCAACTTTTTTGAGGTAGAAAACTCTACTCTTTACCTTAAGAATCTTTCATGGCATTGGTTTTATAGTTCGAGTTTGTAAGAGTATAATTCATATATGATTTAAGAAAGTCATTTCTTAGGTTTTTGTGTAAAATAATTTATAAATGATTCCAAGAGTTTTGGGAAAAATCATCTATTTCAAGAAATCTTGGTATTTAAACATCTTGTGGAATAAAATGTTAAAATAATATTTATTTTGTTGAAAACATTATATGAGCAAATTTTTAAGGGTTTTCTTGTGAAAATTGGAATTTTATAAAGTTAGACAATAATTATAGTTTTGAAAAAAAAACTTCTTTGGTCTTGAAAATCATGTTTATGAAATATTGTGAATTTTCTAGAATGAATAATGTGTAAAACTCATTCTTATGGATTTCTAGACTTAAAATCCATATTCTCATGTATATAAACTTATAGTATTTGACGATCAGCATATAAACAAGTTTAATGGAGGTTTTAGTGAGTTTTAACTTGAAATAAATAAAATTGAAATTTAAGGCCTTTAAGTGTGTTAAAAAGTGCAAAAAATATGATAAGTGTGTGCTTTCTAGACTATATGTGATGATAAGGGAAATTGGTGCTCTTCTTGTAAAGTAGTCTTAAAAATGCCAAATGATTTCTTTGAAAAAGAAAGTAATCAATTTAGGAGATTTTAACTTGATAAGTATATTACCCCAAAGTGTTAAATAAGTGTTAACGGGTTAAAACATTTAAGAAGATAGTGTGTGTAACTTAGTAATATTTTTAAAAAATAACACTTGCGAAAATGGAAGAAATGACAAGTTTGAAAAGATACGGGTAAACTATTATTTTACGTAAAGTGGAATATTTTTATGAAATAATAATGTTAGCGAAGGTGTTACACAAAATGGTCCTATATGAAAGTAATTTTTGGGGTAAAATCAACGCTAGTATATGGCAGATAAGAAATGGTGATTTTCAAAGTGTAACACAAGGAGGAGTGAAATCCCCTAGTTTTCGCTTCAACTGATAAAAGTGGAATATTTTGAACATTATATATATGTTAAAATACAATAATATAGACGCGAATGAGATCAGGAATAATTAATAAGGGCTCGTAGCCCTAGGATGAAAGACCCCAATTCAGTGGCTAGAGCATATAGTAGCATTGTAGTTGGTGTTAAGCCTGTTAAAGTATGAAACTATTTGGAGGATTTCGAGAAAAAGATAATGAAAAGTGGAACATGTCAAGAGATAAGTTATGTGGTGAATATAATAAATTACAACCTAACTTGAATGAAATTGATAAATGTTTTGGTTGAAAGATAATGTGGATAAGTAATATGAGAAATTAGCTAATGTCTATGAAATAAAGGAATGGTAAAGTGAAGTGATTAAGTGGGTAATTAATCACCGTAGGGATGTTTAACCCATAAATAACACAAGTATGTGTTTATGAGGTTTTTCAATGAAAAATCAGTATTTTCTAACAAGGTCCTTATGTGTGTTGAAAGGTGATTTTCAAGGAAAATACTAGGGTAAATTTAGTGTAAGTAAATGGGAAAATTTGGATCAAAGAAGTGCCTTTACCTAAACAAATGGTATTTTATTCAAAGTATTTAACCGTATGCGGTAAGTCAGGAAATAAATATCAAATCAAGTAAAAAGGGGTTCGTTTGTAAGATTAAGATGAATTAATCAGAACAAGTAATGTTTTTGGAATAAATGGTTTCATACATTACTGTGCGTGTGTGTGCATGCATGCATGCGTGTGTGTGTGTGTATACACACACACACACACACACACACACACACACACACACACACACACATGCAGTAATTTCATGTGCACATGGGAAAATGTGTTAGAGTCTCTTTTCTACCATTCGATTCTATATTACATTGTTGTATTTTCTCACTGGCATTCCGCTCATTCCCTCTTCTTTATTACGACAGGTTATGTGCGGTTCCATATTTTGAGAGAGTTACATAGATGAGAATTCCTTTTAATTTATGTTAGTAGCTTTGTTTGCTTGAATGCCAGGGAAGCTTCCTACGGGGCCCTCAAATAGCTTGATTTAAATTGGAATCGCATGTTAACAAGTGAAATGTTAATTAAGTAAAACTGGACTAGTAACATTATATAGGTTATCTTATCGTACATCATACCTAATGTTCAGGTCAGACCTGGTTGACCATGAGTAACCATAAATTCGGTCCAGGACTTTATAAATGGTATCAGATCTCAAGGTCCAAGGTTGTTTTCAAGAGTGACGTTGTGAGTTCGATAGTGGATCTTTGACGCCAGTGTTGGTTTTGGACTGGTCACGTTATACTGGTGATGATCTTGATTCGTGTCCTCAATGGTGGAGTCAAGGAAATTACCATGATGGGCAATTAATTGCTAAGTATTAAGTGGCCTAGTTAGTTACCATTGATAGTTCTCGACGCTTTTGATGTAGACGTGTTAGTAATTTGTAAGTTTCTGTGTAAACCATTAGTGGAGACTCAGTATTCTCTAGTGTGAGGTGCCTTGGTGTTAACTCTTAATGATGTGAGAGTCCTAGTAAGATGTTAATAAATATGAATAACATTCATCGAATTGGAGACATGGGTTGTTTAAAGTTAACTATAGAGGTTAGGTGACAAGAGTGTCATGTTTAAGGAATATTTATTTTTCTATAAGGATGCATTAGGTTCCTTGGTTAGGTACTTATGGGTAAGTAATAATGATAATGTGATTAGGTGAAATTGATCATTAGGGTAATGTCATGTTGTAAGAATTTGACAATTCGTTAGGTATATAGACATGTGTCGGTCATTACTTAAGGATGTGTTCTCAAGCCTTAGTTAATAGGATACTATCATTATAGGTAAGTGCCTTGGCACTAGTCAGTTGAAAGTTGTATCTCATAAGTTATGATTACAGTTACGGACCATTGGTTTTAAGTTTGTTACATGTGTAACAAGAATGAGTTGAATAGTCGTAGGAATGCACCCTTGGTAGCCTTCCATGATGTGGTCTAGAGATATGATATGACATTTGAGGAATATGATCCCTTTTTTACATTGATGATTTGGACGTAAAGGATCATAGGTTGTAGATGACATCCTATATCCTGATAGAATCCTTAGTAGTGTCAGCTTGCAGTTTAATGCATGGTTTGTGACATTAGTTGTTTGATAGGAAGCCCTTAGAGTACCCTTGGGACTTGTTGCGTGTGGTATTTGTGGGAATAAAAATTGACTTGTTATAACGCCTTAAGATGTTCAAACGATTACAGTTCTCCATGCATGGAGGCTTATAGGCTAATGTCTTTGGGAATATCTGCTAATCGCATAATGTATATTGGAAAATTGGTAGAGTATACTAGCTATGAGGAAATCATGTATGATGAAATCTTATTAGGTCCTTGTTGACAATTACATTGTGGTATGCTTGACAGCCCTAGAGAACTAGTTAAGTTCGGTATTATGGAGTGCATGTGTTCCGATGATGGTTGTTTTAATAGTCGTGTGATGATGTCAGGTTATTGTAAAAGCTCAAGGAGTCTATTCGTTTTGTTCTTGGGGATGTCACTTAACTTCGTACGAATAGGTGATGTATCATTCTAAAGGAAATTAGAGGTTTGCGTCATGATTGGATGTGAGGCATGGTTGTCATGTGATAATTAGGGTGGAACGTTTCGTACATAATTCTAACAAATACTAGAAAATGCATTAGAGAGTTAGATTGATGATCTCATCATTGAGGTCTTGTGAATTGCACCTAGATGGGATATTAAAGAACGATTAGGGTAGTGACATGTATTGATAGTATACGTTGTAATAACCCTAGTAGGGAATGGACTAGTTCTTGGCACGTTTTACCGATTCGGTGTGGTTCAGGATGTGTAGCCCTGTATAGTACTTGCATCCTTAAAGTGATAATGATGACTGGTGTGGTCGTCACATAGATTCAATTTGGGTAGAATTTAGAGATAAGCGTAGTGATGACCTTGTGATGGTGGTGGTATTAATAAGGTAAGTGTTTCACCAAATCAAGCATTTCCTAAAAAGATATTATGATACAACCACTATGAAATGAAGTAGACAGTACCTTAGGTGTTAGGTTGGTCACGATGTCACATTGACTAGAGAGATGGATAAAGTCAACATTGATAAAGGGATTTTCTATTCATCGGCTGGGACAGTACGTCTTGGCCAAAGATGAAAAGGGAGGGCATTACTCTTAAGGAGGGAGGCCCAATATTGACTTATCAAGGGACAATACGTTCTTATATTTCTTTCGTGTCCTAGGATGAATGGTTTATGATCCAATTTGTCGGGGATAATGAATTGAGCGAGGGTATATATCTAGGATAAGATCCAATGAGGACGTTTAGGAGGAGTCGTAGGCTTCAAATGTGTGGCGTAGGTTCGTATTTTGTAAACCATAGTTCGTTGCGTGTGGATGGTATTCTATTAAAATAATTATTTTTTCTTTCTGATTCATTGTGTTCATTCAGCTTTGGTAGTCGAGGAATGTGTCGCTCGCTTATGGTAGCAGAGGATTGCATTTTTTTGTGGTATGGTGCAATTTGGCTCAGTAGAGTTCGATTGGACCTCGTATAGTCAAAATAGTTTGGTAAGTGGGTGCGCCCTTGTGTAAAGTACCCTTTTGTATTGAACAGAGTTATGTGTATACTTGGATGTGCATTCGGATGTACGATTTCCTCATAGTAACTCTTTTCCTTAAGATTAGCGACCTTATGGATCAGCCAACATGGAAATTAGACTCCAATTATAAAAAAAAAGGATGAATATTTGAGGACATCGTATAGTGTTAGAACTCGAGGAAATATAATATATATCATTGTCTAGCCTCAGTAAGGAGATTAATAATATACGATGAGTGTCCCATAGTTGGACACTGGGAGTGATCCTAGGTCCATGTAAGGACCATGTGGAAAGGTATTAGTCGAATGCATAATACGTGACTTAGTTGGTATGTCGCTCCTTTGAGTCATTGACTAGCAATGGGAGGTTATCATAAAGTTTAAGTGAATTCATGTGGTCAGGATGATCCGAGAAATTGATACACTCAAAGTGTGTACTCCTAAGAGTTAAGATAATTTACGATGATGGGTGGGATATTAATTATGCTTCGGTTTACACTTGGTTTAGTGTCGACCAATTGGGACTGTTACTTTCGTATAAATACCAGCATGCCTTGGGTGTTAGTAAAGAGACCTTAGGACTTTATTGACTTTGATCACCAGGTAAGTGGAGACTCGAGGACTATTATGTGACTTTTATGGCTAGCCTGATAGTAAGCATTAGAATACGTTGCATATTGCGTTCGTTGGTGACTGCTCTGGTGAAAGAAGGTATGATGATTTCCTAGTGGTCGAAGATTTTGATAAGCAATCCTTCAAGGGTCCCTATGACTTAGAGTAAGGATTGATAATCCTGAAAATTGAGGAACTGGTGAGTTAAGAATTTCGATGATGAAATTCCCTAAGTAGGGCGCAATTTTAACCGTGGCCGTGTAATTTGGAGACATGGTTTGACCCATTTGGGCTCTAGACTTGGTAAGGTGGATCATAACTCAAATTTGGGTAACTAAGTGGCACTGGTGCAGTCGAATTGGATTTTTTAAGGACTAAAGTTGATGTAGAGATTTTTGGCAGTTGTCCGAATAAAGGTCATTATCGTTCGAATGAGATAGGGGCAATCGTTAGAACGAGGTTTGGACGAACTTCTAACCACTGTGAAATGCTCTATTATGCTTTTTCTCTGAAATCTTGTTTGAAATCTCACGTTCAAATGAGGTAAATAGTCGTTCGAACGAGGGGTGCTTTTTCGTTCAAACGAGGTGGATCTCTCGTCCCTTTTACCCCTACAATTTTTCCTCATTAGAACTCTCGTTCGAACGTGAAGGGATATCTTTTGAATGAGTTCTAAAGTTATTCAAAAGACCAGATGAAATTTTGAAAATTTTGCACGCTTTAATGTGTTATCACAGCATGGATCGTCATATCAGATAACGTGTCAAACTCTTAACGGCTAAAATCAAAACATGGGATAAAGACTTGATGAACTAATTGATAAAGGGATGAGTTTAGGGGTATTTTTGGAATTTAATCCTTAGGGTTCTTGGAGTATCTGTACAAGACTTTTGCTCATTTGGGGCATTCCAAATCAGATTTGGTCTCTCTCTCTCTCTCTAGCTCTTGCAGCTCTTCCTCCACGAACCACCACACACCACCCTAGAACCACCATCTCTACATCTAAAACCACCATAGTTTACACCTTTCCCACCATATGTAAGCTTATAAAACCCATCCACACCATTGTTGGTCAAAGTTATGGATTTTCGAGAGAAGATGAAGAAGAAATTCAGGAGTTTGAAATGGCTTTTCAAGAAGCTTTGAAGGAGAAAACTAGTGGAGTTAGACAACCTCTTTAAGGCCACCTTAGGAGGTAGTATGTTCCTTATTCGTTTACATTAATCCTACCATTGTTGGAGCTTCTTTGAGGTGGGAAACTCAACTCTTTAGCTTAAGAACTCTATTTTCCATAGCATTTATCTTATAGTTAGAGTTTATAGGACTAGAATACATATATGATTTAAATGATTCCAAGTGTTTTGAGAAAAATGATATATTTCAATAAATCTTGGTATTTAAAAAATGTGAAAAATATTTATTTTATTGAAAAAAATTATATGAGCAAATGCCTAAGGGTTTTGTAGTGAAAAGTGGGATTTTGTAAATTTAGACATTTATTCTAGTTTTGGAGAAACAAAAATTTCTTTGGTCTTGAAAATCATGTTTATGCAAATATTGTAAAATCTCTTGAATGAATCATGTGTAAAATTTATTCTTATGGATTTCTAGAATTAAAATCCATCTTCTAAAATATATAAACCTGTAGTATTTTGATGATTAGCATATAAACAAGTTTAATGGAGGTTTTAGTAAGTATGTTAAAAAGTGTGGAAAATAACATAAGTTTATGTTTTCAAGACTATATGTGATGATAAGGGAAAATGGTGCTTCCCTTGTAAAGTAGTCCTAAAAGTGCCAAATGATTTCTTTGATAAAAAAAAGTAATGAAATAATGATGTTTCAACTTAAGAAGTATATTACCCCAAAGTTTTAAATAAGTGTTAATGAGTTAATACATTTAAGAAGTTAGTGTGTGTAACTTAATAATATTTTTGGGATATAACACTTGTGAAAATGGAGGAAATGACAACTTTGCAAAATGCAAGGGTAAAATGGTAATTTTACACAAAATGGAACATTTTTATGAGAAAAAAAATATTGGAAAATGTGTTACACGGAATGGTCCTAAATGAAAGCTATTTTGGGGGTAAAATCAACAAAAGTGTATAAAGGATAAGAAATTGTGATTTTCAAAGTGTAACACACGGAGTGATATCCCCGAGTTTTGTCTTCAACTGGTAAAAGTGGAATAATGTGGAAAATTGATAAATGTTAAAACACATTAATATAGACTCAGAGGATACCGAGAATAATTAAGAAGGGTTCGAAGCCCTGGGGTGAAGACCCAAAATCACTGGCTCGAGCATATGGAAGAATAGCCAACGACGTGGAGCCTGCTAAAGTATGCGAATATTTAGAGAATTTCGAGAAAAATATAATGAAAAGTGGAACATGTCATGAGATGAGTTATGTGGTGAATATATGAAAAGACAACCTAACTTGAACGAAATTGGTAAATGTTCAGGTTGAAAGATAATGTGGACAAGTAATGTTAGAATTTAGCTGGTCTATGACATAAATGAATGGTAAAGTGAAGTGATGAAGTCGGTAATTAATCAACCAAAAATGTTTAACCCATAACTAACATAAGTACATATTTATGAGAGGATATTAATGAAAAATTATTATTTTCAAACAAGATCTTGCATGTGTTGAAAGGTGATTTTTAAAGAAAATATTAAGGTAAATTTGATGTAAGTAAATGGAAAAATTTGGATAATAGAAGTGCTTTACCCTAAAAACATGGTATTTTGTTCCAAGTATTTAATCGGTGCGTTAAATCAAGAAATAAATATTGAGTCAAGTTAAAAGAGGTTCTTTTATAAGATTAAGATGAATGAATGTGAACAAGTAACGCTTTTGAAATGAAACAATTCCATGCATTAATATATATATATATATATATATATATATATATATATATATATATATATATATATATATATATATGTGCGTGTGTGTGTGTGCGTGTACGAAGTAATTGCATGTGCACGTGGGTAAACGTGTTAGAGTCTTTTTTCTGCCGTTTAATTCTATATTGCATTGTTGTATTTTCGCACTAGGCATTGGGCTCATTCCTTCTTCGTTGTTATGGAAGGTTGTGTGTAGTTCTGTATTTTGAGAGCATTACACATGTAAGCATTCTTTTTAATTTATGTTAGTAGCTCTGTATGCTTGGATTTCGAGAACGCTTCATGCGGGTCCCTCATGTAGCTTGGTTTAAATTGGAATCGCGTGTTAACGAGTGAAATGTTAATTAAATAAAACTGGACTAGCAATATTATTTAGGTTGTCTCATCTCACTTCACACCTAACATTTGGGTCGGACCGAGTTGACCACATGTAACCAATAAATTCGAGCCTATGTGTTACATGGATTTTATGGGATACAAGTGGGACTGCATACTACACACTGCACCGATGATGATGATTGTTTATTGTTATATTATCCCAATCCTACATGCTGATGACGGTTTGTTTCTAGAGTTAGAACTATGTGGATTAATCCTTTCATGCAGACGTTGTTATGTGGTTACTTGGTTGGTGTGATGGCATATTGATTTTTCTTGTTGTTTATTTTTTAACTTTTAAGTGTTGGGATATCCTTTATCGAGTCAAGACTAGCTTATATGGGTAGACCTTTGTGAGTTATTTCTTGTAGCCCATGGGGTGCCCCAGAATTTTGTAATGGTGGTCCATGTGAGTTCCCTATATCCTATGTTGTTGATATATTGATGGGTCGTGTGCATGACTTACATATTATTAATTTATTGACACTTTGTGTGCATGCTCTATGTGTTATGGTTATGGATCGTGGGTACTCAAGTTGTCAATACGATAGTAGATTCATACTTATATTATATGGATTTGTGTTATGATATAATATAGATAGCTACTGGTGGTTTACCCTTAGAATTTGGAACTTTGTGTATAGCGCGTATTTATAAAACAATGAGTTACATAGTTACCTGGCTTGGGTAGCTATTTATACCATATCAATACTAACCAATAGAGTTTTGCCATGTGGAAATACAGACCGATTATTATAGCTGAGATATATAAATGGCCAGATTAATATAAACTTCTTCATAAGCAATTGACACTTGTCAAGACATAGTATGTGGGGTAACCACTTAAACGACTATTTTAGGGGCATGAGTTCACCTATGCAGGATCATTCAAATGGGAAACCACCCATCAGTTACAATAGAAATTTAAAGGAAAAGGATTATATAAATAAGAAACTCAATGATGAAGGAAAGGAGGACCCTCTAAATAAAAAAATATATATACTCGTTTAAAACTTTTTTTTCCTTCTGTTTACTTTTCTTTTATAGCTTTTCTTCTTCTTCAAAGTAGTTTGTAAGGTAGATTTATTGTATTTCTCCTTATTTATTTTTTTATAAAAAGTTGCTTTGACTTTACATTTAACCTATCTTTACTTAGAGTAACTTAATTTGCATTCTTTTGTGTAAACTAATTTTCTTTATTATTTAATTATTTCGAACCTTCTTTTACCTTTATTTTTTACACTTTACATTTTCTGCTTAGATTCTTGTTAATTTAGTTTACAAACTTATTTACTACTCACAGAAAAGTCTCATTAATTGAAACATCAAACAGTACACACCCGGTGGAACCATAGTGATATATAAGTGTTTATCACAGCTATAAAAAGAAGGATCGATGATGGTAATGAGAATGTTGATTAAATTTGTTCAACTAGCCAACATATCACTATCACAGATTAAGTAGTGGTTGAAAATGGTCAAGCCAAGACTTGAATGTAACAGAGGCTTTAAGGAATGAAATTCTGAGTGTAACACTTGTTGTAGGTGCATACTAAAACACCAAAGATCAGTCAATACAACAATTAAAACCAATATTTGACCATTTTAGTAATATTATGCAAACTTTTAGCATAATGATTAGAACAGTAACTAGTAAACTGTATCCTCTTACTGTTACGACATATAATGAAAAGGCTTCATACCAAAAAATGGTGTAAACGTGATCATGCAACCCAATAGTATGTACCCTGTGTATTACATACCTAATAACTGTGAAAGCAACTTTGGAACAAGCCTAAGTATAGTAAACTACACAAACACTACTAATTTAGGTGTGAACAACCCATTAGAGGGTGCATGAGCATCGAGCACTTACCAACATGTGGGTTATAATACCAGTTCGGGAGAATGTCTATCCTAGAAGTGGGTAGGACTATGACATACTTTAATGAGCGCAATTTAGGTTTTTAGGGGCTTCGAACTATGGAGTCACCAATCTTATGTGCGAATATGAACCTAGGGGTTAGGGATAATAGAACAATTTGTAATGACCCCCTACAAATGGAAAATAACTGAGTTCCTCAACTATCTCAACTAATATCTTTCTAAACACAACAAATTGTTCCTCCACAAATCCCACCTCCGTTGGTACAACCAACACCAATGATAAACCATAAAACTTCCTAACTAAATAGGATATTACTAGGGGAATTGAGAGGATTGAAATTATGGATATCATACATGAGATTTTACGGGTCAATGGCTCGCGGAGGTGGGGGGGGGGGGGGGGGGGGTGTGCAAACTTCAATCTATGGGAATCCATACCCTGAATAGGTGGATAAGATTGAAATTCCAAAGGGATTTAAATTTCCAACTTTCTCCCTTTTTATCATGAAATGAAATTCAATCCATAATGGAATATATATATATATATATATATATATATATATATATATATATATATATATATATATATCAAAGGTTCACTAATTAGTATGCTGATATATGAACTAATGAATACCTCAAACTTCATTTTTTATTTAGTTCCCTCACTGATATAGTCTTCACTTTTTTCATAAGTTTGCCACCTAATTTTGTTCAAGTTGGAAGAAAATGGAAGATATGTTCAATGCCCAATTCTTCCAAACCGAACGTGAAGTGCATATGGATGACTTGGTTAGACTAAGATATAAGCCATGTGAAGAAACAACTAACTTCATGAATAGGTTTAAAAGAGATAAGAATAATTACAAGATAGTACTACCTGAATCCAAGTTCGTTAAATTGGACCAATATGCTCTGGAATTTACGCTTCAAAAGAGGTTTGATGTTACTAAATTTAGAGATTTAGTGGAATTAATACGAAAGTGTTCAGATATGAAGCTCTTATAGAAAAAGAATATGTAGAAACACCTCTTAATTCAAAGCATATATAACACTACACACAAAATGCCAATATGGCACGCTTACATGTGGAGAATCTGGCGTGGTTATAAATCGGGCCAAAATTTGCAACAATTTCATAAAATTTGGCTCGGTTAAAAATCGTTCCTGATTTTAGCACGATTTGAAACTGTGCCAAAACCGTTCCAAGTTTGGAAAGGTTAAATAAGATAAATAATATACTGACATTGAGTTGAATTTTCATTTGGAGCCATCTACTTTCATCCCCACTTATTCTCCCGCCCACTCTTTAACAAACCTGATTCTCTCTTTCACATGACTAGATCTCATACAAATATTTTAACACAATCAATATCAATAACATTAAGATTCGTAGCAAGTTTCCCATGATTTATCCCTTTCATCTCCTATATGTCGACTTAGGTATTATCAGGTCTCACCCCTACTCTTCGCCTAATCTCTATTCATAGAAATCACAATAAAAATGGTAAAGTGTTCTCAAAAGTTTTATATTAGGGTCTGAATTATTTTTTCTTTTTATTGTACTATTTTTTAATTAAGTTAAGGTTTTTACTTTTTAAAATCTTATTGCGTTTGTATGAGAGAACGTTATAGAAAGATGAGCCAGGGGATTTTTGGGATTTAAGATCACAAAGATTGGTCATTGATTGGTTGAACACAACCATTCCAGCTACACACAACTCATGAAATTTCTAATTCTTCATTTTATGGATTATATCATATCTATCTTATAATTATTCATTCATTATCATCTTGATTTTACCATTATGATCTTCATCCTTTGCTTTAAACTTTTTCAAGTCAGCGTAGAGAGAGGACAATTTATGGATTCTGGAATGTAACTCATTTCGTATTAAAATAATTGAAGTTTTTATAAACCGTATGCTTGATCATTGGTATGAATGAACTATTAAGGGAGTATGTAAGGACAAATTTCCAATCGACTCAATTTGTAGTATTGGTTTAATTCCGGACAAAATGTTTTGAGTTATAGGATAGAATATCTTGTGTATCCATCCAAGCCTATGATGAGTTGGTTGAAGTCGTAGAGGTCATATTTGTAAAGCTTCATCATTGCCTCATTTCTATGTCATCAAGTTGAAGATTCCATAGTCTCCAAAAGGTATGAATGAACTTCTATATATGTAGCAGATTTGGAATATTTTATGGGTGTGATTTTGTCTAAAATGACTTTTTATTTTCAGAAATTGATTTTAGAACTTTGTATAAAAGTTTGGACTTACAATGAAAAATTTGAGAACTTCTATTTTTTCGTTCGAAGAGTCGTTCGAACGAGAATGTTGTTCAAACGAGAATTTGAACGAGTTTTCCAATGAGTTTCCTAAAACTCTCTGTTTTTTCATTAAAAGTTTCATTCTAAAGACCTCGTTCGAACGAGTTTTTCCAACGAGATTTTGGACTAATTTTTCCTTTGGAATCTCGTTCGAACATAGTTGTTTGAATGATCTAGGAGATTCATTCGAATGACCTCGGCGGGAAATCTAATTTTTTGGCAGTTTTTACTTTTAACCACCCATGTTCCCCACATCCCCACTAAAGTATTACCAAACATATTATGTGCGGGAAACTTAATTTTTCTCTTAACTTTTGACATACTTTCACCTACAATTTGAGAGCAAAAATATTTGGATCAAAAGTTCATGTTTTGAGTTTTAGAATTTATTGATTAAAATTCTTCCAAAACTCTACACGCTCATAGTTTGTTTACTTCCATGTTTCGATGATATATATTTGTTTCTTGGAGAGTAGAATTGGCACCTGGTTTTCTCTACCCCAACTCAAGAAGAGAGTTTGGGTTCTTCTCCACCCAAAAGGAGTGTGTTTGCGTGTTGTGGTGTTCCCACTTGAATAAAGGCTTCGGGTGCGGGTTGACGGAGACCAAAAGCCTCATTGGTGGATTTCATAATTTCGGTGGAGTCCGGGATTGTCGACTAGGAAAATGTCATTACAAGAAGACGCATCGGGGATTGGATGGAGTCAAGTTGTGTTTGGTAAGTCATCTACCTTGTAATCATAAAATCATACTTATTGTACTCAAGGCTAGGGGTCGTCCGAGGTTTTTCCCATTTGGGTTTTCCTCTTACATCGACGTGTAGTGGTTTGTGATTTATTTTATCTTGCTATATCACCTAGATGTATGCTTAGGACTAAAAGATAAAATATGGTTTAAATCAGTACTCTTGCTTAATTTGGTGCTAAAATTAGTTTGGGTAATATTTAATTAATTTAATTCAAGTCATCAATTTTAATTTGATAAAATTTGGTTTCGCCTAAGTAGAAAATTGAATTAATCTTGTTAGGCAAATTTTTTGGACTTGAAATGAGTTAATTTGTTTAAGTATTTATTTATATTTAAGTAATTTAATTTCACTTTAGTCAAGTTTAATTTTAATTTGAAAGAAATTAAAATTTGAAAGTTGTGTGTGTTGTGTTGAACCATCCTATTCCGCATTTAAAGGAAATTCATATTTAATTTTATGAGAAAATTAAAATCTGAGGGCTTTCAAATTGGTATTAGAACCACAACGCTAATTTATTGTGTTAAGGTCCTTTTAGATTTTCGTTGTTAAAAATGGAATTTTTCCCATTTTCAAAACTTTCTGTTTTCGATGGTTCCAATAACGCGTATTGGAATGCGCGTATGAAATCGACACGAAAATCTATCTATGAGAGGGTTTGGTTATATGTTGTTAATGAGTGGTCTCTAGCTACTTATTTAGTTGAAAATGAACGTGTCCCAAAACTCGTAGATAGATGGAGTGAGAATGAATTTAAACAATCCAATTTTACTTCCCAAAGCTTAAGCGCTTTATTTAGTGCGGTTACACGGGATGAATTCAATCGTATCATGACTTGTGAAACCATTAAGTAATCTTGGGATATATTATAACTCACTCAGGTGGGAACTAGTGTCATTAAAGGTTCGAAACTTCAAAACCTCACCACTCAATTTGAAACCATCAAAATGCTTGAGAATGAAACATTGAATAAATTCTATGCTATACTTTCCTATATAGTTAATTCATCATTTAATTTGGTAGAGAAAATACCCGACGACCGAGTTCTAAAGAAAATTTTAAGGTCCCTACCCGATAGATTTATCCCTAAAGTGATCGTTTTAAATTCTTTACCCACCTTGCAGTCTACCAAACTTGAGGAGTTAGTAGGTGATTTGCAAACCTATGAACTAGATATGTTCCCCTCCAAAAATTAAAAGAAAATAGATAGGGGCATCTCTTTAAAAGCCTGAAAGGAGGAAAAAACAAGTTGTGGTTGATGAGAGTGATAGTGACTCGGAGGAAATGGATATGTTTGCAAGAAAATTTCAAAAATTTTCTTAAATTTAACAACGACAAGTTTATAAATGATTATAAGAAATTTGAAAAATCTAAGCATGACAAAGACGAAAAGATCCCTAAAACTTATAATGCAAATTTTAATTGGGACGAGTCAAATAGGTGCTATGGTTGTGAGGGTTATGTCCATAGGGCGAGAGAGTTCCCCACTAAAATATGGAGATAAGGAAGACAACCAATTTCCTATAATGCCACCCTTAGTGATGAAAGTGAAAAGGAAGAGGGACCCTGTTCCCCCATTGAGAGAAATTTTATTGCGTTCATGGCAAGTCATGTGAGTGATAGTGAGAGCTCTCCCAATGATAACACTAAAATACATGACACTTCCAAGGCCAAAGTTTATGATTCCCTTATTTTTAATGGTTGTGAGAGTGGAGGAGAGAGATAGAGTGAAAGTGAAGAAGAGGTTGATGAGAGTGAACTTCAAATTTCCTTTAGAGAGTTATATTAAGAATCTATTAGATTAAAAAGAGAAAATTTGAAGTTAGAAGCTAGTTTAAGAGAGCGTGCTAAGGTCGTTGATGATAGTGCATTGGTTGAAGACCTCAGGACACGTGAGAGTGATCTTTGAGAGAAGATTGAATATGTAGAAGGTGAGAGAGATAACTTTAGAGGGTTAATGGAATCAATGAAAAAGGATCTTCTTATGTTTGAAGAGAGTAATGTCTTGCTAGAGTCTAGAATTTTAGAGTTGGAAGAAAAATTGAGAGACTCTAGTGAGGTCAAATTTGATTTGGAATGTAGGTCCTCTAAATTAGATAAAATATTAGAAATCGTTCAAGTTAAAAATGACACTTGTGGTTTAGGCTTCGATTCTTGTAACGATTCCTCTAATAAATCCAAAACAAATTTCTTGAGAGAATCACCTAGGAACACTTCTAGAGGTCAATCCTTAAGTACTACTTTTCGACGTAGCTTTACTTGCTCACATTGTGGTCGAAAAGGTCATCTTAGGAAGTTTTGTTTTGATCTTAAAAGAATTTCTAGAAAATCCAAAGGTAAGGTAATCGAGGTAGCTAAGATCCCCAAATCCTGAGATTTTCACTCTTCACTAGTTTAGGTTAGGAGATCTGACCTGGTAGCTTTACAAAATATGATTTTTTATTCTCATTTTCTTTCACATGCTTCCTCCCTTGCAAAATCTAAACGTTGAATGTGTAAACTTTGTTTTGCATACTCTAGTTTCGTTTTTCATGCTATAAGTTCTTTCTAGTTGTATGATTGTTTGTCATTTTCTAGTCTATGCTCCATGATAACTCACTTGCTAGAATTATGATTTGTGTATATCTTTTGTATTATATTCTTTTCATTTTGTTTTGCATTAAATAAAAGAAGTACAAAAAGATTTTGTTTATCATTTGTGTTTTACCTTATGAGTAATTTAGGCTAATGAAAAATACCAAATGATTTGTGTTTGTCTTTTGAGTAAATATTTTTGTATGTTTGTTTAAAAATTTCAAAAACTCTAAAAGATTTTGTTTGTGTGTGTATTTTAGTTTGACACACCTTTTGTGGCATATGCTTGTGTTGAATCATTCTTTTAGCTTCCATGCGCTAAGAACTTTTGGTTAAAATTTTCAGTACTTAAAATGTTCTTTGTCATGGTTACATAGCGTAGTTTAAGTTTGACTTTCTTAATTAATTCACTTTTATATGCCTTTTCACACACATGCACGATATCTTTTGAAATTTTAACTTCACATGTATATTTGAACTTTGTGAAGTGTTCTCCTACCAATCTAGTCATCTACATATATTGTGACCTAGGAGGATTTGTGCATGTTAAATTCGTTGCACGTGAGATTTGTGTGATAAAAAAATTGATATATCAATGTGCACGGGGAAGGGATCCAAAAAAAAAAAAACCTTTGCGAGTAATTAACCATTTGGAATGGATCTAAAAGATATACGTGGTCCAAATTCCTTAAAGAAAAATATGGCATTAATAGAAAAATATTTTCCAAGGCCTATTTTATTTAGTTTGGTATATTTATTCCAAAGTATTATATGCACATTTTAAGGGAGTTTGGATGGTATATCAATGGTTTTGCACAATGTTCTTTTATCCTAGTTGTGCTTTCTTTTCATAACTCTATTGGTTTGTAGAATCATCAGTATGCTAGGATTGTATGCATTTTGCTTGTTTGTTCATAGAGTTCACATTTTCTTGTCACATAAGGCTAAATCTTAGTTGATAAAGTTTTGCAATCAAATGAGAACTCCATGAACATGTTTAAGTGATTGGGTTTTAATTCAATGGTATATTGTTCACACCCCTTCATTTCCGTTTCCATATGACACATGTATGCTATAAGAGTGTGGAAAAGTCATGATATTTTATTTTGTGTCACTTGTGAGTTTATATCTATATGTGTGTACTTATGCTTATTTTGTATCTATTGTGTATACATATATATTATATTTTGTTTATTTTTTAGTATTTTCCATGTTAGCTATTCCTTTTATTCTTTTAACTCATAATTGGTATCCATCTTGTTGCGAATGTTGGTTGATATCACATGCCTATGTTGAATACCTTTTAGTTGTTATCATTTTTATATGCATCTTAAGTTGGTATCTATTTACCCTTGTTGCGGATTGGTTACGTTATATTGTTGCCCATATGCTTTAATATTCGTATCCCTTAATGCACCATCATATGTTAGTTTTTTTCCCAAATTTTGTAACCCTTGTGTAGTTTTAAGGGGGAGAAATAGTATATGATTTAATTGGGTGATATTTAAGTAATGTTTTAATTCTTTATCCTTTGTCTATTCCTGAACAAAAAGGGGAGAAATGGTATCTAAACCTTTCGTTTAGGAAATTTACCTTAGGGGGAGTCACAACGTTCTTAGGTAGATCATATTTGATAAAGGGGGAGAATATAGTTAAGGGGATTAGGTAGACCATATTTGATAAAGGGGGAGAATTAAGTTAGGGGTATTATTTATTTATTTTCCTTGCATTTAATATTTTGATATTCCCTATGGGTTTAATGGTTTGCTTAAGTGTGCATGAATTATTCTTTTAGTGGGAAATTTTAAAGCGGCAAAGAATTTCCTTGGGTCGTGTCAATAGCGTCCGTGTTTATTTTATTTTATTTGGGTGGGATGTTGTTTCTAAATGATCTTGACGACCCTTTTGGATTTTTGGATTGGTTTTTTCCCGGAATAGCCAAAGGGGGAGATTTATAAGGACAAATTTCCAATTGACTCAATTTGTATTATTGGCTTAATTCCAGACAAAACGTTTTGAGTCATATGATAGAATTCCTTGTGTATCCATCCAAGCCTATGATGAGTTTGTTGAATATATAGAAGTTAGATTTGTAAAGCTTCATTATTGCCGAGTTTCTAGTGCCTCTTTTCTACGTCTTCAAGTTGAAGATTACATAGTCTCCAAAAGGTATAAATGCACTTATATATATGTAGGAGACTTGGAATTTTTTATGGGTGTGATTTTATCAGAGATGACTTTTTATTTTCAGAAATTGATTTTAGAACTTTGTATAAAAGTTTGGACTTAAAATGAAAAATTTGAGAATATCTGTTTTTTCGTTCGAAGAGTCGTTCGAACGAGAATATTGTTTAAACAAGAATTCGAACGAGTTTCCTAAAACTCTCTAGTTTTTCGTTAGAAGTTTCATTCTAACGACCTTGTTTAAACATGTATTTCCAACAAGATTTTGGACTAATTTTTCTTTTGGAATCTCGTTCGAACGACCTGGGCGGGAAATCTATTTTTTGGCAGTTTTTATTTTTAACCACCCATGTTCCCCACATCCCCACTAACCTTTTGACAGACATATTATGTGTGAGAAACTTAATTTTTCTCTTAACGATTGACATACTTTCACCTACAATTCTAGAGCAAAACGATTAGAATAAAAAAAAATTTGTTTTGAGTTTTAAAATTCATAGATTAAAATTCTTCCAAAACTCTACACACCCATAGTTTGTTTACTTCCAAGTTCTTCTCACATATATTTGTTGCTTGGAGTGTTCAATCGTCACCTAGTTTTCTCACCAACTAAAGAAAAGAGTTTGGGTTCTTCTCCCCCTAAAAGGAGTGTGTTTGCATGCTACGATATTCCCACTTGAATAAAGGCTTCGGGTGCGGTTTGACGGAGACCAAAAGCCTCATTGGTGGATTCCATGATTCTAGTGGAGTCTGGGATTGTCGACTAGGCGGAGGTAGTTACAAGAAGACCCGTTAAGGCTTGGACGGAGTCAAGTCGTGTGTAGTAAGTCATCTGTCTTGTAATCATAAAACCTTACTTAGTGGACTCAAGGCTAGGGGCAGTCCGAGATTTTTCCCATTTGAGTTTTTCTCGTACATCAGCATGTAGTGGCTTGTGATTTATTTTATCTTGCTATCTTACCAAGATGCATGCTTAGGACTAAAAGATAAAATATGGTTTAAATCACTACTCTTGCTTAATGTGGTGCTAAAATTAGTTTGGGTAAAGTTAAATTAATTTAATTCAAGTCACTAATTTTAATTTGATAAATTTGGTTTGGCCTAATTTTAATTGAGTTAATTTCTTTAAATGTTTATTTATATTTTAGTAATTTAATTTCACTTTAGTTGAGTTTAATTTTAATTTGAAAGAAATTAAAATTTAAAGGTTGTGTGTATTGTGTTGAACCATCCTATTCCGGACTTAAAGGAAATTCATATTTAATTATAAGAGAAAATTAAAATTTGGGGGCTTTGAGAGTACATGATTGAATGTCATGATCCTTTGATTATGATTAATCTAAGGATCTGGTCATCTAATTGTGTAATTTAGTTATTTTTTGATTATTTTTCTTGATATAATTCATTCTGTTATGGATCATGTATGCTTGTTTGTTAATTGTAAACGTGTATTCATGTATGAAAAATTGGTTCTTTTATGGATCTGTGTATGTTTGTTCTTTTTTGGTAAATTATTGTCTAATTTTTAAGCTTTGTGAAGTGCGAACAAAGTTTAATCTCGTGCTTAAAGTTTTTAATGTTTCCTTTCAATTTTCTTAGTTATACCAAAATGTTTAGATTTAGTGGTTAAACCTGAATTTGTGATTCTTTGTTTAATTTACTCTTTTAATTTTTCTTTGATGTTTTGAAGTTGATATTTACTAACATTAATCTTTAGAACACTAGGTATTTTTTTTATATTTCAACTTGGTTTGGTATTTCAAATATTTTCTTTCAAGTGGGGTTAATATGAAGATAATTGGCATAATTTTCCATTTTCAAATCTTTAGTTGACAGCTTTTTGCAATTTTAGGAATATGTTCTTATGTACTTCTAAGATTTCTTAAGTGGGCACTTTAGAGTTTTTTAATTTTACACTACACTGATATCCATTATCAGATGTTATGGTTTTTTATTTTAAAGCTAAATTCACTTGAATGATTCCTTTATAAATTGCACATATTTTACCCATAACTAATATTTAACATGAATCCTTTCAAAGTAACTATAAATTATGCATTCTTCTCTAAGTCGTTAGACATAGATAGGTAGGCGAGCAAACGGGGTGGAGGGGAGGGAACTGGATTTAAATGGATTAAAGAGATGGATCTCAACAAAACCTTGTTCTAAATACTTGGGGTTACTTAGATATATAATGTTTCTCCATTTAGCTATGAGAACAATATCTTATGGTAAACTACAAACTACCATTTCTTTGCTATTTTTTTATTAATATAGATAAAATTATGTTTTCTTTTCAAAGGACTATTATCATTTGTATTCAATTTTTGATTAATTATTTTTGCAAACCAAATTGTGTAATCATGAATTTTAGCAGTTGAATAAAATGAAATCATATTTTCTCTAAATATTGTCAAAAATTCAATTACTATTCTTAATCTAGAAGACACTGGTGAAATGAATCAGTTGTAGACTATGTCACTACTCCCATCACTCTTGTTATCATAGTACATAATTATCTTATTTACGGGCACCCTTTAAGAACATGGGGTTTAAAAGAAAATAAAGTTATGAAATTTAATCTTGTATGTAATTTTCTAGTTGTGTCACTGAATTCATAATTGTTCAAAGGTAACCCTATAGTTAGATACTAATTGGGATGGTCATCTAGGTGAAGATTTGGGATTAAGTGTAGTACTATGATGGATTATTTTCTTCTTTGCTGCTTTTTTTGTGTGTTATGGGGAGGGGGGGATTATTGACACTTGGTCTCTTTAAGCCATAATTCAAGAGGTGCTGATTAAATGTATGAAATCAAAGGAATATCAAATCATGTTTGAGTGTATCCTAGAGGTATTGATATTCAACACACTCTTACACAAAGACAACTCCTTTAAAGAATTGTATGTGCTTCTTAGTTATGTGTTTTTGAATTTTATTTTTACTTTTCCCCTATTATTAATAGGGAAATTAACCGTACTCATATAAATTTTAGTAAAATAAGACATGTAAAATGGATTTAACTCTATTGGTATAAATTTTAGTTCCACTAGATAAACAATAAATAATATGTTTTATCTTTTATTCAATAGTTATGTTATCTATATGATCACATGGAAGCTCAAAATGACAAGGTATTTTATTTTGATGTTTCTCTCCTAATGCTTTACCAAATTTAATTGGTCTTATGTATGAGGAAACTGTGGTTCATGTATATTGTGACAACCCGAATATAATTATGATAAATTATGTTTAAATCATGATTAGATTATGTGATATGGAGAATATATTATTAGTATATATATTGTTAAGTTATTATGTTTAGTTTAATCCTATCTTTATAAATCATGAAATATTGAATTAGTCGCAAACATAAATTTGTGAAGTCTTCGGTAGGAATGTTCCAGTTTGGGACTCTTTTTGGAAACTATAATATAATAATTGACTGGAGGTGAAAACTAGATAGTTGTGTATATATGAGTTAAGTTTATAACATAACAAATGGTGTGTAAAACAGAGGTCCGAGTAAGGATTTCTGCTGGAATTACGAAACAGGGACAAATTTGTCCATTTGTTAAATGATATTTCGTCTTATTAGGCTAACAAATGGTATTTTTTTGATTGGTTAAAGAAGGAATTGGGTTAGGAAGAATTTAAAGGTTGTACATAAGCTTTTTTTTCATCATTTTTCATCCATCAAAGAGTTTATCTTGAGAGGAAGAGAATTAGAAGTTTAGGAAGAGAAATTGAGGAGAAAAACTGGAGAAAAATTGTGGAAAATTATGGAAAAATCCTTAAGCTAATTATATATGTAAATCTTGTTATTTTTATTGTGTTAATGATTAAATTAGTATAAATCATATATTTTTTATAGAACTTTAGTTCCTTTGTTTATATGTATGAAAAGATGCAAGTTTACGCAAAGATTGAACGTGTAAACCCGTAGAATTGCTTTGTTTAGAAACCTTGTTTATTAAAACTTTCATATCTTTTTGTATGTTTACTGATATTGATTTATTCCAATTGGATATTAAAATATACTCATATATGTATGGCATATCCAAATATCATGTAAAAATACAAAGCAATGAATCTTAGGTGATGGTTTGAAGTTTGGGTATGGAATCTGCCCCAAAAGAGTAAATATGCACACCATATGTTTGATGTTTTTCTTGACATAGAAAATGAACTCAAAAAATTAGGAAACTGTAATTTTGTATTATTCAATATGTTTAATGACATTGGGCATAATATCATAGAAATTTATTGTGAGTAAAAATTATGAAAATTCCTTAAATTTGATTGAACGATAGAGGAGCCTATAGGGTAGATTTGTGATGTAGTAAAGAAATGGACCTATCTTGCTCTAGGAAACTTGAAATGATGCCTCGTATTTTGTATTGGAATTATGATATGATAAGTATTTAATTACCAGGAAGAAATGAATATGTGTTTGGCCTATGATTTGGATATGTCAAATATATTAACACGAATCTGGATGAAACTTCACTTATGATAAATGATTTGAATGGAATCATATAATGCTAATGAATTGAGTTATGGTTAAGTTATTCTTTGGATTGTTAATATTCTTATGATGATACTAATATTGTAACAATGATAGGAAGTGAAGAATAATTGATTGAACAAGTACCGAATAAAGGCAAGGGAAAAGCCACTTAAACTGTCAAGGTGAGTGTACTTATGATTATTTCATATACACAGATATATGAATGATATGAGGATGTGAATATATCTCTGAGAGCATGATTGATTTGAATACTTCGGTAGTCAGGATTTGTTTAGATTTTCAAATATACAGGATTATTTGGGTCTTATGATCCCGGATTTGTTATTGCCAATGTGTAGATTTATTTAGGTCTTATGATCGAGGATTTGTTATTGCCAATGGGTAGAATTATTTAGAACTCATGTTACATGATTTATTATTGCCAATGGGCATAATTATTTGGGTCTTATGATCCAGGATTTGTTATTACAAATGGGCAGATTTATTTGGGTCTTATGATCCAGGATTTGTTATTGCCAATGGGCAGGATTGTTGGGATTTTATATCCACAGATTCGATATGGAATTTTTATTTTATTGAAGGGAAGGAGTACCTCACTAAGCTTAATGCTTACGGTTTATATTTTAACAATTTCAGGTTTGTACGCTGCCAACTAGGATACCATATGACCAGTAACTTTGAGAAGTACACCGTTGGAAAGAACTGGGGTTTAAATATAGGGATTTTATCACTGTCACAGTGGAGACTTTAATATACTCACACATTGTATATATTGAGTTAGCATGGATTAAGTTTATGGTAGTAATATTTTATCACAGTTAATCATTGTATTGTATGTCCGCTTAATTATAACTTTGATATTGATTTCGTTATGGTACAAGAATAATATTATGTTCATTATGCACATTATGTAGTAAAATATTGATAAATGAATTATATTTCCAATGGGCTCAAGATTATGACCTAATTATTCCAATAAAAAATGATTAGTATGTATATTAGGTGTAATACCCCGTACTTTTATTGATATTTATTTATGGGATTAATTTAATTATATGTGAATTAATTGAGAATTAATCCGGATAAAATACTAGCGAGATGTGAGTTGGTATTTGATTATAATGTGCATATATGGAGATATATGAATATTGAAAATATTGAAATTGTCGCGAGGCTGAAATACGGCAATTTGAAAAATTTTGTCGGGACGCGCGTGACAGTCGCGTCAGGAATGTAATTATTTGAATTAAAAAGTGAATTTTATTTTTATCAACCGTATGGTCATTTTGAGTGCGCCAAAGAGTCCGGAAGGGTCGAAATAGTCAGAAAACACTAGCCGGGGGTTAAGTTTGGGTCCCGGGGCATTATTGGGCCATACCGGTAACTTAAAAGGGCATTTTGGTAATTTCGGAAATTTGGAAATTAAAACCCACGAAAATTACACTTTAATTGCAACTTATCATTAAACCCACTAACCCATTTCCAACCCCAATCTAAGTAGTGGGCTACGGGGGAAGTTAAGAAACTATTTCTAACTTGCCAAAAACCAACCCCCACCTCCATTGTCATCTTGTAAGAAGAGCTTGTAGAGAGAGAGAGAGAGAGAGAGAGAGAGAGAGAGAGAGAGAGAGGAGAATTCTGCAGAGAGAGAGAGGAATTCAACCATCTTCAACCAACAACAAATTTGGAACAAAGGAAAGTGATTTAGTAACAATTAATTCCATGAAAGTGTTCTTCCATGTTTAGGTAATTATCGAATTTTGTCTTGGAAGATTGATATAGACCCATGAATTTGAGGATTAAAACTATGAACTATGTTAGGAATTGCATGTAGACATATTCTGGATGAATTATGAATTCAAATTATAAACCTTGATGATCTAAAAACGGATTTATGAAGAGATTTATTATTTTTCTTGAAAGAAATAGAAAACAAGGGTTCTTGATGAA
Source organism: Sambucus nigra (assembly GCA_949130495.1). Lineage (NCBI taxonomy): Eukaryota > Viridiplantae > Streptophyta > Magnoliopsida > Dipsacales > Adoxaceae > Sambucus > Sambucus nigra. The sequence continues at coordinate 593,238,549 of OX422208.1, forward strand.
GTTTTGATCCAAACAAAGCCCTTGGTTGATGATTTATTGGTTTTAGAACGTTAACAATGTTGTAGGATGGTTGTATGATGATATTATAACGTTAAATTAGAGTTTGATGCATTATAATGGAGTTTTGGGACGATTTGAGGACTTCAAAACGAAGCAGTCCGTAGCCTACCTGGTGCGATCAATCGACCGACATTCATCAGTTGATCGATCGACCACCATAGATCGATCGAGGTTCAAGGTCGATCGATCGACCTTACCAGAATGAGTAAAATTTCCCTAGTTAAATTTTAATGATGTTAACCCTTAGAAAATATTATTGGAGACTTCATGAATATCCTTGGACTTAAGGAAGACCAGTAGGTATGGTTATAAGATTTGGACCTTAATTAGAATTCAATTTGAGGAATTATTCTAAAAGCTAATGAAACTCGATGAGTGAGATAATATTAGGGTTAAAAGAGTAAATTTGAATAAATTTATGAAATGAGGTTTGGGGCAGAAGTAAGGACCATAAGAATAATGATGTTATATGTGGGAATAATAGGAAACTTAATAGTCCCTTTGAGATAGGTTTTAAGTACAAGAAACTATGACGTGAGATGTGTCGACAGTCTACATTTAATATTATCGGAAGACTTAAAATGTATAAAATTGGAATAATGGTATAAGGATGTAGAATGTACCTTTATTAATATTGAGACATCTAAGATGTGTGAATGCTTAGTATATGATTTTTGTGTATGACATACCTACCATACTTGCTACCACGGGAGGTTTACGTTCGCTTAGGGCCATCAAATCCTTGTGTGCCTGGATTTAGTTTGGTACCTAGAGGACATAGTTCAAGGGAATGACTTAATTGTGAGTTATTAAGACAGCGGACTATGGAGCGTAGGTATGTACGTGACCATGGATATGTTGAATTATGTTCGCCTCCATTTTTGTGTGTGGTGTTTATTATAACAATTCCTAAGAGATTCGGAATTTGTAATCCTTATGTACGTGATGTACCGGGATGGATAGCAGAGTATGTGTGCACCACAGCTTAGCCTCGGGGTGCTTGTATTGTATATTTATGATGTGAATAATATACGGTTCAATGAAAAGGAATTTGTTATGTTTAAATTACGAGAATAATTTATAGTGACTCCTTGAGAAGTTAAAAAGGGATAACATGCCGTGAATTGTAATGTTAACAATTGAGAATCCGAGTTTAAGTAAAGCTATCTATTTAAGTAATAACATTGGGAATTCATATTGTGAATCGAGTAGTTGGGTTAGAACTTATGACGGTTTAGTTAGATATAACTAACACATGAATGGGTACAGGAACGTTAGGAGTGCACAGCTAGACGAGAGGTGATTATTTCATGTGAGAGCACGTCCTAACATGTATTTTGCATTCATTTTTTTAATTGTTATTAAAGTACTTTATTTTTTTAAAATACTCTCCACTTTCGGGCTCTGATCGCGTTTGTTTTCAAATCTATTTTTGTAAACACCTTTTTAGGTACCCAGCCACAAGGACACCATGCATAGGATCTCTATTCAGGTTACGAACTATAGCTGTTGTGGAAGTTACAAGGCTTTGATATTAGACGCCTCATTTTCCAGTCTTGACTCTATATTCAGTTTCATCATTTGTAGGGCATGTCGCCCATTTCTATTAGAGACTTTTTATATTTCAGTTATTTAGACTTTGGTTTGTAATTAAATCAGGATGCAGACTTGTTTTATTTATTTCCATATTGGGATTGTTGTGAGGAGTATTTCCTCTAGACTCTTTATTACTTGTTGATTACACTATTGGGACTTTATTGTGAATGGTTATGTTATTCTTTCATAATTCATTTATTGCATGTTAATCAGATTTAATTTAAAATTTGACATCTTACTTTTTAAATACTAGGTGGTTAGTAATCATAAAAATGTTTTCGACAGTGATGCTATTAACTGAACCAACTTGGCATTTTGAATTAATTAAATAAAGGAGTAGCTACCCGGTATTTAATTAGTCGGGGTGTCACATTAGGTTTGGGGTGTGACATATATATTGTGTTACCCCATTTTTTTTTTAAATTTAAATAAGGATTTAAGCATGTTGCATCATCACAAACTCAAATATCCTCCTTTCGGGGTGAATCATTTAAGGAATGGAGACTTTGTATGCAGGAGACTATCGTAGGTAAAGTTAATGTTATTTACTTTACAACTAAGTTCCAATTCTTGGGGGTCATGATATTAAAGATTTCTCTCCACCTTCACTTTTGTGTTCATGTAATATTACTGATCTCGGCTTCTATTACTTCTTCGTGTTGCCTTTGCTCTGGTCAATTTTCTTTCTTTATTTGTTCTACTCTATACAAATACTAAAATACATGAAATTAGACAATAGTGAAGGGTAACTCTATAAGTTATTATTTTCTATAGTGCTCATGTTCTCATTTTAGTTAGTAAAATGATAAACTATTATCCAACCTAACATTTCTAATAGCAATTAAAGATAGAGGGAAATGTTCCAAGTTTACAACAACCAATATGCAATACCTTAGTTTATATATTAGATATGTTGATTAAAGTATCTTTTGATATTTGTTGACTCCTATTATTATTTGAGGAATTTCCTAGTTTTGATACTAAATTATAAAAGATGTTCCCTAATGTCTCTCATAAAATTCCCAATCCCCGTTGATTGCCCTTGATCTCTCATTTCCACCACAACAATTTGTTGAATATAAGATAAGATATTTGAAACTCTAGAGGCATATTGACTGGCACAAAATAAAACGATCAGTTCTAGGAATGCCATTTTTTAGGGCCATTGAAGATCTCAAAAGTCAGGAAATGAATGGCCTAGATAATATATATATGCAAATAATATGAAAACTATGAAATCAAAGAAAGGGGGCGGGGATAGAAGAAGAGAAGTTAGATTGGGAAGTTTCTCTCTCTCTCTCTCTCTCTCTCTCTCTCTCCCTCTCTCTCTCTCCCTATCCATATATCTCTCGGAAGTAACTAATTATTAGTGTTTATTATACCACAAACTGGGTAATGTGATTATCTGTCTCCCGTATGTAGAATTAATGTGCTTTAATTGAAGATGTTTGATTGCAAGCTTGGGTAACCTGAGAAAGAATACAAAGATACATTGATCTTCATCGGTTTCTCTTGTGTTATTACAATTGTGTGGAATTTATAAGTGTTTGTGTGTGCACGTGCGGACTTTTAATTAGATATAATCTTAATTGATTTAAATTATAATGTAACTTTGTCCAACAAAATTAATGAGAAAAATTACAGTCTTCTAATGCTTTTGATTATATTATTCTGTAAGAAAAACTCAGTGCTTTGAAGAAGCTCATCCATATTTGTTAAATTCCTACTAAACTCAGGTAATATATGTAAATACTTGTACTGAAATGAATAGTTTGCTCATCATTCACAATCATCTTAAATATTTGTAAGGATACACTTTTTTGCCCATATTTTCATTTATATATAACTAATACGGTAGTGATATGACTACGGGTCTTCACCTAGCTTTCTCCACCAGACAATGTTATAACTTAACTACTTTACATAATTCAGGTGAGCTGTCACAATTTAATTTGTATTACTTATCTCTTTCTTTTTTTTGAATTGTGTTACGTTGTCTATATAAAAATAATCTCATTAAGATTTTTGTTTGTCTATTTTAAACTTACAGTTGCTTAAAGGAATCTTTACTCAATGAACTAGTCGTGTCATGTTTAGAACGAAGCTAAACCACTCTCTAAATTTAATGGAATAAATTTATGTTATGTATAAGTCACCCATGTGGTCATTGCAAGTGAGCCAAAGTGTTCGGAAGGGTCGAGATAGTCATAAAAGTCTACCCGGGGGTTTAATTTGGGTCCCGGGGCAATTTTAGGTCAAACTAGCACACCGGGAGGGTATTTCGGTCATTTTAATTTTTAGAGTAATTAAAGCTATGAAAATTCAAGGGTTATATCATATGAGAGGAGTTATCTTCTAGTGTTAGAATTCACAAAAGCTTAGGATGCCATTAGAGGAGGAAGGAGAAGAGGTTTCTAAGCCTAAAACCACCACCTCTACACCGTTTGAACCACCATCACCACCGACGTGTAGATCAAAAAGAGATCATCACCCCAAACCATCCTCATCAAAGGATATTAACTTCTATTTAAAGGCAAGTAATTTATCTTACAAAGATTCAATTCATATATTATACATGGTAGTTTAGATTTGAAGATTACCCTTGAATAATTGAAATATGATGAATTTGGAGAATTAAACATTGAATATGATAGGTTTTGCATGTAGATGACCTTATGGAAATGTTGGGAAAATGAAATCATAACCTAAGTGTTAGGAATTACGAAATTTATTTGAGATTTATGATGTTTTTGAAGAGAATTGAAGAACTACGGTTTGTAGAAATATTCAAGACAATTAATCCAAGAAATCGATGCGCCCATGATGATTTGATGATTCTTAAATGATAGAACTTATGTGTTTATGTTGGTATAAATGTAAGTATGATTATGTGGGAGTTTGGTACATTTTAGTAGAGGATTTGATGTTTAAAACTGAAGAAACTCGCAGGAAAAAAAATGAAAAAAAATGTAGGCTGATCACTTCTCGATCGATCGACCTATGAATGTTGATCAATCGACCCATTTCTTATATTGGTCGACTCCCATGGAAAATGTGATTTGTTTCCTTATTAATATTTGATTAAATCCAAACTTTTAGAAATCCTTGGTGTTGATTAATTGAACATAGTGAGACTTAGGGAAGGGTAGTAGGATATACTTAAGACCCGAAAAATATTATTTGGTGTGGAATTGAATGGGGAAATTACGATAGTTAATCGAATGAGTTACGGTTGGAAATTATATAAATTGGGGCTTAAATCAGATAAATGAATATTCAAGGTTAGTACCATTAGTGGGGGTACATTATAGATATTGAAATAACCTAAGGAATAAATGGAAACTTAGCAACCTTTTTGGGATATGGAAAAGTACTTGAAGTTATACGACAAGAGTTACCATGTTAAATAAAATATTACGTAGGATATTCGAGATGTAAATATACTACATAGGAGACTCAAAAATTGGGATGTGCATTTACCTATATGGATTTTATATATACTTAGGTTGTGTGATTACCTATCGTATAGGTTATTATGTGTAATGCATCATACTGCGCTACTTTCTATCACAGAGGTTTCCGTGTTAGGACAGTCTTATTCTGATGAGCCCATCGAGGGAATATGGAATTGGACCTCAGAACCATAGAACCTTGGTACAACCTATCTGTGAATGATAGTGATGACAATCATAGGGGTGAGTGGGTATGTGTGTATCCCTTGTGACTTGGAACTATGATTCGCCTCCATTACATGTGAATTGTGTTTTTAAATGGTTCTAGAGTGATTATGAACCTATAGTCCTTCATGTAGTATGTGACATACTGGGACTTGATAGCAGAGTATGCATGCACCATAGCTTTGTCTCGGGTTGCCTTATGAGTTTATATATATTATGATAGTGATTTATATATATACAATGGTGATTATTCTACTGTGTTACTTAGTAATTAAGAAAGAGTATGTTATATAAAATAGGTTCTAGTTGTGGGAACTTACATGAGTAAAGAAATAATTGAATTGATTAATAAATATTGAAAATGTAAGAATATATTATTCAGGTAATACGAGTGGGCACAATGACTTAAGAATCATAGTGAGAGACTTGATTCAAATTATTTAGGTGAGATAGTGTAACTAGTATGGGTTAAAAGTATACGTTAGGAATTCACAATAGTTGAGAGGTGATAATTTCAAGTGGGAGCACGTGACTAACATGTATATAATATTTATTGTTTAATGAAATTTAAACACTTGGTGTTTTAAAACTATTTTCAACTCTGGCTCTGTCTCCTTTCTTGAAAATCTCTTCCTTTTGTCTCTCTCTATATATATTACATCAGCTTCCCAACCATAGGGACACTAATCTTAGAGTTCCCATCTGTTGACATGTTTTAGCTGTTGCGGAAGTTAAAGGACCTTGGTATTAGACTCCTCCACTTATCCTTGACTCATTCGGAGCACTTTATATCAGTCAGGGCATGTTGCCCATTCTTATTTAGAGATATTAGTTCCAGACATTTATTTTTATTTCAGTTCTTAAGCTTTATTTCATATCATACTTTTGTAGCGGGATTTTATTCTAGGGGTGCTTAGTCCAGACGTAGTTAATTCTTTATGGCAATTTATTTCCTATGAGATTGTATTCGATGATGAATTTTTATTTATTAATTTATTTGGTTGGTTGTTAATTCAAGATAAAATTTGACATTTGATTTTTAAATACTATGTGGTTAATAATTAATAAAAAGTTTTCGACAATGATGCAAAGACTGATCCAATTGGATATTATGTTTAAAATTTAATAAATGACTGATCACTCGATATTTAATTCGGCAGGGTGTCACATGGAGGAGGGTGAGATTTCAACCCTAACACTGATTGACAATTCAACCCTAGTTATGCATGACACTATTTCGTGCCTGCATGATGACTTGTATGAAAATCCTTCAAGTAATTGGGATTTTGATATGGATGATATCCCCAAACTCAAAAAAGTTATTTGTTATCCTTCCTCAATAAAGAATTATGGCATTTTCCCAAGGGCCCTTAGATTGTGTTTTGATAATTACCTCATGGATTATTAGCGCCATCTTTACACCCCTGACTTGGAAGCAGATTTAATGAAGGAATTGAACAATTATTGGGACATTTTTTTTAAAGGTCTATCTTAGAGATTTGCAAGACTTGACAAGAAAGATATTTTTACATATTTGAATGTGGTGGGTAAAAAAATTTATGTGATCAAGGAAAGAAAACCTAGAAAAAATTATTCGGCCTATAAACCATTATTTTTGAAAACTCGTTCTGGAGGTAATGTCACTAAATATTCAAAACCTTTTCCATCAGAATGATTCAATTCCTATTTTGAAACGTTCGGGGTGTGGGTAATAGACCTTCGATACATAGACTTAAGAGACTCATTCGTATTCACTCAATTTCTATTTTGAAATTGTTGGAACCCAAGATTGATGAAAACAATTTGGTTTATGTTTGTAAGAAATTGAAATTTTCAGATGGTATTGCTAATACTTGTAATAAGATTTGGATATTATGGAAAAATAATTTGGTGATTCCAGTGGAAAAAAATGGGATTAAAGATTTATCTCTTTGGGTGAACAATGATCTCTTTGAGGATCCTTTCTTATTCACGGCCATTTATGCTAAATGTAATAGGATATAAAGGTTCGATCTTTGGGAGGACATTGAGTATTTATCATCACTTGGTAATACGAAATGGATTATGGGCGGAGATTTCAATATAGTGGCCAGTCATGAAGAAAAAATTGGAGGGAATGAAGTTAATTGGGAAGGTGTGATGGATTTCAACTTAGTGCTCATTAATTTTGGTCTTGAAGAAATTCCTTTGAATGATTTTAGATTCACATGGTGCAATAATCATGATGGTTCCTCTCGAATTTGGGCTAGGCTTGATAGAATTGTGGTCAATTATAATTGGGTTGATGGTGACTTCATTAGCTCGGTTGATCATATTCATAGGACTAAGTCGGATCATAGTCCCCTTTTTCTCAAACTTAAAGAAATTTCTTCTAAATATCTGAAGTCTTTTAGATTTCTATCTTTTTGGGCAAAAGATGAGGAACTCCTTCAAGTGATGAAACACGCTTGGTCGTATGAGGTAAAAGGTAGAACGCTTTATGTTTTTGCTGAGAAACTTAAGTGGGTCAAATCGTTTCTTAAAATTTGGTCATCTTCTAAATACGATGACTTGTTTCAGATGACACGAGAAGTGGAGGATGATGTATTGAGGCATGAAGTTGAGTTTGATGCGGACCCTTCACCAAAAAATGGAAACAAATTTTATAGAAATCAAGCAGAGTACTGGAAAATCTTAAAGGTGGAAGAAGATTTTTGGAAACAGAAAGTGAAGATTAAATGGACAGCAGAGGGTGACGAGAATACCAAATTTTTTCATGGGATCGCAAAGAAAAAAAGAGCATTTATTAATATAAATCGTATTTAAGATGATGGAGGTCTTTGGGCTGAAGATAAATTTTGTGCGGAATATGTAATTGTGAACTCCTTTCAATCGTTACTGGGAAAATCAGATCATAATAGTTTGCACAGGTTTTCTGCACCTCCTTTGCGATATAACAACGATAGTTCTGCTTTAGAGGTTAATTCAACATGTGTCAACCATGATGGCATTGATTTTAATGGAAAACCTTATGCTCATAATAATAGTGATGATATCTGGAACTGCATACCAAATTCAGTGTCATCTTTGTACAACGCTATGCTGTGTGCTATTCCCACATTGGATGAGATTAAAGAGGTGGTTTTCGAGATGAACAGTGAAGGGGCAATAGGTCCGGATGGGTTTATCGATTATTTCTTCAGGAGTTATAGGTCCATTATCAAAGATGATCTCTTTCAAGACATTATTTCTTTTTTCTAGGCGACGTTCTTTCAGTGAGTTGGACTTCACTAATATCATATTGATTCCTAAGGTTAACAGGCCGAAAAATTATAGAGACTTATGTCCAATAAGTCATTGTAATTTCTCCTCTAAATTTATTTCAATATTATTGACAAATCGTTTGGGTTTGATTCTTACTAAAGTCGATCCGGTTTCATTAAGGGTATATCCATCCTTGAAAATGTGCACTTAACCCAAGAATAGATGACGTCTTTTAGGAGGAAAGTTAGGGTATCCAACATCATTATTAAACTTGACATGTCGAAGCCTATAATAGAATGTCGTGGTTATTTATTTTTAAAATTTTTTGTATCTTTGGGTTCTCAGAGAAGATTATTGATTTAATTTGGAGGATCTTTACCAATTATTTGTATTCTATTGGTGATAATGGGAAACACTATGGCTTCTTCAAATCTAATAGAGGGTTTAGGCAAGGGGATCCTCTTTCTTCGACACTTTTTGTTATTTCGGAAGAAGTTCTTAATAGTGGGATTCAAAAAATGATGGAAGAAAGTAAAATCCGTCATTATGCTTTAATTAGGGGTTGCCATATTATTCCGTGCCTCTCTTTTGCAGATGACACACTTACTTTTGCTAATTGCAATATGAAATCTCTTAAAAGATTGATGGAATTCTTGAATATCTATGCGGAAGCTTCAGGCCAAGTGGTTAATTGCAATAAAAGTTCCTTTTTTTTTTCTTTTGGGTAATGAAACTCATGGCATGAGGAGACTCATTGAATCCATTACGGGTTTCCAACAAAAAAATCTTCCTATCATGTAGTTGGAGATTCCGCTTTTTGCGGGAAGAAAATAGAAGTCGTATTTTTCCCCTTATATTAACAAACTTGTGGAGAAGCTTAATTTCTGGAATCATCATAACATATTTCAATAGGTAAGATTAACTCTCATCAAATCAGCGGCAGAGTCTATGCATCTTCATCGTTTGGATAGCCTAAATCCAACGAGTATAGTTCTTAATCACATTATCAAACTTTTGGCTAGGCTCCTATGATGTAAACAAGAAGTCAAATACAAATTTCATTGGTTGGATTGGCCCGTCATTTATAAAACTAAGGATGAAGGTGGATTAAATTTAAGCTGCATATTTTCTTTATCTCATGCTTATACTCATTATTTATGGTGGAGAGTTTTTAATGCCACCTCCTTGTGGTCCCGTTTCATGTATAGCAAATACAAAAAATTGGAATCTCATAATTTTAAGGGTTCGATTTCTATATCTTCCCATGTGTGGAATATGATGCAAAGTTTTTGGGAGGACTTTTCAGATAATTTTGATTTTGAAACCAGGAAGTGGGATTTGAATATATCAAATCTTCTTGGAATTTAGTGAGGGTGAAAGGTTGTATTTAAAGATCCTTTTTCTTATATGGGATAAGAGGATTTGTCCTAAAATTTCAGTTTTCATGTGGCGGTTGCTCCATAAAGGGACATATATATATGAGTATATCAAAAACATCCACATCCCATTACCTTCCAAAGGTAGATGTTGAGAATTTAATTATGAAGAGGATAGATAACACCTATTCTGGAATGGAAATGTTGCTCAAGCTATTTGGAGAAGATTTTCAAATATTCTGAGACTAAGGATGTCATCCTCTAGATTTAGTGGCAACTTTATGAATTGGTGGATTAACTCTAAGGGTAGTAGGATTATGAGTATCCTTTGTCGTATTATTCGTAATTTTTTTTGTTGGCATTTGTGGTGTGATAGGATCAAATCCAACTTCGAGGGGTTACTTATGAAGGAATCTTTGATTTTTGATCTCATTTATGGAGAGGTTAAGATGGCTTTTCGAATTCTTCCTTTTAATGGTCCTAAAACTCGTTATTGTTTGGATATGCTTCCTCCAGCTCAGGAGGCTATGCTTCCTCCAGCTATGCTTCCTCCAGCTCCTCCGGCACCACCAGCGATCGAGGGTAGGTTTTTCATTCATGGGGACATGGGTCGAGTACTATTTGATACGGGTGCTACACACTCCTTTATTTCTAGGAGTTTTTCTCAGACCACAGGATTGATAAAATCTGCTGAAAGTACCTTCACTAGCGTTGAATCCTCTGTGGGGGATGGTTTATTGATTTTCTTTGTTTGTAAAAATGTAGGATTTAACCATGGTAACTTGTGTTTTGAGGCCGACTTGCTCGTCCTTGACATGGTCGGGTATGATGTAATAGTGGGTATGGATTGGCTAGTGAGATACCACGCGATAGTAAACTGTTATGGGAAAAGCATTGTTTTTGCAGTTCCGGGACAAGAAATGTTCCTGGTTGTTATGCCTGGTATGGAAGGGAGTACGAGTGCTTATTTATATTGTATTGCGGAAGACTCATCTAGGGATGCTGTGGTTCCCCTAAATTCTCTTCCGATTGTTACAGATTTTGAAGATGTTTTTCGCGAGATACCGGGATTACCTCCAAGTCGGGAGATAGAGTTTGTGATTGATTTAATGTCGGGAACTCGACCGATTGCTAAAGCTGCGTATCGAATGGATAAAGTGGAGATGAGGGAGTTGAGAGATCAAATTCAGCAGCTATTAGAGCAAGGATTTATTAGGCGTAGCACATCGTCATAGGGTGCTCCGATATTGTTTGTGAAGAAGACAGACGATTCTCTCCGGTTATGAGTGGACTATAGGGAGTTAAATAAAGTCACCATCCGGAATAAATACCCTTTACCCCGCATCGATGATTTTTTTGACCAACTTAGGGGAGCATCATACTTCTCCAAAATCGATTTGAGGATGGGGTATCATCAATTGAGGATTCGGGCGCAAGATGTATCAAAAACTGCATTTCTGACCCGCTATGGATCCTATGAATTCTTGGTTATGCCCTTTGGGCTAACCAATGCTCCTGCTGTATTTATGGATCTTATGAATAGGGTGTTTTGGGATTTCCTTGACCAGTTTATTATTGTATTCATCGATGACATCCTAGTCTATTCTCAGACAGAGTCTGATCATGCTACTCACTTACGGTTGGTCCTGTAGAGATTGAGGGATCACAAATTATATGCAAAGTTTGAGAAATGTGGCTTTTGGTTGAAGGAAGTTCAATTTCTAGGTCATGTGGTGTCATCCCAGGGTGTATCTGTGTATCCTAGCAAGGTGATTGCGGTGAGAGAGTGGGGTCAGCCCACGACACCAACTGAGGTTCGTAGTTTTCTGGGCTTGGCGGGTTATTACCGTCGATTTATTAAGGGTTTTTCAAAAATCGCTAGCCCGTTGACGAATTTAACTCGAAAGGGAATAAGATTTGTTTGGGACAATTCATGTCAAACTGCATTTGAAGAGCTCAAACATAGATTGACTTCGGCTCCAGTCCTTGCATTGCCAAAACCGGGATTGGAATACCTAGTCTTCACCGATGCATCTCTTCAAGGGTTAGGAGGTGTTCTTCAAGAAGGAAGACAAGCTATTTCTTACGCTTCTCGTAAGTTGAAGCCTCACGAAAGGAACTATCCGGTGCATGACTTAGAGTTTGCCTCAGTTGTTTTTGCCTTGAAGATGTGGAGGCATTATCTCTTGGGGGAAAAGTTTAGTCTTTTCACAGACCATAAATCGCTGCAATATTTATTTTACCAAAAGGACTTGAATATGCGTCAGCGTCGTTAGTTGGAGTTTGTGAAAGACTACCAATTTGATATCCATTATCATCCTGGAAAGGCGAACATAGTAGGGGATGCCTTGAGTAGGAAGCCCGAGGGAGACTTAGCTAATGTGTGGAAAGCTAAGTGGAGAGAGATCTGTCAGGAGGATGCGGGGGTAAGGGCATTCATTTTCGTGATGATCGTTACTCCTACGATTATAGCGAAAATTGTGGAAGCCCAGGGAAGAGATAAAAGTTGTCAAGATCATATACACCGACTGTTTTTCGAGGGAGAGGAGTTATACTCGATTGGTTCTGAGGTGGACTACGCTTCCATGGAAGACTTATTATTCCCGAAGATGGGGACTTGAGACGAGGGGTGATGGCGGAATCTCACGGGTCAAAGTTTACGGTACATCCAGGTGGGGACAAGATGTACCAAGATATGCGCCGTCAGTATTGGTGGGCTGGCATGAAGAGGAATATCTCAAAGTTTGTATCCCAATGCACTACTTGTCAATTGGTTAAGATTGACCACCAACGACCGACAGGTTTGTTGCAACCGCTGGAGATTTAAGTATGGAAATGGGAAAGCATTTCGATGGATTTCATTACGGGCTTACCTAGATCACAGAGAGGTCATGATTCGATCTAGGTGATTATCGACCGTTTGACTAAATCGGCACACTTCTTGCCTGTACATACGGATTATGATACCGCTCGCTACGCCCAATTGTTCATCGAGGAGATCGTTAGACTTCATGGGGTACCATTAAATATTGTTTCTGACCGAGATAAAATATTTGTGTCCCACTTTTAGCGAAGTTTTCAAGAGGCCATGGGGACCGAGTTGAAGTTAAGCTCTTCCTATCATCCTCAAACAGATGGTCAAACTGAGAGGGTAAACCAGATGTTTGAGGATATGCTTCGTATGTGCATGCTTGATTTTGAGGGCGGTTGGGAACAATACCTCCCATTGGTTGAGTTTTCTTATAACAACTCATACCAATTTACTATTGGAATGGAACCTTATGAAGCTTTGTATAGCCGGCTATGTAGATCTCCCGCTTGTTGGTTGGAAGTGGGTGATAACAAATTTCTTGGACCTGAAATGATCCAGGACACTTCTTCAAAGATTGAACTTATTCGAAATCGCATTCAGATAGCCCAAGATCGTCAAAAGAGCTACGCCAATGCGAGTAGGAGACACATGGAGTTAGAGGTTGGAGACCAAGTGTTGGTGCGAGTATCTCCAATGAAGGGCATTAAACGTTTCGGGAAGAAAGGAAAGCTTGCACCGCATTTTGTTGGACCTTTCCCAGTTATTGCAAAAGTTGGTCCCGTGGCGTATCAACTTTCTTTACCGGAGCCTTTGCAATAAATCCACGATGTATTCCATGTCTGCTCTTTGAAGAAGTATAGAAGATGTGAGGGTGCCCTTTGGCACATCCCTTTTGAAGATATCGACTTGCAACCCGACGTTTCATATGAAGAACAATCGGTTGCTATTCTTGAGTATGGGGAGCGCAAGTTAAGGTCTCGTGTGGTGCCCTTAATAAGAGTTCAATGGAGTCCCCACAATGCAAAAGAATCAACGTGGGAGCGTGAGGACGAGATGCGGGAGAAATATCCACATATTTTCTTATAAGGTACGCCTGAATTTTGGGGACAAAATTCCCTCATAAGGGGGGGAGTATGTAATAACCCTCGCTTATGAGAACGTATTTTATATTAATTACTAGGTACGGTAATTAGATATAAGTTTTGGATTATGAATTGAGTGCTAATTTAATGAAGAAAAGTTCATATTCACTATGAGTTTGCATATATACCATAACTATGGGTGAATATTGTTATGTTATGGTTATTAATATTATATGAATTAAAATGATATTTGGCATAATAATGAGACCGGAACTTAAATTGAATTATAAAATGTCCAAATGATAATTTGGAGGCCGTAGTTGATTCCGGAACGTGCGAGATAGTCAGATATTGTGCCATTATGTGTTTTGAGATTTTGGGCATTTTTGATTGATTATGACTTAAATATGCAATTGTGTATTATTTTATCGCAATATCGATCAATTGAGTTGGGATTTTGGCAAAAGGTACGATTTATGTCTTGAGTGAATCACTATTCACCTAATTGTATTTCCTAAACCTAGAGAGCTAAAGAGAGAAAGAGAAAGAGTAGAGAGAATAAATGATATTGAAGATTTAAGAAGGATTCTTGCTCCAACACCAAGAAAATATGCATTTTCTACATTGAGGCAAGTTTCCTACTTGTTATTTATGGTTTAAGTTAAATTATTGGTAGTGATAATGATGTATTGATCATGGTTTGATTAGTTTAGGGTTTTTTGTGTAATTGTTGGTCTTGAACCATTGAAGAATAATTTGGATGATTATTGATAGTTGGGGTAGGAATTAATAGCATTTATGTTGTGTTGGTGACAATACATGAGTTGGTTTGAATGGATTTGAGTTGGGAAGGAAATTGGAGTCCAAGAATCCATAAGAAAAATTAGGAATTTCTGCAGAACCGAATCGATTCGGCCCGGCCGAATCGATTCGCTGCGAGATAGTTTCCAAGTTTGGGTGAACCGAATCGATTCGGCTTGGTCCGAATCGATTAGACAATTATGCAGAAACCCAATCTTCCTGACCTAATCGATTTGGATGGTCCGAATCGATTCGGCAACTATGTAGAATCCCATATTTTCTGGTCGAATCGATTCGGCTAGGCCGAATCGATTCGAAAACCCTGCACTTTTTCAATTTCTTTTCTTTTTCAAATTTTTACCCCTTTTCTTTAGGACTAGTAATTTGGGACCTTCTTAAATGAAGTAAATATAGGGTCTTAGAGTATTAGTTGAGTTGGTTGACACCCTAGACTCGAAGGGGTTCATCTAGGGTTCATTTCAGGGTGGGAGGTTTAAAGTAATGTTCAGGCATTACTTGTCTCGTATAGTTTTATAATAGCCTAGGAGATCTTAGAGTCAAATTTGGAGACTTTAGGAGTTATTGTTAGTTAGGTTTGACTTGATGGCCAATTATGAAGCCAAAAAGGAGGCTTTGGAAAATAATTTGGGGAGTCTAACCATTTATCGAGGTTGTTATGCTGATACGAAATATGTATAGTTCCGGATAACCCTAATGCATTTGATAAAATGTAAAATGGGCAAAGTAAATGATAATTTACTAAATCAGGTAATGGAAATTAATAAAATGGATAATACACACCTCTCTAAATGCCATCTTAAGGGAAGTCTGTGCGTGAGGTGAAGCCCTCTGGCTAATGAATGCAGGGTGGATATAGTCCTAGGCCATATGAGCGCTTATTTTATATTTTCTGCGATGGGTAGGATATTCCAGGTGTGGTCTTGACTATCCCGCAGGCATATGGCCGCTTCCCGACGTTTGCGATAGGATCCCAGGTTGTCTTATGTTAGGCCTTGAAAGATGATGGTTATTTAGGGGCACGCACAGTGGGGAAACCCGGACGGGCGATCTTAGAATCGTTATATATATATATACTTATAACTATTCTAATTATCGAGTTGGACTCGATGGAACATAAATGCCATAAAGAGAAAAGTATATGCCACAAAGAGCATACTATTGAGATAAGTGCCATAAAGAGCACATGGTAATCCTTGTATTCCTGATAAGGAATGGAAAGAAGACGGAAATGAAAATGATGAAACATGAAAAAGGCTTATAAGTACTTTTATTTCTTTGTAAAATTTAATTTCATTTTAATAATCATTTAACTGTCTTAGTTCTTTATATGATGTTACCATGCTAGAATATCATCCATGCTTACCTATCCATTATTGTTATGCCTGTCATTTATCTAGTGATCATATAAAATCGGCCTCTGACCGGTTCTTCGTTTTCTTGTTGTGTATGTATATTCTATTTTTCGTTCAGGTGTTCCGCTGCAAGGACGCCCGTAATGACTTTCTTTTCTCTGAGTCTTTTGAGGAGCCGTGACATTTTGCGGGTATCACGGGATATTTTGTGTAGACGCATCTATTATTGTTTTCTAGCTAAGATCAGTCTTTATTTGAGCGTGTGGCCCAAATGGTGTAATTGTATAAATGATGTATTATGTAACACATGGAACTTACTGTGTATTGTATGGATTGTATCGATCGATACTTTATTCGGTCCTTTCTTATCTATTGGATTATAAATATATGTTTGTGGGAGTTTCCACCCTCTTTTTCTATTATGGGTTGTTGAAAGTGTTTTCTTTAAATTACCAACTAAAATTTTTGATAACCTGTTTTCTGGAATATTGGGTGATTATTCCAGATACTCTGTATGATATCGTGATGCTGAGAATGATATCTATCCATGATTCCTGTTTCATCGGGGTATCGGGTTGGCCACCCTTTATTTCGGATAGGGGGTTGTCATAAATACCAGGCAGTAGCTGATATCTATGCTATTCCCAATGAGATACGATGCAGAGCATTTTCAGGAACTCTTACCGGATCTGCTCAAATATGGTACAACAATCTTCCTCGTGGGAAGATTGCGACTTTCTTTCAACTGGCCGAGATCTTCATTGGGAACTTTTGTTTTGGGGCAAAACCAGTTAAACGAGTAGCACACCTGTTAAGCGTTAGACGGAAGACAAGTGAGAGCATCAGGGATTATATTAATCATTTCAATAATGAGAAGCTCGAAGTTATTGATTACGAGGAAAAGATAGTAGTCACTGCTCTGATGAGTGGATTATTTACAAATAAATTGTATTACACTCTAGCCAAAGATCCACCTACAACCATGGCAGAGTTAATGGCAAAGGCAGCCAAGATTATGAATGTCAAGGAAGCTATGGCTGCGAAGAAAAATTTGGACTCCAAAGAGACCAAAGTTGAGGGAGATAAGGCTGAGAAGAAGGAGAAAAAGAACAATGGTGGTAACAAGCAGTCAAAGGGAAAGCAAGCATTGGAACAGTTGAGGAAATTTAGAAACTATACTCCTTTGAAGGTAGATATAAACATCGTTCTGGAAGAGATCAAGAGTAGCGAGGAGTTAAACTGGCCTGAAAAATTGAAGACAGATCCTGACAAGAGGGATAAGTCTAAATATTATGAGTTCCATAAGGATCATGGTCATATGACCAAAAACTGCATAACTCTTCAGAATGAAATTGAAGAGCTCATCAGGTAGGGAAAATTGAACAAGTATGTGGATCGCCGAAATGGTGGAAAGAGCAACGATCGAGCAAAGTAGAGGTCTAGATCTCCTCGCCGAGCAAAAGAAAATAAGAAAAGAAGTCATGAAGAAGACCTGGATGATGACCAAGACAACCCCGATCTCCCCAAAAGACCAAAGCAGCCAGAACATGAGGTATTTTCAATCCACTTTGGATCATTTGAATGTAATGTTATTATAGGTGGAGATGCAGGAGGTGGAGATATGACTGCCGAAAGAAAAGTTTACCTCAATGAGGCTCAAGCTTTCTCGTACATTCAACGAATAAATCTGGCTGAAGATGATCACCTGAGGAAGGTGAATAAGGATAAACTGGTCATTGGTTTCTCTAAAAATGACCTGGCAGGAGTACTATATCCCCATGATGACCCGTTGGTGATCAAGATGAGAATGAAGGAAGTCGTGATTTCACGAGTACTGGTGGATAATGGTAGCTCGACAGATATCATGTTTTATCCATGCTTTGACAGTTTGAATTTGAAGCTATCCGAGTTAGAACCATATCATAGGCCCCTACTTGGTTTCACTAGCGAAAAGGTTTTTCCACTTGGGACGATCAAGTTGGATATGCCTATTGGTACATGACCTGCTTGTCGAACAAAAAGAGTACACTTTTTTGTCATGGATAAAAACGTCCAATCAGCTTACGATATCATTATGGGAAGGGTAGGTTTGAAAAAGTTCGAAGCAGTACCATCTACAGTAAATCAATGTTTAAAATTCCTAACCAACTTTGGAGTATGAGTGGTGAAGGGTGACCAAAAAGTAGCTAGGGAATGCTACTATTCATCTACCGAGCAAGAAGAGCGTGAAGAATCCAAAAAGAAAAATACTACTTATCTGGTTGATGAGATAGAAGACGCAGAGATTGAGACGTTAGACCCAAGAGATGAGTCTCAGCTCGTTAAGGGTCAGGTCATGGAGGCTACTAAAAATATCATTCTAGACGATGAGCATCCAGAACGAACAACTCAAATTGGTGCTTCACTAGATGTGTCAATAAAACAAGAGCTGATAGCATTTTTAAAAAGCAGAAAACAAACTTTTGCATGGAGCCACGAGGACATGCCATGGATAGACCGGCCTATCATATGTCACGAGCTTAATGTGAATAAGGAGATTAAGCCAGTAAAACAAAGAAGAAGAGTGTTCAGCCTCGAAAAGAGCCAAGCTATACAAAAAGTAGTCGAGAAGCTCCAAAAAGCTTGTTTTATTGAGTATGTTAAATATCATGATTGGCTAGCTAATGTGGTGATGGTAAAGAAGAAAAATAACAAATGGAGGATGTGTGTAGACTTCACCGATCTCAATAAGGCATGCCCAAAGGATCATTTTCCTTTGCCACGAATCGATCAGCTGGTGGATGCTACCTCGGGGCATGAATTATTGAGTTTTATGGATGCTTATTCTGGTTAGAATCAGATTAAGATGAAGCCTAAGGACAGGGAGAGTAGCTCTTTTATTACCCCAAGGGGAACTTATTGTTATAATGTTATGCCTTTTGGACTTAAAAATGCAGGTGCGACAAATCAGCGGCTGATGAACAAGGTGTTTGCGAAGCAAATCAGTCATAACATGGAGGTTTATGTTGACGATATGCTGACGAAGGGCAAGAAAGCTGCTAATCATCTAGTTGATTTAGGCCAGACCTTTGATCAACTAGAAAAATATCAAATGAAGCTGAATCCCACCAAATGAGAAGGCATGTTTCTCGGATACATTGTTAATCAACGAGGAATTGAGGAAAATCCTGACAAGATCAAAGCCCTATTGGACTGCGATCTCCGACGACGAAGAAGGAAGTGTAGAGTCTCACAGGGCGAGTTGCAGCACTTAATAGGTTTGTATCATGAGCAACTGGCAGATGTCTACCATTCTTCAAAACACTCCGAAAGACTTTTGAGTGGAATGATGAATGCGAGAAGGCCTTTCAAGAATTGAAGAAATACCTAGGAGCACCTCCACTGTTGTCCAAACCAGTGATGGGAGAAAAACTATACTTGTATTTGGAAGATTCAAAAAATGCAGTGAGCTCGGCGTTGATAAGAGTGGTGGATGGAGTGTAAAAACCCATCTATTACACTAGCAAGGCCTTTCGTGGAGCAGAGATCAGATATCCAATGATGGAAAAACTAGCACTGGCGTTGATCGAGGCAAGCAGAAGGACGAGGCCATACTTCCAAGCTCATACTATAGTTATGCATACAGACATGCCGGTAAGGCAAGCTCTACACAAACAAGAGAAATCAGGAAGATTGATGTATTAGGCTGTAGAATTGGGAGAATACGATCTAATTTATGAGCCTAGGTCGTCACTCAAAGGGCAAGCAGTGGCAGATTTTATCGCAGAGTTCACCTATTCGGATACCTCCGAAGAGCAGGAGTCGAATACCGACCAACCTGTGGATGTTATAGGATCATCAAATTTAACACCCACCAACTTAAGTCGGTTGACGAGCAAGAGAAGTTGGTTGACGAGCAACAAGAAGTGTTGGAGGAGGATAAAGGAAAGCATCAAATATTCCACCGAGGAACTCTGTTTGACCAAGAGTTTGATAATAAGATACTTCTGTGGAATTTATATGTAGATGGCTCTTCTTGCAGTACGGGCAGTGGAGCAGGAGTTATTTTAAATAGTCCCTATGAGATCGATGTGGAGTATGGTTTGCATTTTCAATTTAAGGCATCAAATAATGAGGCTGAATATGAAGCTATGATCATGGGTCTCAGTCTAGCCAAAACTATGAAAGAAGAGCAGGTCATTGCATTCAGTGACTCATAGTTGATTGTAAATAAAATTTTGGGAGTGTATGCAGCAAAAGGAGAATTAATGATCCAATATCATGCGAAAGCAATGGAGATGGTATCGAGATTTAAAGCAGTACAGTTGATTAGAATACCAAGATTGGAGAATGTAAGAGCAGATGCCTTAGCTCGGTTAGCCTCAGCCACGCGCACCTAGCTACGAAGAACAATCCCAATAGAAATCTTGGCTAGTCGAAGCATTGAGAAAGATCTAGAGGTGAACTTCATTGCCCTTGATTCAGGACCATCATGGATGGATCCTATCAGGGCCTATATTGAGGAGGGGGTTTTACCAACTGATAAACTCGAAGCCAAGAAACTGAAGTTTAAAGTTTCTCATTATGTATTGACTAATGGCATTTTATATGGATGAGGAATTATAGAAGGTTTGCAAAGATGTGTGAATCCCTCTGAGGTGAAATATTTGATTGAAGAGGTCCATGAAGGGTCATGTGGAGCCCATGTAGTAGGTCGGACGCTTTTGCAAAGAATAATGACGCAGTGATATTTTTGGCCGACAATGAGGGCTGATTGTATAGCCTATGCCAAAAAATGTGACAAATGTCAACGCTTCTCTTCTACTCGAAGAACTCCCCAGGCATTGTTTACACCAATAACATCCCCTTGGCCATTTTCCATATGGGGGATAGACTTGGTCGGGCCACTCCCAACGACCAGAGGAAGGTTTAAGTACCTCATAGTCACTGTGGATTATTTTACTAAATGGGTGGAAGCTGAACCTCTTATTGATATAACTTATGATAGGGTGTATCAATTTATTTGTAAGAATATCATTTGTAGATATGGTCTTCCCCATGCATTCATTACTGATTATGGAACCCAATTTGACAACAAGGAGTTTTTTACATATTATCATCAGTCAAACATATTGAAAACCCACTTTGCACCAGGCCATCCCTAGAGCAATGGACAAACTGAGGTGACGAACATAACGCTGATGAATGGTTTGAAAAAATGACTGGACGATGCAAAGGCAAATTGGATTAACGAGCTACATTCTGTGCTGTGGCCTTATCGTACTACATCGCGAACAGCAACCGAAGAATCTCCATACATGCTGGCATTTTGAAGCGAAGCCGTTATACCTGCCGAGTTGGGCGTCCCCACGCACAGGGTGCTGAATTTCAATTCTCCTATCAGTGACTTGATGAGGCGATTGGATCTAGATATGCTCGAAGAAGTTAGAGAAGAAGCAGCAATCAGGAATGCTGCATACCAACAACGAACAACTTTGTTCTATAACAAGAGGGTAAAGAAGTGTGATTTGAAAGAAGGGGACTATGTGCTGAAGAAAGTAATGCAAAAGCACAACAAATTGGAAGCTAACTAGCATGGACCCTACAGAGTAACAGAGATTGTTCGTCCAGGGACATACAGGATAGAAACCTTGGAAGGAGAAGAATTTAAGAATGCATGGAATGCAGAACATCTACGCAAGTATTATCAGTAGTGAGGATTCCTATCTAAATGCAGTTTTCTTCAGTATGAATAAAGTGTTAGATGTTTTACCCAGTTCTCTCTTTTTGAAGAAATTTTTCGGAGTATTAGTGTTACACACTACGCATCAAGTTCAGAATAAAAATCCACCAACTACGATTGGCCGGTAAATAAAAATCCACCAACTACGGTTGGTCGGAAAACAAAAATCCACCAACTACAGTTGGTCGGTAAACAAAAATCCACCAACTACAGTTGGTCGGTAAATAAAAATCCACCGACTACGGTTGGTCGGTAAACAAAAATCCACCAACTACGGTTGGTCGGTAAACAAAATCCACCAACTAAGGTTGGTTGGTAAATAAAAATCCACTAACTACGGTTGGTCGGTAAAGAAACATCCACCAACTCCGATTAGTCGGTAAATAAATCTCCTCCAACCCCGATTGGTCGGGAAGCAAAATATCGCCAACTCCGGTTGGTCGGCAAATTATTTTCACCAACTTTGGTTGGTCGACAATTTAAAATAACAAAGGACATTTTTGTCTTTTTATAGATATACATATACATTCATCATTAAATAAAAGAGATATTTCATAAAATATTTCCAAACCCATAACAATTGCAAAGAAAACTAAAGATTTCTTCATTAAAACTAGAACAAATTACATATGATAAATTATAGATTACATAAATGAAGTTCATTACATAAACAAACCCTATTCTATAGGTTTCTTTCCCTCTGCCTTTGACACAGTGTCTACCCCAGCTGGAGGATCATCAAGACTATAAGGGGAATTTATGAAGTTCAGATCTTGCAACATTCTGATGTTCATTATAGAAGGACGATCAAGCAGATGTTCTGGCTTAGATATTTCAAAGTTTGAATAGAGACTGTAGTCATCAAGATACTTGGGTATTAGAACACGAGGAATGGTCTGGGTTAGAATCCAAATAAGGTCAAGCTTGAAGGGAGGCACAGGTAGATCAAGAACTCCAGAAGTGTAATAATCCCACAAAAAATGACCTCTCTCCAATTTGAGAACACAAAGAGCTTTCAACCATCCCTGTTTGTACCCTTCGTTGTTCGACTGTTCTAAACAGGCATCAAGATGGTAGATTTCTTCATTGTAACCAGCCATCCAAAACTCTTTGGGCTGTTTATGGAACTGGTAAGTTAACCTCTCCAGTTGGTCGTGGAGATTCTTTACTAGGATGTCCTTATTTTCCAAGGCAGAGTTTTATGTGGAAAGTTGCTTGCTAAGGTTCAGATTCTTTTTAGACAGCTCTGCTAAAGCTTGGTTCTTTGCCATCAATTTAACCGCTTGGTTTTCCAAAGATGATTGAGTTCTTGCATCTTCAATAGAAATCCAACCAGCCCTTGCTCTTCCCCGAGAAGAAGATCTTGCTCGTCCGCGAGTAGAGGTAGAAGGACCAACTCTTTCCAAAGTTTTCGATTCATCTCGCAAGTTGGCGTTCAGTACTTACAAAAAAGAGAAACCTTTGTCATTGAGAGGTAGCAAAGCTCCTGAAGAAGATGTTGTAGATTTTAGTCGGGATATCTCCTCTTGCAAAACATTGTTTTCCTCCTCCAATAATTTAGCGATTTGTCTATGCTCCTCAACCTCGAGCTTTAAAATGCTCTATTTCTTCTCATAGACAGCGATGAATTTATCATATCCTTTTTCATCATTTAGTTGCTGGTATTTTTTCTCATACCCCTGATGCAAAAGGGTAGAAGACTCCTTATATTGTTGTTGGAGTTCCTCGATAATACCCTGAAGATCTTCAATCATCTTGTAATATGCCATATTATTGGCGACTGCACGGTCGAGCAAGCACTTCATATATTGATAAGCTTCGATTGCTCACTCTGAAGTATTCGAACCAAGGATGTCAATAATTTGAGCGTCGTTTAAGTCTGCATGACCAGCTATGAAGTAATCATTGCATTTCTTCATCAGTTCTGTGTCATGAGCAGATAATAGTTCCATCCTGGCCATAAACTAGCAAAGAGAAGCCATAAACAGGATCAATAATGATAAAGACAGAGCAGGAAGAAGAAATTCAACATGAACAACAAAAATCTCGAATTTTTATTCATCAAAAGATAAATACAAGGTTCAGGATTAGATTCAAAAGAAATCACAAAATCAAAGCCCAAGAAACTTTACACCTTCTCCTTGTGTTTTGCGACTTCCTCGGAAAGCTAGGATGAGGAGGTTGGTTGCTCGAATGATAGCGGCAGTTGCTCGGCTGAAGTACTGGTGGGATGAAGTTGCTCGTAGAAAGTCTGAACAACTGGAATAGGAGGAACTTGGTCTCCAATCATCATGGAAGACATTTTCGAGGCTGCTTCTTCCTCTTCTTCTTCCCCAGGAGAGGGAGGAGGGCCATGGGTGTGTTGCTGGAACAATTCTGAATTCTCAGCAATCTTCACCTCTTTCAAAGCAGCGACCCATCCATCCCTGAAGTATTTAAGGATGGCATACTCCATTTGCGAGGTCATAGCAGCCAGGCCCTTGTTCTAGCCTTTATCCCAACCAGCACTAAATGATTTCTTAATAGCCTTTTTCCTTTTCTCTTTCTCCGAGGAGGTCCTTTCCCTAAGGAGCTCCTCGACAGCCTTCAATTTCCCTTCCATCTCCACCTTCTGACGTTCAACATCCTGAAGTCTAACAACTTCCTCCTCAGATACTTTGAGCTTAGCTTCCAGCTCCTTGTTGCTCTGCTCGGAATCTTTCAACTTCTTCTCCAACCCTTTGTAGATCTCCATAGCTTGGTCTCTCTCTTGCTCGATGAACTTGAGTTGTTTCTCCTAAGCCTCTTTATCTTCTTCATATTTCTGACGAGAGTCCTTTCAGGACCGAGTCAGACCCATAAAAGCTTCTTCTACACCTCCCGAGGAGCTTGAATATTTAATAGCCTCATCCTTCTTCAGAATGCTGTTAAAACATGTTACCAACTGAAAAAAGAAATAATTTTTAGTCAATACAAGGACATAGCAGTGAAAAATGAAAACTTAGACTAGTAATACTTATTGAGGCAATATGTCGAGCTGCCAATGTTGTGACCTTGTCAGGAGATAAAGTGTCTTCAATACCTTGGATTTCTGGGATAATCCAAGACTTCACCAAGCCCATGGTAGAGCTCGGAGGAACAAAAGTGGGAATACCACTTTCAGCAGCTAAAGGCCGAGAGATAAGTTCAGCCAAATTATTCGAAGAACTTTTCTTTAACTTCTTCGAAGGAGCAGGAATATCTTCAACCAAAGAAGAAGTCTTGGTTGGTGAAATGACAATAACCTCACTAAGAGGAGAGATAACCATAGCCTTGCTTGGAGCCATTGGGGGCTTATCAGCAACTTTCTTGGCATAAACTAGAGGGGGAGCATCAATGTTTCTCATTCCTTCCACTGGAACATCCTTCTTATTTTTCTTCACCTCCACATTGGTAGAGTCTGATTTGTTAAAGAAAGAAAGAGCTCTTCTTCTCTTCATTATGTTACTAATTAGAATATTCGACTCTGAAGAAGAACCCTCTATGCTAGTATCAACAGCTGGTACTTGGTCGATGTCAACCACCACTAGACGAGCAATAAAGGATGAAGTATAGCTCTTGTACTGCAAAAAATAGGAAGCTGATATAATGTGTTCGTCAACAACAGTTTGGTCTACACTCCATATAAGTTTCAAATGCCTTAAATTAACATCAGTTTCTTTAGGAGACTTTCTTTTGCTATCAACTGCAAATAATCAAAAATCCAATATCAGTGAAGCATTTTGTCAAATATGGAGAAAACATAATTTCAAAAATAGAATAAAAATAAAAATAACCTATTCCATTGCCATAAGGAGGACATCTAGGACCTTGGTATACATCATCTCCATTTAATGGAGGATGTTGCCAATTTTTCATTACCACTCCATGTTCAAAATAATCTCTGTTGGCATCAGGAAGATTGACAACTAATTCCCTATTCAAAAATCTAGTTTTTAAATAAAAAGTACTATCACTAACCACCCATCTGTAACAGTACATTATCTCTAGAATCCCTAAACGGGTTTCATGAAGTTGATTTAACCTATGAAGTCCATTGACTATTATCCAAATATTTGGCGCTATTTTTGCAGGAAATACTGAAAGAACTCAAAACATAAAGGATTTAGAGGAAAAGATAAGCCACATTCGGCCACAAAGAGATTGGGGAACCAATGTCCTTCAACCAAAGAGAAATAGTCAGAAGGTTCAGAGAGTTCCTCCAAAATGACCCATGAAGGAATTGAAAATTCAGAACGAAATTTGTCAAGCGATTCAACAACATAAACCATGATGAATGAAACAATTAAAAGAGAAGGAAGAAGATCTTACAGGAGAAGATTGAACCAGTTGATAACGAACAATGGAAGAAACGAACGCACAAGAGAGAGAAGTAATGAAAAGTTCAAGGACACAGGTTTGAAAAGTGAAAAATGATGGGATTTCTGCCGCGTTTAAATACTTTACCTCGGGAATAGAGAAAATCAATGATTATCAAGGAGGATGTTTGCATATCCGGCGGCTAAAAAGAAGAAAAAGTCACAAAGAAAGAAGCGGTTATTGAAATTCAAAATATTTATGAGGACTGATATTGTGCATTTAAAAAGGAGTTGTATACAACGAATACCTTCCTAAAAACCATACAAACTGAAAATCTATGTAGAAGAATGTTGCATACTTTTCTTCAACATCAAACTACGAAACATTGGGGGCTTCTGTTGATACCAAATTTAGTGTGCTGACTTGGACCAATTATGTGGAGACACATGTCAATCTACATGGCACCCACAAAACACTTTTAAGGAAAAACACACTGACTTCGAGGAACTTAATATCCCCGACCTACTCAGGTGTTTTGAGCAACAAGTGTTCTCCGATGATCTTCATTATACCGAGCAACTCAGTTACCCCGAGCAGCTTAAGCGGTGAGAGCAGCTTAGTCGGTCCGAGCATCTTAAGCGGCCTGAGCTACATAGCGTACAGAGCACTCAAATTAGGGAATGAAAGAGATGACTGCGCATTAAATGCTCATTATTATGATACAGATGTACATGTCTACTAGATAACATCACATTGTCCTTTAATTTGTATAGCCTCAAGGTTATAAATACATTGTAACCTCCTCATTAGCAAGGGACTCAGAATTTCATGGCAAACCCATTATCGAGAATTCTGCAGACAGTCGGCAATAACACAAACAGTGGACATAGGAAATTTCTTTCAAGGCTGAACCACTTTAAAAATTTACTGTCTTGTTTATTTTTATTTGTGATTAAATAATTAGATCAAATCTAATTTTTTACATCAACAGTATCAAACTCTTTAGTATAAACTCACAAACTCTCATTTATAATTCAATAACAAGGAATCAATATGATTTGTTTAAAATAATAAATGAACCCTTGAAACAACTAGTTAGAGGGAGAGTAAAGGAAACACTCTAGTTACACCCTAGGTAGGCAGCTCAAATACTAGGGTACGAGGTAATAAGGGTCAAAGCCTAATCAATGCCTATGTTATTTCTAGAAACCATGGGTAAAGGTATTAATGGTGAGGGATTAAAGCCCTGGTTTTTGTAATAACTCTCTCAAAATCTCTCTCTCTCTCTTTGTGATGTGTGGTGCATTTTCATTCATCCTCCCTCAATGGAATAACATAGTATATATATACACATGCTAGGGTATACCCGTGCCCGAAGGAAAGATGACATTCGGGAAAACTAACAAAATGACGATAGACTCGGTTTAATTTCAATACGAATAAATCCGATTTTTAAAAAAATTAGAGAAAGTAAACTTTATTTATGGGACTATCCACATGCTTGAGGTATAAAAAAAACTTGAACAACTAAATGAATAGTCACTTATGAACCTTATATAAACTATGTCACCTATTCAAAAATATTCCATATAAAGCCCAAGTGATGCAAAAACCAAGGGTGCACATGGTCGTGTATAAATTAAGTAAAAAAATATTTTCTCGAGAATAAAAATTGTTGGAAATAATTTAAATTTGTATTTTAATGAATATTTTGTGATAGCATTTGAATACCCAACATCTTTCCAATGTCCATACAAAAAACTATATGGACAAAAGCACCATAACCAACCCCAATCGCAAAACAACCCCGACATTAAATAAAAAAAAATAATAAAAAATTGAGCACCTCGACTTAACCAAATCATAGCATACTATAGTGGACCAAGATCCAATCGGGTTCTACTCGAGCCAAACAAATAGTCCTCCCACCCAGAAAACTATCGACAATAAAGGGCTAGAACTATTGACAACAAACAAAGGCAATACGCTTGAAAAGTAAGTACACTTATCGGGATCGACAATAAACAGAGCGCGAGGGGCACAAATCGTACATCCATTCAAATGAAAATTGTTGAGATTAAAGCTTCGTCGTATGCCGGAGGGGCATTGTGGAAATTTTATGACATCTGTCAAACCAGACAAAAATTTAATGAGATTTGTAAAATAGGTCTTCAAGAAAAATATGCGTTCACTTTAAATAAACTCGCGTATTTTCCAATCTCTTAAGAGTAATACCATGTTCATTTGAACATCCTTGTCCTTGGTTGAAGCATCCATTTGTTTTTTTTGAAAATTGGCTAGAGGTTCACAACTGCAAAAAATGAAAACTTATTCTCAAATTTCAAACAAACAGATAAATCTTCAAGAAACTGTTATACTAAACTAATATACACAAATTAACAAACTAATATAATATAAATGGCAATATAATAAAATAAATACTAAAATACACTCGCATATACCCACCAATGTATATTTGGCTACTATTATGGTGTATTACTGATGATGCTAAGATTTAGCACCACTAGATAAGTGATAATGAGGTCAAACAGTAGTAGCCATGGCAGTCATAGAGATGTAAGTGTATAAGTGTGTAGAAGGAGATGAGTATAAGAAGAATAAGACAATGATGTATAGTGGTTCAGCCAATTTGGCCTACATCCACTGTGAGTGTGTGATCCACTAAGTATGGGCACTAATGGCCTTGGATACAATGCACATAAGCTCACTTCCTCTCTCTACTGTGTGTACAAGCAGAGCTTTAGCTAGGGTTACCAATTATCGATCCCTTGGAGGGTTATATGTGACAAGTATATATAGGTCTTGGGGGGGGGGGGTGTAGTGTACCCCCCAAGTATGCATGGTGCATGTGAATGATGATCTAGCCAATCCCCTGTTGACACCTGTAGATGCCAAATGATGACATAATATTCCCTCACGTGAGGGTGTGATTTTGTTATAATGGTCTCTCATGTGCCATGTGAGCCTCACGCGCACTGTTTCATGCGTCTCCAGAACCATGCGCTGCGATGATGTCACCTTCGGCCTATGAGCCGAGGCCGAGGGCAAAGTTCCTTCCGGTAGTGAGTTTGGCCTAATTTAGGCCTCGTACTTTCGTACCCTCGGAGGGTCGTCTGAAGCCTGATGAAGGGTCGCCCCCCATGAGGGGTCATTCGGAACCTGATGAAGGGTCGGCCCCCTGAAGGGTCGTTCGAAACCTGATGAAGGGGTCGGCCCCCCTGAGGGGTCGTCTGGAACCTGATGAAGGGTTGGCCCCCTGAGGGGTCGTCTGGAACCTGATGAAGGGTCGGCCCCCTGAGGGGTCGTCTAGAACATGATGACGGGTCGGCCCCTGAGGGGTCGTCTGGAACCTGATGAAGGGTCGACCCCCTTAGGAGTCGTCCGGTTTGGAGGCTATATATGGGTATATCAATCACCCCCCAGCCCTTAGCCATAGGTGCTGTTGAGATGGCTGAGGGATAGTGTTGTAATTGAGATGTGTGTATGATCAGTTAAGTGAGTGACACCTGGGTAGATACTCATTGTTGTTCCAATTTCCAAGGCATGGCGGCTGCATACTTTTCCTGGGGCTTTGTACCCTAATGATGCCTTCCTCGTGGGATGTGCCCTGCCTTGGTTAATGGGCCCACTCATTACTAAGGTATTTAAGAGATTTTTTAACTCTCTCTCTCTCTTCTTCTTCTTCTTCGTGCCCAAGCTCTCTCTCTCTAGCCTTTCACTAGTCTTTATTGCCATTTATGCAGTCTTCGATCCTTCAAGCTTAGCAACTTTGCCCTTTCTCTTCAGGTAATCCTTCACCCCCAGCGCCCTCTTTACTTTCATTATTTTTTTTTCTTTTTGGTTTTAGGCCTGTAGGGCTTGATTTGGGTCATTTTACAACTTTTCCGGCGACTGGTTATTGAGTGTTCTTGAGTGTTCTTGAGTGAAAACCATCGATTCCCTTTGTTTTAATTCAAAAGTCTAATTTGGTCAACTGCAAACTTGTTTGTAGTTAAGTTCCCCAAAAACCGCCAAGTGTAGGGTCTTCCCTTTTAATGCTTAGGAGGCTTTATAGTTTAGCATCTGAATTCCCATCCTTGAGAGATAAGCTCTTTGCAGAGATCAGACGAATAGAGGAAGAGGAAGAGAAAAGACGAGGGGCTGACCCTAACTGGGTACGACCCATCTTTCCCATTCCTCTTGCCACAATAAAACCATTTGAACCGTCTGAGTCTTGTGGGTCGTTCCATCGTCTAGCCGAGTGTCATTCAAGTGAGATGGACGAGAGAGTATCCTCGCCAACTGGTGCTTGACCTTCTGGTAGAATAGAGACATCAGACCTAAGCCCAGGCCGACAGGCCGATGGTATGGTCCCCTCCGAGGCTGTCCCTGTGACAACCCTATCTCCATATGCCTTCTAGATGGCCTTTCCCCATGGTCCTCTAGCAGATGACGAGGCCGAGGGAGAGGGGACTGAGGATGAGGGCGATTATACATATGACCAGGTTGATACCTCCCATGCCTCGTCCTATATCTCCTCCGTTAGGGACCACGACCTCTTATTGTGGAGACATGCCTATGGAGTGACCCCTAGCATAACTATGAGGGTTCCTTTTGAGTCTGAGAGGGTTTTTGATTGTGAAGAGGGAGAGGTTGTAGTATATGAACAGATGTTCAAGGTTGGTGTCAGATTCCCTCTGCATCCTGCTATCGTAGATATCTTGTCAGCCCTTGGTGTTGCCCCTTCTCAGCTTCCTCCTAACTCTTGGAGGACGGTCCTGGGATACATCTCCCTGTGGAAGAATGCTTTCACTGATGAGCCCTCGACTGACGTATTCTTGGCCTGCTACAATATCACCTCCTCGTCCAAACAACCTGGGTCCTATCATCTAGGGGCGAGGAGGTCTGAGAAAAAACTTATCCACATGGCACAAACCTTCAACCACGGTTGGAAGAAGAGATTCTTCTGTATCTCTGGGGAGTGGGAGTTCACCGCCGAGGCTTAACTTATAGCCGATGGTCCGAGGGTCCCCAGAAGATGGTCTAACCCTTCAATAAAGGCCAGGTCAGACCCCGGACTTAATTTGGAGGAGAAGGACATTGTTCAGTATCTGAGAGGACGAGGGAGAGGGGGTGAACTTCCAAAGTTTAAAGATCTGATGACCCTTCGATTCCTCAAGGAAGCTGGTCTGAAGGTCGGTCCCCTTACAGAACTATGTGAGTTATACTTTTCTTTACTTTTTTTCAAGTGTTTCCTTTTTATCCCTGCATTTTTCTCATGTGTCGTACCCTTTTCAGGTCGTCTTGCTGGTGTATCAGACTCTCTCTGGGAAATGACTGCTCCCAGTTTACTATCAGGCCTGGTAAAGAAGAAGGATAAGGAGCCTCAACAGGCTCCAAGGAAGACGAAGGCTGTGGGGCCGATGGTTGTTGAGCCGATAATCGATAGCCATAAAAGAAAGGAGCCTGAGATTCCTCTTGACCCTCGGCCAGATTCTCGGACGAGGGCTAGGGTTGAAGCATCTGAAGGGGCTGCTTCTTCGTCCAGCATGGGGGCCTTCTGGTCCCAGAACGTAGCACATCTGAGGGCTGAGCCATCATCGCTCATTGCAAATTTGAGGGCACCCAAGGCATTAATGGTTTCTACTCCATTGACTGCTGATTACGACTTCTTGTTAAAGATGCCTCCACCCAAAGTGTATGACTATGGTCTGCACGCTCTAGCCCAGGTATCGGTCTTGATTCATTTCTTTTAATTGCATTCTTTCACCAACTATTTCCTCGGCCTCTTGACATCTGTTTATTTTTCTGTGTAGTCTGTATGCGCCTTTACTTCGGCAACCAAATGGATGGCTGAGAATCAGGAGAAATTCCATGAGGCTGAGAGGGCCATCCATCATGAGGCCGACCTGCAGGCTGACTTGGATACTGCAAAGGCCGAGCTAGAGAGTGCCAAAACCAAACATACACGAATTATGGACGAGCTGACGAGGCAGCATGATGAGGATATGAATGCTAGAGACTTGGTTCTGAAGGAGAAGGATGAAGCCATGACCCATCGAGAGGCCCAGTTTAAGATTGAGCTGTCTGAGGCTGTGAAGAAAGCCGAGGCTGACGCTGTGGAAGCATATAAACTCTCAGATGAGTTCTAAGGTTTCGGCCTTGAGTACTTGGAGAGAGGGATGAGGACGGCTTGTCGGTGGGTCATCCTCAAGTTTGGCGACGTCGTCTCTTCCGTTCATCCTTCTCTAGAGGCCATTCAACTAGACGACCCCCTGATTGTCGAGGCTCTAACCCAAGTGGAATCCCAAGTGAAAGTCGAGGGGGTCGGCACATCTGAAGATCATCCAGTTGTGGTCATTGAGGAGACCCCTCTTGTAGATGTTGAGGCCCTGCCCTCTGATGCTGTTTCATAGGGTGGCTGTCTGTAGCCCATACCCTCTTTATGTAATCAATATTTTTATACTCTACTTGTAGAACACTTGATATTTCATTAATACTATCGTCTCCTTTACGGTCTTTCATATTTTCTTCTTGTACTATTTGTGTTGTCTTTGTAATGCCACTAACCTCTCCCTCGTCTTTCTTGAGGGTGAACGAGTGGTCATTTCCTGCGTTGGCCCTCATTATAGCCGAGGATTAACCACCAAATTAAAGGTTTTAAACAAAGTATTCCCTCGTCTTTCTTGAGGTCAGTGGTGGGGTCGTCCCCCCCTCTGGCCCTCATCATAGCCGAGGGTTAATCACCCAACTAATGGTTTTAAACAAGCATTCCCTCGTCTTTCTTGAGGTCAGTGGTGGGGTCATCCCCTCCACTGACCCTCATTATAGCCGAGGGTTCAACTTACCAAATTAATGGTTTTAATGTTTTCCCTTGTCTTTCTTGAGGACAGTGGTGGGGTCGTCCCCTCCACTGACCCTGATTATAGCCGAGGGTTCAACTTACCAAATTAATGGTTTTTAACAAAGTTTTCCCTTGTCTTTCTTGAGGACAGTGGTGGGGTCGTCCTCTCCACTGACCCTCATTATAGCTGAGGGTTCAACTTACCAAATTAATGGTTTTTAACAAAGTTTTCCCTCGTCTTTCTTGAGGACAGTGGTGGGGTCGTCCCCTCCACTGGCCCTCATTATAGCCGAGGGTTCAACTTACCAGATTAATGGTTTTTAACAAAGTTTTCCCTCATCTTTCTTGAGGACAGTGGTGGGGTCGTCCCCTCCACTGACCCTCATTATAGCCGAGGGTTCAACTTACCAAATTAATGGTTTTTAACAAAGTTTTCCCTCGTCTTTCTTGAGCACAGTGGTGGGGTCGTCCCCTCCACTGACCCTCATTATAGCCGAGGGTTCAACTTACCAAACTAATGGTTTTTAACAAAGTTGTCCCTCGTCTTTCTTGAGGACAGTGGTGGGGTCTTCCCCTCCACTGGCCCTCATTATAGCCGAGGGTTCAACTTACCAAATTAATGGTTTTTAACAAAGTTTTCCCTCGTCTTTCTTGAGGACAGTGGTGGGTTCGTCCCCTCCACTGGCCCTCATTATAGCCGAGGGTGGTTCTCTGTAGATGTTTCCATGCGTACTAGAACTGATAACCACAGGATGAGGGGAAGCACTGATATTTCTCATTAATTTTCCATGTGTTCTATTGGAGCAACTCTTATAACAATTATGGTCTATCAAGACCTTACAACACTACTGATAGTATTTCTTCAAATGATCTGCATTCCAGGGGTTGGAAAAAGGTTCCCCTTCTAGGTTTTCTAGTCTATAGGTCCCAGGGACGACTTCATCGATGACCCTATATGGGCCATGCCAATTAGGATGGAGCTTGTTAGGATTTTGCCAAGTCTTCTTAAGGACCAAGTCCCTCACTGCGATAGGCCTCTGTTTCACCCTCTAATTGTAAAACCTTGCGGTCCTCTGCTGGTAGGCTGCCTGCCTTATCTCAGTGTCCTCCCTCCTTTCCTCAATCAGGTCTAAGTCGAGTCTCCCCTCTTCCGCATTTCTTTGGGGGTAATACATTTGGACTCTATGCGTAGGAAACTCAATCTCGGTGGGGATGACGACTTCTGAGCAATAAGCTAGCATGAATGGGGTCTCTCCGGTAGAGGTCCTCACTATCGTCCTGTATGCCCACAGCACGACATATAACTCCTTGACCCATCTTCCTTTTGCCTCCTCAAGCCTCTTCTTGATTCCATCTAGGATTGTCCTGTTTGTAACTTTTGTTTGCCCATTGGCCTAAGGTCGGCCTAGGGTGGAGAAAAATTGTTTGATACTCACCCTTTCACAGTACTTATGTAGAGAGGTATTCTTGAACCGAGTCCCGTTATCCGAGATGAGGGTGTTGGGGAGACCATATCTGCATATAACATTTTTCCAAATGAACTGGAAGGTCTTCTGCTCTGTTATCGTGACCATCGGTTCGGCCTCCACCCATTTTGAGAAATAGTCAATAGCTATGATGAGGAACCAATAGTTATTGACTGCTCTTGGTAAGGGTCCTACGAGGTCGATCCCCCACACTGCAAATGGCCATGGGGATGTGATGGAGGTAAGAGGCTGATGGGGTTGGTGACGGATGGCGGAAAATCTCTGGCATTTATCGCACTTTTTTACAAATGTTGTGGCATCCTTCCCCAAGGTCGGCCACCAGTACCCTTGGGTGATCAACCTCTTCGCTAGGGATCTGCCCCAGATGTGGCTTGAGCACGATCCTTCGTGCACATCTTGCAAAATGGAAGGGACTTCTGAGGGATTCACACACCTAAGTAAGGGGAGCAAAAACCCCTTTTTGTACAAAGTGTCTCCGACAACAGCAAATTTTGCAGCCCTGTACCTCAGCTTCTTCCTTTCTTGCCTTGCTTCTAGCATCTCACCCTCTTTAATGTATCTTATCAGAGGGTCCATCGATTAATCTTCTTGAGAAACATTTAGGCAATTGCTAAGTGTTCCCTCAGCATCTTCAATAGTTGGCCGAAGCAAAATTTCTACTGGGACCGTCCTCCTGATGTTTGTCCTCGTTGTCGAGGACAACCTAGAAAGGGCATCATCACGGCCATTGTCGAGCCTAGGTATCCTCTTTAATTTCACTTCTCTGAAGCCCTTCAGTAACGACCTCACCTTCTCAAGGTACCTAGCCATCCTCTCGTCCTTGGCCTCGTTGGCTCCTAGTATCTGATTCACTATTAGCCTCGAATCACTGTGAACCAAAATCTGGCCGACACTAAGTGATCTGGACAATGAGAGGCCTACTATCAAGGCCTCATACTCGGCCTCGTTATTGGAGGCCTTAAATTGAACCTTAGGGCGTACTCAATGTCTGTGCCGTCGGGTGCTGATACTATTAACCCAGCTCCGCTCCCTCTTTTGCAAGAGGACTCGTCGACGAAGAGACTCCACACGGTGGGTTCTTCTGAGAAACTTCCCTCGGTGAGTGACCCCTGTCTAAAGAGATATCTTCCCTCTTCGTTTTCAACCACTTTCCTTCTAGCGGTGTTCGTCTCAGCCTTATCTGTAGGCGTGTCGTTGAGCTCACCCTGTCAGGTATCTATCCTCCCGAGGCCCTCATCCTCGGCTTCATCATCTTCCCAAGTAAACTCATCCACGAAGTCTGCCAATGCTTGCCCCTTAATGGTCGTCCTAGGCTGATACACAATGTTAAACTCCCCCAGCTCTATAACCCAGGCCATTAACCTACCTGATTTTTCTGGCTTGTGTAGGACCTGCCTAAGAGGAGAGTTGGTAAGGATGACCATTGTATGGGATTGGAAGTACGGCTTCATCTTCCTTGAGGCATGGATCAAGGCGTAGGCCAACTTCTCCATCCTTGGATATCTTTGCTCTGCCCCCTGGAGTGCCTTGCTGTTAAAATACACAGGCTTCTCTATCCCGTCTTCGTCTCTCACAATGGCTGCACTAATGGCCGACTTTGAGACGACGAGGTACACATAATGTCGTCCACCCTGCACGAGTCACGACAGCAATGAGGGAGACCCTAAGTATGACTTTAGATCCATGAAAGCCTCATTACACTCTTCACTCCATTCGAAGACCTTCCTAAGGATCTTAAAGAATGGAAAACACTTGTCTGTGGCCCTAGACACGAACATGTTCAAGGCAGCAACTCTCTCTGTGAGTCTCTGAACATCTTTAATGGACTTGGGGGTCTTCATCTCAACAAGGGCCTTTATCTTTTCAGGATTGGCCTCGATGCCTCTTTGGTTGACAATGAACCCCAAGAACTTCCTTGCTCTGACCCCGAAGACACACTTGGCCGGGTTGAGCTTCATCTGGTATTTGTCCATCGTATTAAAGGTCCTTTCCAGGTCTGCCACATGATCCTCTTCCTTCAAACTCTTAGTCAGCATGTCATTTACATACACCTCCATAGACTTCCCAATTTGGTCTTCGAACATTTTATTTACCAGGCATTGGTACGTTGCCCCCGCATTTTTTGGGCCAAAGGTCATGACCCTATAGTAGTATGTCCCTTTGTCAGTGATGAAGGTTGTCTTCTCCGAGTCTTCAGGGTTCATGAAGATCTGGTTATACCCTGAATAGGCATCCATGAAGCTCATGAGCTCATGGCCTGCGGTAGCATCTACCATCTGGTCAATGTGGGGGAGAGGGAAGCTGTCTTTGGGACAGTGCTTGTTGAGGTCTGTGAAGTCCACACACATTCTCCACTTCCCGTTGGCCTTTGGGACAATGACTGCATTGGACAGCCATTCAGGGTAGATGACCTCTCTGATAAATTCAGCGTTTTCTAATTTTTTGACCTCGTCCCTAATGACCTCATACTTTTCTCTAGAGTAAATTCTCCTCTTCTGCTTTACCGGCTTCACTCCCACTACCACATTGAGCTTGTGGCACATGATTTCAGGGTTAATCCTCGGCATATCCACATGACTCCATGCGAAGACGCTTCGTCTTCTCCTCAACAGTTTAGTGATGTCTTCCTTGATATTAGGCTTCAGAGACTTTCCTACTTGGATGGTTTTTCTGGGTCATCCTCATCGAGGATGATGGATTCTACCTCTTCCGCGGCCTCTCCTTTCTTGAGATTTGTCTCATCCCTGGGGTCTAGGGTATTAATATTGTAAGTGGTCGTAGCCCTCTTGTGTGCCTCCCTTTCTTCAGCGGAGTTGTAGTAACATTCTCGCGCTGTCGTCTGGTCTCCCTGAACTTCCCCCACCCCGTAAGGGGTAGGAAATTTGATCATCTGATGGATCGTAGACGACACAGCTTCAAACCCCTTGAGGGCCACACGCCCTAGTATGATGTTGTAGGCCGAAAACACATGCTCATCCATCACAAAGAAACTGACCTTCTTGGTGAGACATCTCGGCCATTTGTCCCCCATCCTGACATCAGCCTCATACACTCTAAGGGGATGAACCTTTTCCCCACTGAACCCAATCAATGGATGATGGTATGGGACAAGTCTAGCACGACTAAGACCTATGGCTTTGAAGCACGGCCAAAACATCACGTCTGCAGATGAGCCCCCATCTACTAGGATCCTCAGCACCTCGCACCCATGCACCCTGGTAGTGATGATGAGAGGGTCATCATATGGGGATAAGAGGCCTTTGAAGTCCATTCTTGAAAATCCCACTATCAGAGTGTCCATATTAACCTTCTTCCTCTTTTCTAACTTGACCTCCAGAGAGGTCGAGTGTACCGTCTTCGTCACTGCCTTGGCCTCAGAACCTCCTCCTGCTAGACCCCCGGAGATCATTCCCACTCTGAGCGAGATCATATTAAGCCTCTTGACAGGGTCGTGGTCATCTCTCAGCGGGAGGTCAGGGTCGTCCTCATCATCATAAGGGCCGTCCCCTCTTTTTTGAGGACCTTCTCTACATGCATCGCCTCGCTTCTTTCTGGGGTCGTTCCCTCGGCCCCTCTTGAAGGCACCTTTTCCGACGTACTTTCTGAGCTTCCCTTCATTCAACATCTTCTCAATCTCATCTTTCAGAGCAAAGCCTTTGTCTGTTACGTGGCCGTGGTCTTGGTGAAATTCACACCACAGGTTCTTATTCCTCTTGCTGGGGGCTGCCCTCAGCTTCTCAGGCCACTTCAGGGACCGGTCACTTTTTATCTCATTGAGAATTTGTTCATAGCTGACCGTTAGAGGGGTGTAACCAGCGAACTTGTCATCCGTGGACCTCTTCTTCCCCTCTTTGTTCTTCTTAGGGTATTTACCCCTGCTAGCACCTCCTTTTTCGTCTTCATATTTTGCGGCCATCGCCTCTTCGGCGTTCATCACCTTTCCTGCTATCTACAGCAATTCAGCCATCATCTTCGGAGGGTCTTCAACAAGCTTCCATAACATCTTCCCCTTTTGGAGTCCTCCAATCAGGGTTGTCATAGCTATGCTCTCCTCATAGTCTTCCAACTCCAGCTTCTCTTTATTGAATCAGGCTATGTAGTCCCTCAGACTCTCATTCTTCCCCTGCTTAACATAGAGAAGGTGGGTGGTCTTCTTCTGTGGCCTCACCCCAAAGAAAAAGTTATGGATGAACAGGTCTGCCAACTGCTTAAAGTTTTAAATGGAATTTTTTGGAAGAGACGTGTACCAGACATGTGCAGCCCCTGTCAGGGTACCAGAAAAGGCACGACACCTCATCTCATCTGAGATAGAGTATATGTCTACTGCTAATTGATACATCTCAACATGGTGGACAGGGTTGGTGATCCCGTCATATCTTGGGGTGACCACAGGTGGATTGAACCTTGATGACATAGGGAAGTTGACTATCTTCGCCACAAAGGGTGATCCTATGGTGTATCCCTTCTGAAGAGGGTCCCGACTCTTCAGTATATCACCTATCTTATCCTCTAGTCACTGGATTGAGTCATTCCAGGGCCTCACAGGGTCGGCTTGACCGATGTTATCCCCTGTCGCCTCTTTAAGGTGGACAGAGGGTTCTGCTGCGACAGGCCTGTGTCGGCTGTTTACTTCCCTTTGGCCATCATCCCGTCCTTGGGGTCGGCCATATACTGCCTCCCTCCTGGACCTTGCAGCACTTCTTGACCTGGACAATTATTCCCGTAGGTCATTTACTGGGCCCAGCCTCTCAAAGGCTGACCCCCTTCTCAAGCGATCAAAAGCAGAGCCTCTCGGCCGATCATCAGGATTTGGTCTCCCGCACTTTCCTCTACTATCCTGGAGAGGTCGTACAGTATTATTGGAGACCTCATACGGTTCCCAGCATTCTATAGGGGCCTCCTCTCCCTCCATATCGTCATACCTGTCCTCAGGGCAGAGTTTCCTTGCCTCCCCAGGCGTAGACGTCGGGGGTTAGCAACATCCCTACGCTGCTGAGGGGGTGGAAGCTCTTTGCGTGGTGCCTGGGGTGGTCCCCTGGCCTCATGTTGTCCTGGAGCTGCTGCCGGAGTAATCATCTTAGGTGAAACCCCTGGTGATCTTAGTATGTTCTGGCTTAGAGCTGTGAACTGCTCCTGTATCATCCACTGGCTTGCTGCCAGAGACTTTAAGGCTGCCGCCACATCAGCCATTTCAGACTGAGGTGGCGACTGACTGGAACTGGGTCTTCCCCCATCATCCGGCGGAGGAAGCGGTGGCGGTGGCGGTGGCATTTCAGGTGCCATGTGTTTGAGCTATGAAAAGCTGAACTAAAGAAAAGGCTGGTGAGCTTGGGAACCTTAGTGGGTCTCTTTCAATGGTGAAACACCTCCTCTCAGGGGGGGTGCTGGCTCACCACCAGAGTGCCCAGTGAGGTCAAGCTGCACAAAGGAAGAGATGTCTTCTCGTTTCCATAGACGGCGCCATACTGATGATGCTAAGATTTAGCACCACCGGATAAGTGATAATGAGCTCAAATAGTAGTAGCCATGGAAGTTATAGAGATGCAAGTGTATAAGTGTGTAAAAGGAGATGAGTATAAGAAGAATAAGACAATGATGTATAGTGGTTCAGCCAATTTGGCCTACATCCACTGTGAGTGTGTGATCCACTAAGTATGGGCACTAATGGACTTGGATACAATGCACATAAGCTCACTTCCTCTCTCTACTGTGTGTACAAGAAGAGATTTAGCTAGGGTTAACAATTATCGATCCCTTGTAGGGTTGTAGGTGACAAGTATATATAGGTCTTGGGGGTGTAGTGTACCCCCCAAGTATGCATGGTGCATGTGAATGATGATCTAGCCAATCCCCTGTTGACACCTGTAGATGCCAAATGATGACATAATATTCCCTCACGTGAGGGTGTGATTTTGTTATAACGGTCTCCCATGTGCCATGTGAGCCTCACGCACACTTTTCCACGCATCTCTCGAACCACGCGCTGTGATGATGTCACCCTCGGCCTATGAGCCGAGGCCTAGGGCAAAGTTCCTTCCGGTAGTGAGTCTGGCCTAATTTAGGCCTCGTACTGTCGTACCCTCGGAGGGTCATCCGGAGCCTGATGAAGGGTCGACCCCCCTGAGGGGTCGTCTGAAACCTGATGAAGGGTCGGCCCCCTGAGGGGTCGTCTGGAACATGATGAAGGGTCGGCCCCTGAGGGGTCGTCTGGAACCTGATGAAGGGTCGGCCACCTTAGGAGTCATTCGGTTTGGAGGATATATATGGGTATATCAATTACTATTTTTGATACATTGATTTGACTATTTTGAACGTTGTTGATATCAAATTCAGTCTGCTGACATGGACCAATCACCTGAAGACACGTGTCACCTTACATGGCAAATATCGATACTCCAGACGAGCAACTAAGAAGTCATGAGGAACTCAAGGGGGCCCCGAGAAGCTCTAAGCGTGTCGAGCTACTTAGGCGGTTCGAGCAACTGAGGATCCCCAAGAAGCTTAAGTGTGCCGAGCAGCTTGGGCGGTGCGAGCAGCTTAAATGGTTCGAGCCATTTAGCGTACAGCGCACTCAAATCAAAAGAATCAAGAGAGACGACTGCGCATTAAATGCCATTTATTATCATACAGATGTATATGTCTACCAGATAACAGAGCATAGTCCTTTCATTTGTATTTCCTCAAGGCTATAAATGCATTGTAACCTCCTCATTAGCAGGGGACTCGGAATTTCTTGGTAAATCTCTTATAGAGAATTCTGGGCACACAATCATCAATACAAAAACAGTGGATGTAAGCCATTATCACAAGGCTGAACCTCTTTAAAAATCCATTGTCTTATATTCGTATATTCATTTTTATCTGTGATTAAATAATTAGATCAAATCTAGTTTTTTACATCAATAGATTGGCGCCGTTTGTGGGAAACGACTGTAATTATCATTTTTCATCAAAATAATTCATCACCAACGGCTGATCATCTCGAATCGAACAATTGAAATGTTGGAATCCCTCCAAATTCATCTACTCCCCCAAATGTCCAAGATATGGATGGTATAATGTCTAATTTGGCTCAGGGCCAGACCGCCATGCAAGAAACTATGCGATAACTCATGCAAACTATCCTGGGTGGAGCACCAGCCCAGTCAGGACAACGAAGCATTTAGAGAAATACCTCATTGCCTTCTTCGCGGACTAGACGTACGTTACTCCTGGAAGAATCTCATTCTAGATGCACCGATTCATACCGTACTGATAGATCCAATGATCCTTCTTATCATCCTGGAAGGAATTCCTCGGTACGAGCTACAGACACTCAACAAAACATCACTCTATCTCCAGAAAGGACCTGTGATTTTGAAAGATTGAGTACAGTCTCCCACTTTGATCGTTTGGGTCCTAGGAGGAATAGAAGTACCCCTAGGATGGTGTCGAGGAACTCTCAACGACCATATGAGTTAAAGTAAGGCTCTGCCCAGTCACGACCAGCTGCTCGTCGTCAAAGATCCCAAGAGGCAAATTCAACACGATCATTTGCTCGGACCAATAGGCCCAAGGAGGGAAATGATGCATGGAAGGGATCTATTCAGAGGTTAGAAGATAGGTTAGGGGAAATGGCTAAAGCCAAGAATCCTTTACAAAGGACTTTTATCCGAGGAACACCTTTCATACAAGAAATTGTAGATGTTAACGCAAAAATTCTCCATCTACGAGGACCAATCAGAAAAGGACACATGTCATCCTACATGGCAATATTTGACACCCGAGGAGAGTTGGTCGACATTCGAGTTGGTCGGCACTCGAGGAGAGTTGGTCGGTCCCCGAGGAGAGTTGGTCAGTACCCGAGGAGAATTAGTCGGCACCCGAGGAGAGTTGGTCGTCACCCGAGGAGAGTTAGTCGGCACCCGAGGAGAGTTGGTCGGCATACTAACCAGGAAGATCAAAGGATAACTATGTATTTAATGTGATCATAAAAATGGGATTCAGTCCAGTTTTTTGCATCAACAAATTGGCGCCGTCTGTGGGAACGTGTTACAAGCATTGTTCTCCATCAAAAGCTAAGTTTTTTATTTTCTCTATGCATAATCAATTATATATTATACATACATCTTTTGATTCAATCGTGATTTTTATGTTTATATACATAAATTAATTGTCCAATTATTATCTGCAAAATGTTGCATATCATGATTTTAAAATCATAACTGTTAGATTAATTCTTATTTAGAAATATGAAAAATAGTGGATTTCATAAATCATAACTTTTTGCTTAATTCTCAAGTTTCAATTTTATATCATGGAATAAATATTTTAAATGATTACATATACCAATATATGTGACGGTGGTAAGATTTGATAATTTTCATTATAAATTTTGTAAGATCTTTGATGACTATTCAAATTCCCATTACCTTTTTAATCAGAGAATGGGAAAAGGTTAAAGACAATAAAAAGTTTTCTCATGGAAATCATGACCCAGATCTACTTTCTCTCTCTTTAAGTTTGAGTCTCTTTGCATTCATTTTTATGAACTATATACTTAATTTGGTTCATCTTCCATCTATGTCACTAAAGTCTCATTGATTGATTTTTTATATAAATTTGGTAATAACTTCGATCATTCAACATATTTTTATCTCTCCAAATAGGGAATAGGAGAGGAACAATATAAAAAATAATTTTCTCTCACCTGAAAAATCATTACCCACCTCTTGTAAAAGAGGATCAGTAAAACAAATCATTACCATATCAAGACTCTGGGCACTAATTTGATATGTTGGCCCCTCGTTCATCACATCACGGGGTTTCTTTATCGAAATCACACGATATAGTGGATTAGATAATTATTCATTTAATTAACATTCTTAATGCTTAAATTTTACACTGAATGTTATTTTTCTGATCTAAGGATTCGAGATATTCTGGTCGTCCATCCATATTGTTGGTCGGCATCATCTTGGGCCATCTTTTATTAAAGGGAAGCTTAACTAGACCATTTTTATTTGTCGAAGAAAAGATGTGAAGATCCATCATCAACGTTGAAATAATTTTATCCAACTACGAGGTATCTTATTATTGGTCAGAGACTCTTATTGTAGCTCGATGGAACCAATTGCAGGTCGACGATCATCTACTTCTTGATCGACGACATCTCAGTCTTGTTCGGAGGGTTCAATTTACTGGTCGGTAACTATCCAACCATCCACTTTTTGGTCGGTGACATCTAATGTTGTTCGGTGCTGTCAATGCACCATTTTTGTTGATTGGCGAAATTGCTCAGCTGGTCGGGGACCATTTGCTTCTTGGTCGGCACCATATATTCTATAACTTGAGATATCCTTAAATGTTGGTCAGCAACATCCATGTCGTTTGTCGGCAGCAGTAGAATCTTGGGGTATTAAAAAATGTGAAGCACCCCAGATATTTATTTAAACACGAGTTCAGCTCGGGGACAAACAGGGGCTTAAGTCTTTTTTAACTTGTGATCAAACCAAGTGATAAATAATTTTCAAACAGCAACTTATACCTGATTAGTTGTTGGAGATTAAATAACTTTACAAAAAACTCTACGTCTTATTTATGATGCATATCTGATAAAATTTTGTCCATCTCACACACATTTGGCATAAAAATATTATTTCATATTTTGAAATTTTTATTATTTTATGCTGATACACATCACATATTGTTTGGCTGAATAATTATTCTCATAATAATAATTATTTTCTCTAGTCTCGACAGGTGCTCGGGAAGCTTATTAAAATTTCATAGGGACGAGATTCAATCCCTATGAAAGCTCTCGTAAACCTATGGAAAAGTAGTATTGCTCGACATCAGGCAATTGTGCCTCGACATATCAGCCAACATATATTATTTCATTTTTTGAAATTAATATTTTTATTTCTCAAGCATATACATATCATATATTGATTGGATGAGTAAATTATTCTCACGACTAATCAATTTAGCCTACACAAATGGTAGAGCAAGATATTAATTTTTACAGGTACAAGACTCAACGCCGACGAATGCTCGGAAACAATCTGGAAACTATTATCATTGCTCAGCA
The DNA here is from genome assembly GCA_949130495.1 of Sambucus nigra. Classification (NCBI taxonomy): domain Eukaryota; kingdom Viridiplantae; phylum Streptophyta; class Magnoliopsida; order Dipsacales; family Adoxaceae; genus Sambucus; species Sambucus nigra. The sequence goes on from OX422208.1 coordinate 593,283,008, forward strand.
TTATGAAATTTCACCTCAGCAAGGAACTATATATTTTATTATTGCTTTGATTTGTGCTCTAGCACGAATTATTCTATATATCCGTTCGGATTCATATTCTATATTCATCTCTTCATGGAGTTCGGCGAAATACTTATTATCATATACAGCTCCAAGGAAAAGCTACAACAGTTATTATATTTCACGCCCAACGGATAGTTGGTCGAGGCAATTCTTATTTATATTCAGGCCCAGATATCGGCTCAAGCACAAATTATTCTATATATCCCTTGGGATTCATATTCTATATTCATCTCAACATGGAACTCGGCGAGATACTTATTATCATATTCATCTCCGAGGAGAACTATAACATTTATTATATGTCACCCCCAACGGATAGCTGGTCGGGATAATTCTTATTTATATGCAGGCCCATCAAAGTTCTCGGCCATATTCTTATGTTCTGGAAAATATTATTCTTATTAGGCATTATGCAATTGTGCCTCAACAAGATACTTATTCAGCTTTAAGGAGAATTACAACATTCGTTGTATTTCACCCTAACGGATAGTTGGTCGGATAATTCTTATTTATATTCAGGCCTGACAACGTTCTCGGCCATATTCTTATGTTCTGGAAGATCTTATTCTTGTTCGACATTATATAATTCTACCTCGACAGATCAACGAGGCACTTTATTATTATTCTTTATATCTATTTGGATGCATATTCTATTCTTATTTCAGCATGGAGCTCGACAAATATTTATAATCATATATTCAGCGCCGAGGAGGTCTCCAGCATTTATTATATCTTATTCCCAACAATCTGTTGGTCAGCGCCGAGGAGGCCTCCAGCATTTATTATATCTTATTCCCAATAATCTGTTGGTCATCTCCGAGGAGGTCTCCAGTATTTATTATATTTTATTCCCAACAATCTGTTGGTCAGCGCCGAGGAGGTCTCCAGCATTTATTATATCTTATTATATTCCCAACAATCTGTTGGTCAGCTCCGAGGAAGTCTCTATCATTTATTATCAAAAATGTATTCCTCCGGGAAGTAAAACTTGTATTCCTCGGGGAAGTAAAGCTACTTGTATTCCTCCGGGAAGTAAAACTTGTATTCCTCCGGGAAGTAAAGCTACTTGTATTCCTTCGGGAAGTAAAGATACTTGTATTCCTTCGGGAAGTAAAACTTGTATTCCTCCGGGAAGTAAAACTTGTATTCCTCCGAGAAGTAAATGTATTCCTACGGGAAGTAAAACTATATATTCCTAAAAACTATGCCAACTTATGTTGGTTAGGAAGTAAATGTATTCCTCGGAAAGTAAAAGTATTCCCAAAAATGTCAACTCAGGTTGGTCGGAAATAAGAAGCTGTCAACTACAGTTGGTCGGAAACAAAGTATGAGTATGTGAAAGCGATCAAGAAAAAAGAATTCAAAGTTCACATTCCACACTTGGGGGCTTCTATTATAGATATATTTATTCATTCGGTAGCACATTCTCATAACATCATGTAGTCGAGCATCAGATTCAACCACAACTAATTATCATTCAGAAATTATTTTTCTTGCTCATGAGCTAATTTTTCTTATACAGTTCAGGAGGCATATTCAGGAGTTATTATGCACATGCTATTGAAGTTCAGGAGGCATACTCAGGAGTTATTATGCACATGCTATTGAAGTTCAGGAGGCATTCAGAAGTTCAGGAGGAATATTCAGGAGTTATTATGCACATACTATTGAAGTTCAGAAGTCAAATTTAGCATCTACAGCAGTGAGATCTTTACTACTACTGCCCGACCATCATTGAAGAAGAAGTTGTATGAAAATGTTTCGAAGTCCACCACTAGCTTGGTTCTAATCAGATTGAAGATTTGGGTTCAAAAGCTAGCATGTTACTCGACAAAGTATTCAGAGGAGCATAAATCAGAATAATCAAGCATGTGAAGTTAGCACTCAGTTGCTCGGCATAGGAGGCAGTGGGTCGGCTACCAAACCAATCAACATACTTGAAGATAATGACAAGCTACAAGCTGCATACTATGGCATGGCTGCATCCAAATTCCCAGGGGTGATACATAGCACACGGAGTTCATCAAAAGAAAGATTAGCAACCATCGATCAGCCTGCATCATATGTCATCCAAGAGATAATGAACTTTATGTTGAACAAATCAAGAAGGTAGATCAAGAATTTCACGAGCACCGAGAAACACTGGCGAATAAATACTCCATCCTTTCAAGTAAACCATCAAGCATGGAGCATTGGGGGCTTCTGTTAATGCAAAAATTCTCCATCTACGAGGAGCAATCAGAAAAGCACACATATCATCCTACGTGATAATATTTGACACCCGAGGAGAGTTGGTCGGCATCAGAGGAGAGTTGGTCGGCCCCCGAGGAGAGTTGGTCAGTACCCGAGGAGAGTTGGTCGGCCCCCGAGGAGAGTTGGTCGGCACCCGAGGAGAGTTAGTCGGCACCCGAGGAGAGTTGGTCGGCATACCAACCAGGAAGATCAAAGGATAACTATGCATTTAATGTGCATTAATGAAGATGACAGCGCATTTAATGAGCCTTAATGTACATTTATACTGTATTAATAGATTGCAACACATAGCATACCAAGCAATTCAACAATTAGATTCGTTGAATGTATACATAAATGTCTACATACAATGAATCTCTTTATCTCCCATCACTATAAATACATGTATTCCCTTAGCCAAAAAAGAAGGAGATCCAAGAGAACCTAGAAACCCCATACACAAGATACACATACTTTCTCTCTCTACACCCTATGGTGCCATTATAAACCCCCGGGAATAAAATAGCAGTGGACGTAGGCTTTATTCATATCCGAACCACTTTAAAAATCTTTTTCTCTTATGTGCTTGATTGGATTGCTTTCATCTATTTATCTGTGATCATAACAATGGGATTCGGTCCCATTTTTTGCATCAACAGTAGACTTCCCCACACCGTCAAAATTCAAAGCCCCAGTAGTAACACCAAAATATGATGGAAAAACTGATCCTGTTCTCCATATAGAACAATACCAAGCAGATACTGATATCTATGATGTTACAGATGAGATGCGATGCAGGGCGTTTTCAGGAACTCTCACTAGATCTGCTCAAATATGGTACAACAATCTTCCTCGGGGGAAGATTGCAACTTTCTTTCAACTGGACGAGCTCTTTATTGGAAACTTCTATTTTAGAGCAAAACCAGTTAAACGAGTAGCACACTTGTTAAGTGTTAGACAAAAAGTAGGTGAGAGCACCAGGGATTATATTACTCGTTTCAATAACGAGAAGCTCGAAGTTATTGATTACGAAGAAAAGACAGAAATTACTGCTCTGATGAGTGGATTGTTGCCAAATAAATTGTACTACACCCTAGCCAAAGATCCGCCCATAACTATGGCAGAGCTAATGGCCAAGGCAGCCAAAATTATGAACGTCTAGGAAGCTATGGCTACGAATAAGAATATGGATCCCAAAGAAACCACGATTGAGGGTGATAAGGCTGAGAAGAAAGAGAAGAAGAACAATGGTGGTAATAAGCATTCAAAAGCAAAGCAAGCCTTGGAACAGTTGAGGAAATTTGGAAATTATACTCCTTTTATGGTAGATATAAACCACGTTCTGGAAGAGATCAAGAATAGTGAGGAGTTAAACTGGCCTGAAAAAATGAAGACAGATCCTGACAAGAGGGATAGGTCTAAATATTGCGAGTTCCATAAGGATTATGGTCATATGACCAAAAACTGCATAGCTCTCTAGGATGAAATTAAAGAGCTCATCAGGCAGGGAAAATTGAACAAGTATGTGGATCGTCGAAAGGATGGAATGAGAAATAACCGAGCAAGGTAGAGGTCTAGATCTTCTCGTCGAGCAAAAGAAGATAAGAAGAGAAATCATGAAGAAGACCTAGATGATGATCAAGACGACCCTGATCTCTCCAAAAGACCAAAACAGCTAGAACATGAGGTATTTTCTATCCGTTTTGGATCATTTGATTGCAATGTTATTACTGGTGGAGATGCAGGAGGTGGAGATCTTACTGCAGAGAGGAAAGCTTACCTCAATGAGGCTCAAGCTTGTTTGTATATTCAACGGATAAATCTAGCTGGAGATGATCGCCCGAGGAAGGTGAACAAAGATAGACTGGTCATCGGTTTCTCTAAGAATGACCTCACAGGTGTGCTATATCCTCATGATGACCCATTGGTGATCAAAATGAGGATAAAGGAAGTAGTGATTTCGTGAGTATTGGTGGATAATGGAAGCTCGACAGATATTATATTCTACCCATGTTTTGATAGTTTGAACCTAAAGCTATCCCAATTGGAGCCATATCATCGGCCCCTCATCAGTTTTACTGGTGAGAAAGTTTTTTCGCTAATCAAGTTGGATATGTTCATCGGTACATGGTCTGTTTGTCGAACAGAAAGAGTGCGCTTTTTCGTGATGGATAAAAATGTCCAATCAGCTTATAATATCATCATGGGAAGGATAGGTTTTAAAAAGTTTGAAGCAGTACCATCTACAGTACATCAATGTTTAAAATTCCCAACCAATTTTGGGGTGGGAGTGGTGAAGGGCAACCAAAAAGTAGCTCGGGAATGCTATTATTCATCTTTTGAGCAAGAAGAACGTGAAGAATCCAGAAAGAAGACTACTACTTATCAGGTTGATGAGATAAAAGACGCAGAGATTGATACTTTAGACCCAAGAGATGAGTCTCAGCTCGTTAAGGATCAGGTCATGGAGGCTACTAAAAATATCGTTCTGGACGACGAGCATCCAGAACGAACAACTCAAATAGGTACTTCACTAGATGTGTCAATAAAGAAAGAGCTGATAGAATTTCTAAAAAGCAGAAAACAAACTTTTGCATGGAGCCACGAGGACATGCCAGGGATTGACCAAACTTTCCTATGTAACGAGCTCAATGTGAACAAGGAGATCAAGCCAATAAAATAAAGAAGAAGAGTGTTCAGCCCCGAAAAGAACCAATTTATACAAGAAGAAGTCTAGAAGCTCCAAAAAGCCTGTTTTATTGAGGATGTCAAATATCCTGATTGGCTAGCTAATGTGGTGATGGCGAAGAAGAAAAATAACAAATGGAGGATGTGTGTAGACTTCAATGATCTCAATAAGGCATGCCCAAAAGATCATTTTCCTTTTCCACGAATAGATCAACTGGTGGATGCTACCTCGGGGCACGAATTGCTGAGAATCACATTAAGATGAAGCCTGAGGACAGTAAAAGTACCTCTTTTATTACCCCAAGGGGAACTTATTGTTATAATGTTATGCCTTTTGGACTTAAAAATACAGGTGCGATATATGAGCGATTGATGAACAAGGTGTTTGCAGAGCAAATCAGTCATAACATGGAGGTTTATGTTGACGATATGCTAACGAAGAGCAAGAAAGTTGATGATCATCTAGTTGATTTAGGCCAGGCCTTTGATCAACTAGAAAAATATCAAATGAAGCTGAATCCCACCAAATGCATATTCGGGGTACGAGAAGGCATATTTACGGATACATTGTTAATCATTGAGGAATTGAGGTGAATCCTGACAAGATCAAAGCTCTATTCAAACTGCGATCTCCGACGACAAAGAAGGAAGTGCAGAGTCTCACAGGGCGAGTTGCTGCACTTAATAGGTTCGTATCATGAGCAACTAACAGATGCTTACCATTCTTCAAAACACTCCGAAAGACTTTCGAGTGGAATAATGAATGTGAGAAGGCCTTTCAATAATTGAAGAAATAACTGGGAGCACCTCCATTATTGTCTCGGCCAGTGATGGAAGAAAGACTATACTTGTATCTAGCAGTTTCAGAAAATGCAGTAAGCTCAGCGTTGATAAGAGTAGAAGAAGGAGTGCAAAAACCAATCTATTACACTAACAAGGCCTTTCGAGGAGCAGAGATCAGATATCCAAGGTTGGAAAAGTTAGCACTGGCGTTGATCAAAGCAAGTAGAAGGATGAGGCCATACTTCCAAGCTCATACTATAGTTGTATATATAGACATGCCGTTAAGGCAAGCTCTGCAGAAACTAGAGAAATCAAGAAGTTTGATGTATTGGGTAGTAGAATTGGGTGAATACGATATAATTTATGAGCCAAGGTCGTCACTCAAAGGACAAGTAGTAGCATATTTTATTGCAAAATTCACCTATCCGGACACCTCCGAAGTGCAGAAGTTGAATACCGACCAGCCTATGGATGTTACAGGATCATCGAATTTAATTCCCGACCAACTTAAGTCGGTAGACGAGAAAGAGAAGATGGTCGACAAGCAGCAAGAACTGCTAGAAGAGGATATGAGGAAGCGCCAAATATTCCACTGAGGAACTCTATCTGACCAAGAGTTTGATAATGAGATACCTGTGTGGAATTTATATGTAGAGGGCTCTTCTAGCACTCTGGGCAGTGGAGCAGGAGTTATTTTGAATAGCCCCAATGAGATCGATGTGGAGTGTGATTTGCGTTTTCAATTTAAGGCTTATAATAATGAAGTTGAATATGAAGCTATGATCGTGGGTCTCAGTCTAACCAAAACTATGAAAGCAGAGCAGGTTGTTGCATTCAATGACTCACAGTTGATTGTAAATCAAATGTTGCGGGTGTATGCAGCAAAAGGAGAATTAATGATCCAATATCATGCGAAAAAAATGGATATGGTATCGAGATTTAATGCAGTACAGTTGATTAGAATACTAAGATTGGAGAATGCAAGAGCAGATGCCTTAGCTCGATTAGCCTCAGTCACGCGCATTGAACTACGAAGAACAATCCCAATAGAAATCCAGGCTAGTCGGAGCATTGAGAAAAATCTAGAGATGAACTTCATAGCCCTTGATCCAGGACCATCATGGATGGATCCTATCAGGTCCTATATTGAGAAGGGGGCTTTGCCAACTGATAAACTCACAGCTAAGAAACTAAAGTTTAAAGCTGCTCGTTATGTATTGACTAATGGAATTTTATATAGACGAGGAATTATAGCAGGTTTGCAAAGATGTGTGCATCCCTTCGAGGTGAGAGATTTGATTGAACAGGTTCATGAAAGGTCCTGTGGAGCCCATGTAGCAGGTCAGACGCTTTTGCAAAGAATAATGACACAGGGATATTATTGGCTGACGATGAGGGCTGATTGTATAGCCTATGCCAAGAAATGTGATAAATGTCAACGCTTCTCTTCTATCCGAAGAACTCCCCAAGAATAGTTGACACCCATAAAATCCCCTTGGCCATTTTCCATGTGGGGGATAGACTTGGTCGGGCCACTCCCAACGACAAGAGGAAGGTTCAAGTACCTCGTCGTCACTGTGGATTATTTTACTAAATGGGTGGAAGTTGAACCTCTTATTGATATGACTTATGATAAGGTGTATCAATTTATTTGGAAGAATATCATTTGCAGATATGGTCTTCCCCATGCATTCATTACTGATCATGGAACCCAATTTGACAACGAAGAGTTTGCTGCATATTGTCACTAATCAAACATATTGAAAACCCACTCTGCACCAGGCCATCCCTAGAGCAATGGACAAATTGAGGTGATGAACAGAACACTACTGAATGGTTTGAAAAAATAACTGGACGATGCAAAGGCAAATTGGATTAACGAGCTACATTATGTGCTACGGGCTTATCGTACTACACCGCGAGCAGTAACAGGAGAATCTCCATACATGCTGGCATTTGTAAGCGAAGCTATTATACCTGCCGAGTTGGGCCTCCCCACACACAGGGTGCTGAATTTTAATTCTCTTATCAGTGACTTGATGAGGCGATTGGATCTAGATATGCTCAAAGAAGTTTGAGAAGAAGCAGCAATCAGGAATGCTGCATACCAACAGCGAACAACTCTGTTTTACAACAAGAGAGTAAAAAAGTGCGATTTGAAAGAAGGAGACTACGTGCTAAAGAAAGTAATTCAAAAGCACAATAAACTGGAAGCTAACTGGCATAGATCCTATAGAGTAACAAAAGTTGTTCATCCAGGAACCTACAGTATTGAAACCTTGGAGGGAGAAGAATTTAAGAATGCATGGAATACAGAACATCTACGCAAGTATTATCAGTAGTAGAAGTTTCTATGTAATGAATTTTTCTTCAGTATGAATAAAGTGTTAAAAGTTTTACCCAGTTCTCTCTTTTTGGCAAAATTTTTCGAAGTATTAGTGCTACACACTATGCATCAAGTTCAGAACGAAATCCATCAACTACGGCTGGTCGGTAAATAAAATCCACCAACTACGGTTGGTCGGTAAATAAAATCCACCAACTACGGTTGGTCGGTAGATTAAAATCCACCAACTACGGTTGGTCGGTAAATAAAATCCACCAACTACGGTTGGTCGGTAGATAAAAATCCACCAACTACGGTTGGTCGGTAGATTTAAATTCACCAACTACGGTTGGTCGGTAAATAAAATCCACCAACTAAGGTTGGTCGGTAAATTAATTTTCTGCAACTCCGGTTGGTCGAAAAATCAATCAACTCAGGTTGGTTAAATTAAGCAGAATCATGGGATGTAAGTCGTTTCATTGTTTAGAATCAAAGAGTGATAAGTCACTACATGCAAAAAATAAAACAGAATGGACATATCAAAATATGCATATATTCACAAACAGAGATATTCTGCAGAATGTTTAGAAGAATATGGAATAGCAAAACACTAAATTTTCTTCATTTAAAACAAAAAGAATTACATATGCTGTGAAAAGTACAAGTTGTTACACAAAGACCCTACTCTATTGGTTTTTTCCCTTCCGCCTTTGAAATAGGTTCTAATCTAGCAGGAGGATCGTCTAAGGCATAAGGAGAGTTTATAAAATTTACATCTTGAAGCATTCGAATATTCATCACTGATGGCTGATCAAGAAAATTCTCTGGGCGAGATATGTCAAAATTTGAATGAAGGCTGTAATCGCCGAGGTACTTTGAGATCAAGCACTGAGGGATTACCCAAGCAGGAATCCAACTTATGTCGAGCTTAAAAGGAGGCACTGATAAATCAAGAAATCCAGGATCATAATAATCCCATAAGTAGTGACCTCGCTCCAATTTTAGCACACCCAGTGCGTTCAACCATCCTTGCTTGTACCCCTCGTTATTTGACTGCTGGATCCGGTCATCAAGATGGTAGAGGGCTTCATTATAACCATCCATCCAAAACTCTCTAGGCTGTTTATGGAATTGGTAACTTAACCTCTCTAGTTGCTCGTGAAGATTCTTCACCAGAATTTCTTTATTTTCCAAGGCAGAGAATTTTGTGGAAAGTTTCTCGTCAAGGTTCAGAATCTTCTTGGACATCTCTGACAAAGCCTGATTCTTCGCCACCAATTGGAATGCTTGATTCTCCAAAGATGATTGAGTTCTTGACTCTTCAATAGTAACTCGAGCAGCCCTTGCTCGTCCCCGAGAAGCTCTTGCTCTTCCTCGAACAAATGTGGAGGGTCCAATCCTCTTTAAGGTTTGCAATTCATCTCTCAAATTGGCATTTTCAACCTCCAAGAAAGAGAAACCTTCGTCATTGACAGGGACCAAGGCTCCCGAGGAAGATGCTATAGATTTTAGTTGAAAAATCTCTTTTTGCAAAACATTATTTTCCTGCTCAAATAGTTCAGCGATCTTCCTATGCTCTTTAACCTAAAGTTTCAGAATGCTCTCTTTCTTCTCATAAGCAACGATAAACTTATCATATCCTTTGTCAGTATTTAGTTGCTGATATTTTTTCTCATACCCTTAATGAAAAAGGGTACAAGACTCATTATATTGTTGTTGAAGTTCCTCGATGGTATCCTGAAGATCTTTAATCATCTCGTAATATGACACATTGTTGGCAACTGCACGGTCGAGCAAGCACTTCAGATATTGATAGGCTTCGATTGCTCGTTCAGAAGTATCTGGACCGAGGACGTCAATGATTTGAGCTTTATTCAAATCTGCATTACCGGCCTTGAAGTAGTCATTGCATTTTTTCATCCATTCAGTATCATGAGCTGACAAGAGCTCCATCCTATCCATAAACTAGTAAAGAAAAAAAATATAAAGAATCAATAAGAAGGTAGACAGAGCAAGAAGAGGAAAAAGTCAAGGTAAACAACCAAAAGGTTGAATTTGCATTTCATCATAAAAGAAAATACAAAAGTTGAGGCTACATCCAATAAAGTGACAAAATAAACACCCAAACTACTCTACACCTTCTCTTTATTTCCTATAACTTCCTCAGGAGGTTTCGAGGAAGAGGCTGTTTTCTCAGTGGACACAAGTAGCTGCTCGGTAGTAGTAGTAGTTGTTGTTTGGGTTGCTCGGAGCATGATTGAATAGCTGGAACAGTAAGGCATTATCTCCAAGTATCATGGAGGATTCTTCTGATGCAACTTCGTCCTCTTCTTCTTCACCAGAAGAGGGAGGAGGGCCATGAGTGTATTGCTGAAATAAGTTGGAACCATCAACAACTTTTATCTCGTGAAGGGCTGCCACCCATCCATCCATGAGTGTATTGCTGAAATAAGTTGGAATCATCAACAACTTTTATCTCGTGAAGGGCTGCCACCCATCCATCCCTGAAATATTTAAGGCTGGCATATTCCATTTGTGAGGACATGACAGCCAAACACTTATTCCATCCCTTGTCCCAACCTACGCTGAAGGATTTTTTGACAGCTTTCTTCCTTTTAACTTTCTCCGAGGAAGTCCTCTCAGTATGAAGTTTCTCGACAACTTTCAGCTTCTCCTCCACCTCCTACTTCTGGTGATTAACATCACAAAGTCAACCAACCTCCTCTTCAGTAGCTTTGAGTTTATTCTCAAGCTCTGCAGCATTCTTGAGTTTCTCCTCAAACTCTTTATTATTCTTCTCAAACTCCCCCAATTTCTTCTCCAAATCCCTAGAGGCCTCCACAACTCGATCTCTCTCTTGCTCGACAGACTTAACCTGCTTCTCCCAAGCAATTTTATTCTCCTCATACTTTTGATGAGATTCCTTCAAAGACAGGGTTAATCCAGTAAAAGCTTCTTCTACACCTCCCGAGGAGACTGAAGCCTTGATAGCTTCATCCTTCTTCAGAATAGTGTTGAAACATGTCACCAGCTGAAAAAGAAAATAACTTTGAATCAGTGTGAGGACATAGCATTAAAAATGAAAGCTTATATTAATAATACTTACTGAGGCAATATGTTGAGCAGCCAAGGAGGTGACCTTATCACGAGTAAGAGTATCTTCAATACCTTGGACCTTTGGGATAATCCAAGACCTCATCGAGCCCATAGCAGAGCTCGTAGGAACAAAAGTGGGAACACCACCTTCAACATTCAAAGACTGATAGATAGCTTCTGCTGGTCTCTCAGACGAAATTTTCTTCAATCTCCTTGGGGGAGAAGGAACAGTTTTAACCAAAGAAGTTGTCTTGGTTGGTGAAATAACAATGACCTCACTTGGAGGAGAAACCGCGATAACTTTTCTCGGAGCCACAAGGGGGCTTCTCGCTGAATTTCTTGGTAGCATCAGAAGAGGGTACCTCGGTAAATTTCCTCCTCTCTTCTAGGACATATTTTTTACTTCTCTTTGTCTCCACAGCAGGAGAATCAGACTTGTCAAAAAAGGAAGGAACTTTTCTTCTCTTCATTATTTCACAAACAGGAATGTTTGATTCTGAAGAAGAACCTTCCACACTAGTATCAAGAGCTGGTACTTGGTCAATGTCCACAACCACTGGACGAGCAGTAAAGGATGAAGTGTAACTCTTGTATTGCAACAAATAAGAGGCTGACCTAATGTGTTCCTCGGCTACAGACTGGTGCAAAATCTAGATAAGTTTCAAATGTTTTAAATTGACCTCTGTCTCCTTTGGAGACTTTCTCTTGTTGTCAACTGCGAATAATCAAAAATTAAATGTCAGTGATACTTTTTATCAAACACAAAGAAATCATGATTTCAAAAAACAAAAACAACCTATTCCATTGCCATAAGGGGGACACCTGGGACCCTGATATACAACATCTACATTTAATGGAGCGTGTTGCCAATTTTTCATAATAACCCCATGCTCGAAGTAATCCCTGTTGGCATCTGGGAGATTGACAACTAAAGCCCTATTTAAAAACCTAGTTTTTAAGTAAAAAGTACTATCACTAACAACCCATCTGTAATAAAACATAATTTCTGGAATTCCTAAACGGGTTCCATGAATTTGATTTAACCTATGGACTCCATTAACTATTCTCCAGGTATTCGGAGCTATTTTTGCAGGAACAACGTCAAAATACTAACAGAACTCCAAACATAAAGGATTGGGAGGAAAAGAAAATCCAAACTCGACCATAAAAAGACTTGGGAACCAATGTCCCTCAGCCAAAGAAAAATAGTCAGACAGTTCAGAAAGTTCTTCCAAAGTGACCCATGAAGGAATAGAAAATTCAGAATGAAATTTGTCAAGCGATTCAATAACGTAAACCATGATGAACAAAGTAAATAAAAGAAAAGGAAGAAGATCTTACAGGAAAGGAGTGAATCAGTTGACAATGAATGATGGAAGAAATGAATGCACAAGATAGAGAAGAAATAGAAGTTCATAGATACATATTTGAAAAAGTAAAAGACAATAGGATTTTCTGTAACGCTTAAATACTTTACCTCGAGAAATGAGAAAAACAATGATTACCAGGATGGACGATTGCGTATCCGGCGGCTACAAAGAAGAAGAGGGCATAAAAACGAAGCGGTTATAGAAATTCAAAATATTTATGAGGACTAATATTGTGCATTTAAAAAGGAGTTATATACAACGAATACCTCCCTAAAAACCATACAAACCGAAAATCTAAGAAGCATAATGTTCCATACTTTTCTTCAACATCAAATTACAAAACATTGGGGGCTTCTGTTGATACCAAATTGAGTCTGCTGACATGGAACAATCACCTGAAGACACGTGTCAGCTTACATGGAAAATACCGATACTCTAGACGAGCAACTCAAGACCACCGAGCAACTAAGAAGCCATGAGCAACTCAAGGGGGCACCGAGAAGCTCTTAGCGTGTCAAGCTATTTAGGCGGTCTGAGCAACTGAGGATCCCCAAGCAGCTTAAGTGTGCCGAGTAGCTTGTGCGGTGCGAGAAGCTTAAACGGTCTGAGCTACTTAACGTATAGCGCACTCAAATCAAGAGAATTAAGAGAGACGACTGCGCATTAAATGTCATTTACTATCATACAGATGTATATGTCTACAAGATAAAAGCGCATAGTCCTTTCATTTGTATCGCCTTAAGGCTATAAATACATTGTAACCTCCTCATTAGCAGGGGATTCGGAATTTCTTGGTAAATCTCTTATCGAGAATTCTGGGCACACAATCATCAATACAAAAACGGTGGATGTAGGCCATTATCATAAGGCTGAAGCACTTTAAAAATTTATTGTCTTATATTCGTATATTCATTTTTAACTATGATTAAATAATTAGATCAAATCTAGTTTTTTACATCAACAAACGTAATTTGGGATTTTATGTACCTTTTATTAAATGACTTGTTTTTCACAAATTTCATTTCATTCCACTCAGTGTTAATACAAACAATTTTTTTTTTATAATGTCTATGTTCGTGATGTTAAGTCATCCATGTCTTCCCCTAATTTAGTAAGTCATAGCACTCGAAACCTAATAAAAAGAAAAGGGTATTGGAAGATAATGAATAAAAGAGTAAAAACTGCTCACTACTAAGCAGCACTCCCACAAATTTGGGTGTAAAAACTTCTCACTACTAAGAAACACCAAAAAATAATAAGGTATTGAAAAGGGTATTGAATCTCCTAGAACACAATAAGCCGCACCCCAACCAATTTCTCCCTCATTCTGTTCTAAAGTGAAAGTTCTTGCAGGGTCTTAAGGTGTATCTCTGTGATCAATGCATTCCCGATAAAAAACACGCCTGAAGTACGTATCTAAGACGCATACAGTACAATTCAAAGTACGTATCTAACACCAACAACAATAAGCATAAAGTACGTATCTAAGACGCATACAGTACAATTCAAATTTGGTCATGCAGTGACTCGTCAGGGTGGTACTTGAGGTATAATTTATTGAATGACATAGTTGCACAAATCTGAAAAGAAAGGAGTTATGATCAATACTTTAGAAACCAAATATTAAAAAAATATATATTGTACACTTTAAGGTGGGGACACATCGAAGTTTGTCGAATAACTTAACGCATCTTCCTCACTTATCTTCTGTAAAAATGAAATTCAAAATCATATTTTTGAAAACCATATGATTATCATATTACAAAAGGTACTAATATTCCCAAATTAAAATCTTCGTGTCGGCTGGGATGTTACATGATGGAACGACACATTAATCGAGCCTCTAAACATGATGAAATATTCATATTATTGGCACATCCATTTCATGGTTGTAGCAGTTATTGAATCCACTTCCTATCCTACAATCCATTCATTTGATACATTCTCGATTAACTTAAATAATGAAAAACTCAAAAGTAAAAGCATAAGAAACAACATAAACCGAAGATCCACTCTCAACATAAATTGATTATTGGAATACATCAAGTGTGGACCTTGGAAAATTTAAGCATGGTGATTTCCTCGGCTATTTAGAGTTGGTCGAGTTATCTCTGGATAAACATCGGGTGTGGACCTTGGAAAAACCATGGATTGAAAATAATATCCCTTGTTTTCTATTGAAATAAATAAAATAGAAATATATTGACAAAAATTAACAATTAAAGAAAATAGTGTAAATTGACTAATGATCTTGAAATATCAACCTGCTCATGCTTAAATCCAAACAACAAACTTGATATAGCAACCTACTCATACAAATGATTTAGCAACCTACTCGTACAAATGAGCTTGTCATTCTTGCCTTGTTGGTAAAATGATTCATCTCACATATGAACTTTAAATTTGAATTATTACAACTCCACCACAACCGAACCCAACCATACCAAAGTATGGGATAGCATACAGATTTCCACCCCCCACCCCCAAAATAAAAGAATAGAAAATATGAGACCACAAAGACATTAAACCTCAAATTTACCACAACAAATGACATGGTCAGATCTCTCCTTAACTTGAAGACACCACCTACTTCAGCCTGCAGCATTATGACACGAGGGACCAAAATTACAAATCTTAGATATATCATAATTGGTCATTTTTGTTGCTCCTTCAATCTTGAAAAACATAAGGTAAATAAATCCAAGCAGAAGAATAACAACACATGCTTCACATTTCCAGGTGATATAATATTAGTAAAATCCATAAACGACACCTCCATGATAATAACAGTAGATAAAAATATCTGAACCCAAAGGATCTTATATAATACAAGAAGGAAAAAATAATATCACTAAAAAGTGGCATGGTAAATGTCTTTTGTGGCTTATTAACCTCACCCACCTCCATAATACTCGTGTCATCCCAAAAATTAAGATTCCAAAACTATGTGTTAAAAAATAAACACAGAATACAATGTCAAACAAAAAAAAAGCAACTACAAAAACTTCTAAGTTGTGTAACGGCTATATAGGAGTTGTGTAACAACTATATGTAAGATTTTATAGGAGCTGTGCAACAGATAAAATTTCTTTATCTTAAACTTCGAATACTTGCATAAAAAAGTGATGACTAAATTGCATAAAAATAATTGATTACCTCCCACAACTCTCTACGACCACAGGGGAAATAGTCCAATTCGTTTGGAGAAAATATTTGTAATGAAGAGATGTCAAACACCTAATAAAAAAATCAAGTCATAAACCTTAAATATGCAAATGAACTTGTCCATGAATCAGGGCTTCCATCCTTTTGAGAAATAGTTATAGTAATGTAATACGATAGACATAGATACTATTCACAAAAGCGCAAAGGGTTGGAATTGGGGGAGAACAATATATTAAGAGAAAGAAAGAGCCCTCATACATAGCTTTCAAATCTGATACAGAATTACAAATGCAACCACAAACCTAGTGAATTATTTAGCTTACACGTCTAAGTCTGTCTGTGTGTCTGTGTCTGTGTGTGTTTGTGTGTGTGTGATGGTGTTCAACTGAAACAATATATCTTTATTAATATAAATTAATCAACACTCATTCACAAATAATATATTAATGAAATACACAAAGTTCCAATCAGAGAGAGAATGTATACCTAGTTATTTCAACATGTAAAATAAACATAAACACCAAACTATAAACAAAAATTAGATTTGAAAAAATCTAATTTATTTAAAATAAAACCACAGAGTTGAAATCACATAGAGAGATACAAAAAAGTATATTTGTAAAAAAACCTACTTGGATCGACAATAAAAACTGATTAGATTTGGAAAAAGGCTTGAACAAACATTGAAGAAATATGAAAATTTTACATGAGTCGCACATTGAATTTTTGGGTGAAGATCGAGAGTGATACCTTCAAAAATAAAACCACGGAGTATAAATCACACAGTGTGAGATGCAAAAAAAAATTCGTAAAAAACCCTACTTGGATATGCAATGAAAACTGATTAGATCTTGAAAAATACTTCAACATTGAAAAACATGAAATCGTACATGAGTCGCACAATAAATTTGTAGGTGAAGATCGAGAGTGAGACCTTTTGCGTGGTGGGTTTGGTGAGGAACTGACGTTAGAGAGAGGGAGAGTTGTTCCGGCTAAAGAACAAATGGAGGGAGAGTTATTCGATTGTGTGTGTGTGTGTGCGTCTGTGTGTGTGTGTGTGTGTGTGTGTGTGTGTGTGTGAGAGAGAGAGAGAGAGAGAGAGAGAGAGAGAGAGAGATAAGTGTACTTGGCAAGAGTAAAAAAAGTTCCAAGGTAGTAATTTCCCAATTCATTCGCGTATTTGAATTTTGGGTAAGAGGAGGAAAGAAAATTAAGGGATAAAAAGAGGGGGAACTCAAATATTGAAGGGGCAAAAATGGTAAGAGGGGTATTTTAGTCTCAACCTATAGTACCCCGTTATTTTGAGGGTTATTTGTGCATGTTATGCAAGATTTCAGTAATATTATAATTTTATTAATCGGGGATAAAATAATTTATTTTGGTTTTGAACTCGAATTAAACATTTAAATTTAAATTATTTTTGGACATTTTCTAATGGTTTAAATATGTAAAGTTGATAATTTTGAATTAAAGGCCAATGTGGTAATATGTATTAGCTTAGTCTCCAAGCTAGGGTTTGGGAGAGGGACTATATAAGGAATATTAGGGGTGATTATAAGGAAAGTGAGATAAAAAAGAAAAGCCAAAAACGAAATCCAAAGAGGCAAAAACGAGTTGAATGAGATGACCCAATTTGGAATGTTTAGATCTTTTTTATGAGTGCATTCGAATGAGATTTGAGAAAAACTCAAAACACATACCTGACTCAATTTTTCGTGTAAAATCCAAATTTGAAGTCGGGTGAGCGATTAGAATAATTTTTGGAGATAATTTTTCTAAGTTTTTAAAATAGGATTGTTTGGGGTTATCTCGTATTGGGGCTAGAACGTGATTTGATTATTTTCGCGAGAGGAACGTGATGGCTCGATCAGATTTTGAGGCTGATTTTCATGTGGCGATTCATGCGATGATTTTAAGGTATGGGATTTTATACAATATGCTCTTTAAATCTTTCGAGAGTTATTCCGTTGATTTCATGTTTAATTGAACTCATATTTGAATTGTTAAATTCTTTTAAAATCTGGAGAAATAATTGTAGAATTATTTTGATTCATGTGGTATTATTTATATTATTTTTCATCTCGTTGTCATGAGATTTTAATATGGCACGGATGTTGGGCACTCGCCAAAATTCCTGCTTCTCGGGACTATGACTTGATAAAGCATATGAGGATGGGGTGAGGCTTGGTGACCCGGTTAATGTGTTGTTGAGAAATTTATTGATAGATTTTTTGAGATTTGCATTTGATTTGAATATTCTTACTCGTGTTGTTACGCTTTATTCATCGTTAATATATTTTTTAAGCATCTTTCATGTCGTATTGAGTACTTCACCATATTTTCTTTAGTTGGTAGGTTAGCTTGGATTAGGACGCTATGGACCAATTATGATGATTTTTAGCGTGGATTATTTGGGAAGAATTTTTAATATAAGATGATAAGACTTGTATTTATTTATTTTGATCTATAGGGCATTGGAGATTTACTTTAGTCATATTTATTCGAGAGAATTTGGTTGTAATTAATTTGAAGAGATTGAGATTAGTGGATTTTGTTATATTATGGGATTTGTTTTTAGATGCTCTATACCTCGATATTTGTGGATTTGATTAGTTTTCTCGAGTATCGCTCCGCTCTCCCGGTCGGGGTGTTACAGATGGTATCAGAGCTTTAGTATACGACAACCCTTAGGTCTTGGATATTGGGTCTAGCATGTGGGTTAGACATGTTTTCTTTGGAGATAGAAAATATTTGAGGATGTGTTAAGCGTCGTGGTGAGGATGTTTAGAATTAATTTGATTATTTTAGTGTGTGATTTTGGGACATATAATCGAGTAGCATTTTATTTTGAGCGTTAGGTTTTGTTGAATTTCAAGGATGAAATTCCTTTTCAAGGGGGGAAGTATGTAATACCCTGTTATTTTTAGGGTTATTTATGAATATTATGCAAGATTTCAGTAATATTATTATTTTATTAATCGGGGGTAAAATAAATTATTTTCGTTTTGAACTCGAATCAAACATTTAAATTAAAAAAAAATTTGGACATTTTATAATGGTTTAAATATGTGAAGTTGATAATTTTGAATTAAAGGCCAATATGGTAATATGTATTAGCTTAGCCTCCAAGCTAGGGTTTGGGAGAGGGACTACATAAGGAATATTATGGGTGATTATAAGGAAAGGGAGATGAAAAAGAAAAGCCAAAAATGAAATCCAAAGAGGCAAAAATTAGTGGAATGAGATGAGCCAATTTGGAATGTTTAGATCTTTTTTTTAGTGCATTCAAATGAGATTTCTAGAAAAACTAAAACACATACCTTACTCAATTTTTCATGTAAAATCCAAATCTGAATTCGGATCAGCGATTAGAAAAAAAATTTGGAGCTAATTTTTCTGAGTTTTTAAAATAGGACTGTGTGGGGTTATCTCGTGTTGGGACTAGAACGTGATTTGCTTATTTTTGTGAGATGAACGTGATGGCTCAATCAGATTTTGAGGCTAATTTTTAGGTGGAGATTCATGCTATGATTTTAAGGTATGGGGTTTTACACAATATTCTCTTTAAATATCTCGAGAGTTATTCCGTTGATTTCATGTTTAATTGAACTCATATTTGAATTGTTAAATTCCTTGAAATCTGGAGAAATAATTGTTGAATTATTTTTATTCATGTGGTATTATTTATATTGTTGTTGATCACATTATCATGAGATTTTAATATGGCACGGACATTGGGTATCCGCCAAAATTCTCGCTTTTCGAGGGTATGACTTGATAAAGCATATCGGGATGGGGTGAGGCCTGGTGATCCGGTTAATGTGTTGTTGAGAAATTGATTGATAAAAGCTTTGAGATTTGCATTTGATTTGAATATCCGTACTCGTGTTGTTACGCTTTATTCATTGTTAATATATTTGTTGAGCATCTTTCATGTCGTATTGTGTACTTCCCCATATTTTCTTTAGTTGGCAGGTTAGCGTGGATTGGGACGCTATGGACAAATTAGGATGATTTTTAGGGTTGATTATTTGGGAAGAATTTTTAATACAAGATGAGAAGACTTGTATTTATTTATTTTGATCTATAGAGCATTGGAGATTTACTTTAGTCTTATTTATTCGAGAGAATTTGGTTGTATTTAATTTGAAGAGATTGAGATTAGTGGATTTTGTTATATTATGGGATTTGTTTTTAGATGATCTATACCTTGATATTTGTGGATTTGATTAGTTTTCTCGGGTATCGCTCAACTCTCCCGGGCGGGGTGTTACATAATCATTGGATCGTTGTCGTGTTGGCTTCGATACGAACTATGAAGTGTCTTAGAAAATTATGAACAGTGAAAACACCATTGATATATATATATATATGATCTCCGTTAAAATCTCGGGGGACCTTAAATCCCCTTTTCTATTTAACATGCCCATGCTCGTTTCCCATAGATGAAAGTATTTTACTTAAATGAAAAGTAATGATCACTCTCGCCAACACATTATATAAAGTTTGTCGATGTGGAATCATGTGTAAAAGGAATATTCCTTTATGTTAGAAAATGTTTTTCTACAACAGCACTTCTTCGTTGCTCATGAACACATTTGGTCAAGGGAACTAGTGGTTGGTTACAACATGTTTCTTCAGCTTATGCTCTCTCGGACTTGCTGGTGGTTTACCTCTTTTATCTAAAGAGGTTAAGTCATTCCTTAATGTTGTCTTGCTTCTTAATCCTGAAAACTAGTTCCTTCAAAGGTTCCCTAAGTAAAGTTATTTGATGGAGCATGAATCTCTCCCAAGTCCTGTCAGACCTCATATTTCATGGATAACCTCCCCAACAGTATTACAAAATGTCTCATAAATATATATAAATTAAGTCAAAATAAATTACAAAGGTTATTCGAATAGCTCCCTTTGGAAGGCTTCCTCTGTGCCTCCTTCTAACGTTTGGACTGGTTTTCTTTCTCCACCTTCCTCTATTCTTGCTCGAACTTCCTTTATGATTTATCTGGCTTCCTTTGTGCTTGCTCCAACTTCATCTTCCTATGTTTGAGCTGCCTTATGAGGCATATCACTTGACTACTTACACTCCTTTGTAATCTCACTAATCTATGTTGAATCCTTTTATAGTTTCTTTAATCAGGGGAATTGTCTCTAATTATGAGTTTATCTTTAACACCATCTTACATTTTCACCTTTGTAGATAATTTTTTTATGGGAAAGAAATATTTGTATGAAACATCTTTCTCCGAAAAATCTACATTATGACAAACCTCTCCTCGTGTGAACTATAAGGAAAACAACTGTAACTTTTCATCCTTATAGTAAGAAAACACTACTTTCAAACAAACTTTATCGATTGTAACTTATTTCCAATGAACTTGATCCATGGGAACTTATTACCAATAAGCTTGATTTGTTGGAACTCATTGCAAACAAACTTGATCCATTAAAACTTATCGCGAAAACTTGGCCGATAAAAAAATTAAGGACTGGTATTTGAAAAGACCACCAAACTCGTCCCTTTAAATAATTTCCCCTCTTTTTGGTGCATATCAATAATTAATACTGGAGTTTAATCGTCAGAAAACTTTGTCTCCATTTTCCATGTGGCAATTTGGGGTGATCTGTATAGAGTTCATTTACCCCCAAATCCATCATTTGTTTCATAATACCCAAGCATGGGAAACCAAAACATCAAGATTCCAAATGATTATTTCTCATTCGTTTAAAACCCAACACTTTATCTTATTTTTAACCCTTCAATCTTTCAGCCACTAAAACTCAAAGCTCAAGATTTTTTAGAGAGAGAAAGTGTTATTTGCCCTCGAATCTCACTAAAAACTACCACAAAATCCCATATGCACCAGCTATATCTTGTTTATTTCCTTTTTATGTTCTTTTCACATCGTTCCATCCATTAAAACCTTCATTTAGCATAAATGGCTTCCTCTAGTCATCAACCAAATGTTTTCGGCCCTAGAGGCTCAAAGGGCGACGCGTCAAGTCCAATTGCAGTTATACCATTTTGCCTCTTACTTTGGGGTAAATAACAAGTTTAGGGAATAATGCAAAGCATTTTCCAGTTAGTTACAAAAAAAAGTTGACACTCTAACGCTGGTGGAAGAACCATGTGAAAGAGAAGACTGAAAATGCCTAGCCCCATTAGATCTCTTCATTTTAGGTTAGACCGTGGGTACTTACCTTATTCCCATATTGATTTCAAAGCACCTGGAGGCTCCCCAAAAGATTTTTCTGCTTGGCCAACCTATATCCACCAAACCTACTCTATCATCCTAAAAAAGGTGGGTCTTCTCTATACTTGTTTATTTGGGGACTTTACTTTATCTGAGAATAATATATCCCTCCAGTTGTAGGTATCTTGATGTAAATAAGTGTCCCACACTTTCATTGCAGCTTGGGTTGAATTCAAGATCACCCTTGAAGATATTTATGAGTTGATGGGACTTCAGTTGTACAACGCCCTTTCCATGATTAATCTCTCAATGCCGCTGAAGCTACAATGCCATCAAACTTGTATTTAATCTGTCTTGAATGTGTTGGGGATTATAATAAATCTATCTTCACCTAACTCATTACACTTTATTATAAGGTTCATCCAAAACCAACAAAAGAAGAGAAGCCCAGAGGTATCATCCCTGATGAAACTTTTGGTGAAGTTTAAAGTTCCTCGTTAGAGTTAGCTGCTTATATCCTGTGTGTTCCATCTCACTTCTTTTTACTACTTAAGATCGATGATCAACCTTGTAGGTATTTGATCAATACATCAGTGAGGCTGGCTCGTGGGGTTAATCTTCCATTTGCTTCTATCACTCTTGGTTTCCTTTACACTTGGTTAGATAGGACTCATGCTCACATGGAATGATCTTTAGGAAGCTATGATGTCTCTAATTTTACTAACAACATTCTCTTAACAAGGTTTCTTTAGTTGAGGTTCCCCATTATTTCCCCTTCGAAGATCCCCATCGTCAAATATGTTGTGAAATGTCCAAGGTTGCTCCTATGAAATAAAAAGAAAATCATAAAGGACTTACTTCCTTTTCTTCACAAGTACTCTTATTTTATTACTAGGCCTTGCTTTGGGGAAACTCAAGCCTAAACATTATTATTCTTTGATGAGGATAATCTTCCAGTTAAAGAAGTGATAACAAAAATGATTGTCTAGAAACCTGCTTTGTCTATTATTCTAGTTCTTACTCTAGGGCATATTACCTCCTTCAGTAAGTGGGGCATTGAAAATGAGGCCTATCACCAATTTTTTTCTTATAGGAAGTTTGGGTATGACAAAGGTGTCGCCTCATAACTTTTCGAAGCAGTTGAGAAGATGGATCATTCTCCTGAGCTTATTCGGACTTTAAAAACTCTGTTGTTGTAGATCTTTGTTCTTTGTTGAAGGAAAAGTTCATCTTTCCAAATAATAATAGGAAAGGTGATGTGCATTTAGTTTTCTTATGCATTTTTTTCCATCTTAAATCAACTCAATTAGAAAGTGTCTCAAGACTCAATGTGCCTATTCATTGGTGAAATGGTATGCCCCCAACGAGCTTGGGCTTAAAAATCACTCAATAATAAAGTTAAATTTGACCTAATCACTACAAAAAATACTCCACCACATGAGTCACTTACCTTGGCACCATTAAGCGATATGCCTCAAAAGCTAAATAAGAAAATTATTACCCCTGCTAGTGCTGCATCAAAAAGGAAAGATTCCTTTACAGTGGGTTCATTAATGGAGGATTCTTCCTTCCTAACTCCCAAGAAATACAAAAGTAAGAAAGGAGCCAACGAATCAGCTGGGGTCCTTCTGGAAGCTGTTCAACCACCTAATCTAGAATTGGCGGAAAAGGTTTACTTAGTAGCTTCTAAAGTGCTATGTTACTTCAATTCCTTTCTAGTTATTCCCCTTATGCAACGCCGTATTTATAATGTTATCATTTTTTAGGTTTCTTATAGGAAAATCTCTAACTTTGGTCAATCCGAAGAGGGACCTTCCACTGGTGCCCATTCTCAATGAAAAAACATATGGGCACTAAAACTCTGAGGAAACATGCAACACGAAAGCATTTTATGATCCCACCAAGTCCAAGCCCAACTCCCATGCCATTAGGTTCCTTTTAATGCATCATTTTAGAGAATAGTCTTGTAGATGATGATATGGTATATGCTTTAACACAACCTGTTCCAAGGCTACACATTTATCCTACTCTACAGGTAACCTTTTATTTATTTTGTACACGTTTATTTATGTTGACATGTTCCCTTTGATACTTTAACTTTTCCACTTTAATCTTTAGGAATATTCATCTCCTCGTTATTTTCCTTAAACCCAAAGGACCCCCAAGCCCAATCATCAATGAGATTACTCCTGATCCATCTCTAGCTCACCATGCAATGATGATTGGACTTACGTACACAAGGCATGCTTCCTCTAGCCACTTGAGTGAGATATCTGTAATACCCAGTATTTTTGTATATTTATGATTTAATTAATTAGATAATTAAATAGAAAATACATTTTACTTATATTATGAGAGTAGAGTAATTTAATGTGAACTAATATTTAAATTATGTAAGTGAAGTAATTTCATAAGACGAAGTTATAATTATAATTATGATTATTGAGTGGTTGAATAATAATCATGATATTTCGATATTAATCGAGAGATAGAGACTGGTTAATATGTGATTTAATTTGACTAAGAGTGAATAGTAAATATACGTCATAGCGAGTGATATGGGTATATTTTATGTTATCTCACCGAGAGTCACACGTTAGACTACGTTGAGGAGATAAATGAGAAAAATATTTTAACTGACTTGGGTGATAATTTAGAGGACACGGTTGAGCCCGGAAGGGGCCAATTAGTCTAAATAGTATACCCAGGGATGTCAATTGAGTCACGAGTCTATTTTGGCCCAGAACAACACCTTACGGGGGTAATTTGGTCATTCTAAAAATAGAGGTTAAAGTAACTACGGAAATTAGAGTCCTATATCTGATAATTAGAATTGGGGATTAGTGTTCATAACTCAAAAATCTTAGAGAAGACATTAGAGGATAAAGAGAGACCGTTGCCATGACCTAAAGGAGGGTTTGCAAAGGATTGGAAGGTGTTCTTGCATCCCAAGTACCTAAGGAGTGAAGATTTATAAGGAAGCACATCAAATCAGATCACCTCTATATAAGGCAAGTGGTTTATTGTAATTAAATTTAAAGTTATAATACCCATGTGTAGGGTTACATGATTTATGAAAATCTTATTTTACCTTGTTGGAGAAAAAGATTAATTTTGATGCATGTTTGGTTAGGATCGCATGTTGTTGATATTAATACCTGTAGAGGATTAAAAATCATAAGAAATTTGATTATCTCTACGGATCTTAATCTTGTGTACGAATTTTGATGTTTCTTGGGAGGATTTCAAATGGATTTGATGACATATTTACGTAAGGATTAGCCCATATACATGTTAGTAATGTTTGGTAATGATGGTAAGGTGTTTCATAAGGTTTTAAGAGGGTTAGAAGGATTAAACTTGGAAAAAACCAAAACTGGGCATGGATGATATCTGGTCGATCGATCGATCGACCTATGAATGTCGATCGATCGACCAAAACCTTTAATCGATCGACTAAAGCTGAATTGAGTCCCTTTTGTACGTTGATGGTTATTCGATTCCTAACGATTGGGGGGAACCTTAGGGACGATATTATACCTAGTTATGGACTTATGGAAGACGAGTAGGTATATTGTTAAGTCCGATAGAGTACTTTAGAGTGAGACTTAGATTATGAACCAACGAGGATAAATTGATTGGGATGCGTATCAAGATATGCGTGGCATAAGTTATGGAGGGAGAGTAAACATTAATCCATGATACATACCAGTAGAGTAAGTTAGGCTTAGCTACTAAAATTATAAAAGGGTAGGTCCCTTAGAGTTGGGTGAATACTCGAGAAAATGCGATAAAGAAAGAAATAAAAAATGCAAGGTACAGTGAGTATTGGAGAGAAAGATACAACGTAGTAATGTAAATATTTACGTCGTGTGTGTACCTATAAATTTAGTACTTAGAGTGGGTGAATACCTACAGTGCCTATATGATTTTGGGGTCGAGGATTATACCGGGCCAATATTTTACTATTTCATTTACATTTGGAGTCGAGGATTAGACCGAGCCAATACTCCTTATAGTATATATTGTGTGTGAAATATATACTATATAAATAATCTACTTGGGTAGAATGGTAGATGATGATAAGATGTGAATATATCTAAAAGATAAATGATTTGGGATAATTGGAGTCGATGATTAGACCCGGCCAATTATCCTTATAGTCTATATTGTGTGTGAAATATATACTATATCAATAATCTACTAGCATGGAGTAGTAGATAATTAGATGACGGGAATACATCTACATAATAATCTAAGTGGAGAAAGCTTAATTTGAAAAATATAATATTAGATAGTGGACATCTAATGTTTAAGATAAAGTGGTTAGACTTAACCATTTAAATCAGAAACTAACATATGTGAAACGTTACCTGGAAGTTTACTAACAAAATGAGAAGTGTTAATGAACCTTAGTACTGTACGGGAGTTACAGGAACTTAGACGTGTTGATTAGATCAGATGAGTACTATAGTTTAAATAGCTTGGGTAGTTGTAGCTAAATAGGCTAAGTATGGAACGTTAGGGGTGCACTATAAATGAGAGGTGAGGAAACTCAAGGGAGTGTGCGTGAACCTAACATGTATAATCAATAACTGATCTTTAATGCAATAAATTACTTGCTAAATATTTTCAAAACATTTTGAGTACTAACTCTTACTATCTAAAATATTTTTTTTTAAAAATCTTTTAGGTGTCCAGGCACAGGGATGCCAAGCATGAATTCATTTCGGGATTTCGAAGGTGAAACACATGTGGATGTTGTAGGGCATTAATTATACATCCCTTTATCATTTCTAATATAGTGTAGGATTTCAATTTCAGTATGGACATGTTGTCCCATCGTACTTTCTTTAGTTGGGATCTTGGTATTTATTTGTTTTTGACCTATTGTTTATTCGGCAAAACTTGTTTAACTTAGTTGATATTTTTAGACTTCTATGTTGGTATTTGATTTGTTCATTGTTCCACATGTTGTTGTATGTTTAATGAAAGTTAAAATCTGGCAGTAGTCTAATTTCACCTAGGTGGTTAGTAATTAAAAAGTTTCGACAGTGATGCTAAGAATGAACCAAATGAGAAACCTATTTTAATTTGATTTAGGACTAATCACCCCGGACTTAATTAGGTGGGGAGTCATAGATGGTATCAGAGCATCATGTTCTAGTGTCCTTTGGATCTGTTTGGCTTACTGCATTTTCAGCGATTCTTTCATTTGTTATAGAACCTTATTTTAGGACGGTTGCCTTATCTTTGCGTGCTTGAGATATAGTACTTATGATATTGGATTTTGTATAAAATGAGTACTTATACAATTCGTTCTATTTTCAAATGCCACTGAGGAGACAGAGAGTGGAGATGGATGAGGCCAGGGATGAGGTGAGGGAGGATCATCAAGAGCCATAGATACCACCCCCACCCCCACTCGAGTTAATCTCTACTACTCATGTGGACGTTATAGTGGCTCAGTCAGTCGAGATAGTGATGAGGGCCATGGCAACCCATTTTCCTCAGTCCCAGGCACCGCCTCCAATGGAACCAACAGTTCAGGCCCCAATAGGGCTACCTTCTTGGCAGCGAGTTAGGGAGACCTTTCAGAAGGGCCACCCACCCGAGTTTTGGGGCAGTACTGATGTGGTAGATGCTTGTGACTGGAAGAAGAACATTCAGTGATATCTGCACATGCTTGAGTGTACCTATGTTCATAAGTAGATGCTTTCTACCTTCCGTCTTTTCGGGGAAGCTTTACAGTGGTGGGAGTCAGTTACGACTACTGAGGGGACTTGATGAAGATATTTGATTTCTGGGTGCGGTTTGACCATAAGTACTTCCCACCTGTAGTTGAGACTAATATGAGAAAGAAGTTTGGGGAAGTATGTCAGGGTGATCGCTCGGTAATAGACTATGAAGAAGAGTTTACCCGCCTCGAAAGCTTTGTGCCAGATGAGGTGAGCAATGAAGAGAGGAAGAAATTAAAGTTCATGGATGGTTTGTCCTGGAAGATCAGGCAGCACCTGATCAATAATCCTGCATTGAGGACTTTCACTGATTCAATGTTGCACTATTACATTATCAGGATCACCACTTCCATACTAAGGGGAGAAATAAAGGTGAGTTGAGCCAGTAGGGAAAGTTTGGGGGGGAGTGCTAGTAATGGAGCACCACCCCAGCAGCAGCAGATAGCAGGTCAGTAGGGGATGCATTCCCAACAGGGGAATTTTGCTAAGAGATTTAAATCAGGAAAGTACCGACATGACAGGGGATTTATGAAGGGTTAGCAGGCCCCCCAGTAGCAGTAGATTCCTTAGGGCCGACAAGGCCAAGGGAACTAGGGAGGAGGCCAAGGCCATAAAGGCTAGCGTCAGGGCTAGGGACAAAGACAGTTCCAGGGTTAGTACTTTACATGTGGTCAGTAGGGCCATAAGATTAGAGCTTTCCCCAAATAAAATGGGGCTCAGTGTTAGGGTGCCCATAAGTGGCAGCAGGCTCTGTTATCCTTAGCACCAACACAGGCCCCACAGTAGCAGGCGGGCCAGATGCATCACAGATGTGTGTACAACGTCCGGGATGTGCGTATAACGTCCGAGATGTGCGTACAATGTCCAGGATGTGCCTTTCCAGTCAACACCTCCAGCACTTTCGGTAGTGGCGGGTATGTTTCCTATCCATAGGAATGAGGGTAGTATTCTATTTGACATGGAAGAGACACACTTTTTTATTGCCACTAGATTTGCACGGGCAGTCAACCTTTTGGAGACACTCGACACTCATCTTATGTGTGTAGAGTCACCAATGGGTAGTGGGCCCTTTATACACTATATATGTAGGGGTGTGGACATTATTATCGGGATATTGAGTCCATCGGCAGACATTCTAGTGTTAGATATGGAGGGTTATGACATCATCCTAGGTATGGATTGGTTGGCGGGTTATAAAGAGATGGTGGATTGTTATGAGAGGACTATCGTGTTTGCAATTTTGGGATAAGAGATGTTCCTAGTGGTGATGCCTCTTCCCTAGGGAGGATCGTGCACTCACTTATATTATATTGAGGAGGAGACCTAATAGGAGGTAGTTGTTTGCCTGTACTCAATCCTAGTCGTGAGAGATTTCGAGGATGTCTTTCAGGAGATACCATGATTACCACCCAATAAGGAGATTGAGTTTGTTATCGATTTAACATCGGGGATGATACCGATTTCCAAAGCTCTGTATCACATGGCCCCTTCAGAGATGAGGGAGCTGATAGAGCAGGTCCAGTAGATCTTGGGACAGGGTTTCATTCGGCAGATTATGTCGTAATGGGGAGCACTAGTGTTATCTGTGAAGAAAAGGAATGGTTCGCGTCGTTTATTTCTGGACGACAGGGAGGTGAACAAGGTGACGATATGTAATAAGTATCTGTTACCTAGGACTGATGACTTGTTTTCAGTTTAGAAGGGCTGTGTACTTCTCTAAGATTGATTCGAGGTCAGGTTACCATTAGTGGGCATTCAAGAGGAGGATGTACCTAAGACCGCTTTCTTGTCACGTTACGGGTCATATAATTTCAAGGTGATGCCGTTTGGGATCTCTAATGCACCCACAATGTTCATGGATCTCATGAACCGGGTATTTAGGGAGTTTTTGGACCAGTTTGTGATCATATTCATAGACGATATTCTGGTTTACTCTCGCACGTAGTTGGATCACGTCGAACACTTACATATGGTTTTTCAAATGTTACAAGACCATAAGCTATACACCAAACTCGGGAAGTGTGGATTTTATCTTCGGTAAGTTCAGTTTCTTGGCCATATAGTGTCCAACCAGGGCATTGCTGTTAATCTAAGTAAAGTATCAGCGATGAGGGAGTGGGGATAACCCACAACACCGATCCAGATTTATTAATTTTTAGGTTTGATCGGTTATTACCATTGCTTCATCAAGGGGTCCTCGATGATTGGTGGTCCTTTGACGAACCTAACATGAAAGGGAATACCATTTGTGTGGAACGACCACTATCAGTTAGCGTTTGATGAGCTAAAAGACAGTCTAACTTCAACACCCATATTGGTAGTGCTTAGGAGTGGATTGGAGTACTAGGTATACACTGATGCATCCCTTTAGGGACTTGGGGGTGTGTTATAGCAGGAGGAAAGGGAGATAGCTTATGTTGGCCGAAAGCTAAAGCCACATGAAAATAATTAACCCAACCTAACCTCGAGTTGGTGGCGATCATTTTCTCTTTGAGGATATGGAGGCATTATCTTTCGGGGGAACAGTTCACCCTTTTCACGGATCATAAGTCACTTCAGTATCTATTCACACAGAAGGATCTGAATATGAGGCAGAGATAGTGGAGGAAATCCGTGAAGGATTACCAGTTTGATATACAATATCATCCTGGTAAGGCTAACGTGGTGGTGGGCACATTGAGTCGACGACCTAGTGGGGATGTAGATGAGATGAGGAAAGGTAAATGGAGTGAGCTCCAGGAGGAGGATGAGGTGTCCAAGGCATATATGGTAGTTATAACCATCACTCCCGAGATCATGATGCAGGTAGTGAGGGCTCAGGGTGAGACAACTATTACCCGAGGGTGCGGAGTCTTACTCAGTCAGTTCAGAGGGAGGTTTGCGATTTAATAGGAGGTTAGTGGTGCCTTAGGATGAGTAGTTGAGGTAGGCAGTGATGACCAAGTCTCACGGTTCCAAATTTACGGTATATCTAGGTGGGGACAATATGTACCAGGATATGCGGTGATAGTATTGGTGGTCAAGTATGAAGTGAGACATAGAAGAGTTTGTCTCGAAGTGTATTACATGTCAGCTGGTGAAAGTTGGCCATCACAGACCTTTAGTAATACTACAGCCACTGGAAATTCTCATGTGGAAGTGGGAAAGTATTTCGATGGACTTTATTACTGGACTACCGACATCACAGAGAGGTCACGATTCCATTGGGGTGATAGTGGATCAGCTGACCAAGGTAGCTCATTTCTTGTCGGTTCGTACTGACTTTGATACGATGAAGTATGCACAGCTATTCATTTCAAAGATTTTAAAGTTTCATGGGGTCCCTATTAATATTGTGTCTGACAGAGACAAGATATTTGTGGCACACTTTTGGCAAAGCTTTCAGGAGGCCATGGGCATAGATTTGCAGTTGAGTACAACATATCACCCGCAGATAGACGGGCATACTAAGAGAGTAAATCAGATGGTTAAAGATATATTGAGGATGTGTATCCTAGAATTTGGGGGAGAATGGGATAAATATCCTCCATTGGTAGAGTTTGTGTATAACTCTTACCAATTTACTATCGGTATCGCTCCAGTCGAGGCATTGTGTGGGAGGCCTTGTCATTCGCCCGCCTGCTGGTTAGAGGTGGGGGATAACATGCTATTGGGGTCAGAGATGATACAGGAGACTTCTGGCAAGATAGAGTAAATTCGAGGACATATTTGAATAGCTCAGGATAGAGAGAAGAGTTATGCTGATGCCGGTAGGAGACACGTGGAGCTAGAGGTGGGCGACCAGGAGTTGGTTCGGGTGTCTCTTATGAAAGGGATTATGAGTTATGACAAGAAGGGAAAGTTAGCTTTGAGATACGTGGGACTATTTTCTATTACTGTGAGGGTGGGACTGGTAGCATATAGGTTGGGACTTCCAGAGTATCTTCAGCGGATACACGACGTGTTCCATGTGGCATCGCTGAAGAAATATAGGAGAAGAGAGAGGGCCTTCTTCCATGTCCCACTTGAGGAGATTGATTTGATTCCAGATGTCTCGTACGAGGAGAGGCCCGTGGCTATTCTAGATCATAGCGAGCATAAGCTTCAATCTAAAGTGGTACCATTAGTGTGAGTACAATGAGGACACCACAATATTGATGAGTCGACTTGGGTGCGGGAGGGGGATATGCGAGAGCAATATCCAGAGTTATTCACCGTAGGTATATCATAATTTTGAGGACATAATTCCTTTGTAAGGGAGGGAAGTATGTAATACCCCATATTTTCACGTATTTATGACTTATTTAATTGGATAATTAAATAAAATATACGTTATATTTAAATTACAAGAGTGGAGTAATTTAATATGAATTAATATTTAAATTATGTGAGTGAAGTAATTTAATAAGACGAAATTATAATTATGATTATTTAGTGGTCAAATAATAATCGTGATATTTATATATTAATCGAGAGATAGAGACTTATTAATATGTGATTTAATTTTACTAAGAGTGAATAGTAAATATACATTATAGCGAGGGATATGGGCATATTTTATGTTATCTCGCCGAGAGTCGCACGTTAGACTATGTTGAGTAAAGAAACGAAAAAAAATATTTTAACTGAATCGGATGATAATTTAGAGGTCATGGATGAACCCGGAAGGGGCGAATTAGTATAAATAGTATATCCGGGGATGTCAATTGAGTTACGGGTGTATTTTGGGCCAAAACGGCACCTTACGGGGTAATTTGGTAATTCTAGAAATAGAGGTTAAAGGACCTACGAAAATTAGAGCCCTATATCTAATAATTAGAATTGGGGATTAGGGTTCATAACTTAAAAAGCTTAGAGAAGTCATTAGAGGATAAAGAGGTACCATTCCCAAGAGTTAAAGGACGGTTTGCGAAGGATTGGAAGGTGTTATTGCATCCCATATACCTAAGGAGTGAAGATTTAAAGTAAGAACATCAATTCATCATCTTCATCATGAAATCATATCACCTCTGTATAAGGCAAGTGGTTTATTAAAATTAAATTTAAAGTTATAATACCCATGTGTAGGGTTACATGATTTATGAAAATCCTATTTTACCTTCTTGGAGAAAAAGATTAATTTTGATGCATGTTTGGTTAGGATCGCATATAGTTGATATTAATACCTGTAGAGGATTAAAATTCATAATAAATTTGATTGTCACTACAGATCTTAATCCTGACTTTATGTTCAAATCAACATGAAGAACACCATTATCTATGGTTTAATGGAAACTGAATTTTGATGATTATTGGGAGGATTTCATATCTATTTGATGAAATATTTTCGTAAGGATTAGCCCATATACAAGTTAGCAATGTTTGGTAATAATGGGAGAGTGTTTCATAAGGTTTTAAGAAGGTTAGAAGG
This sequence comes from Sambucus nigra, assembly GCA_949130495.1. Lineage (NCBI taxonomy): Eukaryota > Viridiplantae > Streptophyta > Magnoliopsida > Dipsacales > Adoxaceae > Sambucus > Sambucus nigra. The sequence goes on from OX422208.1 coordinate 593,316,049, forward strand.
ATCAGACTCAGAGAAAACCAAAGCATTGCTAATATTTGGTTGATCAATCGATCGACCCATGAATGGCGATCGATCGACCAAAACCTTCGATCGATCGACTCGAGATGAATTGAGGATCTTTTGTACGTTGATGGTTATTCGATTCCTAACGATCGGGGGGGGGGGGGGGAACCTTCGGGATGATATTATACCTAGTTAGGGACTTAAGGAAGACCAGTAGGTATATTGTTAAGTCCGATAGAGTACTTTAGAGTGAGACTTAGAGTATGGACCAACGAAGATAAATTAATTGGGATGCGTATCAAGATATGCGTGGCATGAGTTATGGAGGGAGAGTAAACATTAATCTATGACACCTACCAATAGAGTAAGTTAGGCTTAGCTACTGAAATTACAAAGGGGTTAATTAGGTCCCTTAGAGTTGGGTGAATACTCGAGAAAATGCGATCAAAAGAGAAATAAAAAATGGAAGGCAGAGTGATTATTGGAGAGAAATATACTATGTACTAATGTAAATCTTTAGGTCGTGTGTATACCTATAAATTTTGTACTTAGGTGGGGTGAACTCCTAAAGTTCCTATATGATATTAGAGTCGAGGATGAGATCGGGCCAATATTTGACTATTTTATTTACATTTGGTGTCGAGGATTAAACCGGGACAATGTAAATGATAGGGGAATTGGAGTCGATGATTAGACCGGGCCAATACTACTTATAGTATATATTGTTTGTGAAATATGTACTATATAAATAATCTACTTGGGTAGAATGGTAGATGATGATATGATGTGGATACATTTAAAAGATAAATACTTTGGGGTAATTGGATTCGATGATTAGACCAAGCTAATTGTCCTTATAGTCTATATAGTGTGTGAAATTTATACTATATCAGTAATCTACTAGGATGGAGTAGTAGATAATTAGATGACGGGAAGACATGTAAAAAATAATCTAAGTGGAGAAAGATTAATTTGAAAAATATAATACTAGATAGTGGACATCTAATGTTTATGATTAAGTGGTCAGACTTAACCTTTAAAAGAAGAAAGTATCATATGTGAAATGTTACCTAGAAATTTATTAACAAAATGAGAAGTGTTAATGAAACTTAGTTCTGTATGGGAGGTACGGTAACTTAGACGTGTGCATAAGATCAAATGAGTACTATAGTCTAAATATCTTGGGTAGTTATAGCTAAATAGGCTAAGTATGGAACGTTAGGCGTGCACTATAGATGAGAGGTGAGGAAACTCAGGGGAATGTGTGTGAACGTAACATGTGTAATCAATAACTGATATTTACTGCAATAAAATACTTGCTAAATATTTTCAAAACGTTTTGAGTACTAACTCTTCCTATGTAAAATATTTTTAAAAAAACTTTTAGGTGTCCAGCCACAGGGACGCGAAGCGTGAATTCATTCCACGAATTTGGAAGATGTAGCACAGGTGGATGTTGCAGGACATTAATTAGACGCTCCTTTTATCATTTCTGATCTTATGTAGGATTCCAGTTTCAGAATGGACATGTTGTCCCACCGTACTCTCTTTAGTTTGGATCTTGATCTTTATTTATTTTTGGCCGATGGTTTATTCGGGAAAACTTGTTTACCTTAGTTTATATTTTCATACTTCTATGTTGGTATTTGATTTTTTCATTGTTTCACATGTTGTTGTAGGTTTAATGGAAGTTAAAATTTGGCACTAGTCTAATTTCACCTAGGTGGTTAGTAATTAAAACTTTTCGACAATAATGCTAAGAATGAACCAACTGAGAAACCTGTTTTAATTTGATTTAGAACTGATCACTCGGGATTTAATTAGGCGGGGTGTCATAGTATCATGAAAATTATCTCTAGAAGATTAAAGGCTTGGGTCATCAGGTAGTGTTAATGAATTTTTGATGCCACATGACTTACCTTCTTAAATGGCATCTGACTCACCACCCTCAGCGTTTTACCACTAGATGTAAGTCCTACAACTAACTTTCCAAAGGTAAATTATCTATTCAGACTCGAAAAACTTATATATATACCTCCTCAAACTGTTGTGTTGATGATATTGAAGTGATATGTGTTTTCCCAGGTCTATGTTTTGGCCATTGCCAGTGCGTTAAATGATTCTCTCCACCTTCCCCCTTATGAGGCCAATCGTGAATTTGATTCCACAATAGAATTTTGAGGAGGTAACGTTTGACTAAAGCTCTAATTTCTATATAATTATTTTCTTGTTATTTAATGTGTTAACTTTTAGCAAGTTTTCTCTCCTTATGTAGGTGCAACTCTCCCAGTGTGAACCAACATCTTCTACCAATGAGGTACCTCTACCCTTAGTGGAAGCTTCCCCTTCTTACCTTGAGACTTATGCTTCATCATCGGAGCCTGATTCTGACCAGCTCTTATGCGAGTTAAAACATAATTTACTATTTTAGTTCAAGAGGAAGCTCCCTCTGCTCAAAGTCCTATCGTTGAACCTAGGGTTTAAAATAGTCCCTTAGATTTAAATGTGGTTATTCAAGCTCCTGAGGTATATTTTAGTTTTTAAAGTACACTTTCTTGGTGAATTTGCAATCTCTTTGGTAAAAAAATTCAAATATCAGAATTAACAGACTTTTTGCTAATAAAAAAATTTCATATCTCACACCTGCTTTGTGACTTATCAATCTCTTTGCAAAAATAAATTTCCAATCTGAGACTTAGAAAACTCCCTCCTAATAAAAAATATATTAAATATCAAACTTTCTCAGTGACTTAGTAAAGTGTTTGCTCGGGTTATCTTTCAAAATCTCACACCTCCTTGGTGACTTACCAATCTATTTGCTAAGATTTTTTTAAAATCTCACATTTAGAAAACTCTTTGCTAAAAATTTTCAATTTCACACCTGATTGGTGACCTAGAAATATCTTTACTAAGATTTTTTTTCAAATCTCCCACCTTCTTCTAACTTCACAAACTATTTGATAAGATTTTTTTTTCTTACGTTACCTCTCTAGTAACATAGAAAATTCCAAATTATGGATAAATCTTATTATGTCCTCTTTGCAACATGTGAGGGAACATGTTACACCATCCGAAGTAACTCGGGCTATTCCTTGTTAAGTTGTTATATCTCCTCAACAAATGGAGATTTTCCCTGTTATGCTAGAGCTATCTAGTGGTGAGTCCTCTGGCGATAGTGATCATGGCTCCACGAATAATGCCAATGTAGTTAATAGTGAGTTTGGGTGTGAGATCCCACTACCAAGTGTTTCACCTCTATAATTCTTCCAACAAGTTCTTTAACAATGCCCCTTTATTCATTTTTTCCATCGCACAGTGATAAAACAGCTTAATAAACATTACCCAAAAATATTCAATATAGAGTGCCTAACGGCAAACATAATTTTAATAGTGTATAGACTCCAAGGTATGGAAACCATTGTAGCAGAGGTCGTGAACACTCAAACGGCCATTATATACAGATCTACGATCAACCAACACCTAAGCAACCTTAGAGACCCATGCAAGGATGGGTTTAAATTCATATTACTTAATAATGATTTAAATCACCTAAAAGATGCTCGAATGGCGACTCAACTCGAGATGTACCTAAAGAACATTGAGGCCCAACGTGTTGAGGAGGGAAGACTTAAGGAGATTCACCCCGTTATTAAGAAGCTTAATAATAAAGTTAAGTTAGCTTAAGAGGATTTGGCCAAGGCTATGAGTGGTCATCAAGAAAACTTAAAATGGAGGTCTAAAGTTCAAATGAGACTCCTTCCATCGTGGAGGCTTGACATGCTTGTCTTCAAGATACTGCTTTGCTACATAAGGATATTTCACCTCCCCAGATCTGTGGGTTCTCATAGGCTAGGAATATTAATTTTCCTTTCATGTATTTCAGGGGAATAGTCCCCACTTGTAATGTAAATCCATTTTAGTTGAAATACAAAGAAGAAATATTTTATTATGGACACTCTCATTTGTGTACTCATACTCCTTTGCTTACTTCCGAGACTTTTGTTTATGACATAAGTTCTGATTCATTTTGTATGCATGTACTTTCTCATAATCTCTAAACACCTCTCAAAAGTCTTATGAATGTAAGGACACAAATTTCTAATTGAGTCATTTGTAGTTTTGGCTTAATTCTGGACAAAAACGTTGTCATAGGATATAGTTATTGACCATCCTTCAAGCCTATGACACTCTAAAGTTGAAGACGTAATGGCCAAGTTTAAAGCTTCATCAAAATTCTGTGTTTAATGTGCCTCATTTCTACGTCATCAACATGGTTTCATTGCTCCTAAGGTATGAATGCATTTTAATATATATAAGAGCTTGGAACAATTTGTATTGGGTGTATTTTGTTTTTAAAATTGTTGTTTATTTTCAGAAATATTTTATTAAAACTTTAAAATAAAGTATATAAAGTTTCTGGGCTAAAATAAATTTTTTATATTTTCGGAAAGTTCGTTCGAAATTGTCATTCGAACGATTTTGTCGCTCGAACGGGGATGTCGCTCGAACAAGTTTGACAATGTGTTCCCTTATTGGCCACTAGAACATCATTCGAATTGTCGTTCGAACGAGATGGCTGTTAGAAAAAGAATTCCAATGAGATTTCTAACGAGTTCATCTTTTAATACACTGAAACTTCATTAGAAGGCTCGTTCAAACGAGACTTCGTTTGAACGAAAATCTCATTCGAACTAGATTTGGCGGGAACAGTTATTTGGGCAGTTTTTGACATTTTCCCACTTTTCCCACTAGTTTACCCCACTATCTTTTGTTGAATAATTAAGTGCGGGAACCAACTTTTTATAATTAATTTTTTCATATCCTACAACCTCCAAGAGAGAGTTTGAGAGCAAAATTCCAAAAAGAAAAAGTTCATGTTTAAGCGTTTATTTTTCAAAGAAATATCTTTAAAGGACTTATGTTTTACAACCATTGTTTGTTTATCCAAGTTCCTTTATATATATACATTTCTTCGAGTTTTGGCACCGGTTTACTCTACCTATTGAAGAGTTCGTTTGGATTTTCTTCTAAATCCCACAAAGAAGAAGAAGTTTGTTTTACTGCGGCATTCTCACATGGTGAAAGGCACCATGTGTGGTTGACAGTGTACATATGTCTCATTGGTGATTCCAAGATTTCGGTGGATCTCCGGGGTTGTCAACTAGACAGAGGTGTTTACAAGAAGACGCATCAAGGCTTGAAAGGGGTCGAGTCGAGGAAGTAAGTCATCCATCTTGTAATTTTAAAACCATATTTAGTGGACTTAAGGCTAGCGCCGTCTGAAGTTTTTTCCCATTGTGGGTTTTTCTTCGTACATCCCGGCGTAGTGATTTATTATTTATTTTATCTTTCACAAAATTAATTTAGAACGCATGCTTATGTAAAAAGATAAAATTTGGTTTAATCACTATTTATGTTTAATTTGGTGCTAAATTAATTTGGGTAATGTTTAATTAATTTAATTCAAGCCGTCACTTAATTTGGTAAAATTTGTTTGGCCTAATTTGATAATATTAAAAATATGACTGAGGCAAATTTCTAGGACTTGTATTGAACTAATTTAGTTTGACTAAAATTAGCATAACTGTGTGTTTAATTTTAATTTAAAAAAATTAAAATTTGTTGTTTAATTGAACCATCAACGCTTCCGCATATATTTAAAAGGAAATTACATTTTTGTATTAGAAGATTTTAAAATTGGGGGGGCTTGTGTTCCAACAAGTGGTATCAGCGCCAAAACGATAAATTACTTCATTAAAGATCCTTATTTTTTTTTTTTTTTTTTGCTAAAATGGACTTTTTCCCATTTTCAAAATTTCCTATTTTCAATGGTTCTAACTACGCATATTAGAAAGCACGAATGAAGTCGGTACTAAAATCTATCGACGAGAGAGTTTGGTTATCTGTCGTTAACGGGGGGTCCCAACAACACATTTAGTAGATAATGAATGTGTTCCCAAACCAGCCGATAGATGGAGTGAGGGTGAATTTAAACTTTTTAATTTTAATTCCCGTGGTTTAAATGCCTTGTTTAGCGCTGTCAGACCGGATGAATTCCGACGTATTATGACGTGTGAGACCGCTAAATAAGCGTGGGATATTTTACAACTCACTCATAAAGGTACAAGTGTCGTTAAAGCTTCGAAGATCCAAAAACTCACCACTCAATTTGAAACTATCAAAATGAATGAAAAAGAAACTTTTGATGAATTTTATACTAGACTTTCCGATATTTTCAATTCATCTTTTAACTTGGGAGAGAAAATATTCGACAACCGAGTGGTAAAGAAAATTTTAAGGTCCCTTCCCGATAGATTTATTCCAAAAGTGATCGTTTCAAATTCTTTACCAACTTTAGCCTCTATGAAATTAGAAGAGCTCGTAGGTGATTTACAAACCTATGAACTAGACATGTTTCACTCTAAACTGAAAAGAAAATAGACCTTGACAAGCTTATCTCAAAGAGTCATCTCACGTGTCCTAAGGTCTTCTACATGATACTATGTTGGTAGAAGACCTTAGGACACGTGAGAGGACTCTTTGAGATAAGCTTGTCAAAGTCTATTTTCTTTTCAGTTTTGAGGGAAACATGTCTAGTTCATAGGTTTCTAAATCACCTACGATCTCTTCTAATTTCATAGTGGCTAAAGTTGGTAAAGAATTTAAAACGGTCACTTTTGGAATAAATCTATCGGGAAGCGACCTTAAAAAAAATTTACCACTTGGTTGTCGGGTATTTTCTCTCCCAAGTTAAAAGATGAATTGACAATATCGAAAAGTCTAGTATAAAATTTATCAAAAGTTTCTTTTCCATTCATTTTGATAGTTTCAAATTGAGTGGTGAAGTTTTGGAGCTTCGAAGCTTTAATGACACTTTCACCTTCATGAGTGAGTTATAAAATATTCCACGCTTCTTTAGCGGTCTCACACGTCATAATACATCGGAATTAATCCAGTGTGATAGCGCTAAACAAAGCATTTAAACCACGGGAATTAAAATTAGAAAGTTTAAATTCACCCTCACTCCATCTATCAGCTGGTTTGAGAACACGTTCATTATCTACTAAATGAGTTGGTGGAGACTACTCGTTAACTACCGATAACCAATCCCTCTCGTCGATATATTTTAGTGTTGATTTCATACGGTCTTTCCAATACGCGTAATTAGAACCATAAAAAATAGGAAATTTTGAGAATGGGAAAAATTCCATTTTAGCCAAAAATAATTTATCTCTTTGGCTCTGATACCAATTTGAAAACGTCCCGTTGGCCCCTAATTTTGAAATTAAAACCTTTTTATACTTCAAAAAGATAATTTCTTTTTTAATTATGCGGAAGCGAAAGACGATGGTTCAAATAAAACAAATTAACAAATTTTAATTTACTTCAAAATTAAAATAACACAAAAGTGAAATAAGACTAAACACACACACTATTTAAGTTTCACTTAAACCAAGTTAATTAAACCAAGTCCTAGAAAATTTTCCTAAGTCACAATTTGCAATTTTATCAAGTTAGGCCAAACTAATTTTATCAATTAATTTAAATTAACATAAACTTTAACATTACCCAATATTAATTTGCACCAAATTAAACGAGTAGTGATTAAATTAAACCATTTTATATTTTTACCTAAGCATGCGTTCTAGGTGATTTTGCAAAAGATAAAATAAACAATTAATCCACTACGTCGCGATGTACAAGGAAAAATCCACAACGGGAGAAAACCTCGGACAACCCTAGCCTCAAATCCACTAAGTACCAAATTTACATTTACAAGACAGATGACTTACTTCCTAAACTCGAACCCTCTCAAGACTTCATGCTTCTTCTTGTAACCACCTATGCCTAGCGAATAACCACGGACCTCCACCGCGATCTCAGAACCACCGATCGAACAATAGGTACACCGTCAACCACACATGGTGCCCTTCACCATGTGAGAAAGCCGCAGCTAAACAATTCTTCTTCTTTGAGGGATTTAGAAAAAAAATCCAAACTTCTCTTCAAATGGTAGAGATAAACCGGTGCCAAAATGCTCCAAGCAAAGTATATGTATATATGAACTTGGAAGAAACAAATATGGGTGTAACCAAGTGTTTAAAGGATTTTTCTTTATAAAATGAACACTCAAAATCTTAAACCTTTTCTTGGAAGAATCAACTATCAAACCTCTCTATAGGTGTTAGAATATTATGAAAATGTTAACTCATAAACTTTGGTTCCTGCACTATAATAATCTACCAAAAGTTAGTGGGGTAAGAAAGTGGGAAACATGGGTAAAAACTGCCAAAAAAAATTCCCGCCTGATATCTCGTTCGAACGACATTTTCATTCGAACGAGGCTTCTAACGAAGTTCCAGTGTGACCTCGTTAGAAATATCTTTGGAAATCTCGTTCGAACATCCATCTCGTTTGAACTACATTTCGAACGAAGTTCCAGTGGCCAATGGGGAAGCTCGTTGGCAAACTCGTTCGAACGTCTTGTGGTTCGAACGACAATCTTGTTCGAACGAACTTACTGAAAGTTCCAAAAATTTCATTTTTAGGCCACAAACTTTATATACTTTATATAAAAGTTTTAATAGAAATCTTTCTGAAAACAAAACACAGTTTTAAAACCTAACACCCAATAAACTTGTTCCAAGATCCTATATATATATATATATATATATATATATATATATATATATATATATATATATATATATATAATGCATTCATACCTTGGGAACATGGAACCACTATTGATGATGTAGAAACGAGGCACTTAAACTTGGCATTTTGATGAAGCTTTATACACTTGGCCTCTACGTCTTCAAACAAACTCATCATAGGCTTGGAGGATGATCAATTAACTCTATCATATGACTCAAACATTTTTGTCCGGAATTGAGCCAAAACTACAAAGGACTCAATTGGAAATTTGTGTGCTTACAAATCTCCCCCTTGGATATTTCGGGATAAAAACCAAATAAAAATCCTAAAGGGTCGTCAAGCTCTACTAGACTAATAAAAAGTCCCACCCAAAATAAAATACGATGCTTGACTCAAACAACCCAAAGTATCACAATCTTTGCCGGTGAAAGTTGCCACTTATAATATAATTCCTGCACACTTAAGCAAACACATTACACGCATAGGGAATATCAAAATATTTAATGCAATTAAAATATGTACTCTTCCCCGAAATTAATTCTCTCCCTTAAGATCAACTTAGAAAGACGTCTCCCCCTAAGATAAATCTCCCCCAAACTAAGATACGATCATCTCATCCCCCCCCCCCCCCCCCTTTGTTCAGGAATAGACAAAGGTTAAAGAATAAAACATGTAAGTGTGCATAAAGTGATGAGAACATGGAAGCATATGGGCAACAAAAGCACAACTAATCAAATAAATAATAACGGATACCAACTACGATGCAAGAAAATGATACCAATAAGATACATAAAGTATTAAGCATGTGATATCAACAAAGAATGCACCAAGATAGATACCAATTATGAATTAAAGCATATATGGACTAGAAAGAAAGGCAAAGACTAAACAAAAATATCATATATATATATATATATATATATATATATATATATACCAAATATGCACGCGTACATATATATATAGATATAAACACACAAATGACACACACAAAATAGAATAGGAGTCTTTCACACTCGTATGGCAAAAATGTGTCATATGAAAATGGAAGTGTTGGGGTGTGAACAAGTAACAATTAAATTTAGACCCAATCACATAAAACATGTTCACGAAGTTCTCAATTGATTGCAAACTTCATCACATTTGAACATAACCTCATGTGACAATTTATATTGAACTCAATGAACAAACTTACACAATACGTACAAGCTTAGCATGTTGATGATTCTAAAAACCAATAAAGTCATGACATTGAAAACGCAACTAGGATAAATGGACATTGTGAAAATCGTTGATATACCATCCAATCTCCCTCAATAAGCATATATATTTATTTTGAGTGAATATATCAATCAAACATATAAGGCCTAGGCAAATTATTTTTCTTTTAATGCCATATTTTCTATTAGGCCTTTGGACCAAGTATTTCTTTTATGTCCAAATAAACGGTGGCTTACTATTCGCAAAGGACAATAAATCCTTTCGGAGCCCTTCCCCGTGCACATTTATATTTATTATTTTTTATTTCTCACAAATCTCACGAGCAACGGATTTTGACATGCACTAGTCCTCCAAAGTCACAAATATGTAGATGATAAGATTAGTAGGAGAACACCTCACAAAGCTCAAATATACATATGAAGTTAAAATTTTAAATGAGCTCGTGCATGTGTGAATAGAGGCATATAAAAATAGAATCCATTTAAGCAACACAATATCCAACTACTCCATGTAAGCATGGTAAAGAACAAAATAAGTATTGACAATCTAAACCAAAAGTTCTAGACACATGGGAGCGTAAAAGATGGGATTCAAATACAAATGTATGCCACATAGAGTGTGTCAAACTAAAATACATAAAAAATAAAATCTTTTTGAGTTTTTGAAATTTTTAACCAAAAATAAAAAATTTATAATCAAAAGACAAACAAAAATCATTTGAATTTTTTTATTATTTATTAAGCTTAAATTCCAAGAGATAAAAACCCAAATGATAAACCAAAAATCTTTTTGTATTTTTCATTTAATGCAAACAAAATGAAGGGAATATAATACAAAAGATAAACAACAATCATAATTCTAGCATGTGATAATGCATGGAGTATAGAGTAGAAAATGATCAAACAAGCATACAATTAGCAAGTGAATATAGCATGAAATATAAAAGCTAATGTATGCAAATAAAACTAACACATTCAACCTTTAGATTTTGCAAGAGAGGAAGCATGTGAAAGTAAATGATAATAAAAACCCCTATATTATAAGGCAACCAAGTCGGTTTCCTAACCCAAATTAATGAAGAATGACTATCTTGGGGTGTAGGAATTTTAACTACCTTTGTTGGTTTACGTTGGGATTTTCTAGGAATTCGTTTAAGATCAAAACAAAATTTCCTAAGATCACCTTTTCGACCACAATGAGTACAAGTAAAATTACGTTGAAATTTGGTACCTAAGGAATGATCTCTAAAGGCTTTCCTAGTAGATTCTCCTAAAACATTGGTTTTGGATTTCTGAATAGTGTCATTAAGCCTAAACCACAAGTGTCATTTTTAATTTGGACCGTTCCTAATATTTTATCTAATTTTTTCGAACGACACTCCAAATCAAAATTTGACATTACTAGAGTCTTTTAATTTATTTTCTAATTCTAGGATGTTAGACTCTAATAAAACATTTCTTTCTTCAAACTTGAGAAGCTCCTTTTTCAAGGATTCCATTAAACCTCTAAGGCTATATCTCTCGCCTTCTACATATTCAAGCTTATCTTGAAGATTCCTCTCACGTGTCCTAAGGTCTTATACCAAAATACTATCATCAATGACCTTGACACTCTCTTTTAAACTAGCTTCTAACTTCAAATTGGCTCTTTTTAATTTAATTGATTCTTCATATAATTCTTGAAAAGCATTTTGAAGTTCACTCACATTAACCTCTTCTTTATTTTCACTCTCTCTTTCTTCTCCACTCTCACTATCATAAAAAACAAGGGAATCATAGACAATGACCTTGGAAGTGTCATGTGTTAAAGTTTCATCAATCGACGAGTTCTCACTATCACTCACATGACTAGCCATAAAAGTCACAAAGTTTGGCTTAGTGGGGGAATCGGGTCCCTCTTCCTTTTAACTATCACTAAGGGTCGCATTATATGAAATGGGTCACTTACCCTCTCTCTTTAGTTTAGTGGGGCACTCAGAAGCCCTATGGCCATACCCTTCACAACCAAAACACTTATTTGACTCGTCCGTATTTAAATTTTCGTTAGAATATTTAGGGATCCTTTCGGCTTTGTCATACTTAGAAGTTTCAAATTTCTTAAAATCATTTTTAAATTTATCTTTGTTAAATTTAAGAAATTTTTGAAATTTTCGAGCAAACAAGGCCATGTCTTTTGAGTCACTATCACTCTCGCTCTCTATTAATTGTTTTACCTCTTTTCAGGCTTTTAAAGCAACGCCCTTTTCTATTTTCTTTTCAGTTTAGAGGTAAAAATGTCTAGTTCATAGGTTTGTAAATCACCTACAAGCTCTTTTAATCTCATAGAGGCTAAAGTTGGTAAAGAATTTTAAACGGTCAATTTTGGAATAAATCTATCGGTAAGGGACCTTAAAATTTTCTTTACTACTCGGTTGTCGGGTATTTTCTCTCCCAAGTTAAAAGATGAATTGACAATATCGAAAAGTCTAGCATAAAATTTATCAAAAGTTTCTTTTTCATTCATTTTGATACTTTAAAATTGAGTGGTTAGGTTTTGGAGCTTCGAAGCTTTAACGACACTTGTACCTTCATGAGTGAGTTGAAAAATATCCCACGCTTCTTTAGCGGTCTCACACGTTATAATACGTCGGAATTCATCTGGTGTGACAGTGATGAACAAGGAATTTAAACCACGAGAATTAAAATTAGATATTTTAAATTCACCCTCACTCCATCTATCGACTGGTTTGGGAAGACGTTCATTATCTACTAAATGAGATGGTGGAGACCACCCGTTAACTACCAATAACCAAACCCTCTCGTTGATAAATTTTAGTGCCGATTTCATACGCGCTTTCCAATACGCGTAATTAGAACCATACAAAATAGGAAATTTTGAAAATGGAAAAAATTCCATTTTAGCCAAAAATTATTTAAACGATCTTAACGAAATAATTTATCGCTTTGGCTCTGATACCAATTTAAAAACCTCCCGTTGGTCCCCAATTTTGAAATTAAAACCTTTTTAAACTTCAAAAAGATAATTTCCTTTTTAATTATGCGGAAGCGAAAGATGATGGTTCAAATAAAACAAATTAACAAATTTTAATTTACTTCAAAATTAAAATAACACAAAAGTGAAATAAGATTAAACACACACACTATTTAAGTTTCACTTAACCAAGTTAATTAAACCAAGTCCGAGAAAATTTGCCTAAGTCATAACTTGCAATTTTATCAAGTTAGGTCAAACCAGTTTTATCAATTAAATTAAATGACTTGAATTAAATTAACATAAACTTTAACATTACCCAATATTAATTTGCACCAAATTAAACAAGTAGTAATTAAATTAAACCAATTTTATCTTTTTACCTAAGCATGCATTCTAGGTGATTTTGCAAAAGATAAAATAATCAATTAATCCACTATGCCGCGATGTACGAGGAAAAAACCATAACGGGAAAAAACCTCAAACGGCCCTAGCCTCAAATCCACTAAGTGCAGAATTTACATTTACAAGACAGATAACTTACTTCCTCAACTCGAAGCCTCTCAAGCCTTGACGCGTCTTCTGGTAACCACCTCTGCCTAGCGGATAACCACGGACCTCCACCGCGATCTCAGAACCACCGATCGGACAATAGGTACACCGTCAACCACACATGGTGCCCTTCCCATGTGAGAAAGCCGCAGCTAAACAATTCTTCTTCTTTGAGGGATTTAGAAGAAAACCAAAACATCTCTTCAACTGGTAGAGATAAATCGGTGACAAATGATCCAAGTAAAGTATATGTATATATGAACTTGGAAGAAACAAATATGGGTGTAACTAAGTGTTTAAAGGATTTTTCTTTATAAAATGAACACTCCAACTCTTGAACTTTTTCTTGGAAAAATCAACTATCAAACCTCTCTCTAGGAGTTAGAATAGTATGAAAAAGTTAACTCACAAACTTTGGTTCCCTCATTATTATAATTTGTCAAAAGTTAATGGGGTAAGGAAGTGGGAAACATGGGTAAAAACTGCCAAAAAAATTTCCCTCCTGATATCTCATTCGAACGACATTTTCGTTTGAACGACATATCGTTCGAACGAGGATTCTAACGAAGTTCCAGTTTGACCTCGTTAGAAGTCTAGTTGGAAATCTCGTTCGAACAGCCATCTCGTTCGAACAACATTTCGAACGAAGTTCCAGTGGCTAATGGGGAAGCTCGTTGGCAAACTCGTTCGAACGACTTGCGGTTCGAACGACAATCTCGTTCGAACGACACTTCGAACGAACATACAGAAAGTTCCAAAAATTTCATTTTTAGCCCAAAAACTTTATATACTTTATATAAAAGTTTTAATAGAAATCTTTCTGAAAATAAAACACAGTTTTAAAACCTAACACCCAATAAACTTGTTCCAAGCTCCTATATATATATATATATATATATATATATATATAATGCATTCATACCTTTGGAGCATGGAACCACTATTGATGATGTAGAAACGAGGCACTTAAACTCGTCATTTTAATCAAGATTTATACACTTGTCCGCTACGTCTTCAAACAAACTCATCATAGGCTTGTAGGATGATCAATTAACTCTATCCTATGACTCAAACATTTTTTTCTAGAATTGAGACAAAACTATAAAGGACTCAATTAGAAATTTGTGTCCTTACAAAGAAATTTGAAACTTCTAAGCATGACAAAGTCGAAAAGATCCCTAAAACTGTAAATGAAAATTTAAATAGGGACGAGTCAAATAAGTGTTAACGTTGTGAAGGTTATGGCCATAGGGCTTTTGAGTGCCTCACTAAGCTAAGGAGAGAGGGTAAGCAACCAATGTCTTTTAATGCAACCCTTAGTGATAGTGATAATGAAGAGGGACCCTATTCCCCCACTAAGCCCAACTTTGTGGCTTTTATGGCTAGTCATGTGAACACCGATAATGAATCTACCCATGAAGATATTCAAACACATGACACTTCCGTGGTCAAAGTTTATGATTCCCTTATTTTTTATGGTAGTGAGAGTGAAGAAGAAAGAGAGAGTGAAAATGAAGAAGAGGTTGATGTGAGTGAACTTCAAAATGCTTTTCAAGAACTTTACGAACAATCTATTAAATTAAAAGGAACAAATTTGAAGTTAGAAGCGAGTTTAAAAGAGCGTGTCAAGGTCGTTGATGATAGTGCGTTAGTGGAAGACCTTAGGACACGAAAGAAAACTCTTCGAGAGAAGCTTGAATATGTAGAAGGTGAGAGATATAGCCTTAGAGGTTTAATGGAATCCTTGAAAAATGAGCTTCTTGAGTTTGAAGAGAGAAATGTTTTATTAGATTCTAATATTTTAGAATTAAAAAATAAATTAAAAGACTCTAGAAAAGTCAAATTTGATTTGGAGTGTCGTTCGGAGAAATTAGATAAAATCTTAGGAACGGTCCAAATTAAAAATTACACTTGTTATTTAGGCTTAAATACTTGTAATGAATCTACTCATAAAGCAAAAACCAATATTTTAGGAGAATCACCTAGGAAAGCCTTTAGAGATAATTCCTTTGGTAAGTCTTTTCGCTGAGTCTTTAAGTGCTCACATTGTGGTCGAAACGGTCATCTTAGGAAATTTTATTTTGATCTTAAACGAGTTCCTAGAAAATCCAAATGTAAGGCAACCGAGGTAGCCAAGATTCCTACACCCCTAGATCATCATTCATCATTAATTTGGGTTAGGAGATCCGATTTGGTAGCTTTACAAGATAGGGTTTTTTATTGTCATTTACTATCACATGCTTCCTCTCTTACTAAATCTAAAGGTTGAATGTGTTAGTTTTGTTTGCATGCTCTAGATTTTTCTGCTTCATATTATATATCATTGCTAGGTGTATCCATGTTTAGTAATTTTCTAGTCTATGATCCATGTTTAATCACACTCTAGAATTATGGTTTTTGTTTATCTTTTTTATTACATTTCATTCATTTTTGTTTGCATTAAATGGAAAATACAAAAAGAATTTTGTTTATCATTTGCATTTTTATCTCTTGGTAATTTAAGCTTAATGAAAAATTCAAATGATTTTTGTTTGTCTTTTGAGTATATATGTTTATTTTTGTTAAAAATTGTCAAAAACTCAAAAAGATTTTTTTTGTGTGTATTTTAGTTTGACACACTTTCTGTGGCATACACTTGTGTTAGAATCCCATCTTTTTCGCTCCCATATGGCTAGAACTTTTGGTTTAGATTTTCTATCCTTAAAATGTTCTTTACCATGCTTACATGGAGTAGTTGGATTTTGTGTTGATTTAATGGATTCTATTTTTATATGCCTCTATTCACACATGCACGAGCTCGTTTAAAATTTAATCATCACATGTTATATTTGAGCTTTGTGAGGTGTTCTCCTACCAATCTTGTCATCTACATACTTATGACCTAGGAGGACTAGTGCATGTCAAAATCCGTTGCACGTAAGATTTGTGAGAAATAAAAATTTTGATATATAAATGTGCACGGGGAAGGGCTCCGAAAGGATTTATTATCCTTTGCAAATAGTAAGCCACCGTTTGTTTGGACCTAAAAGAAATACGTGGTCCAAAGGCCTAAAAATAGAATTATGGCATTAAAAAGAAAAATAATTGCCAAGGCCTATTTTTGTTTGATATATTCATTCAAATATATATATGCTTATTGAGGGAGATTGGATAGTATATCAACGGTTTGCACAATGTCCGTTTATCCTAGTTGTATTTTCAATTTCATGACTCTATTGGTTTGTAGAATCATCAAAAGTCTAGGCTTGTATGCATTGTGCATGTTTATTCGTTGAGTTCAATTTATATTGTCACATGAGGTTATATTCAAATGTGATGAAGTTTGCAATCAATTGAGAACTCTATAAACATGTTTAAGTGATTGGGTTTAAATTTAATTGTTGCTAGTTCACACCCTAACACTTCCGTTTTCATATGACACATTTTTTCCATACGAGTGTGAAAAGCTTATCTTATTTTGTGTCATTTGTGTGTTTATATCTATATGTGTGTCCTAATGATTCTCTTGTATTTATTGTGTATACATATATATGATATTTTGTTTAAGTCCTTGCCATGTATATCTAGTCCATCGATGATTTTAATTTATTTTTGGTATCTATCTTATTGCGAATTTTGTTTCGATATCACATGTGTAAATTACTACAATTAATTGATATCTTTTATTTTTGCATCATAGTTGATATTCATATCTTTATGTGGATTGGTTGAATTTTAGTTGACCATGTGTTTTAATGTTCTCATCACTTTATGCACTATTTCATGTTAAGCTTATTATCCCGTTTCATTTATCCCTTGTTTAGTTTAGGGAGTGTATATGCTTCAATTGGGGGAGATAAGTTAAGTTTTGATTCTTTAGCCTTTGTCTATTCCTGAATAAAAAGGGGGATAATGATAGGGGGAGAAATGGTATCTAATCCTATTGTAATCATATCTTAGTTTGGGAGATTCAACTTAGGGGGAGTCACGACCTTCTTAGGTAGATCACAGTTGATAAAGGGGAGAATTGAATTTAGGGGGAGTATTTATTTAATTGCATTTAATATTTTGATGTTTCCTATGCGTTTGATAGTTTTCTTAAGTGTGCAGGAATTCTTCTAAATGGCAACGTTCATCATCGGGCAAAGATATTGATCCTTGGGTTGTTTAAGTCAAGCATTGTACTTTTATTTTGGCTGGGACATTTTTTCAGTCTAGTAGATCTTGATGGACCATTAGGATTTTTGTTGGTTTTTGTCCCGGAATAGCCAAAGGGGAAGATTTGTAAGGACACGAATTTCCAATTGAGTCCTTAGTAGTTTTGGCTCAATTCCGGATAAAAACGTTTGAGTCATAGGATAGAGTTATTAACCATCCTTCAAGCCTATGACACTCTAAAGTTGAAGACGTAGCTGTCAAGTTTAAAGCTTCATCAAAATTCCGAGTTTAATGTGCCTCATTTCTACGTCATCAAAATGGTTCCATTTCTCCTAAGGTATGAATGCATTTATATATATATATATATATATATATATATATAGGATCTTGGAACAATTTGTATTGGGTGTATTTTGTTTTTAACACTGTTGTTTATTTTCAGAAAGATTTTATTAAAACTTAAAAATAAAGTATATAACGTTTCTGGGCTAAAATCATTTTTTTTATACTTTCTGGAAGTTCAAACGAGAATGTCATTCGAACGAGAATGTCGTTCGAACGAGTTTACCAATGACTTCCCTTATTGTCCACCAGAACATCATTCGAATTGTCGTTCGAACGAGATGGCTGCTCGAACGAGAATTCCAATGAGATTTCTAACGAGTTGATCTTTTAATGCACTAGAACTTCGTTAGAAGTCTCGTTCGAACGAAACTTCGTTCGAATGAGATTTGGCGGGAACAGTTATTTGGGCCGTTTTTGACAGTTTTTCCACTTTTTCCACTAGTTTACACCACTCTCTTTTTGTTGTATAATTAAGTGCAGGAAAAAACTTTTTCTAATTAACTTTTTCATACCCTATCCAAGAGAGAGTTTGAGTGAAAAATTCTAAAAAGAAAAAGTTCATGTTTAAGTGTTTATTTTTCAAAGAAAAATATTTAAAGCACTTATGTTTTACACCCATTATTTGTTTATCCAAGTTCCTTTATATATATACATTGCTTGGATTTTTGATACCGGTTTACTCTACCTATTGAAGAGTTCATTTGGGTTTTCTTCTAAATCACTCAAAGAAGAAGAAGTTTGTTTTGCTACAGCATTCTCACATGGTAAAAGGCACCATGTGTGATTGACGGTGTACCTATGTCTCATTGGTGATTCCAAGATTTCGGTGGAGCTTCGGGGTTGTCAACTAGGAGAAGTTGTTTACAAGAAGACGCGTCAAGGCTTGGAAGGGGTCGAATCGAGGAAGCAAATCATCTATCTTGTAATTGTAAAACCATACTTAGTGGACTTAAGGGTAGGGCCGTTCGAGGTTTATTCCTATTGTGGGTTTTTCCTCGTGCATCGCGGCGTAGTGATTTATTGTTTATTTTATCTTTCGTAAAATTCACCTAGAACGCATGCTTAGGTAAAAAGATAAAATTTGCTTTAATCACTACTTATGTTTAATTTGTTGCTAAATTAATTTGGGTAATGTTTAATTAATTTAATTCAAGTCGTCACTTAATTTGATAAAATTGGCTTGGCCTAATTTGATAATATTGAAAATATGACTTAGGCAAATTTCTAGGACTTGAATTGAACTAATTTGGTTTGAGTAAAATTAACATAAGTGTATGTTTAATTTAATCTCACGTTGTTTAATTTTAATTTGACAAGAAATTAAATTTTGTTGTTTAATTGAACCATCAACGGTTCTGCATATATTTAAAAGGATTTTACGTTTTGTAGTATACGATTTTTAAATTGGAGGCCTCGTGTTCCAACAATGAACAAACTCAAAAGAAAGATGATTTAAAAAAGGAAAGTACAACCAACTCTAAACATGGTAAACATTAAACCACTTGTTATAACTTTGAGAGGCTTGTTATCTTCTATCTTGGAGATCGAACAATAACCTGAATCATGTACTTCATTGATAACAACCCCCCCCCCCCCCCCCACCCCCCAATTGGATGCAAACATGGATAATGGAAGTCCTGTAATATGACTAACAACTGCTTTTAGAACCAAATCTCCTTTCACAAATATTCTTGTCTTCACTAAATTTCCATAAGCATTAGAGAGTTATTTCATGTACATCTAAAAGTGTTTCCTCCCATTATCTCTATGATTGTCCGACACTTATAGTTGAACATTCTTATCTTGAGGGAGCATCATGCTTCGTACAGTCTATATGGTCGAAGTTACTTTTAGCTCAACTAGCAAAATAGCTTCAACTCCATAGACTAAGGAAGAAGGTGTATAACCTTTTGGTCATTTGGTAAGATCATATTACTAGTAGAATTTTATCATCCCACACTCTAGGAAAGTCCCCTATAGTCCACTACAAAAAAAAAGTGGATATGATGACGTTTTTTTTGCAACGCTTATAAAAATGTCAGGATATGGTGTATATGCCGACATTTGTTTAACAGCGTAGGCTATTTCTGGACGTTTTATAAAAGTGTCGAAATATTAGTGGCATTTTATGAAAAATGTTAGAAAAGAACGATGTTTTAGGTAAAAACATGGGCTATTTCCCTCGTTTTCGGATAAAAACGTCGGGTACCTAATTATTTTTTGCCCGCGCATTCCAACGCTGCTCCCTCTAATTTTTCATTTCCTTCCAACAAACCACTGCTCACGTAACATGTATTCGCATACGGCTCTCAATTATTTATCAAAGTTTCCCTAAGCCAAATCGAGACATATGAACGCTCCTTCTCCATCTAGGACTCAAGGTAAATCTTGAATTTTGTGAATCTTCGTCATTTACACTCTCATTAGTGATTTAATCTTCGTCATTAAAAATTTTCTGATACTTAATTTTCTGAATCTGAATCTTCGTCATCAACCTAAAATCGATATTGAGACATACTTTCGTCTCTCATTAGCGATAAAGCTCTAATGAAATCTCTGAATGAAATTTTAATTTCATTCACAATGAAATCTTCTAATAGCCCCTGCTTCATTTTCATTAAAAAAATCTCTGTAAATCATTTGTTACTAAAAAAAAGATCTTATGGTATCAATTGATTCACATGGTATCCTAACATGATTTTTAAATTTTAATTAAAAAAAACTCTGATGGTATCAATTCTAAGAAATCGCCCCTATTTCATTTTAATCAAATTTCCACGGTAGAGATGTGAGTGATAAATACAAAGACCTGAATTTCGGGTGTGTGTGTGTGTGCGCGCATGTATGAGAAGTGAGTGATAAAAACAGAGACGAAAATAGGGGTAGGGGAGGGGCAGCAGCCACGGCAGGGTGTGGAGGGGAGGTAGAGAGCTATGGTCGTAAAAGAGAGAGTTTGAAAGAGAATATGGGTAGAGAGGCAAGCTTATTTTTTACTTTTTAAACATATAAATGAGGTTAAATATCAAAGTACTCTTCTAAAGTGACACGTGACCGACACATAACTCTTTTTCCCATCCAAAAATTAACAGTACGGTGTTACTTGAAGTCGTGTCGGAAGTTCAGAGGGTTTGGTATAAAACTGAAAGTTTGGGTGGTGAAGTGATAAGGAGGGTAAAGTTCAAGTACCCAAGTCTAATTAACCATTACAAAATTATTCCCATTCAATTTTTTCAATATTAATTTAAATCGAAAAGGAAAATAAAAGGTCTAAAAAAATTATATTTTCATTTTAGTTAAAAACTCTGATGGTATCATTAAAAAGGCTCTGTTTCTTCTCATGACAACCACTCTACTATCTATTACCATAAAAAATTCTATTGTGGCCAATGTATAACTTTCAATAACAAATTAAGGAATCCACATGTACGTACATGCCTTCAATGCAAACCAAACATCTAATTCAGTCCAATATAACAAGTAGAATGAAGATAATTTATATAGTCTTCTCCTTACAGATTCCAATGAAAATGTTAATAGATTTGAATTTTTTAGAAAGATTATATTGGTATAAAAGAATGATTAGTGAAGAAACAAAACTATTAAAAATAAAAGAAAATAATCCTAAGTTTCCGCTCTTAGTTTGACTTTGAAAAAAAATAAAGAAATTGAAGGTAGATTTATTCTTATACGTGTTATTAAAACTAGCCTGTTTAACATTAGGTTAAGGGTTAGTTTGTTAAACCTTTATGATTCAAGAATGTAAAAAAAAAATATTCAAGAAATTTTTTTTTTTGAGTGAATTAACAATAAAATTACCTTTCAACAATCAAAGATGTGGGTATGGTATTTTTAATTTGATAGAATAAAATTATGTTTATTATATTGTCGTATTCTTTACTGAAGCAAACGTGACCTGAACATCAATAGGTGTATCAAATCGACTATCTCGAGCTCTTTCTAATATTTTCCTTCAGAGGTCCTCTCTCGTTCAGGTATCATTTTCACTTCTACTAATGTATTTAATGAAATAGTAATGAATACACAATGTTAAAAGCATCTTTAAAATGTGCATTGACTAATAATACATTAATGTAAGTTGGAAGACAAATAAATGATATCAAAAACACCCAGAAGCGAGAAAATGTCTAAGATTCCTTATTTGAAATGGAAAATAAGGTTTTTAGGACATTAGGGTGTGTATGATTGGAGGGTTGAATTAATTTCAAATGTTGTATTATGTTTGTTATGGGGATGAAGTGATGTTTCGGTAGAGAATCTTGTTGTCGTAAGTTGGGTCTAATTTTACAAATTTCATCACAATAGCAGAATTTATATATTTCTATTGCATTTGACAAGTTATGTAATCTTTTCTTTTTTTCATCCTACTATCTTGTTTTAAAAATAATTAAAAAATATTAATTCTTTTTTTTACTCTCTATTTTTTTATATTTGACAATTTTGGATCATGATGCTTGTTAAGAAATAAAAGTCATGTTGCATGTTACTTTTTTGTTACCTTTGTGTTGAACTTACCTATTGAAACTTTTTATTATGTTTACTTATTCATTTCATTAGGTTAATCTCTTCATACTGATGGATAAGAGTTGGATTAATATAACACATAGAGGTCATCCTTTGTATGAGAAAGGAGCAGAAGAATTCGTTAAGTTTGCCTCTAATAATAGACCGAATGATGAAAGAATATTGTGTCCATGTAAGAAATGCCGCAATATGCTATATGTGAAGAAAGATGACGTTATAGAACATATATTGCTAAATCGGTTTTTAGATAGCTACACATGTTGGACTTATCACGTGAAATCTGCATCATCTTCGGTTCCTTCTTTTGACTTGATTATTGGCGATGAAATGCGATAGATGATATATGATGCTTTTGCAATTCGTCCTACAAGTCCACTTAACTTTATGGGTGTAAGAGGGTAGTTTAGATTATATGGAGGCGTAAGCCGTTTTTCAGTATAGTAATGATAAGTTAACTAATCACGCCATCACTTAACTATAAGACACGCAAATACAACTTCGTGAAGATAAACTCGGTTTGAACTCACAAATCTCTCATGCATAACTCAAAAGATAATAATGAACTCAGAAGTAAATCATTTGGAGGGAAAATAAGTAAGCACCCCAGATGCAAATTAGCAGGCAACCAAACACCCCAACCACCCTTAAGGATCTCTGTAAAGTATTAAAAGCTTCATAATAAATGACAATGGAAGGTGAGTAAAAACTCTAGTTCCTAATAATTCTCTCTCTGGTGTATATTCTCTACAGTAATAACTTCTGGACTCTCAATCATGAATCTATCCTTCTCAGGGGTGGTTGGGGTCCTTAAATAACCCCCCACACCACTCCCTAGGTAACTCAGTCTTTAAAGGCTATGAAAGACATTCCTCATAATTTATGTCACAATATTAAATGCCTAATCCACTAGTTAGCTCCACGTCATAGATATTAGATGCCAAGACATGCCTTTTGCCTAACCACTGTGTCTCAGGTGGTTGTCATCACAGAGGTGGCTCACCGACTGTCTAATAACCCCAACTACCACGGTGGTTTACTCAAGTGCACATTTGACATTTGTCTAGCTCGCTAGTGACATCACCTATAGTATATGTGACATTTAGTAGATCGTTGTTTGGTTCACAACTCAACGCCCGATGGAACTCAAAGCTTCTCCACCCGAGGTTCCACGGTCAGGGTCCTTTGGTGTTTTACCAGGTATATATAAGATGGTTAGGACAAGACCCAATGGTGCCTCACTTCTCAATCCTTCAAACCAAGTCCCTCCAAAGTTCCCATGATGAGGTCATTCGATTGAGAATGAAAGCTCTCCCAGGTCCTGCCAAGCTTGGTCTCTCGTGAGTACCGTTCGACCTCACACAAAATCATTATACTTATTACATCTTTACAATCATTATAGATCATAGTTGATATAAACAAAAGACACAAAAATACTAAATTAATCAATAGGACTAAAGGATGATCTCTCTCGGTTAGTTTCTTTGCTCGAAGGTCCCTCTGGGCTGCCCTGCTGAGATGCCTCACCGAGTTGCCACGATGAACTGCCACGCTACCTTAATCCCAAACACTGTTGTTAATGGGGGGGGGGGTTATCTCTAATCTCAGGATTATATTCAACCCCCCTCTATATTGTCCCCTTCTTGAAGAGATTTATTGTGGAAACAAGAAATGTCTGCATGAAAACTAAGTCGAAGAGCTATGGTTTGTCGGCGGTTTGCGAAGGGCCATCACCACTTTATCCTGCTACTAAATTTCAACCGTTATGTCATTGCTTCAACGAATGATTTTGGAATTCTCCCGAAACACCTACTGACTTTTTCAAATAACCGTTTTGACTCTAGGGAAGTGAAATTCTCCTGTTTGTGCTGTTGCAGAGCATAGTTACAGGCAGTGATTTTGTCGTTAGGATTGCCCCTATCGTTGTGACTTGTGAAATTCTTCCTTGTAACGTTTCACTATGTTAAAAAGAGCAAAAATTCTCCCAATGTAGCTGAGTCACAATTAAACAACGTTTGGACTTGTGGTGAAGGGAAATCGAAGCTTTTTTGGACAGTTGGGACAGCTTCTTCATTGGGAGTTTATTGTTTATGTGTGACGAAAAATTCTGGTGCCAAAACTCAAACTTGCCTATGAAGGAAACCCTTTATATTCCCCATGCGTCACTTCTCAACTGACGTGGTGCTGTCTTTTCCACTGTCAAAACACTTCCCGAAGTGTCACGTGTCTATTTGAAATGATTATAAGCAACTTTGCACGTGTGGTGGTGGGAAACTCAACAGACGGGTTTAAAATATTTCAAACATCTACTTTTCAAAACTCTTTTCATAACTTCGTCATCCTCAAGTTTTTATCTACTCTAGAGAGAGAAACTCTTCCATAAATCCATTGTTGTTAAGCTTTTACCTAGTTTTCTTCTTCCGCTCATCTTTTATGCCACCACCTATGGTTATGCTCCTCCATTTTTATTCATAGCCCTTCTTTAACAAGCTATTTCTTTCATAGCCACTTACTATGGCTTCTTCAAGTGTCTCGAAGGCTATCACCACCGTTGTTAAGACAATCTCCCCCTTTTCCATGCCTAGTACCACTACCTTGGATGCTGCTCATCAAGAGAAACTAATTTTTTACCGCCGATCTCCCATCTTTGGCAAAGATGATGAGTTTTCTGATTCATGCAAGACCTGCCATTATTTAGCCAAGTAGGACCCTTTACTGCTAGGTGATGAAGATGAATATTCATCGAAGTATGGATTTCTTCCTCCAAAGGGGACTCTACGCTTTCGGTTGGACTGTGGAGACTTCCCCTACTCTCATATCGATTTCGAGGCACTTGGGAGATCGCCAGCTCATTTTACTGCCTTGCATGCACACATGCAGAGCTCTCACACTGCAGCTCTTGCCAAGGTTGGTCTTCATCGAGCCAAATGGTTTGGGGGGGTTCATTATTTCTAAGCACAACGTTGAGCTTCAAGTGTTAGTTTCCAAATGGAACGTTACAACTCATACGTTCTTTGCTGCTTGGGTGGAGTTCACCATTTCATTGGAGGATGTTTGCAAGCTACTTGGGTTTGAGCCCAGGGATGATATTACATATCATGACAAGGCCTTTGATGCCGAAGAGACTAATGACCGAGATGAGCTTGATCGAATTTATCTCTGTTGCACTGGGTATTCAAATAAGGCCACTTTTACTCCCCTAATCAGCTATTTTTTCTAAGCTCCCACTGCGAATAACGTCACTACTGTTACGAGCCAGGGTAAAGGTACATCTTTGGAACTACCATACTATATTCTTGTGTTGCTTTCATGCTTGTTTTTTACTGGGAAACCCAATGACCAACCCACGAGTGACCTTCCTCTGGCCTCCATTACTTTGGGGTCCCTCTATACATGGCTGGATCGAACCCACATTGACATGGAACAGTCCCTTGGTTATTACAACTTGGCCAATTTTGCCAATACCGTTCTCTTAATGGGTTTCCTCTATACCCGTTTTCCTACCATTGCTGTCAAGTTTGTCTCTTATCCCATGATCCAAGGAATTAAACCCCCATGCCTTTTATGTTTTCATAAAAAATAGAGTCAAAAGGAGATAATGGGAGTTTTTGATAGTTTTGATTCTTTTGTCACGAGGCCATACGGCGAATCTTCCTTTGCCCATTCTTAGAATTTTTTTTCCTTCTACACCTTCAACGGTCACTTTTGTTCAAGTTGTAAAAGATCCTTCACAGGCCGTGGTACTTTTGTTCACTCCTGGGTTTCTTCCTTCCTTTACTAAATGGGGATACACTTCTGAACCTTATAACCCCGATAGATGTAGCAAGCAGTTCAGGATTGATCAGGGGGCTCCTCAACCTATGTTTCAACTAAGCAATTAAATGTTTACTTTTGCTGAGGCTTGCACCTTCTACCTTGTAGCAGCAGTACTTGGTTTGACTTCTACCATGGATGGTCGAGTCACCCTTTTTAGTGCCACTAGGAAAGGGGACGTATCTACTTATTATGCCACCAAGTTCCGTTTAAGGCAACTACCCCTGATTCATGAGTTCATATAAAGTCCCCCCCAGTATCCCCCAATCCTTTCTTTCCCTGCCTTGGAGTTGGATTTCAAAGGCAACTCCATTCTTGAAGTTTAGTTCCCTCTAAGTAAAATCGTTAAATATACTCCCCTCGAGCTACTCCCTTATTTCCCAATGATCCCTACAGCCAAGCCCAAATCCAAAACTTTTGCAACCCCTAACCAGCCTACCCCTACAACCGAAGAAGCTATTGGCGAAGGGACTTCCCAGCCACCACCCAAAAAACTAGTAAGTCCAAGAGTGGGGCTTCCTCAAAATCTAAGTCTCAAACTCAGCCTCAAACCCTTTGGAGGCATTCCCCATCGTCTCTGTTCCCCCTTTCATGTCTGCATAAATGAATGAAGAGCTGAGAAGTAGGGTTCAGGCTGAGCTGGAATGAATAAATACTGAGTTTCGATGATGTGCTCCTGTCATTCCCCCTTCTGTTGCCTTCCCTAGTATCCTGATTGATCAAACGGAACCAGGGTCAAAAAGGAAGAAAAGTTTAAAAGTTCCTCGAAGTACTGGCGCTGCGGGTGCGAGGAATAAGACTCTGGGTACCAAGTCCTAGAGGAAACAAACTCCATATGTACATCTCTCCCCAGCTCCCCCTGTTACTGCTTCCTCTCCTCCTTCGCCAGTGGTTATATCCTCCCATTCTCACTCTGAATCCAAGGTATGTATGTGTGTTGTTGCTCTTACTCGCATTTTTTTCTAAGGCAAGTTGCATCTGTTTAACTCTTAACCACTTTGGTACAGGAAGTTGAAGATGAAAGACCCAGCCCCCTTATGATCCCTTTCATAGGGGACATTTTAGTTCTTCTCAGATTGATGTGACTCCTCCCCGTTCCCCTATGATCGGGCTTACTTACTCCCACCGTTCGACCTCTCAATGTGCGAAGGATGCTGTTGTGGGGGGTGATTCCATTGAGTATATGGGCATCTCTTCTTAACTAGAGATAACTCCCCTAACCCCTTTTGAATTATCACCTTAGCACGAGATCCTTCTGCCCATCGTTCCAACTGCGAAAAGTGCCCAAGAGGTAACATATTATCAATTAATTATCAGGTCTCACGTCTTTTTTGTCCATCCCTTTTTCTATATAACATGTTAAACTTTGATATGTTAGGATGCCTTATATTTAAATGGCATCTTTGTTATCCAATATTCTTCTTCCCACTATGCTGACGAGACCCTTAGCTGCAGTTCCCCTTTTTGGTGCCATAACTGAGGTGAGTAACACTTAGAGGTATTTATTCATTTTTTTGTACTTTCTCCTCATGTCTAACACTTAGCTTCATGTTTTTAGCTTTCTCAAAGTCTTTCCCCACCCTCTTCTCTTGGTGGTCTGCATATTTCCAAGGCCAAGGTTGATGCTTTTGCCCAGTGTGGTGATTCTTTTGTACCCAGCCATATTGGGGCATCATTTGGAGGTCCAACATCTTCTCCTCGTGAAACTCCTATGTTGGCCTTGGTACCTTTTATTGGAGAGGGAGCTTTATCGACCATTGAGGCTTCTTCAGTTGGTGGTTCCGTTGAGGCTTTTGAGGAGATAAAGCTTCCCCTAACAGTTCCCGATGTTATGGCTTTCGTGATGACTCCCATTCTTACTCCCGCAACTGATGAGGTACTCCGCTATTTTTTTTGCATTTCTCAACCTTTTAAACTTCACCTATAATGGTGAATTAACACTAAAAACACTTGTTAATATTTTTCGCAAGCTCTACCTATATCGGTGACTTAACAATGAAAATGCTTGTTAGGATTTTTCGCAATCTCCACCTATATTGGTGATTTAACAATGAAAACACTTGTTAAGATTTTTCATAAACTCCACCTATATCGGTGGCTTGACAGCGAAAACACTTGTTAAGATTTTTCATAAACTCCACCTATATCGGTGACTTAACAATGAAAACACTTGTTAAGATTTTTCATAAACTCCACCTATATCGGTGACTTAACAATGAAAACACTTGTTAAGATTTTTTTTCTCTTTAACTCATTATTTCTTCTACTTGTTCTCAGGTTGCACAGGAGAACTCTCCACCAGTTCTTTCGCCCATCGCTTCACCCCATCGGGAACCCATTATCTCAGAAGATTCTAGTCACAACGATCAAGGTTCCACGACTAGCGCTGCTGCTGATAGCAAATCTGGTTGTCATCTCCCTCTGCCCAACTTAGTTCCTCACACCTTTTGCCTCATGGTCCTTTAGTGTTCCCCTCAAATGCCTGCTAGCCATCATTTCGTAGTTGAGCAAATTATAAGCCACCATCCTGAGACTTTTACTATGGATTGCCTGCATTCCAACATCCCCGTGATGAGCTATAAGCTTCAGGGTATGGCAACTGTTGTTGCTGATATCGTCATCACTCCCACTCTAAACGTTAGTAGAGCCCTCCTTAACTGATTACTACGTTATCTGAGGGAGTTGGGTCTTAATGACTTCCGTTTTGACTGGCTTATTGTGCACTTAAAAACTTTGAAGAGCCAGTGACTAGATAGTGGAGGGGGATTCAACAGAAACATCAGGAGGATCAACAAGCTAAGGAATCTAAGTTGGTTCAGATAGCACCTCTGCTTGAAGCTGTCAATAAGGAGGTAGAAGATGTCGAAGAAGCTCTGCATCTGGTGAAGTTAAAATGAGAGAAATTCCTCATCGAGCATACATAGGCGCAAATGAGATTAGAGGTTTCTATAAATGCTCAACAGTCTTGCCTAATAAATTCTTCGGGCCTTCCTGAAGATATTTCTCTGCTCCAGATCTGTTGTTCCTCTTAGATCAATGAATTGTTGTAAAAATTTTCCTTTTCTTCTTCTTATGTAATTCTTGGGCAGTATCTCCCAATTTTATAATGCCCCAAAGTTTATGAATGAATGGAAAAAATGTATGTTTCTCCATATAATTTCTTCGTACTACAATTGTTTGCATATATTATGAAGTTCTATTATTCTTTCATCTCCACTCGAGTTATAATAAAAAGAACTTATATATTCATAACAACATCTAGATACATCAGTTTTCTAAACTTAATTGCATACACATGATAGACTTTCAACCATTTATTATTAATCTTGAATGGCTTGTATTCTTCAATCTTAAAAATTAAGCAATAACCTGAATCATGAGCTTCTTTTACAATGAAAGGTCCCTCCCAATTCGTTGCAAATTTAGGTAGGGGAGCCCCCTGATGTGCTTTACTGCTGCTTTCAGAAAGAGGTCTCCCTCCACGAACTTCCTTGGTCTCACCAAGTTATCATATTTCTTAGAGAGAAGTTTTGTATACATTTGAAAGTGATGCATCACGTTATCTCTGTGTTCATCCAACGCTTCCAACTCCACATGTCGATTCTGAGGGATCATGTTACTTCGCAAGACATATCGAGCAGAGGGAACTTCTAACTCCACTGGAAGGATTGCCTCTGCCTCGTAAATAAGGGAGAATGGAGGCTTCCTCTTGGTTGTTCGATAGTCCCACAACACAACTGGTATCTTGTCATCCTATGATCCTGGGAAATGTTCCATTATTTTAGATAAAATATTAACCAAGGTTTTGTTAGATGCTTCGGCTTGACCATTCCCCTTTGGGTATGCCACCGTTGAAGTATGATGAATAATGGAGTACTTGTCTATGGTCATTCTTACTTTTGAATTGACTAAAGGAGTTCCATTATCTGAGAGGATAACCTTTGGAATCCCAAAATGGCAAATGATGTATTCTCTTATGAAGTTGCTCACCAGCCCTGTTGTTTCCCTTTTTAGTGGTATCGGTTCAACCCACTTTATAAAACACTCTATTACTACTAGTATCCATATCTTCCCCCTCGAAGAAGGATGTATTACCCCTACCAGGTCGAATCCCCAAGTGTGAAAAGGATTAGGCGTTGCCAGGGAGTGTAGGTCCACCAATGGGGCATGGATCATATTTCTGTAAAGTTGGTAAGCTTTGCATTTTTGAATGAACTCAGTAGAGTCTTTCTCCATTATTGGCCAATAATACCCTAACATCATTAATTGGTCATACAACTTGGCCCCTCCTATATGAACTGGATCGTGCGCCTGTTTGAGGACTTTGACTATTTTTTCCCTTATGATGTAACGTAATGGCCTATTGAAGTAGCCCCTACGATAAAGTTTCCCTTCTTGAACATAGAACCTTGGGGCCCTTCGCTTAAGTCTCATCGCATCAATCTTCTCTATTGGGACAACTCCATCTTTAATGAAGTCAATATAAGGCTGCCTCCAGTCTGGTTAAGTTTCAACAAAATGACATTCAACCGCCTCAAAGAATAACTGGCACTTATCACACTTCCGTTGTAGCTCTATTGTGTCTTGCTTCATTCTAGGCCAGAAATATCCCTCCCTTTGAATTCTCCTATAAAGAGGTATCTCAGTTATTTTGCAATGCTCTTCATGCGTTTTCCTCAACCTTGGCACTGCTTATTCTGGGCCGATGCATATTTATAACCATCCTCCTACATTTTTTAATTAAAGGTTTCCCTAGTTTGTAAAGTATTGGGATAATTCCCTTAGCTCCATCGCTCCTTCCCCGGACTCTAGTTACTTTTTAATCGCTCCCTTCTAGTCTGCGTCCTCCTCCCTCGACAGAATTGACTGTACTACCAAAGGAGTTGTTCTTCATTGAATAATGACTGTAGTTTTATCGTTCCTCGTGACCATTTTCTTGGCGATGGTGGCATAGGCGTCTGGATAGCGGTTCATGGTTCGGGGATGTCTCTTAATTTTTGTTCGATGGAACTAGCTGAGGAGACTCTGAATGATTATTCTGTATGATGTCAGGCTTAGGTGTTTCAATGCATATTCCCTATTCACTTATTGAATCACCAAGT
The DNA here is from genome assembly GCA_949130495.1 of Sambucus nigra. NCBI lineage: Eukaryota > Viridiplantae > Streptophyta > Magnoliopsida > Dipsacales > Adoxaceae > Sambucus > Sambucus nigra. Next base: position 593,347,389 of record OX422208.1, read on the forward strand.
TCGAATAACCCTTGATGCAAAGTGAATGAATTCTCCTTCGAAGGGCCTCCAGTAACCCGAGCACTAACGCTTCATACTCTGCCTCATTGTTGGAGCAAGGGAAATCCAACTTACAGGAAAGACAAATCTCCTCCATTCCTTTTCAAAGAATAACCCCTACCCATAATTTCTTTTTTGCTGAAGATCCATCAAACTGCATCGTCCATTCTTCATCAATTGTATCTAGGTAATTGGCTTGTAAGTCGTCTCTTGGAATACCTTTTTTAGGTGGCTCAAACTGACAAGACCCCAACCCAAAAGTAGTAGGGAATGAGTGTCTTGACATGCCACCAAGGCATTCAATGTTATGGACTTAAAATATTGCTTAAAATAAATGCAACGAAAATACATTCACATGGTCATAAATCGTAAACTATTGAAAAAATGGAATTACGTCATTAGAGCTTTCTAAAAGGGAACTTCGTATATATTAAAGTATGAACGGATTACAACTTATGCCAAAATTAAAAACTTATTACTAAAGAGCCAAACATGCTCTATATCCTAAAAACAAACGTTATATTTAAAATTATAACAAAAGAGCTCCTCAAGCTAGATCTTCAACATAGTCCTTCTACACTCCATCCTCCCGTCTAATTATTTCCTGAAAAATCGTTATTCATACAACGTCAGCTAAAAGATGAATAAGATTTAATCTCCCGACATTCCAAGGTTTTCAGAATATAGATACCTATTCAAGTCAAAAGAGAAGGCATATACATATATGGCTAATATCTTGCAGTATATAGATATATATTTTGAAATGATAGTATTTATATCACAATTGGATAGCTCAGAATAAGAAGAATGCAATAATTCAAATGTGATATCTTTTTTCTTTCAATCATATCATTTTAATGGCCAAGTACATTCTAATACCGTATTCTTCTACCGTATTATACCCCGGTAGTTGAGGATCAATCGAACTAGTTCGTCACAATGCCTTATTTAGGGCACACCAGCGATAACCCAGCTGGGAAGGTCAGTCAGTAAAGAGGTCCCTTAGGCCGAATCATAATTTCAATATTCAATATCCTTTTCAATAATCATTTTAATCGGTATGTTTATATGGACAAATATAAACATGTCACAATTGAATCAGTCATCGGTATCACATGAATTTTGAGAATAAAAGCAGTTCACAAAATATATGTAATTTGCATAATATCATATAATCAAAATACACAGGGAATGTCAGAGTACTCACCTAAAATAGAGGCACGAAAATATAGATATTGAGTCTTGGATCACACGTTAATCTAATAAATACAATAAAGGTTTAATTATGTATTCTAAATAAAGCCCAATTCTAAATATTGTGCTTTAATCCTAAAATATCTTGCTGAAAAAGGTTACTAAAACCATTTTCTCGACTTTTAATATTCTTTCATCGCATTTAAAGAATTTCAATTCATAGTTCTTCCGAATGAGTCGGTTCCCAGTAGAGATGGAGGGTCACAGGGGCACCACTTAAATACCATCTCATCTAGACAGAACATTTCCGGATTTATTCCCAGTAGAGATGGAGGGTCACAGGGGCACCACTTAAATACCATCTCAACTAGACAGAATTTCACCGGGACTGACTTTGGAATTACTTAAATGAGATTCCATAATACGAACAATTGCTTACAAAAATCATTTTAAAAAGAGTGTATATATATTTTTAAAACAAGTTGACATATTTTGAAAATAAAATCAATTTAGATTGTTTCCAAATTTTAAGTTTTGATTAGTAAAGTCTTTAGTGTATTTTACCAGCATAACTACTAAGTAAAGCTATAAAATACGAAATTAAAACTACAAAAATGAATTATAACATTTAAATAAAATCATACTTACGAAATGAATTCTTTCTTCGAAATTATAGAACTCCTTCTTAAGATATTTCCCAAGCTTTCTATCACTCTTTCTTACTATAATTCTCAAGGAATTGGTGTGAGTTTCAAATGAACCATAAGGCCCTATTTATAGGTTTCCAAAAGTCTTACGGTGTTGACATGTGTATAGGTGATCAAGCATTATGGTGGCAAGTCATCGTTTGCGTGTCGCATTCCGGGGTGGTCTTCCAGTCTAACATCACCAAATGATGACAGGTGTTTTATCTTTCTCTCTGAAGATGACATGTGTAAGGTGGAGGTGACCAGCACGTGGTGGAAAGGTGATAAGGGTATAAGGGTCATTTCACACATGAAGGGTATTTTGGTAATTTCACACTATATATTTTCAATATTTCTTAGAGGTCCTTGAAAATATTTTATTTACAAAATGGCCCTTTTTATATTTTTATTTTAGTCCCTAAAGTTTCATAAAATTATATTTTCTACCCCAAAACTTATTATATACCTTAAGATATGTCATAAGACTTCGACTTCATCCTATTTATGATTGATTCTTCATATTTAAAAATGGGGTTTGTTATATTGATAGCCAATAACATCACATATCTAATAATACAATATTTATAAGATAGTAAGTAATACATGAGTGTAAAAACAAACTATATACATATGAGCACATAAAACTGGGGTCATTACATCCTACCCTCCTTATAAAAAGTTTGGTCCCCAAACTTGACTCATATTAATTTACAAACAAGTATGGATATCTCTCCTTTATTTCATCTTCCCGCTCCCACGTTGCTTCTTCAACTAAATGATTTCGCCATAATACTTTGACTAGTGGAATTATCTTGGTCCGTAGTATTTGATCTTTATGGTCCAAAATTTCTACCGGATGCTCAATGTATGACAAGTCTTCTCTAACTTGAAGAGGTTTGTGACTTAAGATTTGTGTTGGATCTAGGACATATTTTTTTACCATTGATACGTGAAACACATTATGTACACTAGAGAGTTCAGGTGGTAAGGCTATTCTATACGCAACAGCTCCTATATTTTCAAGGATTTCAAAAGGTCCTATGTATCTTGGGCTCAACTTCCCTTTCTTCCCGAATCGTTTTACCCCCTTTGAAAGCGATACTCGTAAGAACACATAATCTCCTTTTTGAAATTCTAATTGTCGGTGTCGATTGTCAAAATAACTCTTTTGACGGCTTTGAGCGATTCTAAGTCGGTCTTGTATCAATATCACTTTCTCTGTTGTGATTTGAATCAATTCTGGTCCCAACAATTTTTTTCTCCAACTTCTACCCAACATGAAGGAGAACGACACCTTCTACCGTATAGTTCTTCATATGGAGCCATTTGAATAGTTGCTTGATGACTATTATTAGAGGCAAACTCCACTAATGGTAAATGATCATCCCAATTCCCCTTCAAATCAAGTACACAAGCCCTGAGCATATCCTTTAATGTTTGAATGGTTCTCTCAGATTGACCATCTGTTTGAGGATGAAAAGCAGTGTTGAAATTCAATTTTGTTCCCATGGCTGCTTGTAGGCTTTTCCAAAAGCGAGAAACGAATCTTGGGTCACGATCAGAAATAATTGAAATTGGGGTTCCATGAGGCCTAATAATTTCCCGCACATATAACTTGGCTAACTTTTCTAATGAATGGGTAATTTTAATGGCAAGAAAATGAGCAGATTTAGTTAACCTATCAATAATTACCCAAATAGAATCATTACCATTTGAACTCCTTGGTAAACCTGTCGCAAAATCCATGGTAATATGTTCCCATTTCCATTCAGGGATAGGTAGAGGTTGTAATAATCCTGATGGTTTCTGATGTTCAGCTTTTACTTGTTGACAAACCAAACAGTGAGATACAAATTCTTCTATCTCCCTTTTCATATTATTCCACCAAAACACTTCTCGAAGATCTCTATACATCTTGGTATTTCTAGGATGAAATGTAAATCTCGAGCAATGAGTTTCCTCCAAAATTTGTCTCTTTAGTTGGGATCACGTGGAACACACACTCTATTTCCAAACCTCAATATATCATCCCGTATCGCAAATTCAAATCTCTTCCCTTCAATAACCTCCTCTCTGATCTTCTTCAGTTGTGGGTCATTTACTTGTGCAATTTTGATCCTTTCCATCAACATGGGTTGTACTTGTAAGGTTGCTATTATTCCTCCTTTGCTATAAATACGTATATCTATTTCCATACTTCTCAAATCCGCTAACAAAGGTTCCTGATTTTTAATGAGACATGCTAAATTTGTTGTAGACTTCCTACTTAAAGCATCTGCTACAACATTTGCTTTCCCTGGGTGATAATGAATATTTAAATCATAATCCTTCATCAATTCTAACCACCTCCTTTGTCTCATGTTAAATTCTTTCTGAGTAAATATATATTTCAAACTCTTATGATCGGTATAAATCTCACAAGTCTCACCATATAAATAGTGTCTCCAAATCTTAAGAGAAAAAATTATAGCAGATAATTCTAAGTCATGGGTTGGATAATTCTGTTCATGTGGTTTTAATTGTCTCGAGGCATAAGCTACTACTTTCCCATTTTGCATTAGCACACATCCCAAACCATTTTTTGAAGCACCACTGTAAATCACCAATCCTCCTGTCCCTGAAGGAATAGTCAAAATTGGGGCAGTTACTAATCGATTCTTAAGTTCTTGGAAACTATTCTCAACTTTGTCAAACCATTCACATTTTACCTTCTTTTGTGTTAACCTGGATAGAGGTTTGGCAATTCTAGAAAATCCTTCAACAAATCTTCGATAATAACCTGCTAATCCAAGGAAACTACGAATCTCTGTTACATTAGTTGGTCTAGGCCAATCTAGTATAGCCTCGATTTTTTTAGGGTCAACCGACAGTCCCTCTTTGGAAATGACATGTCCTAGAAAACAAACGCTAGGCAACCAAAACTCACACTTCTTTAATTTTGCATATAATTTCTCCTTCCTAAGGATTTGTAATACTATCTCTAAATGCTTCTCGTGTTCTTCAATACTCTTGGAATAAATAAGGATGTCATCAATGAAAACAACCACACATTGATCCAAATATTTCCTAAACACTCTATTCATCATATCCATAAAAACGGCTGGTTCATTAGTAATTTCAAATGGCATCACAAGAAATTCATAGTGACCATATCAAGTACGAAAAGCTAATTTCGAAATATCATCTTCCTTAATCTTCAATTGGTGATATCCTGACCAAAGGTCAATCTTAGAAAATACTTGCGCACCTTGTAGTTGGTCAAACAAATCATCTATATGAGGTAAGGGGTATTTATTCTTAATGGTTACCTTATTCAGTTCACGATAATCTATACATAACCTCATCGTCCCATCCTTCTTTTTAACAAATAACACCGGAGCACCCCAAGGGGATATACTTGGTCTAATAAAACCCTTGTCTAATAGATCTTGTAATTGAACTTTTAATTCCCTTAATTCTAAAGGTGCCATGCGATAAGGTGATTTTGAGATTGGTATGACTCCAGGAAGAAGGTCAATCGTAAACTCTATTTCTTTACTAGGAGGTAGACTGGGTAAATCATCCGAAAAAACATCTGGAAAATGTTTTGCTATAGGGATCTCTTCTAAACTAGGATCCTTCATTTGCAAATCAATAACACTTTCCAGAAATCCTTGACATCCTTTCTATAGAAAACTATACGCTTGCATTGCAGAGACAATACACATGGGAGATAGGACGCCGGTTCCTTCAAAACTGAATTTTGGTTGGTTAGGAATTTGGAAAGTAACTCTCTTCTCAAAACAATCTACATTAGGATGATATGATGCTAACCAATCCATCCCCAAAATGACTTCGAAATCTCTTATGTCTAAAACTATCAAATCGACAAATAGTTTATGACTACTGACATCTATAGGGCAAGATTTATATACTAATGTACCCGTCAAAAAATCACCAGAAGGAGTAGAAACGTGTATGTTATGATTCAAGGGTTCGGGAATATTAGGAAAGCGATTAACGAAACGTAAAGACACAAATGAATGGGTAGAACCAAGATCTATTAAAACTTGAAAAGGCTGTGCACATATAGAAAGTGTACCTGACACTACTGCATTAGAAGCCTTTGCATCAGAAAGATTAGAAATTCTACCTTGTCTGCCATGATCTTTATTGTTATTGAAAGTCTTCGTTGGCACCTTCCCTTTGTTAGGGAAGTCTCTCATTTTATGTCCCTTTTGGCCACACCCAAAGCAATTTCCTGTTTCCAGGTAACATGGTTGCCCTCTATGAATATTACCACATCGTTGGCATCTATAAACATTAAAGAGTTTATTCACAAAAGGTCGCCCTGTATTGGGTATAGTCCTAAAGGGTTTATTATTGGGGTTCCTTCCTTTTTGTTCCCCAAACTTCTTCTTCCCTTCTCTAATCTGATTATATTCTTCACTGTCCTTCTCAGCTATCGTTGCTCTAGTCACCACGTCAGTATATGATGTCAATTTCAGGATGGAAATTCGACTAAGAATGTTCAACCTTAACCCACGTTCAAACTTCTTGGCCTTTAAAGTATCGATTATCACAACATGAGGTGAAAAACGGGATAACTCGATAAACTTCTCCTCGTATTGACTAACCGTCATATTTCCTTGAACTAAACTCATGAAGTCGACTGCTTTTTGGTCTTGTACCGTTTCAGGAAAGTATTTCTCATAGAATATCACTAGGAAATCATTCCAACCTATGGGATTATTCCTTTACTCGTATATTCTCTTAGTCATTCTCCACCAATGTTCGGCTTCACCTTCTACCATAAACGTTCCAAATGATACTCTTTGTTCATCAGTACACTTAAGAACATCGAGTATCTTTTCTATTTGCATCACCCAACTTTCTGCTTCAGTGGGGTTAGGAGTACCTTTAAAAGATGGAGGAATCAACTTCTTGAACTGTTCAATAGTATATTTACTTAGTTCAAGATTCCTTGGTACTCCATTATTTACTTGATGCTCCACAATCTTTTCTAGACTTTCAATCGCCTTGTATGCACCTTCCAGTCCTTCAATACTCGAATCACCAGTTCCCATAGATGATCTTCTCTTGGTCATTTTCTATAGTCATGGCAAAACGTAAGATCTACTATACTATATCAAGATTGAAAACTAAAATACCAGTTATAAATAATATAACACATAGGGAGGGTTATCACATAAATCAGATATTTAATACTATCTCCTAAGGATTGAAACACGAAATCTATAACGTTCAAAACCTAAGTTCAGTAGTCTACGGGTTCATAACCTACGCTCTGATACCACCTCTGTCACGACCCCAACCCAAAAGTAGTAGGGAATGAGTGTCTTGACATGCCACCAAGGCATTCAATGTTATGGACTTAAAATATTGCTTAAAATAAATGCAATGGAAATACATTCACATGGTCATGAATCGTAAACTATTGAAAAAATGGAATTACGTCATCAGAGCTTTCTAAAAGGGAACTTCGTATATATTAAAGTATGAACGGATTACAACTTAGGCCAAAATTAAAAACTTATTACTAAAGAGCCAAACATGCTCTATATCCTAAAAACAAACGTTATATTTAAAATTATAACAAAAGAGCTCCTCAAGCTAGATCTTCAACATAGTCCTTCTACACTCCGTCCTCCCGTCTAATTATTTCCTGAAAAATCGTTATTTATACAACGTCAGCTAAAAGCTGAATAAGATTTAATCTCCCGACATTCCAAGGTTTTCAGAATATAGATACCTATTCAAGTCAAAAGAGAAGGCATATACATATATGGCTAGGAACTTGCAGTATATAGATATATATTTTGAAATGATTGTATTTATATCACAATTGGATAGCTCAGAATAAGAAGAATGCAATAATTCAAATGTGATATCTTTTTTCTTTCAATCATATCATTTTAATGGCCAAGTACACTCTAATACCGTATTCTTCTACCGTATTATACCCCGGTAGTTGAGGATCAATCGAACTAGTTCGTCACAATGTCTTATTTAGGGCACACCAGCGAATACCCAGCTGGGAAGGTCAGTCAGTAAAGAGGTCCCTTAGGCCGAATCATAATTTCAATATTCAATATCTTTTTCAATAATCATTTTAATCGGTATGTTTATATGGACAAATATAAACATGTCACAATTGAATCAGTCATCGGTATCACATGAATTTTGAGAATAAAAGCAGTTCACAAAATATATATAATTTGCATAATATCATATAATCAAAATACACAGGGAATGTCAGAGTACTCACCTAAAATAGAAGCTCGAAAATATAGATATTGAGTGTTGGATCACACGTTAATCTAATAAATACAATAAAGGTTTAATTATGTATTCTAAATAAAGCCCAATTCTAAATATTGTGTTTTAATCCTAAAATATCTCGCTGAAAAACGTTACTAAAACCATTTTCTTAACTTTTCATATTCGTTCATCGCGTTTAAAGAATTTCAATTCATAGTTCTTCCTAATCAGTCGGTTCCCAGTAGAGATGGAGGGTCACAGGGAAACCACTTAAATACCATCTCATCTAGACAGAACATTTTCGGATTTATTCCCAGTAGAGATGGAGGGTCACAGGGGCACCACTTAAATACCATCTCAACTAGACAGAATTTCATCAGGACTGACTTTGGAATTACTTAAATGAGATTCCATAATACGAGCAATTGCTTACAAAAATCATTTTAAAAAGAGTGTATATATATTTTACAAACAAGTTGACATATTTTGAAAATAAAATCAATTTAGATTGTTTCCAAATTTTAAGTTTTGATTAGTAAAGTCTTTAGTGTATTTTACCAGCATAACTACTAAGTAAAGCTATAAAATAAAAAATTAAAACTACAAAAATGAATTATAACATTTAAATAAAATCATAACTACGAAATGAATTCTTTCTTCGAAATTATAGAACTCCTTCTTAAGATATTTCCCAAGCTTTCTATCACTCTTTCTTACTATAATTCTCATGGAATTGGTGTGAATTTCAAACGAACCCTAAGGCCCTATTTATAGGTTTCCAAAAGTCTTACGGTGTTGACATGTGTCTAGGTGATCAAGCATTACGGTGGCAAGTCATCGTTTGGGTGTCGCATTCCGGGGTGGTCTTGCAGTCTAACATCACCAAATGATGACAAGTGTTTTAGCTTTCTCTCTGAAGATGACATGTGTAAGGTGGAGGTGACCAGCACGTGGTGGAAAGGTGATAAGGGTATAAGGGTCATTTCACACATGAAGGGTATTTTGGTAATTTCACACTATATATTTTCAATATTTCTTAGAGGTCCTTGAAAATATTTTATTTACAAAATGGCCCTTTTTATATTTTTATTTTAGTCCCTAAAGTTTCATAAAATTATATTTTCTACCCCAAAACTTATTATATACCTTAAGATATGTCATAAGACTTCGACCTCATCCTATTTATGATTGATTCTTCATATTTAAAAATGGGGTTTGTTATATTGATAGCCAATAACATCACATATCTAATAATACAATATTTATAAGATAGTAAGTAATACATCAGTGTAAAAACAAACTATATACATATGAGCACATAAAAGTGGGGTTATTACACAAACGTTCCAAAGGGGAAGATTGCCAATAGGTCAGCGTACGCATGGCCTTTAATCGCTCGAGGAACCACGCACTTCAAGTCATATTATGAGAGGATGAGGAACCACCTAGATGCCCTACCAATTAATATAGTTCTTACCAGCAAATACGTGATAGGATCACATCTGGTTATAATATGAATTGTAAAAGATAACATATAATGTCTAAGTTTTTTTACTACAAAAACTAAGGCTAAAAAATGCCTTTCCAAGCTAATATACCTGACCTCTGGCCCGTGAATGATTTTACTGAGATAGTATACTGGTCATTATTACTCGTCATTCTCTGGTGCCAACAGAGCTCCAACGAACCTTATGGTGGATGTGAGGTATAGCTGCAACGGTATTCCTGCCTTTAGTGAGACCATGGTCTGTGGTGAAACAAGTAACTTCTTCACCTCAGTGAGAGACTCCTGGTGAACCTCCTCCCACTTGAATTTTGTGTTCTTTCGCAAAAGTTGCATCAACGGGTGCGTCATTTCGCCCAGTCCAGGCATAAATCTCCTAAGGTAGGAAACTTTACCGAGGAAACTCTTCAGCTCCTTCGCCGTTCTTAGACTAGACATCTCCAAGATCGCTCGTTGTTTGCCCTGGTCCATCTATACTCCCTGTCGATCAACCACAAAACCTAAAAACTTTTCACTAGTTACTCCAAAGACGCATTTAAGTGGGTTCATCTTCAGTTTATACTTTATGCACCGAGAAAACACCTTCCTCAAATCGCTTAGATGGGAATCCTCCTTCCTCGATTTGATGACCAAATAATCCACATAAAATTCCACAAACTTGTGAAAGAAGTCATGGAAAATGTCCATCACTGTTCTTTGATAAGTAGCCCAGCATTCTTGAGTCCAAATGGCATTACTTTGTACATGAAGTTACCTAATGGTGCTATAAACGTCATTTTCTATGCATCCGTCAGGTCCATCTTGATCTGGTTGTACCTTACATACCTATCTATGAAGTTATACATCTCATGACCAGCCATTGCATCTATCAGACTATCGATGGAGGGTAAGGGGAACGCATCCTTGGGGCAAGCCCTATTCATGTCTCTAAAATCCACACAAATCCTTATTTGATTTTTATCTTTCTTATCCACCAAAACAATGCTAGATAGCCAAAGTGGGTGTTGTATCAGTTTGATGAACCCTACCATCAGTAAGCATTGGACCACTTCCTTAATCTTCAAGTCTAGCTCAGGCTTTTACGTTCCCGTTGCTTATTTCACTGAAATGGCTGAAGGCATCACGTTTAACTTGTGGTAGTTGACTTCCTCATCCATCCCTTCCATCCCTATGCACTTCCACGTAAAAATGTCTATAAACTTCCAAATTAACTCAACCAATGCCTCTCATTTCTCTTTACTGAGATCTTTCGAGATAAAAATAGGCCTTGGATCCTCCCATTCTTTCGCGCGGTTCAATTGCTCCAACACTTGTGCCTGTGGCTTCGATTGATCTTCCATATAATCTGGTTCTTCGGCAGCTTCTTCCACATATTCTTGTATATCAGAGTTATCAATCACCATACATTCCCCCGTTGATCCACCAGAAAGCACTCATATATCGTGTCAGTCTCATCAGTAGTTTCTTCAGCTCCCCGTTCACCCCATTATAAATGATACACCACTTTTCCCTCTTTGGCAACAATTTTCTTGCATTGCTTGCTGGTAGCTTCAACAGCCTTCCTCCTCTTCTCTCTACAAGCCTCAACAACTCTTCCTCCTAAAAATCTTCTCAGTATGCTTTGTCGTTGGACCTCATTGGATCCACTCTAGGCCCCATCCTGTCTTTGAGCCGTTTTGAAATGTTTTAGGGCCGAAGGACCACTTGATGGGCTTCTTCTACCATCACTTCTTTACTGCTTGTGACCTATATATTCTTCTCATTCAAATTCCCCATCATTTCTCTAATCGAGGGAAACCATGCTCCCTCCATTATTCTCGTTAGGACCCTGATGTCCTCCTTTAGTTTTGTGTAAAAGGCTGCATCTACCTGGCGAGCTTCTTCGACAGCGAAGGGTTTCTTCGTAGCTCTAATGGTCACCTCTATTCCCTTGATATTTGCCTTGGCGCATTAGTGATACGTCAGAGGAAATAGCCCTTAATTGTGCATCCACGCTCTTCCTATCAATAGATGGTAGGAACTTGCACTCTCTATTACGTGGAATTTGATATGGGAACTTAGATTTCCCATTATAATCCCAACGTTCACGTACCCAATGGACTTAGAAGACTGGTTGTCATATCCTGAAATCACCAAAGGCATGGGTAATAACCTTTCCTTTGGAATATTAGCTGTGTGGACAGAGCTGATTTGCATGATATTAATGGAAGATCCTCCATCCATAAGAGCCCTTGTAAAGCTAACCCCATTAATGCTGGCAGTCACATACAATGGCCTATTATGAGGAAACCTTACAGCCCTATCTGCATGGCTAAAAGTTATCTTTGACAGAAACCTCTTTAACAACCTGGACATGGGTTCCTTCCATCTCAGCGAAGGGACTGTGTTCTTCCTTGCAATGTCAAGGATTGCCTATGTTATTTCTAATTCTCACTTGTTTGGTATCCTTACTTGGTCGAAGAACCAGGTAAACTTTGGGGATTTTGAAACCGCATAGTACTCTATAACTTGGTTTAATTCCTCTCCTTCAACGCTATATACGTCCTCCATATCTTTAGCACTTGTTTCATCATAAGCTAACATTATTTTAGCCATTCCCCTACTGTAATCTTCCAAAGATTCTTCAAAGTCCTACTGCTTCGTTAGTAGCCCCATTGCTTCTCTCTTTGCCTCTTCATCGTAGGCCATCGCCAGATTGTCCCCGTGTGCTGGGAGCGGGTTATTGTTAACATTTTACGAAGGGATTTTCAACATTCCTGCCTTCACATACTTGTCAATTATCCTTCTTAGCATAAAACAACACTCCGTTGGATGTTGAATCTTTCGATAAATTTGGAAATATTTGGGATCCGCCCTAGTTGTCGCGTTTGGTTCCCCAATGGGGATACCCTTTCATTCCTCTTTGAACCATGGTGTTGTGACAGGTGACATCCTCTTCTACTATACAAGGAAACGATGGTGGGTCTTCCCTGTCTCTCCCAAACTTCCTCTTATTATCCCTCTTCTCTGCCTTACCCCCATCTACTCCTTTGGTGTATCCCACCCATAGGGGCTAAGACCTCCCTCCCACGAGTTGTATCGACTTCCTGAACATCATAGGTGCCACCACTTGATATGGTCGTATGATTAAAAATTTATTCCTTGCTTCTTTTAGGAATGTCGTAAAAGTCCCCTCGCACATCTTATTAATAAGATGGAAGATGTACTCAGGAAGCAGTCCTTTCGCACAGATCTGCAGTAGTTTGGATTCTCTAGCCTCCTCTCTTACATCGAGGGATCTTTCCCTGAATTTACGAATGTATGCCACTACCTCTTCCCCTGGTCGTTACTTTTCCCTCTCCAGTTGGGTCAAAGTAAACTCATCTTTTGCTAGAAAGAACTTCTGAACGAATAAAATGTGCATCTCCTCCCATGTGGAAACATTCGTGGGAGCTAAGTGAGAAAACTAAGTATATGCTTTATCGGTTAGGGATTTAAAGAATTCCCTCAACCTAAGTTTCTTATTATTGCAATGCGCCCCCAAGTGTTCAACAAAGCATTTAATATATTCCTTCGGGTTTCCACCCTTTCCTATGTATTTTTAAAAAATAGGAGGAATATTGTATTTTGGGTAGGGCTCATCATTGTATTCCTGGGGGTAAGGTATCTGAAATTCATCATAGATCGAGGCTACCTTGCCCGCATATTGCTAGGAGGCTTGCATAAATTTCAGCATCTCTTTCTGCACCTCTCTCCTCATCTCTTCTATGGGTGATGGCGTTAAAGCGCTAACGAACGGTACCATAGGCTGAGTGCCTATTGCAGCTGGAGAAATCATCACATTTGGAGCCGTTGATGCTCCTGGGGTTCCCACTGTTGGATTTACAACAGAGGGTATACTTGATGGGACCGTTCCCATTATGACTGCACTTGGTGGGCTCGTTGGGGATGCCCCGGGTGTCACGAAGGAGTTGGCTTCAAATCTTCCCAACATCGTTGAAGCTATAGGAGTTTGAAAAAACTCGTAAAATTTATTCATGAGTAGTGACACCTAGGTTGGTCCCAACCCAGCGCTTGTAGAAGCCTGTGCCATCGCTGGGACACCTGTTCCCATTTGGACTGGAGGTATCTCTAGTCGAGGGGCTCCATCCCTTGAAGCCTCCAGTTCTCTCGCCGCCTGTTCTTCATTGTGTTGAATGTCATCAAAGTTAAGCCTTCGATTAACGTTATCGTACGCCATACTCCTCACTTAGAAGAATGCCTCCCCAGCAGAGTCACCAAATGTAAGAGGGTAGTTTAGATTAAATAGAGGCGTAACCCCTTTTCGAGTATAGTAATGATAAGTTAACTAATCACGCCATCAGTTAACTACAAGACACACAAACATAACTTAGTGAAGATAAACTCGGTTCGAACTCACAAATCTCTTGTTTGTAACTAAAAAGATAATAATGAACTCAGAAGTAACTCATTTGGAGGGAGAAAGAAGTAAGCATCCCAGATGCACCTTGGCAGGAAGCCAACCACCCCAACCACCCACAAGGATCTCTATTAAGTATTAAAAGCTTCGTAATAAATGACAATGGTGGGTGAGTAAAAACTCCGGTTCTTAATAATTATCTCTCTGATGTATATTCTCTCTAGTAATAACTTCTGAACTCTCAATCATGAATATCTCCTTCTCAGGGGTAGTTAGGGTCCTTAAATAGCCCCCCACACCACTCCCGAGGTAACTTAGTCTTTAAAGACTATAAAAGACACCCCTCATAATTTATGCCACAACATTAAATTCCTGATGCACTAGTTATCTCCACGTCATAGATATTAAATGCCAAGACATGCATTGTGCCTAACCATTGTGTGTCAGGTGGTTGTCGTTAGAGAGGTGGCTCACCGACTGTCTGACAACCCCAAATACCACGGTGGTTTACTCAACTGTATATTTGACATTTGTCTAGCTAGCTAGTGACATCACCTACAGTAGATGTGACATTAAGTAGAGGGTTGTTTAGTTCACAACTCAACTCCCGATGGAACTCAAAGCTGCTCCACCCGAGGTTCCACGATCAGGGTCCTTTGGTGTTTTACCAGGTTTATCTAAGATGGCCAGGACAAGACCCAACGGTGCCTCACTTCTCAATCCTCCAAAACAATTCCCTCCAAAGTTCCCACGGCGAGGTCGTTCGATAGAGCATGAAAGCTCTCCCAAACCTGGCCTCTCTCGAGTACCATTCGACCTCACACAAAATCATTATACTCATTACATCTTTATAATCATTATAGCTCATAGTCGATATGAACAAAAGATACAACAAGACTTAATTAATCAACATGACTAAAGGACGAGCTATCTCGGTTAGTTTCTTCACTAGAAGGTCCCTCTGGGCTGCCATACTGAGCTTCCTTACTGAGTTTCCATGCTGAACTTCCACGCTGCCTTAATTCCAAACGCTGTTGTTAATGGGGGGATTATCTCAAATTTCAGGATTATTTTCAAACCCCCTCTACAATGGGTGGTGGTGATGCGCATCAATATATGGATGGCCCCGATGAAGAAACTAAAAAATTCTTCAATTTGATAAAAGAATATGAAAGAGAGTTGTACCCAGATTGTAAGAAGTATACAACTCTTTCGTTTCTTATCTGATTACTGCATTTAAAGTGCCTTGGTGGGTGGAGTGACAAGACATTTAGAATGTTGCTTGAATAATTAAAAGTTGCATTTCCAGATGGTGAGACATTGCCAAAGTCTTTTTACGAAGCGAGGAAGTTGATTGGAAATTTAGGTCTAGAGTACAGGAAGGTCAATGCATGTCCTTTCGATTTCATGCTCTATTAGAATGAGATATAACGAGAGAATGAATGACGGAAGTGTCATACCCCAAAGTATAAGCAAATGGTCAATCAGATGTTGATGCCATTATAAATCGAAAAATTCCTGCAAAGGTGGTACGATGCTTACCTTTGATACCAGGACTTCAAAGGCTATTTATGTCATCAAAGACAGCATCAAAGACGAGATGGCATGCCGATGAGCACGTTGATGATGAAAATGTAAGGCATCCAGCTGATTCTCTTTATTAGAAAACATTTGATGATATTATCCAGATTTTGCACTAGAACTGCGGAATGTTAGGCTTGGATTATCTAGTGAGGGGTTCAACCCTTTCAGGAGCATGATTATTATCCATAGCACATGGCTCGTAATTGTAATAATATATAACTTGCCTCCATGCTTGTGTATGAAACAACCATAAATGATATTACCAATAATTATTGATTGTCCTCGCAGCCTTGGAAATGACATTGATGTTTATTTGCGCCTTTTAATTAATGAATTAAAGGAATTATGAGTTGGGGTAAACACTTATGATGAAACCAATAATCAAATGTTTAAAATGCATGCATCATTGTTATGGACAATTAGTGATTTTCCAGCTTATGCAAATTTTTCGGGGTGGAGCACAAAAGGTTGATTGGCGTGTCCCTATTGTCTTAAGTACACTCGATCCCGATGGTTGTTTAATGGAGGTAAGCATTGCTACTTGGGTCATCATCGATGGTTTCCTGAAGGGCATAAATTTAGAACAGATAAAAACTTCTTTGATGGTACAGTTGAGTTGGATACAAAGTCCACCCGATTATTTGGAGCTGAAGCATACGCCGAGGTAAAAAATTTCAATAATAATTTTGGGAAGGATCCAAAGGTAGAGGTAGGAGGTAAGAGGAAACAGGTTGATGAGAGAGATGGAACCTTAACACATAATTGGAAGAAAAAAAGTATATTTTTCGAGTTAGATTATTGGAAGGACAATTTGTTATGCCACAATGCTGATATAATGCATATTGAAAAGAATGTGTGTGATAATGTGCTTTGGACATTATTAAATGTTGATGGAGGGGGGGAGGATAACTTAAAATATCGTCATGACTTGAAAGATATGGGTATTCGTAAGCCGTTGCATCCTCAGAAATAGGCGGATAATAAATATTATTTGTTACCTATATGTTTCACCTTGGACACTAAGGGTAAACACATAGTTTGTAAAATGTTGAAGGAGGTGAAAGTCCCAGATGGTTATTCTTCAAACATATCGTGTCGCGTTAACCTTAATCAATGTACGATATCGAGACTCAAGAGTCATGGAAACCATATCTTAATGCAAAAACTACTTCCCATTTCCTTAAGAAATGTGTTGCCAAAGAATTTACTTGGACCATTAGTTGAGCCAAGTAACTTCTCTAGGAATATGTACTCAAAAGTGATGAATGTAACCGATTTAGATTGTGTTCAATCTCGCATTGAGCTCACGTTATGCCGACTTGAGAGGATGTTTCCAAATTTATTTTTTGATGTCATGGAGCATTTGGTTATTCATTTTGTAGAAGAGGTGAAGATTGGAGGACCACCACAATACCGATCGATGTATCCTATTGAGAGGTGTGGTATTGGTTGATATATATATATATTTTTAAATTATTTTTCACTGTAGTTTTTTATTACTAATTGAAATTTCCCTCACCATAGATACTTGTCCACATTGAAGAATTATGTGAAGACCCACAGTCATCCAGAGGGTTCAATTGCACAAGGATGTTGGGTTAAAGAATGTTTGACATTTTGCTCAAGGTACCTACATGATAATGTTGAGATGAAGTCTAATCGCCGAATAAGGAATGATGATGGTAGTACTTTTGATCACTTTTGTGGTTGTAAATTAGGAAAAGAGGTGGGATTTGTTCTTGATTACATTACATATGTACAAGAACATCGAAATGTGCTTGTCAACACAGACGCGATTACTCCATTTCGAGAGAAGGTATCTTCTTGAATAAAATTCCTTCATTTTTTAGCAAAGTAAAGAATAATGTAATGATTCCTTTTAATGCAGCACCCATCATGCGTCAATTAGGTGTGATTTTCTTCTTAGACCACATGATGTGGACTGCATTCATAACGAAACATTTCATTTGTGCTTTAAGGATCATGTAAGTAAAATGCACATTGAAAACAATGTTTGACATTTAAATGTATTATTACATAACTATGGCTTGTAATGCATTTTTTGTAATAAAATAGGTGAGGAAGTTAGTCTAGGAAAAACACAGATGTATCACAAGAAATTTGTATTTTAGTTACGGGTCACCTAAAAAAGGCAAAATATTCACTAGATGTATTATCTATGGCATTAGGTATCACACTAAGGATCGTGAGAGGAGAAGAGCCATGCAAAATAGTGGAGCCATGTTAAATGAAACGACTGAAAGTTACGCAAGTGCAAGACAGATAAATCATGTATCTTGAGATGTCAATTTTTATGGAGTTTTCATGGATATCATTGATCTTCATTATTCAAAAGACTACAAGTGCTTGTTGTTCAAGTGTGACTCGGTTGACAATACTAGAGGTCTCATTGAGCAGGATGACTTTAGATTCATGCTTGTAAACTTCAATCATTTATTGTATCCTAGGCATAAAAAATTCGATGAACCATTCATACTAGTATCTCAGGAAAATCAATTATTTTATGTACAAGACCTAGTCAAGAAAGACTGGCATATTGTTGTTAAAACAATGCATCGAGAATTTTTTGATGTGTTTGGGCAACAGTTAACAACCGAGAGCACTGTGAATGATGAAACAGAGGCATGGAGTGATCAAATTCTGGACGATAAAACATTGGCACGTGATGATGATGTTAGTTGGGTTAGACAAGGTGTGACTGGAGCATTAGTTGATGAGGAAACCACGGGGCATATGCATGAAGATGAATTGAAATATTGATTATATAGGCATTTGAATACGTATTAAAAACTTGTATGGATTTGTGTTCTTTAGTCCATCTTATTTTGAACCTTTTTCCATAGGTTGCATACAATGGTATAATGTGTTAACTATTATTGATCAATAACTAGCATTAGTTTAGAAGTTTCTTAAAATTCACAAATGTCCTCGTATATGTTTATTGGAGCCAAAAGCTGATGGGATGAAAACTAAAAAATTTAGAGTTAAATGGGGTTTTGAATGCTGTTGTAGTAATGTTTCGTGTAAAATCTGGATTTAAAGATTCCAAAGGTTTTTAGTTGGAGGATAGAGAATACATCAATTATCTAAGTGTTTCTCATTTTCAAAGTCCTATATCTATAGAACCTACATCTAATAATTATGATATTTTAGTCAACATCCCCTCTATAATTCAAGTTGATAGAAATAAATATCTTGAGGCATTTTCTACTGAATATGAGGTGTTCCAAGTAGTGCACTCATTGAATGATAATGAAACAGGTTTGTGTTTGTTTCTAGTGGAAAGTCACTATATGAGTATTAATCCAAACGATGAAGACAAACTTGTACTAATAACACTTGCGCCTATGGTTAATTATAGGGGTATTATGGATTTAGTTTCTAATCTCCTGTATTCTATAATTATTGATATAGATGAAAATTAATGTTCTCCTACAATAGGATGTATTTATTTGATGTCAGATTTGTAATGTTAACCTGCCCGCTCATAGGAATATCAATGTGGTGGATTGATGTATCGACATAGCTTTGACCCTCTATACTTAGATATTGTACCAACAAAGAAATCTTTTACGTACTATATTGCTACGATAATTGTTGTAATGGCTCTTTCTAAATCAATTTCTATGAGAGGTGTCATGGTTGAATAAATAAGTCATTTATACCCTACATATAAATGGGGCTATACCTTTTTTCAAATTTAGTCCATTGAGGTCTGAGTGTCCTATTCTTTATCCTAAATCCCATGCTTTTATTCCTTAAAATGGAATCTACTTTTTCTTAATGCTTATAGCATTATTTTAGTGAGATATGAGGTTGTGACTTTGCTTTAGACTGTTCGTCTGGTCTGCCCTATTTCAGCAACAACTGATAAATGCTCTAGAAAGTCAAACATCATACAATGACTCCTATCTTTAAACTCCGATACTACAAATATATGATCTTCACCGAAATATGTTTCAATTGAATAATTAGGATAATGACTCTTCCTACCAATAGGTTTCACTTCTCGTGGTTGACCACCAACAGCACAGGAATTAATTGATTCCCAATTAGGAAATCAATTTCAGCGTAGCTAAGAGATAACTCTTTCTCTTGAACACCTTCCATATACAGTCGAATGATTATACAATTTAGTAGATAATTCTCATAAATCTCAACAATTCTCATCATTCTTTCGTAAATACTAACATATACATCCGTGTTAGGAATAACATTTCCTTTCAAATCATTTAAAGATATGACATTACCAATTGTATAGAAAACTAAACCTGATGGTAGCATAAGTATATAACTTACCGTAAATAATGTTCCATTGTTATCATATACAGTTAATAGTGCAAGTTGTAGTTAAACTCATAAGATTTCCATCTCTTGAGCTATAAATAATAAGAATCCCACTTTTCAGTATGACACATCCCACTATATAAAGCATCACAACACACTATATTTTCATATTCCTCGTAACAACTAACAATATCATCTATATCTTTTTCCATTTTAACCTATCTTTGATATTCAATTCATTTTTCTTTAGAGATATTAAATGATTGATACGCATACAATCCTGAACAGTTGTGAAGTAAGGCTTATTTTTTTATTTTAACTCGGCAGTAAGCCTTCCCATTTGCTTCTGCAGATCAGCAATGAAGTACCATGGGGATTCATTGTCCTTCTATGTCTGTAGTAATGTTCAGGTCCATGTTATGGCACATTCCTATTTTGGGTAGCTCGATGTTGGCAAAGGATATACTTTTTATGAAGTTCAGAATACCGATAGTTTCCATGAGCTATTCTAGATCGGTGGAGATGGGTACAATGTTTTTGGAAAAATCTTGAGGATTAAGTCTCGATGGGATTGAGAGGACATGAGAAGTACCCTTATGGAAATATCGACTCGTGTTTTCTTTATTTGTTCTAGGAGTCAGTTATCCTCGACCTCTTATATGGTTTCCATTTTTAGTGTGTCCTTCCCTTTGTTCTTCTCCTTTCCCTAGTAAGAATGGGGTTCAACAGAGGGTCCTTATAAAATCACTCGGAGTAGGTTATGTGGTCGAATTTCACGGACCCTCATTCTGGAATGAGGATGATTTCACAATTTGGCGATCCTCTGATACATCCTATAGTTTATTGTGCTTCATTTTACATTCCTTCCTATTGTTAATAGAGGTTCTCATGTTTGTGCACCGTGTTTGAGAGTAAAAGATCATAGTTCTCCCAAAATAACAAGTTCATCAATTTATATAGGCTCAATACAATGTGATAATTAATAGTTGACTTGAGGTTATGCTCTCCCAGAAAAGATAAAACAATATTTAATATGATTAAGAAAAAATACTTACATATTTCTTCGTGGAAAATATAATTACATGATAGGCTTAGTATAATCTTGACACAAGGATAAAATAAATTGAACTAGAGTGATAAATCACCTACATCTCATAGTCCTCTTACGATAATAACCTTTTTTTTTATACAAGCTTCTAAATCCTAACCTACCATATATCTATTTTATATGCACGTTATGCAAAACCAATCATACCAGAGTAATCTGTTCATGTAAATTGGTAAAACAAAGGTGTTTCTAAGGGTTGTTCAGATAACAAAGTTGGATGCTCATAGGACTGAACTCTTAGGAAGATTAACGAGCATTATACAAAGGAAAATTTATTTGTACATGACTAAAAAAAATTATATTATTACGTCGATCGATGTTATATATTCAATCTATGTGCATAGTTATTTAGTCACGTTGCAATCATTTTCTAACTAAATGAATTTTCCATTTTGTAAAGATATAATACATATAAGTTGATCAAGACTTAACATTATTATCATCCACAAAATTCCTTATCCTACGCAATGTTCCCACTTTAGACCAATAAGCCTGTGTAACCCATCCTTTAAAATTATAGCTAAATTATTATCAGAAGAAGATATAAAGAACCTTGAAGAAACATTCAAACTATCAATCATAGGAAAGTTTTCTCATGGGAGTCCATCCCTTGATGTTATTAGAAATACACTTCTTACATTCTCCCTTAGGGCTGCATGCATAATAGTCTCGAAAACACATCCTGATTGGAATGAATAGTCAAGAAGATTTCATAAGATTTTCCCTACATGATTAGTGTTACATTGGCAAGTTCCTGATGCACACCATTAAATGATCCCCCTCATTCAAGATTCATCAAGAAAGTCCTATCTCTAGGGTATGGATTAACTTTCCTAATCTTCCCATCCATTTCTTTGCAAAATCATCCCCATTCTCTATAGCCCAACTCATTGGTAGAACATTAAAAATGGATACTTTAACTAAAATAATAAATCACCAAAGCCTTGCAAGAATCTATGTATAACTAAACCTTTTAGATGACTATCCAAATTGGGTTTGGATTGGATGTGGTTACCAAGGTTTTTAGTAAGATGTTATTTATGAAAATAATCCTACCTTTTGTTCTCATTGCATGATAAAAGGACATAATATTGATGAATGTATCTTAAAAAACCCTCAAAATAAGATCAAAGATCCTAAATCAAACTTGCCCCTTATTTCTCACAATCAAACCAATCCTCCTCCTCCTCCTATAAAGCCATTAGTGCCTATCTGAAAATCTTCTCATCAAGAAGATTCAAAGGTGTATGTAGATGAAGTATAATCTAATTAATAAGATACAATATTCACTAAAGACATCCTTAAAGTTTACCCATTAAAGACCAAATCATCAAATGAGGATAAAGCCACTAAGATGGTTCATAAAAGCATTATAGCGTGCCATTTAAAGAAGATTAATCACTATGATATTAGTTTTGCCAATTAGCATTGGGTGTTGACCATTGTAACTTGTTGCCTAGAGCCATAGATCTAAGTATGATAGGCACTATTCATGTCAGAAGAATTACTTATCAGATCCAGAAGACGCTATTCATACTTGTATTCCTTCTCATGAATAATTATAAAAAATTTCCTCATCTATTGATATATTATAATTGATATACCAAGAAAGTAAAAAGGATGTTTAAAAAACTCCACTCCACCATTTATATACTTCTCAATTCTCTAAGACTAGTGCCACGCCTAAAGATCCTATATTTAAAAGACTCGCCAGATCAGAATCTACCAAATCCTCAAACATTAAACCCTCATTCACTTAATGATATCCTTTATTCATTGTAATGCAATGGGATTGCTAATTATCCCATTAGAATAAGAATAAAAAAACAAACAAGAATTCACAACTTGCATACAATTTCTTTGATGGAGCCCAAAGTTGATAAGGAATCCATTCATTCCCATCAATTCAACTTGAACTTTAAAGAGAGTCATAGCAAATATTCAAGTAAAATTTAGTTTTTATGGAAATTGTGATTACAAGATTCCATTATCAAAGATGAAGATCAATTTCTTTAAGTAAAAGTGGAGCATAAAATTCCTAAAGAAACATTTATTTTAAACATGTTTATGCTAAGTGCACTAGAGCTGATAGAGAGCCTATTTGGAATCATCTTAGTCATCTGTGTAATAAGTTTGATAACCTTACCCACTTGATTACTGGAAACTTCAATGTTGTTTCACATCAAGAAGAGAAGACATGAGCCAGGGACATATATTTCCATGTTGTTCAAGATTTAGGGATTTCATTTATACCACTGGATTATCTGATCTCGGCTTCTCAGGTACTTAATTCAGTTGGAGTAATTTGATAACATATGAAAATTGTATTTTGGCTAGGATAGACATAGGGCTTTCTAACATTCTTTGGAAATCTTATTTCCCTAAGACCATAGTGTAACACGTCTTTAAAAACTATTATGATCATTCCCCTCTGCTATTTACCTTAAAATCTCAAATGGACAACTCATCAAGAGCTTTTAAGATACAAAAAATGTGGTGCTCTCATAAAGATATAACCTAAATTATAAATCATTCATGGTTTAATATTAGGCCCTCCAATGCAAGTTTTCACCAAAAAAATCTTAAGAGGTTGAAATCTTCTCTCAAAGAGTGGAACTTAACCTCTTTCTAAGATATTTTCCAAAATGTCATTGATATGGAAGAAATCATTTTAGCTAAAGAGCATACCTATGAAGTTAAGCCCTCTGCCTTCAATAGAAGTGATATGCAGTATGCTAAAGCTCAACCAAACAAAGATATAAAGACCGAAGAAGAATATTAGAGACAAAAATATGACCTGAAATTCTTTAAATATGGAGATATTAACACTAAGTTTTTTCACTCCACAGTTTAAGCAAGGAAAAATTAATTGTTTATTTATACAATTAAAAAATTTGAACAAGTTTAGGTGGTTATTCAAAATGAGATTCAATAAGTCTTCATCAACCATTTCAAACATTACTTAACCTCTAAACCTACCATAGATCACCCTCATATTCTCAACCACATCCTAAACCTCATATATATCATTGATAATAACATCCTTAGTGAATTTCCTTAAGAAGAAAAGATCCATTAAGAACTTGTTGACCTTAATGGTGATAGCTCTCCTAAACCTGATGGGTTTGGAGGTTTACTCTATACAACCATTTAGGACATCATCAAATAAGAGATTATTTCTTCCATCCATAACTTTTTTTGCTAGATCTTAAATCCCTATAAGTTGATCAAGACTTAACATCACTATCATCCACAAAATTCCTGGTCGTACTCAATGTTCCCACTTTAGACTAATAAGCTTGTGTAACTTATCTTTTAAATTATATCTAAGGCTAATAGACCATTGACCTCATTAAAATAGTTCATAATGTTTTCTAAGTAAATTTTTTCTTAATCATATTTTATATTTTTCATCTTTTCTGGCAGAGCGTAAACTTAAGTCAACTATTCATTTTCAGGTTGTACTTTTTTAACAAATTCAGATATAAATGAAGTAGAGTGGAAATCACACACATTTGAACGTGCCCATGTAATGATAACCTCTTTTTTATAAAAGCTGTTAAATCCTCAGATACCACATGTCAATTCCCTTTCTTAAGTTGGCCTCTCCCTGTACCTGTATGGAATGTTTCGATTTGAATCCTCTCTGGACTCTTGGGAAAGGACAGTGGGGATATTTCTCCAGTTTTTCCCTGTTTAGTGATCATAGTATTTTTATCCTCCTGAAAGTACATGGGAGAGGAGCTTTTTATCTCAGTAAAACTCAATGCATCAGTATTCCCCATGCATGAAGTTAAAATTGTATACATCTGCTGACTAGATGAGGCTATAGATAATGGATCCGAGATTTGAGAATTATTCTATTGGGCTGATTCACTAACATAAGGCCAATAACTATCTTGTTCTTTATCAAATGCATTATTTTGATTACCTGGGAATTATGCAAACATTGTGAACAATAAAATTATATATTCAGAAAGATGAATGAACATTCTTATACCCTTGATGTTTTGATCTCTCTCAAAATTTATTATTAACCTAGATAAATTCATCACAGTGGGAAGACTAAATGTTTTTTATACGAAATTTCTAGAGAATCCTAATTGGAGAGGGTGGAAGAAGGACTTCACTTATGAAGTCATCTGATGCAGGGGAGGGCTCACTAAGTTCATCTCTCCACTCGCGAAGCATCTGATGAACCTTCTCTTCCAATATAGCTACATTTATACTATGACTCTCTTTTCTCGCAAAGATTCCAAAGGTTATTAGTTGGAGGATAGATAACATATTAATTATCTTGTTGTTTCTCATTTTCAAAGTCTTGTGTCTATAAAACCTACATCTAATAATGATTATATTTTAGTCGACACTCCTTCTATAATTCAAATTGATACAAATAAATTACTTGAGGCATTTTCAACTGAATATGAGGTGTTCTAAGTAGTGCACTCATTAATTTATAATGAAACTCCGGGTCTTGATGGATTTGGGGGGAATTTGATAGGAAATGTTGGCATATCATAAAATTCCATTTTATTGATGCTATTAATAGCTTTTTGCAGATAGTGTGCTTCATAATAATTGGACTGGTACTATAATTGTGTTGATCCCAAATTTATAGCCCAAGACATGTGAGGGTTATATTGATGAAGTAGAAACAGGTTTGTGTTTGTTTCCAGTGGAATATCACTGAGATATTCCAGGTTTGATCTTAGTGTTTCTGATCTCTGCGCTTGTTTGAAAGTTATTTTAAAAAGAAATTCCAATTGATTTTGAACTTTACAATGCAAGTGTGAAATTAGCATCTCAATGTACATTTTGCAAGAATTTTGAAGAATCCATTTTGCATACCTTCCTTCGAAGCCTAACTGCCGAACAACTTTGGTCCTTTTTTGGCAAGTTCCTCAACTCTAATATGAATTTACATTCTTGTATGTAAACTTTGACACTACTTGTATGTAAACTAAACATACATATGGCACTAGTTATAGGTAAACTTTGAAATAATATCATTATTATATTTTTGTGTTTGTCGAGAGGATTTTAATACCTAATTTCTATTAACACAATGGTTAGGCAATGAAGTTAGCTATGCTTGGATAGGTTAACACATAGCTATAATTTATAATCTATGAGCACAACTTATAAATTTCAACACATCTTATAAACTCTCTTCAAGAAGAACATACATGATTTCCCTAATTTTTAATTTTCCTTCATTCTGTAAATTGGGGTATTATACCATTGTTCCTCCACTCATTTGGCATTGTAAGGTTCTTTAAAATTATGTTATAATAAAGTTAGATCTAATTGACTGCTTTTTTCTAATCTTTTTTCATTCAGTGCGATGACGATCAATGGATCTCAAACCTAACACATTAGAGGCGTTATGCCAACCCCGAGAAGAAACACGAGCATGTAGGAGCCAACACTACCATGCCTGAACCTCCATCGAATTAGCCACATGTTAGACCATTGATCCCTTCGTTGCCGGGTAGCAAAGAACCAGAAGAAGAAGTTACATGTATGGTTTTTAGTTGACTTATTTATATTTGTAATTCATGAAAAATATTATTCTTGACAATTAAGGAATTCTTGGATGATTTTTTCAGTCAATCCTACTAAAAACTTAGATCCGAGCTCCGTTTAAGAGGATGAGCTAGAGGAGCAGAGACGAGTTTGAGGCCCCACTTTAATGCATAGCGGGTGGGGTAAAGATGGTGGCATTTTAGAAATTGAGGTGAATGATCTTGGCCAACCCATTGAAGAACCTGCATTTAGACTTGCTTCAAATTTAGGGGTATTAGCACACAATGGCCAACTAGCACCATTAACCTATTTTGATTGGAGACAAGTCCCCAAAGAGGATAAGAACATGATTTGGATTCATATCAAGGCATAATGTTAATAAAATGAAAATAGGGTTCCTAATTTGTATATGTGAATATGTAATTTCTAGTTTATTTCTTTAACACATTGATGTAATGTAGGAGAATACGAATTCCACGGAAGAGATGAGAAAATTTATGATGCAATCCGTTGGAAGAGAGTGGAAGGCCGCAACAAAGCTCCAAGGTTATACTAAGTATAGAACTAATGAGGAATGCTTAGCAAATTGTCCCCAACGAGTCGAGGAAAATCAATGGAAAACGCTAGTCAATAACTGGGACTCCTCCTTAGCACATGTACATACTAATTGCTGAGTCTAGTCATGAATTACATGTACACACTATGCTTATCTCACCTATAAAGAACAACATGAAATGAGTTAATCTATTAATAATAAGATTAATATCAGGATTTAATCAATATTTGTTATATGATTAACTGTATTTCCATTGTATTGGGCCAAAAGCGCGAAGAACAAAGCCATTCGTGCACTTTTACAAACATCGCACACATCTGGTAGAAAAACTCATGCTCAAGTTAGACACACGGTAAAAATTTTGTACTTACTAGTTCATTCTTGTTATTATATCGTTATGTTATGATTTGACACTTAATATATTGTACTTACAGATGACTAAAGCTACGGGATTCAAACCAACTGGTAGGTTGGTGTATAAGGAGACACATGTAACCAAAGGGAAGGGGTCAGTTAATGAAGCAGCTACCCGAGTGATTGTATGTATTTGTGCTGTGATTTATTATTCTATATTATGAATTATATATTTGTGTCTTGATGGAAAATTGAATCATGTATATAGGGATTCTTACATATGTATGATATAATTTGAAGTTTGTATAAGAACTGGGTTTGATTTTTACAGCAAGAGATGGATGATCTAGAATCACAAGATCCAAAGACAACGGAGATCGGTGTTGCACGGGATGATATATTTAGGCAAGTTATGGGACCTAAAAGACATGGGCGTGTGCGCACATTTGGACTCGGTGTCTCTCCGAGTATGATACTTGGACCATCATATAAGCAATCCCAATCTGAGTTGAGAGATATTAAGACACGACATCGATAAGAGCTAGAGAGGATGCGACATGAGATGGAGGCAGAATATGAGAGGAAGCAAGCTGAAATCAAAGAGAAACTGTAAGCTCAGATGTAAGAAAATATTTTTGCTATGGAATCTCGAAAGAATGAACAAGTGGAAGCTCATATACGGGATTTTATGTAGTCTAGTATGCATCCCATCTACGCGAGATGTTTCTTTAGTTCACTAAACAGGTCAATTTTTATTAATCATTAGATGTATGAGTACAATTTCTTAATTTTATGCATTACTTCTAATATTTTTTAAATTCTAATTGCTAGGTTCCTGTCAATGCCAATGTTGAGCCTGGAGCATCACCACAGTTGCAACCATTAACATCTGAGGTTTAATCGCAACGTCGTTCTCAATCCTCAATGAAGGTACCGCCATAAATTATATCGCGAACTCAACTTCATAACTATTGTGGGGTTAGTATTTTTGCCTCTAAAATTCTTCATGACACATTTTAAAGCAAGAGTGTTAATATTTTCATCGTTTGATGCATATAAGATCCATTATATATATATATATATATATATATATATATATATATATATATATATATATATATATATATATACTCGTTCCAATGGCAATTCGTTGAAATTGACGGAAGGGATTTATTTCTGGTTTAATTTGGTGGTTGTTGCTACTATTGAGTTAATTTTAAATGTTAAAACAATGTTGGTTTCATGAATAAACAAAGGAAACTCTTCCTATTTTTTTTAAATATTAAGCGTGTTAAACATGTTTTGCAACTATATAACTATTCACTTTATCAACATCCACCTGTTTTTATGACTTCACTTATTCGAATGCATGAAAAAACAAAATATATTATAGTAGCCAACAACGAAAAAAAGTAATTTACAAAATATTACGTCTATTTTTATAAATCTTATAATAATGCGTTGACCACAATGTCATAAAAATGTTAAAACTTTAGGGATCCTTTTTTATAATTAATCTTTTAACTTGGAAATAAAAAATGTTAATAGACCTAGATTGTGTGGCTTACGCTTTTTATTTGGGCCGGGTCGCAAACTTGATAAGCTATATGGGAATATTATTTGCTAACATATTACATTATTTTTATTCTTTTATATTGGAAAATATATTTTAAAGTCATATAAATCACTATTTTTCAGTTTGATCGTACAGGTTGTTGTGAGTTTTCATTATTACTCCA
The DNA here is from genome assembly GCA_949130495.1 of Sambucus nigra. NCBI lineage: Eukaryota > Viridiplantae > Streptophyta > Magnoliopsida > Dipsacales > Adoxaceae > Sambucus > Sambucus nigra. The sequence goes on from OX422208.1 coordinate 593,376,650, forward strand.
TAAGTTGTTGATTTGCAAACATTAAAGCTAATTACTATCCCTCTTCCAGCTATTTTTTGTTCAAATTTTAGGAGTGGATGAAGAAGGCAAAAAATACCAACTAATTGAAAAGTTTGAATGGATAAGTAAGTCCCTAATCACCTTTAATTTTTCTTTTGTACATCACTTTTACATTGACTTATTTACTTTTTAATACTTATTTTCTTTCTTTTTACAGGTGGTTATGTCATGCCCTTGGTCACGGAGACATCGTATTGTCGGTTTTGAACATTACTCTAGCATTTTTTTTATGATAAAACGTGTTTCATATTTTGTTTGGCATATTTGTGTACAAATTTTTGGATTATTAGTAGACAACTTTGGGATGTTTGAAGATACACTTTCTTTTTTGTTTTGGGATGATTACATATTATTATATATCGTTTTTCTTTGGTTGATTGAGAATTTATTTGAGGGATCCAGTATAATATTAATGATGTCTACTTGGATATTATATGACACTTTAAATATTTACACTTTACAAAAAAATGTTGGAATATAGTATGGAAAAAGTCAATTAACATTGTCATGTTTTCAAGTAAGTCATTGAATTTTGTGTTGAAATCTTAATTTAATATTTTGAACGCTTTTGGAAAAACATTGAGCCAAAACCCGATGTTTTTTTTTTAAAAAGTCGTATTTATACCGCAAGGCAGGGACAATTATCGACAGTTAATAAACGTAGATGGAAGAATCGGGAAAAGTGTACCCAACGTTTTTAACAAACGATGCTCATTTCCCGACTGTAGATACGCCGATGTTTTTTAAAAACATTGCGAAAACATTAGGAATTTTGTTATCGACGTTTTTAAAGTTTATTAAAGTTTAAAAAACATCGCTAAAGCCAAGTTTTTTTGTAGTGGTCTTGCCCAAGATATTGACCAAGGTCTTGTTTCTTGCTTCAGCTTAACCCATTACCTTTAGGGTAAGCTACCGTTGAAGTGGGGTGTATGATAGAGTAGTTATCTGTGAGCGAGCTCACCTCTTTATTGATGAATAGAGTTCCATTACAAGACAAAATAACCTTCGGAATGCCAAAATGAAAAATTACGTACTCTTTGATGAAATGTGCTACCATTCTTACTGTTAGTCTCTTTAAGGGTATTGCCTCTGCCCACTTTGTAAAATAATTTGTTGCCACAAATATAAAAAAATCCACTTGAGGGAGGTTTTAATTACCCCCACAAGGTCAAACAACCAAGTATTAGATGCATAGGGAGTCGCTAAGGAATAAAGGTTTGCTGAAGGAGCATGGATCATATTTCCATGTTGAAGGCCTTACACTTTTGAACAAACATAGCTCAATATTTCTCCATAGTTGGCTATTAATTGCCCAAAGTCATGAGTTGATCATATAATTTAACTTCCAAAATGTGAGCTAGATCATGGACTTGTTTGTGAAATTACCCTATTTCCTCCTTTATGATATATCTTAAACGTCTGTTGAAGTATCATATATAATAGAGATACTCCCTTTGAACGTATAACCTTAGGGCTCTTCTTTTAATACCCATAGCATCAATTTTATCCATGTGAACAACCCATCCTTGATCAAATCAATGTAATGTTGTCTCCAATTTGTTTGGGTTTCCCTAAAATTACACTTATCTGCCTGGAAAAAAAAGTTAGCACCTAACAGATTCTTTTTATATTGTTGTTGCATCCTATCTCATCGTTGGAAAAATATCCATCTCTTTGAATTATTCAATATAGAGGTATTTCAATCGTATCATGATGCTCCTTGTGGGGTTTGTTCAATTTCTGATCTACTTCCTTTAGGCTAGTGTATCTCGAAATCCTCTAATATTTTTGAATTATAAACTCCTTGCCATAATGAAATATTGTGCTAAATCTCTGAGCCCCATCTTTCCTTCTCTAAACTCCAGTTGGTTTTATATTTTACTTCCCCAATATGAGTCATCTTCAGTTGGCAAAATTTGAAGCATGATCGATGGAGTTGTTCTTCGTTGGATCACTATGATTATTAACTCGTCGTTCATAACTACATTCTGTACAATGGTGACACATGCATGAGCATGGATGTTCATTGTTCTAGGATGCCTTTCAACATTGACTTGATGAAACTGACAGATCAATCCCTAGATGATTGTTCTATAATGCGCAAAGTTGAATTGCTTTAATGGATAGTCTCCATTCACTTACTTGACCACTAAGCTAGAATCCCTTTTGATATAGAGTGAATGAATGCCTATTCAAAGAGCCTAACGTAATCCCAAAACCAAAACCTTATATTCTACCTCATCGTTGGAACAAAATAAAAAAAATTAAAAGATAGACAAATTTCCTCCTTTCCTATTGAAAGGATGTCCCCTGCTCCTCCTTTTCCTTTAGACGATGAGCCATCGAACTCCATAATCCATTTTTCAAGATTGGCCTCGAAGAAGTTGGCTTGAAGATTATTTCCTAGAATGTCTTCGTGTGGTGGCTCAAATATTCCAGAAGGGAAAAGTATCATTAAATCTGCATAATCTTGACTCTTAGTTGTGTGAAGGACCACACATTTCAGATCATACTTTGAGAGGATAAGGATCTAACTTCCTTCCCTCCCAATCAATATGGTTCATGCCAATAAAAACTTAATGTGATCATATCTTGTCACAATATCAATGGTGAAAGATAGTTTTTGAGCCATAAATACCAAATCCAAACAATGTCTCTCAACTCTAGTGTATCTTCCCTCCATACCATGGATGATTTTACTCGGATAGTAGACATGTCATTCTTTCCTAGAAATCTCTTTTGCCAATAATTTATCGATGGACCTTATAGTATAAGTAATATAAAGGTGCAACGGTACTCTAGTTCTTGGTGGAATCATCATTTGTAAGGAGGTGAGTAATTTATTAAGCTTATTAAAATCTTCTTAATGAGGTTCCTCCTATTTCAACTTCACGGTATTGAGCAATAAATCTATCAACGAATGAGTAATCTTAGCCAAACCTAGGATAAATATTGTCAATTAGGAAATCTTCCCGAGGAAGCTCTTCAAATCCTTTGTTATTCTTAGGCAAGTCATATTAAGGATAGATTCTTCTCGTCTTGGTTCATCTGGACTCCTGGGGATCCACTACAAAACCTATGAATTTCCCACTCATTACACCAAAAGTGCGCTTGAGTGGGTTCATAGTTAATTTATATTTCTTACACCTATTGAAAATCCTACTCAGATCAACCAAGTGAGATTCATCATTACTTTACATGATGACCAGATAGTCTATATATAAATCCATAATGTAATGATAAGATCATGAAAAATGGCCATCATCTTTCTTTAATAAGTTGCTCTGGCATTTTTCAAACCAAAAGGCATGATGTTATACATAAAATTACTCAATGGAGTTCTCAATGTCATTCTTTTAGTTGATTGGATCCATCTTGATCTGGTTGTAGCCCACATACCCATCCATGAAGCTATATATTTTGTTACCTACCGTTGAATCTATTATACTGTCAATAAATGACAAAAGAAATTCATTCTTTGGGCAAGCTATGTTGGGTCTCTAAATTCAACACATATGCGTATTTGATTTTTTATTCTTCTCCACTCTCATAATACTAGAAATCCAAATTGGATGTTGTATGAGCTTATTGAATCCAATTTCCAATAACCATTGCACTTCCTCTTTAATCTAAAGATAGAGATCTATCTTGTACATACTTTACTGGTATTGCCAAAGGCATTAAGTTTAATATGTGATAACTCACCTCTTTATCTAACCCTTCCATTTCTATGTATTTCCAAGAAAAAAATGTCTTTACACTTTCGAATAAGCTCATTTAACCCCCATTTCTTTTCAGCATCTAGGTCCATTCAAATAAATATTGGCATTTTATATTCTCCACCCTGAGCCAAATCAATCTGATCCAACTCTTAGACTTGTGGTTCTTGGCTATCACTCATAGATTTTATCTCATACTCAATATCTTCAACAAATTCATTAATGTTGAAATTATCAATGATAAGGCATTTCCCTTGATTATTTAATAAGAAACACTCATACTCTGGGTCAGCTTCGTCTTCCTCTTTTTTGGCTTCCAATGTGAACTTTGACAATTGATACACCACCCTTCTATCCCCCAGCCATACTTTCTTACATTGGCATTTGGACAATGCAACTGGCTTCCTCTTTCTGTCTCTTTTAGCTTCCTCTAACTTGGTTCTAGAAAATCTTCTAATGATGATCTATAGTTTTACCTCGTATTCTGTCGGATGAATTCTTGGCCTCATTCTATCTCTTAGATGTTTATAAACAGTTTAAGGTTTATGAAGGCCATTGTGTGTCTCCTCGGCTCTGTGCTCAACATCCACCATCTCATTACCTTGGTTGTTCACATGTCCTAACCTTTCTCTAATATTTGGATCTTTAACTATATCCATAGAGCGTGTTAAAATGAGTGTCTCCTCCCATACTTTGGTGTAAAATACAGCATCCACCAAGTGTGCCTCCTCTTGTGAAAAAGGCTTCTTCATTGCTTGATTTATTATCTTAGTTCCTTTACGTTAGCTTTGGTGCATTGGTGATACGTCGAGGGAACAAAATCGTGATTGTGAATCCACACTCTTCCTATCAAAAGATGATATGAAGTGGAGCTATCAATCATATCGAACTTAATGTGCGATGTGAAATTCCCCATCAAAATCCTAACATTAACATACCTAATGGATTTTGAATTCTGGTTATCATAACTAAAAATATCAAGTGGCATCACTATTAACCTTGCCTCTAATATGTTAGCCTCATAAAAGGCACGAATAGTCATGATATTAATAGAGATGCCTCCATTCATCAAATATTTAAAATAGCTTACACCCTTCACACTTACTGTGACATACAAAGGCCAATTATGTGGGAACTTGACTCCTCTATTGGTGTTAGATAAAGTTATCTCTGATATAAATTTTTTTACCAGCCTAGACATTAGGCCCTTCCATCTAAACAAAAGATAATGTTCTTTTTTGCGATGTTTAATATCACCCGAATGGTCTATTATAAGTTGTCCCAATGCATCTCAACTTGATCATAAAAGCACATATATTTTGGACTCTTCGACACAATGTGATACTCTAAATTGGGTTCAACTACATAACCTTCCATTTTATATCACTCTTCTATGTCTGCAACACTCAATTCATCATAGCCAATAACTATATGTTCCATTCCCGCCGTGAAATCTTCTAACACTATCATAAACTTATTCATCTCTCTTCTTATATTCCTCATGTGATCCTCAGCTTCCTCATCATACACAACCATGTTTTCCCTATGAGTTGGCAGTAGGTTATTGATGTTTACCTAGGGTATTGACAGTGTTCTAGATATCATAAGCTTATTTATAATTCTTCTCAACATGAAGCGTGATTTGGTCGGGTGCCAAATACACTAATATATATGATAGTATTTGGGATCAGCTTGAAAGTCTTCTCCCAGTGCATATTGGGGAGCATTCTTTGGTGCATAGACAATCCCATTATGGAACATTATGTTATAGCAGCCGATGGCTTCCTCAACAGTGCAAGGAAACGGTGGAGGGTATTCTCGAGCTCTTTTAAATTTCCTTTCGTTATCCTTTAGATGCCCTATTCTGGCTTCAACGACTCCATCATCATAACCCACGCGTGGATCCTAGCCTCTTTCGGTGCCAGTTTGTGGTTTGAACACTATATTGCTCATGATTTTATTTCATCAAACAATCAAAGAAATATTTCATGCAGGCTACAAGAAAGCTACAAACGTGCCCTCATGCATCTCACTTATACTTAGGGAGAAATCATTATGCACAAAGTTGAAGTTATTTGACTCATATGCCTCCTATCTCACATCGAGAGACCTATCTCAGAATCTTTATATATATGCCACCACGTCCTCACCCGATCGTTGCCTCACCCATGCAAGTTGGGTCAGCGTGAACTTATCCTTAACTATAAAGAACTTTTGGACAAACACAATGTTCATGTCCTCCCACTTAGCCACACTTTTTGGAGTCAAGAGAGAATACCACGAGTAAGATTTATCCGTAAGGGATTTAGAAAAATCCCTTAGGCATAGATTTTTATTATTATAGTGCATACCCAAATGCTCCAAAAATCTCTTGACGTGTTCCTTTGGATTCCCCATTCCCTGTGTACTTCTTTGGAGTCAATTAGGAGTACCACATGTAAGATTTATCCATAAGGTATTTAGAAAACTCCCTTAGGTGTAGATTTTTATTATTATAGTGCACACCCAAATGCTCCACAAACCTTTTAGGGGAATATAATCCTTGGTATATAGTTCATCGTTAAAATCTTTTTGATAAGCGATGAGAAAGTAATAACAAATAGAGTAAGTCTGACTAGAACTTTGCAAGGAGGCTGCCATCATCTTCACATCTCCTTCTTTATCACCTCACTGGTTAACGATGGTTGGGAAACTATTATTACCAACACTACTATTGTTCGAACAACCATGGGTGTAATATTTGTAGCAACATATGTTCTAATGATAAATGTAAAAAGGGAAATAAGGTTGCTCACTAAAAAACTAATAGTCCTGGTCAAAGAGATAGGGATTGCACTCGCAGGAGATACATAAGGTGTCACGGGAGTAATGAATGTGCTGGGGTCCACCGTTGCCTGAAAATTCCTTCATGGTTAAAAAGTCCATAAATTTCACCATGAGATGAGCCATCTGAGCGGGCCTCATCACAGTGCTCATGGAATCTTGCATCACCGTGGTAGCTTTCGTAATATTTACAACACGAGGAAGCTCCAACTGAGAGACCCAATTCCTAGGAACCTCGTGTTCACTTTCTTCTTTATCATCTCTCCCCTATATCTCATCAAATCTAATAGCACAGTTAACGTTATTCTGAGCCATTCTTAAATAATACCTCCCCAGCATTGTTGTCAAATGTAAGAGAACCGTTCTCTTAGTCCAGGGCGCTTAAATATAAACTGAGCCGTAACCTCTATTAATGGTGATAATTTAACAGACTAGATGCTATTGGCAGTAAAGGAATAAACTTATTTGGAATGAATCAATTTCTTTGGTATAAACTCACAAACTCTCTTGTATAATTCAATAACAAGTAATGAATATGATCTATTTAGAATAATAAATGAACCCCTAAAACAACTAGTTAGTGGGAAAGAAAAACAATCATGCTAGATACACCTCACGGAGGTAGATAAACCATTAGGGTACGAAGTCATAAGGGTTATGTGACAACCCGAATATAATTACGATTAATTATGCTTAAATCATGCTTAGATTATGTGATATGATTAGTGTGTTATTAATATATATGATGTTAATTTATTATGTTTAGTCTAATCCTACCTTCAAAAACCATGAAATGTCGGATTAGTTACAAATACAAAATTTTGAAGGTTTCGGTAGGAATGTTCATGTTTAAGGCTAGTTTTGACCTTTATGTCATACCAATTGACTTGAGGTGAAAACTACATAGTTGTAGACAAGTGAGTTATGGTTGTAACACAACAAACGGTGTGTGAAACGGAGGTTCGAGTGAGAAGTTATACCAAAATTACGAAACAAGGGCAAAGTAGTCCATCCGTTAAGTAGTATTTTGTCTTAATATGGAAACAAATGTTTTATTCTCATTGGTTGGGAAGGGTGGTGGATTTGGCCGACCTCAAACCCTTAGAATTACCTCTTTATTCAGCCAAAATGCAGCCATGAGAGATTTTAAGCCTAAGGAAAGAGAAGTTGGAAGTTAGGAAGAAAAAGTGAGGAGAAAATTGAAGAAAATTCATAGGAAATTACGAAAAAGCCCCTAAGGTAATTCCAACCATGAATCTTGCTATTTTTTTTCTTTCATTTACGATTTATATGATATAAATCCTTGATTTTTATTGAACTTTCATGTTTGGGTGCATATGTATGGATATATGCAAGTTTAAGTTAAGTTGAATGTACAAAACCCTAAGATTGCTTTGTTTAAAAACTTTGTTTATTCAAACTTCCATATATTTTTGTATAGTTACTGGAATCGATTGCTTCCAATTGGATATTAACCTGGACTCATATATGTATGACATATACGAAAATCATGTGAAAATACCAACAAATGAGTCCTTGGTGAGGGTTTGAAGTTCGGGTAAGAAATCTGCCCTAAGGGTGAAAATATGCCCGCCATGTGTTCGGTGTTTTGCTTGACATAGCAAACAAACCTTAAAAATTATGAAACTTTAATCTTATATTTTTCAATGTGTTTTCTGATGTTGGGTGAAATATCATAGAAATATATGATGTAGAAAAATCATGAAAATTCCTGGAAGTTGAATGAACGATAAAAGAGCCTATAGGGCAGATTTACTATGTAGTGAAGAAATAGGCTTATTTTGCTCTAGGAAACTCGGAATGATGTGCCGTCTTTTGTTTTGGAAACATGATATAATAAGGATTGGATTACCAAGAATAATTAAAAAGGGTTTGGGCTGTAATTTGAATATGTTAGATATCAGAACCTGAGTCTAGATGGGACTTCATTTTAATGAATGATTTGAATTGAATAATATGATGCTTATGAATTGAGTTATGATTGAAGTTATTCTTTGGACTATTAATATTCTTATGATGATACTAATATTGTGAGAATGATAGGAAGGGAAGAAGAGCTGATTGAACAAGTACAGGATAAAGGCAAGGGAAAATCCAGTTAAACTGTCAAGGTGAGTGTACTTATGATTTGTTTCATATATAAATATGAATATAGCTCTAAGAGCGGATTTGTTTGAATACTTCGGTATTCAGGATTTGTTTGGATATTAAAATATCCAGGATTGGTTGGGTCTTATGATCCAGGATTGGAATTGGACAAAGATCCAATGATTTGTTGGAACTTATGTTCCAGGATTTGTTATTGCCAATGGGCAGAATTATTTGGAACTTATGTTCCAGGATTTGTTATTGCCAATGGGCAGGATTGTTCAGATTTTATATTCACATATTCGATATAGAATTGTTATTCTATTGCAGGGAAGGAGTACCTCACTAAGCTTAATGCTTATAGTTTATATTTTAACAAATTTCAGGTTTGTACGCTGCCAGCTAGGATAATATATGACCGGTAACTTGAGAGTTGCACCGTTAGAAGAGCTGGGGTTTAAGTATGGAGATTTTATTGTTGTCACACTGAAGATTTTGATATACTCATACATTGTATATATTGATTTAGTATGGATTGAGTTTATCATAGTTAATCGTAGTATTGTATAATCTATAAATATGACTATGATGTTGATTTCGTTATGGCACAAGAATAATATTATGTTGATTATGCACATTATGCAGTAAAATATGGATAGATGAATTATATTTCCAATGGGCTCAAGATTATGATTTAATTATTCTAATAATGAATGATTAGTATGGATATTGGGTTTGGGGTGTGACAATTAGTGGTATCAGAGCGTCTAGGTTATTAATTCTGGACGTGTGTGACGATTAGATGGCAGTTATTGATTGATTTGATATTATTGAATTGTTTATATACTAACAAATAGTTTAGTACTATAAACTGTTTATATTGGTTGTTAGAATTTTATTGTGTTACAGATAATTCCAGATGGAACCTGGGAATGGACAACCTAGAGAAGAGGGAGTCGCTTCTCGTACAGAGAATACTGAAGTGGAGCAAAGTGTTGCTGGAAGGGCTAGAGAGCAAGAGCAGCCTACAGAGATGCAAATAATGGCGCAGGCAATGATGAGGATGGCAGAGCAACAAGAAAGAAATATGGCGCAAATGGCAGAACAACAGGCTAGATATCTAGAATCCAAGACTGTGGCCAGGATTGAGAAAGAGGCAAGGAAGGAAATGAAAGATTCCATGCATGAGAAGTTTTTGAAATTGAATCCTCCAGAATATTCAGGGTCAGTTGAACCTACGGAAGCTGAGATGTGGGTCAGGGATCTAGAAACTATCTTTGCAGTTATGAAGGTTCCAGATAACCAGAAAGTGAATCTAGCTGTGTTTAAGCTCAAAGGAGAGGCAAAATATTGGTGGGAAGCCAGCAACCATTTGGTGCCCAGGATGGAAGGTACTGATGTTATTACTTGGGCTAAATTTATTAAAGCTTTGTATGTTAAGTATTTCCCTAAGGTCTATAGGAGGGAGAAGCTGAGGGAGTTTATAAATTTGACCCAAGGGAAAATGTCTGTGAGGGAGTATGATGCTAAATTTACTGCTTTGTCTAGATTTGCTACTAAGTATGTGCAGGAGGAAGAAGATAAATGTAGTAAGTTTCAAGATGGACTGATTTTGCCTATTCAAAATAGAGTGGCCACTTATGAGTTAGAAGATTATGCTTCTCTGGTAAACAAAGCCATGATAGCAGAAAGGCAAATGAACCAAGGGGTGGCGAGCAGAGAGAGTTTTAAGAAAAGTAGATTCGACGCATCTCAGTATAGGGGAGGTGAGAGTGGAAGTGTTAAGGTGGAACCTCATAAATTTCAGAGAGGTGGTGGAGATAGTGGTAGAGGTCAGGGGAGGTTTGGTAGAGATACCAGGGGTGGAGGATCTTTTGGTTCAGCCAGAAAGTCAGGGAGAGGTGAGGCCCCAATAGGAGGTGTTACATGTTTCTTTTGTAAAGAGGAAGGACATTATAAATCTGAGTGTCCTAAGCTTAAGGGATTGGAATGCTACCATTGTCATCAAGTGGGGCATATTAAGAAGAATTGTCCGCAATTGGCACAGACTCCAGCAGCACATAGTGAAGTAGCAAGCAGAATGTTATCTCCAGGCAGTACAGTGAAGAGTGTGGGTAGAGGACAAGCTAGTGGTTCCAGGCCAGGTGGACGAGTCTTTACGATGAAAGAAGCTCAGATTACGCCAGATGTGGTGACAGGTACACTTTCTGTTAGTGATAGAAGTGCTTATGTTTTGGTTGATCCTGGTTCCACACATTCTTTTGTGTCCTATGCTTTTGCCATATACCTGAATATACCGTGTGCTCGTTTAGATGTGGGGTTGGGTATTTATATGCCTATGGGGGATATGGTTGTAACTGAATATGTTTTTCATGATTGTGTTTTGACTGTGGGGTCTAGAGATACAATTATAGATCTACTTCCATTGGATATTTCTGATTTTGATATAATTCTGGAAATGGATTGGCTATCTAAATATCATGCATCCATGGATTGTTTCCGTAAGGAAGTTGTTTTTAATATGCCTGGTGAGCCTGAATTTAAATTTGTGGGGGAAAGGAAAATTGTTCCCAGTTGCATCATTTCTGCTATTCAGACGAGGAAATTATTGAGTAAGGGTTGTGAGGGTTTTATTGCATATGTTCTTGACACTAGGAAGGGGGCTTTACAATTAGTCGATGTTCCTATTGTACGGGATTTTCCTGAAGTGTTTCCTAGTGAGTTGCCAGGGTTACCTCCAGAAAGAGAAGTTAAATTTAGTATTGAATTAGCACCAGGGACAACCCCTATTTCTATGGCACCGTATAGAATGGCACCTGCTGAGTTGAAAGAACTTAAGATCCAGTTGCAAGATTTACTTGATAGGGGGTTCATACAGCCTAGTGTATCTCCATGGGGTGCGCCAGTTTTATTTGTGAAAAAGAAAGATGGTACCATGCGTTTGTGTATTGATTATAGGCAACTGAATAAAGCTACAATTAAGAACAAGTATCCTTTACCTCGTATAGATGATTTGTTTGATCAGTTACAGGGTGCTAAAGTGTTTTCAAAGATAGACTTGCGATCGGGTTATCATCAGGTGAGGGTGAAGGAAAGTGATATTTCTAAAACCGCTTTCCGTACTCGGTATGGTCATTTTGAATTTCTTGTGATGCCTTTTGGGGTGACTAATGCTCCAGCTGTATTTATGGATCTTATGAACCGGGTACTGCATCCTTTTGTTGATTCATTTGTGATAGTTTTTATTGATGATATTCTGATTTATTCACATGATATGGTTGAACATGAAAAGCATCTCACAACTATTTTGAATCTGTTGAAAGATAAGAAGTTGTATGCCAAGTTTAGCAAGTGTGAATTTTGGCTATCACAAGTTGCATTTTTAGGCCATGTTATTTCTGGAGATGGTATATGTGTTGATCCTAAAAAAGGTAGAGGCTATTGTGAAATGGGAGAGACCCGATAATGTGACTGAGGTGAGGAGTTTTTTGGGTTTAGCTGGGTATTATAGAAGGTTTATTAAGGGATTTTCTTCGATTGCCTTACCAATGACTAAACTGACTCGGAAAGATGTTAAGTTTGAATGGAATTCTGATTGTGAAAATAGTTTTGATGAATTGAAAAAGAGGTTGGTAACTGCACCTGTTCTTACTATTCCGCATGGTGGAGATGGTTTTGTTGTTTATACTGATGCTTCACATCAGGGGTTGGGTTGTGTTTTTATGCAGCATGGTAAAGTTATTGCCTATGCTTCTAGGCAGTTGCGTACACATGAACGTAATTATCCTACACATGATTTGGAACTTGCTGCTATTGTGTTTGCTTTGAAATTATGGCGTCATTATCTATATGGTGAGGTATGTGAAATTTTTACTGACCATCAAAGCCTTAAGTATTTGTTTACTCAGAAGGAGTTGAATTTGAGGCAGAGGCGGTGGATGGAGTTAATTAAAGATTATGATTGTACAATTCACTACCACCCAGGAAAGGCAAATGTAGTTGCAGATGCTTTGAGTAGAAAGGCTTCAGGCAGGTTATCTTGTATTCGATGTGCTAGAGTTGCTCATATTATGGAGTTGAGATTGATGGGAGTGGAATTGCAGCTAGCAGATGGGGACAGATTCTTTGCTCATGTAAGTGTGAGGCCTTTGTTAGCTACCCGTATTCATGATTTGCAAAGTCAAAATCCTTTCCTTGAGAAGAAACGACAAGATGTCCAAGACGGTAAGTCTGAAGATTTTTGTATTGTGAATGATGGCACTTTATTGTTTAAACAGCGGTTGTGTGTGCCTAATGTGTGTGGATTGAAAGAGGAAATTTTAGATGAGGCTCATAATTCCATTTATACTATGCATCCTGGTAGCACTAAAATGTATAGGGATTTAAAGGAGCATTATTGGTGGAATAATATGAAGAAGGAAATAGCTGATTTTGTTACGAGGTGCCTTATATGTCAGCAAGTGAAAGTGGAGCATCAGAAACCTACTGGTCTACTTCAGCCATTGCCAATACCCGAATGGAAATGGGATCATGTAACGATGGATTTTGTAGTTGGGCTTCCTCGATCTCAGAAGGGGTCAGATTCGATTTGGGTAGTGGTGGACAGATTGACCAAATCCGCTCATTTTCTAGCAGTCAAGACTACGTATACAGTTGATAGGTATGCTAGATTGTATGTTAATGAAATTATTCAATTGCATGGGGCGCCTGTTTCTATTGTTTCAGATAGGGACCCTACTTTTACATCCAGATTTTGGGATAGTTTGCAGTATGCTATGGGTACCAACTTAAAGTTTAGTATGGCTTTTCATCCCCAGACAGATGGGCAGTCTGAAAGGACAATACAGATTTTGGAAGATATGCTTAGAGCTTGTGTGCTTGATTTCAAAGGTAATTGGGATGAATATTTGCCTTTGATAGAATTTGCATATAACAATAGTTTTCAGTCTACTATTGGTATGGCTCCATATGAAGCATTGTACGGTAGACGATGTCGTACACCGATATGTTGGGGTGAAGTTGGTGAAAGGAAGATAGAGGGTCCAGAATTGATTGAAATCACCACTGAAAAAGTGAAGATTATTCAAGATAGAATGAGAACAGCTCAGAGTAGACAAAAAAGTTATGCGGATAAACGACGAAAAGATTTGGAATTCCAGAAAGGGGATTATGTGTTTCTTCGAATATCGCCATGGAAAGGAGTTATGAGGTTTGGAAAGAAAGGGAAATTAAGTCCACGCTACATTGGACCTTATGAAATCCTTGAGAAAGTCGGGATGGTTGCCTACAGGTTAGCGTTACCACCAGAATTATCTCGGTTACATGATGTTTTCCATGTTTCTATGTTAAGAAAGTATGTAGCAGACCCTTCACATGTATTGGTAGAACAACCTATTGAGTTGAAGGAAGATTTGAGCTACGTGGAAGAACCGCTTGCTATCGTCGATAGGAAAGAACAAATATTGAGATCAAAGGTGATCCCACTTGTGAAAGTTGTGTGGAGAAGGCATTCAATGGAAGAAGCTACGTGGGAGAGTGAGGATAGCATGAAAATGCGTTATCCGTATTTGTTTGATTCGGACAACCAAGGTATGTCAATTTCGAGGACGAAATTTCCTAACAGGGGGAGAATTGTGACAACCCGAATATAATTACGATTAATTATGCTTAAATCATGCTTAGATTATGTGATATGATTAGTGTGTTATTAATATATATGATGTTAATTTATTATGTTTAGTCTAATCCTACCTTCAAAAACCATGAAATGTCGGATTAGTTACAAATACAAAATTTTGAAGGTTTCGGTAGGAATGTTCATGTTTAAGGCTAGTTTTGACCTTTATGTCATACCAATTGACTTGAGGTGAAAACTACATAGTTGTAGACAAGTGAGTTATGGTTGTAACACAACAAACGGTGTGTGAAACGGAGGTTCGAGTGAGAAGTTATACCAAAATTACGAAACAAGGGCAAAGTAGTCCATCCGTTAAGTAGTATTTTGTCTTAATATGGAAACAAATGTTTTATTCTCATTGGTTGGGAAGGGTGGTGGATTTGGCCGACCTCAAACCCTTAGAATTACCTCTTTATTCAGCCAAAATGCAGCCATGAGAGATTTTAAGCCTAAGGAAAGAGAAGTTGGAAGTTAGGAAGAAAAAGTGAGGAGAAAATTGAAGAAAATTCATAGGAAATTACGAAAAAGCCCCTAAGGTAATTCCAACCATGAATCTTGCTATTTTTTTTCTTTCATTTACGATTTATATGATATAAATCCTTGATTTTTATTGAACTTTCATGTTTGGGTGCATATGTATGGATATATGCAAGTTTAAGTTAAGTTGAATGTACAAAACCCTAAGATTGCTTTGTTTAGAAACTTTGTTTATTCAAACTTCCATATATTTTTGTATAGTTACTGGAATCGATTGCTTCCAATTGGATATTAACCTGGACTCATATATGTATGACATATACGAAAATCATGTGAAAATACCAACAAATGAGTCCTTGGTGAGGGTTTGAAGTTCGGGTAAGAAATCTGCCCTAAGGGTGAAAATATGCCCGCCATGTGTTCGGTGTTTTGCTTGACATAGCAAACAAACCTTAAAAATTATGAAACTTTAATCTTATATTTTTCAATGTGTTTTCTGATGTTGGGTGAAATATCATAGAAATATATGATGTAGAAAAATCATGAAAATTCCTGGAAGTTGAATGAACGATAAAAGAGCCTATAGGGCAGATTTACTATGTAGTGAAGAAATAGGCTTATTTTGCTCTAGGAAACTCGGAATGATGTGCCGTCTTTTGTTTTGGAAACATGATATAATAAGGATTGGATTACCAAGAATAATTAAAAAGGGTTTGGGCTGTAATTTGAATATGTTAGATATCAGAACCTGAGTCTAGATGGGACTTCATTTTAATGAATGATTTGAATTGAATAATATGATGCTTATGAATTGAGTTATGATTGAAGTTATTCTTTGGACTATTAATATTCTTATGATGATACTAATATTGTGAGAATGATAGGAAGGGAAGAAGAGCTGATTGAACAAGTACAGGATAAAGGCAAGGGAAAATCCAGTTAAACTGTCAAGGTGAGTGTACTTATGATTTGTTTCATATATAAATATGAATATAGCTCTAAGAGCGGATTTGTTTGAATACTTCGGTATTCAGGATTTGTTTGGATATTAAAATATCCAGGATTGGTTGGGTCTTATGATCCAGGATTGGAATTGGACAAAGATCCAATGATTTGTTGGAACTTATGTTCCAGGATTTGTTATTGCCAATGGGCAGAATTATTTGGAACTTATGTTCCAGGATTTGTTATTGCCAATGGGCAGGATTGTTCAGATTTTATATTCACATATTCGATATAGAATTGTTATTCTATTGCAGGGAAGGAGTACCTCACTAAGCTTAATGCTTATAGTTTATATTTTAACAAATTTCAGGTTTGTACGCTGCCAGCTAGGATAATATATGACCGGTAACTTGAGAGTTGCACCGTTAGAAGAGCTGGGGTTTAAGTATGGAGATTTTATTGTTGTCACACTGAAGATTTTGATATACTCATACATTGTATATATTGATTTAGTATGGATTGAGTTTATCATAGTTAATCGTAGTATTGTATAATCTATAAATATGACTATGATGTTGATTTCGTTATGGCACAAGAATAATATTATGTTGATTATGCACATTATGCAGTAAAATATGGATAGATGAATTATATTTCCAATGGGCTCAAGATTATGATTTAATTATTCTAATAATGAATGATTAGTATGGATATTGGGTTTGGGGTGTGACAGGTTAAATCTCAATAAACACCTATATTATTGGTATAAAGCTTGGGTAAAGGTATTAATGGTGAGGGATAAAATCTTTGGTTCTTGTAATATCTCTCTAAAAAATATCTGTCTCTCTCGCTGATGTGTGATACATTTTCATCCACCATCACTCAATGGAATAACATAGTGTGCGTGTGTGTGTGTGTGTGTGTGTGTGTGTGTATCTGTGTGTGTGTGTATGTGTGTGTGTGTGGTCTCAGTCCTAATTTCCTGGGACCTTAAATACCCTTTTTCTATTTTAGTGCGCCCATGTTGTACCCCATTAGTCATCTAATGTGGGACAAAACTGATCAGCGTGACATAAATTTATCTGAAAGCATGGACGAAAGTATTCCTTTAATGAAAAGTAGTGATCGCTCTTCCTAGCACATTATATAAAGTCTATTGGCATGGAATCATGTGTAAAAATAATATTCCTTTATGTAAGATAATGTTTTTCTATGTAATCACATATTCGCCGCTCATGAACTTATTTGGTCGATCAAACTAGTGGTTGGTAGCAATATGTTTCTTCGAATTATTCTCTCTCGTACTAGTTGTTGTTTTACCTGGTGTATCTAAAGAGGTTAAGACATGACTTAGCGTTGTCTTTCTTCTCAAATATCTAAATTAGTGCCCTCAACTGTTCCATAAGTAAGGTTGCTCGATATATCATGAAAGCTCTCCCAAGTCTTGCCAGAATCGGTTCCTCACGGATAACAGCAAACCTCACCAATCTTACAACATGTCTCATAAATACACATAACATTAGTCAAAACAAAATACAAAGGTTTTTCGACCATCTACCTTAGAAAGACTTCCTTTGTGCCTCCTTATAATATTTGGAATTGTTTGCATTCTTTCAGTTTTCTCCATTCTTAATCCATCTACCTCTGTGCTTGATCCATCTTTCACTATGCTTGCTCCAGCTTCCTATAGGCTTGCTCTATCTTTCTTTGTCTTTGTTTGAGCTATCTTATGAGTCAGCTCACTTGACTCCTTACACTCCTTTGTAATCTCACTAAGCTTTATTAAATCCTTCTTTAGTTTCTTTAATGAGGTAAATTATCTGTAATTATAGGTTTATCTTTAATCCCCCTTAAAACATGGTAACTCACTTGACACTAGGTGATGATGTTATATTTAACATGTCTTCACATGTTCACATGCTTTTCACATGTTTATCTCATCGATACTTATTACAGAATTCCCAAGAAGGGGAAGTTTCTCTTTGTGCATACTATTACATACATCATGCTTTTTGTTGTTTCTTATGTTTCAGGCTTTATCATTGATGATTTTGACTCCATCTTGTTGTTCCAACTCAACTTTTTTCTTCGTCATTGGTCTTACGAATTATTGTACACTACTTTCCTACTACTCACACTATATGGCTAGTGAGATGTGAGTTTTATAGGGTAATAATATCATTTTGGGTTTGGGGAGTTTTTCCAAGAAATAGCCAAAGGAACGATTAAATTTTTTTTTCTATCAGTTGTCTTATTCTCGTGTCAAAACATTTGAGCCGTTCAGTCTTTCAAGTCACATAGACTTGATTCGATGAGTGATGCACAATCATGTTAGTTAGAATGAACCTTTCAAGATTGAAAATTTTCCAAGCTACGCATTGAAGACTTTCGTTGCCATGCAACCACGTGTTAGACTCTGATGAAAATGCTCAAAATTAATGTAACCACGTGTTAGACTCTAGTGAAAATACAAGAATGATGGATATAATCCAGATTTGTTGATCCACTTTAAAAGAGGATTTTGGTGATCTTTTCACATGATTGGTTAAACTTTTAAAATAATAAATCGTAGTTACATTGGATCTGACAGTTTTTAATGTTTTAACCAATCATGTGAGAGAGTCACGAAGACCCATTTTTGAAGTGGATCAAAAAATTTGTACTTCGATGGATATTAAGTTTGATAATACGATTGCCCTCGTGGAAGAAGGACATAATGGTGATTCCATTTTTTTATATTTGTATTATACTTTTATTTAATTTATCATTGTAATTTGGTAGCCCACATGTCCAATTATAACGATGGAACAAACATTGGGGGATGAAATATTTATTTAAGGGTGAAAACGTAGGACAACCCCAAATGTCATAGTTTTCTTAATTGATATGTCTCCCAATTAAGTGTATGACAATATCGACATGAATAATTTAGTCCATTATTCTTGGAATATATAATGGTCGCCCACAAGTGAATTAGGATTTCTATTTGTGAAGTGTCATTTTGACAAAACTCTAGTTTGATAATATGATATTAGAAATAATCCAAATTTTGTTCAGTAATTAGGTGGTGCACAAAAATCACTACCCTCTATTTTATTTTACTCACAATACCCTTATCTAGCACTCTCTTTATTTCTCTTTTCTCTCTCCTCACACGCGCTTAACATAAAATTTCAATATTTTTTTTCTAATATTAGAACTTATAGAATATATAAAGAATTTTGTTATAAAAAGTTTATGAAAATTGTTTAATAATTGTTTTATAAAAAAAGTCACAAAAAATTATAAAAATGTTTCACAAAAAATACTTTTATATTTATATTAATAACAACAGTAAGAAGTTATAAAAAACTGTTTTATAAAAAAAATAGATGGATAAAAAAATTGTTTTGTATAAGTGTCTTTTATTTATGCTAGTGTATCTCGAAATAAACGGTCTTTTATTTATAAAAAATGCTTCATTAATTTTTTTCAAAACATTTAGGTGTATTTTCTACGGTTAAACAGGTTTGTATCTGTATGTACAAACATTACACATACACACACACACTCTCTCTCTCTCTCTCTCTCTCTCTCTCTCTCTCTCTATATATATATATATATATATATATATATTCAAATGATCTCTTTCTATAAACTTTTTTTAAAAACCTTTTATAAGTTTCTATTTAAATAAAATTAATTATTTTTAATATATAAAAATTGACTTTATTTCAAACATTTATAGTACCCTTTCATAAAATATTTTTTTTTAGAAAATAGTGCTTTTAATGACTTTTTTGTTAAATAGTTTTATTGAACATTTTTATGAATAAAATAAATTTATTTAAATTTGAAATGGATATTTAAAAAAAAACATTTTTTTATCACTTTATTTATGAAACAAATGTTTATAACTCTTTTATTAATTTTTTATAAATAGAAAATCAACTTTTTATGAGACATTTTTATAACTTTTTGTGACTTTTTTATAAAATAGTTTGTTATAACCATTTTATAAAACAATTTTTATAATAAAGTTTAAATAAATATTAACACTAATGAAATAAAAACGTTAAATATTAACATGAATTAAATGTATACAACATTAATATTTTTTAAGCAAGAGGGACAGTACCTCCACGCCTTTTATTAATAGATAATAGGAAAAATAATTTCCTATAAGGCTCATAGAAATAAACAAAAAGCATAATTAATAAAACTTGGGATTTTATAATTAATCCCATTTCCTAGTGGATGTGTTTCCTGCTTTGTCTAGGATGATTATGCGTTTGATGTCCCATTGAAGAGAACTAAACTCTTTAAAAACATTTGAGTGATTATCTTTAGAATCTGACTTTGCCAAAGTATTTGTTGCCCCATTAGCTTGCCTCCAAATGTGATTTATACTACAATCAATGGAGGATAAGGTGATATCCTGCCTAATAAAATACCGGGTGAGCAGTCCTATACCAAATTAAAACAGGAATCCCAGTTGGTTCATCCTTAGCATCACTGTCGAAAACATTTTTAAAACTTACTAACCACCTAGTATTCCAAAAAGCTGGTGCAAAATTTTATTTTTTTAATTAAACAAAACAATAACATGCGGAAAGATAAAATGAGTCATACACCACGACTGGATTAAATCAACGGAATAAATAATAAATGACGAATAAACCATTGGTCACCAAAGTAAATAGTCCAATACAAATATTCAACACCTGAATAAAATAAATCTCAAAACTATACTGAAAGTCTGGGCGACATGACCTACATAAAACTGAAACTAATAAATCATTCCTACTCTAGTAATGAATAAACGATGCATCTAATCCAAGCTCCTGCTAGCATCCACATATGCCGCAGCTCCGTGTCCCTGGAATAGAATATCAAGTCTAGCGTCCTTGTGGCTGGACACGTAAAAGGTTCTAAAAATAGTTTTATAGTAAGGGTTAGAACCCAAAAAAATTCAAAATATTTAGCAAGTGAATTAACTGCAGTAATTTAAAATATATAAATGCGATCCATATTTAAGTTAGTGTCTCACTCTCTTAAGAACATTATCACCCCCTCCACTAATGTGCACACCTAACGATTACCTTAACCCCGCCTAGTTGTACTACCCCGTCCAAATAGTCCTTGTAATCCTCCCTTGCCTTTCCACTCTAAACCGAGTATTATTATCCATGGGTTATAAGTTATCTCACTCATTAACTCAATTAATTTCCTTTAAATAATATCATATAACTGTGACACAAGTTATATAAAACAATTACATCACACACTGTATTATTACCCGCATATAATATTTACTATCATTATATACGTACCTTTACTAAAACATCCACATATAATTCATATGTATATCCATCCCTCTGAGTATACCCTCAGCGGACGATTCCCTCTAAAATGCTATCTCACTAGGTGTGCTCACATAACCTATTTCTCCAAGTTGGAATCGCTCACCAACCTGGCCCAAAATATAAACGTAGTGAAGGCGATCATATTCCCTCCCTAAAAGTGAGATAAACCCCTCACCCATATAGCGGACGCTATGACCTGGGCATATACTCACCCTACTCATCAAGCTAGGGGATTCACCCACATCGCGCAACCTCCCTTGATAGCACTAGAGTATATAACTTAAATAAATATCTAGTCCCTCATATTTAATAGCACACATAAAGAACACACACATATATATACTATCACCACAGCGTATATATATAATATAAATCCCGGCATTACCATGTACTAAAACCCGTAACACTAGACTGTATATTCTCGAGACTATGGTCCGACTCTAATTCAATTAATTCACTCATTAATAATTTATTACTTTCCCGAGTCTATAGTCCAACTCTAATTTAATTAATTCATACTAATCTGAGTCTATGGTCCGACTTTAATTTAATCAATTTACACATTAATTAATTAATACCAATCCGATTCTATGGTCCGACTCTAATCTAATTAATTTACACATTAATTAATTTAACACTTGGTGTCATCCAACCATTATACCCGGACTCGCTCACTTGGCCCGTACCACCGTTAATACCCGATTCTATACATTACCCCATAACTAATTAATTACACATCGATTCATTTAATAACGTAGTGCCACTCAAATACAATATGTGAACATTTTCCCTCGCTCCAAAACCAATACCTATGAATTAATTCCAGAAATTTAATCGTACCGTGACATACAATTATCACCCTCCTACACCCAATTATAATTACCTAAAAATACCAAGATTCATGCCCCTATTTAATTTTCATCATTTAAATTATCCTAAGACCATTTTTCAATAAAAATCTCCATTGTCATTAAAAACTGGCGTCACTGCCAAAAATTTCGGATCATCGATCGATCGATCCCCCTGGGTTGATTGATTGATCGACTAGGTCATCGTCTTTTCCAGCCTTCTGTTTGGATATGGATGAACCCTCTAGATTTTATTCTCATTCCAAACCCTTTCCCAATCACAACCCACATTTCATTTACATAAAATTATATTCTGAACTTCCTAGAAGACTTAACTCATTCATCAATTCCTCAAAATCCCAAACTTTTCCGAATTGGGTCTCACCCGGGTTTGTCCTACGGAGATATGAATTCGTCCCACCGATTCAAAATTTGTCACCAATACTTACTAATTATAACACTACAATTGATTCTATCAAATCCCATATCCATATTCACCATTAGTTTAGTCTCAAATCTACATATACTAATCAAATCCGAAAAACCCCTTTTTAGCTATTTAACCCATAACCAAAATAGATTTTTGATACACATAATATGATATGAATTGATTATCACAATTTAACAAATCATAATAGTTAACCCTTGCCTAGAATCGTTCGTAGAGGCTAATCCATTGTTGTAGAGAATGGTTGACGACGAACACTCACTTTTGACCCTTAATTTGGCTCCAAAAGGTCCCCAATTAGTTGTTGATTTGTTTCCCCTGTCTCTCTCTCAAACCCTTGGTTTAGAGTTGTGTTAAATGTCCTTCAACACTTACCAAATTAGGATTAAAAATCCTAATCTCGTTTTTGGCCACATGGGCCTAATTAAAATGGCCTAAATCACTCCGTGTGGGCCCGCTATGCCCAAAATGCCCCGAGACCCGATTACTACCCCCGAGTACTCTTTTCTGACTATCTCAACCCATCCGGACTCAACCGTACACTTAGAATCGTCATCCGAAATACTTTACAACATTCTCCAATTTTGACCTAAAAAATGCGACACACATTCATTCGGACAATTTACTTACAGTCGCCAAATAATAAATAATTCTTCCCACTAGAATAAATTCTTCAAATCATAAATTTAAATATTTCTATTTCTCCAAAAAATAATTAAATTTTAAATCCTCAAAAATACGGGGTGTTACATACTCCCCCCCCTTACAAAGGAATTTCGTCCTCGAAATTAATATAAGCCTAGTGCTCCAAGCTTCAAATATCACTCTCTAGTCATGTGCCTCTAAGCTCTCTATATCTATCTCTCCCGCTTCTAACTATAAATTACACAAATATGCATTTTAATTAACCAGGGCGCCCATACACCCTGTACCCATGCTTGACCGCACAAAAGTTGCCTTAATTAACCCGGGTGACCGTGCACCCTATCCCCGTGTTTTTCCGCACAAAAGTTACCCGACTATTCAAGGCGTGACCCGTAATATAACTCTCAACCCGTAGTCATATCACATACATATATAATGGCCGGGGTACCCAACCCATGTACTAACGATCAAACATCTCCCAACTTCCAATGTTGCGCTAAGTTTCATGCGTGGGATGTCTCACAAGAGAAATCCAAACAAGGAAGCCCCCGATACACTACTACCTAACATTGTCGGTTTTTGGGATCTGTTAGACCCTTATTCCAAAGTACGTACCCAAAATACTTATCTATTAACACAAAAGCATACACGCCTACTCTTATGCTACAAAAGACAACATAAAATACCGTTCCCTTAATATCACTAGATCTTACGCAAAATAAACCATGAGCTATATGTTCCTGCTTGAAAATAAATCTAACCACCCTGATTCACTTCAGTAAACACCCCTACTTACCGGGATAAGATATGAGAACACAAGACCTCACTAGGTGTCTATCGCAACACACAATACAACATATATACACATATATATATAGGATAGACTCCCTCTCAGGTGATACTTAGTTAAAATCATTCATACCCTGATGTCACGAACACCAAAACTTACCCCCACTATTTAAAATAGTTCAAGTCCATCGCTATGCAGCCGATATTTAAAAAACATCATCTACCCTACTTCCATAATTCTCAAAAGTAGTAACCACTCGCATAATTCAAACCTTCTCTCTGTGTGCACCTCCACTCTCTCATCATTAACACCAAAAGACTCCGCTACCCCATGGAAATTTTTATCTACATACTATGGCTGCTACAGCCAGCGCACCCACTAAATTCGACGTATCCGCGAACTCTAGTGAAAGAAAAAAGATTATATATTGTGACACCCTCACTGTCACCCAAAACATACCCCATGCCCATATGATAAAAGATAATTACCTCCATACTCTAGATGCAATGGATAATCCTCGGGTTCCTGAGCAGCTTCCCCCTGCCCGAACGCACTCATGACTTGTTGTAGTGGCTATACATCCAGGACCTCATCCTGTAGTTGACCCCTACCTCGCTGAAGACAATCTCTCTTCATGTGTCCCGCTTCCCCACAAAAGAAACACCTCTTTATAAATCCCCCTGCCACTGATCACTTCCTTGTTGTCCTTGTCGAAAGTCCTGGACAACCTGTCGATAGCCCCCAGATCTAAATCGCTGGCCTGATTCCCCTCCTAGAAATCCTGCCCCTGATGTCCCCCTATCTGCTGCTCGTACACCCCACTGGTATTATTCCCTCCTACTTTATCTGACTGACTGGGTTCCTAACGAGTGAATTATTCCTCGTGATCGGCCACTGAACGGTCCCCCTAAGTCACCTCACTAAATTTTCTCCTCATTTCAGCCTCGACTGCTGGCAGGAAATACTGGCGGTTGAACCGAACCCAAAACTCTGTAATAGTTAATGTATCCCTTTCCTCAACTGTGGTGATCGACTCCCGCCACTGAAGTGGTGCTCCCACTAAACTAAAAGTGGATAGCATTTACTTTTACACCTCATTGCAATCTACCATGCATAGGTAACACTGGATATCTCTCTTCCATTGACACGCTAGCACCACATCTGAACCCCCTCAAAACTCTGGTGGGTGGACCTTTTGAAAGTCCTCTCGTACTTGCTACCACTCTGACTGCCCCTGGTGGACCTGAACATCCGGTACCACTAACGCTTGTGGATGATCTCGTGGAAAGTACCTTGCCATTGCGATCATCGTCGCTTGAACTGCTTGTGCAACTAATTCAGTTACTTATGCAGCTGAAATCATCTCTAGAAGTTGTTGCGGTAACTCTTGCCCCTGATGAGCCTCCCTAGTCTCATCTCCCCCTGCTGCCCTAGCTTCTCTCTCTCTCTTGGGTGGCATCTGAAATGAGAATCGAAACGTATGAGTTCACCCTCAAATATAAAGTAATTGGCAGAAGAACGTAAATGCACATATGTATAGGAATACAATAATTCTATGATAAGGCTCTACATCAAAGGACACTAAGCTGAAACATGAAAAGCCGCACAAATCCTAAGGACACTCGAACCTGATGCTCTGATACCATCTGTGACACGCCGCCTAATAAAATATCGGGTGATTAGTCATATACCAAATTAAAATAGGAATCCCAGTTGGTTCATCCTTAACATCACTGTCGGAAACCTTTTTAAAACTTACTAACCACCTAATATTCCAAAAACCTGGTGCCAAATTTTATCTTTTTAATTAAACAAAACAATAGCACGTGGAAAGATAAAATGAGTCATACACCACGACTGAATTAAATAAACTGAATAAATAATAAATGCCGAATAAACCATCGGTCACCAAAGTAAATAGTCCAATACAAATATTCAACACCTGAATAAAATAAATCTGAAAATTGTACTATAAGTCTGGGCGACATGCCCTAAATAAAACTAAAACTAATAAATGATTCCTACGCTAGGAATGAATGAACGATCCATCTAATCCAAGCTTCTGCTAGCATCCACATATGTCGCAGCTCCGTCTCCCTGGAATAGAATATCAAGTATGGGGTCCCTGTGGCTGGACACTTAAAAAGTTTTGAAAATAATTTTATAGCAAGGGTTAGAACCCAAAACATTTTAAAAATATTTATCAAGTGAATTAACTGCAGTAATTTAAAATATATGAATGCACTCCATATTTAAGTTAGTGTCGCACTCTCTTGAGGACATTCTCACCCCTCCACTAATGTGCACACCTAACGATTACCTTAACCCCACCTAGTTGTAATACCTCATCCAACTAGTCCTTGTACTCCTCCCTTTCCTTTCCACTCTAAATCAAGTATTATTATCCATGGGTAATAAGTTATCTCATTGATTAACTTAATCGATTTCCTTTAAATAATATCATATAACTATGACACAAGTTATATAAAACAATTACATCACACACTGGATTATTACCCGCATATAATATTTACTACCATTATATACGTACCATTACTAAAACATCCACACATAATTCATATGTATATTCATCCCTCCGTGTATACCATCACCAGATGATTCCCTATAAAATGCTATCTCACTAGGTGTGCTCACATAACCTAGTTCCCCAAGTTGGAATCGCTCACCAACCTGACCCAAAATATAACTGAAGTGGAGGTGGTTATATTCCTTCCCTGAAAGTGAGATAAACTCCTCACCCATATATCGGACGCTATGACCTGGGGATATACTCACCCTACTCCTCAATATAGGGGATTCACCCACATCGCGCAACCTCTCTTGATAGCACTAGAGTATATAACTTAAATAAATACCTAGTCCCTGATATTTAATAGCACACATAAAGAACACACATGTATATATACTATCACCACACCGTATATATATATATATATATATATATATATATATATATATATATATATATATATATATATATATATATATATATATATATAAAATAAATCCCTGCTTTGCCGTTTACTAAAACCCGTAACGCTAACTTCTATATTCCCGAGTCTATAGTCCGACTCTAATTCAATTAATTAACTCCTTATTAATTTATTACTTTCCCGAGTCTACAGTCCAACTTGAATTTAATTAATTTAAACATTAATTAATTCATACTGATTCGAGTTTATGGTCCGACTCTAATTTAATTAATTTACACATTAATTAATTAATACCAATCCGATTCTAATCTCATTAATTTACGCATTAATTAATTAAATACTTGGTGTCACCCTACCATTATATCCGGACTCGCTCATTTGGCCCGTACCACCGTTAATACCCGATTCTATACTTTTCCCCATAACTAATTCATTACACCTTGATTCCTTTAATAGCGTAGTGCCACTCAACTACAATATGCGAACCTTTTCCCTTGGTCCAAAACCAATACCTATGAATTAATTCCCGAAATTTAATCATCCTGTGACATACAATTATCACCCTCCTAAACCAAATTACAATTTCCTAAAAATACCAAGAGTCATGCCCCTATTTAATTTCATCATTTAAATCATCCCAAGACCCTTTTCAATAAAAATTTCCCATGTAATTAAAAACTGGCGTCACTGCCAAAAATTTCGAATCATCTGGGTCGATCGATTGATCGACTAGGTCATCGTCTTTTCCAGCCTTCTGTTTGGATATGGATGAACCCTCTAGATTTTATTCTCATTCCAAACCCTTACCCAATCACAACCCACATTTCATTTACATAGAATTATATTCTGAACTTCCTAGAAGACTTAACTCATTCATCAATTCCTCAAAATCCCAAACTTTTCCGAATTGGGTCTCACCCGGGTTTATCCTACGGAGATATGAATTCGTCCCACCGATTCAAAATTTGTCACCAATACTTACTAATTATAATACTACAATTGATTCCGTCAAATCCCATATCAATATTCACCATTAGTTTAGTCTCAAATCTACATATACTAATCGAATTCGGAAAACCCCATTTTAACTATATAACCCATAAGCAAAATAGATTTTTGATACACATACTATGATATGAATTGATTATCATAATTTAAAACATCAATACAGTTAACCACTTGCCTGGAATCGTTCGTAGAGGCTGATCCGTTGTTGTAAAGAATGGTTGATGACGAACACTCACTTTTGTCCCTTAATTTGGCTCCAAAAGGTCCCTAATTGCCTGTTGATTTGTCTCCTCTGTCTCTCTCTCAAACCTTAGGTTTAGTGTTGTGTTAACTGTCATTCAACACTTCCCAAATTAGGATTAAAACTCGTAATCCCGTTTTTGGCCACATGTGCCTAATTAAAATGGCCCAAATCACCTCGTGTGGCCCCGCTATGCCCAAAATGCCCCGAGACCCGATTACTACCCCTAGTACTCTTTTTTGACTATCTCAACCCATCCGGACTCAACCGCACACTCAGAATCATCATTTGAAATACTTTATAATATTCTCTAATTTTGACCTCAAAAATGCGACACACAATCATTCGGACAATTTACTTAAAGTCGCCCAATAATAAATAATTCTTCCCACTTAAATAAAATAACCAAATCATAAATTTATGTTTCTCCAATTTAAATATTACTATTTCTCCCAAAAATAACTAATTTTTAAATCCTCAAAATTACAGGGTGTTGCAGATAACATATATGAAGAAGATGATATCAAGTTCCTTATAGCCCAAGGAACATTACTCTTATTGAGAATAATGTCGATCAGGGATTTAGAGTCAGATTTTATCCCTATGTTATTAAACACCAAGCTGATACAATGTTGAATATCGATCTATAATTCTTTTTCTTCTACATAGAGAGAACTTAGAACACTAAGAGACTAACTAACGCCTACAATGAATTGGTCGTTACACCCTCTTATAACCCCTCCAGCTCCACTCATACCTAGATTACCTGTTGATTCCCCATCTACATCCAATTTTATCCTTCCTTCAGAAGGTTTAGACCACTTGGCAATTAAGTAAAAAGGATTCTTAGGACTTAATTAGATGTTGAACTAGTTAATACTGAACTTATCATCCACTGTAACTTTATCTTTAAAGGAAAAGTTAATGACTACATCTCTTATTCTTTTCCAGAAATTTTGAATGATCTCTTGACTTTCGATAGGAGAGTTCTCAAAGAATTTACTATTCTTAGATTTCTATAGTTCCCAATTAATTAGAATAAGTAGAGTGTGATAAATGAACTATTGGTGATCTCTTTTAGGCATAGAAAGTAACAAATATATTAACATGTCTCAATGAGACAAGTAGTTCAACTTCACTCCTAGTTTGTCACCGTAAAACTCCCAGGCCTCTATCGCAATGGGTCTATTGAGGAAGGAGTGGTGGATATATGCTTCAGCATTACCAAAATATATTCATATAAAATCTAATCTAATGCCATGTTTTTGGAATTCTGAATCAAGGGGAACAACATGGTTTAATAATGTCCACTTGAATAAAGAAATTTTGGTGGGGTAGTGTTTGTACCAAGTTAGTTTCCAACTCATTGATGATGCATTATGTTTTCTGTTGATCTCCATAGTTGATTTAAATTTGAACTCCCCGTCATCAGTAGTTATCCATACTAGGTTATCATCAATGATGCTCAGGTGTTTACTAGATGTGTATTGCACATTTCCAATTCTTTTCATAGTGGGAGAGGCATATGATCCACTAAACAAATTTCTCTTATACTTTTGCAACATAAATTTAGCCCATAATCCTCTTTTTTTCCTCAATTTCCAGTACAACTCAAGGACATTCACCCTAACAATTTCTTCTATACTTCTACACTATAACCCACCTCCTTCATAAGGTAAGAAGATAGCATCCTAACTAAGACAGTTGTGAGAACTGCTTTGGTGGCTTCGTTCCCACATGAATTTATTAAGAAGATAATGGGTTCTAGTGATAACAGCTTTGGGAGAATTAAGAGCTTCTAAGGTGTAACAAAGGATGGATCTTAGGAAATGCCTAATCAAGATTATTATGCCCCCTTAGGACAAGAATTTTGAATGCCATTTTTAATTTTATCTCTTATAGCTTATAACAGGTTGAGAAGAAGGATATTTTATTCCTTCCTTTAGATATTGGACATCGAAGGTATTTGATTGCTAGACTTTTATGGGAAAGTCTAGTGAAGTTGCCTATATCTAGTCTGATATTAGCTTTTGTGTTGGGATTAGTGGTGAAAGTAATGTTAACTTTATTAATTTTCTGCCTAGACATCTTTTCATACTTTTTAAGGAATTTAAACAGGTTTCTCAGAGACTTCTTTGCCCCATTAGAGAAAATAATCGCATGATCTGCAAAACTTGAGTGTGAAATAAGAAGGCATCCTTGAGGATGATAAAATGGCTTTACTTTACCTTACTTCAAAAGATTATCTGTTCCTTTACTTAACTTCTGTTGTAATGACAAATAAACATTGAAGACAAGGAGTTTCCTCGTCTAAGGCATCTAGAGGGTTTGAAGAATCCTGTTATTTCCCCACTTCCAAGAATTAAGAACCAATTATTGAAAATCAATCTCCACACCACACCTATGAAGAATTTACAAATTCCAAAATGTCTTAAAACAGTGGTTGTGAAGAACTATGACACTCTATGATATGTATTTTCCATGTCTAGTTTGATGATGATGTTTGAACCATAGGACTTCTTTACCAAACTTTGACTGAATTCCTACGCAATAAGGATGTTGTCTATTATTTTTCTTCATTTAGTTAAACCACCTTGTTTAGGGGATATCATAGTAGGGAGGATGGGATAAAGTCTAGAGTTGATGATTTTATTGATAATGTTTTATGAGAAATTACAAAGGCTAATAACTTAGCATTAGTTGCATTTAGTTGGATTTAAAAATTTTGGGATGAGAGTAATGGAAGTATTAGTATAGTAAAATAGAAGTTATGAACCTGTAAAGAAAGAATCAGTGGTTCTAACAAGGTTTTTTTTAATAACATGCCAAAATCTCTTATAGAATATACCTCCAAATCCACCAGGTCCTGGAGAGACCTTTTCATTTAATTCTACTATTTCTAGATGAATTTCTTCTTCAAGAGGAAAGGAATTTAAAAGACTATTTTCTTCAATAGTGTTAATTTTAGGAACATAGTCAATGAGAGGGGAGTTATTGATAAAGCAGTCTGAGGTGAGGTATGATTGGAAATGGGAAATAAAAACTTCCTTGATGGTTTCCTTTTTATCCAACACCTGATTATCTTCATTTAGAACTCTATATGTCACTACTATTCTTTTTATGGTTATAATATAAGAGTGAAATAATTTAGTATTTAAATCTCCCTCTTTGAGATTTATCTTTAATTTTTTATGCTAAAAGGTCTCTTCATTTTTTAGGGCTAAGTTCAATGTTGCTTGAGTCTCCTTCATAATGGCTCAATTGAATTCAGTGAGGTCTTGGATAGCAACTCATTTTCTCGGTATTTGACACCTTGGAAAATATTCTTAAAAGAATTTATTCTACTATTTAAGATCCCATTCCAGTCTCTCAAGTTGTTATGAATTTATTTTAAGGGGGTACCCAGAACATCTTCTACCCAAGACTTTACGATCACTTCTTCAAGTTATGGGTTAGAGCACCACATCTTTGGCAATTGAAAACCACTTGGATACTAATCCATTATAGTTTGAATGGAAAGGACAGGAGGATTATGGTCTAAACAATTTATATTCAGATAAGTGAGAGATGTTTTAGGGAACTATTTTAACCATTGTAGTTTTACGAATCCTGAAACAAGTCTAGCTCATATTAAATTATCTTCCTTTATATAATTTCCCCAGTTAAATTTTGAACCCAAGAAACCAACATATGTTAGGACATAACTTGCTATAGACTCATTGAAATCCTGAACTGAAATCAATATTATTTCCCATATTAAAGTCACCTATGAACAAATTAGGAGAGGAGGAGTATGTGTTAGAAATATTCTCCATTTTAGACCACAATGAAGACGTTCTTGTCAAGTACATTTGAGACCACAAAAAGATTACAACACTTTCACTGTTAGAAGTTGATCGTCATTATGTAGTAAAGAGACTTTTATTTCACATTTCTAGAAGAACAAAGTTTTGTTTGATTAGTTGTGTACACGAACCTCAAAGTTCCATTTCATTTTACAAATATCCATCTTCTCCTGATCGATTTTAGGCTTAAGGATTGCTATTGCTGGTAGCTTATGAATTGTTTAAATTTTTTTTAATCCTTCTATAGGTGGATTTATTACCCACTCGTCTTATATTCCAACATATAAAATTGACCATTTAGAAGAACAAGGCTGAGAGTTAATGATAAACTTGAGTCTGACCTTATTGTCCTTTAAAACAGAAGATCTTGAGGAGAAATCTTTTTTTTTTGAGTTTGCAGCTAATATCCCGAGGCAAAGAGAGGAGCAAACTGAACAACCTCTACATGTAACTTCTTCATTGTTTATTTCTTTCTTCTTGGATGTTTTTCATCTTTTTATCAAGAAAATATGCAAAAATTAATATCTCTTCATGCATGGGGACTGGGATCTTGGATTTATTTTCTGGTTCTGAGAAATAGTCATCATCTTATATCTCACTTTTCTCTATTTATGGAAGGGTTGTTTCCCTTGGAGAGAGTCTACAAGTCTCTACTATCATAATTTCATTACTTGAAATAATATTATGATGGATTTTCTCAATTTGACTGGACATGTTTTCTTTAATATCATTAGTTTTATCTTAGGTCTTTAATGAGTTTAGTAGGTTTGTAATCAATGTAGTAGTTCCTTCATCTTCCATGTGATCTATATTTTATTGAATCTTGATTTAGTTGGGATGTAGATAGGGCTCATATGACATGGCATCAAAAACTATTTGGTCAACAACAATATATTCATGGATAGTTAGGTCTGTGATGGGAGCATTGATGTTTTGAGGTTATGGTTTTGCGATGTGTTTAGGTTGTGTTGGTTGAGTTTTAAGGTATTTTGGGAGCTTTTTCAGGGTTTGGTAATATACAACTTTCTTTATCATGGACCATTTTTATAAATTGATTGCAAAACTTATAAATATTTTCATATATAATAATCTACCAAAAATCACTCTCCCCATAAAGTATCCAAAATCGGTTAGGGTTATCTTTAAGAAAGTTAAGTTGAATATAGATTCTTGAAAGGCTTGGTCTCATTACAGAGACTGTAAAGGCATTAATTTAAGTTTTACGTATGAGTTTGGAAATGGAGTGAAAAGAAGCCTTTGCAAACAAGTGGATTGGGAGGTTAGGGAAGTTAATCCAGACTAGTGTTAATGGAATTTCCTTTTGGGGTTTAAAATTTGGAATCCACTTCAATGTCCCCGTTAGATATGTTACAATGTATCATTGGTCACACAACCATAAGAAAACATAGTCTTTTTCATTGTTCAAACTAATTAGGACAAGTTTGGGATCTATAAGAGTAATGGAGTATGATTCTTTTGAAGAGAATAGGAGCAATGTTTCGTAATGATATCCATTGATGATCTACAATGCGAAAACTTCCATATAATGGAAAGTTTGAATGGTTTGGTTGGGGTTTATATATCATCTTTTATGAAAATAATTGTAGGTTCTCCTTTGTAGGTGGATGGATGTTTCGATTGATTTCTTTCGAAGATGAATAGGAAGCAGTACACTTGCACAAGACATGTTCCAAGGGTTAGGATCTAGAGGTTTGGGAAGGTAGTTTTGATTATCATTAAGAATTGGCATGGAGACCATGCAAACCCTAGAAAGAGGGAAAATATGGATGGAGTTAATTTTTGTTAAATATGTTTATTCAACACCAAAAATACAACCTAAATGTGTTTGTTAACGTTGTGTTGAATTTGTTGAATAAACATATTTAACATCAATGCTCCCACAAATAAACACCACAAATTCAACACAAATTCTAGATTGATGGTTATTCAACATATATTTCCCTACACAAATTCTAGATTGATGGTTATTCAACACAAATTCTAGATTGATGAATCATCTCATAAACGATGAATGCCTTATCTTTGTGGGAATCTTATGGTGATGGAAATATCGTAGTTAGAATATTTAGAATCTTCAAAACAAAGTAACCATTTTTCTGTAGGGAAATATATGCTAAACAAAGGAATGTTTTTTTGCAAGTTAGGGTTTTTAATGAAAAACTTTCTAGGATTTGGAGTATTGATATCAACTGAAAACTCCTACCTATCGGTCATGGCTATTACACTCCCCAGTTCCCTTCAAAAGAGATAAAAACATCCACATGTGCACGTGGTGCAGTTGATTTGGAGCTTCGTATCTTGAAATTATCAAATTCGTCTCCAAGATTTAATCCATTGGAGCAAAGAATATCTCCTGCTAAAGTCTCGATTAGGTTTGTGGGGATCGACATTAAATATTGGATGCCAAAACTCCTTTTTAAGATTGATAGAAATTTGGGAAATCCCATAAAAATTGACCAACAACCTTTAGACAAATCATTGGGCCATTTTTTAAGGGTCTTGGTTGACATGGTAATTATAAAAAGTATGGCAACATAAGTTTTGATTAAACATATGGAGTTTGTTTTGAGCAAGAAGTGGAATACAAAAATCTCCCTCCAAGATGCTCCCACTATAGAATCAGTGGTCATTAGGATACTAACTATCGAATAGTTAGATGAATCCAAGTTGATGGGATTGATTTAAACAAGCAAAAGCCTCTTAAGATAGTTGATAAAGAAAGAGGAAGATCCAAGTCCAAGAATAAAGGGAGGTATAGATCCAAGTAGGTATATAAGCAAAAAAAATTCTCTGGATCCGAGAACATCTAGGCCCACGGATAATTCTAGAGAGGAAAACATAGTTGGGAATAAAGCGGAGTCATCAAATCATCCGATGCATACTCCTATAATTACTGTTAATAAGATTGATACCTGCCAAATAAATGAAGATTTTATGCTAGCTTTAGCCCCATTTATGAATTATGGGATCAATTCCTCTCCTATTGTTATACAAGAAAAGAATGATATCAATCCAATAAATTACACTGGGAGAACTTCTTGTGACAATCTTATGGAGGATGAGTGAAAAGAAAGTAAGAATACTCTGATACCACTTAAAGAGAGTGGAAGGCACTGACACCACTATGAGAATGTGAAAATAAATGTTCTCGACAAGGATGGTAAGAAACAAAGATTCCAAATTTTAATCTCAATCAATTTTATCTTTCTAACCCAAACATACATTTATGTGATAAAACAAATAAATCAAACCAAACATCAAAAAAAGAAAAAGTTTCAGGAAAAAACTCGTTTCGGGTAAAACATTTTATTTCACTAATACATTTTTCAAATCTTAACTTACAACCTTATGAGTGAAATACATCCCTACGAATCTCTTGCAGGTGACTTTCGTGTTCTTTAGCAATGATTCTCTTAAGAACCATAAAAACATCAGTGTTCCCTCACCCTCAACCTTCGTCTTCAGCAGTGAACCCCTCAGATTCCACAAGTCAGCCATGGAAATGCCTTCTCCACAAAGGTGTATGTAGAATACAATAAAATTTTCTATGGTTTAAACGAATTCACAAGAACAATTTTTAGGATGTATGTTGTGAAATGAAAAGTATTTTAAAAACCTAAACAAAGAAGAACTTTTGCAAAAGATACGCAGAAATGGATCTCGCAAAAGTCTTAAGAAATCTGAACACTAAATAGGTATTTATAGGACATTCACAAATTTAAAGGCGACGACTTGTTTGAACAAAATTCCAGGCTCGTTCGAACTAAAAAGGAAATTCATTTGAAGGAAATAAGATCTCGTTTGAACGAAACACAACTCTCTTTCAAACCAACTCCAAACGACCTTCTGTCGAGTCAAAACAATACACCCTTGTTCGATGCTCATTAGATAAAACTATGAACGACCCATCTAACGAAAACCAATTCTCATTTGAACAAGATTTTTATCTCATTTGAACGAGGTTTTAAAATCAAAAATATTTTTCTTTTCTTTTCTTTTTTTAAATTAAAAAGCCTAGTTCATTTTTTATAAAGATAAACATCCCAAAAATAAAGAATGTGAATTAATTTAAACTCTAAGTTACTTTATACCTTTATGGGATGTCGGGAATTCATCAAACTTAGAGATTCTCGAGTTCGATTCGTCATGACGGTGCGTGAAAATTTGTAACGGGATACGCCAAAACTAGCCTAAAATATAAAAAGGCCTATACTATGAACAATATTAGAAAAAATGTTATTACAAATATCCTCCTTTAGCTATTCCAGTCCAAAACAAACAATCATAACCGAACACCAAATTAAAATAAAAAGTCTCCTATGAAAAAAATCTTACTACCCTTCCTAACCCTAGAATGAAACAACATAAGGTTCTTTCTCTACAAACTTCTTCTTCTTCCCTTACACAAAAATTGTCTCCATCCGTATGTCTTGAATTTCACTTTAAGTACCTACACACATGAGAAAAAAATGTATTCCGTGACGCTACATCGAGTTTGAAATAAAATAAAGCTCATACAAAAAAATCTCCCCCATAAATCAAACTCATCAAATCTCACTTTTTAATTTGCTCTCTCCCTTTTTTTATCCGAAATAGACAAAAAAGTAGAAACATAGGCATGAAATGTGAATCGTCACATAAATGAATAAGATACCATCACAAAAGATATAAATCAAGCATGTGAAATGATAATCTCAAAGTCAAACACAACCAACTATTTTTGAAATTTTTTAATTTTTCCAAAAAAATTAATAAATTCACAAATATAACATACAATACAATATATAATATATGCAAAATATGTTAAAGAAGATCCGGAACACATATATAGGTATAAATGACCACAAAACATAATTCTTACACACTAGCATAGTATCGATGTGTCTAAATGTGTGGAATGGAATGAATGAGTATGAATTAGATACAAATAAATTATAACCCAAATACTCAAATATGTTCAAGAAGTTCTAATGACCACAAAATTTTATCAAACTAAGCTTTAGCCTCAAGTGAAAAATAAAGATCAACTTAATAAACAAAACAAGCACAATGCACACAAGCCTAGATTATTGATGAATCTACAAATCAATAGTGTCATGGCAAAATAAGCATATTAGGATTTATTGTGCAAACCTGTTGATCTTCAACTAAACTCCATAGAAAAAACATCTATCATATTTTTTATTCTTTTATTTTTCTTTTAAAGTGGTTTATTTTGCAAGATCAAACAAAGTAACCTATGTTGGCCCCTTTTTGGCAAATTTTTACTCTTTTCTTACCTTTATTTATTTATTTATTTTTTAAAATTAAAATCCATGTTCGTCTTTTATAAAGAAAAACATCCCAAAAATAAAGTCTGCAAATTAATTTAAACTCCAAATTTTTTTATACCTTAACGGTATATTGGGAACTCTTTAAACTTGGATATGCTTGAGTTCAGTTCCTCGTGACAGTGTGTGACGATTTGTAATGGGATACACCAAACTAGCCTAAAATATAAAAAGGCGTATACTATGAACAATATTAGAAAAATTACTCTTACAAATATACTCCTTTGGTTATTCCAGTACAAAACAAACAATCATAACCGAACACCAAATTAAAATAAAAAGTCTCTTATGACAAAAATCCTACTACCCTTTCTAACCCTAGAGCGAAACGACGTAAGGTTCTTTCTCTTCAAACTTCCTCATGACGGTGCGTAACGATTTGTAATGGGATACACCAAACTAGCTTAAAGTATAAAAAGGTCTATACTATGAACAATATTAGAAATTTTTTTCTTATAATGAGGATGCTCATTTAGAGGAAAATGAGAATTATGGCATTGGGGGAGTTAACAATTTAGTGGATTTAAAAATGGATAGAGAACTAGAATATGTCCAAACAATGTGTGTCCATCCTTGGGCTATGAGATTGTTACTACTTCAATGGATAATGTGGGCTTTTGCTTGCCCAACTTGGGAAAAGATCATGCATCTACATTTGTGGATAATAAGGGATACTCACAAGTACTTACCAGCTCCTAGAAAAAATATTGAAGTCTCAAATCAAAAGGGAAATTAGAGCATAGGTTAGTTAGAATTTAAGGAGTAGTATATTTATCTCCTTTAAATGAGGCTTATTTATCGGAACATAAGGGTATTGGTCAACTCCCCATCCAAATATTTGCTCTAGTCTTGGGTTTCTCAATACAAGCCAGATTTTGTTTGCATTGGTGAACCCAGAGTGAGTTTCAATTTGCGTTATAAAAAAAATTAATTCTTGCAGTATGAATGTTCTTGTTATTACTAATAAGTCATGCTTACAATTTACTCTTTGGGTTTTTCACTGTAATAGACTTCAAGATATAATATGTGGTTGGGAATTCTTCTTAGCAAATCATTTTTTCTACTAAACTAGGTGATATTAAATAATCGTTATCATTGTTTATGGGGAGGGGGCTAACGCGCTAAACTTTTGTACGGAAGTAACTTATGTTGAATAAACTTAATTTACCTACGAGTTACGATTTCTGATTCAAGGGGGGATTAATTTAAACTTTTCTTAAATTGTTAACTAATTGATTAACTAAGAAAAAATATAATTAGTCAATTTTAGCCCAACTTATATTATCTTGATCTAAGCAGAAATTTTAAAACAGATAATATAGAGATTCAATTATTAGGTGAGTTTCTAATAATTTACCTACATTTTCATGTTGGGTATACATGCAAAAAATACTTCACACGACTATTTGTTTAATGTCATAAAAACCCATCCCTTGGGAAAAATGACGGGTCCTTCTAAGGATCAAAACCTAAATACTTCCACTAAAAAAAATAGGAATGAGTTACAAACAATAAAAAAGACTTGTAAACTACTATACCTAGCCTCTCCCTGGTTGCTCTTTTGATCTCGTCTTTAACTTGTCCTTGCTACTTTGCATTCTTCACTTCTTAGCGTCTCCCTCTTGCTTTCCTCAGCACAGGAGCTACGCAATGCCTAAGTGTTTAATTTCTAGTGAAGTGTTGTGTTGTGTGTTATTATACAATGACACACACACACACACATACACACACACGCGCGCACTTAATGATATAAACCAAATGATATGCAACAAATCACGTATCCTAAATATCCTTTTAGGTCTTATATTCCTTCTGTTAAGTCAAGCCTTCCTGACTTGAAATAATTTTAGATAAATTTGTTTTCAAATATTGAACACTCAGACTTGTTCAAATATGTATACAATTATAATATGTGCCTAAGTGGGTAATAGTGTAATAAGTGAGTGCACATAATTATATGAAATGAAAATGATCAGTCCTGAAATCGCTAAGCAACATGTTATGCAAATATAAGTAATAGAAAGTACACACTCAATATCAAGTACACAAATATTTGAGTTAATAAAATATATATCAGAATATGCGTAAGTCAAATATACAAACAAACATTGGTTTTCTCAGAATATGTTTAGATTAAAATAAGGTTCCAACTATTCTAATTACGTGTCCTTTTTCACATTAGTCCAAAAGTTCTAAATAGGTCAAGATTCACATTCCTTTGTCCAAAATAGTTCCAATAGGTATTCAGTTCAATCATGGGATATACGGATATTCAAGATGCGTGTTCTTTACAAATTAATACTTAACAACCTTAGGTTTAAACTTCCAAAGCTTTTATATATCAGATCTGAATGAAATTAACACAAAAAATTCTTAGTTCGATTTAAAACAATTTTTTTTTTAAATAATATGAACTCAGAAGCAAAAACGTGAATCGTGTGTGATTTTTGTGTTTCAAAATTTTGCACAAAAATGATCTAAGACAGGTATAAAAGTTATAGTGTGTGACTTGTGTGTTTTGTACTTAAAGTCAAATATAGAACAAGAAACTATATAAACATGACATAGACAAGAAATCAGACCTAGAATATGATTTAGAGATCTAAACAGTTTCAATCACTTCAGTGTGCATACCGTGTGTGATTTAGGTATCTAAACACAAGACTAATGCATGCAACAGTCATTAACACGGATCTTGAAAAAATCCAAAACAAATACATCAATATTTAACACTACGCACACTAATAAAGATCTATGAAAAAAATATCTAAACATATACAAAGATGAGAGGAGTTTCACTTACAAAAGAATTTAATCTAGAAAAATCGAAGTGAAATCAAGAGTATTAAACAACCTTGAAGGCACAAAGCAAATCGATGTGTAGAAATTATGGTCTAACACACACACACTCTCTCCCTCTCTTGAAATAAATTCGACTGAGTTTTGGTATGGTTTTTATTTTCTCAGCCATTTTAAAATGAAGACCCATAGTCTCTATTTATAGACAAGTGAACAGGGTTGTCATTGGTCTCTACAAATGAGACATGGATTGTAAAATCAACATAGCATCCGTAGATAAAAATTTGATCGCAGGTTCATGAAAGAAACACAAAACTATGGTCACATGGATAACAACTATAACCCACAGATGAAAACTTTGTGCCAAAACCATGTGTTGTGTTATAACCATTGGAGCAATAAGATAAGTGTAAATAATACATGTATAATACGTGTTCAAAATCAGGTATAAAACATGTATGGCAAGCATATAATCAGCAGGCATTAACATTAATAATAAAACCAATATAACACAAAGGTTTAAATAACAATTTTAGATAGATTTCAAGGCATTTTAATTCAAAATAAATAAAAAAAAATCCAAAAGAAATATGAGAAAAACTCATAACAATATTTACAATGTTTTTACATACAAAGATATTATTCTTACAATTTTACTCCCTTTCTTCGTAATTTAAATTAATTGCACCAACAAATTTAAATTATGAATTAGTTTGATTGACTTGATTTAAAAATGCTTTAAAATTATTTTACGATCCTTTTTAAGCACAAACACAAATCATGAGATATGATGTAATGTAATGCAGTGTTATGTAATGTATCCTATGTGACCTATAAAATATTCTTATGAGCCAATTTGCAAGGGTGTGAGAGACTACCTTTACGATAACTGATTTGAGCCAAATTCTGAATTCTAAGACATGGGGTTAACTGAATAGAGGGAATGTCATAGGTAAACCAGACTAAAAAATACAAAAAATATCTTGTCAAAATTCAAGTCCAACTTCATGAAAGTCTATATTTCTAAACACCACGAAATACGTAACCCTAAGGGTGTTCTATATAGGGACCTTCAATTTATGCATCTACTGACTACATCATTAGAAGACATCTATAGGAGGCCCTTGAACTGTTGAGCATAAAATTTGAAGACCTTTGGATGGCTATAGGTGAATTTAATTGTATTAAAGGCACCCATGAATGAAAAGATCATCGTTTTCCTTACGCAGGACCTATGATAAAGTTTAATAAAATGATCAATAATTGGGAGCTTTTACAAGTTGGCTCAAATGATCTGTCTTACACTCAAAAGCTGAGTATTCATTATAAGGTAGAAAGAAGCTTGATAGATCTTTGTGTAACAACAAATGGTTCACTATTTGAAGTGATATTTCTTGCAATGGGATGCCCAAAATTCTTTCTGACCATCGCTCTATCATGTTTCAAATCGTGACTTTTAGCCTTTCAGGAACTAAATCGTTTAAATTGTTAAGTACATTGACTAATTACAAGAATTTTAATTACTTAGTTAGAACTTAGTGGAATAATATCTCTTCTTTTGGTTGCCCAATACATATTAAAACAAAATATAACGCAAATGAATTTTGTTTGGAATAACTGGAACAATGAAGTTTTTGGCAGTATTCATGAGAAGTTACTCAAAGTGAAATAGTATATGTGGAAAATACAATTGGAGATAGAAGAACTGGGTCATTCTCAGAATAGAGAACTGCTTGAAATCAAGGCACAACACAATCTAGCAGAAGATCTCAAAGTTCAGGAAATTTTTTTAGAGAGACAAAGCTAGAATAAATGGTTTGTAGATGGTGACCGATGCATGGAGTTTTTTTCATAAATATGTGAAGCATAGAAGGGCTATAAACCATATATCTCAGTTAAAACTGAAGGAAGAGTTATAATAATCACGAAGGAATTAGCAAACACATTATTAACTACTATGAAGATATTTATAGTGTTGAATTATCGACTTGTGATAACGTTCTAATTGATGAAGTAATTCATAGTTTAGTTTCTTATGGCATAGACCTACTGAAAGCCATTATAATTGGATACGTAATCAAATCCACTATATTTGCATAGATCCAAAAGCTTCTCTTGGGCCAGAGGGGTTTAGAAAATTTTCTTTCCAGATATGTTACGAAATTATTAAAAAGGATGTTTGCACAGACATTTGAAGTTTTTTTTTAGAATAAATGGATCCACCTAGGGTTTAATTCCAATAACATAACCCTCATTCCTAAAGTTAATGAAGTTGATTCAATCTCTTTATTTAGGATAATTTCTTTGGAAAATTTTTCTTTCAAGATTATAATAA
Source organism: Sambucus nigra (assembly GCA_949130495.1). NCBI lineage: Eukaryota > Viridiplantae > Streptophyta > Magnoliopsida > Dipsacales > Adoxaceae > Sambucus > Sambucus nigra. The sequence continues at coordinate 593,419,069 of OX422208.1, forward strand.
AAGTCTTTTTCCAACCGAATGAAGAAACTCATCCCTTATATTCTCACACCAGATCACCATCATTTTATATCAGGGAGAAGCATTATTCATTTTATATCTTTTTCGTCAAAAAATTTCAATTTTCTTAACTATAATTATTTGGGAAGGACTATTGTCATCAAGTTTGACATCACCAAATCTTTTGGCATAATAGAGTGGAACTATATTCTAAAATCCCATTAACGTTTTGGATTTTGTGAAACTTTTATCAATTGGAATTAAACCATTTTCAAGTCTGCCAGATTATGAATCCTCACAAAGGGTTCTCCTTATGCTTATTTTTCTTTTACTAGAGAAATTATTAAAGGGGGCCCTTTAACCCCTTTGTTGTTTTGCGTTGGAGAAGATGCGCTTAGCAGGGTCATTTCCCAACATGTCATGAATGAAAAAATCCATAATATTTCATCTCCCAAAAGTTTTAAAACTCCATCATACTTAAGTTATGCTAATAGTATTATGTTTTTCTATAGAGGGAATATTCATTCCGTTCATAATATAATGGATTTTTTTTTATAGATATGTTGCTTCCTCTTGCCAACTAATCAATAAGTCTAAGTGTTCAATTTTCTTTAGGAAAGTTTTTCTGAATTGGAGGAAGGATATATGTGATTTTCGTAGCATGAAAGAAGGGAAATACACATTCAATTATTTAGGGGTGTCTATTTTTTAAGGTAAACCTAGATATGTTTACTATCAATAGCTTGAGGATAAAGCCAAAAGTAAATTTGAAAGTTGGAAAGGTAAAACGTTATCAATGGAAGGAAGACTTCATCTTTTCAAAGAAGTGGTTTAACTGATGTTGCTGTATATATTCTTCATATATAAATGGATGAAAACTGTTTAAAAAAAATTATTTATTGATGCGTTGCTTTCAATGGAATGGTTCCACGTCTAAGAAAAAACACTTATATTTGTATCTTCGAACAAGGCTTGTCTACTTTCAAAGGAAGGAATCTTCTTGAATGTGATAAATCTAAATGAAATTAACATGGCTTCCATTGTAAGGGCGAGATTTATAATGTTGATTATGTTTTTTAGCTTGACATATTCTACTGAACCTCTATATCATCATGTACATTCTCAAGAGCTTCAAGTGATGACAAGTTAGTTATCGACGCGATAATCAAAGATCAAATAGTTGAGATCATCACTACAATTATATGGGGAAGGTATCCGAGGTTGATTTTGTGTAATCAAACTATTTAAGTGTATTTTTAAAGTGTTTGAAAACATAAAATATTTTTTCAAAATGTTTTTAAAATATTTTTGGAAAATTTCAAAGTCGTTAGAACGACATTGGATGTCATCTGAAGGATTAGACGTTCCTTGTTAGAATAGATTTGAAGGAGACTTTGAACGATATCGATTTCCGAAAACTTTGGTCGCTTTGGAATCTCGTTGCAAAGTTTATTTAATGGGTGTTCGTACGAGATAGGGTACTTCGTTCGAATGAGTTAGAAACAAATTAATTTTTACATGATTTCAAATGTAATTTTTCAAGTTTATATCTCTTCGAGTTTATCTCCTTATATGTAGAGATAAGAGCTTCTGATTTATGTCAAGACTTTTACACATCTTTTAGTGATCAAACACTTTTTTTTTAAATCTAAACCCCTTCAATGTTTTTAGACCGCTTTATTAAACCTTGAAGAACACTCCATATGTTACAATCCATCTGGAGTTAATTCTTCATTGTTTAAGATAGGAAAGGAGTATCTTAAGTCTACTCGGTTGACATCGAGGCAAGTGGACCTTGCTATGTGGGCTGTTGTTAGATCTTTATTGTATGGTCCAAGTGTGCTTGGGAAGTTATGTCGCCTCTGGCATGACCAAAATTGGACGATAGCTGGATAACTTCTCATTAGTGTATGTGACCAAAGAAAGTGGGTTGATATGATCATTACATTTGATTCAACCTTTAGGTACCCTCGGACACCACCTATGAACAATACCTCAGGATAAAATGAGACAACCAGAAAACTCTTAAACCTTAACCTCCCATTAACATTGAAGACTAAGTTTTATGGTGTAATTGATATAAATAAGTGCGGCTTTATCTATATGACACCCTGAAGAAAATAACTGTCACAGACATCCTTCAGAAGAGATCATTGCATCCACCCAAGCCCACATGAGCAGTATTATCCATAGATGTCTCGTCCCATGAATGACTCATCTAGATGACATCCATGAGACTTATGATGCTCTATAGTCTCATCTCATGGAAAATACCAACCTCATATCCACTTACATCAGTGTCGGCCTCAAATGACACCCATGAAACAAGTCAATATCCCAGTCTGAGATGGGTGTGTCGGTCGCAAATAATCACATAGTCTTATCTTGGCCCATAACATAGTGCTGGGCTCCAGTAATCTTGGCTCGATCATGATCTATTAACTTTAACACATCCTCTGAGCACAAAAAACATAATAAGGGTATTTTAAGCTTACTACATGAAACCTTTATCGAAGTTCACCAACCCATGTGAGGGAATATTTTTCATGATTATATCTACTTTGCACACTCACAACTAGAACTCTCCCATTGGTCAAGAACTTAGCGAGGCATGGAGCACATGCTTGGGGGTAACACTACACATTCCCTAGCCTATATAAGGCACCATGTGTCTTCTTCATCATGATCATATTTTAGTAACCCTACCATTAATCTAATAAACTTATTCTAGAGAGAGAAAGCTTGTATCACATGTGGCCTTTTGAGACTATTTGTAATGAAAACACCATTTAACTTTTTATAGTAGATGTAGGCTAATGGTTGGACCATTTATATATTTTTGTTCATCTCTCTTTCTCTCACAACTTCTATTAAACTTCTCTCTATTTATTGTAATACTATATTTATGCACAACCCAAAACTTGGGTTGAATCCATTGTATGATCCATGTATCATCATTTTGGATCCATTAGAGTTTTTATCACTCATCTTAACTTCGATTTTTTCTCCCATCTATGGTGGTTATCCAAGTCCACCATTGTTGGAGTTAAATTACCATTAAAAGAGCATGGGTAGAGGAGTTCATTATCCCTCATTTAATTCATCATGTTTTTTAGTTTTTTGTACCGCTGCTTTTGTTGTGATTATTTTTCTACTTGATCGGAGATGTTTTCTAACCCACGGTTGAACGTCGGGGGTGGTTCCAACAAACCACCCCAATAATTTGATATGGTCAACACAACAATGGTTATTAGGTCGCTTGTGTCCAGTCAACTAAAAATTCAATACATGTCTTAGTATTCATCCAAGACATTATGAGCAGGATCCCAAAGGATCCAACTATCAATATCATCTCTATAAACATCCTCCAAATTCCACGATAGAATTTTTGGTTAAGGATGGGAGAATCGTGAATGCTGAAGAGGCCATGGAGGATAAGAGAGGAGACCAAAAAGAGGTCGGTGATAAAAAAAAAATTGGGCAAGCCCGAGATAAGAAAAAGATAAGAAATGAAAGAATAATTCAAATGATGGCAAGTTTACAAAGTACACCCCACTGAAAGTTAGTCTAGATCTCATTCTAAATGAGATTAAGGATGACAAAAAAACTTAAATGGTCTGAGAAATCGAGAGCTCCTACTCATAAAAAGGATAAGTGTAAGTGGTGTGAATTTCATTAAGATCACGACCACACAACTAATAAGTGTTTTCTCTAAAATACAAGATCGAGAAGTTGTTGAATGAAGGAAAAGTGCAAAAGTATCTTGACAAAGGGGGAGCCCAGACGACAATAGAAAAAGCTATTCCTTGTTGAAAGATGACAAAACTAAAAAGAAGGAAGTTCAGGAAAACAAAAATCATCCAGAGTCATTTGATGATGATGAAGATGACCCTGGCCTCCCTATTAAGACTGGTGAAGTTAAAGGAAACCTTCATACTGTTTCTTTTTATATTAAGATGATATCTGTGGGAATAGTAGGTGGATGAATGAAGCCTACCGATAGAAATGATCATGTATTTTAGGCAAACAATATTTAGCAAAAAGAGTGGATGTGAATTTGACATAAGCCGAGATGAAATCGAAAAAGTTAAAAAATTCGATATGCATAGTCTCATAGTAGACTTTTCTAGTTAAGAATTCAATAGGATTTTGGCCTCCCATAATGACCCACTTGTCCATAGCACTCGAGTACACGAGTATAACATATCTCGTATTCTTATTGTTAGGGGATGCTCGATTGACATCGTATCCCTGGATTGTTTTAAAAGGATATGTCTCAATAAGAAGAGACTCATCCCATACCATCATCCGTTGATTTCATTCAGCGAAGAGAAAGTACACCGTTTAGGAGTATTTGAAATTGACGTTATATGGGAACCTAGCCGAGATGCTTGACTAGAAGAATAAGATTTTTTATGATGGACAATGTGGCCATCCCGGGAGACTTCCCCTTTTTCCTTTTTTTCTTTTAGAGGGTTCCCTTCGCGTGCACATGGGATTTCACCCATTCTTGGGGCGCTCAACTATCGTCAATGCGGGATAATGTGTCGAGATAGAGTGCCCAACCTATTTTTCACAAAACGGGAAAAAGAAATGTTTCCTTTATGAGAGAACGACGTCAAGGATGGTACTGCTGCTTGAGAAACCAAATAGTTCAAAGGTCTAGGGACAAAGTTACAGAATAGGAAGGTGTTAGGCACCCACACCTCCCTTTTGATCTCTCATGGGCATGTGTTAATCTTATCCTATTAGATTCCGTGAAGTGTGTGCTTATGTGAATACTATAGATGAAGAATTAAATCGTTCAACTCGCGTCATTGACAAGGACGAAGTGAATTCATCATTATGGATTTTCACGAAAATAACAATTCAAAATATAATATGAGTGTTTGTCGAATCACAAGTCGTTATGGAAGAACAAATCTATATTTCGGATGAAACAAAAGCATGAAAGAATATGGAATTCATTAAGAGGGTATATATATATATATATATATATATATATATATATATATATATATATATATATATATAAGGTAGCATGATGTATAAGAGATAAGACAATTCACAGTTCAGATCGATGCCAACGAGGCAAGAAATGGAGGGTGAGATCAATTTTTATACAATAATACTATGTACCTCACCACACCTATTTTTATATTCTAATTATAATTACAATTTTATCGCACTAAAATTTATTTCCCCCTCATTTTAATCTTAAAAGTTTACATTAATTCAAACATGAGGGATATTTTTGTAACACAACAAAAAAATGTACTTTGATAGTGACTGTTCCCTTCACCCTCACACGATCTCACTCATTATCTCTCATGGAACCAAACCCTCTCAACATACACATTTTACCATCTGGCTCACAAGACAAACCATTACAATAAAATAACCCTCCTACGGATTCGCCCTCAACTCCATGGCATCGCCCTCTCCTTCACCCCCTTTCTCTAGTGTCCGATCTCCATCGTTTTCTTTTACTCCCAACCATAAGTTTAAAATTGTTCCTATATCTATGATGTTTTTTTACTATACATACACATTTATATATACATCTAACATTTTAGATTGTGATATAGACATATTTTTTCATTTTGGCTTTGTAATTTATGGTATTACAAAATGGGGATCTACATAGTTTTGGATCTTCTTGGGTTTTTTGTATTAGAATTGGGGATTCTATTGGTTTATTGAAATTTCATATTGGGGATATGCATTGTTAAAATTTTGAATTGAGAATCTCTTTTTCTCATTACTTGATTCGTGTTTGGGTGCTTTTCTTTGTTTCTCGTTTTATCTCTCTTTTGTTTTTTACTTAATATTTTACTTTGTGGTGTGATTTGGGTTTTTGCTTTTTATTTTTTATTTTTTTTTATCTAGGGTTTGGATATTTGATGATGTGGTTAAGAAGATTGAACCTTATTTTTTGTGTTCACTCCTTATGTACATATGGAAATTTAGGCATTGTAATTTAAATTTTTTATACAATTTTTTTTTATATCTTTGTTTATGTTTTGTGATCTACTTGTTATTGTTTTGGTTTCTGATTCTCATTGTAGCATATCATTAACTTTGTGGTTAATAGTCTAATATTTTTCGTATACAGTTGGTAATGCCTCAGTCCGTACATATTTTTCGCTTAGAGAGGGTGGATAGTTCCATTATGAGATAATGAAGCCTTAAAAATGTGAAGGATGAAGAAGGAGGGTTGATGAAGAAAGAAAGCATGCTGGCATTTATGGGTATACTTTCCCTCATTCCCTCACCATCTCATTTTAAGTGTTGTTTTAACTTATAGGATTTTTTAGGCTTAAATCTCCCTGAGTACTTATTCGTGTATATATTTATGCGTATTTGGGTTCACACTTAATAATTTGGTATTCTTACTTGCTTTTTTCTTTCTGTACTATTCAAGTAGGTGTGCTGCAAATATTAGGGTATTTAGTTTATTTGGGTTTCGGACTATATAGGAGGTGCTATCTCAAGGTTGTTATATGCCGCAAATATTTAATATAATATATTTTTGAAGTGTCTTATATGACTTTGTATTTGTTGTTTCCGATTTGAAGGGGTGATTTTGATGACATATTGTTAGCCATTGATTATAAACCTTTAAGTCAAAGGTGTTGTTATGTTTTATGTTTAGTTTTTGGTGTCAATCTCTCATCTCAACATAGACACCCCAATGGTGAAAAATGAAGTAGTGAAAATTTTACGGGAGTGTGATCTTCGTCTAGATTCGGTAGTTAATTGAATTATCCCCATTTTCTCAGGCTCCTAGAGTAATTTATCAACACGGTGACATTTAATTCCAACCTAACAGAAACCTATAGTGCAGTGATATACCCTTCTTTGGACTCTTAAGGTTATTGGAGTCTTAAGTTGATCTAAATGATGTTTATTTTCGCTATTTGCGTAACTCCAATTCTAGGTATTGTATAGGTTGTAGACATTTTATATATGGGATTTATGCATAAATATGGGAAATGGAAGAGATTGTTGCAAGTTATTTTTTGTGAATGTTTGTAATTCTACTTTGTTTACATCGGTTGGTAGGTTTATTTTTAACATAAGTAGCTGCTATGATAATATGTACATATTAGACTATATAAGTATTTGATATTTAACCATAAAAAAGGAAGGATTTTCAAACCAAAACAACTATTATGATAATATGTATCTTTTTGTTTAACTATTTTGATTAAGAAAAAGCTGAATTTGCTTTAAAAAAATAGAGAATTTGTATTTATTTTTATTAATGAAATGTTGAATTTGTGCTAAATTTACTATTTTGATATTTGTTTTGCTATGTGTAGATGTTAATGTAGACAACAGTGACTATAATGGTGACATAGTTGCTTCTCTTACATTTCTGGATACAAGAGAGGATTTCGTTATTAAAAGATTGCCCGTATTGAATGCAATGCTTCAAATTAATTCCATAAATCCTCATCAACTCCCTCAATTAAGACCAAATAATATTGAACCTATAAGTTTTGTATCTGGATGGGAAGTTTCAAACCCGCAGCTTCATCCATTAATAGCAAATTAAATTTTTCCCTCATGTAAGTTGTATATGTGTAGGATGAGTCAATTGAAGCAGTCTTAAATGTCGATGGAAGCATGAGTGACAAATCTCCTTCACCGTCTTCGGATATGGCAACAAATGATGGTATATTCTTATATTTGTTTTTTTTTTTTTTTTTTTTTTTAGCAAAGAGGGACGGAACCCCCACACGTTTTATTAATAAAGTTAGGAGAAAAAGCCTCTCCAAAGCTTACAAACCCAAGCAAACTAAAAAACTAGAGGTTGGGTCCAATACTCTAGCTAGAAAGCGATAAATATGGGGATTTATAATAACCCCATTACATGAAAAACTTGAAATAAATATGGGGATTTATCTCAACCCCATTTACAATTTAAAGATTCTATGCCTTATTTGTGGAGTGTGCAGCCTATCTAGCTTAAGTAATCCTTTAGCCAACCTCGGAAGAGAATTTTGATCCCAGTATATAAAGTGCGAGTTAAACAGAGATGCCCTCGAAGCAAAATGATCAGCAACTGAGTTTGATTGTCTCCATATATGTTTAAAAATCACTTCATCAGAACATTGGACTTCTTGAAGAATCTTTCGAGCTTGCCAAGGAGGTTTAGCCTTCTTTAATAACACATCTATTAATAGCTTGCAATCAGATTCCACTATCACTTTTTGGATATTTAATTGAGTAACCAATTTCATACCTTCCACAAAGGCCAAACTTTCAGCAATAAATGAGGTTTGAACTCCTATAGATTTTTCAAACCCAACAATAAAATTCCCGTTGGAATCTCTAATTACCCCTCCAATACCACTATTACCCGGATTTCCTTTCGAGGCACCATCAATGTTTAATTTAAACACTCCACTTGGGGGATTAGACCAAACACATTTTATTATCTAAACAACTTTAGGACTAATGTGAACTTGAAATAGATTTGTGATTTGAAAATCTTCAGAATTAGGACTATCATAGATTTTTATATTTTGTAGAACAGAAGAAGCTAAAAAAATAATTTGATTTATGACTAAATTATCAGAAGACTTAGAGTTTTCAAAAACCAATCTATTTCTAGCCTTCCATAATTCCCAAAAAATAATTTTAGGAGTTATGACAAAAAGAACTTGAAGGAAGTCTTTTTTATTTTTAATCATCCACCAAGATAACAGCATAGCCCTGCAAGAAGTATACTTAGGAGAAACTTTAAATAGATGACAAAAAAATTGCCATACTTTTCTAGCTAAATTACACTCAAGCAAAACATGTTTATCGCTATCATCATTAGCTAAGCATTCCCTGCAAACTGGAGCGAGTCTTATACCAATTTTTTGGATTTCATTCTCAAAAGGCACATAATTATTCAGAAGTTTCCAAATAAAATTAGAAATTTTTATGGGACAATCTATAGCCCAATTTATTTTCCAAGTGAGAGAAATAGGATTATTTTTCCTACATATTTGAAAAGCATCTTTCAAAGAGAAATCTCCAGAATATGAAGGAATCCAAATTTGATTTTCTAAATCTATGTGATCATCAGCCATGCTAGATATAGATTTAATTCTTCTAATAGTAGAGGATCCAGAATTCGAAAACATAATATTTTGATATTTAGATCTCATAAAAGATGCCCAAATACCATTATCAAATAAAAACTTCCAATATAATTTCATGCTAGAAGCGTTAATGATATCTTCCATTCTTCTAAAATTTAAACCTCCTTCTTCAAAAGGAAAACACAATTTATCCCAATTAGACCATTGGTAAGGTTTATCTTTATTAACACCACCCCAATAAAATTTAGAGAAGATATTATGCAATCTTTTAATAATAGTTTTAGGGGGGCTAATAACAGAAATTATATGAATAGGGATAGATAACAGAACACTTCTAATCAGAGTGGACCTACCTGCTTGAGATATCAACTTAGACGACCAAGAGTTAAGCTTATCTCTTATAGAGTACATAAGATCAGAGAAATGAGACAGCTTCATCCTCCCTTTATTAATGTTACAACCTAAATACTTCATAGGCAAAGATTTAATAGATAATCCAGAAATAGTTCCCACCTTAGATCTAATAGCCGGGGAGATATTATGATCAATATAAATAGAGCTTTTGGAGACATTTATAGACTGACCTGAGGTTTTTTCATAATTTTTAATTAATTTGGAAATAGCAAGTAAACTTTTCTTGCACCCATTAGCAAAGATTATAATATCATCAGCATAAGCCACATGAGAAATCAAGTTACAATTCCTAGGATGGGAGAAAGGAGTAGCTTTACCATTTTTGAACAAATTATCGATATTTCTACTAAAACATTCAGCAGCTATAATAAACAAACTAGGAGACAAAGGGTCACCTTGCCTAAGCCCTCTAAAAGATTGAAAAAACCTTTACTTTGGCCATTTATGAAAATAGAGAACCAATTATTAGAAATTAACCTCCAAATCATGTCTATAAACATTTCACTAAACCCAAATTTCCTCAAAACTTGACATAGGAAAGGCCAATATACTTTATCATAAGCCTTTTCCATGTCTAATTTAATAATAACATTATGGCCACGAACTTTTTTTCCTAAAGTTTGAGATAGCTCGTGAGCAAGCAATATGTTATCGTTTATGCTTCTCCCTTTAACAAAACCAGATTGGTTAGGGGATATGATATTAGGAAGAATATCGGCTAACCTGTCATTAAGAATCTTAGAAATAATTTTATTAGAGTAGTTACATAAACTTATAGGTCTAAATTGAGAGCAATTAATAGGATTATCTATTTTGGGGATAAGGGCAATATTAGTAGCAGTCCAACTTTTAGGAATTTCAGCTCCAGCAAAGAAAAAGTGAATGGCCTTAATAAGATCATGCTTTAGGATGTCCCAAAACTTATAATAGAATTCTCCCCCGTAACCATTAGGGCCAGGAGCACTAGAGATATTCATGTTTTTTATAGCACTAAGAATTTCTTCTTCAGATGGGAAATCAGTCAGGAATTTATTATCCTCATCAGTGATAGCTTTATCAATAATATTTAGGAAATTATTATTAATATTGATAAGATCAGATTTCCAGATGTTTTGTAAGTGAGATACAAACACTCTATCGATGTCCTCTTGTTTTTCCATCCAATTGTTTTGAGAATCTTTAATCTTGGTAATGTTCAATCTTCTGTGACTGAGCTTAACAGAAGCATGGAATAGTTTAGTATTCATATCCCCTTGTTTAAGCCATTTTTTGTTACTTTTTTGGAACCAAAAGCTTTCCTCCCTTTGAAGAGCAATATGCAAATTAGCTCTAGTTTTAAATAACTCAGATCTAGAAGATGCCGAAGGATCATGCTCAAAAGCCTGCTCTTTAATCAAAACTTCATCTTCTAGATCACTCACAGATTGAAAAACATTTTTAAAAACTTCTTTATTCCAAATTTTAAGTTTCTCTTTAAGAATTTTAAGTTTAATAGAGAAAAGTTTCATCGGAGGGGCATTAACATCACAGTTCCACGATTGCTGAATAATATCTTTCACATTAGATTGAATACACCACATAGATAAGAACTTGAAAGGTTTAGGCATCTCATCACATTTACTTTTGATAGACAGAAGAAGAGGACAATGGTCAGAACATGCCTTATGTAAATGAGAGATAGTAGTGGATGGAAATTTATTAAGCCAATTCATATTAACCAAACCTCTGTCTAATCTACAAAATATAGTACCATGAATATGATTATTAGACCAGGTAAATCTAGATCCTGTGTAGCCAAGATCAGTCAAAGCGCAAGAAGTAATCATGTCATTAAAATCCTCCATAGATTGAAAATCTATATCAGACCCACCTAGTTTTTCATCCTGCTTCGAGACAACATTAAAGTCGCCTATGATGAGCCAAGGCAAATCAGAATTTTGAAAGGTTAGCTGACAGAGATCAGACCATAAACTTTTCCTGTCCAGCGCAGTACATTTGGCATATATTAAGGCCACCAAAATAGTGGAATTCAAATAAACAAAGTTTATTTTAAGACAAAGCAGTTGGTCAGTGTTATGGATTATATTGACAGTTAAGTCATTTTGCCAAAAGAACCATATTTTGTTAGATATATTAGACTCACTATTAGGAAAATTCCACTTAAATTTATATTTAGTTATTTTATCAATATTTACTTTGGGTTCTAAAAGGGCAATTGCAGGGAGTTTGTATTTCCTGATCAGATTTTTCAATCTTCTATTAGTTGGACTATTAGCTACCCCCCTAATGTTCCAGCACAAGAAATTCAGCATTTAGACAGTAGAGTTAAAGTTTAAGGAAGAGGACTTACCTGCTGCTCTGGTGATTCTTCTGAATAGAGGATCAAAAGGAGCTTGTTTAGTAGAAATTACTTGTTTTGATATCTTAGAATGAGCATTGGATATGTATGGGCCTTTCTTTGTTTTTTCCTTTTCTTCTTTATCTTTCTGAATACCCTTCCATTTGACATCAAACCATCTTGCAAACCTCATTAATTCCTCAATCTTAGGAGAATTTTTGAATGAGACTTCAGTATCTGATACATTGTCTTTCATACACGCTGGATGTTTCATAGCAGCAGGTAGCTTAGAAGCTTTAGGTGAGAGATTTATTTGGTTTACAATGTAGGTCTCATCTGCGTTCAGATATTGAGAATACAGCAGCCCCTCCTGCGCTCTTTTCACCCCATCAGTTGAGTAAATGTTTTGAAACTCTTGGTTCTCCTCATCTGACATCGAAGTGTTATCTTCTTGTAAGACTTGAAACCTATTAGATACTCTAGCAGGTTGATTACCTTCATCTCTAGAATCAGAAAAGTTAGGGTCCACCTTATCTGCTATACCCGGAATATAGACCTCAATTTGATTTTCAGCAGTATCCGTGTGTTGCTCTTGTTCAGCAGATGCCTTTGTAACAGTTTCTTTGGGCTCTTCTTGATCTTCCACTTTCTTGGATTGAACTTTTACCACATCTTTCTTAGGCTTTAATTGAGGGAATTTGATCATACATTTACTTTCAGAGTGACCTTGTTTTTTACAGAACTCGCAGAAAGATGGATAGTTTTCATAAACTATATTTTGCCAAAAACCAGAACTGCCACTTCCAATCCAAATTCTGTTAATTCTTTCTCTCAAGATGTTTATTTCAACACAAATTCTGGCCAAACTTGGCCTGGAAATAGATGCTGTAGATGCATCCAATTTAAGAGGTTTTCCCACAAGTTGGGCGATAGAATATAAGGTTGATTTCGCATAGAAATGTAATGGAAGGTTCGGAAGATTAATCCAGACAGGGACTATGGGACTTTCTTCTTCTGGTTTAAATTCAGTAGTCCACTTAAAAGTGCGCATAGGATACTTCCCAATATACCAGATGTCTCTTAACCAAAGTCTAACAAAATCTTCCTCACTAGTTAATCTAATCAGGATATGTTTTGAATCAAGAAGCCCGATCGAGAATGCAGATTTCAAGGAAAAGGTTTGAAATATTTTTCGAATATAATCAATTGGAGGTCTTCCATGAGAGAATTTCCCCACAACTGAATGTTTAAATGGTTCAGCTAGGGCTTCAATGTCTTCTTGAGAGAACATCACAGCAGGCTCTCCCTTAAAACTGGTTGGATTCTTCAGTGCCAGATCTTTTGGTTGTTGATTCATGAGGACACTTGCGAAGGATTTGGTCCACACAGAATCAGGTGGCTTAGGGGGAATCATAGGGTCCGTAGCAGGCATCACCATTGTTACGCTAGAGGAGAAAGAGAATTCTCCTTAGGTTCTTGGAGGGTTCTTGAAGAGAGGGCTCATCAGTTTCTTGGAGCGTTCCTATGTGAAAGCTAATAAGTATGTTTTAGATATTAAGAAGAATAGAAACTTCTTATATTTGTTGCAATTGATGCTATTCTTCTACTTTATCATGTGTTTATTTTCTTTACATTTATGCTATATGTGTTTTTTTACTAGCATTCTTCGTTGTTTCAGCTCCTTTAGATAAACCATCATCAGATCATTTCTTTCACAGTTGGGAAGTGGTAAACATCTTCATTATGTCACATACAACCCACATAGATATTGCAGATGTATGTACTTCATGGGGATTAGCTTAGAGGTACAATATCTCTCTTTGTATCAAAGAGTAAACCCCATCTCTCATTGAATATCCATGAAGTACTTCACGGAGATTAGCTAAGAGTCACTAAAACTTCCTTCTTTTTGGAGTATCACATACAAATATAACACTCACATGTTTTTGAAACTTCTGGGATATGGAGGATTTTTTTGTTTGTGTCACACTGGGTCAATTTGTAATGTTTTTAAGAACCGTGTTTATTAAAAGCACGTCATCATTGAATGATATGGTTTCTGTAAAAGGATACTTCTGGGATATTAAAAACATGTCATCATTGAATGAGATATTAAAAGAAAGATTGGTTTGAATTGCATTATGTTAGATGAGATATTTTACTGATCAATTTTATTTTCGTTTCTTCATTTAATTTCTTAGATATAACAAGTATTTCGTACATATAACAGGTATTTCTCTACTCATCAGTTTCTATTTTAGCTATAATATGTATTCCTTAATTGTGTTCCTTAATAGCATAATATGTATTATTGAGCAGATATAGCAGGTATTATGCAACATATATACCTGTATCTTCATAATATCTGATATTATGCAGAAGATATACATGTATCTACATAATAGAAGATATAGTTGTTCCTTAATATCATAATATGTGTTCCTTAATAGCATAATCTGCATAATATTTATATTATGCAACAAATATAGCAGGTATTTCTTAGTTATAATAAGTATTTCTTAGTTATAATAGATTGTGCTCTTATTATTATTGCCTTAATAGTTATTTTGTGAAACTCGGTGAATGATTTCATTCATTTTTCTTAAATACAAATCATTTATGTAGATAAATTTGTTAATAATCATTATAAATCTAAGTCAAAATGTTTCCTTTTATTAAACAGATATGCAGAAGCGTTAGGTGACGGTTCACACAACAAACAAACACCAAATTTCAATTTCAATTTCAAATTAAACTCAAGTGAAAAGAAATTAAGCATGCAAATATTAAATTTCACTTAAACAAATTAATTTAAGTCATAGAATTTGCCTAAGTCATAATTATCAATATTCCAAAGTTAGGCCAAACCAATTTTAGCGAATGACTTGAATTAAATAAACAATTATCCAAATTTAATTAGCACCCAATTAAATTAAGTGTGACAATTAAAACCATTTTTATCTTGAATTACCCTAAGCATGAGTTCTAATTCATTATGCAAGATAAAAAAATAAATCAATCACACTACGCCGCGATGTATGAGGAAAAACCCAAGACGGGAAACAACCTCGGACAGCCCTAGCCACAAATCCACTAGATACGGATTTACAAATACAAGACAGAAAGGCTTACAACACAGGACTCGATCCCTCTCAAGCCCCGACGCTTCTTCTTGTAGATACCTCTTCCTAGCGGATAACCTTGGACCTCTACCGCGGTCTCGGAATCCACCGATCGGAATTTATATGGTCACCGTCACTCGAACAAGGAGCCTTTCTCCAAGTAGGTAAATCAACATAAAACAACTTCTTCTTTGTGGGATTTAGAAGCAAATCCAAACACTCTCTTCAATTCGGTGTAGAGATAAACCCGGTGCCAAACTCCAAGCAAGATGTATATATATGAACTTGGATACATAAAACTATGGATGGAAACTAGAGTGGTAAATGATTTTCTCTTTGAAAATTAACACTCAAAACTTGATCTTTTTCTCTTTATCATTTTGCTCTCTAAACACTCTCTAAGAGTTAGAAGGATATGAAAAATATTAATAATCAAAAGTGATTCCCGCACATAGTTATGCTGTGAAAAGTTGGTCAAGAAACAAGTGGGGAAGTGGGAGAAAAACTGCTTAAAACTGCTCCCGCCTGGCATCTCGTTCGAATGAAATCTCGTTCGAACGAGTCTTCTAATGAAGTTCCAGTATGAACTCGTTAGAAGCTCGTTAGAACGATCGTTTCATTCGAACGACATTTCGAACGAAGTTCCAATATGTCATAGTGGGAAGTCGTTGGCAATCTGGTTCGAACGACAATCTCGTTCGAACGACATATCGAATGAACTTCCGGAAAGTTTGGAAAATTCGATTTTAGCCCAGAAAACTTTATAAACTTATTTTAAAGTTTTAATTAATTCTTTCTGAAAATAAAATACAGTTTTAATTAAACCTAACACCCAATAAACAATCTCCAAGCTCCTATATATATATGATTGCATTCATACCTTGGGAGCATGGAACTATGGTTGATGATGTATAAACGAGGCACGAAACCGACATGATTATGAAGCTTTATACTCTTTGCCGCTACGTCTTCAAACTAACTTTTCATAGCCTTGAGAATATTACAATTAAATACAATCCTATGTATAAATGTTTTTGTCCGGAATTGAGCCAAAACTATATATGGACTCAATTGAAAATTTGTGTCCTTACAAATCTCCCCCTTTGGCTATTCCGGGACAAAAACCAAAAAAAAAAAATCCTAAAGGGCCGTCAAGCTCACTAGACTCAAAAACATAATCCACCCAAACTTGACTTAACCCAAGGATCAAACACACGCTTTGCCATTGAAAGATGCCCGCTTTAGAAGAATTCGTGCACACTTACACTTAAGCAAACTCATCAAATGCATAGGGAATATCCAAAAATTAATTCTCCCCTTTATCAAAATGATCAATCCAAGAAGTTAGCTACTCCCCTTAAGTTAAATCTCCTAAACTTAGATAAGATTATAATAGGATATGATACCATTTCTCCCTCTATCATTCTCCTCCTTTTTGTTCAGGAATAGGCAAAGGATAAAGAAAAAATATAAAATCATGTTGAAGCTTAAAGTGATAAGACATGAAAGCATATGGGCAACAAAAGCATAATTAATCCAAGATAGATACCAAAACTAAAGTATAAGCATAGAAGGACTAGAAAGCAAGGCAAAGGCAAAACAAAATATCATATATATATATACTATAAAAATATCAAGAATTCACACGCACATATGTATATATATAAACACAGACATGACACAAAATACAATAAGTTTTCACACTCGTATGGCAAAAATGTGTCATATGGAAACGGAAGTGTAGGGGTGTGAACTAGAAACAATTAAATTTAGACCCAAACACTTAATAAACGTTCACGGAGTTCTCATTTGATTGCAAACTTCATCACATTTAAATATAACCTCATGTGATAATATAGATTGAACTCAATGAACAAACATACACAATGCATACAAGCCTAGCATATTGATGATTCTATAAACCAATAGAGTCATGACATGAGATACGCAACTAGGATAAACGGGCATTGTGCAAACCGTTGATAAACCATCCAATCTCCCTCAATAAGCATTTATATTGATTTTGAATGAATATATCAATCAAACATAGGCCTTGGCAATTATTTTTCTTTTCAATGCCATATTTTCTGTTTTTAGGCCTTTGGACCACATATTTCTTTTAGGTCCATTTAAAACGGTGGCTTACAATCGCAAAGGATCACTTAGTCCTTTCGGAGCCCTTCCCCGTGCACATTTTTATTTATCATGTTTTCATTTTTCACACAAATCTCACGTGCAACGCATTTTGACATGCACTAGTTCTCCTGAGTTACAAATATGTAGATGACAAGATTGGAAGGAGAACACCTCACATAGCTCAAATATACATATGAAGTTAAAATTTCAAAGGAGCTCGTGCATGTGTGAATAGAGGCATATAAAAATAGAATCCATTTAACCAACACAAAATCCAACTACTCCATAAAAATATGGTAAAGAACATTGTAAGGATTGATAATCTAAAACAAAGGTTCTAGCCACATGGGAGCGTTAAAGGAGGGATTCAAACACAAGTATATGCCACTTAAAGTGTGTCAAATAAAAAATACACACAAAATAAAATCTTTTTGAGTTTTTGACATTTATAACCAAAAAGAAAAATATATACTCAAAAGACAAACCAAAATCATTTGAATTTTTCTTTAAACTTAAATTATCAGGAGATAAAAACTTCAAATGATAAACAAAAATCATTATTCTAGCATGTGATATGATATCAAATAAGGACTAGAAAATGATTAAACAAGAATAAATTTAGCATGTTAATATAGCATCAAGTACAAAAGGTAAAGTATGCAAGCACTAACACATTCATCCTTTAGATTTAGCAAGGGAGGAAGCATGTGAAAGTAAATGAGAATCAAAAACCCTATTTTGCAAGGCAACTAAGTCAGATTTCCTAACCCAAATTAATGAAGAGTGACTATCTTGGGGTGTAGGAATTTTAAATACATTGGTTGCATTCCGTTGGGATTTTCTAGGAATTCGTTTAAGATCAAAACAAAATTTCTTAAGATGATCTTTTCGACCACAATGTGTACAAGTAAGAACATGTCGAAAAGATTTACCTAAGGAGTGATCTCTAAATGCATTCCTAGTAGATTATCCTAAAACGTTAGTCTTGGCTTTATTAGTAGATTTATTACAAGTATTGAAGCCTAAACCGCAAGCGTCATTTTTAATTTGGACCGTTCCTAATATTTTATCTAATTTTTCCGAACGACACTCCAAATCAAATTTGACATTAATAGAGTCTTTTAATTTATTTTGCAATTCTAAAATGTTAGACTCTAATAAAATATTTCGCTCTTCAAAAGTAAGAAGCTCTTTTTTCAAAGATTCCATTAAACCCCTAAGGCTATCTCTCTCGCCTTATATAAATTCAAGCTACTCTAGAAGTGTTTTCTCTCGTGTCCTAAGGTCTTCAACAAACATACTATTATCAACGACCTTGACACGTTCTTTAAAACAAGTTTCTAACTTCAAATTAGCTCTTTTTAACTTAATTGATTCTTTATATAATTCTTGAAAAGCATTTTGAAGTTCACTCACATTAACCTCTTCTTCATTTTCACTCTCTCTTTCTTCTCCACTCTCACTATCATAAAAAACAAGGGAATCATAAACAATGACCTTGGAAGTGTCATGCGTTAAAGTTTCATCAATCGATGAGTTCTCACTATCACTCAAATGACTAGCCATAAAAGCCACAAAATTAGGCTTAGTGAGGGAATCGGGTCCCTCTTCCTTATCACTATCACTAAGGGTCGGATTATATGGAATGGTTCGTTTACCCTCTTTCCTTAGTTTAGTGGGGTACTCAGAAGCCCTATAGCCATAACCCTCACAACCAAAACACCTATTTGACTCGTCCCTATTTAATTGTTCATTGATAGGTTTAGGGATCTTCTCGGTTTTCTTCTCGATTTTCTCATACTTAGGGGTTTCAAATTTCTTAAAATCATTTTTGAATTTGTCTTTGCTAAATTTAAGAAATTTTCTAAATTTCCGAGCAAACAAAGCCATGTCTTCCGAGTCACTATCACTCTCGATCTCTACTACTTGTTTGACTTCTTTCCGGGCTTTTAAAGCAACGCCCTTTTCTATTTTCTTTTCAGTTTTGGAGGGAAACATATCTAGTTCATAGGTTTGTAAATCTCCTACAAGCTCTTCTAATTTCGTAGAGGTTAAAGTTGGTAAAGAATTTAAAACAGTCACTTTTGGAATAAATCTATCGGGTAGGGACCTTAAAATTTTCTTTACAACTCGATTGTCGGGTATTTTCTCTCCCAAATTAAAAGATGAATTGACAATCGGAAAGTCTAGCATAAAATTCATCAAAAGTTTCATTATCGTTCATTTTGATAGTTTCAAATTGAGTGGTGAGGTTTTGGAGTTTCGAAGCTTTAACGACACTAGTTCCTTCATGAGTTAGTTGTAAAATATCCCAAGGTTCTTTAGCGGTTTCACACGTCATAATACGTCAGAATTCATCTGGTGTGAGAGCGCTAAACAAGGCATTCAAACCACGAGAATTAAAATTAGAAAGTTTAAACACATTCTCAGTCCATCTATCGGCCTGTTTGGGAACACGTTCATTTTCAACTAAATGAGTTGGTGGATACCACCCGTTAACAACAGACATCCAAACCCATTCATCGATAGATTTAAGTGTCGATTTCATTCGCGAATTCCAATACGCGTAATTAGAACCATCAAAAATAGGAAATTTAGAAAATGGGGAAAATTCCATTTTAGCCAAAAATTATTTAAAGGATCTTTAACGAAATAATTTATCCCTTTGGCTCTGATACCAATTTCTAAACGTTGTGGATCCTCGGATTTTAAACTCTTTTAAAATCGTAATATTTCCTTTTATGAAATAGATATGCGGAAGCGTTAGGTGACGGTTCACACAACAAACAAACACCAAATTTTAATTTCAATTTCAAATTAAACTCAAGTGAAAAGAAATTAAGCATGCAAATAATAAATTTCACTTAAACCAATTAATTCAAGTCCTAGAATTTGCCTAAGTCATAATGATCAATATTCCAAAGTTAGGCCAAACCAATTTTAGCAAATGACTTGAATTAAATAAACAATTATCCAAATTTAATTAGTACTCAATTAAATTAAGTGTGACAATTAAAACCATTTTTATCTTGAATTACCCTAAGAATGAGTCCTAATTCATTATGCAAGATAAAAAATAAATCAATCACACTACGCCGCGATGTACGAGGAAAAATCCAAGATGGGAAACAACCTCGGACGGACCTAGACACAAATCCACTAGATACGGATTTACAAATACAAGACAGAAAGGTTACAACACACGACTCGATACCTCTCAAGCCCCGAAGCTTCTTCTTGTAGATACCTCTTCCTAGCGGATAACCTTAGAGCTCCACCGCGGTCTCGGAATCCACCGATCGGACTTTATATCGTCACTGTCACCCGAACTAGGAGCCTTTCTCCAAGTAGGTAAATCAACGTAAAACAACTTCTTCTTTCTGGGATTTAGAAGCAAACCCAAACACTCTCTTCAATTCGGTGTAGAGATAAACCTGGTGCCAAACTCCAAGCAAGATGTATATATATGAACTTGGATACATAAAACTATGGGTGGAAACTAGAGTGGTAAATGATTTTCTCTTTGAAAATTAACACTCAAAACTTGATCTTTTTTACTTTATCATTTTGCTCTCTAAACACTCTCTAAGAGTTAGAAGGATATGAAAAAGATTATTAATCAAAAGTGATTCCCGCACATAGTTATGCTGTGAAAACTTGGTTAAGAAACAAGTGGGGAAGTGGGAGAAAAACTGCTTAAAACTACCAAAAACTGTTCCCGCCTGGCATCTCGTTCGAACGACATTTCGTTCGAACGAAATCTCATTCGAACGAGTCTTCTAACGAAGTTCCAGTATGAACTCTTTAGAAGCTCGTTAGAAATCTCGTTAGAATGACCATCTCGTTCGAACGACATTTTGAACGAAGTTCTAGTATGCCATAGTGGGAAGTTGTTTGCAATCTCGTTCAAATGACAATCTCGTTCGAAAGACATATCGAACGAACTTCCAGAAAGTTTGGAAAATTCAATTTTAGCCCAGAAAACTTTATAAACTTATTTTAAAGTTTTAATTAATTCTTTCTGAAAATAAAACACAGTTTTAATTAAACCTAACACCCAATAAACAATCTCCAAGCTCTTATATATATAATATGATTTCATTCATACCTTAGGAGCATGGAACTATGGTTGATGACGTATAAACGAGGCACAAAACCGACATGATTATGAGGCTTTATACTCTTTTCCGCTACGTCTTCAAACTAACTTTTCATAGGCTTGAGAATATTACAATTAAATACAATCCTATGTATAAATGTTTTTGTCTGGAATTGGGCCAAAACTATATATGGACTCAATTGGAAAATTGTGTCCTTACAAGGAGCACAATTAAGGAATACATGTTAGAGCTAAAATAGAAACTGATGAGTAGAGAAATATCAGTTATATCTATGAAATACTTATTCTGTTTAAGAAACTAAACGAAGAAACGAAAATAAAATTTATCAGTAAAATTTCTCATCTAACATAATGCAATTAAAACTAATCTTGCTTTTAATATATCATTCAATGATGACATGTTTTTAATATCCCAGAAGTATCCTTTTACATAAACCATATCATTCAAAGATGACGTGCTTTTAATAAACACAATTCTTAAAAACATTACAAATTGACCCAGTATGACACAAACAAAAAAATCCTCCATATCCCAGAAGTTTCACAAACATGTGAGTGTTATATTTGTATCTGATACTCCAAAAAGAAGGCAGTTTTAGTGACTCTTAGCTAATCCCCGTGAAGTACTTCATGGATATTCAGTGAGAGATGGGGTTTACTCTTTGATACAAAGAGAGATATTGTACCTCTAAGGTAATCCCCGTGAAGTACATACATGTGCAATATCTATGTGGGTTGTATGTGACATAATGAAGATGTTTATTATTTCCGAACTATGAAAGAAATGATCTGATAATGGTTTATCTAAAGGAGCTGTAACAACAAAGAATGCTAGTAAAAAAACACATATAGCATAAATGTTAGGATAATAAACACATGACAAAGTAGAAGAATAGCATCAATTACAACAAATATAAGAATATACCATCATTTTTTTCCATATTGGAAAACATTGAAGGAGATTTCTCACTCATGCTTCCATCAACATTTGAGACTGCTTCAATTGACTCATCCTACATATGTACAACTTACATGAGGGCAAAATTTAATTTGTTATTGATGGATGAAGCTGCGGGTTTGAACCTTCCGATCTAGATACAAAACTTATAGGTTCAATATTATTTGGTCTTAATTGAGGGAGCTGATCAGGATTTATGGAATTAATTTGAAGCATTGCATTCAATACGGGCATTCTTTTAATAACAAAATCTTCTCCTTTATCCATAAATGTAAGAGAAGTAGCTATGTCACCATTATAGTCATTGTTGTCTACATTAACATCTACACACACCAAAACAAATATCAAAATAGTAAATTTAGCACAAATTCAACATTTCATTAATAAAAAATAAATTCAAATTCTCTATTTTTTTAAGCAAATTCAACTCTTTCTTAATCAAAATAGTTAAACAAAAAGATACATATTATCATAACAGTTGCTTTGGTTTGAAAATCCCTCCTTTTATGGTTAAATATCAAATACTTATATATTCTAATATGTACATATTATCATAGCAGCTACTTATGTTAAAAATAAACCTACCAAACGATGTAAGCAAAGCAGAATTACAAAGATTCACAAAAAATAACTTGCAACAATCGCTTCCATTTCCCATATTTATGCATAAATCCCATATATAAAATGTTTACAACCTATACAATACCCAGAATTGGAGTTACGCAAACAATGAAAATAAATATCATTTAGATCAAATTAAGACTCCAATAACCTTAAGAGTCCAAAGAAAGGCATATCACTGCACTACAGGTTTCTGTTAGGTTGGAATTAAATGTCACCGTGTTGATAAAATACTCTAGGAGCCTGAGAAAATGGGGCTAATTCAATTAACTACCGAATCTAAACGAAGTTCATACTCTCGTAAAATTTTCACTACTTCATTTTTCACCATTGGGGTGTCTATGTTGAGATGAGAGATTGACACCAAAAACTAAACATAAAACATAACAACACCTTTGACTTAAAGGTTGATAATCACTAGCCAACAATATGTTATCAAAATGACCCCTTCAAATCGGAAACAACAAATACAAAGTCATATAAGACACTTCAAAAATATATTATATTAAATATTTACGTCACACAACAACCTTGAGATAGCACCTCCTATATAGTTCGAAACCTAAATACACCAAATACCCTAATATTTGTAGCACACCTACTTGAATAGTCCAGAAAGAAAGAAGCAAGTAAGAATACAAAATTATAAAGTGTGAACCCAAATACGCATAAATATATACACGAATAAGTACTCAGGGAGATTTAAACCTAAAAAATCCTATAAGTTAAAACAACACTTAAAATGAGACGGTGAGGGAATGAGGGAAAGTATACCCATCAATGCCAGCATGCTTTCTTTCTTCATTATCTATTTGTAGTGTGTACTTGAGGGGCTGATCGACCGACCAGAAGTGTCATTGTGTTGTAGCTCCTATTGTGTGGACATTGGCGCCACTATATGAAAGATGATGAATCAGTGGAAAGGAAGATACGAAACATGTGGGATGGAAGATAGTAAATCGGTAGATCGAGCATCTGATATTTATCTTTTTCTTGAAAAGTGTTTTTATAAACTAGGATGGTGTATGTTTGGTAATATTTAGAACTTATTTGCGTATTTTGTAAAATACATATTTATTTTGATGAATTGTATACATGGTTGTTTGACACCTTGAAAAATGTGAAAGTTAGATAGACATTGATGTTGTATTTGCTATTGGTGTATTTTTTTATTTTCGAAATAGGGTGGATCTTTGAGCAAAATTTTAAAATTGTTTACAATTTTTGTGTTATATAAATAAATTTCGACTTAGATTATACATGAATTAATATTTTGGCCTTACCCCTATAAACAAAAGATATTATGACTATTTTTTTTAAAATTACACTGTTTTGTCGGGGAACAAAATTTTTTCCCTTTTGCAATTATGTACTTTGAAAAATGTTCGTCATTTTGAGATTACGTACTTTGGAAAAATTTCGCCCTGCCTTCAGGCACCGGCATACACTAGAGTATATATATATATATGGACTCGAATCTCCGGATTTACCCAAGAGAAATCCCCGTAGTTTGAAGATAAATCCCCCGTTTGGTCTTGTGTCTGTAGAGAGAAATCCAAACAGGGGATTTCTATTGTGCGTGTGTAGAGAGAAATGTGAATCCTTATGTTAGAATTTATAGATAAACCCTCCTTTTCTTATTTTTGGGTATTCTTATGAAAATAAAGTATGTTAAATTACTACGGATTATTCATGTATGTGATGTAATGAATTAAAGTGCTAAAGTTAAAATGAAGAAACTAATACTAAAATTAGAGAATATAGAGAAAATGATGGAGAAATAAACCTCCTTATGAATGCTTGATATTGATCTAGGTTGTACATATGCTGAACTTGTAATGGGATGAGGGTGGTATGAAGAGATGGGGGAATTTATTAAATGAAGTAAGAAAAGGATGGAAGGGAATGTGGGAAATTGGCTTCTTAGGAAGGGACCTGCTGTAAATTCGAGAGAATTTTCTATGAATTACCGAGAGAGTTATTGAGGGAGTGCTTTTCAAAATGAGTTCCTGGCCTCTATTTATATGGCCAATGGGGGTGCCGATCGGGATGGTCTTGGACCTGACTATCGGCATAAAACCCCAGACATTGCCAATAGGCGGGCTCCTCGGGGTGCCATTGAATAGTCTAGGATAAGTTTTGGGGGAAAATGATCGTAAAATGCAAGTCATAAGTCAGACTCATGCACATGGTGGACTATTGGAAAGGGTATTCCGAAAAATTTAAGAATCCATTGAGACAAGGTTAAATGGGGATCGAAAGCACCTATCGGTTGCTCGACACAAAGTTTTTGGAGGAAAATGGAGCGTTCATCCTAAACATAAGGCTTATTCACGCAAAGGTCGAACCATTGGAAATGGTGTTTAGTACTCTTTGAGATTTCATTCAGCTTCATTGAGTTTGAAGAGTTGATCAAGGTCAAATGGGGCTCAAAAACACCTACTGACCTTTCGGAGTAAAATAAGTCGTTCGTTCGTACTAAAAGGCTGATTTGTGTAGGGTGGACCATTATAAAGAGAAATTAAAGCCCTTAAAATACTCATTGATCTTCACTCAACCTAGATAATTGACTAGAGTCAAATGGGGCTTGGGAGCGCCCGATGTCCTCTAGATCAATTTTTGAGATAAAATGGATAGTTCGTTTGAATCTTAAGGTTAATTAGTGAGCCCTTCAAAGATTCATTGAGCTTTCTCCCAGGTGAGAAAGTTTGTCAAACGAGGCTCGGGAGCATCCGGTGGCCTCCAGATTAATTTTTAAAAGTGAAACAGAATGTTCATCCAGATGTAAGGTTAATTCTTGCACGGGGTGAACCGTTGGAAGGGGGATTAAAATCCCTTCAAAGATTCATTGTGCTTCTCCTAGACGAGAAAGTTGACTGGATTCAAATGGGCTCGAGAGTACCCTATGGCCTTTAAATCTGTACTTGGAGTATAACCTAGGTTTTGTGGTGAACGAGTGAGTGCTAGGGACCGTAGGAGGTTCTTAGAGGGATCCTAGGATTGGGTATCTATAAAGAGCCCCTCGATGGGTGAGCTTAGAATAGATGAAGGTCTTCGAATGGGAAACACCACATTGATGTTGGGAAATTAGATTTTAGGTTAATTATGTGGACCTAGAGGATGAGGTTGATCGATTCAGAGGGTCGAGGTCAGTTATGAGGACCTAAAGAGATGAGGATGACTAATTCAGCAGGTCGAGGATGTGTTAAAATTAGTTAAATTGGCTAGGGTGACTTATTCAGCAAGTTGAGGTCAATTCTGAGGACCTAAGGTGAAAAGGAAGACCAATTCAGTGGGTCGAGGTCAATTTTAAAGTTAGGTGGGGGTGATCGATTTTATGGGCTGAGGTCAATTCTGAGGACCTTGAGTTGGGGAGACCAATTCTGAGGGTCAAGGCTAATTCTAAATACGTAAGGTTGTGACGACCCATTCTACGGGCCGAGGTAAATTCTAAGGACCTAAAGTTGTGAAGACCAATTTTGAGGGTCTAGGTCATTTTTGAGGACCTTAAACTGGACCGACCAATTGTGATGGTCGAGATTAATTTTGAGGATCAAAAGTTGGGTTGACAAATTCTAAGGGCCAAGTTCAATTCCAAGGGCCTTAAGTTATGACGACTAATTCAGAAGGCCAAGGTCAATTGTGAAGACCTAAGTTGGTATGACCAATTCTGAGGGTCACAATCAATTTTAGGATTTTAAGTTAGGACGACCAATTATGAGGCCCGAGATCAATTCTGAGGACCTAAAGTTAGGGCGACCAATTATAAGGGTCGGGGTTAATTTTGAGGACATGAAGTTGTGATGGAAAATTTTGAGGGCTGAGGTCAATTTTAAGGAGATTAAGTTGGGGCGACCAATTCTGAGGGTCGAGGTCAATTCCGAGGACCTAAAGTTATGACGACCAATTTTGAGGGCCGAGGTAAATTCCGAGGACCTAAAATTGTGACGATCAATTTTGAGGATCGAGGTCAATTCTAACGATTTCTAGTTATAGTGCGGGGAATAACTCTCTTGGGGAAATTATCTTGGGGTGCAAGTTCCCTTTTATCTTTGCTAGGTATTTTGTTATCTTGAGACTCCATTGGGGGATGTTTATGTTTGGGGCTGCGGTTGGGGAATTGTAGTACACTTGGATGCACACACATCATTAGTTCTTCCATGGAGTATGTTCGAGATAAGAGTGTAAGATTAACCCCGCTATGGATTTTGAGAGTTTCTAAGGGGATTAGTACTCTAAAAATTATTTTCTTGAGGGAGACAAATGTTCCATGTCTTTCATGGATTTTTGGGAATTTTTTAGGAAATTTCTAGATTTTTTTGGCATTTTTTAGTATTTTCTTGTACAAAATCTTAGAGTATTATTAATAGGTAGGCTTAAGAGGGTGCTAATCGATAATGGAATGAACTTCTAGTCTTCCTTAGGAAGAGGAAAAGGTGGTTGGTGATCGGTATGGGTTGGGGGCTTTGGAACTTTTCTTTAAGGTGGATTATTGACTCTTTCTTGGGGATACAGGTGATCGTCTACCCTTTGAGTCTTCCTTCCAAGCTGACAGGGGCTATACGCATGCTAATGTTGATTGCTAATGATATAGCGCATGAGTTCAGGGACGTCTAGTATCTTGGAGAGATGGTGGTAAAAAACATTTGGTGACATCCATTAATAGTTCTTTCCTTTTGCCATTTTCCTACATATCTATCGTTGTGACTGGGGGAGCTTGGCATTGACCATGGTTTATGCTTGATGTAGAGACTTCTTTATACTTAAAAAGAGAGACTCAGGAAGGAAAAAATGATGCATTTTTTTGTTTGATTGTCTTGATTTAGTGACTTACTCTATATGCACTTTAAATTGCTTATGAGTTTTTGTTTTGACAAACAGTAGGAAAAGTTGCTTTTTTTTTTGCAATTTTTTTAGTAGAGGAAGGCCTTGGAGGTTTGGTTAGAAAACGCTTCCCTTCGAAGGGACTTATTTTGAGAAAAATATTTGTTTAAAAATTTTTGGATAGCGAAAGGCCTTGGAGGCTTGGTTGGTATATGTATGAGGATATAGAGAGATTAATGTAAAGTTGAGCTTTCGATTTTGTAAGGTTGTGTTGATTCGAGTGTGGAGAGTCTATATTAGTGATGGCTTTGCTACAGATGTTGACTATAATCTTCTAGCAATAGCGGTACAATTCTGGTATCTTAAGGATTATGTCTTCTAGATTGGCCTTGATAAGGTCTGTCATACCCACAAAAAATTTTTAATAATGTTGGGGCCTAGTCCCAGTGTCATGGAAACAATACCCAATTTTTCTCATTCTGCCCGGGCATTTCTGGTCGAGTTTCTCCATATTTCTCCTTTGACGGCTGAATCATTGGTTAATAGAGGGACTATTTATCTTCAGGAGGTTATGTATTCACTCTGCCAGAGGGGCTTTGATAATGTTGTCTTTGTCGGAGATGTAACTTTGGGCCTTACTACGATGCTTTTCTTGGTTACAAGGGACTTGACAATTGATTTCCAAGTGGCTATGATAGCGACATGGATGTCATACCACCATAATTTTATGAAGGTGGTGTTGGCAGAGACCTTGAATGATCTATGTGATTGGAAGGAGGGTCATTACAATCTTCTAAGGGAGGAGCCCAGTGATGTTGTTCATGTGGCTTGTAGGGAGGTTCTGTCTCGATGCCCCTCCTGAATATCCCTTGGAGAGTGTGCCTAATTTCTTCATCAGAATTTTCTTCTGTTTTGGCCCATCGATAGAGCACTGGGTCAATTGGTTTATGGATCCCAGTATCTTCGTTATTATGTGCAATGGTAGGTAAACTCGCAACCTATTTTGCAGCTAAGAGAGTATCGATATATACGGTTTATTTATATCCATCAAATGTCCTTTTCTTTCCCCTGGAGGCTTTTGTGCCAGTTTGGATGGGAACAAATAGTGCCCCCTCACTTAACAAACTTCTTTCGCTGGAGGACATGACTAAATCAATGAAAATGATGTTGGGTTCCTTATGGTAGTGCCACTGACCATCTACCCATCTGTCATAATTTGTAAAAGGGTCCTGTCATGTGTATAGGGACTACCTGACGTGGTTATGGAAGAAAGTAGTGGAGAATATATGCAGGAAGAGACTGCACAAAGGTGTCTTGTTGCCTCCGACACTATCGAGGAAGGTATTGTGGTTTCATCAAAGCTTGTCAGGGTGTATCACTCCATGGATCACATACGATGTGTTAAGTAAGAGTAGGAGAGTTGGGGACCCTCGGGGCTGGGAATGATGATAATGCGGGTCCATATGCTATTTGAAGATAATGTTTGTGAAGTAGGGATAACATTTTGAAAAGCTAGGGTAATTTATTTTTTAGGTGATTTTGGGGTTTTGTGTTTCTCTATGGGGCCGAGATAATTTTTATGAAGTTGGTAGGGTCAAGTTTGTTCTAAGATGGTCGAGTTAGTGGAAGGGGTGGTTTGTTTATCTCCCTTCACTGATACTTCATGTAATGGTTGTATTCCCTTATTAGAGATACAAATAATTTTGATCATATTTTATTGTTCCTCTTAATGAGTTTTGCATTTGAATTATCAATACTAATCACTAGGTCATAAATAATCCTTTTGTTCAAGTAAGTAATAATATGGAACGTTGTTCTCGGAGGTTAGAAAAAAAAACCATTTTGTGAAAAAGAAAGGGACCGTGCCCATGTATGAAGTCTGGGTTTCCTACGTATCTCTGGGGGTTTTGAAAATTTTCATGAGTCTCATTTTGAAATGAAATATTTTTGAGAGGACTAGGTTCCACGTAGTTATAGGTAGGGGAAGTGGTGATTTTTTTTAGAATAGTTTCGGTATAAGAAGAGTCGTAGTGCGTTGAGATTTTAGAATAAGGGTAAATTTTCTTGAGATGGTCCAGGTTTACTGGACGCAACATATCTTCTTCATCAAGTTATGTTAGCATAGAGGCACTATGTGAAATTTTTTTTGTTCATAATGTAGGGGACACTCCAATTAAATTTGAATTTCCCTTTGGAGTCCCAGAGGTTTTCTATGATCTCCTTAACATCAAGGTCTCTTCTGGACACCATGATCCTTGACTTTTTGATTGAATTATTGCGCTATTCGTCGATGTTACCCTTATATATGGTATAGAGCCTCAAGTCTCTTTTCATCCAAGAGTTATAGTTCGGTAAAGCGAATCTGATGCAAGTCTTCTTTACTAACCCTACTTTTGAGCATGACACGTAAGGAAGGTATTTCTTGCTCAGCGGGTAGTAATACTTCCATGTTGTACACTAGAGAATAAGGGGTAGCCCTGTTAGGCATTTCAATTGATGTCCGATAGACCCAGAGGGCATATGGTATCGGGTCGGCCAACTCTCTACAACTCTCGGTCATCTTGATAATGTTTTTAAGGATTTTATGGCGACTTCGACAACACCATTAGTTTGAGGTTGGTAGGGAGAATATTTATATCTCTAAATCCCATACTCATCGACCAGTTATGTGACCTCAGCTTTGAAGTGGAGTCCATTATCTGATACTAAATCATGAGGAACCCTGTATTGTCAATTGATTTTCTTTTTGATGAACTTGTCCACTTTTTTAGCATTCAATACTGCCTATGACTTAGCTTCGACCCATTTGGTGATGTAATCAATGGCGACTAGGGTGAAGTCAATCAATGGAGACTAGGCTGAAGTCGTGACCTTTTGAACCTTTGGGAGTAACCTTCCCTATGATGTCAAGGCCCCAGTTAGGGAGAGGTTATGTTGTATAGTTATCGAGGAGGTAGGCTTTGGAGATTGAGAAACAAGTGACATTTGAGGCATGTTCGATCATAGGTAGTGCAATCTTGAACCATTGTAGTCCAATAGTATCCTTAACATATAATCTTCTTAGCAAGCATGTGGGACTCGCATTTCTCATTGTGCATCTTCCGTATCATGTCTTCGACATTATCCCCTGTTATGTAGTGAAAATGGGTTCCATCAAAGTTTCTCATGAAAAAGCGCTTTATCAAAAATTATATACTAGGTAACCAACTTACAAGGGGTTGCAAGGTATTTCTTATCTGTGTCTTAGGGATATCTACCATGTTTGAGGAGGCACCGAATGTCATAGTACCATAACCTGGCCATATCGAATTCTTACTCAGTGATGAGTTCAATGTGTTAGCAGTGGGTGGGCATATCTTACTTCTGAACCATGAAGGTGCCATTATTTTTCCCTCAAGTACAAGGAAAGTAGTGGACAGTGACATCTTTGAACTTAGAGGCCAACTATTTGAGGTTGGTATGAAAGGGTAAGAGCTTATCCTCTTTGACTTTACACTTCCTAAGCATTTAGTTGACCACGAGGGCAAAGTCTTCTTAGACATCTAGATACCGTATTCATTTCTTAAGGGAGATTTTGAGGACTATAGTGCATGCCTCAAACTTAGTTATGTTGTTGGTGAAAAGGAATTCTAGTTTAATGGCAATGGGATCATGTGATTCATCAGGAGAGATCAAGAGTATCCCAATACCGTATCCTTTCTTGTCGGCACCTCCATCAAATAGCATTTTCCATCTAAGGTCCTTTTGAGAGGTGTAAAGAATATCTTCATCTGGGAATTGACAGACCAAAACATCGGTTCCTTCCATGGGGTAATCAGTAAGGTAGTCAGAGAAGGATCTCCTTTTCATAAAATTTTGCATGACATACACAATATCAAACTCGGCTAGCAACATCAACTAGTGGGCCATTCGGTTGGACAAAGATGGTTTTTCTAGCAGGTATTTTATGGGGTCCATTAGGGATACTAGTCTAATAGGAACCCAAACATCAAGTTCCGTAATTTTGTGTGACCCAGACTAGGGCGACATATTCTTTCTCTAAAGAAGTGTAGTTAACTTCCTATTCGATCAGTTTTTGACTGGTATA
Source organism: Sambucus nigra (assembly GCA_949130495.1). Taxonomy (NCBI): domain Eukaryota; kingdom Viridiplantae; phylum Streptophyta; class Magnoliopsida; order Dipsacales; family Adoxaceae; genus Sambucus; species Sambucus nigra. The sequence goes on from OX422208.1 coordinate 593,450,787, forward strand.
ATAAATAGCTCTTTCCTTGCAATATTCTTCAATGTATTGGGATAGAAAATCTCTACTGCAGTATCTGTTATAGTCAAGTATGAGAGGAAGGGGAGAGCTGACTACATAGGTATGAGCATTGGAAGTTGAGTGAGGTATCGCTGGATTTGGTCAAAGGCTTCTTGGCAGGCTTCATTCTTAGATTTAGTTATATCCTTTTAGAGGAGTTTGAAAATGGGTTCACAAATAAAATTTAGTTGTTTAATGAATTGACTGATGTACTATAATTTTTCGCCCGTGGTGGTGGCATCTCAAGTATGGCTTTCAGCTTGGTTGGGTCTACTTTGATTCCCTTTTCACTTAACATGAATCCTAAGAGTTTTCCTTTTGTGATGCCAAAAACACACTTATATGGATTTAGTCGCATCCGGTATTATCGAAGTCTCTCGAATAACTTTTGAAAGGAGGAAATATGGCCTTCTCTAGTCTTTGATTTAATGATCATGTCATCCACATAAACTTTGATCTCCTTATGAATAAGGTCAGACAAGATGGCCATAGTAGCCATTTGGTAGGTAGCCTGACGTTCCTAAGTTCGAATGGCATGACAATATAGTAAAAGGTTCACCATGGGGTGATGAAGGCGGTTTTTTCCTGATGGTCAGGGTGCATCTTGGTCTAGTTATATCCGGTGAATCCATCTACAAATGACTTGAGGGTTGATTGTGTTATCGATGACCATGTTAATATTGGGCAATGGGTAATTGTCTTTTCTAAATTCTTTATTCGAATCCTAATAGCCGATGCACATGCGGACTTTTCCTCCCGACTTTGACATGGAGACAATGTTGGCAAGCCATGTTGGGTATTCAACTATGCAAATGAAACTCACGTTCAACTATTTGACCACTTCCTTTTTGACTTTAAGTGACCATTTGGTACAAAATTTTCGTAGATTCTATTTTATCGACGAAATGTCGAGATCCCATGTTGAGTTTTTTCGGGTCAATGTCGGGCATGTCATCATAGGACCATACAAATAACTTAACTAATTATTTCAGCAGTTCTTCAAATTGCGCACACTCATATTCGTTAGGGTGGACCCCATCTAAATCTCACGCTGATGGGTATTAGAACCGAGTTTAATAACAACGGTCCCATCATCATTAATTTTAATGCAATTATGTTGTTTTTTGTTCCCCTTTTTATGATCATTAAGAATTATTTATTCGAATCAAGAAAATTAATGTAAGGCATAGTAAGATACATAAAATCCTCATTTATTTAATTTTTTGGAAAAAATAGCACTGAGAACCTCATCAAAATAGGTCTCAGTTACATTGATATCAGTAAAAGGATAGACAACAATATGTGATGAGATTTAAATTGGGTGAACAACATAGATTGGTTGAATCTGAGCAGGTTGGACTGGTATGGCATATCAGTTACAGAGAGTCAAGTCAATAGCTTTGATTTGAGCAGACGCATTCGACGATGCGACATCTTAGCGAATCATGTAGAGCCTCAACCCAGTGTTTGCAAGTCGAAGGATTCTTCGAGTTCACTTTCCTTAGAGTCTTTGGTAATTGTCACAACTTTCTTGGTGAGAGGTTATACTTCATTTCGTAATATTTAACCCAAGAGTTATTGTCTTGAAAGAATATTTTCGACCCCGATTTAAACTTCTTATCAATATAGTCGTACCAAGGTCCAGGGAAACCACAAAAGAGGAAGTCTTAACCTTACTTAACAAATCTTTCAGTCAAAGAGTCTCTTGAAACAGTCTTTTTATCTTCCAAGCTTTTCTTGGTCTCGATCGATGGAGTGCTTTGATTTCATCCGGTGAAGGTTGGTAACTTAAGCCAGATAGGGAAAAGGCCTCCTTCAGGACTATGGGCTCAAAAATCCCTTCTTGGCATCGCCCTAGCCCCACGCTGGGTATAAAATGAATGTTATTAAATATCTGAATCACATTTACATTGCCATGGGGGTTGTGTTCTGGATAGACTTGGTCTTTGAAGTTATCTCGTACTTAGAAGGGAAGTAGATAAATTATGAGACTAGAGAGGAGCATGTCATTGGTCCCATGCTAAATTTTAATACTGGATTTCTAGTGATAGTATTGTCTATACTATCGTCCTCCCCAAAAATGGTGATAACTTGAACTTTGGCGAAGAACTTCAGTTCTGATGAAGAGAAGAAGATACCCCTCAGATGTTGTGGATCCATGGATGGCTAAGGAGTAAATTTAAGCACAAAGGTATGTCGATGACTTGAAACTCGATGATAGGATTGATAGAACTAGTCCCTCGTGTGAGTTTTATAGACCCCAATACTTATCAAGGAGTATCGTTATAAGCACACACAATCGCATAAGGAGGAGTGAGATCACTGACTTTCAGGCCCAAATAATTGAAGGTTGTGAGCGGATAGACATTGAGAGCAGATCCATAGTCGATAAGTGATAGTGGGGCTGTATTTCCCTTCAATGAAGATATTGAGAACATAATTATGATCAAGGCCAAGCTTTAGTCTTTATTCTTCGAAAAAGGAAAGGATTCTAGAAGAGGTCAGTGATGTAACTATATTTATCGCTTCTTTGGGAGTAGTCGAAGGAGGTGTTGTGGGTCATCTTGTGGGGAGCTATATCAAGTCATTCAGGTGCAACTGAGAGGACGTGAAAAGCCCCTATAGGGTGATATTGGCTTAGGTTTTCTTGAGATGATAAATAACTTTATTCTCTTCAATGGTTATTCCTAGCATGGGAAGTTCTTCGGCAACTCCCTTTCCTTTATCTGTTTCGATTTCATGGGAAATCGAATGTTTGTACTATCTCCCTGACTTGTTCACGTGGTTCAATGATGTAATACCCCGCCCTCATAATTCATTTAAATTTTGCATAAATTGTAATGAAGTGAGGTTTGATGATAATTATTGGAATTTGTGGGTCAAATCGAAGGAAATAAAGAAACTGGGATTTAAAGAATTCGAACGAAAGTAGGGTCATTCGAAAGATATTTATGTGTCGTTTGAAGTGAGGTTCAAACAACCTTTTCTCGAGGTCCCACTACATTATAGTCCCAGGTCACATGAAGGTCGCCCGAAGCCATACATTGAATGAGATAAACATGTCGTTCAATTGAACCTCTAGTCGTTTAAATGACGTGCCTAAAAAATGTTTAAATAAGATTTCCCTTATGTGTTGTCACTTTTTTTGCCCTTGATTTGGTGAGTTGTCGAGCCTAGATTATCCCCGAATGGGCAGAATGTATCTTTAGTGTTTTGGGGGCTTTTATAAGGGTGGCTTTGGTTCATTTGGGCATGGGGAAGATGGAAGCAGATGAGAGGGTGAGAAAAGGGTGGTCTTCACCATAGATGAACCTTTTCTCAGCTCAAACTACCTTTACCCCACCATAAACCACCACACTCCTAGCATATTCCACCTTATTCAAACCTACAACACCCATTTACACCATTGTTAAATTGGAACTAGGAATTTTGGAGAAGTCTTAGGGGATTTTTGGAGAAGATAATGAAAGCTTTCATGGAGTTGAAGGTTTTTTCTGGTTTGGAAGCTTGAATGGAGCATAAATGGATCATTTTTGAGGATGCATTTGGTAATCCATTGAGACCACATTTGGAGTTGGGGGTTCCTCCTCCTACACAAACCTTCTTCCCACCATTTGGAGTCATTAGACGTGGGAAAATATATCCTTACTCTATTTTTATTATTAGTAATCTTGTTGTTTGATTGCATGATTAGTGATATGTCAAAGTGTAGCCTCCTAGATGTAGCCTTGTCTAGGACCAGCTCATATTCAACCCAACCGACCTACCCAAGCAAGCTTACATGAGGATCCAACAATCAACTGCCTTAGTATCGTCTCATTATTTATGGTCGAGACCTTTTGCCAACCAACTTCTCCTCCCTAACGTCTCAACTGGTACACCAGATAGCCGAGATCTCATCTCATCTTAATGTCTACTATGCCGAGACCATACTCTTCGGAGTATGTTTAAATAAGATCTTATGCGTCTCATACTCAGCCGAGTCGAGACCCACTAGGACGACAAGTTTACTATGCATAGGGTAAAGTTCTAGCATCATTATCCCATATGGACAAGCAGTTACAACCATATCACATGTGCACGTGAGGGGAATATTTTTTCATCATGATCCACTTGCATAGGTGATAGGTGGCTATTAATCACTGGTTAATGCAAACTACATATGCATGGTGCATGCATGGGGTGCACACTATACCACCCCAACACTATATATACTTGACTCCTTCTACCTTGAGGAGGATCCTTAATTCGAAACCCTAGAAAAAACTATTTTAAAATGGTTGTGTAGAGAGAGAAATTTGACTGCATTGTAATCCAAGGCCCTTAGAGCCTAATTTGATAGTAAACATACACTCACCTCCACAGTGGAGTAGGTCTAGATAGGCTGAACCACTTATATTAATGTCTTTCTCCATTTTGCCGTACCTCGTGCTTCACTTATATTATTATTTTTTCTACATTGTTGCACACTTATAGTCTTACTGGACTGAGCACTCACTAATTTACTTTGTGGTACATTATTTGGCACCATCAGTTGATGCCGTTCGTGGGAAGTGATATTATTATCTCCTCCCTTTCATTGATAGCTTACTCTCAACTGGATTCTCTAGTGGTGGTTCAGACCTACACTTACCCGATCTTGAACCACCATTAAAAGAGCTATAGTTTGAGTTCAATCTCTCCTATAGCTCCTTTAGCTCTTCCAGTTCACTGTATTTCATGGCATCATATTTCCCACCATGAGGTGGGCCTAGTTCTAGAAAAGCATCGCCACAATCTGAGATAGCGAATGTCGCAGCAGCACTATGCTCATTGGCAGCCAGTTAAGTTAACATGTAGGAGCAGATGGCTACCTTCAGTCAGAATTTCTTGGCCGGGTCCACTGGATCGATGGTGGAGATGATAACTCTGGCCACTAGGGAGGGCATACATTCGACGATAGGGTGACCACCTCCATCCTCATAGAAGGACTCACCACCGCAATAGAGGTGAAAATACTTTGTTAATCATAGGCATATACACCTGTGGAGGTAACGTCAAGAATACGAAGAAAATGAGGGTGGTGATGATGCAGAGTGTTGGGAACTATAAGAAATTTCTGGTGATACTGTGTGCCCTATTCAATCTATTAGAGGAAATACTACAAGGCCAAATTGAGAAGGACAATCTTAACCTTCAGCATTTGATAAGCTCAGCCTCATCGACAACTTTTAAGACTGGTTGTCCAGTTCTCATACCAGGGTAGGATCCATGAGAAATGGAGGTTGTGCTGATACACGACTCTCCCATGGATGAGATGAGGAGTAATGTGAAGTCAATAGCCATCAAAGAACAACCGACAAAGAACCCATCTAATGCCAAACCGAGATGGAAGGGGCTGGAAAAAATGTTGCTCACGGCGAGGGAGATAATACCATAGTGGCTGCGATTGAAAAACCCTAAAATAGTTCAATTCTGAGATTAAAGGACAAGATTGGAGATTTTCAAAAGATCCAAGACCCTCTGCATAGGGGTTATAATTAATGGTCATCATTTTTTGCTAGAATTGTGAGCTACATTACCCCGAGTAAGTTCAAGCCACCGATGGTGACACTGAAATATGATCGAAGTAGCAATCCAGTCCACCATGTTGAGATGTATTAATCTTCTGCAAATATCTTCTCGGTCTCAGATGAGATGAAGTGTAGAGCATTATTAATCATATTGATCGATGTTGCACATGTCTGGTATGCTTCTGTTCTAATAAACTCAATTGATAACTTTAAGAAACTTGCAGAAAGGTTCATATATTACTTCTGTTTTGGGGTTAACCCGAGGAAGAAGACTACTCACTTTCTATACATGAAGTAAGGAAATAACTAATCTCTGCAGGAGTAAATATCTCACTTCAACAAAGAGAAACTTGAGGTGGAAGACTATGACAATAGCATAGCTATCACTGCATTAATGGGAGGTTTACAAAAGGTCAAGCTCCTATGGAAGCTCGTCGAGGATCCTCCAAAGTCCATGGATGAACTCCTGGCTACGCCCGAGAGGGTCATTAACGTAGAGGAGGACATGGCGACCAAATGAGAAGATGAGAAAGGATCCAGCGAGAGTAAATCTTAGAAATCTAAAGGCAAGGGAGATAAGAAGAGGTCGACGGACGATAAGTTCATTGACTGCATGCCATTTATTGTTAGCCCTGAAATGATTCATAATGAGATCAAGAAATATAGGTCCCTAAGATGGACAAAGAATCTCAAAGCCTCTCCTTATAAAAGGGGTAAAAGAAAATGGTGTGAATTTCACCAAAACTATGGCTATACTACTTATATATGCTTTGCTATAAAAATGATATTGAAAAGATGCTGAAGAAACGAAAACTGAGAAAGTATGTTCATAAAGATGCTTCAAAAGGTGGCCGAGACAACGCCCAAAAGAGGAGAAATGACAAGTGTAAACCAGACACCCTAGCAAACAGAGATGATGATGCCTCGAATGATGATGACAAGGTCAACCTAGATCTTCCTCTACCTATCGATGATCCTAAATCTCGATTACATGCAATCTCTTTGGGGTAATGATTCGCAGAGGAATAGCAGGTGGTGGAAAAGATATTACTGATAGTAAGTCTCACATAGCAGAAGCCAAGGCTCTCCCAAAGCTTGAAGTGGTGAACTCGACAGTGACTGAATCAATGTTATATAAGAGAAAGAATGTAGAAATTAACACTTTGATAGTTAGATTTTAAGGATGGATTTCAATAGGACCCTAGACCCACATGATGACTCACTGGTGATCACCACTAGAGTACATGGGTATGAGGTCCCTAGGATATTAGTCGATCATGGAAGTTCGTTCGATGTGATGTTCTGGGATTATTACAAGGGTATAGGATTGAGTAATAAGAGACTCATCCCGTATCACCAACCTCTGATTGGCTTTAATGGAGATAAAGTACAACCTCCGTGAATTTACAAGATGGATGTCATAATGGAGAACACTTGGCCAAAATGTTTGACAAGGAAGATCAATTTATTTATCATAGATGAGAATGTCTATTCAGTATAAAACATAATTATGCGATGAGTAGACCTTAAAGAGTTTTTAGGCTGTGCCCTTAATAGTTCACCAAATGATAAAATTTCCAACTCCTTACGGAGTAGGGGAAGTTCAGGGTGACCAGGTCCAGGCACGCGAATGCTAATTCAATTATTTTTTGGAGATAGAGGTGCATAAAAGGGCACCACTACTTACAATATAAACACTCTCAACTCTAGGGAAGAGACGAAGCTTAAAAAGGGTGAAGCTGGTGGTAGAATCCATCATCCTCGATGAGGACGAGATAAAAAACATTCCAAGTCGATAAGACCATGAAGAAAGATATCAAAGAAGAGTTGATTAAGTTACTAAGGAAGGGACAAAGCATTTCTTCATAGAGTCATGAAGATATGTTGGGAATTGATTCGGAGGTCCTCTGCCAAAAATTGAACATGGCTGATGGAGCTAATTTAGTTAGACAAAGGTGGAGGGTCTACTCCTGGGAGAAATACGAGGTAATAACAGATGAGGTGAAGAAGTTAAAGAAAATTGACATCATTAGAGAGGTTATTTATCTAGAATGGCTAGTCATTGTGCCAATGCCCAATGGAAAAAGTAGAATATGCGTTGACTTCACAAATTTGAATAAGGCATGCCCCAAAGATAACTTCCCTTTGCCAAGAATATATCAAATGGTTGATGCCATGGATAGGCATGAACTGATGAGTTTTATGGATGCCTATTTAGGCTACGATCAACCGATGCTAAGAAGACCTCGTTCATCAAGTAAAAAGGTACATACTACTACAAGGTAATGCCTTTTTGCCTCAAGAACTCTGAGGCTACATACTAGAGGCTAATAAATAAAATGTTCGAAGATCACATATGCGAGACCATGGGGGTTTACGTTAATGACATGCTCACCAAGTGTCTTAAGGCCGACACGCATGTGACCGACCTTGAGCGCACTTTTAACATGATGGAAAAATATTGAATGAAGGTGTCCCTCAAAATGTGTTTTCCAAGTCAGAGCAAGCAAGTTTTTTAGTTTTATTGTCAATAAACGGGGGATAGAAGCTAACCCCCAAAAAATCAAATCTTTGATGAAGATGAAGATTCCTAAGACCATAAAAGTAGTCCAGAGGCTAACCAGACGAGTGGTAGTAGCACTGAATAGGTTCTTATCCAGGGCTACACACAAGTGTCTACCCTTTTTCAAGGTGCTGAGGAAAGCCTTTGAGTGGAATCAGGAGTTGAATGTCTACCTCGGCTCCCCACTCTTATTTTCAAGGCCCGTTCAAGGACAAAAGTTATATTTGTACCTAGTCGTATATGAGTCATCCATCAACACAACTATTATGAGAGATGATGAGTATATCCAAAATCTAGTCTATTTCAAAAGAAAGGTTCTCCAAGGGGCCGAGCAAATGTATCCAAAAATGGAGAAATTAGATTATGCACTCATTCATGCATTTATAAAAATTAAACCCTCGTTCTAAGCACACACCATGGTCGTCCTGACACACTCTCCACTTAGGTAGGTCATCTATAAACCTGAGAGATTCGATTGGTTGATGGACTGGTCCATAGAGTTGGGAGAATTCGACATCTTCTATTAGCTGAGAACAACCATCAAGGGGCTGTCTATTACTGATTTTGTAGCTAGGTTCACATGGGATGAGGCTGATGCAGAGGAGATTCTGAATCCATTAAATGAGTTAGAACGAGCTGGTCCTAACCCGACTGAAGTCGAGACGAGTACGACCAAGACATTTATGGCTAAGAATGAAGAAGCAATGAGAAGAGTGCGCTTGTGTTCAAATAAGGAAGTTATTTAATTAAACACAGTTTTTATTAATTAAGTCCTAAACATGCATCTATGTGTGACTGATGATGATGAAAATAAGTAAGAACATTGAAACACACATAAGTGAGGAAAAATCCCCCAAAGGGGCAAAACCTTTTATATACACTATAATATTGTAAGAAAACGGCTTACATGGATTACAATGAAAATATGTGACACATAAATACCCTCGGGTGTCGGTTCTGATGTCGTCGGCTGGAACTATCCCTTTCCAATAGGGTAGCAATGAAGAAGATAACGAATTCCTCACAAATTACTCTAGATGATTAAATGATCCTCTTGAAGGTTTAAAGATTCACACACATATATGGGAATGGTTTTGGGAATCAAAAAGGTTTAGAAAACCTTAAAAAGATGAAGTCTTATTCTGGAATATTTTCGCAAAATTTTGATATTACACAAAGACTTGAAAATCGTGTAGAAGGTGAACAAGTATTTATATGAAAATCGAGGCGGTGGCTCGTTCGAACGAGATAGCCATGTCGCTTGAACGAAGGACAGATCTTGTTCGTGTAGAAGGTGAACGGGTATTTATATGAAAATTGAGGCAATGGATCGTTCGAATGAGATAGCCATGTCGCTTGAACGAAGGACATATGTCGTTTGAACGAAATCGCGCGACATTCCTATCTCGGGCGAACGACAATCAAAGTCGTTTGAGCAAGCTCGACGATCAAGGTACTTCACTTCTACACTTAGAAAAAATTCTGCTTTTGATAAAAAATTAATCCAGACTTCAAAAATAATTTTAAAAAAATTCCCAAATATTTATGAAAATATTCAAGCTCCAATAAACCATTTTATCGATAAAGTGTAGTGGAGTAGTCGGAATGAGATGAGAAGCACGTTGCATGTAGCATGATGCACGTGAAGATAATGGATCCATTGGATTCGGATAAAGGCCGTCGAGGATGATCGTGTTGACGTGCCGAATGTAGCGGTATCAGACATACAAACTGTGATATAGGGAAAAACAGAAAATTCCTAGATTCTACCCTAGACATTTATAAAATTATATTCTTACAAGAAAATTTTCTATTATAGAATGGGGAAATGGAAGAGGGCAATTTGTCTGAAAATGGTAATGTGTTGAGCCTCTTTGTTGACGATTCTTTATGTGATCCAAGGAGTGGAACCAACCTGCTAGTGTTGTCTCTAGATGGAACTGATATATAGTATGATTTGAGAATCAAATTCAAGGCATATAATAATGAATCCGAGTATGAAGCCCTCCTAGAAGGTCTCCCTCTCGCTAAGGCACTGAATGTCGGCTAGTTACTGGTTCATAGTGAATCTAGGCTAGTAGTGAATCAAATCCTAGGAGTATATGAAGCAAAGGATGAGAGGATGGACAAATACCTAGCTAAGGTAAAGGAAGCATTGAAAAACTTCAGGGAGGGGAAACTAAAAAGGATACCTAGGCTAGACAATAGTAAAGACGATCACTGGAAAGACTAGCGTCAGTAACCGGGATAGAAATCAGAAGGTCAATACCATTAGAGATCCTACACCGATTGATCATTAAAGAAGAAGACAACACGGTTGAGTTCTTCTTAAAACTTGAGATATATGAATCTCGTATGGACCCTCTCGTCCGATATATAAGGTATGGTGAACTACCAAACTCAAAGTTGTAAAGGAAAAAGGTAAAGTACAAACGAGGTAAGTTCTCGGATATACCCAATATGTTCATCATGGATGCAGAGTATTAACAGTAGGCCGCTGCTTGGGAATAGACAGGACACGTCCCCTTTGTGTTTACTGGGCCTCATCCAAAAGGAGGCCTTGGCCAAAGTTAATCACTACCTGGGTACAAATAGGCCATGACACCCATTTAGACATTTGTCATTACTTGGGTCCACACTGGCCGGGACACGTACTACAGTGTTGGACACTTGACAGTTGTCCACCTTCTAGAAGGAGTCTAACTCATGTCACTTATCCACATGTCAGATGCTCTAGGAAAATGACATATCTTTATAACCTCTATAAATAGAAGTGCTCATCTCACTATTAGGGGGATTCCAGCTGGGCGAAGCCCTGCAAAACTCTAAGTTCACCCTCTCTCTAGAGGATATATTACCTAGGGGCTCACCCCTCTCCTTGGCTACATCACTCAACTCATATTACATTAGGGTTATTACCTTAGATTATCTCATGTACTCTCTTACCCCATTTATCTTTTACTCCTTTAAGGGAACAACTTTGTATCATACAATGCATATAATGAGAATATGACCCCAAAGTGGACGTAGGCTCATTTTATAGCCGAACCACTCTATACTTTATATCTTTTTCCTTATTGTGTGGTTTACTTTATTTCTACACTTGATATGATACTTATGATCGACTTATGTTCGATTTCTCGTATCATCATTTTGATGCCGTTTGTGGGAAACGAGGTATTTACATATTTTTTTCTTCTTATTTAGGGTTCCAAACACCTCATTTCATCTACGAGGATCCCTTGGGTGAAATTTTGGTTATCGAGCCCTTACATTTGTGTACAACCCGATGAGGCAATTATTTTCTTTCACATTTGTTTATAAGTTTTCCTTTTTATGTCCATAGATTTGTTTTATATACCCCGGTGATGTTACCTTACCTAAATAGTGTTGAAAAACATAAAAGGTGATGACCTCATAAAGGTGGGTAACTAGGGAAGTGTTATATTTACTTATTTTTGCTGATTACACCTATAATCTAGGATCTATTGTGGGATCCGTGCTATTTTTTGCACCTAAAGGTTGTTTTTCCCTTGGTAAATTCCTAGTAGGCATATCCTCTGTATATTCCATAAACTAATTACATGTTTTGAACCCAATTTTGGGATCACACCCTTCACTGCCTCATAAAGGATGTGGCCAGGCAGTTTTATTTCCAGAATGCCGCAACACTCGTAGGGAAGCTAAATCGTTATAGCTATTACAATTCACCTGGGAAAATTGAGCTTATTACAGTGTCTTTGGACTTAGTTATGGGAAATTCCCTTTGATATGGCCACGACAGTACTTGCATATGTACCTCAGGTCACGACCACAATAAAATAATGATGCAGATAACAAGAGACTACATCCTAGTTTCTATACATGGTTGTTTTTCTACCTCTCTTAATTACTCAACTCTGTTTATTTCATCTTAGCATGTATTTTTAAAGAACTCACCTAGCTGAAGCATGGAGGGAACGTCTGTGATAAACTTGGAACATAATGAAGAGTTCATGTAGTTGTATAGCTACATCAACCGTTTGGAAGATAGTCGGGCCCCACTTCAGAGCGAGGTCAACTTTTTAACGTAGAGGGTTTTGATGTTGGAGTCGGTAGCTTTCATCCCGACATATATTGTAGAACCAAAGGTCACAGATCCCACGCCAATGATCGCAGTAGTAGAAGCAACAATAGCCGCAAGACCCATGGCCAAATCCCAGAAGAGGAAGGTAGAGAAACCAAATCTAGAAGTCTATGAGGAATACACACCCCTGATTCACCATCTTGAAGACTTTCTAGAGTTCATCAAAGAAGAGAATCTGCTCAGGTTGCCGAAGAAGCTGAAGTCTCCATCTCACAAAATAGATCGGGAAAAATGGTGTGGGTTCCATAGAGACCATGGCCATGATAGCAAAAACAATTCTCCCTAAAGAACGAGATTGAAAGGCTTGTGAGGCAAGGGATGCTGCAGCGATTCCAGAAAGAGGCATAAGGGGATGCAATCCTCATCTTAGAGGCCATATGCTGAACGTTAGCCTTACTTTCTATTTTCTGCTAAATCTCTAAAGTGTATCTTTTACACATGCTTTGTATTTCCCTTTGCAAGAATCTTATGTATATATATATATATATATATATATATATATATATACCTAGGGTATGCCCGTGCCTGACGGCACGCTGATAATTTGTAAAATTATAAAGTCGTGTATAATGTAAATAATAAATGTTTTATATATTAGAAGTGTAAAATTTTAAATTATACAATCATGTAAATTTAAATCATACAGCTTTTTTACAACACAAATGTATAAACAATTTAGAAATTTTTGACAAAATTCCCTCTGTTTATTGGACAATCCACCCTCCTTACGAAATAAAAAAAAAACTCCAACAACAATAGTAATAGTCTATTTTGGACCTCATATCAATTTAACTCAACCTCATGAAATATAACCAATGTTTCAATTAATAAATAAAATTGTAATCAATTTAATCAATTCATGAAGAAAACACAAAAACATCAAAAAATAATAATATTAGCCTGATGTAGAGGGGGCTTGAAGGTAATCCTAAGATTAGAGATAATCCCCCCATTTACAACAGTATCTGGGGTTAAGGCAGCTTAGCGTGGCAACTCAGCGAGGCAGCTTAGCATGGCAACTCATATTTTAGCCTGTTGTGTTACTTTGCCATATTTTATCTTTTGTTTGTACTCACTATGGACTATAAAGATTGTAATGATGTAACGAGAATAATGATTATGTGTGAGGTCGAACGGTACTCGCGAGAGACCAGGCTTGGCAGGGTCTGGGAGAGCTTTCATTCTCTATCGAACGATCTCGCCTTGGGAACTTTAGAGGAACTTGGATAGGAGGATTGAGAAGTGAGGCACCGTTGGGGATTGTCTTAACATTTTAGATACAACTGGTAGAACATCGAAGGACCCTGACCATGGAACCTCGAAGGGGAGCAACCTTGAGTTCCATCGGGTGTTGAGTTGTGAGGCAAATAACCCTCTACTTAATGTTACATCCACTTTATCTGATGTCATTAACCAGCTAGGCAATGTTAGACCTGCACTTGAGTAAACCACCATGGTATTTGGGGCTATCAAACAGTTGGTGAGCCACCTCTGTGACAACAGCCCCCTAACACGCAGTGGTTAGGCAAAAGGCATGTCTTGGCATTTAATGTTTATGACGTGGAGACAACTAGTGCATTAGGTATTTAATGTTTGTCACATAAAGTATGCGGGATGTCTTTCACATGCATTAATGGCGGAGTTGCCTCAGGGATGGTGTAGGAGGCTTTTTAAGGACCCCAACCACCTCTGAGGAGAGGATGATCTTTTTGAGAATTCAGAAGTTATTACTAGAGATAATATACATCAAAGAGAGTTATTACAAACTAGAGAGTATACTCACCCACCATTTGCATTTATTACGAAGCTTTTAATACTTGACAGAGGTTCTTGAGGGTGGTTGGTGTGTTTGGCTGCCTGCCAAGGTCTATCTAGGGTGCTTACTTCTCTCTCCCTCTAACTAAGTTGCTTCCCAGTTCATTACTACCTTCTGAGTTATACATGAGAAATTTGTGAGTTCAAACTGAGTATGTCTTCATTGAGTCGTGTTTGCATGTCTTGTGGTTAATCAATAGTGTTTCTATTTGACTTATTATTACTATATTCAAAAGGGGTTATTCCTCCATCTTATCTAAACTACCCTCTTACATTTGGCTACTCTAATGGTGAGGCATTATTCTGAGCAAGGAGTATGGCACAAGATAACGTTAATCGAAGGATCAAATTTGATGAAATTCAATACAATAAAGAACAAGCATCGAGAGAACTCGAGGCTCTAAAGGATGGGGCCCCTCGAATAGAGGTACCTCTAGTTCAGGCGACGACAGGGGTTTTAGGGATGACACAAGCTTCCATGAGTGGTGCGTTGGGACTAGATCAAGTGGCACTCCTCATGAATAAGTTATACAAGTTCTTAAAAACTTCGGTAGCTTCAACAGTGTTGGGAGGATTTAAAGCTCACTCTTTCGTGACACCGGGGGCTGCCCCAATGGCCCCACTAAGTATAGGCGTAACGGTAACAGTCCCATCAAGTATGCCATTTGTTGTGAATCTATGCGTGGGAACATAGGGTGTATCAACGGCCCAATTGTGAAGATTGTTCCTGCCGCAATGGGCACTTAGCCTATAGTCCCGTTAGTTGTTGCTCCAATGGCATCACCCATGGAGATAATGAGGAAGGAGATGCAGAAAAAGATGATGAAGTTCATGCAAGCCTCCTCGCAATCTACTGACGAGGTAGCTTCGATTTATGACGAATTTTGAACACCTTACCCCCAGGAATACAACGATGAGCCCTATCCCAAAGACTATATTCCTCTTATTTTTGAAAAATACACAGGGAAAGGTGGAAACCCGAAGGATCACATTAAGCACTTCGATGAACACTTGGGGCGCATTATAATAATAAGAATCTCAGGTTGAGGGAGTTTTCTAAATCCTTAACCGATAAAGCATATACCTAGAACTCTCATTTGGCTACCAAAAGAGCGTTTCTACATGGGAGGAGATGCGTGTTTTGTTTGTCCAGATGTTCTTTCTAGTGGAAGATTAGTTTACTTTAACCCAACTGGGGCGGGAGAAGCAACGACCTGGGGAAGAAGTGGTGGCGTACGTTCGAAGGTTCAGGTAAAGGTTCCTCGATGTGAGGGAGGAGGCCAAAGAATCCAAGTTATTTCATATATGTGCAGAGGGGTTGCTTACTTAGTACATCTGTCATCTCATTAATGAAACGCGCGAGGGGACTTTTTCCGCGTTCTTAAAAGAAACAAGAAATATCTCCTTGGTGGTGAGAACAAATCCAATGGTGGTTCCCATGATGTTTAGGCAGCCGATACAACCTGTGGGAAGGAGGTATTAACCCCCACATGTAGGGTACATCAAGGGAGCAGACGGGGGCAAGGTACCGAAGAAAGATAATAAGAGGAAGTTCGGAAGGGGAAGGGAGGACCCACCACTATTTCCTTGTACAGTGGAAGAGCCTATTAGCTATTATAATGCAATGGTCTAAGGAGGAACGGTCTACAAACCAAAGGTCCTTCTCGTAGGGGAACCCGATGCGGTGATGAGGGAGGATTCCAAATATTGCCAAATTCATCAAAAGATCCAGCATCCAACGGAGAGCTATTTCATACTGAGGAGAATCATCGATAAGTATCTGAAGCCGGGGACATTACAAATCCCTCCGTAGAACGTTAACAGCAACCCACTCCCAGCACATGGGGCTAATTTGATGGTGGCTTATGACAAGGACGTAGAGAGAGAATAAAGAAAGCAAATTACGAAGTAGGGACAGTTCGAAGAAGCTCTGGAAGATTATACGAAGGGAATGGCCAATGTAGTACTAGCCTACGATGAGGTAAGCACCAAAGATATGGAGGATGTATACATCATTGAAGGTGAGGAAGCAGACCCAGTCCTAGAGTACTGTACAGTTTTGAAATCCCCAAATTTCACCTAGTTCTTAGACCAAGTGGGGATATCGAAAGGGAGTAAGTTGTAAATAACCCAGGAAATAATTGACATTGTGAGGAAGAACGCAATACCTTTGCTGAGATGGATGGGACCAATGGACAGGTTGGTGAGGAGGTTTTTGTCAGATGTAACTTTCAGTTATGCAGATAGCGATGTAAGATTCCCTCATAACATGCCATTGTATGTGACCGCCAGCGTCAACGGAATTAGTTTCGCAAGGACTCTTATGGATGGGGGTGCTTCCATCAATATTATTCCAATCAACTCCTTTCATGTAGATAATATTCTGGAGGAAAGGTTGGTCCCCATGCCTTTGGTGATTTCAGGGTATGACAACTAGTCTTCCAAATCCATTGGGTACGTGAATGTTGGGATCCTGATTGGAAATCTAAGTTCCCATATTAAGTTCCACGTAATAAAGAGTGAAACTTCCTACCATCTGTTGATAGGAAGAGTGTGGATTCACAACCAAGGGTTAGTTTCCTCGACGTACCACTAATGTGCTAAAGCGAATGTCAAAGGAACGGAGGTGACCATTAGGGCTACAAAGACGCCCTTTGCTATCGAGGAAGCTCACTTGGTAGATGAAGCATTTTACACAGAGTTGGAGGAGGATGTCCAGGTCCTAACGAGAATAATGGAGGGATAATGGGTTCCCTCGATCAGAGAAATGATGAGCCCCTTGAATGAGCAGAATAAAGAGGTTGCAAGCAGCGCAAGAGTGATGACCGAAGAATCGCACTAAGTGATCCCTCGGCCCCAAAACATCTCGAAGCAACTTAAAGACAGGATGAGGCCCATAGTGGATCTGATGGAGCATGAGGTTAAAGGACAAAGCGTACTGAGCCGGTTCTTAGGAAAAAGAGTGGTCGAGGATTCTAGAGAGAAGAAGAGGAAGGCAACTACAACTACTAGAAGACGGGGGAAGAAGGTCGTTATCAAAGAATGAAAGGTGATATATCGATTATAATGGTGTGAACGGGCGACTGAAAAAGCTGACAATGAGGCTGACCCGATATATGAGTGCTTTTTAGTGGATCAACGGGGATAATTTATGGTGATAGATAACTCCAATGTAAAAGAATTTGTGGAGGAAGTAACTGAGGAACCTGAATACATGGCGGATAAATAGAAACCGCAGGCATAAGAACTGGAGGAGTTGACCTGACGAAAGAAGAGGAGGACCCAAGGCCCATTTTTATCTCGAAACATCTCAGTAAGGAGAAACGAGAGGCTTTGGTTGAGTTGACTCGGGAGTTCATAGATGTTTTTGCGTGGAAATACACAGAGATGGAAGGGCTTGATGAGGGAGTCAGCTGCCATAAGTTAAACGTGATGCCTTCAGCCATTCCGATGAAATAAGAAATGATAATGTACAAACCTAAGCTAGACTTGAAGATTAAGGAGGAAGTCCAACAGTTATTAGAAAAAAGATTCATCAAATCGATACAGCACCCGCTTTGGGTGTCTAGCATTGTGCCGGTGGTAAAGAAGACAAAAACCATATAAGGATCTGTATGGACTTTAGATATTTGAATAGATCCTATCCCAAAGACGAGTTCCCTCTACCCTTCATCGACATCTTGATAGATGCAACGGCTGGTCATGAGATGTATAGCTTCATGGATGGGTATGTAGGGTACAACCAGATCAAGATGGACCCCATAGATGCAGAGAAAATGGCATTTAGGACCCCGTTCGGCAATTTCATGTACAGAGTAATGCCATTTGGAATCAAGACCGTTGGGTCTACTTACGAAAGAACAATGATGGCCATTTTTCACGATTTCTTTCACAAATTTGTGAAATTTTATGTGGATAATTTAGTCATCAAATCAAAAAAGGAGGTGTATAGCTTGATGGAAGGTGTTTGCCCGATGCATGAAGTATAAACTGAAGATGAACCCACTAAAGTGCTTCTTTAGAGTAACAAGTGGAAGATTTTTAGGCTTTGTGGTTGATCGTCAAGGGGTATAGATGGATCGGGACAAGCAACGAGCGATCTTGGAGATGCCAAGTCCAAGAACGGATAAGGAGCTGAAGAGTTTCCTCGGTAAGGTCTCCTATCTTAGGAGATTAATGCCTGGGTTAGCCGAGATGACACTCTCGTTGATGCAACTATTGCGAAAGAACATGAAATTTAAGTGGGGGGGGGGGGTTCACTAGGATTCACTCACTATACTGAAGAAGCTGCTCGTTTCACCACAAATTATGGTTCCTCCACAGGCAGGAATACCGTTACAGCTATACCTCACATCTACAACGAGGTCCGTGGGAGATTTGTTGGCACAAGAGATTAATGGGGAGGAATAGTCGGTCTACTACCTCAGCAGAATCATACATGGGCCAGAGGTCAGATATAATAGCTTGGAAAGGCATTGTTTAGCCTTAGTCTTTGTAGCGCAAAAATTTAGACATTATATGCTGTCTTTTACAATTCATATTGTAACTAAATGTGATTCTATTATGTATTTGCTGGTAAGAACTATATTGATTGGTAGGGTAACTAGGTGGTTCCTCATCCTTTCCGAATATGATTTGAAGTGTGTGGTTCCTCGCACAATTAAAATCCAAGTGTACACCGATATATTGGTAATCTTCCCCTCGAGAATGTTTGAGCCACCTAAGGAAAGTATTCCGAGAGACGATTGGCAGGACAATCACCTAGACGCAATGGATGAGGAATGTACAATGCAGTTCAATTGATCTTCGACAGAAAAGAAAGGAGGAGAAGGGGTTATTCTTTCAAAATGAATGGAGGAGATTTGCCTTTCCTACAAATTAGATTTCCCTTGTTCTAACAGCGAGGCATAATATGAAGCATTGGTGATGGGGTTTCTAGAGGATCTTTGGAAGGTGATTCATTCACTTTGCATCAAAGGTGATTAAAATTTAGTGGTTCAGTAAGTGAATGTAGAGCACGCGTTGAAACACATGAGCCTGGCACCATACAGAATAATCATTTAGAGGATGCTCTATTAGTTCGATTGGACCAAGATCAAGAGACAACCCAGAATGATGAACCGTCACCTAGACGCCAATGCCCCATTGCCCAGAAGATGGTCATGTGGAATGATACAACTACCGTCGTGATCCAATAAAGAACATCTCCTTCGATAGTACAATCAATTCTACTGATGGAGGAAGATACAAACTAGAGGGGAGAGATTAGAAGGTAATTGAAATCTGGGGAAAGAGCAATGAGGCTGAGGGAATTAGCCCAATACTTAACGAACCAAGGAAACCTTTACTTTAGGAATGCAGAAGGATGGTTATCGAGGTGCATCGGTCCAAAAGAGGCAGGGCGGAGATTGAAGAGAACACATGAAGATCACTGCGAGACAACTGAGATACCCCTCTACCGAAGAATTCAAATAGAGGGGTGCTTTTGGCCTAGAATGAAATAGAATGCGACAGAGCTACAATAGAAGTGCGACAAATGCCACTTATTCTTCGAAGCAACTGGATTTCATTTTGTGGAAGCTCAACCTGATTGGAGATAAGCGTATATTGATTTTATCAGAGATGGAGTTTCCCCAACACAGAAAATTGACACGATAGGACTTTGGCGAAGGGCCCCAAGATTCTACATTCAGAAGGGTAAGATTTATCAAAAAGGCTACTTCAATAGGCCATTGCATTGCATCATAAAGGAAGAAGCATCTGAAATCCTCATAAAGGTGCATGATCTAGCTCACACAGGAGGGGGCAAGTTGTAAGACATGTTAATGACATTAGGATACTATTGGCCAACAATGGAGAAAGATTCTACTGAGTTCATTCGAAAGTGAAAGGCTTGCCAACTTCATGGAAATATGATCCATGCCCCATCGGTGGACTTACACTCCTTGGCAATGCCTTATCTTTTTCACACTTGGGCATTCAACCTGGTAAGGGCAATGCACACTTCTTCGAGGGGGAAGATATGTATACTAGTATCAACAGAGTTCTTCACAAAGTGGACTGAAGAGATACCACTGAGAAGGGAAACAACGGGGGTGGTGAGAAACTTCATTAGAGAATACATCAATTGCTGTTTTGGGATCCCAAAGGTTATTCTTTCAGACAATATAACCCATTTAGTCAATTCAGAAGTAACGATGCTCACAAATAAGTACTCAACTTTCCATCATACTTCGACGGTGGCATATCCAAAGGGAAATGGTCAGGATGAAGCAACTAACAAAACTTTGGTTAATATCCTGGCTAAAACGATGGAGGATTTTCCAGGAGCGTGGGATGATAAGATACCAACTGTATTGTGGACCTATCGAACAACCAAGAGTAAACCTACAGGGTATAGTCAGTTCTCCCTTATTTATGGGGCTGAGGCAATCCTTCCGATGGAGTTAGAAGTTCCCTCTTCTCGATATGCCTTACGAAGTAGCATGCTCCCTCAGAGTAGACATGTGCAGCTGGAAGCGTTGGATGAACACAGAGATAATGCGATGCAACACTTTCGAATGTATATGAAATAGCTTTCCAGGGCATATGATAACTTAGTAAGATCGAGGAAGTTCGTGAAGGGAGACCTCGTGTTAAGAGCATTAGTGAAACACATCAGAGGGTTTCCCCTACCCAAGTTTGCAGCAAATTGGGAGGGACCTTTCATTGTAAAAGAAGATCATGACTCAGGTTATTGCTTAATTTATAGGATGGAAGAAGATAAACCATTCAAGATTAACAATAAATGGTTAAAAGTCTATCATGTGTAAGCAATTAGGTTTGGACTACTAATGTATCTAGCTATTGTTATGAATAAACAACTTATTTTTATGATGAGCATGCAAGTTTTTTTTATTATAACTCAAGTGGAGATGAAAGAATTATACAACTTCATAATATACGCAAATAGTTGTAACACAAAGAAATGACATGGAAAACATACATTTTTTCTTCATTCATAAACTTTGGGGCATTACAAAATTAGGATCTATTGCCCAAGAATTACATAGAAAGAAGAAAAGAAAATATTTACAACAAATCATTTCCTAAGAGGAACCAAAGATCAGGAGCAGAGAAAAATCTCTAGAAAGGCCCGAAGAAGCTGACAGGCAAGATTTTTGGGCATGTATAGAAACCTCTAGCCTCGTTTGCGCTTGTGTACGCTTGATGAGGATCTTCTCTCGCTTCGACTTTACCAAGCGTAGAGATTCTTTGAGGTCCCCCACCTCTCTGTCAACGGCGTCAAGAAGAGGTGCTAAGTCAGCCAAGTTAGCTTCATCAGCCCATTGATCCTCCTGATATTTTCAGAGCGGTTCCCTCTTGCTATCCAGTCGTTGGCTCTTCAAAGTTTTCAAATGCGTGATAAGGCAATCAAAATGAAAGTCATCACGACCCAACTCCTTCAGGTAGCCCAAGAATTGGTTGAGGAGGGCTCTGGTAACATTTGAGGTCGGAGTACTAGTAATCTCAGCCACAACGGTAGCCCTTCCCTGAAGCCTGTAAATCATCAAAGAGATGTTGGAATGCAGGAAATCCACGGTGAACGTTTCACGCTGGTGGTTTTAAAGATGCTCAACTACCAAGAGATGGTTGGCAGGCATTTGAGGAGAACGTTGAAGCACCATCAGGCAGAAGGCATGAGGATCCAAGTCGGGTAGAGGAAGCTCACATCCAGATTCTCTCTCAATAGCCGCATCGATCATGGAACCTTGATCGTTGTGATTGGATTCTTCTGAAATAATGGGTTTTCGGCAGGGTAAGGAGGTAGGCGAAAGAACTGGTGGAGAATCCTCCCGAGCAACCTGAGAACAGTTAGAGGAAATAATGAGTTTATGAAAAATTGTAACAAGTGTTTTCATTGTTAAGTCACCGATATAGGTGGAGTTTATGAAAAATCTTAACAAGTGTTTTCGTTGTTAAGTCACCGATATATGTGAGTTTATGAAAAATCTTAACAAGTGTTTTCGTTGTTAAGTCACAGATATAGGTGGAGTTTATGAAAAATCTTAACAAGTGTTCTCGTTGTTAAGTCACCGATATAGATGGAGTTTATGAAAAATCTTAACAAGTGTTTTCGTTGTTAAGTCACCGATATAGGTGGAGTTTATGAAAAATATTAACAAGTGTTTTCGTTGTTAAGTCACCGATATAGGTGGAGTTTATGAAAAATCTTAACAAGTGTTTTCGTTGATAATTCACTGATATAGGTGGAGTTTATGAAAATCTTAACAAGTGTTTTCATTGTTAAGTCACTAGCATAGGTGAAGTTTGAGAGGCTGATAAATGCAGAGAAATTAGCGAAGTACCTTAACAGTAGGAGCAGTGAGAATATGAGCCACCATGGACGCCTCAACAGCGCCCCTAACTGAAGAATCCTCAACGGTCGGTAAAGCTCCCTTGCGAACATAAGGTACCAAGGCCAATGAAGGAGTTTCGCTCAAAGAAAATGATGGCCCTCCAATCGATACCTCATCATAGGTAGGCATCGAAGAACCACCATGCGGGGCAGCAGCATCATCCTTAGCCTTGGAAAGAGAAAAGACACTAAGAGCAAAGGGTGGGGCAAGGCTTGGCCAAAGATGCAAATACGAAACCAAGTGTTAGACACAAGGAACAAGTATATGAAAAAGGAAGGAATACATCTAAGTGTTACTTACCCGCGTTCTGGCACCAAAAAGGGGAACCACAGTTATGGGTCTCGTCAGCATGGTGGGAAAAAGAAGGTCAACTAACAAGGACGCTATTTCAACCTAAGTCATCCCAACATATCAAAAGTTCATCATGTTAAATAGAAAGAAAAGGGGTGGAATAGAGAAAAAAGATGTCAGACCTAAAAAGTAATAGATAATATGTTACCTCAGGGGAAATTTTTGCAGTTGGAACAAGGGGCTGAAGAACCTCGGGCTGAGGTGCTAATTCAAAAGAAGCTGGGGGAGTTGTCTCCAGTTGGGAAGATATTCCAATAGATTCAATGGTAGCACCCCCCGCAGCAGCATCTTTAGCGCGTTGGGAGGAAAAACGGTGAGAGTAGGTAAGACCAATCATGGGGGAATGGGGAGAAGTAGTATCAGCTTGAGAGACACCGAAATTCCCCCAAGAAACGGCTCACGTGGGGACTGGGCCTTTATTCAACTCCTTACACCAAAGTTATAAAAGAAGTAAGCAGATGCAACTTCCCTTATGAAAAGGGGAACAAGAACAAAACATGCACGCATACCTCAAATTCAGAAGGAGAATGAGAAGATATAACCATTGGTAAAGGAGGACAGGAGGTAGCAATAGAAGGAGCTGGGGCGGGATGTATCACGGGCGTCCGTTTCTTCTGGGACTTGGTACCCAGAGTTTTCTTCCTCATGCCTATTGCACCAGCACCTTGAGGTACCCTCGAAATTTTTCTCCACTTTGTCGTTGGCTCTGTTGGATCAACTATGACCATGGGAAAGGCAGTCGAAGGAGGAAAAACAAGGGCATGTTGCTGAAACTCAACATTTATTTATTCTACCTCAGCCTGAACTTGCCTTCTCAACTCCTCGGCCATTTTTACCAATATAAGAGGAGGAACAGAGGCAATGGGGAACGCCTCAAAAGGATCTTGGGGTTGGGACTTAGATTTCGAGGAAGTCCCACCCTTGGACAACCTGGTCTTTTTTCCTAATGGCTGGGAAGGCCTTTTGCCAGTAGAAGCCTTGACTGAGGGGACAGGCTGTTTGGCAGTTGCCACGCCCTTGGGCTTCGGGGTGGCAGTAGGGATCATAGGGGAATAAGGGGGTAGATCCTGGGGAGGTTCTTTAATGGTTTTACTCAAAGGAAACTCAACTCCAAGAATAGAGTTCCCCTTGAGAACCAGTTCAGAGGCAGAGAAAGAAAGGACTGGGGATATTTGGGGGGGCTCTTAACATACTCACGAATCCTGGTTAGCTGCACCAAATGGAACTTAGTGGAATAGGAGGTGGATACGTCCCCCTTACTAGTGTCACTGGGAAGGGTGACTCACCCATTGATAGTATAAGTCACACTAAGACCCGCTGCGGCAAGCTAGAAGGTGTAGGCTCCAACGAAAGTGGCCCCTGGGTGGTTTTGTTGAAACATAGGTCGAGGGCCCCTTAATCAAACCCAAATTGCCTACTACATCTATAAGGGTTGTAAGGTTCCGAGGTGTATCCCCATTCAGTATGGGAAGGAAGAAACCCAAGGGTAAACACAAGCACCACAACTTGCGAAGGATCTTATACAACCGGGATGAATTTGACCATTGAAGCTGTAGAAGGAAAAAAAATCCCAAGAATGGGCAAAAGTAGATTCGCTGTATGGCCTCATTATAAAGGAGTCAAAACGATCAAAAAATCCCATTATATCCTTTTGACTCTATTTTTTATGGAAACATAAGAGGCGTGGGGGATTAATACCTTGGCTCACGGGGAGAGAGATACACTTGGAGGCAATAGCAGGAAAATGGGTGTAAAGAAAGCCCATCAAGATAATTGTGTTGGAAAAATTGTCCAAGTTATAATGACCCAATGAACGTGCCATGTCGATGTGAGTTCGATCTAGCCAGGTGTAGAGGGACCCCAAGGCAATAGCGGCCAGTGAAAGGTTGAAACCCCTGGCCAAACAGATGGAAATATTTTTGAGGTCCCTCCTGGGCTGGTCGTTGGGTTTCCCAGTCAAGAAGAAGCGTGAAAGTAGAACAAGAATGTAGGCTAGTAGTTCCAGAGATGTACCTCTACCTTGGACCGTTGCAGCAGTGATATCCTTTGGAGTTGGAGCTCCGAAAAAATAACTGATGAGGGGAGTAAAAGTGGCCTTGTTTGAAGACCCAGTGCAACTACGATAGATCCGATCAAGCTCAGCTAAGTCGGCGGTCTCTTTGGCATCTAAGGCCTCATCATGGTAGGCAAACTCACCCATGGGATCAATCCTAAGTAGCTCGCAAACATCCTCCAACGTGATGGTGAACTCTCCCTACGTAGCAAAGAACGTGTGAGTTGTAACGTTTCATCTGGAAACTAGTACTTACAGCGCAGTGTTATGCTTAGAAAATGTGAACCCCCTAAACCAGTAGGTTCAATGAAGACCAACCTTCGCAAGAGCAGCAGCGTGAGAGCTCTGCATATGTGTGTGCCAGGTAGAGAAATGAGCTGACGACCCCCCAGGTTCCTCGAAATTGATCTGAGAACAGGGAAAGTCACCACGGTCTAACCTAAAGCGCAGAGTCCCCTCTGGGGAAGATAAACCAACTTTGATGAATCCTCATCCTCATCACCCAACAGTAAAGGGCCATAATTGGCTGAGAAATGGCAAGTCTTACATGCATCAGAGAACTCATCATCTTCATCAAAGATGGGATACCGATGATAAAAACATAGTTGCTCTTGACGAGCAGCATTCAGGGTAGTGGCGCTAGGGGTAGCAACGGCACCAGAGGTGGAAGAAGGTTAGCTTGGCTGAGCAACGATGGTGGAAACCTTTGAAGCACTTGAAGAAGACATAGTAGAATGGTGATGAATGAAACAGCTTGGTAAGAAGGGCTAGGAACAAAGAGGGAGGAGCACAACCACAAGCGGTGGCATAAAAGACGAGAGAACAAAGAAACTGAGTAAAGAGATGGACAACAATGGAGTTTTTGCACAAATTTCTCTCTCTAAAGAAGACGGGAGCGTGAAGAGCACAAAGGAAAGAGAAGGGTTTTGAAAAAAAAGACGTTTGAAACCTTTTAGGGAACCCGATTATTGGGTTTCCAATCACCAAATGTGCAAGGCTGCCCATAATCATTTCAAATGGACACGTGGTACTTCGGGAAGCGTATTGGCAGTGAAAAAGACAGTGCCACATCATTAATGAAGTGACGCCTGGGGAATGGAAAGGGCTGCCTTTGTAAGCACATTTGATTTTTGGCGCCAGAATTTTTATCAGACATATCCAATAAACTCCTAACGAAGAAGATGTGTCAACAGTTCTAAAAGCTACAATGTCCCCTCACCACAAGTCCAAACGTTGTTTAAATTGTGACTCGACTACATCAGGGAGAATTTATTCTTTTTTTAACATAGCGAAACGTTACAGGGGAGTATTTCACAAGGCCCAATGATAGGGGTAGTCCCAACGAAAAAAAATCACTGCTCACAACTGTACTCCACAAATGGCAAGAATAGGATAATTTCACTTACCAAGAGTCAAAACGAGTATTTGAGAAGGTTAGCATGCCTTTCGGGAGAATTTTAAATAATAAAGTTCGAACGGTTGAAGCTCAGTGTAAGGAAAAAGTGACGATGTCCCATTCGTCAAAAACCCAATAAGCCGTAGTACCTCAGTTCATGTACAACGGGGATAATTTTACTTTTTCTCGGAGATTCTAACGCGGTGGTTCTAATAACGGAAAAGATGCCAGAATTTTTTTCACACATAGAAGGTTTATCGAATTGAGAAGTTCTCGTGAAGACATTTCTTTTTCCAATAAAAAAATATCTACACGAAGGGTAAAATATAGAGGGGGCTTGAAGGTAATCCTGAGATTAGGGATAATCCCCCCATTTACAACAGTATCTGGGGTTAAGGCAGCTCAACGTGGAAACTCAGTGAGACATCTTAGTGTGGCAACTCATATTTTATCTTGTTGTGTTACTTAGCCATATTGTATCATTTATTTGTACTGACTATGGGATATAAAGATTATAATGATGTAACTAGAATAATGATTATGTGTGAGGTCGAATGATACTCGTGAGAGATAAGGCTTGGCAGGGACTGGAAGATCTTTCATGCTCTATCGAACGACCTCACCGTGGAAACTTTGTACGAACTTGGTTTGGAGGATTGAGAAGTGAGGCACTGTTGGGGCTTGCCCTAGCCATCTTATATACACTTGGTAGAACACCAAAGGACCCTGACCGTGGAACCTCGAGGGGAGAAACCTTGAGTTCCATCAGGCATTGAGTTGTGAGTCAAATAACCCTCTATATAATGTCACATCCACTTTATCTGATGTCACTAGCCATCTAGGCAATGTCAGACCTGCACTTAAGTAAACCACCATGGTATTTGGGGTTTTCAGACAGTTGGTGAGGCACCTCTGTGACAACAGCCCCTGACACATAATGGTTAGGCAAAAGTCATGTCTTAGCATTTAATGTTTATGACATGGAGACAACTAGTGCATTAGGTATTTAATGTTTGTGACATACAGTATGAGGGATGTCTTTCACAGGCATCAATGGCGGCGTTGCCTCGGGGACGGTGTGGAAGGCTATTTAAAGACCCCAACCACCTTTTAGGAGAGGATGATCTTTTTGAGAATTCGGAAGTTATTACTAGAGATAATATACATCAGAGAGAGTTATTACAAACTAGAGAGTTTACTCACCCACTATTGTCATTTATTACGAAGCTTTTAATACTTGACACAGGTTCTTGAGGGTGGTGGCTGCCTGCTAAGGTGTATCTAGGGTCCTTACTTCTCTCACCTTATAGCTAAGTTTCTTCCAAGTTCATTACTACATTCTGAGTTATACACGAGAGATTTGTGAGTTCAAACTAAGTCTATCTTCATTGAGTCCTATTTTCATGTCTTATGGTTAATCAATAGTGTTATTATTAGACTTATTATTACTATACTCAAAAGGGGTTACACCTCCATCTTATGTAAACTACCCTCTTACACCTGTAATATGAAAACTTAATTTTGTAGATGAATTGTATCCCAAACCAGGTCACTATGAAATTGCAAAATACAAAACTTGGTCATCTTAGATAAGATAAAATAAATAAAGATAAGATAACAATTATTTATCTTAATAAAAAGAAATAGTACCCTCTTCTTCTTATATAACAGGAGGAGCCTTGTCATATGCTGGGACCATTACAGGGGAAGAACATTTGTCTAACTCCTTCAGACTTTATAATAGAGAAAATGATTCCGGGCGCACCCTATAATGGAAAATATATCATGCGTGTCAACATTTGTAAATATACTCCAGAGACAAATAACATGGCATCATTAGAATGTATTAGAATACGCATCGAAATTAATCTAGCCCCTAGGCATACTCGTTTATGTGATGGATATGGAATTAATAAGCTACCAACGCCATAGACAGCCACAATAAAGAAATGGAGAACCAGACTCAACTGGCGTCGTTTCTAGAAAGCAAAGATATGAAATCTTACTCTCTTTTCCAATGCATCTCGAGTCCCGCGAACCAAGATTTACGGCATGAATTTTGACATATTAATAAACATAACTTATGTACCTGCCTCGAACCAAGTATTCATCACTTACCAATAGGTGCCAGTACTTTAGATCCTGCACTATGTGTCAATACAGAGTCAATCTATATAATATGACGTGTTACTAAAAAATAGAAAAAATAAATAAATATATCACATACATACTTAGGATGGATCGCATATGTTCAATCCACCCAAAATACAAAAACCCAAACTGAAAAATGTTGCAGAAGTAAAAATATAAGAAATTAATACCAAGTGGACCTCCAATAAAATGAGTAGGGGTAGTGGCGCGTGTGATCACCACTATGTAATACTAAATAATAAAATCAAGTGCATAAACTACCAAAATATTTTCTTCAATACATAAATTCCATTCACATTAATAAGAAAATAGTTCTCTATATATCAATAGTTGATGGTAATTCAATAAGGTTATATCCGCAAGATGGTAATGTAATGCAGCAAGAAGGTTATAGCAACAAGATTTTATTGCTACAAGGTTCTCGACATATCAATAGTTCTCTGCCAAGGTAATGCAGCAAGATGGTAATGTAGCAGCATTACAGCAGGATCATATATTGCTATATTGTAGCAAGTAAAAGGTAAGATGATATAATTAGATACTAATTTACGGGGTGCTAAGAACTACCATCTCCTAGACCAATAGATTGTGAATTCAATTAAAGAAATATTTATGTTACCTAGAAAATATGATGTCTTCAACTGCAATTATGATTGATATCTTCATCGTAGAGAAATACAAAAGTTAATTTAAAAATCCCAAGGCAGGGGAATACTATTGAAGGTGCATTTAAAAACGTATATTACACCACATCATTCTAATAATCACAAAAGGAAAAAAATACTTGCCATAAAAAAAAGACACGAAAAGAGAAGAGAAGAGAGAAAAAGCTATTGTATAAAAAAAGCCACTAAACTGTAAATTTATTCGCACTAATTGGAACTATAAGATAATTTTTTTTATGATGATGGATTTACCTCATCAACTTCAAGAACAATGGAAACATGGTCAATTAAGTTGTAGGTTGGTCATCTTGTTGGATACATATGCACCATAAAAACAGATCAGTAGAGGTGAATATGTATGAACCATAAAAATAGAATACTTATGCACCATATGGAAAAACCCAATTTATGTTCGACTAAAAAGATGTATGAACCATATGGCTGCTATAAGTACTCACTTATGCATCAGTTATAGGAGTCTCAATGATCAGTAGAGTTGTCAGATAATGTATGCACAATATGGATGCTATAACTGATCTACTTATTAGCAAGTGATGGAGGCTATAACTGATCTACTCATCATAAGTAATGCGGCAAGGTTATATATATATATATATCAATAGTTCTCTACCAAGGTAATGCAGAAAGATGGTAATGTAGCAGGGTTACATAAATTGGTTATTAGATTAATTGGTATAAGGGTCAACAACAGGATCATATATTGCTATAATGTAGCAAGTAAAAGGTAAGACGATATAATTAGATGATAGTTTAAGGGGGCTAAGAAATACAATCTCTTAAACCAATATATTGTGAATTCAATTAAAGAAATATTTATGTTACCTAGCAAATATGATGTCTTGAACTGCAATTATGATTCATATCTTCATCGTAGAGAAATCCCAAAGTTAATAGAGAAATCCCAAGGCAGGGGCATACTATTGAAGGTGCATTTAAAAACATATATTATACCAAAACATTCTAATAACCATAAAGGAGAAAACATACTTGCCATAAACAAAAAACAAAAGACACAAAAATAGAAGAAAAGAGAGAAAAAGCTACTGTATACAAAAAAAGCCACCAAACTGTGCACATTTATTCGCACTAATTGAAACTATAAGATAATTATTTTTCATGACGATGGATTTACCTCATCAACTTGAAGAACAATGGAAACATGGTTGATTAAGTTGTAGGTTGGTCATATTATTAGATACCTATGCACCATAAAAACATATCAGTAGAGGTGAATATGTATGCATCATAAAAACATAATGAAGGTCAGTACATTATGATTAGGATCTGTAGTAACAGTTATAAAGCACTATACCAGTTGAAGAATATGGTGTTAAGAATAACCGTAACTATAAAACATTATACCAATTAAAGGATATGCAGTAACAGGATTTACTTCGGCATTTTTATTGTCCTTTACACTGCACTGTGTGAGAAACAACAATCACCAATAATTAAACAAAACCTAAAATTAGAAACCACTTCAACAATTAAAATCTAAATGAAAGCTAACCTTGCGCTATCCGGATTGGCAACCTGATGAGTGAATCTTCAGCGTGGAGAAGGGGTGGAGGCCTGAATTAATTATGTATTATGCATCAAAATTAAAGTAAGAAAATTTACCCTTGAATGGAGTTTGAAAAATTAGAAATAAACAGTATACAACAGAGAAAATAAAACAGAAGAACTTAAAATAAAACAACCATACTCAAAATAATTTTCGACCCTGCTTTAGGATAGATTAAGATCCATTGAGAGAGCGAAAGTTCCTCCATATTTTAATGCATGGGTGAAAGGCTATGAGGGACAATTCAATGATCTGAGACAGTAAATAAAACGAAATGTTAGATCTACAAATCTCATGACCAAACACTTATAAAATAGTGATAAAAAACTTTCAAGTTACAAATAATATACTGGAGACCATATATGCTCATTAACATATGCTTCAGTTTGAAAAAAAAAAGATTACCTAGAGCATCTTTGATTTCTTCCTGCGTAACATGTCACCAAGAAAACCAAACAAAGAAACCTTTGATTTATTCACAGTGTCTACTGATTTGCTGTTTACATTCACAATCTTCTTCATAATACCTACGTAACAACATAAATTGAGTCGGAGTTAATCACTGGATAGTTAAAGAATATAAAATATAAAACCTGAAGCGACCACCACACATCTCCAATGCCTAAAACAAAAGTATATATATTATAATAAAGAAATACAAAATGAAGAGATCATTGTTCCAGAATTCATGTTTGAAAGAGGGATCATCCCAATCTTTAAAAAAAAACCTGTTTATAAGCCACAACTAGTACTGTAAGAAGTGGTAGTGTGTGAGAGTGACATTAGTATACAACTAACCCCAAATAGTGTACCTTTGTGGTAGTGTTTTATGCATCAATTGAAGTGGTAGTGTTTTATGCATCAATTGACTATAATTTACTATATATGACCTCACTTCAACAGTCTGCGTATAATAGGTGCATGATGAACATGATGGAATGAAGTTTTTACTTTAATCAAAATCGTCACTAACATGTGCAACAGTCTGCGCATAGAATCACTTCCATAATTTACTTCAATCACTTCCATAACTTGTGCAACAGTTTGCGTATAACAATGAATGTTACTTCATTTACTTCCATAATTTACTATGGAATGAAGTGTTTACTTCAACAGTATGCATATAACTTGTGCAATCAAAGACATAATCATTACTAAAAAGATAGAATGTTTATGTATATCAATTTCGAAAAAGGTACATTTACATAGATGTTAGCTTTCGAAAGGAACTATTAAATCAAAACCCAACTCTTTAGTAGAAGGT
Organism: Sambucus nigra; assembly: GCA_949130495.1. Classification (NCBI taxonomy): domain Eukaryota; kingdom Viridiplantae; phylum Streptophyta; class Magnoliopsida; order Dipsacales; family Adoxaceae; genus Sambucus; species Sambucus nigra. The sequence continues at coordinate 593,482,755 of OX422208.1, forward strand.
AATTATATGGTAGTAGCTGGACAAGAGCCAAAAGTGCAGCATTGATTGTCCGTGATTATCAATACATCAAAAAACTATGTAAGGACACTTAGAAATTACACCCAATGGGGGGATAAGGAGTTTATTGCTTGAACATCTAATGCTATTTACGTCTGACGCTTGAATATCTGTTTGAAAATTGCAAAAAATTAACAAATACGTAACACCTAACAACCAAAATTATAAATATGAACACTAATTTGATAGCAAACTCTACAAAATCCAATGCAAAAGAGTAACATTGCTTAAATTTCTTGAATTAGTTCAACATTAAGTCGTAATGTTTTTGTTAAACAATCAGTTACAAACATAAACATGACATTAATATTTATAAAATTTAAAATAAAATCATATGACGGATGCTTAATGCTTCTAATATTTACAAAACAGGGGGATTCATTAAATTTTTATAAATATTTAGGAAATTTGAATCTCATTAGCACATTTTTAGTACAATACTATAAAAAGAACAAAAATAATGGTCAGTTCACTGGTGTAACAATAAAATTACACTACAAAATAATATTTTCAATCAAACGACATTACAAATAACTCTAATAAACTCACACCATGTGGGGGCGTAGAGGAAAGTAAGAATAAGGAATGGAGTTTCCAAACAAAAAAAAAGAAAGAAAAATAAATAACAAAGAGGGAGGGATGGGAGTGAGATAGTGTACTGCTTGCACCTTTATAGTTTCATGTTTGTATCCCCAAACCGCTATTTAAAACCATGGGAAAAAAAATAAAAAAATAAGCCATAAATGATATGAACATTATTAGGAAACAAAAAATAGAGTATTACAAACTTCAATTATTTACATCAAACAACACTGCAAAAAATTAGAATAAAAACTCTTTGCAAAAGGTTTATATTAAACCAAATAGCTCAATAAATCCATGTCTTTTTACAAACTAATATATGAGTTCTGATTCACTAAAGCTCTTTAAAGATACTAATAAATCTCACAAAATAGTTGTAGTGAAAAGCACTTTGCTAACACATATATGTAAAGGGGACATAGGCAAACACAATGAGAGAAAATCAAACCTCCACAACCTATAAATTTGGCGAATTTAACACCTAATTTAAAGTACTCACAACGTACATGTGCCAATGTTACACTTTTTATTGTACTCCTAACGTACTTATATTTACTGCACTTCTCGCATCTATTGTGACCCCACGTGATATATCAGGAACAAATACACATCAGCATGGAGTGAAATATTAGTTCCCACCCAAAAAGAACCATATTTTCTTGGAAGACTTTGTCTCTCCATCGGGAATAATATTTCAAAATAAAAACTCATGTAGAGGGTATGGAATGATAAAAATTACAAATTGATAGCATCAACAATAGTTTTGAGAGCTTATATAGAGTGATACACATAGAAACATCCAACTATCTATTCATATTGTTATCAATAACGAACGAATACCTTCATAGTAGTAAATTTCCATATCATCTGTCAACAAACAAACAACAAAGTAAGTGATTGTATATACACTAAATAATGAAGTGAAAATAAATCAAGCTAACAAAAACATAAATGTTAAACCACTAATTTAATTATAAATCCTCACCAACATTAGCTTCTTATGAAATAATCCATATGTTTCCCCCAAAAGTAACCTACGCGTATTAAAAATATGATTTTGGATATTATGTCAAACAACTATGAAAATGTAAAAGTTTAGATTCATTAAACATAATAAGCTTTGACTGAGACCTTCAACATCATTAGTTTCAAATCTCATATTCATTCAAATCTATAAATAATCAAAATAAAATATCATGTACCATAAAGTAACAGCATAAAAATGAAAAAAAAATGAACCAAACCCACAAATTATTAATGTATCTACCCCAAATTATTTATGTATCTATACCCACAAAAATAAGAGAGACCTAACCTTGGAACCCAAATTTGACATTTCAAAAATCCCAAAAGGTACAAAAATTGAATATACCAAATCTGTAAGAAAGTTAAAAACAAAAGCTATGGTTCAAAGTCTTTAATTTCAAACCAAAATGACAGTGGCGTTTTGGATGAGAAACTAAACCTAAAATCGAAACCGAAGGTTGATATTTGAAACTTACGTAAGAGGAGAGGCAACGTAAAGACATCAATAACGACATGGAGGAAGGTGCGCCGGCGACTGAAGTAGTGGGGGAAAAGGGTTGATGTTTGGGTAGGGATTTTTGCTATTGCTGATGAGAGAACGGGTGAGAAGGGAAAAATAAGAGGTTTGCGTGAAAAGTAAGAGAGAGTGTAGACAAATTCATGAAATGGTTGTGACCAAAATTCCCCCAATTTTGTATTGAAGTGTAAATTTGGCAAGTGAAAAAAGAGGGGGAATAAAAAAATTTCAAGGGTAAAATGGGTATTGTAAGAAAAAGCATATCAAATGACATCATCAACTAAGCTTATGACATACATAAGTTTTCTACTTTATTATATAAATATATATATATATATAATAAAGTATAAAACTTATGTATGTCACAAGTTTGGCTCATGTTGTCACACTTCCTACTTTGCCCCTCAAATCTTTAATTTCCCCCTCTTTTTTTACTTACCAAATTTAAACTTCAATTCAAAATTGGGGTTACTTTCGTCAACATCACTTCTTTCAATTTGTTCCCACCCTCTCCCATCTCTCACAAACCTCTCATTCTCCCGTATCTCATCAGCAAGCCCTAAAAAACCCTACCTCAAAACCATTCTCCCCATTTGTTTGAGCCGCCTCCGCCCCTGACCCATTGACGCAGCTCCTCTCTATGCTATCGCTCCTCTCTACTTGGCTGCTCATCTTAGGTAAGTTTCATATGGTTTCGATTTTAGGTTTCAAATACAAGATAAATTCATGGTGAATTGAAGTTTAAAATTGGGAACAAATATTTTGTTATAAAGCAGGTCTCTCACGTTTGGTTGTCGAATCGATTGACGTATCAGGTCTGTCGGTGCTCTGTTTTATTTTGTGCGTGTTGTTAAGAATTTTTTTGACGATTCATGTGTGAGATCCTTCTAAAAAATGTTGGTTGTTTAGATCTGCCATTATTTTCCAAAATGTTGATCCTTTTACACCTGTTTATACGAAGTTTTTTAGGTTTATTATATGGAGGTTTATGTCGAGTTTTATATGTTTATTATATGGAGTTTTACATGTTTATTATATGGAGTTGTATGTCAATTTTTACACCAGTTTATATGGAGTTTTACACATGTTTATGTCAATTCACATGTTTCTACTTTTACTGTTGTTGGGGTCGATTAATTACTGCTATTGGGGGTCTATATTTATAAATAGGTGTATCGATTTTGTAATTATTTAGTATCCATATAAAAATACATGTGTAACAATTTTTTTAATTAGATATTAAGAAATTGGTTTATATGTCTGTTTCACTTTTTACCTAAAATCATGTTTCTATTATGCCTGTTTCATTTTTATTAAAAACAGGTTTATATTATGCCTGTTCGGGTAGATTGGTTATTGTTGTTCGGGTCTATATATCAACAGGTGTATCAATTTCGCAATTCGTTAGTATTTATATATAAAAATACCTGTTTGAGAACATGTTTATCAACATATCGACTGCACATATAACTTTATTTTTTTCAATTGTGTTGCTTGTTGATGTTGTAAAAGTAATTATTTTTCAATCTCTATAATTTGAACACATCTATGTTAACCTGTATTGTATTCGTTTTAATGGTTAGGGCACATTAAAAAATTTGAGAGTTAGAATTTGGAATTTATGTTGAATGCTTGAGTTTGAGTATGTGTTGCATGCATTGTTCTTTAATCCTAATTACTACCCAGGAAGCCCCTTTGGGTTGAATTGTAACTTCAAGAATGACCAGTTGAATTTTTCTTTAACCCTAATTACCGGTGTATCAGATTTGTCGAGTAATTATTGGCGTATTGACTCCAGAAGGGCAGAGTGAGCGGTGTATCAGATGTGTATTGGGTACTTTTATCAATCGATTTTGATTTCTATGAATAATAAACTCTATTATGCCACTGTTAGTCTAATTATTTTATTGTCTTAAGTTTTTCTAATCAATATCAATCATGTTCCATTAAATAACTTAATGAAGTTCTTTTATTTGAGAAAAAAACTAAAAAGGAAGTGTATAAGTTTCGGTTAGGTTTGTATTCAATTTACATTTTAAAAATATTATATTTTTTGTATCACTTAAGTATAATTAAAACATTATGCTTGACTCTATCCCATTTGACCTCTCCAAATTTTGTTTCTTGTTAATATAAAGAAGGTAAATATATTAAAAAGAATTGTACAAACATTTGGATAGAGTCAAACATGATTGGGTAGATTACTGGAGGAGATTGCTCGAGGAATAAAAATAGAGAATCTTATGTTAAAGGTTAGGAAGAACAAAGAAGGTTATAACGGTCAGCTACCCATATGGTGGCAGAGTGAATAGATGCATCTCAGGGACAATTTAATGATAAGGCTGGTGATTGTCTACCCGTTGTCGGTCGAAGTACTCATAGACGATTTCTCAGAAGAAAATACTGACGTGAAATGTATGAGTCATCATCGAGGATACTAGATGTTTGGATATGTCGATGCGTGAGAGTTTTGAAGAAACCCATGTTGAAATTGGGAAGACAACAAATGGGGAAAAGGGCAATGAAGATCTTTACATAATTTTAAATGAAATGAGGCTGGAAGAGGACTCATTAAAGGATTATCAAGATACCAAGGAGCCGAATTTTTTCGTTGATGGAGTTGAGTCTAACAATTCTACAGTGCAGGACGTTGGAGTAAGTAATTAAGGGTTAGAGCATTTGGAGATCACAAGACAAGATATATTGATTATTGCTGAACTATAAGATAAATTATATTGATAAACTTCATGAATGAACTTTGAATTTGTAATAGAACATATTATCTTCCTGAATTGAATGATCCGTGTTGATTTTTATTAAGTTATATTGTTTTAAATATATAACTAGATTGTGCTTTTAGCCATTCAAGTAGTTAAATATTACTTTTTGTAATATTTTCCAATATTTAAACTTTCAAATTGAGAAGGTAAATTATTTATTTGTTTTGCATTCATTCTGTTTTTCTATTTAGGGCTTATTTTTGTGTTTGTTTTGTTTTTTCAGGTGCTAATCTGATGTCTTTAATTTGTTATTGGCTTGGCTTATTGGTTATCTAAGGTATACCCGCTACAATTTTGTGAATCTTGTTAATCCCCAAACTATATTGATAAAGTTCATAAATGAATTTTGAATTTTTAACAGAACATACTTCTTCCTGAATTGAATCACATGTCATGAAGATGAGAGACTTCAAGTGTTTTCTTTGCCCTGAGTCTGAAGTCTGCAGTTTGCAATCTATATCTGAATATTTTGTTTGTTTTCTATTTGAATGAAATCTAAATGTTCTTTGAATTAGTACCTGTTAGTTATACTTGGAGTCCACACTGCAGTTTGTGTTATTTTTATACTCTTGGGTTTATTTATTTTTAACATGTCATAAATGTTAGGTCTTCTTAGAATAGTTGGTATAATGTCCAAATTGATGTCATGGATGTTAGGTCTTCTAGAGTTTTTAAACCTAGATATGCATTTTCTAATGTCACTATCCAATTTTATTAACTATCATTGTGTCATGGATTTACTTAGTTAAATTTGTCGTGTTATAGCTATAATGGTTCATTTTTCATGATAATTTGTTGTAGGCACGACAATATAACAAGTTATAATGATACTCTTACTCACGCAATGTTATGTTTTTGGTACAATCAGAGTAGAGCGGAACCTGATGATGTTGTAAGAAAAGTGGTTGCAGATGCATTGATACCCACGGTATCTGCTCTTTTCTCTCTGAAAGGTCAAACATTGAATTCAATTATCATGCCACTATGGGATATTTTGCTTGAAGTGGATGATTTAAGTCCATCCACCAGTAGTGGAATGAATCTACAGCAGAAATATGTTCTCAGGATCAGATGATGCCTAAGATGTTTGGGGACCTGACTTCAGAAAATGTGAATTTTATCTTAATGAAATTGTTTATGAAGATAATCTTGGAGAAGGAACGAGTTCTCAAAAAAGTCCCTACATGGTGGCAATATTGTCCGTTATTCAGCTATTCGCACTTTGGAACGTCGGCCTTGAGCTTTGAAGAGGAACTTCACGAAACCACAAATGGCTAAGAAAGACTTCAGCTGTTATCCGCTTTTCAGGGTCATAAGAAAGAAATTTTCTCAAAAAGTCGAATACAACATCAAAAAGAATTGGTGATTTGGTGAACGATGTAGCCAAAAATTTTCTACGCAATACACTATACTTGACACTCTCCAATAGTTGGAGTATAAGGAATTTAACTTCACTCTCACCAAAAGGCCATTTCATCGTCTCCATCAGTCCTTTGAGATCATGTTCCATTATATATTTATCCACCTTTTCTTATTGGTTTTATTCAGTTATTTTTTATACTTGTCAGATTATGTTGATCGGGATAGAGCCCGATAAGACAATCCGGTAGTTCCTCATTTTGTTTGATTTGGTTTACTAGCATTGAATGTGCATTTCCACAGTGAGGAAATGATCCGTTATTATCAAGATTCCAATTCTAACTATTCCAATGTATAGTTGATGATATTCCTCAGTACGTACTTTTGTGTTATTTGTATTTCATAAAACGGATTAACTAATATTGATGGGCCAGATTCTGCATAGGAAAAAATGGATTCTGATGATGGGCCAGATTCTGCATCATTTGCATTATTGAAGAGTGACAGGGAGGAGGGAGATCATCATCTGTTGACTGTGGAAAATAGTGACGTGGCATTTCTCAAGGACATAATAGTGAGGCTAGCTAAAGAGCTGCTCTGAGTGACCCTATTTTGGCTTGCTGCTGATTCAAATTGTCATTCACAGTTTAAAACATGACAAATGTAATCTCTTGAAATCATGGATATGGGCATGTGTAAAGTTTGATTGTATTTTGTATCTGAAGTGGCATAATTATTTAGATCAACGCCGCCTCATGTTATTGGCATTGTATAGATATAACGGCTAAGATCTAGATCTCCATTATAGTTATTTTACAAAAATGTATAGGGATGCCTCTTCAAACCATCTTTTCTCCACTTACATATATTTTCCCTGTCATTTTTGTTTTATTTTCACTAGAAACCACCCAATTGAATACTATATAACTTTATTCTGCGATGTGAACAAGTGAGAGTTGGTGTTTTATTGAAGCATACAAAATAACATGTGTAAGTGATTTGAGTAATTAGAAAGAAGCTTCAATTTATTTTGTTACTTTCTCAACTACTTTGACTGTTAAGATTTTATTTGAAGCATCAACATGTGTACGCTGCATGATAGGCATTTAAAGAAACATTTACAGATGTTTACTCTTCAATTATGATGATAACAACTGTAATATACAACTACTCTATGACATCAGGTACTTTTCGAGAAGTAATTCCATTTAGTCTTCAATTACAATGGTCAAAATAATATTTTTACTTGATCCCTTTAGTTATGGGCACATATGACTAATTAAATTTGCAGCCACTATATGATATAGCATAGTTTGATGTCAAAGTTCTTAATATGAAGAGGAAATTAATTTGCATTCACTATATGATCACATTGAACATTGTACCTATTTAAAGTTTCAATCTATGTTATTGGATGGTAGAGCATGTGTTTGATTTCATTTTTTGTTTGTTTTTTGAATGCAAGGATAAAAAATTTGTGACATGTGTTTTAGTGCAAGGTCATATGTGATCTCTAACAGTTAATCATGAACTATGGTAGCTGTTTATTCATGAGCCCGAGTTTTAAGGATGATATGTATGAGTTTTTCATTCCCTAGAAATAGAAATTTACTTCGTTGAGTTTTTTATTCTGTGAAAAATAATTTGTTAAATTTGTAGTCAACTTGAAGCGCTCATACTCTGGTTGGTCAAGCACGACGTATTTCTGTAAATATCTTGCTCGCATCCATAGGGAATGTTAATGTCTAAATCAACTTTTATGACACTATTCAGATAGTTATCACACTGTTCAGATACTCAAATTTTATCACACTATTCAGATAGTTATCTCGAAACAGGATTTGATATTCAATTTTTATCTCATTAGTAGATTTGATATTCAATTTTGGTTATTTTTTTTTTCAGAATATGATGCAATGATGGATACTTTTGTTCTTCAAAGTTGGTGATATTTTGATCAAGAAATAAAGGAAATCAATGACAAATCCATGACTTAGAATGTTGGAAGATAACATGGAAAGCGCAAATGATGTGTCATATAATTTGGTAAGGAACGTACGAGCTAAAAGACTGTTCTAGGGAAATGGCCCCTGGGTTAATGTTCTTGGTTCTAAGGGTTGTGGGAGTTGTTTTTTTGGTACCCGTTAAATCTTACCACACTCTCATAACTGTTAAGAGTTCTCAGCATTAAAATTTTATTTTTTGCTATTTTTTTGGTACCTGTTACGCTGTATTCATTAACAGACTTGCAGTTGAGCTCTTTGGTACCTGTTACGCTGTATTCATTAACAAAATTATTGTTGAGCTCTGCATTCATTATCTTATTTGACCTTTATGCATATAACATATTTTTTTAGTTTTATTCCTTGATATAAAACTTACAAAAATTTGAAAGAGATCCTGTAAAGCATTATTCTTTATGGTATTTGATATTCATCTTAAAACTTACAGAAATTTGTTTTAATATCCAAGTTTGTTTGGTAATATTATTCTCTATTATGTGGACTATTAAAATGCAAATCATAGTGGATACCAGAGAATAGCCATGCCTCTTAAGATTTTTTCAATTTGGGGTGTGTTAAAATCTGTTTGAAATCTGTGGTATTTGAAATCTGTTTGAATCTCGATAGATAATGGTAGGTCGAAAAAGGGTAGCTTTGTTGGGGTGTGTTGGCTCAAAGGGCTATAATCCCTACAAAACATGAGAAACCTTTAGATTACTTAGTCAAGGGGGGTTCACAAGGATTTAATTCTCTTCCAAGTTAGTTTCTTTTGTACAACACAATCCCAGTTCTTTATAATTATACCCGAAAATTAGGTACATGTACATTCTTAGGTTCTTTTTTGGGAATTATTTGTGTATATAAGCTTGCTACAGACATATTAGGGTGTTTTTTTACATTTATCTATTTTTTATTAATATTTTTTAGTTGATAAATCATTTTGCATTTTGGACACAATGAAAAAAGTCTTTTCAATGCGATTGCACTATGTGTGTAATTGTAATGCATACCTGATTTCCATGTAATTATTTCAAAAATTATTTATCTATTGTAAACTATATATGAGTTCTGGTCCTATCAACGACGTACAATTTTGAAAATTAGCATCATGCCTTCAGGTACGGGCATACCCTATTATATATATATATGTGTGTGTGTGTGTGTGTGTGTGTGTGTGTGTGTGTGTGTGTGTGTATGTGTGTGCGCGAATGATAGTGTTAATCATATATCAGCTCTTAATCTTATGAGATAATATCATAGTTTTACCTTCTCCTCTTTTATAATCTAATGCAAAATCTTTGTCTTAAATAGATTTTGAACACAAGCTTAAATGACCAATTATCTTGAAAGATTATTTTTTCCGGAAGGAAGAGTCTAATAAGGAGAACGGGTGATTACCATAATTGGTCTATAATATCCCTCATTTACAAAAGCATTTGAGGATTCATTATGCTTCAATTAGCCATGGGGGATTATAATGCCCATTCTTAAACTTTGGGATGCTTCAATTAGCCGCGGGGGCTCATAATACCCTGCCATAGATGGCTTGATATATATCTGATTATAGTTGTGGGTGTCTTGATAACAAACCCAGCCTAGGGAGGCTTGATAGTTCCCTAAGAAAAGAGAAGAGGACATATGGATAAGGAGCTTGTGCCAAGGACATATGTCTACGACATTGGAAGATTATTCCCAATTGTCCATTCCTTCATTTTTGCAGTAAAGTTTTCAATTGGACATAATAAGTTTATGGTCATAGCCTTTATGGGCCATAGCCATTTATAGTTCATACACTAAGCAATAAATATGATATCACTTCAAAGATGGTATTGCAGCAACCTATGATGAGTTGCAACCAAAAAATGAAGTGCAAACAAATTCAAACCAGCATCAATGGACAAAGAGAAGCTGTGACAATTAAAAACGTGAAGCCAAAGACCTAAATGTCCTCAATAAATAAAGTTATTCCTTAATCACTTAATAGTTCTACAACGAAAATTTTATTCGGTTAAAATTGAGCAAGTTTATGTGTCGTACCCTTTTGAGGCCGCAACCAATTTTCAATAAGGATCCATACAACTGTAGCCCAACATTAGAGTTAAATCCTTGTGTTAAGTTCAGTTTAAAAGAAGTGAACATTCAAACATTTAAGTATTCAAATGTAGTATAGTTCAAATGTGGTTGCAGCCAGTCCAAGATTTTATATATATGGCATTCATAAATGTCTATAGTATTATAAAGAAAACTAATGCTTGGAGCTGCAACCTCTTGATCCATAATCGTTCTTAAGATCCATGAAGTTGTAACCAACCACCAATTCCATACCTTGTTACTAAAAAATAAATACATCCCAAAGAATTTCTTACAAAAGAGAGAAAAGTAAAGAAGAAATTCATGCATTCAAAGTACTCAAAATGAAGAGAAAAAAAGGGTATGTAGACAAGTTAAATATTATGTGTCGGTGAAGTTGAAAAATGGTGATTAGGGGTCATAGCCTTACAAAAGTGGTTGAAACCTTGTATAAAGTTCAAACATCAAAAGTTAAAAAAGTACAAGATTACAAAGACCAGCATGGTCGTCTATGAGTCTCCATTATCTTCCTCATCCTCAATTTCATCTTATACTGCAGTCTCAATTCTTTCTTTATCTATCACAGCCGCATCTTCCTATTAATTCTTAGCCCTCTCCTCCACTGCAACCTTCACCTATACGATGCACTTAGCGTGCTCATCATCACTTAGCTTCTAGGACATGATTTTCTCTATTGATTAAGGGAAATTATCACCACCCCGTGCTTAAATTCCTAGAGTCTGCGGAGGTAGAACTTATTATTAGTCAGAAAAAACTCGTTTGATTTTTTATAAGCTGCCATAGCATTATATGTAGTTTGATTTATTGCAATAGTGTGATCCTCATCTCATTGTTTTAGAGCTACGACATGATTAAGGTCCATTTGATTGAGGGCAGTAGTACTCCTTTTCTCTAACCCATCGTACTTCTGCTAGAGAAGGTTAACCTTCTGCTGAAAGGATGAGGCTTGATTGAAAACATCGGTAGCCTTTGCCTCACTAGCAGTGATGTATTTTATGGCCTTGGTGAAATTATATTTATCCTCTTCCTTTTCCTTAGTAGAAGTATCCAAATAGAACTTCGCCAATTGGAGTGTCGCAGCTAAAGACTATTTTTTAGCTTCAAATGATGTGGTCCTTGTAGTCTCCAAGACTATTTTATGAACTGACTCTACAGCTCTATACATCTTGAATATGCCTTCATATTTCGCCCTTTGAGACATGATAACATCCGCATCTTACAATTTGAAAGGTTTGTTAGTATAAATAAATAACTGAGCATAAAATAAAAAGTTAAAATGCATACCCGTAGAAGACTATGAAGGGCATATTCCTCCAAGTCAAGTGATCTTATTCTACCAGGTTATTAAGATCAATATTGTCTTCCATTTTCCTCATTCTGCTGACCGCCCTAAAAATTATGTCCCAAGAGGAATTGGGATCGGGTTTCCTTAATTGAGGTCGTGGATGACCATCGGGACCCACTGTTTCTTTGCTTTGGGATGCAGGAAAGTTGACATTGACCGCCACAATATTCCGCAGAGTAGGAGAGCCAGAATGGGAAACATATATAGGGTTATGACACCTTTGAAGTCCCCAGAGGACATTAGACGTGTCGCAACCAGCTGAGGAGGTATATCATCATCAATATTGGTGTTACCATCCTTCTTATCCTTGGGTGTGACATTTTCAGTGTTGGATGTATCCCTCTCTGTTGGATTAACCTATTCAACCCAAGCAACAGTGGGTTCAATCATAGGAGCTATCTCCTCAGGTGCTTTATTTCTTTTCTTCTCCTTATTATTGGGGGCTTGATTGAGGACAACTGCGTCCTCATTCATTTCAGCGAGCGGGGTAGCCAAAAGATTGCGATCAATCTCTTCCCCTAAAAATAATCAGACAAGTTTAGAACAGAAGCTATAGCAATTTATTTATATTGGCACTTGTTATTGGTAAAGTATTCCACCCAAGATAGATAATTACCTTTCGCACTCATCTTCTTTGGCACTTTATTAATTGTAAAATAAACTAGCTTGTAAATTGACATGAAAGTGACCAGGTTATTGAATTTTTTATCCTTATTATTAAAGTTTGCTGCGTCCTCAGCTCTCTTTTTGGCTTTGCTATTAAGGCCTAGATTGTTAAGAGTTGCACACAAGTGTTAATGTCAGTATAATCCACGAAAGAGAAAACAAAGTTTCCAGAGATTAAAAAGTTGGAGCGATAAAAATAGATAACCTTTTTGTATTAGGACACCCCTATATCCGTGTCATCCTATACACTCTCTCTCTCTCTCACTTTCTTGGGGATGGATTTCCCAACTCCCCCCAGAGACATAAAAAAATTTCCCCTTCTAATTTTTAACACTGGAAGGCCTCTTCGTATACAAATACTCTTTATTATTTTGGAGAGAAAAAGAATAATACCAATTAAGGTCCACGGAGTTCTCGGTTGGCATCTAAAAGTGGAAGAACTCCGGAGGAGTAATGTCCCTCCCAAATTTATTCTGCAAAAGCACCAAGGCAACAAGAATGTCCGGCTAGCCATTTGTTTTTAACTGGGTTGGGGAAAAATTTATTTTTCTAAATGATGATACATGAAATTGTATCACCAGGTCATAAGTGTGTAAACCTCAAACAGGTATACAAGAATGGCAATAATCACATAATATACTATCAAAAAAGGAGATGAGGTTAAGAGGATGAACGCCTGGATTTAAGTGGTTCGGTTGGAGCTTACATCCACTGTGTGTGTGAGAGAGTGAATTCCACTAGTAAATATGGATCTAATGGCCTAGTTACAACACATGCTTTCTCTCTCTCTCTCTCTCTCTTCTGTATACAATTGATCAGAGTTTCATCTAGGGTTTGAATTGATCCATCCCCTATAATAAATAAGGTGAAGGGTTTCTATAGTGCCCAGGTGGTGTAATACACCCCAAGAATGTTGAAGGTGTGTACAAATGAGGGAATCCAGTCAGGTAGTGATAGTTGTTCATGCACATGTATGTAATGATGATGAAATATCCCCTCACTTGAGGAGAATAATCTTAGTTATAACTATATTTCTCACATGGAACATGTCACCTTGGTACATTCTATTCATCATCCACTCATGGTATCGTATGTAGATTTCTCGACCGTGGCCGAGTACGAGATTGTTGATGGAGCAATTGTCCTTGCATTAGAAACTAGAAAGTGTGGTCTCGGCCTAAGGAACTGAGACTGAGGTTTCCTAAGCTATCCAACTCTTGGTGTTGGCTGGGTAATAGGATGAGAGATATCTTTGTTATTTTGATTCTTTCTTGAAGTGTTGGCCTAGTGTATGGTTTTAGTTGAGTCTTGGAAGTGAACTGTGAGTTCTTTCTTGGAGCTCGACTATTTGGAATTGAGAGGTCCCATCCTGGGATGAGGTCATATTTGGTCATATCAATCACCCTCTAGCCCTTAGTTACCTATGTGAAGAGGTGACTAGGGGATATGAGTTAGCATTATCCCTTGATGAGATTTCTCTAATGCATTGTCTGGATATATCTTAATATGTAAGAGGGTGACACATGTCACAGTTTCGATTAGGTAGCATTTTACCCAAGTCTGACTTGATGGGTGAACACATTGGATTTTGTTCCCTCAAATGATGCCTTATTTTGGGAATCGTGCCTCATCGTTTCCCTGATATTTAATGCCCAAAAATTTCTCTTTCCTCCTTATGTTCTCAAAGAACTCCTGCATGTTTACTCTCTCTCTAACCTTTTGTGCTCTCTACAACTTGCTTCTTTGTTCCTTTCTTTCAAGCATTAAACCTTTTTAAGGTATCCTCTTTGTCTCCTTATCTCAATCCTTCTTTTCATTACATATTTTATAAATTTACAGTATTTTTTTTTCTAGTGAAATTTCTCATTTTTCGATGAGGTTTAATCATTCCGACGAGGTTTAGGGTGTTTTCGAGAGAAGCTCAGCCCCTTTTTAGGACGTCCTAGGTGGTAGATAGTGGGTTGATAGATTTTTAGGGTTTTTCAAGTTTTTCCAAACATTTTCAGGTGAGATCCGATCATCTTCTCTGGCGATTTTCAAATTGTTCTTAAAGTTCTTGACAGACAAGGTCTTTCAACTTCTTGTTTAATCTTCAGTCAACCTTGATATATATTATAAACTTTTTATCCCCTTTTTCTAAATTTTTACTCAAGTCAAACCTTGTTCTTTGATGTTAAGACATATTTATAAGTTAGCCGAGTAATTTCCCAGTGTCAGAGGTAAGTGCTTCGAACATATTAGGGGGAGAGACTGTGAAGAGGCCGAGAGGCGTAAGGCCGAAGAGTTTCCCCTTCATCCTATTTATCCTCCCCCCTTAGTTATCATCTACCCTCAAGCCTCTGAGCCCTGTGACCCCCATTCGCTGAACCAAGTGATCCCATGTCTATGTCATCCTCATCTCCAAATGACCCTATGTCAATATCTGAGGCGGCTGAGAATGTGCACTCATTTTAGGAGGGCACGACCTATTTTTCATCCCATACTGAGGGGTCTAACATAAATGAGGTCATTTCTCATATCTATTCATCTTAGAGAGCTGAGGCTTCAAATCAATCTGACTTTGTTCAAATTCTTGAGCCCAATGTGGCAATTCCACCCCATGTGGATGCAATTCCCATGTCAGCTGTAACTGGGGCCGAGTTTGCAAAAAGGTTCCTAAATGGTTACCTAGGTAATCTACATGCTCAAAATGATCCTCAAATCTAGGCTTAAGAAAGTAGTGGTGAGGAGAGTGAGGTTGACACATTAGTGGCTGAGGAGTATTAGAGCGTAGTATCTGAGGCCGACCTCTTGGTCTGGAGGCACTTATATGGGATAGATTCCTTTATTTCCATGAGAAAACCTGATAAGGATGAGAGAGCATTTCACGACCTAGAAGGAAATTTTTTTTTTTACAAGCAAATGTTTAAGCTCAGCTTTCGACTTCCCATCCATCCTACAATCCGAGCCATTTTATCCCATCTTAGGCTTGCACCCTCTCATCTTTTTTCGAATGCCTGGAGGGTTGTCCTTGGTTCTATCATACTTTGGAGGACAATTTACCAAACTGACATTCCACTAAACATTTTCCTTCCCTATTATACACCATCATCCCCAAACACCCAGACTGGCTATTACCACCTCGTAGCTAGGAAATTTGAGAAGAAACTTCTGCTACTTACCCAAACTTCCAACAACAACAAGAAGCCTCACTACTTTTTTATTTATGGGGCTTGGGAGTTCGGCCCTACCCAAGCTTGTGGGACCTGTGAGCCTAGGACCCCTCTGAAGTGGGGCAATGTCTCAGTATCGGACAAATTAGACCCAAGTTTGAACCCTGAGGCTTGTGAGTAGGTCAATAAGATCCGAGGACAGGGTGAGAAAGGTCGTCTGATAAGTTTCAGCATATGATGACGCCATACTACTTAGGTCAGACAGGTCTAGATATTGACCCCTTATAGGAGTTGTGTAATTGATAAACTTTTCCAAGTGTAGCTTCGTGTTTCTAAGATATTTGTGACTAACTTCCAAAGTTTATCATTTGCAGGTCGTTTGGAAGGCATCTCCAATACTCTTTGGGAAATGGTGGCTCCAAACTTAAGTAAGTTTGCAGGCAAGTGTGGGCAGAGGAATGAACCCACTGACCCTCCAGTGACCAAAAAATCGTCTATAGGCGGCCCTAGCCGAGCTGATGAAGCTAGGAAGAAGAAGATGACTCAAGTTGATGACACTACTAAAACTCCTCCTTTAAAGTATGGTCGTCAAGACTAAGCCATTCCTATATTGTTTGAGGACGTGCTTGCTGCAAGGCTGTCGCAACTTAAGATTGTTGACGATAGCATCATGGTCGGTAGCAGACAGGCCATTGATGCATCGACTTTATTATGTCTGAGGCCGATAAGCACTTCCTTCAGTCGATGGATATTACATTGTTGACCGACTTTTCCATCCAAAGAGCTATTCAGGTATCTTTTTTGGAATTTTTAAAGTGTTGTACCATCTTTGAGGAAACCTCGTACTAACTTGTCTTCTAATATTTTGAAGGGTATAATCTTTTTTCACAGGATGGGAGACTGGATCAATAAGAGGATTCCCCTAATTCAAAAGAGAATATATTCTTTCACAATGGAGTGTAACCTCCAAACTGAGCTGCAGACTGCCAACTTGGCTTTGTAGGAGGCAAACACCAAAATTGACAATCTGACTACGAGTCATGCCAACACTTTGAAGACCCTGGATGAAAAAAGGCAATCTAAAATTTATGTTGCTATTAATCCTTCTACGGAACAAATTATAGCTAAATTCAAGGGTTCCCAAGAGTTTACCGAGCTTGGCTTTGAGTATCTTGAGAGGGGAATCAAAATTATCGGCTGGTGGGCTATCCTTAAGCATTTTATACTTGGGATCTTTCCCATGATGACTTCTTAGATCTCAACTTTTGTGATATGCATACACAGACGACCTTGGTTGAGGTTGAGGACCCTACTACTGTCATAGAGACTAATCTCCCTGAGCTAACAGAGATGAATGAGAATACGACCGACCATAGTCTTTGTGATGATGGCTCCGAGATAACAAACACTAGGACTGAGGGGGAGACTCAAGTAGCTGGGGATAGATCATCCTAACCGGCGGTAACATCACTCTACAGCTTTGACTTTGTGAAGATTTTGTGTAGCCCATTTTATCTTCTTTTTAATGTAACCTTTTGATGTAAGGTGACTCTCGGCCTTTTACGACCTTCAACTTTTGTTGTAATGTTATCTAATGGAATTTGAAAGTCTAATAGAATTTGGAATTTGAACTTTCACCTATATTTTCTCAAGTCTTGTCTCCGCTTTTGCCAACGTTTTTTTATGCTTTTTTAGTGTGGACCATAATTTTTTATTTCGTCGTCTTTAGCCTATGGATTTTTGAACCAGGCCTCTCTCATCATTTTTTTGAGTGTGTGCATGAGTGTGGTCTCGTCCATTCACTATCATCTTCAGCTGAGAGATTTAATCCACCAAACTAATGATGTTTAATAACAAACCACAATTAAGTGACTTTAATTTGCATTCACCAACAATCATTCAAATAAATAGACAACATATGAGAGAACACACTGATATTTTCATTGAATTTCATTCATTTGAGTCTCATATATAGGTAGTACAATGAAACTGCAAGAAAGATAACATAATTGAAATCTTATTGGTAATACTTTTTGAGGTGGTCGACGTTCTATGGGCTAGATAAGGGTTCTCCATCTAGATTATCCAATTGATATGTCCCTAATACCACCTCTTCAACCACTCTGTACAAGTTGTGCTAATTTGATGGATCTTATTATGCTTATCCCACGTCTTTTTTAACACCAGGTCTCTTACTTTTAGTGGTCAAGTCTTAACTCTTTTGTTGTAGAACCTTTTTATTATTTGCTGGTAGGCATCTTGACTAGCTTTAGCGTCTTCTCTTATTTCTTCTATAAGATCCAAATCAAGCCTCCGCTACTCACTGTTCTTTTCAGGTTCGTAGGTTTGAACCCTATGAGTAGGCAGACCTAGCTCCGTCAGCACAACTGCCCCTAAGACGTAAGCAAGCATAAATGATCATACACTTCTTCAATCCATCTCCCCTTTGCATCTTCTAACTTCTTATGGATTCCATCAATAATCATTATGTTTGTTACTTTCATTTTCCCATTATCTTGGGGTCATCCAGGAAAGGAGAAGAACTGCTTGATGCCGACCCTTTCACCGTATTTTTTAAGGGATACATCTTAAATTATGTTCCATTATCATAAAACAGGGTGTTAGGTAGGCCGTATTGCAGATGCTATTTTTCCAGATGAACTAAAAATTCTTATGCTCTGTAATTATAATCATCGGCTCAGCTTCCACCCACTTTGAAAATCAATCTATCGCCACCAACAGATAATGATAATTGTTTACCGCTCTGGGTAAAGGTCCTACCAAATCAATTCCCTATACCGTAAATGGCCAAGGTGAAGTAATGGAGGTTAGAGGTTGATGAGGCTGGTGAGGGATGATAGCAGGCCTCTGACACTTGTTGCACTTCTTGACATATGCTGTAACATCATTGGCTAAGGTTGGACACCAATACCCCTTGGTAATAATCCTCTTAGCCAAATATCTTCCCCCAATATGACTGGAGTAGGAGCCTTCATGGACGTCCTTTAGGATATATGGTACCTCCCATGGATGGACATACCTGAGTAGAGAAAGCAAAAACCCTTTCCTATATAAAGCGTCTCCTATGATGGAGAACTTATATGCTTTATATCTCAACTACCTTTCTCGATCCTTGATACTTGCAAATCCCCATCCTTTATGTACCTGATTAGTGGATCCATCCAGGAGGTTCCCATGTTCAGATTTAAATAAAAATTTGGAGCACTATCTTCCTCTTTAATGGTCGGTCGATGTAAGATTTCTACTTACAGCGTCCTTCTTATCTCTGTTCTTGTAGCTGAGGCCAGTCGGTCCAATCAGGGTATCCTCTTTAGCTTTGCTTTAGAAAAATGCTTCAATATTGTCTTAACCTTTTCTAGGTACCTTGCCATTATGGCGTCTATAGCCTCACACACCTCCAAAATTTGGTTTACAACTAACCTGGAATCACTATGCATAAGAAGCTTGCCAATAATTAGTGCTCGAGCCAGGTAGATGCCTATTAGGAGAGCCTCATAATCAGATTCATTATTTGAAGCCTTGGAAATAAACCTCAATGGGGGCGACATTATCAATTCGGAACCACTTCCACTCTCACACGAAGACCCATCAACAAAGATACTCCACACATTACCATTTTGTGAAATATTACCCTCTTACGGGGTTCCATTCTTGAAAATATACTTTTCCTCTTCATTCTCAGATACTTTGCTTCTTTCTAAACTTGTCTCGGCCTGGGCCGGGGGACATGCTCTGGTTTCTTATTCATAAGTAATCTCAATATCTTTGGTATTGTCCTCATCCCAAGTGAATTTGGCCACAAAGTGTGCTAGGGCTTGCTCTTTGATGGTCGTTGTTGGCTAATAGATGATTTTGAACTCTCCTAATTCGATTGCCCAAGCCATCAGTCTTCTTGCCTTCTCAACCTTGTGAATTACTTATCTGAGGGGTAAGTGTATGAGGAACACTATAGTATGTGCCTAAAAGTAAGGCTTTATCTTCCTCGAGGCATGGATCAGTGCATATACTAACTTCTACATCTTAAGGTACCTCTTTTCAGCCCCTTGCAGTGCCTTAATTTTGAAATACAGTGGTTTTTGAACTCCATCCTCTTCTCTTACAATGGCTGCACTGATAGCCGACTCAGATACTGCTAAATAAAGATATAGTTTTTCCCACTGAACTGGTCTAGATAATAGGAGTGGGAACTGAAGTATGACTTTAAATACTTAAAGGCTCTATCATACTCTTCATTCCACTCAAAATCAGTTCTCAACACTCGAAAGAAAGGAAAACATTTAGCAGTGGCTCTAGAGATAAACTGGTTTAGCATTGCTACTCTTTCGGTGAGTCTCTGCACATCCTTCATTGTACTAGGAGTCTTCATTCACAACAAGGCCTTAATTTTCTTAGGATAGTCTTCGATACCTCTTTAATTCATAATAAATCCCAAAAACATACCTGCTCCTACACCGAAGACACACTTGGCGGGTTTGAGCTTCATCTGGTACTTGTCCGTTGTGTCAAAGGTGCGCTCAAGGTCGGCCACATGTGTGTCGGCCTTGAGGCTCTTAGTCAACATATCATTAATGTATACTTCCATCGTCTTTCCAATCTGGTCTTCAAATATTTTATTGACCAGCCTCTGATATGTTTCCTCGTCATTCTTCAACCCAAAGGGCATGACCTTATAAAAATAGGTCCCCTTGTTAGTGATAAAGGAAGTCTTTTCTTTATCAGTCGGGTCCATAAAGATCTGGTTGGAGCCTGAGTAGGCATCCATGAAGCTCATTAATTTATGGCCATCTATTAAGTCTACCATTTGATGTATTTTGGGCAAGGTTTGTTCAGATCCGTGAAGTCAACACACATCCTCCACTTGCCATTGGCCATTGGGACGATGGAAATGTTTGCTAACCATTCACGATAGATGACTTCTCAGATGAAGTTGTCCTTCTCTAACTTTTTAACCTCCTCTTTGATAACATCATACTACTCTCTTGAGTATATGCATCTTTTTTTCGGTATCGATTTAGCATCATCGGTTACATTGAGCTTATGGGACATAACTTCTTGGTCAATACCAAGCATGTTTTCGTGGCTCCATGCGAAGATGATTTGCCTCTTCTTCAACAGTTCCCCAACTCTTCCTTAACCTCATTTTTTAGGGTTTTACCAATTTAAATGGTTTTTTCGGCTAGCCCTTATTGAGAACGATAAATTCTACCTCTTTAGCGACTTCTCCCTTCTTAAGTTTCTTCTTGTCTCGTGGGTCCAACATATCAATATTATTGGTTGTGGTTAATTTTTTATTAGCTCCCCCTCCTTGTCCTACTAAAAGTAGGATTCTCGTGCCAACACTTGATCACCTTGGACTTCCCCTACCCCATAAGGAGTCGAGAATTTCACCATTTGGTGTACAGTGGGGGGTATGGCCTCAAACTCTTTGAGGGACACTCTTCCCATGCTGATGTTATAAGCGGAGTGTACACTTTCATCCCTTATAAAGAAATTGACCTTCTTCGTTAGCCTCTTAGGCCAAACATCTCCCATTCTGACGTCGATTTCGTACATTCCTAATGGATGAACCTTATCTCCCCTAAACCCTATCATAGGATGATGATAAGGCATGAGC
Source organism: Sambucus nigra (assembly GCA_949130495.1). Classification (NCBI taxonomy): domain Eukaryota; kingdom Viridiplantae; phylum Streptophyta; class Magnoliopsida; order Dipsacales; family Adoxaceae; genus Sambucus; species Sambucus nigra. Next base: position 593,503,968 of record OX422208.1, read on the forward strand.
CTCTTCTTGTTGAGTCCTAGACCTCTGAAGCATGTCTAGAATATAATATTGGTCAAAATTATGTGGTCAACTAGTATACTTGGTACGTTATACCCATGGACTCTGGTTCTAATCACGAGGGGGTCATCTTGGGGGCTAGGATACCTTTGAAGTCGAGTCTTAAAAAACCCACAATCAAAGTGTTCATATCCACCTTCTTCTTTTTCTCTGATGTTATGCCTGTTTCAATTGAGTTAACTACCTCAGCCTCAGGAAGAGCTTTGACTTCTGCAGCGTGTGCCTTTCTGTCAGTCACCTCTGAGACTCCTCCTATTAGGCCCCCAAAAATCATCTTCACATCTAATGAAATCATGTGAAGGCGACCTTTAGGATCATCATCCTTTGGTGGCAGATCTGGGTCATCCTCATCATCATCGTCTGAGGCATCATTTTTTTTTCCCAGGGGCTTCCTCTTTGCACCTATCGACCCTTCTTTTTTTGGGGTCGTTTCGTCCCCTTTTTAGTCTATCGTTGCTCACATACTTTTTTAGCTTCCCATACTTAAAGCATCTTCTCAATCTCATCTTTCAGAGATAAATATTGGTCTGTTAAGTTCCCGTGATCTTGGTGAAATTCATAGCATAAGCTTTTATTCCTTTTGTGAGTGGAAGATTTCAGCTTTTCAGGCCATCTTAGGGACCGATCATTCTTGATCTCATTCAAATTGTTCTTGTAACTGACCGATAGAGGAGTATACCCACCAAACTTATCATCAACTGATCTCTTTTTTCCATCTTTATTCTTATTTTGAAACTTTCTCCCACTGCCATTCCCCTTCCCGTCCTCATAATTAGCTGCCATAGCTTCCTCGACGTTTATGACCTTATCGATTGTCGCCACTATCTCGGCCATAGACTTTGGTCGGTCTTCAGTAAGCTTCCAAATAAATTTACCTTTCTGTAGGCCTCATATTAAAGCTGTCATCGCAATACTTTCCTCATAATCCTCCACTTTTAACTTCTCCTTATTAAACCTAGTGATGTACTCCCTGAGACTCACGTTCTTCCCCTGCTTAAAGTATAAAAAGTGAGAAGTTTTCTTCTAGGGTCTTACCTTAAAGAAAAATTTGTGGATGAATTGCTTGATAAAGCAACAGGTGAGTAGGATAAATTGCTTGATATAATAGGTGAGTAGTTTTCTTCTGCGAGTTACTTGAAATTTTCAATAGAGTTCTTCAGTAGTGAAGTGAACCATATAAGGGCAGCTCCAGTCAAATTTCTTGATAATGCACGGCATTTCATCTGATCTGAGATGGAGTCGATGTCTGCGGCCAACTGGTACATCTCCACATGGTGCACAAGGTTAGTACTCGCATCATACTTTGGAGTAACCACACGTGGCTTGAACTTGGCAGGGGTTGGAAAGTTAACTATCTTTTCCACAAAAAGGAGAACCTTCTGAGTATCTCCTCTTTAAGGGGTCATGACTCTTAAGGATGTCTCCAATATTATTTGTTGGCCTTTGAATTGAGTCACTTTAAGGCCTCTTGATCGCTTCAACAATGCCGACCTAACTAATGTTATACCTTTATACCTCAGCCGATCGAACTGAAGGTTCCCCTTCTATTGACCTGCACCGGCTATTGACTTATCGCTGGCCCTCGCTTCAGCTACATGGGGGTCGAATGTCTGCCCCCTCTATTCTTGATCTAGCATTTTTCCTTGACCTAGATAAACTTTCTCTTAAATTGCCAACGGGGCCAAGACTCTAGAAGGCCGACACTTTACTTAATCTATCAAAGTTAGAACCCCTTAGCTGTGCATCACAACTTAGCCTCCTATCATGACCTGGGCTCCCTTAGATGGGGCGTACCGTATTCCTAGATACCTTGTATGGTTCCCTACAATCATCTTGAGCATCTTCAGCCTCGTAATCATCATAAAGGTCCTTCGGGAAGGGTTGGCGTTACCTCCCCAGACATAAATACCTATGGTCAGTAACATCCCCCAACTGCGAAAGAGGTGGCGGGTTTTGGAATGGTGGCTAGGGTGGTCCCCTGGCATCCTGAGGGTGCTCCACAGCTTCCACAGTAATCATCTCCGGTTGTACCGTATATAGCCTAATTATATCATTTTGTATGAAAGTAAACAACTGCTCTTGCATTGCATGTTGGCTAGCCACTAAGGAATTCAATGCCGCAGCTACCTCAGCCATTTGTGACTGAGGAGGTGCGTTGCTGGAACCAGAACCACCGGCTAGTGGTGGTGGTGATGGTGGTGGGGGTGGAAATTTTAATACCATGCGTTAAACCTTGCATATGAGCTATAGTTGAAGAGTAAAAGCCTTTTAGCGCAATAGGAACTCTTTTAATAGTGAAACAACTCCACACGAGGGGAGGAATGGTTCACCACCAAAGATTTCGGTGAGGACAATCTAGAAAAGTGTAGAGATCCTGCTACTCATTCCCACAGACGGTGCCAGACTGATGATATTAGAAATGGTATCACCAGGCATACTACAATGGCAATAATCACACAACAAACTATCAATGAAGGAGATGAGGTGAAGAGGATGAACACCTAGATTTAAGTGGTTCTGTCAGAACCTACGACCACTATATGTGTGAGTGAATTTCACTAGTAAATATAGCTCTAATGGCCTGGTTACAACAAAATCTTTCTCTCTCCCTTTTGTATATAATTTAGCAGAGTTTCATCTAGGGTTTGAATTAATCCATCCCCTATAATGAAGAAGGTGAAGGGTTTATTTAGTGCCCTAGGAGTGTAATACACCCTTAAGCATGTTGAAGGTGTGTACAGATGAGGGCATCCACTCAGGTAGTGATAGTTGTCCATGAACATGTATGTAATTATGATGAAATCTCCCCTCAGGATGAGGGCATCCACTGAATTTCTCTCGTGGAACAAGTCACCTTAGTACATTCTATTGCTCATCCAGTCATGGTATCATCTGCAGATGTTTCAGCCCTGGATGAGTACGAGGTTATTGATGGAGTGGTTGGCCTTGCACGTGAAACTATGAAGTGTGGTATCCTCCTGAGGAGCTCAGGATGAGTTTGACTAAGATGGCTAACTCCTGGTGTTGACTGGGTGATAAGACAAGAGATGTCTTTGTTATTGTGATTCTTTCTTAAAGTCTCGGCCTAATGTATGGTTTTGGCCAAGTCTTGGAAGTGACTTGTGAGTTCCTTCTTGGAGCTCGACTATTTGGAATTAAGAGGTCCCATCCTAGGATGAGGTCATATATGGTCATATCATAAAAACTCTCTTAATTGGGCTAGGAATTGGTAGCTAAAACCCTAAAAGGAAGGCATGCAGAGGAAAATAAATCCCCTCATTGGGGACTACGAAAAATGACCTTTGTTCTGCGAATGGAAGTGTGAAGATTGAAGACTAAGGAAATTCAAAGGCTGCAACAACCAAGGCAATCCAATCGTAGGGTAGTGGGAGATTTATCCTTATCTTGGCTAGAGGATTTAACTGGAGTGTTTCTAGTATCCGGTGGGATAGCTTCCGCGGCTACCCCTTCAGTAGGAGGATTGCTGTTGGAGTTTGTATCCTCCTCCATAATGGTCGTAACCCCACTATTATCCCTATATTAAAGGAGTTCACAAAGTCAGAATCAATGGTAACGCAATAGGGTAAGGCTTTAAGCAAACATGAACTAATAGCCTTCAAACTTTTTACAGAGGGAATCTCAGAAGGAGGAACTCCATAATGAGTCTTTCAGAAGTCGTTCAGGAAATCTGAATGAATTTCAACTCACAGGGCCTCAACAAGGCTTGAAAAGTAAAAGTACTCCGAAGTTAGGTGCCACTGCCACCATAATCAAAGAAGCCTCTTAAAGGACGCGATAGATACCAACAATATAATAAAAGGATGCAGAAAAATTCAAAATCAAAATTTTTGCATTCAAAGGAAAAGTAAAGGCTGCAGCCAAATTGGAAGCTACAGACATAAAAAAAGATCGAACATACAAAAATTTAAGGCCACAGCCAATTAGTCCAAAAACTAAAGACTGCGGCCATGTGGGTGATTTAACAAGGAGTGATTGAATGTCGTAGCTATAGAACAAGAAATCATATTGATGCTTAATCTCAAAGCTAGAGACAGTCTAATCTAAAGATTGCAGCCAAAGGGAGCCTTAGGGCTATAGCCTGGGGGATTTCTGCACAAGGATTCAAGTATAGTCATAGCAAGTTAGTTTAGATTCACTATCAGGCCATGACCATGGGACAAGATAGGTCAGATGTTCAAATTGTTAATTTGGAAAGAGCAAAAACCAATACCCTTGGGTTTTGGCCAAAAAAACTAAGAACGTGTTCTTGGTGTTCTTGGCCAAAACAAAATCCAAAATAGGGCCTAAGTGATTATTTAACCCAAAAAATCCATAAATCCTTAGTCTCCATAAGGAATCGGGACTAAACCAATCCTAATCTATATCAACTACTAAATCTATCCAAACCCAATTACTAGCAAAAGATGTACCCAAAGCAGCATATTGTAAGAATTTCCAGCAAGCATTTTAAGTCAAACTACTATGTGTTCTAATAATAGTGTGAGAAAGAAGCATGGTTTTTTATTATGAAATTAAGAACTTAGAAAACATGGATTTACAGTATAGTTTTAGAAAAAAACCAGAAAAAATTTGGAAGAATGAAAGGGCAGTATAGATTATTAACTAGAAAAGGAAGAAACCTATGGAGAACAACCGCCAACAATTGCCTTAGCACTGCCTTGAACCACCATAGTAGACTCGCTGGAAAACTCGTGGAAGAAAATTACAAAGCTTCACTCCCAATTTTCTCTCAAAGGTTTGGGAAAGGTAATGAAGGCTTGCACGGCCAGATCATAATTATTTTTTGAAGGCACAGGAAGGTGAATCGAGGTTTCTGTAACAACCTTTGGATACTTGCACCACACTAATTGGAATCAGTCGAAATCCCAACTCGCCAACTCTTGGCATAATGGCTTGGGGGCTTATTGACTTGCCCAATATGTTCACCATGACCAGGGAGTGTTAATAGCAGGACGATTCATAGGAACAGACAAGTTGCGACCTCTTTATGTTTATTGGGCCTCATCCTAAAGGAGGCCTTGACTAGAGTTAGCCGTTTCTTCTGTACAAATAGGTCACGACACCCATTAGCCGCATCACGTACAATAACATTGGACACTTGAAATCTATCCAGTTTCTAAAAGGAGTCCAGGCTTATCTTACTTATTCACATGTCACGTGATCCGGGCATGTGACACTTTTATGACCTCTATAAATAAAAGTGATCATCTCACTATTAGGGGGATTCTAGATGGAAAAATTCTTGCAAAACTCTCAGTTCATCTCTATCTAATGGTCATCTTACTTGGGGACTCAGCCCTCTCCGTTACTGTACCTCTCAACTCAGGCTACATCAGGGTTGCTAGCTTAGCTAATCTCATGTACTCTTTTACCCTATTTATCTTGTACGTCTCTAAGGGCAAAATTTTGTATCATAAAATGCATATAATGAGAATAGGACCCCAAAATGGACGTAGGCTCATTAATATAGCCGAAGCACTCTATATTTTATGTTTTCTCGAATCATCATTCTCAGTCATTCGTAATGTTTTGTATAAAAAATGATTCCGCCTCCCTCTTCTTTGATGTCTCCATCAGACAGAGGTGGAATACATCCTGAAAGACATATAAGGGTTCTTGTTACAGCCATATAGGAAGGCGGTCACTAGCAAAGAGAATAGTCACACATGGGTATTGGTGGTAGACCTTAGCTAGGGATGCGGACAACTATGTGAAGAGGTGTGAGATATGTTAGAGTTATACCAGCATCCCTAACCAACCTCATTAACCTCTATCTTCTATTACCACTCCTAATCCATTTGTTGTTTGGGAAATTGATTTCGAAGGACCCTTGCCCTAGGCAACTAGTAACTACAGGTATCTCATCGTGGCTATCCACTATTGATCCAAATGGGTTGAAGAAGAGTCCATGGCAACCATACCAAAATGAAGAACTTCAAGTTTATATTGAGTAACATCATTTGTAGATATGGTCTACCTCATATCCTCATCTCGAATAATAAAAAATAGTACAAAAACTCATCTTTGGTGGCTTTTTGTAAGAGGGTCGACACCAAGTAGTTCTACTCCGCTCCAGGCTGACCTCAGGCAAATGGCCAAATAGAGGTGACTAATAGAAGCATATTAGATGATATCAAGAAGAAGTCATAAGATGCCAAGGGCCTCTGGACTAAAGAAGTTCATAATGTCCTATGGGCTTACAGGACGACAGAAAGAACTCTTACAGGAGATACCCCTTTCATGCTTGCCAACGGCTCAGAGTTAGTGATCCCTATATAGGTTGGAATACCAAGCCACAGAGATTATACCTATGACCCAGAATCTAACACTGAGGAATGAAGGTTATACCTAGACCTCATTGAGAAAAGTAGAGAGGACGCAGAGGTTAGGCAGGCTGCCTATTAGCAGAGAACTGCTAGGTTCTACAACAACAAGGTTAAGGCTAGGCCATTAGCTATAAGAGAATTATTTTTGAATAGGGCTTGGAAAAAAATGAATAAACTTAATGAAAATTTGCATGGTCATTATAGGGTTAGAGAAAAATTTCCTAGAACGTACCGGCTCGAGAATTTGGAGGGAAGGCCATTCTCCGATCCTTAGAATGGTGATCATCTAAAGAAATATTATCAATAGTAGATTGTAATAGTTTTTTTTAACATTTTATCATTGTACAAGATATATATTGAAAAAATCAATGAATGTACAAGTGTTCTCTCCTATTCTAATTGTACGAATTATTCAATTTTTATGTTTTAGTTCATCCTAATCTATGAAACATTTCTCACGTGGTTAGGTGGAATTAACTCAATCTCGGTGACATGACAATTTGGATGGGGTTAATCTCATCCATGGATTCTCAATAACACCAATAGGGGGAGAGCGGTGTGATAACATCATTAATTTGGTGAAAAACTCTCTTGACAGAGACGATAGTGTATGGCGACATGTCTCATCCATACACTCTCACAATGACAAGAAGGTACTTATCATATAAAACCATAATTTGGTGAATCAAAATTCAAAAATCATTTAGTTATGGTTTATCTTAACATCATTAATTTGGTGAAAAACTCAGTCGGCTGAGATGACAGTGTATAATGACATGTCTCGTCCATACACTCTCCAAAAGACGACAGGGGGCTTGTGATATAAGACTATGCTTTGGTGAATTTAGATTCAAAATAATTTAGTAAGGGTTTATCTTAACACATTAATTTAGTGAAAAAACTCTCCCAGACGAGACGACAATGTAGGATGAGGTAGAACTCATCCGTACACTCTCAAAACGACGAGAGGAAACTTGCGATATAACACCATAATTTGGTGGAATCAAATTCAAATTCAAAAATCACTAACATTGTTTTGCTCATATCGTCCAAAGACGATAAGATATTTGATAAGGACATAACCATCTTGGTAATCTAAGATGAAGGCCAAATTATAAATAGGTAGTAGATAAGAGAACATGATATAATAAGTGAGGATGACGAAAACAAGCAATATATGCATTTTTTTATATAAAGGTGTAACAAAATTGTTTAAGCATAAAGGTGTTCACTAGCATAATATCAGGATATAAAAACCAAAGATCATAATTGTTATAGTGTTACATTAAAAAGGGCATTAAGCCACAGACGGCCTCCTAAATAAATAAAAATACCTAAGGACTATGATCTTGGATTGGTCTCATTCACAGTTGGAATATCGATCTCAACAGGGCCAACCCATCCCCAACAACATTACTTTCGAACTTAATATCACATGCAGGCTTAGTCTCTTCCACCTGGTTGGCCATTTGAGTCATCAACTTCGGTTGCGTCGGCCCTTTAATTTGGCTCAAGGCAGTCATTGCCAAAGAGTCGTCCAGACTAAAGGCTTCCAGCTGCTCTAATAAGTGGGCAATATGAGGAAATTTTAATGTGGTCCATCGATAGGAAGTATGGGATCCTCTTTCAAGGTATTGTAGGATAAATACTAAGAACTCCTCTAAAGACTTAATGAATTCTATAGCCTTCTTCTGGTCGTCTCCTATCTCCTTATCAACATCAGTTTTCACCTTCTCAGTAATGTCAGTACCATATTTTTTGATCAAAGCCTTTATTGCCTCAACATGGTTAGTGTTTAACTTGTTGACAACCTCAATATGTTTACCCTTCAAGGTTTTAATCTCAGAATCTAACCCCATGATGAATTTTTTCTAATCTCAACATTTTTTATGGCATGACGAGCGAGCCAGATTTTAGGGATTTTATCTTCAACCTATTGATAGGCCTTTTGTAGACAAATGGTTGTGTACATAAAATAAGAGACATTAGTATGAGATGACATCCTAGATAAAGATAAAAGAATAGCAAAAGATATAGGAGTTTATCTGGGTAGCCTTGTGATAGACGAAGTCATTGATGAGAGAGATGTTGGTGGCATCCAAAAATCAGATGTCAGATTTAGAAGTTATTAAAGGGAGAGCATCAAAATATTTGGTCTTGTTCCCCATAAGGGAATCAGAGATGATTTTGAGGTTCTCTAGATTAACTACCAGAGCGTCCTCAAAAGAGATGGGGGTGGCCTGATTAGTCCCAGTCTTGGACAAGCCATCTTTTTATTCTTATTTCGCTGAGATGTGGGGATATCTTCTTGAACTTATTTCTATCTCTTCAACCCCTCGGACTGGATGGAGTTGACAACCATTGATTTTTTTGGTGTGAGGAGTGGGCACCGTCTTCTTGCCCACCTGCTTCAGTAACCTAGTCAAAGTTAGGGCTGCCATCCTTTAAACGGCTTTAGATGTGTTAGGGGTTGGTCGACGATGGAAAAAATGAGATCAATAATTTAGATAGAAAAAGTACGAGACAATAGTTAGAAAAAGTGGAATACTTATATAAATGAGTTAGAGGTTCCACCCCAGACCCGTCTGCTCTAAAAAATGGGGTCATAAATTGATCAAATTTTACAAGGCAGTCATCCTCACCCTATTTTCTAACTTTCTCCATGTCCATGGGGCATCAGTGTTTAGCCCCGAATCCAATTTGGCCTACGTTACGGCCTTTGCCATTGTTAGGGTAACCGGGGTTCAAAAGCACTATAGGAAGCATTAGGGATAAATTTATATGCCTCAAATATGAAAATGTAATGAGGTTTCCAATTATGGTTGGAGGCCTGAGTAACAAGGAAAGCTTTCTTTGTATCTTTCCTGGCTACGTGATAGTAGTTTCCAAGTTGAGTTTTAGGGGACGAGACATTATATAATCCCCTAAAAATTCTAAGTGGAAGGTATTTATGATGAATAAATTTCAAGAGCGCGATGAATCTAAGAATAACCTTCTAAGCATTGGTTAAAAGCTGAGCTGGGACGAGACCTAGGCTTGCTTGAATGGCTCATACTATTATATATACATGTTGCTTATAGACAGCCTTAAATATTTATTCATTAATGCAAACCTTGCCCTTTCGATCGTCAAAGGCTCTCTCGTCCTCAGAAGGTACCCTCAAAGTGATAGAGGGCCCTATGCCAGAGAGATGTCCCCAAACTAGAAGATCTACCTCAGTGGCTGTGCTGACATAAGATCCATCATAATAAGTGTCAAATGTATCCTCATCGACACCATCATCGTCATCTAGATTATCATCCGGGATGACAATTGGGCCACTTTTTGCAAAGTGTTGCCCTGAAATGGCATAGAAAGGGTCAACATAACAAGGGGTGGAATCAAAATGTCTACTCTTGACTCGTTGTGAGATGATAGAACTTGTATAGAAGAGTCTAATTGATTAGAAGACTCGACTTGATTAAAGGATGAGGCTCTAAAAGAATCCTCAATTTTTTTAGAACCACCAGTAGGGAGTCTCATAGCCTTATCAAAAGAATCCACACTCACGATATGTGGGAGACACATGGATTATCGACTACAGTGGAAAATGACTCAGACATTGAGTGACTGATTTCTATAATAGGAGGATGTACAAGGTCAATGAAAACAGGGTAGATTTTACGAAGAGGAAAGGCCTCGACTTTACTCTTAGCGATGTCCCCGACTTCGTATTTCGTATCTCCCCAAAACACCTACCCCTAAATGTTGGGAATTCCTCGACTAATTTATATAAAAGCTTTAACATTCAAGCAAAAGTGAGAATTGAACAACTTTACCATAATATAAAAAGGGGAAAGTTATATCATTTTCAGGGTAATATTCCAAGAACAGTACAGGAAATAAAACAGAATATGGTGAGCACTTTGCCAGAGAAGATGGCCCTAGAATTAGCAGAGCCCCAAACTGAGAGACTAAGGACCTAAAACACCTAACCTAGGCAAGGAACACCACCCAAATCCTAAAAAACCTGCAAAATAGTGAGGGCTAAGCTAAAATGCCTCCCTAAAAATTCTCCAAAAAGTGCAACAATTGTCGAGAAATGAAAATCAAAGAAAAGTAGACTAATCCAAACACAAATAAAGAGGATCTTGATAGAAAATCATTACTTGTATGAGGGAAATTTCTTGGAAGAATAATTAAATCATGAAAGGGAGTGGACAATGAGAGTGGAGAAATCTCTAAAGACATCAATGACGGATGCTGTGGAAGGCTAAACTGGTAATAGGTTTTGTATAAAGGAAAGAGAAAGAGAAAAATATTCGTTTAAATACCGAAAAATAATTCTACACATTTCCCAAAGGGAGTCATCATTTTAGGCATTAAACCCTAAGCGCTTCAGTCGTCATTTAGGCTTGGAGCAGATGCTACTTAATGCAAACTATGACAGGTGTCCAATCAAGCCTATAAGCCACCAATCAACTGCCATATGTCATCTTAATGACCATTATAAACTTATCATCTTCACACTCTTAACCCTCATCCTCCGAGACTAAGTTCTAGGGGATGATTAATATGCCCAGGTGTAGCCTCGTCTGGGCCCAGCTCATATTCGTCCAATCCAACCTAGCCAAGCAATCTTACATGATGAGTCAACACTCAAATGCCTCGGCCTTATCTAATTATTTATGGGCGAGACCTTCTGCCAACCAACATATCCTCCTTAATATCTCGTCTGGTACACCATACAGTCGAGACCTTATCTCTCCATCTCGGCCTGATGTCTACTATGTCGAGATCGTACTCTCCGGACTATGTTTGAATAAGACCTTATGGGTCTCATTCTTGACTGAGTCGAGACCCACTTGGACGAACATTTTAATGTCCATGAGGCAAAGCTCTAGCATCATCATCCCATATGGACTGGAAGTTACAACCATATAACATGTGCACGTGAGGGGAATATTTTGTCGTCATGATGAACTTGCATATATGACACATGGCTATTACTCATTGTTTACTAAAAACTACACATGCCTGGTGCATGCATAGGGTGTACATTGTACCACCCCAGGACTATATATACTTGCCACCTTCTACCTTGAGTAGGATCTTTAATTTGAAACCCTAGTAAAACTCTATTGAAATGGCAGTGAAGAGTGAGAAAATTGAGTGCATTGTAATCCAAAGCCATTAAAGCCCAATTTGATAGTAAACATTCACTCACCTGCACAGTGGAGTAGGCCTAGATATATTGAACCACTTATATTGTTGTCTTTCTCCTCTTTTCCTCAAATCCTGCTTCATTTATATTATTGTGTTTTCACCATTATTGCACACTTGAGGTCTTACTGGACTGAGAACTCACTCATTTACTTGGTGTTACCATATTTGGCACCATGAAGTAGAATTCATATGACTAAATAATGGTTTCTAGTATATTAATATTAAATATTTTTATGGAATAAAAAAGTTGATAAAATGTTATTTTCTTAAGAAATAAAGGATGAATGAATATCTCAAAGTTTTGAAGTATAAAAATTAGTATTTTATGAAAATTGTGTATTTTCTAGAAATTTGATGTTAGAGATTTCAAGAAATAAAAAGTTTGAAAAACTATGTTGATCTTGCTATAATGTTTGTGAAATAAAGTTCCAAAGTTTCTTGCAAAAATGAAGGTGTTATGAAAAAGGACAATTATTGAGTTTGAAGAAATAAAAATAGCTTTTAGGCATTGAAATTATCAGGGATTTCTAAAATGAAATGTATGTTTAATCCATTTATAGGATTTTAGGATTTAAAATCCATCTTCTCATGCATATAAACTTATAGTATTTTAACCAAAAATGTATAAACAAGTTTAAAGAATAGTTTGTTAGGTTTAAATATGGAATAAGAAAAGTTGAAATTCTTGTCTTCAATGTGTATGAAAAAGGGGTTACAAGCATGAAAAGTACAAAGTTAAAAGACTCCATGTGATAACAAAAGGAAATTGTATTTTCTTATAAAAGTAGTCTTCAAGTGTAATTAGGTTTCTTAAATAAAGAAAGTAAAAAAATGTCTAATTTAGAAATATGGTAAGTAAAGGTGTTGGATAAGTGTCAATAGTTAAACATTAGAAAGTCAGTGTGTATAACTTAATGATATTTGAAAGATTAACACTTATGAATTTGAAAGACTTGAGAATAACGATACTCCAAGGTGCTAAAGTGTTAAAAACACTTAAGAAGTAGTATGCATAACTAAAAAGTGTTTTGGGGAAATAACACTTGTCAAATAGAGGAAAATGAGAAGTCTGGAAAAAAATGGATAAAATGATAATTTTACTTAAAGTGGAACATTTAAATGAAATAAAAATGTTGGAAAAGGCGTTACACAAATTGGTCCTCAATGAATATGATTTTTGGTATAAAAACCAAAGTTAAAGTGTAAAGGACATGAAATAATGATTTTCGAAGTGTAGCATAAGTTGGGGTGAAACCCTGGATTTGACTTCAGCCAATATAAAAGGGAAAGAAGGAATAATGTTGACATTTGTAAAAGACATTAGGATAATTAAGGAGAGCCTAGAGGCCTGGGGTGAAATATCCAAAATCACTGGCCAGAGCATATGGTGGTGTTGCTGACGGTGTGGAGCCCGCTAAAGTATCCGTTTATTGTCAAATTTAGAGAAAAAGATAAAGGAATAGGGAACATGTCAAGAAATGGGTTGTGTGGTGAAAACGTGGAAAGACAACCTAACTTGAATGAATTAATAAATATTTCGGTAAAGGTTAAAATGGACAAGTAAGTGTGAAGTTGATTAATGTACATAAGGTAAAGAAAAAGGTAAAGTAAGTGGGTATATGGGTGGGTAAGTAACCTAAGTGGTTCAACCCATAATTAATAGAAGAATGTGTTGTAAAAAGGTTTTCAAATATTAAGTAAGTATTTTCTAACACGGTATTCGCATGTATTGAAAGGATAATTATCAATACAAATACTAATGTGGATTGGTCAAAATAAAAGGGGTAATTTCTGTAAAGAAATGGGTTTCATCTATTTCAAGTGGAGTTCTTCCAAATATTTAACTGTGCGTGTTAGATAAATGGATAAATGTCAAAACGAGAAAAAATAATTCTTTTACAAGATTAAGGTGAATTAATCTGGATAAATAGGGTTTTCGGAAGTAAACTATTTCATGCATTAAGTATATGTATATACATTTTTATATATGTATACAAGTTTGTTGCATGTGTACGTAGGTATAACGTGTTAGATTCTTCTTTCTGACTTTCGATGCTATACTGCATATTTATATTTTTCACTGAGCATTCAGCTCACTCCCTCATTTTGTTATAGCAAGTTATATTGCATTTTCGTATTTGAAAAGCATTATACAGGTAAGTAATTTCTTTTATATTATGTTAGTAGATTTGTATGATTGGACTTTGGGGTGCTCCCAATGAGTCCCTCGCGTAGTCTGAACTTGAAATACACTAAACAAGTGAAACGTTAAATAAAATAAAACTAGAATAGTAAGATCATATACGTTGTTTCATTATTCACACCTAACACTAGGGTCGGATCGGGTTGATTATAGGTAACCCATAACTCTGGGATGGGGCGTTATAACAGAAGAGGGAAAGAATAAAAATCCTGTGGCATCATCTACCCTGGGATAAATGGACACCTTATTGAATTCCCCCAAAAGACCTTAAAAGGATATCATTCCACATAGGTTGGCTACTGGACTGACTTCTTCCTTACTTATTTCATCATATAAGATATCAAAATCATCCCCTCATTCGGTTCGGGAGTTAAGGGACTTACTTCTTCAATAGGTACTACCCATTAAACTGATTCCCGAGCCCACTTCTGAAGTTATATGAATATGTCACTGAACTTCTCACAATTTACGGTCATCTCTATAGGTAATTTCATCTAAAACTCAAAGATTTGGTTCAACACAATCGGTAACTGCATTCCTCCCCCTCAAATCGGGTGCGAACGGCGATGCAAGCCCTCGTAAGGAGTGACAAGCTTGATCGAAAAAGCGTGTAGGTTGTAGGATAAAAGATAGGCAAACCTCGAGCGGTTTGGGTGATACTGTTAGGATGATTGGTGCTCTACTGGGAACGATTTGAGGATATGGGTATAATTCTAGGAAAATTTCTAGAAAGATAGCATTTGTATGTTCTAGAAGTGGGTTATGAGTCATATTGGGTTTAGGATTAGCTTGTGGGCCAATGATACCCCGAACAATTAGGTTTTGGATCAAATTTCTAAAGTGGAAGCATTAGTCGGTGGTATGACCTACGTATCGGTGGAAATCACAACGGGCATCGACTTTTGATGTTTTTATGGAGTGGATTTGGTAATAGACGGGGACCAATGATGAGATTGTATCTTAACAATGCCTGGTACACTTTGGACAGGGGAGCATGGATCTCGGTGTATTCTTTCTTGGCATAGTTAGGGCGACTTTCCAGTGCCAAAGAGGTTACAAGTTGTGAAATTTTAATGATATCTGAGATTGTATCACTGGAAGGCTTCTCATAATTTAGGGGAGTTAACTCTATGCTCACATTTTTTATGTCAGATTCCATTTTGGTAATGCATTCCTCAATTTCTACACCAACCCCTCGAAGGGCTCAAAAGTGTTGGTAATATTTTCCTCCCATGGATGCTCGAATATGAGGCAAGAAGTTCTTCTTCACAATACTGACTTGTTCCTCCTCGAAGGCCCTGTTGGTCATGGTAGCATCTTTCTCTCTCCATTTTCCTATGAAGCTACTGACTCTTTCCCCATGGTTTTCCTTCAAAAGCTCTAGATTTCTACGTGTAACCTCTAGCTCCTCATTATACGTGTACTGAGACATGAATTCTCAAGCAATATCCTCCTAACTATGGATTTTGGATTTTTCAAGAGACAAAAACCATCAAAAGGCGCTTTCTTTCAAAGTTTGTGGAAACATCAAGGACATTATCTCTATGGAGGAACCAAGGATTTGAAGATAAAACTTGGGGTTCCACTTACCTCGAACTTCTTGATGTCTAGCATTTTGAACTTATTTGTAAGTCTAGCTTTAGGACAAGGAGAGACATATGTGTAATTCATGTAGTTCCCGGATATTTTGACTTGGTCGAACTTCTTTGATAGGAGTTTAAGGTCTTCTTTGACCTTGTTCAATTACTCCTCTTTGGGATCCATGGGTACTAGCAGATTATCCCCTGGTTGGGCAAGCTTCAAAATGAGGAGTTGAGTAGGTGGCGGCCCATTAGAAGGTGGGGCAAGAAAAACATGTTGGTACTCTTCTGGGATTAAGACATGATCGGGAGTGGGTGGACCCATAACACGAGGGAAGAGAACCTCAGGTACTTTGGGAATCAGGGCCCAGTGTCACTGCATTTCATGCACCTCAATTTGAAGGTTGTCAACCTTGGCACTGACTTGGGCTAAGACAACAATCAAATTGGATTGGACATTCGGTGCTTGATTAGTGTTCTCCATGAAGAGCTAGTGAAGGTAGATCCCAAATTCGGATGATGTATAAGAAGAGGTGGTGAAGCTTCAGGGAGGTTTGACGGAAGATCAAAGCCAATAGGGAGCCAAACCAAAATCAGGTACGTGATCGACCTGAGAGGGAAAATGATTCGAATTTATTTTTGAAAGACGAAAAGTGAAATTTTTTGGTATTTTGGAAGGAGTGGAATTTTTTTGGGGGGTATTTTTATTTTTTTTAAAAGGAGGGAAAAAGGAGAAGAATCTTAATATGATTAATATTAGTATCATTAGGTTTTCACTTGTAGTAGCTTTGCTTAAATGCAGAAAAAATATCAAATGGGACTCGAGCTTGGGAAAATAGGGTTCAAAAATATATAAGAGACGGTTTGACTTGTTTCCAGGCTCACGGACATATAAGAGACGGTTTGACTTGAAAATATATAAGAGGCGGTATGCCTGAAATTTTGGCAAAAGTTCCACATGGTAACGGAAAATATAAATATAAGTGTCCTAGGTTCGATGCATATATGAGGTTTATGCATTTGTTGGGTCAGTGGAATAGTTCTCCCGTTTGACATGACTTCCACAATATATCTCTTGCCTATATGGGAAATCATTCATCGGTATGTGTGGATAAGTACAAGAGTGTAGTAAATTTCCTCATGATATACCTCGTGGTGTCGGTACGTCTGAGATTGAATTAGATGTACTAAATGGATGTGAACAAGTTCCCTGCTATATACCTCCTATCGTGAGTTTGGTCAAGAAGTACGATGCAGGGGGAGCCGTTCAATATACATCAAAGGTACAAGGCAAAGGTAAGGTGAGAGTCATATCTCTTACTCAAACTACGCCCCGTAGGAACAACTCCTTTTACAAAGTAACCCCTAGTATGGGACAAAAATTTGGTCAATATTGCCATGCTTTTGGTGATGTAGTGTGCAAAAATGCATGAGTCTTAATTTGTATATTATGGAGAGGGAGTATATATTTTTTATTTGCATGATGAGTAAAGGGAATGCTACACTAATAAGGGATCATGTGCAAGTATTATAAAAAGTAAATCTAGCATGAAGCATAGAGACTATACTACGCATCATGATAGCTTACCATGGTTATAAATGAGTGAGTTACATGTGAATATTTACAAGTGAGTCTGTGTAGTAGTGAGCCTATAAATGGATGAACTACAAGTGGTATGTGATATATGTAAGTTAGGATGGATATATGCAAGTGCAAAAGTGTGGGTGTAAGCCTAAGCATAAATCATCTGAGTGGGGTGTGGAGCATGTGAGTAGAAGTGACTTTTAGTGTGAGTGTGTGAAGTGAACATGGAGAGTATATACAGGTGTGTGAAGTGTATAAGTGAGTGAAAAATGATATTTACATGAGGTAGATATACATAAAAAGTAAATAGAGGGAAAAAGTGAAGATACTGGTAGGTGCATATGCACACATGATGACTAGAATAACACCCATGCAGAAAATAGAGTTTAGTCCTCTTAAAATATGTTCCCATAAGAGTTACCACCGTGGCCATCCCAGGAAGCTTACTCCTTTTCATTAATTTCTTTTCGAGGGTTCTCTTAGGCGTGCGCATAGGATTTCACCCTTTCTTAGGGTGATCGGCCGTTGTCGATGTGGGATAATGTGTAGAGATAGAGTCGCTAGTTTAGTTTGCACAAATCAAGAAAATTAAATGTTTCCACCTCGAGAGAACGTTATCAAGGAGAATAATAATGCTCGCAAAAATATATAACTCAAAGGGCTGGGGAAAAAGTTATGGAATGAAATGGTGTTAGGCACCCATACCGCCCTTTCGATCTCTCACGAGCATGTGTTAATCTTCTCATGTTAGACTTTGCGAAGCATGTGTTGATGTTTATAATATAGATAAAGAATGGAATCGCTCAACTCGTGTCATGGACAAGGACGGAGTGAATTCAAAATATAATATGAGTGGTTTTCAAATCACAAGTCATTATGAAAAAATGAATGTATATATCGGATGAAACACAAGAATGAAAGAATATGGCATTCATTAAGAATATATATATATAAGGAAGGACTCAAACTCAGGATTTACCAAAGATGCATATATAGCCCAAGGGGGCATCAAAATCCACGTAGTTCGAAGATAACATAGGGTGGGGTTTAATCCATAAATTCAAACGTAGAGAGAAGTGTGTTTTAAAAGTGAGGATTTGAGATGAGAATCCCTCTTTTGGAATTTATAAATAAACCCTATTTTTCTTATTTTTTAGGTTTTCTTGTGAAAATAGAGCATGTACAATTACTACAAATGAAAGTTTGAGAATAATGTATCTGATGTAATGAAATAAAGTGTTAAAGTAGAAATAAAGAAAATTATACTAAAATAAGAGAATACAAAGAAAAGGATGTAGAATTGGACCTCCTTATGAATTCTTGATATTGATCTTGAGTGTAGATACGCTGATCTTGCAATGGGATGAGGGTGGTATGAAGAGATGCAGGGAATTTACTAAACGACGTAAGAAAAGGATGGAAGGGAATGTGGGAAATGGACTTTTTAGGAAGGGAACATCTATAAATTAGAGAGAATGTTCTCTAAATTGCTGAGAGGGTGTTTAGGGGGTTCTTTTCAATGTGAGGTCATGGACTATATTTATATGTACAAGGCGGTGTTGGTCAACATGGTCTTAGATCTGCTTACCGTCATGGAACCCTAGACATAATGACGAAAGTCAAGGTCATGAGGGTGCCATTCGACAGTCTAGGACAGGTTTTTCAAAAAAATTATCGTAAAATGAAAATCGTATGTTAAAATTGCGTATGGGGAACATAATTAGAAATGGTATTCGGATCCCTTTAAGAATACATTGAGTAACACTAAGGTCCGGGAGTGGACCGACGTCAAACGGGGCCCAAAAACACCCATTTGTCGTTGGACAGGAAGTTTTCAAAGGAAAACGAATCGTTCATTCGAACTGTAAGGGCGATTAACGTACATAATGGAACATTGGAAAGAGCGTTCATTGCCCTTTGAGATTTCAGTTCATAGAGTTGTGCGAGTTCAAATGTGGCCCAAAATCATCCGATGACCCTTCGAAGTAAATTAGGTCATTTGTCCATACTGTAAAGCTAATTCGCGCACCGGGATGTCCATTGGAAAGGGGATTCAAATCCCGTTGAAGATTCATTATAATTTCTCAATCTGGGGAGTTGACTGGAGTCAAACAGGTCTCGAAAATGCTCGTAGGCCTTTAAATCAGTTTTTGAGGTAAAACGGACCATTCATTTGAACCTTAAGGTAGATTCCCACATGGGGTAGGCTGTTGGAAAGGGAATTCAATGCCCATAGAAGATTCATTGAGCTTACACTCAGGAGAGAACGTTGATCAGAGCTAAATGGGGCTCGAGAGAGCCTTGTGGCCTCTAAATCAATTTTTAATAATGAATTAAATCATTCGTCTTAATCGTAAGGTTGATTTGCGCATGAGGTGGATCGTTGGAAAGGGACTTCATAGCCCTTCAAAGATTCATTGACCTTTATCTTAGAAAAAATACTTAATTGAAGTCAAAAAAGCCTCGAGAGTGACTGATGGCTCAAAATCGGTACTCGGAGTATGACCTAGAGTTTGTGGTGAATGAGTGAGTTCTAGTGACCTAAGGAGGTTCGTAGGGGGTCTTATGATAGGTTGTCTACAGGCAAGTGCCTACAACATCATTATGGGAAGGGTATCAATAAAATAATTTGAAGTCGTGCCTGCCACAGTACACAAATCATGAAATTGCTAACTCCTTATGGAGTATGGGAAATAAGTGGTTATCAGGTGGAAGCACATGAATGATACTTTGCCTCAACTAAAGAGAGGGAGGCTTATAAGATAAACATGACGTCATACAATATTAATACTCTTGATCTAAGATAAGAGAATAAACAAAAAGGGGGTGAAAAAAATACCACTTAAGTCATTTAATTCGAAATTAAACTATCTAAATGGCTTCGGACAGTTTGTTGAAGAAACTCTTTTCTTAAAACAAAGTTTAAATACAAGATGTGTAAAACAGTATGAAAGAGTAATTTCAGATATAGGTTTTCCAGTTTTGAAAAACAAAAGTTAAAGAAAATAAACCAATAAAACCTTAAGAAATGGATGAGAGGAAGAGCAAGTATACACATGCAATTTTAACGTGGTAAAATCCCACCCAGTTAGGGAAACGTCCACAGTGACCTCTATGACACAAACAAAAATCCACTAAGAGTAACAAGTAGCAAGATATATAAAAATAAAGACACACAATCAAACCTAAACTAAGTTCAGAAATTATACCAACTCCTCTGGCATTTTCTAACTTCTCGCAAGGTTCTGATGTTGCTAATGTTCTCCTAGCTTTGTAACTCCACTCCTTTTAGCTTTACGTCGACTCTAAAGTCTAATATCTCAATACCAACACTTTTTACTATAGTAGTGTGAAGGTGTATGTGGTTATGTGCTCTAACACACATGCATGCAACTCACACACACTTAATTACAAACCGTATGAGTAACAAATGATAAATAGATCACTTAATATGAAAGATTTCCAAAATCAATTAAGCCAAAGTAATCAGACTTTGGATCTTTAAGATATCCGCAGATCAAGAGGGAATCTTGCTATAAAAAATAGGCAAGATCCTATGAGCTTTCCGTATTTGAAAATATGTACTTATTTCACAAAACGTGAAATATTTGAAAGTGAAATCCCCAATCAAGATCTCAACTAGATATAAGTCTGAATATTTGAGTAAACTAAATTTAGAAATGATTTTGTTGGTTTAAGGTTTGAAATCAACATAATAGTGTGAAAATAACCAACAAAAACCAGATTTCTTGAAATAAGAAATCGAGACTAAGAACTATCTAAGTGAACTGTATCACATAGGCGTAATCCGAAGATTCTATGAAAAGAAAAATATATTTAACCAACGTCATTAAGTTGGTAAAGAGATAAAAAACTATAGAGGATAAACTTCTCAAATCTCAAACTATTTACTCTCAGAAAAGGGTTTTCTGGTGAGATTTGGGCCTAGTTAAGTTTATGGTTTCATTTCTCTCTCCAACTCTTTATCTTTATCTCCCTAACTCTTATTTTCTATCTGTTTTGGACGAAGGGAAAAAGTCTTAAATGCCTGAGGCTTAGGTCGCTTATATAGTGAGTGAGTAAGGATCTAGAAACTCAGAGGCAATCCAATGGTTGAGACTTATCTTAACCAACTGACTAAAGATCTAATGGTTAAAATAAAGGGGTGGAAATAGCCAACAATGATTGGTCAAGAGAGTTCCACATGGATTAAGTCTGAACACATGCAGATCGTCGATAATATTGATCCAATGGTTCTTAAAGAAATACAGTAATGTGAGAGTAAAGAAACGCCGAATCAACCAATGAGAGAGTAGCACGTGTTGACAACATACGGGTTATGAAATACATACCAAAAGTAATTAAATTTACACCCAGAAGTCTCTATCACGTTTGTTTCCTACCCAACCCAACATTAAGCCATTAAAAGAATTTGCACAACAGCCCCAAAGGTTTCTAAATGACCAATTTTAATTTTAAAAATCTTAGAAATTTAATAATACATCCCAAAATTAGCAAAAAATTAATTTAAGGTATTTAACTCACACACAATAAAATAGAGCATGAGATAATGCATGTATGCAGTCCTAGTGTGTGGTGTTGGTATACTACCTTTAGGAACTTGTAGAAGAATCAAGTGTAGAGTCTGAGGTTCTTTGGTAAACAATGATGGGACTCACATTTTGTCACTATTTCCAAACTAGAAGAGCATCTATATAATATAGACTCAAGTAAGTCAAAGATATAAGGTGCTTCAGGGGGATCCAGTGAAAGAGGTAAAATCCATCGTCCTCAATGAGGATGAATAGGTAAAACCATACAAATTAGATTGTCCCTAGAACCATCAATAAAGAACAAGTTGAGTGAACTATTAAAGAAAATGAAAAGTTCCTTTGCATGGAGTCACATGGACATGCCGACAATTGTCCCTGAAGTCATCTACCATAAAATCTACCTGGATGACAAAGTCAAACCAGAAAAAAAAGGCATAATTTTGCTAGAGATAAGTACGAAGTCATCCAAGAGGAAGTGAAAAGGTTGCATAATGAAGACTTCAGCAAGGAGGTGCAATATCCAAAATAGTTGTCCAATGTCATCATGATTGTTACCACCTAAAATTGCTGTGTTGATTTATATCTTAGATAGATACACTAATATTAGTTTTGCAATAGATAAATAGAGTTCAATAACAGTAATCAAGGTTTTAGAGTAGTAATACTAGAGAAGGGATGAGAGCAAAGAGTACAAGAAAGATTTATATTATTCGACGCAATGCAACACCTACGTAGGTCATTTATCATGACAAATCTTTATCACGGCCTTATCACGATCAATGACCGTGATAAAAAATGGGTCTTTTTTTATCACGATTAATGACCATGACAAGGATGACCGGTTGAAGGGTGTCAATTTGACCATTTTGGTGTAGTGTACGTCAACCAGTGTAGTAGTTGTATTAGATTCAAAAGGTTATAGCCATAAAAGGATGGATCCTCACAAGTTTGTCTCTATCTCTCAAAAATACAGTAGTATAATAATGGTCAATCTCTTGATCCCCTTGCTTGAAGATCATGCGTAATATTTATGCCTGGTATGTGTGGGCCTAGAGAGAATATAGTGGAGATAAGAAGAATTTAGGGTGATAGGTGGACTTCCTTTATTGATTAGGAAGGTACACTTTTTTACATGACTTTATGGGAAAGAGTAATGGGTACCCGACGCCCATAAGTGATGCATCTTAAGTGCTATTGTTATCATTCCACTAATAAACACACACCCATGTATAGTGTCTGTGGGCTATGAGTTGGTTAGGTTAAACTAAATTCCTGACACATTGGGGCTGACCAAGATGATTGGACGACCATAATAAGACCTGATCCGACGTTATTTTTTGATCATTAGAAATGTGATTTTCTCTCATAAATGGTCTTTCGATCACACCATATGTTATGGTACAACAAAATGCCCTAAGACTTTGTTGACGAACTGAGAAGCAAGGTAGACTATGTGAAGTGTTATGCCTTAGGAGTGTTTGGCGAGCTGATGGGAGTAAGTTAAGCTTTTAAACTAATAGAATTTTGTCATTATAAGAAAATCTTCTCGGTGTCTATCGAGGAGATTGCCTTTTATAACTTTTTCTTTAATGTGTGACTTGGGAACATGTCAGTAGGTGTATTTTTGTGCCTAGTGTGATCACCACGTGCGCTTTGGACAGTGCACCCGCGCTTAACTTGTCCTATATGTGAGTCTTTCCACGTATGATGTTAGGGGTAATAATTAAACACTACCACGTCTTTTTTAAGTATAAAAACCAAATTCAAACGTTGTTTCTAATTTTTCATTTCAATCGTTATCTTCGCTTTAGAGAGAGAGAACATAGCGCTTTAATTTCTTCCTACTCCCGCTATTATCGTTTCGCATTCCCAGTTTTTCTTCATTTTCTTCATGCTTTAAGGTTCTTTAATTACCCCTTGGGAAGATTATTAGGTTTTTCTATTTACGCTATTTCAATACCTTTTTATGATTTAGTTTTTTTTTTCTAGGAAACCCTTTTGTTCTTCTGGTTTCTTATTGCTATAGTTGGGTTATTGAGGAGTTTGTTGATTATTGGAGAATTAAGGGAGTCTTTAGATGAACATAAAGTTCATTGGCCTATGTTTTCTTATCAATTATAGTTTTACTATTCCTAATCGCCATTATTGGGCATTCTGGTGCCTGTGTAGCCCCTAATTTCCATGGTTTTGGATTTTGCATATAATGAACTACCATCTCGACATATAAAATCTTTTTAAGATCTTACCTAAGTTGGAATTGACCTGCCCTAGTATTATTTCCAGGAGAATATCATATCCCATCTAAGTTTTATGACCCGAAGATGACCCAGAAAATCTTAGGTTTACATCTAAGGTTGCTTCTTCTATTGGGTTTCCTTTAAACCTCCTTCAATAGGAGTTGAATCTCATGTGATTATAGATATTCTAGTTGCTAGTTGTCCTAGTAATCAAGATAAGTTACTAAATACCATTTTAATGTCAATAGTTCATCTTTACACTTCTCCTCCTCATCTTATTCTACAAAAATAGAGGGTTTCCACCTCCCCAGTGGTGGTTCCCCATTCTAATGAGGGGACACCTTTGAATCATATACACATCATCCACTAACGCCGTGAACCATTTATATGATATTACAAAGGATGGTTTGGATTATTTAAGGGATAGGTATGATAACCCTAAAAATATTTCTCATTACCTTTTTAAAGCTTAGGGAAGAACTTATGACTGGCGTGATGTCGATGGAATATGCTTTCCGGCATAGGATCTTCATGTGGTAATTTGGTTCCCCCAACCCCATCATATGATCTATTCGTAAGGGTTACAGTGTGTCTCCCACTGAGCTTCCACCAAACACTTATCGATCCATTATGGGATCCATGGTTTATTGTCAAGACCATTTCGGGTCAGACCTTACTGGGGAAATATTTAGCTTGGTCAATCGTATTATAGGAAATGAAAAACCAATGGCTATTACTACTTTTCTCCTAGTAAGGTCGACTAGAAAATTGTCCAAGTAATGCTGACGAGCAATCACATCTAGAAAGGCAAGTTTGTGTTTTTGAAAGGTTATTGGGAATTTCGATATGATGAAATGGAAAAATCGTGTAGTATTACTCGGTAGTAGAGCTCACCCAACCATAATGGTCATTCTTAGCATGCATTTATATTTGTTTCTTCTTTGTACCTATTTACTGAGCCATTTCAGCTTGTTTTTTGCAGTAAATAAGGCCCCCCCAACTTCACGCCATTTTGAAGGAGATGGTTCAAACTACCTACACACCTAACCAGTAGAGTTTAAAGGACTCTTTTCTATTTAAAACTTCTTTTCCTTGGGCTACTGCATACGTACAGGTGGTGCACATTCGGTACTCAATCAGTCGACTTATTTATGGGCCACGAGGCTCAAGAAGGCTTTTTTGAGGACACTGCAGTAGGTAACCTCCATTAGGATCATCGTATATCGAGCATATTTACTTATTATTACCACTATTATATGTGTAATCATGACCTCACTCTTTCTCATAAAGTTACTTCCTCTAGATCGTCTGAAATAACAAACTATGTGGCTCCTCAAGTGCTTGATAATGCAGCCATAGAGGCCATTACAAAAACGAGACTAGAGGATAAGTCAAAGAATATGTGGGGGGCTTGAAGGTAATCTGGAGATTATAGATAATCACCCATTAACAACAGTGTTTGGTATTAAGACAGCGTGGCAGCTCAAGCGAGATAGTCCAATATGGTAACTCAGTGTGGCAGCTCAAGCGAGGCAACTTAGCGTGGTTGCTCATACTTTAGCTTGTTGTGTTACTTAGTCATATTGTATATTTTGTTTATATTGACCATGAGATATAACGATTGTAATGATGTAATGATTATATTAGCATTCAGTGTGAGGTCAAATGGTAGTCACGAGAGACCAGGCTTTGTAGGGCCCAGGAGAGCATTCATGATCTATCGAATGACCTCGTTGTGGGAACTCTAGAGGGACTTCGTTTGGAGGATTGAGAAGTGAGGCACCATTGGGACTTGTCCTGACGATCTTAGATACACCTAGTAAAACACCAAAGGAATCTCGGGTGGAGCAACTTTGAGTTTCGTTGGGCGTTGTGTTGTGAACCAAATAATCCTACATTTAATGTCACATCTACTTTCTGTGATGACACTAACTAGCTAGGAAATGTTAAATCTTCAATTGATTAAACCACTGTGGTATTTGGGATTGTCAGATGGTTGGTAAGCCACCTATGTGACGATAGCCCCCTGACACACAGTAGTTAGGCAAAAGGCATGCCTTGGCATTTAATGCATATGACGTGGAGCTAACTAGTGCATCATGCAATTAATGTTTGAGACATAAAGTTTGAGGGATGGATTTCACAATTATTAATGACAGATTTACCTCAGGAGTAGTGTGGGGGCTATTTAAGAGCCCCAACCACCCTTAAGGAAAGAGAGGTTCTTTTGAGATTTCAGAAGTTATTGTTAGAGAGATTTATTACAAACCAGAGAGTTTACTCACCCACCATTATCATTTATTACGAAGCTTTAATACGTGATAGAGATGTTAGAGGGTGGTTGGCTGCCTTCCAAGGTGTATCTAGGGTGCTTATTTCTCTAGACCTCTAAGTGAGTTACTTCTAATTTCATTATTATCTTCTGAGTTATACACGAGAGATTTGTGAGTTCAAACTGAGTTTATCTTCACTAAGTTGTGCTTACGTGTCTTTTTGTTAATCAATAGCGTGATTAGTTAACTTATCATTATTGTACTCAAAAGGGGTTACACCTCCATCTAATCTAAACAACCCTCTTACATTTGGTGACTCTGCTAGGGAGATATTCTTCTAGGGTAAAGAGTATGGCGCAAGATAACGTTAATCGCAAACTAAACTTTGACGACATTCAACGGAATGAAGAATAGGAAGCAATAGACCTAAAAGAAAATGGAGAGGGGGTCCCTCACTATGGTCCCCCACAAGTGGAGATACCACCAGTCCAAATGGTAACGGGCGTTCCAGGCATAACACAAGCCTCCACAAGTGCAGGATTGGGACAGGCACAAGTGGCACTCTGTATAAGAAAGTTCTACGAGTTCTTACAGACTCTCGTTGCCTCAACAGTATTGGTAAGGTTCGATGCCATCTCTTTCACAACACCAGGGGTAGTCCCAACGGTACAACTAAGCACAGTTCTAACGGGTACTGCTCTAGCCATCACAACACCCATTTTTGTCCTAACGATGGGGACGTCAGTTGAGGCACCCATCTCTGTCCCAACGATGGTCACTCCAGCAGCAACGATCATTCCACCTGCAGTTCCTCCAACCATTCCCTCAACAATGTCCACTATGGAAGAGATGAGGAAGTTGATGCAGAAAGAGGTGTTAAAATTCATGCAATCTTCCTCTCAATCTTTCGGTGAGGTAGATTCTCTTTATGATGACTTTAGGATGCCATACCCCAAGGAATATAATGATGAACCTTATCCAAATGACTATATTTCTCCTATCTTTGATAAGTATACTGGAAAAGGGGGAAATCTGAAGGAGCACATCATATGTGTTGTTGAACACTTGGGATCCCATTGTAACAACAAGAAGCTTCGATTGAGGGAGTATTCTAAATCCTTGACTAATAAAGCCTACACTTGGTATTCCTACTTAGCTCCTAAGAGTGTCTCCACATGGGAGGATATGCATGTGCTGTTCGCCCAGAAGTTCTTTCTGGTGGAAAACGAGTTCACGCTGACCCAAATAGGAAGAGAGAAATAAAAACCAGGAGAAGACGTGGTAGCATATGTCCGAAGGTTAAAGGAAAGGTCCCTCGATGTGAGGGAAGAAGCTAAGGAATCCAAGCTGTTGAAGATTTGTGCTGAAGGATTACTCCCTCAGTACATCCGCCATCTTATCAATGAGACGCCTGAAGGCACTTTTGCAGAGTTCCTCAAGGCAACAAGGAACATCTCGCTGGTGGTACGATCGAACCCTATGGTGGTGCCCATAATGTTTAGACATCCGATACAACCTATAGGAGGAAGATCTCAGCCCCACGGGTGGGATATGTCGAAGTAAAAGGCGAGGGAAAATAAATGAAAAAGGACAACAAGAGGAAGTTCGGACGAGACCGAGAAGACCCACTTCCACTGCCTTACACGGTCAAGGAAGCTGTGAGTTGCTATAACAAAATATTATTAGGGGAACGGTATATGAACCTAAATGCATCCCCGCCGAGGAACCAGATGCGGCGACAAGGGCATATCCCAAGTATTGTCAGATCCATCGAAAGATCCAACATCCAACTGGAAGTTACTTCACGCTGAGAAAGATCATTGATAAACATGTGATATCTGGGACTTTGCAAATCCCACTATAGAATGTTAACAACAACCCACCTCCAGCACATGGGGCCAATATAGTGGTGGCTTATGATGAGGAAGCAGAAGAAGGAGCAAGAAGACGGGCGAGGGAGCCGAAAAGGTTTAAGGAACCATTGGAAAGTTTTACCAGAAGGATGGAAAATGTGGTATTAGCCTACAATGAGGAAAGTGCTAGGGATGTCGAGGAGGCCTACAATGTTGAAGGTGAAGAGGTTGATCTAGCCTTAGGGTATTGTGTTATTTCAAGATCCCCAAAGTTTACTTGGTTCTTCGACTAGGTGGGGGAGGAATCGAACTTCCCATTCCGTCGTTTCCCAAAGAAAGAAGATTGGAAATAACTCAGGCAATTCTGGATATCGTGAGGAAGAACACAATCCCCTCACTTAAATGGAGGGTACCAATGGCAAGGATGGTGAGAAAGTTTTTGATCGAAATCACATTTAGTGATGTAGACAGGGCTATGAGGTTTCCTCATAATAGACCGTTATATGTAACATCCAGCATTAACATAGTCATCTTTATAAGGGCGCTCATTGATGGGGATGCCTCGATAAACATCATGCCAATAAGCTCCTTCCACGCGGCCAATATTCCCGAAGAGAGGTTGGGGCCAATTCCTTTAGTGATCTCTGGTTATGATAACCAGTCTTCCAAATCCATCGGATATGTGAACGTGGGGATTGTAATGGGAAATTTCAGTTCTCATATTAAATTCCATGTAATAGAAAGTGCAACTTTCTACCACTTGTTAATAGGAAGGGTGTGGATGCATAACCAGGGTCTAGTTCCTTCGACGTATCATTAATGAGCTAAGGCCAATATCAAGGGAACTAAGATCACTATTAGGGCGACGAAGAGGCCCTTCGCTATTTAGGAGGCCCACCTAGTGGATGCAACATTCTACACTGAGTTGTAGGAGGACGTCAGAGTCCAAACTAAGCGAATGGAGGGAGCATGGGTTCCCTCAATCAGGGCAATAATGGGACCTGTGAATGGTCAAGAGGGAGAGATGATGGGCAATAAAGGAGTAACAGAAGAGGCCAACCATGTGGTTCCACGACCCCAAAAGTCTCAAAGTATCAGAAAGATAAGGCGAGGCCCATAATGGATCCAATGGAGCGTGAGGTCCAATAACAAAGCGTATTGAGTCATTTTTCAGGGGAAAGAGTTATCGAGGCTTCTAGGGAGAAGAAGAGGAAGGTAGTTGCAACTGCTAGCAAACAGTGCAAAAAGATAGTTACTATAGAAGGAAAGGTGGTATATCAGTTATAACAGTGTGAACGGATAATCGAAGAAACTATGACAGAGATAGATGAGGAGTTTGAACCGATATATGAATGTTTTCTAGTGGATCAATGAGGGAAATGCATGGTGATAGACAATTCTAACATACAGGAGTTCGTGGAAGATGTCGCTGAAGAACCAGATTACATGGTAGATCAATCAAAGACACAGGTACAAGAATTGGAGTAGCTGAACCTGGCGAAGGAAGGAGAGGGCCCAAGTCCCATTTTTATCTCGAAGGATTTGAGCGGAGACAAACGATGGGACTTGGTTGAGTTGATTCAGGAATTTGTGGACAAGTATACATAAATGGAAGGGCTGGATGAAGAAGTAAGCTGTCATAAGTTGAACGTGATGCCTTCAGCCATTGCAGTCAAATAAGTAACGAGAATATATAAAGCTGAGTTAGACTTGAAAATT
This sequence comes from Sambucus nigra, assembly GCA_949130495.1. NCBI lineage: Eukaryota > Viridiplantae > Streptophyta > Magnoliopsida > Dipsacales > Adoxaceae > Sambucus > Sambucus nigra. The sequence goes on from OX422208.1 coordinate 593,533,580, forward strand.
AAGGAGGAGGTCCAATGTCTGTTGATGTCAGGGTTCATCAAACCAATACAACACCCTCTTTAGCTATCTAGCATCGTTTCAATAGGAAAAAAGGATAAAAATTAAATCAGGATATGTGTGTACTTTAGAGATTTAAATATAGCTTGCCCCAATGATGAGTTCCCTCTACCTTCCATTGATATCTTGATAGATGCAACGGTTGGGCATGAGATGTACAACTTCATGGATCGGTATGTAGGGTACAACCAAATCAAAATGGATCCCACAGACACAGAGAAGACATCATTCAGAACTCCATTGGGCAACTTCATGTACAAAGTTATAGAGGGGGCCTGAAGGTAATCCTCAGATTAGGGATAATTCCTTAATTGGCAAAAGCGTTTGAGATTAATCAACCGAAGCAGCTCAAGCTTGGCAACTCAGCGAGGCTGCTTGGCGTGGAAACGCATACTTTAGGTTGTTGTATTAGTCATAGTGTATTTTATCTTATGTTGACTGTAAGCTATAATTGTTGTAATGATGTAACAAGAATAATAATGAGTTTGTGTGAGGTTAAACGGTACTCGCGAGAGACCAGGCTTGGCAGGGCCTGGGAGAGCTTTCATGCTCTATTGAATGACCTCGTCGTGGGAACTTTAGAGGGACTTTGTTTGGAGGATTGAGAAGTGGGGCACCATTGGGGCTTATCTTGACCATCTTAGATACACCTAGTAAAACACCGAAGGACCCTGAATGTGGAACCTCAGGCTGGGAAGCTTGGAGTTCCATCGGGCGTTGAGTTATGAACCAAGTAGCCCTCTACTTAATGTCACATCTACTATAGGTGATGTCACTAGCCAGCTAAACAATGTCAGGCCAGCAATTGAGTAAACCATCGTGGTATTTGGGGCTATTAAGAAGTAGGTGAGCCACTCCTGCAACAACATCCCCCTGACACACAGTGGTTGGGCAAAAGGCATGTCGTAGTATTTAATGTTTATGACGTGGAGATAACTAGTGCATCAGTCAATTAATGTCATGACATAAAGTATGAGGGATGTCTTTTATAGTCTTTAATGACTGAGTTACCTCGGGGGTGGTGTGGGGGATATTTAAGAACCCCAACCACCTTTGAGGAAGGGGAGATCTTTTTAGAGAGTTCGGATGATCTTTTGAGAGTTATAAAATTATTACTAGAGAGAAGACACATAGAGAGAGTTATTGCAAAACCAGAGGGTTTACTCACTCACCATTGTTATTTATTATGAATCTTTTAATACTTGATATAAATTCTTGAGGGTATTTGGTGTGTTTCTACCTGGCTACCAAGGTGTATCTAGGGTGCTTACTTCTCTCTCCCTCTAGATGAGTTACTTCTAAGTTCCATTACTACTTTCTGAGTTATACATGAGAGATTTGTGAGTTTAAACTAAGTCTTATCTTCATTACGATTGTGTTTAGGTGTTCTATTACTAATCCAAGGCTTTGGCCAATTAGCTTATCATTACCATACTCGAATAGGGGTTACGCCTCCATCTATCTTATCTAAAGTAAACTCTTATAAAAATAATGACATTTTGATTAAAGAAGGTAGGGGAAACATACCAAAGAACGATGATGGCCATTTCCATGATTTCTTCCATAAGTTTATGGTGTTTTATGTGGATGATTTGGTCATCAAGACTAAGAAGGAGGAGTCCCATCTATATGATCTAAATAAGATATTATTCAGGTATAGGAAGTATAACCTGAAGATGACTCCATCGAAATGCATCTTTGGGGTCACTAGTGGGAAATTCTTGGGTTTTATGGGGGATCGATAAGGAGTGCAAATGGACCAGGACAAGCAATGAGCAATTATAGATATGACAAGTCCTAGAATGACAAAGTAACTAAAGAGTTTCCTTGGCAAGGTTTCCTACCTTAGGAGATTTGTCCCAAGTTTAGCTAAGATAACACACCCGTTGATGCAACTTCTATGAAAGAACATAGAGTTAAAATGGTAGGTATCTCATCAGGAGTCTCTTACCAGGGTTAAAAATTTTCTTGTTTCACCATAAACCATGATTCCTCCAAAAGGAGGAATACCATTGCAGCTATAACTCACATCCACCATGAGGTCTGTTGGAGCTCTGTTGGTTCAAGAAGTGGAATGGTAAGAACGAACAATCTACTATATGAGTAGAATCATATATGGGTGAGAGGTCAGGTATAGTAGCTTGGAAAGACATTATTTAGTCCTAGTCTTTGTAGCACAAAAACTTACACATTATATTTTGTCTTTTACAATTCATATTGTAACAAGATGTGATCCTATTAAATTTTTTATTGCAAGAACTATATTAATTGGTAGGGAAGCGAGGTGGCTCCTCATCCTCTCAGCGTATGATTTGAAGTGTGTGGTCCCTTGCGCAATCAAGAGCCAAGCATACGCATACCTATTGGCAATCTTCCCAGATGGGACATTTGAGCCACCTAGAGAAAGCATTCCAGGGGATGATTTATAGGCCAACCACTTAGACGTGAGCGAGGAAGAATGGATGATGCAGTTCGATGGATCTTCGATAGAAAAGAAATGAGGAGCAGGGGTTATTCTTTTAAAAGGAGCTGAGGAAATTTATCTCTCCTAAAAGCTATATCTCCCTTACTCTAACAATGAAGCAGAGTATGAAGCGTTGTATCTAGGGTTGCTGGAGGCCCTTCGAAGGGGAATTTATTCACTCTATATCAAGGGTGATTCGAACTTGGTGATCCATCAAGTGAATGGGGAATATGCGCTGAAGCACCTCTGTTTGGCCTCTTATAAAATGATCATTCAAAGGCTTCTCAACTAGTTTCGTCGGACAAAGCTCATGAGGCATCCAAGAATGATGAATCGCCATCCAAATGCCTATGCCACTATTGCCTAGAAGATTATTAAGAAGGAAGATTCAACTACGATGGTGATCCTATGGAGAACAGCTCCCTATATGGTATAGTCAATCCTGCCGATGGAAGATGATTCTGACTGGAGGGGAGTGATTAGGAAGCAACTGGAGTCTGGAATTGGAAAGATGGAGTTGAGGGAGGTGGCCCAATATTTTACAAATTAGGTAAACCTCTACTACAAGAACGCATGAGGATGGTTGTCAAGATGCATCGATCTAGAAGAAGAAGAACGAAGGTTAAAGAAGACACACGAAGAGCACTGTGAAATAACCAAAATCCCTCTTTAGAATAATTCAAAGAGAGGGATACTTTTGGCCCAAGATGAAGCAGGACACACCATACGTACAACGAAAATGTGATAAGTGTCAAATTTTCTTCGAGGCAGATGAGTTCCATTTCGTTAAAGTTCAACCAGATTAAAGGAAACCCTATATTGATTTCATAAAAGATGGAGTTGTCCCAACAAAAAATATTGGCGCGATGGGACTCAAGATCAGGGACCCAAGGTTCTATGTTCAAGGGGGACAACTGTATTAAAGAGAGTACTTCAATAGGCCATTACGTTGCATCAGGAAAGAAGCGGCAGCCAAAGTCCTAAAATAAGCTCATGACCTTGCTCACATAGGAGGGGAAAAGTTGTACGATCAGTTGAAAACGTTGGTGTATTATTGGCCAACGATGGAGAAGGACTCTGATGAGTTCGTTCAAAAATGTAAGGCTTGCCAACTATATAAAAATAAGATCCATGCCCTATTGATGGATCTATATTCCCTAATAACTCCGTATTATTTTCACACTTAGGCGTTTGACCTGGTAGGGGTAAAACACCCTTTTTCAAGAGGGAAGATTTTGATACTAGTGGCAACGGAGTGCTTTATAAAGTGAGATGAAACGATACCACTAAGAAAAGAAACTGCGGGAGTAGTAGCCAACTTTATAAGGGAGTATATCATTTATCATTTCGGGATTCCAAACGTTATTCTCTCGGATAACGGAACTTCATTCGTTAACTCATAAGTAACAATGCTGACGGATAAATACTCTCTCATTCATCATACCTCAACGGTGGCATACCCAAAGGGAAACAGACAAAATGAGGCAACAAACAATATGTTGGTCAATATTTTAGCAAGTAATGGAGTATTTTCTAGGATTATTGGATGAAAATATCCCAGCAGTGTTATGGGCCTATCGCACGATGAAGAGGAAGCCTATGGGGTACACCCCGTTCTCTCTCATTTATGGGGCTGAAGCAATCCTTCTAATGGAGTTGGAACTTTCCTCAGCTTGATATGCCTTGCAAAGTAGTATGCTCCCTCAGAACAGACATGTGAAATTGGAAACATTGGACGAGAATAGAGACAATGCGATGCAACACTTCCAAATGTACATGAAGTAACTTTCAAGAGCGTATAACAACTTGGACCAAGGAAGTTCGTGGAGGGAGACTTTATTTTAAAGTTAGCAGTAATGTACATCAGGGGGCTTCCTCTCCCTAAGTTTGTAGAAAATTGGGAGGGACCTTTCATTGTAAAGGAGGCTCATGATTTCGGTTATTGATTAATTTCTAAAATGGAAGAAGATAAACCATTTAAGATTAATTATAAATGATTGAAGGCCTATCATGTAGGAGTAATTAACTTGGGATCAGCGTTGTATCTAGTGGTTTTGTTATGAATATACAAACCGTTGTTCCTAAAAAAAGATGTCTTTTATTGCAATCTGAATAAAGATGAAAAAAAAGGGCAGAGTTCCGTAATCTATGCAAAGCAGTCGCAGCACAACGAAAGGGCATAGAAAAAATATACAACACTTTTTCTTCTCATTAATAAACATTGGGACATTACAAAATTAGGAGCTATTGACTAAGAATTACATAAGAAAAAACCTAAGCAAATGAAAACGTTATTTTCACTGGACCAAGAGGAACCACAGGTCTTGATCAACAAAAAAGTCTCCAGGAAACCCCGAAGAAGCAACCAAACAGGACTGTTTGGCGTTAATATAAACATTGAGCCTAGATCAAACTTGTGCCCACCCAATAAGGATATCCTCATGTTCTATCTTTTCTACACGAAGAGTTTTTTTAAGGTCCTTTATCTTCTTATCAGCAACCTCTAGTAAGGATGCTAGCTCGGACAGTCTAGCTCCCTCGGTTCGTTCGGCCTCTCAATGATGCAGCAACAGTTCCCTCTGGCCTTCCAACAGTTGGCTCTTTAGAGTTTTCAAATGTCAAATTAGCCATTTGAATTGAAAGACATCTTTACCCAACTCCTTTAAATAACCCAGAAATTGATTGAGCAGGGCCTAGTGACATTGGAAGTTGGGGTGCTAACCAAATCCACGACAACCATGGCCATTCCTTGAAGTTTAAGGCTCATCACTGGAGTGTTAAAATGAAGATAGTAAACAGTGAAAGTCTCAGGATGATGGATGGAAATTTTTTCGATAACTAAACGGTGGTTGGCAGACATCTTAGGATAACATTAAAGGACCATAAAGCAGAACTCATGTGGAGCTAAGGCAGGTAGAGGAAGATCACAACCAGACTCGCTATTAATCGTAGTACCAGTCATGGAACCCTAATCATTAGGACTAAAATCTTCTGGAATAGCTGGTTCTCGATGGCACAAAGCAGTAGGAGAAAGGACTGGGGTAGACCTCTCTCTATCTTGAAGAGACTCGCTAGTAACCTGAGAACAGTTAAAACATGTAATGAGTACGAAAAATCTTAACAAGTGTTTATCACTGTTAAGTCACCGTCATTGGTGGAGTTTCATGAAAACCTTAACACGTGGTTTTCATTATTAAGTCACCGTTACAGGTGTCACCATTAGAGGTGGATGTTGCAAAAAAAATCTTAACAAGTGTTTATCATTGTTAAGTCACCATTATTGGTAGAGTTTTGCAAAAATCTTAACAAGTGTTAATCATTGTTAAGTCACCGTTATTGGTGGAGTTTGACAAAAATCTTAACAAATGGTTGTCATTGTTAAGTCACCATTACGGGTGTTACCGTTAGAGGTGGATGTTGCCAGAAAAAAATATTAACACGTGTTTATCATTGTTAAGTCACTGTTATTGGTGGAGTTTTGACGAAAATCTTAACAACCGTTTGCCATTGTTAAGTCACCGTTTTTGGTGGAGTTCGAAGAAAATCTTAACAAGTGGTTGTCATTGTTAAGTCACTGTTACGGGTGTCACGGTTAGAGGTGAATGTTGCGAAAAAAAATCTTAACAAGTGTTTATCATTTTTAAGTCACCGTTATTGGTGGATTTTTGACGAAAATCTTAACAAGTGTTTATCATTGTTAAGTCACCGTTATTGGTGGAGTTTGACAAAAATCTTAACAAGTGGTTGTTATTGTTAAGTCACCATTATAGGTGTCACCGTTAGAGGTGGATGCTATAAAAAAATCTTAACAAGTGATTTTCATTGCTAAGTCACCATTACCGGTGGAGTTTGAATGTTTAAAATAGAGATTCTTCTAGATTGTACATTTCCAAGTAAAGGACAAACAACGAGAAAGGAAGAGAAAATAGAGAAATACCTCAGCAATAGCTGAAGACATAATGGGAGACGCCATGGAAGCTGTAACGGGGGGAACTCTGGAAGGAAAATCTATCTCCTCGGAAGCCCCCATAGAACCCTCAAGGAGAGAATTTCAATGTGTGCTGAATCTCCTACACCAATAAAAGGTACCAAGGACAACATAGGAGTGGTCTCTCTCGGATAAGGTGTTTGACCTCCAAGGGATGTTCCAACGATATTGAATGCAGAAGAACCACCATGCTGGGCAGAAAAATCCACGCTGGCCTTGGGGATAGGAAGACCACTAAACAAATATGGTGGTACAGAAGAAAGAAGAAATATCTCTACGTTTTACTTACCTTAGTTATGGTACTGAAGAGGGGAACTGCAGTTATGGGTCTCGTCAACACAGCGGGAAGAATAACGTTAGCCAATAAAGATGGCATTTCGACCTAAGATATCCCAATAGATTAAATTTCAGTGTGGTAAATAGGAAAAATGGGTGAAGAGAGAAAATATGGAAAACATAACATTGATCGAGAATGTGTTACCTCGGGAGAACTTTCTGTAGCTGGAATGATGGGCAGAAGAACCTCGGGCTGAGATGAAAATTCAGAAGAAGCTGGGGGAGTTGTCTCTGATTGAGAATATATTTCCACGGACTCAACGAAATCACCCCCCGTAGTAGCATCCTTCGCACGTTGTGAGGACAAATGGCGAGAGTATGTAAGCCCAATCATGGGGGAACGGGGAGGAATCACATCGGTTTGATAGGAACCAAAATATCCCCCCACAAAAGGACTCACGGGGGGCTGGGACTTTCTTCTTCAACCTCCTACACCAAAGTTATTAAGAGTTAGATAGATACAGTTCGTTTTAGAAAAATGGGAGTAATAACAACAACACACATGCATACCTCAGATCCAAACGGATAATGGGAGAATATCACCATTGATGAAGAAAGAAGGGAGGCAACGACTACATCTGGAGCTCATTTTTTTAGGACTTAGTACCAAGAGTCTTTTTCCATGCACCCGCAACACCAGCACTTTGAGGAACCCTTGATATCTTCCTCCTCTTTGACCCTGGTTCCGTTAGATCAACTAAGATAGTAAGGAAGGCAGTATTAGGAGAAACAACGGGAGCGTGTCATCAAAACTCAGTATTTATTCACTCCACCTCATCCTAAATTTTCCTTCTCAACTCCTCACTCACTTTTGTAGGCATTGGAGGAGGAATAGAGGCGATGGGTAATGCTTCCAAAGGAGTTTGAGACTGAGTTTGGGACTTAGTCTTTGAGGAAGTCCCATATTTTGACCTCCTAGTCTTTTTGGTTGATGGTTGGGAAGGTCCTTCGCCAGAGGCTGCTTCGATTAAAACCCCTTCACCAGAAATACCTCTAGAAGGGGCAGGCTATTTGGGTGTTGGGGATTTTTTGGATTTCAGGGTAGCAACGGGAATCATGGAGAAATGTGGAGGAAGCTCAGTGGGAGGATCCTTGGGGCTTTTACTTAGAGGGAACTTGATCCCAATAGAAGAATTACCTTTTTAACCTAGCTCCAAGGCAGAAAATTAAAGAATTGGAGGATACGCGGGAGACCCCAGAACGAACTCATTATTTGGGCCAGCTATCTCGGCCAGTACTTTGTTGCAAATAGGGGTCACATCCCCTTGCCTGTTGATGCTTTGAAGGGTGACTCGCCCTGCCATTGTAGAACTTACTCCCTATGTAATACTAGACAAGAATAAGGAACATGCCTTGCTAAAAGAAACCTTGGGGTGAGATAACTGGAAAACTGGGTGAGGAGCCCCCTAATCGAATTTGAATTGATGGTTGCATCGATTTGGATTATAATTGTAATGACCCCACTTTTACATGCTCATATGTATATTGTTTGTTTTTACACTCATGTGTTACTTATTATCTTATAGATGTTGTATTATTAGATATGTGGTATTATTGGCTATCAATATAACAAACTCCATTTTTTAAATATGAAGAATCAACTGTAAATTGGATCAAATCAAAATCTTATGACATATCTTAAGGTAAATAATAAGTTTTAAGGTACAAAATATAAATTTATAAAACATAAGGGACTAAAATAAAAATATTAGAAGGGCCATTTTGTAAATAAAATATTTTTAAGGACCTCTAAGAAATATAAAAAATATGTAGAGTGAAATTACCAAAATACCCTTCATGTGTGAAATGACCCTTATACCCTTATAACCTTTCCACCACGTGCTGGTCACCTCCACCTTACACATGTCATCTTTAGAGAAAGAGCTAAAACACTTGTCATCATTTGGTGATATTAACACTGCAAGACCACTACAGCACGCGACACCTCGGCGTTGAATCACCACTCCAAAAAGCTTAGTCATTTGACACATGTCAATACCGGAAGATCCTTGGAAACCTATAAATAGGGCCTTTGGTATCATTTATAACTCACACCAATTCCTTGAGAATTATAGTAAGAAAGATTGTTAGCTTGGGAAATATTATAAGAAGGAGTTCTATAATTTTGAAGAAAGAATTCGTTTCGTAGGTATGATTTTATTTAAATGTTGTAATGCATATTTATAGCTTTAATTTCGTGCTTTATAGCTTTACTTAGTAGTCATGCTGGAAAAATACAGTAAAGGATCCACTAATCAAAACTTAAAATTTGGAAACAATGTAAATTGATTTTATTTTCAAAATATGTCAACTTGTTTGAAATATATATAAGCTTTTTAAAATGATTTTTGCAAGTAATTTCTCGTTATTATGGAATCTCATTTAAGTAATTCCAAAGTTAGTCCCGATGAAATTCTGTCTAGTTATGATGGTATTTAAGTGGTGCCCCTGTGACCCTCCATCTCTACTGGGAATAAATCCAGAAATGTTCTGTCTAGATGAGATGGTATTTAAGTGGTGCCCCTGTGACCCTCCATCTCTACTGGGAACCGACTGATTAGGAAGAACTATGAATTGAATCCTTTAATTACGATCAATGAGTTTTAAAAGTTAAGAAAATGGTTTTTAGTAATCCTTTGAAACAAGTTATTATTAAAATATAATATGGAGACTGGTCCTTGTCTATAACGTATTCTTAAACCTTTATCGTATTTGTTAGATTAACATGCGATCGAAGACTCATTATCTATAATTTCAACCTCTATTTTAGGTTAATACTCTATGCAATTTCTTGTGCATTTTGATTAGATTATATTATGCAAACTATGTATATTTTGTGAAATACTTTTATTCTCAAAATGCATCTGATACCGTTGATTCCGTCGTTTGTTATATGTTTATATTTCTCCATATAAACATCTGATTTGAATTATGAAATTATTGATTCGGCCTATGGAAACTCTCTTATTATATTGGTCTTGACTACCGGGTGGAAATATTTGGATGGTACCTTCCCAGCTGGTTTATCGCTGGTGTGCCCTAAAGAAGGTGTTGTTCTAGAAATCATGATTATTTGCTGTGATGTTACCGGGTGGAAACATTTGGTAACACTATCTGTCTGGGTATTAGAGCGAACATGGCCACTAAAACTGAATAATTGACATACGCTCAATTATTTTATCTACTCTGTTCTGAACTGTTTATTCTGAATATATATATATTGTCATTTACTTTATATATATTACTTGAAATTCCTATCTCTATGTATATACTTTATGTTCTAAATTGAATAGGTATCAATTTTCTGAAAAATCCTGGAATGTATAGAGATTGAATCACATTCGGCATTTAGCTGACGTTGTATAAATAACCATTTTTTCAGGATATAATTATGCTCGTGGATGGAACGAAAAAGGACTATGTTGAAGTTTTAGATTTTAAAGCACTTTTTGTTACCTTAAGCAGAAGTTTGTTTAATTAGATAGAGCATTTTTAGCTCTTTGTGTCAAGTTGTAACTCGTTCATATTTTAATACAAATGAAGTTCCCTTTAGAAAGCTCTGATGATGTAATTCCTTCACTTTCAGTAATTTACGATTCATAACCATGTGATAATACTTTCGCTACATATATTTTGAAAGAAAAGTTTTAATGCCAGAATATTGGATGCCTTGGTGGCATGTCAAGACACTCGTTCCCTACTATTTTTGGGTTGGGGTCGTGGCAGAGGTGGTATCAGAGCATAGGTTATGAACCCGTAGACTACTGAGCATAGGTTTCGAATGTTATAGATTTTATCTTTCCATCCTTAGGAGATAGTATTAAAAATATAATTTATGTGATAACCCTCCCTATGTGTTATATTATTTATAATTGGTATTTTAGTTTTCAATATTGATATAGTATAGTAGATCTTACGTTTGGCCATGACTGTAGAAAATGATCAATAGAAGATTATCAATGGGAACTGGTGATTCGAGTATAGAAGGACTGGAAGGTGCATATAAGGCAATTGAAAGTCTAGCAAAGATTGTGGAGCAGCAGGTGAACAATGGAGTACCAAAGAATCTAGAACTAAGTAGATGCACTATTGAACAGTTCAAGATGTTGAATCCTCCATCTTTTAAATGTACTCCTAACCCCACCGAGGTAGAAAGTTGGGTGATGCTGATGGAAAAGATACTCGATGTTCTTAAGTGTACTGATGAACAAAGGGTCTCATTTGCAACATTTATGTTAGAAGGGGAGGATGAACATTGGTGGAGAATGACTAAGAGAATACACGGGGAAAGGAATGCTTACATAGGTTGGAATGATTTCTTCATAATATTTTATGAGAAATATTTTTCGGAATCGGTGAAAGACGAAATGGCAGTTGAGTTTAGTGCAAGGGAATATGACAATTAGTCAATATGAGGCAAAGTTTGCTGAGTTATCCCGTTTTGCACATCATGTTATAGCAACTGAGGTTTTAAGAGCGAAGAAGTTTGATCGTGGGTTAAGGTTGAATATTTGTAGTCGAATTTCCATCCTCAAATTAACATCATATATTGATGTCGTGACTAGGGCTACAATAGCTGAGAGGTATGGTGAGGAGTATAATCGAATTAGAGATAGCAAGAGGAAGTTTGGGGAACAAAAAGGAAAGAACCCGAATAATAGAAATTTCTTTAGGAACACATCCAATGTTGGGAGATCTAGTGATAACAAATAGTATAATAACTAGATATGCCAACAATGAGGAAAGATACCTGGAGGACGACCTTGTTATAATGATTCAGGAGATTGTTTTAGATGTGGATAGAAAGGACATCAGATAAAAGACTGCCCAAACCCGGTAAGGTTTCCGATAAAGCCTTCAAGTGCAAACAAGGATCAAGGCAGACAGGGTAAAGTTTTTGCTCTTCCTGATACCCAAGCTTCTAATGCGGTAGTGTCAGTTACACTTTCTATATGTGAAACCTTTTAAATTTTTTATAGATCCCGGTTCTACCCATTCGTTTGTATCTATACATGTATTAAATCACATTCATAAATTTCCTGAACCCTTGAATCATAACATACATGTTTCTACTCCTTCGGGTGAGTTATTGATGGTTAAATTAGTATACAAGGCTTGCCCCATAGACATTGATAGTCATAAACTATTTGTTGACTTGATAGTTTTAGACATTAGAGATTTTGAAGTCATTTTGGGGATGTACTGGTTAGAATCACATCATGCTAAGGTGGATTGTTTTGATAAGAGTGTTACTTTCCAACTCCCTCACCAACCAAAATTTAGTTTTGAAGGAACTGGCATCATATCTCCGATGTGTATTATTTCTGTAATGCAAGCCTATAGTTTTCTTAAGAAGGGATGTCAAGTATTTCTTGCAACTCTTACCAGTTTGCAGACGATAGGGCCTAGCTTAGAAGATATTCCTATTGCTAAGAAATTTACGGATGTTTTTCCAGATGATTTACTAGGCCTACCTCCTAACAGAGAAATAGAATTTACCATTGACCTTATTCCTGGAACTATACCAATCTCAAAACAACCATATCGTATGGCACCTTTAGAATTAAGAGAGTTAAAAGTTCAATTAGAAGACCCTTTAGACAAGGGTTTTATCAGACAAAGTATATCACCCTGGGGTGCTCCAGTGTTATTTATGGAAAAGAAAGATGAGACAATGCGACTATGTATAGATTATCGTGAACTGAATAAGATAACCATTAAGAATAAATACCCCTTACCTCATATAGATGACACAAACGGTATAATAACCAGATATGCCAACAATGTGGAAAGATGCATGGAGGACGACCTTGTTATAAGGATTCAGGATCTTGTATTAGATGTGGACAAAAAGGACATCAGATAAAAGACTGCCTAAACCCAGTAAGGGTTTCGATAAAGCCTTCAAGTGCAAACAGGGATCAAAGCAGATAGGGTAGAGTTTTTGCTCTTCCTGATATCCAAGCTTCTAATGAAGTAGTGTCAGTTACAATTTGTATATGTGAACAACCTTTTAAAGCTTTGATAGATCCCGGTTCTACCCATTCGTTTGTATCTATACATGTATTAAATCGCTTTCATAAATTTCCTAAACCCTTGAATCATAACATACATGTTTCTACTCCTTCGGGTGAGTTATTGATGGTTAAATTATTATACAAGGCTTGCTCCATAGACATTGATAGTCATAAACTATTTAATGATTTGATAGTTTTAGACATTAGAGATTTTGAAGTCATTTTGGGGATGGACTGGTTAGCATCATATCATGCTAAGGTGGATTGTTTTGATAAGTATGTTACTTTACGAATCCCTCACCAACAAAAATTTAGTTTTGAAGGAACTGGCATCATATCTCTGATGTGTATTATTTCTGCAATGCAAGCCTATAGTTTTCTTAAGAAGGGATGTCAAGGATTTATTGCAACTGTTACCAGTTTGCAGACGATAGGGCCTAGCTTAGAAGATATTCCTATCGCTAAGAAATTTACGGATGTTTTTTTAGATGATTTACCAAGCCTACCTCCTAATAGAGAAATAGAATTTACCATTGACCTTATTCCTGGAACTATACCAATCTCAAAACCACCATATCGTATGGCACCTTTAGAATTAAGAGAGTTAAAAGTTCAATTAGAAGACCTTTTAGACAAGTGTTTTTCAGGCCAAGTATATCGCCTTGGGGTGCTCCAGTGTTATTTATGAAAAAGAAGGATGGGACAATGAGAGTATGTAAAGATTATCGTGAACTGAATAAGGTAACCATTAAGAATAAATACCCCTTACCTCGTATAGATTACTTATTTGATCAATCATAAGGTGCACAAGTATTCTCTAAGATTGATCTTAGGTTAGACTATCATCAATTGAAGATTAAGGATGATGATATTTCAAAATCAGCTTTTTGTACTAGATATGGTCACCGTGAATTTCTCGTAAAGCCATTTGGACTAACTAATGCACCAGTCACTTTTATGGATATGATGAATAAAGTATTTAGGAAATATTTGGATCAATTTGTTGTTGTTTTCATTGATGACATTCTCATTTATTCTAAGAGTATTGAAGAACACAAGAAGCATTTAGAGACAATATTACAAATCCTTAGGAAAGGGAAATTATATGCAAAATTAAAGAAGTGTGAGTTTTGGATGCCTAGTTTTTCTTTTATAGGACATGTAATATCCAAAGAGGGAGTGTCAGTTGACCCTCAAAAGATTGAGGCTATACTAGATTGGCCAAGACCAACTAATGTGAGTGAGATTCGTAGTTTCCTTGGATTAGTAGGTTATTATAAAAGATTTGTTGAAGGATTTTCTAGCATTACCAAACCTCTATCTAGTTTAACACAAAAGAAGGTAAAATATGAATGTACTGAGGAAGTAGATAAAAGTTTTCAAGAACTTAAGAATCGATTGTTGATTGCCCCAATTTTGACTATTCCTTCAGGTATGAAAGGATTGGTGATTTATAGTGATGCTTCAAAAAATGGTTTAGGATGTGTGTTAATGCAAAATGGAAAATTAGTTGCTTATGCTTCAAGACAATTAAAACCATATGAACAAACTTATCCAACCCATCACCTAGAATTAGCAGCTGTAATTTTTGCTCTTAAGATTTGGAGACACTATTTATATGATGAGACTTGTGAGATTTATACCGATCATAAGAGTTTAAAATATATATTTACTCAGAAAGAATTGAACATGAGACAAAGGAGGTGGTTAGAATTTATGAAGGATTATGATTTGAATACTCATTATCACCCAGGGAAAGCTAATGTAGTAGCTAACGCATTAAGTATAAAGCCTACACCAAATTTAGCATGTCTTATTGCAAACTAGGAGGCTCTATTGAAGGATTTAAGAAATATGGAAATAGATATTCGTATTTATAGTAATGGTGGAATGATTGCAAACTTACAAGTACAACCCATATTGATGGAAATAATCAAAATTGTACAAGTAAATGACCCACAAATGAAGAAGATGTTATTGAAGGGAAGAGAGTGAAATTTGCGATACGGGATGATATATTGAGGTTTGGAAATAGAGTGTGTGTTCCACGTGATGCCCAACTAGAGAAGAAAATTTTGGAGGAAAGTCATTACTAGAGATTCACGTTTCATCCCGGAAATACCAAGATGTATAGAGATATTCGAGAAGTGTTTTAGTGGAATAGCATGAAAAGGGAGATAGCAGAATTTATATTTTTTGGTCTGTCAACAAGTAAAAGATGAACATAAAAAACCATCAGGATTACTACAACCCCTACCTATCCCCGAGTGGAAATGGGAACATATTACTATGGATTTGGTGACAGGTTTACCAAAGATTTCAACTGGTAATGATTCTATTTGGATAATTATTTATAGGATAACTAAATCTGCTCATTTTCTTGCCATTAAGATAACCCATTCTTTAGAAAAATTAGCTAAGTTGTATGTGCGGGAAATTATTAGGCTTCGTGGAACCCCAATTTCAATTGTTTCTGATCGTGACCCCAGATTTTTGTCTCACTTTTGGAAAACCCTACAAGTAGACATGGGAACACAATTAAATTTCAGCACCGATTTTCATCCTCAAACAGATGGACAATATGAGAGAACCATTCAAACCTTAGAGGATATGCTTAGGGCATGTGTACTTGATCTGAAAGGGAATTGGGATGATCATTTACCGTTAGTGGAATTCGCATATAATAATAGCTATCAAGCAAGTATTAAAATGGCTCCATATGAGGCACTCTATGGTAGAAGGTGTCGTTCCCCTACATGTTAGGTAGAAGTTGGGGATAGAAAATTATTGGGACCAGAATTAATTCAGATCACAACTGAGAAGGTGAAACAAATACAAGACTGACTTCGAATCGCTCAAAGCCGTCAAAAGAGTTATGTTGACAATCGACACCGACTGTTAGAATTCCAAAGAGGAGATTATGTGTTCTTACGAGTATCGCCTACAAAGGGAGTAATACGATTTGGGAAGAAATGGAAGTTAAGCCCAAGATACATAGGACCTTTTGAAATCCTTGAAAGGATAGGAGCTGTTGCCTATAAAATATCCTTACCACCATTAATCTCTAGTGTACATAATGTGTTTCATGTATCAATGGTAAAGAAATGTGTCCTAGATCCATTACATATCTTAAGTCACGAACCTCTTCAAGTTAAAGAAAATTTGTTATACATTGAGCATCCGGTAGAAATTTTGGACCATAAAGACCAAATATTACGAACCAAGATAATTCCACTGGTCAAAGTATTATGGCGTAATCATTCAGTTGAAGAAGCAACATGGGAACGGGAAGATGAAATAAAGGAGAGATATCCATACTTGTTTGTAAATTAATATGAGTCAAGTTTGGGGACCAAACTTTTTATAAGGAAGGAAGGATGTAATGACCCCACCTTTATATGCTATGTATATAGTTTGTTTTTACACTCATGTGTTACTTATTATCTTATAGATGTTGTTTTATTATATATGTGGTATTATTGACTATCAATATAACAAACTCCATTTTTTAAATATGAAGAATCAACTGTAAATTGGATCAAATCAAAGTCTTATGACATATCTTAAGGTAAATAATAAGTTTTGGAGTAGAAAATATAAATTTTTGAAACTTAAGGGACTAAAATAAAAATATAAGAAGGGCCATTTTGTAAATAAAATATTTAAAAGGACCGTTAAGAAATATTAAAAATATATAGTATGAAATTATCAAAATACCCTTCATGTGTGAAATGACCTTTATAACCTTATCACCTTTCCACCACGTGCTGGTCACCTCCACCTTACATTTAGAGAGAGAGCTAAAACACTTGTCATCATTTGGTGATATTAACACTGCAAGACCACTCCGGCACGTGACACCTCGGCGTTGAATCACCATTCCAAAAAGCTTAGTCATTTGACACGTGTCAACACCGGAATATCCTTGGAAACCTATAAATAGGGCCTTTGGGATCATCTATAACTCACACCAATTCCTTGAGAATTATAGTAAGAAAGAGTGATGGCTTGGGAAATATCTTATGAAGGAGTTCTATAATTTTGAAGAAATAATTCGTTTCGTAGGTATGATTTTATTTAAATGTTGTAATGCATATTTATAGTTTTAATTTCGTGCTTTATAGCTTTAGTTAGTAGTTATGCTGGGAAAATACACTAAAGGATCCACTAATTAAAACTTAAAATTTGGAAACAATCTGAATTGGTTTTATTTTCAAAATATGTCAACTTGTTTGAAAATATATATACGCTTTTTAAAATGATTTTTGTAAGTAATTGCTCGTTATTATGGAATCTCATTTAAGTAATTCCAAAGTTACTCCCAGTGAAATTCTATCTAGTTGAGATGGTATTTAAGTGGTGCCCCTGTGACCCTCCATCTCAACTGGGAATAAATTCGAAAATGTTCTGTCTAGATGAGATGGTATTTAAAAGGTGACCCTGTGACCCTCCATCTCTACTGTGAACCGACTGATTAGGAAAAACTATGAATTGAATCCTTTAATTACGATCAATGAGTTTTAAAATTTAAGAAAATGGTTTTTAGTAATCCTTTGAAATAAGTTATTATTATAATACAATATGGAGACTGAACCTTGTTTAGAATGTATACTTAAACATTTATCGTATTTGTTAGATTAACATGCGATCGAAGACTCATTATCTATAATTTACACCTCTATTTTAGGTGAGTACACTATGCAATTTCTTGCTCATTTTGATTATATTATATTATGCAAACTATGTATATTTTGTGAAATACTTTTATTCTCAAAATGCATTTGATACCGATGATTCCGTCGTTTGTTATATGTTTATATCTCTCCATATAAACATCTGATTCGAATTCTGAAATTATTGATTCGGCCTATGGAAACTCTCTTACTATATTGGCCTTGACTACCTGGTGGAAATATTTGAGTGGTATCTTCCCAGCTGGTTTATCGCCAGTGTGCCCTAAATAATGTGTTGTTCCCGAAATCATGATTATCTGTCTGTGATGTTATCGGGTGGAAACATTTGGTAACACTATATGTTTGGGTATTAGAGCGTACATGGCCACTAAAACTGAATAATTAACATATGCTCAATTGTTTTATCTTCTCTATTCTGAACTGTTTATTCTGAATATATATATTATCATTTACTTTATATATATTACTTGAAATTCCTATCTCTATGTATATACCTTATGTTCTAAATTGAATAGGTATCAATTTTCTGAAAAATCCTGGAATGTCTAGAGATTGAATCTCATTCGGCTTTTAGCTGACATTGTATAAATAACCATTTTTTAGGAAATAATTAAGCTCGTGGATGGAACGAAAAAGGACTATGTTGAAGATTTATATTTTAAAGCTCTTTTTGTTACCTTAAGTAGAAGTTTGTTTAATTTGATAGAGCATGTTTAGCTCTTTGTGTCGAGTTGTAACTCGTTGATAGTTGAATACAAATGAAGTCCCCTTTAGAAATATCTGATGATGTAATTCCTTCACTTTCAGTATTTTACGATTCATAACCATGTGATAATACTTCCGCTACATATATTTTAAAAGAAAAATTTGAACACCAGAATATTGGATGCCTTGGTGGCATGTCAAGACACTCGTTCCCTACTATTTTTGGGTCAGGGTCGTGACAATAATGCTCACTGGTATATCCACACTTGGTGTAGGAATTAAGGTACCCCGATAAGAACAGAAAGACCATAGCTAGCGAGGGGTCTTCAATAATTAGGTTCAAAGTAGTTAGCTTGACCATCCTTGCTTCATGCTTGAAAAAATCCCGAGTATGGAGGAAGAACTCCTCTCCGTAAGGCCTCATAACAAAACTCCCAGGTTGATCTATAATAGGAATTAGCTCCTAGCGACTCTGTCTCTTATGGAAAATATAGGAGCGAGAGGGCAGAACGATTTCCCCAGAGGGAGGATGAATATTTTTGGTCGCTATCGCAGGGAAACGAACATAGAGGAAGCATGTCAAAATTATGGCATTCGCAAAATTCGCTAAGTTGTAACGGTCAAGGGACCATTCCATGACCCAGTGGGTTATGTCAAGCAAGGTATAGAGAGATCCCAAGGCTATTGCCACTAGGGGAAGCCTGATACGCCGGGCCAAATGAATCGATATGTTTATAAGATCCCTCTGGGGCTGATCATTTGGTTTTCCATGCAACGCAAAGCGATAAACGCTTACAAGAATATAAACAACCAATTTTAGGGATGTACCTTGGCTCGGGGCATCTTCATAAGAAACACCTTTAGAAGGATCTCAGAAGAAGTTGTTTATGAGTGGAGTGAAAGTGGCTTTATTAGAAGTATCTATGCACCTTCGACATATGTGATCCAACTCCGAACGGCTAGCAGACTCTTCGACATCTAGGGCTTCATCGGTATAAGGCACATCCCATGTAGGCTTAATACATACAAGTTCACAAACATCTTCTAGTGTCACAGTGAACTCGCCCCACGCAGCTATAAAGGTATAAGTGGTAACATTGCAGCGAGAAATCAGGACTGAAAGAACAATAATATTTTTTAACAAAGTGAACTCGCCAAATAATTTAGCCCGATGCAACCCTACCTTGGTGACAGTCATGGCGTGAGAGCTCTGCATATGCGCATTCCAAGGAGAAAAATTAGCAGGTGAGCCTCCAGACCGCTTGAAAACAATATGGGACCAAGGGAGGTCACCTCGTTCAAGATGAAAATGCAGAGTTTCCTCTCATGGGAGGAAGCCCCATTAAGCTCAAATCCTCATCCTTATCCCCAAGAAGTAAAGAATCACACTTATCAATGAAAGTGTAGGTCTTGCAAAAACCATAGAATCCATCACCCTTGCCAAATATGACTGATCGACGATAAAAATTTAGTTGATCTTGATGAGCAACATCCAAGGTGGTGGCGCTAGGGGTGGCAGCGGCAGCAAAGGTGGCATAGGTGGAGCTTGGCTGAGCAACAGCAGTGGTAGCCTTACAAACACGTGAAGGTGCCATAATAAGTGGCGATGAAAGAAACATCTTGGTAAGGAAGGGTTATGGAAAAAAATGGAAGAGTACAACCACAAGTGTTGGTGTAAGAGACGATGGGAAGAAAGAAACCAGGTAAAAGCTTGAAAATAATGGCGCTCTGAGAGTATTCTCTCTCTAAGAATGCTAGAAGTTGAAGACGACGATGGCAAAGTAAGGGAAAAAATGGTTAAGTGTTTGAATAATAGTTGTTTGAAATTTTTGTGTTCGCCTTTTGAGTTTCCCACCACCGCATGTGTAAAGCCGCCTATAATCATTTCAATCAGACACGTGGCACTTTGGGAAGTGTCCTGACAGTTGAAAAGATAGCACCACATCATTAATGAAGTGACAAATGGGTAGTAAAAAGGGTTTTCTTCATAGGAAAGTTTAAGTTTTGGCAGCAGAATTTTTGTCAAACATATTCAATAACTCCCAACGAGGAAGGTATCCCAACGGTTCCAAAAATCTACGATGTCCCCTAACCACAAGTCCAAATGTTGTTTAAATATGACTTCGCTACATCGAGGAGAAATTTTTTGCTTTCTCTAACATGACAAAATGACGGTGCAGCAGAGCCCAAATGAAGTAGTACCTTCAAATAGGGATATTTTCCTACCAAGAAGTTTACAAAGGAGGATTTCACTTCGCCAGAGTTAAAATGAGTTTTTAGGAAAGTCAACAGGTCCATCGAGAGAATTTTAAATAGTCAAGACAGAACGGTTGAAGCTCGGTAACAGGGAAAAGTTGCAATGTCCCTTCACCAAAGTGCCAATAAGCCGCAACGCTTCGATCCAGGTACATCAGGGAGAATTTTATTTTTCCCTAAAAGCGTTAACCGCAGTGGTTGTAATGAAGGAAAAAATGCGAGAATGTTTTCACACAGAGAAGGTTTATCGAATTGAGAAGTTTTGGTGAATATATTTATTATTTCCAAAATAAATCTCTACACAACGGTGTAAATGTAGGGGGCTTGAAGGTAATATGGATATTATATATAATCCCCCATTAACAACAGTGTTTGGGATTAAGACAGCATGACAGCTCAAGCGAGGCAGTTCAACATGGCAACTCAGCGTGGTAGCTTAGCGTGGAAGCTCATACTTTAGCTTTTTGTGTTACTTAGTCATATTGTGTCACACCCCAAACCCAATATCCATACTAATCATTTGTTATTAAAATAATTGGATCATAATCTTGAGCCCATTGGAAAATATACTTCATTTATCAATATTTGATACAAACTGTGCATAATGAACATAATGTTATTAATATACCATAGTGAAATAAATATCAGAGTCATAATTAACCGGACATACAATACTATGACTAACAATGATAAAATTTCATAATCATCAACTCAATCCATACTAACAAAATATATACAATGTGTGAGTATATTGAAATCTTCAGTGTGAAAATGATAAATCCCCATATTTAAACCCCAGCTCTTTCCAACGGTGCAACTCTCAAGTTACCGGTCATATGGTATCCTAGATGGTAGCATACAAACCTAAAATTGATAAAATATAAACTGTAAGCATTAAGCTTAGTGAGGTACTCCTTACCTACAATGAAAACATAATTCTATATCGAATACGTGGATATAAAATCCGAACAATCCTGCCCATTGGCAATAAGAAATCCTAGATCATAAGATCCAAATAATTCTTCCCATTGGCAATAAC
This sequence comes from Sambucus nigra, assembly GCA_949130495.1. Classification (NCBI taxonomy): domain Eukaryota; kingdom Viridiplantae; phylum Streptophyta; class Magnoliopsida; order Dipsacales; family Adoxaceae; genus Sambucus; species Sambucus nigra. The sequence goes on from OX422208.1 coordinate 593,555,136, forward strand.
AAATCCTCGAACATGAGTTCCAATAAATCCTAATCATAAGACAAATCAAATCATTGGATATTTATCCAATTCCAATCCTGGATCATAAGACCCAAACAAATCCTGGATATTTGAATATCCAAATAAATCCTGAATACCTAAGTATTCAAATCAATCCTGGATCATAAGATCCAAACAAATCCTTCTCTTAGAGCTATATTCATATATCTACATATATGAGACAATCATAAGTACACTCACCTTGACAGTTTAACTGGCTTTTCCCTTGCCTCTATCTGGTAGTTGTTCAATCACCTCTTCTTCCTTTCCTATCATTCTTACAATATTAGTAACATCATAAGATTATTAATAATCCAAAGAATAACTTCAACATAACTCAATTCATAAGCATCATATGATTCAATTCAAATCATTCATCATAAATGAAATGTCGTCTGGACTCAGGTTATGATATCTAACATATTCAAATTACATCCCAAACCCACTTTAATTATTCTTGATAATCCAATCCTTATCATATTAGGTTTCCAACACAAAAAATGACAAATCATTCCAAGTTTCCTAGGGCAAGATATGCCCATTTCTTTACCACATAGGAAACCCGCCATATAGGCTCATATATTGTTCAGTCATCTTCCAAGAATTTTCATAATTTTTATACATCATAACTTTCTATGATATTTCAAAAAAAATTTAGAAAATTTATTGAATAACACAAGATTAAAATTTCATAATTTTCAGGGTTAATTTGCTATGTCAAGCAAAGCATCAAACATATGGTATGCATATTTACTCTTTTGGGGCAGATTTCATATCCGAACATCAAACCATCACCCAAGATTCATTTCTTGGTATTTTTACTTTATTTTCGGATATGATATACATATATGAGTCTTTTTAAGCTCCAGTTAGAATCAATCAATTTCAGTAAGTATACAAAAAGAAATGATAGTTTGAATACACAAGGTTTCTAAAGAAAGTAATTTCAAGGGTTTACGAATTCAAGTTTTCTTAAACATGCATCTATCCATCAGTACACATTAAGACATGGAATTTCAGTAAAAAAATGATTACTTCTATCATTTAAATAAGCAATACAAAAACAAATCAAACAAGATTTATGGATGGAATTACCTTAAGGGCTTTTATGTAATTTTCTATGATTTTTTCTTCAATTTCTCCTCACACTTTCTTCCTAAACCTCAAAACTCTCTTTACTTAGGTTAAAACTCTTACATGGCTGAAATATGATGAAGGAATAGATTAATTCAAGGGTTATAAGTCGGCATAAGGTCACCCCCCCCCCCCCCCCTCCTTGGTCCAATCAAAATATAACATGTGTCATTATATAAAACAAAATATCATTTAAGGCTAAATGACTACTTTACCCCCTGTTCATAAAAAGACAATATCTTCCTCCTTGGATATCCGTTCGATGAACCCATTGTTGTGTTACAAACCTAACTCATATATATACAAATCTATACTTTTTACCTCAAGTCAATTGTTATGTCATAAAGGTCAAAACTAGTCTTAAACATGAACATTCCTACCGAAAACTTCAAAATTTCACATTTGCAACTAATTCAATATTTCACTCTTTATGATGCTAGGATTAGACTAAATATAATGACTTAACATTATATATACTAATAACATATTATCCATATTGCATAATATAATCATGATTTAAACATAATTATATTCGGGTTGTCAAAATTCTCCCCCTGTTAGGAAATTTCGTCCCCGAATTTGACATACCTTGGTTGTCTAAATCAAACAAATATGGATAACGTATATTCATGCTATCCTCACACTCCCATGTATCTTCTTCCATGGAATTCCTTCTCCACATAACCTTCACAAGTGGGATCACTTTTGATCTCAATATTTGTTATTTCCTATCGACAATTGCAAGTGGTTCTTCCACATAGCTCAAATCTTCTTTCAACGCAATAGGTTGTTCCACCAATACATGTGAAGGATCCGCTACATACTTTCTCAACATAAAAACATGGAAAACATCATGTAATCGTTCTAGTTCCTATGGTAACGCTAACTTGTAGGCAAACATCCCGACTTTCTCAAGAATTTCATAAGGTTTAATGTAGCGTGGGCTTAATTTACCTCTCTTTCCAAACCTCATAACTCCTTTCCATGGAGATATCCGAAGAAACACGTAATCCCCTTTCTGAAATTCTAAATCTTTCCGTCGCTTATCCGCATAACGTTTTTGTATGCTTTGAGCTGTTCTCATTCTATCTTGAATAATCTTCACTTTTTTAGTGGTGACTACAATCAACTCTGGACCCACCCTCTATGTTCCTTTCACCTACTTCACCCCAACATACAGGTGTCCGAGACCGTCTACCATACAACGCTCCATATGGTGCCATACCAATAGTAGATTAAAAACTATTGTTATATGCAAATTCTATCAAAGGTAAATATTCATCCCAATTACCTTTGAAATCAAGCACACAAGCTCTAAGCATATCATTTAAAAAATTTATTGTCCTTTCAGACTGCCCAGCTGTCTGAGGATGAAAAGTTGTACTAAACTTTAAGTTAGAACCCATAGCACACTGCAAGCTATCCCAAAATCTGGATGTAAAAGTAGGGTCCCTATCTAAAACAATAGACACCGGTGCTCCATGCAATCGAATAATCTCATTAACATACAATCTAGCATACCTATCAACTGTATACGTAGTCTTAACTGCTAGAAAATGAGCAGACTTGGTCAATCTGTCAACCACTACCCAAATAGAATCTGACCCCTTCTGAGATCGAGGAATTCAAACTATAAAATCCATCATTACGTGATCCCATTTCCATTTCGGTATTGGCAATAGCTGAAGCTGACCAGTAGGTTTTTGATGCTCCACTTTCACTTGCTGACATATAGGGCACCTAGCAACAAAATAAGCTATTTCCTTCTTTATATTATTCCACAAATAATGCTCATTTAAATCCCAATACATTTTAGTACTACCAGGATGCATAGTATAAATGAAATTACGAGCCTTATCTAAAATTTCCTCTTTCAATCCACCCATATTAGGCACACATAACCGCTGCTTATACAATAAAGTACCATCATTCACAATACAAAAATCTTCAGCCCTACCATCTCAGATATCTTATCGTTTCTTCTCAAGAAAATGGTCTTGGATTTGTAAATCACGAATACGGGTAGCTAACAAAGGTCTTACGCTTACATGAGCAAAGAACCTATCTCCATATGCTAGCTTCAATTCTACTCCCATCAATATCCACTCCATGATGTGGGCAACTCTAGCACATAGAATACAAGATAACCTGCTCTAAGTTTTTCTACTCAGAGCATCTGCAATAATATTTGCCTTCCCTGGGTGGTAGTGAATTGTACAATAATAATCTTTAATTACTCCATCCATCGCCTCTACCTCAAATTCAACTCCTTCTGAGTAAATAAATACTTAAGGCTTTGATGGCTAGTAAAAATTTCACATACCTCACCATATAGATAATAACGCAATAATTTCAAAGCAAACACAATAGCAGCAAGTTCCAAATCATGTTTGGGATAATTACGTTCATGTGTATGCAACTACCTAGAAGCATAAGCAATAGCTCTACCATGTTGTATAAAAACACAGCCCAACCCTTGGTGTGAAGCATCAGTATAAATAATAAAACCATCTCCACCATGCAGAATAGTAAAAATAGGTGCAGTTACCAACCTCTTTTTCAATTCATCAAAAATATTTTCACAATCAGAATTCCATTAAAACTTAATATCTTTCCGGATCAATTTAGTCATTGACAAGGCAATTGAAGAAAATCCTTTAATAAACCTTCTATAATACCCAGCTAAACCCAGAAAACTCCTCACCTCAGTCACATTATTGGGCCTCTCCCAATTTACAATAGCTTCTACCTTCTTGGGATCAACACATATACCATCTCCAGAAATAACATGGCCTAAAAATACAACTTTTGATAGCCAAAATTAACATTTTCTAAACTTAGCATACAATTGCTTATCTTTCAACGCATTAAAAATAGTTCTGAGATGCTTTTCATGTTCAACCTAATCACGTGAATAAATCAGAATATCATCAATGAAAACTATCACAAATGAATTAACAAAAGGATACAGTACCCGATTCATAAGATCCATAAATACAGCTGGAGCATTAGTCACCCCAACAGGCGTCACCAAAAACTAAAAATGACCATAATGAGTGCGAAAAGCAGTTTTAGAAATAACACTCTCCTTCACCCTCAACTGATGATACCCTAATCGCAAGTCTATCTTTGAAAACACTTGAGCACCCTGTAACTGATCAAACAAATCATCTATACAAGGTAAAAGATATTTGTTCCTAATTATATCTTTATTCAGTTGCCTATAATCAATACACAAACGCATAGTAACATCTTTCTTTTTCACAAATAAAATTGGTGCTCCCCATGGAGATACACTTGGTTGTATAAACCCCCTATTAAATAAATCCTGCAACTAGATCTTAAGTTCTTTCAATTCAACACATCCCATTCTATACGATTCCATTGAAATAGGGTTTGTCCCTGGTGCTAATTCAATACTAAATTCAACCTCTCTTTCTGGAGGTAACCCGGGCAACTCACTAGGAAACACTTTTTGAAAATCCCGTACAATAGGAACATCAACTAACTGTAAATCCCCCTTCCTAGTGTCAAGAACATATGAAATAAAACCCTCACAACCCTTACTCAATAATTTCCTTGTCTGAATAGCATAAACGATGCAACTGGGAACAATTTTTCTTTCCCCCACAAATTTAAATTCAGGCTCACCAGGCATATTAAAAACAACTTCCTTACAGAAATAATCCATAGATGCATGATATTTATATAACCAATCCATTCCCATAATTATATCAAAATCAGAAATATCCAATGGAAGTAGATCTATAACTGTATCTCTAGACCCCACAGTCAAAACATAGTCACGAAAAGCATATTCAGCTAGAACCATATCCCCCATAGGTATATAAATACCCAACCCCGCATCTAAATGAGTACATGGTCTATTCAGGTATACAACAAAAGCATAGGACACAAAAGAATGTGTGGAACCAGGATCAATCAAAACATAAGCACTTCTATCAGTAACAGAAAGTGTACCTGTCACTACATCTGGAGTAATCTGAGTTTCTTTCATTGTAAAAACTCGCCCACCTGCCTGGAACTACTAGCTTGTCCTATGCCCATACTATTCACTACACTGCCTAGAGATAGCATTCTTCTTGCTACTTCACTATGTGCTGCTGGAGTCTCTGCCAACTGTGGAAAATTCTTCTTAACATGCCCCACTTGATGGCAGTGGTAGAATTCCACTCCTGTCAGCTTAGGACACTCGGATTTATGATGCCCCTCCTCTTTACAAAAGAAATGTGTAACAACTCTCATTGGTGTCTCACCCTTTCCTGACCTCCTAACCAGACTAGAAGATCCTCCACCCCTAGTATCTTTGCCAAATCTCCCCAGACCTCTACCACTATCTCCACCACCTCTCTAAAATTTATGAGGTTATATCTTAACACTTCCACCCTCAGCTCCCTTAGGACTAAAATGCATCAAATCTACTTTTCTTAAAACTCTCTCTACTTGCCATCCCTTGGTTGTTTTGCCTTTCTGCTATCCTGGCTTTTTTTACCAGAGAAGCATAATCTTCTAACTAATAAGTGTCCACTCTATTTTGAATATGCCAAATCAGTCCATCTTGAAACTTACTACATTTATCTTCTTCATTATCCACATACATAGTAGCAAATCTAGACAAAGCAGTAAATTTAGCCTCATACTCCCTCACAGACATATTTCCTTGCGTCAAGTTTACAAATTCCCTCAACTTCTCCCTCCTATAAACTTTAGGGAAATACTTAAGATACAAAGCTTTAATAAATTCGGCTCAAGTAATAAAATCATTACCTTCCATCCTGGGCACCAAATGGTTGCTGGCTTCTCATTAATATTTGGCCTCTCCTTTCAGCTTAAACACCGTTAGATTCACTTTCTAGTTATCTGGAACCTTCATAACTGCAAATATAGTTTCTATATCCCTGACCCACATCTCAGCTTCCGTAGGTTCAACTGACCCTGAATATTCTTGAGGGTTCAACTTCAAAAACTTCTCATGCATGGAATCCTTCATTTCCTTCCTTATCTCTTTCTCAATCTTGGCCACAATCTTTGATTCTAGATATCTAGCCTGTTGCTCTGCCATTAATGCCATATTTCTTTCCTGTTGTTCTGCCATCCTCAATATTACTTGTGCCATTATTTTCATCTCTATAGGCTTCTCCTACTCTCCATCCCTTCCAGCAATGCTCTACACTACTTCAGTATTGTCTCAACGAGAAGCTACTCCCTCTTCTCTATGTTGTCCGTTCCCAGGTTCCATCTGGAGTTATCTGAAATACAACTAAGTTCTAACAACCAATATAAAGAGTTTATAATACTAAACTATTGGTTAGTACATAAACAATTCATAAATATGAAATTAACTCAATACTGCCATCTAATCGTCACACACATCCAGAATTAATAACCACACTCTAATACCACTAATTGTCACACCCCAAACCCAATATCCATACTAATCATTTGTTATTAGAATAATTGGATCATAATCTTGAGCCCATTGGAAAATGCACTTCATTTATCAATATTTTTCTGCATACTATGCATAATGAACATAATGTTATTATTATACCATAATGAAATCAATATCAGAGTCATAATTAACCGGACATACAATACTATGATTAACAATGATAAAATTTCACAATCATCAACTCAATCCACACTAACACAATATATACAATGTGTGAGTATATTAAAATCTTCAGTGTGACAATGATAAAATCCCAAAATTTAAACCCCAGCTCTTTCCAACGGTGTAACTCTCAAGTCACCGGTCATATGGTATCCTAGCTGGTAGAATACAAACCTGAAATTGTTAAAATATAAACCGTAAGCATTAATCTTAGTGAGTTACTCCTTCCCTATAATGAAATAACAATTCTATATCGAATATGTGGATATAAAATCCGAACAATCCTCCCACTGGCAATAACAAATCCTGGATCATAAGATCTAAATAATTCTACCCATTAGCAATAACAAATCCTGGATCATAAGATCCAAATAATTCTTCCCATTGGCAATAACAAATCCTCGAACATGAGTTCCAATAAATCCTAATCATAAGACAAATCAAATCATTGGATCTTTATCCAATTCCAATCCTGGATCATAAGACCCAAACAAATCCTGGATATTTGAATATCCAAATGAATACCTAAGTATTCAAATCAATCCTGGATCATAAGATCCAAACAAATCCTTCTCTTAGAGCTATATTCAAATATCTACATATATGAGACAATCATAAGTACACTCACCTTGACAGTTTAACTGGCTTTTCCCTTGCCTCTATCTGGTACTTGTTCAATCACCTCTTCTTCCTTTCCTACCATTCTTACAATATTAGTAACATCATAAGATTATTAATAATCCAAAGAATAACTTCAACATAACTCAATTCATAAGCATCATATGATTCAATTCAAATCATTCATCATAAATGAAATGTCGCCTGGACTCAGGTTATGATATCTAAAATATTCAAATAACATCCCAAACCCACTTTAATTATTCTTGATAATTCAATCCTTATCATATTAGGTTTCCAACACAAAAAACTACACATCATTCCAAGTTTCCTAGAGCAAGATATGCCAATTTCTTTACCACTTAGGAAACCCGCCATATAGGCTCATATATTGTTCAGTCATCTTCCAAGAATTTTCATAATTTTTATACATCATAACTTTCTATGATATTTCATAAAATTTTAGAAAACTTATTTAATAACACAAGATTAAATTTCATAATTTTCAGGGTTAATTTTCTATGTCAAGCAAAGCATCAAGCATATGGTATGCATATTTACTCTTTTGGGGCAGATTTCATATCCGAACATCAAACCATCACCCAAGATTCATTTCTTGGTATTTTTATTGTATTTTCGGATATGATATACATATATGAGTCTATTTTAAGCTCCAGTTAGAATCAATCAATTTCAGTAAGTATACAAAAAGATATGATAGTTTGAATACATAAGGTTTCTAAACAAAGTAATTTCAAGGGTTTACACATTCAAGTTTGCTTAAACATGCATCTATCCATGAGTACACATTAAGACATGGAATTTTTGTAAAAAAATGATTACTTCTATCAATTAAATAAGCAATACAAAAACAAATCAAACAAGATTTATGGGTGGAATTACCTTAGGGGCTTTTATGTAATTTTCTATGATTTTTTCTTCAATTTCTCCTCACACTTTCTTCCTAAACCTCAAAACTCTCTTTACTTAGGTTAAAACTCTTACATGGCTGAAATATGATGAAGGAATAGATTAATTCAAGGGTTATAAGTCGGCATAATGTCACCTCCCTTGGTCCAATCAACATATAACATGTGTCATTATATAAAACAAAATATCATTTAAGGCTAAATGACTACTTTACCCCTTGTTCATAAAAAAACAATATCTTCCTACTCTAATATCCGTTCGATGAACCGTTTATTGTGTTACAAACCTAACTCATATATCTACAAATGTCTATTTTTTACCTTAAGTCAATTGTTACGTCATAAAGGTCAAAACTAGTCTTAAACATGAACATTCCTACCGAAAACTTCAAAATTTCACATTTGTAACTAATTTAATATTTCATTCTTTATGACACTAGGATTAGACTAAATATAATGACTTAACATTATATATACTAATAACATATTATCCATATCACATAATCTAACCATGATTTAAACATAATTTATCATAATTATATTCGGGTTGTCACATATTGTATCTTTTGTTTATATTGACCATGAGCTATAACAATTGTAATGATGTAATGATTATAGTGGCATTTAGTGTCAGGTCAAACGGTACTCGTGAGAGACCAGGCTTGGCAGGCTCTGAGAGAGCTTTCATGCTATATAGAATGACCTCGTTGTGGGAAATCTAGAGGGACTTGGTTTGGAGGATTGAGAAGTGAGGCATCGTTGAGGCTTATCCTGACCATCTTAGATGCAGCTGGTAAAACACCAAAGGACCTTGATCGTGGAACCTCGAGCGGAGTAGCTTTGAGTTCCATCGGGCGTTGTTTTGTGAACCAAATAACCCTCCACTTAATGTCACATCTACTTTATGTGATTCCACTAACCAACTAGGAAATGACAAATCTGCACTTGAATAAACCACTGTGGTTTTTGGGGCTGTCAGATGGTTAGTAATCCATCTCGGTGATGGTAGCCCCCTGACACACACTCGTTAGGCAAAAGGCATGCCTTGGCATTTAATTCTTATGATGTGGAGCTAACTAGTGCATCAGGCATTTAATGTTTGTGACATAAAGTTTGAGGGATGTCTTTCACAGTTATTAATGACTGAGTTACCTAGGGAGTGGTGTGGGGGATATTTAAGAGCCCTAACCACCCATAAGGAAAGAGCGGTTCTTTGAGAGTTCAAAAGTTATTGCTAGAGAGAGATTTATTACAATCCAGTGAGTTTACTCACCCACCATTATCATTTATTATGAAGCTTTAATACTTGATAAAGATCTTAGAGGGTTGTTGGGGTGTTTGGATGCCTGCCAAGGTGTATCGAGGGTGCTTATTTCTCTTTCCCTCTAAGTGAGTTGCTTCTGAGTTCATTATTATCATCTGAGTTATACACAAGAGATTTATGAGTTCAAACTTAGTTTATCTTCTCTATGTTGTGCTTGCGTGTATTGTGGTTAATTAATAGCGTGATTAGTAAACTTGTCATTGTTGTAATCAAAAGGGGCTACTCCTCCATCTAATCTAAATTAAACTCTTACAGAAGAAATATTTTATTACTAGGCTAGAGGGAACAAGAAGGCAGATGAAGAGAAGAGGGCCATTGCTGAGGCCATAAGAAACTTTCATATCAAGGCCAAAAGGTAAGAAGATGTTGCGGCTGTCGTGAAGGCAAAAGGCAAAGAAGTCGTGGTGCCAGATAATGGAGTTTCTCATCCAAAGATACCTATTAAGAATCCTTCCCGCTTACTCCTAAATAGAGTAGGAATAGGGTATGATTGAAAAAGTTTAGTATCAAGGGATCTCCTACTCGAAGGTTAATCCGAGCTATAAAATCTCCATGCCCCTATGGAAAGGTAGATCCTTCTTCTTGGGAGCCTGAGAATCCTAGCTACCAGAGAGCAGTTGAGGACAAATAAAAACCCCATCCTCTATCTTAAGGAGAACAATGTGGAGGTACTGGGCTATCATGATTATGACCGAACCTTCAAACACCTTCGGCAGTTCAATACTGATGAGCTCTAGAAGATGACATAAGATAGTATGATGGTGGTAAGTGTCTGACTTGATTTTGTGTTTCTCATTTTAATTCCCTTATTTCTAATCGCCCTGTTATGTTGGGTCTTTCATTTTAGGGTGCCACTTTTTTGTGCGAGAAGGTAGCCTCCCACCAAGATGCCTATGGCTAGCTCAAAATTGATCATGATGAGATTTATAAGCATTATGATAGCTTAAATTCCGAGATAAAGGATGCTAAGGATGATCAGCTTGTGTCAAAGATTGATTCCCTCAGTCAGGCTGATGAGAAGATCAGGAAATTACTAGAGCAGGTAGAGATTGATGCCGCTAAAATCAAATCTGTAGAGGAGGCCATCGCAAAGAAGGAAGAGGAGATATGGAGACTCACTTCTACTTTAGCGTGAGCTGATGATGAAGGAGTAAAGAAGTATAAATCCTCCCATGAGCACAAAAAATACTTTATGACAATATTTATGGAAGGTTATAACGAACTTAAGAAGAGTAATCAAGAATTTCCCTACGATCACACAGACTTTTAATATATGGGAGGGTGATGATGAGGAAACTAGAGCTCTGGCTGCATAACTGGAGGCTGTTGAAGAGGAGAGAGTTAATGATGAAGTTGATACCGAGTAGATTGACTTAGTATCTAGACAATCCATCGCTACAAACACTAATTCCTCCACTTCTACTGACTCCCATGTGCTTCAGGCCATTATTGATCACAATCCATAATCTTGAATCTCTTCTTCTCACTTTTATGAAGATCCCTTTTTGTGAATCTTAACTTATATCTCATCTTAACATTTATCTTATAAAGCTTATTTCGATCCCTTTTGCAATCTGACATTTTTGTAAATTTTGGATGAACATGGTCATTTGCCTTTGAAATGATTTGTGTTTTTCTTTGCTTCTTTTTTTAAAACATTCACATATGCTTGGCTGGATTATATTGTTATTGAGTTAACCTTGGATTATATTCTAGCATACTGTATTTTTAACTTGTCAACTACTTTTTTAATTTGGAATGATCTTGCTGGTTGTTGGCTCATGTTACCATATGATTAACTACAAGTTTTGGATGATAATACATTATCCTGACCTAGGTTCTACATATGCTTGTGTCATCTCACTTTTTGGACAAATGGATCTCTTCATCTAGACTATGCATCGACATTAATTACCAAGGTCGTTGAGTTATAATAGTATCTATCCTTACATTAGTGGGTTATGGACAGATCTTGTCGACCACAACACTGCACTGGATTTCCTATTCTTTGAATAGACTTCTTGTTCATGACAGGTCATTGATGAGGTCATACATGAAGTTTTAGACGAACCTAAGTTATCCTGACCTAGGTTTTAACTATTCTTGTGCCATCTCACTAGTCTTATGAACAAATATTATTGTCTAGACCATGCGTCAACATGAGTTACTAGATTCATTGAGTTTAACAAGATCTCTCCTTGCATTATTGTATTGTGGTTGGATCTTGTTGATTGAAACACTGCATTGGAAATCCCATTATTTGAATAGACTTGTTGTTCATGACCTGTCTACAACGAGGTCATACATGAAGTTTTGGACAAACCTAAGTTGTCATGATGTAGGTTCAACCCATACTTGTCCCGGATCACTGGTTATATAAACATATCATGTCATCGAAACCATGCGTCAGCATGAGTTACTAGATTTACTGAGTTTAACAGGGTCTGTCCTTGCATTAGTGGATTCTGGTCGGACCTTGTCTACCACATCATTGCACTATATTTTCCATTATTTGAATAGACTTCTTGTTCGCGACCATCCATGACGAGGTTGTACATAAAGTTTTGGATGAAACAAAGTTGTCATGACCCAGGTTCTTCCCATGCTTGTGTCGTCTCACTAGTCGTATGAATAAATATTATTGTCCAGACCATTCATGAGCATGACTTATAAGACTCGTTAAGTTTAACATGATATATCATTGTGTTAGTAGATTATGGTCGGATCTTATTGACCATAGCACTGCATTAGATATCCCATTCTTTAAATACACTTCTTATTCACGACCTATCCATGATGAGGTCGTACATGAAGTTTTGGACAATCCTATGTTGTTAATGAACTTGGTCTTGATTGAGCTCCTCTTACCCCGAGGAAAGTACCAACAAATGATGTTCAAAAAGTTCTCATATGTAGGAAACAAATCTTTTTCACTAAACATTGAAGTGAGTTTGAAAAGTAATGTAAAAATATTACATGAGTGATTTTTTCACCATGTGTTGTCGTTGCTACTGGTAATATCTTCTCAGGTGCTCAGAGTTCTAAGGATTTTTTAACTTCTCACCATCTAGAGTTTGAATTTAATAATTTTTTGGTTATACGACAATGAACATTCTGTATGTTCTGTGCAAGTTGGCTTCCACCTTGTTTGTCTTCTAAATAACCTTCTTAAGTACATAGTCTCCTTCCTTCAAAATATTTGGTTTTAATCTTTTATTATGGACCGAGCAACCCTCTGCTGATAAAAGGAAGTGCATTCCCTAACTTTTTCAATTATGTTTAGATTAAATCTCCACATCAAATCGCTCTTTGGTGAGTCAAAATTTAGCACTCTGTGGCTGAGTAGCCCGATCTCTTTGGGGCACTACTACTTCAGTGCCAACTCCAACATGAAAGAGGTTTCGCTTGTTGTTGTTCTTGGCATGGTCCTATATGCCCACAATATGCTCTACATATCATTGATCCAATTCATTTTAACATTATCCACTCCATTTTTCATTCTTCTGAGAGGAGTTCTATTTGTTATCTATGTCTTCCCATTACACTACGAATGACCAGGCATAAAGTGTAATTTCTGGATTTTAGTTCTTACACAATAGTTTTTGAAAACTTTGTTATCGAACTGGGTGTCGTAGTTAGTGATGGATGCATATGACATTACATAGTGGCATATAATGTTCTTCCATATAAAATGGAACACTTTTTCATAGGCTATCTCAACTAAAGGCTCAGCCTCAACCCATTTCGTGAAGTAGTTTATTGCTACAATTAGATATTTGAACTTTCCCCTTATCTTTGGTAGTGGGAGGATCAGATTGATTCTTGATATACCCACATATACGTTTGGCCAGGCCGAGGGTGTCCTCCACCTGGGCGAGGCCAAGATCTCTCCTCATATATCAGAAGACCCTCAAAGGGGCTCAGACGACCCCTCATCAGGCTCAGATGACACCTCAAGGGGCCGACCCCTCATCAGTCTCAGATGAACCCATAAGGGGCCGACCCCTCATTAGTCTCAAACGACCCCACAAGGGGCTGACCCCGCATCAGGATCAGACGACCCCTCAAGGGGCTGACCCCTCATCAGGCTCAGAAGACCCCTCAAGGGGTCGACCCCATCGTCATGGTTGGGACGACCCTACGAGGGTACGATAGTAAGAGGCCTGCATTAGCCCAGGCTCACTGCAAACATGAACTTTGCCCTCGGCCTCATATCATAGGTAGAGCGTGACATCACCATAACGCATGATTTGGGAGATGCGTGGGACAGTGCGCGTGGGGTTCATATGGCACGTGGAAGACCGTTATAACAATATCCCCCCTCGCGTCATGGAATATTATGTCATCATTAAGCACAGTTGGAACCTCCACGTGTCAATGGGGTATTGGCTAGATCATAACTCACATGCACCATGCATGCTTGGGGGGTACACTACCCCCCCCCCCCCAAGACCTATATATACTTTTCACCTACAACCCTGCAAAGGGGTCGATAATATTGTAACCCTAGCTAAAACTCTGCTTGTACACACAGTAGAGAGAGAGAGAGGGATTATGTGCATTGTATCTAAGGCAATTAGTGCCCATAATTAATGGATCACACTCATAGTGTATGTAGACCTAATTGGCTGAACCACTATACATCATTGTCTTATTCCTCTTATACTCATCCCCTTATATATACTTACACATATACATCTCCATGGCTTCCATTGTTATTACTGTTTGAGCTCATCACCACTTACCTTGTGGTGCCAGATTTCAGCATCATCAGTTTAGCGTCGTCTGTGGGAACGAGAAGATATCACTTCCTTTATACATCTTGACCTCACCGAGAACTCTGGTGGTGAACCAGATCTCCCCCTTCGTGGAGCTGTTTCACCATTGAAAGAGACCCATTAGGGTTTCCTAGCTCTTCAGTCTTTTGGTCATTCAGCTCTCTATAGCTCAAACACATGGCACCAGAGATGTCACCACCACCTCTTCCTCCACCGGATAGTGGAGTAGAACCCAGTTCCATTCAACCACCACCTCAGTCTCAGATGGCTGATGTGGCGGCCGCCTTGAAGTCTCTGGCTGCAAGCTAGTGAATTATGCAGGAGCAGTTTACAGCTCTTAGCCAAAACATACTAAGACCACCAGGAGTCTCACCGGAGATGATTACTCCGACAGCAGCTCCAGGGCAGCACGAGGCCAGGGGACCACCCCAGGCACCACGCAAAGACTTGCCACCTCCTCAGCAGCGGAGAGAGGTTGCTGACCCCTAGTGTCTACACTTGGGGAGGAAAGGAAGCCCTTGCCCAGATCACAAGTATGATGATCTAGAGGGGGAGGAGTCCCCTATAGAATGCTGGGAGCCGTATGAGGTCTCCAACAATACTTTGCGACCTCTCCAGGAGAGCAGAGGGAAGTGTGGAAGGAAAAATCCTGACGATCGCCCGAGGGGCTCTGCTCTTGATCGTCTGAGCAGGGGGTCGGCCTTTGAGAGGCTCAGCCCAGTAAATGACCTGCGGGAAAAATTATCCAGATCAAGGGCTTCTGCAAGGTCCAGAAGGGAGGCAGCAGATGGCCGACCCCATGGGGGCCGACCCTAAGGACGGGACGACGGTCAAGGGGAAGTTAACATCCGACACAGGCCCACTGCAGCAGAACCCTCCGTCCACGTCAAAGAGGTGGCAGGGGATAATATCGGCCAGGCCGACCCTATGAGGCCCTGGAATGACTCAATCCAGCGACTGGAGGATAATATTGGCGATATTCTGAAGAGACGGGACCCTCTTCAGAGAGGATACTCCATAGGCTCACCCTTTGTGGCGAAGATAGTCAACTTCCTCGCGCCATCCAAGTTCAACCCACCAGCAGTCACCCCTTGGTATGATGGGAGTACCAACCTTGTCCACCATATTGAGATGTACCAATTAGTGGAAGACATATACTCTATCTCAGATGAGATGAGGTGTCGTGCCTTTTCTGGTACTCTGAATGGGGCTACACTTGTCTGGTACATGTCTCTTCCAAAAAAATCTATTAAAACCTTTAAGCTGTTGGCAGACCGGTTTATCCATAACTTTTTCTTTGGGGTGAGGCCATAGAAGAAAACCACATACCTACTCTATGTTAAGTGATGTACCCATACATACACTCGGCCAGGCCGAGGGTGCCCCGCACCTGGACAGGGCTAGGATGACCTCTCAGCCAATATCAAACGACCCCTCATCAGGCCCATACGACCCTCCAAGGGGCTGACCCCTCATCAGTCCCAGAAGACCCCTAAAGGGGCCGACCCTTTATCAGGCCCAGACGACCTTTCAAGGGCTGACCCCTCATCAGGCCCAGACGACCCTTCAAGGGGCCGACCCCTCATCAGGCCCAGACGACCTTTCAGGGGTCGACCCCTCATCAGGGTCCGGATGACCCTCTGAGGGTACGACAGTACGAGGCCGAAATTGGGCCAGACTCACTACCAGAAGGAACTTTGCCCTCGACCTCATATCATAGGCCGAGGGTGACATCATCACAGTGCGTGGTTTGGGAGACACGTGGAACAGTGCGCGTGAGGCTCACATGGCATGTGGAAGACCGTTATAACAATATCACCCCCTCACGTGAGGGAATATTATATCATCATTAGTCATAGGTGGCATCTGCAGGTGTCAACAGGGGATTGGCTAGATCATCATTCACATGCACCGTGCATACTTGGGGGTACACTACCCCCCCCCCCCCTCCTAAGACCTATATATACTTGTCACCTACAACCCTACAAGAGGGGGGATCGATAATTGGAACCCTAGCAAAAACTCTGCTTATACACACAGTAGAGAGAGAAAGGGAGCTTATGTGCATTGTATCCAAGGCCATTAGTGCCCATACTTAGTGGATCACACACTCACAGTCGATGTAGACCTAATTGGCTGAACCACTATACATCATTGTCTTTTTCCTCTTATACTCATCTCCTTCTACACACTTACACACTTATACATCTACGACTGCTATGGTACTAACAGTTTGAGCTCATCATCACTTATATGGTGGTGCTAGATTTCATCATCATCAGTTTGGCGTCGTCTGTGGGAACGAGAAGACATATCTTCCTTTGTACAGCTTGACCTTACCGGGCACTCTGGTGGTGAACCAGTTCTCCCCCTGTGAGGGGATGTTTCACCATGGAAAGAGACCTATTAAGGTTATCAAGATTACCAATCTTCTTCAGTTCACCTCTTCATAGCTCAAACACATGGCACCGAAAATGCCGCCACCACCACTTCCTCCACCGGATAGTGGGGTTGGACCTAGTTCCAGTCAGCCACCACCTCAGTCTGAGATGGCTAATGTGGAGGCAACCTTGAAGTCTCTGGAAGCAAGCCAGCAGATCATGCAAGAGCAGTTCACAGCTCTAAGGCAGAACATACTAAGACCACCAGGGGTCTCACCTGAGATGATTAATCCGGCAGCGGCTCCAGGGTAGCATGAGGCCAGGGGACCACCCCAGGCATCACGCAAAGACTTGCCACCCCCACAACAGCGGAGGGATGTTGCTGACCCCCGACATCTACGCCTGGGGATGTAAGGAAACCCCTACCCTAAATATAGGTATGATGATCTGGAGGGGGAGGAGGACCCCATAGAGTGTTGGGAGCCGTATGAGGTCTCTAATAATACTGTGCGACCTCTCCAGGAGAGTAGAGCGAAGTGTGGAAGGTAAAATACTGACGATCGCCCGAGAGGCTCTGCTTTTGATCGCTTGAGCAGGGGGTCGGCCTTTGAGAGGCTGGGCCCAGTGAATGACCTACAAGAAAAGTTATCCAGATCAAGGAGTACTACGAGGTCCAGAAGGGAGGCAGTAGATGGGCGACCCCACGGGGGCCGACCCCAAGGACAGGACCATGGTCAAGGGGAAGTAAACAGCCAACATAGGCTTGCTGCTGCAGAACCCTTCGTCCACCTCAAAGAGGCGGTAAGGGATAACATCGACCAGGCCGACCCTACGACGCCTATAATGACTCGATCCAGCGATTAAAGGATAGGATCGGTGATATTCTGATGATCCGGGACCCTCTTCAGAGAGGATACTCAATAGGCTCACCCTTTGTGGCGAAGATAGTCAACTTCCCTACGCCATCAAAGTTCAAGCCACTTGTGGTCACCCCAAGGTACGATGGGAGTACCAACCATGTCCACCATATAGAGATGTACCAGTTAGCGGAGGAAATATTCTCTATCTCAGATGAGATGAGGTGTCGGGCCTTTTCTGGTACTCTGGTTGGGGATACACATGTCTGGTACATGTCTCTTCCAAAAAACTCCATTGAAAGCTTTAAGCAATTGGCATACCGGTTTATCCACAAATTTTTCTTTGGGGTGAGGCCACAGAAGAAGACTACACACCTGCTCTATGTTAAGCAGGGGAAGAATGAGAGTCTAAGAGACTACATAGATAGATTCAACAAAGAAAAGTTAGGGGATGAAGACTATGAGGAGAGAATAGCCATGACAGCCCTGATTGGAGGACTCCAGAAGGGGAAGCTATTATGGAAGCTCGTTGAAGACCCTCCGAGGATAATGGCTAAATTGCTGTTAATAGCAGTAAAGGTGATGAATGCCAAAGAGGCAATGGCCGCAAAATACGAAGATGAAAAAGGAATCACAAGTGGGGGTAAGTACCCTAAGAAGAACAAAGAGGGGAAGAAGAGGTCTATGGACGATAAGTTCGCTTATTACACCCCTCTAATGGTTATCTGGGAACATATTTTCAATGAGATAAAGAGTGACCGGTCCATGAAGTGGCCTGAGAAGTTGAGGGCAACCCCCAACAAGAGGAATAAAAACCTGTGGTGTGAATTTCACCAAGACCATGGCCATGTGACAAACATATGCTTTGCCCTGAAAGATGAGATTGAAAATATACTGAAAGAAGGGAAGCTCGGGAAGTACGTTGACAAAGGTGCCTTCAAGAGGGGCCGAGGGAATGACCCCAGAAAGAAGAGAGGTGAGGCATGTAGAGAAGATCCTCCAAAAAGAAGGGACGGCCCTTCGGATGATGAGGACGACCCTGACCTACCTTCGAGAGATGACGACGACCCTGTCAAGAGACTTAATGTGATCTCGCTCGGTGTTGGAATGATCTCGGGGGGTCTAACAGGAGGAGCGTCAGAGGTCACCGATAAAAAGGCCCATGTAGCTTAGGCCAAGGCAGTGACAAAAACTGTGCAATCATCCTCTCTGGAAGCAAAGTCAGAAAAGAGGAAGAAGGTCGATATGGATACTCTGATAGTGGGGTTATCAAGAATGGACTTCAAAGGCCTCTTAGACCCACATGATGACTCTCTCGTCATCACTACCAGGGTGCACGTATTCGAGGTGCCGAGGATCTTGGTAGATGGGGGTAGCTCTACAGATGTGATATTTTGGCCATGATTCAAATCCTTAGGTCTCAGTCGTGCTAGACTCATCCCATACCATCACCCATTGATTGGGTTCAGTGGGGAAAAGGTTCATCCCCTTGGAGTGTATGAGGCTGATGTTCGGATGGGAGACGAGTGGCCGAGATGGCTTACCAAGAAGGTTAGCTTCTTCGTGATGGACGAACATGTCTTCTCGGCCTACAATATTATACTGGGGAGAGTAGCCCTTAAGGGGTTTGAAGTTGTGCCGTCTACGGTTCATCAGATGATCAAATTCTCGACCCCTTATGGGGTAGGGGAAGTGAAGGGAGACCAGACGATAGCACCGGAGTGTTATTTTAACTCCGCCGAAGAAAGAGAGGCGCACAAGAAGGCAACAGCCACCTACAACATTGACACCCTAGACCCCAGGGATGAGAAGAAACAAGGCAATAAACAAAGAAGCTGAGATACAGAGCTGCAAAATTCACTGTCATCGGAGACACCTTGTACAAAAAGGGATTTTTGCTCCCCTTACTTAGGTGTGTGCACCCATCTGAAGTCCCAAGAATTTTTCACGATGTGCATGAGGGGTCGTGTTCAAGCCACATTGGGGCTAGGTGTTTGGCGAAGAGGATAGTAACCCAAGGTATTGGTGGCCAACCTTGGGGAAATATGCCACGGCATATGTAAAAAAGTGTGACAAATGTCAAATATTTTCCACCATCCCTCACCAACCCCACCAGCCTCTTACCTCTATTACATCCCCTTGAACCTAGTAGGCCCCTTGCCTAGGGCCATCAATAACTATTGGTTCCTCATCGTGGTAATTGACTATTTTTCAAAATGGGTGGAGGCAGAGCCGATGGTCACAATTACCGAGCAGAAGACCTTCCAGTTCATCTGGAAAAATACAATATGTAGATATGGTCTCCCCAACACCCTCATCTCGGATAACTGGACTCAATGCAAGAATACATCTCTAGAGAAGTACTGTGAAAGGGTGAGTATCAAACAATTATTCTCTACCCCAGGCCAACCTAAGGCCAATGGGAAAACAGAAGTTACAAATAGGACAATCCTAGATGGGATTAAGAAGAGACTTGAGGAGGCAAAAGGAAGATGGGTTGAGGAGTTATATGTTGTACTGTGGGCCTACAGGACGAAGACAAAGACCTCTACCGGAGAAACCCCGTTCATGCTGACTTATGGCTCAAAAGTCGTCATCCCCATCGAGATTGGGTTTCATACTCACAGGGTCCAAATGTATGATCCCCAGAGAAATATGGAAGAAAGGAGACTTGACTTAGACCTGATTGAGGAAAGGAGGGAAGATGCCGAGATAAGGAAGGCTGCCTACCAGCAGAGGACTGCAAGGTTTTTCAACCAGATGGTGAAGCAAAGGACAATTGTTGTGGGGGACTTAGTCCTCAAAAAGACTTGGCAGAAGCCCAACAAGCTCCACCCAAATTCGCATGGACCATATAGGGTCATCGATGAAGTGGTTCTTGGAACCTACAAAGTCAAAAACCTAGAAGGGTAATCCTTTTCCAACCCCTAGAATGCAGATCATTTGAAGAAATACTATCAGTAATTTTGTAAAGTCCTATCGGACCACAGTTGTAATTAATGTGTTGCTCTAATAGAACACTTGTAATGTTAATGAGAATGTCACATTGATCCCTCATTTTGTTTTCGATTAACTCTAGTGTGATTGGGGTGATGCTCGCTATGTACACCCTCGGCTATAATGAGGGTCAATGGTGGGGACGACCCCCCCTTTGCCCTCAAGAAAGACGAGGGGGGACTTAATTGAAAAATAATTAATTTGGTAAAAAACACCCTCGGCTATGATGAGGGAAAATGGAGGGGACGACCCCTCCTTCACCCTCAATAAAGACGAGGGGGGACATAATTGAAAAATCAATAAGTTGGTAAAAACCACCCTCGGCTATAATGAGGGCAAATAATGGGGACGACCCCTCTTTTACCCTCAATAAAGACGAGGGGGTACTTGATTAAAAACATCAATTAAGATTGGTGAAAACCACCCTCGGCTATGATGAGGGTCAATGGTGGGGACGACCCCTAATTCACCCTCAAGAAAGATGAGGAGGGACTTAAAAACCATTAGGTTGGTCAAAAATCACCCTCGGCTATGATGAGGGTCAATGGTGAGGACGACCCCTCATTCACCCTCAAGAAAGACGTGGATGGACTTAAAAACCATTAGGTTGGTAGAAAACCACCCTCGTCTATAATGAGAGCAATTGGTGGGGACGAACCCTCCTTTACCCTCAAGAAAGACGAGGGGGGACCTGATTAAAAACATAAATTAAGATTGGGGATAACCACCCTCGGCTATGATGAGGGCAAATGGTGGGGACGACCCCTCATTCACCCTCAAGAAAGATGAGGGCGGACTTAAAAACCATTAGGTTGGTGAAAAACCACCCTCGGCTATAATGAGGACAAATGGTGGGGACGACCCCTCCTTTACCCTCAAGAAAGGCGAGGGGGCACTTGATTAAAAACATCAATTAAGATTGGTGATAACCACCCTCGGCTATGATGAGGGAAAATGGTGGGGACGACCCCTCATTCACTCTCAAGAAAGACGAGGGTGGACATGATTAAAAACCATTAGGTTGGTGAAAAACCACCCTCAGCTATAATGAGGGCAAATGGTGGGGACGACCCTCCTTTACCCTCAAGAAAGACGAGGGGGGACTTGATTAAAAACATCAATTAAGATTGGTGATAACCACCCTCGGCTATGATGAGGGAAAATGGTGGGGACGACCCCTCATTCACTCTCAATAAAGACGAGGGTGGACATGATTAAAAACCATTAGGTTGGTGAAAAACCACCCTTGGCTATAATGAGGGAAAATTGTGGGGACGACCCCTCCTTTACCCTAAAGAAAGACGAGGGGGGACTTGATTAAAAACATAAATTAAGATTGGTTAAAACCACCCTCGGCTATGATGTGGGTCAATGGTGGGGACGACCCCTCATTCACCCTCAAGAAAGGCGAGGGGGGACATGATTAAAAACCATTAGGTTGGTGAAAAACCACCCTCGGCTATAATTAGGGAAAATGGTGAGGACGACCCCTTATTTACCTTTAAGAAAGACGAGGGAGGGGTTAGTGAGTTAATTTAAAAACATCACAAGGCAAATCAAACAAGAGACAAGTATAGAAGACAAAAGAGAGGCATTATATTACAAAATTTTGATGTTTGTTCAATGAATGAGTACAAAAATATGGGTTACATGAAGAGGGTATGGGCTCCAAACAGCCACCCTATTAAGCGACATCAGAGGGTAATGTTTCAACATTAATTATGGGGGTTTCTTCTATGACCAAGAGAGGCTGATCCTCAGACTTGCTGGTACCCTCGACCTGCACTTGGGACTCCACTTGGGCTAAGGCCTCAGTAATCAGGGGATCGTCCAGTTGAACTGCTTCGAGAGAAGGTCGGAGAGATGACACTGCATCAGCAAACTTTAGGACGACCCACCGACAGTCCGTCCTAATTCCCCTCTCCAAGTATTCAAGACCAAAGCCTTGAAACTCGTCCAAAAGTTTGTAGGCCTCAACATCATCGGCCTCTACCTTCTTCACAGCCTAGGCAAGATCACTCTTGAATTGAGCAGTCAGCGCCTCTTCCTTAGTCTTGAACAGATCATCTCTAGCCTTTAGGTCAGCATCGTACTTCTTTGGCAGCTCATCTAAGACCCTGGCATGTTCGGTCCTGACACTCTACAGTTCAGCCCTTGCAGTCTCAAGCTCTGTCTGTAGATCAGCCTCATGCTAAATGGACCTCTCGGCTTCACGAAATTTTTGTTGGTTCTCAACCATCCACTTGGTAGCAGACGTAAAGGCACAAACAGACTCCATAAAAAAGGAAACTCATTAAGAGGCCGAGGAAACAGTTAGTGAAAAATTAACACTTAGTGAAATGAGGTAAGAACAAATACCTGGGCAAGAGTGTGCAGACCATAGTCATACACCTTTGCCGAGGGCATCTTGGACAAGAATTCATAGTTGGCAGCCGAAGGGGCAGAAAACATAAAAGCCTTGGCTGCCCTCAGGTTGGCAATCAGGGAAGACAGCTCGGCCTTCAAAAATGCTAAGTTTTGGGACCAGAAGGCCCCCATACTAGAAGAGGAGCCAGTCCCCTCTGATGCTTCCACCCTCGCCCTCATCCTCGAATCAGGCTGAGGGTCAACAGGAACTTCAGGACCTTTTCTTATGGAACCCTCGACGGAAGGTTCGACAGGTATCGACCCCACGACCTTCGACTTCCTCGGAGTATGCTGAGGCTCCTTGCCCTTCTTCTTGCCTAGGCCAGATAATAAGCTTGGGGAAGTTATTTCCCAAAGAAGATCAGAGATACCTACAGGACGACTCGAAAAGAAGATGACACATCAAAAAAATACAGAGGCAAGGATGAAACACAAAAAAAAAGCAAAGACAGCAAAAAATAACAATAACTCACATAGCTCTGTCAAGGGGCCGACCCTCAGACCAGCTTCTTTGAGGAACCGAGGGGTCATCAGATCTTCAAACTTTACGAGTTCACCCCCTTTCCATTGTACTCTCAAATACTCGTCTATGTCCTTCTCATCCAGACTAAGTCCGGGGTGTGACTTAGTCTTCATCGAGGGATTAGACCATCACCTTGGGACCCTCGGACCATCGTCCAAAGGTTGAGTCTCCGCAACAAACTCCCACTCTCCATAAATGAAGAAAAATATCTTCTTCTAGTCGTGGTTGGAGGTTTGTGCCTTGTGGAGAAGTTTTTTATCAGACCTCCTCACCCCAGGTGATAGTACCCAGGCTATTTGGACGAGGAAGTGATATTATAACAAGACAAAAACACGTTGGCTGAAGGCTCATCAGTGAAGGCATTCTTCCATAAGGAGACATAGCCAAGGATCGTCCTCTAGGAGTTAGGGGGAGTTGAGAGGGGGCTACGCCAAGGGCTGATAATATGTTGACTATGGCAGGGTGCAGAGGGAACCTAACACCGACCATAAACATCTGTTCATGAACTTTTATCTCCCCCTTGTCCCCTTCAAAGACTCTCTCAGACTCAGAGGGGACCCTCATACTTAAGTTGGGAGGCACATCAAATGTATGCCTCCACAACAGGAGGTCACGATCCCTGACTGACGAAATATAGGCTGGGGCATGGGAGGTATTAACTGGGTCGACGTCTGAGTCCTCACCATCATCCTCAGTCCCCTCTCCCTCTGCCTCATCACCTGTCATAGGTCCATGAGTAAAGGCCATCTGGAAGGCATGAGGGGATAAAGTTGTCACAGGGACAGCTTCGGAAGGGACCACTCCCTCGGCCTGTCGTCTTGGGCTTAGATCAGATGTCTCTCTCCTCCCAGAAGGCCCAAAGCCAGTTGGTGACAACACTCTCTCATCCATCTCTCCTGAATGACTCTCGGCTGGACGACAGGACGACCCACAAGACTCAAATGATTTTATTATGGCTAGAGGAATGGGAAAAATAGGTCGTACCCAATTAGGGTTGGCCCCTCGTCTTCTCTCCTCCTCTTCCTCTACTCGTCTGATCTCTACAAAGAACTTCTCTCTCAGGGATGGGAACTCTTCGGCTAAATTGTAAAGCCTCCTAAGCATTAAGGGGGAGACCCTACACTTAGAAGAATTTGGATAACTTAACTACAAACAAGTTGTAAATTAACTAGGTTGGACCTTTGGATTAAAACTAAGGAAAGTAAAAGTTTTAACCAAGAACACTCAAGAACAAGCCACCGGAGAAGAACGCCGAAAAGTATGAAATAGCCAAAGAAAAATCTTATCCTACAGACCTAAAGCAGTTGAAGTGTTAAAAAGAAATGGAATGTAAAGAGGGCACTGTATCAGAAGGATTACCTGAGAAGGGACAGCAATGCTTGATGCAGAAATCGCAAAAATGTCTATGGCTATGGAGCTGTGGAAAATTTAGAGAGAGAGAGAGAGCTTGGGCACGAAGAAGAAGAAAAAGAGGAATAAACTTCAAAAAATTCTTTAAATACCTTGCTAATGAGTGGGACCATTAACCAAGGCAGAATAAAGACCACGAGGAGGGCATCATTAGGGAACAAAGTCCTAAGCGAAGTGTACAGCAGCCATTCCTTAGAAACTAGAACAAAAATGGATAGCTGCCTAAGTGTCACATCAGCTTCACAGGTGTCACTCACCTAACTGATCATACAATCATCTCAAAACCAACACTATCCCTCAGCCATCTCAACAGCATCAGTGGCTAAGGGCTAGGGGTGATTGATGTACCCATATATACCCTCGGCTAGGCCAAGGGTGCCCCGCACCTGGACAGGGCCAGGATGACCTCTCAGCGAATATCAGACGAACCCTCATCAAGCCCAGACAACCCTTCAAGGGGCTGACCCCTCATCAGGCCCAGACGACCCTTCAAGGGGCCGACCCCTCATCAGTCCCAAATAACCCTTCAAGGGCTAACCCCTCATTAGGATTCGGACGACCCTCCGAGGGTACGATAGTACGAGGCCCAAATTGGGCCAAACTCACTACCAGAAGGAACTTTGCCCTCGGCCTCATATCATAGGCCGAGGGTGACATCATCACAGCTCGTGGTTTGGGCGACGCGTAGAATAGTGGGCGTGAGGCTCACATGGCACTTAGAAGATCGTTATAACAATATCACCCCCTTACGTGAGGGAATATTATATCATCATTAGTCACAGGTGGCATCTACAGGTGTCAACAGGGGATTGGCTAGATCATCATTCACATGCACCATGCATACTTGGGGGGTACACTACACCCCCCAAGACCTATATATACTTATCACCTACAACCCTATAAGAGGGAGGATCGATAATTGGAACCCTAGCAAAAACTCTTCTTATACACACAGTAGAGAGACAAAGGGAGCTTATGTGCATTGTATCCAAGGTCATTAGTGCCCATACTTAGTGGATCACACACTCATAGTGGATGTAGTCCTAATCGGCTGAACCAATATACATAATTATCTTTTTCCTCTTATACTCATCTCCTTCTACACACTTACACACTTATACATCTATGGCTGCCATGGTACTAACAGTTTGAGCTCATCATCACTTATCTGGTGGTGCTGGATTTCAGCATCGTCATTAAGCAGAGGAAGAATGAGATCCTAAGAGACTACATAGCCAGATTCAGTAAATAGAAGTTAGAGGTTGAAGACTATGAGGAGAGAATAGCCATGATCGCTCTCATTGGAGGACTCAAGAAGGGGAAGCTATTATGGAAGCTTGCTGAAGACCCTCCAAGGACAAAGGCTGAATTGATGTCGACAGCAGGAAAGGTGATGAACGCCGAAGAGGCGATGGCCGTAAAATACGAAGATGAAAAAGGAGGCACTAGTGGGGGTAAGTACCATAAGAAGAATAAACAGGGTAAAAAGAGGTCTATAGACGCGAAGTTCACTGATTACACCCCTCTGACGGTCAGCTGCGAATATATTCTCAATAAGATAAAGAGTGACCAGTCCCTGAAGTGGCCTGAGAAGTTGAGGGCAGCCCCGCACAAGAGGAACAAAAACTTATGGTTTGAATTTCACCAAGACCATGGCCATGTGACAGACAAATGCTTTGCTCTAAAAGATGAGATTGAAAAAATGTTAAAAGAAGGGAAGTTAAGGAAGTACATTGACAAATGTGCCTTCAAGAGGGACGTCCCCAGAAAGAAGCGAGGAGATGCATGTAGAGAAGGTCCTCTAAAAAGAGGGGACGACCCTTCTAATGATGAGGACGACCCTGACCTCCCTCCAAGAGACGACCACAGACCTGTCAAGAGACTTAATATGATCTCGCTCGGTGTGGGAATAATCTCCAGGGGTCTAGCAGGAGGGTCAGAGGTGGCCAACAGAAAGTCCCATGTAGCTGAAGCCAAGGCAGTGACAAAAGCTGTACACTTAACCTCTGTTGAGGCAAAGTCAGAAAAAAGGAAGAAGGTCGATATGGATACTCTGATAGTGGGGTTATCAAGAATAGACTTCAAAGGAATATTATCCCCACATGAGGGCCCCCTCATCATCACTACGGGTGCACAAATGCGAGGTACCGAGGATCTTGGTAGATGGGGGTAGCTCTGAAGATGTGATGTTTTGGCTGTGCTTCAAATCCTTAGGCCTCCTCCGTGCTAGACTCGTCCAATACCATCATCCATTGATTGGGTTCAGTGGGGTTGGAGTGTATGAGGCCGACATTAGGATGGGAGACGCGTGGCCGAGATGGCTTACTAAGAAGTTCATCTTATTTGTGATGGATGAACATGTCTTCTCGGCCTACACCATTATACTGGGGCGAGTAGCCCTCAAGGGATTTGAAGTTGTGTCGTCTACGATCCATCAAATGATTAAATTTTTGACCCCTTACGGGGTAGGGGAAGTCTAGGGAAACCAGACGACAGCGCGGGAATGTTATTTTAACTCCGCCAAAGAAAGAGAGGTGCACAAGAAGGCGACAACCACTTATAATATTGACACCCTTGACCCCAGGGATGAGAAAAAAATCAAGAAAGGAGAAGTCGCGAAAGAGGTAGAATCCATCATCCTCAATGAGGATGAGCCATAAAAAATCGTCCAAGTTCGCAAAGATCTGAAGATAGACATAAAAGAAGACCTCATCAAGCTGCTAAGGAGAAGAGAGAGTATCTTTGCATGGAGTCACATAGATATGCCGGGGATCGACCCCAAAATTACGAGCCACAAGCTCAACATGGTACAAGGTGCAAAGCCAATGAAGCAGAAGAGGAGAACTTATTCTCGAGAGAAGTATGAGGTCATTAGGGATGAGGTCAAGAAGCTGGAAGATGCAAAGTTTATTATGGAGGTCATCTATCCCGAATGGTTATCCAATGCAATCATTGTCCCAAAAGACAACGGGAAGTGGAGGATGTGTGTAGACTTCACAGACGTCAACAAGCATTATCCCAAAGACCGCTTCCCTCTCCCCCGCAATGATCAGATGGTAGACGCTACCACAGGCCATGAGCTCATGAGCTTCATGGATGCCTATTCAGGGTGCAACCAGATCTTCATGAACCCTGAAGACTCGAAGAAAATAGCCTTCATTACTGACAAGGGGACATACTGTTATAGGGTCATGCCCATTGGCCTAAAAAATACAGGGGCAACGTATCAGCGCCTTGTGAATAAAATGTTTCAAGACCAAATTAGGAAGTCTATGGAGGTTTATACAGATGACATGCTGACCAAGAGTTTGAAGGTAGAGGATTATGTGGATGACCTAGAGAGGACCTTTAACATGATGGATAAGTATCGGATGAAGCTTAACCCAGCCAAATGTGTCGTCGAGGTTGGAGCAAGGAAATTATTGGGGTTCATCATGAATCAAAGAGGCATTGAGGCCAATCATGAGAAAATAAAGGCCCTCATAGAAATGAAGACCCTCCAGACCATCAAAGACATTCAAAGCCTCACAAGGCGAGTGGTTGCTTTGAATAGCTTTATGTCTAGAGCTATAGACAGGTGCTTACCATTCTTCAAAATCCTCATAAAGGCTTTTGAATGGAGCGAAGAGTGAGATGAGGCTTTCAAGGAGCTAAAGACATACTTAGGGTCTCCCTTGCTGTTGTCACGACCAATACAGGGTGAACGACTATATGTGTACGTAACCATCTCTGAATCAGCCATCTACGCAACCATTGTGAGAGAAGAGGACGGGGTACAAAAGCTCATATATTTCAATAGTAAGGCACTCTAGGGGGCAGAGCAAAGATACCCAAAGATGGAGAAGTTAGCCTATGCCTTGATCTATGCATCAAGAAAGATGAAGCCGTACTTCCAGTCCCATACAATGGTCATCCTCACTGACTTTCCTCTTAGGCAGGTCTTGCACAAGCCAAAAAAATCGTGGAGGATAATGGCCTAGGCTATAGAGTTGGGAGAGTTTGACATTGTATATCAACCAATGATGGCCATCAAGGGGCAAGAATTAGCAGATTTTGTGGCTAAATTTACTTAGGAAGATGATGAGGCTGAAGATGAGAGCCTCGAAGATAGAGATACACGGCAAGGCAGACTTATTGACCCATTCGCAGAAAAGGCATAGACAAGCACCACTAGAGAAAAAGTGGCAAAAAACGAAGAGGGGAGATATCTCTTTAAACAGGGGTCCCTCACCGAGGGAAATTTCTCAGAGGAAAAGACTGTGTGGAACCTCTTCATTGACGGGTCCTCTTGCGAAAGCAGAAGTGGGGCTGGATTAATTGTAATAGCACCTGATGGCACAGACATTGAGTATGCGTTAAGGTTCAACTTCAAAGCCTCCAACAACAAGTCTGAATATGAGGCCCTGATAGCAGGTCTCTCCTTGGCTAAGTCTCTTAGTGTCGACCATATCATAGTCCATAGTGATTCGAGACTAGTGGTGAATCAGATACTAGGAGCGTACGAGGATAAGGATGAGAGAATGGACAAATATCTTGAAAGGGTAAAGGCACTATTGAAGAGCTTTAGAGAAGTAAAGTTGAAGAGGATTCCTAGGCTTGATAATGGCCGGGCTGATGCACTTGCTAGGCTGGCCTGAGTAACTAGGACAAATATCAGGAGGACAGTCCCAATAGAAATTTTTCTTCGACCAACGATCGATGGAGAAGAGGGAACAATTGTCTCTTACTTAAATATCAACAGGGAAGCTTCGTGGATGGACCCTCTAATAAAATACATTAAAGAGGGGGAGATGCTAGAAGCAAAATAATAAAAGAAAAAGCTGAGATATAGAGTTGCAAAATTCACTGTCATCGGAGACACCTTGTACAAAAAGGGGTTCTTGCACCCATTACTTAGGTGTGTGCACCCGTATAAAGTCCCACACATCTTATAAGATGTGAACGAGGGATCATGTTCAAGCCACATTGGGGGCAGGTCTTTGGCGAAGAGGGTAGTAACCCAGGGGTACTGGTGGCCGACCTTGGGAAAAGATGCCACGACATATGTAAAATAGTGTGATAAATGTCAAAGATTTGCCACCATCCCTCACCGACCACATCAGCCTCTTACCTCCATTACATCCCAATAGCCATTTGCAGTGTGGGGGATCGACCTGGTAGGACCCTTGCCTAGGGCCATCAATAACTATCGGTTCCTCATCGTAGCAATTTACTATTTTTCAAACTGGGTGGAGGCAGTGCCAATGGTAACGATCACCGAGCAGAGGACCTTCCAGTTTATCTAGAAAAACATTATATGCAGATATGGTCTCCCCAACACCCTTATTTCGGATAATGAGACTCAATTCAAGAATACATTTCTAGAGAAGTACTGTGAAAGGGTGAGTATCAAACAATTCTTCTTGTCCCCTGGCCAACCTCAATCCAATGGGCAAACAGAAGTTACAAATAGGACAATCCTAGACGGGATCAAGAGGAAACTTGAAGAGGCAAAAGAAATATGGGTTGAGGAGCTATATGATGTACTATGGGCCTACAGGACGAAGACAAAGACCTCTACCAGAGAAACCCTGTTCATGCCGGCTTATGGCTCAGAAGTCGTCATCCCCACCGAGATTGGGTTTCCTACTCAAAGGGTCCAAATGTATGACCCCCAGAGAAATGTGGAAGAGAGGAGACTTGACTTGGACCTGATCGAGGAAAGGAGGGAAGACGCCGAGATAAGGCAAGCCGCTTACCAATAGAGGACTGCAAGGTTCTAAAACCAGAGGGTGAGACAAAGGCCAATCGCAGTAGGGGACTCAGTCCTCAAAAAGACTTGGTAAAAGCCTAACAAGCTCCACCCAAATTGGCATGGCCCATATTGGGTCATTGATAAAGTTGTCCCTGGAACCTATAGACTAGAAAACCTAGAAGGGGAACCCTTTTCCAACCCCTGGAACGTAGATCATTTGAAGAAATACTATCAATAGTGTTGTAACGTCCTATCGGACTGTAGTTGTAATGAATGTGTTGCTCCAAGAGAACACTTGGAATGTTAATGAAAATGTCATATTGGCCCCTCATTTTGTGTTTGTTAATTCTAGTATGATTAGGGTTATACTCGATAAAACCCCCTCGGCTATGATGAGGGAAATTGGTGGGGACGACCCCTCATTTACCCTCAAGAAAGTTGAGGGGGACTTGACATATAAAAACCATTAAGTTGGTGGGAAACCACCCTCGGCTATGATAAGGGAAAATGGTGGGGACAACCCCTCATTTACCCTCAACAAAGACGAGGGGGGACTTAAAATTTAAAACCATTAAGTTGGTTGGAAACCACCCTCGGCTATGATGAGGGAAAATGGTGGGGACGACCCCTCATTCAATCTCAAGAAAGACGAGGGGGGACTTAATTGAAAAAACCATTAACCTGGTGGAAAACCACCCTCGGCTATAGTGAGGGTAAATGGTGGGGATGACCCCTCATTTACCGTCAAGAAAGACAAGGGGGGACTTCAAATTTAAAACCATTAAGTTGGTGGGAAACCACCCTCGCCTATGATGAGGGCAAATGGTGGGGACGACCCCTCATTTAACATTAAGAAAGACGAGGGGGACTTGAAATATGAAACCATTAAGTTGGTGGGAAACCACCCTTGGCTATGACGAGGGCAAATGGTGGGGACAACCCCTCATTTACCCATAGAAAGACAAGGGGGGACTTGAAATATAAAACCATTAAGTTGGTGGAGACCACCCTCAGCTATAATGAGGGAAAATGGTGGGGACGACCCCTGATATGCCCTGAACGTACCCCCTCGGCTCAGAGACATCAACCTCGGCCATGAAGATGGCCGATGTTAGAGGGACCTTGGATCATCAACAAGCGGTCTCGTCCTAGGCATGGTCGGCCACGGCCGACGTTGCTAGCTATCTCGACAAGTGAGGTCACCATGAACCAGGGGCGGTTATCCACCTGGTCTTCCAAGGATTGCAACCTCGGCTCGAAAGATGAAGATGTTATCAATATCGGCTAGGGATCGACCGACGTTGCTGCTTCACCACCACTACCTCGGCCCAGGCCGACGTCATAGCTTAACATGTCTTACCTCGGCTCTCCCACTGAACCAAGGTCACCACCTCTTCCTCTTCCAGGCCAAGGTTGGGACCATTCATGGATTGTCGAGTTCTTATTAGCATATGCATTGATGGGAACACATGTACACAATCAGTTATAACTAAATCATTCCCCCCACGTGAGGGAATATTGAGGTCATCATTATCTATATGAGAGCAACCAGGTGTCATTCTCATACTGGTTCGATCCTCATGCACATACTCATTGCATGCTTGGGGGTACACTACACCCCCAGGCACTATATATAGAGGTCATCCTCTACCTTGAAAAGGATCTCAAAATTAGCAACCCTAGCTAAAACTGTCTAAATACACCGTAGAGAGAGAAAGCTTGAGAGATTGTATCTATGGCCATGAGAGTCCTCATACAGTGATATTAACCACACACCTTCACAGTGGGTGTAGGCTTGATTAGATGAACCACTTATATTCCAGTGTTAATCCTCTTCTCCTCACCTCCTTCTACTAAATACCCTTATACTGCCATGGTTGACATTAAATTGAGCTCACAAACACCTTTAAGGGTGGTGCTATTTCCAGCATCATCATTTTGGCGCCGTCTGTGGGAACGAGAAGCTATCTCTTTCTCATCTGTTGCTTAACCTCACCGGAGACTCTGGTGGTGAACCAGGCCTCCCCCCTTACGCAGAGCTGTTTCACCATTGAAAGAGGTCCAGTAAGGTATTAAGCTCATTTACTACACCAACTCTTTTGCGCTAACACATGGCACCGGAATTACCACCACCTCTTTCATCGCCTGGTGCGGGGGGACCTAGCTCCAGCCTAGCACCGCCCCAATCCGAAATAGCGGAGGTGGCCGCAGCCTTGAGGTCTTTGGCTACAATGCAACAAGCAATGCAGGAGCAGTTTGCACAGCTCAACTAAAAGATGATGAGGCCACCTGGATTCTCACCGAAAATGATTACTCCGGCAGCTGTGCAGCCTCATTCTGATGCCAGGGGACCACCCCAAGCACCGCGAAAAGACCAACCTACACCCCAACGGAGGAGGGACGTTGCTGAAACTAGGTGCTTACACCTGGGGAGGCAAAGAAACCCTTTTCCCCGAGGACAGGTATGATGATATAGAGGCGAAAGACGTCCTAGAAGACTGTTGGGAGCCGTATGAGGTTTTGAACAATACAGTTCGTCCTGTCCAACGGAGCAAAGGTTGTGGAGGTAGAAAAGGTGGAGAATCCCAACAACGAGGATCAGCTTTTGATCGACTGAGCATAGGGTCATCCTTTGAAAGGCTCGGCCCCGTAAATGACCTAAGACAGAGGTTGTCAAGGTCGAGGAGTGTAGTCAGCTCACAAAGGGAAGAGAGACAACGTCGGCCTCATCAGGGACGAGGAAGAGACCAAGAAGAGGTCAACAGTAGACGTTGTGCTGTGGCTAGGGAACCCTCAGTCCACCCCTTAGAGGTGGTTGGGGATAACCTCGACCAAGCCAGCGTTGCAAAACCATGGAATGACCCCATCCAACATCTTGAGGACAAGATAGGAGACCTCATCAAAAGTCAGGATCCGCTGTAAAGAGGTTTCTCAGAGGTCTCTCCATTCGTAGCTAAGATAGTAAGCTTCCCTACCCCATCCAAGTTCAAGACACCTACAGTAACTCCCAAGTATGACGGCAACACCAATCTTGTACATCATATTAAGATGTGGTAGTCAGCGACGGACATCTACTCGATACCGAATGAGATGAAGGGCAGAGCCTTCTTCGGGATCTTAACGGGAGCTGCGCAAATATGGTTCACATCTCTTCCGAAGAACTCAATTGATAACTTTAAGGGCTTGGTTGAACGGTTCATTCACAATTTCTTCTTTGGGGTAAGACCTCAAAAGAATACCACCCATCTGCTATACGTCAAGAAAGACAAGCATGAGAGCCTAAGAGACTACATCGCCAGGTTTAATAAAGAAAAAATTGAGGTTGAAGATTACGAAGAGAATATTACCATGACCGCCCTCATAGGAGGTCTTCAGAAGGGGAAGTTGTTGTGTAAACTTGTAGAAGACCCTCCAAAGTCCATAGCGGAGCTATTAGCAACTGCGGGGAAGGTCATGAACGCTGAAAAGGTCATGGCCCCTAAGTATGAAGATGAGAATCGAGATAGCAGTCGAAAGTCTTAAAGAAAGAAGGGTGGAAAGAACAGGTCGGCTGATGATAAGTTTTCACGTTATACCCCTCTTACGGTTAGATGCGAACACATCATTAATGAGATCAAGAATGACCGGTCCCTAAGATGGCTAGAGAAGTTGAAGGCTCCTCCACATAAGAGGAACCAGAACTTGTGGTGTGAATTCCACGAAGACCATGCCCATATAACAGAAAAGTGCTTCGCCTTGAAGGATGAAATTGAGAAAATGTTGAAATCAGGAAAGTTGAGGAAATATGTTAATGGTAAAGCTCCCAGAAGGGGAAAGGAAGACCCCAAAAAGAAGAGACACGACAAGTGCCGTGAGGATACCACAATAATAAGATATGGTGACTCAGACGGAAATGACGAAGATGATCCAGACCTCTCGCCAAAAGATGATACCAGTGAAGAGGGTTGGTATAATCTCCTTCGGCCTTAGGACCGTATGCAGAGGACTTGCGTGAGGTGGTTCTGAGGTTGCTGACAGGAAAGCTCAGGTGGCAAAGGACAAATCAATGGCCAAGCTTGAAGTGGTAAACCTAACGTCTTTCGAGACTGCGCAAAAGAGAAATAAGGTAGACATGGACACTCTCATAGTTTCGTTCTCTAGACTCGACTTCAAAGGCATCCTATCTCCACATGATGACCCATTGGTGATCACGATAAGAGTTCATGGATGTGAGGTGCACTGAATCCTTGTAGACGGAAGAAGTTCAGCAGATGTGATGTTCTGGCCCTGCTTCAAAAGCCTAGGTCTGAGCAGAACTAGGTTGGTACCCTACCATCATCTGTCAATGGGGTTTAGCGGTAAAAATATCCATCCTCTAGGCATGTATGAGATGGACGTGAGAATGGGCGATGAGTGGCCTAAGAGGTTAACTCGGAAGATCAATTTTTTTATTATGGATGAAAATGTCTTCTCAGCATATAACCTCATCATAGGAAGAGTAGCCCTTAAGAAGTTTGAAGTCGTGCCATCGACGGTCCACCAGATGCTAAAATTCCCAACCCCTTATGGGGTAGGGGAAGTGCAGGGTGACCAGACCATAGCACGAGAATGCTACTTCAATTCAACTGAAGAGAGAGTCTCATAAAAGAGCAACTACCACTTATAACATCAATACACTTGACCCTAGAGATGAAACAAATTTGAAGAAAGGAGAGGCCGCGGAAGAGGTATAATCCATCGTCCTCAATAAGGACGAGCTGAAAAAAACCATCCAGGTCGGCAAAGCCTTAAAGGCAAAAATAAAAAAAAGAGCTGATACACTTCTTAAGGAAGAGGTAGAGTATCTTCGCCTGGAGCCACGCAGACATGCCTGGCATCAACCCTGAGGTTATGTGTCACAAACTCAATGTGACTAAGGATGCTAAGACAATCAAATAAACACGAAGAGTCTACTCCAGGGAGAAGTATGACGTCATACGAGAAGAGGTCAGGAAGTTGGAAGAGGCCGAGTTCATCAGGGAAGTCATATATCCAGAATGGCTATCAAATGCAGTCATTGTACCCAAAGCCAATGAAAAATCGAGAATGTCCATAGACTTCACCGACCTGAACAAGTCTTGCACAAAAGACGGATATCCCTTACCTCGGATCGACCAGATGGTAGATGCAACTGCAGGACATGAGATCATGAGCTTCATGGATGCATATTCGAGCTACAATCAGATCTTCATGGATGCTGAAGACTCAGAAAAGACAGCCTTCATTACTGATAAAGGGACGTATTGCTACAAGGTGATGCCCTTTGAATTAAAAAATGCATGGGTAACATATCAACGTCTTATGAATAAGATGTTCGAAGACCAAATAGGCAAGACTATGGAGGTGTATGTAGACGATATGTTGTTGAAGAGTTTAAAGGCCTGCACTCATATGGGAGACATGGAAAAGACCTTCAATACTATGGACCTGTACAAGATGAAACTCAACCCAAAAAAATGCATCTTCGGGGTGGGAGCCGAGAAATTTCTCGGATTCATTGTCAATCACAGGGGAATAGAGGAGAACCCCTAGAAAATCAAGGCTTTTCTCGACATGAAGACACCAAAGAGTATCAAGAACATTCAGAGGCTTACTGGAAGAATGGTTGCACTCAATAGATTTGTTTCAAGAACAACAGACAAGTGTCTTTCATTCTTTAAGGTGCTTGGATAGCCCTTCGAGTGGGACAAAGAATGTGATGAGGCTTTCAACCAGCTCAAGTCCTACCTTGGATCCCCCTTACTCTTACCTCGGCCCATAGCAGGAGAGAAGTTGTAAGTCTATCTAGTGGTATCTGAGTCAGCTATAAGTGCAGCCATAGTACGGGAGGACGTTGGGGGTCTAAAGGCCTGTGTACTTCAACAGTAAGGCCCTTCAGGGATCTGAGCAGAATTACCCTCGGATGGAAAAGTTGGCCTACGCCTTGATATATGCTTCTAGGAAGATGAAGCCTTACTTTCAAGCCCATTCCATGGTCATCCTCACCAACTCCCACTAAGACAGGTCCTCCATAAGACTGAGAAGTCGAGTAGCTTGATGACATGGGCCATCGTGTTGGGGGAATATGACCTTACTTATCACCCTAGGACGTCCATCAAAGGGCAGGAACTGGTAGATTTTGTCACCGAATTCACATGGGAAGAGTTCGAGGTTGAGAATAATTTAGAGGCCATAGAAGGGTAAAACAGCAACGTCTTTCGACACCCGGAAGAGGTTATGCCTAAGAGAGTCAGAGATGGAATAGCCGAGAATGAGGAAGGCATGTACCTCTTCAGGCGGGGAATTATGTTAGAAGAGGGGTTCTCATCAGATAAAGACATCTAGAATCTCTTCGTCGATGGGTCTTCTTGCAAAAATGGAAGTGGTGCGGGCCTGATACTTTCAGACCCGGATGTTACCAACATCAAATATGCCCTGAGATTTAACTTCAAGGAGTCAAGCAACGAGTCAGAATACAAGGCCATGATAACATGCCTCTTCTTGGCAAGGACCGTTGGTATAAGACTCCTCCTCCTTTACAGTGACTCACGGTTGGTTGTTAATCAAGTATTGGGGGTTTATGAGGCCAAGGAAGAAAGGATGGACAAATACCTGAAGAGGGTGAGGATGATACTCGAAGGCTTTGAGGAGGTAAAGATAAAGATAACACCTCGATAAAATAACAGTCATGCCGATGCATTAGCAAGGCTAGCTTCGGCAACGAGGATAGATATCAGAAGGATAGTCCCTGTTGAGATCTTGCCCAGAGCAACCATTGAAGAAGAAGAGGTCAGTAATACCTATCTTAATTTGAACCTAGGGAACTCATGGATGGATCCCCTTATCAGTTACATCAGAGAGGGGGTGTTACCGGACTTAAAGTCAAAAAGGAGGAAATTGAGGTACAGGGCAGCAAAGTTCTCAATAGTAGGAGATGTCCTATATAGGAAGGGATTCTTATTTCCTCTACTCAAATGCGTTCATCCCACCAAAGTTCTCCACATCCTACAGGAGGTGCACGAGGTTTATTGCTCCAGTCACATAGGAGGGAGACCTTTGGCAAAGAGGATTATCACGTAAGGATATTGGTGGTCGACCTTGGCCATTTGCAGTATGGGGAATTGACTTAGTGGGTCCCCTGCCAAGGGCTGCAAATAATTATCGATTTATGATAGTTGTCATTGATTACTTCTCCAAGTGGGTAGAGGCAGAGTCAATGATCACGATTACAGAGCAGAAGACCTTCAAATTTATTTGGAAGAACATCATATGCAGACATGGCCTCCCAAACATCCTCATTTCGAACAACGAAACCCAGTTCAAGAATTTTTCCCTAGACAAATACTGCGAAAGAGTTGGGATAAAGCAATTTTTCTCTTCCCCTGGCCGACCTCAAGCAAATGGTCAAATTGAAGTCACAAAAAAAATGATCCTTGACTGGATCAAGAAGAGGTTAGAAGAAGCTAAAGGTAGATGGGCTGAAGAGGTTTATGCTATGCTATGGGCCTACAGAACAGCGACTAGGATGTCTACCGGGGAGACCCCATTTATGTTATCACATGGATCAGAGGCCGTCATACTAACAGATGTAGGACTCCCTACTCATAGGGTTCAGACCTATAACCCTGAGAAGAATGGGGAGGAGAGAAGACTCAACCTGGACTTGATTGAGGAGAGAAGGGAATATGCAGAAATCAGGCAAGAATCTTACCATCAGAGAACAACAAAATTCTACAATCAAAGGGTAAAATCAAAACCCATAACTGTGGGAGACCTAGTGCTGAAGAAGACGTTATAGAAGACAAACAAGCTTCACCCAAATTGGCATGGCCCTTACAAGGTGATTGAGGAAGTTGTGCCTGGGACCTATAGGCTAGAAAACCTAGGAGGGGAACCTTTTTCCAATCCCTAGAATGTTGGTCATCTAAAGAAGTATTACATATGATGTTGCAAGAGAGTGTGTAAATGCATCATCTTAGGAAGAGATTATTAATGAGAAGATCAGTTTCCATGTCAATTCTTGGTTCATTGTGCTCTAGTGGAAGAATTTGTGAGGATAACATCTTAGGTGATAACCTCATACCTTATAACATCATGATTTGGTGACAAGGTTTGAGGTCAGACATCCTACTTGGATGACCTCAGACCCTTAACATCATTAATTTGGTGAAATTATTGAGGATAACATCTTAGTTGGTGACCTCAGACCTTATAATATCACAATATGGTGACAAGGTCTCAGGTCAGATACCATACTTAGATGACCTCAGACCCTTAACATCATTAACTTGGTGAAATTATTTATGAGGATAACATCTTAGTTGATGTCCTCAAACCTTATAAAACCATAATGTGGTGACAAGGTCTGAGGTCAGACACCATACTTGGATGACCTCAGACCCTTAACACCATTAATTTAGTGAAATTATTGAGGATAACATCTTAGTTGGTGACCTCAGACCTTATAACATCACAATATGGTGACAAGGTCTGAGGTCAGACACCATACTCGGATGACCTCAGACCCTTAACATTATTAATTTGGTGAATTATTGAGGATAACATCTTAGTTGGTGACCTCAGACCTTATAACATCACAATGTGGTGACAAGGTCTGAGGTCAGATACCATACTTAGATGACCTCAGACCCTTAACATCATTAATTTGGAGAAATTATTGAGGATAACATCTTAATTGATGACCTCAGACCTTATAACATCACAATATGTGTGACACCCCGCCTAATTAAATACCGGGCGATCACTCCTTTATTAAATTAAATAAAGGTAAACAGTTGGTTCATTCTCAGCATCACTGTCGATAAAAATAAATTTTCCAATTTAACACCCTAAATAATTAAGCTAAGTGTCAAAAACATTTCATACAAACTTTCCAAATTTTAATTAACGAAAAAGATTTATTTAATTAAAACAACATTTCTACAATTAAGAATCACACCACAATAACTAAATAACATAAACCATTCGTCAATCGAATGTCAACATATGAAACTAAAATCACAAATCCATCCTGAATAAATCCCATAGATTAATACTGGAAATAACTGAAATATAAATGTCCCAACAACAAATGAAATAATGGAAAGGGCGACACATGCCCAATAAATGAGAATGCTAGAAGTGGAGTCAATAAAAGAAGTCGTCTACCCAAGTGACCTGCAACTCCCACCTAAGCTGCAGCAGTTCCTCTCAAGGGATCCTAAGCAAGACGCCCCTGTGGCTGGGCATCTGAAAATATACATATATATATACAAGAGAGATAGAGAGAAAAAGAAACGGGTCAGAGCCCGGAAGTGTGTTTGATTTTAAAATACATTTAGCAAGTATTTAAATTGATACAGGCTAATGCAATAACATATTAGTACGTCACTCTCTTGAGAAAATACTCACCTCTCTTCTAATGTGCACACCTATCGCACTAACCTTCCCCACGGTTTCTTATCATTTAACATACTAGTCAATCTAAAAGATTTAACTTAACTTAGATTACTCGCAAGATTTATAATTCACGACTCCATTTTAAAAAAATGTTCCAAATAGAAATCAAAGTCCTCCATTTTATCTTTATAAAATCAATAAAGTTTTACAGTGACATATTATACTTTTTCAAAACAAGTATTTAATAATTTGAGTCAACAACCATGTCCTACTTATCAAATCTCAGTAGACAGTTTGAAATATCATAATCTCATATATATATATATTAACTACTCGTATAATATATATATATATATATATATATATATATATATATAACAGCACCCCGAATAAAACTATGGTGCGTGCATACTTCCACTATCCAAACCCTATACCACTCAAATCAAGGGGAATACGAATTCGAAATCACTCTCGAATTGTATTAACACATACACAAACAATATTGAGGCGAAGCATAGATTCCAACTCTTTAAGAGGATGACACATACTCGCGTCTCTTAGGACCGTCTGAACTATCGATTCGATAGCCTGTACCAAGGATATCTATCTTCTAGGGTACAAGTCAATATCCCCCATAAAGGTCCCATCGAGATAAGACTTTCCCAGCGCGGTAACCTCAAGGATAGCAAGTAGCGCGGTACGTTTTTCACATGCATATAATATATGTACACACAATCATATAAATATTCCCCTTTATCATATTGAAATAGGTTCTTCTCATCACCCGCAATTATACCATTAATCCTTAATTTCACAGTTATAGAATTACGTATAAGGTTTTATTCCTAACCTTAACTCGAAGGGTTTTCTCACTTATTACCTAACACTCATGGGCTACATCCTCACAAATCTGAATTTCAGTAAGTGTCTTTATTAGGTTCCAACGTAACTCTCTTACGCACCTCACCCTTTAAATTCATAAATCCACTAACCTAAAGTAAATATCCCATAAATACCATTTTCGTTAAAGATTAAAGATTCCAACATTTATTCATATACCCTACTGGTCCTCAATGTCTCCCAAATCAATTTATCAAGAGTGCCCAAGAATTATATCACGACAATTTGAATTTAACGCATTTAAAGAGGGAATTAGGAGTCTGTCAGGAGGGGTCCATCGATCGAAGCTTAGGGCTCGATCGATCGAAGCTCTAGGCTCGATCGATCGATCAAGCAGGTCTGGGCAAAATTCTACAGAATGCAGTTACGGGTTTCATCCAACTTCTTCATCTAAAACGATGTGTTTCCATTCTAATATCCCCAGAAATCCTACTATCATCATTATAACATCATCCCAGGTGTTTATAACGTCAAGCATGCGTGTAACTATCATTAAACATGGATTTTCAACCTAAAATCATGTCCAATTATCAAGAACCCTAGAATTTTCTTAAACAGATTTCTAATGAATCTTTCTCCAATATTTCTTTATTATGATCACCAAATTTCGTGGGTTATTACCTCTACATGGCAAGGGTTTCCAGAATTTACATATACATCAATACTACATGGGTTTTCCTATCAAAAATGGGGTTTTCTTCCATAGTTTTTATCACAATTTATTCCTAAGCTAACATGAAGATTGCATCAACGAAAATAGCAAGTTTAAACACTTGCCTGGGATTTTGGCATGAAGATTCACGGCTGATTTTGGTATGGCTGCGTTCCTTGACTCGTGATCTACGCGGTGGTGGTGGTGGCGGTGCAAACCGGTGGCTTTTTGGCCTTGGATTGCCTTGGAGCTCTCTCCTCTCTTCTCCAATGGCCGTCACTTGATTTGTGAATGTTATAACCCTAAGAGGTTGACCTAATGGCCGATATAGGTTGGCTGAAATTCGTGGGTTTAATTACCCACTTAAGTAAAATGACTAAAATGCCCTCCCGGGGCACCAATTAGGCCTAAAAATGCCCCGAGACCAAAACTAAACCCCCGGGTATACTTTTCTAACTATCTCGACCCTTCCAGATGCGTTGGCACACTCAAAATGACCATACGAACAACTTATAAATTATTTACTTTTTATTTAACAAAATTAGTCCTGACGTGACACGGGCACGTCCCTACTTAAATTTCCGAAATAGTCATTTAATTCACTTATGACATTCAATATAACCAATATAATATATTACTAAGCTCGTTAGTAATATTCAACAAGTTTCCCATAATTACTAACTCTCATCACGTTAATAATTATTACATAATTAATTTCCAGATTTTTATTAAATAAACCGTCACATTTTTATTAAATAAACCGTCACATTAAAATTAATAAATCCCCAAATTAATATAGCTTAAAAATACAGGGTATTACATACTTCCCCCCTAATAACGGAATTTCGTCCCGAAATTCGGAAAATAAGGCATACCTGGTAAAAACAACTCTGGATATCTATCGCGCATATCTGCCTCACGCTCCCAAGTGGATTTCTCCACATTATGATGATCCCACTGGACTCGCACAAGTGGAACTATTTTCGACCTCAATCTCCTCTCACTTTAGTCTAGAATAGCCACTGGCCTCTCCTCGTAAGAGCTGTTAGACTATAAGTCTATCTCATCTATCGCAATGTGAGTATGGGCCATATCATCCCGAAGAAATCGTCTCAATGACGAGATATGGAATACATCGTGGATGCGATGTAAATGTTCTGGAAATCCCAACCTGTATGCAACCGAACCAATCCTCTCGATGATGGGAAATGGTCCCACGTACCTTGAGTCCAACTTCCTCTTCTTCCCGAACCTCATCACTCCCTTCATAGGAGATACACGCAATAACACTTGATCTCCCACATTAAACTCCCGGAAGAATAGTTTCGCATCGGCGTAGCTCTTCTGCCTATCATGGGCTACCCGAATACGACTCCTGATTATCTCAATCCTCGTGGAGGTCTCTTGAATCACTTCTGGTCCTAGCAACTTGTTGTCCCCCACCTCGAGCCAACAGATTGGAGAATGACAAGGCCTCCCATACAAAGACTCAAATGGAGCCATGCCAATCGTAAACTGATAAGAGTTATTATAAGCAAACTCTACCAGTGGAAGATGTGGTTCCCAACTTCCTCCAAAATCGAGAACACACATGCGTAGCATATCCTCTAACATCTGATTAGTACGCTCTGTCTGTCCATCTGTCTGTGGGTGGTAAGTTGAACTCAACCTCAACTCAGTACCCATAGCCTCCTGAAAGCTTTCCCAGAAACGTGACTCAAAAATCTTATCTCTATCTGACACAATATTCAGGGGCACCCCATGTAATCTGACAATCTCAGCGATGAACAACTGAGCATACTGACCCGTGGTATAATCTGTCCTCACTGGAAGAAAATGAGCCACCTTGGTCAAACGGTCTACAATCACCCAGATAGAATCGTGGCCCCGCTGTGATGTAGGAAACCCTGTAATGAAATCCATGGAAATACTCTCCCACTTCCACGCGGGTACTTCCAACAGCTGAAGCAATCCCGACGGTTTCTGGTGGTCCACCTTCACAAGCTGGCAGGTAGAACACTTGGACACTAATTCGGCGATGTCCTTCTTCATCCCACTCCACCAGTATTAACGCCTCATGTCCTGGTACATTTTATCACCTCCCGAATGTACTGCAAATCCGTACCCGTGAGAATGAGTCATCACTTCATGACGTAACT
Source organism: Sambucus nigra (assembly GCA_949130495.1). Lineage (NCBI taxonomy): Eukaryota > Viridiplantae > Streptophyta > Magnoliopsida > Dipsacales > Adoxaceae > Sambucus > Sambucus nigra. The sequence continues at coordinate 593,599,008 of OX422208.1, forward strand.
CCGTGCCTTCTGGAAACACTAATCTCCCATTAAACCGCAAACCTCCATCAGAACTAACAGAATAGGACTCAGCACCCTCGGCTAGAAGTCACACAATCTGCTCCTGGAAAAACGGGTCTGTGGTCTGTGCCTGTATCACCCTCGTAATAATCTCGGGTGTGACTGACATCACGGATATGAAATAATGGTCTACTGCGTCCTGGTGACCCAACTCCTTCCACTTTGCTTTCCTGATGTCCGCTACATCGTCTACCGGTCTACGGCTCAACACATCAGCAACTACGTTGTCCTTCCCCGGATGATACTGTATATCGAACTGGTAGTCCTTCACAAACTCCAGCCATCTGCGCTGACGCATATTCAGCTCTCGCTGAGTGAATAGGTACTGTAGTGACTTATGGTCTGTGAACAAACGAAATTTCTCACCCAATAAGTAGTGCCTCCAAATCTTCAATGCAAATACGACCGCTGCTAACTTTAGGTCGTGGGTGGGGTAATTCTTATCATGCGGATTAAGTTTGCGGGAAGCAAAAGGTATAGCCTTCTCCTCCTGCTGGAGTACACCTTCAAGTCCCCGTAAACACGCATCGGTATAAACCAGGTACTCCACACCCGATTTCGGTAAGGCAAGGACTGGTGTTGAAGTAAGCTTGTCCTTCAGCTCGTCGAAAGCCAACTGACAAGCCTCATCCCAAAAATATGGTACCACTTTTGTGAGTCAGATTCGTCAATGGACCCACTATTTTGGAGAATCCCCGAATGAATCTCCTGTAGTATCCGGCTAATCCCAAGAAACTACGCACTTTCGTCGGTGTCGTGGGCTGTCCCCACTCCCTCGCCACTGACACTTTGCTCGGGTCAACTGCAATCCCCTGTTCAGAAACAACACGGCCCAAGAACTGTACTTCTCGTAACCAGAATCCACACTTCTCATACTTAGCATACAACTGATGCTCTCGTAGAGTCTGAAGAACCTGCCTCAAGTGCTCGGCATGCTCCTCCTTGGAGTGTGAACATATCAAGATATCATCTATGAAGACGATGGCGAACTGATCCAAAACTCTCTGAATACTCAGTTCATCAAGTCCATGAAAATAGCTGGGGCATTTGTGAGTCCGAACAGCATCACCCTGAACTCATAGGACCCATATCTCGTCAAGAAGGCAGTCTTTGAAGCATCATTCTCTCTAATACGTAACTGATGGTACCCCGACCTCAGATCTATCTTCGAAAAGAAAGTTGCTCCCCTCAACTGGTCGAATAGATCGTCGATTAGAGGCAACGGATACTTATTCCGTATCGTGACCTTGTTCAATTCACGATAGTCCACACACAATCTCATTGAACCATCTCTCTTCTTCACAAATAAGACTGGAGCGCCCCAAGGTGAGGTACTCCTACGAATGAAGCCCTGACCTAACAGATGCTCTATCTGATCTCGTAGCTCTCGCATCTCAGCTGGAGCCATACGGTACGATGCGCGTGCTATAGGTCTTGTATATGACAATAAATCTATAACAAAGTCTATCTCACGACTGGGCGGTAGGTCAGGTATCTCCTGAACCACATCGGAATACTCCCTGACAACAGGGATCGAATCTAAGGGAATCACAACCTCCTTAGAGGTATCCTCCTCTATGTAATACAAATGAGAGGTCGAACCTCCCTCTGGGTGAGGCATTGCCACTACAAACATCTCTTGCCCCAGAATGGCAAAAACAATGCTCCCACCGAAGCAATCAATCATGGCTCTATAAGATGCGAGCCAATCCATACCAATAATCACATCATGCTCGTGCATGTCTAAGACTAACATTTCTGCAGGTAATACCAAGCTACCAATCTCTACCCCCACTCCCCGGCATATAAAGAAAAATAAGAGACCCACTCCCAATATGGTGAGTCTACACACGTCACTGAGCTCTCTGCTGTGGCTAACAACCCTAAGGCTTTCGCAAAAAAAATAGCTTATAAAATAGTGCGTTGTACTCGTAACAAACAAATCTTGACTCATAGTAACATGGATAGAAAAACATACCCTCAATCGCGGGTGGTGCCTGCGGTGTTCCTTCCTGTGGGAAATTATAGACACGTCCGCCCTGTAGCTTTCTCTGCTGAACTGAGGCTGTTGGAAAGGGTGGCGGAGTTGGCTTTTGGGGTACATTGTCAGCACATTCCTGCTGTGGGGCCCTATTCTTCTCTGGACAATTTTGACGCCTATGGCCATTCCTGCCACATTGGAAACACCTCCCCCGAAACTTCTTCCCTTCCTTACGGTATTGACTAGTCTCTCTTTTTCCCTGGTCTTGCTGGCCTTGAGAGGAAATATGCGGAAAAACTATGTCAGGGCGAGGACAATCCATCCACTTGTGACCCGATTGTACACATTTATAGCAGAGTTTCGAAATTCTTTTCCGGTCAGGTTGTAGTTTATCCCCAGTCTGATTCGGACAAGATTTACGTTTGTGGTCCTCCATTCCACAACCGAAACACCTCTTGGTGATTTCATTCTCAACCTAGCTTCGTTGTCCCTGACACTCTTGTCTCTGTACATAAATCTCGTTACTACTGGAACTGACTCTATCTTGATTGTTTTGTTATCGCAGATTCGGTGCCTTCGCACAATTCTCAACGTCAATCTCATGCACTAGGTTAACCTCTCTAGGTCTTTTGCCTCCTTTAAGTTGTAGGCTGCGTTCTTGGTATTGTATAACTGCAGTGGTAAATTCTTGTGCCACGATACCTGATAACTCGGCGGTTGATACTCTCCCTGGGGATACCTGAGGTGTGAGTCGATCTTGCTCGATGACTCCCTTAACCGTCTTATCTAGTTCATCTTGACGATCCATCTGAAAATTTGAGTAAATTTGGATGAGTTCATCATTCAAATAAACAAATAGCAGAAGTACGAATTTCCAATGTATAGAGATAAACACAACGTTCCTAGTATTAGGGCTCTATATCAAAGAAAGCAACGCTGAAAGCATTATAAGCCGCACAGATCCTAAAGGACACTAGAACCTGATGCTCTGATACCACCTGTGACACCCCGCCTAATTAAATACCGGGCGATCACTCCTTTATTAAATTAAATCAAGGTAAACAGTTGGTTCATTCTCAGCATCACTGTCGAAAAAAATAAATTTTCCAATTTAACACCCTAAATAATTAAGCTAAGTGTCAAAAACATTTTCATAAAAACTTTCCAAATTTTAATTAACGAAAAAGATTTATTTAATTAAAACAACATTTCTACAATTAAGAATCACACCACAATAACTAAATAACATAAACCATTCGTCAATCGAATGTCAACATATGAAACTAAAATCACAAATCCATCCTGAATAAATCCCATAGAACAATACTGGAAATAACTGAAATATAAATGTCCCAACAACAAATGAAATAATGGAAAGAGTGACACATGCCCAATAAATGAGAATGCTAAAAGTGGAGTCAATAAAAGAATCCGTCTACCCAAGTGACATGCAACTCCCACCTAAGCTGCAGCACGTTCCTCTCAAGGGATCCTAAGCAAGACGCCCCTGTGGCTGGGCACCTGAAAATATACATATATATATATATACAAGAGAGAGAGAGAGAGAGAGAGAAAGAAACGGGTCAGAGCCCGAAAGTGTGTTTGATTTTAAAATACGTTTAGCAAATATTTAAATTGATACAGGCTAATGCAATAACATATTAGTACGTCACTCTCTTGAGAAAATACTCACCTCTCTTCTAATGTGCACACCTATCGCACTAACCTTCCCCACGGTTTCTTATCATTTAACACACTAGTCTTTCTAAAAGATTTAACTTAACTTAGATTACTCGCAAGATTTATAATTCACAACTCCATTTTAAAAAAATGTTCCAAACAGAAATTAAAGTCCTCCATTTTATCTTTATAAAATCAATAAAGTTCTACAGTGACATATTATACTTTTTCAAAACAAGTATTTAATAATTTGAGTCAACAACCATGTCCTACTTATCAAATCTTAGTAGACAGTTTCAAATATCATAATTTCATATATATATTAACTACTCGTATAATATATATATATAACAGCACCCCGAATAAAACTATGGTGCGTGCATACTTCCACTATCCAAACCCCATACCACTCAAATCAAGGGAAATACGAATTCGGAATCACTCTCGAATTGTATTAACACATACACAAACAATATTGAGGCGAAGCATAGATTCCAACTCTCTAAGAGGATGGCACATACTCGCGTCTCTTAGGACCGTCTGAACTATCAATTCGATAGCCTGTACCAAGGATATTTATCTTCTAGGGTACAAGTCAATATCCCCCATAAAGGTCCCATCGAGATAAGACTGTCCCAGCCCGGTAACCTCAAGGATAGCAAGTAGCGCGTTATGTTTTTCACATGCATATAATATATGTACACACAATCATATAAATATACCCCTTTATCATATTGAAATAGGTTCTTCTCATCACCCGCAATTATACCATTAATCCTTAATTTCACAGTTATAGAATTACGTATAAGGTTTTATTCCTAACCTTAACTCGAAGGGTTTTCTCACTTATTACCTAACACTCATGGGCTACATCCTGACAAATCTGAATTTTAGTAAGTGTCTTTATTAGGTTCCAACGTAACTCTCTTACGCACCTCACCCTTTAAATTCATAAATCCACTAACCTAAAGTAAATATCCCATAAATACCATTTTCGTTAAAGATTAAAGATTCCAACATTTATTCATATACCCTACTGGTCCTCAATGTCTCCCAAATCAATTTATCAAGAGTGACCAAGAATTAAATCACGACAATTTGAATTTAACGCATTTAAAGAGGGAATTAGGAGTCTGCCAGGAGGGGTCGATCGATCGAAGCTTGGGGCTCGATCGATCGATCAAGCAGGTCTGGGCAAAATTCTGCAGAATGCAGTTACGGGTTTCATCCAACTTCTTCATCTAAAACGATGTGTTTCCATTCTAATATCCCCAAAAATCTTACTATCATCATTATAACATTATACCAGGTGTTTATAACGTCAAGCATGCGTGTAACTATCATTAAACATGGATTTTCAACCTAAAATCATGTCCAATTATCAAGAACCCTAGAATTTTCTTAAACAGATTTCTAATGAATCTTTCTCCAATATTTCTTTATTATGATCACCAAATTTCGTGTGTTATTACCTCTACATGGCAAGGGTTTCCAGAATTTACATATACATCAATACTACATGGGTTCTCCTATCAAAAATGGGGTTTTCTTCCATAGTTTTTATCACAATTTATTCCTAAGCTAACATGAAGATTGCATCAACGAAAATAGCAAGTTTAAACACTTGCCTGGGATTTTGGTATGCAGATTCACGACTGATTTTGGTATGGCTGTGTTCCTTGACTCGTGATCTACGCGGTGGTGGTGGTGGCGGTGTAAACCGGTGGCTTTTTGGCCTTGGATTGCCTTGGAGCTCTCTCCTCTCTTCTCCAATGGCCATCACTTGATTTGTGAATGTTCTAACCCTAAGAGGCTGACCTAATGGCTGATATAGGTTGGCTAAAATTCGTGGGTTTAATTACCCACTTAAGTAAAATGACTAAAATGCCCTCCCGCGGCACCAATTAGGCCTAAAAACGCCCCGAGACCCAAACTAAACCTCCGGGTATACTTTTCTGACTATCTCGATCCTTCCAGATGCGTTGGCGCACTCAAAACGACCATACGAACAACTTATAAAATATTTACTTTTTATTTAACAAAATTAGTCCTGACGTGACATGGACACGTCCCTAGTTAAATTTTCGAAATAGTCATTTAATTCACTTATGACATTAAATATAACCAATAAATTATATTACTACGCTCGTTAGTAATATTCAACAAGTTTCCCATAATTACTAACTCTCGTCACGTTAATAATTATTACATAATTAATTTTCGGATTTTTATTAAATAAACCGTCACATTTTTATTAAATAAACCATCACATTAAAATTAATAAATCCCCAAATTAATATAGCTTAAAAATACGGGGTATTACAATATGGTGACAAGGTCTGAGGTCAGACACCATACTTGGATGACCTCAGACCCTTAACATTATTAATTTGGTGAAATTATTTATGAGGATAACATCTTAGTTGATGACCTGAGACCTTATAACATCACAATGTGGTGAGAAGGTCTGAGGTCAGACACCATACTTGGTTGACCTCAGACCCTTAACATCATTAATTTGGTAAAATTATTGAGGATAACATCTTAGTTGATGACCTCAGACCTTATAACATCGTAATGTGGTGACAAGGTCTGAGGTCAGACACCATACTTGGATGACCTCAGACCCTTAACATCATTAATTTGGTGAAATTATTTATGAGGATAACATCTTAGTTGATGACCTCAGACCTTATAACATCACAATGTGGTGACATGGTCTGAGGTCAGACACCATACTTGGATGGCCTCAGACCCTTAACATCATTAATTTGGTGAAATTATTTATGAGGATAACATCTTAGTTGATGACCTCAGACCTTAAAACACCACAACATGGTGACAAGGTCTCAGGTCAGACACCATACTTGGATGACCTCAGACCCTTAACATCATTAATTTGGTGAAATTATTATTGAGGATAACATCTTAGTTGATGACCTCAGACCTTATAACATCACAATGTGGTGACAAGGTTTGAGGTCACACACCATACTTGGATGACCTCAGACCCTTAACATCATTAATTTGGTGAAATTATTTACGAGGATAACATCTTAGTTGATGACCTCAAACCTTATAAAATCACAATGTGGTGACAAGGTCTGAGGTCAGACACCATACTTGGATGACCTCGAACTTTAAAAACCATTCATTTGGCTCAACTAAGACATCATTGTACCGAGACCTCAGAACTGAACATACATTGCATGGCAAAGAAAATCATTCAATAAAAAATTCAGCAATTGAGGAAGTAAAAGCCCTCCTCAGAGGTTGACAGATAAATTTGGGAGTTACAAAAATGCAAAGATACAAAGTAACAATGTTTATAAGAGGTTACAACAAATCAAGAGCTACAAAAGATTTCTTAAAGCTTCACAAGAATTAAGTTTTTGAAGCCTTAGGGTTAGTGGTCATGTCTGCATGTCCCTGGCCGAGGGTGGTTACCTCCACCCCGTTATCTTGGGCACCAACATCTTAAGTCACGGTGTCTCCTTGGGGGGCAGTCTCGGTAGGGGCGGCACCTCCCTCCTCCTCAACCTCTTGTAGAGCCTGAGCAAATTTAGGGTCAACATAACTCAAGCTGACGAAGTCAGCGGTCGCAAGGCTCCCTAACTCCTTCTCCTTCATGGCAGCCCATTTTCCAGTACCCTTGACCCCTATCTTAAGGTATTCGAAACCGAAGCTGACAAACTCATCATAGACCTTTTACTCCTCCAAGATATTCTCGGAGGCATCATCCAAGGCAGCCTTGATAGCCACATCAACCTTATGCTGGAGAGAGTCAGCTTGAGTCTTCAGGGCAGTATTATAATCTTCCCTCTGCTTGTCCATATCCTTCTGTAGTCCCTTCACGTCACTCTCAGCCTTCTTTAGAGAATCCTTCAGACGTTCCACTTCAGCATTTAAAGTGGCCTCAGTCTTCTCGGCCTCTTGGCCCTTCTCAATCAAAAGAAGCTTCTCCAAGGTCCAGTTAACATAGTGATGCATGGTGAGGAGACCCTGTAGAACATTTGCAAAGATGTCAGTCTAAGGTCTGAGGTAGTCCAAATGTCGATGTTACACTTGAATAATTTATAGGTAAGAGTTAAAAGTCTTACCTGAATAGTACGGTGAAGAGAGAATTCAACCAGCGGGGTTTATCCAGGGAGCGGCAAAAGCACTTGTCAGACTCGGTCATGACATCATTGATAGCATCTAGGGCCTTCATACTATGGCTAATGACACTGTCACCAATCTTTAATTGCTCAAGACGAGAAATTAACGCATCCTCAGAATAAATGGGGATGGCACGATCCCCTCCTTTCTTCTTCTGCCTCTGATCCTCAGAGGCAAGGTCGACAGGCTTCCTCTACTTGCTAACTCCAGTCCTTGAGGTAGATGGAGGGGGAGGAGGAGCATTTCTTGACGAGCTTCGTTAGACTTGGGGCTACCATCTCCCATAATTCGTTAGATATTCCTTTCGGGCGCTCTGCAGAATAGATAGGTCTGAGTTAAAAATCAGATAGACAAAATTCAGAGGTATAACTTGTTGAAATAAAAAGGACGTATGAAGCTCTGTTAAAGGAATCCACCAAGCCCTATCTCAGAGAGATAGTAGGGGGTCATCACGTGTTCGAATTTAACAAGCAGACCATGCTTCCCCTGATCCTGAAGGTCTTTGACCTTCTGAAGATTATTTAGGCTTAGCCCAGGGTCGGCCCTGGCAGCCACTGCTACCTTTCCCCATCTCAGGGGAATTCTCGGCTCTAATGAGGAAGAGGGGGCACTTAGACCAAATTCCCATGGATCGATGCAAAGAAGTAGCATGGCTTCTAGTTATGGTTCGAGGTTTGGGTGATCTGCAGCATCTTTTTATTTGACTTCTGAGTTAAAAAGTGATAATAGCTTGGATGATTCCTGGAAGATGAAGGGACATAGCACCCCGTGAAGACTTGGACTGGAATGTTTGTGTGATGGATATCCCTCCATAAGACAATGGCTCTAATTATCACCCTCCAAGCATTGGGTGATAACTGGGAAGGATCCAAGTTTATGTAGGCCAATATAGCCATGATGATGGGATGGATGGGCAGATGAAATCACAACTTGACCATCTGCTCATACAGGCAGATCTCACCATCTCCGGCATCATAAGCTCTCTCTTCCTTTAGAGGTCTCCTGAGTTTTATAGAGGGACTTATAGAATATAGATGTCTGAAGGCCAAAAGTTCGACCTCGCTGACTGTACTCTCGATCTCGGTCGCCTCAGAGGTGTCAACATCACTCTCAACACCATCATCGTCATCTAGCTCAACGTCATCCCGAGCAAACGATGGGGCACCACTTGGAAACCTCTGAACGAACTCAGCCCCTGTGACGGATGACAGAGGAATGGCTTCAAGGATCGGTGGAATAGCCAAACTTGGTACAATAATTTCAACCTCTGACAAAGAGGTTAATGTTCTTGAACTTTAGTGAGACGAGGCCCGGCTGGAAACCTCGGCTTGATCAGGGACCTGATCCTCCTGAGTGGAAAAGTCCATAGCCTCTTGAAAAGAGTCCACAGACATAGGGTCTGAGGTGGATGACTCAGACTCAGACATTGGATATGGCTCAGCTGGGACCTCTGCTTGGCTAACTGGTTCAGATGGTTCGGGTATATGACCTTCAGAGGTTGTGGAAAAATAGGCCTGAGGGGGAAAGCCTCTGCCCTATAAGCTTCTTCTTGGGCTCTTTCTACTTGTCTAATTTCTTCTAATACCTTCTCCCTAAGAGAGGGGAATTCCTCTAAGAGCTGGTAAAGGGGTCTGAGCATATGAGGCAGACCCTACACTTGTGACTCTCTTAAACAAATAATGTTGGTAATTTGACTAAGAATCAAAATTGGGTTTTTGAGCAAGAACAATGAATGAACAGTTCACCGAAAAACTCATAGGTTCACCAAAAATGATTAAGCTCGCCGAAAAATACAACGAATGGAAGAATAAGGCAGGAAAATAAAACAAAAGGAAAAAAAGGGGAGATAAACGATACCTAAGAATATTTGTGAAGAAGAAAGAGAGAGAGCTGCAAGAAAAAGCCACCAACAAGATCCTTAAGCAAGCCTTTATAGAGAGAGAAAGAGTTTCAGGCGGGGGAATGTAAAAATGAAGAAGAAAGAGAAGAAAGGGGTGGATAACCCTCAACACCTAATGCATGCGTCCCAAGGCCCATCATTGCCTTGGGAGCCCAAAGGACGGCTGACATCACATACTTCCCAGACATGACCCACGCTTTAGCAATTGACAAGTGTCAAAGGAACATTGACACAAGACAGAAGGACCTCGGAGTTGTAGTCCCCATAGTCACCTGGTCTCACATGTAACTAAGGGATGGGGGGTGATTGATATTCCCTGAATGTACCCCCTCGGCTCAGAGACGTCAACCTCAGCTATAGAGATGGCCGATGTTAGAGGGACCTTAGATCATCAACAAGCGGTCTCGTCCTAGGCAAGGTCAGCCACGGCCGATGTTGCTAGCTATCTCGGCAAGTGAGGTCACCATGAACCGGGGAGGTTATCCACCTGGTCTTCCAAGGATTGCAACCTCAGCTCGAAAGATGAAGATGATATCAATATCGTCTAGGGATCGGCCGATATTGCTCCTTCGCCACCACTACCTCGGCCCAGGTCAACATCATAGCTCAACATGTCTTACCTCGGCTCTCCCACTGAACCAAGTTCACCACCTTGTCCTCTTTCATGCCGAGGTTGGGACCATTCATGGATGGACGAGTTCTTATCAGCATATGCATTGATGGGAACATGTGTACACAATCAATTATAACCGAATCATTCCCCCCACGTAAGGGAATATTGAGGTCATCATTATCTACATGAGATCAGTCAGGTGTCATTCTCATACTGGTTTGATCCTCATACACATACTCATTGCATGCTTGGGGGGTACACTACACCCCCATGCACTATATATAGAGGTCATACTCTACCTTGAAAAGGATCCCAAAATTAGCAACCCTAGCTAAAATTGTCTAAATACACAGTAGAGAGAGAAAGCTTGAGAGATTGTATCTATGGCCATGAGAGCCCTCATACAGTGATATTAACCAGATACCTTCACAATGGACGTAGGCCTGATTGGCTGAACCACTTATATTCCAGTGTTAATCCTCTTCTCCTCACCTCCTGCTACTAAATACCCTTATACTGCCATTGTTGACATTAAATTAAGCTCACAAACACCTTGAAGGGTAGTGATGTTTCCAACATCATCAACCCCACCATTTACCCTCAAGAAAGACGAGGAAGGAGTTAGTGAGATTGTCAATCTAAAACATCACAAGATAATTCACACAAAAGACAAGCATAGAAGACAAAAAGAGGCATTATATTACAAAATGTTATAGATGTTTATCCAACAAAAGTAAAGTACAAAAATGAGATACATAAAGAGGGTATTGGATACAAATAGTCACCGTATTGAGTGACATCAGAGGGAAGGGCCTCAACATCGATAAGATGAGTCTCCTCAGTAACCAGAACAGGCTGATCTTCGGAAATGTCGGTGCCTTTAATGTTCATGTGAGACTCCACCTGGGCCAAAGCCTTGCAATCAGTGGGTCGTCTAATTGAACTGCCTTAAGAGAAGGACAGACTGAAGAGACAGCATCAGTAAACTTTCGGATGACCCACTGATAGGCCATCCTGATCCCCCTCTCTAAGTACTCAAGACCGAAGCCTTGAAACTGGTCTGAGAGTTTGTGGGCCTCCACATCATTGGCCTCGGCTTTTTTTACTACAACATCAAGCTCAGTCTTGAATTGAGACCCCAGGTTAATCAAGGCTTCATCCTTCTCTTTAATAAGCAAGTCCTTAGCCTTCAGGTCTGCCTCATGCTTTTTCATCAGTTAGTCCAGGACCCTGTTCGGTCCTTTCACTCTCTAACTCAGCCTTTACAGTCTCAATCTCAATCTGCAGCTCAGCCTCGTACTGGATAGCTCTCTTGGCGTCATGAAATTTTTGTTGGTTTTCAGCCATCCACTTAGTGGTCGAGGTAAAGGCACAGACAGACTATAGGAGGGAACACATGTTAAGAGGGGTCAAGGGAACAGTTCATGAAATACTGGAAAATCAAAAAGAGTAAAAAGAGAGGTACATGGGCTTAAGTGTGCAGACCATAATCATAAACCTTAGTCGGGGGCATCTTTGATAAGAAGTCATAGTCCGCGATCGAGGGAGCAGAAAACATCGAGGCCTTGGTTGCCCTCAGGTTGTCAATGAGAGAAGAAGGTTTAGCCTTCAGGAATGTTAAGTTCTGAGACCAATAGGCCCCCATACTGGAAGAGGAACCGGTCCCCTCAGATGCCTCCACCCTTGTCCTCGTCCTAGAATTCGACCGAGGGTCAACAAGGACTTCTGGCTCTTTCCTTTTATGACTATCGGTGGTCGGCTCAACGTATGTCGGCCCCATGGCCTTTGACTTCCTCGAAGCCTGCTGAGGCTCTTTACCTTTCTTCTTGCCCAGACCAGACAACAAGCTCGGGGCAGTCATTTTCCAAAGTTGGTCAGAGATATTTTCTGGACGACCTAAAAAGGAAACGATACATCAGAAATATACAGAGACAAAGATAATATAAAGAGAAAAAACTTGGAAAAAAATCAAAGATTGGGAAAAAAACTACTCACATAGTTCTGTCAAGGGGCCAATCCTCAAACCAACTTCTTTGAGGAATTGAGGGGTCATCAAATCTTCAAATTTTGTAAGTCCACCCTCTTTCCCTCGCTCTCTAAGATAATTAACGATGACCTTCTCCTCTAAGCTAAGTCCAGGGTCTGAACGCTCTTTCATTGAGGGATTAGACCATACCCTGGGTACCCTCGGACCATCTTCCATGGGCTCTCCCTAGGAGGGGAATTCCCAGTCCCCAGAGATAAAGAAAATCTTTTTCATGCAGTCATGATTGGAAGTCTGAGCCACATAGAGAAGCTTTTTGTCAGACTTCTTGGCCCCCAAATGGAAGTACTCAGTCTGTTTAGATGATGAGGTGATGTTGTAACATGCAAGGAATACATCGGCCGAGGGCTCGTCGGTAAATGAATTCTTCCAAAGCGAGATGTAGCCAAGAATAGTCCTCCATGAGTTGGGGGGAAGCTGAGAAGGGGTAACCCCAAGGGCAGACAAGATACTGACTACAGAAGGGTGTAGAGGGAACCTAACACCGACCCTTAACATCTCCTTATAAATAGCAATCTCTCCCTCGACACCCTCGAAGACTCTCTCAGATTCAGTGGGGACCCTCATACTTATGTTGGGATGTATGACAAAGAGATTCCTCCATACTAAGAGATCACGGTCTTTAACTGGCGATACGTAAGTCGAAGTAGTTGAAGTGTCAACTTGACTATCATCACCCTTAGAGGAGCCCTCATTGTCGTCCTCATCTCTCTCGTCCCCAGATCCCCCATTCAGTGGGGGACCATCGGGAAAGGCTACCTGAAATACAAGTGGGGACAACTCTATTACTGGGATAGCCTCAGAAGTTGATGTGCCCTCGGCCTGTCGGCCTGGGCTCAGACTGGATGTCTCCCCCCTCCCAAAAGGTCTAGCACCTGACGGTGACGATGCTCTCTGATCCATTTCTCCCTCGCACGATTAACTCTCGGTTGAACGACCAAACGATCCGCAGGACTCTATGGGAAAAATAGGTCGTACCCAATTAGGGTTGGCCCCTCGTCTTCTCTCATCCTCTTCCTCTATTTGTCTAATCTCTGCGAAGAACTTCTCTCTTAGGTATGGGAACTCCTTAGCTAAATCATAAAGCCTCCTAAGCATTAAGGGGAAGATCCTACACTTAAAAGAATTTGGCTAAGCTAATTACAAAAAATTTTGCAGTTGACCAAGCTGGACTTTTGGATTAAAACTAAGGAAATCAAGGGTTTTAATCAAGAACACTCAAGAACAAGTAGTCGGAGAAGAATGCCGAAAAGTTATGAAACAACCAAAGAAAAATCCAGCCCTACAGGCCTAAAATAGTCGAAGTGTTAAAAAATAATGGAATATAAAGAGTGCACTAGGACAGAGGGATTACATGATAAAGAACAAGCGAGACTGCCAAAGTTCGAAACGATGATATTGTAGAAATGGCATGGAGCTGGTGAGAGGCTAGAGAGAGAGAGTGCAGGCACGAAGAAGAAGAAGGCGAATAAACATCAAAAAATTATTTAAATACATTTCTAATGAGTGGGCCAACTAACCAAGGCAAAACATGGCCCACGAGGAGGGCATCATTAGGGCACAAAGTCCCAGGCCAAGTGTGCAGCCGCAACGCCTTGGAAACTGGAACGACAGTAGATATTTGCCAAGGTGTCACATCAGCTTGACAGGTGTCACTCACCAAACTGATCATACGCTTATCTCAAAAGCAACACTATCCCTCAACCATCTCAACAATATCGATGTCTAAGGGCTGGGGGTGATTGATATACCCACATATACCCTCGGCTAGGCCGAGGGTGTCCTCCACCCGGACGAGGCCAAGATCTCTCATCATATATCAAACGATCCTCCAAGGGGCCAACCCTTCACCAGGCTCAGACGACCCCTCAAGGGGATGACCCCTCATCAAGCTCATATGACCCCTCAAGGGACCGACCCCTCGTCAGGCTCAGATGACCCCATAAGGAGCCGACCCCTCATCAGGCTCAGATGACCCCACAAGGTGCCGACCCCTCATCAGGATCAGACAACCCCACAAGGGGTTGACCCCATCATCATGGTCCATACGACCCTACGAAGGAACGACAGTACGAGGCATGCATTATCCTAGGCTCACTGCTAGCAGGAACTTTTCCCTCGGCCTCATATCATAGGCCGAGGGTGATATCACCACAATGCGTGATTGGGAAGATGCGTGGGACAGTGTGCGTGGGGCTCATATGGCACGTGGAAGACCGTTATAACAATATCCCCCTCACGTGAGAGAATATTATGTCATCATTAAGCACAGGTGGCACCTCTAGGTGTCAATGGGGGATTGTCTAGATCCTAACTCACATGAACCATGCATGCTTGGGGGGTACACTACACCCCCCAAGACCTATATATACTTATCACCTACAACCCTGCAAAGGGATCGATAATTTTGTAACCCTAGCTAAAACTCTTCTTGTACACATAGTAGAGAGAGAGATAGAGAGAGAGTGGGCTTATGTTCATTGTTTCCAAGGCCATTAGTGCCCATACTTAATGGATTACACACTCACAGTGGATGTAGGCCTAATTGGCTGAACCACTATACATCATTGTCTTATTCCTCTTATACGCATCCCCTTCTATACAGTTACACATATACATCTCCATGGCTGCCATTGTTATTACTGTTTGAGCTCATCACCACTTACCTGGTGGTGCTAGATTTCAACATCATCAATTCCCCACATAGAAAAGGGCCAAGGCGACGTGATTAGAGATAGTTCTACTCTTGAGTATTTATAGATCACTACAAATTTTTGACATTTTTTGCATCTTTTCGCATAGTTTGCACAATGTTTTTTCATGTTTGTCCAGTAATACCCTCGAGTGGCCACTCTCTTTACTAAGGATCTTCCTACTAAATGAGCTCCACATGATCCTTCATGCACTTGTTTAATCAGGTCCTTGCCTTTACTTAATGAACATATCTCAGTAATGATATTATGAATCCTCTTCTGAATAGGATTCCTCTTTCTAGGACATATATCATCGCTTTATACCTAAGCCTCTTTGCCCCATCCTAGTTGGCCAGGATTGTCCTGTGTTCCAGATAAGCTTTGATGGGGTCCATTCATGATGGACCTAGGTCTACCTCTATTGCCAACATAAGTGCAACTGCTCAGACGTTCTCAGTATTTGGTATTCTAACCATCTGAACAATCAAAATTTTTTATAACATCTTTGTTTTTGCCAACTAATTCACCATTGATTCTTCCCTAGATTTGTAAATTCCAATGATTTGATTCACTATGATCTAGGAGTCGCTATGCGCTGATAACTACTAGGCATCAAGTGATAATTCCATCACCAAACCTACTATGAGAGCTTCATATTCAGCCTCATTGTTAGAGGCATCGAAGATGAATTTTATGGCATACTCACCATAGATACCATATCGTGTTATGATAATGAGGCATGCCCCACTTTCATTAGTCCATAATGCGTCGTCTACGAATAGTTTCCAAATCGATGGATCTTTTCCAAAGCCTCCTTCCATTAACTGTCCATTTTTGAATATTTTCCTTATATGCTTAAGATCACGAGCTTGTCTATCTTTATTGATTGAGTAGTATGGATCACCCATTATGCTATCTTCTATAGAAGTTTGCCCAGTAAGTAGGATTCTTGAGCTCTCTCCAGGAGGAGTTTGCTCTACTGGCTAGATCATTGAGCTCTCTTTCATGGAAATTTGTGTGGCTTATTTTTGGTAGAGCTATCTTTTGTGAAAGTCTACTACTCTACTCTGCCAATTTTTCTTCATCAGTAAACTCCGTTATAAAGTTGTACACTGATTGGCCTTCAATAGTTGTTCTGGTCTCATAGTCGATGTCGTATTCTCCAATTTCAACTGCCCAAGCCATTAATCATCCTGAATTCTTAGTCTTTTGGACAGCTTGACATAGAGGGAGGTTCATATAAATGATAATGGTGTGCCCTTAAAGATATGGGTCCATTCTTCTTGATGCTTAAATTAGAAACAGATAATTTCTCCAGTCTAGGGTACCTAATTTTTTCCACTCGATATGCCTTGCTAGTGTAACGAACCATTTTTTGTTCTCCAACTTCTTGCCTCACTAGGGTCGAGCTGTCAACTGATTCTGAAATCGCTAAGTCTAAATAGAGTTTTTTAACCTTAGATTGGCCTAGGAAACAGTGGTGAAGATCCCAGATATTTCTTCAATTCTTTAAATGTTATCTCGCATTCCTAGTTTCACTCGAAGGACTTCCTCAAAATTTTAAAGAATGGGTGACATCTGTTTATTGTTCTAGGCACGAATTTGTTCAGGGCAGCCACTCGTCCAGTTAATCTATAGCTGTCTTTCTTTCTTTTGGGGGATTGCATGTCGATTAGCGCTTTAATATTATATGGATTTAATTGTATAACTCTTTGGTTAACTATAAATACCAGGAACTTCTCTTATTTGACCCCGAAAACACATTTTGCAGGGTTCAACTTCATTTGACATTTTTCCAACTGGTCAAAAGTTTGCGCCAGATCATTAATGTGGTCAAATAATTTTTACTTTTCTTCACATGTCATCCATATACACTTCTATATTTTTTTTGATCTGATCCTTGAAAACATTGTTCACCATCCTTTCGTATGTTGCCCTTTCATTTTTCCATCAAAAAAGCGTAGCATTATAATAATGCGTACCACGACTCGTGATGAATGAATTATTCTATTGATCCTTAGGCTTCATCTTTATATGGTTTTACCATAAATAAGCATCCATGAAGCTGAGGAGCTCGTGAACATTTATGGTATTTACCAGTTGGTCAATCCTTGGTAACGGATAGTGGCCCTTTAGGGAAGCTTTATTGAGTTCGGTGAAATATACGCACATGCGCGACTTTTCATTCTTCTTTAACCATTTCGATGTTTGAAAGTCATTCTAAATACATCACATCCTTAATTAATTCCTCTCTCCCCAACTTATCCACCTCTTTCTGGATTTCCATGTTCTTCTCCTAAATGAACACACAACATTTCAGCTTTACTGGCTTTGCGTCTTTTATTATGTTGAGCTAATAGAAAATGAATCTCGGATCTATGATTAACATATATGCATAGCTCCAGATGAACACATTCCTTCTCCTTCTCAATAACTCATCTAATTCTTTCTTGAATACAGGATCAAGTGATGAGTTGATCAGGACTGTCCTTTTAGTACCTCGAATGTACATTCTCATCCATGACAAAGAATAGAATCTTTTCTGTCCAGTAGATTGGTCATTCACCAGTCTGGAGTTGCATCTCTATCGTGGCCAAAGATAACACCTTCTTTCCTAAAAATCCTATAAGAGGCCTATGATATGCCTCCAACTTCATATCTTTCATCTTGAGGTTCTAAAAATAATTGTAATATAAGACATTAGTTGAAATGCCATTATCCATTAATATCCTGGCCACCTTACATTCATGCACCACAATTATGATGACCAGAGGGTCATCATGCAGATAAATCACACCTGACAATTCATCCTTTGAAAAGCCCATAATGACGCGATCTCTATGTACTTTCCTAGGACAAGATGCGGTAGGGCCAATTAGGTCAAGCTATCTGATATGGTTAAAAGACTTTACCTTATTCAGATATGCCTTTACTTTTTCTATCCCATGACGTCTTCGACATCGCCTCCTACTATAAAATTACATCCAAAAGAGATCATATTTACCTCATGCACCGTCTCTGTGGGTTTTTTTGGGCAGGTTAGGATCATCTTCAGAGTCATCCTCTCGCCCTTTTTTCTTCTCATCAATTTTCTTGCTTGGGGACTTTAATTATATCCTTGGTTAGAACTCATCCCATCTATCAAACTAACCATCATAGTCAATGAACTTTGTTAGGTTACCTCACCTGAATAAGAATCTCAGTCTCATTCTTCAGTGATAGGCAGTTGTCTATATTATGATTGTGATCTATATGGAACTCGCAATACTTGGTTTTTTCTCTCCTGTTGGAAGGAGATCACATCTTTCCTGATCACTTTAGTTCATTACTTCACTGAATCTCCTCGAGGATGGGATGAACCCTTACATTTAACCGGGTAAACTCGTAAAATCTCTTTGGACTTTTAGGTTACCTACTCCTTCTGAGATACTTCTTCTTGAAGACCTTGTCGGTGTCCTCTTTAGAATGACCAAACTCCTTCGCTGTTATAGCTTCTTCGGCTATCATAATCTTACCATATTTTTCCTGTAGTTTGGATATAATGTTGGCTGGTTCTTTTGATAATTTCTAAAATAGCATCTTAGATCATAATGCGCTTATAAGTGTTGCAATCGTCGTCTTCTCTTCGTAGTTCATGAATTTTAACTTTTTAGTGTTGAACCTGGCAATGAATACTCTGGTCATCTTATTTTCCCTTAATGGATGATCATCAAATGGGTGATCCGTTTGTCTAGCCTTATGCCAAAGCAGAAGTTTTTAACAAAAAGATCGGCTAGCTATCGAAAGTTATAGATCTGACCTCTTGGTAATCCATTGTAATAGATTTGCGTTGATATAGTAAGTGTGCTGGAGTACATGCGGCAATGCATATCATTGAGAACAGAGTAAATATCTTAGTTAGCCTAATATTTCTCTATGTGCTACTCTGGATCATACATGCTATCATACTTGGGAGTGATGACCGGTGGTTTGAACTTCGCAGGTGTTTTGTAGCTCACGATAGATGATGTGAATGGGGATCCTTGCATAAAACCTCTCTACAGGGGATTGTTTTCCTTTATTATTTTGCCTAAGTGATCCTCTAACCACTAAACAAATCCTCTTTAGTGCTAATTCTCCTTTTGGGCCCTAATCTTCATAGTCTTATCTGCTCATCCTGGCTCTCGAATGATCTCTCTTCTATGGAAGTCTACTCGGTTCTAGCCATTCCTCATACGTTTGATCTGGACTTGTGTCCAGGCTCAATCCTTTAGGTTTCATCTATGTATTCTTTGAGCCCCTTGCATTGATGGGACCTTTCATCCCTTGACCCTAAATGGTCAAATGGATACCCTCTGCTTAGTCTTTTCAAAACACTTTTACGCTCTAGGGAATAATTCTTCTTATAACCATGCGTATCTGTTCAGGTGGTGGATACGGCTCCCGGGCTATAATATCCATCATCATATCTGGGTCCATTTTCCCTAGATTCGCTAGCTTCCCTTCATCGGCTCCATTCTATTCACTTGGGATTCTCCACAACCCTCTCACGGTACATATGCCTCTTATCTCTGTGTGGACCTAGAGGAGGCATTTATTGCCTTCATATGAGGTTTCCACCCTTGGCCAGGGTGGTCAAATAGTCATTATGCCTCCTCTATCTAGTCAAGATGCTCTATGTTAGTTAGTTTACACTTTCTTGCATAGCCTCTTGGCCCTTGGCCATGCTCCATAATATCTTCTATAGGTTGTTGATGCCTATGGGGTTAGAAGGTGAAGTTTCTTCCACGACCCTGTTGCTTTCTGGGTTCTCCCTCATTCTCACGGTAACAGGGCGTGTGGGGAGAGACAAGTTATGGGCTGATGAAATTGGGTCTTTATATTAGTGGAAACAACAAAATTGTGGACAAAGACGTATATAGGGAATCGAGGAGTATTAGGAGAAAATATTAGTAGGAAGGAACAATAGTCCTGTAAATACTTTCCCACAGACGACGCCAATCTCTTAATGCCTAAAATTGGTGTATGGGTTTATGTCCTAGCTAGATATATTAATCTTAGATTCACAACAGATAAATAGAGATCAATTATAGTAACATGGGTTTTAGAGTAGCAATACTAGAGATGGGATGAGAGAAAAAAGTAGAAGCAACATTTACGTTGTTCAACCCAATGTGGATCCTATATCCACTAGTTTGGCAGTTGTATTAGATTTGGAAGGTTACATCTATAGAAGGATGGATCCTCACAAGTTTGTCTCTCTCTCACTCTCTATAATACAATAGTACAATAATGGTTAATCTCTCGATATCCTTTCGGGAGGATCATGCGTAATATTTATTCCTGATATGTGTGGTTCTAGAGAGAGAATATACTGGAGGCAAAAAGAATGTGGGGTGACTGGTGGTTGCCTTTATAGATTAGGTATGTACATCTTTTTACATAACTTTAAGGAAATGAGTTATGGGTACCCAATGCCCATCACTGATGAGGGAATCATTATCCTTATACTCCTCATACTCATCTCTTGAGTGCTAATGATGTCATTCTACTAATAGATAGCCACCCATGTATGGTGTATGTGGGTTATGAGTTGGTTGGATTAAACTGATTGACTGTCATATTGAGGCGACTAGAATGTACTGGACGACCCCAATGGAACCTAAGCCGACCTCATTATCTGATTATAAGAAATGTCGTTGTCTTAAAAATGGTCGTTTAAACAAACCATATTTTATGGTACAATAATGGTTCCTAAACAGAATGAAAATAAAGGATGTGTGCGGAATTATTGATCTTAATAAGCGTGTCCAAAAGACAGGTTTCCTTTGACGATAATTGATCAAATGGTAGATCCAACAGCAGGGCATGAGTTAACGAGCTTCATGGATGATTATCTATGTATGAAGGTGATGCTAAGAATATTTCCTTCAGAACTAACAAAGGTACTTATTTTTACAAGGTAATGTCTTTAGGCCTAAAGAATTCTAGGACCACCCACCGAAGTCTGGTCAATTAAATGTTCTAGGACCAGATTGGGAAAATGAAGGAATTCTATATCGATGACATACTAACGATAAGTCCAAGAAGCATGTGGATGACCTGGAGAGAACTTTTGATATAATGGGTCGATATAAAATAAAATTAAACCCAACTAAGTGTGTGTTCAGTGTTGGAGTTGGAAAGTTTCTGGGGTTCATAGTCAATCAGAGGGGCATTGAAGCCAATCCAAACAAAATAAAGGCACTCGTCGACATAAAGACACTAATGAACATCAAAGACTTTCAAAGGATGACAATCCAAGTTACAGCGCTTAATAAAATTTATCTCATGAGTGACTGGAAAATGTTTGAAATTTTTCAAAATCTTATGAAAAGTGTTCGCCCAGGATGAAGATTGTGAGAAATCTTTTCAAGAGGTAAAGGCCAACCTTGGCTCACTGATGATCCGATCTTGGTCCATTTATGGGGAGAAGTTTTGTCTTTATCAGTTTGTCACTGAGTCGGACATCAGTGCAATTATTGTTAAAGACGACAATGGAATTTAAAAGCCAGTATATATCAATAAAAAATCATTGCAGGGGGCGATACGAGGTACCCAAAGATGGAAAAACTTACAAATGCCTTAATTCAAGCATCAAGAAATATGAAGCCCTACTTCCTGGCTCAAACGATGGTAGTCCTCACTAACACACCTCTCCAGCAATTCATCCATAAACCAAAGAAATTGGGTAGATTAATGGCTGAGTTGGGTGAGTTTGATATCGTCTATCAGCCTAGAAGTGCAATCAAAGGGCGTACATTATTGAATTTTATGGAGGAATTCACCTAGGAGTTGGTAGATGAAAATGAAGTGGAAGTAATGCTTGAAACCCTAAAAGTTTTCAAAAACTCATAAAATAATATAGATGAGAGTATTACAGCTAACACCACAGTTGGTGTCCTAGTTTAGATTTGTTGTTGAAGGGAGGTTCTTACCGAGAGACCTTTCTCATCGAAGATGACAATATGGAGTTTATATATTGACAACTCATCCTGCGTGATAGGAAGCGGGGCAGGGTTAATAGTATTTGCTCCATATGAAACTAATATTAGTATGCCCTCATGTTTAGTTTTGAGGCATCCAATAATAAGTCAGAGTATGAACCTTTACTAGTAGGGCTAAAAATTGCCAAAGCATTATGTGTCAGCCAAATACTAGACCGTAGTGATTCATATATGGTGGTAAACCAAATCCTCTGGACCTATGAGATAAAAGAGGATAAAATGCCTAAGTTACTTTGCCAAATTAAAGACAACACTGGGAAGATTTCAGGGGTCGACATAAAGAGAATCTTAAAAAATTGAGAATGGGAGAGCAGATGCACTCACGAGGCTCATATCAACCAAGAGAGCAGAGATCCATTGAACTATTCCAATGGAAATACTCCTAAACTAAGCATAGAAATAAAAGAATCTGACACCACAAAATGTTTTAATTTGAACTTGGGACCATCTTGTATGGACTCGATCATTGAATATCTGAGGGATGGGAAACTCCTAGAAATGAAAGTTGATAGTAGAAAGGTACGATACTGAGATACTAAGTTTACTATTGTTGGAGATGTGTTATACAAAAGGGGTTATCTTCTTCCCCCCTTGAGGTGTGTACACGTAGCAGAGGTAAACTATGTTCCTAAAGACATACACAAAGGAACTTGTTCAAGTCATATCAGGGGTTGATCTTTGGCAAAGAGGATTGTCATTTCGGATAATTATTAGTCGAACCTTTCTATGGATGCGACTGAGTATGTCCTCAAGTGTGACAAATTCTATTTCTTTTCTAGCATACACAATAAACCCTCTCAATTTTTTTCTCCCATCTCGTCCCCTTTAACTTTTGCAATTTGGGGTATTGATTTGGTTGGCCTCCTATCGAGATAGAAGGGCAACTTTAATTTATTAATTATCGTGATCGATTATTTTTAGAAAGGAGTAGAAGTTGAGTCTATGGTAACCATTCTAGAAGAAAAATGTTTTAGATTTATTTGGCGGAACATTATTTGCCGATATGGTCTCCCTAATACCCTAATATCGGATAATGGAAAACAGTTTAAGAATAAGTCCCTAGTAGCTTACTGTGAAAGGGTCAGCACCAAGAAAATCTTCTCCATGTCAGGCAGACAACAAATGAATGAGCAAACAAAAGTAACGAACATGATGGTATTGGCTGGAATAAAAAGAAATCAAAATAAGCAAAAGGGAAATGGGTTGATGAATTGCACAGTGTGCTATGAGCATACCCGAGAATCGAGAGGATGCCGACAGGTGAGACTCACTTCATGTTAAAATATGGGTCAGGGGTTGTTATCCCAAGTAATATAGGGTTTCCAAGTCATAAAGTCCAAACATATAACCCTGAAGTGAACTTAGAATAGAGGAAAATCGACTTGGACCTCATTTAAGACCGAAGAGAGGACGCGACAATAGGAAAATTGGCGTACCAATAAAGAGCCCCCAAATTTTACAACAAGAGAGTCATGTCTCTGCTAATAAAAGTGGAGAATCTCGTATTCAAGAAGTTTATTTAAAAAACTAATAAGTTTTATCCTAGATGGAATGGGCCTTACAAATTCAATGAGGAAGTCGTCCCCGTCACATATCGGCTGGAAAACCTTGAAGGGGAATCATTTTCTAGACCATGGAATGAAAATCGTTTAAAAAATACTACCAATGAATATCTCCATTGTAGTATCTTGAAAATGATTATTTGTTATGTATTGGAAGCTTGTAGAAAGAAATTTTTAATGTAATGAGGTGTTGTCTCTTATCTACGAATTGTATCTTGTGAATGACATGCACACTCGTAATATTTGTCTCTCAGAAGTACGAGAGTGTTTTGGAGTCGTGTCTCCGAGACATGCCTCGTTAAAAACCCTTGGAGGTGGTAAAATTTAATTATCATTTGATTATCGTAAAACTTAAACATCATTTTATTATGAATAGTTAAATATTAAATCTCTATCTCGACGGTAAGAGAGTATGTTGGAGTCTCGTCTCTAAGGCATATATCGTTAAAAACACTGGATGGTGGGAAAAAATAAACTTCATTTTTTATTGTGAAACTTAAACATTATTTTATGGTGAATAGTTAAATGTTAAATCTCTCTCTCGACAGTAACAGAGTGTGTTTGAGTCTCGTCTTAAAGGCATATCTCAATGAAAACCCTGGGAGGTGGGGAAAATTGAACATCATTTGGTTTTGGTGAAACTTAAACATCATTTTATGGTGAACAGTTAGATGTTAAACTCTCTCCCGGTGGTACGAGAGTGTTTTGAAGTCTCTTCTCCAAAACATGGCTCATTAAAAACCCTAAGAGACAGATAAAATAAAAATCATTAATGTTATGGTGAGACCTAAACATCATATAACATAGTTAATCTAAAAGGAAGACTTTACACTTTGCAAAATTAACGTAAAAAAATTGCAAAAGAAATAAGGAAAACTGCATTAAAGGAAAATACGAGTTACAGATAATCATAGTTCAAGAAGTTGATATGAAAATGACCACTACAAGTTAAGGGAATAAGAGACCACAAATGGTCGCCCAAAGAAGAAAAAACATAAAACATTTAGGTATCGTTTGCAAAGACATTGGTGATTGGGGCTTCAAGGACAAGTAGATCCTCCTCTTGAATAGTTATGGTGGCATCTTGAGCACCAACCTTCCCTTCTTCTTTGACCATATGGGTTGTCTCATCTCCAGCGGCCCATTGTCCAGCGGCACCAGCATTGTCCAAATTTCCTTGAATATCCTGAAAAGTAATGATTCTTTCAGGATCATTAAAACTAAAGGATTTGAGATCCTCATCCATCTTAGTATACTTGGTGATGAGATCTAATAACTTTTTCACCAATCATCTACATGAAAATTTTGCCCCCATTTAAGATATTTAACGGCATAACTAAAAAATTCTTCAAACTCCATAAATTCGACTACATCTTTAGCAATACCCTCTATTAGATGGTCACTCTCAGAGTCCTTTTGCTTTTTGTGGTTATCCTTCAAATAAAATATTTGAGTCATGTAGTTCTTCCTCAAGGTATAAACCAGAGCCTCTGAGTCTCATTGTCATGAGTAACCTTCTGGTCAGTAATCTCCTTCTTCAAGTCAGACACCTAAGATGCCAACTCTTCAATAAGACTAATCTTAGGTGTAAGGACAAAAATTTCCAATTGAGTCCATTGTAGTTTTGGCTCAATTACGGACAAAAACATTTGAGCCATAGGATAGATTCCATGTGTATCCATCCAAGTCTATGACGTGTTTGTTGAAGACATAGCGACCAGATTTGTAAAGCTTCATCATTACCGAGTTTCTGGTGCTTCGTTTCTACGTCATCAACTTGAAGATTCCATAGTCTCCAAAAGGTATAAATGCAATTATATATATATATAGAGAGAGAGAGAGGGAGACTTGGAATAATTTTGTAATGGGTGTAAATTTATTTTAAAATGAATTTTATTTTCAGAAAGAATGTTTAGAACTTTGAATAAAAAGTTTTTGGGCTTAATATGTAAAATTTGCTCATTCTCACATTTCGTTCTAATGAGAATTTCGTTCGAACGAGTTTGTCGACGAGTTCTCCCTTATGGCCACTAACTTTTTGTTAGAAATGAAGTTCGAATAGAAATCTCGATTGAACGAGATTTCTGGCGGGAATTATTTTTGGCAGTTTTCTCCATGTTCCCACTAACTTTTTCCCACATTTTATATGTGTGGGAACCAACCTTTTTTAGAGAACTTTTGACACACTTTCAGAGAGAAATTTTGAGAGAGAATTTCCAAAATCAAAAGTTCATGTTTTTGTGTCTTTAAGCCTTTATGAATTAAATTCTTCCAAAACACATACACCCATCAGTTTATGTTTATTCCAAGTTCCTATATATATATATATATCTTGCTTGGAGTTTGTTTGGCACCGGGTTCTACTCTACCGTTTGAAGAGTTGTTTAGGTTTGCTTTTACATCTCAAAGAAGAAGAAGCTCTAGTTTTGCTGCGAAATCCTCACATGGTGAAAGGCACCATGTGTGGTTGATGGTTGCTTGGTCTCAATTGCTAGAATCCAAGGTTCTAGTGGACTCCGAGATTATTTTCTATGCGGAGGTGTTTACAAGAAGGGGCATCAAGGCTTGGAAAGACTCAAGTTTGTGGCGTAAGTATTCATGTCTTGAAATTTTAAATTCCATACTTTGTGAATTTCTTAGGCCAGGGTCGTCCGAGGTTTTTTCCCAATTTGGGTTTTTCCTCGTACATCGTCGTGTAGTGGTTTGTTTATTTTATCTTTTGCACAATTCACCATTAGATGCATGCTTAGGTAAAAAGATAAAATTTAGTTTAAATCACTACTTGTTTAATTTGGTATTAAAATTAATTGGGTGAAATTTAACTTAATTTAATCAAGTCGTATATTTAATTTGATAATTTAGTTTGGCCTAATTTGGGAATATTGAAAATATTGCGTAGGCAAACTTTAGGACTTTTGTTAAATTAATTTCGAGCTAAAAGTAAATTTCTCGTATTTTACTTTAAGTGTTATTTTTTTTTTTAGAAAATCTAAAATTTGGTTTGAATGAATTTTGTGTGTGTGTGTTTTCCCCATTATTCACTTCTTTAGGATTAATTTTAATTTTGTTTTTAGAAATTAAAATTTGTGTGTAAGTTAATTTTTCATCTTTTTAAATAAAAGAAAATCAAATAAATTTTGGAAAATTAAATTGTTACCATCCTATTCCGCACCTTAAGGAAATTAAAATTTTAAAATTTTAAAATTGGGATCCTACGTTCCCATCAAGTGGTATCAGATCTGGAGTGTTAATTTATTGGGTTTAGGTCATTTTTAATATTTTTGGTTAAAAATGAAATTTTTCCCATTTTAAAAATTTCCTATTTTCGATGGTTCTAATTATGCATATTGGAAAGCACGTATGCGTTCGGCTTTTAGCGCTATAGACGAGAGGGTTTGGTTATCCGTAGTTAATGGTTGGTCCCTACCTACTTGTTTAATAGAGAATGGGCATGTTCCCAAACCCATTGAGCGTTGGAGTGAGAACGAACTTAAATCTGCAAATTACATTTCCCGAGGTTTAAATCCCTTGTTTATCACGGTCACACCGGATGAATTCCGACGTATCATGACGTGTGAAACCAATATGGAAGCTTGGGATATATTACAACTCACTCAGGAGGTAACAAGTGTCGTTAAAGCTTCTGAACTCCAAAACCTCACCACTCAATTTGAAACCCTCAAAATGGATGAAAGATAAACATTTGATGAGTTTTATGCTAGACTCTCCTATATAGTAAATTCTTCATTTAATTTAGGAGAGAAAATACCCGATGACCGAGTTATAAAGAAAATTCTTAGGTCCCTACCTGATAGATTTATCCTTAAGGTGACCGTGTTAAATTCTTTACCCACCTTACACTCTACGAAACTTTAGGAACTAGTAGGTGATTTTCAAACCTATAAACTAGATATGTTCCCCTCCAAAACCAAAAAGAAAATTGATAAGTGCATTGCTTTGAAAGCCCGTAAGGAGGTAAAACAAGTTGTGGATGACAAGAGTGATAGTGACTCGGAAGATATGGCTATGTTTGCTACGAAGTTTCATATATTTATTAAATTTAACAAAGATAAATTTAAAAATGAATTTGAGAAATTTGAAAAATCTAAGCATGACAAAACCGAAAAGATCCCTAAAACTATTAATGAAAACCTTAATAAGAACGAGTCAAATATGTGTTATGATTGTGAAGGTTATGGACATAGGGCTTTTAAATTCCCCACTAAACTAAGTAGAGAGGGTAAGAAACCTATTTCATACAATGCCACCCTTAGTGACAGTGATAAGGAGGAGGGACCCAAATCTCCCATTGAGCACAACTTTATCGCGTTCCGGCTAGTCATGTTAGTGAGAGTGAGATATTATCCGACAGTGATAACTTAAAATATGACACTTTCGAGGCCTTTGTTTGTAAAGATATAAAATATAATGGTAGTGAGAGCAGAGAAGAGAGAGAGAGAAAGTGAAAGAGAAAATGAGGTTGATGTGAGTGAACGTCAATTTGCATTTCAAGAAATATATGCCGAATTAATAAAATTAAAAAGGGAAAATTTGAAGTTAGAAGCGAGTTTAAAAGAGCGTGACATGGTCGCTGATGAGAGTGTGTTAGTTGCTGACCTTAGGACACGAGAGAGAGCTCTTCGAGAGAAGGTTAAGTATATAGAAGGTGAGAGAGATAGCCTTAAGGGCTTAATGGAATCCTTGAAAATGGTCTCGCGTTTGAAAGGCGCAATGTTTTATTAGAGTCTCATATTTCAGAGTTATAAAATAAATTTAAAGACTTTAGTAAAGTCAAATTTGATTTGGAGTGTCGTTCGAAGAAATTAGATAAAATATTAGGAACGGTCAAAATTAAAAATGACACTTGTGATTTTGGCTTCGATACTTGTAATGAGTCAACTCATAAAGCCAAATCCATTGTTTTAAAAGAATCACCTAGGAAAACTTTTGTAGATCATTCCTTAGGTAAGTATTTTCGCCATGTCTTTAGGTGATCTCATTGTGGTCGAAAAGGCCATCTTAAGAAATTTTGTTTTGATCTTAAAAGATTTTCTAGAAAATCTCCACGTAAGGCAATGGTAGCCAAGATTCCTTTAACCCGAGATCGTCATTTATCATTAGTTTGGGTTGGGATATCCGACTTGGTAGATTTACAAGATAGGATTTTTTATTCTCATTTACTTTTACATGATACCTCACTTGTTAAATTCAAAGGTTGAATATGTTAGTTATTTGCATACTCTAGCTTTTATTGTTTCATATCATATATCATTGCTAGGTGTATACATGTTTAGTCATTTTCTAGTAATTAATTTATTTCATATCACATGCTAGAAATTATGACTTGTTTATCATTTGTATTATATTTATTTGAGTTTACATTAAATGAAAAATTCAAAAAGATTTTTTTTTGTGATTTGTGTTTGTTTTATGAGTTATTTAGGCTTATCGAAAAATACAAATGGTTTTTTTTTTTGTGTAAATATTTTTGTTTAGTAAAAATTTTGAAAAACTCAAAAAGATTTTTGTTTTTGTGCGTATTTTAGTTCGCCACACTTTATGTGGCATATACTTGTGTTTGAATTCCTTCTTTTTTGCTTCCATATGGCTAGAACTATTGGTTAAGATTGCAATCCTTAAAATGTTCTTTGCCATACCTACATGAAGTAGTTGAATTTTGCACTACTTAATGGATTCTATTTTTATATGCCTCTTTTCACACATGCATGAGCTCATTTGAAATTTAAATGTCACGTGTATATTTGATCTTTATAAGGTGTTCTCCTCCCAATCTAGTCATCTACATATTTTATTACCTAGGAGGACTTGTGCATGATAAATACGTTGCACGTGAGATTTATGTGATATAAAAAATTGTTATTTGAATGTGCACGGGGAAGGTCTCTGAAAGGAAATTCATCCTTTGTGAGTAAGACACCGTTGATTATGGACCTAAAAGAAATACGTGTTCCAAAGGCCTAAAAGAAAAATATGGCATTACAAGAAAAATAATTTGCCAAGGCCTATTTTATTTAGTTGATATAGTCATTCCATAATCAATATGCTTATTTTGAGGGAGTTTGGATGATATATCAACGGTTTTGCACAATGTCTATTTATCCTACTTGCATTTTTATTGTCATGACTTTTTTGGTTTATAGAATCATCAAAATTCTAGGCTTATGTCCATTGTGTATATTTGTTCATTGAGTTCAATTTATATTTTCACATGAGGATATATCTAAATGTGATAAAGTTTTGCAATCAAATGAGAACTCCGTGAACATGTTTTAAGTGATTGGGTCGAAATTTAATTGTTACTAGTTCACACCCCTACACTTCCATTTATCACCTGTATTTGGACACATTTTTTCCATAGGAGTGTGAAAATCTTAATGTATTTTGTGTCATGTGTGGTGTTTATTCATATATATATATATATATATATATATATATATATATGCGTGTGCATTAGTGATATTCATTATGTCTACATATATATGGTAATGCTTTTCTAGTCTTTGTTTGTATTTTAGCTAGTCCACCTATACTTTAATTCATAATTGGTATCTAACTGGTTGCAAAATGTTTGTTTGATATCACATGCTTAGTCTCCTATGTTTCAATTTGATATTGTTTTGTTCTCATCATAGTTAGCATCCCTTATTCTTTCTTGGATTAGTTATTGTCTATTGTTGCCCATATTTTTCATGTCCTTAAAACTTTATGCATCTTAGTTGTACTTGTTTTCCCATATATATATCCCTTGTGTAGTTTTTAGGGGGGAGAGAATTTATACTTAATTCTATTAGTGAAGATACGAGTATTTTATTGATTCTATCACCTTTGTCTATTCCTGAAAAAAAAGGGGAGAATGAAAGGGGAGAAATGGTATATATTCCTATTATTATCGTATCTTAGTTTGGGAGTTTTAACTTAAGGGGAGACGTCTTTCTAAGTATGTCTTTGTTAAATAAAAAGGGGAGAATAATTTAGGGGGATTATTTAATTTCATTGTATTTAATTATTTGGTATTCCCTATGCGTTTAATGTTTGCTTAAGCGTGCAGGAATTTTTTTTCTAAGTGGCAACTTTCATCGGCAAAGCTATTTAACCTAAGTTATCTTTGATTTCAAACTTCTTATTTTTATTTTTGGGTGGGAATTTTTTGAGTCTAGTAGAGCTTGACGGCCCTTTAGGATTTTTTTTTGTTCCGAAATATCCATAGGGGGAGATTTGTAAGGACACAAATTTCAAATTTGAGTCCTTTGTAGTTTTGGCTCAATTCCGGACAAAAACATTTGAGTCATAGTATATAGTTCACGTGTATCCATCCAAGAGCCTACGACATTTTTGTTGAAGACATAGTGGCCAGATTTGTAAAGCGTCATCATTACTGAGTTTCAAGTGCCTCATTTCTACGTCATCAACGTGAAGATTCTATAGTCTCCCAAATGTATGAATGTAATTATATATATATATAGGGAGAGTTGGAATAATTTTATAATGGGTGTAATTTTATTTTAAAATGAATTTTGTTTTCAGAAAAAGTGTTTAGAGCCTTGAATAAAAAGTTTTTGGGCTTAATATGTAAAATTTCACATTCTGACATTTCGTTCGAAATTGTCATTTGAACGAGAATGTCGTTCGAACGAGAATTTCCTTCGAACGAGTTTGACGACGAGTTCTCCCTTATGGCCACTAACTTTTTTAACGAAAAGTCATTTGAAACAAAATTCTTGTCTGAACGAGATTTCTGGCAGGAATTTTTTTAGCAGTTTTCTCCATGTTCCCACTATTTTGTTCCCACTAACTTTTTCCCAGATTTTATATGTGCGGGAACCAACCTTTTTGAGAGAACTTTTGACACACTTTGAGAGAAAAATTTTGAGAGATAATTTCCAAAATCAAAAGTTCATGTTTTTTTGTTTTCAAGCCTTTATGAATTAACTTCTTCCAAAACACAATCACCCATCAGTTTATGTTTATTCCAAGTTCTTATATATATATATATATATATATATATATATATATATATATATATATATATTAGCACCGGGTTCTACTCTACCATTTAAAGAGTTGTTTGGGTTTGCTTCTACATCCCTCAAAGACGAAGAAGTTTGCTTTTGCTGCGGCATTCTCAGATGGTGAAAGGCACCATGTGTGGTTGATGGTTGCTTGGACTCAATTGGTGGACTCCAAGGTTTAGATGGTCTCCGTGATTATTCGCTACGTGGAGGTGTTTACAAGAAGGAGCATCGAGGCTTGGACGGACTCAAGTTTGTGGTGTAAATCTACATGTCTTGTAATTTGTAATTCTATACTTAGTGAATTTGTTAGGCCATGTCCGTCCGAGGCTTTTTCCCCATTTGGGTTTTTCCTCGTACATCACCGTGTAGTGGTTTTTTTATTTTATCTTTTGCAAAATTCACCATTAGATGCATGCTCAGGTAAAATGATAAAATTTGGTTTAAATCACTACTTGTTTAATTTGGTGCTAAAATTAACTGGATGAAATTTAACTTAATTTAATCAAGTCATATATTTAATTTGATAATTTGGTTTGGCCTAATTTGGGAATATTGAAAATATTGGGTAGGCAAAATTTAGGAATTGTGTTAAATTAATTTTGGGATAAAACTAAATTTCTCATATTTTACTTTAAGTTTTATTTTTGTTTTTGAGAAAATCTAAAATTTGGTTTGAATGAATTTTGTGTGCGTGTGTTCCCCATTATTCACTTCTTTAGGTTTAATTTTAATTTTATTTTTAGAAATTAAAATTTGTGTTTAAGTTAATTTTTCATCTTTTTAAAGAAAAGAAAATCAAATAAATTTTGTAAAATTAAATTGTAACCATCCTATTATGCACCTTAAGGATATTAAAATTTGAAAATTTTAAAATTTGGGTCCTATGTTCCCATCATTAGGCTCAGCCTCCAACACCAACTGGTGGAGGTGTTGAAGAAAAAACACAAGATTCTATAAACAAGGAAAGAGGTTAATAGGAAAGATACTAGACCATGTCATACTTAATAGAAATCATAATAATCATAAGATGAAGAAATGGAGATTTTACCCAAGTAGCCTTATGGAGGGAAAATCCAAACACCCTTTTCTCGCTCAATGATGAGATATTTACCAGGAGGGTCTCAACCATGGAAATTTTCCTCAGTCGTGGCAATTATAGTTTGAGGCATTAATGGGAGTAGGGTAACATGACCCCTAGTATTGTCATTAGAGATATCATAAAGTTAGGGGACCACCTATGGTGAAAGTTTGCTATATTGGACTCATTCGGATGAGCCAAGGTCACCCTTATGGTATCCTCAAAGGACTCAGGTCCCGAGTTTACATGGTCATCATGGAGACCCAAAATGCTCAGAGGGACTATAGCCCTTAGAGGAAGACAACATGGTATCACTGATAATAGTGATAACAATTGGTGATTGAAGTGTGGTGTCATAGTGGGAGAAATTGGTAAGATACAAATAATGTTCATCTATTGATAAGGGTGTAGAGGTCAACGGTATTAGCGACCTTATTTGATTAAGATGAGCCTTGGCCTCTCCAACTTCTCGATGGAGATGATTGCGGAGGTATTGAACTCTACCCAAGTCTCGTACAAGATTCGTTCCATTAACAAACAATGGATTGTTAAGGTTTCTAAGGATAAAAGATCAAATAGGGAAATTGGATGAGTTTTCAAAGAACACCAAAGAACATTCATGAACACCTAAACCCAGTTTCATGTAACCCGCAGCAGAGATGACATCGAAAAACCCAAAAACACAACCAAACTCTATAAAAAAATTCAAATGACCGATAAAATCGCCTCCTAAACTCTTAAAGACCTAAGACCTCAACATAATAACCACCTGATAAAAAGGAAATAAACAGAGAAATGGTCACCCAAAAACACAATGTTCGCCAAAAATTGCAAAAACATAGAAATGAGGGGTTAAATAATCAAATGAATAGAAAGAAAGGTCAATGAGTACCTGGAAAGGATCAAGATGGCCTAAAAAGAACAAATTACGTCGATGAAGGAGATCAGAGGATAGACTAATGGTAAAAATCTAGAGATAAAGAAAAGCAAAGAGTTAAATATCGGATGTCTTATGTGAAATGATAGAGTCAAGGTCAATTGCCACATAAAAAACCTTTGGAAAGTTTAAAATCGATTGTGATGATTAAACATAATTCCCTAGGCATAATAAATGATGCAATGACTGTGTGCGTGGTCCAAGCATGCCTGGTAAGTTGTGACACCTCTGGCACAACCAAATAATGGACAACAGCTAAGAAACTTATCATTAGTGTATGTAACCAGAGCACGTAGGTTAATATGACCGTTACATCTGACTTAACCCTTGGGTACCCTCGGGCACAACCTATGAACTATACATCATGACTATATAAGACAATCAAAATACTCTTAAACCTCAGCATCCCACTGACATTGAAGTTTGAGGTCTGGGGGTAATTGATATACATAAGTGTGGTATAACCCAAATGACCCCCTAAGGAAAAAAATTATCATAGACATACTTTAGAAGAGACCATTGTATCCACTCAAGTCCACATGAGCAGTCTCGTCTATAAACATCTTTTCCTATGAAGTACTTATCTGGATGATTCCCAAGAGATGTACTAGACTCTATAGTCTCATTTCAGGGTAGAGACTGACCTCATCTCCACCTACATCCCTCATACAACACTAGTGCACCATGTCAGTAATCCTAGTCTGACATTGGTGCATCGATCACAGACGATCACCTAGACTTATATCAGCCTAAAATAGAGTGTAGGGCTCTAATAATCTCGGCTCAGTTGACACCTCCTACCTCTAACACATCCTACAAGAACAAAAAGCATGACAAAGGTATTTCAGGTATACTACATAAAACCATTATCAAAGATCAACAACCCACGTGAGGAAATATTCTTAGTGATGATATCTAGTCTGCAAACTCACAGCTTGCACTCTGGCATTCGCCATGACCTCAATTAGGATTGGAATGCACGCTTGGGGGTAACACTACACACCCCCAGCCTATATATGCCATGATGTGTCTTATTTAACAGGATCGAGTTTTGGTAATCCTACCGTTACTCTATTAAAGTAGTGAGAGAGAGTGAGAGAGAGAGAGAGAGAGAGAGAGAGAGAGAGAGAGAGGGATAATATAATATATGGCCTTTTAGGCCCATTTCTAGTGAAAACACTATCTCACTTTGCATACGGAATGTAGGGT
Organism: Sambucus nigra; assembly: GCA_949130495.1. Taxonomy (NCBI): domain Eukaryota; kingdom Viridiplantae; phylum Streptophyta; class Magnoliopsida; order Dipsacales; family Adoxaceae; genus Sambucus; species Sambucus nigra. Next base: position 593,633,981 of record OX422208.1, read on the forward strand.
AATGACTGAACCACTTATATATCTGTGTTCATCTATATTTCTCTCATCTGTAATACTAAATTACTCTCTATTTATTGTCTTAGCATATTTGTCGGAAACCCAAAACTCAGGTTAAATCCATTATATGATCCTAGTATCATTAGTAACGGTGTTGAAAAATAAACTCTTTTTTCACGAAAGGGATTTTTTCCTCATTCCCACTCATGTGGTTTATTTCTCTCAATTTATATTCAATATCTAACATTTTTAGGTTCGCCTAATTAATCAAAGATGAAATTGGAATTAATTGATGTTGGCTTGTGCGTGTGACCATTTCTACAATTTCTATATATAACCGGACCACCCTATAAAACTCGTTTTACAAATTGGTATCAGAGCTTGTTTTTAAAAGTTATTTAGATGAATCTTGGTGGTTATATAGAGAATTCGTGAAATAGGCCACCTTTGTTTGATGGGACAAAATAAGCCTATTCAAAATCTTGAATGAGATCATCTTTAAAATCGATCGATAAATAGGTTTGGCTTCCTATTAAAAGTTGTTGAAAGGGGGTGGACTCATCCTATTGTGACTAATCAAAATGTCATTAGTCTCAAGCAGTCACCAGTTGGACTGAAGATGATTTTAGACTGGGTAACTTTAACTCTTGAGGTTTATATTCTGTTTTTGGTTAGGTCACTCCCAATGAATTTCATTATGTCATGATGTGTAACTCATATAAATAAGCTTAGGATATACTCGAACACACACATGAGTGAACCAATGTTGATAAAGATTCTAAGCTTCAAAACCTCATCACACAATCCTATACAATTAGCATGCTTAAAACGGAAAATTTTGATGAATTTATGCTCATTTGTGTGATATTATGAATTTTAGCTTTAATTTGGTTGAGAAAATTATAGAAAGGAGAGTTGCCAAGAAACTTTTAAGATCACTCCTCTCACATTTTAGTGCAAAAAGTCACAATCCTTAACTCTTTGAGAATTCTAGACACGATTAGGCTAGAAGAGATCACATGTGGGTTTCAAACTTACGAAATAAACATGTAAGCCTGAAAAAAATAGCTTTAAAAGATAAATCAAAGAAAAAAGAGGTTTCTGACTTCAATTATGATTTTGATCAAGATGATCTTGATGTGTTCGCTAAAAAATTCAAAACTTTCTCAAATTCAAGAATAAAAATTCATCCCAAATGGAAAATAAAAATTTTGGGAAACACAAATATTTCGAAGCGTGTAAGAATTTTATGAGAGTGATTAAAAGAAAGCTAGAGATGTGTACTATAAGAATGATGAATAAGAGATATGTTATGAGTGAGAGGATAAATGTCACAAAGCCCATGAGTGTCCCACTAGGATTAAGAGACAAGGCAAAGGCAAAGGCAAAATTTCATATAATGTTATTATAAGCTAAAGTGATGTTGAGTCAGTGGATTCTGGGGATGAGTCACCGCATGGACATAACTTCACCGCGTCTGGGGCTATTTACATTAGCACTTTAAGTATGTCTCACTCCGATGAGCATGTTTCTAAATGTGATAACCTCAACAATGAACCGAATCATTTTGGTGAGTTTGAAGGTGATGATTTAAGTGATGTAAAATGAGATATTTAATACTCTTAGTCCGAACTTTCCACCAAGTCATTAGAACCAAAAGGAAAAATAAAAATTTTACACTTATGTTGTTGTCATTAGAGAAGGAGTTACAAGTTTTGAGAGAGAGCGATACCTCGATGAGAATCTCTTTCAGTGAGAAACTTATTTCAGTGGGAAAGAAAAAGAAAGACTTGGTCAACAAAGTGGCTATTCTTACGAGAGATCTTTAAGAATCATTGGATACTCATGATAAACTTTAAGACCATGTTTCCCCACTCAAGAAAGAGAATGAATGTGCTCGGGAGGTCAAAGTCACTTTAGAGGAGACATTTAAGAAGGTTGGAATGATGTTCCCAGGTCCTTGATTAGGTTTTAAAGAGAGGCAAGGGATAGGTTACAAAGGTGCATACACTTCTAATACTTCACCCAAATCGGTTCCCAAGTTTATGATGGATCCTTATTGGCCTAGACAATTTTAACCAAGGCAGACCGAAACAAAAATATGTTTTTACTCGTTGCGAACAAAGAGGCCACCTTAGGGAGTTATTCTCTAAGCTAGGAAAAGTCTCTTACACAAACATGCTACCATAGACCACTGTACTGACTTCGCTAGTCTTAAGGAGAAAGTTTAGTTTCTATTCACTATGTTTAAAAGCTTAATGGAACAATTTCAAAGGATTTCTATGCCTCTTGAGAGCATTTTTAACCAATGCCTAGTTGAAATAATGATAAGGGCAATCCAAAGGTTATCACCACTTGGGTACCTAAAAGTGATGAAAAAACCTTGTTGTTCACATTGCTCTTAAGGTTGAATATACTTCTCAATGGTATGTTGATAGTGGGTGCTATAGGCACGTGACTAATGATAAGTCACATTTTTCTAACTTTGTTGATCGTAGGAAGGAAAAGTCACCTTTTGATATGGGAGTAGGTATGCCATATTAAGACGAGGTTGCGTGTATATTTCCAGTTTTCCTAAGATAAACAATGTGTGGTATATTGAAGGATTGTAGGACAACTTAATAATCATAAGCCAACCTTGTGATGCTAACTTTAAGATAAATTTTGACCAGTCGGAGTGTAACACTTTTTTTCAACCCAATGAACTATTTCTACAAGGTGTGAGGATTACCAAAAATTATTATGGTATTATTCCTAAGTCCTCTTTAGTATGAAATAGTTCTAAGGTCTCCACCATAGACCTTTGGTATCAATGACAAGGTAACATTAATTTTAGATATCTTGCAAGGTTAGTTAAGAAAGACCTAGTTCTTAGCTTACCATCTATTGGAGAACCAAATTCCTCAGCTTGTGGTCCTTGCCAATAAGGAAAACAAATTAAGAGTCCCCATAGGAAGTTGAATACCATTACCACATTTCGTGTTTTCGAGTTGAGACACATGGTTCTTATAGGTTCCGCGTGTACAAGGAGTATTGTTGGTAAGAATTATATTCTAATGATGGTTAATGACTTTGTGAGATATTGAATCATTGGATTTATTAGAGAAAAGTTCGATGTTATTGAGTTTCTAACCGTCAAGTTTCGTGTTCTTCAAAACCAATATGGTATCACTATAAATCGTATTTATAGTGATAATGGCACTAAATTTAAAGTTTCTAGCGTTGATGGTTTTGTCATGAAGTTGGCATCAAACATGAGTTTTTGGCTATTCGTACTCCTAAACAAAGTGGGATCATTGATAGGGAGAATCGAACAATTCAAGAGATGACAAGGTCCATGTTTCTTAGAAGGAAAGTGTCAAGATGTTTTGGGCAAAGGCGGTTAACACCGCATACCACACAGTGAATAAGGTTTATCTTCGTCCACAAACACTTCACACTCCATATGAGTTGTGGATCGATGAAAAACTAAACCTATCATATTTTTGAGTTTTTATTATTCATTGATATATCCTTAGATGTAGAGAGCACTTAGGGAAATTTGACTCCAAAAGCAACGAGGGAATACTTTTAGGATGTTCATCAACTTGTAGATATTATAGGGTATATAACCTTAAAATCTCTAAGGTCATGAAATTGATAAACATTAAGATTAGAAATGATGAACTTGATATGTTTATTGATCATTATCTTGCATGTGAGAACAATGCACCACTGGTCATGATCTCTTTGTTCCCCACACCACCATGATGGACCCCGGTCTTGATAAAGAGGATCCACCCTCTTAGGTTTGAAATAGTCATGACCCAATTTACATACTTAGTGTTCCCACTTAACTAGAGAACTATGTTGCCAACTTTCTCTACACTTTCATAGTAGAGATAAAAAATGTGATTTAAGCTCTTAAAGATAAGCATTGGAGAAGTGCTATGCATGATGAGTTGCTTCAATTTGGAAAGAATGATGACTGACAATTAGTTCCCCGACCTAGAGAGACTAATGTGATTGATAAATTCTAGGTTGGTCACTCAAAAATTGCACACAAGTATCCTCTATTTGATTGGTAGCATCCTCTACTTGATTTCCAGTCATCCCGATATCGACTTTAGTGGTGGAGTTTGTGCATGTTACCAAGCATCACCAAAAGAGTCTTAGTTTCTTAATTTTAAACTTATCATTAAATACATGAATGGAACTCTTTCTTATAGTATTTCGTATTTCTTTGATATTAATGACCGTTTGTCGGCTTATTCAGATGATGATTTGGTCGGGGATGTTGATTGTTATAAAATCACATTGGGTGGATTCTTGTACTTTGGGGGTGCTCTTATCTCTTGGTTGAGCAAAAACAAAACTCAATTTCTTTATCCACGACGGAGTTTGAGTACATAGCCATCAGGAGTTGTTGCACAAAACTCTTATGGATTAAGCAAATATTGGAGAATTAAGGGATTAGTCAAGGCACAATAACTATTTCTTGCGATAATATGAATTTAATCCACATTTCTCGTAATTACGTCCAACATTCCCTTACGAAGCACATTAGTATTTGTGAGTATTTTATTCATGATATCATTGAGGAGAAGATCATATCCTTCAGCTTTGTGAGTATCGAACATAAATTGGCTGATATTTTCACTAAACCTTTAGATGCATTTAGATTTGAGGATCTTAGAAAGTCTTTGGGTATTTGTTCGATTAATTAAGATAGGGTATTATCTCTAGTTTAGGGTGATTTTCACATTTCTATCATTTGTCCCTACAACAAAATTGTACTCTTATGTGTATATTTTGAAAAATACAAAAAGAATTTCTTTTATTTAAGGAAAAAAAATCAAAAATTTCCAAAGAGATTTTATTTTTGATGAAATTTTGAAAAAACTCAAAAAAATATTTTGTATTTTTTTACACCATATATGGATGCACATTTAAGATGTTCGGATTAAAAATTCATTCCATCCATTAACGTCAGTTAATTATGGTGTTCTTGAATTTACTATGTTTTCTTTGTGAGATTAATTATGCATGTTTAGAATCGCATCATTCATTGTTGATTAATACCTTCATGGTAGACTCATTATACCGCCATGATTTAAGACATGAATGAACTTTTTAAAAATTGTACCAACTTGTCATATGTTAAATAGGATGTTCGCATGTCAATTATGCTTAATAATGAACCAAATGTACTAGGAACTAATTGTGTATGTAAAAATCATTGCCGCGATTTTTTATCGAAAAAAGTACTTTATGTTCTAATAAGGAAAGGGACTACGAAGGAAGCAGTCCTGTTTGTGTTAAGACCACCATTAGCAAGAGCCTAAAAGATTAATTTGGAACATAAAAACATAAGTGTCAAGGCCTATTTTTTATTAAATGATGGTTCATTATACATGATCAATATGATTCCATAAAAAATTAGAGTTTATGCTTAAAATGTGTGATTTTGAGGGTATTATAAGTTGAAGATTAATGGGTTTACATAATAAAATTCTTTCAAAAATATTAAATAGTTTGGTATTATTGATTTCAAAAGCATTACAATTCGTGATATTTTGTATGAGTTTAGTCGATTTTATTTGGTTCAATTCTTTTACACCAAAGGTTGAATTTAGTTCTTTCTTTAGGAGTGTCTCTTTGACTTCGGGCACCATCGCTACGTCTACCTATGTTGACTTTCTCGTGCTCTGTGAGTTCACAAAATTTCATTCCATATTCATGATTCGGATATTTTTGTGCTATCCCAAGGTGTGACTGTTTGTATTTGTGCTTATGGGTACATTTATAAACTCAAAAATTTCAAAATAATTTGTTGGTTTGTTGAGGTTTCATAACATACGTTTAATTGCCTATTCTTTGTGATTGTTTTTCAAATTGTATTCTTGTGATGCTAACTTTTTAGGTTTATCTTCTAACCCTTTCTCTATTATAGACAAAAAGGGGAAAATGTAATGAAGGGGAGATTTGTTGATATTTGTTTTTGTTGAACTCCACTCATCATGATATTTACTTTGTTTCTTGTGTGTAGGACTATTTTTGCATTAATGATATCATGCACTACACGATGAAGATTCTTGGCATAGATAATTTTACAAGAGTCTTTTCCTTTTTCGAGTTTGGGAGGGACATTAGTTGAAATTGTCTTAGGGGTTATTTTTTTATTTGGTGTTTTGTACCGAAATAGCCAAAGGGGGAGATTTGTAAGAGCAAGATTTATAATGCTCATTATGTTTTTTAGTTTGGAATATTCCACTACACCGATACATCCTCATGTACATTCTCAAGAGGTTCAAGTTATGACAAGTAAGTGAATGAACGCGACAATCGAGGATCGAAGAGTTAAGATCATCACTACAATCATATGGAGAAGGTATATGAGGATGATTTTGTGTAATCAATTTATCCAAAGGTATTTTAAAAGTGTTTGAAAATAAATATTTTTCCAAAGTATTTTTAAAATGTTTTTTCGAAATTTTTTAAAGTGGTTAGAATGACAATGGATGTTATTCGAATGAGTACACGTTTCTCATTAGAACAACTTTGAATGAGATGGATTTTGCCAAACTTCGACCGCTCTAGAATCTCATTTGAAAGTACGTTTGATGGGTGTTCAAATAAGATAGGATGCTTTGTTCGAATGACATATACCTCATTCAAACAAGCTAGCGAAGTTTTGATTTTTACATGATTTCAAATGCAATCTTTCAAGTCAATCTCTTGGAGATTTTTCTCCTTATATAAAGAGATATGAGATTGAAATTTCTATCAAGCTCTTTTTGACATTTTTTAGTGATCAAACACTTTGTTTTTTGAAATCAAAACCCATTTGATGTTTTAATATCACTTTATAAAACCTTGAAGAACAGACCATATGCTTTAATCCCCGTGAAGTTAATTCTTCCCTAATGAAATATAAAAGGAGTTTCCTAAGGCTGATCGGTGGACACTGAGGCAAGTAGAGCTTGCTATGTGGGACATTTATGGATCTTCATCATTTTGTGTCAACAAAAAGGAAGGAAGATATAACTGCAATACTTAGTGGCGTATAAGTCTGTAAGTCTATCCATGTCATTCTGTAATACCTACTTGTAATAGTACTGAAAAATAAAAGGTTTTCCCCAAAAGGGATTTTTTTCCTAACATCTTATCTTGTGGATTGTTTCTCTCAATTTAGATTAAATATCTTGCATGTTTAGGTTCACCTAATTAATCAAGATAAAATTGGAATTAATTAAATTTGACTTATGTGTGTGACCTATTCTATGATTTCTACATATAATCATACCACCCTGTAAAAATCGTTTTACACCAATTTTAAAGTAGGCTTGGGATTGTTGAACTAAAGTCTCGATATGGTTTGACTTCATTAAGGATCGATTCAATCCTCTTGGAGAGTGTACTTTTTAAAATGTTATTTCAATATGGCCTGGTATAAACAAGCTTATAGCCTTATTAAATTCCATTCTTAATGGTCTATTAGTATGTTAAATTAATTAATCTTTGGACTCATAAATGCCTTAGAGAATCAATTTGTAATAAGTTGGGTGGCTTTATTAATGATATTGATCCTTGTATGACGGTGGAGGATTGGATTAGTAATAAGAAATAGGATATTCTATCTCATTATTCATCTCAGTTCCCTTTCTTGGCCGCCAAAATTCAGCAGACTTTCCTTCCAGTTAATGGCCTTGAAAACAACCTTATTTGTACATATATTAACAATGGTCTTCTTTATTTTAAGGATGCTTTCGATGTTGTTCGTTATAAAAGAAACCCAAATAATAGTCTTTCCAATCCATGGAAAAATTATATTCCTCCGAGAGTGTCTTTAATCATGTGCGGACTATTTAATCTAAATTAGTGGTGCAAGATGTGATCTATCTCAAAGGCATAAATACAGTGTCCAGGTGCAATTTTTGTAATTCCTTTACTGAATCGTTGCATCATTGTTTTATAAAACGTGCTTTCTCTAAATTGATACGGCATTGGATACTTGGCATTTTTAAAATCATTTTCCCATGGACTCTATTTCTTCTTTGTGGAACAAAACTTTGGAAGCTAATTATAGTCCTTAATGGCTTACTTCAATTTCAACAGCTTCTGATGTGATTTTTAAATCAAGGAATCAATCTTTTTTGGAAAACAAAACTCTCTATATTAGAAGTTTTATTCATTACATTAAATTCGGGGTAGGTTTCATTGGTAAAATGGCCAAGGGTTTCTGGAAGTTATATTTTATACATTATACGTAAGAACTTTTTACAATATGATAATCACATCAATAGACATGTGAAAAGAGTAATTTTATTTACCTCCTTTCGATGCCATGGATTTAGTCTCGTTGTTGAACGTCGTCATCGAGTGTCGCCGGTCTATCGCCTTAGCAATCCTTTAAGGAGAATTTGGCTATTCTCTCCTTGCATATAAACCTTTAGGTATGTGTTTTAATTGTGATGATTTCTAAAGGACGAAATGCATTTATTTATAGGTGGAGAGAGGGCCTTAATTCCAAAGGTCAATTAATCTCAACTGTTCATCAAGGTTGAGATTAAGTGGAATTTTAACTCCTTTTTATTATTTCATGTGGAATACGAACCATTTATACAGGATATAACATGTATTCTTTATTAAAAATAGATTGATAAAGACCACATTTTGGGGAAGGAAATAAACGAGACGTTTATTTAATAACTTCCTTATAGTTTCCCACTTGGTCGTTAGGTTAATCCATAAATTTTTTTTTAATTGAGAATCATAAGGTGCACATGATATGCTAAATCCTTCAATCATTGGTTTTCATACGTGCCTTAGTTAGTCCAATAGTAAATGGGAGACATGGCGGTCCCATATTATTATTCAACATGATCCCTTCCCTGTACTACATCAGTGACAACCTTCTTAACTAGTCCATAATTAGGAGTTTACTTAATGGTCCCATAATGTCCTGTAAAAGATGATTTTCTATTATGATTCATCCACTAAAATGTTTAAACAATGGAAAACACATAAAATGGATGTAGAAGTCTTATTAAGAGCTCAATAAATGTTAAATACTGGCATAATAATAAATTGCAAAAAATAAATAACTAGGAACTCTCTTTAAGACCCATGTTTTCAGTATGTCTCTAAAATGTCTTTGGAGGTAGTCTATTCATAACAATATCTACAACCGTGAGATCAGTGCCTGTGTTTAATGAAAACTTTTCCTCTTCTAACATCTTCCTTAAGTTAGAGATATTTAAGGTCCGTGTGCTTGGATACTTTAGATATCTAGTCATGCTTAGAGAAGAATATTGTTGCTTCATTGTCACAGTAAATAGTCAAGGGCTTTGAAATGAAAGTCAAAGCTCTGAACTGAGAGACAAAATTTCGTAACCGTGCTCCTTGATTTGCAGCCTCATAACATGCCACAAATTTAGCCTACATGGTAGATGTGAAGACCAATTCGAACTTCTATCTTTTCCATGATATTTCACCTCCATCTAGGAGATACACATATCCTAGAGTACAATGTCTAGTGTTAGGACATCCACCAAAATCTGAATCTAAAAATACCACCATCTATAGATGATCTAATTTTCTATATGTGAGCATATGATTCCTTATTCCATTTAAGTATCTCAGTACTTTCTTTGCAGCTTTCCAATGAGAGATTCATGGGTTACTCTGAAATCTACCAGCATGCCAACAACATGGATAATGTCATCAAACTTCCTACAAGAGAAGAATAAGGATAATTTTCCATTTCTTTACATTCCAAGTCATTCTATAAACATTTCCTAAGATCAACCTTGTCTCCTTTCTGCAGGGAAACAACACTAGAAGAACATGTCATCATGCCAAATCTTTATAGAACTTTGTCAATATATCCTTTCTAAGACATTCCCAAAATTCTAAGTGACATATCACGGAATATTTCAATTCATCTCACATAGGAAGCCTCACCCATATCTGTCATTTCAAAATTCTTATAGAGATGATTTTTAGTCTCATGTAATAGATCAAAATCACTTCTAGCTAGTAATATGTCATCAACATACAGTATAAAAATATGAATTTACTCCCACTGATCTTGAGGTATATACATGGATCAACTAAGTTTTCTTTGAAACCAAAATTCATAATGATTTCATCAAACTTTAGATATCATTTCCTCGAAGCTTGTTTCAGTACATATATTGATTTCTTCAGTTTGCAGATAATGTCTTCCTAACCTTCGATTCGGAAGTCTTCGGGTTGACGCATAGAGACTTATTCTTTTAAGTCTCCATTGAGAAAGGTTGTTTCCATATCCATTTGATGTGACTCGAGGTCATAATGAGCCACTAATGCAATGATACTTCTTAGAGAATCCTTCCTAGACACGGGGGAAAATGTCTTAGCATAGTCGATGCCTTCTTTCTTATTAAAACCTTTGGCTGCAAGTTGAGCTTTATGTCATTCAATATTGCCATTGCAGTCGTTCTCAGTCTTAAAGACCCACATATACTCGACTATTTTGCGTCCCATTGGCAATTGAAAAACATCCCAAACTTGATTTTCAGCCATAGATTTTAGTTCATCCTTTATGACATCAATCCATTTGCTAGAATTAACATCTTTAATGACTTGTGAATATGAAATCTTTAGTTATCCCAATATCGGATTCTACATGATAAAGCATGTAGTTATTGAAAATAGAAGATATCCTCTAATTATGAAACCTTCTTAATAATGGTTCCTCAATTGATTCATTAATGGTTTCATTGATGATAATATCATTATGGAGTTATTGATCATTTATTGTGTGTTCCTCATTTCCTAATGGTTCAATAATGGGGGAATTCCCAACAACTTTAGGAATTAAGGACAAAGGTATATTTACCTTACTTTCCTAAATGATGATATTAATAATTTTAGTACTCCCACTGATTTTTCTGTTCTTATAGAATCTGGAATTGTCCGTTTCAACAATTATTGTACTATGGCTAGGACAATAAAACCTATATCCTTTGTACTTATCTGGGTAACCTATAAAGCAACCACTGACCATTTTGAAGTTCAATTCCTTTTCATGTGGGTTATAAATTCTAGCCTCAGATGGGCATCCCCAAATTTGGAGATGTTTTAAACTAGGTTTCCAACCTTTCCACGGCTCAAAGGGTGGTTTGAAACTCCTTTACTAGGAACCTTATTTAATATATAAATAGTTATGCATAGAACATCCATCCACAAGGATTTAGGTAAATTGTCATTACTCATCATAGACCTAACAATTTCCATATATGTATGATTTCGCCTTTTAGCTACACCATTCTGCCATGGAGAACCAGGCATTGTGTATTGAGGGACATTTCCAAGCTTTTGGAGAAGTTTTGCAAAAGGTACAGGATGTTGTCATATTTTGTCATACATTCCATAAAATTCACCACCTATATCTGACCTTATGATTTTCACTTTTCTATCTTGCTGCCTTTCGACATCAGTGATGAACACTTGTACATTGTCCACAGACTGAGATTTGTCATGCAACAAGTATATATAACAGTAACATGAATAATCGTCAATAAAAGAAATGAAATACTTTGCCCCTCCAAATGTTGGAATGTAGAAGGGGCCACAAATATCTGTATGTATGATTTCAAGAAGCTATGTACTTCTTATGGATCCTTTCTTTCTGTGTTTTTATGTTTTTTCCTTGATACAATCCACACATGCTTTATGATTGGTAAAATAAATATTTTGAAGAATTCCATATTTTACCAATCGTTTTATTCTTTCAGTGGATATATGTCATAGCCTCTTATTCCACAAGAAATAAGATTCATTTTTAGACTTACGTTTTGTTTCACTATTAGAATGAAACGTGAGATGAGTTTCATCAAATTGACTATCAAGATGAAATTGATAAAGACCATTAATTAAAATTCCAGAACCAATATGATTTGAGTTTAGAAACAAATTAAAACAAGCATCTCCATGATGAACCGAATAACCATCTTGATCAAGTTTATAACTGAAACTAAATTATGGGAAATAAAAGGAACATAAAGAGTTTGAAATAAATCTAAATGATATCCATTCTTCAAAATTAGACGAAATGAATAAAAAGCTTTCACTTGGGCTTATGGTTTGGGTCGTAAGGAACCCGACATTGAATTAGAAATGTGAACGTTAGCACCAGAATCAAGCCACCAAGTTTTAGAACAAGCATAAGTACGATTGGATTCAAAAAGGCTTACGAAACCCATAGGGTTACCTTTCTTTTTTAACCATTCTTTACATTTACTGCAGTCTTTATGAAGGTGTATAGGTTTCTTGAAAAATTTGCACATGCTGTCATCTTTCTTTGCCTTCTTTACATTGGATTTATTAGCATCATTATTTCTAGTTGGTGCTCTTTTATGGCTTGCATTCTGACTTTTCCTAGCTTTAGATGTTCCAGCTCCTTGTATAAGATGTGCAACATTAATACCTTGTTGGTTCTACCTAGACTCCTCTTGAACCAGTTTGTTAACTAACTCATTCACCACCCACTTATCCTTAATCGTGTTGAAGTTGAGATGGAAAGGTCCATACCGAGTAGGTAAAGAATTCAGGATAAATTGGATAAGAAATAAATTATCCACTGTCATTCCTAAATTCTTTAGTTTGGCAGTAAGATTCGTCATCTCAAGGACATGATCATGCATTGAGCGTATGCCATCAAACTTCATGGTTGCAAGATCTTCCATTAGTTTCCCAACAAGTGATTTATCTACAGTCTTAAGCCTTTATTCTATTGATTTCATGTAATCCTTAGCATTCTCAAGTGTGTAAAGTGATGTTTTGATATTCATTGTAATTGTCATTCGCATAAACATAATGCTTAATCTGTCAGACTTCTCTCAAACTTTATGGGGAGTCATTTCCTCATCAATACTTTTTTTGTGAGTGCAACTAGCTTTTCAATGTGAAAAGATGGATCCAAGTCAAGTACCTCCAAAGTGAACTCACTTGCTCTTTCTATTCTAAGAAGTTGGTTCCCGTGAGAATAAGGACATGTGACGCATACGAAGTCAATTGAGCAGGAAAAGGGGCTGCAATTTTAGAGATACAATAAATTTAATAAGGCTTTAAACGTAATTAACACATACGTAAGAAATATTATGACATGAAAAATAAGATGCTCCTATGGGTAGTCATCATAAATTTAACATAATACCATTAATGATCGTAATATTTAACATGCATAATTGAGTGATGTTACTATTTAATTGAATAAGGTATTTTGTGGATATCCTTGGTTCAAACATATACAAATACTCCTTAATTGTGTATTCAACATGTGATTTTAGTATACATATGTGCAACTAAATTCTAAATGTTAAATGAAAATATTTAAGCATTATAATTGTAATAAAGGGATAATGTGGAATGAGTAATAATAAGTATCAGTGTGGTGATACCTACCTTTAATAACGCGGTTGCATTCATTTAATAAATTAATATGAATACTTATGCATATTTTATCATAAAATTCCAAAAGCTATAGAATTACATAGTTATAAAATTCTTGAAAAGAAAATTTGTATAATCTAGGATATGAGAAGTCTAGAATTGCAAAATCTAAGAGCAATAATTTTCAAGAATTTAAAAAATCATAATTTCTAAAAGTCATATAATTTTTTTTAAGAATTTCAAAAGGCATAACTATAAGAATTCTAAAAGACTTGGTAGCAGAAATGAATAAATTCTAAGGGACAGGAAATGTAATACTCATATGAATTCTAAGAGACATGAATAATAATTCTAAGATTCATGAATACCAATAGTCATGAGAATTCTAATAGTCATAATTTCGAGCTAGTGGCCAAGCCCCATCTGACGGCATGGATACTGCCTTAATAACACAAAAATTAACAATTGCAATACAGGAACTATTTTATCATAATACATAAACTGCCTCAATATCCCTGAAAATAAATTTTATAGTTTCAAAGAATTAGGAAGAAACTTAATACATAACTATTATAGTTTTCATGAAAACAAGAAAAAAATACAGTTTAATAAGAAATTGTTATTATATAGCAATAAGCAACAACATCATTATCTATTTTAGTGGAAAATAATATGTTCTTAATATTGGCTCTCATACCACATGTAAGTTATATTTTATACATGATTCCTAATATCTTTGAACAATATGATAATCACGTCAATAGACATGTCAAAAGAGTAATTTTATTTACCTCCTTTCGACGCCAAGGATTAAGAGTCTCTGTTGAACGTTGCCATCGAGTGTCATCGATGTGATCTCTTTAGAAATAATTCAAGGGATAATTTGGCTTCTCTCTCCTCACCTATAAACCTTTAGGTATGTGTTTCAATTGTAATGATTTCTAATGGACAAAATGCATTTATTTATAGGTGGAGGGAGGGCCTGAATTCCAAAGGCTAATTAGTCTCAAATGTCCATCAAGGGCGAGATTATTTGAAATTTCAACTCTTTTTTATTCTTTCTTTCATGTGGAATACGAACCATTTATACATGATATAACATGTATTCTTTCTTAATAATGGATTAATAAAGACCACATTTCGGGGAAGGAAATAAGCCAAAGGTTATTTAATAATTTCCTTACAGTTTCATGATTAATACAATTTTTGATCTTGATATTTTGCATTTCTTTAAAATCAAATGCAAACACAAGGATGCTCTTAAAATCGTTGAAATTCGGTGGTTCCCTCCTTCAGCTAGCTAACAGGAGATAAATACAAATGGTATGGTTGAATTTTATAATGTGTCTATTGGAGGGGTTTTTCCTAATTGTAGAGGCTTTGTTTGTGGTGATTTTTGCAAAAATATTGCCACTCAAACAACCTTCTATGTTGATATGCTTGATGTTATCACCATTATTGTGATGGCTTGGAAATATAAATGGCTAAATATTTAGTTAGAAATAGACTATCTTTCAGTCTTTAACTGCTTGAAGGATAAAAAATATGTTCCTCTATGTCCATTGAAAGTTAGATGGATCAACTGCAAATTTTATATTTCTCATATGAATTTTATCGATACTCGTATTTCCAAAGAAGCTAATCATGTTGCGGATGCTTTGTCTAAAATGGGATTAGTCAATCATATTTTAAAGGGGTGGTGGTCACTTTTTACTAAGATAACAACTTTGATGCTAAATATATATGTTCCTTTCACTATAGATTTTTCTAAGTTCGTATGTTTTAGGTTTAAATCTTATAACCTTATTTTTTTCTAATTTTACTGAAAAATTAGGAAGCCTAGTTAATTTCTTTGAATATATATTTTATTACAATGTCTTGGGTTGGATGTCTAACATTCTACATTTATAAGCCTATTGTATCTTTTTATACAGATACACCTAGGATGGTTTATTTTTCTTTTTCTTGGAATGTGAGGTTCTAATGTCCCCCCTTTGTTTTGTTAGCCACGTGGAGGTCTCTTCTCCGCTTCTTCTCTTTTTAATAAGACTTTGTGACAACCCGCCTAATAAAAAACCGAGTGATCAGTCCTATATCAAATTAAACAGGAATCTCATCTGATTCATTCTTAGCATCACTATCGAATACCTTTTTAAAACTGACTAACCAACTAGTATTCAAAAAGACATGGTGGTTAATAAGTTTTAAAAATTTTTTGACAGTGATGCTAAGCATGAACCAGATGATATTCTTATTTAATTTGATATAGGACTGATCACCCGGTATTTTATTAGGCGGGGTGTCACAGATGGTATCAGAGCATCATGTTTTAGTGTCTTCAGGATTTTTGCGACTTTTCATGTTTCAGCGTAGCTTTCTTTGACATAGAGCCTTATTATAGGATTGTTTTATTCCTTTACATATGTGACTTAGGTACTCATGCTATAATGTATAGTTTATGCTCTTCATATAGGATTTCGGTTGAGCGTGGAAGATCGAGGAATATAGAATGAAAAGCGTGGCACGTTTGGAGGATTGCAGGAGGGAGGACTCAGTAGAAGCCATAGAGTAATCCGGGAACATTGATGAAATAGGAATCACGATGATCATTGTTCGAACAATTAAAGTTGGAGTGACCACTGGGGCGCAGTTGTTTCCCCAAGAACTATCATGAAGGACGATGGTGCAAGTTAAAACCCCGAGCGTAGATGACAAGGGGTAAGGGTCGAAGAATATTTTTGTTTCAATAGAACAATCCGCTAGAATCTGAGGAAGGTGCGAAAGAGTGATTTAAATGGATGGAGAACATCCAATTGGGATCACATGGGGGTGAGTGTAATGACACTCACGGCAAAGTTTCGGACAAAGATGTTTGCTCTTGGAAGTAGTATGGGGTGATGGGAGCCAATCACCACGTCTATGGGGATATCATGAATAACGAGGAAATTTAGGGTGGGTATTATTACAAATCCTCTCACTAGAGGATATATAGAGAGGCAATGGAGATTTTAGTAATTTTCCAAAAGGGACGGACAATGGCCGGAGCTGAAGGAAAGTTGATGAAATTCAAAAACTTCAGGGCCGATGAAAGGGATACGAAGAACGAAAAGGGTTTGTAATTTGATAATAGGCCAGTGGGTAAAAAATAAAAGCGCAGATAGAAGATCTGGCTAGGATGACTGGTGTCGTTATCGTCAAGGATGTACATTTACAATTTGTATCAGTGCTCTTGGGAGAGGGGAGCTAAGGGAGTTAGAGAATCTATCAGAAGAGTGGACTAAATTTTCAAGTTCTAGTGAGGCATAGAGGGAAGGGTTACCCTGTACAGGACCTAAATTAATGATCGGGATCAATATAATTCCTACCCAGTGACGATGGGTTCGATCGGGGCCATCAACTCCATAAAAAGTCCCATGGGACCAGCGGAGCCAAGGAGACATTAGGGG
The DNA here is from genome assembly GCA_949130495.1 of Sambucus nigra. Taxonomy (NCBI): domain Eukaryota; kingdom Viridiplantae; phylum Streptophyta; class Magnoliopsida; order Dipsacales; family Adoxaceae; genus Sambucus; species Sambucus nigra. The sequence continues at coordinate 593,650,843 of OX422208.1, forward strand.
TAGCAATCAGGGTCAAGACTACCAGGTTTGCAAAACGGACAACCCCGATATGGCCGGTGGGGCCGAAGAAAATGGAATGACACAGAGAGGTGTCTTATGTGTAAAAGAGTTGAAACACATGGGTGGATCTTTTCCACAGCGAGTCAGGGGACAGGAGTGGGATATCTATCAAGGGCAATAGTTAAAGAAGATTTTGGGTTGGTTCGAAAGAGGGTATTATGTCCAGGAACCATTTGAACTGCGAGTGTTATTTGAAATTGAAAGTATGAATTTTATTCCGAGATGATTGGTGTCTATTTTGTGTGATGCGAGCCAGTCATAGTAATGTATTAGTACTAGATTCGTGTGAGAAATGGGTTTAGTATAGGTAACATTAATATCACTAATATGTGTATATTTACCATGGACTAGTGGGGCGCTCTTCAGTCCCACTTATAAGGGAGTGTGTGAGTACATTGAGATGATATATATTTCTATGAGAATATATCATTTTGAGAAGTGATAGTCGAGGTATGTGTTCGCAGTGGTGGGCGGTTATAGCAAGGATATCATACTCTTTGTTCTAGGGAAGGATGTAAATTGTTATGATGCCTCACCTGAAAGAGGGTCGAGCTCGCCGCAATATTTTGTATAGTAGACTTTAGAGTGTACAGTTGTCTAGTTATATTGGATCCCGGTGCATAGGGCCTCTTACTGATTAGATTCAAGGTATGTTGGGTTATCGTGGAGTGGAGAGATTTAGCTCGTTATTAATATTTAGCGCTAAGATCTTAGTGATAGTGAAAGCGCATTAATATATGACTCCTTTAGAGATACAGGAGTCCATGATTAGACTTGTAACTTCAGGGACAAAGTTTGAGTGTTCCGGGTATTTGCTTTAGGTTCTGCAGATATTGAGGACAAATAATTCAAGGAATAGTGCATTTAGGAAAAGTTCTTCTGGGCTTGCTATGAGGTGTTATACGCATAAGCCTTAATAAAACATCGTAAGTGTGAAGACGTCATTGGATTCTAGGTCATCGGATTTAATTATAATTAGTGAACGTGTGTAGAAAATACGTTTAGCAGAGAGCCACTAAGAGATAGGGTTAGTGGAGACGAAAAGTGTTGCGAAATAAACACTAGGAATATTTGTACCACAAGTTGATAGGTGGGGCGATATTGGGAAGAATTGAATAGTAATTGTAAAGGTCATCAAAAATAACCAGAGGATATAGCCACATCGTGAATGCGGGGGCCGAGCTTGAGATAAATATTTTACATAGGCGATAATCTGCTGTTTGTATAAATATGCACGGAATATTGGGTGTATGGGCATCCTGGGTGGAGCTAGAGGCTCTCCTAGTCAGATGCCTAGCAATTTTGGGAGAAAACACAAGGGCAATGATTTTGGGTATATTCCGAAAAAAGGGGAATAATTTATCCCTCGATGTGTGAAACATTGAACATGGATATGTTTGGAGTGGCATTGGGTACGTCACACCTTAAACTTTTTATCACTAGGATTCGCGAGTGAGACGGATTTAGTGGGTGCATTGGTCGTAATAGCCATATTATATACACATAAGTACCATGGGGTCGCAGAGTTCTTTGGTGTTAACCAAAAGAGTGTGGGAAGTATACTAAGAGGATGGTTGCATTATACGAGAGATTACTACTTTCGAGACTTGTGGGAGTAGGGTGGATGATTTTTCAAGTTTCAACTAGTTAGCGATAGTTTGGGGATATAGTGAATAGTTATAGTAAGACTGAGTGCTCGTAGTACCAGGGTATGAATTGCCTTCACTAGGTCTCACCTGAGATAGGGTCTAGCATATATATACAACTGTATATGATTAGGATGTGTTGCTCAATAAAAAATTAATATTGTTAATTGGAATCCCGGGGAGTAAGGATGTTACTAAGGTGATTCAGGTTTAGGTTGACTTATTGACGAGCAGGGAGATATAGCTCGGCATTTATTTTCGCGCAAGGAAACTAGTGAGTAAGGTAGTGGTATTGCATGTTGTCATTTTTATAATAAGAGTTGATATGTATACCTTTATGCCGAGAGAAGGGATTTGGGGTGTTATAACTGTGAGATTCAAGATATATTACAGTCTAAGGCTGGTAAAGTCGAGCATTATTTGTGTGGTTAAGCATGGGTACAAGGTGTATGGAGCTCTAATTAGCTATATTCTCTTAAGAAATATGTGTAGAAATCTTAACGGTAAGTGATTAAGGAGCTAGGTGAGGCTTGGGGATACTAGGATTGCCTGAATTTCGAGAATGAAATTCCATTGTAAGGAGGGAAGTATGTAACTCTCCGTAAATTCAAGGACCATTAATTTAATTATATTCAGGGGAAAAAGAATTTATTTTATTGGGATAAATTAAATTTATGATTTGAGCAAATTTATTTAAATTGGTGGATTTATTTAAATTGACAAATTGAGATTTAATTGTTCGGATTATTTTTGCGACGCATTTTTTAGGTACAAAATTTGATAATGTTATAAATTAATTCGTATGGCAATTATGAGTGCACAGTTGAATAAGGATGGGTCGAAATAGTTTGAAAAGAGTACCCAGGGGTAGTAAATGGGTTTTGCTGTATTTTTAGGCATATTTGAGCCCACATAAGAGTGTTTGGGCCCATTTTATAAAGCCCACAAGCCTAAAAACTAGATTGAGTTATTAAACCCTAAGAGTGAGAAGGTGTGACATCCTTAACACATTTTAGAAAACCCTGAGATAGATAGATAGATAGATAGATAGATAGATAGATAGATAGATAGATAGATAGATAGATAGATAGATAGAGAGAGAGAGAGAGAGAGAGCAAGTGGGAGAAACCATGGGAGCCAAAATCAAGAACAAAAGTGAGTGTTCTTCATCAAATAATCATCATCTACATCAATGGATTCAGACCCTATGAATCCCAAGGCAAGTGGTTAAACTTGCTTTTGATTAATTGCATATTTTTTGTTCCTATCATAGTGGGTGTCGAATAAATGCCATATTCTTGGGATAGTTTAATAACTAATTTGGGTTAGATATAGTCACTGTCTCAATTTATAAAGAAATTGAGGAATGGAAAGCATTAATTCTCAAATCTGTGGGGATTATGATTATGGTTTGGGGGTTTGAAATAGTGCGTTATATATATATATATATATATATATATATATATATATATATATATATATATATATGTTTGTGGCTGAACTAAATGAGTTTTGGGATCTAAAGAAGTTCCAATGGCGGACTGTCTGATTAGAGACGGAAGGGAAGGAGAAACCCATAGGTCGTTTGAACAACATGGGTGGTCGTTTGAACGAGAACCATTGTCGTTTGAATGACATATAGTTTCGTTTGAACCACTGGTCAGATCCAACCACTTCACTCTCCCTTGCTTTCGGCCCTATATACCAATTTCCTTGGTTTGGGAGTGTTGTTCTCCTTGGAATATTCAATTGGACACAATTATGGGTTTAGGTCTCATATGAGAATTAAATTAAACAATTAGAAATAGTTCCAAAGGGGAAATTAAGGTTTATATATATTGTGGTTTGAAAACCTTAAGATTATTCGGAATGAAAGACTTATTAGAAAAAATTTGAATAATAATTTAGGATATTCTATTTTCAGGCTAGGCAAGTGAGTCCGGGTATATTTGTTGAGTGCCACCAAGATAATAAATAGATTAATACGTGATGAATTAAATTTGAGTTGGGTTATTGACTCGGGTATAATTTTGGGGCAAGTGCTATAAGGGCTTAGGCACGAATTTAGCCATTAATTTACTATATGGTTATATTATAAATTATGGAATATTCAAAATAAAAAGGGTGTTAACCTTAATATGTGGAATTTGAGGAATAAGTTCTGCAAGATGAGATTTCGGGCCATAGGAGCGGGTCCAGGTAATTTAGTTCGGTGACACAACTTGAGTAATAAATAAAGAAGTGTTGGAATTATTTAAAACATCGAGTCGGTATATAGACTTGGGATTTTTAGGCTAGTGTTATAGTAATTGTGCACGGGTAGCCTGTATTTAATTATATATATATGTTTGTGTGATTTAGAAATATTTGTGTGAATAATATTTATAGGCATACACACCCCTCTAGTACTATCATGGGAGGTTGTGAAATGTGGGTGAATCCCTTGTCTTGAGGAGCAGGGTGAGTATAGTCCTCAGGTCATAGCGTTCGAAATCAAAAATGAGACGCTTTGGGTATGATTTGGTCTCTTTCTGAGGGAAACTATGATCGCCTCCAATGCATTTATTTGTTTTTACTGATTCGAGGAGCTAACCGTGTTAGGGTGTCCAGGTGGATGAGTATACCTAGAAATGATAACATTTTAGAGAACATTCGGTGAGTGCCTACTCGGGAGGATGGATTATATATTTACGACGTGTGGGTGAATGATGTAATATGACGATCGTATATATAGTGAACGTGGTACGCCGTTATTTTCATAGGTATGCCTATTTATATGGTTATGAAAATCATGTGCTGGTGGGGAAGTATGTAATTACCCATAATATTATCTGGTAATTAATTAAATTAATTTGGAATTTAGAAATATATCTTAAAAGACTCCTAATATGAGTACATATAAGTCGTGGGTCATTTATAATAGTCTTTGCAACATTAAACTCTAATAAAAAAGGTTTTCCACGGGTATGGACCGTGACTAACGGGCGAAATCTCCATTAACTTACTTTACAACCAAGTTAGATCCCCCCCCCCCCATATGCATAACACTTTAATTCCTATCCTCAGTGCCTCCAACATGCCAAGTATAAGAGCCACATAATCTGCCTAATTGTCGGAGCATTTGCAATCTATCTTGAAAGAAATAGTCCCTTTTTCCTTTCAATTTAAGAGGATGATGCCAGCAACACTTGTCCCTTGAACACGCGAGTTGTCAAATTTCATCTTCCATTCTTCCATCTCCTCCACTAGACATGCCTGAAAATTCTCACCTGGTAATTCTTCACTAGGAGGCCCAAAATTCAGGCTCGAAAAGTTAGCTAATAAATCAATTATTGCCTAGATCTGGATGACAATATTCACAAGATATCAAGAACCACGTTGTTACATTACCTACCAGGATTATTCATGCCAGTAGATATTTTATAGGATCGCATTTGGTGACAATGTGCATCGTGAATGTGAGCAGATAGTGTCTTAGCTTTTATGCGACATAATTAATCGTGACAAATAGTAAACAGGTCGCTCTAGTCTTGCCTTCTCCTGGGTGAGAAAATCTCTTATGAATCTCTCAATTGAAGTTAGATAAAGTAGTAAGGTAGAACCTATTTCTGGTGTTACCATTATCGAGAGGGAAGTTAATATTACCTTTATCTTCTCAAACGCCGTCTTTTGTTCCACCCCCCAAATCCACTTGGATTTTTTTTTCATGAGATGGGTAAAGGGGTGAGTGGCCTCCACTAAAGCTAGTATGAACCTTCTCAGGTAGGAAACTTTCCCTAAGAATCTCTTGAGTTGTCTTTGGCTTTTCTACTTGCACCCCTTTCCTATTTATAACAAACCATAGAAATTTTCCTGCAGTTACCCCAAAAGCGCACTTAGAGGGGTTCATCCTCATCTTGTAATTGCGATGCCTCTCATATAACCTCCTTAGATCCTACACATGTTTTCTTTCCTTCTTGGATTTTACCACCAAGTCATCCACGTAAAAATCCAATATATCATGAAGTATTTACATCATTGTATGGTGGGTGGCACCTGCATTTTTCAATCCAAAGAGCATGATCGTATAATGGAAATTTCCTAAAGGCATTCTGAAAGAGATTTTTTTGCATCTGCCTAATTTAATCTAATCTGGTTATAGCCCACATATCCATCAATGAAGAAATACGGCTCATGGCCAGCTGTAGCATCTATTGTCGTATCTTAACTTTTGAGTGTCTTCTAGGCCACCACTCTTATCCATATACTTTCTAAGTTTCCCTTTCTTCAGCATCTTTTCTATTTCATCTTTCAGTGTGAATTATCTATTAGTTGTATGGCCACGATCCTTGTGGAATTCACTCCATTTACTTTTATTGCTCTTGTAAGGACGGGCTTTGAGCTTCTATATCCATCTCAAGGACCTATCATTCTTGATCCCATTCAGAATCATTTCTGGGGTAGCAATTAATGGGTTATAGTCAGCGAACTTATCATCCGCTAACCTCTTCTTGTATCCTTTTCCTTTGATTTTTTGGTATCCTATAAAAGTCTCTTCTTCTCCCATAGAAAGTCTATCAATATCCCATAAACCTTTTCCTCTTATGTTTCATGAATGAAGCTAAGCTCTCTAATCTCTTTACTAACAACATGACAAAATATGAGGCATGCACCATATGGCTCAAGATGCCCCTCGAAAGAGGAATCGAGTGAATTAATGTCAATGGACATTCATTACTCATCATGGGGAAAGTGCTCAAAAAAGGGAAACTCAAAGACGAGAAGCTCCTACCCTTCCACGCTCACCTTAAAGATTTCACCTCCCAATTTAAATACATCACCTTTCACTACCTCCCTCGCTCTAGAAACATCCTAGTTAACACACTAGCGACCTTGTCCTCTATGGTCGACATGCTTGAGGGGATGATAATGACTACCTTTCTAGTCCAGCAATGGGCTGCACACACTAACTATTATCACATTGAGATGATTACAAAATAAGATTTAGACATGTCAGGGTTGTGGTATTATAATAATTGGTGCCTCCTCAAACATCATAGGTATCCTTGAGAAGCATATAAGAAAGGTTGTGCGACCCTACATTGGTTGGCTGCTCAGTACATCATCTGTGATAAGGCACTCTTCAAAACAAATTTTAATGGAACCCACTTGCATTGTTCTTATATTTTACCTTGCCCATGGATTTATAGGAAAATATTAGAGTTGATCTGGCATGTGTGCACCAAAAGGATATTCCTTTGAGAAAATATATGAAATGTAATTTTTGTCCCATTTTGTTGTATATCATATGTCATATGTCCACTCTGGCAGAGAACATCTGTCACAACCCAAAGTCAAAAGGAATGTATGTCAGGCATATTTCCAAAAAAACATGATTGGGTAAATATCTTTTCAAACCTTAACTTGGAAAATAATGTTTTAAAAGCTTGGGAGTGTCCTTGGGTGCCACTCGCCAATAATATCTTGGAAAATACTTTATGAGAAGCACCTTTTCTATTCACTTATTTGACTAAGTGTGGACTATGTACGTGAAGGAGTGACCTCTTAGGTCCCTTCTATTAGTATTATCTCTTTCCTAAGGTATTGAAGTGGTTGGTCCTTAGCTTACCCAATAAAACCCACAAAATCAAAACTCCTTAGAGTCCCAACTGGCCTGCTCGAGCCCCCCGATCACTCGATCAAGGCTACTTGTGTAAGAAAGTAACAATGTTAGTAAGTATTCTGATATACAAACAAGCTTATAATTACTTGATTGTTCACACAGCATACCCTCAATCTTTTGGGTTTCCTGGCATACTTTCTTTCTTATCTTGGGGTTGCTTATTAAGCACCCCCTCGCCAGTCTTGAGATTTATTTGATCAAGTGTCTCTCTTTTGGTCTTGGGTCCACTCGTCGTGGCACCATCTCTTTGAGTGACTTGTTTTTTCTTACCTTTTTTTACTTTGTTCTTGGGACCACTCGTTATAACACCCTCTTGTCAAATACTCTACTTTGGCTCTCTTTTATCTTCGACCGACTCGTTGTGACCCTTCTCTCCAGATTTTTTATTTAGGATAATGGTGTGTCTAAGACCCACTCATTGTGGCCCCTCTTGTTAAATCACCATTTTGTCCTTCTCTACTTTTAGTCTCACTTGAATTGCACCCCCTCTCCCTATTGGTCTCATTTCATCAAAACTATTTAAGGGCCTCCTCGTGTGGCAGACCCCTTATCTAGCCTTAGATCCACTCGTCTAGCACCCCCTCACACTATTGGGCTTATTGGTGGGTATTTGAGTGGGTTCCCCTTTACACAATCTAAAATTGAATCGCATGAAATACTAAAAAAATAATTATGCAATCATTCCAATCATTATAAACCTTAACATTAAGAACATATGCACCCTTTTCAAACATTGTGAGATAGCCCAAGTGTAATCTAGTGACCACTTAAACATGAATCTCACTAGTGATCATGTTCAATACATAACTAAATGTAACAATCATAGTCATTTTTGAACTATCAGAGAAGTTCTTAAATCATTAGACAAGTTTTCATAGTTTGAGATAAACTATGAGGATTGGACACGTAGCTTTACCGATTGGATGTCAACTCCCTATCTAGGTCATGAACTGTTTAATTGTAATAGAACCAAAATTCTAATATCCTTTTATCAAGTAAAACCCAACAAATACTAATTCTCATTGAGTCCAACTGACTGACATGGTATATAGTATATTTAACCATAAATATAAGTCATTCCCGCAAACATGGTTCCTATTTCAAAATGGACTGACACAGCTATACTGAAAAGTAGCGTCATTTATGCTTTAAGGAATAAAACCCCACCAATATCACACGTACTCTTAAGTACATGTAATTATGCATCCAACTACCAAACCATCTACTAGGAGGTGTATATCTCTACTTGTAGAAGGATTAACCGAGTTATCCGAAGCAAACTTGATCATAAACTTACCACTTCCCTTTTTTTACATCTCGAACTAGGTGAAACCTACGCTCAATATTCCTAACCCTTTTATAGGTTATGTATTATCGCCAAATTGAAATCGTACCAGTGTGAATAAAATAAAATGTAATATTAAATTACACTTTAAGCACCCAAGTTACTTAGGAAGTTTCGGGGCCATATAGCCTCTTCCGTGTCCTCCATAATGACAACAACTTCTGCCTCCTAAGTGGAATTAGGAATACATTATTATTTATCACTCTTCCAACCTATAACTCCACCTCTTAGGATAAACACATATTTCGAAGTAAAAATTTGGGAATCCTTATCTGATTGAAAAAAGTGTTTGTACCTAAACGGTACAAGATTATCATAATAAAATCTATTAACCATGCCTGTGGCATATAAGTTATTTTACATAATACACAATATACCATTTATGGGGTTGCCCACCACTGAAGCGTTAGGTATATTCCACATTCCTTATATTTGATAAAGTGTTTTAGGATATTGATTATTAGATGGAATGATTGCAATCTTGAAAAAATAAATGTCCTTCATGGAATCTCACACGCTACTCTGATTCCGACACCGATTCTCAAGATGTAGCCTTGTTATCAAAGAAGTTCAAAAATCTCTTAAGTTCTAAAACCAATCAAAAGATGGCCAAAGACTTGAGAAATTCAAGAACACAAGGAAAATTATGTCCCTAAGAATTTAAGTGAGAATGATAAAAGAGATGATTCAAATAATGTTTTTGGTTGTGAGGGTTATGACCATACGGTAGTGGAGTGCCCCAATAGACTTAAGGAGGGCAAGAAACTGATTGCATATAATGATACCTTAAGTGATGATGAACCAAAAGAAGGTTTTTGATCTCGTGAACAGTCTTAAGTTTTGAGGTTTCCAAGTTATTTAAAAGACTTAAGCTTTTTGGGACTCGTGTATGATGTCGATCAAACGACATCGTACCTGCTTCGAACGAGATCATATCTCGCTCAAATGACAACATATGTCGTTCGAACAAGATGTGGTTTAAGATGACATATCATCGCCTTGATTTTAATATAAATAAGGGTGTTGAGCTACTGATTTTTGTGTGGAGAAACACTTCTTTTAAATAGAATATGACTTTGAGTGTTTTAGTTTATTCCACAACATTTGAGGGTCCATAACTTTTGTTTTTACAATTCACAATCCCAATAGATTTTGTGTGAGTTGTTTTGAGGAACCCAGAACATAGTTTTCTACTATTCATTCTTTGTGGGGAGATCTCTGCAACCGAGAGATGCATGCCATCGTTGAGGGAGTCTTAGCAAAATTTATGACTGCGTGTCATTGAGGATCTTTTGAGTATTGATTCTTTATTGAAGATTTCATGTCTAGGCTTCATGTCCTTGTGGTATAGGTGAGTGTGAACCATTGATAATTTCTAGCCGATGCTTTGAAAGTTTGACGAAGACACCGTGCATTACACTTGTGAGCGATTATCAAGTTGTTTGTAAGTCAATGGTATTTTGTACTTGTCGCAGCTCTATAAATAAAAAGGTTTTGCCCTACAGAGATTTTCATGAAATTTGTATCACATACTTTATTTATAATGGTTGACACTTACACGCACGTTGTTATTTGAGTTTAAGGGTTGAATTGATTTGATTCATAAATTGACTCTAATTAAATAAGCTTGCGATTGGAATTTGAGCATCGGTTTAAATCTTTATCGCTCATAAGGCATTTTCAGTATATATATTTCATATAACTCGTGAGAATGGTATATGGTCCCAAATGAGTAATGATTAATTAATTTAATGTTATAAATAACTTATAGATCGTATATTAAGCATACTCGGGCTAGAATAGTGTGACATGAAGGGTATTATCGAGAACTAGTTATGGGATAGATGACTAGGTGGGTTATACAGGAAAGCGTTAGGTATGCAAAATAGTTGAGGGGTGAGTCAATCCTCAAGGGAGTGCGACAGTAACTTAAATATGAAGCGGTTTTAATTTACTGTAATTTAATTCACTTAGTAAATATTTTCAAAATGTTTTGGGGTCTAACCCTTGCTATAAAATATTTTCAAAACCTTTTAGGTGTCCAACCACAGGGACATCAGAATTGTTCTATTTCAGGGTTATGCAACTATGACATATGTTAATGTTGCAGGATTTTGATTTAACCATTTCACTCATTTCATTCCTAGTGTAGGATGCAGTCCGTATTTCAATTGGGCATGTCAACCTAGTTATTTCTTTTGTTCCAGCTAGATGATGTACTCATTTTATCATTCTTGTAGTTATATTTTTGTATTTGGCTTGTAGACATTGGTTTTCTCGGCAAAGATTGTAATTATTCATTTTTGGTACTGTTGGAATCAGTGATTTAATGAATGGTTTATTATATATTCTTTCTCATGTTGTTAATGATGTTTAATAAAAAGATAAAATTTGACACCATGTCTTTTGAATACTAGGTGGTTAGTAAATTTTATAAGGTTTTCGAGAGTGATGCTAAGAATGAACCAAATGAGATTCCTATTTAATTTGATATAGGACTGATCAATCCGTATTTTATTAGGCGGGGTGTCACAGACTTGTGGGGGTTTTGTACCTCTTGCTAAAAACATTATCTTAAAATGATGTTAATTTTGAAAAAAAAATGAAAAAGGAGAGTAATTATTTTGGTTCGCATCCCAATTACTCAATAAAATTGGGGTTAAGTCTAAATCGTATTATCATACTAGGGTTTTGTCCAAATGATTCTTTTCTGAATGAATTTAGATATATAGTGTTGATACCAAAAGTTATCCTGCTATATGGACCATTCATATGTGAACACGTGTTATCCATCTGGGCATTAATCCAGGTCAGCAAGGGCGAGTCACTGACCAACTATAGGAATGAAGACCAACAGGTTAAAGAAGCCTGAGCAAAACCAGGAAGACCGACCAACAATGACAGTAAATCTCTAATAGTTGTATACATTATTAAAATTTTACATACGTAAATGCCAATGTTATAAAGGCATTTCATCCTTTAATATTTCGACTCTTGTCTACCCTCAAGGGGCTATAAATACATTGTAAACCCAACATCTAAGGGACAAAAAAAATGAGATAAAAAGCAATTTAATAATCCCAAGGCAATACAAAATAGTGGACATAGGCTTTTCCTTTAGCCGAACCACTTTAAAAATCCTTTGTCTTTTTTTCTTATATTTATCTATGATCAATTAATTAGATCAATCTAGTTTTTCGCATCAACAGATTGGCGCAATCTGTGGGAACATATTTCTAATCATTCTCATTCATTCAAACATTTAAATGGCTGATATTATTGAATTAAGTCTCAGGAGCGATGGCATTCTTAATGTCCCTTCTGCCCCACCAGCAGTGAATGAATTAACTAGAATTTTGTCCAGTCTTGTAAGAGGATATGCACGACACTATCAGGCAACTCGTGCAAACTCTTCAAGCATGAGAACTTGCTTTATTTTCCCTCATAAATATGCCACCACCACCAAGAGGTGGTAGGAAAAGTCATCAAAGACTATAGGGGATACTTCCTATCATCTAGGGTTAAATTCATTACTCAATGGGTCAAAATCATTCAATACACAGTCCTACTCTCCAGAGAGGCTAAGTTCTTTAGAAAGGCTAAGACGTGCTTCTCCCTTCGATCATCTAGGGCCCAGGAGAACAAAAATGTTCCTAGGTAAATGTCGAGAAACACTCAATGACCATATAATCGAAGGGAAGGCTCTGCCCAGTCTAGATCGGATGCCCGACGTACTGCTCGGGTCGAGAAATCATCCCAAGAAGAAAGTTCAGCGAACTACAGATCAGCAATGCATATGTCTGATGCTGGTAACAATTCTTGGAAAGGTTTTATCCATAGATTGGAGGACGTGATAGGAGAGATGGCTAAGGCCAAAAACCCACTACAAAGAATCTTTGTAAAAGGATCTCCCTTCGTAAAAGCAAATATGGAATTCCTCACTCCAATAAAGTTCAAACCTCCAATGGTTACACCCAAATACAATGGGAAAACTAACCTAGTCCTCCATATAGAGGAATAACAAGTAATCGATGATATTTATGATGTTACCAATGAAATGAGGTGTAGACCATTCTTTGGAATAATTACTCGGATCTTCCCAAATCTGGTACAATAGCCTTCCTCGAGGATAAATTTCTAGCTTCAATCAGTTGGCCGAGCTATTTATTAAAAACTTTTGTTTTTTTAGCCAAGCCTGTAAAAAGGGTATCACATTTGCTTAGTGTATAATAGAAGGACGGAGAAAGCACTAGGGACTACATCACTCATTTCAATACTGAGAAGTTGAATGCTATGGATTATGAGGAGAAAACTTCTATAACAACCCTTATGAGTGGATTGCTTCCCGAGAAGCTCTATTATACACTTGCTAAGAACTCCCTAAAGACCATGGAAGAATTCATGGCCAAAGAAGCCAAAATCATAAATGCCGAGGAAGCAATGGCAACTAAGCAGAGCTCAGGAGTAAAAGTTGAAAGAAAAAATGACAAGAAGGATCATAACGATTCCAAAGATCACAAGGAGTCAAAACATAGAGGACTTATATAAAGGCTCAGGAAGTATAACACCTACACTCCACTAACCATGGGCATTCATCATGTCTTGGAGGAGATCAAACATAATAAAGATGTGTGTTGGCCTGATATTTTGAGGTGTTTTTATACCAAGAGGGACAAAACTAAGTACTATGAGTTCCATAAAGACCATGGTCACATGATGGATCATTGCATTTCCCTTCAAAATGAAATTGAAAACTCTTATTCAAAGAGGAAAATTGAATCAGTTTGTTGATTGGCAGAATAACGAAGGATCTCGGCAAAAATCAAAATCTCCTTGCAGACCTAGAGAGGAAAAAAAGAGGGCTCATGATGATGACTAGGATGATGATCTCGATTTACCTAAAAAAACCTCAACAAGCAGAACGCGAGGTATTCACACTCAATTTTGGTTCTTTTGATTACCAAATGATTATAAGTGGAGATGTAGGAGTAAAAGATCATACTAAAGAGAGAAAATCTTACCTCAATGAGGCTCAAATTTGCTCGTACATACAGATGATTAATATTACTGAGGAAGATAGACCAAGGACGGTTAATAAAGACAAGATGGTAATAGGCTTCTCTAAAAATGATCTCTTAGGAGTATTGTATCCCCATAACGATCCTCTAGCAATTAAAATCCGAAAGGATAATGTCATTGTTTCTAGGGTGTTAGTAGATAATGGAAGCTCGGCAGATATAATGTTCTATCCATGTTTCAGTAGCCTGGACTTTAAGCTCAGCCAGTAAGAGCCCTATCATCAACCACTAATAGGTTTTACTGGTGAGAAAGTCTCCCCTTTAGGAACCATTAAGATATAAGTGATTATTGGCACGTGGCCAGCTATCCAACTAAATAAAATTCGTTTCTTTGTAATGGATAAAAATGTCCATTCAGCTTATAATGTAATTATAGGAAGAGTTAGGCTGAAGAAGTTCGAGGTAGTTCCCTCTACTGTTCATCAATTCTTGAAATTCCTAACCAACTTTGGCATAGGAGTTGTAAAGGGTGACCAAAAATTATCTCGGGAATTCTACTATTCATCTATTGAGCAGGAAGATCTAGAAAAAATAAAGAGGAAAGTCACCACTTACCAAGTGGATACCTATTAACCCGATGAAGAATCTGAGGTTAAAACCATAGATCCATGGGTAGAAACATAGCTAGTGAAGGGACAAATTATGTAGGCAATATAAATCATTGTGTTAGATGATGACGAACCAGAGCGCACCACTCAAATTGGAACAATGCTGGATTCTGTTCTTAAACAGGAACAAGTGAGCTTCCTTAAAAAGAGAAAACATGTGTTCATATGGATTCACGAAGACATATGAGGAATTGATCCTGGCTTCATTTTCCATGAGCTCAACGTTAATAAAGAAGTCAATCCGGTAAAGTAGATACGAAGATTATTCATCCTCGAAAATAACCAAGCCATAGAAGTGGGGGTTTAAAAGCTTCAAAAAGATGCCTTCATTGACGAGGTGAAATATCCATATTGGTTGGCCAATATAGTTATGGTCAAGAAGAAAAATAATAAGTGGAGGATGTGTGTAGACATCACAGATCTTAATAAAGCATGCCCAAAGGATCACTTTCCTTTTCCTCGAATAGATCAACTTGTGGATGCTACCTCAGGACATGAGTTACTAGATTTTATGGATGCTTATTTTGGTTATAACCAGATCAAAATGAAGCCTGAAGACAGGGAGAGAACTTCTTTCATCACTCCCCAAGGAACTTACTATTATGATGTTATGCTTTTTATTTTGGAAAATGCAGGTGCTACGTATCAAAGGTTGGTGAATAAAGTCTTTGAGGAGAAAATAGGAAAAAAAACATGGAAGTTTATATAGATGATATGTTGACAAAGAGAAAAAAATGGTCTTATCATATTGCCGACCTCAGCTAGACTTTTAACCAACTAGAAAAATACCAAATGAGACTGAACTCGACCAAGTGCGTGTTTAGAGTGCATGAAGGAATGTTCCTCGGGTACATAGTAAATCAAAGGGAAAGCAAACCCAGATAAGATTAATGCAAGGATTGAGATGCAGTCCCCTATTTACAAAAAGGATGTACAAAGCCTAATTGGGTGAGTAGAAGATCTAAACATATTTATGTCTTCGGCTATAGATAGGTGCCTTCCATTCTTTAAAGTCCTTTGAAAGAATTTTAAATAGAGCAACGAGTGCGAACAATCTTTTCAGGAGTTCAAAAATTAATTAGGGTCACCTCCCCTACTTTCCCAACCAATTATGGTGGGAAAATTATTCCTTTACTTAGCTATTTCTGAATCAGCCGTGAGCTTTGATTTCATCAGAGAGGAGAATGGAGTTCAAAATCTTATTTACTACACCAGTAAAGCTTTTCGAGGAACAAAAATTAGGTACCCTTATCTAAAAAAGTTGGCACTGGCATTAATGGAAGAGTCTAGACTCATGAAGCCTTATTTTCAACCCCATACGATAGTAGTGTACATTAATATGACACTAAGGCATGCTTTACACAAGCCTGAGAAGTCTGGAAGTTTAATGTACTGGGCAGTGGAATAAGGGGAGTATGATATTATCTATGAACCAATGTCTTCTTTAAAATGCCAAGCAGTAGCATATTTCATAGATGAATTCACTTACCACAAGGTTCCCGAGCAACAAAATCAGCAGGCCGAGTAAGGATCCAGATAAATAAAAGTGAAAGAAGTTGTTGACAGTCAAGCTCCCGAGGAAGTTTTACCAAAACAAGTTGTTGTCGACCTGCCAGATTCTTCTTCCCAAACATAGGAGATGTCTAAAAAATGTGAGGAAGCAAGGAGAAAAACATTCCACTATGGGATTTTGACATACAAGGCATTTTATGATGATCTCCCAATATGGAACTTGTACATCGATGGGTCATCTTGTGCAACAGGCAATGGAGCAGGTATAATACTTCACAGTCCTGATAATATTGGTATTGAATATGCCCTGCGATTTCAATTCTAATTGGACTTATTTTCAGCATTTCAATAATAGGATTTTTAGCGACAATTCGTATTGGACCTTTAACACCACTTTTGGACCAAAATCAAATGTGAAACAAAGTTTAATGGTTTTTCTATTGATAATGCCTTCTTAAATACTATTGCAGATGTTTTTTCTGTTGACTCTCAGTTTAATGTCTACTTATGTTTTAAGTGTGCCTCAATGATTTATATGTGTTCATGCTTTATGATCATCAAACAATAAGTATGTTGTATAAATATTTAATACTCATGCAGCTGGTCACTATTTCTTCATTTATTAATTTACTTTATGAGTTTTCCCTATTATCTTTTGTGGAATTTATAAATATTTAATCCTCCTCCAGGCATATCTGGTTCCTTATTATCAAATTGAACTTATAAAGCCACGGTTTCCTTATAACAGAGGTGGGGTCCAGAGAAAAAATGCAAAATGTACGGAGATATATTTTTATTTATGATATTTTATATATTTTTGTGTGTTTGAGTCTAGTTCTCTCCGGATTCTCCATTCAATAATCAATTAGCAGTGGGAATTACTCGGGGCTTTAATGATTTACGTGCATCTTTTTATTTATGGGGCTTTGATGATTAATATGTTTGATGTTATATTTTCTTTCTCTATTTTGATTTGTTTACAGTTTTTTCAAGGCTAGTGGGTGAGTAACGTTAAAAAGAAAATTTTGAAATAGGTAAATACATCCTTGAGGTATTTAATTTTGTTAGCGTTTGTAGGTAGATACCTATAATGAATATATCCTTATTGTCATCTTTAACCATTTATTAATGGGATTTAAGGGAAAAAATTGAATAAGAATGTCATTGAGTATGTTTTGGATGAATTTATATTGAGTTTTTTTTATCCTTTTTCACAGGTAAAAATTTTGGAGTTACTGATTTTGTCAACTCTAGTAGCTATGGGGATAAAACTCTAGTAGCTGTGGGGATAAATCTCTAGTAGCCAATGTCCTCTATTCTCTCTCACCCCCAACCTCTCTTCTCTCCCACCCATGTCCTCTCTTCTCTACCTCTTTCCCAAATGTAACCCCCTGTTGAAGTAGAACAGCTAGAGCACGCAACCCTCCTTTCATCCATGAAGCAGTGTAGTGACAGTACATTCCTTTGAGTATCTTATTATTTTCAATAGATTTGATTAGGTACTTTTTTTCGATACATCCGATCATTTTACTAAAATTTTTAGTTGTTAATTACTTTTTAGTTGTTAATTTTTATTCAATAGATTGGTTAATTAGGTTAGTTGTTAGTATGCTAGAATTATTGTTGTTGCTAAAAAATAATTTTCCCTCAAAATTCGTTATTAGTATGCTAAAATATATAAAAATCAGGAAACTCTTGCAACCTTCCATACTCACGCGAAGTTAATACTCGGTTCTACTCTGGATGTAATTTTAATTGTTTTGGTTAGATTCGTTAGTATAAGCAGTTAATGTAAATTTTAATTATTAATTAGTTAATATATTAATGAGCTTATTACTAATTAACTCAATTGTGCACTAGATTTTAGACCTTGTGTGATTGAAGGAATATATGTCAGTCTCTATTAAATTGTTGTCCTTCAATCTTGTCAAATAATAAGAATAGTTACTCTTTTTTGTTTGTTTGTTTTATAGGTTGGAACTCATTAGAAGTTCGATGATTGTGCATGTAGAGGTGAACCACTGCTTTATAAATGAGGAGTTAAACACATTAGTGAGGCTTGAAGAGAAGACCGCTGAATTTGAGATGAATTTCATTCATATGTATTGACATGAATTTTATATTGACATGAATTGAGAAAAAATTAAACTTTCCTCATGTATTAGAATGAATTTCATATTTAGACATGAATTTTCTATCAGTGGAATTTGAGCCATTAATTTTTAGTGAGATTATTGTCTGGATGTGTATTAGTGTTGTTGCGGACTATTTTTATTGGTGTTGTACTATTTTTTCCACGCTGGTTTTATATTATTATTGAATTTTTGGTATCCTAAAACAGGTACGAAAAATAGTGGAAATGTTGAAGATTTTTTTTTGGGTAATATTATTTATAATTAATTTTTCTTTGATCCAAAAATTTGGCACCGTTGAAAACCGTGCCAAATGTGTATCAAATTTTGGCACGCTTTTGAACTGTGCCAAACGTGTACCAAAATGTATTCAATCTAGAACAGTTATAAAGTGTGCCAGAAATATCAAATTCTGGCATAGTTTGAAAGTGTGCCACAAGTGTTTCTGTTTGGTCAAATCTGGCACACTTTTAAACCGTGTAAAAAAATGGTTATTTTGGAATACCTGATTCTGGCACAGTTCAAAACCGTGCCAGATTTGATCTGGCGTAGTTTTAAACCGTGCCAGATTGCTATTTTTGGTGTAGTGTACTTTGTTAATTTTTTTAGAGGATTACAACCATCTAATCAGATTTCTCATTCGAATTTTTATCAGGCATGGATACTCTATTATTTTACTTTTGTATTATGCATCTTAAGTGTTGCCTAAACAATTAATTACATGTTTCTCTTAAAATATATTAGCAACTTTATTTAGAAAAAGTGAGAACTAATTTGGTACTGTTTCAATGAAATTTTATAATATGAAATAAGATTGGAAACCTTTGGGTGCGTAGGATAGAGTATTGGGTTTTGGTTATTATAGGTGTAGGTTTGCATGTAGAATTTTATAGAGTTTATCTAAATGAAAATGGGGCGCGTACACACTCATAAAAATTACATAGTTAATAAAAGTTGATGATTATTATGTGTTTTATAAACTTGCTTGTTGATTAATATAAAATTATTAGATGAATATAATTATGTCAATAATGGTGACATGTTATTAATTAAAATAAATTAAATTGTGCCATTATGAGTAAATTGTAATATTGTTCACATATGTTATTAGATTGTGTAAATAATCATTATTCATATTTTCCATCACGGGGATGATGGGATCTTTGGTAGTATGCTCTCACCTATATTTTAGGATGCATGCTAGGTATAAGACAAGTGGGTAGGCATTAGTTGCATTTTGTACTTTCTAAGTATGGGACTAGTTAGTGTAGATTTTTATGGATGGGATATTCTGGGGTGGGGTGATTTCTATGTCGTGTAGTTGATTAGTTTGCCTAAGATTAAGATTATGGAGAGATTATTTATAAAAATTCACCCTATATCATAGGGTAGGACGTAATTGTGTTTTGGAAACCTTCAGGTATGGGACTAAGGGTGTTTTGAGGATCCCATGCTGATAATAAGGGTGGGATGAATAAGTTTATAATAATGAGAATGATGAGAAATAGAGAATTCATTCCTAAGATAATAAAATGGTTATTAAAATATATTGGCGTCATTAATAAGTGTAAGACTGAAAATTAAACGGGTTGGCTGGTTATTGCCGTATGGGGTGTCTGATGACGTAATAAGTTCAGAATTGGTTGGCAATCTCGTCAATAAGTGCAGGGTTAACAGAATACAGACTGGATGGATATTACGAGGGGAATGGGTTTGCTGTAGAATACGTGGGAGTCCCACAACTAAATATGTAAAACTTTAGCGGGAGTCCCGCATTGAAATGATGATAATCTAGTGGGAGTCCCACAACTGAGATAGTGTAAGACTTATATGCGGGAGCACTGCAACTGATAATAATCAATTGAGAAAAATTCTAAATTTGAGTAAATTGATTTAATAAATAGAAATGAAATTATTGAAAATTAAATAATTGAACTTGGGTTGTTGATAGACTTTGTTCTGGGTAGATAGTGATTTGTTTCTATAGCATGTTAATTTATCTCGTTTAATTTAAAATACTCAATTGTGATATTTATCATGTATAATTCTACTGTCTGGGTTCACGGACCCTAATTGAGGGAAGTAGTATATATTCATGCTTAGGCGTCTGACCCTGTATGTTGACTACCTTTTTCACTTATAAGTTTTGGAGTAGCTGTATCGGAGTTTGGAGATATATCTTGGAGGTGCAGTTGTAGTTTATTTATTTCATGCTTAGTATTTTAGATTAATTTCCATTCATTTGATTTTATATTGAGACTTCGTTTATGGATTTTATGGATCATTTGGTTCCACAGTTGTTATAGTTTTTATTCAGATATTCATAGTTGGATCTTTTATTTAATTTTATATTTATTAGAGATTTGATTAATTTGGAGATTAGCATGGCGATGGACTTTTTTATCGCATGAATGGTTATTATTTATTAGGATTTATTTCATCATTGTCTTGTTGAATAAATTTAGTACGTCTCATATCTACCATGTGCTATGAATGATATTTTATATAGTTAACGCTCAACATAGTTTTAGTGGTGGTCAACGCCAAAATTACGCTGGGTGTTACCTCGAGTTGATGATGTAGACTATGTATATGTATATATTGCCTCAAGCCTACATGTCGAAGTCATCATCTCCCAAGTTGGGACAATTTGGGATGGATCCTTCGACGTAGATGGTGTTATGTGGTTACATGACTTGTGTGATTGCGTAGTGATTTCCTTTGATTTTTTTTAAGAATTTAGCAGTTAGGAACTTTTTTAGTTTGTAGTAAAAAAGGAATGAAATATCCTTGGAGGTGCTGGACTTTATCAGATATTTATGTATGGGTTGTTGGAGTTTTCTATTCTTTATGGCCATGGATCAAGAGCACTCGTCTTTATAGTTGTGATAGTATTATTATATTAATTTTTTTTATCAATGATGATTGTATGTCTAGGGTTACGAATGGTAACTTTATCTCATTATTTCATTATATTTATGATAATTGGTATAATTGTAATTATGAAATCAACTGGATGATTTATCTTAGTTACATATGATAGTACTTGGAATATTCACTTATTCACTTTCTGTAAGGACAACATTATTATATTACTATTATATCTTTCCTCTAATTATGATCGAGTACAAATTTATTGATAAGGGTTTAACCCTCTTGCATTGAAACATATCAAGTCATAGGCAACAATACTTCCAAGATTGATACTTCGGTATTATTTAGCATCTCATCAGATCCTTCCAATATATTGTTGCATCTGATGCAGGTTGTAGGGGTTACCTTCTCCCTTTTTATATTTATGTTATTAATCATGAGATATAATGTTCGAACCCATGTTAGGTGAAACAATTGTGGGATTTATTTATTTTGTTGGGGGTTTATTTATTGAAATGTGTTGTGGAGTTAGTATTTTTGTTGGATATTTTTTTCAGAGTATGCTAGAGGATTGTTTGGATTCATTCATCAGTTTTATAGTTAACATGTTTAATTATTTATTCATGATCTTTATATATTTCTCATACTTACAATGATATGCCATTGTTAGATAGACCTTATTAACTACACATAAGACTGGATATATGTGGGAAAATAGGGTTGAAACATAGCCTTCGCCCAAAATTATTCTCGTAAATCTTTTCATTGAGCATGGTGTGATGTATACCTTAAAGTGATTGTGGCTTCATTTCAACTGCTCCATTTTTTTGTGGAGTTATTGGAACTGAGGAGTTGTGTTAGTAATCTTTATCATTACATATTCTTCTAGATGTTTGTTGTGAAATTCTCTCCATCTAACACTAAACACATTTGATATAATAAGTCCTTTCTAATTTTGAACTTTCTTGTAAAATTTAAAGGGGGTGCTGCAATCTTTATTTTTGTTAGTCAAGATAACTTCCAAATTATATCTTGAAAAGTTTTAAACAATCAAGGGGTTTTAATGATTAGGTCCAAATGAATCATCTCACGGGGTTTTAATAAAATAATACCCTTCTTCCATTTATAAGATATTTTATCTTTTTATATGTATTTACATGAATCGCAAACTCCGTCTTTTATTGTAGGCCCCTTCTTCTATGCGAAAAGCATTTTTAAGGATGACAAAAATAATTTTCCTTTTATAAAAAACCTTTTTCCAATTTTTAATTCGCACCAAGTTGTGAACTAATTTTAACTTAACCAAATTTTATCTTGATTAATATTAAACATGCATCTAGTGATTAAAGAAGGTAAAGTAAGGAATAGAATGCTCACAACGCCGGATGTAAGAGGAAACCACAAAGGGAAATAACCTCGGAAGGCCAAGCCAGAGAATCACTATAAATATGGATTTACAAGGAACAAACACAGGTATTACTCAACGAATCAATCCCCACGAGACTTGATGCTCTTATGATCTTAAATCACTCCTCTCACAGTGTTCACGTAGAAAGTCCTTCTTCCACGATGCTCATCCATAACACACGCATCCACGTATGTCTCGATGTCCACCGATATATCTTGTAACGTCTACGATGTTGAACACGAACTCCTTCACTTTTTCACTGCAGAACCCAATGTTCAAGTTTAAAATAGATAAAGATCAAAATAGGATATAGTAATGAAAGCTCGAATATTTGAAACTCTAAGGATTTATTTGGCTTTAGAAAACATGTGAAAACAACATTTTGGATGTATACTGTTTTTGTATAATGCACACGTATGAAATTCTAATGGAAACACGCCTTTTATAATTTTCTTGAGGCGGCGGCTCGTTCAAGCGACTTTGACCTGTCGCTCGAACGAGATGGACATGTCGTTCAAACTACTATGCCATCTCACTCGAACGACTGGTCATGTCGTTTGAGAGATGCAGCGAATTAGAGTTCGAATAAAACACTAATCTAATTCATTCTTATCAGAATAAAAAGAAGCGTAAATGTTTTCAAACTCTTTTAAAAACATTTTAAAATTATTTCTTTAATAAAATAACATCCTTAAAAATTTAAAATAATTTTTGAGTCCCATTAAAATTACGCATTCATACTTGAGTGATCTCGGAATGTAATTTAACTTGAAGAGAAAATATACACCATAAACCGACATGATAAATTCATTGAAGCTTTGTCACAATGTCTACAATAAACTTCAATACGTCATAGTCTGTGTGGGATCATGACGATAAAAATCTACTTATGACTCAAATGTGTTTTATTTCGGGAATAAGTCAAATAAACATACAACAGACTCAATTGGAAATTTTTTCTTTACAAATCTCCCCCTTTGACTATTCCAAGACAAAACCAACAGTGAAAAGCCTAAGTTGGTCTGTCAGGTCATATGAGGCCTGAATCCCATCCTAGAAAACCCAAAATCAAAAATATAGGATAAGACTAATAAATGATGGTCCAACAAGTATGAGTTGTCTGAATGTGACCTAGTCTTAAAATCCTGAATCTCTTAAGCATACCTACACACATGAGATAGACAAATACCACATGAAGTATGGAGGAACAAATTATATAATCAAAATGTAAAATCAAATGCAAATTATTTGTTATGTGTGCAAAACATGATATCAATATGTAAACAACATCTAAATCAGGACACCAATTTGTACTGAAGAAAAAACAATATGATACCGGTTTGTGTAAACTAATTAATATAATCATGAAAGCATATGATCACAAATATGATACCAAAAAATATTGTAACAAATGTATCTTCTCATAAAACAAAGTCCCCCTACATCACATATATCTCTCCCCCTTTTTGTCTCGAATAGACAACCTAATGAAAAGATAAACATATCTCGCATAAGATAAATCAATGAAGTGTATATAGATAACTATGAAACAACGAGATAAAAATGATCAAAATATGTCAAATCTTCAGCACATAAACAGTAATCATACAACAGAAATCAACAATCTAAGAAAGTGTGACTAAACAAACACACTGAAGTAAAGTATAATCAATGATAATCTGCATACAAAAAGTTGTCAAGAAGAAACCCCAAAGTATAAAAAAAATATGACCATATGAACCACGGTACTGAAATAGAAGGAAAAAATTCCAGAGAGTCGCACGAATAAGACAACCTTGTCATTCAAATGACATAGGCTTTTCGCGATATGTCTTCGCATGACATATATTTCTCATTCGAAAGAGAAAATAAAACTCTCACATCCAGTTCTAAAAATTAACAGTTTCGTCCAGCGAAACAATTTCCTGAAAAAACTAACTAG
This sequence comes from Sambucus nigra, assembly GCA_949130495.1. Taxonomy (NCBI): domain Eukaryota; kingdom Viridiplantae; phylum Streptophyta; class Magnoliopsida; order Dipsacales; family Adoxaceae; genus Sambucus; species Sambucus nigra. Next base: position 593,675,110 of record OX422208.1, read on the forward strand.
AAGTGGCAGAAAATGTCAAAACAGTAGAAAAAGAGTAGCAAAAACAATAAAATAGTATGAGTTACATGCTACCATAGTACCGATGTGCTCAAACATGAACATGGAATGTATGGGAGTGAATTATAACAAATGAATCACAATTCCAACACATAAAAACAATCAAGAAGCTCTAATTGATAGAAATCAATCATATAACTTTATCTTAGCCATATATGACATTTAAAGTGTTAGATTCATAAACTAAACAAACATCATACACACAAATCAGAAATCTTGATGATTCTACAAACATTAGTGTCGCAATATGATTTTTTAACATTAGGATTTGTGGTGCAAACCTATTTAATTATCCATCCAAACTCCCTCAAATATATATCATATTTTTCTTTTGGAATGAATATAAACTACTTTGGCCCATTTTTGCATATGTTTCTTTTTGTTGCTTTTAATTTTTTCGAGCTCTTTTAAACGGTGGCTTTCACGATGAGTCAATTTTACACTCGTAGAGCCCTTTCGTGTGAACACTCATCATTTTTAATTTCAATCCTCGCGGTAAATGGTTTTGACATTAACACCTCCTCCTTAAGTCTACTTATGCATAGATGATAAAATTGAGATAAGAACGTCTCGCCAAACTCAAATATGCAAGAGTAGTCAACCATTCATATAAACTCGTGCATGTGTACAAAGATGGCATATATATAAAGTCGAATCAAAATGCATATGAACTTTAAAACAACCTCATAATACAATGGTTAAGATCATTCTAAGTATCAATAATTATGACCAAATGTCCTAGTCACATGGATAATGAATGGAAGGGTGTCCAAGCACCCCCAGTATGCCACATTAAACATGTAAACTCATGACACAAAAGAACAAAAATCTTTTTGTGTTTTTCTAAAAAATATTATTTACCCAAAAATAAAATCTTTTTGTATTTTTTTCAAAATATTTACAACCAAAAATCTTTTTTTATTCTTCAAAAAATTATTTTTTTATTTTTCAAATAAGACTCAATAAATGAAAAATATAATACAAAATGATACACATGTCATAACACTAGAAAGATATAAAGCATGATGCAAAGTCTAGCGCATGACAAAAATAGCATCACAATCATCCAATAGATCTAGCATAGGAAGAATCAAGTGCAACCAAATGAGAACCATGAAGTTTTAGTCCTAAATCCTCTAAGTCCTATTTCCTAACCCAAGTAAATATGACATAACACATGGGAGTTTTGGGAATCGAAATGACTTTATTCCTAAACTTCCTAGGTGAATTCCTAAGGTTATAGCAAAAACGTGTAAGGTGACCTTTCCTACCGCACTGTGTGAAAGTGTAAAGAGGGAGATAATGAGTACCAAAATGTAGACCTCTCCTCACCTTCCTAGTGGGCTCTCTCACACGGTTGGTATTGGCTTTGGGAATTAAAACAACGTGATCATCATAGCCTATACTAAACCTATCTCTTTTGACTTGGACGGTGCCTAACATCCTATCCAACTTCTCCGACCTAGATTCCAAGTCAAACTTAACCTTACTCAAGTCCCTCAACTTCTCCTCTAACTCACAAAATCTAGACTCAAGCACATGCCTAGACTTATCAAACTCTAGCACGTCCTTTTCCAATGCCTCTATCAAACCACGAACGCTATCTCTCTCTCTCTCCCTCTCTCTCTCTCTCTCAACATACGCTAGCTTCTGCCTAATATTCTTCTCTCGTGCCCTAAGATCCTCAACTTCTCACTTCTCCTCTAACTCACAAAATCTAGACTCAAGCACATGCCTAGACTTCTCAAACTCTAGCACCTCCTTTTTCAATGCCTCTATCAAACCACGAACTATCTCTCTCTCTCTCTCTCTCTCCATACACTAGCTTCTACCTAATCTTATTCTCTCGTGCCCTAAGACCTCAATCAAAACATCATTCTTTTCTATGGCACGCTCATTCAACCTAGCTTGTAATTTAGAGTTTTCCTTTTTTTACCCTCACCGCTTCGGCATACAATTCATTAAAGGCAACTTGCAATTATTTAACATCAAACTCCTCTTCCTCACTCACTTCATCCTCAATCACTTGGGATTCAACAGACTCGAAAGTGTCATGCACATGAGAATCTTCATGGGAAGATTTATTGTCATCGCTCACATGACAAACTTCCTCTCATTGGGAGAACTCTCTCCCTCTTCTAGATCACTATCACTTAAGGAGGCACTATAGGCTATTGATTTCTTGCCCTCTTTCTTATGTCTAGTGGGACACTCAGTAACTTTGTGACCATACCCCTCATATCCAAAGCACCTATTCAACTCAACGCTATTCAATTTATTAATCTTATTGTTAGGATTGGAATCTACCTTGTTCTTAAATTTCTCATACTTTTTGGCATCTTTGGATTGCTTTTGAAATTTAGGAAAATTTTTGAACTTCTTTGCCAATAAGGAGACATCCTAAACTTTAGTTTCCTCCTTTATAGCTTTAAAAGAAATGCCCTTTTCTTTCTTTGGCACTTGCTTGGAGGTAAACATATCGAGTTCATAAGTTTGTAGGTATGCTACAATCTCTTCTATTTTTATAGATTCAAGCATACATGAGTTTAATACGATCATTTTTGCATCAAACCTACTCGGCAAAGATCTCAAAATTTTCTTTATCTCACGATTGTCGGGGAGGTTGATAATTAACAAATGAGAGATGTTAATAAGTTAATGTATTCTATAGGTTGTATGGGAACTTAATTGTATAGATAAGTTATGTTGAATACTTTAGTCTAGTTAGCTTGGGTAGCATAGCTAGGTGGGCTAAGTATAGAACATTAGGCGTTCACTATAGATGAGAGGTGAGAAAAATTCAAGAGAGAGTGTACGTGAACATATGTAATCAATAACCGAATTTCAAAGTAATAAACGTTTTCTAAATATTTTCAAAATACTTTGTGTACTAACACTTTCTATAAAAATATTTTCAAAAACCTTTTAGGTGTCCAGCCACAGGAACGCCAAGCATGACTTCATTCCAAGGACTCAGAGTTATAGCATTGTGGATACTGACATGATTTGATTAGATTATTCTTCCATTCAGATCTAGTGTAGGATCCCATTTTATATTCCATGTATGGACATGTTGTCCGTTGACAGTTTTCAGTCTTTTGGTCCTCTATTATTATGGAGTATTTGGTTTTGAATTTTTAGCCGATGTTTTATTTGGCAAACCCTTATTCATTTACATATTGTGATGGTTGGACTCCATTATATTTTGAATGTTTAATTGAGTTTTTCGCATTGTTCATTTATCTGTTTTAAAGAAAGATAAAATTTGGCACCGGTCTAATTTCACTTAAGTGGTTAATAATTAAAAGGTTTTCACCAGTGATGCTAAGAATGGACCATATGAGAAACCTGTTTTAGTTTAATGAAGGCCTGATCAACAGATGTTTAATTAGACGGGGTGTCATAGATTTCTATAAATAAAGGAGATTTTTCCAAAACAATTTGAGTTGTTTATGCTTATTTATATTGTAAAAATTTCATAACTTTCCATGAATTTATATTATAGAAAATTATCTGCCTGCCATTAGGCACGGGGGCACATAGATAATTTTTAAATTATTTACAATTATGTTTTGTAAAAAACCTTGTTGACATAATAGGTTAGTACCATAGTGTATGTATATAAGAAAACTTACAAAAAATTTGCAATTTTTTTAAACTAATAGGTTCGTACAATAAGTTATTTCAAAAATTATTTATCTGTTGCGAACTAAATGATGTACGGTCCAATTAACGACATGCACTTTCGAAAATTTGCATCATGCTTTTAATTTGTTCACAAATACTTGTGTTAGTTAGCAATTATTACGAGATCCATGATGGATTAAACACGGTGAATAGTTATAAAAACATATAAAAATTTACACATTTGTTTATAATTCTTTTGAATTATGTGTTGTAAAAAAGCCTTTTGACATAATAGATACATACCATAGTGTATGTATGTATGTATGTATATATGCACATAAACACGGTGTATGTTAAATGTATGTAAAAAAAATTCAAATTTTTTCCATTTTTTTAAACTAATAGGTTCATACAATAGGGTTTACAAAAAAATTGTTTATTTGTTGTGAACTAAATGTGTCATATGGTCCAATCAATGACATAAACTTTCAAAAATTTATGTCGTGCCTTTAGGCACGGGCATACCCTAGTATGTGTGTGTGTGTGTGTGTGTGAGTTGAAAGATCTTTTTTTTTTAATAAAATACAACTTCCCATCATGTGTTATACTTGCAGTTCCCAAACTTTAAAGAAACAAAATAAACCAAAGAATATTACTGACAGAACAACAAAGCTAGAAAATAAAACATATAATATGGCCACTACAACAATCACAATTCCCATTATTTGGCTACATTTTGGTTCTACATTCGTGAAATAAAATTCGCGTACCTTTAGCCAACGTATCAACTCTAAAATCACACGTTACAATCAAATTTTTAATCACATTCTTCATCTAACTCGTAAACTTCATAGCCACTTTAATTTTCACCGATAATAAAATTTTCTTCATCTTCGATTTTGTGCCCTTCATGCTTTTCTCAATCTCTTTAGGCAGTGCCACGTGGGACCCCCCAGCTAGGGTTACACGAGAAGTGGTCAAATTCTTGGTTTCTTGATGAAATGACGGAAATTCTCCCTTACCCATTTTATATTTCTTGATAAAAAGTGAGATTTCTCCACTTTTTTTATACGAAACGCCCATTCTCTCATTTGGGTTGGTAGATTTGATTGAAATCTCGTACCCCATTTTGTGGTTGCGTTGTTTCTTGGCCACAAACTTTGTTACATCAAATTGTGGGGATTTAGGGTTGTATAAGAAACGCATGAGCCGGAAATGAGTGCAATAACAATAGCTAGGTTTGTTATGGAGATGATAAAGCAAGTGAGGCAGGAGGTGCACTTGCCAGGGTTGTTTTGTCCAGTGGTTTTCCGATAACTTTTGACAATGATGGCATTGTCGGACGGTGGGACACGATAAATTTGGTCGAGCGGGATTCGGACCACATAGGTTTCCGAACGTCCCGATGGGAGGGGTAGTGGTAGGTCATCTTTTCCGGTGAAATCGCGACCGGGTGGGAGAGGGGAGGAGGTTGTGGAATCCCCAGGTGGTGGGACCCGCTCCTCCATGGGAAGATGGGGGAACGGTGGTGAGTTGAAAGATCTTAATGGAACCATTTAAAATTTATTTGGACTAAGTTTTCACGTAAAGATAAGTAATCTAATCATAGTAATAAGAGAAATTTTATAAAAAAACTTCTTACATTGTCTAGATTTGCCAATATCCACATCGAGACAATATTCAAAACTTCACTATCTTTCGTGCACTAAGGTAGAGCAATCACCTCATAAGGGCTTTAGGAACATTTCAACCACCACCTACAAGATGTCCCTACTCTTGCCCAATCAGACACCGCCAAGCTAAAAAATACCTTCCTTAACTTCTTGAATTAAGTCACTATCAGCCTTGAATATACAATGTATTTCAACTGTAAGAGAGTATGAAAAGAATTATTACAAGATGTTGAATGATATTTTCTTTAAATGAAAGAGATTTATCTCTCTCAATCTAAGTGATGTAATAATTCTTAGATTGATTAATTTGTGTGCTCAATTGAAGCCTTTTATTTTGAAATCTCAAGTTACATTTTACACAAGTCTTATAATGGATCCTTCATATTTGATATTACTTGTGAAATATTGTGTGTATAAAAATGTGGTTAGTGACGTATTTAAAAAGTGGGAAAGAAAACTATTCATTATAAGTTGTTGGGGAAAAGCTACAAGCTGGTGAAACAAGTCATTTTTGATTTTCTATTTTTTATTTTTAAAAACTACATGTTTTGGTTCCATTTGTCCATGTTAAGTCAATTGTAAAAATGCTGAGTTAACTTAAATAGATTAAGTTAACTTGCAAATTCTCAAGTTGACTTAAACTCCTAGCACTTAAGAAAAATCTTTCTCATTTCCATTTAAACTGTTTAAGCTGTGTGAAAAATATCAAGTCGACTTGATTAGTTCATTTCAATGCACTTATTTTTTAACCTTTTTTTATAAAATATGTAGAGGTGTTGTGTGGATTGAGACAAAAGGTAACTCATGTCTCGAAAGTATTACACCTTTTACATCAATCCTAGAGCACTCAAATCAATTGTTAAATTTTTTTAATCTTGTTGATATTGTTGAAACTTTTATGTGGTTGTTGAGACTTAAGTGATGAGAACTTTGGTTTTTTGTGATATTTGTTTGGAATATTCTTTGAGAATTAACTTTGTTGGAGTTGAAACTTGATGAGAATTTTTCCTTATTGTATTGTTGTTTGCCATCTTCTTTAAACTTGCACATCATTGGAGTTGAAGTATATGTTATAACTAGTTTTGGTTGCAAAAGTGAGGTTGATTTTCCTTATAATGAAACTCATCATATTTTGAGTATAATGCGAGAAACTTGAAAACATTAGAGTGCAGATAGTGAAGTTCGTGAAAACGATAATAACGAGATAAAAGCTCTAATACCAATTTTTAAACGCACCAATAATCTCAGGGTGGTAACAAACAAAGATTGCAACACCAATTTATAAATGTGGAAGACAATTTTAAATAAATTTTGTCTTTATATCCAAAACATGTATGGTGATAAAATAGATAAATCAAATAAGCAAACACAACAAGGCCATGTTTGGGGGGAAAACCTTTGGGAAAAAACCCTTATTCACTTAGAAATCTACAAGATATTCGAGTTACAAACTACTTGATAACCACCACAAGCATAATGCGCTAATCTTCACAAATCTCTAATGAACAACTATGATACTCATAACAATAATAAGACCACATTCCTCCGTAAGACTCATACTCCATATTTAGCAGTAAATTCCCGCAGGTATCACAAGTCAGCCATAGAGTTTCTATCCACAAAGGTATATAAAAAGATACAAAACTTTTTACGGTTTTAAACGAATTCACAAGAACAATATTCAAGGATGTTTTGTTGTGAATTAAATAGTGTTTTCAACACAAAAACGTAAAGAACTTTATCAAAAGTTATGCAATAATGGAGTTTGGAAAAGTCTTAAAAGTTTGGAACACGAAACATGCATTTATACAAAGCTTAAGTCGGTGGGTTGTTCGATATACATCTTTATATCGCTCAAACGAGACACTTATCTCATTCGAACGAGATTTCATCAAACTTCTAACGTCCTCAGAAAGACAAAAATAGTAAAACCTAATTTGAAACATATGAGAAACTGGGCTTCAAACGACATATAAAATGAGTTGTCAATGTCATTTGAACGGCATTGCAAAGTCATTTGAATGACTGTAAACGAAAATGTTTTTTTCTTTTCGAAAATAAAAAGTTCATGTTCGTCTTTTGAAAAAATAAAACATCCCAAACATAATTCAGTGAATTAGTTTAAACTTTAAATTTTTTTATACCTTTATGGGATGCCAGGAAGTATTCAAACTTTGAGATGCTTGAGTCTTGTTCGTCTTCACGATGCGTGACGATTTGTAACGATATACGCCAAACTAGCCTAAATCTATGCTATGAATTTTTTTAGAAAAATTGTTCTTACAAATCTCCCCCTTTGGCTATTCCAGTACAAAATAAACAAGCATTACCGAACATCAAATTAAAATCAAAATATTCTATGACAAGAATAGTAACACCCTTCCCAACCCTAGAACGAAATTGCATAAGTCTCTTTGTCTTCAAACTAATTCTTCTTTGACAAACCTTGTCTTCATCCGTGTATCTTGAATTCGGCTTTAAGTACTTACACACATGAGACAAAAATAAACCCTTGTGACGAGTCAAGTTTGAAACAAAGTAAAACTCATAAATAAATTCTCTCCCATAAATCAAACTCCTTAAAACTCAATCTTAATTTGCTCTCCCCTTTTTATATCCGATGTAGACAAATAAGTAGAAACATAGGCATGAAATAAGAAGCATCAAGTAGAAGACAAGATATCATCACAAAAAGATATAAATCAAGTATGTGTAATGATAATATCAATGGCAAACACAACCAACTATTTTTGAAAATTTTGAGATTTTTTCTCAAAAAAATGTAAAATTTACAAAATAACATACAATACCATATACAATATATGCAAAATATATCAAAGAAAATTCGGCACACATATATAGGTATAAAAAACTACACAAATATGACACAAAATACATAAGCTTTACACACTAACATAGCATCGATGTGCCCAATCATGCGGGATGGAATGAATAGGTGTGAACTAGCAACAAATGAATTAGAACCCAAACACTCAAATATGTTCAAGAAGTTATAATAGACCTCAAAACTCAATAAAACTAAGATTTAGCCTTAATTGACAAATAAAATTGAACTTAATGAAAAAAACAAGCACAATGCACACAAGCCTAGAATATTAATGATTCTACAAATCAATAGCATCATGACAAAATAAGCATAATTAGGTATTTTAGTGAAAAACCATTGATCTTCAACTAGACTCCCTCAAAAGATAAACATAATCATATATTCTATTCTTTTATTTTAACGTGATTTCTTTTGAATGATCAAGAAAACTAAACTAATTTGGTCCCTTTTCGTAAAATTGCTCTTTTTATTGCCTTTATTTTTTATTGGGCTCTTTTCAAACGGTAGCTTTCACGATGAGTTCACTTTCCTCTCGCAACCCTTTTTCATGTAAACTCATATTTTTTCAATACTAAACAAACCCTCACGGGCAACGATTATTACATGCACAAATCTCCATAGTCAAATAAACATGTAGATGACAAAATTGATAGAAGAACATATCACCAACGTGAAATGTACATGATGAAGTCAAAATCCTGTAAGGTCGTGCATGCTTGTGCAGAGGCATAAACAAAGTCGAATTTGTAAATCAAATCAAGTTCAAAACAACTCCATAAACATGGTTAAAATCAATCTAAGTATCTAAAGTCATAACCAAATGTCCTATCCACATGAAAATTGGGTAGTGAATTTATTCAAACACACCAATATGCCACACCAAATGTGTAAAACTAAAATAGACAACAAACAAAAATATATTTTCATTTTAAAAAAAATTATCAAAATAAAATATTTCTGTATTTTTCAAATATGACTCAAAAAAGAAAATTATAATAAAAAAGTACACATATCATAACACTAGAAAACAAATATCATGAAGCGCAACTAGAGTATAACAAATAAAATTATGCAAACAATCAATCATATTATATGGGAAGAGAAGAATCATGTGCAAGAATGTGAGAATCAACTAGTCTACCATCTAGTGCCTCTAAAACAGATTTCCTAAACTAAATAGGCATGAAACGACGAATAAGGGTTTTGGAAAGCATCGGGGCACTAGACTTCAACATCCCAATACCTCTTCTAAGATCAAAATAAAAATGCCTAAGGTGACATTTCCTACCACAATATGAACAAGTGTAAATATGACAAATGTTAGGTATAGGTTGACCCTTTCTATCCTCATTGGTTACGGTTGATCCTCTAAAATAAACTATGGTCTTATCTTTACCACTCGAAACATTATAAACAAGTGAGAAATTACCATCATTACTCAAACTACTCGAGTCTTTTAAATCATCTTTTAACTTCAAAATATTATACTCAGGCAAAGAATTTGACTCTTCCAATTTTAGGGATTCCTTCTTCATATTTTCAATCATTCCTAGAAGGTTATCTCGATTCCCCTGAATGAAAGCAAATTTTTTCTACTCGTGACTTTTAATCATCAATCAAATTATTTTTATCCTCATTGTCACAAACACAAACCCTAGAATTTTTAAAGTCCTCTAATTTTTTCTCTAAAACCCGGACTCTATCATCACTCTCTTTTTTGGAGAAATCTAATTTTCTAAGATCACAATCCATATCCACAAGTTTTTCACGAAATAAATCTCTTTGATTTTGAACAGTTTGCAAAAGATCCATAGCGAATTTAAAATGAGAATTTTCTTTTTCAAGAATTTCAATTATTTTAGCAAACTTCAAATTCAAACGATTTAATTTGTCAAAATTAGGAGAATCCATCGAGAGATAAACAAAACACTCAAACACTAAAAGCTTTGATACCAATTTGTAAAGGTAATAATGCTCTAAAAGATCTGATACCAATTTGTAGATGGGAAAAAGCCTAGTTAAAAGCTCTAAACCAATTTGAAGAGTGTAAATAATCTCAGGGTGGTATCAAACAAAGACTGCAACACTAAACTATAAATGTGAAAGCCAATTTTAAATAGATTTGATCGTTTTATCCTAAACATTCATCTATGGTGATAAAACAGAAAAATCAAACAAGCAAACACGACAAGGCCAAGTGTAAAATAAAAGTCCCTTTTAGGAAAAAACATTTATCCACTTAGAAATCTACAAGATAGTTGACTTGCAAACTACTTCATAACCGCCACAAGCATAATGCGCTAATATTCGTAAATCTCGAATGATTAACTATGATCCTCGCAAGGATAACAAGACAATAGTTCTCCATTAGCCTCAGCCTTCGTCTTTAATAGTGATTCCCCACAGGTATCACAAGTCAGCCATGGAGATCCTCTCCATAAAGGTGTATGCAAAGATAAAAAAATTCTTGGGTTTTAAACGAATTCACAAGAACAATATTCAAGGATATTTGATTGTGACTTAAACGGTGTTTTCAACACAAAGACATGAAGAACTTTCACAAAAGTTATGATCAAACGGAGTTGGAAAAAGTATTAAACGTTCTGAACACGAAACATGTATATATATAAAACTTAACTCGATGGGTTGTTCGAACGACATCTAAAAGTCATTATAATAAGATATTGATCTCGTTCGAACGAGATTTCATCTCGCATCTGACGATCTTATAAAAACCAAATCTGTAAACCTCGTTAACTATGTGAGAAATTGGTCTTCAAATAACATATCAAACTATATGCCAATGTCGTTTGAATGACATGGCAAAGTCGTTTGAAAAATTGTAAGCAAAAATATTTTTTTCTTTTCAAAAATAAAAAAGTTTTATGTTCGTCTTCTAAAAAAAATATCCCAAACATAATTCAGCGAATTATTTTAAAATCTAAATTACACTGTACCTTTATGGAATGTTGTGAAGTCTTCAAACCTGGAGATGCTTGATTTTGGTTCGTCTTGATGGTGCGTGACGATTTGTAACGGGATACGCCAAACTAGCCTAAAGTTATGCTATGAACAATGTTAGAAAAATTGTTCTTACAGTTTCTATTGATTGAATTGTTATTATCAAAATATATATTATCCTTTTGAAATTTGTTAAGTTCACTAGTATGGTAGTATGTAAATTCATTCTTCATCAAGTATGTTTTATTGCCTTAATGGCCAATATTATGGAAGTTTGAAACAATTAACTTATTTTTTTACTTATATGAAACTAAGATTTTATCATGATTTAAGGGTATAGTTTATGTATTACGTTGTTGGAAAATCCATTTCATGACTTGTAAATGTTATTATTATTATTATCAAGATATTGAAAATCTATTATGATGATGTCTATGCAATCTTCGTTCTCAATAAGTGATAGATATTCTTAGGGAGATAAGAGCATTGAATTGAAATACATATATGTATATATATAACTGTAGCTTGAAAGCTTCTTAACTTGCCACTTGGCATATCATAAATGAATTTCTCTCTTCATTTTTCTTCTTTTAGATTATTCACATTTATTGATCATTAATTTATTTAGTCTTTTCAAGTGATTGCGGAATCATGAATTCAAAAGAGACGGAGAGAGAGAGATGGTTGGTTGGTTATGATATGAATTTTGAGTAATAGTCATTAACACGAGAAGGGCAAGGGGTCATTTGGATATAAACCCAAAAACCCTTTGTATGTCATACCTCGCAAGCCTATCAGTTTTTGAATAAACATAGAACATACCATTACAAATAACCCCAAAACAAATAGTTGACAAAGAATTACAAATTTCACCAGAATCTAAGGGCTTATCCTATGATCCAAGACCACCTACCCCAATCAACTTGAACTCATGAACTCAATGCATATTCATGCGTGATAAAATTGATGGCGGTGCTATATTTGTGATATAAAAAAATAAGGGATAACGAGTCAGGCCTTTATTTGCTTATGTGGAGATGGTTCTGCTTTTGATAATCTTTCTTAATTGAATATTTTGTTCTGATCAGTTTGTAATCAGTTTCTTATTCAAATTCATAATGTGCGGAACTTTTGTTTAGTCTTAATGTTATTTGTTCACACGTATTGATAATTAAAAAATGGTTGGTTGGTTAAGGAGAGAGAGATGAAAAAATAGAAGCCTCTTAAGCTGTTTAAGAAAATACAGACAATCATTCCATGTGTCCGCAAATGGCTTTTTGCATCGTCACTAAGCCATATATTTCAATGCTACTTCTTAAGAAATGAGAGGGTGTTTTTTCTTGTTATCTTCTAAAGACTTATAATTAATTACGTTTTATTTTTTTCATATTAGGTGTTTGCCCCTTTATTATTTCATTTTTCATTCATTAGGGTTTGAATCTCTAACTCTTGCGTTTGGTTTATGAATATAAATGACCAAATTTGGTTGCTTTAGATATGAAGACATCCAAAAAAAATGATAAAACATGTCTCATCACACATAAAAAAAAGACATCCAGCTAACAAAGAACCTTCTACTTATTTTTTTTCCTTTTTTGCTTACAAACAGAGAATCAAAATAAAAACAAACAGAAAACTTATGTACTAGTTGAATTCATCTCGTCACATATAAAATAGTCCTCAAAGAGGCAAGGTCTTTACCCTTTTCATTTCATATTCTTATCTTTATGTTTTTCAGTTTTATTATTCTAATAGTCATGGTATTTCAATTTGCGATTCTGAATTGGTTTGCCAACAATAATTTGAGCATTTTTCATAATCTTACTGTCCTAATATATATAGGTATACAATTTAGATAAATTCGACCATGCATCGTGTGGCCTGCATGCTAGTCATTATTATATATCTATAGTTATAGTATTAAGCTCGACTTAACATGTGTCGTTATTGTCAATTTTATCTTTAGTTTATTCAGAACACACTATACAATTGACTTACTTGAGTCTATATTATATAGGAGTTCTAACTAGTTCGGATATCGAGATAAATTAGGTTAGTTATTATGAGTTGCTCTATCTCTCAAAGGTTCAAGTAAGAATGAAGAAATTCAGTCCAATAATCATCAAGGTCAACCAAAAGGGAAGTTGATCTTACTTTATAACCACTTTACGACACTTACACTTCATATTATTGAGTTCACATGTGCATATATTGTTTTAATCATTTTAACAATGTTTACAAATCATTATAATTCCAGTATAACATTTTTGAAACATTTTAAATAATTTTTAAAATTATTAAAATTTGGTTTTTAAAAGTGTTGGGGTTAAATGTAGTATTATGTAAACTATTTTTATACATTAAAACTTAACCTGGGTAGAATCTCAAAGAGGCACATACTTCTGGGGTTGAAATTGGATTTTTAAAAGAACAAAGAACACGCATTTTTCATTGCATATCTTCCATACACGTGTTGCCTTCTAGATGATTAGATTTATGTTTTCTATAAGACACATTCGTAAGATGTAATCTCAGCCTTTGATTGATCCTTATCAACGAGCTGCATGCGTTCTTGATCAATCCATGTGAAATTTATATTAACCAATCATCGAATGTTATTTTAACCACATAAGTTACACCGTTAGATTAATAGCCAACTAGTCAAGATCAATCTTAATCGTTCATTTGCCTTAGAGGTTCTCGATCCTTCCTAACCCAGTATATAAACTCTCTAAGTCTCAGACCTTAGAGACTTTTGGCATTCATCGAAATAGAGAGAGAATAAGAGAGTAGAGAGAGAAGGGAGAAGAGAGAGGAAAAGAAAAGAGAGAGAAGAAACCTCAATCTTCGAAAGCTCAACCTCTGAGAGTTATCCATAAATCCAAACAACAAAACCTTTAACTTTCGTACATCAGAAACCCTAAACCTTGAGAATTATATCTATTTAGGTTTCTGAGAATAAGGTGTTGGTTTTTCTCAAAGTTTGAAGACCTCTTCAAGCCATTGTTTCTCTCAGTACTCATCTCTAAGAAATTCTTAGGTTTCTCTGTAGAAACTTGAGTTTTTCTGAAAAGAGGATATCGCACATTTAATTTTTGTTCTCTTTTGATCTATATTTTGTTGATCCCTTCTATTTTAAAAGATTTTGAAAAATAAATTTCATTTCTTTCAAGGATAAATCATATCCCTAAGACGATTGTTATTCTTGGATCGTATTTTACATTTTGTGAAATAAGTTGTATAAAAATAAATAGAAACACATAGGACCTTGGCTAGTTTTAAAATCAAGGTTGTTTTTCAGATCTGATCTTGATAAGAAGTTTATATATCGAAATTGTTTGAATCAGAATATGCATGTCATGTAGATGCTTAAGAATTATAGGATTTTGTCTGTATAAATAACTTGAGAGGGTGAATTGCATAAATCTGCATTTAGTTTACATCACAAACACATTCTCACATGAAAACTTAGTCACAGTGGTTCTGTTTGAGAAACCTGGTATTGTAAGAATTGCTGGAATCAGAAATCAAGGAAAGGGAGATCAAGGAAAAAGCGAAGAAGCAACAAGAGAAGATCAGTTCTAGTCAAAAAATCTTTGAAGTGGAGTAGCTCATATAAGTATATCTATGAACTTAGATTTAGGATCTTTGTGTGTTTGCTTAAGTGTTGTAACTTGAATCTTTATTTTAGTGGATTTTTTGTTTGTGTCGTAGAGGGCACCGTGGATGTTTCCCTTGATTAAGAGTTTTACCACATTAAATACATATGTTCCTTTCTTTGAATGTTCTTAATTTTTGTTGTGATTTGTAATTTATCTTAGACTTAGTATATAGTTTTTTAATTTCTAAAACCAAAGGTAATCAACTATCAAATCTAAACAAGTTTAAACACGTATTATGCTGATAATCGAAAAGAGTTGTGTCCAAAAAGTTTTTCGGAGTTTACTCAACTTATAGAATTTTATTATTAATCTTGTAAACAATTTTTTCAAGTGGTATCAGAGCAGGACCATCTTTTATGATCCCGAAACTTTAGAAATTGTTTTCGAAATTTCTTTCAAAAAAAAATTATGAATATGGAAGAAAGATTTGAGAGGTTAGGTAACCTCTCTAGACCACCACTCTTTGATGGAAATAACTTTTCATACTGGAAAGTAAGAATGGTTTCTTTCATTCAAGGAACCCTTCGTAATGATGTATGGGACATGATTGAAATAGGGTATGAACATCCTACTAAGGCTATATCTAAAACTGGTCCAAAAAGGATTAAGAAACTTCTTAGTGAATTTACTACGATAGAGAAAAAGAAGTCCCTAGATAATAACAAAGGCAAGAATGCCATCTTTATGTCCAACAATGAATACGAATTTAAAATAATATCCATATGTTCTACTTCTAAAGAGGCATGGGGCACTCTTGTCATTTCTCACAAAGGTGATGAAAGAGTTAAGGCAGGAAAAACACAAATTCTTATCCAGAAATACAACAACCTAATAATGGATGACAATGAACCCCTTGACATTTTCTACATTAGGTTAACTGACATTTTTGTAAAACTTTATGCAAATGGTATAATCTATAGTAGAAAGGAAATTATTCAAAATATTCTAAGGTCACTGCCTTCCAAATTTGACAATAAGAGACATGACATTGAAGAAATGGACAACCCTAATATGACTCCTGAATCGTTTAGTATTAAACTGAGAACTGTAGAGTTGGAGTTATATTGCAAGAAGAAACTGAACAGACAGATAAGAAACCCACTAGTTCTAATGTTTTGTTTTCATCTAAAATGCAAGTTCCTAAAATAAGTCCTTTGAACATTCGCACTGACTGTATGGATGATTGTGATTTGGATGAACTTGACAGTTAAATAGCTCTTATGAGCAAGCATTTTAAAAAGATTCTCAAATTCAGAAATGTAGTAGCCTCTAAACAAGTCAAGTCCAATTATCAAGGAAATCAAAATCGCAGATCTCATGGCAGAGACAATACTAAAAACTCATATGATAATAAAAGGACCTATGATAATAATCGACCTAAGATAGACCCGAAAGATATAAAATGTCATAGATGCAGTAAAATGGGACATTATGTCAGCAAATGCCCAACTAATTTTAGCAACAGTAACAAGGCTAATATGTTTAAAATGTGGGACAACTCTAGTGATTCCTATGAAGATGAAATAGAGTCAACCTAGAATGATGAGTATTGTTTGTCCTCTTTGCCAAGATTATATATAATGATGATGATGTATGTTTGCCTACTCATGAATATGTGATGCCTGGTAATGTTGATATTAATACTGCACTTATTGTTGTTGTAAGTAATCTAAGCGTGAGTCAAAGCGTTAATATTGTCGACAAATTGAACGTGTGTGCGAGTCTAAAAGAACCAAGTAATGATTTAGGGGACACTTCACACGACACACTTAGCGAGTCTGATGATAATTTGCCTGACTTACATGAGTTATACACAAAAATGGTTAAGAAGAGTGCTCGCCTGGAAAAAAATGATAAAATCATTGCCTGAGCATATCGATTTACTTAACAAGACCATTAAGAAAAATACTGAAGATTATACTTCCCAGTGTATTGCCCATGAGACTAAGATTGAAGAATTTTGCCTTAAAAATAAAAGATTTGTCTAAGAAAAATCATGAGTTTGAACTAAAATATAAGGCAACCCATATTGAACTAGAAGAGTCTCAGTAAAAGGTCTCAGATGTGTTAAAAAAACGTCAACACTTTGAAACCCAAGCTAAATCTTATGAGGAAATTGTTGTTGGAAGCAAATTTGACTTTGAAGATGAGTCTGGCCTAGGTTTTGGAGAAATAGTGCACACTTGTACAATCGAAGTTTCTCTTGAAGATGTTACTTTTATCAAATAAGGCCAAACTTGTTAAACTGTTCAAAAAGGGTAATCTAGTCTTAATGTCTCTCAAGCAAAACATGATCAGTACAATCAACAGTATAATTCAAATGGTCATGCCAAATATGTTTGTCCACCCGTTAGAGACCAAAGACAACAACTCAAGACTAATAACAATTGAACGACTATACCAAATAGAGCCAAATCCAACTATAAAGACTTAAGTAATAAAGTCAAGACCTGTACCCATCAATATTGTTCTTACTGCGACATTTTTTACCACACTCTTGAAGAATGTTTTCAAAAAAGGATATATATACCAACCTATCTTAACTTTAACTATTCTAAAAAAGGAAGAAATACTTATGTTCTCCCTAGATAGGACACAAACAAATCTAGCTATATAAAGAAAAAAGGAGGGTCCATGACTATGAAAAAACCATTTAGAAAGACCCAAATTTTTTTTTCTAAATCAAAAGGCAACAAATCGATTAAAACTTGGCCTATTTGTATTAGAAAAGATGATTTATTACCCCAACTCAAGTGAAATATTATCATTTCTGCTTTAAAGGCACAACACACTTCAACTGGATGGTATTTCGACTCTGTATGTTCTAAATATATGACTGGGAACGAAACCAAATTGAAAAAATAAGACAGACTTTCTCGGAGGTAGTGTCATGTTTGGAGATCGTGTTTTATCTCAGATCATAGGTAAGGGAACATTGAGTGAGGATGGCCTTACTGATCTAAATGGCGTTCTCCTACTTAAAGTCCTCAAAGTTAATCTATTAAGTATATCTCAATTCCGTGATTCCAATCATACCGTTACCATTTCAAAAACTGATTGCAAAATTATTGATGAAAAAGGAAAATGTATATTGACAGGAAACAAAACTCAAGAAAACTGTTACATAGTAATTCCTAAGTCTGAGTCTTGCCATGTTTCCAGATTTGACCTTTGGCATAATCGATTGGGACATAGGAATTTGGATAATCTTAGAAGATTAAGCTACCAAGAAATGGTTAAAGGTTTACCCAAAATAAAAAATAATTTCAATCAGGTATGTGGACCATATTAGGAAGGGAAAATAAGTAAATCCCCTCACAGGAAAGTTAAGGACATCTTGACCATAAAACCTTTAGAACTTATCCGTATACACCTCATGGGTCCCTCAAGGACTGTTTGTTTTTGTGGAAATAGTTATATATTAGTTATAGTCGACGACTATACACTATATACTCGGGTTGCATTTATGAAACAAAAATCAGATACCTTCGGTGAATTCTTAAAAGTTCTTTTGAAAATAGAGAATGAGAAGGATGACCAAGTGTATCGTATTAGGAGTGATAGAGGGGGAAAGTTCAAAGACTTTGGTGTTCCTAAATATTCTGTAGCCAATGGCTATAAACACGAGTTTAGTGCTCCCAAAATAGCCCCGTAAAATGGCATCGTTGAACATAAGAATAGAACTTTACAAGAGATGGCTAGGGTTATGCTACATGCTAAAAGTCTTCCTAGATATTTTTGGGTAGAAGCCGTTCAAATCGCGTGTCAGATCATTAATCATGTATAGCTTAGGAAAAATTCCAAACAAACTCCTTATGAACTTTGCTTCCACAAAAAGACAAACTTGAAACACTTAAAAACCTTCAGGAGTATTTGTTATGTTTGTAAAGGAAGAAAATAACTTTCAAAATTTGACACCCAATGAGAGAAGGGAATAAACAGTAGGGCTTTTATTATTTGCAACTATCAAACCAAAACTATTATGGAATCTTTTAATATGATTGTAGATGATACAAGTGTAAGGAGTAGTGTCTGTCAATCAGTGCCATCTGTTGAGACTGAACCGAATTCTATAATTGAACGCTCACAAGACATTAATTTACGGCCACCCGAGAATCCTTTTGTACCCACTTGGGTTTCTAAAGACCATGCAGTTGAAATTATAGTATAAGCCTTCTAATCCTGTTGGAACAAGATCCCAACTTTGAAATGAGACACAATTTGAAAGTTTTATTTCCCTTGAGGAACCTAAAAATATAACCGATGCATTGTTTGGCTCATTCTGGATTAATGCTATGTAACAAGAGATTATACAGTTTCAGAGTCACGATGTGTGGTATCTTGTTCCTAGGCCAAAATATTTGAAAGTTATCAGCACTTGATGGATTTTCAAAAACAAAATAGATAAAAATGGGGAGGTCAATAGAAATAAATCTAGGTTTGTAGCACAAGCTTACTCCCAAATAGAGGGGATTGAATTCGATGAAACTTTTTCACGTGTTACTCATCTTAAGTCAGTTCATCTTTTCCTTGTCATATCGTGTCACCTGCAATTCAAATTATTCCAAATGGATGTTAAGTACGCATTTCTAAATGGAATTTTGACTGAGGAGGTATACGTAGAACAACCTAAAGGGTTTGTATATCTATCACACCCTGACTAAATCTTTAGGCTTAAGAAAGGATTATATGATTTGAAACAAGATCCTAGATCTTAGTATGGGCTACTATCTACATTTTTATTCTCTCATGGATTTTTTCGGGGCGAAAACGATCAAACTTTATTCGTTACGAACGAAGATAAACATGTTTTAATAGCACAAGTGTACGTTGACGACATAATATTTAGATCCACTTACTCTAAAAAAGTGAAGAACTTTTTCGATATCATGCATGATGAATTTCATATGTCACTTATGGGTGAACTTCAATACTTTTTAGGTCTTCAAGTAAAACAATGTAATGACGGCCTATTTATTAGTCAATCCAAATATGCTGCAGAACTTGTCAAAAAATTCGGATTAGAAATTGCTAAACCTTATAGAACCCCCATGAGTACTTCAACAAAACTATCTAAGGATGATAATGGGACAAATATTGATCCTACTCTATATCGAAGTATGATAGGGAGTCTCTTGTACTTTACTGCATTTAGACCCGACATTTCTTTCGCAGTCTGTATCTATTCTATATATTAAAGTAGCCCTAATGAATACCACTTATTGTGTGTGAAGAGAATTATTAAATATGTCATGGGTACTCTAAAATTTGGTATTTGGTATACCAAGGACACAAATAGTTCTATTATAGGGTACACTGATGCCGATTGGGCAGGGTGTTCTGACAATAGAAAGAGCACGTCCGTTGCATGTTAGTACATAGGAAATAACCTAGTAGGTTGGTCGTGTAAGAAACAGAATTGTATTTTTGTATCTAGCGCAGAACCCGAGTACATTGCAGCAGGAGGTTGTTGTTCACACCTATTATGGATTAGACAGATGCTTATAGGTTATTGTATCATCGAAAATCAATTAGCTATATTTTGTGATAACCAGAGTGCCATAAATATTTCGAAAAAATCGGTACAGCACTCTCGAACTAGCATATACAAATTTGACATCACTTCATTCATGATCTTGTAGAATCCAAAGAACTCATTATTGAATATTTTAATACTGAAAAACTGTTAGCTGATCTTTTTACCAAACCATTGGATAACATACGATTTGAGTATATGATAAATGAGATAGGTATGATCGTTCTCACTTAATTTTTGTCAAAATTATCATAACCTCGGTAGTTTCACGCTAATAATTGGAATCTGAAGTTTTAGGGAATCGTCATCTCTCAAATGACAAAAGACGACTCCTAAAACTAGTTTATGTAGGAGATCCTTGATACTGCCATTGCTTATGATATTGTTTGTGATTGAAATCTTTTTACATTTTCCTGATTTCTCTATTATTTTTTATCCCATTGTATATTTGAGAAAAATTGGGGGAGAAGAACTTTAGCATCTTTGCTGCGATTTATGTCTTTTCCTATTCTAACTCGACTAACATGCCATTCAAGCATTTTAGCTTTTACAAGCATTATTCAGACCCATTATATAGCGTGTCCTATTTATTAGGTTATTAGTCTCTATTGTAGTTGAGTGATGTATTTTTTTCATCTTATTTTCGGTTCTAGGATGGGAATGGGTACTTAGATCGTTTGTATATGACAACTAGGATTTTTCATTTTTCACCCACGAGTTCAAAATACTCAAGGGAATTTTGTCTCTAATATCCAAAGGGGGAGATTGAGAACAAACTACATAATTGACTTACTTGAGTATATATTATAAAGGAGTTCCAACTAGTTTGGATATCGAGACAAATTACGTTAGTTTTTATGAGTTGCCCTATCTCTTAAAGGTTCAAGCAAGAATGAATAAATCCAGTCCAAGAATCATCAAGATCAACCAAAAGGGAAGTTAATCTTACTTTATAACCACTTTAGGACACTTATACTTCATATTATTAAGTTCACATGTGCATATTCTGTTTTGATCATTTCAACAATGTTTAAAAATCATTATAATTCCATTGTAACATTTTTGAAACATTTTAAATAATTTTTGAAATTATTAATATTTGGTTTTTAAAAGTGTTGGGGTTAAATGTAGTATTATGTCAACTATTTTTATAAATTAAAACTTGACCTGGGTAGAATCTGAAAGCGGCACATACTTCTGGGGTTGAAATTGGATTTTTAAAATAACCAAAAACACGCATTTTTCATTGCATAACTGCCATACACGTGTTGCCTTCTAGACGATTGGATTAGTGTTTTCTATAAGACACATTCGTAAGATGTAATCTCTTCCTTTGATTGATGATTATCAACGGACTGCATGCATTCTTGATCAATCCATGTGAAATCTATATTAACCAATCATCGAACGTTATTTTCACCACATAAGTTACACCGTTAGATTAATAGTCAACTGGTCAATCTCAATCTCAATCGTTCATTTGCCTTAGAGGTTCTCGATCCTTTCTAACCCAGTATATAAACACTCTAAGTCTCAGACCTTACAGACTTTTGTCATTCGTCTAAATATAGAGAGAATAAGAGAGTAAAGAGATAAGAGCGAGAATAGAGAGGAGATAGGAAAAGAAAAGATAGAAAATAAACCCTATTCTTCAAAAGCTCATCCTCTGAGAGTTATCCATAAATCCAAACACCAAACCTTAAACTTTCGTACATCAAAAACCCTAAACCTTGCGAAGTAGATCTATTTAGGTTTCTGAGAATTAGGTGTTGGGTTTTCTCGAAGTTTGAACACCTCTTTAAGCCATTGTTTCCCTCAGAACTCATATCTAAGAAATTCTTAGGTTTCTTTGTAGAAACTTAAGTTTTTCTAAAAGAGGGTATGACACTTTTAATTTTTTTTCTCTTTTGATCTTTATTTTGTTGATCCATTATGTTTCAAAAAATTCTGAAAAATAAATTTCATTTCATTCAAGGATAAATCAGATCCCTAAGACGTTTGTGTTTCTTGGATCGTATTTCACATTTTGTGGAATAAAGTTGTACAAAAATAAACAGAAACACAGAGGACCTTGGCTAGTTTTAAAAGAAAGGTTTTTTTCCAGATCTGATCTTCATAAGAAGTTTATTTGTGGAAATTGTTTGAATCAGAATCTGCATGTCATATAGATTCTTATGATTTATAGGATTTTGTCTGTATAAATAACTTGAGAGGGTGAGTTGCATAAATATGCATTTATTGCACATCACAAACACATTCTCACACGAACAGTTATTCACAGTGGTTCTATTTGAGAAACCTGCTATTGTAAGAGTTACTGGAATAAAAAGTCATGGAAAAGGAGATCAAGGAAAAAGCAAAGAAGCAACAAGAGAATATCACTTCTAGTCAGAAAAACTTTGGAGTGGAGTAGCTCATATAGGTATATCTCTGAACTTAGATTTAGCATCTTTGTGTTTTTGTTTAAGTGTTGCAACTTGAATCTTTATTTTAGGGGATTTTTGGTTTGTGTCGTAGAGGGCACCGTGGATGTTTCCCTTAATTGAGGGTTTTACTACGTTAAATACCTGTGTTCATTTCTTTGAATGTTCTTAATTTATGTTGTAATTGGTACATTTTTCTTACACGTAGTTTATGGTTTTTTAATTTCTAAAACCAAAGGTAATAAACTATCAAATCTAGAATACATATTGTGAAAACAAGTTTAAACACATCTTGTGTTTATAATCTAAAAGAGTTTTGTCCAAAAAGTTTATTCGGAGTTTACTCAACTTATAACATTTTGTTATTAATCTTGTAAACAGTTTTTTTATGTATAACTAAAGTCGAATGCCTAACCTTGACTTGACACGTGTCACTAGTGACAATCGTAATTAACATGTTAATTAAACTCTCCCCCCTCAAAAACCTTTTTTATCTACCCGTACTCATAAGAAAACTTGTAATTAACTCGATTGGTATTAACCATATTTGTTCTTTTCCCACATATATATATTTCCCAAACATCGTTTTCTCTTATCATTTGTCTGTAGCATCATTCCTCTCTCTCTCCCCGAATAAACCATATATATAACTCCAGTGTATTTTAATTGCAAATTTCATATCACTTTTAACTTTTTTGCAGGTTGTGAAAAACTGTTGGATTACAAAAAAATAAACTCAAACAAAGAAAGAAAGCAAAGACCCGCCGCAACTTGTGTTCTATGTCAAACTGTTTTTTACCCCCAACAATCACCTATCAAACCACGTTGTTTCACTGGTGAATCTTTATCTCTCTCCATCAGATTTTATTTTCAACACTTCTAGGCCTTTCTGTTAATATTTAATATAAATCATTTTTCCCTGAAATTCTCTCTCACTTTCTCTCTCTCTGTATATATATATATATATATATATATATATATATAAGGAACAACTTTAGTGCATGATGTACCAAACAAGACTACAACTTTTTTTCTATCAATCTCAATCTGTGCGGTTTCCAACTTACAACTAATTATTTAAGTTCTTTAGTGACAGTGTTGTTTAAAGGGTTGCGAGTAGTATCTAAATCTAGGAGTTATTTTCGTATTATAAGATTTTTTTGAATTAATTAGTATCTATTAATAAATATTAGAGACAAGAATTAAATGCAATTTTGGTAATCAAATGTAAAGAAGCTGACATAATTTTTCGTTATTTCTAGTTTTTCTTAAGAAGAAATTCAAAAATGATGAAATCCAATTGAACACTAAATATAAGTGTTAACATAACATATTCCCTCATGAATGGTCTGTCACTAAAGGCATTAATGAAGAATGCATAAGATGTGAATCTTAAGTGTAACTAATATTTGTTAGAGTATGTGGTAAAGTTCGACCGGTATAAAGTCAACACAATTTAAAGTCGATCAAGGTAAATAATCATAATCACACAAGGACACGGTATGTACATTGTTCGGTAATGTGACTATGTTCACGGGAAATTTCTCTTTATTTATTAATAAATTATCAATAAAAAAGATTACATACCTCTTTTCCATGGCGTATGTGTGTCCATCCTCAATCCTCGCCTGTGGGCGGGCTCGTAAAGGGAGGACCCTCGGGTCCCGCGCATCCCTCTCGGGAGCGCTTCGACCGGCGTCGTTCGAGATGAGGTGTAAAAATGTATATAGATTTAGAGTTGCCAGTCTATTTTACTCAAAACAGACAAAAGAAAAAAAGGGGAAGCCATCCCAAAGGATGGCATCTAAAGACATAGGGGTGCATACGAAACCAAAATGATTGGAGAAGGTTTCGGAGGCTAAGTTACGAAATGGGAAGGTGTTAGGCACCCATTCCGCCCTTTCGGTCTCTCATGGGTATGTGATTTTCCTTTATTTTCCCCATGATATGTCTGCATGTGTATATATATAGTGGAGATAGGAATCCTCGACTTGTATCATGGAAGAGATAAAGAGAGCCATCCGTAGGAAGGTGTAAAAATAATATTAGGAATCAAGATTTACGCGATTACCCTTACGTTGATCGTTATAATGGAACGATAACGCATATGGAGTAATACGTCACTAAGAACAAGTATATAGAATATAAGAAAATTGGATTTAGAGAAGATAGAAAAATGAGGGAGAAAGTGAGAATAGGACGCGAGTCTTGGGTTTTACCCCGAGACGCCTATGTAGCCTATAAAGGCATCAAAGTCCACGGAGTTCGCATACAAAATGAGGGGTGGGGTTTATCCCATAAATACAAACGGGGGATCTCTTGTTTGTGAGTGTGTGTGTGTGTGTAGAAAAAGTGTTTTAGTGGTGAGAAAAGTGTGAGAAAAGTATGAGAATCCCTATTTGGAATTTATGAGAAAACCCAATTTTTCTTATTTTTTTTGGGTTTCATTTATATGAAAATAAGAGATGTGCAATAATACTAAATAAAAAGTACATTAGGATATGTGATATGAGATAATAAAAGTGCTAAGTAATAAAACAAGTTATTGCGAATTTAAAAGAATTTGAAGAGAAAGTTGAGAAAGTTGGACCTTCTTAAATATCTTGAGCTTGATCTTGAATGTTGGAGAGCAAACATTGCACTTGGATGATGGTGGATAATGTCTAATTCACCAAGTTTGATGAAAAGGATGATGAAAAGTGGAAGTTAGAAAGGGATTTGGATGTTGAAATCGCGCTGTCTTCGAGAGAGGTTTTGGGGATTCGTTGAGAGCGATTTTTAGCAGATTTGGGATCTCCCTGAAAATGAGGTGAAGGCCTCCTTTTATAGGCGCAGGTCACTGCCGATCGGCATAGACCTAGTCTTGCCTAACGGCACCTGCCGATAGGCAGTGTCTGGACCTGCCATTTGGTAGTGTGTTTCAGGCCTTTTCGGAAAATTGGCTATCGAGGGAAAACCATTGGTCAGAATCGTGCACGGGGTAGACTGTTGGAAAAGTAATTCAGAGACCTTTGAAAGTCCTTTGGACCGCTCCCGAGTTCGGGAGTTGACTTTGGGTCAAATATGGATCGAAAGCGTTTATCGGTCCATTGGACGAGGAATCGTTGGGATGCAAATGAATCGTTCGTCCGCATGGTAAGTCCGAATCGTGCACGAGGTGGGCCATTGGAAAGGTTAGGAGATGTACTTCGATATTCCAAAGAGTTTGACCCAGTTTGGGGAGTTGACTTTGGTCAACCGGGCCCTGAAAGCATTCGGTGACCTCTTAGAGTCAAACGAATCGTTCATCCGCATGGAAAGTCATAATTGCATACGAAGTGGACCATTGGAAAGGGGTTTCAGTGGCCTTCTAAAATTCATTTAGCCTCAGTCTAGCTGAAGAGTTAACTTAAGTCAAACAGAGCCCGGGAGTGCCCGGTGGCCTCTGGATCAAGTTTCGGACGCAAACGGATCGTTCGTCCGCATGGTAAGTCAAAATTGTGCACAGGATGAACCATTGGAAAAGGATTTCCGTGCCCTTCAATTATTCATTCATCCTTGGTCGAGCTGAAGAGTTTGACTTTTTGGTTAAACAGAGCCTGGGAGTGCCTTATGGCTTCTAGGTCAGTACTCGGGACATGACCTGGGTTTGTAGTGATGAAGGGAGGTACTAGGGACCTAAGGACAGTTAGGGGGTAACGGAATGGGGTGTCTATAGAGCCCCTCGACGGATGAGTTTGGAACAAATGATAACCGTCGAATAGACACCACATGATGCTTTTGATGGAGTATGACCGATTTAGAGGGTCGAGGTTGATTCTGAGGACCTGAGGGGTTTGCCGGGGTGGTTTGAATGAAGATCAAAGGTTTAGGTCTATTTGGAGGACCTGAAGTGATGCAGGGGGGATGAACAATTCTGCGGGTCAAAGCCAATTCTACGGGTTTAAGCGATGAGGGTGACCAATTCTACGGGTTAGAGCCAATTATGCGAGCTTAGGGTGAAGGTCTAATAATCGAGGTCAATTCTGACCTAAGAGTGGTGACGACCGAGGACTAAGGTCATTTCTAACCTCACTCAGGTGACGATCCAAGACCAAGGTCAATTCTGACCTAAGAATGGTAACGACTGAGGACCGAGGTAAATTCTGACCTAACTTAGGTGACGATCCAAGATCAAGGAAAATTTTGACCTAAGAGTGGTAACGACCGAGGAATGAGGACAATTCTGACCTAACACAGGCGACGATCCAAGACCGAGGTCAATTCTGACCTAAGAGTGATGACGATCGAGGACCGAGGTCAATTCTGACCTAACTCAGGTGACGATCCAAGATCGAGGTCAATTCTAACCTAAGAGTGGATAAAGATTGGATTTTGATTCTGCTGGAGAAAGTGCTTTGTGATTTCAATCTGAGCTGGGGAGCTGATAGTTGGGGAAGCTTTTGTTTCTTTAGGAGGCCTCGCAGGGGGGAACAACCAATTTCGGTGCTGTAAAAATTCCGCTTGGAAAGTGATCAGGCGATCCTTAGGGATCCTCCGGGGTTTTGTCTGGAGGAGATTCACTTGGTTTTTGAGGATTTTGCGGGGAAAGAGGGGTTCCACTTGAGGTAATGCAAAATTTTCCTGGTGAAAATTCTCTAAATCTTTCCTAGGATTTTTAGGAATTTTTTGAGAATTTTCGAGGCTTTCTGGTATTTTCTGGGAATTTCTGTATGAAATTTAAAGGGGTGCCGGTCGGCATGGTATGAGGGGTGCCATTCGGCAGTGGCACGGACTTTTGGACTACCTCGAGAAGGTAAGGAGTCAGTGTCGATCGGTATGGTGGGGGTCAGTGCTGATCGGCTTGGCGTTTGGCATCCTATATAAATGGGGCGAATCCCTTCATTTTTCCACAGCTTCTTTGCTTTCTCTCTTTCTGCGATTCCTCTGCAAATCGTTCTAGCATTCCGATTTTCAAGAAATGGCAACTTTTGTGAGCACTGCAGTCCACAGGGAGTGGTTGATCATTGATGACTGGGTGAATGTGGAGTGGAGGGCCAGGGAGCCTCTTGATTTTGGGAGTGAGAACTCCTTTGATGCGTTTGAGCCTATTACGGATGAGCGGACCTTGCTGCGGGAGCCATTGCATCATCTCTCTTCGAAAGTGAATCCCGGTGGTTATGTAAGTAACCCGACCTTTGGAATTCCTTTCTTTTTGGTGATTTTTCTTTCTTTCTTGACTTGAGATTTTTTTCGTTTTTTCCAGTCTAATATTTCCTTGAAGAAAATGTGCGCCCACTGGACGACGGGGCTCAGGTATGTCTGGGAGCATCTCCCACCTGTGGTCCGTTGGGTGCTATCATCAGCGAGTTTTGTGAGGTTGGCATCTGCGTTGGATGAGACGCCTCGTTCGACAGCGGTCTTGTGCGCTTTGGGGGAGAGGTGGTGGGATAATACTCACACCTTCCATTTTGGCTTCGGGGAGATGACTGTGACTCCCATAGATGTGCAGTAGCTGTTGGGGCTGGATTGTGATGGAGAGCAGATAAAGGTGGATCGCTCTTTGTGGGTGAGACCGGAGGTAGTGCGTACGACACTTGGTGATGTAGGGAGGATAGTTTTTGGGGTACCTATCAGGATGTCTCTGCTGAAGGATGTTCTGTTGGGCAGGGTGATTGATGTTGAGGAAGGGCTTTAAGTGAGGCAGATGGCCCGATTATTTATTTTGCTGGTGTTGGGAGGTTTCATTGTGGTGTCGAGCGGTGACGTCGTCCATTTGTGGTTCTTGTTGTACCTGAGGATGTTTTCAAACATCCCTTTCTATGATTGGGGGAGTCTGACTTTGGCGACCTTTACTCTTCTCTGGATGCATTCATCCGATGCTGCCGGTAGACTTTTACTAGAGCCATGTACCTTCTTGAGGTATTCTTCAGTTTGCACATTTATTTTCATGCATTCGCATTTTCCTTATGCGTCTCTTTTTGTTTATGAATTTTTATCTTTGACACACATGGTTTTATGAGGTGATTGGGTGCAATACCCCACTAATCGCTCTGAAGGATGACACTGTTGGGGACTCTTGCCGATTATATCGATGGCGTAAGGCCAATCGGCATTCGAAGGGATCTCTCTCTCTGGAGGTGGTGCATCAGGTCTTGAATGACCTGACCAGTGGTAGGGTAAGACTCTTTCCATTTCAATCTTGGTTTTTTGCTCCTTCTGATCTTGTATTGATTTATGCCTGCTTGGATATTTTCAGGTGATCTTTTATCCCTGGGGGACAACCATTCAGGATATGGGGATGACCGGGGTGAACGTGCATATGAGGCATTTGTTGGCGCATGAGTTCTGCCATTCCTGGTATCTCGAGGAGAGGGTGGTTCGCCAGATTACTGAGGAGGAGGTGGTGGTGATGGTGTCACCTGCGCAACCGCCTATGTCTATGAGGCGGGAGTGACTCCTATCGAAAGATGCGAGGATCGTAGCGATGGTCGGCGAGTTCTACTTTTTGTATACCGATATGGCTGCGCCGTATGACTATATGGATTTTGTGACGAGATGGATGATGGAGCCAAGCATATATGATGTCTTGCCTTTCCCTCTTGCGGGTTCAAGTCGGGCGGTGGGATCTTCCCACAGTGGCGGCGGTCCGTCGACATCTGCGGCGGCGACTTCAGATGTTCATTTCGTGCGATTTCACACTCCTTCGTACAATATTCGACGGGATGATGGAGGGATGGTGCCTATGCTTCATCGTCCTCATGCGATGGATCCGGAGGAGTTAGGTTTGACAGAGGAGGTCTTCCGACCTGTGGTATAACTTTCTGTTCTTCTCTTTCTTTATTTTCTATTTTGGTCATCTCTGCTTTGATACAGATTTTTCCTTTTCCTTGCAGTAAGTCTGAGTGTCGACCACTTGGCTAAGAGACATCAGAGACTGGATATCTTCGGCGACTGCCCATATTCGGGATGCGGTTCCTATTCCTTCTTGCTTAGTGTCGTCTGCTTCATCCGGAGAGGACTCTGGCTCGGGTAGTGGCAGTGCATCATCTCGTCGTAGTGGGAAAAGAGCACGTCGCAGGGGTGGAAGCTCTTAGAGAGAAAGGTGGGTGAGAAAGAAAGAGAGAGGGGGAGAATGTGGGTTCGGGCTGATTCCCGTTGTTTTTTGCTTTTTCTTTTTATTTCCTGTAAACTTGATGTAACACAGAAACAAATAGATGCAATGCAATGGAGTTTTTCTTATTATCTTTTATTAATGATGAATGAATGCATGCACATGCGCTTTTTACTTTGCTACTGAGACCGTAAAAAGGAGTATTTTTGGAATTTTTTGAAGGAAATTTTTTAATTAAAAGGGGAAATTATATAAGGAGGGAAAGGGATTTTGAAATTCTGTTGAGAATATCAATTTATTTTTATTGAGTTTTCTGATTTGACAAAAGAGGAAAAAAGGGAAATTTCTAAAAATGGGGGGTTGCCAATCGGCAAGCACCCTGTCCTGCCTATCGACAGCTCAGTCCAGTCCCATCAATTCAAAGCTTTGAATGGTACCCTTTTCACCCTTTTGTATTTTTTGGGGTAGGATTTTCTTCGATTTCTGCCGGGATTATGCCTCTTGTGAGGGTTCTTAAGTATAAAAAAGGGGTGAGGGTGGAGTGTTTTCATCACACCTTCGCATTCTTACTTACTTTCCCACTATCTCTTAGCCTTGCAAGATGGCTCTCCCTGGTAGCATTGAGTTTGCTAACTACCTCGAAGCCTTGGAAGCAATGTTCTCTTATAATGTCGGCTATGATGATTTCAACATGCGTCGAATCTCCTTGTGGTGAAATAGGCCTATCGAATGGAACATGCTGATGGCGGCGGTACAATTCTGGTACCCCGAAGACCATGTATTCCGCTTTGGGTTGGATGAAGTTTGTCCTACCTACGAGGAATTTTCTATCGTACTGGGTATAAATCCCAGTGTTGCTGCGGCTTTGCCCAAATTTTCCCGTTCTCCCAGGGATTTGATTGTCGGGCTCTTCCTGTTTCGCCTTTGGCAGCCAGATCATTGGTTGCTGGAGGAATGATCTCTCTCCCGGTGGTGCTGCAATCCGTGCATTTGCGGGAAGTAGGTGATGCTGGCTATGCTGGAGTCGTTGCTTTGGGTCTGGTTTCAAAACTGCTACTGATGACTGGGGAACTACTGGTGGACCCGCAACTTACAGCCATTACTTCGTGGATGTCATACTGTCTCAATCCTGCAGCGATGATACTGGTAGAGACGCTGAATGGCCTGGATGCCTGGTGAGAAGGTCGTTATAACTTTCTGAGGAGTAGCCCCGTGATGTTATTCATGTGGTTGTCTGAGAGAATCCACTTGGTGGTCCCTCCATACTATCCTTTGTCAGTTGTACCCAACTTCTTTTTGCGTTACTTCATCCGCATCGGCCTGGATATTACGAGCTGGGAGAATTGGTTTGTGGCGCATGGGGCTCAGAATTTGTATTGGTCAGTGCCTTGGTGGGGGCTGTTGCAGCCTGTTCTGGATATAGGAGAGTACTCATATGTGCGGCTGGTTGGCCTTAGACAGACCTCTTTTTATTTCCCTTGGTGTCTTCTGTGCCAATTTGGTTGGGCACAGGTCGTGCCACCACGGGCACTAAATTTCTTTTCGATAGATGTTTTGACCGAGCGCCTGCGTCTGTTGCTTGGATATCTGTGGGAGGATCGGCGTCCGTCGACCTGTCCCTCTTAGTCTGTCGGGAGAGTTTGGCATGTACCTGGTGATTATATGAAGTGGTTATGGAGGAGGGTAGTCAGCAAGTTGTTGGCAATGGATACTGGACAA
The DNA here is from genome assembly GCA_949130495.1 of Sambucus nigra. Taxonomy (NCBI): domain Eukaryota; kingdom Viridiplantae; phylum Streptophyta; class Magnoliopsida; order Dipsacales; family Adoxaceae; genus Sambucus; species Sambucus nigra. The sequence goes on from OX422208.1 coordinate 593,706,688, forward strand.
AGGTGGTTTTTTTTTTATTTAACACCTTGGAAGGGGTGTTATGGTTTTTTCGAAGCTGGTTAGGGCTTATCGGTCCATGGAGTGTTTACGGCACTCTATTCAGGCAGGGGAAATTTGGGGACCCCAGGATGTAGATGATGAGCGTGTAGGCTCCTCCGGTAGTTGTGGGTAGGACTCTTGGAGAGTTTATTTATTGTAATAGGGAATATATGTGGGGATTTTATTTGCCTTTTTATGGCAGTAGGGGGAAGGGAGTTATCCGTTCCTTTTCTTATGTAATCTGTGCTGTAATTTCTTATTAATGAAATAAGCAAGTTTCTGATCATCCAGCTGTGCCTTTCGATGAATTTTGTAATTTTGAATTATCTATACCGATCGCTAAGGCATACATAATCCTTTTGTTCAAGTATATTTTATAATGAACTTCCGTTCTCGGAGATAAGAAAAGAATAGTATTTTGTGAAAAAGAGAGGGTCGTGCTCCTGTAAGATGTAAAAGCTGCCTACGTACCTCTGGGGTTTTTGAAATTTTTTTATTTTTCTTTATTAAAAAATGGTCTTTTGCAGAGGATCAAGCCCATGTAGTTTTGGGTAAAGGGAAATGAAGAGAGTTTTTTTTTAAGAATAGAAGGGAGATGAGAAGAGTCGTAGCGCGTCGAGATTTCGGACTAGGGGTAGAATTTCTTGAGACGATCCAGGTTGACTAGATGAGCCATCTCTTCCCCATCTAGGTCAGTGAGCATGGAGACCGGCGGATAAGATTTTCTTCACAATGTTGGGGCCGCTCCAATTGGGCTTGAATTTCCCTCTGGGATCCCAGAAGGGTTCTATTATCTCCTTGAGGGCTAAATCCCCCTCCCGAACACCGCGGTCCTTGGCTCTCTTGTTGAATGATCATGCTATTCGGCGATGTTACCCCTGTATGTGGTAAAGAGATTTCAATCTTCCTTCATCTAGGAGGGTCAGCTCGTCGAGATGGATTTGGCACCAGTCTTCTTCATTAACTTTACTTTCGAATATGACGCGTAATGAGGGTACTTCCAGCTCTACAGGTAGGACTACTTTCATGTCGTAGACCAAAGAGTAAGGGGTAGCCCCAGTAGAGGTTCGGATTGAGGTTTGATAGCCCTAAAGGGCGTACGGGATCCGGTCGACCCAAACCCTACAGCTTTTGGTCATCTTGCTGATGATGGCTTTGAGGTTCTTATTGGCGTCTTCAACTGCACCATTGGTCTGAGGTCGGTAGGGAGAAGATTTATGTCTCTGAATCCTGTACTTGTTGACTACTTATGTGACTTCTGCTTTGAAGTGCAACCCATTATCTGACACTAACTTGTGCGGGACCCCATATCGACAGATGATATTTTTCTTGAGGAATTTATCCACTTTCTTGGCATTCTATCTGCGTATGACTCAGCTTGGATCCATTTGGTGAAGTAATCAATGGAAACTAGGATGAACTCATGTCCGTTTGAAGCCTTCGGTGTAACCTTCCCTATGATGTCGATACCCCAGGTGGAGAATGACCAGGGAGAGGTCATGTTGTATAATTCTCGCGGAGGCAGGTGTTAAAGATTGGAGAACTGTTGGCATTTGAGGCACCTTCAGGCATAGGCGGTGCAATCTTGGGTCATGGTGGTCTATTAGTAGCCCTGTCGGATGATATTCTTGGCAAGCATGTGAACGTTCATGTGGGGCCCACATTCCCTGTTGTGGATCTTCTGCATAATTTTCCCAATCACAGCACCTGCGATACAGTGTAGATGAGTTCCATCAAAGTTCCTCTTGAGTAGAGCTTTATGACAAATAATGTACTGGGTGGCTATTCTTCGGAGGGTTGTTTGGTCTTTCTTGTTGGAACCCTCGGGATACCTACCATATTTGAGAAGGCACCAGATATCATAGTACCAGCAATTGGCTAGTCCGACGTCTTCGGTAGAGACGAGCTCAATATGGTAGCAGCGGGTTGGTTTGTCTTGCTTTTGAACTAGGAAGGGGGTCATTGTTATTCCTTCGGGCATGTCGACCATGGAGGATAAGGTAGCGAGAGCATCGGCTAGGTTATTATTTGCTCGAGGTAGGTAATGGAAGGTGATATCTTGGAATCGGGAGGCTAACTTTTCTAAGTGGGCATGGAAGGGTTGGAGTTTTTTGTCCTTGACTTTCCACTTTCTGAGAACATAATCCATGATGAGGGAAGAATCCCCGTAGACATCAAGGTATTGAATACCTTTCTTGAGAGCAACTTTGAGGCCTACTGTGCATGCCTCGTATTCCGTCATGTTGGTGGTGCAAGGGAAATCCAATTTGATGGCGATGGGAGTGTGGGGTCATCAAGGACGATCAAAAGTATCCCAATGCCATATCCCTTTTTATTGGCAGCCCCGTCCAAGAAACTTTTTCCAGGGAAGGTGGCCTTGAGCAGTGCAGAGGATATTTTCATCTGGGAATTCGGAGATCCAGACATCTACTTCTTCTACGGGGTAATCAGCGAGGTAGTCGGAAATGCCTCTTCCTTTAATGGCTTTCTACGTGACGTACATGATATCAAAGTCAGTCAGGAGTATCAACCATCGGGCCATTCGACTGGATAAGGTGGGTTTCTCAAGTAGGTATTTAATGGGATCAATTCAGGATACAAGCTTGAAGGGGAAGGCGAGCATGTTGTGTCATAACTTTTGGGTGACCGAGACAAGTGTGGCACATGCCTTTTCTAAAGCAGTGTAGTTGACCTCGTACCCGGCCAATTTGTGACTGGCGTAATAGATGGCTCTTTCTTTGTGGGAGTCTTCAAGGTATTGGGTTAGCAAAGCCCCAGTTGTAGTGTCGGTTATGATTAGGTATAGGAGCAAAGGGAGACCAGGTTGTGGTGGCATGAGCACCGGAGGTTGGGTTAGATATTGTTTGATTCGGTCAAATGCCTCTTAACAGGCCTCGTTCCAAACCTTAGTTATATCCTTTCGGAGGAGCTTGAAGATCGGTTTGTAGATGGAGGTTAGCTTGAAGATGAACCGGCTGATATATTGTAATTTCCTGAGAAAACCTTGGACTTCTTTCTCTGTTAGGGGAGGTGGCATATCAAGTATGGCCTTCAGCTTTACGGGATCTACTTCTATCCCCTTCTCACTGACCATGAATCCCAAGAGTTTTCTCTTTGTAACGCCTAAGACACACTTCTGTGGATTGAGTCTCATCTGATACCGTCGTAGTCATTCGAAGAACTTTCGAAGAGATGGAACATGACCTTCTCTAGTTTTGGACTTGATAATCATAGCATCCACATAAACCTCGACTTCTTTTTGAATCAGATCATACAGGATGGTTGTGGAAGCCCTTTGGTAAGTATCCGCAGCATTCTTGAGACCAAATGGCATAACGATGTAGCAAAAGGTTCCCCATGGCGTGATGAATGCGGTTTTTTCTTGGTGGTCTGGGTGCATCTTGATTTGGTTGTATCCGACAATCCCGTCGATGAATGACTTGAGATCATGACTGGCTATGTTGTCCACAATCATGTTGATATTGGGTAGAGGATAATCATCCTTTGGAGAAGCTTTGTTTAAATCTCTGTAGTCCACACACATTCAAACCTTCCTTCTAGATTTTGGCACAGGTACTATGTTGGCCAGCCATATGGGATATTCGATCACACGAATGAACCCCATGTTCAAATGTTTGACCACATCTTCTTTAACCTTGGGCAACCATTCAGTGCGGAGCTTTCTCAATTTTTGTTTAATCGGCTTGTAATCGGGAGAGTGGGGATTTCGTACTGAGCTATTTCAAGATCAATGCTGGGCATATCATCATAGGACCATGCGAAGACATCCACGAAATCCTTTAGCAATTATTCGAGTTGTGCGTGCTCATGCCTGTCAAGGGTGGCCCCTATCCTAATCTCGCGCAGTTGGCTACTAGAACTGAGATTAATAACAACAGTCTCTTTTTCATTAACTTGAACTCAGTTATGTTGTTTATTATTAACCTTATTTATATTAGTTAAGCATTATTCATTTTCAAAATCATCATCATCGAAAGTTTGATTAGAATCCAAGCAGTTAATGTAAGGCACAACAAGATACTCAAAATCTTCGTTTATTTCATTGTTAGGAAAAACAGCATTAAGAACCTTATCAAAAGAGGTATCGATTACATTTGAACAAGGATAGACAACAGAAGAAGAAATAGGGTAAACATTGGGGGTTAGGGGAGATTTCAAGAGGTAGAACTGACGTAGCCTGCCAGTTGAGGAGGGGTGTATCAGCAACTTTAATTAGATGGGATGGATCCATTGATGTAATGCCTGAATGAACCATGCAGATTGCCAGCCCCAGTGTTTGTAAGTTGAATGAATCTTTAGAATTACTTTCCTTAGTCTCTTCGATATCTTTGATGAGCGGTTGTGCTCGGTCTTGGAAACTTTCGGCCCATGGGTAGCTATCTTGGAAAAAGATCTCCATTCTAGGTTTTATCTTCTTGTCTGTGTAGTCATACTATGGTTCTAGAAAACCGTAAAAAGGGAACTCTTCGCGTTCTTTGATGAATCGTCCATTCAAGGAGTCTCCTAGGATAGTTTGGATGTAGTCTAACCTTCTCTTTAATCGAGACTGGTGGATCATTCTGAGCTCTTGTTCTGATGGTTGATACCCCAAGCCACAAGGAGGGAAAACTTTCTTCAGTTCGATGGGCTCAAGTATCCTTTGTTGCCTTTTCCCTAACCCCAGTTCGGGCATGAAGTGCATGTTTCTGAGCATTTGAATCACATTGATGTTTCCATGAGGGTCATATTCTGGACAAACCCTTTCTTTGAAACCAACCCATGCCGGGAGTAGGAGTGGCTCAACTCAAAATCTTGATAGGAGCATATCATTTGACCCGTGTTGTATCTCAAAGATTGGACTACTGGTGCTTGCACCCTCAACATTTTCGTCGTCGTCCAAAATGGTGATGACTCGCCCGTCGACGAAGAACTTCAATTTTGATTAAGTGAGGAAGACACACCCTTGATACCGTTGTGCCAGGGTCGTTTGAGCAACAAGTTGTAACAAGATGGGATGTTTATGACTTGGAATTCAACGACACAGTTTATAGGGCCAACCCCTATTATAAGTTTTATAGATCACATCACCTCCCGGTGGGTATTATTATAGGAACGTACAACGACGAAGGTTAGAGCGAGGTCGCTTTCTTTTAGGCTTAAATACTTGAAGGTTCTTAGTGGACAGACATTCAATGATAATCCGTTATCGACAAGAGATAGTGGCACGGCCTTCCCCATAACTTCGATGGAGATTTTCAGTGTATGATTGTGATTTGGACCAATTCTAGGGATTTCTTATTCAGAAAATGATAGCATTCGGGTAGAGGCCAAGGATCCGACCAGATTTACCGCCTCTTCTGGTGTGGTAGAAGGAGGAACTATGGGTCCAGTGAGCAACTTGATTAAAGCATTTCTATGCACCTGGGAAGATATGAAAATCCCCCATAGAGTGATGTTAGCTTGATTTTTCTTTAGTTGATCGAGGATCTTATTCTCCTCGATGGTCATCTCTGGCATAGGGAGGTTTTCAATGCCCTTCCCCTTGTCATTTGTTGGTAGTGAGCTTGGAACCTGGTAATGTCTCCCTGATCTGGTCATATGATTTACTGAAGAAGGGAAGAACATGAATCCCGTTTCCTTACCAATCTCAGATTGTTCTGTCACCCTATTTATTTCTCCGAGGATTTCTTCAAATGATATCATCCCATATATGTAGGCTACTGGGCCAATTCTTCCTAAAGCTTGTTCTTCACTCGAATCTTTAAATTCTTCCACCCATCCGGTGGAAACAATTCTATATTTCTATGTAAATTCAATGCATTCCACAACTTCAACGACTTCTTCATACTAGTCTTCCCATTCTGTGGGGATATGTATGGTTGAAGGGATCAAGCGCCCTTGTAGCTTCAAAGTATTAAGTAACCCGGTGATACTACAAATGATGTTGGTTTGCCCGAATAATTCTTCCATAATCTAGACAACATCATCTAGGCTGACTTCATTGATCGGTACCACCCACTTGTCTGAATCTCGGGCCCATTTTCGTGCTTTCAAGAATAGTGTATTGAACTTTTGGCAATCGATGACCATCTGTGAGGGCAATTTCATCCCGAACTCTAGGAGTTGTTTTAACACCTCTGACAATTCCATACTTCCATTTTTAGAACGGGTACGGACAGCGATGCATGCTCTGGTAAGGAGTGACAGTGCCTAATCAGCGAGGCTAGTAGGGTGTAAGGGAAAATATGGGAAAATTTGAAGAGTTTTAGGAGAGCATATGGGTGTGATTTGAGTTGAGGGATTGAAATCTGGGTTTTCTTCTAAGAAGATGGCACTGGTATGATTTGGGAGTGGATTGTAAGTAGTGTTTGGCTTAGGATTGGCTGGTGGGGTGATGGTACCTCGGTCAATGAGATCTTGGATTATGTTTTGGAGGTAAAAGCATTGGTCGGTGGTATGGCCAGCAGTTTAGTGAAAGGAGTAATGAGCATCGGCCTTGAAGTTTCTTAGGAGTGGATTTGGCAATGGACGGGGATCCAAGGGTTTGATGAGGTTTCGGCTTAACAGGGCTTGGTAAACTTTGGAGAGGGGAGCATGGAGCTCAGTGTATTCCCTTCGGATGGGGGTAAGGCGGCTTTCTGGTTCCCATGATGTGGTTGGTTGAGAGATGCTGTTAATGGTTGAGACTGTAGCACTAGCCGGTTTGTCATACTTTCTAGGGGTGAACTGTCCGGACACCTTCTTCGGTTCAACCTCTGTTTTAACAAGGCTTTCCTTGATGTCTACTCCTGCTTCTCTGAGAGATCAGAAGTGGGGATATTATTATCCTCCCATCATCGCTTGGACCTGGGGAAAAAAGTTCTTCTTCACTATGTTGACGTGTTCCTCCTCAGATGGACGATTGGTCATGGTAGCTGCTTGCCCCCTCCACCAGGTTATGAAGTTACTAACTGATTCCCAGGGTTCTATTTGAGCATCTCTAAATCACCACGGGTGACCTCAAGCTCTTCATTATATTTGTACTGCGACATGAATTCTCGGGCTACATCCTCCCAGCTACGGATTCTGGATTCCTCGAGAGATAAAAAGCATCAGAGGGCACTATCCTTCAAAATTTGTTGAAACAATTGGGCCATCATTTCTTCAGAAGCCCCTAGTAGAGTCATGGAACGATGATAACTGGGAAGATGAATAATCGTCTCCCTCCAAACTTCTCAATATTTGGCATCTTAAACTTCTCGGGTAATCTCGCTTTAGGATAAGGAGACATGTGGGTGTAGTGTATGTAATTTCTAGATATTATGACCTGGTCAAACTTCCTGGTGAGCATCTTGAGATCCTCTTTGACTTTATTCAGCTCTTCCTCTTTTGGATCAGCGACCATAGGCAGGTTAGCCACAGGCTGGGGCAATGTTTGGCATCGGAAGCTGGGCAGGCGGCGGCCCATTGATAGGAGGGGCACGTGGAGCATGTTGATATTCTTTGAGAACCCAGATAGGCTCAAGCGGACCCACAGCATGAGGGAATAGGGCCTCAGGATCTTGAGGAATAGCAACCTGGTTTCGTTGCATCTTTCGGACCTCAGTTTGGAGGTTGTCAATCTTAGACACGAGCTGAGCTAAGATAATCGTCAGATCCAACTGTATGACTGGTACTTGATATGTATTCTCCATGGAAAGTGGATGGATTCCGGACTCGAAAGAAGTAGTAGAGGAACGGATGAAACTCTGGGGTGATTTAACTGAAGATCGAAGCCAATAGGGAGCCAGGTCAAGGGATTACGATTGACCTGAGAAAGCGTAGAATGGAATTTATTTTTTTGAGAAAAAGGGAAGTAACTATTTTTGGATTTTTGATAAAGAAGGGAAAAATGTTTTTGGAGATGGAACTCAGCATGATTATGTAACAACCCGTCCTTTTGGAGACCATTAAATTCCATAATTGGATATAAATTGGCAATTTGGGGAATGTTCCTAAATAGTAATTTTTGGGATTTTCAAGGATTGAATGATTTTCGAAGGGTGTTATAAATTATTTTAGGACTATATAGGTCGAAATAATTTAATTATATGTCGCCGTGGAGTATTGCGACAAAAGAGGTAAGATTTTGAGTAGAAAACCCGCATTTATTTATTTTGGGTTAGAATAGTGATTTGCGGTCAAATACCTCGGATGGGATTTCGACTGCGCCATAATTCTCAGAATGTCCGAGATAGTGGGAAAAGAGTGTCCGATTGACGAAAATAAGTTTCGGGTGATTTTAAAGGTAAAAGTAACTCGTAATTGGGTAAACGAGTCGTTTTTGGGTTTTAAGGGTTTAAACCCTTTTTCTTTCTTTATAAAGAGAGAGGAAGGGAAAGAAGAGAAAAGAAAAGAGAAAGAAGAGAGGGAAGTGTAAGGACATAATTCTCATGTCCGTTATCTTACAGTTTTGTATGTCATACGCCGCTACATTCGGCTACATCTGGCACGTCTCTACACGATCGCTCACGACGGCCTCTATCCGAATTCCAAGCATCAAGCATTCAACAACTCCTAAATGTGTCCCTCATCTGCCGCAACGACTTCACGTTCCTTGATTTTAGGCACGGAATGCAAGTGGAACGCAAGGGAAGTCAAAACAGTGAAAAAAGGCTTGATAGGGAAGTTCAAGGGCATTTTCGTAATTTCACATCCATAGTCCGGAGGTCTGGTCAACTTGAAAGTTGAAGATCTCGCCGCAACGAAGATACTGGAAGAAACGGCACCTCAATCCGAGCTACGATGAAAAAGTTATGACCTTTTGAAGTTGGAGAAAATTCCTTGAAGAATGCTGTTTTTTTTTAACCTCATACCAGAATGGGAACACCAAACCGGTTCGGTGTACCCCAGATGGGGTTCGGTGTACCTGTACGCTGATAAGTTTTTAAGAGTTTTAACAAAGCGGGATTCTTCATATTTTTTCCTATAAATACCAACTTCGGGGGAGTTGTTTTGCAAGACTTTAGAAGACGTTTTTGAGAGTCCAAATACATCTAGTCTTCATATTTTTGAGTCCCAAGACTCATGTTTTGATTCACACAATTCTTCCAAACCTTTGTGAATCCTTTAAGCAACCCAAGAACACCATTGATGTTCAACCCTTTGTGAAGTGGACCGCTTCTTCCTCTTCATTGCAGCCCTACTGGACAGGGATAGTTCCAGCCGCCACCCCTACTGGAAAGGGTTTCTTCCAGCCGCGACTACAGAATCCGATACCCGAGGGTAATTCTTAGTCAATCTGTATTTCATTGTAATCCGATTGTAAACCGTATTTTACAAATTATAGTGATATACAAATGGTTTTGCCCCTGTGGGGGATTTTTCCTTAAACTTTGTGTGTTGAATATCTTGTGCATGATTTCATATTGTTTCAATCACACCTAGTTGCATGCTTAGGGTTAATTTGGGTTAAAATTGGTGTTTATTATATTATTTCTTATTTGAACGCAAGCGCCAACTCTTTCAAATTGGTATCAGAGCATGTTACGCTAATCTATCGCGTATTCCTTTTTCCGCAAAATTTTTCTAAAGATATCAATTTTTGAAATAAATTGATTTTTGAAAAGAGCGTGTTCAAATGGAGAAGTCATATTATAAAATGCCTATTTTTGACGGGTCGAATTATGCCTATTGGAAAGCCCGTATGAGGTCGGCTTTAAAAGCCATTGATGAACGTGTCTGGATTTTAGTTGAACGAGGATGGACTCCTCCAACCGTGACTGTTGATAATGTGACCAACTTGAAACCTGACATCACTTGGACTGATGATGAATTTAAATGGTCGTCTTTTAACTCTAAAGGTCTAAGTGCTATTTCTGGGTCTGTCACTCCTGATGAGTTCAAACGCATAATGACGTGCACCACGTCAAAAGAAGCATGGGATATTTTGCAACTTACCCATGAAGGAACAAATGCTGTTAAAGAGTCAAAATTGCAAAATTTAACAACTCAATTTGAAACCATCACCATGCATGAAAATGAATGTTTTGATGAATTTTATGCTAGGCTCTCTGACATTGTTAATACTAGCTATAATCTTGGTGAACATATTCCAAATGCTAGGGTTGTTAAAAAGATTCTTCGTTCCCTTCCTAAGCGCTTTATACCTAAAGTCACTGTGCTGAATTCCTTGGGTAATTTAAATACTCTAAAATTGGAAGAACTGGTAGGAGATTTACAAACTTATGAAATAGACATGTTTCCTAAATCTGCCAAGCCAAAAGATAAGGGGATTGCCCTTAAAGCCCAAGAGAGAAAAAGTGAGGGGTCGGCAAGAAAGAGAGTCGAGTCGTCTAGAAAGATAGAAACTTCTGATTCTGAATGTGAGTTTGACCTAGATGATTTGGCACTTTTTGCTAAAAACTTCAAGAAAATTCTGAAATTTAAGAAAAATGGGAATTTCAAAGATAAAAAGAATTTTCAGAAAAATAAGTTTGAAAAGAAAGACTTCAAAGAACCCCCTAAAGACAGTGAGAGGTGTTTTGAGTGCGACGGTAAGGGACACAGAGCGTTTGAGTGTGCCACTCGTCTGAATAGGGAAAGGGTAAAGCTGTCCTAAACGCTACCCTTAGTGACGACAGTGAGGTCGAGTCGGTGGACTCGGGAGATGAGTCACCGCATGAGCGTAACTTCACCGCGTTCATGGCTAGTCATGTGAGTACTCCTAGTGCATCTCACGACGATGAGGATGCTACTTCACTGGGACACCTCGACAGCGAGAGCGAAGAGAGTGAGGGAGAGGAGGAAGGTAGTGAGGACGAGAGTAGCTTTCAACGCGCCTACGCCGAGTTATATGATGAGTCTTTCAAAACTAAAAAACGTAATAAGGCGTTAGTTCTTAGGATCACCGCGTTAGAAGAAGAGTTAGGAAAGATGAGAGAGAGAGAGTCCTCCACCTGCACCGCCATGAAAGAGAGAGAGTCTGCCTGGGTTAGTAAAGAAAATTTGCTTAAAGAGAGAGAGTGCGGTTTTGAGAAAGAAAAAGCGGACTTGACTAAACAAGTGGCTAGTCTTACGAGTGAGCTCCATTCCTCCCTGGAGACTCGAAAGAAACTTGAAGCCCTTGTTGCTCAGCTTACTTATGACGTTGAGAGAGCTAGGAAAGTCAAGGTACAAATCGAGGACAGATCTGGGAAGATGGGAAAGATGCTCCTCGGTCCCGCTTTAGGTTTTGGTGACCGGAAAGGAATAGGTTTTGATGGTGCCTCCACGTCTCAAATTGCACCCGGACCAATTCCTGAGTTTACTACAACTCCTTATGGCCGTCATAAAAAACCAAGAAGGAGAGTTCGACCAAGAAAAGCAAACCAAGGTTCTCCTAATATTGTGCCCTTTTGCTCCCATTGCAAAAGAAATGGACACCTCAGGGATGATTGCTATAAGTTGGGTCGGACACGACGTACGGTTGCTCCACCACTTCAGACTGATGAGTTTGCCAGTCTGAGAGAGCGTGTTGAGTTTCTAGCCGCCACATCACAGAGCTTGATGGAGGAATTCCGACGGATGACCTTACCATCAATGAATGCGCCCCGCATTCCGGCTAAAACCAACAACAACAAGGGAATACTAAAAGGTACCTACTCTTGGGTTCCTAAAAAAGAGAAAAAGGCCCTTGTTGTCCATGTCTCTCTCAAAGCCCATAATACCTCACAGTGGTATTTTGACAGTGGTTGCTCCAGACATATGACAGGTGATACCTCATATTTTACCCATCTTGAGGATTATAATGATGGGAGAGTCACCTTTGGAGATGGTAGCAAATCTAGCATAGTAGGACGAGGTACAGTAGAGTTACCAGGATTTCCAAAGCTAGAGAACGTGCTGTACGTCAAAGGTTTGAAAGCAAACCTTATTAGCATCAGCCAGCTGTGCGACGATGACTTTGAAGTGAAGTTTGACCGGAAAACTTGTAAGGTCTATGATCAAGCCGGTAAACTATTAGTGCAAGGGGTGAGGACAGAAGATAACTGTTATGGGACTGAGCCCAAATCCTCACTTGTCTGCAACAGCGCCACGATCACTCCTATGGATCTGTGGCACCAACGTCTAGGTCATGTGAACGTCAGAGACTTATCTCGTTTAGTCAAAAAGGACCTAGTACGTGGCTTACCTTCACTTGGAAAGCCAACTTTCATGATTTGTGGACCCTGTCAGTTGGGAAAACAAATCCGTAGCCCGCATAGGAAGTTGAATTCCATTACCACCTCCCGTGCTCTTGAGTTGATTCACATGGATCTTATGGGTCCTACTCGCACGGAGAGTCTAGGTGGTAAGAGATACATTCTCGTGATGGTAGACGATTTCTCTAGATACTCCATTGTAGGTTTTCTAAGAGAGAAATCTGATGCTGTAGAATTTTTAACGACTAAGTGCCGTGTCCTACAAAATCAACACGGGGTCACTATTAACAGAATACGTAGTGACAACGGCACTGAATTTAAGGAAGCAAAGGTGGATTTGTACTGTGATAGCCTTGGAATCAAACATGAGTTTTCTTCTGTGAGAACTCCTCAGCAAAATGGGATTGTTGAGAGGAAAAATAGAACGATCCAAGAAATGGCTAGATCTATGCTTCTAGGTCGTAAAATTTCTAGGAGATTTTGGGCAGAGGCAGTGTCTACTGCATGCCACACGGTGAATAGGGTCTATCTGCGTCCACACACACTTAAGACGCCTTATGAATTGTGGACAGGCAAGAAACCCAACCTGGCTTATTTCCGTGTCTTTGGGAGTAAATGTTACATCCTACGGGATAGAGAGCAATTAGGAAAGTTTGACTCCCGGAGCGACGAGGGAATATTGCTAGGATATTCATCGGACAGTAGAGCGTACCGGGTTTTTAACCTGAAGAGCTCTAAGGTTATGGAATCAATAAACGTCACTGTGCAAGATGACGAACCTCCGACGGTTATTGATCCTAACCTTCAGTGTGAGGATGAGAACAATTCTGACAGTGATTTACCTGTTCCTCTCCCACACTCTGTGGACCCTATTCCTGTGTTAGGGGACACACCTGCTTGGGTTCGCAAGAGTCATGACCCTTCTGCCATTGTTGGTGATCCCACTCTAGGGGTCAAGACTCATGCTCAGCTAGAGAACGTTGTTAGCCATCTTTGCTACACGTCCAAAGTCGAGCCCAAGAACCACAAAGAAGCACTCAAAGATGAACACTGGATATCTGCTATGCAGGATGAGATGCTTCAGTTTAAGAAAAACAATGTCTGGGAACTTGTCCCCCGACCTAGTGATACTAATGTTATTGGTACCCGGTGGATTTTCAAGAATAAAATGGATGAAAATGGTACCATAATCAGAAATAAGGCTAGGTTGGTTGCTCAAGGCTACACACAGATAGAGGGTGTAGACTTTGGGGAGACATTTGCTCCTGTTGCGAGGCTTGAGTCCGTCCGCTTATTACTCGCCATCGCATGTCATCTGCACTTTAAAGTATATCAGATGGATGTCAAGAGTGCCTTTCTGAATGGCATTCTACAGGAAGAGGTTTTTGTGGAACAACCAAAAGGGTTTGAAGACCCTAAGCACCCTGATCACGTCTACTATCTGAGGAAAGCCTTGTATGGTTTGAAGCAAGCACCCCGTGCTTGGTACGAGAGGCTTACTTCCTATCTCTTAGCCCGTGGCTTCAAGAGAGGGGGAGTTGATATGACGTTGTTCGTCAGGAGAGATGACGGTGCTATCTTGGTTGCCCAAGTCTATGTGGACGACATAGTCTTTGGATCCACATGCTCCCAGCATGCTCACCACTTTGAGGAGGAGATGAAAAGTGAGTTTGAGATGAGCATGGTAGGTGAGCTTACATTCTTCCTTGGTCTCCAGGTTCGTCAGCTAGAGGATGGGATGTTCATCTCCCAATCCAAGTATGCTAGAGACCTAGTGAAGAAATTTGGTTTAGACTCCGCTAAGCATGCTCGTACACCTATGAGTACCACTACCAAGCTTAGTAAGGACACTTCAGGCAAGGATGTAGAGCAAACCTTATATCGGAGTATGATAGGCAGTCTTCTCTACTTGACTGCTAGTCGTCCCGACATTGCCTTTAGTGTTGGAGTCTGTGCGCGTTATCAGGCGTCTCCTAAAGAGTCACACTTACTCGCTCTAAAACGTATTATCAAATACGTGAGTGGGACTCTCTCATACGGTATTTGGTATTCCTTTGATACCGATGACCGTTTGTCCGCCTATTCGGATGCCGATTGGGCCGGGGACGTAGATGGATGTAAGAGCACTTCTGGTGGGTGTTTCTACTTTGGTTCTGCTCTTGTCTCTTGGTTGAGCAAGAAGCAAAACTCCATCTCTTTGTCCACTGCGGAGGATGAGTACATCGTCGCCGGGAGTTGTTGCACGCAACTCATGTGGATGAAGCAAATGTTGGAGGATTATGGGATTTCACAGGACACCATGACCATTTCCTGTGATAACACGAGCGCGATACACATATCCCGCAATCCTGTCCAACATTCGCGCACAAAGCACATCAGGTTACGCGAGCACTTTATACGTCAGTTAGTTGAGGAGAAGGTCGTAATCCTGAGTTTTGTTCCTACCGACCGTCAGTTAGCCGATATTTTCACGAAACCTTTAGATGCCCTTAGATTTGAGAATCTTAGGAAGTCTTTGGGGATTTGCACAGTTGACTGAGGGGTTGGTCTATGTCTAGAATAGGATGCTTCTTCATGTTCATATCATATGCTTCCTATTGCTAGTCTGTTTTATATGTACCATTACTTTGTTGTACAACTTTGTTTTATTCTTTCTGCTTTTTATATTTCTTTTGAAAAAAAAAATACAAAAAGATTTTCTTTTTAGAAAAATTTTCAGAAAAGCACAAAAAGATTTTATTTTGATAAAATTTTTGAAAAATTCAAAAAGAGATTTGCCTTTTATGGATGAGCATTTAAGATAGCCAAGTCACAACTTCATTCCATATATCCATGTGACTGTTTGATAGAGATTTGAGAGGCTACATCATTTCATCCATGTGCTTAACATTGATTGGAGTCCTTGAGATGTAATTAGTGATATTTCCTACATGCTTGACTCCTATATCCTTTATTGCACACATGCACGGCTATATTTGATTATTGCACTTGTCAATCTCATGTTGGCTTGAGTGTTTCCATCTCAATCCTGTCTATACAATGTATAAAATGCGATAAAACTTGACAAGATTGGATTGCATGTAAAAACCGTTTTGGTGAGACTGTGTGATAATTTGCATAACGGAGAGGGGCTGCGAAAGTTGATTCTTATCCTTTGCGTAAAAGCCACCGTTAAAAAAAAAAAAAAAAGGACCTAAAAAATGGAGGAATTGTAATATCCGAGGTCCTAAGAGGTTAAAAGAGCCCGAAAAAATTTAAAGGCAATAAAAAGCAATACCTGCCAAATATGGGCCATTTAGGTTTCACGCAATTCTCCAAAGTTTGAGAATTTAGTATACCTCTATTCAAAATATAAATCTGAGGGAGTTTGGTTGGAGATTGATAACGGGTTTGCACTTCCTTGAAAGTCCTGAAAAAGCATGAAAATCATTTTGGACGTTATTGGTGTAGAAATCACTTTGAGCTTTGATTTGTAGATTTGATATAGTCAATGTCTTATATTTCCTATCTCTTACACCAAAGGAAGCATTTGAGTTCATTCGTTAGGAATATCCAATATTCATCGTGCACATATGTCATGTTTGTATGCTTTGATTTTCCTATCGAATTTTGATCACACACATTCTTTTACGCTATCACCGACTTGGTTGTTTTATGTTCATTCATGGTGTGATTTTATACCGTGACACCCCGATTTTGCTTGTTTGATTCATTCTTCTTATTTGTCTATTTGGGGACATCATAAAAAGGGGGAGAAAGAATTATCATTTTATGGGGGAGTTTGAATTTTGGGGGAGTTTTGAGATTTGACTTATGCTTATTGGTATCTATGTTTATCTCATTTCAAACTCGATACGTCACTTGGTATTTTTTTCTTTTTCTCATGTGTGTAGGTACTACAATGATGATCTCTGAATTGCACACCCTAATGAGAAAAGATTTGAGATTCCTGAACATTTGAAGAACAAACGATGAAGACTATTCATTTGTACCTTTTCCAGTTTTGGGTTCATGGGAGGGTAGATTTGTATAGGCAATTTCATATTTGATAATTCGGATTTTTTATGTATGTACCGGCATAGACATAGGGGGAGATTTGTAAGGACATAATTCTCATGTCCGTTATCTTACAGTTTTGTATGTCATACGCCGCTACATTCGGCTACATCTGGCACGTCTCTACACGATCGCTCACGACGGCCTCTATCCGAATTCCAAGCATCAAGCATTCAACAACTCCTAAATGTGTCCCTCATCTGCCGCAACGACTTCACGTTCCTTGATTTTAGGCACGGAATGCAAGTGGAACGCAAGGGAAGTCAAAACAGTGAAAAAAGGCTTGATAGGGAAGTTCAAGGGCATTTTCGTAATTTCACATCCATAGTCCGGAGGTCTGGTCAACTTGAAAGTTGAAGATCTCGCCGCAACGAAGATACTGGAAGAAACGGCACCTCAATCCGAGCTACGATGAAAAAGTTATGACCTTTTGAAGTTGGAGAAAATTCCTTGAAGAATGCTGTTTTTTTTTAACCTCGTACCAGAATGGGAACACCAAACCGGTTCGGTGTACCCCAGATGGGGTTCGGTGTACCTGTACGCTGATAAGTTTTTAAGAGTTTTAACAAAGCGGGATTCTTCATATTTTTTCCTATAAATACCAACTTCGGGGGAGTTGTTTTGCAAGACTTTAGAAGACGTTTTTGAGAGTCCAAATACATCTAGTCTTCATATTTTTGAGTCCCAAGACTCATGTTTTGATTCACACAATTCTTCCAAACCTTTGTGAATCCTTTAAGCAACCCAAGAACACCATTGATGTTCAACCCTTTGTGAAGTGGACCGCTTCTTCCTCTTCATTGCAGCCCTACTGGACAGGGATAGTTCCAGCCGCCACCCCTACTGGAAAGGGTTTCTTCCAGCCGCGACTACAGAATCCGATACCCGAGGGTAATTCTTAGTCAATCTGTATTTCATTGTAATCCGATTGTAAACCGTATTTTACAAATTATAGTGATATACAAATGGTTTTGCCCATGTGGGGGATTTTTCCTTAAACTTTGTGTGTTGAATATCTTGTGCATGATTTCATATTGTTTCAATCACACCTAGTTGCATGCTTAGGGTTAATTTGGGTTAAAATTGGTGTTTATTATATTATTTCTTATTTGAACGCAAGCGCCAACTCTTTCAGGAAGAGAGAGAGAGGTAAGAAAAGAGGAAAAAGGGAGGATCTCGGGCCAACTCCGCCGGATTCGACTCGAGGTCGTCGGATTTTATCCACGAGGCAAGTGTTTACTTGATTTATTTATCTTTTTGCATAAATATCTCATACCGTAGTTTGGTATAAACAAACCCTAATGATTTTGGGTTGGGTATTCGTGGATAAAACGGTTTTTTTGGGAGTTAAAACGAATAAACCCCTAAAAATAGTAAATTGGAGAAACTTAGGTTTTACTTGAAATTAATTGGTGATTCCGGGTTCTAGGATGTTTAGAACCCTTAGTATAGGTGTATTTGTAGTTGGTTGAGGTTGTAGGACGTTGGGTGAGGCGACAAAAGCTTGGGAGAAGCTTTAATGGCTGAAACCTTCTCGAAGAAGGTGATGAATAGTAACCCTCAGCCTTTAGGGTCATTTTTGACTAGGAAAAGAATTGATTTAGCTTTCGGTCAAAACATGAAAGTTGTAGATCTTTTCGATACGGTCGCGTGGGCGCTGACCGCGTATTTTTCGGATTTTTCCTTGATTTGATATGATTTTTACAAGATGGCAGCTCCGGGTTGGAATTTCCAACTCGGAAATCAAATCGGGAATTGGAAAAATTACGGCTAGAATTAGTCGTGTAGATGTTTTGGATAATTTTTGGGGTAATTTAGAAACCCCAATAATGAAATCGGATTGTTGGATAGATGAATTTGGAGAATTCAGTTTTGAGGACCTGGTATGACCGGTCGACCGCGCCCCTATGGCCGGTCGACCGCGTCAAGAAGAAATGGCCTACTGCTTTGTTTCGTAGGCTTAATTGCAACCCGCGGTCGACCGGGGGTATAGGATCGGTCGACCGGTGCCCTGTTTTCAGCCCAAGATTTTGGAGATTATTATTATTTCTCCTTTTTGAGTTTATGTTTAAAGGCCTTCCAAATTAGAAATTTATGGAGGGTTATGTCCTAAAGGACTTGAGGAATTGGGAGTTTGTATATGTGTGTATTCACTTAGAGTGAATTACTATATTTGGAGATATCCAAATGAATCCGTAGATAGGATTTAAGTATGTTTTATTTATTAAAGTAAGAATATACTTTGGGTTTAGTATCATGCTTATATGAATGCATGATTATGATTCCTAGAGGGAATCTTTGGGATTATTGGTCATCGCTAGAGGTTATAGGCCATTATGGCCGTTTATATATTCTAGGAAGACTATATGGTATGTATTTATACTATGAGAATAAAGTATATATATATGAGATGATGGAAATGATTTTGAAAATATAAAAATGAATATTTTCAAAATGGAAAGATAAATGTTTTTCATAATTGATAAATTATGGATTATGGTTACACACCTCCCTAAATCGCTATCATAAGGGAAGTTGCGCGTGTTGTGGTGAAGCCTTCCTGGTTGTTGAGCAGGTTGGATATAGTCCCTAGGCCATGTGAGCGTTTGTTGATATATATATTTTTCTGCGCTGGTTAGGAGATTCCGGGTGTGGTCTTGACTATCCCGCAGGCACATGGCCGCTTCCCGACGTTGTTAGGTTCCCAGGTTGTCTTGGAGGCCCTGGAAGATGATAGCCATTTAGGGGCGCGTCCAGTGGGGATACCCGGAGGGACGGTCCTAGATTTATTAAAGCAATTCATGATAATGGATTGGCTTTATATTTACATTTCCTGAGTATAAAAAGGGAAATGGGATAAAGGTTTAGCTTCGGTAACACTCCCGGATGGAAGAAGGGATGTGGAAGCATTATTTGATCAAAGCATTTTCATGATAATGGAAATGGCTTTAAGGGATGACATATAAAGGAAAAGCATTTTTATGATAATAAAATTGGCTTTAAAAAGGTAAACGATTTGTTAAAGCAATTCATGATAATGAATTGGCTTTTATATTTACATTTCCTGAGTATAAAAAGGGAAATGGAAAGTTTTGAGAAAATGAAAAGTATTGATAAATACTTGTATATAAATCCTCAGTCCGGGAGATAGATCCGGATGTATATTATAGTATGGATATGTATATATGGATGAATCGAGTGCCGAGGATCTAATGGATCCCAATGATCGGCCTTACCGCATAGTAGTGTATCGGGGGGGTTCCTTGTTTGGATTTCGCTTCGCGAGACACCCCACGCACGAATATGGCAGTGTGTTGAGACTGAGGAGAAGTTTAATCCTTAGTGCTCTTATATTATTAATTCTTATGGTATATATATTATTATATATCTTTCTGTACTTAGGGACTGGCGGATCTCGACTATCGACTGTGCCGCGTAGTAGTGTATCGGGGGGGTTCCTTGTTTGGATTTCGCTTTGCGAGACACCCCACGCACGAACATGGCATAACGTTGAGACTGGGGTGAAGCTTCGCCCTTAGTACATTACTTGGACTATCTAGGGTAGATAGTGGTTGGGTGATAGACTAGTTTAGCAGGGTAGCTTGACTAGAATGTTCTAGATAGATGCGCTAGGAGTGCACTATTAGCGGAGAGGTGAGGGGTATCTCATGGGAGTGCGATACCAACCTTAAATATGAGATAAAACCATTTTCAAAATAATAAGGCATTTATGCACTTGCAAAATATTTTCAACATTCGGGGCTCTGACCCGTTTATCTACTTCTCCTTTCTTGTTATATTATATATATACATAGGTGTCCAGACACAGGGACGCCTGGATGGAAATTCTTTCGAGTCAGACGTCTGCTGCAGCAGCTGTGGATGCTTGCAGGTTATCGGTAGACGTTTCCTTCCTTGTACTCTAGATAGGAGATATTGTATAAACTTTCGAGCCAATGGCTCAACTGCATATATTTATTCTTTCAGTACAGCATTCGATATGGTTGTATATTTGGACCGAGTGTTCGGTTATTTTAGTTCCTTTCATTTTCATTTCAGTTCATTACGCATTTAATTGTGGATGTTGTAATTTTTTCGTTAAAAGAGTAGTTAAGTAAAAGTTTTTAACGGCCACCTAATAGGATATTAGTAATTAAATGGATTTTCGACAGTGATGCTAAGGATGAACCATATGTGACTCCTGTTTTAATTTAATATTGGAGTGATCGCCCGGTATCTTATTAGGCGGGTTGTTACAGATGGTATCAGAGCATCAGGTTCTAGTGTCCTTAGGAATCTGTGCGGACGTACTACGCTTTCAGCATTGCTCTCGATTTGTATAGAGCCCCAGGATTAGGATTGTTGATATCTCTTGTGAGATTGCGTTCTCCTGCCATGTTAGAAGATTATAGAAATCTTTTGCTCGCTCGTTTGAGAATCGTATGCGGAGCTTGGATGGCAGCAGGAGGTGAGGCTGAGTTGGAACAGCTGGTAGAAGGTTGGGATGAGGACCTTAGTAGAGGTCACTCTCCTTATAGTAATTGCTAAGGATTTCGATGGCGACTACTAAATAATGGTAGTTAGGATTACCGCAGTACCGCTAAAGTAGAGAGTGGTACTAAAGTCGAATTCCTCATTGAAATTGAGGGTTCGAAAGGGATCTTACGGATAGTTTTAACCGTGAGTCTCCACGATTTAGTTGGAATGAGAAGGATGTTGTTATGAGTTTTACCTCAATCGAGGAGGTATATTTGGAATGAATAGGTAAAGTCGCGGTGTTAGTTAGCCCTAGACTCGTGTGTGTAACTTGAGTTATGGCGGTCACGATAACATAATAATGTGGGCTTGTGTGTTTTCCGCGATAGCGGAATTTTGTTTTCTTTCACTCGCCATAGAGGCGGGTGATTATATTTTGTATATATACGTATAATGTATTGGTTGATCGGAGCAATAGCAGGCTAATGATGGCAAGTCTATCGTGTCCACAGTTCCTGGAGGGGACAGGTTGTTATTGTGGTGTCTCACCTTGATAAAGGTCGAGTTCACCTTTATTATTATGGATTAATGGAACCTCGATGAGTAGAGGCTTCCTTATTTTAGTTGGTATGTGTGGCAACCTTATAGATAAAATATAAGGCCCACATGATCATTGTTGAGCTGTAAGGTTTAGCTCAGTACCGGGTTGCGCAAGGACTTAGAAATAGTGCGAGCGCTGGGTGGTGTGACTCTTAGTTAGAGATAGGATTTCAAACCATCTTTTTGTTGGATTAGGGGATAGGGATATCCCGGGTGCATGTCTGAAATAACGGGACTCCGTGACCAACGAAGTCAAGGGTTAATGTGTGGAGGGGTTTCTTGTTTGGATTTCGCTTTACGAGACACTCCACACATGACTCTTAACGGCGCCGGGCGTGGAGATCTATTATGGGACGCAAGGATGTGGGTTAGTCTTATAGTGTGGATGAACCACTATAGATTATGAGCCCTGTTAGGATGGTATGTTTATGGAGATATGGTGCTATGGAAAAGCACTAAAGTGGTCCTCTCACCACGAATAGTTGGGTGGAGTAGGACTTAGAGAAGTTTATTCGAGGATGTTAGCCAAGCCTTAATAAGAAGGCAAATTTGGAGAAAATCTTTGATCGGTGTGATGTTAGTAGTGTTCCTACAGAAAGTGGGCACTTCGATTGATTAGGTTTCCTTCCGTATGGGCGGAAGGATAAGATACTAGAAATGCATTCGTAGGTTAGCATAGGCGGGATTTAGGACGTCCCGCTAGTGTGTCTTGGGCCGTTACATCTCGATGACCGACAACGCGAGGGAGTAGTGTAACGGGAGGGTTCCTTGTTTGGATTTCGCCTTGGCGAGACGTCCCACGCACGAAACCGAGTAAATATCAGGATTCGAGAGTGGCCTTGGGCACTAGGGGCATACTTAGGATTATATTAGTTTCGCGTAGGTAGGATAACGCATAGATAGTAACATTGTAGGATGTAGGCTCGATAGAGTTAGCGATACCGAGGTTAGGAGTTTGGAATTTCGTGGGTTGGAAGGACCCATAGGTGAGTATTACACCGAGGAAAGGAAATCCTTATTGGGAGAGAGTGTTACGTGTCAGACGTTCGCTAATGTTTGTGCAGATGTGCACAAGTTAGCAAGGTGTATGGGCACCTTGGTAAGTTTGTTTATATACCGCCTGGAATGGGCGTAGTATATAAGGTTGAAATTCATGCCGATAGGCATTATAGATGATGGGTATCCTGTGACGTATTAGAGTCACTTTATGATTGCGGTAGCCGCATAGTGTATGGTTGGGAACAGTTGGGTTAGTATCATTCTCTTTGAGGTATTAGGATTTTGAGTGATCATAGGATTGGTGGTGTAGGTCGTATCTGAATTTCGAGGACGAAATTTCGTTGTAAGGGGGGGAGTATGTAACAACCCGTCCTTTTGGAAACCATTAAATTCCATAATTGGATATAAATTGGCAATTTGGGGAATTTTCCTAAATAGTAATTTTTGGGATTTTCGAGGATTGAATGATTTTCGAAGGGTGTTATAAATTATTTTAGGACTATATAGGTCGAAATAATTTAATTATATGTCGCCGTGGAGTATTGCGACAAAAGAGGTAAGATTTTGAGTAGAAAACCCGCATTTATTTATTTTGGGTTGGAATAGTGATTTGCGGTCAAATACCTCGGATGGGAATTTCGACTGCGCCATAATTCTCAGAATGTCCGAGATAGTCGGAAAAGAGTGTCCGATTGTCGAAAATAAGTTTCGGGTGATTTTAAAGGTAAAAGTAACTCGTAATTGGGTAAACGAGTCGTTTTTGGGTTTTAAGGGTTTAAACCCTTTTTCTTTCTTTATAAAGAGAGAGGAAGGGAAAGAAGAGAAAAGAAAAGAGAAAGAAGAGAGGGAAGAGAGAGAGAGGTAAGAAAAGAGGAAAAAGGGAGGATCTCGGGCCAACTCCGCCGGATTCGACTCGAGGTTGTCGGATTTTATCCACGAGGCAAGTGTTTACTTGATTTATTTATCTTTTTGCATAAATATCTCATACCGTAGTTTGGTATAAACAAACCCTAATGATTTTGGGTTGGGTATTCGTGGATAAAACGGTTTTTTTGGGAGTTAAAACGAATAAACCCCTAAAAATGGTAAATTGGAGAAACTTAGGTTTTACTTGAAATTAATTGGTGATTCCGGGTTCTAGGATGTTTAGAACCCTTAGTATAGGTGTATTTGTAGTTGGTTGAGGCTGTAGGACGTTGGGTGAGGCAACAAAAGCTTGGGAGAAGCTTTAATGGCTGAAACCTTCTCGAAGAAGGTGATGAATAGTAACCCTCAGCCTTTAGGGTCATTTTTGACTAGGAAAAGAATTGATTTAGCTTTCGGTCAAAACACGAAAGTTGTAGATCTTTTCGATACGGTCGCGTGGGCGCCGACCGCGTATTTTTCTGATTTTTCCTTGATTTGATATGATTTTTACAAGATGGAAGCTCCGGGTTGGAATTTCCAACTCGGAAATCAAATCGGGAATTGGAAAAATTACGGCTAGAATTAGTCGTGTAGATGTTTTGGATAATTTTTGGGGTAGTTTAGAAACCCCGATAATGAAATCGGGTTGTTGGATAGATGAATTTGGAGAATTCAGTTTTGAGGACCTGGTATGACCGGTCGACCGCGCCCCTATGGCCGGTCGACCGCGTCAAGAAGAAATGGCCTACTGCTTTGTTTCGTAGGCTTAATTGCAACCCGCGGTCGACCGGGGGTATAGGACCGGTCGACCGGTGCCCTGTTTTTAGCCCAAGATTTTGGAGATTATTATTATTTCTCCTTTTTGAGTTTATGTTTAAAGGCCTTCCAAATTAGAAATTTATGGAGGGTTATGTCCTAAAGGACTTAAGGAATTGGGAGTTTGTATATGTGTGTATTCACTTAGAGTGAATTACTATATTTGGAGATATCCAAATGAATCCGTAGATAGGATTTAATTATGTTTTATTTATTAAAGTAAGAATATACTTTGGGTTTAGTATCATGCTTATATGAATGCATGATTATGATTCCTGGAGGGAATCTTTGGGATTATTGGTCATCGCTAGAGATTATAGGCCATTATGGCCGTTTATATATTCTAGGAGGACTATATGGTATGTATTTATACTATGAGAATAAAGTATATATATATGAGGTGATGGAAATGATTTTCAAAATATAAAAATGAATATTTTCAAAATGGAAAGATAAATGTTTTTCATAATTGATAAATTATGGATTATGGTTACACACCTCCCTAAATCGCTATCATAAGGGAAGTTGCGCGCGTTGTGGTGAAGCCTTCCTGGCTGTTGAGCAGGTTGGATATAGTCCCTAGGCCATGTGAGCGTTTGTTGATATATATATTTTTCTGCGATGGTTAGGAGATTCCGGGTGTGGTCTTGACTATCCCGCAGGCACATGGCCGCTTCCCGACGTTGTTAGGTTCCCAGGTTGTCTTGGAGGCCCTGGAAGATGATAGCCATTTAGGGGCGCGTCCAGTGGGGATACCCGGAGGGACGGTCTTAGACTTATTAAAGCAATTCATGATAATGGATTGGCTTTATATTTACATTTCCTGAGTATAAAAAGGGAAATGGGATAAAGGTTTAGCTTCGGTAACACTCCCGGATGGAAGAAGGGATGTGGAAGCATTATTTGATCAAAGCATTTTCATGATAATGGAAATGGCTTTGAGGGATGACATATAAAGGAAAAGCATTTTTATGATAATAAAATTGGCTTTAAAAAGGTAAACGATTTGTTAAAGCAATTCATGATAATGAATTGGCTTTTATACTTACATTTCCTGAGTATAAAAAGGGAAATGGAAAGTTTTGAGAAAATGAAAAGTATTGATAAATACTTGTATATAAATCCTCAGTCCGGGAGATAGATCCGTATGTATATTATAGTATGGATATGTATATATGGATGAATCGAGTGCCGAGGATCTAATGTATCCCAATGATCGACCTTGCCGCATAGTAGTGTATCGGGGGGGTTCCTTGTTTAGATTTCGCTTCGCGAGACACCCCACACACAAATATGGCAGTGTGTTGAGACTGGGGAGAAGTTTAATCCTTAGTGCTCTTATATTATTAATTCTTATGGTATATATATTATTATATATCTTTCTGTACTTAGGGACTGGCGGATCTCGACTATCGACCGTGTCGCGTAGTAGTGTATTGGGGGGGGGGAGGGTTCCTTGTTTGGATTTCGCTTTGCGAGACACCCCACGCACGAACATGGCATAACGTTGAGACTGGGGTGAAGCTTCGCCCTTAGTACATTACTTGGACTATCTAGGGTAGATAGTGGTTGGGTGATAGACTAGTTTAGCAGGGTAGCTTGACTAGAATGTTCTAGATAGATGCGCTAGGAGTGCACTATTAGCGGAGAGGTGAGGGGTATCTCATGGGAGTGCGATACCAACCTTAAATATGAGATAAAACCTTTTTCAAAATAATAAGGCATTTATGCACTTGCAAAATATTTTCAACATTCAGGGCTCTGACCCGTTTATCTACTTCTCCTTTCTTGTTATATTATATATATACATAGGTGTCCAGACACAGGGACGCCTGGATGGAAATTCTTTCGAGTCAGACGTCTGCTGCAGCAGCTGTGGATGCTTGCAGGTTATCGGTAGACGTTTCCTTCCTTGTACTCTAGATAGGAGATATTGTATAAACTTTCGAGCCAATGGCTCAACTGCATATATTTATTCTTTCAGTACAGCATTCGATATGGTTGTATATTTGGACCGAGTGTTCGGTTATTTTAGTTCCTTTCATTTTCATTTCAGTTCATTACGCATTTAATTGTGGATGTTGTAATTTATTCCTTAAAAGAGTAGTTAAGTAAAAGTTTTTAACGGCCACCTAATAGGATATTAGTAATTAAATGGATTTTCGAAAGTGATGCTAAGGATGAACCATATGTGACTCCTGTTTTAATTTAATATTGGAGTGATCGCCCGGTATCTTATTAGGCGGGTTGTTACAGATTATTACGATTATTATGTTCTCACTTGTATTTAATTCTCCGAAATGCAATGCCAGACGGGACCCGAGCCTAGAAAAGTGGGGTTTTTAATATATGCAAAGCTACGGCTGGAACTTGTAACCAGGATCACGAACAGGGTCCCATTTTAAAAAATGCGTCAAAATTTAGGCGGCAGGACGACCCAGAATTTCAGCAGAGTTTCGGGCTGAAATCGGCAATCTAAACTGTGTGTCCTAGGTTTGACACATATATGCGGGTATGCAGTTGGTTGGGTGAATCGGAATGGGTTTCCCCCTTTGGCGTGACTTCCACGATATACGTCTTTCTCTTGCGATAAATTAGTACATGTGGACAAGACATTTGATATACCTGAGTGTACGTGAATTGCCTTACTATATACCTCATAGGGATGGTGCGTGTGAGAGCGAATTCGATATACTCAGCGTACATGAATAAATTCCCTGTGATATACCTCCTGTCATAACTTCGGTCAAGCAGCACGATGCGGGGGAACCATTTTATATACATCGAAGGTACTTGGCCAATGGAAGCTGAGAGTCATATCGCTTAGGCTAACTGCGACCTGCCAAACCAGCGCCCGTCATGAAGTGACCCTCCAGTTACTGGGTAAAATTTGGTTAATAATAATGCTCTTTGGTGATGTCGTATCCAAAAGTCTGCAAGGCTGGATTGCTCAACAAATGTTGTCGTATCCTCTAGTGCAAACCTCCAATAAATTTGGATATCCTCTTCTCCTCCGGAGTCACCTCATCAAGTAAAAAACTAGCCAACCGAGTGAATTCCTCTTCATACTCCGCAACTGAACGTTAACCTTGCACCACATCTTGAAGTTTTCTTCTCATCTCCCTCTGAACTACGGGAGGAAAATACTTCCGGTCAAACAGAACCCAGAAATCATTGATGGTCATTGCATCTCTCTGCTCTGGCGTAGTCATCGACTCCCACCAATGTAGTGCAGCTCCCACTAGTTTGAATGTATCAAGGATTTTTCTTCTTTCCTCACAACACTGCACCATGCGCAGATGGCACTGCATATCCTTTTTCCACTGATTAGCTACTATGACGTCAGAACCTCCTTGAAATTCCGAGGTATGGCCCTTCAAAAAGGATTCCCTAACTCTCTCCCACGGAGAACGTCCCGCAGGAGCTTGTACCTCTTGAGCTCGTTGCTATTGAGCTTGTGGTAATTACTGAACTACGGTAGTCATAGCTGCGTTGACCGCTTGGGCCACAATATTTGCTACCTCAGTAGCATTTATAGTTCCCTGTTATGGCGGGGGAGGACCTACATCCTCTTCTACAACTCTATTCCTTCTAACGGGGCAACCTCTCTTCGGCGGCATCTGAGACAAAGAAACAATAGAATTAGAATACTATTTAGAACAATCTATTTTGCAGAAGATCGCAAACACAGGCATTAAAACAGTCTTAACATTAATCTCTATATCAAAGAACGCTACGGTAGAACGTGACAAGTCTCCATAGATCCTAAAGACTCTAGAACCTGATGCTATGATACCATCTGTGATAACCCGCTCATCAAAATAAGGGGTGCCCAGCCCGATACTCCAATAACTAAGGGAATCATAGATGGAACATTCTCAGCATCACAACAATATATTAAGTATACGGGATAACCACCCTATATTACAGAAAAACGGGTTGCTAAAAATTTTGTTTTATAAATTAAAGAAAGAATTTAAACAACCCAATTTGAAAAGAAAGTGGATACCCAAAAGGGCTTATATTACATCCGCACCAAGTTTACAATAAGGGGACCGAATATGCTGTCGGTCAACAGTCACTTACAACGTATTAGAACAGTTTAATTAAGTTACATAATACATTACAATAAGAAAATACAACAGCTTGGGCCACACGCTCGAGTAAATGACCCAATCGTAACTAGAGTAAAAAAATTAAGGCATCTATAACAACATATCCCGTAATATTCGCAAAGTATCATGGCTCCCCAAAAACACCAGAATAGGAAAGTCAGTACGGGCGTCCTTACGGCGGAGCACCTGAGCGAATATAAGATTCATGCACAATAAGAAATATGAACGGGTCAGGGCCCGGTTTTATATGATCACCAGATGAATAAAGAGTATAACAGTTATGATAGTGAATCATGATTGATAAAGATAAGAATCTACCCACTCAACTCAATGCATAAACTAAGGCAATTTAATGATCATAATTTTAATTCAGTTATGTAACAGGTTGTGAATGAATATCATTAATTAAAATCTACATACTTTACACTGTTTCATTTCATCGTTCCATATCTCACTATGAATCATAATCATAGTTATTTGCTTTTATGGCATTTATCATAAATAAAGTCCAACTTGAATAAGAATAGTTATATTCATCTATATATAACGATTATAAGACCGCCCGTTCGGGTTTCCCCACTGTGCGCGCCCCTAAATGACTATCATCTTCCAGTGCCAATCAACCAAGACAACCTGGGCATCCTAACGCAACGTCTTTAAGTGGACATATACCTGTGAGTGAGTCATAACCACACCTGGAAGTACCCCACATCGCACAATAAATACAACATACATAATAACCGGTCATATGGCCGAGGATTATATTCACCCTGCATTCACTATCCAGGGGACTTCACCTCATGCGCATACATCCCTTATGATATCATTTAGAGAGGTGTGTTTAAGTAAATTATTATTCACCATTTTCATTTCCATTTTAATAGATACATCACATTTTATCCGGAGCCATACATATTTCATGCCATCATTATAACTTCAATGATTAATGAACCTCTTATTCATATTCTAAGAATTTATGGTGTCACTATAATCCACCAAGTCCAGCATACCTCAATTGAGCTTCTAAAGTCTCCCAATATAACCTTACAACTCCTAGTCTCATAATAATTAACTAAAGGAAAAGAATGCCTTAACATCAATTTGGACACCCCGGGAATAAGCCCCATTTAATCCATTTCTAATGTAGGGTAGTTAACTAACTCATCTAGGACTCTAAGTTTACTTCATAAAAGAAGATTCATAAGTCCTAAGCCTAAAGAAAAAGGGTGAAAATTGAGTTAGAAAAATAACTCAAAACAGCATGGTTCCGAATCGATTCGCCCTAGGGCCGAATTGATTCCCCATGCAGCGAATCGATTCTCCCAAAACCGAATCGATTCGAGTGAAGAACCAAATTTCTATTTCAGCCGAATCGATTTGGCTTTAACCCGAATCGATTTGAGTCCCCAGATGATTGGGCTTAAATATTGTATATTTATCCCCCTAATTTCGGTACCCTTATGAACCCGAGTGATGCAATCGATATGAATTTAACTCACATTTATGCTACTAACCTTCATTGGCAAGTATTTCGTATTTCGTGTTTCTCCTATTTGTTTTACAAGTTAATTATGCAAGAGGAGCAAGAGAGAAATCAAAACCATGAAAGAAAGGCTAGTAAGGCAAGTTTAAGGGCATTTTGGTAATTCTGCATCCAGATCTCAGAGGAGGAGTCAACTAGAAAGTTGAAAATCTTGGAACAATGAGAACACTGAAAGAAATGATACCCAAATGCGAGCTACAGTTGATGAGTTATGACCAATTGAAGTTGAAGAAAAATCCAAGGAAGAAAACAAGAAAAAATTCTAAGTGTTAGAATGAAAGAAAAAGGCACCCAAACTAGCGAATAATCCCGAACCTAGTGTCGAACCGGTTTGGGGTCGAACCGGTTCGGGGTACATGCGAACCGGTTCGGGGGTCCTGAAGCGTGAATTTCTTCCTTTATTCTGATTGGTCCAAAAAGTCCTATGAAGTTAAAACTCTTTCAAAAACAGATTTGGACGTACTTTGTGACCTAGAAACAGCAGTTCTGGGGATTTTTTTTTTATGAGTTTGGTAGAGAGAAAAGGAGAAAAACATCTAGGAACATAACTCGAATTAATTGTTGCAAGATTGATCGAATTTCGGGTTTGCTTTCTAGTTGTAATCCAAGTTTCATTCTTATGATTATTGTTCTTGCATGGTAATTTCTCTTGCGTGATTTGAATCAATATCTGTGTTCATGACACTTAGTTACATATTTCAATCTAGTTTCATCATGAGTTCTTTCGCATGCAACGTTACTATTTCATGCATCGTTCAGTTTAACATGTTCGGCTAGGTTTAAAAGGTCGGGATGCATGAACCCAACCTGATGTGTTAAGTGCATGTGTAAAACACTAATCCTCTGAATTTAGGGACTGATTACGACCGTATTGCATAGGAACATAACAATTGTAGATCTTTATATCTCATTTCCCTCTGGGTAACCGGGATGATTTAGAATGCAATTCGATTATTCCTATCACAATACCGATTTACTCGTCCTCAGATTAAGTATGACGCGGGCTTGAACCACGTATACGTAATGCTTGGGCGTACTAAATTAGGGGTCAAGATTAATCAGTTAAATTCACGATTAGTATTATACCTGCAATACACTAGAGTTGGGGGATTGTATTCCCATCCTATTTTTCTCATCACTTGGTTCAAAAGTTTTAAAATCATCTTTCATCAGTATTTTAGGTAATTTAGTATAACTACATCTTTTCATAATTTCATAATTGCACTTAGTTGTAGTCAATTCTCGAAACCAAATCATTTTTTCTTTCTTTTTAGATTCAAATTTAGGATTCCTTCCCCTTTTCCCGTCGTTATAACTTCGTTGTCCTATTTCCCTGTGGATACGATCCCGACTTATCGGATTATTACTTGAGCGACAGGCTTGCACTTGAGCCTAGAGTGAACGCACATTAGAGACAATTTCTTAGTCGCGTCACAAGACCTATAACCTGACCCCTTAGCGAATCGATTCGCCCTTGCGAATTCACCAAGAATGGGTTACGGGTTATGAACCCTAGATTTCCCCCCAAAACCTATTTCTCCTCCATTTTCACACACATCAACCACCATTAATCTACCCAAAACCATCCTACATGTTTATCAACTACTATACTCCACATAATCATCAATTTAAACTATGATTAGGGCTAAATCATTACAAATTAAGAAAATCCATAATTGTTCATTTGATCCCAACACATAATTATCCATATAATTTATTCATCTTAAATCACATATTAGCAAGTACAAAACTTGCCTTGAGGTTGAAATCGCAGATTCTTGGAAGATGAAAGCAAGATCAAATCCCAAATCTTCAATCTCTCTCTTTTCTCCACAAATTCTCTTCTTCTCTCTTTCTCTCTAGGTTTAGTAATGCACACTTAAGGGAAATAAATGAGGTGCAAGACTTAAACGTGACTTTTGTCTAAATTCCCAACTTAAATGGTTAATACCACATTAAAATGACTCATAACTACACATTTATGTTAAAACCAGTCAAAAGTGCCCGACACCCAAAAATATAATATGGCACTTATTTTGACTATCTCGCACATTTCGGGACTAACTACGCCCTCTAAATTGGCATCCGATAATTTTATAAATCATTTCAAGTTCCGGTTCCATTTAAATCATAAATATCGTTTAAAGCATGCGACACTATAAAACGAAACATGATGATATTTACATACGCATACAGTAAATATGCAACAATCGAGTAAATATTATCTTTCAACTCATTTAATTAATATTTACTCCATTTTCCAACATTTTATATAATTACTTCACACAGTAAATTAATATAAAATAAGTTCTCAAAAGCGAGGGTTGTTACATACACCCCCCCCCCCCCCCTCTCTTATGAGGGAATTTTGCTCTCAAAAATTAAGGCGTACCTTGCAAGAAGAGATGCAGATACTTTTCACGCATATCATCCTCACATTCCCACGTTGATTCCTTGGCGTCGTGATGACCCCATTGAACTCGCACCAAGGGTACCACTCGCGATCTCAATTTACGCTCTCCGTGCTATAAAATTACAACCGGTTGTTCTTCATACAAAATATAGGGTTGCAAATCGATATTATCCAAAGGAATATGCCAAAGGGCTCCTTTATACCTCTTATACTTTTTCAAAGAGGAAACTTGGAACACATCATGGATTTAATGTAAGGGTTTCGGTAAGGCAAGTTGATACGCCACTGGACCTACCTTGACAATAATAGGAAAAGTTCCAACATAGTGTGATGCAAGCTTCCCTTTCTTCCCAAAGCGCTTTATACCTTTCATTGGCGAGACTCGCACCAAGACTTGATCTCCAACTTCCAACTCTACATGCCTTTTATTCGCATCGGCGTAACTCTTTTGGCGATCTTGAGCTATTCGAATGTGATTCCGGATGAGTTCAATCTTGGAAGAAGTATCTTAGATCATTTCAGGTACAAGAAATTTATTATCCCCCACCTCCAACCAACAAGTGGGCGATCTACAAGGTTGGCCATATAAGGCTTCATAGGGTGCCATCCCAATGGTGAATTTTTACGAGTTATTATAAGCAAATTCAACCAAAGGGATATATTTTTCCCAACCACCTTTGAAATCAAGCACACACATTCAGAGCATGTCCTCCAACATTTGGTTGATTCTTTCTGTCTGCCCATCTGTTTAAGGGTGATAAGAAGTACTTAATTTCAATTCGGCTCCCATAGCTTCCTGGAAACTTCGCCAAAAATGGGAAACAAAAATCTTATCTCTGTCGGAGACTATAGTTACTGGCACCCCATGGAGTCTAACGACCTTCGCAATAAATAGCCGGGCATAACGAGCAGTATTATAATCTGGGCGTACGGGTAGAAAATGTGTTGACTTAGTCAAACGATCAACAATAACCCAAATGGAATCATGACCGCTCTGCGTCTTTAGTAATCCCGTGATAAAGTCCATTGAGATGCTCTCCTACTTCCATACCGGTATTTCCAACGGTTGCAACAAATCTGTTGGTCTTTGGTGGTCTACTTTCACCAATTGACAAGTAGTACATTGAGAAACAAACTCGAAAATATCCCGCTTCATGCCCGCCCACCAATACTAACGGCGCATGTCTTGGTACATCTTGTCCCCACCAGGATGCACTAAAAATTTATACCCATGAGATTCTGTCATCATGGCCCGTCTTAAATCCTCTTCATCCGGGATAATGAGTCTCCCGTGGAAGCATAACCCACCCTCCGAGCTTGTAGAGTAGGATTATGCTCCCTCGGTCAATAATTGGCGTATACGGTCCTAACAACCTTTATCCCTTCTTTGAACTTCTACAACCCTTACCACCATAGTAGGCATAACGGTCAACACCGACATAAATGCCCTAGCAATCACGTCCTCCTTGCTAAGCTCCTTCCATTTGGCCTTCCATACCTGCGCTAACTCCCCCTCGGGCTTCCGACTCAAAGCACTTGCCACCACATTCGCCTTGCCCGGGTGATAATGGATGTCAAATAGATAGTCTTTCACAAACTCTAGCCACCGGCGTTGTCGCATATTTAAATCTCTCTGGGAAAATAAATATTGCAACGATTTGTGGTCCGTGAAAAGACTAAATTTCTCACCCAGGAGATAATGCCTCAAATCTTCAAGGCAAAAACAACTGCGGTAAGTTCCAAATCATGCACCGGATAATTATTTTCATGAGGTTTTAGCTTGAGAGAAGCATAAGCAATAGTCCGCCGCTCTTGTTGTAGTACACCTCCCAATCCTTGTAGAGATGCATCGGTAAAGACTAAATATTCCAGTCCTGGCCTTGGTAACGCAAGGACTGGAGCAGAAGTCAACCTATCCTTGAGCTCATCAAAGGTCAACTGACAAGAATCATCCCATACAACCATCACCCCTTTTCGGGTTAAATTTATCAAAGGGCTAGCAATTTTAGAAAAACCCTTGATAAATCAGCGGTAATAACCCGCTAAACCCAGAAAACTATAGATCTCGGTAGGTGTCGTGGGATGATCCCACTCCCTCATCGCAACAACTTTACTTGGGTCTACTGAAATACCCTGGGATGTCACAGTGTTACCCAGAAACTGTACTTCCTGCAACCAAAAACCACACTTCTCGAACTTGGCATATAGTTGGTGACCCCTCAACCTCTGCAAGACCAATCGCAAATGAGTAGCATGATCGGCTTCTGTTTGAGAATACACTAGAATGTCATCAATGACCACGATAACAAACTGGTCCAGGAAGTCTCGAAACACTCTATCCATGAGGTCTATAAACACGGCGGGGGCATTGGTTATTCCAAAAGGCATAACCAAAAATTCATAGGACCCATACCTCGTTAGGAACGCAATCTTGGACACATCTTGCTCCCGTATCCGCAACTGGCGATACCCCGTACTCAAATCTATTTTAGAGAAGTGCGATGCTCCCCTAAGTTGATCAAACAAATCATCAATTCGAGGCAACGAGTTTTTGTTCCGGATGGTCACTTTATTCAACTCTCTATAGTCAATGCACAACCGGAGATAACCGTCTCTTTTCTTCACAAACAACACCGAAGCGCCCCACGGTGATGTGCTTCGCCTAATAAACCCTTGTTCTAGCAAGTTCTGAATCTAATCTCTTAACTCCCTAACTCAACATAGAGCCATACTATATGGGGCTTTAGCAATCGGTCTCGTTCCTGGTGCTAAATCGATTACAAACTCAATCTCCCTACTCGGAGGCAAACTCGGTATTTCTCAAAAAACATCATGGAAATCTCTAACAACCGGAATCGAATCTAAGGAAACGACTACATCCCGAGAAGTCTCCTCCATGATACAATACAAGTTCTAAAACCTCCTTCCGAATGAGGCATAGCCACTAAAAACATTTCTTGCCCCAGAATGGTAAAAACTATACTCTTCCCATAGCAATTAACTATTGCACAAAACTTCAGTAGCCAATCCATACCCAAGATTACATCATACCCGACCATATCAAGGACGAGAAAATCGTCCTCAAAACACAAGTTACTAAGATTGATTCCTATTTGTTTAGAAACAAAGAAAATGAGTGAACCATCACCCATAGAAGACTCAACACTAGTGAAGGTACTCTCTACAGATTTAATCAACTCTGTAGACTGAGTAAAACTTCTAGAAATAAATGAGTGTGTCTCACCCGTATCAAACAATACAGGACCCATATGCCCCTAAATGAGAAACTTACCCTCAATAGCTGGCGGCGCTGGCGAGGATGGTGGAAGCATAACATCCTGAATGTGGTAAACACGACCATACTGTAGTTGTCCCGGTTGTGTAGGGACAACTGGATTAGGTACTTGTAGCGATAACTGAGCATGTGGGTGCTGTGGAACCCTAGGAAGTTATCCCCCTAATCAACTGAGGACACGCCCTCCTGTAGTGATCCGACTCTCCACATTGAAAGCATTGATTTGTCATATTCTCCTGATTTCGACCCCGGTTATTTCTAAACTGCCCAACTCCTTGGCCTAGATGGCCTCTACCCCCATTACCACCCCCGACCTGCTAGTTGATGTTGTGGGGAACCTTGACCGTGCCTAATATTACTGCCACCAACATTGAATCCACCAAAACGCTACCGTTTAGATAAGTCCCCTTGTTGGGGGTCCCTTTCTTTTTATTTATTTCCCAAAGATTGGGACGAAGTAAATGCTCCTCCTCCTATCCTATTGCCTTCGGGTTTCCCATCTTGCCCCAAAACTGAAACCTTCTTACTACCTTGAACATACAACCGATGTTCCTGACAATGGAGTAACGTCGCATTCATCATATCTCCAAAAGTCTGCAAGGCTGGATTGCCCAGTAAATGTTGTCGTATCCTCTATTGCAAACCTCCACTAAATTTGGATATCCTCCTCTCCTCCGGAGTCACCTCATCCGATACAAAACTAGCTAACCGAATGAATTCCTCTTCATACTCTGCAACTGAACGTTCACCTTGCACCACATCTTGAAGTTTTCTTCTCATCTCCCTCTAAACTACGGGAGGAAAATACTTCTAGTCAAACAGAACCCAAAAATCATTGATGGACATAGCATCTCTCTACTCTGGCATAGTCATCGACTCCCACCAATGTAGTGCAGCTCTCACTAGTTTGAAAGTTGCAAGGATTTGTCTTTTTTCCTCACTACACTCGACTATGCTCAGATGGCGCTGCATATCCTTTTTCCACTGATTATCTACTATGACGTCATAACATCCTTGAAATTTCGAGGGATGACCCTTTAAAAAGGATTCCCTAACTCTCTCCCACGGAGAAGGTCCCGCAGGAGTTTGTAACTTCTGAGCTTGTGGTAATTGCTGAACCATGGTAGTCATCGTTGCGTTGACCGCTTGGAACACAATATTTCCTACCTCAATAGCATTTATAGTTCCCTACTGTGGCGGGGGAGGACCTACATCCTCACCAAGTTTTCTAAATTAAAGAAAGAATTTAAAGAAAGAATTTAAACAACCCAATTTGAAAAGAAAGTGGATACCCAAAAGGGCTTATATTATATCCGCACCAAGTTTACAATAAGGGGACCGAATATGTTGTCGGCCAACAGTCACTTACAACGTATTACAACAGCTTAATTAAGTCACATAATACATTACAATAAGCAAATACAATAGCTTGGGCCACACGCCCGAGTAAAAGACCCGATCGTAACTAGAGTACAAAAATGAAGGCGTCTATAACAATATAAGTCATAATATCCGCAAAGTATCACGGCTCCCCAAAGACACCGGAATAGGAAAGTCAGTACGAGCGTCCTCGCGGCCAAGCACCTGAGCGAATATAAAATTCATGCACAACAAGAAATAAGAATCGGTCAGGACCCGATTTTATATGATCACCGGATGAATAAAGAGTATGACAGTTATGAATAGTTAATCATGATTGATAAAAATAAGAATCTACCTACTCAACTCAATGCATAAACCAAGGCAATTTAATGATCATAAGTTTAATTCAAATATGCAAGAGGTTGTGAATGAATATCATTAATGAAAATCTCCATACTTTACACTGTTTAATTTCATCGTTCCATATCACATTATGAAATATAATCACAGTTATTTTCTCTTTATGGCATTTATCATAAATCAAGTCCAACTTGAATAAGAATAGTTATATTCATCTATCTATAACGATTCTAAGATCGCCCGTCCGGGTTTCCCCACTGTACGCGCCCTTAAATGACTATCATCTTTCAGGGCCTATCAACCAAGACAACCTGGGCATCCTAACGCAACGCCGGGAAGTGGCCATATACCTGCGAGTGAGTCATAACTACACCCGGAATTACCCCACATCGCACAATAAATACAACATATATAATAATCGATCATATGGCCGACGACTATATTCACCTTGCATTCACTAGCCAGGGGACTTCACCTCAGGCGCGTACTTCCCTTATGATCGTATTTAGAGAGGTGTGTTTAAGTAAATTATTATTCACCATTTTCATTTCCATTTTAATAGATACATCACATTTTATTTGGAGCCATACACATTTCATGCCATCATTATAACTTCAATGGTTAATGAACCTCTTATTCATATTCCAAGAATTTATGGTGTCACTATAATCCACCAAGTCTAGCACACCTCAATTGAGCTTCTAAAGTCTCCCAATATAACCTTACAACTCCTAGTATCATAATATTTAACTAAAGGAATAGAGTGCCTTAACATCAATTTGGACACACCCAGAATAAACCCCATTTAATCCATTTCTAATGTATGGTAGTTAACTAACTCATCTAGAACTCTAGGTTTACTTCATACAAGAAGGTTCCTGAGTCTTAAGCCTAAAGAAAAAGGGTGAAAATTGAGTTAGAAAAATAACTCAAAGCAGCATGATTCCGAATCGATTCACCCCATGAAGCGAATCGATCCGCCCAAAATTGAATCGATTCGGGGGAAGAACACAACTTTTTGTTTCATCTGAATCGATTCGGGTCCCCAGACCTATAACCTGACCCCTTAGCAAATCAATTTTCCCTAGGGTCGAATCGATTCGCCCTTGCAAATTTGCCAAGAATGGGATAAAGGTTATGAACCCTAGATTTCCCCCCAAACCTATTTCTCCTCCTTTTTCACACACATCAACCACCATTTATCTACCCAAAACCATCGTACATGTTTATCAACTATTATACTCCACATAATCATCAATTTAAACTATGATTAGGGCTAAAACACCACAAATCCATAAAATCCATAATTGTTCATTTGATCCCAACACATAACTATCCATACAATTTATTCATCTTAAATCACATATTAGCAAGTAGAAAACTTGCCTTGAGGTTGAAATATCAGTTTCTTGGAAGATGAAAGCAAGATCAAATCCCAAATCTTCAATCTCTCTCTTTTCTCCTCTTTTCTCCATAAATTCTCTTCTTCGCTCTTTCTCTCTAGGTTTAGTAATGCACACTTAAGAGAAAAAAATGAGGTGCCAGACTTAAACGTGACTTTAGTCTAAATTCCCAACTTAAGTGGTTAATACCACATTAAAATAACTAATAACTACACATTTATGTTAGAACCAGTCAAAAGTGCCCGAAACCCAAAAATACAATATGGCACTTATTTTGACTATCTCGCACATTTCAGGACTAACTACGCCGTCTAAATTGGCATCCGGAAATTTTATAAATCATTTCAAGTTCCGGTTCCATTTAAACCATAAATGTCGTTTAAAGCATGCGACACTATAAAATGCAACATGATGATATTTACATACACATACAGTAAATATGCAACAATCGAGTAAATATTATCTTTCAACTCATTCAATTAATATTTACTCCATTTTCCAAAATTTTATATAGTTACTTCACACAATAAATTAATATAAAATAAGTTCTCAAAAGCGAGAGTTGTTACAATTGGATTTAGAGAAGATAGAAAAATGAGGGAGAAAGTGAGAATAGGACTCGAGTCTTGAGTTTTACCCCGAGATGCCTACGTAGACTATAAAGGCATCAAATTCAACGTACTTCACATACAAAACGAGGGGTGGGGTTTATTCCATAAATCCAAACAGGGGATCGCTTGTTTGTGACTGTGGGTATGTGTAGAAAAAGTGTTTTAGTGGTGAGAAAAGTGTGAGAAAAGTATGAGAATCCCTGTTTGAAATTTATGAGCAAACCCTATTTTTCTTATTTTTTTGGGTTTTATTTATATGAAAATAGGAGATGTGCAATAATACTAAATAAAAAATATATTAGGATATGTGAGATGAGATAATAAAAGTTCTAAATAATAAAACAAGTTATTGCGAATTTCAGAGAATTTGAAGAGAAAGTTGAACCTTTTTTATGATCTTGAGCTTGATCTTGAATGTTGGAGAGCATACCTTACACTTGGATGATGGTGGAGAATGTCTAATTCACCAAGTTTGATGAAAAGGATGATGAAAAGTGGAAGTTAGAAATGGATTTGGATATTGAAATCGCGCTGTCTTCGAGAGAGGTTTTGGGGATTCGTTGAGAACGATTTTTATCAGATCTTGGATCTCCCTGAAAATGAGGTGAAGGCCTCCTTTTATAGGCCCAGGTCACTGCCGATCGGCAGTGACCTGGTCCTGCCTATCGGCACCTGCCGATAGGCAGGGTCTGGAACCTGCCATTTGGTAGTGTGTTTCAGGCCTTTTCAGAATATTAGCTGCCGAGGGCAAACCGTTGGTTAGAATCGGGCACGGGGAAGACCTTTGGAAAGTTAATTAAGAGACCTTTGAAAATAATTGGACCA
Source organism: Sambucus nigra (assembly GCA_949130495.1). Taxonomy (NCBI): domain Eukaryota; kingdom Viridiplantae; phylum Streptophyta; class Magnoliopsida; order Dipsacales; family Adoxaceae; genus Sambucus; species Sambucus nigra. Next base: position 593,746,647 of record OX422208.1, read on the forward strand.
CTCCCGAGTTTGGGAGTTGACTTTAGGTCAAATATGGCTCGGAAGCGTTTGTCGATCCATTGGACGGGGAATCATTCGGACGCAGACGGATCGTTCGTCCGCATGGTAAGTTCGAATAGTGCACGGGGTGAATCGTTGGAAAGTTTAGGAGATGTAGTTCGACATTCCAGAGTGTTTGACCCAGTTTGGGGAATTAATTTTGTTCAACCGGGCCCTGGAAGCATTCGGTGACCTCTTGGAGTCAAACGAATCGTTCGTCCGTATGGTAAGTCAGAATCGCGCACAGAGAGAACCATTGGAAAGGGGTTTTAGTGCCCTTCAAAGATTCATTCAGCCTCAGTCGAGCTGAAGACTTAGGTCAAACCGAGTCCAGGAGCGCCCGGTGGCCTCTAGATCAAGTTTTGGACGCAAACGGATCGTTCGTCCGCATGGTAAGTCAGAATTGTGCACAGGATGAATTGTTGGAAAGGGATTTCAGTGCCCTTTGAAGATTCATTTAGCCTCGATTGAGCTAAAGAGTTTGACTTTTTGGTCAAATGGGGCCTGGGAGTGCCCTATGGATTCTAGGTCAGTACTCGAGACATAACCTGGGTTTGTAGTGATGAAGGGAGGTACTAGGGACCTAAGGAGAGTTAGGGGTAACAGAATGGGGTGTCTACAGTATGTGCCTAGATTCGAGATTTTTGTTGATCGGTTCCAATCCATCCTTTTCTTTTGAAGTTATGATCACTATCAAATCTAGCATATACGTGTCATTTCCTTATGCCTGGTCCGATAATTCCACCAAAACTTCCCCCAAAATTTTGCAACTTGACTAGGTTGCATAGATTTGTTCCCCTACTGAATATAGCCTTTTATCTTGATTAGTGATGATATACGGTCACCCATAGGAGCCATGGTCAAAAAGTGTTGGCACTCGGTGTTTTTGAGTTAGATAATAACCTTTAATTTTCTCGTTAGGATTGAAGGATACAATCTTCATTAGCCCTGGTATTTTAGGGGAACGCCGATAAATATGTGTTGATTACATCAAGATACGGTAACGTGTGTCTGCCGTCATCTGGGGATTCACTTGTAATGATGAAACTTTCTTGGGAGTTGAACCTTCCACTTAATGATCCTATTACCATTACTTGGAACATTTTCATTTCCATTGTGTTTCAAACTTGATTACAGATCCATTTTTCTTCATATCCAAACTATAATTTCATTTCTTCCCATTCTGAATTTTTTTCTTCAAGCATATCCTTTCATTCTTCCGCCATTCTTATTTTTCAACTATGAATATGATTTATCCACTTGGTTAGGTATCTAATGTGGCGTTCCGAAGACGTTTATCTATTTCGGATTTAGTAGTCATAGAGTTAGGAGAGCATCCAAAAGATTAATATAACATTAAGGGAGGATATTGGATGTTATGTCGGATCATTGTTGATCGTGGTGTAACCTTTCCCTAGAACTAAATATTTTTAGAGTTCCATGAATTATTTTGCATAGTTCTAGCCCACTGTTCCCCAAGTACTTAGGCAATAAAGAACAAGGTTAATATGATAAATGAGTTGTATGGGACTAGGTTAGGGATCCCAAAGATTCGTTATTGCTATATGTGGGTGAGATTGAATGAAAACATTTATTATTTGAAGGTGAGGAAGACTAAAAGATTACTCATAGTGAACTTACGAAATCCAATAAAGATTACTAGGTACACAATTTCATTATAAGGAAGTGGGAGAACTTACTCTATAGGGTGGTGAATCATATAGGGGACCTAAGTGCCCTAACAGGAGTTATGAAGTAGTTATATCATTAGATCTTGTGTTATTGTCTATCCATCCAGAACTTGCTTGATTTTTACTATTGTTATTATTCTTTATCTGTGAAAAAACCCAAGGAGAGAGAGCTCATCTAGAGGCACATTAATTTTAACAAATTGAGAACAATATAGAAGCTTAGGAAACCTTTGTTAGCTGGTGTCTAATATCATAGGTCAGCCTCATTGTTGTTGAACTAAACATCTACCAAAACTTCTTTTATCGCTTGATCAATCGATATGGAACCATAAATTCATGTACTACATGATATGGAAGATTCTTCAACCGTGAGCACTTTGGTCTCATTCATATTATTGGCCATCATAACCATCCTCGCTAATGGAGGGATGCCGCCGAAGAAGAGAATCCTAAATTTGCTGAAGGGGCTCTTTGTCTCCACTTCTCCAAATGCCTAGCCTTCTAAAAGAACGGAGGTTAAGGGTCTATCAGCCCTAGTTAACTTGGGGGTTACCCCAATAAGATGCAGGCCTAGTCCGTGAAGAAGAAAAATACTAAACCAAGTCTTGTAAAAATTTTTCCCACTAAGAAGAATGTGGATGTCCTCAACAAGGGGAGGGGACCTGTTGACGGATCAGTGGATTCTAGTGTCAATCTGGCCCTTTCATTCCTGAAGGAGGTCCTATCCTTCGGTCGATAAGGCATTGAATGAGATATTATCCACCAATAGTATTATTTCTCACACACCTCGGCAAGGCTGAACAATATTTTGATAATATTTAGGTAATTAGATGAGATTTTCATCTCCAAATTATGAAGCTGAAATATCATTTCAGGAAGGGTCCTTATGTATTCTGGGCCATTGGCTATGATGAAGTCTAGGTGAAAATTCCCCCTACAATTGGATGAAGCCATACAAGTGGTTGCCAATCATGGTTATATCACTTCCCTAGAATGACACATAATACGCCGATGTACGAGAAAACCCCACAATGAAAAATATCTCGAACGACACACCATACAAATTCATTGTGTATGGAATTATAAGGATACGATAATAGATCTACATTAAAAACTCGATGCCCTTGAAAGTCTTTATTCCCTTCATTCCTCAACCACAACTCAATGACATGTGATAAGGTGTAAATATTACATATTTATCCCCTTAATTTCGATCATTTTATGATCCCATGCATTGTAATTAACTTGGATTTATCTCATATTTATTTTACTAACTCTCTTTGGTGAGTATTTCATGTTTTGTGTATCTCTCATATATTTTATAGGTATTCATGCAAGTTAGTGTGAGAGAGAAATCGAAACATTGAAAGAAACCTAAGACGGGGAGTTGAAGGGCATTTTGATAATTTTGTAGCCTTAGTTTGAAAGCATAGACAACTAGAAAGTTGAAGAGTACGAATCACAAGAACACTAGAAGAAACAGAACCCAATTTCGAGCTACGGTTGTGGAGTTGTGAGCGTTCGAAGTTAAGAAATAAATCCAAGGAAAGAAAAGGAAGGAAGCCAATAGAATCATTTTTGCCAAACCGAACCCCAAACTGGTACGACAGTGAACCAGTTCGACAATGCACCTAAACCGATTCGGCATACCTAATGCGCAAATTTCATTAAAATGCTAATTATTTTAGGAGTTTTATTATGTTCAATCTCTTGCAAAAAAAGACCTAAGATACTTGTAGTTTCATGTTAGACATAGTTTTTCTCAGTTTTTGACCTAGGAGTAGAGAGAAAAAGGAGGCAGGAACCATAGTCTGAATTCCTGCATTACGATTACACAATTTTGGATTGATTCTCAAGTTTCAATACATCAAGTTTGTCTCCTCTACTTTATTTTTACATGTTCTTTATCTTTTTTTGGTGGTTTATTTATTTTCTATGATTTTTAGAACTTCATGCATGTTTAGATTTAGTTTCATAATGATTTTGATCACATGCAACATGAGTATTTCATTTTTTAACCCCATCATCATGTCCGACTAAGCTATTAGCGGTTTGGGGTACAGGAACCCAACCTAGGTTTTACGAAAGGACTTTAAAGTGAATTAAATTTAATTTACAACTCCAAGGCTTGATTTCTTATCGGAATAAACATTGTAGGTCTTTTAATTCCGTTTGCCATATGTAACCGCAATGTTTAAGGATGCAATGTGATTTTCAGTAATTAGTCATTCTCATTAAATACAATTTTGATTTGATATTATGAGGAGTAAAATCCGCATATGTCAAATGCTTAGAGAGTATTTGATGACTCTTTTAATTGAGAATTAGGTTTTTAAACTTTTTATGTTATAAGTAATTACCAACGGTTCGGGGGAGTTTACTCCAACTCCATTTTCTCACATTGATTTCCAAATCACTTTGTTATTCTCGCATGCATAGTTAGTTCATTAGTTTAATTAATTTATATTAGTTGATAGAAAAGTCTCACAAACAATCATCTTTTCCTTTTTGCTGAGTCAACCGAAAGGTTAATCGTCGTTCCTACTCGTCATCACGTCTTATATCCTATTACCTCAGTTCGACATTCGGTTTACTGGATTATTACTTGAGCGATCGGCTTACACGTGAACCGTAATCACATGTGGTAGAGACACAATTATTTAGTCGCGTCAAGTTTTTGGCACCGTTGTCGGGGATTAGGTAGACAATTAGGTTAGGTCGAGTTAATAAAAAATTTGGCTCTAATTCTTAAAAAGCAAAAAAATTAGTAAAATAAAAAGACAGAAGAAAAAAAATATAGAATCTCTCAAATCCTTACATGCAAAATACTCAACCCACTCCTCAGTCTACTCCTATCATAACTCGTGAAAATCCTATAGTAGAGTATAATCTAAATAGCCCACACACCCCTCACGTTCCACAGTTTTGTGTTCCACCTACTACACCGCCCAACTCTATCACGAGTCACACGTATAGGGCATCGAGTGAAGATATCGAGTCATTAAGAGAGAGAGAGAGAGAGAGAGAGAGAGAGAGAGAGATGTATGAGAATTCTAGTTATGGTGCGAATGAGGGTGAGATACGGCATTTCCTTATAAGAGACCTCTTATATCCCGAGCGAACAGTCGCTCCGGGATGCATTATATTTTTGTACAATACGAGGTAATTTCACTTTCGCAATGGGATGAATCAGATTCTTCCCACATTACATGACTTGGAGTCGAAAAAACCATACCTCCACATCCACGAGTTTGAAAAGGCATGCGAAACTTTTAGCGATCAAATGTGCACCCAGGACATCATTCGCCTCAAACTTTTTCCCTTCTCCCTAAAGGATAAGGCCAAGACTTTGCTATGGTCTTTAGCACCAAACTCGATTGGAACGTGGAGATATATGCAAGATAAGTTTATCCTGAAATTCTTTCCCCAATATTGAAGCAATTCCATAAAAGCTCAAATTGAAACGTCTAAACAAAAAAAGAATGAGACCTTCAATAGATGTCAAGTTAGTTAATATGTGCCCACACCAAAATTTCGAGAAATGGAGACTCGTCGACTTTATCCATCACGGGCTAAGATTAAGTTCCAAACAACTCGTTGAAACCAAGTTCTCCGAGGAATTCTTAGGGTTAAACAAGGACGATGTCGAGGCTTACCTTAAGTACATCATCGAGACTACTCAAGCATGGGGAAAATCCGATCCAAACACCCAATCCCGGGCTCAAAAAATGACCACATCTCCTTCTACGACGGGACTTTACAATTTGGAAAAAACTCCTAGTTAAAGATTTAAATCAACCAACTTGCCAAGAGGTTGGAAGACTTATTCGAATTTAGAGGAAGAGCACAGCTAACTTCACTCAAGGAGTTATAGACGAGGTGTGTGAGATTTGTTAGGTGGGACATCCAGCGAAGGAATGCCCGATAATACCCGCCTACATAATGATGCTCCAAGAGCAAGTGGAAGAGGTAGAAGATTTTCAAGTTAAATCTAATGCCCCACACAGGAATTCTTATAACTCTTCGTGAAGAAACCATTAGGGTTTTAGTTACGGGCAACCAAACACTGCAATGAATCCGAATTCGATTGTTGCCCAACACCCTCTATCGCTCCCACCTTTCCAATAAAGTCCACCTATGAAAGCCCCATCTCCCGCACCATATTTTACCCCACCGCATAGAAATCTCGAGGACACTTTGAACCAATTTATGCATACTCAGTCGAAAATCAATGCTCAACATGCCTAATAATTTATCGAATTAAAAGCATCGATCTCTAAGTTGCAATCATCCCTAAGTGTCCAAGAGAAGGGCAAGTTTCCTGCCCAAGTCCAAAGACCTCCCCAAGGTCAAAATTGTGTTAGCTCTAACCCCAATAAAAATCGGGAGCCATGTGGTGTGGTAACCACTCTACGTAGTGGAAGATTGTCGACTTTTCACCTCCTCCATACGACGAACAAAATGATAAGGAGATTTCGCCAGACACAAAAGAGGCTCAAGATGTCCCCTTGAGAAATAGTGATAATGATGACACAGTCAGTCCCCAGGTGGTTGTGAAACATCCCATTGTTTCTCCATACCCTCAATAGTTAGTACCCCACTCCAAAGAGACTACCGGAGATGATGTCTTGGACGTTCTTAAGCAAGTAAAGATTAATTTACCTTTCATCGAGACCATGAAGAAAATCCCTGCATATGCTAAGTTTCATAAGGACTTACTCACGGTGAAACATAGGCTAAAGGTAAAGAAAAATGTGTTCTTAGCATATATTTTCAATTCGATATTGTCGAGTGACCTCCAACTAAAATATAAAGATCCGTGTGCACCAACCATTTCATGCATCACAGGGAAGAATCGAATTGAGAGATCGCTAATAGATTTAGGGGTGAGTGTTAACATTTTTCCGTATTCCATCTATAAGAAAATAGATTTGGGAGACCTTAAGCCCACTAAGATGACTCTCCAACATGTTGATCGTTCCGTGAAGATACCTCGGGGGATCATTGAGGACGTGATCGTCCGAGTTAACACTTTCTACTTCCTCATAGATTTCTCCATTTGGGACAAGGATCCCTCCACTATCCCAAGAAATCATGTTCCCATAATACTTGGCCACCCATTCTTAGCTACGGATAATGCATTTATTAATACACACAATGGTAAAATACAACTCACGTTCGGGAATATGACTCTAGAAAAAAATATCTTCAACATCACCAAGCAGGAGGGTGCTGAGGGAGAATCGTGGGAGATAGATCTTATGGAAGAGACAATAAATGAGCATGCTTAGGAGAATCACAAGAGAGAACCATTAGGGGTATGCCTTGTTAAATCAAGTGAGAGCGATATTTCTGACGTTGAGCAAGAAATAGAGGAGGCGTGTTTAATCACACCGATAGAGATCGAAAGAGAGCACATAGATGTGAGCAGGAGAGAGATGTTAGATGACAGTAAGAGAGAGTATTCGAATATTAATCAAGAGAGAGTTAGGATATATAATCTTAGAAGATTTTGAAAAAGAATTCGGATCAATGGATGCTAGCCTCAATCTTAAAGTCCAATCATTATTGTACTCTTGTTATCACCTAGAGGAGAACGAATGGAAATATTATATAGACAAATTCCTTCTTTGTGAATATACATCCATGCCACTTGAGTTCTCGGATGTGATCGAGGAGAGGACTAGAGTTTCATTCAATTTAGAGCCCGATCCCTGCATTCTCGGGCATAAGACGAATATAGGTTTAGCATGTCCTTCAAATGTTCACCGTGATATTCTCTCAAGTTCGGAACAATACTGTTGTGAGACAAGTGCACACTTCGATGATTTTATGCACACCATGCATCATGAGACTAGAGGTATCCCTTATACATATGGGGATGATCCCCAGTTATTCTATTTTTTGGTTTATGATGCGAGGAAGATGGAGATACCTCTAGGCTCATGATGAGGTCCGACGCATATAGGGTGCATGTTTGTTGTATATTAATGGGTCATGTTAGGTTTCGAGTAGTTGGAGGTCCATAGAGGCCGTGAAATAGGAAGGGTTTGAGCACTACGTTGAGTTTTCATGCATGGGAGAGCGTACACATATTTGGAGAGCAAAGTTGAGGTGTCCTGGGGGTCCCAAGTATTTAGGTAGGCTTGAGATGCATTAGAGAGGAGAATTCGAGAGTTTGAACACTTTAGAAAATAAGGCTTTTTGGTGCTTTGAGGTAGAAACTTTTTTTGAACCGCAGGCTGAACCGGTTCAAGTCACCAGTTTAGCAATTCATTCCCCTTTTCCAATTCTTCCCCCTTAATCCACTTCATCTCTCTACAAAAATTCACCATCCCATTCTTCCACCCAACCAATTTTTTCACCATTAACTTTCCCTCCACCCTTTCCCAGCTCCATCTTTCCCATTTCCCCCCATGTGCCACCCATCCCCACTCATAAATACAACCCCTTACCACCCTTTTTATCCACCCTCAAACTATTCTTCACATCTATTCTACAATTCCTTAACTCTCAAAAATTCCATCACACCATGGCTCCGATTTCAAGTCGAGCCAAATGTCTCACTCTCGACGTATTTTTACGATCCATATGACCCGAGTGCAGCCGACACATCCCACCCTCTGCCATAATAGCTCTTCTGTTGTAGTGTTTTTTAGGAGTATCTTTTGTGTAGTTCTCATATGCTTAAATTTTCCTATTTTGTAAAATAATTATGTAGTTGCTCTACATTTCCTTCTTGTATGTATTTGGTGGTTTTAATGAAAAGTTGCATTTTAAATAATTTGCTTGTTTTATTTATCACACTTTTTTTTTATTTTTTCTTCTTTAGATTTTAGTTCTTTTGATTGAGCACAATGAAAAAGTCTAAAAAATTTTTTTTTTTTTTTTTTTTTTGGGGGGGGGGGGGGGGGTTGACAAGTGCTTCTTTTAGAAAAAACTTCACAATTTTTTAAAATGTCTAAAAAAATTTTGAAAAATTAAAAAAAAATCGCAAAAGCCAAAAATATTTTTCTTCAATTTAAATAAAACCTAGAATTTTTTTTTTTTAAATATCACTAAAATTTTGTTCGAAGTCTCAAATTGTAAAAAAATCTAATGCATAAAGCCGAAATTGACCAAAGATGGAAATTGAGAGAAAGTTGATGACTTTACGAATAAATGTGGAGATTAATTAACCCAATGAGACTTCAAGCCTATTGATTTTTGTGAGTAATTAAACCAATCCGAGTTAATTGTTAACTAAATGTTCATTTCAACGTTTAAAAAAGTCGATGAGGATATATATTCCTTTGTTTTTATCTGTTACGAAAAATGAGTGGAATGTTGTCTTGAAAAATGCGCCAAAAATATCTCTAAACTAAATATAATCTCGATATGCATATAGTAACACCATGAGTAATTCGGATAATGAAGGTAGGTCATCATTTGTTTACCCCAAAATATTAGCCATAAAAGGTCGTGGAAAATTATCCCTTTTTGTAGACCCAATTGAGACAGTTAAAATTTTCATTTTCGTTTGTGTAACCCGAAAAGCCCATATAGCCCGGAGTTATGAAAATCGGATTATTCATCAAGTAAGTCCAAATGGTGAAATGAAAAGGGGCAAGAAAAATAAAAATTCTCAACAAAAATAGTAAGAAAAAGAGAGAAAAAAAATAGCAGCTGCCCGAAAAAGCGTAAGGGACAACATAAGAAAATTTTCTAACTCTGAAATTTCCTAATTACTCCCATATTACCCAATACACCTTATAACCCGAGAAATTACTAACCGACTGCAAATAACAAAATTAATTACCTCGTAGAGAGCTAAGATACAAAAAGATAATAAGAGAGATTAATTGGGGCAGACTAAAAGATGATGTTTCTCGTTTTCCAATGACTTTATTCCGATGATGAGATCTTTTCACCATAAAAAATTCTTCTTTCAAACTTGTGTGCGTGAATTTGTGTTCTATTTTATCTACTCTTATAAATCACACACACCGACAGAAACTAGCCACATTTCGAGTGATTCATTTGTGAGTGCATCCGTGAGAAATTGAATCAAAATGAATTTTTACTAAGTAACGTAATGGTCAATCGGTTGAAGTTAGCAGTTTAATTTTTGGCTTCGCACACACACACACACACTACAAATTGAGACTATTGAATATAAATTTATGGTGACTATTCTTGGAGAGTTTAAATTGTACAGTTTTCAAGTATTTTCATTTTTCTTTGAGTCAAAAAACGAATTTTTTGGGTATATTTAATACAAAACCTCACGAGACACCACTCGTTCTACTAGGGTATCCTAGGGATTTAAAGTCTTGTTTCATATGATAAATGCAATCGCTTTCTCGAGAAAGAGGAATTATATCCCAATAAAGTGTTTGAAGCGTCCTTAATTCATACTCTTAATCTTTTACATTGCTCAGGACGCGCAATGTTCTAAGTTAGGGAGATTTGATAAGGCGCAAATATTTCATATTTATTCCCTTAATTTTTATCCTTTTATGATCTTATGCATCGCAATTAACTTGGATTTATCTCATATTTATGCTACTAACTCACCTTGATGAGTATTTCGTGTTTTGTGTATTTTTCATACATTTTACAGGTATTTCATGCACGTTAGTGCGAGAGAGAAATCAAAACAGTGAAAGAAATCAAAGATGGGGAGTTGAAGGGAATTTTAATAATTTTTTAGCTTAGTCCGAAAGTGGAGCCAACTAAAAAGTTGAAGAGTACGAAATCACAAGAACACTGGAAGAAACAACACCCAATTTTGAGCTACAGTTGAGGAGCTATGAGCGTTCGAAGAAATACAAGGAAAGAAAAGTAAGTAAGCTAATACAGCCATTTTTGCCAAACCAAACTCCAAATCGGTTCGATAGCAAACTGGTTCGCCCCTGCACCTGAATCGGTTCGGCATACCTGATGCAAGGAATTTCATTCCAATGTTTATTTTTCTTGGAGTTGTATTGAGTTAGACCTCTTGCAAAAAAATGACCAACCTATGATACTTGTAGTTTCATGTTAGACATAGGTTTTCTCAGTTTTTAACCTAGGAGTAGAGAGAAAAAGGTGGAAGGAACCATTATTTGAATTCCTGCATTACGATTACACAATTATGGATTGATTCTCAAGTTTCAATACATCAAGTTTGTCTCCTCTACTTTATTTTTGCATGGCTTGTTTATTTCCTAAGATTTTAAGAACTTCATGTATGTTTAGATTTAGTTTTATCGTGATTTCGATGACATCCAACCGTAGGATTTCATTTTTCAACCACATCACCATGTCCGACTAAGCTATTGGTGGGTTGGGGTACAAGAACCCAACCTAGGTTTTACAAAAGGACTTAAAAGTGAATTAAATTTAATTAGCAATTCAATGGCTGGATTTTTTATCGGATTAAACATTGTAGGTATTTTAATTCCATTTTTCATAGGTAACCAGAATGTTTAAGGATGCAATATGAGTTTCAGTAATTAGTCATTCCTGTTAAATACAATTTTTTATTTGATATTGTAGGGAGTAAAATCCACACATGTCAACTTCTTAGAGAATGTTTTATGATTCTTTGAATTGAGAATTAGGTTTTTGAATTTTTTATGTTATAATTAATTACCGACGGGGAGTGTACTCCAACTCCATTTTATCACATTGATTTCCAAATCGCTTTGTTATTCTCGCGTGCGTATTTAGTTCATTAGTTAAATTAATCTTCATTAGTTGATAGGAAAGTCTCACAAATAATCATGTTTTCCTTCTTTTTCTAAGTCAACTGAAAGGTTAATCGTACTTCCTACTCATCGTCACGTCTTATGTCCTATTCCCTGAGTTTGACACCCGATTTACCGAATTATTACTTGAGCGGTCGACTTGCACTTGAGCCATAATCACACGCGGTAGAGACATAATTATTTAATCGCATCAACACGCAGGACTCCACCCATGCAATTGCCACAAAGTGCGAGTCCATACATGCCTCGATGTTCACCGATAAGGCCTTACAATTGTCTATGTATCTAGAATATGAAGTCCCCCATTTCTTCATCGTAACAACAAAAAGACGGTGTCTACCATATGTAAATAGCAAACATAGAATCCGTCGTATGAAACGTAATTAACAAGGATGATGACGATTAAAACATTATTGTTGAATGAGATCTCGAAGCGTATAAAGATGGAAACTTGAGTCTCAAAGAGTTTAGGTGAAACTAGGGTTTGGAGGCATTTTAATTTTTATTAGGAATTAAATTTTGCCAAAATCCTCAACTCAAAAGGTTCCCAACATGCCTATTTATAGAAAACATGATTTTTGAGGTGGCAGAATCTCGTTCGAATGAAAATAGGAGCATATCTCATTTGAACTAACACTAAACTCGTTCAAACGAATAAGTCATCTCATTCGAAACAACTTCTAATGAGCTTCAAACGATATTTATTCTGATAACAGATAAATCTCTTTCGATGTTCGTTTGAACGAACAACCAATTTCGTTCTAACGGAGACTATATAGTCTTTCGAATGACTTTGTTCAAAAATAAAAAAATTCTTCTAAAAATCCTTTATTAAAAATATCCTCAAATATATTTTAAAAACACGCAATGATATTCAGAAATCAAATAAAATTGCATCCATATATTTTTTAGATTCCTCAGATGTTGAAGACGAAACGTGGCACTAAACACAACACAATGATGTAGTCTCTGAAACTTCACCGCTACATCTTCAATCAAGCACGTCATAGGCTTAAAAGGTCCACATACTCAAGTCCTAACCTATGACTCAAAGGCTTTGTCCAAACATGGAATAAGCTAAAATACATAGAAATTAACTCTATCGAAAATATGTCCTTACAAAATTTGTCATCGCCCTTTGACCCTCCCTTCTTTTTTTTACCCCGTTTTGGAGGGGGCTCTCTTGTCTCCATTCTTGGTCACCTTCGAATGACCATTGTCATGTTGGGATAGCCATTAGGTCTACTTTTTCATATTTCTCAATCCTTGACATGAGGTCGTTAATGGTGCTTTCCTCTTTCTTCGTGAGGGACTGGAGCAATATAGAATTGCTCGGCAGGCTGGTCTTTAACGATGACATAACAACTTTCTTGGAACAGTCCTCCACTTAGTTATAGATTTCCCTTCATCATATTAAGGAGTGAGTCCATTCTCTTTGGATTATAACTGTTGGTGATAAATCTGGCGGTGAAGTCCTCCGCGATGTGTTTAAAACTGGTGATTGGCCTATGTGGTAACTTTTTGAACTACTCATGTCTTAGGTTTCCTAAGATAGACATAAAGATACAGCACGTGAGAGCCTCATTATTTCTCTAGAGGGTTATATTTTTTCGATATTAACGTATATGGTCGACGGGGCCAATCTTCCTATCATAGGTCTTGAACCTGAAGACAATGAACTTTTTAGGAGGTTGGGAGTCTTTGATCAACCATGAGAAAGGTGATTTCATCTGACTTATGAGAGATCTTTCTCACTAGTTCTTTGGTGGATCCGATGAGCAGGGTGCTTGTCCATTTCTCGTAAGATGATATTCCGGAGGCCATGTTTGTCATAGAGATCCCCTTCACGATCCCTTCGATTTGGTGGGCTCCTTTGCTTAGAGTGATATTGGTCGCGCCGTGAACTCCTTCCTCGGCTGCGAGTTTTTCTTGCCTAAGGGTCGGGGGTATGGGTGTGACGCTTGTCTCTATGGAGATCTTTCTATATTCTTTCTAGGCGATGTTATAGATGAGCATTCTCCTCTTATTGGAGTTTCGTAACATCCTCATATTGGCATAGTTATCGCACTTAGGCATCAACCAGTCGTTAAATTTAGTTGGATCGTGGAGATTCATTTCGTTCCACAGTCTTCTCCTCTCGTGTCTGCTAACGCGATCTAGGAGTATTGTGACTCCTATTGGGATGGAATTAAGACCTAACCCTGCATGCTTTAGGTCTTTTTTGATTATTTGGAGGGTTGTCGTGAGATGGCAGGAGGTGATTGTGTGAATGAGACATAGTTTCTCATTGGCTTTTCTTGATGAGGAAAGGAAATTGGTTCCCACATATAGCGCCAATTGTTGGTGGTGAAGATTTTTGGTAACGTTCGACTAGTATAAAGTAGGCGTAATTTATAGCTGAGCAAGGTAAATAATCACAATCACAAAAGGACACAATATATATATATATATATATATATATTGGCAAAGTGTCTACGTCCACGGGGTGTTTCTCTTTCTTTATTGATAACAAAGATTATATGCCCCTTTTCCCAAAGGGTATGGGTTACATTTATAGAGAACATAAAAAGGTTGATTCTTGTGGGACCCCATAACCTTAGATTGATATTGTATCATAGTTGATTAAATCCAATTTCGAGATTTTCGCTAATCGGCCCAAATCCATCCTTGTCTCTTTAATCGCTATCAAATCTAGCGGATACATGTCATTTCCTCATGCCTACTTGGACAATTCTCCAGTAGTTAGTGTTGTAAATTTCTTAATGCTTAATTGTTTGACAATACATGTTGATGTTAATGAAGTCTTTCTAAATTTTATATTTCTATATTGCAATAATTGTATATATGCATGTGAATAAACGAATGTGATGGGAATAATACTTTTGAAGACATTATTGAACCATTATTGAAAATATCTCATATAGACCTTGTTGACTAAATTAGTAATCTCGTAGTATATGAAATGAACCGTGCTCTTAAATTATTTTGTAACTGCTATCACTTGCGTTATTGTTTATTTAATTATGGTGTTTATAAAGAACCATTTAAAAAATTGAATTAATTTTTATTGTGCGCCTTACATCCCTGAGACAAAATAACATAGTAGGATTATCATATGGGCCAGGAGACTGTTGGAAATATTGGAGAAAATCCATAATAAATTAATTTAGAATTATTATGTTTTTATAATTATTTACTTATTATGTGACATATATAAGAATCTAGTTTAATGAGATATTATAATTTTAATTTTAATGGGATAAAGTATCACATTTTATTGAGACATAATTGAATTATTCTTATTGATTTAAAAGGAGTTCACGTAGAAGGGAAAAAAAACTCGTTGCATCAATAAGCACGTGCTATATTATCGTTAAGTCTACAAGATTTATAGTTATGGACTGATGTATATTTATTATCTCTCGCTTTACGAATACAAATGAAATTGTTGAAGTAATTTTTTTGAGATGCATACTGCGTATTCTACTCAAAATATTCATATTTTACATCAAGTTGCTCCATTGATAACCTAAATATATATTAGCACATATGAATTCAATACTCACACTTCAACAGTAAACATGGCTTCAATGTAATATTATTAGAGACTGCTTTAGAAAGATTCACGTATCTCTGCCGTGTCGTTAAAAGCATATAATATAGTAATGATTTTTCGGAAAGACGAACTCATACTTGAAATGATCAAGTTCTTTGATGACGAAGCACTAATAGTGGTAAAAAAAAGAATCAAAAATATGAATGTATAGAATAGATAGATACAAAGGCACTTTCTTGTTACAAAAGTAATTACTGCTGATGCAACCCCGTGCTACTATGCCTCCCGGGAGGTGTTTTTGGACACGGTGAATATTTTATGTCGATATTTATAATATAGTCTAGTCAATAAATAATGGGTTAGGTTAATTGTTGGCATGATTTGTTGAATTTTCTTGACCAGAACGGGTCAGCCACCACCTTGGCTATTAGTTGGGGGTGCCACATCTCCAATTAACATTGGCTAATCACTCCTTAATAAGTTCAACCAATACGACAGCTATAATTTAAATACATGTTTGAAGGGAGCTTTAACTTTATGGATCTCATTAGGCACAACTTTATGACACTTTGCACTAATCTCACTATTATAATCCTATAAGAAATGGAATTTGGATTGGTAAAGATCTTTTTTCATAATCCTTATCTTTTATCTTGTTGCTAGTCTTGGTGGTTTATGGTGTAGCACGAGTTTTAAACACGTGTTCGATCCTCCAACTCAAGAGATTAATTTGGTCTGTAAAGGTTAATATAATGAAATTAATTTAATCACCCTTCACATGTCACTTTATGAAGGATAGTGATTAGCATTGATAGGAATATTAATGGTTCCAGAGGTACAAAAAGCTTCAATCTAGTACAAGTCATTCCAGGAAAGTAGCACTTCTAAGTAAAAATATGTTTTGAGGCAACACTTTACTCGCTTTTCTTATATTTTTTTATATTTTGTAAAATTCTAATCTTAGAATGGTAATAATATATAATTCTTTGCCTCCAGTGAAAAATATTCAGCCTGTTAACTGAGATTGTGATAATTTACTTTGGTACTTATTAATGCAAATTTAAGATACTAAAATTAGAGAATTATAGCTACTCCCCTTGAATGAATGAGGAAGCATCTTGATTCAGAGGAGCCCACATCTTTATAAATTAACCCACATCTAACCAAAATTATGAAATACTTTAAAAACTCACACAAATAATTGTTATATTACTAGAACTCTATGAAACTCATACAATTAACAAACATTCATATATACCTTCCGGAATTCATAAATATTTTATACCAAAATTTACAAATGTTTTAATCGTGAAAAGTATACATGATGCCAAAATAATAGATGTAAAATAAATCTGACTTTGTCAATTGAAACAGTTCGCCAGAGGCTTAATTTGCTACATCTCCACTCAAGAAACGGTATGAAAAACAAAGCCTGTACAAAACAGTGTTGATTGAAAAAAACAAAAAAAAACAAAATTTGACGCAGCAAAGTGTGGGGAACTCCAATTGACAATTTGTAGTCCTGTCCAGTATTGGCTGCTCTCATAGAACTAATGAGCTTTTTTGTATGGAGGGTATGGCTGCCCAACCATGTTTCCCTGTCCTCGTGAGCTGATCATTTCTTTTCGTGGTTATAGCGGGCCATCATTCTAACAGTGTGATTTGATTGTTTTCAGATTTGATAATTATAGCATAAGTGATTTGATGAGAGATTCAACCATAAAAAGGTGCATCACTTCCAATATGAAATATCAAATAAAGAATCTTTTTCATTATTCAAACTTTTAGTTGTATTTAATAGTATTTTTTTATCAAAATTATTATAACTTACGGTAGGCTACACACACTTGGAGCACAAAAAATTTGATTTGTCATAAAATTTAGTTCTTTGGGGTTCTTAATGAATTGAATTTCACCAAACTAATGACTTAAAATTAATTCCACACGCTTATATCAAACGAAGCACTAAGAACATTCAGGTAAAAGAATCAATTTCACATTCATGAATACTCGGGGACAATTTATGTGTGAAAAAAATAGTTCACTAATTACCGGAGGACATGTAGGACTTTTTTGAAGAGTGCATATCCAAATGCATCTTATATAAAGAACAATGTAATGTGGAGTTCTAAATTTGCGAAATTAAGTAAATTACTCCGAAACTAAGTCAAGTACCATATGCTAGAATTATTTAAAATATAATAAGGTATTATTGTGATCTATAATTGAAAAATACAAAGAGTCTGTTTTGATTAATGAAAGATACTCCTAATACCAATAGTGAGTGTCATTTGAGATGGGTGATCAAATGATATCTTTGATTATGTAAGGATTTAGGACTTTTTTATATCTACTATGGTTCGAGACTTGTGTCATCTCCTTACCTATAAACAAATGACTGATTTTTATAATTCAAGACACTAAAATGAAACATAACGAAACTATAAAGTAAGGGAAAGAAATCCAAAATTCTCTTAGAGGGATATAATTGTATTGAAAAAATAGTAATGGCCAATTCCAAAGAGGTAGGATTTCAAGCTCATTCAATTTCTCGCTCATTCTCAAGAACGCTATCAACATGGATCAAAGTAAGTGTTATTGATATCTTATATACACTACTATTATTATTTTTATAACGATTCAATGTCCTAAGATATAAAAAAACAACTCCATGACCAATTAATAGATTTATGATTTTGATTAGTTCAACCATGCTGACATCTTATTATGTGTTCTTTAATTTAAGTATGATTTACATGTGATATTAGAGCATTGTGTTGAGATCACATAATTATCCGCTAAGTTTTACTTATAAAATGGTTAAGATAATTGATGTTTACTTACATCGTGAAATGTTTCTACATGTATATGTCATGAAAGCATTTCTTTTGCATATCCTATGCACTACACCAAAATGGGAGATTTGTGAGTGCTGTTAGCACTCACAAATGACCTTTATAACTGCTATTTACCGTCATAATTTAGGGGGTGACAAAAGAAAATTTATAACTCCTAACAGCAGTCACAATTTTTTATAACCCCTATGACTGGTGACCCCAATTTGTAACTGCTATTCGTAACTGCTGTCAGCAGTCACAAATATAACATTCGTAACTGCTGTGATCAGTTATGAATGTTATATTTGTGACTGCTGACACCAGTTACGAATCATATATTTGTGACTGCTGCTAGCAGTTACAAAATTAATAGTAGTGACAAATTTGTAACTCCTATTAGGAGTTACAAAATTAAATTTGTTAAATGTTGTAAAAGCTATTACAAATATCTTTATATTTTCACAAAATGATGAAATAATGAAAATAAAATAAATATCATGATAACAAGTCTAAAAATTTTGACAACATTTCATTCATATTACTCATATTCCAAATATCCAGTACACATAAAACTTGTTAAACTTAATTTAACATCAAACAACCCCTAAGTGGGCGCCAAGTACAAAATGAACATAGAATAAAAAATAAACTAAAAAAAGTAACGACACAACACTTCGATGACATGGAATGCCATGAACATGTAACAAATCATTCTAAATCTAGACCAGGAGTCACCACGCAGTGGATACGATTCGTGAAGTCTAGGTATATCAGTCGTGGGGGGTATTGATGCGGTGACATCCTCCCTCGTGTACTCGGAGTATGCCTGTTGAGCAAGTTCAATGGACTCAAATTTTTTGAATACGACGCCTTGCTATCCATTAACTTGTGCTTGTGTTGCTTGCCACGAAGTGTAAACACCTGGATTTAGGCTTTTGAATACTACGTATGCCGGATATGCCATGTGTATACCTGCAAATAATAAAATGTGATATATATATATACTAGCGTATGCCCGTGCCCGAAGGCACGACGAAAATTGCAAAAAAAATCGTTACCCGACAACAAAGTGAAATAAATGTACAATATTTCTGTTCTAATTTTTAAAAAATTGGGCAGAGTTCCCTTTATTTATAGGACTATCCACCCTGTTTAAAAAAATAAAAATACTCAACAACAGCAATACTACAATACTCGAGGTCCATATTGAACCTCATTTCAACCACTTCATCAATTTAGCAATAATATTGACAACTATTGAATAGGATGTTGAGTCAAGAATCGCACGCATCACCATCAAGAAACGCACGCATCACCATTCAACTACATAGTAACCCCAAAACTTTGAATCTACAAATAACTACAAAGCACTGTTCTAAAAAACCCGCCTAGGCTTAAAGCTTGGGAGAAACGCCTCGCCTTACGCTTTTCACGCCTTATTCTTGGCAAAACCTTTAAGACGCACTTTTTTCTAAAAACAACAATGCTTTAGTGAAACGATGTCCCCTTTTAAAGAATTTGTTTGCAAATCGGACCATTATCTCATCCAAAATAATCAAATAGTATTTTAATTTGCATATATTCAGACATATGTTTATGATATGTGCAATTTTTGTATTTTAATAGCCTTGTTATGGTTAAAAAATATTAAAATATATTAAAAAGGCCTAAACGCCTTTTTACGCCTTTTCACGACTAGGCCCGCCTAGGCTTCTAAGGCTTAAGGCTTGGCCTCCACGCCTCAATCACGCCCCGCGTTTTTTAGAACCTTGCTACAAAGTAATCTATATAAGGGGGGGTGGTGGATATGATAGGAATGATACAAACAAACAACTTCCCCAAAGTTGGGTAAACATATATGAATTTCATTACCATCATCTTACCTTTTCTCGTCGTTAAATGATAGCTTCACTTATATCTTACCTACTCCTTCACCTGAAATAAGACATGTGAATTGATAATTAAAAATGATAGCACAACTTGAACCAAAAACCATCCATTTTACTTGAATATAAAAATCATTGTAAAACAGAAGCATTCTATGCATATGTGACAATTTATACGTACATAAAAACCATTCTTGAATATTTTCAATCAAGTCCCTCAGACTATTAATACAACAATCAAATAAACCTTATGAAATAGTAATTCACATTGGTGCGCTCTAAATAAAGCTTGTGATTCAAGTGCAAATCAATCGCAACGCATTATAAACCAAACTCTAAATATGAAGTTCGAGCATCCAAGGTGGGATTATGATCCCCAATAATAAGTCTAGATACTCATAATTGAAACTACACTACACATGCTAGTTAACAACATAATTAAGTTAGTTATCTAGTTTAAACACAAACCAATACAAGAGATGAAATTAAATGCAAATTAAAGCTAGTTAAACAAGTAGAGAACAAGTAAATGAGTAATTTCATTAATAATCACAAGTTGTGTACATGGGGCACAAAAACCAAAATTAGAAAATAGACTAAATGTACTCTCTCTTCCCCACACCACTACACAACTACAAAGTTACAAACCCAAAAATCAAATTAAAGAACCACAAAAGTTAGCAGTAGAGAAAGCGGGATGACAACGCCCTACATATGGTCCGGATGGCGGCTTGAGGACTCGGGCGCGGTGGGGTCACGAGGGGCATAGGGACCATAAAGGTAAGGAGGCACAGCAGCCTCGCCCCCACGAATATGAGCAAACAAATCCATCTGTGCTCGGGCAATCATGGAAGTATCTTGCTGATAGTCAGCCCGTAAGGATGCAAAGTTTGCCATATAGGTGCCTCGAAACTCAGTAAAATTAGCCTGTAACTCATCCATCCGCCCCCCGAGATATGTAATGGGGTCAACAGTAGGAGGCATAGGAGGTGGGACTGGATGAGGAACTTCCGGAATATCCGGCATAGGAGCATCAGGGGCATCAGGAGCATCCAACATACGCTTTTTCCTCCTCTCCCAATAATCTTGCCCCAAGCTTTTAGCAATGGTCTTATCATTAAACACCTTGGGCAGCCTAGGTATCTTGTCGCTGCCCAAGACCTCACATCCGGCATCCTAGCAAATTCGAGAAATCAGTCGCGCAAAAGGATGAGTTGTGTTCCCTTCTCGCTATAGGCAGCGTTCACTATTTGATGCAACATGAGGGCGGGAAGACTGATGACCGTGTCATCCCCTAAAAGACTGTATAAGAAGAGGGCCTGCTTGTAACGGAGGACATCCTTGGTCTGAGTTGGAATGATATAATTAACGGCGATGAGATGGAGGATACGATGTACATCGGGCATGCCCGAAGTGGGGAAAGTCTCCCCCGCCCAAATCTTGCCGGGTGCAAGACGCGCAATAAGTACCTTTTGTGGAAGCTGAGGCGCATCTGCGAGGACCGGGTAATGATAGAGCTCAGGGTTAGAAGCCCCACTAAGGTGCGCAGCAAAGATAGGCTTAGAAATAGTAATCCGCCTCCCTCTCACATACGCTTCATACGTACCGCCGCGCGTAGATACTAGAGAAGCATAAAAACGGCGCACGTGGTCCTCGTTAACCTCCCCTCTCATGGACAGATGGGCCTCAAAATTGAATTTGGATAAATACCGTCTTATAGAAGCCGACATCTCATCTAAAATCACCTCCTTCACAATAGCAATCAGGCGACTGGTTTTGAACATGGCCCGATACCACTCCATCTCATCCTTGGAATGAAAAGATTCAAAACCAGCACCACCCCGTCCAGTAACCGCATTGAATGATGGCTTGGTGATCGAAGGAACGTACAAAACATTAATTCAATACACACACCATAAGTGCGATGCATAAAATCAAAGTAATCGTGAAATTTGGGGAAACTAGGTTCGGAGGGTGCGCGTTGGAAAAAATTGGTCGAGTAGATGTAACCGACGCACACCACACTCAAACAAGGATAATTCAACAAGAATGTGCGATAAAAGGTGCGAAGATGGAGCTTTAGCACACAAAACCTTCACAGAGGCATTTTATCGAACATATAGCGTGCAATGTATAGAAAGTAGGGTGAAAATGGCATTTTCAAAGTGAAACAACCCCAACAAATACAACTTAATCATCAAAGCAACATAAACAAGTTGTATTTGTTGGATTTACATCACAAACAATGAGAAAATATGAAGTTTCGTGCAGAAAATGTGGATTTTACAAGAATGCATTTAACCCTACTTTTATACAAAGAACACTAAATAAGATTTGAAAACAATTTAAGAGGGTTGAATTAGTAACCTTAGATGAGGAAGCCATGAGGGTGAAAATGAATAAAATAAAGGAAATGATATGGGAGAGGAGGAGGTCTTCGACTAAGGGAGAAGAGAGAATGAGAAGTTGATCTGCTAATTTTGAGGGTATTTTAAGTGACCAGGTGAACCGAATCGATTCGGTAGTTAAACCGAATCGATTCGAAACTCTCAAATTCAACACTGTCTAAGGGCGAATCGATTCGGTGATAAACCGAATCGATTCGGATGTAGAGACCTGACACTTTTGGTTTTTTGAATCGATTCAGAAGTACCCAGAATCGATTTGCAAACCCTTAATTGGCTACTGGAAGGGGTCGAATCGATTCGGTGATAAACCGAATCGATTCGGATGCTGGGATCAAACTTTTCGCTTTGCTGATTTCCTAAATCTCATGAAATTTGATCATTGGGCCACCTTCAACTGGATTTCTTGGACCCATATGGTATATCTAATGTATGTAACATGTCCGGAACCAAAAAATGCAACCCCACACGTGCTGGGGGATGCTCGGCACCAAAATTGAGAATTTATCGAACCTAATCACCCCTGCTAACGGGGTTGCTGCGTACGATGTACGGTTGTAAATCCGCAGATATAATTAGGATGTAATTCACAATGTGAACAGCTATTCTTCCCATTCTTCCGACTTCGTTCCAACTAAAGTTCACACACTTAACAATTATGTCGGGTTCTAGATCGGAAGACATTCAAAACAGATTACTAATTGATTCAAAACAGATTACTAATATTTAAAATAGAGTTCAAACACTACTAATTGTTCACTTTGATAATTTGTTCAAATTTCTCAAGACAAATTACTCTGGATCACTTAAGGATAATACAAAGCAACGGCCAAACCACCCAAGATTTCTCGACATCCTTAATAGTGTCTGCCCCATGACTTCGACGATACAACGGATGATTCTCTTCTCCTGGATCAACACTACTAACGTAAACCTTACGTTCAAATATCAGCAATTGATGGCCATGCACCACCATTCCGGTAGCAGCTGAAGTAACAACTTGTCCACTTGCAATCTTTCTCTAATTTGAAAAATGTAATAAATCGACATATGGATCATGTGGAGGATCAGTTAAATCTCCAAAGTTGAGCTCAGTTGAATCTCCAAAGTTTGGCTCAGTTGACGGGGGGGTAGGAATTTAATCATGGGGACTTGAATGCCCGACTGGAGTGTAATTACGAGGACTTAGATGTGGGACAGGAGTATAATTGCGAGGGCTTGGATTTGGTATTTTCAATCCATTGGATTCAAAAGAACTTAAAAGCATGGTAACAGATGATTTGAGAAATGCCATATCATCATCATGTTTTTCTTCTCTTGTCTTTGCTCTAGTCAATTGTGATACTATAGGAGCAATTGCCTTAAGTTTACTTTTGGACACGGGTCCAACACCATGAGTCGCCCCCTAGTATCTTTTCCTCTAATGGCAGTCAATGCGTCTGTATCAATACTGTTTTGGCTTGAAGAACCTTGACTACTTCTCAGCTCACTCAATTTTTGCTGCAAAATTATTTATGAATCTATTAAAACCATTGAACGATGAAACTTGAAGGAATTTAATTATTACAACTGAGATTATGAAACTCACCATATCATCAGCTACCTTTGGGTGAAACCCCCCAGTTTTCCGCCTACGACTTTCGAGATACACTTCCGAACGATCAACAGGTCGTTTATTGTTAAGCACCTATAAATTAATTTTCCATTAACTATTTGAGCAAGACATATAATATATATACACATTTAAATAAGAAAGGGTTTATACCATCTCCTCGGTTTTCTCAGCATACGACATCCGACCAAGACAATGGACGTCAGTCTTTTTAGCCCTGTTCACCCGGCCTTGGTGTCGTTGTTTTAATTTTTCCTCAGATGCTTCGCGCGAGACGAATTCATTCCACTCACGAACAGGGATATGCTCTTTCTCCAGTACTTGATCCTTCAGGGCCTTTATCCCATCACTGTCCAATCCCTTAAAATAAGTCGAGCGGAGGTTACTTCTAAAAGTCATCAATTGAATACCAATGGCTTTCATGGACCCCTCCTTCTGGTCAGCCGAAAGATTGAACTCTTTCATGAGCGTATCCCACAAGTCGTCCTTTTTTACTTGCTCAATCGTATCCCAACTCTCATATTTTAAGCCAATACAAGATTTTAACAAAGACAAGGCTTGAGCTTTAAAAGGATTCTTGCCAACTATTGGAAAACCAAATAGGTTAAGGGAAACGTTAGCACAAGAATCAATGGCAGAATGTTCATCATGACTTGAACTTTCTGGTCTGGATGATGGAATTGTATTCTCGGACGCCATTTTCTGCATTTTTATATTTATGCATTAGTTCATATGCCAATACAAGAGTAAGGAAATAATATAAAAAATATAATATAAGTTATACCTTTTCAATATATTCTAAATGTTTTGATAACTGAAACCAACATAACATGCCACAATTAAACATCTACTCCTCTAACGCGTTTAATAATTTCATTAATTCTGGGTTGTCATCCAGAAAAGACTGAATCTCGATAGGTGCCTCTATATCGTCTACCGATGTAGTCAAGCGCTGAGGAGAATGTAAAACAACACACCATGAATCATTGTTGGGGCTCTTTGCATAAAACACTTGCTTTAAGTTTTGAAATGCACAAACGAATGTCTCATCATTAACATTGTCTTTACTCTTCAACTTGGCCAAATCAACCTTCACCATGTGGGTGTCAAGGTCGACCATACATGCATTCTTGTCCTCCACTCTCACCCAATCACAGTAAAATACAGGTATGCTGAAAGATATATAATCTAATAGGATAATTTGTTTTATAATCCCATAATACGTCATCTCAGCTTCTATCAAGTTTTGATCTTTAGCGCTTGCCCTGAAATGAGTTAATGCTTTATATGAAATGCCGCTGTTTTGTTTTCCAATGAGTTTTAACTCATGTGTGCTTGAAGAGAACACAAAACCATTGACACGATATTGTCCAAACTCCTTGGCTACAAAACTAGGACCATTTGCTAGACGTGCAATCCTCGTCGATACTTCACTAGCTTTCAATAACTGAAACCAAGAAAGTATTTGCATTGTGAATATGTTGCAAAGACAGTAAATAAAAGTGAGGTATTAATGTAGTCACCTCGAAAGCTACCCAATGCCTAAAGTCATTGTCTGCGCTCGCGCCTCCCTTCCTCCTCTTGGCATGCCCACACTCATTATATTGCCTATGTTAAAACACTAAAAATATTAATTTCTAATGAATATAACATCGAACATATTACATTATTTTACAAAACACTTTAAATAAACTCACATTTTCCATTTATCTATGTCTTCATGCGTCTCGAATACATATCGAGCCACCTAATTATATTGTGTACTTATTAGCTTCACTACCTTACCTTTCCCCGGGGCCTCCTCATCAGAATAGTCTTCTAATTCATCAATAAAGCGTTCACGACCTCCAACGTTTGTGTTAGGCATATATTCCTTTGCATACAAGGAAGCCTCTTCCATAATGTACTCCTCAGCAATGGACCCTTTAACGTACCGTGTATTCTTAACGTAATCTTTAAAAGTTTTCATTAATCGTTTGAACGGATACATCCATCGGTACCTTACTGGTCCACATAAAAGTGCTTCATCGCACAAATGCACTAAAAGGTGGATGCTTATGTCAAAGAATGAGGGAGTAAAGTGCTTCTCCAAAACACATATAACCTCGACCAAAGTTTCTTTCGCTGCCATTATGTGCGTCCTGTTGACAACTTTCTCACACAATAGGGAGAAACATAAGCTAATTTGTAGAAAGGCCCTTCGAAGATCCTTGTGTTTCGAAAAATAGTATCCGAACAACAGAGGGATAAGTTGCATTATCACATGCCAATCATGGGGCTTGCACTTTTTCAAATCTTTTGTTGCGTCGCAGACAATCCTGCGTAAGTTGGATGAGAAATTAGAAGGGACCTTCAAGCCCTTTAATGTTTCTAAGAACATATTTCTTCCTTCAATGCTCAAAGTATAAGATGCAACTGGCATATGCTTTTTTCCAGAATTTGTATCTTCTTTCAACCATAATGATCTTTTAATCTTCAAATCACTAAGATCTTCACGGGCTTTTTCTGCATCCTTAGAATGAGAACCACCAATGCATGTGCTTACGAGATGCTCAATGATATTTATCTCAGCGTGCATTATGTCAATCACATGTCGGACAGGATGTTCCTTCCAGTATGGCAAATCAAACATTATTGATCTCCTGGACCACGCCGTTTTCACATCAACATCCTTTCTTTTACGCTTCTGGGCCAAAATTATGGGGTGTTTCCCCCTCAAATTTTGATCAGCCTTTAATGACCTTTCTTCAATTTCCAAACCAGAAAGTCCTGGTGGAGGTGGTCGCGTCTCGGTGCCTCCTGGGAGAAAATTGCTTCGTATTGACCTGAATTTGCGACTTTGGGGCAGAAATCTTGGATGACTATGATAAAAAAGTTTACCACTTATCTTAATCCAGCTGGCTTCAGTCTCCTCTCCACATATAGGACAACCTAGGTAACTATGTACATTGCACCCAGATAAGGTCCCATAAGCAGGAAAATCATGAATTGCCCATATCAACATAGCTCTTAAAATGAATTCCTCCTTTTTGTATGAATCGAATGCTCTCACACCTTCAACCCATAACTCATTCAATTCATCTATTATTGTCGCTAAGAAAACATCAATGTCACTACCCGGTGCTTTTGGACCTGGTATCAACAACGACAAAATTGAAAACTCCTTTCTCATGCACAATGACGGGGGCAAATTTAAAGGCGCCGTAAACACAGGCCATATACTCTTATCTGTGCTCAATTTTACCAAACGGGTTAAACCCATCGGTTGATATTCCGAGGCGAATGTTGCATATTTCTGTAGCAAAGTCCGGGTATCGCTGATTTGCATATTTCCACACAGATGAATCAATCGGATGTCGCATGAGATTCTCACCCACCTCCGCTCGACCATGCCAAGTCATTGCCTCTGCTATCCAAGGTATAGTGTAAAGTCTCTTCAATCGAGGACCTAAAGGGAAATACTTTAACACCTTCTTAGGTATTTGCGTATCTACTTTCAATAAACGTTTATTATGTACTATCATCTTTTGTTCATATCTACGTTCCTTACATACAGGACAAGCTCGTTTGTCCTTATGCTCCTTATAGTATAAAATGCAGTCATACTTGCAGCAATGAATTGATTTTTATTTCATACCCAAACCTTTCAAATTATCCTTTATGATCGGATAATTGACTGGCAGTGTATTTTCTTTGGGGAGCAAATCTTTAGCCCAGAGGAGTATTGCCATCACACTTTTTACCGACAAGCTAAATTTGCTCTTTAAGTTGTGCAACCCAACCATGGAATATAACTTTGTGTGGTCGGAGTTGGAGTTATGGTATAATGGTGTTGCGGATGCTAATTTTAACTGTATATAATCCTTAACTTTGTCCGTATCGTTGCCAACGTGATCCTCACATCCTAAATCATTCCCTCTACTATCTTGCTTTTCTTGTGCTGCGTGCACTTCATACGTATCATTTATGAGATCGTTTAGCCTAGCATGTACTAACGGGTCACCATTTGTGTGAACGGTTTCATTGACAAGTATTTCTTTTGGAATATACTTAAATTGCCTCTCCCCATGGAAATGCCAAAACGTGTAGTCAGCTTGCATACCCCAATGAAACAAATGTACTTTTACATCTACCCCTTTCAAGCGTTTCTCATTTTTACAACGATTGCACGGGCATGGGATAATATCAGTTTCGAGATTCTTCGTTGCATAATTCACAAAGTCTTTAACCCCATTAACGTATACTTGCCCCACTCTACAACTTTCACCCATCCACTCTTTATATTGTGGAAACCCCATTAATTCTACAATACAAACAAATAGAATCTCAGTAAATTATAAAACTAAATGAAGTTTGAGCTAATATTTAGAACAGAATCTCTGACTTATCATTGCATTAATACTATCATTGCATTAAAACTCACAGGAAAACCCAACCAAGCACAAAACGTCAAAACTTCAACGAGCACAAAATAATGGTTATTTAATTATTTTTTAGATAGAATAAATATGATTAGTATAAAATGATTATTGAAAAAAATCTAACATATTCCTAAACAAGATAATATTCAAAAAACGAAAGAGGTTAAACGATGTGTAGATATACTCACAACAAAACAATCAGATTTGATTATATTTTGTCTAGAGAACGTTGACCACAAAGCTCGGGCAAAACTCGTAATATTAAAAATCCATTTGATTATATTTTGTCAAAAAAATATAATGTCTAGAGTTTTTGAAAAATATTTTGTCAAAAAAATAACCTCAATACAATTTCTAGGGCTTATTAACATAAAATACAATTTGTATATAGATACACTCATAAACACACATATAAACAGAAATCTATACATACACATACATACACACACATGTAAAATTTATACATACACACACACACATATAAACAGAAATCTCTACATACACACAAATATACACACATACCCACACATAATAAGAATTAAAATTAGGCTTTAGACATAAATTATACAACAAAAATACCCAAAAATATACCTGTTTGATTCACAGAAATAAGGGTTTTAGATTCTCAAATGCTTCTTCACATCAACGTCTTCTTCACAGCTAAGACAAAATTTCGTTTTTGGCAAATGAAATAACAAACGAAATTTATGTTATTTGTGTGTGTGTATGTATAAACGATATTTTCATTTTTGCCAAAATTTCGTTTTTGGCAAATGAAAGAGAGAGGGAAATTAAAGCGGGAGCTCTTCACGTAAGATAGAGGGAAGGTGAAAAATTTTGTGACTGCTAATAGCAGTCACAAATTTGTGACCGCTAATAGCAGTCACAAATTGAGTCTAAGATCAAAATTTGTCACTGCTGGGAGCAGTTACAAATTTATGACTGCCAATAGCAGTTACAAATTAAGTCTTAAGCCAAAATTTGTGACCGCTAATAGTAGTTACAAATTTGTGACCGCTAATAGCGGTCATAAATTAAATCTAAGACTAAAATTTATGACTCCTCATAGCAGTTATAATTTCGTGACTGCTCATAAGAGTCATAACTTATATCTACTAATAAGCTTGTGACAGTTATAAATTTGTGACTACTTATAGGAGTCACAAATTAATTATATGGTAACATTTGTGACTCCCGTTAGCGGTAACAAACTAATGCACTCAATTTTTTTTTAACCAATTAATGTTATCACCCCTAATGGTAGTCACAAATAATTTTGTGACTGCTCTCGGAAGTGACTAGTTTGTCACCCTTATTGGCACTCACAAAATTAACATTTTGGTGTAGTGATGGACTATATGTTTAAAATGTAGTTGTTGACAGTTGAGAGACTTATGATTTTCTCTGTATGAAAATAAATGAATAAATTGGTGCATATATGAAATAACTTAAAAGAATATATCATAAGATGGGGTGGTTAATCTTTAAATGACAAAATATTTTTGCATGACCAAATTAAAACTGGAATTGGTCCCTTGTTAGTGACTTTTTTGTGACGATTTAATTATGTCTGTAAACTTGGTTAACAAATGATGATGAATATCCAAAGTATTTTTCTATGGTTGATGCAATGATGTAACTATGTCCCTAATTTTTTATATATATAAAATTGTGAATTTGGGACTTTTAGTAACATTTTCAACGACAAATTTCTTAGACCTCTAATAAGCAATAATACAAATTAAACGATCCAACTAGCTCGAAATATAGTGAAAATTGGTATATATATCTGAAATGGCCTAATGATTAAATGCACCACTTTTGATGTTGATGCACGTAGTTTTTGGACTTTCCGAGCTGCTTAATCCCCCCAAAACTTAAAATTGTCATTTTGGGTTATAAAGTTGATAACTATATTTCTCTCCAGAATTTTTTTTAAGTCCACCAACTCGAATGTGTTTCTAAAATATTTCTTAACACATTTGTAGTGAAACTCAATTTTTTTTATTTTTGAGTATTTTTCTTTTCCATATTTTTATGTGTTTAATCACTACATAACTTGTCCTACGTATTTGGTTGTTATAACATTCATGTTATCTTATGGTTTTGGTATTCACCAAATATTCTCATGAACATTATATTTATAGTTAAGATTTTGACACTAATATTTATACTATATTAGATTAGGTTTTCATCAAAGTGTCATAATCTATAGTTATAAATATTAAATTATTGTACATAATATTTTGATACATCCAATAATTTTTTTAAGTGGGACTATTTGATAGCATTCATTTTTTAGATGGAAAATCATGATGTCAAATGTTTGATAGAGCTGTTTAATATACAAAAATAAATATTTTTTAACCAAAACAAAGTTATAACGCAAAAACTGTTTTTTAAGAAAAAAAAATTCAACAAAAAATAAAATATTTTAAAAAATAAAAGCAGTTTATAATTGAAAAAACAGTTGTAACAAAAAACAGTTTTTAACAAAATAAAAATAATTTTTAACGAAAAAAAGTTTATACCAAAATGAAAACAGTTTTTAAGAAAAAAAAGTTTTTAACAAAATAAAAACAGTTTTAAGGGAAAACAGTTTTCGAAGAAAAATTATTTTTAACAAAAAAAAAAATTAATGGCAAAAAAAACAGTTTAAAAAAAATAACTTTTGACAAAATAAAAATAGTTTTAATGAAAAGAGCAGTTTTTAATAAAAAAAAATTGTAAAAGGGATTACAATTTTTTGGAAAATTTTTTCTTTACTATATAGCAAAGAAAATGTTGCCAACAAAAGTGAAAAATGATGACAATTTTTCATGTGGGCATGGTTATTGATAAAAAAAATTCATGGAATATAAGGGCAATCAAACAAATATACTGGTGGGCAAATTCTTCATTTACCACCATTTGCCACATTTATCATGTCAAATAAGGTGTATCAAACACACGATAATATTTACATTATGTTAAATTACTGTGTATAAATTTTGGTGCATTATGTTAGATTAGGTGTTCACCAAAGTGTCATATTCTATAGTTATAAATATCAGATTATCGTTTATTTATTTGGTTGCCCAAATATCCAAATATAATTATGGATATTAGGTTTTTTATGACATGATAATATCGCTTGTTCATTTAACCACTGTAAGTTGGTTGGTCTAAGGTGCAATTACGATGATTAAATAAACATATAAAAGTATTTATTTTTTTAATCAATTAACCTTGAATGATTTTAAAACTTTTTGTCCTTAGAATTAATATTTACGTTAAGTTAGATTCGGTGTTGAAAATATTGCTCCAATCAAAAATTGAAAATATTAGATTATTGTATTCACATTCGTATCATGAATTTTTGGTTCCTCAAAAGTCCATTTATTATAATGAATGTTAGGCTAATGTTTATTCAATCATTGTGATTTGGTAGCCCAAATGACCAATTACACCGATTGACCTAATGACTTATTCAATTTCCTAGTCTATTTGATATTCATATTACGACAAACTATATATTTCAGAAATGTTAAGTTACTTTACATACATTAATATAAATGATTCATATATTATAGGTGTTTACAAACACATTAAACATGAATAATATATTTCATTATTAGTGGGATATTTAATGATCACCTATTGGCGGATTAACTATTTTTAGAAATTGATATTGAGTAACTGAAATCAACACTAAGAAATCATGTATTTAGGTGGTGAAAGGTTATTCAAAAATAACATGTCCATCTAATTATATAACATATTACCCAATAAAGTAGTTTATATACAGACTCTAATAAGTATTGGAATTGATATTTTATCATCATTATGAAGAAAAACTTACAATTATACACTTTTATTGAAGTTTGTATTGCTAACTCATAGTCTTAATGTAGTGAACTATTCATCTCATTATTTTGGTGTATTATTGGATATCATTGTGTTTATGTACAATTGCGTGCTTCATCTGTTTTGATGATCTTAATACTAACTTCTAAAAACGAAGTGAAGTAGTTAAGTTGTTATTAATTGTGCTAAATCTTTATAAGAAACGTTACTTGATAAACTCACTGTTAATGATGAAAGTAGTGTGGGACACTCCTTATAATGTTTGAAAAAAATTAAACAGATTTAGTATCATGTGAATGCAAATGATTGTTGCACACAATCTAAACTCACCCGATCATCTAATGTTAGAGATTAAATGTAGATATAAATCATCATTTTATGTAAGTACCCATTATATAACGTATATGATTTTAAGTTATATTGGGCTCAAGTGCGAAAGAGAACTAGGGATGGCAATCCCTGCATCTAAACCATCAATCAACCCAAAACCTCCTGAGCCATCAAACTGAATCAACAAATCCTTCGCTTCTGTTGTTAAAAGCCCAACCTCTTCCTCACAATATCTTCCTTTTATCCCAATCTCTACTCACAAAGGTGAACCAGCGATCCAATTATCTCTTAAAGATATACAAAATCTTTCAACTACATTTAAACTATCTATTGTGGGTAAATTCTCAAATGGATGACCTCCTCTTAAAGAAATTCGTAAAACCTTTCATACACTGAGTCTTAAAGGAGCATTTCAAATAGGTCTTATAGATCAAAAGCATATCATCATTCAACTGTTCGTAGAAGATGACTTCACTAGACTTTGGATGAGGACTCAATGGAATATAGGGAGATATCCAATGAAGACTTTTAAATGGAGTCCATATTTCAGGCCTGAAAGGGAAAGCCCAATAGCCCCTATATGGATCTCTCTACCTTATTTACCTATAAAATTCTTCTCGAAATCATCTCTTTATTCAATCTCTCAGGTGGCAGGATCACCAATTAGTGTGGATTTATCAACAGGAGCCTTAAACATGCCAAGTACTGCAAGGATATGCGTGGAAATGAACCTCCTACATCATAATCCTGAAAGGGTATGGATTGGGAGTGGAGAAGATGATTTTTGGCAAAATATCCATTATGAAAATGTTCCTAGCTATTGTACAGAATGTTACAAACTTGGTCATGAGAAATCAAAATGCCTCTTTATGCAGTCCACCAACAACAATATCCCAAAAAACCTTTCCAAAAATAAAACTTCATCCCAAGTTACTTCAACATCTCAACCTCACCATGAACCATTCAATAAAACCTCTTATCAACCCCTTCCTTCAAAAACTTTCAAAATGTTAAAATCAGACCCAAGCTCATCTAGAACCTATCAACATATTCAAGCTTATCAAAATTCGTCTTCCTTTCCAAACAATATCCCTATGATGACCTGACTACAATCTTCTGAAAAATTTAACTCTACAGATCCTTATATGGATGCGCCTGTTTCTAAAGCTGATTCACATCAGTCAATTCAGGAAACTTGTGACTGCCTTGCTGTCGAAATGATAGAAGCCAAGTCAAGTCAGGCTACTACACCTATTGTCCAATCAAACATAGCTTCATCAGGTCAGTTAGGTCTAAACACTGACTTGCCTTAAAGACGTATAAGATTTTTGAAGAAAAGTGATTTATATGATGGATATTTTATAGCTGATCAGAAGGAGTCCGGTGGTTGCTCCGGTGAAAGGCATAACAAAAGCAACGAGGGAAATCAGGAACTCAATAAATAAATCGAGAATCTTGGAACAAATATTCCTCATGCAGTTAACCTTTTGGAAGAAGGAAACATGATAAAAGTCGGGGCAATTCCATCCATTCCAAATAATTCGGAAGTAACAAATGATCCTATTCACAAAATTTCAACTAATTCCAATGATTTGGTATCCAGACCACTTTTGTTGACCATTGAATCAAATGAGTTTGAAAATCTAAAAAATGATAAGGGCGAAAATAGCTCAGCAAAAAGTTCATAAGGTTTAATGAAAGAGTACTCAGTGTGTTGAAGAAAAATAATTGGAGATGTATCTAGTTGAATATTCAGGAACGGTTCAATAATCTCATGTTCATCAAATTGTTGGCAACCCTAATACGAAAAAAAGAAGCTATATTCATAATTTAATCCAACGAGATTCCATCATATTAATAGGAGATAAACTTGTTTTGCGTAATGATCTAGTTGAGACACCATCTTCTGGGGAAGACCATAAAAGTGATGAAGATATGAATCCTTTAGAGAATATTAGAACAAGTGTTGAGTTATCCCAAGTTAATCCTATTAGTGTTCAAATTCACGATGACCGCGACATTGAGTTATTCATGGATCTCCCCAAACTTGATTCATCATCTGTGGTGGATTCCAATTTTATCCCCAATGATGTATATTCTAGTATGAAAAATGGCAATTGGAATGTCGTCCGCAAGAGAATGCGTTTAAGAAATCATAGAAAGTAAATGTTTGTTTAGATTATTGTTTCTTTTTTGCAAGAGTCATGATTTAGCGTTTGTAAGTCCCCTTGGAGAGGATCTTTCTCCATCTATTAATAAAACATTTTTCTTTTGAGTTAAAAAAAATGTGTAATTTGAAAGGAATGACAATCATTTGATTTTTTCAAAATAAGGGTTGCGAAAAATAATTCTAATTCGATAAAGGAATGCCTTACAATACAAAGCATAAATTCTAGGATTCATTTCCTTATATTCTTTTGGAATCAGTTGTCCTTTAGATATTTAAGAACCCTAGTTGACCTTCAAACATTATTTTCTAATATTGATCCTCAGGGATTTAGTTTGAGTTTGCCAAAAGATCCTTAAGTTTATATAAGAATCTTTTCCTTAAAAATGGAATCCTCATTGGTGGTTTTTACAATAATGTTTTTCATAAACTCTTTTAAAAGGAAAATGATTTTCCCCAATATCATAATTTTGAAATTAAACGTTGCTTATTATTGAAACTCTCCAATCTTATGGAAAAATTGAATATGATACTCTTTTAAATATAGACTCCCTTTGATAACAATGGACTAAATTGCCTTGAAGATGTCACTTATACATCTTGACAGTTAAATTTGAGCTCCTAATGTTTTATAATTTTAGTTAGATCTATGTGGCCCAAGTGGTAGGTTGTAATTTTCTTAGATAATGGACATATATAGATCATGTAATTATACATTAGAAAAGAAAAAGGCAAACACACCAAGGATATCGCTATAAGAGATAAAGAGTTTGTGAAATTATTCACATATGTTTACGAATTTGATTTCTATCTTCAAAACCTTTAGTTGGGAAAATTATATGACTATATTTGGTTCAAAGTGTGTTATATTAATTATACTCTACCGGATTTTACACGCTCCTATGATTGTGAAATCTAGTGGATGCACGCATTTAAAATCCATTAAGGCCCCGTTTGGTTGTCCTAAAATTATAAATTGGCCCATTTATAAATTGATCCATTATTTGTGTTTAGTTTCATTAATGAAATGATTCATTAATTGTCCCATTTGAGCTCATGTGTAAAATCTGAAATTGGATTTTTCATAGAAAACGTGAAATCCATCGATTTGAAATAGGATGTTCCTCTCTCTCTCTATCCCTCCCTTCCCCCTCCTCCCTCTCTCTTAATTTGTTTTTATCTTGCTTTTTCCTTATAGAACCTTAACATGAATTTCAACTTACCGAACATTGCGTAAAATTGGATTTAAACCCATTTCAAATCCTCTCATTTATAATTAACTAATTCATAATGATCCAAATTACATAATCAAACAATTTTCCCAACCAAACAGGGCCTAAAATAATTGGATTTTAGAATGATATCTCTACACTTTCAAGAGGGTATACTTTTTACTGTTAGAGCCAAAAATTTCAAATTCTGTTAAAAATAATGAAATTATTGGGAGAACTAAATCACAAAAAGTGTTTATAAAGGAAGTTAAGGTACTTATACCATTCCTATAACTTCTAAAATAATTTTTCATTTAGTTCCTGAATTGTTTCAAACCAAGAACAACTAAAGTATCAACCATAATATAATAAAATTATCACCATAAAACAATATAGATGAAATCACAAGGAATAGTATTAAGATAATCCTCAAAGGAGTTTTCTACAATTAATAATTATTTAATTTAGGGTTATTTGAGTTTTGTCCCCCATTAGTTATGTTCATTTTATAATTAACCCTTAATGAAGCACAATTGTAGCATTAACCCTCATTTTAACTTTTAACAACAATTTTTGAATTTTTTTGATATTTTTAGCAACACTTTTTTTGCAAAAAAGTGTCGCTAAATAGATTTTAATTGGAGGTTAATCACTAAACGAACAAAACTAATGGAGCTCAAAACCCAAATAAACCTTTGATATCTTTACAAGAATACGAATTTGGCATAGGAGTAGGAAAAGATTTATTTTTGTTTTCAACGGTTATAATAATTTATAATTATGTGAAATGTCATTAATGTACCAAAATAAAGTTTAGGATCACGTTGAATCACCTAATTAATACACTAGAGTCGAGTATAAATTTGTGTATGAGACCAATCACGACCTTAATGGTAATCAAATGACAAAAAGCATGGTTTGTGATAAAAGATTTCGTTACAAATGAGAAAATATTATAAACAATTTTTTTTCACACATATTTAAGAACATGGAATTCTATAGAATTAGTAACTACGTTTGATTGAAAGATACATTTAGTGTAAAAACATACGAGGTTTAACAAAAGATGTGTGTAAATTGAAAAACATTATATAAACTTGTGTAAGTTTCCCACCAATGCTGTTTTAAGAGTACTATTGTGTTTTCTTGATTAGTATACATACCTTATGGTTATTAAGAGTAATTTTATATATTGATTTCCTTTATACACTAGTAGTGAATTAGATGTAAAGGAATAAAATATTATATATATTTTTTAAAAGTATGAGGCAATGATATGCCTAAAAGATTATATGCTCATTTTTTATACAAAAATTAGTCAGCTGACATGGACCAGTTATATGAAAACATGTGTCATCTAGCGTGGCACAAGTTCAAATGTACCGATTTACTTAGAGTACCGAACTACTCTACGTACCGAGCTACCGAGCATATCGAGCAACTTGTTGGGATGACTAAACGAACAAGACAGATTCAATGTTTATTGTATTACAGTCATTCTCTAACATGTACGGATGAATACACCTATTCAATAAAGGCGTATTATTCATTCACAATGATAGCCCAAGGGCTATAAATACATTATAAACCCCTCATTGCAGGGTAAGCAATCATAAGCGAACATAATCAAAATCAAGGCAAGACATCTAGTAGTACAAAATAGTGGATGTAGGCCATTTTTCTTAAGGCTGAACCACTTTAAAAATCTCTTATCTTATTTCGTTATTCAAATTTATCTGTGATTAATTAATTAGATAAAATCTAGTTTTTTACATCAACAGATTGGCGTCGTATGTGGGAACGACTATACGTAGCATTTTTCACTAAAAAACTCATCATAAATGGTTGATATTCTAGAATCTAGCAATAGGAATAATGAAGGGAATCTACCTAACCCTTCCATGCCTCCAAATGCAAACTATATCATTGGAATCTTGGCAAGCTTAGGCAGGGGACAAACGGCTATGCAGGAAACTATGCGACAGTTCATTCAAACTGTTCAAAATGGAGCGTCTGCACAGTCAGGTCAACGAAGTGTTCAAGGGAGAATGCGTCCACCATCTTCGTCACATCAACGGTCTAGGACAAGATGTAGACATACTGGAAATTCTCCATTCAGATAATTTAAGCGATCGATCTTAACGCCCTGGTTCAACTTCCCCTATAAGAATTCCAAATTCACAGGAAAACGTTACTCTAATGCAAGAATGACCAAGTTCTCTAGAAAGGTTGAGAAGAGCCTCACCCTTTGACCGTTTGGGTCCCAGGAGGAATATAAATCCTCTTCGGTTTGCGTCGATAAATTCTTAATAACCAAATAATTTAAGGGAAGGCTCAGCCCAATCACATCCAAATCCCAAACCTGTAGCTCGCATAGAAAGATCCCAAGAGGATAACTCTGCGCGATTTGTCGCTCGCGCAAACATAAATAAATTCGAAGCTAGAAATGACGCATGGTAAGGATCTATTCAAAGATTGGAAGACAGGTTAAGGGAGATGGATAAGGCTAAAAATCCTCACCAAAGAACCTTTATCAAAGGATCTCCATTTGTACAGGTAATTGTGGACTTTCCCACACCATCAAAGTTTAAGGCTTCTGTGGTCACACCGAAGTACGATGGAAAAACCGATCTTGTTCTCCACATAGAATAGTACCAAGCTACAACAGATATTTATGCAGTCCCCAATGAAATGAGGTGCAGGGCATTCTCAGGAACCATTACCGGATCTGCTTAGATGTGGTACAACAACCTTCCTCGGGGGAAGATTTCAACCTTCAGTCAACTAGCAGAGCTCTTTATCGAAAACTTCTATTTTGGTGAAAACTCGGTTAAAGTGGTAGCACATCTGTTTAGTGTTAGGAAAAATCAGGAGAAAGTAATAGGGACTATATCACTCGTTTTAACAACGAGAAACTTGAGGTCATAGATTATGAGGAAAAAATGGCCATTACATCTCTCATGAGTGGTCTTTTACTAGAGAAGTTGTACTACACCTTATCCAAGGATACCCCAAAATCCATTGCTAAATTGAGGGCTAAAGCATCCAAAATTATGAACGCCGAAGAAGCTATTGCTGCGAAGAAGAATGCTGGGGCAAAGGTGGAAGATAAAGCTGAAGGCAAGTCAGAAAAGAAAGATCACAAGAATAACGGTGGGAGCAAGCATTCGAAGGGCAAACAAACGTTGGATCACTTACGCAAGTATATAAATTATACACCTTTAAAGGCGGATATAAACCATGTTCTGGAGGAAATTAAGAACAACGAAGAATTGAATTGGCCAGAAAAGCTGAGGACAGCTCCCGAAATGAGGGACAAATCCAAGTATTGCGAGTTCCATAAGGATCATGGTCACACAACCAAGAAGTGTGTAGCTCTCTAAAATGAGATGGAGGCACTCATTCAACATGGAAAGTTGAACAGGTATGTTGATCGTCAGAATGGTGGGAATACCAACAATAGAGTTCGGTAAAGGTTTAAATCTCCTTGCCAACCAAGAGACGATAAGAAAAGGGATCATAAAGATGATCTCAAAAATGACCCCGATCTCCCAAAAAGTCCAAGATAGCCTGAGCATGAGGTATTTTCAATTCCTTTTGGTTCATTCGATTGTAACATGATTACAGGTGGAGACACAGGAGGGGGTGATCATACTGCTAAAAGAAAAGATCACCTCAATGAGGCCCAAGCTTGTTTCTATATACAACGGATAAATCTAGCAGAAGAAAATTTCCCGGGGAATATTAATAAAGATAAGCTGGTCATTGGTTTTTCTAAAAATGATCTGGAAGGCATTTTGTATCCTCATGATAATCCTCTGGTGATTAAAATGAGAATGAAGGATGTAATCATTTCAAGAGTGCTTATGGATAATAGTAGCTCACCAGACATCATATTCCACCCTTGCTTTGATAGTTTGGACTTAAAACTTGGTCAGTCGGAGCCGTATCATAGGCCCCTCATTGGATTTTTAGGAGAAATTTTTTTTCCATTTGGAACGATCAAGTTAGACATATTGATTGGTCCCTGGACAACTTGTAGATCAGAGAAGCTACGCTTCCTCGTGATGGATAAAAATGTACAATCAGCCTACAATATAATCATAGGGAGATTAGGATTAAAAACGTTTAAAACAGTTCCATCCACTTTACATCAGTGTTTAAAGTTTTTAACCAAATTTGGGGTTGGAATTGTGAAGGATGATAAAAAAGTAGCTCGAGAATGCTATTACTCATCTGCGGAGCAAGAAGAATTGGAGAATGCTAGGAAGAAAACAACCACTTATCATGTGGATGAATCTGATGAGTCTCAGATTGAAACCTTAAATCTAAGAGATGAAACGAAACTCGTTAAAGGCCAAGTCATGGAGGCAGCAGAAAATATCATTCTGGATGAAGAGCATCCAAAAAGAACAACTCATATTGGTGCTTCACTTCATCCAATATTGAAGCAAGAGTTGGTGGTATTTTTGAGACATAAAAAATGGGTATTTACGTGGAGTCATGATGATATGACGGGGATAGACCCAACCTTCTTATATCATGAGCTCAATATCAACAAGGAAATCAAACCAGTGAAGCAAAGACGAAGAGTCTTTAGTCCGGAGAAGAACTAGGCTATTCAAGAGGAAGTGGAAAAGGTGCAAAAAGCTTTTTTCATCGAAGACGTAAAATATCCTAATTGGTTGGATAATATCGTGATGGTTAAGAAGAAGAACAATAAGTGGAGAATGTGTGTGGACTTCATATACCTGAATAAAGCATGCCCAAAAGATCATTTCCCTCTGTCCAAGATAGATCAGCTGGTACATGTAACTTCGGGGCATGAGCTATTAAGCTTTATGGATGCCTATTCTGGATATAATTAAATTAAAATAAAACTAGAAGATAGGGAAAGTACCTCTTTCATTACCCCACGAGGAACATACTGTTACAATGTTATGACTTTTGGTCTTAAAAATGTAGGTGCTACATATCAGCGGTTGGTAAACAAGGTGTTTTCAGAGAAAATGGTAAAAATACGGAGGTTTACGTCGATGACATGTTGACTAAAATCCAGAAAGCTAGTAATCATATATCTTATTTAAACCAAACATTTGATCAGTTGGAGAAGTACCAGATGAAGTTGAACCCGACCAAGTGCATTTTTGGAATACAAGAAGGCATGTTCCTCAGGTACATTGTGAATCAAAGAGGTATTGAAGCAAATCCGGATCAGATAAAAGCCTTACTGGAGTTACAATCTCTAACCACCAAGAAGGAAGTGCAAAGCTTTACAGGACATGTTGCAGCTCTCAATATATTCGTCTCCCGAGCAACTGGTAGATGTCTTCCATTCTTCAAAGTGTTCAGAAAGACCTTTGAGTGGAACGATGAGTGTGAGCAGGCAGTTTTAGAGTTGATGAGAAACTTGGAGATGCCTTCTTTATTATCCAGGCCAGTAGTGGGGGAAAAATTATACTTGTACTTAGCTGTTTCAGAAAGTGCAGTCAATTCGGCCTTGATAAGAATAGAAGGCGGGGTGCAAAAGTTAGTTTATTATACTAGCAAGGCATTCAGGGGAGAAGAAATTAGGTATCCAAAAACGGGAGAAGTTGGCATTAGCATTAATTAAATCGAGCAGGAGAATGAAACCATATTTTTAAGCCCATATAATAGTGGTATACACTGACATGCCACTCAGACAGGCTTTACATAAGCCATAAAAGTCTACAAGATTTATGTATTGGGCAGTGGAGTTAAGGAATACGACATTATCTATGAGACGAGATCCTATCTCAAAGGATAGGAAGTGGAATATTTCATTACGGATTTTATTGCCGCGCAACTAAAGGATGCAAAAGAACCAACAAAAAATGTCCCTAATCAACTCCTAGTAGCAGAATCGCCAGAAGGGATGGCCGCCGATCAACTATAATCTTCTGGCAAGGGACAAGAGTTGAAGGAGAAGTATGAAGAAAGGAAGGACAAGATATTTCACCAGGGGATTTTATCAGACCAAGGGTTTGATGATAATATCCCTATATGGAATTTATATGTTAATGGTTCTTTATGTGCCATAGGTTGCGAAGCTGGAATTATTTTCAACAGTCTAGATAGTTAAGACATAGAATATGCTTTGCGTTTCCAATTCCAGGCTTTCAATAGTGAAGGTGAGTATAGATCTGTGATTGTAGGCCTCAACTTATCTAAATCATTGAATGCAGAGAAAGTTGCAGTGTTTAGTGATTCACAATTGGTGGTGAATCAGATACTAAGTCTTTATGCAGCAAAAGGGGAGTTCATGTCACGATACTTTATTAAAGCTCTGGAGATTGTAGCCAATGCTGCAGCTATTCAGGTGATTAGAATACCTAGACTGGAGAAAGCGAGGGAAGATGCACCTGCTCTATTAGGCTCAGCTACTTGCACCGAGATACAAAGAACAATTCCCCTTGAAGTACTTGCAAGCATAAGTAATGACGAAGACTTGATGGTGAATTTTATCTCCTTGGATATGTGACGATCCTGGATGGATCCCATCATAGCTTATATTGAAGAATAAACTTTACCAGTCGACATACTTGCAGCCAAAAGTTTGAAGTTTAAAGATGCGAAGTATGTTTTGAATAATGGAGTCTTATACAGGAGAGGTGTGATAGCTGGTTTGCAAATGTGTGTTCACTTAGCAGAAGTTCAAGACCTGATAGAGGAAACCCATGAGGGATCTTGTGGATCTCACGTAGCAGGTCGAACTCTTTTACAGAGAATAAATACGTAGGGGTATTACTGGCCAATGATGCGCGTTGATTGTACAGCTTATGTCAAATTATGTGACAAGTGTCAGTAATTTTCTACTATACTAAGAACTCCTCCAACGCTATTAACACCATTAACTTAACCTTGGCCATTCTCTATGTGGGGAATAGATTTAGTTGGGCCTCTACCAACTACAAGAGGACGATTCAAATATCTGGTAATAGTTGTTGATTACTTCACTAAGTGGGTGGAAATTGAACCTTTAATCGATATGGCCTATGAAAGGGTCTATCAATTCATTTGGAAGAATATTATTTGCAGATATGGTCTTCCCTATGCCTTTATCACCGATCATGGTACCCAATTTTACAATGATAAATTCACGGCATACTGTCTACAGTCCAACATTCAAAAGATCCATTCTGCTCTAGGTCATCTCCAAAGTAATGGGAAAATCGAGGTAATGAACAAAACTCTACTGAATGGGTTTAAGAAGATATTAGATGATGCTAAAGGGAATTGGATCAACGAGTTGTACTCGTGTTATGGTCTTATCGAATAACACCTCGAACAGAAACTGGGGAATCTCCTTACTTATTGGCTTTTGGGAGTGAAGCAGTGATACCTGCCGAACTTGGATTACCTACTCATAGGGAGCTTACCTTTAATTCCGCGGTAAGTGATTTGATGAGATGCTTGGACTTGGACATGCTCGAAGAAGTCAAAGAAGATGCAGCGATCCGAAATGCAGTTTATCAGCAATGGACTGCCATGTTCTACAATAAAAGGGTCAAGAAATATGATCTCAAGGAAGGCGATTACGTGCTTAAGAAAGTAATTCAAAAGCAAAATAAGTTAGAGGCCAATTTGTATGGTCCCTATCATATCACAACTGTTGTTCGACCTGGCACTTACAAAATAGATACTCTTGAAGGGGAAGAATTGAAAAATTCATAGAATGCAGAGCACCTGTGTAAATACTACCAGTAATGTAACTGCCTATGTACCAATTATTTCAGTATGTATAAAATTATGATTTCCTCTTTTTTTTTGGATTACTAGTGCTACACACTACACTGAGCCACACACAAATATTTTCCATCAACTACAAGTTGGTCGGCATCAGCAAAGTTGGTCGGCATCAGCATAAACACCAACAAAGTTGGTCGACGTCAACAACCACTAACTAAAAGTTAGTTGGCATCAACTTGCATACCAACAACGTTGGTAAAGAAATTGAGCAAGGTAAGGCCTATTTGATTATGGGTGACCCAAGAGGCATCTAAACTAGGCAAGAAGATGGGTAAAATATCCACTACTTAGGCACCAGGGCAATTATTTACTTAAATAATTATCACAATTAAGCAGGAACTTGGGATAAAAATAATTCCATTGCTTTGGCACTTATGGGGAAAAAGTTCCATTGTCTAGGCAATCAAATCAACAAAGGGCAAATTGTCCATTCAAATACATATATATTCAATGATTTTTAAGCAACATTGTTGTAGTTGATCTCATGTTATGAACAAAGATTGGCAAAATAAATATCATACAATTATTTTATTTCTAAGGAAACAAAACTATGATTTACAAAATTATGATTTTTCTTCATTACCAATTACTAACTAAATACAAATAGCCT
Source organism: Sambucus nigra (assembly GCA_949130495.1). Lineage (NCBI taxonomy): Eukaryota > Viridiplantae > Streptophyta > Magnoliopsida > Dipsacales > Adoxaceae > Sambucus > Sambucus nigra. The sequence continues at coordinate 593,790,759 of OX422208.1, forward strand.
ATTCTATTGGTTTCTTTCCTTAAGATTTAGATACAAGATCTATTCCAGCTGGAAGGTCATCTAGAGAAAAAGAAGAATTGATAAAGTTCAAATCCGACAGCATTCTGGTATTATTCATACTCGTTCGGTCAAGAAAATGGGGAGGTCGGGATATCTCAAATTCTTTGTGAAGACTGTAATCACCAAGGTATTTGGAAATAAAGCACTGAGGAATAGAGATGAGTGGAATCCAGCTAACATCTAGCTGGAACGGTGGTACTGGCAGATTAAGAAACCCGGGCTCATACCAATCCCATAGCTCCGTTCCTTGTTCAACTTTCATTACAGTTAAAGCATTCAACCATCCCTGTTTGTACCCTTAATTGTTTGTCAGTTTGAATCTAGCATCAAGATGGTATAAAGCTTCATTATATCCTTCCATCCAAAACTCTATGGGTTGCTTGTGAAACTGATTAGTTAACCATTCAACATGTTGATGAAGCCTTTTCACCACACTTTCTTTATTCTACAACGCAGAACTCTGATTGGAAAGTTGCTCGGTAAGAGTTTGAATTTTTTGGAACATCTCAGCCAGAGGTTAATTTTTTTCCTTCAGTTGAGCATCTTGATTTTCTAAAGCTTATTGAGTTCTAGTGTCTTCAATGCTACACCGGTTAGCTCTTGTTCTACCCCGGGAAGTGAATTTAGGTCTGTCTCTTTTCAAAGCTTCTAATTCTTCTCTTAATGAAGCATTATCAGTCTTCAAAGAGGAAAAACCTTAATCGTCAACTGGGACCAGAGCTACAGAGGAAGAAGAAGATTTTAGTTATCTAAGTTCTTCTCTTAAAGCAATATTGTCTTCCTCCAGCAACTTAGCAATGTTTCAATGTTCTTCTTCAAATTCAAGTTTTATCACACTCTCTCTTTTATTGTGGGACAAGATAAATTTTTCATAACCCCGATCAGCTCTCAACTGTTGGTACTTCTTCTCATAACCTTCATGAAGAAGAGCAATGGTTTCCTTGTATTGAAGTTGAAGTTCGTCAATCATTTCGTTATAAGCTACGTTATTTGATACTGCCCGATCAATTAAACATTTTAAATACTAGTAAGCCTCAATTGCTCATTTAGAGGCATCCGATCCAAGAATATCAATTATTTATGTTTCAGTGAGATCTGCACGACTAGGTTTGAAGTAATCCGTATATTTCTTCATCAACTCTATATCATGAGATGACAATAGTTCCATCCTGGCAATAAACTAGCAAGGAAAAGTAAAAACAAATCAACAACAACACAACTATATTGAACAGTAAAGGATAAAGTCAGAATAAGTAACAAGTCCATTTTATTAATCATAATAGATGGTGGTACAACCAAAATTACAAAATAAAGGGAAGACATAGGAAAGAAAAAAATTATCGAACAACATTACACCTTCTCCTTATTCCCCACTACATGTTCAACTAATTTAGAAGAAGGAATTAGTGTCTGAAGTAGCTAGGAGGATTGAGGGATAGTTGCAGCAGGAGTTTGTTCTACTATCATCAAAGAAGATTCATCAGATCCAGTTTCATCTTCTTCTTCTTCTTCTTCTTCAATAGCAGGAGGAGGGCCGTGAACATATTTTTTAAATAATTCTGAGTCTTCAGCAACGTTCAACTCTTTCAATGCTGTAACCCATACACGTATAAAGAACTTCAAACTAGCATACTCAATTTGAGCAGAGGCAGCAGTCAAAGCATTGTTCCACCCGTTGTCGCAGAAAGAGCTGAAGGACTTATTCATAGCAGACCTCCTCTTTGTCCTTTCTGAAGAAGTATTCTCTCTAAGTTAATCTTTAATATATTTTCCTTTCTGTTCAAGCTCTTTCTTACGCCGTTCAGCCTCTTCAAGCCTGCACTCAGTTTCTTCCTTGCTAGTAATGGCAACCTTCAATTTCTCCTCTGCCTCCTTGGAAACATCCACAACTCTCTGTCGAGCTAGATCAGCCTCCTTCGCAGCATCCACAACTTTTTATTGAGCTATCTCAGTAGCCTTGATTTTATTTTCCCAAGCAGTGTTATCATCCTCATAATTTTACCAATACTCTTACAAAGATTTTGATAACCCTATAAGGACTTTTTCTACTTCACTGTAAAAGGAAGCAACTTTGATAGCTTCATCCTTCTCCAAGATATTATTGAAATACACCAAAAACTGCAAGAAGAAGAGAAACTCAAGTTAGAATATGAAAATGGAAAGCATAAATGAAATGACAGGTATAATAACACTTACTGATGCAAGATGTTGGGTTGTCAAGTCAGTGACTCCCCCCCCCCCCCCCCCAAGGAGTAGAAGTCTCAAAAGCTCTGTGATTAGGAAGATTTCCAGACCAGATCAATTTCTTAGCCAAGGCAGGAATAATGAATGCTGGAGGACCAACTCTCAAATAAGGTATATCAACCCAGTAGGTTGAGCAATAACATCAATGGTCTTCTCAACAAGACACCTTCTCAATATTTTCAAAGGAGCAACCTCTTCAATAAAAGGTTCTGTCTTTTTTTGAATAACAGCAGCCCCTTCAATCAAAGGTGCTACCTCTTTTAGAGCAACAGGGGGAATCTTGATAACCTCCTTGACAAATGTAATTGCTCCCCCAGATGGATCAATATCCTTTTTCTTAGTACCAGATGGGACATCTTCTTTATTCTTCTTCGCCCCATCAGTACCAGGGACAATCTTGGCAAATAGATCAGGCATTCTTATCTTTTTTATCATCAAATCAGCAATAGAGGTAGACAAATCAGAAGAAGACTCTTCAACAGCTGAAGAAGATGATGATCTTTCTCAAGATTAATCACCAAAGGATGGGTAGTAGGATGAGCAATGAAAAAGGAACTGGTGTTCTTATATTGTAATAAATAGGAAATAGCTCTCACGTGCTCCCCGACAACTGACTGATGCAAACCCCAGATAAACTTCAAATCTTTTATATTGATATCACTCTCTTTCGGGGGTTTTCTTTTATTGTCAATTGAAAACCAAAATTAAAAAGTAAAAGTTAGTGATGCATTTTATCAAACAAAAATAGAGCTAGTTTGAAAAACAAACAACCTATCCCATTGCCATAAGGTGGACATCTGGGACCTTGGTACATGTCTTTCCCCTTTAATGAGAGATGTTGCCAATTTTTCATCATAACCCTATATTCAAAATAATCTCTATTGGAATCAGGGAGATTGACCACTAAGGCTCTGTTAGAATACCTAGTTTTTAAATAAAAATTAGTATCACTAGTGACCCATTTATAACAAAATATAATTTTAGGAATCCCAAGATGAGTTTCGTGAATTTGATTCAGCCTATGTACGCCATTAACTACCCTCCATGTATTTGGAACTACTTTTGCAGGTACAATATCGAAATATTAGCAGAATTCCAAACACGGGGGATTAGGCGAGAAATAAAAACCACAATCTGCTACAAATATAGAGGGAAACCAGTGTCCTTCACCTAAAGAAAATAAATCAGAAGGACAATCAGGTTCTTCTAAGACAACCTAAGAAGGAATTTCAAAATCGGCTCTAAACTTATCTAACGACTCGATAAGGTAAACCACGATGACTAAAACAAAGAAAGTAGAAGGAAGGAATAAATTATTACAGAAAATTAAGAAGTCAGCTAAGGCAGATGACAGAAAGAACGATCGTAAGAAGAAAAGCGAGAAAACAAAGAGTTTGGGAATCTAGATGACAAAAAGTAGAAGGCAGCCGGATTTTATCGCCTTTATATACATTGCCTTAAAAAACGAGAAAAGTAATGATCACAAGTGACAACGGTTGTGTTTCCGACAACTAATTAAGGGAAAAAGATGCAAGTAACCAAGCGTTCACCAAAAATTCAAAATATTTACAAATTTTCCATTTCGGAAAACTGTTACGCAAAGTGGAAAATTTTTACAAGTATTGGAGGTCTGTAATTACGCTAGACATGAAAAATGTGTCCGAGCAACTTTTGTGTAAAATGTTCCACACTCTCACATCCAATATCAACTTTGAAACATTGGGGGCTTCTGTTGATACAAAAATTAGTCACCTGACATAGACCTGTTATATGAAGACATGTGTTATCCAGTGTGGAACAAGTTCAAATGTACCGAGCTACTTAGAGTATCGAGATACTCCACATACCGAGATGCCGATCATATCGATAAACTTATTTGGAAAACTAAACGACCAAGACAAATTCAATGTTTATTGTATTACAGTCACTCCCTATCATGTACGGATGAATACGCCTATTCAATAAAGGCGTATTATTCATTCATATTGACAACCCAAGGGGTATAAATACATTGTAAACCCCTCATTGCAGGGTAAGAAATAATAAGGGAACATAATCGAGATCAAGGAAAGACATCCAGTAATATAAAATAGTGGATGTAGGCCATTTTCCTTAAGACTGAAACACTTTAAAAATATCTTATCTTATTTCTTTATTCATATTTTTCTGTGATTAATTAGATAAAATATAGTTTTTTACATCGACACTCTTATATTTTATAACTATTGATTTAAATATGATCAATAATTAGAAATTTTACTAGATGTTTGGAATTTAGTCAATGTTCTAAAAAACGCGGGGCGTGATCGAGGCGTGGGGGCTAAGCCTTAAGCCTTAGAAGCCTAGGCGGGACTTAGATGTAAAAAGGCGTGAAAAGGCATTTAGGCCTTCTTAATATATTTTAATATTTTTTAACCATAACAAGGCTATTAAAATACTAAAATTGTACATATCATAAAAATATGTCTTAATATATGCAAACTAAAATACTATTTGATTATTTTGGATAAGATAATGGTCCAGTTTATAAAAAAATTCTTTAAAAGGCGATATCGTTTCACTAAAGCATTGTTGTTGTTTTTTTAAAAAGTGCAATTAAGGGTTATACTAAGAATTAGGCGTAAAAAGTGTAAGGCGGGGCGTTTCTCCTAAGCCTCAAGCCTAAGCGTGTTTTTTAGAACAATGAGTTTAGTGTTAATTAAGTATGCTTATTTTGTCTTAGTGACCAAAATTATGAAGGAGTGAGAAACACTCTATTATTATTTACTATGAAAATTTAAGTGTGCGGCATGCTTTGAGGCTACAATTTATGGATTATATCTACAAAAATTTATTTCAGCATTTGGAGTTGGCGACATTATTACCAATTCGCTAAAGTAATATGATAATGTTGTTCCAATCTTCTCTATAATCAATTGATGTGTATTTTAAAGGGGTTAGGCACATTAAGATATAATACTTATATGTCAATGAAAAAGTTTTATAAAAAAGAGTGTCAATTGATCACATTAACACAAGTGTTAACATAGCATATCCATCAATAAATGGGCCATTACAAAAATTTAATCATGAATCATGCTTAAGATATGGATCTTGAGTAAAGAAAATTAAATATAAGTGTTGTAGATTGGTTGGTGATTATTTATTTGAAAATATATTTTATATCAATGAAGGTGTATTGTGAACATTAAGTTCTTTTCTTGCAATATTAGTTTACATGCATGTGAAATGATGAATGTGGTAGAAATAATCTTTTATAAGATAATTATTAGATCATAATGATAACCATTTTCGACCTTCTTAAATAAATTGTAAATGATGAAGTACAGACTAGGAACCATCATCTTGAATTAAAATAGAACCGTTGTGACTCACATTAATATTTTATTTGAATGAGGTGTTTATGAAAAATCATTTAAGGATGACTCAAAACTTATTACGCACCTTATGAGAAATAAGGACCAAGTGAAAGACTTTTAAATTATTTAAGTTATAATAATCCCTTAATATGGTCCTTTATTAAATAATAATAAGCATAATTTTTGGTTAATGATAGTGTACTACTGATACTAAGAGTCAATATTATTTAAGATGGTTTATCAAAGTATATCTTTGATTAATTAAGGATTTAAAAACCCTTCTATATTTACTATGATAAATGGTTCAAATTTAGTGATTATTGGAGATTTGAATTATTTTTTTGCATATAAATAAGTGGTTTATTTCTATCATTCAAACAATCTGAAAGTAAACATAATGAAGTTATAGGCTAAGGGAGAGAAATTCAAATATCTCTCAGAGGGATTTAATTGTGTTGAAGAAAATAGGAGGGACCAAATCCAAAGTGGTAGGATTTAAGGATTATTTAATTTCTCACTTATTCTTAAGAACGATAATAGCATTATCAATATAAGTGTGTTTGATATCTTATATAGATTAAACTATGATTTTCATAATGATTTCAAATCATATGATATAAAGAACAATTATGTAACTAATTAATAGATTTATGCTTTATATTATTGAACCAAGCTTAATTGTTTATTAGGAATTCTTTAATAGAAGTATGATTTACACCTTATATTTCTTACTTTTTTTTATGAAATGTGATTTAATTAGAACAAGGCAAAAGCCCAAAAATATGTACAAATAGTCCAAACAAAGGCCACAAGGCCAGACTAACCCAACCCAAAAACAAGTGGCAACATATTATCGAAACAAGGCAAGCATGCCCAATAAAAGGCAATAATCTTCCAAAACAAGGCACACAGGCCCAAAAAAATAATAATACAAGCCTAACCCAAACCAAGTACAACACATAAAGGCTCAAAACTAAACTCATGCCCATACCCAAACCCATTATCCACGCATTAACAAATTCATGAATTCTCTAGAAGAATAATTTAGAAGAAAATGTGTGTTACCCATCGCCTGGCAACCCATTTAGCAAAAAATACACACTAACCAAGGAGATCCCACTATCTCAAAGAAAAACTACGGATAATACAAAACTATTAAACTCAAATCAAACGATAGAAGAGAGAGAAGCTTTATAATAAGACTTTATCTTCTCTAAAACAATTATCCTTATAGACCACAAAAGTTCAAGACAATAACAAAAAAAATCAGAAAAATGACCCTCACAAACCACCATAGCCAAGAATAAACTCAATCACAAACACCATAAAAGTCAAGAGAAAAAATATCAATAAAGCCCAGAAAATCTCAAGAAAACCAAAACCTGAGAAACCCACTTAAACCAACATCCATACATACTAACTTAACACCAGAATTAAGGAGAACCAAGAGATAGCATGCATTCCACACTCCTCACTATCAAGAAGAACCGAAAATCACTGTGAAGAAAAACCCAAATCCGAAAAAAACATATACCATTAGCAAGGTTCTAAAAAATGCGGGGCGTGATTGAGGCGTGGAGGCCAAGCCTTAAGCCTTAGAAGCCTAGGAGGGCCTAGGCGTAAAAAGACGTGAAAGGGCATTAAGGCCTTCTTAATATATTTTAATATTTTTTAACCATAACCAGGTTTTTAAAATAGAAATATTGCACATATCATAAAAATATGCCTGAATATATGCAAATTAAAATACTATCTGATTATTTTGGATAAGATAATGGTCCGGTTTGTAAAAAAAATTCTTTAAAAGGCGACATAGTTTCACTAAGGCATTGTTGTTTTTAGAAAAAAGTGCACCGTAAGGGTTTTACCAAGAATAAGGCGTGAAAAGCGTAAGGTGAGGCGTTTCTCCTAAGCCTTAAGCCTAGGCGGAGCCTAGGTGAGTTTTTTAAAACAGTGACCATTAGATTTGAACCACAAACTCGACATGCAAAACATCCACAACCCGTAAGGATTTTCTTTGCACAAGGATCAAGAGTTATAGATCAATTCAAAATCAGATGAACATAACACCAACCCATGAGAAAAGGAGCTTAAACCTTCTAAGGACTCAACAATCAAGCACATCAGCACTAAATCTAGATGGGAACTCAACATGCATCACAAACAAAGGGTAAAAGCACCAGTTTTGAGTATAACTCTCTTATTCAGCTAAGTAGACAATCACTTATCTCCCAACTTCTACATATATTTTAATTTTCCACATTATTCTTGATATTCTTCTATCTGTATATACTCTCCTGTATCATCTTTTTATTTTGGAAAAATGCTATCAACAGCGAGATGAGTGTTATTAAACGTCTTGTCATTTCTCGCCTTCTAAATGTTGTACATAGTAATAGATAGTGATAAATTTTTCTTTAAAATTTACACTTTTTGTTGTTATTGTTTATGAGACCACTTCTTCCTAAAAATTTATGTTATTGCTACTAATGTGCTGCGACTTAAAAAGTGTTTTTAATGCGTGATAATATCAACTCAAGTCTAAGTCGGTCAAGTAATACCCTGATAAACTAGGTATCGAACACATGGAATAGCACGAAAGATCATGACGATAAATAGGGAAGATGCGTAACCCGACGAATGACTCAGAAAAAGAAAGGAAAAGATGATGTTTTTTGTGATTATATCTATCAACTAACAGTACACCAAAAACAACAATCTGACACAGTTAAAATCTGTGCCAGATCAAATCTGGCATGTTATTAAACTGTGCCAGAATTAGGTGTTCCAAAATGGTCATTTTTCTAGCACGGTTTAAAAGTGTGTCAAATTTAGTTAAACAGAAACACTTCTGGTACACTTTTGGCACAGTTTATAACTGTGCACTACACCAAAATGGGAGATTTGTGAGTTCTGCTAGCACTCACAAATGACCTTTATAACTGCTATTTATTGTCATAATTTAGGGGGTGACAAAAAAATTATAACTCCTAACAGCAGTCACAAATTTTTATACCCCTAGGGGTTATGACTGGTGACCCCAATTTGTAACTACTATTTGTAACTGCTGTCAGCAGTTGCGAATATTAGATCCATAACCGCTGACAGCAATTACGAATCTTATATTTGAGATTGCTGTTAGCAGTTACAAAATTGATAGAAGTGACAAATTTGTGACTGCTATTAGCAGTTACATAATTAAATTTGTTAAATATGGTAAGAGATATTACAAATATCTTTATATTTTCACAAAATGATGAAATAATGAAAGTAAAATAAATATCATGATAACAAGTCTAAAATTTTTGACAATATTTCATTTATATTTTTTATATTCCAAATATCCACTACACATAAAACTTTTTTAAATTTAATTTAACATCAAACAACCCCTTCGTGGGCGCTAAGTACGAAATGAACATAGAATAAAAAATAAACTAAAAAAAATAATGGCACAACACTTAGATGATATAAAATATCATGAACATGTAACAAATCATTCTAAATCCACATGGTGGATATGCTTCGCGAAGTCTAGGTATATCAGTCGTAGGGGGTATTAATGCGGTCACATCCTCCCTCGTGTACTCGAAGTATGCCTGTTGAGAAAGTTCAATTGACTTAAATTTTTTGAATACGGTGCCTTGGTATCCATTGACTTATGCTTGTGATGCTTTCCATGAAGTGTAAAAACTGGATTTAGTCCTTTGAATACTATGTATGCTGGGTATGCCATGTGTATGCCTGCAAATAATAAAATGTAATTATATTAATTATAATAAAGAATGTGGGGCACAATATCGAAACAAAATATCAAAACAGATCGATGATTATATACATATATTGTTGAACCGCTGACTGTGTTTAAAAAATTCTTACACAGACACATGTGCTAATTTCTAATCAATTTGTCTCATATCAGATTACGACTCCTACACAAAAGTAACACAACACTTCCCATTGTCAATGTGAGAGTGATCTTTTATGGTTGAGTTATTCATTTAACTCTTAGACATGTATATAATCTTGTAGATAGTATAGGGGCAGCCATTGTAGAAGTCACATTCTTAATGAAATAGAATTCAATCTTAATTATAAGAGCCAAGAGGCGTGTTCTTACATAATAACCACCTGAATTTGATCAACTAAACCAGCAACTCTTCTCCAATTAGTTACACATAATATTCCTGTTATAATAATTAATTAAGATATTATATCCACGGATGTTCTCTTGCGTGGGAACTTTATGAACTACAAACATATGATTTCCTAATCTTACGTTAATAAGACAACATGAAACTCATAACATTAATGAACTGTTGACATAATTCTGCAACCCTGTAGGAAAAAGTAGGCTAAAGTGCAAATAAAAATAAATAATTGAACACCGACCTTTCAATGTTTTGCAAGAAACTTCCCTGAACTCTTATTGGTTCAAGAAACCCTCCACTAGTGTTACATTTTTCTTTCATATAAAAAGAAAGCACAATATCAAATTCAGAAAAACATTGTGCATAACAAAGGTCATTCTGATTTCAACAAGTAACAATAAATAAATAAATGTTGCGCACACTACTTGATATGTCCGTAATTTTATGAAGTATACATCTTCTTCTACATTCAATAAGCCCGATTTAAATTAATCTGTCTCAAGATCCACGGTGATCTCATTTCTTCTTTCGTTTTCCTTCTGGATAAGTTATTTGAAACACTCTACGTGAATAGTCCCTAATGCAATTGCTATTCACATTTCCTTTTCCATCGAAAGTTATTTTCATTAAATTAGTAATATGGTATATGTCGGTGTGAGGAATGCCAAGTCACATTATATCCATAATATAATAATACATCAATGTCCATGTGGAATAAGATGAATGAAAGGATAGACAAAGGGTGCCTCTAAGCCATTAAACCATATTCACGAAACAAAGTTGCAACCTTTCAAATGACACTCTTCTCATTCAATTACACAATTCACAAAACTTTTGATGACATTTTACACTGTTTTTTCTCACAATATATTCTTTTAGTCGAAATTCAACTCTATGCCTGTTGCTATATGGAATAAAATATAATTGAAAAAAAAGATCAATGACATTTACGATCTAGCAATTGGTGACAGTCAGCAAATATAGATAGAGAATATATACATAAGTAATCAGATCTTCTGCAAAAGTATTAGTTTTGAATTATTAATGATATTCCAAAATAGAACAGATTATATAGATAGCACTAGTATCTCGAGTCGTTCCCATATCACATACACGAATTGGCAAGTATAAATTTAAACATCCAATACCATGAAGTGACAATGACCAAGATAAACAGTAAATTAGAAAAACCAAACTCCTAATAACCTAGAAGCAATAGAACTAAAATACTAGTTTGTTTTTCCTGCTTCATCAATGCTCTAAAATTTAAGCTAGAAATCAATTCGAATAAAAATCATCCTTGAGACTCATTCTTCCTGAGGCCATTATCCTCTTCTCTCTCCATAACCAATAATTTCCTAGCCTCCTCATCAGGTTGTGCCACCTTCTTCTGAGCTTCCTTGGCCTTAAGTGCCTGTAAATTGGAATGATTATAATACGCGATGCCTAAGAAAGCAAACCCATATCCCAACAAATTAACCAGTGTGACTGTGTCATTGATAACAGACCAAGAAAAGGAAATCAACAAACAATCCCTAACAACCCCAACCACATTCATAGTCAAAGAAGATGTCTTCCTGACGAGAAAAAACATGGCGAGGTTCAAGGCAAACGCGCAAATGGAATTCATCCCAAAAATGACATAATCAAAGTGAAAACTAGAAGTCTCCTTCAACAAAGGAAATTCCACAATAATCCAAGGAACCGAAAGAAAAAGTAGACAACAGGGAGCAACATAGTATAAGGAAGTTATAGGCTTCAAAGTAATACCATTTACCATAGTATCTACTCAACACTAATGCTTCTAAAATGTGTCGCAACATAAGTATATATACTACTAACATTTGTCGCAACGTAAATATATATACTTAGGATTTTCTTGGAAATTCATGAATCAGACATGAGTTTCAGAACTAGTTAGTTCTAAGTTAGATATAGCTATGGAAATCAGTATGCGACATGTATATCTGGAAATCTGCAGAGAGAGGATAAGCAACCTACCCCGAAGTCTAGGTATATCTGGCAATCTGAATGCCAGATATGGCTGCATTTGGTTCATTTCAGTACTATTAGTAGTTGCAAATATTTGATTTTGGTACTCTTAGAATTGCGTCATGTACGGAAACATAACTACTGTATTCGAGTGGTACACACACATAGTACTAACAAACAATCAAGAGTGCACTTCATTCTTGAGTGCACTGCATTCTAGACACTATTGGTACAACAATGACTATCACATATCCTCGTTTGTGCATTTTTCTCCTATGGTTCATATCTATTTGAAAAGCATTACAGCTAGGACGTTGTTGGTATGATACCCCGCCCTAGAAAAGAAATATTGAATAATAAATAGATGATTTTATTCGAAGAAATTTTTTAGGGATAAATATATAAGGAAATTACGCCAAAATGGTATGAAAATTAATTAAGGAGAAAATTGAAATTTAATTTTGAGCAAGTCTCTCTTCTTGGACATCTTCAAAAAAAGTCATTTAGTCCTGTTTTAGAGCTATTTTCAGTTGTAAAAATAGTAAAATATAAAATGAAATAAGAAATGTTGGAGTGGTTGCATTAATGGAGTGGTTGGTGGGTTGCATTAATGGAGTGGTTGGTGGCACACCAAAGAAATAGTTAGCACACATGTTTAGAAGCCTACAAAATGAATAGTAGTGGTTGGTGGCACACCAAAGGAATAGTTACCACACATGTTTATTATCCTATCAAATGAATAGTAATGGTTGGTTGCACACCATTAATCTCAACCATCCAATCTTGTTTTGATCCAACGGTCATGGTGACTCCCAAACAACTATAAATAGGACTTGAATTCTCTCATTGTAAACACATCAAAAACATCAAACACTAGGAAGAGTTAGAGAGTGGGAAAGAGTTCATTTGGAACTTTGGAGCTTAATATTAGAAATAGAGCTGGAGTTTTGGAGCTTAAAGAAGGAGTTCCTAGAGCACATATAGTGCTCTCATGTAGGATGCATTTGGTAACCCCTTGAGGCCACATTTGAAGGTGGCCTACACCACCATTTTGGAGTCTTAAGAGGTGGAAAAATCTTACTTTGATTAATATTTAGAGTTTGGTAATTTTTAGAATGATATTTACATATAGTAGACTTGATATATTTATTTTTTTATCTACTTTACAACTTTATGTTGTTTAATCATCATATGATCATTTGGTGTGTAGAAATGAGTTTTTAAGAAGTAATTTTGATGGGTTCAAAAGGTGGATAAATTTCAGAATATTAGCCTTGAACATTCTATGAAATAAAATGTGTTAAAATGATGTTTCAAATGTAAATAATGTAATTTCATGTGTGAGAAAAATATTAGTCTAATATAGGCCATTTTTAAAAAATAAAAATGGTACTTTCTTACAAAAATGATGAATAAAAGAAGAAATATTTGGGGTTGCTATGTAATTAATCAAAGTATAAAATGCTTACTTTTAAATTGATACTTAATTGTAATTAAATAAAGTAAAGAAGGCCAAATGTGTTGATAGTGGACAAATGGGTATTTAAAGTGTGTACACTTTATTTTGGAAACATAAATGAAAATAAAGTCTTTTTATAAAATTTGAAATTTAGTACTGAAATTATTTTGGAAATATCATAAATACACTTTGAGAAGTTATAAATTGGTTTTTGGCGAAATTAGTATGTTTAAACCGATTTAACAGTATAATATTGCTGTGAAACAAATAGTAGTGGCATTGTCGTAAAAACAGTGAATAGTATGCTATCAAGAAAATATTTGACAATTAAATGTATTAATTAAGTTTGATAAAATGAGATTAATTATATATTTTTGCTAAGTGAAAATAACGAGTTTCACTAAAATGATAAATGTGAAATATGGGTAAAAATATAATTTTTGACAAGTGTTAAGTGGTTAAAAGTGTTTTGAGAATTAAGTTGGAAAGTTAGTTGGGAACAACACTTGTTAAATGGCTAAATACGTGTTTGACAAGAAATTGGTAAATTGGTAAAATTACGTAAAGCGGAACATTTTTATGAAATAAAAATGTCAATTAATAGTTTGGAAGAAAAAGGAAAGAATTGATTTTCCAAGTGAGAATGAATGTGAACATTGAGAATAATGTTGAAACACATGGAAACGATAAGAAATGATACTTGAATGATGCCAAGAATTAAGCAGTGCATAACGTCCCTAGTGGTGAAAGACCCCAAAGCCTGTACAGATGAGCATATGGCGACTGGAAACCGATGGTGTAGAGTCCGTGAAGTCCAGGAATAATGGCTAGACTCCAAGGCAAAGATTGATAATTCTTGTAATAAGAAATGAAGAATGAGAATATTCTTGAAATTAATGCAAATAAATCTTGATATTTGTAAAAGGTTGAAAGATGGAAATAACCAAATTTTTCATGAAATAATAAATGTTTTGTGTCGTGTGGTGTGGTGTATAAGTTTCTCAATGAAAATGAATATTTTCCCAACACGAGGTGTGCGTGGCATAAAGATTGGTTTAATGAGAATTTTAAAATAATGACAAAGTAGATCTAGCGTGAGTTAATAAACATTGAATAGATGAATATTTTCAAGAAAAGAAAGGGTTTTCCAATAAATGATTAATCGTGTGCGTTAAGAATGTGATTTTTAAGGAAATATTATCCAAAATGTCTATTTTGGGAAAGAAAAAGAGGATGAATGGGGATAAATAATATTTTTGGAATAAAACGGTTTAATACATCGGAGCATGTATTTTCAAAAGTATATGTCTAGATATATACATATTTTCATGAGCATATAGTGAGTGAGTATTATTTTCTGCCGTTTGCTTCTATGTTGCATTTGTATAAATCTCACTAAGCCTTTCGCTCACTCCCTCATCTTTGTTACGGCAGGTTGTATGCGGTTCCATACTTTGAGAGCGTTATACAGGTAATATTTAATTACATTAACGTTATGAGCTCTGTTTAATTGGCCTTGGGGAACTTTCCTTGGGTCCCGCACGTAGTTTATTTTATATTGGAATCACATGCTGCGCGAAGCGTAATCTTATTTAATAATAAAACTGGAATAGTAACATTATTTAGGTTGTTTATTGCACCCCACACTTGACACTCAGATCGGATCAGGGTCGATCCCGTAATAACCCTTAAATTCGGTCTGGCGCGTCATAACTTAGTATCAAATCTTTAGGTTCAATGTTTTTTTCGGGTGTGACGTGGTGAGGTCGGTTGTGGATCTTTCAATGTTGATGTTGGTTTGGGCCGGTCACGCTAGTTTGGTGACAATTTCTATCCTCGTCAATAAATTCAGAGGTTAGCATGATAAGTAAGTTGGTACCAAGTGGCACAGGATCAGGTTGATAGTTATAAATCTCTTCCACATTTCTGATATAGATGTGTTAGTAATTACGGGTGTCAGCATAAGCTAATGTCGCCAATATCGTAATTTAATTGTATAAGAGATATATTGTGTGTTAATTTTAATGGTAACAAAGAATAATATAATTTAATGCACCAAATAGTGTGAGCTAAATTGGAGCTAGAAATATTAGCTGAGTTTAACTTTGGAGATTAGGTGACTTGAGTGTATATTATAAGTGTTGACTTCGTAGTGAGAGTGTATTAAATTGAAGACTCGGATTAATGTATTTGGGTGTATATATTGGGAAGAACATTTGTGAGTATTGATCTTGCGATGAGAAATTAGTAGGTCCCTTAGTTGAGGACTGGGGTTTATTATATCGTGATGTATATATTTTGGTTATAATGTAGACTTGGATAATCGTGATGATTTAAGGTGACCTAGGAGTTAAATTAAATAGTCCTTGTGGCACAATGTTGATGAAGGTATCAATTAATGATTATAATAGTACAATATTGAGGAATATGATCTCTTGTAGTGTTTGCGATATGGTCTTGGATGTTTATTGGCAATACCCGATGTCCCGTATCCTACCAAATTCTTTAGTAAATATCAACAAGTGATCTATCGCATGGTATGGTAATCGCATCTTAGAGATAAGATACATTTGTGAATTGACACTCATTGAGGTTTAGATGACATATTCTAGTGATTTTTACTACGGGTTAGTAATATGATAAGTTTGTAATTCCACGATAATTTCTCTTAGGAGTAAGTGCTAAGGTTATTTGAGAAAAATAGTAATCGAAGTAATTAGCATTTCAAGGCGATACCTTTGGGGTTATATGTCATAGATAAAACTGAGGTTGATTAGTGTTCCTCGGTGATAGGCATGTTATTTACTTGCGTAGAAATGAAAAATTAAGGTGACACAAGAATATGTCATGGGTAATTCCCTAGTATATGATAAGAGATAATTGGTGTAATGTTAGAAGAATCAAATCAATGATTACCACATAAAGAAATTAAATATTAGTGACCTTAATCAAATTGTTATGATAAACAATTGGGTTGACAAAAGCTCCTGTCGTGACAAAATAATAATTATACTTGGTCGCATATGATGGTTTTATAAATGGATAAATATGATATCGTTGCCTTAAGCGTTGAGGATTTCATAAAATAATAATAGGTCATTAGTAACTAAATCATGTTGATGTGACGAAAATGACTTAGAATTGGTGACAATAATATGCTCAATTGTGAACACGTGTCTTGATAAAACTATTGGAAACATATAAGTTAGTAATTATATATGATTGTTGTGACAAGCACTTGGATGTGCCTAGTTAGACATTGTTTTCTATAACATTGAGAGTGAAAAGATTTTAGTGTGACAAACAATTCTTACACTTGATTGTGTAGTCACCTTTAGAGAAATTTATAAGTTTACGGAATTTATCCATAAGCCTTGGAGAATATGAGTGTTAGGGATTGTTTAAGTGTAGATGAATCATTATCGTACATGTTGACTTGTGGCAATGCCTTGGAATTAGCACCATGATTTATAAACCCTGTCTTAATATGACCTTTGAGGGTTGTGTTGTAAACAGGATGGTGAGCACTAAGTTAGTCACTTAGGAGAATTTAGATCACCTAAATAATTGCACTAATGTTTTTAGGAAGCATTCCTAGAATGAGGCAATAGGCTTAATTATAGCACCCTATTGTGCAACCGATGCGTTTGGAGTAACTCTAGTAAACAGATATCATTATTCACCTAGAGAAATATTTAGTGATAAGATAAGGTGAGAAAAGATCCTACATATGAGATTAGAAGTGCCATCTTCGACTAAATTGTGATATTCAGGATTGTAGTGGATGTTGCTAAGAGTTAAGAAGTTATTGGTAAATTCAGATGTTTGAGACTTTGCATTTGTGTTGAACTTGAAAATTGAGGTTAGATACCACCTATTGAAATTTGGAGACCTAGGTATGATGGATCGGCTATTTATGATCAAAGATGAGAAGGGTGATCTCAAGTTAATTAGCGCAGTACGTACAAATATAAAAGTGTAACCCATAACATTTAGTCCTAGGAAACCTTGAGTTTTAACTTTTCGAAAGGATTAGTTTATACTTCAATGAGAAAGGAAATTTGCATCGGATCAGTCAATGTACATAGGAGTAACATTGGTTATAAGTTGTGGACCTTAAGAGCACTTGTGGTTTCATACTTTGTGAAGAACAATTCGATGCCAAAATTCGATTGTTATCCTTTGGTTTTGTAAATCACATAACTCATTTTGATTCAATATATTTCCTTTGATACCAGTAATGGGAAGTTGTATTCGGTTGAGAGGGTGTGACACTACATAAGCTCAGTAGTGGCGTGGGTTAAGCCAGTTGTGGCTGATGCATTACAATAAATGAGTGCGCACTTTGTTGGAAGCACCCTAATATTTTCATTAGTTTGTGTGTCCGCATGGCCTCGCGATTTGTTGCTCGTAGTTTGCATGTGTAAATCGGTTATCTTAGGTTAACAACCCTATTATTTGACCGATAGAACTAGTTACAGTTTGGAGTTACAGTATAGCTAGTAACTTTTCAATCATAGGTTCAAGAATACGTTTTAAGAATTATGTGGATATCATACTTAATGAGACCTTAAGTGAAAATTTTACACTCCTAATTGAGGATATAGTTACTCATATGTATAATTTGGATTATGATGTCTAGGATGCTTCGAGGTTAATATGAAGATCTCATGGGAGGTTTCGGTCATTCAGGCCAATGTGATAAAGTGACACTTTTAAGATTGTTTATATGAATGACTAGGAAGTGTTACATATGTATTAACATAGTCTTGACGTGATTCAAAATTTGAGAAAACATAGATTTGTAAATCCTACCTCGTGATGATGAATTCATTAATGATGGCATGATGTTTTAAGAATACCAATTGTTTTGAAAAATTTATTGGGATGAATAAGTTAGGCATGCTTAACCTTACCATGATCGGGTTAACTTGATGATAATTAACGTGGATGGAATCTTTGAGTTTTCACTGTAAAGATCAGGATACTCCAGAATTAGAAATGGTTTGCTTAGATGACTGAATGATTAAGATTGATAGGTTAACAATTTCAAGGACTAAATTTTTTAAGGAGGGAAGAATGTGATACCCCGCCCTAGAAAAGAAATATTGAATAATAAATTGATGATTTTATTCGAAGGAAAATTTTAGAAATAAATATATAAGGGAATTACGCCAAAATGTCACGAAAAGTAATTAAGGAGAAAAAGAATCGCCACGTTGTATGGTTAGAATGGATTTGCATTTAAGTCCTAATAGTCCTAGTAAGTATGTTGGTCAAGTTTGATGCAAAAATTCCAATGAATAAATGTGACACGGTCATGTTTAATACAACGCGACTTTTGCCAACTTGTGTCGTGCAAGACGCGAACTTGCGTGATTTTTGTATGATATTTTATTGGGATTAAAAATAATTTGACCATATTTATGGGATGCTAAAAATAGGCCTAAGAGTTCCATGGGGTCAAAATTCAAAAAATGAATAAATAAATAAAATACTATTATTTTCGTTAATAAAACAAAAGTGCTCAGAAAATTCTGAGAAATTCAAGATTTACTTAAAAATTATTTTTGAGCAACTTTCTCTTCTTGGGTATCTCCAAAAAACATCATTACACCTGTTTTAGAGCTATTTTTAGTTGTGAAAATAGTAAAATGTAAAATGAAATAAGAAATGTTGGAGTGTTTGGTGGGTTGCATTAATGGAGTGGTTGGTGCCACACCAAAGGATTAGTTACCACACATGTTTAGTAGTCTACCAAATGAATAGTAATGATTGGTGGCACACCAAAGAAATAGTTACCACACATGTTTAGTAGCCTACCAAATGAATAGTAATGGTTGGTGGCACACCATTAATCTCAACCATCCAATCTTGTTTTGATCCAACGGTCATGGTGACTCCCAAACAACTATAAATATACCTTGAATTCTCTCATTGTAAACACACCAAAAATATCAAACACTAAGAAGAGTTAGAGAGTGGGAAATAGTTCATTTTGAAGTTTGGAAATAGAGTTGGAGTTTTGGAGCATTTCTTGGAGCTTAAACAAGGAGTTCCTAGAGCAAATATAGAGCTCTCATGGTGGATGCATTTGGTAACCTCTTGAGTCCATCTTTGAAGGTGGGGGTTGCTCCTCCTACACCACCATTTTGGAGTCTTAAGAGGTGGGAAAATCTTACTTTGATTGAGATTTAGAGTTTAATAATTTTTAGAATGATATTTACATATAGTAGACTTGATATATGTAGTATTTTAGCTACTTTAAAACTTTATGTTGTTTAGTCGTCATATCATCATTTGGCGTGTAGAAATGAGTTTTTAAGAAGTAATTTTGATCGGTTCAAAAGGTGGATAAATTTCAGAATATTAGCCTTGAACATTTTATGAAATAAAATGTGTTAAAATGATGTTTCAAAGGTAAATAATATAATTTCATGTTTAGAAATATATTGGGCTAATATAAGTCATTTTTACGAAATAAAAATGGGACATTCTTACTAAAATGATGAAGTAGAAGAAGAAATTGGACTTTTACTTAAATGGGTGTTTTTGAGATGCATAAACTCATAATAAGAAATATTTGGGGTTGATATGTAAATAATCAAAGTATAAAATGCTTACTTTTAAATTGATACCTAAGTGTAATTAAAGAAAGTAAAGAAGGCCAAATGTGTTGATAGTGGCCAAGTGGGTATTTAAAGTGTGTACATCTTCTTTTGGAAACATAAATGAAAATAAAGTCTTTTTATAAAATTTGGAATTTAGTACTGAAATTATGTTAAAAATATCAGAAATACACTTTGAGATGTTATAAATTGGTTTTTGGCGAAATTAGCATGTTTAAACCGATTTAAAAGTATAATATTGGTGTGAAATAAATAGTAGTACCATTGTCGTAAATACAGTGAATAGTATGATGTCAAGAAAATATTTGGCAATTAAATGTATTAATTAAGTTTGATAAAATGAGATTGATGATATACTTTTGCTAAGTGAAAATAATGAGTTTCACGGAAATGATAAGTGTGAAATATGGGTAAAAATAGAGTTTTTCACAAGTATTAAGTGGTTAAAAGTGTTTTCAGAATTAAGTTGGAAAGTTAGTAACTATTTTGGGAACAACACTTGTTAAATGACCAAATGCGTGTTTGACAAGAAATGGTAAATTGGTAAATTTACGTAAAGCGGAACAATTTTATGAAATAAAAATGCCAATGAATAGTTTGAAAGAAAAAAGGAAAGAATTGATTTTCCAAGTGAGAATGAATGTCAACATTGAGAGTAATGTTGAAATATATGGAAAAGATAAGAAAGGATACTTGAATGATGCCAAGAATTAAGCAGTGCATGACGTCTCTAGTGGTGAAAGACTCCAAAGCCTGTACAGATGAGCATATGGCGACTGGATACCGGTGGTGTAGAGCGCATGAAGTCCAGGAATAATGGCTAGAATCCAAGGCAAAGATTGATAATTCTTGTAATAAGAAATGAAGAATGCGAATATTCTTGAAATTAGTGCAAATAAATCTTGAGATTTGCAAAAGGTTGAAAGATGGAAATAACCAAAGTTTTCATGAAATAATAAATATTTTGTGTGGTGTGGTGTGGTGTGGTGTATAAGTTTCTCAATGAAAGTGAATATTTTTCCAACACAAGGTGTGCCTGTCATAAAGATTGTTTTAATGAGAATATTAAAATAATGACAAAGTAACTCTAGCATGAGTTAATAAACGTTGAATAGATGAATATTTTCAAGAAAACAAAGGGTTTGTCAATAAATTATTAATCGTGTGCGTTAATGGGAAAGAATGTGATTTTTAAGGAAATATCATCCAAAATGACTATTTTAGGAAAGAAAAAGGGGATGAACGGGATAAATAATATTTTTGGAATAAAATGGTTTCATACATCAGAGCATGTATTTTCAAAAGTATATGTCTAGATATATACATATTTTCATGAGCATATAGTGAGTGGGTATTCTTTTCTGCCGTTCGCTTCTATATTGCATTTATATAAATCCCACTGATCCTTTCTCTCACTCCCTCCTCTTTGTTACGACAGGTTGTCTGTAGTTCCGTACTTTGAGAGAGTTATACGGGTAATATTTACTTACATTAACGTTAGGAGCTCTATTTACATGGCCTTGGGGGAACTTCCCTTGGATCCCGTACATAGTTTATTTTATATTAGAATCGCATGCTAAGCAAAGCCTAATCTTATTTAATAATAAAACTAGAATAGTAACATTATTTAGGTTGTTCATTGCACCCCACACTTGGCACTCGGATCGGATCAGGGTCGATGCTATAATAACCCTTAAATCCGATTCGGGGCGTCATAGTTGGTATAGTGCACTGAATATATATATATATATACAGAGAGAGAGAGAGAGAGAGAGAGAGAGAGAGAGAGAGAGAGAGACGTGGTGTATTGGAAAATTATATTCATGGTTAAACAAGTTTAGAATGTGAAACCAGCAACCAACCAACACCCAGTCTGATAATCATATGCACTGAATATGCATATTAACCGTTCTATCCGAGTAGAGTTATAATAAGTAACCAAAACAGACACTGGATACATTGTCTAACAGACACTATATAATTCAAAATAGATTAATAATTGATTCAAAATAGATTACTAATATTCAAGATAGAGTTCAAACACTACTAATTGTTCACTTTGATAATTTGTTCAAATTTCTTAAGACAAATTACTCTGGATCACTCAAGGGAAAGACAAAGCAACAACCAAACCACCCAAGATTTCTCTACATCCTTAATAGTGTCCACCCCATGACATCGATGATAAAACAGATGATTTTATTCTCCTGGCTAAACATTACTAACGTAAACATTACGTTCAAATATCAGCAGTTGATGGCCATGCACCACCGTTCTAGTAGCAGCTGAAGCTACAACTTGTCCACTTGCAATCTTCCTTTGATTTGTAAAATCTAATAAATCGACATATGGATCATGTGGAGGATCACTTAAATCTTCAAAGCCTGGCTCAGTTGAATCTCCAAAGTTTGGCTCAGTTGAGGGGGGGAGGAGTGTAATCGTGGGGTCTTAGATGAGGGACTGGAGTGTAATTGCGAGGACTTGGATATGGGATAGGAGTATAATTACGAGGACTTTCATGCGGGACATGAGTGTAATTTCGAGGACTTGGATTTGGTATTTTGAGTCCATTCGATTCAAAAGCACTTAAAATCATGGTAATGGATGATTTGAGAAATTCCATGTCCTCATCATGTTTTTCTTCTCGTGTCTTTGATCTAGTCAACTGTGATACTATAGGAGAAATTGCCTTAAATTTACTTTTGGACACGAGTCCAACACCACGAGTCTCCCCTAGTGTCTTTTCCTCTAAAGGCAGTCAATGCATCAATATCAATAATGTTTTGGCTTGAAGAACCTTGACTACTTCTTAGCTTACTCAATTTTTTCTGGAAAATTATTTATGAATCGATTTAAATGATTGAATGACTAAACTTGAAGGAAATTAATTATTACAACTGAGATTACGAAACTCACCATATCATTAGCTACCTTTGGGTGAAACTCCCCTGTTTTTAGCCTACGACTTTCGATATACACATTCGAACGATCAACATATCGTTTATTTTTAAGCACCTACAAATTAATTTTCCATTAACTATTTGACCAAGACATATAATATATGTACACATTAAAATAATAAAGGGTGTATACCATATCCTCGATTTTCTCAGCATATGATATTCGACCATGACAATAAACGTTAGTATTTTTATCTCTCTTCACCCGGCCTTGGTGTCTTTATTTTAATTTTCCCTCAAATGCTTCGCGCAAGATGGATTCATTCCACTCACGGACAGGGATATGCTCTTTCTCCGGTACCCGATCCTTTAGGGAATTTATCCCATCACTGTCCAATCCCTTAAAATAAGTCAAGCGGGGGTTACTTCTAAAAGTCTTCAATTGAATACCAATTGCTTTCATGGACCCCTCCTTCTGGTCGACCGAAAGATTGAACTCTTTCATGAGAGTATCCCACAAGTCGTCTTTTTTTACTTACTCAACCGTATCCCAACTCTCATATTTTAAGCTAATACAAGATTTTAACAAAGACAAGTCTCGATCTTTAAAAGGTTTCTTGCCACCTATTGGAAAACCAAGTAGGTTAACGGAGACGTCTGCGCGAGAATCAATGGCAGAATGTCATTATGACTTGAACTTTCTGGCCTGGATGATGGAATTGTAGTCTCGGATGCCATTTTCTACATTTATATATTTATGCATTAGTCCATAATTTAATACAAGATTTAGGAAACAATATAAAAAATATATAATATAAGTTATACCTTTTCAATATATTCTAAAAGTTTTGATAATTCGACCATGTCATAAGTTTCATACTTCATCATTTGACGTAAAGTTTTTATTGGCCATGTCTGCAAAAGTGTGTTGATAATTGCATTTTTGACACTAAACATGTTAGGACGTATGCCTTCTCTCCTAAGCCGACAATAGATGTTAACTTTGTTATGCATATGTTTTCTCACAGTAGAGTTTGAACGCATCCTTATCCTCTTAAGTTCTATCCATGGAGGATCGATTTTTCTTTCTTCGAGTTCTAAATACTCTACTAACTGCATCGCATTACTTGGATTGTGTTTTATGAAAACCATTTCAACTGCTTCATCCTGACTTTGAGGTAGTGTGCGTAGTATTGATTGAAATAAATATGATTCAAGTATGTTCCAACCATGATCTCGCAAGTAATTGCATTGTTTAATTTTTTTATAGTCGTGTCAATAAATTGATGTGTTCTCTATAAAAGACCTATTTTGAAAATCGTTGCATATATATACAATATATGACATCCTGAAAAAGTAATAATAAACTTGTGAATAAAAGGCACTATGAATACATGCTACGAAATAATTGAAACATGCCATTATACATAACTTTCAAGTCAACATTTAAAACAACAGAACAGGATACAATTAAATATCTACTCCTCTAAGGTGTTTAATAATTTCTTTATTTCTGGGTTGTCGTCCAGAATATACTGAATCTCGATAGGTGACTCTATGTCGTCTACCGATTTAGTCAAACGCTTAGGAGAATGTAAAACAACAAACCATCGATCATTGTTGGGATTCTTTGCATAAAACACTTGCTTTAAATTTTGGAATGCACAAACGAATGGCTCATCATTCACATTATCTTTACTCTTCAACTTGGCCAAATCAACCTTCACCATATGGGTGTTAGGGTCAACCATACATACATTCTTGTCCTACCCTCTAACCTAGTCACACTAAAATACAGGTATGCTGAAAGATATATAATCTAATAGCACAATTTGTTTTATAATCCCATTATATATCATCTCAACTACTATCAAGTTTTTATCTTTCGCGCTTGCCCTGAAATGAGTTAATACTTTATATGAAATGCCTCTATTTTATTTCCCAGTGAGTTTTAGCTCGTGTGTACTTGAAGAGAACACAAAACCATTAACACGATATTGTCTAAACTCATTGGCTACAAAACTAGGCCCATTTGCTATGCATGCAAGCCTCGTCGACACTTCACCGTATTTCAATAACTGAAATCAAGAAAGTATTTGCATTATGAATATGTTGCAAAGATAGTAAATAAAAGTGAGGTATTACTGTAGTCACCTCGGAAGCTACCCAGTGCCTAAAGTCATTGTCTGCACTCGTACCTCCCTTCCTCCTCTTGGCATGCCCGCACTCATTATATTTCCTAGGTTAAAACAATAAAAATATTAATTTCTAATGAATATAACATCGAACATATTACATTGTTTTACAAAACATTTTAAATAAAATCATATTTTTCATTTATCTATGTCTTCAGTCGTCTTGAATACATATCGATCCACCTAGTTATATTGTGTACTTGTTAGCTTCACTACCTTACCTTTCCCCAGGGCCTCCTCATTCATAAACTCTTCTAATTCATCAATAAAGCGTTCACGACCTCCAACGTTTGGGTTAGGCATATAGTCCTTTGCATACAAGGAAGCCTCTTCCATAATGTACTCCTCAGCAATGGCCCCCTCAATGTATCGTGTATTCTTAACGTAATCTTTAAAAGTTTTCATTAATCGTTCGAACGGATACATCCATCAGTACCTTAATGGTCCACATAAAATCGTTTCATCGCATAAATGCACTAAAGGTGGATGCTTATGTCAAAGAATGAGGGTGTAAAGTACTTCTCCAAAACACATGTAGCCTCGGCCAAAGTTTCTTTCGCTGCCATTATATGCTTCCTATTGACAACTTTCTCGCACAATAGGGAGAAACATAAGGTAATTTGTAGAATGGACCTTCGAAGATCCTTGTGTTTCTAAAAACAGTGTCCGAACAACAGAGGGATAAGTTTCATTATCATATGCCAATCGTGAGACTTACACTTTTTCAAATCTTTTGTTCATCGCAGACAATCCTACGTAAGTTGGATGAGAAATTAAAAGGGACCTTCAAACCCTTTAATGTCTCTAAGAACATATTTCTTTCTTAAATGATCAAAGTATAAGATGCAACTGGAATATGCTTCTTTCCAGTATTCGGATCTTCTTTCAACCATAATGATCTTCTAATCTTCAAATCACAAAGATCTTCATGGGATTTTTCTCCATTATTGGAATGAGAACCACCGATGCATGTGCCTACGAGATGCTCAATAATATTTTTTTCAGCGTGCATTATGTCTATCACATGTCACACAAGATGTTCTTTCCAATATGGAAAATTAAACATTATTGATCTCCTCGACCATGCCGTCTTCACATCAACATCCTTTCTTTTACTCTTTTGAGCCAAAATTATGGGGTGTTTCCCCCTTAACTTTTGATAAACCTTTAATGACCTTTCTACAATTTCCAAACCAAAATGTCTTGGTGGAGGTGGTCGCGTCTCGGTGCCTTCTGGAAGAAAATTGCTTCGTATTTACCTGAATTTATGACATTGGGGTAGAAATATCCGATGACTATGATAAAAAAAAAATTACCACTTTTCTTAAGCCAGTTGGCTTCAGTCTCCTCTCCACATATAGGACAACCTAGGTAACCATGTACATTGCACCCAGATAAGGTCCCATATGCAGGAAAATCATGAATTGCCCATATCAACATAGCTCTCAAAGTGAATTTCTCCTTTTTTTACGAGTCGAATGCTCTCACGCCTTCAACCCATAACTCATTCAATTCATCTATTAATGGTTCTAATAAAACATCAGTGTCACTACCCGGTGATTTTGGACCTGGTATCAATAATGACAAAAGTGAAAACTCCTTTCTCATGCATAACGACGGGGGCAAATTTAAAGGCGCCGCATACATAGGCCATATACTCTTATCCCTGCTCAATTTTCTAAACGGGTTAAACCCATCGTTTGATATTCTGAGGCGAATGTTTGGTATTTCTTTAGTAAAGTTCAGGTATCAGTTATTTGTATATTTCCACACAGATGAATCAATCGGATGTCGCATGAGATTCTCACCCACCTCCGCTCGACTATGCCATGTCATTGCCTATGCTATCCAAGTTATAGTGTAAAGTCTCTTCAATCGAGGACCTAAAGGGAAATACTTTAACACCTTCTTAGGTATTTGAGTATCTACTTTCAACAAACGCTTATTATGTACTACCATCTTTTGTTCACATCTAGGTTCCTTACATACAGGACAAGCCCGTTTGTCCTTGTGCTCCTTATAGTATAAAACGTAGTCATACTTACAGCAATGAATTGATTTGTATTTCATACCCCAACCTTTCAAATTAACATTCATGATCGAATAATTGACTGGTAGTGTATTTTCTTTGGGGAGAAAATCTTTTTCCTAAAGGAGTATTGTCGTCACACTTTTTACCGACAAGCCAAATTTGCTCTTTAAGTTGTGCTACCCAACCATGACATATAACATTGTGTGTACGGGATTGAAGTTATGGTATATTGGTGTTGGGGATGCTGCTTTTAACTGTATATAATCCCTATCTTGGTCAGTATCATTGCCAATATGATCCTCATAGCCTAAATCACTCCTTCTACTGTCTTGCTTTTCTTGTGTTGCGTGCACTTCGTACGTATAACTTGAACAAGCATTTGGAAACTAAAAACTAAAAATCCACTAACTATTATAATACACAAGTCCCACAAAAAATCTATCAAAATTAATTAATGAAGGTTGTGTAACTCCATGCCTCATGGACATGTCTAATTGATAAAATAAGCAATTAAATGAAGTTGGGGAGAAAGTACCAACTGCTCCATTGGTTCGAGCGCTTATACATTTGGGAATATAAAAATGGTAATTTTAGATGAAAACTTAATTTAGCCCATTATTTTAGACCAACTTAAATCAAAATTCATATGGAAATCACAAGTTGTTTGTAACCCACTGTGCAGCCAAAATCAACCCATAATTTCAGTCATCACACAAACCTTTCTACATTACTAGTACGCTCTCTACCATTATTAATCCAACAGCTACTTTCTACATGTTTTCATATAATCATCACACACACCCCATATGTATCTTCTTATATGGGCAATACAAAAAAACACAAACAAATAGCGTCTCTTAAGATAACTGCAACAATAAATAAGTAGAAGACTGACCACCAACAAACATAAAATTTCATCCACTTAAGCTTGGGACTTCATTACCTACCATGTGAAATCAGGGTCGTCCCTTCCAAAATGACCATATGCAACTATCTTCCAAAACCTGCCATTCCCACCCCTCTTCAGATCCAGGTTGATCGCTCTTTAACAAGAGTCGACTGACTAAACACCTTTAACAAAGGAATAACAATATCATAAAACTCAAACATTGCGGCTTATGAGGTTTATGATTGGAAATTATAATGTATACGTATCTTGATTTGGTGGGGAAAGATTTGAGCTAGAAGAGGTGACCATGAGGGTCCACGGCAGTGCCACTGAGGCTCTTGTCAGAGCCGCAGACGACATCGACGGTGGGGGGGGGGGGGGGGGGGGGTTGTGAAGAACCATATGGTGAAATGAGTTTTTGTTTGATTTGGTCAGTTGAAGGGCATTAGTTTCTAGGGTTTGTAATTTTGTGAAAATATTGGTTTTGTTGAATTAAACTCCAGAATTACAATCTTGGCGAGAGATAGTCGGGCATGGTAGATAGTAAGCGGGAGAGTGACGAAGATGAAAGTGAGAATGGATCCAAATGAAAAGTTAAATGTCATTTGTATTTTTTAATTTTTATTTAAACTTTGTAAAATTGGTACAATTTTGCACAAATTGAAATGTGCTAAATTTGGGGACGATTTAAAACTGTGCCAAATTTTAACAAAACCGTGCTCAATATTGGCACGATTTAAAACCATGCCAGATTTTCCTTGCCCAAGTGTGCCAGATTGGCAATTTTTGGGTAGTGTAAAACAATTTGAATTAAACTACTATTAAACTACGCTGAAAGACTTAACAAACTATGAAGTTTTAATTATGAAAGGAAAATAAGGTCAGAATACAATCCCCTAACCCCTAATGAATTCACTGGATACAAAAGTAGTCGAGAATTAAACAATTAATTAAGGAGAGACTTTGTCCCTTTCAACCATTACACATATGAAGGAATGAACCTACACAATATGAAATCAAGAATTCGAATAAAGTACGTGATGAGATAGTTAACACGTGCGTCGCACTCCTAAACACCGCAGTTATCTAGGGCAAACGACTTTAAAAGTCCCACGATGATTGTATTAATGAACTGACAAGTTCCAACTAATTATTTAACTTAAGAAATTATTTTTATATCCATTCGAACCACTTAGGGTTGGGTTCATGCATCCTGACCTTTATAAATCTAGTCAGACATGACGCGATTAATAGAAATCATGATATCTATGTTGCATGTAATCAAAACCATGAAGAAACTATACCTAAGCATACACGAAGATCTTGGAGTTCCAGAAAATAACCATATCATGCAAATCATATAAACTTTTAGAATAAGGAACAAGAATGCCAACTTTATGGAAGAATACCTTAGTAAATAATCCCCTAAAGTATAATCTTTATGTCTAAATTCAAAACTAAGGTTCTTTGATCTTCTCGTCTAATGTTCTCTATGAAAAACTGATGAAAAACTAGTCTAATCCCCAACAATAACATTACAATTACATATTTGTGATAGTCCAACCCCCATGAAACTCTTTGGACCAATCAGAAAGAAGACAAATGTTCACGCATCAGACCCCCCGAACCAGTTCTAGGGTACATGCGAACCGGTTCGCCCCCAAATAGGTTCGACTTGGATTCATGTTTTTTCTTTGCCTTGGCCTCTCTTTTCTTCTCTTAGAATTAGATTTTATTCCTTGTTGTTCTTCTCAATCATTAAATTGGCATAACTTTTTCACCTAGGCTCGAATTGAGGTGCCATTTTTTCAAGTATTCTTATAACGTCATGTTCTTCGACTTTCCAATTGGCCCCACCTCCGGACTAAAACTACAGAATTACCAAAATATCATTCAACACTCCATTCTTTGGGTTTTCATCTTTGCTTTGAGTTCTCTTTCGCACTAACTTGCCTGAATTATCTGTAAAACACATAAGAGATACACAAAACTCAAAGTAATTGCCAAGGAGAGTTAGTAGCATGATTATGAGATAAAATTAAGTCAATTACGATGGACGGGGTCATAAAAAGACAAAAATAAAGGGGATAAATATGGAGTATTTATGCCTAATCAAATCCCCCTAACTTAGTACTTTGCGTGTCCCAAGTATTGTAAAAGAATAAGAGGATGAGTTAAGGACCCTTAAAAACTTTATTGGGCCAGAGTACCTTTTTTGTGGGCAAACAATTTCATTTAGCGTATGCAACAAGTCGTTAAACCCCTAGGTTACCCTAGTAGGACGAGTGGTGTCTCGTGAGGGTTTGTAGTTAATATACCCACAAAATTCATTTTTCGACTCAAAGAAAAAATTAAAATACTTAAAAATTGTACAATTTAAATTCTCCAAAAATGGTTACCGTAAATTTATATTCAAGAGTCTCAATCCGTAGTGTGTGTGTGTGTGTGTGCGAAGCCGAAAATTTAACCGCTAACTTCCACCGATTGATCATTACGTTACTTTTTCAAAAATTTGTTTTAATTCAATTTCTCACGGATGCACTCACAGACAAATCCCTCCAGAATGTTGCTAGTTTCTCTAAGTATTTATAATATAAAGAGTAAATGTAATGGAACATGAGGTCACACATACAAATTGGAAAGATGGAATTTTTATGGTGAAAAGATCTCATCATTGAAATACAATTATTAGAAAACGGAAAACATTGTCTCTTATTCACATAAATTAATCTCTCATGTTATCTTTTCTTGTCTTAGCTCTCCATGTGGTAATTAATTTTGTTATTCGGACTCGGTCACGACTTTGTCGAGTTATGAGGTGTATTGGGTAATATGGGAATGGTTGGGAAATTCGAAATTGAAAAATTCTCTTTTGATGTCCGTTAGTGCTTTTTTGGGCTTTTGCTCATTTTATTTTGTTTTTCCATTTTTTTTCTATTTTTCACATTTTTCTTTTCTTACTAGTTTTGTTGAGAATTTTTCTTTTATTTATTTATATTTTTTCTTGCCCTTTTTTGTTCAATTTTCGGACGTAATTGATGAATGTTCAATTTCCACAATTCCGGGCCAAATGGGTTTTTTGAGTTACAAACGAAAAGGGAGAATTTTATTAGGCTCGAATTGGGTTGCAAAGGGATAATTTTTCACAACTTTTTATGGCTAATATTTTTGGGTTACACAAACGAGGGAGTACTTCATTGTCCGAATTACTAATTATTTTACCATATTCATCTCGAGATTAATTTAGTTTAGAGATATTTTAGCGCGTTTTCAAGACAACATATCACACGTTTTCGATAACTGATCAAAACGAAGGAATTGAGATCTTCAATGACTTATTTTGACACTAAAATGAACTTTGAGTTAACCATTAACTCGGATTGATTTAATTAGTCGGAAAAAGTGAGAGGCTCAAAATCTCAACGGGTTAAGTAGTCTCCACACTTATTCGTTCGTGAATTTTCGCTCAATTTCCATCTTTGGTCAATTTCAACTTAGTGCTCTTGATTTTATATCAATTGGAGACTTCAACCAAAATTTTGTGACATTTTCGAAAAATTTAATTGCAATTTTTATTTATTTTGAAGAAAAATATTTATGGCTTTTTCAAAAAAAATCAATTTTTTTTGGAAAGTTTTTGTTTTTGAAATTTTCTATTTTTTTTGCATTTAATTTTTTTTTGAAGTTTTTAAAAGACGCACTTGTCACCCCCCCCTAAGTTAGACTTTTTTATTGTCCTCAATCAAAAGGACTAAAATCTAAAGAAGAAAAGGAATGTGTGCAAAAATAAAATGAATAAATATTAAAATGCAATACGACACTATATAAATCCAACACATGACTCAAAATACAACAAAAATCACCCCATACACGTCGGGGGTGCGACGACCTCTCTCTCCCCCCTAAAAACTCATCTAACCCCTTGTACGGAGTACGATGCTCTCCTTGTCTCCCTTGTCCTCACATCTTAAACAAATAGTGGGAACAAATTGGGACCAGTCCCATAGATAAGAGGGACACCTTGAGGCTCATGATGACTGAGATGAATGGGATCCTTGTAGGTCCCAATCGAATTGCAGCATACTTGTCCCGACTTGGAGGGGACATCCTGGTCAAAATTGGAGGGAATGCATGGGTCGGGCTCTAAATCGAATGAGACTCAAGTTCTCTCATCTATCACATCCAAGGACTCAAATGGCGCAGGTGGATGATCACGAAGAAGAACCTCATTTATCATATTTTTCCTTTCACTTTCTTCTATGTGACCACATGAGTCTAACAGTAATTGGATTTCAGTAGTGAGGCTCTCATCCACCAGTCCGAATTCTTTCCAATGGTTCTCTAGGCTCAAATCTCCTAACTCTATCTATTGCTCGCCTTCTAAATTCTCTCTCACTCGCTCCACCTCCAAATCTTCTCTCCCTCTCTCAACTTCGATCACAGAACACGTCTTCTCGACCCCCGTCTCATTATTAGAATTATCCCTCTCACTTGACTTAACACGACATACACCTAACGAATCTCTCTTGTGAGTTCTCTCGTGCTCTTGTATTGTATCTTCAATAAGATCCGTCTCTTGCGATCCGCCCTCATCACTCTCGGGCTTGGTGATGTTGAAGATATTTATTTCTAGAGTCATGTTTCGAAACGTGAGTTGCATTTGCCCATTTCGAGTGTTGGGTAGCCAAGGATAATGGGAACATGATTACTCGGTAAAGCTGAGGGCTCCTCGTCCCAAATGACAAAATCTACCGAGAAGTAGAAAGTGTCATCTTAAATAATCACGTCCTCAACAACCCCCTCAGGTATCTTCACTCAACGATCTATGAGTTGGAAAGTCATCGTTGTGGGTTAACGTCCCCCAAGTCTAATTTCTTATTAATGGAATAGGGGAGAATGTTAACACTCACCCCTAAGTCTATTAGTGCTCTCTCAATTCGATTCTTCCCCATAATGCACGAAATAGTCGGTGCATCCGGATCTTTAAATTTAGGTGGAAGATTGTTTAGTAGTACGGAACTGACGTTCTGTGTTAAAAACACATATTTCTTTACCTTTAGCCTACGTTTCACCATGAGTAAGTCCTTAAGGACTTTAGCATAGGAGGGAATTTTCTTTATAGCATCGGGAAAAGGTAAGATTATCTTTACTTGCTTAAGAACGTCTAAAACATCACCCAAGAGGTCTCCTTGGAGTGGGATACTAATCCTTGAGGGTATGGAGAAACAATGGGAGGTTTCATAACTACCTCAGGCCTGACTGTGTCATTATTACTAATAATTCCTAAGGCGAATCTCCTTATCATTTTGCTCGTCCCGTGGAGGAGGTGACAAGTCAACTACTCTCCCACTACATCGAGTGGTACTTTCACTACATTGCTCTTGATGGTCATTGGATGTGGAGTTAACACTAGATTGACCTTGGGGAGTTCTTTGGCCTTGGGCCAAAAACTTACCCTTCTCTTGGATTCTTAATGATGCTTACAACTTTGATATGCTTTCATTTATCTAGGCAAACATCTGTGTGTTTTGTGCATTGGTTATTTGTTATGTTTGAATGAATTGATTGACGTTATCCTCGAAAGTTTTCCTCGGTGTGGTGGTATATGGTGCATGAGGTGGTCCTTGCAAGTGTGGATCTTGTTGAAAGTGCGGAGGCGGTGGTGGAGGAGGGGCAACGTGTGAATTGGGATTCAACGCAACATGTTATTTCCCGTAACTAAACCCAAGATGGTTCCTCCACGAAGGGTTATAAGAATTACCATAAGGGGAATTAAAATTATCTTTAAGATTTCTTATCACTCCCACTTGATCTTGAAGAATAACTTTACAGGTGGGTATCTTCGGACATTCCTCTATTGAATGAACTGCCTCAAAAATTGCACACACATTCTCTCTTAATTGAGTTGATCCGGGTGTTTCTCTTGCCCTTAATTTGACTTCATCTTTCAATTGTTTAGCAAGTTGGTTTATTTCAACTTTCAACTCAGCTTCTTTATCCAAATGATAAAGTTCGAACGCAGAAGGAACGGTGGACATTTGTCGAATCTAGGTTTGGGAGTTAGGATCGGATGTGTCCCACGCTTGAGTACTCTCGGTAACATACTTAAGGTGGGCCTCTGCATCGTTTGTATCTAATTCCAAAATGATCCCTCGCAAATTATCTCAACGAGTTATTTAGAAGCTATGCTTAGCCCGTGGTGGAAGAAATATATGAGACTATAATTTTCAAAACCATGGTGTGCGCATGTATTAACTAGCTCGTTGAAACGTTCGTAACATCAATCAAATGGATCATTTTCTTGTTGTTTGAATGTTTGAATTTTAGCTTTAATGGAATTTTTTCGATGTTGGGGGAAGAATTTTAAGAGAAATTTGGCTTGCATGTCCCTCCATGATCCAACTGAGTTCAGTTATAAAGACCATAGCCAAGTATTTGATTTATCCTTCAAAGAGAAAGGAAAAAGTTTGAGGCGAATGACATCTTGAGTGCAATTTTGATAGCTAAATGTATCGCATGACTCTTCGAACTCACGAATATGGATGTAAGGCTTTTTCAAATTCATACCGTGAAAAGTGGGAAAAATCTGGATCATTCTATTTCGGAAGTGAAATTGTACCGCATTGTACGGAAGTAGAATTCATCTCGGAGTGACAATTCGCTCGGGTATAAGATCTCTATCGTGGGACGCTACAGTGTCTCTCCCTCACCCGTACCATAACTAGCGTGCTCTGACATGGCTCTCTCTCCAAACGACTCGAAATCCTCACTCGACGCCCTAGAAGTGTGACTTATGATAGAGTTGGGTGGTATAGGAAGTGGAACCCAAAGTTGTGGAGCATTAGGAGTGTAAGGACTATTGGGGTCGTTCTCAACTATCATATTTTCATGAATGCGGATTGGAGTGGCTTGAGGAGTTTGTTGCGAATTTTTCACGAAAGACCTGAGAGATGTTATATTTTTTTGGCATTTTACTTCTCTGAATTTGTTTTGGATTTTTGATTTTTTGGCCTTTTAATAATTAGAGTCAAATTTTTGGATTAAATCGACCTAACCTAATGCCCAACAATGACGCCAAAAACTTGACTCGACTTAAAAAGTGTTTCTAATGCGTGCTAATATTGACTTAAGTGTAAGATTCTCGCTCAAGTAATGCATCGGTAAACCAGGTATCAAACACAGGGAATATGACGAAAGATCGTGATGACAAATAGGGAAGACACGTAACGCGATGAATGACTCAGAAAAAGAAAGGAAAAGAAGATGATTTTTGTGATTATATCTATAAACTAAAACAATTTGAATTAAACTACTATTTAACTACACATGCAAGACTTGACAAAGAATGAAGTTTTAATTATGAAAGGAAAATGAGGTCAGAATACAATCCATCAGCCCCTAATGAATTCACCAGATACAAAACTAGTCAAGAATTAAACAATTAATTAAGGAGCGACTTTATTCCTTTCAAGCATTACACATTTAAAGCAATGAACCTGCACAATATGAAATCAAGAATCCTAATAAGTACGTAACGATATAGTTAACACGCACGTCGCACTCTTAAACACCCCGATTACATAGGGAAAATGAGGTTAAAAATCCTATGATGATTGTGTTAACGAGCTGACACGTTCCAACTAATTATTTAACTCAAGAACTTATTTGTATATCCATGCGAACCACTTAGGGTTGGGTTCATGCATCCTAACCTTTAGAAATCTAGTCATACATGACGTGATTAATAGAAAGCATGTTATCTACGTTGCATGTAATAAAAACCATGAAAAGACTATACCTAAACATACACGAAGATCTTGGAACGCCAGAAAATAACTAAATCATGCAAAGTATATAAACTTTTAGAATAAGGAAGAAGAATACCAACTTTATGGAAGAACACCTTGATAAATAATCCCCTAAAGTATAATCTTTATGTCTAAATTAAAAACTAAGGTTCTTTGATCTTCTCGTCTAATGTTCTCTATGAAAAACTAATGAAAAACTAGTCTAATCCCCAATAATAACATTACAATTACATATTTGTGAGATTCCAACCCCCATGAAACTCTTTGGAACAATCAGAAAGAAGACAAATGTTCACGCATCAGACCCCCCGAACCAGTTCTAGGGTACATGAGAACCAGTTCACCCCCAAAACGGTTCGACTTAGGGTTCATGATTTTTCTCTGCCTTGGCCTCTCTTTTCTTCTTCTAGACTTAAATTTGTTTTCCTTATTTTTCTTCTCAATTTTCAAATTCGCATAATTTTTTCACCTAAGCTCAGATTGGGGTACCATTTTTTCCAATATTCTTCTAACATCGTCTTCTTCGACTTTCCAGTTGGCCCCACCTCCACACTAAAACTGTAGAATTACCAAAAAGCCCTTCAAAACTCCATTCTTTGGGTTTTCTTCTTTGCCTCGAGATCTCGTTCGCACTAACTTGCACGAATTATCTGTGAAACACATGAGAGATACACAAAACATATAGTACTTGCCAAGGAGAGTTAGTAGCATGATTATGAGATAAAATCAAGTCAATTACGAAGCATGGGATCATAAAAATACCAAAATTAAGGGGATAAATATGGAGTATTTATGCCTAATCATAATCCCATTATTTCTCCAAACTTTCTCCCAAATTTGATTGAAAATTGACATCCAAAGAACAAGTGAATTCTATTATATTGCATAGACCCACACAAACACACTGATCGTCACTAATAACTCCCCAATCCTTCAATTTATCTTCAGTGCACAATTTTTTTTGATAAGAAATCCACAAGATGAAGCAAACCTAGGTATTCTTTTAGTAAGCCAAACTGTTTTATACCAAGGAATAATTGTTCCTCTACTCAGATGATCATATGTACAACTATACTTACCATCCTTTTAAATTTTCAATCTAACTTAGTCTTCACAATTACTTTGAGGAGTGATAAGAGTTCTTGAAAGATCCATTAAGTTAATTGAGATAGGCCTAGGAAAATTCCAACCAAACTCATTAATGAATTCGAAAGCTTGAGATTTAACATTACTCGCTGCATCATATATAATTCTATTTCCATAAGCATTGATTAGAGGTACATTTTCATGCCAATTATCTAACCAAAAATTTCTTATCACCATTACCAATATAATTCTTAATAATGTTCCTAGCTTGATCCCTTAATCCCCATAGCTTTCTCCAAGTCCAATAAGGGTAAGGTTGCAATTTAGCTATCCAGATTGAATCTTGTTTAATTATCACTGAATGCACCCATTTTACCCATAAAGAATCTTTCTACCTTGAAAAGTTCAAATGTGTCTCAATATACATGAATTGTCCCAAACAACTAAATTCTTAATACCGAATCCTATCTCTTCCATAAGACAATAAATATCATCCCAAGCAACTTTAATTCCATATTTATCAAGATTAATCCAAGACCATATAAGCCTTCTCAAAATTTGATCAATGCCCTTGATAACCCTCTTAAGAAGTATAAATATACTAATCCGGTAAATGTTAATGCTCCTAATAATAGAAGTGGCTAACTGAATTCTCCTAGCATATGACAACCACCTAATAGTCGAAGATTTACTTTTACCCATCAATTTATCAACAAGAACTTTACAATCATGAGTCTTGAGCCAATAAGAGAAACACCAAGATAATTAACAGGAAGAACACTCAATCTCATATTCATTATTCTTGCCAATCTGTTCTTTTCCAAATCATCCACCCAACAACAAAGATTTCACAATTAGCATAGCTACATCCAAGACCAACTAGATATTTAAAATCTTGAAGAACTTTATCAATAACCACCAAAGAATTTTTATTATCTTTAGCAAGAATGAAAAGGTCATTTGCAAACATCACATGTGAAAGTTTCAGCTCCTCACAATTAGGATGAAAAGAATAATCACTCCTCCTAATATCATTATAAAAAATCCATGATAATGAGTCCATAACAAGAAGAAAAACATAGGGAGATATAGGGTCACTCTACTTTAACCCAATTTTTACCTCTAAAGATCCCATCCACACCTCCATTAAAGCTCACACAGTCTAGTATTCATAACACATTCTTGAATCTACTGTATAACAATTGGGGGGAAATCCATAGCCTTTAAAATATCTAAGATATAACCCCACCTGATAGAATCATTGGATTATCAAATCAACCTTCAAGTCAAATCTAGGTGTACCATTATCTCTATGATATCCTCTAACAACTTCTCGCATCATAACAATATTATCGAGGCTGACTATCTATTACTCACCAAATCAGGGATAATTCCTCCAAGCCTATTCACCAAAACTTTAGATATAACTTTCTAAGTAGTATCACAACTTGATATGGCTACTTATATTTCTTATTTACCTTATTAAAATATTAAATTAATAAAAAAACTTTTTTAAAAGTAATTTCTTAATAAATATTTGTTCTTGTAAGGACATTTTTGTCCATTATCAATTTATATGTCGTACGTCGTTACACCGTTGAAGAAAGTCAAGATCGCATCTACATCAATGGATCCGAATATCAAAGTGTCTTCAACATCATAGCCTCTGCGAGAATGAACTTGGTAAAATTTTGTTTTTACGTTCCCTAAAGTTCAAGCAAAATGAGGCTTTTAAATTTTTTTTAGTTTTCTGGGAAGCCGGATCGATCCGCCTCTATACCGGATCGATCCGCCACCGGACCGGTCCGCCCCTCAACCGAACCGATCCGCTTGCTGCAGATCCAGTAAACCCCGGACCGAAAGCGAACCGAAGAAGCCATATTTTAAAAGAACCGATCCGAGGTCGGACCGATCCGCCCCCAAGCCGGACCGATCCGCCTGGGATAAGTTCAAACAGTTCCGTGATATTTTAATCAACCTACTTCGTTGGTGTATTTTTTCAAGTCTTTGAGTACAAACACAACAAGACTTCAATTTTTGATGTGCCAAACATCTTTTTGATTCACACACAAAAATCCCAATTACTTTTGTGAATCTTTTGGAACCCTAGAACACTAACTTTTTTTGTTGTTCATCTTTGGGGAGAGATCTTTGCAACCGAGGGCTGCATCTCATTGCTGAGGGAGTCTCTACAAAGTGTTATGGCTGCGTGTCATTGAGGAGAGCTGCGGTTCTTCCTTTATTGTTTGGGTTGCGAGTCCTTGGAGGGTTCTGCGTGTATTCTCTTGCTGAGTTCAAGATTGCGTGTCTTTGTGGGTTGGCTGTGCGTTGATCCATTGCAGATTTCTCTATAATTGTAAGTTGCGACTTGTATATTCATAGTGAAATAAAGGTTTTACCCGAAAGTTGTTTTTTCCTGAATTCTGTGTCTCAGCATATTTTTTGTGTCACATGCTTTATTTATTTATGGGTTGACACACGCACCTTAGATGCATGTTTAGGGTCTCTAATTTAATAAGTGTGATATATTAGAACATTGCGAAGTTAATCAATTATCACATAGTCTTGTCTTCTCAGTTCTTAATAATGTTAGAGGAAACATTGTGTTTACATCATGTATAATTCGACCATTCAAAATGAGAAGATTGAAGAAACAGACTAAAGCATTAAATTTTATGCAAAAGTGGAACACTAAGAATGCAAGATCTATAATATCAAGTATAATATGAGGCGGAGGGAGTGATAACCCCTAGAAGTTTCTTATTATACTTCTATTTGTTAAGACCTTTTGGAAGTTATAGGACATTGCTCCCTAATTTGGTTTTTGAAAACACTAAGAGGCAATCCCCTCTATGAGAAAAAAGAATTATTAGGCATTATTTATACAAAAAATTATCATATTACGTGTACCAATCAGAAATATACATGTGTTATCCGTCGTGGCATTAGTCCTACTCAGCAAGGCATATTTATCAGAATGAATCCAAGAATGCCGACCAACAGTGTAGAATGCCGACAAACAAGGGTTATCAAACGTCATATGTTATATACATTATGAACGTTGTACATATGTAAATGTCTATGTTATAAAGGAATTCCATTTTTTAATATTCCTCTTCTTGTACACCCTCAAGGCCTATACATACATTGTAATCCCTATATCCAGAAAAAAAATGAGACAATACATAACTGAACAAACACAAGGCAATATACACTAGTGGACGTAGGTTTTTCACCTTGAGCCAAACCACTTTAAAAATATTTTGTGTCTCTTATTTACTTATTTATCTGTGATCAAATAATTAGAGATAATCTAGTTTTTTGCATGAACAAACATATTTTTATAAATTTATAGTCAAAAGTTAATATTTTGTATTCATTTGTGACTAAATTTACAAATCTTGTGTGTGTGTGTGTGTGTATATATATATATATACTCATACATCCTTAGGTCATTTGAATTTTGGGATACGGTTGTTATTGGTTATTCTTGATCGAGTGCTATAGTTTTCAGTATTAATGGATGACTGCCGAAATTAACATATTTTATTACAATTGAATTCAACGTTAGTCTCTCTCTCTCTCTCTCACACACACACACACACACACACGCGCGCGCGCACACACACACACACACACACACACACACACACACACACAGTTTTCAGTATTTTGGACGTTGTTTCTTAATAACATTATTCAAATAGTTTTAATTTTGACTATTAAAAAAACTTAATATTCTGAATATTAAAAAAACATAATATTCGATTTTTACGTTTTAAAAAAAAACAAATTATTTTCAATGTTATTATTAATTTTGAGATGCTTTATAACATTTAGAAAATTTTAAATAATCATAAAATTCTGGAAAAATAAAGAAATTAATATTTCGTTTATTAAAAAAAGTAATATTCTGAAATTAAAAAAATGTAATATTCCATTTTTTACTATTTTTCTAATTTTCAACATTAAAAAAAAACTTCATATTCCGAATATAAAAAAAAAATGTAATATTTTGTTTTTACCTTTTTTTAAAAAAAAATAAGTTATATTCAATGTTGTTTTCAATTTTAAAATACTTTATAACATTTTGAAAATTTTAACAAATAGAGATTCTGGAAAAATAAAAAAACATAATATTTTATTATTAGAAAAAGATTAATATTCCAAAATTGGAAAAAAACGTAATATATTATTTTTACTCTTTTATAAAAAGAATTCATTACTTTTTTATAAAGCAACTTTATTTTATGTTATTGTTTTGTTACAATATTAAGTATTAGGTTATTTTATTTCATTGTTTAAAACTATACTTTTTCTACTACTTTTAACAGTTTTAACTTTTTTATTAAGGAAATATAGTTTTTTATTGTTCTATGTTAAATATAAAGACTTTTAAAAGTTTGTATTGTTCATTTTACCGTTTAAATAATTTCTAAAAATATTTTAAAAACTGACATTTTGAAGAAAAAAACTTTTTGCAGTTTCTATTGTGCTTTTCAAAAAAACTTTTTACATAATATTTTAATGTTCTTTAAAAAACGGTACACTCTTGTAATGCTTTTAACGTTTTTTAAAAATAACAACTAAAAAAATAACAGTTAAAAAAACATTATTTTTTTTAAAACATTCTTTTGAAAATAACAGTAAAAAATCGTTAAAAACATTCTTTAAAACATAACAGTTAAAAAAACATTCTTTTAAAATTAATAGTTAAAAAACATTAAAATGTTTTTTTTAAACATTCTTTTAAAAATAATAGTTCAAAAACGTTCTTTAAAGATGCCAATTACAAAAATAATTGAAAAACGTTAAAATATTAATTTTTTGAACGTTGTTTTAAAAATAATAGTTAAAAAAGTAAAAGTTAAAAAAATGTTCTTTTGAAAATAACAGAATAATATTTTTTTTCCAAAAAATAACTTTTTCAATTTCCAAGTATATTACATTTTCCAGTATTTTTTTTATCTAATTGAAAATAAATAAATAAATAAATATATATATATATATATATAAAATAATGGAGGAGGGACTTTTGGTCTTTCCCAACTGATGGTTCAGATTGAAAGTTGATAAGTTTAGTATTTATCAATTGACGGTTGAGATTAAATCTTAAAATGGAGTGGTTAGATGGAAATTAACCTAGGTCGAGCATAAGGCTGGGCGCATGGCTCTAGGAAAAGTGCACACCTACTTTTAATCTCTCAATCACTATTCCTCTCTCTAGAACTACACAAACTCTCTCCCCCTCACACTTCAAACTCTTACACTTATCTCTGTCTCTCCTTTGAAACCAAAAGATCGGTTAACAAACAGGTTGAGAAATCATCATTTTCTATTGCAGTTGTTCCCTCGCATAGGTAAACATCTTGAAGTTGTGAATCACGTTTTGCTAGATTTTTAGTTACATTTTTGGGTTTCGATTTGAATGGCATTTCCAAAAAGTTTTGTTTATGTTTTTGTTTATGTGACTTATTTTTCGAGTGTACAATGATATGGGGTTTGGTTTTGGTAGAGAGAGAGAGAGAGAGAGAGAGAGAGAGAGAGAGAGAGAGAGAGAGAGGGCTATGCCGCTAAGGAAATTAGATTATACGGTTTTGTTTTTGTTAGGTAAACATAAAGGGTTTGGTTTCGTTTGAGTAAACATATAGGTTCAATTTTGTATATATGACCACTGCTCTGATTTGAATTGGGTTTTAAGGTGTTCAACATTGTATGTGTATATTGATTTGAACGAATGGTTATTCATATCTGGACTTTTGATCCATCGTTGTGTGTGTTGAAAAATAACTGTAGCAGGCAAAAGATCAGAAGGAGAAGATCAAAGATCATCTGCAACTTATAGAAGATCAAAAGGTATCAACAGAATGGATCAAGCCATATAAAGATGGTTCATTTTCTACATTTGTTTTTCACCAAATGATTTTTCTAATATATCATGTTTGTTGAAATCTTTCTCAGTGCAGACAAGGTGTTCGATGGTGGTTTTCTGTAAATATTTTTGTTTATGTGTTGCTGCATATGAGTTTTTAAGTTGTTCGGTGTATGTATTTTTGTTTATATGTTGTTGTATATGAGTTTTTTAACTTCATGTATTTTTTTTTTGTTGCTTTAACCTTCACATAAGTTAGTTTTTAATGGTCGATTTATAGTTTTGAGTGTTGGTTAAATGGCGAGTTCATAGTTTTAATACCGTTGTTTTTTCATTTAGGAATTTTTAGTTTCTAAGGGATGGTTATTTTTTACTGTATCTTTGTTTTTTCATGGATTTTGATCCACATTTGTATCTTTTTTTGTTACAAATATTGGTTCAAAGTAGTAACTCAGTTGATAGTCCAGTCTTGGATCAATTGTTTAGATGTTTTTTAAATTTGTTGATAGTTAAGTCACTTCCTTTGATGTTTAATTAAAATCACTGAATATGGTTTCTAAATTCAATTAATACATGGATTCACATGAGCGTAATGCGTGTGGGATAAACTATAGCTCGTGTTAATAATGGGCTTAGGTAGCAGGGATGATGAATTATTATTTTGAAGATCGGTTCCATATTAAACAAATTACACAAGATAACTGCTTTGGTGACTTTTTTGAAAGTTTTAGTGGGTGAAAGACAATTAATTTTATCATTGGTTTTACAAAATAATTTTAAATAACTTACTTGTTTCAATGTTCAACACACCAAATCTAAGATCCCAATAATTTGGTGTGTTGAACATTTTAAATCACTATTTCAGGGTTTTCGTTTTCAGGGAGTACATGAAGGTACTAATAGCATTGTTCAACATCTTTTGTGTCCTTTTTGTGTTTTGTTTGGTAACTCAATTTTTTTTTCTAGGTATTGATTTTAAGTCTTCTAGACATTTTAGGTATTCCCCCAATATCAAGCTAAGGTAAATATCTATGCTTTGTTTTCTTTATACTCTTTCCTCTATTTATTTAATTTTGTTCCAATTTTCGGGGTTGTTTGGTTGGTTTTGGACAACGACAATGTTTCAAAGGGTTTGAAGTAATTTAGGGGGTTCTAATATTTATATTTATTTGTTGACTTTAGGTGTTTGACAAAATGTTCAAATGGCAACTATTAAATTTAGTGGTTAGAAGATTATTTCATATTATATTAGTAGAAAGTATAATTTGGGAAAAGTCATTAATGAATTCTGAATTGATTTTTATGATGGGTGAAAGAGTTCTTCATTATCTTTCTCCAATATTCTCATGTATACAATTTTGAAATTTCTTTGCATAAGTTCTTGCAATATAAAATCATACTTGAAGGGAAGTCTCTTAAAATGAATATTTGTGTGGAAACTTGAAAAATTGTCTTTAGTGTCTTGAAAGATCTCCGAGTGGAAGATGTAGTCTATTGATATTGAATTCTGGACATTTTTATTTTAGTGTTTACATAATGAGGTGAGTTTTTTCCAATAGGCAGAAACCTGGATGTGGAAAAGGAACATGTGTAGACTTTATACTGTGTATTGTTGATTTTATATTGTTGTTGTCTGTAGCATCAATTGTTTTACTCAAAATGATCCTTGAATTTGACGGGCGTTGGTTACAATGGTTGAATGTGTACAATTGTTTGGCTGGGCTCCTCTTTTTCCTTTCACATGCATGTCATAAGAAAAGTATGGCCATTTGTTTCTCTTTATGCATAATTATATAGATTATTTATACTTCCAAGTTCATTTTGACAATTCTATGTCAGTATATATCGTGGGCAAAACCCATGAAGCTTTAGTTCTATGTCAGTATAAGGAATCTTCCATAGGAACTATTGTTAGTCAAGTTCAACATTATTTTTGCAGATGTTTATTCAACTATTGTAATTGACTATTAATTCTTACCTTGATTTTTTTTACTAATCTATGAATAGAGAAAAATGTATGCATTAATTGTTGTTATTGACGGTCTCTTGGGCTTGAAGTATCTACTGTTAACATGATTAATATCCTATAGGAAATTGTTTAAAAATTCACCTTCTACGGG
This sequence comes from Sambucus nigra, assembly GCA_949130495.1. Lineage (NCBI taxonomy): Eukaryota > Viridiplantae > Streptophyta > Magnoliopsida > Dipsacales > Adoxaceae > Sambucus > Sambucus nigra. Next base: position 593,835,555 of record OX422208.1, read on the forward strand.
AAGAATATTATTGTTGGAAAGTATAGGTCATTTTCTTACTTTAACTGTTGCTTTGGGATGCATACTCAAGTAGGAAGGCTCAAGCATAATTGCAACTATTTTTGTTGATGATATTTGAGATATTGTGTTCGATTTCTTTTTTGTTTTGCTTTATCTGATCCATGTTGTGATCTGTGTTGTGAGTTAAGTATATTTGACCCTACATTGAATATTTTTCAATTGCTCACTACTAAGATTTCATATATAATTATTTTATTTAAAATCAGCTCTATATTCATTTGAAACTCACCTTCACTTTTTCGATTTGCACTCTTTTTTTATTTGCATATGTCTTATTGAATGACATCATCCTTGCATGTTCCACCACTTGATCGACATCAGCTAGCATTAGTAATAGTTTGCCCTTGACATGGTGTTGCGTGCAATTGATATTTTCCCCATTTATGTGAGTTGCTGTTATTAAAGTTATATTCTCTTTATTTTTTTTACTTTGTAACTGATGTATAGTAACCGAATTTCCTCCAATTTCTGCATGCGTTATGGATCCAAGACGCGGATGTGAACAAGCACATACGTTTGTGAAGTTGGGGAATAAAAACTGTGATGGCAAGGTATTATTGTACATTTTTTTATTAATGTAACACTCAGCTGGATAGTGACATAACCATCATCATTGGGTTTGTAAGAAATTAAACTCACAACAGATTTGTCAACGGTTGTGTAGAGGCATTGGGTTCCAAATACACATGACCGTCTATAGGTGTTGGTTTATAAGTTGTGGGAGTCTCACACTTATTCTATTCTTGTTTTCAGTAGGTTGTCCACCATCCCGTGACTATTTTCATTAAGTTGTCCAATATTTAGTTTGTTGTTCCTATATGTGAATTAAACATATGCCTAATGCCCAAAAGAATGTTTGCATTACTTATGTTTTTAAGAGTCTTCTTGGTATAGTAGAACTACGAAAACTGAGTTTGCTCTCAATTATTAGTGGTTAAAATTCTTCGAAATGTATAGAGTGGTACAGTTCACATCTTCCAGGTTATCATCTCTAACACAGTGATATAGTTCAATCATACGGTCTCTTTAAAAATTAGAGAACAAGAACTTTTTTTTTGGAATCAATAAGTTCTTGCAATTAGTCCAAGTCACAAACCCATGGAGTTTCTCGATGAAAGTAAACTACTCCAGGATCGCTTCTTAATGTCATTTTTCTAATAGTATGATGCTCTCGAGTCTTTTTGACAAGTTTACAACTACTCGAGGATCGCTTGGATTTAATAAATAGATAACGGTACATGTTTAGCGTTTTTTCAATTTGAAAGGGTACCTCCACACCCCTCAAAGCCAATGATTGGATGCAGGTTTCTGATTATATATGTTTCTGTATAAAGAGTACGAGGGAGCCAAAGACAAAATAGTTGAGTAGGTCCGTGGTTAAGATGACATCCCAACCTTCTCGGATGCTTTTACATATTCTTATCCAATTCTTACTTTTACATTTTATTCACAAAGAAGCTTAGATTTCACTAACTATGAACTTTAAGGGAAACCTTGTAATTCATTGTCATTTAACTTCAAATTACTACATTTAGGTACCCTCTATGTTTTTATTTGTGTGTGTATTGAATATTGTTGTGATAAGAAATGCTTTAATTTTTTTATTTCTACAATACCTTACAATATCTATATGGTTGGTGTGGGATGATTATGTTGTGATTTATATTTTCTTAGCTTCCTCACAGATGAGATAAACGTGGCATGTTATAGAAATTGTTCCACCATGACTGTCGTCGCCATCCCACACATGTAGGATGCATGTAGATTATATTTAAAAATTACAATCGTGACTAAGGGTTGTGTTTGCGCTTGGAAAAAAATACAATAAAAAATGTCGTGGGGATAAATTTTTATTCGTGTTAAAAATTACACTAGGTAAAATTCATCTATAAATAATAATTGCAAAATTTAATTTGGGTTTTCCACGAACAAATTTTTTTGGTATGTATTTTATTTTTATTCATGTTCCGTATTCCTTAGCCATGTAGTGTGCCAAAAGTAGTATGCATAGGTGTATTGATAATTGATAAGTGTATTGTAACAAAGTATATGTTTATTGCAATTACGAAAAAATATGAGCAAAATTACATATTGTTGGGCAATAAAAAAACAAAGTCACCGTAATTAATGTGCAACCCTGCCATCGGCATGGGTATAAAAAATAAACTATTTTAGCTGGTGGTTTGGGTTTCACTAATCATAAAGGGAGATAGCCATCTGAATAGTTGGCACTAGGAGGTTTGCGCATCACAGGCACTTATTTTATATTTTTATAAGGGTATTTACAATATTTTCACAATTGAGTTATGGAGTAAAAAGTTTAAACGTTAAAAATTATGTAATGAGATATGTTTTTGTTTTTGTTTTTATTTTTTCTATTTTTTGTTCTTAGAATTGTGAGGTTTGTATTTCCTTTTGGTTTAAAATAATAACTATTTTACACAAATAATACAAGTCAAATTTTTGAAACGAACATGACATGGTCATGTAAGTAAAACTTGACATAAATTCGTCCATTAAAATGCCAATTTTGAATTAACGTATGGATCTTTCTTTCGTGTTTAAAAGTCTCAACTACTCTATAATGATTAAAATTAATAGATTTGATGCTTTGGTACGGGTACACCTGTATTAAAATCGTAACTATGCTGCAACCTTTATATCAATATGCTAACCGTGCAATCAATACGGGTTACACCTAGCAATGATGAGTAAGTGTAGCATGAGATGATCAACAATATTATATTTGCACTATTGGAGACATGTTTAAAATACAAAATATCACGAAAATAAATTTATCACGGTGTCATCAGCATAGGTACAAAATGTCACGGGAGTAAATTTATCGCCTTGCCATCGGCACGGGTACACCCTAGTATATATATATATATATACACATAGATTGACTTATGTGAACACTAAGTTTGCACATTATTTTTTTAAAATAGTGAAAAAAATATTTTTGAGATGATTTTTTTTGTGATATTTAAATATTTCAAGGGACACATATAAAAAAAATCAGCTAAAAAAAACGTATTTTACTATTTAAAAAAATCGGTCAAACTTTCGTTATTTTTAAACACTTAAAAAGATGCAAAAGTTTGACCAAAATTTTAAAAATAGCAAAAAAAAAAAAATTGAACTGATTTTTTTTTGTATGAGTCTGTTGAAATATTTAAAAATTATATAAAAATATCAACTCAATTTTTTTTTATATTTAAAAAAAATTGATGTGCGCCAGCACATGTGTACAGGAGTCTCCCCTATCTCTCTCTCTTATATATACTAGTTGTGCCCACGTGCATTGCACGTGTGGGCGAGTCCAGATATTCAACTTCAGTATTTGAATAAATGAATAAGAATCTTTAAATTCTAAAATATTTTATGTAGAGCGTAAATCGTATAACAAATTATGCATAGGTAACGAAGTGAACTAAACGATTTATGTGAAAGAATGTAGTGACACTGATGTAAGAAGATAAGAATTTTGATGAAATTGAAAAAATTACTGTGAATGAATCCGAGTTAATAAAAATGTAAAATGCAAAGCAATAGATCATTTGTTTTTGGAAGACATTGGATAATAACAATTTGTAATAAAAAACGAAAATGAATTCATCAAATATGTTGCTTTTGACGTTTGTTTGGATTCAAAAGTTCTTCTTCCTCTTCAACTTTATGAGCGACGAAACATGCAAGCTTTCAATCCGAATCTTTAAGCGATTTCGCTTTAATGTAGAATTGTAGATTTTGTCAATGCACGTATATAACTTTTGAATATAGTTCGAGTGCATAATTCCCTGTGGAATAAAAGAATAAATATGAATATTGAGTATACGTAATTAGTATTGAGTGTTTTTAATTTATGTATGAATTTGAATTGTTAATAACAACGATATTACCTTTTCCTTTGAAACGATGAACGTTTTCATAGAAAATATATTTTTTTAATAAAAAGTTCAGTTTCTTAAAAATAAAGTTTTTTAAAAAATAAGCTTTTATAAAAAAATATTTTTTTTTTCGAAACGGACCCTCTCTTCCTGTCATATGTGTCTCGACAAAGATATTGGAAAATTTAGGAACGGGTGGAAATATTGTAGTTATTTGACTATACCTCATTAACATAATTTTTATGACACTATGTTCTTTCACCATTCAAGGTATCCATGACAAAATCAGATATAAATTACATGGGAATTAAACTGGAGAAAAAATTCATCTGTGTCCTACACAGGAAAAAAAAGGAAAAAAATGGCTGAAACAAAACTTTTGTACTATGTAGGTAACATTCCCTAAACCAATGAATATAAGCTGCGTTTGTTGACTTTTTGTTTCAGTTAATAAACACATTTATCATGGGAAACTCAAGTGAAGTGTCATTGATTCCCCCAGCTCAGTATTGTGCTGATTGGAATAGGAAAATGGATGTTCACGATACTCAAATTATTCAATAACTAAAAAGAAGTAATTAAAATATTGAAGAATGAATTAACTATGGCAATCGGAGAGAAAACACATCACATGTGTATCCTTAACAAACGTAAACTACGTAATTATAAATTAAAACCATGATTAAGGGCATACTACAGGGAACATTCCATCTATAACACTTCATTTTGCCTATAAAGACACACACACACACGCGGGGATAAAGAGAGAGATGTCTAATTGCCCAATACTGATCCAGATTTTGGTCATCCATTGTCTAACAGTACTTCATTATGTTTTCTTGTTCTATATAAAGGAAGACTATAGTCATGTGCTCACTGGAGGTACATGGTTAGTACTAAATCATTACTTAACAGTTAGGAAATGGGAGCAAAAATATAGCCCAACAAAATCAAGAGAGGCCACCACAATCATCTGGATTCAATTACATCATCTAGCGTTGGAATATTATGATAAAAAGCTATATTTTATGGCCTAAAACATGGATGAGGTTGACCTCCCATTCGTCCCTTAGATGCTCCTGCTACCTAGGAGCAAAAAATAAAACCAACAAGTAAAAGAGGAGAGAGACAGTAAAGGTAGGGTTAGTTATAGGTTTAAGAAACTTTCCTATTTGAATAATAATGGTAAAAAAAATTGAAAAGGGTATGAGGAAAGTAAGTGGACAGCTGGGAGAAGGGGATGGGTTTGAAATGGTAAAACTTTAGACAAACAAAGGCAGAGAAAGGTACTTCAAAAAATCACTCTATCAGAGTTAAGCTGCAGCCTATTGGATCTCTCGTGTCAGTTGGTATCTATTTTTTGGTCTATGAAATCAATTAGTATCTACTATCGAATACACTAATGAGCAACCCAAAAGTCACGAAAAGGTTTAGACAATAAAAAAATATCAGATCTAGAGATAAAATAGACTAAACTCATGGTAAGAACAAAACAAATCTAATCTAAAAGGAAAAACATTTTGCCATTATCTATGGACATAGTGGTTGATGATATTGAATAAATGAGAGATTGTCCTCTTAGTTACTAAAAAAATTCAAATTTCCGTCTATAGCCTAATTCTTTACCAAAAATAAATGGAAAATTAATGTATTTTAAATTTGGAGTTAAGTCAAATATATAGGTATGTGTTTTGATACCTCGAGATTGATGACTAACATAGTTAATTGGTGGACACATTTATATTGTTAAGTTATCCATACAAGCCTTGCCATATTGATTTTATGGCCAAACAGTTTGCATTATATATCATATTGTTGATGCACTACACCAGTAAAATGATAACGAAAAATTTATTCATTTCATAGGCATGTCCATTGAATGAAATCAGTTTGCTTTTTGCCTAGGTAATTTTGGAACATGAATATACAGAGTGTAAAAGGGAAATAAGAGGCCTTGAAGCTGAGACTAATGATCTAAGGAAAGATTTGGCTACTATAAAAGAAAAATCAAATTAATGGAAAGAGGATCTCAGGCAAAAAATTATAACTCGTAGAGAACATGTTTACTAAATGCATAATTCAATTCTTTATGTTATTTCATCAAATACATTTACTTATGTAGTGTTGTTCTACAGTAAATTAAAGTCCAAATTATAGAGTTGAAAGTTCAAACGGAAAAATGTATGGTCAAGGATGATATATTGGCAAACCATCTCCAAAATATTGTGTTTGATGATAAGAATAATAATAACATCATGTTTAGCCAATCACGACAATCTGGAGGTGAGGCCACAGGCGAAAAACCTGTTCGGGCTGGACATATCTCAAGTAAATGAGATTTGGCTCCAAATTTTCTATTTTCTGGATATATTTATAGAATTTTATGCGGAGAACTATATTGATTAAATGTTTATAGCCTAGGTGCTTCTAGGTTCTACAAAACCTATTTTCAAAACCTGGGAAAAATCAATTTATAAATGCAGAATTTTGGGGACGCAAATCTCTATCACTTGTATGCCTCCAACATTCGAAAGAACACATCAATTTCAATTTGTTTTGTTCGGGATTAGAACATCGGATTAAACGCAAGGTAGGTGACGACGATGTTGTCGCACCACAATGTAGGAGGTTGAGAGAGAGTGACACAAAGTTCATCAGGGAGAGAGTGCAAACATGTGAGCTCATTTACGACAGTATCGGGAGTGCTTTATATTCAGATTTGGTGGATGAGGGATTCTGACCAAGATAAATGGTATATCCATCGGTCGTCGACGACCATCGATACACGCAACCCAATCCGAGTTTAAAAAAAGACTGAAGATCAAGTGGAGATGATTTTTGAAGGAACAAACCTAGCGTCGAAGTGTGCCTTAAATATTATAAAAAAATTTTCAAGGTTGTCCAGTGATCGTTGGTAGGGTCGCATAAATGGCGAATTTTATTTACAACAAAGTCGAGGTCGCATATTGTTAATGTCAAGTATTGTAAAGCACAAACAACATGTCGAAATTTCGTAGGATCCAAAATTGGTTTACCCCTTGCCTTAGATAATTTTGTTGTCTTGATGGTGAGGTGAGAAGAGGCAGCGAAAACACATCTTATGCACGTGCGACAATAAAAGTTAGATATACAACAAATTATACGGATAACTACTAAGAGGATAATGTTTTAGCCAACATAACAACTTACACTACAATTGAGCAATCCGTTAGTGAATGAAAGCATATACTATAAAATCTTATACTTGATACATTTTTCTCATTTAATTATGTGTCAGAAATGGACATATTTTTTCAGCTTGTGAAGGAGAAGATGATGAGGGTAAATGAAATTTGAGACCAAAGTCACCACTGTATGGCAGCTTTTCAAGTAGAAGATGATGACAAAATGAAATTTGAGACCATAATCATGATTGTATGGCTAGATTTCAGAACTTGATTGTTTAGTTTCTACTGTCATTAACCTCCCCTGAGATCAGGCCTAATGCTACTGTCATTATTTTGCCCCTTAAAGAATTCGAAATTTTCCCTTTCCATTAACCTCTGATTCATTAAAGTCCGTTGTTCTCAAGTAGACTTCAAAGAGGGAATTTTCGATTCTATGATCGTAGACACTTCGTTGAACACTGCACATGCTTCCCCGCATTTCACAATCAGTTCCAAAGTTATATGGCGATTACAACTGTTAAAGGTAATTGTTATAGTAAATAGACATCGTTTCGCCCGTTTGGTGCTATCTCATCAAACCAGTCACCATCAGCTCTAAGCCCCCCAAAAATGTTATCAAGAAAATGGAAAGTAGGATGGACGAATTCTGCTGGGGTCATGGTTAAGATACATTTAAATAACCATTTTTTCTTTAAATTACAGGCCATAAGAATTGATAATTAAAATCGCAATGATACATTAATAAATTGGAATTACCTCGTAAATAAAAGTGAGATTCTTTCACTATGAGATTGACAATCCAAGCTTCCACCAACAATATTGACAATATCCTACAAAGTTTCAAAGGAAATATATGACCATCTCGAATATAAATTATAGGAAACAATTGCAATATAGTATTAACTACTTCACATACCTCCTAAACAAAATTGAAATTCCTTCACTCTCAGATTTACAATCCGAGCTTGTACCACCAATATTGACAATATCCTACAAGATTTCAATTAAAACTTAATTACGAAAAAGTTAAATGATATTTTTTTTTACGAAATATCAGATTACAATCCTACTATTGTTAACATTCTTGTAAGGAGTAAGTACATCATATTATATAAGAATGACAATAAACAAAAAAATTAAGTAGTTGTCTTAGTACCATCAACTATTGTAGTACTGAACTTCCACGTTACGAAACTAATTAAAATAAATTGTTATTATGAGCGAAATTTCTGGAATTAGAAGAAAACCCCAAACATTAGGCAAATTTCAATGAATAAAAAATAAGCATCAAGTGAGGTTCGAAATTTTTAATGTATAGTACCAAAAAAAATTATATCAGTAGGCATACTTTTGAAATTAACATTTAAAATAGTAGGCATATATTAATACGCATATGTCAATGTATATAAGGGTTTTCAAATTCACTTTTGATATTAACATTTAAAACAGTAGGCCTATATTAATAGGCATATATCAGTACGCATATGTCAATGTATATAAGGGTTTTCCAATTCATGTAAAACTGGGAAGTACAATGAATGAATAAAAATAAAAATTTGTTAATGAGATAGATTTCTATATAAAATTTATGTAATTGTTTTTAAATTAACAACTGCATAATTTTCAGCAACAATGAAAGACATAATAAAAAATTATAGATGGAATTAGGAGTGTTCACCTTCGTTTTTGAAAAAGAAACAAGAGAAACCAATGAAATAGACGATATAATTTCAATGAAATAGACATATCTAATATACAAATAACTTAAGTAGCCATATTGGACTGTGGGTTTTTAGCTTTCATTTCAAAGGATGAATGAATCTGGAATTAAATTATTGGGATAGGTGACTTTTGATTTTTATTTTGGGAAGATGAATGAATTGTGATTTTTCATATATATTTGAGAGTAAATGCTTGGGACAATGAATTTTGATTTCCAGGGTTGTAAGATGAATGAATGAATTTGGATGTTTTGTTATGTGTGAATGAATGTGAGCTGTCATATGTATTTGAGAGTAAATATTTGAGATAACTGAATTTTGATTTCTAGTATTGGAAGATGAATGAATTTGGATAGTTTGGTATGTGTGAATGAATAGAAGAGAGATGGGAGGAATGAATGTAGTGGGTATTTCGTATGTTGTGTTATTAAATAAGGGGAGAGATATGTAAGACTATTATTGAGGGTATAATAGGTATTTTAAATTTAATGAGGGTACTTTAGTCTTTTGAACATTGAAGAGGAACTCCCCTCTTTTAAATTAGTATATATATATATATATATATATATATATATATATATATATATATATATATATATATATATATATATAAAGAGAGAGAAGGTACCAATCAAATGGTCAAATTATGTCAGATTTTGACAAACATATGCTAAAATTTTCTAAAAAACATATAGGTACAATTATATTTTAGGATACGTATCCCAATGGACAAATTCATGAATCCCTCCCTGATGGACACGCTGTGAGGAAGTTATGATGTGTGGCCGCAACATCTTGTTGTTCAATGGGTAAAGGGAAAAAGGGGGAATTGGAATTTGTTGGAGTTGAGGCGCAAACCTTTTAATTATGGAAGAAAATGTTTTATTTTTTTATAGGGTATGAAACTATTTTATGCCACGTGCTCAGGTTCGAGAAAGAGTTCATCCCCAACTGGTTGGGACCCCTTTAAATATACATTAGTCATACATTTAGGCTAGTGTATCACTACTCCATAGATAATAAAAAGTGTTGTATTAGTATACCCATGGCTCGTAGCAAACAAATTTGACGGGCAATGTTACCCATTGGGGATGGCTTTAAGGCCAATGCAATTTTAGTTTATCAGTTTCTTAATTTTGGCTTTCTAAAGAATTGTGGAAAAATAATAAAGTTCTTCCTAAGCAATAAAATTCAAAGAATAACAATCAAACATCATGCTCCAAAGTCATTTGAATTTTGAATTACTGCACGACCGTTTTTTGCCTTTTGTCATTTTTCGACTTTTTTCGAAATTTTTATTCATTTTCATTCTAAGCGCGACAATCCAATTGTCATACAAACATTTTTGACATTTTTTATGCTTAAGGCTATGGAGTTGAGTGTATTTTTTTTGTGGCGTAGGCATTTTTGTGGAGCGAAATGCTCTAACGTCGTGGATATACTAAGTTGAAAACTTGTTGGTCCATCATTGTTGGGGGTTAAGTCTCCTTATTGTAGATAAATTGAGTGTTCACGTGAGTTGGTTTTATTTATTCAATTAAAATTCAGAAATTTTATTTATTGGTATAATAGTAATGTATTTATGTACATTAAAGCGTAGGAAAGTCATATTATAATTCTCTTTAAAAACTTTAAAACCATTAATGGAGAAAATTTGGTCTAGATTTCAAAGAGGTATTTGGCCACCTGTATTTGGTTTGATAAATAAATAGTAGTAATAAAATTAATTTTCTAAGTTGTCAACTTGTAAAAATATAGAAATTTTCCATCCTATATTCAAGGAATTTCTATATTTTTAAATTAAGGTGAATTATACGAAGCATCCCTAAACTATAGCGGTTTTGTAGACAATCCCCTAATCTAACAAATTCAACAAAGAGTCCCCTAAACTATTGAATTTCGACACCTATAGAATATACATAAAAATTTAATATGTTTTAGGCATAAAATCATGTTTTTATCAACTCATTTGTTAGGTGTCAAAATTGAACAATTTAAGGGGCTCTTTGTCGAGTTTTTTACATTAGGGGATTATCTGCAAAACTATGACAGCTTAGGGGTTTGTAATGTAATTTACCCTTCAAATTAAGGGTAATTATGTAACAACATTGCACATTTTATACTTTTGCCCTTTTACACACACACACACACACACACACACACACACACACACACACACACACACACACACACACACACACACACACACACACATACGTGTGTGTGTGTGGTGTTCCCCAAGTCTATTCTAGAAATGAATTCCCTTTATCACGCCTAATGTAATTAAACATCTATAGATACACAAAAAAATTTCGACTTAACCTTGGGATGACATTTATCACATTTGGAAGCTGTCAGGTGTACACTTCATTAAGCCAATTATTAATTTTGTATTATCTAGATTAATATAGACATATATTTGGTCAATACATGCATTTAGTTGGTTCATGTATTAGGAGGTTCATGTATAAAAGTCTAAATGTGTATGTTTACATTAAATGTAATAGATACATGTATTTGGGTATATACATTTTAGAAATTCTATAATTACTCATGTAATATTGGCTTTTAAAGTGAAGTCATAAAGTCAAAAATATTGTGTGAGTAGTAATGAAAAATTCTCTTCTCGAATTGAGTATTATCTCTCAAATATTGAGTGTGTTAGTGTATTTTATTATCTCTTGAATATATTATTGATGCAAAAATTCTCCATCTATGAGGACCAATCAGAAATGGACACCTGTCATCCTATATGGAAATTTTTATACTTGTTGGGCACCCGATGAGAGTTGGTCGGCACCTGAGGAGAGTTGGTCGGCATACCAACCAACACATGGCATACCAACCAACTCAAGGAAGGCCAACCACCCAAGAAGACCAACAGTTATATTCATTGTATATAGATGTAAATGTCTGAATGTATAAAGACATTCCATCTCTTGGACTCCCATCACTATAAATACATGCATCCCCTTAGCCAAAGGGACACAATAGACACAATACACAAGATACACCTCTCTCTCTCTCTCTCTCTCTCTCTCTACACCATATTGTGCTATTGTACACCCCTGGGAATAAAAGAACAGTGGATGTTGGTTTTATTTATAACCGAACCACTTGAAAAACCTTTGTCTCTTATATGTTTGATGTGAATGTTTATCTTCATCTTCAATCTCATCCTCATCATTTATCTGCTGTTGACGCACTAAAATGGCATAGACCATTTTCTGTCTTCAACAGATTGGCGCCATCTGTGGGAAGAGACACAAAACTCTTTCCCTATTAATGTATGAATATCATCATCACAAGCTAAGTCTTTCTATCTTTTTATATGAACAATTATATACAAATATTATTTCCTTCAACCATGAATCTATATTCACGAATGACATATTTTTTAATTCACGTGATATTGCTATATACAATGATTTATCAGGCAATCTAAAAATTAGAGATATCAATCACATCATTTTATTCATGTCAATAAGATACATACTCAATTTTTACTGAGGCCCAAATCTGCACAACCGTGTCGCTCTTTCATGAATTTTAGATCTTTCAATACCTTCTAAAATTTTCATTCGCATCATATGTATCTACCTGAAAGGGGGAAAATAAGAAGAGATATGGTCAATAACGATTTTCTCTCATTAAAAAAAATCACAATTCTGACCTAGGTCTAATTCAAAATCTCTCATCAATTTGATTTATTTTGTATTCCATTTCTGCAAATTTTTGTTTTATTGGTTTGATGCAATTTTTAGATAAACCCATCCATAGTGTTACAAGGGGTAAAGATTAGTTGGATCCCCATATTTCACAACAATTCAAAACGATTCCCTCTCTTTAGAATATTAACCATATATTAACATATAGAGTTGGTAATTTTGATTTATTAAACTCATTTTTTTATATCTGATAACGGTTGTGTTATGGGTTTAATAAATTTAATTCCAGCAACCTGACAGCTACACAATTTCAATCCACTCACCTCTACCATTGTACAGCAAATGGATCCGGGGCATAAATATAATATCGAAATCTCCTTACTTTGATGAACTTAAATGCATGAGGTTTGATATCTGAGGAGTTGGCAAACGAACCCTCAATCTTGGCGAGAAATAATATCTTTTCCTCTTCTTTTTCCAACTGCACCGATCAACAACACATGGAGGCTTTACACATGCGATATTTGTTGGTCGACTATATTTATGGCTCGATTTCTGGTATTGTTGTTGGTCGGATATACCAGGTTGTGTGGGTTGCTGTTGGTCGACGACGTTTTAGTGATCGACACACATCAACTATGGTCGGCGATATGTCACGGTACCGAAGTCCTTACAGTATCTGACTTGGTTGGCATACTCACTATTGGTCGATGAAAACTCTAGACCAGGTATTATACATATTGAGAATTCATATTTGCTGATCAAAAACACCTATTGTTGGTCGCATACTCATATAGCATATCGGTGGAACTAATTGTTGGTCGGCGGGTAAATAAAACACTGATATACTATACTTGGTCGGCGTAATGATTATGCTACCACAATTCTCTTAAATGACGATTTACGCAAGTCGGGGGCTTCCCGACCACATGTAATTGGTCGGAAGTAAGGTGCTCGTAACTATAATTTTCATTTTAGCTGGTAGACAACCACTGCACGAAGAGAGCTCAGCCCACATTTGACAAATGTTTCCATTTTATGGAAAACAAAAGCAATCAATTGGCATCAATCTCTTGGTCGGCACCAACTGTGATGAAACCACTGGACCACCTTCGTGATCGACAACTTCTAAATTATAGAAACAACCACCTATTGTTAATCGGTGACTTAAAATTCATTTTTCTGCAACTATAAGGTTATCATGGTTGTTCGGTGGAAGATGTTGTGAAGATTTAGAATTTTAGACCTTCTATTTGCTAATCGATGACAGGAAAGATAAATCGCAATTCTAATGTTGGTCGGCAGTTATGGCCAGGTAAGAACTTACTGGTTGAAGGCAGTTATTGTTGGTCGGTGGAACTCGACGACATCAACTATGGATTAGATAAGGTTTTTTCGACCATCATCGTGGTAACCCATCTCCACTACAACATCAACGAATCTGGTTCATTGTTGATCGGCATAAAGAAAATGAAGATCGCCATCATTGGTCGACAGTGTGGACCTAATCATTGGTCATCGACGAAAACAACTGAAATCATACGACTCTAGTTGGGGCTCAAGTCTCACCTTTTGACTACATTAAAATAAAACATTTTCTATCAAAAAAGGACTCTTGGTTTATCCACATAGTGTTTAAAGATATTTTTGATTTATTACACCAAGTATCTACAGTTTACAACCCCACCTCAAAAATATTTTTAAAATCAATATATATTTCTAAAAACCAACTCTTTTTTAATATTTATTGGGATTGTAAATAATTTTACAAAAATCCTAGATTGCACAATTATGTCTTACATATGGCACCTGTCTAATAAAAATCTGCTCACATGACACATTATTATTTGGAAATTTAAATTGCCCAATATTGAAGCAGATACACATTATATATTGGTCAACTGAATAATTATTCTAATCATAATTTTTATATGTTGTGCTTATTTGGTTTGTTAAAGCATGTTTTCTATAAATTTATAATGTGACATATATTGTATAAAATGTTTAATGTTATATATTAAGATTTTGTAATCTATTTGATGAGTTCATCTTGAATGTTTTACGGTTATTTTGCATTATTTTCTATGTACTTTTAAACATAACAATCTCTTTCATAACAGTTTTTATATATTGGATTAATATTTATTTTCATTTATTTAAATTATTATTAAGATGTTCAGGCACATTATCCACCATTAAAATATCATTTTAATATGTTAAATATGTTTTCAGCATGTCCTAACTATATTCTCTTTCATAATGTGAGTCTCCAAAAAGTATCCTTTTACAGCCACGCAACACGTAGCGTGCAAGCGAGTTATAGTATATACCTAATCTTGTCATCACAACACAATGTCGACATTTGTTGCTCCCATACGTTGACACGGTGCACTTTATTAAGACATTTATTAATTTTGTATTATCTATATTAATGTAAACACACATGTATTTGATCAATACATGCAATTAATTGGCTAATGTATTAGGAGGTTCATATATAGAAGTCTAAATGGGGTATGTTTACAATAAATATAATAGATACATGTATCTCGGTAGATACATTTTAGAGATCCTATAAATACTCATGAAATGTTGGCATTTGATGTGAAGTCATAAAAAGTCAAAAATATTGTGTGAGTAGGAAAGAAAAATCAACTACTCATATTGAGTGTTATCTCTCAAATATTGAGTGTGTTAGTGTATTTTATAATCTCTCAAATATTTTTATTTTATTTTTAAAAGTCATGTATTTGGATGAAGAGATTTACGGAGGTGTTCTCAAGTTGAATGAATACTTTAGCTATTTGAATGAAGACTCTAACGAAAATTCTTTTGCAGTCTGAAGTTTTGAGGTATGATGGTTTTAAATACTTTAGTAAGTTTCTTAATTCGTATGTCTGCTTCAGACATTAGTAGTGGACTATATTTACACTTACAATTTCACAACAATAGATACTAATATATTATGCTTATTAGGTTTGTTAAGGTGTGTTTTGTATAAATTTGTAACTTGATGTATATTGTATAAAATGTTTAATGTTACATATTAAGATTTTGTAATATATTTGATGAGTTCATTTCTAATGTTTTACGATTATTTTACTTTGTTTTCTTTTCACTTTTAAACATAATACTCTCTTTCATAATAGTTTTTATATGTTGCTTTAATATTAAATTGCATTTATTTAAAATAATATTACGATATTTAGGCACATTATCTACCATTAAAATATCATTCTACTATGTTTTCAACATGACTTAACTATATTCTCTTTCACAATGCAAGTCTTCAAAAAGTATCATTTTACAGTCACACAATACGTGGCCTGCAAGCTAGTATTGTATTAAAACAATAAAAAGTAAGGACACAAGTTCATGAACGTCAATTACCATCATTCCACTTATAAGACATATTCATTGTATCTATTCCTTTTATCTTCAACAAGAAAATTGACAGTTAAGAAATAAATATGAGCTAACTATCTTGTGCATGATTTTTATGATTGACCTATCCTTTAACAACATATTATAACATTAATATTGACAACTTTGACTTTTGATGTGTAGTCGTTGTTGCAAGCCAAGTCAATCAAAACCTTAAAATACCTAAAAAAATAACATCAAACTAAAGTGTAGAAGTAAGTTAGGATATCAATCCACATCAAGGGGGTAAAGCTAGAGACAAATTCAATTGTAATTCACTTTTATTTTCTTTTTTGGACTTTTTACTTTTTCTATTTGTTTCAGCTTTTTCAATATTAAAACAATTATCAAAGGTGGCTGAAACTATACTAAACTAAATGAGAGATGAAAGCAACTAACTAAAAAAATGAGATAAAAATGAAATTAAGTAAATCTAACTAAATAAAAATCTAAAATATGAGATTAGTGAGAAAATAAAAGTGAGAATAATCAAGGGCTAGGATGACTCAAAATATTTTAGTTAATCAAAATTAATTAGTTCATTAAAATTAATTATCCCAAGTTAGTATCAAAATCACAAATGAACTCTCGTTGCAAACGTAATTTTAATAATAACATTTTAGTTAACTAAATTTAACACTCCTACAACTCTTGCAAAGTAGATCTAAACATCATTAAATAGATCACCCGCTAGGATCGATCTAGTAGACTAGTTTAAATCATAGAAAATAAAGTTTAGAGTTGAAATTAAAATCATAATACCGCACTTGAGAGACTCCTATCTTTAGTTCAAATCTAAAATGGGTATTATAACTAGAATTTCGATTTTCTCTTGAAAATAATTTACCCTCTCTCGAGGCATAAATACAAAAGTAAGAGTGCAAAATTTAATCATCAAAGCGATATTTAATTTAAATAAGCTAATAATTAACATCAAATAATGGTCACCCCACCCCTTGAAAGGGTATCTATCCTAACACGATTTTAAACAAGATGAACAAATAATCAAGGTTATAAACAAATAAAATAGAAGGGTAAGATGACAAATCTTCAAATAAGTGTCCTTGATTTGCAAAATTGGAATCTAATCCTACATTGAAATTGAGCCACATCCATTCAAATTGAACTTTTCACAATATTCAATTACATACAAACACTCAATTGAATCACTTAATATAAGGACAAAATTTTATAAATGTCCGGGTAGAATCTAGGAGTTTTCTTTTTTCCCTAAATCACAGTTTGTATGTCTGAGACCGATACATTCGGCACGTCATCACGATCATTCACGATGGTGCATCATGATACATTCGACGTGCTGCTTAACCATTTCCCACTACTCCACGACTCATTATCAGTAAAATGATTTATTGGAGTTGTTTATATTTGCATAAATATTTGAGAATTTTTTAGAAAATATTTTTTGAAGTCTAAATTATTTTTTATCAATTGTAGAAATTTTTCTATGTAGAAGCAGACTTTTTTGGAAAGGCGTTGTAGTTCAAACGAGATCACATGTCGTTCGAGCGACAAAGATTGTCGCGCGAACTTGTTCGAATAACACGTGTCCTCGTTCGAGCGACATGCCTATGTCATTGGAACGCCACCGCCGCCTCGATTTTTGAATCAATTTCTATCACCACTACTTGATGGTCAAAATATTTTTCCAGCATATTGATCAAAATCCGGCCCAAAATCTTCACTCTTTTGATAGACTTGTTTTTTAGGCTATTTTCCCTATTTATAAAAGAAAAATCTCTTCCATTTATGTGTGTGCATTTCATAAACCTTCAAGAGGTTAAGTTTACATTTCTAGAGTATTTTGTTGAGAAGCCGGTCATTGCTGCCCATTTGAAATTCTTGTGGGAGATTCCAGCGACGACATCGGAACCGACACCTAAGGGTATTTCGTATGCGACACTTATTTTCATTATAATCCGTGTAAGCGTTTTTACAAATTATAGAGAAAATAAATGGTTTTTCCCTGTGGGGATTTTTCCTGATATTTCGTGTCACATGCTTTATACATTTATGGTTTCACACAAGTAAACATGTAGGTGCTGAAGGTCCCTATATAGAGCACTTATAGGATTTGCTTTTCGTGCTTTAGCTATACAGGACTTCATCTAGTTGGACGTGAATTTTGACAAAATATTTTTGTAATCTAGGATTGTGTGTCCCCCTATCGACGTCAAACTCTCCTTGTTCATCTACATCAAATGAGCACTCAATGCAGTCCGCCCTCTCAGAAATAGGTAATTCTCATTTTCTATGGCTCATAGGAATTTTGTCACATAAGACACGACACCACGTTGCATTTGCATTTTATTTATCATATCTTATGATAAGGATTTGTTTCGTCATAATAAAATTATTTTTGAGTTCAAAAACTTTGTTTGAAATTTTTATAAGAAAATATTTCTTGGAAAATAAGTATTGGAATATGTTATAGATTTGACGGCCCCTGGAATTTTTTAATATCGGTTCACGGTTTTAGTTTTTAAAACCAAATATGATTTTCGATTTTCTCTTTAAACGACATCGTGGCCCTTGAACCTTTTACTGTTATCCGTACCTTAAAGCTGTCACGGTTTTGCTGTTTATCAAAACTGATTTTCATTTTTGAAAACCACGTCGCAAATATACTTTAAATCCGCCCCTGGCTACCCTCGAAATCGTCCACGATTTTTGGATTTTCATTTAAAACGATACCGTATTGACATTTTGTTACAACGGTAATAATATGTTGCGTCTATAGTACGCTATCTTACAGTTGGCATATGTTTAAAACGACTGTGATTTATATAACGTTTTGTTTCTTGAATCTGTTAGTGTGTAACAGCTTGCACAACACGTGTCACATTTTTAACACTACACTTTGTGTTTCTTTGTAAGCCCTCATATCTATTTTTATCTACGGTTGTGTGTATAATTTTTGTAATCCATGTGATTCCTTTTTACACCAATATGCACACACTTGTGCACTCTATAAATAGTAACCTTTGTGTATCATTTTTGAAGCGCTGAGAAAATAATTTTTGTAGTTAAACTCTGTCAAAATTTTTAGAGAGAGAGAGGGAGATTAAACCATAAATATTTTTGTGTCATCTTCAAGTGTTGATTTTTGTCAAAACGAAAATGAAGATTGGACTTCTCTCATTGTAAATCTACACTTACGATTTTTCAAGAGTATATAATTTTTGTAAGTGCGTTCTCTTATTTTTATGTGTATTATTTAGACCAGTCTTTAGATCTAATATTTGTACACAACACACACTATTCACGAAATTAATATTTATGTAAATATTATATTTGTGACTTGTTTGTGAGATCTTGAATGTTTTTAAACATTTTGTTTTAAAACAAATTTTTCAGAAAATATTTGGTAATATTCAGATTTGTATTGTTTGTGGTTTAGAAAGTTAAACCTAAGATTTTTGAGATCTGATTTGTGAAGATTTAAAATCTAGACTGAATATTATTTTCTTGTGTGTTTGAGACTGTTTTGATTTAATCTGAAATATTTGTGAATGTAGTCTTAATAAGATTTTAGATTAAAATCTGATTTAATCTAATATTTTTTTTCTAAAAAATAAGATTGTGAATATTTGACTGTTTGAGTTTATTGAATATATTTGAAGTCATTATTCTGTGAATATGATTACTTGATTGTGTAAGTGATTTTCAGGATCTGTTTTCATCGCATATCACTCACATATATTCACTCACTTTATATTCACGTAGACACATTTGTTTGTGTAAATATTTGAACATGTCTAGTGTTCAAGATTTGAAAGAAAGAAAAGAAAGCTTTTCAAAATTGTATTCAAAGTCAAGAAGACTTGATTTGAGTGACATAAGACTTGCGAAGATATATAGGTGATATAATATGTTGCATAGCATTCGATGTGTATTCATTAAGTGTGGGTGTGTATTCATATAGGATAGTACACCACACACTATCACTTCACTAGAAAATAATACAATAGGCACTGAGCTAATCTTGAGGTAGAAGAGAAAAATGGAGAAGCTGAGAAGTATAGAACGCAATAAAAAGCGAGGACAGACTTAAAGAGAGAGCAGAATAAGCAACCAGGGAAGAGTCTTGGTCGTGTGGGGTAATCTCTACATATATCTTCTTTAGTTGTCAAGTTTGTTGATTGTAACTCGTTCGTGTTGGTTTTATTGTTTTAGTGGAAGTAGATTAGGTAACTCCTAGAGGAGTTCGTCGTTTTTCCCGGGGAAGGGTTTTAGCGACGTAAAATAAACACAGTGTGCTTTATATTTTTTCGTATATCACATCACATGAAAAAGTAGGCTTTAATAATTAGAAACTCGCCTAAAAACTGAATTGGTTATTATTTTATAAATCACCTTGATTTAACAAGATAATAATTTGGACTGTTAATTGACTTTGAAAATCAAATTCTTTTTCATAAAGTTAACAAATTAAGTAAAAGTTTAATTTGGTCCCCTTTCCATTATTCGTATAAACTCATAGGTTTAAGGTGTTTACTCAACAATAAGTTTACTTTCGCACATTAAAGTCTAACGCAGCTGCACGCTCAAGTGGTATCAGAGCTTGACTTTTAAAGATCTTTTTCAAAAACTTTTGTTAAACTCTTTTTACCTTGTTTTAATGTATGATTCAAGTTAGTTATTTAGATTGGGTAATATGAGTAGGCCTCTTATTTTTTATGGTTCTAATTTTCCCAATTGGAAAATTCGTATGATTACATTTATTCAAGGCACAATAGGAGATGATGTTTGGGACTTGATATAAAATGGTTATACACATCCTACTATTCCTATTGTTGATGGTAGTTCTAGACTTAGAAAACTCAGAATGAATGAAATGAGTAATCAACAAAAGAAAATCAGTAACTACAATAGTAAGGGTAAGAATGCCATTTTTATGAGTGTGTGTGAAAACAAATTGAAGCGCATATGTCACTGCACCACGAGTAAAGAGACTTGGGATATTCTAGTCACCGCACATGAGGGTGATGCGAGGGTTAAAGCGTGTAAGAGCCAATTATTAGTTCAACAATATAACATGTTAGTAATGAACGATAACGAAGCCTTTCACGACTTCTATATGAGACTAATTGATATCTATACTCAACTTCACTCGAATGGTATTGTGTACACTAGTAAAGAAATCTGCTATAAAATTCTAAGATCTCTAGTGCCCAGATTTGATCACAAGCGGTATATAATTGAAGAAATTAATGATCCGTCACTCACACCCGAACTTCTCAGTTCTAAGTTAAAGACCATGGAGTTAGAGTTGGCATTTAGGAAGAATTTAATGGATATGTCTATGCATGATTCCCTTTGTTGTTCTAAACTTGCATTTAAAAATTCTGATGCTATTAAGGAAATATTTAAACTTGTTTCTATTCAATTAGAATCTGAAAATGAGTCTGATGACGAGGTTAATGATTTAGGAAATATTGATAGTGAGATTGCACTCATGTCGAGACGTATTAAAGGTCTTATGAAAAAGTGAAACCTTTTTGCTAAAAGGTGTGTGCAATCTGACTCCCAATCCGACCAATCGAAAAAGCCTCGCAACAGAAACACTAATCAAATTGGTTATTATTGTGATAGCAGCAAATCGAAAAAATCTGCTTGTCGTAAATATGGTAATTTAGGACGCTTCACTGATGACTGTTGTGTAAAATCACAAATCACACAAAATAAAAATTATAAGGCCTATTTAACTCCAACTTGGGATGAATCTTCTAATTTTGAAGATGACCAGGTCAATACTGAATCACATTACCTTGCTTTTATTGGTAGTGTTTATAATTGTTGTCGTGATAAATATATTGCTGGCCTAAATAATCTAGATGATTCTGATGAAGAATCCGATGAGATTTTAGATTTAATTGAATGTGAAAAATCATTATTAGCTACTCAACCCTCTATGCATGAATTAACTGCTCCTTTTGTTGCTAAACGTGCTGCTCGCTATGATGATTTTGTTTTAAATGGAACTGATGGCACTTCGCACACTAGCACTGAAGCTTCATGTGATGTTGATGTTGTAGGCTATGATGACTATGCTAAAATGTATGTTAGAACTCTACGAAACAGAAAAGACTTGTCCAATATGGTGAAACCACTTAGTGAGACCTTAGAAAGTCAATATGAGATAGTTAAGAAAAATGAAAAGGAGATGATTGATATCAATTCGAATTTTGAAAAAGAAAAAAGTGTTTTTGAAAAATAAAAATCTGATTTTGAAAATGAAATCTCTGATCATAACGAAAAGAATGATGTTCTTGAACAAAGATACAAGGCCACATTGGTTAATCTCGAAAAATCTAAAGAAATACGTGTCGATGCTTTTAAAAGGGTTCGAGAACAAGATTTAGAGAAATCTGAAGAAGATTTTGATTTAGATAAATTTTTGGACTCTATGAAATATGCTTTTAATACAAATGGACTTGGTTATGATGAGAATGCTAAGAATAGTATTTGTATTAAACCTACTATTTTTGTTAGGGATAGTACCAAACTTAAGCATAATTTGAGTAGTTCAAAAGTTGATAAAGGAAAATAGATTTTGCATGAAACTACTTCTAAAAAGGAATTTGATCTCAACTATCCTCCTATAAGGTATGTTGATTCTCCTAAATACATTTCTCCCCCTAAAAGGACAAACTTGACTACTAAACTTGACTTGGGTGTTTTAAAGTCTAGGAAGTCTGATTCTCGTGTCAAAAAATCTGCTATTAATTGTTATTGTAGTTTTTGTGATGTTTTTGGACACCAAATTTGGGAATGCCTTGGTAATCGCAAGAAAGATGCTCATTTTAAAGTCTTTGACAAGAAAGTGAAGCGATTTACAAATTTCCATAGGCATCGACCCAAAAATAGGTGGAACCATTCCTTCAACTACTCTCGGCCTCAGACCCATAAGAAAACATACAATCCTAGATTCCAATAGGCACAAAAATCTTTGAAAACATTACCTATTTGGGTCAGGACTTGTGATTTGAGACCTCAGTTGGATTTTTTAAAATCGAAGGAATGTCCCCCTAATATTTGTAACGATGTCCCTGTGATGGAAATTACTAAGTCTCCTCACCAACCTGTGAATGGAAAAACTACCATTGCCCCTTTAGAGTTATTCAATAATGGGGAAGATGATTTTAAAGAAATCGGAGTTATTAATTCTTATGAGACTAGTGGTAATTCACATCAGTTTAGTGCACCAAAAGGCACCCAGCATAATGGGGTAGTTGAACATGTTACTAGTGATTGTAGACTTGATGATGTATTTTCGAAGTCTTTCGTTAATCCCTTGTTTGATTGGAATGGTGTACTCGATAATTAAAACTTGTATATTGTCTGCATTTTTATAACTAGATCTCCGAGGTTTTAGGATAAAGGTATCTACTAATAACCGGTATCTCTTAAAGCCATGTGTAATGTAGAAGACACTTATTTTGTAGATTATAACTTGTTCTTATAATAACCTATCTTAGAATATTTTTAACAACTCAAGCATTAGGAATGTCTTCACCAAGATTAAAACTAGTGTTAACAATATCAGATAACCTATCATAAAATTCATCAAAACATTCAGTTTCAACCATGGTGATAGTTTCAAATTGAGTTGTTAAATTTTGCAGTTTAGACTATTTCACAACATTAGTTCCTTCAAGGGTAAGTTGCAAAACATACCATGCCTCTTTTGACGTGGTCCACATCCTAATCCGTCGAAACTCGTCAGGTGTGACGAATCCAGAAATAGCACTTAAAAACCCTTAGAATTAAAAGATGACCATTTAAATTCATCTTCAGTCCATTCAGTCACAGATTTTAAATTAGTCACGCTATCAGCAGTGATAGAGGGAGGTGTCCACCCTCTTTCAACCAAAACCCAAACACGTTCATCAATGGCTTTTAAAGTAGATTTCATGTGGGCTTTCCAGTAAGCACAGTTTGTCCCGTCAAAAACTGGCATTTTATTATTTAATTTCTCCATTAAACACTCCCTTTTTCAAAAATTAATATTTCAGAAAATTAATATCATAGAAAAATTTTGCGGACAATTACACGGTATAATTGTGTAATTGGCTCTAATACCAATTTGAAGAGTGCGCTTTTGTTCAAATTAAGAATTATTTAATTAAACACAGTTCTTTAATTAAATCCTAAAAACATGCACCTGAGCGTGCAGCTGCGTTAGACTTTAATGTGCGGAAGTAAACTTATTGTTGAGTAAACACCTTATACCTACGAGTTTATACGAATGATGCAAAGGGGACCAAATTAAACTTTTACTTAATTTGTTAACTTTATGAAATGAATTTGATTTTCAAAGTCAATTAACAGTCCAAATTATTATCTTGTTAAATCAAGGTGATTTATAAAATAATAACCAATTCAGTTTTTAGGCGAGTTTCTAATTATTAAAGCCTACTTTTTCATGTGATGTGATATACGAAAAATATAAAGCACACTGTGTTTATTTTGCGTCGCAAAAACCCTTCCCCGGGAAAAACGACGAACTCCTCTAGGAGTTACCTAATCTACTTCCACTAAAACAATAAAACCAACACGAACGAGTTACAATCAACAAACTTGACAACTAAAGAAGATATATGTTGCGATTACCCCACACGACCAAGACTCTTCCCTGGTTGCTTATTCTGCTCTCTCTTTAAGTCTGTCCTCGCTTGTTATTGTGTTCTAC
The DNA here is from genome assembly GCA_949130495.1 of Sambucus nigra. Lineage (NCBI taxonomy): Eukaryota > Viridiplantae > Streptophyta > Magnoliopsida > Dipsacales > Adoxaceae > Sambucus > Sambucus nigra. The sequence continues at coordinate 593,860,197 of OX422208.1, forward strand.
ACTTCTCAGCTTCTCCATTTTGCTCTTCTACCTCAAGATTAGCTCAGTGCCTATTGTATTATTTTTTGGTGAAGTGATAGTGTGTGGTGTACTATCCTATATGAATACACACCCACACTTAATGAATACACATCGAATGCTATGCAACATATTATATCACCTATATATCTTCTCAAGTCTTATGTCACTCAAATCAAGTCTTCTTGACTTTGAATACAATTTTGAAAAGCTTTCTTTTCTTTCTTTCAAATCTTGAACACTAGACATGTTCAAATATTTACACACAAAAATGTGTCTACGTGAATATAAAGTGAGTGAATATATGTGAGTGATATGCGATGAAAACAGATCCTGAAAATCACTTACACAATCAACTAATCATATTAACAGAATAATGACTTCAAATATATTCAATAAACTCAAACAGTCAAATATTCACAATCTTATTTTTTAGAAAAAAAATATTAGATTAAATCAGATTTTAATCTAAAATCTTATTAAGACTACATTCACAAATATTTCAGATTAAATCAAAACAGTCTCAAACACACAAGAAAATAATATTCAGTCTAGATTTTAAATCTTCACAAATCAGATCTCAAAAATCTTAGGTTTAACTTTCTAAACCACAAACAATACAAATCTGAATATTACCAAATATTTTCTGAATTTTTTTTTTAAAACAAAATGTTTAAAAACATTCAAGATCTCACAAACAAGTCACAAATATAATATTCACATAAATATTAATTTCGTGAATAGTGTGTGTTGTGTACAAATATTAGATCTAAAGACTGGTCTAAATAATACACACAAAAATAAGAGAACTCACTTACAAAAATTATATACTCTTGAAAAATCGTAAGTGTAGATTTACAATGAGAGAAGTCCAATCTTCATTTTCGTTTTGACAAAAATCTACACTTGAAGATGACACAAAAATATTTATGGTTTAATCTCTCTCTCTCTCTCTAAAAATTTTGACAGAGTTTAACTACAAAAATTATTTTCTCAGCGCTGCAAAAATGATACACAAAGGTTACTATTTATAGAGTGCACAAGTGTGTGCATATTGGTGTAAAAAGGAATCACATGGATTACAAAAATTATACACACAACCGTAGATAAAAATAGATATGAGGGCTTACAAAGAAACACAAAGTGTAGTGTTAAAAATGTGACACGTGTTGTGCAAGCTGTTACACACTAACAGATTCAAGAAACAAAACGTTATATAAATCACAGTCGTTTTAAACATATGCCAACTGTAAGATAGCGTACTATAGACGCAACATATTATTACCGTTGTAACAAAATGTCAATACGGTATCGTTTTAAATGAAAATCCAAAAATCATTTTTGGTTTCAAAAAATCGTGGACGATTTCGAGGGTAGCCAGGGGCGGATTTAAAGTATATCTGCGACGTGGTTTTCAAAAATGAAAATCAGTTTTGATAAACAGCAAAACCGTGACAGCTTTAAGGTACGGCTAACAGTAAAAGGTTCAAGGGCCACGACGTCGTTTAAAGAGAAAATCGAAAATCATATCTGGTTTTAAAAACTAAAACCGTGAACCGATTTTAAAAAATTCCAGGGGCCGTCAAATCTATAACATATTCTAATACTTATTTTCCAAGAAATATTTTCTTATAAAAATTTCAAATAAAGTTTTTGAACTCAAAAATAATTTTATTATGACGAAACAAATCCTTATCATAAGATAAAAATAAAATGCAAATGCAACGTGGTGTCGTGTCTTATGTGACAAAAATTCCTATGAGCCATTAAAAATGAGAATTACCTATTTCTGAGAGGGCGGACTGCATTGAGTGCTCATTTGATGTAGATGAACAAGGAGAGTTTGACGCCGATAGGGGGACACGCAATCCTAGATTGCAAAAATATTTTGTCAAAATTCACGTCCAACTAGATGAAGTCCTGTATAGCTAAAGCACGAAAAGCAAATCCTATAAGTGCTCTATATAGGGACTTTCAAACTCCCCCATTGGACTAATTTTGACAAAACCCTTGAGTACATCAAATGATGTACTAAGGAAAAATAATTCCTAAGTTTTCCTATAGAAAAGAGTATCTAACTACCCACCCATCCTAGAAATGAAAAAGACACAACTCGGATGCACGGTTGATGAAAACCTACAAAAAATAAATACACTTTCTACCAAGAAATCAAGTTAGTAGCATTTGCTCTACCAAAATAATAATACGTCAGCATAAAATGTGTAGGAAATAACAAAAAAGAATATGTACGAACACAAGACTAGAATATGTACTCAACTCTCCCCCATTTTGTCAAAATTAGACAATTGACCTACAATATAAATATTAACACACATAAGACCATTTTTATTACAAACGAGCGACTAAAATGCATCTATTCGGGATATAAAGTAGACACTTTTAGGTGCTTATCACACCACCCCAAAACAGAGCATTGCTAGTCCTCGGGCAATAAGATAGAGAGAGAAAAAAAAGAGAAGAAACCAAAAGTGTACCACTTTCACGGGCATTTGCGATTGCACTTATCATGTGCAACAAGCCTTTAAACCTATAGGTTTCCCTACAAGACGAGTTATGTCTCGTGAGGGTTTGCAGGGAATATACCCACAAAATTATTTATTTAAAATGATTTATTGAAAGGCACTCAATCTCTTATTAGATATAGAATAATCGCACAATCCATCACAAAAAAATATTTTGGAAAATACAAGCTAGAAGTGCAGAAAAATTCAACTATGTAAATACACAAGGCACATCCTTTCTAGAACTCAACGTGTGTAGTGTCAATTAGTCAAAACGGGTCGAATATCACAAGAGTAATTCCTAGATTGCCTTTTCGAAATCAACGCTTCAACTTCAAAATCTCACTGGATATCTCTCTCTCAAAAGAACTCACGAGACTTGGGTTAGTGTATCGCTCTTGTGTGTGAGGAGGTGAGTAAATGTAAGCAAGTTCAAACATCTCATACACACATAAGAAAGAATGTACATTAAGAAAGAAAATGATCTTATGAAAGAATGCTAATCACTATAATGAGAACGTCGAGTTATTCACCACGTCGACTTCCATTTGCCAGAACACCTGAGGGGAACATGGATGATAATGGGTAAGGGGAAAATGAAATGAGAAGGACGGGATATGAGGTAAGGTAGGATAATATGGATGTGTGAAATGATGGATGTAAAATAGATGTGAAATGGACGGATATGCAATGTGAGAGAGTGTATAGCACTTTTAGGCACAAATGTCTTTGTTACACAAGAACTAACCAAAAAACTCTTTTCTTTTTTTCCTGTTCTTTTCTTTTTGTTTCTCTTTATCTGTATTTTTTCTCTATTTTTACTATTTTTCTATTATTTTTGTTTCTCTCTTTTTTATACTCTCAATACTGAAGACACTTTACATTTGGAAAAACATTCTTTTCCTCAAAGTGATGATGGATGATATATGAATGGAGTGGGGAATGTGAATGGATGGTTAGGGGAATATATGGGAATATGGAAGAGCATGGGAATGTAATGGGTGAAGTGAATGGGTGAAAACTTAGTGATCAGGATAAACTTCAAGGCACATGTTTCTTACAACTTGAAAGTGATGTCCTTCTCAGTGATCAAGCCAAAATTTTAATGAAAAATAATGAGATCATACAACGATTTTAGTTCGGACCCAAACGAAGTTGAATCAACTTGTGACTCGGAGTTTGCGTAAAACACTCTGAAACGGTGAAAGGCACAAATCTCACAAGCTAAAGTCTCTATTAGTGATCCTTAAAGTTCTCTTAGTAATTGTAGTACTCTTCAACTCTAAACTGTAATGACGTGATACGTGCGCAAATTTTGTTGAGTCTAGAAATTCATGGAGCAACATGCCTTGTTACATATTACATAAGCTATTTATAAAAGATAAATCCTCTAGATTGATTCCTAGACTTAAAAAGATGGATGATAGAAAATTCACATCAATGAATTGAGATGAAAGAAACTACATGAAATTTTAAAAATCAGGTTTTAAGATTAAAAATTTTCAAAAGAGGTAGGATTTTGATAAAATTTCTCACCCCCAAACAAAAAGGAACATCATCCTCGATGTTAAGTGAAATGATTATTAAATTTGAGAGCAGAAGGGGGAAAGAGATTACCATAATCAATCGCTAATTAAGTGGACAGATGAAGCCAAAATGAAAGCAAAATAAGTAATAAAAAATGTGTACAAGTCTATAAAGCATGGTAAAGCATTGCGTGATGTGAAAACACCACTCCCAAATAGGATGAGACTAGTACAAGAAACAACGAGCTACCTCCCGGTAGCGCTAAGTTTAATGTCTTCAGCCAAACCGATCCAGTCTTACCCTAAAGATATGATCTATGAAAGCGGAAAAGTGCATCACATGATGCAAAGCATCGGTGGACCAAGGGCGAGTGAGTATTAGAGTAAGGGTGAAGAGGCATCGGTCACGGGCTTTATTGAGTTTGAAGATGAGGGAAATGAGGGCCCTATAAGCATGGTGCTCAAGTTGAATGGGGAGGAAAAAGGGTTTGGAAATAGTGATGGGGTGGGCCTCATAGAAATATGCACAACCATTCTATAAATGGGCGATGATAGTGGTCGCGCCTTGACACACCAGGGAGCTGTCGAGGGGAAAAATCAGCACCCCAAGAGAGTGGCGGACATAGGGTAACAAGTTCGGTGTCACGAAAATGGAGAGTAGAACCATAAATACTCTCGTGGAAGGTGGATGGTGGTTTCAAGTTAGAATCTAAAAATGTTGATGGAAACATGAAATGTGTAAAATCAAGATCCACACTAGGTGGTGGGGTGGAAGGGACAATGGGTGGGTCGGGTGGGATAAATTGTGGGGGAAGATGATCCAACTCAAGAGTGGGTGACACACACACCTCATGAGGTGCGAAGTGATCCTCAAGGTCACTTGCAGGAGGAAGTGTGGTATCTAAAGATTGAGTGATAGACTTCTGGACAAGAATATCACCAAGTAGTGTGGTGGGTGGTTCAAATGAGGCACCAAGATTGGAGATAGAGGACTCATTAGAAATAATGGGCTCGAACTGAGGCAAGCATGGTGGAACATGATCCATATTTGGAGAGGTAGAAACCATCTCGAATTCAAACTCGAGAAAATGGTGAGCACTCGTAGCCGGAGCTAACCTAAAAGATATGGGCATATTACAGACATATGGAAATGGGGCATAAGGTAAAAGCTCGAGCATTGATTTGGATTCGGCGGGAGAGGAAATGTGAACCTCAACGGTAGGTTTATTTGGACAAAGCGGGATTTGATCAGGCTCACTATCGATGGATAAATCAACACAAATGCCAACTTGAGTCTCGGACCATGGGATGGTCTTAATGTCGAGATTCTCAAGAGGATAGGGTTGGTCACACTCAAAGTCAGTGGCACAAGATGACGCATCATTACTCCACGTAGGGGTAAAAATGGTTTGATTTGGGGTGAAGTTCGACTCTTGATAACACTCAATTTCATTTAATCTTTGTTCAAGCTGTTGAAGAGTTTGATTTTGAAATTGAGTGGCTTGCTCTTGTTCGAGTATTAAATTTTGCAAGAGGCTTTCAAGTGCGGATGTGGATGGTGGTGGTGGTGATGGAGTGAAGGGTGGTGGTGGTGGTTGAGGTGGACACAACTCACTATAATCAAGATTATAAGGAGAATACTCATATAAAGTGTGGGGAAAGGGTCAAGTTCATTATACACGAAATGATCGCCTTCATGATGGACAAATGGTTGATATTCATGGGGTACATAGTGAGGGGACTGATCGGGAAAGGGTGCACTTGATAGACATGATGACTGTTGGAACGTGTGAGGATCCACAACATCGGGTTGGGATTCATATTGCGTGAAAGGGTGATCATGCCTCCACGAATAGCTAGGTTACTCACACAACTCGGGATTGGGTATATCGTTGTAATAGGCCGAGGCGGGTTCTGGAACAGTGTCATATGGATACACATGTTACATGGTGGATTTGTAAGGATATGAAAAGTAAGGGCACTCATGGGACAAGTGATCAGCATATGAACAATGGGTGCACGACAAAGTATGCGACACGTCAACACTTGACACCGAGGGTGATGGAAGATGAGGTACGTGCATAGATGGGTCAAGAGTATCAACAGTACTCGTGAGAGAGGTGAAACCACTAAGTATATCATAAAGAGATGGCCCAATATCACTCTCACACTTGTTGCGTGACAATAAAAAATTACCAAAGTAGTCTTGTAAGGGACGTTCTTTGGCCATGAGGAGAATATATTTTTTTTTTTTTTAAATTTTTTCAAAAGGAAAGAAAATATTTTTAGATTTTTCTAAAATGAAAGAAATAAAATTTTTTTGGATTTTTTTATAAAAATGAAAGAAAATATTTTTGGGCTTATTTTTGTAAAAATAAAGGAAAAAAATATTTTTGGATTTTTTGGAAGAAAAGATGGGGAAAAATATGGATTCGCTGAATATGACAAACTCACTAAAACTGAGTACCGAAAAATTGAATGGAATTGGACACACACAAGTCAAGGATAAATCCTAACTAGCACATAGTCAATTTGTATCTTCAAAATTTAGTGAAAGGGGTAGTCAAACTTTAATTAAGTTTGAAGGCGATAAAAAATCACGGAATTATCTTCGTGATCACCTTTGCAAACATGTTCTCCTATTGGGCTACCTAGTTGATTGATTTTAGTTTTAATAATGGCTAGGGTAGCACACAATGGTAAGTGAGTGAGTCGGGTGATGAAATCCCTTCTCGTGAGTGACCGAGTGTAGGTCTTAGTTAATTAATTAATCACACCATTCAAAAAATAAATGCGAGAATAAAATCAAATAAGAGTATACAAGCACACACGATAATGGACTCGCTAACATGAGAGGCACGAGAGTTTAGAAATGTACACCCCACAGTTTTTACGTCGTGGGGTGCTAAAAAATTTGAGCCGATCGGGGGGAGATCATGCCAATCTTAGTCGGCCTCGAAAGTCCTAATTTGTATGTTTGATTCACATATTAGAAGTGGACAACATTTACACCTATAATTTCACAACTATAGATACTAATATATTATGCTTATTAGGTTTGTTAAGGCGTGTTTTGTATATATTTATAACTCAACGTATATTTATAAGATGTTTGATGTTACATATTAAGATTTTGTAATCTATTTGATCAGTTTATCTCGAATGTTTTACGATTATTTTACTTTGTTTTCTTTGTACTTTTAAACATAATACTCTCTTTCATAATAGATTTTATATATTGCTTTAATATTAAATTGCATTTATTTAAAATAATATTACGATATTTAGGCACATTATCCACCATTAAAATATCATTCTACTATGTTTTCAACATGACTTAACTATATTCCCTTTCACAATGCAAGTCTTCAAAAAGTATCATTTTACGGTCACGCAATACGTGGCCTGCAAGCTAGTATTGTATTAAAACAATAAAAAGTAAGGACACAAGTTCATGAACGTCAATTACCATCATTCCACTTATAAGACATATTCATTGTATCTATTCCTTTTATCTTCAACAAGAAAATTGGAAGTTAAGAAATAAATATGAGCTAACTATCTTGTGCATGATTTTTATGATTGACCTATCCTTTAACAACATATTATAACATTAATATTGACAACTTTGACTTTTGATGTGTAGTCGTTGTTGCAAGCCAAGTCAATCAAAACCTTAAAATACCTAAAAAAATAACATCAAACTAAAGTGTAGAAGTAAGTTAGGATATCAATCCACATCAAGGGGGTAAAGCTAGAGACAAATTCAATTGTAATTCACTTTTATTTTCTTTTTTGGACTTTTTACTTTTTCTATTTGTTTCAGCTTTTTCAATATTAAAACAATTATCAAAGGTGGCTGAAACTATACTAAACTAAATGAAAGATGAAAACAACTAACTAAAAAAAAGAGATACAAATGAAACTAAGTAAATCTAACTAAATAAAAATCTAAAATATGAGATTAGTGAGAAAATAAAAGTGAGAATAATCAAGGGCTAGGATGACTCAAAATATTTTAGTTAATCAAAATTAATTAGTTCATTAAAATTAATTATCCCAAGTTAGTATCAAAATCACAAATCAACTCTCGTTTAATAATAAAATTTTAGTTAATTAAATTTAACACTCCTACAACTCTTGAAATGTAGATCTAAACATCATTTAATAGATCACCTGCTAGGATCGATATAGTAGACTAGTTTAAATCATAGAAAATAAATTTTGGAGTTGAAATTCAAATCATAATACCGCACTTGAGAGACCCCTATCTCTAGTTCGAATCTAAAATGGGTATTATAACTAGAATTCCGATTTTCTCTCGAAAATCATTTACCCTCTCTCGAGGCGTAAATACAAAAGTAAGAGTGCAAAATTTAATCATCAAAGAGATATTTAATTTAAATAAGCTAATTAAAGTAATATTAACATCAATTAATGGTCATCCCACCCCTTGAAAGGGTATCTAGCCTAACATTATTTTAAACATGATGAACAATTAATCAAGGCTATAAACAAATAAAATAGAAGGGTAAGAGGACAAATCTTCAAATATGTCTCCTTGATTTGCAAAATTGGATTCTAGTCCTCCTTGAAAATTTAGCAACATCTATTCAAATTGAGCTTCCCACAATATTCAATTACATACAAACAGTCAATTGAATCACTCAAAAATTAATTTCTCACAATTCTCTAAAAAAAATAAAATTAAAATAAAAAACTACCTAAAAAAAATTAAAAATATAAAGTGTTTCTCTTTTTAAAATTTTCTCTACAACTGATGATTTCCAAAATCTCCCCCCAAATGGCCTTGAGGTCTTCATTTTATAGTGTCCCATGGAGCTAGGAGTATATGTGGAATTAGGCTAGGTGTGAGCATGTGGGAGAGGTGTGTCATGGATTGTGTGAGGTAATGAGAGTGTGAGGGAATAAAAATTAGATTTGGTTATGGGGTATTTTGGGTATAAGGGTTAAAAGTGGTAGTTGGGGGTAATAAGGAAGAGAGGTTAAATGGGTTTAAAACACATGTGGTGTTTTATTGTCTTTGGCTTTGTTTGGGAGTTGGCAGAAGGAGAATTCGTGTAAGGGCTTTGAATTGCATTTCGGTTTTGGGTGGACAAACTCGGGTCTTGGTTTTAACAAGTGGGAGATAAAATTGTGGATTGGGTGTCAAAATGGGATATGGGTTCTCGAGTTCGCGGGTAGAAGGAAGATGGGTTTTGGGGTTTGTTGGTTCGGATGTAGCAGCTGGGTTTGTGGAGGGTTCGGGGTTCAGGCAAGGGATCGGTCTTGGGTTGGTGACGGGTTTATGGGTATGGGTTGAAGGGGTTTCTTTTTTTGTGTGGGGGAGGGGGAGGGGGGAGGGGGAGCGGGGGGCTTTAGAAGTGGGTCAAGGTGAGGCTCGGGTTTGGTGTAGGTAGCAGTGGTGGGATTGGAAGGGGATCGAGTTAAGTTCGAGAACGGTGGTTTGGGGTTTATTGTTGTAGAAGAGAGAGAGAATGAGGTATGGTTTGTGTGGTTATGGAGGAGAGAGGAGAGAGAGAGAGGGTGTGAGGTTGAAGATGATGGGAGTGGAGTTAGAGTGTGGTGAGGGTGTAGGAGAGTGTGTGTGTCTTAGGAGGTGTTATGGTGTGGATAAGGTGTTGGGTATTGAGGTGTGAGTGTGTGTGTTTAAATTGTGACCCTCAGAAAAATAACACTAACTAACTAAAAAAAACTAATGAAATTAAAAATTAAAATCCTAATCTATAAAATAAAAGACAAAAATTAAAATTAAAACTAAAAAGAAATAACAATAAAAAATAAAAAATGTCTATTAAAACTAAAAACTAAAATCCTAAAAAAATTTAAAATCTAATAAAACTAAAAAATTGAAATCCTAAAAAAAGTAATCCTTATAAAATAAAACTAAAAAACTAATAAAATTCAAAATCAAAATAAAATCATACTAATTCAAAAGAAATAGAAAAATATAAAATAAAACCTAGAAAATTCTAAATAAATCCTAAAAATGGAACGACTCAAACTACAAAAATAATAAAAGTACAAACTAAACACACATGGGATTGGGGGTTGGTTTAGGGACTAGTTTTGGGTCGGGTAAGGTATGGAAATGGGGATATTCGCTCCATTTATGCGCAATTGCCTTGATATAAGTGTTTGAACTCCGCAACGCACAATTGACCTACAACATAAATATTAACGCACATAAGACCATTTTTATTACAAACGAGCGACTAAAATGCATATATTTGGGGTATAAAATAAACACTTTTGGGTGCTTATCAAATATCCATCCGTAAGTTAATTCATGTCACATAAAAGATACAAACACACTCATTATTTACATGTAAGAAGGCATTTTCTCTTCGCCATACAAGGAAACTGTATGATTAGATACTGTTAGTTAAGACTTCATCCATATTTTCCAAACTTATGACCTCCTCGAACAACCCCCACCCTAAAAATACGCGTATAAAAGAAAATAAATAAATAAGCAGTTTACCACTATTTTGTGAGGTTTGGATCTAATTTACCAATTATCAGCACCAGTTATTTCCTTGATCATCCCCTGATTATCAAATGGCAAATCAGTTATGAAGTGAATAGTTAATGAACTAGATATGTATGTCTTTCAAATAATATTTAAGGAGGATACAACTCTAAAGTCTTCAACATGTAAGTAAATTTACATAAGGGTAAGTTGAAAATTTAAACTTTATGTTTAGGATATTTTTTTATATTAGTTCAACGTTTTCAATTTTTGTAATGATAACTTCTTCATTTTAAATTGATGTAATATTAACCAGTTGATTAACTTATCTTATTAAAAATGTAACTTTACAATTAACATCTCCTCGTTAATTATTGTAAACTTTTCATACATTGGATTAAGTTTACACTAGTCTAAATTATGGAATTGGCATTGCAAAAATTAAAAGGATGTGTCAAACATTGCAAACCACCCTCCCCATACATCAGGGTTATATTTACAATTAACCTTTTATATAATTAGTTATGGACTTTTTTAACTTGTGAAATATAGGCATATGTTAAGGGAGAAATTGTAGAGACAAACTTAAGAAGTAAAGAAAAATAGTCTCAATGAAAATGTCAATCTCAATTTACTATGTGTAACTAATGTTTGATTAATGCTTCAACAGGCTTGATTTTTTAGTATCTAACATTTGGTTTGAGGTTAGGAAAGGGAATGAAAATCATAGATTCCATGAATTCTAAATTTTTGGAATCTTGAATTTCTCGCCATTAGTTGATTTAAACACAATATTTTTTCGTCATATAAAATTATGGTCCCATGTTTGGTTTGAAAAGAATGTGACACCCTGCCTAATTAGCCCTGGGTGATCAGTCCTAAATTAAGTTAGAACATGTTTCTCAGTTGGTTCATTATTAGCATCACTGTCGCCTTTTTAATTACTAACCACCTAAGTGAGAAATAGATTGGTGCCAAGTTTTATCTTTCATTAATTTAAATGAAAAACTCGTGCGGAAATAAAATAATATAACAATCACAGTTAACTGAAACAACCATTCACAATTAATTAACTGACCGAATAAACCATCGGTTCAAAAATCCAACAAAAGTAAAGACATGAAATAAAACCGAACAGGTATGACAAATAATAAATAATCTTTGAGCGACATGCTCGAATAACTGATAAGAAGTCTCTATATTAGAAATGAAAGAATGAGGCGTCTATCAAACTCCCGCTACATCCACATATGCTGCAGCAATGTATTCCTGAAATCGAGTCAAGCCTAGCGTCCCTGTGTCTGGACACCTAAAAGGTTTTTAAAAGTTTTTATAGCAAGGGTTAGTACCCAAAACATTTGAAAAACATTTAGTAAATGATTTACTTGAAGTAATAATTAAATATGCATGCTCTCCATATTTTAGTTAGTGTCGCACTCTCTTGAGGACTTTCTCACCCCTCCTCTAATGTGCACTATGAACGCCTTAATTAATTCACCTAGTTATTTATCTCATGACTAGATAATTAGTAAAACCTCCCTGCATCCACCCTACTCTAACCGAGTGTGCCATGATTATGATTTTTAAGTTATTAGTAACATCAACATAATTTATCATTTCCCTTTTTACATTCATATAACTTCCACACTTGTTATACATATAATACAACTCATGCCTTGTATTAATTAGACCGTATATAATTAATTTCCTAATTATATACTTAGTCATAGTACAACATTCACACGCATACTGAAATACATTTAATAATAGCATCCACCCGAGTAAAGACTCACATGATATAATTTCTCTAAAGTCCCATCCCACTAGGTATATTCACATAACCTAGTTACCCCAAGTCAAAATTGCTCACTAACTTGGTTAATACATACAATTGGAGGCAGTCATATTCCTTCCCTGAAAGTGAGATTCCCCTCAACCATATAATGGACGTTATGACCTGGGAATATACTCACCCTACTCCTCAAGCTAGGGGATTCATCCACTACGTGCAACCTCTCCCTATAGCACTAGAGTATATAATAATAATAATATCTAACCACTGATATTAATGTACACACCATATATATATATACTATCACACACCGCATATATATAAATATAATCATCTCGGCCACACCGTGTACTAAGTCTGTGACACAAGCTTATTCAAATTATTATGAGTTTATGGTCCAACTCTAATTCTTAATGAACTTGCACATTAATTACTTTTAGTGTCGCCCTAACCAATATATTCGGACTTACTCTCGTGATCAGAAATAAAAACAGCACCCGAGTCCAAATTCCCGACTCTAAATTATATAGCTTTCACCTAAATAAATTTAACGTCTTGGTATCGCTCAACCAATGACCCCGGACTTACCCACTAAGTTCCTAAATAAATTTCTTTGATTTCACACATCACATGAATATGAATTGAAATACAATTTAAATGCTACAGTAAGTTAACCACTTGCCTTAGGGTTTGTAGAGTCTGATTTTGGAGTTGTAAATGTCCAAGGTTGAAGATGACCCCTTTGTTTTGGCTCTCCTTTGATCCCCAAATTTGCCTTTAACTGCTATTAGGGTTTCCTAATCCACTAAGTCTTTTTCTAAACTCAATTCAGTCATTCCCTTATTTCTTATAATTGCTTCATTAGGCTAAATCCCATTTTTTGCCTAATAGGCTAAGCCCAAGTGACCCAAATTCCCCCGTGTGGGCCCGGTTATGCCTAAAAATGTCTCGTGACCCGTTTACTACCCCGAATACACTTTTTCGACTATTTCGGCCCATCCGGACTCAACCGTACACTCAGAATTAGCATCCGAATTAATTTATAAAAGTCCTTATCCCACACCCAATTTAGTCTATACCGATTCCCGGCTGAGATAAGTGCATACCCCGTCATTAATACCCGAAATGACGTAATTAAATTATTACTATTCACTTAGTAAATAAATTTCCCTAAATATTAACCATTCAGTCCCACATTAATATTTAAATATATATTGGCATAATTAATTCAATTAAAATTATGACACACAAGTAATTTTGAATTCCCGAATTAATTAAATATTAAATGCACAAAAATACGGGGTGTTACATACTCCCCCCTTACAAAGGAATTTCATCCCCGAAATTAGGTCATACCTGTGGTGAAAAGTTCTGGATATTGTTCCCACATATCCTCCTCCTACGCCCAGGTAGATTCGTCAACATTGTGATGACCCCACTGTACGCTAACTAGTGGAACAACCTTGGATTGTAGCTTTTGCTCACTACGGTCCAGAATAGCCACTGGTCTCTCCTGATACGAGATGTCTAGCTGCAAATCGATTTCCTCGAGTGGAATGTGCCAAAAGGCTCTCCCGCTCCTTTTATATTTCTTCAGCGATGCCACATAGAACACGTCGTGCATCCGCTGAAGATGTTTTGGCAACCCCAGTTTATATGCTACCGGTCCCACCCTCTCGATAATAGGGAAAGGTCCCACGTACCTCGGTGCTAACTTACCCTTCTTGTCGAACCTCATCACCCCTTTCATAGGGGACACCCGGACTAATACCTAGTCCCTAACTTCTAACTCCACATGTCTTCGGGAAGCATCAGCGTAACTCTTCTGCCTATCCCGAGCTATCCGAATTTGTCGTCGGATCAAATATATCTTGGCAGACGTCTCATGAACAATTTCTGGCCCCAATAGCTTGTTGTCACACACCTCTAACCAATAAGCGGGTGAATGAAAAAGTCTCACGTATAGTGCCTCGAACGATGCCATACCGATCGTGAATTTGTAAGAGTTGTTATACGCAAACACTACCAAAGGGAGATATTTCTCCCAACCTCCCCCAATCTAATATGCACATTCTGAGCATATCTTCCAGCATCTGATTAACTCTGTCAGTTTGCCCATCGGTCTGTGGGTGATAGGCTATGCTTAAACGTAACTCCGTGCCCATGGCCTCCTGAAAGCTCTGCCAAAAGTGGGCCCCAAAAATTTTATCCCTGTCAGATACAATATTTATCGGCAACCCATGTAGCTTAACAATCTCCCCTATGAATAGATGGGCATAACGCATCGCCTCAAAGTCTGTACGAACCGGCAGGAAGTGGGCCACCTTGGTCAACTGATCCAAAATGACCCATATGGAATCGTGACCCCTCTACGATGCAGGTAACCCTGTAATGAAGTCCATGGAGATGCTCTCCTACTTCCACATGGGAATTTCCAGCGGCTGTAGCATCCCTGATGGTCTCTGGTGGCCAACTTTCACAAGATGACATATGGCATATTTCGAAACGAACTCATCTATGTCCTTTTTCATTCCTGCCCACCAATACTGCCTCCTCATATTCTGGTACATTTTATCCCCACCGGGATGTACCGCGAATCTCGAACCATATGACTCTGTCATAATCACGTGCCTCAACTTCTCATCCTCTGGCACAATTAACCTCCCATTAAGGCATAGGCCTCCTTCCGAGATGATTGAGTAACCCTCTGCTAACAACTGTCTCACCCTATCCCGGCAGATCTGATCCTTTGCCCGAGCCTTCACAACCCTCATAATAATCTCAGGTGTGATGGATAATGCTGACATGCCGGCCTTAGACATATCATCCTCATATCAAAGTTCTCTCCACTTCGCTTTCCAGACTTCTGATATTTCCCCAATCGGTCTCCGGCTTAATGCGTCCGCTACCACATTAGCCTTACCAGGATGATACTGAAAATCAACCTGGTAGTCTTTCATAAATTCTAGCCACCACCACTGCCTCATATTCAGATCCTTTTATGTGAAGAGATACTAGAGTGACTTGTGATCCGTGAATAAAGTGAACTCCTCTCCTAGAAGATAATGTCTCCATATCCTCAAATCCAAAACGACCGCTGTAAGTTCTAGGTCGTGAGTGGGGTAATTCCTCTCGTGGGGCTTTAGGTTTCTGGATGCATACGCTATAGACCTTTCCTCCTACTGAAGCACACCTCGAAGTCCCTGTAAGGATGCGTTAGTGTAAACCCGATATTCTAGTCCTCCCTTCGGTAAAGCAAGTATGGGTGCAGATGTTAATTTGTCCTTTAGCTCGTCAAAATCTAATTGACAATGATCACTCCAAGTTAAAGGTACCCCATTTCGAGTCAGATTCATCAAAGGGCCCGCAATCTTTGAGAATCCTTTGATGAACCTCCGGTAATAATAGGCCAATCCCAGAAAACTATGCAACTCGGTCAGTGTCATGGGCTGTCCCCACTCCCTCACCGCCGACACCTTACTCGGATCCACCGTAATACCCCGATCCGGCACCACATGGACAAGAAGCTGTACCTCCCGCAGATAAAATCCACACTTCCCAAATCTGGCATAGATATGATGATCCATCACTGTATGTAGAACCATACACATATGCTCTACCTGCTCCTCCTCGGTGCACGAGTAGATCAGGATGTCATCAATGAACACGATGACAAATTGATCGAGATACTCCCTGAAAACCCTGTTCATGAGATCCATGAACACTGCTGGTGCATTAGTGAGCTCGAATGGGATCACCCTGAACTCATATGATCCATATCGCGACAGGAAAATGGTCTTAGGAACATCCTCCTCTCGAATCCGTAGTTGATGATACCCTGACCTCAAGTCGACTTTGGAGAAGTAAGATACCCCTCTCAATTGGTTAAATAAATCATCAATCCTAGGCAACAGATACTTATTCCGTATTGTCACCTTGTTCAGCTCCTTATAATCCACGCATAAGTGGAGTGAATTATCTCTCTTCTTTACAAACGACACCGATGCACCCCATGGTGATGTACTACGCCGAATGAAACCCTGTCCAGGAGATGCTGAATCTGTTCCCTCAATTCACACATATCTGAGAGAGCCATACGGTAAGGTGCTTGATAAATAGGCCTCGTCGCTGATTCCAAGTCGATAACAAACTCGATTTTTCTGTTGGGTAGTAACCCTGGTAGCTCCAGGAACAGATCCTCGAAGTCCCTCACTACTGGGATTGAGTCCAAAGGAACTACCACCTCCTGTGAGGTTTCCTCCTCGATGTAATAGAAGTGTGTGCGTGACCCTCCCTCAGGTAGCGGCATCGCTATCAAGAACATCTCCTTTCCTGTAATGGAGAACACGATTGTCCTCTCGTAATAATCTACGGTCGCCCGATATCCTTCCAACCAATCCATACCCAGGATGACATCGTACCCCTCCATGTCTAACACTAAAAGGTCTGCTGCTAAACTAAGACTCCCAACTAAAATGTCCACTCCCCTACAAATCGAGTGAATCGAAGCCCGGTTGCCTACTGGCGTCTCTACACACATACGAAGACTACCTGCGGTCTCTAATAACCCGTCTTGCTTAGCAAAATTAGATTTAATGAATGAATGTGATGCTTTTATGTCAAAAATTATACTACCCTCATGACTATGGATGAGAAATATACCCTCAACTGTCGGCGGCGCCTACTGTACTGGAGGATTGGTAACATCCCGAATGTTATACACACACCCGTAGTGCATTTGCCCCTGCTGCTGTGGGGCGGGTGGAGTTGGTGCTGCTAGCGGCATCTGCCCCTTTTGCCTCTTGTGACCATCCTCGATCCTCATCGCGCGCGAAGGGAAGGAACCTCGGGTCCCGCGCATCCCTCTCTGGAGTGCTTCGGTCAGCATCATTTAAGATGTGGTGTAAAAATGTAGAGAGATTCAGAGTCGCCAGTCTATTTTACTCAAAACAAATAAAAGAAAAAGGGGAAACCATACCGAAGTATGGAATCCAAAGACATATTGGTGCATGCGAAACCAAAATGATTCGAGAAGTGTTCAGAGGCTTAGTTAGGAAATGGGAAGGTGTTAGGCACCCATTCCGCCCTTTCGGTCTCTCATGGATATTTGCTATTTTCCTTTATATTTCCCCCCGTAATATGTGTGCATGTGTATATATATAATGGAGGTAGGAATCCTCAACTTGTATCATGGAAAGGATAAAGCGAGTCATCTATAGGAAGATATAAGAATAGTATTAGAAAAATAAGATTTACGCGATTACCCCTACGTTGGTCGTTATAATGGAAGGATAACGCATATGTAGTAATACATTACAAATATATAGAATATAAGAAGATTAGTTTTTGAGAAATATAGAAAGTAAGAGAAAAGGTGAGAAAAAGGACTCGAGTCTCGGTTTTTACCCTGAGACGCCTACACAGCCTATAAAGGCATCAAAGTCCACGTAGTTCGCATACAAAATGAGGGGTGGGATTTATCCCATAAATCCAAATGGGGAATCTCTTATTTTTGAGAGTGTGTGTGTGTGTGTGTGTGTGTAGAAAAAGTGTTTTAGTGGTGAGAAAAGTACGAGAATCCCTATTTGGAATTTATGAGTAACCCCTCTTTTTCTTATTTTTGGGGTTTTTTATTTACATGAAAATAAGAGATGTGCAATAATACTAAATAAAAAGTATATTAGGATGTGTGGGATGAGATAATAAGAGTGCTAAGTAAGAAAACAAGTTCTTGAGAATTTAAGAGAATTTAAGAGAGAGTAGAGGAAGTTGGATCTTCTTGAAGATCTTGAGCTTGATCTTAAATGTTGGAGAGCAGCCCTTGCACTTGTATGATGATGGAGAGTGGTTATTTCACCAAGTTTGATGAAAAGGATGATGAAAAGTGGAGGTAAAAAAGGTATTTGGAAGTTGAAATCACGCTGCCTTCGAGAGAGGTTTCTGGGATTCGTTGAAAGTGAATTTTATCAGATCTGGGCTCCCCTTTCAAATGAGGGGAAGGCCTTCTTTTATAGGCTCAGGTCACTACCGATCGGCATAGACCTGTTCCTACCTATCGGCAGGGTCTGGAACCTGCCATTTGGTAGTGTATTTGAGGACTTTTCAAAAAATTGGCTACCGAGGGCAAACCGTAGTTCAGAATTGTGCACAGGATAGATCGTTGGAAAGGTAATTCAGATACCTTTGAAAGTTCTTTAGATCGCTCCCGGGTTTGGGAGTTGACTTTTGGTCCAATATGGCTCGGAAGCGTTTATCGGTCCATTGGATGGGGAATCGCTCAGACGCAAACGGATCGTTCGTTCGCATGGTAAGTCTAAATTGCGCACGGGGTTGACTGTTGGAAAGGTTATGAGATTTAATTCAACATTCCAAAGAGTTTGACCCGGTTTGGGGAGTTGACTTTGGTCAATCGGGCCCTGGAAGCATTCGGTGACCTGTCAAAGTCAAACGGGTCATTCGTCCGCATGGTAAGTCAGAATCGCACTTGGGACGGACCGTTGGAAAGGGGATTCAGTGCCCTTTGAAGATACATTTATCCTCGATTGAGTTTAAGGGTTTAATTATGTCAAACAGGGCCTGGGAGCACCCGGTGGCCTCTAGGTCAAGTTTCGGACTCAAATGGGTCGTTCGTCCGCATGGTAAGTCAGAATTGCGCAAGGGGTGGACCGTTGGAAAGGTTATTCAGTGCCCTTCGAAGATTCATTCAATCTCGGTCGAGATAAAGAGTTTGAATTTTTGGTCAAACTGTGTCGGGGAGTGCCGGATGGCTTCTAGGTCAGTACTCGAGACATGACCTGGGTTTGTGGTGATGAGGGGAGGTACTAGGGACCTAAGGAGAGTTAGGGGTAAAATAATGGGGTTTATATAGAGCCCCTCGATGGGCGAGTTTGGAACAAATCATGACCGTCGAATAGACCCCACATGATGCTTTTGAGGGAGTATGACCAATTCAGAGGGCCGAGGCCGATTCTGAGGACCTAAGGAGTGTGCTGGGGATGATTAATTTCGTGGGTTAAAGCTAAATCTATGGGCTTAGGGTAACGGTCTAATAAATGAGGTTAATTTTGACCTAAGAGTGATGACAATTGAGGACCGGGGTCAATTCTGACCCAACTCAGGTGACGATCCAAGACCGAGGTCAATTCTGACCTAAAGAGTGGTGACGATCGAGGATCGGGGTCAATTCTGACCCAACTTAGGTGACAATCTAAGACCGAGGTTAATTCTGACCTAGGAGTGGTGACGATCGAGGACCGGTGTCAATTCTTACCCAACTTAGGTGACGATCCGAGACCGAGGTCAATTTTGACATAAAGAGTGGTGACGACCGAGGATCGGGGTTAATTCTATCCCAACTTAGGTGATGATCCAAGACCGAAGTCAATTCTGACCTAAGAGTGGTGACGACCAAGGACTGGGGTCAATTCTGACCCAACTCAGGTGACGATCTAAGACCGAGGTCAATTCTGACCTAAGAGTGGTGACGATTGAGGACCGGGGTCAATTCTGACCCAACTTAGGTGACGATCCAAGACTGAGGTCAATTCTGACCTAAAGAGTGGTGACGATTGAGGACCGGGGTCAATTCTGACCCAACTTAGGTGACAATCCAAGACTGAGGTCAATTTATACCTAAGAGTGGTGTCAACCGAGGACCGGGGTCAATTCTGACCCAACTTAGGTGACGATCCAAGATCGAGGTCAATTCTGACCTAAGAGTGGTGACGACCATGGACCGGGGTCAATTCTGACCCAACTTAAATGATGATCCAAGACCGAGGTCAATTCTGACCTAAGAGTGGTGACGACCGAGGACCGGGGTCAATTCTGACCCAACTCGGGTGACAATCCAAGATCGAGGTCAATTCTGACCTAAAGAGTGGTGATGACCGAGGACCGGGGTCAATTCTGACCCAACTTAGGTGACGATCAAAGATTGAGATCAATTCTGACCTAAGAGTGGTGACGACCGAGGACCGGGGTCAATTCTGACCCAACTCAGGTGACGATCGAACACCGAGGTCAATTCTGACCTAAGAGTGGTGACGACCAAGGATCGGGGTCAATTCTGACCCAACTTAGTGACGATCCAAGACCGAGGTCAAATCTGACCTAAAGAGTGGCTTAAGATTGGATTTTGATTTGAGCTGGGGAGCTGATAGCTGGGGAATCTTTTGTTCCATTAGGAGACCCTGCCGGGGGAAACAACCTATTTTGGGTGTTGTAAGAGAATTCTGTTGGGGAAATGATCAGGTGATACTTAGAGATCCTCCGGAGCTTTGACGGGAGGAGATTCACTAAGTTTGGAGGATTCCACTGGGGAATAGAGGTTCCAATTGAGGGAATGCGAAGTTTTCTTGGTGAAAAGGATTTAAATCCTTCCTGGGATTTTTAGAAATTTTTTAAAGATTTTTTAGGTCTTTTTGGGATTTTCTGGGAATTTCTGTACGAAATTTAAGGGAGGTGTCGGTCGGCATAGTATGAAGGGTGCCATTCAGTAGTGGCATGGAATTTTGGGCTACCTCAGGAAGGCAATGGGTCAGTGCTGATCGGTATGGTTCGGGGAGGTGCCGATCAGTATGGTAGGGGGAGGTGTCGATCGGCATGGCGCTTGGAATCCTATAAAAAGGGGGTGAATCCCCTTATTTTTTTCATAGCTTCTTTTCCTTTTCTCTCTCTGCGATTCTTCTGCAACTTGCTCTAGCATTTCGATCTTCAAGAAATGGCCGCTTTTGTGAGCCTTGCAGTCCACTGGGAGTGGTTGACCATTTATGTTTGGGTGAATGTGGAGTGGAGGGCTAGGGCGCCTCTTGCTTTGGGGAGTGAGAACTCCTTTGATGCGTTTGAGCCTGTTGCGGATGAGCGGACCTTGCTGCGGGAGACATCACATCATCTCTCTTCGAGAGTGAGTCCCGGCGGTTATGTAAGCAACCTGACCTTTGGCATTCCTTTCTTTTTGGTGATTTTTCTTCTTTTCTTAACTTTTGATGAGACCTTTCTTTTTGCCAGTCCGATATTTCTTTGAAGAACATGCGCGCTCGCGGGACGATGGGGCTTAGGGATGTTTGGGAGCATCTCCCACCTATGGTGTGTTGGATTGTATCATCTGCGGGTTTTGGGTGGTTGGCATCGGTGCTGGATGAGACGCCTCGTTCGACAGCGGTCTTGTGCGCTTTTGAAGATAGATGTGGATCACTCTTTATGGGCGAGGCCGGAGGCAGTGCTTGCGGCACTGGGTGACGTAGGGAGGATAGTTTTCGGGGATTCCATCCGGCTGTCCTTGCTGAAGGATATTCTGCTGAGCAGGGTGATTGATGTGGAAGATGGGATGTAAGTGAGGCAGACAGCCCGGTTATTCATTTTGCTGGTTTTAGGAGGTTTCATGGTGGCGTCGAGCGGTGACGTCGTCCATTTGTGGTTTTTGCCGTACCTGAGGATGTTTTCGAACATCCCCTTCTACGATTGGGGAATTCTAACTTTGGCAACCCTTTACTCTTCTCTGGATGCATTTAGCCGGTGCTGCCGGCAGACCTTTACTGGGGCCACGTACCTTCTTGAGGTATTCTTTGGTTTACACATTTCTTTTCATGCAATCGCATTTTCCTTTCATGCATTCTCATTTTCCTTTCATGCATTCTCATTTTCCTTACGCATTTTTTTTGTTTATGAATTCAGACGTGGTTCTACGAGGTGATTGGGTGCAATACCCCGTTGATCGCCTTGAAGGACGACATTGTTGGGAACTTCTGTCAGTTGTATCGATGGTGTAAGGCTAATCGGCAGTCGAAGGGATCTCTCTCCCTGGAGGCGGTGCGTCAGGTCTTGAATGACCTGACCAGTGGTAGGGTAAGACTCTTTCCATTTCAGTCTTAGCTTTTGCACCTTCTGATCTTGTATTGATTTATGCTTGCTTGAAGATTTTCAGGTGACCTTTTATCCCTGGGGGACAGCCATTCAAGATGCGGGGGTGATCGGGTGAACGCGCGGATGAGGCATTTGTTGGTGCATGAGTTCGGTCATTCTTGGTATCTCGGGGAGCGGGTGGTTCGCCAGATTGTCGAGGAGGAGGCGGTGGTGCCACCAGCACAGCTTCCTACATCTATGAGGCGGGAGCGACTGCTATCAAAGGATGAGAGGATCACGGCTATGATTGGTGAGTCATATTTGTTATACACCGATACGGCTGCTCCGTATGACTATATGGACTTTGTGACAAGCTGGTTGATGGTGCCCAGCATATATGATGCCCTGCCTTTCCCTTCGACAGGTTCGAGTTGGGCGGTGGGATCTTCCCACAGCGACGGTGGTCCTTCGGCATTTGCGGCGGTGGTGACTTCAGAGGTTCCTTTTGTGCGGATGCATACCCCTTTGTACAACATTCGGCGGGCTGATGGAGGGATGGTGCCTATGCTGCACCGTCCTCATGCGATGGATTCGAAGGAGTTGGGTTTGACTGAGGAGGTCCTTCGACCTGCGGTATACCTTTTTGTTCCTCTCTTTCTTTCTTTTCTGTTTTGGTCATCTCTATCTTGATACCGATTTCATTTTCCTTACAGCAAGTCCGGGTGTCGACCACTTGGCTAAGGGACATCATAGACTGGATATCTTCGACGACTGCCCCTATTTGGGATGCGGTTCATGTTCCTACTTGCTTGGTGTTGTATGCTTCGTCCGAAGAGGACTCTGGCTCGGGTAGTGGTGGTGCATCATCTCGCAGCAGGGGAAGAGAGCACGTCGCAGGGGTCGAAGCTCTTAGAGAGAGAGAGAGAGAGAGAGAATGTGGGTTCGGGCTGAGTCCCGTTGTTTTTGTTTTTTCTTTTTATTTCCTGCAAAAATAATGTAACACAGAAAATAGATATATACAATGCAATGGAGTTTTTTTATTATCTTGTATGGATGATGAATGAATGCATGCACATGCGCTTTTTACTTTGCTGCTAAGACCGTAAAAAGGAGTATTTTTGGAATTTTTTGAAGGAAAGTTTTTTTTCCCGATTAAAAGGGATTTTGAAATTCTATTGAGAATATCAATTTATTTTTATTGAGTTTTCTAATTTGACAAAAGAGGAAAAGAGGAAATTTCTAAAATGAGGGGTTATCGATCGGCAAGCACCCTGACCTACCTATTGGTAGTTCAGTCCAGTCCCATAAATTCAAAGCCTTGAATGGTACACTCTTCAGCCTTTGTTACCTTGAGGGGTAGCCCCGTGATGCTGTTCATATGGTTGTCTGAAAGATTCAACTTGGCGACTCCTCCAGAATATCCCTTGTCGGCCGTACCCAACTTCTTTTCACGTTACTTTATCAGCGTTGGCCTGTATGTTGAGAACTGGGAGCATTGGTTTATGGATCATGGGGATCGGGGTCTGTATTCGTTCGTGCCTTGGTGGGGACAGTTGCATCCTATTTTGGAGCTAGGAGAGTATTCATATGTGCAGCTGGTTGGTCTCAGACAGACCTCTTTTTATTTCCCTGGGCGGCATCTGCACCAATTTGGTAGGGCACAGGTCGTGCCACCTCGGATCTCAAATTTCTTTCCGGTAGAGGATTTGACTGAGCGCCTACGTCTATTTCTTGGATCTCTATGGGAAAATTGGCGTCCTTCGGCTCGTCCCTCCCAGTCTGTCGGGAAAGTTTGGCATGTCCCCAAAGATTATATGAAGTGGTTATGGAGGAAAGTAGTCAGCAAGATGTTGGTAGTGGAGACTGGACAAAGATGGTTTGTTTTATCTAACGCCATGGAAGGGGGTGTTGTGGCCTTTTCGAAGATGGTTCAGGCTCATCGATCCATGGAATGTTTACGGCACTCTATTCAGGCAGGGAAAACTTGGGGACATCCGGATGTAGATGATGAGGGTGCAGGCTCCTCTGGTAGCTGTGGGTAGGACTCCTGGGGAGTTTATTTATGTAATATATCTGGGGATTTTATTTGGAATATTATGGTAGTAGGGGGAAAGGAGTTATCTGTTCCTTTTTCTTATGTAATCCGTGCTGAATTTTCTTATTAATGAAATAAACAAGTTTCTGATCATCCCGCTGTGCCTTTCGATGAATTTTGTAATTTTGAATTATCTATACCGATCGCTAAGGCATACATAATCCTTTTGTTCAAGTATTCTTTAGAATGAACCGTTGTTCTCAGAGGTAAGAAAAGAATGGTATTTTGTGAAAAAGAAAGGGTTGATCTCATGTGAGGCGCATGAGCTGCCTACGTACCTCTGGGTTTTTTGAAAAAGTTCTTATCTGTTTGAAAATAGTTTTCGTAGAGGATGAGGCCTATGTAGTTCTGGGTAGAGGGAAATAAAGAGTGTTTTTTTTCTTAGAATAGAAGGGGGATGAGAAGAGTCGTAGCGCGCCGAGATTTCGGACTAGGGGTAGAATTTCTTGACACGGTCCAGGTTGACTGGACGAGCCATCTCTTCCCCGTCTAGGTCAGTGATCATGGCGGCACCGTCGAATAAGATTTTCTTCGCAATGTAGGGCCACTCCAATTGGGCTTGAATTTCCCCCGGGATCCCAGATGGGTTCTTTTATCTCTTTGAGGGCTAAATCTCTCTCCCGGACACCTCGGTCCTTGACTCTCTTGTTGAATGATCACGCTATTCGGCGATGGTACCCCTATATGTGGTAAAGATCTTTTAATCTTCTTTCATCTAGGAGGGTTAGCTCATCAAGACGGCTTTGGCACCAGTGTTTTTCACTAACTTTGCTTTCCAGCATAACGCGTAGCGAGCGTATTTCCATCTCCACAGGTAGGACTGCTTCCATGGCATAGACCAGGGAGTAAGGGGTAGCCCCAGTAGAGGTTCGGATTGAGGTTCGATATCCCCACAGGGCGTACAGGATTCGATCGGCCCAATCCCTACAGCTTTCGGTCATCTTGATGATGATGGCTTTGAGGTTCTTGTTGGCAGCTTCAACTGCACCATTGGTCTGAGGTTGGTAGGGAGAAGATTTGTATCTCTGAATCCCATAATCGATGACTACTTCTGTGACTTCTGCTTCGAAATGTAACTCATTATCTGACACTAGCTCATGCGGGACCCCATATCGCCAGATAATATTCTTCTTGAGGAATTTGGCCACTTTTTTAGCATGCAACACTGTGTATGACTCAGCTTCGACCCATTTAGTGAAGTAATTAATGGCGACCAGGATGAACACATGTCCGTTTGAAGCCTTTAGTGTAACCTTCCCTATGATGTAGATACCCCAGGTGGAGAACGTCCAGGGAGAAGTCATATTGTATAGCTCTCGCGGAGGCAGGTGTTGAAGATTGGATAATTATTGGCATTTGAGGCACCTCCGGACATAGGCGGTGTAATCCTGGGTCATGGTGGTCCATTAGTAGCCTTGTCGAATGATTTTCTTGCCAAGCATGTGAGCATTCAAGTGGGGTCCGCATTCCCCGCTGTGGATTTTCTACATTATCTTCTTGATCTCAGCCCCTGCGATGCAGTGTAGATGAGTTCCATTGAAGTTCCTCTTGAGTAGGGCTTTATGACAGATGATGTACTGGGCGGCCAGTCTTCAGAGGGTTATTCGGTCTTTCCTGTTGGAACCCTCAGGATACCTACCATGTTCGAGGAGGCACCAAATATCATAGTACCAGCAATCGCTAATTCGGGATCTTTAGTAGAGACAAGATCAATATGGTAGCAATGGGTCAGTTTGTCTTGCTTTTGAACTAGGAAAGGGGTCATCATTATTCCTTCGGGAATGTCGACCATGGAGACCAAGGTGGCGAGAGCATCGACTAGGTTATTATTTGCTCAGGGTAGGTAATGGAAGGTGATATCTTGGAATTGGGAGGCTAACTCTTCTAATTGGGCATGAAAGGGTTGGAGTTTTTCGTCCTTGACTTTCCACTTTCTGACCACTTGACCGATGATAAGGGAAGAGTCCCCGTAGACATCAAGGTATTGAATACCTTTCTCAAGAGAAACCTTGAGGCCCACTGTGCATGCCTCGTATTCCGTCATGTTATTGGTGCAAGGGAAATCCAATTTAATGGCGATGGGAGTGTGGGAGTCATCTGCGGCTATCAGAAGTATCCCGATGCCATATCCTTTTTTATTGGCAGCGCCGTCAAATAACATTTTCCATCGAAGGCGGTCTTGAGTGGTGCAGAGGATATTTTCATGTTAAGAAGGGAGAAATGCTTTTTGATTTTTTTGATAAATAAAGGAGAAATATTTTTGGAGACGGAACTCAGCATGATTATTATGTTCTCACTTGTATCTAAATCTTCTAAATGCAATGCTGGACGAGACCCGAGCCTGGAAAAGTGGGGTTTTAATATATGCAAAGCTACGATTTGAACTTGTAACCAGGCTCACGGACAGGGTCCCTTTTTTAAAAAAATGGGCAAAAATTTTGCGGTAGGTCGACCCGAAATTTTGACAGAGTTTCGGGTTGAAACCGGCAATCTAAAGTGTGTGTCCTAGGTTTGACACCTATATGCGGGTATGCAGTTGGTTGTGTGAATCGGCATGGGTTCACCCCCTTTGGCGTTACTTCCACGATATACGTCTTGCTCTTACGGGCAATCGGTACGTGTGGACAAGACATTTGATATATCTGAGTGTACGTGAATTGCCTCACCATATACCTCGTGGGGACGGTACGTGTGAGAGCAAATTCGATATACTCGGCGTACGTGAACAAATTCCCTGTGATATACCCCCCGTCATGACTTCGGTCAAGCAGTTCGATGCGGGGGAACCGTTCGATATACGTCGAAGGTACTTGGCCAATGGAAAGTGAGAGTCGTATCACTTACGCTAACTGTGACCTGCCGGACCAGTGCCCATCATGAAGTGACCCTCTAGTTACTGGGTAAAATTTGGTCAATAACAATGATCTTTGGTGATGTCGTGTGAATCATGCATGATTCTCTTATTAGTATCTTATGATGAGAATGCCTTTCTTGATTATGCCAAACAGGGAGCCAAGTACAAGTACCAAAGGTACCCCAAGTATGGATAGGTGATGCGTGAAACATGTGGATATATGTGATCCTAGGTGAACGTGGTGTGAAGTGTATATGGAGAAATTTCTACAAGTGTGTGAACATAAGCATAAGCATGGGATACACATGAAAAAGGGGAACATGCAGATATAGGGGGAAACATAAACAAATATAGAATACATGCAAATATAGTCAAGCCCTCAATATATAAAACACATTATCCCCAAAAAAGTCATCACTGTGGCCATCCTTGATCCTCGCAGCGGGCGGGCGCACGAAGGGAAGGATCCTCGGGTCCCGCGTATCCCTCTCGGGAGCACTTCGGCCGGCGTCGTTTGAGATGTGGTGTAAACATGTAGAGAGATTTAGAGTCGCCAGCTTATTTTACTCAAAACAGACAAAAGAAAAAGGGGAAGCCATCCCGAAGGATGGCATCCGAAGACATACTGGTGCATGTGAAACCAAAATGATTCGAGGAGGTTTCGGAGGGTTAGTTACGAAATGGGAAGGTGTTAGGCACCCATTCCGCCCTTTCGATCTCTCATGGATATTTGCTATTTTCCTTTATATTTCCCCCCGTGATGTGTGCATGTGTATATATATAATGGAGGTAGGAATCCTCGACTTGTATCATGGAAAATATAAAGCGAGTCATCCGTAGGAAGATCAAAGAATAGTATTAAAAAAATAAGATTTACGTGATTACCCCTACGTTGGTCGTTATAATGGAGCGATAACGCATATGGAATAGTACGTTACAAATCTATAGAATATAAGAATATTATATTTAGAGAAATATAGAAAGTAAGAGAAACAGTGAGAAAAAGGACTCGAGTCTCGGGTTTTAATCCGAGACGCCTACGTAGCCTATAAAGGCATCAAAGTTCACGTAGTTCGCATACAAAACGAGGGGTGGGGTTTATCCCATAAATCCAAATGGGGAATCTGTTATTTGTGAGTGTGTGTGTGAAAAGTGTTTTAGTGGTGAGAAAAGTGTGAGAAAAGTACGAGAATCCCTATTTGGAATTTATGAGTAAACCCTATTTTTCTTGTTTTTGGGGTTTTTTATTTACATGAAAATAAGAGATGTGCAATAATACTAAATAAAAAGTATATTAGGATGTGTGGGATGAGATAATAAGAGTGTTAAGTAAGAAAGCAAGTTATTGAGAATTAAAGAGAATTTAACAGAGAGTAGAGGAAGTTGTACCTTCTTGAAGATCTTGAGCTTGATCTTGAATGTTGGAGAGCAGCCCTTGCACTTGGATTATAATGGAGAGTGGTTAATTCACCAAGTTTGATGAAAAACATGATGAAAAGTGGAGGTAAAAAAGGGATTTGGAAGTTGAAATCACGCTGCCTTCGAGAGAGGTTTCTGGGATTCGTTGAGAGTGAATTTTATCAGATCTGGGATCCCCTTGAAAATGAGGGGAAGGCCTCCTTTTATAGGCTCAGTTCATTGTCGATTGGCATAGACATGTTCTTGCCTATCTGCACGTGCCGATAGGCAGGGTCTGGAACCTGCCATTTGGCAGTGTGTTTGAAGACTTTTCGGAAAATCGTCTACCGAGGGCAAACTGTTGGTCAGAATCATACACGGGCTAGAACGTTGGAAAGGTAATTCAGAGACCTTTAAAAGTCCTTTGGACCTCTCCCGGGTTCGGGAGTTGACTTTGGGTCAAATATGGCACAGAAGCGTTTATCGGTCCATTGGATGGGGAATTGCTCGGACGCAAACGGTTCGTTCGTCTGCATGGTAAGTCCAAATATCGAATGAGTTGGACCGTTGGAAAGGTTATGAGTTGTAATTTGACATTCCAAAGAGTTTGACCCAGTTTGGAGAGTTGACTTTGGTCAATCGGGCCCTAGAAGTGTTAGGGTACCTCTCAAAGTCAAATGGGTTGTTCGTCCGCATGGTAAGTCAGAATCGCGCACGGGATGGACCGTTGGAAAGGGGATTTAGTGCCCTTTGAAGATTCATTCAGGATCGATTGAGCTGAAGAGTTGACTTAGGTCAAACAGGGCCCAAGAGCGCCCGGTGGCCTCTAGGTCAAGTTTCGGACGCAAACGGATCGTTCGTCCGCATGGTAAGTCAGAATTGCGCACAGGGTGGATCGTTGGAAAGGGTATTAAGTGCCCTTCGAAGATTCATTCAATCTTAATCGAGATGAAGAGTCTGATGTTTTGGTCAAATTGAGCCGGGGAGGGCCCGATGGCTTCCGGGTCAGTACTCGGGACATGACCTGGGTTTGTGGTGATAAAGGGTGGTACTAGGGACCTGAGGAGAGTTAGGGTTAACATAATGGGGTGTCTACACCCCTGTTTGGCCCCCTATTGATGACCTCTTCCCCTCTGCGAGCACTCCCTCTTGAAATGACCTGGGTGGCCACAGACAAAATAGCATTTTTGATCGTCCCCCTGTCGTTGGCCCTGTTGGCCCTGACGCGGCTGGATCTACTGGCCTCCCCATTATTCCCTTGGCTCTAACGGCCCTGAGGAACCTGCTGCTGCTGATTCGGGCCCTGGTGACCCTACCTGAACCCTTGTCCTCCCGGTCGGAACCCATTAGGCCTAAATTTCTTAGCATGATTACCCTTCTAACTGTTAGTCTGCTGCTGAGCTCTACTCGTGTCACCACCAGTAACTGCCTTGCCCTGCTAGCTCGGCTCCCCTACTTTCTTGCTTCTCTTCACATGGAAGCGATGATCCTGACAATGTACAAAGGCGGTATTACGACATTTGTATAAGTCACAAATGTCGGATTCCCAATCAAATGCTGCCTGATCCTCCAGGATAAGCCATCTATGAACCTCGACTTCTTCCTCTCCTCATCGATCACTTCATTTGGCATAAAGTTTTCCAGACGGGTGAACTCTTCCTCATAGTGTGCCACTGATCGGTCACCCTGTACCAACTCACTGAACCTCTTCCTCATCTCAGCTTCTATCGTTGGTGGGAAGTATTTGCGGTCGAACCGCACCCAGAATTCTGCCATCGTCATCAAATCTCGCTCCTCAATGGTAGGGCCGCCCCCGACAGACAAAAGGTAGCAAGTATATATTTCTACACATCGGTACACTCCAGCATGCGCAGATGGCGCTGCATGTTCTTCTTACAGTCACAAGCCTCTACTACATCGATGCTACCCCGAAACTCAAGTGGGTGACCCTTCTGAAAGGTCCTCCTAACTCGCTGCTAAGATGGTGGCCCTGCTGGAGCCTGAACTTTTAGTGCCACTAGAGGCGGTGCCTGGGGCTGTGGAAAATGATCTTCCATAGCTCGCATCGCTGTCTCTCCCACCTGGGCCACTATCACTGCCACCTGAGTAGTGGAGATCAACTCAGGTGGGGGAGGTGATGGCGGCAGCTGTGGCTCCTGATGATCCTCCCTTCCATCATCCCTAGCCTCAGCCCTCTCCTCTCTCTGTCTCTTCGATGGCATCTGAAATAGATTGAATTGTATAAGTACACAATTTATACAAAAACTAATAGCATAAATACGATAACTCACAAGAAGAAAATGAATCAACAGTCCTAATAATAGGGCTCTATAACAACTGAACGCTACGCTGAAACGTAGTAAGCCGCACAGATCCTAAGGACACTAGAACCTGATGCTCTGATACCATCTGTGATACCCCGCCTAATTAACCCCGAGTGATCAGTCCTAAATTAAGTTAGAACAGGTTTCTCAGGTGATTCATTCTTAGCATCACTGTCACCTTTTTAATTACTAACCACCTAAGTGAGAAATAGACTGGTGCCAAGTTTTATCTTTCATTAATTTAAACGAAAAACTCATGCGGAAATAAAATAATATAACAATCACAGTTAACTGAAACAACCATTCACAATTAATTAACTGACCGAATAAACCATCGGTTCAAAAATCCAACAAAAGTAAAGACATGAAATAAAACCCAACAGGTCTGACAAATAATAAATAATATGTGAGCGAAATGCTCGAATAACAGATAAGAAGTCTCTATACTAGAAATTAAATAATGAGGGGTCTATCAAACTCCCGCAACATCCATATATGCTGTAGCAACGGATTCCTAAAATCGAGTCAAGTCTGGCGTCCCTGTGGCTGGACACCTAAAGGGTTTTTAAAAGT
Source organism: Sambucus nigra (assembly GCA_949130495.1). Lineage (NCBI taxonomy): Eukaryota > Viridiplantae > Streptophyta > Magnoliopsida > Dipsacales > Adoxaceae > Sambucus > Sambucus nigra. The sequence continues at coordinate 593,891,635 of OX422208.1, forward strand.
TTTTATAGCAAGGGTTAGTACCCAAAACATTTGAAAAACATTTAGCAAATGATTTACTTGCAATAATAATTAAATATGCATGCTCTTCATATTTTATTTAGTGCCGCACTCTCTTGAGGACTTTCTCACCCTTCCTCTAATGTGCACTATGAACGCCTTAATTAATTCACCTAATTATTTATCTCATGACTAGATAATTAATAAAACCACCTTGCATCCACCCTACTATAACAGAGTGTGCCATGATTATGATTTTTAAGTTATTAGTAACATCAACTTAATTTATCATTTCCCTTTTTATATTCATATAACTTCCACACTTGTTATACATATAATTACTTTTGGTGTCGCCCCAACCAATATATTCAGACTTACTCTCGTGACCCCAAATAAAAATAACACCCCAGTCCAAATTTCCAACTCTAAATTATTTAGCTTTCACCTAAACAAATTTAACTTCTTGGTATCTCTCAACCAATGACCCCGGACTTACCCACTAAGTCCATTTGTAACCATATTTGAAATATTATTCTCACAATTTAATCATAGTGTACCACAGCTAAATTTCTCCCAAGTCCCAATTAATTTCCCTCACAATTAATTAGTTTGAAATTCCAGTTATTTCTCATTTCATAAGGCATGGTAACAGATTTTAACTTAATTTTCCTTGGACGAACTGCCATAATTTCTGACCTTCGATCGATCGACCCCCGATCCTCGATCGATCGATCGAACAGGTCATCATCTTCTCCGAGTGATCAGTTTCAGCCATGGATGAAAATCTAAAAATCCTAACTCCGTCTACCAGTAAACCCAAGCCTTCTCATCAATAACACATATAAAAAATCTCATAATCGACCCTCATACTATTCACAAACATCATTAAATTGTCGGTTCTCTACTGTTGTAATTTGGGGAAAAATCCAATTTTAACCCTTAATCCATTTAAACATCAAATCTCAGCCTCAAATTCATTTCTAGTTCCTCCGGATTACACCCTACCAGATATATTTATACTATTCTCAAATTACGTATGAATTTCTACACAATTCAGAAATCAAAATATTGGTTTACAAAAACCTCATGTTTATACCCTTTAAATCCCAAAACGAATTTCTTTGATTTCACACATCACATTAATATGAATTGAAATACAATTTAAATGCTACAGCAAGTTAACCACTTGCCTTAGGGTTTATAGAGTCTGATTTTGGAGTTGTGAATGCCCAAGGTTGAAGATGACCCCTTTGTTTTGGCTCTCCTTTGATCCCCAAATTTGCCTTTAACTGCTATTAGGGTTTCCTAATCCACTAAGTCTTTTTCCAAACTCAATTTAGCCGTTCCCTTATTTCTTATAATTGTTTCATTAGGCTAAATCCCGTTTTTTGCCTAATGGGCTAAGCCCAAGTGACCCAAATGCCCCCGTGTGGGCCCGACTATGCCATAAAACGTCCCGTGACCCGTTGACTACCCCCAGATACACTTTTTCGACTATTTCGTCCCATATGAACTCAACCATACACTCAGAATTGGTATCCGAATTAATTTATAAAAGTCCTTATCTCACACCCAATTTAGTCTATACCGACTCCCGGCTAAGATAAATGCATACCCCGTTATTAATACCCGAAATGACGTAATTAAATTATTACTATTCACTTAGTAAATAAATTTCCCTAAATATTAACCATTCAGTCCTCGATTAATATTTAAATATATATTTCCATAATTAATTCAATTAAAATTACGACACACAAGTAATTTTGAATTTCCGAATTAATTAAATATTAAATGCACAAAAATACGAGGTGTTACAAAGAATTGGAATGTAATACATATAACTTAAAAAAAATACAGTTCCACTTTATTTTTATTTTTAGTTTAATAGTGTTCTTGAAATCTAAATGGAGTGAAGGTACCCAATTAAAAGTATCGTTGTAATGGAATCAATATTTTCATTTAATTACTTGTAGGTAAAAATATAACAAACTTAGTATATCTTATGAAAAATTTACCAGTTATATTACACTAAATTTTATCTTCAAAGATAATGATTTAATCTTAAATGCGGAATAAGGTAAAACAATCACACAACACCAAGTCGTACGACGAAAAATCAATAACTGAAGAAAAAAGATCTCAGGTCGAACAAAATAACAAATGCATTATGGAAGAGTTTTAGAATTATAAACTAATGACCTACAATCGCACACTACATTAACTAACTATCCACTCTTTCACGCCATATTGTTTAGACAGATCACCAATAGTTAGAGATATTTACACAATCGCGAAAGGTGTTGGAGTCGTCCAATGTCTTTCGATTACACGCCACGAAATCAAAACTCATCTTAAGTAGAAAATGAACGTTCCAAGAAGCCACTAATGCTTTGTTACTACTTTCTACAATGTGTGTTTTTCTAAAGGTTTTGAAAGTGTTTTAAATGATTTGGAGTACTAAAATCTCATAATTCATTTTTGTGATATTCATATACGTCTCTCAAGAATAAGAATATAAGTATAGTGTACAAGAATAAAGGTAGAATGTTGTAGTCTTCAATTGGACATGTGATTAAATTTTTAAATCAAACACTTCAAAAATACAAAGATAAATGTGAAGAATAAAAATTATGGTTTAATTCTTTAGAGTGTTTAAAATCAAATAGATGTTATCTTTAAAATTTTCCTCTTGAACAAGTATCTTTTTTTTCTATGAAAAAAATTCAAAGCTTTCTTCTTTTTAGCTTGATAAAAGATTGTTATTCTGATATTATTGTCTCCATGTACAGTGAGATAGTCTAAATGTGGAAGACAAGAAAAAGAAAAATGGGGAGGGCGACAGAAAAAATAAATCAAAATACTTGAGTTTTGAGAAGATTTGGTTATAAAGAAAGTTTTTATGATTTCTCATAAGATATTTAACAAATATCTATTTTGGCAGATAGAACTAGCGGTCAACGAAGCATTTTCACTGAAGTGAATGCTCTAGTTCACGAAGACGAATAGTCAGTGAGGAAAGTTGTGAGAACAAAGCATATCTGGGGTAAAAAACTCTGGTTAACCATGGGACCAGTGAACTCAGGCAATCGTTAAGTTAAAGGCATTCGTTAAATCAAAGTTTTTCTTTGCTGAGGCGAATGGTCAATGAAAGTCTTAGACTTATCCAGGGAAATAAAAAGAAGTGAAAGTTTGAACCTTTCTTAAACATATATATGATATACGCGTACAAAGAACCTTTAAAGTATATTTACTATAGGAAGAGTACTTTTGCATACTTATATCGCCCAATACCAAATACCAAATACCAAACCAACACAAAAAATAAATTTCCATTTAAAAAAAATAATTTGAATATTACAAAGTGTTAAGGCCTATTTGAAGTTCGCTTATGTTTCAATCTGACATTTGTGACCATGAATGATGCTAGATGAGGTTGATGCAACTTTCCAGGGAAATTTGACGCTTTCCTAGAATGTCATTAAGGATATGACTTAAAGTATATTTTCTAACCAAATTAAGACAATACAAGTGATGCGGGGCTACATAAGTATACATATACTCATTTAATATCCTAGTCCGTCTATTCCATTATAAAATATGCCAAAATAAATATTACAAGTAATTTAACTAAACCTATCAACCTATGACACAAGATATGCCTAGCCAAAGGCAGTGGATTAAATTAACAACCTATAATCCACAACAATAGGAACCTAATCACCAATGATGAGTACTTTTTCTTAATACCTCTAAACCTGTCATCAATATACACTAAGAAATGAGGTTCATGGCATTAATATATATATATATATATATAAAGACAAATATACAAGATGTAACAAGATATATATATATGAATTTTTAATTACGAGTAATCACATAAAGTATATAAAAAGTCTTTCTAGTGAATACATCCTAGAATATCATAATGATATATTGCTCTTCACAACTTATGAGTTTATACCCCTAACTAATTTGTATATATAATAAAGTTGTAATGTCTTATTTAAATATCCCATTATTCTAATAATCTTCCATTTCTTATGGTGGAAAACATCTACTTCTTTATAAGAAAAGAACGATATACCCTTATTTTGTCATGGAATTGACAAAGGTAAAGAACTTTAAAATAAAAACTAAATTTAAACCATAAGAAAATGAATTTTATCATATTTAAATAGATTAAAAAGTCATATACCACAAAGTGATGCAATCCAATTCATCAATCATATAGACAATATATTACACAAATGTAACAAAAAAATATATAAGGGACCAATTATAACTAATATGAGAATGCCAAATCACGTTTATCATCGTAACCAAAGTCATTAGTCAACAAAGACTATTGTAAAGTGTATAATCCATAAAAAAACTTAGTAAGTTAAGGATAAAGCATAATATATATAACAAAAATATCAAAATATCTTACTCAAGCATCAAATGGTCAACCACAAACACATTTTTTTATCGCCATAAACACCAAATACTATCTAACAAGATTATGACCACTCGAAAACTCATTAGTGTCATTGTTATCTTCAATGTACAACCTTTTATTGTGCATCATAAGAAGAACACGGGTATCACCACTAAGATACACTGCGATCCTCTTAAGGGTGGAAGACTCACGCTAACTAAAAGAGAGGAGATTATCGTAAGTGGTGGTATGAGATTTAACCTATTAGGTGATATCAAGTGTAATAGTGGTTGACTCTCTTACATTGGGTCGAAGAAAGCTAGTTGCGGATCCAGAAATATAATTAAGTCGATATGTGATTAGTCCTTAGATAGTTCTAGTTGCGGAACCACAATCTATCATAGAACCACGTGAGGTATGTTAAAAACATGGGTAGATCATTCATGGGTGGGGGTATATCGTCTTCACCTCATTCTTATTTACCTCATTTTCTCTTACCTTATTCATCTTCATCAATTTAGTCGAATTATCTCGCAGGATGACTTTTAATCCATTCAGATTCATAGATTTTATAAGTGAGGGGTTTGATAATTTACTTTGATGGCTCACTAAGAATCAAAGGAAATTCTCATTCAACAATAACCTACACATATATATGTGGTGTTATGGGCCCTAGAGTGGACTCGGGGGAGTGGGATTGTTCCCTATTTTTGGTTATGTGGGGGATGAAGGAGTACTTATCTCACCGTCTGTCATTTATTTTTGAGGTCAGGTTAATTATTTTGATGGGCTCTATGACTTTCCCCTGCAAGATGTTAGACACCGTATCTAGTTTTTATAGAATGCTCGATTTTAGTCCCAGGCCTAGATGTATTCCGTACAAGGGGTTATCAATTTTTCAAAATCGCTAGTTTATTTTATATAAAAATAAACAAAAGGTTCAAGTTAGCCCTTTTTTATAATCTGGAGGAAGGTTTAGGTCAGGGATTGATCCAAAGATTCTTGTTGTGGGGTTCGAGAATTAGGTTACGAGTAAGGTGTTAGGCACCCCACTTGTTCTTTTACAATTCCTTAATTTTATGCTTATTATCACTCTTTATATTATGTGATTACTTTGTAGTTTATTTAGAACATGTTTAGATACCTCAGTTTGAGAATCCCTTAATACATAGATAGATGCTCATATATGAAATGATATTAATGAGAGGTGTATAAACGTCACTTAACCTAGTGTGACTACACAAGAGTGCTTTTGTGTGACTCCATATTTAGTTTTAGTTATTGGCCGTTAGTATGAATGTAAGTGTGCATGGAAGCTCGACTTTGGTAATGGTTGTCCGGTAATGTATACAGGGGTGCAAGGAAGCTCGACTTAGGTAACAGGTGTCCGTTAAGGTTATGTGTGTGTGCGCAAGAATCACGTCTTGAGATAGTTTGATATCTCATACAAAGTATGATGAGAGATAGAAAGGTAGGAGATCAGAGATGAGTGCATCTATATTATGAAAACAAGTTGAGAAATATATTATCGAGGCTTGTGCCCACGAAATGGAATCAGTGTCGCACCTACGTAGTCATATCGCCATAAGATCAAAGCCTACGTAGTTTGGATGTATACATTTTCCAACGTGATGTGTTTACAAGTTTTAGGAATTGAATTAGGAAGAGAAGAATCTATCTATGGGGCTAAGAGTAAGGTTTATAATGGGAATGGACCTGAATGCACCAATAAAGTCATAATTTGATATGATTATAGGGCGATCACTATTAAGAAAGTATTGTCCTTTAGCCTACTTTAGAGGTGAAGCGCTAAGGACGTCATGTTCTAATCATCCTTTGCTATAGAAGAAGGGGATTTGTAATAGAGTTGAAGGCGTGCCTATAAAATAATATTCCAAGAGAAGTATTATGAGGTTTGGGCTTCACGAGTTTAGTTTTGTTTATTGTCTTCGTACTTAAGAAGACTTCATATCAAAGACAACGTAATTCTAACAAACATGACATATTTATGGGTGTAGGCAATGGGATATAGGGTGTACAATGTAAAACATTCCGGTATTTATGAAGCATAGTCCTTAATGTAGCAATTTTATTATGTTGGATTGATACATTTATATGATAAAAATACGCAAATTATCGGCCAATGTTAGTCAAGTATTTATGGCAAAATACATATTTAAGGATGTCGTCGTTGAGACGGGCTTTGTTCACTCAAAGAAGTGGAGGGAGTAATATGATTTTAGACTTTGGATGTTCAAAGTTTCGGGCTGACTCGACTCACTAACACTTTCTTGAGAACGGTTTTGAAAGTATGTTTTTGTGTTTGTATTTTTTCATGGCATTTGAGTAACATTAATTTAACATATGAGTATGTCATTTCAATTAACAAATGTGTTGGGTTAAAAACCAAACTTTAAAATATAAACTTTGTAAAGTGCATACCCGATCCCTTAACTGGGGGACGAGCTAAATGAGAAACAAATATGGGTAATACCCCATAATTTTAAAGGATTTTAAATTAATTAATTTCAAAAATTGGAGAAATTTAAATAATTATTTTAAGTAAAAACTTTAATTTTACAATTTTTTTGAGTGGGAAATAAAATTTTATAATAAACTATAAAGTTAGAACAATTATATGGGGTTTAACTATAATTTGAAATTTTATTAAAGTAAATTTTAATTTAGATATGAATTAAAATACAATTAAGCAAAAGACGGATTTAGACTTAATATTATGGGCACGGTTGTAACTAAAGCATACTTGGGGAGAAAGTTAGGGTTAAGGGAAAAAGAGGAAAGGCACAATTAAGAGAAGTTAGTATAAAGACCAAAAGTAAACCCTAATGAAACCCTACCTCCTGTTATAAACTCACAACACTTTCTAAACCTCCACTAAACTTCACACCGAATTCATACTTTCAATCCACAAAAAGGCTTTGGGGATATTTTGAAGAACAATTCAACTATTTTCCTAAGGGAGACTCTTTTTTACTTCTTTAAGGATCTTCTCTAAACAAAAATTGGGATTTGTATTCACCATACAAGTCAAGTTAATTCTAATCTCTCCTCTCATGATTTAAATAATGATTTATACCTAAATAATGTTTTCATGAATTATAAAAATATGTAAAGATAATTAGGGTTTATTTCATATATTGGAAAAATTAGGATATTTAGTAAATGAATGAATAAATACAATTGTTGAAAATTGTACTTTAGTTAAACTAGTTTAATTGAATTCAATTAGGGAATTTTATGTTCTACTGAAATTAGGTTAAACTAGTTGAATTGGATTGAGTTAGAGAATATTACGAGAACATGGTCTTCCTACTATAATTAGTTCAGATTAATTGAATTGTGTTAAGAGAGTTGTAGTTTTCTATTAGAATGGATTATTTACATGAAATTTTATGATAAGCTAATATTTAAATGTTCTTGGAGTTTTGGGTTGTAGAAGGTTAATGGAAGAATGGATATGTTAAAGTTCAGTTCCATGCATTGTGCGCACGACCTTGTTTAGTACCCATGAGAACCTCTATGTGCGCATGATTAATATTTTGTACCGTTCGCAAAGTTCCAACAAGGTTGAGTAAATGATTATTAAATGTCAAGGGCCTGTATGGTAATTTCACTTATGCAGTGGCACTTAGTGAACTCTCCAGATATGGGAAATGGGGGGGGGGGGATCTATGGTTATTCGAAACATATAACACGAAGGATGCGACATTGTTAGTATATAGTTTATTGACCTTATACATAAGGGAGAAGGGTAATGGTTGACGGATAAAATAACTGTTTGGATAATTTTTGGGTAAATACTATGGGCCTAACATGAATTCACAAGTACTATGGTAGGGCTCGAGTTCGAGCCATCGGTTAGTTATAATCGATATAGATGAGTAGACAATTGTCCCGGCATACATTTAAATATATCAAATTCTATAATGGTATATGATTAAATATATAGATTTCTAAAGTGATTAATCTAATAAATGTAGGATTTATTATTTGCACTCGTGATTGATAGTTTTACAACTTGAGTGTCTAGTTATTATCTTGCTGCGATGGGCCTAGCCCATCGCGTTGTTGCAGGTGATCCAAGGTACATGACTTAGTTTGTTACTCAATTACAGTATCACCCATTCTAGTCGCCACTTACTTTTGAAGATTGAGGGAGTGCACCTACCTTTAGACTTAATTTATATTGAAAGACGTTAGGTTTACTTTTTTCATAGTATTTGTACTTGGTTATGAAAATAGTATGGATTTTCGAGAGTTGGCCTGTATTAATTTTTAGGAAGTATATGTGTATTTGATGATGTTATTAACTATTATCCATTATATATCAGTATCTGAGGATTCCTTATGTCGATTTTTATGTTGACTTATCATTGTTCATTGGTTCTTATTCCATGCTTAGGATAATATATAAATATTTAGATAACCTGTGTAATTTTAATAAATTGACTTGAATAACCTAATTATTACAAATATATGGGGTGTCATAGTAGCCAGAGTTGAGATAAGAATCCGGAGAGTTAGACCCAGTTAGTGAAACAATAAGGAACTCCTGTATTAGTTTGGGTCAAGGTGAGGGCAAGTTTCTTCAAGGGTAATCCACTAACATTCTTAGGGGGATTTGACTCAATGGTGGCTTATCAATGGAGGTGAGACTCGGAGAGACACTTTAGGATGGTGGAATGCACGGAGGTACAAAATCAAAGGTTGGATACCTCTAAATCAATGTTTATATCACGAATGGAGTGTCGCGTTTTGACTCCGAAGTTGCGTTGCGCAAATCGCATCGCGCATCGTGCAAGAAATTTGTGCATTCCAGTTTTTTAATTTGGAAAATATATGAAAATATAAATAACATTTTAAAATGAAATTTATAAGATAGTAGAATTTTAAACTGAAATTGATAAAAAAAAGGTTACATTTGAAATTGATTTTTTTTAAAGTTACAATTTCAAAAATAATAATAATAATATTTTAAATACAAATTTGAATAATAAGTAACATTCAAAGCTGATAATAATAATATAAATGACATTTTAATCTGAAATTTATAAAATGATTAAAAGCTTAACTTGAAAAGTGTAATATAATAATATTTTAAACATAAGTTTGTAAACAAGTGGCATTTAAATTGGCAATAATAAAAAAATCATAATAATAAAAATCTGAAAATTAAATAACATTTAAAGATGAAAATTATAAAATAAATAACATTTTAAACAAATATTTATAACACAAGTAGCTTTTTAAACTAACAATTATAGAAAACACACTTTGAATTGAGATTTGAAAAATAATTAACATTCAAAATTGGAAATTATAAAATAATATTTTTTTTAAATGTAAAATAAGTAAATGTTTAAGTAAACCGAGAATTTGGAATATAAAATGCTAAATAAAAGTAATATTTTCAACTAAGCTTCGTAAAATAATCAAATAACATCATTGAGACCTTCGTAAATAAGTAAATTGAGGGTTTGGAACAAAGAATACCTCACACAAGAAAAGTCGGCAGATGAAATAAGGTAACTTTTTTTAATCTCCTCTTAACTAAACTGAGGGTTCTATAAAAATACTAATCGCATTGCTATTGCACCAAATAGTGCACGAAGGCACAAAATAGCGGCAAATAGCTCACACATTTTTAGAATCCCATAACACATTGACTGCAACATTACATTTTTGGCCCGCAAAATGCAATAGCACACTGCTCTAAACTAACTAATAATGCTTTACAATGGTGCGAGGGCATTACCAAACCCGATGAGTGGGAACAATTGACTTATTGAAAATTTATGTCGAGATTTGATGACAAATATTTACGGTATGCTATTAGATTTGAGTGGAGTGAGTTACTCACCCTGGAGAAAGGTTCACATAACGTGACCAAATATGAAAAACAGTTCACAAATTTAGTTACACTTGTCCTAGAAGAAATGGACATTGAGGAAAAGAATAAGGATTGTGTCATTCAAGGTTCAAAATGGTCGATTAAGAAGTTTATATTAGGAAAATCGACAGGGAATGTAGCATTAATTCTTTTATATCATAAGATATTAGCCAAGAGAGGCTAAATGAATGGTATAACAGGACCAAGATGTGGATATGTGATGCAAGGATTGAATTTGAGGATCAAAAGAAACCTCATGGGGAACATTTTTGGCAAGAGAACCTGAGTAGAGTATGATTGGATGCAGAGTAGTAGAGAACTATAGCTTACTCAAGTACAAGTTCAAGGATTCCAATGGGGAGAACGAGTGGTAGCTAGGAGTTAAGGCTTAGAGAAAAAGGACACCAGATTATGAGATGTACTAAAATTAGGCTCATTATGAGGAAATATTTATAGTTAGGGATATACTGGAGGATGTTTTATCCTTTGTATATTACAAAGGGACCCCTTTTCTTAGAGCTCAAATGTAGATTTGTGGAGGACGCTCAAGAGGTTATCATTATAGTTTACTGGGGCATGCTATTACTTATGATTATACATACTATAACTACTAGATTTTGTTTTAAGTGTATGGCCACTCAGGTTGTGTCCTATTAGTATGGGTAAATATGAATGACTTTTGGGGTATTATATGCTTTTGTCAATATATACTCACAATGAGGGTAGTGGCTCAGTTATTAGATTGCTTCTGATAGGAGTGAAGGGAAAAATAGTAAAGTGAATGAGGAAATAATAACGGCCAAAACATAAACTTACGTGTATATAAAAGATTCTAAGAGTTACTCTATTCCAGCACTATCTGGTAATAATTTTTTTGAGAAATTGAGTGAGAAAATGTTAGAAGAGTAAATTAATTTGAAATTTTTTATCAAGACAATGAGACCTCACTCTAGTACCTAAATGACTTAGATATTATTTAAATTTATTTTTGAATTGACTTAAAAGAAATTAGAGATTTAATTGGGGCAAGACGAACCTAATTATCCTTGTGATAGTATTTGTTGGAAAGTACTAAGACCCATGAAATGGGTATAAGGTGAATTGTTTAGAAGTGGTAATGATAGGATGATTAGTAAGGTAACGGGATAATAATTAAAAAAAATACTTATGATTCTTTTGAGAATTGAAATGTGAAATATGATTATTATTAGTCCCGTGAAATTTTAATAAAAATTATTTGTGATTATGTTAGGACACAATTAGTTGAGGGCAATTCAAACAAATTTATTTTTTATATGTTTTCCAGGCTTTTTTTTTATCCGTGATGGATTGGGAACTAATTTTATTATAGTATCATTAGATAGTTATGAAAAGACTTATTGACTAAATTAAGTAGGTGTTATATGAAAAATGGTATTTTAGAGATATGATCCTAGTATCAATCAAATAATGAAAATATAGTACATATAGTAAGTGAATGGGCGTGATTGGGTCCAAAATGGAAAAATGTTGTTTAAAGGTTTGAATCCTTTTGGATGTATTAGTGAAATACAGTTATCATTAAGAGATGTTAAGTATCTCTTCGAATAGCTTGGTGGTTGGAAAATCCATACGAATCCCACTTGAATATGGATTAGATAATGTATTATAAAATCTTTCTCTTAATTTAGGGAAATCTTATCGTATATATATATGATTAGAAAGCATAAGTTGGATGAAAAAGAGAACACAGTTATTGAGATTATAAATTATTATGTAGAGGTTTGATTTTATACTTACGACATGGAAATTGGAAGGTGGGAATTTAGTAACTGCTATTATTTGGGAGATCATGTTGAGAGTTTTAAATTACTATCCTATATTATTGGAGCGGAAATTATACCTTGGGCTATGGGAATATTGTGTTGGAGGATGTTGGTGGTGATCATAGATAGTGAAATTATTGTGTATTTAGTGCGGGTGAATGTTTCGGGACTAGGGATTGTTGTAAGTACGGAAAATGTGATTGTATGAATAGTCACACACTTGATTGAGGGATTGGTCCTTGATAATTATCATCAATGGTATTTAAATTATTAAAAGATATTATCGGGATTGGAACTTTATGTATCAACATCAGGGATGTTAGGATGATATGTGGATTTTTTTTTTATTTCACTCACTAGATAATGATAATAGTAGGTGTAGGTTAGAATGTTGGAAAGATTTAATAAAAGATGTTGATTTACGATGCTCACTCTTGGGAATTACTATACTTGAAGTTTTATAATAAAGCATTTGGAGTTAAGAGAATTGACATATGTACTTGTTAAATAAAGTATGTATATAAGGATTAGTCTAGTTTTTATCGCAAAAACTACCTAATTTAGACAAAACTGTATTGGGGGGCAGGGGTTCCTAGTTTGAATTTTGTTTACGTGACGTTCCACACATGGAGTTCAGAGAGGGTAGGAGTTGAGAATTTAGGAGGTATAAGTTAAATAGTTTTTATTGCATAGTATGAAGTTGACAAAATACTATTGTAGAGCCTTAAGCATTTAACATTAGTTGAGTTGGTGTATAACAACAGTTACCAAGATTCCATTTCTATGTCCCCTTATAAGGCGCTTTATGGGAATCCATGTCGATCCCCAGTATGTTTATTGGACCCGGGTGAGGGTAGATAGTTGGGATCAGAATTTTTCCAAGAAAAGACCAAAGAGATCAAGATAATCAGGGAACAAATAAAAAATCTCTCAATATAGACAAAATATAACAAATTAAAAATCTCGTAAGAGAGAAAAAAATCAACGCCGATAAGAATTGACGGCCGAAATAATTTTAGGTGGGAAAGTAATTTTTACAACGTGTTTCCCCTATAAAATGTGGGTTGAGTCTTGGAAATAGAGGGACGTTATCCCCTCATTATATTGGACTATTCATGATTTCAGAGAAAGTGGGGAAAGTTGCGTACCATCTAGCACTTCCAAACCACTTGTACCGGGTGCATAATTTGGTTTAACTTTTTTCTACTCTGCTTGTTTTTACACCTTAAAGTTGCATATCATTATATTGATCAAGGTGAGATTGGATTAGATTAGGATGCATCATATAGTGAGCAGACGGTGGGTATTTTGGATCGAAGAATCCAAAAATTTCACGTCGAAGAGATTGTATTAACTCACCCACGTATGAAGAGTTTATTTTGACTCATCTGCATATGAGGAGATTGTTTTGACTCATCCGCAGATGAGGATATTATTTTGACTCGTCCGTATTTGAGGAGACTATTTTGATTTATTGGTATATGAGGAGGTGATTTGACTCATCTGCATATGAGTATATGATTTCCACTCATTCTTACATGAGGAAATGATTTCAGAAGATAATTTTGACTCATTCGTATAAGAGGGGGTTGATTTTGAATCATTATATACGAGGAAATAGTTTTAACCCATTACGAGATACTATAAATTTTGAAGCAAGTAAATAACGGGTTTATTATTGATTCCGAGGACATAATTATTTTTATTCGGGGGGAAGATTGTAATACCCATAATTTTAAAGTATTTTTAATTAATTGATTTTGGAAATTGATGAATTTGAAATAACTATTTTAAGTGAAAACTCAAATTTTATAATTTCTTCTCAGTGACAAATAGGATTTTATAATAAACTTTAAAGATGGAATAATTATATAGGGTTTAACTATAGTTTGAAATTTTATTAAAGTAAATTGTAATTTAGAATGGTATTAAAATAACAATTAAGCACAAGGGGAACTTATACTTAAGATCATGGGCATGGTTATAACCAAAGAATACTTGGGGAGAAAGTTAGGGTTAAGGGCAAAAGAGGAAAGGCACCATTAAGAGAAGCTAGTATAAAGACCTAAAGGAAACCCTAATGAAATCCTACCTCCTATTCTAAACTCACAACACTTTCCAAACCTCCACAAAACTTCACACTAAATTCATACTTTCAATCCATAAAAGGGGTTTGGGTATATTTTGAGAACAATTCAACTATAGAGAGACTCTTTTTTACATTCTTAAGAATATTCTCAAAACAAAAATTGGGATTTGTATTCTTAATACAAGGCAAGTTGATTCTACTCTCTCCTCTCATGATTTAAATAATGATTTATACCTAAATAATGCTTTTATGGAATGAATAAATCCAATTCCTGAAAATTATGATTTAGTTAAGACAGTTTAATTGAATTGAATTGAATTGGGGAATTTGATGTTCTGTTATAATTAGGTTAACTAGTTGAATTGGATTGAGTAGAGAATTTTACGAGAATATGTTCCTATTGAAATTATTTTAAACTAATTGAATTATGTTAAAAGAACTGTACTTTTATATTATAATGGCTTATTTACATAAATTATATGGTAGACTGCTCCTTAAATGTTCTTGGATATCTCTCTTCTAAATTATGAGGTTGAAATTTGACATGATATTATATCTTGCAATCTCCCAAATAATTATGAGAAAATGACAATTTTAAGTAAGAATGGACCTGTATAATCATCCTAGGACATAGAGGCTTAATACGGGTTAAGGCTTCATTTTCATAAGGGAAATGGTGTTTTTCGACTTCTGGGTTATAGTAGGTTGATAGAAGAATCGATCTGGGAAATTTTATTTCCATGCGTCGTGCGCACGACCTTGTTTAGTATGAGTGCGAACGTCTCCATGCGCATGGCTAATATTTGGTACCTTTTGCACGGTACCAACAAATTTGTGTAATTTTTTGTTAAATGTTAAGGGTCTATATGGTAATTATAGTTATGCACACGTATTTAATGAACTCTTCGGATATGGAAAATGGCAGGGGGTTCAAACCTCTAATTATTATAAATATATAACACGAAATATGCAACACTATTAGTAAATACTTTATTAACCTTATGCATAAGGGAGACGGTTAATGGTTAATGGATTAAAGGATCGTTTGGATACTTTTTGGCTAAACGCCATAGGCCTAATATGAATTCACAAGTACTATGAGAGCGCTCGACTCTGAGCCATGGGTATGTTATACTCGATATTGACAAGTTGAGAATTGTCCCGATATCACTAAACCACAAATCGGGAATGGTCACTACAAGTGGGTTACGACCCATGCCCTTGAGACCGTGACGAGAGCAAAAATGTGTGTGAAGCAGATCATGACCACACTAAAGGGTGACATTCAATGGATGTGGTGACGACTATAGACCGTGACCATGGGATTCACAACTATGGTCTGTGATTAACCCATGAGAAAATGGACCTAAAAGTCTCGTTCAAGTGGGTCATGACCACGGACCATGACCATGTGCTTGATAATTATAGGGGGTTCTGTTAAGCTTGGTCATAACCTTGGACCGTGACTATTTTGAAATAGTCACGGTGGTGGTCATGGACTTAGGTCGTGACCCACCTTCCCTGAGTATAATTTGTACATATAAAATCGCCACACCAGTTTCTCATTTCATGTGAACTCTCTCTCTCTCTCTCTCTCTCTCTCTCTCTCTCTCTCTATGTGTGTGTGTGTGTGTGTCTAAACTGTTGCTTGATCTCTCTTTCCTCCAGTGATAAATCTTTCCTTCGGAGTCTAGTCCAGGTATCCTCTCCACTTGTTTTCCATATCATCTTACATCTAATGAAATTGTGTGGATGTGGGTGTGCAAGTGTGTGTTTGTTTATGTGTGTGTATTATATGTGTATGTATGTGTTTGTTATGTTTATGTAATATGTGTGTGTGTTTATGTACATTTATGTGTATGTATCACGCGTGTTTATGTGTATGTATGTATATGTGTATGTACCCAAATGAGACTAAAATGTGAAATACCAAAATAAAATAAACTTTAAGAATGAAATTGGAAATAACCATATGTAAAAATACTGATAAAAAGGACTTTTGCGTGTATATTGTCGTTGCTTGAAAAGCCCTTCTAATCAAAATCCTTATGTACCTACAAATATAATAAACTCAAGTATAGAGGTAAGTAAGGGTATCAATCCACTTTCTAGGGAGTAAAGCAAATGGAACAAATTCATATGTAACTCACTATTTATTTTCTTTTTGTGCTTTTTCACTTTTCTAATTTTTTTTAGCTTTTTCAATATTAAAACAATTGGGTGAGGTGAGATCTAAATTAAAGTAAACTAAATGAAAATAACTAACTAGAAAATGACTAAAATAAAAAATAAGGTCTAACACTAAAATAAAAGATAAAGTGAGGCAAATAATTGTGAGAGCAATCAAGGAGTGGGATTACACCACAAATTTTAATTATTCTAATTAATTAATTTAATTATTTGAGTTCTCCCAAATTAATATTAAAATTACAAACCAACTCTCCTTGCAAGTGTAATTAGAATAGTAATCTTTTAGAAAGTTAAAATTAACACCCCACAACTCTAGCAAATTAGATCTACACTTCTTTTAATTAATCACCCGTTAGGATCGATCAATTAGAATTTATGTCAATCTTAGAAATTAAATTTAGAGTTGAAATTCAAATGATAATACCCCACTTAAGAAACCCCAATCTCTAATTCAAATCTAAAATGGGTATTATCACTAGAATTTCGATTTTCTCTCGAAAATCATTTACCCTCTCTCGAGGCGTTAATCTAAGGGTGGGGGATCAAATTTAACATTCAAAGGGAAATTTCAAGTAAGCAAACTAATTAAACTAAAATAATATCAAATAAGGGTTTCACCCCACCCCTTGAAAGGGGATTTAGCCTAACATGGTATGAAATATGACAAATTAATAATCAAAGGCATAAACAAATAAAATAGAATGGTAAGAGGACAAATCTTCAAACAAGTCTCCTTGATTTGCAAAATTGGACTCTAATCCTCCATTGAAATTGAGCAACTTCCATTCAAAATGAGATTTCCACAATTTTCAATTACATACAAACACTCATTTGAATCACTCAACAATTAATTTCTCACAAATATCTAAAAAAAATAAAAACAAAAATATTTACAAAAATATTCTACCTAATTTATTTTCTACTCTAACCTATCTCTCTCTCTAGAATTTTCTTCCTACTAGTTGATCATCTCCTCAAATGGCCTTGAGGTCTTCTTTTATATGCAATTGGAGCTAAAGGGTTAAATTGGGAAAATAAGAATGTGCACATGGGGGGTGTGAGGTATGAGGATATATGGGTGAGGGTAATATGGAGAGAATGCACAATTGTGCATGGATTGTGTGAGGTGTGGGGACAAGTGGGAAAATGGGGGAATAAATATCATATATGGTTTAAGGGTAGTTTGGGTAAAGAATAGGAAAGAGGGGGTAAAAGGTATTAACTGATTTTAGGCACATGGGTACTTGTTTATTTTTGGTTTGGCAGGTCGTGGCTTGGGGAAATGGAAATGGGTGATATGGGAAATGGGTTTGAAATGGGTATGGGTACAGAAGATGGGATCAAATGGAATATGGGTATTGGGGATGGATTTTGGGTTGTATTCAACCGGGTTTGGAACTATTTGTGGCCACTAGGGAGTGTCTCGGGTTTTTGAGTGGGGCAGACCCGGATATGGGTTGGGAAGAGATGTCGCCGGCGCAGGAGTTAAGGCAGGGGATCCCGGCGCCGCCGGTGGCAGCGGGTGGAGGGGTGACGAGTGTTGGGCTGAGGGGGACGGATACTGGTGTTTGAATCGAGGAGAGAGAGAGAGAGAGAGAGAGGTAGCTGCCAGGGGTGGCGGAAAAGGGTTCGACAGGTCCGGCGAGTGGTCGCCGGCAGGTGGTAGTGTAGAAGACCACCGGCGGGAGCAGGGTGGTGATGGTGGTTATGAAGGAGTAAGGTTGTGTTGGGTAAATGAGTGGTGGTGAGAGAGTTTTGCAGGTGGGTTATGGTAGTGGTGAGTTTGGAAGTTGAGATGGTGAGGAAAGAGAATGAGATGGTGGGTTTGGTGGTTGAGGAGAGAGAGAGTGTGAAGTTGGAGGTTGAAGATGAGTGGGTGTATTTGGTGTGTGAGGGTATGTGGAGTGTGTGTGTTTAATTTGGACCCCTAAAAATAATAAAAAAACTCAATAAAAATTAATAAAACTAAAACTAAAACTAAAAAAGTAAAATAAAATATAACTAAAAAAAATATAACAAACTAAAAATAATAAAAATATTAAAATTAAAAATAAAATCCTAAGCTATTAAAAATTAAAATAATAAAACAAAAGAAATAAAAAATGAAAAATCTAATAAAAACAAAAGTCCTAAAAATATAAAATCTAATAAACTAAAAAAAAACAAACTACTAAAACTAATCTTAATAAAATAAGACTAAACTAAAAGCTAATCAAAATCAAAATAAAGTAAAATGAATAAAATAGAAAAATAGAAAATAAAATCTAAAAATTCTAAAATAAATCTAAAATAAATACTAAAAATAGAAAAGACTCAAACTAAAAATCTAAAAAAATAATAAAAAGGACACAAACAAACACACAGAGAGTTTGGGACAGTTTAGGCCAGGATTAGGGCTCGGGTGAGGTTCTTGGATAAGGGAGAGGTATTACCTCCATAAAACGCGCAATTGCCATGAAATATAGCTTTTGACACCGCAATTGACGTTAAGCCTGCATGATAAACATTTAAGCACGTAAGACCCATATTGTCGAGAAATAGCAACTAAAGTACGTCTATTTGGGGTATAAATTGTACAGTTTTGGGTGCTTATCAAATACGAAATTGGATTTTAAACCCTAAGGTTATAAAGGATTTTGAGGAGATTGATGTTATGGGATTCGATTTGTGTCGGTCTAATACATGATTGCTTTAATTAATAAATAAATTAAGTTTTTGTGGAAATAATATTAGTTCATTGAAATCTGAACTTAATTCATGAAATTGAATTTTAATCACATTATAACATAATTTTCGTAATGAGAATAATCGAATGTTTAGGCCTTACTCACAAATTAATCAACTAGGATATGTTTGATGTTGAATCAAATTAAATGATCCACCATTAGTTCATGTAATCTGAATATGAGTTCATGTTATCACAAAGCAATATATTTTAATTCAATATCAATTCTCAATTTATCACACATACGCGCATATGTATGCCATATACACACGCACATGCACACATATATAACACATTCACACACGCACGCATGGTAAAGACAGGTGGGTCACGGACCATGATAGTGACTAGGTGGTTAATGACCAGGACCGTAACCAGCGAAAAAAGTGCATGACATAGTATGTGATCGAGCCAAATGGTGGCATCCAATGGATGTGGTCACAACCATAGACCGTGACCATGGGTGTTTATGGTATTTGAAAACTAAGTTAAAAGTTAGTATTAATTAGTGTGTGAGTATTTATGCATGTTTACAAACCCAAACTAAAATCGAGTATGAACCAATGTAATTGAATTAGTGTGTGTGTGGGGGGGGGGGGGGGATTTGTGGGTTAAAGAGAGGGTGAGACACATATTATTACCATGCATTTAACAATCTTCTAGCCAACAAGTAACATTAGAAGTCCCTCTATTTCTCTCTTTATTTCCATAATTTTTTTCAACTGTTATTATCCCATCATTATAATCTAGAATCAGTCTACCAAATGACAATTTTAAAATGTAGAAAAATAACCTAGATGGCCAAATCTCAATCTTAACCCAAAACTCTAACAAAATAAATAACCTAGATGGAACCACCCTAATATGAGAAAGAGTTTAAGACTCATTTCAAAACAAAGTTTTAAGAAAAATATTTATTTTAGTGAAAAATAAAGGAGGAAAAAATAAAATGGTACTAATAGTAATAGAAGTAATGAGCAAGCACACACACTTGTATAACACATATGCTCATGCACACACATGTACACTTACACGTATTTTCTACTCAGAAGGACGCATACCAATGTTAGGATTAAATAATATAACTTAAACTTAAATTGAATTGGTTAAAAAATAATAACTAGTTAATGATTAATTAAAGCTATTACTTGTAGCATTCATATTCACACCCTTATATTTTTCTTAGGAAAAATGATGCACGGTGATAATCACTGGCATCAAGAGTACGAGAGGTTGTAATTACACCACACTTATACCTATTTTATTAGTGTGCTCCATATAAATGGTACACCTATTTACATGTATGGGAATATGAAGATCAAACAGTTTAACTACCTTGCAAATCGTGGAGTTAATCTCTCATAAGCATATATGTTTGATCGTATTCTATTTTTTCTACTAGAAAATTCAGATGAGGCATTAAAGAATATATTTTCCATACATGATCCCGAAGTATCCATAATATTCCTTACCCTATTAGATAAGGAAGAAAAAACATTCACCCATTGTGGATACAACTATGTAAAGAGATAATTGACCAAGACAGTGATGTCTCGTAACATATGCACGTTAAATTGAATCTTTCTAATAAGTTGGAGAAGAAAGGATAACCGGTTCATATAATGGACATCTATACATCAAACATATATAGATTTCTTGTTAATTGGCCACGTGTAAAAATCCATAAATTTTTAAAAACTAATATTGAATGGATGGAGATCAAACACATTGAACATATTTAATGTTTTATTATCAGAAGGTATATACATATATAGTTGTAAACATGATTAGTTAGTCATTAACATGTTTGTATAATAACTTCATCGCTTATTGTTTTTTATTGTATATAATTTTGAGCGATAATAGACATAACGTACAAAGTGATGACGTGAAACTTAATGGATTCTCATCTCCTGCACTCCAACAAGGATTCTAATCACCACTAGATGAATAATTCTCTTAACCATCATTAGTTCACCCTACCACTCCATTTACGAGTAAATAAAAAATTCTTTTAATCAAACACCCCACCGCCCACTTCCAAAACCTCCTAGGCAAATGAAAAGAAGCCTATTGGGTTCTCCCTTCTAAAAAATAATCCTATTGGCAATAAACTCGACATCCAAATCTTTAAATTCCATTGTTTTTCTCTTAGGAAAATGACTGTGGTTGTCGGGGAAGTAGATAACTAAAACTTAGTTGATTAATCCATCAAGCATGATATTTTTGAACAACTTGGGAAGCGTTTTTCATTCCCCGACCATTTAAAGTAAAAGGTTCTTTCCTGGGTTACTGAACAACTCATAATATATCGTAGAAACTTTTGGTAGAGACATTTCTCGAAGGGGGAATCGAGCTCTAACATTTTGTCTTTGAAAGATAGAATCCCTATGAAACTTGAAATGTCAGTCGATCAATGGAATAATGTTTTGGAAAATGAGGCGATGGACAAAACGTTGGACTAGAGGGAGAAAAATAGACAAAACAGAGTGAAAAAAGTTGATATCCACAAGCTGGGGTCTAAATCGTATGAGTATATGAGGAGGGTATGGTCATATAGGACTAAGGGTGGTCCAGATTCCATCTTCAATACCCCGTATTTTAACGGATTTTAAATTATAGGATTAATTAAATTAAATTGGAAAGTAATTGGAAATTACTCTGGATTTAAATACTAGCGGGATGAGAGTTATTATTTGATTATGATAATTATGTTGAACATTACTAAACGAGTATAGTAATATATGATTTCAAATTTATTAAAATTGTCATGAGTTGAAAATATGACAGTTTTGGTAATTAAGCCGGGATGCGGGTGTTAGTCATTTAGGACCCAATTTAATGGAATTAAAAGTAAATTAATTTTATATCACCTTTATGGTAATTTTGAGTGCGCCAAAGTGTATGGAAGGGTCGAAATAGTAAAAAAAGTCAACCCGGGGGATTAGTTTGGGTCCCGGAATAGTTTTAGGCCAAATCGGGAACTCGGGAGGGTCATTTGGTCATTTTATTAATTGATGAATAGTGACCTACGAAAATTAGGTTGTGTATATCAGCCAACACCTAGGGTTATTAGGTCCATTGACTGTCAAAAATAAGAGAGAGAAACATGAGAGGAAAGGAGAAGTTCCAAGGGTTTTTCAAGGCAAAATAACCACCGTAAGCCACCACCACTACCGCCGGATTTGTGACCGGAAAGAGAGGGAGAATCAACCTACATCTGCATTAAAGGATCAGAACCTCTAATTCAAGGCAAATGATTTATCTTGCAATGATTTAAGGAATATTTTTTACATGCTAGTTTTGAATTGTAGACAAATTGTGTACAATTGAAATAACGTGAAATTGGCGAATTAATCATTGAATAGAGGTAGGTTTCATGTAGATTAGATTCTGGAAATTATGGATTAATGAAATCATAACCTTAGAGTTGTAAATTACGAGATGTATCTGAGATTTAGGTTTCTTTTGAAGAAATTCTTGAAGAACTAGGGTTATATAAATATTCATGGATTTTACTCTAAGAAATCGATACAAAGTAAGGATTTGATGATTCTTTTACGTTAAAAACTGTGTATCTTTGTTGGTGTAATGATCTATAAACTTGTTTGGGAGTTTTGGATGTTGTAATGGAGAATTGGAGGTGTAAAAATGTGAAACGTGTAACTTTTAAAAGAAAATAAGGGCAAATAATTGATCGTTCGATCGATTGACTGTTTGATCGATTGACTGTTCAATCAATCGACCCAATTCTTCAATCGATCGACCTCTCTGGAAAATGTGATTTTTTACCTTTAAGTAATTGATTGACCCTCAACCTTTATAACTCTTTGGTGATGATTTAATTAACATATTGGTTCTTAGGGAAGGCCAATAGGAGTGTATTTGAAGCCTAGAAAATATTGCGTAGTTTGGGATTTAACGGTGAACTTACGAGTGCCCAAGGAGTGAGTTATGATGCGAAGTGGTTAGAACATGTATTTAGTTAGGTCAAAAAATAACTTAAGGTTAATGACTGAGGTATTAAGACCTTAGTTACTGAAATAACTTTAGCGACCAACGGGAGACTTAGTAATCTTTTGGGTTAGGATTAAGCACTCGGAATTATACGACGATAATATCACGCTAAATATATTACGTGGAAGAATCAGAATAATATCATGATACGTTTGAGACTTACGGTATAGGGCTGGGATATACCTATATTAATATAATACTTACCTAAGTTGTGTGACTACTTAGTATATGGACTATTATGTGTATGACATACCTACCATACTTGTTATCACGGGAGGTTGATTTTCGAGAAAAGAACATCTTATCTTTGTGTGCCTTCGGGGGGATTTAGATTGGTACCTCAAGAACATATGACTGTGAAGACTTATTTGTGAGTTTCTAAGTTAGCTGACCATGGGATCATAGGTATGTGCATGACCCATGGGTATGTGAACTATATTCCCCTCCAATATGTGTGATTTGTCTTGATTCAGTTCCTGAGAGATTCGAAACTCGTGATCCTCACGTACGTTATGTACCGGGACTTGATAGCAGAGTATGTATGCATCGCAGCTCAACCTAGGGGTGCTGTATTTGTGTATATATATTGAGGATGATAAAAATATATACTTGAAGTTCTTCTACCATGTTTCTAAGTAGAAAAGATATAATGAGATTCTAAGATAATGAAAGTAGATGAGAAATAAACACGGGTATTAAGTTATGTGAAATCGATTAATAAAATACGAAATATGTTAGTATTTAATACTTTGGGATTTTTGAGTAAAAACATAAGGTAATCCGATTGAATATAGAACGGATAGAGAATGGTTAGGCTAGATAGTTTAATTAGTAATTGGGTATATAGTTATCTATATGCATATGCGTTAGGCGTGCACATTAGTTGAGGAGTGAGAATCTCAAGGGAGGACACGTGACTAACATGTTTAATATATGTGTTGTTGAAATTATAATTTAAACACTTGCTGTTTTAAAATATTTTCACCTCGGGTTCTGACCTGTTTTCTTTCAAATCTATTTTTCTTGTAAAATCCTTTTAGGCGCCCAGCCACAGGGACGCCAAGTATAGGAGTTCCATTCTGTTGACGTGCTGTAGCGGCTGTGGAAGTTACATGACCTCAGTATTAGACGTCTTCACATTCTACCTTTGATATATATTCAGAGATTATCTACATCTTTTAGGGCATGTCACCCATTTCTATCCAAAGACTGTAGTTCATTCATTCTTGACATTTCTATTTTTGGACTTATTTATCTATTCAGATGTTTTTATTAGGTTTATTTAACATTGCTACTATTTTATTGGAGTGGTTACTCCAGACTGCAGTTTCTTTCATTTCGTTAGTTATTCATATGAGATTGTTTATGTGATAGTTGAATAATGATTTAATTACTTGGTTAATGGTAAATTAAATTAATAAAAATTAACAGCACTCTTTTTAAATATTAGGTGGCTAGAACTTAATGAAAATATTTTCGATACTGATGCTAGAACTGAATCAACTTGATATTCTATATTAATGAGATAATGGAGTAGTTACCGGGTATTTAATTAGTCAGGGTGTCACAGGTGGTATCAGAGCATCAGGTTCTAAAGTCCTTAGGATCTGTATGGCTTGTTATGTTTTCCGCGTAGCATCCTTTGACATAGATCCCTATATTCTAGGATTGTTGTATTCTTTCATGCCCTTTACGTTCTTCAGCTATTTTGAGATATTAACTGTAGACTTATAAAGATTCTCTCACATTTCAGATGCCTCCTCGACGTGCACAGCGAGTTCCCTAGTGTGCCCAGACTGAGCCTCAGCCTGCACCAGTTTAGGGTACCATGAATGCCATTGAAGTTGCCGCCATTGTGCCCAGGCGATAAATGCAGCATTAGCGGTTGTGAAGCAGGCACCACGTCGGGAAGCGGTGGTGGCCCAAGTCCAGGCTCATGTATTCCCATCTTCTTGGGAACGTGTTAGAGATGCCTTTCATAAAGAGCATCCTCTGGAGTTTATAGGGAGCTCTAATGTTGTAATGGCGAGTGAATAGAAGAAGGATATCCAACGACACTTGAGGGTATATGAATGCACAGATGTACAGAGCTAGATACTGGCAACATTTAAGCTAGTTAGAGAAGCATTGCAGTGGTGGGAGTTTATTACCACTACTGAGGAGAGATATATTCTTACTATTCAGGAGTTTTGGGTGTGGTTCGAAGGCAAATATTTCCCTTCTACCGTTCAGATAAAGATGAGGTAGAAATTGATAAATCTCAAACAGGAAGGGAAGAGAGTGGCAGACTATGAGGCATAATTCACAAATCTTTTGAATTTAGTACCAGATGAGATACAGACAGAAGAGAAGAAAATCCAGAAGTTTATGGATGGATTGACGTGGAGGATTCTCCAGCACTTGTTAGGGAATCTTTTATTGGCCACCTATTCCGATCTGGTTAATGCATCACTACTTCACTGCCAAGACCACTGCTTTCATCTGCTAGAGGGCAAGCGAGTAGGGAAGTCCATCCAGCAAGGTAGGACAGGAGATAATGGTGCCAGTAGGGCACAACTAGGGCTGTAAATCGGGCTGGGTGAGTCGGGCTTGGGGCTGCTGAGGCTCGGCCCGAACTCACTTACCCATGCTCAAGCCTGAGCTTTGCCCGAATTAGTTCTTCCCACCTTGGCCCGAACTCGGCTCATAAATACTACGGGCTTTGGGCCTGATTTTGGGCAGGCTCGATTTTAACGTTTTTTTGTTAAAAAAGTTTGAAGTAATTTTTTTTCTTCTATTTCCATCATGGAAAAAATTACACATTAAAATCTAATTGATATTTCATGAAATAAAATATATAATTACAAAATGTATTAAATTAAAATAATGGAAATAAGAGTGAAAATCTACAAATGCCTATTAAATTTCAAACATTTAGCATAATTTGATCACTTATAAAGGCCTATTGTGACTTGATCAATTATTAAATCAAATACTCATAATGAGATTAACAATAAAGTCACAAAATTGAAAATCACATGTAATCTAATGTATTATGACAAATGATTTTTTTTAGAAAAAATAATAAATGAAATAAAAGGACGAAACCTAATTAAACAATATTAACATAAACAGGTTATATTATATAAATTATTTATTTAATTATATGAAGTTCGGGCTTCGGGGCCCAATTTGGGCTTGGCGAAGTTTGGCTCAAGCTCGGCCCGAAATTCATTTGGGCTTGGAAATTTGGCTCAGGCTCGGCTTCGCTCAAACTCAAATAAAGCTTGGCCCAAAAATAGTGAGCCTAACGGGCAGGCTTCGGGCCTCGGGTGCTCAATTTACAGGCCTAGGCACAACCAGCTTAGGGTCAGCATAGGCAGGGTCATCAGAATTCCTAATAGGATATTCTAAGAGATTCATATTGGGAGATTTTTGACATGGGCATGAAGGTTTTAGGCATGTCCAACAAGGTCATCGCGGCCATCAGGGTCAACAGCAGTTTCAGCATGGTGAGTGTGGTCAGGGAAGAGGTGGTAACGGCCATTAGGGCCAAGGGAAGCACGGTCATAGAGGGGGAAACTTTGCTGGGAAGTGTTTCATATGTGGCAAGATTGACCACAAACGCCATGAGTTTCCTGATAGGTATAGGGCCTCGTAGAAGGGTGCTCCATAGAAGCCCCAGAGGCCGATATTTCTCACCGCTCTCCCAGCACCACAACAGATGCCAGCAGTCCCAATTCAGCAGGTACAACTTCAGTTTGGACGAGTTTACAACCTCCATCAGGCAGTAGTCCTAGAGGCTCCACGCACTATTGAGGGTATGTTTTCTATTCAGGTGACTTTAGGGTGTATTTTATTTGACACGGGCACCACATACTGCTTTCTTTCCACAAGATTTGTATGTACTATGGGATTGTTAGATACAACGGAGAGTACTATTACTTGTGTAGATTCTCCATTAAGTAGTGGTTCCGTGATTTCTTTTATATGTAGAGGCGTGGGTATAGATATTGGGAGATTTACTTTACCTCCTAACATTCTCGTATTAGATATGTCTGAGTATGATGAGATTATCGGTATGGATTGGCTTTTTGCGTATAAGGCCATGATCGATTTTTTAGTAGGAGTATTATTTTTTTCGTACCCGGTCAAAAGATGATCCTGGTGGCGATGCCTCATCCCGAGGGAGGATCGTCCACTCATTTATACTACATAGAGGATTAGACCTCTAAGGAGGTGGTGATATCACTTGATTCGATTACTATTGTTAGGGAGTTCGCTGATGTGTTTCAGGATATTTTGGGATTACCACCTATTATAGAGATAGACTTTGTTATATATTTGGCACTGAGCACTCGAACGATAGCCCATGAACCTTACCGCATGGCTCCAGTGGAGATGCGGGAGTTACATGATCAGATATAGTAGCTATTGGGATAGGGGTTTATTCGTAGGAGTATTTTACCGTGATGTGCTCCCGTGCTATTCATTAAGAAGAGGGATGGATATTTACAGATCTGTGTTGATTATCAGGAGTTGAATAAAGTCACGATATGAAATAAGTATATGTTGGCCCAAATCGATGACTTATTCGATCAGTTGAGAGGAGCCGCCTTCGTCTCAAAGATTCATTTGAGATCAGGATACCATCAGTTGCATATCAGGGATCAGGATGTGTCAAAGACTTCCTTCTTGACGAGATATGGTTCCTATGAGTTCACGGTTATGCCTTGTGGGTTAACCAACACCCCAATCGTGTTTATGGACTTGATGAACAGGCTGTTTAGAGAGTTCCTGGATCAGTTTGTCATTGTCTTCATAGATGACATTCTGGTTTACTCTAAGACCAAGGAGGAGCATGCCGATCACCTAAGGCAAGTTTTACAGACACTACGTCAGCACGAAATGTATGCAAAATATGAGAAATGTGGGTTTTGGATGAAGGAGGTTCAGTTTTTGGGGCACATTATTTTTGACAGAGGGATATTCATAGATTTGGGGAAGGTGTCAGTGTTGAGGGAGTGGGGACCGCCCACGACACCAACAAAGATACGTAGTTTCTTAGGCCTAGAAGGATACTACAGAAGGTTTACTCAGGGATTCGAAAAAAATAGCGGGTCCATTGACACATCTAACTCACTGAGAAGAGTGAGCTTGCGTTCAAATAAGGAAGTTATTTAATTAAACTCAGTTTTTATCAATTAAGTCCTAAATATGCATCTAGGCGTGACTGATGATGATAAAAATCAAGCAAGAACATTCAAACACACACAAATGAGGAAAAATAACCCAAAGGGGCAAAACCTTTTATTTTCACTATAATTTGTAAGAAAATAGCTTACACGGATTACAATGAAAATATGTGACATAGAATTACCCTCAGGTGTCGGCTCTGATGTCATCGACTGGAACTATCCCTTTCCAGTAGGTCAGCAATGAAGAAGAGAACGACCTACTCACAAATTGCTCCAGATGAGTAAAAGATCCTCTTAAAGGTTTAAAGATTCACACACATATATGGGAATGGTTTTGTGAATCAAAAAGGTTTAGAAAACCTTAAAAAGATGAAGTCTTATTCTGGATTGTTTTCGCAGAAGATTGCAGAAAGACTTAAAAATCGTGTAGAAGGTGAACATGTATTTATACGAAAATCGAGACGGTGGCTCGTTCGAACGAGATAGACATGTCGCTCAAACAAAGGACAGATGTCATTTGAATGAGATCGCGCGACATGCCTATCTCGCACGAGCGACAGTCAAAGTCGTTTGAGCGAGCTCGTCATTCATGGCACTTCGTTTCTACACTTAGAAAAAATTCTGCTTTTGATAAACAATTAATCTAGACTTGAAAAACAATTTTCAAAAAATTCCCAAATATTTATGCAAATATTAAAGCTCCAATAAACCATTTTACCGATAAAGTGTAGTGGAGTAGTGGGAATGAGCTGAGCAACACTTCGCATGTAGCATGATGCACGTGAAGATAATGGATGCATTGAATTTGGATAAAGGTTGTCGAGGATGATCGTGTTGACGTGCCGAATGTAGCGGTATCAGACATACAAACTGTGATCTAGGAGAAAACAAAAAATTCCTAGATTCTACCCCGAACATTTATAAAATTATGTCCTTACCAATCTCCCCCTATGTCTATGCCGGTACATAAATAAAAAATCTGAATTACGCAATCAAATGACATACAAGATAATATCCCCCATTAAACCCTCAAACTGAGAATACTAAATGACATGTCTTTCAAATCTTCAGCTTTTCAGAAACTTCTAAAGCTTTTCTCATCAGGGTGTGTAATCAAATAATGAGCAATGTTGTACCTACACACATGACATAAAGCAAATACCCATGACAAGCAACATATTGAAATATAATGATATGCAAAAATTATTGATCAATTAAGCTTAAACAAATCATTCATAAATCAACCAAACACCAAAACAATTCTCCCCCATAATTCTTCTCCCCCTTTTTATGATGTCCCCAAATAGACTGATATGAGAAGCATTAATTAATGCACATGGAGAATGACATACGGGAATAAACTGCTATTTTTGTATTTTTCAAAAAAAATCACACATAATATACAACAAAGAATCACACCATGAAAGAACACAAAAACAACCAAGTCGATGATAGCGTAAATGTAGGGGTGTGATCAAATTCGATAGGAAAATCAACGCATACAAACATGACAAATGTGCACGATGAATATCAGATACTCCTAACGAATGAACTCAAAATCTTCCTTTGGTGTAAAAAGGTGGTAATATGAGACATTGACCCCATCAAATCAATAAATCAAAGCTTTAAGTGATTTCCACACCAATAACATCCAAAACTATATCATGCTTTTTCAGAACTTTCAAGGAAGTGCAAACCTGTTTATATTCTCCAACCAAACTCCCTCGGATTTATATTTCGTACAGAGGCAATCTAAATTCTCAAACTTTGGAGAATTATAGGTGAAATCTAATGGCCCATAGATGGCATATATTGCTTTTTATTGCCTTTAATTTTTTTCGGGCTCTTTTAACCTCTTTGGACCCCGGATAATAAAATTCCTCAATTTTTTAGGTCCTTTTTAACGATGGCTTCGAATCGCAAAGGATAAATGAACCTTTCGCATCCCTTCCCCATTTTCAAATAAAGACATAGTCTCGCCAAAATGTTTTTTTTATGCATTCCAATCTTGTCAAGTTTTATCGCATATTATTAGTTGTATAGACAGAATTGAGATGGAAACACTCAAGACAATATGTGATAGACAAGTACAATAATCAAATAAAGCCGTGCATGTGTGAAATAAAGGAGATATGATTCAAACATGTAGAAAGATATCACTAATCATATCTCAAAGACTCCAAACAATGTAAAGTACATAGATGAAATGATGTAGCGTCTCAAATCTCTATCAAAAAGTCATATTGATAAATGGAATGAAATTGTGACTCCGCTATCTTAAATGCTCATCCATAAAAGGTGCAAATAAAATACAAAACTCTTTTTGTGCTTTTCTAAATTTTTTATAAAACGAAAATCTTTTTGGATTTAAAAAAATAATACCAATTAATGATACATATAAAGCAAACTAGAAATAGGAAGCATATGATATGAACATGAAAAAGCATCCTATCCTAGACACAGACCAACCCCTCAGTCAACTGTGCAAATCCCTAAAGACTTCCTAAGACTCTCAAATCTAAGGGAATCTAAGGGTTTTGTGAAAATATCAACTAATTCACGGTCGGTGGGTACGAAACTCAGGGATACGACTTTCTTCTCAACTAACTGATGTATAAAGTTCTCGCGTATCCTGATGTGCTTTGTGCACGAATATTGGATGGGATTGTGGTATATGTGTATCGCACTCGTGTTATCACATGAAATTGTCACGGTGTCCTGCGAAATCCCATAATCCTCCAACATTTTTCTTCATCCACAAAAGTTACGTCGAACAATTCCCGATGGCGATGTACTCACCCTCTGCGGTGGACAAAGAGATGGAATTTTGTTTCTTGCTCAGCCAGGAGACAAGAACAGAGCCAAAATAGAAACACCCACCAGAAGTGCTCCTATAACCATCTATATCCCCGGCCCAATTGGTATCCGAATAGGCGGACAACGGTCATCGGTATCAAAGGAATACCAGATACCATATGAGAGAATGTCACTCACGTATTTGATAATACGTTTTATAGAAAGTAAGTGTGACTCTTTTGGGGACGCATGATATCACGCACAAACTCCAACACTAAAGGCTATGTCGGGATGACTGGCAGTCAAGTAGAGAAGACTACCTATCATACTCCGATACAATGTTTGCTCTACGTCCTTGCCTGAAGTGTCCTTACTAAGCTTGGTAGTGGTACTCATAGGTGTATGTGCATGCTTATCAGAGTCTAAACCAAATTTCTTCACTAGGTCTCTAGCATACTTGGATTGGGAGATGAACATCTCGTACTCTAGCTGACGAACCTGGAGACCAAGGAAGAAAGTAAGCTCACCAACCATGCTCATCTCAAACTCATTTTTCATATCCTCCTCAAAGTGATGAGCATGTTGGGAGCACATGGATCCAAAGACTATGTCGTCCACATAAACCTGGGCAACCATAATAGCACCGTCATCTCTTCTTATGAACAACATCATATCAACTTCCCCTCTCTTGAAGCCACCGGCTAAGAGATAGGAAGTAAGCCTCTCGTACCAAGCACGGGGTGCTTGATTCAAACCATAAAAGGCTTTCCTCAAATAGTAGACGTGCTTTGGGTGCTTAGGTTCCTTAAACCCTTTCGATTGTTCCACGTAAACCTCCTCCTATAGGATGCCATTCAGAAAGGCACTCTTGACATCCATCTGATATTACTTGAAGTGCAGATGACATGCGATGGCGAGTAGTAAGAGGATGGACTCAAGCCTTGAAACAAAAGAAAATGTCTCCCCAAAGTCTACACCTTCTATCTGTGTGTATCCTTGAGCGACCAACCTAGCCTTGCTTCTGATTATGGTACCATTTTTATCCATTTTATTCTTGAAAATCCATCTGGTACCTATCACATTAGTCTCACTAGGTCGGGGGACAAGTTTCCAGACATTATTCTTTTTAAACTGAAGCAACTCATCCTACATAGCAGATATCCACTGTTCATCCTTGAGTGCTTCTTTGTGATTCTTGAGCTCGACTTTGGACGTTTAGTAAAAATGGCTAACAACGTTCTCTAGCTGAGCACGAGTCTTGACCCCTAAAGTGGGATAACCAACAATGGCAGAAGGGTCATGACTCTTGTGAACCCAAGCAGGTATGTCCCCTAACACAGGAGTAGGGTCCATAGAGTGTGGGTGAGGTACAAGTAAATTACTTCCAGAAACATCCTCAACCTCACACTAAGGCTAGAATCAATAAACGTCGAAGGTTCATTATCTTGCACGATGACGTTTATTGACTCCATAACCTTAGAGCTCTTCAGGTTAAAAACTCGATACGCTCTACTATTCGATGAATAGCCTAACAGTATTCCCTCGTTGCTTCTTGAGTCAAACTTTCCTAATTGCTCTCTATCTCATAGGATGTAGCATTTACTCCCAAAAATACAAAAATATGCAAGGTTGGGTTTATTGCCAGTCCACAATTCATAGGGCATCTTAAGTGTGTGTGGACACAAGTAAACCCTATTCACCATGTGGCATGCAGTAGACATTGCCTCTGCCCAAAATCTCCTAGAAACCTTACGACCTAGAAGCATAGATCTAGCCATTTCCTAGATCGTCCTATTCTTTCTCTCAACAATCCCATTTTGCTGAGGAGTCTTCATAGCAGAAAATTCATGTTTGATCCCAATGCTATCATAGTAAAGATCTACCTTTGCTTCTTTAAATTTAGTGTCGTTGTCACTATGTATCCTGTTAATAGTGACTCTGGGTTGATTTTGCAGGACACGGCACTTGGTCGTTAAAAACTCCACAGCATCAGATTTCTCCCTTAGAAAACCTACAATCAAGTATCTAGAGAAATCATCCACCATCACGAGGATATACCTCTTACCACCCAGACTCTCAGTACGAGTAGGACCCATAAGATCCATGTGAATAAGCTCAAGTACATGAGAGGTGGTAATGGAATGCGACTTCCTATGGGGGCTACGAATTTGTTTTTCCAACTGACAGGGTCCACAAACCCTCGAAGTTGGCTTTCCAAGTGATGGTAAGCCACGTGCTAGGTCCTTTTTAGCTAAACGAGTTAAACCTCTAACGTTCACGTGACCTAGACATTGGTGCCACTGATCCATAGGAGTGATCGTGGCGCTGTTACAGACAAGTGAGGATATGGGATTAGTCCCATAGAAATTATCCTCTATCCTCACCCCTCGTACTAAAAGTTTACCATCTTGATTTTATACATTACAAGCGTCCCGATCAAACTTTACGACAAAGTTAGCATCGCATAGCTAGCTAATGCTGAGAAGGTTTGCTTTCAAACCTTTGACGTAGAAAACATTCTTTAGCTTTGGAAATCCTGTTAACTCTATAGTACCACATCCTACAATGCTAGACTTTCTCCCATCTCCAAAGGTGACTGTAGCGTCCTTATAATCCTCAAGATAAGTAAAAAATAAGGCATCACCTGTCATATGTCTGGAGCACCAACACCTCGCACATGACCAATATAACTCATGAAAACTTATCATATAGTCACGAGACTCTCGATTTGAGAATATGATGAAAACTTTTAAACACGTAGACTTATGTAAATGCGGTGTGATATCGATTACTTATTAATTCGCAAAATCCCAATTTTAAACTTATTAAATTAGATACCAACTTTCGATTCAAATTAATTAAACTCTAACACATGCAATTATATGGATAAATTATTCCATCACAAACACAAATTGTTGGAACACAGATTTCACGAAAAAAAAACCTTTCGAGTAAAACTTCTTCTTTCACTATGAAGAGTAAATCGCAACTTACATACACAATGAATATTCCTTAGAACACTCATATAGGCCTCAACCAAGAACCAGCAATAAATTCATCATAACAAACCCATAAGAATCATAGCTCTGTCGTCAGTAAGAAACATCCTCAAGTATTCCCAATGATCATAGTTGTAGTCAGCAAGCACCTCCCTCAATAGCTACCAAGTCAGCAGTAGAGATTTCGTCTCTATAAGAGAAACTTCAATAAAGTTGAATATTTGCTTCTAAAACAATTCACTAAACTAATTGGGATGATTTCTGAATTGAAAACAAAGTTAAAAAGCCCTAAAAGGAGAAGACTAAAATTCTATAGAAGAATTTTTTTGTAGATTGAAAGTCTCAGGTCTTTTGAATGAAAATGACTCATAAAGAAACTATTTATAAAAAAAAATTTAGTCGGCGGCCTCGTTTTAACGAGATTGGCAGGTCGCTCGAACAACATAGGATGTCGTTTGATACCTAATCGCGCGAGCTTCTAGAGACTTTAAAAAATGTAGCACAACATTCTGTCATTAGATGAAACCATCAAGCGAGCTTCAAGCGACCCTTCGCGCGGCCCAATGTTATTTGAAAGACTTGCTCTTCTTTTGAACGACGAAATGAAAAAAATTATTTTCTTTAAAACTCCTCCTACAGGTCTTGGAAAAATTATTTTGACTCAATAAAATGCCTCGGGATTATAAAAACATTTTTGAATAATATCCCAACACTTTAAATGAAACATTAAGGAACATAAACACAACCTTACCAAAATCAATCTCGTAGAGGCTTGTTTGTTGAAGAACTTTGATATTTGGATCCATCTTGATCCATGTATGATCTTTAACTTCCTTCTACGGTATACTACATACTCAAATATAAAACAGACTATGTAAAATATGTCCTTACAAATCTCCCCCAATGTATATACCGGTACAAACTAAAAACAATCCAAGTTATCAAATCAAATTTCCTATACAATTCTAACACCCTCCCATGAACCCAAAACTGAAAAGGTACTAAAACTGTAAGTCTTTAAACTTTCTTAAAATGACTTACACTTTAATCTTCAATTCTCTTTGATTCCTTGCGCTTCTTTCTATGTACGTTCCAAACATCATCAAACTCTACACATAATAAAAAAAGAAAAATCTCTTCGTGTCGTATTGATTTTGAAATGAGATAAACATAAATCAATCAAAACAAAGATCAAATCTCAAATCTCCCCCATAATGCAAACTCTCCCATTAAATCATAATTGGTTCTCCCCCTTTTTATTTGTTCGAAATAGACAAGGAAAAGAATAAATAAAAATAAGCATGGAGTGTCACAACAAGCAAAGAAAATCAACTACGATCAAGCAAGGATAAAATCAAAGGCTTCCACCAACTATTTTTTATTTTAAAATTTTTTCAAACAAAAATAATTTACAAAAACATCACACACCATGAATTTACTCTAAGATAACCAAATCATGTATACGAAATGAATAGGTGTGAACAAATTCGATAGGAGGATCGATGTAATCAAACAAAAGATATGTGCGTAATGAATATGGATACTCCTAACGGATGAACTAGAAATCATCCTTAGGTGTCAAAAACTGTTGAATTTAAATGGCATCGACGCAATATATCAACACATCAAAGTCTAAAATGATTTTCACACCAATAACGTCTAAAACTATGTAATACTTTTTCAAGACTTTGTCAGGACGTGCAAGCCCGTTGTTTTATTTCCATCCAATCTCCCTCATACATAATAACTCTTTTTTTCTAGTGAGGTTATCTAAAAACTAATGGTCCCTTTTTGGCATATTTATCTTTTTATTGCCTTTAATGTTTTCGGGCTCTTTGAACCTTGGCTACTTTTTACAATGCCACACTTTTTAGTTTTGATTTAAACGGTGGATTAATCGCAAAGGATATGTGTACCTTTCGTAGTCCTTCCTTATTCACTCAATATTTAAAAAAAAATCCTCAGGGGGCAACGGTTCTTACATTCACTACTTTCATTGTTAAGTTTTATCGCATTTTGTTCATTCTGAAGATAGGATTGATACGGAGACACTTCGACCAACATGTGATGGATAAGTACAATAATCAAATAAAAGGAAATCATGAGTCAAACATGTAGTAAGTAATCTCAAATTAAATATCAATGACTCCAAACATTATAAAGCACAAAATTAAAAGATGAGGCATCTCAAATCACTATCAAATAGTCACATAGATATAGAAGGATGTTGTGACTTGGTCATCCTAAATGTCCATTCATAAACGGTGTAAACAAAATAAAACAATATTTTTGTCTTTTCCAAAAATTTTATCAAAATAAAATCTTTTTGGCTTTTTCAATTTTTCTCAAAAAATAGAAAATCTTTTTTTATTTTTCCAAAATTTTTCGAAACCAAAAGTCTTTTTGACTTTTTCCAAAAATATATCAAAAATGAAAAAAAAACATAAAACCGGTACACACTACCAATAGGCATAAAATATCATCATGAAAAACATCCTATGCTAGAAAACATGTCCAAACCTCAACCATTAGGTGCGAAGAAGTTTTCCAAAGGTGACGACATCCTATGAAAAATATCCATCAAATCATGTGAAGTTTTGACCAAAAACTTAACTAGCTCTCGAATGTGTGCAAACTCTCTCATGTATTCATTCAGAGCATCATGTGTGGGTGCATGTGAGGAAACACGTACAAAACTCTATGTGACACATTACCCAACTTAAAGAAAAATTCCTTAAGGTGCCCTCTCTTCTTACAATGAGTGTAAGCATACACGGCCTAGGAACACCTCTCTCAAAACGTGTACGACGACGCACTCTCCTATCGGGTAACGGACACCTAGGTGGGTTAGGTTGAGAACCATATGGATCTATCAAAAACTGAAGAACCAGCTCACGTGCAATGTGGGAAGTGGATGCACCGTCATAACTTATTCATAATCTCTCAACATTGCCCAAAGTGGGACTGAGGAGCATCTTTCCTACCTTCTTAGATGTATCATTTATAGTGAACTTTACATCCCGAGCTCATTCGAGATCTCTCTCTAGTTGGACCGAACGGGCTTCAAGTGCACTCTTTTCCTTACCTAGGACGATCAACTTCTCACTCAAAGTAACCTCCACCTTCTCGAGTTAACTCGCCGACATCTCAAATCCCCTCAAAATCTCTATATCTCTCTCCAAATCTATCACCCGAAGACCTATCTCCTTATTCAGCCTCTTCGTCTTTAACGTCTCGGTGTATAAATATCTAAATTTTATTTAGCGTTCACTTTCACCCTCACGACCACATTCACCTTCACTCTCACTCGAAACACTCAAATCATCCTCTGGGATCTCACGTTCATAAGTATCCTCATCGTCGTATGAGAAACTTGGTGTGCTCACGTGACTTGCTATAAAAGCGACACACATACCATGTGATGACTCATCCCCGGGATCATTCACCTCTTCCTCACTATCGCTAAGAGTGGCTGGCATGGCGCTATATTTGCGTCTATGGTAAAAAAAATCATCATCTCGGTTCAATAAGTCAAAAATGTTCTAACGATGACCTCAAATTCATTGGTACCTAAGGGGAACACTTTCTCCCCTAAGAAGAAAATAAGGGTTCGATGGTATGCCTACAACTTTCTATTTTCTAACTTTAGCATCTTGAAACAGCTACAAAAAAATACATTGGTTGAACTACTATTTTTCACTAAGATCCTTGCAAACGACCTATCATGGATCATCATACTGACGACCATAGAGTCGTCTTATGGGTATAACAAACCAGATAGATCATCTTTGGAAAAAATAATAGTAAAATGATCTTTAGTCACCTTTCATGGTCATGTCACCACAACCTCGTCCATATTCACCTCTCTGATGTGAACATAAGCTTTCACATTTTTGAGGTAAGCTTTCTCGTCTACTAGTTCATCACCGCCACCATCATCTTCTCCAATAATAAAATGGTAGCAAAAAGAAATCATCTCGGTGATCTCAACAAGATTCTTGGGATTCTTCTTGAGCTCAGGGTCATTTCCATCATCCAAATCATCTTTTCGTCCTCGTTTCTTCTCGTATTTTCCCTCTAAAGGAGATTTAGATCGTCTCTTGAGTTTTGATCATCTTTTGCTCAGACATATGTGTGCACGTACTTCGTCAACTTGCTTCTTCGAATAAAGGCTTCCACCTTATTCTTCAAGGACAAAAATTTATCAGTGTTATGACCATGATCTTTATGAAACTTACAAAACTTACTTTTATACCTCCTGTTTAGTGGACACTTTATTTTTCCCCTCTAATTGATTTCAACACTTCTTCGAATCTTGTTAAGTATGTGGCACATTCCCGTAGTGCGCGGTGTGTACTCATCATATTTCTTCACCTTATCTAACTTCTTAAAGTCTTTGGACCTTTCTTTTTTATCTGAGCCTTTGCCAGTATTACACTTCCCATGGCTGGACTCCTTCACGGCCATTACCTCATTGGCATTAAAAATCTTCCCCGCCTTGGCTAGGATCTCAACTACTGTGATCAATGGCTCTTTTTCCAATGCCCATCATAACTTTCAAAATAGAAAACCACTCATTATGGAAGTGATCGTAATCTTCACATCATAGTATACTACCTTAATCTTCACTGTGTTAAAATAAGTGATGACAAACCTTGTCATTTCACGATCAAAATTAGACACTCTTCTCAGCCTCTCCAATTCACTTTAGCAATCCATTAATTATGTTTAATCATCGTCATATTCCATTTATTGGATGGTGGATGTTTCTTCAGTCATGTTGGATGTATCGTCTTAACTATATCCTGAGAATTTAGATTTGCTCCCCTCTCCATGTGAGCCTAAATTCAACCTCCTAGGGTTCTTTACTGCTTGATCGTGGTGTCCATACCTCCCGTCCCTGTATGGGGATGTAGGTGGTATTTCACGCTTCTTATCAGAGTTATCCATAACTACTAGGGTGATCAAGTTCATCTTCAGCCTATTATGTCTGGTCAAAATACTTTGAGTCAATTTGTTCATGTTCTCCTCCATAGCTTCCAAACTTCTAGTCATCTATGTATGATCCCAAGCAGGTCTCCTATAACCATAAGTGTAGAGGGTGAGACCCACTCTCTAGTCTGACTAGTTTCTAGGCTCTCAGCCATTTTGACGAGAAATTACAAAAAATAAAGTATCATATATGCAATA
Source organism: Sambucus nigra (assembly GCA_949130495.1). Lineage (NCBI taxonomy): Eukaryota > Viridiplantae > Streptophyta > Magnoliopsida > Dipsacales > Adoxaceae > Sambucus > Sambucus nigra. Next base: position 593,930,954 of record OX422208.1, read on the forward strand.
ACATGAATTAGAGGAAATGTGAATCTAAAATAGGAATATGTCAATATAATGAAGGACTCGAGGAATTAGATAAGATCAATGAAAATTATTAATAAGAACTCTAACCCAATGAAACTCAATTAAAATTGGAGTTAAATTACTAGTTTACTATAAATGGATATCCTCGAGTTTTAGAATTTGAAAATGCTGGAAAGAGACAATGGCAAAGTCGTTCCCATTGACGACAAAAAATTATTATTGGCTAAAACTAGTATATATATTTATTTTAGCTTAAGTACACAAATTATAAGCAAATAATAGATAAGATATATAAATTACTCAAATACTAATACTAGACAAAACAACATAGAGAATTGAGAAACGATAGGGCTAGCAGTTCCAAGGGTATCAGGGTAATCACGGACATAAGTAGAATGGATAAGGCCATTAGGATCGGGGACAATAATTTCACTCGTATGGAAAGAGTTATGATAGGCCATTCACTGGTTGAGGATTTACATATAAGGAGTAGGGACACACTTTTAGTGCATGACCTAGGTCCAACAAGGTAGCTCAGGGACACTAGGGATAGTTAATGTTGTACCCTAAATATAGTGCACCTTGTGGACCTTTCAGAAGGCGACACTTGTCATAGAAGCTATCCAAGTCAGGTAACCTATTAAGGGAGAGGAGTTGAGGTTTTACATGAGGTCTACTCGTCACAGGGTAGGCCTTGGCTCAGAGTCTAAAATGAGGATAATGTTAATTTATCATTTTACTTAGATTATCCTATCCCCGAGCCTAGAGTGGTGCAAAAAATCTTAAGTCTGCTACTCAAAATATTTAACGCCAAAGTCATGGTCCTAGATTCCCTATGTGGTCAGAATGCAATAAAAGTCCAGGAAATCTTATGTGACCTTAAAATCTATGAGATGACCATGTGTCTTCAAAATAAAAATGACAAACAGAAAGAGAAGGGTGTTGCATTGAAATCCTAGGAGGAGGGTGTGTCAGATTCTAATAGTGACAGTGATTTTTATCCTGAAGAGATTACTAGATTTTCTAGGATGATCAAAAAATTTCTTAATCTTAGAGAAGATAGGAGTTTTGAGAAGAAACCTAAGAATGCTAATGACTGGGATAAGAAGAAAATGGATGGTCCTCAAAATGTTAATGACTGGGACAAGTGTTTTGAATGCAAAGGTTTTAGGCATTATTCGCAAGAGTGTCCCACTAAAGTAAAGAATGAGGGCAAGAAGTCGAAGGTATATAATTCTACCCTTAGTGATAGTGAGTCAAAAGAGGAATATGATTACCCCATTGAGCATAACTACACCGTTCACGGCTAGTCATGTGGGCATATATGAAATTCTTCTGATGTTGAAGATGATCATATGCATGAAGATCTAAACGAGTAAGGAATAAGAAGATGAAGAAGAAGAGGAGGAAAGTTAGCTTAAGGTGGCCTTTCGTGATCTATACACCGATTTATTAAAGTTAAAAAAGGCAAACTTGAAGTTAGAGGCACAGTTAAAGGAATGTGCCATAGGGAATTATGATAGTAAATTAATTGAGGATTTAAGGGCACGTATGAAGACTCTAAGGTAGAATCTCACACTTGTTGGGGAGGGGGGGGGGATAACCTTCATGCATTGATGGAAAATATAACGAATGAGTCCTCAATGCTTGGAGAGTCTAAGAGTTTGCTTGATTCCATGATTGAGGAGTTAGAGGAGAAATTAAGAGACTCAAGTTATGTCAAATTTGATTTGGAATCTAGGTTGGAGAATTTGGATAAGATTTTAGGCATCATCCAAATCTAAAATGACAAATTTGGAATTGGATTCGGTGATCCAAAGGCTTTCGATACTACAGACGGGACCAACATTTTGAGAGGGTCAAATATATCCAAGGATGTTAGAAAAGTTCAATCCATATGTAATATTCCTCTTGTTTACAGTTATGCACATTGTGGTTGGAAGGGTCACCATAGGCATTTTTGTTATGATCTCAGGAAAGATCATAGGAAGTTTAAGTATAGTGTTACAAAAGAATTCAAAACCTAATATGGAAATGTTACACGTGTATACACCACATTTTAGAACCCCTTACGCCTCTCCTTAGATCCCAAGCACCTCCCCAATTCATTACAAACCTTAGGTCATACTTCGAGTACCAATCTAGAGACCCCCGGGCCCCATTTGACTCTGGTCAACTCTATTGTCAGATCAAAGGCTCAATAGATCTTCAAAGGGATTTGAATTCCCTTTTTAATTGTTCGCCCCATGTGTGAATCAACATAACGATTCAGACAAACGGATCATTTTACTTCCGAAAATTGATCTAGAGGCCACCGGGCGCTCTCGGACCCTGTTTTGACCCCAACCAACTTCATCGTCATAGTGAAGGCTGAATGAATCTTCAAAGAGCACTGAAACCCTTTCCAAAGGTCCAACCTATGCACAAAATGGTGTAACTATTCGGATGAATGATCTGTTTTCCCCCAAAAATTGATTCGGAGGCCACTAGGCACTCTTGAGCTCTCTTTGACCAAGGTCAACTATTCATCTCTAATGAGAATAAATGAATCTTTGAAGGTCACTAAATACCGATTTCAATGGTCTGCCTTGTGCATGAATCAGCCTTACGGTACAGACGAATGACTTGTTTTACTCCGAAAGGTCACCGAGAAATTTTGGGCCCCATTTGACCAAATCTAACTCTCTGAATCGAGCGAATCTCTTTGGAACATCGAAATACCATGCATAACCTTTCCAATGGTCCTACTCATGCTTTATTCTGACTTACAATTTAGACAAACGATCCATTACCGTCCGACGATCTTCTGTTTAAAGGACCAATGGGTGCTTTCGAGCCCCATTTGACCCAAAGTCAACTCCTAAAACTGAGAGAGACTTAAAGGAAAATGTATTGGAATTTCCTTTCTAATGGTATGCCCTATGCATGATTTGGATTTACGGACTACGTTCTATGACCATTTTTCAAAAACATCTACAAGAGACTACCAATTAGCAGGTCCATTTTCCCGCCAATCGCTAGTGTGTCTAGGGTCACCTGCTGATTAGCAGGGCTAGGCATATGCCGATTGGATGTCCCACTACCCTATAAAAGGAGGGTATGAGCTCTATCTCAAGGCAGACATCGATTCCATCAATATCTGTGATCTCAGCAATATTCTCTTGCAATTAACTAAGTTTCCTTATGTTAAATTCCATTCCATCTTTCATTCCCATCATTTTCATACCCAATTTAGCAAAATCTCCGTCTACCTTATCCAACATTAATATCAACATTTAGGGAGGCTCATCAAGGATCAAGATCAAGCCTCAATTCTCCAAAAAAGGTCCAAAAATCCTTCTCTATCTCTTTAACTTCTTTATTTTCGTATTAGTTATATAAATTCTTAATCTAGTTTTTACTTTAGTTCATAGGCATTAACATCTCATCCTTTATTAGTTATATTTCACATACTTTATTTTCTATAAATAACACAAAACAAACAAAAAGAGGGTTACACCTATAAATTCCGACGAGATTATTCACCACAATTTCTCAAAAATAAAAGTAACTTTTTTATACACACACATAATAAACTCATGTTTGAATTTATATGATAACCCCCACCCCTATGCCGCATGAGAACTACGTGGACTTTGATGCTTTTATCGGCTACATAGGCATTTCGGGCTAAAACTCAAGGCTCGAGTCCAATTTTCCAATTTTGTAATTTTCCTATTTCCCTATTCTTACATTTTCATCATTCTATCCATACATTACCCATATATATCATACTCGTGATTCATATGTTCATTTTATCTAATAAATATTATTGTTTCATCATAGCAATCAGTATCCTGATAAGCGCATACATCATATTTTCTAACCATTATTATTTTGGAAACATTCCTTTAAATTACCTCACTCTATATTTTCCATGACATGAGTTTAGCGGTTCCGATCTCCACTTATATATACACGCACACACTTCATGGAGAAAATGAGGAAAATAATAACATAAGCCCATGAGAGAACGAAAGGGAAGTATGGGTTCCTAACACCTTCCCATTCCATAACTTAGCCCCCGAACCTCTGAATTATTGGTTTTGTAAGAATTAGTAAGTCTTTGATGTCTCTCCCTTGAGGCGGCGATATGTTCTTTTGCCCGTTTTGTGCAAAATAGTCTGGCGACTCTATCTTTTTATATCACCCCACATCGACGATGATCGAAGCGCTCCTAGGAAGAGGGCGCTTTACCTTCACTCCTTCTCTTGAGTGCTGGGAACCCCCGAGATGGGATTAAAGAGCCGAAGGAAGGGATTTTCATAATGGAGACTCCATTAGGGAATTGCTTATCATAAGAGGGATAGAGTCTGTTTTCATGGGCATTATCATTTTCTATTTTTGTGCGTATGCACCTACCTGTATGCTCCCCTTTTTTCTTTATCATTTCTTGTATGTATCTACCTCATGCTTATATGACCCCTCACCCACACACTTGTAGACACTATCTACTTACACTTAACACTACTTACATGTAAGATCATTTATATCCACATATTGCACACACCGCTTAGAATATCCAGGCTTAGATGTCACTAACATACACCTCCACTTATCACACTTGTATATATTCATGCTCACTCGTACTTATCACACACCACTTGTAGTTTATCCATGCTTAGGTTCACTACCACACATTCACTCATAGATATTCACACATCACTCACTCTCATATATCCATGCTTAGTGTAATCTCCATGTTAGGTTTTCTTTTCATGATACTTGTACATTCTTCCCTATAGTATAATGCCATCATGCTAAATAAAATACTCTCTCCATAATATACTAATCAAGAATCATGCATTAGGCACACTACATCACCAAAGACCATGGATATTGATAAAATTTTGTCTCGTAACTGGGGGGTCACTTTGTGATGGACGCTGGTCCAGCAGGTTGAAGTTAGCCTAAGCCACATGACTCTCACCTTCCATTGGCCAAGTACCTTCGACGTATACCGAACGGTTCCCCCCGCATTGTGCTGCTTAACCGAAGTCATGATGGGAGGTACATAATAGGGAACTCATTCACGTACATCGAGTAAATCAGATTCTCTCTCACACGTATTGTTCCACGAGGTATATATGGAGGCAATTTACGTACACTCAGGTATATCACGTGGCTTGTCCACACGTACCGATTTCCCTAAAAAACAAGATGTATATCGTGGAAGTCATTCCAAAGTGGGGAAACTTTTCACTAAACCGACAACCTTATACCCTCATATAGGTGTCAAACCTAGGGCACTCATATTTAGTTTGTCGGTTACTACTCGAAACTCTACCGAAATGCCGCCCAAATTTTTGCACCATTTTGTTTTTTTTCAAAACAGGACCTCTCTATGAGCCTAGCAACAAGTCCAACCGTGTTTTACATATTTATCAAACCGAATTTTTCTGAAGCTCGGGTCCTGTCCCGCATTTCTTTTACATTTAGGTGAACTAATACAAGTGAAAACATAATAATAATAATAATAATAATAATAATAATAATAATAATAATAATAATAATAATAATAATAATAATAATAATAATAATAATAATAATAATAATAATAATAATAATAATAATAATAATAATAATAATAATAATAATGCGGAGACTCTTATCTCGTTTTCTCGCCTTCCTTTCCAAAAATACAAAAAACATTTTTCCCCTCTTTTCGAAATACCAAAAACATTTTTCCTCCTTTTATAAAAAAACAAAAATATTTTGTCCCTCCCTTTCAAAAAAATATCAAAAACACTTTCCTCCTTTTTTCAATAATAAAAGTTTTCCCCCGTCTCTTTCAAAAATAAATTTGAATCATTTTCCTTCTCAGGTCGACCGCATAACTGACCCTTGGCGTGGCTCCCTATTGACTTCAGTCTTCCGTCGAACTGCGTCAAAGCTCCGTTAATTCTCCCGCTGCTTCCTTCAAGTCCGGAATCCACCTTCACCCGCTTTTCATGGAGAACACAGACCAAGTGCCGAATGTGCAGACTGATTTCATGAAGGTTCTGGTCCAACTTACTCCCAAGTTGACAACCTTCAAGACGAGGTTCATGAGATAAAGAGAAACTGGGTCCCTATTCTCAAAGAGCCCGAGGTCCACTTCCCTCTTGCTATGGTTTTGCCTGTACCTGAGACTATTTGGGTATTGGAAGAATATCCACATGCTCCACATGACCCTCTTGTTAATGGGGCCACCGCCAGCTCAGCTCCCTATGCCTAAACTTGCCCAGCTAGGGGCTAACCTGCCCATGAACATTGACCCGAAGAAAAAAGAGTTGAACAAGGTCAAGGAGGACCTTAAGCTATTGACCAAGAAGTTTGAACAAGTCCGAATATCCGGGAACAACATGAATTACACCCATATGTCTCCTATCCTAAAGCAAGGTTGTCGAAAAAGTTCAAGATGGCTAACATTGAGAAATTCTAGGGTATGGGGACCCCAATTGTTTATCTACGAAGTTTCCACCAAGCCATGACTCTCCTAGGTGCCTCTGAGGAACTAATGGCTCAGATGTTCCAACAAACTTTGAAGGACAACACTCGTCACTGGTTTTTATCTCTCGAGGAATCCAGAATTCGTAGTTAGGTGGATGTTTCTCATGAATTCATGTCACAGTACAAGTACAACGAGGAGTTGGAGGTTACACGCCATGATTTAGAACTTCTTAAATAGAATCCTGTGGAAACTGTCAGTAATTTCATAGCAAGGTGGAGAGAGAAAGTGGCCACCATGACCAGCAGGCCTTCCAAAGAGGTACAAATTGGTATTATCAAGAAGAACTTCTTACCCCATGTCCGAGCGACGATGGGAGGACAGTACTACCCCTTTTTTGAGCCGTTCGAGAAGAAGGAGTGGGGATTGAAGAAAGTTTTACCAAGACGAAAGCTGAGCAAAAGAAAGTATCCAGACAGTTCACTCCTAAAAACTATGAGAAGCATGCCAATACCACAGTTTCAACTAACAATAACATCTCTCAACCTACCACTTCTTGGGCACTAGAAAGCCTCCATAATCCAGTCAGAAAAGAATACACCAAGCTTCACGCTCCCCTCTCCAAAGTTCACCAAAACCTTTTGAGCCAAAATCTTATAAAGCCATTATACCCTCATCCATTACCAAACCCCCTTCCCAAAAATTTCAAACTAGATGCCCTTGTGATTTCCATCAAAATGTCAACCATACCACTGATCATTGTTTCCATCTCCAAAATGTAATCCAAGATCTGATTGAATGGGGTGTTATCACCCCACAAGCCAATCCAAAAGCCAACACTACTCACAATCCACTTCCAAATCATGCAAAAGATATCTTTCTAGAAGAAGACTCGGAATTTTACCCACCCACCCAAATTATACCTACAAATCACCCATAATACCCGTATATTCGCCTAAACCCCTCAAAGTTTGCTCCTACTGTATCCTACATCCTTCATGTTTTATTGATCATGCCCTGTAACTTCTCACAAGAGTATGCATTGCCGTTGGTACTCGTTACGGGGGAAAAATATGGAATTGCCAGTAGTATGAAATAAACTTTGAGAGTTCAGGATGAAATTTTCCTTAGAGATGACCATTGACTATCGGAAGTTTATCACACTATTCTTGGAAGCTTGTAAGTGGGATCAAGAGTTAGATAGTTGGGTGGTACCCACCGATGAAGTCAGCTTAGATGATGCTGCTCAAATCATGGAATACCTTTTTAGACAGACTGGTGAAGGTAGTAGTATGTCCGAGCTACTTAATGTTTTGAAATTACAAGGAAGTTTGGTCTTTTTGCTTCTATATCTCCCCATTGAGTGGGAGGATCTATAAAAAGAGGTCGTTGAGGTTGTAGAATGAATTGACTTCTCATGGAAGGTAGATATCATTGCCACCGGATGGGGGGATGAATTCGATAGCTCAGATCATTATCAAAGCCCAGAAAAGACAGCCCAGTAGTCAGCATATGTGGAATAATATTATTTGAAGATCTACTAGGAGAGATTAACAAAATGGTCGAATAGCCCAAGATATATGAAGATCTAGGAGGTAATACGAGGTTCCAAATCCTTAATCACCAAGGATAGATAAGGGAAAAGGTGTTGAGAAACCCCCTATGCGAATAATGACCCTCGAGGAGAGCAAGTTCCTCGATCAGTTGAAGAAAACTCAAGATAACATAACTCTATGGGGACTCTTTATGTCTTCCCAACTACACCAAAGTCCCTTGATTAAATTTCTTAATGGGCCCTTAGTCCCTCCTTCCATCATGCTAGAAGAACTAGTGAATGTGGTAGGATCTCTAACATCTGCTAGAATTCTCTTCCTCTCCGAATAAAAAATACCTAAGTTTGGTCCAAATCATAACTATGCCCTCAATATCTCCGTCGAGGTCATGGAAAAGATCGTTCTACTTTCGCTTATCGATAATGGATCAACACATAATGTTTGCCTATTAAGATCCCTCAAATGTTTGGGATTAAAAGTAAGATACCATGCTCTAACTTTCATCGCAGTGCGTGCTTATGACAATACTCACAGGGAGGTGATGGGATCCATGAAGATTACAACAGGGGATAGCCCAATTAATCCCATTACTGAATTCGAATTCATGACATATCATTTTGTTTCAACTTATTGCTTAGATGACCATAGCTCCAAAGTATTAAGGCAGTGTCTTCCTCTCTCCATCAGAAACTGAAATTCTTTGCCAATGGCTAGGTCATCACCATCTTGGGCGATGATAATACTGAGAATGTGTTAGGACACAAGTCTCCGATTGAGTCTTAATGTAGTGTTGGCTCAATTATGGATAAAAACATTTGAGTCATAGGATAGTGTTCAAGTGTATCAATCCAATGACGATTTAGTGTGCCTCATTTAAAGTCATCAACAATGTTCCAATGCTTCTAAGGTATGAATTCATTTCATATTTATATAGGAGATTGGAACAATTTGTATTGGGAGTAATTTTATTTTAAACTGTTGTTTATTTTTTAGAAAGTTTCTTCAAAACTTTAAAATAAAGTTTCTGGGCTAAAAAATCGAATTTTGAACATTCTGGAAGTTCGTTCGATATTGTTGTTTGAACGAGTTTGTCGTTCGAACGATAATTTCATTCGAACGAGGTTTTCCAATGGGGACCTGCCTCTGGAACTTCATTAGAAGTATCGTTCGAATGAGACTAAGGAGATTTCAGGCGGGAAATTTTTTTGGCAATTTTGAGCAGTTTTTCCCATGTTTCCACCTACCTTTACCCACTAACTTTTTACAGAAGTTATATGTGTGGGAACCAAGTTAAAAAAAAAATACTTTTTCCTTCTCCTAGAGAGTTTTTTAGAGCTTAATCCTTTCATAAAATGTTCCCTTGGTGTTTGTTATTCAAATTTACACCGAATTGTTTATTTTAATCCAAGTTTCTATCTATCTATATATATATATACATCTTGCTTGGAGAATTGTTTTGGCAGCGGATTCATCTCTACCATAAAAGAGAGTTTGGGTTTTGCTTCTACATCCCATAAAAGAAGAAGTTTATTTGTTGTGACATACCCTCTTGGACAAAGGCTCCTTGTTTGGGTGACGGTGGTTCCTAAATGTCCGATCGGTGGATTTTGAGACCATGGTAGAGCTCCGTGGTTATTTTCTAGGGCTTGGACGGAGTCAAGTCTAGTGTTGTAAGTCTTATTGTCTTGTATTTGTAAAACCGTACTTAGTGAATTTGAGTCTAGGGCCGTCCGAGGATTTTTTTTTCCGTTGTGGGTTTTTCCTCGTACATCGCGGCGTAGTGGTTATTTGTTTATTTTATCTTTTGCAAAACTCACCTAGAACGCATGCTTAGGTAAAAGATAAATTGGTTTAAATCATTACTTGTTTAATTTGGTGTAATTTAAATTTGGGTATATGTTAATTTAATTCAAGTCATCATTTGATTTGTTAAATTTGGTTTGGCCTAATTTGATAATATTGAAAATATGACTTAGGAAAATTTCTAGGACTTGGGTTAAATTGGCTTAAGTGAAAACTGTATTTATTGATTAATCTAATTTCACTTTGAGGTTGTTTAATTTTAACTTGAAAGAAATTAAAATTTGGTGTTTGTGTGTGTTTAATTGAACCATCCAGCTTTCGCATCTTTTGAAAGGTAATTGAAAATTATCTTTTATAAAACCAAAAATTGGGGGCCTCGTGTTCCTACGAGTGGTATCAGAGCGGGATTGCTACATTATTTCGTTTAAGATACTTTAAATAGTTTTGCAAAAATGGAATTTTCCCCATTTGCAAAATTTCCTATTTTCGATAGTTCTAATTACGCGTATTGGAAAGCGCAGATGAAATCGGCACTAAAATCTATCGACGAGAGGGTTTGGTTGTCTGTTGTTAACGGGTGGTCCCCACCTACACATTTGGTAGATAATGAGCGTGTTCTAAAACCCGTCAATAGATGGAATGAAAATGAATTTAAACTATCTAATTTTAATTCCCGAGGTTTAAATGCCTTGTTTAGCACGGTCACACCGGATGAATTCCATTGTATTATGATGTGTGAAACTACTAAAGAAGCTTGGGATATTTTACATCTCACTCATGAAGGAACTAGTGTCGTAAAAGCTTCGAAACTCCAAAACCTCACCACTCAATTTGAAACCATCAAAATGAATGAAAAAGAAACTTTTGAAGAATTTTATGCTAGACTTTCCGATATAGTTAATTCGTTTTTTAATTTGAGAGAGAAAATGACCGACAACCGTGTAGTAAAGAAAATTTTAAGGTCCCTACCCGATAGATTTATTCTAAAAGTGACCATTTTAAATTCTTTACCCACTTTAGCCTCTACGAAATTAGAAGAGCTCGTAGGTGATTTACAAACCTATGAACTAGACAACTTTACCTCTAAAAATGAAAAGAAAATAGATAAGGGTATTTCTTTGAAAGCCCGAAAGGAGGAAAACTAAGTAGTAGAGAGTGAAAGTGATAGTGACTCAGAGGACATGGCTATGTTTGCTAGGAAGTTTCAAAAATTTCTTAAATTTAACAAAGATAAATTTAAAAATGATTTTAAGAAATTTGAAAAATCTAAGCATGACAAAGCCGAGAACATCCCTAAAACTATTAATGAAAATTTAAATAGGGACGAGTCAAATAGGTGTTATGGTTGTGAAGGGTATGTCCATAGGGAGAAAGAGTGCCCCACTAAACTAAGGAGAGAGGGTAAGCAACCAATTTCTTTTAACGCAGCCCTTAGTGATAGTGATAATGAAGAGGGACCCGATTCCCCCACTGAGCCTAACTTTGTGGCTTTTATGGCTAGTCATGTGAGTGATAGTGAGCACTCTTCTAGTGATGAAATTTTAACACATGACACTTCCAAGGTCAAAGTTTATGATTCCCTTATTTTTTATGATAATGAGAGTGGAGAAGAAAGAGATAGTAAAAATGAAGAGGAGGTTAATGTGAGTGAACTTCAAAATGCTTTTCAAGAATTATATGAAGAATCTATTAAACTAAAAAGAGCGAATTTGAAGTTAGAAGCTAGTTTAAGAGAGCGTGTCAAGGTCATTGATGATAGTGTGTTGGTTGAAGACCTTAGGACACGTGATAGAGCTCTTCATTAGAAGCTTGAATATATAGAAGGTGAGAGAGATAGCTTAGAGGTTTAATAAAGTCAATGAAAAAAAAGCTTCTCGAGTTTGAAGAGAGAAATGTTTTATTAGAGCCTAACATTTTACTATAAAAAAAATAAATTAAAAGACTCTAGTAAAGTTAAATTTGATTTGGAATGTGGATTCAAAAACTAGATAAAATCTTAGAGACAGTCTAAATTAAAAATGAGACTTGTTGTTTAGGCTTCGATACTTGTAATGAGTCCACTCATAAATCCAAAACTAATGTTTTAGGAGAATCACCTAGGAAAGCCTTTAGATACCGTTCCTTAGGTAAGTCTTTTCTCCGAGTCTTTAGGTGCTATCATTGTGGTCGAAAATGTCATCTTAGGAAATTTTGTTTTGATCTTAAATGAGGTCCTAGAAAATTCCTACGTAAGGCAACCGAGGTAGCCAAGATTCCTACTTCCCGAGATCGTCATTCATCATTAATTTGGGTTAGGATATCCGACTTGGTATCTTTACAAGATAGGGTATTTGCTTCTCATTTACTTTCACATGCTTCCTCCCTTGCAAAATCTAAAGGTTGGATGTGTTAGTTTTTTTGGCATACTTTAGCTTTTGTACTTTTTTTTTTTGGAATTCTCATCTATTTATTCTCAATTAATAGAAGAACTAGACTCTTCCAAATAGCTTGCATCATTGAGAAAAATCAAAAAATAAGGAAACAAGAAGCATAAATGAGGTTCTTTATAAAATAGAACCCTTACAGAATCATATGGGAAAGAGCTTATTAGAGCCAACTTTAAGCAACCAGTGGAACAAACAAGACACCAATGACCCTTAGACATTTCTGAATGAAGGAAAACCCCATCTATCTACTCTTATAAGACATTTCATCTACTTTGGAAAGTCATCTGTATTAAGAGAAAAGCAATCTGCATGCTGAGAACTGCCTATTTTTGCAAGGTAATCTGCTACTTGATTAGCCTCTTTGAGAATATGATCAATTCTGACCTTAAGCCTCGTTAATAAACTTCTGATTTTGAACACACGCCACTGAATTTTCCAAGGGGAAGAACCTTTATTTTGAATTAAGTCCACTAAAGCGTTAGAGTCACTCTCTATAAAAAGATCATAGTCATTGAAGTCCATAGAAAATTCTAGACCTTTAAGTAAAACCAGAGCCTCTGCTTCCATATTAGACACTACTCCAAAGTGCGCTTGAAAAGCCCAAATCATGTCCCCTGAATGATTCCTTAGGATTCTTCCTCCCCCTCCATATCCTGGACTTTTAATTGCATTACCATCAACATTAAGCTTTAAAGCACATGTTCTAGGAAGATTCCACTTGATCATCATCTGCATTTTTGGCTTTTGAACATTATTGAAGACTTTGTTGATAACAAACTCAAACTTGATATGATTTAGGACAGAATAGACACTAGGAATACCCTCATCAAATCTGCATTTATTTCTGTAACACCAAATACACAAATAAATTATAGCTGGAACAATTCTGCTTATACATTTATTAAGCTTTACCCCATATAGCCACCATTGGAAGAGCTGATTTCTAACACCTCCTCTTTTGTGTCTTGTAATCCCAGACTCTTTAGTCATTTGATCCCATGTGTTGCTTGCTACATCTCCCTCATCAAATAGGTGATCTAGAGTCTCTTCTATTGGCTTTGAACAACAACAACATTTGGATGGGCCTCTAAAACCAATGGATTTTATCTGTTCATCTATTGGAAGAAGATTATTCATTATTTTCCACATGAAGATTGACATTTTGAAAGGAAGATTCTTATGCCATATAAATTTTGAGCTCAATCTTGAAGGAAGTTAATTCCTGTTTATGTTCCAAGATGAGGTGATGGAGAAATTACCTGTGCTAGTTGGCTTCTAGATGGTAGAATCAGGTTTATTATGCATTATCTCCTCGAAATTCAAAACTTTTTGGACCAAATTTTGATTATACATATTTTTTAGCTTTTCTTTATCCCACTTTTTGTCTTGACTCCAGAAGTATTTAATAAGACCTACATCAGAACCTGGAAGTAATATACATTCAAAAATACTCCAATTATCCTTAGCAATATTGATAGAGCCATATCCAATCATCCATATCATATGGTCTTCTGTCTTTTCCCTAACTGAACACATTCGATTCCAAGTTTGAGCACAACCTCTTCTAGGAGCAGAATTTGGGTGGTAGTTTCTACAAAACGCAGCCATCCTGTATTGAGTCCATAAGGAATTTTGAGATCTAAAATTCCACCATAATTTCATACTGAGAGAGGAATGTATATCATTTATGTGCCTTATACCTAGACCACCTTCTTTGATAGGTTTCGCTATAGAATCCCAACTTCACCATTGGTGCCCTGGGGCCCCAAAAATTGAACTCCAGAAGAATTTTAAAAGAAGTGCATATATTCTATTAAGAATTGCTTTTGGATGAGTAAGAGCAGCTATTAAATACAGATATATAGAGGACAAAACTGAGTTTATAAGAATTATCTTCCTTCTAGAACTTAAGCACTTTGCCTTCCACCCTTGGATTCTTTGTTTGATTTTATGCACCATGTCTTCAAAATAAATGATTCTCTTCCTTCCATAATAGATAAGACATCCTAGATACTTTATTAAATTTGATTTCAGCTTCATGCCAGTACTCTCCTTCAGATGATTAAGAGATCTTAAGCCTATATGCTTTGAGGCCATGATGTTACTCTTTATTTTGTTGATTCTCTAGCCTGACACTACTTCATACTAGCTTAACACTGACATAAGGTTCTTTACATCCCTCCTAGCTCCAGAACTGAAGATAATAATATCATCTGCAAAAGATAAATGATTAAATCTTGGGCTGCCCAAAGGCATTTTATACCCCCACAAAACTTGATTTAGACATAAGATGTTCTAAATTTTTTGAGAGAGCATCAACCATAATAATGAAAAGGCTAGGGGATAGGGGATCCCCTTGCCTCAAACCTCTTGAAGATTTGAAGAATCATGTTGTTTCTCCATTAATCATGATTAAAAACCAACAAGTAAAAATGAGCCTCCATGTTAAATCAAGCCATTGTTCATAAAATCCCATTCTTCTCATGACTTTTAGCAGGAATAACCAGGAGACCTATCATAAGCTTTAGCCATATCCAACTGCATAATGATGTTCCCTCCAAAAATTTTATGATTGATTCTAGATAAGCATTCTTGAGCCAAAAGAACATTCTCTGTGATGGACCTGCCTTTAATAAAACCTTACTGAACTGGGGAAATGATTTGATTCAAAATCTTTGCAACTCTATCATTCAGGATTCTAGAGAAAATTTTGTTGATAAAATTTTGCATGCTTATAGGTATGAAATCATTAAAAGATTGAGGGTTTTCAGTTTTTGGAATCAAAGCAATTTTTGTGGTCGTGGTAATTTTAGGAAGAGTAGCACCTGCAAAAAAATCTGCACTACCTTAAAGACATCAAGATTAATATCTTCCCAAAAAAATGTATAAAAGAAACCATTGAATCCATCAACACCTGGACCATTTGAGACATTTAGACCCTTTACAGCTTGTTCTACTTCTTCCATATCTGGTCAAGAAATCAACTTCTGGTTCTGATTTTCATCAATGGACTTTGGAATTTTGTCTACCACCTGATTCTTCCCCATTGGACTACATAGATCTTCTGATTGAAATGCTGATGCAAAGTGATCTATAGCTTTTGTCTTTACATCCTCAATGCTTTCTGCCCATGAACCATCCTTCTTCTTTATCTTGTGAATAGACAATCTTCTATGATTCATTTCAACATATTTATGAAAGTATGCAGTATTTTTATCTCCTTCTGCAACCCACTTATCATTAGCCTTTTGAGTCCAGTAGTCAGCTTCTAACTTGAGGTGATAGTTATGATCTTCTGTAGCCTTATTCAAGTTTTCTCTATGAATTTCTTATGGATCTTAGTCATATACTAATTCAGCTATAAGCAACTGGTCTTTAGCTTCCCTTGCTCCTTGAAATATATCCCCAAAGCATGATTTACTCTATCTACTAAGTTTATGCCTGATAGCTTTGAGCTTCAAAGAAATTTCTACTTTTGGATTTTGGCACTCAACTTGGTTCCAAGTTTCTTGAACAATTTTAATACACTCTTCCTTATCAGTCCAAAACTTAAGAAAGCAAAAATATTTAGTAAACAATTGATTAAGGGGCTTACCTGTTAACAACATTAGATTCTGATCAGACATGCATCTATTAAGATGTGTAACTTCCCATTTGAGGCCTATTTCTAGGCAATCTTGATTCATTAGAATCCTATCCAATCTACACCATATACTTTTCTCCTTACTTCTCTTATTATGCAATATGAATTTAGAACTCGTGAACCCCATATAAAATAAGCCATTGGATTCTATACTTTTTACAAATTCATACATAACCCTTATGTTAACAGTATTACCTCCTACCTTTTTTGATTGATTATCAATGATGTTGAAATCACCACATACTAACCAGGCAGACTTCCTAGCCACTTCAGCTAAATAATCCCATAGGAGTCTCCTGCTATTTCTGATACAACTTGCATAAACAAAACTACATTGCACTTGTTGATTGTTGCCATCAATTTTCACTTTCAATGTGATGCACTGAGGCATATTTGAAATGAACTCCCATGTTATACCTTCTTTAAAAAAACATCATATTTTTCTATTACTATTAGATATGCATAAATCATAACCTAATTTAATCATAAAACTTCTTATCTTATCCTTTCCTTGCTTAGGCTCCAATACTACCAGAACCTGAATTTGGTGAACCCTATTTAATCTATTCAACCTTCTTATAGCTCCCTTTTTTGAAATTTCCCTAACATTCCAAATTATTGACACAGTCATAAAGAACATTGAGAATATTTAGAATTTGAGTTTGACCTTAGGATCCTTTTTGAACTACTACTAGAAGTTGGTTTTTTAACACCATTGTCTGGTGTTTTCTTCCTTCTGGTAATTGTGAATAAACCATTATCCTTATCAGTTGTTGGGAGAGGAGTGAATCCCCCTTCAATTTGAACCTGATATCCTACTTGGGATTCATTGGGAATAGGTTGCAGCCTATTTCTTATCACATCCCCTTCATTATTTGTATGATGCACTCTATTAGGCTCTATCTCTTCTTGCTCTACTTCTTCTGAGTTAGTCTTTTGTTGCACTTATGTGTTGTTCCTCTGTTTCACTATACTTATCAATACCTCTTATGTGTTAGTCCGAATAGGCAGCTTAGTTGAAACCTCCTTAAGAACTAATGACCCTACTTGAACTGATGACCCTTCTATAGGTGGAGCAATTTTATTGTTGGGATTTTGTTTCTTTAAAAAATGCGAAATAAGAGTTTGATTACCTCTTTTATTATTGTTTTGACTTTTTCCAAGAATTTCCCCCTCTTCTATTTCTTGTATTTAGTCAAATTCTTGGATTTCTTCATCAACTGTCCTCCCAAACGATTTAATGACCCACTCTTTTGCTGATTATTTCGAATGCGACTTCACCTTCTGAACTCCATTATCAATAGCAGTCATCTTCTTTGATTCTATCTCCCTTTTTATGTAGCATTTGTCTAGGTCATGAACTTTTTTCTCATAATAAAAACAGAAGGGAGGCAAGTCTTCGTACACTATGGTTTGCTAAAATCATGTGTCCTTGTCCTTGTTTCCAATCCATAATCTTGAGGGCAAGGTTTTTTTGAGGTCAACTTCCACGCAAATCCTCGCAACACTAGGTTTGGCTATAGAATCAATTGCACTGTCAAGCTTGAGAGGATTACCTACTACTTGACCAATGGAGAATAAAGAATTCATATTGAACAGATGAATAGGAAGTAGAGGTAATAGAATCCAAACTGGAATGACAGAAGATTCTTTATTGGGATGAAAGTCTGGATCCCATTTAAAGATATGCATAGGAAAGTTCTGAATAAATCGAGTGTCTTTTATCCATAAACGATGAAAATCCTCTACATGATCAAGACGTATCAAGACATGTTTATGATCAATTAGTCCAATATGGATAGATGCTTTGAGACTGAGGGAAGAGAAGAATTCACGGATGTCATCAACAGGTGGTCTCCTATGTCAAAACTTACCAACAAGGGAGTACTTAAAGGGGGATGCCATTTCTTGAATAATAGAATCATCATACATGATTGTTGGCTCACCTTTGAATCGTGTTATAGGTAATAAAGAAGTTGGAGTTGATCTAGATATGCAAACTTCATTAGCAAAAGACTTAGGTTTAGGTGCCGGATGAACATGAGGATTTGAAAGGGATGATTCTTTTGGAACGAATGAGGATGAAGGTTGGGTAGGGGAGGTTTGCATGCCTTCTCCTTGAATAGTAGAAGGTAGGGTATCCATGCAAACCCTAATTAGGGTAGGGTTTGCTTGGGGAAACGACTAGAGAGAGAGAGAGAGAGAGAGAGAGAGAGAGAAAGAAGTGTTAGCTTTTGTACTTCATGCTATATTATCATGCTAAATGTATGCTTGTTTTTATCATTATTCTAGTCTATGCTCCATGCTTAATCACATGCTAGAATAATGATTTTTTGTTTATCTTTTGTATTACACTTCTTTCATTTTAGGTTACATTAAATGAAAAATACAAAAAGATTTTTGTTTATCATTTGGGTTTTATCTCTTGGTAATTTAGGCCTAATGAAAAATTCAATTGTTTTTTGTTTGTCTTTTGAGTAAATATTTTTGTTTGCTTAGATTAAACATTTCAAAAACTCAAAAATATTTTGTTTGCGCGTATTTTAGTTTGACACACTTTATGTGGCCTATACTTGTGTTTGAATCCCTTCTTTTTCGCTCCCATTTGGCTAGAACTTTTGGTTATGATTGTCAATCCTGCAAATGTTCTTTACCATCCTTACATGGAGTAGTTGGATTTTGTGTTGCTTAAATGGAATCTATTTCTATATGCCTCTATTCACACATGCACGAGCTCTTTTGAAATTTAATCGTCACGTGTTATATTTAAGCTTTGTGAGGTGTTCTCCTTCCAATTTTGTCATCTACATATTTGTGACCTAGGAGGACTAGTGCATGTCAAAATCCGTTGCACGTGAGATTTGTGTGATATAAAAATAATTTATATAAATGTGCACAGGGAAAGGCTCTGAAAGGAATTATTATCCTTTGCGAAAAGTAAGCCACCGTTTGGAATGGACCTAAAAGAAATACGTGGTCCAAAGGCCTAAAAATAAAATATGGTATTAAAAGAAAAATTATTTTCCAGGGCCTAATTTTTTTAGTTGATTTATTCATTCAAAAATATATATGTGCTTATTGAGGGAGATTGGATTGTATATCAACAATTTGCACAATGCCCGTTTGTTCTAGTTGTACTTTCAATGCCATGACTCTATTGGTTTGTAGAATCATCAAAACTCTAGGCTTGTATGCATTGTGTATGTTCGTTCATTTAGTTCAATTTATATTGTCACGTGAGGATATATTCAAATGTGATGAAGTTTTCAATCAATTGAGAACTCCGTGAACATGTTTTAAGTGATTGGGTATAAATTTAATTGTTACTAGTTCACACCCCAACACTTCCATTTCCATATGACACGTTTTTGCCATACGAGTGTGAAAAGCTTATTTTATGTTGTGTTATGTGTGATGTTTATACCTAATATATGTGCGTCAATGATAATGATATTGATTATGTACTCATATACGAGGTATTCTGTTTGTCTTTGCCTTGCTTTCTAGTCCATTTATGCTTCTACTTCATGATTGATATATATATTGTTGCATTCTTTGTTGATATAAAATGCTTAATACTTTATGTATCATATTGGTATCATTTTCTTGCATCTTAGTTGGTATCCTTATTCTTTATATTGATTAGTTATGCCTTTGTTGCCTGTATTCTTTCATGTTCTTATCACTCTAAGCTTCATGTTTAAATTAACTTTTATCCTTTGCATATTCCTGAACAAAAAGGGGGAGAATGATAGGGGGAGAAATGGTATCTAATCCTATTATAATCGTATCTTAGTTTGGGAAGAGGGAGTCGCGACCTTCTTAGGTGGATCATAGTTGATAAAGGGAAGAATTAATTTAGGGGGAGTATTTATTTTATGCATTTAATAGTCCTGATATTCCCTATGCGTTTGATAGCTTTGCTTAAGTGTGCAGGAATTATTCTAAATGGCAACCTTCTTCATCGATAAAGATATTGATCCTTGGGTTTTTAAGCCAAGCTATGTAATTTTTATTTTGGGTGGGATGTTGTTTAAGTCTAGTAGAGCTTGACGGCCCTTTAGGATTTTTTGTTAGTTTTTGTCCCGGAATAGCCAAAGGGGGAGATTTGTAAGGACACAAGTCTCCGATTGAGTCTTAATGTAGTGTTGGCTCAATTTCGGACAAAAATATTTGAGTCATAGGATAGTGTTCAAGTGTATCCATCTAAGCCTATGACGTGTTAGTTGAAGACGTAGCAGACGAGTTTATAAAGCTTCATCAAATGCCGGTTTAGTGTGCCTCGTTTCTATGTCATCAACAATGTTGCAATGCTCCTAAGGTACGAATACATTTCATATTTATATAAGAGCTTGGAAAAATTTGTATTGGGTGTAATTTTATTTTAAACCGTTGTTTATTTTTCAGAAAGTTTCTTCAAAACTTTAAAATAAAGTTTCTGGGCTAAAAAATTGAATTTTGAACATTCTGAAAGTTCATTCGATATTGTAGTTCGAACGAGTTTGTCATTCGAACAAGAATTTTATTCGAACAAGGTTTGCCAATGACCTGTCTCTGGAACTTCGTTAGAAGTGTCGTTCAAACAAGACTTCATTCGAACGAAAATCTAGTTCGAACGAGATTTCAGGCGGGAAATTTTTCTGGCTGTTTTGAGTAGTTTTTTCCATGTTTCCACCGACCTTTACCCACTAACTTTTGACAAAAGTTATATGTGCAGGAACCAAGTTTGAAAAACTAACTTTTTCCATCTCCTAGAGAGTTTTTGAGAGCTTAATCCTTTCATAAAAAGTTCTCTTGGTGTTTGTTATTCAAATTGAATAATTCAAAGAATAAAACCAAGTTTACACCCAATTCTTTATTTTAATCCAAGTTTCTATATATATATATATATATATATATATATATATATATATATATAATAATAATAAAGGAGGAGGGTGTTTGACACATCATACAACTTTATATACAAAACCTATATAAACAGGTTTTGTATCTATCTATTTGATCTTTGTCAATTGATGGTTGAGATTAAATTGGAGGGTTTGAATCCAATGACCTAGAATCAACCAACGTTGATCCGCGTAAACTTCGTAAACTTTTGGACTCCCTCTGATACTTTCTACACTCACTCCCCTCACCACTCTTCAAACTTGGAGCCTCTCTCTCTCTCGACAAGCACAGAGACTCTCTCTCTCACTGTAAAGAACCACCGCTCTTAACCCTCCCTTCTCACTTATCCAACATGTATTTGATCCTATTAACATGATATGCTTTTATTTTTGTTCAAGAAGGTCCGGGTTGCTCTCAAGAGCACCTCCACTCTTACAGGCTTGGGTAACCTCAAAATCTTTTACACGGAGGAGTTTTGTTTCAGGTTGAGCGAATATTTCATTTATGGTTTTCATGTGTTGAAATCTACATGCAGATTTTGGGGTTTGATGTAGGTTCTTATTTTTTTAATATTTTAGATCTGGGTTTTTATGGAGTTTTTGATGGTTTTCATGTGTTGCAAGACATGGGTTTTATGAGTTCGAAACTCTGCAAGTCAAAGGCTAAAGCTCTGCAAATCAATCATCCGCCATCAATGGAGATTCGTCAGCGCCGATGAAGACGATGGGAGAGTTTCATCGTTCCAACGTATCAGGTCCTTTACAATTTGTTTTTATATTTTTTTACAATCTTCATGGTACGTTCTCAACTCGCGACCTCTGTTTTTTTACAGGGATGACCTGTAGATCTGTGTAAAAATAATGTGTATTTTTTGATAGGTATGACCTCCAAATCCTTCTCCTTTGTCAATCTTTTATGTTCTCCCTCTGTCTAAATTTAGTTTGGAGTTGGATTTTGGGATTTCCATGTTTATAAAATGGGTTTGGGGGGCTTAGAGATGATGGCTTGCGGTAGTGGTGGTGTACGGTTGTGGCTATCATAACCACTAACCACAATCGGTTATGGGAAGTCGCTGATTGTATTGTTTGACAGTGTTTTTTTATTCGGTGATCGGGTCTTTGATACGGGGTCTGATCAGATATGGGTTCTTGACTTCTACTTTTTTAAGCAGAGGAAATGTGCATGCAACCATTATCTTCTGGTATTGCAAAGTTTTGTGTTTGATTTTAAACCCATTTCTCCTCTTTCAAAATGTTAATCATCTTTTGTGTTGTTTGTTATTACATGGTTGCTGCTACCAAATTGTTGTATTCGTTGGATTTGTATGTGCATTTTCTGGGTTTATGATGTAACTGATTTAAAGGTCTAAAAATTGTTATAACATTTTTTTATTTACCTTTTTGTCTATGAGTTAAAGGTAAATGGTAGCTACACAATAAGAAATTAAAGGCATGGAGTTTTTAAATGAAATCTGGGTTTAGAGTCCGAGGTTTGGAGATCTGGGTTTAGAGACCGAGGATCTGTAACAATTCTTTATTTTCTTCACACAAACCATTATGTTATTAACTCTCTCTGATTGTCTGCTAGCAACACTGGGTAAAGTTACATATCTCGGGTTGCCAACCAGCTCTATTTCTTTTATAAGAGCAGATGAACATGTAGTAAAACCAACCAGCATAGATTTGTATTGCTAGAGTCCTTCATCACCGGAGTTTGTGGTAAATAATTTGATTAACTTTGTGGATGGGAGTTTCTCGCCAGCTCATCACAGGTTATTTATCCTCTCATTTCTCTCATTTTTTTGCTTTTTGTTTTTGTGAATGATATAATTAGATTTAATGGTTTGTTTTTCAGATCTAACCGATTTTTTTTTTGCAAATCAACATAAGGTACAATCTTTAGTTCAATTCTTTTGTTTCATATATTCTTTATCCTCTCTCTCCTTTATATCTCCAGAAAGAATGGGGAATATATTACTATTTTTTCTGTTTCTATAGTTTTTTTGGCAGGGCCATAGATGAAAGGGTTTAGCCTGTGAAGAATTGTATCTGTGGAACAAATTATTAGTAGAGTTTGTTCAGTTTAGAGTTTGTTGGTCCTCCTTAGTCTATGTGGAAAAAATTATTTGAAGGAGCTAAACAAAAAAACAGATAGGGCAAGTAAAATGTGAGTTGACTTTACTGAGATAATCCTTTGTTTTGTTGGATTTTCTTCATTAATCGGATTAATTTAATCCTTTGTATGTTCTTGTTGTTTATATTTAATCAAGTTTTTGAGTTTATTTTTTAAAATTAGTTAAATTTACTTTTGTTATTTCAGTTTATCCATGAAGTCAATATTTTTACTTTTATTTTGGGTTACATGTATGGAGATTTTTATGTCTTAATACATTTCTCTTTAAAAATTTCAACAGTGTTAAAAAAGAATATGGATAACTTATATCCAATGGTCCAATCATTAACTTATTATGGGATCTTATATTATATTGAAACATTTTCGTCCGTATTATGTGATCTCATGTGTGGAAGTTTGGGATTTTTTTTCTAATTGGTTACATATTTTAGTTCTTGATAAGATTGATCTTTTCATTTAATTTTTTGAATCATATGGTATACGTATTAGAGGTTATAAAGCACTCTGCTAATATGTTATGGACTTGTCAAATTATTTAGATTTTATGGCCTTTTCAGGATAGATTTTTAAATAAAATTTATTTACCATTGTTTAAAAATATTATTCTCCCTCATTTAGTTTAAGTGGTAAAAATGGATTTTAATAATTATTTCATATAAAACAATGTTTTCACAACAAAAATGCTATTGGACCCGATTTTTCGACCGAAAATGTATTTACCAAAATAGGTGGAGGGTTTTTATTGATTAGTTTATGAGGCCAAGTCAGTGAAACCATCCAATAGTAGACTGCCACCTCACTTTCCAGTCCAAATTTCTATCAAAATTTCAGTTACGGTAGAAGGAATCTTTTCCCATTGATCTTCCAGGTTAGCCATTTTTTTTTGTATCCAGCTACTCCATTTTTTTAAGAGTAATTATTTATAAATTCTGTGAATATACCGGCCACTTTCTGAAAAGATTTACCTTTTGAATCTACTTTTTTATATCTAAACTATTTAATGTCCGAATATACATTTGACTTTTAACTTTGAAGTAACAGACAATCAAATTGATAACTAAGTTTAAATGGACAATACTAAAATACATGTGAATACGAAATGAATTTTTTGTTAACATGTTATCTCATCACCTGTAATGAATAATGACGTGATACCACACAATAAATCAGTAAAATAGTAAATGATGGACAAGACAACAAAAAAGATACGCGGCTCAAGGTACAAAAGAACTGATAGAGGATAATACAACTAATAAAATAATGAGAGAGAGAGAGAGAGAGAGAGAGAGAGAGAGAGAGCTTTTTCTTTCCCTTCAACATTGAGTGAAAAACTGGGAAAGATCTGAAAGCCTATCTCATCCTATACCACGCAAATCATTTCAATACATTGACTTTTCATGAGCTTTTTCATAACTAAATTTGGTTTCACATGGGTATTTTAAAAATTTGTGTTTAACGCCCAATTTATTTTAAAACTCAAACCCAACGTAACTTTTATTTTGTGCACAATTGTGTTCAACCCCCAATTTATTTTTGATTTTGTGTTTTTTTGTTTATAAAATAAAATTAATAAGAAGTTTAAAAAATTGTTTTAAAAAAAAGTGATAAAAATTCTCTCAAAAATCCCTTTTTTAATTTAAAAAGTCATTTAGTAATAAAATAAAATTAAAAAAGTTACAAAAATTATTTATAAAAAACAAACATACATAAAAAAATGTTTAAAATAAAGTCAGAATTTAATTCGTAACAAATAATTTTTTATTAATAAAAAGATACTAAAAAAATTATTTATAAAAGTCATTTTGAAAAGAAAATGTTTTATAAAAAATCAACTTTATAGTTATGTAAGAAGGTTGTATTTAAAAAAAAGTTCTATCGGGCACTTTAGATAATGTGTGAAAGCTAACGGATATGTAAAGTCGTTGGATATTTTGGGCGTTGAATATTTAAGTGATAAAATTGACGTTAAGTTTAAAAAATAGTCACGATAAAAATAAATTAAAAAAAACTTACGTGTGTTGGTAATGATAGGTTGCAAATAATGCACAGGGATAAAATTATGAGCGGGTTTGGTACCCAGTTCGACTCTGGACGCAGTCAAAATAATGTTTGGCCAGCGGAAGCTACGAACCGCAAGTTGGAATTAATCGAGATGCGCTTAAAAGCTGGTCTGGACACAACGTGTCGATCGGGGATTAGTCGAGGTTCACTTAAAACCGCGAGTGGGGTTTATCGTCGTGCCATCGGCACGGGTACACCCTAGTGTATATATATATATATATATACATCTTGCTTGGGGAATTTGTTTGGCACTGGATTCATCTCTACCGTAAAAGGGAGTTTGGGTTTTGCTTCTACATCCCATAAAAGAAGAAGCTTGTTTGCTGTGACATACCCACTTGGAGAAAGGCTCTTTGTTCAGGTGATGGTGGTTCCTAAATGTTCGATCGGTGGATTTCAAGACCGTGGTGGAGCTCCATGGTTATACTCTAGGCATAGGTTTATACAAGAAGGAGCGTCGGGGCTTGGACGGAGTCAAGTCGAGTATTGTAAGTCTTATTGTCATGTATTTGTAAAACCGTACTTAGTGGATTTGAGGCTAGTTTTGTCCGAGATTTTTTTCCCGTTGTGGGTTTTTTCCTCATACATCGTTGTGTAGTGATTATTTGTTTATTTAATCTTTTGCAAAACTCACCTAGAACGCATGCTTAGGTAAAAAGATAAAATTGGTTTAAATCACTACTTGTTTAATTTGGTGTAATTTAAATTTGGGTATATGTTAATTTAATTCAAGTCATCATTTAATTTGTTAAATTTGGTTTGGCCTAATTTGGTAATATTGAAAATATGACTTAGGCAAATTTCTAGGACTTGGGTTAAATTGGTTTAAGTGAAAAATGTATTTGTTGATTAATCTAATTTTACTTTGAGGTTGTTTAATTTTAATTTGAAAGAAATTAAAATTTGGTGTGTGTGTGTGTGTTTAATTGAACCATCTAGCTTCCGCATCTTTTAAAAGGAAATTGAAAATTATCTTTCTATAAAATCTAATACTGGGGGCCTCGTGTTCTTGCAGAATGCATGCACCAATAACCCAGTACTAGAGATACAACACGGGGTTAATAATATGCTTCTGTTAGGATTCTGAGTCGAACCACTTCCGCTTTAGAGATAGAGTCTGTCCAGAGCACAACCCTCATTACAATGTCAATGTGATACATATGTTCAAGAATATGCACTTCAGCTAGGACTGGGATGGGATGACGACAACAGGGAATAATAGAACCCGTAGTGTTGAAGAAGGCGTTTCCTAAAAAAATTATGCCACTTAAGTTGTTTAATAAAAGATTAAAATAGTTAAAATGTCTCCGAACAGTTTGTTTAAGAAACTCTTTTTTACAAAACAAATTACTAACACAAGATGGGTATGAAAATTGTTATGAACGAGATATTTTAGTTATAGGTGACCAAGTTTTGAAAAATAAAACTAAACAAGTTCTAAATCAGCACAAGATCATAAGGGGATGAGAGGAAAGATTAAACATGCAAGTAAACAGGTATTTTAACGTGGTAAAATCCCACCCAATTGAGGAAACATCCACGGAGGTGTCTACACCTCAAAAACAAAAATCCACTAAAAATGGGTTATAAAGTTAAAAACTATTAACAAACTAAGCAAACAACCAGACCTATACTAAGTCAAGAATTTATACCATATCCATTAGGTAAATGTGACTTCTCTGAAGGCTCTGAAGTTGTCCTAGTTGTTCTGCAGTTTTGTACCTCCTTCTCCTTTTAGCTTTACGTTGACTTTAAGGTCAAAAATCTCTCCACCAACATTGTTTTAGTGTTGTAGTGTGAAATGTGTATTGTCGCGTTTTTTCTAACACATGCATGAACCCACACACACTTATATCGATAAATAGTCCTACAAATTAGAGATTTCTACTACAAACGTTATGCAATATTCTGATTCATAATTTATTGAAAACTGGACTTCTTTTTTGTGATAGATCGAGTGACAATCTTGTTATTTAAAAAGAGCCAAGATCCTATATACTTTCTCTCTATTTTTTTTTACAAATCTATTTCATAAAATGTGAAATATAAACTTGAAAGTGTAAACGTCTCAAGATCTGAAAATGCTTTGAAATCCCTTTTTCTCAAAACTTGAAACATAAAAGGTATTTGTTAAAAAATGATAAATGAAAACATTTGAGTATAAAAACACTAGCAAATAATAATTTCTAGATAAAGAAATCAAACTAAGTAGATCTAAGTGATTTTTGTCACAACAGAACCAGATCTACACTTTCTATAAAATATAAATGAGATCTAACTCCGTTACTGGTTGGAAAATAGATTTAAAACCAGAGAGGGGATGATCTTCGAACAGGAATCACTCTCAAACTCACAAGATATTTTCTGAGAAAAATTTTCAAGGGTTTGGCTACATTTTGCAATTTCTCTCTCTCTCTCTCTTCTCTATCAAACTCAGACTCACCAAAAGATTGTAAAGGTTTAACACATGGCCTCTATTTATACAAGCTAATGGAAGGATCTGGAATGATTAACCAAATAAACGTCTTGGATTAAGTATAACAAATCGAGTGTAAATCTAATAGCTGTAGACGCACCACATTTAAGCGCATTATGATTGGCCCAACTATAAAAACTTGGATTGAGTTAGGCAACATGCAGACCATCAATGAGTTTCATCCAGTGGTTGATAAGGTCTCTCAGTTACATGAGTAAGAAGAAACACAATCTTAGCCAATATAATAAAGACACATGTAGGGCTTAGATCACACAAAAATGCATGTTTTTGAATTCTAAAAAATCCTAGTTTCTACCCCATATTTTCTTGCCGATTTTGGTTTCTACTCAACCAAGGTATTAGGAATATAAAAAATATTACAAATTAGCCCAAAACATTTTAAAACCTTGATTTTAAATGTTTAAAAATTCCTAAAAAATGTTTTAAAACTCCCAAAAAATATTAGAAAATTATTTCGATGGGAATTAAAACTCACACACCTAGAATGATATAAATGCAACATAAAATATGCAAGCCTAGGTGCAGTGTTGGTATACTACATTTGAGACCATTAGAGGATCATTGATGTAGAGTCTGAGGTTCTTTGGTAGATAGGGATATGACTATAATTTTGTCACTATTTTAAAACTAGATAAGCATCTATACAGAATATACTCAAGTGAGTAAAACATATAGGGTTCTTCATTTCCTCCATATGGATTGGGTTATCAACTATCACTGGAGGAACTCAGAATGCTCCACCAACCTCGGTTTAAGAGAAGGATGGAAAGTGATAAGACTGTCATGAAAGATTCTTTGAATGGGATATTCGTAAAAGAGGGTGAATATTTTCCATTTTGCGGCTTTCCCAAACCATGGTATGATCATGTGGACAAGAAGATGAAGCCATGAATAGATATCTTCTTACAAGACATCTACTCATGGCCAAAAGTTCCTAGCATCATCTATAATCGATCTTTGAGAAGACTATAGTTGTTACCGAGAATTCTGAGGGAAGTGAAATTCCTTTCCATATTTCATTCCCATCAATTTCATACCCAATTCAGAAAAATCTCATTATCTCTTATCCAGCATTCAAGGGAGCTCATCAAGGATCAAGATCAAGCCTAAATTCTCCAAAGAAGTTCCAAATATCCTTCTCTCTCTTTAAATTTTTTATTTTCGGATTAGTTACATAAAATCTTAATCTAGTTTTTACTTTAATTCATACACATTAACGCCTCATCCTTTATTAGTTATATTGTACATACTTTATTTTCTATAAAAAATCCAAAACAAAGAAAAAGAGGCCATGCCTATGAATTCCAATGGGATTATTCACCTCATTTTCTCAAAACTAAAATAACTTTCCTACACACACTTATAATAAATTCCCGTTCGGATCTATGGGATAAACCCCACCTTTATGCCGCATGCGAACTACGTGGACTTTGATGCCTTTATAAACAACGTAGGCGTTTCGGGCTAAATCCTGAAACTCGACTCCAACTTTTCAATTTTCTAATTTTTCTATTTTCCCATTTTTCATCCTTTTTATTTTATTAATACATTACTCTGTTTATCATACTCGTGATTCATATTTGCATTTAATCTAAGAAACATTATCATTTCATTATAACGATCAATATCTCGATAAGCATACATATCATATTTTTTAACTATTATCTTGGTAACATTCCTTTGGATTACCTCACTCTATCTTTGCCATGATATATGTCGAGTGATTTCGATCTTCGTTTATGTAAACACGCACACACACTTCATGGAGATAGTGAGGAAAATAGTAATATAATCCCATGAGAGACCGAAGAGACGGGATGGGTGCCTAACACCTTCCCATTCAGTAAATTATCCCTATAACCTCTGAACTATTGGTTTTTTTAAGATTCAGTTTCTCTTTGATGTCGCTCTCTCGAGGAGGTGACATGTTCTTTTGCTTGTTTTGTGAAAAATAGGCTCGTGAGTCCATCTTTTTACATCACCCCCACATCGATGACGATCGAAACGCTCCTAGGAAGAGGGCGAGATACATTCACTCCTTCCCATGAGCGCGCGTGAGCACCGAGAAGCCCCAGAGACAGGAGGAGAGATCCCTAAAGGGAAGGATGGCCACAGTGGTGACTACGCTGGGGACTGACTTAATAGGGTTAAACTTTTTTTACATGTGTGTTATCATTTTCTACTTGTGTGCGTATGCACCTACTTGTATGTTCCCCCTTTTCTCTCTATTATTTCTTGTATATATCTACCTCATTCTTATGTCGCTCACATACTTGTATACTCTATCCATACACACTTCACACTACTTACACATTGGATCACCTAAATCCATATGTTGCACACACCACTTAGAATATCCATGCTTAGGTGTCATTGGCACACACCTCCACATATCACACTTGTATATATCCATGCTCACTCACACTTATCACACACCACTTGTATTTGATCCATGCTTAGGTTCACTACCACACACTCAATCATAGATAGTCTCACATCACACACTTTCACATATCCATGCTTAGTGTAATCTTTAAACTCCATGCTAGATTACTTCTCATGATACATGTGCATTTTTCCCTATTAGTATAGTACTCATCATTCTGAAATAAAATAGTCTCTCCATAATATACTAGTCAAGAATCATTCATTTTTCACACTACATCACCAAAGGGAATGACTATTGACCAAATTTTATCTCGTAATTGGGGGGTCACTTTGTGATGGGTGCCGATCTGACTAGTCGAGGTTAGCCTAAGAAATATGACTCTCACCTTCCATTATCCAAGTACCCTCAATGTATATCGAACGGTTTTCCTCGCATCGTACCACTAGACCGAAGTCATAATGGGAGGTATATAACAGGGAACTGTTCATGTCCGTTGAGTTTATCGAATTCACTCATACATACTGTCCCCACGAGGTATATAGTGGGGGAATTCATGTACACTCAGGTATATCAACTGGCTTGTCCACATGTACCAATTTCCCTCGAAAGAAAGATGTATATCATGGAAGTCATGCTACAGGGGGGGAACCATTCCATTAACCCAACAAATGCATACCCTCATATAGGCGTCAAACCTAGGACGCTCATATTTAGTTTGTCATTTACTACCCGAAACTCTATCGAAATGACGGGTCGGTATGATGCCCAAATTTTGGCACAATTTCATTTTTTTCAAAACGGGACCCTGTCCATGAGCCTGGCAACAAGTCCGACCATATTTTACATATTTTTCAAACTCAATTTCTCCCAGGCTCGGGTCCCGTCTGACATTTCTTTGTATTTATGTCAACCTAATACAACTGAAAACATAATAACAAAAATAATCATGTCGTGACCCTTCTCTCGTTTTTCCTCCTTCCTTACCAAAAGTGTCAAAAATATTTTTTTCCTCTCTTTTACCAAAATACCAAAAACATTTTCCTTCCTTTTATCATAAATTTCAAAAACATTTTCCCTCCTTGTATCAAAATACCAAAAAAAAATTTGTTCTCCTTTTTCCCAAAAATATCAAAAATATTTTCCTCCTATGATAAAAAAAATTCTCTTATTTTTAAAAAATAAATTCGAATCATGTTCCTTTTCAGGATGATCATATACTCGACTCTGCCTGGCACCATATTGGATTTGGTTTTCCTTCAAATCACCCCAAGGCTCCATCAGTTCTCCCGCTACTTCCTCCAAATCCAAAATTTTTCTTCACCCTCTCTCCATGGAAAATGTAAACCCAATAGTGAATGTTCCGCATGGTTTGATGACGATCCTAATCCAACTTACTGCAAAGGCTGGCAACCTTCAAACCGAGGTTCATGAGATGAAGTGAAACTGGGTTCCTATTCCTGAACATACCGGGGTCCTCTTCCCTCTCACTATGGGTCTACCCGCACCTAAGCCTATTTGTGTCTTGGAAGAGTATCAACACGCTCCACGTTCCCCTCCTGCCAATGGGCCACCTCCAGCTCAGCTTCCTATGATGAGTATTGCCAATCCAAGGGCAAACCTAACCATGACCATTGATCCGAAGGAAGAAGAGTTGAACAAGTTCAAAGAGAACCTTAAGATGTTTACTAAGAAGTCTGACCAAGACTGAATCTCCAAAAACTACATGGATTACACCCATATGTCTCCCTACCCCAAAGCAAGGCTGCCAAAAAAGTTTAAGATGCCTAACAATGAGAAGTTAGGGGGTAGCGATTCCCCAATTATTCTCTTTCCACTACTTGCCCTGAGCAAGGAACATCTTAGTCGATGCGCTTGCTACCTTAGCCTCTATGGTCGACATTCTCGAGGGAAAAAAATGGCCCCCTTCGTAGTCCAAAAGCAATCCAAACTGACTCACTAATACCATATTGAACTCATCTTATAAGAATATCCTGATATGGCTGAATGCTGGTACAATGATATTTGGCGCCTCCTCAAGCATAGTAGGTACCCACAAGATTCTAACAAGAAAGACAGAGTAACCCTACATGACCTTGTTGCCCAGTACATTATCTGCGGTAAAGCACTGTTCAAGAGAAACATTGATGGAACCCACTTACACTATATCACAGGAGCTGGTATTAAAGAGATGAGATGATGCGGGAAATCCATGGTGGGGGACTATAGACCCCACATGAATGTATATATGATTTAAAAGAAGATCACCCGATATGGTTAATATTGGATTACCATGGTTCAAGACTACACTGCTTATGTTCGGAGATGTCTAAAAGGCCAATAATTTTCCAATCTCCATTACTTACCTCCGTGAGAATTGTACAACATGACATCTCCCTGGTTGTTTTTCACATGGGGCATTGATATCATAGGAAATGTTACACCTAAAGTATCCAATGTCCATAAATTCATCTTGGTTTCCATTAATTAATTCATCAAATGGATCAAAGCCGAGTCATACCCAGTTCTGAATGCCAAAAAGGTAGCCAATTTTATCTAGAAAAACATCATCTGTCGATTCGGGATCCCGCATGAGCTAGTATCAGATAACGGGTTACATTTTGAGGCAGAAGCCATGGAATTGGTTGACGAGTATGGGATCCAGAGGTATAAATATTCTACTTACCAACCTTAAACCAATAGTGAAATTGAATCCACTAATAAGACCCTCAAAGCAATCACAGTAACATGACCCGGAGTTACCGAGATTGGGCCAATCGGATCCCTTACGCCCTCTAAGGTTATCGCACTTCAGTTCGAGCCTCTACTAGGAATACCCCTTACTCTCTAGTATATGGCATGGAAACATTCATACCCATTAACATCGAAATACCTTTGCTACGCATCATGCTTGAAAGAAAAGTCAACTAAGAAGACTGGCATCATATCTGTTTTAACGAGTTGTCACTCTTAGATGAAATGAGACAAAAATCTCTATATCATATACAAGGGTAACATCATCAGATAACACGATCATTTTATAGGAGTAATCAACGATTTTGGTGTCTGAGAAGGGGATTTATCCCTTAAAGAAATCATAGAACTTGTCTGGGACCTTAGAGGAAAATTCAAGACGAGCTGGATTGGCCCCTACATCGTGAAAAAGATCCTATTTTGTGGCACCTCTATGCTCACCGACCTTGATGGAGAAGAGATGGCCCATCTAGTCAACCTGGACCATCTCAATAAAATCTATCCCTAGTTCAAAATCTCAGTGCGCTACAACTCTTCTCATTCCCCTTCTATTGTAAAAAAAATCTTCATTTCCCTTTACTCAGAACTATGTGGGATCTGATCCTCTAAAAAACTTTTTAAGAAACTCAGAAATTTTTTAAAACCCCCAGAGGTACTTAGCCAACTCATACGCTTCACATGGGCACGATTCCTTTCTTTTTTAGAAAATGTTATTCTTTTCTTATCCCCAAGAATGGCAGTTCATTTTATCATTTATATAAACAAAAGGATTATGTATGCCTTAGAGATTGGTGTAGATAATTCAAATGAAAACTCATCAAGAGGCGCAATAATAAAATTTAATTCATTTTTTATTTCATTTTGGGAAATCTGACACAATTATAGGATATAACAGCATAGGGAGTTAAACAACTACCCATGCCAACCTTACTATTCTAAAACCAAACCCAACTACTCCTAAACAACCTAGCCAAACAACCTCACCATTTTATTCCCATAAATTAAAATTAACCAAACACTTGAAAGCTTCACAAATGACACCAGCTTCAAAAAAGGCCCCACCTGTAACTGCCAGACGATCCAGCCCCATCATCATCTATATCCTGAGGCCCCTAAATTTCTCCTAGCTAAATAGAATGTCGAAGGAACTTCATGGAACGGTAAGTCTGGACTAGTCTAGGGAAAACCATTACGCCTCCCTCTACGTCTTCAAATATGGTAAACTATCTCTGCTTATCCTCCTCGGCCAATATCATACACACTAGCCTCCTCCACACCATTTTCATGTAATCCCCCAAAACGTGCCAAATCCTGCCAATAGATTGGGAAGAACGGGTCGATGATCGACGATTCTACCATAAAGAGACCAATCACATGCGTACGCCTTCCATCAAATCCTTCATAGGGAAGAAGTCCAGAATACGGGAAGGCACAATTTTTTCCCATCTAACTTGATGCGGGAGCTGCCAAGGAAAGTAGAAAGAGGTCTGATGGAGGCCAACCAACCGAACATACTGGTATTCCCCCCAGTTCCAAAATAGGCTGTATCTCCCCCACCAGGGCACTGACTAGTGCAAACATTGAGCCCGTGCTCCCCAGACTTGTTTTCCCAATTATCAATAGTTGGGCCAAAGCTAATGAAATAGTGAGTGAAGATATTTGGCACAACTACCAAGGGATATTTAGGGGGACAACCAAACATAATCTCTCAGATAGCCATATGAATAGCATAATTGGGATACCTCTTAAAAAATCATAACATGCTTCCCGCTAAAGATCTAGACTGTTCAAGGTCACTGGAAACATCACCGCCACAGGATTGGGACGATACAACATCCACGCAGTAATGTCAACAATTTGAGGTTCCCCTACACGGTCCCTGATCACCAGCACTAACTTTGAAGTTAATCCAAGGACAATGGCTCTTTCTTAACCCACATCATTGACATCCTACAGACGCACGGAATATAGCACAACCGGGGGGAGATCTTTTCTCCAGTAACAAATGACCGATCCACCGAGGGTGAGATGTGGAGAAGTCATGCTAACAGCTCCCGAGGAGAATGAGAGAACTCAAGCATGGCCACTGCCACATTGGGATTTACCCCTAGTATAGCAGAAAACTCCTCATAAGTTGGGTATACTTCATCTAAGACAAAACAAAAAACATGATCCTCGGGGTGCCAGAATTTTACCATCATTGTTAACATTTTCCATTCAATGGTTGGTTGCACCATAAGGAAACCCAGCATAGGTGGAAGGCGTCATAGTCTACATTGTACAAGGACATAGCCTCTAAATTCTCAAGGTAAGAGGCAAATTTATCACTTATGGGAAGAGCCATTTTGGAAGAACAAAAACACAAGAGAAAAATAAAGAAGATAAGGAAAAATAGGGATGGGTGAAGAAAAACCCTCCACCTTACCCCTTTTTATACTTGGAAAGCTTGTCTATAGACAAAGTTCCTGCAAAATTCGGATGAAACTCTACCCCATCAAGGATAAAGTATTTGAAGAAAGGGAAAATAAGCCTCATGGTGATTGTACTAGACATACCTGATTATAGGCAGGACAAGGGCTATGCCGAACGGCAACCCTCAATTTTTAAAAAATTCCCTTTTTCTTTTTTTGTCAAATTTAAAAGGTCAAAAAAAATAATTTGTATTCCAAAGGAAGTCATAATTGTTCCACTCTATTTTTACTCGTCATGTGTTAAAAATAAAAAAAAAATCTTTAAGTGATTTTAATCCTTTTTACGGTCTCAACAAACAAAGTAAAAAGTGCATATAGATTTAAAGCATGATAAACAAATAAAACCCCATTTATTTCAAGAATATGTGTTTTTCCATCACTACATTTTCTTTTGCAGAAAAGGAACAAAGAAAAACAACGGGATTCATCCTGAACCCCCCAAAAAACTCTCTCACGGTTTCTCTCCCTCTATATGATCCACTATCCAAGCAACGCGCTCCCTTACCCTAGCGACGAACTGAAGAGCCTACGCTACCAGATCCAGACCCCACCTCAGACAAAGAAGATGGCACAAAATAAGAAGGAACTCGGATCGACTCCCAAATATGAGCGGTTGCAGAAGCCACCCAATCTCGAATATCCCTTAGCCAGGTAATCGACACCCGGACGTGCTGCAAGAAAAATAAAAAAAGAGAAAATCAGTCAGTCTGAAGTAAAGAAAGAAATAAGAAAAGAAAAAAGATAAAGGATAAGGATATACCTATGGTTGGAGAACATGATAAGTCAATCCCAACACCTTCAGGTCCATCGCATTGGGGTGATACAACATATTCATCGATCCTCCCCCAGTCACTCTGATGTCGTAAGAGGGAGGAGTAAGCCGGAGAAACGAAACCTCTTACATCATTGCAACTGATGATGTCGACGCACCACTCACACTGTGGGTAGACCCAATTGTATGACTCATACCCTTGCCTAAAGATGTAGGAGGCATAAGCATATTCACCCCATCATAGATGCATGACGGCATCAGCCAGCTTGTCATGAAATCAAGAGAGTCGTAGGTCATCGTCGTGTCCATGTTTAGAGAATAAGGCTCACAGATCATCGTCACCACTCAGGCATCCTTCGACATCGCCTGCACCTACCTCATATATCTCGAGGGAATCGATGGTGGGACCACCACCTCATCCTCCACAATCTGATGGAATACTCTATCCCCCTAATACTAGGATTAACCAAACTTGTGCAACAACAGTTGGTGCATCTGCGCATTCCCTTCGGTCATCGCGTACACTGAATGGCCATCCTCTATGGATAAATGGTAACCTACATTTTTACCAAAATGAAGTCAATACTTGAACAAGGAAAATGTCAAAAAGAAAAACTCAAAAGGGAAAAAAAGAGATAACTAAATTGCTTGTCAAGTCATTTAAGACAAGGCGCACTGTTGCCAATAAAAGGGACTACCTCGACTGCTGGTTGGACTTTCGTCGCTGGTACATCCGGTAGAAGCCCCCCACTAACTCATCCTTCAAACCAACCAACACCCGATCACCTCATAGAACCACGTCTGTAAAAACACAAGGGTCAATAATTAAAAAAATCAAAAAGGAAATAAAGGAAAAATACCTCCAAAAGATATGTGGCTCATGTAAAAGTCTATCGATAGGACCTGCTGAAAGCATCCAAAGATGAATAAAGGGTATCTAAAGTTAGGCTACCCTAGTCAAAGAAAGGGATATTCAAAAATAGCCTCAAGTATGGTAGATTCAATAAGTGGACGACGTCGTCGCTCGACACCACCAAAAATCCTCCCAGCAGCAAAAGAATAAAATAATGAGCAATCTGACGAACCTGCAGCCCATTGGTCTTATCGATCTGTCGGCTAAAAAAAATCTCTAAGAAGAGATATGCAGATCGAGTACCTAGATATTATCTAGCCAACATCACCCAGTGCGACCTCCACCACTGTCTATGTCACCCTCAGTGTGTGATCCACCTCCATCTGGGTCCCCTCACAGTCTATCCCCCAGTGGCTTCTATACATTGATGGGAGTCATTTTCATCTCCCCAAATCAAAATGTATGGTGTGGGTAGTATACCACAACCTCTCCCCTAAATCACAAAGAACGATCATTGAACGAGGCGCCTCATATAATGCAGACGACAGACTACCAAAACAAGCTGAAAAAACCACCTAGTGCACTACCGGAGGAAGCCGCTCACACACGTCTCTAAATCCCATCGTCCTTCGAGAGCGAAGACACATCATATCAATGTCACTCTGTCAAAACAAAAGATTTTTTTGTCAAAAGTCAAAAGAAATAAAGAAAATGCAAAAAATAAATACGAAAAAGAATACCAAGAGTCATGTGATACTTATATAACAATCAGGGTTCCTCGCCCTGGATGATCGATGGTGCACATGCTTTTGCAAAAGAGTCTTATCCTTGGAT
Organism: Sambucus nigra; assembly: GCA_949130495.1. Taxonomy (NCBI): domain Eukaryota; kingdom Viridiplantae; phylum Streptophyta; class Magnoliopsida; order Dipsacales; family Adoxaceae; genus Sambucus; species Sambucus nigra. The sequence continues at coordinate 593,968,517 of OX422208.1, forward strand.
ATAGGCTCAAATAGATCAAAAGCATTCTCGTTTACCAATGCTAAAGGCACCCTGGCCCACCACTCCAAGTGCTCCCAATCATCCACACTTAGCCACACCATGTGTACCTCACTGCTTGAAAAATTCATCATTTTCTAAACTCAAAAGAGGAATGGACACATGAACGAATCGCAGAAGTGAGAAATAGAATATGAGAAACCTAGAAGCTGTCAAAAATGAGAAGATCATACCCCTTTTTATAGGAGGCTAGGGGGTATGCTGATCGGCATTCCCCTGACACAAGTCGAGTTGCACTGTCCCTTGCCCTTCCTTAAGTAGTCCAAAAGACCGTGCCACTGCCTTTTGGTAGCTCCCATAACCTGTCGATCGGCACCTCATAAAATTTCATACAAAAATTCCCAGAAACATTCCCGAACAATTCTTAAAATTACCAAATAAATATTAGTAAAGTTTTTCATGTAGAAAATTAGTTTTCAACTCTCCAAATCCCCATACAGATTAAATTAGCATTAAAAAAATCCTTACAATAGTGCATTCATTACCACTCCCCGGTGAAAACCTGGAAACTCCATCTTAAACAAAAAATCAAGTGCCAAGATATTTCCAAAGTCCCCTAACCGGAAATCTCTATCCAGCAGCATCTCCAAGAAACACATTCCCCAATGGAATCCAAAAATCCACAGAAATTAAAATGCTTCCCCAGAAGGGCTACGTAAACTTATTCCTAATCCATCAACATAATATTCAAATGAATATCTTCTCCTCAGTAGAGTCCCAAAAAGTAAAAACAAAAAAAAATTCCCAAAAGAGCTATTCGTTGCGCCCAGCTTAAGGTCCTCAAAATTGACCTCAACCCTTAGAATTGGTCGCTCCAACTTAAGGTCCTCATAATTAACCTCGATCCTTAGAATTGGTCACTCCAATTTAGGTTCCTCAGAATTGACCTCGGCCATCAGAATTTGTCTCTCCCCACTTAAGGTCCTCGGAATTAACCTTGACCCTCAGAATTGGTCGCCCTATCTTAAGGTCCTTAGAATTGACTTCGGTCTCAGAATTGGTCACTCCAAATTAAAGTCCTTGGAATTGACCTCGACCCTCAAAATTGGTTGTCCAAATTTTAGGTCCTTAGAATCCACCTCGACCCTCAGAATTGGTCTCTCCTAGTTAAGGTCCTTAGAATTGAGCTCGATCCTCAGAATTAGTCGCCCCTATATAAGGTCCTCGGAATTGAGCTTGACCCTTAGAATTGGTCCCCTCCTATTTAAGGTCCTCATAATTGACCTCGACCCTCAGAACTGGTCACCCCCACTTAAGGTCCTGAGAATTTACCTCGACCCTCGGAGTTGGTTAACCTCAGAATTGACCTCGACCTTCAGAATTGGTCGCTCCAACTTAAGGTCCTCAGAATTGACCTTGATCCTCAGAATTGGTCGCTCCCCACATAACGTCCCCAGAATTAACCTTGACCCTCAAAATTGGTCATTCCAACTTAATCTCCTTAGAATTGACCTCGTCCCTCAGAATTGGTCTCCTCTACTTAAGGTCCTCATAATTGAACTTGACCCTCAGAATCGGTCGCCCCAACTTAAGGTCCTTATAATTGACCTCAGCCCTCAGAATTGGTCATTCCCATTTAAGGTCCTGAGAATTGACCTCAACCCCCGGAATTAGTGACTCCCACTTAAAGTCCTCAGAATTGACCTCGACCCTCAGAATTGGTCGCTCTAACTTAAGGTTCCCATAATTGACCTCGACCCTCAGAATTGGTCACTCCCACTTAAGGTCCTCATAATGAACCTTGACCCTAATATTTGGTTCCTCCAACTTAGGTCCTCAAAATTGAGCTCGATCCTCAAAATTTTTCACCTCCAACTTAAGGTCCTCAGAATTGACATCAACCCTGAGAATTGCTCGCTCTAATTTATGGTCCTCAGAATTAACCTCGACCCTCCGAATTGGTCGCTCCATCTTAAGGTCCTCAGAATTGACCTCGACCATCATAATTGGTCGCCTCCATGTAAGGTCCTTAGAATTGGCCTCAACCCTTGGAATTGGTCACTCTCAATTTAAAGTCCTCAGAATTGACCTCGACCTTCATAAATGGCCACTCCAACTTAAGGTTTTTAGAATTGACCTCGACCCTCAGAATTGGTCACTCCAACTTAAGGTCCTTAGAATTGACCTCGACCCTTGGAATTGGTCGCTCCAAATTAAGGTCCTCAAAATGGACTCAACCCTCAGAATTGGTCGCTCCCAACTTAAGGTCCTTAGAATTAACCTCAACCTTCAGAATTGGTCACTCCAACTTAAGGTCCTCAGATTTGATCTTAACCTTCAAAATTGGTCGATCCCACTTATGGTCCTCAAATTGACCTCAACCTTTAGAATTTGTCGCTCCACTTAAGGTCCTCAGAATTGGCTTTGCCCCTCATAATTAGTCTCTCCCACTTAAGTTCCTCAGAATTGACCTCGACCATCTGAATTGGTCGCTCCAAGTTAAGATCCTCAGAATTGATCTCTACCCTCAAAATTGGTCCCTCCCACTTAAGGATCTCAGAATTGCCCTCGACCCTCAGAATTGGTTGCTCTCTATTTAAGGTACTCAGAATTGACCTCGACCTATAGAATTAATGGCTCTTATCTTTAGGTCCTTAGAACTGACCTCACCTCGCAGAAGAGGTCATCCACAGCATTAGCTTAGGTCCTTAGAAATGGCCTTGTCCCTCTCAATCGGTCATCCTCATCCTTTTAGGTTTGCATAATCGACCTCCTTCCCAAAACATCATATAGTGTCAATTCGACGGCTCTCACTTGTTCCAAGCACACCTGTCGAGGGTCTTGGTAGAAACCACATTTTAGGAGCCCCTAAGTCTCTCCTTAGGTCCCTAAAACCTCTCCATTTCATCATAAATACTAGGTCATACTCAAAGTATCGATCTAGAGGCCATTGGGTGCTCTTGAGCACCGTTTAACTCCTACCAACTCTATCTTTAGAGTAAAAGCTAAATGAATCTTTGAAGGTATCTAAATCCCCTTTCCAATGATCTATATTATTCACAAATTAGCCTTATGGTTCGGATGAATGAGCCATTTTATTAATAAAAATCAATTTGGAGGCCACCAGGCGCTCCTGAGCCCCGATTTGACCCTAACTAACCTCATTGTCAGAGTGAAGCTTAGTGAATCTTCTAAAGGAATAAAAACCCCTTTCCAACAGTCTGTACCGTGTATAAAATGTCATACTCATTCGTACAACCGATCTGTTTCCCCTCATAAATTGATCCGAAGACTATCGGGCACTCTCGATCTCCATTTAACCAAGGTCAACTCTTTATCTTCAATGAGACTAAATGAATATTAAAAGTTCAATGAATACCCTTTCCAATAGTCTGCCTCGTAGGCGAATCAGTATTATGGTACGGATGAATGACCCATTTTACTCCGAAAGGCCACTAAGTGATTCTAGGCCCCATTTGACCAAAGTCAACTCTCCTAACCGAGCAAAACTCTTCGGAACATCGTAGTAACTCGCATAACCTATCCAACAGTCTTCTCAGTGCACTATTTTGACTTACGATTTGGATGAAGGAACCATTATCGCTCGATGATCTCCAATTCGAAGGACTAATGGGTACTTTAAAGCCCCATTTGACCTAAAGTCAACCCCTTAACATGGGATTGGCCTAACGGACTCTTGAAGGTCTCTGAATTACCTTTCTAATAGTATTCCACATGTGCGATTTGAATTTACATATTTTATTATATGACCATTTTTCCAAAAAAATCTGCATGAGACTGTTGATTGGCAAGTTCATTAACATCTCATCCTTTATTAGTTATATTGCATATACTTTATTTTCTATAAAAAAAGGGCTAGGCTTATAAATTCCAATGGGATTATTCACCTCATTTTCTCCAAACTAAAATAACTTTCTTACACACACATATAATAAACCCCGCCCTTATGCTTCATGCCAACTACGTGGACTTTGATGCCTTTAATAGGCTACGTAGGAATTTCGGGCTAAATCCTAAGACTCGAGTCCAACTTTCTAATTTTCTAATTTTCCTATTTTCACATTTTTCCTATTTTTTATTTTATCTATATATTACTCTATATATCATACTTGAGATTCATAAATTCATTTTATTATCGTTTCATTATAACAATCAATATCTCGATAAGCACGCCTATTATATTTTCTAATTATCTTGGGTGCATTCCTTTGGATGACCTCACTCTATCTTTTTCATAATATGGGTCGAGTGATTTCGATCTCCATTTATGTATACACACACAAACACTTCACGGAGAAATTGAGGAAAGTAGTAACATAAGCCCATGAGAGACTAAAAGGGTGGGATGGGTGCCTAACATATTTTCATTTCGTAACTTAGCCCCCGAACCTCTGAACTATTGGATTTTTAAGCATCAGTTTGTCTTTGATGCCGCTCTCTCGAGGCGACGACATGTTCTTTTTCCTATTTTTTTTGGAAAATAGGCGAGCGACTCCATCTCTTTACATCACCTCATATCGACGATGGCCGAAGCGCTCCTAGGAAGAGGATGAGAGACCATCACTCCTTTCCCCAAGCGTGCGCGAGCATCAAGAACCACCCAAGATAGGAGGAAAGAGAAGAAGGAAGGGAAGGACATGACACCTATGTGGGTTAGGCAACCGGATTTGGAGGCGCTTAATGTTAGGCTTGTGGACTCTTGCATGCTTGCTCGTGATTCTTCTCATGCTATAACTAATAGTTGATTGTGTTAGCATGTTTTTCATACACTAGAATTTATGTTTCATGTTATATTTTATTGCTAGTTGTATGACGCTAGTGTCTTTTGTATTTTAATTTTCCATTTATTGTGTCTTATGGAAAAAAAAAATCCTTATCATTTGAGTCATTTTGAAAAATGTTTAAAAACTCAAAAGGAAAATTGGTTTATTTTGTGTAGTTTGGTTTTACACATTTTTTGTGGCATATCGGTGTGTTTAAATCCCACTCGTTCCATGTTTTTATGTGAATATGACATTGTATTATAGTTTACAATGTTTTGGATTGCTTTTAATCATGCCTGTATGGAGTTGTCCAAACTTGATTTACTAAATGAATTCACTTTGCATAAGCCTCCGCACACACTTACACAAGCTCTTTTGGATTTTAACTACCTATGTTGCATGAGATAAGTGAAGTGTTCTACTATTAATATTATCCTATACATATCTATTTGATTGGAGGATTTATGCATGTTAGAACCAATTCTTGAATGATTTTTTTATTTAAAAAATATAAGGTTGCAATGGAAGAGGGCTACGTTGGGAATAAATATCCTTTGCATGAAATTCCACCATTGGGAAGAGTCAAAAAAGAAAGAAAAATAATTACGAAGTCCATGTTTTGAAATTAATGCTTTAAATTTGGTATCCTCAAAAAAAGGAGAGAAAAAATTGAATATCTATTTTTGAGAGTGTTAAAAGTTGAAGATCAATGGGTTTGCACAGTGAGTCCTAGATAAGTTTAAATGTTTGATGCTATTTGTGGCCATCCCCGATCCTCTCCGCGGGCGGGCGCGTGAAGGAGGATCCTCGGGTCCCACGCGTCCCTCTCGGGAGCGCTTCGGCTGGTGTCGTTTGAGATGAGGTGTAAAAATTTAGAGAGATTTAGAGTCGCCAGTCTATTTTACTCAAAACAGACAAAAGAAAAAAGGGGAAGCCATCCCGAAGGACGGCATCCAAAGACATACTAGTGCATATGAAACCAAAATGATTCGAGAAGGGTTCGGAGGCTAAGTTACGAAATGGGAAGGTGTTAAAACCCACTCCTCCCTTTCGGTCTCTCATGGATGTTAGCTATTTTCCTTTTAATTTCCCCTTGATATGTGTGCATGTGTATATATATAGTGGAGATAGGAATCCTCGACTTGTATCATGGGAGAGATAAAGCGAGTCATCCGTAAGAAGGTATAAAAATAATATTAGAAAATAAGATTTACGTGATTACTCTTACATTGATCGTTATAATTGAACGATAATGCATATGGAGTAATATGTCGCTAAGAACAAGTATATAGAATATAAGAAAATTGGATTTAGAGAAGGTAGAAAATGAGAGAGAAAGTGAGAATAGGATTCGAGTTTTGGGTTTTACCCCGAGACGCCTACGTAGCCTATAAAGGCATCAAAGTCCACGTAGTTCACATACAAAACGAGGGGTGGGGTTTATCCCATAAATCCAAATGGGGGATCTCTTATTTATGAGTGTGTGCGTGTGTAGAAAAAGTGTTTTAGCTGTGAGAAAAGAGTGAGAAAAGTATGAGAATCCCTATTTGGAATTTATGAGCAAACCCTATTTTCTTTTTTGGGGGGTTTTATTTATATGAAAATAAGAGATGTGCAATAATACTAAATAAAAAGTATATTAGGATGTGTGAGATGAGATAATAAAAGTGCCAGGTAATAAAACAAGTTATTGTGAATTTAAGAGAATTTGGAGAGGAAGTGGAAAAAGTTGGACCTTCTTGAAGAACTTGAGCTTTCTCTTGAATGTTGGAGAGCAGCCCTTGCACTTGGCTGATGATGGATAGTGGCTAATTCACCAAGTTTGATGAAAAGGATGATGAAAAGTGGAAGTTAGAAAGGGATTTGGATGTTGAAATCGCGTTGTCTTTGAGAGAGGTTTTTGGGATTCGCTGAGAGCAATTTTTATCAGATCTGGGCTCCCTTTGCAAATGAGATGAAGGCCTCCTTTTATAGGCCCAGGTCACTGCCGATCAGCATAAACCTGGTCCTGCCTATCGGCAAGTTAGAAAGGGATTTGGATGTTGAAATCGCGTTGTCTTCGAGAGAGGTTTTTGGGATTCGCTGAGAGTGTTTTTTATCAGATCTGGTCTCCCTTTGCAAATGAGGTGAAGGCCTCCTTTTATAGGCCCAGGTCATTGTCGATCGGTATAGACCTAGTCCTTTGTATCGGCAATTGCCAATAGGTAGGGTCTTGAACCTACCATTTGGCAGTGTGTTTTAGGCCTTTTCAGAAAATTGGCTGCCGAGGGCAAACTGTTGGTCAGAATTGCGCATGGGGTAGATCGTTGGAAAGGTAATTCAGAGACCTTTGAAAGTCCCTTTGAACTGCTCCTGGGTTTGGGAGTTGACTTCGGGTCAAATATGGCTTGAAAGCATTTGCCGGTCCATTGGACGGGGAATTATTCAAACGCAAACAGATCGTTCGTCTGCATGTTAAGTCCAAATCGGGCACGGGGTGGACCGTTGGAAAGGTTAGGAGATGTACTTTGACATTCAAAAGAGTTTGGCCCGATTTGGGGAGTTGACTTTGGTCAATCGGGACCTGGAAGCATTTGGTGACCTCTTGGAGTCAAACGGATCATTCGTCCGCATGGTAAGTTGGAATCACGCATGGAGCGGACCATTGGAAAGGGGTTTGAGTTCCCTTTGAAGATTCATTTAGCCTCGGTTGAGCTGAACAGTTGACTTAGGTCAAATAGAGCCCGAGAGCGCGCCCAGTGGCCTCTAGATCAAATTTTGAACGCAAACGGATCGTCCGTCTGCATGGTAAGTCTGAATCGCGCACAGAGTTGACCATTAGAAAGGGGTTTCAGTGCCCTTCGAAGATTCATTTAGCCTCGATCGAGCATAAGAGTGTGACTTTTTGGTCAAACGGAGTTTGGGAGTGCCCGATGGCTTCTAGGTCAGTACTCGGGGTATGACCTGGGTTTGTAGTGATGAAGGGAGGTACTAGGGACCTAAGGAGAGTTAGGAGGTAACATAATGGGGTGTTTATAGAGCCCCTCGAGGAGTGAGTTTGGAACAAATGATAACTGTCGAATAGACACCATATGATGCTTTTGAGGGAGTATGACCGATTCAGAGGGTCGAGGCCGATTCTGAGGACCTGAGGGGTGTGATGGGGATGGTTTGAATGACGATCAAAGGTTTAGGTCTATTTTGAGGACCTGAAGTGATGCTGGAGGATGACCAATTTTGTGGGTCAAAGCCAAATCTATGGGCTTAAGTGATGAGGGTGACCAATTCTGTGAGTCAAAGCCAATTCTGTGGGCTTAGGGTGAAGATCTAATAATCGAGGTCAATTCTAACCTAAGAGTGGTGACGACCGAGGTCAACTTTGACCTAAGAGTGGTGACGACCGAGGACCGAGGTCAATTCTGACCTAACTCAGGTGACGATCCAAGACCGAGGTCAATTCTGACCTAAGAGTGGTGACAACCGAGGGCCGAGGTCAATTTTAATCTAACTCGGGTGACGATCCAAGAATGAGGTCAATTCTGACCTAAGAGTGGTGAGGACCGAGGTTAAGTCTGACCTAACTCAGGTGACAATCCGAGATCGAGGTCAATTATGACCTAAGAGTGGTGACGACCGAGGATTGAGGTCAATTCTGACCTAACTCAAGTGACGATCCAAGACCGAGGTCAATTCTGACCTAAGAATGGTGACAATTGAGGATCGAGGTCAATTCTGACCTAAGAGTGGTGACGATCCAAGACTGAGGTCAATTCTGACCTAAGAGTGGTGACGATCGAGGACCGAGGTCAATTCCGACCTAACTCAGGTGACGATCCAAAACCGAGGTCAATTCTGACCTAAGAGTGGTGAGGACCGAGGATCGAGGTCAATTCTGACCTAACTCAGGTGACGATCCAAGACCGAGGTCAATTCTGACCTAAGAGTGATGACGACCGAGGTCAATTCTGACCTAACTCAAGTGATGATCCAAAATTGAGGTCAATTCTGACCTAAGAGTGGTGACGACCGAGGACCGAGGTCAATTTTGACCTAACTCAGGTGACGATCCAAGACCGAGGTCAATTCTGACCTATGAGCGGATAAAGATTGGATTTTGATTATGCTGAAGAAAGTGCCTTGTGATTTTGATCTGAGCTGGGGGGCTGATAGTTGGGAAAGCTTTTGTTTCTTTAGGAGGCCTCACAAGGGGGAACAACCAATTTTTGTGCTGTAAAAACTCGGCTGGGGAAGTGATCAAGTTATCCTTAAAGATCCTCCGGGGCTTTGTCGGGAGGAGATTCACTTGTTTTTTGAGGATTTCACTGGGAAAGAGGGGTTCCGCTTGAGGGAATGTGAAATTTTCTCGGTGAAAACGTTCTAAATCCTTTCTGGGATTTTTAGGAATTTTCTGAGGATATTTTGGGATTTCTGGGAATTTTCTGTACGAAATTTAAGGGGGTGCCGGTCGGCATGGTATGAGGGGTGCCATTAGGCAGTGGCACAGACTTTTGGACTACCTCGAGAAGGTAAGGAGTCAGTAACGATCAGAATGGTTGGGGTCAGTGCCGATCGGTATGGCATTTGGCATCCTATATAAAGGGGGCGAATCCCTTCATTTTTTCACAGCTTTTTTGCTTTCTCTCTTTCTGCGATTTCTCTACAAATCTTTCTAGCATTTCTATCTTCAAGAAATGTCCACTTTTGTGACCACTGCAGTCCACAGGGAGTGGTTGACCTTGATAACTGGGCGAATGTGGAGTGGAGGGCCAGGGCGCCTCTTGCTTTAGGGAGTGAGAACTCCTTTGATGCGTTTGAGCCTATTGTGGATGAACGAACTTTGCTGCGGGAGTCATCGCATCATCTCTCTTCGATAGTGAATCCTGGTTGTTATGTAAGTAACTCGAACTTTGGTATTCCTTTCTTTTTGGTGATTTTTATTTCTTTCTTGACTTCCGATGATTTTTTTTTTCGTTTTTTCCAGTCTAATATTTCTTTGAAGAACATGCGCGCCCACGGGACGAAGGGGGTCAGGGATGTTTGGGAGCATCTCCCACCTATGGTGCGTTGGGTGATATCATCGGTGGGTTTTGGGAGGTTGGTATATGCGCTGGATGAGATGCATCATTCGATAGCGGTCCAATGCACTTTGGGGGAGAGGTGGGGGGATCTTGTTTTGATTTATGCCTGCTGGAGATTTTCAGGTGTCCTTTTATCCCGGGGGACAGCCATTCAGGATGCGAGGATGACTGGGGTGAACGCGCAGATGAGGAATTTTCTGGCGCGTGAGTTCAGACATTCCTGGTATCTCGAGGAGAGGGTGGTTTGCCAGATTGCTGAGGAGGAGGTGGTGGTGCCACCTGCACAGCCTCCTACGTCTATGAGGCGGGAGCGACTGTTGTCGGAGGATGCGAGGATCGCGATGATGATCGGTGAGTCCTACTTGTTAAACACTAATACAGCTGCGTTGTATGACTATATGGACTTTGTGACAAACTGGTTGATGGTGCCCAGCATATATGATGCCCTGCCTTTCCCTCCTGCGGGTTCGAGTCGGGCGGGGGGATCTTCCCACAGTGGTGGTGATCCGACGGCATCGGAGGCGGCGGCGACCTCAGAGGTTCCTTTTGTGCGATTGCATACGCTTTTATATAACATCCGATGGTCTAATGGAGGGATGGTGCCTATGCTGCATCGTCCTCATGCGATGGATCCAGAGGAGTTGGGTTTGACAGAGGAGGTCCTCCGACCTGCGGTATACCTTTATATTCTCCTCTTTCTTTCTTCTCTGTTTTGGTCATCTCTGCTTTGATACTGATTTTTCCTTTTTCTTGCAGCAAGTCCGAGTGTCGACTACCTGGCTAAGAGACATCAGAGACTGGATATCTTCGGCGACTTCCCATATTCGAGATGCGATTCCTGTTCCTTCTTGCTTGGTGCCATCTGCTTCGTCCGAAGAAGACTCTGGCTCGGGCAGTGGTGGTGCATCGTATCGCCGTAGAGGAAAGAGAGCATGTTGTAGGGGTGGAAGCACTTAGAGAGAAAGGTAGGAGAGAGAGAGAGAGAGAGAGAGAGAGAGAGAGAGAGAATGTGGGTTTGGGCTGAGTCCCATTGTTTTTGCTTTTTCTTTTTATTTCCTGCAAAATTGATGTAACACAGAAAATAAATAGATGCAATGCAATGGAGTTTTTTATTATCTTTTATTAATGATGAATTAATGCATGCACATGCACTTTTTACTTTGCTGTTGAGACCGTAAAAAGGAGTGTTTTTGGAATTTTTGAAGAAGAGTTTTTAATTACAAGGGGAAATTATATAAGGAGGAAAAGGGATTTTGAAATTCTGTTGAGAATATCAATTTATTTTTATTGAGTTTTCTAATTTGACAAAAGAGGAAAAAAAGGAAATTTCTAAAAATGGGGGGTTGCTGATCGACAAGCACCCTGTCCTGCCTATCGACAGTTCAGTCCAGTTCCATCAATTCAAAGCTTTGAATGGTACCCTCATCAGCCTTTTCTATTTTGTGGAGTAGGATTCCCTTTGATTTCTGCAGGGATTATGTCTCTTGTGAGGGTTCTCATGTATAAAAAGGAGTAAGGATGGAGTGTTTTCATCACACCTTCGCAATCTTACTTACTTGCCCACTATTTCTTAGTCTTGCAAGATGGCTCTCCCTCGTATCATTGAGTTTTCTAGCTACCTCGTCGACTATGATGGTTTCAACATGCATCGAGTCTCCTTATGGTGCAATCGGCCTATTGAGTGGAACATGCTAATGGCGGTAGTACAATTCTGGTACCCCGAAGACCATGTATTTCGCTTTGGGTTGGATGAAGTTTGTCCTACCTACGAGGAATTTTCTGCCATGTTGGGAATAAATCCCAGTATTGCTGCGACTTTGCCCAAATTTTCTCGTTCTCCCAGGGATTTGTTGGTCGAGCTTCTTCATATTTCGCCTTCGGCGGCCAGATCACTGGTTACTGAAGGAATGATCTCCCTCTCGGCAGTGCTGCAGCCCATGCATTTACGGGAAGTAGGTGATGCTGGCTATGCTGGGGTTGTTGCACTGGGCCTGGTTTCAAAACTATTGCTGGTTACTCAGGAACTGCTGGTGGACCCGCAACTTACAGGCATTACTTTATGGATATCATATCGTCGCAATCCTGCGGCGGTGATACTAGCCGAGATACTGAATGGTATGGATGCCTGGCGAGAAGGTCGTTCTGACTTCCTGAGGGGTAGCCCCGTGATGCTGTTCATGTGGTTGTCTGAAAGACTTCGCCTGGTGACTCCTCCAGAATATCCTTTATCGGTTGTACCCAACTTCTTTTCGCATCACTTCTTCTATGTTGGCTTGGATATTGCAAGCTGGGAGAATTAGTTTTTGGAGCATGGGGCTCGGAATTTGTACTGGTCAGTGCCTTGGTGGGGGAAGTTTCTTCCTGTCCTGGAGCAAGGAGAGTACTCATATGTGCGGCTGGTTGGTCTCAGAAAGACCTCTTTCTATTTCCCTTAGCGGCTTCTGAGCCAATTTGGTTGGGCATAGGTCGTGCCACCTCGGACACTAAATTTCTTTCCGATAGATGTTTTGATCGAGCGCCTACTTCTGTTGCTTGGATCTCTGTGGGAGAATCGATGTCCGTCGACCCGTCCCTCTCAGTCTGTCGGGAGAGTTTGGAATGTCCCTGTGGACTATATGAAGTGGTTGTGGAGGAGAGTAGTCATCAAGATGTTGGCAGTGGAGACTAGACAAAGGTGGTTTATTTTATTTAACACCATGGAAGGGGGTGTTGTGATTTCTTCGAAGCTAGTTCAGGCTTATCGGTCCATGGAGTGTTTACAGAACTCTATTCAGGCGAGGGAAATTTGGGTACCCCAAGATGTAGATGATGAGGGTGAAGGCTCCTCTGGTAGCTGTGGGTAGGACTCTTTGAGAGTTTAGATGAGTGGATTTTATTTGTCTTTTTATGGCAGTAGGGGGAAGGTAGTTATCCGTTCCTTTTCTTATGTAATATATGCCGTAATTTCTTGTTAATGAAATAAGCAAGTTTCTGATCATCCAGCTATGCCTTTCGATGAATTTTGTAATTTTTAATTATGTATACCGATTGCTAAGGCATACATAATCCTTTTGTTCAAGTATTTATTAGAATGAACTGCCATTCTCGGAGATAAGAAAAGAATAGTATTTTGTGAAAAAGAAAGGGTTGTGCTCCTGTAAGATGTATGAGCTGCCTACGTACCTCTGGGGATTTTGAAAATTCTTAATTTTTCTTGGAATATGGTTTTTTTTACAGAGGATCAACCCCACGTAGTTCTGGTTAGAGGGAAATGAAGAGAGTTTTTTTTTTCTCTTTTTAGAATAGAAGGGAGATGAGAAGAGTCGTAGCGCGCCGAGATTCCAGATTAGGGGTAGAATTTCTTGAGACGGTCCAGGTTGATAGGACGAGCCATCACTTCTCCATCTAGGTCAGTGAGCATGATGGCACCGCCGGATAAGATTTTCTTCACAATGTAGGGACAACTTTAATGGGGCTTGAATTTCCCTCTGGGGTCCCAAATGGGTTCTATTATCTCCTTGAGGGCTAAATCCCCCTCCTGGACACCGCGGTCTTTGACTCTCTTGTTGAATGATCGCCTATTCGGTGATGGTACCCCTGTATGTGCTAAAGAGCTTTCAATATCCTTTCATCTAGGAGGGTCAGTTCGTCTAGATGGCTTTGGCACCAGTCCTCTTTGCTAGCTTTGCTTTCGAGCATGATGCGTAGTGAGGGTATTTCCATATCCATAGGTAGGACAGCCTCCATGTCGTAGACCAGATTGTAAGGGGTAGCCCAGTAAAGGTTCGTATTGAGGTTCGATAGCCCCAGAGGGTGTACGGGATCCGATCGGCCCAATCCCTATAGATTTCGGTCATCTTGCTGATGATGGCTTTGAGGTTCTTATTGGCGGCTTCAACTGCACCATTGGTCTGAGGTCGGTAGGGAGATGATTTATGTCTCTGAATCCCGTACTCGTTAACTACTTCTGTGACTTCTGCTTCGAAGTGCAACCTGTTATCTGACACTAACTCGTGCGGGACCCCATATCGGCAGATGATATTTTTCTTGACGAATTTGGCCACTTTCTTGGCGTTCAATACTACGTATGACTCAGCTTCGACCCATTTGGTGAAGTAATCAATGGAAACTAGGATGAATTCATGTACGTTTGAAGCCTTTGGTGTAACCTTCCCTATGATGTCGACACCCCAGGTAGAGAACGGCCAGGGAGAGGTGGTGCGCTCTAAATAAAGCTTGTGATTCAAGTGCAAATCTATCGCAACAAGTAATATCCGGTGAGTACGGAATCGTGATCCGCAGGGATTGAAACACTCCTAAGAGAACAGGATTAGGTTAAAGGGATTCTCTAAACTTCACTGTTGATACCAAAATTATTATGCTGATGTGGACGAATAATAAGAAGACACGTGTCAATCTACGTGGCACAATAGCAACGACGAAGATCATTCCCCCGACCAACATACTCACTCCGAGCAATAGGTGTACTTCGAGGAACACCAGTCTTTCGAGGAACACCAGCCCTCCGAGGAACTCCAGTGCTCCGAGGAACTCTTGGACGATGAGCAACTAAGGCGGTTCGAGCTGCATCTCGACCACAGCATTAATTGCCAGATAATCAATAGTTCAACTATTCATTGAATGCTTATCATCTTGACGCACACGCTTGAAGAGCATTAAATGAGTTACCCTTTCATATGTATATCATTTAATGTATCACCCTTTCATGTACAGCCTAAGGGCTATAAATACCTTGTATCACCCTCATTCAAAGAGGGGAATTTCTTGATAGAACTTGTAATCGAGAATTCCCAAAACACTCAGAAATAACATAACAGTGGACGTAGGCCATTCTTATAAGGCTGAACCACTTTAAAATTCTTTGTCTTATTTATTTATATGTGATTGAATAATTAGAGCGATCTTATTTTTTACATCAACAGATTGGCGCCGTCTGTGGGAAACGGTTATTATTATCATTTTTCACCGAAAATCATTCATCATCAATGGCAGATAACCCGGAATCCAACAATCGAAATGCTGGAAATGCTGGAAATCCTCCAAATCCCTCTGCACCACCAGATCTGGCTGGGATTATGACGAATCTGGCTCAAGGACAAACCGCCATGCAGGAAATAATGAGGCAACTCATACAGACCCTTCATGGAGGTGCACCTGCATGTTCAGGACAACGAAGTGGTCAGAGGTAAACTTATTTACTTGCTTCACGATCCAGGCGTACTGAGTCATATCGTAATGAGGAATTTGATGATTTTTCTTATCAACCTGGGCGAACTTCGTCAATAAGGGCTACAGATACTGATCAACGTATCACTCTCTCTCCAGAAAGACCCAGTGCCTTGGAAAGACTGAGTAGGGTGTCTCCTTTTAGTCGATTAGGACCTAGGAGGAATAGTAGTCCACCTAAGACCATGTCGAGGAGTTTTCGACGACCATCAGATCTAAGAGAAGGATCAACACAATCACGACTAGTTGCTCGTCAAGATAAATCTCAGGAGGCTACTTCAGAACAATCAATTGCTCGAACTAATAGGCCCGAGGAGGGAAATGATGCGTGGAAAGGTTCCATTCAGCGGTTGGAGGATAGATTGGGTGAAATGGCTAAGGCAAAGAATCCCCTACAACGAACTTTTGTTCGAGGGACACCTTTTGTACAGGCCATTGTGGATTTTCCTACACCGTCGAAATTTAAAGCGCCCATGGTGACCCCCAAGTATGATGGAAAGACATATCCTATTCTACACATAGAGCAATATCAGGTTGTTGTCGACATCTATGTTGTCCCCGACGAGATGAGATGTAGAGCATTCTCTGGAACTCTTACTAGATCTGCCCAAATATGGTACAACAATCTTCCTCGGGGAAATATTTCAACTTTCTTTCAGTTGGATGAGTTGTTTATTGGTAATTTCTGTTTTGGAGCAAAGCCAGTAAAAAGAGTAGCACACTTGTTAAGTGTTAGACAAAAATCTGGTGAGAGTACTAGAGATTACATAACTCGTTTCAATAACGAGAAGCTGGAAGTCATAGATTATGAAGAAAAGACATCAATCACCGCCTTGATGAGTGGGTTGTTGCCTAATAAGTTGTATTACACTTTGGCCAAAGATCCACCTACAACTATGTCAGAGTTGATGGCAAAAGCGGCCAAAATCCTGAATGTCGAGGAGGCTGTGGTTGCAAAGAAGAATATGGATAAAGAAACCAAGGTGAAAGTCGACAAATCTAAGAAGAAATAGCATAAGGACAATGGTGGTGACAAGCATTCCAAGAATAATAGGTCGTCATGGGAAGTTCTTAAAAAATTCGATAATTATACTCCTTTGAAAATGGGTATTAATCATGTCTTGGAAGAAATCAAGAATAACGAGGAAGTAAAGTGGTCGAAGAAACTGAGGTCAGACCCTGACTCGAGGAACAAGGAGAAATATTGCGAGTTCCATAAAGATCATGGTCATATGACCAAAAATTGTATAGCTCTTCAGAACGAGATTGAGACACTCATCCGAAGAGGAAAGCTAGCAAAGTATGTTGATTGGGGAGGTGAAAAAGGGAATAATGACCGAACTAGGGAGAGGTCTAGATCTCCTCGTCGAGCAGAGGAGAAAAAGAAGAGAGAACATGAAGATGATCCATATTATGACCCCGATCTTCCCAAGAAACCAAGACATCCAGAACGAGAGGTATTTTCGATATGCTTTGGATCATTTGATTGTAATATCATTACAGGAGGAGATGCAAGAGGAGGAGACCTTACTGCAGAAAGAAAATCTTACCTCGGTGAGGCTCAGGCTTGCTCATACATTCAACGGATAAATTTGGCTGAGGAGGATCGCCCGAGGAAGGTAAACAAAGAGAAGCTGGTCATTGGCTTTTCAAAAAATGACCTGGCAGGTGTTCTTTACCCTCACGACGACCCTTTGGTGATCAAAATGAGGATGAAAGAAGTATTAATTTCAAGGGTGCTGGTAGATCATGGTAGTTCGGCCGACATCATATACTATTCATGCATTGACAGTTTAAATTTGAAATTATCTCAGTTGGAACCTTATCACAGACCTCTATTGGGTTTTGCTAGCGAAAAAGTTTTTCCACTTAGGACGATCAAGTTGGATATATTCATTGGAACTTGGCCTGCTTGTCGAATAGAAAGAATACGCTTCTTTGTGATGGATAAGAATGTGCAATCAGCTTACAACATCATCATGGGACGAGTTGGTTTGAAGAAGTTCGAAGCAGTTCCGTCTACAGTACATCAGTGTTTAAAATTCCCTACAAATTTTGGAGTGGGAGTTGTGAAAGGTGATCAGAAAGTAGCTCGGGAATGCTATTATTCATCTGCCGAGCAAGAGGAGCTTGAAGAGTCAAGGAAAAAGACTACTACCTACCAGGTGGAGGAAGGTACAAAAATTGAAACACTCGATCCTAGAGATGAATCCCAACTTGTAAAAGGACATGTGGTGGAATCTACAGAAAATGTTATTCTGGACGACGAACACCCTGAACGAGTAACCCAGATAGGTTCATCGTTGGATGTTTCAATAAAACAGGAGTTGATAACTTTTTTGAGAAATAGAAAGAAAACTTTTGCATGGAGTCATGAGGACATGCCAGGAATAGATCCGAACTTCTTATGTCATGAGCTCAATGCGAATAAGGAGATTAAGCCTGTAAAGCAGAGAAGAAGAGTGTTTAGTCCCGAGAAGAATCAAGCCATACAAGAGGAGGTCGAGAAACTCCAGAAAGCCCAATTCATTGAAGATGTGAAATATCCAGACTGGTTAGCAAATGTGGTGATGGTAAAGAAGAAAAATAATAAATGGAGAATATGTGTTGATTTCACCGATCTTAACAAGGCATGCCCAAAGGATCACTTTCCATTGCCCAGAATTGACCAACTAATGGATGCTACCTCGGGACACGAGTTGCTCAGCTTCATGGACGCTTACTCTGGATACAACCAGATCAAAATGAAACCTAAAGACAGGGAAAGCACTTCTTTTATTACCCCTAGGGGAACTTATTGTTATAATGTTATGCCTTTTGGTTTGAAAAATGCTGGAGCGACATACCAGCGACTGATGAACAAGGTTTTTTCCAAACAAATCAGTTGCAATATGGAGGTCAATGTCGACGATATGCTGGCAAAGAGAAAGAAAGCTGCTGATCATCTAGTTGACTTAGGTCAGACCTTTGATCAACTGGATAAATACCAAATGAAGCTCAACCCGACAAAGTGCACCTTTTGAGTACGAGAAGGAATGTTCCTCGGGTACATCGTCAACCAGCGAGGCATTGAGGCAAATCCAGAAAAGATCAAAGCTCTTTTAGGGTTGCGATCTCCAACGACGAAGAAAGAGGTGCAGAGTCTTACAGGACGAGTTGCAGCGCTCAACAGATTTGTATCCCGAGCAACTGATAGATGCCTCCCATTCTTCAAAACACTTCGAAAAACTTTCGAGTGGAATGATGAATGTGAAAAAGCCTTTCAAGACTTGAAGAAATATCTGGGAGCACCTCCACTGTTGTCCAGGCCTGTAATGGGAGAAAAGTTGTACTTGTACCTGGCAGTATCAGAGAATGCAATCAGCTCGGCATTGATCAGAATGGAGAATGGAATCCAGTAGCCAATTTATTACACAAGTAAGGCTTTCTGAGGTGCAGAGATCAGGTACCCGAAGCTGGAAAAATTGGCATTGGCATTAATTGAAGCAAGTAGAAGAATGAAGCCTTATTTCCAGGCCCATACCATCGTCGTATATACCGACATGCCATTGAGACAAGCCCTTCATAAGCCAGAAAAATCAGGAAGACTGATGTATTGGGCAATAGAGCTCGGTGAATATGATATTGTGTATGAACCCAGATCATCATTAAAAGGGCAGGCTATAGCAGACTTTATAGAAGAATTTACATATCCTGATACCTCCGAGGAGCAAAAGTTGCTCGCTGACCAACCTGTTGATGTTACAGGATCAACAGACATAAGTCCAGATCAACTCCGGTTGGTAAAAAGGATTGTGGATGTAGAAAGATCATCAAATTCAAACCTAGACCAACTCCGGTTGGTAAAAGGGCGAGAAGATATAGTCGACGAAGAATGAAAAATACCAGGGGAGGATGAAAGGAAATAACAGATATTTCACCGAGGAACTCTATCAGATAAGAAATTTGAAGACGAGTTACCTACATGGAGATTTTATGTAGATGGGTCATCTTGCACAACAGGTTGTGGGGCGGGGATTGTTTTGAACACCCCAGACGAGATTGACGTGGAATATGCCTTACGATTCCAATTCAAAGCTTCCAATAATGAGGCTGAGTATGAAGCCTCGATAGCAGGTCTTAATTTAGCAAAGATTATGGAAGCGCAATAAGTGATGGTATTCAGTGATTCTCAATTAATTATGAATCAGATGATGGGAACGTATGCAGTTAAAGGAGAATTAATGGTCAAGTATTATGCAAAGGCGATGGAGTTATTGGCAGAATTTGATGCCATTCAGTTGATCAGAATACCAAGAACGGAGAATGCACAAGCAGACGCATTGGCCCGACTAGCATCAGCTACTCGTACTGAGTTGCGAAGAACGATACCAATTGAGGTGTTAGAAAGTCGAAGCATAGATGAAGACCTGACGATGAATATTATTACTCTTGATTTAGGACCATCTTGGATGGATCCCATCAGGGCATATGTCGAAGAAGGAGAATTACCGGAGGATAAGATCCCTGCCAAGAAATTGAAGTTTAAAGTTGCTCGATATGTACTAACTAATGGTGTTTTGTATAGATGAGGAATTATGGAAGGTTTGCAAAGATGTGTACATCCCTCCGAGGTGAAAGAATTGATTGAAGAGATCCATGAAGGGTCTTGTGGAGCCCATGTAGCAAGTCGGACACTGCTGCAAAGGGTGATGACGCAGGGATACTACTGGCCAACGATGAGGGATGATTGTATAGCCTATGCTAAGAGATGTGATAAATGCCAACGTTTTTCCTCCGTCCGACGAACTCCACAAGAATTGTTGACACCCATATGAAGCCCTTATACTTTTGACTCATTTGAGTCTAGACTGTATAAGAGCTCATCTAGTTTGGAAATAGTGACAAAATAGTGTCTATCCTAGAAACCAAAGAGCTTCAGAGATTGGGTTGCTTCTTCTTCCATACATCTTATGATGATCCTAAGACTATAGCCATCACTCACACACTTAGAATTTGATTCTTGCATATCATATTGCACCCTTATGTGTATTAATGTGGTGAGTGTGTTCTAATCCCTCAATTTGATTTTTAATAATTTTTTGGGAATTTTAAACATATTTTAAACAAAGTTTTATTTAATTAAAACTTGATTTAAAAAGTTTTGGGGTTAATATCTAAATATGTATTGTTGTGTTTATTGGCCTAAAGTTACTCTGGGTAGAAACCGAAAGCGCTAGAGACTCTAGGGTTGGCTTTGTAATTAATTTGAGACGCGCGTTTACATTCGTCCTCAGGCCAACACTTGTTGTTCTCTGATTGGCCCTAGGTGTGTTTCTTTACAGAGACATACCATCGCTTGTTATCAGCCCTTGGATCAACCCTTATCGATGGCCTGCATGTCTTTTGAGTGAATCCCCGTGTAAACCCTTAAGCCAATCACAGCCTGTTTAATCCACCGCCTGTTGTGAGCCCTTGGATTGCAGTCAAAGGAGCTTGACTCAATCTCAGCCATTGTTTTTGAACGATGCTCTGGAATCTTCCTCTCTTCCTATTTAAAGGCCTCCCATCTCAGCCTTCGAAAGCTTTTGCCACTTTGAGTTTTCTCAGAAAAAGAATAGAGAAAGAAGAGAGAGAGAAGATAGAGAGAGAAGTTAGAGAGAGAAACCAGACCCAAGTTAGAAACCCTAACTTCGTCCAAATACTTCTCAAGCCCAAACTACTTACCTCTCCAGAAAAAAAACACCATAACCAAATAAACACCATCCTTAGTGTTTTCTTGGGTTTATGAGAGTTATGGTTAAGAGATCTTGGGTTGCTGAAATCCTTGTGTTCATAAATCTTATTTCCAACTTAGACATAGACTCAGATCTTGTTTCTGGTTCAATAGAAATCATAGATCTGTAGTTTTGCATGTCATAATACACTTAGTTGCATTTATTTCTCATCTTGAGAATTTCGTTGTTGATTGTTTTCTGTTAAAACATTTTCTTACTTCAGAATCAACAACCGATATTTTTCTATTTCTGTTTTTACAAAACTTAACCTGACCTAGTTGGATTCGCACTTGGAGGGTTCTCAATCTCCATAATATTTTCAAAAGTGATTGAGAAAGGTCTTGACCGATTTCTTAAGCAAGATCTCCGTGGAATCTGGGTTATTTTTGAAAGGTCAAAAAGGTTCTTGGTTTTGTAAGAAAGAAAAATAACAAACTCACTGCATATAGACTTTATATGTGATTTGTTAGGATTGTCTGTAACTAATAAGTGTGTGTGTGTGCATGCATGTGTTTTAGCACACGATTCACAAACATCCTCACACTACAAACACTGAAAGTGTTGGCTATAAGATTTGGTGAACATAAGTCGACGTAAAGTGCTGAAACAAAGAAGAGTTGATAAAATGAGAGGACTACATCAACAAACAAGATCTGCAGAAAAGTTAAGGACGCCAGAGGGTATAATCCTAAACTTGTATAGATTTGTTTTTGTGTGCATGTTAGTTAAATAGGTTGTAACTCACATATTTGTTTTAGTGATTGTTTTTGTTTTACTCCGTAGAGGGAGTCGTGGATGTTTCCTCAAGGTTGAGGTTTTACCACGTTAAAAATCCCGAGTATTAATATTTCTACATCTTCTCATCTCATTCTGATGTGTGCTGAGTTTAAAACATTTTAAACTGTTTACTAAAACTTGTTATCAAATCTTGTCCATATCTCGTACATATTTTTTGTTAACACATCTTGTGTTCAAAATTGTTTTGATTTAAGTAAAGAGTTTCTTCAACAAACTTTCGGAGTTGCTTAAATAGTTTATTTTCATAAACGGCTTTGGCAACGCTATTTCACCATAACCTCCCCTTGTCCATTTACCATATGGGGAATTGATTTGGTTGGACCATTGCCAACGACCCGAGGAAGATTCAAGTACCTCGTCCTCGCAGTGGATTATTTTACTAAGTGGGTAGAAGATGAGCCTCTGATTGATATGACATACGAGAAGGTGTACCAATTCGTTTGGAAGAACATCATCTGCCGATATGGTCTCCCTCATGCCTTCATCACAGACCATGGAACACAATTTGATAACGAGGAGTTTTCCGCCTATTGTCATCAGTCAAACATTTTGAAGGTTCATTCAGGCCATCCTCAAAGCAATGGGCAGACTGAAGTGACGAACAGAACATTATTAAATGGTTTGAAGAAGAGGCTAAGTGAGGATAAAGTTAATTGGATTAATGAGCTACAGTCAGTATTGTGGGCTTACCGAACAACTCCCCGAGCAGCGACTGGAGAATCACCATATATGCTGGCATTTGGAAGTGAGGCTATAATACCTGCCGAGTTGGATCTTCCAACACACAGAGTGCGGAATTTCAATTCCCCAGTCAGTGACCTGATGAGGAGATTAGATTTGTACATGCTCGAGGAAGTTAGAGAAGAGGCAGCCATTGGGAATGCTGCTTAACAACAGCGAACAGCCCTGTTCTACAACAAGAGGGTGAAAAAATACGACTTAAAAGAAGGAGATTATGTGCTAAAGAAGGTAATCCAGAAGCACAATAAGTTGGAAGCAAACTGGCATGGACCTTACCGAGTTACTGCAGTTGTCCGACCAGGAACTTACCGAATAGTAACTCTAGAAGGAGAGGAATTTAAGAATGCATGGAATGCTGAACACCTACGCAAGTATTATCAGTGATGTAAAGTAGTTCCATCAATATGAATAAAATGATGATATTTCACAATCTCCTCTCCTTTTATTGAAAGTTTTTCGGGGAATACTAGTGTGTTTAACACTACACTGCTCGGTACGCAACGCAACATGATAGTTCAAACCCACGACCAACTCCGGTTGGTAAAAGGGCGAGAATAAACTATACTCCTTTGGTTAGGAGGCGTACACTTGCGTGACCAACTCAGGTTGGTAAAAGAGCTTGTGGACACAATAGTTCAAACCCACGACCAACTCCGGTTGGTAAAAGGGCAAGAACACGATATTCCTGAAATACCAACTCCGGTTGGTTAGGAACTCATACTCCTTTGGTTAGGAGGCGTACACTAGCGTGACCAACTCAGGTTGGAAAAGAACTAGTGGACATGATAGTTCGAACTCAGACCAACTACGGTTGGTAAAAGAGCAAGAACACAAGATGATCGACGAAAGGCCAATCTCGATTGGTTAGGAAACAAAATATGCTCTCAAATGCCAACTTATGTTGGTCGAGAAGTAAGATATTATCTCAAATGCCAACTTATGTTGGTCGGGAAGTAAGTTTATTACATAAAAGTTCCTCGAAGAACAAATATTTCAAACTGAACCAAGTATAGTTGGTCGGGGGTAAAAACCCACTAATTGTAGTTGGTCGACGAGGAAAAATCATCGACCTTGGTTGGTCGGGCACATTTTATGAAAAAGACAAAAATTTACCAAGTATAGCTGGTCGGGGATAAAAACTCTCACTAACTATAATTGGTCGACAAGCACAATTTAACCATACAATATTATTATCTTTTTAACAGATACATATGCATAAATATAACGTGTTGACAAGCACAAAACAATAGCAATACAGATTTGCAAAACAGAAAATGAAAGTCTTTCATTAAAACTCAAAATAAATTACAAGTTACATATGTGTACTAACTGTTATATCAAAAATTCCTATTCTATTGGTTTTTTCCCCTCAGTTTTTTATACAGGTTCCTCGCCAGCAGGCGGATCATTTAAAGTCTGAGGAGAATTAATGAAGTTCAAGTCCTTCAGCATCCTGACGTTCATCACAGAAGGTCGATCTAGGAGATGCTCAGGACGAGATACCTCAAACTGAGAATGCAAACTATAGTCACCATGGTATTTAGCAAGTAAGCTCCGAGGAATGGCACGAGCTGGGATCCATTCCATTTCCAAATTGAACGGTGGCATAGGCAAATCAAGCAATCCAAGATCATAGTAGTCCCATAAATAGTGTCCCTGCTCGAGTTTCAACACACATAAGGCATTCAGCCAGCCTTGTTTGTAGCCCTCATTATTGGCATTCTGGATTCGAGCATCTAAATGGAATAGCGCCTCGTTATATCCAGCCATCCAAAACTCCCTGGGTTGTTTATGGAATTGGAATGTTAACCTCTCAAGTTTCTCATGAAGATTCTGGATGATAAGTTTATAAGTCTCCAACACAGATTATTTTGTAGAGATTTCTAGTTACAAGTCTCTAACTTTCTTGGACAATTCAGACAAAGCCCGATCTTTTGCATTCAATTGGTACGCTTGAGTTTCCAATGTTTACAGAGTACGTGCTTCTTCAATACTACGACGAGGAGTTCTTAATCAAACCCGAGCAGGTGGAGTACTTCGTTCCTTGACAACATCCTAGACAACTCTTCCTCGCCCACGAGAACCTCTTCCTCGTCCCCGAGTAGAAGTAGAAGTACCAGACCTTCTCAGGATATCCAAATCTTGCATTAATTTGGCATTCTCAACCTCTAAGAAGGAAAATCTCTCGTTAGTCACTGGGATTACAGCTGTTGAAGAAGATGCCGCAGACTTATACTGTGCCAGCTCTTTCTGCAAATTGTTATTTTCTTGCTCTAGCAGCTCGGCAATCTGTCTACAAGCTTCAACTTCACCCTTTAGGGTTCTCTCCCTGACATCGTACCTAGCAAGGATCTTTTTGTGGCCTGTCTCGGCAGAAAGCTGTTGATACCTCTTTTCATACCCCTCGTGCAGAAGGGCAGTTGATTCTTTGTACTGAGTCTGAAGATCTTCTAGAGTATATTGAAGCTCCTCGATCATGTCATAGTAAGCCACGTTATTGGCCACAGCTCGATCAAGTAAGCCCTTCAGGTATTGATAAGCTTCTACTGCCTGCTCTGAAGCATCATGACCAAGGATGTCAACAACTTCTGATACACTCAATTCTGTGTGACCAGCCTTATAATATTCATGGCATTGCTGCATCAACTTTGTATCATTGACAGATAATAATTCCATTCTAGCCACAAACTAGTAAAGAAGAGAAGGCAAGAGTTAATAAAAAGCAGACAAAGCATCAACAATGTAGAGGAACAAAAAGATGTGATTTTATTACATCATCAAAAAGAGTACATCGTTCAGAATACAAAGTACAAGTAAAAGGAAAATAAAAGAGAATATCGAACAACTTCACACCTTTTCCTTGTCTCCCAAGACTTTCTTGGGAGGCTGGGATGAGGAGCTTGGTTTCTCGGTGGGAACAACGATTTGGTTGGCAGAAGTTGGGACTTGTTCAGGAGGAGCAGGCAAGGAAGAAATCTCCTCGGTGGCTGTCTATTTGGGTTGTGGATCAAGGACTTGATCACCCACTATCATTGAAGACTCCTCGGATGCAGCTTCATCCTCTTCTTCATCTTCAATAGCTGGAGGAGGACCAGGGAGATGTTGTTGAAATAGTTCTGAGTCCTCGCTCACTTTCAGTTCTTGCAGGGCAGCAACCCAACCATCTTGGAAGTATTTCAAACTCCCATACTTGACCTGGGTCATCATTGTCGCTACCCGCTATCCCATCCTTTGTCCCAACCAGTTCGAAAGGATTTCTTCACAACCATTTTTCTCTTCATTTTCTCCGAGGAGAGCTTCTCGGATAGAATATCCTCGGTGGCTTTCAACTTGGCCTCCACCTCCTCCTTCTGGCGATTTATTTCTCGCAGAACGGTCAGCTCTTCCTCGGCCGATTTCAACTTATTCTCAAGCTCCCCAAAGCTTGTGAGCTTCTCGGCATATTTTTTATTCTCTCTCTCCAAATCCTTCACTTTATTTCCCAACTGTACCTTCTCTGCCTCAGACGCAGTCAATTTCTTTTCCCATTCACCCCTATCCTCGTCGTATTTTTGACGGGATTCCTTCAAAAATTGGGCCAAACCCTGGAAAGCATCCTCTACTTCGGACGAGGAGCTTGAAGCCTTGAGAGCTTCATCTTTCAACACTATGGTGTTAAAGCAACTCACCAGCTAAAAAAGAAGGTAATGATAAGTTAGTGCCGAGATACATATATTGACTGGAAGAAAGAAAATTCAGGATACGAGAAACTTACTGAAGCAATGTGATGAGTAGCTAGGGATGTCAGCATATCCCTAGACATGTTTCCTTCAATTCCTTGGACTTCAGGAATAGTCCAAGTCTTTACCGAGCTCATCGCAGAACTCGAAGGAATAATGGTTGGAACTCCATCTCCACTAGCTTGGCGCTGGGGAATGGTTTCATTCAAACTGACCGAGGAGGATTTCTTCAATCTCCTCAGTGGTACTTCAGCAGTTTCAGCCAAAGAACCTTTGGTGGGGGAAATGGTGACCACTTCCACAGAAGTACTTCTCTTGCTCGGAGCCACTGGAGGCTTCTCGACAGCCTTCTGAGCAGCAACAGAAGGAACAGCATCCACTTTCTTTGTCCCCTTTGGGACATCAACCTTGTTTCTCTTTCCATCACCAGCAGAGGAGGTCTCCTCAAAGATAGCAGGAACTCTTCTCTTACCCATCTTCTGACTCAAAGGAATGTGAGATTCTGGTGAAGATTCCTCAGAAGCGGACAATGGTTCACTAATGCTGACCACAGGACGAGCAGTAAAAGATGATGTGTAGCTCATGTACTACAACAAATATGAAGCAGACCTGATGTGCTCGTCTGCAACTCTTCGATGCAAAGTCCAGATATGTTTCAAATGTTTAATATTTACTTCTAATTCTTTTGGAGTTTTTCTCTTACTGTCAACTGCAAACAAATACATAGTGAAATATCACTCATACATTTTGTCAAACACAATGAAATCGTAATTTCAAAAATAAAATAAGATGAAAATAACCTATCCCATTGCCATATGGGGGGCATCTGGGACCCTCATATACTGCATCTCCAACCAAAGGGGCATGTTGCCAATTTTTTATAACCACCCCATGTTCAAAATAATCCCTATTTGCATCAGGGAGATTGACTACTAAGGCCCTATTCAAAAATCTAGTTTTTAAATAAAAAACATTGTCTAAAACAGCCCATCTCTAACAGTACATAATCTCAGGAATTCCTATACGAGTTCCATGAGTTTGATTTAACCTATAAACCCCATTAACTATTCTCCATGTGTTGGGGGCTATTTTGCAGGGACAACATCGAAATACTGACAGAACTCTAAACACAAAGGGTTTGGTGGAAAAGAAAATCCACATTCAATAATAAAAAGGCTAGGGAACCAATGTCCCTCAGCCAAATTAAAATAATTTGAAGGCTCGGAAAGACTCTCCAAAGTTACCCAAGAAGGAATAGAAAAGTCAGAACGAAATTTCTCAAGAGATTCGATAATATAAACCATGGTGAATAAAAAGAGATGAAGAAGAAGGAAGAAAATCTTACAGGAAAAAGGAGATATGTTGACAAACAAACGAAGAAAAGGATAAACGCACAGGAGAGAGAAAAGCTATAGAAAACTCGAAAGCAGAAATTGAAAAAGGTAGAAGACGATGGGATTGCTTCTGAAGCTTAAATACTTTGCCTTGGGAAACGGCAAAAGAAATGATTACAGAAAGGAAACTACTACGCTACCGGTGGCTAAAAGGACAAAAAGTGCAAGAAGATCGAAGCGCTTATAAAAATGCAAAAAAGGCGGATTCTGCGAATTTGGAAGGAAATTCAAATACGAAGAAAAGGCTCCTAAAACCCAGGAAGGTCATTTAATATTGCCATATACAGAGAAAGAATGTTTCATACTCCTCAAAGTTCGAAATATGAAACATTGGGGGCTTCTGTTGATACCAAAATTATTATCCTGATGTGGACGAATAATAAGAAGACACGTGTCAATCTACGTGGCACAATAGCAACGAGGAAGATCATTCCCCCGACCAACATACTCACTCCGAGCAACAGGTGTACTCCGAGGAACACCAGTCTTCCGAGGAACACCAGCCCTCCGAGGAACTCCAGTGCTCCGAGGAACTCTTAGACAACGAGAAACTAAGGCGGTTCGAGCTGCATCTCGACCACAGCATTGATTGCCAGATAATCAACAGTTCAACTATTCATTGAATGCTTATCATCTTGACGCACACGCTTGAAGAGCATTAAATGAGTTACCCTTTCATATGTATATCATTTAATGTATCACCCTTTCATGTACAGCCTAAGGGCTATAAATACCTTGTATCACCCTCATTCAAAGAGGGGAATTTCTTGATAGAACTTGTAATCGAGAATTCCCAAAACACTCAGCAATAACATAACAGTGGACGTAGGCCATTCTTATAAGGCTGAACCACTTAAAAATTCTTTGTCTTATTTATTTATCTGTGATTGAATAATTAGAGCGATCTAATTTTTTACATCAATAGTCACAAAAGTTAAAGTGTAAAAGATGATTTAATAGTTTGGAAAAGTGATTGAGACTAATCTCTAAACTAACATACTATTGATGATAAGTTAATTAATTAATAATTAGGGAACTATGAAAAGAACTAAGATAAACTTGAGTTCAAGAAATTAAAGGGATCGAGGATAATTCTCCCACCACTGATTCACAAAGAAGGGGATTTTAGGGCTTGGTTGAAATTAATTCTAATCGATCATAACTAATTAAGTCCGAACATAAACAATGTAGAGACTAAACTCAATAATGGAGGATTAGGGGTTAGTTAATTATTGCTAGATGGGTTGGGTTTGTAGTAAAGCTTCAAACACTAACCCTTGCATGACAAGAGAAGTTAAGAAACTATGATACTCTAATACCAACACATGAAGTTCCATTAGAACCATTGTAAACCAAACCCTAAATATGAAGTTCAAGCATCCAAGGTGGGATTATGATCCCCAATCATAAGTCTAGCTACTCATAATTGAAACTACACTACACATGCTAGTTAACAACATAATTAAGTTAGTTATCTAGTTTAAACACAAACCAATGCAAGAGATGGAATTAAATGCAAATTAAAGCTAGTAGAACAAGTAGAGAAGAAGTAAATGAACCTTTCTTGCATTAATAACAACTAGTAATCAAAGCTTTACAAGTGGGTAAAAACCATAAATGAACTTTGACATAGGAGAGAGAAGAGAATGTTTTTCTATTTTCCCAAATATCTAACCAAAGTAATCTATATCTACCAATGAGGAAAAACAAGGGATATATCCCAAAAAATCCAACCAAAATGGAAAACTAGTAATAAGGAGGAAAACTCAAAAAATCAGCAGAACCGAATCGATTCGGCAGGGCCGAATCGATTCGCTAGAGGGATAATGCAGCACTGGTGACCACCGAATCGATTCGGTCCTGCAAACAAAATATGGGTAGGTTATTATGGCTTTATTTATCCCGTGTTTCACCGAAACATCCATAACATCTTCGTTCGAGATCGGATTCAAGCACCGTCGGAGGCCACGCGAAGATAAGAAGAAGGTCTACAAGTTTCGTGAAGAAATCAAGATCAAAATTCGAGTGCTGAAATTACAAAAATGACCCCGACTGTGCAAGTGTCTACGAAACTTCTCCGGATCAAAATCAAACTTCCTAAAATGCATTCCCGAGACCTATAAAAGCTCAATAAATACACATACAAAGTATATATGATGAACTCGGGGGTTAGTCAATATATGAGTATAAGAACCGGGAAATACATGCACGGGAATGCTAGAATATACAAATTAACGGGGTATAAAAAACAATAAATGTGACGAATCACACCCCCTAACTTATACAATGCTAGTCCTGAGCAATGAAGTATGAAGAAACAAGAGGTGTCAACAAAACTAAAACAGAAGAAATATGTTCATAGAAGTAAAAATGCCACTTTCGTAGGCGAACGATTGCATTTAGCATATGCAATAAGCCGTTTTTAAAACCCCTAAGTGTCCCTAGGGGACGAGTGAGGTCTCGTGAGGGTTTCCAGGGATGACACCCACAAACATCAAATCAACTCATACTATGATACGGCAAAATCTAATGTGTAGCTCAACAAATATCTAAGAAGCACAATTTATCAACAAAGTGAACAAAGCTCACGCAAAAGACGGCAATTATCGGCATTAAACAAATAACTTCAATAAAAATCAAAACCATGGAAATGCGAAATAAGCGGACACATGTGGTAATCTAGATTTGGCAAAACTTTCAGAGTCCATAAAAATGCTAAGGGATGCATACTCAAGTTCTCTCCGGTTGTTACACTCAACAAATGAAACACTCAAAAACGGGATGTAACACACACGGGACATGCGGTCATAAAGAGTAATTGTAAAGGGAAACTAGGCCACACACATGTCATCAATGAAGAACGCAATATAAAAGTGGAAAATACAATCTCATGAAAGGACACCGCCTATTAACCAAGAGAAGAACGTATAACAGATTATCGCTAATGTTCGACCTTTGAATCACATCACTCTAGGATCAAATAGGACTTTATTGGGTTGTATTGTAGGCTAGGATAGGGTACGAAACGAAAGGGATGTATGTATGGATTCAAAGTGTTCGGAATGAAAACTCGGAATAATGGGAAAATGCAGGCAATTAAAAAATTGGAAAACAAGTTCCAAAACAAGCATTAAATGTATCATTTGGAGAGTAATCAAAGATTATTGAACTATATACACAACATATACAACTTTCTCTT
Organism: Sambucus nigra; assembly: GCA_949130495.1. Lineage (NCBI taxonomy): Eukaryota > Viridiplantae > Streptophyta > Magnoliopsida > Dipsacales > Adoxaceae > Sambucus > Sambucus nigra. The sequence goes on from OX422208.1 coordinate 593,999,188, forward strand.
TCTTTTTTTCTTTTTTTTTCCTTTTTTTTTTTTATTTTTCTCTTTTGTTTTCTTTTGCTTTTTGCTTTATCTTTTTCTTCACTTTTTACTTCTTTCTTTCCTTTACTTTTCAAACTCTCATATGCCTAAATTGCAACCGATATCATAACAACATCATTCAATCCCAAGTAACATTCCAAACAAAGGTATGTAAGGTAATATATATGGTATATAACTCCTATTTGGAGTTGGTTATGGAATTTTGGGTAATGCAATGAAAGGCTAATATTTAGGCTCAAAGGGGTTGACTAGGGAAACATATATGGTGAGGTCAAGGTCAATATGGGTAATATAACAAAGAGGGCCTATAATCCTTTCCTAAAGTTTCATGCAATTCGCAGGACTAAACACCATTGAAAATCATGCTCAAGTGTTAAATCAATTAATATGCAATCAAATGAAGAGAAAATGAGATTGACAATGAATTTATTGACAAGAAAGAGATAGAGTGGATGTATACGCTCACAAATGACGATAAGTCTCAATTTTCACTTTTGTAAGGGTATAGCATGCGCCTTAAATTAACGGATTTGAAACGCTTTAAACGAAATCATAAATAATTATTTGTGTATATGCTCAAAGATTCACAGTTTAATTTTATGATGCTATTCACAATGAAAACAATAACGGGCTAAAGGCTAATAAATCAATAATTCGAATCATGCTTCATAGCTATACAATAGGATAAACCGATCATATAAGTAATCATAGTACATATTTTTTTTTAATAAATAAATAAATACTAACATGATAACCGGTATAAAAAATGTAATCCACACCCCCTAACTTGAATGAAACATTGTCCCCAACGTTAGTAGGGATAAAAAGGGAAAAGGGGTTAGAAAATAGTTACCCCGTAAGGAGTAACTCGAGAAGCGCGCAACGGCATGCCTGCTACATGTTAGTACCAAAAACAGAAATATATACAAAGGAGAGATATTTATAAGGATAAATATAAAGGTGGAACCAAGGAATTCTTTTCCTTAATAATTTCGGGATGCATACATGTGGAAAAAAAATGAGAAAATGCAAGATTTACATTTCTCAATACCACATATACATCAATGTTAATCAAAAACCTAATAAAAAACAACTCAAAATAGTTTGGATATCCATACAACAAGAGGACTAAATGAAACATCAGCAGCAGCATTTCCTAGGGAAGGTCAGGGCGGCGGTGAGAAGGACCGGGCTCATTGGGGTTACGCGGGGGGTATGGGTCATAAAGGCAAGGAGGCACAGCAGCCTCGCCCCCGCGTAGATGCACAAATAGGTCCATCTGCGCCCTAGTAATCATCGAAATATCACGCTCGTAAGCGCCCCTAAACTCAGAAAAGCTCCGCTCATGGTTTTCCCTGAAAATAGCGAAATCCCCCTGCAATACATCCATCCTCGCACTCAACTCTCTAAAGGGGCCCAACGGCTGCTGAACTGGAGCCGGTCCCTGCTGGATGTCCGGAAGTGGATTATCAAAATCAAAATGGTTTCTAGTAGCCATTTGATCACTCATCCATCGCTTTTTCCTCTCCCAATAATCCTTTCCTAAATTCCTCTCGATAGCATCATCGTCAAGCGGAGAGGGCAGCCTCGCCCGCTTGTCGGAGGCGATCACCTCGCAACGAGCATCTCTACATATCCTAGAAACAAGCCGAGCATAAGGGAGAGTAGTCGATCCCTTCTCGCAATAAGCGGCGTTCAACATGTGTTGAAGCACCAAGGCAGGCAGGCTTATAATAGAGTTGGCGTCTAGGAGATAGTAGAGGAAATGGGCCTGCTTTGAATGCAGGACTGATTTTGTTTGGGTAGGAATGATTGAATTTACGATGACTAGGTGGAAAAGCCGGTGAGAATCAGGCATGAGCTTTGTTGGAAATGTTTCCCCGGCCCAAACGTGTCCGGGCGCTAGACGCGCAATCAAAACATCGTTGGGAAACAATGCAAGAGGGTTGCGTGACGGATATGTATACTCATCGGGATTGTCAGCACCTCCCAATAGTGTTGACAGAATTTGCTTAGAAATCAGAATTTTTCTGCCCCTAACAAAAGCCTCATGCATCCCGCCTCCAATCGAGACAAGCGATGCATAGAAACGGCGGACATTCTCCTCATTCATATCACCCTCCTTTTTGAGATGGGCCTCCCAATGGAATTTTTGAAAGTGTCTCCTAACCTTGTTAGGAAAGTCAGCAAGCTTCATCGGGCATTCGATAGCAATTTCCCGAGTGGAGGGAAACTTTTCCCTGTACCAATCTCTCTCAGCCTTGGATCTAAAAGTTTCAAACCAAGTCCGGCCGGTAACATCATTGGTGGTGGGCTTTTGAGCCATAAGAAACTATAAGAGAAATCAATTCGATACATACACAATTAGTGTAATGCATGAAATCAATTTAGCATGAAATAAGATTGAAAAGGAATGGGTGGTGCATGTCGGAAGAAAATGATTGGATAAACGTATCCGACATACATCAATCTCAAACAAGGTAGAATCTATGTCAATGTTCAATAAGAGGCACAAAAATGGAACAATTGGGGATCAACTCCTCATTTAGGCCTTTTATCGAACATGTGGTGTGCAGTCTGCTCAAAATAGTGATAAAAATGCATTTGATTCATGAAAGCCCCCAACAAATAGAACACAACACAATAATCAACAATAAATGGGTTGCATTTGTTGGATAGTGATGGAAATCGGTAATGAAAGGTAGATAAATCATGAATCAGATACACATTATGCAAATATGGATATACATACATAACTCCCCTAGTTTGAAAATAATGAACTCAAATTTCATATTGAAATTACATAGAAATATTGGAGTTGTTACCTTGTGTAAGAATCCTTAGAGAAATGGAGAGAAAACCGTAGCTAGAAGATTGGGGAAATGAGTAGGAAGGGAGAGGGAAGTATTAAGGGGGAAGAAATGAGGTTTTATGATCGCGGGGAGGATTTGAAAGGCAGGACAATCGAATCGATTTGGAGGTACCGAATCGATTCGCAATGCTCGAATTAGCTCACTGTCTCAGAGCGAATCGATTCAGAGGTACCGAATCGATTCGATTTGGTTCTACTTTTTTTTACTGTTGGCGAGAGAATCGATTCGGAGTGAGCGAATCGATTCGCAAGATAAAGACCTGTAAGCTGTCTCACACCGAATCGATTCGGAGTGTCCGAATCGATTCACAAGAAGGAAAAATATTTTCTGCATTGCTGATTTTCTAAATCTCATGAAGCTGAAATTTTGGGCTACTTCAACTAGATTTCTTGGACCAAAAAGATATATCAAGTGTATGTAACTGGTCCGGAACCAAAAAAAAAATTGCAACCCCACACGTGCCGGGGGTTGCTCGGCACCAAAATTGAGAATTTATCGAACCAAATCACCCCTGCTAACGGGGCTGCTGCGTACGATATCCGGTTGTAAATCCGCAGATATTATTAGGACGTAATTCATAATGTGAACACCAATTCTTTCCATTCGTCCGACTTCGTTCCAATTAAAGTTCACACATTTAACAGTTATGTCTGGTTCTAGATCGGAAGACATGATACCTATCAAAAATGGACTACCCCAACCGCTTGACCCGAGTTTGGTTTTGAAAACCGGATTAATATTTGAAAGAGGGGGCCATGGGTTATTAAAGTGACGGATCGGTGGGTCGGTGCACAAATCGATAGAAACATTATCTACCCTATTTCTCTCCGAGCAACTCTCCCTACACAGGATTGATGACTCTATGTAAATGTCAATTTCGGATATGATAGAGTCATCAATCGGAGTGAAATCCAAGTTGCCTAATTTATCCCCGATTTCATGGTTTTATCCTACGCCAACCTCTCCTAACATGTCAAAACACACATCCAATACACTCTATTAAATTTCCTCTCTCGCAATAATCTCGTCTTCTACACATACCACTCCAACGAAGCTCACCTCCTTCACACATTCATCTTCATCACTCGAGAGGAGCAACACATTAAAAATATTGACATCTAATATCATATTTCCAAAAGACAAGTTCATCTCACCATTCCTACAATTTATCGAAGCATTCGCAGTCGCGAGGAATGGTCGTCCTAAAATGATGGGAGGTTGACTGTTGGGGCTTAAAACAGGTTGGGTATCAAGAACGATAAAGTTGACCACAAAGGTGTCAATCTGGACGAGGATATCTTCCAGGACTCCCCTTGGAATTTTGGTGGAGCCGTCGGCTAATCGAATTTTAGTTTTGGTAGGACTAAGTTCTCCTAAGTCCAATTGGAGATAAACCGAATACGGCTAGAGGTTCACACTAGCTCCTAGATCAAGAAGAGCGCGATTAATGGCAAAATTTCCAATCATACATGAAACAGTTGGACACCCTGGGTCCTTAAATTTTGGAATCGTGTTGTGTTGGAAAATGGAACTAACCTGTTCAGTCAACTCCACCTTTTTGCGAGAAACATGATTTCTCTTAAAGGTGCACAAATCTTTCAAAAACTTGCCATAGGAAGGGATTTGCTTAATCGCGTCAAGGAGAGGGAGATTGATTTTTACTTGTTTGAATGTCACCATGATTTCTTTATCTTTGTTGGGTTTAACAATGGGAAGGAGCCTTTGAGGGTAGGGTGCGGGAAATGGACAAGGGATTGAAGTTTCTGGCACCTTGGTCGGTGACTTATCTCTTTTCTTTTTAGGAGTCACTTCACTCGCTCGGGGAGTTATTGTGACCTCGTCGGATTCTTTCGAGGAAGGTGGAGGTGGATTTTCAATAACCTTCCCACTCCTAAGAGTGGTGATGGAATTAGCATGTTCCATAGACCTACATTGATCGGAAGAAGGAGTACAAACATCGGAATTCATCCTATTTCGCCCAACGGGCCCATGAGGTTGTGACGGGAATTTTCCTTTTTCTTGCACACTCAAAGAAGCGGCCAACTTGGAAATTTCTTTTTCGAGCCTAGCATTTGTGGCTTATTGAGATGTCGCAAAAGATTGAAAAATTTCTTCTAGACTTCTCTTGTTCGGGTGCGCGTAGGCAGGTATAACTGTTGGAGGTGGTCCCGGAGGGGGACCTTGCATTACAACTTGGGGAGGAGGATGTTGGTTGTACGGTTGTTGGTAATTCTGAGGCGAGGGAGGACGAGATTGTTGATATTGGTAACCGAGTTGGTTACCCCAAGATGGATTAAACCCTTGGTCGAGAATGTTTTGGGATCTTCTAAAAACTCCCATAGCGTTCGCTTGGTCATGGAGGATCACTTTGTGAGCCGGAATAGTAGGACACCCTTGGGTCGAATGAGCATTAGTGTCACAAATGGCACACAAATCCTCAATTACTGATTGAATTTGAACAACGGGATCTCGAACCTTCGAACCGAACTCCTCACCTTTCTTAGATAATTTATCTAATCTCATTTTCACCTCATCCTCGTCAGTGAGGTGATACATACCAGGGTTAGAAGAGGACGGAACCGATGGTCGCGAACTGGTTTTGTTCGAATCCGAGGTATCCCACGCTTGGGTGGTCTCGGCACAATATTTGAAATGTGCCCACGCATCATCGGGATATAAACCAAAGAACTCACCGGAGCACATTGTCTCCAACATTTGTTTCGCATTAAGTGTAAGCCCATTGTGGAAAAATGAGATTAACCTCCACTTTTCAAAACCGTGGTGTGGTCATTTATGAAGTACCTCATTAAATCTCTCCCAACATCGCTCTAATGATTCACCTTCGGTTTGAACGAATGTTTGGATTTGACTCTTTAAAGAGTTGGTGCGATGAGTTGAAAAGAATTTTTTCAAAAACTGCGCTTGCATTTCGCGCCAACTCCCGATGGAATTAGGAGCTAAAGACAAAAGCCAAGTTTTGGCCTTGTCTTTTAAGGAAAACGGGAAGAGTTTGAGTCGTGTGACATATAGAGGACAGTTTTGATCGCTAAAAGTAGCGCACACCTCCTCAAACTCTCTAACATGAAGGTAAGGTTGTTCATTGTCCATTCCGTGGAAAGTAGGAAGTAATTGAATCATTCCATTACGAAAATGGAATTGCGCGGCATTGTAGGGAAAAATGATACAAGACGGAGAGATGGTCCTCTCCGATTGCAAATAATCATGCATGGTCCTATACGGGGGCGCGGGTACAACCCCTTGACTACCGTGCTCACTAACATTGTCGGTCATGGTTGTAGGATCGGAGTGGGACCAGGTATACGAAGAAGACGAGACCGAACTAGAACGAGATATTGATGGTAAAGGTATCCAATAATCCGAGGGTTCACTAGACGATGGTTCACGAATAGGATTCAAATTGCTACTACTCGCGTCATGCATTTACAGAATTTTAGATTGATTTTTGGAAACCGTGATGTCACGGTGACCAAAGGGAACGATAGTGTAAAGAGAATTTCTAAAACCTAAGATAGTTGCCAATCCCCGGCAACGGCGCCAAAAACTTGGTGCGCTCTAAATAAAGCTTGTGATTCAAGTGCAAATCTATCGCAACAAGAAATATCCGGTAAGTACGGAATCGTGATCCGCAGGGATTGAAATTATCCTAAGAGAACATGATTAGGTTAAAGGGATTCTCTAAATGTCATAAAAGTTAAAGTGTAAAAGATGATTTAATAGTTTGGAAAAGTGATTGAGACTAATCTCTAAACTAACATACTATTGATGATAAGTTAATTAATTAATAATTAGGGAACTATGAAAAGAACTAAGATAAACTTGAGTTCAAGAAATTAAAGGGATCGAGGATAATTCTCCCACCACTGATTCACAAAGAAGGGGATTTTAGGGCTTGGTTGAAATTAATTCTAATCGAGCATAACTAATTAAGTCCGAACATAAACAACGTAGAGACTAAACTCAACAATGGAGGATTAGGGGTTAGTTAATTATTGCTAGATGGGTTGGGTTTGTAGTAAAGCTTCAAACACTAACCCTTGCATGACAAGAGAAGTTAAGAAACTATGATACTCCAATACCAACACATGAAGTTCCATTAGAACCATTGTAAACCAAACCCTAAATATGAAGTTCAAGCATCCAAGGTGGGATTATGATCCCCAATCATAAGTCTAGCTACTCATAATTGAAACTACACTACACATGCTAGTTAACAACATAATTAAGTTAGTTATCTAGTTTAAACACAAACCAATGCAAGAGATGGAATTAAATGCAAATTAAAGCTAGTAGAACAAGTAGAGAAGAAGTAAATGAACCTTTCTTGCATTAATAACAACTAGTAATCAAAGCTTTACAAGTGGGTAAAAACCATAAATGAACTTTGACATAGGAGAGAGAAGAGAGTGTTTTTCTATTTTCCCAAATATCTAACAAAAGTAATCTATATCTACCAATGAGGAAAAACAAGGGATATATCCCAAAAAATCCAACCAAAATGGCAAACTAGTAATAAGGAGGAAAACTCAAAAAATCAGCAGAACTGAATCGATTCGGCAGGGCCGAATCGATTCGCTAGAGGGAGAATGCTGCACTGGTGACCACCAAATCGATTCACTTTGGACCGGATTCAAGCATCCATAACATCTTCGTTCGAGATCGGATTCAAGCATCGTCGGAGGCCACGCGAAGATAAGAAGAAGGTCTACAACTTCCGTGAAGAAATCGAGATCAAAATCTGAGTGCTGAAATTAAAAAAATGCCCCCGACTGTGCAAGTGTCTACGGAACTTCTCCGGATCAAAACCAAACTTCCCAAAATGCATTCCCGAGACCTATGAAAGCTTAATAAAGACACATATAAAGTATATATGATGAACTCAGGGGTTAGTCAATAAATGAGTATAAGAACCGGGAAATACATGCATGGGAATGCTAGAATGCACAAATTAACGGGGTATAAAATAGAATAAATGTGACGAATCAAGAGGTCATGTTGTATAATTCTCAAGGAGGCAGGTGTTGAAGGTTGGAGAACTGTTGGCATTTGAGGCATTTCCGAACATAGGCGATGAAATCTTGGGCCATGGTGGTCTAGTAGTAGCCCTGTCGGATGAACTACTTGGCAAGCATGTGACCATTCAAGTGGGGCCCGCATTTCTCGATGTGGATCGTCTGCATTATCTTCTCAATCTCATCACCTGAGATACAGTAAAGATGAGTTCCATCGAACTTCCTCTTGAGTAGATCTTTATAAAAGATGATGTATTGGGCGGCTAGTCTTCGGAGGGTCGTTCGGTCTTTCTTGTTGTAACTCTCGGGATACCTACCATGTTTGAGGAGGCACCAGATATCATAGTACCAACAATTGGCTAGTTCGGAATCTTTGGTGGAGACAAGCCCAATATGGTAGCAGTGGATTGCTTTGTCTTGCTTTTGAACTAGAAAGGGGGTCATTGTTATACCTTCTAGCATGTCGACGATGGAGGCCAATGTAGCGAGGGCATTGGCTATGTTATTCTTTGCTCGAGGTAGGTAATGGAAGGAGATATTTCGGAATCAGGAGGCTAACTCTTCTAAGTGGGCATGGAAGGGTTGGAGCTTTTCTTCCTTGACTTTCCACTTTTTAAGCACTTGACCGATGATGAGGGCAGAATCCCTGTAGACATCAAGGTATTAAATACCTTTCTTGAGAGCAACCTTGAGGCCTACTGTGCATGCCTCGTATTCCGTCATGTTATTGGTGCAAGGGAAATCCAATTTGATGGCGATGGGTGTGTGGGAGTCATCTGGGGCGATCAGAAGTATCCCAATGCCATATCCCTTTTTATTGGCAGTGCCATTAAAGAAAATTTGCCAACGAAGGTTGTCTTGAGCGGTGCAGAGGATATTTTCATCTAGGAATTCGGAGATCGATACATCGGCTTCTTCTACGGGGTGATCAGCGAGGTAGTCAGAGATAGCTCTTCCTTTAATGGCTTTTTGCGTAACGTACACGATATCGAACTCGATTAGGAGCATCAACCATTGGGCCATTCGACTGGATAAGGCGGGTTTCTTAAGAAGGTATTTGATGGGATCCATTCAGGATACAACTTTGATAGGGAAGGCGAGCATGTAGTGTCGCAACTTTTGGGTGACCCACACAAGTGCGGCACATGCCTTTTCCAAAGCAGTGTAGTTGACCTTGTACCCAGCCAATTTGCGACTGGAGTAATAAATGGCTCTTTCTTTACGGGAGTCTTCAAAGCCCCAGCTACAGTGTCGATTATGGTTAGGTATAGGAGCAAAGGGAGACTAGGTTGTGGTGGCATGAGCACTGACGGTTGGGTGAGATATTGTTTGATTCGGTCAAAAGCTTCTTGGCAAGCCTCGTTCCAAACTTTGGTTGAATCCTTTCGGAGGAGCTTGAAGATCGGTTCACAGATGGAGGTTAGTTCGTTGATGAACCAGCTGATATATTGCAATTTCCCAAGAAAACCTCGGACTTCTTTCTCTGTTCGGGGCGGTGGCATCTCAAGTATGGCCTTCATCTTTGCAGGATCTTCTTCTATCCCCTTCTCATTGACCATGAATCCCAAGAGTTTTCCCTTTGTAACGCCAAAGACACATTTTTGTGGATTGAGAGTCATCTGATACCATCAAAGTTGTTCGAAGAACTTTCGGAGAGTGGGAATATGACCTTCTCTAGTTTTGGACTTGATAATTATATCATCCACAAAAACCTCGACTTCTTTGTGAATCAGATCGTGCAGGATGGTTGTGGTAGCCCTTTGGTAGGTAGCCCCAGCATTCTTGAGACCAAATGGCATGATGGTGTAGCAAAAGGTTCCCCATAGGGTGATGAATGCGGTTTAATCTTGGTTGTCTGGGTGTATCTTGATTTGGTTGTATCCGGCAAACCCGTCGACGAATGACTTGAGAGCATGACTGGCTGTGTTGTCCACGATCATGTCGATATTGAGTAGCGGATAATCATCCTTCGGAGAAGCTTTGTTTAAATCTCGATAGTCTACACACATTCGAATCTTCCCTCCTAATTTAGGCACAGTACTATGTTGGCTAGCCATATGGGATATTCGATCACACGAATGAAGCCCACGTTCAACTGTTTGACCACCTCTTCTTTGATCTTAAGCGACCATTCGGTGCGGAGCTTTCTCAATTTTTGTTTAACCGTCTTGTAATCTGGGGGAGTGGGGATCTCGTGTTGAGCTATTTTAGGATCAATTTCGGGCATATTATCATAGGACCATGCGAAGACATCCACGAATTCCTTTACTAATTCTTCGAGTTGTGCGCGCTCATGCTCGTCAAGGGTGGACCCTATCCTAATCTCGTACAGTTGGCTGCTAGAATCAAGATTAATAATAATAGTCTCTTCTTCATTAACTTGAATGCGGTTATGTTTTTTATTATTAACCTTATTTAGATCAGTTAAGAATTATTCATTTGCAAAATCATCATCATCAAAAGTTTGATTAGAATCTGCACAATTAATGTAAGGCACAGCAAGATACTCAAAATATTCATTTATTTCATTGATAGGAAAAACAACATTGAGAACCTGATCAAAAGAGGTCTCGATTACATTTGAACAAGGATAGACAACAGAAGAAGAAATAGGGTAAACATTGGGGTTAGGGGAGATTTCAAGAGGTAGAACTGGCACATCATGCCAGTTGAGAAGGTGTATCAGCAACTTTAATCAGATGGGATGGATCCATTGATGTAGTGCCTGAATGAACCATGCAGAGTGCTATCCCCAGTGTCTGTAAGTTGAAGAAATCTTCAGAATCACTTTCCTCAGTCTCTTCGATATCTTTGATAAGCGGATGTACACAGTGTTGGAAACTTTCGGCCCATGGGTAGCCATCTTGGAAAAAGATCTCCATTCCAGGCTTCATCTTCTTGTCTGTGTGGTCATATCATGGTTCTGGAAAATCGCAAAAAGGGAAGTTTTCGCCTTCTTTGATAAATCGTCCATTCAAGGAGTCTCCGGGATAGTTTGGATGCAGGATAATCTTCTATTTCGTTGAGACTGGTGGATCATTCTGAGATCTTGTTCTGATGGTTGATACCCCAAGCCACAAGGAGGTAAATCTTTCTTCAGTTCAATGGGATCAAGTATCCCTTGTTGCCTTTGACCTATCCCCAATCCGGGCATGAAGTGCATGTTTCTGAACATCTGAATCTCATTGACATTGCCATGAGGGTCGTATTCTGGACAAACCCTTTCTTTAAAACCGTCCCCTATCGGGAGTAGGAGTGGCTCAACTTGGAATCCTGATAGGAGCATATCATTTGACCCGTAATGTATCTCAAGGATTGGACTGCTAGTGCTTACACCCTAAGTATTTTCGTCGTCGCCCAAAATGGTGAGGACTCGCCCGTCGGCGAAGAACTTCAATTTTCTGATGGTGTGAGGAAGACACACCCTTGATACTGTAGACCTAGGGTCATCTGAGCAATAGGTTGAAATAAGTTGGGATGTCTATAACTTGGAATTCAACGACAGGATTTATAGGGCCAACCCCTATTACAAGTTTTATGGATCCCATAACCTCCTGGCGGGAATTATCGTAGGCACGTACAGTGCCGGAGGTTAGAGTGAGGTCGTTTTCTTTTAGGCCTAAACACTTAAACGTTCTTAATGGACAGACATTCAAGGCGGATCCGTTATCGATAAGAGAGAGTGTCACGGCCTTCCCCATAACTTCTACAGAGATGTTGAGTGCATGATTGTGATTTGACCCAATTCTGGGGATTTCTTATTTAGAAAATGATAGCATTCGGGTAGAGGTCAAGGATCTGACCAGATTTATCGCTTCTTCTGGTGTGGTAGTAGGAGGAACTGTGGGTCTAGTGAGCATCTTGATTAAAGCATTTCTGTGTAGCTGGGAAGACATGAAAATCGTCCATAGAGTGATGTTAGCTTGAGTTTTCTTCAGTTGATCGAGGATCTTTCTATCCTCGATGGTCATCTATGGCATAGGAAGGTTTTTAACGCCCTTCCCTTTGTCATTTTCTGGTAGTGAGCTTGGAACCTGGCAATGTCTCCCTGATCTGGTCATGTGATTTACTGAAGAAGGGAAGAACATGAATCTCGTTTCCTCGTCAATCTTAGGTTGTTCTGTCACCCTTTTATTTTTCCAAGGAGTTCTTCAAATGATATCATTCCACATATGTTGGCTACTAGCCCAGTTCTTATTGAAGCTTGTTCTTCACTCGAATCTTCAAATTCTTCCCCCCATCCGGTGGCAACAATTTTGTCTTTCCATGTAAATTCAATGCATTCCACAACTTCAACGGCTTCTTCATACAGGTCTTCCCATTCTGTGGGGATATATATAGTTTAAGGGACCAGGCTCCCTTGTAGCTTCAAAATGTCAAGTAACGCGGTGTACTACAAATGTTGTTGGTTTGCCCGAATAATTCTGCCATAATCTGGACAACATTATCTAGGCTGACTTAATCGATTGGTACCACCCACTTATCTGAATCTCGGGCCCATTTCTGTGCTTCTAAGAATAGTGTACTGAAACTTTAGAAATCGATGACCATCTGTGACGGAAATTTCAGCCCGAACTGTAGGAGTTGGTTTAACACCTCTGATAATTCCATATTTCCATTTTCAGGATGGGTACGGATAGCGATGCATGCTCTAGTAAGGAGTGACAGTGCTTGATCAGTGAGGCTAGTAGGGTGTAAGAGGAAATATGGGTAAATTTGAAGAGGTTTAGGAGAGTATATGGGTGTAATTTGAGTTGAGGGATCGAAATCTGGGTTTTTTCTAAGAAGATGGCATTGGCATGATTTGGGAGTGGATTGCGAGTAGTGTTTGGCTCAGGATTGGCTGGTGGGGCGATGGTACCCTGGTCAATGAGATCTTGGATTATGTTTCATAGGTGAAAGAATTGGTCGGTGGTATGGCCAGCAGTTTGGTGAAAGGCCCAATGAGCATCGACCTTGAAGTTTCTTGGGAGTGGATTTGGCAATGGACGGTCATCCAAGGGTTGGATGAGGTTTCAGCTTAACAAGGCTTGGTAAACTTTGGAAAGGGGAGAAAGGAGCTCAGTGTATTCCCTTCGGATGGGGGAAGGGCGGCTTTCTTGTGCCCAAGATGTGGTTGGTTGAGAGATGTTGTTTATGGTTGAGACTTAAGCACTGGTAGGCTTGTCATACTTTCGAGGGGTGACCTGTCCGGACACCTTCTTCGATTCAACCTCTGTTTTAACAAGGCTTTCCTCGATTTCTACTCCCGCTTCTCTGAGAGCTCGTAAGTGGGGATAGTATTGTCCTCCCATCGTCGCTCGGACATGGGGAAAGAAGTTCTTATTTACTATATTGACATGTTCTTCCTCAGATGGTCGATTGGTCATGGTAGTTGCTCGCTCCCTCCACCGGGTTATGAAGTTACTGACTGATTCCCTAGGGTTCTGTTTGAGCATCTCTAAATCACAATGGGTGACCTCAAGATCTTCGTTGTATTTGTACTGTGACATGAATTCTCGGGCTACATCCTCCCGGTTATGGATTCTAGATTCCTCGAAAGACAAAAACCATTGGAGGGCACTATCCTTCAAAGTTTGCTAAAAAATTGGGCCATCACTTCTTTATAAGCCCCTAGTAGAGTCATGGAACTATGATAACTGTGAAGATGAACAATCGGGGGTCCACTCCCTCCAAACTTCTCGATATTTGTCATGTTGAACTTCTCGGGTAACCTCACTTTAGGATAAGGAGACATGTGGGTGTAATCCATGTAATTTCCTGAGATTCTGACTTGGTCGAACTTATTAGTGAGCATCTTGAGATCCTCTTTGACTTTATTCAACTAATCCTCTTTTGGATCAACGACCATAGGCAGGTTAGCCACAGGCTGGGCAATATTTGGCATCGGAAGCTGGGTAGGTGGCGGCCCATTGATAGGAGGGGAACGTGGAGCGTGTTAATATTCTTTGGGAACCCATATAGGCTTGGGAGGACCCATAGCACGAGGTAATAGGGCCTGGGTCTCTTGAGGAATAGGAACCTGGTTTCGTTACATATCTCGGACCTCAGTTTGGAGGTTGTCAATCTTGGACACAAGCTGAGATAGGACTGCCGTCAGATCCGGCTGTATGACTAGTACTTGATTGGTATTCTCCATAGAAAGTGGATGGATTACGGACTCAGAAGAAGTAGTAGAGGAACGAACGAAACTCCAGGGTGATTTGACTGAAGACCGAAGCCAATAGGGAGCCAGGCCAAGGACTTGCGATTGACCTGAGAAGGCGTAGAATGGGATTTAATTTTGAGAAAAAGGGAAGAAACTATTTTTGGATATTTGATAAAGAAGGGAGAAATATTTTGGAGACGGAACTCAGCATGATTATTACAATTATTATGTTCTCACTTATATTCAATTCTCCTAAATGAAATGCCGGACGGGATCCGAGCCTGGAAAAGTGGAGTTTTTAATATATGTAAAGCTACGGCTGGACTTGTAACTAAGCTCACGGATAAGGTCCCATTTTAAAAATGCGCAAAAATTTGGGCAGCAGGCCGACCCAAAAATTCGACAGAGTTTCGAGTTGAAATCGGCAATCTAAAGTGTGTGTCATAGGCTTGACACCTATATGCGGGTATGCAGTTGGTTGGGTGAATCGGAATGGGTTCCCCCCTTTGGCGTGACTTCCACGATATACGTCTTGCTCTTTAGGGAAATCAGTACGTGTGGACAAGCCATTTGATATACCTAAGTGTACGTGAATTGCCTCACTATATACCTCATGGGGACGGTACGTATGAGAGAAAATTCCATATACTCGGCATACGTGAATGAATTCCCTGCGATATACCTCCCGTCATGACTTCGGTCAAGCAGTACGATGCGGGGGAATTGTTCGATATACGTCGAAGGTACTTGGCCAATGGAAGGTGAAAGTCATATCGCTTAGGCTAACTGCGCCCTGCTGAACCAGTGCCCATCATGAAGTGACCCTCCAGTTACTGGGTAAACTTTGGTCAATAACAATGCTCTTTGGTGAGGTCGTGTGAATCATGCATGATTCTCTTATTAGTATCTTATGATGAGAATGCTTTTCTTGATTATGCCAAACAGGGAGCAAAGTACAAGTATCAAAGGTACACCAAGTATGGATGGGTGATGCATGCAACATGTGGATATATATGATCCTAAGTGCACGTGGTGTGAAGTGTACATGGACAATTTTCTACAAGTGTGTGAACAGAAGCATAAGCATGGCATATACATGGAAAAGGTGAACATGTAGATTTAGGGGAAGTATGAACAAATATAACATCCATGTAAATAGATTCAATCCCTCAAAACATACATATCCCCAGCAGAGTCGCCACTGTGGCCATCCTCGATTCTCGCCGCGGGCGAGCGCGCGAAGGAGGATCCTCGGGTCCCGCGCATCCCTCTCAGGAGCGCTTCGACTGGCATCATTTGAGATGAGGTGTAAAAATGTAGAGAGATTTAGAGTCTCCAGTCTATTTTACTCAAAACAGACAAAAGAAAAAAGGGGAAGCCATCTCGAAGGACGGCATCCAGAGACATACTGGTACATACGAAACCAAAATGATTCGAGAAGGGTTCGGAGGCTAAGTTAAGAAATGGGAAGGTGTTAGGCACCCATTCCTCCCTTTCAGTATCTCATGGATGTTTGCTATTTTCCTTTTAATTTCCCCGTGATATGTGTTCATGTGTATATATGTAGTGGAGATAGTAATCCTCGACTTGTATCATGGGAGAGATAAAGTGATTCATCCGTAGGAAGGTATAAAAATAATATTAGAAAATAAGATTTACGCGATTACTCTTACGTTGATCGTTATAATGGAACGATAATGCATATGGAGTAATGCGTCACTAAGAACAAGTATATAGAATATAAGAAAATTGGATTTAGAGAAGGTAGAAAATGAGAGAGAAAGTGAGAATAGGACTCGAGTCTCGGGTTTTACCCCGAGACACCTACGTAGCCTATAAAGGCATCAAAGTCCATGTAGTTCGCATACAAAATGAGGGGTGGGGTTTATCCCATAAATCCAAATGGGGGATCTCTTATTTGTGAATGTGTGTGTGTGTGTGTGTGTGTGTGTGTGTGTGTGTGTGGAGAAAAAGTGTTTTAGTTGTGAGAAAAGTATGAGAACCCTCATTTGAAATTTATGAGCAAACCCTCTTTTTCTTATTTTGGGGGGTTTTATTTGTATGAAAATAAGAGATTTGCAATAATACTAAATAAAATGTAAAATAGGATGTGGGAGATGAGATAATAAAAGTGCTAGGTAATATAACAAGTTATTGCGAATTTAAGAGAATTTGGAGAGGAAGTGGAAAAAGTTGGACCTTCTTGAAGATCTTGAGCTTGATCTTAAATGTTGGAGAACATCCCTTGCACTTGGATGATGATGGAGAGTGGATAATTCACCAAGTTTAATGAAAAGGATGATGAAAAGTGGAAGTTAGAAAGGGATTTGGATGTTGAAATCGCGCTGTCTTCGAGAGAGGTTTTTGGGATTCGTCGAGAGCAATTTTCATCAGATCTGGGCTCCCTTTGTAAATGAGGTGAAGGCCTCCTTTTATAGGCCCCGGTAACTGCCAATCGGCATAGACCTAGTCCTGCCTATCGGCACCATTCGATAGGCAGGGTCTGGAACCTGCCATTTGGTAGTGTGTTTCAAGCCTTTTCGAAAAATTGGCTGTCGAGGGCAAACCATTGGCCAGAATCGTGGACGGGGTAGACCGTTGGAAAGGTAATTCAGAGACCTTTGAAAGTCCCTTTGGATTGCTCATGGGTTCAGGAGTTGAGTTGGGTCAAGTATGACTCGGAAGCGTTTGTCGGTTCATTGGACGGGAATCGTTCGGACGTAAACGGATCGTTCGTTCGCATGGTAAGTTCGAATCGCACACAGGGTGGACCATTGGAAAGGTTAGGGGATGTACTTAGACATTCCAACGAGTTTGACTCGGTTTGGGGAGTTGACTTTAGTCAACCGGGCCCTAGAAGCATTCGTTGACCTCTTGGAGTCAAATGGATCGTTCGTCCACATGGTAAGTTAGAATCGCACACGGAGCGAACCATTGGAAAGGGGTTTCAGTGCCCTTCGAAGATTCATTCAGCCTCGGTTGAGCTGAAGAGTTGACTTAGGTCAAACAGAGCCCGGGAGAGCCCGGTGGCCTTTAGATCAAATTTCAGACGCAAATAGGTCGTTCGTCCGCATGGTAAGTTGGAATTGCGCTTGGAGTGGACCATTGGAAAGGGGTTTCAGTTCCCTTCGAAGATTCATTCAGCC
Source organism: Sambucus nigra (assembly GCA_949130495.1). Taxonomy (NCBI): domain Eukaryota; kingdom Viridiplantae; phylum Streptophyta; class Magnoliopsida; order Dipsacales; family Adoxaceae; genus Sambucus; species Sambucus nigra. Next base: position 594,016,424 of record OX422208.1, read on the forward strand.
TCGGTCGAGCTGAAGAGTTTGAATTTTTGGTCAAACGGAGCTTGGGAGTGCCCGATGGCTTCTAGGTCAGTACTCGGGGTATGACCTGGGTTTGTAGTGATTAAGGGAGGTACTAAGGACCTTAGAAGAGTTATGGGGTAATAGAATGGGGTGTCTACACTATTGATTTGAGAATCATCAAGATTTCTAGGTTAGAATGCATTGTGTATATTTATCCATTATGAGTTCATTATTTGTGACTTGAGGCCAAATAAAAGTTTAATATGTTAATGCGATGAAATAGAACTCCTTGGACATATCTTGAGTGGTTGGGACATATTTATTTTATTTCTAGTTCATGCCATTCATTCTGTTCCATATTGGTCTAGACACATTTATGTTATACAAGTGTGGAAAGATTATGTATTTTGTGTCTTTTTGTGGTGTTTATACCTATATAGGATTATTCATTATATATATACTAGGGTATGTTCTTGCCTGAAGTCACACTGATAATTGTAAAATGGCAAAAAAATTCAAAGCACGTAATTGTAGAAGGTAAAATTTTCATTTGCTAAGAAAAAAAATTGTCATAATCTCCTTTGTTTATATGACTAACCACCCTGCTTAACAAATAACAAATAGTTCAACAACGTTCACATAGTTTAAATTCATTACTCGAATTCACATTGTGCCTCAAAGTAATAAAGTGTCAATTCTAAAAAAAATGGACATGGTCTCCTTTATATATTGGTCTATCAACTCCAGTTAAGGGTAACAACTAATCGTACAGTATTCCAATTGTCCAAATTCATCAAACAAATACTTGAACGAATCAAACTTCTTTAAAAAAATCACAACGATATTCGGGGAAAAGTAACATAATAACAACAAAATAATGATCAACCTGATTTAATTCAATATAAATAAGTTAAATTAAAAAAAATGAACAAATTTTCCTTTATTTATATGAATATTCACCTATTTAAGGTATAAAAATACTTCAACAAAAAATAGCCTTAATAGACTATAAAAAAAAATCCTTAGCTGACTATACAAAAATAGCCTTAACAATCATCAAACAGCGTGTAGTAACTCTAAGCCTAAGCTTTACAAAAAATATAAAAGGTCAATATCCTAAAAAATTATGCTTTTGGTACTCAATCATAGATTCGCAGAAAACATCCTTGTAATAACTCTACAAAATGTCCGTGTATCTAGCTCGACGTACTTCATATGAAGATTGGCATAATTTACAACTACCTATAAGAAATATTAATAGTTAAGACTAATTTTTAAAAAAATAATGAAAAGAAAAACATTTTAAAGACAAAGTACCTTTTTGTGAGAACCCCATGTAAGCATCATGCAAGTATTTAGCCACTCTTAATGCCTTACCATTGGCTCCCAATCCTAAGAATAATTACAAAAAAATTATCAAAAGATGATATAAAGGGGTAAAATGTGTAGTTTAAAAGAAAAATAACACTACTTACTTTAGAGGAGGACTTCCAGATACACAATATTTGTTGTCAAAAGTGAAAAATCATCATAAAGAATGGTAATACAGTTTGCACTTGTGCATCGAGATAATGCTACATATAACTAGCCATGACTAAAAATCGGTGTGAACAAGTCATTATATAGTGTTAACTCAATGACAAAAAAAAAATTAGAGAAGCAATTCAAAAGTAAAAATCATGTAGTGGCGAATAGGTACCTCAATAGCTATAGCATTAAGTTGGGCAACATCACGAATAACAATACGGTTGTGTTTTTGACGCGGGATATGAATTTATAAACAAAAATTAAAAAGTGAGGAAGAAAATCAAGAGCATATCCAACCATTCTCCTTCCCTTTCCCTTTATCTTGAAAAATAAAAGGAAACATATAAAATTTGAAAAATATAAATGAAATAGCAAATGATTCAAGACATGACATGAATATGGGAAGAAATTAGTACGTGAGTCGGGGGTATGTTTTCCTATCCCTTCAACCGTTGGTTGTCATGTTTGTCTCTATTAGTTGGTCGACCCTACAAATATGAAAAAGGAAATATATATATATATATATATATATATATATATATATATATATATATAGAAAAATAAGGATGTTAATAAGAACTTTACACGCAAATTTGATGCACGTGATTACCATATATTGAGTATCATTTAGTTGATATTCATCCTCAATAAGAACATTGATATTATTGTTTCGCAGCCTTTGAATCTGGGATTGTAAATACAACCATGTAAGTTAAAAGCGAAAGATATTATTGTAATATGTGCAATTAGAATATAGGGAAGTGGTTGGTACATAACATGATGCGTTGTCATTCACCTATCAGAAATTAATGAAACAAACACCATAAATAAGTTTAAAAGGTTATAAGGAACATCGAAGGACACAAGAATGAAAAATAACATACAATTCCATATACGGTAATGTTCTCCATGTGAAGGAATATCAATCGAAAAAGAAAACAGATCAGCATAAACCTGCCAAAAATAAATGAAAATGACCATAATTTCAAAAACTAAAACACAAACAAATGCACTAATAAATAATAAAATTGAATCTCTTTTGCAACAACTAAAACTGAACCGAAAGCTAAAATGAGAAACGAAAGCTACTAAAATTGAACTAAAATCTAATTTCTTACCTCAAGTGAAACCTAAATACCTGTTTAAAACATACAAATCAAACAGGTATCAATAATTTATATACCCGTTTAAATCGTTTATTTATACCTGTTTAAATAATTTATACACATATCATTGCAAACAAGTATCAATCGTTTAAAACATAATGGCCAAACAGTTAACCAGGTATACAAACACCAAAGAGGTATAAAAATTAATGTCACTTTAAAAAAATATGTATGTATGTCGGGGACTACACATTAATAATAATAATAACAACAACAACAACAACAACAACAATAATAATAATAATAATAATAATAATAATAATAATAATAATAATAATAATAATAATAATAATAATAATAATAATAATAATAATAATAATAATAATAACAACAACAACAACAACAACAACAAGTAAATAGTTATATAATATTTTGCTAGTATTTTAAGACAACTATTCAATTTTTTAAGAACCTTAAATGACACGGAAACAGCAAAGAGTATGACATGCGACGTGCCATTCAGTCATTTAATGACAAAGCTGATAGATGACATATTGAAGAATCCCAAAAGTTCCTCATCCTTTACCATATAGACGACATCACAAGCCAAGCTTATGGTATACATAAGTTTTGTAACTGTTTTAATGCCCATTTTTCTACCTGTTTGTTGTTTATATACCTATTTACCTGTTTGACTTATCTATTATACACTTCATCATACACCACAAAAAATAATATACTTAATAAAAAATACAAATAAATACATCTATTTAGCTACATGAATTAAAAATGCGAATATAGATAAAATCAATGAATCTTTGGTTACATTAGAGATAAAAAAATCCTTAAATGTTATCATTGGTAGGATTTTATTACATAACGGGTAAAAAATAACACTATTTGTATACCATCTAGTTAAATGAGAGTCGAGAGAAATTAGCTATGTGAAACCTAAAATAACAAACGGAATTGAGGACATAAAAGATTATAATCACACAAACAAAAAGTGGAACAATTTAATACTATGGGTGATAAACTGGGTTTTAATTATTTTTTTAACATTTGAGATAAAATGAATGAATGAACAAAAAATAAAAGGAGGGAGGAAATCAAGCAAAGCAAATATATTTGCGGGTAGATTTATATTTGTACAAAGCCTTCTAATAATAAAGATTTCTTTAGTTAACAAAAGCTAAAGATAGATAAGGAATTGGGTACTAAACATTTCCATCACAACTATTAAATAACATTTAAAAGTAAAAAAAAAAACATATGCTTATGTGCATGGCCAGGCCAACGTTGATATTATGTATATATATATGATATTACGTGTATATCTATATATGATATTACGTTGATATTATGTATATATATATGATATTATGTATATATATATAATATATATATGATATTACGTGTATATGATATTACGTGTATATCTATAAATCCAGTCCGTGTAAACCCAGTTCAGTAAGAACGCCCGTATTCATCCATAAACCCAATTAATAAAAAAATGATATTATGTATATATCTGATAACTGGGTTTACACGCTCATATTAAATACCCAGTTCATTAGTAATATTGTTATAGACAATGTATAAATGAACAAAGTATTGTTATGAACAAAGTATTGTTATGAACAAAGTAAATAGCAGTATTGGGTTTACACGATCATATTATTCATATCATTACTGTTATGAACAAAGTATAAACGTTATGAACAAAGTATGAAAAAATTATAAACGTATGAACAAAGTAAATAGCAGTACTAGGTTTACACGCATATATTATTCATATCAGTACTGTTTTGAACAACGTACAAATGTTATGAACAAAGTATATACGTATGAACAAAATGAAGACTCTATATTTTACAACACTATTATAAACAATGTATAAGCGTTACTGAACATATATTATTCATATCAGTACTATTTGTTTTCAATGATAAATAGCAACAACAATGTACCCAGTTCAGTAATAGCATCTACATAATATATACCTAGTTCAATGAGAACGCGCTCGATTGAAAATATAAACATAAATCAAAAGAAGACTCAACTATCTCACTTGTAAACTCAGTTCATGTAAACCTAACTCATACATTTTACAACACTGTTACGAACAAAGAAACCCAACCATAAACCCATTCCGTGTAAACCCAGTTTAGTAAGAACATGCTCATGCATCCATAAACCCAGTTCAGTAAGAACACGCTCGATTGAACCCATGTAAACCTAACAAAGATCTACCCAGTTCAGTAAGAACACGCTTGATTGAAAATGTAAACATAAATCAAAAGAAAACTCAACTATCTCACTTGTAAACCCAGTTCCTGTAAACCCAACTCATAAATTTTACATCACTATTATGAATAAATAAACCCATACATAAACCCATTTTGTGTAAACCCAATTCGGTAAGAACTTGCTTATTCGGCCATAAACCCATAAACCCAGTTCAGTAAGAACGCGCTCGACTGAACCCGTGTAACCCTAACAAAGAATTGATTTTAACTAGTAAGGCTAACATTGTTATGAACAAAGAAACCCAACCATAAACACATCCGTGTAAGCCCAGTTCACTTGTACAAACTCATTCAGCCATTAACCCATAAACCTAGTTAACAAAAAAATGAAGATTTTTAACAAACAATGAAGAGAAACTTACCGTGAGGAGCAGACACTCTGGTTGCTTGAGCTTTACTAAAGGTGAAGATTTTTTCCTTCCTGTGTCTCTTCAATTATGGAGAAAATGGTGTGGAGTACATGGTTTGAAGTGAATATATGGATAAAGTCATATCTTAGGTTGTACTATGAATATATGGAAGAGATGGCGTGTCTCATTCAGCCACTCAATGATTGTGAGTCCCAATGAGAAGTTGCTCAGTCCGAACTATTTATGTTTCAATGATTCTCAACCATTAGATTCAAAACCTCCTCATTCAATCACAACGATCAATCGACAAACCCCAAAAGTTCCTCCTCCATTACCATATAGATGACATCATATGTCAAGCTTGTGACATACAAATATATATATATATATATATATATATATATATGTGTGTGTGTGTGTGTGTGTGTGTGTGTGTGTGTGTGTATTTATTTTTAGTCTTCGCATTGTATTTAATCCGTGTTTGTCATATTCTTCAAAGTAGTATCACACTGACATCATATGTGATCATATTGTCATCTTTTGTTCCATTGTTTACATCGTTATCATTTGTTTCATAATTTGGAATATTTGTGCTTCTGCTTCCAAGTTTATTTGTCGTTGCGTTTCACTTCACATCGCTTGATATCACTTATTTTTCTTTAATTTCACATGTGTTACAATTAGGGGTAGAAGTTGTTTATATTATGCACTTTACCTTTCTCTATTCCCTAACAAAAAGGGGGGAAGATATAACCAAAAGGGGATGCATACTCTAAGGGGGAGATGTTTAACAAAGGGGGAGTTTTATTTTTATATGAGGTTTATAATTTTTATATTCTTTTTCATTTGAATGGTGTGTTAAGTGTGATGGTTTAAGCAAAGATACAACATATTTTCATAAGAGCAAAGCTACTTAAGTTTATGTTAGTCAAGCATATGTAATTTTTCCTTTTGGGGTAGGGATTGAGTCTTAGTGAGATTGACAACCTCGTAGGTTTTTATTTTTGAGTTTTGTCCAGGATTAGCAAAAGTGGGAGATTTATAAGGGAAAATTATGATTGAGTCAATTTGTATATATATTGGCTTTATTCCATTTGGACAAACTTATTTGAGTTATAGGTTAGGATTTAAGTTGTGTGTCCTTCAAGCCTATGATGTGTGATTGAAGACTGTAGCATCCAAGTTAAAGCGACATCGATTACATACTGAGTTTTGACTTCAAAGTCCATGGGATCTGAGGAGGTATGGATGCATATTTAAGTTTGATCCATGTATGCATTTTTTTAGTGTTATATTTTAAACTAAAGTGTTTCTCATAAAAAGAATTTTCAGAGATAAATTATTTTTCCCTAGTCGTTCGAATCAGTTTTCCCTTATCATTCAAATGAATTTCATAAATTTGTTCGAACAAGCTATTCGAATGACAAGGTGGTTTATGTCCAAATGAACATCAAATGAGGTTAAAGCGAGATTCTTCAGCTTCAAAATGGAGTTTTGGTTCAAAGCTCGTTAGATAGATGTTCAAATGACTTTTTTTTATCTCGTTCGAACTAGATTTATTTTTTTCAAGTGAAAAAGCATACTTCGTTCGAATGACCCTAGTGATTTTCTTAGAAAAAGTTTTCTCAATTTTTATTCGAACAATTTTTTTTTATCTTTATGTTGCCTCAGTTTTTATGTTTTAATAAATTGGAGGGTCGGTAAATAATTTTTTAGAGAGAGGTTTGCCAAAACGATTTTCATAGACAAATATTGAGCCTCCCAGACCCCAGTTTGCACCTAAAGTTTGAGATCCAAATTTCACATGAATATGTCTATTTGATATCTCTCGTGTCTTGCACCAAGGCTGTTTGATCTTTCTATTGAGAGAATTTTGATCAGTGGGAACTGTGTTTACATTGGGTGATGGATGGACCAGTTAAGAGTTAAGTAAGATCGATTGCATACCAAGACGTGGGAAAGTACCTTCATTGTGTTGGTTATTGGAAGGCGTCCAAAAGTGGTTACGAAGAAGGTGACAATGAACAAGGAGGTTTGCCAAGTCTTGAGGGCATTAATTCATTAAGTCATTATATTTTTCATGTACATAGACCTATATGGTAGTGGCCTTGTGTGGTTGGGTCTTCTAAGGTTTTTCCCATTTTGGTTTTTTCTCACACATCATCGTGTTATGATATTCCTTTATTTTAATCTTTCTTATATCACCTAGTTTCATGTTTAGGTAAAGATTTAAATTGGTAAACTACTTATATAACACTTTAATTTAAGTGGTGTAATTAAAATTTGAAAATAAAAAATTTATATGTGTTTGCAATCTGTATAAACCCTAAGGCACTATAGCATTTTCACCTTTTCTTACCCCTAACCTACTATTTTCGATGCCAAATAAGAGACACTTGGGGAGTAGCCATGGGTACCATTCCCCAAGTTGATTGTTTTTGGAATTGTGAAACAGATGATTGTAACACCCCGCCTTATTAAATAATGGGTGATCAGTCATTTATTAAATTAAAATCAAGGTGAACGGTTGTTTCATTCTCAGCATCACTGCCGCAAAATAATATTTCCAATTTGAACACCCTAAATAATTAAGATAAGTGTCAAAACAATTAAAGTCTTATTTCATTTTATTAAATTCCAATACGAAAACCTCTATTAATAACCAACAGTTTAAGAATCACTGAAATATTAAGGATGGTAATTAACACACAAAAATTAAACCATCTAGATAAAACAAACCTAGTGTAAGAACCATAAATGAAATCATCCTGACAATAGTTAACTCCCATGGAGTAATGAATACTGGAAATATAAATGAACATAAATCTCTGACAAATTCAAATGGGATAGGAATTCGGGCTACACATGCCCTAACTATAAAGATCTAAAATAGGAACTGAGTCAATGCCGAGTTAGTCTAAATCAAATGCCTTCAACTCCCACATAAGCTCCAGCACGTCAAATCCAAAGAACCTATGCATGACGCCCCTATGGTTGGGCATCTGTAATACATACATATATATACAAGAGAAAGAGAAATAACAGGAAACGGGTCAGAGACCGAGTGTAAAATAATTTAAAATAGTTTAGTAAGTATTTAAAATTCTTACCAGCTAATGTGATAACCATGTTAGTATGCGTCACTCTCTTGAGAATTCTCACCTCTCATCTAGAGTGCACGCCTATCATTCTACTGATCTCATAAGTCTATATAACTTATTCCCATGAAGTTTATCTCGAGATATACTAAGGCCATGGTATTTAGCTGTAAAACATTAATCTCTTCCATTTTCTTACGTTACTTAGAACCACTCAGTATCGTTACAAAATTCACGAACACTTGTTATAAAGTTGAAGCATTTATTCATTACTTAACTACTTATACACACAGTAGAAAGTTTCCATATATAAGTATATGTATATATCAATCACTCAAATAATATATATATATATATATATATATATATATATATATATATATATATACTATCTCAACCCCACATAAATCTATGGTGCTGGCATACTCTACTATCAAGTTCCCGTATCACTCATACTAAGGGAAATACTAGTTCGAAATCACTCTAGAAATGCATTAACACAATACACATACAAATGGAGGCGAAGCATAGTTCTAGGTCCTAAGAGGTCCGCACATACCCTCACATCTCTTAGAACATCTGACTATCATTTTCAGATAGCTTGTATCGAGGATATTATCTTCTAGAGTACGAGTCAATATCCCTCATAAAGGTCCAATCGAGATAAGATTGTCCCGGCGCAGAAACCTCCGTGATAGCAAGTAGCCCGGTTATGATTTTTACACAGATACATAATATATTCACAGTCACACAGTCATATATATAAATATCTATATTTTCCAAATTAGGTGCGCCCACGACCCATAATTATAACTATACGTTCTTAGCAAAAATTACTCAATTATCTCACATAATGGATTCGGCTCTTTTATTCTCATTTATAATTTATTTCATACTTACTTCTCATCTCTCGAAGTATTCTAGCTAACTAAGTATAATTTCATTAGGTTTACTCTCACTCACCTTCTGATCTAAATGTTTTATGATTCCCAATCTTTTAGTGAATGTACTCACAATTTCCTATGTACGAATAACTCCCCGTTAACCCACAATTTCATTCCATATTAAATTTCACTCAATAGAGTTTACCTAGACCGTACTGGTCCTCTTCATAACCCATTATATTATATCAATAATAATCAAGGGTTCCTATGCATTTTAACCGGATTAAACAAAAAGGGGTAAAATATGCAGTTTTCCTGGAGGGATCGATCGATTGAGGAAAGGGGGTCGATCAATCGATGCTCTTGGTCAATTGATCGTTCAAGCAGTTCTTGCCCAAAATCTGCAAAATCCAACATACGGGTTTCATAAAAAAAACTCTTCTCCAAAACACCATTAATGATCCCCAAACTTCCAAACAAGATTAATAATAGTCCTATATACCTATATACATGATTTCCTACATGAAGCATGTCCAAATTCATCAAAGGTATTTGATTAGTGGGGTAAAATTAACATAGTTATCAAGAACCCTAATTTTTCATGAAACATCCATTCTTCTAATTCTTTTCCAGATTTCTTGCTTCTAAATCCATACAAATTCGTGGGTAATCCTCTACACATGATCGAGATGTCCATAATATATTTAGTTCCTCTAAAACATGCCATTTAAAGTTTATGACTTATCAATTTCTTCCAAAAAGCATGTTCTTAACAATCCTAAACTAACATGGGTGGAACATTAACTAAAAAAAAGAAAGATAGATACTTGTCTGGGATTCAAGGGTCTGATTTGTTGATGAAAAATATATGGTTGCGTTCCTCGGCATGCGATCTACGTTTTGGTGGTGGTGGCAGTGCAATCGAGTGAGTTCTAGGCCTTGGATTAATTGGAAAACTCTTCACCTTCCTCTCTACTGGTTTTTCTCATGTTCTGTGATTAATAATCCAAAAAGGCAACTCCTAATGGTTGATATAACTTAGGAAATTTCATGGGTTTAATTACCCAAAAATATAAAATGTCTATAATACCCTCCCGGGATGTCAATTAGGCCTAAAAATGCCCCGAGACCCAAACTAAACCCCTGGGTACACTTTTCTGACTATCTCGACACTTTCGGACACTTTCGAACACTTTCGAGCAGTCGACCCGACCATACGGGGCACTTATAATATATTCATTTTTGTAATAATAATTTAGTCCTGACACGACACAGGCGCGTCCCGACGTAAATTGTCATAATTTCCATTTTATTCACTCGTGACAATTGTAATAAAATCAATCGTATATATTACTTTACTCATCTAGTAATATTCAACAATTTCCCCAATAATTACTAACTCTCATCACGCTAGTAAATATTTAAAATAAAATTTTGGATTAATATCTCAATTAAATTTAATAAATCCCCTATTTTAAAAGCCATAAAAATGCAGGGTATTACAATGATATTGATACTTCACAAAAAAAGAACAACTGTTAGAAAAGTACAAGATGCCAAAATAGCGAGCAAACATTTGGAAAAATTGCCACTTACCCACTACAGCTTTGGTATCATCTTAAACGTCAATTGATAAGCACAAAAAAGTGTCTATTTTATACCCCGTATAGAGACATTTTAGTCACTCATTTTAATTAAAATTGGCCTTATGTCGTATTTTATTATTTTTCAGGTCAAACGGCAGTCGCAATGTTAAATTATGCTAAATCCAGTCAATTGCGATGCAATAGCGATCAAAAGCGTTATTTGAAGAAATCAAAAGCGACCGGGAAGTCTGGAGTCCTAATTGAGCGTGCCGAGACGTGTTTCGATGTACAAAACCAGTCCCGTAATCCAAACCTAAGCCTACACCGAGCCCAGACCATTCCCCGAGCCTCGTGTGTGTTGAGTTTGTAACTTTATTATTTTTCTAGATTTTTATTTTTTGTCATTTTATTTTTAGGATTTATACAGATTTATTTAGAATTTTCTAGAATTTATTTTCTATTTTTCTATTTCTTTCTTTTGATTTTGATTTTTATTAGTTTTTAATTTGTAATCTTTATTTAATTTTATTTTTCTTAGGACTAGTTTTTAGGAATTTATTTTATTTAGTTTTTAGTTTTTATTTATTTAGTTAGGATTTTTAGTTTTTTTAGTCTTTATAGAGTTTTATTTATTTATTATCATTTCTTTTTATTTTTTTAGTCTCTTAGTGATAAATTAGAGTTAAATTTCTAAAATTTTATTTTTTATTTTAGTTCTAGTTTTATTTTTTATTTTTATTTTTACTGTCATTTTTTTAGGGGTATAAATTAAGCACACACACTAATTATTCCATACACACTCACACATCCAAACAAATCATACACACCCATACAATATTTTCCTACACCCTCACCCCACACTATCATCCCCCACCTTTCTTCTACCTAACACCCACCTCATTCTCTCTCCTCACCCAACCTCCATGGCCACAACTCCAAACCCAACTACCTACCATATCCAGCCCCTTACTCGCTGTCAAACCCCAGACTCGCCACCTGCCACGTCGGCCAGCCATAACCCAGCCACGATCAAGGCCAAACTCCGACAACCTGAGGGTTGGACCAGCCTGAAACCGAGAACCTTTACCTGCCAGTCATCCAATCCTTGTGCCAAACCCCAAAACTCAGAACTCGACCCAGGTATATCTCCCACCGAACCCACTTGAACCCGAGAAAAACCTAACCCCGATCGCGAACCTCACTGACCCGCGATTTACCTGCCAAAATTACTCAACAAACCAAACCCATTAGCCTCATCTTTCCCAAAAAAATAGGAGCCAAATTTAAACAAAAAAGTATCCCACCAATATCTTCTCTAAAATAAAATCGTGGGACTAAAAAAAAGGAGATGAAGGCCATTATAAGAAAGGGGCATTTGCTCACTTTTTAAGAGATGACTCTCTCAGCACAAAAAGAAAGGAAGAAAAGACAGAGAGAGAATGTGAGAGACAGGAAAAAAAAGGGGGTAGAAAAATAGTCTGAAAAAAAAGAAAAAAATACAGTTTAAGGTTTAGAAAAATTTGTAGGTTCATTTTTTATTTTCAATTTTGTAATCCAGTCGGATTTTGTGACGAGTTTGGGATGCGTGTTCATGCACACAGTTGAAACAAGAAGTTATTGCGTATCGTATTTCTTTCTCTTTCTCTTCAGTTTCTTGTGTGTTGATTGTGCTTGTGCTAAAGTTTTAATCATGTCTGGCTAAACACTCCTATTCAAGGGGTGGGATGAAACGCATATGTTGAGTTATTTTATTGGAATAATTGTTCGTTGATGCTTTCTAGGCTAATTAAATTGGAAAAATCACACATTAATTTATGTAACGAGAGTTAATAAATTAATGGTAGAAATTAATATTTGATTTTTGGATTTCACTTAGAGATAAGTATTATTCTTAAATTTAAATATTAATTCTGTGTATCCATTCAAAGATTCGTACAAATTTTAATAAATTAATCTTAGCGGATATTTTGTTGAAAAGATTGAATCTTAAACTTTTTATGTAGTGATTGTTCCAGATTTAATTGCTGTAAAAGATAAAATTGAATTTAGGATTGTGACGAGAGTTAAATTTTAAATTCAATATTATTTCGAACTATTCAATTGAATAATTAGGACATGAAGTTGATTTGACTACGCGGTGTAATCCCACCTCTTGTTTCTTCTCATAAATTCTAAACTAGATTACTTTGTGATTTTTCATAGTCATATTAGTTGCATAAATTGTCGTTTCCTCCCTTGAAAATTGTTTTTAAAATTTAAAAAAAAAACATTTTAAAAACGCAAAAATATTTTTAATAAAAAAAATGAAATTGCAAGTTTTCACGATTACAGTTTCAACGCTAGAAATTGGATTGATACCCGAATTTTCCACGATAATGAATTTTTAACAAGTTTTGTAGGTAATTCCAGGAATTTTGATACTCGAAGTTTGACCGCAGCGACATTCCAATTCCATATCCGAAGGAATACAAATTAAGAGATATCAAATAGCACCGTTACCGATTTTTTGAAGATTGAAGCCCGTGAAGATTTGTAATTTTCATTTTTTTAGTGTAGTTATTCCTTCCTCTCCCGCCTTAGACTGGTTGTAGGATTATTGAGGCCTTGTAATTAATTTGGGTGCATTTTGACACCGATTTATTTTTGTAATATTTATTCCAAAAAAACAAAAAAAAAACAAAAGGGAAACCGAACAAGGTAGAGAGAGGGCGTCCAAAGGCGAGGATTTAGAAGCTTCTCTACTTTGGGTCGGTAGGAATCCCGGGGACGACTGAAGTAGGCGTACTTCCCCCGGTCGACTCAACCCGGTCTTCTCCCCACGCGTGTAAAAACCATGGGAGGTAAACTCTTTATCACTCACGAATCTCCTGCAAGCGAGTCAATTTTTTATGTGCTACTTGCTCCTATATTATTTTTCTTTCTGTATTGCACTTAAATTGGATGGTTTGATGAATAAATTTACCTAAGACCTATACCCGATCATTGCAATGAGTTGGGATTTCATCACCCACTCAATCACATCTCAATTTTCTTATTACCCGTGCTCTCACTTAAATTAAAATCAATTAATTAGCAAGCCAAGTAGGAACGGTGTTCATTAGAACCCTTTCGGAAGGAGACCCTCGTAGGATACTCTAGTGAGTCCTTTCCACACCTACAAATCTTCATTCAACTATCTTAAGGCTTTTGTCTAGGGAAATTGAGTTTTAAGTGAGGCAGCCCAGTAAAATGGGTTTGTGCTTTCCCCAGCGTGGTACCGAATAGTTGTGTGTTGTAGTAGCTAGTGTGGAGAGACTTAACTAGTAAGCCTCTTGTCTGAAAAATAGTCAGAAAAAAATAAAGTTTTAGGTTTAGAAAAATTTGTAGGTTCATTTTTTATTTTCAGTTTTGTAATCCAGTCAGATTTTGCGACGAGTTTGGGACTCGTGTTCATGCACACAGTTGACACAAAAAGTTATTGCGTATCGTATTTCTTTCTCTTTCTCCTTAGTTTCTTGTGTGTTGATTGTGCATGTGCTAAAGTTTTAATCATGTCTGGCTAAACACCTCAATTCAAGGGGTGGGATGAAACGCGTATGTTGAGTTGTTTTATTGGAATAATTATTCGTTGATGCTTTCTAGGATAATTAAATTGGAAAAATCACACATTAATTTATGTAACGAGAGTTAATAAATTAATGGTAGAAATTAATATTTGATTTTTGGATTTCACTTAGAGATAAGTATTATTCTTAAATTTAAATATTAATTCTGTGTATGCATTCAAAGATTCGTACAAATTTTAATAAATTAATCTTAGCGGATATTTTGTTGAAATGAGTGTGAATCTTAAATTTTTTATGTTGTGATTGTTCCAGATTTAATTGCTGAAAAAGATAAAATTGAATTTAGGATTGTGGCGAGAGTTAAATTTTAAATTCAATATTATTTCGAACTATTCAATTGAATAATTAGGACATGAAATTGATTTGACTAAGCGGTGTAATCCCACCTCTTTTTTCTTCTCATAAATTCTAAACTAGATCACTTTCTAATTTTTCATAGTCATTTTAGTTGCATAAATTGTCATTTCCTCCCTTGAAAATTGTTTTTAAAATATTAAAAAAAATATTTTAAAAAAACAAAAAGATTTTTAATAAAAAAATTGGAATTGAAAGTTTTCACGATTACAGTTTCAACGCTAGAAATTGGATTGATACCCGAATTTTCCACGATACTGAATTTTTAACAAGTTTTGTAGGTAATTCTAGGAATTTTGATACTCGAAGTTTGACCGCAGCCACATTCGAGTTCCATATCCGAAGGAATACAAATAAAGAGTTATCATCAATCTTGGTTCAGATACTTGCGATGTAGTAGACGATTTTTGTTAGTTTATCAAAATAAAAAAATATCTTTGAAGACTAACGAGCCAGATCTAAAAAAATGTATCCACTAACCTCCTTTCAACAATAGTGAGCTTAGGAGCAATTTTATTTGTTGGAAAGAAAAACAAAGATAAATGACAAGTCACAAAAGAATAAGAAATATAGTTTAAACAAATAAAATATGGAAACTACGAACGGATTTAAGGACACACTAATCACACGAATTTTTTTTGTTTTTCTCAATCTCATTCAAGCAGAAGTCCCATTTACCACTCGAGAAGAAAAACTTGTGTTTCCTGAAATGGTTTTTGTTCTATAATACCCTAACCAGTTTTTTGAGGTTTTTAAGGGGAAATATAATAATAATTGAGGGCTTTGGAGTTATTGTTCATCCCATGAATGTATTTGAGTATTTCCTCATTAATGTCAAAACCAGACACTTTCTTCCAATCCAAAATAATCATTTGGGACGATTTGGGTTGGGGTGAGGAAACCCTCGAAATACAATCGATCATAGGCTCGTTCATTTTTTAAGGTCACTCTACAGGTGATGCTCAGTGCAATACTTTACAGATGTTCATAATCCAACATTTCATGCAGAGTGATATCACAAGCTTAATTAGTTGCATCATTCACTGAGGGGCTATATGAGTTGGTTGAGGCATAATGGGTGTCCTTGTTAGTAGGCACCTCAATTGGGGAATTTGGAGAGGCCCAAGGAGGAAGGGAATAAAGGAATTCTTTTTTTTAATCCCCAAGGGCAATGACTGGCTCAGATGATGTTTAGTTCACCCAATTCCTTTATCCCTCCCTTATCACTCCAATCACCATCGTTAAAGCTTTGGGATGCCATGAACTCGGATCCATGGTATTGAGTGTTTGGTGGTTGAGAAGATTCAATAATCCAAAGGTATTTAATAGATCCCCCCTTAATTAATGGTGGAAGAACATTAACTAAGGGTATAAGTCTTAAGGCCCAGGGTTACTCCTAACAGCCATATGAATTTTCCTTAAAACCATCTTTATCAACTCCCTCACACTAAAAAATGATGGGGGGTGGGGCAACAAAAAAGATAAAAAAAAACATAGGGTTCATTTAATGTAAGTGGGAGAAGAAAGGAAAAACTCTCCAACCCTAGAAATTTAAAAAAAAAAAACTAAGCCAGCTAACTCAGTGGATATTTAAAACCTCAAATCCACTAACAAATCAACAAATTCATAGCCCAATCACACAATATACATCCGCAAGAATAAGTCTTCAAAAGAAAAAGCAAGAAAACTCTAAAAAAACTAAAAAATTAGATAAAATAAACCAAAAGTACCAGAAAGACATGGAACCAAAATTATACATGGAAAATAATGATTGAAGACGGTATTGATTGAAAAAATGAGGAGTGTCTTTCTGAAAATAATAAGGAATGATTGAAAATGAAATTTGGGATTTCTCTCTCTTAGGCGGTCAATTAGTTTGGGCGTGTTTAAAGGTTAAAATGGGCGATTTGAATAGACTTGTATCAATAATCACTGCCTTGGAAGAAGTGTCACATAAGATTCTTTAAAAAGAATTTCGACGATTTGAAATTGCGCTTGCACTACCCAAAGCATGCACACATTAGTACTAAATTGATGCTCTAGTGAATGACTAACATGTAGAAGATTCAACACTAAGTATTACAAAGTTACATAAGGTGTTTTTCTCGGCTCGAGAGGAGGTTGACAAGAGAAGCCAATGACACGTCACTAGAAAAACTTCACTTTCTCCAGCCACAAAGCATCCCCTAGAAGGAAAAACTCATTCATACACCTGTGACATAGCCAAAGTCATGAGTAAAGTCTTCGGGGCTATTTGTCACGTCTCGAATAATCAGGAGTGATTTGGGGATTGGGTTTAGAATTGTAACTGGATAATAAATATATAATTTGCGAAAATAAATCAAAACTTTATTACATATTCTCATAGGAGAGCAAACTTAAAATTGGGAAACGAAAGTGCGACATAAGTTTAGGACTATACATAACACGTCCACTTATAGGTAGTAACACAAGATATTAAAACAGGAGCTTCATTTCCTCGGTTGATTTTCTGGGTGAACATAATTCTTAAGGTAATACGAGAATAAGCATTCTTATTGTGTAGAGTAGTATTGCCTACTCTATCCCCCGGATTCATCTCGTATTTGAAAAACATAAGCGAATTTGCCAAGTAGATAATTCTTATTCTATACAGTTCAAATAGAATGTAAAAGAGTTAGTATAAGAGTTTCATTAAATGGAGATTCAAATAATAAGATATGAGAATGTGTTACTGAAATTTGATAACAATATAGGGGTAGAGTTGGTAATGGCTGGGGATGGTTTCCAAACAAATAACCCATAATTATCTATCCAGAGGCTTAGGGCAATAGC
Source organism: Sambucus nigra (assembly GCA_949130495.1). Taxonomy (NCBI): domain Eukaryota; kingdom Viridiplantae; phylum Streptophyta; class Magnoliopsida; order Dipsacales; family Adoxaceae; genus Sambucus; species Sambucus nigra. The sequence continues at coordinate 594,034,057 of OX422208.1, forward strand.
AAATACATACAACTAAATCAATCCAATTAGATCAGAGATAAAATAACCGTGCTAAGTCATTAAATGACATTCCATATGGTAGCAATAATCTAGGCCCCCAATCATTTGAGTCCTTCAAGCCAAATAATACAGTCGTGGGTATAACGAAAGATGATTCCCTGATTGTAATGCATGTTATAAATAAGTAACCGAAAAAGCATCATATGAAATAATATGATCGCATAATCATTAAAATAAATCAATCACTTGTACGTAAACATTTTGAACTACTCAAATGAGTTCCTCAATGAGAATATAATATACTGGGTCTATCACAAAGTGATATATTCAATACCATTGCGAGAAATAATATTGAATAAGAAATCACCTACTTAGTGTTTGAAAATATGTCGTCGAGTTCTTAGTAGAGTAAGGTATTCCGTGCACGTCTGTTTAGAATGAAACACATATATTGTAAGCATGAAGTGTATGACTTGTGTTTAAAATATGAAATAACTTATAGTTGCGAACAAATAAGTTTTCGGGGTTTAATACAGAAATAAACTCAAACTTTTATTTCACTAAGTTCCGTAGCTTATCTAGACATGTGCCAGAAGACTTTTTCATTGCAAATAAGGTCTAAAAGTTATAAAAAAAAAGTTTTGGGGAAAATTATGGAGGTCAGAAATTTCAGGGGTTTAAGTGTAAACATTCAAAATTTAAAATTTAAAGGTTAATTAAGGCCTATGTCATTTTTGAGTTTTGGACATCCAAACATGATGTTACAATATACCATTTTGACCACAAAAATAAAATAAAATTTTTGGAATTTTTTTCAGAATTTTCTAACTGGTCACGTGCTCACAAGTGCCAGGTTAAAGATATCACGCTCTAGCTTTGACCTCAGTCGGGCGCGTGGACGTCACGCATCTTCAACCTCTCAAACTTTGACCTAGGGTTTCAGAAATTTTTACTTCAAAATAAACCTTTAATATGAAACCATTTTACTTCATTCCAAAGCCATTTTCTCTGAATTTTAAAAGGATTTCAAATATATACTTTTTTTTTGTATCGAAAGTTGCTGTAGAGTATATTTCTATAAACTGGAAAAATATGAAATTTTCAAAAGAACATTATTGGATTTTGGTTCAAATTCGAACAACGGCAGTACTAAGGTTTGGTTTCTGGGTTGTTTTTTAACCAATTGGTCTTGGTTTGAAGGATTAATTCATCCCGAGTAAAGAGAATTTTGTTTTTGGAAATTTTTGGGGCCGAAGTTGAAAATCATTGATTTTGAACAGTTAAGGATGATATACTGGAATTAACTTCGGGGTTTGGATACTATGATCATAATGAGATGGTTTCTTGATTTAAAACAGGTTTAGAGTCAAAAATTTGAATTCCACCATGGGAGCTCAAGCTTTCATGGTGATTTTTGGATTTTTGGTTCATACTCAAAGTTTTCACATGTACAGAAAGTATGAGAGAGTTGATTCCAACTCTAAACTACTGCAGAAGTGTAATTAAAGCAATAAAAATGGCATTCAAACATAAAATTATAAAATACCAGAAATGGCTGAATTTTGAGCTTTTAATTCCAACATTGTTTGTACTGAATTCCTCTCCCTAACGTAGGTGTTTTATATGGGGTTTAAAGGTGAATTCATTGGTTGAAGTAAGGGGTGGTAGTTTGTGGTCCAATAGAAGAAATTTTAAGGGGAACCTATAGGGTGAAAGGATTTCAAGGTTATCAAGCTTTGTATTGGCCATTCCAACGGTTTGTTTTGCCAAATCTTATCAGTTCAACTGATAAAGAAGATAAGTAAGTCTTTGTATTTAGTCCTTAGAAAGTTTTTATTAAGTTTTAAGGTGTTTAAGTCTTATTTTCCATTTTTGAGGGGCCTTGGTGAAATTTTTAGAAGTTTAAAAAATGTGGGGTTGGGCTAGGTTGTAATTTCATAAAGTAAGGAAGGTTTAAGTAAAAAAATGTGGGATCAAATTGGGTATTTAAATAATTAAAAAGCCATTTTAAATCTTTAGGGGGTGATTTTGTAATTATGGAAACCTTAAGGGTGGTTTTAAAACTTCTCATTTCATAGTATTTATGTTAAAAATACTTAATAATTTGTTCTCAAGTCATAACATACTTCATCTTTCATTCACGGGATTTTAATGAACTGTATTAGAATACGTTGTGTTACTCGGGTCTTACACTATTGTTGTACCCTAAATATAGTGTACCTCGTGGAGCTATCATAAGGTGACACCTATCGTATCATCTACCTAAGTCGGGTAACCTAGTAAGTAGGAGGAGCCAAAGGTTGTACATGAGGTTGACTCGGCATAAAGTCAACATCAACTCAGAGACTAGAATGAGGATAACTCTTGTGGCCATCTGGGGCGTATTCATCTGACACGAACCAGCCCTGAATGGGATTGAGAGAAAATGGAGAAATCTCTATCCGTGTGTGTTGGGACTCAAGGATAGGAATCCTCTTTTCGCCACTCACACAATCTTTACCAGCTACCAAGAATATAAATATGTCGTCGACAAAGGGGAAGAAAAAGTAGAAAATGGAATATCCATCCTATTTTACTCAAAATAGGAAAAGAATGTATTCATACCTGAAAGAACAACCTCAAAAGACACACTGATTAATACGAAACCAAATGAGTCGAGGGTTCGGGGACTAAGTTACAAAATAGGAAGGTGTTAGGAACCCATTCCGCCCTTTCGGTCTCTCATGGGCTATAATAATGTTCTCCTTTTTTTCTAATATATGACTCATGTGTACAATGTGTGCAATATAAAAAATAAGTGAGAAAAAATAATCTTCCTACTCACGCCATGGGGAGTGCGGAGAGGAGTCATCCTAATAAATATATGAAAGAAAGAAAAATAATAGAAAATATGATGTTAGTTCTCACCGAATCACAATTCAATATGAGAAAGTGAATGTTCATGTCGGGTGGGAACCACTAATATGTAGGCACAATAATACTAAATATGAGATATAACCAAAGTAACGCAATGAATTAAATAGGACTCGAATCTCGATAATGACTCGAGATGCCTATGTAGCCATAATAGGCATCAAAATCTACAAAGTTCAACATATCATAAGGGTGGGGTTTAACCTAAAAATCCAAATTTAGGAATCCTCTTTAATTCTTTATGAAGAAAACGTGCTCAAGTGCTGAAAAGTAAGGAAATTCTACTTTTGAGTTTATAAGTAAACCCTCTTTTTGTCCTTTTGATTTATGAAAATATATTATTTGAGTACTAAAAATGAAAAAAAAAAAGATATTAGTTAATGTAAGATAATAAAGTAATATTAAAAGATATCAAAAATGGAAATAAAGTAAGTAAACAACACTAAATAACAAAATTAAAAATGAGTTGGAGTAGACCTCTTGAAGACTTTGCTACTGATTTTTGAAAGAGAGTTGGCTAATTTTATGGTGGTGAAGTAAAGATGTTGTAAGTGTCCATAGATAGTATGAAAGTGAGGTAATAAAGATGAAGGAAATGTTAGAAAATTGGATTTTTGGAATGGCGGCGCACTGACTTCGAGGGAATGTTTATGATTGCTAAAAAGGGTCCTTGGAAATGAGGTATTAGAATATTTAAATAGTAAAAAAATAAGATTCAGGGGGTGATATCGACATAGTCCCTAGCCTGCCTATCGGCATACCCCTGGCTTGTTGGCGAAGTAAGGTACACACCTGCCTAAAGCGGGGGTCTGGGGTGCCTATAGGCAGTCCAAAAAGGATTTTTTAGGAAAAAGTGGCATAAACACTACAACAAAACTTGATTTTAGGAATGTTGTTTTGCAGCGCTTATAAAAATGTCGGTATATAGTGTATATGCCGACGTTTATTTAACAACGTGGGATATTTATCGACGTTTTATAAAGGTGTCAAAATATTAATGGCATTTTATTAAAAACATCGGAAAATGGCGACATTTATTACAAAAATGTGGGTTATTTCCCCTCGTTTTAGGATAAACACGCCGGGTCTCGAATTAATTTATCCCTGCACGTCCTGCTCCCTCTAATTTTTCATTTCCCTCCAAAAATACTATTGTGTTCGCATACGGCTTTCAGTTTTTTTCTCACATACGGCTCTCAGTTGCCTTAAGCCAAAATCGAGACATACCAATTGAGATGCATGGTTGCTTCTGCTTCTAGGACTCGAGGTTTGAGGTAAATCCTTGATTTCTTCTGAATTTTTTGAATCTTCATGATTTCTTTTAAATCTTCTAAGCACGGGGTATAGTTTTTTTCTTTCAAATCGTTATTATTATTTGGTTTTTCTCTTCCTTTTGTTTTTCTTAATGTGGTTATTTAATAGATATCTATATTTTATATTTCACAGTGGAATTATAATCAAACATTAATCAAGAACCATCGTTATTTAGAGAGTAAATAATGATGAAATTGTGAATTAGTAAGAAGTGATGCCACTCTTCTATTGTGGAATGAGAAGCAATAGAAATGGGAATACTTAACCTTCTTGATTCTTGACCCGGTGATTGAATTTTGGTAATTATTAGGTTTCAAACAGTTTTTTTAATATTTATTTCGTAAATATATTTTTTATCTTTTGATAATATGTATTGATTAATCTGTGTATAATCAAACACTTGTGGTTAGTAGTTAGGGGAATATACCAAATTGGCCCTCGAACACTTTTTAATATATATTTAGTCCATGTCTTTTTATTTGTTTCAAAAAGTCCCTCAACATGCCACTAGCACGGACTTTAAAAATAAAAGAATATTGCTTAAACGGGTGTTTGAGAGACTTTTTGAAACAAAATAAAAAGGCTTAGACTAGATGTGTATTAAAAATTATTTGATGGACTTTTTGGTATTTGATCCTAGTAGTTAATGCGTTGTGAATCATTCCCTATTTGCATTCCATTATATGGCATGTTTGGTTCTTCAGAATATATAAAAAAAAATTAAAATTGAAGGTAGATTTATTCTTATAAGTGTCATTAAAACTAGCCTCTTTAACATTGGTTTAAGGGTTAGTTTGCTAAACATTTATGATTCATGAATGTAAAAAAATTTGATTCAAGAAAATAAATTATTTTTAATCAATTAATAATACAATCACCTTTCAACAATCAAAGATATGGGTATGGAATTTTGAATTTGATAGAATAAAATTATGTTTCTCATATTATCGTATTGTTTGCTGAAGCAAACATGAATTGGATATCAATAGGTGTATCAAACTGATTATCTCGAGCTCTTTCTAATATCGGCCTTCAGAGATCACTCGTTCAGGTATCATTTTCACTTCTACGACTATATCCAATGAAATAGTAATGAATACATAATATCAAACGCATGTTTAAAATGTGCATTGACTATGAATACATTAATGTAAGTTGGAAGGCGAATAATGATATCAAAAGAACTGGGAAGCTAGAAAATATGTAAGATTTTTTATTTGTAATGGAAAATAAGGTTTTAGGCCATTATGGTGTGTTTGATCGGAGGTGTTGAATTAATTTCAAATGTTGGATTATGCTTGTTGTGGAGACGGAGTGATGTTTCGATAGAGAATCTTGTTTTCCTAAGTCGTGTCCAATTTTGTAAATTTTATCTCAATAGTAGATTTTATATATTTCTGTTTGCCTTTGACAAGTTGTGTAATCTTTTATTTTTTTCATTATATTATGTTGTTTTAAAAAATTAAAAAGAATATTAAGTCGACCATCTTTTTTTTGCTCTCTATTTTTTATATTTGGCCACCATAGACATTGATGTTTGTTAAGAAACAAAATTCATATTGCATGTTACTTTTTGTTACCTTTGTGTTGAACTTGCCAATTGATAAAATTTTGTTATGTTTACTTAGTTATTTCATTAGGTTAGTCAATTCATACTGATGGATAAGAGTTTGATTAATGTAACACATAGAGGTCATCCTTTGTACGAGAAAGGAGCAGAAGAATTCGTTAAGTTTGCCTCTAGTAATAGACCGAATGCTGAAAGAATATTTTATCCATGTAAGAAATGACGCAATATGATATATGTGAAGAGAGATGATGTTGTAAAACATATATTGCTAAATCGGTTTTTCGATAGCTACACATGTTGGACTTATCACGGGAATTTGCGTCATCTTCGGTTCCTTATTCTGACTCGATTATTGGTGATAAAATACGAGAGATGATACATGATGCTTTTGGAATTCCTCCTACAAGTCCACTTAACTTTATGGGTGGTGGTGATGCGCATCAACATATAGACGACCTTGATGAAGCAACCAATAAATTCTTCAATTTGATAAGAGCATCTGAAAGAGATTTGTACCCAGACTGTAAGAAGTATACAACACTCTCGTTACTTGTTCGATTATTGCATTTAAAGTTCCTTGGTGGGTGGAGTGACAAGATTTACAATGTTGCTTGAATTATTAAAAGATGCATTTCCTGATGGTGAAACATTTCCAAAGTCTTTCTACGAAGCAAGGAAGTTGTTTGCAAACTTAGGGCCAGAGTACAAGAAGATACATACATGTCCTAACGATTGCATGGTCTATTGGAATGAGACAGAACGAGAGAATGAATGTCGAAAGTGTCATACCCCAAGGTACAAACAAGTAAATGGTCAATCAGATCCTGATGCCATTATAAATCGAAAAATTCCTGCAAAGGTGGTATGATAATTCCCTTTGATACCAAGACTTAAATGGATCTTTATGTCATCAAAGCCGACATCACAGATGAGATGGCATGCCCATGAGCATTTTGATGATGAAAATGTGAGGCATCCAGCTGATTCACTTGCTTGGAAAACATTTGATGATTTTCATCCAGACTTTGCACTAGAACTGCGGAATGTTAGGCTTAGATTATTCAATGAATGGTCAACCCATTCAGGAGCATGAATATTATCCATAGCACATGGCCCGTAATTATAATAATATATAACTTGGCTCCATAGTTATGTACGAAACAACCATATATGATATTATTAATCATTATTGATGGTACTCTAGCCCTGGAAATGAAGTTGATGTTTATTGGCTCCTTTTAATTGATGAATTAAAGGAATTATGGGTTGGGGTAAACACTTATGATGCCGCCAGTAATCAGATGTTTAAAATGCATGCATCCTTGTTATGGACAATTAGTGATTTTCCAGCTAATGCAAATTTGTCGGGGTGGAGCATAAATGGTAGATTGGTGTGCCCCTGTTGTCATAAGTACACTCAATCCCGTTGGTTATTTAATGGAGGTAAGCATTTTTACTTGGGTCATCGTCGATGGTTGCCTGAAGAGCATAAATTTAGAACAAATAAAAACTCCTTTGATGGAACAGTTGAGTTGGATACAAATCCCACCCGATTATCTAGAGCTGAAGCATATGATGAGGTAAAAATTTTCAATAGTAATTTTGGGAAGGATCCAGAGTAGGAGTTAAGAGGAAAAGGGTTGATGAAATATTTTTTGAGTTAGATTATTGGAAGGATAATTTGTTACGCCACAATCTTGATATAATGCATATTCGAAAGAATATGTGTGATAATGTGATTTGGACATTATTAAATGTTGATGGAAAGGGGAAGGATAACTCAAAATCTCATCATGACTTGGAAGATATGGGTATTCGTAAACGGATGGACAACAAATATTATTTGCCACCTGTATGTTTCACCTTGGACACTCAGGGTAAAGACATAGTTCGTAAAATGTTGAAGGAGGTGAAAGTCCCAGATGGTTATGCTTCGAACATATCGCATTGTGTTAACCTTAAACAACGCACGATATCGGGACTCAAGAGTCATGACAACCATATCTTAATGCAAGAACTACTTCCTATTTCCTTAAGAAAAGTGTTGCCTAAGAACGTGCTTGAACCATTAGTTGAGCTAAGTAACTTGTTTAGGAAAATGTACTCGAAAGTGATGGATGTTACCAATCTAGATCGTGTTCAATCTCACATTGAGCTCACGCTATGCTGACTTGAGAGGATCTTTCCACCTTCATTTTTTAATGTCATGGAGTATTTGGTTATTCATTTAGCAGAAGAAGCAAAGATTAGAGGACCACCATAATATCGATTGATGTATCATATTGAGAGGTGTCGTACTAATTGCTATATATATATAATTGAAATTTCCTTCACCATAGATACTTATTCACATTGATTAATTATGTGAAGACCCGCAGTCATCCAAAGGGTTCAATTGCACAAGGATATTAAGTAGAAGAATGTTTGACATTTTGCTCAAGGTATCTAAGTGATGATGTTGAGATGAAGTCTAATATCCAAACAAAGAATGATGATGGTAGTTCTTTTGATCACTTTTGTGGTCGTAAATTAGGAAAAGAGGAAAGATTTGTGCTTGATGGCATTACATATGTACAATCATATCAGTATGTTCTTGTCAACACAAATGAAATTTCTCCATTTCGAGAGTAGGTATCTTATTGAATAAAATTCCTTTGTTTTTTAGCCATGAAAAGAATAATGTAATGATTCCTTTTAATGTAGTACTCATCATGCGTCAATTAGGAGTGATTCTCGACTCAGATCACGTGATGTGGACCGCATTCATAACAAAACATTTCATTTGTGGTTTAAGGATCATGTAAGTGAAATGCACATTGAAAACAATGTTTTACATTTAAATGTATTATTAAATAACTATGGCTTGTAATGAAATTTTTTTGTAATAAAATAGGTGAGGATGATAGTCAAGGCAAATAACACAGATGTATCACAAGAAATTCAGATTTTATCTATGGGTCCCTTAAAAAGGCAAAAAGATTTACCAGGTATATTATCAATGGCGTTAGGTATCACACTAAGGCTCGCGAGAGGAGAAGTGCCACGCAAAATAGTGGAGTCATGTTAAATGCAACGAATGAAAGTTACGCAAATGCAAGAGTCATAAATCACATATCCAAAGATGTTAATTTTTATGGAGTTTTAATAGATATCATTGAGATGTATTATTCAAAGACTATAAGTTCGTGTTGTTCAAGTGTGAGTGGGTTAACAATGGTAGAGGTGTCATTGAGCAAGATGACTTTGGATTCACACTTGTAAACTTCAACCATTTGATGTATCCTAGCCATCAAAAATCCAATGAACCATTCATACTATCATTTCAGGCAAATCAAGTATTTTATGTACAAGACCTATTGGAGAAGATTGGTGTAGTACCCTGTATTTTTATGGATTTTATTTACTGCGATTAATTGAATTAAATGGGACAATTATTTGGAAATTAATCTGGGCTTAAATACTAGCGAAACGACAGTTGGTATTTGATTATGATAATAATGTTGAATATTACTGAGTGAATATGGTAATATATGATTATTGAATTTATTAATATTGTCGCGAGTTATAAATACGATAATTTCAATAATTAAGTCGGGGCGCGCGTGTCAGTCGTGTTAGGAACCAATTTAAATGTATTTAAAAGTAAATTATGTTTAAATCATCTGTATGGTCATTTTGAGTGCGCCAACGTGTCCTAAAGGGTCGAGATAGTCAGAAAACAGTAGACGGGGGGTTTAGTATGGGTCCCGAGACATTTTAGGCCTAACCGGCAGTCCGGGAGGGCATTTTAGTCATTTTGGCTTTTTGAAGAATTATAGCCCACGAATTTTATACTTAGTATATCAGCCAACACTCAGGACTCTTAGGGTTATCACAACCAAAAATCACCAATGGAAGTTAGAGAGGAAAAGAGGGAAGTTTCCAAAGGAGAAACCACCATTTAGAGGCTTTTGCAAAACCGTCACCAGAACCGGATAGATCGAAAAGAGAGAATCATTCCCATACCATATGCTTCAAAGGATTAGAATCTTCATTCCTAGGCAAGCGATTTAACTTTAAATAATCAGCGTATATATTATCCATGATAGTTTAGTAATTGAGAATAACCTTGAAAATATTAAAAGTTATGACATTGCAGACAAAAATCTTAATTTGGATAGGATTTATGTGTAGATTTAATTCTGGAAATACATTAGACACAAAATCATGATCCATGCATTGATAATTATGAACTTATTTTGAGTTGTTTATTGTCCTTGAAGAAAATAGTGTTTCTATTGATAATTAGATGATTTTGATCCAAGAAAAGAGTAATTTATGATGATTTAAGAATTCTAGAGCATTAAGAATCATGTATTTAGGTTGTTAGATCACCTAATACGTTTACTTTAGTACTTGGCATCTTGTAATGGAAATTTGGGACAAATCTAGAGCTTAAAACGTAGATAACTGTGGCTGCAATTATTCGATCGATCGACATTCATAGGTCGATCGATCGGCTAGGTTCGATCGATTGACATTCTCGAGTCGATCGATCAACCTCCACATAATTTTTTTTATTTTCTCTTTTTGGATTTAAGCAATTCCGACCATTGAAAGTTATCGATGGGGACTATGTGAACACATTGACACTTAAGCAAGACCAGTTGGGTTGTATATAGAGGCCATAATATATTAGAATTGAATTGGGACTTAATATTAAACTTACGAGGGTCTGACGAGTGAGTTACTATTAGAGGTTGCGAGTAAATGAATTAAATTTATATAGGTGATAACTTAAGGTTAGAGACAGAATTATGGACCTTAAATTACCGAATTGACCTTTGGGACAAGTGGGAGACTTAGTAACCTTTTGGGATAGGTTTAAGTCCTTGGAGTTATACGACGTGAGAGTTATCGGCTAAACATATTATGTATGAGATGGGATAATATTAGAGTACGTATCATACTTATGGTATAGGGATGGAAATATACCTTTAATAATGTGATAATTACCTAAGTTGTGTGAATGCCTAGTATATGGACTATTGTGTTTATGACATACCTACCATACTTGCTATCACGAATGGTTAGCTTTCAAAAAAGGAACATCTTATCTTTGTGTGCCTACGAGGGGATTTAGATCGGTACCTTAAGGACATAAGATTGTGAATGACTTATTTATGAGTTGATAAGTCAGCTGACTATGGGAGCGTAGGTATGTGCGTGACCCATGGGTATGTGAACTATGTTCGCCTCCAATATGTGTGATTTTGTTTATTAAAACGGTTCCTGAGCGATTCGAAATGTGTAGTCCTTATGTACGTGATGTATCGGGATTCGATAGCAGAGTATAGGTTGACCGCAACTTAGCCTAGGGGTGCCATATATGTACATATATGCTAAGAATGATATATTTATACTTGTAAGTAGTTCACTGTTGAATTGTGGATGCGAATAATTAAGATATTTAAATGGGATTAAAATGTGAGAATCTATACAATAATTTATGTAGATAATTTAATTAATGTAAGTGTGAGTTATACTTAGAATATATTAAAATGATATGAATAGGCCCCTATATTATAATGCGTAATACGAATAGACCAGGAAGTGGTACAGACTAGATGGATAGTGGCATAACTAGGATGGGTTAAGGGTATACGTTAGGCATGCACATTAGTTGAGGGGTGAGAAACTCATGTGAGAGCACGTAACTATCATGTATATAATATTTATTGTTTAATGCAATTAAACACTTGCTACATTTTAAATTATTTTCACCCAAGGCTCTGACCCGTTTTTATTCCAAATATATTTTTCTGTAAAACATTTTAGGTGCGCAACCACAGGGATGCCAAGCATACTAGTTACGTTCCTTTGACGTGTTGTAGCTGCTGTGAAAGTTACAGGATCTCGTTACTAGACACCTCCACATCTATCCTTGCTTATTAGGGCCTGTTTCCCATTCTATTTGGTGACAGCAGTTTTAGACATTCATTTTATTTCATTCTTGGAATTTTAATTATTCAGACTATTTTACTTGGTTTATTTACATCGCTACTATTATTGGAGTGTTTACTCCAGACATCAGTTAATTCATTCTGTTGATTACCTTATAAGATTGTTCATGTGATGGTTAGATGATGCTTTAGATTATTGTATTGATGGTTAATATAAATATTAAAATTTAGCACTTCACTATTTTAAATATTAGGTGGTTAGTAATTAATTAAATGTTTTCGACAGTGATATTATGAACTGAACCAACTGGACATTTTTCATTAATTTAAATAAAAGAGTAGCTACCCGGTATTTAATTTGTCGGGGTGTCACAGGTGGTATAAGAGCATCAGGTTCTAGAGTCCTTAGGATCTGTATGGATTAATATGTTTCCGCTTAGAATCCTTTGATATAGAGCCATATATTTTAGGATTGTTGTACTCGTTTGTATATCTTACGTTCTTCAGCTATTTTGAGATATTAACTATGGACTTATAAAACTTCTCTCTCATTTCAGATGCCTCCTCAACGTGCACAGTGAGTTCCCAGTGGTGCCCAGCCCGAGCCTTAGCTTGCACCAGTTCAGGGGTTCTATAAACGCTACTAAAGTTACCGCCATTATAGCCTAGGTAGTAAATGTCGCATTAGAAGTAGTGTAGCAGGCACCACCTCAGGCACCGATAGTATCCCCGATCCAAGCTCATGAATTCTCGTCTGCTTGGGAACGTGTTAGGGATGCCTTTCAGAAGGCGTGCCCTTCGAAGTTTGCAGGGAGCTTCGACGTTGTTGTGGCGAGATTGTGGAAGAAGGACATCCAAAGACATTTGAGGATGTATGAGTGTACATATGTGCAGAGGCAGATACTGGCGACGTTTAATCTGGTAGGAGCAACATTGTAGTGGTGGGAGTCCATTACCACCGTCGAGGAGAGAGATGTTCTTTCTATTCAGGAGTTCTGGGTGCGGTTCGACCACAAATATTTCCTCTCCGCAGTTCAGACAGAGATGAGGTAAAAATTGATGAATCTTAAGCAAGAAGGGAGGACAATGGCAAAGTATGAGGCCGAGTTCACCAATCTTCTGAACATAGTATCTGATGAGATCCTAACTGAAGAGAAGAAGATCCATAAGTTTATTAATGGGTTGACGTGGAGGATTCATCAGCACCTGCTAGGGAATCTCTCGTTAGTAACCTATTCATATGTGGTTAACACAATGCTACTTCACTACAAGGACCACCACTTCATTTGTCAGAGGGTAAGCGTGTAGGAGAGTCTAGCCAGGCAGCGGGGCATAGTTAGCTCAGGGTCAGCACAAGCAGGGTGATCGGGTTCCCAATAGGGGAATTCTATGAGATTTAGGTCAAGAGGCTTCAGACATGGCCAGGGAGGTTTTGGGCATGGCCAGTTGGGTCAGCACAAACATCAAGGTCAACAGTAATTTCAGCAGGGCCAGCATGTAACGACAATCAGGGCCCTGGGCAGCTGGGTCATAGAGTGGGGAAACTTTAGAGGGAAATGCTTTATATATGGAAATTATGGCCAAAAATGCCAGGAGTGTCCTAGGAGGGGAAGGACCCCTCAACAGCAGCAAAAGGGTGCTCGACAGGAGCCCTAGAGACCGATTTTTCCCGCCGCCCTCCCAGTACCACCAGAGATGCCAGCACTGCCACCGATTCCAGCAGTCCCATTTCAGTAGGGACATCTTCAGTACGATCGAGTTTACCAGCTTCAACAGGCCGCAGTCCTGCAGGATCCCCTCATGATTGATGATGTTTTCTATTCAGGGGACTATGGGGCATATTTAATTTGACACGGGAGCCACACACAATTTTATTGCCATAGGATTTTCACGCGCTATGGGATTATTAGATACTACAAAGAGAATTGTCACTTGTGTAGATTCACCATTGAGTAAAGGTTCTGTGATTTACTTTATATGTAGAGGCATGGGTGTTGAGATTGGGAGATTTACTTTACCTGCTGACATGCTCCAATTAGATATGTTCGAGTATGATGCGATTATTGATATGGATTGGCTTATTACATATAGAGCCATGATCGATTGTTTTAGTAGGAGTATAGTTTTTTCCATACCCGGTCTAGTGACAATTCCTCATCCCGAGGGAGGATCGTCCACTCGCTTGTACTATATAGAGGAGGAGACCTATAACGAGGTAATGATACCATTTGATTCGATTCGAGTTGTTTGGGAGTTTGCTGATGTGTTTCAGGATATTCTGAGTTTACCGTCGAGTAGAGAGATCGATTTTGTTATAGATTTGGCACCGGGCACTCGATCGATAGTCCGCGTACCTTATCTTATTGCTCCAGCGGAGATGAGGAAGATACGGGATCAGATATAGCAACTATTGGGTCAGGGGTTTATCCGTAGGAGTACTTCATCGTGGGGTGCTTCTGTGTTGTTTGTTATGAAGAGGGATATATCTTTGAGGTTGTGTACTGATTAGCTAGAGATGAATAAAGTCACGATACGGAATAAGTATCCGTTGCCCCAAATCGAAGACTTATTCGACCAGTTGAGAGGAGTTACCTTCTTTTCAAAGATTGACTTGATATCGGGATACCATCAGTTGCGTATTAGGGAGAAAGGTGTCTTAAAGACTGCCTTTTTTTTTAGATATGGTTCCTAAGAGTTGAGGGTTATGCCTTTTGGCCCAACTAACGCCCCAGCCGTGTTTATGGACTTGATGAAAAGGGTGTTCAGAGAGTTGCTGGACCAGTTCGTCCTTGCCTTCATCGATGACATTCTGGTTTACTCCCAGACTGGGAAGGAGCATGCTGAGAACTTGAGGCAGATTTTATAGACACTACGTCAGCACGAGTTGTATGCAAAATATGAGAAATGCGAGTTTTGGCTAAAGGAAGTTTAGTTTTGGGGCACATCATTTCTGACGGGGGGATATATGTTGATCCGGGGAAGGTATCACTGGTGAGGGAGTGAGGACAGCCCACGACTCTGATAGAGATACGTATTTTCTTGGGCCTAGTAGGATACTATAATTGGTTTATTCGGGGTTTCTCGAAGATAGCGTGTCCATTGACGCATATGACTCGCAAGGGGGTGCCATTTATCTGGAGTGATGCCTGCCAGTTGGCTTTTGACGAGTTGAAAGACAAGTTGACCTCAGCACCAGTGTTAGCATTGCCCAAGCTGGGAGTGGAGTATCTAGTCTACATTGATGCGCCCTTACTAGGACTTGGGGGTATACTAAATCAGGAGAGTCATGCTATAGCTTATGCTTCCCGAAAGCTTAAGCCTCACGAGAGGAATTACCCCACCCACGACTTGGAGTTAGAGACCATCGTGTTTGCACTTAGGATTTGGAGACACTATCTCCTGGGAGAGAAATTACATTTATTCACGGACCATAAGTTACTACAATACCTCTTCACGCAGAAGGAGCTGAATAGGCGTCAACGTCGGTGGCTCGAGTTCGTGAAGGATATTAGTTCGATATCTAATACCACCCAGGAAAGGCTAACGTGGTAGCAGATGCGTAGAGATGTAGGCCAG
Source organism: Sambucus nigra (assembly GCA_949130495.1). Classification (NCBI taxonomy): domain Eukaryota; kingdom Viridiplantae; phylum Streptophyta; class Magnoliopsida; order Dipsacales; family Adoxaceae; genus Sambucus; species Sambucus nigra. Next base: position 594,049,372 of record OX422208.1, read on the forward strand.
TAGGTGAGGTGGCCGAGGTGTGGAAAACAAAGTGTAAGGAATTGGGATACCAATACATAGTGGCCCGATCATTCATGTCGGTGATGACAGTTACGCCCCAAATCATTACGAGAGTAGTACAGGCTCAGGAGCAGACTGTAGTACCCCGTAATTTTATTGATATGTATTTAAGGGATTAATTAAATTAAATAAGAATTAATTGAGAATTAATCCGGATATAAATACTAGCGAGATGTGAGTTGGTATTTGATTATTATGTGTATGTATGGTAATTTATGAATATTTAAAATATTAAAATTGTCGCGAGATTGAAATACGACAATTTGGGAAATTTAGTTGGGACGTGTGTGTCACTCACGTCAGGAATGTAATTATTTGAATTATAAAGTGAATTATATTTTTATCAATTGAATGGTCATTTTGAGTGCGCCAACGTGTCCGGAAGGGTCGAAATAGTCATAAAACACTACCCGGGGGTTTAGTTTGGGTTCCGGGGCATTTTTAGGCCAAACCGACAACCTAGAAGGGTATCTTGGTAATTTTAAAAATAGGGGAATTAAAACCCACGAATTTGAGAGGTTTATTTTATATTAGAAAAAAACTCACTAAGTCTAATATCAGCATTTAACAAGTAGTGGGCTATGGGAGTTATAGGGAGAGTCCTAAGAGGTTCCAAAAGAAACCCCTAGCCATCATCACCATCTTTGGGAGAAATCTGTAGAGAGAAAGAGGAGAATCAACCTTCATACTTCAACATCAAATCAGAACATCTAAGGCAAGTGTTTTAATTACATAATTTCAAGCGAATGTTTCCTCCATACTTAGGATTGAATATGTGTCTTGTATTGAAAGTTTGATGAAAAACCCATGAAATTGGAGATAGAACTCATAATCTTATATAGGGATTGCATATAGAATGGTTATGAATGAATTCCATATCCAAGATATATCTTTTGATGATTTAAATATGGATTTATAAGGAGAAATTGTAGACATTAAAATTCTGGCTTCATGTTTATAGGGTTTGGGACAAGGTTTGGGAATTTATGATGATTACATGTTAATTTAGGAAGCATTGACCCCAAATATATGTTAGAGGGTGACCTAGGAGGACTTAGAGTAGTTTAAAAATGTTAAAGCTTAATTGGGATGATCTTAGTGGGAATTTAGAGAAGAGAAATTTGAAGAAAAACGAATTGGGGGAAATTCTGGGCGCAGTCTGCCATCTCGTTAGAAGACCTGCCCAGGTCGTTCGAACGAGCTCGTTCGAACAAGCTTCTAATGAGATAACAGTACCCCTTCTAACTAGTTGGTAGTTCGTTCGAAGTCTTTCGTTAGAACAGACTCGTTCGAACGACCTCGTTCGAATGAGACTTCTAACGAGTTGACAGAATGGCCCTTTTTGGCCTGATTTTATTTCAAATGTCCCGTAGACTTATTTATTGGAATAATAACCTTTCCTTATCGACTAGTGGGTATATTTGGGAGATTTGAGTACGTTGAGGAGTGAAACTTAGAATCTTGTAGTAAACCGGATGACATTTGTGGAGTAGGAAACGAATACCTAATTACGACGTGAGAAGAGTTGACAACGAAATTGTATACAAAATGGGGACTTGTAATGTATAACATTAAATGATGGTATAAGAACGATAAGTATACCTCTATTAATATTCGGTGATATCTAAAATGTGCGAATGCTTAGTATATGTAGTTATATGTGTATAACATACCTACCATACTTGCTATCATGGGAGGTCGGCATTCGATCAGGGCCATCTAATCTTTGTGTGCCTACGGGTGGATTTAGATTGGTACCTCGAGGACATAGGTCAGAGAAGGACTTATTGAGAAGTTAATAAGTCTGATGATCATGGGAGCGTAGGTATGTGCGTGACCCATGTGATGTGAACTATGTTCGCCTCCATTTTGTGTGATTGTTGTTATTTGAGAACGATTCCTGAGAGATTCGGAATGCGTGGTCCTTATGTACGTGATGTACCGGGATTGGATAGCAGAGTATGTGTGCATCGCAGCTTAGTCTCGGGTTGCTAGTATTGTATATATATGATGAGAATAATATGATGTTAATTGAAATGAACTGTCATGTATAAATGTGAGTATCTATAATATCCACATTTTGTAAAAGATAAAATAGAAGATCTCTAGTGATTAGTAGTACTAAAATGGGAAACTGTGTAGAAGAGGAAAACACTTTGTTTAAAATAAGAGGTCGGGAATGAAATCGTGAATCGTATAGAAACGTTAGATTTTATATTAGACCAGTTAGATACGGGCATAACTAGATCCGATTACGGATATGTTAGGAATGCACAGATAGTGGAGAGGTGAGTATTTCATGTGAGAGCGCGTCCTAACATGTATTTTGCATTCATTGTTTTATGTCATTAAAACACTTGTTATATTTTAAACTGTTTTCACCATCGGGCTTTGACCCGTTTGCTTCCAAATATATTTTCTTGTAAAAACCTTTTAGGTGCCCAGCCACAAGGACACCAAGCATAGGAGTTCCCTTCAGGTGACGTACTGTAGCTGCTGTGGAAGTTACAAGACATTGACAGTAGACGCCTCCACTTTCGTTCTTGATTTCATGTTATCATATTTTTCTCATATGTTGGGCATGTCGCCCCATTTCTTTTAGACACTTTATTTATCCAGTCATATCAGATTTTGGGTCGTAATTAACATAGTGATGCAGACTTAGTATTGGTTTATTCCTATATTTGGATTGTTGTGAGGAGTATTCCTCCAGACTCATTATTATTTTATGGATATTCTATTGTCATTATGTTGTGGTGGTTATGTTAGCAGTTCATAATCTTCTTATTTCATGGTAATCAGATTTAATTAAAAATTGACAACTCACTTTTTTTAAATATTAGGTGGCTAGTAATTGTTAAAACGTTTTTCGATAGTGATGCTATGAACTGAACCAACTTGGCATTTTTTATTGATTTAATAAAGGAGTATCTACCCGGTATTTAATTAGTCGGGGTATCACACAGACCTATTTTGTTAAGAGCAGATAGTACGGTTACTAGCAGAGGGGGCCGAGTCTTATACTGTTGGTTCAGACGGGGGCTTACGCTTCAATGGGAGATTAGTTGTTCCTGAGGGAGAAGACTTGCGACACAAAATAATGATACAGTCGTACGGTTCGCGATACATCTTGGTGGGGATAAGATGTACCAGGATATGAGGCGATAGTACTGGTGGAGCGGGGTGAAGAGGGATATTACCAAGTTGATTTCGAAATGTGCCACTTGTCAGCTAGTAAAAGTGGACCATCAGAGACCGATGGGACTTATACAGCCATTAAAGGTTCCTATGTGGAAATGGGAGAGCATTTCCATGGACTTCATCATGGGGTTACCTATATCGTAGAGGGGTCACGATTTTTTATGGGTGATTGTGGAATGATTGACCAAGGTTGCTCACTTTCTGCCAGCCCGAACAGATTACACTACAAAATAGTACGCCCAAATCTTCATAGCTGAGATAGTGAGACTCCATGGGGTACCTCTCAATATCGTGTCTGCCAGGGATAAGATATTTGTGTCAAGATTTTGGGAGAGTTTTCAAGAAGCTATGGGTATAGAGTTGCAGTTGAGTATGACCTATCACCCGCAGAAATATTGGCAGACCGAGCGGACGAATCAGATGTTAGAGGACATGTTGCGTATGTGCATCCTCAATTTTGGCAGAGGCTGGGAGAAGTATCTCCCACTGGTGGAGTTTGCCTATAAAAACTCCAACCGATTCACTATTGGTATGGCTCCATTCGAGGTGTTGTACGGTAGACCTTGTCCTTCCCCAACATGTTGGCTGGATATGGGGGACAATAAGATACTTCAGACAGAGGTGATTCAGGATACTTTGGTGAGCATAGCGATGATATGGAATCGTGGGTTGCTCAGAATCGACAGTAAAGCTATGCAGATGCCAAGAGATTTTTCTGAGAGTTCAATGTGGGGGACCAAGTGCTTCTCTGAGTGTCTCCTATGAAGGGGATTATGCATGTTGGGAAGAAGGGGAAGTTGGCACCTAGATATATGGGTCCATTCCATATCATCGAGCGAATTGGGCCAGTTACGTATAGGCTTGGGCTACCGGAACACTTGTATAGGATCCATGACGTGTTCCACATTTTCTCACTGAGGAGATATCTTCGAGATGATTTAGCCCATTCTCACATTGCTTTAGAGGAGATTAATCTACAGCCCGATACTTCCTATGAGGAGGGGTCGATTGCTATCCTAGACAGTAGCGAGATGAAATTTAGGTCGAAGATAGTACCGCTAGTGCATGTTCAGTGGCGGCATCATAATGTCGAGGAGACAACCTAGGAGCGCGAGAATGATATTCGCGAGCGTTATCCAGAGTTATTCTTGCTAGGTTTTTTATTTCTGAATTTTGGGAGGAAATTCTTTTATTAGGGGGGAAGTATGTAATATCCCGTATTTTTATGGATTTTATTTACTGGGATTAATTGAATTAAATGGGATAATTATTTCAAAATTAATACGCACATAAATACTAGCGAGATGAGAGTTGGTATTTGATTATGATAATAATGTTGAATATTACTGAGTGAATATGGTAATATATGATTATTGAATTTATTAATATTGTCGCGAGTTATAAATATGGCAATTTTGGAAATTAAGTTGGGACGCTCGTGTCAATTATTTCAGGAACCAATTTAAATGGATTTAAAAGTAAATTATTTTTACATCATCCGTATGGTCATTTTAAGTGCGCCAACGTGTCCGAAATGATCAAGATAGTTAGAAAACACTAGTCGGGGGTTTATTTTGGATTTCGGGACATTTTAGGCCTAACCGGCAGCCCGAGAGGGCATTTTAGTCATTTTGGATTTTAGAAGAATTATAACCCACGAATGTTAGACTTATTATATCAGACAAAACTTAGTAATCTTAGGGTTATCACAACTAAAAATCACCAACGGCAGTTAGAAAGGAAGATAGGGAAGTTCCCAAAGGAGAAACCACTATTTAGAGACTTTTGCACCACCGTCACCACAACGGGATAGATCGAAAAGAGAGAATCATTCCCATACCATCTTCTTCAAAGGATCAAAATCTTCATTCCCAGACAAGTTATTTAACTTGCAATAATTAATGTACATATTATCCATAATATTTTAGGAATTGAGAATAACCTTGAAAATATTAAAGGTTAAGACATTGGAGACAAAAATCTTAATCTGGGTAGGATTTATATGTAGATTTAATTTTGGAAATACATCAGACACGAAATCATGATCCATGCATAGATAATTATGAAATTATGTTGAGTTGATTGATGTTCTTGAAGAAAATAAGGTTTTTATTGGTAATTAGATGATTTGGATCCAAGAAAAGAGTAATTTATGATGATTTAAGAATTTTGGAATGTTAAGAATCATGTATTTAGGTTGTTAGATCACCCAATACGTTTACTTTAGGATTTGGCATCTTGTAATGGAAATTTAGGACAAATCTAAGGCTGAAAACACATAAAACCATGACTATCAATGTTCGATCGATCGATCAACATTCATCGGTCAATCGATCGACATTCTTGAGTCGACCGATCGACCTCCCCAAAATTTGTGATATTTTCCCTTTTTGGATTTAAGCAATTCCGACCCTTGAAATTTATCGGTGGGGACTATGCGAACACGTTGAGACTTAAGGAAGACCAGTAGGGGTGTATATAGAGGCCGAAATATATTAGAATTGAATTGGGACTTAATGTTAAACTTACGAGGGTTTAATGAGTGAGTTACGATTAGAGGTTGCCAGTAAATGAATTAAATTTATATAGGTGATAACCTAAGGTTAGAGATCGAATTATGGACCTTAAATTACTGAATTGACCTTAGGGATAAGTAGGAGACTTAGTAACCTTTTGGGATAGGTTTAAGTCCTCGGAGTTATATGATGTGAGAGTTATCAGCTAAATGTATTATGTATGAGATGGGATAATATTAGAGTACGTATCATACTTATGGTATAGAGCTGGAAATATACCTTTAATAATGTGATAATTACCTAAGTTGTGTGAATGCCTAGTATATGGACTATTGTGTGTTTGACATACCTACCATACTTGCTATCATAGGAGGTTGGCTTTCAAAAAACGTACCATCTTTTCTTTGTGTGCTTACGGGGGGATTTAGATCGGTACCTTAAGGACATACGACTGTGAATGACTTATTTGTGAGTTGATAAGTCAGCTGAATATGGGAGCGTAGGCATGTGCGTGACCCATAGGTATGTGAACTATGTTCGCCTCCAATATGTGTGGTTTTGTTTATTGAAACGGTTCCTGAGCGATTCAGAACGCGTTGTCCTTATGTACGTGATGTACCGGAATTCGATAGCAGAGTATCCGTGCACCGCAGCTTAACCTCGGGGTGCCATATATGTATATATGTGATGAGAATGATATACTTATACTTGTAATTGGTTCACTGTTGAATTGTGGATGCGAATAATTAAGATATTTAAATCGGATTAAAATGTGAGAATATATACAATAATTAATGTCGGTAATTTGATTAATGTAAGGGTGAGTTATACGTAGAATATATTAGAATGATCAGAATAGGCCCCTATATTATAATGCGAAGACAAGAAATTGTACAGACTAGTTGGATAGTGGCATAACTAGGATGGGTTAAGGGTATAAGTTAAGCATGCACATTAGTTGAGGGGTGAGAAACTCATGTGAGAGCACGTAATTACCATGTATATAATATATACTATTTAATGTAATTAAACACTTGCTTTATTTTAAACTGTTTTCACCTCGGGCTCTGACCCGTTTTTCTTCCAAATCTATTTTTATGTAAAACATTTTAGGTGCCCAACCACAGGGATGCCAAGCATAGGAGTTTCATTCCTTTGACATGTTGTAGAAGCTGTGAAAGTTACAGGATCTCGTTACTAGACGCCTCCATATATATCCTTGCTTCTTTGGGGATTCATTTATTCCAGTTAGGGCCTGTTGCCCATTCTATTCAGTGACGACAGTTTTAGACTTTCATTTTATTTCAGTCTTGGAATTTTAATTATTCAGACTATTGTACTTGGTTTATCTACATCGCCACTATTATTGGAGTGTTTACTCCAGCATCAGTTATTTCATTATATTGATTACCTTATGAGATTGTTCATGTGATGGTTGGATGATGATTTAAATTATTTTGTTGATGGTTAATATGAATATTAAAATTTGGCACTTCACTATTTTAAATATTAGGTGGTTATTAATTAATTAAATATTTTCTACAATGATGCTATGAACTGAACCAATTGGACATTTTGCATTAATTAAAATAAAGGAGTAGCTACCCGGTATTTAATTAGTCGGGGTGTCACAATTGGCATATTGTTGTTAAAACAAAACCTCAGAGACTTTTTTGATGTGTTTGGGCAACAGTTAACAAGCGAGAACACTATGAATGATGAAATAGAGGCATGGAGTGATCAATGTTTGGATGATACAACATTGGCACGTGATGATGATGTTAGTTGGGTTATATAAGGTCTGGACGGAGCATTAGATGATGACGAAACCACGGGGCAGATGGATGAAGATGAATAGAAATATTGATTAGCTAGGCATTTGAATATGCATTAATAACTTGTGTGTATTTGCATTTCTTATTCCATTTTCTTATTTTTTTTTCCACATGCTGCATACAATGGTATAATGTGTTAACTAGTATTGATTTTACTGATTTTTTCATTCAAATAAGAAAATTTATTTTGTATAATGTGTTAACTAGTATTGATTTAATACTGTTAAACTTACATTAAGATATATATATATATATATATATATATATATATATATAGAGAGAGAGAGAGAGAGAGAGAGAGAGAGAGCGGTTCTCATGCATACCCCAGTTTGCATACCGCTGGCGCGGACCAATTTTGATAAAATAGTAAAAAAGATATTTTTGATGTAATTTTTTTTTATTAGTTTCTAAACATTTCAATAGGACCATAAAAAAAAATTCAACTCAAAATGAATTTTTTTGCTATTTTAAAAAAATCGGTCAAACTTTGTCAGTTTTTAACAACTTAAAAACAACTTAAAAACTGACAAAGTTTGACTGATTTTTTTAAAATAGCAAAAAAATTCATTTTGAGTTGAATTTTTTTTATGGTCCTATTGAAATGTTTAGAAACTATAAAAAAAAAATCAGCCCGAAATTATTTTTTTTACTATTTAAAAAAAATGGTCCGCACGGAGGGTATGCAAACTGGGTATGCATGATATCCTTTCTGTATATATATATATATATATATATATATATATATATAGAGAGAGAGAGAGAGAGAGAGAGAGAGAGAGAGAGTGTATGTTTTAAGAGATTAAGTATGTGTGCATAATTTCAGTTGTGTTTCTAGCAGCATCAAGGGCATCAGTTCTTTCACGGATTCTATGGCTCATGCCAGCCATCTCAGCAATGCCTCCAGCATTGTCACTAATGGGATCGTAAGCATCAATGGCCAATCCAGTGGCAAATTCTTGCTTTAGGATTTGAGTGAATTTAGTTCAAATCTTAAACTAATTTCACTGCCATTCCAATCCAAACAGAATTTTATTGATCTTTTGGTTCGAGATTTTTTGCAGTATTGCATAAATATCAATATTGGTTTCTAATAATTTCTTTCCTGGTTTCTAATAATTTCTTTCCTTATTGTTATTATACTGCATCTTCATTCCCAATTTAGTTTTAAATGATTCATTTCCTTATTGCTTAGCTTCATTTCCTTATTGTTTCTTTCATGCTTAAATCCAAAGTTTTGGTTCACGGGTGAAGATTCTTTTCAGTGTTCATCTACGTAGGTGTATGTTGGTTTGATCAGGTTTGTGATGTTAGAATCTGTTTTAGATCAATATATGTTTATGATGTTCGAATCTGGTGTATGCTAGTCTATTATATGTTCATATAGGCTAGTGTATGTTTTTAACTATCTCATGCACACATCTCTCCCATAATTATGAAGATTTTTTATATGAAATGGGACTTTCATAATTAGTTTTTGATATTAATCTTACGATTTCCTAAACAAAAAGTTCCACTTTTTACATATTAGGTTTTGAGAGTTTCATGTTTTTATTTCTTCTAAATTATTAACCTTTTAGTACCTGATTCAAAAAATTGATTCACCTATGATTATAAATTTGGTTTTAGTATGACCTGATGAGCTTGGAGCTTGATGTGATAAAAATTAGGGAGATACTAAGTGGTTTGTTACTGTGATATGAAACTTTACATTGTAACAAAGTGATATGAAACAATATTACATTACATTGAAACACTGTGATATGAAACTTTATCTTTTTATGGTATGTTAATTTCTCAATGATATGGGTTATCTATATTTTTTAGGCACGTGGTCATCTTATTACATTCAGAACGAGTGAGCTATTTTGAGTAAAAAACTCTGTCATCTTGCTGCTGTTTTTTTTACCCTTCATATTATGCTTTTTTTAGCTTTCATGTTATATTGTTGTTGATTTTTTTGGTTTGTTTCATTTTTGACTTTATTAGATTTATATTTCCATATCACATTGGTTGTAACAATTTTAGTGCTTTACTTTTTCTTCTAATGATGAATGTGATATCACATGACTGTTTGTATACATCATATCTATAAATGTATGCATTAGTATGACCGGTTAAAATAACATATTTGGTTTGAATCAGTTTGTGAAAATAACTAATCTACTTACAAAACATATATCATAACTGAAAATTAGGTAATTTTGAAGGATTATCAAAGCAGTCTTAATATGGGTTTCTAAAGGCCTGATAGTAGTAATTTTTTTTATAAGTAAATGGTTAATTAAAATGTACCAGCCTAAGTAAATTTCATTATATTAGTTGGGAGAAGATTTGTTTTTCATTTAATGAAAGTGTCCTTAGTTTTAGAAGATTAGAAGATCTTATTAATGTAAATAGCCCGAGACTTGTTTAGAAGCTTAAAATTGGTCAAGGTTTATGGGAAAATTTCATGAAGGAAAAGTACAAACATAGATTATTTATTAGAAGAGGGGGTGTTCTTCTGTCAAGAGGATAAGAAATGTTCATCAAATACTGTTATAGAAATCTATCTTGTCTCATGTGGTTGATAAAATATATTCCATTGTTGCAGACTACTTGGCTAACTTGGGTGCTAAAGGTATTACTGAAGATTTTCATGGTCACTTATCTTCTCTTTCAAATTCTATTATAGGGTTGCTTAAGAGGGATAAAGCTAGAATTAATAATATTAGGCTTGGTCTTAAATTTTAATGGGGATGATTATAAAATCCCAAGTTTCTTATTTCATTTTATCACTTTGATAATTTAATGTTTTATTTTTCATGTTATTTCATTTAGTACTATGACGATCAATAGATCTCAAACCTAACACATTAAAGGAGCTATGTCAACCCCTGAGCAGTAACAGGAGCATGTAGGAGCCAACCCTTCCATGCTTGAACCTCCATCGAATTGGCCACCTATTACACCATTGATCCCTCCATTGTGGGGCAGCAACGAACAATAAGAAGTGGAAGTTACATGTATGGTTTTTAGTCAACTTTTTTTATATTTTAATCGATGAAAAGTATTATTCTTGACATTTAAGTAATTCATTGATGATTTTTTTGGTCAATACTACTTAACACTTAGATCCGAGTTCCGTCCAAGAGGAGGAGCAGAGATGAGTTTGAGTCCCCACTTTAATGCATAGCGGGTGAGGTAAAGATGGTGGCATTTTAGAAATTGAGGTGAATGAGCTTGTCCAACCCATTGAAGAACCCTCGTCTATACTTGCTTCAAATTTAGGGGTTCTAGCACGCAATGGTCAACTACCTCCATTGACCTACTTTGATTGGAGACAAGTACCCAAAGAGGATAAGATCATAATTTGGCTTCATATCAAGGCATAATATCAATAAAATTAAAATGGGGTATATATTTTCTAGTTTATTTATCTAACTTGTTGATGTAATGTAGGAGAATACGAATGCCACGGAAGAGATGAGAAAATTTATGATGCGATCCGTCGGAAGAAAATGGAAGGAATGGAAGGCCACAACAAAGTTCTAAGGTTATACTAATTATATAACTAATGATGAATGCTTGGTAAATTATCCGCAAGGAGTCGAGGAAAGTCAGTGGAAAACACTCGTCTATAACTGGGACTCCGATCGAGCACGTATATACTAGTTGTTGAGTCTAGTCATGAATTATATGTACACACTAAATTTATTTTGCGTATAAAGAACAACATGAAATGAATTAATTTATTAAAAGGATTAATATTTGTATTTACTCAAAATTTGTTATATGATTAAATTTATTTCCATTGTATTAGTCCAAAAATGCGAAGAATAAAGCCATCCATGCATTATTGCAAACGTCGCACACATCTGGTAGAAAAACTCATGTCAAGTTAGACACGTGGTATAAATTTTGTACTTACTAGTTCATTGTTATTATTGTATTTTTATGTTTTGACACTTAATATGTTGTACTTATAGATGACTAAAGCGATGGGATTCAAACCAACTCGTAGGATGTTGTACGAGGAGACACATGTAACCAAAGGGAAGGGGCCAGTTAATGAAGCAACTGCCCAAGCGATTGTATGTATCTTTTGTGCTTTGAATTTTTTAGATGACTATACAGAGCCCCTTCGTTAATGGTAAACAAACTTAAAAAAGACTTTGGTTTGCGTACTAATGATTAACACCATATATACATGGTTTGAATGGATTAACCTATATTCACGTGACCTATTAGGTTCACCCACTAGTGCTAGGACTACTAGGAACAACCCGAGGGTCCTTATGATTACGTAAATGATATACCTGAATAAAATGATACCTAAAATAAATCTCTCATCTCCGTATGAAAGAAATTTTGAAAATATTCCAAATTATTCAAAACTAAGAGACTTGCATGATACTCAACCAAATTCCCGTAATACTCAACCAAATTTCTGTGAGCCATCACGTACCCATAACCCAACATTGAACCAACTACACCCTAGTCACACTATGATAATCACCACATACCACATGATCCCATTGTTGTAGGCAACACAACCGCACCCGAGGCTTGCATAATTAAGCTCTCACAAAACACCTTAATTATAAAAGATATTGAGATTTGAAAGTGCTACATATTGAGATTTGAGATCGAGCTTAACAAATAAGCAAAGCTTTAGATGGTCACAAAAGCACCTTGATTTGTAGCCCTATTTACTGATAAGTGAGTTTTCGAAGTCTGTCATGTTCGAGTCCATATCCTATATAAGATCCGCGGTATACAAAACTTAAAAATCATAATTAGGGCATCTTCCCAATTGTAATAAATTCCATGTACACGTGAATGATTAAAATATGTTGATTTTACAAAAAAATAATGCTATACGTACGAAGTTTTTTTTACCAAGTTTGTATCTCAAGTATTTTGATGCACTTTAGATACAAACTCGAAAAAAATGATATATATAGACTTTTCCTTTCATAAGAGTGATAACTTGGACATAACATGATGTAATTTAGTACTATAATTTGATTATTCTTTTCTGTTGATTTTGTACTATAGTCCTCTGTAATATAATTAAGTACAATGTTTGTTCATAACTTGAAGAAATATCAGTGTTATTACTCATATCATTCAATCTCAAGTGCACTTCAATAGTTAGCACAATTAGAATTCAGTTCTGATCACAAAAGCAAATGAAAGAAAGTGTATTAGCATAATTGGGCCCTGCCTTGGAGTGAGCAGACTGGATCATTGGGAACGTGCCACTTCTCTAGGTTTGAACCCTCCTAAAGACATCGAGCGTATCTTACGGGCACCCAAGGTTCAATCTGAATGCTTTGGGGAAGGCTGTGTTTAGTTTTTATATTCTGTTATGTTCGTTATCATCGCTACTATGTATTAATCCAATTATATTGGCCATCCATGAGGATGGACACCAACGCCTATATATGTCATTGCCACACCTCCCAGCCTTTTAATGTCAATCTTTAAACTCCACTATCAATACTCGAGCATCCTTGGGAGGATGTGTCCGTAGACTTAGTAGTGGGCCTACTGCACTCCTCATGAGGCTTTGAATCTATATATATGGTTGTTGATTATTTATCTAATATGGCAGATTTCGTCCCTTGTACCCACACCTCCAATGCCTTGCATATGTTCACCCTATACTTGAGAGAGGTTGTGTGCCTACGCAGGGTTCTTAGCATCGGTGACCTCTTACAGTTTAGTAAATAATAATCCCAAGATTTAAGGTCATCTCCAATGGTTGGTGCTTTTATCCTATGTGTCAATGGCTTTTTAGAAAATTTCTATGTGGTGTGTCACTTTTTTCAGATTAATAGAAAAAGTTCAAAGTAGTATCTTTAATGATGTTAAATTTATAAGTGATTCTATCTTATATGTCAATAGTAGAAAACTTCTAGAAATGTGTGGTCCAATAACTTTGTCCGTGTCATACAAAATTTTATAGAATCTTTTGTATATTCACCCCCTCATGTTCAGTTTTCGGAAAGCTAGCTTAAAAGACTCCTAATATGAGTACATATAAATCTTGGGTCGTTTAGAAGAGTCCTTATAACATAAAACTCTAAAAAAAAAGTTTATCACAGTTCTGGACCGTGACAAACGGGTGAACTGTTTTAGTTTCAATAGGATTCTAATGCCATTTAATTCATTCGGATATTTATGAATTGGATGGTGTCACAACTAGAAATGACAAACTTATTTTATTACTTTTATTGATGATTGTTTGAATATTCATTTGCATATTAAATAAAAAATAAAAGTGAAGCGTTTGACATGTTTAAAATTTTCTTAAATGAAAATGAAAATCAATTCAATCTAAAAATTAAAAGGTTATGTAATGATAGAGGTGCCGAATAGGATTTTGCACCATTTATTGAATTTTATAAAACCCACAGTATTATTCACGAAAAAATTACCCCTTATTTGCCCGAAATGAACGGTAAAGCCGAAAGAAAAAATAGAACATTAACTAAATTAGTTGTTGCTATTTTATTAAATTCAAGGGCTGCCCCACATTGGTGGGGTAAAATTATTTTAATGGTGTATCACGTACTTAATAGAATTCATAAGACTAAAACGAAAATATCTCCTTATGAAATATGGAAAAATATTAAGCCCAACGTGTAATACTTTAGGACGTGGTATACCGAAACCAAAAAAGTCTTAAATTGGATACTAAAGCATATGGGTGCGTTTTTATAGGCTATGCAACTAATAGCAAAGCATATCATTTTTATGACTTGAAAAATCAAGTAATTATTGAATGAAATGACGTCGATTTTTATGAAGATAAATTTCCTTTTAAATTGAGAAATAGTGGGGGCACGACGTCCATTAATATTTCTTTAACAAAGAATTCAGAACCTAATGAAACTACTTTAGTTACAAGAAAAAGTAAAAGATATCGTGTTGAAAAGGATTTTGGTCCCGATTTTTACACATATACTTTAGAGGAGGATCCTAAAAATATTAAAGAAGCTTTATCTTCTTTAGATGTCGATTTATGGCAAGAGGCTATTAATGATGAAATGGATTCTCTGGAAATAAATAAAATTTGGAATTTAGTGGACCTTCCTCCTGGGTGTAAAATAATTGAGTGTAAATGGATTCTTAAAAAGAAATTAAAACCTGAGGGAAGTTTTGAAAAATACAAGGCATGTCTTGTTTCCAAAGGTTTTAGACAACGAGAAAACGTATACTTTTTTTATATCTTTTCACCCGTGACTAGAATAACGTTTATACGTGTGCTACTTGTCATATCTTCCTTAAATGATTTAATTGTATACAAAATGGATGTTAAAACTGCATTTTTAAATGAAGATTTAGAAGAAGAGACTTATATGGATCAACCTGAATATTTCATTATACACGGTCAAGAAAATAAAGTGTGTAAATTAGACAAAGATCTTTATGGACTCAAACAGGCACCTAAACAATGACATGATAAATTTGATAGTTTCGTCATCTCTAATGGGTTTAAAATAAACAAAAGTGACAAATTCATTTATCATAAATATGTAGAGAACATTTGCACTATCATATGTCTTTATGTTGATGATTTGCTTATATTTGGTTTTAATATTCATGCCGTAGATAATGATAAATTCTTGTTGTGTGCCAACTTTGATATGAAGAATTTGGGTGAAGCTAGTGTAATATTATGAATTAATATTACTAGGTCGAAAAAGAGACTTTTTATGAATCAATCTTATTACATTGAGAAAATTCTAAAGAAATACAGTTACTTTGAAGGCAAATCTACTGGTATACGATTTGATTCTAGTGTAAAGCTATTTAAGAACACTGGCGACAATGTAAACCAAAATGCTTCTACAAGCATCAACGGTAGTTTACGTTACGATAACATAACTTATGTTGTGGGAGTACTAGGTAGATTTACCAGTAGACCTAGTATGGAGTATTGGCATGCTATTGAGAGTGTTATTTGGTACCTTAAAAGGACGATGAACCTTGAATTACACTATAATAAGCATCCCACTGTCCTTAAAAGATTTAGTTATGCTGATGGGAACACCCTATTTGATGATTCTAATGCTACTAGTGGATATATATTTAGCATCGCTGGTGGTGTTGTTTCTTGAAACAAACAATTTTGGCTCAATCCACTATGGAGTCTGAGATGATAGCACTAGATGTTGCTAGTGAAGAGGCATGTTGGTTAAGAAACCTCATGTCAGATATCCCATTATAGGAAAGATCGATACCAGTCATTTTTATTCATTGTGATAGTACCGCGACTATTAAAAAAGTAGAGAACCGCTATTATAATGGTAAGAAACGAAAAATACGTCGTAAACATAGTACTATTAGAGAATTTATTTCTATGGGTGCCTTGAGGGTGGATCATATACGGTCTAAACAGAACTTAGTGGATCCTTTAACGAAATGACTAGCTAGGGAAAAGATGTGGAATACCTCAAAAGGGATGGGACTAAAGACCTTGGATACATGAGTCATTTGTGATGGTAACCCAACATATAAATTGGAGATCCAAAGAAATACGTTCAAAGGGTAATAATAAGTCACAAGTGATATGGGTTGAATCATGTTATTATTAATTAATATTGAACGAGGTTTTATTGTGAGTCCATCCCTATGGAGCATGATATCCTGAATTAAGTAAATGATAAGTTATTATAACTCTTAATGAGAACTATAACTCTATTTTGAGTGGGGTACCTAGCTATAAGAGTATCCTTGATAGACTCACCTATGTTAATGTGGAATTGTGGCCACTTCCTATGGATATTCTGGACAAAGTTTTAGAGCGTTCACTATACTGGGATAGAAGTACATGGCCATAACGTGATGGATATTATAACTAAACCCAAGTAGGGTTGTGTGTGGGATGTTATCATAGATAGAGTTAAAAACTATGGTTACTTTAGTATATTCTGAATCATCTTTGCTATGTAAAGGTTCAAGTCGAAAGACGCCTTTCTTATGCACAATTCTATGAATTATTGCTCGATAAAATGTTTTCAAATTTTGCAAGTGGGGGATTGTTGGAACAACTGTAATAGCCGTTAGTGCAAAACTTAAAAGTCTTGTAAGAGTTGAGTCCAACATCAGTAGAATGATTAAAGTGGGTAGTCTTAATATACCTATTTGGGTGCTCAAAGGCTTAGCCCTTTAAGAATTCAATGTTTTGTGGGTATGGGGGGGGGGGGGGGGGGGACTTATTGGGCCAAGTCACATGTGCATACGCCGCCGTCGCTGGCCGACCGACCCTGCCCATGCCCGTGTTCAGGTTCGCGTCTTAGGTCTTAGGCTTGGGCTCATTAAGAAATAATTTTTTTGACAACTAAATTGACGATTTTTGGGCTAAAAATTTATTTTTTAACGCTAATTAATTTCAAAAATAAAAACGTGATTTAATAAACAGTTGAATTGTTCCACCCACTAAACACGTTTTTCATTTTTTTTCTCCCCACTATTTGTTTTCCAACGTTCATAATTTTTTTTTTGTAATAAAGGAGTCTTCAACATGTGACACCCACCTAACTAAATACCGGGTGATTCGGCATTTATTAAATTAAAACAGGATTTACAAAATGGTTCATTTTTAGCATCACAGTCAAAACCAAATGAATTACTAACCACCTATTAGTTAAATAATCCGGTGCCAAAATTTTATCTTTCATTAAATAGACAATTAATAATATGCGGAAAACTAAATTAAAAATTCACATAATACTAGAGTCCCAACCATCTCAAGTTAATAATGAATAAAGTCTTGCCGAATAAACCATTGGCTAAAAATCCCAAACCAAATAATAAATCCAACTGATAAAAATCTGAATATAAGTCCGAAACTGAAATACTGAATGAATTAAGTCTAACTGGGGCAACGTGCCCAAATTGAAATGCTGGAATAACTCCTACACTAGGAATGAAATGATAGATGCGTCTAATCAAAACTCTGCAAGCCTCCACAATGCTGCAGCTATTCATCCCGGTAAGAAATCATCAAGTTTGGCGTCCCTATGGCTCCTTTTAAAAGGATTTTATAGCAAGGGTTAGAACCAAAATATTTTGAAAATCTTTAACAAGTATTTATCACAATTTAAAATCAGTTATTGATTACACATGTTAGGTTCACGTACACCCTCTTGAGTTTCCTCACCTCTAGATTATTGTTCATGCCTAACGTTTCTACTTAGCCCACCTAGTTATTCTACCTAAGCTAACTAGACTTAAGTATTTCTCATTGTGAACACGTCTTTGTTCCCGTACCGGCCTCATAGTACTTTACTCGATAGTTAACGTTTCTCATACGTTATAAGAGTTGAAATTACCATTTCACTTATATTCTCATTATTCACTTAATTATGTTTCACTACTTAATTCAATCTTTAGATATCCACTATCTAATTGTCTACTGTCACATGTAAGTAGAATATATATATATATATCATTACGGTGTCTCTCATAAGGACCATCGTGAGATATGGGCGTACTCTTCTATCAATCCAGTACCTCTCATACTAAATAGGGACTATTGGTTTGGTATGTCTCCTCGAACCCAAAAATCAAATAACAAGCAATTGAGGCGAACATACTTCTATGCCTTTGGCTACGCACATACCTAACGTATCCAAATGACACGTCGGTCTTACTAATACACGTCGCATAACAAGCCTCTCTAAGTTCTATGTTTTGGGGCACGAATACATACCTCCTTGGAATCGACAAGGTGGGATCACCCACTGTGCGGGAACCTCCGTGATAGCAGGTTGCGTAGGTATGTTAACATAAAGCATCCATCATATAATAGATACACACACAACCTATATATTTAGTAGGTATTTACAGAACCTAATTATCATCATTTGTACGTGGCATATATCACTCCAATAGTCACCGTATATTCAATTTACGATTATTCTCACTATCGCATTTTATAGTGATTATTCTCTACTCTAAGGGTCCTAGTTACCCCATGTTTTATTTTAGTAGCTAATTCTTCCTTGGCCTACTGGTTCATGCCATAAGCTCACTCACATTTTCCCACAAATTACATTCGCATTCTCACGAATTAATTACATTATCGTTTAATCTCGTTTAATCATTGTCTTAATTCTCTCGATAAGACTTAATCCCATAACCCTATCAAGGCCTACTGTAATATAATAAATCCCTTATTATATTCCAAAAATGTCCCAAAAGTTTTTCTGACAATGATTTAGGAGTTCTAGGGTTGAAAAGGGAAATTTTACATTTTTTTAGGATCTGAACCGGTTCGCCTCTCTACAGATTCGTCTTCTCCATTACGCAGGTGCATTTTTCACCATTAACACCCACATAACTTACATATTTCTTCACCAAATTTGAAACCAATTGTCCCTAACCATTTTTACATGCATTAGGATGATTTCTAACGTAAATATAATGACAAAACCTTTACAATTTTCATTCAAGAAGGGATTTCAACATCCAATCCTCAAACCCCTAGGTTTTATGTTCTTCCACCATTATACATCAAAAACCCAGATTTAATTTGTGGATAACAATACAAAATCTCTAATTCATTAGCATCTACTGATATCAAATCATTCTATATGCAATTCCTACCCAAACATGTGTTTAAATTATTCTTTTCTTCCAAGAATTATTACTTTAATCAAAATATGAAGAAACCCTAGTCACATAAGTATTATAACTTCAAATAACTTTTATATAAACACTTGTCTTTGATCAGTAGGACCAGATTTCTTAGCTTGGTGATGGATTTGATTGTCCTCTCTATCAATCCTCACTCCTAAGTCGTTTGTGGTGCAAGATTGAGATGAAAAGCTCCAAGAATCTCCTCAAAAGCTCCAAGGACTCTCTCCTTTTGTTCTCAAATGTACTCCCATTGTATTTTGAGTTTCTAACCCTAGCCCATCTTATCTAACACCTGATAAAGGATTTAGAAATTCGTAGGTCTCCTAACCCTCATTTTCCAAATGACTAAAACGCCCTTATACGATGCCGGTTTAGCCTAAAAATGCCCTGGGACCGAATCGACACCCCCTGAGTATACTATTTTGACTATTTTGACTCTTCTGAACCGTGACCTTGAAATCGTCATCCGAGTCACTCTATATAATTGTCCCATCTCTACCTCAAATTAGTCAGCACGCGACTCCCGATTGAGATAAAATCCAATTATGCCAATATCACTCGCTATTACGTGTAATACTTTCCATAATTCATTTACTATTCACTTACTAAAGTTTATTTCATAATATTAATCATTATATCTCTCGATTAATATTTAATAATCACATTAGTATTTAATTCAATTCAATTAAATCTCTCATGTAATTTAATAATAAATCGATTAATTAGATTTCAAATACGCAGAAATACGGGGTACTACACAACATCCATTTTTGGAGAGATATACCATTTGCAAAATAAAAATTTCTCAGCCTAGTGTTCTCTCACGCTGAATAATTATCACGGTTCAAAAATAATTAATCTTTTCCCTCAGATTAATTATATTATCCATAATCGAGCAATATAATATGATGGGTGTTGATTGAACGAGTCTGGCTCGTCGCAAAACACGTTAAAAAGAGTGATATTGTTCGCCACTCACTTTGATCATTTTTTATTCCGAATTTCTTATATTTCCTTCCTCTATTTTATTTGCTCCTCATTGGATAATTTCGTTTCTTATTAATTCTGCATTTAAATTGCTGCTGCTCTCATATTATCATTGTTGGATTTGTCTATTGTCACTTATGGTAGCAAAATGGTTTTTTTACCATGTGATATTGTCTTGTTCTCTCATCATTGTTCGCACCACAATTTTACATTTTGTCATTCATATTAATTTTTTTCTATTTACTCAGAATTACTGTTATATAAAACAAATATTTCTCACATATTTCATACAAAGTGACGATAGGGGAGATATTAAGGACGTAAATAGATAAGTTTTAGATTATGTCATATGCCATGTGAGAGAAGTAAAGAAATAAAGAGTACTTGATGATGCAAAATGTTCATCAGTTTTGGTTTATTAAGCCTTCGTATAGTTGTTCAGTAAGTTTGAACAGTCTTGGGTGCTTAGTCATAAGGACAGGGCTTTATTCATGGTATAACACAAATTTTGAAGATCTCTACAATCGCCACGTTTAGATACGTGAAAACGTGTTCCAAATTTGTCAATTACTTGGCTCACTTTCGTAGCCAAGTCAAACCACTTTCAGGGGAACAAATATTTAAAAATAAAAAAGAATACATGTAAATGCTGTAACAGGTGTCCCTTTATTTTATTTGATTACTTTCTATTATGTATGATTCCGTAGTAGCATAAAAACTATGAGATCAAATGTGTATGATTTATTTTTGAAGTGGGTTAATAGTTGTCTTGAATATCAGTAGTCGGAACATTGATGACTCGGTGATGGCTCTCGTAATTTTTAAGATTCAATTATTAACACGACTGTTAACCCATTTTTAAAGAGAAATAATAAAGTTAAACTCTAAAAAGTGTGTTGCCATTGAGAAAACAAGTTAGCTTTGATTGTTTTAGGAAAACCTTTAAAATTCGATTTCAAATATATGTTAATAATCTTAAGTAGAATAATCAGAACTAAAAGACTATTATAACATTATAAGAAAGTGCATTTGTTTCTCAATAAGTAACCCTTATTTTTACTCTTTTTCTTTTTCTTTTTTGTTAAGAGTACATTTGTGATTAAAATGAGTCATTGCAGCTGTGATATTACTATTCTGTCTCTAGTTAGTTTTGGTTAGTTTTTCTATTATGTTTCTTGGTGAGATTCAGTTGTAACAGATTTTGTAACTGACTCAATCTCTTTTCATCTATTAAGGAACTGAACAAGCTATTGCAACAGATAGATCAGTGATTGATAAATGAATAAAATCATTTTCTTCTCTCTAAATTTTCTCCCCCTTTATCTTTCATTCTGAAACTTTCTTTATGGTATCAGAGCTGTAGAACGACACCTCATATTCATCTCCTTCTTCTGTCATTTCAAACCTCCATTAATGGCAATCATAGCTGGCCTAAATATTCCACCTCATCTTATCTTCTTTGTCTCCGATCTTTCTTCATTAGTAACCGTAAAGCTTGATCAGTCGAATTATATGATATGGAGTCTTCAAGTCAAGAATGCATTACGTGCCAATCATCTTCTTGGATATGTTGATGGTACCATACCTTGTCCAGATGCTGAAATTACTGATTCTGAAGGTGATCTGAATCCTAATCCTCAACATAAAAGCTGGTATAATATTGATTGTCAATTGGTGAGTTGTTTAACTGCGATAATATCACCTTCGATGTTGCCCCAAATTCTAGGGTTCAATCATTCATCTGAAATCTAGAATTATCTCTCAAAACGCTATGTCTCAGCTTCTAAATCCCATATACATGAATTAAAACTCAAATTG
The DNA here is from genome assembly GCA_949130495.1 of Sambucus nigra. Lineage (NCBI taxonomy): Eukaryota > Viridiplantae > Streptophyta > Magnoliopsida > Dipsacales > Adoxaceae > Sambucus > Sambucus nigra. Next base: position 594,071,423 of record OX422208.1, read on the forward strand.
CTGAATGCATCCAAAGATCAAAACTCTATGGATGAGTATCTTGACAAAATTAAAGATTGTGTTGATAAACTGGTTGCATCTGGTGTTGAGATTGCTGAAGATGATATTGTCTTGTATACTGTAAATGGTTTGTCTCATGAGTATTCATCCCTCAAAACCACACTTAGAGCTGCATCTCAACTTGTCTCATTTACCGAGTTACAAACATTGCTTAGATTTGAAGAATTGCATGTTATAACAGACTCCAAATTATATTCTGTTACTGAAACCACAGCCCTCACAGCAGCCACTTCTACATTTCAGCAACATAATGCTCCATCCTCTTTTCAAACTTTACCACAGTATGCATTCTCCAATATGCAAAGTCCTGCAGATCATTTACCTAATCAAATTGACTATTACAGAGGCAACAATACTAATAACATAAATAAAAACAACAGAGGAAGGAATTTTGGGAGTAACACTAATTTCAGAGTTCAATGTCAGATATGTTGGAAGAATAATCACACTGCCTCTCAGTGCTATCACAGATTCAATAGCTCCTATCAACCACCATCTCCAAGTAACCAAAACATTATAAATTCATCTCCCATGTCTACTTCACATCCACAAATCTCTTCTAGTTCTCAACAAGCCTACTTTGCACAATCATTTCCCTCAAACATATCATCTCATTACTCTCCTACCATTCCTACACAGAACCCTCCCCTCCTCCCTACCCCTACTTATCCTCCTCTCTCTACAACTCCTTGTCCCACTTCATGGTACACTGATACCTCTCATTTCTCTCCAGATTCTATCCCTACCTCTTCTAATCAATCATCTCCGCATGCCTTCATAGATAATCTTGATTCTCCTAATACCATTGGTTGGTTTTTTGATACAAGTGCCACTAGTCACCTTGCTAACACCTTAGCTCACTTTAAAAAATTTCAAGACTACCATGGCTCTAAATCTGTCACTGTGGGAAATGGAAACAAGCTACATATCCTTCACATAGGAACTGGTTCACTCTCTACTTCATCTAAAGTTCCCATACTCTCCAACATGCTTCATGTTCCTGACCTCACTCACAACTTACTCTCTGTTCATCAGCTTTCTAGGGATAACAACTGTGTAGTCATTTTTTATTTCAATCAGTTCTTTATCCAGGACAAGGACACTCATCAAGTCATTCTTCAAGGTTCTTTTTCAAAAGGTTTGTACTCACTTACTACATCCTATTTTCCACCTACCTCTAAGGCTCTAGTCTCTGTCCATGCATTGAACTATTAGTGGCATTTTAGACTAGGACATCCCTCATCCCACATCCATTCTCACCTCTCTAAGTGCCATTTAATCCCATCCATATCTTCACCACCTGATTGTCATGCTTGTTCCACTTCTAAGAGTCACAAATTACCATTCTATTTATCCATCTCAATCACTAAGCAACCATTTGATCTGGTCCATAGTGATGTTTGGGGACCTACCTCCAATATCTCTCCCACCGGTCTTAAATATTACATCATTTTCATAGATGACTTTACCAGGTTCACATGGCTTTACCCCCTTAAAACAAAAAGTGATGTCTTCCCTACCTTTGTTCAGTTTACACATATGGTTTGTACTCAATTTCAACTTCTCTTCAAAATCTTAAGAACTGATAATGGTACAGAATACCTGAACTCTTCTATGATTCAATTCATGAACTCAAAAGGTATCAATCACCAAAATTCTTGTCCTTACACACCTGAACAAAATGGCCTCAGTGAAAGAAAACATAGACATCTAGTAGAAACCACTCTTGCCTTGTTGTCCCATTCATCTGTTCCTTTTAAATATTGGGCAAACACAATTCTAACTGCCACTTACCTGATAAATAGACTACCTTCTGCTACCATTAATCTTCTTTCCCCTTATAAGCTTTTATACAAAATTCCACCTGATTACTCTCACATAAGGGTGTTTAGGTGCTTCTGTTTTCCATGGCTTGTTCCTTATAGATCTTCAAAACTTGAACCTAAGTCCAAAGCTTGTGTTTTCATGGGATATGCACCTGCCTCAAAAGGATTCAAGTGTTTGGAACCACTCACAGGGAAAATATTCACTTCTAGACATATTCATTTTGTTGGAACCTAATTTCCATTTTCCTCAAACTTTGCTGACTATTTGCACCCTATCTCCAATTCATCTTCCTCTTCTTCTATATCTTCCTCTCTTGCTCCATCCTCACTTTTCTCTCCCTACTGTCCTATTTCTATTCTTGGTAATCCTTCTTCTTCTTCTTCTTCTTCTTCTTCTATCTCCACTTCCCCTGCCACTCAGTCTCATTCTCATCCTATGGTAACTAGGGCTAAGGCTGGCATCCATAAACCTAAAGTTCCTTATGATCCCTTAGCTCGCATTTCTCCTCTCACACCTGACTCTTATCTCAAAAAGGAACCTACCTGCTTCTCTCAAGCCCAATCCTCCTCAGTCTGGAGAAAAGCCATGTCAGGTGAATTTAATGCTTTGTTGTCTCAACACACTTGGAAGCTTGTTCCTCTTCCCACTAATAAAGTTGCTATTGGCTGCAAGTGGGTATTCAGAATTAAACTCAATGCAGATGGGAGCTTATCTAGATATAAGGCTAGACTTGTGGCAAAAGGCTTCCACCAAAGAGAGGGTCTTGATTATTTTGAAACTTTTAGTCATGTCATCAAACAAACTACCATCAGATTAGTGTTATCTCTTGCATTGCATTTTGGATGGTGTGTTCAGCAACTTGATGTATCAAATGCCTTCTTGCACGATTTGCTTGAGGAGGAGGTGTATATGGTTCAACCACCTAGCTTCACTGATCCTAATCAACCCAAAGTTGTTGGCAAGTTACTAAAAGCCCTCTATGGACTTAAATAGGCACCCAGGGCCTGGTTTGCTACATTTTCCAGGTTTCTCATCTCCTATGGGTTTGTCAATAGAACTACAGATGCCTCCTTATTTGTATACCACGCCTCAGGCCATGTGATTTTAATTCTAGTTTATGTTGATGATATTTTGCTGGCTGGCAATTCCTCCTCTGAAATAACCAAATTGATCTCAGCTATGAAAGGTTCTTTTTCCATGAAGGAGCTTGGTCCTCTACATTTCTTTCTTGGAATAGAGGTTCACACCTCAGCTCATGGTATGTTCTTATCACAACACAAATATCCTGTTGAGTAATTGGCTAAAGCTGGAATGCAAGACTGCAAGCCCTCTATATCTCCCACAGCATCTAAAGCTCCTACCTCCCCATATCTCACACCCTTTTCTGATCCTCATCTTTATAGAAGCCTCACTAGTTCCTTGCAGTACCTAACTGTGACCAGACCTGATATCTCTTATGCAGTGCATTGGGTATGCCAATTTATGCATTCTCCTCTCAATTGTCACTTCAATGCAGTAAAAAGAATTCTCATGTGTCTACAATAGATCAGTTAGCTGATATATTTACAAAGTTTCTCTCTATATCTAGATTTCAATACCCCAGGGACTAGCTCATGCCTACTTCCATTCCAAAAGATGTTCAACCTGCTGCTTCCTCTTCTTCCCAGCATCAGCTTGAGGGGGATGTTAAGAGTACATTTGTGATTAAAATGAGTCATAGCAGCTGTGATATTACTATTCTATCCCTAGTTAGTTTTGGTTAGTTTTTCTGTTATGTTTCTTGGTGAGATTAAGTTATAACAGATTTTGTAACCGACTCAATCTCTTTTCATCTATAAAGGGACTGAACAAGCTATTGTAACAGATAGATCAGTGATTGATAAATGAATAAAATCATTTTCTTCTCTCTAAATTTTCTCCCTCTTTATCTTTCATTCTGAAACTTGCTTTATTTTTTTTTTATAAAATGTTATTTTGTTAACATGTTAGACATTATAACTCATGTGAGTATAACAGTTTCAAGATTTCTACTTAATAGTACAAATGTACGGGAGAGTTCTACATTTCAGTTATTGATTAATATTTTTTTTACTCTAGTTCACATACATATTTTTTTGGATAAGATATTCTCTTACTTCTTAATTTATACTTTATAAGTTTGAAGTATACACAAACTTAATACATTTATATTATAAAAAATCGTGTATACTTTATCAAATTTATTGTATACATTACTGTTTATAGATAAATAAAATTGTCCAAAAATTTGTTAATGAACTACAGTAAACATATAAATAAACATGTAAAATTAAGTTCAAATTGATGATTGAATAGATTATAGCCCTATGAAATTTGAATGAGGATAAGAGAAAATTATGATTAAAAACCGTCCACCTTTTTTTTTATAACCGGGGGGAAATTCGGACTTTGTCTGACTATATTTTATGGGGCTCTGAAATTAACGGTCAGATAAATCTCATGTGAATTTTGCGGTAATTCGAACTAACGACTTTGGGAGCATAATAGAGCTATAGCTTAGGTCTAGTCCACTTATTTTAACACACAACAAAAGATATAATAAACTTTTATAAAGACCCCATAAGTGCTAGTTTTGCTTTTATTCGCTATTTTTGCTTTGAATGTGTAAAAGGAAAAACTTAATGAAACCTCCCCATCCGATGTTTAGCATTACTAGTTATAGCAGTGCCAGTGAGTTCCCAATTTTACACCATTGAACAAATAATGGAAAAAAATTGAAAAAAAATAGGAACTTTAGGAAACAAAGAAGCTATGGGGTTGATATACGCGTACGAAAATTAAAAGTGCTTTCAGTTGCGTTTTGTCAGTTCTTAAATGACGATTATACCCCTATCGAGTATTTCTTGGGTTCATACGTCCTTTTGTTCCCCTCTCTCTCTGTGTATAAATAGAGAACCAACTGCCCTTTTTGCTTTTCCGAGGAATTCTCTCAAACTCACTTTGCTCCTCTTCTCCAATAACCAATAACAGTGTAAAATATATATGCATCAGTCTCATCCTTCTCAGAATAATCTCTCTCTCACATACAAAGGCAGAAACGAAAAGGAAAGGTCGACAAAAGAGGCCTCTTTTCTACCTCAGACTGTCTTTCATATCACACACATCCAAACATTTGCCGTTTCATGTAAGTGTCTAGTCTAGTCATGTTTTGCTCATTTTTTTATTTTTATCTTCTTTAGCTGAGTGAATAGTGGTAATGCATTAGTTTAACTCTTTTCTTTCTTTGTCTTGATTTCATCTACTTTCTATCACCAATGCCGTTGACCACGTTCCCGCAAAAGCCACACTTACGTTTTGAATCCTCTGTTTCTTTCATTTTCATTTTACCACCTGTCCTTTATTTCTGTACCGCGCTTTACAATATACAGAATTTTGTCAACACATCTCACTTTCAAATCAAAACCTGTGAGGTACCCTATCTTGGGATTTCGATCACATTTCGTTTTCATTTTTCACTCTTCTTTAGATCTTTCTGTAAATACTCATCTATTCATGTATCATACCCCCGGGTTTGTTTTAAAGCTCTGTAGTTAATTATATTTGAGGTAGACGAAAGAAAGGGATTTGGGGTTAGTTAATGGAGTTTATTCCCAACTCTCAAACATCTTAAATGGCTTCGTTTCTTCCTTAGTTGCTCATCCGTTCCACTCTGTAAAGTTTTCTAATTATAAAGTAAGGTCTTTTAAAAAAAGAACTATGTGGCATCTTTCTCAATTTATATATATGTATGCATTTATTTAACTATAAGTACATTTATATTTATGTTTCTTTCCGTCTACGATCCTTCTTCAGAAGCTGTCTCCATTTCCCCTGCAACTTGGGTCTTTTTTAATCCCCGTTGAGTACTCAGTGTATAAACAATAGAATACATTGACATACGGCAACATTTTTATTAATCTGATTAAACGTGCTTTTTTGTTTCACTTGCATAGACTTTCATTATTTAGGTTCAAGATTTACTCACAAACATCTCCCTTCACAGAGCCATTCAATCGCAATCTCCATAACAAAACTGGGACCACTTCTTCCTAGGCTCCAAACAACAAGTTCCAATTTCCAAACTAAAACTATGAGAACACAGCGTATGAAACATTCTAAGGTATGTCATTCCAATATTTATTCATAACATCTATTATAACTCAAATTTATGTTGATTATAGAAAAGAAAAGAAAAGCTGAAACTGAGCTGTTTTTGTACAGTCTTCATGGCCGAAAGTAGTAGCGAAAAAATGGCTAAATATAAAGAGTGGTGCAGATGAATTTCATTCAGATCATACGGCGAACGGTAAGATCGAAATCCGTTTAGCTGCACTTTTTTTGTTTTTTTTGGCTAGGGTCATTTTGTTGGTTTGGTACGGCGTTGATCTATATGGGACTTAAGAGGTGATTCTTTCGCTGTTTAAAAATCAGCTATGGCGCTTAAAGGAGAACGAAGGAAGAGTTGCTCAGATGAGAACTGCTACGCCGTTGTCCCGGAGGAATTGTCAGGTAAATTTCTTTTGGATCGGCATACTTTTCCGGATCGTACTCTTTTAGTCGTTGGTATATTAGATCTGGTCAATCTCAGCCGTTGATGAACTGCATCATTATATGGTTGTATGTAAAAAGGATAAGAATGTTCATACATAGGTGTGAATTGTATGGGACATAATTGGGTCCGATTTGGTTAGTTTTCAATGAGTACTTGTTTTTGTGTCACGTGGACGATGGTCCTACCTACCTTTCCAATTTACCATTGCCGTAGGTTTAATCTGTTTTATGTTGATCGCTAATATTGTTTTTGATGTGATTAGCAGAAGGTTGGTTGATGGAACCAAAAGATGGTGCTGAAGGGCCTAGATTGGCCATGGAGGAGTCAGCTGTTACTGAAACCCTGAGGTTAGACAAGATAAATTTCTGCCATCCTTCCTCTCCTCTTTAAATTGTGCTCCCTACAAAATTTATCGACACAATAGACTATTATATCACTTGATGTCACTGTTTAAGAATGGTCATAAAATGTTGAAACAAAAAAGAATCTCAAAAAAAAATTATCATTCATTATTATAGTAGAATTAAAGAATTTAAATTTATTCATCCTCACATAATTAAAACTAATATGGCCCTCACTCTCTATTAGTTAAATTTAAATCATCAAAAACTCAAATAATCAAAAACTCATTCTACGTTAGCCATTGAAAAATGAGTCAACTCTATAATTTTGGATTAACAAATTTATTTTCTACAATAAAGTAGTCCGTGCATTAGTAATGTTGAATAACAAAAGGTTACTACTCTCCTCCCAATTTACTCTCACCTTTTATGGTAATTTCTTATTTTATTACATGATGTACGAAAAAATGTGGGCTGAATTATTATAACATTGATGTTTGTTTGCATGTTGCGCCTAACCGAGTTCATGTCCTACGATGTACACCGATTGTACCTGAGTGTTTCATCCGATGGGCAAAAAAACTGCATTAAAAATATAGGTTTTTTTCTTATAGTTTGCAATTATAATCTCAATTATCAATGCTTATATAAACATAGTATAATAAGATGGCAACAATAATAATGATAACAATCAATAATATGATAAATTACACTAAATTACTTAAACTTAAGATGGATTTTTGGGTTGCGCCTAATCTAAAAACTTGACAAAGTACTTACTAATAATTGTAGTAGTCGTTGAATTAGGTGCATGGAATACAGTAACCTAACCCAAATCGATGTTCCTAATCTCTTGCAAAGATATTTGAATCATATCTTGTCAACGAGTTTATTAATTAATGATTTTGTTATGTTCTCTTTTCATAGGATGTTCGTGGGGACATGGAATGTAGGGGGGAAGTCACCAAACGAAGGATTAAACTTGAGAGATTGGTTGAGGACACCTGCCCTAGCTGACATCTATGTTCTCGGGTAAGCTTCTTCCATCCCTAGATTTTTATTTTTATTTTTTTTAACATTTATATTTCTTTTCTTTATTTTAATGCCATAATTTGTCACGAATTTCTGAATTCCTACATTTTTTTATCAATCTCCACATTTTGATTCATAAATTAAATTTTATATAGTTTATCATTATGTTTTATGTTATAATTTGTCACAAAATTTACATTCTTAGTTTTTTTTTCTATTATATTTTTCTCACATCATCATATTAATTTGTATAATAATATTGTACAAATTTGAATTAATTTAACATTATTCCAATGTCAATTACTATATTCATTGTTTGAAAATATTACTTATATACGTTCGTGTTTGTCGTGTGCATATTTTTACCAAGGTAGATATATGATTATATATTTTTTCCATGCCTGTGTTACTCTATTCAAGGCAGGCTTCATTGAGCATTACATTTAGATTGATAAAAATATAACATACCCCAATCTGCACATTTGTCCATAAATAAATTTATTTAGAATGGAATCTTTTTTATTTATTTATTATTATTATTTTTTTATAATCCTGAACCTCCACACGAACGAGCCCTTTGAACTCCCCTGTGCAAGTTAAACAAAGAGGGTACTGCGCAGGACCACCTACCACACACACCACGCTTAAATACTGGCTTATTAGGAATTGAACCCAGAATCACTTAAATATGATTATATATATGTTTTTTATTTCTTGAGTAGATTTAGAATGGAATCTAGTGATTAGTGAAGTTTTTCATTTGCTTTTGTGCCGAGAATAAATTTATTTCCCTAAAATTAAGGGCACCTCACTTCTCAATCATTTTTCTCTATTCAAATAGGTCAGGTGTCTCGGTCCTGAGGTTTAGGGTCCAATACAATAACACCGCCAATGATCAATGTTCTCCTGACCTAATGGAAGGAATGGTTAGGCGCTATACAATTAAATTTATAATTCAAATAATATCTAAGACTTAATCTCTTGTAATTTAAAATAAACAAACATCATAAACACTCCCCTTAAAATCTAAATAATAAAAAAATACGGCGTAACGATAGCGGTTGATTGTCCACTGACCTTCGGGCTATTTATAAACATTTTGAACCGTAAAAATAAATATATCCATAAAAATAGTCACTAAATCTTTTTTTTATATGTCACTAAATATATACTTTGGAAATTAAAATTAAAGATTCCTAAACAATTTCCACTATAAAGTTTGTTACCAAAGTAATGTTACTATCTAGATTCTATGTGGTTATTGTAGGTTTTTTTAAGTGATTTACTAATTATTGACATGCAGACAATTGTCCAGTCATCCCTTATGAACTAATATTTACTATAAAAAATATGTTTAGGATTTTGAGACAAATTATTAAATTCCATTATAAATACATGATATGGATGGAACACATTATAAACAATATTGTATGTATTTATAATTATAGAGAATTAAGGTAAATGTCATCTTCCTTCTTGTATTTGGAGTTTTAGGACAATGTTTTTCAAGTTTATAAATCTAGTCTCTGTGTTTCAATAGTATTTGTTTGTGTGATCCCTTTAAAGTTAAGAGTTCATTTTTTTTTGTCCGTGCCAACGTCATCATTTTTCACAATTTTTCATGATGTTTTTAGTACAGGTATTAAATTTATAAAATTATTTGAAGTATCCTATTTTTATACACTTTGAAAATTATGAAAATCTTTCCTCAAAACTCCCTTATAATTAAATACCATATTTTTTGTTAATTTGTAAATTGTATTACAAGGATACGCGTGCAAGCTGCAATTTTTAAAGCCCTGACTTTGTACATACCTTTCAGTAACAAACATCCGTTATAAATTGTCTTGAGGTGGTAATTATGCAGGTGAAATGGGTAATTAGTTACTTACCCTTTTGACCTACTGGTTTGAATCAGGTTCCAGGAGATCGTGCCTCTAAATGCAGGCAACGTACTAGGTGCAGAGGACAACAGCCCCGCTGCCAAGTGGCTTTCAATCATTCGACAAGCTTTGAATACTACCAAAAATGACCGGCAACTTCCGCCTTATTACAACAACGCCACCACCACTGATTTGCCTGACCAGCAACATGTACCAAGTCTTAAGCCCAGGGTTAGTTTCTCTGATCTACTCTCATTAGAAGATGAACTCAGCCAAGAAGATTTTCAAAGGTTTTCAAGCCGTAATAGTACGAATTCCAGTGAAGAAGGTTCAACTAGCCCACCTTGCTTGTCAATGGGGGCTGCTGGTTCAAGTCATAATGGTTACTGCTTAGCAGCAAGCAAGCAAATGGTGGGCCTCTTTCTATGCGTTTGGGTTCGCGGGGACTTAAATCACCAAATCACTAATTTGAAGGTTTCGTGTGTGGGAAGAGGCATTATGGGATACCTTGGAAATAAGGTAATTGAAGCCACATGCAACTCATGCATGCATACACTTATTACCCTATTTAGTTTCACATTTTGATACGCTTGTATCAAATACCAATTACGTATGCATGTCTTTTTTTACCTTGGTTAAAAAGAGTCCACAAATTTAATTATATTATAATAGACAATTATACAATGAATCATTTAATATTTATTAAGAATACACTATCACACTACGTTTTATTTCACTGAAATAGAATTGTGTAAAATTTGTGCTCAGAGTTATTATGAAAATCTCAATTGCAGTTTATTTTAGGATTGCTTGGTTTTGTAACTGAGAACTTGAACGATTTTATTTTATTTTTATTATTGGGATGATAGGGATCGGTGTCAATTAGTATGACATTGCACCGGAGAACGTTTTGCTTTGTTTGCACCCACTTGGCCTCCGGGGAGAAAGAGGGCGATGAGATCAAAAGAAATTCAGACGTTATGGAAATATTGAAGAAAACGAAGTTTTCTCATTCATTTAGAATGGGGGGACAACCAGCTTCCCCTAATAGCATTTTGGACCATGAGTATGTTTCCTAGATTCTCTTCACTCCCTTTTTCTTTCTAAATATTTATGATGTCAATTTTTATAAATTGGCTCTAGCTAAAAAAAATTATAGCCTAATTCACTTATCCTTCTATTGAACGTTAAAGAAAATCTTAATAATTCAGAAACTCATGCGAAATTTGGCATGTAAAAATTGATTGGATTAAATTATTACGTTCTGATCCTTTTTATTCTTCATTCATGTAGTAATATTATTTGGCTTGGTGATCTAAATTATCGGCTGGCATCTGGATGTGGTGACACACATGAGCTACTTAACAAGAATGACTGGCAAGCGCTTTTACAGAAAGATCAGGTGAAAGACTGATAACTGTTCTTTTTTCATTTCATTTTCCACTTAGATTTAGTTATCTCAAGACTAATCATTATGAGTAATTGGACAAAAAGAAGTACTATTAAAGCCGCTAATTCTAGTTGTTGCAGTTAAGGATAGAGCAAAGAGCTGGCCGTGTATTTGAAGGATGGGAAGAAGGTAGGATATATTTTGCCCCCACATACAAATATCGCACCAATTCTGACCATTACGTTGTCCAAACTTCTACATCTAAAGAGAAGCAACGCACCCCTGCTTGGTAATTCCATTTTCCTTATTTTCTCCATTACTGAAATGTCTATATCATATACATGAACATGAATTATTATATGCATTGCTTAATAAAAAGTCAATACACATCAATCATAAAATCCCAAGTTTCATGCATGATATATACAAGTGCGCATATATATATGTTTGGCGTTTTCCATTTGTTCATGCACCTCCAACATTGTAATTAAGAAGATACATAATTTTAGTGGGCACCAGCCTATAAGTATTCTCTAGTTAAACCTAAATCTGTGACCGAGAAAGCTAACCGTTTCTACGACATATAAGCAAAACATAGTGTTTTTTTTAGCAGTGAATAATTATTGGTTGTGCCCTTTTTTCAAAGTCAAGACATTATAGGGACACTAATGGGAGAAATAAAATTCAACAGTGAGTATTTGTTGACTTCTGGCTCCAGCCACTAGTGCATTAGAATTTAGAATCAAGTTGGCAATATTTTTATATGTTGTGATTCGCATTTATTTAGAACCAAAATGGTCAACTGTGACTGTTACTCTTAAATTAAACCATACGAATGCGAAAACTCTTTATAATACTCTACATATATAGATATAAGCTAGGAGAGAGCGAGAGAGAGAGAGGGAGGGAGAGAGTGCAAAGACTAAGCATTATCAGATATTTGTAATCTTATAATATAGGGTCAATTATTAAATAGTCCCTATTATAAATATATATTTTTTATAAATAACACATATTTTTAGTTTAACTCATTTAGTCCATCAAGCACTCAATATCCTCTTATTTCTAGAGGTCCGCGCCAGCGGCACTCCCTCTCCAAAATATGTGGCAAAGGACTTTTTGAGGCAAAATAAAAAAGTTTGGACTAAATGGTTATTAAAAAATGTCCGAGGAACTATTTGGTATATGTCCCTATAATATAATATATAAAATCCACATCCACTTGATTAGAAGTTTTATCTCAGACGCCACACACAAACACACACACACACACAAACACGCACAAGATATTTGAGTATAATAGTCCACCGATCTCCAACATAGAAGAAAATAAGAGAAAAGAAATAGAAAAAAAATACATGGTACGTGATGGTATTCTTAAATATTACTCACCTTCGATTCAAGTTGTACATAGATTGGTGTTTACTCAATTGACAGCTAGGTGAAATTGTTAAAATAGAGTCCGTCGGCTTGTCGGTCCGCAGGGTTATCATTTTTTCTCTCATAGAATAAATACCATTCTTGTACGCACCTTATTACAATCAACCTTGTTACCTTATCGTACTGTTAAAATAAGAGAAATAATACCACGCACCTTGTAACTTTTAATAACTATTAAAACCCTATCCGACATAACCATAATTGATTGAGTAAAATTCCAGAGTAGACAGTGGCATGGGCATCTACAAAACTAGAATACTGTCCAACTAGTATCTTCTTTCTTGATCGTTTAATTTGTTGTCCAAATACTTTTATCCCCGAAAGGTTTAAAAAACAATATCACGCTATAAGTGACTTTTATATTGGAACATGATGCGTAAACACGCACTGTTATAAAGGTCTAATACATTATCTTATAATCAAATCACTTTTATGTTAATTTATGAGAAACTAATGTATATAGGCAACTAAATTTATACAAGTAATAAAAGTATGGGTCTTGATAATTCACTAATGACACAAAGTTCTTACATTATACAATAAATAAATCATAGATATTTATACTGAAAATAAAAACATACCATCTTAAGACACATATTATCATTTTACGTAAAGTATATAGAATTTTACATAAACATGGCATTTTTGTTCGTTGAAATAGCTTTGTGTGGTACTCTAAGGTTCCCACCACTGTTCTTTGTAGACTAAAAAATGTTCTTTAGCTTTGGAATGAAATATTATTAATCATATGGATATATAATTTTGAAAGTTACTTATTATTCAATTTGAAAGATAAACCTTTTGCATTATTCTAAATGTACATTTCCATCTATCTACAACACATACAATTACTATTTTATTATTTTAAAAATAATATAGGGTGTCACTTTTGTCGTAGTAACTTGACCCTCTAGTTATTTTATAATTTTAAAAATATTACGTATTATATTTGTAAGCCTTACAGTGCGTGAGTTAAAATTTAAGTAGAAGATCTAGTGGTATAATCAGAAGTTCAACTTTCAATATCCGTCATTTTGTTATCACCATTGTACATGTGCTAACGTAAATTATTTGTTTGGACAAATTAATAGGTGTGACCGAATATTATGGAAAGGAGAAGGAATAAAGCAAATGTGGTACGCAAGAGGTGAATGCAAGTTTTCAGATCATAGACCTGTCTATTCACTCTTCTCACTACAACTTCATTTACCCAACAACCGCCACACCAAACCCATCAAATCCAACACCCTTAACGCAAAACCTTCACCACCCCTACCCACTGCTCTGTCATCAACATGTGCGGCCAAAATCCAGGCAGAAGAGCTTCTGCTTCTCAGTAGGGGGCACAAAGCTGCTTAAACACCACCCCTAGGTTCTCAGCCACACCCCAAAAGTTTACCCACCAATAGAGCTATCACATATGTCCGTACATACTACACATACATAGTATAACAACCTCCTGACAACTTGACTGTCTTCCATGTGAAACGAGAAGCATCCCCTCTCTGTCTTTTTAAAACGGTTTGGGGCACTGTGCAATGTGGGCTTCAATCTTTCATGATTGGCCTGGCCCAAGTAGGTTTTCTATTACTATCTTCTTACCTGAGCTTTAAAGATTATAAAATCACGCCCGGGTTGCGGCGTGCGCGGCGGCAGCATGCTGGCTGGTTGACACGTGGGGTTGAGGACAGTACATGCAATTCTGTGTATATAATGGGACTGTGGAATCGATGATGACATGACATGTTGTTAATGATGATCGTTGGTTTAGTTTGTGGTTGTATACTCTCACATGATACATATACAGAGACGGAATGAAGGAAAAGTATCTGGGTTTCTCAAATCATGCGTGTTGGTAAAATGGGATGTTGAGCTTTTTGATTGAGGAATGTAACTCAGCTTTTGCAGAAGAGTGTTTAATTTCATGTGCTTTGGAGTTGAGGTGAGGAGAGAGAATATATGAATGGTGATTGATTAAAGTTAAAAAAAAAGTAAAGAAAATTGTATTATAGTTAAATGTTTAATTTGCAAGTCTTCTACGATCGGAAGGATTAGCTCGGATCGTTCATAAGCTGTTCCGATTACTCTTAAAAAAAGATGCGTTATAATTTGGAAATAAAATGTAAATATTAATGGATTTATTAAATCTCAAACAATAAATCTTGAATAATTGTCTCACATAAAATTATAATAGATAATAAGTTGAATCGTACCTTGATCCATCGTAGTATTTGTCACTTCTTGATGAATGATTACAATAAGAATTTGATATTTTTTTCTTTTCAACACTTAATTTCTCAGACTCAATGTGTTTAAACTTTTCTCCGTATAATTTGTTTTTTATCCAACAACCAAAGATGTGAAAAGGTGTGGATTTTATAAGAAAGAGAAATGACTCAGTTTTAACACTTATATCTATTCACCATTAAATAGACACTCTCAATAAACCTCTTAACCACAAAAAATAGGACATGTGTAATGAGTGAATATTTCCTTAATACAATAATATAATTGTCTTCTAACACTCTTGCACTGGACCCATATGATTTAAACTGGTAAACAAAAATAATAAACCTCTTTTTTGTGCGTGGAACTCGATACAATATGCGATCACAATAATATCCAAACAAATCATTTGTCCAATTTTTCTTAATTTGGTTACACTTCATCATATTATATCGAATAATCTACTAATGCGAGTCATGACGGTTCTATGCCATTAGAACGACATTATTCCTTCTATGCACCACAACATTACTAACCCATTTAATATCGTTCAAAATTCAGGTAATAAGCAAATAATATATATTGCATATATAAAGTTCAACAATAATGTATTTTATCAAGACTATTCTTGTTATCATTCACACACACATAATATATATGTATATTAAAAAACAGGTATTTAATAGAAATAATTAGTAATAAGATCTCAAGTATCTAATAGACTAAATTATATATTCATACATTCATATAATAAATGTTATGAAATAATTTCAAGACCTGTACTAGCAATATGCTCTTTAAATGTCTTAAGCGGCAATCTCTTGGTTAATGGATCGACAATCATCAATTGTGTTCTTATATGTTCTATAGATACTCTCTATTTCTGCACTTCTTTTTTAACTTCAAGACATTTCAACTCCACGTGCTTGGCACCATTATGTGATACCCCGCCAAATTAAATACCGGGCGATCACTCATTTATTAAATTAAATCAAGGTGAACAGTTGGTCCATTCTTAGCATCACTGTCGAAAAATAAATTTTTCCAATTTAACACCCTAATCAATTAAGCTAAGTGTCAAAACCATGTTCATATATACTTTCCAAATTTTATTTAAAGAAAAATCATTTATTTTATTAACAACATTCAATAAGTAAGAATCACACCACATTAAATTCTGCAACATAATCCAATTAACTTAATACATTCGTCAATCGAATGTCAACATACGAAATCTAAAGTCACACATCCAAACTGAATAAATCCCATAGTAACAATACTGGAAATAACTGAAATACAAATGTCCAATAACAACGGAATAATGGAAAGAGCTACACATGCCCAACTAGATGAAAGTACTAAGAGTGGATCCGAATGAACGAAGTCGTCTAATCAAGAGTCCTGCAACTTCCACCTAAGCTGAAGCGCGTTCCTTCCAAGAGATCCTAAGCAAGACGCCCTTGTGGCTGGGCACCTGTAATACATACATATATATACAAGAGAGAGATAGAGATAGAGAGAGAGAGAGAGAGAAACGGGTCAGAGCCCGATAGTGTATATGATTTAAAATTTGTTTAGCAAGTATTTAAATTGATACAGGCCAATGCAACAACATATTAGTGCGTCACTCTCTTGAGGAATTCTCACCTCTCTTCTAATGTGCACACCTATCGCACTAACCTTACCAACGGTTTGTCTTATCATTTATCGCACTAATCTTCCCAATGATTTAACTTATCTTACCTTACTCGTAAGATTCAAAATTTAACGATTCAAATGTTCGAAAAGGATATTTCAATTAGCAACCAAAGTTCTCATTTTTAACTTTATAAATCAATAAAGTTTTCCAGTGTCATATTATACTATCTCAAAACAAGTATTTACAATTTGAGTCATCACCACGTCCTACATGTCTCATCACAGTAGGCAGTTCCAGATTTCAGAATTTCATATATATATTAACTACTCATAAAATATATATATATATCACAACAGCACCCCAAATAACAACTATGGTGCGGGCATACTCTACTATCCAATCCCCGTATCACTCGTACTAAGGGAATACAGATTCAGAATCACTCTCGAACTGTATCAACACATGCTCAAACAATATTGAGACAGAGTATAGATTCCAAGTCTCCTAGGACCGTCTGAACTATCACTGCGATAGCCTGTACCAAGGATACCTATACACAAACAAAATGAGGCGAAGCATAGATTCCAAGTCTCTAAGAGGAAAGCACATACCCGCATCTCTTAGGACCGTCTGAACTATCATTCCGATAGCCTGTACCAAGGATATCTATCTTCTAGGGTACAAGTCAATATCCCCCATAAAGGCCCCATCGAGATAAGACTGTCCCAGCGCGAAAACCTCAGGGATAGCAAGTAGCGTGGGCATGATTTTCACACATAAATAGTATATGCATACACAATCATATAACTATACTAACATTACCATTTCTATAATGGGTAAATTCTCAATTCCCATAATTACGACATTTGTATTTATTTCTCATTATTTAGTTATCACGTATAACCATTCACATCTTATTATAATTTGAGGAACTTTTTCACTTACTACATCACGCTCACGGATTCTATCCTCCCAAGTATAAAATTCAGTAGGTATACACATTTGTCCCAAAGTAACTCTCTTACGTGTCTCTCTCTCTTTAACATATACTTACATTGTCCCTCATATAAGATATCCCAAAAATATAGATTTCGCCTTACATTAAAGGATTTTGAATTTTATTTTCAAAGATGAGAATTTCAAATGGTTTCGAAATCGGAATTAAAATGGAGTTTTAATTGAATTTTTTTTTTTATATATTTAGAAGATTCCTCAAAATATAAAACTCTCTAAGAGTCCTCAAAATATAAAACTCTCTAAGAGTTCTCAAAACATAAACCTCTGTAGTAAAAATAATATTTTTAGAAATCCGACCGTTCGATCAAGCTGAATTTTTGTCAGCAGTCCTGTCTCGCCGTTCGCTACAACATACTAAAATTTCAAGCGATTCCAATGGTCCGATCATCTGGAATAAATTTTTTAGTGTTTTATCTAATTAGAACTCTTTTCTTAATCAAACTCTTAATCCTTTACATGACAAAGGATTTCTAAAATATCATTTAAGTCATCACTACATGCAATTTCCAATCTCAAAATTGGGTTTTTCTTCCATACAATTCATCCTAATCATTCCTAAACCAATATGAAAGATGCATCAACGAAATAAGCAAGATAAACACTTGCCTGGAATTTTTAGAAATCTGGTTTGGTGCCGAAATTGGTGTGGTTTCATTCCCCGTCTCGCGATCTACGCGTTGGTGGTGACGGCGGTGCAATCGGAGGTGTTCTTGGCCTAGAACTCCTTGGAGAGCTTCTCCTCTTCCTCTCCAATGGCCATCATTTATCTTTGGTTGTTCTAACCCTAGGAGACAACCTAGATATCTTACATAATCCTTTTAATTTTCGTAGGTTTAATTACCCATAATTGCGAAATGTCCAAAACACCCTCCCGGGGTACTAATTGGGCTTAAAAACGCCCCGAGACCCAAACTAAACCCCCGGGTACACTTTTATGACTATCTCGACCCTTCCGAACACGTTGGCGCACTCAAACCGACCATACGGACAACTTATAAAATATTCACTTATTAATCAACATTTAGTCCCGACACGACACAGGCGCGTCCCGACTTAAATTTTCATAATTGTCATTTTATTCACACATGACAATATTATAACAATAAATCTCATATATTACTATACTCATCCAGTAATATTCAACAGATAACAAATTTCCAATAATTACTAACTCTCGTCATGCTAGTAAATATTTAAAGCAACATTCCGGATTAAAATTAAATTAATTTATCTCAATTAAATTTAATAAATCTCATAATTTAAAAGCTATAAAAATACGGGGTATTACATACTTCCCCCCTAATAACTGAATTTCGTCCCGTAATTCAAAAAATAAGGCCTATCAGGTAGCACAATTCTGGATATCCTTTTCTGTACACAAACTAACTACACATTACGGCGCTCAATCACTATAGCCCTTTCTTCACAGTAACATCGTTTTGCATTCTCTTTGGAGACACTTCACATTGTGCTCCCAACCGACAACATTCACATAGGTCACGCCTGTACGTTATACATTTCATTATCTCACTACCATTAGGAGGCCGCACCTCACTACATGACAAATACTCGGATTTATTCATATACAAAACTCTCATTCTGAGAAAATATTATGAACATTTGATCACTCTTGCTCGTCTAACACAGTCGTGGAATTCTACCATAGTTATCGGATATTTGTCGACCGATCCAAAAATTCTGATTATCTACTCTCCTCTAAACATACGGAAGGAGAATAGTCGAGGTTCTTCCATAACAAAATCTTAATAAGTACCTCATATGCGACAAACAGGTACGAGTGCTTCTACAGAGCATTCTTGAAATCATCGTACCAAGATTCCAAAATCTCATTCACGTGGCTCCACTAATCTTTAATCACCATGCGCTTATTCCCTGGCTAAGGGTGATACATCCTACTTGAAACGAAATCTTATCTCCGCTGGTTCCTGAAATCCCATATTAAAGGTGGGATTCACCAATCTCATCCTGATTCAGAAATTTATACTGCGCGGGACCATGCACTAGCACGATCCTTCCTTTCAAAGGAAGTCTGGGGAATACTAGTTAATATTGTAAGCTAGCCCAAAGGAATATCAATCACTTCCTTCTCGGCGACTTAATTCACATGTTCGGGATAAACCCTTGATCTTGTTTTGAGGATGGCAACCCATCCAAGAACTTTACCGACTTTACCAATCTCTTCCAATTTCAGGAATTTTCGATAAACACAAAATTATTTAGTTGATTCTCCTCTTTCAACCAAACCTTACCTATGGGCAGTGCATGTAGAGACTACTCACTACTTCTCGCTAAACATCGATTCTTCCCTTAAAATGTCTCACATTAAGTGACACGTAATACTCCCCTTCCTTCCTTGTAGTATGCCGAAAGTTCCACCCGTGCTTTTCTCTCCACGAAGCGCACTTCTGGATCTCTTATACTATACTAACATCATTACTCTTTATATGTGTGAGTCTCTCTCACACTTGACTAATAACAACTCCGCTCCGGGTGTGCTTCATAACAATTAAATTCTACTATATTCAAGGAATACCAATTCTTGAATGGCTTCCCACAGCCTTCCAATCAAGTTAGGGCGTGCTATTCTAATTGCACACTTATGTATGGATTATCGCCCCTCATGTGACGTTTAATCCACTCTATCACTTCCACTTCGTTATACTAGTCCCACAAACATATATTTCACACGTCTATTACCACGTCCCTTCGACTCGGACTATTTTAACTGTAGTTAACCAAGATGCCCACATTTTTGCAACACTCCGACTGCCCTGGGAGAGCGAACGGCGTGCTACTCATCTGTAGGACTAACTAAATTCAACGGAATAGAAGGGATAGGGCATTCAAATTCCATGACAATAAAAGAGGAATAATAATTCTCAACCTTCCTCAGGTAAGTACAACAATTTTCCCAAATAGGTACAACAACCAAAATAAATCACTAACGCTCTATTCATCAAAATAATTACAGGTCATCCCTTTTGTATAATATAAAGTTCTTTACAGATAATCCATGCTAAAAATCATTCCAACTCTTTATTCACCTTGTGTTCTGTACGCGGTTATGACATTTGGGTACTCTCAATCACCCTAGAAATCAAAATTCTTAAATTCTCCTTATCATCGTTCCACCCCTCAACTCGTGGGGATAACTTTTAATGCTTTCCTACCACAAAAATCCGGCTCCAATGACCTTAAAACAAAATTCAACTTCTAACTTACATACATAATTACTTGATCCCATTTCGACCAGGGTACCGAACTCATGGAATAGTGACCAAACGTCTCCCTATTTCCAACCTTACGCTAAGTTTCATGCGTGGGATGTCTCGCAAAGCGAAATCCAAACAAGGAACCCCCCGATACACTACTACCTAGCATTGTCGCTTATCGAAATCCGTTAGGTCCTCTGTCCATAGTATATACCCCTTTATTCTGTCCCTTAACAAAAAAGTTACAATTTCTCCCGTAATTATGCTTAACAAAGAACGTTTCACCAAATTTCACTATCGTTCAGCATAGGTTGGTGGTAATAGCATTCCATAAACCTCGAATACCTACAATCGGAATTCTCGAAATTCCTTTTTCTAACATTAGGGATATAACTCTTAACTCCCACGTCTCTTAAGGATAAATATAACACTGCACTCTTCCTATCACTAAGTCCGGAGTGCCAAACATAATACTGCGTCAAATCTTTTCGCTCAACGGTAAATCCCGATACATACGAAATCATATTGGCAAAGTTTATACATACTTTGGCATCGAATATCTCGAGCCCACTATCTCCTACGAAGTCTCTAGGATAGAAAATATAAATGCGAGTCCAACCTTCTCAGAGGTAAAGCCTCGCCAAAACAAACATAAAACATGTTGCACTAATGCAACCACTCCGATAGCCTTGCAATAAATGCCCACTATCGTACTAATCATTTCTGTAATGTTTTAAACAAGATAATATCATACTCGTGTATTGCATCACTACAACGAGTAACCTCAATAAAGTATAAAACACTATTTATATACTCATTCATCCTCCGCGGATAGCACTAAAGAAAAATCCCGCTGCACTAGGGAAAAATATTCACATAATGGTAACATTTATAATTATATGCATTAAGCTCGTCTCACATGCTAATCTAGCAATGAACAAAATATAGTGACTCTCTCGTGTCACATAAACACGCCTCATCCTCTGAGGATACAACTTACACTTCTACCTTGTCAATCGTCTTGACTGCGCAAATGGTTTTCGGACGTAACACGTCTGCCCAAACCATAACAAAATTATTTTAATCGTTGCCTTTTACTAGGCACCGTATTCTTATCCTTATACTCTCTTTGGAACATATTATCGTGAGCGATCTCACTCCGCACAAAATACCTCAGTACATAATCCACTTACCACCTGTCCTACTAACCAGGTTAGGATTTGTCCTCCTCTCGGACTTTAGTAAACTCGATTCCTGTTAACCCTTTTGATTGTTCCTTTAACTTTTTAGGCCATAAAGATCATGTTACTATCTATAATAGCACTTACTGAATTTACCATCACTTGGTAAGAATTCCATTATCCGAATCATTTAAATGGGTCCCCTGATGTATATCCACATCTCTTTTTGGTGCTATATCACCATCATTGTATTCAGTCTTATTCTCGACTAAATTCTTCGATTTCTTTAAGCTTCCCACACAAGGAGCATTATCATCTTTATTGACAAAATACAACATTGTCAACCTCTGAATCAACCGTCCATCAGAATTTCCTCCTCGAGTATTATCAATTATTATTACGAGTTGGTCTCCCACTTGGAGTCGTTTCCTCCACTCGTATCTACATCTTTCGATACAAAATTTGTTAATGATTAGGGTTCATATCCACAATCGGACTTCTGTCATGCCCTCCCGCGATGAGTTCAGAACCACGTTTGCTTCTAACCCTGAACAGTTGAGGAAAGAACATACGGTCAACACTTTAGCATTCCACTTCTAAAATTGGTGGTTGACTCCAACCATTATAATTTCGTCCCGAAAGCCAAGAAAATTTTCTCTAAATTTTCACTTTCAGTTTGCCACACTTCGTCCTATATCTAAGCCTTTGGGTACATTACCTCCTTTGGTAAAGACACATATAATTTCCGCATTTCTAAAATTTCCCATTGACAGTCTCTACACATTTTTATAATACGTTGGGTAAGTTTACCCTTGCACCTCATTTGACTATAACAGCATTTGAAAAATCATTGCTGCACCTTAGTCGCCTTTCTAGTCGTGGCTTCTCGTGCCATAATGGAGGTGACCTCGACTACGGTCATCATCCTCCGATATATTTCATAATATCAACTAAGCCCTGCCTCCTGATGTACGCTTAACGGTCCTCTTCTGACATCCATCATCGCTCGGCACACGCACACATCCGAACGAAATTAGAATTTACTAGTGTATACACATTATAGCAGGAGAACGAAATCTCGTCAAGGGAATCAACAATCCTAAACATAAGGATCTGTAACAAACAAAGCAACGCTGAAAACATAATAAGCCGTACAGATCCTAAGGACACTAGAACCTGATGCTCTGATACCACCTGTGACACCCCGCCAAATTAAATACCGGGCGATCACTCCTTTATTAAATTAAATCAAGGTGAACAGTTGGTCCATTCTTAGCATCACTGTCGAAAAATAAAATTTTCCAATTTAACACCCTAATTAATTAAGCTAAGTGTCAAAACCATGTTCATACATACTTTCCAAATTTTATTTAAAGAAAAATCATTTATTTTATTAACAACATTCAATAAGTAAGAATCACACCACATTAAATTCTGCAACATAATCCAATTAACTTAATACATTCGTCAATCGAATGTCAACATACGAAATCTAAAGTCACACATCCAAACTGAATAAATCCCATAGTAACAATACTGGAAATAACTGAAATACAAATGTCCAATAACAACGGAATAATGGAAAGAGCTACACATGCCCAACTAGATGAAAGTACTAAGAGTGGATCCGAATGAACGAAGTCGTCTAATCAAGAGTCCTGCAACTTCCACCTAAGCTGAAGCGCGTTCCTTCCAAGAGATCCTAAGCAAGACGCCCTTGTGGCTGGGCACCTGTAATACATACATATATATACAAGAGAGAGATAGAGATAGAGAGAGAGAGAGAGAGAAACGGGTCAGAGCCCGATAGTGTATATGATTTAAAATTTGTTTATCAAGTATTTAAATTGATACAGGCCAATGCAACAACATATTAGTGCGTCACTCTCTTGAGGAATTCTCACCTCTCTTCTAATGTGCACACCTATCGCACTAACCTTACCAACGGTTTGTCTTATCATTTATCGCACTAATCTTCCCAATTATTTAACTTATCTTAGCTTACTCGTAAGATTCAAAATTTAACGATTCAAATGTTCGAAAAGGATATTTCAATTAGCAACCAAAGTTCTCATTTTTAACTTTATAAATCAATAAAGTTTTCCAGTGTCATATTATACTTTCTCAAAACAAGTATTTACAATTTGAGTCATCACCATGTCCTACATGTCTCATCACAGTAGGCAGTTCCAGATTTCAGAATTTCATATATATATTAACTACTCATAAAATATATATATATCACAACAGCACCCCAAATAGCAACTATGGTGCGGGCATACTCTACTATCCAATCCCCGTATCACTCGTACTAAGGGAATACAGATTCAGAATCACTCTCGAACTGTATCAACACATGCTCAAACAATATTGAGACAGAGTATAGATTCCAAGTCTCTCAGGACCGTCTGAACTATCACTGCGATAGCCTGTACCAAGGATACCTATACACAAACAAAATGAGGCGAAGCATAGATTCCAAGTCTCTAAGAGGAAAGCACATACCCGCATCTCTTAGGACCATCTGAACTATCATTCCGATAGCCTGTACCAAGGATATCTATTTTCTAGGGTACAAGTCAATATCCCCCATAAAGGTCCCATCGAGATAAGACTGTCCCATCGCGGAAACCTCAGGGATAGCAAGTAGTATGGGCATGATTTTCACACATAAATAGTATATGCATACACAATCATATAACTATACTAACATTACCATTTCAATAATGGGTAAATTCTCAATTCCTATAATTACGACATTTGTATTTATTTCTCATTATTTAGTTATCACGTATAACCATTCACATCTTATTATAATTTGAGGAACTTTTTCACTTACTACATCACGCTCACGGATTCTATCCTCCCAAGTATAAAATTCAGTAGGTATACACATTTGTCCCAAAGTAACTCTCTTACGTGTCTCTCTCTCTTTAACATATACTTACATTGTCCCTCATATAAGATATCCCAAAAATATAGATTTCGCCTTACATTAAAGGATTTTGAATTTTATTTTCAAAGATGAGAATTTCAAATGGTTTCGAAATCGAAATTAAAATGGAGTTTTAATTGAATTTTTTTTTATATATTTAGAAGATTCCTCAAAATATAAAACTCTCTAAGAGTCCTCAAAATATAAAACTCTCTAAGAGTTCTCAAAACATAAACCTCTGTAGTAAAAATAATATTTTTAGAAATCCGACCGTTCGATCAAGCTGAATTTTTGTCAGCAGTCCTGTCTCGCCGTTCGCTACAACATACTAAAATTTCAAGCGATTCCAATGGTCCGATCATCTGGAATAAAATTTTTAGTGTTTTATCTAATTAGAACTCTTTTCTTAATCAAACTCTTAATCCTTTACATGACAAAGGATTTCTAAAATATCATTTAAGTCATCACTACATGCAATTTCCAATCTCAAATTGGGTTTTTCTTCCATACAATTCATCCTAATCATTCCTAAACCAATATGAAAGATGCATCAACGAAATAAGCAAGATAAACACTTGCCTGGAATTTTTAGAAATCTGGTTTGGTGCCGAAATTGGTGTGGTTTCGTTCCCCGTCTCGAGATCTACGCGTTGGTGGTGACGGCGGTGCAATCGGAGGTGTTCTTGGCCTAGAACTCCTTGGAGAGCTTCTCCTCTTCCTCTCCAATGGCCATCATTTATCTTTGGTTGTTCTAACCCTAGGAGACAACCTAGATATCTTACATAATCCTTTTAATTTTCGTAGGTTTAATTACCCATAATTGCGAAATGTCCAAAACGCCCTCCCGGGGTACTAATTGGGCTTAAAAACGCCCCGAGACCCAAACTAAACCCCCGGGTACACTTTTCTGACTATCTCGACCCTTCCGAACACGTTGGCGTACTCAAAACGACCATACGGACAACTTATAAAATATTCACTTATTAATCAACATTTAGTCCTGACACGACACAGGCGCGTCCCGACTTAAATTTTCATAATTGTCATTTTATTCACACGTGACAATATTATAACAATAAATCTCATATATTACTATACTCATCCAGTAATATTCAACAGATAACAAATTTTCAATAATTACTAACTCTCGTCACGCTAGTAAATATTTAAAGCAACATTCCGGATTAAAATTAAATTAATTTATCTCAATTAAATTTAATAAATCCCATAATTTAAAAGCTATAAAAATACGGGGTATTACACATTAAAATACTTATTTTTAGAAAAGAAAACAGTTGCGATGTTTTTACAATAAATTTTCAAAGCTTGGCAATACAGTCAACAACTCCAAGGCCTGAAATAAAATTTCACAACCACAATTCTTGAATTATGGCGTCAAAGCATGCCACAAATTCAGCCTCCATAGTATATGATGCAATATTAGACTGCTTTGTACTTTTCCATAAAATAGCTCTTCCACCTAGTAGGAAAACATAGCCAAAAGTTGATTTCTTATTATTAAGGAATCCGATAAAGTTCGAGTCAGAATATTCTATCACCTCTAAGAGGTCTGACCTTTTATAAGTAAGCATGTAATCCTTTGTTCCTTACAAGTACCTCATGAATTTTTTTACAACAATCTAATATTTGATTCTTGGTTTGCTTTGGTATCTAATAAAAATTCCAACCATAAAACTGATGTCTAGTCTGGTATAAGTTTGTGCGTACATTAGACTCCCCATAGTTGAAGCATAAGGAATTCCTTCCATGTGCTTACGTTCCCAATCATTTTTAAGACATTGCATAAGGCTAAATTTATCACCTTTCTAAATAGGGGCATCACTAGATGAACAGTTTTTCACACCAAATCTCTCAAGAATTCTTTTAATATACGCCTTTTTTATAATCTCGCCAATCCACATTTTCGATCTCGAAAAATTTTGATCCCAATCACATAGGTTGCCTCACCCATATCTTTCATTTCAAAGTTCTTAGAGAGAAACTTCTTAGTTTCATATAATAAACCAAGATCACTGATAACAAGTAAAATATCATCAACATACAAAATCAAAAACATAAACTTATTCCTAAAAACTTTTAGGTATATACACTGATCAACGATAATCTCTTTAAATCGAAAGGAGATAATGGTATCATTAAACTCAATATATCATTAACGTAAATCTTGTTTAAGTCTGTATATTGATTTCTTAAGTTCACAAACCATGTGTACCTTTTCCTTTAATGATAAGCCTTCACGTTGGTCCATATAGACTTCTTCTTCTAAATTCCTATTTAAAAAAGCAGTTTTCACATTCATTTGGTGTATCTCTAAATCATAATGAGCCACTAATGCCATTATAACTCTAAATGTGTTCTTCTTGGATAAAGATGAGAAAGTCTCTTTATAATCAACGCCACCCTTCTAAGTGA
This sequence comes from Sambucus nigra, assembly GCA_949130495.1. Lineage (NCBI taxonomy): Eukaryota > Viridiplantae > Streptophyta > Magnoliopsida > Dipsacales > Adoxaceae > Sambucus > Sambucus nigra. The sequence goes on from OX422208.1 coordinate 594,098,630, forward strand.
AACCTTTAGTCACAAGTTGGGCTTTATATTGTTCAATATTGCCTTTAGTATCACGTTTGGTCTTATAGATCCATTTAAATTAACTTTCTTGCATCCTTTAGGCAATTCAACGACATACTAAACTCTATTCTGGTCCATAGATTTCAATTCTTCTTTTATGCATCAAATCATTTAGTAGTCTTTACTTTCGATGGCTTGTGAAAATAAAATCGGATCTTTACTCATCCCTACGTCAAAATTTAATTCTTGTAGATAAACCACACAATCATCTGAGATAGAAGATCTCTTTTCTTCAGTAGACCTTCATAATGGTATTTGTTGTGGTTCTTTTACTATTTGTTCATTAATGATAATATCATTATGAAGTGGTTCTTCGTTCCGTTATTTTTTATTATTATTAAATATGCTAATAGCAATAAAAACAACTACATGTTTAGGAAATGAGTGTAAAGGTATGTTTACTCTATATTCTTCAAGAGACAACTTACGTGGTTCACCACTCCCACTAATCTCGCCATTTTTAATAAAGTTTCCTTAAATTAGGTTTCCTTCATATCCATAAATCAAAAGGATAAATAGAAAACCAACACAAGAGAGAAGGATAAACAAACCACCCTAAACATCACAAAACAAGGATCTACACGATAATTTGGTTCAACCCGCTCTGTACCAATTTGAAAAATTAGTATAAAAAATCCGTAAAAATAAGGATTACATAATATTTTAGTGTAACCCACTCTGACACTAATTTGATAATGCCCCTATACGGTTTGTTCTTAGGCAGATATGGTATTACAAACAAAAAGTTTATTTTTTGATTTCACTACACCAAAATTGCCAATTTGTCACGGTAAAAAACCTTGACAAGTTAAATTTGTCATGGACTTGTTACGGTCAAAGGCGATGACAATTTCGTTAGATTTGTCACGAACGTGTTACGGTCTGTGACCGTGACAAAATCTTAAACTTGTCACTGTCAAAGCCCATGACAAATCTGGGCAGATTAATAAAAAAACTACGGGTAGTATGGCCACTGCCACTGCCCAACAGTATATTTGTATCAGTTATAGCAAATTTAACCTGTCCAAACAGTATATATATCAAGCAACATTCAATATTCAATAACCAACACAAATAAATATAAATATCCATAACCAAAACCAAAGAAACATATAAATATCAATAATAAAAACCAAACCAACATTTGAATGTCCATAACCAAATCAAAAAAATAATATCCAATGTCAAAAAAAAAATATAAATAATGTCAAAACGTAGGGTCTACAATAGATTGGAGGAGGAAGGAAGGCCACACGACATATGCATTGACACACCCATCAATTCGCTGAACGCCGCATTGTTCGTACAACCATAAAGGTGAATTCTCCTTTCTGGCCAAAACATGAGTGAAGAGCACCTTTGCCTCAATGTCTTGCAAGGGACTTCCATGAACAACCATAACCAGGTGGGTGCCCGGGTCCCTCACCCCCTCGCTATCGGCTCCCTACTAAATATGTCGATTAAAAACACGCTCGGCCAACCGATTGTTGACATAGAACGTTCAACGGGGGTCAAGATGGAAAATAGATCATATAAGGGAGACAAGTCCGTGCGTATCGGCGATGAAGCAGTGACATTCTCGTCTACCTCCTTCTCCTTCTCCTTCCCCTTCCCCTTGCCCTTTCCCTCATCGGAGGCAGACCCCCACTGACGCTTCATGAAGGTGTACATATCTAGAACCATCGCCTCCAACCTCAATAGATTATCGTCATGGGTGTCCACCTTATGAGCCAACTCGGTGTTGTTCGTCTCCATTTCGATGATCCTCGACTTCCCCACTTGAGAGATAACCCCCTAGTCCTCCCCGTGTGATCTTCCCCGAGCACTTGGTAGAGCGCATTCGTAGCGAAATATGCTTTGTCGGCACCAGACTGCGACTCATGCACTTCCTTAAGCTTTGCCTAAAATGACAAAAACTACACGATTAGTTAATCAAGTTAATAAAAAATTATAACGTAATTAAAAAATTAAACGTTTATAACTTAAAATGGTGGGTGTGACGCTCAGGGCCACCTCCTTATCCATGCCCTTTTTCGTCCGAATTTCCAAATAGGCATCGAGCCTATATGGCCTACCCCCAGGGTCACTCCCCGTCTCCTGAAATAAAATAATGCATAATTAGTAAGTAACACAAAGTAATACTAAATTAGAATAACATAAAACTAAAATTAAAGAAAAATAAAAACTTACCATCCTGTGCTCCACCTTGGCGTAAGATGTTCCCTCGGAGTAGTGTAAGTCCACCTTTTTTGCCTGATTTTTCCTCCCCGGTTGATGAGATGCCAATTGTCGCTCATTGATCTCATTGCCGACGAATTGTTGCCACTGTGCCAATGAGATCAGCTCCTTCAAAGGGATGGTTTTACGCACTCTCAGAATGGACTCTCGGGTCTTCCAAAAGTACCGTGCCCACATATTTTTCTTTCACGTCTTATACTAATTCCTCAACTGTTCCAATGTGGAGTCACGAAGATGTTAAATAAATACAAACCCAAAAGAAAGTAAGTGTTAGTTGTATTTAAATACAAATATAAATAAAAATACACTACCTGTAATGCCCCCCCAGATGCCCATCTTGAGCTCATTTGGCACGGCCCTCCAATCAGTGTACCTCAGACCGATGATCGCCTTCAGCAAATCTAGGAATCTAGCCAATAATATCATCTTGTTCCCAATGACAGATCCCAATTTACCCCATTTTGGGAGCCTAGTGGCTGAGGAGCCCTCGTCTACTCCGCTACGGCACGAGGATGAAGACATTTTTTGCAAAAAATGTTATTATTAGTACAAGCGTGTATACGGACTTTGAATTAATTCTCAAATTCGATAATAACAAAGCACTAGAAGAATACAAGTTAACAACATTATAAATCTAAATATTATTTCAATATTGGGTCATGTTATGAACTTTGAATTAATGCTTAAATTGATTAAAATCCAAAGTAACATATTCACTAACCATAAAATCAATTTTGATTCAAATCCGATAATAACAAAGTACTAGAAGAATACAAGTTAATGATATTATAAATCTAAATATTGTTTCAATATCGGGTCATGTCATGGACTTTGAATTAATGCTTAAATTGATTAAAATCCAAATTAACATATTCACTAACCACAAAATCAATTTTGATTCAAATTCAATAATAACAAAGCACTAGAAGAATACAAGTTAACGACATTATAAATCTAAATATTGTTTCAATATCGAGTCATGTCATGGACTTTGAATTAATTCTTAAATTTATTAAAATCCAAATTAACATGTTTACTAACCATAAAACCAATTTTGATTCCAATACGATAATAACAAAGCACAAGAATAATACAAGTTAACGACATTATAAATCTAAATATTGTTTCAATATCGGGTGATGTCATGGACTTTGAATTAATGCTTAAATTGATTAAAATCCAATTAACATATTCACTAAACATAAAACCAATTATGATTGAAATCCGATAATAACAAAGCATTACAAGAATACACCCACTGGTTATTACAAGCATTAAACTGATCAAGTACAAATAAATTAAAATAATTAAACTATCATCCGATAATAATAAAGCACTAGAATAATAAACCCACTAGTCATTACAAATAATTGGATTACTTATTATAATTCTAAAAATTATTTCAAATTCGGATTATCATTAAAAATGGATTAATATTTGGTAAGAGTAGCCAAGTCATCCACACTACTGTTTAGATGCTTTGGTGCATGTAGGGAAATTGAGAACGGCTCCTTGTTGATATACTCAGAGTAAAACACTTGCTTGACCTTTTGAAAAGAATAAACAAATGTCTCATCGCTCACGTGTTCGTTGCCCTTCAACTTGAACAAGTCAACCATGATCAAATTGGTGCCAGGATCAACTTTACAATCATTTTTTATCCTCAACTCTTACCCAATCACAGTAAAACATAACCTCATTGAAGCTTACATAGTCCAATTCAAATATATTTTGAATTACACCATAGTAAGTCATTTCATCTTTAACGAGGTTTTTATCTTTCGCGCTCACTCCAAAATAAGTAAGAGCCTTGTATGAAATGCTCGAGTTCTATACATTTGTAATTTTCTCGTACACCCTTGCACCGAATACGTAACCGTTCAATCGATACATTATGCACTCTTGTGCCAGGAACAAGGGTCCAATGGTTAGATGAGCAAGCCTTGATATCGCATCACCCATCTTTAAGAGCTGAGAATATAGCTAAATTAATTAGGTTAGTTGTAAAGATTTCTTACAATGTGCCATTTAATAACATACATTTTCATTATAATTACGCCGTGTGACAACCACAACCTAAATTTGTTGTCTGATTGTGCCATTATTTTTCGTCTTTTATTGTTCTCACACGCTTCATATTTTCTTTATAGATTGTGATGAACGTATTATAAAATTGATCATGTATAAAAATTAAAATAATATAAAAGTTAAAATAATTTGAACTTACTTTTTCCATTCTTCGACATCTTTATGTGTGTCAAATAGATAACGAGCTACTTGTTCATGTTGTAAACATGTAAATTTTACTAGTTTTCCCATCACATGACCACCCTCATCGATGAACTCATCACTATGACTTTATAGTGATGTATTCCTCTGCAATTGATCCTTCAATATGTAATATATTCTTGACTTAATCTTTGAAAACTTTCATTAATATTTTTAACGAATACATCCACCGATATCTAACTGGGCCGCAAAGAAGTTTCTCATTGCATAGGTGTACCAACAAGTGAACACGTATGTCAAATAATGATGGGGGAAAGTACTTCTCTAACACACAAATCGCTTCAATCACTACCAATTTTGCGGCTACTATGTGATCTCGATTGACTACCTTCTCACATAAAAGTGAGAAGCAGATACTAATTTGCATAATAGCCCTCCACAAATCCTTGTGCTTGGAGAAACAATGCTTAAACAATAGAGGAACATTACATGATCACTTGCCAATCGTGGGACTTACACTTATGTAAATCATGGGTAGCATAATTCACAATCCTTTGCAAGTTGGACGAAAAATTAGATGGAACCTTCAAATTATATATTGTGTCTAAAAGCACCTTCCTTTCCTCACTCATTAAAGTAAACGCACCAGGGTGTATTATTTTCCTTTCCCTACTATCTTCTTTCAACTATAGTTGGGGCTTAAGTTTCAACGATTTAAGGTCGTTTTATGCATTTTATCCATCCTTCGAATGACTCCCCCCAAGGCATGTGACCACAATATGTTCAGTGATGTTCTTCTCTGCATGCAACAAATTCAATACATGGCGCACTGGGTTATTCTTCCAATAAGACAAGTCGAATAAAATTAACATCCTAGACCATGCCTTTCTTGTCTCAGTTTCATTCCAAGTTGGGGTCTTCTTATGCTTGACATTCTTAAATTTAAGATTGTTATTAGGCATATTAGGGCCACAACTAAAAGATTTACTTTTAATTTCTGAACCTGAAAGTTTTCTCGGAGGTAGCTTATGTTCAAACCTGCCCGGTAAAAAATTGGAACCTTTCTCAAATCTAAAACTATGAGCGGGGGGCAAAAACCTCCTAAGGCAATGGTATATATTTTTTGAGCTAGCGGGGAGACGAAGAGATTCAGTCTCCTCTCCACAAATAGGATACCCCAAATAACCATGTACTACACAACCGAATAATGTTCCATAAGATTAAAAATCATGAATGGCCCACATTAACATAGCTTTCAGCGTAAACTCTTATTTTTTAAAAGAGTCAAATGATTGCACACCCTCTTACTATAACTCATTTAATTCTTCTACAAAAGGAGCCAGGTAGACATCTGTAAGAGGGTACTTTAGATAAGATGGAGGCGTAACCCCTATTTGAGTATGGTAATGATAAGCTAATACTGGCCAAAGCTTTAGATTAATGATAGGACACACGAACACAAACCCAATGAAGATAAACTCGGTTTAAACTCACAAAACTCTCGTGGATAACTTAGGAAATAGTAATGAACCTTAGAAGTAACTTAGCTAGAGGGAGAGAGAAGTAAGCACCCTAGATACACCTTGGTAGGCAGGTAAAAACACACCATATACCCTCAGGAATCTCTGTCAAGTATTAAAAGCTTTACAATAAATGACAATGGTGAGGGGATAAACCCTCTGGCCTGCAATAAAATCTCTCTTTCTGATGTGTATCTCTAGTAATAACTCCAGGGTTCTCAAAAAGATCATGTCTCTCCCCAGGGGTGGTTGGGGTCCTTAAATAGCCCCCCACACCATCCCCGAGGCAACTCAGTCATTAAAACAATGAAAGACATCCCTCATACTTTATATCACAACATTAAATGTCTGATGTACTAGTTGCCTCAACGTCATAAACATTAAATGCCAAGACATGCCTTTTGTCTATCCATTATGTGTCAGGGGGTCATTATCGCAGCTGACAGGCCCAAATACCATGGTGGTTTACTCAAGTGCATGTCTGACATGGTTTGGCTGGCTAGTGACATCACCTACAGTAGATGTGACATTAAGTAAAAGGGCTATTTGGTTCATAACTCAACGCCCGATGGAACTCCAAGCTGCTCGGCTTGAGGTTCCACGGTCAGGGTCCTTCGGTATTTTACCAGGTGTATCTAAGATGGTCAGGACAAGCCCCAACGGTGCCTTACTTCTCAATCCTCCAAATCATGTCCCTTTAAAGTTCCCACGGTGAGGTCATTCGATAGAGCATGAAAGCTCTCCCAGGCCCTGCCAAGCCTGATCTCTCGCAAGTACCGTTTGACCTCACACAAACTCTTTTGTTATTATCGTTACGTCATTACAACCGTTATAGCTTACAGTCATCAATAATGGAAATACAATATGACTAATACATCAAGCTAAAATATGAGCTGCCGCGCCAAGCTGCCGCGCTGAGTTTCCACGCTCGAGCTGCCTCGGTTGCTTAATCTCCAACACTGTTGCTAATTGGGGATTTGTCCCTAATCTCAAGATTACCTTCAAGCCCCCTCTACATTTTCCCCCTCGTGGAGAGATTTGTTAGAACAAGAAATGTCAGCACGAAATGTCTCAAACCGATAGACCTTTCTTTGTGTGAAAAGATTCAGGCCTCCTCTTCTTTATTCAGAACCAGAGCGTTAGAGTCTTCAGGGAAAAAGTAAAATTCTGCCCGATGTACCTTAGTCATTGGAACCGTTGGGACATCTTCTTCGTTGGGAGTCTATTGGATATGTCTAACAAAAATTTCTTTGGCACCAAAACTCAATCTTGCCTAGGAAGGCAACAGTTTGTGTTCCCCAGGTGTCACTTCGTAAATGACGTGGCGTTGTCTTCTCAACTATCAAAGCACTTCCCAAGGTGCCATGCGTTTATTGGAAATAATTGCAGGCGGATTTGCACGTGTGATGGTGGGAGACTGAAGCGACAACTCCGAAATTTTCAAACGGCTATATCCAAAACATATCTTTCTTTTTTTTCCTTACTCTATTACTATCTTCTTCAGACTTCCATTTTTAGAGAGAGAAAAACCTGCAAGAACTCCATTGTTGCTAAGCTCTTGTTCGCCTTCTTCCCTTCTCATCTTCTGAACCGCTACCTATGGTTGTGGTCTTCTACTCTCGTTCTTCAAACCGCTCTTGCTTAAAGCTTTTTTACTATCCTCATCATCATTTCCCATGGCAACCTCAAACAACCCTAATATCTCTGCTACTGGTGCTCCATCTGCCACCACCACTGCTGCCTCCGCCCTGGATGCTGCCCTCCAGGAACAGCTGCGATTTTATCGTCGCTCTCCTATTTTTGGGGAGGGTGATGCCTTTTTCGTTGCCTGTAAGGCTATGTATTTTTGTTCCAAGTTTGATGCCTTACTGTTAGGTGATGAAGACTAGGGTTCTTCTGAGTGAGGCTTTCTTACTCTAGAGGGGACTCTACGATTTCGCTTGGAGCGAGGGGACTTCCCATGGTCCTATGTTGACTTCGAAGCACCAGGGGGTTCTCCTGCCCACTTTACTGCCTGGAACTCTCATATGCAAAGTTCTTATACCGATATTCTCACCAAGCTTAGGTTGCAACGGGCTACGTGATTTGGTGAGTTCACTCTTTCGAAGAGCAATGCTGCTCTTCCTATCCTAGTCTCTCGATGGAACGTTACTACTCATACGTTCATTGCTGCGTGGGGTGAGTTCACCATAACTCTGGAAGACGTGTGCGAGCTTTTGGGCTTCGATGCAACAGGTCATAAGCCCTATATCGATGAGGCTCTTGATGCCCAAGAGACTGCCGATCATTTGGAGTTGTATCGCATATGCCGAAGCTGCATTGGTTCATCCAACAAAGCTACTTTCTCTCCCTTGATTAATTATTTCTTCAAGGGTTCTGATGTAGGCGGTTCTTCAACAGATGCTCCTGGTCAAGGTACACCGTTGGAACTTCCCGCCTATATTCTTGTGATTTTCTCCCGTTTACTTTTAACGCTTAAACCCAACAATCAGCCCCGAGGGACCTTATCAACCTGTCCCTTTGTTTGGACCGAGGCATAAAACTTCCACTGGCTGTAATTGCCCTTGGGATCCCTCTACACCTGGCTAGATAGAACTTTGTTCGACATGGAACGCTCTCTCGGTCGTTATAACTTGGCCAATTTTGCCAACAACGTTCCTCTAACCAGCTTCCTTTACTTTCGCTTTCCTGTCGTAGCGGCCAAAGCCAATAGTCCTCCTTCGCGGGAAAAAATTCTGCCTCCACGATCTTTTATTTATCACAGGAGACAAAGACGAAAGGAGTTAATATCTGTGATTGACCGTTTTGAGAACTTCGTCATGAGGCCATATCAGGAGGAAGTCTTCTTTCACACTTGTGAATTTTTTCGACATGAAGCCAGAGTGGTACAGGCCCCTACCCCAGATATTGAGGATCCCTCGCTCGCCGTGGTCCTTTTATTCTTCCCTGGATATCTGCCTTCTTACACTGAGTGGGGATATACTAGTGAGCACTATAATCCCAACCGATGCAGCCGCCAGTTTGGGTTTAACTAGGGGGCTCCACGTCCAGTGTTTCAGTCATCAAACCCCAAGGTCTCCTTTAGCAAGGTGTGTTCTCTATTTTCTTCAACCGCTGCGTGGGGGATATGTTCAACCATGGCTGGGCGAGTCACCATTCCCAGTATTACTAGGCATGGGGATGTGACCCCTCTGTTTGCTATAAAATACTGGTGGAAACAACTGGCTTCAGTTGTCGAGTTTGTTGAGGGAGATCCCGTTTATCCTCTCGTTTCTTCATTTTCTGCCTTAGAGTTAGGGCTAAAAGGCAACTCTGTACTTGGGATGGAGTTACCTCTAAGTTTAACCCTCAAAGCACCTCCCACCAAGCTTCCCCCATTTTTCCCCATGGTCCCAGTTGTAACGCCAAAACCCAAAACTCCTGCAACTCTGAAGAAGGCTGCCCCCTCAACCGAAGCTACTATCGGCGAGGGGCCTTCTCAGCCACCTGCCAAGAAGGCAAAAACGACCAAGAGTGGGACATCACAGTCAAAGTCTAAGTCCCAAAAGCCCCAAACTCCCATGGCAGCCTTTCCCATAGCCTCCATTCTACCTCCCATGTCTGCTAAAACGGTTGAGCGCTTAAGGAGGGAAGCCCAAGTAGAAATAGATCGAATAAATACTGGGTATCAATGACACGCTGTCGTTGTTCCTCCTTTCATTGCTTTTCCCATAGTGGTGGTTGATCCTACCGAGCCAAGGGCTAGAAGGATAAAGAGCTCAAGAGTTCCTCGAGAGGTCGGTACTGGTGCAACGGGATCGAGGAAGAAAACTCTTGGTACCAAGTCCCAGAAGACGTGAACTCTTGAGGTGCATCAAACTCCTGAGGTGCATCCCACTCCTGCCCCTTCTGTCGCTGTTACTCCTCCTTCTTCGCCTGTGGTCCTGTCTTCTCGTTCCCCTTCTTAATCCGAGGTATATATGCTTGATTTATTCATTCTCTTTTTTGCTTAAGGCAGGCTACATTTACTTATTATTTTTTTTGACAACTGTGGTGCAGGGGATTGAAGAGGAAAGGCCAAACCCCCTAGTCCTCCCATGAGCCCTTTTATGGGGGGACGCTTCGGTGTATCTCATACCGATATGACTCCTCCCCGTTCTCCCACGATGGGGCTCACTTGTTCTCATCGGTAAGGCTCCCAACGTGATAATGAAGTTGTTGTGGGAGGTGATGCCACTGAGCCTGTGAGTGATTCCTCACCCCCAGAGGTAACGCAACCCGAGATAACACTATGAGTCCCCTCTAATTTATGTACTTCACCTGAGGTTCCTCTGTCCATCGTTCTTGTGGAGGAAAGTGAGCCCGAGTTATGATTTCCTTTTAATTTATTTGTTATAGCGTCTTTTTGGTTCCACCCTTTTTACTTATTTGTGTTGCTGAACCCTGAGATGTTTTTGGGTGCCCCAGGTTGAAATATCCTCGTTGTTAGTAAACGTTCTTCTTCCAACGATGTTGATCAGTCCTTTGACCACCATTCCCCTTTTCAGCACCATAACCGAGGTGAGTAGTACGTAGAGATACTTCTTCGTGTTTTATGTACTTATTCCTCTTTTCTAACACTTGCCCTTATGTCACAGTTTTCTCCTGATCTTGTACCAACCACTCATCTTGGTGATCCTCATGCAATCAAGGCCAGGGTTGGTGCTTCTGTGCCCCTCCATGTTGGGTCTTTGTTTGGGAGCCCCTCATCTTCCCCCGATGAAGCACGCATGCTGGCCTTGGTGCCTTATGTTAGTGAGGGCGTCCTGCCGAACGTTGAGGCTTCTGTAACTAGGGAACCCGTTATGACTTCTGAGGCAATGATTCCATCCCCAACGGTTCCTATCCTTGCAGCTGCCACAACAGCCCCCGTTCTTACCCCTGTAGTTAGTGGGGTATGTATATTTTTTTTCTTTGTTATTTCTCGTGAGTTTTCACCTTATGAAGGTGACTTAACAACGAGAATGTTTGTTAAGATTTTTTCTCAAACCCCACCTTATAACGGTGACTTAACAACGAAAATGCTTGTTATAATGGTGACTTAACAACGGAGACACTTGTTAAGATTTTTCATAAACTCCACCTTATAACGGTGACTTAACAACGAAAATGCTTGTTAAGATTTTTTCATAAACTCCACCTTATAATGGTGACTTAACAACGGAAACGCTTGCTAAGATTTTTTTCATAAACTCCACCTTATAATGGTGACTTAACAAAGAAAATTCTTGTTAAGATTTTTTCATAAACTCCACCTTATAACGGTGACTTAACAACGAAAAATGCTTATTAAGATTTTTCATAAACTCCACCTTATAACGGTGACTTAACAACGAAAATGCTTGTTAAGATTTTTCATAAACTCCACCTTATAACAGTGACTTAACAACGAAAACGCTTGTTAAGATTTTTCATAAACTCCACCTTATAACGGTGACTTAACAACGAAAATGCTTGTTAAGGTTTTTTTCATAAACTTATTATGGCTTCCATCCCTTCTCAGGTTGCTCGGGAAGATTCTCCCCCAGTTCTTTCGCCTGTGGACTCACCTCACCGGGAACCTGATGTTTTGGAAATCTCTGGTCATGATGATCAAGGTTCTACGAGTGGTGCTGCAATAGAGAGCGAATCTGGGTGCGAACTCCCTCTTCCTGACCTGGCTCCTCACATGTTCTGCCTAATGGTGCTTTGGCGGTCTCCTTTAATGCCTGTCAACCACCGCTTGGTGATCGAACAACTGGTGAATTGTCACCCTGAGAACTTCACACCGGATTGCCTACGCTCCAATATTCACGTGATGAGTCACAGACTTCAAGGCATGGCAATCGTTGTTACTGAAATTGCCAGTACTCCTACTGCAAGTGTTACCAGATCCCTTCTTAACCAATTTTTGGGTTTTCTGATGGAGTTGGGGCGTGATGGTTTCCATTTTGACTGGCTCATAACATATTTGAAGACTCTGAAGAACCAGCAACTGATTGGCCAGAGGGAAGTATTACGAAAGCACCAGGAGGACCAGCAAGCTGAGGAAGCTAAGTTGGTCGCACTGGTGCCCCTTTTAGAAGTAGTGGATCAAGAGGTAAAGGATGACGAAGAAGCCTTGTGTCTGGTCAAACTAAAACGTGAGAGACTCCTCATCGAATGTACACAAGTGCAAACGAGGCTGGAGGTTTCTATTCACGCCCAACGGTCTTTCACAGTAGCTTCTTTGGGTCTTCCTGGAGATTTTTTCTCTTCCTCAGATTTATCATTTCTTTTAGACTAATTGCCTCTTGTATACAAATCCTCCATCTACTCTTATCTATGTAATTCTTGGGCGATAGCTCATAAATTTTTTTGTAATGCTCTATTGTTTATGAATGAAGAATATATACTTTTCAATCCATCCATGTGTTGTGACTGTTCTTGTATGCTATAGATTTTTATATTTTTGCAATTCTTTCATTATGTTTTAAGTAACCAAAAATTGTATATATTTATAACAATAGCCAGTTATAACATTGGTTCAAACTTGATTGTTTACACATGATAAACCTTCAGTCATTTATTATTAATCTTAAATGGCTTGTCTTCCTCTAACTTCAAAATTAAACAATAACCTGAATCATGGGCTTCCTTCACAACGAAAGGTCCCTCCCAGTTGGCTGCAAACTTTGGTAGAGGAAGCCCCCTGATGTGTTTTACTGTTGCTTTCAATACGAGGTCTCCCTCCACAAACTTCCTTGGTCTCACCAAGTTATCGTATGCCCTGGAGAGTTGTTTTGTATACATCTAGAAGTGCTGCATCGAGTTATCTCTATGTTCATCCAACGCTTCCAACTGTACATGTCTATTTTGAGGGAGCATACTACTTCGTAAGTCATATCGAGCGGAAGGAACTTACAACTCCACTGGAAGGATTGCCTCAGCCCCATAAACAAGGGATAATGGCGTGTATCCTGTGGATTTCCATTTTGTTGTTCAATAAGCCCACAAAACAGCTGGTATCTTGTCATCCCACACCCCCAAAAATTCTTTCATCATCTTGGCTAAAATATTAACCAAGGTTTTGTTAGTCGCTTCAGCTTGACCATTTCCCTTTGGGTATGCCACTGTTGAGGTGTGATGAACAATGGAGTACTTGTCTGTGAGCATTATTACTTCAAAATTGACGAAGGGAGTCCCGTTATCTGAAAGAATAACCTTTGGGATCCCAAAAATGATAAATAATGTATTCTCTGATGAAGTTGCTCACCACCCCAGCCGTTGATCTTCTGAGTGGTATCGCTTCGGCCCATTTTGTAAAACACTCTATTGCTACCAGTATCCATATCTTACCTCTCGAAGAAGGGTGTATTGCCCCCACTAGGTCAAACGCCCAAGTATGAAATGGATAGGGTGTTGACAGAGAGTGTAAGTCCACCGATGGGGCATGGATCATATTTCCATAAAGTTGGCAAGCTTTGCATTTTCGAATGAACTCCGCAGAGTCTTTCACCATCGTTGGCCAATAATACCCTAACGTCATCAACTGATCATACAACTTGGCTCTTCCTATGTGGGCTGGATCGTGCGCTTGCTTAAGGACCTCCGCTGCTTCTTCCTTCGTGACGCAACGCAATGGCCTGTTGAAGTACCCCCTTCGATAAAGCTGCCCCTTCTGAACATAGAACCTTGGAGCCCTTCGCCTCAGACCCATTGCATCTATTTTCTCCATTGGGATAACCCCATCCTGAATGAAGTCGATGTAGGGCTGCCTCCAGTCCATTTGAGCTTCAATGAAATGGCACTCAGCTGCTTCGAAGAATAGCTGACACTTATCGCACTTTCGTTGCAGCTCTGCCGCATCTTGCTTCATTCTAGGCCAGAAATACCCCTCTCTTTGAATTCTCCTATATAGAGGTATCTCAGTCGTTTCACAGTGCTCCTCATGCGTTTTCCTCAATCTTTGCTCGGCTTCCTCTGGGCTGACGCATCTTGACAACCATCCCCTAGCATTTCTATAGTAAAGATTCCCTTGGTTCGTAAAGTATTGTGCCAACTCTCTTAATCCCATAGCTCCTTCGCCAGGCTCCAGTTGCTTCCTAATCTCTCCCCTCCAGTCTGCGTCCCCCTCCATCTGTAGTATTGACTGTACCATCGAATGAGTTGTTCTCCGTTGGATCACCACGATAGTCTCATCGGTCTTCATGACCATTTTTTGGGCGATAGTGGCATAGGCATCTGGATGGGGATTCATCATTCTGGGATATCTTTTGATCTTATACCGGTGGAACTGGTTGAGAATACTTTGAATGATTATTCTATAGGGCGCCAGGCTCATGTGTTTCAACGCATATTCTCCGTTTACCTGCTGAATTACTAGGTTCGAATCGCCCTAAATGCAGAGTGAATGAATTCCTCTTCGAAGAGCCTCTAGCAGCCTCAGTACTAACCCCTCGTATTCTGCTTCGTTATTGGAACAAGGGAAATCTAGCTTGTAGGAAAGGCAAATCTCTTCCATCCCTTTTGAAAGAATAACCCCTGCTCCCCCTTTCTTTTCCACTGAAGATCCATAAAACTTCATCATCTATTCCTCATCAGTTGTATCTAGGTAATTAGCCTACAAATCATCTCCTGGAATGTCTTCCTTGGGGGCCTCGAAGGTTCCTGAAGGGAAGATGGCCAATAGATCAGCATACACCTAGCTTTTAATTGTGCGAGGGGTCACACACTTCAAGTCATATTCGGAGAGGATAAGGAACGATCTAGCTGCCCTGCCAATTAATATAGTTCTTGTAAGCAAATACTTAATGAGGTCACATCTAGTTATACTATGAATTGTGAAAGACAGCATATAATGCCTAAGTTTTTGTGCTACAAAGACTAAGGCTAAACAATGCCTTTCTAAGCTACTATATCTAATCTCTAGCCCATGTATAATTCTGCTGAGGTAGTAAACCGGTCGTTCTTGCTCATCCTATTCTTGTCCACATTAACATAGCTTTCAGCATAAACTCTTATTTTTTAAAAGAGTCAAATGCTTGCACACCCTCTTCCTATAACTCATTTAATTCTTCGACCAAAGGAGCCTGGTAGACATCAATGTCTTCACTTGGTGCGTTTGGCCTAGGTATCAACGAAGGAAACATCAAAAATTCAAGTCTCACACACTGTGAAAGTGGGAGGTTGAGTGGGGCTAGGATCACTATCTATACACTCTGATTGGTGCTTAGATATCCAGATGGATTAAAACCATATGTTGATATTACTAAATGAATGTTACGCTTTTCTCGAGCAAAATTGGGATACTCATAACTCATCCTCTTCTAAGCTATAGAATCAATAAGATGGCGCATGAGATTTCTGCCCTAGCATGCCAAGTCATTTCCTCTGTTATCCATGATACTGTGAAAAATCTCTTTAATCTAGGCCCAACAGGAAAATATTTCAACACTTTTTGAGGCACTTTTGAGCTTGTGCCTTCCTTGACAGTAGATTAGACATATCTAGGTTCATAGCATAACGGACACTGTTAGAGATTTTCATACTTCTTTTTGTATAGTATGCAGTCATACACACAAGCATGAATTTATTTATACTTCATTTGTAAACCTACCAAACTGTTCTTCATAGTAGGGTAGCTATTTGAAAATGTATTCTGCTTGGATAGAAATCCCTTCACCCAATTTAAAATTTATGTCACGCTGTTGCCAGACAAACTATATTGGGTCTTCAAACTATGCAAACAAACCATGGCATGTAAGGTTGTTTGATATTTCTCATAACCAGAGTACAATGTCTAGGTCGCCTTAAATTTTAAACTTCGGTAGTCATCTTCAAGGGTCAAATTAGTTAAAATAGTATATTCGGGGGTACTAGTCGGGTACCGAGGCATTTTTGGGCTAAACCGAGACCGTACGGGGGCGTTTTAATCTTCTGGCATATGGGGTAAGAAGACCTACGAATTTTGGAGTGTTTTATCAGAGGATTAAAAGTGTGGTTATGGTTAGAAACCTCATAACACAAAGTGAAACCATTAGAGAGAGAAGAGATATCGTCCTCAAGGCTAAAAAGGAAAATTATAGGGGATTTCAATGAGTTCTTGCACCACAAGTGATTGATGAAGGAAGATTGGAAGAGAAATCAACCCAACACCTTCTGTAAACTCGAAATCAGATCACCATCTAATCAAGGCAAGTGGTTATTTATAAATTATTTTGAGTTATAATATCCATGTTTAGGATTTACAAATAAATTAACTTTGATAAATATTCTTGGAGAAAAAGAATTGATTAATTGCATGTTTGGGTATAAATAACATGTTAAATTTATATATGTAGAGGATTGAAACTCAGAGGAATCATGGTTGTTAGTATGAATTAAAATCTGGGTTCATGATTGAAAATATGGGAAGAACATGTCGTACTAGGGTTCTTGAATAATTAGAAGATTTAAATTATTCTGGGCTAAATTGGAAGTATTTATTATGTTTAATCCATTGGAAATCATCCTAGCACATGTAGGAATGATTGGGTATCATTAGTTACAAGTTTGGTGGACTATCATGTGAGTTAGATAATTGAATATGGTGAAAACTGCATGAAAAAGAAGAAGAACTGTATCTGTCACTGCTCGATCGATCGATCGACCTAGGCTGATTTTGCGTTCTTTTGTTGGTTGAGTTCTATTCGATTGCATACACTTGAGGGGAACCTTAGTGATGACATTTTACCTATTTAGGGACTTAGAGAGTACCCGTAGGTGTATAGTGGGGGTCCGTTATAATCATTGAGTGCAAGATATGAAGTGATAGACCGACGAGGATAAACCGATCAAGTAGTGCATCGAGAATTTGGGGTTTGAGTTACGGAGAGAGTAAACGTCATTCCAAGGAGTATATCAGTAGGTTAGAGATATCTTGACTACTGAAATTAATAGAGGGGTAAATAGATCCCTTAGAGTTGTGTGAATACTTAATTAAAATACGATAGTGAGATAAATCGTAAATTAATAAGTACGGTGAATATTAAAGAGAAAATATTACGTACGAGCACTATTATTAGGTTGCGCGTATACCTACTGAATTATATAGATACTTAGGTGGAGATAATACATAAAGTGTAATTTCCTATATTAGGGTCGAGGTAGGATTCTGAACAAATATATGGAAATAGTAAGTTGGGGTCGTGACTAAAGAGTTCAGAATCAATCTATGTATAAAATTTCATTAGTGGGGTCGAGGTGATTTTTCCAAACCACGATATGAAATGAACTTGGGGTCAGGTGATATTCTGAACCAAACTCTTACTTGGTGTCGATAGACCATTCCAAACCAAGAGTCCTTGATGTGTGTTAAGGAGACATATTAGTAATGAATTCATAAGTATATATTATGCGTAAAATATATATTGTATTAATAATCTACTTATGTGAGTTAGTATATAATGAGATGCCGTGATTACATCTAAAAGTAAATTAACTAGCGAAACTTAATTATAATTTGGTTAAAGGTAATAAGGCGTGAACAGTTATCTAAGTATATACATTATGAGATATGGTTATTAGTACATACTATATGGTCGGTATGGGAACTTTGTGGTGTAGATAAGTTTATCTTAATACTAGAGTCCAATTAGCTTGAGTAGTACAGCTAGGTGGGTTAGGTACGGGGCGTTAGGCGTGCACTATAGATGAGGGGTGAGGTAACACAAGAGAGTGTATGCAAATCTTAACATGTGTAATCAATAACTTATTTTATTGTGATAATCACTTCCTAAATATTTTCAAAACGTTTTGAGTACTAACTCTTTCTATCAAAATATTTTCAAAACCCTTTTAGGTGTCCAGCCACAAGGACACCAGACTTGAGGATTCAGTCCAGGGACTTGTAGCTGAAGCATTGTGGAGTCTGGCAGGACTTTGCATAGACGATTCATTCTTTCAGATCTAGTGTAGGATCTCATTTTTAGTACTCTCTATTGGTACATGTTGTCTATTGTCTTTATTTCATATATTCAATTTTTTATTATTTTGGCTTTATTCAGCAACATTTGATTTTAGCCGATTGTTGACTCGGCAAGACTTTATCCTTTATATATTGGGTGATGGTTTGAATTATTGTATAATGTAAATGCTTAATTATTTTCGCATGAGTATTATTCTTGGGTTAATGAAAGATAAAATTTGGCACCGGTCTAATTTCACTTAGGTGATTAGTAATTAAAACGTTTTCGACAGTGATGTTAAGAATGAACCAACTAAGAAACATGTTTTAATTTAATTTAGGACTGATCACCCGGGATTTAATTAGGCAGGGTGTCACATCTTTACGTATTTCACAAATTCATTAGCACCTATGTGAAACACATCCCCTAATCTATTTGTCTCACCCATCTACTCTTTGTATTTATGATATCCCATCACATCTACTACAAACAATCACCTATTATGGATAAGAAGGGTATATTCGTGGATTAGTATAAAAAAATTGTGAACATTTAGTTCCCATTAAATAATTTACTTTAAGATTGACATTTCATCTTTCGGTGTTATATTATAAAAGTAATATAATTCCTATTCCCCCCATCTTCTCTAAAGGGTGAGTGGTCCTATCATATTCAAGATTGCATATTTCTATAATATACTTAACAAGTCATGCACATAGTTCCAATTTGTGGAAAAGTCGGCAAAATATCCCCATAGTTCGCTAACTACACGATATAGATTCACAAGTGTAAGTGTTATTTCAATTTATCAATTGAAATAACACTTAACATTGCATCATCTAGTATGTACCCAGAGAACATTAAGATACGACAACATAACTTCCCTCCAAAATAACAAGATTAAGCCACTAAGAATATTATTATACAAAAACTATGTAGTCTCAAATTGTCCAAAGGGGATAATTCGAGAGATCTCATTACATCGCTAATGACTCTCGAGCGGGTCTAAGAGCTATTGAATGCGTATGCATAAAAACTAGAAGGCTAGTATCTATGCGCACTATATGTAAGGGATATAGTACATTTCCTTTAATTATGTCTTATTTATATTTGATTTTTACATAGTTATGTTTCATTTTGTATCACAACCCTCATTACTTATTCGGTAGTAATGTTTATAGTGATGATTTATACATAGTTATGTTTCATTTCGCATTTCTAATTGTTTAACAACAAGCTTTTAAAGTTTTTATTATCTTTTTATTAATTATGTCTTATTTATATTTTGTTTAATCACAACCCTAAATGTTAGAATTGCCTAGGGTCAACCAACTCAATGGCCATCTAAGTCTTCAAATCCACCAATCAACAACAATTCAAGCTTCTAAAACAACAATGCAGATAATAATGCGATATATTAGAAATTCTTAAGACCAACCAACTCAATGGCCATCTAAATGTTCAAATCCACTAGTCAACAACAATTCAAGAATCCTAAACAATTCAACAATCTCTATGTATATATATATATACATACACGTATATGGTTGTAGATTGTACCCCTATCACAATCACGTATATGGATTTAGATTTCAATATACCCAATTGCGTATAAATAAAAAACAAATGTACAAAACTTGGATAACATTATACCCAAATTCAGATTTACCCAACACTATATCTAATTTCCGTTTTATACTCAATTTCAATTTTAATTTCACATTTACACAATAATATGCCAAATTTCAGATTTATACCCAATTTTAATTTCATATTTACACAACAAAAGGGGTCCAATTTTATATTTATGCCTAATTTTTATAAACACCAAATTAATCACACACACACACACACACACATATATTCAAAGAAACATAATTAATCTAACACACACACAAGCATATATATATATATATATATATATATATATATATATATATATATATATATATACATGAAAAATAATACACACATAAAAAAAATCATACACAAATATATACAAAATAAACTGTACACACACGCATACACACACACACACACACACAGGAAAGAGACAAAGAGAGCGAGATAGAGAGAAAAACGTTCCTGAGAGGGAGGGAGTGAGAGAAGATGCTAAGAGACATGGGGATAGAGAGAAAGGAGGGAAATGAAATAGGGGAAAAAAGAGCGCTTAGGGTTTTTACCTAACACACTTGTCACGAACGTATCAAGGTCTTTGACCGTGACAAATCCATGTCAACTATACTTGTCACAGTCATTGATCGTGATAAAAAAGCGTGTTATTTTGTCACGGTCAAAGACTGTGACAAGTGTGGTTGGGTCAAGGGTGGAATTCTAGCCTTTTTACTGTAATGTTTTTGATTTGAAAGATCATAACTTTAAACAGATTTAAATCCAATTAAACTTGTGCACCAATTTTAAACCTTTTGTTGTCATAAACCAATTTATCCAATTTTATCTTTTTATCCTAAAACATTTATCCAAGTGATAATTAGATAAAATAAGTAAAGCATCCACCACACACAAATGTACGATAAAAACCCACAACGGGAAAAATCTCAGACGGCCCAGGCAAATAGTTCACTATGATAAGGTTTTAGAAAAGATAGACAGTAGACTTACTCAATGACTCATCTCCTTCTCAAGTCTTGACGCTTTTCTATCTTCACTTATCCTCGTCAGTGTAATGTAGGAGTCTAACCACTAAAATTGTCACAACACATGAGTCCATACACACCTCAATATCCACCGATGATTCTCAGCAACCATCTACGAATTGGAACATGGATTCCACTTCTTCTTCATTGCACCACATCAAACAACACGTACGGAGTCCACCGCAAAAAACACATTCTCTCAAGATGAAGAGAAATAAACTTTGGTTCTCAAACAAGAGATCTCAAAGCATATGATATAATAACTTGGATATTTAAACTCAAGGGGTGAAACTAATGTTTTGGAATTTTGGTAAACAAGTAAGGAATTAATTTTTGCCAAATGTTCATAAAAATTATAGTCCAACCCACTTTAAATAATGAAAATACGAATTTTGAGGCAAAAACTAGTTCGAATGAAAACACATATCTCGTTCGAATGAGAATCCCATTTATTCTAATGAAATACAAGTTCGTTCGAACAAACTGGATTTCTCGTTCTAACAAGCTTTCAACGAGCTTCTAACGAGAACGAGTCTGCTAAACAAAGAGGTCTTGTTTATTGTTCATTAGATGTTTATTCCAGTGAGATTACCAAGTCATTCTAATGAGATCAAATGTCATTCGAACAAAACTAGAATTTCATTCTAACGAGATTCAAAACTCATTCTAATGAGATGAAACCAAAAATTATTTTTCTCAAAAAAACATTTTAAAAATAGTTTCAAATGATTTTGTGAATATAAGGGTAAACACCCTTAAAATATCCAAGGACCATATTCAAAATGCATTCATACCTTCGAGATCCTCGATAAATATGAATATAAACATGGAACAAAAAACACAACACAATGTGTATCCAACTTTGAAGCTTGGTCGCTACGTTTTCATTAAACATGTCATAGGTTTACGAGTTCGAAATTACAAAGCCTAACCTATTACTCAAATATTTTTTCTGGAATTAATCCATCTATAAATAAATTTACTGTATTGGAAATTTGTCCTTACAAATCTCTCCCTTTGGTTATTACGGGAAAAACCAAAATAAAACCTCCATGGGCCGTCAATCTCTCTATGAAGGACTCAATCACCAACCCAAAAAGAAAATAATACAAACGCTTGACAAACACACATATGTTGAGTAGCTTTGCTTTCTTGAAAATTTTGCCACATGTTATAAATCTGCACACTTAAACACACCTTCTAATGCAAAGAGAATATGACAAGTATGGAATTCGCATATGATTAAACTTTAATAATGTCTAAAATAATCTTAATCTGGGTAAGACGTCTTCCCCAAGATAAAGATATCCTAATAATGAAAGGAAATATACAATTTCTCCCTCTTTTTTTGTTCAAGAATAGACAAAGTAAGAAAGAAAATATCTATTATTCCCCTTAAAAACCAAATCTCCACCTAAATGTGTGAACATGAGATACCAATCTTAAAATAGGGAGGAGGGAATAAAATTATGCTGTGGTGTAAAGCATAAAAAACACACAACATGGCAACTCATCCAAAAATAATCCACACAATGATCAAATAATATCAGTATCGATGCAAAAATATACCAATATAAACAGGCATTAAAGTATGATACCAATTTGAAATTATCAGTATGAGATATGGAATTTCAATGCACATAATTAAAGATACTAATATAACCATATAGCTTGCCAAAAAATCCAAAAATAAAGAATATGGTAAACAAGGTCTAAATGTAAAGTGTAAAGACTAAAAAAAAAGTATATATACTGTAGGATGGACTTAAAGGTAATATCTGAATTAGAGAGAGCCCCCCAATTAACAAAAGAGACTCATGAGAAGGAAGAAGCAAGAAGGCAATGAGATAACTCAACGAGGCGACATAATGAGGTAGGTCAGCGAGGAAACCCAACAATGCAGCTCAGCGAGGAAACTTACTGAGATGAGCTCACTTATATCTTCCGTTCTTACTTAGTCAAATTGTATATTTTTTTAATTACATTGATTGTAATATTGAGTGTGCCATCAAACGGTACTCATAAGAGACCAGGCCTGGCAGGGCTTGGGAGAAATCATGTGCTCTATCGAATCCTTGTCATGGGAGATTCAAATGGACTTGGTTTGGAGGATTGAGAAGTGAGGCAGGGTTAAGGATTTTCTTGACCGTCTCAAACACACCTGGTAAAAAATCGAGAGATCTTTCACCATAGGGGCTTGTACAGAGTAACCTTAAGTTCCAGCGTATAGTGAGGTCCCTCTACCAAATGTCTCATCTACTTTAGGTGGTGTCAAAATCCACCTGCTTGTTGTCCAATTCGAACTTGAGTAAACCACTATGGTATTGGGACTGTCACATGGTTTGGTGAGCCACCTATGTTGTGATAGTCCTCTGATGCATAGTGTTGAGGTCCCATCGAGGCTGGTTATTGGTCTTCCTAAGCAACACAAAATGGGAAAGGATAAAAAGTATGTAAGCTGGTAACTCTAAAGGTGTACCTTTGCATTTGCCAAAACTAGAGGAACTATGCTTTTCTGAAGGAGCTTAAAAGAAATAACTGATAAGAAGGAAAAATGTAGATTTGCTTGAAGACCCCATATAGCTTCTGCATATCTAATCCAACATTGCCCTAACAACAGTCTCTTCAGCTTTTAAAGCCTCATCAGAGTAAGTCGAGGTACCAGTGTGCTCAAGACCAAGCATCTCACAAACACCTTCTAGTGTAATAATAAACTCCCCCACACAACCATAAAGGTATGAGTTATAGTGTTCTAATGAGATACAAGTACGTAAAGTGCAACCTTGTGTTTGGAAGGGTAAACTCACCAAACCATGTAGCCCTATGCATCCCACCCTCTGTGAGGGCGTCAGCATAAGTTATCTTCATATACCTGTTCGAAGCAGCAAAATGGGCTGAGGAGCCTCCGACCCTTCGAAGTTTATCTCAGAACAAGGGAAGTCACCTCAGTCGAGGCAAAAATGCAAAGCCCCCTCTGGGGGGAAGAAAGCCCAAGTAGTAGCATCGTCATCTTCATCACCAAGTGTCAAAGACTCATACTTGGCGCTTAGAATAACGGTTTTGCTCATGGTTTAGTATTCATCATTCTCGGAAAAAATATAAGAACGGCAGTAAAAGAAGAGTTACTCTTGATAAGCTGCCATTAGGGCAGTGGCATCTGAAGCATGGGAAGGAGTAACAGTGGTGGTAGGCGAAGCAATAGTGTTGGGAGCAACTACAGCAGCAGGGATGCCAGAGGAAGAAGTCATTAGAGTTTGAGGCTAAGTAGGGGTGGTAAGAAAAAAAAGTAAACAGTAAATAAGGGAGTAACACTAGGTAAAGATGGTAAATAAAAGAAGAATAAGGTGAAGGTTTGCGCAATAATGGCGAATGAAAATCATTTTTTTCTTTCGGGGACGATGATAGCAAATAAAAGCGTGAAATAGAATAATGGCTAAGTGTTAAGGTAATAGACGCTTAGAAATCAAATGGGTGGTTGAGTTTCCCATAAGACCCACCCCGTCCTTAGCCGTCAAAATGATTACAAATGGACACGTGACACTTTGAGGAGTGCCTTGACAATTGAAAATACAATCTCACATCAATAATGAGGTGACGCTTGGTAGAGAGAATGATTTTTGGTGCTAGAAATTTTAAAATATATTTAAAGTTAAAATGCCGAATTGAGGGAAGTCCTCATGTTGTAAGACCGAATGATGATACAACAGGTTGAAGATGCATTGATGAGAATTTTGACCTCCCAAGAATAGGAGGTTGCTCATAGCACAGTTCAAAAAATTCACGATGTTCCCTTGCTATAAGTCTGAACGAAGACAACTTTGACCCAGGTACATTTGGGAGAATTTTTTTTTTGAACAAGTTAGAATGAGGACGGCCACAACTCAGATATAATAGAGAGAATTCATATTACTGGGGGCAGTCCTAACGAAAATGTCCCTCACTCAAAGTTCATTCAATGGTGGAACAATATATAGAAGATTAGCTAGAAGTTCCTTTTTGAGAAGTTAGAACGATGACAAACAATATCCACAGGTACTTTGGGAGAATTCCAATAAGAAATGAAGAAGGCAGATCGATTGAGATCCAATAGCTAGAAAAACCTATGATGTCCCCTTGCCATATGCCTAGGTATTGCGAAAATTAGATTTGGGTACATCGGGGATAATATAACTTTTTCTAAACAGAAATAACGGTAGAGGTCGCAATAAATATGGATAAAGAAGAATTTTTTTCTCATCTCTAGGAGATGGTCCATTAGATTGAGAAGTTTTTCGTGCAGATATTTCTTATTCTCATAACAAATATCTACACGAATGGGAAAATGTATAAGGGGATTGGAGGTAATCTATGAATTAGAGAGAGCCCCCAATGAGAAGAAGAGACTCGTGAGAAGGAAGTAGTATAAAGGCAGAGAGGCAGCTTAACGAGGTAGCACAATGATGGAGCTCAGTGAGGCAGCCCAGCAATGCAGCTCACCAAGGAAACTTATTGAGAAAAGCTCAGTTTTATCTTTCGTTCTTATTTAGTCAAATTGAATCTTTTTTAATTACATTGATTATAATGCTGTAATGATTGTAATATTGAGTGTAAGGTCAAACGATACTGGCAAGAGACCAGGCCTGGTAGGGCTTGGGAGAGCTCACATGCTCTATTGAATGACCGTGCCATTGGAACTTCATAAGGACTTAGTTTGGAGGATTGAGAAGTGAGGCACCATTAAGGCATGTCTTGACTATTTTAGATACACCTAATAAAATACCGAGAGATCTTTCACCATGGGGGATTGTGAAGAGTAGCCTTAAGTTCCATCGTATAGTGAGCTTTGATCGAAAACAACCATCTACCAAATGCCACATCTACTTTTGGTGGTGTCATTAGCCACCTGCCCACTGTCCAATTTGAACTTGAGTAAACCACTGTGGTATTGGGGATGTCAGATGATTTGGTAAGCCACCTCTATTGTGACAGCCCTTTGAAACACAGTGTATAGGCAAAAGGCACGTCTTAACATTTAATGATTATAACATAAGGTATGCTAATTCATCAGGCATTTAATTTGTGAAAGGGAGGTCTTTCACATTAATGGAAATCTCAGAAGGGGTGTGGGGTTATTAATTGGCGTCAACAACTTTTGAGAAATATAGTTCTTTCTAGAAAGTTTATTGCTAGAAAGAGAAATATATTTCAAGGGAAGTTATTGCAAACCATATAGAGTTTACTCACCCACCATTGCCATTTATTGTGAAGCTTTTACTATCTAACCAGAGATATATTAGAGGTTGTTGGTTGTCTGCCAAGGTGTATATAGGGTGCTTACTTCTCTCTCCCTTTGAATGAGTTTCTTCTGAGTTTCCTTTATTATTATTTGAGTTATACACGAGAGATTTGTGAGTACAATACAAATGTTCATTATATACAATATTAATTTTTTTTTTTTTTTTAAATTAGAATATTATTGATGATAAAGGAGAAAAATAGCCTTTCTCCGGTGGCTTACATTCTAGAATTGGAGATGTCAAAGTCATCAATATTATGTGTTCATTTGTCTTTGTTAAAGAGTACTTGGGTTATCGTTTATTACCATACCTATAGGGGTGACGCCTCTACTGGTATTACTATACTCCCAGGCTTCAAGGGGAATACTCTTTAACATGTACCATATGCAATAATATACCAATGACATACCAACACATATATAGGTATAAACAACCACAAAAATATGACACAAAATACATAAGCTTTACACACTAGTATAGTATGGATATGCCTAAACATTTGGGATGGAATGGATGGGTGTGAACTAAATGCAAATAAATTATGACCCAAACACTCAAATATATTCAAGCAGTTATATTTGACCACAAAACTTTATAAAACTAATATTTAGCCTCAAATGACAAGATAAAGTGAACTCTATGAACAAACAATCACAATGTACACCAGCCTAGAATATTGATGATTCAACAAATCAATAGCGTTATGAAAAAATAAGCATAACTAGGATTCAATGTGCTAACCCGTTGATCTACAACTATAACACCCTCAAAAGATAAACATCTATCATATTTTTTATTCTCTTAATTCTGTTAAAGTTATAATTTCTGAAAATCAAACAAACTAAATGTTGATACCAAAATTAATATGCTGATGTGGACGAATAGTATGAAGACACGTGTCGATCTACGTGGCACAATAACAGCGAGGAAGATCATTTACTGAACAACCATGGTTGGTACCGAGCAACGAGAATACACCGAGGAGCTCTATCATGCCGAGGAACTCCATCCGAGGAACTCCATCATCCCGAGATACTCTAAGCACTCCGAGGAACTCTTGATCAACGAGCAACTAAGGCGGTCCGAACTGCACCTCGGCCGTGTCATCAATTATCAGACGGACAACTGTTCATTAGATTCTTGACGCACACGCTGCATTAAATATATTACCCATTCACATGTATATCATTTAATGTATTGGACCTTTCATGTACAGCCTTGAGGCTATAAATACCTTGTATCAATCCCATTCAAAGGGACCGGAATTTCTTGAGAGAACTTGTAATCAAGAATTCCACAAACACTCAGCAATAACATAACAGTGGACGTAGGCTTTATTCCTAGCCGAACCACTTTAAAAATCTTTGTCTTATTTATTTATCTGTGATTGAATAATTAGAGCGATCTAGTTTTTTACATCAACAGATTGGCGCCGTCTGTGGGAAACGACTGTTGTTATCGTTTTTCATAAAAATCATTTATCACCAATGGTAGATAATCCGGAATCCAGTAATCGAAATGCTGGAAATACTGGAAATCTTCCAAATCCATCTGCATCTCCAGATCTGGCCGGAATTATGATGAATCTGGCTCAGGGACAAACCGCCATGCAAGAATCTATGAGGCAACTCCTTCAAACTCTTCAAGGCGGTGTACCTACTCATTCAGGGCAAAGGACTGATCATGGGCAATCACGATCCAGACGTATTGGGTCATATCGCAATGGGGAATCCAATGATTCTTCTTATCAACCTGGGCGAACTTCATCAATATGGGCTACGGATACAGATCAACATATCTCTCTTTCTCCGGAGAGAACTAGCGCTTTAGAAAGATTAAGCAGGGTGTCTCCTTTCAGTCGGTTAGGACCAAGGAGGAATATGAGTCCACCTAGGGCTCCATCAGGAAGTTTTCGACCACCACCAGGTTTGAGAGAAGGATCTGCACAATCACGACCAATTACTCGTCGAGATAAATCTCAGGAAGCTACGTCAGAGCAATCAGTTGCTCGGACTAAGCGGCCCGAGGAAGGGAATGAAGCATGGAAAGGTTCCATTCAACGATTGGAGGATAGACTGGGAGAAATGGCTAAAGCGAGGAACCCCTTACAGAGAACTTTTGTTCAAGGGACACCTTTTGTGCAAGCCATTGTGGATTTCCCTACACCGTCGAAATTCAAAGCACCTGTAGTGACCCCCAAGTACGATGGAAAGACAGATCCCGTACTTCATATAGAACAGTACCAAGCTGCTGCAGATATCTATGCTGTCCCCGACGAGATGAGGTGTAGAGCATTCTCGGGAACTCTTACCGGATCTGCACAGATATGGTACAATAATCTTCCTCGGGGTAAGATTTCAACTTTTGTTCAGTTAGCCGAGCTGTTTATTGGTAATTTTTGTTTTGGAGCAAAACCAGTAAAGCGAGTAGCGCACTTACTAAGTGTTAGACAAAAATCAGGAGAAAGTACTAGAGATTACATAACTCGTTTCAATAACGAGAAGTTGGAAGTCATAGATTATGAAGAAAAGACAGCAATCACTGCTTTGATGAGTGGTTTGCTGCCTAACAAGCTATACTATACTCTGGCCAAAGATCCGCCTAAAAATATGTCGGAATTGATGGCAAAGGCGGCCAAAATCATGAATGCCGAGGAGGCTATGACTGCGAAGAAGAATATGGATAAAGAAGTTAAAGTGGAGGTCGACAACTCTAAGAAGAAAGATCAGAAAGGTAATGGTGGTGACAAACATTCCAGAAATAACAGGATAAAGTTGGAAGCCCTAAAGAAGTATGATAATTATACTCCATTGAAAATGGGTATTAATCATGTTTTAGAAGAGATCAGGAATAACGAGGAAATCAAATGGCCAGAGAAACTGAAGACAGATCCAGACATGAGGAATAAGACCAAATATTGCGAGTTTCACAAAGATCATGGCCATATGACCAAAAATTGTATAGCCCTTCAGAACGAGATTGAAACACTCATTCGAAGAGGAAAATTATCAAAGTATGTAGATCGCAGAGGTGAGAGGACAAATGAGGATAGAATTAGAAAGAGATCTAGATCTCCTCGTCGTGCAGAGGAGAAAAATAGGAGGGACCATGAAGAGGATCCAGATGATGACCCCGATCTTCCCAAGAAGCCAAGAAAACCTGAACGAGAGGTATTTTCCATACGTTTTGGATCATTTCATTGTAACGTTATTACAGGGGGAGATGCAGGAGGAGGAGACCTTACTGCAGAAAGAAAAGCTTATCTCGGAGAGGCTCAAGCTTGCTCATATATTCAGCGAATAAACCTGGCCGAGGATGATCGTCCGAGGAAGGTAAACAAAGAGAAGCTAGTAATTGGTTTTTCAAAAAACGACCTGGCAGGTGTTCTTTACCCTCATGATGATCCTTTGGTGATCAAAATGAGAATGAAGGACGTGATCATTTCAAGGGTGTTGGTAGACAATGGTAGTTCGGCAGACATCATGTACTATTCATGCTTTGATAGCCTGAATTTGAAATTATCTCAATTGGAACCTTATCACAGACCCCTTCTGGGTTTTGCTGGCGAGAAAGTTTTTCCACTTGGGACGATCAAGTTGGATATATTCATTGGAACCTGGCCTGTTTGTCGAACAGAAAGAATACGATTTTTTGTGATGGATAAGAATGTGCAATCGGCCTACAACATCATCATGGGAAGAGTTGGATTGAAGAAGTTCGAAGCCGTTCCTTCTACAGTACATCAATGTTTGAAATTCCCAATAAATTTTGGAGTTGGAGTGGTGAAAGGTGATCAAAAAGTAGCTCGGGAATGCTATTATTCGTCGACCGAGCAAGAAGAACTAGAAGGATCGATGAAAAAGACTACTACTTATCAAGTGGATGAATGTACAGAAATTGAAACTCTTGATCCTAGAGATGAGTCCCAACTTGTGAAAGGGCAAGTGGTAGAATCTACAGAAAATGTTATTCTGGACGACGAACATCCTGAACGAATAACCCAGATAGGTTCATCGTTGGATATGTCAATAAAAGAGGAGTTGATAACTTTCTTGAAGAATAGGAAAAATACTTTTGCTTGGAGTCATGAAGACATGCCAGGAATAGATCCAAACTTCTTATGTCATGAACTCAATGTGAATAAGGAGATTAAACCTGTAAAGCAGAGAAGAAGGGTGTTTAGTCCCGAGAAAAACCAGGCCATACAGGAGGAAGTCGAGAAACTCCAGAAAGCCCAATTCATTGAAGATGTAAAATATCCAGATTGGTTGGCTAATGTGGTGATGGTAAAGAAGAAAAACAACAAATGGAGAATGTGTGTCGATTTCACCGATCTCAATAAAGCATGCCCCAAGGATCATTTTCCATTGCCCAGAATTGATCAACTGGTGGATGCTACCTCGGGACACGAGCTACTCAGCTTCATGGATGCTTACTCTGGCTACAACCAGATCAAAATGAAACCTGAAGACAGGGAAAGTACTTCTTTTATTACCCCTAGGGGAACTTATTGTTATAATGTTATGCCTTTTGGTTTAAAAAATGCAGGTGCAACATATCAGCGGTTGATGAACAAGGTTTTTACCGAACAAATCAGCCGCAACATGGAGGTCTATGTCGATGACATGCTCACTAAAAGCAAGAAAGCTGCTGATCATTTGGTTGACTTGAGTCAAACTTTTGATCAATTGGATAAATACCAAATGAAGCTTAACCCGACGAAGTGCACCTTTGGAGTACGAGAAGGAATGTTCCTCGGATACATCGTCAATCAGCGAGGTATTGAGGCAAATCCAGATAAGATCAAAGCTCTTCTAGGGCTGCGATCTCCGACGACGAAGAAAGAAGTGCAGAGTCTTACCGGACGAGTTGCAGCGCTCAACAGATTTGTATCTCGAGCAACTGATAAATGCATACCATTCTTCAAAACACTTCGAAAAACCTTTGAATGGAATGAGGAATGTGAAAAAGCTTTTCAAGACTTGAAGAAATACTTGGGAGCACCTCCACTGTTGTCCAGACCAATAACAGGAGAAAAGTTGTATTTGTATTTGGCAGTATCAGAGAACGCAGTCAGTTCAGCGTTGATCAGATTGGAGAATGGAGTCCAGAAGCCAATTTATTACACAAGTAAGGCTTCCCGAGGTGCAGAAATCAGGTACCCAAAGCTAGAAAAATTGGCATTGGCACTAATTGAAGCAAGTAGAAGAATGAGGCCATATTTCCAAGCCCATACCATCATTGTTTATACTGATATGCCATTGAGACAAGCCCTCCATAAGCCAGAAAAATCAGGGAGACTGA
Source organism: Sambucus nigra (assembly GCA_949130495.1). NCBI lineage: Eukaryota > Viridiplantae > Streptophyta > Magnoliopsida > Dipsacales > Adoxaceae > Sambucus > Sambucus nigra. Next base: position 594,129,838 of record OX422208.1, read on the forward strand.
TGTACTGGGAAGTAGAACTTGGTGAATATGATATTGTGTATGAGCCCAGATCATCATTCAAGGGGCAAGCTGTAGCAGATTTTATAGCGGAGTTCACGTACCCTGATACCCCCGAGGAGCAAAAGGTGCCTGCTGATCTACCTGTGGACGATACAGGATCAACAGAAACATTTGCTGACCTACCTGTGGACGATACAGGGTCAGCAGAAATAGGTCCAAACCAGCCAAGGTTGGTAAAAGGACTTGTGGATGTAGAGAAATCATTATATTCAAACTCAGACCAACCACGGTTGGTAAAAGGGTACGAGCAGATGACTGACGAGGAGCGAAAGATACCGGGGGATGATGGAAGAAAACAGCAGATATTTCATCGAGGAACTCTGACAGATAAGAAATTTGAAGACGAAATAGCTACATGGAGATTATATGTAGACGGATCATCCTGCACAGCTGGTTGTGGAGCAGGAATTGTTTTGATCACTCCAGACGAGATTGACATGCAATATGCTTTGCGATTCCAATTCAAAGCCTCTAACAATGAAGCGGAGTATGAGGCCATGATAGCAGGTCTTAATCTAGCAAAGACTATGGAAGCACAACAAGTGATGGTATTCAGTGATTCTCAATTAATTGTGTATCAGATGATGGGAATGTATGCGGTTAAAGGAGATTTAATGATCAAATATCATGCAAAGGTGATGAAATTGTTGACAGAATTTGAGGCCATTCAATTGGTGAGAATACCGAGGATGGAGAATGTACAAGCAGACGCACTGGCCCGACTAGCATCAGCTACTCGTACCGAGATGCGAAGAACCATACCGATTGAAGTATTAGAAGGTCGGAGCATAGATGAAGATCTGACAACGAATGTGATTACCCTTGATTTAGGACCATCTTGGATGGATCCAATCAGGAAATATGTTGAAGAGGGTGAATTGCCGGAGGACAAACTCGCTGCCAAGAAACTGAAGTATAAAGCTGCTCGGTATGTATTAACTAATGGTATTTTGTATAGACGAGGAATTATGGCAGGTTTGCAGAGATGTGTACATCCCACCGAGGTGAAAGAATTGATTGAAGAAATCCATGAAGGATCTTGTGGAGCTCATGTAGCAGGTCGAACACTTTTACAAAGAGTGATGACACAGGGATATTACTGGCCGACAATGAGGGCTGATTGTATAGCCTATGCCAAGAAATGTGACAAGTGCCAACGTTTTTCCTCCATCCGACGAACTCCACAAGCATTGCTAACACCAATAACTTCCCCTTGGCCATTTGCCATGTGGGGAATTGATTTGGTTGGACCACTGCCGACCACCCGAGGAAGATTCAAGTATCTCGTAGTTGCAGTGGACTATTTTACTAAGTGGGTGGAAGCTGAGCCTCTTATCAATATGACGTACGAGAAGGTATACCAGTTTGTATGGAAGAATATCATTTGTCGATATGGTCTCCCTCATGCTTTCATCACAGATCATGGAACACAATTTGATAATGAAGAATTTGCTGCCTATTGTCATCAGTCGAACGTTTTGAAGTTTCATTCAGCACCAGGCCATCCCCAAAGCAATGGACAGACTGAAGTGACGAACAGAACATTACTAAATGGGTTGAAAAAGAGGCTAAGTGAAGCTAAAGCAAATTGGATTAATGAGCTCCAATCAGTATTATGGGCCTACCGAACAACTCCCCGAGCAGCAACTGGAGAATCACCATATATGCTAGCATTTGGAAGTGAGGCTGTGATACCGGCCGAGTTGGGTCTCCCAATGCATAGAGTGCTGAATTTCAACTCTCCGATCAGTGACTTGATGAGAAGAATGGATTTGGATATGCTCGAAGAAGTAAGAGAAGAGGCAGCCATTAGGAATGCTGCTTATCAACAACGAACAGCTCTGTTCTACAACAAAAGGGTGAAGAAATGCGATTTGAAGGAGGGTGATTATGTGCTGAAGAAAGTCATTCAGAAACAGAATAAACTGGAAGCAAACTGGCATGGACCTTACCGAGTTACAGAGGTTGTTCGACCTGGAACCTACAGAATAGCAACTCTAGAAGGAGAAGAATTTCAGAATGCATGGAATGCTGAACACCTGCGAAAGTATTATCAGTAATGTAAAATGTAAAGTATTTCCTTCATTATGAATAAAACGAGGATGGTTCACCATTTTCTTTCTGTTGAAAGTTTTTCGGGGAATATTAGTGCTGAACACTACACTGCTTGATAACAAGAAGAAGACTGCAGACTGCTCTACGGAGCCATGCTCTACGGAGCCATGCTCTACGGAGCAAAAGTGCTATAAGTAGCCAACCTCCTTTGGTTAGGAGGATAAGCTCTACGGAGCGCTCTACGGAGCAAAAGTGCTATAAGTAGCCAACCTCCTTTGGTTAGGAGGATAAGCTCTACGGAGCGCTCTACGGAGCAAAAGTGCTATAAGTAGCCAACCTCCTTTGGTTAGGAGGATAAGCTCTACGGAGCGCTCTACGGAGCAAAAGTGCTATAAGTAGCCAACCTCCTTTGGTTAGGAGGATAAGCTCTACGGAGCGCTCTACGGAGCAAAAGTGCTATAAGTAGCCAACCTCCTTTGGTTAGGAGGACATGCTCCAAGGAGCCAAAAAGTTCGAAAGAACCCTACTACTCCTTTGATTAGGAGGTGTATACCAGCATGATCAACTACGGTTGGTAAGACTTTATATACTCTCGCATTACAGCTTATGTTGATCGGGAGGTAACATTATTACAAAAAGTTCTTTGAAGAACAAAATATTCCAAACTGTACCAAGTATGGTTGGTCGGGGATAAAAACCCACTAACTGTAGTTGGTCGACAAGGACAAAAGTATTGACCTTAGTTGGTCGGACACATGTTTATATTTTAAAATTGAACCAAGTATGGCTGGTCGGGGATAGAAACCCATCAACTGTGGTTGGTCGACAAACATTATTTATCCACCTTGGTTGGTTGGAAACAATTTTGAACAATTTATGCTTGTTATAAATTCTAAGTTGGTTGATGAACCATATAATTTGCAAACAGAAAAATAGCTATTGGCAAAACAGAAAATGAAATTCTTTCATTAAGATAAAAATGTATTACATGTTACATGTATGTGCTAACTATTACATTAAAGATTCCTACTCTATTGGTTTCTTTCCTTTATCCTTTGAGACAGGTTCCTCGCCAGCAGGAGGATCCTCTAGACAAAGAGGAGAATTAATAAAGTTCATATCCTTCAGCATTCTGACATTCATTATTGTAGGAGTGTCCAACAGGTGCTCAGGACGAGATACTTCAACTTGAGAATGAAGGTTATAATCACCAAGATATTTAGAGATCAAACTCCGAGGAATGGAACGAGCAGGAATCCATGCCATATCCAATTTATAGGGAGGAACAGGCAAGTCTAGCAATCCAGGAGCATGATAATCCCATAAATAATGACCTCGTTCCAATTTTAATACACCCAGGGCGTTCTACCATCCCTGCTTATAACCTTCGTTGTTAGCATTTTCAATGCGAGCATCCAAATGATAAAGAGCTTCATTATAGCCTGCATTCCAGAACTCCCGAGGCTGTTTATGGAATTGGAAAGTTAATCTATCTACTTGCTCGAGAAAGTTCTTGATAAGAGCATCTTTATTATTCAGATCAGACTTCATCGCAGCCAATTGATCCTCTAAAGATAAATTTTTCTTAGACAAATCAGACAGAGCACGATCCTTAACATTCAGTTGGAATGCTTGAGTTTCCAGAGTAGATTGGGTGCGAGATTCTTCAACACTACGGCTAAGAACTCTTGATCGGCTCTGAGAAGCAACTGGAGAACTTTGCTCCTCGACGATTCTTCCTCGTCCCCGAGAACTCCTTCCTCGTCCCCGAGCAGTCACAGGAATAATAGACTTTTTCAAGTCATCCAACTCTTGCCTTAGTTTGGCGTTTTCAACCTCTAGAAACGAAAAACCTTCATCAATAACTGGTACTAATGCAGTGGAAGAGGAGGCAACGGATTCATATTGAGCCAATCTTTTCTGCAGACTATTATTTTCTTATTCCAGGATCTCGGCAATTTGTCGGCAGGCTTCAACTTCACCTTTTAGGGTCCTTTCCCTAATGTCATATGCAGCAATGATCTTTTTATGACCTGTATCAGAGGAAAGTTGTTGATATCTATTTTCATATTCCTCGTGTAATGAAGCCATCGATTCATTGTGCTGGCCTTGGAGATCCTCTAAGGAACAATGCAGCTCTTCAATCAAGTCATAATAAGCGACATTGTTAGCTACAGCTCGGTCGAGTAAATTTTTCAAGTACCGATAAGCCTCAGTCGCCTGTTCTGAAGCATCATGACCAAGAATGTCAGCAATTTCAGAAGAACTAAGGTCTGTATGACCAGCCCTATAGTATTGGTGACATTGCTGCATCAGCTCGGTATCATGAGAAGAGATTAGTTCCATTCTAGAAACAAACTAAAGACAAGAAAAAGACAACAATCAACAAAGAATCATCAATAACGGCGATGAGTAAAGAAGTATTTTATTAGATCATAAAAGGATTACAGTGTTCGATTACAAATGATAAAAGATAAGAATGATACCGAACAACTTCACACCTTTTCCTTGTCTCCCAAGACTTTCTCGGGAGGCTGGGACGAGGAGCTCGGTTGCTCGGTGATAACAACAGCTTGATCGGCAGAAATCTTCTCGGCAGGAGGAGGCATAGAAGAAATATACTCAATGACAGAGGGTTGAGAAGCAGAGATTGGGACATCCACAGCCATGGAAGATTCATCTGAAGCAGGTTCATCTTCTTCTTCTTCCACAATTGGTGGAGGAGGACCAGGGAGATGCCTTTGGAATAGCTCAGAATCGTCTTGGATTTTTAGCTCTTGTAGAGCAGCTACCCAACCGTCATGGAAGTATTTCAACTCCCCATATTTGACTTGAGATGTCATAGCTGCAATCCCTTTATCCCATCCTTTTTCCCAACCAGCACTGAAATGTTTCCTAACTACAACTTTTCTTTTCAACTGCTCCGAGGAGAGTTTGACATCCAATTGTTCTTTCTGGATTTTGATGTCTCGCAGGATAGACAGTTCTTCTTCTGCCTTCTTCAGTTGGTCATCGCACCTTTGCTGATTGACCTCTAAGCTTTTCACCTTCTCCTCCAAATTCTTGGAGGTTTCAGCCATCTTCATCTTATCAGCCTCAGCTGCAGCCAATTTTTTCTCCCAGGCAGCTTTCTCCTCGACGTACTGCTGGCGAGATTCTTTCACAGATTGGGCTAAACCCAAGAGGGCATCGTCAACATCGGACGAGGAACTAGAAGCTTTAATAGCTTGATCTTTCTTCACGATGGTATTGAAACAGTTCACCAGCTGAAAGATAAGAAAAACAATAGAGTCAACACAAATATAAGAGTTCAGGAAAAAGAAAAGAAAGACCAAAGGTATGAGAAATTTACTGAAGAAAGATGGCGAGCAGCTAGGGATGTCAGTGTATCCCTAGGAATCTTTTCATCAACCCCGAGAACCTCAGGTATAACTGAGCTCGTTGAAGAACTCGGAAGAAGGATTTTTGAAACACTACTACCACCAGCGGGTAGAGAAGATGCAGTTCCAGCAAGATTAACCGAAGATGATTTCCTCAATCTCTTCAAAGGAGGGTCAACAGCATCAACCAAGGAAGAACTCTTGGTCGGAGATATTGTAATTACATCAGCTTTCTTGCTCGGGGCCACTGGGGGCTTCTCGGCAACTTTGGAGGAACTAACATCTACTTTTTTAGTCCCCTCTGGGACATCAATTTTGCCTTTCTTTGCTCCAACAGCAGAAGAAATTTCACCAAATAGAGCAGGAGGAGCTCTTTTCTTGCCCATTCTCTGAGATAGGGGAATATGAGAATCTGAAGATGAACTTTCTGGTGTTGAGGCTGGTTCAACAGGGCGAGCAGTATAAGAGGTTGTGTAGCTCTTATACTGCAGCAAATATGATGCAGATCTAATATGCTCGTCTGCAATCGTCTTATGCAAATTCCAGATAAGTTTTAAATGCTTGATATTCACTTCCGACTCTTTTGGAGTTTTTCTTTTACTATCAACTGCAAATAAATACATAAATCTCAGTCATACATTTTGTCAAACATGATGAAAACGCAATTTCATAAGTAAAATAAAAATGAAAAATAAACCTATCCCATTGCCGTATGGGGGGCATCTGGGACCATTGTATACTTCATTCCCAGATAAAGGCGCGTGTTGCCAATTTTTTATGACCAACCCATGCTCAAAATAATCTCTATTTGAATCAGGGAGGTTAACTACAAGGGCTCTATTTAAAAACCTAGTTTTTAAATAATAAACATTATCTAAAGTGGCCCATTTATAGCAGTACATGATTTCTGGGATCCCTATACGAGTCCCATGAGTTAGATTTAACTTGTGCACCCCGTTAATTATTCTCCATGAATTGGGGGCTATTTTTGCAGGAACAAGATCAAAATATTGACAAAACTCAAGACATAATGGGTTTGGGGGAAAAGAAAAACCACATTCAGCAATGAAAAGACTGGGGAACCAATGTCCCTCAGCCAATCGAAAGTAATCTAAAGGCTCAGAAAGAACCTCTAGAATTACCCAAGAAGGAATGGAAAAGTCAGAACGAAATTTCTCAGCAGATTCAACAATATAAACCATATTGAATAAAAGAGATGCAGAAGAAAGGAAGAGGATCTTACAGAAAGAAAGGAGATATGTTGATAACGAACGGAAACAATGATGAACACACAAGAGAGAGGAAGAGAATAGAAAACTTGAATGCAGAAAAATGGAAAGTGTAGACGACGGTATGGTTACCAAAGGAGTTTAAATACTTTGCATTGGGAAGCGGCGAAAGAAATGATTACTAAAAAGAAACTACTGAACTTCCGGCGGCTAAAAAGACAAAAGTTGCACGAAGATCGAAGCGCTTGTAAAAAAGGCGGAAACTGCGAAATGAGAAGGAAATTTGAATACAATGCTCCTAAAACCCAGGAAGGTCATTTAATATTACCATATACCGAGAAAGAATGTCCCATACTCCTCAAAGTTCGAAATATGAAACATTGGGGGCTTCTGTTGATACCAAAATTAATATGCTGATGTGGACGAATAGTATGAAGACACGTGTCGATCTACGTGGCACAATAACAGCGAGGAAGATCATTTACTGAACAACCATGGTTGGTACCGAGCAACGAGAATACACCGAGGATCTCTATCATGCCGAGGAACTCCATCCGAGGAACTCCATCATCCCGAGATACTCTAAGCACTCCGAGGAACTCTTGATCAACGAGCAACTAAGGCGGTCCGAACTGCACCTCGGCCGTGTCATCAATTATCAGACGGACAACTGTTCATTAGATTCTTGACGCACACGCTGCATTAAATATATTACCCATTCACATGTATATCATTTAATGTATTGGACCTTTCATGTACAGCCTTGAGGCTATAAATACCTTGTATCAATCCCATTCAAAGGGACCGGAATTTCTTGAGAGAACTTGTAATCAAGAATTCCACAAACACTCAGCAATAACATAACAGTGGACGTAGGCTTTATTCCTAGCCGAACCACTTTAAAAATCTTTGTCTTATTTATTTATCTGTGATTGAATAATTAGAGCGATCTAGTTTTTTACATCAACACTAAACATGTTGGACTTGGCAATTTTACTATTTTTTTTACCTTTAATCTTTTATATTTTAGGCCCTTGCTAATGGTTGATTTCCCATAAAAGAGATGTGATCTTTTCCTAGCCCTTTCTCGGGCACCCTCATAATTTTTCAATAAATTCAAATAACCTCACGGGCAAAGGTTCTTACATGCACAAATATCCCATAGTCCCAAAATATTTAGATGACAAAATTGATGGAAGAACATATCACATAGCTCAAATATACATGTGGAGTTAAAATTCAAAGAGCTCGTGCATGTCTATGTAGAGACATATACTAAGCATTCCATTAAGTGAATCAAGTTACAAAATAGTTACATGAAAGCATGATTAACAACAATCTAAGTGATATGCCCGTTTATACCCTGAGCCTGGGCGGGGATTACCTCTAGTACGGACAACCCTACGAGGGGACGACCCTTCAGTAGGCCCCAGCTGGCCACCACCAGACTCCAGACGACAGTACGAGGGGCCGACCCTCCACCAGACTCCAGACGACAGTACGAGGGGCCGACCCTCCACCAGGCTCCGGACGACAGTACGAGGGGCCGACCCCCAGGCTCCGGACGACCCTACGAGGGTACGACAGTACGAGGCCAGAACTAAGCCAGACTCGCTACCGGAAGGAACTTTGCCCTCGGCCTCGGCTCATAGGCCAAGGGTGACATCCTGACAGCGCGTGGTTTGGGAGACGCGTGGAACAGTGCGCGTGAGGCTCATATGACACGTGGCAGACCGTTATAACCGAATCACACCCTCACGTGAGGGAATATTGTGTCATCATTTGGCATCTACAGGTGTCAACAGGGGGTTGGCTGGATCATTATTCACATGCACCATGCTTACCTGGGGGGGGGTACACTACACCCCCCAAGACCTATATATACTTGTCACCTACAACCCTACAGGGGATCGATCCTTGAACAGTAGCCCTAGATAAAACTCTGCTTGCACACACAGTAGAGAGAGGGAGAGAGGGTTATGTGCATTGTATCCAAGGCCATTAGTGCCCATACTTAGTGGATCACACACTCACAGTGGATGTAGGCCAATTTGGCTGAACCACTATATATCGTTGTCTAATTTCCTCTTATACTCATCCCCTTCTATACACTTACATACTTATATACTTACATCTCTATGGCTGCCATAACTACTACTGTTTGAGCTCACCATCACTTACCTGGTGGTGCTAAATCTTAGCATCATCAGTTTGGCGCCGTCTGTGGGAACGAGAAGACATCTCTTCCTTTGTACAGCTTGACCTCACTGGGCACTCTGGTGGTGAACCAACACTCCCCCTGAGAGGAGGTGTTTCACCATTGAAAGAGACCTACTAAGGTTCCCAAGCTAACCAGTATTTTCTTCAGTTCAGCTCTTCATAGCTCAAGCACATGGCACCTGAGATGCCACCGCCACCACTTCCCCCGCCGGATGATGGGGGAAGACCCAGTTCCAGTCAGCCACCACCTCAGTCTGAGATGGCTGATGTGGCAGCAGCCCTAAAGTCTCTGGCAGCCAGCCAGCGGATGATGCAGGAGCAGTTTACAGCTCTGAGTCAGAATATACTGAGACCACCAGGGGTCTCACCTGAGATGATTACTCCGGCAGCAGCTCCAGGACATCATGAGGCCAGGGGACCACCCCAGGCACCACATAAAGACCTGCCACCCCCTCAGCGGCGTAGGGATGTTGCTGACCCCCGGCGTTTACGCCTGGGGAGGCAAGGAAACCCTTGCCCAGAGGACAGGTATGATGATCTGGAGGAAGAAGAGGCTCCAGTAGAATGCTGGGAGCCATATGAGGTCTCCAACAATACAGTACGACCCCTCCAGGACAGTAGAGGAAAGTGCGGGAGACCAAACCATGATGATCGCCCAAGAGGCTCTGCTTTTGACCGTCTGAGCAGGGGGTCGGCATTCGAGAGGCTGGGCCCAGTGAATGACCTGCGAGACAAGTTGTCCAAGTCGAGAAGCGCAGCGAGATCTAGGAAAGAAGCAGAAGGCCGACCCCAAAGACGGGATGACGGCCAAAGGGAAGTAAATAGCCGACACAGGCCTGCCGTAGCGGAGCCCTCCATCCACCTCCGAGAGGCAGCAGGGGATAACATCGGCCAGGCCGACCCTGTGAGGCCCTGGAATGACTCAATACAGAGGTTAGAGGATAAGATTGGCGACATACTGAAGAGCCGGGACCCTCTTCAGAGGGGATACACCATGGGCTCACCCTTTGTGGCAAAGATCGTCAACTTCCCCACGCCATCGAAGTTCAAGCCTCCCGTGGTCACCCCAAGATACGATGGGAGCACCAACCCTGTCCACCACGTGGAAATGTATCAGTCGGCGGCAGACATATACTCTATCTCAGATGAGATGAGGTGTCGTGCCTTCTCTGGTACCTTGACAGGGGCTGCGCATGTTTGGTACACGTCTCTTCCAAAAAATTCTATTGGAAACTTTAAGCAGTTGGCAGACCTGTTCATCCACAATTTCTGCTTTGGGGTGAGGCCACAGAAGAAGACCACACACCTGCTCTATGTTAAGCAGGGAAAGAACGAGACTCTGAGAGACTACATAGCCAGATTCAATAAAGAGAAGCTGGAGGTGGAAGACTATGAGGAGAGCATAGCTATGACAGCCCTGATTGGAGGGCTCCAAAAGGGGAAGCTATTATGGAAGCTTGCCGAAGACCCTCCGAGGACGATGGCTGAGCTGTTGTCAACAGCAGGGAAAGTGATGAACGCCGAAGAGGCGATGGCCGCAAAACATGAAGACGAAAAAGGAGGTGCAAGTGGGAATAAATACCCCAAGAAGAACAAAGAGGGGAAGAAGAGGACCATGGATGATAAGTTCGCGGGGTACACCCCTCTGACGGTCAGCTGTGAACAGATCCTCAATGAGATAAAGAGTGACCGGACACTGAAGTGGCCTGAGAAGCTGAGGGCAGCCCCCGGCAAGAGAAACAGGAACCTGTGGTGTGAATTTCACCAAGACCACGGCCACGTAACAGACAAATGCTTTGCTCTGAAAGATGAGATTGAGAAGATGCTGAAGGAAGGGAAGCTCAGAAAGTACGTCGACAAAGACGACTGCAAGAGGGGCCGAGGGGACGACCCCAGAAAGAAGCGAGTCGATGCTTGCAGAGAAGGTCCTCAAAAAAGAGGGGACGACCCCTCTGATGATGAGGACGACCCCGACCTGCCGCCGAGAGACGACCACGGCCCTGTCAAGAGGCTCAATATGATCTCGCTCGGGGTGGGAATGATCTCCGGGGGACTTGCAGGAGGAGGGTCTGAGGTCGCCGACAGGAAGGCCCATGTCGCTGAGGCTAAGGCAGTGATGAAGACGGTGCACTCAACCTCCGTAGAGGTCAAGTCAGAAAAAAGGAAGAAGGTTGATATGGACACTTTGATTGTGGGATTTTCAAGAATGGACTTCAAGGGCCTATTGGCCCCGCATGATGACCCTCTCGTCATCACCACCAGGGTGCACGGGTGCGAAGTGCCGAGGATCCTGGTGGATGGGGGCTCATCCGCAGATGTGATGTTCTGGCCATGCTTCAAGGCCTTGGGCCTCAGTCGTGCCAGACTTGTCCCCTACCATCATCCATTGATTGGGTTCAGTGGGGAGAAGGTTCACCCCCTAGGAATATATGAGGCTGATGTCAGGATGGGGGACGAGTGGCCGAGATGGCTCACCAAGAGGGTCAGTTTCTTTGTGCTGGATGAGCATGTGTTTTCGGCATACAACATCATACTGGGACGTGTGGCCCTCAAGGGGTTTGAAGCTGTGCCGTCTACGGTCCACCAGATGGTTAAGTTCCCTACCCCTTATGGGGTGGGGGAAGTTCAGGGAGACCAGACGACAGCGAGAGAGTGCTACTACAACTCCGCTGAAGAAAGGGAGGCACACAAGAGGGCTACAGCCACTTACAACATTGATACCCTAGACCCCAGGGACGAGACGAAGCTCAAAAAAGGAGAGGCCGCTGAGGAGGTAGAACCCATCATCCTCGATGAGGATGACCCGGGAAAAACCGTCCAAGTTGGCAAATCTCTGAAGCCCAGTATCAAGGAAGACCTCATCAAACTGTTAAGGAGAAGGCGAAGCGTCTTCGCGTGGAGTCATGTAGATATGCCAGGGATCGACCCTAAAATCATGTGCCACAAACTCAATGTGGTAGAGGGAGTGAAGCCGGTAAAGCAGAAGAGGAGGATTTACTCTAGAGAAAAGTATGAGGTCATCAGGGATGAGGTTAAAAAATTAGAAGACGCTGAATTTATCAGAGAGGTCATCTACCCTGAGTGGCTGTCCAATGCAGTCATCGTCCCAAAGGCCAACGGCAAGTGGAGAATGTGCGTGGACTTCACAGACCTCAACAAGCATTGTCCCAAAGACAGCTTCCCTCTCCCCCGCATCGACCAGATGGTAGACGCTACCGCAGGCCATGAGCTCATGAGTTTCATGGATGCCTACTCAGGGTATAACCAGATTTTCATGAACCCCGAGGACTCAGAGATGACCGCCTTCATCACTGACAAGGGGACATACTGTTACAGGGTAATGCCCTTTGGCCTAAAAAATGCGGGGGCAACGTACCAGCGCCTCGTAAACAAAATGTTCGAAGACCAAATTGGGAAGTCTATGGAGGTTTACGTAGATGACATGCTGACTAAGAGTCTGAAGGCAGAGGATCATGTGGCAGACCTGGAAAGGACCTTTAATACAATGGACAAATACAAAATGAAGCTCAATCCGGCCAAGTGTGTCTTCGGGGTCGGAGCGGGGAAGTTCTTGGGATTCATTGTCAATCAAAGAGGCATCGAGGCCAATCCTGAAAAGATAAAGGCCCTTATTGAGATGAAGACCCCCAAGTCCATTAAAGACGTTCAGAGGCTCACAGGGAGAGTGGCTGCCTTGAACAGATTTGTGTCAAGGGCTACAGACAGGTGTCTACCATTCTTCAAGATCCTCAGGAAAGCCTTTGAATGGAGCGAAGAGTGTGATGAGGCTTTCAAGCAGCTGAAATCATACTTAGGGTCTCCCTTGCTGCTGTCACGACCCGTGGAGGGTGAACGACTGTACGTGTACCTTGCTGTCTCAGAATCCGCTATCAGTGCAGCAATCGTAAGAGACGAAGATGGGATACAGAAGCCCGTATATTTCAACAGCAAGGCACTCCAGGGGGCAGAGCAGAGATACCCGAGGATGGAGAAGTTGGCCTATGCCTTGATCCATGCCTCAAGGAAGATGAAACCATACTTCCAGTCCCATACTATGGTCATCCTTACTGACTCTCCTCTTAGGCAGGTCCTACACAAGCCTGAAAAATCAGGAAGGCTAATGACCTGGGCTATAGAGTTGGGGGAATTTGACATTGTGTATCAGCCTAAGACAGCCATTAAGGGGCAAGCTTTGGCAGACTTCGTGGCTGAGTTCACATGGGAAGAAGATGAGGCCGAGGGTGAGACCCTCGGGAAGGCAGATACAGAAGACACACCCGCAGAAATGGCTGAGACGAGCACCGCTGGAAGGAAAGTGACTGAAAACGAAGAGGGAAGATACATCTTTAGACAGGGGTCCCTCTCTGAGGGAAATTTTTCTGAAGGAAAGACTCCGTGGAGCCTCTTCGTTGACGGGTCCTCCTGTGATAGCGGAAGTGGTGCTGGACTGATACTATCAGCACCCGATGGCACAGACGTCGAGTACGCCCTGAGGTTCAATTTCAAAGCCTCCAACAATGAGGCTGAGTATGAGGCCTTGATAGCTGGCCTCTCCTTAGCCAAATCCCTTAGTGTCAGCCAAATTTTGGTTCACAGTGATTCAAGGCTGGTGGTGAATCAGATACTAGGAGCCTATGAGGCCAAAGACGAGAGGATGGCTAGGTATCTTGATAAGGTGAGGTCATTGCTAAAAAACTTCAAAGAAGTGAAATTCAAGAGGATACCTAGGCTCGACAATGGCCGTGCTGACGCACTTGCAAGGTTGGCCTCAGCTACTAGGACAGACATAAGGAGGACAGTCCCGGTAGAAATTTTGCTTCGACCAACTATCGAAGACAACGAGGGAACACTTGGCATTTGCATGAATGTTTCTCAAGAACCTTCATGGATGGACCCCCTGATCAGATACATTAGAGGGGGAGAGATGCCAGAAGCAAGCCAAGAGAGGAAGAAGCTGAGATACAGGGCTGCAAAGTTCGCTGTCATCGGAGACACGCTGTACAAAAAGGGGTTTCTGCTCCCCTTACTTAGGTGTGTGCATCCCTCAGAGGTCCCTTCCATTTTGCAAGACGTGCATGAAGGGTCGTGCTCAAGCCATATTGGGGGTAGATCCTTGGCAAAGAGGGTGATCACCCAAGGCTACTGGTGGCCGACCTTAGGAAAAGATGCTGCCGCATACGTTAAAAAGTGTGACAAATGCCAGAGATTTTCCACCATCCCTCACCAGCCCCATCAGCCTCTCACCTCCATTACATCCCCATGGCCATTTGCAGTGTGGGGGATTGACCTTGTAGGACCCTTACCGAGGGCAGTCAATAACTATCGGTTTCTCATCGTAGCAATTGACTACTTTTCAAAGTGGGTAGAGGCTGAGCCAATGGTCACGATCACAGAGCAGAAGACCTTTCAGTTCATTTGGAAAAATGTAATATGCAGATATGGTCTACCCAACACCCTCATCTCGGATAACGGGACTCAGTTCAAGAATGCCTCTCTGCAGAAGTACTGTGAGAGGGTAAGTATCAAACAATTTTTCTCCACCCCAGGCCGACCTCAGGCCAATGGGCAAACCGAAGTTACGAACAGGACAATCCTAGATGGGATTAAGAAGAGGCTTGAGGAGGCAAAAGGAAGATGGGTCGAGGAGTTATATGCAGTGTTGTGGGCGTACAGGACGACAGTAAGGACCTCTACTGGGGAGACCCCATTCATGTTGGCTTATGGGTCAGAAGCAGTCATCCCCACCGAAGTCGAGTTTCCCACTCATAGGGTCCAAATGTATGACCCCCAGGGAAATACAGAAGAGAGGAGACTTGACCTAGACCTGATTGAGGAAAGAAGGGAGGATGCTGAGATAAGGCAAGCTTCCTACCAGCAGAGGACCGCAAATTTTTACAACCAAAGGGTGAAACAGAGGCCTATCGCAGTGGGAGACTTGGTTCTTAAAAAGACTTGGCAGAAACCCAACAAGCTCCATCCTAATTGGCATGGCCCATATAGGGTCATCGATGAAGTTGTCCCGGGGACCTACAGGCTAGAGAACCTGGAGGGGGAACCTTTCTCAAACCCCTGGAATGCAGATCATTTGAAAAAATACTACCAGTAGTGTTGTAAGGTCTTGATAAGCCATAGTTGTAATAAGCATTGTTTCGACAGAACACATTGAAGATTAATGAGAAGTATCAGTGTTTCCCTCATCCAGTGGTTATCAGTTCTAGTATACATGCAAGGAAGTTGATCCCTCGGCTATAATGGGGACCAGTGGAAGGGACGACCCCTCCACTCTCCTCAAAAAAGACGAGGGAAGACTACATTAAAATCCATTAAATTGGAAAGTTGATCCCTCGGCTATAATGGGGACCAGTGGAGGGGACGACCCCACCACAGTCCTCAAGAAAGACGAGGGAAGACTTTGTTAAAAACCATTGATTTGGTAAGTTGATCCCTCGGCTATAATGAGGACCAGTGGAGGGGACGACCCCACCACTGTCCTCAAGAAAGACGAGGGAAGACTTTGTTAAAAACCATTGATTTGGTAAGTTGATCCCTCGGCTATAATGAGGACCAGTGGAGGGGACGACCCCACCACTGTCCTCAAGAAAGACGAGGGAAGACTTCAAAATCCATTTAATTGGAAAGTTGATCCCTCGGCTATAGTGGGGACCAGTGGAGGGGACGACCCCACCACAGTCCTCAAGAAAGACGAGGGAAGGCTTCAAAATCCATTAAATTGGAAAGTTGATCCCTCGGCTATAATGGGGACCAGTGGAGGGGACGACCCCACCACAGTCCTCAAGAAAGACGAGGGAAGACTTTGTTAAAAACCATTAATTTGGTAAGTTGATCCCTCGGCTATAATGAGGACCAGTGGAGGGGACGACCCCACCACTGTCCTCAAGAAAGACGAGGGAAGACTTCAAAATCCATTAAATTGGAAAGTTGATCCCTCGGCTATAATGGGGACCAGTGGAGGGGACGACCCCACCACAGTCCTCAAGAAAGACGAGGGAAGACTTTGTTAAAAACCATTAATTTGGTAAGTTGATCCCTCGGCTATAATGGGGACCAGTGGAGGGGACGACCCCACCACAGTCCTCAAGAAAGACGAGGGAAGACTTTGTTAAAAACCATTAATTTGGTAAGTTGATCCCTCGGCTATAATGAGGACCAGTGGAGGGGACGACCCCACCACTGTCCTCAAAAAAGACGAGGGAAGACTTAAAAAACCATTAAATTGGAAAGTTGATCCCTCGGCTATAATGAGGACCAGTGGAGGGGACGACCCCACCACTGTCCTCAAGAAAGACGAGGGAAGAC
The DNA here is from genome assembly GCA_949130495.1 of Sambucus nigra. Taxonomy (NCBI): domain Eukaryota; kingdom Viridiplantae; phylum Streptophyta; class Magnoliopsida; order Dipsacales; family Adoxaceae; genus Sambucus; species Sambucus nigra. The sequence goes on from OX422208.1 coordinate 594,146,099, forward strand.
TTCAAAATCCATTAAATTGGAAAGTTGATCCCTCGGCTATAATGGGGACCAGTGGAGGGGATGACCCCACCACAGTCCTCAAGAAAGACGAGGGAAGACTTCAAAATCCATTAAATTGGAAAGTTGATCCCTCGGCTATAATGGGGACCAGTGGAGGGGACGACCCCACAACTGTCCTCAAGAAAGACGAGGGAAGACTTTAAAAACCATTAAATTGGAAAGTTGATCCCTCGGCTATAATGGGAACCAGTGGAGGGGACGACCCCACCACTGTCCTCAAGAAAGACGAGGGAAGACTTTAAAATCCATTAAATTGGAAAGTTGATCCCTCGGCTATAATGAGGACCAGTGGAGGGGAAGACCCCACCACTGTTCTCAAGAAAGACGAGGGAAGACTACATAAAAATCATTAATTTGGTTCATTGAACCCTCGGCTATAATGAGGACCAGTGGAGGGGACGACCCCACCACTGTTCTCAAGAAAGATGAGGGTAGACTTTATTTAAAAATCATTAATTTGATCATTTGATCCCTCGGCTATAATGAGGCCTGATGAGGGGACGACCCCACATTGGTCCTCAAAAAGACGAGGGAAGGGATAGTATCATCATCATCAACGAAGAAGCAAATTTGCAAGGAACAAACCATAACAGAATTAAATATGGGAGACAGTTGTGAAAGGAAGAGACGATGGTATTAATATAGAGCGTCAAGTGTTTTACAATATACAGAACAAAAATACAAAAACAAGGGTATGGGCTACAGGCAGCCACCCTAGGGGACGACATCAGAGGGCAGAGCCTCAACATCAATGGGAATGGCCTCCTCAGTTACCAGCACCGGATCATCTTCAGATGTGCCGACCCCCTCGATCTGGACTTGGGCCTCCACTTGATTGAGGGCCTCGGCAATTAGGGGGTCGTCCAGTTGAACACCCTCCAATGATGGGCGAACAGAGGAGACGACATCACCAAATCTGAGGACGACCCACCGGCAGGCCGTCCTAATCCCCCTTTCAAGATATTCAAGGCCGAAGCCCTGAAATTCGTCTGAAATCTTGTATGCCTCCACAGCGTCAGTCTCAGCTTTCTTGATGGCCGCCTCCAGATCAGTCTTATGACGGGCCTCCAGGTTGATCAGAGCCTCATCCTTGTCCTTGATCAACAAGTCCTTGTCTTTGAGCAACAAGTCCTTGGCCTGCATATCGGCATCATGCTGCCTCGTCAGCTCATCAAGGACTCTAGCATGCTCAGTCCTTGTGCTCTCCAGCTCGGCCCTAGCAGTGTCCAACTCTGTCCGTAGGTCAGCCTCTTGTTGAATGGCCCTCTCAGCTTCATGGAATTTCTGTTGGTTCTCAGCCATCCACTTGGTGGCAGAGGTGAAGGCACAGACAGACTGCAAGAAAAATGAAGATGCGTCAAGGGGAGCCGAGGGAACACAATGAAATTAAAGGTCAGGACCAATACCTGAGCAAGGGAGTGCAGACCGTAGTCATACACTTTGGCCGGAGGCATCTGCGCCAAGAACTCGAAGTCGGAGGCCGATGGTGCAGAGAACATTGAAGCCTTTGCTGCCCTCAAGTTGGCAATGAGAGATGAGGGGTCGGCCCTCAGATGGGACAGATTTTGAGACCAGAAGGCCCCCATGCTTGATGAAGAGGTTGCTCCTTCAGAGGCCTCGGCCCTGGCCCTCGTCTTAGGGTCAGGACGAGGCTCGACAGGAGCCTCAGGCTCCTTCCTTTTGTGACTAACAGCTGTCGGCTCAACAACTGTCGGCCCTGAGGCCCTTGTCTTCTTAGGAGCTTGCTGAGGCTCCTTCCCCTTCTTTGACAGACCAGCAAGAAGGCTTGGAGCAGTCATATCCCAAAGATAATCTGACACGCCTGCAGGACGACCTGAAAAGGATGCGATGAATCAGAAAAGTTCAGAGATAAAGAGAGAACACTTCAAAAAAAAGTAAAGATGGGAAAATGTTCAGTATAACTCACATAGTTCTGTCAGAGGGCCGACCCTCAGACCAGCTTCTTTAAGGAAGCGAGGGGTCATCAAATCTTCGAACTTTGGGATCTCACCCTCTCTCCCTCGTCCCCTCAGATACTCAACAATATCCCTCTCCTCCAAGCTAAGTCCGGGGTCTGACCTAGCTTTCATGGAAGGGTTAGACCATCTGTAAGGAACCCTCGGAGCATCGGCAGAAGGGGACGCCTCGGTGGAGCTCTCCCATGCCCCAGATATGAAGAAGAACCTTTTCTTCCAATCATGATTGGAAGTTTGAGCTACGTGGAGCAGCTTCTTCTCAGACCTTCTCGCTCCCAGGTGATAGTATCCGGGCTGTTTAGATGAAGAGGTGATATTGTAGCAGGCCAAGAACACGTCGGACGAGGGCTCATCGGTGAAAGCATTTTTCCACAAAGAGATGTACCCCAGAATCGTCCTCCATGAGTTGGGTGGAAGTTGAGAGGGGGAGACGCCCAGAGCCGACAGAATGTCTACAATGGCAGGGTGGAAGGGAAGTCTGACACCTACTTTGAACATTTGCTCGTAGACTGCAACCTCTCCCTCTTCACCCTCAAAAACCCTCTCAGCCTCAGAGGGCACCCTCATAGTTACCTCAGAGGGCACTCCGTAAATATGCCTCCATATCAGAAGGTCCCTATCCCTAACAGAGGAGATAAAAGACGAGGCATGGGAGGTATCAACCTCATCATCTGTATCATCGTCCTCATCCTCCTCATCACCTGCAGGAGGACCCTGAGGAAATGCCATTTGGAAGGCGTTGGGGGATAGGGTTGTCACAGGGACAGCCTCAGAGGGGATCGTACCCTCGGCCTCTCGGGAAGGGCTAAGGTCAGGTGAGTCCCTTCTACCAGAAGTTCCAGCACCAGTTGGAGAGAAGGCTCTCTCATCCATTTCGCTTTGTTTGGAAGTGTCGGCCGGACGAGATGACGACCCACAAGACTCAGAGGGTTCAGATGGTCTTATGGTGGCAAGAGGAATGGGAAAGATGGGTCGTACCCAATTAGGGTCGGCCCCTCGTCTCCTCTCTTCCTCCTCCTCTATCCGTCTGATCTCGGTAAATAGCTTCTCTCTCAAGGACGGGAATTCAGACACCAGGTTGTAAAGCCTCCTAAGCATTAAGGGGAAGACCCTACACTTAAAGAAATTATACTAGACTTGGCTAATTCAACCACAAACACTTGGGAGATTGACCAGGGTTGACCTTTGGATTAAATAAAGAACTCAAGGGTTTTCGTCAAGAACGTTCGAAGAACTAGTGACTGGAGAAGACACCGGAAAAAGCTATGGGGGAGCTCTAAGAACCAGACGACCTACGACCCTAAAAAACAAACAGAAATGAAGGCAAAAGAAAACGCGTGGTGAAAGAGGTTACCTGATGAGAAGAGGGCAAGAACGCTGCTGAAACCTGGGAAATCGGAGGCTGAAGTGGCAATGGAAACTGGTTCTAGAGAGAGAATAACCTTGGGCGCGAAGAAGAAGAAGATGAAGAGAGATTTTGAAAATCTTTTAAATACTTTGGTAATGAGTGGACCCATTTACCAAAGAAAGCTATAATTAGGGCACAAGGCCCCAAGCATACTGCACAGCCGCCCTGCCTTGGAAACTGGAACGTCAATGAGTATCTGCACAGGTGTCACTCACCTAACTGATCATACCTGCATCTCATTTAAAACACTATCCCTCAGCCATCTCAATGACACCTATGGCTAAGGGCTGGGGGGTGATTGATATGCCCGTTTATACCCTGAGCCTGGGCGGGGATTACCTCTAGTACGGACAACCCTACGAGGGGACGACCCTTCAGTAGGCCCCAGCTGGCCACCACCAGACTCCAGACGACAGTACGAGGGGCCGACCCTCCACCAGACTCCAGACGACAGTACGAGGGGCCGACCCTCCACCAGGCTCCGGACGACAGTACGAGGGGCCGACCCCCAGGCTCCGGACGACCCTACGAGGGTACGACAGTACGAGGCCAGAACTAAGCCAGACTCGCTACCGGAAGGAACTTTGCCCTCGGCCTCGGCTCATAGGCCAAGGGTGACATCCTGACAGCGCGTGGTTTGGGAGACGCGTGGAACAGTGCGCGTGAGGCTCATATGACACGTGGCAGACCGTTATAACCGAATCACACCCTCACGTGAGGGAATATTGTGTCATCATTTGGCATCTACAGGTGTCAACAGGGGGTTGGCTGGATCATTATTCACATGCACCATGCTTACCTGGGGGGGGGTACACTACACCCCCCAAGACCTATATATACTTGTCACCTACAACCCTACAGGGGATCGATCCTTGAACAGTAGCCCTAGATAAAACTCTGCTTGCACACACAGTAGAGAGAGGGAGAGAGGGTTATGTGCATTGTATCCAAGGCCATTAGTGCCCATACTTAGTGGATCACACACTCACAGTGGATGTAGGCCAATTTGGCTGAACCACTATATATCGTTGTCTAATTTCCTCTTATACTCATCCCCTTCTATACACTTACATACTTATATACTTACATCTCTATGGCTGCCATAACTACTACTGTTTGAGCTCACCATCACTTACCTGGTGGTGCTAAATCTTAGCATCATCACTAAGCATGAAGCAATCATAACCAAATGCCTTAAAAATGAATTGGATTCAAACACACCAATATGCTACACAAAACGTGTAAAATTATTATAGAAAAAAACTAATAATCATTTTGCATTTTTCTGAAAATTTTCAAAAGGAAAAAGCAATTTAAAAACAAATCTAACTTAAAAGATAATAATTTTTTTATATCTTTCAATACGACTCAATAAAAAAAATCAAAATACAAAACATACACACTTCATAACACTAGCAAACATATATCATGAAGTACAAACTAGTGTATGACAAACATGAAAGGACTCACCCATAAGATATAGCATGTGAAGACTCATATGCAAGGATGCGAGAATCAACCAGTCTAACATTTTGTGACTCTAAAATCAATTTCTTATCCCAAATAGATGAATACTTAACCCGACAACTTTTGAGAACACCAGGGACATTAGACATCAACTTCCTACGATCTTTTCTACGATTATAGAAACAATAGTTACGGTGACCTTTCCTACTACAATGTGTGCACGTGTAGACGTAATGAGGAACAAGACCTTTAAGTTGACCTTTTCTACCACCATGGGATGTGGTTGACCCTCTAAAATAAATTATAGTCATGTATTTAGCAATGGAAGCATTAGAATCATGAAAGTTAGTACCATCACTACCAACACTGCATGAGTCTCTTAGATCATATGTTTGCCTCAAAATTCTAGACTTAAGCAACGAACTAGACTCTTAAAGTGATTGGGAATCCTTCTTTAAATTTTCAGTCATTCTTAGAAGGTTGTATCACTCTCCCTTGTAAGGACAAAATTTTCAATTCAATCCGTTGTATAGTATTGACTTATTCCCGGAACGAAACAAGTTTGAGTCATAGGTTGTGTTTTTATTATCACGATCCCACACAGACTATGATATGTTGAAGTTTAATTGAAGACGTTGCAGCAAAGCTTCAAAGAATTATTTATGCCAGAGTTTAAATGGTGCAAGTTTATTCGTCTTCAAGTTCAATTGACTTTCGAGATCACTCGGGAATGAATGCGTAATTTTAATGAGGCTCAGAATTTATTTTAAAATGATTAAGGATGATATTTTATTATATAAATGTTTTTAAAATGTTTTATAAGTGTTTAAAAAGGTTTACACTTCGTTTTAATATAATGAGGACGGATTATAGTTGGATTTAAGTGGAACTCTTTCTTAAGAGTTAGTTTAAAAATAATATTTAATTCATTGGTCGCTCAAATGACTTGACCAATTGTTCGAGCGAGATCCTTTGTCGTTCGAGCGACATTTCTATCTCGTTCGAGCGACATGTCAATGTCTCTTGAACAACGCGCCGCATCAAGAAAATTATACAAGGCGTGTTTTCCATCTGATTTTCGTAAGTGTGCATTCTACAAAAATCAGTATTCGTCCAGAACGTTTCTGCACACAAGTATTCTATGGTTTTCCAAAGTTAATGCATCCTTAGAGTTTCAAATATCCGAGTTATCAATAATATATGATATAGTGATCTTTGTGGAACCAATAAGAGTTTTTCTAGAAAGTTGTGTTCTGCGTGGGCACTGTGAGAGGAGTGATTGAATATCTGAGGAGCGTCAAGTCTCATGGGTGGATCGAGTCGTTGAGTAAGACAGCCGTCTGTACCTTTATAAAACCATATTCATAGTGCTTTTCTCGGTTTGGTTTTCCTCGTACATCCTGTGTTGTGAGTATTCTTTACTTTATTTATTTGCTTTAATCACTATATGGATGTTTAGGATTAATCAAGATAAAATTTGGTTAAGTTAGAAATTGTTCACAACTTGATGCAAATTAAAAATTAAAAAAAGGTTTTTGACATCAAGAGAATACTGTTTTGTCATCCTCAAAACACTTTCTGTATAAGAAATAAAAAGGGACCATCAAATTGGTATCAGAGCTAGAAACACATTTTTATTGTGTTTTATCCCTTGTGTTTTTCGGAATGAATTTTGGAGGTTTTGAAAGTTTTCGTGCTCTTATTTTTTATGGCACAAATTATGCTTTTTAAAAAATGTGAATTAGAAGTGCTTTAAAATCCATTGACGAACGTGTGTGGTTTGCAGTTGAAAAGGATTGGACACCACCCGTAACATGAGAGGGTGAAGTCACTATTTTGAAACCCGTCGAGTCATGGACTACCGCTGAACATAGGCGTGCACTGTACAACTCTAAAAGTCTCGACGTAATTTCCTTACATGTCACACCTGATGAGTATAATAGAATCATGACTTGTGAAACTTCAAAAGTGGCTTGGGATACACTTGCACTTACTCATGAGGTCACTAACACGGTTAGGGAGTCTAAGTTACAAAATCTCACTACACAATTTGAGACGATTAAAATTTTAGATTGTGAGTCGTTTGATGAGTTTTACGCTAGGTTGTCTAATATTGTCAACTCGTCGTTTAACTGAGGAGAGAGGATTCTCGATAACCGTGTCACAAATTTGTTTTTTGAGATTTTTTCGAGTAGGTTTGATGCAAAAGTGACTATTTTAAACTCCTTAGGAATGCTTGATTCGACGAAACTTGAAGAGATTGTAGGTGACTTACAAACCTATGAACTCGATATGTTTACCTCCAAGCAAGTGCCAAAGAAAGAAAAAGGGCATTGTTTTGAAATCCCGAAAGGACGAAACTAAAGTTTCGGATGACTATTCTGATTCCAATTTGGAGGATGTCGCCTTGTTGGCTAAAAAATTCAAAAATTTTCGTAAGTTTCAAAAGTAATCGAAAGATGCCAAAATTTTTGAGAAATTCAAGAAAGACAAGGTTGAGTCCACCCCGAAAGATAAAAGTGAGAAAATTAATAGGGTTGAGTCGGATAGGTGTTTTGCGTGTGAGGGGTATGGTCACAAAGTTGCCAAGTGTCCCACTATACTGAAGAAAGAGGGAAAAAGTGATAGCTTATAATGCCACCTAAAGTGATAGTGATACGAAAGATGGAGAGAGCTCCCCCAATGAGAGCAAGTTTGTTGCTTTCTTCGCATGTCATGTGAGTGACGATGATAAATTTTCCCACGAAGATATTCATGTGAATAACACTTTCGAGGCCGTTGAATCCCAAGTGAGTGAGGAAGAGGACGTAGATATGAAAGATTTACAAGTTGCATTTAATGAGTTGTATGTCGAAGCAGTGAAAGTGAAAAAGAATAACTCTAAATTTCAAGCTAGGTTGAATGAGCATGCCATAGAAAATAATGATGCTTTGATTAAAGATCTTAGGGCACGGGAGAACAAACTTCGGGAGAAGCTAGAGTACGTTGAGAGAGAGAGAGAGAGTCTTCATGGTTTGATGGAGACTTTGAAAAAGGAGTTGCTAGAGTTTGAGGAGTCTAGTCGTGTGCTTGAGTCTAGGATTTTTGAGTTGGAGGAGAAGTTGAAAGAGTAGAGTAAGGTTAAGTTTGACTTAGAATATAGATATAAGGCAGCATCCAAGTCAAAAGTGATAGGTTTGGTATAGGCTACGATGATGAAGTTGTTCCCATTCCCAAAGTAAATACCAACCGTGTGAGAGTTCCCACTAGGAATGTGAGGAGAGGTCTACATTTTGGTAATCATTCCCTCGGTCTTTACACTTGCACACATTGTGGTAGGAAAGGTCACCTTAGACGTTTTTGCTATGACCTTAGGAATTCTCCTCGGATGTTTAGGAATAAAGTCATTTCGGTTCCCAAAATCTCCACCTGTCATATTACACCTACTTGGGTTAGGGAATCGGATTTAGTGGATTTAGGACTAAAACTTCATGGTTCTCATTTGGCTACACTTGATTCTTCTCATTTGAAATCTAAAGGATGATTGTGTTACCATGTTTGTCTTACACTAGTCTTTGTATCATGACTTATATCTTGTTAGTGTTATGACATGTGTATCATTTTGTATTATATTTTTCATTTATTTAGTCTTATTTGAAAAATACAAAATGATTTTTGGTTTATAATATTTTTTGAAAAAATACAAAAAGTTTTTTAGTCAAAATATGTTGAAAAACCAAAAAGATTTTCTCTTTGTTTTTGTTTTTGAGTTTACATGTTTGATGTAGCATATTGGTGTGCTTGGACCCCCTTCCTTTCATTATCCATGTGGCTAGGACATTTGGTCATAATTGTTTATGCTTAGAGTGATCTTAACCATTATATTATGGGGTTGTTTCGAAGTTGATATACATCTTGAATCAACTTTGTATATATTCCATCTTTGCACACATACACGAGTTTATATGGATGTTTTACATCTCTTGCATAATTGAGTTTGGTTAGACGTTCTTATCTCAATTTTGTCATCTATGCGTAAGTAGACATAAGGAGGAAGTGTGCATGTAAGAACTGTTTACCGTAAGTTATATGACAAATATAGCACCCAGCCGTGGAAGGATGACAATGGGAGTTAAAAGTACCTGTCGCATCCCATCACCTACTGGCTGCGACCTCATTTATATCTGCCATATGTTTAACCTGCCGCAGTCTCTCACATGCAGTGTGATGCCTATACGTTACAGGGTGCGGGCCCAGTTTTCTCACCTAGCAGGCCGAGCCCCCTTTCACCCGCAATAGCAATACAACATCTACACCTATAAATAGAGGTCCACACCCTGAGATAAAGGGCGGGTTTTCATTCCTCATCCATCCCCCGAGTTTAATTCTTACACCAATACTTAGCTCAGAGCTGATTATTCTCTCTACGACGCTTGGCATAGCTTGGGGGATATTCTCCGACATCAAAGTTATTGCCCTGACATCCCTGGAGTCTTCATATTCAAGTATTATCTTCTATTCTCATGCTTGTATGCCTCTTTAAGCCTAACTACTATGTACCAAACAATGCATATAATGAGAGTGTGGCACCAAAGAGGATGTAGGCTCATTTTAATAGCCGAGCCACTCTATATCTTGTCTTTTATCTCTCTTTACTTGATTTATCTTCTCATTACATATCTTACACTCGACTTGCTGGTACGAGAACGACATGTGGACGATCTCTTATCAACCATCTTGTGCCGTCTGTGGGAAGAGAGGTATTTCAATCTTCTTTCTCTATGTTTTGAGTTCTTAAACACCTTATTTTATTCATGAGGATCCTTTGGGTTATCATCCCATGGGTGAATTTTGGTTATTGAGCTCAACTTTGTATTTACACTCTCAAATGGGTATTGCATATATTCAGATCTATTCATGGGTCTCCTTTTTATGACCTTGGATCTATTTTACATATTTCACCTAGATAACACTGAAAAGCATGATGGGCTTTAGCCCCATAAAGGTGGGTGATTAGGGAAGAGTTACATTTACTTATTTTCGATGTTCTTTACTCGTGATATATGGTTTATCATTAGAGTTATGCCATTTTGTGCACTAAGAGATAATTCTGCCTTGGATAAACCCTAGTAGGTATGCTCTCCACGTGTATCGGGAGAAAAACTCAGAGTTCGGGTTCCGATTCTGGGATTGTTCCCTTCATTGCCTAGAGAGGGATACGGACTGGTAGTACAAACGCCACTCTTGCCACAAACACTATTAATGCAGTTGGATTATAGTAGCTTCAAATCAACAGGAAATGGACTTAAGTGGACTCAAGCTTAAGCTTGGTGAATTTTATTCGAGGGCCATGGCATTACACATATGTGCCTTACTAGCCACGACCTCATCAATGAAACCTTATAGCAATTAAAATACAATATTCCAGCTTTATAATTGGTTCATCATATATTATATAATTGCTCACTTCTGCTAGTTTTGTCTTAGATTATATATTTTATAAAGACTAACAAAGTAGAAAAAGGAGGGAGAATCCAACCAGAATGCAGATATAAAGGATGAGATTATGCAATAGTAGACTCACCTCAATCATCTCTACAACAACCATTCCTCACTTCAAACCTATGTCAACTTTTTTACCCAGAGAGCTCTCATGTTAGGGGCCGTAGCCTCACCAAATATGGGTGCGGTGCCCAGAATTACTGCTGCAACAATCACTGTCGCGTCCATAGAGGCACCAGCCGTAGAGGAAGGCAACAAGAAGTAGAAAAGGAAAGTGGAGAAGGAAGAAGGGGTCTTTGAGTCCTACACCCCATAGGGCTTCCAGATTGAGGACATCTTCGAATTCATCAAGGAAGATAAGCTGCTAAAATGGCCAGAGAAGCTGAGGGCTCCACCCCACAAGAGGGATAAATCCAAGTGGTGCAAACTTCAGCAAGACCATGGCCACAACACTGAGAAGTGCTATGCCCTAAAAGATGAGATTAAGAGGCTCATAAGGCAGGTAATGCTGTAGCGGTTCCTTAGGGATGCCTAAGGGATGTAGCCTAGTCTAACAGGCTACATTCCCCCTTTTATGCCAATATTCATGTTTCATCTATTTATGTTCTTAGTGAAAACTCTTTCTAAGTAGTTCCATTTTAATTTGTATTTAACTAGCATAGTCTTGAATATGTGAATGAATATATGAAATTAAGCTCACTTTATAGTGCCGTATTTTGATTTCTCGATTATTTGAAATGTCATCTTATAAAAGACCTTTTATCTTAAACATATCCCATATGGAGACATCTTATTATATCGGGAATGATTATATTGGATGGGCACAAAATGCCCACCATGACGCCAAGATGTATGATGACATACGATAATTATAAAGGGAAAAAGCAACTAGCAGGAGCAACTCTCAAAATTGTCTTACAACGCCGCTCATAGCGCAAGAACATATTCTTATATTCGCAAGGCCAACTATCTCTCGGTATAATTTTGTTAGCATCATTAGCCATAGGGGCGAACAATGCCGGTTACATTAGCCACGGGGGCGACCAATGCCCGTTACATTAGTTGTGGGTGGCTTAGTAACATAACCCAACTTGGGAAGGCTTAAAAGTGTCTCGCACATTATCTTGGGGAAGCTTCATAATACCTAGCCCGTAGGGGCCTGATAATAACCAGATCAAAGCGACTAAAGGATGTTGTCATTGACATCTTGAATCTACAGAAGGAAGTTGGCCTCAGCCTAGTAAGCTGTCATTAATTTCTTGACAAAGGCCTGAAAGGCGCCGTAGCCCTATATATGTGGCTGCAGCCATCAAGTGGTCATTCATTTAGAAGATGCAGCAGATCATTTATTAGTAAAATGCCACGGCTGGGTTGCAAACCAGTTGTAACCTCTAAAATGCAATATCAAGACAAAAAAATGAAAAAATTGAAGATGTTAAGCCGTAGTCCCAAAGTGATTTTCTTGTGGCACCGCGGCTTGGATGATGACAACCACATGGAGTGAAAATTTGAAAAAATTAACACCCAAACATGCCATAACCTATTGGGAGGAACCAACGGTAAAGTGCAGTCGCGGTCCTATACTACATTCAAGTCTTAGTTATTGAAGAAGAACATTTACAAATCATTCAATCATTCAATCAACAATGCCAATACCAAAGCAAAGAATATAGGAGAAAGTAAAGGAGCAATTAAAAGAGTTCCCCCTGTAAGAAATAGTTATACATTCAAGCAATGAAAAATCATCAATTCAAGTATTAAAGAATTAGAGGAATAAGGTATGCAAATGATGTGCAGAAACTATAGATTTTCAAAAGAGGTCGCAGCCTTGATAATAAGGTTCGCAGAAACTTAAAAGGGAAGCAATCCTATATGTCAATCGAAATAAAAAATACAAGTTGAAAGAGGGATGAAGTGAAGGCAAATTGAAAGGTCAAGGGCTAAGGCCTTGGCAAAAGACTAAAGTGTTGTTGTTATACGGACAAAAGGCTGCAACCTTGAATATCAGAAAAGTTACAAGGTTTAATAGGAACGCAGCCCAATGTTCAGAATTTAAACAAAAAGGACTAAGAGGCCTCATTATCTTCCTCATTTCCCTCTTCATCATATGCAGCAGTCTCAGAGCTATCGCGGCCTCTGCCTCAGCCCTTAGTTTGGCTATCTCCTCAGTTGCAGCCTTTATCTCAGGCACACATTGCAAATATTTAGCATCATCAAGTCCCTAGGGAAAGAATTGTATATTTAGATTCTGGATAGTTTTTTATAACTCTGTACTTGATCTCTTGAAAGCCACGGATGTAAGATCAACGGTTGGTGAGGTAGAATTCCCTAGAGCCTTTGAATGAGTCCATAAATTTTTTAATGGCTTGTTAAAGTGTCAAGGCGTTATCTTCCTCCATTTTTTTATGGCTGTAGCATGGGCCTCAGCATCATTGGCAGTCTTACTCTTCAGCTCGTCGAACTTCCTCTGGAGGAGTTCAAGTTTTCTATTTGATGAGGTTGCAGCCTCAGCAGCCTCAACGTCTTGAGCTTGAGCAATTTCCAAAGAGTCTTTAGCCTGTTTGAAGCTATCCTCAGTATCCTTCTTGGCATCTTCTCTGACTTAAAACCTTCTTGTCTGCATGCATCTTATAAGCCTTAAGTGCCACAGTAGAGGACTGCTTCCTAGCTTAAAAGGAAGCATCCCTGGCATTCTCCAGGTTGGCGGAGTGCACCCTCCCCGCCACATCTTTCAGCTTATAGAGGGCTTCGTACTTTCGCTTTTGGGACATCACAACCACCGTGGCCTGAAAGGAGATAGAGTTTTAGAAGAAAAATATGAAGTATAAAAAAGGTATTAAAAAGGTAAATTTTCACTTACCCTCAGTAGGCTGTGGAGGGCGTAATTGAAGAAAACGTTGGAACCCCCAATTTTAAAAATTGCTTTTTAATTAAATATTAATTTCCTAAAATGCGGAATAGGATGGTTCAACATAACACACACAACCTTCAAATTTTAATTTCCTTCAAATTAAAATTAAACTCAACTAAAGTGAAATAAAATTAATCCAACGTAAATATTCACTTAAACAAATTTAATTTAATTCCAAGTCTTAAAATTTGCCTAGCAAGATTAATTCATTTTACTATATAGGACAAATCAAATTCTATCAATTAAATTATCTAGACTTGAATTAAATTAACTTAAACTTCACCCAAACTTACTTTAAGCACCAAATTATACTAGTGTGATAATTAGACCAATTTTATCTTGAATTATCCTAAGCATGCCTTCAAAGTGATTTTTGCAAGATAAAGATAAACCAATCACACTACGCGCACATGTACGAGAAAAATCCAAATGAGAAAAACCTTGGACGACCCTACCCTTAAGTCCACTAAGTATGGTTTTATGATTACATGACAGATGAATTACTACACACGACTTGAATCCGTCCAAGCCTTGACGCGTCTTCTTGTAACTAACTCCACCTAGTCAACAATTCCAGACTGCACTGGAATCTTGGAATCCACTAATGAGGTTTTTTTTCTTCGTCAACCCACACCTGAAGCCTTTCTTCAAGTGGGAACACCGTAACACGCAAATAAACTCCTTTTCGGGTGGAGAAGAATCCAAACTCTCTTCTTTAATGGTGTAGAGATGAACCAAATGTGCCAAACCAAACTCCAAGAAATATATATATATATATATATATATATATATATATATATATATATATATATATATATATATATATATATGGTAACTTGGAATTTAAACAAAACTCAATGGGCGTAAGTGTTTTTGGAAGATATTAAGTCATAGAAATCAAACACTCACACATGAACTTTTTGGGTAAGCATTTTGCTCTCTCGAGAATGAAAAATTCTTAAAAAGTTACTTAGAAAAGTCTTGTTCCTGCACATAATATGGCTGGTGTGACACCCCGACTAATCCAATACCGGGTAGCTACTCCTTTATTCAAATTAATACAAAATGTCAAGTTGGATCAGTTCATAGCATCACTGTCGAAAATGTTTTAGAATTTACAAGCCACCTAATATTTAAAAAGTGAGTGTCCATTTTAATCAAATTCTAGTAATATACAACCAATTTAATTTACGAAATACTAATGCAACAACCACCACATAATCACAATAGAATAATCATGGAATTACAATAAATCTAGAGGAATACCCCTCTCAATAATCTGAATGTTGAATACAACCAAATGCAAAGTCTGAATCACTAATTAATTAAATCCAATACTAAAATAAAACTGAATAATTAAGATGTCTCAAAGGAAAAAGGGGAAACATGCCCTACAGATAAATGAGTCTGAAATGGAATCAAAATGAAAAGTGGAGGCATCTATAATTCAAGGTCCTGTAACATCCACAGAAGCTACAACACGTCCCTAGTATGGAATTTTCTAAGCTTGATGTCCTTGTGGCTGGGCACCTAAAAGATTTTACAAGAAAAATAGATTTGAAAGCAAACGGGTCAGAGCCCGATTGTGAAAATAGTTTAAAATACAGCAAGTGTTTAATATCATTAAACATAGAATATAAAATGCATGATAGTGCGTGCACTGACATGAGTTCCTCACCTCTCAAATAAGTGTGCACTCCTACGTACCCGTACCCATTATAGTTATTCCACTAACTAACTAGTCTAATACAATATCTGAGTTTAGTATACTATTCGTAGTTTAATTCACGGTATTTTAATATAAACATAGAGTTTTACCTTCATTCCTCAGGATTAGTTGCAATAATTAATAAGAGTTTTCCCATTTTTAACTCTACAAAAGATGTTACATTAATTCACATTTGTACTTATATAAACAGTTCATTTCAGTATTCCAATATATCATTCTCATCATAAATATACAATAATGGCACCCCTAGATTAAGCTGCGGTGCACACATACTCTGCTATAAAATCCCCGTACATCACGTACATAAGGATCACATATTCCGAATCTCTCAGGAACCGTTTTGATAAGTAACAATCACACACAATGGAGGCGAACATAGTTCACATCACATGGGTCACGCACATACATACACTCCCATGATCAGCAGACCTATTAACTCCTCAATAAGTCATTCTCTGACCTATGTACTCAAGGTACCAATCTAAATCCCCCTGTAGGCACAGAAAGATTAGATGGCCATGATCGTACGCCAACCTCCCGTGATAGCAAGTATGGTAGGTATGTTATACACAGATAACCACATATACTAAGCGTTCACACATCTATGATATCTTACAATATCAATTGAGGTATATTTTACATTCCTATATCGTCAATAAATGTTACACGTTTACAAATCCCCGAATAATATACATCAAAAGTTATCAACCCTTCTCACGTCGTAATTTTAGGTACTTACTTCCTAACCCATAAATGTCATCCGGTTTACTACAAAATTCTAAGTTTCAATCCTCAACGTACTCCAATCTCACAACTATACCCACTAGTCAACAAGGGAAGGTTAACACTCGATTAAAATAAGTCTACTTGAAGTTCGAAATAAAATCAGGCCTAAAAGGCCATTTTGTCAACTCGTTCGAACGAGGTTTTTCGAACGAGTGTCATTCGAACAAAGTCTTCGAATGAACTCGTTAGAAGGGATACTTTCATCTCGTTAGAATCTCGTTCAAACGAGATGGCAGAATACGCCCATAAATTTTCCAACTCGTTTTTCTTCATTTTTCTCTTCTCTAATTCCATTCTAAAATCATCCCAATAACGTTGTAATGTTTTTAAACTACTCTGAGTACTCCTAGGTCTCTTCTTAACATATTTTTGGGGTCAAATCCTCCTAATCAACATGCAATTATCATAAATCCCCAAATTTGACCCCAAACCCTATGAACATGAACACAAAATTTTATTGTACCTAAATACTCATCATAAATCCACTTTTAAATCATCCAAGTTAAGTTTTAGGGTACCAATTTCGTCCAAAATCCTTCTACATGCAACTCCTAACCAAAATTAAGAGTTTCTACGACAATCCCATTGGGTTTTCACCAAAACTTTCAAAGCATAAGGTTTCTACACTAAACATGGAGGAAATATTCATTGCAATTAATGAAATCAAATCACTTGCCGTAAATCCGATGTTCTGATTCGTTGTTGATGATCAAGGTTGGCTTTCTCTCTTCTTTCCGGTCACAATTTCCTTTCAAAATGCTGGTGATGGAAGATGGTTTGGTGGAACCTCTTTTAACTTCTCTCTAACTCCTCTCAAAACTCCCGTAGCCCACTCTCTTGCCTTTTGCTGGTAATGGCCTTAGTGGCCTCTTTAAAAATATAAAAATAAAATCTAAAATTCGTGGGTTTTAATTTCTCAATTTTTAAAATTACCAAAATACCCTTTTAGATTGCCGGTTTGGCCTAAAAATGCCCTGGGACCCAAACTAAACGCCCGGCTAATGTTTTCTGACTATTTCGACCCTTCCGGACGTGTTAGCGCACTCAAAATGATCATTCTTGTTGATAAGAATATAATTTACTTTTTAATTTTAAATAAATTCATTCCTGACGCGACTGACACGCGCGTTCCAACTAAATTTTCCAAATTGTCGTATTTCTGCCTCTTGACAATTTAAATATTTTCAATACTCATATATTACCATATATACTTAGAAATATTCAATTTTAACATCATAATCAAATACCAACTCACATCTCGCTAGTATTTATATCCGGATTAATTCCCAATTAATTCTCATTTAATTCAATTAATCCCTTAAATACAAATCAATAAAATTACGGGGTATTATATACTTCCCCCCTAATAACAAAATTTCATCCCAAAATTCGAAACTAATGAATACCTGGTAAAAATATCTCTGGATAACATTCGTTCATCTCATCCTCACGCTCCCATGTGGACTCCTCGGCATTATGATGCCGCCATTGCACGCGTAGTAATGGTACTATCTTCGATCTCAGTTTCCGTTCGCTGTGTTCCAGAATTACAATCGGCCCCTCCTCGTAGGAACTATTGGGCTGAAGATCGATGTCCTCTAAAGCAATGTGAGTATGGGCCAAGTCATACCTAAGATATTTCCTTAACGAGTAAATATGGAACACATCATGAATCCTATGCAAGTGCTCCGGTAACCCAGGTCTATACGTAACTGGCCCAATCCTCTCGATGATAGGCAATGGCGCCACATATCTTGGTGCCAGTTTCCCCTTCTTCCCAAAATGCATAATCCCTTTCATAGGATATACTCTGAGTAACACCTGGTCCCCCACCTTGAATTCTCTGAAGAACCTCTTGGCATCAGCATAGCTCTTCTGTCGGTCCTGAGCTACCAGAATACGGCTCCGTATCATCTCTATCCTTGCCAAAGTGTCCTGAATCACTTCCGGCACAAGGAGTTTGTTATCCCCCACCTCTAACTAACATGCTAGGGAACGACAAGGTCTACCATACAACGCCTCGAATGGAGCCATGCCAATGGTGAACTGGTAGGAGTTAATATAAGCAAAGTCCACCAGTGGAAGGTACTGATCCCAACCACCTCCAAAGTCTAGGATGCACATACGCAATATGTCCTCCAACATCTGATTTATTCGCTCTGTTTGCCCATCATTCTGCTGGTGATATGCCGTACTCAGCCATAACTCCGTACCCATTGCTTCTTGGAAACTCTCCCAAAATTATGAAACAAATATCTTATCTTGGTCAGACACGATATTTAGAGGCACCCCATGAAATATCACTATCTCCACAATGAAAATCTGGGCATACTGTCCCGTAGTGTAGTCTGTCCTCACGGGAAAAAAATGAGCAACTTTGGTCAACCTATCCAGAATTACCCATATGGAGTCGTGACCCCTCTGTGACGTAGGTAACCCCGTGATAAAGTCCATGGATATGCTCTCCTATATCCACATCAGAACCTCTAACGGCTATAGAAGTCTTGCCGATTTATGATGGTCCACCTTTACTAGCTGACAAGATGGCGCATTTAGAAACGAACATGGCAATATCACTCTTCATCCCGTTCCACTAGTACTATCGTCTCATGTCTTGGTACATCTTATCCCCACCTGGGTGTACCGTGAATCGCAAGCCGTGCGACTCTGTCATTACCTAGTGTCGCAAGTCTTCCCCTTCCGGAACGACCAGTCTCCCATTGAAGCGTAATCCCCCGTATGAACTAACGGTATAGGATTCGGCTCCCTCTTCTAGTAATCGAACTATTTGCTCCTGACAGAACGAGTCTTTTGCCTGGGCCTTTATCACTCTAGTAATAATCTGAGGTGTAACAGTCATCACAGACATGAATGATCGGGCCACTGTATCCTGGTGTCCCAACTCCTTCTACTTAGCTTTTCACAACTCGGCCACCTCATCTACTGGCCTACGGCTCAACGCGTCTGCTACCACATTAGCCTAATCTAAGTGATATTGGATATCAAACTGATAATCCTTCGTAAACTCAAGCCACCTATGTTGACACATATTTAGTTCCTTCTATGTGAAGAGGTATTGTAGAGACTTGTGGTCTATGAACAATCGAAATTTCTCCCCCAGGAGATAGTGTCTCCAAATCCGAAGAGCAAATACGACTGCCGCTAACTCCAAGTCATGGGTTGGGTAATTCTTCTCATGAGGCTTAAGCTTATGGGAAGCATAAGCTATAGCCTGACTCTCCTGTTGCAGTACACCTCCAAGTCCTTGTAAGGATGCATCGGTGTAGACTAGATACTCAACTCTCGGTCTTGGCAACGCTAACACAGGTGTTGAGGTTAACTTGTCCTTCAACTTATCTAATGCCAACTGACAGGCATCGCTCCAGATGAATGGTACACCTTTGTGAGTCAGATGTGTCAAAGGACCCGCTATCTTTGAGAAACACTGAATAAACCTCCTGTAGTATCCTACTAGGCCCAAGAAACTACGGATCTTAGTTGGTGTCATGGGATGTCCCCACTCCCTCACCGCAGATACCTTCCCCAGATCAACAGATATCCCCCGGTTTGAAATGATATGCCCCCAAAACTGAACCTCCTTCAACCAAAACCCACATTTCTCGTACTTTGCATAAAGCTCGTTCTGACGCAGTGTCTGCAAAACCTACCTCAAATGTTCAACGCGTTCCTCCTCTGTCTGGGAGTAAACTAGAATGTCATCAATGAAGACAATGATGAACTGGTCTAGGAACTCTCTGAATATCCTATTCATCAAATCCATAAACACGACTGGGGCATTGGTCAAGACAAAAGGCATAACCCTAAACTCATAGGAACCATATCTCATCAAGAAAGCAGTCTTCGAGACATCCTGTTCCCTGATACGCAACTGATGGTATCCCGATCGCAAGTCAATCTTTGAGCAGAAGGAAGCTCCTCTCAACTGGTCGAATAAGTCATCGATTCGAGGAAACATATACTTATTCCATATCGTGACTTTATTCAACTCCCGATAATCTACACACAACCTCAACGATCCATCCCTCTTCTTTACGAACCGCGCAGGGGCACCCCACGGTGAAGTACTCCTTCGGATAAACCCCTGACCCAACCACTACTCTATCTGATCCCTTCTCATCTCCGCTGGAGCCATACGGTAAGGTGCGCGGGAAATTAGCCGAGTGCCTGACGTCAAATCGATAATAAAATCTATCTCTCTACTAGGAGGTAATCTAGGTATGTCCTAAAATACATCAGCAGAATCCCTAACAACTGGAATCGAATCGAGTGGTAATACCACTTCCTTAGAGGTCTCCTCCTCTATATAGTATAAGCGAGTGGACGATCCTCCCTCAGGGCGAGGCATCACCACTAAAAACATCTCCTGCCCGGGTATGGCAAAAATGATACTCCTACTGAAACAATTAATCATGGCTCAGTATGCAACTAACCAATCCATACCAATAATCGCATCGTACTCAGTCATCTCTAATACTAACATATCAGCAGGTAAAGTAAATCTCCCGATCTCTATACCGACACCTCTACAAATAAGAGAAATCACAGAACCCCTACTCAACGGTGAATCTATGCAAGTAATCGTGATCTCTGCAGTGTCTAACAACCCCAATGTGCGTGCAAATCTCATGTCAATAAAATAGTGTGTGGCCCCCGTATCAAATAAAATACGCCCCATAGTCCCCTGAATAGAGAACATACCCTCAATAGAAGGTGGATCTTGTGGGACTGCGACCTTCTCGAGTTGATAAACTCGCCCATACTGAAGCTATCCCTGCTAGAATGGGACTGCTGGGATGGGTGGCAAAGCTGGCATCTGTGGTGGTGTTGGGAGGGCGACAGGAAATATAGGTCTCTAGGGCTCGTGTCGAGCACCTTGCTGCTGCTGTGAGGCCCTTCCCCTATCAGGACACTCCTGGCGCTTGTGGCCAATTTTTGCACAATTGAAACACTTCCCCAAAAAATTCCCCCCTCTCGAACCCTGCTGCCCACGGACCTGGTGGCCGTTGCCATTCCTCCCCTGGCCGTGCTGGCCCTGATGAAACTGCTGCTGTTGGCCATACTGGCCCTGATGGACGTGCTGACCTTGCTGGCCCTGACGAAAACCTCCCTGACCATTTCTGAAACCCCCAGATTTAAACCTCTTAAAATCCCCCTACTGGGAACCCTAATCACCCTGCCTGTGCTAACCCTGAGCTAATTGTGCCCCGCCGACACCATTTCCCTCTGTCCTGCCCTGATGGCTGGACTCTCCTGGTCACTTACCCTCTGACAAGTGAAAGCGGTGGTCCTGGCAGTGAAGCAGTGCTGCGTTAACAACATCAGAATAAGTGGCCAACGAGAGATTACCCAACAAGTGCTGACGGATCCTCCAAGTCAACCCATCCATGAAATTTGTATCTTTTTCTCCTCTGTCGGAATCTCATCGGGAACGATGTTCAAGAGATTAGTAAACTCGGTCTCATATTCTGCCACGGTCTTCCCCTCCTTCTTGAGGTTCATTAACTTCCTCTTGATTTCGGTGTGAACAGCTGATGGAAAATACTTGCGGTCGAACCTCACCCAGAACTCCTGAATAGAAAGGATGTCTCTTTCCTTCGTGGTGGTAATGGACTCCAAGCACTGCAACGCTGATCCTACTAGCTTAAAAGTAGCCAGTATCTATTTCTGTACATTCGTTCACTCGTACATCCTCAAGTTTCTTTGGATATCCTTCTTCCACTGACTGGACACAACGACGTCGGGGCTACTTGCATACTCCGGAGGGTGTGGTTTCTGAAAAGCATCATGAACACGTTCCCAAGTAGACGGGAATGCATGTGCCTGTACTGGCGCTACTACCAGCGCCTGAGGTGGTGCCTGCTGCACAACTGCTAAAGCGGCATTTATCGCTTGGGTTACAATAGCGGCAACCTCTTTGATATTCATGGAGCCCTGAACTGGTGCAGGCTGTGGCTCGGGCTAAGCAAACTTGGGAATTCGCTGTGCACATCGTGGAGGCATCTGAAATGAGAGTAAAGTCTTATAAGTTCACAGTTATTATCTCAAAATAGCTGAAGTGCGAAACATACACAATAGAGTACAACAATCCTAAAATATAGGGCTCTATATCAAATAAAGCTACGCGGAAACATAACAAGCCGTACAGATCCTAAGGACACTAGAACCCGATGCTCTGATACCACCTGTGACACCCTGACTAATTAAATACCGGGTAGCTACTCCTTTATTCAAATTAATACAAACTGTCAAGATGGTTCAGTTCATAGCATCACCGTCGAAAATGTTTTAGAATTTACTAGCCACCTAATATTTAAAAAGTGAGTTGTCAATTTTAATCAAATCCGAGTAATATACAACTAATTTAATTTATGAAATACTAATACAACCACCACCACACAATCGCAATAGAATAATCATGGAATAACAATAAATCTAGAGGAATACTCCTCTCAATAATCCGAATGTTGAATACAACCAAATGCAAAATTGAATAATTAAGATGTCTCAAAGGAAAAAGGGGCAAAATGCCCTACAGATAAGTGAGTCTGAAATGGAATCAAAATGAAAAGTGGAGGCATCTCTAATTCAAGGTCCTGTAATTTCCACAGCAGCTACAACACGTCCCTAGTATGGATTTTCTAAGCTTGATGTCCTTGTGGCCAGGCATCTAAAAGATTTTATAAGAAAAATAGATTTGAAAGCAAACGGGTCAGATCCCGGTTGTGAAAACAGTTTAAAATACAACAAGTGTTTAATATCATTAAACAGAGAATATAAAATACATGATACTGCGTGCACTCACATGAGTTCCTCACCTCTCAACTAAGTGTGCACTCCTACGTATCCGTACCCATTCTAGTTATTCCACTAACTAACTAGTCTAATACAATATCTGAGTTTACTATACTATTCGTAGTTTAATTCCCGACATTTTAATATAAGCATAGAGTTTTACCTTCATTCCTCAAGATTAATTGCAATAATTACTATGAGTTTTCCCATTTTTAACTCTACAAAAGATATTACATTAATTCACATTTGTAATTATATAAACAGTTCATTTCAGTATTCCAATATATCATTCTCATCATAAATATACAATAATGGCACCCCTAGACTAAGCTGCGGTGCACACATACTCTGCTATCAAATTTCGGTACATCACGTACATAAGGATCACGTATTCCGAATCTCTCAGGAACCGTTTTAATAAGTAATAATCACACACAATTGAGGCGAACATAGTTCACATCACATGGGTCACGCACATACCTACGCTCCCATGATCAGCAGACCTATTAACTCCTCAATAAGTCATTCTCTGACCTATGTCCTCGAGGTACCAATCTAAATCCCCCCGTAGGCACAAAAAGATTAGATGGACCTGATTGTACGCCAACCTCCCGTGATAGCAAGTATGGTAGGTATGTTATACACAGATAACCACATATAGTAAGAATTCACACATCTTAGATATCTTATAATATCAATAGAGGTATATTTTACATTCCTATATTGTCATTAAATGTTACACGTTTACAAATCCCCGAATAATATACATCAAAAGTTGTCAACCCTTCTCACGTCGTAATTTTAGGTACTTATTTCCTAACCCATAAATGTCATCCGGTTTACTACAAAATTCTAAGTTTTAATCCTTAAAGTACTCCAATATCACAACTATACCCACTAGTAAACAAGGGAAGGTCAACACTCGATTAAAATAAGTCTACTGGAAGTTCGAAATAAAATCGGGCCTAAAAGGCCATTCTGTCAACTCGTTAGAAATCTCGTTCGAACGAGGTTGTTGGAACGAGTGTCGTTCGAACGAAGTCTTTGAATGAACTCGTTAGAAGGGATATTGTCATCTCGTTAGAATCTCATTCAAACGAGGTCGTTCGAACAACCTAGGCAGGTCTTCTAATGAGATAGCAGAATACGCCCAGAAATTTTCCAACTCTTTTTTCTTCATTTTTCTCTTCTCTAATTCCATTCTAAAATCGTCCCAATAACATTTTAATGTTTTTAAACTACTCTGAGTACTCCTAGGTCTCTTATTAACATATTTTCGGGGTTAAATCCTCCAAATCAACATGCAATTATCATAAATTCCCAAATTTTACCTCAAACCCTATGAACATGAATACATAATTTTATTGTACCTAAATACTCATCATAAATCCGTTTTTAAATCATCCAAGTTAAGTTTTAGGGTACCAATTTCGTCCAAAATCCTTCTACATGTAATTCCTAACCAAACTTAAGAGTTTCTACAACAATCCCATTGGGTTTTCACCAAAATTTTCAAAGCATAAGGTTTCTACACTAAACATAGAGGAAATATTCATTGCAATTAATAACATCAAATCACTAGCCTTAAATTCGATGTTCTGATTCATTGTTGATGATCAAGGTTGGCTTTCTCTCTTCATTTTGGTCACAATTTCCTTTCAAAATGCTGGTGATGGAAGATGGTTTAGTGGAACCTCTTTTAACTTCTCCGTAACTCCTCTCAAAACTCCCGTAGCCCACTCTCTTGCCTTTTGCTGGTAATGGCCTTAGTGGCCTCTTTGAAAATATAAAAATAAACTCTAAAATTCGTGGGTTTTAATTTCTCAATTTTTAAAATTACCAAAATACCCTTCTAGGTTGCCGGTTTGGCCTAAAAATGCCCTGGGACCCAAACTAAACGCCCGGCTAATGTTTTCTAACTATTTCGACCCTTCCGGACGTGTTGGCGCACTCAAAATAATCATTCTTGTTGATAAGAATATAATTTACTTTTTAATTTTAAATAAATTCATTCCTGACGCGACTGACACGCGTGTTCCAACTAAATTTCCCAAATTGTCGTATTTCTGCCTCTTGACAATTTAAATATTTTCAATACTCATATATTACCATATATACTCAGAAATATTCAATTTTAACATCATAATCAAGTACCAACTCACATCTTGCTAGTATTTATATCGGGATTAATTCCCAATTAATTCTCATTTAATTCAATTAATCCCTTAAATACAAATCAATAAAATTACGGGGTATTACAGCTGGTAAAAGTTAGTGGAACAAGTCGAAAACATGGGTGGTTAAAAATGAAAACTGTCAAAAATTTAGCTGTCCCACCAAAGTCGTTCGAACGACTTTCCCACATCGTTCAAACAAGATTTGAAAGGAAAAATAGGGCAAATCTCGTTGGAAAAACTTGTTCGAACGAGTTCGTTAGAATGAAACATTGAACGAAAAAATAGAGAACAATTGGCAATCTTGTTGGTAACCTCGTTCGAACGACAATTCGAACGAAAAAATAGAAAATCTCATTTTTCAATATTAAGCTAAAAAACTTTTAAACAATGTTCTAAAATATTTTCTGAAAATAAAAAATCATTTTAGATTAGAATTACACCCACAAAATATTCCAAGTCTCCTATATATATTAAATGGATTCATACCTTTTGGAGACAATGGAATCCTCAACTTGATGACGTAGAAATGAGGCACTAGAAACTCGTCAATGATGAAGCTTTAAAATCTGGGCTGCTGAATCTTCAACAAAATCGTCATAGGCTTGGATGAATAGACTATACACTCTATCCTATGACTTAAATTATTTTGTTCAGAATTGAGCCAACACTACATAAGACTCAATTGGAAATTTGTGTCCTTACAAATCCCCCCTTTGGTTATTCCGGGACAAAACCAAACCAAAAATCCTAAAGGGACGTGTCTAGACACACATCCCACCCAAAAAGTAAAATAGTACAGACGCTGACTCAACCCAAGGATGCTTTGCCACTTTAGATAATTGCCGCTGAAAAGGAATAAATCATGCACACTTAAGCAAACCATTAAACGCGTAGGTAATATGAAATATTAAATGCAATTTAAATAAATGCTCCCCTTACATTAATTCTCTCCCTTTATCAAATAATGACCTACTTAAAGGTGACGTCTCCCACTAAGTTAGATCTCCTAAACTAAAGGTTTAGATACCATTTCTCCCCCTTTTTGTTCAGGAATAGACAAGGGATGAAGAATTAAAACAACACTTATTTCTCCCTTTAATTAAAGCAATACCATTTCTCCCCCTTAAATCGAAACAAGGGATACAAAATATGGGAAACAAGTAAAGACATGATGGTGCATAAAGTGATAAGAATGTTTAAGTATATGGGCAACATTAAAAGATTACAAGTTCACAACAAGGGTAAATAGATACCAACTTATGATGCGATGAAAATGATACCAACTAAAAAGTATTTAACATAGGCATGGGATATCAACCAAAATTCACAACAAGATAGATACCAATTATGAATTAAAATCAAGAATGGATTAGCTAACATGGAAAAGACTCAAAACAAACAACATATCATATATATGAATACACCATAGATACAAAATAAGCATACGCACACATATATAGATATAAGCACACAAATGACACAAAATAAAATAACATGAGTTTTTCACACTCTTAGAGCATAAATGTGTCATATGAAAATGGAAGTGACGGGGTGTGAACTGGATACCAATGAATTAAAGCCCAATCACTTTAACATATTCTTAGAGTTCTCATTTGATTGCAAAACCTAATCAACTAAGATTTAGCCTTATGTGACAAGAAAAAGTGAAATCTATGAACAACCAAACACAATGCATACAAGCCTAGCATATTAATGATTCTACAAACCAATAAAGTTATGATAAGATAGCGCAACTAGGATACAAAGTCATTGTGCAAAACCGTTGATATACCATCCAAACTCCCTCAAAATATGCATATAATACTTTTGAATGAATATATCAAACTTAATAAAATAGGCCCTGGCAAATATTTTTCTTTTAACACCATATTTTTCTTTTCGGCCTTTGGACCACGTTTTTCTTTTAGGTCCATTCCAAATGGTGGCTTACTCGTAAAGGATAATATTTCCTTTCGGATCCATTCCCCGTGAACATTCATATATCATTTTTTTTATCACACTAATCTCACATGAAACGGAATTAACATACACAAATCCTCCTAGGTCAAAAGATATGTAGATAACTAGATTGGTAGGAGAACACCTCACAAAGCTCAAATATGCATGTGAAGTTAAAATTTCAAATGAGTTCGTGCATGTGTGTGAGAAGGAATATAAAAGCGAATCCATTAAGCATGTAAAACTTAAACTACTCCATGTAACCATGACAAAGAACATTTTAAGGATTGAAAATTTTAACCAAAAGTTCTAGCCACGTCGAAGAGAAAAGAAGTATTCTACACAAACGTATGCCACAAAAGGTGTGTCAAACTAAAATACACACAAAAAAATGTTTTTGAGTTTTTGAATTTTTTTTAACCAAACATACAAAAATATATACTAAAAAAAATCATTTTGTATTTTTCATTAAGCCTAAATTACTCATAAGGTAAAACACAAATGATAAACAAATTTTTTTTGTATTTTTCATTTAATGAAAACAAAAATGAAAAGAATATAGTACAAAAGATATAAACAAATCGTAATTTTAGCATGTGATTAATCATGGAGCATAGACTACAAAATGACAAACAAGCATACAACTAGCATGGACTTATAGCATGAAAAAAAACTAGAGTATGAAAAACAAAGCTAACATATTCAACCTTTAGATTTTGCAATGGAGGAAGCATGTGAAAGCAAATGAGAATAAAAAATTCTATTTTGTAAGGCTACCAAGTCGGATATCCTAACACAAACTAGTGAAGAGTGATAATCTCGGGATTCGGGGATCTTAACTACCTTGGTTACCTTACCTTTTAATTTCCTAGAAATTCTTTTAAGATCAAAACAAAATTTTCTAAAATGACCCTTTCGACTACAATGTGAACAAGTAAAGACACCTCGAAAAGTAGTACCCAATGATTGACCTCTAGAAGTGTTCCTAGGTGATTCTCTCAAAAAATTGAGTTTGCCTTTATTAGTGGAATCATTACAAGAGTCAAAGCCTAAACCACAAGTGTCATTTTTTACTTGGACGGTTCCTAATATTTTATCTAATTTAGCGGACCGGCATTCCAAATTAAATTTGACCTCACTAGAGTCTCTCAATTTTTCTTCCAACTCTAAAATTCTAGAGTCTAATAAAGCATTTCTCTCTTCAAACACCAGAAGCTCATTTTTCATTGACTCCATCAAACCTCTAAGGTTGTCTCTCGTGCCTTCTACATATTCAAGATTCTCTCGAATAGCTCTCTCACGTGTCCTAAGGTCTTCCACTAAGGCAGTCTCTTCAATGATCTTGACACATTCCTTAAAACTAGCTTTTAACTTCAAACTTTATCTTTTATATTTAATAGATTCTTCATATAATTCTCTAAATGCAAATTGAAGTTCACTCTCATCAACCTCTTCATCACTTTCACTTTCTCTCTCTTCTCCACTCTCACAACCATCATGTTTTGGGGATTCACAAATAAAGGCCTTAGAAGGGTCACGTAAATGTATATCTTCATGTGAAGATTCATTATTAGTGCTCACATGACTTTCCAATAATGCAGTAAAGTTGTACTCAATGGGGGAATCGGGTCCCTCTTCCTTTTTACTTTCATCACTAAGGGTGGCATTATAGGAAATTGGTTGTTTGTCTTCTCTCCTTAGTTTAGTGGGGCACTCTCTCACCCAATGGCCATAACCCTCACAACCATAACACCTATTTGACTTGTCCCTATTAAGATTTTCATTATATGTTTTAGGGATCTTTTCATCTTTGTCATGCTTAAATTTTTTAAATTTCTTATAATCATTTTTAAAATTATCTTTGTTAAATTTAAGAAATTTTTGAAATTTTCTCGCAAACATAGCCATGTCCTCCGAGTCACTATCACTCTTATCAACCACAACTTGCTTTTTCTCCTTTCAGGCTTCCAAAGCGATGCCCTTATCTATTTTCTTTTCATTTTTGGAGGGGAACATATCTAGTTCATAGGTTTGAAAATCACCTACTAATTCCTCAAGTTTGGTAGCGTGCAAGGTGGGTAAATAAGTTAAAATAGTCACTTTAGGGATAAACCTATCACGTAGGAACCTTAAAATTTTCTTTACTACACGGTCGTCGGGTATTTTTCTCTCCCAACTTAAAAGATGAATTAACTATATCGAAAAGTCTAGCATAAAATTCATCAAATGTTTCATTTTCTAGCATTTTGATGGTTTCAAATTGAGTGGTGAGGTTTTGGAGTTTAGAAGCCTTAACGATACTAGTTACCTCGTCAGTGAGTTGTAATATATCCCAAGCTTCCTTAGCAGTTTCACAAGTCATGATACGACGAAATTCATCCGATGTAACCGCACTAAACAAGGCATTTAGTCCCCGGGAATTAAAATTGGCTTGTTTAAATTCATTCTCACTCCATCTATCTACGAGTTTGGGGACATGCCCATTTTCTACCAAACATGTGGGCGGGTACCACCCGTCAAAAATTGACAACCAAACCCTCTCATCAATAGACTTTAGTGCCGATTTTATACGCGCTATCCAATACACGTAATTGGAACCATCAAAAATAGGAAATTTAAAAAATGAGGAAAATTCAATTTTAGCAAAAAAAAATTCTAAAAACGACCTTAACGTAATAAATTAGCGCTCTGGCTATGATATCAATATGAAGAAAACGTTGGAACCCCTATTTTTAAAAATCACTTTTTAATTAAATATTAATTTCCTAAAATGCGGAATAGGATGGTTCAACACAATGCACACAACCTTCAAATATTAATTTCTTTCAAATTAAAAGTAAACTCAACTAAAGTTAAATAAAATTAATCCAACATAGATATTCACTTAAACAAATTTAATTTAATCCCAAGTCCTATAATTTTCCTA
This sequence comes from Sambucus nigra, assembly GCA_949130495.1. Taxonomy (NCBI): domain Eukaryota; kingdom Viridiplantae; phylum Streptophyta; class Magnoliopsida; order Dipsacales; family Adoxaceae; genus Sambucus; species Sambucus nigra. Next base: position 594,175,792 of record OX422208.1, read on the forward strand.
ATAAGATTAATTCATTTTATTATCTAGGACAAACCAAATTTTATCAATTAAATTATCTAGACTTGAATTAAATTAACTTAAATTTCACAAAAACCTATTTAAGCACCAAAATTTACCAGTGTGATAATTAAACCAATTTTTTTTTAATTATCCTAAGTGATTTTTGCAAGATAAAGATAAACCAGTCACACTACAAGTCAATGTACAAGGAAAACCCAAATGGAAAAAACCTCGGACTGCCTTAGCCTTAATTCCACTAAGTACGGTTATATGATTATAAGACAGATGACTTACTACACACGACTTGACTCCGTCCAAGCCTTGACGCGTCTTCTTGTAACTACCTCCGCCTAGTCGACAATCCTGAACTCCACCGGAATCTTGGAATCCACCAATGAGGCTTTTGGTCTCCGTCAACCCTCACACAAAGCTTTTCCTCAAGTGGGAACACCGCAACATGCAAACAAACTTTTTTTGGGTAGAGAAGAACCCAAGCTCTCTTCTTTAATAGTATAGAGATGAACCAAAGGTGCCAAACCAAACTCCAAGCAAGATATAATTATATATATATATATATATATATATATGGGAACTTGGAAGTTAAACAAAACTCAATGGGTGTAAGTGTTTTTGGAAGATATTAAGTCATAGAAAAAATCACTCACACACGAACTTTTTGGGTAAGTATTTTGCTCTCTAGAGAACGAAAAATCTCAAAAAATTACTTAGAAATCTCTTGTTCCCGCACATAATATGGCTGGTAAAAGTTAGTGGAATAAGTGGGAAACATGGGTGATTAAAAATGAAAACTGCCAAAAATTTAGCTGTCATGCCAAAGTCATTCGAACAACTTTCCTAGGTCTTTTGAACGACATCGTTCGAACGAGATTTGAAAGGAAAAAATAGGCAAAAACCGCGTTGGGAAAACGCATTCGAACGAGTTCATTAGAACGAAACATCGAACGAAAAAATAGAGAACAATTGGCAATCTCGTTAGTAACCTCGTTCGAACGAAAAAACAGAAAATCGCATTTTTCAATATTAAGCCCAAAAACTTTTAAACAAAGTTCTAAAATATTTTCTGAAAATAAAAAATCATTTTAGATTAAAATTACACCAATAAAATATTCCAAGCCTCCTATATATATTAAATGCATTTATACCTTTTGGAGACAATGGAATCCTCAACTTTATGACGTAGAAACGAGGCACTAGAAACTCGGCAATAATGAAGCTTCAAAATATGGGGTGCTACATCTTCAACAAACTCGTCATAGGCTTAGATAGATACACTATACACTCTATCCTATGACTCAAATTGTTTTGTTCAAAATTGAGCCAACACTACATAAGGCTCAATTAGAAATTTGTGTCCTTACTGTAATCCTCTAATTCATTATGGTCTTCATCCACGAGATGACCAAGGTCCACGACATCTGTAACCCTCTTCATTTTGTGGACAACCCTCACACTTGTGTCCCAAGAAGACTGGGGGTTGGGCTGCCTAAGCTGAGGTCCCGAACGGCCATCAAGACCAACATTGGGACGACAATGAGGAGGTTCCATGTTGGCATTGATAGCCTTGTTGGAGGAGATAAATTTGAAGTATTGATTAGAGAGGTGCCGCGACTTTCATGCTATTCAGAAGTTGGCATTAACATAGTTGCAGCGAAGTTGGCACCAATGTCATCACCAAATGTACCCTTAGGCCATTATTAGGTAGCAGGGTCTTCAACTGGAGTTGAGGGCACGACATGATCAACTTGATCACCAGTAGGGACTGCAGAAACACATTTGTTCTTGACCCTCTTCCTTTTTCTCTATCTAGCAGCATTATTGTGGATGGATGCATCCTCATCCATCTCCTCAAGTTGAGATGCTAACAGCTCCCTATCAATCTCCTCACCTGAAGAATAAATAAAGCAAGATTAAAATCAAAGTTGGGAGTAGCTGCCGCAGAGTTAAAAATCAAAAGTGAAAAAGTAATACCTTCCACACCCATTACTTTAGGCACAGACTTGTTGGGAAAGAAGCCCGCTTCAAAGATGGAGGTTGAAGTCACTAAGGTGGTGAACTGTTTATCCTTAGTACTTACTGCCATGGCCCTTCTTAAACATGCCAATATTTAAGGGCTGCAGACATTGACCTAAGACCAAATTGCATAAGGGGTTTTATTATGCCGCATCCAAGTATTCCCCATCCCGCGGCCATATACTCAAACAGGTTCTCTCTTCAAGATTGAAGATTGAGGCCCTAGAATGCGAAAGGTTTATTTAAGAACATCATGAACAGTGGTATGTTTCAAATTCTTATACCACTCTAAAACCAACAAATAAAATCTAACACAAGTACATTTCGTGGGTTTGTTTCATATTATGTAACCACATTCGTTTCTTGAGTTAATAATGGAAGATTAAGAGACTAATCCAAGCCAACAGACTTCATTTATTAGTTTAACATGGATGTTAACAACATATTTTATCAATTGAGGGTTGATTCAAATGCAATACTAGTTATCTATTACAACTCGAGCAATTATATTCAAATAAATCAAATTCGTGGTGAAATTAGCAAGATACGAATTCAAATGAGCAATTACATTCAATCACAGTAGTTATTTTGCAAAGTTAGGAGTTCAAATGAGTCATTTACAATCAGAGATTACGAACAGTTGGAAGAATTGAATTATAAATCCATTCAAGAGGTTTTTGATTGAAAAAATTACTTAAAAATGGGTGAAAAATAGTTGCTTAGATTTAAACCGCCCCAGAGCCACCACACACTGCCTTGAAAGGTTGTCGAAATAGTTAAGACAAATAACGGACATAGATTGGCTTTCAATTTATTCTCAAAGGTTTAGAAAATGTAATGAAGTCCATAGTTGGTTTAATTTATATAAGAATGCACGGGAAGGTGAAACGTCGTGTTGAAAATAGCCACCGTAGACACAACATACCTTGGCATGATAATATCAAGACGCAACACCAAATTACTCCTTGGCACTATGCCTTAGGGGCTTATTGATATGACAAATATAGCATCCAGCTGCGGAAGGATGACAATGAGAGTCAAAGGTCCCTTCCGTATCCCATCACCTACTGGCTGCGGCCTCATTTATAGCTTCCATATGTTTAACCTGCCGCTGTCTCTCACATGCAGTGTGCGGCCTATATGTTATAGGGTACGGCCCCAGTTTGCTCACCTAGCAGGTCACAACCCCCTTTCACCCACAACAGCAATTCAACATCTACACTTATAAATAGAGGTCCACACCCCGGGATAAAGGGCGAGTTTTCATTCCTCATCCAACCCCGGGTTAAATTCTTACACCAACACTTAACTCCGAGCTTATTATTCTCTCTACGACGCTTAGCGTAGCTTGGGGGATACTCTCCGGCACATGTATCCGGAGAAAAACTCAATGTCTGGTATCTAATTCTGGGATTGTTCCCTTCACTACCTAGAGAGGGATGCGACTTGGTAGTACAAATGCCACTCTTCCCGCAACCACTATCAGTGCAGTTGGATTACAGTAGCTTCAGATCATCAGGGAATGGAGTCAAGTGGCCTCAAGCTCAACCTTAGTGAATCTCATCGCTGACATCCCGGGTACCAAACAATGCATATAATGAGAGTGTGGCATTAAAGTAGTCGTAGGCTCATTTTTATAGCCGAACCACTCTATATCTTGTCTTTTATCTCTCTTTACTTGCTTTATTTGCTCATTACATATCTTACACTCAACTTTCTGGTACGAGAACGACATGTGGACGATTTCTCGTATCAACAGTGATGATTGTAATTGAAAAAATTATGAGTGCTCACGGGAAAGGGCTGCAAGAGTGTAAAACTGAGTCATCGTGAAAGCCACCATTTAAAAGAGACCGAAAAGTAAAGGAAATAAAAAGAATCATATGCCAAAATATGTGCCAAATTAGTTTATGTTCATTCAAAAGATTATATGATATAATTGAGGGAGTTTGGATGGTTAATTTAAACGGGTTTTCTCCACAAATCCCAATGTTGAAAAATCGTATCATGATCTCACATATGGCTCAAATTGAGGGAGTTTGTAGAATCGCTAAAATTCCAAATTTGTGTGCAGGTTTGATTTTTTAGTTCATTTAGCTCACACTTTAAATGTCACATATGGCTAAAATAAATTTTGATAATTTATCTCTATCAATTAGAGCTTCTTGGTCGTTTCGATGTGTTGGAATTGTGATTCATTTGTTGTAGCTCACGCCCATACATTCCATGTTCATGTTTGATCACATCGATACTATGTTAGCATGTAACTCACATTTGGTTGTTTTGAGTTTTCTTAGTTTAGCTATTGTTTTAGTACTGTTTTGTAGTTTGGAGCCCCTTCCAGTTATATTTTTTATGATTTTTTTTACTGGGTAACACTGTTTAACCTTCCGAACAGGATCTGGGAATTTTGGTTTCTCGTTTGAGCGAGATGTACTTATCGCGCGAAGATGTCATTCTAAGGAGAGGGTTTATCGTTTGCGTGACTTATCCTTTTCGTTCAAGACACCTGTCTTAGTTTCTTGGTTTATTCTATTTCACTACCTTGGGTTATTTAGTTTTATATTTTGGTACTGATGGTTGCTTATGGAACATCTTGTTATATGCAATGTTCTTTAAATGATGACATATTTTTCTATATTGGTTTGTTTAATCACACCTTCTTAGATTGATTAATTCATATTGTGTGATTATTGTTTGCTAACTATGGATTTGTTATTGTTAATCCTTTTTAGCTGGTTGTTACTGTTTATCTAGCCTGAGATCATATGCCACTGCTAGATTTGTTTATCTTTTCACCGGGTTGTCAATTCGAGACAAAGGGGGGAGAGATGTACGTGATGTTGGGGGATATTTGTTGAGCACTATGCTTATTTGTTGCAGACATTTGTGTCTACATTGGTATCTTATGTGCATATTTGATGTCCGGTTTTTAAAAGTTATTTTATTTCAAATTGGTATCAAAATATTTTTCTCACATATTTCATTTTGATTTATATCATTTCTGTTTCATGTGTGTAGGTATTCTTAAAGAGATACAAGATTTGAAAACTACATCACATCCAGATATTCAGAGATAGTTTCATGCTTGTCGGTCCACTATTTACTAGTCTTATCCTGTAATTTTTTATTTTGGGTTTATGGGATAGGATTTATGAGTTATATGGCTTAACGGCCCGGCTTAGGAATTTCATTGTTGGTTTGTCCCGAAATAGTCAAAGGGGGGGATTTGTAAGGACAAAATTTCCAACTGAGTTCATTGTATAGTTTTGACTTATTCCCGGAACAAAACACGTTTGAGTCATAGGTCGTATTTTTATTATCACTATCCCACCTAGACTATGACGTGCTGAAGTTTAATTGAAGCTGTTGTGGTGAAGCTTCAAAGAATTATTTATGCTAAAGTTTAATTGGAGCAAGTTTATTCGTCTTCATGTTCAATTGATTTTCGAGATCACTCAGGTATGAATGCGTAATTTTAATGAGACTCGGAATTTATTTTAAAATGATTAAGGATGCTATTTTATTATATAAATGTTTTAAAAATGTTTTATAAGTATTTGAAAAGGTTTACACTTCATTTTGATGTAATGAGGATGGATTAGAGTTGTATTTAAGTGGAACTCTTTCTTAAGAGTTTTTTAAAAACAATCTTTAATTCGCTGGTCGCTCAAACGAATTGACCAGTCGTTCGAGCGAGATGGTCTGTCGTTCGAACGACCGATCAATGTCACTTGAATGACGTGCCACCTCAATAAAATTATATAAGGCGTGTTTTCCATCAGATTTCGTGAGTGTGCATTATGCGAAAATCAGTATTCATCCAGAACATTTCTGCACACAAGTTTTCTATGGTTTTCCAAGTTTAATGTATCCTTAGAGTTTCAAAGATCCGAGTTATCATTAATATATGCCATAGTGATCTTTGTGGAACCAAGAAGAGTTGTTATACACTTGAACATTGCTGGTTTTGTAGTCAGTGGAGTCCAATTTCAACATCGTAGACGTTATAAGCCATTTCGATGGACACCAAGACATACATGGACACATGTGTTGTGGATAAGCCTCATGGAAGAAGGTTACTCTCTACATGGGCATTGTGAGAGGAGTGGTTGAAGATCAGAGGCGTGTCAAGTCTCGTGGGTGGATCTATTAGTTGAGTAAGACTTCCATTTGTACCTTTGTAAAATCATATTCATAGTGCAGGTTTGGCTTGGGTCGTCTGAGGTTTTTCCTAATTATGGTTTTTCTTGTATATACTGCATTGTGAGTTTTCTTTACTTTATTTTACTTGCTTTAATCACCAGATGAATATTTAGTATTAATCAAGATAAAATTTGGTTGTGTTAAGAATTATTCACAACTTGGTGCAAATTAAAAATTGGAAAAAAAAATTTCATAAAAAGAGAAAATTATTATGTCATCCTTAAAACAATTTCCGCATAAGAAATAAAAAGGGACCATCACCCCTCAATGTAAGTGAACATATCCCTAAGAATCTTCTCACATACCTTCAAATAATTAATAAATTTATCCTTATCCTCATTAGTATGTACACTAACCATAGAAAATTTAGAGTCCTCTAATTTTTTTTTCTAAAACCTGGACTCTATCCTCATTCTCTTTTTTGGACACTTTTAAAGATTTAAAATCATGGTTCATGTCCACAAGCTTCTCACTTAGAAAATCTTTTTGAGTTTGAACAGTTTGCAAAAGTTCTGTTGGAGCTTTTAAAACAAACGTTTTCAAGAGTTTTAATTCATTTCAGAAAATTAAAATTCAAACGATTTAACTTTTCAGTAGGGTTAACTTCTCTCGAATACCAAAGTCTCCATCACTAAACACATCGGCTCATTATCACTATAAGTATTCATCAAGAAAAAAACACAAAAAACTAACACGTGAGAGAAGGATAAATAGACAACCCTAAATAAAACGACACAAGGATCTACATGATAATTTGGTGCAACACGCTTTGATACCAATTTAAAAAAATGGTATAAATCTTTTTAAAAAATAAGGATCACATGATATTTTAGTTTAACCCGCTCTCATACCAATTTAAAAATGACCCATATACGGTGTGTGCTTAGTAAAGGATGATGTTGCAAATAATAAGTTTATTTCTAAAATTTTCAATTTTGAAGATCCAAACTTTAAACAAATTTAAACCCAATACCAATTTTAAACCTCTGTTGTGATAAAATTATTAATTGAATATTATTTTTTTATCCTAAAATATTCATCTATGTTATAAATAGATAAACTAAGTAAAACATCAATAACACGCTGATTTACAAGAAAACCACACAATGGAAAAAATTTCGGATGACCTAGCCAAACAGTTCACTGTGATAAGGTTTTACAAAAGATAGACAGTAGACTTACTCAATTAATCGTCTCTTTCGCAATCTTTGATGCTCTTCTATGTTCTACCTCTCCTCCACAATGTAACACAACAGTCCACCTACACAAGCTGCCATAATGAACGAGTCCATCCACGCCTATATATTCACCGATGAGGCTCAATAACCGTCTATGGATTTAAACAAATAATCCACCTCTTCTTCACTGCAACACAACAAACAGCACATACGGAGTCCACCATATGAAACACGTTCTATTAAGATGAAGAAAAATAAAATTTGGTGCCCAAATAAGATATCTCAAATAATATGAATATAAGAACTTGGATCTTTAAACTCAAAGGGTGAAAATAGGGTTTTGGAACTTTGGTAAATAGGTAACAAATTAATTTTCACTAACATTTCATAAAAAGTATTAGTCCAACACACATTAAATAATGAAAATAAGAATTTTGAGGAGGCAAAATATTTAAATAAAAACACATATGTCGTTCGAACGAGAATCCCATTTCGTTCTAACGAAACACAATTTCGTTCAAACAAACTAGCTTTCTCATTCTAATAAGCTTTGGAAGTGCTTCTAACGAGAATAGGTTTGCTAAACAGAGAGGTTTCGTTTGATTTTCATTAGATGTTTTTTACAACGAGATTTTTAAATCATTTTGACGAGATCAAATGTTGCTCGAACAAAAATACCATTTTGTTCTAACGATATTCAAAACTCGTTCTAATGAGATGAAACCTACAATTAGTTTTCTTGAAAAAAACATATTGAAAATAGTTCCAAACGATTTTTTTCAAGGACTGTATTCAAAATTCACTCATACCTATGAGATCCTCGATAAACGTGAAAGTAAATATGGCATAACAAACATAACATGATGTGTATTCAACTTTAAAGCTTGGCCGCTACATCTTCATCAAACATATCCTAGGCTTACGAGTTTGACAAGACAATGCTTAATATATGACCCAAAAGTTTTGTCCGAAATTAAGCCAATTATAAAAAAAAATGACTCGATTGGAAATTTATCCTTACAATTTGTTAGGCTACGTTTTTTTCCAATATTAAAATTCAGGGTCAATGGGGTTTTAGAAAAATTATTATCAAGTTTAGGTTTTTATAACCCATCACATGAAATCCCATAACCAATAAAACGTGTATTTTCAAATAAACCAAAATGACCATTCCTAAATTTAATAGAGTAGCCATTATTATCAAGTATGGGTAAAGAAAGTAAGTTTCTGGAGATAAAAGGTAGATATAGAGTTTTGTGTAAGTATAAATAATGTCATGTGTCTAAAAATAAACAAAAAGTTCCAATGGCTACAATTGGAACTTTAACTCGATTTCCAATGCAAATAAAATGTTCATTTGGATTTGTGATGGTTTAGGTCACAAGGAATATTTTCAATTGGATCATTGACTCGATTTCCTATGTATATAAAATGTTCATTTGGATTTGTGATGATTTGGGTCGTATGGAATCCCTGCATTATATTTACGACTTGAATAGTACAAACATAATCAATCCACCAAGTATTATAAGAAACTTCAATAATATTTTATTTGAAACATACAAAAATTAAATATTTACATTTCGTTTCGATCTATGACTTATGTTTATGATAGTCACTCTGAAGATGCTTGACCTTCTTACAGAAGTAGCACTTCCTTTTATTGCCATGTTCCATCTTTTGGGCCTTATCAAGATTATTAGACTTATTAATGTTTGGCGCCTTTTTTTATTTCCCTTTCCATTCTTCTTTCCACTCTTTCTGGATACTTAAATTACTAAATTTATAGAGTGAATTCCATGTTGTTTAAGCCTTGCCTCCTCCTGAACAACCATACTAGCCAATACATTCACATTCCATTTGTCTTTACTAGTATGGTAGTGAATTTGGAATGGAACATACTATAAGAGCAAGATTTTATAATTACTCATGACTTAGGCATTTTGGTATTTTGGTGTATCCCGTTACAAATTTAACACTACATCCACATCGTGTCCATGATCATTTGAAGACATATTAGAGACCAAGAATAGTTTTCATATTTTAGGTCGTTAGATATGCCAATGACACTATATAGAGGTATACAGTTTGTGGTATTTATTTATCATTTGAATTATATTCTGGAATGTTTAATTTTTGAATCAAGGCATTTTGTTAAAATGGATTTTAAAATATTTTTAATCTCACTCGAACGAAATGTAGATCTTGTCAGAACAAAAATCCTTTTTTGTTAAGATGAGCTTCGAACGATCATCGAATGAGAATCAACTGTTTATCAGAACCAAAGTCGTTAGGTCGTTAGAAGCCCGATCGAACGAGAATGAGTTGTTCGAATGAGAATTGATCTTGTTAGAAAAAAAGTAGTAATTTCATTCGAACAAGATGCCATTTTTGTTCGAACAAGATTGTCGCCTCGAAATTCTTTTTTTTTCTATAAAAACCTACTTTGTTCAGTTTTTCTCAAGACTTTTGGCAAAAACTAATTACTAATATATGAACCAAAAGTTCTCATCTTTGTGTTTTAGAAAACACCTTTCTTTTCTAAATCATTCATCCCATATATGATTTGTTAAAACGAAGTTTTCATGCACTTGCATCAAACCCTTATAGAGTTATGCTCTACTAGTGATTTATGGAATCGAGGCTCTACTACTGAAGAAGATAGGAATATGAATCCCAAGGTTGATCGGTGCATACCGAGGGAAGACCGCTTTCTATGGACAGTGCTGAACTGTACCATAGCTATTGACGAATAAAATACTGTTCATTATACTTATTGGAGATTTAAGTAGTCTATAAGCCATAAAGTCTGTCAATTTCTTAAGAGTGATGAAATCTAGGTTTTGTTCGAAAAGGATTTTTCCTCAATCTTCTTAGTGCATTTATTTGGTTTGATTATTTGCATGGCTTGGAATAATTAATTTGTACATTATATTACATGCACATCTAATTGTTAATCAAGATTAAATTTGATTAAATTTTGAATTTGTCTCTGCATAACCTAATATATGGACTATGCATATGAACCGGCATTCTCAAGTTGGTATCAGAGCCAATTACAATAAGTTTTTATGTGATCCTTTAAATTTTAGGTTTTATGGATAATTTATATAATAGGATACTTGTTTTCGATGGGTGAAATATTTCTTTTTGGAAAGCTCGAATGAGGTCGGCTTTGAAAGAGATTGACGAGCGTATCTAGCTTATATGTAAAAGCGGGTGGACACCACCCTAATAAATGGCGATGTAATAAGTCCTAATCCCATCATCACTTGGATGGAGGATAAATTAAAATGAAGTAATTTTAACTCATGTGGTTTAAGTGCCATTTCCTTAACGAGTTCCGTCAAATCATGTCATGCACCACATCTAAGGAAGTGTGGGATACCCTCCATTTCACTCATAAAGGTACCAATGCTGTGAAAGCTTATAAGATTCATAACGAACCACACAATTACTAATACTATGCGAGAGTGTGAGTTTTTTGATGAATTTTATGCATGATTTTCTAATATCATAAACTCTAATTATAATTTAGGTGAGAGAATTCTTGAGACATGCGTAGTTAAAATTATTTTGATATCCCTTCATTCTCGATTTATTCCTAAGGTTACTGTCATTAATTTTTTGGAAATTTTAGATACACTTAGGTTAGAAGAACTCGTAGGAGACCTCTAACTTATGAGTTCGACATGCTTCTCAAAACTGTTAAACCTAAAGAAAAAGGAATCGCTTTAAAGTTCAATCTAAAAAGGAGGCTTTTTCTGACTCTGAGTATAATTTTGATCTAGATGATCTTGCCCATTTTACAAAAAAATAAATAAATTCTCAAGCTTTAAAAATAAAATACTTCTAAAGAAAATAAAAGTTTTGAGAAAGATAAAAAATATAAATTGAGCAAGAAATATTTTGAAAAGAAAGAAAGGATTAACCTGAAAAAGATGAAAAGGGATTCTATGAGTGCGAGAATAAGGGTCACAAAGCTCACGATTGTGCTACAAGATTAAAGAGCCAAGATAAACGCAATATTTCTTTCATTGCCACGCTTAGTTATAGTGATGTGGCGTTGGTGGATTATAGGGATGAATCACCACATGAACGTAACTTCACTGCATTCTTGGCTAGTCATGTTAGTACATATAGTACGCCTCATGCTAATGAGGAAGTTTATAAACATGATGACCTCAATAGTGAGTCTAGTCATTACGAAGAGAGTGAGGGAGATGACATTTTGAGTGAGGGAGAGAGTGACGTTCAATGTGCTTACGCCAAACTTTACACCGATTCCTTTAAATTGAAAAAGTAAAACAAAGGTTTAACGTTTAGAGTTTTATCTTTCGAGAATGAGTTGAGAGAATCGAGAGAGAGAGAGAGAGAGTCCTCGGTAAGAGTTTCTTTAGGGGAGAGAGTTATTTTAGTTGAGAGGATAAATGGTGACTTGACCAACAAATAGGACAATCATATGAGAGATCTTCAAGCCTCCATGGAGACTCGTGAGAAATTTGAAGACCTTATATACCAATTCGAGAAATATCTCAAATGTGCCCGAGAGGTCTAGGTTACTATAAAGGGCACAATGAAGAAGGTTGGAAAGATGTTCCTCTGTATTTTTTTAGTATTTAGGGAGAGACAAGGAATATGTTACGACGATACTTCCATCTCCCATGCCGCACCAAAATCGGTTCTTAAATTTATGGTCGATACTTATGGACCCCAACGTAAACCACAAAAGATATTTCAACCTAAGAGAGAGAACCAAGGTAGAACCAAACAAGTCTATGTTTGCACCCATTGCAAAAGGAGAGGTCACCTTAGGGAATTTTACTATAAATTGGGGAGAACTCAACGTACACATGCTCCCGTGCACCGCTACAACGACTTTGCTAGTCTTAGAAAGCAAGTTGAGTTGCTAGTTGCAACTTCACAAATCTTAATAAAAGAGTTTCAAAGGATATCTATGCCTTTTGAGAATGCTTATAATACTATGATTAAAGCTAAAAATGATAAGGGCAAACAAAAGGTTGCCTCCACTTAGGTACCTAAGAAAAATGATAAAGCCCTTGTTGTTCACATTGCTTTCAAGTTTCAAAATACTTCCCAATGTTATTTTGATAATGGATCCTCTAGGCACATGACCGGTGACATCATTTTTTACCAATCTTCTGGATAGAAAGGAAGGCAAAGTCACATTTAGAGACGGGAGTAGATCTAGTATTTTAGGACATGGTTGTGTTGAGATACTCAAATTTCCTAATAAGACAACGTGTTGCATGTAAAAGGGATGAAAGAGAACTTAATTAGCATAAGTGAATTATACGATGCAAACTTTGTGATAAAGTTTGACCGGTCCAAATGTAACGTATATGATCAATTCTGGTGAACTTTTACTATAAGGAATGACGACTGAAGATAATTGCTATGGGATCATTCCTAAGTATTCCTTTGTGTGCAACAACACCAAGGTCTCCTCTATGGACCTTCGACCACTACACCAAAAAAGGAGATTTGTAACTGCTATTAGCAGTTACAAATGACCTTTATAATTGCTCATTACGGTCACAATTTGGGGGGTCACAAAATAATAATTATCACTCCTAACAGTAGTCTCAAGTCTTTATAACCCCTATGGGGGTTATGACTGATGACCCCAATTTGTAACTCTTGTCAGCAATTACAAATATAATATTTGTAACTATTGTCAGAAGTTACGAATCTTACATTTGTAACTATTGTCAGTAGTTATAAAATTAGCAGTAGTTACAAAAGTTTAATAGTTGTGACTGCTATTAGCAGTTATGAATCTAATATTTTTGAGTGTTATTAGCAGTTACAAAAGTTGAATTTATTAAATGTGGTAAGAGATGTTACAAATATCTTTATATTTTCACAAAATGATGAAATGATGAGAGTAGAATAAATATCATGAACATATAACAAGTCTAAAAAATTCGAAAACATTTCATTTATATTTTTGGGATTCTAAATATCCAGCACACATAAAACTTGTTTGAACTTAATTTAACATTAAACAAACCCTTCTTGGGTGCCAAGTACAAAATGAACATAGAATAGAAAATAAACTAAAAAAAATAATGACATAACACTTCGGTGACATGAAATGTCATGAACATGTAACATCAGCTCCTTCACTTGAGCTAAATTCACATCTCCGAGTTCTGCAAAACTTCTCTCGAATGCATCCAGTCCTCTTGTAGCATAGCTCTTTCCTCGTTGAGATCAGGAGCAGTTGTTCTGAAGTAGTTAATTGCAATATCAAAAATCCTTCTGGCACACTCAAGGAATTGCAGCTTCTGTTCATGAAAAGATTCTTCTTCCATATAAGATGCTTCAAACTTTACATAACTAATAGACACCTTCAAATATGTGATCAATCTTTGATAACTTAATTTTATGCCCCCTGCAGTCGCGCCGAACCCCCTCTCTTGCATTAAATATAATTTGTTGTTTTGTCGAAAAAGAGAAAAACAGATGACGATGTATCTTGTGTATCCATTCCATTCCCTAAAATCTGAGTATAAGATATGGTAGTGGTGGGATTAAGCCTCGGAGCTTTTAAAGGAAAGGTTTTGAGTGTGTCCCCCTCATCTTTCCTTATGCACTTCTCTTGTTCAACCCAAGAGAGCTTTTAGTAGTCTTCTTCCCTACTACCTTATCGTTAGTATAAGGGTTTTAAAAATGTTTTTGAATTCAATAAGTTCCAATTAATTTTTTTTAATCTCTATTTATATAAATCATCATCCCAATTTCTCCTCTTATATTACATACTAATGACTTTCAGCGTTAGGAAAATGAGAGACGTGTCGTTGGTTATAATGCATGCGGAGACTTTGAGGGCAGACATTGAGGGTGAAATTACAAACCTCTCTCTACAATGTTTTGAGTATAGGTACGAGTCTCTGCAATTATTATAACTGTTTGAAAGCTAATATAACAATTTAATCCCTTATAACTGTATATCAAATGAACCTAAACAAATACTAAAAATCAAATAAAATGAAAAACAATTTCATGAACTGAACTTATTTGGTTGCAACATACTTTGGGAGTTACATTAATTGAACCTAAACAAAGAAAATTCCCAAGATGGGGATAATAACTAAGAAATGAAATGGAAGTCAACAAGAATAACATCTATAATCCACTTGAAACAACACAACATAAACCCCTAGCTGAATAATGAATCTAAATCTATCCATTGAATCCATAGAGGGTCCTTATCTACCTTTTGATATCATACACCTAATAAACGATGACTAGGTTCATACACATATCATAAATAACACTTTCAACTAAATAAAGCACCTCATCATGGTTTATAAAAAAGGCAAGAATTAACAGAATCTAGACATTGCCTACTCAGACATTCATTTCGACTATAGTTAATGAATTAAGAGTATTATGCTTTCTATCATAGTACATTCCTACAATAAACATTGCCCTTAGAGAAAGGGATTTCGAAGTCAGAGAATAGGCGTAAACTTTGTGTTATCCGATTCACTTCCATCAACTATAACAGATGTTATCCCTCAAGAAATGATTTAATGTCACCTTCCTTGAGATTTTAAAGTTGAAACAACAAACAAAACTTGATTTTCTAGGAGAAATTTAACACATCAGATAGATACATGCATGTTCAAAATGAAATCACAAGTAAACCTATAATTATATGTTTTCTATGAAATTTTTGACAATCTACATAGGGGATCCAATCACATTATTTTTCCAGTTGTCCATAATTTTCATTAAATTTTTATGCTTAATCCATACGTTTTGAAATTTGAACTAATTAAAATGTTTAGCCACCCCCCCCCCCCCCCCAATAGGCCAGTTCACATGTCTGGTAAAATACGACTAAACATCTCAAGATCCCTCCATGACAGTGAGGCTGTTAACAACCATCTGCCAAGTGGAAAGACAAAACTACATACAAATAAATATGAACGAGAGAACTTGGTGTGGGGGGGGGGGGGGGGGAACTAATCAAGTTACAAATTCAGTTTACCTCAACCAAATTCTAAATTAGGGTAGTGATCTAAGTTGCCATCTTATGATTCCAGATTCACATTGAACTGAAAAAAATAAAAAGAAAGAAACATGTCATGTCAAAGTCAGTTCGTATGTAATAGTTTGACAATCATCAACAAATGCATGAAATAGAGATACATGTTTATGGGATTTTAGGGATGTCATTGGATGAAAACATGCAATTATATAATCTATTATGTTCCTACGATCAATTCAATCCACGAAAAAATGAAACTATAAAGAAAAAAGTATGATTCACTGCTCAATAATAATTTATTCAAAACTTCATCTCCAAAGAACCAATTAAAAACAAATTATAAATTCGATTAATGCATTCAATTGTTGATTATCAATGAGCATGTCACTAACGTTCCTCTATAACAAAACAAAGAGTAGAGCAAATTAAAAACTTACTGATGGTAATGATCTAAAAATTAATGGTCGAAACAGTGAATGTAGCTACTGGATAATAACATAAAGAAAGAAATAGAATAATATATCAATGAAAACAAAAGGAAATAAATATTCATCAGGTAACAAACCTAGTGTAGTTGTGAATGATCAAGAAAATAAAGGCTCCAACTGGTAAGATTCAACCTGATAAAAAAATCTAAGCCAAAATCAGATAAAAAAAATTACAATCCACCATAGCACACAATAAGAACTACTGGAGTATTAAAATTACCAACAACAATTATTTTCTATTTAGTTATCAAAAATTACCAACCATAAGAGCTTTTAGTCAAATAAGAACTTGAGTATTAAAATTACCAACAACAATGATGCAAAGAATGCCCACTCTCACGTCAGAGTACTAAAATTTGATGTCAAACAAAAAATAAAATAAAATTAATCTGACAACCTATAAGAAATACAACTCTTCAAAATGTTGGAATGGCGAGGCTATAATTTAGACAAAGAATCAAAACTCTCATCAAAATGAGAGTATTATACTGAAAAAGTATTATAAATTAGTTGGACTTCTACCATGAGGAAAACATTCAGCATGTATATCAAAACCATAACCTAAGTCCACCCAAATTTTGAATTTATGAAAACATCACCACACATTCAACATGTAAGAAGCATATTATAGCAACTGCTATTGTATATAGAATACATAGATAAAATCAAACTTGGAAATTTCTTAATAGGAAGCTACAAGCCCATTTATTGTGATTATAGTATCTGCAACACAATAGATATAGATAATAACAGACTGAAATCCAAATGTATAAGAAAAATACTTCAACTTAATCTGTAAAATAAATTAAACATGTCACAAACTACAGAAATTACCTACGACGGTGAAGAGCTTTGAAAGAGCAGACGGGAGAGAGAAGAGGGAATTGCAAATGATCGAAGAGGAGAGAGAAATGGGAAATGGAATTGGGTTTATACATTTTTTACCCTAATGCTAAAGATTATTACCTCTTCTGACGGTTACAAATTTGTGACCGCTATGGGTGGTCACAAATTAATCTTCGTTCCAACATTTATAACTTTTTATAGCAGTTATAAATTTGTTACTGCTCACAGCAATCATAAATTAAGCTTAATAATAAAATTTGTGATTGTTAGTAGCAGTTAGATATTGTTGACTGCTTGTATCAGTCATAAATTAATTATATAGTAAGACTTGTGACTGCCATTAGCAGTGACAAACTAATTGACTCAAATTTTTCATTACCTCGCGATTTTTTCACTCCAAATTGCAGTTACAAATAATTTTTTCACTGCTCCCAGCAGTAATAAATTTTGTCACTCTCATTAGAAGTCACAAGAAGGTAGTTACAAAATTAGTGTTTTCACTAAACCAAATCCTGCGAATGGTCACGCCTAGATGCTCATGGCCCAAGTCCGCGACTAGATGGTCGCGGAATTGGGCCGTGACCATCTCAATTTTTGGCGTGACCATACTCATTACCACACTGAGTCATGGATGCTATGGAAGTCGTCACGGGCCCAATCCCTGACCACTGTGGGTCACGACCCAAGTTCGTGACCAGGGTGTGACCATCTTGGTGCCAAATTTGCGCCAAAATCCCCTCCAAGCTTGGTTGCAGATAGGTTACGGACTTGTACCGTGACCATAGGCATGAAGAATCACAAAATGCACACATTTGGGGTCGCAGCTGCGGGTCGTGATCATTTCTTGGCATGGGTCACGACTATGGCCTGCGACCATTCTCGAATTGATGGGCTGGTTAGTTTCACTAATTGGTTTGGCTGATGGTTCACGGATCTGTCCGTGACCATGTTCCTTCTGGAAAAAAAACCCGCTTATTCATTTCTCTCATACGCGACCAATTTCATTTATTTCCCTCCTCCACACACGTCTATGCTCTTCTCCTCTGCACACGTCTAGGCCCCTCCCCTCCCTCTCCCTTGCGGCAGCTCATCTATGCTCTCCTCCTCCTCCTCCTCCTCCTCCTCCTCCTCGCATAGAAGGTACAACCACACGCAGCAGGTACAACCTCCTCCGTACGCAGCAGGTATAACAGATCGGATTGGAACTTTTGGGAGTTTTTTTTATTTCTTTTCCATTTCTTAATAGATGTTGAAGTTGAATCAGTTAGGGTTGAACAAACACTGTGAGATTTATTTTTTTGTTTTTTTTTCATTTCCTACACTTTGAGATTTGGTTTGAGTGACGTTGGGTACAGATTATGTATTAGTTTTACTTCTTAAATTAGGGTGTTAGTTCTTTAATAGTTGTAGTTTTGCTTAGAATGATAGTTTAATAATTCTATTTACATTTTCATTCATCAAAACTAACATAATTCTTGATTTCTATGGACATTTCGATGCTATTTGAGGTTGTTAATTCTATGTTTTTTAACGTATTTATGAACTTTTGTTTGTTCGGTTAGACAAATTATTTTTTGAACAAAATTATAAGTTTGTCTTGTTGAGTTCAGTTTGAATTTGGTTCAAGGTATAATCATTTACCTATTTATGAACTTTTTTTTTGCATTTTCCAGGTATAATCATTTATCTAACTTTTTCGGATCTAATATTTGTTCTCTTCTCCAATTTTTCCATATTTTTTTTTGTTTAACATAGGGGTATAAGCTTAATTTTAGGTTTTTTACTTTTTTTGGTACCTAAATCTGTTTTAATACCTGCTTAAATGGGTTTCTATATAATTTTTCATTATGTTTTTTAGTATCAAACAATACTTATTGTGAGGCCCTTAATTCATTGTTGATGGTGCTTTATTTTCTTTTAAGTTTTACATGGCTATTGGGGGCATTAGCTATTGGGGATTTCAAACATGGACATGTTGCACGATGATCTTGTCCAATGACAATAAGGGGGGATAATATCAATGAAATGGACATGGACATGTTGTCCAATAATCTTTACCTATTTTGTAAGGTATATTTTGTGTTTTGGTCTTAGCTTTAGATCCTTTTTCTTAGTTTCCTATTTTTCTCAGATTTGGATCATTATTAGCTTCCTAATTTTAATCAAGATTCGTTTGATTTTTTTTCTAGGCACAATGAAAGGCACCAATCTCTAATGTTTTTAATTTCTTCAAGTTTGACACAAGTAATATTTTAATGGAGCAAGCGAACGTACCCAAGAAGCTTAACAATACTAATTGTTTAAGCCCATGAAGCCTATGCAACTCACAACTGTGAAATACAACCCTACTCTCTAAAGGTGCAAATGGTTATCATGGTGACTCTATTAAGTTTTGACGAAGGCTAATTTCCTACAATACCGTGTGGATCAATGAACATCATGTGAAACTTTAAGAACCTCAATGGTATGTCACCCTAATTAGCCCTTTACGTCATGGATTTTATTTTTACCCAATAGATTTCGTTAGTCTTTTTTTTTGGTTTGTACAATCTGGCAATCTACAATATCTAAATGTTTACTGATAAACGCAGACTTTAATTGACAGAAGCAAGGAAGTAAGTAATGGTGGGGATGTGAGGATGAAGTTAGAGGTGGTGTTGGGTTTGAAGGGCAGAAAAGTATTTCTCATGGTAGCGTGGAATTAGTAGTCATTTTGTTAACCTCTATATTTTAGTACTCACATAAAATGATCATTCATTTAGTAATCATTAACCTCATATGAAATCTTAAATATAAGGAAATTGTTAAAGTTCATTTTTAGTAGTCATTTTGTTAAAGTTTTGTTTTCTATTATTTTTTTTCAAGACACGGTTAGATACCTACATGGGTGGCTCACATACATGAATAGTCATTTTAGTAATCACATACATGAGAAGTCTTTTAGTAGTCGTTTTTAGTAATCACATGCATGAGAAGTCTTTTATTAGTCATTTTTATGTGAGTATACTGTTAAAAACTTTTTTATGTCATTTATTTTTTTACTACTCACATACCATAGTCATTTAGTAGTCAAGATGATTGAGTAGGTCTATAGTCCATCCACTCATAAACATGAGAGTTGCAGGTACAGTGGAGGTTAACACATCAAATTCGTGGCCATGAGGATCAATGGCATTAGTGGAAAAGTGTTGAGGATGAATTGCAGTACTCAGGTAAGAATATCCCATCCCTCTTCTCTTAGTATATGGACAAAGGCCATATGTATGATTATTGCATCTTCAAACCCCAACCCAAGAAAACCAAAGAATCCAACTCAAACATTCCTCTACCAACGCAAAAGCCAACCCCAACCCGTATTTTGTTTAAATGAAGTTTTGTAGCAGCCCTCGTATGGTCCCGTACTTTCTTTATTTTTCAAAAATAATTCAGTGGTTTTATGAGGAACTTTCTTTAATTTTACATACCCGTTCTTCATAACACATTGTTTACGTATTGCAGATCTAACCAATTGGATACCAGTTCTTCATTACACACCAGGTACTCTGTACTTTAACTAAAGTAGTTATATAATTGATATGCATTATCTATTAAATCTTTTAGATGATAGAAGGAGTACGGGATAATTATTGGTTTTGTTTGGTTTGGCTATTAGATAATTATTGGTTGTTGGATTGTTGTTGGATAGTATGTTAGAAGGAGTATGGGATTATTAGAAGCAGTACGGGATAATTATTGGTTTCATTGTTGGATAATATGTTGAAAATATTTTAAACTCCAGGTTTCAGAATACGATGATAACTTGCTAATGTCTAGACTTAAACTTAAAAACATGTCACCAACACCTCTCACGAGACCAATGTAACACCTAGGAACTGACCGCGTGATCATGGGACTCCCAGTTTGCGAATACGTCAATAATTTAAAAATATTAGGACTTAAGCTTAAAACTAAGGCGTTAGGTAATAAAAACACGAAACAACCCTCGTACGGCCCAGTGAGAGGCACTAACACCTATCACGGGACCAATGTAACACGTAAGAACACACTGCGCGATCACGAGACTCTCGATTTGAGAATATGATGATAATTTTAAATATGAGGACTTAAGCTTAAAAATAAGGCATTGGAGGGTGAAAACCCGAAACAGCCCCCGAACGACCCCGTGAGAGGCACCAACACCTCGCACGGAAGAAATGTAACTCGTAGGAACTGACCGTGCAGCCACGAGACTCCCAATTTTAGAATACGACAATAATTTTAAAATATGAGGACTTAAACTTAAAGGTAAGGCGTTAGAGAACAATACCCGAATGGCCCCGTGAGTGGCACCAACACCTCATACGGGACCAATGTAATGTGTAGGAACTGACCGCGCGATCACGGGACTCCCAGTTTGAGAACACAATGATAATTTTAAAATATGAGGACTTAAGCTTAAAAATAAGGCGTTAGAGAGCGAAAACAAGAAATAACCCCCAAACGGCCCCGTAAGAGGCACCAACACCTTGCATGGGACCAATGTAACTCGTAGGAACTGATCGCTCAACCACGGGACTCCTAAATTTAGAATACGACGATAATTTGAAAATTTGAGGACCTAAACTTAAAAACAAGGCATTAGAGGTTGAAAACATGAAAAGAACCCCGTATGGTCCCGTGAGAGGCACCAACACCTCTCACGGGACCAATGTAACACGTAGGAACTGATCACACAATCACGGGACTCCCGGTTTGAGAATACGATGATAATTTATAACTATGAGGATGTAAACTTAAAAATAAGCCATTAGAAGGGAAAAGACGAAACAACCCCCGAACGACCCTGTGAGTGGTACCAACACCTCACACGGGACCAATGTAACTCGTAGGAACTGTTCGCGCGATCAGGGGACTCCTAGTTTGTGAATATGATGATAATTTTCATATTTCTAGACCGAGCCTTAAAAATATGGCGTTAGTTGGTGAAAACCCGAAATAATCCCCGAACGGCCTCGTGAGTGGCACCAAACCTCGCACGGGACCAATGTATCTCGTAGGAACTGTTCATGTGATCACGAAACTCCCAAATTTAGAATACGATGATAATTTGCATAGTTCTAGACTTAGGCTTAAAAACATGGCGATAGGGGGTGAAAACCCAAAACAACCCCCAAACGGCCCCGTGAGTGGCACCAACTCTTTGTACGAGACCAATGTAACTCGCAGGAACTGTCCGTGCGATCATGAAACTCCCGATTTGAGAATACGATGATAATTTCCATATCTCTAGACTTAGGCTTAAAAACATGGCGTTAGTGGGTGAAAACTCGAAACAGCCACCGAACGGCCCCGTGACTGGCACCAACACCTCGCACCGGACCAATGTAACTTGTAGGAACTGTCTGTGAGATCTCGAAACTCCCGATTTGAGAATACGATGATAATTTTCATATTTCTAGACTTTAGCTTAAAAACATGGCGTTAGTGGGTGAAAACCCGAAATATCCCCCGAACGGCCCCGTGAGTGACAACCACACCTCGCACGGGACTAATGTAACTCGTACGAACTGACCGCGTGATCATGGGACCCCCAGTTTGAGAATACGATGATAATTTACATATTTATGGACATAGGCTTAAAAAATGCCGTTAGTTGGGAAAATCCATAAACAACCCTCGAACGACCCTATGAATGGCAACAACACCTCGCACGGGACCAATGTAACACGTAGGAACTGACCATGCGATCACGGGACTCCCGGTTCAAGAATATGATGATAATTTGCATATTTTTAGACTCAGGCTTAAAAATATGGTGTTAGTGGATGGAAATCCGAAACATCCCCCGAAGGGCCCCGTGAGTGGCACCAACACCTCGCACGGGACCAACGTAACTCGTATGAACTGACTGCGCGCGATCACGAGACCCTCGGTTTGATAATTCGATGATAATTTGCATATTTCTACATTTAGGCATAAAAATATGGCGTTAGTTGGAAAACCAGAAAAACCCCCCCGAATGACCCTGTGAGTGGCACCAACACCTCACACGGGACCAATGTAACTCGTAGGAACTGTCTGCGCGATCACGGGACTCCCGATTTTAGAATACGATGATAATTTGCATATTTCTAGACTTAGGCTTAAAAACATGGTGCTAGAGGCGGAAAACACAAAACAACCCCCGAACGGCCCCGTGAATGGCACCAACACCTTGCACGGGACCAATGTAACTCATAGGAACTGTCCGCACGATCATGGGAGTCCCGGTTATAGAATACGATGATAATTTGTATATTTTTATACTGCGGCTTAAACACATGGCGTTAGTGGCTAAAAACCTGAAATAGCCCTCGAACGGCCTCGTGAGTGGCACCAACACGTCGCACGGGACCAATCTAACTCGTAGGAACTATCTGTGCGATCACGGGACTCCCAGTTTGAGAATAGGAAGATAATTTGTATATTTATAAACTTAGGCATAAAAAGGTTGCGTTAGTGGGGGGAAACTACAAATAGTCCCCGAACCGCCTCGTGAGTGGCACCAACACCTTGCACGGGATGAATGTAACTCGTACAAACTGTTCACGCTATCACGGGACCCCCGTCTTGAGAGTACGACAATAATTTAAAAATATTAGGACTCAGGCAAAACATGGCGTTAGTGGGTGAAAGTCGAAACAGCCTCTGAACGGCCCTGTGAGTGGCACCAACCCCTCGCACGGGAGCAATGTAACTCGCAAGAAGTAACCGCACAGCCATGAGACTCCCGGTTTTATAATACGATGATAATTGTAAAACACGACGACTTAAACTTAAAAAGAAGGTGTTAGAGGGTGAAAACAAGGAACAACCCTTGTACGGTCCTGCGAGAGGCGCCAACACCTCTCACGGGACCAATGTAAGACGTAGGAACTGACCGTGCAATCACGGGACTCCCGATTTGAGAATTCGACGATAATTTATAAATATGAGGATGTAAACATGGAAATAAGGCGTTAGAGGGGGAAAACATGAAACAACGCCCGAACGGCCCCGTGAGTGGCACTAACACATCGCACTGGACCAATGTAACTCATACGAATAGGACGATAATTTAAAGATTTCTAGACTTAGGCTTAAAAACATGGCGTTAGTGGGTGAAATCCCGAAACAACCCCCGAACGTCCCCGTGATTGGCACCAACACCTCGCACGGGACCAATGTTACTCATAGGCATTGTTCGCGCGATCATGGAACTCCCGGTTTGAGAATATGACGATGATTTGCATATTTCTAGATTTAGGCTTAAAAACATGGCGTTAGTAGGTGAAAACCCGAAACAACTCCTGAACGGCCCCATGAGTGGCACCAACACCTCGCACGGGACCAATATGCCTCATAGGAATTGTCCGCGCGATCAGGGGACTCCCGGTTTGAGAATACGACGATCGTTTGCATATTTCTAGAATTTGGCTTAAAAACATCGCGTTTGTGGTTGAAAACCAAAAATAGCCCCCAAACGTCCCTGTGAGTGGGACTAACTCCTCGCATGGGACCAATGTAACTCGTACAAACTGACCGTGGAATAATGG
Source organism: Sambucus nigra (assembly GCA_949130495.1). Classification (NCBI taxonomy): domain Eukaryota; kingdom Viridiplantae; phylum Streptophyta; class Magnoliopsida; order Dipsacales; family Adoxaceae; genus Sambucus; species Sambucus nigra. The sequence continues at coordinate 594,200,117 of OX422208.1, forward strand.
GAACCCGATTTGAGAATACACCAATAATTTGCATATTTCTAGACTTAGGCTTAAAAACTTGGTATTTGTGGGTGAAAACCCGAAACAACCCCCAAACAACCCCGTGAGTGGAACCAATACCTCGTATGGTACCAATGTAACTCATAGGAACTGTCCGCGTGATCATGGGACTCCCAGTTTGAGAATACGATAATAATTTGTATATTTCTAGATTTAGGCTTAAAACTTGGCATTTGTGGGTGAAAACCCAAAACAACCCCCGAACGAACCCGTGAGTGGCACCAATACCTTGCACGAGACCAATGTAACTCGTACAAACTGTCCGCGCGATCACGGGACTCCCGATTTGAGAATACGACAATAATTTGCATATTTCTAGACTTAGACTTAAACACATGGCGTTAGTGGGTGAAAACCCGAAACAGCCCCCAAACGACCCCGTGAGTGGCACTAACACCTCGCACGGGACCAATGTAACTCATACGAACTAACTGTGTGATCACGAAAACCCCGATTTGAGAATACGATGATAATTTAAAAATATCAGGACTTAGGCAAAAATATGGGGTTAGTGTGTGGAAAGTGAAAACAACCCCCGAACGTTCCCGTGAGTGGAACCAACTCCTTGCATGGGACACATGTAACTCGTAAGAACTGACCGTGCGATCATGGGACTCCCGATTTAAGAATACGATGATAATTTAAAAATATGAGGACTTAGGCAAAACATGACGTTGGTGGATAAAAAGACAAAACATCCCCCGAACGGCCCGGTGAGTGGCACCAACTCCTCGTATGGAACCAATATAACTCGTACGAACTGATCGCGCGATCATGGGACCCCCGGTTTGAGAACACACCGATAATTTGCATATTTCTAGACATAGGCTTAAAAACTTGGCGTTAGTGGGTGAAAACTCGAAATAGCCCCCGAACGGTCCCGTGAGTGTCAGCAACACCTCGCACGGGACCATTGTAACTCGTAGGAACTATCGCACGATCACGGGTCTCCCAATTTGAGAATACAAAGGTAAATTGCATATTTCTAGAGTTAGGCTTAAAAACATGGCGTTAGTGGGTGAAAACCCAAAACAGCCCGCGAACGACCCCGTGAGTGGCACTAACACCTCACACGGAACCAATGTAACTCATAGGAACTAACCGCGTGATCACGGGACCCCTGGTTTGAGAATACGATGGTAATTTAAAAATATCATGACTTAGGCAAAACATGGCGTTAGTGGGTTAAAAAACAAAACAGCTTCGTGAGTGGCACCAACTCCTCTCACAAACATACCGCGAGATCACGGGACCCCCAATTTGAGAATACGATAATAATTTTAAAACATTAGGACTTAGGCAAAACACGACATTAGTGGGTGAAAAGCCGAAAGAGCCCCCGAACTGCCCCGTGAGTGGCACCAGTACCTCGCACGGGACTAATGTAACTCGTACGAACTAACCGTGTGATCACGGGACCCTGGGTTTGAGAATAAGAAAATAATTTGCATACTTCTAGACATAGGCTTAAAAACATGGCGTTAGTGGGTTAAAACACAAAACAACCCCCGAACGGCACCATGAGTTACACCGACACCTCGCACGGGACCAATGTAACTCGTAGGAACTATCCTCGTGATCACAGGACTCCGAATTTGAGAATACGATGATAATTTTGATATTTCAAAACTTAGGCTTAATAACATGGCGTTAGTGGGTGAAAACCTGAAATAGCCCCCGAACGGCCCCGTGAGTGGCACAACACCTCGCACGGGACCAATGTAACTCGTAGGAACTGCCCTCATGAGCATGGGACTCCCAATTTGAGAATACGATGATATTTTTCATATTTCTTGACTTAGGCTAAAAAACATGGCGTTAGTGAGTGAAAACTCGAAACAGCCCCCGAACGACCCCGTGAGTGGCACCAACACCTCGCACGGGACCAATGTAACTTGTATGAACTGATCGCTCGATCACGGGACTCCCAATTTGAGAATAAGATGATAATTTGCATATTTCTATACTTAGGCTTAAAAACATGGCGTTAGTGGGTGAAAACTCGAAACAGCAACCTAACGGCCTCGTGAGTTGCACCAACACCTCACACAGGACTAATGTAACTCGTACAAACTGACCACGCGATCAAGGGACTCCTGGTTTGAGAATACGACGATAATTTGCATATTTCTAGACTTTGGCTAAAAGCATGGCGTTAGTGGGCAAAAACTTGAAACAGCCCCCTAAAAACATGTCGAACGGCCCCGTGAGTGGAACCAAACCTCGCACATGACCAATGTAACTTGTAGGATCTATCAGCACGATCACGGGACTCCTAGTTTGGGAATACAATGATAATTTGCATATTTCTAGAGTGAGGCTTAAAAACATGGCGTTAGTGGGTGAAAACTCTAAACAACCCCCGAATGGCCCCGTGAGTGGCACCAACACCTCGCACGGGACCAATGAAACTCGTATGAACTGACCGCGCGATCACATGACCCTTGGTTTGAGAATACGATGATAATTTTCATATTTCTAGAGTTAGGCTTAAAAACATGGGGCAAGTGGAGAAAACTCAAAATAAACCCCGAACGGACCCGTGAGTGGCACCAACACCTCACACGGGACCAATGTAACTTGTACGAACTGACCGCGCTATCACAGGACTCCTGATTTGAGAATACGATGATAATTTGCATATTTCTTGACTCAAGCTTAAAAACTGGGCTGTAGAGGGATAAAACTCGAAACAACCCCTAAAGGCCCCGTGAGTGGCACCAACACCTCACACGAGACCAATGGAAGTCATTAGAACTGTTCGCGTGAACACGGGACTACCGGTTAGAGAATATGACGATAATTTGTATATTTCTAGATTTAGGCTTAAAAACATGGCGTTAGTGGGTAAAAAGCCGAAACAACCCCCGAACGGCCCCATGAGTGGCACCAACACCTCCCACGGGACCAATGTAATTCGTAGGAACTATCCGCACGATCATGGGTCTCCCGGTTTGAGAATTCGATGATAATTTGCATATTTCTAGAATTAGGCTTAAAAACATGGCATTAGTGGGTGAAAACCCAAAACAGGCCCTAACGGCCCCATGAGTGGCACCACCACCTCGCACGGGACCAATGTAACTTGTAAGAACCATCCGCGCGGTCACGAGAATCTCAGTTTGAGAATATGAAGATAATTTGTATATTACTAGAATTAGGCTTAAAAACATGGCGTTAGTGGGTGAAAACTCGAAACAGCCATCGAACGGCCCCGTGAGTGGTCCCAACATCTCGCACAGGACCAACGTAGCTCGTAGGAACTGTTCGCGCAATCACGGGACTCCCGATTTAAGAATACAACGATAATTTGGATATTTTTAGACTTAGGCATAGAAAAGTGGCGTTAGTGGGGGAAAACCCGAAACAGCTCCCAAATGACCCCATGAGTGGCACCAACACCTCGTATGGGACCAATGTAACTCGTACGAACTGACCTTTCGATCAAGAGACCCCCAGTTTGAAAATACGAAGATAATTTAAAAATATCAAAACTTAGGCAAAACATGGCATTTGTGGGTGAAAAGTCGAAACCGCCCTCGAACGGCCCCGTGAGTGGAACCATATCCTCGCACGGGACCAATGTTACTCATACGAACTGATCACGAGATCATGGGACCCCCGCACTGAGAATACGTCAATAATTTACATACTTTTAGACTTAGGCTTAAAAACTTGGTATTAGTGGGTGAAAACCCAAAATAGCCCCCGAAGGGCCCCATGGGTGGCATCAACTCCTTCCACGGGACCAATGTGACTCGAATGAACTGACCGCACGATCACGGGACCCCCAGTTTAAGAATACAATGATAGCTTAAAAATATCAGGACTTAGGCAAAACATGGCGTTTGTGGGTGAAAAGTCGAAACAGGCCCCGAACGGCCCCCGTGAGTGGAACCAACTCCTCGCACGGGACCAATGTAACTCATACGAACTATCGGCGCGATCACGGGACCCCCGCTCTGAGAATATGAACATAATTTAAATATTTTTAGACTTAGGCTTAAAAACTTGGCATTAGTTCATGAAAACCCGAAATAGCACCCAAACGGCCCCATAAATGGCACCAATACCTCACACGGGACCAATGTAACTCGTAGGAACTGTTCGCGCTATCACGGGACTCCTAGTTTGAGAATACAAAGATAATTTATCTATTTCTAGACTTAGGCTTAAAAACATGGCGTTAGTGGGCGAAAACTCGAAGCAGCCTCCGAACGGCCCCGTGAGTTGCACCAACACCTCGCACGGGACCAATGTTACTCGTAGGAATTGTCTGCATGATCACACGACTCTAAATTTGAGAATACGACAATAATTTTTATATTCCTAGACTTAGGCTTAAAAATATGGCGTTAGTGGATGAAAACTCGAAATAGCCCCCGAATGGCCCCATGAGTGGCACCAACACCTCGCACGGGACCAGTGTAACTTTTAGGAACTGTCCGCGTGATCACGGGACTCCCGGTTTGATAATATGATGATAATTTTCATATTTCTAAACTTAGACTTAAAAACATGGCATTAGTGGATGAAAACCCGAAATAGCCCCCGAACGACATCGTGAGTGGAACTAACACCTCGCATGGGACTAATGTAACTCAAACAAACTGATCACGCGATCGCGGGACTGCCGATTTGAGAATACGATGATAATTTTCATATTTCTAGACTTAGGCATTGAAATGTGGCGTTAGGGGGGAAGACCGAAACAGCCCCCGAACGTCCCCGTAAGTGGCACCAACACCTCGCACGTGACCAATGTAACTCGTATGAATTGGCCGCGCGATCACGGGACTCCTGGTTTGAGAATATGATGATAATTTGCGTATTTCTAGACTTTGGTTAAAACACATGGCGTTGGTGGGTGAAAAGCCGAAACAGCCCCCCAACCGCCCTTTGAGTTGCACCAACACCTCGCACAGGACCAATGTAACTCGTAAGAACTGTCTGTGTGAACAAGGGACTCTCGATTTGAGAATATGACGATAATTTGCATATTTCTAGACTTAGGCTTAAAAACATGGTGTTAGTGGGTGAAAAGTCGAAACAACACCCAAACGGCCCCGTGAGTGGCACCAAATCTTGCACGGGACCAATGCAACTCGTAGGAACTACCAGCGCGATCACGGGACCCCGATTTCAGAATATGACAATAATTTGCATATTTCTAGACTTAGGCTTAAAAACATGGCGTAAGTGGGTGAAAACTTGAAACAGCCCCCGAACGGCCCCATGACTGGCACCAACACCTCGCACGGGACCAATGTAACTCGTATGAACTGAACGCGCGATCACAGGAATCCCGGTTTGAGAATACGATGAGAATTTTCATATTTCTAGACTTAGGCTTAAAAACATGGCGTTAGTGGGCAAAAAATCGAAAAAGCCCCCTAACGGCCTGTGAGTGGCGCCAACATCTCGTACGAGACCAATGTAACTAGTAAGAACTATCCGCGTGAACACGGGACTCCCGGTTAGATAATATGATGATAATTTGTATATTTCTAGACTTAGGCATTAAAACATGGCGTTAGTGGTTGAAAAGCCGAAACAACCCCCGAATGACCCCGTGAGTCGCACCAACACCTCCCACGGGACCAATGTAACTCGTAGGAACTATCCGCGCGATCACAGGACTCCCGATTTATGAATACGATGATAATTTGCATATTTATAAAATTAGGCTTAAAACATGGCGTTAGTGGATGAAAAGTCGAAACAGCCCCAAATGGCCCCGTGAGTGTCACCAACACCTCACACGGGACAAATGTAACTCGTAGGAACTGTCCCCGTGATCACGGGACTCCCGATTTGAGAATATGATGATAATTTCCATATTTTTAGAATTAGACAAAAACATGGCGTTAGTGGGTGAAAATCCAAATCACCCCCCGAACGGCCCAGTGAATGGCACCAACACCTCGCACGGGACCAATGTAACTCGTAGGAACTGTCTTCGCGATCACGTGGCTCCCGAGTTGAGAATACGATGATAATTTGTATATTTCTAGTCTTAGGCATATAAATGTGGCGTTAGTGGGAGAAAACTCGAAACAGCCCCCGAACGGCCCCGTGAGTGCCGCGTGAGTGGCACCAACACCTCGCACGGGACCAATGTAACTCGTACAAACTGATCGCGCGATCACAGTACCTCCGGTTTGAGAGTGCGACGATAACTTAAAAATATCAGGACTTAGGAAAAATATGGCGTTAGTGGGTGAAAAGCCGAAACAGCCCCTTAACGGCCCCGTAAGTGGAACCAACTCCTCGAACGGGACCTATATAACTCATACGAACTGACCACGCGATCACTGGACCCCCGATTTGAGAGTACAACGATATTTTGCATATTTCTATACTTAGGCTTAAAAACATGGCGTTAGTGGGCGAAAACTCGAAACAGCCCCCTAATAGCCCTTGAGTAGCACCAACACCTCACACGGGACTAATAAAAATTATACGAACTGACCGCGCGATCACAGGACTCCCGATTTGAGAATACGACGATAATTTGCATATTTCTAAACTTTGGCTAAAAACATGGCGTTAGTGGGTGAAAAGCCGAAACATCCCCCGAACGGCCCGTGAGTGACACCAACACCTCGCACGGGACCAATGTAACTCGTAAGAATTGTCCGCACAAAAAAGGGACTCCCGATTTAAGAATACAATGGTAATTTTCATATTTCTATACTTAGGCTTAAAAACATGGTATTAGTGCGTGACAAGCTGAAACAACCCCCCAAAAGCCCCGTGAGTGGCACCAAACCTCGCATGGGACCAACGTAACTCGTAGGAGCTAACAACGCGATTATGGGAATCCTGGTTTGAGAATAAAAAGATAATTTGTATATTTCTAGACTTAGTCTTTAAAACATGGCGTTAGTGGTTGAAAAGACAAAACAACCCCCGAACGGCCCCGTGAGTGGCACCAACACCTACCACGGGACAGATGCAACTCGTAGGAACTATCCGTGCGATCACGGGACTCCCGATTTGAGAAGACGATGACAATTTGCATATTTCTAGAATTAGGCTTAAAAACATGGTGTTAGTGGGTGAAAACCAGAAATAGCCCCTGAATGGGCCCGTGAGTGGCACCAACACCTCTCACGGGACCAATATAACTAGTAGGAACTTTCTGCACGATCACGGGACTCCTCCCGGTTTGAGAATACGACCATAATTTGCATATTTCTAGAATTAAGCTTAAAAACATGACGTTAGTGGGTGAAAACCTGAAACAGCCCCCGAACGGCCTCGTGAGTGGCACCAACACCTCGCACGGGACCAATGTAACTCGTACGAACTGACCTCCCCATCACGGGTCCCCGATTTGAGAATACGCCAATAATTTGCATATTTCTAGACTTAGGCTTACAAACTTGGCGTTAGTGGGTGAAAACCATAAACAACCCCCGAACGGCCCCGTGAGTGGCACCAATACCTCGCACGGGATAATGTAACTCATAGGAACTATCCGTACGATAATAGGACTCTCGGTTTAAGAATACGAGGATAATTTGCATATTTCTAGAGTTAGGCTTAAAAACATTGTGTTAGTGGTGGAAACTCGAAACAACCTCTGAATGGCCCCGTGAGTGGCCCTAACACCTCGCACGAGACCAATGTAACTCGTAAGAAATGTTCGTGTGTACACGGGACTCCCGAATAAAGAATACGACGATAATTTATATATTTCTAGACTTATGCTTAAAAACATGGCATTGGTGGGTGAAAAGCCGAAACAACCCCAGAACGGCCCCGTGAGTGGCACCAACACCTCCCACGGGACCAATGCAATTCTTAGGAACTATTCGTGCGATCACGGGACTCCCGGTTTGAGAATACGATGATAATTTGCATATTTCTAGAATTAGGCTTAAAAACATGGCGTTAGTGGGTGAAAAGCCAAACAGCCCCCGAACGGCCCCGTGATTGGCACCAACACCTCGCAAAGGACCAATGTAGCTCGTAGGAACTGTCCATGCGATCACGGAACTCCCGATGTGAGAAAACGATGATAATTTGTATATTTCTAGACTTAGGCACATAAACGTGGTGTTAGTGGGGGAAAACCCAAAACAGCTCCCGAACGTCCCCGTGAGTGGCACTAACACCTCATACAGGACCAATGTAACTCGTACGAACTAACCGCTCGATCACGGGACCCCCGGTTTGAAAATATGACGATAATTTAAGAATATCAGGACTTAGGCAAAACATGGCGTTTATGGGTGAAAAGTCGAAACAACCCCCGAACGGTCCCGTGAGTGGAACCAACTCCTCGCACGGGATCAATGTAACTCATATGAACTGACTATGTAATCACAGGACCCTCGTTCTGATAATTTACATATTTCTAGACTTAGGATTAAAAACTTGGCGTTAGTGGGTGAAAACCCAAAACAGCCCCCGAAAGGCCTCGTGAGTGGCACACGTACCTCCCACGGGACCAATGTAACTCGTAGGAACTATTTGCGCGATCACGGGACTCCCGGTTTGAGAATACGATGATAATTTGCATATTTATAGAGTTTGGCTTAAAAACATGGTGTTAGTGGGTGAAAACCCGAAACAGACCCCGACGGCCCGGTGAGTGACATCCACACCTCGCATGGGACCAATGTAACTCGTATGAACTGACCGCAAGATCAAGGGGACCCCGGTTTGAGAATACGATAATAATTTAAAAATATCAGGACTTACGCAAAACATGGCGTTAGTGGGTGAAAAGAGAAAATAACCCCTGAACGGTCCTATGAGTGGAACCAACCCCTTCCACGGGACCAATGTAACTTGTTCAAACAGACCGCGAGATCATGGGACCCCGGTTTGAGAATACAACGATAATTTAAAAATGTGAGGACTTAGGAAAAACATAGCGTTAGTGGTTGAAAAGCCAAAACAACCCCCGAACGACCCCATGAGTGGCACCAACTCCTCGTACCGGACCAATGTAACTCGTATGAACTGACCGTGTGATCATGGGACCCCCGGTTTGAGAATGCACCGATAATTTGCATATTTCTAGACTTGCGCTTAAAAACTTGGCGTTAGTGGGTGAAAACCCGAAACATCCCCTGAACGGCCCCGTGAGTGGTACCAACACCTCGCACGGGACCAATGTAACTCGTATGAACTGACCATTTGATCACGGGACCCCCAATCTGAGAATACGCTGATAATTTACATATTTTAAGACTTAGGCTTAAAAACTTAGCGTTAGTGGGTGAAAACCCGAAAGAGCCCACGAACGGCCTCGTGAGTGGCACACGTACCTCCCACGGGATCAATGTAACTCGTACGAACTGTTCGCGTGATCACGTGACTCCCGGTTTGAGAATACGATGATAATTTGCTTATTTCTAGAGTTAGGCTTAAAAACATGGTGTTAGTGGGTGAAAACCCGAAACAGTCCCCTAACGGCCCGGTGAGTGGGACCCACACCTCGCACGGGACCAATGTAACTCGTACGAACTGATCGCGCGATCATGGAGACCTCAGTTTGAGAGTATGATAATTATTAAAAATATCAGGACTTAGGCAAAACATGGCGTTAGTGGGTGAAAAGCGAAAATAGCCCCCGAACGACCCTGTGAGTGTCACTAACCCCTTACACGGGACTAATGTAACTCATTCAAACAGACCACGCGATCATGGGACCCCGGTTTGAGAATACAACGATAATTTAAAAATGTGAGGACTTAGGCAAAACATGGCGTTAGTGGCTGAAAAGCAAAAATAGCCCCCGAACGGCCCCGTGAGTTGCACCAACTCCTCGCACGGGACCAATGTAACTCGTACGAACTAATCGCTAGATCATGGGACCCCCAGTTTGAGAATACACTGATAATTTACATATTTCTATACTTAGGTTTAAAAACTTGGAGTTAATGGGTGAAAACCCAAAACATCATCCGAACGGCCCCGTGAGTGGCACCAACACTTCGCACGGGACCAATGTAACTCATATGAACTGACCGCTCGATCACGAGAATCCCGGTTTGAAAATACGATGATAATTTAAAAATATGAGGACTTAGGCAAAAATAGCCCCCGAACGGCCCCGTGAGTGGAACCAACTCCTCGCACGGGACCAATATAACTAACACGAACTGACTGCGTGATCACGGGACCCTCGGTCTGAGAATACGCTAATAATTTACATATTTCTAGACTTAGGCTTAAAAACTTGACGTTAGTGGGTGAAAACCGGAAATAACCCCCGAACGGCCCTCTGAGTGGCACCAATAACTCGCACGGGACCCATGTAACTCGTAGGAACTGTCCGCGCGATCATGAAACTCCCGGTTTGAGAATACGATGATAATTTGCATATTTTTAGACTTAGGCTTAAAAACGTGGCGTTAGTGGGCGAAAACTTGAAACAGCCCCCTAACGGCCTTGTGAGTTGCACCAACACCTCACATGGGACTAATGTAACTCGTACGAACTGACCCCGCGATCACGGGACTCCCGGTTTGAGAATACGATGAAAATTTACATATTTCTAGACTTTGGCTAAAAAACATGGCGTTAGTGGGTGAAAAGCCGAAACAGCCCCCGAACGGCCCCGTGAGTGGCACCAACACCTCGCACGGGACCAATGTAACTCGTAAGAACTGTCCGCGCTAATAAGGGTCTCCCGGTTTGAGAATAAGAAGATAATTTGCTTATTTCTAGACTTAGTCCTAAAAACATGGTGTTATTGGATGAAAAACCGAAACAACCCTTAAATGGCCCTGTGAGTGGCACCAAATCTCGCATAGGACAAATGTAACTCGTAGGAACTATCAACGCGATCACAGGACTTCCAGTTTGAGAATACAATGATAATTGGAATATTTCTAGAGTTAGGCTTAAAAACGTGGCGTTAGTAGGTGAAAACCCAAAAGAGCCCCTGAACAGCCCCGTGAGTGGCACCCACACCTCGCACGGGACCAATGAAACTCGTACGAACTGACCGAGTGATGGCGGAACCCAGATTCGATAATACGACAATAATTTTCATATTTTTTGACTTAGGCTTAAAAACATGGCGTTAGCGGGTGAAAACTCGAAACGGCCCCGTGAGTGGCACCAACACCTCGCAAGGGGCCAATGTAACTCTTACAAACTAGCTGCGCCATCACGAAACTCCTTATTTGAGAATAGGGTGAGAATTTTTAAATCTCTAGACTTAGGCTTAAAAACATGGCGTTAGTGGGCAAGAACTCAAAATAGCCCCCTAACGGCCCCGTGAGTGAAAACCAACACCTCGCACGAGACCAATGTAACTCGTAAGAACTATCCTCATGAACACGGGACTCCCGATTAGAGAATATGAGGATAATTTGTATATTTCTATACTTAGGCTTTAAAACATGGCATTAGTGGGTGAAAATTCGAAACAACCCCCGAACGGCCCCGTGAGTGGCACCAACACCTCCCACGATACCAATGTAACTCGTAGGAACTATCCGTGCAATCACGGGACTCCCGATTTGAGAAGATGATGATAATTTCCATATTTCTAGAATTAGTCTTAAAAACATGGCGTTAGGTGGTGAAAACCCGAAACAGCCCCCGAACGGCTCCGTGAGTGGCACCACCACCTCGCACGGGACCAATGTAACTCGTAGGAACTTTCCGTGCGATCACGGGACTCCCGGTTTCAGAATACGACGATAATTTGCATATTTCAAGAATTAGGCTTAAAAACATGGCGTTTGTTGGTGAAAACCCGAAACAACCCCTAAACGGCCCCTTGAGTGGCACCAACACCTCGCAGAGGACCAATGTAGGTCGTAGGAACTGTCCGCGCGATCACGGGACTCCCAATTTGAGAATACGGCGATAATTTGCATATTTCTAGACTTAGGCATAGAAACGTGACGTTAGTGGGGGAAACTCGAAATAGCTCCCGAACGGCCCCGTGAGTGGCACCAACACCTCGCACGGGACCAATATAACTCGTACGAACTGACCGCTCGATCATGGGACCCCTAGTTTGAAAATACGGCGATAATTTAAAAATATCCGGACTTAGGCAAAACATGGCATTTGTGGGTGAAAAGTCGAAACAGCCCCCGAACGGCTCCATGAGTGGAACCAACTCCTCGCACGGGACCAATGTAACTCATACGAACTGACCGCATGATCACGGGACCCCCGGTCTGAGAATACGCCGATAATTTACATATTTTTAGACTTTGGTTTAAAAATATGGCGTTAGTGGGTGAAAGCCCGAAACAGCCCCCGAACGGCCCCGTGAGTGGCACCAATACCTCGAACAGGACCAATGTAACTCGTAGGAACTGTTCGCCCGATCACGGAACTCCCGGTTTGAGAATACGATGATAATTTGCATATTTCTAGAGTTAGTTTTAAAAACATGGCGTTAGTGGGTGAAAACCCGAAACAGACCCCGAACGGCCCCGTGAGTGGCACCAACACCTCATGCGGGACCAATGTAACTCGTACGAACTGACCGCGCGATCATGGAGACCCCAGTTTGAGAATACGATAATAATTTAAAAATATCAGTACTTAGGCAAAACATGGCGTTAGTGGAACAGCCTCGTGGGTGGCACCAATCCCTTACACGGGAGCAATATAACTCGTTCAAATATACCGCGTGATCACGGGACCCCAGTTTGAGAGAATACGATGATAATGTAAAAATGTAAGGACTTAAGCAAAACATGGCGTTACTGGCAGAAAAGTCCAAACAGCCCCAGAACGGCCCCGAGAGTGGCACCAACTCCTCGCACAAGGCCAATGTAACTCATAAGAACTGTCCACGCGAAGAATGAACTCCCGGTTTGAGAATACAATGATAATTTGCATATTTCTAGACTAAGTCTTAAAAACATTGTGTTAGTGAGTGAAAAATCGAAACAACCCTCAAACCGCCCCATGAGTGGCCCCAAACCTCGCACGGGACCAATGTAACTCATAGGAATTATCAACGCGATCACGGGACACCCGGTTTGAGAATATGATGATAATTTGCGTATTTCTAGATTTAGGCTTAAAAACATGGCGTTAGTGGGTAAAAACCTGAAACAAACCCCAAACGGCCCCGTGAGTGGCACCAACGCCTCGCATAGGACCAATGTAGCTCGTAGGAACGGTCCATGCGATCACGGGACTCCCGATTTGAGAATATGATGATAATTTTCATATTTCTAGAGTTAGGCTTAAAAACATGGCGTTGGTGGGTGAAAACCCGAAACAGACCCCAAACGACCCTGTGAGTAGCACCAACACCTCGCATAGGGCCAATGTAGCTCGTAGGAACTGTCCGTGCGATCACGGGACTCCCGATTGGAGAATACGATGATAATTTGCATATTTTTAGAGTTATGCTTAAAAACATGGCGTTAGTGGGTTAAAACCTAAAACAGATCCAGAACGGCCCCATGAGTGGCACCAACACCTCGCACATGACTAATGTAACTCGTAATAACTGTCCGCGCGATCACGGGACTCCCTGTTAGAGAATATTATGATAATTTGTATATTTCTAGATGATAAAAAGAACTTTTTGGTGTATATTTTTCTTCTGTCGTTGCTTGAAAATTCCTTCTAATCAAAACCTTAAAATACCTACAAAATGTAACAACTCAAGTGTAGAGGTAACTAAGGGTATCAATCCACTTTCAAGGTTGTAAAGCAAATAGAGCAAAATTATAATTCACTTTTTATTTTCTTTTTGTGCTTTTTAACTTTTCTTATTTTTTAAACTTTTTCAATATTAAAACAATAGAGTGAGGTGATGATTTAAACTAAACTAAACTAAACTAAATGAAAATAACCAACTAGAAAGTGACAAAAATGAAAACAAAGTCTAACTAAAATAAAAGATAAAGTGAGGTAAATAATTGTGAGAACAATCAAGGAGTGGGATTACACCACAAATTTTAGCTATTCTAATTAATTAATTCAATTATTTGAATTCTCCCAAATTAATATAAAATTACAAACCAACTCTCGTTGCAAGTGTAATTATAATAGTAATCTTTTTGAAAATTAAGTTTAACACCCCACAACTCTAGAAAAATAGATCTACACTCCTTTTAATTAATCTCCCGCGAGGATCGATCGATTAAAATTCATGTAAATCTTAGAAAATAATTTTAGAGTTGAAATTCAAGTTATAATACCCCACTTAAGAAACCCCTATCTCTAGTTCGAATCTAAAATGGGTATTATAACTAGAATTTTAATTTTCTCTCGAAAATCATTTACCCTCAAGCGAGACGTATATTAAAGGGTGAGGGATGAAAATTAATAATCAAAGGGACTTTTCAAGTAATTAAACTAATAAACATAAAATGACATCAAATAAGGGTTTTACCCCACCCCTTGAAAGGGGTTTTAGCCTAACATGATATGAAATATGACAATTTAATAATCAAAGGCATAAAATAAATGAGAAGAGAAGAGAACAATCAAACCCCAATCTCTTGAAGTGAAATTGAACCTCTATTCCTTTGAAATTAAGCACAATCCATCCAATATGAGCATCCAACAATAATAAACTCAATAATCAACTCAATTGAATTTCACACATTTATTACTCACAAATATCTTTAAAAAAATGAAAATAAACTATTTACAAATATTTCTACCTAATTTACTCTAACCTAACTCTTTACTTTTCTCTAGAATTTTCTCTCTCTATTTGATGATGATCCCAAATGGTGTCTTGAGTCTTCTTTTATAGTAGATGTATGGCACGCATGGGGCTAAGGGGTATTTTGGGTAGACAAATGTGCAATAGGGTGTGTAAAGTATTGGGTGAGGGTTAATTTAGGAATTTAATGGAGGGTGCATGTGGTTTGGGTGTGAGGTCATGACAGTGGGAGAATGAGGGTATAAAATCTGATTTGATATAAGGGTAATTTGGGGTTTTACCGTTTTGGTGTAAAAGAGTAGTTGGGGGTAAAATTGGTAAAATGGTTTAAGTGGTTTAAGTGGCAAATGGGTTTTTAGTTTTGGCTTCTTGTTTTGGTTTGTTTGTCTTGGGAACTTGGCAGCTAACATCGTGAGAAGAGGAGATGTGAAAAATGGGTATTTGGATTTGAAAGAGGAAAATGGGTGGATTCGGGTTTGGTTATGCGGTAACGGGTCATGGGTTGAGTTGGGTAGCTGAAATGGTTGCTGGCCTGAGTGGAGGTGTGCCGAACTGAGACTAAAGGTTACCGCCGGCGAGTTAGCTGCTGGCAGCATGGCGATCGCGGGCGGAGTTCGGTACGCCGTCGCCGGCAGGTCTGGGTATATGGGCGGGTTGTTGGGCTGCCATCGATGGTTGGAGAAGTTGTGGACGGTCGGGGCTTCGTCGCCGGAGTGTCAGGTAGAGAGGGGCGACAGAGGCTAGGTCGGCGCCAAATGGGGTGAGACATCTCTGGCGGTAGTGGGGACGGGTAAGTGCGCCAGCGGTTTGGGTTGATGCTGCCGGGGATCTTCGTCAGGTGGTTGTTTAGGTCGGAGCCGGCAGGAGGGGTGTCGGTGATAGATTTCTGGTTCTAATCGCCGGTGGTTTGGTACGGGTTGTATCCGGATAAGAGTCGGGTTATGGATGGTCGGATTTTTTAAGGGATAAGGGGGTGTAGGCAGGTGGGTTTATGGGATTATGATGGTTTGATGGTGGTGAGAGGATGGTTATTAATGGAGTTTGGAGAGAGGAGAGAGATGGTGGGAGATTTATTGGAGAAGATGAAAGGGAGGTGATAGGGTGTGTGTGAGTGTAGGGGAAGATGGGTAAGGGTGAGGGTTTAACTGTAATGTGGGTTAGTTAGGTGTGAGGGTCTGTGTTTAATTTGGACCCCTAATAAAAATAACACTAAAATTAACAAATAAAAATAAAATTATAAAATAAAATCCTATTCTAAAATAAAATCAAGACTCAAGTAAAAATAAAAATAAAAATAAAATTTAATAAAACCTAAAATAAAAATCCTAAAAAGAAAATGTAAAATCTAATAAAACTAATAAATAAATTAAATCCTAAAAATTCCAATCCTAATAAAATAAGATAAAATAAAATAAAAACTAAAACTAAAAACTAATAAAATCAAAATCAAAATTAAACTAAATAAAAATAAATATAAAAATTATAAAATAAATCATAGAAATTTGAAATAAATCTAAAATAAAAATGACTCAAAACTAAAAATCGAAAAAATAATAAAAAGGGCAGAAACAAACACACACGGGCTTTGGGGTAAGTTTAGGCTAGGCTTGAGTTACGGGATATGGGGATTAATTCCAATTTAATTGCAAATTGCTTGGAAATATAGCTTTTGACACCACAACTGCAATTAAGCCTGCATATTGAACTATTAAGCACATAAGACCCATATTGTCGAGAATTAGAAACTAAAGTACGTCTATTTGGGATATAAATGTACAATTTTGGGTGCTTATCACACCACCCCCAAACAGAGCGTTGCTACTCCTCGAGCAATAAGATAGAGAGAAAGAGAAAGATAAGTAACCAAAAGTGTACCACTTTCGCGGGCACTTGCGATTGCACTTAGCATGTGCAACAAGACTTTAAACCTATAGGTTACCCTACAGGACGAGTTGTGTCTCGTGAGAGTTTGCAGGGAATATACCCACAAAATTCTTTATTTGCAAAAAATTACTGAAAGGCAGTCAATATCTTATTAGACATAGAATAATCGCACAATCCATCACATGAGAAAATGATTTCAAAAATACAAGCTAGAAGCATAAAGATTTTAGCTAAGTAAATACTCAAGGCACATCCTTCCTAGAACTCAACGTGTGTAGTGTGAATTAGTCAAAACGGGTCGAGTATCACAAGAGTAATTCCTAGATTGCCTTGTCGGAATCAACGCTTCAACTTCAAAATCTCACGGAATATAACTCTCACAAACGAACTCTCGAGATTAGGGTTAGTGTATCGCTCTTGTGTGTGAGGAGGTGAGTAAATGTAAGCAAGTTCAAACGTCTCACACACACATAAGAAAGAACGAACAATTAGAAAGAAAAATGATCTCATGAAAGAAATGCTAATCACTATAGTGAGAACTTCGAGTTATTCACCACGTCGACTTTCATTTGCCCGAACACCTAGGGGAAATATGGATGTATATGGGTGAGGGGGAAATGAAATGAGAAGGATGTTATGAGGTATGATAGGATGGGATAATGATATGATGGATGGATGGTGGATATTTGAGAAGAGTGTATACACTTTAGGCACAAATGTCTTTATTACTAACTACAAACTCTCTTTCTTTCTTTTTTCTTTTTTTTTGTTTTCTTTTTCTCTATTTTTTTCTTTCTATTTTTGCTATTTTTATGTTTTTCTCTTTTTTCTTTTTTTTTCTTTTTTCTCTCTTTTTTCTCTCTCACTTTTCAAACCAACAATGAAGACATTTAACATTTGAAATCACTCTTTTTTCTCAAAATGATGATGGATGATATATGAATGGAGGTGCGATATGTATATGGATGGTGTGGGGAATATATGGAAGAATAAGGGTGAAGTGAACGGAAATATGATACGGAGAAAAAGTGGTAGGTGTATGGATGAAAATCTAGTATTCGGGACAAATTTCAAGACATGCGTTTCTTACAACTCGAAAAATATGTCATTCTCAGTGATCAACCCAAAATGAAGAATAATGAGATCATACAACAATTAAAGTGCAGACCCAAAGGAAGTTGAATCAACTTGTGACTCGGAGATTGCGTAAAACTCTCTGAAAGGGTGAAAGGCACGAATCTCACAAGCTAAAGTCTCCACTAGTGATCCTTAAGGTTCTCTTTAGAATTGTAGTACTCCTCAACTCTAAACCGTAGTGACGTGATGAGTGCGCAAATTTTGCTGAGTCTAGAAATTCAGGGTGCAATATGCCTTGTTATGTATTACATAAGCTATTTAGAAATAAAAAATCTCTAGCTTGATTCCTAAACTTTGAAAGATGGATGATTGAAAATTCACATCAATGAGTGAGATGAGAGAAACTGCACGAAATTTAAAAATCAGGTTTAAAATTCAAAATTTTTCAAAAGAGGTACAATTTTGATAAAATTTCCCACCCCCAAACAAAAAGGAACATCGTCCTCTATGTTAAGTAAAATGATTTTTAAAATTGAGAGCATAAGGTAGGAAAGAGTTTACCAAAATGAACCGCTAATGAAGTGTACAGATAAAGCAAAGAATAAACCTGAATAAATGATAAGAGAAAAAAAAGAAGTGTACAAGTCCATAAAGCATGTAAAGCATAGGGTGATGTGAAACACCAACCCAAACAGGATGAGACTGGTACAAGAAACGCGGGTTGCCTCCCGGTAGCGCTAAATTTAATGTCTTCAGCCAGACCGATGAAATCTCACCCTAAAGATAAGAACTATGAAAGCGCGAGGCGGCAGAAAAATGGGTGATGAGAATCACCCCCAAACAAGACTGAAGCGTCAGTCTTATTGGATAGAGGCTAAAACGGGTCAATGCACTTGTATGGCGAAGTGCATCACACGATGCAAAGCATCGGTAGACCATGGGCGGGTGGGTATTAAGGTAAGGGTGAGGGTGAATAGGCATCGGTCACGGGACTTATTGAGGAGCCGGAAGGTGAGGGAAACAAGGGCCCTATAAGCATTGTGCTCTAATTGGTGAGTTAGGTGAAATGGTGTAGAAAGTGGAATGGGGTGAGGCTCATAGAAATCACACGACCGTTCTATGAATAGGTGATGATAATGGTCTCACCGTGACACGCCAGGGAGCTGTTGAGAAGAAAAATCAACACCACAAGAGAGTGATGTGCATGGAGGAACAAGCTCGGTGTCACGGTGGAGAGTAGCACCAAAAATCATCTCGTAGATGGTGGATGATGGTTTTAGGTGAGGATCGAAAAATGTAGATGGAAACTTGAAATATGTAAAGTCAAGATCCAAACCAGGTGGTGGGATAGAATGGACAATGAGTGGGTCGAGTGGGATAAATGGTGGATCGGGTGGGATAAATGTTGGAGGAAGATGATCCACATCAAGCGTGGGAGACACACACTCATTGGGAGGAGTAAAAGAATACTCACAAGGGAGTGTGGTTTCTAAAGATGAAGTGATCAATTTCTCCATAAGAGTAGCATCGGTAAATGGAGTGGGTGGGTAAGACAACGCACCAATCTCAGAGATAGAGGAATCACTAGAAATATGAGGCTCAAAGGGAGCCATGCATGGTGGTACATCATCCATATCCGGATAGTTAGGAACTATCACGGATTCTATCTCAGGAAAATGGTGAACACTCGTAGCCATAGCTAACCTAGGATAAATGGGTTCCTCGGGAACACAAGAGGTAGGGGCGATAGATGTAGACTCGGGCATAGTTTTGGATACGAAGGGCAAGTGAGTGGGAACCACAAGTGTGGGTTCCGGAGGACATGGTGGGATTTGATCAGGCTCACTATCGAAAGGTAAGTCAACACAATTGTCGACTTGGGTACCGAACCATGGAATAGTCTCAACTTCGAGATTCTCTGGGTAGTAGGGTTGGTCACACTCAGAATCCGTGTCATAAGGGGACACATCATCGCCAACCTCGGTGGCAACGATGGGTGGGCCCATGGGAATATTCGGCTCTCGTGCACACTCCAATTCATTTAACCTTTGTTCAAGCCTTTGGAGAGCTTGAGTTTGAATGGCTTGCTCTTTCTCAAGTATGAACTTTTGCAAGAGGGTTTCGAGAGTGGAGGTGGATGATAGTGGTGGTGGAATAATGGGTGGTGTTGGTGGTTGAGGTGGACACAACTCGCTATAATCGGGATTATATGGAGAATACTCATATGAAGTGTGTGGGGTGGGACCAAGTACATTATACACGAAAGGATCGTTTTCGTGATGGACAAATGGTTGATGCACATGGGGTGCGTAGTGAGGGAACTAATCGTGAACAAGTGCACAAGGTTGACATGACGACTGTTGGAACGTGTGAGGATCCACAACATCGGGTTGGGATACGTATTGCATGGAAGGTTAATCCGGACTCCACGAATATCTCGGGTACTCACACAACTCGAGATTAGGTGAATCGGGATAGTAGGCCGAGGTGGGTTCCGGAATAGTGTCATATGGATACACATGGTCCGTGGTGGGTTTGTATGGATATGAAGAGTATGGACACTCATGGGACATGTGATCGGCATAATAACAGTGGGTGCACAACAAAGGAGGATGCACGGTGACACTTGAGTCCGAGGGTGATGGAATAGGAGGTGCAGGCATGGATGGGTCAAGAGTACCAACGGTACTCGTGAGAGAGGTGAAACGACTAAGACTATCATAAATAGACGGCTCGAAATCACTCTCACACGTGTCACGTGTTAATAGAAAATGACCAAAGTAGTCCTGTAAAGGACGTTCTTCGGCCATGAGGAGAGGAGAAAATACTTTTTTTGGATTTTGAATTTTTTATTTTTTATTTTTCAAAAAGAATGAAAATATTTTTTGGATTTTTCTAAAAATGAGAAAAATAAAATATTTTTGGATTTTTTTCTAAAAAGGAAAGAAAGAAAATATTTTTGGATTTTTTTATAAAAATAATAGAAGAAAATATTTTTGGATTTTTTATAAAATGAAATAAATGAATTTTTTTTGGATTTTTTTTTTGGAAGAAAGGGTGGGGGGAAAATATGGGCTCAAGATTGGACGAACTAACTAAAATCTGACTACCAAAAAATTATATTGGACACACACACGTCAAGAAGAATTCCTAACTGGCACATAGCCAATTTTTATCTTTAAATTTAGTGAAAGGGTAGTCAAATTTTAATTAAATCCGCGGGCGATAAGAAATTCACGGAATAATATGAGTGATCGCCCTTGCAAAATATTCTCCTGTTGGGCTATCTAGTTGATTAATTTTAAATTTAGTGATGGCTAGGGTAGCACACAATGGTAAGCGAGTGAGTCGGGTGATGAAATCCCTTCTAGTGAGTGACCGGGTGTAGGTCTTAATAATTTAATCCATCACACCATTAAAAAATAAATGCGAGAATAAAATCACACTAGAGCACACAAGCACACACAATATTGACTCGCTAACAGGAGATGCGCGAGTGTTTAGAAACGTACCTCCCCCGGTTTTTAAGCCGTGGGGTGTCGAAAATTTTGAGTCGACCGGGGGGAGATCGCGCCTATCTCAGTCGTTCCCGGGAGTCCTACCGACCCAAGGTAGAGAGGCTTCTAAATCCTCACCTTTGGACGCCCTCTCTCTACCTTGTCCGGTTTCCCTATCACGCTTGACTTGAATTATTACAAATTTAAATGGAAAATAAATAGTGTCCTATGCTCCGCAATACAAGACAAATAATAAAGTCCTAATACAATCCTTCTAAAGTAATGCAAAAATGGTACTAAAAATGAAAAAAAATGCAATACCAATGAATCACAAAATTGAATCTGCTCCGAGTGCTTCACGCTCCCAACAATGGCAACGTCGCCATTTGATAAAAAGAACTTTTCAGTGTATATTTTTCTTTTGTCGTTTCTTGAAAAGTCCTTCTAATAAAAACCTTAAAATACCTACAAAATTAATAACTCAAGTGTAGAGGTAAGTAAGGGTATCAATCCACTTTCAAGGTTGTATAGAAAATGGAGCAAAATTGTAATACCCACTAGGATCACCCGCTAGGATCGATCGATTAAAATTCATGTAAATCTTAGAAAATAATTTTAGAGTTGAAATTCAAGTTTTAATACCCCACTTAAGAAACCCCTATCTCTAGTTCAAATATAAAATGGGTATTATAACTAGAATTTCGATTTTCTCTCGAAAATCATTTATCCTCTCGCGAGGCGTAAATTAAAGGGTGAGGGATCAAAATTAATAATCAAAGGGACTTTTCAAGTAATTAAACTAATAAAAATAAAATAGCATCAAATAAGGGTTTTACCCCACCCTTTGAAAGGGGTTTTAGCCTAACATGATATGAAATATGACAATTTAATAATCAAAGGCATAAAATAAATGAGAAGAGAAGAGAACAATCAAACTCCAATCTTTTGAAGTGAAATTGAACCTCTATTCATCTGAAATTAAGCACAATCCATCCAATATGAGCATCCAACAATAATAAACTCAATAATCAACTCAATTGAATTTCACACATTTATTACTCACAAATATCTTTAAAAAAATGAAAATAAACTATTTACAAATATTTCTACCTAATTTATTCTAACGTAACTCTCTACTTTTCTCTAGAGTTTTCTCTCTCTATTTGATGATGATCCCAAATGGTGTCTTGAGTCTTATTTTATAGTAGATGCATAGCACACATGGGGCTAAGGGGTATTTTGGGTATACAAAGGTGCAAGAAGGTGTGTAAGGTATTGGGTGAGGGTTAATTTAGGAATTTAATGGAGGGTTCATATGGTTTGGGTGTGAGTTCATGATAGTGGGAGAATGAGGGTATAAAATCTGATTTGGTATAAGGGTAATTTGGGGTTTTGGGGTAAAAGAGTAGTTGGGGGTAAAATTGGTAAAATGGTTTAAGTGGCACATGGGTTTTTAGTTTTGGCTTCTTGTTTTGGTTTGTTTGGCTTGGGAACTTGGCAGCTAACATCGTGAGAAGAGGAGATGTGAAAAATGGGTATTT
Organism: Sambucus nigra; assembly: GCA_949130495.1. NCBI lineage: Eukaryota > Viridiplantae > Streptophyta > Magnoliopsida > Dipsacales > Adoxaceae > Sambucus > Sambucus nigra. The sequence continues at coordinate 594,222,802 of OX422208.1, forward strand.
GGCTTTGAAAGAGGAAAATGGGTGGATTCGTGTTTGGTTTGGCGGTAGCGGGTCATGGGCTGAGTTGGGTAGCTGAAATGGTTGTTGGCCGGAGTGGAGGTGTGCCGGACTGAGACTAGAGGCTGCCGCCGGCGGGTTAGCTGCTGGCAGCGTGGCGATTGCGGGCCGAGGTCGGGACGCCGTCGCCGGCGGGTCTGGGTATGTGGGCTGGTTGTTGGGCTGTCATCAATGGTTGGAGAAGGTGTGGACGGTCGGGGCTTCGTCGCCGGAGTGGCCGGGAGAGAGGGGCGACAGAGGCTAGGTCAGCGCCAGAGGGGGTGAGAGATCTCCGGCGGTAGTGGGGACGGGTAGGTGCACCTGTGGTTTGGGTTGATGCCGCCGGGGATCTTCGTAAGGTGGTTGTTTAGGTTGGCGCCGGCAAGAGGGGTGATGACGGTTCGAGGACAGATTTCTGGTTCAAGTCGCCGGCGGTTTGGCATGGGTTGTATCCGGATAAGAGTCAGGTTATGGATGGTCGGATTTTCTCAGGGATAAGAGGGTGTAGGCAGGTGGGTTTATGGGATTAGGATGGTTTGATGGTGGTGAGATGAGGGTTATTAATGGAGTTTGGAGAGAGGAGATAGATGGTGGGAGATTTGTTGGAGAAGATGAAAGGGAGGTGATAGGGTGTGTGTGAGTGTAGGGGAAGATGGGTAAGGGTGAGGGTTTAATTGGGTGTATTATAGTGTGGGTTAGTTAGGTGTGAGTGTGTGTGTTTAATTTGGACTACTAATAAAAATAACACTAAAATTAACTAATAAAAATAAAATTATAAAATAAAATCCTATTCTAAATTAAAACCAAGACTCAAATAAAAATAAAAATAAAATCTAATAAGACTTAAAATTAAAATCCTAAAAAGAAAATGTAAAATCTAATAAAACAAATAAATAAATGAAATCCTAAAAATTCCAATCCTAATCGCCGGTGGTTTGGCACGAAATGTATCCGGATAAGAGTCGGGTTATGGATGGTCGGATTTTATAAGGGATAAGGGGGTGTAGGCAGGTGGGTTTATGGGATTATGATGGTTTGATGGTGGTGAGATGATGGTTATTAATGGAGTTTGGAGAGAGGAGAGAGAGATGGTGGAAGATTTATTGGAGAAGATGAAAGGGAGGTGATAGGGTGTGTGTGAGTGTAGGGGAAGATGGGTAAGGGTGAGGGTTTAATTGGGTGTATTGTAATGTGGGTTAGTTAGGTGTGAGGGTGTGTGTTTAATTTGGACCCCTAATAAAAATAACACTAAGGCTAACGAATAAAAATAAAATTATAAAATAAAATCCTATTCTAAAATAAAACCAAGACTCAAATAAAAATAAAAATAAAATCTAATAAAACTTAAAATAAAAATCCTAAAAAGAAAATGTAAAATCTAATAAAACTAATAAATAAATTAAATCCTAAAAATTCCAATCCTAATAAAATAAGATAAAATAAAAAACTAAAACCTAAAACTAATAAAATCAAAATCAAAATTAAACTAAATAAAAAGAAATATAAAAATTAGAAAATAAATCATAGATATTCAAAATAATTCTAAAATAAATTCTAAAAATAAAAATGACTCAAAACTAAAAATCTAAAAAATAATATAAGGGCACAAACAAACACACACGGGATTTGGGGTAAGTTTAGGCTAGGCTAGGGTTACGGGATAAGGGAATTAATTCCAATTTAACTACAAATTGCATGGAAATATAGCTTTTGACACCGCAACTACAATTAAGCCTGCATATTGAACAATTAATCACATAAGACCCATATTGTCGAGAATTAGAAACTAAAGTACGTCTATTTGGGATATAAAATGTACAGTTTTGGGTGCTTATCACAATACTTAGGCTTTAAAGCATGGCGTTAGTGGGTGAAAAGCCGAAACAACCCCTGAACGGCCTCGAGAGTGGCACCAACACCTCTCACAGGACCAATGTAACTCGTATGATATGATCGCTTGATCATGAGACCCCGCTTTGAAAATACAATGATAATTTAAAATATCAGGACTTAGGCAAAACATTGCGTTTGTGGGTGAAAAGTCGAAACAGCCCCCGAACGTCCCCGTGAGTGGAACCAATTCAACGCACGAGACCAATGTAACTCATACGAACAGACTGTGCGATAACGGGACCCCCGGTCAGAGAATACGCCGATAATTTATATATTTTTAGAATTAGGCTTAAAAACTTAGCGTTAGTTGGTGAAAACCCAAAACAGCCCCCGAATGGCCTCGTGAGTGGCTCCAATACCTCACACGGAACCAATGTAACTCGTAGGAATTGCCCGCGCGATCACGAGACTCCTAGTTTGAGAATACGATGATAATTTGTATATTTCTAGAGTTAGGTTTAAAAACATGGCGTTAATGGGTGAAAATTCGAAACAGACCCCGAACGGCCCCGTGAGTGGCGCCAACACCTTGCCCGGGACCAATGTAACTCTTACGAACTGACCACGCGATCATGGAGACCCCGATTTGAGAATACAACAATAATTTGAAAATATCAGGACTTTGGCAAAACATGGCGTTAGTGGGTGAAAAGCGAAAATAGCTCCCGAACGGCGCCGTGAGTGGCGCCAACCACTTGTACGGGAACAATGTAACTCGTTTAAACAGACCACGCGATCATGGGACCCGATTTTATAATACGACGATAATTTAAAAATGTGAGGACATAGACAAAACATGTTGTTAGTGGCTGAAAAGCCAAAACAACCCCCCAACGACCCTGTGAGTGGCACCAACACCTTGCACGGGACCAATATAACTCGTACGAACTGACCGCGCGATCAGGGGACCCTCAGTTTGAGAATACACTGATAATTTGCATATTTCTAGACCTAGGGTTAAGAACTTGGCGTTAGTGGGTGAAAACACGAAACATCCTTTGAACGGCTCCGTGAGTGGCACCAACACCTCGCACGGGACCAATGTAACTCTTATGAACTGACCACTTGATCACGGGACCCCCGGATTGAAAAGAGGATGATAATTTAAAAATATTAGTACTAAGGCAAAACATGGCGTTTGTGGGTGAAAAGTAGAAACAGCCCCCAAACGACCCTGTGAGTGGAACTAACTCCTCCAATGGGACCAACGTAACTAACAAGAACTGACCGGGCGATCACGGGACCCCCGATCGGAGAATACACCGATAATTTACATATTTCTAGACTTAGGCTTAAAAACTTCGCGTTAGTGGGTGAAAACCCGAAACAACCCCCGAACGACTCCGTGAATGCCACCAATACCTCACAAGGGAGCAATGTAACTCGTACGAACTGTTCGCGCGATCACAAGACTCCCGGTTTGAGAATACGATGATAATTTGCATATTTCTAGACTCAGGCTTAAAAACGTGGCGTTAGTGGGCGAAAACTCAAAGCAGCCCCCTAACGGCCCCGTGAGTTGCACCCACACCTCGAACGAGACGAATGTAACTCATAAGAACTTTTCGCGTGAACACGGGACTCTCGATTAGAGAATATGATGATAATTTGTATATTTCTAGACTTAGGCTTTAAAACATAGCGTTAGTGGGTGAAAAGCCGAAACAACTCCCGAACGGCCCCATGAATGGCACCAACACCTCCCACGAGACCAATGTAACTCGTAGAAACTATCCGCGCGATCACAGGACTCTCGATTTGAGAATACGACAATAATTAGCATATTTTTAGAATTAGGCTTAAAAACATGGCGTTGGGAGGTGAAAACCTAAAATACCCCTGAACGGCTCCGTGAGTGGCACCACCACCTCGCACGGGACCAATGTAACTCGTAGGAACTATCTTCATGCTCACGGGACTCCCAGTTCGAGAATACGATGATGATTTGCATATTTTTTAGAATTAGGCTTAAAAACATGGCGTTAATGGGTGAAAACCCAAAACATCCCCCGAACGGCCCCGTGAGTGACACCAACACCTCGCACAGGACTAATATAGCTGGTAAGAACTGTCCGTGCGATCACGTGACTCCTGATTTAAGAATACGATGATAATTTGCATATTTCTAGACTTTAGCATAGAAACATGGCATTTGTGGGGGAAACCCGACACAGCTCCCGAACGACCCTATGAGTGGCACCAACACCTCGCACGGGACCAATGTAACTCGTACGAACTGACCGCTCGATCACGGGACCCCCGTTTGAAAGTACGACAATAATTTAAAAATATCAGGACTTAGGCAAAACATGGCGTATGTGGGTGAAAAGTAGAATTAGCCCCCGAACGGCCCCGTGAGTGGAACCAACTCCTCGCATGGGACCAATGTAACTCATAAGAACTGACCTCGCAATCACGGGACCCCTGGTTTGAGAATACGCCAATAAATTACCTATTTATAGACTTAGGCTTACAAACTTGGCATTAGTGGGTCCCCTAACGGCCCCGTGAGTGGCACCAATACCTCGAACGGGATTAAGGTAACTCATAGGAACTGTCCGCCCGATCACAGGACTCCCGATTTGAGAATACGATGATAATTTTCTTATTTCTAGAGTTAGGCTTAAAACATGGCGTTAGTGGGTGAAAATCTGAAACAGAACCCAAACGGCCCCGTGAGTGGAACCAACACCTCGCATGGGACCAATGTAACTCGTACGAACATATTGTATGATCACGGAGAAGCCAGTATGAAAAACGATAATAATTTAAAAATATCAGGACTTAGGAAAAACATGGCGTTTGTGGGTGAAAACTCGAAATAGACCCCAAACGGCCCTGTGAGTGGAACCAACTCCTCGCACGGGACCTAAGTAACTAATACGAAATGACCACCCGTTCACGAGACCCCCCGTCAGAGAATACATCGATAATTGGCATATTTCTAGAGTTAGGCTTAAAATCATGGCGTTAGTGGGTAAAAACTCGAAACAACCCCCGAACAGCCCCGTGAGTGGCACCAATACCTCGCACAGGACCAAGGTAACTCCTATGAACAGACTCCACGATCACGGGACTCCCGGTTTGAGAATATGATGAGAATTTGCATATCTCTAGACTTAGGTTTAAAAACATGGTGTTAGTGGGCAAAACATGGCCTTTGTGGGTGAAAACTCGAAACAGACCCCAAACGACCCCCTGAGTCAAACAAACTCCTCGCATGGGACCAGTGTAACTAGCACGAACTGACCGCGTGATCACGGGACCCCCGATCATAGAATATGCCGAGAATTTACATATTTTTATACTTAGGCTTCAAAACTAGGCGTTAGTGGATGAAAACTCAAAATAGCCCCCGAAGGGCCCCCAGAGTGGCACCAATACCTCGCACGGGGAGCAATGTGACTTGTATGAACTGTCCGCGCGATCACGAGACTCCCAATTTGAGAATATGATGATAATTTGCATATTTCTAGACTTATGATTAAAAATGTGGCGTTAGTGGGCGAAAACTCAAAACAGCCCCCTAACGGTCCCGTGAGTTGCACCAAAACCTCACGCGGGACCAATGTAACTCGTATGAACTAACCGCGCGATCATGGGACTCCCGGTTTGAGAATACGATGATAATTTGCATATTTCTAGACTTTGGTTAAAAACATGGTGTTAGTGGGTGAAAAGCCGAAATAGTCCCCGAACGGCCCCGTGAGTGGCACCAACACCTCACACGGGACCAATGTAACTCGTAAGAACTCTCCGCACGAACAAGGGACTCTTGGTTTGAGAATACGATCTTATTTCTAGACTTAGTCCTAAAAACATGGTGTTATTGGGTGAAAAACCGAAACAACCCTCAAATGGCCCGTGTGTGGCACCAAATCTCGCACGGGACAAATGTAACTCATATGAACTATTAATGCGATCATGGGACTCCCAGTTTGAGAATAAAATGATAATTGGCATATTTCAAGAGTTAAGCTTAAAAACATGGCGTTACTGGGGGAAAACCCCAAAAGATCCCCCGAACGGCCCCGTGAGTGGCACCAACACCTCGCACGGGACTAATATAACTCGTAGGAACTCTCAGCGTGATCACGGGACTCTCGATTTGAGAATATGATGATAAGTTATATATTTCTAGAGTTAGGCTTAAAAACATGGTGTTAGTGGGTGAAAACTCAAAAGATCCCCTGAACGGCCCCGTGAGTGGCACCAACACCTCGCACGGGACCAATGAAACTCGTACAAACTGACCGGGCGAGGACAAGACCCCCGATTTGAGAATACATCAATAATTTGTATATTTCTAGACTTAGGCTTCAAAACATGGCGTAAGTGGGTGAAAACTCGAAACAACCCCCGAACGTCCCCGTGAGTGGCACCAACACCTCGCACAGGACCAATGTAACTCGTACGAACTGATTGCGTGATCAGGGGACTCTCAATTTGAGAATACGATGAGAATTTGCATATATTTAGACTTAATCTTAAAAACATGGCGTTAGTGGGAAAAAACTCGAAACAGTCCCCTAACGGCCCCGTGAGTGGCACCAACACCAAGCACGAGACTAATGTAACTCGTAAGAACTGTCCGCGTGAACACGTGACTCGTGATTAGAGAATATGATGATAATTTATACATTTCTAGACTAAGTCTTTAAAACATGGTGTTAGTGGGTGAAAAGTCAAAACAACCCCCGAACGACCCCGTGAGCGGCACCAACACCTCCCATGGGACCAATGTAACTTGTAGAAACTATCCGCACGATTAAGGGACTCCCGGTTTGAGAATACGACAATAATTTGTGTACTTATAGATTTTGTCTTAAAAACATGGTGTTAGTGGTTGAGGAACCGAAACAACCCTCAAACGACCCCGTGAGTGGCACCAAACCCCGCACGGGACCAATGTAACTCGTAGGAACTATCAGCGCGATCACGGGACTCCCGGTTTGAGAATATGATGATAATTTATATATTTCTAGAGTTAGGCTTAAAAACATGGCGTTAGTGGGTGAAAACCCGAAAAAGCCACTGAACGACCCTGTGAGTGGCACCAACACCTCGCACGGGACCGATGAAACTCGTAATAACTGATCACGCGAGGACGGGACCCCCGATTTGAGAATACGATGATAATTTGTATATTTCTAGACTTACGCTTAAAAATATAGCGTATGTGGGTGAAAACACGAAATAACCCCCGAGCGGCCCCGTGAGTGGCACCAACACCTCGCATGGGACCAATGTAACTCATACGAACTGATCACGCGATCACGGGACCCCCGGTTTGTGAATACGCCGATAAATTATATATTTCTAGACTTAGGCTTAAAAACTTACCGTTAGTGGGTGAAAACCCGAAATAGACCCCGAACGGCCCTGTGAGTGGCACCAATACCTCGAACAGGACTAATGTAACTCGTAGGAACTGTCCGCCCGATCACAGGACTCCCAATTTGAGAATACGATGATAATTTCTTATTTTTAAAGTTAGGCTTAAAAACATGACGTTAGAAACGGTCCGGTAAGAGTCATAAAACGGTTCGGTAAGAGTCATAAAACGGTTTGAGAATATGACGGTAATTTGCATATTTCTAGACTTAGTCTTAAAAATATGACGTTAGAGGGTGAAAACCCAAAATAGCCCCCGAACGGCCCCGTGGGTATCGCCAACACCTCGCACGGGACCAATGTAACTCGTAGGAAATGACCGCGCAGCCGTGAGACGCTCGGTTTGAGAATACGACGATAATTTGTATATTTCTAAATTTAAGCAAAATATGGTGTTAGAGGGTGAAAACTCGAAACAGCCCCCGAACGGCCTCGTGGGTGGTACCAACACCTCCCACGAGACCAATATAACTCGTAAGAACTGACACCGCAGCCGCGGGTCCCCCGGTTTGAGAATACAACGATAATTTGCAAATTTCTAGACTTAGGCTTAAAAACATGGCGTTAGAGGGTGAAAACCCAAAACAGCCCCCGAACGACCCCGTGGGTGGCAACAACACCACCCATGGGACCAATATAACTCGTAGGAACTGACCCCGCAGCCGCGGGTCTCCCGATTTGAGAATACGACAATAATTTGCACATTTCTAGACCTAGGCTTAAAAACATGGCATTAGAGGGTGAAAACTGGAAACAGTCCCCGAACGGCCCCGTGGGTGGCACCATCACCTCCCATGAGACCAATGTAACTCATAGGAACTTACCACGCAGCCACGGGACTCTTGGTTTGAGATTACGACGGTAATTTGCATATTTTTAGACTTAGGTTTCAAAATATGGCGTTAGAGGATGAAAACCCAAAACAGCCCCTGAACGGCCCTGTGGGTGGCGCCAACCCCTCCCACGGGACCAATGTTACTCGTAGGAACTGATCGCGCAGCCATGAGACTCCCTGTTTGAGAATACGCCGATAATTTTCATATTTCTAGATTTAAGCAAAACATGGCGTTAGAGGGTGAAAACTCGAAACAACCCCCGAACGGCCCCGTGGGTGGCACCAACACCTCCCACGGGACCAATGTAACTCGTAGGAACTGACCCCGCATCCGCGGGTCTCCCGGTTTGAGAATACAACGATAATTTGTATATTTCTAGACTTAGGCTTAAAAATATGGCGTTAGAGGGCAAAAACCCAAAATAGCCCCTGAACGGCCCCGTGGGTGGTAACAACACCTCCCACGGGACCAATGTAACTCGTAGGAACTGACCACGCACCCGTGGGTCTCCCAATTTGAGAATACAACGATAATTTGCATATTTCTAGACTTAGGCTTAAAAACATGGCATTGGAGGGTGAAAACTCGAAACAACCGCCGAACGGCCCCGTGGGTGGCACCATCACCTCCCACGAGACCAATGTAACTCGTAGGAACTGACCCCACAGCCTTGGGTCTCCCGGTTTGAGAATACGATGATAAATTGCATATTTCTAGACTTAGGCTTAAAAACATGACGTTAGAGGGTGAAAACTCGAAACAACCCCCGAACTGCTTCGTGGTTGGAACCAACACCTCCCACGGGACCAATATAACTCGTAGGAACTTACCACGCAGCCGTGAGACTCTCGGTTTGAGAATATGACGATAATTTACATAATTCTAGACTCAAGAAAAACATAACGTTAGAGGGTGAAAACTCGAAACAGCCCTAGAACGGCCTCGTGGGTGGCACCAACGCCTCCCACGGGACCAATGTAACTCGTAGGAACTGACCCCGCAGCCGCGGGTGTCCCGGTTTGAGAATACGATGATAATTTGCATATTTCTAGAGTTAGGCTTAAAAACATGGCGTTAGACGGTGAAAACCCAAAACAACCCCCGAACGGCCCCGTGGGTGGCACCAACACCTCACACGGGACCACTGTAACTCGTAGGAACTGACCCCGCAGCCGCGGGTCTCCCGGATTGAGAATACGATAACAATTTGTATATTTCTAGACTTATGCTTAAAAATATGGCGTTAGAGGGTGAAAAATCGAAACAACCCCCGAACGGCCCCGTGGGTGGCACCATCACCTCCCACGAGACCAATGTAACTCGTAGGAACTGACCACGTAGTCGCGGGACTCCCGGATTGAGAATACGATGGTAATTTGCATATTTCTAGGCTTAGGCTTAAAAACATGGCGTTGAGGGTGAAAATCCAGAACAGCCCCCGAACGGCGCCGTGGGTGGCGCCGACACCTCCCAAGGGACCAACGTAACTCGTAGGAACTGACCCCACAGCCGCGGGACTCCCGGTTTGAGAATACGATGATAATTTGTATATGTCTACTTGGTTACTGATAATTTTAACTCATATATGCAATTTTTCAGCTTGATTATTTTTTTTGTAAAACTACTTGGTTACTGATATTTTTTTTTATGTATCCTATCATTTGTAGGATTTTTGCACGCGGATCAAACGAAGGAGGCAATGGTCTACAACATGAAGATTGTTTATATGTTGTGGACAATCAGGATTTTGTCAGCCATGCGGGCTTTTATTGTTTAGTTTTATGGCCGTGCAAGCTTTTATAATTTGATTGTTGAATTTTATGGTCGTGCGGGCTTTATAATAAGTAGGTTTTACATTTACAGGTTTTGGAATGTCAAGAAGATAGAGGAAACTCTGCCCATTTTTTTTTTGGTCTGTGAATTATTAAGACATGTAATATTTATAAGTCTGTGAGTGGCACTAACACCTCGCACGGGACCAATGAAACTCGTACGAACTGACCACACGAGGATGGGACCCCCGATTTGAGAATACGATGATAATTTGTATAATTCTAGACTTAGGCTTAAAAACATAGAGTAAGTGGGTGAAAACTTTAAACAGCCCCCGAGCGGCCCCGTGAGTGGCACCAACACCTCGCACGACACCAATGTAACTCGTACGAATTGACTGCGCGATCACGGGACTCCCGGTTTGAGAATACGATGAGAATTTGCATATCTACAGACTTAGGCTTAAAAACATGGCGTTAGGGGCAAAAACTCGAAACATCCCCCTAACGGCCCCGTGAGTGGCACCAACACCTAGCAAGAGACCAATGTAACTCATAAGAACTGTCCGTATGAACACGGGACTCCTGATTAGAGAATATGATGATAATTTGTATATTTCTAATGTGAGGCTTTAAAACATGGCGTTTATGGGTGAAAAGCCGAAACAACCCACGAACAACCCCATGAGTGGCACCAACACCTCCCATGGGACCAATGTAACTCGTAGGAACTATTCGCGCGATCACGGGACCGCCGGTCTGAGAATACGATGATAATTTACATAATTCTAGACTTAGGATTAAAAACTTGATGTTAGTGGCTGAAACCGAAACAGCCCCGGTACGGCCTCGTGAGTGGCACCAATACCTCGTAAGGGACCAATGTAACTCGTAGGAACTGTCCGCGCGATCATGGGACTCTCGGTTGGAGAATACGATAATAATTTTCATATTTCTAGAGTTAGGCTTAAAAACATGGCGTTAGTGGGTGAAAATCGAAAACAGACCCCGAACGGCCCCATGAGTGGCACCAACACCTCACAAGGGACCAATGTAACTCGTACGAACTGACCGCGCGATCACAGAGACCCCGGTTTGAGAGTACGACAATAATATAAATATATCAGGACTTAGGTAAAACATGGCGTTAGTGGGTGAAAAGAGAAAACAACCCCCGAACGGCCCCGTAAGTGGCACCAACCCCTTGCAAGGGACCAATGTAACTCGTTCAAACTGATCGCGCGATCACGGGACCCTGGTTTGAGAATATGATGATAATTCAAAAATGTGAGGACTTAGGCAAAACATGGCATTAGTGACTGAAAAGCCAAAATAGCCCCCGAACGACCCGTGAGTGGCACCAACTCCTCGCACGGGACCAATGAAACTCGTACGAACTGATTGCCCGATAATTTCTATACTTGGGTTTCAAAACTAGGCGTTAGTGGGTGAAAACTTGAAACAGCCCCCGAACGGCCCCGTGAGTGGCACCAATACCTCACACGGGAGCAATGTGACTCGTAGGAACTGTCCACGCGATCAAGGGACTCTCGGTTTGAGAATACGACGATAATTTGCTTATTTCTAGACTTGGTACTAAAAACATGGTGTTATTGGGTGAAAAACCGAAACAACCCTCAAATGGCCCCGTGAGTGGCACCAAATCTCGCACGGGACAAATGTAACTCGTAGGAACTATCAGCACGATCACGGGACTCCCAGTTTGAGAATACGTCGATGTTTACATATTTCTATACTTAGGTTTCAAAACTAGGCGTTAGTGGGTGAAAACTCGAAACAGCCCCCAAACGGCCCCGTGAGTGGCACCAATACCTCACACGGGAGCAATGTGACTCGTAGGAACTGTCCGCGTGATCAAGAGACTCCCAGTTTGAGAATATGACGATAATTTACATATTTATAGACTTAGGATTAAAAACGTGGCGTTAGTGGGTGAAAACCCGAAACAGCCCCCGAATGACCCCGTGAGTGGCACCAACACCTCGCACGGGACCAATGTAACTTGTACGAACCGTCCATGCGATCACGGGAATCCAGATAGGAGAATACGATGATAATTTGAATATTTCTAGTCTTAGGCATAGAAATCCAGCTTTAGTCTGGGAAAACTCGAAACAACCCCCGAACGGCCCCGTGAGTGGCACCAACACCTCGCACAGGACCAATGTAACTCGTAAAATTGATCGCGCGATCACGAAACCCCCGATTTCAGAATACGATGATAACTTGCCAATGTCTAGAAATAAACATAAAAACATGCCACCAACACCTCTCACGGGACCAATGTAACACCTATGAACTGATCGCGCGATCACGGGACTCCCAGTTTGAGAATACGACGATAATTTAAAAATATTAGGACTTAAGCTTAAAAATAAGACATTAGATAATAAAAATAAGAAACAACCCTCGTACGGCCCCGTGAGAGGCACCCACACATCTTACGGGACCAATGTAACACGTAGGAACAGACTGCGCGATCACGGGACTCCCAGTTTGAGAATGCGATGAAATTTTAAAATATGAGAACTTAATCTTAAAAATAAGGCGTTAGAGGGTGAAAACTTGAAACAACCCCCGAACAACCCCGTGAGAGGCACCAACACCTTGCATGGGACCAATGTAATTCGTAGGGACCGACCACGCATCCAAGGGACTTCCGATTTTAGAATACGACGATAATTTGAAAATATGAGGACCTAAATTTAAAAATAAGGCATTAGAGGGTAAAAACACGAAAAGACCCCCGCATGGTCCCGTGAGAGGCACCAACACCTATCACAGGACCAATGTAACACGTAGGAACTCATCGCGCAATCACGTGACTCCCGGTTTGAGATTAGGATGATAATTTATAAATATGAGGATGTAATATTGAAAATAAGGCGTTAGAGGCGAAAAGATGAAACAACCCCCGAACGACCCTGTGAGTGGCACCAACAGCTCAAACGGGACCAATGTAACTCGTAGGAATTATCCGCGCGATCAGAGGACTCCCGGTTTGAGAATATGATGATAATTTTCATATTTTTAGATTGAGGCTTAAAATCGTGGCCTTAGTTGGTGAAAACCCGAAATAGCCCCGTGACTGGCACCAACACCTCGCACGAGACCAATGTAACTCGTAGGAACTATCCGTGCGATCACGAAACTCCCAGTTTGAGAATACGATGATAATTTGCATATTTCTAGACTTAGGCTTAAAAGCATGGCGTTAGTGGGTGAAAACCCGGAACAGCCCCCGAACGGCCCCGTGAGTGACACCCACAACTCACACGGGACTAATGTAACTCGTATGAACTGACCGCATGAGCACGTGACTCCCAGTTTGAGAATACGATGATAATTTGCATATTTCTTGATTTAGGCTTAAAAACATGGCGTTAGTGGGCGAAAACTCAAAACAACTACCGAGCGGCCCCTTTAGTAGCACTAACACCTCGCACGGGACCAATGTAACTCGTAGGAACTATCCGTGCAATCACGAAGCTCCCGATTTGAGAATACGATGATAATTTCCATATTTCTAAACTTAGGCTCAAAAACATGGCATTAGTGGGTGAAAACACAAAATAGCCCCCGAACGGCCCCGTGACTAACACACACACCTCGCACGGGACTAATGTAACTCGTACGAACTGACCGTGTGATCATGGAACCCTCGGTTTGAGAATATGATGACAATTTACATATTTCTAGACTTAGTCATAAAAACATGACGTTAGTGGGGCAAACTCGAAATAACCCCCAAACGACCCCGTGAGTGGCACCAACACCTCGCACGGGACCAATGTAAGACATAGGAACTGACCGCGTGATCACGGGACTCCCGGTTTGAGAATATGAAGATAATTTAAAAATACTAGGACTTAAGCTTAAAAACAAGTTGTTAGAGATCGAAAACATGAAACAACCCCCGAACAGCCCCGTGAGAGGCACCAACAACTCGCATGGGACTAATGTAACTCGTAGGGACTGACCGCGCATCCACGGGACCAATATAACCCGTTCAAACAGACCGCGCGATCATGGGACCCCGGTTTGATGATACGACAATAATTTAAAAATGTGAGGACTTAGGCAAATCATGGCGTTAGTGGCTGAAAAGCCAAAATAGCCCCCGAACGGCCCCGTGAGTGGCACCAACTCCTCGCATGGAACCAATGTAACTCGTACGAACTGACCGTACGATCAGGGGACCCTCGGTTTGATAATACACAGATAATTTCATATTTCTAAACCTAGGCTTAAAACTTAGCATTAGTTGGTGAAAACCCGAAATATCCCCCAAACGGTCCCGTGAGTAGCCCCAACACCTCGCACTGGACCAATGTAACTCGTATGAAATGATCGTTCGATCACGGGACCCCCGGATTGAAAATAGGAAGATAATTCAAAGATATTAGGACTTAGGCAAAACATGGTGTTTGTGGGTGAAAATTCAAAACAACACCCAAACGGCCTCGTGAGTAGAACTAATTCCTCGTACGGAACCAACGTAACTAACACGAACTGATTGCGCGATCACGAGACCCCGAGTCTGAGAATACACTGCTAATTTACATATTTCTAGACTTCGGCTTAAAAACTTTGCGTTAGTGGGTGAAAACTCGAAATAGCCCCCAAACGGCCCCATGAGTGCCACTAATACCTCACAAGGGAATAATGTAACTCGTACGAACTGTTCGCGCAATCACGAAACTCCCGATTTGAGAATAGGATGATAATTTTCATACTTCTAGACTTAGGATAAAAAACGTGGCGTTAGCGGGTGAAAACTCAAAACAGCCCCCTAACGGCCCCCTGAGTTGCACCAACACCTCGCACAAGACCAATGTAACTCCTAAGAACTATCCGCGTGAACACGAGACTTCCGGTTAGAGAATCTGATGATAATTTGTATATTTCTAGACTTAGGCTTTAAAACATGGCGTTAGTGGGTGAAAAGCCGAAACAACCCCCGAACGGCCCCGTGAGTGGTACCAACACCTCCCATAGGACCAATGTAGCTCGGAGGAACTATCCGCGCAATCCCGGGACTCTCGATTTGAGAATACAATGATAATTTGATTTTTTCTAGAATTAGGCTTAAAAACATGGCGTTAGGGGGTGAAAACCCAAAATAGCCCTCGAATGGCCCCGTGAGTGTCAACACCACCTCACACGGGACCAATGTAACTCATAGGAACTATCCGCATGATCACGGGACTCCTGGTTCGAGAATACGACGATAATTTGCATATTTATAGAATTAAGTTTAAAAACATGGCGTTAGTGGGTGAAAACCCAAAACATCCCCCGAACGGCCCCGTGCGTGGCACCAACACCTTGCACATGACTAATGTAGCTCGTAGGAACTGCCCGCGCGATCAAGGGTCTCCCAATTTAAGAACACGATGATAATTTGCATATTTATAGACTTAGGCATAGAAACATGGCGTTAGTGGGGGAAACCCGAAATAGCTCCCGAACCGCCCTGTGAGTGGCACCAACACCTCGCACGTGACCAATATAACTCGTACGAACTGACCGCTCGATCATGGGCCCCCCCGTTTGAAAATACGACAATAATTTAAAAATATCAGGACTTAGGCAAAACATGGCGTATGTGGGTGAAAAGTCGAAATAGCCCCCGAACGGCCCTGTGAGTAGAACCAACTCCTCGCACGGGACTAATGTAACTCAGACGAACTGACCACATAATCACGGGACCCCCGATTTGAGCATACGCCTATAATCAACATATTTCTAGACTAAGTCTTAAAAAATTGGCGTTAGTGGGTGAAAACCCGAAACAACCCCCGAACGGCCCCGTGAGTGGCACCAATACCTCAAAAGGGACCAATGTAACTCGTAGGAACTGTCCGCCAGATCACGGGACTCCTAATTTCAGAATACGACAATAATTTGCATATTTCTAGAGTTAGGCTTAAAAACATGGCGCTAGTGGGTGAAAACCCGAAACAGACCCCAAACGGCCCCATAAGTAGAACCAACACCTCGCAAAGGACCAATGTAACTCGTACGAACGGATCGTGCGATCACGGAGAAGCCAGTTTAAAAATATGACAATAATTTAATAATATCAGGACTTAGGCAAAACATGGCGTTTATGGGTGAAAAGTCGAAAGAGACCCTAAACGGCCCCCTGAGTGGAACCAACTCCTCGCGCGGGACCAATGTAAGTAACAAGAACTAACCACGCAATCAAGGGACCACCGGTCAGAGAATACGCCGATAATTTACATATTTCTACACTTAGGCTTCAAAAGTACGCGTTAGTGGGTGAAAACTCGAAACAGCTCCAGAACGGCTCCGTGAGTGGCACCAATACCTCGCACGGGAGCAATGTGACTTGTAGGAACCGTTCGTGTGATCATCAGACTCTCGATTTGAGAATATGATGATACTTTGCATATTTGTAGACTTAGGCTTAAAAACATTGCGTTAGTGGGTGAAAACTCACAATAGCCCCCTAAAGGCCTCGTGAGTTGCACCAACACCTCACGCGGGACCAATGTAACTCTTACGAATTGACCAAGTGATCACTGGACTCCCGATTTGAGAATACGATGATAATTTGCATATTTTTATACTTTGGTTAAAAAACATGGCGTTAGTGGATGAAAAGCCGAAACAGCCCCCGAATGGCCCCGTGAGTGGCACCAACACCTCGCACGGGACCAATGTAACTCGTAAGAACTGTTCGCACGAACAAGGGACTCCCGATTTGAGAATACAATGATAATTTGCATATTTCTAGACTTAGTCTTAAAAATATGGTGTTAGTGGGTGAAAAACCGAAACAACCCTCAAAAGGCCCCGTGAGTGGCACCAAACCTCGCACGGGACCAATGTAACTCATAGAAACTATCAGCGCGATCATGGGACTCCCTGTTTGAGAATACTATAATAATTTATATATTTCTAGAGTTAGTCTTAAAAACATGGTGTAAGTGGGTGAAAACCTGAAAGAGCCCCTGAACGGCCCCGTGAGTGGCACCAAGACCTCGCACGGGACCTGTGAAACTCGTACGAACTGATCACGCAAGGACGGGACCCCCGATTTTAAAATACGTCAATAATTTGTATATTTTTAGACTTGGTCTTAAAAATATGGCGTAAGTGGGTGAAAACTCGAAACAGCCCCCAAACGGCCCCGTGAGTGGCACCAACACCTCGTACAGGACCCATGTAACTCGTACGAACTGAATGTACGATCACAGGACTCCCAATTTGAGAATACGATGAGAATTTGCATATCTCTAGACTTGGGCTTAATAACATGGCATTATTGGGCAAAAACTCGAAAAAGCCTCCTAATGACCCCGTGAGTGGCACCAACACCTATCACGAGACCAATGTAACTCGTAAGAACTGTCCGCACAAACACGGGACTCCCGATTAAAGAATATGATTATAATTTGTATATTTCTAGGCCAAGGCTTTAAAATATGGCGTTAGTGGGTGAAAAGCTGAAACAACCCCTGAACGGCCCCGTGAGTGGCACCAACACCTCCCATAGAACCAATGTAACTCGTAGGAACTATTCGCGTGATCACGGGACTCCTGGTTTGAGAATATGATAATAATTTGCTTATTTATAGACTTAGTCTTAAAAACATGGTGTTTGTGGGTGAAAAATCGAAACAACCCTCAAACGGCCGCGTGAGTGGCACCAAACCCCGTACGGGACCAATGTAACGCGTAGGAACTATCAACGCGATCACGGGACTCCCAGCTTGAGAATACGATGATAATTTATATATTTCTAGAGTTAGTCTTAAAAACATGGGGTTAGTGGGTGAAAACCCGAAAGAGCCCCTGAACGGCCCCGTGAGTGGCACCAACTCCTCGCATGGGACCAATGAAACTCGTACGAACTGACCACGCGAGGGTGGAACCCTCGATTTGAGAATACGATGATATTTGCTATATTTCTAGACTTAGGCTTAAAAACATAGCGTAAGTGGGTGAAAACTCGAAACAGCCCCCGAATGGCCCCGTGACTGGCACCAACACCTCGCACGGAACCAATGTAACTCGTACGAACTGACTGCACGATCACGGGACTCTCGGTTTGAGAATACGATGAGAATTTGCAAATCTCTAGACTTTGATTTAAAAACATGGCGTTAGTGGGTGAAATGGCAAAACAACCCCTGAACGACCCCATGAGTGGCACCAACACCTAACACGGGAGTAATGAAGCTCGTAGGAACTATTCCCGCGATCACGAGACCGTCGATTTGAGAATACGATGATAATTTATATATTTCTAGACTTAGGCTTAAAGACTTAGCATTAGTTGGTGAAACCGAAATAGCCCCCGAACGGCCCCGTGAGTGGTACCAATACCTCGTAGGGGATCAATGTAACTCGTAGGAACTGGCCGGGTGATCATGGGACTCTCGGTTAGAGAATACGATAATAATTTGCATATTTCTAGAGTTAGGCTTAAAAACATGGCGTTAGTGGGTGAAAACCCGAAACAGACCCCGAACGACCCTTGAGTGGCACCAACACCTCGCAC
Source organism: Sambucus nigra (assembly GCA_949130495.1). Taxonomy (NCBI): domain Eukaryota; kingdom Viridiplantae; phylum Streptophyta; class Magnoliopsida; order Dipsacales; family Adoxaceae; genus Sambucus; species Sambucus nigra. Next base: position 594,241,287 of record OX422208.1, read on the forward strand.
GGGACCAATGTAACTCGTTCAAACTGATCGCGCGATCACGGGACCCCGGTTTGAGAATATGATGATAATTTAAAAATGTGAGGACTTAGGCAAAACATGGCGTTAGTGGCTGAAAAGCAAAAACAGCCCCTGAACGGCCCCGTGAGTGGCACCAACTCCTCGCACGGGACTAATGAAACTCGTACGAACTGACCATGCGATCACGGGACCCACAGTTTGAGAATACGATGATAATTTTCATATTTCTAGACGTATGCTTAAAAACATGGCATAAGTGGGTGAAAACTCAAAACATCTCCCGGACGACCCTGTGAGTTAGACTAACACCTCGCACAGTACCAATGTAACTCGTAGGAACTGTCTGCATGATCACGGGACTCTCGATTTGAAAATATGATGATAATTTCATATTTCTAGACTTAGGCTTCAATACATGGCGTTAGTGGGTGAAACACGAAATAACCCCCAAACGGACCCGTGAGTGGCACCAACACCTCGCATGGGACCAAAGTAACTCGTAGGAACTGTCCATGCGATCCCGGGACTCTCGGTTTGAGAATACGACGAAAATTTTCATCTTTTAGACTTAGGCTTAAAAACATGGCGTTTGTGGGTGAAAAGTCGAAACAACTATCGAACGACCATATGAGTGGCACCAACACCTCGCACGGGACCAATGTAACTCGTACGAACTTACTGCGCGATCAAGGGACTCCCGGTTTGAGACTATGATGATAATTTGCATATTTCTAGATTTTGGCTATAAAACACGGCGTTAGTGGGTGAAAAGCCGAAATAGTCCCCCTAACGGCTCCGTGAGTGGCACCAACACCTCGCACCGGACCAATGTAACTCGTAAGAACTGTCCGCGTGAACAAGGGACACCCGGTTTGTGAATACGATGATAATTTGAAAATTTCTAGACTTAGTCTTAAAAATATAGTGTTAATGGTGGAAAAGCCGAAACAACCCTCGAACGGCCCCGTGAGTGGCACCAAACCTCGCACGGGACCAATATAACTCGTAGGAACTATCAACATGATCACGGGACTCCCGGTTTTGAGAATATGATGATAATTTGCATATTTCTATAGTTACGCTTTAAAAAATGGCGTTAGTTGGTGAAAACCCAAAACAGCCCCCGAACGGCGCCGTGAGTGGCACCAAAACCTTGCACGGGACTAATGAAGCTCGTACGATCTGATCGCGCGATCAAGGGACACTCGGTTTGAGAATACAATGATAATTTGCATATTTCTAGACTTAGGCATAAAAACAAGGTGTAAGTGGGGGAAAACTCAAAACAACCCCCGAACGGCCCCGTGAGTGGCAACAACACCTCGCACGGGACCAATGTAACTTGTACGAACTGACCGCGCGATCACGAGACTCTTGGTTTGAGAATATGACGATAATTTGCATATTTCTAAAGATGGCGTTAGTGGGCAGAAACTCGAAAAAGCCCCCAAACGGCCCCGTGAGTGGCATCAACACCTCGCACGAGACCAATGTAACTCGTTCAAACTCTCCACGTGAACTCGGGACTCCCGGTTTGACAATTCAATGATAATTTGTATATTTCTAGAATTAGGCTTAAAAACATGGCGTTATTTGGTGAAAAGACGAAACAACCCCCGAACGGCCTCGTGAGTGGGACCAACACCACCCACGGGACCAATGTAACTCGTAGGAACTATCCGCACGATAACGGGACTCCCGATTTGAGAATACGACGATTATTTTCATATTTATAGCATTATGCTTAAAAACATGGCATTTGTGGGTGAAAACACGTAACAGCCCCCAAACGGCCCCGTGAGTGGCACCAACAACGCGCACGGGACCAATGTAACTCGTAGGAACTATTCGCGTGTTCACGGGACTCTCGATTTGAGAATACGACGATGATTTGCATATTTCTAGAATTACACTTAAAAACATGGCGTTAGTGGGTGAAAACCCGAAACAACCCACGAATGGCCCTGCGAGTGGCACCAACACCTCGCACGGAACAAATGTAACTCATAGCAACTGTTCACACGATCACGGGACTCCCGATTTGAGAATACAATGATAATTTGCATATTTCTAGGCCTAGGCATAGAAACGTGGCGTTAGTGGGGGGAAACCTGAACGGCCCCGTGAGTGGCATCAACACCTCGCACGGGACCAATGTAATTCGTACGAACTGACCTCGCAATCAAGGGACCCCCAGTTTTAGAATACGATGATAATTTAAAAATGTCAAGTTTTAGGCAGACACATGGCATAGTGGGTGAAAAGCCAAAATAGCCCCCGGACGGCCCCGTAAGTGGAACCAACACCTCGCACTGGACCAATGTAACTTGCACGAACTGATCGCATGATCACGGGACCCCCGGTTTGAGATTACGATGATAACTTGTATATCTCTATACTTAGGCTTAAAAACATGGCGTTAGTGGGTGAAAACTCAAAACAACCCCCTAACGGCCCCGTGAGTTGCACCAACACCTCACTAGGGACCAATGTAACTCGTACGAAATGACCGAGCGATCACGAGACTCCTGGTTTGAGAATACAACGATAATTTGCATATTTCTAGACTTTGGTTAAAAAACATGGCGTTAGTGGGTGAAAAGTCGAAACAACACCCAAACGGCCCCGTGAGTGGCACAAACACCTCCCACGGGACTAATGTAACTAGTAGGAACTATTTGCGTGATCACGGGACTCTCGGTTTGAGAATACGATGATAATTTGCATATTTTTAGAATTAGGCTTAAAAACGTGGTGTTATTGGGGGAAAACCCGAAACAGCCCTGAATGGCCCCGTGAGTGGAACCAACACCTCATATGGGACCAATGTAACTCGTAGAAACATATGCACAATTATAGGACTTTCGGTTTGAGAATACAACCATAATTTGCATATTTCTAGAGTTAGGCTTAAAAACATGGCGTTAGTGGGTGAAAACCCGAAACAGGCCCCGAACGGCCCCGTGAGTGGCACCTACACCTCGCACGGGACTAATGTAACTCGTAGGAACTGTTCGCGCGATCACGAGACTCCCGATTTGAGAATACGACGATAATTTGCATATTTCTAGTTTAAGGCATAAAAATGTGGCGTTAGTATGGGAAAACCTGAAACAACCCCCGAACGGCCCCGTGAGTGAAACCCACACCTCGCACGGGACCAATGTAACTCGTACGAACTGATCGCGTGGTAATGTAACTCGTACGAACTTGATAATGTCAAGACATAAACATATAAACATGCCACTAACACCTTTCACATGACAAATGTAACACCTAGGAACTGATCGCGCGATCACGGGACTCCTAGTTTGAGAATAGGATGATAATTTAAAAATATTAGGACTTAAGCTTAAAAATAAGGCATTAAATAATAAAAACACGAAACAACCCTCGTACGACCCCGTGAGAGGCACCAGCACCTCTCACGGGACCAATGTAACACATAGGAACAGACTGCGTGATCATGGGACTCCCGATTGGAGAATATGATGAAAATTTAAAATGTGAGGACTTAAGCTTAAAAATAAGGCGTTAGAGGGTGAAAACCCAAAACAACCGCCGAACGACCCCGTGAGAGGCACTAGCACCTCGCACGGAAGCAATGTAACTCGTAGGACCTTACCGCGCGGCCACGGGACTCCCGATTTTAGAATACGCATTAATTTTAAAATATGAGGACTTGAACTTAAAAACAAGGCGTTAGAGAACAGCCCCCGAATGGCCCAGTGAGTGGCATCAACACCTCGTACGGGACCAATGTAACGTGTAGGAACTGACTGCGCGATCACGAAACTCCTGGTTTGAGAATACGATGATAATTTTAAAATATGAGGACTTAAGCTTAAAAATAAGGCGTTAGCGGGTGAAAGCCCGAAATAACCCCCGAACAGCCCCGTGAGAGGGAGAAAACATGAAACAACCCCAGTACGGTCCCGTGAGAGGCACCAACATCTCTCATGGGACCAATGTAACAAGGAGGAACTCATCGCGCAATCACGGGACTCCCGGTTTGAGAATACAACGATAATTTATAAATATGAGGATGTAAACTTGAAAATAAGGCGTTAGAGGGGAAAAGATGAAACAAACCCCAAACGGCACTGTGAGTGACACCAACACCTCACGGAACCCCCAGTTTGAGAATACGAAGACAATTTATATATTTCTAGATTTACTCATAAAAACATGGCGTTAGTGGGGAAAACCCAAAATAAGCCCCGAACGACCCCGCGAATGGCACCAACACCTCGCACGGGATCAATGTAACACGTAGGAACTGACCGCGTGATCACGAGACTCTTGGTTCGAGAATACAAAGATAATTTAAAAATATTAGGACTTAAGCTAAAAAACATGCTGTTAGAGAGCGAAAACACGAAACAAACTCCGTAGGGACCCGTGAGAGGCACCAACACCTCTCATTAGGCCAATGTAACACGGAGGAACAGACTGCGCGATCACGGGACCCTCATTTTGGGAATACATCGATAGTTTTAAAATATGACGACTTAAGCTTAAAAATAAGGCGTTAGAGAGTGAAAACCTGAAATAGCTCCCGAACGGCCCCGTAAGAGGCAACAACACCTCGCACGGGACCAATATAACTCGTATGAACAAATCGCACAGCCACGAGACACCCGGTTTTAGAATACGACCATAATTGTAAAATACGACGACTTAAACTTAAAAACAAGGTGTTAGAGGGAGAAAAAATGAAACAACCCCAGTACGGTCTCGTGAGAGGCGCCAACATCTCTCATGGGACCAATGTAACATGTAGGAACAGACCGTGCAATCACAGGACTCTCGGTTGGAGAATACGATGATAATTTATCAATATGAGGATGTAAACTTGAAAATAAGGCGTTATAGGGGGAAAACACGAAACAACCCCCGAACGACCCCATGGGTGGTTCCAACACCTCGCACTGGACCAATGTAACTCGTACGAACTGACCGCACGATCACGGGACCCCCAGTTTGAGAATACGACGGTAATTTGCACATTTCTAGACTTGGGATTAAAAACATGGCGTTAGTGGGTGAAAACTCGAAATATCCTCCGAACAGCCCCGTGAGTGCACCAACACCTCGTACGAACTGACTGCACGATCACGAGACTCTCGGTTTGAGAATACGATGATAATTTGCATATTTTTAGATTTAGGCTTAAAAATATGGCGTTAGTGGGTGAAAAGCCGAAATAGCCTTGGAAAGGCCCGTGAGTGGCACCAACACCTCGCACGACACCAATGTAACTCGTAGGAACAGTCCACACGATCTCGGGACTCCCGATTTGAGAATACGATGCTAATTTGTATATTTGAAGACTTAGGCTTAAAAATATGGCGCTAGAGGCAGAAAACATGAAACAACCCCCGAATGGCCCCATGAGTGGGACCAACACCTCGCACGGGACCAATGTAACTCGTGGGAACTCTCCATACTATCATAATCTCCCAGTTTGAGAGTACAATGATAATTTGCTTATTTTTAGACTTAGGCTTAAAAACATGGCGTTAGTGGTTGAAAACCCGAAACAACCCCCGAACAGCCCCGTGAGTGGCACCCACACCTCACAAAAGACTAATGTAACTCGTACAAACTGACCGCACGATCACAGGACCCCCGGTTTGAGAATACGACTATAACTTACATATTTTTGGACATAGGCATAAAAACATGGCTTTAGTGAGGAAAAGTCAAAACAACCCCCGGACGGCCCCGTGATTGGCACTAACACCTCGCACGGGTAACTCGTAGGAACTGTCCCCGCGATCATGGGACTCCCAATTTTAGAACACGATGCTAATTTAAAATATTTCTAGACTTAGGATTAAAAACATGGCGTTTGAGGCGAAAAACACAAAACAACCCCCGAACGACTCCGTGAATGGCACCAACACCTCGCACGGGACCAATGTAACACGTAGGAACTGTTCGCGCGATAACGGTAGTCCCGATTAGAGTATATGATGATAATTTTTATATTTCTACACTTCGGCTTAAAAACATGGAAAAAGTGGCTGAAAACCCGAAACTGACCCCGAACGACCCCGTGAGTGGCACCAACACCTCGCACGGGATGAATGTAACTCGTACAAACTGATCGCACGATCATGGGACCCCCGGTTTGAGAATACGACGATAATTTAAAAATATTATGACATAGGCAAAACATGGCGTTAGTCGGTGAAAAGCCGAAATAGGCCTCTGAACGACCCCGTGAGTGGCAGCAACACCTCGCACGGGAGTAATGTAACTCGTATGAAGTATCCGCGCAGCCACGGGACTCCCAAATTTAGAATACGATGATAATTGTAATAATGATGACTTAAACTTAAAAACAAGGCGTTAGAGGGTGAAAACACAAAACAACCCTCGTACGGTCCCGTAAGAGGCGCCAACACCTCTCACGGGACAGTGTAACACGAAGGAACTGATTGCGCAATCACGGGACCCCCGAATTGAGAATACGATAAAAATTTATAAATATGAGGATGTAAACTTGAAAATAAGGCGATAGAGGGGAAAACACGAAACAACCCCCGAACGGCCCCGTGAGTGGCACCAACACCTCGCACTGGACCAATGTAACTCGTACAAATACGACGATAATTTGAAGATTTCTAGACTTAGTCTTAAAAACATGGCGTTAGTGGGTGAAATCTCGAAACAACCCCCGAACGGCCCCATGAGTGGCACCAACAGCTCGCACGGGACCAATGTTACTGATAGGAACTGTTCGCACGGTCATGGAACTCCTAGTTTGAGAATACGACGATAATTTGCATATATCTAGACTTAGGCTTAAAAACATGGCGTTAATGGGTGAAAACCGGAAACAACTCCCGAACGGCCCCGTGAGTCACACCAACACCTCGCACGGGACCAATCTTACTCGTAGGAACTATCCGAGCGATCATGGGACTCTCGATTTGAGAATACGACGATAGTTTGCATATTTCTAGACTTAGGCTTAAAAACATTGTGTTAATGGGTGAAAACCCGAAACTACCCCCAAACAACCCCGTAAGTGGCACCAACTCCTCGCACGGGACCAATGTAACTCGTACGAACTGACCGTGAAATCATGGGACCCCCAGTTTAAGAATACGCCGATAATTTGCATATTTCTAGACTTAGGCTTAAAAGATTGGCGTTAGTGGGTGAAAATTCGAAACAACCCCCGAACGGCCCCGTGAGTGACACCAATACCTCGCACGGTGCCAATGTAACTCATAGGAACTGTTCGCACGATCATGGGACTCCCAATTTGAGAATACGATGATAATTTTTATATTCCTAGAGTCAGGCTTAAAAACTTGGCGTTTGTGGGTGAAAACCACAAACAGCCCCCGAACGGCCCCATGAGTGGCACTAATACCCCGCACGGGACCAATGTAACTCGTACAAACTATCCGTGCAGTCACGGGACTCCAGGTTTGAGAATACAAAAATAATTTTCATATTTCTAGACTTAGCCTTAAACACATGGCGTTAGTGGGTGAAAACCCAAAACAACCCCCAAACGGCCCCGTGAGTGGCACTAACACCTCACACGGGACCAATATAACTCTTATGAACTAATCGTGCAACCAAAAAACCCCAATTTGAGAATGCAACGATAATTTAAAAATATCAGGACTTAGGCAAAACATGTCATTAGTGGAAGTGAAAACATCCCTCGAACGTCCCCGTGAGTGGCACCAACTCCTTGCATGGAACCAATGTAACTCGTACGAACTGACCACGTGATCACGGGACCCCTAGTTTCAGAATACGATGATAATTTAAAAATAAGAGGACTTAGGCAAAACATGGCGTTGCTGGCTAAAAAGCACAAATAGCCCCCGAACGGCCCCGTGAGTGGCACCAACTCCTCGCACGAGACCAATGTAACTCGTACGAATTGACCGTGTGACCATGGGACCCCCGATTTGATAACACGTTGATAATTTGCATATATCTAGGCTTAGGCTTAAAAACTTGGCGTTAGTGGGTGAAAACTCAAAATAGCCCCCGAACGGCCCCGTGACTGGCACCAATACCTCGCACAGGACCAATGTAACTCGTAAGAATTGTCCGCGCGATCATGGGACTCTCAATTTGAGAATATGATGATAATTTGAATATTTCTAGAGTTAGGCTTAAAATAATGGCATTAGTGGGAGAAACCCCAAAACAACCCCCCGAACGGCCCCGCGAGTGGCACCAACACTTCGCTTGGGACCAATGAAACTCGTACGAACTGATCGCGCGATCACGGGACCCCCGGTTTGAGAATATGATGATAATTTTCATATTTTTAGACTTAGGCTTAAAAACATGGCGTAAGTGGGGGAAAACTCAAAACCGCTCCCAAACGACCCCGTGAGTGGCACCAACACCTCACCCGGGACCAATATAACTCGTACGAACTGAACACGTGATCACGGGACTCCCGGTTTGAGAATACAATTATAATTTGCATATTTCTAGACTTAGGCTTAAAAACATGGCATTAGTGGGTGAAAACTCAAAACCGCCCTGTAATGGCCCTATAAGTGGCACCAACTCCTCACACGTGACTAATGTGACTCGTAAGAACTGTCCGCGCGAACACGGGAATCCCGATTTTAGAATACGATGATCATTTACAAATTTCTAGATTTAGGCTAAAAAGCATGGCGTTAGTGAGTGATAAGTCGAAACAACCCCCGAACGTCCCCGTGAGTGTCACCAACACCTTGCATGGGACCAATGTAACTCATAGGAACTCACCGCGTGATCACGGGACCTCTCGTTTGTGAATACGATGATAATTTAAAAATATAAGGACTTGGCAAAACACGGTGTTAGTGGGTGAAAAGCCTAAACAACCCCCGAATAGCCCCGTGAGTGGCACTAACTCCTTGTACAAACATACCGCGTGATCACGGGACCCCCGGTTTAAGAATACGAAGATAATTTGAAAATATCAGGACTTAGGCGAAACATGGCGTTAGTCGGTGAAAAGCTGAAACAGCCTCTGAACGGCCCCGTGAGTGGTACCAACACCTCGCACGGGACCAATGTAACTCGTACGAACTAACCGCGCGATCACGGGACCCCGGGTTTGAGAATTAGATGATAATTTGCATATTTGTAGACTTAGGCTTAAAAACATGGCGTAAGTGGGTGAAAACCAAAAATAGCCCCCGAACGGCCTTGTGAGTTACACCAACACCTCGCACGGGACCAATGTAACTCGTAGGAACTGTCCTCATGATCACAGAACTCCCGGTTTGAGAATACGATGATAATTTTTTTATTTCTAAACATTGGCTAAAAAATGTGGCGTTAGTGGGTAAAACCCGAAACAACACCTGAACGGCCCTGTGGGTGGAACCAACACCTCGCACGGGAGCAATGTAACTCGTACGAACTGACCTCTCGATCACGAGACCCTTGATTTTAAAAAATGACAATAAGTTAAAAATATCAGGATTTAGGCAAAACATGGCATTTATGGGTGAAAAGTCGAAACAGCCCCCGTACGGTCCTGTGAGTGGAACCAACTCCTTGCACGGGACTAATGTAACCCATACGAAATGACCGTGCAATCACGGGACCCCCGATCTGAGAATACACCGATAATTTACATATTTCTAGACTTAGGACTAAAAACTTGGCGTTAGTGGGTGAAAACCCGAAACAGCCCCCGAATGGCCCCGTGAGTGGCGCCAACACCTCACACGGGACCAATGTAACTCATAAGAACTGTCCGCGTGATCACGGGACTCTTGGTTTTAGAATACGATGATAATTTGTATATTTCTAGATTTAGCCTTAAAAATAAGGCGTTAGTGTGTAAAAACCTGAAACAGACCCCAAACGGCCCCGTGAGTGGCACCAACACCTCGCATAGGAACAATGTAACTTGTATAAACTGACAGCGCGATCACGGAGACCCCAGTTTGAGAATAGGATGATAATTTTAAAATATCAGAACTTAGGCAAAACATGGCGTTAGTGGGTGAAAAGAAAAAATAGCCCCCGAACGACCCCGCGAGTAGCACCAACCCCTTGCACGGGACCAATGTAACTCGTACAAACTGACTACGCGATCACGGGACCCCTGGTTGGAGAATACGACGATAATTTGAAAATAGGAGGAGTTAGGTAAAATGTGATGTTAGTGGTTGAAAAGCCAAAATAGCCCCCCAACGGCCCCATGAGTGGCACCAACTCCTCGCATGAGACCAATGTAACTCGTTTGAACTGACAGCGCGATCACGGGACCCCCTGTTTGAGAATACGATGATAATTTTCATATTTCTAAACTTAGGTTTAAAAGCTTAGCGTTAGTGGGTGAAAACCCAAAACAGCCCCCGAACGGCCCAATGAGTGGCACCAACTCCTTGCACGGGACCAATGTGACTCGTATGAACTGATCGCGTGATCACGAGACTACCGGCTCGAGAATACGATGATAATTTAAAAATATTAGGACTTTGGCAAAACATGGCGTTAGTGGGTGAAAGGACGAAACATCCCCCGAATGGCCCCGTGAGTGGCTCCAACACCTCGAACGGACCAATGTAACTCGTACGAACTCACCGTGTGATCATGGGATCCTCGATTTGAAATACGATGATAATTTGCATATTTTTAGACTTAGGCTTAGAAACATGGTGTTAGTGAGTGAAAACAAGAAACAACCCCCGAACGGCCCCGTGAGTTACACCAACACCTGGCACGGGACAAATGTAACTCGTAAGAACTGTTGTGTGATCACGGGACTCCTAGTTTGAGAATACGATGATAATTTAAAAATATCAGGACTTTGGCAAAACATGGCGTTACTGGGTGAAAAGACGAAACATCCCCTGAATGGCCCCGTGAGTGGCTCCAACACCTCGAACGGACCAATATAACTCGTACGAACTCACCATGTGATCATGCAACCCTCGATTTGACAATACGACGATAATTTTCATATTTCTTTACTTAGGCATAAAAACATGGCATTAGTGAATGAAAACAAGAAACAACCCCCCGAACGGTCCCGTAAGTTAAACCAACACCTGACATGGGACCAATGTAACTCGTAGGAACTATTCGCGTGATCACGGGACTCCTAGTTTGAGAATACGATGATAATTTTCATATTTCTAAACTTAGTCTTAAAAACATGGCGTTAGTGGGTGAGAACCCGAAACAACCTCTGAATGGCCCCGTGAATGGCACCAATACCTCGCACGGGACCAATATAATTCTTAGGAACTGTTCGCACGATCACGGGAATCCCGATTTAAGAATATAATAATAATATTAATATTTCTAGACTTATGCTTAAAAACATGGCGTTAGTGGGTGAAAACATGAAATAGCCCCCGAACGGCCCCATGCGTGGCACCAACACCTCGCATGGAACCAATGTCACTCGCACGAACTGACCGCGCGATCACGGGACTCCCGGTTTGAGAATACGATGATAATTTTCATATTTCTAGACTTAGGCATAAAAACATGGCGTTAGTGGCGAAAACTCGAAACAATCCCCTAACGGCCTCGTGAATTGCACCAACACCTCACACGGGACCAATGTAACTCGTACGAACTGACCGCGCGATCACAGGACTCCCGATTTAAGAAAACGATGATAATTTCCATATTTCTAGACTTTGGCTAAAAAAATGGCGTTAGTGTGTGAAAAGCCGGATCAGCCCCCGAACGACCCTATGAGTGGCACCAACACCTCACACGAGACCAATGTAACTCGTAAGAACTGTCCGCGTGATACGACGATAACTTGCATGTTTCTATACTTAGGCTTAAAAACATGGTGTTAGTTGGTGAAAAGCCGAAACAATTCCCAAACGGCCCCGTGAGTGGCACCAACACCTCGCATGGGATGAATGAAACTCGTACGAACTGACTGCACGATCACGGGACCCCTGATTTGTGAAAACGATGATAATTTGCATATTTCTAGACTTAGGTTGAAAAACATGGCGTTAGTGGGTGAAAACTCAAAAGATCCCCTGAACGGCCCCATTAGTGGCACCAACACCTCGCACGGGACCAATGTAACTCGTACGAACTGATCGCGCGATCACAGGACTCCCGATTTAAGAATACGATGAGAATTTGCATATTTGTGGACTTAGGTTTAAAAACATGGCATTAGTGGGCAAAAACTCAAAATAGTCCGCTAATGGCCCCGTGAGTGGCACCAACACCTCACACGAGACCAATGTAACTCGTACGAACTGTCCGCGTGAACACGGGACTCCCCATTAGAGAATACGATTATAATTTGTATATTTTTAGACTTAGACTTTAAAGCATGGCGTTAGTGGGTGAAAATATGAAACAACCCCCAAACGGCCCCGTGAGTGGCAGTAACACCTCCCACGGGACCAATGTAACTCGTAGGAACTATCCGCGTGATCACGGGACTCCCGATTTGAGAAAACGACGATAATTTGTATATTTCTAGAATTAGGCTTAAAAACATGGTGTTAGTGGGTGAAAACCCGAAACAGCCGCCGAATGGCCCCTTGAGTGGCAACAACACCTCGCACGGGACCAATGTAACTCGTAGGAACTATACACACGATCACAGGACTCCCGGTTAGAGAATACGACCATAATTTGCATATTTCTAGAATTGGGCTTAAAAATATGGTGTTAGTGGGTGAAAACCCAAAACAGCCCCCGAATGGCCCGGTGAGTGGCACCAACACCTCGCACAGGAAAAATCTAAATCGTAGGAACTGTCCACGTGACCACGGGACTCTCGATTTTAAAATACGACTATAATTTGCATATTTCTAGTCATATGCATAGAAATGTGGCGTTAGTCGGGGAAAACTCGAAATAGCCCCCGAAGGGCCCCAGGGGTGGCACCAACACCTCGCACTGGACCAATGTAACTCATATGAACTAACTGCACGATCATGGGACCCCCAGTTGGAGAATAAGACGTAAATTTGCACATTTCTAGACTTAGTATTAAAAACATGGCGTTAGTGGGTGAAAACCCGAAACATCCCCCGAACGGCCCCGTGAGTGGCACCAACACCTTGTACGAACTGACTGCGCGATCACGGGACTCTCGGTTTGATAATACGAAGATAATTTGCATATTTTTAGATTTAGGCTTAAAAATATGGCGTTAGAGGGTGAAAAGCCGAAACAGCCCCCGAAAGGCCCCGTGAGTGGAACCAACACCTCGCACGGCACCAATGTAACTCATAGGAACAGTCCACGCGATCTTAGGACTCCCGATTTGAGAATACGATGATAATTTGCATATTTTAAGACTTAGGCTTAAAAACATGGCGCTAGAGGAAGAAAACATGAAACAACCCCCAAATGACCCCTTGTGTGGGACCAACACCTCGCACGAGACCAATGTAACTCGTGGGAACTCTCCATACTATCACAAACTCCAAGTTTGAGAGTACGATGATAATTTGCTTATTTTTAGACTTAGGCTTAAAAACATGGCGTTAGTGGTTGAAAACCCGAAACAACCCCCGAACAGCCCCGTGAGTGGAACCCACACCTCACACAGGACTAATGTAACTCGTACAAACTGACCGCGCGATCACGGGACCCCCGGTTTGAGAATATGACTATAATTTACATATTTCTGAACATAGGCATAAAGATAGGGTGTTAGTGGGGAAAACCCAAAACAACCCCCGAACGGCCCCGTGATTGGCACTAACACCTCACACGGGACCAATGTAACTCGTAGGAACTGTCCCCGCGATGATGGGACTCCCAATTTTAGAACACGATGCTAATTTAAAATATTTTTAGGCTTAGGATTAAAGACATGGCGCTAGAGGCGAAAAACACAAAATAACCCCCGAACGGCCCGGTGAAAGGCCCCAACACCTCGTACGGGACCAATGTAGCTCGTAGGAATTGTTCGCGCGATCATGGTAGTCCCGATTAGAGTATACGATGATAATTTTTATATTTCTAGACTTCGGCTTAAAAACATGGAAAAAGTGGCTGAAAACCCAAAACAGCCCCGAACGACCCCGTGAGTGGCACCAACACCTCGCACGGGATGAATGTAACTCGTACAAACTGACCGCACGATCATGGGACCCCCGGTTTGAGAATACGATGATAATTTAAAAATATTATGACTTAGGCAAATCATGGCGTTAGTCGGTGAAAAGTCGAAACAGGCCTCTGAACGGCCCCATTAGTGGCACCAACACCTCGCACGGGAGTAATGTAACTCGTATGAAGTATCCGCGCAGCCACGGGACTCCAAATTTTAGAATACGACGATAATTGTAATCATGATGACTTAAACATAAAAATAAGGCGTTAGAGGGTGAAAACAAAAAACAACCCTCGTACGGTCCCGTAACAGGCGCCAACACCTCTCACGGGACAGTGTTACACGAAGGAACTGACCACGCAATCATAGGACTCCCGAATTGAGAATACGATAATAATTTATAAATATGAGGATGCAAACTTGAAAATAAGGCAATAGAGGGGAAAACACGAAACAACCCCCGAACGGCCCCATGAGTGGCACCAACACCTCGTACTGGACCAATGTAACTCGTACGAATACGACGATAATTTGAAGATTTCTAGACTTAGGCTTAAAAATATGGCGTTAGTGGGTGAAATATCGAAACAACCCCCGAACGGCCCCGTGAGTGGCACCAACACCTCGCACGGGACTAATGTTACTCATAGGAACTGTTCGCACGGTTATGGAACTCCTAGTTTGAGAATACGATGATAATTTTCATATATCTAGACTTAGGCTTAAAAACATGGCGTTAATGGGTGAAAACCCGAAACAACTCCCGAACGGCCCCGTGAGTCACACCAACACCTCGCACGGGACCAATGAACTCGTTGGAACTATCCGTGCAATAATGGGACTCTCGATTTGAGAATATGAAGATAGTTTGCATATTTCTAGACTTAGGCTTAAAAATATCGCGTTAATGGGTGAAAACCCGAAACTACCCCCAAATAGCCCCGTAAGTGGCACCAACTCCTCGCACGGGACCAATGTAACTCGTACGAACCGATCGCGCAATCATGGGACCCCCAGTTTAAGAATACGCTGATAATTTGCATATTTCTAGACTTAGGCTTATAAAATTGCCGTTAGTTGGTGAAAACCCGAAATAACCCCCGAACGTCCCCGTGAGTGGCACCAATACCTCGCACGGTACCAATGTAACTCGTAGGAACTGTTCGCGCGATCATGGGACTCCCAATTTGAGAATACGATGATAATTTGTATATTCCTAGAGTCGGGCGTAAAAACTTGGTGTTTGTGGGTGAAAACCCAAAACAACCCCCGGACGGTCCCGTGAGTGGCACCAATACCTCGCACGGGACCAATGTAACTCGTACGAACTGTCCGCACGATCACGGGACTCCCGGTTTGAGAATACAACAATAATTTTCATATTTCTAGACTTAGCCTTAAATACATGGCGTTAGTGGGTGAAAACCCGAAACAGCCCCGTGAGTGGCCACAACACCTCACACTGGACCAATGTAACTCATATGAACTAACCGTGCGACCACGGTACCCCAATTTGAGAATGCAACGATAATTTAAAAATATCAAGACTTAGGCAAAACATGTCGTTAGTGGGTGAAAAGTGAAAACATCCCCCGAACGTCCCCATGAGTGGCACCAACTCCTTGCATGGGACCAATGTAACTCGTACGAACTGACCACTCGATCACGGGACCCCCGATTTCAGAATACGACAATAATTTAAAAATAATAGGACTTAGGTAAAGCATGGCGTTGGTGGCTAAAAAGCACAAACAGCCCCCGAACAACCCTCTGAGTGGCACAAACACCTAGCACGGGGCCAATGTAACTCGTAAGAACTGTCCGCGTGAAAAAGGGACTCCCGGTTTGGGAATGCAATGATAATTTGCATATTTCTAGACTTAGGCTTAAAAACATGGTGTTAGTGGGTGAAAAATTGAAACAACCCCCAAACGGCCCCGTGAGTGGCACCAAACCTCGAACGGGATTAATGTAACTCATGGACTCTATCAGCGCGATCACGAGACTCCCGATTTGAGAATACGATGATAATTTTCATATTTCTAGAGTTAGGCTAAAAAACATGGCATTAGTGGGTAAAAACTCGAAAGAGCCCCCAAACGGTCCCGTGAGTGGCACCAACACAACGCATGGGACCAATGAAACTCGTACGAACTGACCACGCGATCACGGGACCCCCGATTTAAGAATATGGTGATAATTTGTATATTTCTAGACTTAGGCTTTAAAATGTGGTGTAAGTGGTTGAAAACTCAAAATAGCCCTCAAACGGTCCTGTGAGTGGCAGCAACATCCCGTACGGGACCAATGTAACTCGTAAGAACTGACTACGCGATCACGGGACTCCCAGTTTGAGAATACGATGAGAATTTGCATATTTCTAGACTTAGGTTTAAAAATATGGCATTAGTGGGCGAAAACCCAAAACAGCCCCCGAACGGCCCCGTGAATGCCACCAATACCTCACAAGGGAACAATGTAACTCGTACGAACTGTTCGCACGATCACGAGACTCCCGGTTTAAGAATACGATGATAATATGCATATTTCTAGACTTAGGCATAAAACATGGCGTTAGCGGGCAAAAACTCGAAACAACCCCCTAACGGCCCCGTGAGTGGCACCAACACCTCGCACGAGACCAATGTAACTCATAAGAACTGTCCACGTGAACATGGGACTCCCGGTTAGAGAATATGATGATAATTTGTATATTTCTATACATGGGCTTTAAAACAAGGCGTTAGTGGGTGAAACGTCGAAACAACCCCCGAACGGCCCTGTGAGTGGCACCAACACCTCCCACGGGACAATTGTAACTCGTAGGAACTGTCCGCGCGATCACGGGACTCCCGATTTGAAAATACAATGATAATTTGCATATTTCTAGAACTAGGCTTAAAAACATAGCGTTAGTGGGTGAAACCCCAAAACGGCCCCGAACGGCCCCGTGAGTGGCACCACCAATTTGCACGGAACTAATGTAACTCGTTGGAACTATTCGTGCGATCACAGGACTCTTGATTTGAGAATATAATGATTATTTGCATATTTCTCAAATTAGGCTTAAAAACATGGCGTTATTGGGCGAAAACCCGAAATATCTCCCGAACGACCCCGTGAGTGGCACCAACACCTCGCACAGGACCAATATAGCTCGTAGGAACTGTCCGCGCGCGATCACGAGACTCTCGATTTGAGAATACGACGATAATTTGCATATTTCTAGACTTAGGCATAAAAACGTGGCGTTAGTGGGGGGAACCCGAAATAACTCCCGAACGGCCCCGTGAGTGGCACCAACACCTCGCACGAGACCAATGTAACTCGTACGAACTGACCGCTCGATCACGAGACCCCCAATTTGAAAATACGACGATAATTTAAAAACATCAGGACTTAGGGAAAAATGGCGTTTGTGGGTGAAAAGTCGAAACATCCCCCGAACGGCCTCGTGAGTGGAACCAACTCCTCGCACGGGACCAATGTAACTCATATGAACTGACCGCGGGATCACGAGACCCCCGGTCTGAGAATACACCGATAATTTGCATATTTTTAGACTTAGGCTTAAAAACTTGGCGTTAGTGGGTGAAAACCCAAAAAATCCCCCGAACGGCTCCGTAAGTGGCACCAATACCTCACACGAGACCAATGTAACTTGTAGGAACTGTCCGGCTGATCAAAGGACTCTCGGTTTGAGAATACAATGATAATTTACATATTTCTAGATTTGGGCTTAAAAACATGGCGTTAGTGGGTGAAAACCCGAAACAGGCCTCGAACAGCCCCGTGAGTGGAACCAACACCTCGCACGGGACAAACGTAACTCGTACGAACTGACCGCTCGATCACGGAGACCCCGGTTTGAGAATATGATAATAATTTAAAAATATCAGGACTTAAGCAAAACATGGCGTTAGTGGGTGAAAAGAGAAAACAACTCCCGAACGGCCCCATGAGTGGCACCAACCCTTTGCACGAGACCAATGTAACTCGTTCAAACAGACCGCGCGATCACGGGACCCTGGTTTCAGAATACGATGATAATTTAAAAATGTGAGGACTTAGGCAAAACATTGCGTTAGTGGCTAAAAAGCCAAAACAACCCCCGAACGGCCCCGTGAGTGACACCAACTCCTCCCACGGGACTAATGTAACTCGTACGAACTGACCGCGCGATCATGGGACCCCCGGTTTGAGAATACGCCGATAATTTGCATATTTTTAGACTTAGGCTTAAAAACTTGGCGTTAGTGGTTGAAAACGCAAAACATCCCCCGAACGTCCCTGTGAGTGATACCAACACCTCGCACGGGACCAATGTCACTTGTACGAACTGACCGCTCAATCATGGGACACCTGGTTTGAAAATACCATGATAATTTAAAAATATCAGGACTCAGTGGAAAACATGGCGTTTGTGGGTGAAAAGTCAAAACAGCTCCCGGACAGCCCCCTGAGTGGAACCAACTCCTCGCACAGGACCAACATAACTCATACGAACTGACCGTGCGATCATGAAAACCCCGATTTGAGAATACGCGAATAATTTAAATATTTCTAGCGTTAGGCTTAAAAACTTGGCGTTAGTGGGTCAAAACTCGAAACAACCCCGAATGGCCCCATGAGTGGAACTAATACCTCGCACGGGACCAATGTAACTCTTAGGAACTGTTCGCACGATCTCAGAACTCCCGGTTTGAGAATACGATGATAATTTTCATATTTTCTAGACTTAGGCAGAAAAACTTGGTGTTAGTGGGCGAAAACTCGAAACAGCCCCCTAACGGCCTAGTGAGTTGTACCAGCACCTCCCACGGGACCAATGTAACTCGTACGAACTAACCGCGTGATCATGAGATTTCCGTGTTGAGAATGCAATGATAATTTGCATATTTCTAGACTTTGGCTAAAAAACATGGCGTTAGTGGGAGAAAGGCCGAAACAGCCCTCGAACGGCCTTGTGAGTGGCACCAACACCTCGCACGAGACCAATGTAACTCGTAAGAACTGTCCGCATGAACAAGGGACTCCTAATTTTAGAATATAACGAAAAGTTTCATATTTCTAGGCTTATGCTTAAGAACATGGTGTGAGTGGGTGAAAAGCTGAAATAACCCCCAAACGGCCCCGTGAGTGGCGCCAAACCTTGCACGGGACCAATGTAACTCGTAGGAACTATCAGCGCGATCACGGGACTCCCGGTTGGAGAATATGATGATAATTTGTATATTTCTAGACTTAGACTTAAAAACATGGCGTAAGTGGGTAAAAACTCGAAACATCCCCCGAACGGCCCCGTGAGTGGCACCAACACCCCCCACGGGACCAATATAACTCATACGAACTGACCGCGCGATCATGGGACTCCCGGTTTGAGAATATGATGATAAGTTGTATATTTCTAGACTTAGGCTTTAAAACATGGCGTTAGTGGGTGAAAAGCCGAAACAACCTCTGAACGTCCCCGTGAGTGGCATCAACACGTCCCATGGGACCAATGTAACTCGTAGGAACTATCGGTGCAATCATGGGACTCCCGATTTGCGAATACGAAGATAATTTGCATATTTCTAAAATTTCGCTTAAAAACAGGACGTTAGTGGGTTAAAACCCGAAACAGTCCCCGAACGGCCCCGTGAGTCGCACCACCACCTCGTACAGGACCAATGTAACTCGTAGGAACTATTCACGCATTCACAGGTCCACCGATTTGAGAACGCGATAATAAATTGCATATTTCTAGAATTAGGCTTAAAAAACTGGCGTTAATGGGTGAAAACTCGAAATAGCCCCCGAACGGCCCTGTGAGTGGCACCAACACCTTGCACGGGACCAATGTAACTCGTACGAACTGACCGCTCGATCACATGACCCCCAGTTTAAAAATACGATGATAATTTAAAAATATCAGGACTTAGGCAAAACATGGAGTTTGTGGGTGAAAAGTCGAAACAGCCCCCGAACGACCCCATGAGTTGAACTAACTCTTAACACGGGACCAAGGTAACTCATACGAACTAAACGCACTATCACGGGACCCCCGGTCTTAGAATATGCCGATAATTAACATATTTCTAGACTTAGGCTTAAAAACTTTGTGTTAGTGGGTGAAAACCCAAAACAGTCCCCGAACGGCCCCATGAGTGGCACCAATACCTCGCACGGGACCAATGTAAGTCGTAGGAACTGTCCGTGCGATCATGGGACCCCTGCTATGAGAATACAAAGATAATTTGCATATTTGTAAACTTAGGCATATAAACATGGCGTTAGTGGAGGAAACCAGAAACAGCTCCTGAACGACCCCGTGAGTGGCACCAACACCTCGCACTGGACCAATGTAACTCGTACGAACTGACCGCTCGATGATGGGATCCCCGGTTTGAAAATATGACGATAATTTAAAAATTATCAGGACTTAGGCAAAACATGGCGTTTGTGGGTGAAAAGTCAAAACACCCACCGAACGGCCCCGTGAGTGGAACGACCTCCTCGCACGGGACCAATGAAACTCCTACGAACTGACCAGGCGATCATGGGACCCCTGGTCTGAGAATACGCCGATAATTTACATATTTATGATCTTATGCTTAAAAAATTGGCGTTAGTGGGTGAAAACCCGAAACAGCCACCGAACGGTCTCGTGAGTGGCACACATACCTCCCACGAGACTAATGTAATTCGTAGGAATTATCTGCGTGATCACGGGACTCCTGTTTTGAGAATACGGTGTTAATTTTCATATTTCTAGACTTAGGCTTAAAAAAATGGAATTAGTCGGTGAAAACCAGAAACAACCTCCGAACGGCCCCGTGAGTGGCACCAAATCTCGAACGGGACCAATGTAAGTCGTAGGAACTATCCCCGTGATCAGGGGATTCCCGATTTGAGAATATGATGCTAATTTTCATATTTATAGACTTATGCTTAAAAACATGACGTTAGTGGGTGAAAACCCGAAACAGCCCCCGAACGGCCCCGTGAGTGGCACCAACACCTCGCACAGGACCAATGTAACTCGTACAAACTGACCGTACGATCACGGGACTCCCGATTTGAGAATACGACTATAATTTCCATATTTCTATACTTAGGCATAGAAATGTGGCGTTAGTTGGGGAAAACCCGAAACAGCTATCGAACGCCCCCGTGAGTGGCACCAACACCTTCCACGGGACCAGTGTAACTCGTACGAACTGACTGCTCGAATGGGACCCCCGATCGGAAAATACGACGATAATTTAAAAATATCACGACTTAGGCAAAACCTAGAGTTTGTGGGTGAGAAGTCAAAACAGCCCCCGAACGGCCTCGTGAGTGGAACCAACTCCTCGCCCGGGACCAATGTAACTCATATAAACTAACCGCACGATCACAGGACCCCCGGTATGAGAATACGCTGATGATTTACATATTTCTATACTTAGGCTTAAAACTTGGCATTAGTGGGCGAAAACTCGAAACAGCCCCCTAACGGCCCCGTGAGTTGTACCAACACCTCCACGGGACCAATGTAACTCGTACGAACTGATCGCGCGATCATGGGACTCCCGGTTTGAGAATACGACAATAATTTGCATAAATCTAGACTTTGGCCAAAGAACATGGCGTTAGTGGGTGAAAAGCCGAAATAGCCCCCGAACGGCCCCGTGAGTGACACACAACTTCGCACGGGACCAATGTTACTCGTAAGAACCGTTCGCATGAACAAGGGACTCCCAATTTTAGAATACGATGATCATTTGCATATTTCTAGACTTAGTCTTAAAAACATGGGGTTAGTGGGTGAAAATCCGAAACAACCCCCAAACGGCCCCGTGAGTGGCACCAAACCTCGCACGGACCAATCTAACTCGTAAGAACTATCAGCACGATCACAAGACTCCCTGTTTGAGAATATGATGATAATTTGCATATTTCTAGATTTAGGCTTAAAAACATGGCGTCAGTGGGTGAAAACCCGAAAGAGGCCTCGAACGGCACCATGAGTGGCACCAACACCTCGCATGGGACCAATGAAACTCGTACGAACTGATCGCGCTAACACGGGACCTCCGGTTTGAGAATACGATGATAATTTGCATATTTCTAGACTTAGGCTTAAAAACATGGCGTAAGTGGGTTAAAATTCAAAACAGCCCCGGAACGGCCCTGTGAAGGGCACCAACACCTCGCACGGGACTAATGTACCTCGTACAAACTGACTGCGTAATCCTGGAACTCCCGATTTGAGAATATGATGATAATTTGCATATTTCTAGACTTAGGCTTCAAAACATGGTGTTAGTGGGTCAGAACTCGAAACATCCCCCTAACGCCCCCGTGAGTGGCACCAACACCTCGTACGAGACTAGTGTTACTCGTAAGAACTGTTCGCATGAACACGGGACTCCCAATTAGGGAATACGATGATAATTTGTATATTTCTTGACTTAAGCTTAAAAATATGGCGTTAGTGGATGAAAAGAACAACCCCTGAACGTCCCCGTGAGTGGCACCAACACCTCCCACGAGACCAATGTAACTCGTAGGAACTATCCGCGCGATCACGGGACTCCCGTTTTGAGAATACGATGATAATTTACATATTTCTAGAATTAGGCTTAAAAACATGGTCTTAGTGGGTGAAAACCCGAAACAGCCCCTGAGCGGCCCTTTGAGTGGCACCAACACCTCGCATGGGACCAATGGAACTCGTAAAAACTATCCACTTGATCACGGGACTCCCGGTTTGATAATACGAACTTAATTTGCATATTTCTAGAATTAGGCTTAAATACATGGCGTTAGTGGGTGAAAACCAAAAACAGCCCTCGAACGACCCCGTGAGTGGCACCAACACCTCGCACGGGACAAATGTAACTCGTAGGAACTGTCCGCACGATCATGGACTCCCGATTTCAGAATACGATGATAATTTACATATTTCTAGTCTTAGGCATAAAAATGTGGCATTAGTGGGGGAAAGCCCAAAACAGCCCCCGAACGGCCCCGTGAGTGGCACGAACACCTCGCACAGGACCAATGTAACTCGTACAAACTGATCGCGCGAACATGGGACCCCCGATTTGAGAATACGACGATAATTTAAAAATATCAAGAATTCGAGAAATTATACGTTAGTTGGTGAAAAGCCGAAACAACCCCCAAACAACCCCGTGAGTGAAACCAACTCCTCGGGCGGGACTAATGTAACTCGTACGAACTGACCGCACGATCACGGGACCCTCGATTTGAGAATACACCGATAATTTACATATTTCTAGACTTAGGCTTACAAACTTGGCATTAATGGGTGAAAATCGGAAATAGCCCCCGAACGGCCCCGTGAGTGGCACCAATACCTCGCACGGGACCAATGTAACTCGTAGGAACTGTCCAAGCGATAATGGGACTCCCGATTTGAGACTACGATGATAATTTGAATATTTCTAGGGCTAGGCTTAAAAACATGGCGTAACTGGGGGGAAAACTCGAAACAGTCCCCGAACGACCCCGGGAGTGGTACCAACACCTCGCGTGGGACCAATGTAACTCGTACGAACTGACCGCACAATCACCGGACTCCCAGTTTGAGAATACAACGATAATTTGCATATTTCTAAAATTAGGCTTAAAAACATGGCGCTAGTGGGTGAAAACCCAAAACAGCCCCCGAACGGCCCTGTGCATTACACCAACACCTCGCACGGTACCAATGTAACTTGTAGGAATTGTCCGCGTGATCACGGGACTCCCAGTTTGAGAATACGACGATAATTTTCATATTTCTAGAATTTGGCTTAAAAACACAGTCTTAGTGGGTGAAAACCCGAAACAACCCCAGAATGGCCCCATGAGTGGCACCAATACCTCGCATGGTACCAATGTAACTCGTAGAAACTATCCACACTACCACGGGACTCTCGGTTTGAGAATACGGACTTCATTTGCATATTTTTATAATTAGGCTTAAATACATGGTGTTAGTGGGTGAAAACCAGAAACTGCCCCCAAACGGCCCCGTGAGTGGCACTAACACCTCGCATGGGACAAACGTAATTCGTAGGAACTGTCTGTGTGATCAAGGGACTCCCGATTTGAGAATACGACGATAATTTGTATATTTCTAGTCTTAGGCATAAAAATGTAACGTTAGTGGGGAAAACTCGAAAGAACCCCTGAACGGCCCCGTGAGTGGCACCAACACCTCGCATGGGACCAATGTAACTCGAAAGAACTGTTCGCGTGAACAAGGGACTCCCGGTTTCAGAATAGGATGATAATTTGTACATTTCTAGATTTAGGCTTAAAAACATGGCGTTCGTGGGCAAAAACTCTAAAAAGAACCCTAACAGCCCCGTGAGTGGCACCAACACCTCGCAGAGACCCATGTAACTCGTACGAACTGTCCACATGAACACGGGACTCCCGGTAAGAGAATACGGTGATAATTTTCATATTTCTAGACGTAAGCATAAAAACATGGCGTTTATGGGTGAAAAAACGAAACAACCCCCGAACGACCCCGTGAGTGGGACCAACACCTCCCACGGGACCATTGTAACTCATAGGAACTATCCGCGTGTTAACAGGACTCCCAATTTGAGAATTCAACGATAATTTTAATATTTATAGAATTAGGCTTAAAAACAAGGCGTTAGTGAGTGAAAACTCGAAACAGCCCCCAAATGGCCCCGTGAGTGGCATCAACACCTCGCACGGGACCAATGTTACTCGTAGGAACTATCCGCGCAATCACGGGACTCCCAGTTTGAGAATACGACGATAATTTGCATATTTTTAGAATTAGGCTTAAAAACATAGCGTTAGTGGGTCAAAACCTGAAACAGCCCACGAATGGCCCCGTGAGGGGCACCAACACCTCACACGGGACCAATGTAACTCGTAGGAACTGTTTGCGTGATCACGAGACTCCTGATTTGAGAATACGGTGATAATTTGCATATTTCAAGACTTGGCCATAGAAACGTGGCGTTAGTGGGGGAAAATCGAAACAGCCCTGAACGGTCCCGTGAGTGGCACCAACACCTCATACAGGACCAATATAACTCGTACGAACTGATCGCACGATAATGGGACCATCGGTTTAAGAATGCAACGATAATTTAAAAATATTATGACTTAGGCAAAACATGGAGTCAGTGGGTGAAAAGCCGAAACATCCCCCGAACGGCCCTGTGAATGGCACCAACTCCTCGCACGGGACCAATGTAATTTCTACAAACTAACCTCACAATCACGGGACCCCCAGTTTGAGAATACGATGACAATTTAAAAATATCAGGACATAGGCAAAACATGGCGTTAGTGGGTGAAAATCCGAAACAGCCCTCGAACGACCACATGAGTGGCACCAACACCTCGCACAGGACCAATGTAACTCATACGAACTGACCGCATAATCACGCGACCCCTGGCTTGAGAATACGATGATAATTGGTATATTTGTAGACTTAGGCTTAAAAACATGGCGTTATTGGGTGAAAAGCCGAAACAACCCCTGAACGGCCCCGTGAGTGGCACCAACACCTCCCACGGGACCAATGTAACTCGTAGGAACTATCCGCGCGATCACGAGACTCCTGGTTTAAGAATATGATGATAATTTGCATGTTTCTAGAATTAGGCTTAAAAACATGGTGTTAGTGGGTGAAAACCCAAAATA
The DNA here is from genome assembly GCA_949130495.1 of Sambucus nigra. NCBI lineage: Eukaryota > Viridiplantae > Streptophyta > Magnoliopsida > Dipsacales > Adoxaceae > Sambucus > Sambucus nigra. Next base: position 594,267,038 of record OX422208.1, read on the forward strand.
GCCCTGAACAACCCCGTGAGTGGCACCAACACCTCGTATGGGACCAATGTAACTCGTAGAAACTACCTGCATGATCACGTGACTCTCGATTTGAGAATACGACCATAATTTGCATATTTTAGAATTAGGTTTAAAAACATGGCGTTACTGGGTGAAAACCCAAAACAGCCCCCGAACAGCCCCATGAGTGGCACCAACACCTCGCACGGGACTAATGTAACTCATAGGAACTGTCCGCGCGATAACCGGACATCCGATTTGAGAATAAAATGATAATTTGCATATTTCTAGTCTTAGGCGTAGAAATGTGGCGTTAGTGGGGAAAATAAAAAACAACTCCCGAATGGCCCCGTGAGTGGCACCAACACCTCGCACAGGACCAATGTAACTCGTACAAATTGATTGCGCGATCACGGGACCCCCGATTTGAGAATATGACGATAATTTAAAAATATCAGGACTTAGGGAAAACATGGCGTTAGTGGGTGAAAAGTCGTAATAGCCCCCAAACGGCCCCGTAAGTGCAACCAACTCCTCGGATGGGACCAATGTAACTCGTACGAACAAACCGTGCGATCACGGGACCCCCGGTTTGAGAATATGTCGATAATTTGCATTTTTATAGAATTAGGCTTCAAAACACGGCGTTAGTGTGTGAAAACCCGAAACAACCCCCGAACAGCCCCGTGAGTGGCACCAAAACATCGGACAGGGCCAATGTAACTCGTAGGAATGGTCCGTGTGATCACAGGACTCCCGATTTTAAAATATGTCAATAATTTGCACATTTCTAGAGTTCAGTTTAAAAACATGGAATTAGTGGATGAAAATCCGAAACAGCCCCGTGAGTGGCACCAACACCTCACATGAGACCAAAGAAACCCGTACAAACTGATCGGGCGATCATGGGACCCACAATTGGAGAATTCGATGATAATTTGCATATTGCTAAACTTAGGCTTAAAAACATGGCGTTAGTGGGTGAAAATCCAAAATAACCCCGAACGGCCCTATGAGTTACACCAACACCTCGCAAGGTACCAATGTAACTCGGAGGAACTGTCCGCGTGATCATGGAACTCCCGGTTTGACAACACGACGATAATTTTCATATTTCTAGAATTAGGCTTAAAAACATGGTCTTAGTGGGTGAAAACCCGAAACAGCCCCTGAACGGCCCCTTGAGTGGCACCAACACCTCGCATGGTATCAATGTAACACATAGAAACTATCCACATGATCACGGGATCTCGGTTTCAGAATATGAACTTAATTTACATATTTCTAGAATTAGGCTTAAATACATGGCGTTAGTGGGTGAAAACCCAAAACAGTCCCCGAACGACCCCGTGAGGGGCACTAACACCTTGCACGGGACAAATGTAACTCGTAGGACTGTCTGCGCGATCACGGGACTCCCGCCATGAGAATACGATGATAATTTGCATATTTCTAGTCTTAGGCATAAAAATGTGGCGTTAGTGGGGGAAAACCTGAAACAATCCCCGAACGGCCTCATGAGTGGCACCAACACCTCACACAGGACCAATGTAACTCCTAAGAACTGTCCGCATGACCAAAGGACTCCCAGTTTGAGAATAGGATGATAATATGTATATTTCTAGACTTAGGGTTAAAAACATGGCATTCGTGGGCAAAAACTCGAAAAAGACCCCTAACGGCCCCGTGAGTGGCACCAACACCTCGTAGATACCAATGTAACTCGTACGAAATGTTCGTGTGAACACGGGACTCCCGGTTTGAGAATACGATGATAATTTTCATATTTCTAGACTTAGGCAAAAAAACCTGACGTTAGTGGGTGAAAAAACGAAACAACCCCCGAACGGCCCCGTGAGTGGGACCAACACCGCCCACGGGACCAATGTAACTCGTAGGAACTATCTGCATGATAAGGGGACTCCCAATTTGAGAATATGACGATAATTTTCATATTTATAGAATTAGGCTTAAAAAATGGCGTTAATGGGTGAAAACTCGAAACAGCCCCCAAATGGCCCCGTGAGTGGCACCAACACCTCACATGGGACCAATGTAATTCGTAGGAACTCTCCCTGCAATCTCGGGACTCTCGGTTTGAGAATATGACGATAATTTGCATATTTTTAGAATTAGGCTTAAAAACATGGCGTTAGTGGGTGAAAACCCGAAACAACCCACGAACGGCCCCGTGAGTGGCACCAACACCTCACACAGGACCAATGTAACTCGTAGGAACTGTTTGCACGATCACGGGACTACCGATTTGAGAATACGGTTATAATTTGCATATTTCAGGACTTAGGCATAGAAACATGGAGTTAGTGGGGGAAAATCGAAACAGCCCCCGAACGGCCCTGTGAGTGGAACCAACACCTCGTAGAGGACCAATATAACTCGTACGAACTGACCGCGCGATAATGGGACCAATGGTTTAAGAATACAATGATAATTTAAAAATATCAGGACTTAGGCAAAACATGGCGTTAGTGGGTGAAAAGCTGAAACATCCCCCGAGCGGCCCCATGAATGGCACCAACTCCTCGCACGGGACCAATGTAATTCGTACGAACTGACCTCGTAATGACGGGACCCCCAATTAGAGAATACGATGACAATTTAAAAATATCACGACTTAGGCAAAACATGGCGTTAATGGGTGAAAAGCCAAAACAACCCTCGAATGACCCCATGAGTGGAACCAATACCTCGCACGGGACCAATGTAACTCGTACGAACTGACTGCATGATCACGGGAACTCTGACTTGAGAATACGATGATAATTTGTATATATCTAGACTTACACTTAGAACATGGCATTAGGGGGTGAAAAGCCGAAACAACCCCCCGAACAGCCTCGTGAGTGGCACCAACACCTACCACGGGACCAATGTAACTCATAGGAACTAGCCGCACGATCACGGGACTCCTGGTTTGATAATACGATGATAATATCCATAGTTTTAGAATTAGGCTTAAAACATGGTGTTAGTCGGTGAAAACCCCAAATAGCCCAGGAAGGGCCCCGTTAGTGGCACCAACAACTCTCACGGGACCAATGTAACTCGTAGGAACTGTCCGCACGATCATGGGACTCCCGATTTTTTAATAAAATGATAATTTTTATATTTCTAGACTTAGGTTTAAAACATGGCGTTAGTGGGTGAAAACTCCAAACAACCCCCGAACGGCCCCGTGAAAGGCACCACCACCTCGCACGGGACCTATGTAACTCGTACGAATTGATCGCGCGATCACGGGACTCCCGGTTTGAGAATATGATAATTATATGCATATTTCTAGACTTAGATTTAAAAACATGGCGTTAGTGGGTGAAAACTCAAAACAACCCCCTAACGGCCCCGTGAGTTGCACCAAGACCTCACACGGGACAAATGTAACTCGTACAAACAGACTGCGTGATCAAGAGACTCCCAGTTTGAGAATATGATGATAATTTCCATATTTCGATACTTTGGCTAAAAAATATGGCGTTAGTGGGTGAAAAGCCGAAACAGCCCCCGAACGGCCCCGTGAGTGGCACCAACACCTCGCACGGGACCAATGTAACTCGTAAGAACTATCGGCCCAAACAAGGGAATCCCGATTTGTTAATACGACTATAATTTGCATATTTCAAAACTTAGGCTTAAAAACAAGGTGCTAAAGGGTGAAAAGCCAAAATAACCCCCGAACGGCCCCGTGAGTGGCACCAAACCTCGCACATGACCAATGTAACTCGTAGGAACTATCAGCCCGATTACAGGACTCCCGGTTTGAGAATACGACAAAAATTTGCATATTTCTAGAGTTGGGCTTAAAAACATGGCGTTAGTGGGTGAAAACCCGAAACGGCCCCCGAACGTCCCCATGAGTGGCATTAGCACCTTGTACGGGACCAATAAAACTCGTATGAACTGACAGCACGATGATAATTTGCCTATTTCTAGACTTAGGCTTAAAAACAAGGCGTAAGTGGGAATAACTCGAAACTACCCCCGAGCGGCCCTGTAGGTGGCACCAACACCTCGTACGGGACCAATGTAACTCGTACGAACTGACCGCGCGATCACGGGACTCTCAGTTTGAGAATATGACAATAATTTGCATATTTCTAGACTTAAGCTAAAAAACATGGCGTTAGTGGGCAAAAACTTGAAAAAAAAACCTAACGGCCCCATGAGTGGCACCAACAAGTCGTACGAGACCAATGTAACTCGTACGAACTGTCCATGTGAACACGAGACTCCCAGTTTGAGAATACATTGATAATTTCATATTTCTAGACTGAGGCTTAAAAACATGACGTTAGCGGGTGAAAAGACAAAACAACCCTCGAATGGCCCCGTGAGTGGGACCAACACATCCCACGGGACCAATGTAATGCGTAGGAACTATCCGCACGATAACGGGACTCCCAGTTTGAGAATATGATAATAATTTCCATATTTCCAGACTTAGGCTTAAAAACATGGCGTTAGTAGGTGAAAACCTGAAACAGCCCACGAACGACCCCGTGAGTGGCACCAACACCTCGCATGTGACCAATGTAACTCGTAGGAACTGTTCGCATGATCGCGGGACTCCCGATTTGAGAATACAATAATAATTTACATATTTCAAGACTTAGGCATAGAAACATGGCGTTAGTGGGGGAAAACCCGAAATAGCCCCCGAATGGCCCCATAAGGGGCACCAACACCTCGCACGAGACCAATGTAACTCGTTCAAACTGCATGATCACGGGACCAGCGGTTTGAGAATATGATGATAATTTGTATATTTTGAGACTTGAGCTTAAAAACATGGTGTTAGTGAGTGAAAAGCCAAATCAACCCCCGAACGGCCCCGTGAGTGGCACCAACATCTCCCACGGGACCAATGTAACTCATAGGATTTATCCGCGTGATCATGGGACTCTCGATTTGAAAATACGATGATAATATGCATATTTCTACAATTAGGTTTAAAAACATGGTGTTAGTGGGTGGAAATCCGAAACGGCCCCGTGAATGGCACCAACACCTCGCATGGGACCTATGTAACTCGTAGAAACAATCCGCACGATCACGGGACTCTAGGCTTGAGAATACGTCCATCATTTGCATATTTATATAATTAGGCTTAAAAACATGGCGTTACTGGGTGAAAACCCGAAATAACCCCCGAACGGCTCCGTGAGTGGTACCAACACCTCGCACGGGACCAATGTAACTCGTAAGAACTATCCGTGCAATTATGGGACTCCCGATTTGAGAATACGACTATAATTTGCATATTTCTAGTCCTAGGCATAAAAATGTGGCATTAATGGGGAAAACCAAAAACAGCCACCGAACGGCCCCGTGAGTAGCACCAACACCTCACACAGGACCAATGCAACTCGAACAAACCGATCGCGCGAACACCGAACCCCCAATTTGAGAATAAAAAAATAATTTAAAAATATCAGGACTTTGGCAAAACATGGCGTTAGTGAGTGAAAAGCTGAAAAAGCCCCCGAACGACCCCGTGAGTGGAACCCACTCCTCGGACGGGACCAATGTAACTCGTGCGAACTGATCGCGTGACCACGGGACCCCCAATTTGAGAATACGTCGATAATTTGCATATTTCTAGACTTAGGCTACAAACTTGATGTTAGTGGGTGAAAACCCGAAACATCCCCCGAATGGCCCCGTGAGTGGCACCAATACCTCGCACGGGAAAAATGTTACTCGTTGAAACTGTTCGTGCGATCACATGACTCCCGATTTGAGAATACGACGGTAATTTGCATATTAATAGAGTTAGGCTTAAAAGCATGGCGTTAGTGGGTGAAAACCCGAAATAACCCCCGAACGGACCCGTGAGTGGCACCAACACCTCGCACGGGACCAATGAAACTCGTATGAACTGATCACGCTATCACGGGACCCCCAATTTGAGAATACGATGATATTTGCATATTTCTAAACTTAGGCTTAAAAACATGGCGTAAGTGGGGGAAAACACGAAATAGCCCCTAAACGGCCCCGTGAGGAGCACCAAAACCTCGCACGAGACCAATGTAACTCGTATGAACTAACCGCGTGATCACGGGACTCCTGGTTTGAAAATACGATGATAATTTGCATATTTCTAGACTTAGGCTTAAAAACATGGCGTTAGTGGGAGAAAACCCAAACAGCCCTCGAATGGCCCTAAGAGTTACACCAACACCTCGCACGGTGCCAATGTAACTCGTAGGAACTGTCCGCGTGATCAAGGGACTCACGGTTTGAGAATACGACGATAATTTTATTATTTCTAGACTTAGGCTTAAATACATGCCGTTAGGTGGTGAAACACAAAACAACCCCCGAACGGCCCCGTGAGTCGCACCCACACCTCGAACGGGACCAATGTAACTCGTAGGAGCTGTCCGCGCGATCACAGGACTCCCGGTTTGAGAATACGATGATAATTTTCATATTTCTAGACTTAGGATTAAAAACATGGTGTTAGTGGGTAAAAACCTGAAACAGCCCCCGAACGGCCCCGTGAGTGGCACCAACACCTCGCACGACACTAATTTAACTTGAACGAACTGACCTTGTGATCACGGGACTCTCGATTTGACAATACGACGATAATTTGCATATTTCTAGACTTAGGCTTAAAAACATGGCGTTAGTGGGTGAAAACTCGAAATAGCTCCCTAACGGCCCCGTGAGTTGCACCAAGACCTCACAGGGAACCAATGTAACTCATACGAACTGACTGTACGATCACGGGATTCCTGGTTTGAGAATACGATGATAATTTGTATATTTCTAGACTTAGGCTTAAAAACATGGCGTTAGTGGGTGAAAACCCAAAACAGCCCCCGAAGGACCTTGTGAGTTACACCAACACCTTGCACGGTACCAATGTAACTCGTAGGAACTGCTCGCATGATCACGGGACTCCCGATTTGAGAATACGGTAATAATTTTAATATTTTTAGACTAAGGCTTAGATACATGGCGTTAGTGGGTGAAACACGAAACAACCCCCGAACGGCCCCATGAGTGGCACCAACACCTCGCACGGGACCAATGTAAGTCATACAAACTGATCGCGCGATCACGTGAATCTCGATTTGAGAATACGGCGATAATTTTCATATTTCTAGACTTAGTATTAAAAACATGGCGTTAGTGCGATAAAAGTCGAAACAGCCCCCTAACGACCTCGTGAGTTGCACCAAGAACTCACACGGGACCAATGTAAATCGTACGACCTGACCGCTCGAGCACGGGACTCCTGGTTTGAGAATACGATGATAATTTCATACTTCTAGACTTTGTCTAAAAAACATGGCGTTAGTGGGTGAAAAGCCGAAACAGCCCCCGAACGGCCCGATGAGTGACACCAACACCTCGCACGGGATCAATGTAATTCGTAAGAACTGTCTGTGTGAACAAGGGACTCCCGATTTATGAATACAATGATAATTTACATATTTCTAGACTTAGGCTTAAAATATGGTGTTAATGGGTGAAAAGTAGAAATAACCCCCGAACGGCCCCGTGAGTGGCACCAACACCTCGCACAGGACTAATGTAACTCGTGGGAACTGTAAGCGCGATCACGGGACTCCCGGTTTGATAATACGATGATAATTTGAATATTTCAAGAGTTAGGCTTAAAAACATGGCGTTAGTGGGTGAAAAGGCGAAATAGCAACCAAACGGCCCCGTGAGTGGCACCAACACCTCGCACGGTACCAATGTAACTCGTACGAACTGTCCGCATGATCACGGGACTCCCGGTTTGAGAATACGATGAGAATTTGCATATTTCTAGACTTAGGCTTAAGTACATGGTGTTAGTGGGTGAAACACGAAACAACCCCCGAACGGCCCCGTGAGTGGCACCAACACCTCGCACGAGACTAATTTAACTCGTACGAACTGACCGCGCAATCACGGGACTCCTGATTTGAGAATACAATGATAATTTGCATATTTCTAGACTTAGACTCAAAAACATGACGTTAGTGGGTGAAAACTCGAAATAGCTCCCTAACGGCCCCGTGAGTTGCACCAAGACCTCACAGGGGACCAATGTAACTCGTACGAACTGACTGTGCGATCACGGGACTCCTGGTTTGAGAATACGATGATAATTTGCATAATTCTAGACTTAGGCTTAAAAACATGGCGTTAGTGGGTGAAAACCCAAAACAGCCCCCGAAGAACCCTGTGAGTTACACCAACACCTCGCACGGTACCAATGTAACTTGTAGGAATTGCCCGCGTGAACACGGGACTCCCGGTTTGAGAATACGATGATAATTTTCATATTTCTAGACTAGGGCTTAAAAACATGGCGTCAGAGGGTGAAAACCCGAAACAACCCCAGAACGGCCCCGTGAGTGGCACCAACACCTCGCACGGGACCAATGTAACTCATACAAACTGATCGCGCGATCGCGGGACTCCCGATTTGAGAATACGACGATAATTTTCATATTTCTAGACTTAGTCTTAAAAACATGGCGTTAGTGGGTGAAAACTCGAAACAGCCCCCTAACGACCCCGTGAGTTGCACCGAGACCTCACACAGGATCAATGTAACTCGTACGAACTGATCGCACAATCACGGGACTCCCGGTTTGAGAATAAGACGATAAATTACATATTTCTAGACCTTGGTTAAAAAATATGGCGTTAGTGGGTGAAAAGCCGAAATAGCCCCTGAACAGCCCGGTGAATGGCACCAACACCTCGCACGGGACCAATGTAATTCGTAAGAACTGTCCGTGCGAACAAGGGACTCTCGATTTGTGAATACAGTGATAATTTGCATATTTCTAGACTTAGGTTTAAAACATGGTGTTAATGGTTAAAAAGTTGAAACAACCCCCGAACGGCCCCATGAGTGGCACCAACACCTCGCACGGGACTAATGTAACTCATGGAAACTATCAGCGCGATCACGGGACTCCCGGTTTGAGAATACGTTGATAATTTGAATATATCTAGAGTTAGGATTAAAAACCATGGCGTTAGTGGGTGAAAAGGAGAAATAGCCCCCAAACGGTCCCGTGAGTGGCACCAACACCTCGCACGTGACCAATGAAACTCGTACGAACTGATCATGCAATCACGGGACCCCCGGTTTGAGAATACAATGATAATTTTCATATTTATAGAATTAGTCTTAAAAACGTGGCGTTAGTGAGTGAAAACTCGAAACAGCCCCCAAATGGCCCCGTGAGTGGCACCAACACCTCGCACGGGACCAATGTTACTCGTAGGAACTATCCGCACAATCACGGGACTCCCGATTTGAGAATATGATTATAATTTGTATATTTTTAGAATTAGGCTTAAAAACATGGCGTTAGTGGGTCAAAACCCGAAACAGCCCCTGAACGGCCCGTGAATGGCACCAACACCTCACACGGGACCAATGTAACTCATAGGAAATGTTTGTGCGATCACGGGACTCGTGATTTGAGAATACGACAATAATTTGAATATTTATAGAGTTAGGCTTAAAAACATGGCATTAGCGGGTGAAAAGCCGAAACAGCCCCTGAACGGCCTCGTGAATGGCATCAATACCTCGCACGGGACCATTGTAACTCGTACGAACTCTCCGCGTCAACACGGGACTCTTGGTTTGAGAATACGACGATAATTTGTATATTTCTGGATGTAGGCTTAAAAACACGACGTTAGCGGGTGAAAGGCCGAAATAACCCCCGAATGGCCCCATGAGTGGAACCAACACTTCGCACGGGAACAATGTAACTCGTACAAACTGACCGCGGGATCACGGGACCCCCGATTTGAGAATACGATGATAATTTGCATATTCTAGACTTAGGATTAAAAATATGGCATTAGAGGGGGAAAATGAAACAACCCCCGAATGACCCCATGAGTGGCACCAACACCTCGTACGAGATCAGTGTAACTCGTAGGAACTGTCCGCGCGAACACGGGACTCCCAATTTGAGAATACGACAATAATTTTCATATTTCTAGACTTAGGCTTAAAAACATGACGTTAGTGGGTGAAAAGCTGAAACAATCCTCCGACGGCCCCGTGAGTGGCACCAACACCTCGTACAAGTCCAATGTAACTCGTACGAACTGACCACACGATCACGGGACTCCCGATTTGAGAATACGATGATAATTTTCATCATTCTAGACTTAGGAATAAAAACATGGCATTAGTGGGTGAAAACCGAAAATAGCCCTCGAACGGCCCCATGAGTGGCACTAACACCTCGCACGAGACCAATGTAACTCCTAGGAATTATCAGCACGATCACGGGACTCTCAGTTTGAGAATACGATGATAATTTTCATATTTATAGACTTAGGCTTAAAAACATGGTGTTAGTGGGTGAAAACCCGAAACAGCCCCCAAATGGCCCCGTGAGTGCCACCAACACCTCGCACGGGACCAATGTAACTCGTAAGAACTGTCCTCACGATCACGGGACTCCTTATTTTAGAATACGATGATAGTTTGCATATTTCTAGACTTAGGCACAAAAACGTGGCGTTAGTTTGGGAAAACCTGAAACAGCCCTCGAACGACCCCGTGAGTGGCAACAACACCTCACATGGGACCAATGTAACTCGTACGAATTGACCGCGCGATAATGGGACCCACGGTTTGAGATTACGATGATAATTTAAAAATATCAGGACTTAGGTAAAACACGGTGGTAGTGGGTGAAAGGCCGAAATAGCCCCCGAACGGCCTCGTGAATGGGACCAACTCCTCGTAGGGGACAAAAGTAATTCATACGAACTGACCGTGCAATCACGGGACCCTCAGTTTGAGAATATGATGATAATTTAAAAATATCTGGACTTAGGAAAAACATGGCGTTAGTGGGTGAAAATCCGAAACAACCCCCTAACGACCCCGTGAGTGGCACCAACACCTCGCACGGGACCAATAAAACTCATACGAACTGATCGCACGATCAGGGGAACCCTGATTTTAGAATACGATGATAATTTATATATTTATAGACTTAGGCTTGAAAACATGACGTTAGTGGTGAAAACTCGAAATAACCCCCGAACAGCCCCGTGAGTTGCACCAACACCTCGAACGGGAGGAATGTAACTCGTAGGAACTGTTCGTGTGATCACGGAACTGCCGGTTTGAGAATACGATGATAATTTGCATATTTCTAGACTAAGGTTTAAAAATAAGGCGTTAGTGGGTGAAAACCCGACATAGCCCTCGAACGGCCCCGTGAGTAGCACTAACACCTCGCACGGGACCAATGTAAGTCATACCAACTGATCGCGCGATCACGTGGCTCCCGCTCCCAATTTGAGAATACGATGATAATTTGTATATTTCTAGACTTAGGCTTAAAAACATGGCGTTAGTGGGTGAAAACTCGAAATAGCCAACTAACGGCCTCGTGAATGGCACCAACACCTCGCACGGGACCAATGTAACTCGTACGAACTCGCTGCGCGAACACGGGACTCTCGGTTTGAGATTACGATGATAATTTGTATATTTCTAGACGTAGGCGTAAAAACATGACGTTAACGGGTGAAAAGCTGAAACAACCCCCGAACGGGCCCATGAGTGGTACCAACACTTCGTACGGGAACAATGTAACTCGTACGAACTGACCGCGAGATAACGAGACCCTCGGTTTGAGAATACGATGATAATTTGCATATTTCTAGACTTAATCTTAAAAACATGGCGTTAGAGGGGGAAAATGAAACAACCCCCGAATCGCCTCGTGAGTGGAACCAACACCTCGTACGGGACCAATGTAACTCGTAGTATTGTCCGTGCAAACATGGGACTTCTAGTTTGAGAATACGATAATAATTTGCATATTTCTAAACTTGGGCTTAAAAATGTGGCGTTAGTGGGTGAAAACCCGAAACGGCTCCGTGGGTAGCACCAACACCTCGCACGGGACCAATGTAACTCGTAGACGGGGCCCACAGTTTGAGATTACGACATTAATTTAAAAATATAAGGACTTAGACAAAACATGGTGGTTGTGAGTGAAAGGACAAAATAAAACCCGAACGGCCACGTGAGTGGCACCAACTCCTCGCAGGGGACAAATGTAATTCGTACGAACTGACCTCGCGATCACGAGACCTCCGATTTGAGAATACGACGATAATTTAAAAATATCAGGACTTAGGAAAAAAATGGCGTTAGTGGGTGAAAAGCCAAAACAACCCCCTAACGACCCCGTGTGTGGCACCAACACCTCGCATGCGACCAATGAAACTCGTACGAATTGACCGCGCGATCAGGGTACCCCCAATTTAAGAATACGATAATAATTTACATATTTCTACACTTAGGCTTAAAAATAATTCGTTCGTGGGTGAAAACCCGAAACAGCCCCCGAACGGCCCCGTGAGTTGCACCAACACCTCGAACGGGAGGAATGTAACTCGTAGGAACTGTTCGCGTGACCACGGGACTCCCAGTTTGAGAATACGATGATAATTTGCATATTTCTAGACTTAGTGTTAAAAATAAGGAGTTAGTGGGTGAAAACGCGACACAACCCTCGAACGGCCCCGTGAGTGGCACCAACACCTCGCACGGGACCAATGTAATTCATACGAACTGATCGCGAGATCAGGGGACCCCCGATTTGAGAATGCAACGATAATTTACATATTTCTAGACTTAGGCTTAAAAACATGGCGTTAGTGGCTGAAAATCCGAAAATCCTCCAAACGGCCCCGTGAGTGGCACCAAACTTTATACGGGACCAATGAAACTCGTAGTAACTGTCCCCGTGATCACGAGACTCCCGATTTGAGAATACGACATAATTTGCATATTTCTAGAATTAGGCTTAAAAATAAGGCGTTAGTGGGTGAAAACCCGTCACAACCCTCGAACGGCCCCGTGAGTGGCACCATCACCTCACACGGGACCAATGTAACTCGTACAAACTGATCGCGCGATCATGTGGCTCCCGATTTTAGAATACGACGATAATTTGTATATTTCTAGACTTGGGCTTAAAAATATGGCGTTAGTGGGCGAAAACTCAAAATAGCCAACTAACGGCCTCGTGAATGGCACCAACACCTCGCACGGGACCAATGTAACTCGTATGAACTCTCCGCGCGAACACGAGACTCTCGGTTTTAGAATACAATGATAATTTGTATATTTCTAGACGGAGGCTTAAAAACATGACGTTAGCAGGTGAAAAGTCAAAAAAAACCCCAAACGGCCCCATGAGTGGCACCAACACTTCGTACGGGAATAATGTAACTCATACGAACTGACCGCGAGATCACGTGACCCTCGGTTTGAGAATACGACGATAATTTTCATATATCTAGACTTAGGCTTAAAAACATGGCATTAGAGGGGAAATAAAACGACCCCCGAATGGCCTCGTGAGTGGCACCAACACCTCGTACGGGACTAATGTAACTCGTAGGAACTATCCGTGCGAACACAGGACTCTCGATTTGAGAATACACCAATAATTTGTATATTTCTAGACTTAGGCTTAAAAACATGATGTTAGTGGGTGAAAAGCCGAAGCAATCCTCGAACGGCCCTGTGAGTGGCACCAACACCTCGCACGGGACCAATGTAACTCGTACGAACTGACCACACGATCACGAGACTCCCGGTTTGAGAATACGATGATAATTTTCATAATTCTAGACTTAGGCTTAAAAACATTGCATTAGTGGGTGAAAACCCGAAATATCCCCCGAATGGCCCCGTGAGTGGCACCAACACCTCGCACGGGACCAATGTAACTCGTAGGCACTGTCCTCACAATTACCGGACTCCCTATTTGAGAATACGATGATAGTTTGAGTATTTCTAGACTTAGGCATAAAAACGTGGCCTTAGTCGGGGAAAATCCGAAACATCCCTTGAACGGCCCCGTGAGTACCACCATCACCTCACATGGGACCAATGTAACTCGTATGAATTGATCGCGCGATAATGGGACCCATGGTTTGAGATTGCGATGATAATTTAAAAATATCAGGACTTAGGTAAAGCACGGGGGTAGTGGGTGAAAGGCTGAAATAGCCCCTGAACGGCCCCGTGAGTGTCACTAACTCCTCGCAGGGGACAAATGTAATTCGTACGAACTGACTACGCGATCACGGGACCCCCAGTTTGAGAATACGACGATAATTTAAAAATATCAGGACATAGGAAAAACATGGCGTTAGTGGGTGAAAAACTGAAACAACCCCCTAACGGCCCCGTGAGTGGCACCAATACCTCGCACAGGACCAATGAAGCTCGTACGAAGTGACCGCTCCATCAGGGGACCCCCAATTTGAGAATACAACGATAATTTGCATATTTCTAGACATAGGCTTAAAGGCATGGCATTAGTGGGTGAAAACCAGAAACAGCCCCCAAACATCCCCGTGAGTTGCACCAACACCTCGAACGGGAGGAATGTAACTCGTAGGAACTGTTCGCGTGATCACGTGGCTCCCAATTTGAGAATATGATGATAATTTCTATATTTCTAGACTTAGGCTTAAAAATATGGCATTTGTGGGCGAAAACTCAAAATAGCCACCTAACGGCCTCGTGAATGGCACCAACACCTCGCACGGGACCATGTAACTTGTACGAACTCTCCGCGTGAACACGTTACTCTCGGTTTGCTAATATAATGATAATTTGAATATATTTAGACGTAGGCTTAAAAACATGACGTTAGCGGGTGATAAGCTTAAACAACCCCCGAACGGCCCCATGAGTGGCACCAACACTTCGCACGGGAACAATGTAACTCGTACGAACTGACTGCGGGATCACAGGACCCCCGATTTGAGAATACAATGATAATTTGCATATTTCTAGACTTAGGCTTAAAAACATGGCGTTAGAAGGGGAAAATGAAACAACGCCCGAACGGCCCCGTAAGTGGCACCAACACCTCGTACGGGATCAATGTAACTCGTAGGAACTGTCCACGTGAACATGGGACTCTCGATTTAAGAATACGACAATAATTTGCATATTTTTAGACTTAGGCATAAAAACATGACGTTAGTGGGTGAAAACCCGAAATAGCCGCCGAACATCCCCGTGAGTGGCATCAACACCTCGCACGTGACCAATGTAACTTATAGACACTATCAGCATGATCACGGGACTCTCGGTTTGAGAATACGACGATAATTTTCATATTTATAGACTAAGGCTTAAAAATATGGCATTAGTGGGTGAAAACCCGAAACAGCCCCCAAACGGCCCCGTGAGTGGCACCAACACCTCGCACGGGACCAATGTAACTCGTAGGAACTGTCCTCACGATAACGGGACTCCCTATTTAAGAATATGATGGTATTTTGCATATTTCTAGACTTAGTCATAAAAACAAGGCGTTAGTCGAGGAAAACCCGAAACAGCCCCCGAACGGCCCCATGAGTGGCACCAACACCTCAAATGGGACCAATGTAACTCGTATGAATTAACCGCGCAATAACACAACCCACGGTTTGAGATTACGATGATAATTTAAAAATATCAGGACTTAGGTAAAACACGGTGGTAGTTGGTTAAAGGCCGAAATAGCTCCTGAACGGCCCCGTGAGTGGCACCAACTCCTCGCAGGGGACAAATGTAATTCCTACGAACTGACCGCGCGATCACGAGACCCCCGATTTGAGAATACGATGATAATTTAAAAATATCAGGACTTAGGAAAAAAATGGCGTTAGTGGATGAAGAGCCGAAACAACCCCGTAACGACCCTGTAAGTGGCACCAACACCTCGCACGGGACCAATAAAACTCGTACGAACTGACTGCGTGATCAGGGGACCCTCAATTTGAGAATATGACGATAATTTATATATTTCTAGACTTATTCTTAAAAACATGGCGTAAGTGGGTGAAAATCCAAAATAGCCGCCGAACGTCCCCGTGAGTTGCACCAACACCTCGAACGGGAGGAATCTAACTCGTAGGAACTGTTCGCGTGATCATGGGACTCCCAGTTTAATAATACGATGATAATTTGCATATTTCTAGGCTTAGGCTTAAAAATAAGGCGTTTGTGGGTGAAAATCGGAAACAGCCCCCGAACGGCCCCGTGAGTGGCACCAACACCACGCACGGGACCAATGTAACTCGTACGAACTGACTGCGCTATCACGTGGCTCCCGATTTGATAATATGATGATAATTTGCATATTTCTAGGCTTAGGCTTAAAAACATGGCGTTAGTGGGAAGAAACTCGAAATAGCCACCTAACGGCCCCGTGAATGGCACCAACACCTCGCACGGGACCAATGTAACTCGTACGAACTCTCCGTGCAAACAAGTGACTCTCGATTTGAGAATACGATAATAATTTGAATATTTTTAGACGTAGGCTTAAAAACATGAAGTTAGCGGGTGAAAAGTCGAAACAACCCCCGAACGGCCCCATGAGTGGCACCAACACTTCGCATGGGAACAATGTAACTCGTACGAACTGACTGCGGGATCTCTGGAACCCCGGTTTGAGAATACAATGATAATTTGCATATTTCAAGACTTAGGCTTGAAAACATGGCATTAGAGGGGGAAAATGAAACAACCCCCGAACGGCCCCGTAAGTGGCACCAACACCTTGTACGGGATCAATGTAATTCGTAGGAACTGTCCACGTAAACATGGGACTCCCAATTTAAGAATACGACAATAATTTGCATATTTCTAGACTTAGGCTTAAAATCATGACGTTAGTGGGTGAAAACCCGAAACATCCTCGGAACAGCCCCGTGAGTGGCACCAACACCTCGCACATGACCAATGTAAATTCTAGACACTATCAGCATGATCACGGGACTCTCGTTTTGAGAATACGATGATAATTTTCATATTTATAGACTTGGGCTTAAAAACGTGGCGTTAATGGGTGAAAACTCGAAACAGCCCCCAAACGGACCCGTGAGTGGCACCAGAACCTCGCACGGGACCAATGTAACTCGTAGGAACTGTCCTCATGATAACGGGACTCCCTATTTAAGAATATGATGATATTTTGCATATTTCTAGACTTAGTCATAAAAATGTGGTGTTAGTCGGGGAAAACCCGAAACATCCCTCGAACGACCCCGTGAGTGGCACCAACACCTCAAATGGGACTAATGTAACTCGTACGAATTGACCGCGCGATAATGGGACCCACGGTTTGAGATTACGATGATAATTTAAAAATATCAAGACTTAGGTAAAACACGGTGGTAGTGGGTGAACAGCCGAAATAGCCCCCCGAACGGCCCCGTGAGTGGCACCAACTCCTCGCAGGGGACAAACGTAATTCGTACGAACTGACCATACGATCACGGAACCCCTGATTTGAGAATATGATGATAATTTAAAAATATCAGGACTTAGGAAAAACATTGCGTTAGTGGATGAAGAGTCGAACCAACCCCCTAACGACCCCGTAAGTGGCACCAACACCTCGCACGGGACCAATAAAACTCGTACGAACTGACCCCGCGATCAGGGGACCCCCGATTTAAGAATTTGTCCATAATATATATTTCTAGAATTAGGCTTAAAACATGGGGTAAATGGGTGAAAACCCGAAATAGCCCCTGAACGGCCCCGTGAGTTACACCAACACCTCGAGCGGGAGGAATCTAACTCGTAGGAACTGTTCGCGTGATCACGGGTCTCCCGGTTTAAGAATACGATGATAATTTGCATATTTCTAGACTTAGGCTAAAAAACATGGCGTTTGTGGGTGAAAACTAGAAACAGCCCCCGAACGGCCCCGTGAGTGGCACCAACACCTCAGACGGGACCAATGTAACTCGTACGAACTGACTGCGCTTTCACGTGGCTCCCGATTTGAGAATATGATGATAATTTGCATATTTCTTGACTTAGGCTTAAAAACATGGCGTTAGTGGGTGAAAACTCGAAATAGCCACCTAACGGCCCCGTTAATGGCACTAACACCTCGCACGGGACCAATGTAACTCGTACAAACTCTCCCCGCAAACACGGGACTCTCGGTTTGAGAATACGATGATAATTTGTATATTTCTAGACATAGGCTTAAAAACATGACGTTAGCAGGTGAAAAGTCGAAACAACTCCTGAACGGCCCCATGAGTGGCACCAACACTTCGCACGGGAACAATAGAACTCGTACAAACTGATAACGGGATCACGGGACCCCCGGTTTGAGAATACGACGATAATTTGCATTTTTCTAGACTTAGGGTTAAAAACATGGCGTTAGAGGGGGAAAATGAAACAGCCCCCGAACGTCCCCGTGAGTGTCACCAACACCTCGTACGGGACCAATGTAACTCGTAGGAACTATCCGCGCGAACATGAGACTCTCGGTTTGAGAATACGATAATAATTTGTATATTTCTAGACTTAGGATTAAAACCTGGCGTTAGTGGGCGAAAATATTAAACAATCCTCGAACGGCCCCGTGAGTGGCACCAACACCTCGCACGGGAACAATGCAACTCGTATGAACTGTCCGCGCATTCACGGGACTCCCGGTTTAAGAATAGGACAATAACTTGCATATTTTTAGACTTAGGCTTAAAAAGATGGCGTTAGAGGGGAAAATGAAACAACCCCCGAACGGACCCGTGAGTGGCACCAACACCTTGTACGGCCCAATGTAACTCGTAGGAACTGTTCGCGCGATCACGGGACTCCCAGTTTGAGAATACGACGATAATTTCAATATTTATAGACATAGGCAAAACATGGCGTTAGTGGGTGCAAACCCGAAACAGCCCCCGAACGGCCCCGTGAGTTACACCAATACCTTGCACAGGACCAATGTAACTCATAAGAACTGTCTGCACGATCTCGGGACTCCCAATTTTAGAATACGATGATAATTTGCATATTTATAGACTTAGGCATAAAAACGTGGCAGTAGTGGGGGAAAACCAGAAACGTCTCTCGAACGGCCCCGTGAGTGGAACCAACACCTCGCACGGGATCGATGTAACTCATACGAACTGACTGCGCGATCATGGAACCCCGGTTTGAGAATAAAACGTTAATTTAAAAATATAAGGACTTAGACAAAACATGGCGTTAGTGGGTAAAAAGCCAAAACAGCCCCCGAACGGCCCCGTGAGTGGAACCAACTACTGGCACGGGACCAATGAAAGTCATACGAACTGACCGCGCGACCATGGGACCATGGGTTTGAGAATAAACCGACAATTTAAAAATATCAGGACTGAGGAAAAACATGGCGTTAGTGGGTGAAAAGCCGAAACAACCCCTGAACGACCCCGTGAGTGTCACCAACACCTCGAACGGGACCAATTAACTAGTATGAATTGATTGTGCAATCATGGGACCCTCGGTTTGAGAACACAACGATAAGTTGCATATTTCTAGACTTAGGCTCGAAAACTTGGCGTTATTGGGTGAAAACCCGAATGGCCCCGTAAGTGGCACCAATACCTCCCCCGGGACCAATGCAACTCGTAGGAACTGTCCATGCGATCTTAGGACTCCAGATTTAATAATATGATGATAATTTGCATATTTCTAGAGTTAGGCTTAAAAACATGGCGTTAGTGGGAGAAAACTCGAAACAGCCACCGAATGACCTCGTGAATGGCACCAACACCTCACACGGGACCAATGTAACTCGTATAAACTGTTCGTGCGAACACGGGACTCCCATTTTGATAATACGATGATAGTTTGTATATTTATAGGCTTAGGCTTAAAAACATGGCGTTAGTGGGTGAAAAGCCTAAACAACCCCCGAACGGCCCCGTGAGTGGCACCAACACCTAGCATGGGACCAATGTAACTCGTACGAATTGACCGCGCGATCGCGGGACTCCCAGTTTCAGAATGCAATGATAATTTTCATATTTCTAGACTTAGGCTTAAAAATAAGGCGTCAGTGGGCGAAGACTCGAAACAAACGCCTAACGGCCCCGCGGGTGGAACCAACACATCGCACGGGGCCAATGTAACTCGTACGAACTGTCCATGCAAACATGGGACTCCCGATTCGATAATATGATGATAATTTGAATATTTATAGACTTATGCTTAAAAACATGACGTTAGTGGGTAAAAAGCCGAAATAACTCCCGAACGGCCCCTTGAGTGGCACTAACACCTCGTACGGGACCAATGTAACTCGTAGAAACTATCCGCCCAATCACGTGGCTCCCAGTTTGAGAATACGATGATAATTTGCATATTTTTAAACTTAGGCTTAAAAACATGGCGTTAGTGGGTGAAAACCTGAAACAGCCGCCGAACGACCCCGTGAGTGGCACCAACACCTCGCACGGGACAAATATAACTCGTAGGAATGGATCGCATGATCACGGGACCCCCAGTTTGATAATACGATGATAATTTAAAAATATCAGGACTTAGGCAAAACATGGCATTAGTGGGTGAACAGGCGAAACAACCCCGTGAGTGGCACCAACTCCTCGCTCGGGACTAATATAACTCGTACGAACTGACCGTGCGATTACGGGACTCCCGATTTGAGAATACGGTGATAATTTAAAAATATCAGAACTTAAGCAAAACAGGCGTTAGTGGGTGAAAAGCCAAAACAACCCCCGAACGGCCCCGTGAGTGGCACCAACACCTAGCACGGGACCAATGTAACTTGTATGAATTGACCGCGCAATCGCAGGACTCCCAGTTTGAGAATGCAATGATAATTTGCATATTTCTAGACTTAGGCTTAAAAACAAGGCGTTAGTGGGCGAAGACTCGAAATAAATTCCTAATGGCCCCGCGGGTGGCACCAACACCTCGCACGGGACCAATGTAACTCGTACGAACTGTCCACGCGAAGATGAGACTCCTGATTGGATAATATGATGATAATTTAGATATTTATAGACTTAGGCTTAAAAACATGACGTTGGTGGGTGAAAAGCCGAAACAACTCCCGAACGGTCCCATGAGTGGCACTAACACCTCGTACGGGACCAATATAACTCGTAGAAACTATCCGCCCAATCACTTGGCTCCCAGTTTGAGAAAATGATGATAATTTGCATATTTCTAGACTTAGGCTTAAAAACATGGTGTTAGTGGGTGAAAACCCGAAACAGCCCCCGAACGGCCCCGTGAGTGGCACCAACACCTCGCACGGGACAAATATAACACGTAGGAACTGATCGCATGATCACGGGACCCCCGATTTGAGAATACGATGATAATTTAAAAATAACAGTGTTTTGGCAAAACATGGCGTTAGTGGGTGAAAAGGTGAAACAGCCCCGTGAGTGGCACCAACTCCTGGCATGGGACTAATGTAACTCGTATGAACTGACCGTGCGATCACGGGACCCCCGATTTGAGAATATGATGATAATTTAAAAATATCATGACTTAGGCTAAACATGGCGTTAGTGGGTGAAAAGCCGAAACATCCCTCGAATGGCCCCGTGAGTGGCACCAACACCTTGCAAGGGACCAATGTACGAACTGATCGCACGATCACAGGACCCTCGATTTGAGAATATAATGATAATTTGCATATTTCTTGACTCAGGCTTAAAAATAGTGCGTTAGTGGGCGAAAACTCGAAACAACCTCCTAACGGCCCCGTGAGTGGCACCAACACCTCGCACGGGACCAATGTAACTTTTACGAACTGTCCGCGTGAACACGGGACTCCCGGTTTGAGGATACGATGATAATTTGCATATTTCTAGACTTAGGCATCAAATCATGACGTTAGTGGGTGAAAAGCTGAAACAACCCCCGAACAGTCCCGTGAGTGGCAACAACACCTCGCACGGGAATAATGTAACTCGTACGAACTAACTGCGCGATCACGGGACCCCCAGTTTTAGAATACAACGATAATTTGCATATATATAGACTTAGGCTTAAAAACATGGCGTTAGTGTGTGAAGACCCGAAACATCCCCTAAATGGCCCCGTGAGTGGCACCAAACTTTGTACGGGACCAATGTAACTCGTAGTAACTGTTCGCGCGATCACGAAACTCCCGATTTGAGAATACGACGATAATTTGCATATTTCTAGAATTAGGCTTAAAAATATGGTGTTAGTGGGCAAAAACTCGAAGCAGCCTCCAAAAGGCCCCGTGAGTGGCACTAAACCTCGCATGGGACCAACGTAGCTCGTAGGAACTATCAGCGCGATTATGGGACTCCCGATTTGAGAATACGAAGATAATTTGCATATTTCTAGACTTAGGCTTCAAAACATGGCGTTAGAGGGGGAAAACATGAAACATCACCCGAACGGCCCCGTGAGTGGCACCAACACCTCCACGGGAACAATCTCACTCGTACGAACTGTCCGGGCGATCGCGGAACCCCCGGTTTGAGAATACGATGATAATTTTCATATATATAGACTTAGGCATAAAAACATTGATATGTTGATAATTATGACTCATATATGCAATTTTCAACTTGATTAAAATTTTTATAAAACTACTTGGTTACTGATATCATTTTTTTTTGTAACCTATACTTTGTAGGATTTTTTCACATGGAACAAATGAAGAAGGCAATGGTTTACGACACGAAGATTGTTTATATATTTCTTTGGGCATTCGGGATTATGTTTTTTATGTGTTACAGTCGTCCGGGCTTTTATTGTTTAGTTTTATGGTCGTGCGGGCTTTTATAATTTGATTGTTTAATTTTGATTGTCGTGCGGTCTTTATAATAAGAAGGTTTTATATTTACAGGATTTGGAATGTCCAGAAAATGGAGGAAATTCTGCCCAATTTTTTTTGTTCTGTGAATTTTTAAGACGTGTAATATTTTTTTATTTATATATAGTTGTTTATTAACAACATTCCCAATTCGCAATTTGTGATTTTTTTTATTGTTTTGCCAATAATAAATATTTGTAACACCTCGTACGCATCCAACGTTACACGTAGCAACCGACAATGCACTCACAGGACCCCCAATTTTAGAATTGGACCAACAAAAATACATTTTTTTAAAATTATAGTTAAATATGGTCATGGACTTTGTCCAGGACCATTTTTATTTTTTCCGTCACGCATAAAAATGGTCGCGGCCAAAGTCCATGACTCCCAATCATGACCAAAAATGATCGCGGCCAAAGTTCGCGACCATTTTTTCCTTTTTTTTCGCCACGGTGTGGGTCGTTGACTTTGGCCGGGACCAATTTTTGTCACGGACTTGGGCCGCGACCATTTTTTTCTTTTTTTGTCATGGTTGTGGGTCACAGACTTGGGCCTCGACCATTTTTTTCATTTTTTTGTCACGATTGTGGGTCGCAGCCAAAGTCTGCGACCAATTTGTCACGGTTGTGGGTCACGGATGAGGGGTGCGACCATTTTTTCCCCATCACAGCATGGGTCACGAACCAAGTCCGCAACCATCTACCGTGACCCCCTACAGGTCGTGACCATTTTTTGGTCATGAATTTGGGCCGCGACCCACGAAATTGGTCACGCCCAAAATAGTCACGGCCTAAGTCCGCGACCCACAGTCTTGATCAGGGATTTTGTCCGTGACCAATCGCCAGTTTTGGTGTAGTGTTTGGTGTAGTGGGAATCAATGATTAGGCCATGTGAACTTTATAAATCTTGAGAGGTTAGTGAAAAAGGATGTAGTTTGTGGCTTATCATCACTTGAAAAACAAACTTCCTCGGTTTGTGAACCTTGCCAACAAGGAAAACATATTCGAAGTCCCCTTCAGAAGTTGAATCCATTACCACCACATGTGTGATAGAGTTGATTCACATGGATCTTATAAGTCCTACTCATTCGGAGAGTTTAGGTGGTAAGAGATACAATCTTATGATGTTCGATGTCTTCTCGAGATAGTCTATTTTGGGTTTTCTTAGAGAAAAGTTCGACGCAATTGAGTTCCTGACAACCATGTGTCGTGTCCTATAAAACCAACATGGTGTCACGATTAATTAAATGCATAGTGATAACAAAATTAACTTTAAAGAAGCCGGAGTGGATAGCTATTGTAATGAAGTTGGCATTAAACACGAGTTTTCGATTATTCGTACTCTGAGAATACTGGGCTCCTATGGAATGATTTGTATATTAATCAACCACATATGAATTCAATTTTACCAAATTTTATCTTTAATTAAATTATAAGTGCATATGAAGAAGTAGCCCAAATTTAATTCAATAACCCAAGCATGCAAAATATTCAAAGAAGTAAGGAAAATCCCTAAAAAGGGCAAAACCTTTAATAGCACTATACTAGATTTGATAGACATGGTCTACTTAAAAACTACTTAGAACAACTAAGTATGAGTCACAATTCTTCAAATCTTTTATAGAAACTACAGAGTCCAACACCGACTACAAGAAGAAATCTTCCCTTAGTATCTACCGATCATACTTCTTCTTTAGTAGTATAACTTTTGCTCCACAAATCAGCAGCAGGGAATAATCTCTATAAGAGTGTTTGAACTATAAGTGTTCTTCTTGATTTGATAAAGTGATCTTCAAGTTTCCCAGAGGTTTGGAATAACATTGTAAGGGTTTGATCACAAATAGAATTCAAAAAGGGTCTGAAAAGCTTTCAAAAATAGTTCTTTTAGACTCCAATCCCATCTCTCCTTTTATAAGGAAGTTTGTTACAAAGGGATATATACTAGAGATTTGAATCAGATTGAATATTAAAAATAAAATCGCGTGCGTTCGTTCGAACAATCGGTACATTATTTGAACTACACTCCCATATTCATTTGATCAGGTATCTAACAACATATCGAACGAGATTCCAGAGCTTGATGAAAAATTCCTCGATCAATCATTTGAGAGACTCATTCTAATTCCCCACCTTATCTCATTCTAATGATTTCTAGTAAGGCTTCTAACGAGATTCCAGAGCTTTCCCAAGGGCATCAATTCAGATTTCATTCGAACTAAGAGAACTAAGGTCATTCGAACGACATGCTATTCTCGTTCTAAAAAGAAAGAGAGTTTTTCAAAGTTTTCTTCAAAAAAATTTTAAAACTTTTTAAAAAACAAACTCTTAAAAATTCTAAAACCCCTAAAAAAATAAAGCTTTACTAAATGCATTCATAACTTCTTCCAAAGTTAATGAAACATGCGATTCTTCAATCTTCAAAAAGTCTTCAACTTAATCTTCGAACCCGTGGAAGTAATGAAGGTGCAGTGTAGGTGTAATGTGATAAGCCAAAATAAAATAATAAACTGAGCAATTATAAAATATTCTCTTATAATTCAAATTGAAACATAAAGACTAATACAAGAAATACCCTCGCAAATCAAGAAGCGGAAATTCATTCTTGTATAAGTCTTCAACTAAAATTGATTTTCCTTTTGGATAGCTTTATCTTCATTTTGTGTGGGTTCAAGTGATCATCATCTAGGCGGAACGTCCTACACACATGAGACAAACAAAATACCGTGACACATACGAGTTTTCAAACATAAATACAACTCTACCTCAATTTATTTTCCCTCTTTTTTATCTATAATAGACCAAGGAGTGGAAAATAATCATGATAAAGAGCATCACATGAAGAAGCAAGATATCATCGTAAAGATAATCAATTAATGCACATGTAATGATAATCTCAAAAGGCATAGTTTCTTCACCAACTTTTTTTAAGTTTTTCATGTTTTTCAGATATAAACTATAAAGACTACATAAAGGTACAAAAAATATAGTCACCATGGAATAACACGAAAATATCTTAAACGTGAAAATGGAATGAAATTATGTGAACATTTTCCATAAGCAAATCAGCATAAACATTTATAACATAGGTACACAAAGTCATGAGACACTTTGAAAGAAATAACTCAAAGTCTACCGTAGGTGTAAAAATAATGAACTCATATGAAATTGAATCAACTTAATTAATACGCCATGAACTTAAATGATTCTCTCACCAATAATGTCAAATTATTTAATGTTTGTTGAGAAAGTCTGTTGTGCAAAACCATTGATCTTCTACTTATAACTCCCTCAAAATCTCTCATATATAAGAATTTACCCTAAAATCTTTTGAATAAATCAAATGCTCATATGTAGCGAAGCATCAATGAATCTAAACAAAATGGCATAACACTTCTATTTTGTGTGCCTCTAATCTTTTTAGTCTCTTTTATGAAAATGGTGGCTTTTAACACAAAGAATAGTTTGATTTTTCGAAGCCCCTTTTCGTTACTTAACATATAACAATATTTTTCAAAAAAAAATGGGGCAATGATTCTTATATGCACAACTTATCTTTTTTTACATTTGGTTTCTTATTAAGCAGAATTGAGAGGAGAACATCGTATTTCACAAATGAAAAGTAATCATAATGTTCATAAAGCTCGTGCACATTTGCAATAAAGGCGACAAGGAGTCTAACATATTGAATGTAATCATCAATGATCAACGTAATGATATTCAGACGTTATTAAGCATATTTTTTAAACATAATCATGTCTCAAAACACTACAAAAAATTCGCGTGAATGGATGGTATGAATATCATTGAATGTTCAACCATATAAAGTGAAAAAATGAAAATACAAAAATCTCTGTCTTTTTCAAAAAAATTATCAGAATAAAAAAAATCACTTTTTTAATCTTTTTCATAAAAACCAAAAATCATGTTGTGATTTTTCAAACTTTTTCCAGAAAAATAAAACTCTTTTTGGATATTTGTAAATATATCAAAAAATAAAACATATTAATATAATGATAACACAATCTAGCAGTAGGAATATAAGATGTGAACATGATAAGCATCCTATACTAGATAAAATACCCGAACTCAATCAACAGTGAAAATACCCAAAGATATTGTAAGATCCTCAAATTTAAGTGCATCTAAAGGTTTTGTGAAAATATCGACTAATTGATGTCTGGTTCTCACAAAGCTGAAGGACACGACCTTCTCCTTAATCAGATCATGAATAAAATGCTCACTTATCCTAATGTTCTTTATATGCGAATGTTTAACCGGATTACGAGATTTATGGATCGCACTCGTATTATCGCAAGAAATAGTCATTGTGACTTGTGAAATCCAGTAATTTTCAAATATTTGCTTCATCTATAAGAGTTGGGGGGAAATAACTCCCGGAAGAAATATACTTAGCCTCCTTCGTGGATAAAGATATGGAGTTTTGCTTCTTACTCAACCAAGAGACAAGATAACTTCCAAAGTAAAAACACCCACTCGAGGTGCTCCTACAATAATTAGAATCCTTAGCACAATAGGAATCTGAATAGGCAGATAAATGGTCATCAACATCAAAGGAATACTAAATATCGTAGGAAAGAGTGCCACTCACATATTTGATGATATGTTTAAGTGCGAATAAGTAAGACTCTTTTGGGGATACCTAGTATCACGCACAGACTCTAATGTTAAAGTCAATATCGGGATGACTAGCGATCAAGTAGAGAAGACTGTCTATCATACTCTAATAAAGGGTTTGCACTATGTCCTTGCCTAAAGTATCTTTGCTAAACTTAGTCGATGTACTCATAGGGGTTCATGAGTGCTTAGCAGAGTCTAAACTAAACTTCTTCACTAGTTCCCTAGCATATTTCGATTAAGATATGAATATCCCAGCCTCTAATTAACGAACTTGGAGGCCTATAAAGAACGTAAGCTCACTAACCATGATTATCTTAAGCTAGCTCTTTATCTCCTCCTCAAAAGTGTGAGCATATCGTGAGCTCATGGATCCAAATACTATTTCATCTACATAGAGTTATGAAACCAAGATAACACCATTATCTCTCCGTATAAACAATGTCTTATCCACTCCCTCTATATTGAAGACACAAGGTAAGAGATAGGAAGTGGGCATCTCAATCCAAGCACGGGGTTCTTACTTTAAACCATAAAAGATTTCTTAAGATAATAGACGTGTCCTGGGTGGTTAAGGTCTTCAAAATGCTTTGGTTGTTCCACGTAAACATCCACCTATAGAATGTCATTTAGAAAGGTACTCTTTATATCCATCTATTATAACTTGAAGTGCATATGACATGCTATGGCGAGTAGTAAGCGAACGGACTCAAGCCTAGAAGCATGAGCAAATGTCTCATCAAAGTCTACATCCTCAATGTGTGTGTAGCCTTGAGCGACCAACATAGACTTCTTGCGAACTATGATACCATTCTCATCCACCTTATTCTTATAAATCTACTTGTTACCCATCACATTTATCTTGCTATGTCAGGGTATTAACTCCCAAACATCATTCTAGAAAAACCGAAGCAACTCATATTGTATAGAACATATCCAATACTCATAGCATAAATAGGTAACCGCATTCTCGAGTTGAGAACGAGTTTCGACACCTAGTGTAGGATCACCAATATGGTGGAAGGGTCATGATTATTTTTAACCCAAGCGAGTGTATTCTCTAAATCATAAATGGGGTCCACCGAGGTAGTATGAGGAAGGATGGGATCATCATTAGGGGTGCATCATCCTCATACTGGGGCTATAAATAATAGATAATGACGGCTCTCCATCTCTAATCACGACGTTTATTAACTCCATAACCTTAAAGCTTACAAGTTTAAACACCCTGTAAGACATACTCATTGATGAATAGGCTAAAAATATTCCTTACTCGCTATGAGAGTCAAACTTTCCTAAGTTCTCTCTATCTTTTATGATATAGAAAGTACTCCCAAAGACACAGAAACACATTAGGTTGGGCTTCTTCCCTGTCCACAAATCATAAGGTGTGTGCATCATGTGCAAAATAAGACATACCATATTCATTTTATGGCATGCGATACTCATCGCCTCTATTTAAAAATACCTAGGCATGTTTTTCCCAAGAAGCATAGACCCGACCATCTCTTGTATCGTCTGGTTCTTCACCTTAAAATCCCATTTTATTGAGGAATATGAAAGGCCAAAAAATCATGTTTGATAACCATTCCATCATAATAGCTATCCAATTTAGCTTCTTGAAATTCAATGTCATTGTAACTATGTATCCGACTAATAGTGACACCGTGTTGGTTTTATAGAACATGACATTAGACACTCAACCGCATCATACTTTTCTCTAAGAAATCCAACTATAAAGTATCTAAAAAAGTCATCGACCATCACGAGAATTTATCTCCTACCACTTAAGCTAATCAAGTGAGTAGGACCCATAAGATCCATGTGAATCAACTCCAAAACATGGGTGGTAGTAATGGCATTCAACTTTTGATGGGATTTCGAATCTGTGTTTCTTATTGGCAAGGTACGAAAATTGAGGAAGTTGGTTTACCAAGTAATGGTAAGCAACGAACTAGTTTTTTTTACCTAATATCTCAAGATCTTTATATTCACATTACCTAGTCGTTGATGCCAAAGGTCCATAGAGGAGACCGTGGCACTGTTCCATACAAAAAAGGACTTGGGAATGATCGCACAGAAGCTATCTTTGAACCTCACTCCTTATAGCAAAATTTCACCAAATTGATCAAAAACATTGCATTTGAACCAATCAAATGTTACCGCAAATTTTGCATCGCACAGTTGGCTTGTGCTCATTAAGTTCGCTTTTATCCCTTTTAGATACAATGCATTGTATAGTTTAGGAAATCAGGGCATCTTAACACATCCACGTCCTAAAATATTAGACATACTCCCATCTCTAAAAGTGAATTTACCTTCCTTACGATCCTCAAGTTGGGTAAAAAATGATATGTCACCAGCCATGTGCCTAAAGCATCCACTATCAAAATATCATTAGCAAGTATTTTGAACCTTAAGAGCAACGTTCACAAAAACGGATTTGACATCTTGCTTAGGTACCCAAGTGAAGGTAAGCTTTTGTTTTACCTTATCATTATTGGCTTTAGTCAGAGCGTTAGAAGCATTCTCAACCGGCAAATACATTTGTTAAAATCCTTCCATTAAGCTTTGCAAAGTAGTGATTAAAATCTCAACTTGCTCTCAGAGACTAGAAAAATAGCTAGATCGATGCACTGGAGTATGTGCACATTTAATTCTACCTAACTTTTATCAAAACTCTCAAGGTGGCCTCTTCTATTGCAAAAAGTGAAAACATAGGCTTGTTTGGGTCTATCTTGGTTCACTTTCTTAGGTTGAACTCTCTTTTATGGTTTAGGTCGATGCCCATAAGGACTTACCCTAAATTTAGGAATCAACTCGGGTGTTATATGGTAAGTGGATGCATCGTCATAACATATTTCTTGCCCAAATCCTAAAGCGGGACCGAGGACCATATTTTCAACCATCTTTAATGTATCCTCTACAGTAACTATAACCTCTCGGGAACGTTCGATATTTTTCTCGAGTTGGAATACAAGGGCTTCAAGTTTCCCATGATTCCTTATAAATGCTTGAAGATATGTCACAAGACTTTCCACTTTGTTATTCAAGTCACTATTTTCCCTCTCAACTAAAACGACCCCTCTCCCAAAGAAACTCTCATCGAGAACTAGATTTATCTTGCCTCTTTTAACTCCTTATCTAAGGCTAAAACTCTAATCACTAAAGCTTTATTTTGTTTATTCTTTTCAAAGTACTTAATGTAAAGATCGGCATAAGTGCATTGAAGGTCAATCTCACTTAAAAAATACTCTCCTCACACCCTCCAGAATGACTAGACTAAATTTCGAGGTCATCATGTTTAGTAGCTTCCTCATCGATGTGATGAGCACTAGGTGTACTAACATAACTAGACATAAACAGAATGAAGTTATGTCCATGTGGTGATTCATCTCCTGAATCCACCGACTCGACATCCTTCTCGCTAAGCATGGCATTTAAGGCAGCTCTTCATTTGCCTACTCGTGACCTTTGTGACCCTTACATTCACACTCATAATATCTCCCTTCATATTTCTTTGGGTAATCTTTTATTTCTTTTCTAGATTTTTTCTTGCATGATTTATTTTTTTTATCTTTGCCAAAATTTTTCTTTCTTTAAAAGCATTTTCTTTTTTAAATTTAATAAATTTTTTGAATTTTTTTTCAAAAAGGGATAAATCATCCAAGGCAAAATCATACTCAAAGTCAAATTACACTTATTTTTTCTTTTTAAATAGTACTTTCAATGCAATTCCCTTTTCCTTTTACAATTTTGGAAAACATATCTATTTCATACATCTAAAGGTCTCCTACGAGTTCTTCTAACCAAAGAGTATCTAATATCCCTAAGGAATTAAACACAGTAACCTTCGGACTAAAATGGGCAGTAAATGATCTCAAAATCTTCTTAACTACATGCGTCTCAGGAATATTCTCACGTAAATTAAAACTAGAGTTTACGATGTCAGAAAATCGCAAGTGAAATTCATCAAAAGATTCTGACTCTCGCATAGTGATAGTTTCAAACTGTGTCGTGAGATTTTACACCTTAGAAGCTTTCACAGCATTGGTTCCCTTATGAGTGAGATGGAAGGTATCCTAAGCTTCTTTAGATGTAGTGCCCATCATAATGTGGTAAAACTCGTCATGGTGATGGCTCCAGAGATGGCACTCAAACTGCGTAAGTTAAAACTGGTCCATTTAAAATCATCCTTTATCCATCCAGAGGCAGATTTTAAACTTTCGACATTGTCGTTAGTCATTGTGGGTTATGTCTACCCTCTTTCAGAGATAAGACAAACACATTCATCTATTGATTTTAATGCAAACCTCATCCTAGCTCCAGTAAACATAGTTTGACCCATCATATATAGGCAACCTATTATACAAATTATCCATAAAATCTAATTTTTAACAGATCACACAAAAACTTAGTGTAACCGCCTCTGATTCTAATTTAAAAATGCGAGGATTCTATGGAATGATTTGTATCTTAGTCAACCACATAAAGATTTAATTTTACCAAATTTTATCTTTGATTAAATTAGACGTGCATACAAAGATGTGGTCCAAATTTAATTCAACAAGTCAATCATGCAAAATACTCGAAGAAGTACGGAAAAATCCCTAAAAGGGTAAAACTTTTAATTAGCACTATACAAGATTTGATAGACACATTTGACTTAAAAATTACTTAGAACAACTAAGTATGATGCATGGTTCTTCAAATATTCTAGAGCAATGGCAAAGTTTAGCGCTGCCCATAGGAAACAATCTTCCCTCGGTATCCACCAATCAACCTTCTAGAAATTAGTAGTAAAGAATAATTTCTACAAGAGTGTTTGAACTAGAAAGGTTATTCTTGATTTGATAAAGTGATGTTCATGTTTTCTTGGGGTTTAGAATAATATTGGAAGAGTTTAATCACAAAATAACTCAAAAAGGGTATACAGATCTTTCAAAAAGAGTTCTTTTAGACTCTAATCCCATATCTCCTTCTATAAGGAAGTTTGTTACAAGGGGATAAATAATAGAGATTTAGATCAGATTCAATATTAAAAAACAAAATCTTGTGCGTTCTATCGAACGACATGTTCCTTGTTTGAATGACACACCCATTTTCGTTCGATCAAGCACACAACGAAATATTGAACCAGATTCTAGAGAATGATGAAAAACACCTCATTCGATCATTTGAAAGACTCATTCTAGTGATCCACCCTATCTCATTCTAACAACTTCTAACGAGGCTTCTAACGAGATTCTAGAGCTTGACCAAAGGCATCGATCAAGATTTTGTTCAAACTAAGAGAACTCGTTCTAACGACGTAGCGACAACCTATTCTCGTTTGAAAAAGATAGCGAGTTTTTCAAAGTTTTTTTAAAACATTTTAAAACCTTTTTAAAAAATAAATTCTTGAAAATGCTAAAACCCTTGGGAAAAATAAAGCTTTACCAAATGCACCCGTAACTTCTTCTAAAGTCATCGAGATGTATGATTCTTCAATCTTAAAAAATTCTTCAAATTAGTCTTTGAATCCATGGAAATCATGAAGGTGTAGTGTAGGTGTAACGAGATAAGCCCAAATAAAAAATAAACTGAGAAATTATAAAACTTGCTCTTACATACTCATTAATAAAATGGGATAGTTGAGAGGAAGAACCAAACGATTCAAGAAATGGATAGATCCATGCTTCTGGAGAGAAATGTGCCTTTACGTTTTTTGGCAGAGGCAGTGAGTACCGCATGACATACGATGAATAGGGTAATCTTAGTCTACACATGTTACACGCACTATATGATTCGTGGACAGGAAAGAAACCCATCCTATAGTTTTTCATGTCTTTGGGAGTACTTGATATATCTTAAGAGATAGAGAAAATTTAGTAAAGTTCGACTCCCAGAGCAACGAATGGATATTTTTAGGTTATTCATCGTCGAGTAGCGCTTATAGGTTGTTTAACCTTGCAAGCTCTAAGGTTATGGAGTCTGTAAATGTCACAATTAGAGATGAAAAATCGCTAATTTCTATTGACCATAGCCCCCAGTATCAGGATAATACACCCCGTGGTGACGATCCTATCATTCCTCATACTCCCCCAATGTACCCAACACTTGATTTAAAGGATTCACACTCTTAGGTTCTAAGGTTTCATGACCCTTTCGCTCTACTTGGTGATCATCCACTAGGTGTCTAGACTTTCACTCAACCTGAGAATGTGGTTAAGTAACATTACTACACCTCCAGCCAAGAATGTGAAAGAAGCACTCAAAAATGAGCATTGGATTTTTGCTATGTGGCTCGACTAAAACAATGTCTCTCAAACGCGTGTGATTACGGTTCAAGTGTAAACCGTTCACTCAAGTAATAATTCGGTAAACTAGGTGTGGAACTCAGTGACTAATACGTGAAATGAAACGATGACTAAGAAAGGCAACTAGATCTAATGATCGACTCATAAAAAATGAAAAGAAAATATGATGATTGTTTGAAGGAAATTTCTAATGAACTAATGCAACCTAATTAATAAATGTGAATTAACAAAATGAAAAGATTGAATTTTTTTATTTTAACTATATGAGAAAAACGAGATTGGAATACGATCCTCTGAACCATCAGTAAATTCATTGGATATAAAATTTTCAAAAACTATATCGATAATTAGAAGAGAACATTAAAATTTTCAAAGTACTAAACATGTGAGGATTTTACTCAGCACAATAGCTAGTCAATGGTAGATTTATCGTGAATGATAAGATTGCCGATACGCGTATTACACTCTTAAACACTTTGGTTATCTAGGACAAATGAAGTTAAGATACCTATATTACTCGTTTGGACAAAATATTAAGCCTACTAATTATCTCTACAATTTCATCCAATTTTATATCCAACTTATTAACCTAGGTTGGGTTCATGTATCCCAACCCTCTGAATATCTAGTCAGACATGATATTATGAATCACTACGAAATAATCCATTAACATGCATGAAAACACAATGAAATAATAATAAAAGTGTTGGAATTTCATGTTACCAAGATAGAAGAACATAAGCATTCAAGAAGAATAAAAGCTAGAAGAAAAACGAGAAAATCTTTTGAAATTGAAGTTGCAAAACTTGTAAATTATTCACCTAGATGTTCCTCCTTGATTAGGATATTTTCAATGAATGAAATTCATTTTAAAATAACCCTAATAACTAAATATATAGGTTAGAATTCGTTTAGAAGAGTCCTCAAAACAAAAAACTCTCTGGGCTAAAAAGTACGGCCAAAATAAAAATCCCGCTTCAGATAATTTGTAACGATTTTAAAGCATGACAATTTTTTCCCACATATTTGGAGCATTACTAATGGAGAACTGGTTTCCCTACTACCCGAACCAAATCGGTTTTCTAGTGATGCCTTCTGTGCTCGAAGTTCTCTTATTAACAATTCTGCCACTAGATTTTCTTCTCAACTTTAAACGCACATAACTTCTTCATTGTTGCTCGGATGGAGGTGCCATTTTTTCCAATATAATCTCTTCAAATTTATAGTTGGATCCTCCTCTGAGTTCCAATTGGAAAATTAAAAAATTCCCTTCAACTTTCTTTCCTTTGTTTCTTTCACTATTTTGATTTCTCTCCCGCATTCACTTGCATAAAATACCCGTAAAACACAAGAAATACACAAAATATGAAATACTCACCAAAAAGGGTCAGTAGCATGAATATAAGATAAATCCAGTCTATTTACACCGCACGGGATCATAGAAGAACTGAAATTAAGGGGATAAATCTGAATTATTTATGCCTAATCACTATGCAAGAAGTGTTGCTTCAATTTCTCAAGAATGATATGTGAGAGTTAGTCCCTCAACCTAGTGAGAATAATGTTATAGGTACCAAGTGGATAAAATGGATGAGAACGGTACCATAATTTGCAATATGTCGATTGCTCAAGGATACACACAAATTAAAAGTGTATACTTTGATGAAACATTCGTTCCTATTGCTAGGCTTGAGTCTTTTCCCTTACTACTCACCATAGCATGACATCTATGCTTAAACTTCTGTCAATGGATGTCAAGAATGCCTTCCTTAATGGTATTATATAGGAGGAAGATTACATGCAACAACCAAAGGGGTTTTAAGACCCAAAGTACCCATGACACATCTTTTATCTTAAAAAGGCCTTGTATGATTTGAAGCAAGCACCCAGTCCTTAATACAAGAGGATCACTTTATATCTCTTAGCTCGTGGCTTTAAGAGGGGGGGAATGGATAAGACATTGTTTGTGAGGAGCGATAGTGATGCCATACTGGTTCCCCAAGTCTACGTGGAGGACATAGCATTTGGTTCCACGTGCTCCCGACATGCTCACACTTTTTAAGAGGAGATGAAGAGCGAGTTTGAGATGAGCATGATTGGTGAGCTTATGTTCTTCTTGGGTCTCCGTGAGCATCATCTTGAGGATGGGATATTCATATCTCAGTCCAAATATGTTAGGAAAGTAGTGAAAAAGTTTGGTTTGAACTCCATTATGCACTCATGCACCTCTATGAGTACATCGACTAACCTTAGCAAAGACACTTTAGGCAAGGATATAGAGAAAAACCATTATAGGAGCATGATATCTAGTCTTCTCTACTTGATTGCCAGTCGCCCCAACATTGACTTTAGTGTTAGATTATGTACACGATACCAAGCATCCTCAAGGGAGTGTCACTTGATCTCACTTAAATGAATCATCAAATACGCAACTGTAACTCTTTCCTATTGTATTTGGTATTCCTTTAATACGGATGACCATTTTTATATCTATTCGGATATAAATTGGGTAGGGAGTGTTGATGGTCGAAGGAGCACCTTGGGTAGGTGTTTTTACTTTAGGAGTCCTCTTGTCTCTTTGTTGAGCAAGAAGAAAAAGTTCACATCTTTTCCATGATGGAGGCTGATTATATAACCACTGAGAGTTATTACATGTAACTTGTGGCCATCCCCGATCCTCACGATGGGAGAGGATCCTGGTCTCGCACGTCCCTCTCGGGAGCGCTTCTAACGACGTCGTTGATGAGGTAAAAAATGTAGAGATATGGAGTCGCCAGTCTATTTTACTCAAGATAGACAAAAGAAAAGGGAGCCATCCCGAAGGATAGCATCCAAAGACATACTGATACATACGAAAACAAAATGATTCAAAAAGGGTCCAGAGGCTAAGTTACAAAATGGGAAGGTATTAGGAACCCATTTCACCCTTACGGTCTCTCATAGGTTGTTGTTATATCATGGAAGAGATAAAGTGAGTCATCGACTTATATACGTAGTGGAGATATGTGTGCATGTGTATACGTAGTGGAGATAGGAATCATCGACTTATATCATGGAAGAGATAAAGCGAGTCATCCATAGGAACGTTCCTAAAAAAATAATATTAGAAAATAGGATTTACATGATTATTCTCACGTTGATCGTTACAACGGAACGATAATGCACATTGAATAAGATGCCACTAAGAACAAATATATGTATATGTAAATATATAGAATTTAAAAGAATTGAGTTCAACGAATATAGACAAAACTAGAAAATAAGGGAAAAGTATGAATAGGACTCGAGTCACGGGTTTTACCCCGAGATGCCTTCGTAGCCTATAGAGGCATCAAAGTCCACCTAGTTTGTATGAAAAAGGAGGGGTGGTATTTATCCCATAAATCCAATCGGGGACTTGTCTTATATGTGTGTGTGTGTGTGTGTAAAAAAGTGTTTTAGTTGTGAGAAAAGTGTGAGAATTCCCGTTTGGAATTTATGAGCAAGTCCTATTTTTCTTGTTTTTTGGATTTTATTTATATGAAAATAAGATATGTTCAGTAATACTAAATAAAAACTATATTAGGATATGTGAGATGAGAGAATAAAAGTGCTAAGTAATAAAATAAATTAATGCGACTTTAGGGGAATTTAAAGAGAGAGTTGAGAAAGTTAGACCTTCTTGAAGATCTTGAGCTTGATCTTGGATGTTGGAGAGCAGCCCTTGCACTTGGGTGATTATGGAGGATACTTAATTCTCCAAGTTTGATGAAGAAGGTGATGAAAGGTGAAGGTTGGAAAGGGATTTGGATGTGGAAATCACGCTGACTTCGAGAGGGGTTTTCTGAGCTTGCTGAGAGTGATTGATCTCTGATCTTCTCCCATTTGGAATAAGATTAGGCCCTACTTTTTATAGGCCCGGGGAATTTCTGATCGGTATAGCCCTGGTCCTGCCAATCGAAAGGTGTGTTTAGGCACACTGCCGATAGGCATGGTCTGGAACCTGCCGTTTCGCAGTCTCTTTCAGGTTCCTTCAGAAAATCGATCGTAGAGCGCAAACCATTGATCCGAATTATGCACGGGGCAAACCATTGGAAAGTTATTCAGATACCTTCAAAAGTTCTTTAGACTACTCTCAGGTTCGTGAGTTGACTTTGGGTCAAATGTGGCTTGGAAGCGCTCGTCGGTCTTTTAGACGGGGGATCGTCGGACGCAAACGGATCGTTCGTCCGCCTGGTAAGTCAAAATCGCACACGGGGAGGACCATTGGAAAGGTTAGGAGATTTACTTCAAAATTCCAAAGAGATTGACCTAGTTCGTGGAGTTGACTTTGGTCAACCGGGGCCTAGAAGCATTCGATGACTTTTTAGAGTAAAACAGATCGTTCGTCCGTACCGTAAGTCAAAATCACGCTTTGGGTGGACCGTTGGAAAGGGGTTTCAATTTCCTTTGAATATTCATTCAGTCTCAGTTGAGCTGAAGAGTTAACTTTGGTCAAATAGAGCCTGGGAGCATCCGGTGACCTCCTGATCGAGTTTCGGGGGAAAATGGGACGTTCGTCCGCACCGTAAGTCAGAATTGTGTACGGGATGAACCGTTAGAAAGGGGATTCAGTACCCTTTGAATATTCATTCAGTCTCATTCGAGCTGAAGAGTTTGTATTTTGGTCAAACGAAGCCTGGGAGTTCTCGATGGCCTTTAGGTTAGTACTCGGGGTATGACTTAGGTTTGCAATGATGCAGGGAGGTGCTAGGGACCTAAGGAGAGGTTAGGGGTATTAGAATGGGGTGTCTATAGAGCCCCTCAATGGGTGATTTTGGAGAAAATGATAGCCATTTATTAAACACCGCATGATTCCTTTGAAAACGGATTACCAGAGGGTCAAGGTCGATTCTGAGGACCTAAGGATGAGGAAGACCGATTCTATGGGTCGAAGCCAATTATGAGGGCTTAAATATGAGGTGACCGATTCTGTGAGTCGAAGACAATTCTGAGGGCTTAAGGATGAGGGCGATCGATTCTGGAGGTCGAAGCTAATTCTACGGGCTTGAAGATGAGGGTGACCGATTTTGCGGGTCGAAGCCAGTTCTGAGGGCTTAAGGATGAGGGTGATCAATTCGGCGGGTCGAAGCCAATTCTATGGGCTTAATGAGCATGCTAGGGATGGTCTTAAAGGAAGTGATGACCAAAGCAATGATGGGGGTGACCAATTCTGAGGGCTTAGGTTGTGATGACCAATTCTATGGGTCGAAACCAATTCTGTGGGCTTAAGGTTGAGATGACCAATTCTATGGGTCGAAGCCAATTCTACGGGCTTAAGGTGAGATGACCAATTCTGCGGGTCAAACACAATTCTGCGGGCTTAAGGTTGTGATGACCGATTCGGCGGGTCGAAGCCAATTATACGGGCTTAAGATGACTAATTTTATGGGTCTAAGCCAATTATGTGGGCTTATGTTTGAAATGACCAATTCTACGGGTCGAAGTCAATTCTGTGGGCTTAAGGTGAGATGACCAATTCTGGAGGTCGAAGCCAATTCTGAGGGATTAAGGTGGGACGACCAATTCTGCGGGTCAAAGCCGATTCTGAGGGCTTAAGGTGAGATTATCAATTCCGTGGGTCAAAGACAATTATGAGGGCTTATGGTGGGATGACCAATTCTGCGGGTCGAAGCCAATTCTGCGAGCTTAAGTTGATATGGGGGAACTCTTCCGGGGAAATTACCTCATGATTTTGATTTGAGCTGGGGAGCCAATTGTTGGGGAAATGAGTAGGTGGTCCAGGGTTTGGACGTATTTCTTGGGGAAAATTGAGACCTTTGGGGGATAGGAGATGATCCTGAAGTTTTAGATATTTTGGACGTCCTCTTAGGACATTTTCGGGGAGAGATTCGATTATCTTTTGAGAGTTTCGCTGGGGAAATAGGGGTTTCACTTGTGGAAGTGCAAAATTTTCTTTGTGAAAATTCTCTAAATCCTTTCTAGGATTTTTAGGAATTTTCTGAGGATTTTTCAGGGTTTTCTAGTATTTTTTGGGAATTTTTGTACGAACATTTAAGGGGGTATCGGTCGTCATGGTGTAAAGAGTACCATTCGGCAGTGGCACAAATTTTTGGGCTGCCTCAAGAAGATAAAGGGGAAGTGCTGATCAGTAGGTGGGGGTGCAGTGCCGATCGACATGACCCTTGGCATACTATATAAAAGGGGCGAATTCCCCTCATTTTTCATAGCGTCTTGCCTTCTCTATTTCTGTGATTTTCTTCTGCGAATCATTTTAGCATTCCACAATCTAAAAAAAGGCCATTTTTGTGAGCACTGCAGCACACAGGGAGTGGCTGGATGTTGATTACTGGGTAAACATGGAGTGGAGGGCCAGGGCGCCTCTTGCTTTAGGGAGCGAGAACTCTTTTGACGCATTCGTGCCGGTTGTGAATGAGCGGACCTTATTGCGGGAGCCGACGCATCATCCCTCTTCGAGGGTGGTGAACCCTCGTGGTTATGTAAGTAAAATGACTTTTGGCTTTCTCTTTTTTGTGGTTTTCCTTTTTTCTTGGATTCTGATATGGTTTTTCTCTTTTGGTAGTTTGATGTTTCTTTGTCTAATATGTGTGCCCGCAGGACGATGGGGCTTAAGGATGTTTGGGAACATCTTCCACCTGTGGTGCGTTGGGTGGTATCCTCAGCAAGATTTGGGAGTTTGGTGTTTGTGATGGATGAGATGCCTCGTTCGATGGAGGTCTTATGCGCTCTGGGGGAGAGGTGGTGGGACACTACCCACACGTTTCATTTTTGTTTTGGGGAGATGATTGTGACTACCATAGATGTACAGCAGCTGCTGGGGATCGATTACGATGGAGAGAAGATAGAGGTGGATCGCTCTTTGCGGGTGAGGCCGGAGGCGGTGCGTACAGCGCTTGGTGATGTGGTGAGGATGGTGTCTGGGGACTCCATTCATCTGTCGCTGCTGAAGGATGTTTTATTGGGCAGGGTGATCGATGTGAAGGACGGGATGCAGGTGAGATGGATGGCTCGGTTTTTTATTTTGCTAGTGTTGGAGGGATTTCTGGTGGCGTCGAGCGACGACATTGCCCAGTTATTGTTTTTACCATATATGAGGATGTTTTCGAACATCCCTCTATATGATTGGGGTGGCCTAACTTTGGTGACCCTTTATTTTTCCTTGGATGCATTCAACCGGTGCTGTTGACAGTCTTTTACTCGAGCCATGTATCTTCTTGAGGTATTATTTAATTTTGTGCATTTTCCTTTCATGCATTCGCATTTTCCTTATGCATCTCTTTCGATTGCGAATTCTTGCCTTTGGCAGACGTGGTTCTATGAGGTGATTGGGTGTAATACTCAGCTGATCTCTTTGAAGGACAAGACTGTTGGGGACTTTTTCCGATTGCATCAATGGAGCAAGGCCAATTGGTAGTCGAGGAGGTCTTTCTCTCTAGAGGCGGTGCATCAGCTCATGAATGGCCTGACTAGTGATAGGGTAAGACTTTTTTTTCTTCAGTCTAAGACCTTTGTGTTCTCTGGTTCTATGTTTCCTTATATTTTGCTGGGGATTTTTCAGGTGACCTTTTACCCTTGGGGGACAACCGCTTAGGACACGAGGTTGACTGGAGTAAATGCGCAGATGAGGCGTTTGCTGGCGCATGAGTTTGGCCACTTTTGGTATCTCAGGGAGAGGGTGGTCCCACAGATTGCTGAGGGGAGGTGGTGGTGCCACCTGCGAGGCCCCCTATGTCTATGAGGCGGGAGCGGCTGATGCCAGAGGATGAGAGGATCGCGATGATGATTGGCGAGTCCTACCTTTTATACACCGATATAGTTGTGTCGTATGATTATATGGACTTTGTGTCTAGCTGGGTGATGGCTCCCATAATATATGATGCACTGCCCTTCCCTCCTGCGGGTTCGAGTCGGCCAGTGGGGTCCTCCCACAACGATGGCGGTCCTTTGACATCTGCAGCGGCGGTGACCTTGAAGGTCCCCTTTGTGCGGATGCATACTCCTTTATACAATATCCGGCGGGCTGATGGAGCGATGGTGCCTATACTTCATCGTCGTCATGCGATGGACCCGGAGGAGTTGGGCTTGACAGAGGAGGTTCTTCATCCTGAGGTATATCTTTTACGTTCTTCTCTTTTGGTTTCTTTTGATCTTTTCTGCTTGACACTAATTCTGCCTTTTCTTGCAGTACGTCCGGGTGTCCACCACTTAGTTGAGGGATATTAGGGACTCAATATCTTCGGCGACTTCCCATATTCGGGACGCAGTTCCTGTTCCTTGTTGCTTGGTGCTGTCTACCTCATCTGGGGAGGAGTCTGGTTCAGGTAGCAGTGTTGCATCATCTCGCTGTCGGGGAAAGAGAGCGCGTCGCAGGGGTGGAAGCTCTTAGGAGAGAGAGGGGAAGGGCAAGTAAGAGAGAGAGAGAGAGAGATAATGAATGTCAATTCGGGCTAAGTCCCGTTTATTTTTTGTTTTTTGTTTTTTTTTCTTTTCTTTATTTTCCTGCAAAAATGATGTAACACAGAAACATATCTATGCAATGCAATGAAGTTTTTTTTATTATCTTCTGTTAATGATGAATGAATGCATGCACATGAGCTTTTTACTTTGCTATTGAGACCGTAAAAAGAAATATTTTTGGGATTTTGAAAGAAAGTTTTATTCAAAATGAGAATTTATATAAAGATGAAATGGGGATTTTTGAAATT
The DNA here is from genome assembly GCA_949130495.1 of Sambucus nigra. NCBI lineage: Eukaryota > Viridiplantae > Streptophyta > Magnoliopsida > Dipsacales > Adoxaceae > Sambucus > Sambucus nigra. The sequence continues at coordinate 594,309,349 of OX422208.1, forward strand.
TTGTTGAGAATATCAATTTATTTTGAGTTTTCCGAATTTTGACAAAAGAGGAAAAAGGAAAATTTCCAAAAGTAGGGGGTTGACGATCGGCAAGCACCTTGTCTAGCCTATCGGCAGGTCAGTACAGTCCCATTAATTCAAAGCTTTGATTAGTACCCTCTTCAGCCTTTGGTGCCTTGTGGGGCAAGATTTCTTCAGATTTCTGCAAAGGTTATGTCTTTTGTGGGAGTTTTCAAGTATAAAAGAGGGGTAAGAGTGGAGTGATTTCATCACACCCTCACATCCTGACTTTCTTTTTCTGTGAGATGGTTGTCCCTGGTAGTGTTGAGTTTGCCAACTACCTCAAGACTTTGGAGGCTATGTGCTCTTATAACGTCGACTACGATGCTTACAACATTCGTCGAGTTTCTTTATGGCGTAATCGGCCCATAGAGTGGAACATGCTAATGGCGACGGCACAATTGTGTTACCTTGAAAATCATGTATTTCTCTTTGGCTTGGAAGAAGTCTGTCTGACTTATGAGGAATTTTCTGCCATATTGGGGATAAATCTCGGCGTAGCTGCGGCTCTTCCTGAGTTTTCCCAATCTCCCCGAGAGTTATTGGTTGGGCTTCTTTGTGTTTCGTCCTCGGTGACCAGATCACTGATGGATGGTGGTATGATTTCTCTTTAGGTGGTGTTACGGTCCGTGAATTTACAGGAGGTTGGTGATGTTAGATATGCCGGAGCTGTCATTCTAGGTTTGGTTTCAAAATTGCTGCTAGTGACCAGGGAGCTGCTGGTGATACGACGCAAATATTGCGTATTTCATCCGTTAACCTACGCCTTATTAGCCCCCTTGGGTATCTTAATCCCTATACTTATGATCGTTAACCAGACAACCTCAGATTTCTATGTTAACATGTTTTGCAGGGGTTAATTGAGCTTTTGTAGGTGGTTCGATGCTTAGTATGAAGTTTGAACGCTTTCCGGAAATGTTTCATCGACTTTTGCAGCTTCGGGGGCATTTTAGTAATTTCAGCATTCGGGTTTGAATCACGAGCTCTTCACGGAAGTTGAAGCCCTTTGATTTCTCTTCGCGTGTCCGCCGACGGTGCATGATTCCGATGTATAATGAGGGAGTTATGGCATTTTTAGGATGGTTTTCTCTTAAAAAGTACACTCAAAGTCACATTCAAGGGCATTTTAGTCATTTCATATTTTGTTTTTTTAGCCTAATGTCTTCTTGGATGTTGTAGTCCTCTGTGTTATCTTCGCGTAACCTCCGACCGTGCCTCATTCCGAGCTATAACGAAGAAATGGCGGCATTTTCCGTCAAACATGACAAAGCTGCAGAATTGCAGACCTGTAGGGGCGAATCGATTCGCCCCAAAACCGAATCGATTCGGAATTGCTGCAGAATTGCAGTTCGAACTTCCCCTGTTTCCGAATCGATTAGGACCATTTCCGAATCGATTCGGCCCTCCATATTTTGGGTTTTCTTCCCTTTTATTACAAGTTTGCCATGGGATATTTTGTATAAAACTAATTCTCTCTCTCATTTGAGAGAAAATAATCAGTCTTTTAGCTTAGTTTAGGGTTTGGGTTTGGAGAGGTTTTCTTCATTTCTCTTTGGGATGATAACCATTTGGGGTTTGTAAGTTGAACTTTTCATTTCCTTTACCATTAATATAGTTGTTCTAGTTTATTTCCATTGTTGTTGTTTAATTTCATGCTTAGGTAATTAGTTTTAGTTATTTATTTCTTGCTTATTTATTTCTTTCTTAGTTTAATTAGTTTATTCATGCTTAGACCTTAGATAAATAGGGTTGGGATTGCGTTTCCGCCATTAATGGGCGTCGAGCTCCGAAAGTTAGGTTTTGGGTAAAATTGCATTTAATTGAAACCTCGCGTATTAAAGTCGGATTATTATGCGTTTAACTTTCTTTGTCACGCAACGTTAGTGTTTATAGCGATTATCCGAATTTAATCCGCGTGTGACCATTTTTGATTAAATGTTTAATCTCGCAACTTTGGGTTAAATTCCTTATTGTGTGATGTTTATGATTAATTAAAAATGCTCAATTAAATGTTTTCGAACCGAAACTCTAATTAGTAGTTGTTTCGATCCATTTGGTAGAATGCGATCCCGATCCTCGCTTTACTTTTGCATAGCGTAACTTATTCTTTTCTTTTGTCATGAAAACCACCCATCACCTTTTCATTTATTTATTTTACACTTTTATTCCTGAAGTAATTTAAGCAATTAAAATCTAAAATTCAATCACTCCCTGTGGATTTCTGACGATAGTCGACTTACCGTTGTGCTTGCTTGTCAAGTGTAGTAGTAGCTTAGGTTCTTTTGTATCGCGGCAGTGAAAGACACGACGATTGTGTCCTCACATGAACACACGTTTTCCGCCCGGTCACAACATGGCGTCGTTGCTGGGGAGTGTGTTTTAGATAGTAATTGTTTAATTATTTCGTAGTATTTTTCCTTTTGTATTTGTATTCTTTGTTTTAACCTTTTTTTGCAGGATAGCATACTTGAGCGCTAAGAAACTTTGATTCACGGTTGCTCACTTTCTTGTTCGGATTCTCCATCTACAAACAACGAGGTAATCATGTCCTATTATTATAGTTATTACGGTTATTCTAATGATTCATACTTTGGGGATAGTTTTCAAGTTTTCCATTTTCAAGATTTTCTTAAAAATGAAAGACTTGAAAACATTTATCGGGATGAAAATCGTTATTGGGAGCTTGAGTTGGATTCATTATTCGAATCCAATGACGATTCTTATTTCATTACTTTCGAAGACGAGTTTCAACCAAATGAGGAGTCCGAGGCCCTTGAGCCGAGGAAGCCTACTTCGGAAGAAACTTTGCTTCTTTACTCCCAAGGTTTGGAAAGCCTAAATGATGCTGGAATGAGACTTGGTGCACTTTACGATGAGATGAATTCTTATGCACAAAACAACGAGGAGGTGGAAACTTGTGTTTCACCTAAATTTTTTGAAGAATTTCTCATCGAGTGTGCATCTTTCTCCCCCGAAATTCAATCTCCTTCCGATGATGAGTCGATTGAGATTGAATTTGTTTCATCACCATATTCGTTTTCCGTCATCGAACCATTAGAATTATCGGTTGATTCCTATGAGTCGGTAGAAACTTTTAAAACTTCTACACTATTTGCCAATGAGGACTCTTTACTGGACTTGTTTTCGATGGATGTTATCCTCATGTGTGCACCATCTCCCATTCCATTTGAAAAACCTTTGGGAGATGAATCGATTTTTCTTGGACCTCTAGTGTTCTTGTCCCCCTTGTTATCCAAATCCCCCATCGTCCCTCAAAAATGTCAAATTGGCGATGGTTCACTTTTTTCACCGCCCGCATGCCTTCCGTTGTTCAAACGGAATTCATATCTTTCGGGAGGAATATTCGCTTTGGAGGGTCCACCGTTGATCTTTCAAAGTCAAATCCATTTTTGGGTGGACCCTCAACTATTTAGACTTCTAATGTATAGTTAGTGTGAAGTCTAAATAGTAGATTGTAAATAGTTAGCTTTTTAATTTTCTTTCTTTCCTATTTTTCTTTCCTTTTAATTTAGTCTAGTGTAATTATTTAACTTTTTGTTATTTGTTTTTGCTATGCTCGGTACTAACTTGTTTTGTAGATTTCATTGGACTCGTGCTTATGGAGATCGCTCCAATTTTGGGTAATATCGTTCTTTTCCTCTCTTTGTGTTGTGTTATTAATGCGCATTGAGGACAATGCAACATTTAAGTTAGGGGGTGTAGGATATTCTATCCATTTCATGTGTAGTCCATGGATTTTCTCACATTTAGTTACTAAGTACGCCTTTTTGTGAAAAATTTGAAAAATATTTTCTTTCTTTTTTCTCCTTTGTTGGGCATTTTGCCTTGTTTCCAGTGATAAATTTCAATAATTGCCCGATCCAATAGACAACTCAATGATGCATGTTCTCGATTTTAGAAGTTATTAGACTTTAGTCCTTAAATCATTGATATTGTGAATAACTTCATGAATTAAACTTTATCCCATGAGCATATGCACTTTCCTGGTTCTATTGATTTGGTTTAAGATTTTTATAACTCGATAATCTTTTGTTGCATTGTATATACTTACACCGAGTAAGCTTTGTACCTTTCGTCGTTTGTGAGTGTTATACACTATTCTTTTCTCATTGAAAACGTTGAATTCGTTGGTAATATCACTATTCTTTCATTGATCGTTCATTAATTGAGTCCATACTTGAAATATGTTACTTGAGCATGATTTTCATATATTATTTTGACTCGAGAATTGCGTAAACTTTGTGAAATGATCATAGGCCATCTTTGTTATATCACCCATATTAGCCTTGACCTCACCATATATGTTTCCCTAGTCAACCCCTTTGAGCCTAAATACTAGCCTTTCGTTTCATTACCCAAAATCACATAACCAACTCCAAATTGGAGTTTTAAGCCATACATACACCTTACATACCTTTGTTTGGAATGTTACTTGGGATTGAATGTTGTTGTTGTATGTCGGTTGCAATTTAGGCATATGAGAGTTTGAAAAGTAAAGAAAAGTGATGTGAAAAAAAAAGTGAAGAAAAAGAGAAAGCAAAAAGCAAAAGAAAACAAAAAAAAAAGAAAAAAAAATGATAAAAAGAAGAAAAGAAAGAAAAGAGAAAGTTGTAAATGTTGTGTATATAGTTCAATAAGCTTTGATTACTCTCCCCGGTGATATATCTAATGCCTTTTGGAACTTGTTTTCCAATTTTGATATTGCCCGAATTTTCCCATTATTCCAAGTTTTCATCTCCGAACACTTTGAATCCGTACATATACCTTTCATTTCGTACCTTAACCCCAAACCTACATTACAACCCTCTAAAGTCCTATGTGATCTTAGGGTGCATTTAATTTAAAAGTCATAATAGTTTTGATAATCTGTGAAAATGCATTTCGCCTCTTTTAATGTGCGGTATCCTTTCATTGAGATTACAGTTTTTCATTTTATATATAGCGTTCTTCATTTGTGACATGTGTGCGGCCTAGTTTCCATTTACATTTACTCTTTATGCCCGCATATCCCGTGTGTTACCTCCCTCTTTCGAGTGAAATTCGCTTGATGAGTGTAATCCCCGTGAGGATTGAATATGCTTGCTTTATGTTTATCCGATTTATTTAAGTTTTTACCAAATCAAACTATGCATGTGCTCTTCCCCCTCCCACTTTTAAAGTTTCAATTCTATGAGGTGCATTCAACCTGTTAATAACAACGGACTTTAGCTTGAATTCGTTCAATATGCTAATAACATGTTTGAAATCTTTTTCGTTGTTGTTGAGTTTGTCGCATGTTGGGTTGGGCATCTTTTGAGGAAACTATATGATGTTTGTGGATTTCATCCCTGAAAACCCTCACGAGACAACACTCGTCCACTAGGGTAACCTAGGGGTTTAACGGCTTATTGCATATGCTAAATGCAATCGTTCGCCCGCGAAAGTGGCCTTATCTTTTTATTGATTTTTCATCCCATTTTGTACTTGTATCCTACTTTTGGTCTGCTTGTAGTTCTTGTTGTTTCTTATTTCATTGCTAGGGACTAGCAATGTGTAAGTTAGGGGGTGTGATACGACGCAAATATTGCGTATTTCATCCGTTAACCTACGCCTTATTAGCCCCCTTGGGTATCTTAATCCCTATACTTATGCTCGTTAACCAGACAACCTCGAATTTCTATGTTAACATGTTTTGCAGGGGTTAATTGAGCTTTTGTCGGTGGTTCGATGCTTAGTATGAAGTTTGGACTCTTTCCGAAAATGTTTCGTCGACTTTTCCAGCTTCGGGGCATTTTAGTAATTTCATCATTTGGGTTTGAATCCCGATCTCTTCACGAAAGTTGAAGCCCTTTGATTTCTCTTCACGGGGCCGCCGACGGTGCATGATTCCGATGTATAATGAGGGAGTTATGGCATTTTTAGTATGGTTTTGTCTTAAAAAGTACACTCAAGGTCACATTCAAGGGCATTTTAGTCATTTCATATTTTGGTTTTTTAGCCTAATGTCTTCTTGGATGTTGTATTCCTCTGAGTTATCTTCGCGTAGCCTCCAACCGTGCCTCATTCCGAGCTATAACGAAGAAATGGCGGCATTTTCCGTAAAACATGACAAAGCTGCAGAATTACAGACCTGTAGGGGCGAATCGATTCGCCCCAAAACCGAATCGATTCGGAATTGCTGCAGAATTGCAGTTCGAACTTCCCCTGTTTTCGAATCGATTCGAACCATTTCCGAATCGATTCAGCCTTCCATATTTTGGGTTTTCTTCCCTTTTATTACAAGTTTTCCATGGGATATTTTGTATAAAACTAATTCTCTCTCATTTGAGAGAAAATAATCAGTCTTTTAGCTTAGTTTAGGGTTTGGGTTTGGGGAGGTTTTCTTCATTTCTCTTTGGGATGATAACCATTTGGGGTTTGTAAGTTGAACTTTTCATTTCCTTTACCATTAATATAGTTGTTCTAGTTTATTTCCATTGTTGTTGTTTAATTTCATGCTTAGGTAATTAGTTTTAGTTATTTATTCCTTGCTTATTTATTGCTTTCTTAGTTTAATTAGTTTATTCATGCTTAGACCTTAGATAAATAGGGTTGGGATTGTGTTTCCGCCATTAATGGGCGTCGAGCTCCGAAAGTTAGGTTTTGGGAACAATTGCATTTAATTGAAACCTCGCGTATTAAAGTCGGATTATTATGCGTTTAACTTTCTTTGTCACGCAACGTTAGTGTTTATAGCGATTATCCGAATTTAATCCGCGTGTGACCATTTTTGATTAAATTTTTAATCTCGCAACTTTGGGTTAAATTCCTTATTGTGTGATGTTTATGATTAATTAAAAATGCTCAATTAAATGTTTTCGAACCGAAACTCTAATTAGTAGTTGTTTCGATCCGTTTGGTAGAATGTGATCCCGATCCTCGCTTTACTTTTGCGTAGCGTAACTTATTCTTTTCTTTTGTCACGACAACCACCCATCACCTTTTCATTTATTAATTTTACACTTTTATTCCTGAAGTAATTTAAACAATTAAAATCTAAAATTCAATCACTCCCTGTGGATTTCTTACGATACCCGACTTACCGCTGTGCTTGCTTGTCAAGTGTAGTAGTAGCTTAGGTTCTTTTGTATCGCGGAGGAGAAACACACGACGATTGTGTCCTCACACGAACACACTTTTTCCGCCCGGTCAGCTGGTGGACCCACAACTTACAACTATTACTTTATGGATGTCCTACCGTCGCAATCCTGCGGTGGTGATACTGGCAGAGACTCTAAATGGCGTAAATGCCTGGAAAGAAGGTCATTATTAGTTTCTGAGGGGTAGCCCTATGATGTTGTTCATGTGGTTGTCTGAAAGATTCTGCCTAGTGACTCCTCCGGAATACTCTTTGTCGTTTGTACCCAATTTCTTTTCGTGCCATTTCATCAGTGTTGGCATAGATATTGAGAGCTGGGAGAATTGGTTCGTGGAGCATGGGGCTCTAAATATGTACTGGTCAGTACCTTAGTGGGGGCAGCTGGTGCCAATTTTAGAACTGGGAGAATACCCGTATGTTAGGCTGGTTGGTCTCAGGCATACCTCTTTTTATTTCCCGTGGCGGCTTCTGCTCCATTTTAGCTGGGATCAGATCGTGCCACCTCAAACACTAGGCTTCTTTTTGGTAGAAGATTTGACAGAGTGTCTACGCATGCGTCTTGGCTCTTTGTGGGAGAGTCGGAATCCATCGTCCCGTCCCTCTCTGTCTTTTGGGAGAGTTTGGCACATCCCTGGGGATTATATGAAATGGTTATAAAGAAGAGTATTTAACAAGATGTTGGTAGTGGAGACTAGACAAAGGTGGATTATCTTATCTGATACCATGGAGGGAGGTGTTGTAGTTTTTTCGAGGATGGTTCGAGCTTATCGATCCATGGAGAGTCTGCGGCACTCCATTCAGGCAAGGGAAGCATGGGGTCCCCGGGATGTAGATGACGATGATGGAGCGGGCTTCTCTGGTAGTTGTTGGTAGGGATCTTGGGGGAGTTTATTTTGTACTGGGAAATAAATTTGGGAATTTATTTGGCTTTTTATGAAGTTATGGGGAAGGGAGTTATTCGTTCCTTTATGTAATTGTGTTGTAATTTCTTATTAATGAAATAAACAAGGTTTTGATCATCTAGCTGTGCCTTTTGATGAATTTTGTATTTTGAATTATCTATACCGATCGCTAAGGCATGCATAATCCTTTTGTTCAAATATACATTAGAATGGACTGTCGTTCTCGAAGATAAGAAAAGAATAGTTTTTTTGGTGAAAAAGAAAGGGTCGTGCTCATGTAAGATGTATGAGCTGCCTACGTACCTCTGGGTGTTTTTGAAATTTTTTAATTTTTCTGGGAATGATATTTGCAGAGGATCAGGCCCACGTAGTTCTAGGAAGAGGGAAATGAAGAGTTTTTTTTTTAGAATAGAAGGGAGGTGAGAAGATTCGCAGCGCGCCGAGATTATTTCAGACTAGGGGTAAAATTTCTTGAGACGGTCCAAGATTACTGGATGAGCCATCTCTTCTCCATCTAAGTCGGTGAGCATGGCGACACTGCCGGATAAGATCTTTTTGACAATGTATAGGCTGCGCCAATTCGGCTTGAACTTCCCTCTGGGGTCCCAGATGGGCTCTACTATTTCTTTGAGGGATAAATCCCCTTCTCGGACACCGTAGTCCTTGACTCTCTTATTGAAGGAACGTGTTATTCGACGATGGTACCCTTGTATATGATACAACGCCTTCAACCTCCTTTCGTCCAAGACTAACAACTCGTCGAGGCGACTTTGATGTCAGTCCTCCTCACTGACCTTGCTTTCAAGCATGACGCATAATGAGGGTATTTCTAGCTCTACAGGTAGGACTGATTCCATACCATAAACTATATAGTAAGGGGTAGCCCAAGTAGAGGTACGAATTGAGGTTCGGTAGCCCGAGTGGGCGTATAGGATTCGATCATCCCAATCTCGATAACTTTCGTTCATCTTGCTGATGATGGCTTTGAGGTTCTTGTTAGCGGCTTCAAATGCACCATTGGTTTGAGGTCGGTAGGGAGAAGATTTGTGTCTCTTGATCCCATACTCGTTGACCACTTCTATGACTTCTGCCTCGAAATGCAACCCGTTATCTAACACTAGCTCATACGAGATCCCATATCGACGGATGATGTTTTTCTTAATGAATTGGGCCACTTTTTTGGCATTCAGGACTGCGTATGACTCAGCCTCGACCCATTTGGTGAAGTAATCAATGGCAACTAGCATGAAATCATATCCTTTGTAAGCCTTAGGTGTAACCTTCCTTATGATGTCGATGCCCCAGGTGGAGAATGGCCAGGGAGAAGTCATGTTACATAATTATCACGGAGGCAGGTGTTGAAGGTTGGAGAACTATTGGCATTTGAGGCATCTTTGGACATAGGCGGTGCAATCCTGGATCACAGTGGTCCAGTAGTAGCCTTATCGGATGATCTTCTTAGTAAGCATATAACCTTTCATATGGGGTCCATATTCCTCGTTGTGGATTTTCTACATTACCTCTGCAATGTCAGCTCCTGCGATGCAGTGTAGATGGGTTCCATCAAAGTTTCTCTTGAATAGTATTTTGTGATAGATGATGTATTGGGAGATCAGTCTTGGGAGGGTTGATCTATCCTTCTTATTGGAACCCTCTAGATACTTACCCTACTTGGGTAGGTGCCAGATATCATAATACCAATAGTTGGCTAGCTGGGGATCTTCTTTGCTGATGAGTTCAATGTGGTAGCTGTGGGTTGGTTTATCTTGCTTTTGGACCATGAAGGGGGCCAATGTTATTCCTTCGGGCATGTCGACCATGGAGGCCAAGATATCAAGGGCATCGGCTAGGTTATTCTTTGCTCGAGGTAGGTAGTGAAAGGTGATGTCTTGGAATTGGGAGGCTAGTTCTTATAAGTGGGCATGGCGGGGTTGAAGTTTCTCATCCTTGACTTTCCATTTTCTGAGCACTTGACCAATGATGAGGGAAACTTCCCTATAGATATCTAGGCATTTGATACCTTTCTTGAGATGAACCTTGAGGCCTACCGTACATGCCTCGTATTCAGTCATGTTGTTGGTGCAGGGGAAATCCAATTTGATGGCGATGGGAGTGTGGGAGTCATCTGGGGCGATCAAAAGTATCCCAATGCCATATCCCTTTTTGTTGGTCGCGCCATCAAAGAACATTTTCCATCGAAGGTCATCTTGAGCAGCATAGAAGATGTTTTCATCTGGGAATTTGGAGATCCAGTCATCAGCCTCTTCCATGGGGTAATCATCGAGGTAGTTAGAGAAGGATCTTCTTTTCATGGCTTTCTGCATGACGTACATGATATCAAACTCGGCTAAGAGCATTAACCATCGATCCATTGGGCTGGATAAGGCGGGTTTCTCAAATAGGTACTTGATGGGGGCCATTCGGGATACAAGCTTAATGGGGACGGCGAGCATGTAGTGTCGCAACTTTTGCGTGACCCAAACAAGCGCGACGCATGATTTTTCCAAAGCAGTATAGTTAACTTCGTACCCGGACAATTTGCGACTGGCGTAATAGATGGATCTTTCTTTACGGGAATGTTTTAGATATTCATCTAGCAAAGACCCAGCTATAGTGTCGGTTATGGTTAGGTATAGGAGTAAGGGGAGACCAGGCCGTGGTGGCATGAGTACGGGAGGTTGAGTCAGGTATTATTTGATTCGATCGAAGGCTTCTTCACAGGCCTCGTTCCAAACTTTGGTTGAATCCTTTTGAAGGAGTTTGAAAATTGGTTCACAAATAGAGGTGAGTTGGCTTATGAACCGGCAGATGTATTGAAATTTCCCAAGGAAACCTCAGACCTCTTTCCTCATTCGGGGAGGTGGAATCTCAAGTATGGCTCTTAGCTTGGCCGGATCTGCTTCTATCCCTTTCTCACTAACCATGAATCCCAAGAGTTTTCCCTTTGTAACGCCGAAGACACATTTATGTAGATTGAGTCTCATCTGATATCGTCGCAATCGTTCGGAGAGAGGGAACATGACCTTCTCTAGTTTTGGATTTGATAATCATATAATACACATATACCTTGACTTCTTTGTGAATCAGATCATGAAGGATGGTTGTGGCAACCCTCTGGTAGGTAGCCCCAGTATTCTTGAGATAGAATGGCATAACATTGTAGCAAAAGGTTCCCCATAGGGTGATAAACGCGATTTTTTCTTGATGATCTAGGTGCATTTGATTTGGTTGTATCCGGAAAACCCGTCGACGAATGACTTAAGATCATGACTAGCCGTGTTATCTATGATCATGTCGATATTGGGTAGCGGATAATCATCCTTTGGAGAGGCTTTGTTCAAATCTCGGTGGTCTTCGCACATCCGAACTTTCCCTCCTGATTTCATCATAGGCATTATGTTGGCTAGCCATGTGGGATATTCGATCACACGAATGAACCCCACGTTCAGCTATTTGACCACCTCTTCTTTGACTTTGAGCGACCATTTGGTGTGGAGCTTTCTCAGCTTTTGTTTAACCAGCTTGTAATCTGGAAGAGTGGGGATCTCACGCTGAGCAATTTCAGGATCAATGTCGGGCATATCATCATAGGACCATGTGAAGACGTCCACGAATTCCTTCAATAATTCTTCGAGTTGTGCGCGCTCATGCTCGTCAAGGGTAACCCTTATCCTAATCTCACGCAGTTGGCTACTAGAAACGAGGTTAATAATAACAATCTCTTCTTTATTAACTTGAACGCGATTATATTTTTATTATTTACCTTTTTTAGATCAGTTAAGAATTGTTCATTTGCAAAATCATCATCATTAAAAGTTTGATTAGAACCTAAATAATTAATGTAAGGCACAGCAAGATACTCAAAATCTTCGTTTATTTCATTGATAGGAAAAATAACATTGAGAACCTCATCAAAGGAGGTCTCGATTACATTTGAGCAAGGATAGACAACAGAAAAAGAAATAGGGTAAACATTGGGGTTAGGTGGGATTTCAACAGGTAGAATTGGCGTAGCATGCCAGTTGAGGAGAGGTGTATCAGCAGCTTTAATCAGGTGGGATGGATCCAGTGATGTAGTTCCGGAATGAACCATGCAGAGTGTCAGCCCCAGTGTCTGCAAGTTGAACGAGTCCTCGGAGTCACTTTCCTCAGTCTCTTCGGTATCGTTGATGAACGGTTGTACATAGTGTTGGAAACTTTCGGCCCATGGGTAGTTGTCTTGGAAAAATATCTTCATTTAGGGTTTCATCTTCTTGTCTGTATGGTCATACCATGGTTCCGAAAAGTCAAAAAAGGGGAGGTCCTCACCCTCTTTGATGAATCGTCCATTCAAGGAGTCACCTGGGATAGTCTAGATGCAGTTTATTCTTCTCTTGGGTTGAGACTGGAAGATCATTCTGAGATCTTGTTCTGATGGTTGATACCCCAAACCATCAGGGGGAAAAGTTTCTTTAGTTCAATAGGCTCAAGTATCCCTTGATGTCTTTGTATTAGCTCCAGTCCGGGCACAAAGTTCATGTTTCTGAACATCTTAATCACATTGACATTTCCATGAGGGTCGTATTCTGGACAAACCCTTTCTTTGAAATCGTCCCATATCGGGAGTAGGAGTGGTTCAGCTCGGAATCCTGATAGGAGCATATCATTTGACTCGGGATGCCTCTCAAGGATTGGATTTCTAGTACTTGCTCCTTCGGCATTATCGTCGTCACCCAAAATGGTGATAACTCGTCCGTCGGTGAAGAATTTCAATTTCTGATGGAGTGAGGAAAACACACCCTTGATATTGTGGAGCTAAGGTCATCCGAGTAACAGGTTGAAACAAGTTGGTATGTCAATAACTTAGAATTCAACGACAGGGTTTATAGGGTCAGCCCCTATTACAAGTTTTATGGATCCCATTACTTCTCGACGAGTATTATCGTAGGTGTGTACAGCAGCGGAAGTTGGATCGAGGTCACTTTCTTTCAGTCCTAAGTATTTAAAGGTTCTTAATGTGCACACATTCAAGGCGGATCCATTATCGATAAGAGAGAGTGGTACGATCTTCCCCATAACTTCGACGGAGATGTTGAATGCATGATTGTGGTTTGGCCCAATTCTGGGGATTTCTTCTTCGAAAAAGGATAGCATTCGGGTAGAGGTCAAGGATCCGACTAAATTTGTCACTTCTTCTAGTGTGGTAGAAGGAGGAACTATGGGTCTAGTGAGTAATTTGATCAAAGCATTTATATGCAACTGGGAAGACATGAAAATCCCCCATAGAGTGATGTTAGCTTGAGTTTTCTTCAGTTGATTGAGGATCTTGCTCTCCTCGAGGGTCATTTCTGGCATAGGAAGGTTTTCAACGCCCTTCCCCTTGTCATTGGCTGGTAATGAGCTTGGGATATGGTAATGCCTCCTTGATCTGGTCATGTGATTTATTGAAGAAGGTAAGAACATAAACCATGTTTCTTCGTCAATCTTGGGTTGTTCTTCCATCTTGTTTATTTCTTCGAGTAGCTCCTCAAATGATATCAGTCATGTTGGCTACCGGTCCAGTTTTCTCTGAAGCTTGTCAATCATATCGGCTACCGGGATAGTTTTCTCTGAAGCTTGTTCTTCATTCGAATCTTCAAATTCTTACCCCCATCTGGTGGTAACAATTATGTCTTTCCATGTAAAGTCAATGCATTCCATAACTTCAATGGATTCTTTATGCAAGTCTTCCCATTCTATGGAGATATGTAAGGGTGAGGGGACTAGCGCCCTTGTAATTTCATAGTATCAAGTAACTCAGTCATACTGCAAATGTCATTGGTTTGCCTGAATGATTCTGCCATTATCTGGACGACATCATCTAAGCTGACTTCATCGGTTGGTACCACCAAACTATCTGACTTTTGGGCCCATTTTCGTGCTTCCAAGAATAGCATGCTGAACCTCTGGCAATCAATGATCATATATGAGGGAAATTTTAGCCTGAACTCTAGGAGTTGGTTTAACACTTCTAATAATTTCATACCTCCATTTTCAGAATGGGTACGGACAACGATGCATGCTCTGCTAAGGAGTTACAGTTCCTGATTAGTGAGGCTAATAGGGTGTAAGAGGAAATATGGGCAAGTTTGGAGAGGTTTGGGAGAGTCTATGGGTGTGATTTGAGTTGAGGGATCAAATTCTGGGTTCATTTCTAGGAAGATAGCATTGGTATGATTTGGGAGTGGGTTATGAGTAGTGTTTGGCTTAGTATTGGCTGGTGGGGCAATGGTACCCCGTTCAATTAGATCTTGGATTACGTTTCAAAGGAGAAAGCATTGGTCGGTGGTATGACCAGCGGTTTGGTGAAAGGCGCAATGGGCATCAGCGTTAAAGTTTCTTGGTAGTGGATTGGGCAATGGACGGGGATCTAAGGGTTTGATGAGGTTTCGGATTAACAGGGCTTGATAAACTTTGGAGAGGGAGCAAGGAGCTCGGTGTATTTCTTTCGGACTGGGATAGGGCGTCTTTTTGGTGCCCACGAAGTGGTTGGTTGAGAGATGTTATTGATGGTTGAGACTGCAGCACTGGCAGGTTTGTCATATTTTCTAGGGGTGAACTATCCAGAAACTTTCTTTGGTTCAACCTCTATTTTAGCAAGACCTTCCTTAATTTCTACTCCTGCTTCTCTGAGAGCTCGAAAGTGGGGATAGTATTGTCCTCCCATGGTTACTCGAACATGGGGAAAGAAGTTCTTCTTCACTATGTTGACTTGTTCTTCCTCGGATGGCCAATTGGTCATAGTGGCTGCCTTTTCCCTCCATCGGGTTATGAAGTTACTGACTGATTCCATAGAATTCTATTTGAGCAACTCTAAATCACGGTGGGTGACCTCAAGATCTTCGTTGTATTTGTACCGCGATATGAATTCTCGAGCTACATCCTCCCAACTACGGATTCTGGACTCCTCGAGAGATAAAAACCATCGAAGAGCGTTATCCTTCAGAGTTTGATGAAATAATTCAGCCATCACTTTTTCAGAAGCCCCTAAGAGAGTCATGGAATGGTGATAACTGCGAAGATGGACAATCGGGTGTCCACTACCTCCGAATTTCTTGATATTAAGCATGTTGAACTTCTCGGGTAACCTCGCCTTTGGATAAGGAGACATGTGGGTGTAGTCCATGTAATTTTTGGAGATTCTAAATTGGTTGGACTTCTTAGTTAGCATCTTGAGATCTTCTTTGACCTTGTTCAATTCTTCCTCTTTCAGATCAATGATCATAGGAAAGTTAGCCCCAGGCTGGGCAAGGTTTGGCATAGGAAGCTGCGCAAGTGGAGACCCATTAACAGGAGGGGCACGTAGAGCGTGCTGATACTCTTCGGGAACCCAGATAGGCGTTGGTGGATCCATAGTGTAAGGGAATAAGGCCTCGGGCTCTTGAGTAATAGGAACCTAGTTTCGTTGCATCTCTCGAACCTCAGTCTGAAGGTTGTCAATCTTGGACACGAGCTGAGCTAAAACTTCCGTCAGATATGGCTGTGCAACTGACACTTGATATGTGTTCTCCATGGAAAGAGGATGGATACCGAAATCAGAGGAAGCAACAGAGGAACGGACAGAGCTCCGGGGTGATTTGACTAAAGATCAAAGCCAATAAGGATCCAGGCCAAGGGCGTGCGATCGACCTGAGAAGGCGTAAAATGAGATTTATTTTTGAAAAGAAACAGGGAAAATATTTTTAACATTTTTTTTCTTTTTTGAGATTGAAGAACGAAATGTTTTTGGATTTTTGATAAAGGAAGGAGAAATGTTTTTGGATTTTTTATAAAGAAAGGAGAAATTTTTTGGGGAGATGGGTCACAACATGATTATTATTATTATGTTCTGACTTGTATTAAATTCTCCTAAATGAAAAAAAAATGCCGAACGAGACCCGAGCCTGAAAAAGTTGGGTTTGTAACATATGAAAAGATATGGTTAGACTTGTAACTAGGATCACGAGCAGGGTCCCCTTATAAAAATGTGAGAAAATTTGGGTGGCAGGCCGACCCGGAATTTTGACAGAGTTTTGGGTCAAAATCGAAAATCTAACATATGTGTCCTAGGCTTGACACCTATATGGGGGTATGCAGTTGGTTGGGTGAATCAGAAAGGGCTCCGCCCTTTGGCGTGGCTTCCATGATATACGTCTTGCTTTTGAGGGTAATCGGTACGTGTGGACAAGCCATTTGATATACCTGAGTGTACGTGAATTGCCTCACTATATACCTCATGGGGATGGTACGCGTGAGAGCGAATTCGAATACTCGGCATACGTGAACGAGTTCTCTGTGATATACCTCCCGTCATAACTTCGGTCAAGTGGTATGATGCGGGGGAACCGTTCGATATACATCGAAGGTACTTATCCAATGGAAGGTGAGAGTCATATCCCTTAGGCTAACTGCGCCTATCAGACCAGCGCCCATCCCGAAGTGACCCTCCATTTAGAGGAAAAATTTGGTCAATCACAATGCTCTTTGGTGATATCGTGTGAATCATGCATGATTCTCTTATTAGTATCTTATGAGAGTATCTTTCTTGATCATGTCCAATAGGGAAAAAAGTATGAGTACCGATGGTATACTAAGTATGGATGGGTGATGCATGCAACATGGGGATATATATGACCCTAGGTGCACGTGGTGCGAAGTGTATATGGAGAATCTTCTACAAGTGTTTGAATAGAAGCATAAGCATGAGGTACACATAAATAGTAAATGGGAACATGAAAAATAGGGGAAAATATAAACAGATAAAAAAACCACATGAATAGAGTCTAGCCCTCAAATAAAATATCCCTAGCGGAGTCGCCACTGTGTCCATCCCTGATCCTCGTGACGGGAGAGGATCCTGGTCCCGCGCGTCCCTCTCGGGAGCGCTTCAGTCGGCGTCGTTGATGAGGTGAAAAATGTAAAGAGATGGAGTCGCCAGTCTATTTTACTCAAAATAAATAAAAGAAAAGGGAGTCATCCCGAAGGACAGCATCCAAAGACATACTGATACATACGAAACCAAAATGATTCAAAAAGGGTCCGGAGGCTAAGTTACAAAATGGGAAGGTATTAGGCGCCCATTCCTCCCTTACGGTCTCTCATGGGTTGTTGCTATTTTCCTTTATTTCCCCATGATATGTGTGCATGTGTATACGTAGTGGAGATAGGAATCATTGACTTGTATCATGGAAGAGATAAAGCGAGTCATCCATAGGAATGTTTCAAAAAAATAATATTAGAAAATAGGATTTACGCGATTATTCTCGCGTTGATCGTTGTAACGGAACGATAACGCACATGGAATAAGACGCCACTAAGAACAAATATATGTATATGTAAATATATAGAATTTAAAAGAATTGAGTTCAAGGAATATAGAAAAAATAAAAAATGAGGAAAAGTAGGAATATGACTCGAGTCACGGGTTTTACCCCAAGATGCCTACATAGCCTATAAAGGCATCAAAGTCCACCTAGTTTGTATGCAAAATGAGGGGTGGTATTTATCCCATAAATCCAATCGGGGACTTGTCTTATATATGTGTGTGTGTAAAAAAGTGTTTTGGTTGTGAGAAAAGTGTGAGAATTCTCGTTTGAAATTTATGATCAAATCCAATTTTTCTTATTTTTTGGGTTTTATTTATATGAAAATAAGAGATGTGCAATAATAATAAATAAAATGTATATTGGGATATGTGATATGAGAGAATAAAAGTGCTAAGTAATAAAACGAATTAATGCGAGTTTAGGGGAATTTAAAGAGAGATTTGAGAAAGTTGGACCTTCTTGAAGATATTGAGCTTGATCTTGGATGTTGGAGAGAAGCCCTTGCACTTGGGTGATGATGGAGGATACTTAATTCACCAATTTTGATGAAGAAGGTGATGAAAGGTGAAGGTTGGAAAGGGATTTGGATGTGGAAATCATGCTGACTTCGAGAGGGATTTTCTGAGCTTGCTGAGAGTGATGGATCTCTGATCTTCTCCCTTTTGGAATGAGGTTAGGCCCTCATTTTTATAGGCCCAGGACATTTTCGATCGGCATAGACCTAGTCCTTCCAATCGAAAGGTGTGTTTAGGCACACTGCCAATAGGCAGGGTTTGGAACCCGCCGTTTGGCAGTCTCTTTCAGGTTCCTTCAAAAAATTGGTCTGAGAGCACAAACCATTGATCCGAATTTCACACAGGGCAAACTTTTGGAAAGGTAATTCAGATACCTTTGAAAGTCCTTTGGATTGCTCCCGAGTTCGGGAGTTGACTTTGGATCAAATGTGGCTCGGAAGCACTCATCGATCCTTTGGATGGGGGATCTTCAAATGCAAATGGATCGTTCGTCCGGCTGGTAAGTCAGAATCGTGCACGGGGTAAACCGTTGGAAAGGTTAGGAGATGAACTTAGACATTTCAGAGATCTTAACCTGGTTCGGGGAGTTAATTTTGGTCAACCGAGGCCTGGAAGCGTTCGGTGACCTTTCGGAGTAAAACGGATCATTCATCTGTACCGTAAGTCAAAATCGTGCACGGGGTGGACCATTGGAAATGGGTTTCAGTTCCCTTCGAAACTTCATTCATTCTCGATTGAGCTAAAGAGTTGACTTTGGTCAAACGGAGCCTAGCAGTGTCCGGTGACCTCCTAATCGAGTTTCAGGGGGAAATGGGTCATTCATCCGCACCGTAAGTCAGAATTGTGCATGGGATGGACCGTTGGAAATAGTATTCAGTTCCCTTTGATGATTCATTCAGTCTCATTCGAGCTGAAGAGTTTGACTTTTGGTCAAACGGAGCCTAGGAGTGACTGATGGCCTTTAGGTCAGTACCCGGGGTATGACTTGGATTTGCAATGATGCAGGGAGGTGCTAGGGACCTAAAGAGGGGTTAGGGGGTATTAGAATGGGGTGTCTACACAACTCTTATGGATGAAGCAAATGTTGGAAGATTATGGGATTTTCCAAGGCACAATGACTATTTCGTGTGATAATATGAGTGTGATCCTTATATCTCGTAATTTGGTCCAACATTCCCGCATAAAGCACATTAGGATACATGATCATTTTATTCATGATCTCATTGAGGAGAAGGTCATGACCTTTAGCTTTGTGAGCATCGAATGTCAATTAGCCGATATTTTCACGAAACCTTTAGATGCACTCATATTCGAGAATCTTAGGATGTCTTTGGATATTTGCTCCATTGATTGAGTTTTAATACATTATCTAGTTTAGGGTGAATATCATGGTCATATATTATATCTCCTATTAATTGATTGTATTTCTTTTGTATTATTGGGCTCTTTTTTGTGA
Organism: Sambucus nigra; assembly: GCA_949130495.1. NCBI lineage: Eukaryota > Viridiplantae > Streptophyta > Magnoliopsida > Dipsacales > Adoxaceae > Sambucus > Sambucus nigra. The sequence continues at coordinate 594,328,743 of OX422208.1, forward strand.
TATATTTTGAAAAATCAAAAAAGTTTTTTATTTTTTTTAAGAAAAAGTTTGAAAATTTCTAAAAAGATTTTTCTTTTATTAAAGTTCTGAAATAGACAAAAATATTTTTGTATTTTTATTTTTCACTGTATATGGAGACACATTTAAGATATTCGGATCACCCCTACATTCCATCCTTTCACATGATTTTTTCATGTTGTTTTGAGACATGACTTTTTTTCGTTAGTGTGCTTTTATAATGTGAGGATAGCATTACGTTGTTCAGTGATGCTTATTTTCTTCATGCTAAACTCTTTATCACCTTTATTGCACACGTGCATGAACTTTTTTAACATTGTAATTGCTTATTATGTGTCGAATGTGGTATTCTCATCTCAATCTTGTTGAATAACAAACCAAATGTAAAAAGAGATAAGTTGTGTTTGTAAGAACCATTGCCCGAATTTTGTTTCCTAGAAAATATTGACATATATTAAGCAACGGAAAGGGTCTATGAAAAAGCAAAATACTCTTTGTGTTAAAAGCCACCATTTGCAAAAAGATCCTAAAAGATTAACAACACACAAAAATAAAAGTGCCAAGGCCATTTATTTTATATTCATTGATGCTTCACTATATATGAGTAGTATGATATCTTTAAAACATTTTTGAGTGAATTCATATAGAGGTGAGATTTTGAGGGTGTTGTAAAGTAGAAGATCAATGGGTTTGCACAAGGGACTTTCTTTAAAAGCATTAAATAGTTTGGCACTACTTATTTGAGAATCATTTAAATTCATGGCATATTGCATAAGTCGAGTCAATTTCATTTGAGTTCAACATTTTTCACCTAAGCTTGAAATTGACTTATTTCATTATAAGTATCTCATGACTCTATGCGCCTATGTTATGAATTCTTATGATGATTTTCCTATGAAAAATGTTCACACAATTACATTCAATTTTCACGATTTGGGTATTTTAGTGTTATTCCATGGTGTTATATAGTTTTTATATGAAAACCTTACACTTAAAAAAATTGAAAATTTTCAAAAATAGTCAGTATCACTTTTGAATTTTTATCGCATGTTCTTTAATAATTATATTTGTGATGATATCTTTGCTTCCTCATGGGGTGCTTATTATTCATGCTTAGATTCTAACCCTTTGTTTATTATAGACAAAAAGGGGGAGACCAAATTTAGAGGAAGTTTATTCTTCTTTAAACTTGTATGCGTCATATTATACTTTTGTTTCATGTGTGGAGGTCTATTTCACTTTGATGATGATTTCATGGACCACACAAGATGAAGATGAGGTTAGCTTGGGGAGACAAATTAAATTGAAGACAATGTTTCTAATGTCGTTCCGTTTTTGGGTTTGTGAGGACGTTAGGATTCATTATCTTAGGGCCTTTATTATAATTTGATTTTTGGTGTTTATTAGGTACCGAAATAGCCAAAGGGGAAGATTTGTAAGAGCACTATCTTATAATTTCTCACAACTTAGACATTTTGGTATTTTAGCGTATCCCATTACTAACCGGAGTTTTAAACTGAGCACTACATCCACATTGCATCCACGATCATTTGAAGACATGTTAGTGACTCAGCATCATTTTCGTATTTCAAGTCATTGGATTTATCATCGATACTTTATGGTGGTATACAACTGAGGTTGTAATTTCTCATTCGAATTATATTCTGGGATGCTTAATTTTTAAATTGAGGCATTTTGTTATAACGGATTTTAAACATAAAATTATTTTCATTTCGTTCGAATGAGATGTATTCTCGACAACCATCGAACGAGAATCCTCTGTTTATCATAAGCAAAGTTGTTGAAAGGTCATTTGAAACCTGATTAAACGAAAATGGGTTGTCGTTAGAACGAGAATTGATCTCGTTCGAACGAAACTGAGATTCTCATCCTAACAAGTTGCCATTTTCATTTAAACGATATCGCCACCTTGAAATTCATGTTTTTTGATAAAAACCTATATTGTTCAGTTTTTCTCAAGACTTTTGGTGAAAACAAATTCCCAATATCTAAACCAAAAGTTCTCATCTTTATATTTTCAAAAACACTTTTCTTTTCTCAATCATTCATCCCATATATGATTTGTTGAGATTTCTCAAACCCAAGTTTCCATACACTTGCATCAAACCCTTGTACAATTATATTATACTGCTGATTTGTGGAGCTAAGGCTCTACTACTGAAGAAGATAGGATCGTGCATCGTGCAACTGATCGGTCGATACTGAAGGAAGAACGCCTCTTGTGGATGGTGTTGGACTGTGGCGTAGTTATTTAACAATTGATGATTGTTCATTGTACTGAGTGGATCTCTACGTAGTCTTTATGTCATCGAGTATGTCAACTTCTTAGTGCTGAAATATAGGTTTGCCCGAAAGGGATTTTTCCTCAATCTTCTTCGTGTGTTTTTTGGTTTGATTATTTGACTGGTTTGGAATAATTAATTTGGACATTATATTGCATGCATTCCTAATTGTTAATGAATAAAAACTTTGGTTAAAATTTGAATTTGTGTGTGCGTAACGTAATATACAAACTATCATTACGAACCCGCATTCTCACAAACAGAGAAGGTAAAGAATTTAAAATAAATTGAACAAGGAAAGACTCTTCCACATTCATTCTCAAACTCTTAAGTTTTGCGGGTAGGTTTGTCATTTCAAGGATATTCTCTTGCATCCCTTGAGCCCTATCATATATCATTACCGTTAATTTAGCCATTAGTATCCCATCGAGTGACTCGTCAGCGCTACGAAAACGATCTTCCTTAATAGTTAGAGACACTTTGTCACTATTAGTTTTGGGAAGTGAAGTTTTAATAATGTTTGAAACTGTCATTTGCATTACCCTCACACTAAGTCTTTTTTATTTCTTCCCCCGCTTTATGGAGATTTTTTTCATCCGCAGTGCTAGTCTCAGTAAGAGCTGCATGTTTTTCAATTTGGAGTGTTAAGTCTAGATCTAGTACAACTAAATGAAATTTGACTTGTTCGCACCAACTTGAAAAATCAATTCCTTTGAATATTGGAATGAACAAAGTGTGGTACTGAAGTGAAATACAAGTAGAGACTGCAATAAATATATAAATTAATTTCTATACATCAATGCTTTGATTATGAATAGATATTAACAATATATGATATGATGAACAAATAATATTTTAGGATTTTGCCTTTGAGCATAAACCATAACATATAAAATTTTCACCCAAATTATTTTATTCGTAATAGGGTTAAGTAATCATAAATTTCTAATTAATTATGCATGGTACCTTTGGGTATCCGATTCCCACATAACTAAAAATTAAATTCTAATAACCATATTTAATTTTCTAAAATTATTTCAAAATAATATACCTTTGGACAAACTATTTATCTATGATTTTAAATAATACAAAAAAAAAATGCATCTTAACATGTCATTATCTTAGTACAATTTTTTATGTGTTAAGTACGTTATATAATATGATATTCGTAACTACTTTCTATTTGGGTCACTTTGGCACCAAACTCACTTAAATTACAAATTAATATTAAAATATTGACACACTTTAGCATCATTAATAGTAACAATAATTAACTAAACAATATAAGATATGCACATATATAACAAAAATATTACAACATTATGTATTGTTAAGGTTTAATAGAATTTGTGAATTATTATCATACTTTTGTATATAAGAAATATAGTAGTAATAACCAGATATACTTGCATATATAGGGACACACTAATGATTATCAAAAGACACGAATTCATTTTACAGATTCATAGAATTGAATGTGTAAATCAATTAAAGTATCTTTTATCATCATTTTACATATACATAATCAATGAAGAAACATATATATATATATATATATATATATATATATATATATGTTTCAGAAAGTAAAAATGTATATATCATAATAGAATGTTGAGGCATAAACATATATTTGAGATTATGTACCAAAGCATAAAGTCAAAGTGATGGATTGTCATGATTTTACATCCGAGAGAGTAAAATATTTGTTATACTAACAAAACTTCTCATCATGATATCTTTTTATTCACAGATCCCTGTAATGGGGTGGGTTAAAAACTCGACTTGTAGGGTTCTCGACCTGAGCCGACCCTAATGGGGTGGGTTAAAAACTAGTTTAAAATAATAGGGGCAGGTTTGAATTTTTAAAATAACTCATTTATTAAATGGGGAGAGTTCAGATTTTATGAAAATAAGCTTGACCTGCCCCACCCCGTATAGTACTTAAATTTACTTATATAGCTTTTTTATATTATACTATTATTACTCTCACCACACACAGAGAGAGAGACACACACACACACAAATATATATATATATATATATATATATATATAAAAAAACTTCTTAACCCAAATTTCTTTTATCTACACACACGTAGATGGACCCTTCCTATCTTTTTAAATTTGAGAACCTTTCCTCAACGCAGTTCGGCGTCTCAAGCAGCAGCAGTGGAGGCCTTCTAAGCGGTGTTTCAAGCAGTCCGGTTAGTAGATCATCGACGCTTTTTTTATATTATTTTGCCCTAACATCATCGGCATTTCAAGCAGTCTCTGACAGTACTTAAAATCTCTGATGTTAATTGTTTCAAGTAGTCCGTTTCTTTTAATTTTTTTAATTTTGTTCCGAACATAATTGATGTTAATTGTTGTTTTTATCATCATATTAATTCCGAACATAACATCAATTGATATAACTGATGTTAACTAAACATAACACATGAACATAACTGATGTTAAGCAGATTTTGTTAATTTTTTTGGTGGTGTTGATTTTGTTTGGAATGTTAATTTTCTTCATGAGTTGGGAACATAACAAGCAACGTGTTGCTCATTTTTATCTGCAAAGTTTCCAGTTAGAGTTGTTCTTGTTCAGCTAGAGTTGTTCTTTGTTCTTTTTTGTTGGTATAACAGTGGGTTTGATCATTCAAAGGTTGTTCTTGTTTCTAATTTGTTGGTATAACAATAGTTTTTTGTCTCTGAGAGTATATAAAATCTCTGAGATTTGTTTGTTATATAATAAAATCAGTTTTGTTTTAAAAACTAAAAATTGTGAGTTCTAATCCGCGGAACGGGGCGGGTTCTGACCCGTATAATTTAAGTGGGGTAGGGCGGGGACGGGACGGGTTTGAGGAGGTTATACTTAAGCGGGTTCGGGGTTCAAAACCGTTTCCCGTTGCGAGGCGGATTAATCATTTTTTTGCGGCGCGGGTTTTGGTTTTGACAAACCCGCCCCATACCCAAGTCGTTGCCATCCCTATGTGTGTGTGTGTGTGTGAAACACCCTATATAATTGACTTATTAGTAGTATATTTTATATGGATCTTGCATTTACTTTGGATATTAAGACAAAATATTTTTAGTAGACCTGGAGCTCCTCCAAATAGTACTCCATAGTCAAGATTGGTAACTACTTTAACTAGAAACCCTAAAATTTCTTCTATGCAATTTTGGGCTCCAAAGGTATAAAAAAATCCACACTATAGTACATACTATACTATATGCATCATATGTGTTTAAAATAATATCCTGAATTTTTTTAGAATTTTTAAAATCATTTTTTGAAATTATATGGCATTTAAAATTAAATTTTATCATTTAAATAAACTTTTTTAACAAATGTTTTACAACCTTTGGGGTGGAAACTTAAATTTGTGATAATTGGTAATCTCTTATTAATAAAAATTTCTTTGTCCACGACGGATAGAAAATTTTCAAAAAGACTTTATTTTAATAAAAATTTCAAAAAGCTTTTTTTTTAAACCATATATGGATGGGCATTTAGGATGTTCGAATCACAATTACATTACATCCATTCATGTGACCTACTCATTGTAAACGCAACTAGGGCTACATGGAATATTTGTATCTTAGGATACCCATACAAAGATTCAATCTTTAACTAAATTTTATCTTAATTAATAATGAGGCGTGCATGCAACTCAAGTCCAGATTAAAATGATATTCAAGCCACACAATCAAACAAAGCACATGAAGAAGTAAGGCCTTTCAGGAAAAACCTATATTTTATTATTGTAAAGATCTTGACAGACTCGACAACTTAAAGACTACATAGAGCTCCCTTAAGTATAAGGCGCGCGTTTTCAAATCTTCAACAAATACGGCACAGTCCAGCATCACCCACAGGAAGAAACTCTTCCCTTGGTATCGGTTAACCAACCTTAAGATTATGGATCCTTTATTTTTTAGCAGTAGAGTAAACTCTATAAGGGTTTGATGCAGTATTTGGGAACTAGTGTCTGAAACTCAATAAATCATTCTAGTGAATTAATTTGGAAAAACAAATCTTGTTTCAAAGAAACAAAAATTTGAATACCTTTGGAACACGTATGGGGATTTCGTTTTCACCAAAAGTCTTAAGAAAAACTGGTCAAAAAATGTTTTTTTGTAAAGAAAAACACAAATTTCTAGGCATCACACTCGTTCGAACAAAAAAAGGATATCGTTTGAACGAAAAATATGGTTTCGTTCTAACGAGGTGAAGTTTCGTTCGAATGAGATGCCTATTTCATTTTATCGCACTTCAAATGAACTTCCAACAAGAGTTGCTCTGCCAAAAAGAGACCATCTCATTAGATGCTCATTAGAATTAGTTTGAACAAGTTAATCATTTCGTTCCAATGAGACTTGATCTCATATGAATGAGATCATGATCTCATTCTAACGATATTAAAATCTCATTCTAATGAGATTAGAATCTTGTTCCAACGAACAAAAAAATAAAAAATAAAAATTATCAATAAAAAATGCCTCATTTAAAAACATACATCTGAGAATAATTTAACTAAGTAAAGTCAAAACCACAAGTTTGTACACCTCCATTAAATATTCATGACGATTCAAACGACTTGAATCTCGAACACGATGCTCGGTCACTCTCATGTCTTCAAATGATCGTGGAGCCAAATGATAATGTAGTGCTTAACTTTAAGTAATTGTTTGTAATACGATACGCCAAATTAACTAAGCTATGAGAATTTATAAAATCTTTCTCTTACAAGTCTCCCCTTTTGACTATATTGGTATGAAACAAAAATCAAAACCAAATTGCAATAAAATCCCTAAGATAACGTTAGACTAATGTCCTCCCAAACGTAAAAACAAAATGACATTCAAGACTATCTTCAACTGAAATTCTTCATCTTGTGTAGTCCATGAGATCATCATCAAAGTGGAAGATACCTAAACACATGAAACAAAAGAATACCGTGTATGAGTTTAAACAAAATAAACTTTCCCTTAATTATTCTCCCCCTTTTGGTTCATAATAAACAAAGGGTTAGAAACTAATCATGAATAGTAAGCATCACCTAAATCTAAAATTTTGAAGAAGCATACCAACTATTTTTAAAAAATCATTTTTTTCAAGTATAAAAAGAATGTATAAAAGTAACAAATACAACACACCATGGAATAACACTAAAATATCCAAATTGCAAAAGCGGAATGAAATTTGTGAATATTATCCATGGTCAAATCAGCAAAGGCATTCATAACATAGGTGCACGAAGTCATGAGACACTTCTAAAGAAAGAACTCAATTTAAACCTTAGGTGTAAAAATGTTGAACTTAAATGAAATTGACTCGACTTTTGAAACACGCCATGAATTTCAATGCTTCTCAAATCAATAACGCCAAACAATTTAATGTTTCAACAAAGTCTGTTATGCAAACCCATTGATCTTCTACTTTATAACATCGTTAAAATTCCACATCTGTAGCGAAACATTTATGTAAAAAAATGTTGATCTTAGCAATTATATTTTGTGTGTCGTTAATCTTTTAGGGTCTTTTTGCAAATGGTGGCTTATAATGTAAAGAGTATTCTGCTCTTTCGTAGCCCATTTCCATTGCTTAACATATAACAATGTTTTCAAAAAATGAAATTTGAGCAATGGTTCTGAGAACACGGTATTTGACACAAGATAAGAAAGCATAATGTTCAAAAAGTCCGTGCACGTGTGCAATAAAGGTGATAAAGAGTCTATTATGAAGATAATTATCATCAATGAACAACAAAATTGGAGTCATATCTCAAAAAATTGGATTCATATCTCAAAACACCATGAAAATGTTACATGTATGGATAGAATGTATGGGTGATCCAAATAATTTAAATGTACATACATATATGAAGAAAAAAAATACAAAAATCTTTTCGTCTTTTTCAAAAAAATGATTAAAAATAAAATCTTTTTGGAATTTTTAAACTTTTTAATTAAAACTGAAAATCTTTTTGGATTTTTCAAGAATTTACAAAATCAAAGCATAGAAATACATAAAAATACAATCCACCAATATCGGTAAACGATATGAACATGATAACCACCCTATACTAGACAAAATGCCCTAACTCAATAAATGGTACAAATACCCAAAGATTTCCTAAGATTCTCGAATCTAAGTGCATCCAAAGGTTTTTGCAAAAATGTCAGCTAATTGATATTAGATGATCACAAAGCTGAGGGATACAACCTTGTCCTCAACGAGATCTCGAATAAAGTGCTCATGTATCCTAATATTATTTGTGTGAAAATTTTGGACCAAATTACGAGATATATGAATTTCACTCGTATTATCACATGAAATAGTCATTGTACCTTGGAATACCGTAATATTCTAACATTCTCTTCCTCTGTAAGAGTTGTGTGCGAGGACTAACCATGGCTATATACTCAGCGTCCACCATGGACAAAGAAATGGAGTTTTTCTTTTTGCTCATCCAAGAGAAAGATCACTCCCACAGTTAAAACACCCACCCGAGGTGCTCCTACAACCATTAACATCCTCGGCCCAATTAGCATCGGAATAAGCTATCGATCGATCATCGATATCAAAAGAATACTGAACACCGTAGGAAAGAGTTACACTCACATATATAATGATACATTTTAGTGCAATCAATTGAGACTCTTTCGGGGAGTCTTGGTAATGAGAAAAAACTCCAATGCTAAAGGCAATGTCCGGACGATTAGCGATTAAGTAGAGAAGGCTACATATCATGCTCCTACAACGGGTTTGCTCTACGTCCTTGCCTAAGTGTCTTTGCTAAGATTAGTTTATGTACTCATGGGGTTACGTGAGTGCTTAAAGGATCCTAAATCAAATTTCTTTCCTAGGTCACTAGAATATTTGGATTGAGATATAAATATCACGTCCTCAAATTGACACACCCGGAGACCTAAGAAGAACGTAAGATCACAAACCATTCTCATCTCAAACTCACTCTTCATATCCTCCTTAAAAGTGTGAGCATGTTGTTTGTCAATTTTATAAAATATAGCAAGTGAAAGGGATATTATATAATAGCGAGTGTAAGTACGGGTTGAACCCATAGAGATTTGTTAATTTTTTCGTTCAAAATAATTGTGATTGTCCAACTAGACTAAATGGGAAGCGAATGATTATGAACTACACTAAATAAAAGAAACTACGATAAATGAGGGAAACAGAAGATATTTGTAAACAATTAGGAAATAATTAATATTCGGAGTCCATTTATCACGTAACTAATATTGCACACTAATTTAATGTTGCCATTCTCGTTTTATAACTCAAATTAAACAGACTCTCGCCCCATTTAATTCGAAAAATATTACGGTTATGATCAAAATATTTTTAGCATCTCTAATAGACGGATAAAATCCCTATTCCCTTAAAAAATACAAGTTTTAAAGTTCGCAAATGTATTTAAGCATGGACTATCATAACAATCAAAGTGCAAGCATAATCTATAAAAAATTACTACTTTTAAATCTCAAAACTTGATTTGACAAAACAATTTTGAAGGGTTTAAAACACAATCTCGTGTCGTTTTAAAATAAATACCAAATCTTTGATAACAATTAAAACAAGTAGGAAATAAACAGCAATCAAATTAACGTGACAATATTAGCTAACTCTGATAAACTTCACCCTAATCATAATAGAATAATCAAGCTATCATAATGAAAGAGAAATTGCAAGAATGAGCAGAGATTTTTATTAATAAATTAAACTTATAAATAGTTATCTCAAAAAAATCTTCAATCCTCTAAAAAATGATAAAGACTTGCCCTCAAATTGAATACAACCTGTAAAACATTACTTTCTCTAAAATTCTCCCTCAAAATAATGAGCCCAAGGGTCCTTTTTATAGGGAAGGGGGTGAAGTGTTTGAGTTGGAGTAAAAATCTATTTGATTGGTTGTATTTGAGATGATAATAATCTCATGGAATCTTGAGAAGAGTTGAAGATAATTGAGAAGTCATATTTTTTAAATAATTAATCCCCAATCATGTCACTATTCACGTCAATGTTCACAACACCATCTTTAATCGCATTTTTGACGTCCAAAACTTCAAAATCTCATTTTCGTCTGAACTTCAAAGTTGTGAGTCTTGTCAAGATCTTTTTGAAAATCTATGGTGCAGACTCAATGGACACTCGAGCAATTTTATAAAAAATATTTAGTACGGTTGTGTCAACCGTGTCATGTCGCGACGTATCCTGATAATTTTTCCACATTGACTCCTTTGTTATCCAAATTTTCGGGGTACCTGTAAAAATGAAAAATAAAAATAATTAATTCAAATTTAGGGACATAAATGTTTTTAAAATTATAGAATTACCCCTGTTTGCATTTTAGCCCCCGAAATTCAAAAATTGCTCGTTTTAATTCAGAATTCAACTAAATTTCAAAGAGAGCTTTATTTTGCCTAGATAAATATTTAAAAAAATTATTTCCAGGCCCATACAGATTTGAAAATTATGACTTTACCCCATGAAATACTAAAATTGAATTTTTAACTCAAATTTTATTCAAACTTGCATTTTTCTTTTATTTTACGAAAATGACTCTAAAAGCTCATTATTTATGATACAAATGTCCTAACAATACCTAGATTTGGACATAATTCATGCAAAATAATGCACTCATCAAATACCTCAAAAACTAAACTTTTCTAGTCCTTGAGAAAAAATAAATAATTTAAAATCTAACTCACTTTCGTAGGAATCACGATTGCATTTAGCATGTGCAACAAGCCATTAAACCCCTAGGTTACCCTAGTGGACGAGTTTTGTCTTGTGAGGGTTTGTAGTGAATATACTCACAAAATTCAAAAACTTGACTTATTACAAATGACTCAAAAGTAATATAATAAAGTTTGAATGGAAACTTCATATATATAGTAAAACTTCACTTTTCAATCTCAACTTATCATGTGTGTATGGATAGCCAATATAACTGTCCATTTCAAAAGATTTTATTGTTAATTTTTATCCTAAAGTTCGTTTTGATTTTAAAATCTCACAGAATGCACTCACAATTGAACACTCGAAAATGGACAATTTTCTCTTGGTATATGTGAGTAAAAGAGTAAATTTATGTGAACAACTTTCACATATACATGATCAAACAAGAACTTCTTATAATGGATGAATATGATCTCATGAATAAAAAATCGATTACTCATTAAAAACGTTGAATGCACAATAGATACTATTCATCTTCTCCCCACACTATAACTAACTTCACTTGAGATCGATTAGGAGTTTCTTTGGTTGTATTGCAGGCTCGGGTTTGGATAGAAACAATAATTTTTGGAGTTCAAAATTTCTGAGAATATAGAGGTTTTTGGGTATTTTGAGTTTTAGGCACTTTTTCTTCCAAACTCCATTTTCCCTTACTTTTTCTTCTTTTTTTTCACGTACTCCTTTTTTTCATTCTTTATTTTTTTTCCTTCCCTTTTTTTCTTTCTTTTTCACATACCATTCTTTTGCAAACTTTTTTTTTCAACCTTAATGTCACCCTAGTATCCTCAAAAAATGGGTATGGCTTCTTTTTATGGGCTTTAGACTCCCAGTTGGAGTTCAGTAAGATAATGGATTTCCAACAAAAGACATATTTTCTTTTTGGCTCAAATGGGCTTGCAACGGAATAATGAAAAAAATATGGGAGTTTAGGCTTAATTTTGGACTTTCAAATGATGTCCTAATCTCATTCCTCAAGTTTTGTTAAGTTGATTTGTGTCTCAAGACGACTTACTAAAACTTCTAGTGCTTAAGATTCACATTTCGACCTTTTATTTTCAGTAATCGAACAAAACAAAGAATTTGAGATCATCAACGAATTTATCACTAAAGGAAAGTTTGAGTTATTTGAACTCGTATTGATTTAATTCTCTCGAAAATGATGAATAGCACAAAAATCTCACTGGGTTAAAATCTCCACATTTATTCGTTAAGCATATTAACTTTTGCCTCAATATCCATTTTCGATCATATTATACGGCTAATGTGTGAAAAATTTCATAAGTTGAAAGATCCATGAATTAATTCGATGTTAAGAAATCGTTTCAAAATTCAATTATATTGAAAATAAGTTTGGATTTTTGAAATTTTTCGGATTTAATTTTTTAAAAATACCATCCTTACCCCCAAACCTATTTTACATTGTCATCAATGTATGCTCAAATAAAAATATGGACAAAGAAAATAAAATAAAGAAGTGAAATGACGATTTTACCTCTGAACTTCACTTTGCTACCAACATCAAAAGTAACAAGTGTATGTTAACAAATAAGGGAGAATGTATCAACCCGAGGTCTTGGAGACGAGGATTTATTTATTTTGGGAGAAATAAATAATATTTTATTAGAGAATAATTAAATTTGGCACTAGAGGTCAAAACTTGGAGTCATTAGAAAGTGTATCGAATGGCGATTCTGAGGGTGTAGTTGTGTCCGGAAGGGTCAAGAAAGTTGAAATGACTGTACTTGGGGTCTATTTAGGTTCCAAAATAATTTAGGACCGTTTGACTCGAATTAAAGTTATCGAGTCATTTAAAGTGTGTATTATCATTTAAAGATGTGTGTCTTGGGAATTAGGGCTTATAAAGCCTACGGGAGATTTATTATCCATAGGGAGAAAGAGAAATAGAAAGAGAGAAAGAAAGAAGAAGAAAAGAGATAGAAAGAGGATTTCCATCCAATACGCGATCTCAAGGTGGATTAGACCCTATGAACTCGAGGCAAGTGATTAAACTTGCTAAATAATTGTTGTGTACCATTTATTGCATGATTTGTGGATTGAATCTTTGGGTTTTAGGTTTAGTTTGATAAAAACCTAACTTTTGGGTAAATCTTAAATTTGCTAGGTAAATCTTGGATTTGATTATAGAAATTAGTTTAAATGTATTCTATAATGAATATTGATGATATATATGTGATTGGGTTGAAAATAAATGGAGAGAAAAGGATAAATATGAATTTTGGGATTTTTGGCTTACTAAAAAGTAGCCATTTTCGAGCTTCCAGGTAGGCCGAATCGATTCGGAAATATACAGGTGCCCAGGTCTGAGTGAACGAATCGATTCAGACCCTAGCCGAATCTATTCGGCATGAGACAGAGTCCCAAGTCTGATGACCCGAATCGATTTGCCTTCCCGGCCGAATCGATTCGCAGGGCCGAATCGATTCGGAATTGGCCCGAATCAATTCGGAAACAGGGATTTTGGGGGATTATTTTTCTAAGAAGAATTTCTTCCCATTTTGTTCGAGGTTATTTATTGGGAACCTCTATAGGAGATATTTGGAGTATGTTTTGGAGACTTTTAGAGAGTTTCCCTTATAAGAAATTTTGGAGTCATACTGACTAAATTTAAGGAATACCAATTAGAAATTTTTGGAATATTATAAGTGGGGAAGCCCACTTTTATTGGGGATTTTATTTGGAGATAATAATAAATTCTTATGAAAGAATGAGAATAACTTAGAGGTACCAGACATTAGGATCCAATCCCAAATGGGATAACATTAAAAGGTTCATAAAATAAATTGAACCCTATTATGGATGGAGAATTATAAATGCTATTTGATGTGCATATGGATATAGAAATATCCTTATTGATGTTTGATTTGGGAGATGTCTCACACAATGAGAATTGCTAATTGAAGAGCATTAGGATAAAAGAGTATCCTTAACATGAATCGAATTTAGAAACAATTCATTATTAGAAGCGACTTGTGAGCTTCAAGCGACAAATAGTATAATGTATATTAAGTGGGGTTAATGTGTGAGAATTGACGGTTAGTGTATCAAAAGAGAGTGATATACTAAATAATGATATAAATTCAACTACGCCTATGTGCGTAATAATGAAAATGAAAATGATGTGGCAGGTATACCTTATATGACGGTATATCATTATATGATGTGATGATGTATGTATACCTTATATGATGGTATATATTTATATAGTGAATCATACCCCCTCCTTGCTATCATTGGGAAGTTGCGTGCGTTGAGGGTGAGCATCATGGCTCAGAGAGCAGGGTGTGGATATTCCCCAGGTCATAGTCATCCATTGTGTTTATGCGATATATATATATATATATATATATATATATATATATATATATATATATATATATATATATATATGCATTCTTTTGGGGGTGAGAAGTCGGGGGTATGTGACATTCTCACTTGCCAGTTAGGAGCTATGACCTCTTCCCGGGACGTTGTGTGCGTGAGTTGATCACGAGGTGGGTGTCGTTGAACCCCACCAGGTGGCCCCAGTTATCTACGTGTATGGGCTGCTGGAAGATGATAGCATGTCAGCCTGCATCCTCGAGTTATAGCTCGGTTGGATGGTTATTGTTGATTGTTCTTGCACTTGGGTATCAAGGGCATAATGGACCTCAAGGACTAACATTGTCAATACTAGTGTATCGGGGGGTTCCTTATTTGGATTTCGCCTCGGCGAGACGTCCCACGCACGAACCGCAGTGTAATGTTGGAAACTGGGGAGAAGTTAGTCCTTAATGCTCATATTATATATATATATATATATATATATATATATATATATATATATATATATATATATATATATATATATATATATATATATATATATATATATATATATATCACCTATCTCGACAATCGACAATGCCAGGAGTAGTGTAACGGGGGAGTTCCTTGTTTGGATTTCGCTTCGACGTGACGGTCCACGCATGAAACGCCGTGTACTGTTGAGAATTGGGAAATTAATTAATTAATTAATTAAAACTGAATAATAAAATTGTGTTACATGCATCATGCATTGAGGGCATAATGAACCTCGAGGATCGATACGGTTAGGAGTAGTGTAACGGGGGGTTCCTTGTTTGGATTTTGCTTCGGCGAGACGTCCCACGCAGGAAACGCAGTGCCGTGTTGAGAATCGAGAGGAGTTTAGTCCTTAATTCTTGATGCTAATAACTCATATATAATTATATATATTGTATTCATGCCAATTAAGGGCATAACTAGAATATATGAAATTCTAGTACTTGAGAATGTTGATGGATTGTGATTATGTGGTTATGTGGTTGATTATGCAACCCTATATGTTCAAGAAATGAACAAATATAAAGAGAACTATAACATTTAAAATTAAGTAATGTTGTATATGGAACTTAGCTAGGGTAGATTGCGAGATAAGTTAGAAATTCTTAATCGTATCTTCATTTTGGGACCTAGTTAGATTTTATTGCCTAATTTATAATTGGGCATTCATTTGGAGATCACGTGCATACGTTTAGTGCTCACTCTAGTTGAGAGGTGAGTTGGATTTTATGGAGATGACGATTCCATTAAATCATGTAATAATGCATTTATAATTATTATGCATTTTAATACACTTGCTATAAAAATGTTTTTCAACTCGGGCTCTGACCCGTTTATATTGTCTCCCTCCATGTATATATTGTACTACTTCAGGTGTTCCTCCGCAAGGACGCCCTTGATGTTCCTCCATCCAGGGTATTCGTGGAGCTGAGGCAGTAGCGGACTGTTGCGGAACTTTGCTTTAGTCGATTCCTATCTTTGTATATCTAGATTAGGATTCGGTTGTATATTGAGTTTATGCTCAAGTGTTGTAGATTAACACTTTCTTATTTCATTTCTCAGATTATTGTATTGTCTGTTACCCGACAGCATATTCGGGTATTTCATTATTGAGATTTTGTTGTACATTGTATTGTACTTTTTATATTATTGGAGTTTGCACTTATCACTCATCATAGTTAGATGTGTATCGTTGGTTGTGATTGCATTATTGGTTTTGTTGTTGTTGTTAAATAAAAAGTTTAAAATTTTGACAATCCACTTTTAATAACTTCGGGTAGTTAGCCTTTTATTATTTAGTATTGTCAGTTGATGTTGAGATTGTGCCATCTGAGATACCTAATTTAATGTAGTATAGGGCTGACCACCCGTTATTATTTTGAGTGGGTTGTCACAGAGAATTTAAAAGATTTCCAACTACGGTTATCGCCTCAAATCCCTCTTTTTCCTCTAGATAGGTGGTCGGTACGAAGACTCATTAAAAACCACCAATCCTAGACAAGGTAAAACGGAATCGATTTGATAAGTTCGCGTTGGAGTAGCTTTTAATTCTAGCCTCGTTAAGATTTTTTCCCTTAAGTCAATTTATGCAACTTGCTAAATTAAGTGCTAAATTAAACCATGTAGGAGCACACAAAAACGTACCTCCGGCGTGGACTTTTTACGGTCACTTGCTTACGTCGGGGTGAAGTTTAAGTTGACATCGATCGGGGAAAAAATTCGCCTATGTTTCAGTCATCCCCAAGAGTTTGTTGTTCTTGTGGAAATATAGCACAAGTTTTCTTCACGTTCGATCACCATTGCACATTATTTTCGAATTTTTCTTCACTTTTCCTTTTTTTTTCTTCTTTTTTTCGAATGTGCTTCTAAAAAAACACACAAAATAAACTACACCAAACGTAAAGTGCGACACACACACAAAAAAATAATAAAGAAAAGAAAATAAATTAACACGACACGCGCACTAATGGTGTATTCAACACACAAACAAAATGTGACACCCCGCCTAATTAAATATCGGGTGATCAGTCCTTTATTAAATTAAATCAGAATATCCAGTTGGTTCATTCTTAGCATCATTGTCGAAAAATAATTTCTCTTGTTAACTCACCTAATAATTAATTAAGCTAAGTGTCAAAAAAAATTCCAACTTTTAATATAATTAAATCCATAACAACATACTAAAATAAAATAAGTAACACTCCAACATAACTAAATTAAAATACGACTAGTATAAATGTAACTGGAGTAAACTCTCCAGTTGAAATATCTCAATGTCACCATCCAAAACGAAATGATAATAATAGTATCAATATAAAATGGATACAATATCCGAAACAGAAATGAGATAACAAAAGCCTTGGTGACATGCCCTACATGAGACAAATACTATGAAGATAGGAATAAAGAAAGATGAATGTGTCTAATCCAAAGATACATCCCCAGAAACTCGTCAAAATATGCATCCTCTAAGATAGGCGTCCTTGATGTTGGGCACCAGGTAATATAAATAAAATAGAGAAGAGAATATGCAAGTAAACGGGTTAGTGCCCGATTGTAAAAAAATTTCAAAATAGCAATTTCTTAACAAGTGCAATTAAGCAGGTATTATGTACATGTTAGTTCTCGGCTCTCACTTGAGAATATCACTTCTCATCTAGTGTGCACGCCTAACCTACCTTATTATTCCCCTAAATAAGGTTCTCATTTGTCATTCTATCTCTTCTCATTATCCCGTATTTCCCACGCATTACTTTATTTAATTAAACATGTTCATTTCTCTTTAAGATGAACTAGGCCTTTAAATATTAAGTATTCACTTACTTAATTCAATTCAGATTTGATTATTCACTTTTTATTTGCTAAATCACAGAGTAGATTTCATCATAGTATATATATATATTTATCACACCATTATATATATATATATATATATATATATATATATGGGGTACCTTCCAAACACAGATGTGGTGCATGCATACTCTGTTATCATGTCCTGGTGCATCACTCACTGCATAACAGACAACTGGTTCGACGTCTCTCATGAACCATAAATCTCATAACACAAATATTAGAGACGAGCATACTCTCCAACCAAATGGGTCACACACATACCTACGCTCCCATTCAACCGTCGCAACTATCATTCATACGGATAGCACGCATCCAAGGTCCTATGCTCAGTGTATGAATCTAAATCCCCCCAAATGGGTACAATCGAGATAAGACTGTGCACAACGCGAAACCTCCACCCCGATCGCAAGTAGTGTAGTCTAGTCATACACAAAATAAATCATATTATTGGTAATATCCCACTTATATATATATATATATAGGGCATACGCACAACCCATAACAATTCCCTTACATAGTATATTTATATCTCGAATACCCTATGTATTTATAGATTATAACTTTATGTCTTAAAGTATATTCCCAGGCTTTTCTCAACACTCGAATGTTATCAAATATTTCTCATATAATTTCAGTAGGTATAAATATATTCCCTACTAGTCCATGTCATCACAATTTCCAAATTTAATCATTTCAATGGGGTTTATTCTTCGATACTCACTAATTCTATTTTAACCCATTTTTATCGTTCCCCAGGATTAATTCCACCTATTAACATTTTTTCGGGTTCTACCTATCACCCTACTGACTTTCCTTAATTCCCAAAATGATCAATTAGTCACCACAAAAAATATTTATACAAGATGAGATTTAATCAAACTTTATAACAAAACAATTTTCAAAAATCCAAATGGAGTCAACCAATCAAAGGTAAGGGTCGATCAATTGATACAGTCAATCGATCAACATTCTTGAGTCGATCTATCGATCCATCAGGTTTGGCCACGATTCTGCATATATTTGTCAAAGGGTTTAACCATTTTTCATCTTCAATTCATATGTTTTAAAGTCCCAAACTCCTCATAATATACTCCATATGATATGACAATATATATAAACTATTTTCAATCATTGAATCCCAAAACATCAATAGGTTTGGACTAAACAAGTTATTTATCCTAATTTCCAGAAAATCCATCTTTTATCATTTCTCTAAGAACATAATATAAAACCCAGATTTTTTATCCATTGCTTCCAAATTCGTGAATTAATATATATAACTAGAAGAAGGTTTATTCTACATAATTCGTAAATCAATGATGTTATTAACATCATCGTGGTTCATCTCTAAATCATACAATTTTCTTCGAATTATATAATAATCCTAATATGGGCATTATACATGCTAATTTGTACAGATTAAGTCACTTGTCTCTAATATGTAGGTCTGAACCTTTGAGGATGATAGGATACTGGTGGTCCTCCTCTTTTCCAGCCCATTTGCGACGGTGTGGTGGTCGTGGATGACCTTATCCCTTGGTTTCCTAGAGGTTGTTTTTCCTTTCTCCAGAGAAGTCTCTCACTCTCCCTTAGTCTCTTCCTCTATTTTTGGTGAATGAATCTCATTGTTACCAACTATCCAAATTATATAAAATCTATAAAATTTGTGGGTACTATTCACCTCCCATGAAAAATGACTAAAATACCCCTTCGGGGTGTCTATTCGACTTCAAAATGTCCCGAGGCCCAAATCAAATACCTAAGTAGACTTTTTCGACTATTTAAGCACTTCCGGACACTTTGGTGCAGTCAAAACGACCATTCCGATGACATAAAAATATTTTTCTTTGAATTCATTTAATTTTAGTCCCGACACATCTCACACACGCGTCCTGACTTAATTCTCGAAATTATCGTATTCATCACTCGCAACAATTTTATATTAAACCATGTAAAGTCATAATCATATATTACTTTTAATAACTAAGTAATATTCAACTGATTTCACATATTATTTTACTCTCGAGTAATATTTTAAATTCAGATTAATTTTAAATATCTCATAATTAATCCTAATTAATCCTATTTCAAAATAAAAAAAAATTACAGGGTATTACACAAAAATGACCAAGTACTCTTATGAAATAATTTTTTTATTTCTTCTATTCTGGAAATTACTACTGGGAAAAAAATTGAATTTTTGGATTTTTTTATATGCACTACTGACTAAATTTTCAGAAAAATATTTTTTTTGGAGTTTTTTTTTGTATTTTAGGATAAACTAGTGCAAAAAGGAAAAAAAAACTAGTCTGAAAGTCACAATTTCTTAAAAAAATCGAATAAATCCCCGACAACAACACCAAAAATTTGTTTGTCAATTTTATAAAATATCGTAAGTGCACGAGCTATTATTGAATAGCGAGTATAAGTACGGGTCGTACCCACAAAAATTTGTCAATTTTTTCGCTCAAAATAATTGTGACTGTCCAACTAGACTAAATGTGATAGGGAATGATTATGAACTATACTAATAAAAGCAACTACGATAAATGAGGGTAACACAAGATATTCCTAAACAATTAGGAAATAATTAGGCTCGGGGTCCATTTATCACGTAGCTAATATTGCACACTAATTTAATGATGCCATTCCCTTTTTATAACTCAAATTAAACTGACTCTCACTGCATTTAATTCGAAAAATATGACAGCTATGATCAAAATATTTTTAACGTTTTAATAGACGGCTAAAATCCCTATTCCCTTAGAAAATACAAGTTTTAAAGTTCACAAATGTATTTAAGCATGGACTATCAAAACAATCAAAGTGCAAGCATAATCCATCAAAAATTAATACTTTTAAATCTCAAAACTTGATTTGACAAAACAATTTTGAAGGTTTTAAAACACACTCTCATGTCGTTTTAAAATGAATAATGAATTGACACCCCTCCTGATTAAATACCGGGTGATCAGTCATTTATTAAATTAAATTAAAGTGTCCGGTTGGTTCATTCTTAGCATCACTACCGAAAATAATTTTTCTTTATTTATCACCTAATAAATCGTTAAGCTAAGTGTCAAAACATTAATTTTATAGATTAAGTTCCATTGTTACGAATTTATATACATAAACCATTTTATGAACACAGATAATAATATTGAATCTCAAACCATCGAATTGGAATAAACAGGCTAGATTAATCATTTTAAGAAAAATATCCCAAAACAGAGGACAATGTAATAATTAAAACAATCCCAACTAAAACTGAATACTGAAATAAATAAAGAGTGCAAAGTCTCTCTGAGCTAAATAAAAACTGGAAATTGGTGACACATGCCCTATCTAAAATGACTAAGTGAAGAGCTGAGATGACAAGGATGAATTCGTAGAAAAGCAAAGATCTGCAGCTCCCACACTAGTTTCAGCACGTCATCAGTCTAAAAATCTAAGTCTAATGCCCCTATAGCTGGGCACCTAGAATACATATATATATATATATATATACAAGAGAAAGAAGAGATGACAAGAATCGGGTCAGAGCCCGAGTGTAAATTAGCTTTAAAATAGTTTAGCAAATATAAAAAAATCCGTACCAGTTGATATTACATACATGTTAGTATTTCAACCCTCACTTGGAAATTCTCACCTCTCAACTAGTGTGCATGCCTAACGTACCGATAAACCCTCTTAGTTAATCCTAACTCTGTTAACTAGTTTGAATTAAGTTCCTGCTTACATTTACTCTTTCATATGCTCATACATATAACACACTAATTACCTTATCGCAATTTTGGCATTTATGAATCAATGTTATTAATTCATTACCATCTTAAGTTACCACACTCTTAAGTTATTCTTTAATTTCACTATATTTCTCATCTGCTCACAAGCATAGTAGATTAAACACATGTATATATAGTTTATCACTCAATATATATATACTAATTGGGCACCCCACATGAAATCTATGGTGCAGGCATACTCTACTATCAAGTTCCGTATCTCTCGTACAAAATGAAAATACTAGTTTGGAATCACTCTCGAACTGTATTAACACAAAACACGCATATTGGAGGCGAAGCATAGTTCCAAGTCACTAAGAGGTCAGCACATACCCTCACGTCTCTTAGGACCATCTGACTGTCATTCTCAGATAGCCTGTACTATGGATCATATGTTCTGGGATACGAGTCAATATTCCCCATAAAGGTCACATCAGAATAAGACTGTTCCGGCGTGAAAACTTCCATGATAGCAAGTAGCGTGGGTATGATTAAACACAAATTTTCACGTAGTACATATTATATATACACTCATATATGTGTATTCACATTATTCAGATAGGTACACCCACGACCCATAACATTTTCTAACCATGCGTGTCACATAGCGCTCGAGTCCTACGCACAATTAATTCATTCTTTTATTTTCTCAATCACTGTAAGCTCTCAAGTACTTCTCGCCCCTCGAAGTGTATCATTCTGATAAATATGAAATCAGTAGGTGTACACTCTCTACCCTACTGGTCTAAGTCATTCTTAATTCTCACAAAACCTAATTTAACATACACACGATCCTCTCCCCATTTTATACCCTCGTGATTGCATGGTTAAATCTCATACAAATTCGTACTACCCGAACCTTGCCTACCACACTACTGGTCCTTTCCAAGTCCCATCATGGTATTTAGGTTATGTATAAAGGTCCTTATGCATTGGGGTTGGATTAACATTAAAAGGAGAAAAGATTCAAATTCCAGGAGGAGTCGATCAATCGAAGGGAAGGGTCGATCGATTGATCCAGTCGATCGATCGACATTCAAGGTCGATCGATCGATCAATCAGTTATTGGTGAGTTTCTGCATAATCTTATCCTATGGGTTTCATCAATTTCCACCCTTAAATCCTCCATTAATTCGTCCCAAACTCCCAAACAATCAAACCAAAAGTTGTACCAACCTAAGTACATGATTTATAACTCAAAACAAATACAACTTCATCAAGGGCCGTCAATTAAAGGGGTTAATTCAAGATAATTAATCAAGAACCCTATTTTTATCACCATATTCAATATCCTCATAATTGTTCCAGATTTCAACCTTTATTCGGCATCAATTTCGTAGTTAATCTTTTACATATATCAAGATAGTTGTCCTAACATGGTTTCTACTCAAAATTGCAATATAAATCTCCCAAACAACATTATATTTACATGAGAACATGAAATTATATCTCCTACACTAGAATGGATGTATTATCAACTCAAGAATAGCAAGTTAGATACTTGCCTAGAATTCAAAGGTCTGAGTTGTAGAAGATGATGGGTATAACTACGCTCCTCATTCTCCGATCTACGCATTGGTGGTGGAATTGGTGGGAACGGTATAGGATTGATGGTTCTCCCCCTCGGAAACCTCCTCTCTTTTCCCTTTCTTAACCTCTCTTCAACTCAAGTGTTTCTAACCCTCGAAGACTCCAACTTTCATCAGATATAACACTTTAATTTTTGTCATTAATTAAGGGCCAAAATTAAAAATTACTAAAATGCCCTCTCGGGTTGCCGGTTAGGCCTAAAATCGTCCCGAGACCCAAACTAAACCCCCGAGTATATTTTTCAGACTATCTCGACCCTTACGGACACATTGGCGCACTCGAAATGACCATACGGGTGACTTAGAATTAATTTACTTTTTATATCCATAAATTAGTCCAGACACGACTAACACGCGCTTCTCGACTTAATTTCTATAACTGTCGTATTATTCACTCGCGATAGTTTTAATAAATTCAATCTCATATATTACTTTACTCATTCAGTAATATTCAACATAATTTGCACCAATAATTACTAACTCTCGTCATGCTAGTAAATATTTATTTTAAAATTCGAATTAATATTAAATTAATTTATCCCAATTTAATTTAATCAATCCCATAATTAAAGGCCATAAAAATACGGGGTATTACACGAATCTTTTATAACAATTGAAACAAGTAGGGAATAAACAACAATCAAATTAACATGACAATATTAGCTAACTATGATAAACTTTACCCTAATCCTAATAGAAAAATCAAGATATCATAATGAAAGAGAAATTGCAAGAATGAGTAGAGATTTTCATTAATAAATCAAACTTACAAATAGTTATGTCAAAACAATCTTCAATCCTCTAAAAAATGATAAGGACTTGGCCCTGAAATTGAATACGATCCCTCAAAAATTACTCTTTCTAAAATTCTCCCTCAAAATAATGAGCCCAAGGGTTCTTTTATAGGGCAACGGGTGAAGTGTTTGAGTTGGAATGAAACTCTCTTTGATTAGTTGTATTTGAGATGATAATTATCACATGGAATCTTGAGAAGAGTTGAAGATAATTGAGAAGTCATTTTTTTAAAATAATTATCCCCAATCACGTCACTATTCACAGCACCATCTTTAATAGCATTTTTACCTCCAAAAATTCAAAATCTCATTTTCGTCTAAACTTCAAAATTGTGAGTCTTGTCAAGACCTTTCTGAAATGCTATAGCACGGCCTCAGCAGACACTCGAACGATTTGATAAAAAAATATTTAGTACAGCTATGTCAACCGTGTCATGTCGCGACGTATCCTGACAATTTTTGCACATCGAATCCTTTATTGTCCAAATTTTCGAGGTACCTATAAAAATGAAAAATAAAAATAATTAATTCAAATTTAGGGACAAAAATATTTTGAAAATTACATAATTACCCTATTTTCATTTAAGCCCCCGAAATTCAAACATTGCTCGTTTTAATTCAAAATTCAACCAAATTTAGAGAGTACTTTATTTTGCCTAGATAAATATTAAAAATTTATTTTCAGGCCCATAAAGTTTTGAAAATTATGATTTTACCTCATGAAATACTAAAATTGCATTTTTAACTCAAATTTTATTCAAACTTTCATTTTTCTTTTATTTTACAAAAATGACTCTAAAAGCTCATTATTTGTGATACAAAGGTCCTAACAGGGTCTAAATTTGGACATAATTCATGAAAAATAATGCACTCATCATATGTCGGGAGCACATGGATCCAAATACTATGTTGTCCACATAGACTTAGGCAACTAATATAGCACCACACTCTCTCACAAACAATGTCATATCCACTCCTCCTCTATTGAAGCCATGCGCTAAGATATAACAAGTGAGCCTCTCTTACCAAGCATGGGGTGGTTGCTCCAAACCATAATAGTCCTTCTTAAGATAAAAGACATGGCCCGGGTGCTTTGGGTATTCGAAAACCTTTGGTTGTTCCACGTAAACTTCCTAGTGTAAAATACCATTAAGGAAGGCACTCTTGACATCCATTTAATATGACTTGAAGCATAGATGACATGCTATGATGACTAGTAAGTGGATGGACTCAAGCCTAGCAACAAGAGCAAATATCTTAAAAAATATTTGTCCTCAATGTTTTGTATCCTTGAGCGACCAACCTAGACTTTTTGTGAACTATGGTACCACACTTGGTAGTAATCATATTAGTCTGGCTAAGTCAGGGACTAACTCCCAAACATCACTCTTATAAAATTGAAGTAACTCTTCTTGCATGGTGGATATCCAATGCTCATTCTTGAGTGCTTTTTTTACATTCTTTGGCTCGACTAAGGAGCTTTAGAAAAATTAGCGAATGACATTCTCAAGTTGAGTATGAGTCTTGACACCTAGTGTGGCATCACCAAGTATAGATGAAGGGTCATGAATCTTTCGAACCCAAGAGGGTGGATCCTCAAAATTAAGAGTGGGGTTCACTGAAGTAGTACGAGTGGCTCTTCGTCTCTAATTGTGACATATATTGACTCCATAACTTTAGAGATTGTAAGGTTAAACACCCAATAAGATCTACTCAACGATGAATAACCTAAAAATATCCCCTCATTGCTTTGTGAGTCGAACTTTCCTAAGTGCTCTCTATCTTTCAAAATGTAGCAGGCACTCCCAAAGACACCAATACGATAGGTTAGGTTTCTTCCCTATCAACAACTCACATAGAATGTGCAACGTGTGTGGACTAAGATATACCTAATTCACCATATGGAACATAGTATTAGCTAACTCTGCCAAAAATATCTAGGCATGTTTCTACTAAGAAGCATGGATCTAGCCCTCTCTTGTATCATCCGATTCTTCCTCTTAACTATCCTATTTTATTAAGGGGTACGAACGACCAAAACCTCGTGTTTGATTCCCACTCCATCATAATGTATCTAATTAATAGTAACATAGTGTTGGTTTTTGTAGGACATGAAACTTAGTTGTTGAGAACTCAATCGCATCGGACATTTCTTTTAGAAACCCCATAATGGAGAATCTTAAAAATTTATCGACCGTCACGGTAATGTATCTCTTACCACCTATGCTCTCCGCACGAGTAGGAACCATAAGATCCATATGTATCAACTTCAACACACATGAGGCGGTAATGGTATTTAACTTTCAATGGGGACTCTTTATTTGTTTTCCTTGTTAGAAAGGACCACAAACTAAGGATGTTAGTTTCCTAAGAGATGGTAATCCACAAACTAGGTCTTTCTTCACTAATCTTTCAAGATGTCTAAAATTTACATGACCTAGTCGTTGATGCCAAAGGTCTATAGAGGAGATCGTGGCATTATTGCACACAAAATAGGAATTATGAATGATATCTTAGAAATTATCTTTGGTCCCACTCCGATAGTAATAGTTAATCAGATTGATCATATACGTTACACTCGAACAAGTCAAACTTTATCGCAAAGTTTGTGTCGCACAATTGGCTTATGCTAATTAATTTTTCTTTTAACCCTTCGAGGTACAACAAATTGTCTACTTTATGAAATATGGGTATCTCAAAACAACAATAACCTAAAATACTAGACCTATTACCATCTCCAAAGGTGACCTTATCTTTATTACGATCCATAAGGTTGGTAAAAAATGGTTTATCACCATTCATGTGCCTAGAACACCCACTATCAAAATACCATTAGGAGTTATCTTGAAGCTTAGGAGGAACGTGAAAAATAAGGGCTTTGTCTTCTTGCTTTGATAGCCAAGTGGAGATTACCTTTTTTTCCCTTATCATTATTGGCTCTAGTTATATCATTTGAATCTTTCTCAAAAAGCATAGACATCCTTTGATATTCTTCCATTAAGAATTTAGAAGTCATAACTAGGAACTGTACTTTTCTCTAAGAATAGAAAAATCACTATAGTGATGCAAGGGAGTATGTTTACGTTGAGTTCTCCCTTATTTGTAATAAAATTCCCTAAAGTGGCTTCCTATTTTTCAATAGGTACAAACATAGACTTGTTTGAATCTTCCTTAGTTCAGCTTTTTAGGTTGAACTCTCTTTTATGGTTTAGGTAGATGCCCATAAGGATCTACCATAAATTTAGGAACCGATTTCAGTTCGGCATATGAAGTGGATGTACCATCATAACCCATTTCTTTTCTCTCCTTAAATCCTAAAGCAGGATCGAGGAACATCTTACCAACATTCTTCGATGTATGATTTATAACAACCTTGATCTCTCGAGCACGTTCGATATCTTTCTCCAGCTAGGACACAAGTGATTCAAGTTTCTCAAGAGTCCCTAATGAAGCTTGAAGATCCCTCAGAAGACTAGAAACTTTGTTGGTCGAGTCACTATTTTCTCTCTCCACTAAAATGACTATCTCGTCTAAAGAAACTCTAATCGAGGACTTTCTCTCTCTCGATTCTCTCAAATTCTTCTATAGATCTATGACTCTAATATCCAAAGTTTTATTTTTATTTTTCATTTTAAATGACTTTTTGTAAATCTCGGCATAAGCGTGTTGGAGGTCACTCTCTCCCTCACTCAAAATGTCATCTCCCTTACTCTCTCCGAAAGGACTAGACTCACTGTTGAGGTTATCATGTTTAGTAACTTCCTCAATAGCATAAGGTGTGATTTATATACTAACATGACTGGACATGAACGCGGTGAAGTTATATCCATGAGGTGATTCATACCCAGAACCCACCAACTCGACATCAATATCACTGAACATGGCATTAAAGGCCACTTTTCCTTTGTCGTGTCTCTTTAATCTTGTGGCACACTCGTGAGCTTTTTTAATCCTACCCTCGCACTCATAGCATATCTCCTCATCTTTTTTAGGGTATAGTCTTCTCGATTTTAAAACTTTTTTTTCCTTACTCAAACGTTTTATCATTTTCAACCCTTTTGTTTTCATTGGAATAATTTTGTTTTCACCTTGAGAATTTTTTTGATTTTTGTTGTAAAATGGGAAACATCATCTAAGTCAAAATCATACTCGTTTTCAAAAGATACCTCCTCTTTCTTTTTAACTTGGGCTTTTAAAGCAATCCTTTTTTTATTTTGTCGTAACAGTTTTGGTAAACATATCGATGTCATAAGTTTTAAGGCCTCGTACGAGTTCTTCTAACCTAAGCATATCTAAAATTTCCAAAGAATTAAGAACAGTGACTTTAAGGATAAGTTGAGACGGTAGGGATCTCAAAATCTTTTTCACTACTCTCGTCTAATAACTTTTCTCACCCAAATTATAATTAGAGATGTCTATGTCAGAAAAAACCTGCATAAAATTCATCAAATGTCTCAGATTCTAGAATAGTAATGATCTCAAATTATGTGGAGAGATTTTGTAAGAGCAATTTTTTTGTCCTTGCCCCTAGCATCTAATACTTGTCCACGGAATCTATTTTACATTAAGTATGGCATATCCCGTTACATCCGTCATGGAAATTCAAGTTCACGAGTTCAATAGGACGAATTCGAATATCAAGCAACTTCAACATGTTCGACAACTTGACGTATTTTTGGTATGGATATAGTTTTAATTTCATAGATTTTTTACTTTGTATTTCGTAGATTTTTTTACTAAGTATTGGGATAATTTTCTAAACTAATTATTGTCAAAACGAGGCGTTTTCAAACAATTTTTCAAAACAATTAGAAATTATGCATACTGGAAATCTCGTATGAGATCTTGTTTAAAACGATCGATGAAAGGGTGTGGTTAGTTTGTGAAAGTGGGTGGACTCCTACCACTGTCACCATTGGTAATGTCAAGAATCTTAAACATGTTAGTAATTTTACTGATGATGAGTTTAAGTGGAGACTTATTGCAATTTTTGTAGTCGTCACTCCTGACGAATTCCACTATATCATGACGTTCTCTACGTCAAAAGAGGCATGGAATACCCTCCATCTGACTCACGAGGGTACCAACGCTATTAAGAAGTCTAACCTTCAAAATTTGACCACCCAGTTTGAGACTATATTATGTCAAAATATTTTGAGACTATCACTATGTTAGAGTCCGAGAATTTCTATGAGTTTTATGTTATGTTGTCGGACATTGGGTGAGAAAATTTAGGAGTTGAGAGTCGTGAAAAAGATTTTGAGGTAACTCCCATCTTGTTTTATTCCTAAGGTCACCATTTTGAACTCAATGGGGATATTAGATACACTTAGGTTAGAATAACTCGAAGGATACGTTCAAACTTATGAGATCAACATGTTTCTCAAAACCATTAAGAGTAAGGATAAAGGGGTAGCTTTAAAGACTCATATTAAGAAAAATAAAAAGAGAGAGTTTGTGAGTGTGGTTCCGAGGGAGAGGTTAATTTCTATGACTTGTCCTTATTTGCAAAAAAAAAAAATTTAAGAGTTTTTCAAATTCTCCAAAAATAATTCTTCCGGTAACAATATTTTTGAGAAAAACAAAAAGAAAGATGAGGTTATGGATAGCGATGAGAAAGAGGAAGATATGAAGTATTATGAGTGCGAGGGAAAAGGGAATAAGGCACATAAGTGTCCGACTATTCTAAAGAGAAAGGGCAAGAAGATTGCCAATAAGGCCACTCTTAACTTTGGCTAATTTTAAGAGACTAAGAATGTCGATCGATCGACCATTTCATTCGTTGATCGACTCCCCCTGTATTTGTGATAAAATTTTCATTTAAGGTTTAACCAATCCCGGCTTTTAAGAATTATTGGTGTGGACTATTTTAACATATTGGTACTTAGGGAAGGTCAGTAGGGGTGTATTTTAGGCCTGAAAAATATTAGTTTGGTTTGGGATTAAATGATAAACTTACAAGTGCCTGATGATTGAGTTAAGGTTGGAAATTATGGGAACTTGAATTTAATTGAGATAAACAATAACTTAAGGTTAGAGATAGTAGTAAGGGGAATTTAAATTAATGATATAACCTTAGAGACAAGTGGGAGTCTTAGTAACCGTTTGGAATAGGTTTAGGTACTCAGATTTATACGACGAGAGTTGTCGTGCTAAACATATTACGTAGAATAATCGGGATAAAACTATAATACGTATGAAACTTGTAATGTAGGACAGGAGTATACCTATATTTAAATGATGATTACTTAGGTTTTGTGATTACCTAGTGTATGGATGATTATGTGTATGACATACCTACCGTACTTGCTATCACGAGAAGTTTATTTTTTTAGAAGGGGACAATCTTATCTTTATGTGCCTTCGGGGAGGGGGGATTTAGATTAGGTACCTCAAGAACATAGAACTGTGAAGAGTTATTTGTGAGGTGATAAGTCAGCTGACTATGGGAGCGTACGTATGTGCGTGACCCATAGGTATATGATTTGTGTCCGCCTCCAATATGTGTGATTCGTATTGGTACGATTCCGGAATGATTTGGAACTCGTAATCCTTACATACGTGATGTACTAGGATTTGATAGCAGAGTATGTCTGCACCGCAGATTAGCCTCGAAGTGTCATAGTAGTATGTGTATTATATTGATTAATATATATACTTGTGATGTATTCTACTGTGTGAACTTAGTAGATAGGAAAAATTATGAAATCTAAAATAATGATAGTATCAGAATACTTAACTTTAGATTGTGAGAACTCCTCTTCGAAAAGATGGTAAACATTCAACATGGAATATCATTAGAAAAATGTGGGGGAACTATGGGTGATACCTTAGGGGAGGAACATATGCAGACTAATTAGGTAGTAGCATAACTAGGATGGGTTAAGGGTATGCGTTAGGCGTGCACTTTAATTGAGGGGCAAAAAACTCATGTGAGAGCACGTGACTAATATGTATATAATATTTAATATTTAATGCAATTAAACACTTGCTGATTTTAAAATATTTTCACCTTGGGCTCTAACCCATTTTCTTCCAAATCTATTTTTCTTTTGTAAAAACCTTTTAGCTGACCAGCCACAGGGACACCAAGCATAAGAGTTCCATTTTGCTGACGTGTTATAGCAGCTGTGAATGTTATAGGATCTCGGTATTAGACGCCTCCACATCTATCTTTACTTCCTTCAGAGTCATTCATATCAGTTAGGGCATGTTGCCCATTCTTCTTCAAATATAGTAGTTTCAAACTCTCATTTATTTCAGATGTTCGTTTTATTTATTCAAACTGTGTTATTGAGATTATATTTTGCTTTGGGACTATTATTGGAGTGTTTACTTGAGAATCAATTTATTTCATTACCTTGGTTATTCATATCAGATTGTTTACGTGAATGTTCAATGGTTGGTTATTCATTACTTAGTTGTAAGATAATTTAATTAATAAAATTGGGCATCTCACTTTTAAATATTAGGTGGCTAGTAACAAATTAAATATTTTTCGACAGTGATGCTAAGACAGAACCAACTTGATATTATGTATTAATTTCATAAAGGAGTAGATATCCGGTATTTAATTAGACGGGGTGTCACGGGAAATACCGTTCTGGATTGCCGACTTGGCCTAAAACTGCCCCGTGTCCCACATTAAACCCCCAGGTAGACTTTTCTGAATATATCAATCCTTCCAGACACATTGGTGCACTCATAATGACCATAAGGATGACATAAAAATGAACTACTTTATAATCCATTAAATTGGTCCTGACACGACTGACACGCGTGTCCCAACTTAATTTTTAAAACAGTCATATTTTCCACTCCTAATAATTTCAGTAAGTTCTTATTCATATATTACTATACTCGCTCAGAAATGTTCCACATAATTAGCATAATCAAATACTAACTCTCATCTTTCTAGTATTTAATTCCAGATTAATTACCAATTAATTTCCCAATTAATTCAATTAAATGCATAATTAAAATTAGTAAAAATACGGGATATTACATACTCCCCCCCCCCCCCCCCAAAAAAAATAATGCAATTTCA
Source organism: Sambucus nigra (assembly GCA_949130495.1). Classification (NCBI taxonomy): domain Eukaryota; kingdom Viridiplantae; phylum Streptophyta; class Magnoliopsida; order Dipsacales; family Adoxaceae; genus Sambucus; species Sambucus nigra. The sequence continues at coordinate 594,360,752 of OX422208.1, forward strand.
TCCCGAAATTCAGAAATAAAAGTATACGTGGTAAAAATAACTCTGGATATTTTCCGCGCATCTCATCCACTGAACACGTACTAGCGGTACTACCTTCGATCTCAATTTCCTCTCGTTGCGGTCTAGGATACCATCCGACCCCTCCTCGTAGGAACTATTGGGATATAGATCAATCTCCTCCAAAGCAAAGTAAGTATGGACCAACTCATTCCAAATATATATCCTCACTGAAGAAGTATGGAACACGTCATGAATCCTATGCAAGTGTTCCGGTAACCCAAGTGTATAAGTAATTAGTTTAATCTGCTCGATGATAGGGAATGGCCCCACATATCTCGGCGGCAACTTCCCTTTCTTACCAAAACGCAATATCCCCTTTATAGGAGACACTCTCAGAAACACCTAGTCTCCCACATTGAACTCTCGAAAAAACCTCTTGGCATCGACGAAGCTCGTCTATCGATCCTAAGCAATCTAGGATCACCTACAGCCCAAGTAGCTTGTTGTCCCCCACCTCTAGCCAACATCTCTAGCCTCAAATGATGGATCCGTCTATCAAATCAAGAATGCCAATCGATCGACTGGATCAATCGATCAACCATTTCATTCGATCGATCGACTCCCCTGTATTTAGGATAAAATTTCCTTTTAAGGTTTAATAAATCCCGTATTTTAAGAATTATTGGTGTGCACTATTTGAACATATTTGGACTTAGGGAAGGTAAGTATGGGTGTATTTGAGGAATGAAAAATATTAGTTTGGTTTGGTATTAAATGATAAACTTACGAGTGTCCGATGATTGAGTTAAGGTTGGAAATTAGGGGAACTTGAATTTAATTCGGATAAACATTCACTTAAGGTTAGAGAGTGTAGTAGGGGGACTTTAAATTACTTAAATAATCTTAGAGACAAGTGGGATGCTTAGTAACCGTTTGGGATAGGTTTAGGTACTCGTATTTATACGATGAGAGTTGTCGCGCTAAACATATTACGTAGAATGATCGGGATAAAACTATAATATGTATGAGACTTGTAATGTAGGACAGGAGTATACCTATATTGAAATTATGACTACTTAGGTTGTGTGATTAACTAGTGTATGGATGATTATGTGTATGACATACCTACCATACTTGCAATTATGGGAGGTTTAGTTTTTTAGAGGGGGACAATATTATCTCTGTGTGCCTTTGGGGAGGATTTAGATTTGGTACCTCAAGAAAAAAGAACTATGAACACTTATTTGTGAGGTGATAAATAAACTGACTATGGGAGCATAAGTATGTGCGTGACCCATAGGTATGTGATATGTGTTCACCTCCAATATGTGTGATTTGTATTGATACGATTCCTGAGTGATTCGGAACTCATAATCCTTACATACGTGATGTACCAGGATTTGATAGCAGAGTATGCCTGCACCGTAGCTTAGCCACAAAGTGTCGTATTAGTATGTATATTATAGTGATAAATATATGTACTTGTGATGTATACTACTGTGTGAACTTTGTAGATAAGAAAAATAGTGAAACCTAAAATAATGCTAGTATGGGAATACTGTGACACCCCGCCTAATTAAACACCGGGTGATCCGTCCTTATTAAATTATAATCAAAGTGAACGGTTGGTTCATTCTTAGCATTACTGTCGTAAAAATAACTTTTTCAATTTAACACCCTACATAATTAAGCTAAGTGTCAAAACCATTTTAGACATTAGTTTCCAAATTTTATTTATATAAACCAACATTTAAACTTTACGAAATTCATAATGAAAGAATCACACAACAACTATATCGGAACAAACAATCCAATAATTAAACATCCAACTAGGTAATTCCAACATTTAATACTTAAATGAAAAACATCCTGACAATACTAATACCAAAGTGCAAATACTGGAAATAAATGGATTACAATATCCAATAAAACAACTGAATAATGGAAAGGGCGACGCATGCCCAACTGAAATAATAGTGCTAGAAGAGGAATCAAGAAGTGAGGTCGTCTAAGCAAGAGGCATGCAACTCCCACCTAAGCTGCAGCGCGTTCCTTCCAAAGGATCCTATGCAAGACACCCCTGTGGCTGGGCACCTGTAATACATACATATATATATATACAAGAGGAAAAGAAAATGGAAATGGGTCAGAGCCCGATTGTAAAAACGATTTAAAATTTGTTTAGCAAGTATTTAAAATGTTTACTGGCCAATACAACAACATATTAGTGGGGCACTCCCTTGAGAAATTCTTGCCTCTCTTCTAATGTGACACCTATCGCACTAACCTTCCTAACGGTTTAACTTATCTTATCTTAGGTTACTCGTAAGATTTAAACTGATGAATTCAACTATTTAAGAGGTAGATTTCATTTAATAACAAAGTTCCCATTTAACCTTTATTTACTAATAAAGTTTCCCGGTAATATACTATACTTTCAAAACACGTATTTCTCAATATTCATATCTTACTTACCATAAACACAGGAGGTAATTCACATATTTCAGAATTTAATATATATATATTCAATACCCATGTAATATATATATTCTAACAGCACCTCACATAAAAATTATAGTGCGGGCATACTCTGCACCCCGTATCACTCGTTCTAAGGGAAATACAAGTTCGGAAGCACTCTCGAATTGTATTAACATAAACACAAACAACATTGAGGCGAAGCATAGAGTCCCGGTCTCTAAGAGGTCAGCATATGCCCCCACGTCTCTTAGGCCATCTGACTATCAATCCGATTAGCCTGTACCAAAGGATCTCTATCTTCTAGGGTACAAGTAAATATCCCCCATAAAGGTCCCATTGAGATAAGACTGCCCCAGGGAGTGTAACCTCAGGAATAGCAAGTAGCGCGGGCATGGTTTTTACACATTTATAATATATTCACAATCACATAGTCATATATATACAACACTTATTCACATTTCTCAATTTGGTGTACCCACAACCTATAATTATAACTTCTTGTTATGAAGACATTTTACTCACTTATCCCGTATAACGGACTCATATTGTTTATTATGGTTATCTCCCTCTCGTGATCTTTTAAGTAACCTCACCGTCCCAAATACTTAAATCGTCACACCTCCACAACCCCAAAAATTTTGTACTAATCTGAATTCCCCGAATACTGGTTTTCCTCACTCAAATTAACCGATTTCTAAAATAGGGGTAAAAATAGGAATTTCCCTAAAAATTGAAAATCTCGCTCGAACCAGAATGGTTCTCGCTCGAACCAGAATGGTTCTCGCTCGAACGACTTCCACGTGTCACTCAAACGACTTCGAGCGACTTTTTCATCTCGCTCGAATGACTTCGCGCGACATTGACATCTCGCTCAAACTACTTCGCGCGACATCGCGCGAACTGCACTGTTTCGTCTTCAACCTTTGGCAGATTCGTTTTTCACCATTCTTAAGCCTAAAAACCTCCATAGTTTAATCCCAAACGTCTCCTCTTCAATCCCAATCAATGGTATCATGATTATATAACATTAATAACTTCCTAGAATCATTAATTCATCAAAAATCATTTAGATTACATGAAATACCCAAATTAATTCGTAAAAACCCTAATTCCCAAATTTTTAATTAAAGAACCTAATCAACATCAATTCGTTCATCCATATTAATCCCAAATTTCGTAATACAACCTCTACATATGATCAAGGTTCAAGATACACAGATTCTCCTTACTACACATGCGATTTCTTCTTCCAAAACATATAACTTTTCAATCAAAATACGAAATTTTTATTCCTAGACTAACATGAGAGGAACATTAACTAGAATTCAGCAAGATAAATACTTGCCTATAGATTTTAGGGTTCTGATTTCTGGACGAATTTGGTGTGGTTGCGTTCCCCATCGCGCGATCTACGCGTTGGTGGTGGTGGCGGTGCAACAGGATGAATTTTTGGCCTTGGATTGCTTGGAAAGCTTTCTACCTTCCTCTCTAATGGCCATTCTAAGGTTGTGAGTATGCTAACCCTAAAAGACCATTCCAAATGGATGATATAACCTAATAAATTTCGTGAGTTTAATTACCCAAAAATGCAAAATGTCCAAAATGCCCTCCTGGGGTGCTAAATAGGCCTAAAAATGCCCCGAGACCCAAACTAAACCCCCGGGTACACTTTTCTGACTATCTCGACCCTTCCGGACACTTTGGTGCACTCAAACCGACCATACGAGTGACTTATAATTTATTCACTTTTATTAATCAATATTTAGTCCCGACGCGACACGGGCGCGTCCCGACTTAAATTTCCAAAATTGTCATTTTATTCACTCGTGACATTTAATAGTACCAATATTATATTACTTTACTCATTAGTAATATTCAACAAGTTTCCAATGATTACAACTCTCGTCACGTTAGTAATTAAAAATATTTAATTTCCGGATTTATATTAAATTAATAACTCACATTAAATTTAATAAATCCCCAAATTTGGAAAGCATAAAAATACAGGGTATTACAAATACATAACTTTAGATTGTGAAAACTCCTCTTCAAAAATATGGAAAACATTCAACATGGCATATCATAACTATGGGTGATAGCTTAGGGGAGGTATATATGCAGACTAGTTAGGTAGTATCATAACTATGATGGGTTAAAGGTATGTGTTAGGCATGCACTTTAGTTGAGGGGTGAGACACTCATGTGAGAGAACGGAACTAACATGTATATAATATTTATTATTCAATGCAATTAAACACTTGCTGTATTTAAAATATTTTCACCTCGATCTCTGACCCATTTTCTTCCAAACCTATTTTATTTTTGTAAAAACCTTTTGCGTGCCCAGCCACAGGGACGCCAAGCATAAGAGTTCCATTCTATTGACGTGTTGTAGTTGTAGAGGAAGTTACAGGATCTCGGTATTAGACGCCTCCACATCTATCTTTGCTTCCTTCGGAGTCATTCATATCAGTTAGGGCATGTTGCACATTCTTCTTCAAATATAGTAGTTTCAGACTCTCATTTATTTCAGATGTTCGTTTTATTTATTCAGACTGTGTTATTGAGATTATATTTTTCTTTGGGACTATTATTGGAGTGTTTACTCGAGAATAAATTTATTTCATTACCTTGGTTATTCATATCATTTTGTTCACGTGAATGTTCAATGGTTGGTTATTCATTACTTAGTTGTAAGATAATTTAATTAATAAAATTTGGCATCTCACTTTTAAATATTAGGTGTCTAGTAACTAATTAAATATTTTTCGACAGTGATGCTAATACTGAACCAACTTGATATTCTGTATGAATTTAATAAAGGAGTAGCTACTCAGTATTTAATTAGATGGGGTGTCACCAGAAATACCCTCCCGGGTTATCGGTTTGGCACAAAACTGCCCATGATCCCAAACTAAACCTCCGGGTAGACTTTTCTGACTATCCCGATCCTTCCGGATACATTAGTGCACTCAGAATGACCATAAGGATGACATAAAAATAAACCAATTTATAATCTATTAAATTCGTTCCGATACGACTGACATGCGCATCCCAACTTAATTTCCAAAACTGTCGTATTTTCCACTCATGACAATTACAATAAGCGCATAATCATATGTCACTATACTCGCTCAGAAATCTTCAACATAATTATCATAATCAAATACTAACTCTCGTCTCGCTAGTATTTAAATCCATATTAATTACCTATTAATTTCCCAATTAATTCAATTAATCCCATAATTAAAATCAGTAAATATACGGGGTATTACATTAAATATTTTTACACCTAAGGTAGATTTTGAGTACATTCGTTGGGAGTATCCAAAATTCATCATGAACATATGTTATGATTTCTTGAGTTTATTTTCCTATAGAATTTATTCACACCCATTCATTCCGTTTCCATGGCTTGGTTATATTAGTGTTAGTTCATGGTGTGTGTTATTTTTGTAAAAACACATTTCTCTTGAAAATTTTGAAAAATAAAAAATAGTTTGTGGAGATTTTAATATTATCATTGCATGAGCTTATTTGATATATGTTTGTGATGATTTGTTGTTCTTGTTGTGACCCACACCGGTCTATTATTTTTTAATCCGTTTCCTTATCTATTTTGGACAAATAAAAAGGGGGAGAACGAATCATGAATTATGGGGGAGTGAGAGTTTGAATTATAGGGGAGATTTGAATTGACTTTATTTTACGATTTTTACCTTATTTTAAACTCGATACGCCGCGAATGTATATTTCTTTGTCTATTGTGTGTAGGTACAAATTGATGGCATATGCAAAGAACACCTAAGACAAAACTCTCAAAAGAAGATCAAGATAAAGCAAGAGATTTGAGGATTTGTAAAGTTGAAGATTTTTAGAGGCTTGTACATTTTTTAATATCTTTCCATTTTTGGGTTTCTGGGAGGGCATTAGATTTGTATAGGATTTGTTTATTAATTTAGATATTTTTATTTTGTACCAGAATAGCCATAGGGGGAGATTTGTAAGCAAAATTTTTTTTCATTGCCCCTAGCATTTAGGAATTGTCCATAGAGTCTAGTTTAGATTGAGTATGGCGTATATTGTTACATCCATCATGGCAATTCAAGTTCACAAGTTCAAGAAAAAAGGATTTTAATATCAAATATCTTCAACATGTTCTATGACTGGATGTAAATTTAGTATGGATTTAATTTTGTGTTTCGTAGATTTTTTTACTAAGTATTGGGATAATTATTTTAAACTGATTTTTTTCAAAACGAGGCATTTTCAAACAATTTTTTGAAAATATTTTTCCTGAGGTATACTGTAGGCAGAGTTTTAAAGTTTCGTTGATCACTCAAAAAAGATCTCCATCTCATTCGAACGACATTGTAAGGTCTTTAGACGTGTCCTTTAAACGTACATCAAGCAAGAGCTTATTGTCGTTGTTTTTAAAGGTCATTTTATGGGTCGTTATATGGTCGCTTCTAATGAGATGGGCATCTCATTCAAACGTCCTGATGATATCATTCTAATGACTTTTCACCGCCTCGAAATTTTTGTTTGCCTATAAATACCTGTTTCGTGAAGATTTTTCTTTAAAACTTTTGGTTTTTGAAAACTACAGAACAACTATTTTAAGTCTTCACTTTTTATTTGGGCAAAAAGCTTTTTGATTAACATTATTAATCCAAAATATTTTTGTGAATCATCTTTGAAACATAAGGCAATTATATGTCGAAGTTACTCTTGTAGAGAATGAGTTTCTACCGCTACTCTTGTGATTCTTGAGGGAATCATTGTTGATGACTGCGATCATTGTGGGTTCTCGATGGAATTCATTATTCATTGAATAATTGAAATCTTTGTAATTCCCATGGGAACTATTGTTGAAGAAGATAGTAACCGACGAGACGATTGTGGGGAAGATTTGTCAAATCGTTAAGTTGCGATTTGCAAAACTATTAGTGAAATAAAAGGGTTTTCCCTTTGAGTTTTTTTCCTGAAATTGTTTTTGTTGTACATACTTGATTTTAATAACAAAGTTACATGTTTAGGGTTTAATGAAAATTGGAAATTTTTTGTGCGATTGACATCTAATTAAATAAGTTTAATCAATTGGAGAATCCACCACTTTATAGATTTTGAATCTTAGAAGTTTTCACAATGTTGGTGCCTTCGTGAGTGAGTTAGAAAGTGTCCCATGCTTTCTAAGTCATGGTGCATATCATGATGTGACGGGGTGATTGCTCTAGAAATGGCACTTAAATCAAGAGTTAAAATTACTCCGTTTACATTCTTCATCCATCTAATAGGTGACAAGTTTAGGACTTATGATATCGCCAATAGCCATAGTGGGTGGTGTCCACCCTCCTTCACACACAAGACAAACCCATTCATCAATAGATTTTAACATCGACCTCATTCTAGCTTTCCAGTAAGCAGAATTTAACCTATAAAAAATTAGAACCTTATAATACAAATTATCCATTTTACCCCAATTTGAAGATCACGCAGTAAAATAGTGTAACCTGTTCTAATACCAAATTTGTAAACGCGGCTTAGGCTATATGGAATATTTATATCTTACGATATGCACAAAAAGATTCAATTTTAAACAAAATTTTATATATATTAATAATTAGATGTGTATGCAACTTAAGTCCTCATTAAAATGATATTCAACCGACACGATCAAACCAAGCACTTGAAGAAGTGAGGAAAAATCCCATTCAAGCAAAATTTATATTTTAACACTGTAAAAATCTTAAGAGACTCAAAGAATTATAAAATACTTAGAGATACACTAAGTATAATACGCAGGTCTTCAAATCTTAAAAAATATGGCAATTCGAACACTGTCCAGAGGAAGCAACTCTTCCCTCGGTATCCACTGATCAGCCTCAGGATTACGGATCCTTTCTTCTTCAACTGTAAAGCCTCGGCTCCACAAATCAGTAGTAGAGTAAAATCTACAAGGTTTTGATGTGGTATATGGGAAGAAATAAAAAGATGAATATTTTTGGATCAGGTATATGAATGAATTTTGAGGTGGCACTCCGTTCGAATGAAAATGGTATCTCGTTCAAATAAAAACTATGGTTTGGTTCTACCGAGGTGAAGTTTCGTTCGAATGAGATGCCTATTTAGTTCGATCTTCCTTCCAACAAACTTATAATAAGAAAGACCATCTCAGTTTATGTTCATTAGAAGTAGGTGCAAAAGACTTAAGCATTTTGTTCCAACGAGATTTGATCTCATTCGAATAAACAGAAAAATTAAAATAAAATTATGGATAAAAAATAATGAATTAAAAACACACATCCCAAAATAATTTTATTGAGTAAAATCAAAATCACAAGTTCTTTTACCTCTATAACATGTTCTTGACGATTTCAATGCCTTAAATCTCGAACACGAATCTCGGTTACTTACACGTCTTCAAATGACCGTGGAGGCAAATACAGATGTAGTGTTCGGTTTCAAGCAACGGTTTATTACGGGATACGCCAAAATAACTTAGCTATGATCAATTGTAAAAAAAATTCTCTTACTCTCATGGTGTTATGAGACTTGGATTCATTTCTTTTTTGTGCTTAAAATATATATGCTTAGCATTGCATTATTCTTTGATGATTACTTCCTTCACGCTAGAATCTTTATATCGCCTTTATTCTACAAATGCACGAACCTTTTTAATATTTGTGCTTGTAAGAACCATTGCCCGAATTTCTTTCCCTAAAAAAATTAATTTTTGTTTATGCAATGGAAAGGGACTACGAAAGAAGCAGTCTTCCTTTCATTAAAGGCACTGTTGTCAAGAGCTTGAAAATTATTTCGGCACATAAAAATAGAAGTGCCAAGGCCAATTTATTTTTATCATTAATGCTTCATTAATATGAGAAATATGATTAATTCAAATATTTTGAGAGTTTATTCTTAACATGTGAGATTTGGAGGGTGTTATAAGTTAAAGATCAATGGGTTTGCATGAAAACTTCATTTAAAAACATTAAATAATTTGGCGTTATTGATTTGAGAAGCATTGAAATTCATGACATTTTGCTTAAGTTGAGTCAATTTCATGTTTTTCATTTATTTTACACCTACGTTTGAATTGAGTTCTTTGTTTAGGAATATCTCTTTGACTTCATTAACCTTTGCTAAGTATGCCTAAGTTGATTTTCCCATGCATTACATTCACACAATTTTATTCCATTTCCATGATTAGGATATTTTTATGCCAATCCGTGGTGTGACTAGTTGTGTATATATATATATATATATATATATATATATATATATATATATGTTCATACACTCAAAATTTTGATAAAAATTCAAAAATAGTTTGTTGCTTCATTGAAGTTTCATTCCATATACTTCATTGCCTATTCTTCATAGTTTCTATCCCTTCGTCTATTACAAACTGAAAGGGGGAGAACATATTAAGGGGGAGTTTTTATGTTTTCTTTTAAGTCCAAGAGTCATGGTATTTCTTTTACTTCATGTGTGTAGGTATTTTCTTCCTTGATGATATCATGGAGTAAACGATGAAAATTTCTAGTTGAAGAAAAGTCATAAGTGTCTTCTCCTTTTCGAATTTGGAGGGCATTAGTTAAACTTGTCTTAGGGGTTATTTGTTTTCGGTTTCTGTTTTATACTAGAATAGCCAAAGGGATAGATTTTTAAGTTCTCATCATCTATTTAAGTATGGATTATCTCATAAAACCCCACTTCACCATCATGAACATCTCAAGACTTCAAACGAAGACAAGTTAGTGACCAAATGCAACAATCGAAGACCGATTGTCATTATATTTATTGGAGAAGGTTTATAAGATTGTTTATGTCTAATATTTTCCCTCAAGGGTATTTTTAAAATAGTTTAAGAGCTTAAAATAATTTTCCAAAGTGTTTTTAAAAGTTTTTGAAAATTTCTCTAGGTCGTTATAACGACATTGGATGTCATTCCAACGAGTTTATATACCTTGTTGAAACAGCTTCAACTTTGTTCGAAGGAGATTGATTGTGGTGTCTTTGGAAGGTTATTGAGCCTCGTTGGAGCAATCCTTTGATGTATGTTCGAATGAGAAAGGGTATTTTGTTTGAACGAGATATACCTCTATTTAAAAGAATATACAAAAAATAATTTTTATCAGATATCAAATGTAATCTTTTATATTTATCTCTTGGAGATTTTTTCTCCCCATATAGACTTTTAGACATCTTTTAATGATCAAACTCTTTTATTTTTCAATACAAACCCCTTGGCTGATTTGACATCATCTTACCAACCCATGAAGAACACAATCCGTGTTCATAACCTTGTGAAGATTAATTCATGATAAAAATAGGAATACGAATTCCTGAGGCTAATTAGTGAATACCTAGGCAAGTGGAGCTTGTTGTGGGGTACTGCTGGCTCTGAATTATTTGTTCTTGACAACATGGAGAGAAGACATTACTATGTCACTTAGTTAATCTCTAAGTTTAATAAGACAGTTAATCTTTAAGTTTAATAAGTTGTTAGACTGTAATACCTAGTTGTAAAAAGTGCTGAAATATATGTTTTATCGATAGAGATTTTTCCTCATCTCCCATATTATGTTTATGGTTTGTGGCTTGTTTTCATTTAGTTTAAATAACTTGCATGTTTAGGTTCACCTAATTTAATCAATATAAAAAATTTGGAGTAAATAGAATTTTATTTTTGTTTATGTGACCTAGTTTATGATTTAAACATATAACCGGACCACTTTGCGTTTAACACATCCATGCCATGATTCATCCCGGAAATTCACCTACACACCATCTCTATTGATTAGAGTTGGATTATATGAATTTTTCCCTTTTTCCTCTCTCTTAATCCTAGTGGTATACTCATGAGCTTTGTGACCTTTCCCCTCACACGCATCTCATATTTTACTTTCTTAGGACACTCACCTATAACTTTCTTTTAATCATTCTCAAAAAATTTCTTACGCGCTCTGTAATCTCTATTTTTCTCAAAACTTTTATTTTCCACATATTGAATTTGAGAATTTTTTGATTTTTAAGCAAGCAGGGTAAGATCAACTAGATTAAATTCAGAATCGAATTCAGAAACCTCTTTTATTTAAATTTAGATTATAAAACTATTCCTTTTTCTTTTTTGTTTTAGGTTTTGGGGAACATGTTTATTTCATAATGCTAAAGGTCTACTATGATCTCTTTTAGCCTAAATTTGTCTAGAATTCCCAAAGAATTAAGGACTATAACTTACAACTAAAATGAGATGGGAGAGACCTTAGAATTTTTTTAACCACTCTGGTTTTCAAAGTTTTCTCACCCAAATCAAAACTATAATTCGTAATATCAAATAAACGTGCATAAAATTCATCAATATTTTCAGTTTCTAGCATGTTTGTAGTCTCAAATGTTGTGCTGAGATTTTAAATCTTAGAAGCATTGAAAACATTTATACCCTTATGTGTGGGCTGGATAATATCACAAGATTTTTTAGACATGGTACACGTCATGACACAACAAAATTCATCAAGAGTGATGGCACCAAAAATAACATTGAAGCCACGAGAGTTAAAATTGTTCAGTCTAAAATCTTCTTCAGTACAAATTGTGAATGGCTTGAGATTAATGACATTTTCATTAGTCATAATTGGAGGAGTCAACCCCCTTTCAATAGAAAGTCAAACGTGCTCGTCGATTGATTTTTGAGAAAACTCATTCAAGCTTTGCAATAGGCATAATTTAAGCCATCAAACAAAGGTGGCCTATTATATGAATTCTCCATACAACCACAAGGATTCATCTAAATAACCTACAGAAATAACTTTTGATACCAATTTGAAAATGCTTTATAGAGTAGTCCAGTTATATGGTCAAATGTAGAGTTTATAGATTAGGTCACACACAAGCCAAATTCAATTTAATCTAAATTTTTTCACGATTATTTATGTGAACCTAGACATGCAAGATATGTGAATCTAAATCGAATCAAAACAAACCACAAAGACAAGATATGAGGAAAAATTTCATTCGAGTACTATTTTTAAGAACAGTTACAACTAGGTATTACAAAATAACACGGACAGACTTACAGACTCCACTGAGTATTGTAGTTATGTCTTCCTTTCTTATTTTTGATAGAAAGGGATGTAAATTGAGAAACACTCCTCAGCAAGATCCACTTGCCTCGGTGCTCACTGATCATCCTCAGGAAACTCTTTTCCTATATGCAATGATGAACAATCAACTCCACAGGGATATAAACATGGTATGTGTTCTTCAAGGTTTGATAAAGTGTTTCACAAAACATCTAAGGGGTTTGGATTTAAAAAAATAAAGTATTTTTTTCAAACTAGGTTTTGAAGGCCTTTGGGATATCTATGGGAAAACATTTTTTGTCAAAATTCCTACCTAAAGATGATGCCAACACTCCTATTTATAGAAAATACAATTCTCTAGGCAACACAAATTTTGAGAAAACTTATTCAACCCTAAATAGGTCTTTGATCGAACGAAACTATGTAACTCATTGGAATAAAAAACAAACTCATTCAAACTAAAAACAAACTCGTTTGAACCAACATCTAACAAGCTTCAAATGAAATTTGTTTTGTTAACAGAGAAATCGTGTTCGATGTTTGTTTGAAGATGTTTTGAATGAATGACTATAACTCATTCAAATAAAGACCATAAATTCATTCGAACGACTTAAAAAAAATTTAAAAATCTTTGAAATATTCTCTTCGATATTTAATAAATGCGTTCGATCACAAACTTGCCTTTGATTGAAATATGGTGAAATGCGGTGTAATAAAAAATTCCAAACGAAAATATATTGAGTAATCATAAAACTTGTTTTCACATCTACCCTATGTGCTAATAACTAACTTGTGATTATTCTCACTGTTGATGTAAAAAATTAGATCACTCTAATAATTCAATCACATATAAATAAATGAGACAAAGAATTTTAAAGTGGTTCAGCCTTATAAGAATGGCCTACGTCCACTGTTGCTTTATTGCTGAGTGTTTGGGAATTCTCGATTTGTGAATTCTATCAAGAAATTCCGCTCTGGATTTCAGGTCCAGGTCCCCTTTACAATGAGGATTGTATAACGTATTTATTCCCCTGAGGCTGTCATGTGAAAGGGTAATACATTAAATGATATACATATGAAAGGGTAATACATTTAATGCCCTCTTTGCGTGTGCGTCTTAATGATAAGCATTTAATGAATCAGTTGAACTGTTGGTATCCTACTTCGAGGTGCAGCTCGGACCGCCTGAGTTGCTCGGACCGCCTAAGTTTCTCGGTATTCAAGAGTTCCTCGGAGAGGCATTATTCCTCGGAGCTTGTGAGTTCCTTGGGGAACTAGTCTTCCTCGTTGTAGTCTTGTTCCTCGGTGTGAGTGGGTTCCTCGGAAGTGTTCGTTGTTGCCATGTAGATAGCCACGTGTCTTCATATGATTGGTCCATGTCAGCAGATTAATTTTGGTATCAATAGAAGCCCCCAATGTTTCATAGTTCGAAATTTGAGGAGTATGGAACATTCTTTCTCGGAATATGGTAGCTTTAAATAGTCTTCCTGATTTTTGGGAGCGTTTCCCTTATATTTATTTCTCCTTCCCAATTCGTAGAATCATGCTTTTTTGGACTTTTCTACGTGCTTCGATTCCCACGTCACCTTTCGTCTTCTTAGCCGCTGTTGTCCGCTTTGATTCCCGCGCCACTTTTCCTCTTTTTAGCCGTTATTGTCCGCTTTGATTCCCGCGCTACTTTTCATCTTTTTAGCTGCCGGTAACGTAATCATCCTTTTTTGTAATCATTACTTCACCATTTCACAAGGCAAGGTATTTAAACTTCACAGACGCTCCCATCGTCTTTTACCTTTCAAATTTTTATCTTCGAGTTTTACGTCGTCTCTTCCTACTCTCTTGTGCGTTCATCTTTTCTGTCGTTCGTTGTCAACATCTCTACTCTTTTTCTGTAAGATCTTCTTCTTTCTTCTTCATTTCTTTTATTCATCATCATGGTTTACTCTATTGAGTCTCTTGAAAAGTTTCGCTCTAATTTTTCCATTCCCTCTTGGGTTGTCTTGGAAGAGCTTTCTGAGCCTTCTGATTCTTTCAATTTGGCTGAGGGACATTGGTTCCCCAGCCTTTTTATTGCTGAGTGTGGATTTTCTTTTCCACCAAATCCCTTGTGTTTGGAATTCTGTCATTATTTTGACGTCGTTCCTGCGAGAATAGCCCCCAACACATGGAGAATAGTTAATGGGGCGCATAAATTAAATCAAGTCCATGGAACTCGCATAGAAATTCCAGAAATCATGTAGTGCTATAGATGGGCAGTTAATGATAATATTTTTTATTTAAAAACTAAATTTTTAAATAGAGCCTTAGTAGTCAATCTCCCTGATGCCAATAGGGATTATTTTGAACACGGGTTCTCATAAAAAATTGGCAACACCCTCCATTAGCTGGAGATGAGGTTTACCAGGGTCCCAGATGCCCTCCTTATGGAAATGGGATAGGTTATTTTCATTTTATTTTATTTATTTTGAAATCATGTTTCTTTTGTGTTTGATAAAATGTTCCACTGATAACAATGTTTATTTATTTACAGTCGATAGTAAGAGAAGGTGCCCAAAAGAAGCAGATATCAATATAAGGCATTTGAAACTTATCTGGAGTCTGCATCAAAGTGTTGACAACGAGCACATTAGATCATCTTTGTATATGCTCCAATACAAGAGTTACACCACTTTTTTCACTGCTCGTCCAGTGATAAGTGAATCAGAGCCAGTACCAGCTTCCACCAGCTCATCGCCTGAATCTCATATTCCTTTAAGTGAAAGGATGAAGAAGAGAAGACCTCCTACCCTATTTGAGAAGACTGCCTCTGGTTCTGGGGAGGCAAAAAGGAGTAGGATTGATGTCCCAAAGGAGGGGACGAAGAAGAATGTTGCAGCTCCTCCAGTTGCTTCTGCTAAACTTGCCGAGAAGGTTGTTGAGAAGCAAGTAGTGGCTCCGAGCAGGTCTGTTGCTCCTGGAGAGGTGATTGTGATATCACCGACCAAGGGTTCTTCCTTGGTTAAATCTGTACATGTTCTCCCAAGGAGGTTAAGAAGAGCTCCTCGGTCAATTTGGCTGATACTATCACTCAGTCCCTGGCTGTTGGGATTGGAGTTCCCACTTTTGTTCCCCCGATCTCTGACATGAGCTCGGTAAAGTCCTGGATCATTCTTGAGATCCAAGATACTGATGAAAACCTTACTCGGGATATGGTTACCTCACTAGATGCTCGTCACCTTACTTCTGTAAGTCTCTTTACTTAGAATTTTTCATATTTCCTTTGGCATTTCTTCTTCTAACTTGCTTTCTTTTCCTGTTCATAGTTGACGAGCTACTTCAATATAATCCTGAAAAGGATGAAGCGATTAAGGCTTCTTGCTCCTCGTCCAGTGTCGAGGGAGCTCTGGAAGAAGCTACCAATTCTCTGGCAGATTCTCGCCAGAAATATGTTGATGACAGAGCTGTCTGGGAGAAGAAACTTGCCTCCTCTGAGCAAGAAAAAGCTCGGGCTGTTGATGCCTCCAGGAGTTAGAGAAGAAAAAGAATGCCCTAGAGAAGGTAAATGAAGAGCTTGAAGAGAAGCTCCAAGCTGCTAGAGAGCTTGAAGATAAGCTCAGAGTTGCTGAGGAAAGGTTGGGCCAGCTTCAAGAAGTAGGTCGACAGAGGGAGGAAGCAGAAAATAAATTAAAGTCTACTGAGAATCTAATGTCCGAGAAACTTTCCTAGGAGAAGCTGAAGAGAAAAGCTGTTGTGAAGAAGTCCTTCAGCTCTGGCTGGGATAAGGGGTGGAACAAGGGGTTGGCTGCCATGGTGTCTCAAGTAGACTATGGCAGTCTTAAATACTTTAAGGATGGATGGGTTGCTGCCCTTCAGGAAATGAAGGTCGACGAGTCTTTCGAGCTCTTCCAGAGACATATCCATGGTCCCCCCCAACTCCAGAAGAATTAGAAGAGGACGAAGATACCTCTGAAGAGTCTTCGATGGTGATGGGAGATCATTTCCTAGCCATTCAGCCAACTGCTGAGGAAGATCAGCAAATTGTTTCCTCTTCCGAGCAATTACCTCCTCTCCCCGAGCAACCATCCCTTCCTTCCGAGTAACCTACCTCTTCATCCCAGCCTCCCGATAAGGTTTTGGGAGATAAGGAAAAGGTGTAGTGTTATTCGGGTTTCTCTTTATTTTCTTTCTCTTTATCAAATGTAACCCAGAAGATGTAACTCTGAATTATGATCTAATAAAACTTGAACTTTTTGCATACTGTTGTTTATCTTTCATTCATACTCTGGTTATTCTTCTTATTGATGATTTCTCTTCCTTCTCTGCTAGTTTTTGGCCAGGATGGAATTGCTATCTGCTCATGACATAAAGTTTCTGCAATAATGTAATGAGTACTTTAAGGCTGGTCACACAGACTTGAGTGCTGCACAAGTTGCAGACATCCTTGGTCATGATGCTTCAGAACAGGCAGTTGAAGCATATCAGTACCTGAAGTGTCTACTTGACCGAGCAGTGGCTAATAATGTGGCTTACTATGACATGATCGAGGATCTCCAGTGTACCCTCGAAGACCTTCAGAATCAATACAAGGAATCAACTGACTTGTTGCATGAGGGGTACGAAAAGAAGTACAAGCTGATCATGGCTGACAAGGGCTACGAGAAGCTTTTTGCTAGGTATGATCTGAGGGAGAGAACTTTGAAGGGTGAATTAGAGTAATGCAGAAAGATTGCCAAGTTGCTGGAGCAAGAGAACAACAACTTGCAAAAAGAGCTATCATAATTGGTCTGTAGCCTCCACTTCCAGTGCCTTCATCCCAGTGACCGACGAGGGATTCTCATTCTTAGAGGATGAGAATGCCAACTTGAGGGACGAGTTGGAGACTTTGAAGAGTTCAGGCACCTCTACATCTTCTCATGGTCGAGTAAGAGCTCCTCGGGGACGAGCAAGAGCAGCTCAAGTTCTTGTCGAGGAACAGAGAACTCAATCTGCATTAGAGAACCAAGCTTTCCAATTAATGGCGAAGAACCAGGCTTTGTCTGATATGTCAAAGGAGATTAGGGACCTGGAATAACAACTCTCTGCGCAGAAGTCAATCTTGGAGAATAAGGAGCTTTTCATCAAGAATCTCCACGAGCAGTTAGAAAGGCTAACATATCAATTCCACAAACAGCCCAGGGAGTTCTGGATGTCTGGATACAATGAAGCACTATTCCACTTAGACGATCATATCCAGAATGCCAACAATGAGGGCTAAAAGCAAGGCTGGCTGAATGCCTTAGGTGTGTTGAAGCTCAAACAAGGTCATTATCTGTGGGACTACTATGATCCCGGGTTGCTCGACTTGCCTGTGCCACCATACAATTTGGACATGGATTGGATCCCTGCTCGGGCCATTCCTCAGAGCTTAATTTCAAAGTATCTCGATGACTACAGTTTACATTCTCAAATCGAAGTATCTCATCCCGAGCATCTTTTAGATCGACCATCCGTGATGAATACAAGGATGTTGAAAGATCTTAACTTCATCAATTCTCCTCTGTCTTTAAATGATCCGCCTACTGGCGAGGAACCTGTGTCAAAAGCAGAGGGGAAGAGACCAATAGAATAGGAATTTTTGACGTAATAGTTAGTACACATGTCAATGTAACTGTAATTTCATTATCAATGTAATTTATTTTGAATTCAATGAAAGACTTTCATTTTTGTTTGCAAATCTTAATTGCTATTGTCTTGTATTTATCAAACACACCAATACTGTTTCTCGATCACTTAATAATAAAGTAATGAGTATAAAAATGTTGTTTAAAATGTTTCCAACCAACCAAGGTTGTTAGATTCTCCATGTCGACCAACTACAGTTAGTGGGTTTTTATCCCCGACCAGTTATAGTTAGTCTTTTTGAAAAAAATTTACCCATAAAAAGTTTTCGACCAACCAAGATTGGTAAATTTTGCTTGTCGATTAACTACAGATAGTGGGTTTTTATCTCCGACCAGCCATAGTTAGTAGACTTTTATCTTAAATGTTTCCGACCAACCAAGGTCGGTAAATTTTCTTTGTCGATCAACTACAGTTGGTGGGTTTTTATCCCCGACCAGCCATAGTTTCTAGAATAATCTTACCTCCCGACCAACATAAGTTGGAATTTGTGAGAATATTTCGTTTCCTAGCCAAACAGGTTGGCATTTTTAGGAATATTTCGTTTCCTAGCCAAACAGGTTGGCATTAATAGGAATATTTCATTTTCTAGCCAAACAGGTTGGCATTTTTAGGAATATTTTGTTTCCTAACCAACCGAAGTTGGCATTTTTAGGAATATTTTGTTTCCTAACCAACCAAAGTTGGCATTTTTAGGAATATTTTATTTCCTAACCAACCGAGGTTGGCATTTTTATGAATATTTTGCTGCTGAGCAGTCTGAGCTTTGCCGAGTTTTGCCGAGTAGTGTGTAGCACTAGTATTCCCCAAAAAATTCTCAATAAAAGGAGAGACTTTAGCAGAACATCTTCATTGTATTCAAACTGATGGAACTGTGTTACATATACATCACTGATAATACTTGCGTAGGTGCTCTGCGTTCCATGCATTCTTGAACTCCTCCCCCTCTAGAGTTGCTATTCGATAGGTTCCTGGTCGAACAACTTCTGTAACTCGGTATGGTCCATGCCAGTTTGCTTCTAGCTTATTGTGCTTTTGAATTACTTTCTTCAGCACATAGTTGCCTTCTTTCAGGACGCATTTCTTCACCCGTTTGTTGTAGAAAAAAGTTGTTCGCTGCTGGTAAGCAGCATTTCTAATGGTTGCTTCTTCTCTAACTTCCTCTAGCATGTCTAAATCCAGTCTTCTCATTAAGTCGTTGATAGGGGAATTGAAATTCAATACCCTGTGTGTTGGAAGGCCCAACTCGGCAGGTATGACAGCTTTACTTCCAAACGCCAGCATGTATGGTGATTCTCCAGTCGCTACTCGGGGAGTAGTTCGGTAAGCCCAAAGTACTAATTGTAACTCGTTGATCCAGTTCGCTTTTGCATCATCCAATCTTTTCTTCAAGCCATTTAGCAGCGTCCTATTTGCCACTTCAGTTTGTCCATTACTTTGAGGATGGCCTGGTGCTGAGTGGACCTTCAAAATATTTTATTAATGACAATAGGCGGCAAACTCCTCGTTATCAAATTATGTTCCATGGTCTGTGATGAAAGCATGAGGTAGACCGTATCGACAAATGATGTTCTTCCAAATAAATTGGTACACCTTCTCGTACGTCATGTCAATGAGTGGCTCAGCTTCTACCCATTTAGTAAAATAATCCACTGCGACAATGAGGTACTTGAACCTTCCTCGAGTCGTTGGCAGTGGCCCAACCAAGTCTATTCCCCACATGGCAAATGGCCAAGGGGAAGTTATGGGTGTCAACAATGCTTGTGGAGCTCTTCGGATGGAGGAAAAGCGTTGTCACTTATCACACTTCTTAGCGTAGGCTATGAAATCAGCCCTCATCGTCGGCCAGTAGTATCCTTATGTCATTACCCTTTGTAAAAGCGTCCCACCTGCTACATGTGCTCCACAAGACACTTCGTGGATCTCTTCAATTAATTCTTTCACCTCGAAGGGGTGTAAACATCTCTACAAACCTGCCATAATTCCTCGTCTATATAAAACACCATTAGTTAATACATACCGAGCAGCTTTAAACTTCAATTTTTTAGCAGTGAACTTGTCAATTGGCAATTCTCCCTACTCGATATACGCCCTGATGGAATCCATCCAAGATGATCCTAAATCAAGGGTGATGAATTTCATCATAAGATCTTCATCTATGCTCCGACCAGCTAACACTTCAATTGGTATTGTTCGTCGTAGCTCGATGCGAGTAGCTGATGCTAGTCGAGCTAAGGCGTCTGCTCTCGCATTCTCCATTCTTGGTATTTTGACCAGCTGAATAGAGGTAAATTCTGACACCAGCTCCTTTGCCTTTTCATGATATCTGATCATTAATTCTCCTCTAACTGCATATATTCCCATCATTTGTTTTATGATCAATTGAGAATCACTGAAAACAATGACCTATTGCGCCTCCATAATTTTTGTTAAACCAAGTCCTGCAATCATGGCCTCGTACTCAGCCTCATTGTTGGAAGCTTTGAATTGGAAACGCAAGGCGTATTCCATATCGAGCTCATCCGGAGTGCTCAGAACTATCCCCGCGCCACATCCTGCAGAGCAAGATGAGCCATCTACATATAGCCTCCATATAGGTAACTCGTCTTTAAATTTCTGATCAGTTAGAGTTCCTTGGTGAAATATTTGTTCCTTCCTTTCCTCCTCGAACTTTTCTTGCTCTTCGTTGATCATTTCTTCTTGCCCTTTTACCAACCGGAGTTGGTCTGAGCCCGAAGCTAATGATCTTATAACATCCACTTGCCCTTTTACCAACCGGAGTTGGTCTGAGCTAGTGTTTGTTGATCCTGTAACATCCACAGGTTGATCAGCGAGCAACTTTTGTTTCTCGTTCTAAGTCCTCACAACTATCTCTGAGTCACATCCTGTAACATCCACACGCCCTTTTACCAATCGGAATTGGTCTGAGCCTGTGTTTGTTGATCTTGTAACATCCACAGGTTGATCAACGAGCAACTTTTGTTCCTCAGAGATATCAGGATAGGTGAACTCCGCTATAAAATCTGCTACAGCCTGCCCTTTAAGCGATGATCTGGGTTCATAGACTATATCATATTCATCGAGCTCTATTGCCCAGTACATCAATCTTCCTGACTTTTTTGGCTTATGCAGGGCTTGCCTCAATGGCATATCAGTATATACTACTATAGTATGAGCCTGGAAGTATGGCCTCATTCTCCTACTCGCCTCTATCAGTGCCAATGCCAATTTCTCCAGCCTTGGATATCTGATTTCTGCTCCTCGGAAGGCTTTACTTGTGTAGTAAATTGGCTTTTGTACTCCATTCTCCACTCTGATCAACGCCGAGCTAACTGTATTCTTGGACACAGCAAGGTACAAGTACAATTTTTCTCCCATCACTGGCCTGGACAACAGTGGAGGTGCTCCCAAGTATCTCTTCAAGTTTTGGAAAGCCTTCTCGCATTCATCACTCCACTCAAAAGTCTTTCTGAGTGTCTTGAAGAATGGGAGACATCTATCAGTTGCTCGTGACACAAATCTGTTGAGTGCCACTACTCGTCCTGTGAGACTCTGTACTTCCTTCTTCGTCGTTGGAGATCGCAGCCCTAATAGAGCTTTGATCTTTTCAGGATTTGCTTCAATGCCTCGTTGATTGACAATGTACCCGAGGAACATGCCTTCTCGTACTCCAAATATGCACTTCGTCAGGTTCAGCTTCATTTGATATTTATCTAGTTGATCAAAAGTCTGACTTAAGTCTACTAGATGATCGACAGCTTTCTTGCTTTTTGTCAGCATATCGTCAACATAGACTTCCATATTGTCACTGATTTGTTCAGCAAAGACCTTGTTCATCAGCCTCTGATATGTCGCACCTGCATTTTTCAAACCAAAAGGCATAACATTATAACAATAAGTTCCCCTAGGGGTAATGAAAGAAGTACTCTCCCTGTCTTCAGGTTTCATTTTAATTTGATTGTAGCCAGAAAAAGCATCCATGAAGCTCAGCAACTCGTGTCCCGAGGTAGCATCCACCAGTTGATCAATTCGGGGCAGTGGAAAGTGATCCTTTGGACATGCTTTGTTGAAGTCGGTGAAGTTTACACACATCCTCCACTTGTTGTTTTTCTTCTTTACCATCACCACATTAGCTAACCAATCTGGATATTTAACATCTTCAATGAAACAATCTTTTTGGAGCTTCTCGACTTCCTCCTGTATATCTTGATTCTTCTCGGGACTGAATACTCTTCTCCTCTGCTTCACAGGCTTGATCTCCTTATTCACATTGAGCTCGTGACATAAGAAGTTTGGGTCTATCCCAGGCATATCTTCATGACTCCACGCAAAAGTTTGTCTTCTGCTTCTAAGGAAAGTTATCAATTTATGTTTTAATGAGGCCTCCAACGATGAACCTATTTGAGTAGTTCTCTCAGGGTGCTCGTCGTCCAGAATGATATTTTCAGTAGCTTCCACCACTTGACCCTTCACGAGTTGCGACTCATCTCAAGGATCCAATGTTTCAATTTCTGCAGCTTCATCCACTTGATAAGTAGTGGTCTTTTTCTTTGATTCTTCCAGTTCTTCTTGCTCGACGGATGAATAATAGCATTCCCGAGCTACTCTCTGATCACCTTTCACAACTCCTACTCCAAAGTTTGTTGGAAATTTTAGGCATTGATGCACTGTAGATGGTACAGCCTCGAACTTCTTCAATCCTACTCTTCCCATGATGATATTGTACAATGATTGGACATTCTTATCCATTACAAAGAAACGTATTCTTTCTATTCGACAAGCAGACCACGTACCAATGAATATATCCAACTTGATCATCCCAAGTGGAAATACTTTCTCGCCGGTAAAACTGATGAGGGGTCTGTGGTAAGGCTCCAGTTGAGATAGCTTTAGATTTAAACTATCGAAACACGAGTAAAACATGATGTCTGCCGAGCTACCATTGTCGACCAGCACTCTTGAAATCATGACTTCCTTCATTCTTATTTTGATCACCAGCGGGTCATCATGAGGATATAAAACACCTTCAAGGTCATTTTTTGAAAAATCGATAACCAATTTCCCCTTGTTCACCTTTCTCGAACGATCTTCCTCAGCTAGATTTATTCGCTGAATGTACGAGAAAGCTTGAGCCTCACCGAGGTAAGCTTTTCTCTCTGCAGTAAGGTCTCCTCCTCCTGCAATAACATTACAATCAAATGACCCAAAGCGTATTGAAAATACCTCTCGTTCTGGCTTCCTTGGTTTCTTGGGAAGATCGGGGTCATCCTTTGGATCAACTTCATGGTTTCTCTTCTTGTTCTCCTCTGCTCGATGAGGAGACCTAGATCTCTCTCTAGTTCGGTTGTTGTTTCTTCTTTCGCCTCCCCGATCAACGTATTTTGCTAGCTTTCATCGTCGGATGAGTGTTTCAATCTCATTCTGAAGAGCTATGCAATTTTTGGTCATATGGCCATGATCCTTGTGGAACTCGTAATATTTTTCCCTATTTCTCGTATCAAGGTCTGCCTTCATTTTCTTTGGCCAGTTTAACTCCTTGATGTTCTTAATTTCTTCCAGGACGTGGTTGATAATTACCTTCAAAGGTGTGTAATTATCAAATTTCCTCAAGACCTCCCATGACGACCTATTTTTGGATTGTTTGTCACCACCATTGTTCTTATGTTCTTTCTTCTTAGCTTTATCACCTTCCACCTTGATTTCTTTGGCGTCCATATTCTTCTTCGCAGACATAGCCTCCTCGGCATTCATAATCTTGGACGCTTTTCCCATCAGATTCGACATGGTTCGAGGTGGATCTTTGGCCAAAGTGTAGTACAACTTGTTTGGCAACAGTCCACTCATCAAAGCAGTAATCGCTGTCTTCTCTTCATAATCAATGACTTCGAGTTTCTCGTTATTAAAACGAGTTATATAATCTCTGGTACTCTCACCAGCATTTTATCTAGCACTTAACAAATGAGCTACTCGTTTCACTGGCTTTGCTCCAAAGCAGAAATTCCCAATGAATAGCTCGGATAGTTGAAGAAAAGTTGAAATCTTACCCCAAGGAAGACTATTATACCATATTTGAGCAGATCCAGTAAGTGTTCCCGAGAATGCTCTACATCTCATCTCATCTGGGACAGCATAGATGTCGGATGCAGCTTGGTATTGTTCTATATGAAAGACAGGGTCAGTCTTTCCATCATACTTGGGAGTCACGACAGGTGCTTTGAACTTTGATGGTGTTGGGAAATCAACAATGTCCTGGACAAAAGGTGTTCCTCGAACAAAGGTTCGTTGTAGAGGATTCTTGGCTTTAGCCATTTCCCCTAATCTATCCTCTAGCCTCTGAATAGATCCTTTCCATGCATCATTTCCTTCCTCGGGCCTATTGGTTCGAGCAACTGATCGCGTTGAAGTGGCTTCCTGGGATTTATCTTGACGAGCAGCTGGTCGATCATAGGATCTATCTTGACGAGCAGTTGGTCGCGACTGGGCAGATCCTTCCCTTAAATCTAATGGTCGTCGAAAGCTACTCGACGCTGCATTAAGAGGACTTTTGTTCCTCCTAGGGCCTAATCGGTCGAAAGGATAAACCCTACTTAATCTTTCCAACGCGTTGGTCCTTTCTGGGGAGAGGGTGACACGTTGTTCAGTATCCGTGGCTCGCACCGCCGAAGTTCGCCCAGGTTGATAAGAGAAATCATCAGATTCCTCATTGCGATGTGAGTTAGTACGCCTAGTACGCGAAAAAGGTGCACGGGTATTTCTTTGAATGCTTCGTGGTTCGGAATGGGCTGATGCACTGCCATGGAGGGTTTGGATGAGTTGTCGCATTGTTTCTTGCATGACGGTCTGGCCTTGAGTCAGATTTGCCATTATTCCAATCAGATCTGGAATAATTGGTGGAGCAGATGGATTTGGAGGGGTCCCATCGTTTCGATTGCTGGATTCAGGAATATCCGCCATTGGTAATGAATTATTTTTGATGAAAAACGATATTAGCAGTCGTTTCCCACAGACGGCGTCATTCTGTTGATATAAACAATCACTACATCAAAAACAGTAATTTGGCACACCCTGATGTTAAAAATCTGGCACAGTTTTAAACAGTGCCAGATTCTGGCACGGTTTAAGAACAATCTGGCACACTTTAAAACAGTGCCAAAATTTGGCACTGTTTTAAAGTGTGCCAAAATTGAGTACACTTTATTAAAATATAAAAGACCCAAAAAAAATTATTATGTTTAGTTTACCTCTTCTCTTTCCGCTCTCATCTTTCAATCTCCCGCTCCCCGACTCTCTCCCTCCCCTCACCCGCTTACCATCTCCAGCCGGTCTGTACCTACAGCCGCCGCCGCCGCCGCCTATTGGTAATCTCCCCCACCCCCCCTCCTCCCCCACTACTGGTCGCCTCTCATTTATCTACCCCTCCCACGCTACCTCCCTCTCCGGTTGCTACCACTTCCTTCCAATCTACGAAATCCAAGGCTTCCTCCACCGTATCTGCACCGGTCACCACCAGGTATGAAATCCCACGCTCGAAAATTCCACACACCTGATGTTTGAGATGTTAACTATTTGTATTAACATCAGGTGAAAAATTGTAAGATTCTTATGTCTACATAGTTCAATTTCCATACTTCATCACTAATTACTCCTCTTTTTCCTTTGTTGATCAGAAAATTAGGGCTTCATTTTTTTTGCCCAATCTTCCTCTTGATCTGAAAATATAGATATTGTGTCTGCAGTCCTGTTTTTACAAAAAAAATTGGGTGCGATCCCATCATGTTTTTTTGTTGTCTTCGATCCCAATTTTTAAGCTGTTGCATTATTGTCTAACTTGTAACTGCTCCACATATCATGGGTCTCAGAATTTGGCAGTGTCATTTTTGTCAAAATGACATTGCCATATCCCCCACGATCTTGTTAACTTCTCCTACATGGGACTATTATCAAAACTGAAAATACCTGGGATCGGCACCTAACAGATCTCAGATTCTAGGACTAAATGCCTCATCTCCCCTGAAAATATGGGATGATTTAGGGCATCATTTTGATTTCGATTAAGATCTATTTCGAATTTTAGATTTGTTTACATGTGATGATTCTGATTTTAATTTTTGGGGTTTCTTATTTATTTTTTCTTTGTAGGTGACCTAATTTAAGTCATTATTTCCCACAGAGGTATATGAGTTTAGTTTTATTTGTGTCATTATTTTTATAATGCATGTGATTGATGTTAAATAATGTGTATATGCATATGTGTACCACTTTTTAAATAATGTGTATTATTTTGTTTTATTCCGAAAGCAGGCCAATGAACACTGCCTTTATTGATACACCATATACTTGGTTTCTTAAATTAGCTAAAGCTTGATGGTCTATGAATCACATTTACTCTCTGAAATATGATGGAGTTTTAATTAAATGACTCTGCTCAGTTTGAAGATTATTGTAAACCATTTTGCCTCTCTCTATACTCTCCTAAAATTAGAGGATTAATACCAATTTATTTGTTAGTGTAATTATACCAATGGCGTCTTCTCTTGAAAATGAGATGTTAGTTGCCAACATGAATGGTAGAATGTTGAATGAAATGGGATTAGATTGTGTAGTAATCCTATTGTTCTTGGCAACAATATTGGTTGTTTTCATGAATTTCAGATGAATATGGCAAAACACCAGTTGTTGAAGGATCTACAGGAATAGGCGAATCTATGGAGGTGGTCATGTTGATCCTAACAGGGGTCGAAGATTCGAGATATATGACATGGATACGAAATATTACACGAGATTATTTCAAAGATCGTATATTTGCTAAGGCTGATTTGAGGTTTGCTTTAATCTTCAAAGATCGTATATTAGCATTTTTTTTTACTTTTCGCATTTTGTCTTCACACTTACAAAATGAGTAAGGCCTGTTAATTCTAACATAATAAAATTCTTATTTCAAATTCAATTTCCCATCTTCAGTAACTGACCACTACTTTTATACAATTCATGAGACTTAATGTGCCATTTGGGGAAATATTATTAATTGTTACTAAAGGCATGTATGGTTCTTGGAAGTCACTTATTCATTTGTCTTCGTTTAGTCATAATCTATGGGGTGTATTCAAATAGGGGATTCCCATAGATTGGTTTCATTTCCAGGCTCCAATCCAATACCCTCAGGTGTCCCATGGAGCACTCGCGAAACGCTTGATTCATCGAGCACTGCCTCCGCCTGAGCTAGGTGGAATGTAGCGCATGTGACTTGCTTGTAAATGTTGAGCAAGTGGTACTTTGTTTACGCAGAGGATAGCGAGTGGACTTAAGCCTCTTCTACATAAACACTTTAGATTGTTTGGACATAACTAAATCGGTAAGTGCACTAGTAAGGAAGAATGTTACAATTAACATAGACAATAATGCTTGGAGGTCTCAAATTTTACTTGGATGTATACCTTAGAGAAAGACATACTAGTTTGTGATGTATGAATCCCAAGTATAACTGAATGACAAAGCATAATACATATCGCTGACTTCAAGTAATTGGAACAAAGATTTATGCACTGGATTGTTGGGCACTGTTAATTGCTCGAGGCATTTGCTACCTTTATTGCACTAGATATACATTATTCACATACATATGCTTTTAAATTATTCTGTTGCTTTCATTTTGGCCATACTGTGTACCAACTCATGAAGGCAGACAAAAGTGCGAAAATTTATTATTCATGTAATTTATCATGCTATTTTCTTATTCGAGTATTGATGCTTATCTATTCTTAGTTATTTTTTTTCTTGATATTGCAGGCAGAGCTGAAGTGTGGTGTCCAATGATGGAGTAGTTCTTCTCTGAATATCTGAAGAGAGAAAATTCTAAGAAGAAGTAGGTCAGTTGGTTGAAAATTCTACTGCCCCTCCCTCTCTACCTCCCTCCCTCCTTCCCTCGCTGCCTCCCTCTCTGCCTCCCTCCCTCGCTGCCTCCATCAGGTCATATATGCATATATGGTGCATATATGCAAGCATATATGCTGCATATATGCACATATATGCATATATCTGCATCTTTGCTGCATATATGCACATATATGCATATATCTGCATCATATGCAGCATATATGCTTGCATATATGCACATATATGCATATATCTGCATATATGGTGCATATATGATTGCATATATGGGTGGGGAGTGGGGTCGGTTGAATTTGACAAATCTAAGAAGAAGCAGGTCAGTTGGTTGAAAATTCTACTGCCCCTCCCTCCCTCCCTCCCTCGCTGCCTCCCTCTCTGCCTCCCTCCCTCGCTGCATCCATCAGGTTATATATGCATATATGAATATATCTGCATAAATGCACATATATGCATATATCTGCATATATGGTGCATATATGATTGCATATATGGGTGGGGAGTGGGGTGGGTTGAATTTGACAATTAGCTTTTCTCTTAGATCACGGAGAAGATTCACAAACTTAAATCAAAAGTAAAACGTAATAAATATACATCGAACACATGTGCTTGGTTTGTGGCCTTTCTCAATTACTTACTCATTTTCACTAATTCTTCATGTATGCCAAAATTGAAAAACTTGTAAATAAAACAAAAAACCAAGAACATTTCACAAGTTAGAAAATTAAGTCACATGTTGTAAAATGACTACTTTCCCTACATAATGGTTAATATATCTTTTTAAAATATAATTTTGGTATTGCAGGACCTCTTTGTGTTGGGACTGATACAACATCAGCACACTGGTGAAAGCCAAAGCGGAACTCGAAGAAGTGATTGGAAAAGGGAAGATCTCAAGTTGTTTGCACAAATACGCAAGGATCAAGAATGAGGGAGCTTATTCGGAGGATCTCAAGTTGCGAATAAATTTGGTAAGTATTTTGTATTGATGATAGAAGATTTTATAATGTAGTGCACCTTTACCAAAGTAAATTCTTCATTTAGTTGTGTGCGCGTGTGTGTTGTGTAAGATGTGTGTCTTAAGGCCTTAATAAGTGGTTGACATGGAGGAAGGGGCTATATATGGATTTATATACTATTTTTAGATGTTAAATCGGTGGAAGGAATTTATTGGTGGTTTAGCTGCGGCTTTTGTGCTTGTTGTTGTTGTTGGGCTTATGTTAATATTAAAATAAGTTGGATTTCATGAATAAACAAAGGAAACTCTGTCGAAATTTTATGAAATAAGTAAGTGTTCTAAATTGATTAAGGCTAGCATACAACATTTGAAAATTGAACATTGGTTGAATGAAAATGTAAAACAACTAATAAACATACCAGAATGAGACACGCGTAGTCACGAACACCTCGCA
The DNA here is from genome assembly GCA_949130495.1 of Sambucus nigra. Classification (NCBI taxonomy): domain Eukaryota; kingdom Viridiplantae; phylum Streptophyta; class Magnoliopsida; order Dipsacales; family Adoxaceae; genus Sambucus; species Sambucus nigra. Next base: position 594,390,255 of record OX422208.1, read on the forward strand.
TGGGTCTCCTGGTTTGTGAATATGACGATAATTTGCAAAAATTGGTACTTAAACTTAAAAACAAGCCGTAAAAGGGGGAAAACCCAAACCACCACCCAAACGACCTCGTAGAGAGCACGAACACCTCGTACGGGACCAATGTAACTTGTAGGAACTGACCGCGTAGTCCCGGGTCTCCCGGTTTGTGAATATGACGATAATTTACAAAAATCACACTTAGTTAAAAAACATACCGTCAAAGGGTGAAAACCCAAACCAACCCCCAAACAACCCCGTAGGAGGCAAGAACACCTCGCACGGGACCAATGTAACTTGTAGGAACTGATCGCGTAGTCCTGGTTCTCCCGGTTTAAGAGTATGACGATAATTTGCAAAAATCATCACTTAAACTTAAAAACAAGCCGTTAAAGGTTGAAAACCCAAACCACCCCCCAAACGACCCCATAGGGGGCACGAACACCTCGCACGGGACCAATGTAACTTGTAAGAACTGACCGCGTAGTCCCGGGTCTCCCGGTTTGTGAATATGACGATAATTTACAAAAATCACACTTAGTTAAAAACATGTCGTCAAAGGGTGAAAACCCAAACGACCCTGTAGGAGGCACGAACACCTCGCACGGGACCAATGTAACTTGTAGGAACTGATCGCGTAGTCCCGGGTCTCTCTGTTTGAAAGTATGACGATAATTTGCAAAAATCATCACTTAAACTTAAAAACAAGACGTTAAAAGGTGAAAACCCAAACCACCCCCCAAACGACCCCGTAGGGGGCACGAACACCTCGCACGGGACCAATGTAACTTGTAGGAACTGACCGCATAGTCCCGGGTCTCCCGGTTTGTGAATATGACGATAATTTGCAAAAATCAGCACTTAAACTTAAAAATAAGCCGTTAAACGGTGAAAACCTAAACCACCCCCCAAACGACCCCGTAGGGGGCACGAACACCTCGCACGGGACCAATGTAACTTGTAGGAACTGACAGCGTAGTCCCGGGTCTCCCGGTCTATGAGTATGACGATAATTTGCAAAAATCAGCACTTAAACTTAAAAACAAGCCGTTAAAGGGTGAAAACCCAAACCACCCCCCAAACGACCCCGTAGGGGGCACGAACACCTCGCACGGGACCAATGTAACTTGTAGGAACTGACCGCGTAGTCCCGGGTCTCCCGGTTTGTGAATATGACGATAATTTGCAAAAATCAACACTTAAACTTAAAAACAAGCCGTTAAAGGGTGAAAACCCAAACCACCCCCCAAACGACCCCGTTGGGGACACGAACACATCGTACGGGACCAATGTAACTTGTAGGAACTGACCGCGTAGTCCCGGGTCTCCCGGTTCGTGGATATGATGATAATTTACAAAAATCACACGTAGTTAAAAATAAGCCGTCAAAGGGTGAAAACGCAAACGACCCCGCAAACGACCCCGTAGGAGGCACGAACACCTCACACGGGACGAATGTAACTTGTAGGAACTGACCGCGTAGTGTCGGGTCTCCCGGTTTGAGAGTATGACGATAATTTTCAAAAATCAGCACTTAAACTTAAAAACAAGCCGTTAAAGGGTGAAAACCCAAACCACCCCCCAAACGACCCCGTTAGGGACACGAACACTTCGTACGGGACCAATGTAACTTGTAGGAACTAACCGCGTAGTCCCGGGTCTCCCAGTTCGTGAATATGATGATAATTTACAAAAATCACATGTAGTTAAAAATAAGCCGTCAAAGGGTGAAAACCCAAACGACCCCGTAGGAGGCACGAACACCTCGCACGGGACCAATGTAACTTGTAGGAACTGACCGCGTAGTCTCGGGTCTCCCGGCTTGAGAGTATGACGATAATTTGCAAAAATCAGCACTTAAACTTAAAAACAAGCCGTTAAAGAGTGAAAACCCAAACCACCCCCCAAACGACCCCTAGGGGGCATGAACACCTCGCACGGGACCAATGTAACTTGTAGGAACTGGCCGCGTAGTCCCGGGTCTCCCGGTTTGTGAATATGATGATAATTTGCAAAAATTAGCACTTAAACTTAAAAACAAGCCGTCAAAGAGTGAAAACCCAAACGACCCCGTAGGGGGCACGAACACCTCGCACGGGACCAATGTAACTTGTAGGAACTGACCGCGTAGTCCCGGGTCTCCCGGTCTATGAGTATGACGATAATTTGCAAAAATCAGTACTTAAACTTAAAAATAAGCCGTTAAAGGGTGAATACCCAAACCACCTCCCAAACGACCCCGTAGGGGGCACGAACACCTCGCACGGGACCAATGTAACTTGTAGGAACTGACCGCGTACTCCCGGGTTTCCCGGTTTGTGAATATGACGATAATTTGCAAAAATCAGTACTTAAACTTAAAAACAAGCCGTTAAAGGGGGCAAACCCAAACCACCCCCCAAACCACCCCGTAGGAGGCACGAACACCTCGCACGGGACCAATGTAACTTGTAGGAACTGACCGCATAGTCTCGGGTCTCCCGATTTGAGAGTATGACGATAATTTGCAAAAATCAATACTTAAAACTTAAAAACAAGCCGTTAAAGGGTGAAAACCCAAACCACCCCCCAAACGACCCCGTAGGGGGCACGAATATCTCGCACGGGACCAATGTAACTTGTAGGAACTGATCGCGTAGTCCCGGATTTCCCGGTTTGTGAATATAACGATAATTTGCAAAAATCACACTCAGTTAAAAACAAGCCGTCAAAGGGTGAAAACCCAAACCACCCCCCAAACGACCCCGTAGGAGGCACAAACTCCTCGCACGGGACCAATGTAACTTGTAGGAACTGATCGCGTAGTCCCGGGTCTCCCGGTTTGATAGTATGACGATAATTTGCAAAAATCAACACTTAAACTTAAAAACAAGCCGCTAAAGGGTGAAAACCCAGACCACCCCCCAAACGACCCCGTAAGGGGCACGAACTCCTCGCACGGGAACAATGTAACTTGTAGGAACTGGCCGCGTAGTACCGGGTCTCCCGGTTTGTGAATATGACGATAATTTGCAAAACTCAACACTTAAAACTTAAAAACAAGACGTTAAAGGGTGAAAACCCAAAACACCCTCCAAACGACCCCGTTGGGGACACGAACACTTCGTACGGGACCAATGTAACTTGTAGGAACTGACCGCGTAGTCCCAGGTCTCTCGGTTTGTGAATATGATGATAATTTACAAAAATCAACACTTAAAACTTAAAAACAAGCCGTTAAAGGGTGAAAACCCAAACCACCCCCAAACGACCCCGTAGGGGGCACGAACTCCTCGCACGGGAACAATGTAACTTGTAGGAACTGGCCGCGTAGTCCCGGGTCTCCCGGTCTGTGAATATGATGATAATTTGCAAAAATCAACACTTAAAACTTAAAAACAAGCAGTTAAAGGGTGAAAACCCAAAACACCTCCCAAACGACCCCGTTGGGGACACGAACACTTCGTAGGGGACCAATGTAACTTGTAGGAACTGATCGCGTAGTCCCGGGTCTCCCGGTTCGTGAATATGATGATAATTTACAAAAAATAAACACTTAAAACTTAAAAACAAGCCGTTAAAGGGTGAAAACCCAACCCCCCCCCCAAACGACCCCGTAGGGGGCACGAACACCTCGCACGGGACCAATGTAACTTGTAGGAACTGACCGCGTAGTCCCGGGTCTCCCGGTTTGTGAATATGATGATAATTTGCAAAAATCAGTACTTAAACTTAAAAACAAGCCGTTAAAGGGTGAAAACCCAAACCACCACCCAAACGACCCCGTAGGTGGCACGAACGCCTCGCACTGGACCAATGTAGCTTGTAGGAACTGACCGTGTAGTCCCGGGTCTCCCGGTTTGTGAATATGACGATAATTTGCAAAAATCACACATAGTTAAAAACAAGCCGTCAAAGGGTGAAAACCCAAACCACCCCCCAAACAACCCCGTAGGAGGTACAAACACCTCGCACGGGACCAATGTAACTTGTAGGAACTGATCGCGTAGTCGCGGGTCTCCCGGTTTGTGAATATGACGATAATTTGCAAAAATCAGTACTTAAACTTAAAAACAAGTCGTCAAAGGGTGAAAACCCAAACCACCCCCCAAACGACCCCGTAGGAGGCACGAACACCTCTCACGGGACCAATGTAACTTGTAGGAAGTGACCGCGTAGTCTCGGGTCTCCCGGTGTGTGAGTATGACGATAATTTGCAAAAATCAACACTTAAACTTAAAAACAAGTCGTTAAAGGGTGAAAACCCAAACCACCCCCCAAATGACACCGTAGGGGGCACGAACACCTCGCACGGGACCAATGTAACTTGTAGGAACTGACCACGTAGTCCCGGGTCTCCCGGTTTGATAGTATGACGATAATTTGCAAAAATCAGTACTTAAACTTAAAAATAAGCCGTTAAAGGGTGAAAACCCAAACCACCCCCCAAACGACCCCGTAGGGGGCACGAACGCCTCGCACGGGACCAATGTAACTTGTAGGAACTGACCGTGTAGTCCCGGGTCTCCCGGTTTGTGAATATGACGATAATTTGCAAAAATCACACTTAGTTAAAAACAAGCTGTCAAAGGGTGAAAACCCAAACCACCCCCCAAACGACCCCGTAAGAGGTACAAACACCTCGCACGGGACCAATGTAACTTGTAGGAACTGACCGCGTAGTCGCGGGTCTCCCGGTTTGTGGATATGACGATAATTTGCAAAAATCAGTACTTAAACTTAAAAACAAGTCGTCAAAGGGTGAAAACCCAAACCACCCCCCAAACGACCCCGTAGGAGGCACGAACACCTCGCACGGGACCAATGTAACTTGTAGGAACTGACCGCGGAGTCTCGGGTCTCCCGGTTTCAGAGTATGACGATAATTTGCAAAAATCAACACTTAAACTTAAAAACAAGCCGTTAAAGGGTGAAAACCCAAACCACCCCCAAACGACCCCGTAGGGGGCACGAACACCTCGCACGGGACCAATGTAACTTGTAGGAACTGATCGCGTAGTCCCGGGTCTCTCGGTTTGTGAATATAACGATAATTTGCAAAAATCACACTTAGTTAAAAACAAGCCGTCAAAGGGTGAAAACCCAAACCACCCCCCAAATGACCCCGTAGGAGGCACAAACACCTCGCACGGGACCAATGTAACTTGTAGGAACTGATCGCGTAGTCCCGGGTCTCCCGGTTTGATAGTATGACGATAATTTGCAAAAATTAGCACTTAAACTTAAAAACAAGCCGCTAAAGGGTGAAAACCAAAACCACCCCCCAAACGACCCCGTAGGGGGCACGAACTCCTCACACGGAAACAATGTAACTTGTAGGAACTGGTCGCGTAGTCCCGGGTCTCCCGGTTTGTGAATATGATGATAATTTGAAAAAATCAACACTTAAAACTTAAAAACAAGCCGTTAAATGGTGAAAACCCAAACGACCCCGTTGGGGACACGAACACTTCGTACGGGACCAATGTAACTTGTAGGAACTGATCGCGTAGTCCCGGGTCTCCCGGTTCGTGAATATGATGATAATTTACAAAAATCACAGTTAGTTTAAAACAAGCCGTCAAAGGGTGAAAACCCAAACCACCCGCCAAACGACCCCGTAGGAGGCACGAACACCTCGCACAGGACCAATGTAACTTGTAGGAACTGACCGCGTAGTCTCGGGTCTCCCGTTTGAGAGTATGACGATAATTTGTAAAAATCAGCACTTAAACTTAAAAACAAGCCGTTAAAGGGTGAAAACCCAAACCACCCCCCAAACGACCCCGTAGGGGGCACGAACACCTCGCACGGGACCAATGTAACTTGTAAGAACTGACCGCGTAGTCCCGGGTCTCCCGGTTTGTGAATATGACGATAATTTGCAAAAATCGGTACTTAAACTTAAAAACAAGCCGTTAAAGGGGGAAAACCCAAACCACCCCCCAAACGACCCCGTAGGGGGCACGAACACCTCGCACGGGACCAATGTAACTTGTAGGAACTGACCGCGTAGTCCCGGGTCTCTCGGTTTGTGAATATGACGATAATTTGCAAAAATCACACTTAATTAAAAACATGCCGTCAAAGGGTGAAAATCCAAACCAACCCCCAAATGACCCCGTAGGAGGCACGAACACCTCGCACGGGACCAATGTAACTTGTAGGAACTGATCGCGTAGTCCTGGGTCTCTCGGTTTGAGAGTATGACGATAATTTGCAAAAATCATCACTTAAACTTAAAAACATGCCGTTAAAGGGTGAAAACCCAAACCATTCCCAAAAGACCCTGTTGGTGGCACGAACACCTCGCACGGGACCAATGTAACTTGTAGGAACTGACCGCGTAGTCCCGGGTCTCCCGGTTTGTGAATATGACGATAATTTCCATTCATATATGTAATTTTTTTGTTTTGAGTATTTTTTTTTTTTTTGTAAATTATTGGGTTACTAATATCGTATCTTTTTTGTATTCTATTTTTTTTGCAGGATAACAGTATATCGTTGGCTTTTATTCGCGTGGAACACAAAGAACTCAATGGTTTACAACAAGGGATTTATTAATGGATCCATTTTTTTGTGTCATGACCGTACGGTCTTTTGTTGTTTTATTATTGACTTTTATGGCCATGAGGGCTTTTGTAAGTTAATTGTTATATTTTGTGGCCGTGCGGGCTTTCTGTAGGCAGGTTTTGTATTAACAGGTTTTAGAATGTCCAGAAAATAGAGGAAACTCTGCCCAATTTTTTTTGGGCCTGTGAGCAATTAAAGACTTGTAATATTTTGAAGTTTGTATGTACATTAGTTTATTAGTAACGCGCAATATTATTAATTTGTGAATTTTGTGTGCTTTCAAATATTTTTTTTTAATTAAAAAATTGGCACAGTTCAAAACCGTGACAAAAGTGTATCATATTTTGGCACGATTTTAAACTGTGCTAATTTTTTTTTAAACTATGCTGAATCTGGCACAGTTAAAAACTGTGCCAAAAGTGTGCCAGAAATATCAAATTCTGGCACGGTTTAAAAGTGTGCCAGAAGTGTTCCTATTTTGCTGAATCTGGCACAGTTAAAAACTGTGCCAAAAGTGTGCCAGAAATATCAAATTCTGGCACGGTTTAAAAGTGTGCCAAAAGTGTTCCTGTTTGGCTGATTCTGGCACACTTTTAAACCGTGCCAGAAAAATATTCCCATTTTGGAACACCTGATTCTGGCACAGTTCAAAACCGTGCCAGATTTGATCTGGCACGCTTTTGAACTGTGCCAGAATCCTGTTTTTGGTGTAGTGAATTAGATCACTCTAATAATTCAATCACAGATAAATAAATGAGACAAAGAATTTTAAAGTGGTTCAGCCTTATAAGAATGGCCTACGTCCACTGTTGCTTTATTGCTGAGTGTTTGGAAATTCTCGATTTGTGGATTCTATCAAGAAATTCCGCTCTGGATTTCAGGTCCAGGTCCCCTTTACAATGAGGATTGTAAAATGTATTTATAGCCCTGAGGTTGTCATGTGAAAGGGTAATACATTAAATGATATACATATGAAAGGATAATACATTTAATGCCCTCTTTGCGTGTGCGTCTGAATGATAAGCATTTAATGAATCAGTTGAACTGTTGGTATCCTACTTCGAGGTGCAGCTCGGACCGTCTGAGTTGCTCGGACCGCCTAAGATTATCGGTATTCAAGAGTTCCTTAGAGAGGCATTGTTCCTCGGAGCTTATGAGTTCCTCGGGGAACTAGTCTTCCTCATTGTAGTCTTGTTCCTCGGCGTGAGTGGGTTCCTCGGAAGTGTTTGTTATTGCCATGTAGATAGCCACGTGTCTTCATATGATTGGTCCATGTCAGTAGATTAATTTTGGTATCAACACTCACTATGATTGTAAAGCCTGCACTCACCTCACCTATAAAGATAATCCACTTATCCCACTATCTTCTCTCTCGTTTGATAGCCTATAAATAGCACACATTTTCCTCATGTGGATATCTTACAATACTTAACCTAACTTTTATGGTGTTCAATTCTAGAGAGAACTTCAGAGCTTGTACTTTATACTCTTTAATAGCGTATGCCAATGTAATTAGTAGATTGCTCGCACTTGTGGACATTGGAACCAAGTTGGTTCGAACCACATAAATTTAGTTCTTTTTCTTTCTCTCTTTAATCTCTAGTTTGTTCATATGTTTGTATCTCCGTAATTTAGTCTCTTATCTACTTATATTTTTTTATTAGTATATTAAGATAAGATAAATCATATACCAATTTCTAGTGATAACATTCATCTTCTACTTCAAAGAGAATTTTTTACTCTTGGAGTTTTGAATTTTTCCTCATATAACTTACTGTTTCGTGATTGTTTACCTTATTTTCACATTTAGATTAACTCGAATAAATTGAAGATAAAATTTGGTGTTATCTAACTGGTAAAATTTTGATCACGTAGACAAGATTGTCAATTGTTTTTACCTTAAATGAGGTAAATATAAATTTCATTGATGCGATAATTTTAGTTGGGTACTTTGAGAACACAACACTCTAAACTGGTATGGAAGTGGTTCCTCATTTAAATAGGTTTTAATCACATTGAGGTTGATCCCATGTGTCTTTTTAATTGAGTTAGGTTTATGTGAGAATATTAGGGACTTAATCGGTGCATGTAATATGCATGAATTCAATGAACTTCTAGCACCGAACGATTTTCGAATCACTCAATTGAAATTAAAAGGGTTTATGTCAATAGTGATAGTGATGAAGAAGAAGAGATCTACATACCACTTATGAAAATCTTGTTTTGAAATAAAAAAAAAATCTAAATTCAAATTTAAAACTTATTACGAAAGTAAAAGTTTTGGTAAAAGAAAAGCCTTTGAAGAACAACGGAGATCGTGCGTCTTCTGCGTTTTAATTTCAGAAAGGTTATTTACTTGAGAAAATCAAAACCCTTGAAAATGATGAAACCAACATTTGGAATCAGTTCATACTTGTATAAGAAAAATAATTTTTTCAACTTATAAAAGCTCATGGACATTTTCATTACCCTAGAATTAAATCCCTTGAATTAAGATTTAATGACTTTTAAGAATATATTAGTGAGCTTGTTGAAGATAGGAAGTTACCTTTAATTGAAGATGAATGTGTGTCCATATTGATAAAAGAATGAGATGATAGGATCGTTTCTTTGGACACTTTAATTGAGAAATTTTGAAGCAGTGAAGAATCCAATGCCAAGCCTTTGAAAAATATTATAATAACTATTAATGGCTTGGATTCTAGCAAAAAAGGAAATTCTAATGGAGTTTCATTTCATGGAAATTGTTTACCATTAAATGAACACTTTTTTTCAAACATATTTATAAATGTTTTCCAAACATAAAGTAATATGGTAATGTGAATCATTTGAAGGAGAAGTTTACTATTAGTCCATAATTTTCAATGATAGCTTTTGACATTCAATGACATGTTTCTAGACATAAACTACGTAAGTGTACTCGTTGCTATAAAGTAGCTAATATTAGAAACTTTTTATATTTACTGAATCCAAATTTTAATCAAGTAATACTACTAAGAATAGAATTTTTTAATATAATCGAGATGGTTTGCAAGGAAAACATGCTCGTCATGTTCACAAAAAGAAAGACAAAGGAATTCAAAACGTTTTCATTGTCTAACCTAAACCCATATTGCATCACGTAAATCAAGTATGGATTAGGAAGTATAGTATGAATATGATAGATGTAGAGAGTTTATGGGATTATAAGTTGGTTCCCTCAACCTTTAGTAGATACATTAGTTTCGGGATGCGCCTAGGATACTGAGAATGCATATTGTGTTCCTTTTCTCATCCTATTTTTGTTTTGTGTTTATTCATTGCGTATTTGTTTTTAGGTAAAGGTATTGATCATGTGATTGTAAGATAATTGCCTCATAATGCTAGATTAATGCAAGAACTCTTATATATGATATTTGAATTTCAATTTAGTTTACGTTTAGATACTCTCAAAATGGAAATAATAATGATTTAAAGTGTTAAAACTCTTAAGATCAATCAATATGGAGTATATATATTATAATATCAAGGCACCTAGCACCACATAAAATTTCTGATTATTATTCGATCAAAATATTAAAACAAATAAATTTGATTTGTGCTTCATGGTTTTCGAAATGGTTATGACTTGAAAAAAGGAGTGTAATTTTTATGCCTTGTGAATGTAAGCTTGTAAGGATAAAATTTCCAATTGAGTTATGGTTTTGACGTATTCTCGGAACAAAACACGTTTGAGTCATTGGCCGTATTTTTATTGTCATGATCCCACACAGACAATGATGTGTTGAAGTTTAATTAAAGACATTGTGGCAAAGCTTCAAAGAATTATTTATGCGGAAGTTTAATTGGTGCAAGTTTATTCGTCTTCAAGTTCAATCGATGTCCGAGATCACTCAGGTATGAATGCTTAAATTTTATGGGACTCATAATTTAATTTTTATAAAGATAAGGGTGCTATTTTATTAAATAAATGTTTTATAAGGGTTTGAAATGTTTTACACTTTTTTTAAATCCGATAAGGACGGATTAGAGATAAGTTTTATTGGGACCCTAATTCGAGCGTCACTCAAACGACTTCAAGTGACATGCCACCGTTGTTCGAACGACATGGTCATCTCTTTCGAGTGATAGCTTTAGTCGTTCGATCGAGCTACCGCCTTAGTAAAAATATATATATGAATGTTTTCTTCAGATTTCGTAAATTTGCTTTCTGGAAAAAATTGTTTATGAACCAGTATGTTTTTGCACACAAGTTTTCTAATTTTTTCCAAAGTAAATGCATGCCTAGAGTTTCAAAGGTCCGAGTTATCATTAATATATGCTATAGTGATCTTTGTGGCACCATGAAGTTATTATACACTTGAACATTGTTGGTTTTTAGGTGAAGATTCGTTGGAGTCCGATTTCAACATCGTAGATGTTACATGCCATATCGGTGGACATTGATACATATGTGGATGCGTGTGTTGTGGATAGGTACCATGGAAGAAGGACTTTCAGTGTGAGCACTGTGAGAGGAGTGGTTGAAGATCATAAAAGCTTCAAGTCTCGTGGGGATCGAGTCATTGAGTAAGGATTGTGTCTGTTCATTGTAATTCCACATTCATAGTGATTGTCTGGCTTGGGACATTCGAGATTTTTTCCTGTTGTGGTTATCTCGTACATTAGGCGTTCTGAGTATTCTTTACTTTATTTTACTTGCTTTAGTCACTAGATGGATGTTTAGGATTAATCAAGATAAAATTTAGTTAAGTTAAAATTAGTTCACAACTTGGTGAAAATTAAAAATTGGAAAATGTTTTTTTCATGAAAAGAGAAATTGTTTTTGTCATCCTTAAAACACTTTCCATGTAAGAAATTAAAAGGGACCATAAAATTGGTATCAGAGCTAAACTCATAATTTTATTGTGTTTGATACCTTGTGTTTTTCGAGATGAATTTTGGAGGTTTTGAAAGTTTTCGTGCTCTTGTTTTTTTATGGCACAAATTATGCTTATTGGAAAATGCGAATCAGAAGTGTTTTTAAATCCATTGATGAGCGTGTTTGGTTAGCTATTGAAAAGGGTTGGACACCACCAGTCACACGGGAGGGTGAGGTTACTAGTTTGAAACCCGTTGAGTCATGGACTGATGCTGAACATAGGCTTGCACTTTATAACTCTAAAGGTTTGCACGTTATTTCCTCCCATGGGACACCAAAAGAGTATAATAGAATCATGACTTATGAAACTTCAAAAGAGGCTTGGGATACACTTGCACTTACTCATGAGGGCACTAGCACGGTTAGGGCATCTAAGTTAAAAAAAACCTCACTACAAATTTTGAGACGATTAAGATGTTAGATAGTGAGTAGTTTGTTGAGTTTTACGCTAGGTTGTGTAATATTGTCAACTCGTTATTTAACTTACAAGAGAGGATTCCTGATAATCATGTGATAAAGAAAATTTAGAGATCTTTACCAAGTAGGTTTGATGCAAAAGTGATTGTTTTAAAATCCTTAGGAATGCTTGATTCGACGAAACTTGAAGAGATTGTAGGTGACTTATAAACCTATAAACTCGATATGTCTACCTCCAAGCAAGAGCCAAGAAAGAAAAGGGCATTGCTTTGAAAGCGCAAAAGGAGGAAACCAAAGTTTCGGAGGATGATTCTGATTCCGATTTTGAGGATGTTACCTTGTTAGCTATAAATTCAAAAAAATTATTAAGTTTCAAAAGAAATCGAAAGATGCCAAAAAGTTTGAGAAATTCAAGAACAACAAGGTAGGGTCCACCCCTAAAGATAAGAGTTAGAAATTTAACAGGGTTAAGTGAGATAGGTGTTTTGGGTGTGAGGGGTATGGTCACAAAGCTCCGAGTGTCCCACTAGACTTTATAAAGAGGGCAAGAAATCTATAGCATATAGCGCTTCCTTAAGTGATAGTGAACCGGAAGAGGGAGAGAGTTCCCCCAGTGAGAGAAAGTTTGTTTTTTTCTTGGCATGTCATGTGAACGACGACGATAAATATTTCCATGAAGATTCTCATGTGCATGACACTTCTGAGGTCGTTGAATCCTATGTGAGTGAGGGAGAAGTTATTGAGGACGAGAAGGTTGATGTGAAATACTTTCAAGTTGCATTTAATGAGTTGTATGTCGAGGCAGTGAAAGTGAAAAAGGCAAACTCTAAATTATAAGCTAGGTTGAATAAGCGTGCCATAGAAAATAATGATACTTTGATGGAGGATCTTAGGGAACGGGAGAAGAATCTTAGGGAAAAGCTAGAGTACGTTGAGAAAGAGAGAGATAGTCTCCGTGGTTTGATGGAGACTTTGAAAAAGGAGTTGCTAGAGTTTGAGGAGTCTAGGCGTTTGCTTGAGTATAGGATTTGTGAGTTGGAAGAGAAGTTGAAAGACTCGAGTGAGGTTAAGTTTGACTTGGAATCTAGGTCAGAAAAGTTGGACAGGATGTTAGGAACCATCCAAGTTAAAAGTGACTTGGAATCTAGGTCGAAAAAGTTGGATAGGATGTTAGGCACCTATAGGTGTGGTATAGGCTATGACGATAGTGTTACCATTCCCAAAGCCAATGCCAACCATGTGACAGAGCCCACTAGGAACGTGAGGAAAGGTCGATATTTTGGTAATCATTCTCGTCGTCTTTACACTTGAACATATTGTGGTAGGAAAGGTCACCTTAGAAGTTTTTGCAATGACCTTAGGAATGCTCCTTGAAAGTTTAGTAATAAAGTTGTTTCGGTTCCCAAAACCCCCCACCCGTCATGTTACACCTACTTGGGTTAAGAAATCGGACTTAGTGGCTTTAGGACTAAAATTTCATGGTTCTCATTTTGTTGCACTTAATTCTTCCCATGCTACATCTAATGGATGATTGTGTAACCATGTTTTTCATACGCTAGCCTTTGCATCATGATTTATATCTTTCTAGTGTATGACATGTATATCATTGTGTATTATATTTTACATTTATTGAGTCTTATTGGAAAAATACAAAAATATTATTGGTTTATTAAATTTTGAGAAAATCCAAAAAGATTTTACATTTTATTTGAGTCAAAATATGTTGAAAAAACAAAACGATTTGCGGTTTGTTTTTTGTTTTTTGTTTTCGAGTTTGCATGTTTGATGTGGCATATTGGTGTTCTTGGACCCCCTTCCTTTGATTATCCATATGGCTAGGACATCTAGTCATAATTATTTATGCTTAGAATGATCTTAACCATTGTATTATGGGTTTGTTTCCAAGTTAATAAGCATTTTTATTCGACTTTGTATATATGTCATCTTTGCACACATGCACGAGTTTATTTAAATCTTTGACATCTCTTGCATATTCGAGTTTGGTGAGACGTTCTTATCGCAATTTTGTCATTTATGAGTAACTAAACATAAGGAAGAGGTGTGCTTGTAAGAACCATTTATCATGAAGATAATTATTGAAAGAAATTATGAGTGTTCATCGAAAAGGGGTACGAGAGTGTAAAATTGAGTCGCCACGAAAGCCACCATTTAAAAGATCCCGAAAAAATAAAGGCAACAAAAAGAATCATATGCCAAAACATGTTCCAAATTAGTTTATGTTCATTCAATAGAAAATATGATATATATTTGAGGGAGTTTGGATGGATAAATTAAACGGGTTTGCACCATGAATCCTAACGTTGAAAAATTGTGTCATGACGTTATTGTTTGTAGAATCGTCAATATTCCGGATTTGTGTGCATGTTTGATTGTTTAGTTCATTTAGCTCACACTTTAATTATCACATATGGCTCAAATAAAGTTTAATGATTTATCGCTATCAATTAGAGCTTCTTGATTGTTTCAATGTGCTGGAATTATCATTCACTTGTTTTAGTTCACTCCCATAGATTCCATGTTCATGTTCGAGCACATTGGTGCTATGTTAGCATGTAACTCACATTTGGTTATTTTGTGTACTTTAGTTTAGCTATTGTTTTGGCCCTGTTTTGCAGTTTTGAGCCCCTTACAGTTAGTTTTTTACGAATTTTTTTCACTGGGCAACACTGTTTAATCTTCTGAGCTGCAACTGGGATTTTGTTTGCTCGTTCGAGCGACATCTATATGTCACGCTAAGTTATCGTTCGAGAGACGTCGCTTTATCGTTCGAGCGGAAACTTTGTCTCATTCAAGCAACGTCTGGAATAATTATTTCCTTTTTGTTTCAATATCCTTCTACTTATGGTCATATTTTTTTGTATTGCTGAGTTGCTTCTAGAAAATTTGTTATATGCAGATTCATATTGATCACATTTTTTGCTGCATTGAGTTCGTTTCATCACACCTGTTTAGATTGATGAATTCATTTTGTGTGGTTACAATTTGTTAGCTACGGACTTGATATTCTTGATCATTTTTATCTGGTTGTTTGCATGATTATCTAGATATATTTCACTGATTTATCCCATTCTAGATATGTTTATGTTTTCACCGAGTTGTCTATTCGAGACAAAAATGGGAAAACATTTATATGATATAGGGGGAGATTTGTAGAGCATTGTGTTTATTTGTTGCACACATTTTTATCTACATTGGTATCTTGTTTATGTGCATATTTGATAACTGGATTTAAAAAGTTGTTTTGTTTCTAATTAGTATCATAATATTTTGCTCACATATTTCATTATGATTTATATCATTTGTTCCTCCATACTTCACGTGGTATTTGTCTGTTTCATGTGTGTAGGTATTCTTGAGATATTCGATATTTCAAAACTACATCATATTCAGACAGTTCATGCTTGTCGAACCATTATTCACCAGTCTTATCCTGTATTTTTTATTTTTGGGTTTATGGGATGGGATTTAAGGGGCATATGGCTTGCGACCTGGCTTAAGCATTTCATTGCTGGTTTTGTCCTAAAATAGTCAAAGGGGGAGATTTGTAAGGACAAAATTTCCAATTGAGTCCATTATATAATTTTGACTTATTCCCAGAACAAAACACTTTTGAGCTATAGGTCGTATTTTTATTGTCATGTTCCCACACGGACTATGACGTGTTCAAGTTTAATTGAAGACGTTGTGGCAAAGCTTCAAAGAATTATTTATGCTGAAGTTTATTTGGTGCAAGTTTATTCATCTTCAAGTTCAATCGATGTCCGAGATCACTCAGGTATAAATGCATAAATTTAATGGGACTCGAAATTTAATTTTTATAAGGCAAGGATGTTATTTTATTAAATAATGTTTTAAAATGTTTTATAAGTGTTTGAAATGTTTTACACTTCTTTAAACCCGATAAGGACGGATTAGAGAAGACTTTTATTTAGACTCTAATCTGTGCATCACTAAAACGACTTCAAGCGACAATCAATGTAGTTCAAGCGAGATTCCACTCTCGTTCGAACGACATGGTCATCTCGTTCGAGCAGCAACTTTTGTCATTCAAGCAAGATACCGCCATCGGAAAAATATATATATGCATGTTTCCTTCAAATTTCGTAAGTGTAGTTTCTGAAAAAAATTATTTACGAACTAGTACATTTCTGCACACAAGTTTTTAAGGTTTTCCAACGTAAATGCATTCTTAGAGTTTCAAAGATCCGAGTTATCATTAATATATGCTATAGTGATCTTTGTGTCACCAAGAACATTTGTTCTACACTTGAACATTGTTGGTTTTGCGATGAAGATTTGTTGGATTTTGATTTTAACATTATACACGTTATAAGCCATATCGGTGGACACCGAGACATAGGTGGATGCGTGTGTTGTGGACAGGTATCATGGAAGAAGGACTTTCAATATGGGCACTGTAAGAGGAGTGGTTGAAGATCAGAAGAGCGTTAAGTCTCATGGGGATATAGTCATTGAGTAAGACTTCTGTCTATTCATTATAATTCCATATTCATAGTGATTGTGTGGCTTGGGTCGTTCGAGGTTTGTTTCCGTTGTCGTTTTCCTCGTATATCAGGCGTTCCGAGTATTTTTTACTTTATTTTACATGCTTTAATCACTAGATGGATATTTAGGATTAATCAAGATAAAATTTGGTTAAGTTAAAATTATTTCACAACTTGTGAGAATTAGAAATTAGAAAAAGGGTTTTTTATAAAAAGTGGAATTATTTTTGTCATCCTTAAAACACTTTCCGCATAAGAAATTAAAAGGGACCATCAAAGCTTCATGGTTATAGTTGAAAACAAAAATTCAACATAATTCAAAATCCTGAGAGATTATGTATTTTTATGACTTGTGAATCGATTCGGAAAGAGAATCGATTCGGACCAAGGCTGAATCAATTTGGTTTCCCAGATTTGCACAATTTTTCCCCTTTTTGCTTAGAACTCGTGGGAAATGATTGGGTTGACCTTTGAATTAATTGTAAATATTAATGAGAGATATTTTATTTACCTGTAGGCTAACATTGGGTTTGAGGTTAGTCGCATGAGAGTTTATGACTAAAATTGATAAAGATTAATGGGTAATGAAAGCTTATTCGAATAATGATTTCTTGTCATGGAGATTTAGGGGAATGTAGTACCAAGACCAGTGGGCCCTAAGTGGGATACCTACTGAGTTATTAAGGGAAAATCGACAACCATTTGGGTATTGGTAAATAATCGGGATTATACGATCAGAAGTATTATGCTACGTAGAATATTTGGGAGTTACTATACTACGTATGGAATATATGATATAGGTTACGTGTATACCTATAATGATTATATATATATATATATATATATATATATATATATATATATATATATATATATATATATATATATGGGGGTGTATAACTATTGTTTTAATTATATGTGTAATCATACCTAAGCTACTTGCTATCGTGGAAGGTTTCGCACCGTGGACGGTCTTATTCTAATGATCCCAACTGGGGGAATATTGACTTGTACCTCAAGGCATAGAACTTAGGGATTGAGCACCACATGTGTGAATAAGTGTGTGATCGGTCATTTGGGTGCGTTAGGTATGAGTAGGTATGAGCGTATCCCAGAGGCTTATAACTATGTTCGCCTCCAATATTGTGTGATTTAAGTTATGGTTCGAGGGATATTATCCGAACCAGTGTCCTTATGTAGTACGTGATGTACCAGAACTTGATAGCAGAGTACACCTACATTGTAAGTCTCCACCTAGGGGTGTTGTATACATATATATATGATAAGAGTGACAAATGTGTATATACGTGTGATTAATCCTAATATGAGTGTATTAGTAGATAAGATAGATAATGATATCTAAATTAATCAATGAGCATGAGAACTAAATCATTTACTAGTAATTCCTAATGCACATAAAGAATTAAAAAGGTAGTATCATATGGTATGGGCAATATGGGTGGTCACTATAAATGATTAGATGCGAAGAGATGTAAGCCATACTAGTTAGGCATGTAGCATAACTAGGTGGGTTAGAGTAGAACGTTAGGCGTACATATTAGTTGAGGGTGAGGATCTCAAGTGAGGGAATGCGGTACTAACATGTATTTAATATCTTATCTTGATGCATTTTAAACACTTGTTAAATTTTTCAAACTATTTTACTTGGACTCTGACCTATTTCAAATCCGTTTGTAAAAACCAATTTTGGTGCCCAGCCACAGGGACGCCAGGCATAGAAGTTCCTACACTTGACGTGCTGCAGCTGTCGTGAAAGTTGTAGGACCTTGCTATTAGACGTCTCCATATTTATTCAGTTCTTAGTTATCCTTACTTATCTCAGTCGGGCATGTCGCCCATTCATAGTTGGTTACTATTTGTAGAGATTTTGTATTTCAAGTTATTACCGTTTATTTCCAGTATTAATTTAGACCTTACTTATGTATGACTGTATTTGGATTTTATCTGGAGTGTTATTCCAGACTCAGATAGTTAATTATATCGTTATCTCATTATTCATTGTTATGTTCATGGAAATGGTGAATAATATATTTATTCCGATTATATTTACTGCATGTTTATAATAAGGATTAAAATTTTGACACCGGGCCATTAGGGTATTAGTAAAATAAGTTGAACTTTAACAGTGATGCTAAGAATGACATCGTTAATGATTCATGTTTAATTTAATAATGGACTGATCACCCAGGATTAGAATAGGCGGGGTGTCACAAGCTCCTACTCTTTGACAATGAAGAAATTAAAAGATACCAACTACGATTTTCACCTCAAATCCCGATTTTATCTATAGGTAGGTGGTCATTATGAACACTCATTAAAAAACACTAATCTTAGACCAGGTAAAAATAAATCAATTTGACAAGTTCACATTGGTGTAGATTTTTATTCTAACCTCGTTAAGAGGTTTCCTATGAGTTATGAGATATCATAAACTAATGTCTACTCGATTTTAAATTAACTATGATGGCTCGGTTTATGCAAATGCTTGGTTAATTAGTGATTTTCTAGCCAAAGAAGGGTAATAAAATCTCCACATTATCTTTCACAAGGATTTTTACCTTAAGTAAATTTATGCAACGTGCTAATTTAAATGGGAAATTAAACTACGTAGGAGCATACAAAAATGTAACTCCAGCATGAACTTTTAACGGTCACTTGTTTATGACAGGTCAAAGTTTTAGCTGGCATCGATCGAGGGAACGTCGCCTATGTTTCAGTCTTCATCAAGAGTTCATTGTGCTCCGGGCAAGATTGCACAAGTTTTCTTCACGTTTGGTCACCATTGAACACTTTTCTGAATTTTTCTTCTTTTAATTCTTCTTTTTGTATTTATTTGAATATGCTACTGGGAAAAAAATAACTACACCAAACGTAAAGTATGACAAAAAAAATTAATAAAAAATTAAAAATAATACACACACGCAATAATGGTGTATTTAACACAAAACAAAAATAACTAGGCACACTTATGAAACAAATGTTTGATTTTGATTTTTTATATTCTAAAAATAGTAAAATTACTACTAAAAATAAAAATTAATTTTTTAAGGTTCCTTTTTTTAGGGGAACTACTTACTAAGATAATGATTCTAGATAATTTCATGAAAAAAATATTCTTATTCGATTTTTTTCAAATTTTTATATCTTTTTGTGATAAACTAGTGTTAAAACTACTCTTTACTTTAAAAAAAGGCTAAATCAGACCTTTTTCTAACTAAAAACACATAAATGTTAGCAACTGATTTTTTATTTTATTTTCATATTTTTTTTCTTTTTATAGTTTTATGAATTTTTTACTAACACAAAAGCAAACAGTAAAAAAAACTCGTCCTAAAGTGACAACTTTTTTTAAATTGAACAAATCCCAGGGAATGTCACCAAAATATTGTTCTCAAATTAAGAAAAAATTGTAAGTGCACGGGCTATTATGGAATAGCAAGTATAAGCACAGGTCCTACCCTCAAAGATTTGTCAATTTTTTCATTCAAAATAATTACGCTCGTCCAACTAGATGAAATGGGTTTAAAGTGGAGATGATATATTAAACTAAGCTAACAAAAATAAAAGTGTGAATATGAAAGATATAATCAAATGTGTGAGAAAACTAGGACGTTGTATCCATTTATTACATTAACTAACACTATGCAATAATGTAAACTCGTCATTCCCGATTTATAAATCAAATTATATCGATTCTTATAGCTTTTAATTCAAAAAATAACACGATTAAGTTCACAATAAAATTTAACGTCTCTAAATTTAGACGACTAAAATTCTTGTTCTCTTAGAAAGTTCACTTTTAAATTTTAAAGTATAGTCTTTAAGTATGGACTATCAATTAATTGGATAAAAGTATAACCCATCAAAAAGTACTCACACTAAAACTAAAAAATGATTTTTTCAAACGAATTCGAAGGTTTAAAACATACTCTCATATCGTTTTAAACGAATGTCAAATTTTTAATCCAATTTAAACAATTTTAGAAATAAATATGAATTTAAACTGCATATAGTCCTAGTAAAAATATTAAGCTAGAATCACTGGCGACAAAATAAAAGTGCAATAATGAATACTAATTTTCATTAATAAGTCAACTTACAAAATAATCGTGTCTTTCAATTGATTTTGAAAAACTTTCTCCCACAAAAGAATAATTCATAGCCCTTATTAAAAAAATATACTCTCAAAATAAAAGTACCAAAAGTCATCTCTAAAGTCTCTCCAAAATTTACTGTCTAAAATAATTAGCCAAAGGGTCCTATTTATAGGCTAAGGGGTGAGGTACTTGATTTAGGTCAAAACACCATTTTATTTTTTGTGTTTAGGTTTATAGTTATCCGAAAAACAACCATTAAAATTGAAAAAGCGGGTTTGTATGGATAGTCAGAATATTAGATTACGTATACATATGATCAAATTTTTAACTAAATTTTATCTTGAATAGAATTAGATGTGCATGCAAGATAAAGTCCAAATTAAATTCTTCAAACCACGTCATCAAACCAAACCAAGAAGAAGAAGAAATTAAGAAAAACTTCTTTTCGTACAAAACCTAGATTCCTGCACTGTAATAGACTATACGACTTACAAACTACTTAGATATCCATTAAGTATAGTTCACAGGTTTTCAAATCTTTAACAGACACAAAACAGTCTAGCACCGTCCACAAGAAGCAGTATTCCCTCAGTATCAACCGATCAGCCTCAGGATTCAAGATCTTTTCTTCTTCAATAGTAGAGCCTCGGCTCCACAAATCATCAGTAGAGTAAAACTCTACAAGGGTTTGATGTAACTTATGGAAGCTTGGGTTTTAAAAATCAACAAATCATTTAAGGGATGTATGATTTGGAAAAGAAAAGTGTTTTTAGAAAAACAAAGACAAAAAAAAAAAATTGGGGCAAAGATAGCAAATGATTTTCCTTAAAAGAGTTGTAAAAACTGACCAAAAGAATCTTTTTTAGAAGAAAACTTATTTTTCGAGGCGACAGTTTTGTTCTAATGAGGTAAGTCTCATTCGAACTAGATGCCTATTTTGTTCGATTGACATTAAAAAGATCTTCCAATGAAATATGCCCTGCAAAATAGAGACCATCTCGTTAGATGCTCATTAGAAGTGGGTTCAAACGAATTAAGCAATTCATTCCAATGAGATTTGAATCTCGTTCCAACGAACTTAAAAAAAACTATTTTCAAAATTTGTTTTATAAAAAGTGCCTCCTGTAACAAACATCCCAAAATAATATGATCAAGTAAAATCAAAATCACAAGTTCGTATACCTCCATAAAATGTTCGTTATGATTCCAACGACTTGAATCTCGGATACGATGTTCAGTCACTAATACATCTTCAAATGATATTGGAGGCACATTCGAATGTAGTGTTCGATTTGAAGCAACGATTTGTAGCGGTATACACCAAAATAACTAAGTTATAAGCAATTATGAAATTTGGCTCATACTAATCCCCCCCTTTGACTTTTCTAGTACAAAACAAAAATTGAAAACCAAATGACAATAAAATCCCTAAGAATGTATCCTAGTGTCCTCCCAAACCCAAAAATGGAATGACATTCAAATCTTTATCTTCAACTGAAATTCTTCATCTTGTATAGTCCATGATATCATCATCAAAGCGGAAAAAACCTACACACGTGAAACAAAATAATACCGTGACGCGTACGAGTTTAAATAAAAACAAACTCCTTCTCAATTTGTTCTCCCCCTTTGCTTGTAATAGATAAATGGTTAGAAACTAATCAGGAATATTAAGCATCAACCGAAGAAGCAAAGATATTATCACAAAGATAATCATTATGCACATGTGATGAAAATCTAAAGACGCACACTAACTATTTTTTCAAAATTTTTACAAAGTAAAAAATATAAAATGTACAAATACAACACATAATCGAATAACACTAAAATATCTTAATTGCGAAAGATAATGAAATCGTGTGAACACTATCCTGGGCAAATCAACAAAGGCATTCATAACATGGGTGCACGAAGTCATGGGATACTTTTAAAGAAAGAACTCATTTTTAATCTTAGGTGTAAAAATATTGAACTTAAATGAAATTGACTCGACTCATGAAACACGCCATGAATTAAAAATGATTCTCAAATCAATAATGTCAAACTGTTTAATGATTTTTAAGAGATTTCGTTGTCCAAACACATTGATCTTCTACTTTATAACAGCGTCACAATATCACATAGAAAAGAACTCACTCTCAATTTATTTTAAGATATCATAATGCTCATATATATCGAAGCATCAATGAAATAAAAATGACCTTGGCACTTCTATTTTTGTGTGTAGTTAATCTTTTAGGCTCTTTTTGTAACTGGTGGCTTTTAACGCGAAGAGGATTTGTGCTCTTTAGTAGCCCCCTTTCATTGCTTAATATATAACAGATTTTGTGAAAATATAATTCGGAACATTATTCCTACAATCACAACTTATCTCTATTTAGATTTGGTTCGTTATTAAGAACGATTGAGATGAGAACACCGTATTCAACATATGATAATAATCACAATGTTCAAAAAATTTGAATACAAATGCATCTAAAAGTAACATAGGAATATGGATGAAAGATATGAACGTGACAATCACCCTATACTAAATAAAGTTCTTGAACTCAATAAACAATACAAATACCCAAAGATTTCCTAAGATAATCGAATACAAATGCATCTAAAGGTTTCACGAAAATATCGTCTAATTGAAATCTAGTATTCTAAAAGCTCAAGGACATGACCTTCCCCTCAATGTGATCTCGAATAAAATTCTCACATATCCTAATGTCCTTTGTGTGGGAATGTTGGAATAGATTATGGGATATATGGATTTCACTCGTATTATCACATGAAATACTCATTGTGTCTTGAGAAATCCCATAATGTTCTAACATTTGCTTCAACTATAAGAGTTGTGTGCAATAACCCCCGAAAGCTATATACTCGACCTCCGTCGTGGAAAAAGAAATGGAGTTTTTCTTTTTTGCTTATCCATGAAACAATAGCACTCCTAAAGTAAAATCACCCACCCGAGGTGCTCCTACAATCATCAACATCCCCGTCCCAATCGGCATCCAAATAGGCGATCAAACGGTCATCGATATCAAAAAAATAGCAAACACCATAGTAAAAATGTCACTCACGTATTTGATGATATGTTTAAGAGCAAGAAAGTGTGACTCTTTCGGGTACGCTTAATAGTGTGCATAAACTCCAACACTAAAGTTAATATCTGGACGATTAGCGGTTAAGTAGATAAGACTACATATCATGATCCTATAAAGAGTTTTCTCCATATCCTTACCTAAAGTGTCTTTGCTAAGCTTAGTCAATGTACTCATAGGGGTGTGTGAGTGCTTAGTGAAATATAAACCAAACTTCTTCACTAGTGTTGATGTCTAAAATTGGTAGTGATTTATATGATTCCAATTTTATAATCACAAATAAAATAATGAGAGAAAAATAAATGAGATAAAAGAATTTTTAAGTGGCTTGGCTATAAGAAAAGTCTACGTTTACAGTGATTGTATTTGTTGTTGCTGATTACAGTAAAGTAGGTATTCTTGTTAGAAGAATGACCTTGTACTTTTACCACTTATTTTTTATTAAAGGAATACATTGTATTTATAGTGACTCGGAGATCAAGGATTGGAATGACTTTATACATTTAAGCAATTACACCCGTACATAATGAATGTGACTGTTGATAGCCTTGGGCACGTGTAGAATGACTCTTGGATGCTTTCCAAATGATGACTATTTATCAATGATGGTTTGTATTCTTTGGGTTGGTCATCTTGCTGATCGATTAACTATCTTTTGATTCGATCAAGTAACTGATGACTATCATTGTTGTCACGTAAGGGGACAAATATCCATTTCTAATTAGTCCACATAGATGGATAATTTTTCGCATCAACAGAAGTCCCAAATGCTTTATTCTTGATGTTTTGTTGAAAGGATGAAGTATGAGCTATTGAGAATTATTTAGCAATCTTTTGTGGTTTTAGTCGGCTACCGACTTATAGGACTAGTAAAAAATTTCCATCATTTGATCATGTGATGGCCATTTTTTGAATAATTTGAAATTTAGTGAACCGCCAAAGGTCACATCGATAAGTTTCTCATCTTTAGAGTTGTGCAACCTTCAGAACACCAATCATCTATACAGTTAATCATTACCTTCACTGTTTTCTATGCAAGCTATAAGAGACGAGATTTTGGTTGGTTTATGTACCACGAATGTTGAAATTTTCGAACTATTTTTCATCGCCAAGCTTTCGTCTTCAAATTTTTTTTGCATACATTTCCACTCTTGCTTCGGTCATTACTTTATCTGTAAGCTTTCTTATTCCCTTTCCTTTGACTTCTTTTTTTACTGTAATTAAGTTGTACATCGTTTATGGGGACTCTTTAGATGAATTTAGGCTGAAAATAAATTTCCCTGATTCGGTAGAATTAAAAATGCTTATTCTTCCAGTTGATGTTTTATCATTACCAGAGGTTCATTGGATCCCTTCGTTGTTTATAACTTAGTGTCATATTACCTTTCCCCCCACTTGCTTCTTCCTAGAGTTTTGTTAATATTTTTTTATCGTCCCTTTTAGGGTAGCCACCAATACATGGAGAATAGTAAATGGGATTTATAGGCTTAACCAGATATATAGAACCCATATTGGTATTCCTGAGTTGATGTTATGCTATAAGTAGGTTACTAGTGACAACACCTATTATTTGAAAACTAGATTTGCCAATATATCCATAGTGGTTAACTTATCGGATTCCAATAAGGACTACTATGACTATGGGGTAATAGCAAAGAACTAGCAACATACTCCTCTTCAAAGAGGATAAGTGTATGATGGGCCAAGGTGTCCCCAGAAGGGACATGGCATAGATTGCAGAACTTTTTTATTTTTATTTTTCAGCTGAGTAACTGTTTGATAACATGTCAACTAACTTTCTTGTCTTTTTTTCATGCAGAGGACAGCAAGAAAAAGTGTCCAAATGAAGGGGACATCAATCTTCAAGAGCTTAAATATATGTGGAGCATACATCAAAGATTTGGTGAAGAGCATCCTAGATCAGCCTCTTACCTGTTGCAATATATAAGCTTTATTACTTCTTTTGTTATTAGGTCAACTACTGCAGCACCTTCAATCCCCATTAATTTGGAAAAGGAACTGATTCCCACTTCTTCGACTGAGGAATCTCTTCGAGTTGATAAAGACCTTGTAAAATCCTCTTTATTTGCATCTTTGGATATTTTTGCAATCTCTAGTTCCCCACTAGCTGTCATGGGTACGAGAAAGCTTCCCAATTTGATGGTCTTCCACCACTAAGACTGCCAAAGTTGATGATACCCAGAAGTCAAAAGTGACTGAAAAAGGGTCTAATGTTGCTAAAAAGGTTCCTTGGGTTAGTAATACTGATGAGGGTAAGGCTCGCAGGGGTCACTTGAAGATAATAAAGAGATAACTTCCTGATAAATTGACCAAGTCAACTTCTTTCGACAAACTTGAGTTGGTCAAAAAGATTTAATGTGATCTGGAAGTTGTTGGGTCATCCTCGGTGGCTGTTAATCCTGGTTTGGCTAGGAATTTCATCAAGTTAGTAACTCTTCCTACTGATAGGTATACTGCAGTTCCTATGTCCCGTTCCATACTAACAGAGAAAGATTGCCAAGTGTTGGGTTTGGTAACCACCTTTCATCTATTGCTCATATTTACTGTCTTATTCTTTTTTCCTGACTTGCTGATTTTTCATTTTGGCAGTTTCTGGTGGACTTTGATAAGATGATGGAGAAGGATGATCAATTGCGTTCTTCTTTAGGAGAGATTGAAGAGTCCTTTGAAGGTCTAAATAAATCCTTAAAATATAGCATACATTATTTGGAGACAAAGCAAAAAACTTGGGAGGAAGAACTACAGAAGGCTAATGAAAGGGCCACAATTGCTGAGAGGAAATAGAAGACTGTTAAGACCAGTCTAACAGCTCCTAAAGATCGGTCCAAGGTGGTCAAAATAAGTTATTAGAAAATTAAACTCTTCTTTCATCTACTGAGGAATAACTTATGGCAGAGAAGGCTAAGAATAAGAGCATCAAAGACACTGCTTTTCATAAAGGCTGGGAGAACGCACTTCTAGCTAATAACTCTGAGTTGTTCCAGAGACATGACCTGGGCACTCCTCCAAATTTAGAGGAAGAGTTTGATAATGATGAAGGATCAGGGGAGTCTTCCCTATAGCATGTTGATTCCACTATAGAACTAGTTGGTGGAGTTATCCTTCCTACCGAGCTACCTCCTGAAGTTAATGCTTGGGATAAAGAGAAGGTATATCTCCTTATTATCTATTTTTTTATCTACATGTGTTTTTTTTATTCTTGTATTAGGATCATAATTTTATAACACCCCATCGCTTATTAATGAAAATACTTTACTTCGATTCAACTTGTGTATTTTCCTTTTCATCTTGTTTAGTTGTTTGGAAAAATTATATTTCCTAGAATCTTTTACTTTATCATCATCTTTATAGTATTTGTATTCTCACCCTTGTGAATTATAGTTTGATGCTAGGAAGAAAGATATAATTTTTGTTGAATCCGACTTACTCAGTCGTAGTAGAATCCTTCTAGAAGCTAGTCTTATTCCCCTATCTGAAGAGGATTTAGCAAGATTGTTAGGCCCTGGTGTATCCAAGAAAGTCAAAGAGTACTATACTCATCTTCATTATTTATGGGACATGGTTGTAGCCAATAATGCTGCTTATTACAAATGATAGAAAAACTTCAGGAGGATCATAATTAGTCCAAAGCTTTAATGCACGCTGATTATAAAGCTAAGTATAAGTCTTTAAGAAAAGGATGGGGTTTTGAGAAAAAGATACAAGATATTACTTCTGGTTTAAATAAGAAATAATTATCTTTGAAGCAAGATATGGAGAATACCAACGGAATTGTTGCTATGCTAGAGAGGGAGAATAATATTTTAAGGAATGAGATAGATGTCTTGAAGAAATTGTTTGTCACTGGTCCTGATGAGGGTGCCTCTTTCCTGGAAACTGAGAATATAAGGTTAGTGGAAGAACTTGAAGCATTGCAGAAAACCAGACCTGGATAAAAATCTAGGCAAAAGGTAGTTATCCGACTAACTGTAAATGAGGAAAAAACTAGGAAAACTCTGGCTGACCAATCTGCCCTATTAAAAGCAAAGAGTGTTGTCATTACCAATCTATCTATCCTGCTGGAAGCTAAGGATTAAGCTATTGTCGACCAATCTGCCCAGCTGAAAGTCAAGAATGGTGTTCTGAAGAAATTCCAATATCAGGTAGAAAGATTGACCTTTCAATTTCATAAGCAGCCCAGAAGATTTGGATGAAATGTTACAATGAGGCCCTAAGCCATGTAGATGATCATCTTGCACAAAGTCATCGTGAAGGTTATAGATAGGGATGGACCAACTTGCTTACCTTACTGAAATACTATGAAAATAATGAGTTATGGAATTAGAATGATCCTGGTTTGTTGGATTGTGACAAGCCTCCATTTAAGTTGGACATATCACGATTCCCTCCTGATGCCATTCCCCAATATTTAATCACCAAATACTTGGGAGACTATAGCCTTCATGATGTGCATGAGATAATGCATCCTCCTCATATTATTAACAATCCAAGAAGTACCAATAGGTAAATGATAAGAGATTTTAATTACATAAATTCCCCCTATACCCTGGATGATCCTCTTACTGGGATGGAGAGAATACGGTAAACATCTTCTGAAATAACCAAAGCAAAAGGGAAACATCCGGTTAAATGATTCTTTTATTTTTTATACTTGCTTGATCTTGAGTGTAATACCTTTAGTATTTAAATTACTTAATCAGTTAGTCAACTAAGTAATTTTCTTGATGATGAGTTATTAAAGTACGATTGTGGGGCCTTAGATTCTACTAATGCACTTAGACAAAACTATAAATAGTTGCGTTGCTCCAAGTTGTAGCATTAGTTATCAGTGGCGACCAAGTATATGAGGAATGTGCGTATGTATCCCCATATTTAGGAATGTATACATGTATTCCTTTATTTATCCCAGTTGGGTAAAACTTCTTGTGTGTATACTTGAAATTTTACAGGCTACTTATTCTTTACTTGTGAAAGACGGAGTCATACATGAAGTAATAACTTGGTCAAGTAAAACTCGACTATGTGTTAAGTTATTGGTGCATCTCGAACTTCTTGTTAAGTTGTTCATGCATCTCGAATTTGATAAGTTCAACCTGATTACGTAGTTAATTTATGTAGTTGTCGTTGTGTGTTGATAGGCAAGGGCTGAAGAACAAGAGACATTGTTTGTGTATTGTTTCTAGGGATGTATATCATCGTACTCCGAAAAAACAATCAAACAAATTGGAAACTAAAATCAATATATTTTATTCAATTTAAGATAAAGTTTTGTTGAACATAGAGAAAAAAGAAATACAAAATGCCTTTATTCATATATAGTATTTTCGGAGGTGCTCGGCATTCCAAGAGTTCTTGAATTCTTTGCCATCAAGTGTCTCTAATCGAAAAGTTCCTGGTCGGACTACTTTTGAAATGCGATATGGATTATGCCATTTTTCCTCA
The DNA here is from genome assembly GCA_949130495.1 of Sambucus nigra. Taxonomy (NCBI): domain Eukaryota; kingdom Viridiplantae; phylum Streptophyta; class Magnoliopsida; order Dipsacales; family Adoxaceae; genus Sambucus; species Sambucus nigra. Next base: position 594,419,338 of record OX422208.1, read on the forward strand.
AACTTGTTTCCTTTCTGGATGACTTTCTTTGGATGTAGTCGTTTTACTTTAAGTTGGTCGGCTTGACCCTTTTATTGTAAAAGCAAGTAATCCTTTGTTAATATGCCGCAGTTCTGAGGGGAGCATCTTCTGAAAATTTTTCCACCATGTCCAAGTCCAATCGTCTCATTAGATCACTTTGGGGAGAATAAAATTTTAACACTCTATGAGTTGGTAGACCTATATCGGCTGGTACCATGGCCTCTGTCTCAAATGCAAGCATATAAGGTGTTTCTCGAGTTATTGTTCTCGGCATGGTTCTATAAGCCCAAATAACAAAGTGTAATTCATTATTCCAGTTTCCCTTGGTAGCATCAAGTGTCTTAGTAAGATTTTATTTGTCACTTATGTTTGACCGTTGCTTTGTGGATGTCCTAGGGAAAAATGAAGTTTTTAGATCTTGGATTGAACACAGTATGATTCAAATTCATCGTTATCGAATTGGGTGCTATGGTCAGTAATGAAGGCATAAGTCATGCCATACTTATATATGATGTTCTTCCATATAAACTAATATACCTTCTCGTAGGTCATCTCTATCAATGGATCTATTTCCACCTACTTCGTGAAATAATCAGCAGCTACCACTAAGTATTTGAACTTGCCTTTGGTGGTCGACAATGAGGTAATGACCGACCAACTGAATAAGCTCCATAAGAACCTTAATGTACCTCATTGATTAAGTCAACAACTTCAAATGGATGGACACATCATAATAAGGAAACAGTGTATCCCCTTTTGTATAAAATTCCCCTTTTCGCTATATATATGGCTACTTTATTCCAGATCCTTCTTATGTCTTTCGAATCAGTTGACAAAGTTCCTTTTTTAATGTAAGCTCTAATCGGATCCATCTAATGTGGTCCCAAATCTATAGCAATGAAACTGATCATTGGCTCCTCATTTATACTAATGGTTGCTAAGATATCTACTGGAATGCTTCTCTTGAGTTTTATTCTTGTTGCTGAAGCCAGCATAGCAAGTGCATCAGCGCGGGCATTTTCTATCCTTGGTATTCTGCTTATCTGTACAGCTGGAAATTTAGAAATGAATTCCATTGCCTTGGCCAAATATCTCATCATCAAATCTCATTTGAATCCATATATATGAAGATATTAGTTAATAATCAATTGGGAATTACTGTGTTTCACTACTTTCTCGGCACCTAATGGTTGGTCTAACTCAAGTCTAGCTATTAAAACCTCATACTCAGCTTCATTATTCGATGCTTGGAATTGAAAAATGAGGGAATATTCCACATCAATATTGTCATGAGTGTTAAGTATGATACCAGCTCCACTACAAGTTGCGCATGAATATCCATCCATATATAAATTCCATAATGGAATTTCACTGCTAAAGCTTTCTATAGATAGAATTCCATGGAGGAATACCTTCTTACTTTATTCTGCATATTTATGGGCTATCTCTTGAGCAATGGAAGATTTCGGTTGATCGGCTAAGACTTTGTATTTCTTTTGAGTTGATCTATCTTCCAAAGAAGTCTGCTCGGTAGGCAAATGGGGTTGGTCGGTCACCTCTGGATATGTAAATTCTGTAATAAAATCTGCCAAAGCTTGCCCTTTTAATGATGATCTCGGCTCGTAAATGATATTGTATTCTCCCAACGGTGGCCTTTCAAGTTTGTGAAGTGCTTTCCGAAGAGTTAGATTAGTGTATACTACTATGGTGTGCACTCGAAAATAAGGCTTCATTCGCTTAGAGGCTTCAGTGAGATCTAAGGCTAATTTTTCCAAATGGGATACCTAATTTCGGCTCCCTTGAATGCTTTGTTGGTGTAAGTCCCTATAACATGATTAGGAATGTTAATTACATGATTAAGTATAAGTTATTATTTATAATCTTTGTGAGGAATGTTAAACATTTTAATTATCACATTTGGGGGATGCATACTCATGTGATATATATGTTGTTTACAGTAGATGCTAATTGAGCTTATGATCGGGGATAACATGTTTAGGACACATGATTAGTTATGTGGTAAAATTCATCATGAAAATATGTTTATAATGCATTGTTTTGTTTATAAAAGTAAATTAGGGTGTTGGTGCGAAATTGACGATGTTTAGTCGCCAAATGTGAAAGTTATGAGATTTTTGGAAAATTGCTACTTTCCTGTTAGAGCCCAAATTAGGTGTACAAATTTTATGATTTTGGGAAAACACAAAATATGAAAGTTGTAGATATATGAATTAAGTTTATAACACAATACACGGTGTGTAAAACATATTTCTAAGTAAGGAGTTATGCTAAAATTACGAAACAAGGGTAAATATGTTTATTCGTTAAATGGTATTTTGTCTTATTAGTAAAACACATGGCTTGTTTTTATTGGACCAAGGGGAGTTGCCTTATGCCGACTTAAAGACCTTAAAAATATCCCTTATTCTTAATTTTAATCATAATTTCAAGTGGGTTTGAGAGTTACATGGAATAAAGAGAGGTTAGGATGAATTAGTGAAGGATTAAGGAAGATTATCGAGAGATAAACAAGTTAATGTATCCAAAGTTGCTTAGGTAAGATTTAACTTGTAAATTTCATTATTTACATGACATAGGTTGTTTTATATGATATTAAATATCATATTTGGGGATGAGATAATACGTGTTGTTACATGTAGGTGGGTATGTGTAGGTTGTATATATGAAGTATTTTGAATTCATACAACGAAGGGTGTAATCATGATGTTAATCAAATTGGTGTATCTTTGTGAATACTCAATGGAATCGATTGATTCTAGTTGTATCTGAAACTAAACTTATATATACATGTCATATCAGAAAATTATGTTAAAATACCAAGAAATGAATCTTGGGTGATAGTTTAAAGTTTAGGTATGAAATCTTCCCCAAAAGTGTAAGTGCGCACACCTGGTGTTCGACGTTTTGCTTGACTGAACAAATGAACTCTAAAAGTTATAAAACTTTAATTTCATATTATTTAATATGTTTAACATATGTTTCCATGATTTATAACTGGGGTGGAGGTTATATATTCTTGAAAAATGTTAAGTTATACTTTAATGTTCTATTCCGACTTTGTTGTGTTAAAAGTGGCATAATACTTGTTGAAATCAAGAAATTCCAATTTAAAATGTTACAGAACATATATAAGTATGATATACTTGAAGGGGAGAATAAAATACCTTATGGTTTGTCTTGGGGGTCGTGTTGAAGTTGAAGTTTTGTTGTTGTTTTTCTCCAGAAATAATTTGTAGAAGGTTGTGATAAAACGGGGATAACTTTGTGTAGAGAACTCGTAATTGAATTTCGTAAATTGTGTTAAAACCCTAATTAATAAGGAGTTATACAAATGTGAAGTATCATATTTAATTACTTTTCAGTTGTGTTAGATTGATCAACTGGTGTGATGTGTTACTGAGTTTAATGTGATTTGGTGTATTCAAATACTAATGATGTTGAATTGTTAGATGGGGAAGCAGCTAACCCTACCATACCAAGGAAATATTTTTGGTATTAATTTTAGTGCCAAATTCAAGGTGAGTGACATGTCCTATATATATATATATATATGCTTATATTTTCATATGGATCTGTGTAGTTAAATACATGTGTGGTGATGCTTATGGAGTGATGTGGTGTTATGAAACATATGTGTATGATTAAAAATGTTAAATGATGTTATCTAATGTTATGGATTGAGGTGGAACCTCTATCTAATTTTAAGGACTGTGGATTAGAAATGTTAAATGATGTTATCTAATGTTATGGATTGATGTGGGACCTCAATCTAATATTAAGGACTGTGGTGGGTCCTACGGGTTGTGGTGACCCCGTTAGTCCAACTTAAAGGTTTGTTGTACTCGGGCCTAATTACGAGATGTGGTATTCCTATTAACTAGGAGTTAATTGGACTGGCGGGTCCAAGCTTGCGAGAGTTACACAATTCCTATTGGGTTATAACATTAGAAAATAAAAATGGTTCTTCAAATTGGTTATATGTGTGGTGTATGTGTGGTATACGGTCATTCACTAAGCTTGTATTTCCTATAATCCTATAATATTGTGTTTCAAGTATGCCTATCGTTTGGAGTTCACTGCCAAGTTAAGACCATAAAACGGGGGAGTGATGGATTTCTAATATAGGTTGAATATCAACAAGCTTTTGGGGTAAATGTTAAACTAAAGAACTTTTGTATGTAAAGTTGTTTAGCATTTGTAAATTACATGATAAGGTAGTTATGTTTTCATCCAAACATGCTTTTAAAAAAGAAAAAAAATCCGGTGCTATTTTCAGATGAGAATTAAAGCAAAGTATTGTTTAAGGGAATATATCTCTAAATTAAAGGATGATTTTAAGTTAATTCAGTCGGAGCGCAAAAGTTGGTGTAATAGACTAGTTTCTAGATCCCATTCTCAAGCCAAACTAATGCTGAGCTAACAGCGAATTCAGAAACAGCTAAATACAAGTAAAATATTTCTCCTAAAATTGGTCGAGACAATAGTGGCAGAGACCCCAAATACTTATTTAGCTCTTGAAATTCTTCTCAACACTCCTCATTCAACTCTAAAGCCTTTTTGAGCACCTTAAAGAATGGTAAACACCTATATGTTGATCGACAAATAAACTGGTTTAGGGCAGCCACTCTTTCAATAAGTTTTTTAACATATTTTTTATAGGTTAGTGATTGCATTTCAATCAGAGCTTTGATTTTAGCAAGATTAGCTTTTATTCCTCTCTAAGTTACTACAAAAGACAAGGAACATTCCTTCTTGCACACCGAATACGCACTTAGTTGGATTCAGCTTCATTTGATGCTTTTCCAGTTGGTTAAAAGTTTGACTGAGGTCCTTGATATGACTTGAAACTTTTTGTCTTAGTCGGCATGTTATCTACGTACACCTCCATATTCCTCATAATATGTTCTTCAAACACCTTATTGGCCAATCTATGGTACATTTCTCTAATATTTTTAAGCTCGAATGGCATCACGTTGTAGCAATAAGTACCTCGATTGGTAATGAATGAAGTGCTTTCCCTATCCTTTGGTTTCATTTTTACCTGGTTATATCAAGAATAGGCATCTATGAAACTCAACAACTCATATCCTGTTATGGCATCTACTAATTGATAAATTCTGAGAAAAGAAAAATGGTCCTTTGGGCAGGCCTTATTAAGATCAGTGAAATATACACAACATTCGCCACTTATCATTTTTCTTCTTGACCATCACAACATTCGCCAACCATATTAGATATTTGACGTCCTCAATGAATTAGGCTTTTGTAGTTTTTCTACCTCCTCCTGAATGGTCTGGTTCTTCTCGTGACTGAACACCCTGCGCCTTTGTTTGATTGGCTTGGCATCCCTGTTAATGTTGAGCTCATGATAGGGGAAGTTAGGACCAATCCCAGACATATCTTCATGACTCCAAGAGAATACATTATTTCATTTCCTTAGTAACGCAACTAGTTCCTGTTTGAGGAGTGGGGACAATGTGGAGCTAATTTGGGTGATTCTTTTTGGTTTTTCATCATCCAAGATTATGCTTTTAGTATCTTCTACTATATGCCCTTTTACTAGCTCTGTTTCATTTCGAGGATGTAACGTATCAACTTTTGACTCGCTATTTGGTTCCAGAGTGTCAACTTGCTAAGTGGTCTTTTTCTTCAAATTGACCAAATCTTCTTGTTCGGCTGAAAATAAATAGCATTCTATGTCTACCTATTGATCAACCATTATTACGCTGACCCCGAAGTGAGTAGGTAACTTTAAACATTGGTGAACAATGGATAGTATAGTTTCGAATTTCTTTAATCCTACCCTGACGAGGATCACATTATTAGTTGACTAAACATTTTTATCCATAACAAAGACACGTATCTTTTCAGTTCAGTTTGCTGGCCAAGTGTCGAATAACACTTCCAATTTAACTGTTCCTAGGGGATAAACTTTTTCCCCTGAAAAGCCAATCAAGGATCTATGGTACGGTTTTTGTTGACCAATATTTAACCTAAGCTCTGGAAATTAGGTTAGAACATGAAATCAGCTGAACTTCCACTGTCTATCAGAACCGTGGAAATGATGGCTTCCTGGATTCTAAACTCTATGACCATCGGGTCATCATGAGGACACAGTACTTTGGAGAGATCATTTTTGGAAAAGCTGATGACAAGTTTATCTTCGTTTACTTTCATGGGCCGATCATCATCATTCAAATTGATACATTGTATGTACGAGAAATCTTGTGCTTTGTTCAGATTATCTTTCCTCTCAGTAATATGATCTCCTCCTCATGCATCTCCACCTATGATGACGTGGCAATTGAAAGAACCAAAAATTATCATAGTTACCTCAATTTCTGGTTGCTTGGGCTTCGTCAGTAGGTCTGGATCATCTTCATAACCATCCTCATGGCCTCTCTTCTTGTCATCTCTAGGTTTGCAGGTAGAATTTGGCCTTCCTCTTATTTCTCGACTTTTATGTTGATCAACAAAATTGCTCATCTTTCCTTGGTGAATGAGGGATTCAATTTCATTTCTTAAAGTAATACAATTATCAGTCGTTTGTCCATGATCCTTATGGAATTCACAATATTTAGATTTATCCCTCACGGTGGGGGGTGCCCTAGACTTCTCAAGCTACTTTAAATCTTTATTGCGCCTAATTTCCTCTAGGATATGGTGGATACTGATAGTGAATGGATTATATGCTTCATACTTTTTTAACTTATCCTCTTTATTCTATTTATGTTCCTTTCTTTCAGGCTTGGTGATAGGGCTTTGCTTTGCAGCCATTGCTTCCTCGGCATTTATGATTTTTCCAGCCTTAGCCATGATCTCTGTCATGGTTTTAGAAGGATATTTTGCCAATGTTTAATATAACTTTTCTGGAAGTAACCCACTCATCAAAGCGGTGATGGCTATTTTTCTTTATAGTCAATCACTTCCCGTTTCTCGTTATTGAAATGAGTGATGTATTCTCTAGTGGTTTTTCCTGCTTGCTGCCTAACACTTAGAAGATGAGCTATTCTTTAAATTGGCTTGGCCCCAAAACATAAGTTACTGATGAACAGCTCGACATGTTGATTAAAATTGGAAATTTATCCTCGGGGCAAGTTGTTGTACCATATCTGGGCTGAACTAGTGATGGTGCTCAAAAAAGCTCTACATCTCATTTCATTAGGAATAGAATATATATCGATGGCCGTTTGATATTGCTCGATGTGCAAAATGGAGTTAGTCTTACCATCATATTAAGGGGAAACCACTGGAGTTTTAAACTTAGATGGGGTAGGAAAATCGATAATCGTTTAGACGAAAGGGAATCCTTTAACAAAATTTTGATGTAATGGGTTCTTCGCCTTAGCCATCTCCCCTAAACGATCTTTTCATCAATGAATTATCCCCTTCCACGAAGGGTTTTCAGCTTTAGACCTATCAGAAGGAGCACGGCCATCCCTTCCATGTGTCTGTGTTGAGCTCTCTTCTAGAGAAGTCTGATCAACACGCACGGTTTTTCTGGAACTTATTCTAAATCTAATTGATCTTTTATAGTGTTCTCTATGTAATTCTCTTGATCGGGATGGTTCTTATTGATGCCCTTTATTTAATCGAGTTCCCAAACGATTAAAGTTTAATGCCCTGCTTAATCGCTCCAAGTCACTTGGACGTTCAGGAGTAAGAGAGAGACCATCATAGCAATTCATTTATCTGATTGAAGAACTGGCCCCTGGGTGATAAGGCCTATCATGTGAGGACCTGGAAAAACAATTATGATTCCTCCTAGGAGGAGGGGGCATTTCCCTTCTGAAAGATGTATCATTAGTAAGTCGAGATGGAACCGTTAGCATAGCTTGTAAGGATTGAGCCAATTGTCTCATAGTTTCCTGCATCGCTTCTTGCCATTTGGCAATATTGAGCAGAACTCCATTTGTTAGAATAAAAACTCTCCTATACCACTTGAAAGAATTGGATGCCCACAAATTTTATTATTCAAAATGATGATGGTTCAATGATAAACCAAATTTTAAATTTCTTTTAAAACTAAACCATTAAAAACTTCAAATTTTAATTTCACTAAATTAAAATTAAACTTAAACAACTAATTAATATTTTTTAAACAAAGTTAATTCAACTCAAGTCCTAAATAAATGCAACAATAATTAATTCATGTTTTAATAAAGGTCAAACAAACGTTACATAAATTTTCCCAAATTAAATTTGTTGACTTGAATTAAATTAAGCTAGAATTACCTAATATTAGACCTAACACCAAATTAAAAAAATTATGTGTTTAAACCAATTTTTATCTTGATTAAACTAGCATGCATCTAAGTGAGATTTTGCAAAATAAAAAATAAACACACACGGACAAGGCGTGATGTACGAGGGAAACCCACAATGGGAAAAACCTCGTACGGCCCAGCTTACAAACCCACTAAGTACGGTATTTTTACAAAGACTCGACTCCCTTCAAGCCTTGACGCTCCTTCATTCTTCAACCTCTGCCTAGTAGATAACGTTGGATGCCACCAACGTCTCAGAATCCACCGATGGGGCTCAATTATCGTCAACCACACATGAAGCCTTTCTCCGTATGCGTACTGCAACTCAAATGAACGGAATCCACTGCATGAAACATTCTATTTTGAGGATGGGAAAAATAGCCAGTGCTAAAAGATGATCTCATAACAAATAATATATATCTTAACTTGGATGAAAAAAAACTATGGGTGTAATCTTATGTTTTGGTAGAAATTTATCCATTGAAAATCAACACCACAAATGGGACTTTTTGGTTTAGGAATTTGGATCTCGAAGGCCCTTTGAAAATCTGAAAAGTATCTTTAAAAACTTTGTTCCTACACATATTAAAGCTGGTAAAAATTTAGAGGGGGAATGGGAGGTTAAAAAGAAAAGTTCCAAAAAACTGACAAAACTGCAATGTCGTTCTAACGACATTGTTCTAACAAGATTTTAGAGATAAAATAGGCATAAATCTCGTTGGATAATCTCGTTCGAACAACACTATTCAAACAAGTTATTTAACGAGAAAACAGAGATATTTGACAAAAAAATTAAATCTCGTTAAATATCTCATTTGAATGAGAAAAAATGTCGTTTAAACGACTTTTCAAAAAAACAAAAATGCTTTTTAAGCCCAGAAACTTTTATGCAAAGTTTTAAAATGATTTGCTGAGAAAAATAAAAAGTCGTTATGACAAAAGTTTAAGAAAAGACACCCATTAAAAACAAACCAAGTCTCTATATATATTAAATCCATTCATACCTTTAGAGACCATGGACTTGAAATGTTGATGACGTAAAAACATGGCACATAAATCAGCAATGATGTAATCTTCAAACTCTTGACCGCTGCGTCTTCAACTCAAACGTTATAGGCTTGAAAGGATATGACAAACTATTATCCTATTACTGAATTAGTTTTGTCCGGAATGAAGACAACACTACAAATAGACTCAATTGGAAATTTGCCCTTACAAATCTCCCTCTTTGGCTATTCCGGGGCAAAACCCAAAATAAAAATCTTATGGGATGTCAAGATCTTATAAAGGACACAAACCCTCCCAAAAATAAAAAATTACAGAATCTTGACTCAACACATGGGATAAATGTTTTGCCTCTTAAAAGGATGCCACTAAAGATCAAATCATGCACACTTAAACACACCATCAAACGCATAGGGAATATCAAAAGATCAAATGCAAAAATGAATTCTCCCCTTAATACATTCTCCCGCTATGTCTAACAAAGTCTACTTAAAAAAGTCGCACGACTCCCCATAAGTTAGATCTTCTAATCTAAAAGGTTCAGATACCATTTCTCCCCCTTTTTGTTCAGGAATAGACAAAGATTAAAATGCACATTTTAACTCATTTCTCTCCAATTAAAATAAATACTCCCCCTAAATGAAATAAGGGATGTAAATAATGGAAAAACAATTATATCATGCAATGGTGAATAAAGTGACAAGAATAATAAAGCACATGGCATGAGAAGCAACTAATCCAACACAAAGATTAATAAATACTAACTATGATGTAATAGAAAAACGATACCAAAAAGAATAAATTAATTTAAGCATGAGATATCAATCACAACAAGAAGAATATCTATGTCAATCAGGAATCATACATGGACTAAATAGAAAGACAAAGACTCAAAAATAAATGAAATACTGTATATATATATATATATATACATAAATTCTCTACAACGGACGTTCGTTTTTTAGCTAAAAACGGACTGATTTTTAAAAAATAGTAAAATATATTTTTTTGAGTTGATTTTTTTCTGGTATATATAGACATACATGGGTACCCCCAAAAAAAATCAACTCAAAATGAATTTGTTTGCTATTTTAAAAAAATCTTTCAAAATCTGCCTATATATGTCAATATATGTTTGGGTTTGCGCCAGCAAAATCTGACAGATTTTGAAAGATTTTTTTAAAATAGCAAACAAATTCATTTTGAGTTGATTTTTTTTTGTAGGTGTACCCATGTATGTCTATATATCTCAGAAAAAAATCAACTTAAAAAAATGCATTTTACTATTTTTAAAAAATCGGACCATTTTGGTCCGTTTTTAGTCCCAAAAACGGACGCCCGTTTAAGAGAAGCCCTCTATATATATATATATATATATATATATATATATATATATATATACACACACACACACATACAAAAAAAGATACCAATAACGCACACCTACATATACATAGGTATAAACACCACACAAGACACAAAATACATAAAGCTTTCCACACTCATATGGTAAAAATGTGTCTAAATAACATGTGGTAAATAGTAGTGAAGGGGTGTGAACTAGAAATAAAACAATTAAGACCCAATCACTTAAACATGTTCACGGAGTTCTTATTTGAATGCAAAACTTTATCAAACTTAAATATAGAGTCATGTGACAAGATAAAGTTAACTCAATGAATAAACATACGTAATGCACACAAGCCTAGAATTTGATGATTCTACAAGCCAATAGATTCATGACAAAAATAGCATGACTAGGATACATTGTCATTGTCCAAACCCATTGATATATCCATCCAAGCTTCCTCATACATAATATATCTTTTTCTTTCCTTTTGAATGATCATATCAAACACAACTACTTTGGCCTTAGCTAAATTTAACAATGCTACATTTTTTAGGCCATATTTCAATGGTGGCTATTCACGCAAAGTAATTTTGTCTTTCGTAACTCGATTCCATTGATAAACAACTACACCGGATTAATAATTGCTACCTTTTTAAATCCGAGTAACGGTTCTTACATGTACAAATCCTCCATAGTCATAGCAACATGTAGATGACTAAATTGATAGGAGAACATCTCACTTAGCTTAAATATACATATGAAGTTATAGATCAAAAGTGCTCACGCATGTGTGAATCGAGGCATATAAAAAGAGAATCCATTAATCAATTCAAAGTCAAACTACTCCATGGAAGAATGATAAAGAATACTTTGAGGATTGAAAAGCTCTAGCCACATGGAAGCGGGGATGATATTGGATTCAAACACAAGTATATACCACATAAAATGTGTAAAACTAAAATACACAAAAATAGAAAATCTTTTTGAGTTTTTTAAAAAATTTAACCAAACACAAAGACAACCCAAAAGACAAACAAATTTTTTTTGTATTTTTTCAACTTAGACACAATAAATAAGAATTAAATACAAAAGATACACAAGTCATAATTCTAGCAACACATATATGATGAAGAAAAGGCTAAAAATGACAAACAAACATACAACTAGAAAAATATATCTTGACTATGCTTTTGGAGTCCTTGTAAGGGTATGAAACCTTCAAAGCAAATAACATTGTAATCTGAAGTCCTTATAAGGGTTTGAAACCTCTACGCTTAGAAAAAATTGAAAATTTAAGTCTTTTGTGTAACTCGAGGTAAAGGAAAGGTTTTGTTGTAAGGAAATGGGTTGTTCATGGGTCCTTAGACCTTAGACTTTTAGAATTATGGATAAAAATCTCAATAATTCTTTTAGTCTTTTGACTATGCTTTTGGGTTGTTCAAACATGAGGATTGTAGTCTTTTTTGGGTCCTAAGACCTTTGACTGTTACTCTTAAGCCAAGGCTAAAATTCTTGCATCTTGTAAAGAACACTCAACAAAGTAAATTGGGGGCAATAAAAGATTCATTTGATTTTTACTTGTGCATTGAATACATCATTAGTAATATTTTTTGAAGTGATCTATACTCGAGGGATGAGAGAGTTTGTATCCCTCCATATTCTTGAGGTAATAACAGCTAGGTCTTGTAATTTTGGTCACCATGTATGGGCCTTCCAACTTCGGGCCTATTTTCATTTCATTAGGTTTTTATGTTGCCAGAGTGACCTCCCTCGGGACTAGATATCCCACCTTTAATTCCTTATGGTGGAATTTTCTATTAAAGTACAAAGTTTTTTTCTACTTGTAAGCTTTCATTTGGACCAGTGCAGCTTCTCTCTTCTCCACTTATTTATGCAGAAAAGCTTCATGCTTTCATTATTAGACCCTGGATCAAACTAAGATACCCTTTGTGTGGGTATTTTGACCTTATTTAGGATTATTGCCTCAGTCCCGAAGGCCAAAGATAATGGATTTCTCCCGTCGGACCTCTGATTGTGGACATATATGCCCATAAAATTCTTGGCGACTCTTAATCCTACACCCCTTGGATTTCTCCAATATTTTTTTCAAACAATGTAAGATTATTATGTTTGTGACTTTGACTTGGTTGTTGGCCTAAGGATGGCCTGGAAATGAATAGTGGTTATCAATGCCATAGTCTAAGTAGAACTCCTTGAATGCTGGATTATCAAATTATTTATTATTATCTGAGATGATGGCTTTAGGTAGGCCAAACCTACAAATGATGTTCTTTCAGATGAAGTTAATGGTTTTCTTCTCAGTGGTGGGGGCTAAGGATTTATCCTTAGCCTACTCGGGGAAGTAGTCAATCCCCACTATACATAATATATTTTTACATTTTCTGATGGATAGGGGTCCTACCAAATCCATGCTCCATTAAGCAAAGGGCCATGTACTTAGCATTAGAGCCATCTTCTTGTTGGGTTATTTTGGTCCATAATCAAATCTTTGTCACTTGTCATAGTGTTGCACCAGATTCTTATCTTAGTTTCCTAATATTATCTATAAGTAACCTATATTAGGACCTTATATGCCCAGGTTTGGGTATGTGTGGGAACCACAGACACATTATGGAGGTCCCCGAGGATTAACTGGCTTCTGGCAAGTGTAAAAACCTGTGAGGTGGTGAGCAGTCTATGTTTTTATACAACACTCCATTTTCCAGGTAATATCTGGATGTAGTGCACTTCACCCTTCTGGCCTAGAGCTTGTTTTGGGGAAGCTAACCATTTAGAAGAGCGGTCCAATCTGAGCTCTGATCAATCTATGTAGTGATAATCTATAGTTATATCATTCTTGGCTGATCCAGAGTGATAACCAGAACCTTTTTGTCTATCTCATCTAATAATGTTAGCAAAACTAGTATATCATCTTAATGAGTTATTGTACAACTTAAGTACCATGCCATCCAATCACCTTTGTCCTTCTAGACCTCAATAACCTGATTCACCACTAATTGAGAGTCATTTATAGCCTCCACCTATTCAGATTTTAAATAGATGATAAGTCCCAATCTATCCATCAAGTCTTCTTACTCTTCTTTACCATAAGAAGGTTTGGACTTAAAGCGAAGTGAGAGAGATAGTACTTTCTTTCGGTGTCACTAGGTGGAGTTTGAGGCCACTATTTGAGATATTTGAGGATCCATCAACATGAAATACCCATGTAGGAGAGCTGAGGCCGAGATGATAGAACAAGGAATTCTTAGGCTCTTGGTTGATTGATATGACCTTGGTCCCATAACTCATGGGGTATTTTTTTTACTTCGTTCAATTCGTTAAACTTTTAAATGAAGTCAGCTAACGCATGACCTTTGATAGTTATTCGAGGTTGATACCTAATGTCAAACTCGCCTAACTTTATAAACCACTTTATAAACCTTCCCGAGGTGTCAGGATTATGTAGGACTCGTCAGAGGGGTTGATCAGTCATAACCACGATAGAATGGTATTAAAAGTACCACCTTAATCATTTTGATGATATGATGTGGTATAAAGTCAGCTTCTCTATTATGGATATTACCTCCTATCCTGTTAGAGGGATCAATTAAAATAGTATATGGGTTATTCCGCTCCTAATTTTTCCCTGATAAGAGCGAAGTTGATAGTAGTGGGTGAGGTATCAAGGTATATTACAAGTTTTCTTCTACAATCATTTAAGATTCTTGAGTTGTAGATCTTAGATACTTCTTGAGGTTATAGAAAGCCTCCTTGACCTCAGGATTCCACTCAAAGGCCTTCTTTAGAATTTTGAAGAAGGGCAAGAACTGGTCTGTGGATTTAGAGATGAATCGATTAAGGGCATCCACTCTTCCAACCAAGCTTTGGACATCCTTCACGGTTATCGGGGACTTTATATACAATAGATCTTGGATTTTCTCTGGGTTGGCTTCAATGCCCCATTTGGTGACCATAAACCTAAGGAACTTGCCTTCAGCCAAACCAAAGCACACTTCTACGAGTTCATGCTCATTTGATTCCTTCGGAGGACAACTAAAGTCTTTTTAAGGTTTTGAACATGGTTCTGGGCGTCCAAGCTTTTGACCATAATGTTGTCAACATAGACCTCCATGGTATTACCAATAAGTTATTTAAAAATGGAGGTCATCACCCTTTGATAAGTTAAACATGCATTTTCTACTTTGAAACGCCTAACTTTATAGTGTAGGATGGGCTTAAGTAAATGAACCCCACATATTTGATAAAATAAGATTAAATGATTTATTAAGCTTTACTGATTTTCGGACACTACATTGACTAAAATATTATTACACGTGACTAATATATTGGGTATACTCTGAGTTTGATGGATTAAACAAAACAATGCACTAGTAATTATTTAAATTAACTATTTGAAATACCACCACACGTATTATGATAAGTGGCACGGTAAATATTTAACACTTGATCCCATATAAAAGATGACATGTGGCAAGCCCACTTAGGATATTTTGGCTATAAAAAAAAGGGTTCCTCCCCATTTAAAAGGATGATGATTTTGGGGAAAGTTTTAGGGGAGAGATTCTTGCTCTTCTTCCCCATAAATTTCCAAGAGTTTCATCACAAATTTCATAGTGAGAAATAGATGCTCGAGTTCTATTGCAAGTTTTTTTTTATATATTCAAGTTTAGAGGTGGTTAGCTCGATTTGGCACCCCTCGCACTACAAAACCACCAAAATTGAGTTTTTTGGCGTATCGTACGGACACACAAACTACGTAAACTTTAATTACGTGAAGAGACGGATATGTTGGTGCAATAACATTGATCAAGTCAAAAATACGCTAGATGCAGTGCTTTCCCAAATCAAGACTACTCTCTTATATTTGGCGACTTGGTTAGGGAGGTATTCGTGACTCTGATTGCGTAACGCCTCATGCGCACACAGAGAACTCGATGAAGGTATAGAAGTTGTCAAAGACATCCCATTTCAGATAAGAATTTCAATATATTTCTTTATCTAATATCCTGTTATTACATGAGATGCATGATGAATATTACTAAACTTTGACTAAAAAAATATTATGTACTGATTGTTTTAAGGCTTGGCTGAAGCATGACTTCAACATCAATTTCCATAAACTGATTGTTGTGAATACACCTTATTTAAAATAATGCCTATATCCTTTATTATACCTCTAAAACAATAGTATTAGAGATTCTAATAGCATTTGATGCACACAATTAAGCCTTTGAGTTTCTCCAAACTCTCATCTTAAAAATATAAATGCATGTCAAAAAATACAATTGAAGCACACAATTTTTATTCACTTGTAATCACAACACAAGGCACTAGGAGGATAATAAGTACCAACTTGGATATTATTCCATTAGCCACTTGAATTTTTAGAATCTTAGTCTAGCATGGAGAATCCATCTTAAACCCATATCCTCACTTTCATATTTGCTTCCTCTCTTTCTCTCTCATCAGACCTCTCTCCTGGATCCACATCCACTGGTAGCCCCTTCTCTTTCAAGTATTTGTATCTCTCTTTTTCATTTTTTGTTTCTTAGGCTTTGATGTTTTATTATATATAATTTGTAGGAATTCTAGGGTTTGAGGTGAAGTCAAAAAGATATGGTTCCCCTATTTGATGAGGTTGTATATTTTGGATTTTAAATATCAACAATTTTTCTTTGTTTGAGTTTAATACTATTTTAGTCCATGTACATATTATGGACTTTAATTATTTTTAGATATCTTACTCTATAGGATTTTAGTTTATCATTTGGTAATATATGATTTGATTTATGTTTTGATGACCCACTATTGATGGGTATTTTTTGCGATGGATAATTAGTTGCCCAATGTCCGGTGGTTTTTGAACTGGGTCTCTCTTTCTCCCCTTTTTTAAATGTTTATTTTCATGTTTTTTGTTTTTTGGCTACAGTTTTTATCAGAATTTGTTTTACTCTTGATTTTTTTCCCAGTGTACATATCAGTGTGTGTTGATAATGAAAACAAATTTGTGAAAGTTAAGGTGTATGTAATGTTTGTATTAGCATGTCAATAAGAAAATATTGTATGTTATGAAGTGGAATCTTAATAATGTATGTTTATTAATGTACAAGTCTGTATATTTTTTGGGTGGTGCACGTACGCTATATATTTGTCCACTGTCTATAATGACAGTGTACGTGTGTATATTTCCCAGATGGGATCACGAATTGGATTTGAATTGAAAGTCAATAATATTTTTTTTCATTTGAGGTTTACTTTTGCATGGATATTTAGTTTTTCATTTATTTTACTATTTTTTATTTTTTTTTACTTCTTCCTTAACATGTACCACTAATGACTTTTTGCTTCTAATTAGAAAATAACTTTTTCTTACTGATATTGTAGCGTTTTTCGGTTAAATAAATTTATTTTGTATTAAACCAACCAAAGGTCAAAATGGAAAAAAATGCTTCAAAGAAATTAAATTAACTTGCTCCTGCTTTTAAAAAGTGACACTCTTTTTTAGGATACCTTTCATATGGCAAAAAATATAGCATGTGACTCTGGGTTTTTTCTATCAACGAGATAATGGAGTGTAATATAGATAAACCTAAGTTTTTATGCAATGTGATATGACTACTCATTTTCTAAAAATATGATTTTTTTGTTGATGGCAACTTAGACTTTCGTAAAATCTTTAGTTTATTTGCTCACATTGTCGTTGTTATCTAAAGACTTCATATACTGGGTTAAAAAAATTAAGGAATTTGTACATTTTCTGTAATAGTTTCATTTTTATATTTTAGTTAAAAAGTAAGTCTAAACATTATTTAATTTATTTTCAATATATTAATATTAATTTCAAACCTACAATTAATGGATAAGTTTGTGATAATGTTAATTAACCAAACAAAGATGAGTATTTTAATTTTAGTTTTTTATATGTACTCTCTTGAATTTAAGTTATGTGCATATTCCTATTTATCAACTAATTTTTTTTCTTATTGTTGTTGATTTTAATCTCTTTTGTTGTTGGGTAATATCTATTGTGGAGAAATGTTTATGTAGATTTTATTATGTTGTGAACTCATTTATGATCATATACACGGTGCCGGCATTCTTTGTCATAAAACCAGATTAATATATGATATTAGAGGAGCTAATGACCCTTTAATACTTGTTCTGTTTCTCTCTCTTATCTTGAACATTGTGTTTTTTAAAAGTAAATAAATCGAAAATCTCTTTGAAACCAAAAAATGAATAAATTAAAAGTCTCTTGAAAACTGAATAGATGACCCATTCTTGACTACATTAATATATCTATCAATCCAGTTCAATCTAGGCTCAATTAATCTATTTTCATCATTCTCCACTCAAATCACATTACACGATGCTACTAATGTTACTACATCTATGTAACGTTTTTATTTCTAGAAAAAAAAGGTTTAAAAAAAAATTAAATTTTCAGAATTTTTTTTATATAAATAAAAAAAGATTTTGTTTATAAATACATTTTTAATGTTTCATATATAAAGATTTTTAAACTAAAAATAAATAAAAATATGCATAATTTTTATATGAAATACGTATAGTTTTTATGATGTTTTTATTATAAAAAATTGTTTTTCAGTTATAAAAAGGTTTCAAAATTTCAAAATTATTTTTAATATAAATAAAAAAAATTTGGTTATAAAAATATTTTAACATTTAAATTATAGAAAAAACTTTAAGTTTTGCATCTATCAATGACATACAATTTTTAAACTTAAAATAAATAAATATATGTATAATTTTTTATATATAAAATACGTACAGTTGTTTTAAAGTTTTTGTTAATAAAAAACAGGTTTGATATAATAAAAATATTTTATTTTAAAAAATGTTTTTGAAAAAATTAACCTTTTATAATGGCTTTAAGATAAGATATTGAATTTATGATATATACTAATTTTTATAATTATTGATAAGCACCCAAAACTGGACATTTTATAACCCAAATATATGTACTTTAGTTGCTAATTCTCGACAATATGGGTATTATGAGTTTAAATGTTTATTTTGTAGGCCGAATGCACGTTGCGGTGTTCAAATGCGTATTTCAAGGCAATTGTGCATTTTATGGAGCTATATACCATTATCCCGTGTCTTAGCCTATCCCAACCCTAGCCTAAACCTACCCCGAAACTCGTGTGTGTTTGGTTTGTCCCTTTTTATATTTTTTAGATTTTTAGTTTGAGTCATTTTTATTTTTAAGATTTATTTTAGATTTATTTAGTATTTTCTAGGTTTTATTTACTATTTTTCTATTTTATTTTTATTAGTATAATTTTATTTTATTTTGATTTTTATTAGCTTTTAGTTTAGTCTTATTTTATTAGGATTAGTTTTAGAAATTTATTTTTAGTTTAGTTTTATTAGATTTTACATTTTATTTAGAACTTTAGTTTTAAATTTTTTATTTTTTAGAGTCTTTTTAATTTAATAGGTTTATTGTTTTTAGTTTTATTTTCCTTTAGTTTTCTTTTTTAGATTAGAATTTTATTTTAATAGATTTCAATTTTTATTTTTAGTTAGATTTTATTTTATTTCATTTTATGTTTTTAGTAATTATTTTAGTACAAATCTAAACACACACACCCTAAAACCTACACACTTCCACACACACCCTAAGGCACACCACATTACCCTACACCTCATAAACACAAAACCAACTCCTCAACTATTCATCACCTTCATCTTCTCCCACCAAACACTCTCTCTCGTCTCTCATCCATAACCAAAACACCAAACACCTTCTCTCTCTCTCTCATACCCTCATCAACACCTTACCCCCTACCTCATCTACCCTCTCGCCGGCTGCTCCCTCCCCGTCGCCGCCGACCCCAGACCTCTTCCCGGTGGTACTCTGCCCAACTGCTCCGGCGACGCGTCCCATCCCACCGCTACCCCTCACCAGCCCCCATAAACCCGACCCACCAGCATCCCCTTACCCCGTCTCCGTTAAACCCTCGCCGGCTTCTCCCTTACTCCGGTGGATCTCTCTCTCCTATGAATGAACCCTCTTATGTCGCCGACAGAGCCAACCTCCAACCGAGCCGCCGTAAATCCCACCCAGAAACCATTCCGATCGGACCTGCTCCTCCTTACCTCCTCCGGCGGCGCACCATCCAGCTACCCATCTCGGGTATTGCCTTCCCCAAACCCATGACCCTCTCCAATCCCATACCCACTCTGTAAACAAAAATCCATTACCCATTTTCAAGCCAAAGCAATCTCATACCTATTTCCCAAAATTCCATTTTCCCAAGCCTCACACGATTTCTTCACCTGCATAAACCAAACAAGACATACCAAAAGCCAAAGCCAAATAAAACCAAGTCAACTCATTTATTCCACATGCTTAATAAACCCACTTTTCAAAAATACCCTTATAACAATATCATATTTTATTCCCTCTACTACCATTTATTCCCTCACCTCACTACCCACATGACATACCCCAAACCACATGCACACTTATACCAATTACCCTATATACCCCTAGCTCCATGCCTATTATAAATTGAAGAAGAAAACCCCAATCAAGAGAGCTTTTGGATAGGAATTTTAGAGAGAGAATTGTAGAGAAATAAACACCAATTTGTAAATAGTTTTTCCTTTTATTTTTTTAGATATTTTTTGAGAATTAATTGTTAGTAATTGAATTGAATGGAAGATGATAGAGTTCAAATTGTCAATTTCAAGGAGACTTGTTGAAGATTTGTTTTCTTTCTCTATTCTTTTATTATATATGCCTTTGATTATTAATTTGTCATATTTTATACCATGTTACGCTAAAACCCCTTTTAAGGGGTGGGGTAAAACTCTTATTTGATGTTGTTTTATTTTAATTAGTTTAATTACTTGAAAAGGCCCTTTGAATATTAATTTTAATCCCTCACCCTTAAATTTACGCTTCGAGAGAGGGTAAATGATTTTTCGAGAGAAAATAGAAATTCTAGTGATAATACCCATTTTAGATTCGAACTAGAGATAGGGGTTTCTTAAGTGAGGTATTATAACTTGAATTTCAACTCTAAATTTATTTTCTAAGATTTACATAAATTCTAATTAATCGATCGTAGCGAGTGATTAATTAAAAGGAGTGTAGATTTATTTTTCTAGAGTTGTGAGGTGTTAAACTTAATATTCTAAAACGTTATTAGTAAAATTACACTTGCAACGAGAGTTGATTTGTAGTTTTGATATTAATTTGGAAGAATTCAATTAATTTAATTAATTAATTAGAATAGCTAAAATTTGTGGTGTAATCTCACTCATTGATTGTTCTCGCAATTATTTACCTCACTTTATCTCTTATTTTAGTGTTAGACTTTATTTTCCATTTTAGTCATTTTCTAGTTAGTTATTATCATATCATATTTAGTTTAGTTTAGTTTAAAACATCACCTCACCCATTTGTTTTAATATTTGAAAAAGCTAAAAAAAAATAGAAAAGCAAAAATTCCAAAAAGAAAATAAAAAGTAAATTACATTTGAATTTGTCTCTAGCTTACTCCGTAGAAAGTGGATTGATACCCTTACTTACCGCTACACTTTAGATTGTTATATTTTGTAGGTATGTGAGGATTTTTTACTAACTTGGCTTTCAACAACAACGACATACACACAAAAGCAACGTTATCAAATGGCGTCGTTCCCATTCTTGGGAGCGTGAAGCACTCGGAGCGGATTTCCACTTGTAGTTCATTTCTTTTTTTGCACTTTATTATTTTTTTGTACCATTTTTATATTTTTAGAACGCTTGTTTTAGGAATTTTTATCATTGCTTGTATTACGGTGCATAGAGACACCTTTATTTTATTTTTCATTTTAAAAATTGTAATAATCGAAGACAAGCGTGATAGGCAAACCGGACAAGGTAGAGAGAAGGCGTCCATTAGCGAGGATTTAGAAGCCTCTCTACCTTGGGTCGGTAGGACTCCTGGGGACGACTGAGATAGGCGTGATCTCCCCCCGGTCGACTCAAATTTTTTGGCACCCCCGGCCTAAAAACCGTGGGAGGTACATTTTCTAAATCCTCGCGCCTCTCCTGTTAGCGAGTCCATTATTGTGTGTACTTGTGTGCTTTTGTGTGATTTTATTCTCGCATTTATTTTTTGAATGGTGTGATGAATTAAATTACTAAGACCTACACCCGGTCACTCACGAGAAGGGATTTCATCACCCGACTCACTCGCTTATCATTGTGTGCTACCCTAGCCATCATTAAATTTAAAATCAATCAACTAGGTAGCCCAATAGGAGAATATTTTTGCAACGGCGGTCACTCATATGAATTCCGTGATTTTTTATCGCCGCGTACTTAATTAAAATTTGACTACCCTTTCACTAAATTTTAAGATAAAAATTGGCTATGTACTAGTTAGGACATTTTCTTGACTTGTGTGTGTGTCCAATTCCATTTTCGGTAGTCGGTTTTAGTTGGTTCGTCCACAATCAAAGAGTCCATATTTTTCTCCACCCTTTTCTTCCAAAAAAAAAAAAATCAAAAAATATTTTTCTTCCTTTATTTTTATTTTTTTTACAAAAAAAAAATCCAAAAATATTTTCTTTCTTTCATTTTAGAAAAATTCAAAAATATTTTCTTCCTTTATTTTTCACAAAACTCCAAAAATATTTTCTTCCCTTAATTTTAGAAAAAATTCAAAGATATTTTTCTTCCTTTATTTTTTTTACAACAAACATCCAAAAATATTTTTTTTCTATTATTTTTTTACAAAAAAAAATCCAAAAGTATTTTCTTTCTTTCATTTTTATAGAAAAATCCAAAAATATTTTCTTCCATTATTTTTAGAAAAATCCAAAAATATTTTCTTTCCTTTTCAAAAAAATTTAGAAAATTCAAAAAAATATGTCTCTCCTTATGGCCGAAGAACGTCCTTTACGGGACTACTTTGGTCATTTTCCATTGACACGTGACACATGTGAGAGTAATCCCGAGCCGTCTCTTTATGATATTCTTAGTCGTTTCACCTCTCTCACGAGTACTGTTGGTACTCTTGACCCATCTATGCACGCACCTCCTATTCCATCATCCACTGTGTCAAGTGTCGACGTGTCTCGTCCTTTGTTGTGCACCCACTGTTATTATGTCGATCACATTTCCCATGAGTGCCCATACTCTTCATATCCATACAAACCCACTATGAACCTTGTGTATCCATATGACACTGTTCCGGAACCCACCTCGGCCTATTATCCCGATATACCTACTCCCGAGTTGTGTGAGTCCCCGAGTTATTCGTGGAGGCGTGATCACTCTTCCACGTAATAAAAATCCAAACCCGATGTTGTGGATCCTCACACATTCCAATAGTCGTCATGGCAACCTTGTGCACCCGTTCACGATCAGTCCCCTGACTACGCACATAATGCGTGTCGACCATTTGTCCATCACGAAAGCGATCATTTCGTGTATGATGTACTTGGTCCCACCTCACACACTTCCTATGAGTATTCTCCATACACTCACGATTATAGCGTGTTGTGTCCACCTCAACCACCACCACCACCCATCATTCCACCAACACCTTCATCCACATCCACTCTCGAAACCCTCTTGCAAAAGTTCATACTTGAGCAAGAGCAAGCCATTCAAACTCAAGCTCTCCAAAGGCTTGAATAAAGGTTAAATGAATTGGAGTGTGCGCGAGAGTCGGATATTCCTATGGCCCCACCCATCGTTGCAACCGAGTGTGACGATGATGTGTCATCTTGTGACACGAATTTTGAGTGTGACCAACCCTACCACCCCGAGAATCTCGAAGTTGAGACCATCCCATGGTCTGGGACCCAAGTTGACAATTGAGTTGACTTATCCATCGAGAGTGAGACTGATCCAATTCCACCATGTCCATATGAACCCCACTTTGAGGTTCTCATTCACCTTCCCACTCCCGTAATATCCAAAATAATGCCCGAGTCTATACCCATTGAGCCCATCGTGTGTGTTCCCGAGGAACCACTTCATCTTAGGTTAGCTCCGGCTATGAGTGCTCACCATTTTCCCGAGATAGAATTTTTTATAGTGTCTACCTATCCGGATATGGATGATGTTATACCATGCATGGCTCCCGTTGAGCCTGATATTTCTAGTGATTCCTCTATCTTAGATCTTGGTGCCTCGTCTTACCCACCCACCACATTCCCTGATACTACTCTTATGGAGAAGCTGACCACTCCATCTTTAGATCCCACACTTCCTCCTGCGAGTGCCCTTGAGGATCACTCCGCGCCTCATGAGGAGTGTGTGTCTCCCACTCTTGAGTTGGATCATCTTCCTCCACCATTTATCCCTTCCACCTCACCACCTGGTTTGGATCTTGATTTTACACATTTCAAGTTTCCATCAACATTTTTAGATCCTCACCTGAAACCATCCTCCACCATCTACGAGCGTATTTACAGTGCTACTCTCCACTTCCGCGACACCGAGCTTATTATATGCCCACTACTATCTTGTGGTGTTGATTTTTCTTCTCAACAGCTCCCTGCAGTGTCACGATGCAACCAATATCATCGTCCATTTATAGAACGGTCGTGTCCTTTCTATGAGGCCCACCCAATTCCTATGTCCACACCATTTCGCCTCCCTCACCAATTGGAGCACCATGCTTATAGGGCCCTAGTTGCCTTCACCTTCCATCTCAATAAGGCCCGTGATCGATGTTTCATCACCCATGCCTTTCTCACCTTTACCCTAATACCCACCCACCCATGGTCCACCGATGCTTTTCATTGTGTGATGCACTTTGCCATATAGGTGCATTGACTCGCTTTAGCCTTTATCCAGCAAGACTGACGCTTCAGTCTTGTTTGGAGGTAATTCTCATCACCCAAATTTTCTGTCGCCCCGCGCCATCATAGATCTTATCCTTAGGGTGAGATCCCTTCGGTCTGGCTGAAGACATTAAACTTAGCGCTACCAGAAGGCAGCCCGCGTTTCTTGTACTAGTCTCATCCTGTTTGTGAGTGGTGTTTCACACCACCTAATGCTTTATCATGCTTATAGACTTGTACACATTTTTTCTTATCATTTCTTATTCAGGTTTATTCTTGGCTACCTCTGTCCACTTCATTAGCGGTTCATTCTGGTAATCTCTTTCCTACCTTATGCTCTCAATTTTAAAAATCATTTTACTTAACATCGAGGACGATGTTCCTTTTTGTTTGGGGGTGGGGAATTTTATCAAAATCGTGCCTCTTTTGAAAAATTTTGAGTTTTAAACCTGATTTTTAAAAATTTCATGCAGTTTCTTTCATCTCACTCATTGATGTGAATTTTCAATCATCCATCTTTCAAAAGTCTAGAAATCAAGCTAGAGAATATTTTTTCTAAATAGCTTATGTAATACATAGCAAGGCATTTTGCACCATGAATTTCTAGACTCAACAAAATTTGCGCACTTATCGTATCAATACGATTTAGAGTTGAGGAGTACTACAATTCTAAAGAGAACCTTAAGGATCACTAGTGGAGACTTTAGCCCGTGAGATTCGTGTCTTTCACCTTTTTGAGAATTTTACGCAATCTCCGAGTCACAAGTTGATTTAACTTCTTTTGGGTCCGCACTTAAATTGTTGTATGATCTCATTATCTTTCATAAAAATTTGGCTTGATCACTGAGAATGGCATCTTTTTCGAGTTGTAAGAAACGCGTGTCTTGAAATTTATCCCGAATACTGGATTTTCATCCATACACCTACCACTTTTCCATATCACATTTCCATTTACTCACCCATTACATTTCCAAATTCTTCCATATTCTCATATATTTCCCACACCATCAATATACATACCGCACCTCATTTCATATATCTTCCATCATTTCAAATAAAAGAGTGTGATTTCAAATATAAATAGCTTCATTGTTGGTTTGAAAAGTGAGAGAAAAAAAAAGAGAAGAACAAAAAAAAATAGAAAAATAGCAAATTATAGAAAAAAAAAAGAGAGAAAAGAAAATAAAAAAAGAGTTGTAGTTAATTTTTATGTAATAAAGACATTTGTGCCTAAAGTGTATACACTCTTCTCACACATCCATCATACATTCATCCATTATCCATCATATAACTATCCTACCTACCTCATACCATCCATCATACCTATCATATCCTTCTCATCCCATTTCATTTCCCCTCACCCATATACACCCATATTTCCCCTAGGTGTTCGGGCAAATGAAAGTCGACGTGGCGAATAACTCGACGTTCTCACTATAGTGATTAACATTCTTTCATGAGATCATTTTTTTCTAATTGTTTGTTCTTTCTTATGTGTGTGTGAGACGTTTGAACTTGCTTACATTTACTCATCTCCTCACACACAAGAGCGATACACTTACCCTAATCTCGAGAGTTCGATTGAGAGAAATATATCTGTGAGATTTTGAAGTTGAAGCGTTGATTCCGGCAAGGCAATCTAGGAATTACTCTTGTGATACTCGACCCGTTTTGACTGATTCACACTACACACATTGAGTTCTAGGAAGGATGTGCCTTGAGTACTTACTTAGCTTAATCTTTTTACACATTCTAGCTTGTATTTCTCAAATTATTTATTTCATGATGGATTATGCGATCATTCTATGTCTAATAAGAGATTGACTGCCTTTCAATAAATTTTTGCAAATAAGAATTTTGTGGGTATATTCCCTGCAAACCCTCACGAGACACAACTCGCCCAGTAGGGCAACCTATAGGTTTAAAGGCTTGTTGCACATGCTAAGTGCAATTGCAAGTGCTCGCGAAAGTGGTACACTTTTGATTACTTATCATTCTCTTTCTCTCTATCTTATTACTCGAGGACTAGCAACGCTCTGTTTGGGGGTGGTGTGATAAGCACCCAAAACTGTACATTTTATACCCTAAATAGATATACTTTAGTTGCTAATTCTCGACAATATGGGCCTTATGTGCTTAAATGTTTATTTTGTAGTCCGAATGCACGTTGCGGTGTTCAAATGCGTATTTCAAGGCAATTGTGCATTTTATGGAGCTATATACCCTTATCCCGTGTCTTAGCCTATCCCAAACCTAGCCTAAACCTACACCGAAACCCGTGTGTGTTTTGTTTGTCCCTTTTTTATATTTTTTATATTTTTAGTTTGAGTTATTTTTATTTTTAAGATTTATTTTAGAATTATTTAGTATTTTCTAGGTTTTATTTTCTATTTTTCTATTTTATTTTTATTAGTATAATTTTATTTTATTTTGATTTTTATTAGCTTTTGATTTAGTCTTATTTTTATTAGGATTAGTTTTAGAAATTTATTTTTAGTTTAGTTTTATTAAATTTTACATTTTATTTAGAACTTTAGTTTTAAATTTTTAGTTTTTAAAAGTCTTTTTAATTTAATAGGTTTATTGTTTTTAGTTTTATTTTCCTTTAGTTTTCTTTTTTAGATTAGGATTTTAATTTAATAGATTTCAATTTTTATTTTTAATTAGATTTTATTTTATTTCATTTTATGTTTTTAGTAATTATTTTAGTACAAATCTAAACACACACACCCTAAAACCAACACACTACCACACACACCCTAAGGCACACCACATTACCCTACACCTCATAAACACATAACCAACCCCTTAACTATTCATCACCATCATCTTCTCCCACCAAACACTCTCTCTCTTCTCTCCTCCATAACCAAAACACCAAACACCTTCTCTCTCGCTCATACCCTCATCAACACCTTACCCCCTACCTCATCTACCATCCCACCCTTTCGCCGGCAGTTCCCTCCCCGTCGCTGCCGACCCCAGACCTCTTCCCGGCGGTACTCTGCCCAACTCCTCCGGCGACGCGTCCCATCCCACCGCTACCCCTGACCAGGCCCCATAAACCCGACCCACCAGCATCCCCTTACCCCCTCTCCGTTAAACCCTCGCCGGCTTCTCCCTTACTCCGGCAGATCTCTCTCTCCTATGCACGAACCGCCTTATGTCGTCGCAGAGCCAACCTCCAACCGAGCCGCCGCAAACCCCGCCAGAAAACCATTCCGACCGGACCTGCTCCTCCGGCGGCGCACCATCCAGCTACCCATCTCGGGTATTGCCTGCCCCAAACCCATGACCCTCTCCAATCCCTTACCCACTCTGAAAACAAAAACCCATTACCCATTTTAAAGCCAAAGCAATCTCATACCCATTTCCCAAACTTCCATTTTCCCAAGCCTCACACGATTTCTTCACCTGCATAAATCAAACAAGACATACCAAAAGCCAAAGCCAAAGCCAAATAAGACCAAGTCAACTCATTTATTCCACATGCTTAATAAACCCACTTTCCAAAGATACCCTTATAACAATATCATATTTTATTCCCTCTACTACCATTTATTCCCTCACCTCACTACCCACATGACATACCCCAAACCACATGCACACTTATACCAATTACCCTATATACCCCTAGCTCCATGCCTACTATAAATTGAAGAAGAAAATCCCAATCAAGAGAGATTTTAGATAGAAATTTTAGAGAGAGAATTGTAAAGAGATAAACACCAATTTGTAAATAGTTTTTTCTTTTATTTTTTTAGATATTTGTTGAGAATTAATTGTGAGTAATTGAATTGAATGGAAGATGATAGAGTTCAAATTGCCAATTTCAAGGAGACTTGTTGAAGATTTGTTCTCTTTCTTTACTCTTTTATTATATATGCCTTTGATTATTAATTTGTCATATTTTATACCATGTTAGGCTAAAACCCCTTTCAAGGGGTGGGGTAAAACCCTTATTTGATGTTGTTTTATTTTAATTAGTTTAATTACTTGAAAAGTCCCTTTGAATGTTAATTTTAATCCCTCACCCTTAAATTTACGCCTCGAGAGAGGGTAAATGATTATCGAGAGAAAAACGAAATTCTAGTGATAATACCCATTTTAGATTCGAACTAGAGATAGGGGTTTCTTAAGTGAGGTATTATAACTTGAATTTCAACTCTAAATTTATTTTCTAAGATTTACATAAATTCTAATTAATCGATCGTAGCGAGTGATTAATTAAAAGGAGTGTAGATTTATTTTTCTAGAGTTGTGAGGTGTTAAACTTAATATTCTAAAACGTTATTAGTAAAATTACACTTGCAACGAGAGTTGATTTGTAGTTTTGATATTAATTTGGAAGAATTCAATTAATTTAATTAATTAATTAGAATAGCTAAAATTTGTGGTGTAATCTCACTCATTGATTGTTCTCGCAATTATTTACCTCACTTTATCTCTTATTTTAGTGTTAGACTTTATTTTCCATTTTAGTCATTTTCTAGTTAGTTATTATCATATCATATTTAGTTTAGTTTAGTTTAAAACATCACCTCACCCATTTGTTTTAATATTTGAAAAAGCTAAAAAAAAATAGAAAAGCAAAAATTCCAAAAAGAAAATAAAAAGTAAATTACATTTGAATTTGTCTCTAGCTTACTCCGTAGAAAGTGGATTGATACCCTTACTTACCGCTACATTTTAGATTGTTATATTTTGTAGGTATGTGAGGATTTTTTACTAACTTGGCTTTCAACAACAACGACATACACACAAAAGCAAAGTTATAAATTATCATTATATTTGTTTATTGTACATCTCCCATGCATCGCACAGGTTGTATGCTAGTTATACCTCTAATACGATAGTATTGGAAGTTTAAATAGCAATATATGCACTTTAAAACTTATTTCAGTCAACTTCCTAGAAGTGTAATGTGCCATTAAGTCATGAATTTAATAATTCAGTTCGAATCCATATGATATTTGCAAAGTCTGAAAGTCAAAGTCTCACACCCTTAAAGTCATTTAAGACACTGATAATAAATTCACTCATTCTGATCCCAAAAAGTGGGTTGTTTTAATTTATTTGTACTATGCATAGGGCGGTCACAAATCTATTTGATTCTTATCCTCTTAAATTGGCCCACTTTAGAAACAAAAAAATAACAGTAGCTTTGAACCCAATTTGGATTCTCTACCTATTAACAAAAGCAACTTCACAGTCCGACCATTCCCTCTCCATATATGTTGGTATATAATCGACTCTACCTCTTGGAATCCCAAATAGTCTATAAGATGAGGTCTCAAGTGAGATTCAAATCACGTATATATATTTCCCAGGTACCATCGTCCCCTTTCAAAGGAGGAGTTAATGACATTTTAATATTATTTCCCAGGTACCATTGATCCCTGGAATGAATTTTTACAATGTCAATAACTCCTTATTGGAATTAATTACTATAGAAAATTCATTCCAATAAGTAAAAATTAACCCTATTCGAAAAAAGAGATATCTTAATGTTTTTAAGAGACTTTTGGAATGACGTAAAAATTAACTCCTTATTGGATCGATGGTACCTAGGAAATATAGAGAGACTTTTGGAATGAATTTTAATATTATTTCCCGAGTACCATCATCCTTTTTGGAATGTTTTTAAGAGATATCTTAATGAATTTTTACAATATCATTAACTCTTCCTCGAATAGAGTTAATTTCAAAGGAGGAGTTAAGTCTCTCAAAAAATACTTATTGGAATGAATTTTTACTTATTGGAATCGAGGAGTTAATGACATTTTAATATTTGCTATCATTTTCTTGCTCATCTTAAATATTGTGTTCTTTGGAATCAAAAAATGGATAAACAAAAAGTCTCCTATCAAAGGAGTTAATGACACGTTTATAATTGTCATCATTTTCTCTCTCATCTTAAACATTGTGTGCTCTTTGGATCCAAAAAATTGAGTAAACCAAAAGTCTCTTGAAAACTAAAAAGATATCTCTTTTTTCGAATAGAATTAATTTTTACTATTTGGAATGAATTTTCTACATTTGGTATAATAACGTTTGATTACTTAAATTTGAAATATTAAAAAAAGTTTGTATCATATTATTTTAGTTACATATAAAGTTACTGAAAATTTGACATTTTTTAGGTTGTTTTAAGCAGGCAACAGATGAAAAATGGAGTATCGATGTCTTTAAAGTAAGATATATATATATACATATATATATATATATATACATATATATATATACATATATATATATATATATGTATATATATATACATATATATATATATATTTAATTATCTTTATATTTGTTTATTGTACAATGCTCGTGAATCGCACAGGTTGTATGCTAGTTTATTCATAAATATTATAGATGATTATTGACAGCTATAACGATTAATATAATGATATCTCATTAATAAGCATCAAATATATGTCTATTACATTTCGTATTTGGCAGTTGTTACTACAAGCTTTATTACTTTGTACAATTTTAGGGGGGGAGTTGTAAGGAAATTTTTGTCCATTAACAATTTATTGTGTCGCACGCCGTTACACCGTTGAAGAAATTTAAGATTCATACATTCATCAACGGATCCGAATATCAAAAGAAGAAGAGGAATCAAAGTCTGACAGACCGGACCGGTCCCCCTGAAATAAAAGAACCGATCCGGCTAACCGGATCGGTCCGCCTCAGACCCGGACCGATCCATTTGCTGAAGGCCAGTATACCCCGGACCGCAAGCGAACCGATGAAGCCTGGAATAAAAGAACCGATCCGGTCAACCGGACCGATCCGCCCCCAAGCCGGACCGGTCCGCCTGGGATAAATTCGGCCAGATTTGTTAGAGATTTTTTAGGCTCAGAGTTTTCTTATTTAAACCAACTTCGGGGAGTTGTTTTCTAAGACTTTTCAAGACGATTTTCAGAGTCCTAAATACTCTAAGTCTTCACCTATTGAGCCCAAGACTCTAGGTTTTTGATTCACACAATTTACAAATCCTTTGTGAATCTTTTTGGTAACCCAAGAACACAACTTTGAGTTTGTTCAACCCTTGTGGAGAAGTCGTTCTCTTCTTCATTGTTGCCCTCCTGGAAAGGGAAACTTCCAGCCGCCGACATAGGAACCGACACCTGCGGGTATTTCTGTGTCACACTATTTCTAGCCGTTGCTTTGAAGGTTTACCGAAGACACCGTGCGTTACACTTGTGGGAGATTATCAGGTTGTATGTAAGTCAATGGTCTTGTAAATTCTTTAAAGTTCTAGAAATAAAAGGTTTTGCCCTTCGGGGATTTTTCCTTAACTTTGTGTCGCATGCTTTATATTTGATGGGTTAATTTAAATGCATGTTTAAGGGTTTATTTTATTTGGTTTAAAAGTAGACGCTAATTAAATAAGGGTTCTTGGAAACTTGCGAATTTAATTTAAATCAATTATCACACACCGAACCTATTCGGTTTCTCAAATTGGTATCAGAGCGGGTTACGCTAATTTATCGCGTGATCTTGATTTTTCAAGGATTTATTTTTTTTGATACAATTTGACTTCTCACGTCGTCAAATTGGTATCAGAGCGGGTTACGCTAATTTATCACGTATTCCTATTTTCCGCAAAATCGTGTGATATAGATTTTTTTTTTTAAATCAATTTTGTGAAAAATCGCAATTTTTCAATGGAACGCCTGTTTAATGAGGAGCCTATTTTTGAAAAAGTTCACGACCATGCTGAAAATTTAAAAAGTTTGAATTTGAAACTTTGCAAAAGAATTAAAGTTTTGGAAAAAGAAAATTCTCGTTTTAAATCCGCGATGGATCTTTTGAAAAACGGTTCAAAATCAAAGAGATTTTTATCATGAAAAAATTGTTTCTTTGGACCATGAATTTAATGCTTTAAAATTGTCCAAAAAGGAGAGTGATGATAGGGTCCTATTTTTAGAGAAAGAATTGGAGGACCTTAAAAATTCAATGGTTTGTGTTTGTGCCAAAGAGGAGAAAAATATTTTAGTCAATAAGTTTGTGGCACGTGAAAAGACTCTTAGAAAAAAGTTTTCTTTAATTGAGGGAGAGAGAGATACGCTTTTAGGAATTATTGAAAACTTGAAAAAGGCGTCCCTTAATTTGGAAGAGTCTAATTCTTTGCTGGAGTCAAAAATTTTGAAGTTAAAAAATGATTTGACAGACTCAAGTAGGTTTGATAGTGATGGTAATGGCTCATCTTGTTCTCATGCTTCTAGTGCTAAAGCCAAAACCATATTTTGTTTTAGAGGGTCAATTAATCCCAAGGACATTAGAAAATATCACACTTTAGGTAACATTCCTCCCATTTACACATGTTCACATTGTGGTAGGAAAGGTCACCTTAGGAGATTTTGTTTTGATCTTGGAAGAAGTCCTAGGATGTCGAAGTCTAGTGTTACCTTGGTTCCTAAATCCCCCACACGTTGTTTCACATCTATTTGGGTTAGGAAATCACTTTTGGATACACTAGATTTTAGACAAGTTGATTCTCGTTTGCTTGCACATGATTCTTCTCTTGCCATATCATATAGATGATTGTGTTCGCATGTGTGTCATACGCTAGTTATGCTTTTTTATATATGTTTGCTAGCGTTGTGACATGTACTTTTTGTATAGATTTTTTTATTTTTGGAAATATTTTGAAAAATACAAAAAGATTTTATTTTGATAAAATTTTGAGAAAATCCAAAAAGATTTTTGAATTTTGTTTGCACCGTTTATGGATGAACACTTTGGAGGACCGAGTCACAACTTCATTCCATTATTTTCATGTGACTATTTGATAGTGTTTTGAGACAATAGGTCAATTCATCCATGTGCTTTATAATGTTTGGAGTCATTAAGATTCATTTAAGTGTTACTTCCTACATGTTTGACTCACAATTTCCTTTATTGCACACATGCACGAATTTTTTTTATTATTGTGCTTGTCTTATCACATGTTAGTTGGGTGTTTTCACTTCAATCCTGTCCTTAAAACGAACCAAGCGCGATAAATTTTTGATAAGGAAACTGTGCATATAAAAACCGTTTTGTGAGATTGTGTGCTTTGTTTAAGAACGGGGAGGGGCTGCGAAAGGTAATTATATCTTCTTTGCGCAAAAGCCACCGTTCCGAAGGACCTAAAAAATGGAGGAATTTTATTATCTGGGGTCCAAAGAGGTTAAAAGAGCCCGAAAAAATTGAAAGGCAATAAAAAGAAATTCATGTCAAATTATGGGTCATTTAGGTTTTTGCACCAATTCTCCAAAGTTTGAGAATTTAGATTATCTCTAAAAGAAAATATATATGAGGGAGTTTGGTTGGAGAATTTAAAACGGGTTTTCACGTCCTTCAAATGCTTGAAAAATGCGCTACATAGTTTTGGACGTTATTGGTGTGGAAATCACTTTGACTTTGATTTGTTGATTTGCATAAGACGGTGTCATCTAAATTCAACAATCTTTTCACCTAAGGATACTTTTGATGTTCATTCGTTAGGGGTACACATATGCATCGTGCACATATGATTGATTGAGTTGATTTACCTATCGAATGTGTTCACACCCATTCATTCCATTTCCATGACTTGGTTGTTTGAGTCTAAATCCATGGTGTGATTTTTTGTATCCTATTTGTTCATATTGGTATCCTATCTTTGTATGAAACATTTGAAAAATAAAAAATAGTTTGTGTATTTTTTGTATACCGTGACACCCCGATTTTGCTTGTTTGATTCATTCTTCTTATTTGTCTATTTGGGGACATCATAAAAAGGGGGAGAAAGAATTATCATTTTATGGGGGAGTTTGAATTTTGGGGAAGTTTTTGAGATGTAGCTTATGTTTTTATCATATATTGGTATCCATGTTTATCTCATTTCAAACTCGATATGTCACTTGGTATTTTGCTTTGTCTCATGTGTGTAGGTACTACATGGATTATCATTGGATTGCACACCCTGATGAGAAAAGTGTTGAGATTACTGAAGAATTGAAGAGCAAACGCTGTAGTCTTATTCAATTGTATCTTTCCAGTTTTGGGTTCATGGAAGGGTAGATTTGTATAGGAATTTTTAGTTGTTTGATAATTCGGATGTTTTGTTTTTATGTATGTACCGGCATAGACATAGGGGGAGATTTGTAAGGACATTTTTGTCCATTAACAATTTATTATGTCGCACGCCGTTACACCGTTGAAGAAATTCAAGATTCATACATTCATCAACGGATCCGAATATCAAAAGAAGAAGAGGAATCAAAGTCTGACACACCGGACCGGTCCCCCTGAAATAAAAGAACCGATCCGGCTAACCGGACCGATCCGTTTGCTGAAGGCCAGTATACCCCGGACCGCAAGAGAACCGATGAAGCCTGGAATAAAAGAACCGATCCGGTCAACCGGACCGATCCACCCCCAAGCCGGACCGGTCCGCCTGGGATAAATTCGGCCAGATCTGTTAGAGATTTTTTAGGCTCAGAGTTTTATTATTTAAACCAACTTCGGGGAGTTGTTTTCTAAGACTTTTCAAGACGATTTTCAGAGTCCTAAATACTCTAAGTCTTCACCTATTGAGCCCAATACTCTAGGTTTTTTATTCACACAATTTACAAATCCTTTGTGAATCTTTTTGGTAACCCAAGAACACCACTTTGAGTTTGTTCAAACCTTGTGGAGAAGCCGTTCTCTTCTTCATTGCTTCCCTCCTGGAAAGGGAAACTTCCATCCACCGACATAAGAACCGACACCAGCGGGTATTTCTGTGTCACACTGTTTCTAGCCGTTGCTTTGAAGGTTTACCTAAGACACCGTGCGTTACACTTGTGGGCGATTATTAGGTTGTATGTAAGTCAATGGTCTTGTAAATTCTTTAAAGTTCTAGAAATAAAAGGTTTTGCCCTTCGGTGATTTTTCCTTAACTTTGTGTCGCATGCTTTATATTTGATGGATTGATTTAGATGCATGTTTAAGGGTTGATTTTATTTGGTTTAAAAGTAGACGCTAATTAAATAAGGGTTCTTGGAAACTTGCGAATTTAATTTAAATCAATTATCACACACCGAACCTATTCGGTTTCTCAGGAGTATATATATATATATAATCGATTGTATTAGTTGTAGATTTTTATAAATTGTTGCTGCATTAATTTGACCAAAAAAATCTTTGGAGATATGCTTTGATATATGTACAGAAGATTGGAAATATTAAATAATATATGCATATACATTTGTCTAATAAAATGACAAAGCCCATGTGTTCATATTACAAGAATTATTGTTGAGTACATAATTGACATGACAATAATGTCAAACCAGTGTCAATAATTATGAAATACAGCATATATGCATTTTTTATGTTTGATCATACAATGGAGGAGTTGGAGAATTTATTGCTCAATTAATGAAACCTTCACACGCTACCACTGATTGCCCCTCCCCTGTAATTGTATTATGCACTCAATTTGTTTAGGCATTATATTTGTTTTACCATGATCGTAAAACTAAAGTTATACCTACAATTCCTTTCTCTCTCACAAATTGGACAATACAAAAGTATCAGTAATCCCTTAATTACGGTAAAGTATATCACCATACAAATACATTTGATCTTTGTGCCCAAAACCCCTTTCTTCGGCGTCATAAAATTCGACAAAAAAATTCCCACACCGGCAACCACTGAATAACCTGTTCAAAGATATATTCTACGAAGCGTTAACCATATGTGTTTAATACAGAACAACCATTTATAAAAATGAAGCAGCTTGCTCCAGCAGCTAGGATGCTTCATCACTCCGATAAATAAGATTACCTCCTACGAAATAGACCTTGGGGTGGCAAAACGATCAAAGCCTCAACAAACCGATCAAACCCACACCTCTGAATTACTTATCAGTGAAATTAAAATGTCTTATTTGAGCAGCCATAACTCGAAAGACCTCGCTCCGATGAACCAGTGATTCCTTTCAACGAACCACATGCTTCAGCCTGGTCTGAACCATAAGACAAAACCCAAAAATTAAGACAAGGGGGGAATCCAACAAAAAGATAAAAGCTTGAAAAAATAAAGTCACAAACCAGTTGACCGCCATCACCAAATGGAGGAACCATTCGATTGCACTAAATCTTTAGGTATTTTACAAATAATGAATCCCGTATGAGATTCTAGAGAACCTCCGTTTTTCCAACCCATCTCCCACCGACATACTTTAGTCACAACCAACCTAGATTAGGTCTAGAACTGGGAGAGCATTGCGTGCGAGCTTTCTTAAATATGAGAATCTTAAAATTGAGTCTTAAATTTGTCCTTTGAGGACATTCTTAAAACTGGATTTCAGGGATTCTAACTTTCAAGATAAAAACAATGTCTTTTTTTTTTAAAACAAGTATAAATAAATTTTATGGTTGTTTGGAGGAACCTCCTTTTAAGGCACTCATGGGATAGAGTGGCAATGAACCACAATTGAATGTTTTCAATACAATGTTAATTATATGATCATTCGAACAGTTTGACCGTGAAATAAAAATATTTAGTGTACAAATATTTTATGGTTCTCATGCTATATTGACCTATGTATATTTTACTAGGGTGTACCAGTGCCGATGATACGATGATAAATTTACTCCTGATTAGTTGTGTTTAAGCCGATGGCACGGTTAAACATTCGTTACAGTGCATTTTTTTTTGTATCATACCATGAGGTGTCCGGGCTAGCTTATGCGCAACTCGACTAATCTCCATTCGCAGTTCGTCCCTTCCGCTGGCCTGACATTATTTTGACAGTGATGGGGATCGAACTAGGGACCAAACCCAATCCACCCCCAAGACTGTCCTAGTGTAAGCCTTATACCACTGAGTCAAGAGACATGGTTGTTACAGTGTATTTGTTTCTTAGACAAATCAATATATATTTTTTACAAATCGAGTTAATTGAGCAATTAATTTTAAAACGAAAAATTATAATCTTGCCCAAGTTTATTCATAATAATGACGAACACATACTCTGTTTACGACACGCTCATAATATCGCAACATGGCATGCACCATATTTTTGGAACATTACATAATTACGGGCTACAACACAATGGCACGATAACAATATCATTCTTAATATACTACTATGGTATGTTTTATTGCCACATACAATACACAATTTAATTTATTTTTTTTAAATTGACAAATAAAAATGTATTTTTGTACAATATATACTTTGAGATCATAAGCCTATATGTTTACCATGACTATGTTTGCCAAAATTGATAAATTCCCAACTATATGAACTATTCAATTATGTGAATAATTAGCTATGCATACAAATGACTAATAAAATAATACTTCATATCCCATTTTAGGATCGCACACCCATACTGTAAATTTGAACTATTCAAATTTTTTGTAATATTCCAATGTAAAGTTGGTAAATTAACAATTTGGTTTAAAATTAAATTTAAACTAAAAAACAAACAAATCATTTACAAACTAACCATCGATGTAGTGTATAACAAAACTCCATATAATATGATTGAATTTCCCAATGCCTGGAGACAAAATAATAGAGATATTCCGAGAACGAAAGTAAAAATTGGAAGAGAAAATGTTGTTGCGGCGTCAGGGACAGTTGTAATTGTTTTCTCTTTTCACGTGTGCATTTCCCATATATGATATTGTTGACTCCATAGTCTCCACCAGTTATATTTAAACCTAAAACAGATGGGGGAAGAAATCTTAGGATCAGCACACAACCAATAAAAGGAGCCATTTACATTACCTTTAATTTATAAGCATCCCCTAACCTATTTATTTACCTTTACACTATCTTTAATTTTCCTCCATGACATTTACATTATCTAGACTTCAGTCTAGATACCAGCCCGCAGTCAATCTCCCCCACCCAAAAAAAAACTCAATATTTTATACATTGAATTTCAATATTACCTTTAAGTTTTTCTCTGAACCAAAAGAGCAGTTTGTCGCGTGACAGTCATCCACTATAGAATTGAAGGAAATTGAGGAATTGACTAATGGAGGAGCCGGTTCCTTTTTTCATATTTGTATCTTAAACTTTATAAGCACATTTGTTTCTTCCAAGTAAATAAACAATAGTGTGATGTCATAGTTTAATTATCTTTGACTTAATGGAAATTGATATGTACATTAAGCTTAATGGCAAATACTATGTACATTAAGCTTATGCAGTAGCTCTAATAGTCTGACAAACCTATATCATTTGCTTATTTGATTTAGACATTTTAATGTCCAAATTGTTATAACTGTTGCTCTTGATATTTTGCTTCCTCCTCCAAATGAAAATAAATATGAAAACATATTAATAGAACATTTCTTAGTCTTGTATTTTGAAATCTTTATGGAGAGAAAAATCAGTTGTGAAGTCGAATTAATAGAACCTTGAGAAGCAGATGTGAAGTTTTGTGGCTTTAGTGTTGAGAGATGGGTGTTCCTTCACTCCTTTCAACACTAAACATTGTTATATATAGTTTCACAAAATAATTATAAATTCGTGACTACAAATTGAAGGTTCACAATATTATTTACAAAATACAAAACGCAAAAAATACAATACACAAAACAAAACAACCCATCCTAAAAAAATACAAATGCGAAGCTTGAAGATCTAGATTCGGACTAAACATGCGCAAACTGAGTTGTATTCAAGGAACATAAATCTCAAACAAACAAAACCAAAAACAAAATGATAGTATGAACCCATCATCTGCATATAAACAACTCAAAAATATTACGGCACATGATGTTTGCTTATAATATCAATATATCAGTGGAAGATCCATCTTAGCTAGATAAATATAGAAAAAGAGTGTAAGAGAGAACTCATATCTTCAAGAAAAAGAAAGAAAATGAAGTCCGTATCACCTTTTTCTTCTTGCCCACTTTCTCCCTTTAAACAACACAACTTATAGATATTAAACTGTGAGAATAAAGATACTCAAAACGCATACACCATCTGTAAACTTCTTGGGCATGTTTGGGTTATCCAAAGTTCGAATATGGATTTGGTTATTCATGGATTTTAGGGCATGATCAGGTAATTTCCCGAGTCACCCATGATCCTCTGCTTCCTTCAACCTCGTTGGGGGCATCACTCCAACCCTAGTCATAACCATCTATCCAAACCTGTCTAGGACCCCTCTGGATCAAGTGCCTTAACCTCATCAAGTTGCTTTTATAGTTTTATGGTCGTGCAGGCTTTTCTAATTTGACTATTAAATTTTATGGTCGTGCGGGCTTTATAATAAGCAGGTTTTATATTAACAGGGTTTGGAATGTCTAGAAAACTGAGGAAACTATTTGGGATAGAGAGACATATGGGCATAGTCTCTGTAGTTCCTGGATATCTTAACTTTGTCAAACTTATTTGACAACAGCTTGAGTTCTTCCTTAACCTTGTTCAGTTCCTCGAACGAGCGCGTAAAAGATTACTATAATCTTATGAAATGGAAGGAGAACGAAATCTCACAAGAGGAATGAACAATTCTAATCCTAAGGCTATATCTCAAATCGAAAACAACGCTGAAAGCATAGTACGTCCACACAGATTCCTAAGGACACTAGAACCTGATGCTCTGATACCATCGGTGACACTCCGCCTAATAAGATACTGGATGATCACTTCTGTACCAAATTAAAACAGGACTCTCATATGGTTCATTCTTAGAATCACTGTCGAAAACCAAATTAATTACTAATAACCTATTAGGCTGGCTTCAAAATTATAGTTAACTAATCTTTTTAAACAAAATATTTAATAAAATCATTCACACGGTATATATATATATAAATGAAATTGAGATGAAATAAAAAAAAATAATCGAACACTCGGTTTAACAATAATACAACCCAATCGAATTTCGCATGAAAAGCGGTAAAAGAATAAATAAATGCAGTTGGGTTATTAGCCCAAATATTTATACAGAACCTCCTATCTAGATTATAAGGATAGAAGCATCTACAGTAAACTTGCATGCATCCACAGCTGCTGCAGCAGACGTCTGACTCGAAAGAATCGTCATTCAGGTGTCCCTGTGCCTGGATATATATATATATATATATATATATAGCAAAAGAGAGGAAAAATAGATACACGGGTCAGAGCCCGAGTTGTGAAAATATTTAGCAAGTGCATAAATGCTTTATTTATGAAAAATATATTTTATCTCATATTTAAATTGATATCGCACTCCCATGAGATACCCCTCACCCCTCTTCTAATGGTGCACCCCTATCGCATCTCTCTAAACATCCTAGTCAAGCTACCCTGCCTAACTAATCCGTCACCCCCAAATTCAGAAAGTCCTAAGTAAATCGAGTACTAAGGGCTAAATTGTCCCCAGTCTCAACAATGTGCCATGTTCGTGCGTGGGGTGTCTCGCAAAGCGAAATCCAAATAAGGAACCCCCCCGATACATTTCTATCTGGTAGTGTCGATCATCGAGATCCATTAGACCCTTGATAAACAACGTATATATATACATACTCATATAATTATATACATTATCATACTCACTTCTCCTATACACCTCACAATATAAATCCGGATAGAATCTCCCAGAATGAGAGTTAATCTTTATTCATTTTATCTCTTTATTCCAGTTAGAGATATATATAATATCATGTTCTCTTACACAGGTATTATACTATACACACAAGTATATTAACCATCCCAATGATCTATAACTCGAGGATGTGGTCTCTCAATGCTATCATCTTCCAGGGCATTACTCACATACCATCCTGGGTACTAGCGATCGGACTAAATAACACCGACATGATAAAAACCAAATCACAACGTATAGGAAGTGGTCATATTTCCTCCCTGGGAATGAGACAAAACATACCCACCACGACTCACCCCTAATAAAAATCACACAATATAACAATGGACGCTATGACTTGGGAACTATACGCTCCCTGCTCCTCAAGCCAGGGGCCTCACCCACATCGCGCAACTTCCCATGATAGCATTAGAGGGGGTATGATTCACATATATATACCATTCACACACAGATATATATATATATATATATATACATATCCGTATCATATTTTATATATACACTGTAATCACATCGTATATATATATATATATATATTCTACATCGTTCCTCAAATATAAATGGTCATAATTGCCAATCACACATAACGATGGCCAATAATCCCAAAGATTCTTACTAATAGTAACATTCAAGTATTCGCACACTCACGGTACTAAATCCAAAAATATTCCCTCACTTGATAAATAACTTGTACCTTATTCACGTTTAAGGATTTATATAATTTATCCAACTATACCAAGTCATAACTATAATATAAGTATACCTTTAACTTATCTTTAGCTTATAACCCCAAATTTCCATCCTAGTCATCTCATAGGATTTACCCAATTACAGATGGCCCCTATCTATTCCATCCACATAAATATACCCATATATGCTTATCGAATAATTTCTCCAAATGTCACTCTCTTCCTAAATATTCGATAATTCCATACTCTGGATTAACCTCTTAAATAACCCAAGGTCAATTTACAATTCCTCAAGTCCTTTAGAACATAACTCTCTTTAATATTCTAATTTAAAAATCCCCTAAACTTTAAACTCAAAGAGGAGAAGGAATAATAATCTCCAAAATCTTGGGCTGAAAACAGAGTGCTGGTCGACCGGCCCTGGACTCTCGGATGACAGCGGTTTGTAATTAGGCCAAACAAACCATCCAGTAGGCCCTTCTTCCTTGATGCGGTCGACCGGTCATACCAGTCCCTCAAAAATATATTTTCCAAAATGCCCACTAACAACCCCAAACTCCATTTTTATGGCCTCAAATCTCCACAAACAACGCCATATTCATATTATCAATGATTTTTAACTAATACATCAATAAATTAGGAGGATTAAACCAATTTTCTTAGATTTGGTTCTAAAAACCCATTAAACCCTAGTTTTCTCATTTCCCCCATTTCAATTTATTTCTTCATTCCATTTACATTGTTTTAACACTAGAAATCATTAAGAGTTTACATTACATCAATATGTAAACTCATACTCAAATTTTCACAAATTTTATTTTAAGGGTTCTAACCCAAAATCATATAGTTTACCAACTATAATAAGAGATATGTGCACAAAATGAAATAAAGCAAGTACACACTTGCCTGGAGGATAAAATCTGAAGACCTCGAGTCGAATCCTGCGGAGTTTGGTCGAAATATCCCTTTTCTTACTCTTTTCTCTCTTCCTCTCCTCTCCTCTTCCTTTTCTCTTTTTCCTTCCTTTCTCCCACTCTCTCGTGTCTTATATAGGAGAGAATAAGGGTTTATTCCTTTAAAACCCAAAATGACTCGTTTACTCAAGTACGAGTCCCTACTGGTCCAAAAATTCTCGAAATCCAAACACTACTCCCGGATACTCTATTCTGACTATCTCGACCATTCCTAAACCAACCACACACTCGAAATCTCCATCTGAGGTACTTGACCATAATCCATAAATTAAACCCAATACATCTCAAAGCGGGTTTTCCAATTAAAATATTATCCTTTGTCGCTTTATCCAACTGCGACATATAATAAAAATGGTCCAACTCATTTACTTAATCCCAAAAGTAAATAT
The DNA here is from genome assembly GCA_949130495.1 of Sambucus nigra. Classification (NCBI taxonomy): domain Eukaryota; kingdom Viridiplantae; phylum Streptophyta; class Magnoliopsida; order Dipsacales; family Adoxaceae; genus Sambucus; species Sambucus nigra. The sequence continues at coordinate 594,462,483 of OX422208.1, forward strand.
AACATACATCAAAAATCATTTAATCCTTGAAAATCTCAAAAATTACTATTCACGATAATTTCTCAAATTCCCAAATTACACTTACTTATGAATTTTAATTATCCATAAAAGTGTGGGGTATTACAAGCGTGTGGGGTGTATAGTTGGTGAAGTGATATGGGAAGTTTGGGTTTTTCTTGGAGTTCGGAGAGAGAAGGAGTAGTGGTAGGTAGCCACCCACATAGCGTGTGTCAGATTTGGATTTCTCGATTCACTCATAATATCTATCTTCAACTCTATGTCACATGTCCAAACCATTAGATGCAAACCCTTAAAGATTGAATCTCAGCCACATGTTGATAAAGACCAAACCCACTAACTTTTAATCTCAACCATTAGTTGGGAGAGACCTCCTCCTTTATTATATAGATTTGCACACTTTGAAAAATACTTTTCCAGGCTTATATATATATATATATATATATACTAATACAAATTCAAGTGGTTCGGGTGTAAATTTGTAGAAAATCTGTCTACCCCTTAAATATCACACAATTATTATTTTTGTCGTCTCAAGCGAGACCGTTTAAAGATTGAACTCAAATTATTACGTGCATATATTCGAGCAACCTTGTCAAAATAAAAAAAATAGGGCAGCCATGCCAAAATGACAGCTTTTGAATGACCATATCAAAATGATATTTTTAGAATGACCATGACAATAATATTTTTCTCTCAAGTTTTAGCAATCAAATGGACATATTCCTCATTTAAAAGGTCACTTTTTTGAGTTTATTTTATTTTATTGACGTAAAAAAATTAAGGGGGGAAAATATACACCACATGATTATATATGGCATTATAATACATATCTCTCACAAGTTACTAATGGTTTTGTGTCAGAATCAAAGATGATTTTTTATCCTTGCAGATATTGAACGCACATGATCAAATCAAGCTTGAGCAATTACTATAGGCCTTACAGACGTCAAAGCCAAATGCTCAAGAGATTTTTAGATTTGGGATATCACCCCGTGAAATGTATTTAAAAGTTTTTATATGGCATTGTAACTGATGTATGAGTTTTTCGTTACTTTTATTTATCTTAAGATAAAAGATAAAATAAATAAAAAAGAGGGGGAGAGTGTTGTATGAGATACCATTTGTAGTTAGACATGAACAGAAGTGACAAACATACTCAGATTCGATCTCAGAATGGCCATTATTGATGAAGCATCTCCAAAAGAAGTATCAGTGTTGTCCGGCGTTTCCATTGGTTGGTCCATATATGGCACCATCCATATGACATTACTACCAACAAAATAATAGGGGGCAAAAAAATTCCTGCAAAATCTAGAGAATTGATCAAGTAGTTATGAAAAAACCTATCAGTATCATGGTGAGTTGCCAAAAATAGTGCATTAAAGTTCTGATAAACCTTACCGATTTCATGGTAAGTCGTCCAAAGCGGTGCGTTAAAGTTATGAAAAAACCTTATTGGCATCGTGGTAAGTCTCCCAAAGCGGTGCATTAAAGTTTTTATATCACGGTAAGTCGCCCAAAGTGGTGCATTAAAGTTTTGATAAAAACTTACCGATATCGTGGTAAGTCTCCCAAAGCGGTGCATTAAAGTTTTGGAAAAAAAGCATACCGGCATTATGGTAAGTCGCCCAAAGTGGTGCTCTATAATTATGAGAAACCTTAACCTATATGATCAAAAGTCCCAGTTTCCTAGGCACACTTAAACTCACAGTTTTCTGGGCATGCTTAAAGTCCCTGCTTTCTGGGCACATGTAAAGTCCCTGCTTTCTACTTAAAGTCTCAATTTACTTAAAGGACATTTATCATTGCTCGGCTAAGTAAATTGGTCACGCTTAAAGTCCCTACTTTCTAGGCACACTTAAATTCCCAATTTACTTAAAGGACCTTTATGGTTGCTCGACTAAGTAAATTGGGCACGTTTAAAGTCCCTGCTTTCTGGGCACGCTTAAATTTCCTATTTTTTGGGCACACTTAAAGTCCCAATTTACTTAAAGGACCTATATGGTTGCTCGACTAAGTAAATTTGGCACTCTTAAAGTCCCAATTTCCTTAAAGGACCTTTATGGTTGCTCGACTAAGTAAATTGGGCACGCATAAAGTCCCTGCTTTCTAAGCACACTTAAAATCCTAATTTACTTAAAGGAGCTTTATGGTTGCTAGACTAAGTAATCTTGGCATGCTTGACCTTTATAGTTGTTCAAAATCCTAATTTACTTGAAGCACCAATGATTTTTAGACTGAGTACTCTTGCCAAGTTTTGTTCCTATTATCACAAAAGATCCACTATACTTAGATAAGCACCAATGGGCTGCTCGGGCTACTACAACTGGCAAGTTTATTGTTCAAATATTTAATAAAACCTACAATAAAACTATGGAGACATGTCCATTCAAGAGGAATGGGGGTAACCCCTAAAATACCCCTCTAAATTAAAAACATAGAGGTTGTAAAAGATAGCCCTCAATACTATATGAAAATGATATATGAACATATATGCATATTATTTACTGAACGTGATCACATGATGGCTTAGATAATTGAAACATACCAAATGATAGTTCGTACACATATTTGATATATCTCAACTAAAGCATCAACACACCAACTATGCGTATGAGGGGGAAAATGTAGGATGGGCATAAATAAATGAACCACAGAGATTTGATAAAATAAGAAGAAGTGATTTATTAAGCCTTACTGATATCTGGGCAGTGCATTGACTACAATATTATTACGTGTGACCAATATATCGTGTATTCCCCGAGTTTGATGGATTAGAGTAGACAATGCTCTACTAACTATTTAACTTAACTATTTGAGATACCACTACAAGTATTATGATAAGTGGCACCATAAATATTTGACACTTGGTCCCATAGAAAAGACGACATATCATAATCCCATTTGAGATATTTTGGTTATAAAAAAGTGGGTTCCTCCTCATTTAAAAGGATGATGATTTGGGGGCAAGTTTTATGCGAGCGATTCTTACTCTTCTTCCCCATAAATTACCAAGAGCTTCACCAAAAGTTTCATAGTGATAAATAGATGCTTGAGTTATATTACAACTTTTATATGATATATTCAAGTTTAGAGGTGGTTAGCTCGATTTGGCACCCCTCGCGCTATAAAACCACCAAAACTGAGTTTTTTGGTGTATCATACGGACCCACAAACTACGTTAACTTTGATTCCTCTGAGAGACGGATACATAGGCACAACAACATTGCTCAAATTAAATATACGCTAGATGTGATACTTCTCCAAATCTAGACTACTCTCTAACATATAGCAATAAGTACCTTTATATATGATGAATGAGCTTTTTTCTTTGCCAATAGGAGCCATCTTGATCTCGTTATACTTGGAATATGCATATATGAAGGAGAGGAGCTCATGACTAGCTGTAGATTCTACCAAGGTATCAACCCGAGATAGAGGATAATAATCCTTTAGGCATGCCTTATTGAGGTCAGTAAAATTAACACACATTCTCCATTCTTTTGGATTTGGTTACCAACACCACATTAGAGAGCCATTATAGGTCCTTGACCTCTCGAGGAATTTACAGACCAGGAGCTTATCAAATTTTTCACTGGCATTGTTCTTTTTTTTATCCAAATACACTATTTTTTTAGACTGAGTTGTGATTTGTATTCACGCTTAGGTAATAGACCATGAATTTGAGGTCCACTCTGAGTTTGTCGGAGTGCCTCCATGCGAAGATATCCTTATTTTCCCCCAAGAACTGGATAAGATCTTTTCTTAAGGAGGGGATAAGATCGGTCCCAGTCTTAAATTTTTGATTGGATCCTCTGAATCAGTATAAACAATGATTAGAGCTTCAGCAGGCTCGCCCTTTTATTATTTCTTTTAGTCACGTGAGTATGGAGTGTCCACATTTATCAATTCTATGACTCAATCCTATAGGGGGTGTCTTGTTATTGGTCTTCTTATTTGTGGAGGTAAGCTATAATGGTGTTGGTTGATATCTTGAAGAGATTAAGAGGTGCTTATGAGAGAGAAAGGAACTTGTCATTCCTGCCAGACTGATGAGTGTTAAAATCATAAGTGACTTTAGACCCACATGTGCTACCTTATGGACCTCATATGAGTAAGAGGAGAGAAGTGTCAAGTGAGAGACAAACGTTTAAAGTGGTTCGGACCACAGGATATGGTCCTACATCCACTTTACAAAGTTATTATTCATGTTTATTATAATGTAGTTAAGTAGTACAGTACCCTTTGAGCTTTGGTCAAGGGAGTATTAGGTCTTGCGACCTTTATTAGTGGTACAGGGGTCCTTAGGAAGTAATTTTATAATTTCTCTAACGGCTCCCAAGTACTATTTTAGGGCTCCTGGAAGATATACAAAGTGTTATAATAATGGAACTCGTCCAACTACAAATATAGAACTCGCAGCAGCGAGATACGAGTGTATATCAAGGTGGACACACTTGTGGAGTTCTATGATTATTGTTAGTTTGATTGTTTAAATGCTCTAATATCTTTTGATTCTAGATTCCCTTTAAACCTTGTAACAGCTTACTATTTATAGGATAACTCTTAGAAAGAGAAAGAGTGGATTGTCAACGCATGGCTTTGTCAATTCTAAGGTCTTGCAGTGCCATGAGGATGGTGGAGTGTTGGGAAAAGTATTTATTAATGGAGTACCTTGATTATTAAGGGAATTAAATACAAATGGGAATACTCAGTGCAAGGGGAGTTAGATAGTGGTGGTAGGTAAAGAATGTTATGCTTTTTACTTGCAACGTCAAATAGCTTGTAGGAACACTACAGAAGGTATAAAGGTTTAAAGAGGTCGTGGAGTTAATGGGAATGGATATTAAAGTACCATGTGTCTCCACATCCTAGGACTGAGGAATGGGTGACCTCCAGAGGCTATTATACCTCAATCTGAGGTTAGCTGAGGGTGATGGTTGTAATAGGACCTTGACACCATATCATTTTTCCTGAGGCTATTATAGTCATGGGTATAATAGCCATTTTCTAGAGAACGTGCAACTGAGGTTTTTTATAGTATTGCAACTTTATCTTGGGAGCAACTGAGGTCTTTGATGCCACATAGCATTTTGCCTGAGGTCTGCGGTTAGCTGGGGAGCCTCTTTTCTTTCCCAATGGTGTAAAAAGAGGTTCGAGTCTTTAGAAGGTTAAGGGTTTTGAGTGGGTATTATCATAAATTCAATTGGTATATTTATGAGGCACTTTATTCGATGTGAGATATAATTTAAAAATTATGGAATTAGTAATGACTCACATAACTGTCATTAGGTGGTGTAACTATGCTAGCTTATAGTTGACAACCATCGTTGTTGAACCCCCTTTTCTTATGTTCATAATCATCCAACTTAGTCTTCCATTCCTTATAGTGAAAAGTCTTATCTCGGTCTCATCACCGTCATTTTGAGGATGTAGTTATGAGTTTATTTTATCCAATTATTTAGTTGAGATAGACAAAGATTTCTATTTTTTAATTTAGCATGTACTCTTTTACTTATTGAGTCGGGTTTCTAGTTACTAGGCATGTGGAGGTTTACTTATGATGTCGGTTTTGGATTTGTTATGTAGTGATGGGTTTGGGTTTATGTATCATTATAGCGGTGGTTATGTCTTTCCTATTCATTTATTTTACTGGAGTTAACTTTTCGTACTCCAATTGCATTATCTGTATCATTTGTTTTCACTCATCCTAAGGAGGATATTTAAATTGAATTGACAAGCTTTGGTATTTAATAAATATACTTGATCAGCCTAATAATTAAAAATTACGTGGTGTCACAAGAGTAATGTATGCCTTTGGTCGGGCTTGTGTCATTGTTGTTATAGGGTTATATATTTACTTATATATATATATATATATATATATATATATATATATAGAGAGAGAGAGAGAGAGAGAGAGAGAGAAAGATAGATAGATAGATAGATAGATAGATAGATAGATAGATAGATAGATAGATAGATAGATAGATAGATAGATAGATAGATAGATAGATAGATAGATAGATAGATAGATAGATAGATATACATGCCACACATATAATTGGATTATCGTGTTCCGTGGACAACATATATTTTATGTCTTTTCTTAGTCCTTATGATCATTCCGGCATAGTACAACTACAATACAATTGCTTCAGACTGGCTTTGACTTCTCAAACTGACATCCACACGGTAAAATATTAATGTATCCACTTGGTTGAGGTATTTGGAATTCCTCAAGACCTAATTCGTTGGCTACAGTATTGTCCAGAGTTTTCTCCAAATTTTCCCAAAGTTCCTCGCAACTTCCTTCGTTGGTTTGTCACTGCAGCGAAGCATCCATTCGCATTAGCGAAGAGATTTGTTATTGGTCACACATAAAACCGAATTATAAATTTGCAAAAATATCTTTTGGAAAACATGAAAACATTTGTGGTAGCCAAATCTTTCCCAAACGTAAGTTCTTTGATCTCCTTCGTGATAACGGGTGAATCTAGCCCCGGCCGAAGTGAGGCGGCTGCCCCAGTTCAACTTCAATGGAAAAAAAATTATAATTCTTGTTTATATTTTGTGTTTGTTTATATGTATATTTATATGAATCTATTCATAGAGATAGAGGTATGTTTATATGTGTTTGTTTAGCAAAATAAAATATGTGTTTTATTTTATATGTGTTTAAATTTATAGTGAATATTAAAATTAAAATCCCTAGAATCTATTAGTGTGAAATTTAGTTTATAATGTAAAATTAGTCTGAAATTAAATTAAATTTAGTGTGAATCTATTAGTCTGAAATTAAATTAAAGTTGTTGTAAATATAGGAAGTCAATGAAGAAATTTTATAAAGGAAAAAGAGGAGACAACACACCAATCGTATCTGAAGCTAAGGTTCAACCACATCTGAAACGGAAGAATTTAGGAATCCAAATTTAGTTAATTGATATCTGAACATTTTTAGGGTTAAAAATTGTAAATATATAAGTAAAAACAACCCAAAAAAAATTGCCTCAGGGTCTCCGGCCCCCGAACCCCAAGACTTCGTCAAAATATTTCGCCCCACTTCACTTCAAATCCTGAATCCGTCACTGTTCGTGATGTCGCCTTCCCACTTGGCTTAAGATTGTCTTCCACACTTGGAAGAGCTTAAGATAAATGGTGATATTGACTTCATAATTATCAATCTTTGTCAAAACACTAAAGATAAATAATTGAGAAAATATTTTTAAGAGAAAACACACTTGATCAAAAGGAATTTATTTAAGAGATTTGTTTTTAAGTTTTGTTATTCTAGATAGTTAAACCATTGTTTATCTTCTTCACAATTCTCTTTGTGTTCTTGAGGTGTTTGATTTTTAAAGTTTGATCATAAGTCAAATTGAAGATTAAAATCTTCTGCCTTTATTCTTTAGCTCGAATACTTTTATTATTGTTCTTAAAAGACTTGTGTGAATATCTTCAAGCACATTATGATGTTTGATCAAGACAAAATCATTCTAAGTACTTTCAAAACCTTTAAAAAAACTCACATCCTAGAAAGTGGTATCCAAGCATTGGTGTATCCTCAACAAACCTCATCTTCTACTTAAAAGAGGATTTTTTATTCGTGTCCTGGTTTTGGAAGACATTAGACAACTCCAAAGCCAATTGTAGTTGTGTAAAAGTCTCCATTTGTTGGCACTTACTTCGAAGGGTATGGAAAGAAAGATCTTATAGTCATTCAGTGCATTATAAGATTATAAGTTGGGGTCTTCAAGTTAGATAAGCTCTCCCTTATCTCTCCATGTACCTCTCTAGAACTATGGTTCCTGATCCACCTTTGTGTTTGGATGTTGATACCAAACCCTTTTATGATCCTCCTTGCCCTCCATGTTCTGAACCACCCTTTGAAAATTCGAACAATTAATCTTGTCCCCATCATTTGCTAAAATCATTGGCAAAAAGAATGTCCATTACATAGATGAAAGTTCTTGTCTTCCACCTCTATCTGCTCATTTTTTCTGCGTGGTGATACAATAACCATTAATCTACTAGATGTTACTTATGAAAAGGTGATTAACGATTTTCGTTCCACCTCTTTAATGGGTCGAATTGTACTCACAAAAAGTGGCAAACCATGGCAAATATCTAAGATCAAATGTGAACTCTCTTCTGTTTGGTTGACAAAGAAGTCATGGGTCCTCACTCTTATTGGAAAAGGGTATTTCAACATTCGTTTCTCCTGTCCAAATGATAAAAACAAGGAAATGGGTTTTCGAAGCTTTAAGATATCCACTGGTACGTTAAAAACTTTCCAATGGATTCCTGATTTAAATCCGGATTCACATATTTTTACTACTGTTAATGTTTGGGTTCGTTTTATCGGGTTGTGCCAAGAATATTAGGATCCTCGTATTCTATTGCAAATTGCTTGAGGAGTAGGTCTCGCTTTACGAATTGACAAACCGACAATGGAAAGGACTTTTGGTAATTTTACACGTGTCCTTATTGAGGTTGATATTACCAATCCACCTCCTGGTCGAGTTCTTGTTGAAAGAGGAGACTGCACCTTTTTTGTCACTGCTAGTTATGAGTCTCTACCTACTTTTTGTAAGTTTTGCAAAAACATAGGTCATTCGATTTGATGGATGTAGAAATTTGGAAAAAAAAAATCCATCCAATACAGTGGTGTTTAAAACCCCACAAAAGGCTCCAGCTAAAAATAAATCGGCTTCCATAAATGAAATTCAAAATGGGTCAAAGTCTGCCTTGGTCCAGCTCCATCCAGTTTGCTCAAATGATGATGGAGTAGTTGGTATTGTATGCAAGGGTCTACCTCCTAATCAAGTTTCCAGTGCATGTCCAACTCCTTTACTTAAGGTAAATGAGTCTAATCAACAAGTTATTAATAGTGTCACTTTAGCTATCGAAAAGGAGTCTTTTAATGGGACTGGGGTATCTTTGTACGGACAGTCAACATAAAGGATTGACAAAATGAAAATACCACTAAATCGTATACGTTTTGTTAAAAAAAATGGCATTACCTCTGATACCAGTATTGTTGTTCAGGTGATCGGAGAATCAAAGAGAAAAATTGGAATCATAAAAATCAGGAATCATATAATCAAGTATCCGGATTTAGTGAGATATATGAAAAAAGTTGTTTTAACAACTTGTTTGACAGATCTCCATTGTTTACTTCCAATTTTGGATCTCAAACTAAGGAGATATTTCCAAAGGAACCTGAGGTTCCAAATAAAATGGCTCAAGTTGTTGAAAATAACTTGGATAATATTATTTAGGACACAGCAGAATTTAACAACGAATGTAATATTCAAAAAAAATATTTCGGATATTTGGCTAATAAGGACTATGAAATGTATTCTCTAGACGAAGACGAAATGCCCCCTCTAGAGGATTTTCCAAATTTAAACAATCATGGAGGGAATTTATATGTTGAGCACCCCAAATTTGATTTATGAATGAGTTCTAATTCCGCCAAAGCTAGGGATTTTATTGAAGATTCGATTATTAAAAATGCTGAAAACATTCATTTTCAAACTCTAGTAAGTAATTCATTCGATATCCTAGGCAACCTTGAAGACGATTTGATGGACAACAGTTCTCAAAAGAGAAGAAACAAGAACTATCAAGTGGATTTTACGACCATAACTCGTGAGGAGAAATCGGCTTTGAAATATAATTTAAGGCCTTCTTCTTCTCGTTCAAGATCTCATAAATTTCAGTGTTTTGCTTGTTAGATCCCTAGGAGAGGCTATTTCTCCTATTTGGTTACGAATAAAAAAAAAATTCTTGCAAAAAGAAATTATTATAAAAAATAATTTTTTTATTGAAAATATAAATTTTTATTTTTTATTAATAAAAATAAGATTATAAGTCATTTTCTTCTCTATGTAATTGACGCGACCACACATGTGTCTAAAGTGTGAGCTTATATAGGCTCAAGAGCAAGCCTGCCACGTTAGTAATTAGTCGATAAGTGGGGATAGTGTCCACAGGGAACTAAAACGTAAATTCGCGACGACGAAGGAAAAGAAAACTAACCCTAGACCGATTTGAGAAAAGAAACTAAAAAGATTGTTAATTGTGAACTGAATGACTACTAACTAAAAGTGAAGGAAATCCAAACTACTTACTAAACTAAGTGCACAAAAATAAACTACTGCAGTGAAGTAAATATGAATAAGATAAAGATAGTTTAGGATACAATCCTCAAAACCCTAGTACATTTATCGGATATAATACTAGCTTTTGAATTAGAAAGTTAATTGAACTAAATATTTATTAATCCTAATAACTACATAGATGAGGGTAGTATCCCGCATCATACGTAATAAAAGGTAAGAATAAAGAGGTGTCGAATAGCTAACACACGCATCGCATCCTTAAACACCCCAGTTACCTAGGGCAAATGAGGTTAAAAGGCCTACAATGGTTGTGCGTACTACACAACATGATTCAATAAATTTTCAATTCAAAACCTATTTTCTACACATGTAAATTACATCGGATCAAGTTCATGCATCACAACCCATAAAAACTTAGTTGGACATGATTAAAGTAAATACTATCACAGAATTAAATTGGCAGAAATTCATAGCTATGTGGAAAATTGGGAAGAAATTTGGAAATAAGACTTGCAACCTAAAATTTGATGACTAATCAAGCTAAACAATGAAAGCAATTAAAAGAAGAAAATAAATAATTATTGCAATGAAGAACTTGGAATTAAATCTTGAAACTTGAATATTTTTTGCAGAAATTAAAATCTAGGGCTCCTAGTTGTAAAAGCTCTCAAAAATTATCCAAAAGAGAACTCCACAAAATCTGGTATGTAATTAGAATAAGTATCCTACGAAATTACAAGAGATTGAGCTAAGTTGGACTCTCAATTTGAAAAAGAAAAATTAGAAAAATTGCAACCGAACCGGTATGGCGTGGTCTTTCGGTTAAGTCTGGTAAAAGTCGGATCAATTCGTTTGCCTTTAAAATCAGATCAATTCGGCCTTCAATTTTATGCAGAGATTCTCAAGGCACCGGGCCGGTTCATTTTTGGCTTTATCCAGATCGGGTAACTAGTGAATTTTATTCAGAGTCTGGATCTCCTCCAGATCGGTTTGATGTTGTCACTGACCAGTCCGGTCCGATTTTGGAATTCATTCTTTTCTTGTTTTCTCTTGATTTTATCTCATCTTCGAAGTTCCATAACTTATGATTCGGGACTCGGATTGGGACGTCGTTTCTTCCTACGTCCTTGTAGACGCGAGGTCTTCAATTTTCATTTTGGTCCTTCGTCTGAACTCCAGATGTAAAGTTACTAGTTTTCCCTCTGACTTTTCTTTCTTTCTTTCTTTCTTGATTTCTCGGTTCTTGAGTTTCCTCCTCTCTTAACTTGAATAAAATACCTGTAAAAAGCACGAAGAATACATGAAACTCGAAGCATTATATAAGAATGGTCAGTAGCACATATATGATATAAATCAATGCATTTTACATGTTACGAGGTAATCAAAGCCTCTAAATTAAGGGGATAAATCGGTAGAATTTATGCCTAATCAGTAATACTCTACCATAGTGAATTTTTTATTCCGTTTAGCCTAAGGTTTTTGTAACACACCGTAATTTTGGAAGATTTAATATTTAATTATTTTTGGGAGTTATAAAAGTATTTAAATTGGAGAAACTTAAATTCAGGAGTTGGAGAATTTATTTGAGTGAGCCGAATTAATTATAATTGGCGACTTTAGGTTTAATTATTTAAAATTTGGAAATTTCAAAAAGTATTTTGAATGGAAATTCCGAGTGCGCGGTTACATCCGAATGGGTCGAGATAGTCAAAAAAGAGTACCCGGGGGGTGGTGATTGGGTCTCGGGGTATTTTTGGGCATAGCCAGGCCCACACGGGGTGATTTGGGCCTTTTTAATTAGGCCCACATGGCCAAAAACGGGATTGAATGTTTTTAACCTAATTGAGAGATTTGGGAACGACAGTCAACACACCTCTAAACCTAGGGTTTGAGAGGAGAATTGGGGGAAAGCTAACCAAGAACCAATTTGGGGATTTTGGAGCCAAATTAAGGGACTACACCAACGGATCAGACACTACGAACAATTCCAGGCAAGTGGTTAACTGTTGTGATTTCTAAATTGATGATAATCAATTCATATCATAGTGATGTGTAAACCAAAATTCATTTTGGGGATAAATGGGTACAAAAATGGAGCTTTTTGTTCATGGAACTATTGAATGAGATTCAAAGTAAAAATTGTTGTGTTGTATATCTCTGAGTATAGATATCTAATTTGATTGAAAATTCGGAATATAAATTGGTGGGATTTGGATTTGAAATTTGGTTTGTAGAACAAAGTTGATGAACTTTAATGGAAAACCCATTTCGGGAAATTATGAAAGTAAGTGGAGAAATTGTGTATCTTAAGATCCATATAATGTGTAGGATGTAGATTAAGCATATTTATATGGTGAGGTCTTTTGATTAGAGGTTTGATTTAAGGTTAAAAAATCTTGGATTTTCGTCAATGGTGGAAAACAGTGGGCTGGAGAAGATGAAGTCTGGATCGATCGATCGATCGACCCAGGGGGTTAGATCGATCGATGGTTCAGGAATTTGGGCAGTTCGGCCAATTTTGACTATAAAGAGAAATTTATTTAAGATTTAATTCCTTGCTGTTATTTAGTGATAAATTCATGTGAGGCATATATTCCTTAACAATTATAGGGTGATATAATTGGGTGTAGGAGGGTGGAAATTGTATGTCATGAGATGAACGGATTTGGGGAAATAATTCATAAGTATTTATATCGGGCTGAGAAGTATTATTCGGGTATGGTAATTGGGTGACGCTACCTTATTAAAGGAATTGAGGTAAAATATTTAATTATGGACCAAGTGGACGAGTCCGGGTATGTTGGTAATTATAGGTAAATATAATTGGGAAATTATGGAGATAAATGTGCGACACATTGTGGGCGAAAATGTGGGAATGAAATTATGAGAGGTAAAATGGACCAAGTGAGCGAGTCCGGGGATAATGGTTGGGTGACACCAAGTTATTAAATTAATAAGTGTGATAATTAATTTAATTAGAGTCGGATTGTAGACTCGGGTAGGATTAAATTAATAAGTGTGATAATTAATTTAATTAGAGTCGGATTGTAGACTCGGGTAGGATAAAATTAATAAGTGTGATAATTAATTTAATTAGAGTCGGATTGTAGACTCGGGCAGAATTAAATTAATGGGTGTAATAATTAATTTAATTAGAGTCGGATTGTAGACTCGGGTAGGGTTAAATTAATAGGTGTGATAATTGATTTAATTAGAGTCGGATTATAGACTCGGGGAGGTACTGAATTAATAAGTGTGTTGATTAATTATATTAGAGTCGGACCACAGACTCGGATTGGTGTAAATTAATTAACTCGAAGTCGGACCTCAGACTCGGATTGGAATTAAATAAATGGGTGTGTTAATTAATCTAATTAGAGTCGGATGATAGACTCGGGGAGGTATTAAATTAAAATGTGTGCTAATTAATTTAATTAGAGTCGGACGATAGACTCGGGGAGGTATTAAATTAATGAGTGTGTTAATTAATTTAATTAGACTCGGGTAATAGACTCGGGAAGGTATTAAATTAATAAGTGTGTTAATTAATTTAATTGGAGTTGGACCATAGACTCGGGGAAAGTATTATATAAATTGAAGTGTGAGTTAAATATATTAGAGTCGGACCATAGACTCGGGAAGACAATAAATTATTAATTGTGAAAATTAATTACGTTGAGTCGGGCCACAGACTCAGAAAATTACAGACAGAGTACGGGATTTTTAGTACACGGAAAAGACGGGATTTATAATATATATATACGGTGTAGAGATAGTATATATATATATATATATATATATATATATATATATATATATATATATATATATACGTGTATATATTGTGTGTGATATTAAATTATAGGCAGTGTATGGGATTTTGAGCACACGGTAAAGTCGGGGTTTATATTATATATATACGGTGTAGTGATAGTATATATATATATATATATATATATATATATATATATATATACGTGTATATATTGTGTGTGATATTAAATATCAGTGATTAGATATTTATTCAATTTATATACTCTAATGCTATCAAGGAAGGTTGCGCGATGTGGGTGAATCCCCTAGATTGAGGAATAGAGAGAGTATATCCCCATTTCGTAGCGTCCGGTATATATGGGTGAGGGATTTATCTCACTTTCAGGGAAGGAATATGACCGCCTCCATGTCGTTTATGTTTTGGGCCAGGTTGGTGAGCGATTCCAACTTGGGTAACTAGGTTATGTGAGCACACCTAGTGAGATAGCATTTTAGAGGGAATCATCTGGCGAGGGTATACTCGAAGGGATGGATATACGTATGTTATATGTGTTGATGTTGTAGTAAAGGTACGTATATAATGGTAGTAAATATTACATACGGGTAATAAAATAATGTGTGGTGTATTTACTTTATATAACTTGTGACGCGGTTGTATGATACTATTTAAGAGGAATTAATTAAGTTAATTGTGAGATAACTTATAATTCAAGAATCATTATACTCGGGTTAGAGTAGTATGGCAAGGGAAGGTTATACCAGGACTAGTTGGACGGGGTAGTACAACTAGGTGGGGTTAAGGTAACCGGTAGGTGTGCACAATAGTGAAGGGGTGAGAATGTCCACAAGGGAGTGCGACACTAACTTAAATATGAAGCGCATTCATGCATTTTAAATTACTGCAGTTAATTCACTTGCTAAATATTTTCCAAATGTTTTGGGTTCTAACCCTTGCTATAAAACTATTTTCAAAACCTTTTAGGTGTCTAGCCACAGGGACGCCGGGATTGATATTCTACTCCAGGGACACGGAGCTGCGGCATATGTGGATGCTAGCAGGAGTTTGGATTAGACGCATCATTCATTCATTCCTAGAGTAGGAATATTGTATCAGTTTCAGTTTTATTTAGGGCATGTCGCCCAGACTTTCAGTTCAGTATTCAGATTTGTTTTATTCCGGTGTTGAAAATTTATATTGGATTATTTCACTCTGGTGGCCGATGGTTTATTCGGCAAGTTGTGTAATTAATTATTCAGTTGAGTTTTTTTCCAGTTGTGCGAATGGTTTATATTTATTTCCGCATGTACCATTTTGTTTAAATAAAAAGTTAAAATTTGGCACCAGTTTTTGGAATACTAGGTGGTTAGTATGTTTTAAAAAGTTTTCGACAGTGATGCTAAGAATGATCCAACTGGAATTCCTGTTTTAATTTGGTATAGGACTGATCACTCGGTATTTTATTAGGCAGGGTGCCATAGATGGTATCAGAGCATCAGGTTCTAGTGTCCCTAGGATCTGTGCGGCTTTTCACGTTTCGGCTTAGCAATCTTTGATATAGAGCCCTATTATAGGATTGTTGTATTCTCATACGTATGCGCATATACATTCTTCTGCCATATTTATATTTGAGAGTGAACTCATACAAATTCGATTCTCATTCTAGATGACACCTAGGAGAGAGAAAGCAGCTAGGGCAATAGGGAGAGATGAGACGATAGAGGCTCGCCAGGAGCAAGAGTTACCGCAACAACGGTCAGTGATAATTTTGGCCACATAGGTAACTGAATTAGTGGCACGGGTAGTTGAAGCGACGGTGGTCGCAACGGCAGGGTACTTTTCACAGGATCTGCCACAAGTGTTAGTGGCGCCGGATGTTCAGACTCACGCGGAGTCGTCGGGGTGGAAATAAGAAAGAGAGGTTATTTTTAGTGGGAACCCACCAGAGTTGCGAGGGGGTTCAGATTTAGTGCTAGCGTGTCAAGGAAGGGAGATATCCAGCGTCACCTATGCATGGGAGATTGCGATGAGGTGCGGAAGCAAATGCTAACCACTTTTAGTTTAGTGGGAGCAGAGCTACAGTGGTGAGAGTCGATCACCACAGTTGAGGAAAGGGACACACTAGCTATTGCAGAGTTTTGGGTACGCTTCAACCGCAAGTATTTTCCTCCAGCGGTTGAGATCGAAACGAGGAGAAAAATTTATGAGGTGACTCAAGGGGACCGTTAAGTGGCCGATTACGAGGAAGAATTCACTCGTTGGCAAAATTGTGTACCGGATGAGATAAGTGGGGAAAAGAGAAAGAACGTAAAGGTTTGTGGATGGGTTGTCTGAAGAATCAGACAACATTTAATTGGTAAATACGCATTAGTAGCTTATACTAATGTCGTTAACGCAACACTCCGGCACTGTCAGGAATATCGCTTCCACGCAAAAGGAAGCAGGAGGGGAGTGGGAACTAACCAGTCGAATAAGGCTGGGGGAACAATACCAGTGGGGTATCCCAGCAGTAGACTGGGGGAGATCAAGGTAAGTATTTCTGACAGGGAAATCATGCCAAACGATTTAGAACTGGAGGCTATCGGCAGGATGGCTAGGAATTTCAACAAGGTCGGCATGAAAGGGACCAGTGGCAGGGTGAATGTATTAAAAGGTGTTTCGTTTGTGGGGTAAGCGAGACACATGAAGAGAATTTGTCTTAAGCGAGGCAGGGGTCAACTACAGGACGATGTCCTGGATGTACAGCCACTAAAGAAAGTCATGGGTGCATTCGGGCAGGGAGAAGTTGCTTCGAAACTCGAGAATCAGCCGTTGCAGCTTGAGTATAGAGGTAATTATTTTTACCCTAGGGGCATGGGGTATATTTTTAAGTGACAAGGAGGATGTCACAATATAAGACTTATTTTTAACTATAGTTCGCGGGTGAGTCGAATTTAGTGAGTGCGTTGGCTGTAGCAGCCATAGTATGTGGATAAACTTTTCGTAGGGTAGCGGAGTTTCCTTGGTGTTCTTCACGGGAGAGTGGAGGTGTACACTGAGTGAAGGTTTAAATTATGAGAGGAGTTACTACTTTTGAGAACTATGGGAGTAGGGTTGATAATATATCCTAAAAAAAAATTAAAAAAATTGGCTGGATAGCAATGGAATTTAACTATGGTGGATAGTGGTGTAAAATTTTGGTGTTCGTGACACCAGGATATGGTTGATATTAGGTATCACCGGAGAGGGCGTATAGCCTATATATATATGTGGATATATAAGTTGTATTGCGTGGTGCGATAGCACATAGTGAGGTTTTGTGTTCTCACATTTTATCCCGGTAAGTCGGGATGTTTACTGAAGTGAATCAGGGTGGTCAGATTTATTTTCGAGCAAGAGAGATAGCTCGGGGTTTATTTTGCGCAAGGACTAGTGATAGTAAGGGCGCGGCATTTTATGTTGTCCTTGGTAACATGAAAGTAAGAGTATATACTTTTGTGCTGAGAGACAGGTATTTTGTGGGAAGATGGTTAGACGTTAGTACATGGGTTGAGTACCCGGGCAGTAGATATATATGACTAGCATAGTCGGGTAACTTTCGTGAGGTAAAGCGCGAGGATAGGGTGTATGGGAACCCGGGTTAATTAAGGCAAATTCTGTGCAGTTAAGCACGGGTATAGGGTGTATGGGCGCCCTGGTTATTTTAAATGCATACTTGTGTAACGTATGGTTAGAAGCGGATGGGATAGATATAGAAAGCTTGGAGGCACATGAATAGAGAGTAATATGCGAAGCTTTGGACATTACGCTCATCTTAATTTCGAGGACGAAATTCCTTTGTAAGGGGGGAGTATGTAACACCCCGTAATTTTAGAATATTTAATATTTAATTATTTTTGGGAGTTATAAAAATATTTAAATTGGAGAAACTTAAATTCAGGAGTTGGAGAATTTATTTGAGTTATCCGAATTAATTATAATTGGCGACTTTAGGTTTAATTATTCGAATTAATGTGTGTCACATTTTGGGGTCGAAATTTGGAAATTTCAAAAAGTATTTCGGATGGCAATTCCGAGTGTGCGGTTGCATCTGGATGGGTCGAGATAGTCAGAAAATAGTACCCGGGGGGTGGTAATTGGGTCTCGGGATATTTTTGGGCATAGTCAGGCCCACACGGGGTGATTTGGGCCTTTTTAATTAGGCCCACATGGCCAAAAACGGGATTGAATGTTTTTAACCTAATTGAGAGATTTGGGAACGACAATCAACACACCTCTAAACCTAGGGTTTGAGAGGAGAATTGGAAGAAAGCTAACCAAGAACCAATTTGGGGATTTTGGAGCCAAATTAAGGGACTACACCAACGGATCAGACACTACGAACAATTCCAGGCAAGTGGTTAACTGTTGTGATTTCTAAATTGATGATAATCAATTCATATCATAGTGATGTGTAAACCAAAATTCATTTTGGGGATAAATGGGTACAAAAATGGAGCTTTTTGTTCGTGGAACTATTGAATGAGATTCAAAGTAAAAATTGTTGTGTTGTATATCTCTGAGTATAGATATCTAATTTGATTGAAAATCCGGAATATAAATTGGTGGTATTTGGATTTGAAATTTGGTTTGTAGAACAAAGTTGATGAACTTTAATGGAAAACCCATTTCGGGAAATTATGAAAGTAAGTGGAGAAATTGTGTATCTTAAGATCCATATAATGTGTAGGATGTAGATTAAGCATATTTATATGGTGAGGTCTTTTGATTAAAGGTTTGATTTAAGGTTAAAAAATCTTGGATTTTCGTCAATGGTGGAAAACAGTGGGCTGGAGAAGATGAAGTCTGGATCGATCGATCGATCGACCCAGGGGGTTCGATCGATCGATGGTTCAGGAATTTGGGCAGTTCGGCCAATTTTGACTATAAAGAGAAATTTATTTAAGATTTAATTCCTTGCTGTTATTTAGTGATAAATTCATGTGAGGCATATATTCCTTAACAATTATAGGGTGATATAATTGGGTGTAGGAGGGTGGAAATTGTATGTCATGAGATGAACGGATTTGGGGAAATAATTCATAAGTATTAATATCGGGCCGAGAAGTATTATTCGGGAATGGTAGTTGGTTGACGCTACCTTATTAAAGTAATTGAGGTAAAAATTTTAATTATGGACCAAGTGGGCAAGTCCAGGTATGTTGGTAATTATAGGTAAATATAATTGGGAAATTATGGAGATGAATGTGTGACACATTGTGGGCGAAAATGTGGGAATGAAATTATGAGAGGTAAAATGGACCAAGTGAGCGAGTCCGGGGATAATGGTTGGGTGACACCAAGTTATTAAATTAATAAGTGTGATAATTAATTTAATTAGAGTCGGATTGTAGACTCGGGTATGATTAAATTAATAAGTGTGATAATTAATTTAATTAGAGTCGGATTGTAGACTTGGGTAGGATTAAATTAATAAGTGTGATAATTAATTTAATTAGAGTCGGATTGTAGACTCGGGTAGGATAAAATTAATAAGTGTGATAATTAATTTAATTAGAGTCGGATTGTAGACTCGGGTAGGATTAAATTAATGGGTGTAATAATTAATTTAATTAGAGTCGGATTGTAGACTCGGGTAGGGTTAAATTAATAGGTGTGATAATTAATTTAATTAGAGTCAGATTGTAGACTCGGGGAGGTACTGAATTAATAAGTGTGTTAATTAATTATATTAGAGTCAGACCACAGACTCAGATTGGTGTAAATTAATTAATGTGTAAATTAATTAACCGGGAGTCGGACCACAGACTCGGATTGGTATTAAATAAATGGGTGTGTTAATTAATTTAATTAGAGTCGGATGATAGACTCGGGAAGATATTAAATTAAAATGTGTATTAATTAATTTAATTAGAGTCGGACGATAGACTCGGGGAGGTATTAAATTAATAAGTGTGTTAATTAATTTAATTTGAGTCGGGTGATAGACTCGGGAAGGTATTAAATTAATAAGTGTGTTAATTAATTTAATTGGAGTCGGACCATAGACTCGGGGAAAGTATTATATAAATTGAGGTGTGAGTTAAATATATTAGAGTCGGACCATAGACTCGGATAGACAATAAATTATTAAGTGAGAAAATTAATTACGTTGAGTCGGGCCACAGACTCAGGAAATTACAGACAGAGTACGGGATTTTTAGTACACGAAAAAGTCAGGGTTTATAATATATATATATACGGTGTAGTGATAGTATATATATATATATATATATATATATATATATTGTGAGTGATATTAAATTATAGGCAGTGTACGGGATTTTGAGTACACGGTAAAGCCAGGGTTTATATTATATATATATATACGGTATAGTGATAGTATATATATACGTGTATATATTGTGTGTGATATTAAATATCAGTGGTTAGATATTTATTCAATTTATATACTCTAATGCTATCAAGGGAGGTTGCGCGATGTGGGTGAATCCCCTAGCTTGAGGAGTAGAGCGAGTATATCCCCAGGTCATAGCGTCTGGTATATATGGGTGAGGGATTTATCTCACTTTCAGGAAAGGAATATGACCGCCTCCATGTCGTTTATGTTTTGGGCCAGGTTGATGAGCGATTCCAACTTGGGTAACTAGATTATGTGAGCACACCTAGTGAGATAGCATTTTAGAGGGAATCATTCGGCGAGTGTATACTCGAAGGGATGGATATACGTATGTTATATGTGTGGATGTTGTAGTAAAGGTACGTATATAATGGTAGTAAATATTATATACGGGTAATAAAATAATGTGTGGTGTATTTACTATTTATAACTTGTGACGCGGTTGTATGATACTATTTAAGAGGAATTAATTAAGTTAATTGTGAGATAACTTATAATTCAAGAATCATTATACTCGGGTTAGAGTAGTATGGCAAGGGAAGGTTATACCAGGACTAGTTGGACGGGGTAGTACAACTAGGTGGGGTTAAGGTAACCGGTAGATGTGCACAATAGTGAAGGGGTGAGAATGTCCACAAGGGAGTGCGACACTAACTTAATATGAAGCGCATTCATGCATTTTAAATTACTGCAGTTAATTCACTTGCTAAATATTTTCCAAATGTTTTGGGTTCTAACCCTTTCTATAAAACTATTTTCAAAATCTTTTAGGTGTCTAGCCACAGGGACGCCGGGATTGATATTCTATTCCAGGGACACAAAGCTGCGGCATATGTGGATGCTAGCAGGAGTTTGGATTAGACGCATCATTCATTCAGTCATTCCTAGAGTAGGAATCTTATATCAGTTTCAGTTTTATTTAGGGCATGTCGCCCAGACTTTCAGTTCAGTATTCAGATTTGTTTTATTCCGGTGTTGAAAATTTGTATTGGATTATTTCACTCTAGTGGCCGATGGTTTATTCGGCAAGTTGTGTAATTAATTATTCAGTTGAGTTTTTTTCCAGTTGTGTGAATGGTTTATATTTATTTCCGCATGTACCATTTTGTTTAAATAAAAAGTTAAAATTTGGCACCAGTTTTTGGAATACTAGGTGGTTAGTATGTTTTAAAAAGTTTTCGACAGTGATGCTAAGAAAGATCCAACTGGGATTCCTGTTTTAATTTGGTATAGGACTGATCACCCGGTATTTTATTTGTCGGGGTGCCACAGTTTTTTACCTTTGGAAAGTATATTCATATATGTTTCCATATTGATAAGATTGGACAGTTGTATTTGCGAAATCTATGATTTTGGAATTATTGAGAATAGAAGATAATAATTTCATGGTAGATTACATACATAATGAAACAATTGCTATATCTCCTTCTTTCAAATGATATTTTGATCCCATGTTTCATGATTATATATATTTATAAGTATAATTATATTATTATTTCGATTTATCTAAAAATTCCATACGAAGAGTATTCTATGATTGAATGTTTATAACTTAATCAACATATTTAACATTGCAACATCTTTCCTCGAGCTTCATATCATTCTACTTAATTGGGACTATGTTATAGTTGTATAATCATATAATGTGATGTAAATATTATTATATCATCTAAATATGATATTTATGATTTGAATTAAAAAAAATTATAGTTGTATTGATAGGTTTAAAGTCTACTCAACCAAGTTCATCTCCTTCCAAGGCTTTCCATAGACAAAAGGAAATGCGGACATCCGAGGGATTTCTTGTAGGCAGTGTGGTAAGCCTATAGCCATCATTTAATCAAAGTGACCAATCTTTCCGGGTAGGATCGACGGTCTTTTCAAGGATGGTTTTAATCTCATGATTTGCTAACTCGGCTTGTCCACTTGTTTAGGGGTGATAAGTCGCTCCAACCTTGTGGATGACCCCATACTTTCTCATAACTTTTCAAATGGCCTATTGCAAAAATGCGTGCCGTTATCACTTATGATCACATTCGGAGCACTGAAGCGAGAGAGTATGTGTTCTTGTAAGAACTTTATCACCACTTTGTTGCCATTCATCTTGGTAGATATTGCCTCTACCCATTTGGAGACGTAGTCTACCGCGACGAGGATGTATAAGAAGCCGAAGGAGGGAGGGAATGGTCCCATGAAGTCAATACCCTGAAAATTAAATAACCCAATGATGAGCATAGTGGCATCATGTCACGGAAGGTAATAGCTCCCATCCTTTGGCATCTATTACAAGATTTGCAATAAGCGTTCACATCCCGAAACATTATGGGCCAATAGAGACCGCTTTGGAGAATTTTAGCTGCCATCTTATTCTTGGAGAAGTGGCCTCCATTAGCTTTCGTATGATAAAATCGAACTACACTTTGAATTTCCTCATTCGAAACACATCTTTAGATGAGCTGGTCCGCACAATATTTGAATAAGAATGGGTCGTCAAAGAAAAACATGTCAGACCAAGTGATGAATTTCTCCTTCTCTTGTGGTGTCCATTCGGAAGGAACGGCTCCCGTGATAAGATAATTAACAATGTCCGCAAACCAATGTAGGGAAGAAGTAGCAAAGAGTTGCTCATCCGTAAAATACTCGTCTATGGGTATTGGATCACTAGGCACGTCGGACGAGAGCCATGACAAATGGTCGACGACGACGTTTTCTACCCCTTTCTTATCTTTTATAGAGAGATTGAACTCTTGTAGGAGTAGGATCCACCTTATGAGGCACGAATTTGCATCCCTCTTAGTAAGGAGATATTCAGGGATGCATGGTCGGTAAAGCATATGATGGGAGACCAATAAGGTATGAGTGGAATTTTTCCAAAGCAAAAATAACTGCTAGGAACTCTTTCTTCGTAGTGGAGTAGTTAAGTTGTGGGCCGATCAAAGTCCGGCCAGCATAATAGATGACATGAGCTTTCTTGTCCTTTCCTTGCCCCAAAACATCCCTAATCGCATAATCACTAGCATCACCCATAAGCTCGAATGGAAGGGAACAATCCGTAGCTTGCATGATGGGGGAAAAAATTAGCATGCTTTTCAATTTATCGAAGGCCTCTTGGCATGCGTCATTCCACTCAAAGGGGGCATCCTTCATAAGGAGGTTACTCAAGGGTCTAGCGATGGCGCTAAAATCCTTGATAAACCTTCTATAAAATCATGTGTGTCCCAAGAAGGAGCGCACATCCTTTAGTGATTTAGGTGGGGGGAAGCTCGGCTATGACATTTATTTTTTCTAGGTCAACTTCTATGCCTTTAGATGAAACTATGTGGCCAAGAACTATGCCCTCGGTAACCATGAAGTGGCATTTTTCCAAATTAAGGACTAAGTTCTTCTCCACACACTGGGATAAAACTTTCTCAAGATTCTCTAAACATTAATCAAAAGAGGAGCCAAAAACACTGAAATCGTCTATGAAAACCTCTTGTCCTCTCTCTACCCTGTCGCTAAAGAGACTTAGAAGGCACCGTTGGAATGTCGCGGGTTCATTACAGAATCCAGAAGGCATATATTTGTAGGCAAACATGTTAGATGGACATGTAAAAGTCGCCTTTTATTGATCAAATATGTCTACCTCAATTTGATTATATCCGGAATAACCATTAAGGAAGCAATAGTATGGGTGACCCGCTATGCGTTCAAGTATTTGGTCAATTAAAGGCAAGGGAAAATGGTTTTTTCTCGTTTTGGCATTAAGTTTCCAGTAATCAATGAAAACACGCCACCCGGTGGTGGTACGTTGAAAAATAAATTCTCCCTTAGCATTTTTTACCACCATCATTCCCGACTTCTTCGGGGTTACTTGAATTGGGACCACCCATTTTCTATCTGAGATAGAGTGGATAATCCAGGCATCTAATAACTTGATAATTTCCTCTCTAACAACTTCTTTTATGGTTGGGTTTATTCGCCTTTGCATTTCCCTCGAGGGTTTCACGTCCTCCTCGAGGTGGATTTTATGGGTAAAAATCAGGGGAATCATACCCTTCAAATCCTCTACAGACCAACCAAAAGCACCTATGTGCTTCCTCAAAATTTCCAGTAGCTTACCCTCTTGATCTTTATCTAGGTTAGAGGAGACAACAATAGGAAATGTCTCATCCTCTCCTAAAAAAACATAATTCACAGTAGAGGGTAGTTTCTTTAACTCGATGGTAGGAAATTTCTCTTCGGAGGGGGTAAAGAATTACTATCTTAGGGGTAGCTACTCGAATTAATAAACCCAATAAACATCTCTCAACTCCTCTATCGATGCTCCCTCGTCTGATATCGTTTTCAATTCCTCGACCTCTCGCTCAAACTCAGTGTATGGGATCTCGCTCCCATCACCCCTCACTAGACATGCTTCTAAAGCATCCCCGCACATGTTTCTCTAAATGTTCTCTTCTACTGCCTCCTCTATAAGGTCGACTATATGGATTTCATCTTCGTCACCCACTTGGTTAGCAATATTGATGATATTAGTCTCAAGTGTCATGTTTCGAAAATAATGATGGGAAAATGGTTTCTAGAATCGATGGAGAGTTCCGTGTCCCAAATGATAAAGTCTATCGAAAAGTAGAAAGTGTGCACTTGGACTATCACGTCCTCAATAATTCCCTCGAGGAACCTTCACTGTGTGATCCGCTAATCGGAGAGTATTCGTGTGGGTTTAAGGTCACCCAACTCAAGTTTCCTATAAATGGAATAGGGAAGGATTGTAACACTCATGCCTAAGTCCAACAAGACTTTCTCAATTTGACGCTCTCCAATAACACATGAGATCATGGGTGCACTCGAATCTTTAAGCTTGGGTGGAAGGTCATTAAGTAGAACGGAGCTCACATTATGTGAAAGGAAGACATTCTCCTTCACCTTTAGCCATCTTTTCACAGTCAAAAGATCTTTAATGACCTTGGCATAGGCGGGAATTTATTAGATGGCATTAAGGAATGGAAAATTTAACTTCACTTGCTTAAGAACATCTAGCAAATCTGCACGGGAGGCTCCCTTTTGAGACGGGGCCAACCGTTGATGGAACGAAGCGATGGTGGGCAGTTTCACAACAACCTCGGGCTCGCTAACGTCGTCCTTGTTACTCTCATTTAAGGGGGCATTTTTGACCTCTTTCGTGTTGGGCAAAACTTCCTTGTCTTTTGGCTTCTCGTGTGGGGGAGGTGATAAATCAATGACTCATCCACTACATAGAGTGGTGATGGATTGGCATTGCTCTTGCTGGTAGAAAAATGTAGAGATAACATCGGCTTGACCTTGAGTAGGTCTTTGGACTTTAGTCGAAAACTCACCCTTCTCTTAGACACTTAACAAGCATTGCAACTTAGATATGCTCGCATGCATTTCAGTGAATATGTGCTCAAACTTGGCATTGGTTGTGTTTTGAGATTGTATGAACTGGGTTAAGTTGTCATTAAGAGTCCTCTACGATGGGGTAATATATGGTCCTGGAAGTGGAGCTTGCGTGTGTGCTTGCATAGCTGGTGCTTATTAAAACTGAGGAGGGGGTGGAGGTAGGGCAACATATGAATTTGGATTTAACGCAGCTTGTTGTTGCCCATAGCTAAAATCGAGATGCTTTCTCCACAAAGGGTTATATGTGTTCCCGTGAGGGGTATTAAAATTTACCTTAAATCATCTTATTGCTTCCACTTGATCAGGAGGCATGGCTTTGTAAGAGGGTATCATCGGACATTCCTTTATTGAATGTCCCACCTCACAAATGGCGCACACCTTTTCTTTCAAGGCACGGGTGAATTCGGTAGTTTCTCTCAATCATACCTCGAGTAGGTCTCTCATACTTTTCTCAAATTAATCAAGTCGACGGTCTACCAAGATATCATGATTCAATTGGTATAGACCAGATCCAACAGTAGTAGTGGACACTTGTCGAGATTAATTTTGGGCATTAGGATCTGATGTGTCCCAAGCTTGAGTAGTCTCGGTGACATACTTAAGAAGAGCCTCAGCGTCGCTCTCATCCAATTACCAAAATGGTCTTTCACACATTATTTGAACAAGTTACTTAGATGACATAGTAAGCCCGTGATGGAAGAAAGAAATAAGGTTATGTTCTCAAATCCATGATGGGGGCAAGCGTTAACAAACTCTTGGAATTGTTCCCAACACTTGTCAAATGACTCATGATTTTATTGTTGAAAAGCTTAAATTTGAGCTTTGATAGAGTTGGTTTTATGTTGTGGAAAGAACTTCTACAGAAACTTGGATTTCATGTCCTTCCATAATATGATAGAGTTCGGTGGTAATAACCAAAGCCAGGTCTTAGCTTTATCCTTTAAGGAAAAAGGAAAAAGCTTTAGGCGAACGACATCTTGTGTGCAAGATTGATCACTAAAGGTTTTGCATGCCTCTTCGAACTCTCGGATATGAAGATATGGTTTCTTCGAATTCATGCCGTGAAATGTTGGAAGAATCTGTACCATCCCATTAGGAAATTGGAAATGTCTTGCATTGTACGGAAGTAGAATGCATACAGGTGTGACAGTCGCTCAGGAAATAAAAGTTCCTTCATAGGATGATACGGTAGGTTTCCCTCACCCATATCGAAACTGTCGATATTCAACATTATTCTCTATCTAATGGAATCATAATCCTAACTCAGTGTTCTAGAAGTGTGACTTAGCGTGCGACTTGTGATGTAGTTTGGAGGTGTAGGAGGTGTAACCTAGAATTGTGGAACGCGAGGGGTATGGGGGCAATAGGGATTATACTCAAGGATGGGATTTTCATGGATTCTTATTGGAGTATTTCGAGGAGTGTGTTCTGGATTTTGCATGAAAGGGATTTTCATAGATGGTTTCTTTTTGGCTTTTTATTTTTCTGAATTTTTATGGATTTTTTAATTTTGTTTACTTTTTAATTTTTTTTTATTCAAATTTGGGATTGAATATACCAACCTAAAGTCTAACTAATTCCCCGGCAACGGCGCTAAAAACTTAATGCGGCCACAAATGTGTCTAAAGTGCGTGCTTATATAGGCTTAAGTGAAAGTCTGTCGCGTTAGTAATAATCTGATAAGTTGGGATCATCTCCATAGGGAACTAGGACGAAAATTCGTGACGACGAAGGAATAGAAGACTAACGATAAACTGATTCGAGAAAATAAACTAAAAAGATGATTAATTCTGAACTGAATGACTACTAACTAAAAGTGAAGGAAATTTAAACTACTGAATAAACTAAGTGCACAAAAATAAACTACTGCAGTAAAGTAAATATGAATAAGGGAAATATAGGTTAGGATAGAAACCCCCAAACCCTAGTATGTTTACCGAATAGAATACTATCTTTTGAATTAGAAAGTTGATTGAACCCAATATTTATTAATCCTAAGAATTACATATATTAGGGTACTAGCCCTCATCATATGTAATTAAAGGTAAAAACAAAGCGGTGTCGAATAGCTAACACGTGCATCGCATCCTTAAATACCCCGGTTACCTAGGGCAAACAAGGTCAAAGGCCTTCTATGGTTGTGCGTACTACACAGCACGATTCAATAAATTTTCAATTCAAAACCTATTTTCTACACATGTAAATTACATCGGATCGGGCTCATGCACCCCAACCCGTAAAAACTTAGTTGGACATCATTAAAGTAAATACTATCACATAATTAAATTTGCAGAAATTCATAGCTATGTGGAAAATTGGGAAGAAATTTGGAAATAAGACTTGCAACCTAAAATTTGATGACTAATCAAGCTAAACTATGAAAAGCAATTAATAGTATAAAATAAATAATACTTGCAATGAAGAATTCTGTAATTAAAGCTTGAAACTTGAATAATTGTCGCAGAAATTAAAACCTAGGGTTCTTAGTTGCTAAAGTTCTCTAAAATTATCCAAAAGAGAACTCCCTAATATCTGGTATGTAATTAGAATAAGTATGCTACGAAAATTACAAGAGGTTGAGCTAAGTTGGACTCTCAATTTTAAAAAGAAAAATCAAAAAAATCGTAATCGAATCGGTCCGGCGTGGTCTTTCAGTTCGGTCTGGTAAAGCTAGATTGGTTCGTTTTCCTTTTAAATCAGATCAGTTCGACCTTCAATTTTATGCAGATATTGTCAAGGCACCGGATCGGTTAGTTTTTTTCTTTATATAGATTGGTTCACTGGTGAATTTTATTCAGAGTCTGGATCTCCTCCGAATCGATTTGTTGTTGGCACTGACCAATCCGGTCCTATTTTGGAATTATATTTTTCTTGTTTTCTCTTGATTTTCTCTCATCTTTGAAGTTCCATAACTTTTGATTCAGGACTCGGATCGGGACGCCGTTTCTTCCTACGTGCTTGTAGATGCAAGGTATTATATTCTAATTTTGGTCCTTCATCCGAACTCCTAATGTAAAGTTACTATTTACCCTTTGACTTTTCTTCCTTTCTTTCTTTCTTGATTTCTCGATTCTTGAGTTTCCTCTTCTCTTCACTTGTATAAAATACCTGTAAAAAGCACGAACAATACACGAAACTCGAGGCACTATGTAGGAACGGTCAGTAGCACATATATGAGATAAATAAATGCATTTTAGATGTTACAAGGTGATAAAAGCCTCTAAATTAAGGGAATAAATCGAAAGACTTTATGCCTAATCATTAATACTCTACCTCCGTTTAGCCCAAGGTTTTTTACCTTTGGAGAGTATATTCGTATATGTTTCCGTATTGGTAAGATTGGACACCCGTATTTGTAAAATCTATGATTTTGGAATGATTGAGAATATAAGATAATAATTTGATGGTAGATTACATACCTAATGAAATAATGGTTATATCTCCTTCTTTCAAATGATATTTTGATCCCATGTTTCATGATTATATATATTTATAAGTATGATTATACTATTATCAAGTTTTATCTAAAAATTCCATACGAAGAGTATTTTCTATGATTGAATGTTTATAACTTAATCAACATAGTTAACATTGCATCATCTTTACTCTAGTTTCATATAATTCTACTTAAGTGGGATTGTGTTGTAGTTTTATAATCATTAAATGTCATGTAAATATTATTATATCATCAAAATATGATATTTATGATTTGAATGAAATATTTATATAGTTGTATGGATAGGTTTAAAGTCTACTCCACCAATTTCATCTCCTTCCAAGGAAATGCAAATATATAGTTAAGAAACCGAGGTGAATGTACTCATTGGAAAGATGTATATATATTGATATGAATGTGATTGTCCCATTATGAATCTGAATTTTTTTTCATCTTGATTTATTGAAATGAGGGGTTACTCATCAATCAGAATTGGGGAAGAAGTGTATACTGCAGACACAATTAGTGAACCATGGTTAGGAAAGAAGGGACGTTCTTTGTCAATGGAACAAATTAGTATATACATAATTAGATGGATATGATTCATTGAATTTTTATTTATGCAATATTATAATAGTGATGAATTCACTGAGCTATTTTTGCGCATGATTCCTTTGTGTGTCACTACCAAATCTTGGAGGACGGGTTGAGTTAACAAGGATGGAGTAAGATAATAAGTTTTGTTTGAATGTAAATGACGTAATTATATTAACTTATCTTTCTAGACAGTTTGAATAAATATAATGATTGGAACCTTATAAAGAGTTTTTAGTTTATAGATTTTCATTAATGGCTTTGTTATTAAGATATATGTAACGATTTTGTTAATTGAAATATGGTTTATTCACTTTAACTTTCAAACTTAATTATAAGTAACTCGGTTGTGCTGTATCAAAAGACTTGTTCTCAACTTCAAAATGTAGTTAACCATCTTTGTTATACATTTACACTTGAACCTAATAATGTGAAAGAATCAGTCTTAGATAAATTTTGGATTAATGCCATGGAATATAAATTAGTTTAATTTATAAAACAATATGTTTGGAATCTAGTTCATATGCCTGAGGATTCCCATATAAATATTACCAAGTGTTACTTTAAGAATAAGTGTGATGAATATGGTTACATATTAAGAAATAAGGCTAGGCTAGTGGATCAAGGATACACCTAAATTGAGGGTTATGACTTTAATGAGTCATTTACCCCAATTATTATGCCAAAGTCGATTTGTTTACTCTTGGATATAGCATGTGATTTGAACTTAGAGATCAATTATATTATGAGAAAAGTATATTCTTGAAGTAAACTCTCTAAGAGGAAGTCTATATGACACAACCTAAGGTCTTTGGGGACCCCAAGTTCCAAAGACATGCTTATCGCATCAAAAAGGTTTTGTATGGGTTTTGTCAAGCCTAAAAATCTTGGTATGAGAGATTTAATTCATATCTTATGGGAAAAGGTTTAACCCTAGGAAGTGTAGAAAATAATTTATTTTTCAGTCTCATGGAAGAAATATAGTGCTTACCTAAAGTCTATGCAAA
This sequence comes from Sambucus nigra, assembly GCA_949130495.1. Classification (NCBI taxonomy): domain Eukaryota; kingdom Viridiplantae; phylum Streptophyta; class Magnoliopsida; order Dipsacales; family Adoxaceae; genus Sambucus; species Sambucus nigra. Next base: position 594,493,219 of record OX422208.1, read on the forward strand.
CGATGTCATTTTTGGATCCATTAATAAAGTTATTGCTCATAGTTTTAGTTTTCTTATGCAAAAAGACTTTGAGGTGATCATGGTGGGGGAACTTAATTTATTTATTGGTCTTCAATTTCATTAAATGGATGGTGGAGTGTATATTGTGCAATCAAAATATTTTAAAGACCTCGTGAATAAGTTTGATCTTGAATCTTGTTAGTAAAAGTACACTCTTATGATTGTGTTCAAAAATATTGGAAAGGATGTGGATGAAACTTTGTATCATGGTGTGAGAAGTAGTTTGTTAAACCTCATAACTAGTCATCCTAAAGTATCATTTAGCGTAGCAGTTTATGCTAACTAACAAGCATGTACCAAGGATTCCTTTTTCAAAATCTCCAATCGTATCTTCAGATATATAGGGAAATGACGGGATTCGGAATTTAGTATCCACAGAGTACCAATACTTCTTTTTTAGCTTATTTTGATGCCTATTAGACCGAAGATATGGAAGGTAGTAAGAGTACCTCACGTGGTTGCTTCCACTTAGAAAGTTGTTTGGTTTCTTAGCATGCCAAGAAGCAAAAGTATGTGTCTCTATCGATGGATGAGGTTGATTATATTACGATGGGTAATTGTGGCTACAATTTATTTGGATGAAGCATTTGTTGAAGGACTATATTAATGATAAGGATTTCATAACTATCTATTGGATATTACTATCACTATTAATATTTATAAAATTCCTATTTATAATTATTGAACCAAACACATAAACATTTTCCATCACTTTATCAAAGATATTATAAGGACATGGTTACACTCTCTTTAGGTTTTAGTTTTATGTTGGACTAATTATGGAGGAACCTTTGAGTCATTGTATCTTTGTATCGAGCATATCCATTTTTAATGTTACATCATATGAAGATAAGAGACAAAGTCATCATGGCTAAGATTACCAAATCAAATCGGACAACTACAATGCATAATAAAAATGTGGTAAAGGTAAAATTTTCTAAGTTTTATAATTCTTTCAGTTTATTTTAATTGCTTGGAAGTGCTGGATAACACTTTTATGAAAATAATTTTTGGAAAGTTGTTTAAAACATTTTTATATAAAAAAATCAATGATATTACTAAGATACCTCAGTCGAATAAGGCCTCCCCCGAACGAAATGGTATCAATTGAGGGACTATTTTTTACTCATAAGACCTCGACTGAAGTCAGTGTTCAAATAAGAATCCCTCGATCGAAGACTGTTTCTGAAGTTTTTCTCGATCGAAGGCTCTCATTCGAACGAGGGATTCTTGATTCAAACGAGGGTATCCATCTTAGGAAAAATGTTTTAATGTATCTCTTTCACTACAAAGCTATCTAAACACATTCAGATTCATATTTCAATTGAAGAAGCCCAGTTTTTTTTCAAAACCCTAAATTGGTTTATAAGAGTCCTTATATTTAAAATAGTATGTAAACTCTATCCAACTAAAGTAGATTCTAGGTTTACAAATCTACGGTATTCTTTTATATTAAGGAAAGTTAGCTCATAGGATTAGGTGTGGTCATCTTTCCCCAATCGAGATCAATGGATACCAAGGCAATGGAGTTTGTGCGGTGATTTTTCTAGATTGGAGTGACCATCATAAGTACAAGTGGAGGCAAATAGAAAAACATAAGGGAGATGCATCATGTTAGTCATTATTGTTGTATATGTAAGTTGTGTTTGATTCCTTAATATGTTATACAATCATTCATTCAATACTAATGGACTTTTTGTGGGTTGGATTCGATAGTGGTTTTTCTAACAAAGGTTTCCACTCTAAATCCTAGTGTGTTATGTGTGATTTCCTTTTATATTTTCTTCTATTGTTAATCACCAACTGTATGCAATTTGGACTTGAATTAATTTATTTCGTAAATTAAAATATGGTTCAAATTAAAGAAAATATATATTTTGTTTAATTTGTTGATAAATTAATTAATTAATTAATTTTGCTAGTAACTACTCATACTGGTAGGTGTATATGGAATCTTTTTTAAATTCCCAAGACATGAGGGTGTGGTTCGCCATAATTGAGGCATACTTAATAACTTTGCTAGTAGACAAGGAATCCTAGACTAAGATGAACATGGGGTATATAATTACAACTCGAGGGGGCTTAATGCCATTTTCTGTAGAGTAACCCAAGAATAGTTTCATCGAATCTCGACATGTACTATGTCCAAGGAAATGTGAGACATTTTCCTATGCACCCACGAGGGTATTGATACTCTATGGGTCTCGAATCTTTAATATCTCGCTATCTGGTTTGAGTTATTAAATATACAAGAGACTGAGACATTCAATAATTTTTATGCAAAACTCATAGATATTATGAAGTATCATGAGAAGATCCTAAATTATAGGGTTGTTACCAAAATCCTTATGTCATTACCACATTGGTTCCTTCCCCACATTTTAGACCTTAACATTGTTGGAGGTATAGATAACATGAAGGTAGAAGATATCGTAGGGTATATCCAAACCTTAAAGTTAAGAAATTGTCCACTCGAAAGGAAGAAAATTATTTCAAAATCCCACAATGCTAAGTCTTTTAATTCAAACATTACCTGTGATAAGGAAGAGCATTTAACCATGTTGGACGAGACTTTGAAGAAAATTCTCAAACTTAATAAATCTGATATACTGGAAAGGTTTAAGAAAAACAGAGCTAGAAAGGTAATATCTTCAAATAACTGAAGGAAAAAAATTGAGGGATAACAAAGGATTCGAGGAGATGCTTCGAATGTCAAAGTGTTGGTCACAAGTCATTCTGGTGTCCCATTAAAATCAAGAGTTAGAGAAAGAAAAAGGTAAATTCCACTCCTAGTGATAGTGACTCGATCTCCATAAATGAGCCTTCTGTTAAATGCAATATGGTTGCACTCGCCACTATCAAGCATATGTTTAGTCAAAAGTTTTCTCTTGCTGAAGGCAAGGTTGAGGATGATGGTGCAGAGTACTATGTTGATAGTCCCAGGATAAATAGGAGTTTAGTAAAGATTAATAAAGATAGGTTTATATTGAAAATGATTACTCCAAACTTTATGTTATGTTTCTCAAGATGGAAAATGTGAACCTTAAGCTTTCCTCTAAACTTAAGAAGTGTGAGAAGGAGATTTATGCCATTAAGGAAGGTGGGGCACTTATGAGCAAATTAAAGGCTCATGAAGCTACTATTGCTAAGAAGTTTAAGAAGGGAAATGGGGAGATTGATATTTTATAAGCTAAGGTCGCTAGCCTAGAGAAGGTAATTCTTGAGTCTTTCCAAACTAGAAGCTTGATAGAGAATGAGAATGCTAGGATAAAGAAGGACCTTGAGGAGTTAAAGATGTGAAGGTTAACCTTAAAGGTGTTGGGGATTACCATTATAAATAACTTATTTGCCCTAAAAGCTTCGATTGATCACGATTTATAAAGTAATCATAAATAACTAGATTTAATGAATGGATCTAAGGTTTGGATCATGATACCTTTGAATATTTTGTAGGTGATCCGAATAAGAAGAAATATTTGATGAAGAGGTTGACAAGTTTTATTTTCTTCCTCATCCAAATTCTTCATAGAATGCTCTTAATGACTTGAATATTCTAGAATATGATCATCTAAATTAAGCCTTGTGTGTGGGCGCTCTTGGAGATGAAAACTTAGTGAAATATGAGATGAATCACTTTTTATCTCCTCACCCCTTGACAAAATGTGAATAGTAAATTTCCTTGACCTTTCCAACCCTAGAGAATGTCTCATAAAGCTTAAAACCCCTTCTTTTGACCTATATAAATATGTACATGAAGTGTTCTTGGGCTAGTTAGGGATTCTAGAGAGGTTGGTCCTATTACTTGGATAATGGATTATACTAGGGACCCAAGACTAATAATTAAATTGGCTTCCAAACGAAAATATAAAAATACCATATGAGGTCTTATTTATAAAGTTAGATAGTGCATAATATGATTCTCTGCGTAAAGCATATAATACTTTCATAGTGAAATTCAATTTGTCGCTACTTTATTATTTTGAGTGTCTTATGCATTCATTTATCTCAAACTTAACTTATTTGATACCATACCGAATTATAAAATCCAACGGTTGGGCTTCCTAGTAGAATCAAAACTTATAATTTTATCTAGATGTATCACAACCTAAGATATTTCCAAAATGCTGTTCCTTCGAGATATGAGCTAAGACATACACACAATAATTGCCTAAATTATGAAGATTTAGACTGAATGAATAAATTTAATCTCACCTAATAAAAATAAAGAAATAATTACACACACACACACACATATATATATATATATATAGATTACCTTCATTATTGGAGGCTTCATAATTCGCCAAGCAAGGTTTCGTATTCAGCTTCATTGTTGGAGGCTTCAAATCCCAAGTGAAGTGCCTGCTTGAGAACTATTTTCTCCAAGGATATAAGTACTATCTATAATCCTTCCCCCTGGGAATTTGAGGCTCTATCAATGTATTGTATCCATATATTACCTTCTTCGATTGGTTGTAGGAAAGATTATTTACTTTCATTTCCAGTCGCTATTGGTTCTTAGTCGCTAGAAAATTTAGCAATGAAGTCTGCTTTGACTTTCCCTTTGACTGTAATTCTAAGCTGAAATTGGATATCAAACCTTCTGAGTTCTACCAACCACTTGGACATTTGCTCGGATAGGTCGTCCTTCCTAAGAATTTCTTTCAAAGAGAAGGAAGTTATATTAATGATAGTCTGTGCCTCAAAATAATGTTTCAACTTCCTGGAGATTATCACCAGCACGTATTCAAGCTTTTCTAATGGAAGGTATATTTTTTAGTATTGAGAAACGTTTTTTGCATAATAAATTAGATCTTGACCCCCATTATTTTCGCAAACTAAGGTTGAACTTATAACTCCCTTGGACACTGCTAGATACAAGTACAAAGGGCCTCCATCATCCGAAATGGTCAACAGTGGTGGTATTATAAAATAATTCTTTATTTCTGCAAGTTCCCTGGTGCATTCGTCATTACATACTTACTTCCTTTCTTTTCTAAGTTCTTGAAAGAAAGGTTATCACTTTTTTGAGGATCTATATATGAAGCGGTTGAGGAGGCTAGCATGCAAATCAATTTTTGTACTTCTCTCACAATCTTAGGGGTTGAACCTTCCTGATGGCTTCATTCTAGTCATGGTTTACCTCGATACCTCTTTCAGTGACTAAGTTTTTGAGTAACTTTCCCGATTGTACCCCAAATTAGTACTTCGTCGCATTTAATTTCATCCTATAATAGCGAAGGACTTCAAAAGTTTTCGTCGGGTACGCAAGCTAATCTCCCTTCCTCCTGCTTTTCATAATCATGTCATCTATATACACCTCCATTGTGTTTCCTAATTTCTTCTTAAACATATTTATCATAAGACTCTACTAAGTCGCCCTGGCATTCTCCAATCAGAATGTAATCACCCTGTAGTAATATAGCCCCTGTGTGATGATGAAGAAAGTCTTATCCTGGTCGAGGGTGAACAACGTGATTTAATGATACCCTACATAGGCTTTAAGAAAGATCATACATTCATGGTTAGTTATGTCATCAACCAACTGATTTATCTTGGGCAAAGGAAAACTATCCTTTGGGAATGCATGATTCAAATCAGAGAAATCTATGTAGACTTTCCACTTCCCTATATTTTTCTTCGATACTACTACGTTTTATAGACACTTGGTAAATTAAACTACTTTTATGGGTTGCACTTTTAGAAGTTTCCCCACCTCCTCCTCAACATCCTTAGCCTTCTCGGGTTCGATTCATCGTTCCCTTTGGGTATTGATGGAAGTATTGGATCCACGTGGAGCTTATGATACATCATTTTCGAATTTATTCCTAGTATGTAATATGGTCACTAGGAAAATACATGTTGGTTGCTTTTGAGGAAAACAACTGACTCTTTTTTTCATCTTCTGTTAGTGAACTACCGATAGAGAACTTTGATTAGTCGCGAATATTGCACATCCGCGCCCGTTATCATTATGCATTTTAGCATTTGTTGTGTTCCTTATACCTATATTTATGCTCGTTAACTAGACAACCTCTGTTTTGGATATATATATATATATATATATATATATATATATATATATATATATATATATATATATGCTTTGCAATGCTTAATTGAGCTTTTTTAGGTATTGGAACGCTTAAATTGAGGATGGGTCGCATTTCGAAGAAGTTTCATCGTAGGATACAACTTCAAGGGAACTTTAGTCAATTCACACTTCATCTCCAGCTCAGTGGAATTCCATGGAAGCATATTCATTGAGTTAGATTCACGTGGCAATAAGCGGCACGTCGTTTAGAGTTCGGACGAAGAAGTTAAAGCCAATTCCGTTTTGCACTTTTCCTCCCATGTGAAGACCAAATGAGCCAGAAAATAGGGAATCGGTCGACCGTCCCTCGGCCCCCAATCGACCGGTGAGTCAATATTTCTCCTCCTAAGGAAACTAGGTACTTCTAACCTTGAGGCGCTGACCGCAGTTGATCGGTCGTAACATATATTTGGCACTTCATCCCTTTTAATTTCTTTTTCTTTTACTTTACTCGTAACTTACTATATAAACAAACTTAGGCTTGTTTTGTAATATATATATACGTTGTCCAGATTATACACAATAGGGGGGTGAATTGAGTTTAGCAAATTTTTAGTCAAATTAAAATTTTAAAAAAATATTTAATTTAATTACAACACCTTAACAATATTTAGATTAATAAATCATTAAATATTAAAACCAAGAATATCAGATAAATGCAATCAATTAATTTAGACAAGTTAATATGTTGATTTTAACACTCCACAAATCTTAAATTAATTTTCGTATTTAATAATAATTAATATTAATTAATTAATTTGAAAATAATTATTTTAACTTTAAAAATAATTTATCAATTTTCAGAATTAATATATTTGCAAGTTAGTGTGCTAAAAATATAAATTAAAGCAAACACAAATCAATAAGCAAATAAAGTACGAAAAATAAAGACACCAAAATTTAATGTGGTTCGGCCAAATCCCTGCTTACGTCGACGCGCCTAGAGCTTTCGACTCTCTTGCGCTTCACTACCGTGATCCACTTGAAGGGTAGGATCAAACCACCGCATACAATCTTTTGCAAGATAACTCCGAGCTTCAAACCCCGTGGCTCACTTGCAGGTAAGAACCAATCACCGTTACAACTCGAAGCTTCAACAAAGCTTCAAACAAATCTGATTTTTGTAGTACAAGCTTGAATAATGAAACTCTTTAAAATACAATTTATAATCTGAGTTTCTTCTTCTTTAATGAGACTTCAATAAATGGTATTGGTGTAGGCAGAAGTCTTATTCTTCAATGGTTGAGCAAAATGTAAATTAATTGTGCTCTTGAATGATGTAGTAACTGAATAATAACTTTGAATCCTCTCAATAAATTTTCAAGTCTTGCTTATAGTATCATTGTTGTTGTTGTGTTCAATGGAGCTCTTCAATACTTAAATATGTCTTCAAAAAAATAGTTGTTAGACACAACCATTGCATTAAATGCTCCTGATTTTTTGAGATGAGGATGGCTGAAAAAATGATCTCTGGTTTTCCATTTTGATTTCTCAAAAAAATAGTTGTTGTATAGTGAAAATGGTTGACCGTTGGAAAGAAAGTTTAGAAGAGTTCTTTCTCACTATCCCTACTCATGTATATTTGGATCCATAAAAAAATAGTCTACAACAAGCAAAAGAGTTATTCAGTATGCAAAAGAAATACTCAATTTTCAAAATCACATGGAATAGTACGCAACCTAGTAAGAGGCTCATAGATGGAAATGACTACAAAATATATTGAGTAATATAATAATGCGTAGGCCAAAAACAGGACAACTATCACCATCTGTAAATATTCATAAACAATGAGTATTTTATTTGTTTAATGAAAATCGAGACTTTTTAAAACATTATAAAATATATGCATTTCAAAAATAATTATTTTTTTATATAAAAACGTTCAGATATATAAGGTTTATATAAAACGCATATCATTTATTATCAGTTACAATATATAAAATAAAACATACATATATAAGTAAACATATATGATTGTAAAAAAAATAAACCTAATATGCTTAGACAACCAATGAAAGACTTGTGATCGAAATGGCAAAGACATCCAAGTCTACATCACCTGTTAAATATCAACTTCCCCAAGTAGTAGGCATGTAAGCCTAGGAAACTTCTAATGAAGGGTGTAAGATTTCTCAAAAGAATAAAAAAATGTTGTGTTAAAAACGTTAGATATGTCCGTACAACAGAAATTACACTTTATATTTCTTCCAAATGACAGTTGAATAGACAAAAGCTAATTCTAACACCGGATAGCACATGCGGTTCAACAAGCCAGCTCGCGGCTCAAGGTGTACCTGGGTTGAGTAAGATAAAAGTAATATATCCATCCAATATAAATTGTGGCCAAGGTTATTTGCTGACAACCCTCGCAAACACAAAAATAGCTTATACACTCGACTTATAACATAAACTGAGTGTTATAGTGTCTCAACAGGACGAAATAAGGAACTGACCATAAAATAAAAGGCGTTGGTCTCAACATGACGAACCGACCTCTTTCTTTTATTAATAAAAAAACCGAAATCAGCTGAGGCTTACTCGACATACAAAATCACGAATAATAAAAAAATATCATATAATATATAATTATATATAATATATGTATTAAATAATAGCAGATTTATATCTCTTAAATGATGTCCAAGAAGCCAAATTAAACGTGACAAATATTTATATTAATTATATATTATACAGTAGTTGTGAATATATATACGAAATAATTATAAATATATAGAATATATATACATATATATATATATATATATATATATATATATATATATAAGAACTATACTATATAAAAAATATATATAATATATGTTAATGTCTAAATATATAATCAGAAAAGTATATATAAAGTATATTAGTTCTTACACAAATACAAATATAAACTATATAAACACAATATATTAAATTAATAAAATATAAATATAATACATAACAGAAATTTGTTTGTCAACTCTTACATAAGTATACATATAAAATAAAATGTATAAAAAGTTAAATAAATGATGAGCTATTATATACTACATATATCTTATGAGATAATATTTATATAAAAGTATACAAACAAAATGTATATATTCAATTTAAGAAATATTTATATAATCACATAATAAAAGAATATTTGGAATCATCAAAATCAATATATTACATTAAACTAAAATGTACATTAATTACAATTAAACTAAATTAAATGTTAATTAAAAAGGATAATTACATTTTCGTTTATCCATATATATATATATATATATATATATATATATATATATATATATATATATATATATATATATAGGGAAAGGATCGAGTGAGGTCCCCGTTTGGGGACCCTTAATGATGTCCATTTTTTTAAAATAGTAAAAAAAATATTTTTGGCCTGATTTTTGTTTTATGGTTTTTAAACATTTCAGTAGGACCATAAAAAAATAATCAGATCAAAATGAATTTTTTTGCTATTTTAAAAAAATTGGTCAAACTGTGTCAGTTTTTAAGTTATTTTTAATGTGTTAAAAACTGACAAACTTTAACCGATTTTTTTAAAATAGTAAAAAATTATATTTTGAGCTGATTATTTTTTTAGGATCCTACTTAAATGTTTAAAAAACATAGAAAAAAAATCAGCTCCAAAATATTTTTTTTACTGTTTTAAAAAATGGTCCTCGTTCAGGGTCCTCAAATTGGGGGACCTCTCTCTCTCTCTCTCTCTCTCTCTCTCTCTCTCTCTCTCTCTCTCTCTCTATATATATATATATATATATATATATATATATATATATATATATATATATATATATATATATATATCATTTTAGTTAGTTTTTAGGTTACGTTTTGAAAGCTTCTCTCTCATAGGTTTTCCTACCCATTTTGGGTTTGTAAGTTTACTATTCCTCCTTCTTCTCCATTAATGTAAGTTCCATTATTTTTCTTAAGCTTTGCAACCTAGATTTAATTGCTTTCTTTCACTAGCTTTTATTTATTTCTTGCATTTAAATACATGTCTTCCATTATGTTGTGTGGCTAATTGAGTTTAGGTTGAGATTGATTGAACTCACCTTGGGTAGATTTGGTTGCTTTGCTTTGGTGATGGAATTTATGAGTTTATTTCGATTGGGTTGTTCTTGATTTTATGCCTAGGAGATTTAACGGGATATTTTATGTATGCTCCGTATTTACAACTTTGTGTGTGTAACTTTCGGGGTATTTGTTGACGTCAAAATCACAGTCGATATTTATGATGATTTAGGGGGTGACAACTCTAGATTTAATTAATTGTTGAAATGAAATTCAATCTTGATAAACTTGTTGTCCCATGTAACCATTTATACTAATTAATTCGAGATGATGGATATTACTCTCAATCTAAGTTTTTATTCCTTTTGTTAACTGTAGTTTAAATACACATGCCTAGATTATCTTTTCATTTTGTTAAGAATTATCTTTTACACTTTTATTTCTGAAGTATTAAATCAATATAATTATAGCAACTAGTCTCTGTGGATTTTCGATACCCAGACTGTCGGTTGTACTCCCTTAAAGAGTGTAGTCAATAGTCTAGGTTTTTGCATAGCGGTGACCGGCGTATATCTTTATACACTCGCACCGCGGTTTGAACCTGGTATAAAAATAGTGCCGTTGTCGGGGACTAGTTTGTTTTAGAATATACTTGGTTTACTATCTAATAATATTTTCTTTTTATTTTTATTTTTTGTTAACAAGTTTTGTAGGACTTCTACATTTGAGCACCAACAAACGCTTGAATTTTCGGTATGCACATCACTTTGTGGAATTAGCTATCTTCAGCTATTTTGGGGGTAAGTATGTCTTATTCTAATTTTTTCGGTAATCGTAGGGATAATTCTCAAAATCACCCTAAACCTATGACTTCTGGTGAATACTCGTAAAGTCAAAAGCTTCAAACATCTCAAATGTCTTTGGGTGTAATACTCCGCCCTAGAAAATAGGTATTTAACGTTATTTGAAGTGTTTTGTCCAAAGAAAAATTCGAGGAATAAATAATCCGAGTGTAACACGTCAAGTAATACGTAAGGTCGTGTATTACATAAATGGTTAAACGAAAAAAAATCCAACGATGCATGTGTCGCATTAATGCGTATTTAATCTCTAATAGTATTGTCTAGGATGTCCATTAAGTTTGAGGAAAAAATATAAGGAACGGATGTGACACGGACAAGGTTAATACTACGCGACATTTTAATGGTATGAAAAGAAAAATATCACAATATGGATTAAACGATAAAATTTTATGTTGCATGGTTCGCACGAGTTTTATTTTGAGTTTATATAATTATTTTAAATACTTATTTTAAGTTTCACGCGATTCGAACAAGCAACTAGCGCTACGCGAGCCTGGATACAAATCGTCTGACGGTGTGCGACATTGCGAAAGTCAAATTTTGCGCGAATTGTTTAGGACAATTGGTAAGTCAAAAAAATATTCCAACCATATATTTAGACTCATAAAAATATAAGAAATAATACCATGCAAAGAAAAATAAATAAAAAATATGTTTTGCGAGGAGGTCATGATTCTTGCGATCCTTGTATAGGACAATCTGAGAGGTCAAACAACTATTGTAAATATGCTTTTTTAGCCAAAAAATGCAAAGAATATGAATATCAAGTTAAAAAATATATATATTTTTAGAGAGAAAATGACGCAAATCATCCTTTTGGGGTTGATTTTGGGTGGGTCTTGAGTGTCACATGTGCCAAGGTTGGTTGCATTGTATTATCCCTTTCTCACTTAAAATACAGACCTTGGGACCATTTGGGACACACAAACGCTTGGATGGTTGGTCAAGAGTATAAGACTACCACAAATACCTTATAAGAGAAATGGGAGGGATAGTGAGTTGGCCAATGAATATCTCACTCTTTTCATCAGATTTTCTTCAACACCATGGTCAAACAAGAGCTCTTCCTTCACCCCAAATTCATAGATCTTCTTTCCCACCATCTTTAAATCATGAAAACACCATTTTGGAGATCATAAACACCATTAAAACACCTTGGAGTTTGGGGACCGCTTGTAGGGAGAGTTTTTGAGAAACTTTTGATGAGGTTTGGGAGTTGTAGAAGGCGGGTTTTGTGCTCAGAGATGGAGGACTCTTGAAGATTGCTTTAGAGAGATTTTGGTAACCCCTTGAGGCCACCTTTGGAGGTGGGGATTGCTCCTCCTACACCACCATTCTCACCACCATTTTGGAGGTACTTAGGAGGGAATATAAACCTCGGTTTAGGTTTGAAGTTGAGTATAATTTTAGATACTTTAATTATACGTATTAGACTTAATATATGTGTGATGTTAGTTAGTTTGCATCTATGGGGTTAACTGGTTGCAATTCTATGATTTTATTTGCAAATGGGTTTGAAAGATATATTTCAAATGGGTTTTGAAATTGATAAAAAATTAGATTATTTTTTACACATTTTGGGTGTAATAATGTGTAACAAAGTGGGTATAAAGCATTTATGGTTTTATTATTTGCACCCTTAATATTTTGAGTAAAAAGAGGCATTTAAAATAAGGTTTTAAATTAGTTCTAAAAGTGTTAAATTTTCATAACACTATTTATAAATATTTTATGATATAAAATGGGTTACAAGTGTGTTTTGAATAAAGAAAATGTGATTTCTATGATAAGTGATGTTTGAGCTTGTTCATGGCATTTGGTAACTTCAATATACATTTTCCTACATTAAATAAAGAGTTTTATATGTGAAGGAATGCTTTTATTTTATAGGGATATTTGAAAGTGTGTGAACTCATCATAAGTAAATAAAGTGGGTTGAATGAGTAAACATGTGAAACTAAAGTCTTCATGTAAATAATGAAAGTAAAGAAGACTAAGTGTGAAATAAATGACTAAGTATGGGTATTTATGCAAAAAGTCATAATTAAAGTGTGTGACACTAAGTTTGAAATATAGAGTGTCAAATGTGTAAATGTAGACTAAAATAGATTTTTAGTATTAAAACTCAAAATTAAAGTGTGTAACTCTAAGTTTGAAAGTATAAACATGTCAAATCATTGAATATTGACGAAATGGGTTTTAAGTTGTGAAAAGACATAATTAAAGTGTGTTGGCTTAAATATGAGAAATATGACTTTAATATGTAAAAAACATAATTTTATATATTAAAAAGGGTTAAAATGCAAAATGTGTAATTTTGGCAAAGTGAGAAGTTGAACAAGTGTTTTAATGACTAAAATGCCTAAGTGTTGAGTTTAGAACTTGAAGGGGTATTTTTGTGAATAACACTTGAAAAAGGATAAGGTTGCAAGTTTTGGAAAAGAATAATGGTAAATTGTTAATTTACTTAAAGTGTGACATTTTTATGAAATAAAATACTAAAGAGTATTTTGGCACTAATATAGAAAGAGTAATTTAAGTCCTTAAAGAGAAAATGATTTTCGGGATAAAAATCAATGCGTGCTTGAGAAAAAGGGCTTTAGTGGAATATAATAATTTTTCCTAAATGAATAATGGAAAAATGGACAGTTAAGTCCAAGGCTTTAGCCTCGGCTCAAAAAAGGAAAATTAATGTGAACATTATGAAAATGTTGAACACATTGGCAAGATAATTAGATTGGATGATGTCGGGATAAATAATTAACCAGGGCTATGTTGTCCCTAGTGGTGAAAGACCTCAAATCAACTGCAGTAGTATATGGCGGTAGAGACCGGTGATGTGAGGCCACGAAGTCTGTGAGTATTTGTTGGCGGAATTCCTAAAAATAATGTTAAGTAATGAATCGAATATTCATGAAAGAGGCATAAATGAATGGTATTGATCCATTAATTTATTAATACAAGAATAACGCATTAAATGTTTAAGGTTCACATGGTAACATGGGATGGTTAAATAAGGTAACTTAATGATACTTAAGCTAACTAATGAGGATCGGGTAAGTTAGTAGCCATTCTTATTCCACTGCATTTGTTCTGGTAGTGTTAGCTAGCAACTATCGAATTTTGGTGTAGGTCGTTAGGTGGTGGCACCCTACGCTTGTGTGAGATGTATTATGTGTAAGATTAACGATTAGAAGGTCTTAATGATTTTAGTTGCATCTTAGTTGGTATGCCTGTAGTTTCATCAACGGGATTAGGTGACTAAGTAGTATGACTTGTGAATAAATAATTCTATGGAAATCAGAACGCCTAAGTAACTTGATTATGTCTTGGGTTTAGATAACCTTGATGATTTCTAGTGATTTAAGAACAAATCTATATATTCCTTGGAACTTAGTGTTATAAATGGTGGTGTTGAATTATGATTTTAGAAAAATGAGGTGGTATTAGGGAATAAGATCTCTTGTGTCATTAAAGGTATTGGCCTGAAATTTTTATAGGTAGTACCCGATGCCTCATATACTATTAAAAGCTTTATAGTGGTGATAACTTGTGATCTAGAAAATGGGTGTGATGGCCATATAGTGAGGAACGTTCGTTGTCGTTGCTAAATAATTACTCAGGTTAAATAATAGGCTATGATGAGTTTGATCTTGGGTTAGCATTATGGATAAACAGGTGAACTCATGATTTCTCCTTGGATATATGTACTAAGGTTTATCTAATGAAGTGTGAGTGCAAGTAATAGGTTTTCCCTAGTAGTGGTGAAATTAAGGTTGTACCACGTAGGACGGTAATGTCGACGTCTCTAGTTGATATTATGGGATCCCTTATGACTTCAGGAATGTAGAGTTATGATTGGTATGACACATTGGGATTAATGTTTGGCCTTTGAGAAAATAATTTAACGGCCATACTCCAGTGTTATACTTGAAAGGATTTTTGTCATGATAACTCCTAGGCTAGGATATGTATGTTCAATTGGAGTCGATTAACGTGGTGACTCTTCCATGAAACATTGGGAAAATTTATTGTACTGAGGAATGCATAGGCTATCAGTGATTGCAATACAATTTAGTCATGTCATTTGTGGTGGTACCTTAGAGTTAGTGCCATGATTTTGTTTATAATCTTGCATTATGGTATGACTTGGGTAGAATATCGAGAATAGGTTGATACGTGATAGGTTTTACACTTGGGAGACTTAGGACGCGATGATGTTCATCATGGTTTTAGAAATAGCACTCGAAATCTAGTGTTAGACTTAATTATAGCACCTGTGTGTGCTACCCGTATGGCTTAATATGACTCTAGTGAAGAAAATCATTGGGTATTAGGCATGATTAATGATTGAAAAATCGAGGTGTCATTGTAACCAGTACGATAGTTATGATTTGGGATCACATGTGACGTTGCTAAGGATTTAAGTGATGGGTCGTAGGGTAAAATTATGTGAGTGTTGTGTTTCACTAGATGATAAAGATCTTGAGGTTTGAAAGTTAGTAATCGCATGTTGAGATTGTGAACACTTGAGTATGTTAGGTCAGTGATTAACATTAATCAATGAGAAATGTAACTTCGCTTTGATATGAGGGATAAAGAGTAACCTTAGTCTTAAGGAGGGAAGCCTAGCGTTTTAGATTCCTAAGGGAATCGGCTCGCAAGTAGTTGTTCGTGGAGAAGGACAAGCATGATTGATGATCCAATCCAGGGCACGTGGCTAGGCTAATACTTTAGCATACATGTAGGTCAGTGAAAATTTTAGACTTCAAGTGTACGATGTGGTTCGTACTTCATGTGGCATGGTTCGCTATCCGAATTTGACTGTTTCATTCTGGTGTGACAGTCACCTGATTTGTTTCACCTTCTTGTGTCCTCTTTGATCTCGATAATGGGAAGTTGTTTCAATTATGGGTTGTTATTCAGGTGTAGCGTTTCATTAATCAGTAGCGATGCAGAATAGGTCAGGTAGAGGTTGTTGTGTCACGATACATGAGTACGCTCTTCTTCGAAAGCACCTTTAGTTTACACTGGTTGGTGTGTACGCGTGGTCTCGCGATTTGTTAAATGTAGTTTTCATGTGTATTTAATAGCTTTAGGTTAATACAGTCGTTAGTTAACCAGTATAACTAGTTATGACGTATATCATGGATTTGAGGTTACGACTCTAAGATATAAATATTAGAATTTGATGGATCATTAAATGCTAGGGTTGCACTCCGTATGGAAATTACAGATTGAGAATGTAGTCTCTCATGTGTATTTGGGTTGTCATAACTAGGATGACTCTAGGTTAATGCTTAGTCTCGTAGGAGATATCGGTCGGATAGATCATTGAGATTAAATTACTGTCTCGAAATTTTTTATATAAATATTTATTAATGTTGAGGATGTATCTGCCTAAGCTAGGCAAGGCTCAGATCGTTTGATGAAACGTAGGCTTATAAATCCCGATGTTCTGAATAATTCATGATAATGAGTACTTTGGGTGTTAGCATGATATTTGCTCATTATCAGTTACTTTGCGGTATTGTTTATATGGACATGTTAGGCCTGCTTGGGAGTTAACAATAATATCTTAGGATCCACCATAGTTTTAACCGATTAATGGTATGAAATCTTTTGGTTAGACTAAAGTGTTAATGACATCTAGGATTAGAATTTAATTGTTGGATGAATGATTTGTGAGCTTGATGATCATGAATTTCGAGGATGAAACTTCCTAAGGAGGGAAGAATGTAATACCCCGCCCTAGAAACTAGATATTTAACGTTATTTGAAGTGTATTGTCCAAAGAAAAATTCGAGGAATAAATAATCCAAGTATAACACGTCAAGTAGCACGTAAGGTGGCGTATTACGTAAATGGTTTAAACGGAAAAAAAACGATGCATGTGTAGCATTAATGCGTATTTAATATCTAATAGTATTGGCTACGATGTCCATTAAGTTTGAGAAAAAAATATCAAAAATCGGATGTGGCACGGACAAGGTTAATACAACGCGACATTTAAATGGTACGAAAAGCAAAATATCGCAATATCGATTAAACAAGAAAGTTTTATGTTGCATGGTTCGCACGAGTTTTATTTTTAGTTTATATAATTATTTTAAATACTTCGTTTAAGTTTCACGCGATTCGGATAAGCAACGAGCGCTACGCGAGCCTGGGTACAAATCGTCTGACGGTGCGCGACACTGCGAAAGTCTAGTTTTGCGTCAATTGTTTAGGACAATTGGTAAGT
The DNA here is from genome assembly GCA_949130495.1 of Sambucus nigra. Classification (NCBI taxonomy): domain Eukaryota; kingdom Viridiplantae; phylum Streptophyta; class Magnoliopsida; order Dipsacales; family Adoxaceae; genus Sambucus; species Sambucus nigra. The sequence continues at coordinate 594,510,497 of OX422208.1, forward strand.
CAAAACAATATTCCAACCATATATTTAGACTCATTAAAATATAAGGAATATTACCATGCGGAGAAAAATCGAAGAAAAAATATGTTTTGCGCGGCGCAAAGGAGACGGAAGCTCTTGGCGCGTGGACGTAGGCCGAAATTTGGCCGAACCACGTTAAAATTATGGTGTCATTTAATTTCCGCACTTATACTATCTATTTGCTTGTGCTTGTTTAATATTATATTTTTAGCACTTATATTTACAAATTGATTAAATTCGAAATTTATTAAATTTATTTTTAGGATTAAAATAATTATTTCTAAATTAATTAATTAATTCAAAATATTTATTATTATTAAATACGAAAATTGATTGAATATTTACTGGGTGTTATAATCTGTTATTTAACTTGTTTAATTAATTGGAAGTATTTATTTGTTAATATCTATGTTAGTCATTAAATATTTATTAATCTAAAATTTGGATTAAGTGTTTTAAAATTAAATATTTTCTAAAATTTTGATTTGACACAATAAGTTTGCAGAATCTCAATTCATACCCCCCCCCCCCCCCCTTGAGTATTTTCCTGGGCAATAAGATTGCTACTGAAAGCGGACTTTATTTAAAGCGTGGTGCCTAAGCACCTTATTTATTACAATTATAAGTCTTTGCAATACAAAAGTTTAAAATAAAAGAAAATTACACATAATAACTACATTTGTCGATAAATGATAGTATATATAATCCATGTGGTTTTTCTTGTTGCTATGTTAATGACTTCCCAAATGTACATAGCTGATAGGGAAATTTGTGAAAATGCTAAAAAGTACACAAAGTCGTGGGGTATTTTGCCTTCCTCAAGCTCGGAGTCCATCTAGAAGGGAACGAAATAAGAAAAACTTTGCAAGGTAGATAATTATATTTTTATTAAAATTTAAAAAATACCTTTGGAATATTATCAGAATTAATTGAATATATTTTAATATAATTTGTAAAGGAAGTGAAACTTGAAGTAACAATAATCTGAAGGAAGTTGTGTAAATAAAGCAATATGATGATATAACTAAAGATAGAAATATCAAATCAGAAAGGGGTAAAGTTGCGGATCATTCTAAAATAAGATAACCCATAATTATCTATTATAGAGACTTAAGGTTAATAGCAACACAGATAACAAACATCAGATATAAAATTTGAGATAAATTAACAATAGCCATGGTAACATTATTGAGCCCAGACTTCGAAGAACGGTTTACATATGGTAAGCAAAACAAGGCACTAAATACATTGAGTCCATGCCAAATAACACTATCGTGGGTAGAAAGATAGTTTATTACCTAGTTATAATGTAATCAATAAAAGGGTTTAACGAAATCAAATTAAATTGAAATCATCGTGAAAAACAACGTAGGTTTTTAAAATCGAATCAAGTTTAAGGTATTGCGAGTACACAAATGAGTTCATAAATAAGAACAAGATTTATGAGGCTATCATAAAGAGATATGAATAATTGGCGTAATCAAGGTAATTGCGTGAAATAATACCAAAATAGAAGTTACCTACTTGGATAAGGGGCTTGGTTTTTAAATTGATTCTTCATCTATAGGATAGGTACTAGGGTTGTTATAATGAAAATAGTATAAGTAAAAACTTTTTACAAAGAAATTAGTAAGGTAGATATTTATTGTATAATAAAAATAACTTTAGGGTTTAAATTGAAAATTTGTATATATTTTAATTATTTAGGCTTATACGCATATTTTCAATTGGGTGAAATAAAAATTTTTGTTCCTTATATACTCAGAAACTTATATATGAAAATTTTGAGGGAAATTCTTAAGGTGAAAAAGTTCAGGGGTTTATGTGCAAAATAACCTTATATTTTTAAATTTCATTTCTAAGGTTTCTATGAAAATGGCCTTTAGTTGACCAAAGAGGGTAATATCATATACCATTTTGACATGAAAAATAAACATAAATTTTTTATAAAGATTTCATATTTTTTTGATTGGCCATGTGCCCGCACACATGAACTCAAACTTCCCACACGCTCTGGTTGAACTCATCAGCTCCTGTGTATACCACTTCATCCCCTACCTTTGACCGTTTGATTTTAGAGTTTGAAATCTTTGATCGAGGAGTATGGGTTATAGAGCATAGCATTTAACTTCATTGAAAATCCAAGTTCATTTAAAAGCCAAAGTTTCTAATTTTTCATGAGGATTCTGAAAATATAATTTTTATAAATTGAGGCTTCCTGAAGAGGTCTATAAAGTTTCAGTAAAAAGTTCAAGATTTTGACCTAAGATTGTGGTTTTATTCCTATATTCGAGCCATGGTATGTTCATAGTGATGCTTATGGGTAAAATTATGATAAAATGGTTTTGGTTTGAGGTCTTAATTTATAGTTTATAGGGAGAATTTCATCTCCGAAAATTTTGAAGTCATAATATAGATTTGGTGATTTGAGATAGTTAAGCTATGTAATATAAAATTAGTCATTGCACCTAGGCTCATAAGAACCAGAGTTCGAACTTCCCCACCTTAAAACTAGTTCAAGATTAGGAACACATAATCCATCATTAAAGCTTAAGCTTCAATGGAGTCTTTTGTTGTTCGACCAAATTTAGTGCTAAACCAGTGTAAACTTTAACATGTGAAGGCTAAAAATGATTCTAGGTTGGTGGTGAACGTCAACCAAATCAAGAAAACTAGGTTTAACACATAAAATGTTAGAATGCTAGAATTTTTTAGTTTTGAGCTTTATTTTTTCGCAATGATGAGGTACGTTTTTTACAGTGGTAATTAGGGGCTTTTATAGGATTGAAGAAGGAGAGGAGATTGGTGGTTTAAGAGGTGGATTTTAGATATTTTTATGAGAGTTTTAGTTTAAGGGTGATGGGTACCAATGGTTTTACATGTGTTTCCATGTCTCACATGGCTTAGGTAGCTGCTTATGTGGCTCGCAATTGAGAATGTGGCTTTCTGAGTATGGTTTGATTTAAGTGTTTTGTCCCTAGGTAGTTTATACATTAGTGACTAAGCCTTTTCATGTACTTTTGAAAGTTTTAGAGGCTAAAGTATAGTTTTACAAACTTATCAAAGTGAATCATAGTAATTGTAGTAGTTTTCAGATGTTATAGGTTATGTGTGTAAATAAGTTTTGGATTTCGAGTTGGTTTATGGGTTTAATGCAAGTTTTGAAATTTTTTAGGGTCATTTTTGGAATTTTTGTAACCTACGATCATCTAGGTAATTTGTATTTTTCTTTGGTATATAGTTAGGTAGTTAACAAATCTATTAGTTCTATTAGGTTGAGTACCGATATAGGATATTTATAGGTGTATATCATTGGGTAGTTACATTTTCAAACACAAGTGTAAATTGAGATAACATAGTCAATTCGAATATAGGGTTGTTACAATCTTCCTACCAAACAAATTTCATCCGCAAAACTACCTTCAAAGAGTTCTGGATAATGTTGTTTCATTGCATCCTTCTTTTACTATGTGGCTTCTTTGGCTCCATGATATTGCCAAAGAACCTTGAGCAACGGAACGATTTTGTGGTGAAGAATCTTATCCTGGGAGTCTAACTCCCTGATGGGTTTCTCCTCAAAGTCGTGATATGGTTTTATAAATATTCCTTCCACATGATTATATGTCTAGGATCAGATATGTATTTTCATAATTGTGATACTTGAAACACATCATGTATTTTTTATAATTCTTCTGGTAGCTCTAAATGATACGCTACTGGTCCTAGTCTTCTATGATTTCAAATGGTTCAATATATCATTGGGTTATTTTCCCTTTTCCTTCTGAATCGTATGATACCTTTTCTCAGTGATATTTTTATAAATACTCAATCTTTCACCTGAAAGCCTAAGGGTTTTGTCTTATGATCTGCGTAACGTTTTTGTCGTAATATTTCTTTAACCAATCGTATCTTTTCAGTTATCTCCTCTATTATTTCAGGTCCAAAACTACTATTTTCTCCTAATTCATTCCAACATAATGGAGAACGACATAGTCTCCCATGAAGTGCTTCATAAAGAGCGTTCTGGATGCTGGCTTTGTAACTCTAATAATTATAAGAAAATTCAATTAGTGCCAAATGATCACTCCAATTTCTGGCTAAATCTAGAGCACATGCTCTCAACATATCCTCAAGTGTTTGGATTAGTCTCCCAAATTGTCCATCAATTTATGGTTGGAAAGCAATACATAAATGTATCTTAGTGTCCATAGCGTGTTTTAAGGCTTTTCAAAAACGTCCTACAAATCAAAACTCGCGGTCTGATACTATGGATAAGGGTACTCCGTGGGATATAACTCGATGAATTGTTGGAAAGAATCGATAGTCCTAACTCATAAAAAATAAAATATTAGTTAAGAGATCAAACCAGACTTATTTATTACCCTGAGATGTCGTGGGCAGTCCACTGACGAATTCCATAGTAACATGATCCCATTTCCACTCTGGGATAAGAAGGGGTTTGTAATAAACCTCTAAGGTGCTGATGTTTAATTTTTACTTATTGGCAGGTCAGGCATTTTGCTACAAACTTAATGACCTCGTGCTTTATTCCTTTCCACTAGTATTGTATTTCAAGATCATGATACATCTTCAATTTTCCTCGATGTATAATGAATTTGGAGTGGTGTGCCTCTTGTAATGCTTCTTCTTTTCAAGCGGGATTAGAAGGTACGCATATTTTGTTTTTAAATCTTAGTCGTCCCTCCTTGCTATATGCCCAATCATTCCTTCCTTCTCCACTTTCTATGTTTTGTTATTGGGTTTTAACGATATTGTTAGCTAGTTGTTGCTCTATGATCTTTTTTTGAAGAGTTGGGCATGCAATAATATTTCTAAGAATAATGGGAATTACCATATTTTGCCTCTGTAGATTATATTCTTGTAAGGAAATAATTTCCATCAGTCTTGATTTTACATTAAGTATGTCATATCGCTACAACTGTAGAGAGAAAATCACTATCATTTGTTCAAGACGACGGATCCAAATATCAAGTTTCTTCAATAACATAGATCTACAAGATTGATTTTTGCGGAGATCTACAAGATTGATTTTTGGAAAATATTGTGTTTAAGTTTTGAATTTGGTTTACGATAGTATTGAAATATTTTTCGAAACTGCTTTTTATCAAAATGAGGCATTTTTTTAAGTAAAAATATATTTTGGAAGACCTGTAGGCGAGATTTTTAAAATATTAATTTTTCGCTTATGTCGTTCAAAGGACCCCATCTAACGAAATCACATATCCTTTGATAGGTCGCGTAAAGGGTCATTCATTTATTGCTTCAAACAATCACGTATTGTTTTGTGTTTTTATAGGTCGTTACTAACGGCATCAAATGTTGTTCAGATGACATTGATAAGTCCTTGTAACGACATGCGTTGCCTCAAGTATTTTACTTTGCTATAAATACCTGTTTTGGAAGACTTTTGCCAAACAAAAACTGCAAATCTGCATAATTTTAGTCTTCACTTTTAGGGCACAAAACTTTGTTTTTTATTCACACAAAAGATCCCATATATGTTTGTGAATCATTTGTAACCCAAAACACTTCTTGTCGAGTTTCTCTTGTAAAGAAGGATTTATGTACTGCTGGATTGATAGTTCTTGCAGGGGCTATTTGCTAACGACTGCAATCATTGAGGATACTCGAGGGTATTCACTACTAGTCCAAGGTTGCAGTCTATGTGAATTTTTTGTGGGAGATTCATTGCAGATTTTTCTATGTAATTCTAAGTTGCGATTTACGTTAGACAGTAAAATAAACGGATTTACCCAAAAGGTTTTTTTCCAGAATCTTATTTTTCACTTGATTTGTGATTGCATGTTTGATTTATCCACATAGATGTGTGATTAGGGTTTAATAAATTTAGATTGAAGGTTGAATATAATTAAATAAGTTTTAAATTGGAAATTTGCTAATTAAATAATTAATTGATATTACGCATTCTATAATTCTTCATTGTAGTTATAACTTCATATGAAAACAATCTTGCTAATCTTTCGCATGCTTTTTGACTCAATGCATCTGCTACTACATTATCCTTTTCAGGGTAATATTGTAATCAAAATTTATAATCTTCTAAAAATTCTATCCATCGTCTTTGTTGAAGATTTAAGTCTTTTGGGTAAATATGTACTTAAGACTTTTATGATCTGAGAATATTTAAAACTCTTCTTCATACAAATAACATCTTCAGATTTTTAATGTGAAAACTATCACGACTAGTTCTAAATCATGTACTAGATATTTACATTCATGAGTCTTTAATTGTCGAAACCCATATATTCTATTACCTTTCCTAGTTGCATGAGTACACACCCTAATCCTAGCAAGGAGGCACCAGTGTATACCTCATAACCAACATCACTAGAGCATAGATTAAGTACAAGGGAGGTAGTTAATTTCTCCTTCAAGGTATGGAATGCCTGTTTTAATTCATTCGTCCACTCGAATCGTGCATCTTTGCGAGTTAATTTCATCAATGGTAAAGCAAATTTTGATAATCCTTCCACAAAAAGCCTATAATAACCTACAAATCCTAAGAAACTTCAAATTTTTGTAACATTAGAAGGTTGTGTCCACTCAACTACTGTCGTCGCTTTTGCTGGATCAAATTTTATTCCTAACTTGATAATCACATGTCCTAAGAACTTTACTTTCCTCATTAGAAAATCGCATTTACTAGAGGTAGTATTGTCGTAAAGTCTATAGTACAATTTGTAAATGTTGCTTGTGATCTTTATTGGTTTTGGTAGATACTAAAATATCATCTATAAATATAATTACAAATTGATTTAAAAATGGTTGGAATACCCGAAGCATTAAATCCATAAAAGCTGCAGGGCATTTGTTAGTCCGAAGGACATTACAAAAAATTCAAAATGTTCGTATCGAGTTCTGAATGTAGTATGTGGTGTGTCTTCTTCTCTCACTCGTAATTGATGATATCTGGACCATAAATATATCTTTAAAAATACCTCCATGCCTCGTAATTGGTCAAACAAATCACGTATTCAAGTAATGGGTACTTATTCTTTATTGTGACTTGACTAATTTGCAGTAGTCAATGCACAAACAAAACTCTTTATCTTTATTTTTGACAAAAAAACACTGGAGCTCCCTAAGAGGATGTAATTAAATGAATAAATCCCTTTGCTAATAATTCATCCAATTAGGTTCTAAGTTTTTGTAATTCTAGCAGTGTTATTCTATATGGAGGTGGAGAGATAGGAAGCGTATTGGGTAAGAGGTCAATTACAAACTCGATTTCTCTTGACGGGGGAATACCAGGTAATTTTTCTGGAAAAACGTCTTCACACTTATTAAACATTGAAGAAGAATAAGATGCCATGTCGCACACAAATCCGAATTATTGTCCCTAAAAGTCAAACATTTCAGTTTGAGGTTCCTAAATGTCACTTTATTTGTATGACAGTCAATATGGCCGAAATTTACTAACAGAATATCCATTCAAATGATAAGATCAAATCCCTTGATATCGAGTACTACCAAATCGATGGTAAGAACTCTTGTTCAGATTTTTATCACACACTTGTTACAAACTTGATTGGCTAGTAATACGGTACCGGTTGGTATTCTTATAGATAGGGGTAATCCAAAGGATAGGGAATTAATTTTAATAATTTCATGAAATTAGTACTAATAAATGAATGTGAGGATCCAAAATCAATAGATACATGTGCCGAAAGATTTTCAAAAGAGATGTTACCTTCAACGATATAATGATAATTCGAGTTTGGAATTGTTAATATTGCAAAAGTCCGACCCTCTTTCCTATTGCCTGGTGCTAGTTTCCTTCCGTGCATGAATCCAAGTGGTTGTGAATAAGTAGCCTTTTCCCTTGGGACTCGAAACTTTCTTTGGGAGAAGGAAATGGAGGTTTCTGAAAATTAAAACTTCTACATGGGTTTCCTCGGGATGATTGGGATGTGTTGGGGTTGGTCTTATGGAATCTCAGCCGCTGGGACTGATATGATCGGGTTCATTGTATTCATGGCAATGGATCGTGGACCTCCTATCTTTGTGGTGTATTTGAATGTATATACAATCATCTTTGGGTTTGAAAAGGGGAGGTCCTTGACATGATTATTCAGTTGATGTGATTGTTTTGGGGATTAGGGGCTTGATTTTGAAAAATCCCACTCGATACCGGGTTTTATTCCATGAATGTGGATATTTCTATGATTTTTCCAAAGTCTCGAATCCATAAAGGAATAAGGGAGGTCTTTATACAGGCTTTTAATCCTCTCTCGAAGTGCTTGCATTTTTTATGCCCGTGTTCACATATTCTTGCACGTATCGGGATAATTCTATGAATCGTGCCTCATACTAATCTATTATCATATGTCGTTGCAGTAATCCCAAAAATTCCACCGTCAATTGATATCTTATTCATTCTGAAAATTTTGAAAAATATCTCCCTAATTTCTCCCACATGAATCCCCCCCGATATTTTGAATACGCCCTACAAACTGTCACCAGTGATTTGTTTCTCATTCAAAAAAACAAGTTATTAAACCTACCATGTTGTATGTAAAAATTACTCTCCCACGTGGACCAACGATAAATGTGCACTTGTCCTCCTACGTGGTCTACTAGCCACCTTGATCGGCATCAGAGATACTTAGTCGGCTAGATGGACGACCAACTCCAAGAATACCAACCATCAGGAATACAAAAAGTTACTCGAATGGGATGCAAACCAGCACTGAATTCCAAGAGTTTAATTTATTATATAAAGATGTAAATCTCTGATAATATAAAGGCGTTCCATCTCTAGGATTTTACACCAATATAATACAAAATACTCCCTCAACTGGAGGGACAACTCAAATCACTCATACGCACACCATACTGAGTTATTGTAAACCCTATTAAATAATACCAACAGTGGACGTATGCTATTTTATGCTGAACCACTCTAAAAATCTCTTCTCTTATGTGTGTGATTTGATTAACTTACTATATTGTTATCTATGATTATAAATCTAGATTAAGTCCATTTTTAGACATTAACAGATTGGTGCCTTCTGTGGGAACTCCACTGATAGTCATTGTTATCTACCTCGTATATTTCATTCTCTAGTTAAAAAATGACTACTACCCCTGAAAGTAGCCTGACAGCTGCAGGCAATAATCAAGAAAAATATGCTCCCCTTGGTGAGACAGACATCCAACGAATCTTATTCAATTTGGCTAAGGGATAAGAGGCTATGAAAGAATCAGTCAGACATTTGGCTCTCACTATGCTAGACAAGTCTTCTAATTCTAGAAAAGATACACCACCTACACCAGCCAGAAATTAAAGGAGTTATCATTCTCGTTCTTCTCATGATAGGTCATACCGTCATAGTTCAACTTCTTCATTCAGATCAACGAATTAATATGATGATATATCTTTTTCTAAAGAAAGAACAAGTGTCTTAAAGAGGCTAAGCAGGGAGTCTGTATTTGATCGTCTAGGCTCCCGAGTAATAAGAGGTCATTATAGGGATCAAGAGCATCGTCATGAATATAGAAAAGGGTCTACAAGATCTAGGGCTAGTATATGGGGCTTTGTACGTGCCAAGTAGACCTCTAAGGAGGAGAGTTCAGAACATTGACATAATAAAGCCGCTAAATCTACGTTGGCCAAATCTAAACCAGAATAATAGCCCTAGAAGGGAACTATACAGCGGTTGGAAGATCAACTAGGTGAATTGGCCAAAACCAAGAATCCATTACAAATGAGTTTTGTTTAAGGAACTACTTCCAAGTTCAAGACACCAGTGGTCACTCCGAAGTATGATGGGAAAACTGAACCAGTCCTGCATATAGAGCAATATCAAGCTGCTATCGACATCTACTCAGTGCTCCGCGGGATGAGATGTAGAGCTTTCTCCAATTCTATCACAGGATCAGCCCAAATCTGGTATAATAATCTCCCAAGAGGTAAGATCTCTAGTTTTCATCAGTTAGTTGAATTATTCATCAATAACATTTGCTTTGGGGCTAAGCTGATCAAAAGTCATCTCTTGACCATGCGACAAAAGACAGGAGAGAGTACTAGAGAATATATTATATGATTTAATAATGAAAAACTAGAGGTTGTGGACTATGAGGAGAAAATAGCTACTGCAGCACTTATGAGTGGGTTGCTCGCTAAAGATCTATACTATGCTTTAGCGAAGAATCCACCTAAAACCATGATAGAATTAATGGCTAAGGTTGGAAATCTAATAAATGCCAAAAAGGCTATGGAAACTAAGGAAGCTCATAAGACCAAGGGTGAAAGTCAGAAAAACAATTCTAATTCGTTCAAAAAGGATCAAAAAGACAAAAATCTTGATAGGATCAAGAATTATGATGAGTATACACCCCTCAACAAAGGTGTTCACCATATCTTAGAGGAAATCAAGGGGAACCAAAAATTAAATTGACCTCGAAAGTTGAAGACATTCCCTAATAAGAGGGATAAGTACAAGTACTGTGACTTTCACAGGGACCATCGGCACAACACCAACAGCTATATTGCACTGAAGAATGAGATTTAAATTTTATTTGGTGGGGAAAACTGAGCAAATTTGTTGATCAAAATGGAAACTGAGATGATCGAAGGAGGTTTGAATCTCTAGCTTGAGCAATAGAGATAACAAAAGAGCAAGAAACAAAGATTTTAAAGAAGACCCAAACTTGTTGAAGAATCCTGATGAACTAGAGGTGGAGGTAGGCATGATATTCTTTGGATGACAATTCATTGTAGGAAGAGATGTTGGAGGAGACATGATTGCATAAAGGAAAGCTTACTTAAATGAAGCCAAGGACTGACCAACTGTCAGACGAATTGATATGGTTGAATCCAGTGACGGCCGAGGAAAGTCAATAAAGACAGGCTAGTGATCGGATTATCTAAAAAATATCTGAATGGGGTTCTTTATCCTCACAAAGATTCATTAGTTATCACATGCAGAGTTCATTATGGAAGAGTTGCAAGGATACTAGTCGATAATGAGAGTCCAGCTGATGTAATATTCTACAACTGTTTCCAAAGCTTAGGGCTAAATAACACTAAGCTGGAACTATACCATAGACCTCTCATAGGATTTGCAAGAGAGAAAGTATACCCATTGGGAACGATCAAGCTGGGAATTTTGGTCGGCACTTGGCCGGCGAGAAGGAGAGAAAGAATTCGCTTCTTTATGTTAGATAAAAATATCCCATCAGCTTACAATATTATACTAAGAAAAGTGGTAATAAAGCAATTAGAGGCTGTGCAATCTACAGTACATCAACACATGAAATTTCTAATAAATTATGGAGTCGGCATAGTAAATGGCAATCACAGAGAATCCAGAGAATGCTATTATACTTCGGCCGACCAACAAACCGCTTTTCCATATTGACACTCTGGATCCTCTGGAAGAGTAGGAGCTGGTGAAGGGGCAAGTTATGGAAAAAATAGAAACTATTGTACTGGATGATGAGAAGCCAAAAGTTGGTTGGTTGTTGTGGTCATGGTTAAGAAAAAGAATGGCATATGGAGCATATGTGTTTACTTCACGTACCTCAATAAGGCATGACCTAAAGATCACTTTCCTTTACCAAGGATTGATCAATTAGTCGATGCTACAGAAGATCATGAATTAATCGATTTCATGGATGCGTATTCTGGTTATAATCAGATTAAGATGAAACTTAAAGATGAATAAAGTACTTCTTTTATAACTAGTCGAGAAACTTACTGTTATAATAGCATGCCCTTTGGGTTGAAGCAAGTTGGAGCTACCTATTAGAGACTAGGGAAAAATATTTTTAAAAACCAGATCGGCAAAAATAGAGAAGTGTATGTAGTTGATACGCTGATCAAGAGAAAATTTATTATCAGCCACAATGCAGACTTGGCTCAAACCTTTAATCAACTGAAAAAACATCAGATAAAGCTCAATCTAACTAAATTTATCTTCGGAGTACAAGAAGGAATGTTCCTAGGGTACATTATCAATCAAAGGAGAATAGAAGCAAACCCCGCCAAAATTAAAGTCTTGATTGAAATGCAGTCCTCATCCAACAAGAAAGATGTTCAAAATCTGACAAGAAGAGTAGCGACATTGAACCGTTTTGTCTCCCAAGTAACTGATGAGAAAAAGCCTTCCTGGATTTGAAGAAGTACTTGGGCTCTCCCCAACTCCTTTCACGACTAGTTTTGGGACAAAAATTATATTTATACTTGGCTATTACAGAATCAGTTATCAGTTAGATTTGATCTGGCTAGATGGAGGAGTTCAAAGGCCAGTATATTATAGTAATAAGGAATTTTGAGGAGAAAAAAAAATTAGATATCCATGCCTAGAGAAGTTAGCATTAGCTCTTATTCAAGCTTCCAGGAGAATGAGACCATATTTTCAAGCTCACACCATTTTTGTCTACACAGATTTGGCTCTGCGATAAGCATTGCATAAACCTAAAAAGTTTGGAAGGTTAATGTCTTGTGTAGTTCAAGTCGGTAAGTCTATATTATTTATGAACCCATAGTTATAATAAAAGGCCAAGCAATGTCAGACTTTACAGCCGAATTCACATATGTAGAGGTACAATAAAATTTAATTTTTCCTGCCGAGCGGACTTCTTCAGAAGAGAGCTTAACTCAAAAGCAAACAAAAATTATGTCTAATCAACCAGAATCAACGGTTATTCAAGAAAGAATTCAACAGAGTAAGAAGATGTTCAAATATGGAGTTCTGTCAGAGGAAGATTTCTTTGAGGATATTCTAATCTGGCAGTTGTTTATAAATGGATCCTCATGTGCTACTGAAAATGAAGCAGACCTCATCATCAACACTTCGAAAAACTTATATATGGAATATGATTTGAGATTCCAATTCAAGGCTTTCAACAATGAGGCATAATATGAAGCATTGATTACAGGACTGGAACTGGCTTCATTATTGGGCATCAATCGAGTGTTAGTGCATAGTGATTCTCAACTAATTATCAACCAAATATAGAAAATTTAAGGTGTTAAAGGGGAAAGGATGATGAGACATCATAAACAAGATATGGAGGTTATTTCTTTGTTCACTTAAGTTAGGATGGTGAGGATTCCTAAGATAAAAAAATGCTCGAGAAGACGCTTTTGCTCGGCTTATTTCAGCAACTCAAATAGAACTCAGGCCAACAATCCCAGAGTAAATTCTCGCCCATAGAAAAATTGATGGGATTGAAGTCCGCATCATCTATGTGGAATTAGGTACCTCATAGATGGACCCAATTAGAGATTACATTAAAAGAGGAATATTGTCCCCTGACCAAAAAGAAGCCAAGAATATGAGGTATAAAGTAGCTGGTTATGTGTTAAAAAAGGTGTCTTGTATAGGCGAGACTACACTATTTCCCTACTCCATGAAGGCTTATGTGGAGCACACACAACCAGGATGTCTCTAAGATAACGGATAGCAATGCAAGGTTATTATTGGTCGATGATGAAAGCAAACTATGTTTCGTTCACCAAAAAGTATGATAAGTGTCAAAATTTTGCCACCATCCACCCATCACTTCTCTATGGCCTTTTGCTATCTTGGAAATTAACCTGTTCGGGCCATTGTCGACCACCAAGGGAAGGTTCAGATATGTGGGTGTAGTAGTCGATTACTTCACCAAATGGATGAAGGTTAAGGCTTTGATTGATATGTCCTATCAGAGGGTTTTTCAGTTCATATGGAAGCATATCATTTGCAGGTATGGCATAATTTGTGCCTTCATCACTGACTATGGCACTCAATTTAATAATGAAGAATTTGAAGAGTACTGTGTTAGGTCTGACATCCAAAAACTTTATTCAGCACCTGGGCACCCACAGTGCCATGGCCAAACAGAAATCACTAATAAAACCTTGCTAGATGGGTTGAAAAAAGGTTGAATGATGCTAAAGGCAACTAGATTTTTGAACTCCAAATCGTCCTTTGGTCAAATAGGACCACTCCCAGAATAGCAACAAGGGAAACCCTATACATGTTAGCTTTTAGCACTCAGGCAGTGGTACCAGTGGAAATAGGTCTATCGACTCATAGGATGTTGAACTTAGACTCGCCCAAGTCTAATCTCATGAGAAGACTAGACCTAAATATGATAGAAGATGTCATAGATGATGATGCCATTCGGATGACTGCTTATCAACAAGGGACTACAAGGTTTTATAATCGAAGGATCAAGTCGAACAACTTGAAACAAGGACATCTGGTGCTCAAGAAAGTAATCCAAAAGAGCAATAAGCTGGAGCCTAACTAGCATGGTCCATACCGTATCTTGGCGGTTAACTTATTGATTGGAAACTCTGGAAGGAGAAGAGTTTAAGAATATTTGAAACGCAGACCATTTGCGCAAGTATTATCAGTAATTGAATTTTCAAAAATTTCATTTTTAATGTAATCAGTCCTTCAAGTTAATGACATTTCATATTTTTCTCCATTATACTTCCTTTTGTTTTGTTTTTCGGAGTTTGGTGCAATAGACCTTAAATTATTAAGTTAATGATGAGCCATTTTAATTCAAACTTTTCCAACTTCTGAAAAGAGCACGGTTCAAACTTTTTTAAAAAAATTCAACTTCAGAAAGTTTCCAACTTAAGAAAAGTTCCTCGCCAAACTTTTCTAACTTCTTAAAAGACCATGGTAAACTTTTCCAACTTTAGAAAAGTTTTCAACTTAAGAAAAGTTCCTCACCAAACTTTTCCAACTTCAGAAAAGATCATGGTTCAAACTTTTCCAACTTTAGAAAAGTACATAATCCAAACTTTTCTAACTTCAAAAAAGTTAAACTTCATGTATGATTTATCCTCGGCAAGTCACGAATAAGAAGTCATTAAAATTTCATGATTAAAGATTTTACTCGACCAGGTTAAAACACTGGAATAATTATACATTCTTAATACACTTGGTCGCCACTAATAATTAATTCTACAACTTAGTACAATACAGATATTTACAATTTTATCCAAGTGCATTAGTCAAATCTAAGGCCATATAAACGATTCAAACATAAATCAAATATTAAACATTTGAGCAGCTTATTTAGTCTACAAGTCGATTAACTAGTCATTATATAGGTTACCTATTCGAAAAAAATATTAATAACAACCACATTCTTAAATAAAGAGAACTCAATAAAAAATAACTTCATTTTATTGATCAAAATTCATTACAATACAAAAAAAAGTACAAATTTATTCTACTAGACGCTTCCCTTGTGCCTTGTACATCCCGGCAGGAGGATCATCAATGGTATATCGTGAATTTATTATGTTAAAATATCTTAACATTTGCCTATTGCTGCTGCTCGGACTATCAAGCAAGTGAGGAGGACAAACCATCTCACATTCATTATTGAGGCCATAGTCACCCAAATATTTATTTATCAAACATTAAGGAATGGCATCAGGTGGAATCCCGCTTGTGTCTAGTTTGAAGGGTGGCTTGGTATAATCTAAGAAACTTGGGTCATTCCAGTGCCACAAATTAGTCCACGGTCCACCCCCATTTGTAGCCTTCACAATTGCTTTGGGCAAGATGATCATCCAAGTGAGTTAAGGCCTCAATAAAGCCATTCATCCAAACATCCCTTGGCTGATTATGAAAATGGAATGTCAACCTATCAACTTAATCTTGGAGTTTCTTGAGGACCATATCTTTGGATTGGTCGGCAAGAGTCTTCTTGATTCTCTCCTCATCAATAGTTGTCCGAACAACTATACTTTGCCTGGAAGCTTGCCCAAGTTTGTTTTTTTCTGCAAAGCTTACAGCTCCTCCAACAACCTATAATTTTTAGCCTCTAAAAATAAAACACCCTCGCCAGGACTAGAAGTAATTGATCTCTTCAGACTATCAAGTTCGTTCCTCAGGGCATTATTTTCTTTCTCCAACATAGCAGTGATTGATCGAGCATTTTCCAATTATTGATTCAAGGCCAATTCTTTCTTGTGCAACGTAGAAGTAATGTCTTTTAATTTCTTGTCAAATTCATAGTCTTCACTTCATGCCTTATATTTGGCTTCATATCAAAATGGGGAAATGCTTTAGAAATTTAGTGATCTTTCTGCATCCTCTCAATCATCTCATAATAATCAGAAATATTCGCTACAGCTCTGTCAAAAAGTCAATGAAGATGGATGGAAGATTCTTTCACTTGATTATAAATATCTAAACTGAGCAACCCTGGTGAATCTTCCCCTGACAAAGGAATATGGTCAGTTTCAAAGAGATTTTTGCAACACCTAAGTAAGTCGGATTCAGCCTAAATAATGGCCTTCTTCCTAGCATCAAACTTAAAAGTCACAAATAAATGAGTTTATGGGGCAAACCTAGAGAAGTAGACAATACAAAAAAGAACAAACCGGCCAGAAATCAAGATCATTCAAAGGCATAAAGAGTTAAAAAAATATTCTTTAATTAATTGATCATTGAAGTATAAAGGATAATACATCATCAAGAAATAAAAGACAAAAAATAAACTTCAAGGAGCTAAACCTTCTCCTTATCCTGGTCTTGGCTAGCAACAGGTTGGTCGGTACTAACATTTGGCACTATTGAAGACTCAATGGGCATTATAGAAGGCTCTTCAGATCCCTCCTCGTCATCAAACTCCTCATCCAGGTTAGGAGGAGTACTCGGATCATGCCTTAGGAAAAGCTTTAAGTTTTCCCATGTGTCGACAACCATCAAAGCTTTCAACCAACCTTCCACGAAGGACATTTTCTTGGCATATTCAATCTGGGTGGAGGCAGAAAATAGATCTTTCTCCCAACCCTTGTCAAAAGCATCTTTGCCCTTAGCCTTCAAGAAAACTTCAGAAGTCAAACTAGCCACTTTATCTTCAGTAATTTAGGCCCGAGTAGTGACTTCTGTAATTTGTCTCCAGTATTTTTGGCTCTGACTTCAGCATTACCTAGTTTCTTCTCGATATCTTTGGCTTTTTCATCAGCAGCATTTATTTTGGCTTTATTTATAGTGGCCCTGTCATTGGCCCTTTTCAGTTCCTCTTCCCAAGACTTCTGCTTTGCTTTCGAATCCTGACGAGAAGTAATCAAAGATTGTCTTAAGCCCTCAAAGGTCTCTTCCACATCACCAAGAGAGGACCTTAGTTGATCGTCCTTCTCCATCACATGGTTGAAGTCAATAAAAAACTATAAAAAAAAAAAGAAACAAATATCTAAAGTCAAATAAAATTAAATAACATCAAAGGAAAATCAGAAGATAAAATAATTACTAATGCCAAATTATGGCAAGCCCTCTAAGTTAGCCTGGACTTGGTAACGGGGGTTGATTCTTCCCGATCAGTAGGGAAGGTTCCAGACTTGATCAAACCCCTGGACAATCCAGGGGAATGGCAACAGAAGTTGACCCAATATCAAGGTCAACTTGATTTATTCTCACAAACTCTTGATGGTCGACACTCTTCTTTACAGCCAACGCGAATTGGTCGGCTTATGTTTTCTGGACCTATTTCTGAGAGTCGAACAAACCTCTCCTAAATCTCTTAATTTTAGACTCGGTAGTTTGAGTCTCCTCAGTACCAAGAGGCCTCTTACCATTGGCCTGGGATTTTTCTCAATTGGCTTCTTATCGACATCAGCATTCTTCTTGGGGGAAGAAGACAGTGGCATACCCATCAAGTTAGGCATCTTCCTCTTAGTCATGTCTGCTGGAGGAAAAAGTGGGATTTTAGAAATGTCAAAAGATTCGAAGGAGGAAGAAGTTCCTCCCTGGGTGAACTCAGCACCAGCGGATTCTGTAACTAAAAAACTAGGTACAGGATCCTCCTCTAAGTTGATGGAAACTTGGGGTAGCACAAGTGTTGGTCGGGTAACAAAAGAGGTAATACAGCTCTTGTATTCCAAAAGCAAAGAGTCATCTCAAAGATGTTCCTCTCCAACCATCTGGTTAAGTCCCCACAAAAACTTGAGCCCGTAAATATTAATTTCTCCTTCTTTGGGACACCTCTTCTTACCTTCCTCTGCATCAAAAAGGAAACAACAAAGTTAGTTGAGAACTCGGGAACAAATAAAAAAGAAGAACAAATAAAGGACAGAACTGCAACCTATGACATGCCCTATTTGAGGACATCTGGGACCAGTATAAGACACTCCCTGTGGAAGAGGAGCATGTTTCTAATTCTTAACAACTACACCATAATCCTAATAATCCTTATTAGAATCTGGTAAATTCACTACTAAGGCCCTATTGGCTTGCCTAGTCTTCAAATAGTATGTGTTTTCTCCAATCGTACCCCGTTTATAGCAAAACATCAACTCCTGGACCCTAATACGAGTCTCATAAATTTTATTCAACCTATTGAAACCGTTTACAACCCTCCAAGTATTTGGTGCCACCCTAATAGGGACCACATCAAAGTATTAGAAAAATTGGAGGAAAAGAGGGTTTGGGGGAAAAGTGATGCCACACTCAGCTATGAATAAGGTGGGGATCCAATGACCTCAGTAAGAGAATACACATTTATAGGACCCCGGGGCTATCTCTAAATCTACCTAAGATGGAATTTTTCTTTTTTCTCTAAACTTGTCTAATAAACTCTCGTCTATGATGTGAACCATAATGGAAAAAGAGAAAAATATGATAAAAACAGAGAAAGAGGTAAAGAATGCTTACAGGGAATCTAAGGTGACTGCAAGAATTGAAGAAAAATAATGGCAGCAAACGATTGTACAAAGAAAGATTGAAGATGAAAGAAAACTATTAAGTGCAGAAGGTTTGAAGTGAAAAGAAAGGAGGAAAAAATTGTACATATTTATAGGTTGCCTCGATAAAAGGGAATGGAATGATTAACGAAATGAACTATTAAACTACCGTCGATTGCATTGACTCCCGTAGCTTTAAAATACTATCGTATCATTCAATGTTTTAAAAGAGTTTAAATTATTTACAAAAATACCATTATCAAAAAGTACCACTAAAAAAATTTATAAGTTCATGAAGTCATCTGCTGACCAAATGCTCAAAATTATATGCCGAGCAATTTTCTGGACCAGCTACTCCATACTTTCGATCAATCATAAAGCATGGAGCACTAAGGACTTTTGTTGTATGTAAAAATTACTCTCTCACATGGACCAACGATAAATGTACCCATGTCCTCCTATGTGGCTGACTAAACACCTTAAACAGCATCAGAGATACTTAGTCGATTGGATGACCAACCAACTTCTGGAACACCAACCATCAGTAATACCAAAAGTTACTCTAATGGGATGCCAACTAGCACTGAATTCCAAGAGTTTCATTTATTGTACACAGATGTAAATTTCTAGCAATATAAAGGTGCTCCATCTCTAGAGTTTTAGACCAATATAAATACAAAATACTCCCTCGGCTGGAGGGATAACTCAAATCGCTCATATGCACACCATACTGAGCTATTGTAAACCCTACTAAATAATACCAATAGTTGACGTAGGCTATTTTACAGCTGAATCACTCTAAAAATATCTTCTCTTGTTGTGTGATTTGATTAACTTAATATATTGTTATCTGTAATTATATATCTGGATTAAGTCCATTTTTAGACATCAACATACCCTAAGTTGGGTACTACTCGTACTCCATTTAGTACCTTTAGGGTCTGTCTAAACCATTATTTCACCTCGTGTGCTTCGAGTTTTATGTGGAATGATGGGAGTCATTGTCGAAGAAATTCCTTTAGGGCATCAACAGATATTTTAATATCTATTGCATGTCGAGTGGGAATATTTTAGTGCACTCGATTTAATGTCGTTAGTTCTTATAAACATTGCATTATGTTTTCAGTAATGGTAGGAGGAGTTGGTAAACCATGTTCATCCCGTTGTGTTCTTCGTGTTGGTGCTTTTGTGGTCCGTGTTTTCACCATCTTATATTCTAAACAACTATAAAATAAAATAACAACAAGTATTATACATAAACAAACTAGTTAGATTATTCATGTTATGATGGATTACATTGAGTTTCTATGCAAGGAAAAATTTAGGAACTACTATAAGCACACACATCTATGATTTTCATATTAACTATTTTACATATAACGTAACTGTTGTCTTGCCACTACACCGCATCACACATGACGAAAGATAGCACACACTCTTCCATTTTGTTATTTTTCTGCATTCTCCTTTTTTGTCTTCTTATTTCCTACGTTCTTAAACCACCCAAGTTACCACCTGGCCTATTCCTATTTCCAAGCCTCCGATATTTAAACTTGGTGATGACGTGGGTATGTCTAGGTATGGCCATTCTGATCCATAATCGTCAGGTTTATGGGAGGAGTCATGCGAAGTTCTTCCTCGGGTGTCAAATCCTAGTTTAAGTGAATAGCTTGCTATAAAAACCCGCGGTGTAATGAGAACCTACGAGCTTACTTGTCTACTTGTTCCTCGCCAATTAGTTGACATGAAATTAGATTCTGTTTGATTACGGTCATTGCTATGGCACATTCTCGGCCTACATCATGAATGGTTTTTCATTGCTTCTGGTAACCTTTGTCCCTTATAATTTGACTAAATCTCTCCTGGATGATACCCTTAGCGTTTAAATAGATTGTATCTCATGCATTCATGAATACAACATAAAATTATAGTGTCGCAATATTATAAAGATGTTACATAATTAAAATAACTATATATAATAATCTAAAGTGTCGCACAGGAGTATAAAAGAGGGCGTTCGCTCTAATATCAACTTGTCACATCCCAAAATTCCGCATGCATAAGTGGTAGCCACATTATATTATATGTATACATGTTATAAATTAAACTGCTACTGAAACTGGACTTTATTTAAATCGTGGTGCCTAAGCACCTTATTTATTACAATCATAAGTCTTTGTAGTACAGAAGTTTAAAATAAAAGGAAATTACACATAATAACTACATTCGTTGATAAATGATAGTATATATAATCCATGTGGTTTTGCCTTCTTTGTCAATGACTTCTCGAACGTACATAACAGATAGGGACACTCATGACAATTTTAAAAAGGACACAAAGTTATGGGGTATTTTGCCTTCTTCAAGCAAGGGGTCCATCTGGAAGGGAATGAAATAAGTAAAACTTTACCAAGTGGATAATTCTAATTCCATTACAATTTAAAAAATAACTTTGGAGTATCATCATAATCAATTTAATATATTTTAATATAATTTGTAAAAGAAGTAAAACTTGAAGAAATAATATTCTGAAGGAAGTTGTGTACATAAAGCAGTATGATGATGTAACTATAAATAAAAATATCAAGTCAGAAGGGGAAAAACTGTGGATAGTTCTAAAACAAGATGACCCATAATTATTTATTATAGAGGTTTAAGGTTAATAGAAATACAAAAAATAATCATTAAATATAAAATTTGAGATAAATTAACAGTAGTCATGGTAACATTATTGAGCCGAGACTCCGAAGAGTAGCATCCATATGGTAAACAAAACTAGGCACTCAATACGTTGAGTCCTACACGCCAAATAATAAAGTCATGGGTAGAACAATAGTTTATTCCTTAGTTATAACGTATTATACAAAAGGGTTTAATGAAATTAGATTATATTGAAATCACTGTTAAAAACAACATATGTTTTTAAAATCAAATCAAGTTTAAGGTATTGCGACTCCACAAATGAGTTCATAAATGAGAACAAGATTTTTGAGCCTACATAAAATGATATGAACAATTGGCGTAATCAAGGTAATTACATAAAATAATATTGAAATAGAAGTTACCTACTTAGATAAGGGGCTTGGTTTTTAAATTGATTCGTCTTGTAAAGGCTGGGGACCGAGCTGGTATGTAATGAAAATAGAATAAGTAAGACCTTTTTTTATAAACATATTAGTAAGGTAAGGTATTTATTGTGTAAGAAAAATAACTTTAGGGTTTAAATTAAAAAATTTGTATTTGCTTTAATTAGTTAGGATTATAGGCATATATGGAATTCGGTAAAACAGACTTTTTTGTCCCTTATATGCTCAGAACCCTATATATGAAATTTTGGGTCTAAATTATAAAGTTGGAAAAGTTAAGGGGTTTATGTGTAAAATAACCTTTATATTTTTAGATTTCATTTCAAAATTTTCTACGAAAACGGTCACTGGTTGACCAAACAGGGTGATATCATATACCATTTTTACTTGAAAATAAAACATTTTTTTAATAAAGTTTCAAAAAAAAAATTATTGGCCACAAATCCCAAACGCACAAATTCAAACTTCTTGTGCACTTTAGTTGACCTCACTCGAGTGAGTGTATACCACTTTATCCTCTACCTTCGACCGTTTGACTTTAGGGTTTGAAATCTTTTATCGAGGATTGTGGATTGTATAAAATACCATTTTACTTCATTCAAAAGCCAAACTTTCTAATTTTTTATGAGGATTCTAAAATTTTAAGTTTTATAGAATGAGGTTTCCTGTAGAGGTGTACCCAATCTGCATAAAAAGTTTAATATTTTGACTTATGATTTGTGGTTTTATACCAAAATTTGAGCCACGACATGTTAAGATTGAATGGTTTTGGTTTGAGGTCCTAATTTATAGTTTACATAGAGACTTTCATCTCTGAAAATTTTCAAGTCGCAAAAAAGAAATGGCGATTTGATGTAGTTAAGCTATGTAATGTAAAAATTGGCCATTGCACCTAGGCTAATGAAAATCCGAGTTCGAATTTTTTCACCTTGAAACTCGTTCAAGTTCATGAACATAGAATCCAACATTGAAGCTCAAGCTTCAATGGAGTTTTCTGTTGTTTGGCCCAATTCGGTGCTAAACCAATGTAAACTTTAACATGCAAAGGCTAAAAATGATTCTAGGTTGGTTCAAAAACTCAACCAAATTAGGAGAACTAGGTTTAACACATAGAACGATAGCAAACCATAATTTTATAATTTTGAGCTTGAATTTTTAGCAGTGAATAGATATGTTTTTACGGTGGTAAATAGGGGCTTTTATAGGGTTTAAGGAGGAGAGGTAATTGGTGGTTTAAGAGGTGGATTTCGGATGTTTTAATGGGAGTTTTGGTTTAAGGGTGACGGGTACCAATGGTTTTACATGTGCTTCCATGTGTCATATAACTTAGGTGGCTGCTTATATGGTTCCCAATTGAGAAGGTGACTTTGTGAGTTTGGTTTGATTTAAGTTTTTGGTCTCTGGGTAGTTTAGACTTGAGTAACTAAGCCTTTTCATCTACTTTTGAAAGTTTTAGGGGATAGAGTGTATTTTAAAAACTTGTATGGGTAGGTCATGGTAATCATAATAATTTCAGATGTTATAGGTTATATGTGTAATTAAGTTTTGGGTATGGAGTTAGTCTATGGGTTTAAATCAAGTTTTGAAAGTTTTAGGGTCATTTATGACTTTTTTGTAACCTAAGGGTCATTTAGGTAATTTGTATTTTTTGTGGTATATAGTTGGGTAGTTAACAAATTTATTAGTTCTATTAGGTCACGTACCGGTACAGGATACTTATAAGTTTATATCATTGGGTAGTAACGTTTTCAAACACGAGTGTAGTTAGAGATAACATAGCCTATCCGAATGTACAGGTTGTTACACTCCGGGTTAGATTCCTCTAAAAAGTTAGTTCCCCATTCACACATTCAGAGACGATACACTAGTCTTCCATCATGGAGTAAAAATTTCTTACATTTTCTCTCAGAAGGTAGGATTGTCTCTCTTATTGGAGATTTCAGTCTGCTCAAACTTAGGTTTGGTAATCCTACTAAATGCACTCTAGCATTTAACTTCTTTTAATCGGATCAATTATTTGCCTCATTATATCTTTCAACCATTTCGAGATAACATAAGTTTAAGGAAAAACCTTATTAATCTACTGAGATTACTCTATTTTTTCTTTTTGAACCACCATAGGTCCTAACCTGTCCTTGATGGTTGGCACCCTAACACCTTAAATATGCATTTTATAAAATGCTCATGTATGCATTAAATTCTATGCAAAAGGTTGTGTCAACCAAATGTGCCTCACCTTTTCAAAAGGTTTTTTGGTTACTCAGATGACAATCTCCATTCCCTTGATGTTAGCTTTGGCACACTGGCAGTGGGTCAAAGGGACCAAATGATGGTTGCGCATCCAAACTCTTTCAATCAGGAGGTGGTAAGAGGTAGCTGACGCAATCACATGGATTTTTATATGTTATGTGAGATAACCTATCACAATCCTAACATTAATGTACCCAATCGATTAGGAAGTTTGATTATCATAGCCAAATCTTGATAGGCGCATCATGATCAACCTCGTCTCTGATATGTTAACCTCTTAGAAAGAGCTAACTGGAATGATATTCATCGATACACCTCCATCCATAAAGACCTTGGAGAAATTGATTATGTTGATCCTCACTGTGACATATAATGGTCAGTTATGGGGGAACATGATTTACCTGTCTGCATCTAACAAAGTTATTTCAAACCTAAATTAATGGATAAATCTGGCCATGGTTCCCTTCCAATTGGGCGAGGGAATATCATTTTTCCTTGCTATCTCAATAATATCTTGTGTTATATCCAAATAGTTATCTTGGGGCATATCAATAAGATTAAAAAATAATGAAAAATTTGGTGGTCTTGACATACATTGTTATTCCAAACTAGGGTCGACCCCATAATTCGCCATCTAACAAGCTTGTTCATCATCTTTAACGCTGGTTCATCTTAATCATTGACCATGATGGCCATTCCTACCAAACGCCTATCATACATTAGATGAAATTCTTTTCCTCTATCATTTGTTCCATACTTTGAGACTCTGCTTCCTCATCATAATCCACCATTAAATGTGCCCCGTGAGTTAGTAAGGGGTATGTTGACATTAGTTTGAGGATTTTGCAAATTTCCTTCCATCACTTGTTTATTGATGATCCTCCTCAATGTAACGCATGAATCTGTTGGATGATACACATGCCAATGTACATGGCAGTACTAGGGGTTAGCTTGTACATTTTCCCCAGGATCATAGGGAGGAGAGTTTTTCAGTGGAACAATGAGGCCATCTGCCACCATGGTAGCATAATAACTCAGTGCCTCATTAACAGAGCAAGGCAATTGTGGTGGATTTTCACTGTCAAACTTTGTTTTGTTCTTCCTATTTCCTTCTCTAACAATTTGTATTTTTTTGCCCCTTTACATAGTTCACTCGTGGTGTCTGGCCTCCTCTATTTGCTAGGTATATTTCTATTTCCATGTAATATTAGGAACAATGAGGTTAGGGTGAATAACCATTGAGATGTTACGATCAACCGTAGTGAAGGCTTTAAACAAATCTCTCTAGTCTTATTTCTCATATGACAAATGTACTATGCTTGTGATATTTTGACACATAACTAAAGGAGTTCACCTTCTATTGCATCCTTTCTAACATTAATATATATCTCTCTAAACCTTTTAATGTACATCATGACTTCTTCACTTAACCTTTTTCTTTCACGAGCAAGCTAGGCTAAGGTAAATTCATCCCCTGCTAGAATTTTTTTTTTACAAAAAATGAATGTGCATGTTTGTCCACTTAGACACACTCCTTGGATCTAGGTAAGAATACAAAGTATAAGCTTTGTTTGTCATATATTTAGGGAAATCCCTCAAACGAAGCTTCTTATTATTGCAATGGGCTCCCAATTATTTAATAAAGCATTTAATGTTCTCCTTCGAATATAATCTTTTCCAATTGAACTCATCAAATATTGGGGGGGGGGGGGGGGGGGACATTAACCTTAAGGTATGGTTCATCGTTGTACTCCTCTGGATAAAGATTTCAAAAATCATCATAAATGGACACTGCCTCACTAGGAGATTACGAGGACAATGTTATTATCTTCAACATCTCCTTCTTGACCTCCTCAATGGTTAAAGTTAGTGAGATAGTTGTATTCGTTTCCTTTTTCTTTTGATAGATTAACCTCAGGTGAGGTGTGACAAAAATGGTTGCTTCAACAACTGGTGATGTAGTGGTGGCAAGATTGGCCACCAAATGACTAACAGGACTTCTAGGTTAAACGGGCATCCCTGTAGGGAGTTATGGGTGGTGCTACTGGAGTAGCAAAATTACTAGGATGTATCATTGAACCAAACACCATCATTCCAGGATAAGTTCATTAAAACTCCATAAACTTAGCCATGATGTTAGTCATAACTCTCATGGAAGCTAATCCAATAATTGCACCTCAAGTGACAATAGTGTTTTAAGGAAGCTTAGCTGGGGGATTATCATGTTCTCCCTCGGACTAATTATCTTCAAAAAGGGTGTGATTGATGTTGTCTTTCACCATTTTAAAGAGAATACCTCCCTAGCACAGTTGCCAATTGTAAGAGAGTAGTGTGTTTTGGGGTGTTTATAAATAACTGGGGCGAAGTCATAATGTGATAAAACAGTATAAAAGCACTCTAAATGATGAGGAATAATCTCTAGTATATACTAAAATGATAAGCAATAACTACATGATGTTTAGATAATAGATGGGGCATTATTGGATTTGAGTTTGAGGGATAAATAAGAAATCACTTCAAATGCACCAATTGTAGGCCAGTAAACACCAAGTTGGGGGTGGAATAGTGTTTGGATCTCAATAAATTATTGAGTTCTTAATGAAAACTAGATAAGCATTTGAATGGTGCAGAGTCAATTCTTCGGTTTCAAGGTTTTAACAACTTGATATCTTAGGTAATCTTATCGCTCAAAGATCTGATAGCTTATTAAAGGATAAATAGGGTATTTATAGGCTAAGGTTAGGATTGATGAACCTCATGGGGCATTAAATTTTGAGTCAGACTACTATACCTAACATGTCATTAGCAATAAATGTTAATTGAAATTCTCTAGTGAATATCCATTTTGTCAGTTAACACAACAAGATGTCAACACCTTTACACCCAACTGCTTATCAAACTGTCACTATACTATACTTGGGTAAGTTTTATTAGATATATGTTAGTATAGTATGACATCACACAAATATTTTATAGAAAGACATTATTTTTAGCACCAAAATTATTTTTGGTCGAGAGTAAGTTGAACCATGGTTAATTCCCATTCGGTCTAAGAAAAGTGTTTTACTTGATGTGTCTAAAATAGTTAAGGTCAATTATTTAACGATGCCTTTATATTTATCCTCCAAACTAATTTAGTCAAAGGTTCCCCAAAGGATTTTCCTCGATATAGAATGTAAGATTTCCTAGGTTTTGTCAGGACTGGTTCATCGTTGGTACCGAGTAACCTCACAAATATTTCAACATAAATCATGATTATATAAAAATAGTTAAAATACGTGGTGGACCAACTAGCTTCCTCTGGAAGGCTTCACTATTCTTCAATTAAGCTCCACTTTGTCTTGACATTTCATTAATATATTAATGAGGAGGTTTATCTTCAAGTGATGGGGATTATCTTAAAGGAACCTACTACAGGTGTATATTGTCTTAGAGACTGTGCGATTGTTTTCTTGGATTGGAGTGACCATCATTAGTAAGGGCAGGGAAAAAGGAACAAAATGTAGTGGAGATACATTGTGGCAATCATCATTGTCATTTAAGTCGTGTGTGAGTACATAATGAATATTTTAATCATGCATTCATTATTAGTGGAATTTGTATGGGTTGAGTGCGATAGTGATTTTTCCCGCAAGGCTTTCCACTTTTAACCTTGGTGTATTGTGTGTGATTTATTTTTATATATGCTTCCATTGTTAATCACCAAATGCATGAAATTCAAACTAAAAATAATTTATTCTATTAACTAAAATTTGGCTCAAATTAAAAAGGAGTTTTAATTTCTTTTAACTTTGATTAATTAAGAAATCAACTAATTAATTAAATTTGGACCCTTAAGGCACATACCGTGATTTTTAGGTCTCATTGAAGACAAGTTGGTGTCATTAGTTATGTTTCAACCAAGTGTCAATTAGAGAATACATTACCTAAAACTCTTGATTCGAATATATATATATATATATATATATATATATATATATATATATATGATTATCTTAGATTTCAGGTATTTACATTGTTGATATATTACTTAGGCCCTGTTTGATAGAAGATAGTGGAATTAATTTCCATGTCATTAGTTTCCTGGAATTCAATTCTTTAGGGACCCCCAAAGAATTGAATTCCATGGAAAATCAGTTTTTTGTGCTTTAGGTGTCAGTACCTTAGTGTAAGTTATAATTATTTTTCAGGGCAATTAAGTGTTATTAAACGCATCTAAAAGATGGAAAATGAAAAGGATTCCTTATTTGCCATGGCAAATGCTGCTATCAAATGGACCCTTAGAAACATGTCTAGGATTTTCCAGCTTTTTTATATGTGCTATATATTCCATGACATGTTCTTTTGAGTTAATTCTATTTCTTGCCACAAATTATTTTTGATACAAACATTTATATGATCTTGAAATGGTATAGTCCTTGGGATATCTTGTATACCATATGACTATTTTGGTCACTTTTCCTCTTGTTAGGAATGTGATATGTGTTTCGTGAGATGTTTTCTATTTTCTTCTAAGTCTTATAAACTTTGAGAAAAACTATATTGCGAACACATGCTCATAGCTCTTTGCATTTTATACCTCACTACACGTTCAATATACCACTTTATGAGGAATGGCAAATATATATGGAATTCAACAAAGTGTTCAAATCTTTTTAAGGGGTGTTTCAACTTCTAAAAATGTGTAAATGAGGATTTATCATGTTTTTAAGAAAACTGGAAAAATCTTATACGGCATAAAAAATTCTTGAGAGAAGATTTGATTAGGACTATAACCTTGGGATGTGAGAGGCACCTTTATTGAAAATAGTACCCTGCCTTTTGTTCATAGGGAAAGCTGCAACATGCAAAAAAAATTGAATGAAGGATATGCCTCAAAGATTTCTATCTATACAAAAATAAGTAACATCAAGGATATTAGAAGAAATTTTTAACCGAAAAATGATCAACTAGGGGGAATACATGGTAGTTAAAAATGATCCCTAAAAGGGTATTAAATATTCCACTAGATTCGAAGTTTTGTGTTCCTTGTTTTAATATTTGATATATGAATTGAACTTGAGCCTAGTTTTAATCACTCAATGGTGTTTATTTTTTTCACAAACAAGATATGGTCTTATATTCTTAGTTAATGAAGCTCGTCGTGCTATTAGCCTTTAAAATAATCTTTTCTTTATTGTGAACATTTGTCATAAGGTCAAACTTTTGATAAGTAAGATGATTATGCTTATATTTTTTCTTATCCAATAATGGGTTATGAGTTGTTCTCTTATTGGATATCTTTATGGATATATCCTTGTAAAACCTTTTAATTAGATCTAGTTATGAAATATTTTACTTAGCTTATTTTTATCCAACCATTTCTTTATTTTTCTCATATTAATCCTTGTGTAGTCTATTCTAATCAACTTTAACCTCATCTGTCGCTTTAATTTGTGTTGACTTGAATTATTTTCTTTACCTATACCATAATGAGAGGGGGGGGGATTTTATATTGAGGGGGAGAGATTATCTGAGGAAAATACCTTTTTAAGGGGATTAGTAATGTTTGGTAATTTGTATGCTAGTTAGGAAGAAATATGTTTCTACATGATTGCATATATCTCTTATTTATTTACTAACTTTATCATGCGTTTATATTTTCACAACACATTGATATTTTGATGACTTTGCCAGTGTGTGATAAAAAATAATATTCAAGAACTACTTGTAAGTTTGAGAGAAATTTCTTGGTCCTTTAAAACTCATGTAGATGTAATATATATTTTGTGTCTTTGGTTGGTTTTATCATAAGTGATAGGTTTTTTTCATTCGCTAGTAATTTTTTATCTTTTATTACAGAATAGATAAAAGAGAGATTGTGAGAGTATATTATACTCATTTACCCCGTTATATTTTGTCATCTTATTTCGGTTTTCAAAACACACAATGAGTCTTTTCCAAGAGGTCTTTATCTCTTAAAATCTTCATTAACAACCAAGATATTGAAGTTGGGTCATTATTCTCTAAAGTCACTATGATCAAATGTTTCGGATGAATGCAAAATACCTAGATGACAGACCATTCACTTTCATTATGAAGTCAACTGCAAAATCATTTTCATAACCTTAAGTAGTATTTTATGATTTATCCTCATCAAATGTCATAGTACTTTTATGTATGAAAACTATTTAAATAAACATCTGTGTGAAATTTCCATAATGTTCATTGGTAGTGGCTGAAGTGAGACTAGTTTGATAATCTCTAACTCTAATCACAATTTAGTTTAACTAGATATTAACTTCATCGAATGATACCTTTTCTTCAACGAAAGGACCTTTGGCGCCCATGAACTAGTCAATTGTTATAGGATAATCTTTAATCATCGTTGTAACCTGGTGTTAATGAAGTCTCAATTCAAGGAAGCACACAATTGCTTCAGTGAAGTTCCTAAATCACTTAATATTTTAATAGGTGGACGAGATATCTTCTTTACACTTATGCAAAAGTTAATTTTTGGATATGTTATGTCTCATAACTATATTTATAGCCCTACCTATTCTCTTACACATTGAGGCAATGATGTATTGGATGTTGTAGCTTTTCTTGTTTTAGAGGTAACTCACTAAATTGGTTTTCTTCTATAGAAACACGTATTTCTCTTATCTTTAAAAATCAATCTTTCTCAAATTTTCAAGAGAAATATTTTTCTAGAGAGAAAATCTTATGTTCTTAAGACTATTCTTCTTTTCAAACCCTAAAAAAAGCTCAAGAAATATAATAAAATAGCTACAAAGTTTAGACTTGTTCATATTTTTTCTCTTCTCTAATTTTCATTTGATTACCTCCCTTTTAAGGTTGATCAATTACAAAAAAGAATGAGAACTTTATGATCCTATACTTTTCATCCAAACACATTTTTTACCTTTCTTCCTATGATATTTTTGTGATCTTGGGGATAATTTTTAGGTTCTATAAGCCTTATAATATTTCATCCATAATGAAGAAATTTTTTAGTTGGTTCAAGACGATTTTTTTATTATAGATCAAGACATATGATATGTTGAGATCCTCATCTACTTTATAAAAGTCTTCATTTAGATAAGGATTAGTGAAAAAATAATGTGATGAGAGTTCATATGGATGGGATGTGAGACTTTTATCCCCTCCATAAGTCTCTACTAAGTTTTTAGTGAGATTGTTACTTTGACCAGAGGTTTTTCTGGTCGGTGGGTTTTTTACTTATACATCCTATGTTAAGTGTTTGTTTAACTATTTTACATGATTTTTATTCATATATTTAAAGAATATTTATATATGAAGTGTGTGATGAATAATTGGTAAATATTGTCACATAGACCTTTAGTCTATGATCTTAGTTTTAACATGATTAAAATTTGAAAACAATTCTAACTGGTGGTTCTCCATTTTGGTATGCAAAATCAACTCTTAATTACATTCCCGAGAAAATATAGGGGTAAATAATACCAACCTATATTTGGAGAATAAGTGTTCGAGTAGACCTAGAAATCCTTTAAGACGCTTTTCCACGATTTTAAGGAAGGGTTTACAACATATAACTGGATCAAGAAGAATTTTACTCTCCAAAAGGATATTGTTGATATGAGGGGTATATAAATCTTACTATAGGTGAACATTGTCCTTTATCAAGAGGAATGTGATTTGAAGTGTAGAAAATTAATGGATAAAGGGTCCTCTTAGGGTCTTGTGGCAAGGTACAAGCAAATTCAAAATAAGTCCATCAAAAGGTTTAGTTGGACACATATAATAAGAGAACAATAGATGGAGGTATAATGTTTAGTACATCCAATACTACACCCATAAACATGGTTGGTCCTTGTGCATACTTATAAAACCCAATGATTCCCAACTCCTACATACTATTCTCCACACTAACATTATATTTAGTTAACACCCTTTCGACATAAGGAGTCATAATCCCATTAGACACAATTTTTTTCCCTTTTTGGATGGTTTAGATGATAAAAGTGGTACTGATTTTACTTGTATTGAAGTTTCTCGGCGTAATGAGGTTGGACCAAGTTGTTTTTCTCCCGGCCATACACCTCGGCATTTAACTCTTTACTTTTGTTTGTCTTAATATTATGTACCCATCTTGGAATAGTGTGTGTATATATATATATATATATATATATATATATATTAATGTTAATGGAAAAGCCTTGATTCGACTTGTTTTATTTAATATATACGTTTATTGGTTTAGATTTTTGAGCCTTTGTTATTTGACTGCACCTTAATTACTAACGGACTCTATTCCTTACTTTTTTGTGGTGCCATCACATTTGACCTTAGTCCTGGGAATACCTAATGAGAATTCACCTTTATGTGAGGCTTTTACCCAACTCAAGCCTTTGGTTGATCTCACACATTGGGTTTTAAAGCTTTCTTAGGGATCCTTTATTAAATAAGAATTAAATGTGAACTTTAACTCTAATCAGTATTTATTCAAGTAAACGTGGGCATAGGTAACAAAATAAAAATTAGATGAATAAAAATTCATTGATAAATAATTAACATTTACTCATTTTTGGACTAAAATCTATCTATCACCTGAAACTTTTAAAGAAACCAAAAAACCACTATTAAAAATAAATTAGCAAAAAATTGTGCCTATATTGATATGTGCAACTTAACTTTCAAAAGTAAAAATTATATATTTTGGTGGCATTCCATGATCTTGGTATTTTTGAGGAATAATTCGACCACTCATGAGGGGAAGACACATGTCCATTGATCATATTAAATACCTCACACGAGAAGATGAAAGTTGTTGAAGCCGACATGTAGAAATCGCAAAATTAGATATGGTTAATCATTCTGTATGGCTTTCTAAAGTCATAGATTCCTGCACAGCTCAACCTTTTTTTCTTTTCTCTATAAATGTAACACTGAGATCAATAAAAAAGAGAAATACCTTGTGAAAGTAAACACATTGTTGAACCACGTATATATTATTCTTATATGATTGGGCATGTTATATATTCTGCTCAACTTTCATTGTTCTGAATACAACTAGTAGGATTTTGCCACTTACAATTGGTGTCGTCTATGAGAAATAATTTTCCTTTCTCAATAAATCATGTTTCATTCGCTTAGTGAGCACATATTAAGTCACGAAATCACTAATTATGACGAAGACGACTGTGAGGCCCCTAATATCATATCTGTGATTAAACTAATAGGAGTTATAACACTCTCAGTTCTCGTTATCCTCTATGAAAGGATCAAATGGTGGAGAGTAATGAACTGCCATAATCCAACTAGATATCTTGCCTGCTAGATGCCTATGAGCAACACTTTCATCAACAAAAGGCAGCCACATGCCACTAATAAGAGGAGAATGCCCACCTCCATTATTGCATAGAGATGATGAAGCAAGCGATACATGTAGACACATACACCTACCCCTCAAGCAAGTACGAAGCATAGTCGAGGAATAAGTTCACGATGTGACCATGATTATTCCTACCATAAGAGTTCGCTAGATAAGAAGGACCTTCATAAAATCCGTTATGAAAAGAAGGATCTTAATAACCTCAAATGAAGGGATATGGACAACTATTCAGCCCATCGAGGGGCTAAAACCACTAAGGAACTTACCAGAAGGTCTCTCATCAGCCATAAAAATTCTCCTTTCATAAGGTCAATCGAGGACTTTGATCCTCCTAAGAAATTTTTCACTCTCGAATTTAAGGTTTATAATGGGAAAATTGATCTAACTGGCCATGAACCTCTGAAATAATAATGAGGCCCTTATGTGTCATATATTTCTTTCTAGTTTGAGGGACGTTGTAAAAAAATGGTTTGAGAAATTACCACATAGGTTGGTCACTAAATTTAAACAGCAAGAAGAGTACCTTACCACGAGGTTCATCATGAGTAGCTCCTATCCAAAGAGAATGTACTCCTTCCTCATAATAAAGAAGAAGACCTAAGAAACATTACGTGACTATGCTTATCGCTATTAGGAAACTAACAATGAGGTGGAGGACTGCTCCAAATAAGTAGAAGTAACCTCATTTAAGATCGGCCTACCAAATAGCTCTATAGTGCACTATCCCTTCACCAAGAAGAAGGCAACTACAGTTGATGACCAGATGTCCTGAATATAGTAATATGCTAAGGTGAAAGATATAGTAGTAGACACACTATAAGAGAGTAGTTTGATCTGGGGTGTTTTTTTCGAATAATGAGGCGTAACCAGTTTAGTGGTGGAAGAACAATAATTACTACACTTGTAATAATAAAAGCCAAAGTTCTATAAATATCACCATGATAAGCAATAAGTGCAGATGATTGGGAAATAACTATGGGCCTTAAATGGGTGTTAATCTAGAGGGAGAGAGAATAAGCACTATAATTACACAAAAAGTAGGCAGGTGAGCACTAATGGATGGTTGGAATAAGTGTTTAGGATAAATAAATGATTGAATTCATGTTAAATGCTTTAATGATAAGAGAATATCTTCTTTGGTTTCAAGGTTTTATAGCTTGATAAGTTTATGATCTTATCAAATGATAATTGGGTGTATTATAGATTGAGGTTGGCACGAGGGACCATAAAAATCATTAAATGATGGGTCAAACTACCATATCTAAGATATCAATAGCATCAAATGCTAAATTAAAAATTAAGTGACCAACTGACGGTGTTAGGTGATATAGTGTGGCATCAGAGCCTTTTCGACCACCAGTCCACCAAACGTTTGTTTTGAGGTATACCATTGATTTTACATGCTTAGTTATGATATGGCATGGATCAGATGTTTTAGCAAAGATACTATTTTGGGCGCTAAAAGATATATGTGGCTGAGAATGAGTGGTGATAGAGGTTTCTTGAGTAATGCTCGTTTGAGGTATCTTGGTGATTTACTTAATATATTTAAAATGGTTAAGTATAATGCCTTAATGATTCATTTCTCTATATCCTCCAAACTAATTCACTCAAAGGAGTCCCAAGTGAGCTTCCTTAATAGAGCACGTAAGATCTACCATGTCCTACCATGCATGGATCATCTTGCTTGTTACAGAGCACTTCATTATTCTTCTTTTAAGCTCCATTTTGTCTTTATCTATTGTTAGTCATTTAAGGAGGAGCTCTATCAATAATCCCCTCCTACATTTTCCCCTCGTAGCGAAATTTATTATGTTAATAAGAAGTTTATGTACGAAACACCTCTAACTGACTCATCATAAATTGGGATACATAATTTATACATGTGACATCCAAATCTTTGGTATATCTCTAACATTTAATTCTAATGTCCCATCATCTTCTATTTATGTTTCCCAATGATATGTGGCACTTTGGGGTAAATTCTAAAATCTCTTGAGTATTGATATAATCATCGTGTTCCCAAATATTAAGATATTTATTGAGTAAATCAACGATCGAGTAGCCTAATAGCTAGACACAAATAATCTTTCGTTTTCTTATTTCAAACTCTCTAAACTTATACCATTTGAGAGAGTTCAGAGCTTATTGCTTTAAAGAGATTAAGTGCAAAGTTCTTGTGTTTTGCAAACACCACTGTACATTTATATTTTCTAACCATTCTTTTGTTTTCAGTCTTTTTCTTGTGTTTTCAAAGCTTTTTCGCAATTAAAACTCTTTATTTCATCATGGAAGATTCCTCTTCCAAAGCCACCACCCGTTCAGGCAAGGCTCAATAAGTAAGGAGTTTAAAAGGTAGGTGGCGTACACTTTCCATCATCGTGATCCCCTTTCTTTTAAATAGGATGAGTTTTGGAGAAAATTTGAACATTTTGATGGTGCGGTGGATTGCAAAGATGATGGAAATTTGTACCTAAGGTTGCTACATTTCTTCCTTCACCGTTTTGAGGTTTCTCTTAAACAAAGGAGACTTCCCATATTCTAATGTTGAGTTTGACGGCGCTAGTGGTTCTCTTGATGACTTTGCTTCTTGGTAAGATTATAGCAAGGACAATTATAGAGATCAAATCCTTAAGGTTGGCTTAGAAATAGCATCTACCTGGTTTAGAGATTTCACATTATCCAAAAATAACCCTATTATCTAATTCTTGATATCTTGTTAGAGCGTGAGACTTTGTTGCATCATGGCAATAATTCACCATTACTATATAGGATGTATGTAAGTTATTGGTTCTAGATACTTGTGGTGAGATTTTTTTCAATGAAACACCACTAGATGAAAATGAGGTGACTGATCATGATAAGTTAAACCAATTAGTTCGCGGATCAGTTGGTGAATTGACCAAGGCCACTTTTGGTCAGTTCGCCAAATATCTCTTCAAATCCTGTATTAATCTTACTTCAGAGCAGGTGGAAAATATTATTAAAATAGATTCTCCTTTTGGCCTATCCTATGGTCATTTGTTGAAGTTGGTTGCCTACATTTCGAGTCTGCTATCATATTTCTTTCTCCTAGTGAAGCCAAATAATTAACCTCTTCAAGACCTGGTTAATCTATTTGTGAGCTCATAGAGTCAGTGTCCAACTGATAGCTATAACTTTGGGTTCTCTATACACTTGTCTAGATAGGACTTACTTTGACACGGAAAGATATGTGGGTCGTTATGATGTGTCTACTTTCTTTAACACCATCTTTTTTATGGGCTTCCTATATGCCAGGTTTCACAGTCTTTCACTTGAAGTCCCTTGCCATTAGCTTATTTCCTCTAAGATGTCTACGAATTATGCATTAGAATAAGAAGTGGATGAAGAAGGATTTTATGCCTTTGATTTATGACTATGGATTTTTCGATTATCGTCCTTATGTTGACACCAATTGCCACACTTAGTCTTTCTTTAAATTTGAAGCTTCCACAGGACAAACTGTTAGATCGAAGCAAGATTTTTATAAGGATATATCTTTTGCTATAGTTTTTATACTTATGCCCATATGTCTTCTATCTTATATAAAGTAGGATTATGAAAGTGAAGCTTACAATCCCCATCGATCTGCCAAGAATTTGGGGTATGATCAGGGCATACCAAAGCTAATTTGTGGCCATTACAAAGTTGAGGAGTCTATTCTCTTAACTTTCCTAGATTTTAATCGACATAGCGTGATGATTTTGTTTATTGAAAATCATGTCCATTTAGCCCTTCTTGTGATGAATAAAGCACGCCAAGCCTCATCGGGTTGTTCTACTACCACTGGCCTATGCAAATCCTTTTTTAAGGAGTTTGTTAAATCAGAACCCGTGTATCCTCCAATTGATCGATTTAGCTCAAATGAGTTAGGTCTGAAGAATAACTCTACTATTGGAAATGAGTTTCCTCTAAGAACCATATTAAATCCATTGCCTAAATAATTTCCTCTTCTAGTTTCAACTATTGAGATTCCTCTTAATCTAAAAAAACCTCAAAAGAATGGTGCCAGTACTAATGGTGGAATGAAGAGGAAAACCTCCACTACTTCTAGTTCTTCTTAGAAAAGAGGTGGATATAAGACCCCTAAGATATATAAGGCCACCAAAGGTTCCTCTAACCTTGGGTGGTATGCCTCTTAGCTCAATATCCCCATAATACCACATTTTGGAAGAAAAGGTAAAAGACTTGGTGTTCGAGTTCCTTTCTTATATGGAGGCCAGACCTGTGTCTGTTACTGAAGCTTCTGCTGGTTTGGAAAGAAAACACACAACTGATCATCTTGATTCTTTTCCTTAGGTTTTTCGAAGGAAAGCTATTCGTAATGATCAAGTGGATAAGGTGCCTCCAACTGTTGTTTTGAAGCCACATCACAAGATGTTGGTAAATAATCACACTAGAAGGTGTGCAAATTTAGATCTAACGCCTTCACCTTTTTCTTAACACGGAATAGACAAATAGGGATATTTCAAATCGTGTGTGTGTGTGTGTGTAGTAGTAGTAGTTGACTATATTATGTGTCAAATCACTTGAGTTCTGCATCATTCAAGCCAAGAAACTTGAAGTTGTGTAGAGAGTGAGGCTCGTTTCTTAGACTTTATGAACATTGGACTTTGAATATCTACTTGGCTTATCTACAACACAAAGACTTACGGTGTTGAACTTTAAAGACTATCCTTTTGATACGTTATTTTGATTGAAGGTCTATAACTATGCTAACACACGCGCATTTTTTAAATATCAGTGTTTTTAAGTCTTAAGTCTGAGCAAAGTGATTTTAATCTTTGAGAAGTGTTGTGTATAACTTTGTAAATACCGTTTCTTTGCAAAATATGCTTTATATTAAGGCTTTATGGTTTACAGCCTTAAACTGTACACACGAACCTACTTTCGCCCTATGCGCATTGCCTTGCACACTTTTAGGTTATGTTGGAACACTACTTAAAATCATATGCATAGTTTCAAATTCACCCCGTACGCACAACTCCACATTTTTTTCTTGTTTTAGAACACTAGTTAAAATCGTACGCATGGTGCTAATTTCCCCAATGCACACGACGAACCCAGGTTTTTAAAAATCTCTATAAATAATATTTTTCTCTCTACTTTCCAAATAGATTTGAGTTCCTCTTTACTCTTCTATATCTTAAAGAGTATTTTCGAGGTTGAGATCATTCTAATTGTTTCTCTTTTATCCAATTCACTTGTTACTTTCAAAATTAAGTGAAAATCTAAACCCATACTTGATCTATGGATCATGTGGAATTGAGAGTGATTTGATTCAGTTACACTTAGCCAAGATTCAATCTAAACTACTTTACATCTGAATTGTTGATCTACACTCCAAGATCTAAAGAGGAGGCATCTCGAGCTAGTGGAGAGTTCAAGACGTGATGCGACTCTGAGGAAGAGAATGTACTTTTTTCGTCCTATAGAGCTTGGGATGGATCACTCATCCTCAATTGGAGGATGTTCAATATTCATCGGTAACTTCTCGTGAGTTCATAAGAGAAGGGTAATTTATTACATTATATAAAACCTTTTCAATTTGAATGAGGGATTAGAATACATCGAGGTTTTTAAACCCCTTGGTGGTGGGGTTTCCCCCATAAAATCTGTCTTATGAATTGCTTGTATGTTTTGTATATTGTTTTCTTCATTTCCATCACAATTATATTTAGATGCACTTATATTTATCCTAATCCATAAAACTTACATTAGCATTTTTGCATATATTGTAATTGGCCTATATTTCCTAATTAAAACGATTATTTTTTGTTCCACTTGTCTATAACCACTTCACATAGTAGATCCATGTGCTAGGTGCACTAAAATTGTTAAGAAATTTAAGATTGGCAAAAATTAGGCAAAGTTTGTAATTAAACCTATTCAACCCTATAGGTTTATTTAAGTAGAGAACTTATATAGAACACACCAAATACTCATACTAGCGACACTCTAGTGGTTCCGACGACACCCTGGAAATTATGGCGAGTACCCGACGATATGCATGTGAATTCAGCAATGCTCTGACGACCCTATGGCAATGCTCCGACAACCATTGGAATTTCTCATTGATTACATTGCGAAATTTCATAGTGCGAATTTTTCATTACGAACTCACCCTATAAAATTAGCAAAAACAAGAATTTGTCACTAAATTTCCCAGTGTGAGATTTCACATTGTAAATTTCTCACTTTGATTTCATGTTAGGAAATTCCACCATCGAAAATTGCACTGCAAAAGTTCAAATTTCAAACATAAAAATTAAATATTATTCATAGATCTCTTTTGATAGATATCGTTGAAATTATATGAATTTTATCTCAAACGAACTTATATTTTGGGAGATATTTAATTTTAAATTTTTTGTAGAAAAAGACAAAACAATGGCTAGGGGAATATTTGTTCATAAAAAATGATTTAGGTTGATTAGGAGGTTCTCACTGAGAATGTTTTACGATTGGGTTGACTGTATGTTTCATGTTTAACACCAAGGAGAAATAACTTAAAACACTATTTTATTCGAGACTTTTAATTTGATAACTTCGATGTTAGAGATTGTGTAATGAAAGGTTGGTCACGGGTGTTTAAGGGTTGGAGGTGAATTGTTGTCTCCACGTAGAGAAAAGTGATGATCCTTCGTTCTATGGAAGATGGCAAACCTCTAGTTTGGGCTAAGTCCTTTGCCAATATAGTGCGAGGTATGGAAAAAGTGCAAGACCTCGCATTAAAAATACATTCTAAATACAAAAAAGGGAATCGTCGCTTTTGTCTACAAATGAAGAAATAGGGACATTAGCGACTCATTTTAAATATGCATTAGTCGAAAAATTCTCATATAGTCGACCAACAATAGAGGAACTGTGAAAAAAAATTCTCATCTTTAGTCTAAAAGCAATAATTTCTTTAGGGTTTTTCGATGGTTAGACTTAACTGTGAAGAAGATCTCTTGAGATTATGGTTAAGAGAAACATAATTCTTTAATCAGTATCCTATGAGAGTTCAGTGTACACCTGATTTCAAACCTAATACTAAAAATTCCAATGCCCCAATTTGGGTATCAATGCCAAATTTTCCTGTCCATTTTTTCAAAAGCTTCATTCTTCTTAATTACAGAATTAGTTGGAAATGTTAAAATAGTCCCACTAAGCGAGGATGGTCTGAACAAACAAAAAATCTATTTTTGTATTTTTCAAATCTTAAAGACTAAAACATTAAACAATTTAAACCCAATAAACTTATGCACCAATTTTAAACCGTTTGTAGTGAAAAATCGATTTATCCAATTTTATCTTTTAACCAAAAGCATGCATCTAGGTGATAAAAAGATAAAATAAATAAATGAATAAATAAACCATCCATAACACGCTGATATATGAGGAAACCCACAAAGGGAAAAGCCTCGAATGACCCAGCCATACAGTTCACTATGATACGATTTTACAATTCATAGACATTAGAATTACTCAACGATTTGTCTCCCCTGTAATCCTTGAAGCTCTTCTATCTTCAATCGCTCCTCCACAGTTTAACGCATGAGTCCACTATGCAAGGTGCCACAACGCACGAGCCCACGCATGCCTCTTTAGCCACCGATAAGGCTCAATAATAGTTAACCAAGTACGGATTCCACCTCACAAAATCGATTTTCAATCTCAAAACGATGAGGAACAAATGTTGGTGCCCAAACAAAAAGATCTTAAAGCATTAGAAAGATGAAACTTGGATAAATAAACTCAATGGGTGAAACTAGGGTTTTAGAACTTATGTAAACAAATAGGAAAATATTTTTCGCCAAAGGTTCTTAAAAAATCTTACTCCAACATGCCTTAAATAGTAAAGAACATGAATGTCTAGGCGGTAAACTGATTCGAATGAAAATGCATAATTCGTTTGAATGAGAATAAGTTTTTGTTTTAACGAGAACAGAGTTCGTTCAAATGAGTACCCATCGAACTTCCAACGATTTTCCAATGAGATGTTCACTTCTTGACAGAGACCCCCTCATTTGACGTTCGTTAAATGAACGTTCCAATGACTTTACAATATCGTTCTAACAAGTTCAAGTTTAGTTATAATGAAATTTCCATTTCATTCTAACGAGATTCAATTCCCGTTCTAACGAGTTCGGCAATAAAAAAATCTTCAAAAAATAATTTAAAATAGTTCCAAACGATTTTGTTTAAAAATAAATACCATAAAAAATATCCAAGGACCATGTTCCAAAATGCATCCATACCTATGAGATCCTCAGTAAACATCAAGACAAACTTGGCACTATACACGACACGATATATATAAACTTTGAAGCTTGGCCATTATGTCTTCATCAAATATGTCATAGGATTACGAGATCGACAATACAAAGCCTAACACTTAAATATTTTGTCCAGAATTATGCCAATTACAAATAAATTTACTCTATTAGAAATTTGTCTTTACAATCTCCACCTTTGCCTATTTCGTGACAAAACCAAAAAAACTATGGGACATTAAGCTCTCTAAAAAGACTCAATCCCCAACCTAAAAGGAAAAAATATAGACGCTTGACAGGCACACATATGGTGAGTAGCTTTGCTTGCCCGAAAACTTTGCCGCATGTTGTAAACCTCCACATTTAAATACACCTTCAAATGCAAAAAAAATATAACAAGTATAAATTCACATAAGAATAAAATTTGAACTATGTCTAAAACAATCTCAATCTAGGTAAGACGTCTCCCTCTAAGATAAGATATCTTAATTATGCAAGGAAAGATACCATTTCTCCCCCTTTTTGTTCAGGAATAGAGAATGAAAGATAGCATAAAACAATTTCACCCCCATAAACTAAATATCCCCCTTAATATGTGATCCTAAGATACCAATTTTAAACATATGGAAGAGAGAATAAAATCATATAATGG
The DNA here is from genome assembly GCA_949130495.1 of Sambucus nigra. Classification (NCBI taxonomy): domain Eukaryota; kingdom Viridiplantae; phylum Streptophyta; class Magnoliopsida; order Dipsacales; family Adoxaceae; genus Sambucus; species Sambucus nigra. The sequence continues at coordinate 594,552,828 of OX422208.1, forward strand.
TGTAAAATTTAATAAACACACAACATGGCAAGTCAAGCATAAATAATTCAAACTATGTTAAAAAAAAATATCAATATCGATGCATAAAGATATCAATATGAATAAGCAATGAAGTATGATACCAATTTTGAAATTACTAATTTGAGAAAAGGAATTTCAATGCACATAATGAGAGATATCAAATATGATCATAAGCATGACAGCTAAAATCCAAAGATAAAGCATATAACAAACTTATGGCAAACATGGACTTAATGCAAACTGCAAAGACTCAAAACAAAAATGATACCATATATATCAATATGAAAAATATACTAATGACAATCCAGCACACCTATATATAGGTCTAAACAACCACAAAAACTCAACACAAACATCTAAGCTTTACACACTAGCATCGTATCGATATGTCTAAACATGTGGGATGGAATGAATAGGAATGAATTAGAGACAAATGAATTATGACCCAAACACTCAAATATGTTCATGAAGTTCTAATTGACTGCAATACTTATCAAACTAAGATATAACCTCAAGTGAGAAGATAAAGCCGACTCTATGAACAAATAAACACAATGCACACAAGCCTAGAATATTGATGATTCTATAAATCAATAGCGTCATGAAAAAATAAACATAGCTAGGATTCATTGTCCAATCCCGTTGATCTTCAACTATAACACCCTAAACAGATAAATATATAACATATTTTCTTTTCTCTAAATTCTTTTGAAGTTGTCACTTTCGAAAATAAGACAATCTAAACTATGTTGGCTTTGGTTTTTTTTTCTATTTTTATTGCCTTTAATCTTTTCATTATGCTCTTACCAATGGTGGCTTTCCCCAAAGGAGATTATCTCCTTTTGTAGCCATTTTCCATGCACCCTCATATTTTCAATAAAATCAAATAATATTAGGGAAAATGGTTCTTACATGCACAAATCTCTTATAGTCGCAAAATATGTAGATGATAAGATTGATGGGAGAACATCTCACAAAGCTCACATATACATGTGAAGTTAAAATTCAAAAGAGCTCATGCATGTGTATGCGGAGGCATATACAAAGAGAATCTATTAAGTGAATCAAGTTCGAAATAACTCCATGCAAGCACGATTAAGGATAATCTAAGCATTAACAAACATAACCAAATGTCCTAGTCACATGGATAACACATAATGAAATAGATTTAACACACCAGTGTGCCAAACAAAATGCATAAATCTACAATACATAAAAACTAAAAATATTTTTGAGTTTTTCTAAAATTTTGAAAAAAAAATACCAATTCGAAAGCTAACCTAACTCAAAAGATAAACAAAATCTTTTTGTATTTTTTTATATGACTCAATAAATGAAAAATCAAAATACAAAAGACTCAAATAACATACAAATAGATAGTATATATATCACGAAGCACAAAAGCAAGTGTACGTAAACAAGCTAACACAATCAACCATTAGATATAGCATGAAAAGTATCATGTGAAAGAAAACGAGTATCAAGAAGTTTATCATGTGAAATCAAATGAGAATCAGGAATTCTATCAATTAAACCCTATAAATCAAATCTCCTAACCCTCATAGGTGTAACGTAATGCTCTAGGGTTTTAGTGACCTTGGTGACTGTAGACTTAGACTTCCTATGACCATTTTTAAAATCAAAATAAAACCTCATAAGGTGACCTTTCCTACCGCAATGAGTGCAGTGTAAACATGGCGAGGGGTGTCACCTAAGGGTTCACCTTTCCTAATATTCCTAGTCGACTCTCTCAAACACATGGTCTTAGCTTAGGTAGCAAAAGCATTTCTATCATCGAAACCAATTCCACACTTGTCTTCTTTGATTTGGACGGTGCCTAACATTTTATCCAACTTTTTTTACCTAGACGCCAAATCAAATTTGGCACGACTTGAATCTCTCAATTTCTCCTCTATCTCAACTATCATCAACTCGACTAAATACCTAGACTCCTCAAACTCTAGAATCCCTTTCATTATAACCTCCGTCAAACCATAAAGATTATCTTTTTCACCCACAAAGTACTCTAACTTCTCTCGAAGAGTCCTCTCACGTGCCCGAAGATCCTCAATTAAAACACTATCATCATTCCCTATGGAATATTCTTTCAACCTGAATTCCAATTTCAAGTTAGCCTTCTTCACTTTCAACATTTTCGTATATAACTAACGAAAGGTAACTTAGATTTCACTATCCTCTTCCTCTTATTCATCCTCAATCTCATCTCCACTATCTCTACCATCACTCACTTGGGATCCACAAACAAGGGCCTCAGAAGTGTCATGCAAAGAAATATCTTAATGGGAAGATTTATCATCAAAGCCCATATAACTAGCCATGAACGTTGTAAAGTTGCGCTTAGTAAGGAAATCGGTTCTCTTTTTCGGATCACTATCACCAAGGGTGGCATTATATGCTATCGATTTCTTGTCCTCCTTCCTTAGTTTCATGGGGCAGTCATCTACCCTGTAGCCATAACCCTCACAAGCATAACTTATTTTCGACTCATCCCTCTTAAATTTCTCATTTCGGTTCTTAGAGAAGTGATCGACCTTGTTGTGTATATATTTCTTAAACTTTTTTGCATCTTTTGATTGCTTATAGAATTTGAGAAATTTCTTGAATTTATTTGCCAAGATGACCATATACTGGGACTTGATGTCAGACTCATCATCCGAAATATGTGTTTTTATCCTTTCGAGCTTTCAAAGCAATGCCCTTATATTTATTTTACTCAGTCTTGGAGGAAAACAAGTCAAGCTCATGAGTTTGTAAGTCATCTATAAGCTCTTCAAGTTTGGTAGAATCTAGAGTACCCAAATAATTAAAAACGATCACTTTTGGATTATATCTTTCAGGCAAAGACCTTAAGATTTTCTTCATTACTCAATTATCAGTTATCTTTTCTCCCAAGTTAAACGACGAGTTAACTATATCGGGCAGTCTAACGTAGAACTCATTAAAGGACTCACTCTCTAATATCCTAATGGTTTCAAACTGAGTGGTGAGGTTTTGGAGTTTGGAAGCCTTAACAGCACTAGTTCCTTCATGGGTGAGTTAAAGTATGTCCCAAGCCTCTTTGGACGTCTCAAAATCCATAATACGGAAGAACTCCTCTGGAGTGACAGAACAAAATAGAGCATTTAAACCTCGAGAATTATAATTCACTAACCTATGTTCAACCTCACTCCATGATTCTACGAGTTTTAAATGAATTGCTTCACCTTATATAGTGATAGGTGGAGACCACTCTTTAACTAATGATAACCAAGCCCACTTATTTATAGCCTTAAGTGATGACTTCATGCGCATTATCCAACATGCGTAGTTCGACCCATCAAACATAGGGGTTCTAATTCCATCAAAACCATCAAAATTCATGCCTAAAAATACGAAATCAAAACACAATAACTAAGTGTAACCTACTCTGATACCACTATGTTAAAACAGTCCCACTAGGCAAGGATAGTCCAAGAAAAAAAATCTATTTTTGTACTTTTCAAATTTTAATATAAAAACATTTAAAATTTTAAATCAAATAAACTTATGCACCAATTTTAAACCATTTGTTGTGAAAAAATGATTTATCCAATTTTATCTTTTTAACATAAGATATGCATCTAGAGGATAAGCAAATAAAATAAATAAAAAAATTAACAACACGCCGATGTATGAAGAAAACCACAAAGGGAAAAATCTCGGGCGACCCAACCAAACAGTTCACTATGATATTGTTTTATAAAGTACAGACAATAGACTTACTTGATAACGCATCTCCCTCACAATCCTTAAAGCTCTTCTATCTTCAATCTCTCCTCTACAGTGCAATGTAGGAGTCCACCTACGCAAGTTGCCACAACGCACGAGTCCACACACGCCTCAGTATCCACCTATGAGGCTCAACAACCATCAACCAAGTATAGAGTCCACTGCTTGAAACCAGTTCTTAATCTCAAGATGAAGAGAAATAAACTTTGGTGTCCCCAAAAAATATCTCAAAGCATAAGAAGGATGAAACATGGATCTTTAAACTCAATGGTTGAAATTGGAGTTTTAAAACTTTGTAATCAGATAGGAAAATGTTTTTCTCCAAAAGTTCTTAAAAATCTGAGTTTGACACACCTTAAATAGTAAAAACACAAATTTTTAGGCTGCGAACTCATTCGAACATTAATGCATAGTTCGTTCGAACGAGAATGAGTTTTCGTTTGAAATAGAAGAGAGTTCGTTCGAACGAGAACCCTTTTCCTTATGACGAATGTCCAACGACATTCCAATGAGATGTGCACTTCTTAACATAAACCCCCTCATTTGATGTTCATTAGATGCAGGTTTCAACGACTTTCCATTCTCGTTTTGATGAGTTCAAATTTTGTTCTAACGAAAGTGCCAATTTTTTATAACGAGATTCAATTCTCATTCTAACGATATCATAAATAAAAACTTATCTTTCTCTAAAAAATAAGTTTAAATAGTTCCAAACGATTTTTTTTAAAATAAACACCCATAAAAATATCCAAGGACCATATTCCAAAATGCATCCATACCTTGAGATCCTCGATAAAAGTGGGGATAAACTTTGCACTAAACACGACACGATGTATATAAACTGTGAAGTTTGGCCGCTACATCTTTATGAAACATTTCATAGGCCTACAAGATTGATAATATAAAGCCTAACTTATAACTCAAATGCTTTGTCCAGAATAACGCCAATTACAAACAAATTGACTCCATTGGAAATTTTTCCTTACAGAAAACCTCTTAAAATATATGCTTCAATAGTAGCAGTCATCTGGCTAAGTCTCGGGAGGGTATGTATAGAAATAGATCTTCTGAAATTTGTTCCAAATAGGGTTTGGATTGGATGTGGGAACAAAGACTTTTGGCAAGAAATTTGCTTTGAAAACATTCCAAAGTTTTGCGAGCATTAGTTTAGACAAGGTCACGATTAAGGAGAACGTAAAATAAAATACTCAGATGCGGTAAACGAAATAAAGATAGACAAGGTGAATTGCAAATGCAGAAGATCAAAGGAGAAAGTGACAAAGCAATAATGGTAGCTGCCAAAAATAAGTAACTGTCAAAGAAACTGAGAAGAATAAATATAAACAAGGGAAATAAGGAGCAAATGAATCAAGAGAAAGTGACAACTACTGAAGAATTAAAAATTACAGAATGCCTTAGTTAACTTTCTGGTTAAGGTCATATATACACTATCATAAATGAAACTATTTTTAATAATTCCAATGGTAAAGGGATCCCAAAGATTAGAGATGGAACGAGGGAGACTCATAAGGATATTATTCTTATTAAAGAGTCCGTGCATGATGATATCTGTAATAAAGTTATTCACTCAACATTAAATGATAACAATAATCAAGAACTTAATAATATACTAGTGTTTAACCTGTGTGATGAATGGGCGGTTTAATAAAATTTGATGTATACACATACTATAATATTTAGGTTTCTAATTTTACATAAATATAAATATAAATGGTTGCGTTATTTTCCTTAGTAACAATTTGAAATTAGATGGTCCTTCAAAATCTACCGTCAGCACTGCATGACATGAAAACAATGAAAAATTCAATATAATGAACGAAAGTGTAAAAGTGTGCGATATGTTTTTTTTTGCCTACTAAGTGTGCGATATGTTCTTGAAGTTTATTATTTTAAGAAATTTGTACAACAAAATCCAAGGGTAATTCAAGCTTACATGTCATAAATAATGTGAAATGAAAAAAAAAGGAAATATAGTATTTTGCCTTGAGTATTTTAAATGTCTATAATTTGGTATTTCGTTTCAATCCACAATGAAAGTTGATTTGAATCAATTGTAATAGAAGTATCAACCGCAGAAAGTAACATGGAGTAATAAAAGAGAGAGGGAATGTTGACAATGGAAATAAATAGATATTAATTATTAACAATCTACCGAGAGAAAACCACAATCAATTCTTTTGTTTACTATAGTCCATATGAAATACCATGCTATCAAACTTTAAATTTTCGTTATGTTCTTATAGGGCAATGGTACTAATAAAAAGTAGTAATATTTCAAATTGTTTGCATATACATATGCTTTTTTTTAAATACTTTTATTTTTCCAAGTAATATCTTAAATATAGAAAATAAATATGAGCAATGCTATGTACCATAATAAATTCCCCGAAATATTTTCAAAAGTTTAAGTGTTTGTAACTTGTGAGCTTCATCGTAATTTATAAACGCTTAATGCACTTTAGAAAATGTTTGGGCACATATCATTTTCTAATAAATATTTAGCTGTATGTTTGCAATCATATTATCTATTTGACTAAAAATCAACATTTTTTTGCTATAAAGCATAAAATTAATCAAGCACACATAACTAAAAGACATGATTTTCCATCATAACACAAACACATATAAATTGTTATGACTATCGGATCTTATCATACTTTATTTGATTAGTGAATAAAATAAATGTGATTAGGCTTGAATATATTTATTTACTTTCCAAAACTAAAACTATATTAACAAATGAAATAGGTAAAATGGCTTGAATATATTTATTTACTTCCCTCCATATAAAAACAAATCTATCTACAAATTTATATGCAAATCAAGTTTTTTTCCGTGGTACTTAACCAAATGGTTGGCATGCAATGTTAAAAGATATTAGGAAACTTAGTTTGCTAGTCATAATTTACTGATTATATTTGGAAACTAAGAGCACAATTTTTTTTCCACAGCCCATGAGCAACTCACGTGCATCCTTGAAGATGAAAAGTGGTATATGGAGATACAACTGAATCTAACAAACCAACAATTGGATCAATTGATTCTAAAACCCATGTGGGATACTGCAACCTATCGTGAGTAGTATACTAAATAATTGAATGACCCATTAAATATGAATCATCGTGTGAGACAATATATTTAAACCATTGGATCGAATGATTTCAAGAATCAGAGTAAAAATATATTTCCTTGATCTGAGATTCCAAATCGATTTAAACCGGCTATGTTGACCAGTAAGAATAATTTTTCAAATATTATTCATAGCATAGCTTTAGACTAGTTTGGCGTATCCCGCTACAAATCATCCCGCCCCTTAAAGATGAATCAAACTCAAGCATCTCCAAGCTTGAAGACTTCCTGACATCCCGTAAAGATATAACGCAATTTAGAGTTTAAATTAATTTACAGAGTTATATTTGGAATGTTTATTTTTATAAAAAACGAACAGGATTTTTTTTTCGAAAAGAAAAATAATTTTATTTTAAATCTCGTTCAAACGAGATGGAAATCTCATTCAAACGAGATGAAATGTCGTTAGAAGATCGTTCAATATGTTTTTCAAACGAGCTTTAAATGAAGGGGTACTATTTTGTTTTGCCTGATGTCATTAGAAACGAGATCGAACTTCGTTCGAATGAGATCATAATCTCGTTAGAACGACAAAGCCTTTTCGTTTGAACTACGCCACCGCCTCGAATTTTGAGAACATCCTATAAGTACCTGTTTCATGTTCATATTGTTTAAGACTTTTTCCAGATTCATTTCTGCATAACTTTTGTGAAATTTCTTCACTTTTGTGTTGCAAAAACACTATTTAATTCATAAACAAACGTCCTACATATTTAGTTTTTTGAATTCATTTAAACCCTAGAAATTTTTGTATCCTTGCATACACCTTGTGGAGAGATACTCCATGGCTGACTTGTGATACCCGAGGGGACTCACTACTGAAGACGAAGGTTGAAGCTGATGAAGGACAGTGTCTTGTGACTTTTGCTAGGATCAAAGTTGTTCTTCAGAGATTTGCAAAGATTAGCGCATTATACTTGTGGCGATTATCAAGTAGTTTGCAAGTCGACTGTCTTGTAGGTTTCTAAAGTGAATAAAAGCTTTTACCCGAAATGTTTTTTTTCCTGAAATTTTGCCTTTGTTGAATGCCTTGGATTGATTTATATATTTTATCACATAAATGTATGTTTAGAATAAAAAGATAAAATTGGTTTAAGAAAATTGTGCACTCTCAAATTCGATATTTGTTGAGAATATTTATTTCCGAATTCATAAGTGGTATTAGAGCTATCCACTCTCACCAGTAGTGTCAGAGCATACTTACTACTTTTACATGACCATTGAATTTCCATTTAACCCAGCAAATGAACAAATCATTTGATCTGTTGGATTTAATCAAAAAACCATATGTTCAGTGATTCATAATCATGCGACGTAATGTGAATCATTATGTTGTACGATTTCGAAAAAACCATTTTTGAAAACAAATCACAATAAAATTGGTGTTTTGTGTGATGAAATTGATGGTATGCGTAAAGGATATGATGAATTTTAAGTTAGAGGAGTTGTACTGGGGATGGTGGTGTAGGTGGATCATATATAATTATGAGATTTTTTATGGGATCTCGGCTGATTATGTGAACCTCCATGTACAAACCTCTATATGGGTGTGCCGTGATGAAATTGAAATCGAAAGAGAGTGGATATTGAGAAGAAATTAAAAAAGGAAGCGACAAAGATTCGTCTCATAAATGAGAGAGAGTAGAGTTTGAGATAAAATAAATATGGGTAGTAGAAACATTAGGAATGAATTTTGACAGTTCAAGTGAAACCGAAGAAGCAGGCAAAGATAAAGATGAGAGGAGTGCCACATGGCAATGCTTATAGTAAGACAACATTTATAAATTGTTGTGCATTTTATAATATTATATATATATGTAAATGAGGGCATAAATAAAATATTAGAGGTGAAATCATTAAACTCCATCTCAAATTAGATATGTCGACAAGACACTACACTAGATTTTTGTGAAAATATCTCTCTAAGATGCAATTATGATTCTCCTCAAAGTTCCTTCAAAATATTAATGACCATGGATTTACTCTATGGGATAAAAGTGAAAATATACTTACATTGAAAATCAAATTGGAGGGAAAAACTTGACGACCAAATTTGTGGAATATAAGGTAAAGAGGGTGCATTCTTTAGCTGTTAAGGGTAGAGTTTCATATTGGAATATTTTTTAATATTCTAAAGATGACTTACATATTAAAATAGAAATTTTATTTGGCCTTCTATTCTAATTGGGATAATTAAGCGATCTATTTAGTAGAGCCCAATAAGATATCTAAAATGAGTATGGTTTTTATAATGTGTGGTTACTAAAGAGTCACCTATTGGTTACTCAAGAGTCACCTAATTAGAATTTATATAATTAGATGCCTATATAACGAAAGGTTCTGGTTCTCAAGGCTAATGCACTCAAAATACTCTCTTCCTCATTCCCATCATCGAGAGAGAACTCATAGAGAGAGAGATTAGTTTGTGGAAAACCTCCAGCCCCCCAAGTCTCAATCACTACTATGGATTCAAGTCCACAATGTCAATAATTTTATTAGGTAATCTCGATAATCTAACATGTTGATTATGAATATAATAAGAATTTTCATACCAACTAGTGGTATCAGAGAAACTTCATATTAGAATATTGGGATTGATATTTTTATTATGATTCAGGATTTTTTATTTTACTTTATCATACATACGGTTTGGAAAGAACCAATATGGCTTTTAGGATTCTATATAGAATTTTATGTATCTTTTATGATGTTTTTCATAATCATAATCCCAAATTGATTAAAGGATTGTTGATTTTACATCTATAGTGTTTTTATTTGTGTTTTTTTCTCAAAAGAGTTTAATTCATGATGGATTTGGATGGATTAATTCAGTTTTATTGAAGATGAATTGGAAAAAAAAATGAGGGACGTTTTCAGCGACATATGTAATTTTCTTGCTCAGAATTTTACAACATTTTGATGGTCACCTAGAAATGTCAAAATAAACAAAACTCATTGTAAACAATGGACACCATTGTAATACCCCGTATTTCTGTGTATTTTTATTTAATTAATTTGAGGAATTAATTAGAAAAAATACGTTTTAATTAAATTACGCGAGTGAAGTAATTTAATGCGATTGGATAATAATTGTGACTATTAATTATTAATCGTGAGATAGATACGGATTAATATTGCATTATGATATTTACTAAGTGTGAATGAAAAATAATTAATAATTTTGGTTATATGGCATTGCGAGTGATTTGTACGTTTTATATTTTATCTTATCGGGAGTCGCGTGTAGACTATTTTGAGGTGAGAAATGATAAATACATTTTAAGTGACTTGGATGATAATTTAGAGGTAGCGAATGATTCCGGACGGGTCGAAATAGTCGAAATAGGGTACCTAAGGGTATAGTTTGGGTCACGTGTCAATTTGGGACCAAACCGGCACCTATTAAGGGAGTTTCGGTGATTTTTCAAAAAGAGGTGAAGGGACCTACGAAATTTAGAGACATATATATGATATTTAGAGATTAGGTTTCGGTATCATAACACAAAAAGGTTAGAGATGCCATTAGAGAGAAGAGAAAGAACCTATTTTCAAAGCTTAAAGAGGGATTTTGAAGATGGGGAAGAAATCTGGAATCCCAAGGCAATTGGAAAGGAAGATTGGAGAAGAAAACAATCAATCATCAACAAAGAACCAAGAAATATGATCAATCAATCTAAGGCAAGTGTTTATTTCATATTAAATTGATGTTATAATACCCACGTGTAGGGTTTCCATAAATAGATTGATTTTATTGAGAAATCTTGAATGAAAAGTAAGAATTGATTACATGTTTGGGTAGAATTGCATGTAGTTTGTATTTACATCTGTAGAGGATGAAAAAATATAAGAATTATGATTGTTAATAAGGATCTAAATCTGGCTTCCAGATTGAATTATAGAGAAGAACACAAAACTATAATTGTGAAAGAGTTTTGAGAATTGATTCCTTTTTGACTGATTTCGATGAATTTTTAAGGTGTTTGAAACATTAGAAATCATCCTAACTCATGTAGAAATAGTTAGAAATAATCGAATGTGAAATTGGTGAAGAATGATATGATTTGGGTAATTCACATAGTGTAACTCTGCTGCGAAACAAAGAACATGAATTTAAAAAAAACGAACCAGTCCGATTCTTAATAAGGGCGGATCGGTCCGGTCCTGAAAAAATGAAGCATGCTGTATGGGAGGTACGGAAGAGTAGGCTTGATAAGATCGGTTATATACTTTAGTCAAGATATCTAGGTGGGCTAAGTATACGAATGTTAGTTGTGCATATTAGACGAGAGGTGAGAAAACTCAAGGGAGTGTGCGTGAACCTAACATGTGTAAGCAATAACTGATTTTTAAATTGCGATAAATTACTCGTTAAATTTTTTTAAATATTTTGAGTACTAACTCTTGCTATAAAAATATTTTCAAAACTTTTTAGGTGTCCAGCCATAGGGGCACCATGCTTGATGGTTTCATTCCAGGGATTCGGAGCTATAGCACTGTGGATGCTGATAGAATTTTGAGTAGTCGATTCATTCATTCGGATCTAGCATAGGATCTCACTCTTGTATATCATGTTTGAACATGTGGTCCTTTGTCGGTATTATAGTTTTAGTTTTGTATCAGTTTTACTTGGCAGTTTGGACTTGGATTATTACTTGGTTTGGTTATTTTTGGCCAATAGTTTATTTGGTATGACTTTGATTCATTTACATATCATGATGGTTTGGACTCTAGTATATTGTGAATGTTATTTTAGTTTTCTAACTAGTTATCTATCTTGTTAAATAAAAAGAAAAAATTGGGCACCATGTCTTTGGAATACTATGTGGTTAGTAAGTTTTTTAAAAAATTCTATAGTGATGCTAAGAATGATCTAGATGAGATTCATGTATAATTCGATATAGGACTGATCACCCGGTATTTTATTAGGCGAGGTGTCACAGATGGTATCAGAGCATCAGGTTCTAGTGTTCATAGGATCTGTACTACTTACTATATTTTCAACATATCGTTTAATTGATATAGAGCCATATTATATGATTGTGGTATTCCTATACGTACATGATTTACGTTCTTCTGCTATAGTGTATAAATATTAGTGAATCTTTTACGCAGACGGGTCTGCTTCGTACGATGATTATGCAGAAGAAGACTATTGAGGACCATTGAGAAGGCAGCAGGAGGTGGAGCTCAGGTAGAGTTGAAGAATATTTTGGGGTCGATGACCATAGCAGAGGTCACCCCTATTGTTGCTCGGGATGATGAAACTCTAAGGACTGCTAGAGTGCAACATATATATTGTTGTACCATTATAACAGGGATTGGTGCTAAATTAGAGTCACCTAGTGTGATTAGGATGGGAGAGCGTCAGAGGGGTCTTTGAAAAGGACCACCCGTTGAAATTTTATTAAATGCAGAGATTGTGCGTGTAGCCAATAGATGTAGAATACCCAGAGGCTTTGGCATATAGCAGGAAGAAATATATATATATATATATATATATATATACCCGAAAGTGAATTGGGGTAAAATTTCACTTAGCTCGTAGGAGCAGTGCTGTAATGGTGGGAGTAAATCACCATATTTGGCACAATGGAGAAAAAGGCCTTTAAGGTGGGTAATGGACTCACGAGAGGAGTCACCAACACTTAAAATGAAATTCTACTTTGACGATTGATGCAGATAGTGACGATGTTGTGCTTTTGGCAGTGTTGATATAAATGTTTCCTTGTGAAGGGAGCTCAAAGATTGGAGATTTTAGTCATGGAGTAAGACTGAATGTAACGGTGCTAGGGAAACATCGCAAGGGGAAGACCCATCAGGGGACCCATTTAAACGATTCAAATAGTTGAACTCCTACTGAGTGGCGGTGGATTCAGTTGGGACTGGTAAGGCCAGTAGTGTGTTCCGTAGCACCAATGAAGCTAAGGGAACAATGAGGGTGGCCGTCGGGGTCGAGGCTACCAGGGTTCGAGAGAAGGATAACCCTAGTATGGTTAGTATAGACAAGGGTTAGGGGATTATATGAAGAGGCATTTTATGTGAAGAGTACGACCACATGCATTGATTTTGCCCGAAGTGAGTAAAAATGACAAGAGTATGATGCCTAGTTGGGGCAATGATTGAGATAGTTTTGGTTTAGTTCGGACAGACGTGTTGTGACACTCCTCCTAATTAAATACCGAGGGATCATTCCTTTATTAAATTAATTCAAAGTGTCCGGTTGGTTCATTCTTAGCATCACTGTCGAAAAATAATTTTCATTATTAATCACCTAATAAATAATTAAGTTAAGTGTCAAAATATTTTCCCAATTAATTATACCCAATTAATCCATTAATAAATTCCATACTTTAAGATATAAGCCATTCCCATTCAACAAGAATAAATACTCAGCATGAATCAAATACTGAAATAAATGAGACTGGATAAAACATTTCAGTTCAAAGTCTAAAACCAATAGAATCATAATACTCAATCCAACAGGAAAAAGAAGAGCTAATAGGAAAATGAAATAACTGAGCTGGAAACGGGCGACAAATGCCCTAACTGAAATGTTTGAACTAAGAACTGAATGAAAAGATGGAAGCGTCTAGTATCAATAACCTACAGCCTTCGCAACAGCTTTAGCTCGTCGAATGATCCACACGTCTGAGTCTGGTGGTGACCCTATGGCTGGACACCTATATATATATATATATATATATATATATATATATATATATATATATATATATATATATATATATATAACCCCGTGTTTTTATAAATGATTTATTTAATTAAATGGAAATTTTTGAGAAAAATAAAATTTTGGATTTTTATTAATTAATTATGTTGGTTTTATTATTTGGAAAGTAAAATTTCAAACGGAATAGAAATTGAATTTAAAATGAAGTTTTTATAAGAGTTTTAAGTTTAGCTTTTTTTTTAAAAAAATGAAAAAACATTTGTCACGAATGTAGGCCGAGACTAATGGAAAATTTAATTTTTGGCTAAATGGAATTAAACGAATGAGAATGGCAGTGGTCGCGTACCTGATCAATCGGTCGGTCGACCTAGGGAATCGGTCGATTGACTATGCCAGATTTGAGGCGGTTTGGTGATTTTATTTATAGTGTTAGAGTGGGATTAAGATTCCTAATTAGTATATAAGACTAATAATCCGTAGGGGGACTTCTCATAATTACTTTTTCCCAAGTTTTTCACCAGAGAACTCTTCCAAAGCTTTTCTTCTCCACCATAATCTTCAACGTCCGGCATAATAAAGTTTTTTTCACAAGTTTTGGGAGGCTTAATTAGGGTTTAATCAAGTTTGTTCAAGAACACTTCTTTGTTAATTTTTCCAGAGGAATCCAATTGTTCTACCAGTTTTTCTTCAACTTAATCTCAGGTATGAATACTCTATTCTTTTCCTTTAGTATCATGCGTTTTAAGTGTTGCCTAAATACTTAATTACATGTTTTCTCAAAATCAATTAGTAACTTAATTAGAGAAAGTGGACACTAACTATGGGGTTGTTTTTATTAAATCTTTTAATCTGAATAATATTCATAACCCTTGGGTACGTAGGATTGATGAGTGGATTTTGAGTTTTATTGGTATAGGCTGCATGAAGAAAAACCTTGATTTTGAATTAAATGAATTTGGGGGCGTATAACTCACGTAGTTTATGTAGGGATAATGAAATTGGAATTTTTATGTATAAATGATGAAATCTCGGTGTATTTAAGTTAAAATAATTAATTGAGATTTATTGCGTATTTTGGCGATGTGATAATTAAATAAAAATTTAATTTAATTGAATTATTGTGCGTAGTTTTATATGTTGATTTATTATGATTGGTTGCGTGACTAGTTGGTATTATTTAATTGCCTTTTTTGACGACGGGTTGTTGGGTATTTTTGCTCTCCCTGTATTTTAGGATTCCTTCTAGGTATGGGGTTAATGGGTAGGCCTTTTGATGATTTACGCCTTCTAGGTATGGAACTAGTGATGGTAGATTATTACGACTTTAATATGTCGGGGGTGGGCTGATTTTTGTTACTTTATCATCACTACACTAGCCTAGGCATGAGATTAGGTTGATGTTTATGTTAGAAATTCATCCTATACATAGGGTAGAACGTATTGAAAACTTGGGGACCCTTAGGTACGAGACTAAGGGGTATTTTGAGGATCTCACTGTAATACCCCGTATTTTTATGGCTTTTAAAATTAGGGGATTTATTAAATTTAAGGTGAGTTATTAATTTAATATAAATCCGAAAATTAATTATTTTTATAATTACTAACGTGACGAGAGTTAGTAATCATTGGAAACTTGTTGAATATTACTAATGAGTAAAGTAATATATAATATTGGTTCTATTAAATGTCACGGGTGAATAAAATGATAATTTTGGAAATTTAAGTCGGGACACTCCCGTGTCGTGTCGGGACTAAATGTTGATTAATAAAAGTGAATAAATTATAAATCACCCGAATGGTCATTTCGAGTGCGCCAAAGCGTCCGAAAGGGTCGAGATAGTCAAAATTATGTACCCGGGGGTTTAGTTTGGGTCTCGGGGCATTTTTAGGCCTAATTAATACCCCGGGAGGGCGTTTTGGACATTTTACATTTTTAAGCCTGGAAACCCACGAAAATTGTAAGGTTATATCAGATTCTTATGGTTGTCCTCTAGGGTTAACACAACCAAAAACAAGAGACGGCCATTGGATAAGGAAAGAGAGAGCTTGCCCAAGAGTTCTAGGCCAAGAACTCCTCCGTTTGCGCCGTCGTCGCCGCCAAACGATAGATCGCGTAACGAGGATCACCACCACACCGATTTCAACCACAAATAAGAAACAAAAATCCCCAGGCAAGTATTTATCTTGCTAGATTTCGTTAATGCTTCATTCATGTTAGTTTTGGGTTGATTAGGATGAGTTTCTATGAAAGAAAACCCATGTTGGAGATTAGAACTTTGCATGTTGTAGTGATATAAACAATAATCTGGAAATCCTTTTCACATGTAGAGATTTAACCACGAATTTATGATGGATTAGAAGTAGAAAGTCTGGAAAAAGAATGATTTGAATCAAGTTAAAGAAATTTTTAGGGTTCATGAGAATTGTATAAATTTTAGCACTTTTAATCCATGATTTTTGATGAATACTCACATGCCTTGCGTAGAATATTGTCCATTTGGGTTTAGAAGGTTTGTGGTATAAATTTCTGGGAGTTTGGGAGTTAAAATTTTGGATTTTGATGATGTTGAATGATAGAAACTGGTATTCTGCAGATTCACCATACCTGTTTGATCGATCGATCGAACCAGGAGTATCGATCGATCGACGCATCGATCGATCGAGCTCCTGCCATCGATCAATCGACCCCTCCTGGAAGACTTATATTTTCCCCTTCTAAATAGTTGAATTCAATTTAAATGAGTAATAATCTTTGAACACCCTTATTAAAATATTTTTGGAGATAAAGAAGACCCGTAGGACTTATAAAAATATGATCCTTTAATGTAAGACGAGATTTACATTTTTACGGGGATGTTTACATATAAGGGACGATGGAACTATGTATTAAAGAGGGAGACGCGTAAGGTAGTTACGTTGGAAAATAAATGAGTACCTACTGAAATTACACTTGGGAGGACAGAAATCCACGAGTGTCACTTGATAAGTTGGGATAATTCCACAAATTAAGATAAGAGGCAAACGTTATACGTGATATCTAAATAACGAGTAATAAGGACAAATAACATAATTATGGGTCGTGAGTATGTACCTAAACTTGATATGGTAATAATAGTATATTTATATGACTGTGTTTATGCATATACTATATACGTGTAAAAATCATGCCCGCGCTACTTGCTATCCCCGAGGTTACCGCGCTGGGACAGTCTTATCTCGATGGGACCTTTATGGGGGATATTGACTCGTACCCTAGAAGATAGAAATCCTTTGGTACAGGCTATCGGATCGATAGTCAGACGGTCCTAAGAGACGTAAGGGCATGTGCTGCCCTCTTAGAGAATTGAAAACTATGCTTCGCCTCAATATTGTTTGTGTTTTGTTTCAATACAGTTCGAGAGTGATTCCGAACTTGTATTCCCCTTAGTACAAGTGATACGGGGACTGGATAGCAGAGTATGACCGCACCATAATTTTTATGCCGGGTGTTGTTAGAATATATATATGGCATAGGCTCAAGTGAGGTCCTTAAATAAGGTCCTTATGTGAGGTCCATAATAAGACAAAAGTAAGACCTTTAGTAATATTCTACTTTAGACCCCAATACTTTTAGATAACAATTTTGCATTTTAAGCTTTAAGACTTTAGAAATAAAAAACTCACCCAATTTCGACCAAACTCCAATTCTGGTATCAGAGCCATAAGACGTTACTTTTAGACTAAAAGTAAAAAGACTTTAATGCCATTGGGATTTATTCCTCGCATTTACCAAGATATTTTTGGAACCAACCCAGACTACCAACCTATACCCATAACTGATTTAGACTCAGAAGGTTGTTTAACCACACACATAGACGGTTGTTCACACTCTGAACACATCCCAGCCAAACACACAGACAGTAGACAAGTTACTGTTAGTGTTATTAATAGCATAATAGACCAAAATAAGTGTATACTGCTTATATTAAGACAATTAATAAAAAATACTAAAACCTTAGAAACAGAGACCAAAAATATCTCTAAAAAACTATTAGACATAGATAATCAAATCCCAATAAACTTAGTACACGTTTTACAAGAAATAAATATTAAGACTAATCATATAGAAGTCCTTAACAAAGACATTTTAGAAATTAAGACTTTAATTAAAAATCAAGACAGTGAGTTAATTAAACTTACCAAAGAACAAGCTAAGCTTATCCCTAGATTAGATAATTATCTTCCTAATGGAGATAATTAGATCAGATTGGAATAAGGTATCAAGAGACATCCCCATTCAGATTTTATCAGAATTTTATCAAAGAATTTTAGAAAAGATAAATGATGATAGATTTTATTATAAGATAAACGAAAATGAGATTGCCAATGCGGCGAAAGCAACTAGACTTATATTAAAAAGATTAAATTAAATTTCTACATCCATAGCATCTACCCAAGACTATAACAGTAGCTTTGTTAAAGACTTGCATTTAGACTTAAAAGCTAAGACAAAAGGATTAACCACCTTCTGTAAAGACTTTGTTAAATTCCAACAAAATTTAGCAAATTACCTTAATAATAGGGAAAGCCATAACCTATCCAAAATGGATAGTATTATTAATGAACTTAGACTAGACATGGCCCAAGTAAAAGAAAATACAAAGAGATTATAAATGAAATTAAGGTCATATATAATAAACCATCCCAAGCAGAAATAGACTCGCCTTTTATTCTAACTCGGTTAGATAAAATTGAAAAGACTGTAGAAGCCATAGAAGTTAGATCTATGCAACAACAAGAAAAAGATAATGAAGTAAAAGACTATATTACTAATATTGGTAAAACCATTGTTAATTCTCTATCTAGACATAGTGAAGAAACCTCTGAGAAGACTAGAAAAGAGAATAAGAATTTTAAAGAAGAAATCCTTAATCAGATAAAAAGACAAAAAGATTATTCAGACTTCTTAGAAAGAATTGAAAAAAGACTTGAACAAAAACAGGTAACTACCTGTAAATTTAGAGAAACCCCTCCTATAAAAACTAGAGAAAGGAATACCATAGGTAGACGAGTCATAAATGACGGACTAGATAAGACTAGTAAGATAGTTAGCTCTATCCCAAATATTGGACAGAGTAATCATATTCTCCAAAGACTTAAAGATTCATCCTCCAATGTTAGGAAAGAGAGAAATTTCACCAATCCTCTCCAATGGAAAGAATGGGGTGAAGTTGACTGGAAGATTGTTGAAGATTCCATTCATAATGGACAACTTCCAGCCGTTAGATACATAGACTTGTTTAAAGAAGGTGCCACTCCTAAGACTCCCAATTATAACATGACCTACCATTGTAGAAATCATGTGTTAGACAAATCCTATACTGAGCTTCAAGTATTTGACTCAGAATGGCTTAGATCTAGAGGAACTGATAGGAAGTTCCAATTCCTAACCTTTGGACTCTTTCAAGCAAGAATCCAAGGATTACATAGACCTCAGAATAATATTAACATATTATGTTGTTTAGTAGACAAAAGATGGAAAGATTTTGAAAAAATCCTTATTGGGATAGCCCAATTAGAAATATCAGACAACATAGGATACTTTAATGTCATTCCGGCATTCACAGTAACCGTAGACAGAGCCAAACATTTTAAGTTAATCTTATATGCTAGTGGCTATGAAGACTATATAATCCCAAACGCTAATATAAATATAGAATTCCAAAGCTATGTGAAGTTCTCCCAATTTCCTTATGAAGGAATGCAATTGGGAATTCCTAGCGGAAGACTTAATGAAGAAATCTTAGTTAGAACCAATGTGTCAGACTATAATCATACTTACAGTATTATGAATACTGGACCTATGAGATAAAAAGCTAAGACTCTCTGGCAATTGCCAGAATTTCAAGAAACCAAGACTATTCAAAATAAACCCTTATTTATTAATCAAGACGACGTCACTGGAAATATTACCATCTAGTTTGGTCCTCCTAAGATTATCAATAAGAATATCCAGACCGAAGAAATTAGATTTAGGAATATGGGAGAATCCATAATCAATGATCCTTCAGAAGGAGAATGTAGTAGTTAGACTAGTGCTAGTTTACTAAGACAAGCCCCGGTAATTAGGCCTAGAAGATCATTTGAACAAAAAGACTTAGTTAAAGAAAAAGCCAGAATCCAAAACTTTGGACATGAACCCTCAGAATTGGATATGAAGACATTTAAAGATAACCTTGAGAAAAGCCATTCTATTAGGTTTCAAGAAAGAGAAAGATTTAATATGATAGCCCAAGACCGCATATTAAAGTTAAAAGAATCTAATAATACAAAAGAACTTCTTAGAAACTTAAGACTAATAGAAGAAGGAGAACAAAGATTAATGTCAGCTACACAAGTAGAACCTAATAAACAAGAGATAAGAAGTAGTAGTAGGCTAAAAGATGCTCCTAGACTTTTTAGTAAACCAATAGGAATAAATATTCCTATATACTCAAGCACCATGGTAAAGACTAAACCTGATTATATAAAAGACTTCCTAACAAGTGACAAGAGTTTCACTCCTGTTAAGAATATGGCAAGCCAAGCCATAAATCCAGTAAGTATATACCTTAACTTAGACAATGTTCAAGATATGAAGAAGGCCTTAGACGAATGGCGTAATCAGATGAACATGTGTTTTGCATCTAATGAACAATGGGATGCAAGTTCATGTAAACAATACGTTGAGCAATCCATTTGAGGTATTGCAAAAGACTACTTAGATAGTTTAAGAAAAGCTACAGATGAAGAATCCTTAGCTAAGATTGAGAAGATGAAAGAAAACTTAGAAGAAAGATCAATTGAAGAATATATTCAATTGTTCACTTCAGAATTCATTGGAGCTGGACATCTAGCTCAGATCAATGAACAAGACCTAGCAAAAACTAAGTTATCCCTCCTTAGCATTTGCAAATTAGATAAGATAAATGAATATAGCAATAATTATGAGCAGCTATATTACCAAATTAAAGAATTTGGAGAGACCTTAAAAGATGAATACTTTAGAAAGATACCAGCCATAGGACAAATCCTAATTAATGAATATAGGAATTGGCCAGGTGTAGATGGAGTTAAGAATAACTACCTTGGTGAAAGAATCAATTTTTCCAAAGACTATAGCATATATAAGAGACGTGATATAACTCAAGGAAAGTTGATAGAAGAGACTTTCAAGCAGATCCCTCCAATCAAAGAAGAAAGAGACATCGCTCCAATCCAATGGGGATGTGGAAGTGAATCTAAGAAATTCAAAAGGAAATTAGAATGGAAACATAGAAAGTTTAAGACTAAACCTTTAGGACTTCCAAAGAAGTATAAATTTAGACAATCTACTACCTTTAGAGAAAAGGATCCTAAGACTAAGAAGAAAAAGTTTAACCAAAGAAGATACTTTAAGAAAAATACTAGTAAATAGAAGAAAGTTCTTAATTATAGAAAGGATAAAGACATAGCTCAATCTAAGACTACAACCAAAGAATGTTGGACTTGCGGCAAAGAAGGAAACTTCGCTAAAGACTGCCCTAATAAGAAAGATAAAGAAAGTATTAAGATTATCAATACAATATTAGACTATGCAGATCAAGAAGAATTAGATATCTTATATGCTATAGAAATATCAGATATAGAAGATGATGATTGTTGATACCAAAATTAGTATGCTGATATAGACGAATCACAAGAAGACACGTGTCGATCTACGTGGCACAATAGCAATGAGGAAGTCTATTCTTCCGACCAAGTCAGACTCACTCCAAGCAACAAGTATACTCTAAGGAACTCCAGCTCTCCAAGGAACTCCAACGCTCCGAGGAACTCTTGAACGACGAGCAACTAAGGCGGTTCGAGCTGCATCTCGACCACAGCATTGATTGCCAGATAATCAACAGTTCAACTATTCATCGAATGCTTATCATCTTGACGCACACGTTTGAAGGGCATTAAATGAATTACCCTTTCATATGTGTATCATTTAATGTAACACCCTTTCATGTACAGCCTAAGGGCTATAAATACCTTGTATCACCCTCATTCAAAGGGACCGAGATTTCTTGATAGAACTTGTACTCGAGAATTCCCAAACACTCAGCAATAACATAACAGTGGACGTAGGCCATTCCTATAAGGCTGAACCACTTTAAAATTCTTTGTCTCATTTATTTATCTGTGATTGAATAATTAGAGTAATCTAGTTTTTTACATCAACAGATTGGCGCCGTCTGTGGGAACGATTGTTATTATCATTTTTCACCAAAAATCATTCATCATCAATGGCAGATAACCCGGAATCCAGCAATCGAAACGCTGGAAATGCTGGAAATCCTCCAAATCCCTCTGCACCTCCAGATCTGGCTGGGATTATGACGAATCTGGCTCAAGGACAAACCGCCATGCAAGAAACAATGTGGCAACTCATACAGACCCTTCATGGCGGTGCACCTGCACGTTCGGGACAGCGAAGTGGTCAGAGGCAAACCTATTTACTTTCTTCACGATCCAGGCGTACTGAGTTATATCGTAATGAGGAATCTGATGATTTCTCTTATCAACTTGGGCGAACTTCGTCAATAAGGGCTACAGATACTGATCAATGTATCACTCTCTCTCCAAAAAGACCCAGTGCCTTGGAAAGACTGAGTAGGGTGTCTCCTTTCAGTCGATTAGGCCCTAGGAGGAATAGGAGTCCACCTAAGACCATGTCGAGGAGTTTTCGACGACCATCAGATCTAAGAGAAGGATCAGCACAATCACGACCAGTTGCTCGTCAAGATAGATCTCAGGAGGCCACATCAGAACAATCAATTGCTCGAACTAATAAGCCCGAGGAAGGAAATAATGCGTGGAAGGGTTCCATTCAGCGGTTGGAGGATAGATTGGGAGAAATGGCTAAGGCGAAGAATCCCTTACAACGAACTTTTGTTCAAGGGACACCTTTTGTCCAGACCATTGTGGGTTTTCCTACCCCGTCAAAGTTTAAAGAACCTGTGGTGACCCCCAAATATGATGGAAAGACAGATCATGTTCTTCACATAGAGCAATATCAAGCTGCCGCCGACATCTATGCTGTCCCCGACGAGATGAGATGTAGAGCATTCTCAGGAACTCTTACTGGATCTGCCCAGATATGGTACAATAATCTTCCTCGGGGGAAGATTTCAACTTTCTTTTAGTTGGCCGAGTTGTTCATCGACAATTTCTGTTTTGGGGCAAAGCCAGTAAAAAGAGTAGCACACTTGTTAAGTGTTAGACAAAAATCTAGTGAGAATACTAGAGATTACATAACTCGTTTCAATAACGAGAAATTGGAAGTTATAGATTATCAAGAAAAGACAGCAATCACCGCCTTGATGAGTGGGTTGTTGCCTAACAAGTTGTATTACACTTTGGCCAAAGATCCACCTACAACTATGTCAGAGTTGATGGCGAAAGCGGCCAAAATCATGAATGCCGAGGAGGCTATGGATGAGAAGAAGAATATGGATAAAGAAACCAAGGTGAAAGACGACAAATCCAAGAAGAAAGAGCATAAGGGGAATGGCGGTGACAAGCATTCCAAGAATAATAAATCGTCATGGGAAGTCCTGAAGAAATTCGATAATTATACTCCTTTGAAAAATGGGTATTAATCATGTCTTGGAAGAAATCAAGAATAGCGAGGAAGTAAAGTGGCCAAAGAAACTGAGGTCAGACCCTGACATGAGGAATAGGGAGAAATATTGCGAGTTCCATAAGGATCACGGCCATATGACCAAAAATTGCATAGCTCTTCAGAACGAGATTGAAACACTCATTCGAAGAGGGAAGCTAGCAAAGTATGTTGATCGGGGAGGCGAAAGAAGAAATAATGACCGAACTAGAGAAAGGTCTAGATCTCCTCATCGAGCAGAGGAGAAAAAGAAGAGAAACCATGAAGATGATCCAGATGATGACCCTGATCTTCCCAAAAAACCAAGGCAGCCAGAACGAGAGGTATTTTCAATACGATTTGGGTCATTTGATTGTAATGTTATTACAGGAGGAGATGCAGGAGGAGGATACCTTACTGCAGAAAGAAAAGCTTACCTCGGTGAGGCTCAGGCTTGCTCATACATTCAACGAATAAATTTGGCTGAAGAGGATCGCCCGAGGAAGGTAAACAAAGAGAAGCTGGTCATTGGCTTTTCAAAAAATGACCTGGCAGGTGTTCTTTACCCTCACGACGACCCTTTGGTGATCAAAATGAGGATGAAAGAAGTGGTGATTTCAAGGGTGCTGGTAGATAATGGTAGTTTGGCAGACATCATGTACTATTCGTGCTTTGACAGTTTAAATTTGAAATTATCTCAATTGGAACCTTATCACAGACCTCTATTGGGTTTTGCTGGCGAGAAAGTCTTTCCACTTGGGACGATCAAGTTGGATATATTCATTGGAACTTGGCCTGCTTGTCGAACAGAAAGAATACGCTTCTTTGTGATGGATAAGAATGTGCAGTCAGCTTACAACATCATCATGGGAAGAGTTGGTTTGAAGAAGTTCGAAGCAGTCCCGTCTACAGTACATCAGTGCTTAAAATTCCTAATAAATTTCGGAGTAGGAGTTGTGAAAGGTGATCAGAAAGTAGCTCGAGAATGCTATTATTCGTCTGTCGAGAAAGAGGAGCTTGAAGAGTCAAGGAAAAGACTATTAACTACCAGGTGGATGAAGGTACAGAAATTGAAACACTGGATCCCAGAGATGAATCCCAACTAGTAAAAGGACATGTGGTGGAATCTATAAAAAATGTTATTCTGGACGACGAGCACCCTGAACGAGTAACCCAGATAGGTTCATCGTTGGATGTTTCAATAAAACAGGAGTTGATAACTTTTTTGAGAAACAGAAAGAAAACTTTTGCATGGAGTCATGAAGATATGCCAGGAATAGATCCAAATTTCTTATGCCATGAACTCAATGCGAATAAGGAGATCAAGCCTATAAAGCAGAGAAGAAGAGTGTTTAGTCTCGAGAAGAATCAAGCCATACAAGAGGAGGTCGAGAAGCTCCAGAAAGCCCAATTCATTGAAGATGTGAAATATCCATACTGGTTAGCAAATGTGGTGATGGTAAAGAAGAAAAACAATAAATGGAGAATGTGTGTTGATTTCACTGATCTCAACAAGGCCTGTCCAAAGGATCAATTTCCGTTGCCCAGAATTGACCAACTAGTAGATGCTACCTCGGGACACGAGCTGCTCAGCTTCATGGATGCTTACTCTGGTTACAACCAGATCAAAATGAAACCTGAAGACAGGGAAAGCACTTCTTTTATTACCCCTAGGGGAACTTATTGTTATAATGTTATGCCTTTTGGTTTGAAAAATGCAGGAGCGACATACCAGCGGCTGATGAACAAGGTTTTTACCGAACAAATCAGTTGCAATATGGAGGTCTATGTCGACGATATGCTGACAAAGAGCAAGAAAGCTACTGATCATCTAGTTGACTTAGGTCAGACCTTCGATCAACTGGATAAATACCAAATGAAGCTCAACCCGACGAAGTGCACCTTTGGAGTACGAGAAGGAATGTTCCTCGGGTACATCGTCAACCAGCGAGGCATTGAGGCAAATCCAGCAAAGATCAAAGCTCTTTTAGGGTTGCGATCTCCAACGACGATGAAAGAGGTGCAGAGTCTTACAGGACGAGTTGCAGCGCTCAACAGATTTGTATCCCGAGCAACTGATAGATGCCTCCCATTCTTCAAAACACTTCGAAAAACTTTCGAGTGGAATGATGAATGTGAAAAAGCCTTTCAAGACTTGAAGAAATATTTGGGAGCACCTCCACTGTTGTCCAGACCAGTAATGGGAGAAAAGTTGTACTTGTACCTGGCAGTATCAGAGAATGCAGTCAGCTCGGCATTGATCAGATTGGAGAATGGAGTCTAGAAACCAATTTATTACACAAGTAAGGCTTTCCGAGGTGCAGAGATCAGGTACCCAAAGCTGGAAAAATTGGCATTGGCATTAATTGAAGCAAGTAGAAGAATGAGGCCTTATTTCCAGGCCCATACCATCGTCGTGTATACCGACATGCCATTGAGATAAGCCCTTCATAAGCCAGAAAAATTAGGGAGATTGATGTATTGGGCAATAGAGCTCGGTGAATATGATATTGTGTATGAACCCAGATCATCATTAAAAGGGCAGGCTGTAGCAGAATTTACATATCCTGATACCCTCGAGGAACAAAAGTTGCTCGCTGACCAACCTGTGGATGTTACAAGATCAACAAACATAAGTCCAGATCAACTTCGATTGGTAAAAGGGCTTGTGGATCTAGAAAGATCATCAAACTCAAACCCAGACCAACTCCGGTTGGTAAAAAGGCGAGAAGAGATGGTCGACGAAGAGCGAAAAATACCAGGGGAGGATGAAAGGAAACATTAGATATTTCACCGAGGAACTCTGTCAGATAAGAAATTTGAAGACGAGTTACCTACATGGAGATTATATGTAGATGGATCATCTTGCACAACGGGTTGTGGAACAGGGATTGTTTTGAACACCCCATACGAGATTGACGTGGAATATGCCTTGCGATTCCAATTCAAAGCCTCCAATAATGAGGCTGAGTATGAAGCCTTGATAGCAGGTCTTAATTTAGCAAAGATTATGGAAGCGCAACAAGTGATGGTATTCAGTGATTCTCAATTAATTGTGAATCAGATGATGGGAACATATGCAGTTAAAGGAGAATTAATGGTCAAGTATCATGCAAAGGCGATGGAGTTGTTGGCAAAATTTGATGCCATTCAGTTGATCATAATACCAAGAATGGAGAATGCACAAGCAGACGCACTGGCCCGACTAGCATCAGCTACTCGTACCGAGCTGCGAAGAACGATACCAATTGAAGTATTAGAAGCTCGGAGCATAGATGAAGACCTGACGATGAATGTTATTACCCTTGATTTAGGACCATCTTGGATGGATCCCATCAGGGCATATATTGAGGAGGGAGAATTGCCGGTGGATAAGATCGCTGCCAAGAAATTGAAGTTTAAAGTTGCTCGGTATGTACTAACTAATGGTGTTTTGTATAGACGAGGAATTATGGCAGGTTTACAAAGATGTGTGCATCCCTCCGAGGTGAAGGAATTGATTGAAGAGATCCATGAAGGATCCTGTGGAGCCCATGTAGCAGGTCGGACACTTTTGCAAAGGGTGATGACACAAGGATACTACTGGCCAATGATGAGGGCTGATTGCATAGCCTATGCTAAGAGATGTGATAAATGCCAACGTTTTTCCTCCATCCGACGAACTCCAAAAGCATTGTTGACACCCATAACTTCCCCTTGGCCTTTCGCCATGTGGGGAATGGATTTGGTTGGACCACTGCCAATGACCCGAGGAAGATTCAAGTACCTCGTCGTCGCAGTGGATTATTTTACTAAGTGGGTAGAAGCTGAACCTCTGATTGATATGACATACGAGAAGGTGTACCAATTCGTTTGGAAGAACATCATCTGCCGATATGGTCTCCCTCATGCCTTCATCACAGACCATGGAACACAATTTGATAACGAGGAGTTTGCCGCCTATTGTCATCAGTCAAACATTTTGAAGGTTCACTCAGCACCAGGCCATCCTCAAAGCAATGGGCAGACTGAAGTAACGAACAGAACATTACTAAATGGTTTGAAGAAGAGGCTAAGTGAGGCTAAAGCTAATTGGATTAATGAGCTACAGTCAGTATTGTGGGCTTACCGAACAACTCCCCGAGCAGCAACTGGAGAATCACCATATATGCTGGCATTTGGAAGTGAGGCTGTAATACCTGCCGAGTTGGGTCTCCCAACACACAGAGTGTTGAATTTTAATTCCCCAGTCAGCGACTTGATGAGGAGATTAGATTTGGACATGCTCGAGGAAGTTAGAGAATAGGCAGCCATTAGGAATGCTGCTTATCAATAGCGAACAACCCTGTTCTACAACAAGAGGGTGAAAAAATGCGACTTAAAAGAAGGAGATTACGTGCTAAAGAAGTTCATTCAGAAGCACAATAAGTTAGAAGCAAATTGGCATGGACCTTCCCGAGTTACTGCAGTTGTTCGACCAGGAACTTACCGAATAGCAACTCTAGAAGGAGAGGAATTTAAGAATGCATGGAATGCTGAACACCTACGCAAGTATTATCAGTGATGTAAAATGTAAAGCAGTTCCATCAATATGAATAAACGATGATATTTCACAATCTTCTCTCCTTTTATTGAAAGTTTTTCGGGGAATACTAGTGTGTTTAACACTACGCTGCTCGGCAGTAAAAAGAAGACGATAGTTCAAACCCACGGCCAACTTCGGTTGGTAAAAGGGCGAGAACAAATTATACTCCTTTGGTTAGGAGGAGTACACTAGCGTGACTAACTCAGGTTGGTAAAAGAGCTAGTGGACATGATAGTTCAAACTCACGACCAACTCCGGTTGGTAAAAGGACGAGAACAAACTATACTCCTTTGGTTAGGAGGCGTACACCAGCGTGACCAACTCAGGTTGGTAAAAGAGCTAGTGGACATGATAGTTCAAACCCACGACCAACTCCGGTTGGTAAAAGGCCGAGAACAAACTATACTCCTTTGGTTAGGAGGCGTACACTAGCGTGACCAACTCAGGTTGGTAAAAGAGCTAGTGGACATGATAGTTCGAACTCAGACCAACTCCGGTTGGTAAAAGAGCGAGAACACGAGACTCCTAAAAAGGCCAATCTCGGTTGGTTAGGAAACAAGATATGCTCTCAAATACCAACTTATGTTGGTCGGGAGGTAAGATTATTACAGAAAATACAAAAGTTCCTCGAAGAACAAATATTCCAAACTGAACCAAGTATAGTTGGTCGGGATAAAAATCCACTAACTGTAGTTGGTCGACGAGGAAAAATCATCGACCTTGGTTGGTCGGGAACATTTTATGAAAAAGACAAAAATTTACCAAGTATAGCTGGTCGGGGATAAAAACCCATTAACTATAATTGGTCGACGAGCTCAACTTAACAACCTTGGTTGGTTGGAAGAATTTCTAACATTTTTATACTCATTACTTTATTATTAAGTGATCGAGCAATATTACTAATACTTATAATTTTTTACTAAGTTGGTCGATGAACCACACAATATTGTTATGCAAGCACAAATATAAAGTGTTTGACAAATACAAGAGCAATGCAAATTTGCAAACAAAAATGAAATTCTTTCATTAAATTCAAAATGAATTACACAAGTTTATTACATTGATATTAAATTGTGTATTAATTATTACATCAAAATTTCCTATTCTACTGGTCTTTTCCCTTTTGCTTTTGAAATAGGCTCCTCGCCAGCAGGAGGATCTTCCAGGCAAAGGGGAGAATTAATGAAATTAATATCTCGGAGCATTCTGACGTTCATTATTGAAGGAGTGTCCAGTAGATGCTCGGGACGAGATACCTCGATCTAAGAATGAAGATTATAGTCACCGAGGTATTTTGCAATTAAGTTTCGAGGAATGGCACGAGCTGGGATCCATTCCATGTCCAAGTTATAAGGTGGCACAGGCAAGTCTAGTACCCCAGGATCATGATAGTCCCACAGGTAGTGCCCTTGTTCGAGCTTCAACACGCCCACGGCATTCAGCCAACCTTGCTTGTAGCCCTCATTATTGGCATTCTGGATACGATCATCTAAATGGAATAAAGCTTCGGTGTATCTAGCCATCCAAAACTCCCTGGGCTGTTTATTAAATTGAAATGCCAACCTTGCAATCTTCTCGTTAAGACTTTGGATGAAAAGTTCATTAGTCTTCAATACTGAGTTCTTTGAAGAAAGATGTTGTTCCAGTTCTCTAACCTTCTTGGACAGATCAGACAAGGCTTGGTTCTTAGCCATTAATTGGAATGCTTGATTTTCCAACGTTGATCGAGTACGAGCTTCTTCAACATTACGACTAGGAGCTCTTGATCCTCCCCGAGCAGGTCGAGAACTTGTTTCCTCGACAACATTCTGAGCAGCTCTTCCTCGACCACGAGAACCTCTTCCTCATCCCCGAGTAACAGTGGAGGCACCCGACCTTCTCCAGGTATCCAACTCTTGCCTTAATTTGGCAATTTCGACCTCTAAAAATGAAAATCCCTCGTCAGTCACTGGCATTACAGCTATTGAAGAAGAAGCTGCAGACTTATACTGTGCTAGCTCTTTCTGCAAATTGTTATTCTCTTGCTCCAGCAGCTCGGCAATCTGTCTACATGCTTCAACTTCACCCCTTAGGGTTCTCTCCCTGACATCGTACCCAGCAAGGATCTTTTTGTGGCCTGTCTCGGCAGAAAGCTGTTGATACCTCTTTTCATACCCCTCGTGCAAAAGGGCATTTGATTCCTTGTATAGAGTCTGAAGATCTTCTAAAGTATATTGAAGCTCCTCGATCATGTCATAGTAAGCCACGTTATTGGCCACGGCTCGATCAAGTAAGTCCTTCAAGTATTGATAAGCTTCGACAGCCTGCTCTGAAGCATCATGACCAAGGATGTTGGCAACTTCTGATGCACTTAGGTTTGTGTGACCAGCCTTATAATATTCATGGAATTGCTGCATCAGTTTTGTATCATTGGCAGACAACAATTCCATTCTAGCCATAAACTAATAAAGAAGAGAAGGCAAGAGTTAATGAAAAAGCAGACAGAGCATCAACAATGTATAAGAACAAAAAAGGTAATTTTATTACATCATCAAAAGGAGTACAGCGTTCAGAATACAGAGTACAAGAAAAAGAAAAAGAAAAAATAGAAAGAGAATACCGAACAACTTCACACCTTTTCCTTATCTCCCAAGACTTTCTCGGGAGGCTGGGATGAGGAGCTCGGTTGCTCGGTGGGAACAACGAGTTGGTCGGCAGGAACTGGAACTTGTTCAGGAGGAGCAGGCCGAGATAAAAGCTCCTCGTCAGCAGGCTGGGTAAGGATGAGATCACCCACTACCATTGAAGATTCTTCGGAGGAAGCTTCATCATCTTCTTCATCCTCAATAGCTGGGGGAGGACCAGGCAGATGTTGTTGAAATAGCTCAGAGTCCTCGCTCACCTTCAATTCTTGCAAGACAGCAACCCAACCATCTCGGGAGTATTTCAAACTCCCATACTTGACCTGGGTCATCATTTCCGCTACCCCCCTATCCCATCCTTTATCCCAACCGGTGCGGAAAGATTTTTTCACAGCCACCTTTCTTTTTATTTTCTCCGAGGAGAGCTTCTCGGATAGAAGATCCTCGGAGGCTTTCAACTTGGCCTCCACCTCCTCCTTCTGGCGATTTACTTCTCGCAGAAGGGTTAGCTCTTCCTCAGCCGACTTCAACTTGTTTTCAAGCTCCCCAAAGTTTGTGAGCTTCTCGGTATATTTCTTATTCTCTCTCTCCAAGTCTTTTATTTTGTTTCCCAACTGCACCTTCTCTGCCTCAGATGCAGCCATCTTCTTCTCCCATTCACCCCTATCCTCGTCATACTTTTGACGAGAATCCTTCAAAGATTGGGCTAAACCCAGAAAAGCATCCTCCACTCCAGACGAGGAGCTAGAAGCCTTGAGTGCTTCATCTTTCTTCACTATGGTGTTAAAGCAACTCACCAGCTGTAAAAAGAAGAAAATAATGATAAGTCATTGCAGAGACATATGTATTGATGGGAAGAAAGAAAAATTCAGGATAAGAGAAACTTACTGAAGCAATGTGACGAGTAGCTAGGGATGTCAGCATATCCCTAGACATGTTTTCTTCAATTCCTTGGACTTCAGGAATAGTCCAAGTCTTTACCAAGCTCATTGCAGAACTCGGGGGAATAATGGTTGGGACACCAGCTCCACTAGCTTGGAGCTGGGGAATGGTTTCAGAAAAACTGATCGAGGAGGATTTCTTCAATCTCCTCAGTGGCACTTCAGCAGTTTCAACCAAAGAACTTTTGATTGGGACCACTTCCACAGGTGCATTTTTCTTGCTCGGAGCCACTGGGGGCTTCTCGGCAGCCTTCTGAGGAGCAACAGAAGGGGCACCATCTACTTTCTTTGTCCCCTTTGGGACATCAACCTTGTTTCTTTTTCCATCTCCAGCAGAGGAAGATTCCTTGAAGATAGCAGGAGCTCTTCTTTTGCCCATCTTATGACTTAGAGGAATGTGAGATTCTGATGAAGATTCCTCAGAAGCTGGCAATGGTTCACTAATGCTGACCACAGGACGAGCAGTAAAGGATGATGTGTAGCTCCTGTACTGCAAAAAATATGAAGCAGACCTAATGTGCTCGTCTGCAACTCTTTGATGCAAATTCCAGATATGTTTCAAATGTTTAATATTTACTTCTGATTCTTTTAGAGTTTTTCTCTTACTGTCAACTGCAAACAAATACATAGTGAAATATCAGTCATAAGTTTGGTCAAACACAATGAAATCGTAATTTTAAAAATAAAATAAGATGAAAATAACCTATCCCATTGCCATATGGGGGCCATCGGGACCTTCATATACTTCATCTCCAACCAAAGGGGTATGTTGCCAATTTTTTATAACTACCCCGTGTTCAAAATAATCCATGTTTGCATCAGGGAGGTTGACTACTAAGGCCCTATTCAAAAATCTAGTTTTTAAATAAAAAACATTGTCTAAAACAACCCATTTGTAACAGTACATAATCTCAGGAATTCCTATACGAGTTCCATGAGTTTGATTTAACCTATACACCCCATTAACTATTCTCCATGTGTTGGGGGCTATTTTTGCAGGGACAACATCGAAATACTGACATAACTCTAAACACAAAGGGTTTGGTGGAAAAGAAAATCCACATTCAGCAATAAAGAGGCTAGGGAACCAATGTCCCTCAGCCAAATAAAAATAATTTGAAGGCTCAGAAAGACTCTCCAAAGTTACCCAAGAAGGAATAGAAAAGTCAAAACGAAATTTCTCAAGAGATTCGATAATATAAACCATGGTGAATAAAAAGAAATGAAGAAGAAGGAAGAAAATCTTACAGGAAAAAGGAGATCTGTTGACAAACAAACGAAGAAAGGGATGAACGCACAGGAGAGAGAAAAGCTATAGAAAACTCGAAAGCAAAAATTGAAAAAGGTAGAAGACGATGGGATTGCCTCTGAAGCTTAAATACTTTACCTTGGGAAACGACGAAAGAAATGATTACAAAAAGGAAACTATTACGCTACCGGTGGCTAAAAGGACAAAAAGTGCACGAAGATCGAAGCGCTTATAAAAATGCAAAAAAGCGGATTCTGCGAATTGGGAAGGAAATTCAAATACGAAGAAAATGCTCCTAAAAACCAGGAAGGTCATTTAATATTGCCATATACCGAGAAGGAATGTTCCATACTCCTCAAAGTTCGAAATATGGAACATTGGGGGCTTCTGTTGATACCAAAATTAGTATGCTGATATAGACGAATCACAAGAAGACACGTGTCGATCTACGTGGCACAATAGCAACGAGGAAGTCTATTCCCCCGACCAAGTCAGACTCACTCCGAGCAACAAGTATACTCCGAGGAACTCCAGCTCTCCGAGGAACTCCAACGCTCTGAGGAACTCTTGAACGACGAGCAACTAAGGCGGTTCGAGCTGCATCTTGACCACAACATTGATTACCAGATAATCAACAGTTCAACTATTCATCGAATGCTTATCATCTTGACGCACACGTTTGAAGAGCATTAAATGAATTACCCTTTCATATGTGTATCATTTAATGTAACACCCTTTCATGTACAGCCTAAGGGCTATAAATACCTTGTATCACCCTCATTCAAAGGGACCAGAATTTCTTGATAGAACTTGTAATCGAGAATTCTCAAACACTCAGCAATAACATAACAGTGGACGTAGGCCATTCATATAAGGCTGAACCACTTTAAAATTATTTGTCTCATTTATTTATCTGTGATTGAATAATTAGAGTAATATAGTTTTTTACATCAACAATGATAATACTAGTATCTATAGTGTATACACAAACAGTGATTCGAAAGACTATAGTGATACTGATGAGTACAAAAACTCTCAGGATACTCTAGACTTGTATATGATGCAAACTAATCAAGACGATCTAGATGATGAATATATAGACTCTGAAGACGCTTGGTATAAGTGTATATTAAGCTCCTTTTTAAAGAAAAGATGGACAGTTAGTTATCCTAAATTACTAACCTATATACCTAGATGCTATTTTGATGAAAGACATTTTTGTACATTTGAAATGAAATGTAGCAAGAAAGACTTCAGATGCGTAGAATGCTTCGAGATTATACAGACAGAGTTATTTATGGTTTGTGTTATTTGTCAATTACACTACCATGAAGACTGTTGGAGAACTAGATTTAGAGCAATTTATACTAGCCAGTATGATGATCAAATAGACTTAGATATTAAAACATATTATTAAGACATTGATAAAAATATAGCCAAAAGATTACAAGAAAATGAAGACTTCAAAGGAAAGGAATTTCCTATGATTTAGAGGAATACCATTCTGATAGTAGTTCAGAAGACCAAATACCCTTAGATGCTATCGATAAACCACAGAAAGGAATATCTATTTTAGAAAAGAACAATTTAGGAATTTCTATTAAACCACATGCTTGTTTTGTAGAATTATTTGTTCAACATAAAGACTATCTTAAAAGACTTTCAGCTTTTATAGATACAGGGTGCTCTCAGAGTATTTGCAAGGCTAATGCCTTCCCTAAAGACTATTTTCAAGAAAGTACTCAAGAAATCTATGGTAAAGTGGCTAATGGAGATCCATTTACCTTATATTTCTAGACTATTCCTATTTATTTTAAATTAGGAAATCAGACCAACAAAACCGTTAATCATCGGTTTTGGATAATGGACCCCCGTCCTAGTTTCACAGGAAACATTATTTTAGGACAAGACTTTATTAGTAAATATCATCCTTATACTCAGTATAACGATAAGATATTAATTAGTGATCAAGAGGAATTTAACATTAAAGCCCCTCTAATAGATCATAAGACTGCCTTTGACCTTATGCAAGTCAAGCCCAATTATAGACCCCTAAAACATCAGACTTCTTCAGCTGAGCATGGTGGACCTAGACCTACAACCCAACAAGAAGCCCTAGAAATTTCTAAACCCTTACAAAAAGAGTGTAAGTGTCCAGACCAAAAGTGTTATAAGCAAATAACACTTATACAACAAGACATTTTAGATCAAGCCCAGCATACCTTATTACAGGTACAAGATATATCCAAACAGAAGAAAATGGATATAGAAGTAGAAAAAGAAAAGATTAGGCAACTAGCTGAGCCTACTTTAGGAGAAAATCCCATCGCTAAGTGGGATAAAGATCAAAGCTATTGTGAAATCATCCCTATTAACCCAGAAGCCACTATTAATGGTGGAACCTATAAGAAAGGATACTCACAAGAAGATAGGGAAGAATTCAAGAAAGACATAGATGAAATGCTTAAGTTAGGCATTATTAGAGAAAGTAAGAGCAGACATAATAGCTTAGCCTTCTATGTTTAAAATAAATCTGAATGTAAAAGAGGAAAAAGACGCATGGTTATAGATTATAGACAATTAAATAAGAATTGTGAATTTGATTCTTATAAGATACCAGACAAGAATAACTTAATCAACTTGATTGAAGATAGAATTATATTCAGTAAGTTTGATTGCAAATCAGGCTTCTGGCAAATTAAGATGCATCCAGACAGTATTACTTGGACAGCCTTTAGTGTGCCCCAAGGAAAATACGAATGGCTAGTAATGCCATTTGGATACTTGAATGCTCCTCAAGTTTTCCAAAGAAGAAAGGATAATATATTTAGACCTTATTCAGAATTTTGTCTTGTTTACATAGATGATATTCTTGTAGCCAGTAAGACTGAGATAGAGCATGTAGACCATCTTAAAAAGATTATATTAGAATTAGACAAACATGGTATTGTTATTTCCGAAAGGAAAATGCAATTATTTTAGACTGAAATAGACTTTGTGGGAATGCATATTAATAAAGAAAAATTATCCTTAGCAGAACACATAACTGAAAAGATTCTTGAGTTCCCAGATCAACTCAAAGATAGAAAACAATTACAATCATTTTTAGGATTGCTTAATTGTGCTGCAGACTTTATTAAAGACCTTGCTTCAAAAAGACAAAGCTTAACATCCAAATTAAAAGGAACAGACAAAACCAATCCCTTTTATTGGACTAAAGATGATTTTGAAGTCATAAGACAAATTAAAGATGCAGTCAAGAATATTCCTTTACTTGAACTGCCTAATGCAGAAGACCAGTTTATAGTAGAAACAAATATCTCTGATAAACAATGGGGAGCAGTATACTTTGCCATTGATCACCAGACAAAAAAAAAAGAAACTGTGTAGACATAGCTCTGGAACCTTTACAGACCCAGAAACAAGATACACTGCCCATGAAAAAAAAGTTTTAGCCATAGTAAGGGCAATAGAAAAATATATGTTGTTTCTTAGACCTAAACATTTTACTGTTTAAACTAACTCTTCTTATGCAGTAAAACTCAGAGATTTAGACTTGTCCAAATCAAGGACTAATAGACTAATCAGATGGCAACAATTGCTTAATGGTTATGACTTCTCTGTTATACATATTAAGGGAAGTAAAAATACCATTCCAGACATTATATCAAGAGAGCCAATGTTTGCTAACACTAATATGATTTCATGTTTTATGTTGCAAACGGAAGACCTAGAAGACATGAGTTCCTCTGGAACGAATAGACTGAACAGGGAAGACGTTGCAGACTATCTTAAATTTTTAAGACCAAATGTTGGTGTAACGCAAAAACCGACTCATATTCAAGACTCTCAAGAAAGACCAATCCTAGAGAACTTTGATGATATCTTGGTTCCTCCAATAAAATCTAGACTAGAGATTATTGCTCAAAATAGACTCATTGGAAAGATGTACTTTCCCCAATATAGACCTGATCAAAGATACCCAGACTTGATCAAATTTAGACAAGAATTTTCAGAAGACGAAAATACTCTTATAGACGCCACATGGTGGAATGTGAAGAATAGACTTTGGATCAAGTTCAAATAAAATTTGGTAGCTATTTCCAGATTCATGAGAACTCAAAGACTTGCAGTTACACAGCTCAGTGGTATTGTTGTGCCTAGACCTCAGATTCAAACTTATGCTCAGACTCTTCGAGAATCCTCCAAAACTAGACCTATTGATTTCTGTTATCAGAAAAAGACGTTTAAGACTAAGATTGTTATACCATTTGGTCATAATAATTTCCCATTAACAGAAGACTTTAAAAAAGAATCTAATAACATTATTGATCATTTTAATATGTTATTATCAGAAATAAATAGAGATGCCTTAATGGTTAAAGGTTTCTTCAAAGACGTTCCAAAAATATATCTTTTTGGAAAATCAGAAATGGCTCATATAACTCTTGCAGACCACGGGTTCATTGGACTCGTTCAGATAAAAGACATTGAAGACTCTGTTGTTCTTGGAAAAATAGTCCATGAATATATTAAGAAGGTTGAAGACTTCCTTCCTCTATTTTATAGTATCTATCAGATTGCTCCAAGTTCCTGTAGAGGAATGAGAGTTGAAGGATTTAGATTTGTTAGATTTTTCAGTTATATATTTGAAGACGTTGAGATCCTATCAGAAGACGAGACTAAAGAATTAATTATTGATAAGTCCAAACTCCAGATTGCTCAAGCCATGGAGACCATATAAATTATGGAGTTATTGACAGGAGAAGACAGGTGGTACACTGCCTTCCACAAAGAAGACCTGATAATCCAAGCTGATGAGCCATTCAACGGAAGGCTCAAAAAAGAATCCAAGGAAATGGTAGAGATAACTTTGCCAGCTAGCCTTAGAACTGTAGGTCTCATTGATGAATTTTTCAACAATGCCCTACCAAAATAAGACAAGGAAGAAGAAGACACAGATGAGACAAAGACGGGTCCCTCTTTAGTAGAGGAATTATTAAAGACTGAAGATTCTCTGCACTAGACCCCTGCAATATTGCAAGAAGACAAGAAGACTCCATTATGCAGCTCAGACCTGCCCCATACGGGCCCAGACATTCTCTTTTCATAAGGATAAAGGAAGATGGTGAAAGACGTTAGGTACAAGATGATTGGAAAATGCCAAGACTGCTTTTGAAAAAGCAAAAAAGTAAAGACTCGAAAGATTCCAAGACTAAAGACCTTTAATAATTATGCCTTCAATCGGATCGCTTTTGATAGTCGGTTACCAGTCATTGTAAGTGCCCTTGTGCTATAAAAGGGACGTTAAGATTGTATTGTGAGACATCAGGAGTTAGAGAGTGAGAGATTGCTAGACTTCTAGTGTTAGAGAGAGTGTATGCTTATAGTAAGTAATATGTATATGAGTGAGTAAACCTCTCATAGTTAGGGGAGAGGGGAGAGTTGTAACTACTTATGTTATGCAATAAAAGTATTTCCTTTTCCAAAAATCTCTTATGTTAAGTTGTTATTATTTTCCAAATTGTCTCCAACTTTCTGTTCATAGAGGACTATTGTGTGGAACCTCTGGTGTAGCACACAAGGTGTTATACTGGTGAACCGCTGTCAGGTGTCGATTAGCCGTTAGCCAGGTGGGCATTAGGCGTGAAGGCGTACAGGCAGGAAACGGGTCAACCGTCAAAGTAGTGGATTAAGGTGCGACACATAAAGAGAGAGTTGTAGGAGACCGAGACCGGAAAAGAATAGTAACAAGGCTGAAGAGACAAAGGGGAGAAGATAAAGATATTGCAGACCATAAGGAAGGTATAACTCGAACCAAACCCTTAACTATTTTTACATATTATTTCTTTAAAGAAAATCTTATATGAGCTTACAAATCACTAAAGACTTTTTAGAATTTGTTAATCAAACAAGTTTAGACTTAACTAGAGAAATTCAAGACTGGACTCTTACAGACCCTAAAGATAAAGAACTTATATAATCTGCTTTAATATACGCAGGTGGTACTTTTAAATATATAAACCAGATTATTGAGTGGTTAGGAAGAGAAGTACCTAGAATAGAAATAATTAGAATAGGGATCCGCGATCTCTTTAGACAAAAATTAAGAACTGAAGACTTTGCAGAAGAACTATCAAGACCTGAAAAATATCAAGAATACACTAGGATACTTGAAGACAGTATAGACGTATTAAAATTTATTAGACGTAAAAGGTTAGCTGAAAGAAAGGCTACTTTAATCAGAGCCAGAGGAATCCGCCCTCTCATTAAAAACGTAGAAACAGCTGCCCCTAGAACATACCGTAGATTTTTGTCATCTTATGGTGATAATGATTTAGACGAATTTATAGATAACGATATAATCGATATTATTAAACATATATATAAAGAAACTAAACCCACGATACCATATAAGGTATTTAAGACTAGAATATTTTCCATCAAAACCTCTTTCAATTTCTAGACTCCCTGAAGAAACAATTTATATAGATAATCCTCGCTATTCAGAATTCCAGTAGGATAGTGACGGAAGAAGCTTAAGAAGTAGCAGTAGCCCTGAAACTTCTATAATTAGACTTCCAGATTAATTAAGTTTTGAAATAAGCTTAAAAGACTTTAGAAAACATTGGGGTAGAAAATTCTATTCCCTAAAACTTTAGAGAAAGACGAAAACATATTAAGACAAAAGTGGTCCCTAGGTAAGTTTTGGACTATAGCTAGTCCGCATACTTAGTCCGCAAACTAGGTCCGCACTAGATCCACTCTCATATATATATATATTATATGAGTATTTGATGTATATATTTAATCCTGGAATTCGGGAACTACCTACTGTGTTTATGGTAAGTAAGAAAGGAATAATTATTTCAAATTGGAAATGGGTGTTTGAAAAGTATAATATGTTACTAAGAAACTTTATTAGCAAATAAAGTTTAAATGAGAACTTTATTGTTAAATGAAATTTACCTCTTAAACAATTGAATTTGTCAGTTTAAACCTTACGAGCAACCTAAGATAAGATAAGTTAAACCGTTGGGAAGGTTAGTGCGATAGGCGCGCACATTAGAAGAGAGGTGAGAAATTTTCAAGGGAGTTCCGCACTAATATGTTGTTGCATTTGCCAGTAAATATTTTAAATACTTGTTAAACAAATTTTAAATCGTTTTTACAATCGGGCTCTGACCCGTTTCCACTTTCTTTTCTATCTTGTATATATGTATATATTACAGGTGCCCAGCCACAGGGGGGTCTTGCATAGGATCATTTAGAAGGAAACGCGTTGCGACTTAGGTGGGAGTTGCAGGCCTCTTGCTTAGACGACCTCATTTTCTTGATTCCACTCCTAGCATTTATTTTATCCAGTTGGGCATGTGTCGCCATTTTCCATCATTTAGTTGTTTTATTGGATATTGTGATTTATTTATTTCCAGCATTTGTACTTTTGGGTTTATTACTGTCAGGATGTTTTCCTTTAAGTTTTAACTGTGGGAATTACTTAGTTGGATGTTTAATTAATTGGATTGTTGTTCCAGTATATTTGTTGGTTGATTCTTTAACTATGAATTATGTAAAGTTTTAAATGTTGATTTATAAAATAAAAATTGGAGAGTAATGTCTAAAAATAGTTTTGACACTTAGCTTAATTATTTAGGGTGTTTAAATTTGGAAAAGTTATTTTTACGACAGTGATGCTAAGAATGAACCGTCCGTTCACCTTGATTATAATTTAATAAAGGACTGATCACCCGGTATTTAATTAGGCGGGGTGTCACACTCACATTGATAAAAGGGTGGGATAATTTATAAATAGTGAAATTGAGAAATTGAGAATTAATGCCTAAGATAAAAACGGGTATTAAAATTGGTGGCAACATAATGTGTCAGTGACCGACAGTTTAACCGGGTCAGCTCGGGAGATTTATGTCATGTCGTGTGTTGGAACCTTGTCATATTGCGGGGGAATCTACAGTTTAAACGGATTTCGGCTGGCTATTAACAAGGGGAAGTGCGACGCTTTGGTGAATTATCACCCGAGGCGAGAGGACCTCTATAATGAATTTGGGTGAATTATCACCTGAGGCGGGAGGACTACCATACCTAATAATTATTGAAGTAAGAACATAAATAATTGAGAAATTTGGTAATTTGGGTTAATTAATAAAATTTTAACTCCACGGAACTTGGAAATTTAAAATCATATTGGTGTGTTCTTTTGAAATGGGGATCTCTGCGGGTCATTAGTGATTTATCACGTTTAATTATTCGCTTAATTAAAATATTCTATTATGATATTTATAATGTATAATGCTATTGTCTGGGTTCACAGACCCTATTTGAGGGGAGTAGTGTGTATTCATGCTCGGGGCTCTGACCTCGTGCGTTGACTAACTTTTAAGAAAATAGTATGTGGAGAAGCTGCATAGATTTATTTGGAGAATTGCTTGGAGGTCCAGTTAGAGTGGCTCTACCTTATGCGTATTGATTTAGTTTAGTTTTCCATTCCTTCGTATTTACTTTGAGACACAGTTTATGGTTTTGATTGG
The DNA here is from genome assembly GCA_949130495.1 of Sambucus nigra. Lineage (NCBI taxonomy): Eukaryota > Viridiplantae > Streptophyta > Magnoliopsida > Dipsacales > Adoxaceae > Sambucus > Sambucus nigra. Next base: position 594,594,019 of record OX422208.1, read on the forward strand.
GCCCTTCGGTTCCAAAGTTGTATGGGTATTATTCAGTTATGTCACTAGATTCAGTTGGAGATTAGACAGTTTCATATTAATAAGAGATTGGATTTATTTTGAGTTTAGCATGGAGATGGATCTTTTATCGCTTTGTTGGATGGTTTAACTTTTGGGATTGATTATCTTTTATCTTGTGGATTAATTTCATATGTCTCATATCTGTCTCATGCTAAGAATGATATTTTATTTACTCACGCCCGGCTTAGTTTTGGTGGCGGCCGACGCCAGAATTACGCGGGGTGTGACAATATATAGCAAAAGAGAAGAGAAAAAGCAAGAAACGGGTCAGAGCCCGATTTGTAAAAATATTTATTTTAACAAGTATTTAAAATTGCATCAATGCAATTATTATGTGCATAGTAGTTCCGAACTCTCACATGATATCCTCACCCCTCCACTAATGTGCACACCTAGCGTACGTCTACACCAACCTACTTATCCATTTTATTCCCAACTAGATCATAGACATATACTACTAATTATAGCTCTTAAGAGAAACCCGTATCGCCCATAGAATACGTTATTTAATACTTAACTCCCATTAACTGCATTGGATCTTCTCTGTTCTGGTAGTAAATACTTTATCCCTTTAAGTTAACTTGCTTACCAACATTTACATACTTGCTAACTTCACACATTAGGATTATTCACAATTATAACTATATATATATATATATATATATATATATATATATATATATATATATATATAGTCAAATCATCCCTATACATATATATACAAATCCTGCGCCCCTTGGTTAGGACCACTTGGTGAAATGCATACTCTGTTATCATGTCCCGGTGCATCGCTCGCCGCATAAAGGACAACTGGTTCGACGTCTCTCACGAACCATAAATCCTATAACACAAATATTGGAGGCAAGAATAACCGCTAGCTAAATGGGTCACACACATACCTATGATCCCATTCAACCGTCGAAACTATCTTACGTAGCAGATAGCACATATCCAAGTTCATATCTCTGGGTACAAGTCAAATATCCCCCCATTGGGTCACCCAGGATAAGACTGTCCACTGCACGAAACCTCCGCCTAATAGCAAGTAGCGTAGGTATGCTATACACATAATAATGATAAAACATATAATAATAGGTATTCCCGAAGCCTTACAAAAATTTAGGTATTCACCCCAACCCATATTTATCTTTATACACGTAGTATTTCTCTTTACTATTTACACAATTAACTCGATTATTCACACTCTAGAAATTCCCAAGGTTAATTCACCTATTCAATACTTAAGGTATCATTCTAGGATTACTTCCCAAATAATTATGCATTAAACTAATACTAGTAAATGGCAGTTTTCCTAACATAATTAACTGGGTAACATGATTTGGGAAAAAATGGAAATTTCTGGGACCTGTCGTTCGAACGTTGTAGCAGGTCGTTTGAACGACTCTGACTTTGCGTTCGAACGAGACTTCATCTCGTTCGAACGAGATGTGATCTTTCTCTGGTTTGGCTAGACTTGTTACGTTTTACTGTTCATACCTTGTCTTCCTAAAAAATTTCAGTCCTAAAACCCTCTAAATTTCTCAACCCCAACACCAAAAGAGCAATCCTAATTAATGTGCTAACATGTATGAATGATTTACCTTAACTTTGAACCATTAATTCAACATAATTCAGTTATAAAATCCACAATACCCAATTTAACAATTCAAAACCCCAGTTCATCAAATTTACATACAAGAACATCAATTTCAATTTCGTCCGTCATTAATACTCATCAATTTGGGATTTCTAAACTATCTACATGAGGTATTCATCCTAGTTTAATCTCCAGATTTTAATAAATGCCATTAATCCTCCAATTTCATCAAAACTTATAAATCAAATAGTGAATATAATACACCTATACTGACATGAACATGCTTGTTGCTATAAATTGTAAGAATTGAACACTTGCCTTAATTTCGACGGTTTGTAGTTTTATATAAATAACTATGTTATTTGATATTACTGTTTGTTTTGTCGCTAAAATTAATATATGCAGTTATAATCTCCATATAATAATCAAGTTACGGCTGTCCTTGTAAAAAAAAAAAAAAAAAAAAAAAAAAAAAAAAAAAAAAAAAAAAGAGTAAAAATCACGGTGAATTAAATATAAAGATATTATTATATTATTTTGAAAATCTTTAAAAGTTTTCATAAAACCCATAGGGTATGGGTGCGTTCCTCGTCTCGTGATCTACACTTAAGTATAGTTTTTGGTGTGTGTTCTTGAGTTAGGCACCAAGAACACCAATAGTCCCTTCTACCGTTCTCTGTGCCTTTCTCTTTTCTCTCTCATAGGTTTACAACTGATAACTCCTATCTAACCTTAGTGCATCTATCTTCTATTTCCCAATTTTCGTCCATATTATTACTCCAAAATTTCAAAGGATAAAAATACCCCTACGGCGTGCCGATTAGGCCTAAAACTACCCTGGAGTCCAAATAAAATGTTCGGATAGAGTTTTCTGACTATCTCGACCCTTCCGGACTCAATTGTGCACTCAAAATTACCATACGAGTCATACAAAAATAATTTATCTTTTTACTCTATGTAATTAGTCCCGACACGACTCACACGCGCGTCCTGACTTACAATACCAAACTGTCGTATTTCGCACTCTGACAATTTATAAAAATTATATAATTCCATATTATGTATACACACAGTAATAATAAATGATTTCCATAAATAATTATTGACCCTTGGCACGCTATTTAGTAATTATTTTAAATTCGAATTAATTAACAATTAAATTTTCCGATCTTTTTAATTTAATTAATCCAACAATAATAATTAATCCCATAATTATTTAATATAATAAAAATGTGGGGTATTACACATGTCATGTCTAAGAACCATTTGAGCCACCCGCATTATTGACAAGTGGAAATATGAGTTTTATCCTCGGGTTAGCGGGGTAAGTTTTATGTGACGTGAGGGGGTCACAGTAGTCCGTTAGCACTAGATTCGCGTGTGAGACGAGTTTACTGGGTAGAACGATAGAGGGATGTGATAACAAGGCCATTGTGTTTTATGTTACATGGCAAGATGTATTGTTTAACGAGGCATCACCTAAAAGAGGGTCAGGCTCGCATTCAGAGAGTATGGTTGTCTCGAGATATTTGATACCGGTGTGTAGGGACTTAATCGATGTGAATTGAGGTATATTGGGTTACTGTTGAGCGGAGAGATTTAGCTCATTATTATGTTTAGCGCTCGAAACTCGATGATAGGGAGAGCGCATTGTTATAGCACTCCTTTAGAGATGTGAGAGTTGAGATTTATATTTATATATCTGGGGATAGGATTTTGAGAGTCTCGATTAGGAGATTGAGGTTTATGGAATTTGATTACCACCAATGTTGAGTGATAGAGTATTGGGGGAGTTCCTTGTTTGAATGTTGTTGCGTGATGAGATACGCATGGACTTTGATGAACGTCGTGAGTAGAGAGACGTGGATGGAGGCTAGGGCATCAGTTTTGAATGTTAATTAATGAATGTGTATAGAAAACACTCTGAACTTATAGATAAAGCCAGAGTGGTATAATGGATTGAATGTCGTGTGAGAATGATGATAATCCAAGTATACGTGTGTAATGAGAGTAGCACACCGAGATGGGTTGAAAGGCTAAGGGAAGCCATTCAAAAGATATCTCTTAATAAAGAGGAGGCCGAACTGTTGTGAGAAAATATAACAGAGCCTTACTGAGTCGAATATTGAGAGTGGCTTGCGAGTAAATAGATTGTTAATGACTATGAGGCAAAAAAGACCCAAGAAGGGTGCCAGTTGTGAAAAGTGCACGGGTCGTGATTTTTGGCATACGGGGGGAAAGAAGGGGAGTACAAAGTACCACTCAATGTGAGATATTATAAGTGGGAATTAATGTGAGGTGAGACATAGTGAGATTGTCTCCGGATGCACCACTCATAGATAGAAAAAGGTTTACTCCAGATGATTAACCAGAGTTTGGTAACAAGCCTACGTTGCCAGTGACGGAATGGGTAGGTAGACTGATAAAATTCATGATGGGATGCCAACATCATGATTAGGTCAAGAATTCCACCAAATGTAAAGAATGGATTGGCTGAGATAAAGTAATTATTTTTCTTTTCTTAAAAAGAAGGATTGCACCGGTGCAAGGTGCTTCCCAATATTATTGTGAATCAGGATGAGATCTTGCAATCCCACATCTGATAGGGGTTAATAGGAAGTTTATTTTGGGCATATTATATCACCTATAGCCTGATGGTTAGACGAGAGGTGGTTTATTATGCTGGCTAATGCGAGTAGTACGGGTAGTGCCTTGTAGGGTAATTGAGGGGAGAAATTATCGTTGGCAAACTTGTGTGTAATAACTTGTACCGGTTTATCAGGCACGAGGTACCTATTAAGGTTTTGGGTGGAAAGCCTTGACGTTCATCCTCTGGTTGATTAGAGGGGAGAGGATAACTAGATTTTTGGAGTGACCGTGATTTGGAGTCCGCTGTTAATAGTGAAGTGAACCACAAACTATTTTGGGTAGCTTTTGAATGTTGTAAGGGTTACATCACCGTGAACAAAAGTTCTAAATACTGACATGAGTGGTCAGATATTATCGTGATTTCTCCCATGAAGGGAGTTTTAAGTAGTGAGAATAAGGGTAATTGACATTTAGGGTTGTGAGACCTTTTCTCAATATAGTAACGACTAGTATTGAGATCACATGACTTATAAAGCGTATCAATATGTAGGGAATTGAGAAAGTATTGATAAACTTGGGCTAGAGTGATTAAGCCTTTTGATAGGTGGGTACCACTAGCAGGTGTATAGTGGAGTGACCCTTATGTTATTATGATTGGAATTTGGGTACTAGAGGATGTCCTGATGTTATATATCCTAAGTTTTAGTACCGATAATGCTCTAATTTCGAGGACGAAATTACCCTGGTAAGGGGTAAAGTATGTAATACCCCCGTATTTCTGTGTATTTTTATTTAATTAATTTGAAGAATTAATTAGGAAAAATATATTTTAATTAAATTACGCGAGTGAAGTAATTTAATGTGATTGGATATATTAAATATTAATCATGAGATAGATACAGATTAATATTGCATTATGATATTTACAAAGTGTGAATAGTAAGTGATTGATAATTTTGGTTATACGACATAGCGAGTGATATGTGTCTATTTTATTCTATCTCACCGGGAGCTGCGTGTAGACTATTTTGAGGTGAGAAATGAGATATACAGTTTAAGTGACTTGGATGATAATTTAAAGGTGTCAAATGATTCCGGATGGTTCAAAATAGTCGGAATAGGGTACCCGGGGGTATAGTTTGGATCCTGGGTCAACTTGGGACCAAACCGGCACCTATTAAGGGCGTTTCAGTCATTTTTCAAAAAGAGGTGAAAGCACCAACGAAATTTAGAGCCATATATATGATATTTACAGCTTATTTTTAGGGTTCATAACACAAAAAGGTTAGAGAGTCCATTAAAGAGAAGAGAGAGAACCTACTTTCAAAGCTCAAAGAGGGATTTTGAAGCTAGGGAAGAAATCTGGAATCCCAAGGCAATTGGAAAGGAAGATTGGAGAAGGAAACAATCAATCATCAACAAAGAACCAATAAATCTGATCAATCAATCTAAGTCAAGTGTTTATTGCAAATTAAATTGATCTTATAATACCCATGTGTAGGGTTTCCATAAATATATTGATTTTATTGAGAAATCTTGAATGAAAAGTAAGAATTGATTATATGTTTGGGTAGCATTGCATGTAGTTTGTATTTATATCTGTAGAGGATGAAAAGCAAAAGAATTATGATTGTTAATAAGGATCTAAATCTGGGTTCTAGATTGAATGATAGAGAAGAACACAAAACTAGAATTGTGAAAGTGTTTTGAGAATTGATTCCTTCTTGATTGATTTCGGTGAAGTTTTAAGGTGTTTGAAACATTAGAAATCATCCTAACTCATGTAGAAATAGTTAGGAATAATCGAATGTGAAATTGGTGAAGAGTTATGTGATTTTGGTGATCCACATGGTGTAACTCTACTACGAAACAAAGAGCATAAATTTTAGAAAAATGAACCGATTCGGTCTAGGAAAAGGGCGGATCGGTTCGGTCCTGGAAAAACGAAGCATGCTGTATGGGAGGTACGGGAGAGTAGACTTGATAAGATCGATTATATACTTTAATCGAGATAGCTTGGGTATGATAGCTATGTGGGCTAAGTATACGGACGTTAGGTGTGCACGTTAGATGAGAGGTGAGGAAACTCAAGGGAGTGTGCGTGAACCTAACATGTGTAATCAATAACCGATTTTTGAATTGCGACAAATTACTTGTTAAATGTTTTCAAATGTTTTGAGTACTAATTCTTGCTATAAAAATATTTTCAAAACCTTTTAGGTGTCCAACTACATGGACGCCATGCTTAATAGTTTCATTTGAAGGACTCAGAGTTATAACACTGTGGATGCTGACAGGATTTCTAGTAGCCGATTCTTTCATTCGGATCTAGCATAGGATCTCACTCTTGTATATCATGTTTGGACATGTGGTCCATTATAGGTATTATAGTTTTAGTTTTATATTAGTTTTACCTTGTAGTTTAAACTTGGATTATTACTTGGTTTGGTTGTTTTTGGCCGATAGTTTATTTGGAAGACTTTGATTAATTTACATATCATGATGGTTTGGACTCTAGTATATTGTGAATGTTGTTTTAGTTTTCGAAATAGTTGTTTATCCTATTAATTAAAAACATAAAATTGGGCATCATGTCTTTTTAATACTAGGTGGTTAGTAAGTTTTAAAAACTTTTCGACAGTGATGCTAAGAATGATCCAAATGAGATTCGTGTTTAATTTGATATAGGTGTTTAATTTGTAATAATACCAATGCTAATAACTCTCGCTTAAAAATTGATTTTACAATTCCGCGAATTGTAGAGTGATCCTGAAGAGATTATTTATATTAGTGTAGTGATAACTCGAAAATTTTCATTTTTGGAATAATAAATTATTTTCCCATATTTTATGGTATAAATCACTACATATATTTTTATCATTAAATGTTTATTCTAATATTCATGTTATGCATTATTTGGTATTGACCAAAGGTTCAATATAAAATTTTAAGTATTAGATATATGATAAGGTGTTCATATGGTTGATGGGAGGAAGAAAAATCCCGTCAGGGAAACATATATTTTCTGAATGATTTGGATTCAGAATATTTTTTTATGGAACCAAAACCATGCTCCCATTGGTGGTATTTAATTAGTACCCTTTTGACTTATATCTTAAAATAAATTAATTGAAGTAATACGTTTCTAAAGTAGCCTTTAGTGCGCAGATGAATCTATTTTGAGTTATCAAGATGTGTATGTTTATTATATATGCAATTAGTGATCGGCCCAAAGGAAGGTTGTTAATCGGCCAAATAATATTTATACACGCGGGAATAAATGTGTGATGATTATAAAGTTTCCATGCGGCCAATATACTGGTCCAAAGGAAGGTTGTTGTTTGACGAGATTTATCATCAACATTTGATTTCTGCGCTAAAAATACCATTTACATGTTAATGTTTCTGTCCAAAGACTAAATGTTAATGTTATGTTAAATATCTTAAATAAGGCTCACTACTGCAGTTGCATAAAATTTATATCTTGGATTTATTCTTTTAATATATCTTGAAATGAATTTTAATTTGAGCTTATGTTGTTTATTTATTCTCTGAATTCAATTGTTGCTTCTACTACTAATATCACTACCAACGTGAACACAATTCATGTGCTTAACGGTACAAACTTCAAGAATTGGAAAGAGAAAATTTTGATAGTCCTCAGCTGCATAGATTTAAACTATGCACTAAGGAAAGAACAACCCACTCCTCTTACGGAGAAAAGTTCCACTGGGGATAAGACAAACTTTGAGAAGTGGGATCCTTCTAATCGCAAAAGTTTAATGATGTTAAAGCGCAGCATTCCAGAAGCATTCATGGGCAGTATGTTAGATGAAGAAACTGCTATTAAAAGTGTTCATATTGCATCTATCTCAAATAATAGTAAGTGAAAAAGGAATGATAATAAGAAAATTGTTGTAGGAACATCACAATCGAAAATTACACAAAAAGAAGCAGGATCCGAAATTTACCAGTTACTTTTGTAAGAAACTTGGGTATGCGAAGACGCATGGTTCCATGTACACCGCATGGCGTGTAAAGAAAGGTACACTTATCACTTTGATTTGTTCTAAAGTTAATTTGGATTTTGTACATAGTCATACTTTGTGGGTAGATTCTAGTACTACTACTCATGTAAGTATGTCTATGCAGGGTTGCCTGTGGAGTCAATCGCCAAATGATGCTGAAAGATTCATTTGTGTGGGCGATGGCAAAACAGTTACAGTTGAAGCAATTAGGTCCTTTAGATAATCTTTTGAGACTCGTTACTTTATTGAATTAAGACGAACTTATGTAGTACTGTCTTTCAGATGAAATTGGGTGTTATTTCTGGTTTTGACAAATATAGCTTTTCTTATTCATTTGGAAATAATAAAGTCAGTCTTATTCTTAATTCTACTCTTGTTGCGATTGGTTCTTTAAATAATAAATTATATATGTTGAATACAAATGCTTCATTTAATTAAACCTTGCAAATAACTACACGAGGCATAAAACGCAAATTGACTAATGTGAATTTCGTCGTCTTATGGCACAAACGTTTAGGTCATATCTCCCAAAGGAGAATTGAAAGGCTTGTGTCAGGAAGAATACTTAAATCCATTGATTTAACAAACTTTGATGTTTGTATTGGGTATATAAAAGGGAAACAGATAAACATTCAGAAATTAAGTGCCAAAAGGAGTTCTGATTTCTTATAATTGATACATACTGATATTTGCGGTCCATTCCCTACGCCTTTTGGAATAGTCAACAGTATTTTATCATTTTTATAGACGACTATTCTCGTCGTGGGTACTTATATTCAATTCATGAGAAGTCTCAATCCTTGGATGTTTTAAGGCCTTCAAAGCCGAAGTTGAAAATTAACTAGACAAGAAGATTAAAGCTGTCAAATCTAATCGTGGTGGTGAATACTATAGCAGATATGATGGATCAGGTGAACAACGTCCAAGACCTTTTGCCAAATTTCTAAAAGAATGCGGTATCGTCCCACAATACATAATGCTAAGGCAACCTAGCATGAATGGTGTTGCTGAGAGACGAAATAGAACACTTAAGGACATGGTAAGAAGTATGATTAGTCATTCTTCTCTTCCAGAATCACTCTGGGGAGAGTCACTTAAGAATGTGGTATATATTCTAAATAGAGTACCCAGTAAAGCGGTAGCTAAAAACCCTTATGAATTATGGATAAGACGAAAACACGTCATTAAGTATTTACACATTTGGGAATGTCCAACTGAGGCAAGACCTTTTAGGCCAATGAAAAAGAAAACTGGACTTAAGAACTATTAGCTGCTATTTTGTTGGGTGCGCTGAACGGTCGAGAGCTTTTAAGTTCTATGATTTCTCAACTAAGTCTATTTTTAGATGAAAATACGAAATTTCTTGAGGATGTTGAGTTCGAGGGGGAAGATACGGTTATGAATAAGAATGTTATCTTTGAAGAGCAATCAATTGATCTTATAAATATTGTTCAGCCCGCTTACAGTGTTCAAGAAGACAATAATGAGAACTTCCATACTCAAAATAAAAAAGTTACTTCAGAAGAGTAAGCTCAACAACCTCATGAGGAAATGTCACTAAGGCGATCCACTAGAGAGAGAAGAAGTGCAATTTCAAGTGATTACATTGTATTTCATCAAAAGCATGGGTTTGGCTTAGGGTCAATGGAAGATGATCCAATCAACTTCCAATAACTCAAACAAAGTGCCAATTATAAAAAATGGATTAATTCCATGAATGATAAGATGAAATCCATGAGAGATCACGGTATTTGAGATCTTATTAAGTTGCCTGAAGGTGTGAAGCCCATTGGTTGTATATGGATATTTAAAACCAAATGGGATTCTAAAGTAAATATTGAGAGATATAAGGCGCGTCTAGTCGCAAAGGGTTTCACTCAGAAAGAATCACTCAGAAAGAAGGCATTGACTATAAAGAGACTTTCTCTTCAATTTCGACGAAAGACTCTTTTCAAGAAAATAATGGCAGTTGTAGCTCATTTTAATTTAGAGGTACATCAGATGGATGTTAAGATGACTTTTCTCAATGGTAACATTGAGGAAACTATATTTATGGTACAATCAGAAAATTTTATCTCAGACGATCCAAAGTCTATGATTTACAAACTCAAGAAATCCATCTTTGGTCTCAAATAAGCTTCCCATCAAAGGTATCACAAGTTTTATCAAGTCATTGTATCATATGGTTTTAAGGTTAATGCAGTTGATGACTGTGTATATCATAAGTTCAGTAGGAGTAAATTTATCTCCCTTATGCTCTATGTCGATGACATACTACTGTCTAGCTGCGATATTGGCTTATTGCATGAACCCAAGAGATTTATAACTAGGCATTTTGAAATGAAAGATCTCGGGGACGCCTATTTTAAAATACACCAAGATCGCTCTTAGGGTGTCCTTGAGTTATCACGAAAGAGCTATATCGAGAAGGTACTGGTTAGATTTAACATGAAAGATAGTGCACAAGGATATATTCCTGTTGTTATGGGAGACAAGTTTAGTCTCTGTCAATTCCCCAAGAATGAGACGAAAATTAAAGAAATAAAAAAGGTTCCTTATGCTTCAGTTGTAGGGAGCCTTATGTCTCAAGTATGTACGTATCCGGATTTAACATATACAGTGGGGATGTTAGGCAGATTTTTGAGTAACCCTAAAATGGATCACTGAAAAGAAGCCAAACGGGTTTTGAGGTATTTACAGAAAATAAAATATTACATGCTCAACCATTGGAAGCCAGATAATTTTGAGATCACTGGGTATTCTGACGCCGATCTTACGTGTTGTCAAGACACTAAGAGAACCACTTCTGGTTATGCATACATATTGTTTAGAGGTGCTATTTCCTGAAGGAGTGCTAAGCAGTCACTCATTGCATTATCCACTATGGCAACAGAGTTCATAATGTGTTATGAGGCAACACATCATGCGATATGGCTGCGAAATTTTGTCACTGGGCTACGAATTATGGATAGCATTGAAAGACCACTAAAGATATATTATGACAATAATTCAACAATTTCATATTCGAATAACAACAGAAGCTCGTCGAAGTTTAAGCACATAGAGATTAAGTTTCTTGTTTTTAAGGAAAGAGTTCAAAGTAAGATAGTTTCTATCGAACATATATGAACAAACTCCATGCTCGCGGAGTCGCTTATTAAAGGCTTACCACCCACCTAATTAGAATTTATGGGTATCTAATTAGATGCCTATATAATGAAGGGTTCTGGTCCCTAAGACTAATGCACTCAAAATACTCCCCTTCTTATTCCCATAATTAAGAGAGAACTCATATAGAGATATATTGATTAGTCTGTGAAAGACCTCCAATCCCCAAGTCTCAATCATCACTATGGGTTCAGGTACACAATATTAACAATTCTTATTAAGTAATCTCGATAATCTAATTTGTTGATTATGAACATATGATGAATTTTATTCTGTACTCTAACATTTCAAGCCCTGAATATTTTCAAATTTTTTTGATACTAAGTAAAGAAGAAAAAATCCCACTCAAATATAAACTTAGGTCTCATGTAGGGACGGAGGCACAACAAGCCCATTGGGGGCTGTAGCCCCCACATCATTTAATTTTTTTTAAAACTTATATATGCTTATCCTATATTTAGGTTAGGGTTGTTAATGGACCGGGTTTGAACCCGGACCCAGTCCGAATTAACGGATCTGAGCAAAATTTATAGATCCGATTACCCGATTAGTTAATGGACCGTGTCTGGATATACATGACTTCGATCCGATAAGGACCCGACCCGACCCGAATACACACACACACACACACACACACACACATATATATATATATATATATACATATATATATATATATATATATATATATATATATTATTTTACATTTTTTAAATCAATGTTGATGTTGATTCTGGTGGTATCCTTTGAAATCAATGTTGATTTGAAAATGTTAACTACTAATTGTTAATTGTTTTGGAAAATGTTAAAATGTTAATTGTATACTGTTCGGGTAATCGGGTCGGGTCCTCGGGTCTTTAATGGATCTGGGTTTGGATCCATTTATTAAGATCCGACGGATAATCGGGTAAGACCCGATCCGCAAAAAAAATACTCGGATCGGATATGGATATACTCTTACCTAGGGGTGGTAAACGGACGGGTACGGATCGGATACCATGTTTTTCATATCCGTATCCGCTATCTGGATGCACTATCTGTATCCGTATCCGTATCCGCCGAATAGATAAAACAACTATCCATATCCGTATCCGCTCGGATACCTCGGATTCGGATAATATCCATATCCGTTTACATTGTTTAGCCATCGTAAAAAATAACTATTAAATATCCAATCCAATGAAATCCAATCCAATCCAAATAAATATATAACAAAATTACTACATCATGGCTTCCATAATAATTGTAGCATTCCATAATGATAATATGGCTTAAATCCATCCATATTTTACAAACATATAAGCTTCAATCTATAAAAAAAAATAACAATAGCATTCCATAACCGTAGAAATAAATATGCACCTTTTAGATTAAATCAAAATTTATTGAGAATGATAACCTCATGGAGACCTTATAGCCTTCAAAACATACTGATATTTTTATTTTATATATAATATTCTTGTTGTTAACTTCAGTTCTCATCACAATTAAAATCATCTCTTTACTTTTTTGTTTCTCTCCTAAATTTATTTATAATTAAGGAAACTAATGAACAACCACATGAACAATATATAAATGCAGTTATATATTTTTATTTTTTATGTAGCCGTTGTTGCTAACTTTCTATTTCGGGAGGAGAGAATGTGGAGCGGAGGAGCGACAGAGTTGATGCACAGCGGAGGGGTTGATGATAAGTGGTGGCCAGGTTGATGAGCAGCGGCGGGCATATGCGGCGGAGGTGGAGGTTGTGGAGTTCTTTTCTCTAGTTTTGTACGAAAGAGAAATGAAATGAAATTAGTTCTTTTTTGTTTTGAGTGGAGTGTATGTTCTTTAATGGGTGTATGTTGTGTGTGATAGGGTGTATTGAAACTTTAGTGTAACTCCATGATAATATAACCAATAAAATAATAATATATGACATTTTATAATATACCCAATATAACTTTAGGGTGTTTTTGTTTTGAGTGGAGTATTGTGTTTTGTTTTGTTTTAGGGAATAAACGATTAAGGTTTTTTTAATATTATTTTATGGGAATAAACGATTAAGGTTTTTTTAATATTATTTTATTAATAATAGTTATATCAATATTATTAGTAATATTTTAAACATATGTTTATCGGATACGGATATCCGGTAAAACCGATATCCGGTAAAATGGATACTCCGCATCGGAAACGGACTATCCGTGTCGGATACTAGTACTATCCGTATCCGTATCCATTTTCTTGGATATTTTTATAGAGTATCCATATTCGTATCCGTTTCCATTTTTTCGGATAAATATCCGCAAATTCGGATTCGGATATTGGACGGATGCGGATTTTCGAATATCCATTTACAACCCTACTTTTACCCGATTCGTTTACACCCCTAATTTAGGTGAACAAAAAATATTTTCAAACTTAGTTGGGACATTTCTTAAAATAAAAAAAACTTATACAACTTAAAACCTCACACTCTAAGCACACTCAACACCTAAATATAGTTGGTACTACTCCCGTCTCTCTCTCTCTCTCTCTCTCTCTATATATATATATATATATATATATATATATATATATATATATATATATATATATATCTATATATATATATATATATATATATATTCGTTTTTCTATTTTATTAATTTGTTAAATGGCAACCTATATTATATATGTTTTAAAGTTTATTGTTAAATATAATGGTCATATTATAAGTTTGTTAGTGCTATCGTTAAATTATTGTTAAATGGCAACTTATATTATATATATATATTTTTTGTTTTGTAGATATAAATTTGAGCTGAATGTATTATGATGTGTTTTTATTATTTGTAATTAATCGTCTATTTATTTTGTTGTTAAAATAGGAAAAATTATATATTATAAGTAAAAAATAACCTGAAAAAAATTCGATTTGGAAGCTCCCTCCCGAACTCCCGATATTCCTTACTAAATTAGCCATTATTCATCACAATTCCTAACTCCGTCCCTCATCTCTTGCATCTAAATCTAGGGCTCACAATTTTTTTTGTTAGTTAGGGGTGTTCGCGGTCTGGTTCAGTTTGGTTTTGATGATTTTTTTTGACCGGACCGACTATGTTGGTCCTATAAAAAATGGACCAAGATCGGACCGCTAATGTCAGTTAACCGACCCTATTCGATTCGATTTTTACAGGGTCGGTTCGGTTTAGTTTGTCGGTCCTAACATTAATTAAATAGATTATTTAAAATAAATCTTGAACATGTTTTTCTAGGGCTTGAAGTTATCCCCTTTTTTATCCTTTTTTTTTATCCCCTGTTTAAACTATATATCCATGAACATTATAGTGGGAAGGCATCTCTTACAGCTAGAGAAGAACACTGCTTACGAAGGCTAGGTGTGACATAAGACAAACCAGTAACAAATTGTATACTAGTTTTTGTATCACAAGCAATACGTAATAAAAAAATAATTATATATATACACTCATAGCATACAAAACCTCTTTCTTTCTCTCTGACAAACAACAAACTAATTTTTCAACAAAAAACTAATCTCAAATAACCAACACGAACTGAAATATGTTATTTCAACAAACTAATTAGTTCGAATAGCAAACTAATTTCAAAACCAACACGAACGACAAGCAACAAACAACCAACACGAACATAAATCAACATAAATAATTTCAACAACGGTTTGAATAACAAATTAATTTCAACAAATAATATTAGGGAAATCTTAGTTCGAACAGAAATCAACAACCAACACGAAATCTTAGTTCGAACAACAAACTTAGATTCGAAAAATATCTGTTAGAGTTTATTCGTTGAAGAAGAACACCAATGATTTTGGGCTCTGTTGCAGCCGCTGTCCTCCGGCGCCGGTGGTGCGTAGGAGAGGCACAAGAAATAACAGATTTAAAGAAACGGAGGCGAGGGCGTGAATGAGTTTAGTGAGAGAGGGAGAGAGTTTTTGTTGTCGTCGTGTGTTGTGTGAGAAAGAATGGCTGAGAATACGGGATGAAAGTGTAGGGGTTTAGAGAGTTTACTCTATCGGACTATTTTAGCCCCATCTCCTTTTTATTTTACACCAGTAACATAACACACACAAAACATTAAAGAAAATATAAAAAATATATATATATTTAATTACTGTCGGTCCGGGTCGATCCAGACCGACCATATCAACTCAAAATCCGAGGATCGAATCGACTCAGTCGGTTTTAAAAAAAAAAAATCGGGAACGAACTGATTAACATAAAAATCGACAAAAATAAAGCGATTCAGCTCGATTTGATTCGATTCGATCCGTCGATTTAATCGAATTTTTAAACACCTCTACTATTAAATTCATTGGCTTGTTAGCGGAAAGGAAAGACTTTTTTCCAATAAAGTTTAGTTTTTACTTTAAAAAAAAATTGGTGACTTGGAATAGGAATGGGAATACGAGGCATATTTCAACAACAACAAAAGTCTACCTATCTAGTTCCTTGGTATTCAAAGGTCGTGATCATTCTCATTCTTTCTTTTAGGTTAAACAAGTCCCATGTGGACCACCTTCTTTCACATCACATTCCACGTGTAACCTCCTCACCAAGGTCCCAACTCCATGTACATAGCCCCTTGGATTACAAAGCCCAAGGCCTTTCACGAACCCCACAAATCAACCATCCAACGGTCCACATCAAACTCCTCCTCCTCCGCGTTCACGGTGAATTGGGATTCACGAATGTGATCGTGCAGGGCACCATCTTATATCTTTTCCTCACAAAACCAAACCAAACTCTCCCTCTCTTGTTCAATCCAGCCGGAAAATTCACTCGATCGGAGATCGTACGTTCACTCAATGTCTCCCATCAAGTAAGTGAATCTCTCTACATGTATATCAGAGTTACAGCTACTTTTTCTTATTCATTTCGTTAGGGTTGTGTTTTTTGTTCTTGTTTTTGTTTTGCCCTGTTTTTACTCATTCATATTGTGTATGGCTTCTGAGAGAACGTAGCACGTGTAAATTAATTTATAACCTTTTATAGCTTCGACTCTGTGAGTGTTAGTACAAGTAAACAATTCGAGTGAAGTAATTAGGTGACGATAAAATTCATTTCGTCAATGAAAATATATGGTGATTTTATTTGTCACATTTCCTATCGCCAACCGATCACACGCAATATATAAATGACGCTTCATACGCAGAATCTGTGCAATTTTAATGACATAAATTTATGATTTCGTTCATAGCTTAATTTTATATATTTCCCTTTTTTTGTTTGACAGATAGAGTTTGTGAGCTTGAAATTTTCATGGAAGCTTGGTTGAAACACAATTTTGAGGTCTGAATCCTGTGAATCTGAATCAGGAGTGAAAGGAGGCAAATCAACAGGAGAATTGAGTTAACTTGAAAAAATGGTGAGTTAGGCTTGTGCATATTTATAGTCATTGTGTAATATATGTTTTGCATGTGGCTGTTTCTTGATGGGTGAAAGATACATAATTAGTGAGCACAAGTTAGAATAACATTCTTCTACATCAGTAAACACCTGTGTCATACTAGAAAAATTGAATCGAAACACTTGGATTGAGAGCTCTTTATGTTCGCGGAAGATAGTTTACCTGTTGTGTTAATATGATTGTTTAGAGTTACAATCGGTTGAGTGAACTCATCTCAACCATGACTTTTTTCCAATCACTTGGATTCGACTACATGGGTCCTATTTCCATTCCGCTATGTTTAACGTGATATCATCGGTTAACCCACAAGCTATCATGTCATGCTTAACAGTCTATAACCAAGACATTTAGGTTTACCTCTTTTCCTAGCATTACCGTAATGGTTGTAGAGTTAGTAAACCAAATTTAAATGAATGTACGAAAACAAATAAACACTTAATAGACTACTCATTTTTTTTAATAGAATATGATTGTTCAATTTTCATTTTCCTAAATTTTTGCTTCAAATGATTATTATGCAACAAAACTAGAGAATTTTTGTCTTAGCTTTAAACAGATAAGGATTCAAGGACAGACGAGGTTTGTTGGCTGTGTTGTCCGAGAAACATGTGTCCGAAATGAAGAATGGTATGATATGATTATGAGCACGTCGAAGAAGTATCAATTAGATGTTTGATATTGTCAGTGAAGTGTTGATGTCCGACGCGGGTCATTGCATTTAGAAGTGTTCATGTTTTCTAGCCATTCAGTCTATTGTATTACAGATGTAGACTTTAATTTGTATTCTAAATTGTAAGAATAGTAGTAACTTACGAACTAGAAATATTGGTGATTTGTTTTCAGTAATATGAAGGTGTCTGTACGACGGTTTTCCTTTGATTGGTAGATTACTTCCTTACGAGGGAGCGGAATACAAGTGGTCCAATGGCATGGATGATAAAGAGAATAAGTGCACAAAAAAGGGTGCATGCAGAAATTTGGACTTGCTAGTTATATTCGAACTCTGAAAACAGCTATGTTTACTTACGTTTGTCTTAAATGGTTAGACTATGTTTTATTGTGTGTATTAGATGTGGAAACCCCAGGTAATTGGGAGCCCATGTAACTCAGACAGGGTTTTGTTGCGTCGAGTTGGATGCCGAAGGAAAAAAGGCGCAAATAATAATGATGTCATGCATGTGAAATTTCTGTAGCTGTATATATATATATATATATTGAACATTCATCGTACCAGTTATTCTTGTGTAAATATATGTATGCTATCTTAGTTATTGTTTTTTATAGCCTTTTCAGAACAAGGGCTTTTGGATGGCAAAGGGTCATGGGAGTTTAGGTGATGGTGATATGGCTTACGATAATTCCTCCAGAATAGAGCCAAAACGTCCTCCTCAGTGGTTCATGGATGGTACTGAGGCAGAGTTCTTCCCCAACAAAAAACAAGCAGTTGAAGTTCCGAACAATGGTTCGTTCTCTGGATTTCTAAATTCAAATGCTTCTCCTTGGGGTAATGCTTCTAGTTTCCACTCAGTTGCTAACCAATTTACTGAAAGGCAATTTGACCCTGAAACTGCGAGGACCATCAATTTTGATGACAAAAATGAACCATCATCAGTTGGCTCGGGCATTATGAATTTGGAAAGAAAGGTTCTTGAGGATCCATTTGAAATTGATTCCTCGTTTGGGTTATCCATGTCTCATTCACTTGAAGATCCCAGGTTAGATCTTAATTATGGTAGAAAAGTTAAAGTCAGCCAGGTCAAGGAATTGGAGGATTTCATGTCTGTGTCAATGAAGCATGCCTATACCAGAGAGGATAATAATATCATGTCAACACTTCATTCTTATAGCAAGGCAGATGACAATTCCATAACAATGGGGCTCTCTTTTAACAGTGAGGATGACAACATGATATCAATGGGTGACACTTACAACAGGGAGGGTAGCAATTTTATATCAATGGGTCAACCCTTCAATAAGGGGGATAACACCAATATATCGAGTCACACCTACAAGGAGAATAATAGTGCCATATCAATTGGTCAGTCTCTCAGCAAGGATGATAGCAATATTTCAACAATGGGCCAAACCTTCACCAAGGGGGATGGACACAGCATATCAACGGGACATAACTTCGAGGAAAATGTTAGTGCTGTATCAATGGGTGAGCCTTTTAGCAAGGATGGTAGTAGTTTTACATCAATGGGCCAAAGCTTCAACAAGGGAGGTGACAATACCATATCAATGGGTCGTTCCTACAATAAGGAAGATGACAATGCAGTATTGGGTCACACCTACGACAAGGTTGATAATAATAATTTATCGATGGGCCATTCTTTTAGCAAGGGAGAAGGTAATATCATATCTTTTGGTGGATTCAATGATGATGATGATATAAATCCTTCAGGACGGCTCATATGTAGCTATGATTTATTGATGGGTCAGACTTCCATTCAACGATCAGAAGCACCAAGCGAAAATGAGTTGGTTGAATCACATGCTGATGCACTTGTAAGTGCTGCTCAGAGCGTCTCTGGAGAAACCTTGTTAAAGAAAAAGGAGGAGCAAAAGGCTGCTAAAAAGGCTCCACCGAACAATTTCCCTTCAAATGTAAGAAGTTTGCTGTCAACTGGTATACTGGACGGAGTGCCTGTGAAGTACGTTGCCTGGTCACGGGAGGTAAATCTTAGTTGTCTTGAGTTAATCTTTCAAATTAGCTTATCATATAGTGACGCGCGTGTTTCTTCTTTTGCACGGTAGAAGGAGCTTCGCGGTATCATTAAAGGGTCTGGTTATCTTTGTGGCTGTCAGTCGTGTAGTTTTTCTAAGGTGAGTTCATTATTGACTTTCCAATATTACATTCGATGTTTAACCCCGTCCTGTTAATATAACAGCAAATAATGGATTTATATAGGCAGTTAATGCTTATGAGTTTGAGCGTCATGCTGGGTGCAAAACAAAGCACCCAAATAATCACATATACTTCGAGAATGGGAAGACAATTTATGCAATTGTTCAAGAGCTCAGGAACACGCCTCAGAATTTGTTGTTTGACGTTATTCAGACTATAACCGGCTCCACCATTAACCAGAAATCATTTCGTCTTTGGAAAGGTGATGCAGTCGTCTAGCTTATTTACTGTTTTGACATCCTCACTCCAATTTCTTGAAGTTTTTGTTAGTGTGTTGAGTACTATTCATCATTCTCACATATTTGCTATTCCTCTTCTCAAGAATCATTCCTAGCAGCTACTCGTGAACTTCAGCGTATATATGGAAAGGAAGAAGGGAAACAGTTGTCATAAAGTGGCTTTGTTCACATTGTAAGGTGAAGCCCTCATTGTTTATTACGTTTTTTTTATTTTTCTTTGTTTTGCTATAACTTGTAGACAATGTTGACAATTTCTCCAATAGTTTAAGAGGTTGGACACCCCCCCCTCCCCCCCTTTTTCTCTTTTCACATGTAAAGAGGCTGGGCATCTTAATGTTACTGGCAATGCATATGGTGTAACAAAAACTTAATCTACGTTATAGCAGTGTTTTTTAAATGGTATTGCGTTTTCTGCTATCTTTTGGGTCTGGTGTGGCATCGCATAAGCAATCTGGGTGTTTAGCATTGATCATTATCTGAAAATAATTTAATATTAAAATAGTCATTATAATCGCAAACATAATCCTTGCACTTCATTTGGATGAATATTCTAGAATTTGTAATATTTGGAATTCGTATGTGATGGGGATTATGAGTTGGGATTCAAGACATGCACTGAGGAAATGTGGAGGAAAATATAATTTTACATTAGTAATTTCTGGTTTCATTAATACTCGGATGAGTATCTAGTCCATATCTACTTCTTTGTGTAGTAGTTTCCTAGCTTATTTCCTTTTGTTTCTTGCATGGTTCAAAGTATCGGCTGATACCGAGTCAACTCGACCGAGTTGACTCGGTTCGTGGCCTACGGTTCCGATACCGTGACCCGAGTTGAGTAATAGGCGTTTTTGGTTTAAATCGGACCATATCGAGGAGATCTCGGTCAACTCGGATGCTATTGGCGCTATCTCGGTCGTCTCGGACAATATTGGCGCGATCACGGTCGTCTCGGACAATTTCGAACAACTCATTATAAATTTTATTGCAATTACAAAAGTTATTAAAGTTGTACTCTTCTATAAAATTCGTCATGTTAATTATGGTTGAATTAAATCCTTATCAGTCATGGTTCAGACTCGGGGCCGAGTCAACTCGGAATCGACCGAGTTGACTCGGTCTCGGTATGCTGCGAGACGATTCCGAATTACGATCCAAAAAAACAAAGGATCGTTCAATATTGTTACAACTCGCCGATATATATAGGGCTGAGATATCGTGCAGGACAAAGAAACTCGGCCGTGAGATGAACTTTTTTGCAGAACACCATCTTTTCCTCCTACTAACCTTGGTCGCCATAGCTAATACACCATCTGTAGTCGGAGAAAGCCCTAGTTTTGGCCGGAGAAAACCCTGGTTTCTAGCCGGAGTAAATGACTTTTTTTTCACTGCTCACAGCTACACACGCGACTTTTTTTTTAAAAACTTGACCACTTTGCCCCGAAATGAGCAGCAAAAATACGAGGTTTAGGCCTCAACCGCCTCAAGGTGCATGCCTCGGTCAAACAAGGCGTAAGCCTCAGCCAAAGGCATACGCCTCAGAACATCCTGTCGCCGCCTCGCCTCGAGGTGCGCCTCATTTTGCCTTTTAAAACATTGTTTGTATCCTTTTTGTGAAAAAACAACTGATTAAAAAAATAACATTTGTTTCCTCTTTGGGAAAAAAATAACAAAATAAAAAAATGTTATTTGTACATTTTTTGAAAAAAAACTAGCATACAATCCGTGTGATGCACGTGCGATGTACAATAAACAAATTTAATGATAATTATAAAAATGATTATTTATCATAAATTCAATATCTTATTTCAAAGCCATTATAAAAGGTTAATTTTTTCATAAATAAAATCTTTCTATTAGCTTTAAATGTTTTTATTATATAAAAGCTATTTTTTATATAAATAAAAACTTCAAAACTACTTCACGTATTTTATATAAAAAATTATACATATTTTTATTTGTTTTTAGTTTTAAAAACTGTACGTCATTTATAGATACAAATTTAAAGTTTTTTTTATAAATAAAACGTTAAAAATGTTTTTATAAGCAAAAACTTTTTTTATTTACATTAAAAACAATTTTGAAAATTTGAAAACTTATTTTAACTTAAAAACTATATTTTATAAATAAAAACTTCAAAAAAATTGTACGTATTTTATATAAATAAATTATACAGATTTTTATTTGCTTTTAGTTTAAAAAGCTTTATGTCATTTATACATAAAAACTTTTAAAGTTTTTTTAATAAATACAACGTTAAAAATGTTTTTATGACCAATTTTTTTTATTTATATAAAAAATAATTGAAATTTTGAAAACATTTTTTAAACTTTTTTTCTAGAAATAAAAACGTTATATAGATGTAGTAGTATTAGTAGCATTGTGTAATGTGATTTGAGTGGAGAATGATGAAAAGAGATTAATTGAATCTAGATTGTATTGGATCGAGAGATTAAGTAATGGAGTCTAGAATGGATCATCTTTTTAGTTTTCAAAAGACTTTTGATTTATTCATTTTTTTGGTTTCATATAGATTTTTGATTTATTCATTTATTTAATTTCAAAGAATACAATGTTTAAGATGAGAGAGAAGAAGATAACAAGCATTAAAATCTCATTAACTCCTTTAACACAATAATATAGATGTTTTAAAAAACATTTTTTTGTACAAATAAATGTTTTGTATACATGTTTTCAAAAACATATCTTTATATATTTTTTTGTACATAATTTTTTTTTTTTTTGTAAAAAAATGCTATAAAAAACAATTTTTTATACAAAAAAATATTTTGCAAAAAAAATGTTATGAAATGTTTTGTACATAACATTTTTTAAAATTCTTAAAAATATTTAGAATTCCGAAAAATAATGTTTTGTACAAAAAAATGTTTAGAACTCTTAAAAAAATTGTTAGAATTTCTAAAAATTCCTAAAAGTAATGTTTTGTACAAAAATTGAATAGAACGCTTAAAAAATTGTTTAAAATTTCAAAAAATAATGATCTGTACAAAAAATGTTAAGAATTCATTCATAAAAATAATGTTTTTACAAAAAGTGTTTAGAATTCCTAGAAAATGTTTATTATGGAATATTGAATCTGTCAAGTCCGTCGTACTTCAGTATAAACAATTGTACAATACAATGCATATTAAAGGATGGTTTTGAACGTCTCTGATTGGTTCACATCATTAATCTTAGTTTTTAAAATTTTTGTATATTTTTTCGGAATTTTTGGCGCTCTCTAAATAGCGTATCTTTGCGTATCGCCTGATACCGCGACCGAGTTGAAAATCGGGTGGCCGATATCGAGACTTTGAATCATGATATCATTTAACTGATAATGTGTGTGTGTGTATATATATATATCATTATTATCTCTCCTTAAATGTACTTCTATTTAATTAAAATATTTTTAAAAATATATTATCGAATATATCAAGTGTTAATACTTACTTGATTAATAATTAATACATTATTACATTAATGAAACAATATATTTAACTTCTATTTACTATTTTTTTTATAAACTTTTATGTCTAATTTAATCGTTTTGTTTACTTATTACTAAAATATTATGAAATGCAGCTAAGTGCGACACGCGTTAGGGTAAGCTATTACACAGTAATGCTATGTATATTAAATGATGTTTTTGTACTTATCTAATTAATCAATAATATTACTCTTATTTTTATAAAATTTTAAATATTTTTTTCAAATTTTTTAGGCTCTCTATATTGCGTATCGCCTGATACCGATACCGAGTAGAAAATTGGGGGTCCGAGTTGTACATAGATACCGCGACTTTGAACCATGGTTTCTTGTCTTTTGCAAGGCCTATATATTAAAAGTAAACACACCTTTTATTGATGATTGCAAATTATGTTAAAAGATTTCTTTAGTTTATTTTTATTCCCTCCCATTCTTTAAAACTATTTTTTAATGCACTTTTGTGGCAATTGTGACACCTTTTTGTGACACGTGGGGTGCATTAATACAAAGGTGGAGTGTTAATAATCATTCTTTTTTGGTTTTTGTGTATGGAATCTGACGTATTGGGTTTGAGTATATGTATTTTATCTGGAATGATGTACTTTTTGAGACCATAATTAATGATTTCTTCTTTATATTGCATAATCTTTTAACCATATATAAATTATAAAAATTAAATTCCCAAATGGTTTGTGTAAAAATCTGTATTTGACTACCATTAATTATATTTTATACTTGATGAATATAATTCCAAAGAAAATTGTGTTAATATATCACATAACAAAAAATGAATTGCAAGTGAAATCAGAATTCGTTGTGATTCTTAATTCAATTAATAAGATCACAAAATCATTATGATTATGTATACTTTAGGTTCTATACACGATCCAAAAATCTCTATAACTTTTATCAAAACCAAACACGAATCATAATGGGAAT
Organism: Sambucus nigra; assembly: GCA_949130495.1. Lineage (NCBI taxonomy): Eukaryota > Viridiplantae > Streptophyta > Magnoliopsida > Dipsacales > Adoxaceae > Sambucus > Sambucus nigra. The sequence continues at coordinate 594,618,448 of OX422208.1, forward strand.
TATGATTAAAGTTTATTTAAGATTTGCTAGATGATGCATATTGATTGAGCAATATATAGTGAATCGTAAGATTTAGATGGGGTGGCCATGGGCCAGGCCTTGGTGGGCCCATACAGGCTTGGGTCGGGCCTATAAAAAAAATTGAGCTTTCCCAAGCCTGCCCAGGCTTGAGTTGGGCCTTATTGTGTAATCTCATTCCCGCTCAAATTCGGAAGCTTCTTGCTCAGGCCCCTGGACACACTTTTTTTAACCTGAATTTTATTATTTTGCAAATTTATGACCTATTTTATTGTTTAGTAAATTTATTTTAGAATGTACTCCTAAGACTAAGATTAAATAAAGCCTAAAATTGACTTTTCTAAATGTTCCCCATTTATATTTTTTATTTTCTAAATGTTCCCCAATTTATAGCCTCAGAGCGATAAACTGAAACCTACGCGTCAAACAACCAAATCATACGCCTTGATGCAGTTCTCCTCGAGGCACACTTATTTCACTAACTTGCTCGCCTCGAGGCACACTTATTTCAATCTCGCACATCAAAGCTTACTGTGCTGTGACTCCTTTAAGATGTTATCTACTCCAAGTTCGTCTTTCTGCTGCGACTCCTTCCCCTCTTATCTACACTCATCTACAGGTGCGGAAGCCTAAGGCCCAATTTGGTTGCGCAAATTGTTTGATTATGTAAATTAGTTCATTGTGAATTAATGAATTGTAAGTGAGTGAATTTGAAAGGAGTTAAATTCAATTTTACACAATGTTTGGTAATTTGAAATTGATGTTAAGGTTCTATGAAAAAAAGATAAAGACAAATCAAGAGAGCGGGGGGAGGGAGAGGGGACATGCACTTTATGTTACTCCTATTTCAAATGGATTCATTTCACCTTTTTTGTGAAATGATCCAATTTCAAATTTTGCACATGAGCTAAAATGGGGCAATTAATGAATCCTTTCATTAATGAAACCAAACACAATTAATGGGTCAATTTGTAAATGGATCAATTTATTAATGGTCCAATTTACAATTTTGGGACAACCAAATGGGGCCTTAAGAAACCAAATTCAGCTCTTTCCTTTTTACAGTTCATTTTATTCTTCTCTACGCCTCGTTTTTAAAAAACCTATTTCGCTTTTATTTTTTTGCAAGTTGTTTCTTATATAATAATTTTAATTCCTTGTTTGCTATTATTTTTTTTAAACATTATGACACAATGTATGTTGTATTTATGACACAATATTTCAATTGTATATAGGATGAAATTTTACAAACCCATCACGTTTTGTCTTTATATGTTCTGTTTTGTTCCTTTTGATTCTTGGCTTCTTAGTATTTTATCATTTTCTCATCTTACATCATGACATTTTGGGAGCCCTTAGCCCTTAGCAAATATATGAGGCAGCAGGACCCGTAACACTTGTATACATAAAACAGTGATTACATACAGCTTTTAGCAATCTGAGCTCACCTACATTGATTTTATTAAATTTGCCAAAAATAAGGTTGTAATGATGAGAAAATGACAAATTAAGAAGAATACAAACATTTGATGCTTTACAAATAGGTTTTGACAACTTGAAAAGAACATAAAAGAAAATCATAATCACAACTTGACCTGAAATTATTGAAAGATCGAGTATATAAGTGTATACAATGATATTCAATCAAGCTTAATGAAATCACACTAAGATTCAAATCACATATCTTTTCATGAAACGTCTAAATGTAATCATCTTCTAAACTTGGTTTTACATATATTTTTTATTATTCAAATTATTAGGAGAGACCTTAATGAATTAAACTTAAATGATAATAATGCATATAATATATTAGAGTGGAAAAGGAGAATTGATGTGGCCGACCTAAAGGCAAGGATGATGATGATATATTTTTTATTATTCATTAAATTGTGTTTCTGTATACGTTTATTTATTATTTACCATTATTACGGTTTATGCTGAAAGGTACAATCCAGTTCGTGATCCATGAACTTTAATTCATTAATTTTTGATTTGCAAGACAATTCGTGATTAGACAACTTTGGATTGAATTATCTAATTAACTGTTTGAATACAAGTCCTGTCAATTTGAGGAACATGATTCAGTTAGTCTAGATCTCGTCATATAAGCATTGATTGTAGAAAAGATACACGAAAGGGAGTTTTATTAACCTCCTCCTTCTTCTTCTTCTTCTTCTTCTATTATGCACTGGGATTTTAATCTAGCAACACGTTTATGTTTTGTGTTGCGTTTGAAATATAAGCACAAACATCTTTGCTCGTCATAGTTGCCAAATAATCTAACACGTTTGGTTTGACAAGTATGTTATAAGTGTTCTAAAAGGCGCGCTTCGGCTCGTCCTATGGGAGAAACTCCCGCCTTAAGTTTTTTACGCCTTATTCTTGGTAAAAGGCTTTTAAGGCGCACTTCTTTTAAAACAAAAAATGCTTTAGTGAAACAATATCGCCTTTTAAAGATTTTTTTTAAAAAAAACCCGACCAATATCTCATTCAAGACAATCAAAAGACAAATGGTATCCCAAACCTCTCTGCCTCTCGTCCAAAAAAACGCGTCTTTTTTCTTTTTTTTTTCTTAGTATTTAAAAAGAATAGTATTATAGTTTGCATATATTCAGACATATTTTAAGGTATGTACTATTTTAAGGTATGTACTATTTTAGTATTTTTAATAGTCTTGTTATAGTTAAAAATGTTAAAATATATTAAAAAAGGCCTAAACGCCTTTTCACACCTTTTTACCCCTAAGGCTCCCCTAGGCTTCTAACGCTTAGGGCTTGACCTCCACGCCTCGATCACGTCCCGCGTTTTTTTAGAACTTTAAGTTTTTTTTGTTTGCATGTTATGTTATTTTTTGAATGAAATCAAGTTGCACATGTACTTGGAATTATTTTAGTTCCATAGATAATAAGTACCAACATTTCCTTCATCATCATAATCATCATTATTATTGCTATGAATCTCACAGAGGTTTATCTCCCGACTCCTCCAATTCCCCCGTCCTCGAATAAAAATGGTGTTGATAAATAATCGTATATATTTATTTCAATATTTTCAATATGATCATATCGATACAGTGACTAATTATCATACAAGTAAGATTACTGCACTTTTCTTTATATATAATATCACAAGTTTTGGCTGAATTAGATATTAGCAGAAAGGCTAATAATGTGGATAATAATTATTATTATTATTATGATTTGCAAAATGTGGTTACAAATTTCCTGTATGCAAAACAAAGAAACGGGTTAATTCCTGGATACACCCTTGATATGGTTGTTTTTAGCTCTTAGAGTCTTGGGGAGTGAATGGAACTTAACCTACTATGGAATCTCAAAAGCTAAGCCGTCGTTTGAGTCTCTTTGTCAAATTTGTTCACCTCTTGTGACTATTCCTTCGGTAGATGCATTGATAGTGATGACCTTCTGATAAGAATTCTCCTCATCTTTGTTACACTTGCCTTTCATTATCTGGGCCGGTTTTGTTAACTCATCAGTAGATGGGGATGGGGACTTGTAATCCTTGCTTTTACCCCATACAACAAGATAAAGGCCTGCAACTATGACAATGGCTCCAATTACCCTGCAAGAGAGAATGTATTAGCTACTATGTTTTCTCTTTTGGTGCATGGTTGGGATTTAAACAAGAGCTTGATAATCACCTTCCCAGGTACAGCTGCTCGGCTAAAATAAAGGAGCCCATGACAGCTACAATAATCATGCTCAGTGGACTGAAAGCAGTCACGAAGACCGGGCCTCTTTCTTTCATTATTACTCCTTGGATATAATAAGCTAGCCCCGAACAAAATATGCCCTGTAAACATACATTGCACGCTGAGGAGTTTATTTATATGCGCATCTCAAAAGACTGGGTATGAGAAGAAAATACTGGCATTCCATTATGGTGAATATATTCGCCTTTTTTAGTCGTGTTGTCATTTTTTCTAGAAAGATTTTTTTTTACGAGGGTCATGACCATTTTCAACTGAAGTTTTGATGGATAACAATGAGCGACTGCCTGTAGAAAGCATATGGGAGTATTAGGAGAAGTCTGGTAAAATTGTATGCCTCAGGAATCATCCATGTATCTATTGACAAAAATGGAACAGCGAGTTTGGGACGTTAAAATGGACGAAAACTCAAGTCTTTTACATCATTGTTCACAAAAATTGAAAGCATATTCCTGTTTTGCAAATGGTTTTCTTACACTATAAAGAGCTGCCAGGAATTTAGTGTCCCAGTTTATTGACCAAACCGCTGCTTTTCCCCTCTCCATTACAAGTGCCACTACCGCTCCCTCAGCTGTTCCCAACAGGCATATCCAAGCAGTGAGAGATAGCTCAGCTGGATACGTTTTTAGTGTGATTGCCTATAGATACAGAAACAGAGTATGATTTAGAAAAACATAATTTCCAATTATCCATTTAAAAAAGTCATCATTTCTTACTTGCAGAACCATGAAGCAAGACCAGCTGAAGCACCCCACCGTAATCATGAGAGCACCCTTGATTGAATGTTGGAGATCAGCGCCACCTGTTTTGAGTTCATGACTGCTTCTTCCTTTGTTCCAAATCAGCTCTATAACTGGGCCTTTTAACAGTGTCATAAGCATGGCTCCTGCAACGGTAGTTACTGTACCAACCACCTTAGCTTGGCTGCGTATACTCGTGAGTTCTAGTTTCTCAAGCCTAGGAAAAAAAATTAACATGTTTCAGATAAATCAATACATATTTGTACTGCAAGCATGTGTTTGTGTGTTCATGGTTCAAAGATAATGTGGAGGATGGGGGTAGCTTAGTTGGGGCTTTATTTCTGTTGCAGTTCATACGGAACTATTATTTGGATAATTTTAGGTATCGTATAAAGTGTGTATATATAGTACACCCAAACCCGCAGACGCCAATTATTTATTTATTTGAATTAGATTTTTTTTATCAGGCACTTAATATTTAAGTACTTAGCAACTTTGTAAACATATATGTTTCGTTCATCGGTTTTAATTTTTATTATTCTCTGTCTAATTAACACAAATGTTGGACGTAAGATTTGGAGATCTACGACACTCAAGTACCTTAAAACGGTACATAAGATCTGTAACACAGTACTAGGGTGAATTTATTGGGTAAATTTGGTCCAAAGACATGGTTTCAGCCAAAGACTAAGCAATTCCTATTTCAGACGAGAGGATACGTTATTTAGAGGATCGATTTTTCTAAAGCATGTAAAGACTCGATTACTTGACACAGCTAACTGGCATCATTTTCCGTCTCGGTAGTCGTGTTGCTTTGGATTGATCAATACTGAAACAAACAAAGTGTGTGAGTTGTGTATCAAATGGTTATATATGAAGCATATGCAGTTATTGTGTTTTGCTGAGATGGAGTAGGTAGGAAGCATGCAGCATTATTCACCTAAAGATGCAGGCCATAAGAAATGTTATGGCAGGAAGAATGTTACACATAGTGGCTGCAAATGTTGCTGTTGTGTATTTCATCCCCATAAAGTAGAGGTTCTGGTCAATAACTGGCCTGTCAATGTAAAGATGCAGAAGCTGGTTACATCATTATTGCATGTGAGAGATTACAGTGGCGTGTTTTGTGATTGGATATCTTACTCTAGTAGGCCCAGAAGCATAAGCTTAGCAAATAAAGAGAGAGTCATCTTCGGCCTTTTTTTCCTGTTGAAAAATCCGTTTAGCAGTTTTCTTATACTGAATAAAAGAAAATGATAAATATACACCTGGGGAGAGAGAGAGAGAGAGAGAGAGAGAGAGAGACTTGTCCAAGATGATCGCGAAAGGGGCCATGACAAGAGTGGCAATGGCATGGCGGTAAACGACGAACACATAATTGCTCATCCCTTCATTGAGTGCAGCTTTAGAGAGGACATCCATTCCTGCAAGTCCAAACTGCAAGAAAATAACAGCGAAGAAGGGCTTCCCCCTATTAAACAGTTTGCTTACTTGGTTATTCATCTCTCGCAATTTCTCACTCCTCAACCTTGTGGACAACTTCAATGATAGAACACAGCCAATAAAAATGGTAGCTCTTTTCTTGTATATATAAGGTTTTTAGAGTAAAAACTTCTCCACATACTTTTTTCCTTTCTCTTCAATGATAGAAAATAGCCAATAAAAATTGTAGCTATTTTCTTGTACAAGGCTCTTAAAGTAAACGTTTTTCCACTTACTTTTTCCTTTCTCGTCAATGATAGAAAACAGCCAATAAGAATGGTAGCTATATTCTTGTATATACAAGGCTTTTAGAGTAATATTTTCCACGTATTGTCCTTACTTTTCTGTTTTCTTACCCTTTTTGTTACCAATGTAGGAACAGCTATATGGTAATCCACCGATGTTCTTAAACTCATTTATTACATAAAAGTCCGCAGATGTCTTGACCATTTGCAAGTTGAACTTATAGATTGCTCCACCTTCATCAAGAAACATGATAAAAGATTTCATTTTCTTTCAGTGCACTCAGATCAATATTTTATTTTATTGTGATCATTAACCCGATGGATTTGCTTTTCTAATGATTCAAAAGTTCTTATTGAATATTCTATGATTGGTTTACCACGTCTTTACATATTTTATGAGACTGAAAACCACATGTTTTCTAATTGGTTTACCACGTCTTTACATACAAGGATTGAAGGGAATTTGAGTTGATTTACTTTTGAATTACTAAAACTCGGTCTCAAATGTTTTGCAGGAAGGAAGAGTAAGGTGCATCTGGTTTGGCCTTTATAAAGGCCTGCAATTTTCTTTTGATCTTGATCCAAGGGCGAGTTTGTTAAGTTCCCTTGGTAAGTTTTTGTTGGGGAAAAAAGTGGCTGTAAATTTTTGTGGTAACTAGTGGATGTAAATTAAAGAAATTAAAGACGGCTATATGAAGGTTTCTCTTTCTTGTTTAAGTTAATGCAGTATTACTTTAGACTGCAATCACTGTTTTGGTATTGTTACGTGAAGGCAGGACCATAATGAAGGCACTAGGAGCTGAAACCCCAATAATTTCTTACTTTTGCATTTAGTACTTTTTTGTCTTTATGCTTTTCTGCATTGGCAATGCACTCTAAATTGAGATCATCTTTACGTCTTCTGGAATAATGGCTACCTGCCCTTTCAAGATGAATAGTGTTTTATGTGATAGTTGTCTTACATGGCATACATAATCTAGTAGATTAACAATCAGTAGTTGTCAAACTAATAGTACCTTTTGATTAATAGTTTTCTGAACGGACTTCATACCACGATAGATAATAAAATCATCCTTTATTAATGAATAAAATTTTAGAAAACATGATTTGGCAATAAAGAAGGATCCTAAAAGCCTCTTTGCAGTCTTGGGAGGAATAAATATTTGATTGTGTGGAACAAAAAAGAGAGTAGTTAGTTGACTACTTATTTCCTCTAAACGTATATAAAAAGCTTTCAAATAGCCTTTTTTCAGTCCTTAATGCATGAACAATGATTGTATCGGTGTAGTGCAAGTAAACGGAAAGAGGTACTTCAAGGGTCAAACTAGTCTTTTTAGCTTGTAGCAAATCGTTGCCTTTTTATAGTGCTGAACATTTTATGAGAAGTAAATGCATATATAAGAAGTTAGGGAGTCCTCTGTAATTAATGCAAAATTGTTTTTTAAAATAATGCAAAAAACTTTTTGATGAAGTTATTTGTAGATGATTTTCTAACTATGAAAATCATCTATAATAAGATTCATCAAAAAATATAATTTTTTATTTGATTTAATAGAGCAAAGTTTTTTTTTTCCAGTTATTTGAGGTCGGCTAAATATGATGAATATATGCATTTTTATCCGTTGAAAAATTTGTTGTATTTCACCAATTTTGGGATTGAATGTTTTTGTAGATCTCCTTATTATGGAGATCATCTCAAAAACTGTTTAAAAATATGATTCAGACAGTCTCAGGTTCGCAACTAAAACGACCAATACAAGAAGTAATGCATATATTTGTGTGTCCGTTTTTATGGAGGTTTTGACCATTATGGTCACGGTTATGTTGTCACTATCGATCGATTCAAGATGGGTATGTCATTGTATTGTGCGTATTGGGGCTGAATTGCTATTCGATACATGAATTGGGCGATTCGTGATTCACTCGCGATTCAATTTGTTAGGGTCGGGTTGAGTTATTTCGGCACCCGGGCTTAAAAGACTGGAAAGAATCGTTTTAAAATTTCTTTTTTTTTGGCCAAAATGATTGTTGTAATGTTTAAAGACTTTTAAAATCATAAAAGGAACAAAGCTCTAGGTATAAAAGCTCCTTTCTCATTTTTCTTGTGCGCCCTACCATTAATATTTTGTCCACCTCTTTCTTTTCTTGTCTTTTTCCTCAAATTTTTGGAAAGAGAAGCTTCCACCCTATTTAATATCATTTGTTTTGGTACTTTGGTAAGTAATCTAGTTTATTTACTTATTGTTTCTCATTTTCTCAACCTATTTAATATCTTCCTACTTATTTATCAAGTCGTCTTTATTTATTTATTTATTTATTGTTTTGGTAGCTTTGATCTTTGATATTTCCTCTTTATTTATTTATTTAGGAAATGATTGAAAAAAGAGAAATGTTGCAGTTGACCTAACAAGAGATTATTGTGAAAAGGTGAATGATAATAGATTGCATGCAAGATGTAATTTTTATAAGGATGAAAAATGGGATGGTATTTTTAGAATGAAACACCATCTTGCCGGTACGGGAAAGATGCAAAAAAGTGTATTCAATGCCCCAAAGATGTTAGAAAAAGTTTGCAAAATGAGAATGATTATAATGAATAAGGTGGGCAACAAAATGAGGGTGAAGAGGAGTTTGAAGTTTAGCAAAATTTCGAAAAAGTAGCGAACTGTGGATGCATATGTCACTAGGAGGAAAGAAAAATCGGTTCGTGTTAATGAAGATGATATTGAAGTTATTGATGATGACGACGAGGAGGAGGACAAAAGATAAGAGGAGAGAATCGTTTTAGAAGATGATGATGAAGACGATGATGATAATGAACAAAACATTGATGATAATGATAATAATGATTAGGATTTAGAAATAATTAGAGGAGTGATATGATGACTTTATTGGATATATTTTGGCCTTTGGTTATTATTTTTTGGATACTATTAAGGTATCATCATCATAGTTGAGGATGACACCGTGATGATGCCTTAATAATTACTTAGTATATCTAAGTATGGCTTGTAGATTCTCTTTTTGATATGATTTGTGGAGAAGTGTTCTCTATATTTTTATTTAAATTTTAAAATTTTATTTATTTTTTGTGCCGTATCATACGACACGTATCACGATACGATTCATGATACACAGAGTTTTTACTATTAAATAATTAAGAATTAGGGTCGCTTGTCATTGAAATCGGTGAAGAAAAATAAAATTATAGATGAAAGTAGACATGGGGGAGCTAAAGAGAGACGTGAAATAGAGATATAAGGAGGGGAGATGAGAAAATATTGGATATAACCGTTACGTCTTGTCATTATAGTGTAAGAGCATGTACAATGGTGGGGGAAAACAATAGAAGAAAAGGCAAGTTTACAAATTAATACAAATTCGTTGGATCAGAGTGGTGAGGCAAAACGGGGAGATTCTGTAAGGGAGTTTGCAAACGTTTTGCAAATATACGAAAGCCAAGCAGAATTTGTATATGTTTCCTATGAACTTCTGAAGTTCGTAGGAAACATTTTTACCACTGTAATAACAAACGACCGTTATCCCTTATTTTCCTATATAAGGCCACCTTCCTTCCCTAAAATCCCACCCATTTATATTCAGTCCAATATTTCTCTCATTTTTCTTCAATCCAATCCAATTCTTTTCCAAAAACATATTCGAGTGATTCGTTTTGTCTCCCCATACATTTTAATTACTGACCAATATGTCTTCATCTCAACCCATTAATTCTAGTACTTCTAGCAAACATAATATGACTCCTATCGAAGATGAAATATTATGTACCATATATGCTAAATATACTAGTCGTGGTATTGAAGGCAACTCGATATCGCATGGAACATTTTGGGATTCTGTAATGAATGAATATAACAACACGCCATAAATTTATATTCTACGTACGAGGACTATGCTTTCAACACGCTACAATCATATTTCGTCTCGTGTAATGATATACGTTTCAAAACTGTCTCACCAAATAGACAATATAGGAAGCGACAATAATGAGTTCGACGCGGTTACAAAGGCCTACGAGGCATATCACGTGGAAACGAGCAAACAATTCATGTTTGATAAATGCTACCAAATTTTGAAAGACTTACCGAAATTTGATTTGAAGAACACAACGTGCAACAATGACGACCCTACGCCTCTAGACTCGGAGGACAGTCCGGGTGTACGTGACGTACAGACCCCCAGGCAGGAAGGGGGAGAAACAACGTGCCCGTTCAGACAACCTTGATTGTAGCACGACGATCCTTAAACATTGCGAAGAATTCACCGAGATGTTTAAAAGTAAGCAAGAGTGGAAGAAAAGTCGGGCCATGAAATTTGATCTCAAATGGATGCATTCATTGAGATGAAAAGAGCTGATCAAATTACAAGAAAACAAGATCAGCTTGTGCGTCTAGGCCGAGAACAATTGTACATCATGGAGTTGGATATGACCAAAATGAACGAGATACAACAACAATTCCATGTGAAAAGGTACACCGACCTCTCAAATATGGTAGCTGTGACAGAAGTTGCGATTGCCGCGCTTATGTCAAACACTACCGGCTCGTCAAATTCTGATTCCGGTCTGTCTGGTGCAAACAACGCTGACTAGTATGTTAAGTGTGTGGCCTGTTTAATTTTCCGTTATTTAATAAATGTAATGTCAATTATAGTGTTATAAGAAGTGTAATGTTATTTTAATAAATGTTATTTCATTTTAAGATGTGTTGCAATTGTTGTATTATTGTGTGCTAAATTGAAGCAATCGATTCAAAATAATTACACAAGAAATATTACATATATTATATTATTTTGATGCACACCATAAAAGAACAATGTAAAAAGTGAATGTATAAAGAGAATAGAAACCCTCAAATACACATATACTATATAATCATTAACTGGCTAAGTCATCACCGCTGGTATTCCAAATGTGCTCCACCAAATCATCTCGTAGTTGTTGATGTGTAGTTGCGTCCCTAACATTTGCATCCCGCGTTAGGTAGTCGTAAAAATCAGTTTGTCCCCGTAGTATTTCAGGTGTGGGATCAGTTTGTTCGTATTCATTTTGCCAAGGAAAGTCTCTACGTTCATCATCAATAATCATATTGTTCATTATAATGCAATATTTCATTATGGTTGCTAAGGATGCCCTATTCCATAATTTGCAAGGTTCGCGCATGAAAGCGAATCGTGCTTTTAGTGCACCAAAAGCACGATCGACATCTTTCCTGCACAATTCTTGTTTCTTACAAAATAATTTTTATTTTTGTGATAGGCCAGGTTAGTTCCTAAAAGTTTTAACAATGGTTGCGTATGGAGGGTATATGCCATCAGCAAGGTAATACCCCATATCGTATATATTTCCATTAACATTGTAATTAATGGGAGGTGTAGTCCCATTGCGTAATTCTCGAAAGACGTTAGACCGGTGCAAGACGTTTATATCGTTGCAAGATCCAGGAACCCCAATGAACGATTTCCAAATCCATAGGTCGTACGAGGCAACCGGTTCTAGGATTATAGTTGGAGATTCTTTTCGACCACTATATTGAGCGTGCCAGGCCGTGGGGCAATTTTTCCACCGCTAATGCATGCAATCTGTACTCCCTAGCATTCCTGGAAATCCTCGACTTGCATTTTGTTCGAGTAATCTGGTGACATCACCTGTTGTCGGACTTCTCCCATACTCGGGACCGAATACGGCCACAATTGCCTCAGTAAATCTAATAACCGTTTCTAATAGAGTTGTTTCACTCATTGTGTACTGCTCAGACCATACGTCATGAAATCCTCCGTTAGCGAGGAGTCGTATAGCCCCCATAATTTTTTTATGTGAGCTTAAACCTAGCCGACCGCACGCGTCGTACTTTTGTACAAAGTAGTTATCGTACTGGAAAACAGAATATAGGATGCGATTGAAAACGGAATACTGCATCCTAAATCTCCTCCGGAAAAAATACTCGCTATATACCTTATCTTCACCAAAGTAATCTTCCCATAGTGTTTGGTGTCCCCTTTCTCTCCTTCGATTCACTCGACATCTAAATTCGAGTTCTTTCCCGTCTCGAATTATATTTTGTTATACAATCCAACGTGTAATCTCCATTCATATTATCATCTCCTCATCTGATGATGCGCCATCATTAAATTGAGCATACCGAAGCATTAGATTTCGCCCCTTGTCGCTAGAACTGGAGTAATCCATGATGTATTTTCCTTGGAATAATTATGAAATGTAAGAAGTTGTATTACATTATTTCATACATTGTATTTCTATTTATAATTGTATAAACAGAGACTGATGTACTATGGAATTGGTAAGTTGTATTATAATCGTGCAGGTAGGAATTGGTAAGTGTGCCAATCTGATGTACAAATGTTAATTGTCCTACAAAAAATAATAATTATGAACTTCTGCAGTTACTATTATAGGAATTGGTAGGTGTTCCCTTCAGAAAATAATCTGATGTACTATGGTAAGTGTGCCATTCTGACGTAGGAATTGGTAAGTGTGCTGGTAGGAATTGGAAATTGGCATTTACTATTAACTGTATGTAATAACTCTACGGAAATTGGCATTTACTATTAACTGTATGGAAATTGATGTAGGAATTGGTAAGTATGCTGCAGTTATATGTAATAACTGTATACATTTACTATTACCTAATTATATTTACTATATAAATTACTACTTCTATATATATTAACTACTACAATTATTTGAAATATTAGTATGCATTTACTTTTACCGCTGTATATGTGCTATATAAAATTACTACTTCAATATAAAACAGAAACGTGATTCACATAAAAACTTGCGTTACATAGTAATAACTGATTTGTCTACTGATTACAATTACTTCCTAGGCAACCATGGAACACAACATAATGCATTTTCATCCCCCATTAACATTGTTGGTAGATGATGTACTAAATCCATGTCCCTCTCGACCCCTTTATAATTCGGCAAGTCCGAATCTGATGCATACATTAGATCGTCAAGTTTAGTATTTATCAAATATTTAGCATGCCACCACTCTAGCCTTTTCTCCATTTGTGCTATTTCGCGTTGCAATAATTGTAAACATTTTTCATTATCTTTGTTGGGATCTTTGCAAAATCTAGTCGATTTTGCTTGTGGCACGGGTAAACCATGCCAATAGCAATAGCACTCCAAATTGCGACGCCTATTAAATTACCTCGGCCATTTCAAATGATCATCCCATGGAATATTTCCTTTCGTCGACGTTAACCATTTCATAACATGATTAACGTCGCCTAAAGAATGTAGCGTGCATATATGAATGTTTTCAAAAAGCATTTTCTCGCTAAACCAGCTGCCTCCATGGGGATCTTGATAGATCCCTGGGTTAGTCAACACTCATTCAACATTACTACGCATTACCGCTAAATGTTCAACAACAGCTGATGTTGACGCTTTGGCCTTACCCTTTTTTTTGCGACGTGATGCTTCATACTTGTTCATCCAGTTGAGAGGTAATCATATCGCACTACCTCTTTAGGTGGTGACCAATTATGATATGGAAGCTTCTACCCGGACAGAGTTTTCTTGGGAACATGGGTTAAGAAGGGTGAATCTTCGCCAGGCATGTACTCATAGTTATGCATTATGAGGTTTATGATATAAGGAAGTATAACTCGATTTGTGGAGGAATACACAACTGAAGCCATGAATATTTATAGGTCATGTAATCATTATCGATTAGTGTGCCATGTAATCATTATCGATTAGTGTGCCATGACATCTTATTTTAATCGCTTATCAATTAGTGTGCCATGTAATCATTATCGTTCTAGTGTGTTATCAATTATTGTGCCATCGGTTTGTGTGCCATCAATATAATAAGATGAATACAATACAATTAAATTGTCTGCTGCAAATGAATTCATAATAATAAATTGAATACAATATAATAAAATCAATACAAAATGAATAAAAAAAATACAATCAAGATGGCCCCTGCCCAAAGTCATAATCCTGTCCCAAATCAACGTGCGGCCCCAACAGCGGATCCTCGCCAATATGGTTGCCCCAACTCGGTTGCATTTGATATCCCGCGTATGGGTGAGATGGTTAAGGTACGTAAACATCCTTACGGGTATAGCTCAGACCACTAACGGTATGACCAGTACCACGCACATTACAGGCGGTAAGTTATCGCTCGAGTTCCTCAATCTTATCCTCACGCTCTCGAGTCTCAGTAAGGAGTAAATGATGGAGACCAAAAATATTATCTGCTGCATCGATGAATAAAGAACGCCATTCTAATTGTGACAACACATGCGCTGGGGGAGCGTTCCTTGGGAACTCAGGTCGCGGCACACTTCTTTCGTATGAAGCACCCTGCGGAAGGACGACGTCTACCGTCCAACTCTGTCTAGGCGCATGTATTTGTGTAGGGCCAGCCGATGCAAACTGTGTATGATACTCAAACGGCTAGTTAATTGGAGCTGGCGCCCGTGGGATGCGCAATGTTGATGGTGCCACTGTCCCAACCCCAATCAAATCAACGTTAACATAGAGTGCCATCGTCGAAAGTAAGGATCCCTGCGCAGCTTCTTTCCAGTATGTATCATACTCTTCTTGGGTCACAAATGATGTATGCGCATTTGCAAGAGGCCAATTCTAGGCAAGGGCGGCTTGGTATTCAGATTGTGGGATTGAGCTCAAATTTTGGGGAGGGTTGTCTTCTATAAAAATTTGGCTTGTCAATTATCGAAACCCCAGGTCGCCCAAGTACCAAAATCCCTTGAATAAGGGATCCCAAAAAATCATACGCAACCCAGAAAATGATGTGCATATGTAATGAAATTGTTATGTCGGTACATCGACGTCTCGTACGGATGCCATATGATGGATTCAGGGGACCTCATCTCAAGCTGATGTTGGCTGCCCGATATATTAAACCGTTGCGCGCCCTTTGCGGGGGCTCCTGTTTGACTTTGACCAACGAAATATTCGGGGCCGTACATCTACTGTCGGATCAACGATAATCGAACATGCGGTCGCCATATACTCGTGATGGAAGTACTGCAAAATATGTAGATAAATTAAATTGATTAAAATACATGTACATTCATTATAACTAAATATTTAATGCATAAACGTTTAAATAACAATATTATAAATTGTACCTCTATTAATTGCCACATACACTCGACACTAGTTAACGACCGTCAGCTTGCTTTGTCCATTGACCATATTATACGGGCATAAATTGCCGAACCCCAATCGTAGGTGCCAATCGCCGTAACATCCTCCAAATAATGTAAATACCCGAGGTTCGCCGTTGAATTGGCATTTGGAAAGAATAGACTTCCAATTACATAAAGCCAAAATGCTCGAGCTATGAGTGGCATCATGTAATCGGGAAGGTTCGGTTGATTCAAAAAATTGACAATGTATTTCTTAAGGTCGGCAACTGGAATTCACGCGCCCGAAAATCGTTCTATATGAATTTGGGGAAAAAAATCGTTCACGGTATTTTGAAAATTTGTGTATTTTTCTATCGGCAAATTTAGAATGGGTAACCCTTGCCCAATCAGGATTCCTGTACAAAGATTAACAATACACGTCATATATATAAATAATATGAAAATTATTTGTACACCTTCAAATTATTTAAATTTAATATAAATAAAATTAAATAATGGATTTAATACGAAATAAATAATACCGGAAAGCATCGTGAAGTCCATAAGCATGAACGCAATTTCAACAAATGACAGTTGGAAGGTATGCGTCGTGTCCTACCAACGTTCGATCATCGCCGTCACAATGTACTGGTCGGAATTTGGCATCACCCTTGAAATTATATTGGACATTACACCGGCACCGTGGATAAATTCTTTTATCGTCGGTTTATTCTCTCCAATCAATTTATATAGTTTCATTGGCCCGCCCAATTACCCTAAAATTCATATTTATTGCCATTTATAATGGGCGTCTATCCATCGGACGCGTGTGTATCCCCATTGAAAATATGGGCGTAATGCTTGTACACGGGATCAACAGGTTCACTCGTCGGAGGTTGAGTAGGATTTACCGTTGACATGGATCCGTGCTTCTTGCTTTTGCCGATATTTTAGATATTTTTTCCATCCATAATGTATAAATAAAAAAATTATACTTGTTGATATGGAATTGAGGTGCTGAATTTTGGGGTAAAATATATGTTGGATGGAGGAAGAAGAAGCATTAGAGTTATGGCAGTAGAGAGGTGGAGTTAGGCAGTAGAGAGGTAGAGATGAAGGTCTGTCTAAGATGATTTATTTATTGACGATGCATTAGAGTTAGACGTTACTAGCCGTTGGAACTTCCTACGAACTTCTGAAGTTTGTAGGAATTGCTATGAACAACATAAGTTCGTATCAATTCCTACGAACTTCAGAAGTTCGTAGGAAGCTCCACCACTGTTAGCCAGCCAACCGGGCGAAAGGTAAACTGTCCATCTGTTTTGTATTATGCCTTTCGCGGAGGGATCACCATTGTACATGCTCTAACAAACTAATGATAAGGTATATAACCATTACACCATGTCATTATGCTGACATGGTGTACAAATCAATGAGAGCACTTGCATTTATAACCATAACTAAAAACCCATTAAATATTAGAGGAGTGTGTTCGGGAACTACAAATGACTTGAAATTGAAATTGAATTTTTTTTGTTTAAAGTTTTTGAAAGTTGAATTGAATATTTCCAAGTTTCAATTCCATAACATGGAATTGAGGTTCGAAACGCACTCTAAATGTTCCACTCATCCAAGGATCTCATAATTAATGCTGAAAACTTTCATTTGCCAGATCACTCTCTCTTCGGTCTGCCTATATCTCAATGCCTCATTAATACTTGATTCAATATTAACATTTCACATCTTTTAATTACTATTTGGTTTTAACAACCTTAATTAGTTTCTAGTATATGCTATAATACCGAATATCCTAATGCAATCTATAAAGTATCATTAAAATTTTGAAGTGTCACAAAAAATCATAAAAAATGTCATTATATATTATTTTGGAGCGTTAGAATACTCATTTTTAGTACATTTGTCCACACCCTATGTAATAATATTATTAGGGTGTAATATTTACAAACACTATGGGCCCGTTTTACAACCCAATTTCAAGGCTTGGAATTGGAATTGGAAGGTCAATTTCAATTCCGTGGAATTAAAATTGGTGTTCCAATTCCATTTCCACGACTTGCCAAACGAACCTTATATGTAATTTTATTTTATGGTAAAGTGAATACAATTGTGAGAAATAAATTATTATTTTAATTAGTTATTAAATTTGTTCGGTTACTTTCAGTTGTATATATTTATCAAATGGCGCAACTTCAATTTCCTTGTAAGATTAAATGCTTTTGTTATTAAATGTTAGCGCTTTGGAAAAACTCAGACAATACTTATAGGGTTACATAAATTCCCTCACCCCACCCCCACCCCCACGCAACGCCCAAACACTCTCCCCCCTCCCCCCCCCCCCCCAAAAAAAAAATAAAAAAATAAACAATTATCTTGGTTTTCACTTCATTACAAAACTTTTATTTTTCGAATTAACCCACTAAACTTTCAAAATGGTTTCAAGTGACCCCTTACACTAGGGCTGTGTTTTTTTTCCGAACATTCCGATTTTTCCGATGTCCGATCCGATATTTTCCGATTTTGGAACATATATAAGGTTTTCGATTTCCGATTTTCCGATTTCCGATTTTTCCGAATTAAATTGGATAGGAAATTGGAACTATGTTTTAAATTCCGATTTTTCGATTTTTCCGATATAATTTCCGAATCTTTTTTCCGATTAATATTCCGAATATATCTTCCGATTAATATTTCGAATATTTTTTCCGAATATTTTCTATATATATTTTTTTACCTTATAAGTTATATCCTTATGTAATAAGAATGTGTACAATTTAGATTTCCTTTATTTTTTACCTTACCCCATATATTTATATATGCCGTTAGTAGAGAGCAACTAGGGTTGTATGATATTCTTATTAAAATATCTCTCACATCTCTCTCTCTCTCTCTCTCTCTCTCGTCTCGCCCATTTCTCCTCGGCGGTGCATATCTCTCACCTCTCTCTCTCGACCCAATCTCTATACGGTCGTCCAACCCCTTTCTTCTACTTTCGGCGACGCATATTTGTTTACATCGTCCGACCCTTATAGTCTCGAACATAGGTTAGCCTTTTCTAGTTTATTTTTATCTGTTTATTTTTTTTATTTCTACTTATTTACAGATCTGTTTACATCGGTTTATAGGCTCTGTTTACATCTTGTTTACTTCTGTTTATAAGATCGGTTTACATCTTATTTACATTTGTTTACATCTTTTTTATTTCATCTAATATATCTGTTGGGATCGATTTATAGGTTTAATAGGTTTGTTATATTGATCGGTTTATAGGTTTACAGATTTGTTTACATCGGTTTTTTATATTGATGGCTGCGGCAGAACAGAAAAAAACTAATTTCTAATTTCTCATACTGTCTTCATGCGGCAGAACATAAAAAAATACCATATTTCTAATTTCCGAATTTTTCCGATTTTTTTCCAATTTTCCGATATTTCCGAATTCGGAAACTTTTTTGATTTTCCGAAAAAATTGGAACAAATATTTTATTTCCGAAAAAATTGGAATTTTTTCCGAAAGGTCATTTTCCGATCCGATCCGGCCGAAACACAGCCCTACCTTACACCCTTAACTTTTTTGACGAAATTATGGTGAGCCATGCACATGAGGATATTTTTGATAATTCCAATACAAAGGTTTAACAGTTCAATGATATTTACAAAATCTAAATTTTTTAGAAAACACATATTAAAACTTTGAATAATATTGAAAAAACTTTTCAAAAATATGGATATACTAGAAAAACATTTTACATGTTTGAATAATATGGAAAAAAATTAAATTTGGAAAAAACAGAAAAATATTTCCATCAATATATGTAACTAAATTATTACAACCTGAGTTTTTCTAAAGTGATGACATATAAAAACAAAAGAATTTAATCGTAAAAGGAAATAGAAGGTACACCATTTGATAAATATATGTAACTGAAAGTAACCAAACAAATTAAATAACTAATTAAAATGATAATTTGTTTCTCAAAATTTGATTCACTTTAACATAAAATAAAATTACATATAGAGTTTACACCCTAATAGTATTATTATATAGGGTATGGAAAAATGTACTAAAAACGAGTACTCTAGCACTAAAAATAAATAAATATATAATGACATTTTTAAGGATATTTTTTAGATTGCATTAATATATTATATATTATAAAATATACTAAAAATTAATTAAGGTTGTTAAAATCAAGGAAAATGTTAGCATGTGTCCTCAGGGGACATGTTTTGAGCATCAAAATAGTAACTTTCAAGCTCCAAATGAGTATTTGTGCCCTATTAATATATGTCAGAACTCTGTCCTTATTATTTTTGAATTCTAAATATATGTCAGAACTTTCAACCTGAGCACATATTATCAAAGCCCTAAAACCAAATAGCAATTAAAAGATGAGAAATGATAATATTAAATCCGAGGCATTAAGAATTAGGCAGAGATTAGAGAAAGTGATCCGACAAATGAAAGTTTACAGCGTTAATTATGAGATACTTGGATGATGGAACATTTATAGCATCTCATGGTATTTGGTTATGGCTATAAACTTGAGTGTTCTCACTAGTTTATTACACCATGTCAGTATCATAATGACATGGTGTAATGGTTATAATCAATTATTTCTCAGAGGTGAGGATAAGAGATTGAACTCTCAACTAGTTCCATTTGTTCTGACAATTGTATTGTGATTCATATTTGGTCGCTGACAATTGTCCCGAGAACAGAGAAAATGCTAGTGAGAACTTAATAAGTTAAAAAAAAATAGGGCTCATGTAAAAAAGATCTTCATACAACATGTTTTTACTTAAAAAAACTCACCTCTAGCCCATTTTCTTGCAATTATCCTTAACAAGGATCATTTGGTGGGCACGTTCCTCTCTTGGTTGGTTTGGTCTAATCGAAGTCAACTGACTCACATAGAATACAAGGTGAGTTTTCACCTAGCTGATCGCTAGAGTTAAAATGACTTTTGGCATCACTAGAAGGATCAAAACCACATTCGTAGCTTTACATCAAAACTGGATAATTGTCACGGTAAAAAATCTTGACAAGACACCCTTGTTTTGGGGTGACAAAAATAATTATCACGAACGTGTCATAGTCAAAGTCCGTGACACGTTTTTTCTTATCACAAACTTTGACTGTGACAAAGAAAAACTTGTCATGATCCGTAACAAGTTTTTCTTTGTCATGGACTTATCACGGTCAAAGTTCGTGACAATACTGGGTACATTTGATCATCAGTCTATTTTAACATGTTACACAACCTGTTACAGCAAATATCACTACACTAAAAATAGTAATTTGACACACCTTGATATTAAAAATCTGGCACAACTTTAAACTGTGCCAATTTCTGGCATGGTTTAATGACTATCTGGCACACTTTAAAACTGTGTCAAAATTTGGCACTGTTTAAAAGTGTGCCAAAATTGAGCACACTTAACTAAAATATAAGTATCCTAAAAAATATAAGCGGGAGTCTTCCCTCCCGTTGAAAACCCTAAAACCTCTATCCTCTCTCCCACTGTGTTCTCTCAACCCTCACATCTCTCATAATCGACCTCCCTATCTCTCACAAAAAGAAAGGGTTTTTATCTTTATCAGCCATCCCTACTTTCTCCTTCAACCACAACTGACATCCACCCGATGCCAAACTACACCACCGTCTGTTTTCATCTCCTGCGCTGCTGACCAGCCCAGGCGCCGATCTTCACCCACCACAGCTACTTATATGTCTCTTCAATTAATATTATCCAAATATTATATTATGTTATTATTGTATTAATACCAAATCGACTGGTTTAAGAAAGAAAAAGAAGAGAGTATCCAGATTTGGCTTTAAGGTTGTTCTTAATATTTAATATTTGGCTTGAATTCCAAATTAAGGGTTGTTCCTATTATTTTCTGAATATTGTCGCTCTTTATGTTTCTTAAACCAAATCCATTGAGTTAAGAAAGAAAAATTAAGGGTTATTGCAGATCTCTCAAGCATTATATGGTGTAGCGAAAATGGATAAAAAATAAAGAGACAATTTCTCGTTCTTACGTTATTAAAAAGGAGTCTTAAAAAATATGCTTGGTTCAAATTTCTTCTTAATGTACAATTGGTTTTAAAATTTCTGCTACCATTTCCTTTTTTTTTTTTTTTTTTTTTTTTATATTTGAAGGTTATTTCCATAAGGTGTTCATACTAGAGATGTGAGAATTTCAGTGTTAGGCCACTCGACCACGGGGTCCGACTTTATGGTATCGTTGACTCTTGCCACAGTGGAACTGTTCTTGATTTGTCACATATTTATGGCATAAAAGAGTGTCACATTTCAATCTTGAATTTAGTCTTGATTTATCAGCATTCTTACATTTCCTTATGAATAGACTGTCAAAAAAGGGGAGAGGGGGAAGTCCTATAACTTGGATTTGTCCATTATTCTTCATGATGATTCACATACAAGTAGTTAGTCTAATGTAGGCTTTTACACCATTTTTTCCAACTTGACAAAAAAGGCATTGAACTGATTACAATTCCATAGCATATATGCTGGAATACTCCACTACATACATCTCAATTTATATCCTTTATTTGGGTTCTAACATGAAGAAATAGGTGGATAATCACACTCTGTCGGGAGTTGATAAGTGAATACGTAGTGGACCAACAAAAACTACAAGTGATTCCCATTAAAACAAAGAACAAAGGGTATTAGTAGAGGCACAATATTTGTGCTTTAAATCAAGTTTCTTTTGCCTCTTTGAGAGATTGGGAGAGGGATGGAAAAGATAATAGGGTTGAAGCACCTATTCATGAAAGTTTTTTTTTTGTACAACATATCATCATTCATGGTGATTCCGGCGATAACCAACATTACAATGCCAACAATTTGTCCCAGAGAAGATGAATGTTCCCTAGCCATTTATCTCACCAGAGCTCCACAAGCTGTAAGTGTGTACAAATTATGTAAACTCCATCAATTCATCTCATTTCTCTCATTTTCTACGAAATTATGTTTTGAAAGCAAAAGATGAACGAACCTTATTGTATTTATATGAAATTTTAGGCCATAATTGCATGTAACATAACATAATTCACAAACTATTCCTACCTTAATTTATATTTTTTTTCATACTATAGAGAAATGATGGAGACAATAGAGTGTGTATTAATCACAAAATGGTTAGACGTGTCACATTTGGGAATGGTCTTACCATTTTCAGTTCCATATAGGGTTGTAATTATAATACATTTTTCATATTCTTAGCTCGGGGAGATGTATCTAGGTCAATTACTCTTCAATTCGGGTCCTTGGGCCATGGTTTCATGAATGGAATGCAGGTACTTTACACTCTTTGGTACACTTAATGCTTACATATATTTTTTCTATGTACTCCAGTGCACTTAATGCATATAAACGGACCCTGACTTAATGATACCAATTTTGGATCTGGAGAATCACAATCTGCACAAAACCTATTTTCAAATTTATATGAGAAACTCTTCAGCCATTCTTGTGCACTGGATGAAGATGTGTGTCCTTTATTTTTGTGGCGACTCCCATTTGTTGGGGGTGTACGAACGTAAAAGGTCATAAAGCTCAGCTAGTGATTTGTATTAAAAAATCTCAGCTTCTAGGAAATGTAGATTGGTACTGATTAGCATACTCTTATTAGTTTCTGTTAGGAAATAAATTATACTCAAGTGTCACACCTTGCTAGCTTGCTAAACACCAATATAGATTGGGATGAAATGTTGTTGATGTGTTTGAAATGATTGGAACAAATATTGCACCGAAGTTTGTGGTTAGTCATCTAACACCATTTTTATTCAAGTTCCAATTTTTGATTGTCATGATACGTTAGCCTCTTACTTTAATTTCCCGTGTTTACATTACACCAAAAGGCTTATTTTGTAACGGATTTTTTTTCCTATTTGCAATGGATTATGTCCGTCATAAATTTGTAACGACCAAAAGCCATTACAAATAAAATAAAACCGTTACAATATATTGACAACCGTTGCAAAATTCATTAACTGAAAAAAGAAAAAAAATAGAGACGAG
Source organism: Sambucus nigra (assembly GCA_949130495.1). Taxonomy (NCBI): domain Eukaryota; kingdom Viridiplantae; phylum Streptophyta; class Magnoliopsida; order Dipsacales; family Adoxaceae; genus Sambucus; species Sambucus nigra. The sequence goes on from OX422208.1 coordinate 594,641,892, forward strand.
TGGGATTATTCCCCCATCTACTAAACTAACTTTACCCCTCTCAATCAAACCCACTCCCCCTCTATCTCTACCTCCCAAACTGACTCTGACGGAAGCCGGTGACCTTTGTCCCTCTTCCTAGCGGTGACCTCTGTATGTCTCCCCGACGATATTCATATATATATATATATATGATTATTGATTATATATATTTATATACACATAATACATATATATTCTCATTTTTTATTACCTTCTGAGACCTTAATTTTTGTTGTAGTGTGTTAAATTAGGGGTATTTACATTACTGGAAGTAGTTTGATTGGTATTGCAATCAAAAAGCTCCATGTATCACTTATAAAAATCTCATTAGGTAACCTTTTTAATTCATATTTCATAATATGATCCCTTTTTTAATCTCGATTCTCAAATATGCTCTTTGACACACACACACACACACACACACACACACACACACATATACACATATATACACGTCGGGTAATTATATTTATTACTAATTTTAACCATGATATACTTATATTTATAATATTTAATTTTGAGATCTTATCTTTGTTAAAGTAACAACCCATAAGCAAATAGAGTAATTTTGAGTTTAAGTATGGTTTATATGTTTCTCAGATTACTTGTTTTTGTTGGTGTTATATATAGATTGGTTTTGGGCTTATCTGGTTTTCTGTTAATGGTTTGGTATAGATATATAGGTGGTGGCTTGGCTAGTTACTCAATTAGGGATTATTTGTTAATTAATTTGGTGTCATTTTAAGTTTTGAGTATATTTCTCTTTAATTGTTCATATATTCAGTTTATATGGCATGATGGTTTAGTACTCATTGCTTAAGTTTATCTTAGAGAGTGTATTTGTTATTTGGGTTTATTGTTCAAGTTGGCATCCTTTCTAGTTAAATGGCTCCTTTTTTCATGTTAATGTGTTAATGACTTTGTTGATTTATATAATTTGAGTAATGCATGTGTTTGTGTGACACACTTGTTTTATTTTACATCTTGTGATTGGATACCTTTTCCTACAAAAAAATTCTTTCAAATTATAAATGTGTGCAGAACTTTACTCATACAATGTGTTTATTGGTTTAGGTTCCCCTGCTTGGTAGCGCGTTTTGTGCTTGCACTTGGCATTTTTTTTCAAGAAAAGTTAGTGAATCATGCAGAAAAAGCATTTTTATGTTTGAGTTTGCTATTAATATGGAGGTTTTAATGATAGTCACTTTCTTATTTCTTATTTTTTTTCAAGATCACTACAGGTTTTGTGTATCACTAAAGTATTTGGTTTTCATATGTACCTAATTTTCTTTCTTAGTCCAAACGAGACAAATATTTGAATGTAGTTTTCTGATTAGACTACTAAAAAATAGGCTCAAAGATAATGCTATTGATAGGTTTTTAGCGAGGAATAATAATACTCTTCAGTATGTTCTATCTTTTGACTTTTCTTATTATTTATATATGCAACATAAAGGACCATAGTCTTTTACTGTTGGGCTCTTTGTTATAACTTTTCAGATTTTACTCTTTAGTTCTAGGAAAAAAACATAATTTATGTGCGAGCGACGTGTGTGTGTGTGTGTTGGGGGAAGGAGACTTGAGGGTCTAACATACTTTAAGGTCTTATGTATAAAAAATTAATTGGTTCATATAAATTGATTGCTGGTTTAAAGAGAGCTTGTTGTATTATTTGAAATAGTTTAATTCTAGAATAATTGTTGGTCATTAGAAATTTTATTTTTTTTGAGAAAATTTTTCATTTGGTAGTTTTTACTATACTAGTTGGTCTACATGTGTGTTGCACGTGTCATGTAATGTATAAAAAATAAGGAATATTTTTTTTGGAAAGATATCCATATTTGCCCCCTTGGGCTTATTGTCTTTAGCAAATTTTAAAATAATAAATGAAAATAAAAAGTTACTTTAAAAAGCTAAATAACCCTTGAATTAAAAACCCTTAAATTAGAACCGGTTGATTCAAAACTTGTATAACGTAGGGAGATGATTTGATTTTGATAGGTAGAGAAAAACCCGAGACGGTGGCTGAGTTTTGGTTGCCGGCACTGATTAAGAGAGAATACACTAATAAAGTGAATGACTATGGTGAACATGTTCTTGGCTATTCGTGGTGGCATTGAGTGAGCAACCCTACTTTTGTACCTCAGTGGTTCCATATCTAGGATTGTTCAAACTCTAGAGGGTCACCATTGTGGTGGTGTTTGGTCTCGATTATCTTATACTCATGGAAGCGATCGTATTTGTGGCTGTGATGGTATCCTTTAGTGTTCACCTCCGCCGTTGTTGAGAGAGCATATAGATAGTGACCTTTGTGTGTCATAAATTGACGGTCCGAGGGCAATTTCGATTGGATATAGGTAGATAGATTGAGAGTTTGTGGAACTTGGAAGCTTCTCATAATACCTTGGAGTACTTTTATGCTCCTCCCTTTTGTCTTTCTCATATTGTGCTATGAGGGTGAAGAAAGCATCTTAGTACCTCATAAATTGGTTTATATGAACTTGACGAAATAAAAAATAAAATTCAATGGATATAGTGCTCTACATACTTAGAAGTAGAAACACTTTTCCATGAATTTGGACATGCTCTTCATTCATTGCTTTCAAGAACGGTATTCTGTTCATTCAACAAATCAAATGGAATAATCCTTTTTTTCATTGTCGTAAAAAATTGTAATTATTTTTGCAGGATTTCCAACATTTTTCAAGTACACGCGTGGTTTTTGATCTAGCTGAAACACCATCAAACCTCTTTGAGTGAGTAGAATGCTGTAATATTAATTTCCACTTCTAGTTATGGGAATTATCTGCATTAATGTACAAAATATATTATCTAATTCTTGGATTTTATGCTTAAAAGTTTTTTGTGCTTGCCTTATGTCCTCATGCATCCACAAGATAAATTTTTGTGCATATGTTATCAAGTAGCTTAATCAAAAGCAAAAATTTTAGGATCAATAAGGAAATAATACCAGTAAGATAATAAAAAAAAGGACAAGCATAGAACATGTGTAGAACCCCATCAATTCCTATTGTTTATGAATAATTTGTTTAAAGTTAATAGTGTTCCACTTGATTTCTTGACCAACCCCTTATTGGTCAATCATTTAAATAATTCTTCAAAAACTCATAACAGAGTTTAAATTGTTTGCCCAAGAAATATATATGTGAAATTTTGTTTCCTAGAAAAAAAAAATATGCATATGTATGTATATATATAGAGAGATGTAAACGCAGTGGAATATTTACACACACAAGAGGTGATATAACTCTCACTCATTCTCATATATTAATAATAATTGCGTGATACAAAATGAGAGGATACATACGCAGGGTATATCTATAACCCCAAATACTTGGTGGACTAGCTAAGCATGATGTCATTGTCATGGTCTTAGTGACATAAGCCATGACATAGACCTAACTAGCCTACTCTACAACATTCTAAAAGAATGTTCATTAATTCTACTAATAATAAATCAATTAAAGAAAATAATAAATACAATTAAAAATATCTTTCACCCTTGGCTTGATTTTACCCGTGTGCCGTGTACCTGTACCCTGCACACATGAGAGAGAGCGAGAGAGAGAGAGGGATGTCGTAATTATCAAGCAGGGGGATATTCCTGATTGATCAAGTCTACAACTATTAGTATTTTTGTAGTGATTTAAGCGATTTACTATATTTAGGGTCTTGATAAGAAAGTCTTCCCTTCTTATCATACTTTCTGAAACAATGAATATAATGATTTAAAGATTTAGAGATTTTCTTTATTCTGTTTTGCGTGTATACATCAAATGAACCTTAACGAACCAAATATTGATTTTTTAGTTTTTTATTACCAAGTACTATGCATGTGATTATCGGGTCTTGAAGACGTTTGCTAGACACTATTCAGTCGGTGATGTAATACCCGAGAAATTGGTAGAATCAATGCAAGGAGCCCAAAGGATGTTCGCTGCAACTGAGTTACAATGCTAGGTTTATTTTTGAGGCCTTGAATCAATTGACAATAATATTTTTAAGCATTTATATATAGATTTGATTATAAAGAGAGAAAAAATAGTGATCTTTGACAAATGATCGATGGCTTCTTGTCTTTCGTCAGATTTTTTATGCACTAATTGACCAAACGCTTTACTGGGAAAAACCATTCTCACCAAGAGATACAGATTCAGTTATGGCGGACTTGAAAATACAACATACTAGTTGGAAGCATGCAGAGGTTACACATTGGCACACTAGATTTAGTCACCTTCTAAATTACGGTGCAGGTATATTTATAATAAAAGAATTACTATGTAAATTTTGCAAGAAATTTGGCCTAGTAATAATTAATGTAAAAAATCCCCTGAGCTATACAATTTGTTCCAAAGACTCCTTCTGTGGAATTTTTGGCGATGCTTTTTTACCTAAACAAGGGGTCTTTTCAACATTGCAATGTTCACAGGATTTTTTGTAATTTGAGACGTTACTTTTTCCCTTTTGTTTTTACCCTTCTTATAAAGATGTTTTGCATTTATTATCACATTCATGGTGATGTATTTTCATGACCAGGATTCTACTAAATAGTATGGGCTGGCCATGGGGCCCTAGGCAAACCCTCAAAAAGCTCTCTTTTCATATTTATAGATGATTTTTTTTACCGAATGACAATATTTAGGCAAAATGAGACAATGGAGGATGTCGGGCGGGATTTGTTCCCCCAATTCCCAAACCTTTCCCCCCAATACCTGTCCCACTTCCTCTCCGCCTCTCCTCGCCGACCTACCCCTATCCCCTCGCAGTTATCTCATATATAAACTAAGCAAAACTCTAATCCGTGAGGTTACTTGTCTCGTCTTTTGCAATTTTCTTCGTCATAAATCTAACTAGTAATGTAAATGGTTATAAGTTCTGAAATTGTTCCTCTACTTTTTTGATTGCGTGAAGTTCCATTAATTCCAAATTTTAGGGAGAGCGCTCCCTTCAGAGACAGATGAATACTCCCAAATCTATCGTATGAAGCTTTAGGTCACTAATGAGCTTCGTGCCAAATCCAAATTTTGGTACCCCATTTTATATGTATTTTTTTATTATCTATCTAATTAATCTTATTAATTGGTGGTGTTGATATAATCTTATGAAATTTAGGTGGTTTTTGTTGATCATGTACTTTTTAAGGAAGCTTAAGAAGGTGAAGAAGAGCATTGGTGAGATACTTTCCATTAATGAGGTATATTATAATATTATATCACTTGATATTGATACATGTTTGGGATGTCTCTAAATTGCTTCGTAGTTATGAAATAAAAAAAATTCAATTTTTATGTTATATATTCAACTAACTATGCCAAATAATATATTTCCCTTTTGCTTTCCCAAAATCTTAATTTGAAACGTACCCAAGAGGTTTTTAGCTTTTCTAACCAATACCCTTAATTGGGCCCCTTTCCTTTAACTACATGATGTTCTTAGCCCACTAGGTTTCCTATACTCCTAATACACTTTTAAAATTAATTTCAATGTGATAAGCTGATTCTTTTCTTTTTGACCAAATTGTAGGATTTGTCGTTCAACGGTTGAGCTAATGACTCATAACTTTTAAGTGTGGTTGTCATATTTTTTAGATTTTATAATGTTGTGTATATTGAATAGACATTTTTTGAAGAAATGTATGTGATGATCATAGCATTACCCTAACTTTTTTGCATAATTGTTTCTCATATTTGATGTGATTATCTTAATAAATAGTTTCATGAATTCAAGGACATTAAATTCTTTTAAATGTTGTGGCCATGTAGTTACTTTGACAACTATGTGTAAAGTTGAAACCTGCCTCATGGATTGTTGATCTGCTAAGGTTCATGAATATGTGCATCAATAGTTTTTAGTTGTTGGCAATTCTTGAATTACATGGTGATGAATTTCATACTTTTGCAGATCAGTTTATTATCCACTAGAGTTGACATCTATTATAATATTTATATATTCTTATGTTCTTAAGTTTTTAGTGTGTGTGTATGCGCATACTCTATGCGTTTCTACACATGTTATTTTCTATCTTAATTGGCATTTGCTCATGGAAATTTTGAGGTTTAAAAACTTTTGTGGCCTAACAATGTTTAGATCTAATACTGTATTGCTCATGGAGATGCATTATGAATATTATTGATAAAATTATAGAGAACTCCGGAGAATGGGAATATTCAGAATGGGGAAACAACGCTTGCACCAGTAAGAAGACAAACTATCATTCTTATAATTGAGAAACAGACTAAAATCAGAACTTGCATGACATTATTTGGGTTTTTAAGAAATGGAAATTTCTTATGGTTTGTTACATATAATAGGAAACGACTATTGCTGTATCACATCCACGGGAGCCTGAATTTGAGGAAAAACCTCAAAAATCTCTCAACGAAAAGCAGCAAGTAAGTGGCTGTAGGCATTGGTGAAGCAAAGTTGTCCCACTAACATGTGACTGCAATTTATTTGATATTATATTTTCAATTGGAATTTAGTTATTTTTAATAATTTGTCTTGAATGATGTTTGATGCAATCTACTTTTCCTTAAACAGGAGAACCAGGATATGCTCATCAAGTGTATTACGCAAGATTTAGAGTTTTCTGGAGGCAAACCAATTGCCGCTTGTGTTATATACATATGTCTTCTTCACTAGAGGCTATTTGAAGTTGAAAGAACTAGTGTATTTGACCGTATAATTCATAACATAGCTTCAGCCATTGAGGTAAATCATAGCTTTTGGCATATCTTGATATGCTTTTCAACCAAATGCAATATGACCATTGTGAAGCACTTTTGGACATCCCTCCATTGAATTATATGTTATGTTTAATTGGATTTTTATGCATATTGAAGGTCCAAGATAATATAGATATATTAGCCTACTGGCTATGTAATACATCCACGTTGTTGATTGTTCTTCAACACACACTCAAAGCAAGTGGAGCAGCTAGTTTGACTCCACAACGTCGAAGATCATCGACTTCTCTTTTTGGAAGGATGTCCCAAGTATGAGCAATAAACAAATCATATTTTACCAGCTATTCCTGGAAAATTACAATGCATGCTCTTTTTTTACCCAATATGTAATTTTTCAAATTTGTAATGTAGGGAATACGGGCATCTGCTCAGAGTGTTGGGCTCTCATTTCTTAACGGTCGTGTGCTTGGTAGTAGACTGGACAATTTACGTCGAGTGGAGGCTAAGTACCAAGCTTTGTTATTTAAATAGCAACTCATGGCCTTCCTTGAGAAAATATATATGGAATGATGAGGGGTAATCTAAATAAAGAGATTTCTCCATTGCTTAGATTAGGCATCCAGGTAAAAACTGATCATTTTACCATGCATGTTGTGATTGTTATAGTTTTATAAATAAATTGAAAAAATATTGTTATGATTATACTTTATTGAGCAGTTCTCAATATTATACTTCTTTTACATGACATACCAACATGGAACATCCATAAATTTTCAAATTTTGTTGGAAAATCCAAGCTTCAGTTGTGTAGTTTTATTTAAGCAACTCAACTTGCAGATAATAATGTGAATGAAAAAATGTAGTTAAAGCTAGAATCTTATTTCTTTTAAGGCCCGAAATAATTTTGGCTAAGAAAAATAGGTCTTGGCCCTCTCAAAATTCTTTCCTGCTGGTCCACATAAAGTTCCAAAATATACATTTTTTGCCACTTTCATCTTTTTATTTATTAAGATTTATATCCAGGCACCTAGGACATCTGGTGCAAGTTTAGTGAAAGGGTGTTCCCAAGCTAACGGCATTACTCAACAAGCTCTGATTGCTCATTGGCAGAAGATTGTGAAAATCCTAGACAGTAACCTGAAGACTATGAAAGAAAACTATGTGAGTTTGAAGTTCATGTATAATGGCGACAGAGAGATTTAAAAAAAATAAATAATGAAATATATTCCCCCCCCATTTTTTGTGGCTCTACAGGTCCCTCCGTTCTTGGTTCGTAAAGTGTTCACTCAGATATTTTCATTTATAAACGTTCAGTTATTTGCAGGGGTTGTTCGTTCACTGAGCGATAGTAAGAATTTTCCTCCCAGGGCATCTATCAAAGACTTAGTTATTTCCTGGGGTGGGTTCATATATGACCAACTCATTGGCTTGGACGAGACATCCAAGAATAATGATCACACCTTTAGTGAAATTCCTATTCTTGCTACCCTTAGGGATGAGAGTACGAGATATGCAGATACATCAATGATTCCATCCGACATGGCCGAACAAAAGTCTAAAAATTGGGGACGGAGAGAAAATAAACCAGTTAACTACATCGACTCATGCAATCGAGGAATATGAATATATGAAATTGGCTAGATTGTTGCTGAAAAAGGAGAACTGGAAATCATTGAAGAAGAACGAGAGGCAACGATCAGTTATTTTTTCTAACAAGTTCTATATCAAGATCAATGAAGATGAGATAACAAATGACTGTCCACTTCCCGTGTATTATAAAGAAACAATGCAGGAAACTGATGAATATATTATCATTGACAACGATTTTGATACCAATGATCCTGATCAGCTTCCCCGGAGCATGCTTCATAACTAGTCTTTATACAATTCGAACTCAAGATTGATTTTCTTGGAGCTTCTCCCTATGAAACCATGTACTGATATTGATGTGGCAATTTATGGATCGGGGACTATGATGGCTGATGATGGAAGTGAATTTTGTCTTGATGTTGAATCTAGTTGCTCTTAAAATTATTTGGGAGCACCAAATGTAGAGGTATACTAATATATTTGAGTGCAATAAAGGAGTGGATGATTGAATTTGGTTCATCGATGGTTTTCATTCAATCTGAACAAATACGGCTTGGTAAGTTTCTTATATTTCCCCTCTCCCCCACGTGGTGTGTTGGTGTATATTTTCTAAGATCAATTAAATGTGATAAATGCTTATACCGTGGTGTGTATTAAGGGTTAAAAGAATTTGATTATTTCATAACAGCTGATAATAGAAACTAACCTGTTACATTTATTTCAGAGGAAATGAATTGTGGTATATGATGAAAGGTTACATGCTTTAGATACACTAACACATTATACACATTTTTAGTATGTCTATTTTTGTGGGTAGCGATTATAATAATTATATGTATACTTATATAATTTTTTTCAATGTATTTCTAGCATATCTGTATCATGATCTTTTGAATAATGTTGTATTAGCGAGTCTTGTGTCCTATCTGTATCCGTGTTTAGATTGTGATGCATGCTTATGTAGCTGTATTTCTGTTTCTTTCAGGTATAGGTTGGGAAAAGTCTCAAAACAGTACGCTCAATGGTACGATCCAATTTTGTTCTCAAACCTATTATTTTGTTTCTAACAATGTGTATTTTTGTGTTATTCTCAGGTACAAGAAAATAGAGTGTCACTGGTACTTGCAGGGGGTTGTGGACCTAAGGTACCCACCGATAACTAGCTTCCTTTTAATTGATTTTTATAAATGTAGTGTTTGTTGTTTAGTGTTGTATTAAAATCGGGAACCATATTATTAACCGACCTAAGGTACACACTGCGCTGGATGAAATAGTTCAATATCAAGAGCATAATTGAACCTGTCCATCTCTACATTTTTTTTCGATTTTTTTTATTCTTTCTATCTACCTTTTTGTTTAAATTTTTTAACTTGGGGGTTCAAACTACCAATCTGAACCATAATATTAAGAACCTTATCTTTTGGACATTTTCTTATTTTTTTTATCTATTTGTTGAACTTCACTTCATTTGTGGCAAATTCGTTTAGTAGTGTTAGATATAAAAAGAGGTTAACGCTCACTATTACTTAGTGGAGGCTCTTCGTTTTTTTAAGGTTAGTACTTGGTGTTGTGGAGGTGGTGGATTGTAGAATCTCTATATTGGTGTGGATTTTAGTTAGGTATATTGCTTCTCAGATTTTTGATATTTTGAGGGAAAAAAGATTCATTTTCCCATTTCAATCTTTTTAATTGGCGGCAATAGTAGTATGCATAAATTCATATGATGAACAACCATATGTTGTTTTGATACATGACCACTAATTTTATTATTTATAATTTTGATTTGAAATAATGTGCCATTTTAATTTCTTGTGTGTCTTTGAATTAAAACAAATTCCATATAATTTAGTTTTTTTCAATACTAAGATTGAGTTTGTTCGACAGGTTCTTATTGGTAAATATGACGATTACTTCTCGGGAGAATGAATTCTACTTTTGAAAGAAATATCACGAAGACTAATTTTGGGAGAATATTATGTTTAGAACTTTAAAGTTGTTAGACTTCATTTTGAGTACTATTATGGTTATAAGCTAGATGGTTTATCTTGTACTACATTTTGTTTTTGAAATTTTAATGGTTATGAATAAAATAGAGTTTTAGATCAGTTTAATGTCATCGAAATATTGTCATCGAAATATAGTTTCATACATTTTGTCACGTGTGTTAATGTTCTGAGTGAAATTTGTGGGTATTGACTACGCGTAGTGCATTGCCATTTGTTGGGCATGAGTTTTAACTAGTGTATTTATATCTATTTATTTAATAGGAAATCGATATATTTTTAAAAATATATTAATATTACTAACGAAATTTAATCGTTACGAATCAAAACATTCGTTGCAAATATATGACACTCTCAATCCATTAAAATGTATTTTGTAACGGTTTGCATCCGTTACAAATTCTATACTTGTAACGGATAAACACCGTTACAATAATTTTGTTAGTAAAATAAATAACATCAATTTTCTAACGGATTTAATCCGTTACAAATATTTTTTATAACGGTTTTTGCCCATTACAATTGACCTGTTTTGGTGTAGTGTTAGTTATAAAGTCATCCAGATCTTGCCATTTCCCCCAAAAAATGTAGACCCAATTTGAGTTTCAAAGCACACATATGGCATTGCATAAGTGACTTTTAAGGTTACAGTTCTCTGATATTGTATCATTGGTTTGGTTTGTAGTTCCTAGGCACTCTGTTTGACTCTTCTACATTGATAAGATCTGCAGCTAGGAAAATACTTCTATTGACAAAGCGGTGTAATTTAGCTATGTTTAAAGTATCTGTTGACAGTCTTATTGAAAATCTGGAAACTTATCCACAGGTCTGTTGAACGTTATTTGATCTTTTTATGTTATATAGTAGGATGCATTATCTCTATATATATTTTTCAAACCTTTAGATTTTTATTTTCAATATATACATCTCTTATAATAAAATTTATGTGGATTCAATATGGAGTAGGCTTTCCAATTTTACTGTATTGATGTATTGTTGCTGTCCTAAATTTACTCACTACTTGACATTCATTCTTGTTCTCCTCATTAACATTCCAGGATGAAGGTGATGTATTTTCTGCTATCTTTAATATTGGTAGAAGTCATGGGAATTTCACCGTCAGCATGAAAAAGGATGTTTCTCAAGAGGCTAGTATGTCTTCATATTTGCAATATTGGATGTAGTGTCATAATACATATGTTTACATTGACTTCTTTCTTTATTTCTTATTTATATTTAAATGAACATAAAACATCGAGACTTTGATCTTGTTTCTCTCGTGGAAGTAAGACATTCAAACTTTTTGAGAGTATATTTTTACATGTTTATATTTATGATTACCTTTTTTCTTGCAGATTTATTGGTTTCTCACACACTAGTTAATAATATGACGATAATTTGAAAATATCTAAATTAGGCTTAAAAATAAGCCGTTTAAGGGTGAAAACCCAAATCAGACTCCAAACGGCCCCGTAAGAGGCACGAACACATCGTACGGGACCAATGTAACTTGTAGGAATTGACTGCGTAGTCGCGGGTCTCCCGGTTTGAGAATATGACGATAATTTGAATATATTTGGATTAGGCTTAAAAACAAGCCGTTTGAGGATGGAAACCCAAACCAACTCCCAAACGTCCCAGTAAGAGGCACGAACACCTCGCACGAGACCAATGTACCATGTAGGAACTGATCACGTAGTCGCAGGTCTCCCGATTTGAGAATATGACGATAATTTGAAAATATTTAGATTAGGCTTAAAAACAAGCCGTTTGAAGGTGGAAACCCAAACCATCTCCCAAACGGCCTAGTAAGAGGCACGAGCACCTCGCACGGGACCAATGTAACTTGTAGGATCTGACTGCGTAGTCGCGGGTCTCTCGGTTTGAGAATATGATGATAATTTGAAAATATCTAGATTAGGCTTAAAACCAATCCGTTTGAGGGCTAAAACCCAAATCAGCCCCCAAACAGCGCCGCAAGAGGCACGAATACCTCGCACGGGACTAATGTAACTTGTAGGAACTGGTCGCGCAGTCGCGGTTCTCCTGGTTTGAGAATATGATAATAATTTGAAAATATCTAGTTTTGGCTTAAAAACAAGCCATTTGAGGGTGAAAACCCAAACCAACCCCCAAATGGCCCCGTAAGAGGCACGAACACCTCGCACGGGACCAATGTAACTTCTATGAAATGATTGCGCAGTTGCGGGTCTCCCGGTTTGAGAATATGACGTTAATTTGAAAATATCTAAATTAGGCTTAAAAACAAACCGTTTGAGGGTGAAAGCCCAAAGTAGCCCCCAAACAGCCTCGTAAGAGGCACAAAACCTTGCATGGGACCAATGTAACTTGAAGGAACTAACCGCGTACTCGCGGGTCTCCCGATTTGAGAATATGATGATAATTTGAAAATATCTAGATTAGGCTTAAAAATAAGCCGTTTGAAATATCTCCCAAATGGCCCCGTAAGAGGTACGAACACCTCGCACGGGACCAATGTAACTTGTAGGAACTGATCGCTTAGTCACTGGTCTCTCGGTTTGAAAATATGATGATAATTTGAAAATATTTAGATTAGGCTTAAAAATAAGCCGTTTGAGGTGAAAACCCTAATCGGCACCCAAACGGCCCCATAAGAGGCACGAACACCTCACACGGGACCAATGTAACTTGTAGGAACTGACCGCGTATTAGCGGGTCTCCCAGTTTTAGAATATGATGATAATTTGAAAATATCTAGATTAGGCTTAAAAGCAAGCCGTTTGAGGGTGGAAACTCGAACCAGCACCCAAACGGCCCCGTAAGAGATACGAACACCTCGTACGGGACCAATATAACTTGTAGGAACTGACCGCATAGTCATTGCTCTCCCGGTTTGAGAATATGATGATAATTTGAAAATATATAGATTAGTCTTAAGAACAAGCCGTTTGAGGGTGAAAACCCAAATCAACCCCCAAACGGCCCCGTATGAGGCACAAACACCTCGCACGGGACCAATGTAACTTGTAGGAACTAACCGCGTAGTCACGAGTCTCCGAGTTTGAGAATATGATGATAATTTGAAAATATCTAGATTAGGCTTAAAAACAAGCCGTTTGAGGGTGAAAACCCAAACCAGTCCCCAAACGGCCCCGTTAGAGGCACGAACACCTCGTACGGGACCAAAGTAACCTATAGGAACTGATCATTTAGTCACGGGTCTCTCGATTTGAGATATGATGATAATTTGAAAATATCTATATTAGTCTTAAAAACAAGCCGTTTGCGGGTGAAAACCCAAACCAGCCCTCGAACGACCCCATTAGATGCAAGAACACATTGCACGAGACCACTGTAACTTGTACGAACTGACCGTGTAGTCGCGGGTCTCTTGGTTTGAGAATATAACGATAATTTGAAAATATCTAGATTAGGCTTAAAAACAAGCCATTTGAGGGTGAAAATAAAAACCAACCACCAAACGGCCCTGTAAGAGGCACAAACACCTCGCACGGGACCAATATAACTTGTAGGAACTGATCGCGTAGTCACGGGTCTCCCAGTTTGAGAATATGATGATAATTTGAAAATATCTAGATTAGGATTAAAAACAAGCCGTTTGAGGGTGAAACCCCAAAGTAGCCCCCAAACGGCCCCATAAGAGTCACGAAACCTTGTACGGGACCAATGTAACTTGAAGGAACTGATCGCGTAGAAGCGGGTCTCTCGATTTGCGAATATGACGATAATTTAAAAATATCTAGAGTAGGCTAAAAAACAAGCCATTTGAGGGTGAAAATCCAAAACATCTCCCAAATGTCCTCGTAAGAGGTACGAATACCTCGCACGGGACCAATGTAACTTGTAGGAACTGATCGCGTAGTCGCTGGTCCCTCGATTTGAAAATATGATGATAATTTGAAAATATTTAGATTAGGCTTAAAAACAAGCCGTTTGAGGGTGAAAACCCTAACCGGCACCCAAACGGCCCCGTAAGAGGCACAAACACCTCACACGGGACCAATGTAACTTGTAGGAACTGATCGCGTATTAGCGGGTCTCCCAGTTTTAGAATATGATGATAATTTGAAAATATCTAGATTAGTCTTAAAAATAAGTCGTTTGAGGGTGGAAACAAGAACCAGCACCCAAACGACCCAGTAAGAGGCACGATCACCTCGCACGAGACCAATGTAACTTGTTGGAACTGACTGTGTAGTCGCGGGTCTCTTAATTTGAGAATATGATGATAATTTGGAAATATATAGATTAGGCTTAAAAACAAGCCGTTTGAGGGTTAAAACCCAGATCGGCCCCCAAACGGTCCCGTAAGAGACACTAACACCTCGTACGGGACTAATGTAACTTATATGAATTGACCGCGTAGTCATGGCTCTCCCGATTTGAGAATGTGATGATAATTTAAAAATATCTAGATTAAGCTTAAAAATAAGCCGTTTGAGGGTGAAAACCCAAACCAGCCCCAATGGCCCCATAAGAAGCACGAGCACCTCGCACGGGACCAATGTAACCTGTAGGAACTGATCGCGTAGTCACGGGTCTCTCGATTTGATAATATGATGATAATTTGAAAATATCTGGATTTGGCGTAAAAATAAGCCGTTTGAGGGTGAAAACCCAAACCAGCCCCCAAATGGTCCCATAAGAGGTACGAACACCTCGCACGGGACCAATGTAACTTGTAGGAACTGACCACGTAGTCGCAGGTCTCCCGATTTGATAATATGATGATAATTTGAAAATATCTTGATTAGGCTTAAAAACAAGCCGTTTGAGGGTGAAAACCCAAACCAACCCCCGAACGGCCCCGTAGGAGGCATGAACACCTCCCACGGGACTAATGTAACTTGTAGGAACTGATCGCATAGTGACGGGTGTCCCAGTTTGAGAATATGATGTTAATTTAAAAATATCTAGATCAGACTTAAAAACAAGCCGTTTGAGGGTGAAAACCCAAACCAACCCCCAAACGGTCCCATAAGAGGCCCGAACACCTCGCACGGGACCAATGTAACTTGTAGGAATGGACCGCGTAGTCACGGGTCTCCATGTTTGAGAATATGACGATAATTTGAAAATATCTAGATTAGGCTTAAGAACAAGTCGTTTGAGGGTGAAAACCCAAACCAACCCTTAAACGGCCCCGTAAGAGGCATGAACACCTCGCTTGGGACCAATGTAACTTGTAGGAACTGACCGCATAGTCACGGGTCTCCCGGTTTGAGAATATGATGATAATTTGAAAATATCTAGATTAGGCTTAAAAACGAGCCGTTTGAGGGTAAAAATCCAAACCAGCACCCAAATGATCCCGTAAAAGGCATGAACACCTCGCACGGGACCAATGTAACTTATAGGAACTGACTGCATAGTCACGGGTCTCCCGATATGAGAATATGACGATAATTTGAAAATATCTACTTTAGGCTTAACAACAAGCCGTTTGAGGGTGAAAATCCAACCAAGTCCCAAACGACACCGTAAGAGGCACGAACACCTCGCACGGGACCAATGTCACTTGTAGGAACTGACCGCATAGTCACAAGAATTTTGATTTGTGAATACAATAATAATTTTAATTCGTATATGCAAATTTTCAGCTTTGAATAAGATTTATTTTTTTAAAATTACCCGGTTACTAATATCGTCTCCTTTTGTATCTTTTTTTTTGTAGGATAACATTTTGTCGTTAGCTTTTATCCGCGTGGAACACATGAAGTCAATGGTCTACAACAAGGGGATTATTTACTTAACGTCGTTAATATTCAGAATTCTATTTTTTTGTGTTATGGCCGTGCAGGCTTTTGTAGTTTTATTGTTAACTTTTATGGCCGTGCGGGCTTTTGTAGTTTTATTGTTATATTTTATGGCCGTACGAGCTTTTGTAGTTTTATTGTTATATTTTATGGCTGTGCGGGCTTTACATTACACAGGTATTATATTAGCAGATTTTAGTATGTCCAGAAAATAAAGGAAACTCTGCTCAATTTTTTTGGTTTGTGAACTATTATTACTTGTAATATTTTGAAGTTGGTATGTACATTAGTTTATTAACAACTTTCGAGATTCGCAATTTGTGAATTTTCTTGTTTTCAAATAATTAATTTTTTTTATCGAAAATTTTTTGCACAGTTCAAAACCGTGCCAAAAGTGTATCAATTTTTGGCACTGTTTTTAACTGTGCCAAAAGAGAATTAAAATGTACTCGATCTGGCATAGTTATAATGTGTGCCAAAAGTGTGCCAGAAATATCAAATTCTGGCACAGTTTTAAAGAGTGCCAGAAGTGTTCCTATTTGGTCAAATCTGGCATACTTTTGAGCTATGCCAGAAAAACTGGCCATTTTGGAACACCTAATTCTAGCACAGTTCAAAATCGTGCCAGATTTGATCTGACACAGTTTTAAACCTTGCCAGATTGCTATTTTTGGTGTAGTGTAGTGTATGTGTGTGTGTGTCTATATATATATATATATATATATATATGTGAACATGTTGGCTTGCACATGTGATTGTATTATGTGTTCTTAGTTTCCTTGTCCTACGCATTTTGCATGCAAATGTGAGTTTTTAGTCATACATTTCCAAACCCAACAATTACCATATAAAGTGTTTATCGTACTCCTATTTCTTCTTAATCCTGAAATAAATATTATTTCATATAAAATTAATACTTGAAGTAGTTAAAAGAAAACCATATTGATCGAGGCCAAGATCAAGACGTTGAGACATCGTGGGTAGTTGGATGAGATTAGTGATCAATTTTTCTACGATAACGTGGAAAAAGTAGGCCGCGAAAGTTGGTCATATGATTTGCTAGGGGAGTCAAGTTTGCAAGTCATTTTAGCCTTGAATACGTGCGAGCGCGCGCACACACATAAACACTAGTGCAAGTTGACGATTTGATTGAGATTGTAATGATTTCTTCATTAAAAAATCCTTATCTCATTATAAATGTTTTTATCTTCTGCAAATTAATTATTTAACTTTAACATGGATTAAATCAAAGTGTTGTATTGAATAATATTTTTTTTGTAACATTGATATAGGATATTCACACCATTTTAAAATACTTTGAATATAATTTTAATTGCTGTACTTCTATCGTCCGTGGACATACACTCTCACCTAGTATCAAAGCTAGTTCGTTGTTCATACTTTTAATCACTTCGAGGAATATCTTAGTGTGTGACAACAAGGAAGTTATAACATGTTTATGGCTAACTTGGAACATAATGATATTTTTGTTACAACATTATATGTTGAAGATTCATTAAATGTTTTTAACGAATGTGAGTCTATTTGGTCTTTTTCCCCGATGATAGATATTTATAATAAATTTAAAATGTGTCCCCTTTAATTTATCTTCTAGTGATTAAGAGATTGATAATTTTTATTGTTCTTATGATAAATTCTTGAAGAGGATGTAAAATTGGAAAAACAACTCGTTGAATCCACTAAATTAAAAAAACTCCAAAATGACAATGTTACCTGAATTTGTCGAGTCATTTGAAGATTCAATGACTTATTGTCGTGACAATTTTGTATTTGTGGATGATGAACAAATTTTTTCTCTAAAGTGTATAAATGTTTTGAAAATGGAATTAGATTATTACCAAATGTTTAGTAATTTTATGAAAGATAAAGTTAATACTCTTGAATAAAATTTAATCTTTACAAAGGATGTTAAAGAGGATTTGGAAGATAGATCTAAAAGTTTGACACAATTATTTTAACATCCACCTAACAATCGAATGAGAAAAATAATTTTGGATACAAAAAGCATTGGTTTAATTGTTCTAAATATAAAACCACACTCGCCAAATCCCCTCAAGAACCTCAATGGGAACATGTATACTAATAAAGATATTTTTACATGTATACTTAAATACCTTTTTACACATGTTATTGAACATAGGGAGGGGTTTGTCACTTCCTAGGACGAGAATAGATATCGCATTATATAACAATGTTTAATTGAAATTCTAGATTATTCTAGGAATGGTACTATTATCTTTCTTGATGGATTGATATAAGAATTTCTTAGCATAAGAGAATTATGTGAATATAACCTAAATGTTTTGTTCA
Organism: Sambucus nigra; assembly: GCA_949130495.1. Taxonomy (NCBI): domain Eukaryota; kingdom Viridiplantae; phylum Streptophyta; class Magnoliopsida; order Dipsacales; family Adoxaceae; genus Sambucus; species Sambucus nigra. Next base: position 594,660,303 of record OX422208.1, read on the forward strand.
CCAATAAGGTATGTTAAGTTCTTAACTCAATTTTTCTTTGAGTTTAAGTGTTTTCTTCAAAGAATTTCATCTTTCGTTCCGTTTATTGTTGTCCGTTGTAAAAATGGTATACGTGATCAATGAGAACACTAGTATATCCCTCAATGGGTGACCGTTGAGTTAGACTCTGGTCCCATGGACTTATATAATATTGATGACAACCATTGACTTTTCTACCAGTTTGTGGCTGATTAGGATCACATTTTCCCCAAATTTCCACTTTCTTGTGTTATGTGGATTCTTTAATGTGGCCCCTGCTCAATGTTCTCCCAGCACTTGGAGGATTGAAAATATCATAAATGAACTCTATGGGACCAAAATAGTGATACCATAGATTCATTATTGCTATATGTGGGTGATGACCACTAAGAAGGTTTATTACCTAAAGGCAAAGAAGGATGAAAAGGCCCTGGTCATTAACCTGTCGAACTCCAACAAGGAGTTTGGTCCCATAATTCTGTAGTAAAAAACTGGGCATATTTAGCTATACCAATGGGTAGTGATCCCTAAATGGGCCCCACAGGTGGGCATGCGATAGGTCTAATTTTGTTATGTTTATGATTCTTACATCTTTTGCATTGTTGTGACACTTTGATCTCTCGTTGTGAAGTTTCTCAAAGGAAGAGAGAGCATAAGCTATAAGATGTAAATTTTGATGCCTTGAAGAAAGACTAGTTGACCAAAAAGTGTTTGAGAGACACCGACCACTCCAGATCGGACACACTTCTACTTTTTTTTACACTTAATCAACAACATCATCTGTTGCTTGGATTATAGACCGAGAACCAGAGATCCTTTAGGGTTTTTTAAGCTTAACCCTTAGTTGCTAGATGTTTGCACGTATCCAACCGTTGTCCCCACTGTCTCAGAGGGTGACATGGATCCAAAGAGGACATCCCCTATTTAATTGGGGGGGGGGGTCCCTCTATCCAAACTCCCCTACTGATCAGATGACCAAAATAAAAGAGGATGGGCATCAATCTTACCCGGTTGCTATGGAGGATTCCCCTGAGAAGATTGTGCAAAATGGAGTAAGGCAAATAATAACTCTGTGATCCAAGTACCAATCTCCCAATCGGTTGATGCCCTTGGAAAAGGAAAATCCCCTATCAAGGGATTAATTGCCAAACAACCAGAATTGGATCTTGGTCTTCTGATGGGATCTCGTATCCCTAGCTAACTGTCGTTGGTTGTAAGCATTACCTCAAATAGGTTAGCTCTTTATGCTACCCATGGACTTTCTCTTGTAAGTACTTAACTTCAGCACCTGATTTTGTTGATTCAAGTTTATGTACATGACACTAACATGTCTTTTTCTCTTTTTCTTAGCTATTTGTGGTGGACTTCATTAATATTATTTATAGGAGGTCCTCCAAGAAGATGGAGGTGGATGATCTGGGTGTCACCTCGAATGATGTTAAAAAATCCTTTGATGTTTCCAAAATTAAGGTGACCAAAGGCGAGACCTTGCTTAAGGCTAAGGGTGAGGAGATTGTCCGACTAAAGAGAAAGAAGAAGGCTTGGAGAAGGAGAACAGAGAGTTTGCCTAAAACCTTATAACAGAACTGGAGGCAAACAATGCTGCTTGAAAAAGGCTGGGACATAGCCTTTGCCAATGTTGAAAAGCAACCGAGCTTTATCCAAAAATCCTTTTTGATGAAGGGTTAGGATGATTCCTTGGATAAGGCTAGAGTTATTATTGATTTCGATTTGTTTGCCCAACATGCTCCCTTTTCTCCTCCTAACCTGGAAAGGGAATAAGAAGAGAAGAGCTAGTTTATCAACCAACGTATAGTTCTAAAAGATTTCAATGAGACACCTACTATGTAGTTTAGCTTATGGTCTTTTTATAATTTTTTTCATGTCCTGTGTTTTCTTTATTCAGTGATCCTTTTAAGGATTGCCCCATTATTTTGAATTGAATGAGAAATATTTTTTGGTTCAATAATGTCTTTCTCGACTACTTTTTTATACTTACCTTGTGTATCTTTTGTGATGTTTGTGCTTTAGATGTCATATTAATATCGTCTATTCTTGTAGTCTGATAATTGTATCACCTTTGTTCTTATGGTCCAAGAGAATGAATCCTAGGATTTTTTACTTAGCACGGAAGCCTCATATCTCCCAGCGTTACTAAGGCTATAAGTCATTATGACACCCACATAAAGAAGGTCACTAGTCTCTAAGACAAGTTAGAGGAGATAAGAAATATTTTTGGCCTTCTCCAGAATGAGAACGTTACTCTAAGAGAGGAGATCGATAAGGCCGTGAAGGTCATTCAGTAGAATGAGTTGATTAAAAAGGGGCTGAGTATGAGGATCATGAAGCTAAAGTGCTAATTTAGATAGTGGCCCCAGACAGTCTAGGTTGATGGCTATGATGAGGGATGTATATATGACCCAATTCATTTGGATGAGAACATAAAGTAGCCTACAAGTATGATTAGTTTAATTCCTTGACAGTCCTAAAATTTCCATGGGATTCCCAACTATGGTACTAGTATCGGGTCGATTCCCCTTTTGTCAAGCTCCCCCCTTTTGGAAGTGAAGAGTCCTGGATACCAGTCGATGCAATTCCCATTAATTTAATGAATGCTTATCTTATCTACCATGATTGTGACGATGAATTCCTCCCCAATCTAGAGACTGATCGAATGTCGTATAGAGCAAAGACATTGACTGGTTGGCAAAGATGATGCGATCTTCCTTTACTCTTTCTTGTTCTTTTTTGTAATTGGCCGACCACTACCGACTTTGTAATTATTTGAATGAATTGAAATTTTGTTTGTATTCAATTCATGTTTTCTTTCTTCCATTTTAATTATGCCCATAATTTGTTTCTCGGTCTTGCCTTTTAGGATGTGTTGTCATACTACGTTAGGCCTAGTACCATTTTGTGGTGAGAATGAACCTATTCGTCGGGCCATCCACTCATTCAGGATTTTATTCGACCAATCTGGTTGAATTTCTTGGTGCCTAGTGATTACTACGTAGGTATCTGGTTTAACGGGGGCCATTCATGATGTTTTCGTGTTGATGATGACGACACATGTACTTTTATGATAGTAACTAAGTGTAATCAAATCAATAAGGCATCAAGGCATTAATCTGATCAGACATAAAAGGATAATATATATGTCCTGCAATCAATGTTAAATGTATTAAATAACCTTGATATAAAGTCAAGTACTGAATGTAAAAAAATAATGAAAAACTAAGATTAAAAGTTGAAATTGAAAGTTGTCTGAAAAATAATTTTTTTAGGTTGGCTGCGTTCCAAGCCCAAGGTATCTCTATGCCCTCCATTGTTTCCAAATGGTAACCCCCTAGAGGACATCTCTAGAAACTCTATATTGTCCTTCCTAATTGGGTGCTAACTTGTCCTCTAATGGATTCCTCGCTCTGCGGACGACTTTCCAAAAGACATAGTCCTCGAATCAAAATTTTCTCAGATAGACACTTTTGTTATACTACCTCACCAACTGTTTTTGGTAGGCTACCAATCTCATTAGGGCTTGTTCCCCCATCTCATATGCCATATCAAGTTTTGTTATGATGATTTCATTTTACACGTTTTAATCTTCTATGACTATTCTCGTGGTCAACAAACCAAATTCTATCGGTATTATGGACTGCATTCCGTAACCTAAGCGAAGGGCGTTTTCCCAATTGACCTCATGGGTGTTGTTTAGAATGCCCAGAGGACATGAGGAAGCTCAATTACCCATGAGCCTTTTTTACTTTTCAATATTTTTTCATTCTGTCAAGGAATATTTTATTAGAGGCCTTAGCTTTTCGATTACTCTAAGGGTAAGCCACCGAATTGTAGTAATGCTTGTTGGCATGGATGTTGCAAAATCTTTGGCAACTTCCACTCTCAAATTGCGTTCCATTATCGGTGATGAGCATTCTTGCCGGAATTAGGTTACAATGTTTTCTCTAAATGAATATGATCATGTCAACATCTCTTATATTTTCCAAAGGTTCAACCTGTATCCACTCGGTGAAATAATCCATGCTGACCTGGATGTATTTTTGGTTCCTAGGTGCCATGGGAAACAAACCCACAACGTCTAACCCCCATTGCGACAAAGGTTATGGGATGGTCTAGTACTTGAGGTTGTTGGATGATTAGTGTAGTACTAGTGAAAACATATAATATTTTATGCATTTTTTCATGTAGGAGACGACATCATTTTTCATACAAGGCCACAATCATCTGTACATTATAACTCTGAATGGTAGAGACATTCCACTAACATGAATTTTCCAAATTCTTTCGTGTAGCTCATATGGGACTCGGTCAATATCGCATGGATGTACACATTGAAAGTAAGGATTGATAAAATACCTCCTATAAAGTTTTTCTTCTAGGGATAAGTAAAATTGAACATCTTTCCCTCTCATGGGCCTCCTTCTTTTCCATGGGAAACATATCCACTTGTAAGTATTTGGTTACTGGATCCATCTAATTTTTGTATTATGGGCCATGGAAGGGACTCGAGAGGAGCTGGACTGTAACTAGTTCAGGCAGCGAGCCTCATTGATGAGGTACATTGTTTAATCCCTACGGGTATGTGGGAGTGCTTGTCTCTCAGTTCATAGTTTCTCCCCGAGGTCTGGTTTATTAGTTCAGTGATTGATGATTTCCCCTGGAAGCTATTAGACACTATATCTTGTTTTTTTATTGCAGGCCCCTATTTTGGCCTAAGCCTAAGTATTCTCTATGCAAGTGGTATAAAAACAAATAAAAGGTTTGGGTTAGCCCTTTTGAGCTAATCTTAAGGTAGTTTATGTATGCTATTGATCAAAATATTCTTGTTGTACAGTTCGAGAAATGGGCTTCGAGTGGGGATAGTATTAGGCACTCCACTTATTCTTTATGATTGCTTAATTATATGCTTATTATTTCTCTTTACATTATTTCATTGATTTTTTAGTTTATTTTTAAACATGCCGAGGGATCTTAGTTCCAGAGTCCCTTAAATCATAAATAGAGGCTCAGGTATGATAAATAATATTAATGAAAGGTATCACATCACTTAAATCGATGAGGTTACACAAGAGTGCTTATGTGTGAAAGTATATTTAGATAATGAGTGGCCGTTAGTATGTATATAGATGGCTGATAGGAGGCTGTTAAAAGTGTTTATATGCATCATAAGTCACGACTTAAGATAGTTTGATACCTCATTCGACGTGTGAGTGGGGTGTTGAAAGGTAATATGAGATATGGTTTCATCTCCGCTATGACAACATATCTAGAGATATAATATGAAGGCTTGTTCTCCGAAAAAGTCTCGATATTGTGCCAACGTACCCGTGTAGCCACGAGATTAACTCAATAATAGTTCGATTGTACATGTGTTCAAATATGACGTGTGTGAATTTATGAGGACTTGTCTTGAGAGGGGGAGAATTTATATGTGAGACAGAGGGTAGCTTCAGTGGAGGTTCATAATGGGAGTGGACCTAAAGATCGTCAATATTGACATATCATATTATAATTATCAGGTGATCAATAACAGGAAGGTTTTACCCTTTGGGTTAGTTTAGAGGTGTAGAAAGAAAGGGGATGTGTAATTAGGATTACAGTGGACCACAAGCCACCAACATAGATCTATTTATCCCTTATTAACATGGCTAAAATCCTAGAGGTATTATAGGCCTAGGGATGATCGTTCTGTATTTTGGACTAGAGAAGGAGGCATCCTTAATAGATAATATGCCAAGAGACATATTATAAGTCTTAGGATTCATGAGTTTTAGTTAGTATAGTGCCTACGTGCCCAAGAGGACTTGGATCCAAAGATAATGTAGTTCCAACAAATGGGACATATTTACGAGTGTAGGTGACATGATACCGGGTATATAATATATATCAATATAGTATTTATTGAGCCTAGTCCTAATATATCATTTCTATTTTAAGTTGGATTGATATATTCATATGTTAAAAATACGTTAATAAGAGGCTGATGCTTGACAATTATTTGTAAAAAACATATATTAAGGGGTGCCATCATTGAAATGGGCTTTGTTTTCTTGGATAAGTGGTGAGAGTTTTCCGATTTTAAACTTTGGTTTTGAAAAATTTCACAATAACTCATCTCATGGACACTTTCCTAAGAATGATTTTGAAAAGTATGTTTCTATGTTATATTTAGTCTTAACATTTGATTAGAATTTATTTAACATATGGGTATTTTTCATTTCAACTCAACAACCAGAGGTGTTGGCTGAAAAATAAGGCTTTAAAATATAAACGCTATAAAGTGCATATCAGATCCCCTAAACGGGGGCCACACTAAATGAGATAAACACGTATGGAAAATGTTTCACCATAGACTTATGTACCACGTTGAGAAAAATGTGTGTATGGACAAAGTGAGCCTAAGATCTTTTTATTAAGATGATGGTAACACATATACACTTTTAAAAATAAAAGGGAGAGATACACATACAAAAGAGAACGTTCCCCATTCTTTTGAGACTTTTCTTTTTGGAGAGAGGCGATGTCATTCACTTACTGGGGAGCCATCTATTATGCTTACGTCGAGTGTGAGGGAAGGAGGTTATCCTTTATTTATTTGCGCATAGGCGGGAGCCTTTGGTTATTATTTTTGGAATCATCATGTCATCCTTTAGCAAAGATTGGGTGCCATTTGCACGGAGCCCTTCGTGATTCTTTCTGCTTGTTGATTTTTTCTTGAGATATGGGGTATTTTGAGGAGGGTATTGCTTGGTATTTGTTTCTTTAGGAGAGGAGTATGGAGGGTGTGTTCTTTACTATTAGGCTTATGTTTTTCATGGTGTGAACCTCTACATATTGTTTCTTAAATAAGGATAACTTTACGGAGTTCCAAAATGCCTTAGGTCACCATTTTATTACTTGACCATTAAATTATTTAGACCAAAACGACTCATTTAGAGTGAGGGCATAATGACCAGAAATAGGATTTTCCTCATAAAATATGGTTTTTGGGTGTTTGTTTAGACTGGGCCTGAAGTGATATCTCAGGTTGCCTACGTATTCCTAATTCAAAGACAACAATATGTTTATATTTGAATGTTTGTGATAATAGTATATCAAAGAATCATGTCTACATAGTTATCTTGAAAACGGAAAAATTGGGGACCCGAAGTCTTTATCTGACTTCAAATTGGTAGCTCAAGTGGGAATTGTGATGTATGGCTAGGAATGTGTTTTGTCTGGTATGGTTTCCTTTTCTTCTAAGACTGATTATTTTTGTATTAAATCTGTTTATTACTTTTTGCCACAGGTAGGTTTAGGAAAATAATTTCTTCAATAGGTCGCAATTGAAAGGTTAGGAAAACGTGACATCGTTGAGATCAACTAAGGTAGCTTCCCTGTCGGAGTTTATTTTGGTGATGAGACAAGGTCCTCCCTAATTGGATGCAAACTTTCCTCCAAGAGTTTGGGCAGATTTGAGATTCTTTTTTAAGACTTGGTCTCCTTCTTATATCTTTCACCTTTTGACCCTTTTATTGAATGATCGGGCAATACGCTACTTGTATCCCTGATTGTGATAATCAGACTTTAGACTCCTATCATCAAGGATATTTAGTTCGTCATATTGGGATTGGACACAGTCAGTTTTAGCCACTTAGATTTCAACCATGGCCCTTAATGACAGTATCTCAAGTTCTATAGGTAAGACTGCCTCGATTCCATAAACTAATGAGTTGGGGGTGACCCCTATCGAGTTTTTCTTTATAGTGAGGTAACCAACAGGACATACGTGAGTTTGTCTGACCAGTCGCTATAGGTCTCCATTATCTTGCTGATAATGTTCTTGTTGTTTTTTTAACATTTTAAATTGAGGCATGTATGAGGAATATTTATATCAAGTAATCCCATACTCGTGTAGTAGGTTTGAGACCTCTATCTCAAAGTGAGAACTGTTGTCTGATACTAATCAGTGGGGCATGTCGAAGTGACAAATAATGGTTTGAAGTATGAATTAGGCCACTGTAGAACTGATAGGATTCGACTTCAACTAACTTGGTGAAGTAGTTGATGGCAACTAGGACAAACTCATGCCCGGTGGAACCTTTAGGGGTAACCTTTCCTATGATGTAGAGAAGGGCCAAGGCGAGGTCACATAATAGAGCTATTGGGGAGGTAGATGTTATCGTGGGGCATACAGTTGGCATTTAAGTCCCCTGTTGACGTACTTCATGCTATCCTTTTTTGTTATAGTCCAATAGTACGACCGTCGGAGTATTTTTTTGGAGAAGATATGCCCACTTATGTGTGGGCCACATTTGTCACTATGGATTTTGTTCATGATATAAGGGCTTCGCCTTCTGTGATGCATCTAAAGTGTATTTTATCGAACCTCTTTTGTATAGTTATCCGAAATAGTTAATGAATTGGGTTGCTAATCATCTGAGGGTAAATCGATCATTCGGAGAGGAGTCTGCTAGGTAGTGGTTCTTTTCGAGAAAGTTCCATATGTAATAGTATCATACCATGGGTCCAACTATTTCCTCGATAACATCGATCTCAAAAAGTATTGCTTCGACTATTCATGATAAACGTGATCTCTGTGGTTCATTCTTGCATATTTTTCATAGAGGCTAAGGTAGTGAGTGCTTCTGCATAGTTGTTCTTAGCTCTCAAGATAAAGTCAAATTTGAGATAATTTAATCGTGAGGCTACCTCTTATAAGTAGGCATGGTAAGGTTTCAGTTTACCATCCAAATTCTCCATTTGTCGAATATCTGGATGGTGACTAGGTTTGATCCTTTGTAGGATTTTAGGTCGGTGATTCCCATTTTAAAGGATATTTTGAGACACGTGATGCATGACTCATATTCATCCAAGTTATCGAGATATTTGTAGGTGAGGTTGATGGTCGTGGGGAGTTGTTGGGATTCAAGAGATAATAGGATTATTCCTATGCCTAATCCCCTTTAATTAGAGGCACTGTCAAAATCAAGTTCCGAAGTTTCTCTATTTTTAAGGCGAATAGATCCTCATCGGGGAATTCTGCCTCATTTTCTTCTTCCTCATCTGACAGGGTCTTCTTTGTGAGAAGATCATAAATGTCTCTCCCTTTAGTGTACTTTTGAATGATGTACGTGGTTTTAAACTTGGATAAAATTAGTATCCATTTGGCTATTCACCTAGAGAGAGATGGCTTCTCAAGGGATCTATCCGGGAAATGAGTTGTACACTGAAGGACATCATGTAATGACATAGTTTCAGAGTGATCCATATGAGAGATAAGCCTTTTCCAAGTCGATGTATTTGAGATCATAGGATACTAGATTTTTACTGACACAGTAGATGACACATTCCTTCCGAGAAATATCTACATATTAGTCCAACATGGTTCCAGTAACCCTGTCGGTTATGGTCATGTTGAGCAGGAGAGGTTATCCTGGTTTGGGTGGTACTAATATGGGTGAGTGAGTGGGTAATCCTGTATTTTATCAAATTCTTCCTAGAATTGAGCATTCCACTATTTAGGCATATCTTTTTTGAGTATCCGGAAGATGGATTCACAAATAGAGGTAAGATGGATAATGAACTGGATTAGAAATTTTATTTGACCTTGGAACCCTCTGCCTTCTTTCTTAAATTTTTAGGGGGGTTGCACTTATCGTATAGCTTTAACTTGGCGGGGTCTACTTCAATTCCATATTTTTAATAATAACCCCAGCACTTTACCCTTATTAACTTCGAAGAAACATTTTTGAGGGTTTAACCTGATTTGGAAGAGGTGTAGTCTCTAGAATCACTTTCGAAGTGCTAATATGTATCCTACACGATCCTTGGATTTCGGGATTATGTCGCCCACATAAATCTCCCCTTCCTTGTGTATGAGGTCGTATAGGATGTCTGTGTCTACTCTTTGTTAAGCCGCTTGGGATTTTTGAGACCCAATGGTATAATTTCATAATGAGTACGTCCCCCATAGTGTGATGAATCTGTTTTTTTTCCTGATGGTCGGGTGCATTTTTATTTTCTTGTAGCCTACAAGCCCATCGACGAAGGACTTGAATGCATTCTTATTCATGGTATCTGCCAATAGGTTAATATTTTATTTAGGGAAATCATCCTTTGGGCAATTCCGATTGAGATCTCAGTAATATACACATATTCAAACTTTTTCATTGGTTTTAGGTATATGTACGATGTTAGCTAACTAAGTTAGATATTATATTACTCGGATAAACTCGACACTAAGATGTTTCTCTAATTCCTTTTGAAGTTTTAAGGACCATTCAAGTATTAGTTTACGTAGACTTTACTTTACGGTGTTTGCATCAGGGAGTGCGGGTATCTCGTGCATAACGATGGTGGGGTCAATTTTAGTAATGTCGATGTAGTACCAAACGAATAAATCTATAGCTAGGAGAGCTGTGAACTCCTTTTTCTCATTCTTATTTTGGGAGGACCCTATTTATAATTGTTTTGGGTTTTTGGGAGTGCCCAAGTTTATGGTTATCGTATTAACCTCATTGGGAAATATAGATCTATTTTAACTTTGGCCAGGCTTTTGTAAATGATTTAAGTATTTTAGATCCATGGAGTCATCATTGCTAGGTGTGAGTTCTAATCCATCACTGGATTCATAGTCATCACATGCAACGTACGCAGACAATTACTAAAAATCACTGTTTGTTATGCCATCGAAGGGAGGGAGGAAGGACATATTCAGAGAGGGATTGTAGCAAGTGCTGGTGACCTTTTTTATTCCAATAATAGTCTCAAGGTGCCTAAATGGTTTCATCCTAAGGCTCAATCGAAGTCGTCATCTCAGATGGTGGGGTTGGTGAATCGGGTATACGAAGGTAGAGATTGAGTTCATGGATACTGGCTAATTTTCCCTTCTTGATTGTGTTACCACGGGCAATGGAGGAGGTGTACCAGTCGCAGAAGCATTTTGTGAGCCTTAATTTTGAGGAATTAAATATGGATACTAGGGCAACTTCATTAGGAAATAATACAAGCGATTCCCATTCAGGTTCTGGATTGTGGATTTTTCTATCCTCCTCAATAACCCATGATACATTAGGATCGTTCTGGCTAACCTAATGGATTTTCTCATAATTTAGGTACAGTATCTCCTTACCGAGGATATATTCTTGAAATGTAAGGATTTCTTTGCTTCATCCCACCATTGTTTGGGGAGTCTGTGATAGAGGAAGCCTTTTCATCGGAGACATAAGTGACCATTCCACCCTTGATGGGGCTCTTTGGAACTAGGGGTTAGAGATTTTTTCTAAGGGTATACCCAAGATTGATCATTCCCATGTGTTCCATGGAAGTGATGGCATTGATGGTTCTTTTCCGATTACTTCCAAGTATGAATCTTGGCATGCATCCCAATTTGTGAATGATTCGGGTGGATATATTATGAATCACTGGTTATGCTCTATCATTTGAGTGAACGAGATGACTTGAAACCCAATGAGGTTGAATAATTCTAGTGTTACAACTGTCTCCCATCTGTCATTCATCCTAGATTGTGATGACCTCCTTATCGAATGGGAATCTTACTTTAATGTGCAATGGTGAGGGTAGTTCCCCCATTGGGTGTATTCAATCCCTCTCTACTAGGAGGTTAAAGCTAGCTGGGACATCGAGTAGCGGAACCCCATATCATATTTGATATGCCACACCATGCGAGTGAGCATAATTTCTCCTAGGACCTCTCAATGAGTGTTATCATAAAGATGGTGTAAACTCAGAGGCGATGTATTATAGATTAACGACTATGAAAATGGGCAATATATTGATGGTGAACCCGTTGTCTATAAGCATGAAGGGAACAATCTGTCCGTAGTCCTCAATGGTGATGTGTAATGAAAAACAATGATTATGACCTTCTTGTGGAGATACTCATCAGAGAAGCTGATGTAATGCTTCATGATAATGAACTCAATGGTGGCAAACATCTCGATTGGAGTTAGGTCTTGTGGCACAAAAGCTTGAGACAACAGATGGATGGGAGTGAATCGATGCTCTCAGGATGTAGCCAGTAACTTCCAGATGGAGATATTAACTGACGTCCGATGAAGTTGCTCCTAGATTTTATCATTTTTTAGAGGATAAGGTATGATAGATTCTTCGAAGGGACCTTTCTATTTTCTATCCAGAGTGGAGTATTGTCTAGACTTCGTAAGGAAGTTGATCTTTTTAATCTAGAGAGAATATGAGTTCTGCTCAGGCCTCTTATTCAACCTTTTTTTAAATGGAGCAGAAGATTAGTTAAGGATGTGGGGACGATAGGAAATGTTGGTTTTGGATCCATTCCTAGGTCCAATCGAGGATATGGTTTTATTTAGGTATTTTAGGAGCCTTTATCTGAGTCCAGGGGAGGATTTTAGGCACAATATTGTCTATCCAACGTATGGCCATATCTGCATCGGCAAGTGAGGATTTCCTCTAGTGTTGCAGGGACCTACTCGTTTATTGGATTGAGGGTTTTAGAGGTTAGTTTCATAGACATAAATGACCCTGACCAGATGTCATCATTTTAAGGCAGCCTCATGGATGTTGTCGTCGTCTTAGGAGGCTTCGAACTTCCCTAAGTTTGTGTCTTTCATTATGTTGGTGACCTTAGAATAGTAGTGGTTGTTCACATATTCTAATACCCAAGGTGAGACTCCCTCGACGATTCGATCCATGGATAAAATGATCACCACATATTGAAGACTGTGGAAGTTTACCTGTAAATGATTATGGAAAGATGAGCTAAACATTTCTATCCATAAGTTATACGAGTATCTTTTACTGGGGGGGACCTTTTCGAAGAGGATGTCCTCGATGGGTCATATCATTTTGGAGCTCGATGACACTAATGATGTGGGAAATGCCTAGGTATGTGCTCTGTAGCTATGCACCACATTAGTGTAGTGATGGATCCATGAAGATATCCTAAGTATGAATAGATTAAAGGGTAATCGTAGGATGAGTAAGTATAGTTTATTGTGGGGACTAATGTAGTTTCTCCCAGAGTGCCTTTAGGGTTGTGGGACAATTTTTGGTGGCTTTATGGCATCCTATATCTCCATCAACAAATCATACCATCCAGTGGACTGAATACTTCGATAATTTTGATGCTAGGGTTCTTGAGTTCTCCCTTTCTATTAAAAATGTAGAGGGGTGGTCCTTCATATGAGAGGCTTGGCTATAAAATGTATGTAGTGTAACCTTATTTTTTACACACGAAAGGTTTGGTGTTTGCGCTTTTGTAGGCCATTGAGTTCCTCAGTGTTAACTCTATACCCAATCCAAAATTTATAATCTCGGATGTCGAGAGATTCAGAATACGTAGGCCCCTATTCTTAAAGTCTTACTCCTTTTATCGAGGAGTAGTCCCATTATGTCATCATATTCTAGATCTGAGGGTTGAAGACAAACTCATCTTTGGGATTAAAGAATGTGTTCCCCTCGATGATCAAGTGATGGTTGAAGCAGTCTGTTATACCTTGTTTCAGCAGGTGGGTATAATAGGCCTGTCCAGGTTTGGGGTCTGAATGTCTTAGGATAGGTTTTGGTTCTTTTGAGGTGGTATTTTCTATGGTGGGGTTTAGCCTAGGTTTTGGACTTATTAGTCGAGAAGGATCGACACTGCCCCTGGAGCCCGTTTGTATCATGTGGATGGTAAAAAGAAGGAAAACTCATGTTTCGGGAGGGAATCGAGCACACATCACTCGTTGTCGATCGTATTCAGCCTGTAATATTATCTGAGCTACCAAGACTCTTTGATTATCGCAGAGGATGTTCCATCTATCTTTGGCAAGACTCTAGTGTATGACTTAAGATATTAGATCGAGGTTATATTTTAGTTTAGCTTCCTAGGAGGCATCCCTTTGATCAATGTCGACATACACTAGGGTCTCCTTCAGATATTAAGGCGAAGATGATGATGCTGTTTATGATGATGTCGTCTGGGGTCGGTGGTAGTGGAGGCGACGAGGGCTCTTCCGCCCCTAGGCTCCCCAAATATGGGAAATATGGGATTTCCGTCGAGAACAAATCGTAGATATTAGCGAGATCCCTCGTTCTTCTAAAGACGGTCATCGGCCCGGGGTTTATGAGTTGGAAGGAGGTGCCATATGAGCTCAAGTTAGCTGTTTGGGCGGCACTAAAGGTAATATATTTATATTTATATTTATATTTCAATTTCAATTTCAATTTCAATTTCAATTTCAATTTCAATTTCAATTTATATTTATATTTATATTTATTCGCAACTAACATTGTATATGTTGGACAGGAACAATTCAACTTGGATCCAAAGCTACGCGATCCCGTGTTGGAGCAGATTAGGGAGCAACTCAAGTCGTGGAAAAAAATATGCGGGCACGGTACTTTGGGAAAACACGAGAGTCGATTATCCAATGGCGTGAATCCGTCCCCCCAAGGAGACGATCTCATTGGCACAATGGCAGAAGTTCATTGACAATGAGATCGAGGATCGACAATTGGCATCTCGCCAATCGGGGAGGGAAAATCGGGCAAAAAAGACGAACGTGCACTACTCCGGACGGACCTCTTACGCCGAGGTGGAGCATAGGATGCAGGTAAGATTTAATTTTTCTATAACTACAGAAATATATTATTCTTCATTATTTTACTTTGCGGGGCCGAAACTAATTTTACTTTACTTTATTTTATTTCAGGGGGTAGGGAGTGGGCCAGGGGGTAAGCCACATAGGCTCGATACTTATGTGGCTCTTCGGACGAAGAAGGGGAAGGACAAGGAGGTGTCCCTGAGCGTCGCGGCCACGATTGTAAGTAATCCGACAGTTTAATTTTTGTTAATTACGTTATAATTTTTTAGTTTACTTATTTTACTAACCATGTGCTTTTTGTCGTTTCAGACAAAGCTTAAGGAAGTGCATGAGTCGCAGTCTGATGCCGACAAGGCATCTTTGTCCACAGATGCACTCAGCCAAGTGCTTGATTCTGATCGCAAGGGGAGGACAAGGGGGGTGAGCTCGCGGCTGGCCAAATCTAGGATCATCGGATTGGAGACGAACGACACCGGGTTGGCTCGAACGGTGGATTCACACGATGCGAAGCTGTCCCGTTTGGAGGCGACGGTCCAAGATATGTACGCATTCATGAAGCGTACGTTGGTCGGAGACCGTAAAGGGAAAGGGAAAGGGAACGAGAAGGCGGCGGCGGAGGAGGTGCGGGAGGATGAGGCGCAGGATGACGAGGATGTGGACCTCGCTGCTTCATCACCGACACGTTTGTACTTCGATGATCCACTTCCCTATTTGGCTCCCTTCAACAGACCAATGTCGACACTTGGTTGGCCGAGCATGTTCATATTGGACGTATTTGATGGCCAGCGAATAAGGCGGGGGTTGAGGGACCCGAATATCGTCCAGGGTGGAATAGTTCATGGACGTGCGCTTCAAGAGATGGAGTCCAGGGTGCTCGTCACGCATGTCATACCCGGGAAGGAGAACTCCCTATTGTGGTTGCGCAAACAATGCGGCACGACGTATATTAGTGGGTGCGTCAATTCGTATGTCGTGTGGCCTACTCACCTCCTCAGTTTTAACAATACACCAGACATGTAGTGACATTGTTTTAAGTTTGAATTGAATTGTTTTAAGTTGTTACATTTGAATTATATCGTGATGCATATTGTCTCTATTTGAATATATATTTGCATTATCTTTAGTTTGTTTGGATATATGATGTTTGGAACAGGTACAACGTTGCTATAACAGGTACAAATATACTGCTGGGCAGTGGCAGTGGCCATACTGCCCAGTTGATTTTTTTAAATTCTGACCAGAATTGTCACGGTTATTGACCGTGACAAAAGTTGTCACGGAAGTGTCACGGTCAATGACTGTGACAATTTTTTTAAAAAGGGTCACGGCTTTGTCACGGTTATAAACCGTGACAAACGTGTCACGGTCATTGACTGCGACACGACCGTGACACGATCGTGACAAAAAAAGTTGTCTCTCCTCGAAATGTCACGGTCATTGACCTTGACAAGTTGGATTTGTCAAGGTCAATGACCTTGACAATTTGGCAGATTTGGTGTAGTGGTCGGTCCTCATTATTTCTTATTCTTCATATAATAGTTGGTGTCTAGGTAATATGATCATCAACCATGAGTTGTTAGTCCCTTTCCCTCATCTATATTGGGGGCTAGGATATCGGTGTGTCTAAATTAGGGGTTCTTCTATTTGGTGACTTAATGTTTGGTGACTTATAGATGTGATGCTCCCACTATTTTTGAATATTTTACTGATAATGTGTTTGAAGTAATGGGTGCCTGGGTACCATTGTTAGTTCCTAAATCTATGATGGAAAATAGGTGCACCTTAGAGGTCAATCTTCCCCATCTGGTTGATTGGAATGGTACTACAAAGATGATATGCTCGGTTTGTTGGAGAGCCTAATCATACATATTTTCCCACTTGATCGAGTGATTTATTTCCTCTAAGTGAGGAGTAAGGATCCTTGGCTCTTTTGGGAGAATGGGATCCATGATTAGGAGCTAGTCTAGGCTTCAATGTTTGGTTTGCAGGATATGTATGGCCATGATGAAGAACGTCATATAGTCAATGGTGTGCTTAGTTTCGACGATGATTTTTATAGAGGGTGATGGAGTACCTAAAGGGATTTCCACTTGGAAGTGTGAGCGTGTCATTAACCTTAGTTTTTGATGACTGGGGACTATCGGGGTGGATGGATCGGTGTTTGGGGAAGGCATGTGTGATAAGGCATTGGTGCAGGGTTAGGAAGATATTGCAAGGGGTTGATGCTAACATTAAGCTTTGGCGAGATGAGTTTCCCTGCTTCAATGAGGTCTTGAATGGCATATCTCAATGCCTAATAGTTATCCGTAATATGACTGGGCCCGTGATGGAACTCTCAATGTGATTCGGCCTATTAGATTCTTTCTGGGGTAGTGGGGGTTGCCTAAGGTTGATAGGTTTCAAGCAACTATCCAACTTCAAGGCGGTGAAAAATCGATTGAGGTAGGCTAGAAGATCTAAGAGGTTCCTTTGGCGAGTTTAGAATTATTTGGGAGGAGGAAGAACTTGATAATTTTTCCAAGGGGGTCTGGATTGAAGGCTGCAGTAGTAGTTACCATATCTTAGGGTGCTAGTGACTTGATGTAGTTTTGGTTATAGACTGACTATAAAAGTAGTGTTGCGAGATGTGGTTCCAATGGGTGATTGACCATCTGACCGACTTTCTCTCTACAGTGAGTGATGAAAGTTCCAACTCCCTCTCCCTCTTCTTATGTCATCACTTCTAAATCTGTACATGTGATACCAAGCTCCTCATTATATTCGTATTGCCTAAGAAAATCACGATATACATCATCCCAGGTTTTTATGGTTCCCTCACATTTTCGATCCATGTACCAGTTAAGGTCTCCTCTGGACAAAGTGAAGTAGAACATCCTCTATAATACACTAAGGTCTACATTTTGGACCTGCATCTAAAGGTGATTGTTGGATAAATAAGGAGATGGGGAGCCTAATCCTTTGTACATCTTGAAGATGAACATCTTAAATTTTTATGGAAACTGGTCTTTGAGGTAGATATCCATCTTCTTGATATATGTAATCTCATCTATAAGTTACATCTTATTGATGGCTTCTTGAGGAGGCACAACTCAGATTGGACTTGCTTTATTTTTTGGTTTGGAGGAAGAGGAATAACCTCATCGGCTAATGGATGTGATGCATATTTTGTTCGTGGGGGACTTGAAAGGAGGGGTGTTGGTTATTGGGTGTTGATGGTTTGGTTCAAAGTAACCACGCAGGGAAAATGGTACCTAGAAGTGTGTGTGTGTGTGTGGGGGGGGGGGGGCATTGAAATTAACAGGGGAGCTAGTGCTGGAACTAGCGCGGGTGGATCCTGTAAGAACTGGGAATTTTTTAACCCTAATTTACCTACAACGATGATTTAAACCCTCGTAAGGTGTGTAAAATAAAAAATCTTCTAAGAGGAAAGAAGATATGTTTAAAACCCTACATTATTCTTATATTAACTCAGACCCCTTGAAGTTTCAGTAAATTATAAAAGGGCTCCTAAAAGTTTTAAAAAAGATAACTTGAGGTATATTTAACCCCTAAACACAACTTTACACCAAATTAATCCTATAGACCTTAATTAACATAAAATTATAGTTTCAACCCTAAAAACTTTCTAAAATTACTAAAATACCCCTATAGTTTACAAAAGTTCACTTTTAGGGCTATAAAAGTAAATACCCAAACAATTAAGGACTAAAATTGAAACCTTATTGATTTATACCTCAAAAGATGTCCACATGCCGCCACACATTAGCATAAGAAGTTAAAAGCCAGATGAAACCACCATGAACCCATGTGAACCCCATTTACCCAAAATTAAAACTTCACCTAAACTAATTCAAATCCACCTTGAGCTCTAATCAAATCCTGTCATGAAGTAGTATTAATACCCAATGATCATAAGAGTAAAAACTTAACCCACAGTTCAATTCAGATCTCGAAATTTCTCCCAAATCAGGTATCTTATCATTTTATGCTTCATTTTCAGTTCTTTCAATTCCAGTTGTTTTTTGCATAGTTAATATAGTTAGAACAATCAAAATATGCAAGCTTCTACGTGTAGAATGGCCTAGTATTGCAAAAACTAGTGGAAACACCATCAAAGCTCGAGCTTTAATGTTGATACTCTATATATTGCCTTAAACTTTGATTTGAAGCCATATACAGCTTCATTATAATTTAAGGATCTCGAGTGTAATGGTTAAAATCCATGAAAGTTCATGTAGAGCTGAAATCGATCAAAAGTGTATTTTGAACTCAAAAACTATAAATTCAAAATTCTCCATGTAAAATTCATCTTAATTCTTGAAACAAAAACCAAACTACTCACACTTATAGCAGAAATCAAACCCAATTCATAAGAGACCTTGCCATACTCTATAAATCCATGAAGAACATGACGAATTTTTTAAACAAAAACACAACTTTGGAACTTAAGTTATACAAAATGTTAAACATAAAACTTATATATTTGTATTCTTCATGAAAAATTGGATTAAGTTTGTTAAGGAATCATCTCAAATGGTATAGCAACGAAGGAGAAAACCTCGGTAAAAAAACTAAAACCCTAAAAAGTCAAAATCGAGAGGTTGAAGAGGAAGACTTTTTTTAGAAACCTTGATCACACGCGTGAGGGCGTGTGGCCAATCAGGAATTCTTGATTTTTTTCTCAATTTTTTTATTAAATTTTTCTGATCAAAATGGCATAAGGTAAGGGCATGTTTGGATATTCCTACCTCAAGTTATACAAACATAAAGTTTTTATTTAAAAAAACTTTTGCAAAATTATAAATTAACCCATATTGTTGATACCAAATTTAATCTGCTGACATGGACCCATCACTTGAAGACATGTGTCAACTAACGTGGCAATTACAAATACTTCTACCGATCAAATCACTGCCACCGAGCTACTCAAGCGCCACGAGTAGCTCATACATTCCCAACAACTCAAGCGTATCGATCAACTTAGGTTCCCCGAGCAACTCATGGGCCCCGAGCAACGCATGGGCCCAGAGAAACTCAGGCGGTCCGAGCAGCTCAAGCGTGCCGAGCTACTTAGCGTACAGAGCCCTCAAATCAGGATAATGAAAGAGACGACTACGCATTAAATGCTCATTATTATCGTACAAACGTATATGTCTACTAGATAACATCGCATTGTCCTTTTATTTGTACAGACTCAAGGCTATAAATACATTGTAATCTCCTCATTAGAAGGGAACTCAAAATTTCTTGGTAAATCCATTATCGAGAATTCCAAGCAAACAGTCAACAATGACAAAAATAGTGGACGTAGGCCATTCTCACAAGGCTGAACCACTTTAAAAATCTTTTTGTCTTATTTATTTTATCTGTGATTGATAAATTAGAGATAATCTAATTTTTTACATCAACAGATTGGCGGCGTCTGTGGGAACGACTATACTTAGCGTTTTTCACCAAAACAATTCATCATCAATGACTGATAATCCAGAATCCAGTAATCGAAACGTTGGAATCCCTCCAAATCCATCTACTCCCCCAAATATCCAAGATCTGGCTGGTATAATGGATAATTTGGCCCAAGGCCAGACGACTATGCAAGAAATCATGCGACAACTCATACAAACTGTTCAAGGTGGAGTGCTAGCCCAATCAGGACAATGGGGTGTTCAAAGAAATACACGTTTACCCTCTTCGCGAATTAGATGAGCGTTATTCCCAGAGGAATCTCGATCCAGACGCACTGACTCATATCGTATAGAGAGATCAAGTGATCCTTCTTACTAACCTGATCGGACTTCCTCGGTACGAGCTACAGACTCTCAGCGAAACATCACTCTATCTCCAGAAAGGACCTGTGCTCTAGAAAGGTTGAGTAGAGTCTCTCCTTTTGATCATTTGGGCCCTAGGAGGAATTGAAGTCCTCCTAGGATTACGTCGAGGAACTCTCCACGACCATCCGATCTAAGGGAAGGCTCTGCCCAATCACGACCAACTGCTTGTAATGAAAGATCCCAAGAGGCAAATTCAACGCGATTAATTGCTCGAACCAATAGGCCCAAGGAAGGAAATAACGCATGGAAGGGCTGTATTCAAAGGTTGGAGGACAGATTAGGGGAAATGTCTAAGGCCAAGAATCCTCTACAAAGAACTTTCGTTCAAGGGACACCCTTTGTACAGGCAATTGTTGATTTTCCCACACCATCTAAATTCAAAGCTCCAACGGTGACGCCTAAATATGATGGAAAATTTGACCCTGTCCTTCATATAGAACAATACCAAGCTGCTGCTGATATATATGCGGTTCTAGATGAGATGAGATGTAGGGAATTTTTAAGAACTCTTACCGGATCTGCTCAAATATGGTACAACAATCTTCCTCGGGGGAAGATCGCGAATTTCTTTCAACTGGCCGAGGTCTTTATTGGGAATTTCTATTTCGGGGCAAAACCAGTCAAACAAGTAGCACACTTATTGAGTGTTAGACAGAAGACAGGTGAAAGCACCCGAGACTATATTACGCATTTCAATAACAAGAAACTTGAAGTTATTGATTACGAGGAGAAAGTAGTAATTACTGCTCTGATGAGTGGACTGTTGCCAGAAAAATTGTACTACACTCTAGCCAAAGATCTGCCTAGAACCATGGCAGAACTAATGGCAAAGGAAACTAAGATTATGAACGCTGAGGAAGCTATGGCTGCGAAGAAGTATACAGACACTAAAGAGACCAAGGTCGAGGCTGATAGGACTGAGAAGAAGGAACAGAAGAATAATGGTGGCAACTGGAAATCGAAAGCAAAGCAAGCATTGGAATAGTTAAAGGAATTTGGAAATTATACTCCTTTGAAGTTATTTATAAATAATATTCTGTAAGAGATCAAGAACAGCGAGGAGCTAAACTGGCCAGAAAAAATGAAGGCAGATCTTGACAAGAGGAATAAATCCAAATATTACGAGTTCCATAAAGACCATGGTCACACGACCAAAAATTCCATAGCTCTCCAGAATGAAATTGAAGAGCTCATCAGGCGGGGAAAATTGACGAAGTATGTTGATCGCCGAAATGGTGGAAAGGTCAACGACCGAACAAGGCAGAGGTCTAGATCTCGTTGATGAGCAAAAGAAGACAAGAAGAGAAGTCATGAAGAAGACCCAGAGGATGACCAAGATGATCCCGATCTCCCCAAAAGACCAAAGCAGCCAGAACGTGAGTTATTTTCAATCCAATTTGGATCATTTGAATGTAATGTTATTACAGTAGGAGATGCATGAGGTGGGGATATAACTACAGAAAGGAAAGCTTACCTCAATGACTCTCAAGCTTGCACGTACATTCAGCGAATAAATCTGGCTGAAGATGATCGCCCGAGGAAGGTGAACAAAGACAAATTGGTCATTGGTTTCTCTAAGAACGACCTGACAGTCGTACTATATCCTTATGACGACCCATTGGTGATCAAGTTGAGAATGAAGGAAGTGGTGATTTCACGAGTACTAGTGGATAAAGGTAGCTCGACAGATATCATGTTCTATCCCTGCTTTGACAGTTTGAATCTGAAGCTAGCCCAGTTGGAGCCCTATCATAGGCCCCGCCTTGGCTTTATTGGCGAGAAGGTTTTTTCACTTGGGACGATCAAGTTGGATGTGCTTATCAGTACATGGCCTGCTTATCGAACATAAAGAATACGCTTTTTCCTAATGGATAAAAACGTCCAATCATCCTACAATATCATCATGGGAAGGGTAGGTCTGAAGAAGTTCGAGGCAGTACCATCTACTGTACATCAGTGTTTAAAATTCCCAACCAACTTTGGAGTAGGAGTTGTGAAAGGAGACCAGAAAGTAGCTCGGGAATGCTACTATTCTATCTGCTAAACAGGAGGAACGTGAAGAATCTAGGAAGAAGACTACTACCTATCAAGTGGATAAAATAGGAGAGGCAGAGATTGAAACATTAGACCCTAGAGTTGAGTCTCAACTCGTGAAGGGACAGGTCATGGAGGCTACCGAGAATGTCATTCTAGACGATGAGCATACAAAATGAACAACCCAAATTGGTGCATCATTGGATGTATCAATAAAACAGGAATTGATAGCATTTCTAAGGCGAAGAAAGCAGACCTTTGCATGGAGTCATGAAGACATGCCAGGGATAGATCCGAATTTCTTGTGTCACGAGCTCAATATGAACAAAGAAATCAAGCCAATAAAACAACGAAGAAGAGTGTTCAGTCCTGAAAAGAACCAAGCTATACAGGAAGAAGTAGAGAAACTATAAAAAGCCTCTTTTATTGAAGATGTCAAATATCATGATTGGCTAGCAAATGTGGTGATGGTGAAGAAGAAGAATAACAAGTGGAGGATGTGTGTAGACTTCACTGATCTTAATAAGGCATGCCCAAAGGATCATTTTCCTTTGCCCCGAATCAATCAACTAGTGGATGCTACCTCAGGTCATGAATTGTTGAGTTTCATGGATGCTTATTCAGGATACAACCAGATTAAAATGAAGCCTGAAGATAGGGAGAGTACCTCTTTTATCACCCCAAGGGGAACTTATTGCTATAATGTTATGCCTTTTGGACTTAAAAATGCAGGTGCAACATATCAGCGACTGATGAACAAGGTGTTTGCAGAGCAAATCAATTATAACATGGAGGTTTATGTTGACGATATGTTGACGAAGAGCAAGAAAGCTGCTGATCATCTAGTTGACTTAGGCCAGACCTTTGATTAACTAGAGAAATATCAAATGAAGCTGAATCCCACCAAATGCATATTCAGAGTATGAGAAGGCATGTTTCTCTGATATATTGTTAATCAACGAGGTATCGAGGCCAACCTTGAAAAGATCAAGGCTCTATTGGAGATACAATCTCCAATGACGAAGAGGGAAGTTCAAAGTCTCACAGGGCGAGTTGCAAAACTTAATATGTTTATGTCACGAGCAACTGACAGATGCCTACCATTCTTCAAAACACTCCGAAAAACCTTTGAATGGAATGATGAATGCGAGGAGGCCTTTCGAGAATTGAAGAAATATCCGGGGACACCTCCATTATTGTCCAGACCAGTGACGGGAGAAAGATTATACTTGTATCTGGCAGTATCAGATAATGCAGTTAGATCGGCATTGATCAGGTTGGAGAATGGAGTACAAAAACCAGTCTATTATACTAGCAAAGCTTTCTGAGGAGCAGAAATCAGATATCCAAGGCTGGAGAAATTGACACTAGCACTGATTGAAGCAAGTAGAAGGATGAGGCTATACTTCCAAGCCCATACTATAGTGGTATACACCGATATTCTGTTAAGGCAAGCTCTGCACAAACCGGAGAAATCAGGAAGATTGATGTACTGGGCAGTAGAACTTAGAGAATATGATATAATTTATGAGCCTAGATTGTCGCTCAAAGGACAGGCAGTAGCGGATTTTATCGCAGAATTCACTCAGGAGGATTCCTCCGGTGAGCAGGAGTTGAATACAAACCAACCTATGGATATTACAGGATCATCAAATTTAAATCCCGACCAACTTACGTCGGTGGACGAGCAGCGAGAAGTGCCGGAGGATGACAAAAGGAAGTATCAAATATTCCACCGAGGAACTCTTTCTGATCAAGAGTTTGATAATGAAGTACCTATATGGAATTTGTACGTGGATGGATCTTCGTGCTCACAGGCAGTGGAGCAGGGATAGTTTTAAATAGTCCGGATGAAATTGATATGGAGTATGCTCTGCGCTTTAATTTAAGGCTTCTAATAATGAGGCTGAATATGAAGCTATGATCGTGGGTCTCAATTTGGCAAAAACCATGATGGCAGAGCAGGTCATTATATTCAGTGACTCACAGTTGATCGTAAATCAAATGCTGGGGGTGTATGCAGCAAAAGGAGAATTAATGGTCAGATATCATGAAAATGCGATAGAGGTTGTATCTAGGGGTGGAAATTCGGGTTAGTCGTGTCATTTTCGGGTCGCTTTGATTTTTATTTGAGTATAAGTTTTGGGTACTCTTAAATCTATACAAGTTAATCGTGTCAAGTTCGGGTCATTTCGGGTTATTACCATAAATGGGTTATCGTGTCAAAAATTACCAGCCCTAGTTGTATCAAGTTTTACTGCGGTTCAGTTAATTAGAGTACCAAGATTGGAGAATGCAAGAGCTGACACGCTAGCTCGATTGGCATCTGCCACACGTACCGAGCTACGAAGAATAATCCCGATAGAAATCCTAGCTGGTCGGAGCATAGATCAAAATTTGATGATAAACTTCATTGCCCTTGACTGGGTACCATCTTGGATGGATCCCATCAGGGCCTATATTGAAGAGGGGGCTTTACCAACCGATAAACTCGCAGCCAAGAAGCTAAAGTTTAAAGCTGCTCGTTATGTATTGACTAATGGCATTTTACATAGACGAGGAATTATAGCAGGGCTACAAAGATGTGTCCACCCCTCTGAAGTGAAAGATTTGATCGAAGAGGCCCATGAAGGGTCTTGTGGAGCCCATGTAGTAGGTCGGACGCTTTTGCAAAGAATAACAATGTAGGGGTATTACTGGCCGATGATGAGAGCTGATTGCGTAGCTTATGCCAAGAAATGTGATAAATGTCAATGCTTCTCCTCTATCCGAAGAACTCCCCAAGCATTGTTAACACCCATCACGTCTCCCCTGCCATTCGCCATGTGGGGAATAGACTTGGTCGGGCCACTTCCAACGACCCGAGGAAGATTTAAATACCTTGTGGTTGCTGTGGATTACTTTATGAAATGGGTGGAAGCTGAGCCTCTCATTGATATGACATTCGACAAAGTCTATCAATTCATTTGGAAGAATATCATCTGCAGATATGGTCTCCCACATGCATTCATTACCGACCGTGGAACCCAGTTTGATAACGAGGAGTTTGCTGTGTATTGTCATCAATCTAATGTGTTGAAGGCCCATTCTGCACCAGGCCATCCGCAGAGTAATGGGTAAACCGAGGTGACAAATAGAACTCTGCTGAATGGTCTAAAGAAATGACTAAATGATGTAAAAGAAAATTGGATTAACGAGTTACATTATGTGATGTGGGCTTATCGTACAACACCACGAACAACAACAGGAGAATCTCCATACATGCTAGCGTTTGGAAGTGAGGCAATCATACCCGCCGAATTGGGTCTACCCACGCATATAGTGCTCAATTTCAATTCTCCTATCAGTGATTTGATGAGAATATTAGACCTGGATATGCTTGAAGAAGTTAGGGAAGAAGCAGCAATCAGGAACGCAGCGTATCAACAACAAACAACTTTGTTCTATAACAAAAGAGTGAATAAGTGTGATTTGAAGGAAGGAGATTATGTGCTGAAGAAAGTAGTACAAAAGAATAACAAACTGGAAGCCAACTGGCATGGACCCTACAGAGTAAAAGAGATCGTTCATCCAGGGACATACAGGATTGAATCCTTGGAGGGGGAGGAATTCAAGAATGCGTGTAATGCATAACATCTGCGCAAATATTATCAGTAGTTGAATTTCCTATATAATGCAGTTTCTTCAGTATGAATAAAGTGTTGGATGTTTTACCCAGTTCTCTCTTTTTGTTGAAATTTTTTCGAAATATTAGTGTTGCACACTATACATCAACTTCAGAGCAATTACCACCAACTCGGGAATCAATTACCACCAACTCCGATTGGTTGGTAAATCAATTACCACCAACTCCAGTTGGTCGGCAAATCAATTACAACCAACTCCAGTTGGTCGACAAATAAATTACCACCAACTCCGGTTGGTCGGGAATCAATTACCACCAACTCCGGTTGGTCGGAAAATCAATTACCACCAAGTCCGGTTGGTCGGGAATCAATTATCACCAACTCCGGTTGGTCGGGAAATAAATTACCACCAACTCCGGTTGGTCGGAAATCAGTTACCACCAACTCCGGTTGGTCGGAAAATCAATTATCACCAACTCCGATTGGTCGGGAATTAATTACCACCAACTCCGGTTGGTCGGCAAATAAATTACCACCAACTCCGATTGGTTGGGAATCAATTACCACCAACTCCGGTTGGTCGGCAAATCAATTACCACCAACTCCGGTTGGTTGGTAATAAATTACCACCAACTCCGGTTGGTCGTGAATCAATTACCACCAACTCCGATTGGTCGGCAAATAAATTACCACCAACTCCGATTGGTCAGAAAATTAAATACAATCAACTCCGGTTGGTTAAACTAGGCAATAACATGGGATGCAAATCATTTCATTGCTTAGGCCCAAAGAGTGACAAGTCACTATAATCAAATAATAGATAGGACGAGTTCTATTATCCAAAAATAAAACAGAATGTAAATATCAAAATGTGCATATATTCACAAACAAAGACATTCTGCAAATTACTTAGAAGAAAATAAAATGGCAAAAGACTAAATTTTTTTTCATTCAAATTTAGTAGAATTACATATGCTATGAAAAATACACTTCATTTCATAAAAATCCTATTCCATTGGTTTTTTCCCTTCTGCCTTTGAAACAGGTTCTATTCCAGCAGGAGGATCATCTAAGGCATAAGGAGAATTTATAAAATTTACATCTCTCAGCATTCTAATATTCATTACAGATGGACGATCAAGTAAATGTTCTGGGCGAGATATCTCAAAGTTGGAATGAAGACTGCAATCACCAAGATACTTGGAAATCAGACATCGAGGAATTGCACGAGCAGGAATCCAGCTAAATTCAAGTTTAAAAGGAGGAACGGGTAAATCGAGCACTCCCGGTTCTAATAATCCCATAAATAATGTCCCTGCTCCAATTGTAGCACACACATAGCATTTAACCATACCTGCTTGTATCCCTCGTTATTTGATTGCTGGATCCGAGCATCAAGATGGTAAAGGGCTTCATTATACCCAACCATCCAAAACTCTCTGGGTTGTTTATGAAATTGGTAAGTTAACCTCTCCAGTTGCTTATGGAGATTCCTCACCATAAGTTCTTTGTTTTCCAAGGCAGAAGTCTGGGTGGATAGTTGTTCACTGAAGTTCAGAATCTTCTTAAACATTTCTGCTAAGGCTTGGTTCTTCGCCACCAACTGAAAGGCCTAATTTTCTAAAGCCGCCTGCGTTCTACCTTCTTCAATGGAGACCCGACCAGCCCTTGCTCGTCCACGAGAAGAAGATCTTGCTCGTCCACGAGTGGATGTGGAGGGTCCAACTCTTTTTAAAGTTTCCAACTCATCTCTTAAGTTGGCATTTTCTACCTCTAAGAAAGAGAAACCTTCATCATTAACAGGGACCAAGGCTCCCGAGGAAGATGCAGCAGACTTGAGCTGTTTTATCTCCTCTTGCAAGGCAATGTTCTCCTGCTCCAACAACTTGGAAATATGTCTGTGTTCTTCAACCTTAAGCTTCAGAACGATCTCTTTCTTCTCATAAGCAGAGATGAATTTATCATATCCTTTATCAGCACTCAATTGCTGATATTTCCTCTCATATGCCTGATATAAAAGTGTGGAAGACTCTTTGTACTGCAGTTGAAGTTCCTCGATCGTTCCTTGGAGATCTTCAATCATCTCATAGTAAGCCACATTGTTGGCAACTGCACGATTGAGCAAACATTTCAGGTATTGGTAAGCTTCAACTGCTTGGTCAAAAGCATCTGAACCCAATATATCAATAATTTGAGCCTCATTTAGATATACATGACCGGCTTTGAAGTAATCATTGCATTTCTTCATCAATTCGGTGTCATGAGCTGATAATAGCTCCATTCTGGCCATAAACTAACAAAGCAAAGAGAAATAAAAAGAATCAATAAGGATGCAGACAGTGCAAGTCAAAGAAAAGGTCAAGACAAATAACTAAAGTTTGAATTTTTATTTCATCATAAGGGGAAAATACAAAATCTGAGGTTATATTCAATAGAATAACAAAATAAACACCCGAGCAACTCTAAACCTTCTCTTTATTTCCTATGACTTCCTCAGAAGGTTTTGAGGAAGAGACTGGTTGCTCGGAGGGCAAGATTAGCTGCTCGGCAGAAGTACTGGCTGGTTGGGGTTGCTCGGAAAGATGAATAACAGGAACAACAAGGACATGATCTCCAGTCATCATTGAAGATTCGTCTGAAGCAACTTCATCCTTTTCTTCTTCTCCAGGAGAGGGAGGAGGTCCATGAGTGTGTTGCTGGTACAATTCAAAATTCTCAGCAAATTTCATCTCTTTTAATGCAGCCACCCATCCATCCCTAAAGAATTTGACACCTGCATACTCCATTTGAGAGGACATGGCAGCTAGGCGCTTGTTCCAACCCTTGTTCCAACCAACGCTGAAAGATTTTTTAATTACCTTCTTCCTTTTTGCCTTATCCGAGGAGGTCCTTTCCCTAAGAAGCTCCTCGGCAGCCTTTAACTTCTCCTCTACCTCCAGTTTCTGGCGCCCAACATCTTGAAGTCTAACGACTTCCTCTTCAGCAGACTTGAGCTTAACTTCCATCTCCTTATTGCTTTGTTCAAAGACTTTGTTGCTCTGCTCAGACTCCATCAACTTCTTCTCCAAATCCTTGGAGGCATTCACAACTTGATTTCTTTCTTGCTCAATGGACTGGAATTGCTTCTCCCAAGCAATTTTATCTTCCTCATATTTTTGACGAGAATCTTGCAGAGATTGGGTCAGCCCAATAAAAGCTTCCTCTACTCCTCCCGAGGAACTTGAAGCCTTGATAGCTTCATCCCTCTTCAGAATGCTATTGAAACACGTTACCAGTTGGAAAAAAGAAATAACTTTGAGTTAATACAGGAACATAACACTAGAAAATGAAAGACTCAGACTAATAATACTTACTGAGGCAATGCGTTGAGCATCCAGGGTAGTGACTCTGTCACGAGAAAGAGTGTCTTCAATGCCTTGGACTTCAGGGATAGTCCAGGATTTCACCAAGCCCATAGCAGAGCTCGGAGGAACAAAAGTTGGAACACCACCTTCAGCATTTAAAGGCTGAGAGATAGGTTCAGCAGGTCTCTTATAAGGGTTTTTCTTTAACCTCCTCAGAGGAGCAGGAGTTTTTTCAACCAAAGACGTTGTCTTTGTCGGCGATATGATAATAACCTCACTCGGAGGAGAGATAACAACAGCCTTGCTCGGAGCCACAGGGGGCTTCTCAATAACTTTCTTGGCAGCAACAGGGGGGGGGTTCATCAATGTTTCTTGTCCCTTCTTCTGGGACATCTTTCTTACTTTTCTTCGCCTACACATTGGTAGGTGAAGATTTATCAAAGAAAGCAAGAGCTCATATCTTCTTCATTAGATCACTGATGGGAATGTTTGACTCAGAGGAAGAACCTTCTACACTAGTTTCAGAAGCTGGTACCTGGTCAATGTCAACTACCACTGGCCGAGGACGAGCAGTAAAGGATGAAGTGTAGCTCTTGTATTGCAATAAGTAAGAGGCATACCTAATATGCTCCTCAGCAACAGATTGGTGCAAACTCCAGATAAGTTTTAAATGCTTCAAATTAACCTCGGTTTCTTTTGGAGATTTTCTTTTACTGTCAACTGCAATAAGCAAAAATTAAATGTCAGTGATACATTTTATCAAACACAAAGAAAACAAGATTTCAATAAATAAAAATAACCTATCCCATTGCCATAAGGTAGACATCTGGGACCTTGGTGTACATTATCCATTTAAGGGAGGGTGTTGCCAATTTTTCATTACCACCCCATGTTCAAAGTAATCCCTATTGGCGTAAGGGATATTGACAACTAACGCCCTATTTAAAAACTTAGTTTTTAAATAGAATGTGGAATCACTGACAACCCATCTATAGCAGTACATGATCTCTGGAATCCCTAAACAGGTTCCATGGAGTTGATTCAATCTATGAACGCCATTAACTATCCTCCAGGTATTTGGAGCTATTTTTGCAGGTATAACGTCAAAATATTGACAAAATTCCAAACATAAGGGATTTGGAGGAAAAGAAAAGGCACATTCAGCCACAAAGAAACTTGGGAACCAATGTCCCTCATACAAAGAAAAATAATCAGAAGGTTCAGAAATTTCTTCTA
This sequence comes from Sambucus nigra, assembly GCA_949130495.1. Taxonomy (NCBI): domain Eukaryota; kingdom Viridiplantae; phylum Streptophyta; class Magnoliopsida; order Dipsacales; family Adoxaceae; genus Sambucus; species Sambucus nigra. The sequence goes on from OX422208.1 coordinate 594,690,971, forward strand.
AAATAACCCACGAAGGGATTGAAAATTTAGACCGAAATTTGTCCAATGACTCAACAAGATAAACCATGATGAATAAAATAAATAAAAGAAAAGGAAGGAAATCTTACAGAGAAAAATAGATCAGGTGACAATGAACGACGGAAGGAACGAAGGCACAAGATAGAGAGAAAATGAAGAGTTCAAAGATATAGATTTGAAAAGTGAAAGACGATAGGATTTCCTCAGCGATTAAATACTTTACCTCGGGAATAGAGAAAAGTAATGATTACAAGGGAGGACGTTTGCGTATCCGGCAACTGAAAGAATAAAAGGAGCACCAATATCGAACCGGTCATGAAAATTTAAAATATTTATGAGGCCTGATACTGTGCACTCAAAAAGGAGTTATATACAACGAATGCTTTCCTAAAAACCATACAAACCAATAATCTATGCAGTTTTCAAGCAGAATCTTCCATACTTTTCTTCAACGTCAAACTATGAAACATTGGGGGCTTCTGTTGATACCAAATTTAATCTGCTGACGTGGACCCATCACTTGAAGACATGTGTCAACTAACGTGGCAATTACAAATACTTCTACCGATCAACTCACTGCCACCGAGCTACTCAAGGGCCACGAGCAACTCATACATTCCGAACAGCTCAAGCGTATTGATCAACTTAGGTTCCCCGAGCAACTCATGGGCCCCGAGAAACTCAGGCAGTCTGAGCAACTCAAGCGTGCCGAGCTTCTTAGCGTACAGAGAACTCAAATCAGGATAATCAAAGAGACGACTGCGCATTAAATGCTCATTATTATCGTACAGACGTATATGTCTACTAATTAACAGCGCATTGTCCTTTCATATGTATAACCTCAAGGCTATAAATACATTGTAACCTCCTCATTATAAGGGGACTCAAAATTTCTTGGTAAATCCATTATCGAGAATTCCAAGAAAACAGTCAATAATAACAAAAACAGTGGATGTAGGTTATTCTCACAAGGATGAACCACTTTAAAAATCTTTTTGTCTTATTTATTTTATCTGTGATTGATAAATTAGAGATAATCTAATTTTTTACATCAACACATATCAACCTTTTCAACTAATGAATTTGATCCCCAAACTTTGACCATACATACATTAAACTATTTTAAGATAAAAACTCTCTTACACAAAAGTTCAATAATGAGCTTAAGTTCAGTATTTTAACGTCCAAACATAATTACAAATAATCCCTCAGAACTTTAAAAGAGACAGTTTACATACAAAACTGACTAATTAAACCCAAATATTTATATACCACACATTGTATAAGCGAATATGAAGCCCCAGTTCTTCCAAATATCCCAGTGTGATAACAAGGCAGCCGAGTACCAAGCTAGTAGGTTTTACCTACCTTTTCAGTAGTATACTTTGCTGATTTGAAATACTGCTATTGATATCACTATGTGATAACCCCACTTACTCTTAGTGTGTGCATATTATTATACTTCCATAATACATATTTTGTTAACAATCATCAATATTTGAATTTATCACCAACATTTAAACTTAAGGATCAATTATAACCCTTCTTATCTAATAACTGAGATCATGTACCTTATTGATTTTGTTTACCCTAGCACATTATGGAAATTTTACTATAAGCATCAGTATTAACCAGGAAGTAGACTGACGTGTTATCCCACGAACCTTTTTACTTGGCCTACTGTTTCAGATTGAGAGGCATGATTTTTGCTATATACGTATGAGTGTCACTTTAATTGTGTGCATAGCATGTTAACTTTCCCAAAAAGTTTTGGGTTGATTGATTTATTGATTATTATTATGGGTTAACTGATGGATTAATTACTTCTATACCCTTTAGTGAACTAGTATGAATGGGATTATTAGTTCAAAATTCCTCGACTTGCTTTACATGATCCTAAATAAACTAGTAATGGATTGTATTTCTTAAACGGACCAGTCAATATGGAATTTTGAGTTCCAACATTTTAATGTTCTTATAACCTGATAAGTATGGAATTATCATCTTATTATTGTCAACGTTCTTAAACACTGATTCTATACACACGCCAACTCTCATTTATATCTATATAATTGTTATAGAATTGGTAAAACCTGTTGAGCATATTTGTGTTAATTCCTTCCTCCTCCAAATGCGCTAGGAGAAAGAGGATTGTATCTCTTCCCTATTAGAGATAGAAACCGGTCACCTGTTTGCGTACGTGACTGTGTGGGTAGAGATTAAACCAGATGCGATCAAGGAGTGACGCTTTTCAATTTTGTATAATATCGTGTGTACCTCAAAATGTGTAACTCACCCCTGTGGTGGTTTAACCCTGTGTAAACCTATTAATAATGAATAAAGTTATGTTATTCTGACTTAGCTTTAATTCATTGCTTTATGAGTACTTCTTGTTCATTTATACCAAAAAACAGGGTGTTACAAGTTTGTGTCGGAGCATGTTTTAAATCTAAACATATTGTCGGGTTAGCATTCTATGTAGGAAATAAATAAGATATTAATTATTTGATATTTTCGTAATTTTTTTACTACTATTATTATATGGTAAACCCATTCTGCAATATGGACGCATGGAATACATCCTTATTTAATATAGATCTCGAGTGAGATAACAGATGGGAAACGCGTGTTATAGAAGAAGCTCTAGCCAGATTAAGAGAAATGATTCGTGGAGTTGAAGAAGATTGGGTAGGGTCAAGTAATGACATTAAAAGGCTGGTGTTGACCAATAAAGTGTCGGGAAAGATGAAAGTAATGCAAAAATTAGATGATTTTGCTAATGAACCGGTCATACTTCAAGAAGCTATAAATTTGGCACTTACAAACGAACTGCCAGCTCCTCCAATCTACCCTGAAGCGACTCGACTGACGACGCAGACTAAGGATTATCTAATCCTCCCAGAGTCTACACCAAATGACAAAGCAGTCGTTCCTACTTAAAAGTTGTTTTGAATGTGGTATACTATAGCTTTAACATAACTGATACGAGTTATGATATATAATAGTATTGTACCATATAACTTTATGTGAAATATAGTAGGCTTGTTAATTCATTTTGTTTTTAACTTTTGTTATTTTAACTGTTCTATTTAAGGATGGTTAGTACTCGAATCCCCTCTGCTGGAACTCAATATGAACATACTTAAACTGAAGAAATCATTCGATGTCTCTAGGAACTTACTATGTTAGCTCGACAACAACAAAATACTCGTTCTACTCTGAGGATGTTTTCGAAGAAATTCATAGAATGAATGATCTTAAGGAATTTCTAAGACAACGACCCCCGTCTTTTCTTGAAAATCCAAGGTGCTAATGAAGCTGAGAAATGGATGAGCCAGATTCTGAAAATTCTGAACGGAGTAGGTATAACTACTAATCTTTGAATAACTTTAGCTGCTTATATGTTTGAAGGTGAAGACAATTTTTGGTATCCAACAGTGTTGCTCAATCAAAATGTTGCTAATTTTACTTGGGAACAATTTGAGGAAACTGTTTACAAAAAGTAATAAGCTAACCTTTCAGTAGCCCTATACGAGGTTAAGTTTACCGAACTATCTCGCTATGTCCTGGAATATGTGGATACTAAAATAAAAAATGTAAGTAGTTTGAAAGAGGATTACATCCAAGAGTTGATAATTCAACCGCTCTGTTACAAATCTGTGGGTATTCTCAGTTAATTAACATTGCGGCCATTGTGGAACGCAATTCTTCTTCCACGAGCCAAATTTCACCCCTAACCATAAGAGACAACCATGTCATTAGAAGTAAATCTCATTCTAGACCTCATCCATATATGAACTCGAGTGGATAAGATTATTCCCGGATCCATCATAACACAACCCATTTTGAAATTCGTTGTCATGAATGTCATGAAGTACGATTATTCGGCCCCAATGTCCTAAGATAAAGTCCGCTCCAATCCGCAGTCAGTCAAATAGACCCTCACAAAACCAAAATTCCATTATGTTCCAAATCACTCCAAATTAACTCTGAGAGTTAAGCGAATTTCGAGTCGTGGGAGGAATTATGCTATACGACCTATGCAAAATGCACATGACGTGATAAAAGGTATGACAATCTTTCAACATGTTCCTACACATATTTTATTTGATACAGGATCTACGCATTCCTTCATTAGTATTATACTAGAAACATTATTATAGTTATCTCCAACATATTTAACTAGTCCATTGGATATTGAATTACCAACAGGTGAAATCAATACACCAACACAAGGTTATAGAAATTGTAAAATTCACCTTGGTCTAAGAAGTTTCTTCGTTAACTTGATAATCCTAGATATTTGTGGTTTCGATATTATTATTGGAATGGATGCGTTGTCCAAACATCACACTTATGTCAGTTGTCAAGATAAAAAAATTCATTTTTGAGGCAAAAAATAACCGCTCTTTCATGTTTCAAGGATCGGGTCCATCAAAACCTTCAACTTTCCAAATTCAGATTTCTTTTTTAATTCCAAATCTGCTGGAACAATTTGAAGATATTTAAACTGAGGATTTACCAGGATTACCCCCTCCTAGAGAAATTGAATGTAGTATCAATCTTTATCCTAATACACTTCCTATTTCAATGCCTCCAAATCGAAGGGGTCCTTTAGAATTTTGAGAACTTCTTACCCAATTAGATGATCTTTTAGTGAAAATTTTCATTTAACTAAGTTCATCACCTTAGGGAGCTTCACTATTATTGGTTAAGAAACATAATGGAAGCTTTAGACTATGCATATGTTATCGTAAACTGAATTCAGTAACTATTAAGAATAAGTATCCTTTAGCTCGAATAGGAGATCTCTTTGATTAACTTAGAGGAGCAAGGATATTTTCTAAAATAGACTTACGATTCGGCTATCATCAGTTATTAATTAGAGAGGAAGACATTCCGAAAACTAATTTTTGAAATCATTACGGATATTTTGAATTTATTGTAATGTCATTTGGTTTAACCAATGCCCCAACACCTTTTATGGATCTGATTCATAGGATTTTTAGACCAATTCGTTATCATTTTTATTGAAGATATTATTGTATACTCTCAAAATCTGATAGAACATACCCAACATTTGAAGGCAGTCTTATGTACTCTTAGAAACCATCGGCTATATGAAAAACATAACAAATGTGACTTCTCAATGAAGGAAATCAAATTTTTAGGACATGTGATTTCTGAAAATGGAATCCATGTTGAACCAGCCAAAATTTTAGCAATTTTGGAATGGAAAAGTCCTACCAATATTACCAAAATAAAACATTTTTTAGGATTAGCTAGATACTATCGTCGTTGTGTCAAAGGATTTTCACGCATTGATCTTCCCCTTTTAAAAATAACTAGGAAGGAAGTTCCATTTGTATGGAGTGAAGAATGTAACTAATCATTCCAAATGTTGAAGGACAAGTTAACTAATGTTCTTATCCTCACTATTCCTTTTAGTAACGTATGTTATGATGTGTATATCGATGCTTCGTTATAAGGATTAAGATGTGTACTAATGTAAAATGAAAAAGTGGTAGAATACGGGTCGTGACAACTCAAGACGCAAGAACGTAATTATCCGGTCCATGATTTAGAACTAGCAGCCGTAGTCTTCGCAATAAAGATTTGGCATTCTTACCTTTATGGTGTAAGTTTTCAAGTCTTTTCGGATCACAAAAGTTTGTAATATATCTTTACCCAGAAGGACTTAAAATTAAGACAACAACGTTGGATAAAATTTTAGGACGATTACCGATTTAAACTCAATTACCATCCAGGCAAAGGTAATGTAGTAACCGATGCTTTGAGTAGAAATCAAGTTGGAAGACTACATACTCTAAATTCCTAGGATATTACTGCTATCATAGAGCAATATGATCTACAGTTACTTACCCCTTGTACAAATTTTTTTAACATTATCGTTTATTTCAAATTAAGAAAGAAAATCTTAATTCAACATGCCCAAGATTCTTTTATAAAGAAATTTTTGAGAAAAAAATCGGATTTGTCCTACGATAAAGAGACATGATTAAGATTTAGAAATATATTATATGTACCTAATGACACATCCCTACGAGAAGAAGTGTTGCAAGAAGCTCATTGTTCGAAATTTATTATACACCCCAGAAGCTGAAAAATGTACCATGCTTTGAAGAAGCAATATTGGTGGCCAAACATGAGAAATGATATCGAAAATTTTGTAAGGAGATGTCTTATTTGTCAACAAGTAAAAATAGAACACCAGCACCCTGGTGGACTTTATCAACCCTATTCCCTAATGGAAATGGGATCATATTACCATGGATTTTGTCAGTGGACTACCTCGTACATTCCAAGGACATAACTTAATTTGGGTAATAGTAGATCGACTTACTAAATATGCCCATTTTCTGCCTTTAAAGACCATCGATTCATTCCAGAAACTTACCAAGTTATATATTCGAGAAATTATTCGATTACATGGAATTCCTATGCATTGTATTTGATAGAGATTCTCGTTTCATTGATTTTTTTTTTTGCAAGCATTGCAAACTTAAATGGGTATTAAACTTCACTTAAGTACCGCATTCCACCCCTAAACGGATGGACAATCCGAATGTACAATTCAAACCCTAGAAGATATGTTACGTGTTTGTACGTTGAATATGTCTGACCACTACAATGTATATTTGCCTCCTATCGTATTTTATATAGCAATAGCTACTAAGCCAGTATTAAAGCTGTCCCATATAATTCTTTATAAGGATGACCTTGTATATCCCCTGTATGTTGGATAGAGTCAGGAGATAGTAAACACTTTGGTCCAGAAATAATCCAAGAAACCACTGAGGTAATATAACAAATTTGAGATAAGTTGAAGACGAATCAAGATTGATAGAAAAGTTACTCAAACCAATGCTGAAAACCTTTAGAATTTAAATTAAATGAGCAAGTATTTTTTTAAGCTTCAGGAAGAGAGGAAAACCAGCCCCCGGATATATTGGACCTTTCACAGTTTCTAAAGAATTGGACCCGTAGCCTATCAATTTTAATGGCCTGTGGAATTGTTCAATGTCCATAGCGTGTTTCATGTATCACGGTTACGCCGTTATATTTCAAATCCATACGATACCATCACATGGAAAAATGTTTATGTTGAACCCAACCATGAAGTTGAAGTACGTCCTATTCGAATTCTTGATTGCCAAGTGAAGTATCTCAAAAATAAGGAAATCCCCTCAGTTTAAGTACTTTGGGAGCATTAAAATCAGTAAGAAGATGCACGTGAACCAAAAGAGGTAATGAAGAATCAATACCTCGACTTATTTTAAGGAAAAGTTCAAGGATGAATTTTTTTCTTAGGTAGGTAGACTGTAAGAACCATGAATGTTTTAACCCTAATTTACGTACGACAATAATTTAAACCCTCATAAGGTGTGTAAAATCAAAAGTCTTATAAAGAGGAAATAATATATGTTTAAAAACCTACATTGTTATTATATTAACTCAAACCCCTTGAAGTTTCAGTAAATTATAAAAGATTTTCTAAAAGTTTCAAAGAAAGATAACTTGAGGTATATTTAACCCCTAAACCCAAACTTTATGCCAAATTAATCACTTAGACCTTAATTAACATAAAATTATAGTTCCAACCAAAGTACCCCTATACTTTACAAAAAGTTCACTTTTAGGGCTATAAAAGCAAAACATGCTGCCACACATCAGCATAAGAAGTTAAAAGCCACATGAAACCACCCTGAACTCATGTGAACCCCATTTACCCATAAACAAAACTTCACCTAAACCGATTCAAATCCACCTCCCTTGAGCTCCAATAAAATCCTCTCATGAAGTAGTATAATTATCCCACGATCATAGCAGTAAAAACTCACCCCACAGTTCAGTTCTATATCTCAAAATTTCTCCCAAATCAGGTATCTTATCATTTTATGCTTCATTTTTAATTATTTCAATTTCAGTAGTTTTCTGCATAGTTAATATAGTTAGAACAATCATAATATGAAAGCTTTTACGCGTAGAATGGCCTAGGATAGCAAAAATCAGTAGAAACACCATTAAAGCGTGAGCTTTCATGGTGAAACTCGATATATTTCCTTAAACTTTGATTTGAAGCCGTATATAAATTCATTATAACCTGAGTATCTCGAGTGTAATGGTTAAAAGCCCATGAATGTTTTTGAACTCAAAAACTAAAAGTTCAAAATTCTCCATATACAATCAATCTTAGTTTTGAAACCAAAACCAAAACCAAACTACTCACACATATAGAAGAAACCAAGCCCAATTATAAGATACCTTGCCATACTCTGGAAATCCACGAAGATCAGGTCAAATTTTCAGGAAAAAAACACAGTTTTGAAACTTGAGTTATACTGAATGTCAATCCATAAAAGTTATATATTTGGATTCCTTATGAAAGATTAGGCTAAGTTTGTTAAGGAATCATTTAAAATGGTATAGCGACGAAGGAGAAAACCCAGGTAAAAAACTGAAACCCTAAAAAGTCAAAATCAAGAGGTTGAAGAGGAAGACCCTTTTCAGAATCCTTGACCACACGTGTCAGGGCGCGTGGCCAATCATGAATTTTTGATTTTTTCTCAAAAATTTTATTAAATTTTTCTAATCAAAATGACATAAGGTAAGGGCATGTTTGGATATTCCTAGCTCAAGTTATGAAAAAAATAAGGTTTTATTTAAAAAAACTTTTGCAAAATTATAAATTAACCATATCAACCTTTTCAACTTATGAATTTGATCCGTAAACTTTACCCATACATACATCAAACTATTTTAAGATAAAAACTCTCTGACACAAAAGTTCAATAATAAGCTTAAGTTCAGTATTTTAAATACCCAACATAATTACAAAAATCCCCCAGAACTTTAAAAGAGACAGTTTAAATACAAAATTGACTAATTAAACCCAAATATTTATATACCACACAATGTATAAGAGAATATGAAGCCCCAGTTCTTCCAAATATCCCAGTGTGATAACAAGCCAGCCGAGTACCAAGCTAGTAGTTTTTACCTACCTTTTCAGTAGTATACTTTGCGGATTTGAAATACTGCTATTGATATCACTATGTGATAACCCCACTTACTCTTAGTGTGTGGATATTATTATACTTCCATACTACATATTTTGTTAACAATCATCAATATTTGAATTTATCACCAGCATTTAAACTTAAGGATCAATTATAACCCTTCTTATCTAATAAATGAGATCATGTACCTTATTGATTCAGTTTACCCTAGAACATTGTGGCATTTTTACTAGAATCTTCAGTATTAACCAGGAAGTAGACTGACGTGTTATCCCATGAACATTTCTACTTGGCCTACTGGTCTCAGATTGAGAGCCATGATTTTTGCTACATACATATGTGTGCCACTTTAATTGTGTGCATAGCATGTTACTTTTCCCAAAAAGTTTTAGGGTGATTGATTGATTGATTATTATTATGGGTTAACTGATGGATTAATTACTTCTATACCCTTTAGTGAACTGGTACGAATGGGATTATTAGTGCAAAACTCCTCGACTTTCTTTACATGATCCTAAATAAACTAGTAATGAATTGTATTTAAGAAAGCTTTTCCAAAATTATAAATCAACCGCTATTAACTTTATCAACTTATGAATTTGATCCCCAAAATTTTCCCCTACATACGTCAAACTATTTTAAGATAAAATTGTCTTACACCAGAGTTCAATAATGAGCTTAAGTTCAGTATTTTAAAGTCCCAAGATAATTAACAATATGCGCCCGAAACTAGAAAAAAGTTAGTTTTAATACAAAACTGACTGATTAAACCTATATACTTATATACCACACATTGTATAACATAAAATCAAGTTTTAGTTCTTTCAAATATCCCAGTGTGATAACAAGTCAACCGAATACCATGCAAGTAGGTTTTTCCTTGCTTTTCAATAGTATACTTTGCGTATTTGAAATACTGCTATTGATATCACTATGTGATAGCCCCACTTACTCTTAGTGTGTGCATGTTATTATACTTCCATACTACATATTTTGTTAACAATCATCAGTATTTGAATTTATCACCAGTATTTGAATTTACCACCAATATTTAAACTTAAGGATCAATTTTAACCCTTATTGATTCAATTTTCTCTAACACTTTGTGGAATTTTTACTATAAGCATCTATATTAGCCAGGAAGTAGGTTGTCGTGTTATCCCACGAACCTTTCTACTTGTCCTACTTGTCTCAAATTGAGAGCCATGATTTTTGCAACATATGTATGAGTGCCACTTTAAGTGTGTGCATAACAGGTTACTTTTCTCGAAAAGTTTTGGGTTGAGTAAATTGATTATTATTATGAGTTAACTGATGGCATAATTACTTCTATACATTTCAGTGAAGTAATAAGAATGGGATTATTATTTCAAAACTCCTTGACTTTCTTTACTGTAACAACCCATACGTTTGGGGATAATTAAATTCCATAAGTGGGTGAAAATGGGAAATTTGAGGAATTTCCCGAAATAGTAATTTTTGGAATTTTTAAGGATTAGATGATTTTCGATGGGTGATAGATTTACTTTTGGTATTAATTAAAAATGTTGGAGTATTTTAATTATATGTCATGGTTGAGTAAAGCGACAAAAGGTAAGATTTTAAATGGGAAAATCCGCATTGAAAGATATTGGGTTAAATTAGTGTGTAGCGGTCAAGTACCCCGGATGGAGATTTTGAGCGTGCAATTGGTCTCAGAATGGCTGGGATAGTCAGAGTAAAGTATCCAAGGGTAATGTTTAGGCTCCGGGAACTTTTAAACGAGTAGGGACTCGCAATTGAGTAAACGAGTCATTTTTTGGGGTTTAAAAGGTATAAACCCTTTTTCTCCCTATATAAGGAGGGAGAGGGGGAGAGAAGAGAAAGAAAATAGAGAAGAGAGAGAGGAGGAGAGAAAAGAGGAGGAAAAGGTGAAACTCCGACCAAACTCCGCGGGATTCGGCTCGAGGTCGTCGGATTTTATCCACGAGGCAAGTGGTTACTTGTTTTATTTACTTTTGAGCATAAATATCATATAAAAAATTGGTATAAACAAATCAGAATATTTTCGGGATGGGATTTTATCAATAAAAATGGGTTTTCGGACAATAAACGAGTAAACCCCGACTTTTATCCAATTTGAGAAATTTAGGAAATTACTGAAATTAATTATGGTTTTGGGGTTCTAGGATGTTTAGAACCCGTTTTATATGTGTATATATCGTTGATCGAGGTTGGGGGACGTTAGAGACGGATAAGAAATCTTGGGAGAAGCTTTAATGGACGAAACAGCTTCTCGGAGAAGAAGCTGTCCGACGTGATTGATCGATCGATCGATCGAGGACCATGGGTCGATCGATCGGCCCCTCAGGAATTTTGACAACTTTTCCTAGGGTTAATTGGATGGGATAAATTCCAATTTGAATTTGATTCAAGGTTATTTATGTGAGGAAATAATTAATCTTTTGGGAGTAAATAGTCCTCCAATTGAGGGAATTGATGAGGGCTAAGTGAGGGTTTTAAGTGTGTAACCCTAAAATTATATTTTTGAGGAAAATAGATAAGTTGAGGAATTAGAGTGTCGGGGTTCCTAAAATAGGGTGGGGACCTCAAATTTATTATATGGACAAGATGTAGTCCTTGGGTTCGTGGAAATGGAATCCACGACCTACTTAATTTAAGGGTGTTCGGGGAAGAATAATCCCTGGGATATTTTAGTGGGCATTTAGGCCTATATAATTATGCGTGTAGGAAAACAAAATTATATTTGTATTGGTTGAGTAAATCCTACGAGATTATTACAATGGAATTGGGAATATATGTATTCACTTAGTAAGAATTGGTATTGTTGGAGATATCCAATAAATCCTTAGATGGGAATAAGGTATTTATTATTTATCAAAGTGAGGGAATACTTTGGGTATAGTATCATGAGTATGTGAATGCATGAATATGATTCCTTGAGAGAATCTTTGGGATTATTGGTCATCGCTATGTGTGATTGGCAATTATGGCCATTTATATATATTCGAGGAGGAATATATAGTATATATACTATGTGATTAAAGTATATATAAAATATGATACGTATATATATAAATATATACATATATATATACACACACACATATATATATATATATATATATATATGTGTGTGTGTGTGTGTGTGTGTGTGTGTGTGTGTGTGTGAAGCATACCCCCTCTAATGCTATCATTGGGAAGTTGCGCGATGAGGGTGAGCACCCTGGCTCGAGGAACAGAGTGTGGATATTCCCCAGGTCATAGTCGTCCATGTTGTTATTATGTGATATACATTTTAGGGGTGAGACGCGGTGGGTATGTTTCGTCTCATTGCCTGTTGGGAACTATGACCACTTCCCAGACGTTGTGATTTGGTTTTGACCACGAAGTAGGTGTCGTTTAGTCCTATCGGTGGTCCCCAGTATGCTACGTGAGTCGGGTACTGGATGATGATAGCATTGAGAGACAACATGCTCGAGTTATAACTCGGTGCGATGGTTATTATACTGGTATATATAGTATATTACTTGTGTATGAAAACAAGGTAATATATATATCTCTATAAGAGTAAGGAGATAAAAATGAAAAAGGATAAATTCTCAGTCCGGGAGATATATCCGGATGTGCATTATAAAGATGAATATCGAGTAAACCTCAGTCCAGGAGATATATCCGGATGTGCATTATAAAGATGAATATCGAGTAAACCTCAGTCCGGGAGATATTATCCGGATGTATATTGTAAGATGTATATAAGAATGAGCATAATATGTATATTATTATATAAGTATGTTTATTTATTCGCTTTGTACTAAGGGCCTAATGGATCTCGACCGTTGACACTGCCAAGTAGTAGTGCATTGGGGGGGGGGGGGGGTTCCTTGTTTGAATTTCGCTCTACGAGACACCCCACGCACGAACATGTCATAGTGTTGAGACTGGGGAGAAGTGTATCCCTTAGTACTTGGGATAACTAGGGTTGTTAGAAGATGGGTGACAGACTAGTTAGGGTAGCTTGACTAGGATATTTGTTAGGATGCGATAGGGGTGCACCATTAGAAGAGAGGCGAGGGGTATCTCATGGGAGTGCGATACCAATTTAAATATGAGATAAAATATATTTTTTAAAAATAAAAAATTTATGCACTTGCTAAATATTTTCACAACTCGGGCTCTGACCCGTTTCTATATTTTCCTCTCTTGCTATATATATGTATATATTATATAGGTGTCCAGACAGAGGGACGCCTGGATTACACTTCCTTCGAGTCCGACGTCTGCTGCTGCAGTTGTGGATGCATGCAGGTTTGATTTAGACGCTTCCATTCTTGAGATCTAGATATGAGGTATTGTAGTTACTTTCGGGCCGAAAGCCCAATTGTATTTATTTATTCTTTTACCGCCTTTCTATGCGGCATTCGATTTTGTTGTATCATATTTGAACCTAGTGTTCAGTAATTTTATTTCATTTCAGTTTCATTTATATAAACTGTGTGGATGTTTTAATCGTGTAGATGTTTAAAAAGATTAGTTAAGTAAAATTTTGATGCCAGCCTAATAGGTTATTAGTAATTAAATTGGTTTTCAATAGTGATGCTGAGAATGATCCATATGCGACTCCTGTTTTAATTTAATATAGGAGTGATCGCCCGGTATTTTATTAGGCGGGTTGTCACATTTACATGATCCTAAATAAACTAGTAATGAATTGTATTTCTTAAACAAACCCGTCAATATGGAATTGTGAGTTCCAACATTTTAATGTTCTTATAACCTGATATGTATGGAATAATTAGCTTATTATTGTTTAAGTTTTTAAACACTGATTCTATACACACTCCAACTCTCCTTTATATCTATATCATTGCTATAGAACTGGTACAACCTTCTTAGCATATTTGTGGTAATTCCTTCCTTATCCAGATGCGCTAAGAGAAAGAGGATAGTATCTCTTCCCCACTAGAGATAGAAACCGTTATCCTGTTTGTGTATGTGATCGTGTGGGTAGAGATTAAACCAGACGGGAGTAAGGAGTGGCGCTTTTCAAGTTTTCATATTATCGTGGATACTTAAAACGTGTAACTCACCCCTGCAGTGGTTCAAACCAATGTAAACCTATTAATAATGAATAAAGCTATGTTATTCCGCCATAACTTTAATTTATAGCTTTATGTGTACTTCTTGTTCAATCATACCAAAAAGAAGGGTGCGACAGATCCATAGGATTAATCGGTAGAATCTCAAAAATTGTCACAAGTAGTGTACTAATATTGGGGATAGGGGAAGGGAGTACGTTCTCTCCTGCTCCAGTTACACTAATGGCCTCTTTTAGGCTGACTTGAGCTCGAAACAGTGCCTCAATCTAAGAGCCGGTGATGTGTTTTAGTTGTCTCAAAACCTGATCCATCATGAATGGAGCCTGGTCTTCTTTAGTAGAGATGGAACGTACTGCGGAGCAAACTTGATAGTGGTGGTGAGGGATCTCTCTAATGAAAACTAGATGACCGCACGGAGTGCAAACTAGGGTTTCCAGGGTAAGAACTTAATGAGAATTTCTACCAATAATGATAACTACGAAAAAAGTCGGGGTACTTTCCTTCAGGATTTTGTAGACATGAGTAACAGAAGGAAAATACATGGGGGTGGGGGGACGGACTCAAATATGTATGACCTTTTTGAGAAGGCCCCTAAATCAGTGTTCTTTAGGCAAAGATAATATTTTAAAGATTTTCTCAATTTTAACTGAGCACTAACAAACTTGTAAAAACAATTTGATTTATCAAATTTTATCTTGTTAACTCTACAACATGGATCTAAGGTTATTAAGCAGATAAAGTAAATAAAATCAAAAACACCACAAGACGCCGATTTACGAGGAAACCACTAAGGGGAAAAACTTGGAACGGCGAGTCCAGACACTCCACTATGATACAAATTTATACAAGAGTAGACATGACGTAATCAACTACTGTCACACCCCGCCTAATTCTGGCATCGGCCGCCACTAAAACTAAGCCGGGCGTGAACTAAATAAATACAATTATTAGCATGAGACAGATATGAGACATAAATAAATCAGTCCATAAGATA
Organism: Sambucus nigra; assembly: GCA_949130495.1. Taxonomy (NCBI): domain Eukaryota; kingdom Viridiplantae; phylum Streptophyta; class Magnoliopsida; order Dipsacales; family Adoxaceae; genus Sambucus; species Sambucus nigra. Next base: position 594,706,123 of record OX422208.1, read on the forward strand.
AATACTTGACTCAATCTCAAATGATCACAATTAACTAAGCGATAAAAGATCCATCACATGCTAACTCCAAAAATCCAATCTCCAATAATGATTAAATAAAATCTGAATAATCCCAACAGAAATCCTCTAAACAACTTTGGAATCGAATGGCCCAATAAAACTCCAATGAAGTCTCATAATACGACTGGAAAAGAAAGTCTAACTAAACTATGCCATAAAGTAAATAACTCCAGCTGCACCTCTAATGATAACTTCGATAAACTTATGCAGCTTCTCCAAATTAAATCCTGAAAAAAGATTAGTCAACGCATGGGTCAGAGCCAAAGCCCTGAGCAAGAATACACACTACTCCCCTAAAATAGGATCCTTGAATCCAGACAGTAGCATTATACGCAATAAATATCACAATAGAATATCTTAAATTAAACGGAATAATTTAAACGCGATAAATATAAATTACTAACTGCCCGTAGGAATCCCCATTTAAAAGGCACACCAATATGATTTTAAATTTCCAAGTTTCGCGGAGTTAATCTTTTATTAATTAACCCAAATTATCAAATTTCTCAATTATTTATGTTCTTACTTCCATAATTATTAGGTATGGCGGTCTTCCCGCCTCGGGTGATAATTCACCAAAATTCATTATGGCGGTCCTCCCGCCTCGGGTGATTTCTCCACCAAAATACACATCCCCTTGTCAAAACGCCGGCTGACCCGTTTAAACTGTCGGCCCTCGCTGGTTGACAAGGTTCCACACACGACACGACATAAAATGCCGGCTGGCCCGTTTAAACTGTCGGCCCTCGCTGATTATGTCGCCAATATATTTTAATACCCGTCTTATTATCTTAGGTATTAGTTCTCAATTTCTCAATTTATAATTACCCCACCCTTTTAATCGATGTGAGATCCTCAAAATACCCCTTAGTCCCATAACTAAGGGTCCCCAAGTTATCAATACGTCCTAACCTATGTATAGGATGAATTTCTAACTTAAATCATAACCTAGTCTCATACCTAGACTAGCGTAACGACGATAAAGTAATAAAAATCATCCCACCCCCAACTCAATAAAATCGTGATAATTTTCCCTCACTAGTCCCATTCCTAGAAGGCATTCTAAAATATAGGGAGAGCAATAATACCCAACAACCCATCTTCACAATGATATTTAATAATACCAATAAGTCATACCAACAAGAATAATTAGTCAACGTATAAAACTGCGCATGATAGTCCAATTCAATTAAATCTTTAATTTAATTATCACGTCAACAATACCCAAATAATCTCATTTAACTATTTTAAATTAAATATACCAAGTTTTCATCATATATACATCAAAAACCAAATTTTATTATCTCTACATGTATTACATGAGTTATACGCCACCAAAAGTCAATTATTTTAAAGCTAGGGTTTTTCTACATGCAACCTACACCAATAAAATCCAAAGTCACTCATGAATCCTACGTACCCAAAGGGTTATGAATATTATTAAGATTAAAAGATTTTATAAAAATATCCCGATAATTAGTATCTACTTTTTCTAATTAAGTTACTAATTATTTTTAAGAAAACATGTAATTAAGTGTTTAGGCGACACTTAAAACGCATAATACTAAAGGAAAAGAATAGAGTATTCATGCCTGTGAAGATTGTGTTGAAAATCTGATTAAAAATCTGGATTCCTCTAAAAAAATTAGCAAAGAAGTGTTCTTGGACCAATCTTGATTAAACCCCAAATAAGCCTTCAAATGTGGTGACAAAACCTTGATTATGTTGAAGGTTGATGATTATGGTTGAGAGGAAATATTTTTAGAAGTGTCCTCTGGTAAAAAACTTGAGAAAAAGTGATTATGAGAAGTCCCCCACGAATTAGAGTCATTATATATTCATTAGGAAACCTAATCCTAATAGAACTCTAATAAGATACAAACACTAAAAATTTTATTCCGGACGATCGGATCGTTGGAATTAGATGAAATTTTACAGAGAGTTAGCTGAAGACGAGAGAAAGTTACAAAACAAAATTCAGCTCGATCGGACCGTTCAATATTGTTAAATATATTTTTTTTGTTTTGCTATAGAGTTTTATATTTTGAGGACTCTTGTATATAATAAAAATTCAATTAAAACTCCATTTTAATTCCGATTTTGAAATCGTTTGAAATTATCGCCTTTAAAAATAATAACCAACATATTTGAGCAATAAAATAATTTTATCTCAAAATTTATTTTTCCTCTTAATTTCGAAAATACCCCCAAAATTACGCGGGTTGTTACAACTACTTGATGACCCCATAAGGCTTAACGCTCTTCAAGTATTCAACCACTCCTCCACAACAGCAACGTAAAAATCCACCCACAAAAGCGTCCACATTAAGGAGTCCTTGTGCACCTCGGCATCTACCGATGCAGCCTTGCAACTATCTATGAATTGGAACACGGAGTCCACCATTTTTGCTTCATAATCAGTACGTACGAAGTCCATCTCATGAAACAATTGTTGAAGTAGGAAGACAAAATTTAGGTGGCAAAATCAAGATCTCTATAACTTTAGAATGATGAGAATTGGATCTTGAAAACTAAGGATGTGTGAAATATGTGGGAACTTTTGAAAATAGGCGCATAAACATTTTCGACAAAAGTTTTTTTTTTTAGTGAAAGACATCCTTAAATATGAAGACGCAAATTTCAAGATGACGTCTCGTTCGAACAAAAAATTGGACTCGTTCTAACGAGAATGCTATCTCATTTGAATGAAACTCCAGCTCGTTTGAACAAGAGACTAATCTCGTTTAAACCAATATCGAACTAGTATCTCACGAGTTAAAATAGTAAGCCCTCAATCGATGCTCATTTGTTAAAAGCTTCTAACGAGACTTTGCACGAGAAAGTCCTTTCATTTGAATGAGATTCCTATTTCGTTTGAATGACTATAAATAAAAACATTTTTTTTTAAGTTCAAAACAACCTCGATATTTTAAATCAAATAAAATGAGAACAACTGAGAAAACATTTTAAAAATACGTTTCCAAAATTATTTTTCAAAGTCTACATCCTTAAACAATATTCGAGTTCTCTAAATTCATTAGGATTCATACCTGAGAGATCTATGATAAGTCCAAGTGTGTGAAGACAAAGTAGGAACTAAACACGATACGATGTCATCTTCAAAGCTTTGCCACAACATCTTTAAGACAACATGCATAGGCTTTGTGGGATCACAACTCAATAACTAACGTACGAATCAAACTGTGTTGTCTGGAATTATGCCAATTACAAAGAAATTGATTTGTTTGGAAAATTTTCCTTAAAAATCTCCCCTTTTGTCTATTCCGAGACAAAACCAAAAAAAAATTGTTTACTTGCGATGCCGTTAAGCCAAAAAACCTATGCCCAACCTAAAATCCCCAAATAGAAAATTACATTGGACACAATATAGTCGACCCAACAGTATCATCGTGCATCTCGATGTAGCTAATATATATAAACTCATAATGCACCATACGCACATGAAATAACAAACCGAATGAAGTATGGAGGAATACAAAATATATAAATAATGTCACTATAAAAACTCCCCTCACATCACATGTCTCTCCCCCTTTTTTCCTGGAATAGACAGAGAGTGGGACTGATAAACCACAATCAATATATCTAGTAAGAATATGAGAATGAATAGCATGTCGAGATAAATATCAAAGTAACTATGGACATTGTAAGCATGAGACTATGGATAATCAACATGATCAACATGGTATATCAATATAAATAACATGATCCAACAACAAATATAACTATATAATAGTTAAAACCAATAATATCCATGTCCAACCAAATAATACATGATGCAATATAACCAAATGTAGCAAGAGAATAAAATTTGAACCACCAAATACACCATAAACTAAATGAATATAATCCAAATACAACAACATCAATTTATCTCAAAATACATAAAACCAATATTAGAATCAATAATCTATAGGATCATCATCATCATTATCATCATCATCATCATCATCATCATCATCATCATCATCATCATCATCATCATCATCATCATCATCATCATCATCATCATCATCAGCAGCAGCAATCGCAGTGCCATCATGTCTCCTGGAAGTGCCTACTCCTCGGTACTGCTCACATCTCCTCATCTCAGTGATGAATGATGCTGTCGATCTCAGGACGGTCGGTGACACGTCCGGGAAAGATAGCGTACAAATCTCATGGAATCTTCAACAGTTGAGAAATATGATTCGGGGTGATGATAACCTGTACACCTCAGACTAGACCTGGCAACGTGTCGGTTCGGGTCATGTTCGTGTAGGGTCTTAATGAGTTCGTGTGAAATTATGCCAAACCCGAACACGATTCGTTAAATTAATGTGTCATGAATCCAACATTCGTAAACGATTCGTATTCCTAATGGGTTACACGACACGAATCCATTTAACCCGTTAAGTTAACGAATCGTGTCGTGTACCCGATACGAACCGCTAGACCCATTTTGTTTATTGGTTATTCCGTATTGAGTGACCCATTAGGTACCAATAAGACCCGTTATCATTCAAATGCAATTCTAAAAAATGGGACAATTTGATTTAAATTTTAAACAATTGTAAATTGATGTGAATTTGACCTATTATAAATATAATTTAATCTCATTGACATGTCTCCACCGCTCTTGCATCCACCACTAGTACAATATTTATAATTACAATTACAAAGTCAATTTATAAAATTGTGTCAACATCGCTTCATTACATTAACAACCAAAAATATAAAGTTCTAAGTGGTCCATAATTCTGCACTCAATATATAAAGTTTGTAGTACAATTATAAAGTCACAAATAAAGTGCAAAAAAAAGAAGTGAACTTCAAGTCTTTATAAGAGCCCCAAATTCCATCTTCAAGAGTTTAATCACCTAAAAATTAAAATATTATTTGTTGTTAGTAAACAATGGAAATAAAAAATGGAAAGTATCAAAATGGGCAACAATAGATAATTAAAAGACTAAACAACCATAACAATCGTAAAGTCTTACCCAAAATGTGCATAATGAAACATTCCCCAACGACGTAGAACACTTCAAAGCCATGTCACTCGACACTTGAAGACTGCAATATAAAAAATAATGTCAAAAACAATGAAATCAATGATTTGAAGTATCGTAATTAAAAGACTGAACAACCATAACAATCGTAAAGTCTTACCCAAAATGTTCTTGATGAAATATTCCCCAACGACGTAGAACACTTCAAAGCCATGTCACTCGACACTTGAAGGCTGCAATATAAAAAATAATGTCAAAAGCAATGAAATCAATGATTTGAAGTATCGTAATTAAAAGACTGAACAACCATAAAAATCGTAAAGTCTTACCCAAAATGTGCATAATGAAACATTCCCCAACGACGTAGAACACTTCAAAGCCATGTCACTCGACACTTGAAGACTGCAATATAAAAAATAATGTCAAAAGCAATGAAATCAATGATTTGAAGTATCGTGATTAAAAGACTAAACAACCATAACAATCGTAAAGTCTTACCCAAAATGTGCATAATGAAATATTCCCCAACGACGTAGAACACTTCAAAGCCATGTCAAATATCAATATCATATAGTACCCAAAAAGTGAAACGACTCCTCACAAAAACACAAAAATGAGCTAAGTCCACCTGCACATTAAGATCAAACAAACATGTTTCAAATAAATTCTATGAAATTTATAAATACATACAATATGTTTTGAATACCTCATTACTCGTCGATAGGTATATTGTTAGAGCATTGGGTTGATGCAGAGTGATTTTGACTTATATGTAGGTTGGAAATATTTTCTATGAGCTCATTAACATCGGCTTCTTCTTTATCGACAACTATATAAATAAAGTAAATTTTTAATTAGCATATTTTGAAAATAATAAAAGACAATTAGCATAAATGTGTCAATTACCGCTCTTTCCAAATATCCAATCTCTAGTGCAAAGCAAAGCTTGAACTGTATCAGGCAATAAGGAGCTACGATATTGATCAAGAATTCGACCGCCAATACTAAATGTCAACTCAGAAGCAATGGTAGAAATAGGAATAGACAACACATCACGAGCCATTTTCGAAAGTATAGGGTACCGAATTTGTTCTCCTTTCCACCAAGATAGGATATCCAAATCTCGTGTTCTTGATATGTTTTATTCCTCAAAATACTTGTGCAACTCGTTTTTTTTATTAGAAGAAGACACCTCCTTACAATTATTATCAAAATCCTATATTATATAAAAAACACAACCTTAATAAATAAAAAACAGCCTTAATAAAAAAAAAAATAGCCTTAATAAATAAAAAAACAGCCTTAATAAAAAAACATCCTTAATAAATAAAAACACAGCTTTAATAAATTAAAAAAACAACCTTAATAAATAAAAAAATAGCCTTAATAAAAAAAATACATTTATAACAGTTATGACAGTTAATTTTATAACAGCTAATAAGTTTACTAAGGCGTCCCCTCATACTTATAAAACTTTATAACAGTTAATAAGTTTATAACAGTTAATAAACTTGTAAACAATCTTATTAGCTTTAACAATCTTGTCAACTTGTAACGGCTAATAAACTTTATAAGTTGTAAACTTTACAAGCCCACTAATATTTTTATATTTGTTTATAGTAGATCTAGACATAAATAAACTTCACAAGAAAAAAACAAATCACATACTGTATGCGCAGAAGCTCCTGTATACATAACAAATCACAGAAAAAAAACAAATCACAGAAAAAAAAATCACAGACAAATAAGGTGTATCATAATCTATATACGTAACACATCATAAACAAAAAACATATATCACCAAACCAATCACAAATCACAAACAAAAAACCATCACCAAATCGAAGAAGAATATATCAAATTGAAGAAGCATATATCTGTATTATATGCGATGAAAGTTGTCCGGGGATTACCAAACCAATCACAAATCATCAAATAAGAAAATCGCTACATAAACAGAGAGAAACAGAGAAAGAAAAAGAAGGAGAGAACATGCCTTTGCCTGATGAAAGTTCCTAGGTGATGAAGAAAGATCTTGTGGTGCGATGTCGATGAGAGAAAGGGAGAACATCAGCGTGGCGAAAGCTCATGCGTGGTTAGGAGTCTTGGGTGTGTGGTGTGGTGTGCAGCTGCGTGTGTGATGTGAAGATGAAAGGAAATAAAAAAGAGTTAATGTGTTTAATGAGTTTAGGTTTAGGGTTTACTTGTAAAATTACATAAGTAACCCCCTCATCTAAAAATATTATTTAAATTTTTTCCTACATATCTTAATGGGTCATAATAGTTACTAACGTGTCACACGACCCGGTATGACACGAACAGTGTTCGAGTCTTAACGGGTTGATATCGGGTGAAGCAAATTTAACCAACCCGATTCGTTATTTTTAACGGGTATATCGTGTTCACCCGATAGTGACCCGTACACGATAAGCCCTAACTCATTAACTGTTAATTTTATGTCGTGTCATTTCGTGTCGTGTTATCGTGTCGTGTCACATTTTGCCAGGTCTACCTCAGACATTGGATTTTAAACCCTTAGCAGTCCCGACTGCCCAAATGTAAAAGTCTCGAACAATATCTGGATGAATGACATCATACATGGAAAACATAGGCTCCCACCCTCAACCTTGGAACACGATATGTGAAAACCAAGTGAGCAATTGTGCTCATAGTCAACTCGGCTCACCCAACAATCGATAGAGAACCAAGGAAATTGGCTTGGGAGGCCAGTGCTCGGGGTGAGGTGGCATGCTCCTCAATACGATCAGTAAGAATGGAATGTCGTCGTCTAATACCGTCCATAGAAACAGAGATAGGAAATAGGGTATGGGTATGAAAAGGTACATACTAACACCTAGCCCAACCAATCGATACAAGATGTAAGAACCTATCTACGTACAAAACCACCCGAACCACCGCAAAAACCATAGCCACAAACTTCAAATACAAGGATATAATCAGTAATAGTCCAACAATACGCGATAAAAATGCGTAAACGATGAGTGTGTGTCACAAATATCCAAAAATCAAAAAAAAAATAATAATAAAAAATTAATTTCTGAATTTTTGACTCACACGACACACAAGGGGCAAAAACAATATTGAATAAATAACCAAAAAATAAAAAATATGCAACCCCCCCCCAAAAAATATTTTTTTTAATAAAAACAGTTTGATGCAATTTTCATAATCATATATATACAAATAAAGAATTATAAATGGATACATGATAAGAAAATCAAACCAAACCATTTTATCTTAAAAAGTCCTCAAAAACTACAAATAAGGACGAAACTCAAGAGATATACCTGAATACCGGCAAATGGATGAATGATTAAGCATTAAGCTATGAAAAATCCAAAATTTTAAGAAGAAAAATGCTCAAAAATGGTGGACAACAGTCGCAGAGAAGAGAGAAGTCAAAGTGACAAGATAAGGTAAAAACGAAAAAAATGGAGTAGTAAAATTGAAAAGGGGTTTTTAACCTCGTTCAAATAAAAACCATGCTTGTTTGAATGTGAAATGCGACTCATTGAACACAACATCATGTCGTTCGAACGAAAGCGTGCTTTTATTGGAAGAAGTTTTGAACGACTATCAAACGAGCCAAAACAGTGTGGGGCTGTTCGATGTTCGTTTGAAGTCATCTTCGAACGAGAACCAAAACTCGTTCAAACAATCCACCTTCTTGTTTTAATGATACACCAAAATCTTGAAACTTCTTTTCAAACCACTGAGACTGGACCCAAAAAGGTAAAACATGAGAAACATCCATCTGACACAAACTAAAAAAAATGAAAAATTGACACTAAAACATAAGAGTTACACGGTTATATGGTATCGGTGTGCCTAAACATGGAATAAAGTGAATGGACGTGAACTAAAACAAATGAATCATGACCCAAACAATTAAGTACGTTCAAGAAGCTCTAATTGACCGTAAAATATTATCGAATTATGGTTTAGTTGCATGTGAAAATAATAAATTGAACTAAATGAACAAAACATTCATAACACACACAAATCTAGATTTTGATGATTCTACCAATCAATAGCGTGATGCCACGACCGTTAAACCTAGGACGTATTGTGAAATACCGTTGTTCTTCAAGTAGACTCCCTTGAATGATAAACATTCATATTTTTCAATTCTTTTCTATATCATGATTCTTTTGAAGTACTTTTCTTTTCTTTTAAGATATTCTAAGTTGGTCGTTTTTTGCCCTTTTTGCTATTTTTTTATTGTCTTTATTTTTTCTTATGCTCTTTTCAATGGTGGCTTTCATGCAAATTAAACCTGTCTTTCGCAGCCCTTTCCCGTATACACTCATAATTATTCAATAATAAATGAATATTCTCATGGGAAACGGTTCTTACATGCACAACTCCCCCTAAGTCATAAATACACGTAGATGATAAGATTGAGAGGATAACGTCTCACCAAACTCAAATGTACAAGAGAAGTTAAACGTTCAAAATAGCTTGTGCATGTATGTGTGGAGGCATATACACAGTCGAATCCATAATGCAAGTCAATGTTCAAAACAACTCCACGAAAATCGTGATTAAGATCAACCTAAGTATCTAAAGTCATAACCAAAAGTCCTAGCCACATGGATGATGCGAAGTGATAGGGATCCAAGCACTCCAATATTCCATACCATACGTGTAAACCTCAAGACACAAAATTCGAAAATCTTATTGAGTTTTCCAAAAAATTTTAGACTCAAAAGAAAAATCTTTTTGTATTTTTTCTTAAAAAATATATGAAAACAAAATATTTTGTATTTTTCTCAATATGACCCAAGAAAGAAGAAGATAAAAATACAATATATATATAAGTCATAACTCTAGAAAATATTATAAAAAATCTCAACTAGAGTATGACAAACAGTGCTAACATGCTCAACCATAATATCTAACATGGGGAGAATCATGCGCATGCAAACGAGAATCAATAAGTCTAATACATAAAGCCTATAAATCCGATTCCCTAACCGAAGTAGGTGTGAAATGACAAATATGGGTTTTGGGAACTGAAGCGAATCTATTCTTAGACTTCCTAAGAGCATTCTTAAGATGATAGACAAATCGTATAAAAATAACCTTCCTACCGCAATGAGAGCAAGTGTAAACAGGTGAGGAGTGTTACCTAAAGATTGACCTTTCCCAACATTCCTAGTCGACTCTCTGATTTTCATGATCTTGGCTTTAGGAATGGGATCAATACAATCATCGACGCCAATTCCACAACTGTCATCTTTGATTTGGAGGGTGCCTAACATCCTATCCAATGTTTTTGAGCTAGCCTCTAAATTAAATTTGACCTTACTCGAATATCTCAATCTCTTTTCAAGCTCAACTATTCTATACTCGAGTAAACACCTAGAATCCTTGAGCTCTAGAATCTCCTTCTTCGTAGCCTCCATCAAACCACGGATACTATCTCTCTCACCCTCAACATATTCTAGTTTCTCCTAAAAAGTCTTCTTATGTTCCCTAAGATCTTCAACTAATGCATCATTATCATTTCCTATGGCACGTTCTTTTAACCTAGCTTCCAACTTCAAGTTAGTCTTCTTCACCTTCACAGTTTTTGCATACAATTCATGGAAGGAAAATTGCAACTCATTATCCTCCACTTCTTCATACTCACTCATTTTAGATTCACTAACTATGGCCTCGAAAATGTCATGCATAGAAATATCTTCGTGGGAAGATTTCTCATCGTCGCTGACATGACAAGACATGAATGCGGTAAAGTTGCGCTCATTGAAGGAATCATTTCCCTCTTATGAATCATCATTACTAAGGGTGACATTATAAGCTATCGATATCCCTCCGTCCTTCCTTAGTTTAGTAGGTCACTCAGCTACCCTATGGATATAACTCTCATAACTAAAACCTCTCTCCGGGTCATCCCTCTTAACATTATCACTATGGTTCTTAGGGACACGATCGACCTTGTTGTTATTTTTATTCTCAAATATTTTTTCATCTTTCGATTGATTTTAGAATTTGAAAAATTTCTTGAACTCCTTTGACAACATAGCCACATCTTCGAATTCAATGTTTGACTCATCATCCAAAACCATTGTTTTCTCCTTCCTGACTTTCAAAGCAATTCCATTTTCTTTCTTCATTTCTTAGAGGAAAACATGTCAAGCTCATATATTTGTAGGTCACCTACAATCTCTCCTAGTTTTATCTAGTCAAGTAACCTCATATAATTTAAAACAGTCACTTTTGGGTTAAATCTGTCAGGCAACGACCTTAAGATTTTCTTTATCACTCGGTTGTCATCTTTTCTCTCCTAAGTTAAACGATGAATTAACTATATCAAAAAATTTAGTGTAGAAGTCATCAAGGGTCTCACTCTCTAACATATTAATAATCTCAAACTGGGTGGTGAGGTTTGGAGTTTGGAAGAATTAACAGCGTAGGTTCCTTCATGGGTGAGTTAGGGTATATCCCAATCCACTCTAGACGTCTCACACGTCATAATATGATGAAATTCTTCCCGGGAGACAGAACAAAAAAGTGCATTCAAACCCTTATAATTATATTATGCTAATTTATGCTCAGCATCAGTCCACGACCCAACAGGTTTTAAGTGAGTTACCTCTCCATCTCTCGTGACTGGTGGTGTCCACCTCTTAACTAAAACTAATCACACCCGCTCATTTATAGCCTGAGGTGACTTCATACGCATTTTCCAGTAAGTGTTCTAAAAACATCAAACCCTCCAAGATTCATGCCTAAAAACAAGGGATCATAATTACAGTAGTTTAGTGTTCTAGCTTTTATACCAATTTAAGGCCCCTAAGTAGTGTTCTTTAGGAAAATATAATATTTAATTTTTTTTCTCATTTTTAACTTAGAACCAACAAATTTATCTTGTGAAAATAATTTGATTTACCAAATTCTATCTTGTTAACCCTATAGCATGCATCTAAGGTGATAAAGCAGATAAAGTAAATACATCAAACACATTGTAAGATGCGTATGTACGAGCAAACCGGTAAGGGAAAAAAATCTTGGATGGACAGGAGAGATAATCCACTATGATACGGATTTATATAAGAGTAGACATGACTTACTCAATGACTTGATCACCATAAGCCTTGACGCTCTTCTAGTCTTCAACCACTACTTCACAGCAGCAATGCAGGGATACACTCATGTAAGTGTCCATAACACGTGAGTCCACGTGCACCTTGGTATCCATCGATGCAGCATAGCAACCCTCTACAAATCGGAACACAGAGTCCACCGCACGAAAACAATTGTTCAAGTAGGAAGAAAAAAAATCATATGCCAAAATGAAGATATCTATAGCTTTAGAATGATGAGATTTGGATCTTGAAACTAAAGATGTGTGAAATATGTGGGAACTTTTGTAAACAGGTTCAACGACATTTTTCGACTTTTTTTTTTTTTTTTTTATATTTCTGAGTGAAAGGTGGCGTCTCGTTTAAACAAAAAACTACACTCATTTGAACGAGAATGTTATCTCGTTTTAATGAAACTCCTTCTCATTTGAACTAGTGTCGAACAAGTATAACGGTATGCCCTTGATCGATGCTCATTTGATGAAAGCTTCTAACGAGACTTTGCATGAGAAAGTCCTTTCATTTGAATGAGATTCCCATCTTGTTTGAACGACTAGTAACAAAAATAATATTTTAAGTTCAAAACAACCTCAATTTTTAAATCAAATAAAATGAGAACATCTCAGAAAACATTTAAAAAATGTTTTCAAAATTATTTTTTGAAAGTCCCAAAACATTTTATGTTTAAAATACGTCCTTAAACAATATCCTAGATTTCAAAATTCATTAGCATTCATACTTGAGAGATCTATGATAACTCCAAGTGTGTGAAGACAAAGTAGGCACTTAACATGGTACAATGTCATCTTTGAAGATTTTCCGCTACATTGTCAACACAACACCTCATAGGCTTTGTGGGATCACAACTCAATGACTAACCTATGTTTTAAACCGTTTTATTCAGAATTATGCCAATTAACAACAAATTAACTCGATTGGAAATTTATCCTTTACGCTTTTTTGATGCAATTCCTTTATTTGAATTTAAACGTATGTGGACGATATCTTGTTTTTGTAGTTTTTGTTTGGTAGTATCCCCAAAGGGGAATAAATAAACAATATTTCGTTAGATTCGAGTGAGCGGGGTGATCTTTCATTTTTTGTATAAGAAGCGAAGATATTTTGGCGATGACCAACAGATTTATACTCTTTTATCTCTCATGTAAAAATGGATGATATTCATCCTGGAATCCGAAGGGTTTGGACTAGCCTCCGGTTATTTGATAGTTTTAAAAGTATTTTTTCAAAGCAGATGGACCATAAGTATCTATTCTCTTTGTGCAATAGTATGTGTACCTAGATGTTTTTTCTATATGCAAAAAGGCGATGCGACTCGTTGATCAGTGGATCACCTTTTATTTCCATGGATTACGATATACCAAGTTTCTAGGATTGAATCACCTTTAAGGTTCTTATGAAACCACTTTAACCTATTACTAAATAGCTATGGAAGCCTATTTGATATACTCTAATACTGGATAAGCTCCCAACATTCCCTTTACTCGAGACTTTGGGATCGAGAGAGGACTTGGACGATATACCTAATAGACTGGCACAAAGATTGATAATATTCGTCGACGACTAGTCTTTAGGTGACCACTTTTGGCCTCAAGGATACATGTTTTAAACAATATGAAAATCAAGACTATGCAGTGCGTGATGCAAAATAGGCAATGATTATTTGTATATACTTTGATGTTTGTTTTATCACGAGGTCCTTCGTGCATGCCTATACTTTTGGAAGAATTTACAATGCTGTACATAGGGACCTAAGCACGCATCTATGTTTTGAGGGACTCTAAAACTAAGGCCTTTGAATAGTTCTAAAATATGTGCAATCCTTGGGGGATATAGGAGTGCTTGTCTCACGGTCTTCTATTTCTACATTAGGTCGAGTTTAGCAGTTCGGTGATTGATGATTTCCCCTGGAAGATGTTCAAAACCATATCCAATTTTTGTTGCATGCCCTTATTTAGGCCTAAGCCAATAATTCTCTAGGGGAGGGGTTATCGGTTGTTCAGAGTCGCCAGTTTATTCTATATAAATACAAACAAAAAGTTTGGGTTAACCCTTTTAGGCTAACCTAAGGTAGGTTAGGTCTACGATTAATCGATACATTCTTGTTGTGGGGTTCGAGAATTGGGTTATGAGTGGGGAATGTATTAGGCAAACCACTTTCTCTTTATTCTTCCTTAATTATATGCTTGTTACTGCTCTGTATATCATATGATTACTTTTTAGTTTATTTTAGAACATGTTGAGAGACCTTAGTTTGAGAGTCCTTTAGAATGTAGATAAATTCTTAGATATGAAAATATTAGTGAGAGGTGTAGGAATATCACCTAAACTGATTTGGTACACAAGAGTGCTTGTTTGTAAGTTAGAGGAACGAGAAGCAATGTTATATTTCTCACTCCAGTAAGGAGGCCAAAGATGTTATCATGTTATAGGAAACTAAAGACGTTATATTTCTAAGAAACTTCCTAAGTAACTTAGGAGAATTTCTTTAAACTAAAATTGGTTATTACACTTTTTAGTGTTCAAAGCGGTGCGATTGCAAGTTCAAGAGAACCCATAACCCATAATGGGTTAGGCACATTGAGCATAAGATTCACCTAGTTTGAGTGATTGAACAAGGAGATGATAGGTTTATAACCAAGGTTTCATATGATAACACCCAGTTAATCCTTATACAACTAGGGCTATATACTTCCAAGTACATTAGTTAGGAGTTGGAATCATAGGTATATAGATTTAAGACTAAGGGGGAGATTATTGGGGGTTTTATTCTTAAAACCATGTATGACATTTACTTTTCAGTGAAGGCATGTCTGCTAATTTTGAAATAAAAATAATGTTTGTGAGATTGCCTTATATTTATGGTTAAATGTATTGTATACCATGTCCCTTAATTGGAGTTAGTAGGAATTCCAGTGAGTTGGGTTCAGCTTGTTCATAGGAAATCAAATTTCTTATTTTAGTACAATTGAACAATTAACAACCTCGATAAATAATTGACATCCTATTGGTAAAGTAGCGTGTGCAATCTTATTAGTTTATATTAAACTATGGGAACTAGCTAATGGTTTAGTAACTTTTCTGATAGTTAAAAGGGATTATGACCGGTACGTTCAAGAATGTATTGAACAGGACAATCAGTGAGATTTAAATCCAGGTTCTGAATAGATTAGACTTGGTCACTCTCGTAACATCTTCAAAGGTTTCATAGGTTCTTAATCCCTAGGTTTATGAGGATTGAAGTGCTTGCATAATTATTTCTTTGACTGTTATGGGAAAGATTCAATCTTATTGGGCAATCGCAGTGTGAGTAGGAATGAGATCATAATTTGGAGGAATTTTTATTCAAGAAAGATCTTCAATTGTAAAACCCCCTCAATGGACTCATATGTTTTGTTTCTACCACTAAACTCGTCCGGTAGATTATATAACTAGTATAGTATCAACTAAGTTATGTCTGAGAATTAAGGAATGAATAATATGTTGCTTAAAATTAGTTAATGTTGAGTTTATTTAACCATGCAGGTCTCGTATACTTACACAGGGAAACATATTATCTGCCATAGCAACTTTGTAAAAAAATACCTCTTTATTCCGAGATTTTAGATAATTAAATTGGAGTGCAATAGGGATTATTTTGTGAAATTAATCGTAATTAAATAAATAAAGTAAATAAATTACGGGGATGTAATTCATGATTTTTGAGTATTTATTTTGAATCCATTTTAACTATTTAGTATTGGGTCCTTAGTATAGTCCATTATTCAACTAGTAGGGCCAGACTCTCTCCAAATCTAGTTAACCCAAGCCCATGTCTTAATATACACACACACACACACACACACACATACACAAATAGTTTCCTATAAGAACTCTGTACCTTACATGCTGTAATACATATAATTTTTTTAAAACAGTAAAAAAATGATTTTTTTGATAAAACTTCATGGATATGATATCCATAGAGAGGCGATCATCTCCAAATGTTTTCATCAAAAAATTCAATCAAAAGTGGGTGGGATAAGGTGATATGCAAAAATTGGTTTAAATATGCATTTTCAACCTTTGAAATATCTTATGATCATCTCACTCACTTTTAATTAAATTTTTTGATGAAAATTTTTTGAGATGATCTCCTCACTATGGAGATCATATCCACAAAGATTCATAAAAAAAATTCATTTTTTTACAATTTTAAAAAATGGTTCGCATGGAGTTTGCACTATTAGAGGTTCGTACCTGAGACGATCTCTCTCTCTCTCTCTCTCTATATATATATATATATATATATATATATATATATATATATATGTATATATATATGTATGTATATATTGTTGTAAGCTAAGTTTCTAATAATTAATGTTTATTATGGATGGTTAGAGAGGAAGAAAAAACACTTTTCATGTTTTTATGAAGGAATGAGGAGATAGAAAGTGATTTCTCTCACATTTCACCATGTTTACCTCTCCAAGAATTCCCAGACACAAGATTTACTTTGTGTGGAATATATAATATAATATTTAAGGATTTCAGAGGATTTTAGAAAGGTTTTAAAGATCTTAGGAGGGAAGAAAAATCATCATATTTGTAAGAGTACATGTATGCTCAAAGTGCCCCATAGGATTAAATTGTCTAAATTCCTTGCCAAAACATTTTTTGAGTCTTTGCCCCAAAAGTCCACGAAAAGATTCATAAACTTCAACCCAGATCATTCATATCAAACCTCAAGTACACCACTTAAGAAATGTATATTTACACTAGACCAAAAGATTCATCTTGTCAATGTTTTATCCACTACACAAAAGAGTTTTCATGGTCAAGAATCATGACAATTTTGAGCGCGACAACTCTTTGCCTTACGGTTAAGGTCCGTGACAACCCCACTGTTGCCATGGTCATTTTCCCCTGAGAAATTAGTCAAATTAAAGGAGTGACCAACTTATGTCATGGTTAAGCAACATGACGACACAGTTTTTTGTCACTGACTTATTATGGTCTCAAGGATTGTGTTGCCAAGGTCCTATCTTGGTTAAGGATCATGATAAGGATTTTGTACTCATGGAAAAGGACGGTGATAATTGTTTCTTTTCACGATCTTGTCACACTCAAGGACCATGACAAAACTGTAACTACTACCTGATTCAAACATCCCAAAATGACATGCTTTTGTTCAAATTAAACAACAAAATAATATAATATGCAGTAAAAAAATCAAAACCAAATATGCAATTACACAAATAAAAACAAGTTATAAATATTCAATTTAATTACATCAAAACCAAATGAGCAATTTAATCATAAGTATAAGAATAAAAAATCTTAATAAAAGTCGAGGCGAAAAGTTGACCAAATAATAAACGACCTCACTCTGTTGTCTCTATGCCGTACACCACCTTGCTCGTCCAACCACAACACCTCGTCCTATATCCCTAGAAACACCTCATCCATTCGTACCTAGGACTCTTAAGGAGCAGTTGTGAACTTTGGTACACACAGTGGCACTCGAACTCTTCAATCCCTTGGTAATTCGATCACCTCCACACCTATCAAAGATAAAAAAATCTCTCCCAAGATGGATCAAATGGAGTTAGGATAAAAGGGGTAAGGTTAGAGTATATATCATAAGGGGATAATGATTCACCCGCCATCGGTGAGAGGAGGGAGTTGTGGTCCCCTCACCAAACTTCTTCTTACCTATTACTTTATCATTCGCCTTCTATTTCCCCGTATCCATGACTTCCATTTGACCTATTTGAACATGTGGTTCAATCTATGTTAGAGATTTTCCAACTTGAAGTTTGTGTCCTCTTTGTACGTGTCGAACTTGGAGGACAACCCATTATTACCAAAAGAAAATCACAACATCTTTGATTTTCCTATTTGTGCTCAATGCATTCGTACTCAAAGATGATTTGTCGGCATCATGCTAATTGTTGTGCACTACCCTTATCCTATCCCAAAACTGTATAAAAATATATCATTAACTTTGAAAAAGAATATAAATAAATTATTATAATTGACAATATAATTTCTACAAGAACTTGCCAAAGCCTCAGTGACTTGTGGATTAGCATCCTCACCCCTATTTAATCGAATCTTTACATGGGGGTAGATCTTATGTGGCTTTGCCCCTAAGCCACTACCAAAATCCTTTATTGATTAAATTAATAATAAAAATTTATTTGGACCATTAAACAAAATTTGAACAATTAAAGCAGTTAACTTAACATCCTATGCTCCACCTCCGTATAAAATATATTCCCGGAGTATTGCACATCCATCTTCTTTTATCGGTTAGTCCTCATTGGGCATCAAGTGAACAACTTTCTCTCAGATGCCTCAAAATTTACAAACCTCTTCTAGTTGGACAACGTGATTGGCTTCTTCTCCAGGAGGATGTCCATACATAGCAGCACGAACTCGTGATCCTTCTTAAAATAGAGAGCACGCGTGTTCTTCTTCCATGTCCTCCATTACCTGCTTACACTGGCTATAATACACTGTCCCATGACTTCGGGGGCAAGTTGAATTATTGTCCAACAACATATGATATAAGAAAGTTGTGAATTAAAATTAAAAAACATGTAATAAATCTTATATGAAAGTCAAATATTTAATATAAATCTTGAGATTTCAATACCTTCAAGGCCTCCCAAATGGCCATCTTCAGCTCTCTGGGCACATTCATCTAATTATCAGACTCAAAACCAATTATTGATTTCATTAACTCTTACGATCTCATCATGAAAGCTGTCTTGTTTGCAATAATGCTCCCATGCTTGTCGAACTTAATGGAATTTGGTTCGACGATCCCTAATCCCCCCGCTTTGTCCTTAGGGTTCGAGGGCTTGATGAAAACATATTTTGAAAAAACAGGCGTGAGTAACATATTATAAAACATAAATCAAATGGAAATAATTAATCAGGATAAAAGAATATAAATAACACAAAACTATTCATATCTCTTTAGAAATTTGATTCCAATTTAAAGCAACCTAGCACATGTATTAACTAGGTGAATTCATATTAAGCATGTGGATAAACTAAACTCAAGTTGTAATTAGGAAATCTTGGTCAATTCACTAGATTTGAAAATCCTATTTCATTTTTAAGGGATGGAACAAGATCTATATGAGATTTAGGTGTAGTGTGTGACAAAAGTGAATGAGTAATGAGGATTTTAGATTTTGTGACAAGAGAGGGAAAAGGAACTATATATAGATTTTTTTGAAAATTATGGTCCTCCATATGCACGATTTTAGCCAGTATACAACCATGGATAAAATAGTGTGTGTATCCATGTGCATGGGTTAAATCTTGGATGTGTGAACGATGACATTGTGAAAGGGTCCAATGGGACTGTGCAAACGGTTTGAAGTTAAATGGAAGAGACTTGAAATAAAATCACATTTAAAATCAAGTATTTTCCCAAAGGTATATACAACACACATTAGACTTAACAAAATCTCCATAATGGCCCTCTGCAAATCCTTATGGTTAGAGAAACGGGTTTAAACAAAAAAGGAATCAGTTGCATGATCATATGCCAATCGTGAGACTTGTACTTTTATAGATTAAGTATGACATAATGTAACACCCCGGATTTTTGGGAATACTTAAATTACACGAGTCAATGTAATTTAATTAAATTGAAAAATAAGCTGAAGTGAATAAATGTTAATTAACAAGAAATGGATTAATGTTTTATTATATTTACTTGTGTGATAAGTAAATGGAATTGCATTATTTTTTATTACGTCGTATGTGGTTAAAAGTGACGGATTGACAAAATCTTATTCGGGACCCGCGTCTGGGGTCTTGTTGGGAATAAGATGTTAAATTAAAGATACGTGGCTCGAATGGTGATTTTGAGTGCATGGATGATTCGGGATGGGTCGAGATAGTTAGAATTAGGTACTCGAGGATTGTAATCAGGTTTCAGAGACTTTTTAAGCTATACGAGACCCGTACGTGATTATTCCAGTCATTTTAATAAATTAACCTAAAAATAGGATTAGGAGTATATCAAGGAATTTTAGATGAGTGAGATAACGAATAACTCATTTTAAATCACTAAAGCTTGAGATTAGAGAGAGAGGTGAAGGAAAATTAAAGGGGGGATCAAGAAAGGCAAGAGTTAGGAGGAATTTAAAGAGATTTCTGGACTTGAATCACCACACAACGAAGGATTCAGACTCTTCTCAAAATCTAAGGTAAGTGTTTAACTTGCTTCGATATTATATGTTGTGTTTTTTTTTCATATCATGATTGGTGAAAATTTAATATGAACTTTTTAGGTGGGATTTACCCGTCAAAATGGGTTTTGGGGAAAGATTTCATGAAAATTAATTTAAGAAATACATTATATGAAATCTGAGATAAATCCTACACAATGGTTAGAGTTTTAATTTAAAAATCTGAATTGGAATCATGATTGGAACATATGTGATCCTAATTGATAAATATGGAAAAATAGTGAATTTTGATGTTAGAATTAAGATGTGAATTAATTTTGGAAAAATTTACATTGGATCACGTGTTTGGATGGTTATTTGATTAACTGATATTTGAAAATATGCATATTAATGATAAGTATTATTAGGGCTGATTCCAAGTGTAAAAAGAGCAAATAGAGTGGCAAAAAATATAATTCAAAATAGGCAAAAATGAAAGGAATGAGAAGAGTCACTTTGGAGAGTTTTAGATCTTCTTTTTGAGTGCTTTCGAAAGAGATTTGAGAAAAACTCTAAACACATACCTAACTTAATATTTCAATCAGAATCCAACTCTGAAGTCAGATGAGTGATTTGGATAATGTTTGAATCTCATTTTTCTAAAACAGGCTTAGAGTTGTGGATTTTGACTTTGTTTGGCTGTCATGTTTTGGCCAGTTTTTTTTGTTTTAATGGAGTTTTTTTGATCGGGTTGATTTCAGAATGGTTTAGGATGTCTCTAAAAGAGTTTAAGACTTTTGGAAAATTTACTTAAAATATGATAAATTACCTTGGGATGGTTAGGATAAATCCGGGGTGAAATTTAGGGTGTTTAGGATGCTTAACACTCGAAAAATAAATAAATAATGAATTTGTGATGAAAAATTCAGATAGACTTGGACAAGGACTGGGTGGGAATGGATACTTGTATAGGATTATTATTATATGGGTGAATGAGTTGAATAAGATATTATTTATATATTCTAGAGTCGGGATTAGACTCGGGAATAATAGGCTAGAGCTACGAGTGACATGGACGATTAGCCGGGTTGGATATATATATATATATATATATATATATATATATATATATATATATGGGTATAGATACAGTATATGTATGTGTGATTATATCTGTGTGCGTGATATATTTATATAAACTTACCTATCCTAATATATATGCTATCATTAGAGGTCGCGCGTTGTGGGAGATCTCTCCTAGCGTATCGCAACAGATGTAGTATCGATCTCCTGGGTCATAAGTCTATTACATTATCACCCTGTGTGTGAATTTAGAGTCTGGTGGGGGTGATGTGGTATGGTTCCGCCCCACAGATATATGATTATGAACGCCTCCAGGTTGCGTTTATATTTTGTGTTGGGTGGTGAGATTCCGACCCGGTTGCCAATGTAGAGGCATGTATTCCCTGGAACTTAATATCATGCTTGTGATTATCATCCACAAGGTAATGTTTTGGGGATTGTGGTTATACATATAAAGTGAGTGATATATATGTATGTATACTTGATGTGATATGAAAATACGTACATAAATGTGAAGTAAAATATATACGAGTACATGACACTAATATGTGAACATTGAATTAATAACTAGTGAAGTTATGTGAAATGAGTTGATAAGATTATAAATGAGATTTATAATGAATAAATAGATGCAAAAGCTTAACTAGGGTGTTTAGAATACATGTGTTAGGTGCACACGATAGATGAGGGGAAGGGGTATCTCATGGGAGTGAGATACCGGTTAAATTATGAAATATTGCAGGACCTATTTATTTATGTATTTTAAACACTTGCAAAATATTTTCAAAAGGTTTTGGGCTCTGACCCATTTCAAAATATTTTAAAAACCTTTTAGGTGTCCAGCCACAGGGATGCCAAGCTTGATCGTTCTATCAGTTACCAAAAGCTGCATCAATAGTGGTTGTTACATGATATTGTTATAGTCGTTTATTTCATCACATTCTAGATAGGGTCAGTTTTATTTCCAGGCATGTTGCCTAAGTTGAACAGTTTATTTTATTTCATTTATTTAGAATTGTTGTATGGTTATTATTTCAACCGATGGATTATTCGATTAAGGTTTTGGCATGTAATAGACTTATGTTTTAGATTTATATCATTACCGTGAATTGACTTTTGTTGTTTAACTAAATTGTGGGTTGCGTATGCTGTTGCTAATAAAGATCAAAATTGACACTCGACTTAATTTAATAGTAAGTGGTTAGTAATTAATTGATTTCGATAGTGATGTTAAGAATGAACCAAATGAGATTCCTGTTTTATTTTAATAAGGGCAGGCCACCTGTTATTTTAGTAACCAAGGTGTCACAATTAAACTTTGTGTCACACACAGCTCACAATCCTTTGCAAATTTGTTTAAAATTAGAGGAAACTTTCAAATTATATAATGTGTCTAAAATAACCTTTCTTTCTTCACTCATCAAAGTATATGCCCTAAGGGGAATTGTATTCCTCCCGCTATTGTCTTTTTTTAACCGTAATTGCGGCTTCATTTTCAACACTTTAAAATCACACGGTGCTTTTTCTCCATCTTTCGAATGACTTACACTTAGGAATGTGCTCACATGATGTTCGATGATATTCTTCTCGGTATGCATTATATCTTGTTCATGACGTGCATGTTTACCCTTATAAAATAATAAGTCAAATAATACTGACCTCCAGATCAGACCTTCCTTTTCTCAGCTTCATTCTCAGCCGGGGTCTTTTTATGCTTGACATGACTGAATTTAGTATTCTTCCCCGACTCATTAGCTCCAAATTTTACTTTCAATTTTTGAACCTGAAAGCATCTTGGAGGTATCCTATGTTTGACCCCACTCGACAAAAATTTAGAACTTTTATAAAATCTAAATCTAAGATCAGTAGACAAGAATTGTTGGAGCAGCAGTCCAAGGGTCTATTGATGTAATATCTTGATCCATAATTGAATAAAATTTATATATGGATGAGGAGGAGATAATTATAAGAATTGTGGGTAACAAATTGGAGAAAAATAAAGGAAGAAGAAAAAAGGTCGTTCAAACGACAAAAGGTGTGGAATGATGTGGAATGAATCAAGCATAGTGGTGTTAAGTGTGGAATCAGGCTTGTTAAAAAAAGTGAGCAATGTTAAGTATGAATAAATGAGTCTTTATAAGATTAAGGTAATTTAATCGGGGTGAGTAAGGATTTCGGAAGTAAAACGGTTAATGCATTTGAATATGTAATTTTTTTCAAGGGTATATATATATATTTGCATGGATGTGGTTGTAGCGCGTGAGTGCTCTTTTCTGCCGTTCGTTTCTATACTGCTTGCATATTCCCACTGGGCATAGGCTCACACCCTCGCTTGTTACGATAGGTTGGGTGCGCTTTCGTATTTTGAGGGCGTTGTACAGGTAAGTGTACTTTATTTATTTTACTTTAGTAGCTCTATTTACTTAGACTCGGGGTACTCCCCTTGGGTCTCACACATAGTTTATCTTGAAACTGGAATCGCATGCTAAAAAGTGAAATGTTAATTAGAATAAAATGGGACTAGAAACATTATATAGGTTGTTTCATTGCACTTCACCCCTAACGCTCGGGCCGGACCGGATTGACTCACGGGTAATCCATAAATTCGGGTTGGGTCATTACAAATGGTATCAGAGCTCTAGGTTAAAGTTTCCTTTCGGGTGTGACGCGGTGAGGTCGGTATTAGATCTTTCGACGTTAGTGTGGTTCGGACTGATCACACTAGTTGGTGATGGTTTAGTTTGTGTCCTCGACGGTAAGATCAAAGAGGTTAGCACGACAAGTAAATTAATGCCCTGTGGAACACAT
Organism: Sambucus nigra; assembly: GCA_949130495.1. Taxonomy (NCBI): domain Eukaryota; kingdom Viridiplantae; phylum Streptophyta; class Magnoliopsida; order Dipsacales; family Adoxaceae; genus Sambucus; species Sambucus nigra. The sequence continues at coordinate 594,730,390 of OX422208.1, forward strand.
TCAAGTTAATTGTTATAAATCGCTTCCTAAATTCTAATTATGTAATAATTTACGGGTGTCTATCTAAGCTAGTAAGTGTGGACACCATGGTTTATTGTGTGAGGTGTTTGTTTCAACCTTTGATGATGTAGAGTCTTACGAAATATTAATAGAATGAGATGACGCCCATGGGGCAGGTAGCAAAATGGTACGTAATCAATGACTGGGAGTGATAGTTAGGGTGTCATCAATGGGAAATCGTGATTTCAAATTATATGATGACTTGGTGAGACACATACAAGGAGTCCATATCAATGATATGATTAGGTAAATCTGATCTTTGGGCTAACATCGTGATTGATGGATAATTAATAGGATGTTGTCCTTGTGGAGGAATCTCTTAGTGATTGTTAGTATAGAGTATATCATATGAGCCTTGAGTGGAGTTACGGGGTGACAATAAGGAGTAATATGTTCGAAAGTGTTAGTTCCGTGATAAGAACATATTGGGTCCCTTGGTTATGGGCTTGGAAATAGTATATCCCGATTCATGTGACTTGACTATAATGCGAGTTTAGATAATCTCGATGATTTAGGTAACCTAAGAGTAAAACTAAATAACCATGGTGACTTAGAATTGAATGAATAAGTTGCGAGGTTTTAGAATAGGACCTCTCACGACGTCATTAGGGTGGGCCTCCTTTGGGCAATACCCGACGTCCTGTGTCCTACCAGAACCTGGATGTTATTAATTTAGAGTTTTGTGATTTCAGTGTGGCATAGAGAAATATGATCCCATGTGGCGTTCGTGGGCGTAATATATATATATATATATAGAGTTGTGTAACTCGACAAGTTAGCACGTAGTATGAAGTTGCATATTAAGACAATTTAGTTATAATGATGCGACACTCATTAAGGATTAAAAGCTATAGGCTTGTGAAATTGTATTGAAAATTTCCTTGGAGATATATACTAAGGTTTATCTAATGAGAGAATAATGCAAGTGATAATCATTCCCTAATAATAGTGAATCGAGGTGTTGTAGCACTCGTCATAGTATGACTTGTGATTTCTTGTAATACATGTGTAAACCTTTAGAGAAATGATTGAGTTTGACATCGTTGCCCATGAGGCATTGGGAATCATTATTGTATTGAAGTTCACTTAAGTGATGGTAGACCACTGCTGATTGTATTACAGTTAGATCACATTGACTTGTTACGGTGCCTTGGGGTTAGTGTTATGACTTTTGTTTATAGGCGCGTGTCACGATATAACCTTCGAGGATGATTTCAAAATTAGGTTGATCGATGTTAGGTGGTGCACCTGGGAGACTTAGAAAACGTTGGTGTTCGTCATGGATGTAAAGATAACACTAGGGATAAAGTGTTAGGCATGATTATAGAACCTACGTGTGCTACTTGTATGCGGAAAATCATCGAGCACGAGTGATTCCCAAAGGTTTAGATGCCATTAGAATGATTGTGATTTGGTATCATGTAGACGGTGCTAAGGGTAGTAGAAATGGTTCAGTAATTGAATGTTTGAAGTGATAAGAGTGTTGTGTTCCACTTGATGAAAATGATCTCGAAACTGAGGTTAGTTACCGCATGTTGAAATTTTGGAGGCCTAGCTGTGATAGGTCGGTAACTAAGGATGAGGAAAAATAGTGGTAACTTCACCTTGAAATAGGATCGTTATTCTCATTGGTGATGGATAGGTAGCGTTAGTCTAAGGAGGGAAGCCTCTCATTTCAAATCCCTGAAGAATTTTTTTTTCATCCATTCCGCATGGACGGATGATTATTGATAGAACTCGTCAGGGTTAAGAGGCCAAGCCAGGATGCATGCCAAGGCCATGGCACTTGACATGGGTTCGCACTTCGTATGGTTCAATAAGTCAGAACTAGATTGTTTTCCTCTGGCGCGATGGTCGCATGATTTGTTGCATTCCCGTGTCTTTTTTGATACCGATAATGGGAAGTTGTTGATCAATCCTTATTCGGGTGTGGCGCGGTGTAAGTTCAGTAGTGATGCGGGTTAGACCTATTGTGGTTGATGTGTCACGGTATGTGAGTGTACTCTTCTTCAGATGCACCTTTATCCTTCACCAGTCTGTGTTTGCACATGTTTTCACACTTGTACATATAGTTGCACATGTTGCTTGATTGTTCTAGGTTAACATGGTTGTCAGTTAGCCGGTATAACTAGTTGTGACTTGGTCGGGTGTCCCGAGGTTGTGAGTTGAGAATATTATGAATAATGGAACCTGATAAAACATTAGGTTCTAGTATTGCACTCTGTTAAGGTTGTGCAGATTGAGGATGTGATCGCTCATGTATAATTGTGTTAAGATACCTAGGGTGATGCTAGGTCAACATAAGAATCTCGCAGGAGATATCAGTCGGGTATACCTATGCGATAAGCTGACAGTCTTAAAAGTCATTGATGTGCAATGAGGAATGTAAAGTCACAATCCAAGATTATTTGAGGAAACGTAGATTAAGAATCCTACCGTAAGAATGATCCATGTTATGGAATTTATTATAGATATTGAGATAATGGCTGAGTGTCAATCATCTCGAGGTTTTGTTTAGATAGACATGTTAGACATGCTTGAGAATTCGTAATAACCTTAGGGTTCATCACGATTGGGTTAACGATAGTGATTGATTGAAGAGAAGTGCTCGGATTTTAGACCATGGTGTCGAGGATGGAATTATCATAGATCCTAGAGTCGAGGACAAATAATTTTGAGGACGAAATTGCCTAAGGAGGGAAGTTTGTAATACCCCTCCCTAGAAATAATTATTTTAATTATAATTTTAATAGTTTATCTAGAGAAAATTATCGGAGAAACAAATGCATAAGGATGTAGGCCAAATTATACAAAAAATGACACGTTGCACGTGGGGAGTAAAAAGGAAAAAATTCGTTGCATGGTCCGCATGGATGAATATCCGTGTTAAATTAGTTGGTACGGGTACATTGGTGATGTACGACACGAATTAGTCGAGTAACGGATGTGATACGGGCATGGTTAATATTATACGATAATAGTGCCGATACGCGACATTGTAAAATAGAACTTTGCTAGATTTTTGTAGGCCTCCTCGTTGGTAATAAAAATAGTTATGACCACTTATTTGGGACACGAAAAATATATTTAATAAGGTAGTGGGGCCAAATATAACACTAAAAAGAAAAAAAGGGTATAGAGACATACGCTCGCATAGGTATAACAGGTATGGGTTATGGGACACATTCTACAAGGAAGAGAATAATGCCAAATATATTAACAACTAAAATACATGCATGTTCGTTAGTCTCCAAAAAATAAAGGCTAATACGGTTTGTTCAACAAGTAGGTTGTAAGGATTTTAACCCATTAGAATATAATGGAGTTGAAAACCTTAGCAGCAAATAGGATGCCATTCTTTATTCTCCTAAGTATATAAAGTCATGAATAGTTCCCTTGGTCAACAATATTAGGCAAGTGAGTAAGATGTCAATATCTTAATAGCATGAGGTGAATTTGTTAGTTTCCTAAATTAGAAAACATGAGTGGGTCCTTTGGTAAAAAAAAAACGGTAAGTTGCTAAAGGGACTTAGGATGGTTAGCATAGCTGAGAATATACCGTGTAAAATATTAGAGGACAAAGCCTAGTAGTATATTATTAAATCAACGGGTTGTAAATCGAGGGGGAGGCGGGCACTGCTATCATTTGACACGTGGCCCTACATTTTTTCCCATCCGTTGGATCACTTTTTGAGTAAATATATATATAACACCCACAAGCCTTCTTACCAGAAAAAAGATCTCGGCCAAATGAAAATAGGGCAGTTCCCTCTCCAAGCCGAAACAGTTAGATAAAGAGTGGCATACCAAATATTTTATTGAATATTTGTAGAGGGTCTTTGGTGGTATTTCTTGGAGCTTCCATGAAAGATTATTTGGTGGGGCTTTTGTGATTTCCTTTAGAGCCACCTTTAAAGGTGGAGGAGTCACCTATCTTCATCACCACCACCACTTTGGAGCTATTAAGGTGGGATTAACTACTCTTATTGTATTGAACTCTATTTGATGAATAATGTAGTCTTATTGTTGCTGATTAATAGTAGGGTTGTGATGATATATTGATGTGTTCTTAATTATATGAAAGTAGACATTTTTATAGGATAAAAATGTGTAGAAAATTTTGTTTTCTTAATAAACTGAAAAAACATTTTTATGGAATAAAAATGTGTAGAAAATATTGTTTTCTTAATAACCTAAAAATATACATTTTTTATGGAATAAAAATCTGTAGAAAATATTGTTGTAATGTATTTTCTCAATAAACTGAAAATAAAAATTTTACGAAATAAAAATGTAAGAAATGTTATTTTGGTGTATTTCTAGTGAAAAAGAAATAATAAATATTTTTATGGAATAAAAATGTAAAATTTTATATTTTTGGTGTTTTCTTAGTAAAAAGGAAATAATGAGCATTTTGTGGGATGAAAACGTAAGAAAGTGACATTTAAGTGTATTTCTAGAAAAATGGGAAATAATGGATATTTTGTGGAATAAAATATGAAATGTCATTAGCCTTGTCAAATTATTTATGTATAAGTATTTCCAAGTTTCTTCAACGAAATGCATGTTTAATCCACTTGGTAGGATTTTAGTATTTAAAGCCCACTTTCTATGCATGTAAACTTGTAGTACGGTGATAATAAATATGTGAGAAAGTTTAAAGAAAGTTTTGTTGGGTTTAAGCATGAAATAAGACAAATGGAAATTTGGGAGCTTAAAATGTAAAGGGTGTTATTTATATGTTAAGGGTATTAAAGTAACAAGTGTGGAAGTTGGCAAATGTGTGATATTAAACGACTGTTAAATGGCTAAAGTGTTTTAAATGTTAAATTCGAGACTTAATAACCATTTTGAGAAATAACACTTGTTAAGGAACTAAATTGCAAGTTTGGTAAACAAAAGGTAAATTTGTAATTTACTTAAAGTGGAACATTTTTATGGAATAAAAATGTTGAGGAATGTCTTTATATTAATATGTTTGAAAATGAATTAAGTCCTAAAGCGTGAATGATTTTAGTAAAAATCACAAGTGTGTGGATAGGGACTTAAAGAAGAAAAGAAATAATTTCCAAGTGTCAATGGAAAAACGAAAGTTCGAGTTTTGGCTTCGGCCAGGTAAAAGTAAATAAGTGGAATGATGTGTACATGTGTAAAATGTTAAACACATTAATAAGGACTTGTATGCAATCGGGAGTAATAAAGAAGGGTCCGAAGCCCTTGGGTGAAAAACCCTAAATCACTGGCCAGAGTATATGGTGTGCATAGCCGTCGGTGTAGAGCCATGTAAGTATGCGGTAAAAGGAAGTTTTCGAGATAAGATAAAGGGAATATGGAACATTCCAAGAAATGAGTTGTGTGGTAAATTTTCTTAATACAACCTAACTTGAATGAATGTAATGAATGTTCCGATAAAGGTTAAATGGACAAGAAAATGTGTAAATCTATTAATGTCCATAAGTTAAGGTAAAAGGGCTAAAGTAAAGTGGATAATTAGGTGGTTAAATAGCCTAAGTTGTTAAACTAATAACTTGAATGAGTATGTATTGAAAGGTTTTCAAATGATAAACCAGTATTTTCTAACACGGTAAGTGCTTCTGTTGAAATGGTACCTTTCAATGAAAATACTAAAGTATGTTTAAATGACTATAAAGGGGTGATTCCGGTATATGAATAGTGTGGAATGAATCAAGTGTAGTGGTGTTAAGTGTGGAACCGGGCGTGTTAAATAAAGTAAGAAATGCTAAGTATGAATAAAGAAGTCTTTATAAGATTAAGGTAATTTAATCGGGATGAGTAAGGCTTTTGGAAGTAAAATGGTTAATGCATTTGAATATGTAATTTTTTTCAAAGGTATATTAATATATATATGTGTGTGTATGTGTGTATATATATATATTTTTTTTTCATGCATGTGGTTGTAGCGTGTGGGTACTCTTTTCTGCCATTCGTTTCTATACTGCTTGCATACTCCCAATGGGCACAAGCTCACACCCTCGCTTTGAACCAACAGGTTGGGTGCGGTTTCGTATTTTGAGGGCGTTGTATAGGTAGGTGTACTTTATTTATTTTACGTTAGTAGTTCTGTTTACTTGGACTCGGGGTACTCCCCTTGGGTCTCACACGTAGTTTTTCTTGAAAATGGAATCGCATGCTAACAAGTGAAATGTTAATTAGAATAAAACGGAACTGGAAACATTATATAGGTTGTTTCATTGCACTTCACACCTAATGCTCAGGCTGGACCGAGTTGACTCATGGGTAACCCATAAATTTAAGTCGGGTTGTTAAAGTTTCAATGTACTACACACCTAATGATTGAGTCAGACCCGACTTAGGGGTAACCCATAAATCTGGGTCGCGGCATTACAAATAGTAGCAAAGCTCTAGCTTGAAGGTTACTTTCGGGAGTGACGTGGTGAGGTTGGTATTAGATCTTCGAAGTCGGTGCTGGTTTGGTCCGGTCATGGTAGTTTGGTGATAGTTTAGCGCGTGTCCTCAATGGTAAAGTCAAATAGGTTAGCATGACAAGTAAGTTAGTGCCAATAGGCATAACGATTCAAACAAATGAACCATTTTACTATAAAAAATCGATATGGAGGCCACCAGGTGCTCCTAAGCCCCAATTTGACACTAATCGGCCCCATTGTCATAGAGAAATCTCAATGGATCCTCAAAAGGCACTGAAACCCCTTTTGAACGGTCAGTCCAGGAAACGACATAGCCATTCAAACGAATGATCCGTTTTCCCCCAAAAATTGTTCGAAGGCCACCAAGCGCTCTCGAGCTCCGTTTAATCAAAGTCCACTATTAATCTCAAACGAGATTGAATAAATATTTGAAAGTAACTTAATACCTTTTTTAATGGATCACCCCATGCGCGAATCAACCTTACGGTACGAACGAATGACCCGTTTACTTTGAAAGGTCACCAGGCACTTTCGGGACCCATTTGACCAAATTCAACTCTCCGAGATGAGAGAAGTTCTTTGGAATGTCAAAGTGCCTTGCATGACACTTCCAATGGTCTGCCTCGTGTGTGATTCTGACTTACGATTTGGACGAACGGTCTATTATCGTCCGATGATATCCTGTGCAAAGGTCCAATGGGCGCTTCTGAGCCCCCTTTGACTCAAAGTTAACTCTTGAACCCGGGAGAGACCGTTCGTAATTTTATGGATTGCGTTCTATGACCATTTTTTTGAAAAAATCTGCACGAGACTACCAATTGACAGGTCCATTTCCCTGCCAATCGACAGTGTGTCTAGTGTCACCCGTCGATTGGCAAGGATAGGGATATGCCGATTGGCAGTCCCTCTACCCAATATAATAAAGGCAGGAACTTACTTCCAAGACACACCTCAGATCCATCAATATCAGTGATCTCAGCAACATTCTTCTTCAATTAACAAAGTTTTCTTGTGTGAAATTCCTTTCCATCTTTCATTTCCATCATTTTCATACTCAATTTTGCAAAAATCTACTTCTCTCTCATACAACATCCATCTCAATTTTCAAGGGAGCACATCAAGGTTCAAGATCAAGCGTCAAGTCCCTAAAGAAAGTTCAAATACCCCTTTCTCTCTCTAAATTTATTTATTTTCACATTAGTTATATAAATTATCAATTTAGCTTTTATTTTAGATCATACATATTAACATCTCACCATTTATTAGTTATATTGTACATACTTTATTTTCTATAAAAAAACCCAAAACAATGGAAAAGAGGGTTACACGTATAAATTTCGACGGGATCATTCATCATATTTTCTTAAAACTAAAAATATATTTTCTACACACACACATGTAATAAACTACCATTTGAATCTATGGGATAAACCTCACCCTTTTTGCCACATGCAAACTACGCGGACTTTGATGCCTTTATAGACTACGTAGGCGTTTCGGGCTAAAACCTAAGACTCGAGTCCAATTTTTTTATTTTTATCTTTTTTCTATTTTATCTACATATTATTCATATATATCACGATTCTGATTGATACTCACGCATCTTATCTAATAAATATTACCGTTCCATTATAATGAACAATATTTCGATAAGTGCATACATCATATTTTTCTAATGATTATTTTAGGAACATTCCTTTGGATGACCTCACTCTATCCGTTCCACGATATGAGTCGAACGATTTCGATCTCCATTTATATATACACACGTACACACTTCACGGAGAAATTAAGGAAAATAGTAACATAAGCCCATGAGAGACCGAAAGGGCGGGATGGGTGCCTAACTCCTTCCCATTTCGTAACTAATCCCCCAAACCTGTGAACTATTGGTTTCGTAAGTATCAGTTTGTCTTTGAGGCCGCTTTCTCGAGGAGGTGACATGTTCTTTTGCCTGTTTTGTACAAAATACGTTGGCGACTCCATCTTTTCACATCACCCCACATTGACGACGGTCGAAATTCTCCTAGAAAAGGGCGCGAGAGCTTTTCCCCCACTCCAATCGCGCACGCGCGAGCGTCGAAAACCCCCCAAGACGGAAGAAAAAAGCTCGGAGGGATGGCCATAGTGGCGGCTCTGCCGGGGAATGACTTAAGAAGACTAGACTCTGTTTTCATGGGTGTTATCATTTTCTACTTATGTGCTCATGCACCGACCTATATGTCCCTTTCTCTTATATTATTTCCTGTATATATCTACCTCATGTTTATATCACCTCTCACACACTTTTCACTTCACACACTTGTAGATACTCTCCATGTACACTTCACACTACTTACACATGGGATTACTTATATCCACATGTTGGACACACCACTTAGAATATCCATGCTTAGGTTTCACTAGCACACACATATATCCATGATCACTAACGCTTACCACATACCACTAGTAGTTGATCCATGTTTAGGTTCATTACCACACACTCACTTATAGATATTCACACATCACTCACTCTCACATATCCATTCTTAGTGTAATCCTCATGCTCCATGCTAGGTTTTCTTTTCGTGATACTTGTACATTCTTCCTTATTAGTATAGTGGTTATCATGCCAAATAAAAAACTCTCTCCATAATATACTAATCAAGAATCATGCATTTTGCACACTACATCACCAAAGAGAATGGATATTGACCAAATTTTGTCCCGTAACTGGGGAGTCACTTTGTGATGGGCACTGGTCCGGCAGGTTTCAGTTAGCCTAAGCAATATGATTCTCACCTTCTGTTGGCTAAGTACATTCGATGTATATAGAATGGTTCCCCTAGCATCATATCGCTTGATTGAAGTCATGACGGGAGGTATATAACAAGAAAATCGTTCACGTACATCGAGTATATCGAATTCGCTCTCACATGTACTGGCCCCACGAGGTATATAGTGAGGTAATTCACGTACACTCAGGTATATCAAAGGGCTTGTCCACACGTACCGATTGCCCTATAAAGCAAGACGTATATTATGGAAGTCATGCCAAAGGGGGGAAATTCCCATTAACCTAATAAATTCATACCTTCATATAGGCGTCAAACCTAGGGCACTCATATTTAGTTTGCCGGTTACCACCCAAAACTCTGTTGCAATAATGGGTCGGCATGCTGCCCAAATTTTAGCATGATTTTGTCTTTTTCCAAAATGGGACCTTATCTATGAGCCTGACAACAAGTCAAATCGTGTTTTACATATTTTTCAAACCCAATTTTCCTAGGCTCGAGTCCTGTTTGAAATTTACTTTGCATTTAGGTAAACCTAATACAAGTGAAAGCATAACAACAACAACAACAACAACAACAACAACAACAACAACAACAACAACAACAATAATAATAATAATAATAATAATAATAATAATAATAATAATAATAATAATAATAATAATAATAATAATAATAATAATAATAATAATAATAATAATCATGCTGATACACTACTCTCATTTTTCCCTCTTTCCTTACCAAAAGTATCGAAAACATTTTTCCCTTTTTATCAAAATACCAATTTTGCCCCAACTTTTTCAATAGTAAAACTTTTTCTCTCCTGTTTTCAAAAAATAAATTCGAATAATTTTTCCTCTCTGGTTGATCTCATACCCAGCCCTTGGCTTGGCTCTCTATTGGCTTTGGTTTTACGTTGAACCACCCCAAAGCTACATCAGTTCTCCCACTACTTCCTCCGAGTCCGGAATATACTCTCACCCTCTTTCCATGGAGAATGCCAATCAAGTATCGAATGTGCAACGGGATTTGATGACGGTTCTATCCCAACTTATAGCCAATATCGACAACCTTCAAATCGAGGTTTATAAGATACAACAAAACTGGGTCCCTATCCTCGAAGAGACCGTGGTCCTCTTCCTTCATGTTATGGGTCTGCCCTCACCTGAGCCTATTTGGGTCCCGGAAGAGTATCAGCACACTCCACATGCCACTCCTTCTAATGGGTCACCGATAACTCAACTCCCTATGCCGAATCTTGCCCAGTCAGGGGCTAACCTGATAGTGATTATTGATCCGAAAGAAGAAGAATTGAATAAGGTTAAGGAGGACCTTAAGCTATTGACCATGAAGTTTAGCCAAGTCCAAATCTCCGAGAACTACATGGATTACACACATATGTTTCCATACCCTAAAGCAAGGCTGTCGAAAAAAAATTAAGACGCCCGACATCGAAAAGTTTGGGGGTAGCGTTCCCACACTTGTCCATCTCCAAAGTTACCACAAAGACATGAATCTCCTAGGTGCCTCCGAGGAAATAATGGCCCATTCGATGGTCCCTATGCCTCCAAGAATCCATAATTCGTAGTTGGGAGGTTGTTGCCCATGAATTCATGTCACATTAAAAGTACAATGAGGAGTTGGACATTACACGTCGTGATTTAGAACTTCTTAAGCAGAATCCTGAGGAAACTGTTAGTAATTTCATAGCAAGATGGAGAGAGAAAGTGGCCACCATGACCAATCGGCCTTTCGAAGAGGATCAAGTTAGTATTGTGAAGAACTTTTTACCCCATGTCCGAGAGACAATGCTAGGACAGTATTAGCCCCATTTACGAACCCTCCGGGAAGCCGGAGTAGAGATTGAGGAAAGTCTTGCCAAGACAAAAGCTTAGCCAAAGAAAGTATCGGGACAATTCACTCCCAGAGAGTATGAAAAGCCTATTAATACCACGGTTTCAACCATTAATAACATCTCTCAGCCTACCACTTCATGGGTGCCAAAAATCCGCCCTAACCCAATTAGAAAATAGTACATTGAGCTTCATGATCCCCTCTCCAAAGTCTACCAAGCCCTTTTGAGGCGAAATCTCATCCAACCATTAGACCCTCGTCCATTACCAAACCCACTTCCAAAACATTTATAACCCGATGCCAATTGTGATTTCCATCAAAATGCCGACCATACCACTGATTAGTGCTTCCACCTATGAAATGTAATCCAAGGTCTAATTGACCAGGGTGTTATCGTCCCACCAGCTAATCCTAAACCCAACACCACTCACAACCCACTTCCAAACCATACAAATGTTATCTTCATAGAAAATGACCTAGAATTTGACCCGTTTACCCAAATTATACCCAGTAAATCACCCATCATACCCGTATATTTGCCTAAACCCTAAAAGTTTGCCCATATTTTCTCCTACATGCTACCTGTTTTCCCAATCAGGCTCTGTCTGTTCTTATAAGAGCATGTATTGCTGTTTGTATAAGATTTGGTGGGGAAGGATATAGAATTGACAATGGTACTAAATTAGCTCCGAAAGTTAGCTCACGAGTTAGATAATTGGGTAGTACCCGTCGACGGAGTCAGTTTAGATGATGCCATCCAAATTATGGAGACTTATTCCAAAAACCCAATAAAATTTTAAGTTTGTCTAAGTTACTGGATGCTTTGAAATCTTAAGGGCGCTTGGTCCCACCACTTATGCATCTCCCCGTTGAGTGGGAGGATCTATACGAAGAGGCCGTTGAGGTTATAAAAAGCATTGACTTCTTGTGGAATGATGACATCGTTGCCATCGGATGGGGGGGGGGGGGAAATTTGATATTTCAGATGAAGAGCTAAGCCCATAAATACTAGCCTAGTAGTGAGTATATGTGGAATGATATCATTTGAAGATCTGCTAGGAGAGATCAATAAAGTGGCCGAATAGCCCGAGATTGATGAAAAAATAGGGTTTCTATTTTTTCTCTCTTCTGTGAACCATACGACTAGATCTGGGAGGCATTACCAGATTCTGAACCCTCATTCAACAATGACAGATAAAGGAAAAGGTGTTAAGAAACTCCCTATATCGAAAATGACCCTTATGGAGATCAAGATCCTCAGGATAACATCACTCTGTGGGGACTCTTTCTGTCTTCCCAACTGCACCAAAATTCCTTGATTAAATTGCTTACCAGACCCACAGTCCCTCCTTCTACTACTCCGAAAGAATCCGTGAACTTGTTCGGGTCTCTAACCTCTAATAGAATGATCTCTTTCTCTTAGTAAAAAATACTTAAGTTTGGTCCAAATCACAACTTTCCTCTAATATCTCTGTCGAGGTCATGGGAAAGATAGTCCCGCTTTCGCTCATCAATAACGGGTCAGCACTTAATATTTTCCCATTAAGAACCCTTAACTGTTTATGTTTGAAAGTAAGCGACCTTGATCCAACTTCTAGCGCGATGGGTGCTTATGATAATACTCGTCGAAAAGTTATGGGATTCATAAAGCTTACAATAGGGGATGGCCGTTATTGAATTCTAAGTCATTGATATACTGTCTTGTTTCAACCAGTTTCTCGGTCGACCATTGCTCTATAGTATCAAGGGAGTGTCTTCCTCTCTCCATCAGAAACTGAAGTTCTTCGCCAAGGGGAAGGTTATCACCATCTTAGGTGACGTTGATAATGCCAAGAAGTCAAGCACCAATAATCCGGTACTAGAAGAGATACAATATGGGGAAAATGAATTGCTTCTATCTGGTTTTCGAGTCGAACCACTTCCACTTCCAGCAGAGGATGATTTCAGAGATAGAGTCTATCAAGAGCACAACCCTTACTGTAATGTCAATGTGATACCGATGTTAAAAAATATACACTTTATGCCCGGACTGGGGCTGACACTCTGCATGATCGACTTAAGTGTTGGTTCATCAAATTCGTCTGTCCTTATCAAGACTACTGATGTACCCGTCCTCAACTGGAATGATGTACCAATTCCGCTTGTTGAAATGTAACCCAACCTTGATGTTTATCCTATTTCTTCTTATTTTGTTGTTCCTCCTTGTTCTGATCATAATGTAATTGAGACCTCCTTTGACGAGGTTCTCAACGCTATTTTTCCTAAGAATGAAATAAGTAAAGATTTTAAGTATCTTGATGTGACTTACATTAATTGCCTTGTTTCTAATCAAACTCTTGATGATGATGATTTTGCAAATGAACAATACTTAACTGATCTTAATAAGTTTAATACCAAACAACATAACCGCGTTCAAATTAATGAATATGAAACTATTATTATTAATCTCGATTCTAGTAGCCAACTATGCGAGATTATGATTGGGTCCACCATTGATGAGCATAAGAGCGCCCAACTTGAAGAACTAGTGAAGGAATTTATGAATGTCTTCTCATGGTCCTACGATGACATGCCCGATAATGATCCTGAAATAGCTCAGCATGAGATTCCAACACTCTCAGAATGTAAATCAGTCAAACCAAAACTGCGAAAGCTCCACCCCGAATGGTCGCTCAAGGTTAAAGAAGAGGTGGTCAAACATTTGAACGTAGGAGTTATTCGGGTGATCGAATATTCCACATGGTTAACCAACATCGTACCCATGCCGAAATCGAGAGAAAAGGTTCGAATGTGTGTTGATTACCAAGATTTGAACAAGGCCTCTCCAAAGGATGATTACCTTCTAACCAATATTAACATGATCGTGGATAATACGGCCAATTGCGCTCTCAAGTCATTCGTTGATGGGTTTGCCGGATACAATCAGATCAAGATGCACCATGATCATTAAGAAAAAACTAAATTCATTACCCCCTGGGGAACCTTTTATTACATCCTTATGCTGTTTGGTCTTTAAAACGCAAGGGCTACCTACCAAAGGGCTATCATAACCATCTTGCATGATATAATACATAGATAAGTCGAGGTCTGCGTGGATGATATGATTATTAAGTCTAATACTTGGGAAGGTCATGTTCCCGCCCTCCGGAAGTGCTTCGAACGACTGCGGTGATATCAGATGCGACTTTACTCACATAAATGTGTTTTTGGGGTTACCAAAGTAAACTTTTGATATTAATGGTTAGCAGAAAGGGGATTGAAGAAGATCCTTCCAAACTAAAAGCCATACTCGAAATGCTTCCACCCCGAATGGAGAAGGTAGTCCGGGGATTGTTAGGAAAATTACAGTATATAAGCCGATTCATAACCTAGTTGACCTCTATTTATGAACCCATCTTCAAACTCCTCTGTAAGGATTCAACAAAAGTCTGGATCGAAGCCTGTCCGAAAGCCTTCGAATGAATCAAGTAGTATCAAACCCGACCTACGGTACTCATGCCACCACAACCTGATCTCCCTCTACTTCTATACTTGACCGTAACAGACAATACAACTAGGGATTTGCTGGATAAATAACTTGAAGAATCCCATAAAGATAGGGCCATCTACTATGCTAGTCGCAAGTTGGCCGGGTATGAAGTCAACTAAACTTCCTGGAAAAAGGCGCGTGTCGCCATTTTCTGGGTCACTCAGAAATTACAGCATTAAATGCTCTCTTTTCCCATTAGACTTGTGTCCCGAATGGATCCTATCAAATATCTGCTTAAGAAACCTTCCTTGTCTAATCAGATGGACCTATGGTTAATGTTACTAGCTGAGTTCGATATTGTGTATGTCACGTAGAAATCCATGAAAAGGAGAGCTATCTCTGACTACCTTACTGACCAACCTATGGAAGATCTCAACATTTGGATCTATGAATTCTTGGATGAAGATATCCTTTACACCTTGCAAGAAGACCTCCGGTGGTAAATGTTCTTTGACGACACTGCCAATAAGAAATGATATAGCATTGGGATACTCCTGATTACCCCTGATGACTCTCACATACCTATTGCCATCAAACTAGATTTTCCCTGCACCAACAACATGACTGAATGCAAGGCATGCACAATAGGCCTCAGAGTCGCTCTCGAGAAAGGAATCCAATGCCTAGATGTCTACAGAGATTCGACCCTGATCATCGGCCAGGTCCATACAAGATAGAAAGTCAAGGATGAGAAACTCCTACCCTTACAGACGAACCTAAAAGAGCTAGCCTCCTAATTTCGAGATATCACCTTCCATTACTTTCCTTGAATAAGGAACAACTTGGCCGATGCTCTTGCTACCTTGGACTTTATGGTCGATATGCCCGAGGGAATAATGATGGAGCCCTTCCTAGTCCAAAAACAAGTGAAACCAACCCACTCCAACCACATCAAAATCATCACAAAAGAGGATCCTGATATGGATGAGTCCCGATACTATGACATTTGGCACCTCCTCAAGCACGGTAGGTACCCCCAGGATTTCAATAAAAAAGATTGAGCAACCCTTCGCAAGTTGGCTGCACAATATATTATCAGCGATACGACACTGTTCAAGATAAACTTTATTGTAACTCATTTACACGGCATCGCATTGGCGGACATTGAAGAGATGATGCAGAAAATACACAACGGGGAGTGTGGTCCCCACATGAATGGCCATATGCTCACCAAGAAGATTTTCTGACAGAGTTACTATTGGACTACCATGGTTCAAGATTGCACCACCTATGTTCGGAGATACTTTAAATGTTAATAGTTTTCTAATCTCCAGCACTAACCTCTGCGAGAATTATACAACATAACCTCTCCCTAGCCGTTCTCCACATAGTGCATAAATATCATAGGAAAAGTCACACCCAAAGTCTCCAATTGGAACGAGTTCATCCTGGTTACCATTGACTACTTCACTAAATGGGTCAAAGTTGAGTCATACGCAATTCTTAGTGCCAAGAATCTAGCGAAGTTCATCCGAAAGAACATCATCTGCTAATATGGGGTCCCATACGAGCTAATTTCAGCCAACATGTTACATTTTCAGGCAGTTGCCACATAATTAGTCGACGACTATGGGATTCAGAGACACAAATCTTCACCCTACCTACCACAAACCAATGGTGCATTTGAATCCACTAATAAAAACCTCAAAATAATCAACAGTAAGAGGATTGAGAGTATCGAGATTGGGTCGATCGGATCCCTTACACCTTCTGGGGCTACCGCACTTCAGTTCGAGAATGTATTGGGGCTTCTCCTTATTCTATGGAATACGAAATGGACGAAGCCCTACAGTTGAACTAGAAATACCTTCACTACGCATCATGCTTGAAAGCAAAATCAACGGAGAAGGCTGGCATCGGAGCCGACTTGATGAGTTTTCACTCTTGGACGAAAGGAAACTAAAGTATCTATATCATATACATGGGTACTATCGTTGGATAGGGTGATCATTTAATAAGAGAGTTAGGGATTGTGGTGTCCAAGAAGGGGACTTAGCCCTTAAAGAAATCATAGAACCCATCTGAGACCCCATAGGGAATTTCAAGCCATATTAGAGTGTCCCTTACATCATAAAGAAGATCTTGTCCGATGGCGCTGCTATGCTCGTTGACCTTGATGGAGAAGAGATGGCCCATCCAATCAACCTGGATCGACTCACGAAATTATACCCCTAGTTTATAATCTCGGCGTGCTACGACTCTTCTCATCTCCCTTCTATTAAAAAAAATCTTCATTTCCCTCTACTCAGAACTACATGGGGACTGATCATCTAAAAATTCATTTTTCTTTCAAAAAATGAAACTCATAAAATTTTCGAAACCCCCATAGGTACATAAGTAGCTCATATAATTTACATGGGCTCGACCCCCTTGTTTCTAACAAAATGCTATTCTCTTCTTACCTCCGAGAACGACAGTTCATTTTATCATTTACATGAACAAAAGTATTATGTATGCCTTAGCGATAAGTATAGATAATTCAAATGTAAAACTCATCAAGAGGCACAACAATATGATTAAAATTCCCTTTTTAATTACATTTTGGGAAAATCCATAATGATTACATGATATATTAGTGTAGGGAGTCAAACGACTACCCCCATCTACCTTATTGTCCTAAAAACCAAACCAAACCAAACCAAACCAAACCAAACCAAACCACTCCTAAAACAAACTGACCAAACCTACCCAAATTTATTCCCATAACTAAACACGTAACCAAAGACATAAAAGCTTCACACAAAACCAGCTTCATAAATACCATCAACTTCATAAAAGACCCTACCCACAGCTACCAAAAGATCCATCCCCATCATCATCGACGTCTTGAGGTCCCCAAACTTCCCTTTCCTGGATAGTATGACGAAGGCTCTCCATGAAACGGTATGCCCAAACTAGCCTAGGAAAACCACTACGCCTCCCTCCATGGTGTTAAACATGGCAATCCATCTCTGCCAGGTCTCCTCGACCAACATCTTAGCCACTACCCTCCTCCACAACCATTTCATATAGTCTCTAGAAATGTGCCAAATTTGGACAATACATTGGGAAGGACGAGTCGACGATCGATGAGTCTCCCACAAAGATCCCAACCGCATATGCATGCCTTATATCAAATCCTCCACTGGAAAGAAATCCAAGATATGAGAAGGCACAATCTGCTCCCATTTGACTTGGCGCAGGAGCCGCCAGAGAAAATAAAAAGAAGACTGATGGAGGCCAACTAACCGAACGTACTGGCATTCCTCCAGTTCCAGAATGAGTTGTAACTCCACCGCTAGGGTACCGACCAATATAGACATCGAGCTCCATTCTCCACAAACTAGTTTAACCAGTTCTCTATAGATAGGCCAAAGCTGATGAAATAATGAGTGAAGAAATTCGGCATAGCTGCCAAGGGATATTCAGGGGGACCGCAAAAAAAATCTCTCAAATAAACACATGAACAATATAAAAAGGCTACCTCACAAAAAATCATAACGACTTTCCTGCCAAGCCTCTTGACCATTTAGGGTCTCTTCCAATATCACTGCCACAGGATTGCGATGATATGACATTCACACAGTAATGGCAACAATTTGAGGGTCAATCAGGAGGTCCCGGGTCATCAATAGTAGCTTCGAAGTTAAGCCAAGGGTGACGATTCCGACATAGCCTGCATCATTTGCATCCTGTAGAAGCACAAAATACAATACAGCTGGGATGGAGATCATTCCTCCAGTAACCAACGACCGAGAGATCGAGGGTGAGATATGGAAAAATTCTTCCAACAGTGCCCGAGAAGACCGAGAGAATTCAGGCATGACCACTGCCATACTAGGGTTTACCCCATATATAGCAAAAAATTCCTCATTGATCGGGCATACCTCGTCCAAGCCAAATAAAAAAACATGGTCTTCAGGCTATCAGAATTGTATTGTCGCTGCCAGCATATTCCAGTCAATGGGACGGTTACGCCATAAAGAAACCCGATGAGGGTTAAAAGTATCATAGTCTATAATGTACGAACACATAACCTCTAAATTCTCGAGATAAGAGGCAAATTCAGCACTTACGAGAATAGCCATTTAAAAAAAACAAGACAAGAAATAAGTAAGAGAAAGAAAAAAGTGAATTGATGAAGAAAACCCTTCTACCTTACCCCCTTTTATACATTAAAAATTTGCTTAAATCCGGATGAAACACTACCCCATCAAGGATAAAGTAGCTGAAGAAAGTGCAATCAAAGCTTTGGGGTGATTTGACTAGACTGACCTGCCGATAGGCAGGACAAGGGGTATACCGATCGGTATCCCCCTATTTTTAGAAAATTCCATTTTTTCTTTTTTGTCAAAACCAAAAAACTCACAAAAGAATTCATTTTTATTCCAAAAGAATTTAAAAATTCTCCCCTTATATATAACTCATCCCATTTCAAAATAAATTATCTTTTAAGTAATTCTAATCCTTTTTACGCTCTCAACAAAAAGTGCATGTAGGTTAAGGGAAGATCAATAAATAAAACCCCATGCATTTCATATATATAGCTATCATTAGTTCTTTTTTGCACAAAAGAAGAAAAACACCGAGACTCAACCCGATCCCCCTAAAACTTTCTTTTCTCTCTCTCCCCCTGTCTCTCTTTCCTTAGGATCCCCCATCCCGACAACGCACACGCCTCTATTAGCAACGAGCTGAGGAGCCTCCTATACCAGATACAGATCCCTCCTTAGATGAAGCAGATGACATAAGTTAAGAAGGAACTGGAATAGAATCCCGGATATGAGCTTTCGCAGAAGCCACCCAGTATCGGATGTCCCTAAGCCAGGTAGTCGATACCTGGGCATGCTGAAAGAAAAATAAGAAGATAAAGAGAAATTAAAAAAGACAAAAGGCAAAGGATAAATATATACCTCTAGCTGGAGGACCTGCTCCATAAACTCCTACACCTCAGGGTCCATCACATTGGGATGATGTTGCATACTCACCGACCCTCCCCCAAGGCAGTCTGATGTTATAAGAGGGAGGAACGAGCCGGATAAATGAAACCTCTGACGTAGATGAACCACCAATGCTGTAGGTAGAGCCAGCTGGCCGACTCATACCCTTAGCTGAAGTCATATGAGGAAGGGGAATATTCTCCACATCGTAGATAGATGACAACATTAACCATCTTTTCAAGAAATCAAGGTAGTTATAGATCTCCACTGTGTCCGTGTATAATGAATAGGGCTCGCCGTTCATCGTCGCATCACCCGTGACTCCTTTGATAACTCACTAACCTTCCTCATATACCTCGAGGGCATCACTAATGAGACCTCCACCTCAACCTCGACAATCTTCCAGACTACTATCTCTCCCAGATACAAGGAGTAGCCAAACTCGTGCGCCAATAGCCAGCGCATCTACGTATCCCCTCTTGCTAGCCTCGTATACTGGATGCTTATCCCCCGGGGATAGAAGGTCAACTACATTTTTGACAAGATAAAGTCAAATTCGCAGAGAGGAAACACTATAGAAGAGGACTTAAAAATAGAAAAGAAGAGAAAACTGTGTCGCTCATCAGGATATTCATGTCCTAATGCACAATAGCCAAGGAAAGAAATCGCTTCGACTATCAATTGGACTTTCGCCACCAATACATCCAGTAGAATCCTCCCACTGAATCATTGCGCAAACCAATCCTCATAGATCCACGTCTGAAAGAGGACAAGAGTCAGCAATCAAGAATAGACAATGAAATAAAAGGAAATAAAGGGAAATTCATAAAGTAAAAATGCAAACTGAAATTACCTCCTGAAGGTACGTAGATGCATTAAAAGAATACCAACAGCACTGGATAAAAGCATCCAAGATGAATAAAGGGTCGCCAAAGTCAGGCTCTCCCAATCAAAGAGTGGGATATTCCAAAATACCCTCAAGTATGGTAAAAACCATAAGTGGACAACGTCACCGCTCGACGCCACCAAGAATCCCCCCAGCAGTAAAAGAATATATAAATGAGTCATCTGATGAATCTGTAGCTCATTGGTCTCAGCAATCTACTAATTTATTAATTCGAAGAAGAGATATATGGATCGATTCCCCCGAGATTATCCGACCAACATCACCCAACGCTGCTTCCACCTCCGCTAGTGTTACCCTTAGGGATCGGTCCACCTCTATCTGCGTCCCCTCACAGTCTATCCCCAACAGTTGTTGTACATCAATAGGGGTCACTGTCATCTCCCCAAAACCCAAATGAATGGTGTGGGTTGTATCCCACCACTTATCTCCCAGAACGCATAAAACAGTCGTCAAGCGGGGAGCCTCATCCAATGCAGACGCCAGACGATCGAAACCCATAAAAAAACATCTAATGCACCAATATTGGAAGGTCGTCCCACACATATATAAATCCCTTCATCCCCCAGAAGCAAAGACTCATCACAACAATGTCAATCTATCAAAACATAAGAAATCCTTTGTCAAAATTTGAAAGAAATAAGAAAAATAAAAGTTGCAAAAGCAAATGCCAAATGTCAAGCAGTACTTGCGTAACCCTCAGGGTTCCTTACCCAAGACGATCGATGGTGCGAAGGATCGTGCAAAAGAGTTTGGTCATTGGAAACAGTCTTGAAAAGGTCAAAATAGTTCTCGTTGCCCAACGCTAAAGGCACCCTGGCCCGCCACTCCAAGTGCCTACCCACGCCATATGGGTTTCGCTGCTTGAAAAGTTCACAATTTTCTTATCTCAAATGAAGAAAGAATGCAGGAATGAATCGTAGAACAGAGAAGCAAAAGATAAGAAAGAGGAAGTTGTTAAAAATGAAGAGAATTCACCCTTTTTATAGGAGGCTAAAGGGTATGCCGATCGACAGTCCCTTGACACCCATCGATCGGTACTTTCCTTTTGCCTTCCCTAGGCAGCCCAAAAGATCATGCCATAGCCGTTTGGCAACCCTTATAATATGCTGGTCGCAACCCCTTGAAATTTCGTACAAAAATTCCAAAAATGCCAGAAAATTCAAAAAATTCCCCCCAAAAATCCTAAAATTGCCAAAAAAAAATATTAGAACATTTCTTCACCAAGAAAACCATTTTTTTCAAGCTCCCAAATTTCCATCCGAATTAATGCCACATTTTATCCCCAGCTTAAAACCCTAAAAATCAACGCATCCGCATTCCAAAATTTACCCTAACTCCCTAGCGGAATCCTAAAAACCTCAAACTTAGCGGAAATCAAATGCCTCCTCAGCAGAGCTACCCATTTTCCAGCAAACATTCCCGAATAAAACACTTTCCCAGAAGAATTCCAATTTTCCCCAAACAAAGATAAATCTATCCCCAGCAATGCATTCCCCCACGAAATCCCCAAACCTAAAGTTACCAACTGTTTCCCCAAAATGGAATTTCCAAACTAAGATTTTCAGTTCCTCACCAAAAAGACATAATCCCCAGATAAACGTCTCTTCCCCTATAAAGTTTACGAAATTCAAGATTCTTCAGGAGAGTTATCCCCTCTGAATTGACCTCGACCCTCAGAATTGGTCGCTCCGACTTAAGGTCCTCAGAATTGACCTCGACCCTCAGAATTGGTCCCTTTACACTTAAGGTCCTCGGAATTGACCTCGACCCTCAGAATTGGTCGCTTCACTTAAGGTCCTAAGAATTAACCTTGACCCCCATAATTGGTTGCTCCCACTTAAGGTCCTCAAAATTGGTACCTCCCACTTAAGGTCCTTAGAATTGACCTCAACCCTCAGAATTGGTCGCTACCACTCAAGGTCCTCAGAATTGACTTTGACCCTCAGAATTAGTCGCTCCCACTTAAGGTTATCAGAATTGACCTCGACCCTCAGAATTGATCACTCTCACTTAAGGTCCTCATAATTGACCTTGACCCTTAAAATTGGTCGCTCTTCCTTAAGGTCCTCAAAATTAAAAGGTCCTCAGAATTGACCTCAACCCTCAGAATTTGTCGCCCTCTGCTTAAGGTCCTCTGAATTGACCTCGATCGTGTGAATTGTTCACTACCACTTAAGGTCCTTAGAATTGGTCACCCATACTTAAGGTCCTTAGAATTGACCTCGACCCTCAAAATTGGTCACTCGCACTTAAGGTCCTCAGAATTGACCTCGACCCTCAGAATCGATCGCTCCTACTTAAGTTCCTCAGAATTAACCTTGACCGTCAGAATTGGCTGCTCCCATTTAAGGTCCTTTGACTTCGACCCTCATAATTGGTTGTTCCCACTTAAGGCCCTAAGAATTACCTGCGACCCTTAGAATTAACCTCGACCCTCAGAATTGATTGATCCTACTTAAGGTCATTAGAATTGACCTTGACCCTCAAAATTGTCCACTCCTACTTAAGGTCCTCAAAATTGACCTCGACACTTAGAATTGGTCGCTCTCCACTTAAAATCCTTAGAATTGACCTCGACCCTCTGAATTGGTTGCTCCCACTTAAGGTCCTTAGAATTGAACTCGACCCTCAGAATTGGTCGACCATACTTAAGGTCCTTATAATTGACCTCGACCCTCAGAATTGGTCTCCAACTTAAGGTCCTCAAAATTGAACTCGACCCTCAGAATTGGTCACTCCCATATTAGGTCCTCAGAATTAACCTCGGCCCTCAGAATCAGCTATCCCCTGGATTACCTTAGGTAATCAAAATCGACATCGATCTTCTGAATCGCTCATCCTCGTGACTTAAGTCCACATAATCGACCTCTTTCCCAAAACATCATTTGGTGTCTATTCGATGGCTTTCACCTGTTTCAAGCTCAACCGTCGAGGGGCTCTATAAACACCACATTCTATGACCCCCTAAGTTTCTCCTTAGGTCACTAGTACCTCCCCATTTCAAAACAAACTGTAGGTCATACTCCGCGTACCAATCTATAAGCCATCGGGTGCTCCTGGGCCCCGTTTGACTCTGTGGGTCCCTTTATATTACTACTTGAAATTTTTTTTCAAGATGACAAACCAATTTCTCTATTTATGAAAAATGTTTTCCAATTTTTAATTTGCACTAAGTTGTGAACCAATTTTTACTTAACCAAATTTTATCTTGATTAATCCTAAACATTCATCTAGTGATTAAAGCAAGTAAAATAAAGTAAATAATTCTCACAATGCCGGATGTACGAAAAAACCACCAAGGGAAAAAACCTCAGATGGCCAAACACTAGTAGTGGCAAAATGTGGCCCATATAATAAAACAACCCATATTAGCCCAAGCATCTAAATATGGGGCCCATGTTTAAAAGCTATGAGTTAAATACGGGGCCCATATTTCAAAGCTATGAGTTAAATATGGGGCCCATATTTGAAAGCAAAAAATCAAATATGGAACTCAATTTTAAAAGATACAGATCAAATATAATACTCATTTTAAAAAGTTATGAGTAAAATATGAGTTTTTTTTATATATACCTCGAATTGTAATACTTAATTTAGTAGAAAAATAATGGGTTGGCCCAACCCATATTTGGTCCGCCCATATTTGGCCCGGCCCACATTTAATCCAACCCACATTTGACCCAACCCACATTTATCCCAACCCATATTTGACCCGCCCAAATTAAGCCCAGCCCATAATTTTGCCAGTGCTACCAAACACAGACAATCACTATGAATGTGGATTTACAACGAACTAATGCAAGTCTTACTCAACGACTCAATCCCAATGAGACTTGACGCTCTTATGATCTTCAATAACTCCTCTCACAGTGCCCACATAGAAAGTCCTTCTTCCATGATACATGTCCATAACACACACGTCCACGTATGTCACGGTGTCCACCGATATTGCTTATACCGTCTACGATGTTGAACACCGCTCTTCCGCTTATTCACCGCAAAACCCAACAATGTTCTTCAGAGAAAACCTTTTTCTTGGTTCAAACAAGATCACTATTGCATATACTAAAGAAATCTCGGATCTTGTAAACACTAAAGATGTGTTAATCTTTGTAAAACCTTAGAAAACTATGTGCAGAAACGTACTGGTTCGTAACTGCACACTTACAAAATTCTGATGGAAACACGCCTATTTATATTTTTCTTGAGGCGGATGCTTGTTCAAGAGACTTTGGTCTGTCATTCAAACAAGATGCACATGTCATTCAAATGACACATCATCTCAATTGAATGACTGGTCAGGTCGTTTGAGCGACGCAACGAATTAGAGTCCAAACCAAACACTACTCTAATCCGTCCTTATCAGAATAAAACGAAGTGTAAACTGTTTCAAACACTTTAAAAACATTTTAAAAATATTTTCTTAATAAAATAACATCCTTAACATTTTAAAATAAATTTTGAGTCCTATTAAAATTACGCATTCATACCCGAGTGATCTTGGAATGCAATTAAACTTGAAGACGAATAATCTTGCACTAATTAAACCTTCGGCATAAATATTTACTTGAAGCTTTGTCGCAACATCTTTAATAAACTTCAACATGTCATAGTCTGTGTGGGATCATGACAATAAAAAATACGACCTATGGCTCAAACGTGTTTTGTTCCTGGAATAAGTCAAAACTATACAATGGACTCAATTGTAAATTTTGCCCTTACAAATCTCCCCTTTCGACTATTCTGGGGAAAAACCAACAGTGAAATTCCTAAGATGGGATGTCAAGCCGTATGACGCCTAAATCCCATCCCATAAACCCAAAATAAAAAATTACAGGACAAGACTAGTAAATGATGGTCTGATAAGTATGAACTGTTTCTGAATGTCTAAATGTGATGTAGTCTTGAAATCTCGAATCTCTTTAAGCAAACCTGCACGCATAAAACAGATAAATATCCAGTGAAGTATGGAGGAACAAATGATATGAACCAATATGAAAAATTAAAACATGATATCAATATGTAAATAACAATTAAATCAGGATACCAAGCTCATGATACAAAATCTCCCCCTACATCACATACATCTCTCTCCCTTTTTGTCTCGAATAGACAACCCGGTGAAAAGATAAACATATCTAGAATGTGATAAATCAACCAGATAATGATGATCAACAATATCAAATCCGTATCTAGAAAACAATAATCACACAAATGAATAAAAAATCTACACAGGTGTGACTAAGCGATCCAATGCAGCAAAATATCAAATCTATCAAAGTAAACTGCATGAACATAAACTAGAAGCAACCAACAGTACCAAATAATCCAGGGTACTGAAACAAAATGACACAAAAATTCAGTGGTGCTCGAACAAGACAACTTAGTCGTTCAAATGACAAGAGCTTCTCACTCGAAATCTTTGCGCGACACGTTGGTCGCTTGAACGAGAAAGCATAATTCTCACACTCAGCCTACAAAAATAAACAGTTTTTCCTAGTAAAAAAATTTCGTGAAAAAACTAACTGGAAGGGGGAAAAAACTATTTAACAGTAGCAAAACAGTAGATAAAACTACAAAAAACAATATGAGTTACATGCTAACATAGTACCGATGTGCTCAAACATGAACATGGAATGTATGGGAGTGAACTACAATAGATGAATCACAATTCCAACACATTGAAATGACCAAGAAGCTCTAATCGATAGCTATAAATAATAAAACTTTATTTTATCCACACGTGACAATTAAAGTGTGAGATAAATGAACTAAACAATCAAACATTCGCACAAATCCAGAATTTTGACGATTCTATAAACAATGGCGACGTGATACGATTTTTCAACGTTAGGATTCGTGATGCAAACTCGTTTAACTTACCCATCCAAACTCCCTCAAATATATCATATTTTTCTTTTGATGAACATAAACTAATTTGGCCATATTTTTGGCATGTAATTCTTTTTATTGCCTAAACTCGTTTAACTAATTTGGATCTTTTAAATGGTGGCTTTCATGACGAGTCAATTTCACACACTCGCAACCCTATCCCGTGAACACTCATCATTTTTTCAATTACAATCCTCACGGTAAATGGTTCTTACATGCACACCTCCTTCTTAAGTGTAGTTACACATAGATGAAAAAATTGAGATAAGAACGTCTCATCAAACTCAAATATGCAAGGGATGTCAAACATCCATATAAACTCGTGCATGTGTGCAAAGATGACATATATACAAAGTCGAATAAAAATGCATATCAACTTCGATATAACCCCATAATACAATGATTAAGATCATTCCAAGCATCAATAATTATGACCAAATGTCCTAGCCACATAGATAATGAAAGGATGGCAGTCTAAGTACACCAATATGCCACATCATGTAAACTCACAACAAAAACCGGAAATCTTTTTGGTTTTTCAACATATTTTGACTCAAATAAATGCAAAATCTTTTTGTATTTTCTAAAAAATTATCTCAAAATCAAAATCTTTTTGTATTTTTCAAATAAGACTCAATAAAAAAAATATAATACAAAATGATACACCTGTCATAACACTAGCAAGATATAAATCGTGATGCAAAGCCTAGATTATGACAAAACACGGTAACACAATCATCCTTCAAATCTAGTATGGGAGGAATCAAGTGCAACCAAATGAGAACCATGACGTTTTAGACCTAAAGCCTTTAAGTGCGATTTCCTAACCCAAGTAGATGTGACATAACGGGTGGGGGGTTTTAGGAACCGAAATGACTTTATTCCTAAACTTCCTAGGATAATTCCTAAGGGCATATAAAAAACGTTTAAGGTGACCTTTCCTACCATAATATGTGAAAGTGTAAAGACGACGGGAATGATTATCAAAATGTCGACATCTCCTCACGTTCTTAGTGGGCTCTCTTACACAATCAGTATTGGCTTTGGGAATGGGAATAACTCTATCATCGTAGCCTATACAAAACCTATCACCTTTGGCTTGGATGGTTCCTAACATCCTATCCAACTTCTCCGACCTAGATTCCAAGATAAACCTAACCTTACTCGAGTCTTTTAGATTCTTTTCTAACTCACAAATCATAGACTCAAGCACACGCCTAGACTCCTCAAACTCTAGAATCTCCTTTTTCAAAGCCTCCATCAAACCATGAAGGCTATCTTTATCTTTTTCCACATATTCTATCTTATCCCTAAACATCTTCTCTCGTGCCCTAAGATCATTAATCAAAGCATCATTATTTTCTACGGCACATTAACTAAACCTAGCTTGCAATTTAGAGTTTACCTTTTTCACTTTCATCGCCTCGGCATACGATTCCTTAAATGCAACTTGTAACGCTGTCACATTAACCTCCTATTACTCACTCACTTCACCCTCACTCACTTGGGATTCAACGGCCTCAGAAGTTTCATTCACATGAGAATCTTCATGGAAAGATTTATCGTCGTCGCTCAGATGACATACCAAGAAAGAAACAACCTTTTTCTCATTGGGGGAACTCTCTACCTCTTCTGGATCATTATCACCTAAGGAGGAACTATATGCTATTTGTTTCTTTCCCACTTTCTTAAGTCTGGTGGGACACTCGATAACTTTTTGACCATACCCCTCACACCCAAAACACTTATCCGACTCAACCCTATTAAATTTCTCATTCTTATCCTTAGATGTGGAATCTACCTTGTTGTTCTTGAATTTCTCAAAGATTATGGCATCTTTCGATTGATTTTAAAATTTAAGACATTTTTTGAACTTCTTTACCATCAAGGCGACATCCTCTCGTCAATCGACGCTTTAGTCTCCTCCTTATGGGCTTTCAAAGCAATGTCCTTTTCTTTCTTTGGCACAAGCTTGGAGGTAAACATATCGAGTCCATAGGTTTGTAAGTCATCTGCATTCTCTTCAAGTTTCGTCGAATTAAACATACCTAAGGAGTTTAAAATGGTCACTTTTGCATCAAACCTACTCGACAAAGATCTCAAAATTTTCATTATCACACGGTTGTCGAGAATCTTTTCTCCTAAGTTGAACGACAAGTTGACAATATTAGACAACCTAGAATAAAACTCATCAAACGACTCACTATATAAAATCTTAATCATCTCAAACTATGTAGTGATGTTTTGTAAGTTAGATGCCCTAACCGTGCTAGTTCCCTCTTGAGTAAGTGCAAGTGTATCCCAAGCCTCTTTTGATGTTTCACAAGTTATGATTCTATTATACTCTTCATGTGTGACGTGTGAGGAAATTATGCGCAAACCTTTAGAGTTGTAAATTGCAAGCCTATGTTCATCCTCAGTCCATGACTCAAAGGTTTTAAAACAAGTGACCTCACCCTCTCATGTGACTAGTGGAGACCAACCCTTTTCAATCGCTAACAACACATGCTCATTAATGGATTTTAAAACACTTCTCATTCTCATTTTCCAATAAGCATAATTTGTGCCATAAAAAATAATAGCACGAAAACTTTCAAAACCACCAAAATTCATCTTGAAAAACACAAGGGATCAACACAATAAAAATATGTTTCTAGCTCTGATACCAATTTATGGGTCCCTTTATATTACTACGCGAAAAGTGTTTTAAAGATGACAAACCAATTTCTCTATTGATGAAAACCCTTTTTCCAATTTTTAATTCGCACCAAGTTGTGAACAATTTTTAACTTAACGAAATTTTATCTTGATTAATCCCAAACATTCATCTAGTGATTAAAGCAAGTAAAATAAAGTAAAGAATACTTACAACGCCGGATGTACGAGGAAACCACTATGGGAAAAAACCTCGAAATACCCAAGCGAGACAATCACAATGAATGTGGATTTACAACGAACAAACACAAGTCTTACTCAACGACTCGATCACCACGAGACTTGAAACTCTTATGATATTCAACCAATACTCTCATAGTGCCCACGTAGAAATTCCTTCTTCCACGATACTTATCCACAACACACGCATCCACGTATGTTTCGGTGTCCACCGATATGGCTTCTAACATCTACAATGTTGAACACGATTTGTTCACTTATTCACCGCAAAAACTAGTAATGTTGTTCATAAAAAGCCTTCTTCTTGGTTCAAATAAGATCACTATTGCATATACTAATGAAACTCGGATCTTGTAAACTCTAAGGATGTGTTTAGCTTTGGAAAACCTTAGAAAACTATGTGCAGAAATGTACTGGCTCGTAAATTATTTTTCAGACTGCACACTTACGAAATTCTGATGGAAACGTCTATTTATATTTTTCTTGAGGCAAATGCTTGTTCAAGAGACCTTTTCATATCGTTCAAATGATATGCACATGTTTTTCGAATGACACGTCATTTGGCTCGAACGACTGGTTAGGTCGTTTGAGCGATGCGACGAATTAGAGTCCAAACCAAACAATACTCTAATCCAACCTTATTAGATTAGAACGAAGTGTAAACTGTTTCAAACACTTAAAAAACATTTTAAAAACATTTTCTTAATAAAATAATATCCTTTAACATTTTAAAATAAATTTCGAGCCCTATTAAAATTACGCATTCATACCTGAGTGATCTCGAAATGCAATTAAACTTGAAGACGAATAATCTTGCACCAATTAAACTGTCGGCATAAATATTTCCTTGAAGATTTTTCGTAACATCTTCAATAAACTTCAACATGTCACAGTCTGTGTGGGATCTTGATAATAAAAAATACGACCTATGATCCAAACATGTTTTGTTCTGGGAATAAGTCAAAACTATATGACGGACTCAATTAGAAATTTTATCCTTATAGACTCCAACCAACTTCATCGTCAGAGAGAAAGATCAATGAATCTTCAAAAGGCTCTAAATATCCTTTCCAACGATCTGCCTCTTGTGCGAATCGGCATAACGTTTCAAATGAACGAACCATTTTACTATCGAAAATGATTTAGAGTCTGTCGGGAGCTCTCGTGCCCCAATTTGACGCTAATCAGCTCCATCAGCAGAGAAAAATATCATTGGATACTCGAAGGGAACTGAAACCCCTTTCAAACGACCTGTCCCATGGGCGAAACGGCATAATCGTTTTGACGAACGATCCATTTTGCCTAAAAAACTAATTCGGAGGCCACAAGGCACCCCTGGGATCCATTTGACCAAAGTTAACTCTTCAACTCAAATGAAACGTAATGAATCTTAGAAGGGCACTAAATACCCTTTTCAATTTTCCACTACGTGTGCAAATCAACCTTACGGTACAGATTAACGACACGTTTTACTCCAAAAGGTCACTAGGCACTTCCGAGCCCCGTTTAAACAAAGTCAACTCTACAAATCGAGTGAATATCTTAGAAATGTCAAAGTACCTCACATAAACTTTTCAAATTTCTTCTTCATGAGTTATTCCGACTTACGGTTTGTTTGAACAATGCATTAGTGTCCGACGATCTTTCGTCTAAAAGACCAGCGGGAGCTTTCGAGCCCCGTTTGACTCAAAGTCAACTCTTGGACCCGAGAGAAGCCAAAAGGACTCATGAAGGTATCTAAATTACCATTCTGACGGTATGCCCCGTGCATGATTTGGATTTACGAATTGTGTTCTATGACCATTTTTTTGAAAACATTTGCACGAGAATGTCGATTGGCAGGTCCATTTCCCTGCCAATTGGCAGTGTGTTTAGGGTCATCAGGCGATTGTTAATGGTAGGGATATGCCTATCGACAGCCCCCCTACCTTATATAATGAGGTCATGTGCTCACTTCCAAGACACACCTCAGATCCATCAATACCAGTGATATCAACAACATTCTTCTGCAATCAGTGAAGTATCCTTATGTGAAATTCCTTTCCATCTTTCATTCCCATCATTTTCATACTCAATTTAGCAGAAATCTACTTCTCTCTCATCCAACATAAATCTCAATTTTCAAGGGAGCTCATCGAGGATCAAGATCAAGCCTCAAGTCTCCAAAGAACGTCCAAATAACCTTTTCTCTATCTAAATTTCTTTATTTTTGCATTATTCATATAAATTATCAATTTAGCTTTATTTTAGATCATACACATTGACATCTCATCTTTTATTAGTTTTACTGCACGTACTTTATTTTCTATAAAAAACCCAAAACAAAGAAACAGAGGGTTACACCTATAAATTCCGACGAGATCATTCACCACATTTTCTCAAAACTAAATATATCTTTTCTACACAAACATATAATAAAGTCCCATTTGAATCTATAGGATAAATCCTACCCTTGTTCCGTATGAGAACCACATGGACTTTGATGCCTTTCTAGGATATGTAGGCGATTCGGGCTAAAACCCGAGACTCGGGTCCAATTTTCTTATTTTATCTATATATTATTAGTATATATCTTGCTTGTGATTCATACTTGGGTGTCTTATATAAAAAATATTATCGTTCCATTATGTCGATCAATATTTCTATAAGCGCAAAATAATATTTTTCTAATTATTATTTTAGGAACATTCCTTTGGATGTCCTCACTCTATCATTTACATGATATGAGTCGAACGATTTCGATCTCCATTTACATATACATGCACATACACTTTGTAAGAGGGTGGTCCCCTTCTTGCCTGGGAGTATGGTAATACTAGTTGAGGTGTAACCCCTATAGGTATGGTGATAAATGAAAACCTAGAAACTCTTTAATAAATACAAGTAAACACACAATATTATATTTGATCAACACTCAGATTGGACTCACAATACACTCGCGTATAGATAAAAGAATAATAAAGGAAACTCAAAATTATCCCAATCAAAGGGAGGGAGGAGTAAGCACCCTAGATACACCTGCGCAGGTAGCTAAGCACACCGACCAACCTTCAAAGATCTCTGGCCAGCTATTAAAATCTTCATAATAAATGATAATGGCGTGTGTGTAAAAGTTCTGGTTTGCAATAACTTCTCTCTGATATCTTTTCTCTCTAATACTCTCTAGAAATAACTCTGAAAGAGAAAACATCATCCTCCCTCAGAAGTGGTTGAGGCCTATAAATAGCCCCACCACACCACTTCCGAGGTGCCTCAGTCTTTTTACAGTTGTGAAAGATATCCCGCATACTTTATGTCATAAACATTAAATGCCTGATGGACTAGTCAGCTCCACGTCATAAACACTAAATGCTAAGACATGCCTTTTGCCTAACCACTATGCGTCAGGGGGCTTTCATCATAGAGGTGGCTCACCAACTATCTGAAAACCCCAAATACTGCGATGGTTTACTCAAGTGCAGATTGGACATTGCTTAGCTGGCTAGTGACATCACCTAAAGATGATCCCGACTTAAAGTAGAGGGTTATTTGGTTCGTAACTCAATGCACGATGGAACTCAAGGCTGCTCCGTCCAAGATTCCACGATTAAAGGTCTTACGGTATTTTACCAGGTGTATCTAAGATGGTTAGGATAATACCCAACATTTCCTTAATTCTGAATCCTCCAAACCAAGTCCCTCTGAAGTTCCCTACGAAGAGGTCTCCCGATAGAGCATGAAAGCTCTCTGAGGCCCTGCCAGGCCTGGTCTCTCGCAAGTACTGTTTGACCTCACAATGAATAACACTATAGTTGTTACATAATTATAATCGTTATAGGTTTTTGATAGTATAAAAATGTAGAACATGACTAAGTAAGACAACAAAGCTAAAGGATGAGCCCTCTCGGTCAGTTACTTCGTTGGAAAATCTCCCCAGGCTTCCATGATGAGATGCCTCACTTGCGTTGCCACGCTGAGCTGCCTCACTTGGGTTGCTACGCTGAGCTACCTCGCTTGAGCTGCCTCACTTGAGTCTGTTGTATTAGCTGGGGGGATTATCTCTAATCTCAAGATTATCTTCAATCCCCCTATATTTGCCCCTTCGTGTAAAGATATGTTGTGGTAATAAGAAATGTCTGCACGAAAATTTCTCAATCCGATGAACCTTCCATGTGTGAAAAAATTCTTACATTCCTATCTACGTTACAACTTTTATCGTTATCACTGCCAGGAGAAGGTAAAATTCTCCCCCATCTACTTGAACTAAAGCGCTGCGAATCGTAGGCGAATGACGAAGGGACATAATAACTTTTTTCCTATCGACATGTCTCATCTGTTATGACTCTTCGAAAGAAAAGTTCTCCCCTATATGGGCTATTTTGTGTCATCATTTTATCTTATTCGAAAAGAAAAAATTCTCCTCGATGTACTTGAGTCTCAACGAAACCCCATTTGAACTTGTGGCGAGGGGACATCATAGCTTTTTGAACTGTGGTAACAGCCTCTGCATTGTTGGACATCCGATGTTCCTAACAAAAAATTCTGTTAGGAAAATCATAACTTATTTTGAAAGAAACCTTTTCTAATCCCCATTCGTCACTTCATTAATGACATCGTACCGTCTTTTCAACTGTCAAGACACTCCCCGAAATTCCACGTGTCCATTTGAAATGATTATGGGCGACTTTTCACGTGTGGTTATGGGAAACTCAAAATCCAACTTATGAATTTCAAATGACTATTATTCAAACACTTAGCCATTTTATTCATTCACATTTCCTTCATGAATTTAGAGAGAGAAACCCCTCAAACCACCATTATTACCAAGCTTTTCTCTAGTTTATTTCTTTTTTTGCCTTGTTCATCGCGTCTAGCGATTGTGTTCCACCTTAATCAACCCTTCTTTCTTCTTTCCCATGAGATTTTACGCTCACCACAATCTGTAAATGGCCTCTTCAGGTACTCCCAAGTTTGCTAGCACCGACACTCAGCCAACTTCCGCCACTACCACTCCTGCTGCAACTGCAACTATGGGCTCCACCGCCTTGGATGTTGCTCGCCAAGAGCCACTGCATTTTTATCATTGGTCTCCATTTTTTAGTAAAGACGATGACTTCTCAAACCTCTGCAAAACTTGCACTTTTAAGGCTTAGTGTGATTCTTTGGTTCTTGATGACGAAGATGAGGATTCAGCTGAATGGGGTTTCTTCCCCCCCAGAGGGAACTCTGAATTTCAATCTTGATCAAGGTGACTTCACTTGGTCCCAAATTTATTTCGAGGGGTCTGGAGGCTCTCCAGCTCATTTTGCCACTTAGAATGCTCACATGCAAAGCTCCTACATTGTGACTCTTGCTAAAGTTAGGCTACATCAGATTGAATGGTTTAGATAGTTCACTCTTTCAAAGAATAATGTTACTCTCCAAGTTCTGGTCTCTCTCTAGAACATTACCACCCAAACGTTCATAGCTGCGTGGGGTGAGTTCATCGTTACACTAGAAGATGATTGTGAGTTATTAGGCCCCGAACCAACCGGTGATGTGCCTTACTCTAATGAAGCTCTATACGCCGAAGAGGCTGCTAATCGCTTAATATTGGATCGTATATGCTGAAGGTGCATTGGTTCATCCAACAAAGCTACGATCAGTCCTCTCATCAGTTACTTCTTCCAAGATCTTTCTAAGGATGGCTCATCTGCTACTGCCTAAGGCCAAGGTATATCCCTGGAATTGCCAGCTTATATTCTTGTAACTGTATCTCATTTCATTTTTCCCGAGAAACCAAATGACCAGCCCCGAAGGGACCTCATTAATATATCAATCCGTTTGGCCCGGGGTGTCAGGCTTTCTCTAGCAGTAATGACCTTGGGATCCCTTTATAATTTGCTTGACAAGACTCATTTAGACATGGAACGGTCCCTTGGCCATTATAACTTAGCTAACTTTGCCAACACCATAATTTTAACGGGTTTCCACTACTTTCGCTTCTCTGCAGTAGTAGCCAAAATTATCCGTCCTCTCGATGGGGAATCTGTCCTGCCCCCTCGCTCATATATTTTCCATAAAAGCAGAGTCGCAAGGAGTTAATCCCCCGTTATTAACAAACCTTACTGCTTTGTGACGAGGCCTTATGGAGAGGAGGTTTTCCTCCATACTAGGGGTTTTTTCAATCATGGAGGAAAGGTGGTCCAATCAACTAATTTGGACCTCTTCGTTGAAGATCCTTCCCTGGTTGTGGTCCTTCTATTCTCACTGGGGTATCTTTATTTTTACACCGAGTGGGGATATACCCACGAGCACTACGACCCCAATCGAGGATGCCGCCAATTTGGTTTTGACCAAGGGTCCCCTCGCCCAGTTTTTCAGCTATCCCACCCCAAAGTCATATTTAGCGAGGCTTGATCCTTCTACACTTCTACAGCTACGTGGGGGGAGGGGGGTTAGTTCTACGATGGCTGGGCGAGTCACCATACCTAGTATCACAAGGTAGGGGGATGTGACTTCACTATTTGCAATGAAGTACTGACTGAATTAGGTGGCCCAATTTTCTAAATTCATTCAGGGGACTCTGGTGTATCCCCCAGTTATTTCTTTTTCTGCCTTAGAGCTGGGGTTTAAAGGTAATTTCATTCTTGGGGTCGAGTTTCCTCTGAGCCCAAATCCCAAAGAAACTCCCTTCGAGCTTCATCCTTATTTCTCTATGATCCCCGTTGCTACCCCCAAGTCCAAGAAAGCTCCAACACCCAAGCAAGCTACCCCTTTTGAAGGTGTTTCTGGCGAGGGTGCCCCGACTGGTGTAGCTTCTGGCGAAGGACATTCTAAGACTCCGTACAAGAGGGCGAGGGCTTCTAAGAGTGCATCTTCTTCGAAGTCTAAGTCTCAACCCTCTTCTCAAGTTCCCTTGGATGCGTTTCCCATTGCCTCCGTTCCTCTTCTGATGTCTGCCGAAGTGAGTGAGGAATTAAAAAAGCAAGTGCAAGCTGAGGTGGAACGGATAAACTCTGAGTTTCAACGACAAACTCCTGCCATTCCACATGCTGCTACTTTCCCTACCATTTTGGTAGATCCATCTTGGGGGATCAATGTAAAGGAAGAGCTATTGAGGATATTGCGTTGGATGATAGTCCTGACACTGAGCGACATCCCATCGAGAGGGCTTTACCAGCTGCTTCCCCTCCTTCCTCACTAATGGTGATATCATCCCATTCTCCTGTTGAATCAGAGGTATGCATGTTTTTCACACTTATTCATTTCCACTTTCACAAATTATGTTTTCTAACATCTAGGAACTTGGCACAGGAGGTTGAAGAGGAAATGAGCAGTCCTCCTATGAGTCCTTTCGTGGAGGACGCTTTAGGAGTAGTTCCGTCGATGCAAATCCTCCCCGTTATCCCATGTATGGGCTTGCATATTCTCACCGTTCTCCTTCCAAGAGTGCAGAAGAGGCCACTAGGAGGGCTGGTGCTTCGGAGGACTCCGTTGAGGCTTCTCTGCCCCTAGAAGAAATTCCAATGTCTCCCTTGCGCCAGCAATGCTTCCGATGGTCCCTCGGGATATCGTTCCAGTTTCCTCTTACCCCTAGAGGTAACATCTTATTTTTGACTCAACTGTATTTTCTCTTCCTGAGTTGTTCTTTAAGTCTTCACATTTTTTAAGTCTTTCAGGTTATACTTGACCCTGGTTTGACCATGTCTACCATTGGCTCAATTCTCTAGTTTCCTCTGATGAGTCCTGCCATTGTGGTGTCTCCCTTTTTGCATATTTCAGAGGCAAAGTCTCCTCTTGCGTTTTCCTCCTTACTAAACTTTGTTTCCCATTATTGACACTTCATCATTGTGTGCATCTTTCCTATGGTTTAAACCCGCCATCCTCACTCGTGACTCCCCACATCACTCGTGCAACCACTGGTTCATCTCCTCACCTCAGGGTTTCTTCGGCCTATATAGGTGATGATGTACTCGTGGAAGATCGAATGGTTTCTTCGAGTTTTCCCTCAAACTTAGCTCTAGTTCCTTTTTCTGAATCAGGTGCTTCGTCAAATATTGAGGTTCCTCTGATTGAGGGTTATGTAGAGGCACTTGAGAAAATTAATTTGCCCACTACAGTGCCCATCGTTGCAGCTTCTGCGCTATCTCTCGTTCTTGCTCTAGTCGTTGCTGAGGTATTTCTCCATTTTTTTGCATATTTTTATCTTTTTTCTTGACAAGGTTTAATCTCTTGTTAGAATAATATCAATCTCAAATTCCAGTATGATGGTAACTTAATAATGAAAACACACTTGTTAAGATTTTTGTTAAAATCCACGTATAATGGTGACTTAAAAATGACCATTTGTTAAGATTTTTCATCAAACTCCACCTATAATGATGACTTAACAATGAAAACCACTTGTTAAGATTTTTCGTTAAACTCCACCTATAATGGTGACTTAACAATGAAAAACACTTGTTAATATTTTTCATCAAACTTCACCTATAATGGTGACTTAACAATGAAAAACACTTGTTAAGATTTTTCATCAAACTCCACCTTTAACGGTAACTTAACAATGAAAACCACTTGTTAAGATTTTTCATCAAACTCCATCTATAACGATGGCTTAACAATGAAAACCCACTTGCTAAGATTTTTCGTCCAACTATCGTCATTTTTTTCTTTTACAGGTTGTGAGGGATCCTGCCATCATTCTAACCACAACTCACTGTGCTCCAATGGCTATTGAATTCATGCATGAAGGTCAAGTCCCCTCTGAGAACTCAAACCATGATGATCGTGGTTCAACTATGAATTTTCCAGTGGACAGTGGGTCTGGATGTGAGATTCCCTTGCTAGATATGGATCTCTCGACTTCTGCCTCATGGTAGTTCTCTAGTCTCCTCAAGTCTCTGCAATGGATAGGTCTATCTTTGAACACATTGCCCAACAACATCCTGAGACTTTTACCATCGATTTCCCGCACTCCAACGTACTGGTGATGAGTCAAAGGTTACAAGGTTTGGCAACCGTTATTGCCGAGGTCATCAATACCCGAACGTCTGACCTTACTAGGGAGATCATCAATCATCACTTGGGTAATTTGAAGGAGATAGGTAAGGATGGATTTCAACAAACTTGGCTGAGCCGCTACTTGAAGCATCTAAAGAGCCATCAGTTGGAAACCCAGAGGGAGCAATATATGGAATAGGTCGAAGGCCAATGATCTGACGAGCAACGGCTAGCAGAGTTGGCCCCTTTACTGGTAGTTGCTGAGGAGAAAGTGAGTGTGCTTGAAGAAGCCTTGGAAAATGCAAAGCTGGAGCGGGAGGCCATGTTGATTGAGAGAGCTCAAGTGCAGACCCGTCTCGAAGGCTTCATCGCTTCCCAGTAGCCCCATTTGGAAGCTTCATCGAGGTTACCTGGGGACTTCTTTTCCCAGCCTAATCTATGTTTCCTCCTAGGCTAGAAGTCCTTTATTTTTATTTCGTCTATCTTCTTTCTTTATACCAAATGTAGTTCTTGGGTAATAGCTCCCAATTTTGTCAATCTACCCAATTCTCATCAATGAAAGATATAGAATTTTTTTCATCGTGTGTTGTTTCGTTGCAATATCTCTGTTTCATCGCAAAGTTCAAGTATTTAAATTTTTTGAATAAACTCTTTTCATCTTATTACAAAAGAGAAAACGACACGTATAGTAGATTACAACAAAATAAACCAACAAAATCCATCTAAGGTTACCAACTTATACATGATAAACTTTCAAACATTTTTGTTAATCTTAAAAGGTTTATCCTCCTCCATTTTAGAAATTAATTAGTAACCTGAATCGTGAGCCTCCTTCACAATGAAAGGTCCCTCCCAATTCTCAGCAAACTTAGGGAAAGAGAGACCATAATGTGCTTCACAGCTGCTTTCAAAATGAGGTCTCCTTCAACGAACTTTCTTGGTCTTACCAGGTTATCATATGCCCTTGAGAGTTGCTTCGTGTACATCTAGAAGTGTTGCATTGCATTATCTTTGTGCTTGTCTAACGCTTCCAATTATACGTGTCTGCTTTGAGGGACCATGCTGCTTCGTAGGGCATAACGGGAAGAAAGAACTTCCAACTCTACTGGAAGGATTCTTTCAGCTCCATACACAAGGGAGAACGATGTGCATCCTGTGGGTTTTCTCTTGGTCATTCGGTAGGCCCACAGTACTGCTATGATCTTGTCGTTCCACGATCTTAGGAAATCTTCTATTATTTTGGCCAAAATATTAACTAAGGTCTTGTTAGTCGCTTCGTCTTGACTGTTTCCCTTGGGCTATGCCATCGTTGAGGTATGAAGGACGATGGAGGATCTATCAGTGAGCATCGTTACCTCTTTATTAATGAAATGGGTTTCATTATCGGACATAATGAATTTTGGGGTCCCAAAACGATAGATTATGTATTCTTGGATAAAATTATCCACCACGCTAGCCGTTGAATTTCTGAGCGGTATCACTTCATCCCACTTCGTGAAGCTCTCCATTGCCACTAAAATCCAAATCTTTCCTCTTGATGAAGGGTGTATTACCCCATACCAGGTCAAACTCCCAAGTTTGGAATGGGTAAGGAGTGGCCAAAGAATGTAAGTCCACCGAAGGAGCATGGATCATGTTTCCATGTAGCTGGCATGCCTTGCACTTTTACACAAACTCAACATAATATTTCTCCATAGTTGGCCAATAATACCCCAAAGTCATTAATTGGTCATATATCTTGGCCCCTCTAATATGAGCTGGATCGTGGGCTTGCTTCAATACTTTTACTTCTTCCTCCTTCGCGATGCATCTCAATGGTCTATTGAAGTACCCCTTTTGATAGAGCTGGTCCTCCTGGATGTAAAATTGTGGAGCCCTTCGTTTGAGTCCCATCACATCTATTTTCTCGAAAGGAATACTCCGTCTTTTCTGAAGTCAATGTAGGGCTATCTCTAATATGTTTGAGTTCCAATGAAGTGGCATTAATCTTCTTAAAAGAAACGTTGGCACTTATCACATTTCCATTGTAACTCAATTGCATCTCATTTCATCGTTGGCCAAAAGTATCCTTCCCTCTAAATTCTTTTGTATAGAGGGATCTCTGTTGTTTTGCAGTGGCCTTCATTTATTTTTTTCAATCTTTGTTCTGCTTCTTCTAGGCCGACACATCTTAACAACCATCCTCGCACGTTCCTAAAGTATTAGGTTACCCTGATTGGCGAAGTATTGCGCCAACTCTTTCAGCTCCATCTTACCTTCCCCAGACTCCAATTGCTTTTTTATTTCGCTCGTCCAATCTTAATTACCTTCCATGGGTAGGATTGATTGCAGAACTGATGGGGCTATTCTTCGTTGGATCACCACAGTAGTTGAATCGGTCTTCATAGCCAACTTTTGAGCGATGGTGGCATAGGCATCAACATGTCTATTCATAGTTCTAGGATGCCTTCTTATCTTCACTTTATGGAATTGATTAATCAACCATTGGATGATCGCTCTGTAGGGCGTTAAACTGAGGTGCTTGAATGCATATTTCCCTTTCACTTGTTGAACCACCAAGTTGGAATCGTCTTTGATGCACAGTGAACTGATGCCCCTTCGAAGGGCCTCTAGCAGCCCTTGTACTAACGCCTCATACTCTGCTTCGTTGTTGGTGTAAGGGAAATCTAGCTTATAGGAAAGGAAAAATTCCTCTGTTCCTTTAAAAAAGATAACCCCCACCCCTCCTTTCTTTTCTGCCGAAGAACCATCAAATTGCATCGTCCATTCTTCCAGATCGGCCTTTAAGAAGTTTGCCTACAAATCATCCCCCGGGATGTTCTCTCGGGGTATCTCAAATACTCCTGATGGATAGATTGCCAAAACATCTGCATATGCCTGGCTCTTGATAGCGCGAGGAACCACGCACTTTTAGGTCATATTCTGAAAGGATGAGGAACCACTTAGCTACTCTCCCAATCAAAATAGTTCTTGCCAAAAAAAACTTAATTGGGTCACTTATTGTCACGATGTGAAT
This sequence comes from Sambucus nigra, assembly GCA_949130495.1. Lineage (NCBI taxonomy): Eukaryota > Viridiplantae > Streptophyta > Magnoliopsida > Dipsacales > Adoxaceae > Sambucus > Sambucus nigra. Next base: position 594,771,607 of record OX422208.1, read on the forward strand.
TGTGAAAGATAACATTTAATGTCTAAGTTTCTGTGCTACAAAAAATAAGGCTAAACAGTGCATTTTTACACTACTGTATGTTATATCTGGTCCATATATGATTATGCTCAGGTAGTAGACTTTCCTTTCTTTCCCATCGACTTCCTGTGCCAAGCGTGCTCCAATAGACCTGGTGGTAGACATGAGGTAGAGTTGCAATGGTACACCTGCTTTTGGAGGGGTCATCGTTTGCAGAGAGGCCAACAACTTCTTCATCTTGGTCAAAGACTCCTGGTGATATTCCTCCTATACAAAATGCTTACCTTTATGCAGCAACTCCAACAACATGTGAGTTACCTCGGATAGTCCTCGCACAAATCTCCTAAGATAGGAGACTTTACTGAGGAAGCTTTTGAGCTCCTTCGTCGTTCTTGGACAGGGAATTGCCAGGATAGCTCGCTGCTTGTCCTGGTCTATCTGTACTCCCTATCGATATACCACAAACCCTAGGAACTTCCCACTTGTGACCCTGAAAGAACCCTTCAGTGGGTTCATCTTCAGCTTGTATTTTCTACAGCGAACAACACCCTCCTCAGGTCGTTTAGATGGGACTCTTCCTTTTTGACTTGATGACCAAATCATCCACATAGAATTCTAAAAACTTATGAAAGAAATCATAGAAAATGGCCATCATTGTCCTTTGATATGTTTCCCCGATATTCTTTAACCCAAAAGGCATCACCTTGTACATGAAGTTGCCCAACGGGGTCCTGAATGCTGTCTTCTCTGCGTCCACTCGATCCATATTGATCTGGTTGTATCCCACATACCCATCCATGAAACTGTACATTTTATGACCCGTCATTGCATTAATCAAGCTATCAATGGAGGGTAGAGGGAACTTATCTTTTGGGTAAGCTCTATTCAGATCTCTGAAGTCCACACAGATCCTTATCTGGCTCTTATCCTTCTTCCTCACTGGGACGATTTTTGATAGCCAAAATGGGTGTTGTATTGGATCAATGAATCCTGCCACTAACCACCGTTGGACCTCCTCCTTATTCTTCAAATCCAACTCCAACTTATAGGTTCTTGTGGATTGTTTCATCGGTATAGGTGAAGGCATAACGTTCATCTTGTGGAAACTCACCTCTTCGTCTAGTCCTTCCATCTCTGTGTATTTCCATGCGAAGATATCTCTAAAATCTCAAATCAACTCTATCAAGGCCCCTCTTTTCTCTGCACCCAGGTCCTTCGAAATGAAAATGGGTCTTGCATCATCTCCTTCTTCAGCCAGGTTCAACTGTTCTAACTCTTGCACTTGGGGCCTTGGGCGATCTGTCATGTAGTCTGTTTCTTCAGCTATGTCCTCCACAAACTCTTGTATATTTGAGTTATCAATGACCATGCATTTCCCCTGCTGGTCCACCAAAAAACATTTATATATCGGTTCAGCCTCTTCATCAGCCCCTAGATCAACTCCTTCGACTGCCCACTCACACCATCAAAGGAGGTAAATAACTCTCCCACCCTTCGTGATCTTCTTTTTATACTGTCTTCTCATTGTTAAAAATTATTTTCTCTTCCTTTCCCTTGAGGCTTTTTCCAGTCTATCTCCCGAATATCTGCTCAGCACGCTCTGTCGTTGGACCTAATTTTCCATAGCATCTATCATGGGCCTCATTTGATCCCTGAGCTACCTCGAGAGATTCTGCCTCTTGGGAGCACCCAAGTGAACTTCTTCGATTATCGCTTTTCCTTTTGTCCCTTCGCTACTTTGGTCGTTCACAGGCCCCATCCTTTCTCTGATAGAGGGAACTCTTGCACATTCCATCCTCCTTGTCAGCACCTTATAATCTTCCTCCAACTATGTGTAGAAAGCTACGTTAACCAAATGATCTTCTTCTATGGCGAAAGGCTTCTTCGTGGCACGTATAATGATCTCAGTCCCTTTAAAATTTTCCTTCATGCATTGGTAATACGTCGAAGGGACTAGACCCTGGTTGTGCATCTATATCCTCCCTATTAGAAGGTGGTACGAGGTGGTACTTTCAATCATGTGGAACTTGATATGTCAGGTAAGGTTCCCCATCACAATCACCACATTCATATATCCAATAGACTTGAATAATTGATTATTATAGCCAAAAATCACCAAAGGCATTGGTATTAGTCTTTCCTCCTAAATGTTCGCTATCTGGAAGGAACTGATAGGCATGATATTAATTGATGTTACCCCTTCCCCCTTACAAATCTTGCCCCGTTGATACTTGCCGTCACGTACAGGGGCCTATTTGTGGGAATCTCATAGACCTGTCAGCATCACTAGAAGCTACTTTGGATAATAAATTCCTCACCAGCCTGGCCATGGCCCCCTTCCATCTCAATGAGGGTACTGCGTTCTTCATCGCGATATTCAAAATTTCTCATGTTATCTCCAAACGGATTTCCTTCGGTATCTACACTTGGTCATAGAACCACGAGATCTTGGGTGACAGTGAAATAGTTTGGTATTCTAAGCTTGGGTCCACTTCTAGGCTGTATACCTCCTCCACGTCCCTTGCACTTGATTCATCATAGGCTATGACCACATTGACCATGAACCTTGTATAATCTTCGAACGCATCTTCGAAGTCTTCCCATTGGAACTCTAGTTCCCTCGCTACTCGTTCGGACTCCTCATCATAGGCAACCACCAAATTTGCCCCATGTGGTGGGAGGGGGTTAACGTTTACACTCTCTTGAGGGATCTACAAAGTTCACATCTTCATGTGTTTGCTGATGATTTTCCTTAGCGTCAAACAAGTCTTCGTCGGGTGACCCAATTTTTGATGGATCTGACAATACTTTAGATTAACCCTCGTTGCTGCATCTAGATCCATGGCTAGAATGACCTTCGGTTCGTACACCGTTCCTTATTGGACCATGGTATTATAGTAACTAACAACCTCTTCAACTGTGCAAGGTAGTGATGGTGGGTCTTCTCTATCTTTTCCAAACTTTCTCTTGTTATCTTTCTTTGGCTACTTAACTCCTTCACTTCCGTCGGCGTATCCTACACATGAGGGTTGGCCTCGCACTACAACGGTTTGTATCGGCTGCCTAAATAACCCTGGTACTATAAAGGGGTTTGGATGAACCACTAATGATATATTTCTTGCTACTTTCAGAAATGCTGCGAAAGTTCCTTCGCGTGTTTCATTAATAAGGTGACAGATATATTATAGGAGCAAACCTTCAGCGTAAAGCTGCAACAACTTGGACTCTTTGGCCTCCTCTCTTACATCGAGGGACCTCTTCCTGAATCTTCGCACATATGCCACCACGTTTTCCCCTGGTCGTTGCTTCTCCCTGCCCAAATGAGTCAACGTAAACTCATCTTCTGCCAGAAAGAACTTCTGGACAAATAGCACATGCATATCTTCCCACGTTGAAACACTTTTGGGCACCAAATGGGAGTACCATGTATAGGCTTTATCGGTCAAGAATATGGATAAATCCCTTAACCTAAGCTTCTTGTTATTATAATGAGCTCCCAAGTGTTCGATGAAGCATTTAATATGCTCCTATGAGTTTCCCCCCTTCAATGTGTATTTCTCAAAGATAGGAGGAATTTAATCCTTTGGGTAAGGTTTATTGTTGTATTCTTGAGGATAGGGCGTACAAAAATCATCATACACCGATGACACCTAATTTTCTAATTGCGAGGAAGATGCTATCATCTTGAGCATTTCTTTCTGCATCTCTTCCAAAGCAGACACTAGTATTTTCTCGATCGTTGGGGGAATAGCGATAGGGACCACTAGTGGGACACTCATTGCACTTTTAGTGGCCATCCCAGGTGGAACGCTCGCCACACATGGAGTTCCCACCATTGAAATAGGCGTGGGTGCTGTGTTCGATGGGGAAGTTCCCATTGGGACTACACTTGGTGGGGCTATCGGGGCCACCATTGGCGTCACAAAGGAACTAGCATCAAATCCCCCAACACTGTTGAAGCAATGGGGGTTTGTAGAAACTCATAAAACTTAATCATGAGGAGGGCCACCTGAGCTGTCCCCATCCCAGCGCTCGTGGAAGCTTGCGTTACCCCTGGGATGCTCGTTACCGTTTGAACTGGAGATGCATCCACCCGAGGACCCCCATCTCGAGGGACCCTATCTCTAGCCACCTCAAGCTCTCTCACGACTTTCTCTTATTGACGTTGAATAGCATCAAAGTCTATAGCACGATTAACATTATCCTGAGCCATACTTCTAGAAGAATACCTCCCCAGCAGAGTCACCAAATGAAAGAGGGTGGTCCCCTTGTAGCCTGGGAGTATGGTAATACTAGTTGATGTGTAACCCCTATAGGTATGGTGATAAACGATAACCTAGAAACTATTTAATAAGTACAAGTAAACACATAATATTATATTTGATCAACACTCAGATTGGACTCACAATACACTCGTGTATAGCTCAAACAATAATAAAGGAAACTCAAAATTAACTCAATCAAAGGGAGAGAGGAGTAAGAACCCTAGATACACCTTGGCAGGTAGACAAACACACCAACCAACCTTCAAAGATCTCTGGTCAGCTATTAAAATCTTCGTAATAAATGATAATGGCGACTTCTCTCTGATATCTTTTCTCTCTGATACTCTCTTGAAAGAACTTTGAAAGAGAAAACATTATCCTCCCCTCAAAAGTGGTTGAGGCCCATAAATACCCCCACACCACTCCCGAGGTGCCTCAGTCTTTTTATATCCGTGAAAGACATCCCTCATACTTTATGTCACGAGTATTAAATGCCTGATGGACTAGTCATCTCCATATCATAAACATTAAATTCTAATACATGCCTTTTTCCTAACCGTTGTGTCAAGGGAATGTCATCACGGAGGAGGCTCACCAACTGCCTGACAACCCCAAATGCCACGGTGGTTTACTCAGGGGCACATTTGACATTGCTTAGATGGCTAGTGACATCACCTAAATATAATCTTGACATTAAGTAGAGGGTTTTTTGGTTCGTAACTCAATGCAGGATGGAACTCAAGGCTGCTCCGCCCAAGATTATACGATCAAAGGTCTTTCGGTGTTTTACCAGGTGTATATAAGATGGACAGGACAAGCCCTAACATTGCCTCACTTCTCAATCCTCTAAACCAAGTCCATTTGGAGTTCCCTACGGTGAGGTCTCCCAATAGAGCATGAAAGCTCTCCCAGGCCTGGTCTCTCGTAAGTACCGTTTGACCTCACACTGAAAAATGCTATAATCGTTACATCATTATAATCGTTATAGCTTGTAGCCATTATAAAATACACAACATGACTAAGTAAGACAACAAAGCTAAAGGATGAGCCCTTTCGGCCAGTTGCTTCGCTATAAAATCTTCCCGGGCTGCCACGCTGAGCTGCCTCACTTGCGCTGCCATGCTGAGATGCCTCGCTTGAGTTTCCACACTGAGCTACCTCGCTTGAGCTTCCTCGGTGAGCTACCTTGTTTGACTCTGTTTTATTAGATGGGGGGATTATATCTAATCTCGATATTATCTTCAAGCCCCCCTACACACTTCACGAAGAAATTAAGGAAAATAATAACATAAGCCCATGAGAGACCAAAAGGGTGGGATTGGTGCCTAACACCTTCTCATTTCGTAGCTTAGCCCCTGAACCTCTGAACTATTAGTTTTTTAAGCATCAGTTTGTCTTTTGTGCTGCTCTCTTGAGGCAGCGACATGTTTTTTTTACTGTTTCGTGCAAAATAGGCTGGCGAATCCATCTCTTTACATCACCCCACATTGATAACTGTCAAAGTGCTCCTAGGAAATGGAACGAGACCTTCTCCCCCCACTCCAACCACGAGTGCTTGAGCGTCACCCCCCCCCCCCCCAAGATGGAGGGAAAAGCCTGAAGGGATGGCCACACTAGGCAATAGATTCGGTACCTAGACTGATGACACCACATGGAGACTTGAAAATGGAAATTAAGGTGGAGTAGCATCGAAACATGATTACTATGTCGACATGTCAACGGTATATGATAGGGTGACCTTAGCAATGTAATGACTAGTCTTTGTCACGTCTTGTCAAGATGGACAGATTAAATAATATATCCTAATGTGGTATTTACTAACCTTAGGTGCCAATGACAACGGGTGTGGTCGTCACATAAATTTTGTATAGGTAGAAACCAAAGGTAAGTTTGTTGGCAATCTCGTGTGGTCATAGGAACACGGTTAGGTGAGTGCCTTGCTTAAAATAAGTGAGGCCTATGGAAGTTTGGGATTTCGAGCATGATATGCTAGAGCAGACAATAACCTCAGTATAGTTGGTGACGTCGTCACTAGTTATTGGACAAGATCAATGACTAAGGAGGGAGGTATCTGCCAATTGGAATGATTCATTTTTGCCAAAGATATGAAAAGTTGGGCCTTTCTCCCAAGGGGGGAAATTGAGCATTGAATTCCTAAAGGACTACCGATTCATAAATTACGTTCGTATTATGAGAATGAATGATTGGGATTTGATTCATCACGGCTAGTGACCCAGACCAGGGTATATTGTAAGAAGTGGTGCTCGATGATTATTTTGAGAATGAGTGGAATGACTTCAAGTATACGATATATGTACGCTTTCACAAGTTAGAATTAGATGCCGATGGGCAAAATTTCCCAGGACAATTGTTTGATCCTTCCGAGTCTGCTGTATTCTTTTCGATTTCGAAAATTACGAATCAGTATTCTCATCTATGTGGTGACTCAAATTGGTGCCATGTCATGGTATGATGCGGTTGGGTTCGGCAGAGCGCAGTGAACCAGGTTTCGTCAATGCATCTCGATAACTGGGTGCACCCATCTGAGGTATTCTTACTATTGCATAAAGTTTTGCGTATGGGTGGCTATGTTTTTAGCCACACTGTTTGCTTGTAGTATCAGTCTACCTTTAGACTAATGGCTCACTAGTCGGTGGCTTGGGTTGCGAAGAGAGGGGTGATGGCTTTAGGATGCGGTATATTGTTGGAAATTGAGGAAAACTTAATGAAAAGTGTTGCTTTACCACGATGAGTGTATTAGAGTGAGACTCTGGTGAGTATTCAAGGATGAGACAGCTAGGGTAGTACTAGGTTCATCAGAATGACGCAGTGAAAGGTGTAAACCGAGTGTGCAGTAATAATTTGATGATATTATCCCTCCTTGGAGTGAGAGAATAACATATTATGGGTATTGACAATCTCATGCGAGTTGGGTAGTCAGGATAACACGAAAAGTTGAGAAACACATGATGTACAGTTCTAAGATAAAATTTATTTTTGGTGACATATAAAACAGTTGGTTGTATTACGATTTGCTTTGGGTGAGCATTGATCGCTATAAAGGCTTAGCCCGTAGAGGCACCGATGTGCCTTAGGTACTAGCATAAGTAGTGCGAGGAATGGTTTAAACTTGATCATAAGGTGAGTGGAGACTCGGAGTCGATTGTGTAATGTCATGGTTAATGAGATGGCAAGCATTAGAGCATGTTGTATGTTGAGTAGTTGGTGACCTTAGTGTTGAGGATGTCGGTGGTTTGTTTTGGAGGAATTATAGGACTTATAATGGAAATTGGTGGACCCCATAAGCTTGAGGATTTATGGATCAAGAATTTAGGGGACAAAATTCCCCAATAGGGAAGTTTGTAATATCCCGCACCCGTAATTGAATAAAAATTATATATGGATGAGGAGGAGTTAATTATAATTATGGAAAAATTGTGTGTAAAAATTGGAGAAATATAAAAGAAGAAGAAAAAGGGTCGTTCAAACGACAAGAGGATGTCGTTTGAACGACATGGGTAAATTGCAAGAAAGGTCGCAAGATACAGGGTTTCTAACGACGTGCTACTGACTTACAATAGCTGGTCTTGCGAAGGGTGCGCGATCCAAGCATCGAACGACATAGGAGAAGTCGTTCGAATAATATAGGAAAGTTGTTCGAACGACTTTGGTCGAGTTTTTAATCTTAGTTGCCCTTGAACACTGTTAAAATCTCAGCAGTTGGATCTTTGAGCTATCGAGCCCAGATCATCCTAGAATGGAAAAAATGGGTATTTAGATTCTTAGGTTGTTTTTGTTAAGGGTTTCTTGGGTTATTTGGGTTTATTGGGAGTTGAGAGTGAATGGAATAAGGAGAGAGAGTGAGAGAAAGGTGGGTTGTCTTCAACATCCACCCACCACCAAACCACCATTCCACCACCATTTTGTTTGATATTTCACCTTGTTCAAACCCACAATATCCATTTCCACCATCAATAAAGAAGAGCTACGAATTTTGGAGGAGTATTTGGGGGAATCTTTGGAGAAGATGAAGGTGGGTTTTCATGGAGTTTGAAGTGGGTCTTGCTTGGAAGCTTGAAAGAAGAACATTTTTGAGCATTTTTGGAGGATGCATTTGGTAATCCCTTGAGGGCACGTTTGGGGGTGAGGGTTGCTCCTCCGAAACCAACACTTCCACCACTATTGAGCCATTAGAGGTGGGAAAACCTTACTCTTAGTGTAAAATTTATTTGCACATTTGTAGTCTTGTAGTTAGGCTATTTGAGTAGGGTGCATTTAATTAAATGGTGTAATTAATATGTAGAAGATAATAAATATTTTTATGGAATAAAAATATTGGAAAAATGTTATTTTGTTAAAAATATAGAATAAATAAATATTTTAAGATTTTGAAGTAGTAAAAGTTGATGTTTTATGAAAATGGTGTATTTTCTAGAAAGGTTGAGGTTAAACTTTTTATGAAATAAAATGTTTGGAATTAAGGATTTATTTTGGTAAATATTGGTGAAATAATGTCTCTTGCAAAAAAAATGGAGAATTTATGAAAAGTGGACATTTTGTGAGATTGAAGAAATCAAATCTCTTAATATGTATTTTTGCAAGTATGATAATTTCTAGAATGAAAAATATGTTTACACCATTTAATAGGATGTTAAGGTTTAAAATACATCTTCTCATGCATGTAAACTTGTAGTATTTGGATAATGAATGTACAAACAAGTTTAAAGAAGATTTTGTTGGGTTTAAACATGGAATAAGAAAAGTAGAAATTTATATCTTCAAAGAGTGTGGAAAATTGATTAAAAGCCTAATAAGTGAAAAGTTGCAATACTACATGTGTTGATAAAAAGAAATGGGATATTCTTATAAAAGTAGTCTTGAAGTGTAATTAGATTTATTGAATAAAGAAAGTAAAGAAATGTGTTATTTTGAAATGGTTAATAAAGTTATTGAATAAGTGTTAATGGTTAAGCATTGGAAGGTTAGTGTGTACCTTAATAATGTTGTAAACGTTTAACACTTATGAAATTGGAAAGGAAATTATAGAATTATGGTGTTTCCAATTAAGAAGAATATTACTCCAAATGTAAAAAGGTGTAAAGGTGTTAACACACTTAATAAGTTGGTATGAATAACTTAATAATGTTTTTTGGAAATTAACACTTGTGAAAATAGAGTAAAAGGTGATTTGGGGAACAAATGGGTAAAATGGTAATTCTACTTAAAATGGAACACTTTTATGAAATAAAAATGTTTGGAAAAGGTGTTACACAAGGTTCCTAAATGAATATGATTTTTGGAATGAGAATTAGGGTCAAAGTATAAAGGACGTGAAATGGTGAAATTTCAAAGTGCAACACAAATTGGGGTGTAACCCTGGGTTTTGGCTTCAGCCGGTTAAAAAGGAAAAGTGGGTATTGTGGACGTTTGTAAAATGTTAAAACACATTAAAAGGAACTTGAATGACACTAGGAAAAGAAAGAAGGGTCCGACGCCCTTGGGTAAAAAGACTTAAAACACTGGACATAGCATATGGTGCGCATAACTGGTGGTGTGAATCTCGTTGAAGGATGTGGTATTGGAAGATTATGAGAAAAGATGAAGGAAATTTAGAACTTGTCAAGAAATAGGTTGCTTGATAAAATGTGTTAATACAAACTAACTTTAATGAACAAATGATTATTCCAATAAAGGTCAAAATGGACGGTAAATGTAATTGATAAATGTCCATAAAGTAAGGAAAAAGGTCAAGTGTGTGGGTAAATGGGTGATTAAGCAACCTAAGCGATTAAACCCATAATTAACACAAGAATGTGTTGTAAAAAAGTTTTTAAAGATTAAATAAGTATTTTATTACACGATGTTTGCGTGTGTTGAAAGGGTGAATGACACACCCCAACCCAGTTACTTATAATTAAGTCTGAAAGTCAAAGTGAGTCAAACCATAATTAATCTAATCAAACCATAAACACGAGTTTTAATTTCAGAGTCATCATTGTAAATCCATATAACTGAAAGCCTTTTTACAACATCAGAGTAGTCATGTCCATAAAAACTTTCTTGAAGGATAAGTAAACTTAATTACATCATTTAAATTTACATGAAATCATTGTTTCTCCCGTTCTTGGCTAACCCAACCCGATTTCCTAGATTTGGCAGTGACATCGCATTACCTGAAAAAAATGTGAACATAGAAACCTTGAGCAAAATAGCCCAGTGAATGCATCACTATTATACTACTGCATGAATTTAAATGCAATAAATCATGTTCATATAATTTTGTATTAACTTATCCGGATCATTCATAATGAATGACCAGCTTTTCCGAATCATGATTCACATATCCTGTCTAAATAGTCACTTCTCCCCCATTCCTGGTCGAGGAGTAACCCCTTGTCATTAATAGACAAATCTCCCCCATTCCGGTGCGAGGAGTAACCTCCCATTTCGGTAAACCAAAATGAATAATTTTATATTCATAACATTATGATCATATTTGTAACAGTATACAAATACATCATTCTAGCGAGTACACTCACCTTGGTTGACAACTATGTATTCACGTTTCCTTCGGGTGGAGCTGAACTGGGTTGATTAGACCTTACACCTGTCAATCCAACTAATTTAGCACTGAATATCAATCATAAGTATCATCCTAATATAATTAGATAACTTTCCATGACTATACGACCATATAATTCCACTTAAGTCACATTCCATGAAACATGAGTAAAGACAAAACAATGGTGCACATATTGATAAAGTTATGAACATTCAACCATAGGAAATACCTCATAAGGAATTTATAACCAAAATCAAGTAAACATGAAATTATACTTCCCAATGTATATACACATGAAACATGTACTCAAAATACCCTTTGTAAGGACGAAATACAAACATTCATTCAAGGGGTATCCAATATGGCCTGAAATTATTGTCCTACATACTTAACCATCCTATATTCATCAATTTCACAACTACAGGTATCCAAGATTATCAATATGAAATCATATATGAATATAATTTCTAGGACAAGTGACAGTGTAATTTTCCAAGCTTCCTAGAGCAAGTTATGACCATCTCTTTACAACACAAGAAATCTGTCCTACAAGCTCCTCTATTGTTCCTTCAACTTTCAAGAATTTTCATAATTTTTATCCCGCATAAATTTCCATGATTTTCAACCAATTTTCAGTAAACATAATGAATAGTTCATAATTTTTAGACTTCATTTACTATCTCAAAAGATTGACCAAACTCAGGGCATACCGAAATAAAATATACAAACAGCAACTATATACCAACTTGCAATCATCACCAAGGCCTAACCAAAAGGAGTTAAATTCTAATTCTGGGCTATGATATGAATATATGAGTCTACGTTCATATCCAATTGGAATTTCTCAATTCCCATAATCACACAAAGAGATATGCAGATTTGAATACAAGGGGTTTCAATATAAAGCAATATGACATATAAACACCACTTACCTCACATATGAACCAATACTTGTTATCACAAAGGATAATGGAATTTTAATAAATAATTTATGATTTATATACTTTGAAATAAGTATAATACAAGATTACAACAATATTAACACATAATTTTACCTTGCAAACACCTTAAGGATTTTGTTAGAATTTTTCCTAGCTTTTAATGTAACCCTTTCTTCCTTAACTTCTACTTTCTCTTTCCTCAAGCATAAAAACACCTCAAACTGAACCTAGGGCTTAATTTACTGAAGAAATAAGTTAAAGGGAGAGTTTTAAGTCGGCCGAGGCTACCTCCCAAGCCAACCAATCAAATTAAACCATTTGGTTTAATAAACGACAATTTACCACTTAAAGGAAATTGATATATTTGCCCCTTGTTCGTAAATTTTACCTAACTTCTTACTCGTACATCCGTTTGACACACCATTTGTTGTGTTACAACCGTAACTCATATGTATACAATTATATAGTTTTTATCTCAAGTCAATTGTAATGTTATAAGGGTCAAAACTAGTCTCCAACCGGAACATTTCTACCGAAAAAAAACAAAATCTTGTGTTTGTAAATAATTCGACCTTTCATGATTTATGGAAGTAGGATTATAATAAATATTATCACTTAACATTAGATATAATAATAACACATTATTCATATCACATAAGTTAATCATGATTTAATTATAATTTATCATAATTATATCCAGGTTGTCACAGTAAATTTTGACGAAAATACTAAAATTTATTGAAGTAAATAAAAGCGGTGGTTCCGATAAAGGAATGTGTTTGGACAAAGTAAATGTTGTGGTTTCAAATGTTGAATTGGGTTTGTTAAATAAAGTGTGAAAATGCTAAGGGTGAGTAAAGAAAATCCCTATAAGATTAAGGAAAATCAATCTGGATAAATAAGGTTTTCTAAAGTAAAACTGTTTCATGCATTTAGTATATGTATGTGCATGTATATATATACATATACTATATGGTTTCATGCGCATGTAGGCATAATGTGTCGAGTATCCTTTCTGTCGTTCGATTCTATATTTCATTTGTACATTACCCACTGGGCATAGGCTCACATCGTCGCTCTGTTACGGCAGGTTGAGAGCGATTTCATATTTTGAGGGCATTAAGAAGGTAAGTATTTTAAGTAGCTCCATATACTTGGACGTTGGGGTGCTCTTCATGTGTTCCTCACGTAGTTTATTTTGAAATTGGAATCGCATGCTAAACAAGTGAAATAGTAATTAAAATAAAACTGGACTAGCAATATTATATAGGTTGTTTCATTGCACTTCACACCTAACTCTTGGATCGGACTGGGTTGACTCACGGGTAATCCATAAATCTAAATAGGTGCATTACAATTGAATACAAATATAGATTAAACTAAAAAAAATTACACATACGTGGGATCCTACAAGGAAGAATTATGATTTACCTTTCAATATCTCTTTGATTTGATATCGTGTTAGCACAAATCGTATGTGATGACAGTTGATCAAGAATGTAAGCCCGGTTCACCTCACGCTATTCTACTGTATTCCTGATATAGATAGTCATGAGCAGAGTGTGGGCTCTATCTCCGTGACCACCCACTCTTATCATTTTTCCTCTCAGCTGTCTCTCTTTCTAATAAATCCGAATTTAGGTCTTTTGAGTATCAAAGAGTGATGGGTGGTTTAAGAAAAATGAGCCGTAGGAGCATATATATAGGCTATAGTAGGGACCCTAAGGAGAGATAAGGATGTGGCTCCGAATGGGCCTGGGAAAACCTAATCCTTCCCGAATCCTAATCTCAGTCCCTTAATTATAATTAATCCCACTAAATAATTATAATTGCAACTCCACTCCTTTACTCAAAATTATATTTCAAGTTCCTCGTTATTAATTACTTAATTCTCCTCACGTTAAGGTTACAAATACCCATTAATAAAATAAATTATTGATAATTTATTTGATTAACTTTTTTAAGTCATTGAGTGGTCCAAATTAACTTATTTGTAGTATTATATTAACATAATTTACCTGCAGGGTTTGACACATTCAAACTTATAAGCATTTCAAGGGGTATCACCAGTCTCTATATCGAGAGGTGGATTCCATCCATAAAAAAATTTCACCATACATTAATCACAATTACCCAATCTATCAAGATTATTGATCCAATAATGAATCTCAGTCGATAAGTCAAAGCCATAAATAACTAGGGCATGTGTTCATCAATTATATCCGTATTAATAGCCTTACTTAAACCTAATTTTCACGATGTTTACATTGTATTATAAAATCAGTATAAAGATAATGACCTCAAGGTGGTCCCATTCATTACACATAAACTGTACTAGCATAATAAGTTGAAACTATAAAGTTTCTCATAATCAAGATAGGCCTATTAGAATATTGTGCTATAACCCTAGTGATGATGTGTCCAATTCCATCTAAGACTGTGAATGATAAAACTTATATTCTACAAGAATGGGTGATCTGATTCTCTGTGTGTAAGCTATAATCCACACACCAGAACACCTACTGAGCAAAATAAAAGACATAGGCAATATATAAAATAATTCAAACATTATGCCCATACATGATTCTCATTAAAATAGGAAAACCTGATTTTATTTTAACAATAAATCCATAACTAATTTTTTTACATAAAGCTTGGTTTTACTATACTTCTCTAACAAGAATATCATATGAGAATGATATATAATTTTTCCACTATCCTTGAGATGTTGAGATACAATTTCCTATCCATAAATGGGACAACCAAAGCAACTGTGAACATTACAGCCCGATAATGTCCCATAAGTTGAGAAATCATGAATTGCCCAGATTAACATAGCTTTCAACATGAACTCTTCCTGTTTGCAAGAGTCAAATGCTTTCATGCCTGCTAGCCATAACTCATTTAAATATTCTACCAATGGTGCCAAATAGAAATTAATGTAATCACATGGTGACTTTGGCCCAGGTTCCAACAAAGACAACATCAAAAATTCTAGTTTCATTCACAATGAAGGATTTAGATTTAGAGGCTCTAAGATCACTAACCATACACCTTGATTGGTGCTTATATCAACGAAGGGATTAAACCCATTTGTTTGTATTACAAAACAAATATTATGTTGTTCATTGGAAAATTTTGGGTAATTAAAATTTATATTTTTCCAAATGGTTAAATAAATAAGATGACGAATGAGATTTCCCCTAATTATGTCCGAGTATTCTAAGTCATTGCCCCCACTATCCATGGTATTATGAAAATATCATTAACCTGGGACTAATAGAGAGATATTTCAATACTTTTATAGGCACTTTTAAAAATGCGTATCTCTTATCATTCAAACCGTGCTTTAGAACATATCAAAGTTCCTCACATTGTAGAAATTGATATAGATTTTCATGCTCCCTTGCGTATAATACGCATTCATACTTGTAAACATGAATTGTGTGAGGGAAAATTTCCAATTGAGTCAATTTATAAGTTTTGGCTTAATTCCAGACAAAACTATTTGAGTCATTGGATAGATGTTTGTGACCTTTCAGGCCTATGACATTTGAGCTGAAGACGTAGTGGTCAAGTTTGCATTTCGAGCCTTGTTTAGCGTCATCAACTTTTCATCTTTCCAAGGTCTCTCAGGTATGAATGCACATGTTATACAGAGACTTGGAATTTTTATTGGGTGTCATATTTTTAGTAAACAAATTTTAAAAAGTGGCTTTTTTTAAGAAAAATAACTTTTCTGAAATGTCATTTGATAAGGTTATTTGAATGACCTAGTTCGAATGAGATTTCCAGGTCATTTGAATGAGGTATATAATGAGCTTCCTTTGGGTTTTCATTGAAATCTCATTTGAATTTTCATTTATATTATCGTTCAAATGAACCTTCATTTGTGAGCTACTGCATTCTCATTCGATATGTCATTCGAACGACATACCAGAGTTGTTCGAACAACCAAGCAGTTTGAGTAGTTTTTCAGCAGTTTTCTCCCATTTTCCCACTATTTGTTTTCAACCTTTTAATAGTGTGGAAGTAAAGTTTTTTATCAGACTTTTGAGAGGTTTCTTCCTACATTTTGAGATCATTTACACTTATCCAAAAATTCATTTTGTTTTGTTAATCTTTAATGTATTAACTTTCAAACAAAACACAAGTTTCACGTGCAAATATTTATTTGATCCAAGTTTGAATATATACATGCCTTAAGAACATTATTTTGACACCGGGGATCATTCTCTACCATAAAGATCTAGTTTATTGTGGAGGATTTTGTGTTCATAGTTCATGGTGTACATGCGGTGGACTCCATGTGTTGATGGTAGCTTTGCTCCATCGGTGGATTTCGAAACGAAGGTGGATTCCATAGTTGTCAACTAGGTAGAGGTGGAGGAACAAAGAGCATCAATTCTTGCGAGGGCGTCGAGTCTTGTGTAAGTATTCTGTCATGTTCTTTTTAATTCTATCAGGTTTTTCTCGTTGTGGGTTTTCCTCGTACATCACGACGTTGTGATTGTGTTTAATTTTTATCTTACAAATTATCACGTAGATGCATGCTTAGGGTTAGCAAGATAAAAATCGATTTAATCACAACAATTGTGTAATTTGGTGCTAATTTATTTTTGGTAATTTTTAGTATAATTTAATTCAAGTCGGTTTAATATTTTGGCAAATTTAATGTTTGGTTTGTTTGGCCTAATTTAGAACTTGAATTAATTTTGTTTAAGAGAAAATTAAAATATTTGTTTAATTTCATTTTAATTTTGAAGAAATTAAAATTTGGGTATTTCGGTAACCATCATCCTTTTTACAATTGGTATCAGAGCGGGAATGCTAAATTATTGAGTTAAGGTCATTTTTGGTTTTGAATATGAAAAATATGTCGTTTTCAAAATTTCATGTTTTTTATGATTCCAACTATGTGTATTGGAAAGCGCTTATGAGGTCAGCACTAAAATTATTAGATGTGCGAATCGGTTGTTAGAGGATGGTCCCCACCAACTTGTCTAGAATGAGAAGTTCGTGTTCCTAAACCTATTGAAACATGGAGTGAGGATGAACTGAAACTAGCAAATTTTAATTCTAGAGGTTTAAATGCTCTCTTTAATGCAGTCACATTGGATGAGTTTTGCCAAAATACGACGTGTGAATTGTCTAAGGAGGCATGGGATATACTTCAACTCACCCATGAAGGTACAAGTGTCGTTAAAGTTTCTAAACTCCAAAACCTCACCACACAATTTGAAACCATTAAAATGTTAGAAAGTGAGTCCTCTGATGAGTTATATGCTAGATTGTCCAATATTGTGAATTCTTCTTTTAATTTGGGAGAAAAGATACCCGTCAACCGTGTTAAAAAGAAAATTTTGAGGTCATTACCCAAAAAGGTTTAACCAAAAGTGGCCGTTTTAAATTCTTTACGTACTTTAAACTCTATGAAACTCTAAGATCTTATAGGTGACTTATAAACCTATTAACTTAACATGCTTATCTCCAAGGATGTGAAGAAGAAGGATAAGGTCATAGCTTTGAAACCCAAAAGGAGGAAACACATGTTTCGGATGATGAGTTTGACATCCACTTCGATGATATGACTATGTTTTCTACGAAGTTTAGAAAATTTTCTTAGTTTAATAAAGAGAATCTTAAAGATGATTAAAAGAAATTTGAGAAGTCTAAGTATAACAAAACTGAGAAACTCCCTAAAAATCATAATGATAATACTAATAGGGACGAGTCAAATAGATGTTTTGGTTGAGAAGGGTATGGCCATAGGGAATATAATGTCTAACTAAACTAAGGAAGGAGGGAAATAAATCTATTTCATATAATTCCATCCTTAGTGATAGTGAACCGGAATAGGGACTCGATTCCCCCATTGAGCGTAATTTTACCGCATTCATGGCTACTCATGTGAGCGATAATACATGACACTTTCGAGTCCATTATTTGTGAATCCCATGAGTTTAATGGTAAAGGGAGTGGAGAAGAGAGTGAACTCCAAGTTATTTTTCATGAGTTATATGCCGAATTGTTGAAATTAAAAAGGGCTAACTTGAAGTTAGAAGATAGGATGAAAGAACGTGTCTTAGGAAATGATAAAAGTGTTTTAATTGAAGATCTTGAGGCACATGAGAGAACTCTTCGAGAGAAGCTGGAGTATATTGAAGGTGAGAGAGATAGTCTTCGAGATTTAATGTAGGTTATGAATAAATATCTTCTTGAGTTTGAAGAGTCTAAGAGTTTACTTAAGTCTAGAATAGTGGATCTTGAAGAGAGATTGAGAGACTCAAGCCGGGTCAAATTTAATTTGGAGTGTAGGTCGAAGAAATGAGATAAAATCTTAAGCACCATCTAAATAAAAGATGACATGTGTGGTATTGGATTTGATACTCAAAATGCCTATGCTAATAATGCCAAAACCATGATTTTGAGAGAATCATCTAGGAACACTAGAAAAGGTTAATCCTTAGGTAATAATTCTCGCCGTATTTTCACTTGCACACATTTTGGTAGGAAGGTTCACCTTAGGAGGTTTTATTTTGACCTTAGAAATGGTCATAGGAAGTCCAAGAGTAAAGTCACCAAGGTTAGCAAAACCCGAGAGCGTCACGTTACACTATATGGGTTAGGAGGTCCGATTTGAAGGCTTTACATGATAGACTTTATGATTCTCATTTTTTTACACATGATTCCTCCCTTTCTAAATATAAAGGTGGATTGTGTTAGCTTTGTTTTACATACACTAGATTTTTTGCTTCATGATATATTCTTGCTAGTTGTATGTTTATTTGTCATTTTCTAGTCTCTGATTCATCATATATATCTTCCTAGAATTATGACATGTGTATATTTTGTATTTTTATTTTATCATTTATTGGGTCTTATGAAAAATACAAAAAAAAATTGTTTGTCTTTTTAGTTGTTTACAAATTTGAAAAAATCAAAAAGATTTTTTTTGTGTATTTTAGTTTTTCACATTTTTTGTGGCATATCCTTGTGTTTGAGTCCTATATCACTCCACTTCCACGTGACTAGAACTTTTGGTTATGAATTTCAATGCTTAAAATGTTCTTTATCATGCTTGCATGGATTAGTTCGACTTGGATTTGCTTAATGGATTCTATTAATATATGCCTCTCTATACACACATGCACGAGATCTTTTGAACTTTAACTTAAACATTTATATTTGAGCTTTGTGAGATTGTATCTCATCAATTCTATCATCTACATGTTTTGTGACTATGGGGGATTCGTGCATGTAAGAACTATTTACTGAATTGAGAAAAATAGATAAATATTTATACGGTAAAGTTTTGTTTAGCATTGGAATTGGTCTGCGAAAGTCAAATTGACTTTGCATGAAACGCCACAAAGGGCCTAAAAAGTGTGGCATTGTAAAAAGTGGATAAGGCTAACATCGTTTAGTTTGATATGATCGTTCAAAAGAAAATAAAAGAATTATTATTTTTGAGGGAGTCTGGATGGATATATCATCAGGTTTGCACAATGACAATGATTCCTAGTTACACTATTTTGTCTTGACGCTATTGATTTATAGAATCATCAAAATTCTAGGCATGTGTGTATTATTCTTATTTGTTCTTTGAGTTCTCTTTATCGTGTCACATGAGGCTAAAACTAAGTTTGATAAAGTTTTGTAATCAAATAGAACTCCTTGAACATGTTTAAGTGACTGGGTCATAATTCTTTTGTCTCTAGTTCACACTCCTTCACTCCGTTTACCACATGCTTATTTAGACACATTTATGCCATATGAATGTGGAAAGTAATTGTTTTTAGCGTCTTGTGTGGTTTTTATACCCATGTATATGTGTGTGCTTATGCTTTATGAATAATGTTTGCACACACACACACACACACACACACACACACACACACACACACATATATATATATATATATATATATATATATGGTATCATTTGTTTTGAGTCTTAGCTTTTATATCTAAACCTTATATGCTATGTGTTCATATCAATATCTATCTTGTTGTGACTTTTCATTGATATCCCTTGGTTCTTTTAGTTTATTATAGTTGATATCATTTGCTATCACATCATTGTTATTATATAGTGTTCCTTATATGGATTAGTTATTCTTGTGTTGCCATGATTTTTTTATTTTTTGTAGCATTAAACACCATTGCATGATATACTTGTTTTTTCATTACACTTATCCTTTGTTTCATTTAGGCGGAGAATCGAATTAACCCGTGAGAAATGGGTTATTTTATGCACCTTAATCTTTATCTATTTCTGTACAAAAAATGGGAGAAATGGTATCTAAACCTTTTAAATTTGGGAGTACTGATGTAGGGGGATGCATCTTTCTTAGGTAGATAATGTTCGACAAATAGGGAGGACTTAATATTGTTATTTTCCCTATGAGTTTAATGGTGTGTTTAAGTGTGCAAGTTTTCATCCATGCGGAAAAGTTTTAAGGCAAGCAAAGTTACTCATCATATGTGTCGCTCAAGCATCTGTATTTTTTATTTTTAGGTGGGATCGTGTCTTTTAGATTAGCTTAACTTCCCATAGGTGTTCTAATTTGGGTTTTGTCCCGGAATAGCCAAAGGCGGAGATTTGTAGGGTCGAATTTCCAATTAAGTCAATTTATAAATGTCGGCTTAATTTCGCACAAAACTGTTTGAGTCATAGGATAGACATTTGTGACCTTTCAAGACTATGCCATTTGAGTTGAAGACGTAGCGGTCAAGTCTAATGAAGATTACATCATATCCCGTGTTTCTTGCCTTATTTAGCATCATCAACTTTTCATCTTTCCAAGGTCTCTCAGGTATGAATGCACATGTTATATAGAGACTTGGAATTTTTATTGGGTCTCCTATTTTTAGTAAACAAAGTTTAAAAAGTGGCTATTTATTTTTTTAAGGAAAATAACTTTCGTGAAATGTCGTTTGATAACATCGTTTGAATAACCTAGTTCAAACGATATTTCTAGGTCGTTTGAATGAGGTATCTAACAGGGTTCCTTTTTGTTTTCTCTAAAATATCATTTTAATTTTCGTTTGTATTGTCATTCTAAAGAACCTTCATTTGTGAGCTACTGCATTCTCGTGCGATATGGCATTCAAACGATTGGGCAGTTTGAGCAATTTTCAGCAATTTCCTCCCATTTTCCCACTACTTGTTTTCAACCTTTTAATAGTGCTGAAGTATAGTTTTTATCAAACTTTTGAGAGGTTTCTTCCTACATTTTGAGATCATAAACACTTATCCAAAATTCCCTTTTTTTTAGTCTTTAATGTATTAACTTTCAAACGAAACACAAGTTTCACATCCAAATATTTATTTGATCCAAGTTTCAATATATACATGCCTTAAGATCGTTGGTTTGGAACCGGGTATCATTCTCTACCCTAAAGAGATAGTTTCTCGTGGAGGATTCCGTGTTCTTGGTTCGTGGTGTACATGCGACGAACTCCATGTGTTGACGGTTGCTTTCCCCATTATTGGATTCCGAGACGAAGGTGAATTTCGGAGTTGTCAACTAGGCAGAGGTGGAGGAATGAAGAACATCAAGGCTTGCGAGGGCGTCGAGTCTTGTGTGAGTCTTTTGTCGTGTCTTTTGTAATTTCGTACTTAGTGGACTTGTGGCTAGGCCATCTGAGGTTTTTCTAGTTGTGGATTTTCCTCGTACATCGCGGCGTTCTGGTTGTGTTTAAATTTTATCTTACAAATTATCACGTTGGTGCATGTTTAGGTTTAACAAGATAAAAATTGGTAATCACAATAATTGTGTAATTTCGTGCAAATTTATTTTGGTTAATATTTAGTGTAATTTAATTCAAGTCGATTTTAATATTTTGGCAAAATTCATGTGTGGTTTGTTTGGCCTAATTTAGAACTTGAATTAATTTTGTTCAAAAGAAAATTTAAATATTAGTTTAATTTAATTTTAATTTTGAAGAAATTAAAAATTTTGGTATTTCGGGAACCATCACCCCTTTATAAATTGATTTATACTTCATTCCCAAACCTTTCAAAATTTTCTTCTTACTCGGATAGTTATCTGGAAGCATATTCTATTTGGGGAGTAAAGCTTTCTTCACACTAGTAGACCTAGAAAAATGAGGCATGAAACGATAATATAACACGAATTGATAAAAATTTATAAGTTAATAGGGGGACCCTTAATGGGTTCGAGTCATATCAGTGCCAACCCAATAAGACACAATAATTAATGGACCGGGTTAATGTTAAGCCCCTTCACCTGTTAGTACCCGATAAGACCAGTTATGACCCATTAACTTAAGTAAATAAAATATACTCTTGGAACTTATAAATAATTTATGTAGCATAATGTTAATTTAATCATAATGAATTTTACTAAATGAGAGATTTAGTAATGTCAATGAATTAATGGGTTTACATGGGTTCAAAATTGAGATAATATGTCAACTTGTATACAATTCAAAACAATTTATTATCTTAATGGGTATTAATGAGTGAACACGGCATGACACGTTAACATAACGGGTCTGGTTTGGATATGAATTTTTCACATGATAAAATATTCACCCGTTTAGACATGAACCCAATAAGACCCGATCATGATAAAAAATGACACAAACACGACTCGACACGGCCCATTGACATGTCTACAAGCTCGTGCCAGACAAACAAAAATGGTTCCTCAAACTATTGAAACCAATCATGGCATGTAAAATTTTCTGATCTTTGTCGTGGTTAGTTACAGTGGTTGTGTTCATTTGACTTTCAAACTTTGGTAGACATCATTAAGTTATATCCCATCACTGTCATGAACACCAAAACCTCCACCATAAGATTCATTATATTCCGTATTAGAATCCTCGTTGTCATCCACCACATGAGTTCTTTAATCATTGTCTATTAGATCATCTAACATATTATGATCTATAGTATCCTCATTTCCTTCTACCGCTATCATACTTTGCGATTGTATCGGAGCTTATTCAGGGACAATGGGACAATATATTTCCTCATGAAAAAGTAACACCTGGTAATCATCTTGCACAACCCATTTAAGAAAATTTAATTCAACTATTTTCCACTGAAAGACTTTACCATTTATATAATGTGCTCAAGGACGGAGAACTCTTCATTGAGACACCTACTTGTAGATTTTAGAAACTCATTAGAACCTCTACGGTACACATCCCCGAGTCTGTTTGTCTAGAGGATACCCTGTGATAGCTTGTAGGAAGCATTACCTACTATGTTAAAACAAGTGGGCTAGGAATAGTTCTAAATCCCACAGGACTAATTAACAACTTAATTAACTCATACACAAACACAACCTAATTAACAACCTAATAATAACTTAATATTAAAATATGTTAACGACCTAATTAACAAACTATCATATTAAAATAATTAACAACTGATCATGTTGAACATACCAAATTGGTTTTAATTGTACTTTATAACTAAATGGAATCCAACTTTCAAAATCTATGCACATGTGAAGAACATTAAAAATTATCGAATAATGTTCATTGTATTCTTTGCCTTTTTCACCCAAAAAATATTTTTAAATAAACCAACAAATTTATATTTTTAACCAAAATGATTACATTTATAACAAACAAACACATTATAATGAAGCCCAAACAAATATCAATGTTAAATATTCACATTATAATGAAAAATGATTGAATATTTAAACCTAATTTCTGCACAAATTATTTTAATAATATCAAAGCCATACATGTATATAAAACTAGTTTACAACAAGAAACACTTTATAATAAAAAGAAAACAAATATATAAAGTCAAATATTAAGATTCTAGTGAATATGTTCAAACCTAGTTTTTGCACAATAAGATTTCAAAGAATAAGAAGAACATATATGTATATATAATTACCTTACAACACATATATTCAAGAACTACACACACACACACACACACAGTTATATATATATATAGGAGGGTGTTTTGGTTTCACCCAACTGCTGGTCCAGATTATATATGGGGAATTTACATCTAATTGTCTAATATGCTTAGACAAAAGGTTCACTTTTTGGTACAATAGATTTTTTTTTTTTTGCCAAAGAGGGACGGTACCCCCACCCATTTTATTTATACCATAAAGGAGAAAAAGCCTCTCCGAAGCTTACAAACCCAAGCAAAAATAATTCTAGAGGATGGGTCCATTACTCTAGAATGAGATAATGGAAACTTGGGGATTTATAAATTATCCCCATTACAAGGAAAGAATACTTACAACAAAAAATATAGGGGATTAATCCCCAGTACAATGAGAGATTTAAAGAATGTATAAATTTGGGGATTTATCTCATCCCCATTACATTTTCTTTATGATTGTTCTAATATTAGGAAAATTTTGTCTATCCATATTGAGATGACCTTTAGCCAATGTTGGAAGAGAATTGAAACTCCAGAAATAATCATCCACTTGAGATACCGATGCTCTTGAAGCTAAATAATCAGCTACTGCATTGTTTTCCCTCCAAGTGTGGACGATTTTAAAGTTCGTTGGATAAGTGATATTATCAAAAATATCTTGAGAAGTCCAAGGTGGTTTTGCTGTCTTTAAAACAATGTCAACTAACGTTTTACAATCATATTCAATGCAAACATTAGAAATATTTAAGGAAGAAAGCAATTTAATCCCTTCTTGAAGGGCCATAGCCTCAGCATTAAAGGATGATTGAATACCTATAGATTTAGAAAATGCAGCAATAAATTTACCTTGAGAATCCCTTATGACACCACCAATGCCACTTAAGCCCGGATTATTCTTAGAAGAACCATCAATGTTAAGTTTAAAAATACCAATTGAAGGTTTGCTCCAAAGACACTTAATAAAGATAATCTTCTTCGGGAAAATATTGATATTAAAAGTTTTGGAAATAAAATCATCTTTAGGAGAAATTTTGTCATAAAACTTGCAATATTCTAAAATATTCGAAGACAAGAGGATAACTTTTTTGATAATGTTATTCGCAGAAGTTTGACAATTTTCAAAAAGGTTTTTATTTCTAGCTTTCCATATTTCCCAGAATATCACTTTAGGTATTACCTTAAAGAGAAAAATTTTATAATCCCTTTTAGGACATTCAATAAGGACATGGTGAGGGCTATCCTCAGCATTCTTGCAAAATCTACAAATAGATGCTAGTCTCACACCAACTTTTTGAATCTCTGACTCAAAAGGGACAGAATTGTTTAATAACTTCCAGGTATAGTTGGATAATTTCATGGGGCATTCTTTTATCCAATTTATTTTCCAAGATATGGATAAAGGCCTACTTTGTCTACAAATATTGTATGCAGATTTAATGGAAAACTCACCATTAATAGAGTCCATCCATATAGCTTTATCTTCATTAATGTATGAGTCAGATAAATCTTTAATGGAGACTATCCTTTTCATAGAAGAAGATACTTTATTTAATCTAAGACCATTTTTATATTTATTTCTAATAAAGCTAGACCAAATGCCATTTTCAAATTTATATTTCCAATATAATTTCATGCTAGAAGCTGAAACAATATCTTCAATTTTCCTAAAGTTAAGACCTCCCTCTTCAAATGGATAACATAGGTCATTCCATTTGGTCCATTGAAAAGGCTTCTCTTTGGATGTGCCACCCCAATAGAATTTACTAAATATGTTATGTAGTCTTTTAATAATGATTTTAGGAGGGTTTAAAACAGCAATAGTATAAACATGAATAAATTGTAACACAAATCTAATAAGAGTAGCTCTACCAGCTTGAGAGATTAATTTAGAAGACCAATTGAGGAGTCTATCCCTAATTTTAGAAATTAGATCAGAAAAATGAATAGCTCTAGGTTTCCCTTTAAACAAAGGACATCCAAGATATTTCATAGGAAATTGTTTGTGAGCCAATCCAGAAATAGATTCAATAGTGTTTATTCTATGATGAGATAACCTTTTATCCGTATAAAAGGAGCTCTTCGAAAAATTCACTTTCTGACCCGAGGTTGCTTCATATTTCTTTAAAAGATTAATAAGGACCTTCATGCTACGTTTACCACCATTTATAAAAATAATCAAATCATCAGCATATCCTAAATGAGATATAAGTTGACTTTTAGATGGATGAACATAAGGAATTGCTTTCCTAAGAGAAAATATTTTGTCAATATTTCTACTTAATACTTCAACAGCTATAATGAATAGACTAGGAGACAAAGGGTCTCCTTGTATTAATCCCCTTAAATAATGAAAGAAACCAATGCTTTTACCGTTCAAAATTATAGAAAACCAATTGTTAGATATAAGCCTCCAAATTAAATCAATAAAAACTTCACAAAAACCAAATTTTCTGAGAACTTCACAAAGATAAGGCCAATATACTCTATCATAAGCCTTTTCCATGTCTAATTTGATGATCACATTACTACCAAAAGATTTCTTACTAATGTATTGAACCATTTCTTGAGCAAGAAGGATATTTTCTTGAATACTTCTATTTTTAACAAAACCACTTTGGTTTTGAGAAATGATAGAAGGAAGGATAAGAGACAATCTATCATTTAAAATTTTAGAGATTATTTTGTTAGAGAAATTGCACAGGCTTATAGGTCTAAATTGGGAACATGTTGAAGGATTCGAAGTTTTAGGAATAAGAGCAATAGAAGTAGCAGTCCAACTTTTAGGAAGATCAGCACCTGCAAAGAAAGAATGTATAGCTTTAGTCAAATCATTTTTTATAATATGCCAAAACTTTAAATAAAATATCCCTCCAAAACCATCAAGACCCGGAGAGATGGAATGATCCATGTTGGAGATAGCTTTAAAGATTTCTTCTTCAGAGGGGTATTCAGTAAGCTTGTTATTCATGGATACATCTATATCATTTCTAATAACTTCTATAAAAGAAGAGTCAAGAGATAAGTATTCAGCAGACCAAGTTTCTTTAAAATGATTAAGAAATATATTTTCAATTTCTTCTATAGATTCTTCCCAATGATTTTGATTGTTTTTAATTCTAGAGATAGTTAATCTCCTTTGCCTAGCTTTAACTGAAGCATGAAAGAATTTTGTATTTTTATCACCAGATTTAAGCCATTTTATGTGACTTTTTTGTTTCCAGAAGCTTTCCTCTCTCTGTAAAGCTACATTTAACTCAGCTCTAGCTTTAGATAAATTGGATCTAGAAGAATCACAAGGGTTATTTTCAAACTCACGCTCCTTAATTAAAATCAAGTCTTCAAGGTCTTTAACAGATTGGAAAACATTTTTGAAGGTACTTTTGTTCCAAGTTTTTAAGTTTACTTTAAGTTTCTTTAACTTTAAAGCAAATTTAACTAAAGGAGGAACTTGGAATTCATCAGACCAAGATTCTTCAATAATCTCATGGACATTTGACTTAATACACCACATAGCTTGGAACTTAAAGGGTTTTGGAAAGTTATCAAAATTGCTTTTGATAGATAAAAGTAATGGACTATGATCAGAGCAAGTTTTATGAAGATGAGTTATACTAGTTTGAGGGAACTTCAAAATCCAGTTATGATTAACAAGACCTCTGTCAAGTCTACAAAAAATAGTTCCAGCAATTCTGTTATTAGTCCAGGTGAACCTGGAACCAATGTAGCCTAAGTCTATTAAGGAACAAGCATTTATCATATCCTTAAAATCCTCAGTACCATGAAAATCTATAGGATTACCTCCTAATTTTTCAGAATCTTCTTTAACAGTGTTAAAATCACCAATGACAAGCCAAGACTCAATGTTAGAATTACTTGTGACAGAACCTATATCATTCCAGAGAATTATTATATCTATAGGAGTGCATTTGGCATAAACAATAGCAAGATGAATAGTAACATTCAAACATTTTAAGTAAATTTCTAGGCCCAAAAGTTGATCAGAATCATACTTGACTAGGACATCCAGATCATTTGACCAAAGAAACCAAATTTTGTTATATGTTACTATAACTGTTAGGGAAATTCCACTTAAGTTTGTATATAGGAATTTTAGCAGAATCAACTTTAGGTTCGAGTAATGCAATAGCAGGGAGATTATAAAGTTTAATCAGTCTTTTAATTCTTCTATTAGTTGCTGAATTACCTACCCCCCTAACATTCCAGCCTATAAAGTTCATCATTTATATGTAGGATTAGATATAATATTTTTAGATTGGCCTAATGACCTAGTAAATCTTCTGTAAAGAGGGTCTATAGGAGTTTTTTTAGAAATCATACCTGCGTAAATAGATGTTTCTGCTTCAGAATTAGGGGGAACTGATCTTCTATCTTTCTTTGATGCTGCAGCTCGATGTTTATGATATTTGTTCCATTTGACATCTAACCAAGAGGCAAAGTTTTGTAGTTCTTCAACCATACGAGCTGAATATTTTCTGTCCTCTTGATCTGAATTATAATTTTTTGAAGTTTTAAAAGAATTATCATATTTAGGCAATACAGAACCTTTTGGGGAGAGGTGGAATTGATCCACCTTCAATGTTTCTTCTGAATTATAGTGACCATGATGTATTTTATTTAGCTTCAATTTAGGATCTTCTTGAATTTTGTAATTCCAACTTTCAACCATATCTATAGCACATTCAACAAGGTCTGTCGCGATGTCTTCAGAATCTGTCTCAGAGTTGTGGTCTTGTAAAACCTCTATGTTGCCCTCTAACAGCTTTTTCTTGCTACTTGAGGAACTTGGGATAAGTTGATACATTAAAGGCCCTGTGTTAAGACGGATATCTTGACCCTGAGGCAGTAAATGATTCTTTTGACCTGTTTCTTGAATTAGATTTCCAGCAGCAGCATTCGTTGGAGAAGATAATTGTTTGTTCCCATTTTCACGAACTTGTATAACAGCAGGTGCCTTAACATTATCTTTTGTCATTTGTTTTTGAGAAGTATTCTTAGGAGGACATTTTATCAGACATTTAGATTCTTGATGTCCCTTTTTCTTGCAATATTGACAATAAGATGGAATGTTCTCATATGTTACCTGTTGCCAAAAACCCTTATCCCCACATCCAATCCAGATCCTATGAATTCTTTCTTGTAACAGATTTAACTCAATACATATTCTTGCAATGCTTGGTCTTGATAAGGATGCAGTTGAAGCATCCATAGTCAAAGGTTTCCCAATTAATTGAGCAATAGAGAATAGAGAAGACTTGGCATAAAAATGAATTGGAAGATTGGGAAGATTCACCCAAACTGGTACTATGGGGCTTTCTTCTTCTGGATGAAAATCAGATGTCCATTTGAAAGTGTGCATTGGGAACTTCCCTATATACCATTGATCTTTTACCCAAAGACGAACGTAGTCCTCCTCACATTGTAGACGAATAAGAATGTGCTTAAAGTCGATCAGACCAATTGTAAAAGCAGAGTTTAATGAAAAAGTTTGAAAGGTTTTCCTGATGATTTCAATTGAAGGCCTGCCATGTGAAAATTTGCCTATGATTGTGTGTTGGAAAGGGGCAGCTAGTATGGAAATATCATCTTCTGAGAATAGAATCACTGGTTCTCCTTTGTACATGGCTGGCTTTTTGAGACTAGGCTCCTTCGTGGTATTGTTCATGAGAATACTTACAAACGATTTTTTCCAGATTGTATTTTGATCAGGTGGTTTAGGAGGGATGTGTGTGTTTACAGGAATTTCAGCCATGTTAGCAATGGCGACTAGAGTTATTAGGGGAATGAGAGTTCACCCTATTCCAAAATGGTTCTTGGTACGTTTCTTGGAGAGAATCTTGGAGGGGGTTCCAAAAATTGCGTATACAAAAATCTTTTGGTACAATAGATGTAAGCGTACAAAAATGGTTACATGCTCTTTATATACTTAGTTGTCAATTAATCTTTTTTACGAATCTAATACACTTAACCTACTAAAATTTAGCCTCCCACTCCCTTCCTTAAGATCTACACTCATCCAATCCTCCCAAAATTTATATGCAGTCTCTCTTTTCTCTCTCTAACATTAGACACCCATTCTCTCTCTCTCTCTCTCTCTCTCTCGCGCGCGCGCGCGCATAAGACATGTGCTACTCAATGTTTTGAAGACATGTGCTACTCAATGTTTTGTTCCCCATATTCAGTCTCTCTTTTCTTCTATGTTCATTTGATCAAATGTTGTTTTGTTAACATTGATGGTGATATTTCTCAAGATGTCTTTGAGGCATGTGTAAAAACTAGTGTATATATTTTTATTATATATACATATGTATCTGTAACACTACCAAGCCTCTAATATACCATTCCTAAATTTCTAGATTTCGTAATTATTTTTAAACCCAAAAATACATGTCTTTACTTCTAAACTTCTTCCACGGTCCAAATTTGAAAAAATCTGTAACTTCTCAAGTAACCAACACAACACGTAAATTTTAAAATTCAACTTAACTTTCCACTCTTTTTGGCACATTCCATTCAAGCCTTTCTTTTCACCTCTCTCACACGCCTCGCCACCACTTTTCCTCTACTTCTCGCCATCTTCCTCAAGCACCTCCCACTTTCGCCACCACATCTGATTACACTGCAAAATCTAAGTAACCAATAAATTTATGGAGTACAAACCAGAAACAATTTATTTATTTTCTCCCCTGCCCATTTTCCCCAAGCTGAAAACCCTAGGAATCTCTCTCTCTCTCTCTCTCTCTCTCTCTCAATGAATATTTATCACCAATCGTAGAATAAGTAGATGAAGTTTATGAAGAATTTTCACCATCGATGAACATCACTACGAAGGTTATTTGAACTCTTTTTTGAAAATTTTCAAATTTTATCAATATCATGTCTAAAGTCTACGATTATTCTGTTAACATCTTGGATCCTTATTGTTTTGGTTTTCAATTTTGTCTTGTTTATGTTATTTTCAATCTTGCAATTTGTTCACTTATACTATGAAAATATGTAAAACCATGATAGAACAGAGCTTTGAGAAGGTAAATCCTCTTTTCATACTTAAAATAATTTCTGTCTTCGTTGTTCAGAAATGTTAATCTAATTAGTTATTTTGGAAACTAGGTTTTTACTTTTCCCAACAATTTTTTGTATGTGTATGTATGTATATACATGCTTTTAATTATTAGGTGTTTGAAAAAATGTCACCGTGTGTCATTTTTTTTTTGCATATGCACGCAACATTTTTCTACCCCAATATTATTTATATTTGTTTGAAACACAATTTAAGACTTCAACTTTATTCATAGTTTCTTTTGTCTGATGTTGTTCTTAACTTTCGGCCAAAGTTAACATATTGGTTTATTAATCTTCTGCATATCAACATCATTTACCTTCAAGAGGTGTATACTCTCTCTCACTCCCTTGCAACATCAAGGTAGATCTCCATGTTTAAGGTTTCTTTTATATTTCTCAATGTATTATCTCCCACAGGGTTTCATTTTTGTTTCAAACTTCAAATATCAAGGGTTTTGAGACCCTAATATATGTTTAAATTCCTATTTTGTTCACTGATTTTAGGTTTTGTGAGTTTAAAAATTGGGACAAAAAGTTATTGGAGGAAAAAAAATATATATTTAGTAACTTCCATGTGTCATACCTTATGAATATTTTGTTATCTTACAAATTTTTCTATTGCTTTTAAACTTGACAGGATTGGGTATTGTTAATCAAAAGAGTTAGAAAGTTAATTATTTTTTCCACAAAATTTAAATGATTTTTATGTTTGTTTCTTTTCTTTTCAGTTTTACAATGTAATTGGATGAAATCACAATGGAAATTCTTTTTATATAACCCCCAAGTGTTTAAGTAAACAATTATATGAAATTTTTTAAGGACATATTTTATAAGTTATGTTTACATTTGTGTATATCGTATACCGTTACAACCGTCGAAGACTTATTCAAGTTCAATCATGCGTCAAGACGTATCTGAATATCAACGTTCTTCAACAAAGACGCCTTCGCGAGATTAATTTTTGTAAGGTTATGTTTAAATACCTCAATTGGGATAATTTTTTAAAAATATTTTCTAAGTGTTGAGGCATTACTTTTCGTTGAAAAGAAATTTTTCTAAGTGTTGAGGCAAAGATTTTTTTAATCGAAATGATTTTTTTTCGCCGAGGGCCATTCGAGCGACCGCTCAATGTCATTCAAACGACATGATCATGTCACGCGAAGCCTCGTTCGAGTGACTTCGTTGTTTCGTTCGAGTGACTTCCTTATTTCGTTTGAGCGACGCGCTGACTTAACTTTTTTTATATTAAGCGCGTTAAAACACTCCGTTTTTTTGTTGAGAATGCCTGACAAAAACTGCTACCAACATATTACCTTTGTCTTCTTCATTTACGGTTCAAATCCTTTTGTTTTCAATTCACAAATCCCAATAGTTTTTATAAATTTGTTCTGGAACCCAAGATAAGGTTTTGCTGGAGTCTCTCTTGTAAGGAGGATTACCTACTACTGATCTAGGCGCCACTAGAGGGAGGTACTGGGCTGACGTGACTGCGTGTCAAAGGGAGTACTCGTGGGTAATCCTTGGCTTACTAGACTGCGAGTCTTTGTGGATCTTTCGAGGTTGATTCATTGTTGATATATGTTGAGGCCTATGAGTGTTTTCTGCGAAAAATTTCTTGCAGATTTCACTTGTAGTCATTGGAGTATTATTTGTGAAATAAAAGGCTTTGCCCTTCAGGGATTTTTCCTAAAATCTTTGAGTCAGCAATTCATATTTGTTTGTGTTGGCATAATCCACTACAACTCGATGTTTGTTTAGGGCTGAATTAATTTGTTTTAAAAATTTACACCGATTAAATAAGGTTAACTTGGAAATTTATGAATTTATTTAAATCAGTATCACATGGCACTCTCAAATTTGTATCAGAGACTGTTGTACTAAGTTATTGCATTTGATTCATTTTTCATAAAAGTTTGTGATATTGTGTAGGCCCCTTTTTCTATGCAAAAAGTGTTTTAAGGATGACAAAACAATTTTATTTTTACGAAAACCCTTTTTCTAATTTTTAATTCGAACTAAGTTGTGAACTAATTTTAACTTAACCAAATTTTATCTTGATTAATCCTAAACATTCATCTAGTAATTAAAGAAAGTAAAATAAAGTAAAGAATACTCATAACGAACGATGTACGGTGAAACCACTAAGGGAAAAAATCTCGGACGACCCAAGCCAGACAATCACTATGATGTAGAATTAGAATGAATGGACACAAGTCTTACTCAACGACTCGATACCCACGAGACTTGACACTCTTCTGACCTTTAACCACTCCTCCATAGTGCCCACGCAAAAAGTACTTCTTCCACGATGCTCGTACACAACACACGTGTCCACGTATATCTCAGTGTCCATCGATATTTCTTGTAACGTCTACGATGTTGAACACAAACTCCTTCGCTTCTTCACTGCAAAACCCAACAAATTTCTATGTAGATCAAAATCCAATGGTACCGACAGAGATCACTATAACATATAGTAATGAAAACTCGGATCTTTGAAACTCAAAGGATGTATTTGGCTTCTAAAAACTTTAGAAAACATGTGCAAACAACGTTCTGGTTGAATACTATTTTTACATAATGAACACTTACGATATTCTGATGAAAACAGGCCTCTTATAATTTTCTTGAGGCGGCAACTCGTTCAAGCGACTGTGACCTGTCGCTCGAATGAGATGGACACGTCGTTCGAACGATAATACCATATCGCTCGAATGACTGGTCAGGTCATTTAAGCTACGCAACAAATTAGAGTTCCAATAAAACACTACTCTAATCCGTCCTTGTGTGAATAAAATGAAGTGTAAACCATTTCAAACACTATTAAAAACATTTTAAAATTATTTCCTTAGTAAAATATCATCCTTAAACATTTAAAAATAAATTTCGAGTCCCATTAAAATTACGCATTCAAACCTAAGTGATCTTGGAATGCAAATAAACTTGAAGACGAAAAATGCACCATAAACTGGCATGATAAATCTTTGAAACTTTGTCGTAACGTTTTCAATAAACTTCAATATGTCATAGTCAATGTGGGATCGTGATAATAAAAATACGACATAAACTAATTGGCCCATAATTTGGCATATGATTATTTTTATTGCCGTTAATTTTTTTTGGTCTCTTTTAAACGGCTGCTTTCACGACGAGTCAATTTTACACTCTCGCAGCCCTTTCCCATGAACACATATCATTTTTTTTTCAATTACTATCCTCACGGTAAATGGTTCTTATATGTGCTCCTTATATCTACTTACGCATATATAAAAAAATTGAGATAAGAACGTCCCACCAAACTCAAATATGCAAGATATGTCAAACATCCATATAAACTCGTGCATGTGTACAAAAATAATATATATACAAAGTCGAATAAAAAAGCATATCGACTTCAAAACAACCCCATAATACAATGGTTATGATCATTCTAAGCATCAATAATTATGACCAAATCTCTTAGCCACATGGATAATGAAAGGATGGGGATCCAAGCATACCAATATGCCACATCAAAACATGTAATCTCAAATAAAAAAACAAACCTAAAATATTTTTGTTTTTTCAACATATTTTGACTCAAATAAAAGAAAAATCTTTTTGTATTTTCTCAAAAATTTTTAAACCAAATTTTTTTTTGTATTTTTCGAAAACGTTTTATCCAAAAATAAAATCTTTTTGTATTTTTCAAATAAGACTCAATAAATGAAAAATATAATACAAAATGATACACCTGTCATAACACTAGCAAGATATAAACCATGATGTAAAGACTAGCGTATGATAAACATGGTAACACAATCATCCATTAGATCTAGCATAGGAAGAATCAAGTGCAACCAAATGAGAACCATGAAGTTTAAGTCCTAAAGCCTATAAGTTTGATTTCCTAACCCAAGTAGATGTGACATGTCGCATGGGGGTTTTGGTAACCGAAACAACTTTATTCCTAAACTTTCTAGGTGCATTCCTAAGGTCATGGAAAAAACGTCTAAGGTGACCTTTCCTATCACAATGTGGGCAAGTGTAAAGATGACGGAATGATTACCAAAATTTTAACCTCTCCTCACGTTCCTAGTGGGCTCTCTCACACGATTAGTATTGGCTTTGGGAATGGGAACAACTCTATTATCGTATCCTATACCACACCTATCACTTTTGACTTGGAGGGTGCCTAACATCTTATCCAACTTATCCAACCTAGACTTAAGTCCAACTTAACCTTACTCGAGTCTTTTAACTTTTGTTCCAACTCACTAATCCTAGACTCAAGCACACACCTAGACCCCTCAAATTCTAGAATCTCCTATTTCAAAGTCTCTCCATCAAACCACGAAAACTATCTGTCTCTTTCTCCACATGTTCTAGCTCCTCCCTAAGCTTCCTCGCCCATGACCTAAGATCCTTAATCAAAACATCGTTATTTTCTTCGGCATGCCTATTCAACATAGCTTGCAATCTAGAGTTTTCCTTTTTCACTTTCACCCCCTTAGCATACAACTCATTAAATTCGACTTGCAACTCTTTGACATCAATTTCTTCTCCTCACTCTCCTCTCCCTCACACACTTTGGATTTACTCGCAATGACCTCGAAAGTGTCATGCACAAGAGTATCTTTGTGGGAAGATTTATCGTCATCGCTCACATGACATGCCAAGAAAGTAACAAACTTGCTCTCATTGGGGGAACTCTCTCCCTCTTTCGGGTCACTATCACTTAAGGAGGAACTATAAGCTATCGATTTATTACCCTATTTCTTAAGTCTAACGGGACACTCTGTAAATTTGTGACCATACCCCTGACACCCAAAACACCTATCTGACTCAACCCTATTAAATTTCTCACTCTTATCCTTAGGGGTGGAATCTACCTTGTTGTTCTTGAATTTCTCAAACTTTTTGGCATCTTTCGATTGCTTTTGAAATTTAAGAAACTTTGTGAACTTCTTTGTCAACAAGGAGACATCTTCAAAATCTGAATCGAAATCGAAATCGTCATCCGAAACTTTACTTTCCTCCTTTCGGGCTTTCAAAGCAATGCCCTTTCTTTCTTTGGAACTTGCTTGGAGGTAAACATACCGAGTTTATAGATTTGTAAGTCACTTATAATCTCTTCATATTTCATCGAATCAAGCATACCTAAGGAGTTTAAAATGCTCACTTTTGCATCAAACCTACTCGGCAAAGATCTCAATTTTTTTTATCACATGGTTGTCGGGAATATTTTCTCCTAAGTTAAATGACGAGTTGAAAATATTGGACAACCTAGCATAAAACTCATCAAATGACTCACTTTCTAGCATCTTAATCGTCTCAAACTGGGTAGTGAGGTTTTGTATCTTAGAATCCCTAACCATGCAAGTACCCTGTGAGTTCACGCAAGTGTATCTCAAACCTCTTTTGATGTTTCACAAGTCATAATTCAATTATACTCTTCTTTTGTGACATCTGAGGAAATTACGTGCAGACCTTTAGAGTTGTAAAGTGCAGGCCTATGTTCAGCCTTAGTCCATAACTCAATAGGTTTCGAACAAGTGACCTCACCCAATCGTGTGACCGGTGGAGACTAACCCTTTTCAATCACTAACCACACACGCTCATCAATGGATTTTAGAGAACTTCTCATTCGAATTTTTCAATAAGCATAATTTGTGCTATAAAAAATAGGAGCACGAAAACTTTCAAAAATACCAAAATCCATCTTGAAAAACACAAGGGATTAATACAGTAAAAATATATTTCTAGCTCTGATACCAATTTGTAGGCTCCTTTTTCTACGCGAAAAGTGTTTTAAGCTTGACAAAATAATTTTCTTTTTACAAAAAAAACTTTTTCTAATTTTTAATTCACACCAAGTTGTGAACCAATTTTAACTTACCAAATTTTATTTTGATTAATCCTAAACATTCATCTAGTGATTAGAGCAAGTAAAATAAAGTAAAGAATACTCACAACGCAGGATCTACGAGAAAACCACTAAGGGAAAAAAACCTCAAATGATCCAAGCCAGACAATCACTATGATGTGGAATTACAATGAACAGACACAAGTCTTACTCAACGACTCTATGCCCACGAGACTTGAGGCACTTTTGATCTTCAAGCACTCCTCCATAATGCCAACGCAGAAAGTTCTTCTTTCACGATGCTCATCCACAACACATGCTTCCACGTATGTCTCGGTGTCCATCGACATGGTTTGTAACGTCTACGATGTTAAAAAGGAACTCCTTCGCTTCTTCACCGCGAAACCAAAAAAAGTTCTATGTAGATAAAACTCCAATCGTGCCAAAAAAGATCACTATAGCATATAGTAATGAAAACTCGGATCTCTGAAACTCAAAGGATGTATTTGGCTTTAGAAAACCTTAGAAAATATGTGCAAACAACGTTCTCATCGAATACTCTTTTTACGGAATGCACACTTACGAAATTCTGATGAAAACACGCCTCTTATAATTTTTTTGAGGCGACAGCTCGTTAAAGAGACATTGACCTGTCACTCGAATGAGATGGACACGTCGTTCGAACGACAATTCCATCTCAGTTGAACGACTGGTCAGTTCGTTTGAGCAGCGCAGCGAATTAGAGTTCCAATGAAACACTACTCTAATCCATCCTAATCTGAATAAATCTAAGTGTAAACCATTTCAAACATTATTAAAAATATTTTAAAATTATATCTTTAATAAAATATCATCCTTAAACATTTTAAAACAAGTTCCGAGCCCCATTAAAATTACACATTCATACCTGAATGATCTCGAAATGCAATTAAACTTGAAGATGAAATATGCACTATAAATCGGCATGATAAATCTTTGAAGCTTTGCAGCAACGTCTTTAATAAACTTCAATATATCATAGTCTGCGTGGGATTGTGACAATAAAAGTACGACCTGTGACTCAAATGTGTTTTTTTCCGAGAATAAGTCAAATAAACGTACAACAGACTAAATTGGAAATTTTGTCCTTATATATTGATTTTTTTTATTGAAAAATCAGTTTTTTAAAATTTTGCAATTTTTTGATGGAGCACTTATGTAATCAAACGCCCCAACCTAATGGCATGAGTCAGAGTTTTGACGATATAAATAGTTTGAAATTGACGTTTTCAAAATTAATTGATTTTTTGGAAAAATAAAATTGTCGTTTCAAATACGCTATGGATCTTTCGTAAACGGTTCAAAATCAAAGAGATTTTTATCATGAGAAATTTATTTCTTTAGACCATGACTTTAAAGTTTTAGAATTGTCCAAAAAGGAGAGTGATGATAGAATCTTATTTTTAGAAAAATAAATGGAGGACTTTATATATTTTAAGATTTGTGTTTGCGCCAAAGAGGATACAAATATTTTAATCGATGAGTTAGTGGCACTCGAAGAGATTCTTAGGCATAAGTGTGCGTATTTTAAGGGAGAACATAATAACCTTCTAGGAATAATTGCAATGTAGAGAAGGTGTCACTAAAATTTGAAGAGTCTAATTCTTTGCTTGAGTAAAAAATTTTGGAGATAAAAAATGATTTGACAGACTCGAGTAGTGTTGGTAGCAATGGTAGTGGTACGTCGTGTTCTCATATTTTGAGTGTTAAATCCAACACCATTATTTGTTTTAGAGGGTAAATAAATCCCAAAGACGTTAGAAAAGGTCAACTCATAGGTGTCGTTCCACCCATTTACACATGTTCACATTGTGGCAGGAAAGGTCACCTAAGCCGGTTTTGTTTTGATCTTGGAAGAGGTCTTAGGAATTTTAATTATAGTGTACCATCGATTTTCATAACCCCTTGAGTTATGTACAAACCTCTTTGGGTTTGGAAATCTGTTTTGGAGATGTTTAGTGCTTCATCGATTGATTCTCACGTGCTTGTACATGATGCATCACAATCTATTTCTTATGGATAGTTTCTTGCATGGTTTGTTTGTCATACGCTAGTTGTGCTTCATGTTATGTTTGCTAGTTTTATGACACGTGTACTTTTTTGTAGTAATTTTTATTTTTGATAAAACTTTTTAAAAATACAAAAATATATTATTTCAATAAAAGTTTTGAAAGAGAAAAAAATAGTTTTATTTTTTATTTACACCTTTATGGATGCACATTTAGGATGACCAAGTCACAAGATCATTCCATATCCACGTGACTGTTTGATAGTGTTTTGATATGCGTCATCATTTCATTTTTGTGATTTATAATGTTTGGAGTCATTGAGATGTGATTAGTTGTTACTACTTACATGTTTGACTCATGAGTTCCTTTTTTGCACACTTGCACGGATTTGTTTGATTATTGTTCTTATCTATCACTTGTTGGTCGATGTATTTTCATCTCAATTCTGTCTTTAAAAAAACCATATGCGATTAAACTTGACGATGAAAATAGTGAATGTAAGAACAATTGTTGTGAGTTTGTGTATTTTTTTGAAAAATGGGGAAGGACTGTGAAAGATACTCATTTATCATTTACAATTAAGCCACCTTTTAAATCGGACGGAGAAAAAGTGTGGCACAATAAATATTTGCTGAGGTTGAAAGAGGTTAAAAAGAACCCGAAAAAATTTAAAGGCAAAAAATATGCCATAAAGTGGGTCAATTCATTTAGTTTCATCACCTCAACAGAAAAATAAAAAACATTATTATTTATGAAGGAGTTTGGATGGAATATAAAACCGGTTTGCACATCCTTGAAAAGTCATGAAAAAGCGTTACATAGTTTTAGACGTTATTGGTGTGAAAATCATGTCTGACTTTGATTTGTCAATTTGATTAATACGATGTCCTCTAAATTGACATTTTTCGACACCTAAGGACGATTTTGATGTTCATTAGTCAGGAGTACACATATTCATCGTGCACATTTTTTTTATGTTTGATTGTATTGATTTTCCCATCGAATATGTTCATACCCATTCATTCCGTTTCCACGATTTGGTTATCTTAGTGTAAATTCATGGTGTGTGATTTTTGTTAATTTATTTTTGTATGAAAAAATTGAAAAATAAAAAATAGTTTGTGGAAAGATTTTGAGTTACTCTTTGCATGCGAGGAGTTTGATCCATGTTTGCTATGCATATTTGTCATGACACTCAATGTTTATTGTGACACCCCACCTAATAAAATACCGGATGATCAGTCATTTATTAAATTAAATCAGATTATCCAGTTGATTCATTCTCAGCATCAGTGTCGAAAAATAATTTTCTTATTAATTAATCTACAAATTAATTAAGATAGTGTCAAAACTCTTCCATTTTTAATTTAATTAAAACCATTCCACAATAGAGAATATTAATTAGCAACAACACATCACCAAATAACTAAATATAACAAGAATAAATGTGACTGGAATAACTCTCCAGTTAAAATATATCATTACCACCAAATAAAACTAATATCCACAATACTGACATAAATAATTACAACCTCTAGAATACTGGGTGACATACGCTAAATGAATGTAAATACTATAGATTTATGAATCAATAGATTGGAAGCATCTAAACAAAATCTGCATATCCATTAGCAGTTATAACCCGTCGAGACATTCATATTCTATGCCGGCATCCCTGATACTGGACACCTGATAGAGAAGAGAATATGTAAGGAAACGGGTCAGAGCCCGATTGTAAAAGATTTAAAAAATAGTAAGTGAATAAATGCTACAATTAGCAATTATTATATACATGTTAAATTTCCCATCTATTTCTTGAGATTCTCACCTCTCATCTAGTGTGCACGCCTAACGTATCTCCAAATTATTCTAGTTACTATTCCCACTTTCACTAGATTGTAAGACCGTGTCAACTAACCATGGCCCTTATCGTTTCCACGTGTATCCTTCACAATACATGTAATAAATATGTATCAATTCATTTATTAATATAATTAAGTGTTCTAAAACTTAATCAAATTCAAATTCCATTATCTCTCATGTCTAATTAAATAACATAGTAGATAATATCAAAAGTATATATATACATTCAATCTATTATATATATACAATACTGCACCCCGAGACACAGCTGCGGTGCATGCATACTCTGCTATCTAGTCCCAGTACATCTCATCACTATATAAAGGACTGTTGGTTCGGTATATCCCTCGAACCACAAATATTAAAACACAAGTATTGGAGGCGAACATTGTCCGAAGCCTTTGGGCTACGCACATACCTACACGCCCAAATGACCATTCAATACCATTTTTTTCACTAATGGCAATCCAACTAAAATCCTATGTTTTGAGGCAACAAGTCAAAAATCCCCCATAAGGCTCATCAGGATATGACTGCCCTCAACGCGCAAACCTCCCGTCGATTGCAAGTAGGATAGGTATGTCATACACATAAATCATTATATAGGTATTCATTTCACCCATTTACATATCATTAGGGCAAATTCACAGCCCATATAATAAATCACATACATAGTATATTTTACCTCTCGAATATCCTACGTATTTAAATTATGACTTTACTTCATAAGGTATCTTCCCGATATTTTCTCACCACTCGAAGTACATCATTTTATTCCTCAAATAGATTCAGTAGGTAAACATATACTCCCTACTGGTCCATGTCCGTATCATCCCCGAATTTTCACGAATTTAATAATTCTCCAAATTAGGTTTATTCATCGACTATCCCTAATTTAATTTAACCCCATAATTAACTTCTTAGGGTCAAGTCCACAAATATAATATGGCCTACTCGTGTCTAATATATTCCCTTTTCATTAAAATTAATTCCCATAATTAAATCAAGAATAATCCCATCGAAATAATTACAAAAGGGAAAAATTATCAAATTATGAGCAGCAAAATCGATTCCCTTCCGTAGAAAAATCATAACTAAATAAAAATAACCAGAAAAATACGAGGTCGGTGCCCACGCGATCACAACGAAAAGATATATCTCCATGTCCAAAGCCATGATCGTTTGAACGAGATAACCATATCGTTCGAACGAGATACAATCTCGGTTGAATGAGTGATACTGTCGTTCAAACGACCCTTTGTCTTTTCCAACCTCCGCCTTCCTCGAATTCCATGCTTCCTAGATCCCATTTTTAACCCAGGAACAATACGCAAATCCCAACTTCAAATGATCCCAACCTCCCAAGAATCAATCCCAACTGATATACCCAAGTATATGTGTCACCCCCAACCCCATTAGGATATAATTAACTAAATAGTTCACAAACCACATTTATTATTTATTTATTTATTTTGTAATACATATTGAAACAACTTCAAGGTTAAAATGCGAAATACTAAAAATCCAATCGTTTTAAGGAGATATAATTTAAATAGAACTCACATACCATTTAACTTAATTACAACTAGTACAATGTATAAAACAAAACTAACAAGACCCCACTACTATTTACTCAACCTCCTAGACCTGGCAGTGGCAACATCAAAACCTAAAAATGTAAACATATAAACCCA
The DNA here is from genome assembly GCA_949130495.1 of Sambucus nigra. Lineage (NCBI taxonomy): Eukaryota > Viridiplantae > Streptophyta > Magnoliopsida > Dipsacales > Adoxaceae > Sambucus > Sambucus nigra. Next base: position 594,813,819 of record OX422208.1, read on the forward strand.
TGAGTTTAAAAACTCAGTGAATGTATTACATCTTTATATAGTAAAAATATTATTTTAACATCTCAATATATCAATATATATCCATCTCTGTGCCAAATTAGGCCATATACATATCCGGAGTGAATAAACCCACATCTCCTACCTGTAGGCAATAATCATATCCATAGGTTTTAATAACCTAACTCCTGAATTGCATAGAAACTCAACATATCTTGACTTTTATAAAGCCATAACATCTCAACATCTCTTGACTTTTAATAAGACATAACATCTCAACATCTCTCGACTTTTAATAAGCCATAAAATCTCAACATCTCGTGACTTTTAATAAGCCATATCATCTCAATATATAATACATACACATCATATCCATAATCAATTTAGTAAGTACATTTACATTGGGTTGTCAACTATGTATTCACGTTTCCTCTGGGTTGAGCTGAACTGGGTTGATTTGACCTTAAACCTGTTAATCCTACTAAATCAGTACTGAATCTCAATCATAAGTATTATCTTAACATATTTATGTAACGTTCAATGACTATACAACAACAACATAATTCTACTCAAGTCACATTTCATGAAACATGTGTAAAGATGAAACAATAATATATATGTTGATAAGGTTATGGACATTCAACCATAGAAAATACCTCGTATAGAATTTATAACTAAAATCTAATAAAAATAAAGTATACTTTTCAATGTATATACACATCAAACATGTACTCAAAATACTTTTGGCAAAGAGCAGATAAAAATATTCTTTCATGGGGTATCCAGTATGGCCTCAAATTATTGTCCTCCATACTTAACCATCCCATATTCAAAATTTGTACATATACAGGTGTCCAAGCTTATCAATATGAAAACATATCTGAATATACTTTCCATTATAAGTGACGGTGTAATTTTTCAAACTTCGTAGAGCAAGTTATGACCATTTCTTTACAACCTATTAAATATGCCCCACAAACTCCTCTATTGTTCCTTCATCTTCCAAGAATTTTCATAATTTTTCTACAGCATAACTTTCCATGATTTTCCACCCATTTTCAATACACGTACGAAATAGTACAGAATTAAAGTTTCATAATTTGTTGACTTCATTTTCTATATCAAAAGCTTAATCAAACTCAGGGCATATCGAAATGAAATATACAAACATCAACTATGTACCAACTTGCAACCACCACTAAATCCCAACAACAAGGAGTTAAAATTAAAATATTTGGATATGATATGAATATATGGGTCTAGTTCCATATTCAATTAGAATTTCTCAATTATAGTAAGCAAACAAAAATATATGCAAGTTTGAATACTAGGGATTTTTATAACAAGCAATACGGGCTACATACACCACTTATCTCACATGTGAACAAATACTTATTATCACAAAGGAGGATGAAATTTTAATCAATAACTCACGATTTATATACTTTGAAATAAGTATAATCCAAGATTAAAACAGTATTAACACATAATTATACCTTTGAAACACCTTAAGGATTTTGTTGGAATTTTTCCTAGCTTTTAATGAAAGCCTTTCTTCCTTAAACTTTCACTTTCCCTTTCCTCAAGCTAAAAACCCTCCAAAACTGAACCTAGGATGTTATTTGCTGAAGAAATAGGTTAGAATAAGAGTTTTAAGTCGGTAAAGGCTTCCTCCCAAGCCAACCAATTAAATTAAACCATTTGGTTTACTAAAGGACAATTTACCACTTAAAAGGAATGGACAGATTTGCACCTTGTTCATAAATTCGGCCTAACTTCTTACTCGGACATCCATTTGATGCATCGTTTGTTTTTACACAAACCTAAATCATATATCTACAACTATCGACTTTTCACCTTGAGTCAATTGTTACATTATGAGGGTCAAAACTAGTCTCCAAGAAGAACATTTCTACCGAAAATGAAAAAAATTTGTGTTTGTACATAATTCGACATTTCATGATTTATGAAAGTAGGATTATACTAACTGATTAGGCATAAATTCTTCACATTTATTCCCTTAATTTCGTTGGATTTGTCTCATATTTATGCTACTAACCCTTTTAGGCAAGTATTTCGTATTTTGTGTATCTCTTATGTGTTTTATAGGTATTTCATGCAGGAAAGATGGAAAAGAGAACTCAAAATAGTGAAAGAAACCAAGAATCGGGGAGTTGAAGGGCATTTTAATAATTTTTTAGTCTTATTCTGGAGGTGGGGCTGAGTAGAAAGTTGAATATCTTTTAATTACAAGAGCACTGAAAAAAACGGCACCCCAATCTGAGCTATGGTGAAGAAGTTATGCCCATTTGAAGATTGAGAAAGAAATCCAGAAATCCAAATAAAAAAGAGGCCCAAAACTAGCAAGTTCCCCACAACCGGTTCACCTAGAACCCGCACCGGTTCGCCCATTTGTCACGCTCCAAATCCATTACAAAATTAGTCACGCTTTCTAAGTGTGACAAATTGCCAGATATGGGATTTTTATTTTGTGCTTATCTTTTAGCCAAAATAGTTTTATATTTTGGGGACTCTTCTAAACAACCTCTAGCCTATATATTTAGTCATTAGGACTCTTTTTATTCGTATTTCATTCATGTAAAAGTTCCTAATCAAGTAGGAACATCTAGGAGAAGAATTTACATATTTTGCACCATTAATTCAAGAGCTTTTCAAGTTTTTCTTCAACCTTTGATTTCTTCTTGCATGTTCTTGTTCTTCAATCTTGGTAACTTTTATTTCCAGCACTTTTATCATTATTTCTCATATTTCATCTCTCTTTCCAAGCAATTATGAGTTCATGCAACATAGATAACGTAGTTTTCATTAATTTCACCATGTTAGGCTAGGTTTTTAAAGGTTGGGAAGCATGAACCCCATCTGATGTGGTAGTTGCATTTATATAAAATTAGTCCTCTAAATTTAATGATTTATTACTATCGTATTGTGTAGAAACGCGACAATTGTAGATCTTTGGATCTCGTTTGCTTCCGGGTAACCGAAATGCTTTAGAATGCAATTCGAGTGTCATTATCGCAATACCGATTTACTCGTCCTCTGATTATGTATGGTGTGGGCTTGAACCTCATATATGTAATGCTTGGGAGTACTAAATTCTGGGTCTAATTAATCACTTAAATTTATGATTAGTTTTACACCATCAATACTCTAGGGTTGGGGGATTGTGTCCCTACCTTAATTTTCCAATTAGTTTTAGTTAACTTCTTTAGTTTTTCCTTTTTTCCTTTCTTGCTCAATCATCATCTTTTACACCTTATTTTTTGAAATAATAAATCAATTAAAATCTATCAAACATTCCTTGTGGATTCGATACCCAGACTCGCCACTATACTCCGCAAGAGTGTAGTTAAAGTTTAGGTTTTTGTATTGTGGTCGGAAGCCAATAACAACGTTTAGCGTATTTACACGGACGCTTGGTTTCCACCTTGATCACTAACCATAATCACTTAACATTAGATATACTAATAACACATTATTCACATCACATAAGGTAAGCATGATTTAAATATAATTTATCATAATTATATCCGGGTTGTCACAACTTCACCCCTAGAAAATTTCATCCCCGAAATTTAATATGAATTTCACTTACCAAATAAATGGGGATACTGTTTCTTCATGCTATCCTCTGTTTCCCAAGTTGTTTCTTTAATTCCGTGGCTCATCCACATAACTTTAACTAAGGAAATTACTTTATTCCTCAATACTTTCTCCTTATGATCAAGAATTTCCACCGGTTCCTCGATGTACAACAAGTCTTCTTTCAGTTCAATAGGTTGGGTTTTCAGTTGATGAGATGGATCTGCCAAATACTTATGAAGCATCGATACGTGAAATACATCATGTAAACGAGACAATTATGGAGATAATACTAATCTATATTCCAAGGTCCTAATTCTTTCCAACACTTCATATGGTCCAATGTATCTTGGACTTAGTTTCCCCTTTTTTCCAAATCTCATGACGCCTTTCCATGGTGAAATATGTAGGAATACAAAATCTCCCTTTTGAGGTTCTAATGGATACTTCCTCTTATCTGCATAAATTTTTTGCCTGCTTTGCTCTATCTTTATCCATTCCTGAATCATTTTAATCTTTTCGGTTGTCATATCTATCAATTGGACCCAAGATTTTCCTTTTACCTACTTCATCCCAACATAATGGTGTTCTGCATCTCCTCCCATATAAAGCTTCATAAGGATGTATACCAATGGTGGACTGATAACTATTATTATACGAGAATTCCATCAATGGCAAATGATCATCCCAAATACCTTTGAAGTCCAATACATAGGCTCGTAACATGTCTTCTAATATTTAAATCGTCCTTTCTGATTGCCCATAGGTTTGTGGATGAAATGCAGTACTAAACTTCAAACTTGTGCCCATGGCATTCTGTAAATGAGGCCAAAACTTAGAAGTGAACGTTGGATCTCTATTTGATACTATTGACACTGGTGCCCCATGCAAACGAATAATCTCATCAACATACATACGTGCATATTTGTTAACAGTGTAGGTTATCTTAACTGGAAGAAAATGAGCTGACTTTATCAATTAGTCTATAACCACCCAAATAGAATCATGCCCCTTTGGTGATCATGGTAATCCTACAACAAAGTCCATTGTTATATGTTCCCACTTCCATTCCGAAATAGGCAATGACTGCAGTAATCCCGCCAGCTTATGATGCTCTACCTTCACTTGCTGGCATACTAAACATTTAGCTACAAATTCTGCAATCTTATATTTCATATTATTCCACAAGTAATACACTTTCAAATATCTATACATTTTGGTACCTCCAGGATGCATAGAGTAAATAGAAATATGTGCCTCTTTTAATATATCCTTCTTTAAGGATGGATCATTCGGTACACAAATTCTGTTTTTATAACATAATGATTCATCATTATTAATTTCAAAGCCACTCTCTTTACCATCTAAGATTTCTCGTTTCTTCTTCTCAAGGAATGGATCATTCATTTGCAAATTCCGTATGCGTTCTGCCAGTAAAGGTCTCGCTGTAACGTGCGCAATTAATGTCGCCATTTTAGTTAAGTTCGACTCGACTCCCATCAGTCTTAATTCCATAATATTGCCAACCCGTGCACATTGAATAGAAGATAACCTCCCAAATAACTTACAACTTAGAGCATCTGTAACAATATTGGCCCTCTCAGGATGATGGTGAATGGTACAATCATAGTCTTTAGTTAAATCCATCCAACGTCTTTGTCTCAAATTCAAGTCTCTTTGTGTAAATAAATACTTCAAACTTTGATGGTTAATGAAAATTTCACACGCCTCTCCATATAAATGATGTCTCCATAATTTCAAGGCAAAAACAATAGTCACGAGTTCTAAATCGTGTGTAGGATTATTACATTCATGCGTCTTTAACTGTCTAGATGCATAAGAAATTACCTTTCCATGTTGCATGAAAACACAACCCAGACCCTGATGTGAAGCGTCAGTATAAATCACAAAACCTTCTCCACTGGATGGAACAGTGAGAACTGGAGCTGATACTAGTCTATTTTTCAACTTTTCAAAGCTGTGATGACATTCATCACTCCACATAAATTTCACTTCCTTTCGAGTTAATTTAGTCAACGGTAAGGCTATAGATGAAAACCCCTTTATGAATATTTTATAATATCCAGCCAATCCTAGGAAACTCCTTATCTCCGTTACATTTCTTGGTCTTTCCCATTGCATAATTTCCTCTACCTTCTTAGGGTCAACATAAATTCCATCTCCCAAAACAACATGCCCCAGAAATACTACCTGATTTAACCAAAACTCACATTTGCTAAACTTAGCAAATAATTGACTATCTCGTAAAACTTATAATACAGCTCTTAGATGCTTCTCATGTTCCTCTTGGCTAGGTGAGTATATCAAAACATCATCGATAAAGACAATTACAAATGAATTTATGAAAGGATGAAATACTAGATTCATCAAGTCCATAAACACCGCAGGAGCATTTGTTAACCCAAATGGCATTACTAAAAGTTCATAATGACTATAATGAGAACGGAAAGCTGTCTTAGAAATGTCACAATCTCTCACCCTTAATTGATGATAACTCGATCTTAAATAAATTTTTGAAAAAACTTTAGCACATTATAATTGATCAAACAAATCATCAATACGAGGCACTGGATATTTATTTCGAATAGTTACCTTGTTCAACTGTCGATAATCAATGCAATGTCGCATGGTGCCATCTTTCTTCTTCACAAATAATACTAGAGCACCCCATGGTGATACACTGGGTCGAATAAAACCTCTATCTAGCAAATCTTGCAGTTGAACCTTTAACTCCTTTAGTTTCACAAGTGCCATTCTATAGGGAGAAATAAAAACTGGAGTTGTACCAGCCACTAAATCAATAGTAAACTCTACCTCTCTGCTAGGTGGCAACCCTGGTAATTCATCTGGGAACACATCTGCAAAATCCTTAACTATTGGGATATCTTCTAATTTTTGCAATTCCCTGTTTGTATCCACAATATATGCTAAAAATCCTTGACAACCCTTATTTAACAATTTCCTTACCCGAAGGGCAGAAATAAGACAGTTTGGAACCACATTTCTTTCCCCAGTAAATTTGAATTCTTCCTCCCCCGGCATATTTAATGTAACCTACTTACGAAAATAGTAAATAGATGCATGGTAGGAAGATGACCAGTCCATACCCAAGATAATATCAAAATCTCGAATATCTAGTGGAATTAAATCAATGGTCGACTCCCTCTCCCCCACATACAATAATTTTTTTATACACAAGCTCCATTAACATCACATCCCCCATAGGTGTAGAAATATATAAACCACAATCTAGATAAGAACATGGTCTACCCAAATGCATGGTAAATGACAGTTCTACAAATGATTGAGTAGAATTAGGATCAATAAACACGTAACCATATTTGTTCATAACAGAAAATGTACCTATCACCTCCTCTGGAGTAACCTGAGCATCCTATAAAGTCATAGAAAATATTCTTCCCGGAGCCTTGGAACCACTAGACTATCCTCTACCTCCTCCTCTCCCTATGCCTCCAGATGATGAACCTTGACTAGTAGTAGCGGATTTGATCCCTCCTAGTAGCATATGATTGTTCTTTTTGGTATGACCGATTTGATGACAGTGATAACATTCTACCCCCTTTAACTTGGGACAATCTGGATTGATATGGCCCTCGGCTTTGCAAAAATAGCATGTAACAGGCTTAGACTGCCCATTGTCATTATCCTATTATCTATTATGTTGGCCCATCAATCCTGTACCCCTAAAACTGCTTGGTGTCCTATTCTGAACATAATTTCTAGTCCCTCTACCACGTTGAAATCTTTGACTCCCATGTTTTGAGTATTTTATATTGCCTTCCTTTTGCTGAGATGGATCAAATCTACTCTTCTTTCCCCTTTGTTCCCTATTCTTTATTGCATCATTAACATATCCTTTAACCATCATAGCTTTGTAAACTAAATAAGTATAATCTACCATTTCAAGTGCAGTGAGTCTAGACTTGATAACCAAATTCAACCCATCCTGAAATCTGGTGCATTTGTCCTCCTCATTGTGTAAGAAACGTAATGAAAATTGAGACTAAAATATAAATTTAGTTTCATACTCCCTGACCGACATATTCCCTTGAGTCAATGATAAAAATTCTCTCTCCTTTTGCTTACGATACGTACGAGAAAAATACTTTTCATATAAGACTTTAATAAAGGAATCCCAAGAATTACCTCACCTCCCCCCGGAGTAAGCAATAAATGTTTGGAAGACTCCCACCAATATATATCTTCACCCTCTAACATGAAAGTAGCCAAAATTACCTTCTGTGCGCTAGGTACATTCATCACCCCAAAGATAGTTTATGTATCTCTAACCCAAGCTTCAACTTCTAAAGGATCTAAAGAACTTGAGAATGCTGGGGGGTTCAATTTGATAAAATTATGGTACAGTGTATTCTTCTCCTCTCGTTGTATTTCCCTTTTTATTTTGTCCAAAGTCTGCTCGTCCAAGTACTTGGCTTGTTGTTATACTATTTACATCATAAACGTGTTTTGTTGTTCTGCCATTAAAGTCATGGCACGATCCATTCTCTGCATATCGGTAAGTAGTTCAGGTGCCCCCTCTACATTATTTGGATTTTTTTAGTTTACTCTATTTGAAGACTCCTGATCCATCATCTCATGAACATTTGATCCTTCCATATCTTACTATTTTTCATAAACCACAATTATAGAAACAAGTATACAAAATTTATTTCTAACATAATGGTTAGTATTTCTCACAAGTTAATATAAATGACCCACACCACACTATTTCTGCCACTGCCACATCTAGACTCTCTAACCCCAGAATATAAAAACCTAAAGCTCTGATACCACGTTGTCACCCCTAACCCCATAAGGATATAATTAACTAAATAGTTCACAAACCACATTTATTATTTATTTATTTATTTTGTAATACATATTGAAACAACTTCAAGGTTAAAATGCGGAATACTAAAAATCCAATCGTTTTAAGGAGACATAATTTAAATAGAACTCACATACCATTTAACTTAATTACAACTAGTACAATGCATAAAATAAAACTAACTAGACCCCACTACTATTTACTCAACCTCCTCGACCTAGCAGTGGTAGTTTTTGAACCTGAAAATGTAAACATATAAACCCATGAGTTTAAAAACTCAGTGAATATACTACATCTCTATATAGTAAAAGCATTATTTTAACATCTCAACTTATCAATATATATCCATCTCTATGCCAAATTAGTCCATATACATATCCGGAGTTAATAAATCCCACATATCCTGCCTGTAGGCAATAATCATATCCATAGGTTTTAATAACCTAAGATCTCCTAAATTGCATAGAAACTCAACATATCTTGACTTTTATAAAGCCATAACATCTCAACATCTCTTGAATTCTAATAAGCCATAAAATCTCAACAACTCATGACTTTTAATAAGCCATATCATCTCAATATATAATACATACACATCATATCCATAATCAACTCAGTAAGTACACTCACATTGGGTTGTCAACTGTGTATTCATGTTTCCTCCGGGTGGGGCTAAACTGGGTTGATTTGACCTTACACGTGTTAATCCAACTAAATCAGTACTGAATCTCAATCATAAGTATTATATTAATATATCTATGAAACTTTCAATGACTATACAACAACAATATAATTCTACTCAAGTCACATTTCATGAAGCATGTGTAAAGACGAAACCATGGTATTTATGTTGATAAGGTTATGGACATTCAACCATAGAAAATATCTCGTATGTAATTTATAACTAAAATCAAGTAAACATAAAACTATACTTATCAATTTATATACACATCAAACATGTACTCAAAATACTTTTGGGAAAGATCAGATAAAAATATTCTTTCATGGGGTATCCATTATGGGCTCAAATTATTGTCCTCCATACTTAACCATCCCATATTCATAAATTGTATATATACAAGTGTCCAATCTTATCAATATGAAAACATATTTGAACATCTTTCCATTACAAGTGACGGTGTAATTTTTCAAGCTTCCTAGTGCAAGTTATGACCATTTCTTTTCAACCTATTAAATCTGCCCCACAAGCTCCTCTATTGTTCCTTCAACTTCCAAGAATTTTCATAATTGTTCTCCAGCATAACTTTCCTTGATTTTTCATCCATTTTTAATAAACATACTAAATTGTACAGAATTAAAGTTTCATAGTTTTTTGACTTCATTTGTTATGTCAAAAGCTTAATCAAACTCAGGGTATATCGAAATGAAATATACAAACAACAACTATGTACCAACTGCAACCATCACTAAATCCCAACCACAAGGAGTTAAATTCTAATTTTTGATATGATATGAATATATGGGTCTAGTTTCATATTTAATTGGAATTTGTCAATTCCATTAAGCAAAAAAAAAATATATGCAAGTTTGAATATAAGGGATTTTAATAACAAGCAATACGGGCTACATACACCACTTACCTCACATGTGAACAAATACTTATTATCACACAGGAGGGTGGAATTTTAATCAATAATTCATGATTTATATACTTTGAAATAAGTATAATACAAGATTAAAACAATATTAACACATAATTATACCTTGGAAACACCTTAAGGATTTTGTTAGAAATTTTCCTAGCTTTTAATGTAATCCTCTCTTCCTTAAACTTCCACTTTCTCTTTCCTCAAGCTAAAAACCCTCCAAAACTGAACCTAGGATGTTATTTACTGAAGAAATAGGTTAGAAGAAGAGTTTTAACTCAGCCAAGGCTGCCTCCCATTCCAACCAATCAAATTAAATCATTTGGTTTACTAAAGGACAATTTCCACTTAAAAGGAATGGACAGATTTGCCCCTTGTTCGTAAATTCGGTCTAACTTCTTACTCGGATATTTGTTTGATGCACCGTTTATTGTTCCACAAACCTAACTCATATATATACAACTATCTACTTTTTACCTTGAGTCAATTATTACATTATAATGGTCAAAACTATTCGCCAACGGGAACATTTCTACCGAAAATATTTTTTTTTTTTGTACATAATTCGACATTTCATGATTTATGAAAGTAGGATTATACCAACCATAATCTCTTAACATTAGATATACTAATAACACATTATTAATATCACATAAGGTAAGCATGATTTAAATATAATTTATCATAATTATATCCAGGTTGTCACAATATGCATGATTTATAACATCAAAACATATCAAAATCGTCATGGAGTTTTGATGAATCATGCTAATCTTATTTTAAATTAAGAAAATCTGCATTATATAATTCTTTCTCAAGAACACATATAAACCCCAAATTTCCTCATCAATTAAACCCAAAATTTCATGATGTTAATTCTAATTTCATCAAAGGAATAATCCTTAATTATTTTCATTTCAAGAATTACCTCAAAATCATCAAATTTGAATATTTGATTCATAGTTTTCATGGATGTTTATCTCGTCTAATTTAACCTGGATATTATACTCACTAATTGGAATAAGAATTACAGTTTCCTTAACGTGTAGGTCTAATCCTTCGGAAAATATATGTGTAGGATATTCCGTCCTCTTTTCCGATCACTTTTTCGTTGGTGGTGCAAGGTGGTTGTCCCTTGGTTTGATCTCAAAACCTCTTCCTTTCTTTGGAAAAACCTCTCACTCTCCTCAAAGACATTTCAATTTTTTTAAGTGAATGAACCTTAGTTCTCTAATCTCTTCACTTATATAATAAAACACAATTTTCGTAGTTACTATTCACCTCCCAAATAAAATGACCAAAATACTCCTCCGGGGTGTCCTTTTGGTTCCCAATTGACCCGAGACCTAAATCATTCCCCCGGGTAGACTTTGCAGCCTATTTTGACCCATTCGGACTCAACGGTGCACTCAAAATGACCATTCATATGACATAAAAATAATTTACTTTTCATTCCATTTAAATATAGTCCCGACACGACTCACACGCGCGTCCCGACTTAATTACCGTAATTGTCGTATTCACAACTCGCGATAATTTATAAAATGATAATCATATGTAAAGTCATGATAATATATATTACTTTTAATCACTAAGTAATATTCAACAGAAATCACATATTACTTTATTCTTAAGTAATATTTAAATTCGGATTAATTTTCAATTATCCCACAATTAAGTCTAATTAATCCCATGTTAAAAGTCATTAAAAATACGGGGTGTTACATTTATTTATTCTTTTCCGTGTCTATTTCGAACAAATAAAAAGGGGGAGAACGAATTATGGGGGAGTTTTGCATTATGGGGGAGATTTTATTATTGATGATTGATTTATTCTTATATCATTTCAAACTCAATGCGTCACGAAGGTCTTTGCTTTGTCTCATGTGTGTAGGTACAAAATTGAAGATCATTATTTTGCACACCCTGATGAGAAAAGCTTAAAGATTTAAAGATTTAAAGATTTAAAGTTGAAGATTTTGAATAAAAGTTTTAGACTTACATGTTTGATACCTTTTTCAGTTTTGGGTTCACTGGAGGGTATTATATTTTTATAGTCATTTTAATTTGATAATTCAGATGTTTTTATTTTGTACCGGCAAAGTCCTATTTAATTTGTGTATGTCGTACACTGTTACAACTATCGAAGACTTATTTAAGATCAATCATGCGTTAAGACGGATTTGTAATACCCCGTATTATTATGCTATATTAATTTGGGGATTTATTAAATTTAATGTGAGTGAATTATTTAATAAAAATCCGGAAATTAATCATGTTATAATTATTAACGTGACGAGAGTTAGTAATTATGGGAAATTTGTTGAATATTACTAATGAGCAAAGTAATATATTATATTGTTTATATTGAATGCCATGAGTGAGTTAAATGACAATTTCGGAAATTTAAGTCGGGACGTGCTCGTGTCGTATCGGGACTAAATTTTGATAAATAAAAAGTGAATATTTTATAAATTGCCCGTATGGTCGTTTTGAGTGCACCAACGCGTCCGTAAGGGTCGAGATAGTCAGAAAAGTGTACCCGTGGGTTTAGTTTGGGTCTCGGGGCGTTTTTAGGCCTAAGTGGTACCCCGGGAGGGCATTTTGGACATTTCACATTTATGGGTAATTAAACCCACGAAAATTCAATGGGTTATATCAGATATCTGGATTGCCATCTAGGGTTAGAAACTCTAAACACAAGTGACGGCCATAGGAGAGAAAGGAGAGAGCTCTCAAGGCAAATTCAAGGCCCGAAATCCAACCGTTTGCACCGCAACCACCACCAATGCGTAGATCGCGCAATGGGCTACGCAACCACACCAAAAACATCTGCAAATCAGAACGTCGAAAATCCCAGGCAAGTGTTTATCTTGCTTATTTCGTTGGTGCAATTTCCATATTAGCTTAGGAATGATTAGGGATGAGATATATGGAAGAAAACCCAATTTGTGATAGGAAAATCCATGTAGTATTGGTTTATATGATGATTTTGGAAACCTTGCCATGTAGAGGAATGTAACCACAAAATTTTGATGATTATAAGAAGGAAATTCTGGAGAAAATTTGTTAGAAACCTGTTTAAGAAAATTTTAGAGTTCTTGATAATTAAATAAAATTTTGGGTTGGTAATCCATGTTTAAATGATAGAAATACACATGCCTTACGTTAAAAATATCTAGTATATTGATATAATGTTAGTAGTAGAATTTTTGGGACGTTTGGGTTTGAAAAATATGGATTTGGATGAAGATAGGGGGTGTAACCCGTAACTGCAATTCTGCAGAAATCAAAATACCTGCTTGATTGATCGATCGAGCCTAGAGCCTCGATCGATCGAACCCCAAACCTCGATCGATCGACCCCTCCTGGCAGACTCCTATTTCCCTTTTTAAATGAGTTAAATTCAAATTGTCGTGATATAATTCTTGGGCATTCCTAATAAAATGATTTGGGAGACATGGAGGACCAGTAGGGCATATGAATAAATGTTGGGATCTTTAATATTCGACGAGAATGGTATTTATGGGATATTTACCTTAGGGTTGGTAAATTTATGTATTAAAGGGTGAGGCGCGTCAGAGAGTTACGTTGGAACATAATAATGACACCTACTGAATTTTATACTTGGTAGGATAGGGTCCACGAGTGTTACGTAATGGGTTGGAGAAACCCTTCGAGCTAAGGTTAGCGACGAACCCTTATAAGGAATACTTAATGTGAAAAGTAGGGATAAATAGTGTAATTATGGGTGATGAGAGAAACCTATATTAATATGATAACAAGTGGTATATTTATATGGTTGTGTATGCATATATTATATACATGTGAAAACCATGCCCGCGCTACTTGCTATCCCTGAGGTTACCGCGCTGGGACGATCTTATCCTGTGTTGCCTTATGGGGGATATTGATTCGTACCCTAGGAGATAGATATCCTTCGTACAGGCTATCGAATCGATAGTTCTGACGGTCCTAAGAGACGTGAGGGTATGCACTGACCTCTTAGAGACTTGGAATCTATACTTCACCTCAATCTTGTTTGTGTTTATATGTTGATACAGTTCGAGAGTTATTCCGAACTTGTATTTCCCTTAGTGTGAGCGATACGGGGATTGGATAGCAGAGTATGCCCGCACCATAGTCTTTATGTGGGGTGCCGTTATGATATATATATATATATATATATATATATATTATACGAGTAGTTAATATATATGAAATTCTGATATCTGGAACTGCCTACTGTGATGTGATATGTAGGACATGGTTGATGACTCAATTATAAATACTTGTTTTGAGAAAGTAAAAATATGACACTGGAAATCTTTATTGATTCCTAAAGTCAAAATGAGAACTTTGGTTACTAATTGAAATATTCTTTTCAAACAATTGAATCGTGAAATTTTGAATCTTACGAGTAATCTAAGATAAGTTAAATCATTGTGAAGATTAGTGCGTTATATAATGAGACAAAACGTGGGGAGGGTTAGTGCGATAGGTGTGCACATTAGAAGAGATGTGAGAATTTTTCAAGAGAGTGTCGCACTAATATGTTGTTGCATTGGCCTGTATCAATTTAAATACTTGCTAAACGTATTTTAAATCAAACACACTATCAGGCTCTGACCCGTTTCTTCTTCTCTCTCTCTTGTATATATATGTATGTATTACAGGTGCCCAGCCACATGGGCGTTTTGCTGAGGATCTCTTGGAAGGAACGCGCTGCAACTTAGGTGGGATTTACAGGTCTCTTGATTAGACGACTTCGTTCATTCGGATCCACTCTTAGTACTTTCATCTAGTTGGGCATGTGTAGCTCTTTCCATTATTCCGTTGTTATTAAACATTTGTATTTCAGTTATTTCTAGTACTGTTACTATGGGATTTATTCATTTTGGATGTGAGATTTTAGATTTCGTATGTTGACATTCGATTGACGAATGTTTTAAATTATTTTGGATTATGTTGCAGAATTTAATGTGGTGTGATTCTTACTTATTGAAGGTTGTTAATAAAATAAATGATTTTTCTTTAAATAAAATTTGGAAAGTTATGTATGAAAATGGTTTTGACACTTAGCTTGATTATTTAGGGTGTTAAATTGAAAAATTTATTTTTATCGACAGTGATGCTGAGAATGAACCAACTGTTCACCTTGATTTAATTTAATAAAGGAGTGATCGCCCAGTATTTAATTAGGCGGGGTGTCACAGGTGGTATCAGAGCATCAGGTTCTAGTGTCCATAGGATCTGTACGGAATATTTCGCTTTCAGCGTAACGTTTTTGCTATAGAGCCCTATTTTTAGGATTGTTGTACCCTTGCTTTTACGATTAAGTCTTCAGCTATTTGAGATTTGATAATAACTATAGACTAATAAACTTTTTCACGTTTCAGATGCCTCCGAGACGTGCTCCAAATGATAGGCGTTCCCAGGCCGAGCATCCAGCAGCTCCGGCACAAGGCACTATGAATGCAAACGAAGTAACCGCCATTGTTGCTCAGGCGGTGAATACCGCACTAGCGGTGACTCAGCAGGCTCCACCCCAGGTTCAGGCAGTGGCGCCAATACCAGCACAGCTTCCATCTGCATGGGAAAGGGTTCGGGATGCTTTTCAGAAAGCGCATCCCCCTGAGTTCTCTGGTAGCTCCGATATTGTCACAGTTAGCCAATGGAAGAAAGACATCCAGCGGCATCTCCGTATGTATGAGTGCACCGACGTGCAGAAGTAGTTATTGGCCTCCTTTAAGCTGGTGGGGGCCGCTTTGCAGTGGTGGGAGTCCACTACCACTTTGGAGGAGAGGGACACGATCCCTATTCAGTCATTTTAGGAGCGGTTTGACCGCAAGTATTTTCCACCCGCCGTGCAGACTGAGATGAGGCGGAGATTACTGAACCTGAAGCAGGAGAGTCTTACCGTAGCGGAGTATGAGGAGGAGTTCACGAGACTTCTCACCATTGTGCCAGATGAGGCACCTATTGAGAGCAAGAAGATTATGCTGTTTGTCGACGGGTTAGCTTGGAGGATCCATCAGAACCTTATTGGGAATTTATCCCTGAGTACTTTCACTGATGTACTCAATGTCACGTTGCTACTTTGCCAGGATCATCGCTTCCATCTTTAGGGAAGCAAGAGAGCAGGAGAGTCCAGCCAGCAGGGCAGGGCCGGGGGTAATAGTGCCAGTGGGGCACCATCTCATGGACAGACTCGTCAGCACGAGCAGATTTCCCATTAGGGGGACCCTGCTAAGCGATTCCGTTCAGGTGATTCTAGGTAGGGCTATGGGTGCTATAGGCAGGGTCAGCAGGGCCAACCTAATCAGCAGGGCCAACAGGGCCAACACCGATAGCAGGGACAGCAGCAGCGCCAGCAACGTGCTAATCAGGTCTAACAGGGCCAGTGGCGGGGAGGTAACAGCCAGCAGGGCTGTGGTCAGCAGGGACAGAGGGGAGGTAATTTCAGAGGCCGATGTTTTGGGTGTGGTAAGCACGGCCATAGGCGCCAGGATTGTCCAGAGGGAGAGAGGGCTCCACAGCAGCAGGGTGCCCGTAATCAGCCACAAAGACCACTTTTCCCACCTGCCCTCCCAGCTCCAGCCCAGGTGCCAGCCCTACCAGCCGTTCCAGTAGCTCCAGTGCAACAGGGACAATTGCAGTATGGACGTGTCTATAACGTCCACCAGGCAGCAGCTCCACAGGCACCACCCGCGATTGAGGGTATGCTTCCTATCCATGGTACTATGGGTCGAGTTTTGTTTGATACGGGGGCAACACATTGTTTTATATCTACGCATTTTGCGAAGGCCTTAGGGTTGTTAGCCACAGCAGAGAGCACAGTGACGTGTGTGGACTCACCACTGGGGAGTGGGTCACTTATTTTCTTTATATGCCGGGGAGTGGGGGTAGAGATTGGTAGTTTGGTATTACCTGCGGACATGTTAGTCTTATACATGCACGAGTATCATGTGATTATTGGTATGGATTGGCTCGCAGCTTATAGAGTCATGATTGATTGCTTCGGTGGGAGCATTGTTTTTGCCATTACGGGGAAAGATATGTTTGTAGTGGCGATGCCTCTCCCGGAGGGAGGTTCGACCGCTCATTTGTATTACATAGAGGAGGATACCTCTAAGGAGGTTGTGATTCCCTTAGATTCGATCCGAGTTGTCAGGGAGTATTCCGATGTGTTTCAAGAGATACCAGGCCTACCCCCAGTCGAGAGATAGACTTTGTTATAGATTTACTGCCAGATACGAGACCTATAGCACGCGCACCGTACCGTATGGCTCCGACAGAGATGTGAGAGCTACGAGATCAGATAGAGCAGCTGTTAGGTCAGGGATTCATTCGCAGGAGTACCTCACCTTGGGCGCTCCAGTTTTGTTTGTGAAGAAGAGAGATAGTTCACTGAGATTGTGTGTGGACTACCGGGAGTTGAACAAGGTCACGATATGAAATAAATATCCGTTACCTCGAATCGATGATCTGTTCGACCAGCTGAGGGGAGAAACTTTCTTTTCGAAGATAGATCTGAGGTCGGGGTACCATCAACTACGTATTAGGGAGCATGATGTTTCGAAGACTGCTTTCTTGACGAGATATGGGTCTTATGAGTTCCGGGTGATGCCATTCGGACTCACAAATGCTCCAGCCATTTTTATGGACTTGATGAACCGAGTATTCAGAGAGTTCTTGGATCAGTTTATCATTGTTTTCATAGATGACATTTTGATATATTCACACTCCGAGGAGGAGCATGCCGAGCACTTGAGGCAAGTTCTTTAGACTCTACGAGAGCATCAGTTGTATGCTAAGTATGAGAATTGCGGAATCTGGTTACGAGAGGTACAGTTCTTGGAGTATGTTATTTCTGAGCAGGGGATTGCAGTTGACCCGAGCAAAGTGTCAGCGGTGAGGGAGTGGGGACAACCCACGACACCGACGGAAGTGCATAGTTTCTTGGGGTTAGCTGGTTACTACAGGAGATTCATTCGGGGATTCTTCAAAATAGCGGGTCTGCTGACGAACCTGACTCGCAAGGGGGTACCATATGTTTGGGATGATGCTTGTCAGTTGGCTTTTGACGAGCTGAAAGACAAGGTTACTTCAGCACCAGTCCTTGCGTTACCAAAGCCGGGTGTGGAGTACCTAGTTTACACCGATGCGTCCTTACGGGGACTTGGGAGAGTACTTCAACAGGAAGAGAAGGCTATAGCTTTTGCCTCCCGCAAGCTTAAGCCACATGAGAAGAATTATCCCACCCACGACCTGGAGTTAGCAGCGGTCGTCTTTGCATTGAGGATATGGAGGCACTATTTGGTGGGAGAGAAATTCCGTTTGTTCACAGACCATAAGTCACTGCAATACCTATTCACTCAGCGAGAGCTGAATATGCGTCAGCGCAGATGGCTAGAGTTTGTGAAGGACTACCAGTTCGATATACAGTATCATCCGGGAAAGGCCAACGTAGTTGCTGATGCGTTGAGTCGTAGACCGGTAGACGAGGTAGCGGATGCCTGGAAAGCAAAGTGGAAGGAGTTGGGTCACCAGGACGCAGTAGCACGTTTTTTCATATCCGTTATGACAGTCACACCCGAGATTGTTATGAGGGTAATACAGGCTCAAACCACAGACCCGTTTTGCCAGGAGCAGATTGTGCGACTTCTAGCCGAGGGTGCTGAGTCCTATTCTGTTAGTTCCGATGGAAGTTTGCGATTTAATGGAAGGTTGGTAGTTCCTGAAGGGGATGAATTACGTCATGCAGTGATGACCCAATCTCACGGGTCCCGGTTTGCGGTGCATCCTGGAGGGGATAAGATGTACCATGATATGAGGAGACAATACTGGTGGAGTGGGATAAAGAAGGACATTGCTGAGTTCGTGTCCAAGTGTTCTACCTGCCAGCTGGTGAAGGTGGACCATTAGAAACCGTCAGGATTGCTTCAGCCATTGGAAGTACCCGCGTGGAAGTGGGAGAGCATTTCCAT
The DNA here is from genome assembly GCA_949130495.1 of Sambucus nigra. Taxonomy (NCBI): domain Eukaryota; kingdom Viridiplantae; phylum Streptophyta; class Magnoliopsida; order Dipsacales; family Adoxaceae; genus Sambucus; species Sambucus nigra. The sequence continues at coordinate 594,832,883 of OX422208.1, forward strand.
GGATTTTATTACAGGGTTGCCTACATCACAGCGGGGCCATGACTCTATCTGGGTGATTGTAGACCGTTTGACCAAGGTGGCTCATTTTCTACCGGTGCGGACAGATTATACCACGGGTCAGTATGCTCAGCTGTTTATTGCCGAGATCGTCAGATTACACGGGGTGCCCCTGAATATTGTGTCAGATAGAGACAAGATCTTCGTTTCACGCTTTTGGGAAAGCTTTCAGGAGGCTATGGGTACTGAGTTGAGGTTGAGTTCAGCTTATCACCCACAGACAGATGGACAGACAGAGCGTACTAATCAGATGTTAGAGGATATGCTACGCATGTGTGTCCTTGATTTTGGAGGAGGTTGGGAGCCACACCTTCCACTGGTAGAGTTTTCTTATAATAACTCGTATCAGTTCATGATTGGCATGGCTCCATTTGAGGCTTTGTATGGAAGGCCTTGTCGTTCCCCAGCTTGTTGGCTCGAAGTGGGGGATAACAAGTTGCTAGGACCAGAGGTGATTCAGGAGACCTCCACGAGGATTGAGATGATTAGGAGTCGCATTCGAGTAGCCAGGGACAGGCAGAAGAGCTACGCCGATGCGAAACGGTTCTTCCGAGAGTTTAGTGTGGGGGACCAAGTGTTATTGCGTGTATCTCCTATGAAGGGAGTGATGAGGTTCGGGAAGAAGGGGAAGTTGGCTCCGAGGTATGTGGGACCATTTCCCATCATCGAGAGGATTGGGTCGATTGCATACAGGTTGGGACTACCAGATCATTTACATCGCATCCACGATGTATTCCACATCTCGTCGTTGAGACGGTATCTTCGGGATGATATGGCTCATACTCACATTGCGATAGATGAGATCTACTTACAGCCTGATAGCTCTTACGAGGAGAGACCGGTGGCTATCCGAGACTTTAGCGAGAGGAGATTGAGGTCGAAGATAGTTCCACTTGTGCAGGTCCAGTGGGAGCATCATAATGTGGAGGAATCCACTTGGGAGCGCGAGGCAGATATGCGCGAGAGATATCCAGAGTTGTTTTTACCAGGTATGACTTATTTTCTGAATTTCGGGATGAAATTCCGTTATTAGGGGTGAAGTATGTAATACCCCGTATTTTTATGCTATATTAATTTGGGAATTTATTAAATTTAATGTAAGTGAATTATTTAATAAAAATTTGGAAATTAATCATGTTATAATTATTAACGTGACGAGAGTTGGTAATTATGGGAAATTTGTTGAATATTACTAATGAGCGAAGTAATATATTATATTGGTTATATTGAATGTCATGAGTGAGTTAAATGACAATTTCAGAAATTTAAGTCGGGACGTGCTCGTGTCGCGTCGGGACTAAATTTTGATAAATAAAAAGTGAATATTTTATAAGTTCCCCGTATGGTCATTTTGAGTGCGCCAACGCGTCCGGAAGGGTCGAGATAGTCAGAAATGTGTACCCGGGGGTTTAATTTGGGTCTCGGGGAGTTTTTAGGCCTAGGTGGTACCCCGGGAGGGCATTTTAGACATTTCACATTTATGGGTAATTAAAACCACGAAAATTCAATGGATTATATCAGATATCTGGATTTCCATCTAGGGTTAGAAACTCTAAACACAAGTGACAGCCATAGGAGAGAAAAGAGAGAGCTCTCAAGGCAAATTCAAGGCCCGAAATCCAACCGTTTGCACCGCAACCACCACCAACGCGTAGATCGCGCAACGGGCTACGCAACCACACCAAAAACATCTGCAAATCAGAACGTCAAAAATCCCAGGCAAGTGTTTATCTTGCTTATTTCGTTGGTGCAATTTCCATATTTGTTTAGGAATGATTAGGGATGAGATATATGGAAGAAAACCCAATTTGTGATAGGAAAATCCATGTAGTATTGGTTTATATGATGATTCTGGAAACCTTTCCATGTAGAGGAATGTAACCACGAAATTTTGATGATTATAAGAAGGAAATTCTAGAGAAAATTTATCAGAAACCTGTTTAAGAAAATTTTAGGGTTCTTGATAATTAGATAAAATTTTGGGTTGATAATCCATGTTTAAATGATAGAAATACACATGCCTTACATTAGAAATATCTAGTATATTGATATAATGTTAGTAGTAGAATTTTTGGGACGTTTGGGTTTGGAAAATATGGATTTGGATGAAGATAGGGGGTGGAACCCGTGACTGCAATTCTGCAGAAATTGAAATACCTGCTTGATCGATCGATCGAGCCTAGAGCCTCGATCGATCGAACCCCAAACCTCGATTGATCGACCCCTCCTGGCAGACTCCTATTTCCCTTTTTAAATGAGTTAAATTCAAATTGTCTTGATATAATTCTTGGGCATTCCTAATAAAATGATTTGGGAGACATGGAGGACCAGTAGGGCATATGAATAAATGTTGGTATCTTTAATATTCGACGAGAATGGTATTTATGGGATATTTACCTTAGGGTTGGTAAATTTATGTATTAAAGGGTGAGGCGCGTAAGAGAGTTACGTTGGAACATAATAATGACACCTACTGAATTTTATACTTGGTAGGATAGGGTCCACGAGTGTTACGTAATGGGTTGGAGAAACCCTTCGAGCTAAGGTTAACGACGAACCCTTATAAGGAATACTTAATGTGAAAAGTAGGGATAAATAGTGTAATTATGGGTGATGAGAGAAACCTATATTAATATGATAACAAGTGGTATATTTATATGGTTGTGTATGCATATATTATATACATGTGAAAACCATGCCCGCGCTACTTGCTATCCCTGAGGTTACCGCGCTGGGACGATCTTATCTTGTGTTGCCTTATGGGAGATATTGATTCGTACCCTAGGAGATAGATATCCTTGGTACAGTCTATCGAATCGATAGTTCAGACGGTCCTAAGAGACGTGAGGGTATGTACTGACCTCTTAGAGACTTGGAATCTATACTTCGCCTCAATCTTGTTTGTGTTTATATGTTGATACAGTTCGAGAGTGATTTCGAACTTGTATTTCCCTTAGTGTGAGCGATACGGGGATTGGATAGCAGAGTATGCCCGCACCATAGTCTTTATGTGGGGTGCCGTTATGATATATATATATTATACGAGTAGTTAATATATATGAAATTTTGAAATCTGGAACTGCCTACTGTGATGTGATATGTAGGACATGGTTGATGACTCAATTATAAATACTTGTTTTGAGAAAGTAAAAATATGACACTGGAAATCTTTATTGATTCATAAAGTCAAAATGAGAACTTTGGTTACTAATTAAAATATTCTTTTGCAACAATTGAATCGTGAAATTTTGAATCTTACGAGTAATCTAAGATAAGTTAAATCATTGGGAAGATTAGTGCGTTATATAATGAGACAAACCGTGGGGAGAGTTAGTGCGATAGGTGTGCACATTAGAAGAGAGGTGAGAATCTCTCAAGAGAGTGTCGCACTAATATGTTGTTGCATTGGCCTGTATCAATTTAAATACTTGCTAAACGTATTTTAAATCAAACACACTATCAGGCTCTGACCCGTTTCTTCTTCTCTCTCTCTTGTATATATATGTATGTATTACAGGTGCCCAGCCACAGGGGCGTTTTGCTTAGGATCTCTTGGAAGGAACGCGCTGCAACTTAGGTGGGAGTTGCAGGTCTCTAGATTAGACGACTTCGTTCATTCGGATCCACTCTTAGTACTTTCATCTAGTTGGGCATGTGTAGCTCTTTCCATTATTCCGTTGTTATTAAAAATTTGTATTTCAGTTATTTCCAGTACTGTTACTATGGGATTTATTCATTTTGGATGTGAGACTTTAGATTTCGTATGTTGACATTAGATTGACGAATGTTTTAAATTATTTTGGATTATGTTGCAAAATTTAATGTGGTGTGATTCTTACTTATTGAAGGTTGTTAATAAAATAAATGATTTTTCTTTAAATAAAATTTGGAAAGTTATGTATGAAAATGGTTTTGACACTTAGCTTAATTATTTAGGGTGTTAAATTGGAAAATTTATTTTTATCGACTGTGATGCTGAGAATGAACCAACTGTTCACCTTGATTTAATTTAATAAAGGAGTGATCGCCCGATATTTAATTAGGCGGGGTGTCACAGGATTCGAATATAAATGTTCGTCAACAAAGTCGCCTCCGCGATATTAATTTAGGTAAGTTTATGTTTAAATACCTTAACGGTTCACTTAGAGTGTAGGGGTAATTTTTCTAAAATATTTTCTAAGTGTTGATGCGTTACTTTTCGTCAAAAAGAATTTTTTCTAAATGTTAAGGCGTGTTTTTTTTAGTTTTCGAAATAATTTTTTTGCTGAGGGTCATTCGAGCGACTGCTCAATGTCGTTTAAACGACGTGATCGTGTCGTGTGAAGCCTCGTTCGAGCGACTTCCTTATTTCGTTAGAGCCACGCGCCGACTTAAGTTTTATATATGAAGCGTGTTAAACCACTCCATTTTTGTTAAGAAGACCTAACAAAAACTGCTAATATAATATTACCTTTGTCTTCTTCATTTAGGGTTCAAATCCTTTTGTTTTCAATTCATAAATTCCAATAGTTTTTAGTTAATTATTTTGGAACCCAAGATACGATTTTTCTGGAGTTTCTCTTGTAAGGAGGATAACTTGTTGCTGATCTAGGTGCCACTTCAGGGAAGTGCTCGATAGACGTGACTGTGTGTCAAACGGTGTACTTGTGGGTGTTCCTGGGCTGATTGGACTGTGTGTCTTGGTGTACCTTCTGAGGTAGATTCATTGTTGATTTAGGTTGTGACCTATGAGAGTTTGATGCGGTAAATTCTTTGCAGATTTCACTTATAATCATTGTGAGTATTATTTGTGAAATAAAAGATTTTTCCCTTCGGGGATTGTTCCTGGAATCTGTGAGTCAGAAGTTCATATTTGTTTGTGTTGGCATGATCCACTACACCGAGATATTTGTTTAGGGCTGAATTAATTTGGTTTAAAAATTGATACCGATTAAATAAGGTCAACTTGGAAATTTGTGAATTTATTTAAATTAGTATCACAAGACATTCTCAAATTGGTATGAGAGCATGTTGCGCTAATTTATTGCATTTGATCCATTTTTTGTAAAAGTTTGTGATGTTGATTTTTCTATTAAAAAATTAGATTTTTAAAATTTCGTGATTTTTCGATAGAGCACTTATGTAATCAGATGCCCCCCTTGATGGCATGAGTCAAAGTTTTGATGATATAAATAGTTTGTATTTGATGTTTACGAAAATAATTGATTTTTTGGAAAAAAAAATTATCATTTTAAATTCTCTATGGGTCTTTTGCAAACGGTTCAAAGTCAAAGATATTTTTATCGTGAGAAATTTGTTTCTTTGGACCATGACTTTAAAGCTTTACAATTGTCCAAAAAGGAGAGTGATGGTAGAGTCCAATTTTTAGAAAAAGAATCGGAGGACTTTAAATATTCTAGGATTCGTGTTTGTGCCAAAGAGGATAGAAATATTTTAATCGATAATTTGATTGCACGTGAAGAGACTCTTAGGGATAAGTGTGCATATTTTTAGGGAGAACATGATAACCTTCTAGGAATAATTGAAAATTTAGAGGAGTCCTTAAAATTGGAAGAGTCTAATTCTTTGATTTTGGAGATAAAACTTGTTTTGACAGACTCGAGTAGTGTTGGTAGAAATAGTAGTGGCTCATCATGTTCTCATGTTTCGAGTGTTAAATCTAGGACAACTATTTGTTTTAGAGGGTCAATAAATCTGAAGGATGTTAGAAAAGGTTAACCCATAGGTGTCGCTCCACCCATTTACACATGTTCACATTGTGGTACGAAAGGTCACCTTAGGCTTTTTTGTGTTGATCTTGGTAGAGGTCCAAGAAATTTTAAGGATAGTGTCCCGTCAGTTCCCATAGCCCCTCGCGTTTGGGTTAGGAAATATATTTTGGAGATGCTAAATGCTTTGTTGGTTGATTCTCACATGCTTGCATATGATGCATCACAAGCTATTTCTTATGGATTGTTGCTTGTATGATTTGTTTGTCATACACTAGTCGTGTTTCATGTTATATGTTTGATAGATTATGACACGTGTACTTTTTGTAGTAGATTTTTGTTTTTGATAAAACTTTTGAAAAATACAAAAAGATTTTATTTTGATAAATTTTTGTAAAAGACAAAAGAGTTTTGTTTTTTGTTTACACCTTATATCGATGGACATTTAGGATGACCAAGTCATAACATCATTCCATATCCATGTAACTATTTGAACGTGCTTTTTTTTAGAGAACATGGACAGTACCCCCACACATATTGTTAAAACCTAACCTGATTAGGTAATAGCTCAAACAAGAAGAAACTAGAGGTTGATCCCAATGCTCTAGCTTAAAAGAAATAAAATATTGGATTTATAATCACCCCCTTTACAAAGAGATAGATAAAGCAATAAATTTAGGATTTTATAAGGAATCCCATTATAATAAAACTTTTCTAATTTAAGGAAGTCCTATTCTATCGATTTGAAGAAAACATCTTATCATATTAGGAAGAGAAGAAAAAGACCTATAGCAGACTCATTTTTTAGAAGAAGCAACCATGGAGGCAAGAGCATTTGCAACAGAATTAAATTCTCTCCAACAATGCGAAATTTTGAGTTGATGGTAAGAGATAATGGTATCCATTAGGACCTGAATATACCGAGGAGGTTTCCCTTTATTCAATATCAAGTCTTCCAAAACTTTAGAGTCAGATTCCACCAAAACAAGATCCAAGTTAAGATTAACATTCCTACAAATATTTATCCACTCCAAGATAGCTTTTGCTTCAGCATATATTGAGGTATTGTCTCCTAATGCTATGCTAAAACCTCCTATAAAGTGCCCTTTAAAATCTCTGATTACTCCACCAATACCACTTGGACCTGGATTGCCTTGGGAAGCTCCATCAACATTGAGTTTGTAAACTCCTTCAACAGGTTTATACCAAACACATTTCATGAGTTTCATTTGAGGATTTTTAATTCTAAGCTTGAACCAAGAGGTAGCATAAGAATCATCATTTTTGCACCTATCTTTAAAAACATAAGTAGAAGCCAACTCAGTTAAAGAACTCAAAACATTATTGATAATAGAAGCTGCTATCACAGATGTGTTCTTAAAGTTTTTTTTGATTTCTTGCCTTCCAGATCTCCCACATAATCATTTTTGGGAGATTAGAGATAATGAATTCTTAGTGGTCTGTTTTAGGCATGGACAACCACTATGACATTATAAGAGCTCTGTAATATTCAAATTTCATTAAAATGCCAAATCTGGTTCCAAAGGAAATCCAAACTTCTTGTTCTATAAGACATTTACACACTAAATGTTTAGTTGTTTCAATGTCTGATTCACAGTTCCTACATCGAGATGCAAGTCTTATTCCTATATTCTGAATGGTCTCATCAATAGGGATAACATTATGCATCATTCTGCACAAGAAAATGCAAATTTTATTTGTACAGTGGTTTCTCCAAATGTATTTCCAACTATGAGCTGAAGGTCTAGAATTTCTGATACTGTTATATGCTAACTTTAGGTTGAATTCTCCCGATATTGTAGGAAACTAAACTTGATTATCTTCATTAATAAACTCATAGGCTGCTTCTTTAACTGATGTTATTCTTTTAAATGCCTGGGAACCTTTAGGTTTGTCTGAAATATGTTTAAACATGTTTTTCATGTATGTTCCCCATAAACTTTTGTCAAATTTCCATTTTTAGTAAAGCTTTAGACTGGATGCATTGACGATGTCCTCTATATTTCTGATACCAAGACCACCTACCTCTATAGGGAAGCAAACATCATCCCACCTGATCCAATGACAGTGTTTTGATATGGATCATCATTTCATTTTTGTGTTTTACAATGTTTGGAGTCATTGAGATGTGATTAGTTGTTACTACATACATGTTTGACTCATGAGTTCCTTTATTGCACACTTGCATGAATTTTTTTTACTATTGTTCTTGTTTATCACATGTTGGTCGATGTATTTTCATCTCAATTCTGTCTTTAAAATAAACCAAATGCAATAAAACTTGCCGATGAAAGTAGTGCATGTAAGAACTGTTGTTGTGAGTTTGTGTGATTTATTTGAAAAATGGAGAAGAACTACGAAAGGTACTTATTTATCCTTTGGGATTAAGCCACCCTATGAATCGGACCTTGAAACAGTTTGGCACAATAAATATTTGCCAAGGTCCAAAGAGGTTAAAAAGAGCCCGAAAAAATTTAAAGGAAAAGAAAAAGGAAAATATGCCATAGAGTGGGCCAATTCATTTAGTTTCACCACCTCAAAGAAAAAATAAAAATCATTATTATTTATGTGGGAGTTTGGATGGAATATAAAACATGTTTGCATATCCTTGAAAAGTCATGAAACGTGTTACATAGCTTTCCTTATCTATTTCGAACAAATAAAAAGGGGGAGAAGGAATTATGGGAGAGTTTTGGATTATGGGGAAGATTTGATTATTGATGATTGATTTATTCTTATACCATTTCAAACACGATGTGTCATGAAGTAATTTTCTTTGTCTCATGTGTGTAGGTACAAAATTTAAGATCATTATTTTTCACACCCTGATGAGAAAATTTTATTGATTTAAAGATTTGAAGTTGAAGATTTTGAAGAAAAGTTTTAGACTTATATGTTTGATACCTTTTCAGATTTGGGTTCATGGGAGGGTATTAGATTTGTATAGGCATTATATTTTGATAATTCAGATGTTTTTATTTTGTATCGACATAGATATAGGGGGAAATTTGTAAGGACATATTTTATAAGTCCTGTTTACATTTGTGTATGTTATATACCATTACAACTGTCTAAGACTTATCAAGTTCAATCATGCATCAAGACGGATCCGAATATCAGCGTTCTTTAACAAAGACGCCTCCGTGAGATTAATTTTGATGAGGTTGTGTTTAAATACCTTAAAGGTTCACTTAGAGTGTTGGGATAATTTTTCTAAGATATTTTCTAAGTGTTGAGGTGTTACTTTTTGTTAAAAAGATTTTTTTCTAAGTGTTGAGGTGGAGTTTTATTAATGAAATCAAAAATTATTTTTTTCGATAAGGGTCGCTTTAGCGACTTCTCAATATTGTTCAAACAACATGATCATGTTGCATGAAGCCTCGTTCGAGCGACATTTGTCCTTATTTGAGCGACTTCCTTGTTTCATTCGAGCGATGCACTGGCTTAAGTTTTTTTTATATAAAGCATTTTAAACCACTCCATTTTTGTTAAGAAGACCTGACAAAAATTGCTAACAACAGATTACCTTTGTCTTTTTCATTTATGGTTCAAATATTTTTTTCCAAATTCACAAATCCCAATAATTTTTAGTGAATTATTTTGGAACCTAAGATACAATTTTGCTGGAGTTTATCTTGTAGGGAAGATAACCTACTGCTGATCTAGGTTCCACTTGAGGGAGGTGCTGGGCTGACATGACTGCATGTCAAAGGGAGTAGTCGTGAGTGTTCCTAGACTGATTGGACTGCGTGTCTATGTGTATCTTCCGAGGTTAATTCTATGCTGATTTAGGCTATGGCCTATGAGAGTTTGCTGCGGTAAATTCTTTGCACATTTCACTTGTAATCATTATGAGTATTATTTGAAAAATGAAAGGCTTTGCCCTTCGGGGATTGTTCCTGAAATATGTGAGTCAACAATTCATATTTGTTTGTGTTGGCATGATCCACTACACCTAGATGTTTGTTTAGGGATGAATTAATTTGGTTTAAAAAATTGATACTGATTAAATAAGGTTATCTTGGAAATTTGCAAATTTATTTAAATTAACATCACGCGGCATTCTCAAATTGGTATAAGAGCTTGTTGCGCTAAGTTGTTGCATTTGGTCTGTTTTTCGCAAAAGTTTGTGATATTGATTTTTTTATTGAAAATCATATTTTTAATCAAATGACCCCTTGATGGCACGAGTCAGATTTTTGACGATATAAATAGTTTGAATTTGACGTTCGTGATTTTTTGAAAAAAAAGAAAATTGTCATTCTAAATCCTCTGTGGATCTTTTGCAAATGGTTCAAGATCAAAGAGATTTTTATCGTGAGAAATTTATTTCTTTGGACCATGACTTTAAAGCTTTAGAATTGTCCCAAAAGTAGAGTGATGATAGAGTTCTATTTTTAGAAAATTAGTTGGAGGACTTTAAATATTCTAGGATTTGTGTTTGTGCCAAAGAGGATAAAAATATTTTAATCGATGAGTTTGTGACACGTGAAGAGACTCTTAGGGATAAGTGTGCATATTTTAAGGAAGGACATGATAACCTTATAGGAATAATTAAAAAATTAGAGAAGGAGTCCCTAAAATTGTAAGAGTCTAATTCTTTGCTTGAGTAAAAAATTTTGGAGATAAAAACTGATTTGACAGACTCGAGTAGTGTTGGTAGAAATGGTAGTGGCTCGTCGTGTTCTCGTGTTTCAAGTGTTAAAGCCAAGACCATTATTTATTTTAGAGGGTCAATAAATCCCAAGGACTTTAGAAAAGATCAACCCATAGGTGACGTTCCACCCGTTTACACATGTTCACATTGTGGTAGGAAATGTCAATTTAGGCGGTTTTGTTTTGATCTTGGAAGAGGTCCTAAGAATTTTAAGGATAGTGTCCCATTGGTTCGCAGAACCCCTCAAGTTAAGCACATGCCTGTTTGGGTTGGTAAATCTGTTTTGGAGATGCTAAATGCTTTGTTATTTGATTCTCACATGCTTGCACAAGATGCATCACAGGCTATTTCTTATCGATAGTTGCTTGCATGGTTTGTTTGTCGTACGCTATTTGTTCTTCATGTTATATGTTTTCTAGTGTTATGAAATGTGTACTTTTTATAGTAGATTTTTGTTTTTCATAAAAGTTTTTAAAAATACACAAAGATTTTATTTTGATCAATTTTTTGAAAAAGACAAAAAGAGTTTTGTTTTCTGTCACCTTTTATGGATGGATGATATGACTAAATATGACCTTATCCTAGGACGAAACCTCTAAATTCCAAACAGTCGATCTCCAAGAAGGAACTCATAGATCACTTCCAAGACTCAGCCAAAACCAAGGTCGGCCTTGTACATATAACATGAACCGTACATTAGGCCGAGACTTCATGGAAGAATCACAGCAACAAAGACATCTCTCTTCCTATCGCCCAACCGACACCAGGAGTTGGCTAACTTAGACAACCTCGACCTGAGCTCCTCATGATGAGACCACACTTTCTAGTTTCACGTGTAAGATCAATCAATTCATCAACAACCTTGCACTTGATCGGGTCCGAGATATTTGCAGATGGTACCATGAGTGGACGAGCAATAGAATATACCACGTGTTCCACGTGAGAAATTCAATTATAACTAAGATATTCTCCTTACGTGAGGGGATATTTCATCATCATTACATACATGTTCATAGACAACTATCACTACCTGAGTGGATGCCCTAATCTGTGCACACCTTCAACATGCTTGGGGGTGTATCACACCCCCTAGGAACTATATAAAACCTCCATCTTCTTCATTGTAAAGGATCAATAAATTCATAGAAAAACACTTTGCTCCTTTGCATACAGAAGAGGAAAAGAGAGGGAGAGAGAAAGCTTGTGTTGTAACCAGGCCATTAGAGCCCTATTTACTAGTGGATTTCACTCACACACATACAGTGGACGTAGGCTCCGACCGAATCAGTTAAATCCAGGTGTTAATTTTCTTCACCTCATTTACTTCTTTGTTGGTTTTCTGTGTGATTATTGCCACTATTGTATACCTGTTTGAGCTTTATATATCTGTAACCTGGTGATACCATTTCTGGTATCATTACTCTGGCGCCGTCTTTAGGAACAAGTAGCATCATCTCTTACCTTTTCTAGCTTGTCATCACCGAAGTCTCTGGCGGTGAACCTGTCCTCCCCTCTCCTGTGGAGTCGTCACCCCATTGAAAGAGTTCCTGTTGAGCTACAAGGCTTTTACTCTTCAACGATAGCTCATCTGCAAGGTTTAACACATGGCATCAGAATTTCCACCACCAGCTAGTGGTCTTAGTTCTAGCAACGCACCTCCTCAGTCAGAAATGTCTATGCAGTAAAGACATTGAAGTCCTTGGTGACCAGCCAACAGGCAATGCAAGAGCAGTTGGTTATTTTAAGCTAAAATATGATAAGTAGGCCAGCTGCGATACAACCGGAGATGATTACTTCGACAACCTTGGAGCATCCTTAGAATACCAGGGGACCACTCCAGGCACCGTGCAAAGACTTGCCACCTCTTCAATGGCGGAGGGACATTGTTGACCCTTGGAGTTTACGCTGGGGGAGGCAAGGCCAACCCTTCTCGGAGGACTGCTATGATGATTATGAGGCTGAAGATGCTCAGGAAGATTGCTGGGAGGCATATGAAGTATATAGGAATACAGCACGCCCTATCCAAGAGAGCCAAGGTAGGAGGACAAATCGTTATGCACAGCCAAGGGGCACTGCCTTTGATCGATTAAGTAGATGGTCAGCCTTCGAGAGGCTCATCCCCGTTGGTGATTTGAGAGAAAACTAGCTAGGTCAAGGAGCAATGTTAGCTTAAGAAGAAAGGAGGAAGACGGATGACCCTCGTGTGGCTGAGATCAAGGCTAGCAAGAAGTAAATAGCCGACGCAGATCAACAATAAGGAAACCCCCGGTTCGTTCGGTTGTGGTAGCAGGGGATAACACTGGACTGACATTATTGAGGTGGTCGAGAGGCCTTGCAATGACTCAATTAAAACGCTAGAAAATAAGATTGGAGACACCTTAAGAGCCGTGACCCCTTACATAGGGGATACTCAGAAGCTTCTCCTTTTGTAGCTAAGATAGTCATCTTTTTAATCCCTGCCAAGTTCAAGCCACCAGCAGTTACTCCAAAGTATGATGGGAGTACTAACCCTGTGCAGCATGTGGAGATGTACCACTTGACAGAAGACATCTACTTCGTCTCAAGTGAGATGAAATGCCATGCATTCTCAAGCACTTTAACTAGAGCTACCCATATATGGTTCACTTCACTCCCAAAGAACTCCATTGAAAATTTCAAGCCACTCGCAGAATGATTCATCATAACTTATGCTTTGGGGTAAGACTCCAAAATAAAACTACTCATCTGTTGTACATTAAGAAGGGGAAGAATAAGAGTCTGAGGGAGTACATCGCGAGGTTTAAGAAGGAGAAGTTAGAAGTGGAGTATTATGAGGAAAGTAGTGTACTCACGACGTTAATAAGAGGCCTATAGAAAAGGAAGTTTCTTTGGAAGCTTGCTGAAGACCCACCAAAGTCTATGGCTGAGCTATTGGCAACGGCCGACAAGGTTATAAACCCCAAGGAATCTATGGAAAAAGGATGAGAAGGGGACTAGTAGTGGGAGAAAGTTTTAGAAGAATAATAAAAATGGAAAGAAGAGATCAACTGATGTTAAGTTTCCCGGGTATACTCCCCTCACAGTCAGCTGTGAGCACATTTTAAATGAGATTAAGAATGTTCGGTCCCTAAAATGGTCTGAAAATATGAAAGATCCCCCTCAAAAAAGGAATAAAAGATAATGGTGTGAATTTAACCAAGATCACGGTCACTTAATAGACAAATGTTTCGCTCAGAAAGATGAGATTGAGAAGATGCTTAAGGCTGGGAAGATGAGAAAGTATGTGAGCAACGATAGCCCAAAAAGGGGATGAGATGACCCTAGAAAAAGAAGGGACGATAGGTGCAAAGAGGAGGCCCATGGGAAAATAGATGATACCTCAGACGACGATGATGAGGATAACCCGGATCTACCACCAATGGATGACGGTCCTAAAAGTCTCCTTCACATGATTTCATTCGATGTGAAGATGATTTGTGAGGGCCTAGCAGGAGGAGGCTCAGAGGTGGCTGGCATAAAGGCACACATTGCAGAAGTCAAAGATTTTCCTAAGGTTGAGGTGGTTGACCATTATTCTTATTTATCCTCTGTTGGATGTAGTTCCCTATATTGTCTATATTGTCCGTAAGAAATTGTTATGTTGGTTTCTTTTATCTCCTCATCGTTTGAATGTTTGAATCACATATAAATGGGAATTAAACAATAAATTATTTTATAACCAAAAAAATTATTCTTTATATCCATGTGTATGGCGTGTACCACTTTTTTTGGTATACCACTTTAGTTCATCATTTTTTCGTGTATCTTTTTTTTTATGATTATGTCCTCAATTCAATTTGGAAAATATAAAATATAAAATAGCGTAAATCTAAATTTCTTAAACACAATTGTTTAAAATATCAAAGACCAAAATCCATCCGATAAAAATTAAAGATATTACATAACAAACACAACCACTTATTAATATTAATAATGAGTCAAAAATAGACAACATAAAATTAAGTACAATAAAAACTTGATTATGTATAAACCAACTAAAACTATGAGCTTTCGTTGGGCTCTTTAATATTTAAATAACAATTATACCACCTCCAAACCCAGCTACCTCTTTGATTATGGCATAGATATGTTGGAGAAACAAAATAAAAATATCAACACATTAGTATTGTGAGTGCAAATAATCACAATGAATGAATCTGAGCAGTTACGACCAGGCTATGAGTAAAATAATTTCCCAACAAGGGATTTACCTGGTTCAGTAATAACCTACATCCATGGGATATTTTCTCCTTCTATTAATTTTCTATGACTCAATATCAGGAAGTGACATGTCCCCCTTTCCTTGGGGTGAGGGTTACATTTATAGATCTGTAGGAGGCATACTTGAGTTGGAGTTATTTATCGAGTTACATCTTAATTCGTGTTAATCTCCTTCGACGCCTTTTCTTTATGGACTTATCTCTACATAATTATCTTTTAAGAAGTCCTTCCCTTGTTATTTATTGGGCTGAACTTATTTCTGGATCCGAACCTCTTTGGGTCGTTATATTTTGGCCTCTTGGCTTGTACTCCATAATTGCCCTCAAATCTCTTCGGCTCGTATGAGGCAGAGAGGTTGAGTAAATGGTCGGCTTGAATAGTTAGTCGGCCCAAGTGGCTGACTATCTTTGGAGATTGTATCTCAAAAAGAGTTCATTAAAAAGCAACTGTGAGATGGTCAGATACTTTTCCGACTATTAAATCTTGGAGGGACACGCACTTAATTATTTTAAGAGTATGCTGATAATGTTCCAAAATTGAATCGCGGGTTGCATTAATGAGCTTTGGACTCCATTACTTGATGATTAGAGATTTGAGATTTTATTCCAAGTTAATCACAATTTTTCACCGTCATTTTCACACTTTACTTCATTCGAAACGAATGAATGGAGCTTTAGCCTTTATACATTTTACCTGTAAGTATTCTTCATTATTAGCTTTATTTTCTTTCATTATTTCTGATTAGTGGTGTTCTTTCTGAGTGATTTTATCTTCTATGCATTTTCATTTCTTTTTGTTTCCTCTCTATTCTTAGTAAAAATGGTGCACTCTGTCAATTAAAGGGTCGTGGAGGAATTTAGAAAAACACATTCGATTCTTCCATGGGTAGTTATTGACTGTACTGAAGTTACGAAATATTGTAACACTGTTGAGGGTGGATATTTGATCCACACCCTTTCAATGGCTGGTGGGGAATAACATTTCCCCCAAATAAACTATTTCTAGTGTTTTATGAGTTTTTTTGAAGCAACCCCATATTAGTGTGCCCCAAATACTTGGCGAATCATCAATGGTCTTCATAGAATCAATGAACTGTACGTGACCCATATAATGATCCCATAAATTAGGTATTGTTATTTGTGGTCCCACATAATTGATGGGATTCTGTATTTGAAGGGGAAAAAGGATGATAGGGTCCAGATTATCAACCTTCCTTATTTCAATAAGGGTTATTGGAATCAAGACTTTATTGCGTAAAGTTGGCAACACCACCACTTACCGAGGGGGAACAATATCAAGGGTTTTTTGCCCGGAGAGAGGAAGGGACATAAAACAATCTTATTTCTATTATATAAAATTTTAATTTTATTTGTTGATATTACCATTGATGACCATCCTCTTATGTTTTTGTCTGCTCAATCAAAGAATAAAGACCCCTCTTTTGGGAAGGCCATTGGTTGCATGTGGTGATCACCCAAAGTTGGCATTTTTTTTTTATGAATATAAGAATTCCACTATCAGTTTCACTGTTCACCATATGGACTCAATCCCTGACATTATCCATCCTTCAGTAAGTTATGGGTCTTTCACTTCCTCCTATTCTTTTGAGTCATTGAACAATGATACCATCTTTGAGGGGAGGAATAAAAAATGGCCCCAAAAAAGAAGATTCGGTTAGTTAATGATGATATGTTGACTTCCTCCAAAACCAAGGTCCCCATGAAATAGGATTTTGGGGGCCCTTATGCGCCAGTTTCTGTGATGAATCCCCCCATCCGATAGAAGAATGAGAAGGACAATAATACTTCTTCTTTTGTCTCTATTATTCCTCCCTAAAAGGTTGATGCCCCAGACTTGGGAAGGTCCACCAGGTAATGTTGGTGGCCAGGAATGCATCTTCAGCCTCTGGCCTGTTAAAGGGGGAGTGCTCATTCTCGACTGCGAACAAGTTACCAAGATGACCTATGATCATATTTCTATACATGATGCTCAGGAATTGTCATTGGTAAACATAACATTCTTTCATTTTTTACCTTCATTATTTTTCTTGGATTGCTGAATTTTGACATAATCCCCTCTTCTTTTTCCAGTTTGTGGTTAAATTTGTTGCCATCTTGGAAAAATTCTTCGATCAATCTAGGGTCACTAATAACCTGACCACGACTTTGAATAATTCTGAAGAGGTCTTTGTGATACAAAAAAGCCTAAGAGATAGAGAGGAAGTCACCTAGCTCGATCATGGACGAACTGAAGAATGAGTGTGACCAGCTAAAGGACATGTGAGACCAACTGAAGGTTGACCATAGAATAAACCACATTCTAGGAACCCCTAAGTCTCCCCTTAGGTCCCTAAAACCTCCCCAATAGATTACAAAACCTAGGTCATAGTCTAAGTACTGATCTAGAGATCATCGGGCGCTCCCGAGCCCTGTTTGACTCTGGTCAATTCTATCGTCAGAGCGAAAGATCAATGAATATTATAAGGGCTCTAAACCCCTTTTTAAAGGTCCTCTTTAGTCCCGAATCAACATAACTGTTCCGAAGAACAGTCCATTTTACAATTAAAAATCGATCTGGAGGCCATCGGGCGCTCCCGTGACTCGATTTGACCCCAATCAACTCCATCATTAGAGTGAAATCTCAATGAATCCTTTAAGGGCATTGAAAAAACTTACCAATGGTCCACCCCATGCATAAAACAACATAACTATTCGGAGGAACGATCCATTTTCATCCAAAAATTAATTCGGAGGCCATCGGGTGCTCTCGGGCTCCGTTTGACCAAGGTGAACTGTTAATCTCAAATGAGACTCAATGAATCTTTGAAAGGAACTGAATACCCTTTCCAACGGCCCACCCCATGCGCAAATCATCCTTATGGTATAAAAAACAATTCATTTTACTCCGAAAGGTCATCGAACACTTTCGATCCTCGTTTGACCATGTTAGCTCTTCGAACAAAGTGAAGCTCTTTGGAACGTCAAATTAACTTGCATTACCTTTTTAACGGTCCATCCCGTGCGTGATTCTGACTTACGAAATGAATGAATGATCCATTACCGTTCAGCGATCTTCCGTCCAAAGGATCGATGGGCGCTTTCGAGCCTCGTTTGATCCAAAGTCGACTCCCGGATCCAGGAGCGAACCAAAGACTCTTAAAGGTCTCTGAATTACCTTTCTAACGGTATAACCCATGCACGATTTGGTTAAAAAATTGTGTTCTGTGACTATTTTTCCAGAAAAATCTGCATGAGACTGCCGATTGGCAGGTCCATTTCCCTACCTATCGGCATTGTGTCTAGGGTCACTTGTTGATTGGAAGGACTAGGGGTATGCCGATTGATAGTCCCCCTACCCTATAAAAGGAGGGTATGAGATCCCTCTCAAATCACATCTGAGATCCGTCAATATCAATGATCTCAGTAACATTCTCCAGCAATCAATGAAGTTTCCTTATGTGAAATTCCTTTCCATCTTTCATTCCTATCACTTTCATACCCAATTTAGCAAAATCTCCTTCTTTGTCATCCAACAATCATCCCAACATTCAAGGGAGCTCATCGAGGATCAAAATCAAACCTCAATTCTCCAAAGAAGGTCAAAATATCTTCCTCTCTCTTTAAATCCTTTATTTTCACATTAGTTACATAAATTCTTAATCTAGTCTTCATTTTAGCTCATACATATTAACATCTCATCCTTTATCACTTTATTTTCTCTATAAAAAATAAAATAAGGAAAAAGAGGGTTACACCTATAAATTCCAATGGGATTATCCACCACAATTTCTCAAAACTGAAAAGACATTTTCTACACACACACATATAATAATCTCCCGTTTGAATTTATGGGATAAACCCCACCCTTATGACCCATGCTAACTACATGGAATTTGATGCCTTTATAGGTTATGTAGGCATTTTGAGGTAAACCTGATACTCGAGTCCAATTTTCCCATTTTCATCCTTTTTATCTATACATTACTCATATATATCATACTTGTGATTCATATTCGCACTTTATCTAATAAAATTTATCATGCCATCGTAACAATCAATATATTGATAACCGCATACATTATAGCTTTTAATTATTATTTTGGGAACATTCCTTTGGATAACCTCACTCTATCTTTTCCATGATATGAGTCAGGAAATTCCGATCTCCATTTATTTATACACGCGCACACACTTCACGGGAAAATTAAGGAAAATAGTAACAGAAGTCCATGAGAGATCGAAAAGGTGGGATGGGTGCCTAAAACCTTCCCATTCCATAACTTAGCCCCTGAATCTTTGTACTTTTATCTTTGTAAGCATTAGTTTTTCTTTGATTCCGCCATCTCAAGGAGACAAAATGTTCTTTTGCCTTCTTTGTGCAAAATAAGCTGGCGACTCCATCTCTTTACATCACCCCACATCGACGATGGACGAAGCGCTCCTAGAAAAGGGCACGAGACCTTCTCTCCCTTTCTGAGTGCGCCTGCGTGAGCACCGAAACCTCGAGACGGGAGGAAAAAGCCTACCCCCCCCCCCCCCCCCAAAAAAAAGTAAGGGAATGGCCACAATGGAGACTCCGTTGGGGACTGACTTAAGAGGTCTAGACTCTATTAGAATGGGTGTTACAATTCTCTGCTTGTATGCATATGCACCTACCTGTATGTTCCCTTTTTTCTCCTCTATTATTCCTTTCATATATCTACCTCATGTTTATATCACATCTCACTCACTCCTCACTCACACATTAAGCCACCGTTTAAATCGAACCTAAAAAGTTGCGTTATTGTAAAAGGTAGCCAAGGTCCAAAGAGGTTGAAAGGTGACCAAAAATTTAAGGCAATAAAAAGATATATATGCCAAAAACGGGCCATTAGGTTTTATATCACCTCATTATAAAAATAAAAGATTGATTATTTATGAGGGTGTTTGGTTGGAAATTAAACAACATGTTTGCACATCCTGACAAAGTCTTGAAAAAGCATTACAAAGTTTTAGACGTTATTGGTGTGGAAATCATTTTAGACTTTGATGTGTCGATTAGATTGTGTCGATATCATATAAATTCACATTTTGACACCTAAGGACGATTTTGAGTTCATTCGTTAGGAGTAATCCATATTCATCGTGAACGTGTGTTATGTTTGATTGCATTGATCTTTATGGGAACGTAGGACCCCCAATTTTAAATTTTTATAAATATAATTTCCTTTTAAGTGCGGAATGAAGATGGTTCAACACACAACACACACAAACAACAAATTTTAATTTATTCCAAATTATAATTAAACTAAACACAAAGTGAAGTTAAATTAGACAACTGATAAAATTTTCACTTACACCAATTTAATTTAACCCAAGTCCTAAATATTTTCCTAACACGATTAATTCATATTTCACAAAATAGTCCAACCCAAATATTACCAAATTATATTAATGACTTGTATTAAATTAATTTAGATTCACCCAAACTAATATTAACGCCAAATTAAATGAGAGTGTGAATTAAACCATATTTTATCTTTTAATCCTAATCATGCGTTCTAGGTGATTTTCAAGATAAAATAAATTCACAACCACTAAGCTACGATGTATGAGGAAAACTCAAATGGGGAAATCCAAGGACGACCCTAGCCATAAGTCCACTAAGTACGGAATTTTACAAATACAAGACAGATGACTTACACAACTTGACTCGACTCCTTTCAAGCCCCTGACGCGTCTTCTTGTATCAATCTCAGCTTAGTTGACAATATCGGACTCCACCGGAACCTTGGACTCCTCCAATGAAGATTTTTGGGAATCCGTCAACCACACACGGTGCCTTTCACCGTATGAGAATGCCGCAGTAAAAACACGACTTCTTCTTTTGTGGGATATAAAAGAAAACCCAAACTTATCCTTCTTGTAGAGATGAACCAATGGTGCCAAACAAACTCCAAGTGATAAATATATATAAATGCAGAATTTTGAATGTTAAACAAAACTAAATGGGTGTATATCTTTTGTGTTTTGAAAGAGTTTGAGCCATCTAAATTAAACACACAAAAGGTACGTTTCAAACCATGAATTTTTCTCTCAAAAGCTCTCTAGAATAATGTGAAAAATCTTAGAAAAATTTTGGTTCCGAAGTTGGTTAAAATCTGACAAGTAATGGGACAAAATAGTGGAAAAATGGAAAAAACTGCCAAAAATTGTTCCCGCATGTAATCTCGTTCGAATAACTTTTTCATTCGAACGACTCATCTAATAAAAAGTCAGTGTAAAAAAGGGAACTTCGTTGGCAAATCTCGTTCGATCAACATTCTCGTTCAAATGACATTCTCGTTCGAACGATAATTTCGAATGAAAAAATCGAATACCCATTTTCATTTTAAGCTCAAAAAAATTTCTGAACTTTATTTTAAATAAAAATTACACCCATTAAAATTATTCCAAGTCTCTCTCTCTCTCTCTCTCTCTCTCTCTCTCTCTCTCTCTCTATATATATATATATATATATATATATATATATATATATATATATATATATATATATATATATATATATATATCACTCATACCTTATTGGAGACTTGAAATATGATGAATTGTTGAGGACGCAAAAGGCACTCAAAACTCGACAAGGATAATGTCTTCACGTTGAACTAGGCCGATACGTCTTCAACTCAAACTTGTCATAGGCTTGAAGGATACACATGAATACTATCCTATGACTCAAATATTTTTGTCCAGAATTGAGCCAACACTAAATTAAGACTCAATTAGAAATTTGTATCCTTGCAAATCTCCCCCTTTGGCTATTCCGGGACAAAAAACAAAATAAAATCCTCAAGGCCCGTCAAGCTCAACTAGACTAAAAAACATCCCACCCAAAATAAAATTAAGAAGCTTGACTCAAAAACCACTTACGATAAATAGCTTTGCCAATGAAAGTTACCACTTAGAACAATTCCTGCACACTTAATCAAAACATTTAACGCATAGGGACTATCAAAATATTAAATGCAATTAAAATAAATTCTCTCCCTAAATATATTCCCCCTTTATTAAATATTACCAACCTAAGAAGACAGCACTCTCCCCCTAAATTAGATCTCCTAAACTAAAGGATAGAAACCACTTTATCAACTATGATCAACCTAAGAAGATAGCGCTCTCCCCCTAAATTAGATTCCCCTAAATTAGAACTCCTAAACTAAAGGATAGAAACCACTTCTCCCCCTTTTTGTTCAGGAATAGACAAAGGTAATAGAATAAATAAAATACTCATTTTCCCCCCAATATAATTAAGTATCATTCCCCCCCCCCCCCCCCCCCCCTAAAAACTACATAAGGAATAAATACGGGAAAAACAAGTAAAACATGATTGAGTATAAGATGATAAGAGCATGAAAGCATATGAGCAATTATAACAAGAACTATTCCACAACAAGGTTAAAGGGTATCTAATGAAGTGATAACAAAGAAAATGATACCACCTAAAAAGTAATCAACATAAGCATGGGATATGAACCAAAATTCGCAACAAGAGAGATAACAATTGTGAATTTAAAAGTATAAATGGATTAGCTAACATGGCAAAGACTCAAAAATAAAAAAACAAAATACCAAATATATGTATACATAATGAATATCACTAATGCACACTCACATATACATAGGTATAAAACACTACAGATGACACAAAATATATTAAGCTTTTCACATTCGTATGGAAAAAATGTGTCCAAATACTTGTGGTAAACGAAAGTGTAGGGGTGTGAACTAGTAACAATTAAATTTCGACTCAATCATTTAATATATGTTCATGGAGTTCTCATTTGATTGCAGAACTTTATCACATTTAGATATAGTCTCATGTCACAATATAAATTGAACTCAATGAACAAACATACACAATGCACATAAGCCTAGAATTTTAATGATTCTACAAACCAATAGAGTCATGACAAGAAAAGCTTAACTAGGTTTCAAAGTCAATGTGCAAACCCGTTAATATATCCAACCAAAGTTCTCATAATTTTTCTTTGCTTTTCTTTTGAACATATTAACTAAACAATTTTGGCCTTGGCATATATTCTTTTCAATGCCACATTTTTAAGGCCTAAAATTCAATGGTGGCTTTTCACGCAAAGTAATTTTGTCTTTCGCAGCCCGATTCCATTGATAAACAACTAGACCAGATAATCATATTTTTCTATTTTTTTTTAAACCCGATAAACGGTTATTACATGCGCAAATCCTCCATAGTCATAACAAAATAAAGGTGGATAAATTGATGGAAAAACATCTCAATTAGCTCAAATATACATGTGATGATTAAATTCCAAGTGAGCTCGTGCATGCGTGAATTGAGGCATATAAAAATAGAATCCATTAAGCAACACAAAATCCAACTACTCCATACATGCATGGCAAAGAAAATTTTCAGGATAGACAATCTTAACCAAAAGTTCTAGCCACATGGAAGCGAAAAGGAAAGGATTCAAACACAAGTATATGCCACATAAAGTGTGTCAAACTAAAGTACACAAAAAAAAATTCTTTTTTAGTTTTTGAAATTTTGAATCAAACATACAAAAATATTTACTCAAAAGACAAACAATTTTTTTTTGTATTTTAATTAATGCAACCTAAAATGGAAAAAACTATAATACAAAAGCTAAACACAAATGTAATACCGCCCCTTTTATTGTGTACTCATCATTCTGGTGTAATTGAATTATTCGATAATATTAATTCGTTCCGCTCTATTTTTACGTTGCACGAGTCTGAATGATTATTCCCCGTATTATTCTAGAACTATTAGAATTGTCTGAACGAATATTGGTTAGATGTAACATAAGTTGTAGTATTGTGACATGAATAGTACCGACATGTAAACTGCAACTTGCGCGATTTTTGTAGGACGTTTTATTGGGGTTGAAAATAATTTGACCATATTTATGGGATGCTAAAAATAGGCATAAGAGTGCCATGGGGTCAAAAGTTAAAAAATTAATAAATAAATAAAATATTATTATTTTTCGTCAAAAAATAAAAGTACTCAAAAAATTTTGAAAAATTTTAAATCGACTTAAAATTTAATTTTGAGCAACTTTATCTTCTTTGACATCTCCAAAAAATGTTATTTAGACCTATTTTAGAACTATTTTTAGTTGTAAAATAGTTAAAATATTAATAAATTTGGGGTTTTATTTTTTATTTTGGTTTAATCCTAAGCCATCCATCGATTCAACCCCTAGTCTATACTTCCCTCACCAGACCCTTTGAATAAACTCACCAACATTGGATGGGTGTAATATTTTTGGAGTTAATCAATGAATAAACTAATGAATTATGTGGTTATATAATGTGGTTGATGAAAGAAGAAAACAATCAGATTTTGATCACTCTCACACTCCCACAATTCTTAAACACTTGTGAAAATTGATAGCTCTTCCATCCCCTCTCTAAACAACCACCAAAACTTCATATTTGTGACATATTTACACCCCAAAACAATCACTCAAGGAGTATATAGCTTGAGGAAGTCTTGGAACTTATATTTTAGAGCTTAGAGTTGGAGTTTTTGGAGCATTTCTTGGAGAAACCTTGGTCTTATATTCTTAATTTTCATCCTCCATATTATCCAAGTATGGTTATCCTCTAAACACTTTTTTTTAAAGCTTAAAATCATGTGTATAAGTAAAGAAATTCATGCTAAAATGATGAAGTATTTTGCTTATTTTGCTTTGTTCAAAATCACTCTTCATGCTAGAAAGTAGTATAGAAATTCAAATAATTATAATTGATGCTATTAAGTTTATGATGAATCATTATGGCATGAAATTTTAAGAAAATAACTATGAGAAAATACTACATAATTATGAGCATGTTAGTGGCATTTTTGGAGGATTTCATAGTTAGAAATCCATAATACTTTTGTAGAATGTTGTAGTATTCAATGGGTTTACTAATTAAAATGCTTAAAAGTGAAATATATTGTTTCCAACATGTTTTAAGAAAAAAAAAAATTTAGCCCCTATTTTATAAGTTTCAAAAATAAAACTAAAGGCTTAAAAATAGGTATTCTGGTTATTTAAATGGAAATAAAGTCTATTTATGAAATCTGGAATTAATTACGAAACAAAATGTTAAAAATCATCACAAATATACTTTGAGAAGTTATAAATTGGTTTTTGGTGAAATTAGTATGTTTAAACCCATTTAAAAGGATGATATTTGTGTGAAACAAGTACTAGTTGCATTGTCGTAAATACAGTGAATAGTACGCTGTCAAGAAAATATTTGGCAATTAAATGTATTAATTGAGTTTGGTAAAAGGAGATTAATGATATATTTTTGCTAAGAGAAAATAATGAATTTCACGGAAATGATATTCGAAAACGGTGTTACATTTATGGCCTCCTCGGCCGAGTTTAATTGAAGAAATTAAAGACGTGATAAATAATAAAGTGTGACACAAAGATGAAATGAAAGAATGATGTACTAAAAAACAATGAGAATTATGAAATATATGAAGATGTGAAATATGTGGAAAAGATAAGAAAGTATACTTGCATGATGCCAAGTATTAAGTAGGGCATGACCTCCCTAGTGGTGAAAGACCCCAAAGCCTGTACATATAAGCATATGGCTACTGGAGTCCGGCGGTGTGGATCCCGTTAAATTCTAGGGATATTGGCTAGACTCCAAGGCAAATATTGATAAATCTTGTAAAAGGAAATTAAGGATAAGAATATTTTTAAATTAAAGGCATTTAAGTCAGAGAAATTGTTAAGGACTAAAGGCTAATTAAATAAATCTTTGGCACGAGACAAGAAATGGCTTAAGTGTGAGTTTAGGCACCTAGCCTGGGTGCATTGCATATAGTTGCATTCAACTGCATAAATTGCATAAATTATTTTCTTGAAATATTAAAAGATATTGTATATGTATAGTATTTTGATACAAAATTACTACTTATTATCTCCCAGCCTACCGGGCATTCCGCTCATAGCTACTTTTCAAAACCCACAGGTACTTCAGGTAAGGACGTGAAAGCTTGTATCGATATAGTTCCTGAGAGTTCCGATCGCTGTTAGAGCTCTGGTTACCACTATCCCGTAGCGGCGATATTTGATATCTGAGATTTAACTTTGTATTAGTTGTACTATTTAAATTCGTACTTGAACTTGGAAATTTGGTTTGTAATAACACAGGGTATTTTCTATATTATATATGTTTGAATGGTATTTTAAAATGATGCTTCCGCAAAATGATTAAATGTGATTTTTTTTCAATTTAATGGAATTTAATTAATGTTGAATAATTGGATAATAAATGGTTTTTCTTTAATATGACAATTTTAAAAAACATTTTCTTAAATAAATTAAAAGTAATTTCCCCCTCCCCCTTGACCCTCGGACTTGGATGCGAGTTAAGTCTGACATTTACTCTAAATTAGGTTCGGTGCATCACAACTTGGTATCAGAGCATTAGGTTCGACGCGTGCGACGAAGCGATTTCACATTTCCTATTATAATACTTTTCACTTTTTTAATCTTTATACTAAAACTTACTTTATCCCTTTAGGATGCCTCCTAGACGTGCTAGTGTCGAAGCCGAAAACTGCGGACTTAAATGTATGGAAGATGTCGTACGTCTATTGGCTAACACTTTATCCCGACGTGAAAGGGGTAACCACAGTGGTTCCGTCGAAAGCTCCACAGTGGCATCCATACTGAAAGAGTTCAGGAGGTTAAATCCTCCTACCTTCAATGGTTTTATCGGGCCCGATGCCGCGGAAGAATGGATAGATGAAGTTACACGAGTCATGGATGTTATTGACATTCCATATGGTCATAAGGTTAAGTTGTCTACTTTCCAACTTATGGAACAGGCGCAGTGATGGTAGAACACTCACCTTGCCAGTGTTACCGAGATAGTGGCATGGGACAGTTTCAGGACATCTTTTTTTTATTGGTACCTTCCCCAGGCGTACAAAGATGCCAAGAAAGATGAGTTTGCTGAGCTGATTCAAGGTAAACTATCGGTGAATGAGTACTAGGCTCAATTCGAGAGTCAGGTGAAGCATGTGAATACAGTCAAATCGGATGAGGCCGAGAAGACAAGATTGTTTATGAAGGTTTTGAACCCCCATATCCGTAAACTCATTGTGGGCTTTGACCATTTGGACTTTGAAACAGTAGTGAAAAAAGATATTCGACTAGAACTTGAGGCAGAAGATTCTCGATTCATCAGAGAAAAGAAAAGAACTTCTAGTGGGGCCCAACCTAGGGCTAGTGGTGGACCATTTACTAGCAATAGCAAGAAATTTAGAAATGGCACCAAGGGATTCTTTGCCAACATCAATAAGGCTGCAGAAGAGAGTAGTAACAATCAGAGTCTGACATTACCACCCCCTAGGGCTTGTTTTATTTGCGGTTCTACCGGCCATCTGAAGTGAGAGTGCCCTCAGCAGAATAGCAGGAAACAACATAGTAGTTATCAAAATGACAAATTCATACCTGGGAGAAATTCTAGTTATTCTGGTCCTTCACATCCTCAGCAGCAGTAGCATTCCACGGGACAACGCCAACAGCTTATGCATAATTCTGGGATGCCTCGTCCTAATTAGAGAAATCGTGGACAGACTCAGATACACAGTGTCCAGGCTAGCAGGTTCAATCGAGGTCGTTCTTATGCTCTTACCTAGAATTCAACACCTCCCCAGAATCCTTCAGTTATGGAAGGTATTATTTTATTTTTCAGTACATGGGTTAAAGCATTATTCTATTTAGGTGCATCTCATTCCTTTATATTGATTTCTTTAGCATTCTGTTTGGGTCTTGACGTAGAGAATTTTAGTCCCCCGATCTTCGTAGGATTACCCGTAAGTGGTGGTGTTATTCTGAACAAGATTTGTAGAAGTTGCGTAGTTATTACGGGAGATTTTAATCTGGAATATGATTTAATACTGATGGATGTGGATGGATTTGAAGTGATACTCGATATGGATTGGTTGTCATGTTTCGGCGCCATTATTGAGTGCCACCAATATAGTGTCTCAATACTACTTCCAGACGGATCTCGTTATCATTTCAACAACGAATAAAGTGTCGACTATCCGTGTAAGTTCTCTACGGTTCAAGTGCAACGACATTTATTTGGTTGGTTGAGTAGTATTGTCGCTCAAGAAGAGCCTAGTCACACATTATCAGACCTTTTAGTTGTCCGATAATTTCTCGATGTTTTTCCTAAAGACCTCTCTGGTTTGCCTCCGTGCCGGGAGATTAATTTCGTCATTGATGTTCATCACGGAGTTTCACCCATTTATATTCCTCCTCATAGAATGGCTCCGGTAGATTTATGGGAATTGAAGACCCGATTAGAAGATTTATCGAGCAAAGGGTTTATACGGCTAAGTGTGTCTCCGTGGGGAGCACCAGTATTATTTGCTAAGAAGAAAGATAATTCTCTCTGACTTTTCATCGATTACAGACAACTGAACAGGGTAACTATAAAGAATAAGTATCATATGCCACGGATTGATGACTTATTTGGCCAACTTAGAGGATCAAGAAGATTTTCTAAGATTGACCTTCGATTTGGTTACCATCAGTTACGAGTTAAGGAAGAAGATATTCCCAAAATATCTTTCCGCACTCGATATGGTCATTACGAGTTTTTAGTTATACCTTTTGGCCTAACTAATGCCCTAACAGTTTTCATGGACCTTATGAATCGTATCTACCGTCTGTACTTGGATCGGTTTGTAGTGGTCATTTTTTATGACATTATCGTGTACTAATCCTCTGATGTCGATCGCAAGGAGCATCTTTGCACTATTCTTCAGGTGCTTAGAGAGAAGCATTTATTTGTAAAATTCAGCAAGTGCGAGTTTTGGATGGATGAATTCATATTCCTCGACTACGTGGTATCTGGAGCAGGAATTTCGATCGACCAATCGAAGGTTGAAGCAGTTCTTGGTTGGGACAGGTCTAAGTCAGTTATTGAGGTGAGAAGTTTCCTCGAATTAGCCGATTATTATCGGACATTCGTTCAGGAATTCTCCAAGATTGCCTTGCCTCTTACTCAGCTGACATAAAAGGATGTTCGCTTCGAGTGGCCAGGTGAATGTGAAGCTAGATTTTAGGAGTTGAAAGTTATACTCACATCAGCACCAGTTCTCATTCTTCCCGAGCGAGGGAAAGGATATACAGTGTATTGTGATTCTTCTAGATAAGGACTTGGCGTATTGCTCATGCAATTGGGTCAAGTAATTGCTTATGCATCCCGACAGCTCAAGATGCATGAAAGAAACTACCCCACCCATGACTTGGAGTTAGCAGTTGTAGTGTTTGCTCTCAATATTTGGAGATACTATCTGTATGGTGAACCATTCGAAGTATTCTCGGATCACAAGAGCCTCAAGTACATCTTCACTCAACGAGTCCTTAATTTGTGGCAACGGAGATGGATTGAACTCCTAGAAGATTATGACCTTACCTTAGAGTATCATCCCGGAAAGGCCAACGTAGTGGCAGATGCTCTAAGCAGGAATTCAAAACCTTCCTTAGCTGCGATGAAGTGCTATCGACAAAGGATGTACAGTGAACTGAAAAAAATTTCATTGCATGCTCAAAGGAGGAGCGATAGGGCCTACTTGTGGGGAATAATATCCAGGCGACTTTCTCATCAGAAAGTCCTCGATGCTCAGTCACTCGACGAAGAGATTTTGCAGTTCAAGGATCGTATTCGGGTCAGTGGTGAGTTTGATACTCTCTTGATGGACAAGGATGGTGGCGTACTTCATAAGGGTAGGTTGATTGTTTTGGCCATTAGATAACTACAAGAAGAGGTTCTGGCAGAATTCCACCAGTCCCAATTTAGTATACACCACGGGGCAACAAAGATGTATAAGGAACTTTGTAGGGATTTCTAGTTGTCCGTTATGAAGAGAGATGTGGCTGAATTTATTGCAAGGGGCTATACTTATCATCAAGTAAAAGCTGAGCACAAGAAATTAGTAGGGTTGCGGTAACCAATCCTTATAGCTGAATGGAAATGGGAACATATCACGATGGACTTCGTCACTGCTCTACTTCAATCTGAATGGGGTCATGACGCAGTTTGGGTTATTGTAGACCGTATCACTAAGTCGGATCATTTCCTTCCGATGAAGGTTACAAATAATATAGCCAAGTTATCAAGGTTGTACATTCGAGAGATAATCCATCTTCATGGAATCCCTCTGACGATTATTTCAGATAGAGATCCACGATTTGATTCTCGATTCTAGAAAAAGGTTCAGCAAGAGTTGGGTACATAACTGAATTTGAGTACGGCATACCATCCAGAGACAGATGGACAATCAGAACGTACGATTTAGACTTTAGAAGACTTGTTGAGAGCCTGTGCGCTAGATTTTCAAGGAATTTGGGATGAGAATTTGCATCTGGCAGAGTTCTCCTACAATAATAATTACCAGGCCAACATTGAGATGACTCCGTTTAAATCTTTATATGGAAGGCCATGTCTTTCTCTAGTATGTTGGGCAGAGGTTGGAGAGAAGCACCTCACTAGTTCTGATATGATTCAGGAGATGACAGACAAGGTTTAGTTGATTCGATAAAGACTTGTCACGGCTCAAGATAGATAAAAGAATTATGCCGATAATCGACGCATACCTTTGGAGTTTTTGGTAGGTGATCATGTGTTGTTGAAAGTTTGGCCACGGACCAGATGCCAAAGATTTGGGCAGAAGGGTAAACTCACTCCATGTTTTATTGATCCTTTTGAGATTCTGGAACAAATTGGGAACGTCTCATATCGTTTAGCATTACCTCCGCAGTTACCTCGTGTTCATAATGTATTCCATGTTTCGATACTGAAGAAGTATCTACATGATCCATGACATGTCATCAACTGGAATAACATCGAGCTGGAAGAAGATATCACTTTCTTGACATGACCTATATCCATCTTGAATCGTGAGGACAGGGTCCTACGTAACAAGGTCATCCCGTTGGTGAAAGTCCTTTGGGAATCCCATGGTGTTGAAGTAGAAACTTGGGAACGAGAATTCAAAATGCAAGAAGAACATCATCATCTTTTCGAATAATTTGGTTTTGATTTCGGGGACGAAATCTCCTAAGGAGGGGAGAATGTAATACCCGCCCCTTTTATTCTGTACTCGTCATTCTGGTGTAATCGAATTATTCGGTAATATTAATTCATTGCGCTCTATTTTTACGTTGCACAAGTCCGTATGATTATTCCCCGTATTATTCTAGAACTATTAGAATTGTCTGAACGAATATTGGTTAGATGTAACATAAGTAGTATAATTGTGACATCAATAGTGCCAATGGGTAAACTGCAACTTGCGCGATTTTTGTAGGACATTTTATTGGGGTTAAAAATAATTTGACCATATTTATGGGATGCTAAAAATAGGCCTAAGAGTGCCATGGGGTCAAAAGTCAAAAAATTAATAAATAAATAAATAAAATATTATTATTTTTCGTCAAAAAATAAAAGTGCTCAGAAAATTCTGAAAAATTCCAAATTGGCTTAAATTTAATTTTGAGAAACTTTCTCTTCTTTGACATCTCCAAAAATATTATTTATACTTATTTTAGAGCTATTTTCAGTTATAAAAATAGTTAAAATATTAATAAATTTGGGGTTTTGTTTTTTATTTTGGTTTAATCCTAAGTCATCCATTGATTCAACCCCTAGTATATACCTACCTCACCATCCCCTTTGAATAACCTCACCAACATTGGATGGGTGTAAGATTCTTGGAGTTAATTAATGAATAAACTAATGAATTATGTGGTTATATAATGTATTAACCATGTGGGTTGATGAGAGAAGAAAGCAATCCGATTTCGATCACTCTCACACTCTCACAACTCTTAAACACTTGTGAAAATTCGTAACTCTTCCTTCTCCTCTCTAAACAACTACCAAAACTTCATATTTGTGACATATTTACACCCCAAAACAACCACGCAAGGAGTATATAGCTTGAGGAAGTCTTGGAACTTATATTTTGGAGCTTAGAGTTGGAGTTTTTAGAGCATTTATTGGAGCAACCTTGATCCTTTTTTCTTAATTTTCATCCTCCATATTATCCAAGTAGGGTTCTTCTCTAAACTCTTTTTTTTAAAGCTTAAAATCATGTGTAGAAGTAAAGAAATTCATGCTAAAATGATGAAGTATTTTGCTTATTTTGCTTTGTTGAAAGTTATTATTCATGCTAGAAAGTAGTCTTGAAATTGAAATAATTATAATTGATGGTATTAAGTTTATGATGAATCGTTATGGCATGAAATGTTAAGAAAATAACTATGAGAAAAGACTACATAATTATGAGCATGTTAGTGGTTTTTTTTGGAGGATTTCTTAGGTTGAAATCCATAATACTTGTATAGAATGTTATAGTATTCAATGGGTTTACTAATTAAAATGCTTAAAAGTGAAATATATTATTTTCAACATGTTTTAAGAAATATAAAAATTTCAGCCCCTATTTTATAAGTTTCAGAAATAAAACTAAAGGCTTAAAAATGGGTATTCTAGTTATTTAGATGGAAATAAAGTCTATTTATGAAATCTAGAATTAATTATGAAAAAAAATGTTGAAAATCATCACAAATATACTTTGAGAAGTTATAAATTGGTTTTTGGTGAAATTAGTATGTTTAAACCCTTTTAAAAGGATGATATTTGCGTGAGACAAATAGTAGTGGCATTGTCGTAAATACATCGAATAGTATGCTATCAAGAAAACAATTGGCAATTAAATGTATTAATTGAGTTTGGTAATAGGAGATTAATGATATATTTTTGCTAAGAGAAAATAATGAGTTTCACGGAAATGATATTCGAAAACGGTGTTGCATTTATGGCCTCCTCGACCGAGTTTAATTGAAGAAATTAAAGACGTGATAAATAATAAAATGTGACACAAATATGAAATGAAAGAATGATGAACTCAAAAATGATGAGAATTATTAAATATGTGAAATATGATAGATGTGAAATATGTGGAAAATATAAGAAAGGATACTTGCATGATGCCAAGTATTAAGCAGGGCATGACCTCCCTAGTGGTGAAAGACCCCAAAGCCTGTACAGATGAGCATATGGATATAGGAGTCCGGCGGTGTGGAGCCCGTTAAATTCAAGGGATCTTGGTTAGAATCCAAGGAAAAGATTGATAAATCTTGTAAAAGGAAATTAAGGATGAGAATAATATTAAGTTAAAGGCACTTAAGTCAAAGAAATTATTAAGTACTACAGGCTAATTAAATAAATCTCTAGCACGAGATATGAAATGGCTTAAGTGTGAGTTCGGGCACCTAGCCCGGGTGCATTGCATATAGTTGCATTCAATTGCATAAATTGAATAAATTGTTTTCTTGAAATATTAAAAGATACTGTATATGTATAGTATTTTCATACAAAATTACTACTTAGTATCTCCCACCCTACTAGGCATTCCGCTCATACCTACTTTCCCTACCCCACAGGTACTTCAGGTAAGGACGCGAAATCTTGTATCATTAAGGTTCCCGAGAGTTCCGGTCGTTGTTAGAGCTCTGGTTACGGCTATCCCGTAGCGGCGATATTTGATATCTGAGATTTAACTTTGTATCAGTTGTACTATTTAAATTCGGACTTGAACTTGAAACTTTGGTTTGTAATAACAGAAGGCATTTTCTGTATTAATTATGTTTGAATGGTATTTTAAAATGAAGCTTCCACAAAATGATTAAATGTGATTTTTTTCAATTTAATGGAATTTAATTAATGTTGAATAATTGGATAATAAATGGTTTTTCTTCAATATGACAATTTTAGTAATCATTTTCTTAAATAAATTAAAAGTAATTTCCCCCTCCCCCTTGACCCTCGGACTTGGATGAGAGTTAAGTCCGAAATTTACTCTAAATCTGATTCGGGGCATCACAACAAATCATAATTCTAGCATGTGATTAATCATGGAGCATAGACTAGAAAAATGATAAACAAGCATACAATTAACATGATAATATAGCATTAAGTACCAAAGATAAAGTATGCAAACAACTAACACATTCAACCTTTAGATTTAGCAAGGGAGGTATCGAGTGAAAGTAAATGAGAATCAAAAACCTTATTTTGTAAAGCAACCAAGTCTGATCTCCTAACCCAAATTAATGAAGATTGACACTCTCGGGATTTTGGGATCTCAGCTACCTCGGTTACCTTACCTTTGGATTTTCTAGAAATTCTTTTAAGATCAAAACAAAACTTCTTAAGATGACCTTTTCGACCACAATGTGAGCAACTAAAGACTCGTCGAAAAGTAGTACCTAAGGATTGACCTCTAGAAGTGTTCCTAAGTGATTCTCTCAAAACATTGGTTTTGACTTTATTAGTGGAATTGTTACAAGAATCGAAACCTAAACCCCAAGTGTCAGTTTTGATTTGGACGGTACCTAAAATTTTATCTAATTTAGCGAACCTACATTCCAAATCAAATTTGACTTTACTAGAGTCTTTTAATTTATTCTCTAATTCTGAAATGTTAGACTCCAATAAAATATTTCGCTCTTCAAACGCGAGAAGCTCATTTTTCAATGATTCCATTAAACCCTTAAGGCTCTCTCTCTCGGCTTCTACAAATTCAAGGTTCTCTCGAAGATCTCTCTCTCATTTCCTAAGGTCATCAACTAAAGCAATCTCATCAACGACCTTGGCACGCTCTTTTAAACTAACTTCTAACTTCAAATTTGTTCTTTTTAATTTAATAGATTCTTCATATAATTCTCTAAATGCAAATTGAAGTTCACTCTCATCAACCTCTTCATCACTTTCACTCTCTCTCTCTTCTCCACTCTCACTACCATCATCTTTATGGGATTAACAAACAAAGGCCTTGAAAGAGTCATGTAAATGTATAACTTCATAGGAAGATTCATTATCGGTGCTCACATGACTTGCCATGAACGCGATAAAGTTGCGATCAATGGGGTAATCGGGTCCCTCTTCCTTTTCACTTTCATCACTAAGGGTGGTATTATAGGAAATTCGTTGTTTGACTTCTCTCCTTAGTTTAGTGGGGCACTCTCTCGCCCTATGTCCATAACCTTCACAACCATAGCACCTATTTGACTCGTCCCTATTAAGGTTTTCATTAAAAAAATTAGAGATCTTTTCGGCTTTGTCATGCTTAGAATTTTCAAATTTCTTAAAATCATTTTTAAATTTATCTTTATTAAATTTAAGAAAATTTTGAAATTTCCTAGCAAACATAGCCATGTCCTCCGAGTCACTATCACTCTCATTTACCACAACTTATTTTTTCAACTTTTGGGCTTCCAAAGCAATGCTCTTATCTATTTTCTTTTCATTTTTGGAGGGGAACCAATCTAGTTCATAGGTTTGCAAATCACCTACTAGTTCCTCAAGTTTGGTAGTGTGCAAGGTGGGTAAAGAATTTAAAACGGTCACTTTAGGAATAAATCTCTCGAGAAGGGACCTTAAAATATTCTTTACAACTCGGTCGTCGGGTATTTTCTCTCTCAAATTAAATGATGAATTAACTATATCGAAAAGTCTAGCATAAAATTCATCAAAGCTTTCATTTTCAAGTTTTGATGGTTTCAAATTGAGTGGTGAGGTTTTGGAGTTTCGAAGCCTTAACGACACTAGTTCCCTCGTGAGTGAGTTGTAATATATCCCAAGCTTCCTTAGCGGTTTCACACGTCATGATACGTCGGAATTCATCCGGTGTGACCGCGCTAAACAAAGCATTTAAACCTCAAAAATTAAAATTAGCAAGTTTAAATTCATTCTCACTCCATCTATCTACAGGCTTGGGGACACGCTAATTTTCTATCAAACATGTGGGTGGGGACCACTCATTAATAACTGACAACCAAACCCTCTCATCGATAGACTTTAGTGCCGATTTCATATGCGC
Source organism: Sambucus nigra (assembly GCA_949130495.1). Classification (NCBI taxonomy): domain Eukaryota; kingdom Viridiplantae; phylum Streptophyta; class Magnoliopsida; order Dipsacales; family Adoxaceae; genus Sambucus; species Sambucus nigra. Next base: position 594,868,529 of record OX422208.1, read on the forward strand.
TTTCCAATATGCGTAGATGGAACCATCGAAAATAGGAAATTTTGAAAATGAGTAAAATTCAATTTTAAAAAAAAACAATTTAAAAGGACCTTAACGCAATAAATTAACACTTCAGATCTGATACCACTTGATGGGAACGTAGGACCCCCAACTTTAAATTTTCACAAATATAATTTCCTTTTAAGTGAGTTGGTGAGATTTTAAGCGCATTAGTGAGATTTGAAGATTTCCTTTTAAGTTCATTGGTGAAATTTTTATCTGCTACCACTCTGATACCACACCCTGATGATGACGAAGAAAAGTTAGAGATTTGAAGATTTCAAGTTGAAGATTTTTGGAGAAATTTAAAAACTTACAATTTTAGTACCTTTGCAGTTTTGGGTTCATGGGAGGGTATAAGATTTGTATAGGACATTTGATTTGATAATTAATATGTTTTTAGTTTGTACCGACATAGACATAGGGGGAGATTTGTAAGGACATATTTTACATAGTCCGTTTTACATTTCAGTATGTCATATACCGCTACACCCGTCAAAGAAAGTTCAAGTTCATTCATGCATTAAGACGGATCCAAATATCAAAGTTCTTAAACAAAAAAGTCTCGTCAAGATATATTTTGGTAAGGCTATGTTTAAGTCCTTTAAGGTTTCATTTAAAGAGTTGGGATAATTTTTCTAAAATATTTTTAAACATCTGAGGCGTCTTTTTTCGTCAAATTAATTTTTCTAAGTCCTATAGGTAGAGTTTTAAAATAAACGTATTTTTCGCTTCGGTAGTTCAAACGACATGTGAATATCATTCAAATGATCGAAGAAAGTCATTCAAACGACGCTTCAAGAGATATTGCATCTCACACGATACCTCGCGAGAAGCCCGCTTGATGTTTACATCTAACGATAAGGTACTGTTTCATGTTTTAATACCTCGTTGGAAGGTCGTGTAATCCATGGATCGAACGACATCAGTTGTCATTTGAACGACATGGACTTCTCATTCAAGCGACTCCGTCAACTCATTTTTTATATAAGTACCTATTTTGTGATAACTCTTTCTTTAAGACTTTGGAGAAAATGAAACTCCAATCTGCAGAATTTTCAGTCTTCAATTTTAGAGGTTTTTAAATTTGTTTTTAAATTCACAAATCATCCCAATTGCTTTAGTGAAATGTTTTAGAACCCAAGATACAACTTAGTTGAAGTTTCTCTTGTAAAGACAAATTCTCTACTGCTGACTTAGTGGTTCTCGAGGGAATTACTGGATGACGACTGCGATCACTTGGGAATGCTTGAGGGTATTTCTGGCTGAAGATAGAGATGCGGTTCTTATGGTTTGCTACTGTTAATCCACTACTGATCTAGGTAGCGGAATATATGAGTGATCTATAAAATATTCATTGCAGTTTTTTGTAAGTGTTGTTACATTTATTGAAATAAAGGTTTTGCCCTTGGGGGGGATTTTTTCCTGAAATCTGTGTGTCAGAAATTTATGTTTATTTATGATGGCATGATTTATACACAGAGATGTATGTTTAGGGTTTAATTAAAATTGTATTTAATTGGTTTGATTTGGATTTTAAAAGTGGCATTTAATTTAATAAATGTTAATTTGGAAATTTGCAAATCCGTCAAAAAATTGATATCAAAGATTTTGAAACGATCTTACCTTTTAGAATGTATATGAGGCATGAAGATTCCATGACCTAAGTCCAGCAGTAGCCTCCATTAGCAATAATGGATGTTCATAGAAGTGGGTCTCGAAGGCCGAGAGTATTTAACCTGACCCATTGCGATGTGAGGTCCATATGAGTACGAGTCTGAGGTAAGATATAGGGGGCATGCTGATAAGTTGAGTCTAATCTAGATGAGATCACATTTATGTACATTAATAGCCTTAGGGGATTATCAAAGTTAGGATAACACATCTTTCCTATTCCCCTATTGAGGGGAGGCTACTGTGAATCTAACTATGATATCATCTTTCGTATTCATATATTTCAGAGCTCTTGTTAGCAACTTTGGCATGGATCAAGGCGACATTTTACTAAAGGACCTCAACAAGTCCTCTAATGTAAGGCATGAGATGAAGTAATCCACACAAATAGTGTCATTTAAGTCATCCACTTGCATATCTTTTTCGTTGAATCTTTTAGCGTACTCTCCGAGGGCTTTGCCAATTTTTTATTTGAAATGGAGGAGAGAGGTAATTACTTTCTAATCTTCTGAGATCCTATAAAGTGGATGAAAAAAGATTTTGATAACTTTGTGAAAGTTCAAATGATCCCTAGTTTGATCTTGGCATAGTAATGTCTAGTTGTCCCCCTTAGGGTAGTAGGGAAAGATCTACAAAGAACCTTATCTTGGTTATTTGGGAGAAGCATGAGGGATATTTAAGTCTCCAGATGATTGATGGGATCTTTGGACGCATCAAATGGCTCAATATTAGGCATATTTCCTCTTAGGTGGTAAGGGTATATTGTTGGACTTCGTTAGAGAATGGATGAAACTTCTTTTAGAGAGAAATATCTATGGTGTTTGGAGTCTTCATCTTATACTAATTGAGGAAATTCCCCAGTCTATCTTACATCTTCTTAATTTTAATGTCCCAAGGCCTAACCACCATGAATCCTCCATGTGATTGATCTCCAGAGAATGACAATTGAACCCTAATTGGGATACGAGTCACTAATATTTGTGAGACTCAAGCCACATCTTCTTAATTATTTAGCCAGTACTAATACACTTTGATTTCGCTGTCTCCTCTACCATAGGTAGTAAAAGGTGCCTTCAGAGAACATCATTGAGTTAGCTATTGATCTCCTTCTGTCGAGCATCCATTTCTATTATATAACAATCTAACTTTGTGCTGGTAGTCATACCAGTAAGAGAAAAGTTGAGAATGATTGTTTACAATGAGGAACAATGATTCCCATAGTCAGCACCAAACTGGTGGGCATTGAAATCGTTTGAGACCTCAAGCCCAATAGAGGCTCCCTATAATACCTTAAACTGATTAGTAGGAACATATGTTAGAGTGAAAGATAAGGATATATAGTGGTTCACCTCTGATAAGGATCATATGTCCACTGTTAAAAGTTGTTGCTTTATATATTAGATTATAAATGAGATTATTACAATCAAGGAACCTTTTGGACTTTGGCGGCTAAGAAGGTCTAAGGTGTTTACGGTCTTTGTAACTTGTCAAATGGTCACTAGGACGTAACTTATCCTTATCCAAGGATTCCTTCTCTTGGTTTAGGACTAAACATAGAATACATTATGTATGATGTGACACCCCGACTAATTCAATACCGGATAGCTACTCCTTTATTAAATTAATACAAAATGCCAAGTTGGTTCAGTTCATAGCATCACTGTCGAAAATGTTTTATCAATTACTAGCCCCCTAATATTTAAAAAGTGAGTTGTCAATTTTAATTAAATCCGATTAACATGCAATAATTAAATTATGAAATGATAACATAACCACCACAACATAATGACAATGGAATAACCATAAAATAGTAATGAGTCCGGAGGGATACGCCTCACAACAATCCAAATACAGGAATAAACAAATACTAAGTCTGCATCACTAAATTAATTACAACCCAAAAATCTGATATAACTGGATAAATAAAGTGTCTAAAAGAAATGGGGCGACATGCCCAACAGATGAGGAAAATCTAGTAACATACAGTCAAGATCGAAAGTGGAGGCTTCTACTGTCAAAGTCCTGTAACTTCCACGACAGCTACAGTCCGTCACCTTAATGGAACTCCTATGCATGGTGTCCTTATGGCTGGGCACCTAAAAGGTTTTTACAAAAATATATTTGAAAGCAAACGGATCAGAGCCCGATTGTGGAAAACAGTTTAAAATATAGCAAGTGTTTTAATGACATAAAACAATGAATGCAAATTACATGTTAGGACGTGCTCTCACATGACATACTCACCTCTCGACTATCTGTGCACTCCTAACATATCCGTAATTGAATCTACTTATGCTCGTACCTAACTGGTTCAATATAAAATCTAACGTTACTATACGATTTACGATTTAATTCCCGACATCTTATTTTAAACAGAGTGTTTTGCTCTTTTACACAGTTTCACATATTAGTACTACTAATCACTAGAGATCTTCCATTTTATCTTTTACAAAACGTTGATATTATAGATACTCACATTTATACATTACAACTCATTTCAAATAACAGTATATTATTCTCAACATAAATATACAATACTAGCACCCCGAGACTAAGCTGCGGTGCACACATACTCTGCTATCCAATCCCGATACATCACGTACATAAGGACCACGCATTTCGAATCTCTCAAGAATCGTTCTCAAATAACAACAATCACACAAAATGGAGGCGAACATAGTTCACATGATATGGGTCACGCACATACATACGCTCCCATGATCAGCATACTTATTAACTTCTCAATAAGTCCATCTCTGACCTATGTCCTCGAGGTACCAATCCAAATACCCCCGTAGGCACACAAAGATTAGATGGCCCTAATCGAACGCATACCTCCCGTGATAACAAGTATGCTAGGTATGTTTTACACATAAAACCACATATACTAAGCATTCGCACATCTTAGATATCTCGAATTATTAATATAAGTACTTCTCCTTCTTATACCGTCATTTAAAGTTACATGATTACAAGTCTCCGATTTGTATATTAACATTGTCAACCCTTCTCACATCGTAATTAGGTATTCGTTTCCTATTCCACAAATGTCATCCAGATTACTATAAGGTTATAATTTCTACTCCTCAACGTACTCCAATTCTCACAATTATACCCACTAGTCAATAAGGGAAGGTTAATTCTCAATTATTTAAACCTACGGGACATTTGAAATAAAATCAGTCCAAAAAGGCCATTCTGACAACTCGTTAGAAGTCTCGTTCGAACGAGTTCGTTCGAATGAAAGGCTTCGAACGCACTACCAACTCGTTAGAAGGGATACTGTCATCTCGTTAGAAGCTCGTTCGAACGAGGTCGTTCGAACGACCTGGGCAGGTCTTTAAACGAGATGGCAGACTGCGCCCAGAATTTTCCCAAATTCGATTTTCTTCAAAATTCTCTTCTCTAAATCCCTACTAATATCATCCCAATTAAGTTTTAACGTTTTTAAACTACTCTAAGTCCTCCTAGGTCACTCTTTAACATATATTTGGGGTAAATGCTTCCTAAATTAACATGTAATCATCATAATTTCCAAACCTTGTCCCAAACCCTATAAATATAAACCTAGAATTTTAATGTCTACAAGTACTCCTTATAAATCCGTTTTCAAATCATCAAAAGATATATTTTGGATCTAAAATTCATCCATAACCATTCTACATGCAATCCCTATCCAAGATTATGAATTATATCTCCAATTTCATGGGTTTTCATCAAACTTTCAATATAAGACATATATTCAATTCTAAGCATGGAGGAAACATTCGCTTGAAATTATGTAATTAAAACACTTGCCTTAGATGTTCTGATTTGATGTTGAAGGATGAAGGTTGATTCTCCTCTTTCTCTCTAGAGATTTCTCCCAAAGATGGTGATGGCGGCTAGGGGTTTCTTTTGGAACCTCTTAGGACTCTCCCTTTAACTCCCGTAGCCCACTACTTGATAAATGCTGATAATGGACTTAATGGGTTCATTACTAATATAAAATTAACCTCTAAAATTCTTGGGTTTTAATTCCCCTATTTTTAAAATTACCAAAATACCCTTCTAGGTTGCCGGTATGGCCCAAAAATGCACCGGGACCCAAACTAAACCCCCGGCTAGTGTTTTCTGACTATTTCGACCTTTCCAGACACGTTGGCGCACTCAAAATGACCATTTAGTTGATAAAAATATAATTCACTTTTTAATTCCAATAATTACATTCCTGACGCGACGGACACGTGCGTCCCAATTAAATTTTCAAATTGTCGTATTTCTGTCTCGCGATAATTTTAACATTTTCAATACACGAAATTTTCAATTTTAACATCATAATCAAATACCAACTCACATCTCACTAGTATTTGTACCCAGAATAATTCCCAATTAATTCTCATTTAATTTAATTAATCCCTTAAATAAAAATCAATAAAATTACGGGGTATTACATATGAGAGGTTGGAAGGGATCCGAGCCTTATCCTATATTCTTCTAACATTAGGTTAGCAGTAGTTATAGTAACAAACACTAAAAATACAATGTCTTCATATATAAGTTGAACATTATTTACTTCATATGTATTTAATTATCTCAAATGATCCTTAACCGTTCATAAGTCTTCCATGTATAAGCATTCCCATTGACAACTATAGTAAAAAGGTGGAGTGTTCATGAAAGGCTTGCAATATATGTATGGTAGTTTATGGCGTCATTTAATAAATATGGGAGAATTCAATACTAGTGGGAGTGAGGGGTGGCGATAGGTAGAATAGTGTATGTACCTTTTACCTACCTACTGGAGAAGCTATAAAAAAATTATTGGATGTCTGAGGGATCCTGGAGTGGGTGTGGTTCTTTTGAGATGGCCTAGTATGTTTTTATGATGTGCCATGAGGGTTCCATCATGTATGAGGGACTACAAAACCATCATAGACACCACATTCTAGGACCCCCCCCCCCCCCCAAGTCTCTCCTTAGGTCCCTCGCACCACCCCCATTCAACACAAACTTTAGGTCATGCTCCGAGTATGGATTTAGAGGCCATCGGGCTCTCCCGAGCCCCGTTTGACTCTGGTTAACTTAATCGATAGAACGAAAGCTCAATGAATCTTTGAAGGTCTCTAAATCTTTCTAGATAATCAATAAAAGCATTATCGTAAGTCTGAGGGATCCTGGAATGGTTGTGGTTATTCTGTGATGGTCTAGTATATATGTTTTTGTGATGTTCCACGAGGGTTCCATAATGTAAGAGGGACTACAAAATCATTGTGGAAACCACATTCTTATATCCCCCCAAGTCTCTCCTTAGATCCCTAGCACCTCCCCAGGCAACACAAACCTTGGGTCGTACTCTGAGTATCGATCTAGAGGCCATCGGGTGCTCTCGAGCCCCATTTGACTCCGATAAACTTCATCGTCAGAGAAAAATCTCAATGAATATTCAAAGGGATCTTAATCCCCTTTCCAATTATCCTCCCCGTGCACGAATCGAACTAATGGTTCTAACGAACGGACCATTTTACTACCGAAAACTTATCAAAAGGCCACCAGGCGTTCCTAGGCCCCGATTTGACCCTAATCAACATCATTGTCAGGGAAAAATATAAATAGATCCTCAAAATGCACTTAAACCCCTTTCAAACGGTTCACCCAGTGTGCAAAACCTCATAATCAATTGGATAAAAGATCTGTTTTCCCCAAAAACTGATCTGGAGGCCACAGGGTGCTCTCGGGCCCATTTGACCAAAGTCAACTCTTCAACCTGAATGAGATGGAATGAATTTTAGAAGGGAACTAAAAACCATTTTCCAATAGTCCACTCCATTCACGAATCAACCTAATGTACGGATGAACGATCCATTATACTCTGAAAGGTCACTGGGAACTTTCGAACCCCGTTTGACCAAAGTCAACTAACCAAACCGAGCGAATATGTTTGCAACAGCTAAGTACCTTGCACAACCTTTCCAACTGGCATCCTTGTGTGCAATTTGGACTTACGGTTCAACGACGATCTCCTCATAAAGGACCGACGAACATTTTTTAGCCCTGTTTGACCTAAAGTCAACTCTCGGACCCAGAAGTGGCCTAAAGTATTATTAAAAATCTTTGAATTACCTTTCTAATCGTATGCCCTGTGCACGATTTGGGTTTAAAGATTGCTTTTTACGACCATTTTTTTGAAAAATATGCATGAGATTGCCAATTAGTAGGACCATTTCCCTGCCTATCACTAGTGTGCCTTGGGTTACCTGTCGATAGGCAGGGCAAGGACTATGCCAATAAGTAGCCCCCCCCCCCCCCCCCCCCCCACACCCCACCCTATATAAGGAGAGCATGAGCTCATTTTGAAAGGCACCCCAAATCCATTAATATTAGTGATCTCAGTAACATTCTTCTGCAATCAGTAAGGTTTTCTTATGTGAAATTCCTTTCCACCTTTCATTCCCATCATTCTCATAACCAATTAAGAAAAAACCTCATTCTCTCTCATCCAACATTCATCCCAACTTACAAGAAAGCTCATCAAGGATCAAGGTCAAGATTCAAGTCTCTAAGAAGGTCCAAACATCTTTCTCTCTTTAAATTTCTTTAATTTCACATTAGTTACATAAATTCCTCATTTAGCTTTTATTTCAGATCATACACATTAATATATCATCTTTTATTAGTTATAATGCACATAATTTGTTTTCTATATAAAAATCGTAAAACAAAGAAAAAGAGGGTTACACTTATAAATTTCTACGGGATTCTTCATCACATTTTCACAAAACTAAAAATATTTTGTATACACCCACACATATAAAACTCTCGTTTGAATATATGGGATAAACCCCACCCTCGAGACTCAAGTCCTATTTTTCTTTTTTCACATATTCATCATTTTTCGTATTCCATCCATATACTATTCAAATATATCATACTTGTGATGCATACTTGCGTCTTATCTAGCCATATATTAACGTTTCATCATAACGATCAATATCTCGATAACTGCACAAATCATATTTTTCTAATTATTATTTTGGAAACATACCTATGAATGACCTCACTCCATCATTTCCTTGATGCGAGTCGAGCAATTCCGATCTCCACTTATATATACACACACACAAACTTCATGGAGAAATTAAGAAAAATAGTAACATAAACCCATGAAAGCTCGAAAGGGTGGGATGGGGGACTAATAACTTCCCATTTCATAACTTAACCCCCGAACCTCAGAACTATTAGTTTCACAAGTATCGGTTTGTCTTTGATGCCGCTCTCTCGAGGCGGCGACATGTTCTTTTACATGTATTGTGCAAAATAGGCTGGTGACCCTATCTCTTTACATCACCCCAAAACCGATGACAGTCGAAGCACCCCCCCCCCCCCCCCAACATGTATCGAGGGGTACAGGACCCTTATCTCTCTCTCTTTTCCCCCGAAAGCAATCGGAGAGGGGGAAGATCTTGGGATGGCCAAACCCATCAGAGGTCATTTATTTCTATGAGAAGATGTGTCAGATTGATCTGAGACTTAAATCTAGTTATTCTGAGGTCTATGAGATAGAACTTTGAGGTCTGGTGGAACAAATGAGTGTCTTATAATAGTAAAGATGTTATTAAGACACTTGAATCTGTTGTGGGTCCCTTTACAAGTTGTCCATTGTTTTTGTGGGCCAACATGGGTCTAGCAGAGGTCTTTGATAGGCCTTGGGACCTCTACCCTTACACGAGGGAGGGTAAGAAGTTGTGAACTCTTTAAATTTCTGAGTACTTACATTTGGTATCATCATATGATACTATTGCTAAGTTATCTACTCAATTGCATTCAAATTTATTGCCTGTCTTTCAGGACTCAAGGAAAGTTGTATTCCACCATGAGTTCAGTGTCTTTTCTCTGTGAAGACTTCAGTCATACTGTCGAAACTCAAATGAAGATTGTTTGGGACGACTTTCCCACTACACCAAAATGGGCGAATGGTGACCAGTTCAAGCGTGACCAATTTTGTGGGTCGCGACCCAAGTTCGTGAAAAATCTGGGATCGTGGAAGATGGTCGCGGACTTAGGCAGTGACCCACACCATGATGGGAAAAAAATGGTCGCAGACAAAGTTCGTGACCCACACCGCGACAAAAAAAGGGGAAAAATGGTCGCGGCCCAAGTCCGTAACCCATACCGCAACCATTATTTCGATTTTTTTCGTCTCGGTGTGGGTCACAGACTTTGGCCACGACCATTTTTCGTCACGATTAGGGGGCATGGACTTTGGCCGCAACCATTTTTAAGCGAGACGAAAAAAATAAAAATGGTCATGGACAAAGTCCATGATCATATTTAACTATAATAAAAAAAATGAGATTTTTTTGGGTCCAATCCTAAAATTGGGGGTCCCATGATTGTGCGACCGGTTGCTATGTGTAACTTTGGACATGCACGAGGTGTTACAAATATTTATTAATAGCAAAACAATAAAAAAAATCACAAATTGCTAATCAAGAACGTTGTTAATAAACTAATATACATACAAACTTAAAAATATTATAAGTCTTCATAATTCACATACCAAAAGAAATTGGGAAGAATTTCCCCTGTTTTCTGGACATTCCAAACCCTATTAACATAAAACCTGCTTATTATAAAACCCGCACGGCCATACAATTTAACAATCAAATTATAAAAGACCGCACTTCCATAAAACTAAACAATAAAACTATAAAACCCCTCACGTCTGTAACATATAAAAAATATAATTCTGAATGTCAACAACATTATATAAATAGTCTTCATGTTGTAAACCATTTCCTTCTTCATATGTTTCACGTGCAAAAAAGCAAACGATACAATGCTATCCTCCAAAATATAGGATACAAAACAAAATGATATCAGTAACCAAGTAGTTTTAAAAAAATTGTATTCAAGCTGAAAATTTTCGTATACGAGTTATAATTATCATCATATCAGTTCCTATGAGTTACTTTTGTCCCGTATGAGATGTCGGTGCCTCTCACGGGGTTGGGGGTTGTTTTGGGGTTTCCCCCTCAAGCGCCATGTTTTTAAGCCTAAGTTTAGACATTTTCAAATTATTATCGTACTCTCAAATCGGGAGTCCGGTGACCACGCGGTCGGTGCCTACGAGTTACATTGGTCCCGTGCAAGGTGTCGGTACCCCTTATGGGCCGTTTGGGGGCTATTTTTGGGTTTCCCCCTTTAGCGCCATATTTTTAATCCAAAGTCTATATATTTTCAAATTATCATTGTATTCTCAAACTGTAAGTTCAGCGACCACACATCAGTTCCTACAAGTTATATTGGTCCCGTGTGAGGTGTCGGTGCCCCTTACGGGGCCGTTTGGGGGATGTTTAGGGGTTTCCCCCTCTAGTGCCATGTGTTTAAGCCAAAGTCAAGATATTTTCAAATTATTATCATATTCTCATATCAATAGTTCCATGAGCACGCGGACAGTCCCTACGAGTTACATTGGTCCCGTACGAGGTGTCGGTGCCTCTCACAGGGCCGTTCGGGGGCTATTTCAGGGTTTTGGCCTCTAACGCCATGTTTTTAAGCCTAAGTCCTGAACTTTTCAAATTATCCTTGAATTCTCAAATCAGGAGTCCCGTGATCACGCGGTCAATTCCTACGAGTTACATTATCCCGTGCGAGGTGTTGGTGCCTCTCACGGGGCCGTTCGGGGGCTATTTCGGTTTTCGTCATTTAACGCCATATTTTGAAGCCTAAGTCCTGATATTTTCAAATTATTGTCGTATTCTCAAACCAAGAGTTTCGTGATCGCGCGGTCAGTTCGTACGAGTTACATTGGTCCCGTGGGAGGTATTGGTGCCCCTTACGAGGCCGTTTGGGGGTTATATATGGGTTTCCCTCTGTAGCACCATGTTTTTAAGCCAAAATATAGATATTTTAAAATTATCATTGTATTCTTAAACCCCCCCCCCCCCCCTTACGGGGAAATTTGGGGGATGTTTCGGGGTTCCTCATCTAGCGCCATGTTTTTAAGCCAAAGTCTAGATATTTTCAAATTATCGACATATTCTCAAATTGGGAGTACGGTGAGCACGCCATCAGTTCCTACGAGTTAAATTGATCCCGTGCAAGGTGTCGGTGCCTCTCACGGGGCTGCTTTGGGTTTTCGCCTTCTAAAGCCATGTTTTTAAGCCTAAGTCCTGATATTCTCAAATTATCCTTGTATTCTTAAATTGGGGGTCCGGTTATCGTGCATTAGTTCCTACGATTTACATTGGTCCCGTGCGAGGTGCTGCTGCCTCTCACGGGGCCGTTCAGGGGCTATTTTGGATTTTCACCCTCTAACGCCATGTTTTTAAGCCTAAGTCCTCATATTTGTAAATTATCCTTATATTCTCAAACCAGGAGTCTCATGATCACACTGTCTATTCGTACGAGTTACATTGGTCCTGTGCGAGGTGTTGGTGCCTCTCACGAGGCTATACGGGTGCTATTTTGGGTTTTCTCCCTCTCACGGGGTCGTTTAGGTGTTGTTTCCATACCTATAAATATGAGTAACCTCTATATGGCACGCACTAATAAAAGAGTTATGTGTGCGGTCTAATTGCAACCTCTCCCACTCCTGTTGATAGTGTTTATCACCGTGCCTCGTTTTTCCCGATAAAAGTATACGAGGGCATGAATACGAGTCCTACAATTAAGGTCTCTAATTAATTAATAACTATTAATTCAAACATATGACGTATAAGGGTATATTAGTTTTATTAAGGTTTTGATTAATCACTACCCTTCTCCTAACCCCTTGCATTTTGGATCTCATCGATGTGAAATCCCAATAACAACCAACCGTAATTGTTTGTAACATGCTTTGCTAGGGATTATTATGAAAGAGTTTAAAACTATATATATTATCAATTCAATAAATCCAACATAGTATCCAACAACCAAACCAACAATATCTCATTATAGTAATGTGCACACGTTTCTACGACTCCTATGTAAAAAAATCCATTTAATTATATTTTGTTAAAAAAAATCACGATAAGCATATAACCCCCAATATAATATGATGACATGCATATAACCCACAACAAGGTGAAAGTAAAAAAATTTTACTTATTAAAAATCCATTAAATTATATTTTGTCAAAAAAATATAATGTCTAGGGTTTTGAATAATATTTTTTCAAAAAAATACACGCACATACAATGTAGGTTACTAAACCCTAATTATTTTTTATATAAATCTATACATACACACACATATAATCTATACATACATACACATAAAATCTAGGGTTTATTGACATCAAAAATAATTTATTTGTTCATAGTTGCACACATAAACACACATGTACACATAAATCTATGCATACGCACACATATAAACATAAATATATACCTACACATAAAGATACACACACATATACACACATACACACACACACACACAAACATAAATCTAAACATACACGCACAAAAATTAGTGCTTTAGATAGAAATGAGGAATCAAAATGAAATCGATATGTAAACTATGAAATTGAAATGAAATCGCACCTTGTTGTGAAATCGCCAGAAATCGCACCAGCCTTTAAAACTGAAATCGTTCGACAAAAATGAGGATCAACAGGTCTTTTTTTTAGGTTTTGAACCTGGTCATGGCCTAGAGCCGTGACCCACATGCGCGACCATTTTTCTATCACAAGCACTGCTGGAATAAAGGATGGTCACGGCCCATATCTGTGACCCACGCCAAGAAATGGCCACAACCCCCAGCCATGACCCAATATGTGTATGTTTTTATCATAATCATTCCTATTGTCAGGGTCAAAGTCCGTGACCAAGCTTGGAGGGAATTTTGGAGCAAATTTGATGCCAAGTTCATCACACCCTGGTCATGATCCAAGCTCGTGACCCACAATGATCAAGGATTTGGTCTGTGACCACTTACAGAGCATCCATGACTCAGTGTGGTAATAAATTTGGTCACGCCAAAAATTGAGCTAGTCACGGCCATTCGCAGGATTTGGTGTAGTGTCCGGATGCTCATACAAGTGTTATGGACATATGTTACATGAAGACATTGAAGAAGAAGTTATGTAATTTGTTTGTTTTGGGGATTTGGATGTTTATTTAATAGCTTTGTATTTGATTGCTATTATCTATGTCTCTTGTAATCCTTATAACTCTTAATTTTGGTGATATGCATATTATGTTTTAACATAACTCTATAGTATATATTTTTATAATATATTTTACCTCTCCATGTGTAGTTATCTTGACTGCTCTTAGGTATATTATTCTTATATGATTATTCTCCATTCGCTTGTATAATTTGTACGTTTTACTCTCTCAAAATTCTTAGTTTACTTTATCTCATTATATATTTTGTTATTTCCTTTGTCTCTTTTCGTGACAAAAAGGGGGAGAAGTTTTTAGATACGGGTATAACTTTCAAAGCATGTTAGGTTACTTAGAGTGTTTGTTGCTATATCATGTTTATAGAGAAGAATTACATATTTGAGAGGGAGTTATTTTTAAATAAATATGATGATCACATGTTCTTATTGGTATATTCAAATGGTCATATTTATCATCTTTTTCTTGCCTCTTTATTCCAAATTGGAATTTTGATGAATTTTATAGCGTGTGGCCGGAAAGTATTTTTAGCAAAATGATCTTTTGATCTTTGATTATGGTTGAGTATCGTGCTACATTGGTACTTACAACAAATGTAATTTTTTATTTTTTATTTTCCCTTATACATTAGAGTCTTAAAATGGCATATTTCCTTTATTTCCTTATAAGTTCCATTTTATGTTTTGCCTCGTAATTCGATACAGGGGGAGATTGTAAGAGTACATGTATACTCAAAGTGACCCATACAATTAGATTGTTTAGATTCCTTGTAAAAACATTTTTTGAGTCTTTTTCCCCGATGTTCTCGGAAAGCTTCGTCAATTTCAACTTTGATCGTGCATGCCAAACCTCAAGTACACCACTTAGGAAAGGTACACTGATTTAGAGGACTTAGATTCACCCCCATATTGAATATTAACCTTTTTTTTTATAAATTGTCAAATACAATATGCAAATACACTCTTCGTATAGAAAAACTATTTTCTTATAAATCACATCTTTTTCTATGTATTTTAAGTATGGGTGTTCTAAGTGGAAAAGAAACATGCATAGATTATTTTTCAAATTTTTTTAATGGAAAACGGAAAAAATCCCTAGACATAGCGCCACCTACTTACCGCAGCCTCACCGCAATGAAATATTTCTTCGTTGCAGTGAACAAGCCTTCATTGGGACTTAGTCCTTTGTGGAAAAACCTACCTCTTTACATAACCTTGCTCGTTTCATGTTCACAACAACTATGTTTTTTTCCACTGCAACAAAGCCGACAACGAAGTAGCTATAAAGTGCGCACAAAGAATTTTTTTAGTATCTCTCAAAGATCTCATTTAAAAGCGTTTCAAGGACAATATTTTATCTATGCCAGACGTAAACTTGACTACTTGAGACCATGAGTGTGTGACACCTAACCTACAAGCCTCATAAATGTTACCTCACCATTGGAGGTATAACTATGTGCTAAACAGCCTTCCAATCTATATTTGAGAGAATATTTTTCCCTCATCATCTTTGTTCTTCAAGCAACAACTTTTGAGCTTTCTCTTAGAGAAAAATTTAAAGAAAATTTATATACTCATTATTTTTGTTCAATTTCTTTAACTAAAAATTTAGTTCATGATTATGTATTTTGTCAACTAGGGCTTGAAAAATATTTTATGAGATTTAGAGCACCATTACACTTGTATACACTAACCTAACCCTTAGGATTCCCTCACATATCCTAGGTATAGATTTTTGTAGTTGCTTTCCAACCTTGAAATAAAAAGTTTCTTCAACTTCAAAGAATATTTTTTCTATCCAAGAGGATTGGAATACATTGGTCGTAGATCAAAATCAGTGGCGGTTGTGTAGACTTCTTAAGCATTCAGCGTTTTTTCGAAAGATATTGTGTGAAGGAGTGTCTAGTGAAATTTGTGTAAGTGCCTCAGTTTTTTGTGGAACTCTATCATATTAGATTTGTCGTTCATTTTATCGAGAGATTTTTCTCAATAGTAGGTTTTCCCTCATACATCCGATCATGAAATATATCTTTACTTTTCGAGATTTTTATAATCATTATCTTATATTGAAGAAAATATAATTTGGATTATAAACTTACTAAAATATTTTATTATAGCATTGACTTCAGGATTGTTTTACCATTTTGTAAAAACAAACTAATCTTCATTTTTTTTAAATCAATTGAATTAATTTTTATTTGGGTAGTTACCATCAAGAGGCACAATCTCAATCTCCGTTAATATATTTCTCCTCATTTGGATCATCAACAAGATCCACAAAGGTATTGTGATTCGAAATCCCATGTTCATGGTTCAAACCTAGTTCATGTTTTCACTTTCCAATTCATGATTAATCTAAGTTTTGGGCCTAAAAATCTTTTCAAAAATCCAAATCTTGAACAAGTGACATGTGTATTATGATTATTGGTAATACTCCCAATATCTCTAGGTAGTGTAATATAGATATCAAGTTGTATTTCATCAGGTTTGGGTGGTCAAGTAGTACTAGTAATATTAGGCTCCTTTTTATAGTGTATCACTAGCTTACTCTTGGGCTCGTGGTTTATTAAATAGCTCTCTTGCACGAATTGGGAGTTGATGCAATCAATGACCTTCTTATTCTTAGGAATATCATATTGATTATGCTTATAACTTTTGGGACAACCAACAATGAGACATACTTTTGTCCCTAATTTCAAATTCCTTTGCAGCACTAGTGTCGGGCACTCCCAAATACGAACATGTCCTAGAATGATCTTGCTCCAATTCCAATGTTCAATGAGAGTTGAAGAGACGGATTTAAATGGAACTAAATTCAAAATATAGATAAGCGTATCTAATGTAAAAATCCCAATAGGAATGTTGCAGTCATAAATAACAAACCATAGACCTTATCATATCTAAAAGAGTCTTATTCCTTCATTTTTATACACCATTCTAAAGTGAAATATCTTGTCTAGACAGACTAGATACAATCCCCAACTCCGATAAGGGATTCTTTAACTCTCCCAAGAGATATATGCACCCACGATCATGTCTTATGGTTTAGATTAGTTTACCTCACGTATGCTTCACCTTAATCTTATACACTTGGAACTAATAAAAGTCTTAGGACTTGATGTATAAGGTAAACACATCCATACCTTGAGTAATCATCAATAAAATTGATGAAGCACTCATAACCGCCTCTCGACCGGAGAGTCATGAGACCATACAAATCGAAATGAACCATTTTCAACACATTTTTTATTCTTAAGCTTTTGGACTTGAACGGGCCCCTTGAAAATTTTACCTTTTAAGAAAGATTCAAGATTAGAAGTGTGAATACTTCAATTGAACACAATTGCCCATTTTAAATCAGGCTTGAAATTCCTTTTAGACTTAAATAACCTAAGATTAAGTGCCGAAATTGTGTTTAGTTTAACTAAGAATGAAGCTTCCTCTTTGATGATTTGTCAATTATTTCTAATCATGTAAGTCTTTAGCAGCATTGGTGAGACACTCCCTGTAACGTATAAATTATTTCTAATGAGCCAAAATAGATAACAAAAATTATAATTATGGAAAAAAAATATTTTGTTTATTAAAAGAATGGAATATTTGTTCAAAACCAATTTAGAACTGAAACCAAATTTTCTTCTAAAACCAATTACATTAAATATTTTACCTACATTATCCTTATGTCTTCACCATAATTTAAAAGATAACCAACTGCTAATATTGTTGTCTTATACCTATTGTCCATTGTTTGGAACATCGATCTTTTAAGTAGTTCCTCAATTACTTGAAACCTCTATTGCAGTCCTAATTTATTGTTCCCAAGAATACACACCAGGTGCTTGTAGACCAGATAATAAATCATGCATTTACTTATAAAGACAAAAATCATTAATGTGTTTTTTTCCTTATGTATCCATATAAAATGAACATCTTTGTTATCAATGATCTAACTACTTGTAGTGAAAACACCTTCCTTTCCATTACTATCGAGGAATATGAACTTACTTAACACCAAACCATTACACCTGAAACTTATCCTTCTGCTATTATCTCCCTTTTAAGAAATAAGTAAATCTCTTCTCAATAAATAAACCACCACTTGGCCTCCAATGAGGCTCACTACCAGAGTATAAAATGGATTCGAGCTTCCCACCATATCTAATCAAGTGAATCCCTTGTTAAACCAGTGATGAAAATTATTTAAAAACCTAATTTTTTATTGAGCATCATCAACAAACATCGGTATTAATAAATTCTCATCAATCAGTTGTTTAAAATTAAAATGTATACAGAACTTCCTCAGGGGGGGTCATATTCAACATTTAATTAGAAATAATTATCTTAAATTTTAAAAAATCAATGATTCGGTGATCAATTCCTTCCTATGGAAAGAAAAGCCAAATACTAACACGGGGAATCAATCACATCACAATTTTAAGACATTGATGGGAATATCGGGTTAAATAAGTTTATAATCTCCTTTACTTAGAATAATGTCCAATTACAGTTTCAGTTATTAAACTGTATTTCAATTAAAAAAAATTACTTAAATACTAAAACCAATGAGTGAAAGTTGAATTAATTTTTTGAAATCTTATAATCATCATTGAAAAAATTAATTTTCCATTAAATCTGAAAGAATTCTATTTGATTAAATTTTAATTTTCAATCCCTTCACCTACAATAAAAAACTAATCATGTCGAGCATCCTAGTTACCTTGTGAAGTTAGATTTCTGGATGGGAGCTTAGATCACTCCCCTCCCCCTGAACTACACAAATAATCATGTTTCAATTATGTTATCTGGATAGTCCAGAAATCTTCTATCCTACATAAATGAATAGCTGACAACCTTTGAAATCTAATGATAGTGACTCTCATTGGAAGGATGTCATTAGTTGTGTGTATACTATTAGTTTGTTCATTGTTATTAAATCCCCTTGTGTAGAACATTCTCAAAGGGAAGGCCGATATTACTCACATTTAATTTCAAGGAACAACCACTTAATATTCTAAAGAAAAGCAAATTTCGTGATTTAAAACCATCCGAGGGGGGACTAGATCAAGCTGGCACGAGAAAGTAATCACACCACATTCTTAAAAGACTAATGGAGACCACAGGGTTTTTGTTGAAATCCCTCTCCCGCTTATGATTTTAGATTTGAGGGTATTTTGAAAAATTATTCATTCAATTCTAAATACCTTAATTAAATCCTTGGTAATTCCAAATTTACTTGTAAATATTAAATTTCCTGATCTCACTATTTTAATTTTACAAAAAATAAAATCATTTTTAAATTAAAATAACACGTAGAGATCAAATCTAATTTATACCTTTAAATTAATTACCTAATTAAATAAAATTTATAAAATAATAAATAAAATGGATTTTCCAAAAAAACATGATCAAGGTCGGTCAAAATAAACAATCCATGTTGTCTATAATAATGTGGGATCCTAATTAAGAAATCAATTAGCACATGATAACTATCAACATGAGTGAGATGGTAAGAACATAATAAATGGAACAATATGAAATGATGATTCAAATTGGAATCCAATTCCCATTTCTACAATCGTCTATGCTTTCTCTTGAAGTAGAACTCTATAGGATAAAAACATCCCACTCTATGAAGATTTTCTTTTGAACAGGAATCTTATTTGAAGTAGATTTATTTATATAGTGTAGTTCTTCGCATATTGAACCTCTGTAAATACTCATTATTATCTTGGGATAAATCTTTACGAAGATCCGTTGCATAAACTGGTGAAAATACCAACAACGAACAAAATTGCACAACCTGCCCAAGGCTGGATAGATTTGACTTGGGTCTGAGTCGATATGTGGCCTTTCCAAATCGATTTGATGGGGGTTCGTGTCAATCATGGTTTGTAGCCATCCAAATTTGTCTCGCGTTTGCAAAACACATGCAAAACCTTCCTAACTTGTTCAAAACTTCACCTAACTCTATGAAACTTTGTTGAAGCCCATAACCTATGTTAATGAAGGATTATAATTAGTAAAGACTATTACAGTCCCTCACAGTCTCGTCTAGATACACCTATTAATGTAATAATTAAACACAACCTAATTATTACAATAAAATCGAATCTATGAAGAAAATAACTAAGGATAGACCACCGTAGGATCCATTCATACAAAACAACATTTATGCGACCATGATGGAAGGGATATAAACATTAGAACCGTATAAAATCATGTTAGTACAAATCAACATATAAATGTGTATTTTCCTACAACATGAAAATAGGGTTTTCATAATGGACAATATGGATCTTTCTAAAATATGATGAATCTATAATAGGGGTTCAAATACCAATTGATGGGGATTGACATGAATGTGTAAAAAATTCATCCCTGAAACTTTAATTAATCATGCATTAGAAAGTAAAAGCAATAGCTAGGTTTAAATCAAGAACCTAGGGTTTCAAATCACGATACATTTGGGGATTTTGTAAGTGATCGAAATGAGGAAAAATAAGTTGATGAAGATGATGATTTTTTATACCTCGCAAGGTCTTCAAAAACCTTGTTAGTTACCATTGAAAGCTTCAGGTCTCCTAGTATATGATCCACCCAAAGTAAGTTTTGTATGTGGTCACTCCCAGAGATGAAGACTTGGTAAAATATGAGAGAAATCAGTTTCTCTTTCCTCATGCCTTCACAAAAACATGAATAGTGTTTTTCCTCTTCTTTGCTAACCCTCAGTAAAGTATTTACACCTTAAACCCAAATTATACACCAATATATATATTATAAGTATGAGATATGTGCTTAGGTTAAACCGGGTTTCTGGAGAGTTTGTGCCTACTACTGGGGTAATGGACTATATTACGGATGCAAGACTAAATAATTAAATTAGATTCCAAATATATATTAAGAAATCGCAAATTAAAACCTCATAATTTATTTCCTTTATTTATTTAATCACCATTAATTTCACTAAAATCACGATTGCACTCCATTTAATTATCTCAAAATCACTTGAAATAAAGAGGTCTTTATTTTGAAAATTTATTATGGTACACAATATGATCCCCTAACTATACAATACTCGCTTAGTCAAATCAATTCATCGCGAATTGATTTTATCTAACTTCCTATTTATTCCTTGATTCTCAAACTTAACTTATTTGATACTCTACCGAATATAAATCCACTAGTTAGGTTTACTGGTGGAATCAAAACTTAAAATCCTATTAAGAGGTATCACGATCCAAGATCTTTCTATAGTGTGGATTCCTCCGAGTTATGATCACAAGCTTACTTACATAATGATTTCCATACTTGTTTTAATATATTAATCCAGTCTAAAATTGAATGGCACCCATAACAATCAAAGCAACAATTATGTAGGCACTCCAATACTCATAACCCTCGGGATTAAGAACCTATGTACACATTACAAGCATATGATATTTTGCAAGTCTAATCTAATCAACACTTTGATTTTAGTCTCACCCATGTTCCTGTTCAATACACTTCTCTTCCCTCCCTCAAGACTTTCTTTCTTCTTATTTTTCAATCATCCTTAATTTCATCCCCTTTTATATCAATAGGGAGATATGAGCAAGACAACTCTGCTCTGGAAATAAAAGAAGCTAGCAGGTACTTTTTTTGCTTGATCGGAACTCATGAGGAAAACTGCCTTTTTTCGCCCCTCACGTAGTGCATCATATGAGTAGATCTTCACTAAAATTCAGTTCTAATAGTGGATTGATATCACCCCTCACTCTGCCATGAATATACCGCTCATAATCGTCTTTAAACTATCAGATAAGTTCTCGAACCATCATACGGGTACCCATAGTTTGAGATGAGCTACTAGGATTGCACTAGCAGCTATACCGATAGAATGTCAACTTTATATCTAGTCTATGAGCTATTAAATTGTACTAGAATTGGAATTTTGATCTCCCCCGATCAGGTCGAACCCAACTCAACATATTCCCTACTAAGTCCCGATATGGTATACACTATATTTCACCATAAATATAAGTCTTTCATAAACATAATTCTTATTTCACATGTAAGGACATTTTTGTCCATTATCAATTTGTATGTCGTACGCCGTTACACCGTTGAAGAAACTCAAGATCGCGCCTACGTCAACGGATCCGAATATCAAAGCGTCTTCAACATCATAGCCTCTGCGAGAATGAACTTGGTAAAGTTTTGTTTTTAAGTTCCTTAAAGTTCATACTTAGTATTGGGAAATGTTTATAAAATGTTTTTTGTAAAAATAAGAAGTAAGTTTTTTCAAGCAAAATGAGGCTTTTAAAAGTTTTTATTTTTCTGGGAAAACCGGACCGATCCGCTTGCTGCAGATCCAGTAAACCCCGAACCGAAAGCGAACCGAAGAAGCCATTTTTTAAAAGAACCGATCCGCCTACCCAGACCGATCCGCCTCAGACCCGGGCCGGTCCGCCTGGGATAAATTCGGCCAGATCTGTTTGAGATTTTTTAGGCTCAAAGTTTTCTTATTTAAGCTAACTTCGGGGAGTTGTTTTCCAAGACTTTTCAAGACGATTTTCAGAGTCCTAAATACTCTAAGTCTTCACCTTTTTGAGTCCCAAGACTCTTTTTGATTCACACACAAAAATCCCAATTACTTTTGTGAATCTTTTGGAACCCTAGAACACAATTTTGTTATTGTTCAACCCTTGTGGAGAAGTCGTCTCTCTTCTTCATTGCTGACCACCTGGAGTTCCTGCGGGAGATTCCAGCCGACACTGTTTCTAGCCGTTGCTTTGAAGGTTTACCGAAGACACCGTGCGTTACACTTGTGGGCGATTATCAGGTTGTATGTAAGTCAATGGTCTTGTAAATTCTTTAAAGTTCTAGAAATAAAAGGTTTTTCCCTTCGGGGATTTTTCCTTAACTTTGTGTCGCATGCTTTATATTTGATGGGTTGATTTAGATGCATGTTTAAGGGTTGATTTTATTTGGTTTAAAAGTAGACGTTAATTAAATAAGGGTTCTTGGAAACTTACGAATTTAGTTTAAATCAATTATCACACACCGAACCTATTCGGGTTCTCATCACAATGAACTGACAAGATTTCATTGAAATTAAATGCCATACACGATTTTAAGAATAAAATCCCATCAGTTCCAGGACATACAAGAAGCACAATTTGTAGGTGATATTGCATTATGTCTGACAACAAAGTTGTTGGTGGTGATAGAAGAGGTAAGGTTTTATTAACAAGTGGATATCATCATGTTGTGGATGAGACATTTTTATAGTTCAAATATTGTAATTTTGGCTAAAACTATAAACGGTCTTGATGATTGGAAGGCAAACTCTAATGCTTTCTTGAAAGGTGGCCTATTTCTATTGCACATGTGGTTTTTTAGAGTATCTATCTAGTCATGATAATGGTCACTTCTTCATGTGTGTTCTTATAAACCATGGGTTTGACCCGATCGACGTTTAGACTAATATGTTATTTATGCCTGGATATATTGATATTTGCTGGTTTGTACTTTCATGGAGAAACTTATTGAATTTTTACAACTATTATTGTGTTTGATTTTTCGATCTATGAAGGACCTTATTTTATTTCCCTTAGCGATTATTGTGTCATGTAGGCTGGGAGAAAATCATGACTCCGCCAATAGGTAAATTCTTTCCCATTGAGTATTTAAGAGAGGCTCCATGTATATCTTTGGGTAGTTTGTGGCAATGGCGAAGGCCTGCACAGTGCCCGGATGGTTCAACTGGCGAAACAGTATTCATATCCAATGATTTTTTACGATGGATATAGGAAGACACGCAGGAAAAGTTTTGTGAATATGATATGAGTATGAGGTGTTTATTGAGTGTACGAGTTATAGAAGATTATATGATTGTCAAGTAAAAGTTTCTTAGGACCTATAGGCTGGTAGAGAGGGAAAGGCCTGCTTTTAGTCAATAGATGTCTTGGGACCATATGATTATGAAATTGGTGGAGGTGATGATGGTAGGACTAGTTAATTAAATGTGATCAATAATTTGGTGTAGCTAGGATAATATTAGTGCAATTTTAGTTTTCAAGATGTGTTATTGTCTAGGTTTGTTGTGTGTTTGTGTATGCTTGGTTCATGATAAAATTGTAATATAGGAGCAAGTTGTACGATCTGTTGGGTTTGGGTAAGAGAGTGTTTGTATCTTTTAATGGAATAGATTCTAATATAGTAGCATTTCCATTGTCCCTAGGAATGTTCAAGCCTAAAATGAAAATGATCATGAGAACCAACTCCATGCATGAATGATTTATGTGAAGCACATTGTCTTGTTTTATGCAAAAGAGAAATTTCTAAAGGTTATAGGTTCGTAATATGGCAAAGGGTGCTACATAAGAAAACCAACTATTTTTAAAATATTCTCAAATTTAAGTTCAATTGAACAAGTTACCCAAATTAAACTTAGCACCGATTAAACAATTGATGTGTTAAACAGATTAACCGATTTTATCTTAACATAAATATGCATCTAGGTGAGTGAAGGAAAAAATATGTAAATCAATCACAACACCCAATGTACGAAGAAAACCCGAATGGGAAAAATCTCGGATGACCTAGCCATACTAATTCACTATGATAAGGAATTAAAAAAGTCGACAGATGACTTATGCAATGACTCGACGCCCTGGAAGGCCTTAGCGCGTCTTTGATCTTCAACCTATCCTCCACAATGACATATAGGATTTTACCCGTGCAGCTACCATAATGTGTGAGTCTATACATGCCTCGATATCTACCGAACAAGCTCAGAAACCATCACACATGGAGTACACCTTATATAAACAAATCAGACACGGAATCCACCGCATGAAACGATTCTAAACAAGATGAATATAATAAACCAAAGTTCCCACAAAACTAGATCTTAAAGCATAACTATGATGAAACTTGGATCTAAAACTGTTTGGGTGTAAAAAAGGTTGGGTTTGAAAAATTTGACCATATAAACTCGAGAGATTTTTCAAAGAGT
The DNA here is from genome assembly GCA_949130495.1 of Sambucus nigra. Lineage (NCBI taxonomy): Eukaryota > Viridiplantae > Streptophyta > Magnoliopsida > Dipsacales > Adoxaceae > Sambucus > Sambucus nigra. Next base: position 594,893,332 of record OX422208.1, read on the forward strand.
TTGGGAACTCAAAATATAAGTTAACGCCTCAAGAAAAACTATTCCTCCGCACTCCTATTTATAGGAGGTTTTCTGATTTCGAGATAAGGATGAAAAACAATTGAAAAATCTCTAAATAAATTATTTTCTCATTGGCTTAATTGAATGAGGTACATCCCGTTTGACTGAAGCCACCTTTTTCATTCGAACACGCTTCTGACAAAGCATTTAATGAGTATCTAGTGGAGGAAAAAAAAATTGTTCGATAAGCTCGTTGGAACGTTGTTCTAATGAGTTAATGTAACTCGTTATAATGACATGAAAGTTGTTCTATCGACCACGCAAAAATATAATTTTTTTTTCTAAAAATATTTAAAAAGGATAAAATCATTTTTATAAAAATCTAACACCTAATTAATAAATATCCAAGGATAAAAAATATATACTCATTCATACCTAAGAGATCCCTGGAATTTGAAGACGAAATGTGGCACAAAACACAGGACGATGATGTAGATCTTCTAACTTTACTGCTATGTCTTGAATCAACACATCTTAGACTTGAAAGGTAAACACACTCAAGTACTAATCTATGACTCAAAAGTTTTTTCCAAACACGATATAAGCTAAAATATATATAAATTAACTATATCGAAAGTTTATCCTTACAAATCTCCCCCCTTTGGCTATTCCAAGACAAAACACAAAATAAAAACCTATGGGTAGTCAAGCTCATTTAAAAGAATCAATCTTAACCCCAAAAAGGAAAAAGTACAAACTTGACAGACGTATACTCTGAGTAGCTTTGCTCTTGTGTAAATTTTGTCACATCATTGCAAACCTGCACACTTAAAACACACCTTCAAATGGAAAGAGAATATATATAACAATATAAAGTGCATAAGAATAAACCCACCCCATTTGTCTAATAATCTCTACCTAAGTTAGGATGTCTCCCCCTAAGGAAAAATTCCCCTGGGGCTATAATGATTGATATACTATTTCTCCTCCTTTTTGTTCAGGAATAGACAAAGATAAATAAGCATAATAAGGCCATATATCCCTAATATAACCAAAACTCCCTCTAAATAAAATATGGATAGGCAATGGAAAAACAATCATATCATGCGGTGGTGTAAGTTATAACATGCAACAACAAAAAACATGTCAACACAAGCACAAATAATCCAAACAATGATCAATTAATAATAATTTTCATGCAATAAATGATACAACTTGAATGCACATGAAAGAAAAGGTAACCAATTGAAACAAAACAACAAAATATATCAAGGAGATCATATAACATACAATTTGAAACCATTTGAAACTCAGATGAAACATATGACATGTATGTATTAAATGCAGATGCAAAGACTCAAAACAAAATGATACCATATATAAACATGAAAAATATACCAAAGACACACAGTCATATATATATATATATATATATATATATATATATAGGTATAAACACCACAAGATACACTAAGCATAATAAGTTTTACACACTAGCATAGTATCGTTGTATTTAAAAAATATGTTGTACGAAGTGAAGGGATGAACTAGAAACAAGCGAATTACAATCCAATCACTCAAAAATATCAAAGGATTTCTATTTTATTGCATTAACTTTATCAAACAAAAATTAAGCTTCATAGTGACAGATAAGGTGAAATCATAAATGAAAAAATAAGCACAATGCGCACTAGCTTAGAAAATATTGATGATTCTTAAATCAATAACGTCAAACATGAATTAAATAGGACTCATTGTGCAAACCCATTGATCTTATACTTATAACATCCTCAAAAATATAGATATATTATTTTTCTTCATCAATTTGAAGATGTCAATTTAATAAAGAATTAGTGAAACAAAATTTGGCCTTGACAAAATTTTCCCTTTTTTTGCCTCTTAAGTTTTTAGGCTCTTGCCAACGATTACCTTTCACGCAAGGAAGATTTCTCCTTTCATAGCATTTTTTTCGTGTACACTTATATTTTTAATAAAATAGCAAACTAATGGGCAATGGTTCTTACAATCATAAATCCCTTAATCAAATATATATGTATAATTATAAGATTGTTAGGAGAACATCTCACTTATCCCTTGTATCATATGAAGTTAAAAACTAAAAGAGTTCGTCCATATGTGTGCGGAGGCATATGCAAAATGAATCCATTAAGCAAGTCATTTTAAAACTACTCCATGAAATCATGATTAAGAACAATCTAAACATTGAAAATTATAATAAAATATCTTCGACGCATGGATATATGGAATGAAGTGGATTCAAACACACTGATATGCCACACAAAATATGTAAAACTAAAATACACAAACAAAATCTTTTTGAGTTTCTACACATTTTTTAAAGACACCACGTGAAAATAAAACTCAAAAGACAAATAAAAATCTTTTACATATTTCAATAAAACTTAATTAATAAAAAATTAAAATACAAAAGGGAAAACATCATACAACTAACAAGAATATATAACATAAAGCATAAAAGCCACGGTATGAAATCATGAGAACACAATCAACCATTAGATTTAGCATGGGAAGTATCATGTGCAAGCATTCAAGAATCAACAAGTCTAACATTACATAGGTATGATGTGATGCTCCTGGGTTTTGAGAATCACCGTGAATCTAGTCTTAGACTATCTAGGACTAATTTTAAGATCAAATAAAAATGCCTAAGGTGACCTTTCCTAACGCAAAGTGTGCATGCACGAGGAATGCTACCCTTAGATTAACCTTTTCTAACATTTTAATGGTTGTGTCTCTTAAATTCATGGTCTTAGCTTTAGTAACGGAAGTATTTGGATCATCGAAGCCAATCCTACAATTGTCATCTTTGATTTGAATGGTGCCTAACATCTTATCCAAATTTTTTGACCTAGACTCCAAATCAAATTTGATATTACTCGATTCTTTCAACATATCTTCTAACTCCACAATCTTAATCTCGAGCAAATGATGAGACTTATCAAAAACTAGGGAATCCTTTTTTAAAATCTCCATTAATCCATAATGGTTATCTCGCTCCCCCTAATTAAATGTGAGATTCTACTTACGAGTCTTTTCACATGCCCTAAGTTCCTCAATCAAAATACTCTCATCATTACCTACAGCGCGCTATTTTGACCTAGCTTCCAACTTCAAGTTTTTCTTTTTCCACTTCACCGTTTTCTCATGCAACTCTCAGAAGGCAACTTGAAATTCACTATCCTCTTCCTCTTTATTATCTTCTTATTATTCTTCTTCGCCACTTTCTCCACCATCACTCACTTGGGAATAAAAAACAATGGCCTCAAAATTTTCGTACTCAGATCTTCATCGAAAGATTTTTCATCAAGGCTCACATGACTAGCCATGAACATGGTGTAATTGCGCTCAATGGGGGAATCGGATTCCTCTTTTGGATCAATATCACTAAATATGGCATTGTACACCTTCAATTCTGTGCTATCTTTTTTTAGTCTAGTGGGACACTTAGTTGCCCTATGGCCATAACCCTTAAACCTAAAGCATCTATTAGACTCATCCCTCCTACAATTATCATTACAATTTTTAGAGAATTTATAGCCTTATTATACTTGGTTTTCTAAACTTCTTTTCATCTTTCAATTTTTTTTCAAACTTGAGAATTTTTTTAAACTTCTTTGCAAACACGGACATATCATCAGAATTGATATCAGACTTATCATCTGAAACAAGTGTGTGCTCATTTCGGGCTTTCAAAGAAATTCTTTTATCTCTCTTCATTTTTTTATAAGAAAATATGTCGAGCTCATAAGTTTGAAGATCACCTATAAGGTCTTCGAGTTTCGTAGAGTCTAAAGTACTCAAGGACTTCATAACTATCACTTTGGAATTAAATCTTTCACATAAGGACCTTAATATTTTCTTCACTACAAGAGTTTTAGGTATTCTCTCTACCAAGTTAAAAGATGAGTTCACAATATCTGATAGTCTAGAATAAAACTCACGAAGGTTTCACTATCCTCCATGCTAATGGTTTCAACTGAGTAGTGACGTTTTGGAGTTTGGAAGCCTTAACAATGCTAGTACCCTCACGAGTGAGTTGTAGTATGAATCGATACTCTTTATACGTTTCACATGTTATAATATGGCGGAACTCCTCCGGTGTGATCGCACAAAACAAAATATTCAGGCCACGTGAATTATAGTTGTACAGTTTATTCTCATCCTCACTCCAGGTTTCAACGCATTTGGGAATTCTATAATTACCTACTAAGGATGCGGATGGGAACCAACCCTTAACTACCAATTATCACACCTGATCATCTACCAACTTAAGTACTGATTTCATATGCATTTTCTAATACGCGTAGTTAGACCCATCAAACAAAAGTGGTTTTGATAACGATTGACCCTCCATATAAGAACTGCTAGAATTCATGCATGAATGCATATCTAACATAATAACTTAGAGATACTTCTAAAATACCAATTTGAAAGTGATATAGGTTATAGCGTTATGATATGACAAAGGGTGAAAAACAAGCAAACTAACTATTTTTAAAATATTCTCAATTTAAAGTTCAATTGAGCAAGTTACCCGCACTAAACTTTGCATTGATTAGCAATTGTTCTATCAAACAGATTAACCAATTTTATCTTAACCTAAACATGCATCTAGATGAGTGTAGGACAAAATAAGTAAATCAACTGCAACACCCAATGTACGAGAAAAATCCAAATGGAAAAAACCTCGGATGTCCCAGCCACACAAATTTACTACGATAAGGAATTACAAAAGTCTACAGATAACTTACACAATGATTCAAAGCCCTAAAAAATCTTGATACGTCTTCGATCTTCAACATCTCCTCCATAATAATACGAAGGATTCCACCGGTGCAACTGCCACAATGTGTGAGTCACACATGCCTCGATATCCACTGAATAGGCTTAGCAACCGTCACACATGAAGTCCATCATATGTAAACAAACTAGGTCTGGGATGCACTACACAAAATAATTATCAACAAGATGAACATAATAAAACCAAGGCGAGTACAAAACTAGATCTTAAACCATATATATGGTGAAACTTGGATCTAAAAATATTTGGGTGTAAACAAGGTTTTTGTTCGAAAAACTTTCATAAAAAACGGTCATATAAACTCGAAGAGCTTTTTGGAAGAGTTTGAGGACTCAAAACATAAGTTAAAGCCTAAAAAACGTTATTTTTCCGCATTTCTATTTATATGAGGTTTTTCGATTTCGAGATAAGGACGAAAAAACAATTGAAAAATCTCGAAGTAAAATTCTTGCTTGCTGGCTCGTTTAAACGAGGTACATCTTGTTCCAACAAATCCACCTTTTTCATTAGAAGACGCTTCTAACAAAACATCCAACGAGATGCCAGTGAAGGAAAAAACACTTGTTTGATAAGATCGTAACTCGTTTGAACAACATCAAGGTCGTTCTAATAACCACGTAAAAAATAAATATTTTTCTAAAAAATATTTAAAAGGATAAAATCATTTTTATAAAAACCTAACACCCAAATAATTAAAATATCGAAGGATAAAAAATATATATGCATTCATGCCTGAGAGATCCTTAAAATCTGAAGATGAAATGTGGCACAAACACGGCACAATGATGTAGATCTTATAACTTGGTCGTTATGTCTTTAATCAATATGTCATAGGCTTGAAAGGTAAAAACATTCAAGTGCTAACCTATGACTCAAATTGTTTTTCCAAATATGGAATAAGCCAAAATACATACGAATGATCTCTACCGAAATTTTTTCCTTTCAAAAAGGCTGACAGCTCAAGACGGCTTGTTCATTACATAGCTAGTAAATTTGATAAACTCCCTATAGAAGTTTCAAAGTCGAAAGCTACCTCTCCAGATGTAGTGAGTTTCCAGTGAACTATCTTTAGTTTCTATATATGTACTTTATCTGTCAATTTCATTTATGTGGAGGATTGTTGAAAGTTAGGTATTGAATATATAATATGGATCACTTTTAGGCCTAAAAAGGTGAGACCCACACATCATTTTGAGCGGGGTCACATACTAACACATTCTTCACCGCAAAAAAAAATAATGTGGTATATTCATAAGTTTCAAATCATTAAGATGTAAATAAGAAAATTGACCTCAAAGTTATCCATTTAAAGTGGGTAAAGTAGTGTGTGGATGGGTGAAATGGGTGTGCTTTCCATATAAAATTTAAAAAGAATGTGAGTATATATATACACGTAAAATGACTTAAGTAATTGGTGTCCTAGGGGTATACCAACTTTTTGGAGGTAAGTTAACTTACATGATGCATGGTTTGAGACTTGGGCCAAAATCCCACTTGCGTGTGTTGTCGCCACCTAGCCCGGGTTCAAGGTCCGTGGGTCGTGGACAAATCTTTTGGACTAAATTATTTTTAATTTTCTTCCGAGTGTTTTCTAATAAAATGGATTTATCTCTAATGATTATTTCAGAATCAAATGGCCTTCATTTTCCTAACATGTTGCATTGTTCCAACCCGGCCCTTAAGGGGGAAATTTTATACTCTGTTTGTAACCATTTTGACATTTTTTTCCTATTTAAGGTTGTGCCTCTTCATAATTTTAATGGTTATATTTGTACATTGAAGTTTGTGGTTATAGCAGGCATATATATATATATATATATAATGGGACTTGCAAATCCAAAATGATTATAAATTCACTTAACATGAGATATCTAAAAGTAAGAGGTTAATTAAATAAACAAAAAACTAACCTCATGATTTTTTTATAGTATATCCCTGTTGAATAATAGATACATAAAAAACAAAAACAACAAAAATATAAATAAATCACATGTATCTTTAGTTTCATATTTGCATATTTGTTTCATATTTGCATACTCTTATTACAAATAGTGACCTTGACAACTTCTTTAGGTAACAATTAAATAATGCATAAAATTTAATAGTTTACACTATAATTTGCAACTAAATAATGCATAAAATTTATAAGGTTCTTTTAGTGACATCATAAATTCAAATAAAATGATACATGCTACAGTTGGACAATCCATGAATATAATTAGATGCAAAAATAAGAAATAGGAGAGAAACATAAACAAATAAAGGGGAAAAGAAGCAGCAAAAAGCTATTCCAACAGCATGAGACAATGATAGTTCGATTACTTTGGAAATTGGTCCCTTAAATTCACTACCCTTACAAACTAAATAGTTAACAGAACAAACTAATTATTTTACTTTTTTTAAAAGGAGAGTAAAAACTTAGAACAAAATAAAATATGATAAACATTTATGCCCATCTCCTTTTCTTTTCTTCGTTTTTTCCAAGTTCTCTTGCAATTTCTTTTTCCTTGTGGATTTTCTAATTTAGTGAACACATATGCGTCCCATAAGCTAATGAGGATATTAAAATTTTTTGAAAAATAGCTCACACGTAATTATATCATCCATACGTGTCGATGATCTCCCAAACCCTAAGACACAGATGAGGTTAAAATGGGTTCCTTCTTAATCCCAACCCTTTAGCTCATTTCAGCAAACTCATTGAATACTCTTGTGAAGATGATGTAAGGAAATTAATAATTAATCTTTGGGTTACTTAATAGTTTTAATTCCATCCCTGAAATATGGTCATTAGTATTTCGATTTTTAATTTGAATATGTTATTTTCTAACAAAATGGTTCATATTCCAAAAATAAATGGATATTAAAAGGAGTTAAAATTCCAATTAAATATCTACCTTGATGGATGGTTGTGATTAATTGACCTTTGAAATTTAAGCCCTCTCTCCACCTATAAATAGATGCCTTACTTCCATCTAAAAGGCATCCACTAGATACACATATAAATGTTTATAGGCAAGGAGAGAGAATCCAAAATTCTCAGTTGAAGGACTGTTAAGGTGGTCGGACCAGCGGCAATCGGCGACGACAAACAGTGACATCACATCCATGACGACAAAAGGAGGTATCCCTCTTTTCACATACCTATTAGGTGATTATCATGATGTTCACGATCTTAGGGTTCATAATAAATGATTTACATATGAGTGTATTGTGAAATATGTGAAGACTTGTTGGGTAGTAATGCCTCAAATTCGTTGCATCTTCCTAAGAGAAACAATTTTTCTTAAGGATTTTATCAAGAGAATAAAGACAATCTTGCTATTATTTCCATTTTATCCTCTGTGAAAATTTTTTGATGGCCTACATCATTCCGATTAGCGCTAGCAGACTCATCAGAACAGATCTTCACCATAAGTTCGTTCGAGATAGACAGAATGACTGAACATATTTTACCATTAACTACACATTTCTGAAAGCAATAATCGTGCCATTGTTCATACTTACGGTAGTGCCCAAAAACCCCACAAAGGTTCTCTATCTCTTACTCTTATGAATAATTATTAATCAAAATAATGAAGACCCCGATCGCCAAATTAGGAATAAAGATCCAAATTGAGGAATCGCGAAATGAGGAATAAAGATTCAAATTGAGGAAAAGTTTGGGCTTTTAATCATTAGGAGTAGATGGGTGTTTGTGAAGATTGTGTTTTATAGCAGCGAATATCTAGTTGTCACAATATCAAACTTTGTTGAGTGTGTGGGTGAGGGGTAGGGATCGCAACGGGTCGGGTATGGGGCGGGTTTGTCAAAACCCAATCCCGCCCCACGGGAAAAAAATGATTAACCTGCCCCGCCCCTCCTCGCCCTTCGACACGCGATGGGTTAAGATTTTAGGTCCCGAACCCGTTTAAGTATAACCTCCTCAAACTCGCCCTCGCTTCGCATGAATTAAACGGCTCAGAAACTGCCCTGCCCCGCCCCGTGGGTTAAGACCCAAAAATTTTAATTTATTTAAAAAAAATGATTTTATTATATAATAAATAAAATAGTGACTTTATAAGCAAATAAAATGTATCGATGAAGACTAATGCTTCAACATCAATCTCTAAGTCTACGACTTTAACATCAACTTAAAAGTCTCAAATTAATTAAAATGTCTCAAATAACACAATTCAAAATGTCAAACTTACAAGCCTCAAACAAATATCAACTATTACAAAATAAGTCCCAAATAATATCAACTACCACAAAATAAGTTTCAGACAACTCAAGTCTCGAACAACATCAACTATTACAAAATAAGTCCCCAATATATGAATTATTATACAAAAGTATCAAATAGCCCGACTATCATCATTTTTCAATCTCCTCATCATCATCTACTAAACTTGGAAAAAAAGGACCAATTTTTAAAACATATTTAGAAAAGTAACAAATCATAAGTAGAATTTAAAACACGAATTTAAAATAGATTTTTTCATAATAGATTTTTTACTTGCATTACCTCTTCAATAAACTTTCATGGTATCGGACTCCTCATCACAAATTATAGGCTTCGAATCCGCGATAAAAGCATTATCTATAAAAAGTATAAAAAATAAATATTTAATTAAGGAAAAAATCTTATATATTATTAAAAAAAAATATTTCAAATAATTAATACCTTGAATATCGTTCCGAATGAGTCGAGATAAGAAGAATAGAGTCTTCAAGTATCTTATGATATAAGATATATATCGGTAGAGAAAACCATGAAAACATTAGCAAAATGTAAAGGAAAAGGAATACCTTCCATCATCACGCTCAGATTAAACATAGAATCCTTCCAACACGCTCAGATTGAACTCATATACATATTCCAAACTAAATTAGGAAAAGACAGTAACTATAACCTACAACTTGTAAGACTGGTATTTATCTTTTTCAAATAGGAATAAATATCTGTTATATATTGGTCGATAAACCATATGTGAATTGAAAAAAATGAACAACGTATAATGAATCAACTGATAAACAATGTGTGAAACTAAAAAAACCCGAACCAAGAGATCTGTGAACGAACAACGAACCAACGTACCAACTAAATGAACCAACTAGCGCAGATGTGAATCTATCATAAATTAAAAAAAAATCTCTAATAAAGGTGGAGTATAGAAGTTGTATAGTTTTTTGTTAGACTTTTGGTTTTCTCCGTTTAGTGATAAAAGGTAAATTCATTTGTTAATAATTCAGTTAAGTTTTAAGTGCATTAATTGTAATTAAAACCTCTAATACTATTGTATTAGAGGTGTATATATATATATATATATATATATATATATATATATATATATATATATATATATATATATATATATATATATATATATATATATATATATATTTATTATCGTTTACATACCGAAACTCGTAAGGCTTTTCATAATAGATATTAGTAGTCAAAGTCTGCATAAAAGAAAGTTTTTCACATAAACGTTGTGTAACCCCCATTTTATCACGTAAAGGCTGACCAAACACAATACGTCGAAGATGGGGCTTGTCGATCAATTAATACCATTCTCAGCATAATGTAATATAAATATTATTATTTTAAAAAGGCTGATGCTTTAAACTTTATGAATATCTCACTGATAATAATTAAACTCAAATCAACACCAGCTAAATTATAAGTCTAACAACAAATAAAAATCACAACTCCAGCATAATGTAAGTAAATAAATGAATTTCGGGCTTATGCCCTTATAAATATTTCCAAATAAAATAACTAAGACTAGAAAAGCACCTAAACTAGAGTGACTAAATTTGGAAAGTTGCTAAGCATGAGAGATCGCAAGGCTGGTACAACAACAGTCCTACTATCCCTATCTAGAAGTAACCTGGGGGGAAATATTTAAATTTGGGTTAGAGCTCGAGGTATTCAAGAATTAACTTATTTAATTTATGATGAAACAGTACAGTCGATGCAAAATAAATATTCCCCCTTCGTCACTCACATGCGCTTAACACCTCACCCCTCATCTAAGTGTGATATAATTCACATCCCAATAAATCCCAAATGATAGTTATGACAACGTCTTAAATTAATCATAATGGCTAAATGATTTAAGTGTACCGACTACATTTAATTATCAATACCCACAATATCCCAGTCTCATAATTTTCACATAAATCTCATAAACATCTATTATGCATTAAAGAATCACAATTGTCATTTACGTCCACATTCTTAAACATTTCAGTTTATCTCATGTAAAGTCTGAGTAATTATATATATGTCCTTTATATATATATGACTCATAAGGACATCTACCGTTGGTGTCTAATTCGTGCTCTATCGGAAGGTCCGGAGGAATCCCTTATCCTAAGAGAACATAAAAAAATACACACAAGCTGGGGGGGGGGGGGGGTCCCTATGCAGGACACCTTTACACAACCCATAAACAGTGGTGACATAGGAACGGTCATCGTCCACACCTACCTCTCGTAGATGGAGCCTCCATGTATTACCTATATGACCTATACATCGTCAAGCCCACATGTGCCAATATGTGGTACCCGGTCAGAACACGCAAACCACCGAGCCGATAGAACAGTCCACTGGTATGTCCACACAAATACATAATAATACATATTATTATCCCATATGATATGTATAGGTAATTACTCTATAATTACCATAAAAATCCAAATAAAACCCACAATATTTCATTTGTTAATAATTTACCACTTAATAAATCATTAACTTTAATCCATAAAATAATTACCTTTAACTAATTAGTCACTTGTAATTATTATTAATTAAAATAACCGTACTCCATTAATTAATTAACCCACAAAAAAATTCATTTCCTTATTCATCTTTGTTACTGTCCATTAGCTAAATGAGATTTAAAGATTTTCTAAACACGGGCGGAAGCAAAAAGGGATGAAAAGTCAAAAAGTCCACCATGTCGCTCGAACGATCGTGAGTCTCATTTGCGCGACATGTCACGTTGCTCAAACAACCCGCGACGTCATTTGAGCGACCTCGTGCCTTCTTATCCACTCCATTTCTCCATTTACAGTTCTTCCAGTTCAACATCTCCAACCCAGAAAACAGTGTGTGAAAACCCAAAAAATCAACAATGGGCAATGTATATCTAAATCCAAAATCTTTCATTTCTTAGGACTTTTAACGAGGGAAGTGCCCTTAAATTCTAAATACTTTATTTCATGAGGCAATCACCGTGATATTTCAACCAAAATTCAGTTCATAAATTTATGATGAGATCTTTTACATCAATAAATCAAATACCTCTAAATCATTATCAAAATCTTAAGGAATCTATCATTAATTTTCAAATTTACAATACATAAATTTTTGGGACATTTTCAACATAAAAATCAGTCATCTATGTGTATTGTTCATTATCAAATCAAATATAGTCAACCTAAATCCCATAAATTTAATGGGGTCATTACATGAATCAAGAAATATATTGGAAAGTATAAATTAAGCAAGAGAATTCTTGCCTTAAGATTCGTTGATGAAAACCTCTTGGAAGCCCCTTGATTTTCCCTTTGTTCTTGCCCCTTTTCTCCTATGTTTGGCATTTCTCCTTTCCTCTCCCATAATTGTTGTTTTAGGTTTTCTTTAATGATAGTGGGGGAGTGGTTCACCCCCTTAAACTCTTAATAGGTGGCTAATCTCGAGTTGGGCCTAAAACCCAACTTTTTTACCCTCAAATGGACCCGAACCCATGTCCCAACTAGCCCAAAAAATCCCCAACTCATATACCAATGACATGGGACCATTTCTAAATATTTAAAACACCAAATTGAGCCTCTAACGCTCCCCAAAATGCATCCCAATTATTTTTATTTTACTTAGATATTTTTATTATGTTCCAATGACACGCCCCGGTAAATTTACTTTTGTGTGGTTATTTTTCACTCGCAAGCCCATTATGTCCAATTGAGTTTTTTATTTATAAAATCATGAATAAATTTTAATTTAAATTAAAACTTTTACTCGCTTAAATTTTAAATCCTCCCAATTTAATTTATTCTCAGAATAAATCTGAAATCATTAAATTCATTTATGTCGTAATATTTTATTCTTAAAATTACGAGGTATTACACTCTCCTCCCCTTATAACATAATTTCGTCCTCAAAATTTGCTAAAGCCCAATCTTATGTTTTAAATCACGTTATTAACCCAAGTTTTTCACCCAATTAGTCCATACCCATATCCCATGAGATAAAAGAAAAAGGCTCACCCATGCCTATCATAACATCACTGGGGTGTTCATATATTGCACATTATATGTACACACACATAACACTAACAATGATGAATGGCACATATACATCTAATTTGTACTATTCATACCAAGCATATCTAAACACCAAGTATACCACCATATATGTACACGAGAAAGAAAATAATGATCTTAGTATCCGACTTCCCTCATTTCCCGACTTTTGCCAATTTCGTGCACGGAATGTCTCGCAAGCGAAGTTCAAATAAGGAACCCTCCTAATACACTACTGTACGACTTAGTCAGTTATTGAGATCCATAGGCCCAAGATTTAAAAGAAAATGGAAATGAAAATAAATGTGTTCAGTAATAATGTAAATTTTAACTTTTGCCCATTGCCAATTAAAGTCTCATATCGCAAAAGGAATACATTAAATCCCAATAAATTTAAACATTTAATTATATTAAAATCAATAATCCAAAATGTCTTAGGGTCTAACATATCCCGTTTGCTACTTTCAAGCGTGGGATGTCTCGCAATAGAAATCCAAACAAGGAACCCTCCCGATACACTACTATATAGCATTATCGGTCGCTGAGATCCGTCAATCCAGGACCCGTGTCTATAATGTGCTCAATTAATTTTATAAGGCTCTCTAGGCCTTATAGTCGCCCATTTAACCATATGTGAACTCAAGGTGTCACAATTTCCTTTAGTATTTTTCATCATGAAAATAAACATTAATGCCAACTAATAACACCACATTCAACTATTAAATTTGATTATTTCAGTAAAAATCAATGCAAACCCTATGATTTAAGTTATCCTGAGGTAAATTCCCATACCCTTACACACGAGGCATTTTAGGTGCCCGTCCCTTAACTCGCGGGTGAAATAATGTAATGTGTTTAAATAAAATGAAGTCTACCCTCCCCAGTGTGAAAACGAGATATCATCTACTAAAGAGAACTATGCACTAGTAATAAACTAAGAATGTCCTACAAAATAAAAGAATTAGGGATCATATCATCATTGTCTATGCTGGCGTTGGTCCCTCTCTTGATGCGAGGTAATACACGCGCCCGTACTGCAGCTGCAGCTGCTGTCCCTTAGGTGGAGCGGGTAGCGCTGGCACTACCGCCACTGGTTGTACCTGCAGTGATTGGCACTCCCCCTGGGGTGTCTGGTGTCCTCGTTGTCCCCATAACTCCTATGCCACTCGATTCCCTCGAGGGCACCTCCTAGCGAAGTGGCCCTTCTCACCACAAATGTAGAAATTGCCCTGGAACTGATGCATGTTTGACAGTAGCCCCTGTTGGCCCTAATTTTGATTCCCTTGGCCTTGGTGGCTTCTCTGCAATTGTCCCTGCTGGCCCTGGCGCTGGTATTGTCTGTTCCATTATCGAAACCCCTAGATCTCTTATGCTGAGCTGAAGGTTGAGGGCCCCTCGATTGCTGGGCCTCCTGACTGTTACTCCCATTCACCCTACTCTTCTTATTGGACGTCTCAGGGCGGTGTCTCTTCTCCCCCTTATCTTTCTGAATTTCCCTATAATCCTAGCAATGCAGTAAAGCAACATTCACTACCTACTTATATGGAGTGAAAGTTGGATTCCCCAATAGTGACTGTCTGATCAGCCAGGCTGTCCCTAACACATGTTTCGCTATCTTCCTCTGCTCTGTACTCACATCCTCCTTAGTAAAATAGGAAATAGCGGTAAACTCTTCCTCGTATTCTACCACAGTAAGACACCTCTTCTTAAGGTCCATGAACTTCTTCTACATATCTGTTTGCATTTTACGAGGAAAATACTTCCCTCAATTCTCTCCCAAAACTCATATACAGTAATACTGTCCCTCTCGGCAACCGTCTTAATCTCTTGCCCCTATTAAAGTGAGGCCCCCACCAATCGAAAGGACGCTAACATCTGCTTTTGCACGAGTGTGCACTCTACCCTCCGTAAGTGTCACTGGATATCTCTCTACCACCTACTCGCCACTAGAATATCTAAACTGTCCGTAAACTTCGAAGGTTGGCCTTTAGTGTAGGCCTCCCTCGCTTTGTCCCATATGTAACCTGGTGCCTGTGCTACTACAACCACCTGCTATGGTGGTGGTTGTTGAGGTGCTTGTGGTAGTGGAAAGTTCTGAAGCATGGCTACCATAGCTATAGAGACCTCCTGAGACACGACGGTGTCTCTCTCAGCGTAGGTAATAAGCTGTGGGGCCTGTGGTGGCTCCAGGTGAGCCTCCTCCTCCCCAACCAGCGGAACTACTCTCCTCGATTTTCCCCTACGTTCGTTTGCCATCTGAAAGAAAACATGATTCACATTAGTAACTGATCGTAAAGAATACAATTATTCCTAATCATAGGGCTCTACATCAAATAATGCAACGCAGAACGTAACAAGCTCAAACACAGATCCTAAGGACACTAGAACCGTTCTCTGATACCAACTGTAACAACCCTAATTTTCTCACGTAAAGGCTGTCCAGGCACGATAGGCCGAAGATGGGGCTTGTTGATCAATTAATAAAATTATCACCACAACGTAATATAAATATTGGTATTTTAAAAAGGTCGATACTTTAAACTTTTTGAAAATCTCACTCACAATAATTGAACTCAAATCAACATCAACTAAATAATAAGTCAAACAACAAATAAAAATCACAGCTCCAGCATAATGTAAGTAAATAAATGAATTTTGGGCTTATGCCTTTACAAATATTTTCAAATAAAATAACTAAGAATGGAAAAAACACCTAAACTAGAGTCAATAAATTCGGAAAGCTGCTAAGCATGAGAGATCGCAAGGCTAGTACAGCAACAGTCCTACTGTCCCTGTCTAGAAATAACCTGGGGGGGAAATATTTGAATTTGTGTCAGTGCCAGAGGTGTGTGTCACACCCCGCAAAATCTGACAGACGGGGTGGCCAGCCATCGCCGTCGAACTATGTCGGGCGTGAACTAAATAAATACAATTCTTAGCATGAGATATATATGAGACATAAATAATAAGTTCAAACGATAAATTTTTTGAATCAATCCCAACTGGTCATAACAATAGAATGATAAAAGATCCATAACATGCTAAACTCCGAATAAATCCAATCTCCACTAATGATTAAATAAAATCTGAATAATAAAGATCTGAATAATCCAACTGAAAACCTCTAACAACTTTGGAACAAAATGGCCCAATAAAAATCCAAATGAAGTCTCATAATTAAATATGACTTAAAAGGAAAGTCTAACTAAACAATGCAATAAAACGAATAATCTCCAGCTGCACCTCCAAACGATAACTCCGATAATCCTATGCAGCTTCTCCAAAACTTGTCCTCAAAAAGTTAGTCAGCGCACGAGGTCAGAGCCCCGAGCATGAATACACACTACTCCCTTCATGTAGGATCCTTGAATCCAGACAGTAGCATTATACGCAATAAGTTTCACAATAGAGTATTTTAATTAAACGATATAATTAAACGCGATAAATATAAATCACTAACTACCCATAGAAATCCCCATTTCAAAAGGCACACCAATATGATTTTAAATTCCCAAGACCCACGATGTTAATATAATTAAATTAACTCAATTTCATTATTGTTTTCACTTTTTATTATGGCGGTCCTCCCGCCACGGGTGGTAATTTCCACCAAAGTGTCACACTTTCCCTTGTCAATAGCCAGCTGAAAATCCGTTTAAACTGTCGATTTCCCCGCAATATGACAAGTTTTCAACACACGACACGACATAAATCGCCCAAGCTGACACGATTAAACTGTGGGTCCCTAACACATTATGTCGCCACCAATTTTAATACTCGTTTTTAAAATAGGCATTAAATCACAATTTTCTCAATTTCACCATTTATAAATTACCCCACCCTTTTAATCGATGTGAGATCCTCAAAATACCCCTTAGTCCCATACCTAAGGGTCTCCGAGTTATCAATACGTCCCACCCTATGTATAGGATGAATTTTTTACATAAACCTCGACCTAATCTCATTCCTAGGCTAGCGTAACGACGATAAAGTAACAAAAATTATCCCACCCCCGATATAATAAAGTCGTAATAATCTACCCTCACTAGTCCCATACCTAGAAGGTGTAAATCATCAAAAGGCCTACCCACTAGTCCCATACCTAGACGACATTCTAAAATACAGGGAGAGCATAAATACCCAACAACTCGTCGTCACAATGAAAATTTAATAATACCAACAGGTCACACAAACAAGCATAATTATCAACGCGTAAAACTACGCATAATAGCCCAATTCAATTAAATCTTAAATTAATTATCACATCATCATAATACCCAATTAATCCCATTTAATTATTTTAAATTAAATACACCGAGATTTCATCAATAATACAACATATTACAAGTTTCATTAATTCAACACAATTTACGTGAGTAATACGTCCCCAAATTCATTTATTTCAAAACTAGAGTTTTTCTACATACAACCTACACCAATAAAACTCAAAATTCACTCATAAATCCTACGTACCCAAGGGTTGTGAATATTAATCATATTAAAAGATGTCATAAAACTAGCCCCAAGTTTTATGTGTCCACTTTCTCTAATTAGTTTGCTAATTGATTTTAAGAAAACATTAAATTAAGGTTTAGGCAACACTTACTAAAGGAGAATAATAGAGTATTCATGCATGTGATTAATTTGATCAAAATCTGAATAGACTGTTGAACTCCTCTAGATGAAACACCAATTGAATCTTCAAAACTTGTGAAAAGTTGGGGCTAGGGGTTGAAGATGAGAAGAAATATGTTTTGAGAACCTTATTGGAGAAAGTTTGAGAGAAACGTAATTTTTGAAGTCCCGGCCCTGTATCAATTTAATATATAAAGGGTTTAAGAGTTACAACGCAATTAAAAGTCTAACCAAACCACCGCCTCAGCGTCATTCGAACGAGGACACCTGTCGTTCGAACAGCATGCGACGTCGTTCGAACAACATCCCCTATCATTTGAACGAAGCCCAAAATTCAATATTAAATCTTTTAAAATTCGACATTACTTATCTGATAAAAATAAATTAGCTGAACAAATACGCACTTGCCCGTTAAATAATTAAATAAAAACCTTATAACCTTTTTTTTAAAAGACCCGAATTAATTCCCGATTGAAAAATTTTACTAATAAAACCAAGTTAAATTCTTAAAGGCCAGTAACTCCAAGATTTTATTTTTTTCAAATTAATTAAAGTCGATTAATTAAAACAAGGGGAGTTACAGTGTGCAAGAATTAACTTATTTAATTTATGATGCAATAGTAAAGTCGATGCAAAATAAATATTCCCCCTTCGTCACTCACATGCGTTTAACATCTCACCCCTCATCTAAGTGTGATATAATTCTCATCCCAATAAATCCCAAATAATAATTATGACAACATCACAAATTAATAATAATGGCTAAATGATTTAAGTGTACCGACTACATATAATTATCAATACCAGTAATATCCCAGTCTCATAACTTTCACATAAATGGCATAAACATCTATTATGCATTAAAGTATCACAATTGTCATTTTATGTCAACATTCTTAAACATTTCAGTTTATCTCATGTAAAGTCTGGGTAATTATATATATGTCCTTTATATATATGTATATATGACATACAAGGGTATCTACCGTTGGTGTATAATTCGTGCTCTATCGATAAGTCCAGAGGAATCTCTTATCCTAAGCGGACATCACAAAATACACACAAGTTGGGGGCGGTCCCTATGCAAGACACATGTACACGACCCATAACCAGTGGTGACACAGAAACGGTCAAAGTCTACACCTACCTCTTGTAGATGGCGCCTCCACGTATTACTATATGACCTACACATCATCAAGCCCACCTGTGCCGACATGTGGTACCCGGTCCGAATGCGCAAACCATCGAGCCGATAGGACAGTCTACTGGTATGTCCACACAAATACATAATTTACCACTTAATAAATTATAACTCTAATCTATAAAATAATTACTTTTAATTATCTAGTCAGTTGTAATTATTATTAATTAAAGTGTGCGTATAACATTACTCCATTAATTAATTAGCCCACAAAATAAATTCCTTTCCTTATGTTACTGTCCATTAGCTAAATGAGATTAAGAGATTTACTAAACTCGGGTCAAAGCAAAAAATGACGAAAAGTCTACCACGTCGCTCCAACGATCGTGAGTCTCATTCGCGTGACATGTCACATCGCTCAAACGACCCACGACGTCGTTTGAGCGGCCTCCTGCCTTCTTCCCCATTCCGTTTCTCCATTTACAGTTCTTCCTATTTAACATATTCATACCAGAAAACAACATGCGAAAACCCAGAAAATCAACACGGGGAAATGTATATCTAAACCCCAAATCTTTCATTTCTTAGGACTTTTAACGAGGGAAGTGTCCTTAAATTCTAAACTAAATCTAATTAGTTTATTTCATGAGGCAATCACCGTGATATCTTTACCAAAATTCAGTCCATAAATTTATGGTGAGATCCTTTACATCAATAAATGAAATACCTCTAAATAATTATCAAAATCTTAAGGATTCTATCGTCAATTTTCAAATTTACATTACCTAAATTTCTAGGACATTTTCTACATAAAAATCAGTCATCTACATGTATTGTTCATCATCAAATCAAATATACTCAACCTAAATCTCAAAAATTTAAAGGGGTCATTACATGTATCAAGAAATATATTGGAAAGCATAAATTAAGCAAGAGAATTCTTACCTTAAGATTCGTGGATGAAAACCTCTTGGAATCCCCTTGATTTTCCCTTTGTTCTTACCCATTTTATCCTCTTTTTGGTATTTCTCATTTCCTCTCCAATAACTGTTGTTTTAGATTTTCTCTAATGATAGTGGGGGAGTGGTTTACCCCCACTTACACTCTTAATAGGTGGCTAATCTCGAGCTGGGCTTAACCCAACTTTTAGACCCTCAAATGGACCCGAATCCATGTCCCAATTAGCCCCAAAACTCCCCAACTCATATACCTATGCCCATGACCATTTTTAAATATTTAAAATACTAAACCGAGTCTCTAACGATCCCCAAAACGCGTTCCAATTATTTTGATTTTACTTAGACATTTTTATTATGTTCCAACGACACACGCCCATAAATATATTTATGTGTGATTTATTTTTCACTCGCAATCATATTATGTCCAATTGAGTTTTATATTTATAAAATCATGAATAAATGTTTATTTAAATTAAAACTTTTAGTCGCTTAATTTTAAATCCTCCCAATTTAATTTATTTTCAGAATAAATCTGAAATCATTATATTTATTTATGTCGTAATATTTTATTCTAAATATTACGGGGTATTACACGTTGGTTTGCAAGTAATGTAAATTGGAGTGATACTTTTACATTGCAAGATCGTACAAGTGAGACAACCATTCAACATGCTGTCAATACCGTAGCAGGAACATAAGTGCATTAAGAAATATTGACCAACAATAGCCCTATGAAGTGTCTTGCATTTGTGGTTATATTCACTCTTATTTTGTAAGTCATCTATTTGTATTTAGTTTGTAATTGTATCACAATTATCATTAAAATTGAGTTATTTATTTGTTTCATTTATTTTTATTTACTTTAAATGTGTTCACACATTCTAACACAGTGTGCAAGAATTAAAAATGGGATTTTATAAATTTAGAACCTATTGTAATATGTATTTTGGAAATAGGACAATAAATATTTTATTTATAGTTTTAGTCCCTATTTTTTAATAAGGCCGCTGACGCGGACTCATATTCATAAAACATTAATCAAACACAGCATGCCACGTGTCCCTTTAATTTGAAAATAAGGACTAAAAATAGAAACCAAATGATTGTTGTCCTATATCCATGATCAATATTATTTTAAGTCCTAAACGTACATACTCTATTAAAAATAATGGGGTCTAGCCTCATATAAGGCCAAATCTTTAGCGAAAATGATATTGAGACTGAATATTTGACTGAAAGTGGAATTACCGAATGAGGTGAAGAGTTTCTATTGGTTGTTTTGTGGGATCCACGTCAGCGGGATGAAAGAACAGACCAATAACACGCTGCCACGTGTAATTTCAATAAAAAATTATGTCAAAAATTATGTTATAATAGAAGTACTCCATCTTTAGGGGTCAGAAATCTATATAGCCTTATAGATCCTCCAAGCTTAGTAATTAATACATACTTGTAGAGCTTATAGTGTTGTGTGCATCAGCAGTAATGTGTATATGAAAGACTTGTGGCCAATCAAAAACTATATTATGTTGTTGATATCATTGTTACGTGCATATGTAGGCAATTATTCAAGTGCGTGTGTGATTGTAAAAGCACCCACGCAATTGGCCATCGTCTTTAACAGTGGATTTGATTGCTGTTAGTGCAGGAAACAAGAATGATTTTTTGACCAAGGACGGTGTCCTCTGTCAGATATCACAAATGTATAATATTGCATTATTTCAACCTCTTTGGATGTTTGCGAAATTACGGTATTGCATTATGAGGAGACCTCTGCACTGAACATATTAGATTTGTAGGACACTAGGAGCACTTAGATAAAGGTTCAAGCACTACCAGCACAATGGTAGTGGAAAAGTAGCAAAAACAATTATTTCAAGAAGAAAAAAAAAAGATTTGTGTTCTTAATGAGGAATTCGACAAAGCCGTTTATCGCCTTGTTAAGCAAATGTTGTACCCATCCTAATTTAATTAGAACTCGCTTAGAGAACTAAAACTTACTTGAAAGCCAATTCTTGTTCAACAAGCCTTTAAATAACGTGGTCCAGACTCGCATAACATTTAGCCCGGGCTACATGGGCAGGCTTTGAGGTTACTAAACCCAATTAACGGTCCTAGCCTCTCAATCTCGAGCCATTCTCTTATAACTCTATGCTCTACTGAATGTTTGGTGATCAATATAACTGGTTTGGCTATAGGATTAAAAAATAAACTTTTTCTTATATTACTTAAGTCGATAAAAAGTTAGTCCTCGTGAGTCGTGACCCTCTTCTGATAGTCCCATTAAGGCTTAATGGATAGAATGCATTTCTATTTAGATTTTCCACGTAAGTCACTTTTAAAACCAATTTTAGTTTTCATTACTCCAGAGACTGTTTTATTTTCCATTTGTCCCCACAACCTTTAACCTGTACTTAAATCTCCAATAAAAAAAAAAAGATAGTGGATAAAGCTTGAACAATGTTTGCTTTCTCTTCCCATGTCCAATCACCAAGGGTGAGTATATAAAACTCGAGACGCATTATTTTTGTGGCAAGCAATAAAACCAACAAGAAATTGGATCTTACAACTTATTTGTGAGTTTGTTACTTAGTGAGCCACTCTCATATATTTAATTTGAGTAATGCTATTCTTAGAATCGTCCCATTCCATTGACAAATTAATTCATGTATATATATTAAACTCTAGCTTTTAATAACCTCGGTATGACACGTGGACGTAATAAATTCCCAGCTCTCTTCGTAAATGCGCGACTCCCCAAGAAATGTAAAGGGTCATCATACAAGTGTAAACAATTTAATCTCACAGAACCCTCTCCTCCCACAAAAGCGTCGATTCTCATCCATTCCGGTTCTCTATTCTCAAACGACTCTTGAATTTATAAAACTAAAGTATCTTCTAATTCAAAATCAACTCCGGATGTGCAAAAATTAGTAGTGACTAATACTTCTCAAATCATGGTTTCCAAATCTTCCGGTTTTGATTTTATGGGTTCTTGGGCAAAATATGGTCATAGATACTCCAACAAGGGTTGCGGCGGGTTCCTCAATCTTTCTTTGCAGGTATATAGGAACTTTCCTCATTTTGTCTCCCCTTCTACACAGGTAAATTAGAACCTTTTGGTCTTCTAGAATTTGATAATTTCTGAGACACCTTTTATCTTCAATCCGTTGCTATCTTTTTCGGTCAATTCTTCTCCCCACTCGCATAGCGTATAATAACATCTCTAATAGATAAAAGAGGGGTGTCAGCTCATGGATAGAGGCGGAAGAAAGAGACAAATCACAGATGCTTTCTATATGTTTTGATAATAAAATAGAGAGTATGTTATGATGATTTTTTAAGAGTTTGATCTATTAAAACCAAGGTTCTAAAAAACGCGGGGCGTGATCGAGGCGTGGACGCTAAGCCTTAAGCCTTAGAAGCCTAGGCGTAAAAAGGCGTGAAAAGGCGTTTAGGCCTTTTTAATATATTTTAATATTTTTTAACCATAACAAGGCTATTAAAATACTAAAATTGTACATATCATAAATATATGTCTGAATATTTGCAAATAAAAATACTATTTGATTATTTTGGATGAGATAATGGTCCGGTTTGTAAAAAAATCTTTAAAATGCGATATCGTTTCACTATAGCATTGTTGTTTTTAGAGAAAAAGTACGCCTTAAGGGTTTTACCAAGAATAAGGCGTCAAAATCTTAAGGCGGGGCGTTTCTCCAAAGCCTCAAGCCTAGGTGTGCCTAGACGGAGCCTAGGCGGGTTTTTTAGAACAGTGATTAAAACAAATGCAGATGATCAAAAAGAAAATTGTGTAATATATGGGTTCTATAAGCATTCATAATGGGTTACATTTAATTATGATTTATTATCTCTCCCTCCTTTTTTTTCTTACCATAAATAGGTATAAGTTGGATTTAAGTTTTAACTTACATCATTTTCCTCCGTTAAAGTTGATTATTCTAGAAAAGCTATATATTTGTATGAGAACTACATGAAGATAGTGAATAAACTAAATTTATTTAAATAAAATTTTGAGATTTTTAAAGAATAAATTGCATTATACTAAAAGAAATCACTTTAAACCAAGTATTTTGTCCCAAATTTTAAAAATTCATTTATAGTTCATCCTATACTTCTATTTTTTTTTTGTTAGCGCTACTGTAACAATTATGGGACAAATGTCATTCTCCGTGGTTATGGGAGATGGTTATATGACAGATGATGGTGGTAATGGGACTTAATCTAATTTAAAAATTATATGAGATGAGAATGACCATTATTGTTACAGTGTTACTCAATCCTTTTTCCTCATTCAATCCTATTATATGAAATTTATCATTTCATTACATTTTGATGATTTTAATTGAAAGTTGATACTTTGTACAAATGTTGATGATTCATAAAGGTGTATGCCTGATGTGAGTCATATAAAAATAATATCTCCCGTGATCTTAATTTAATTTCTTGAATGCAAAGTTATTGGTTTTGATTCATTAAATCTAAGATGCTTTGATTTATTTTGTGGAATATTCTTTAAGTGAATATGAGGTTAAGGACAATGGATTATATTTTGGATTACAAAATTTTAGAAATTTTGTTATGCATATATTCAAGTAATATCACATTTTTTTTTTTCACATGTGTAGTCTCATTCTCTACACACTCTCAACCCATATTAGAATATGACAATGTAAATTATACCTAGAAAATATTACAACATAAACTGCTAAAATATTTCTTTATTGAATCGCATCCACAACATTTGGACATAAAATTTTTATTATCAACAATAATGAAAAACAATTACTTAAAAGTGTCAATTTTGCATATTTACTAACTCCATGGACATAAATAGTGTTATAGGTATGCTTAATTTGTCATAAGCAGGGACGGAGGCATAAAGGGATGAGCGGGGGTTGTACCCCCCACAGTTTAAAAAAAAAGATTTTTATACTTATATAAAGTTTTGGGTATAAACTAAAAAATTTAAAAATATTGGGTAAATTGTATTTGAAAAACTAACTCAATCCAACCTAAATAACCACACACAGTGACACTATCCACAATACGCGATTAATACAACAAACCCATCTCTGTCGCTCCCTCATCTGCTACGGCCTACGGCTCCTCCCTCCCTCCTCTGCTACGGCCAGCTGCTACTGCTACTGCTGTTGTTGTTGCGTGCGCACCTCCTCAATCCTCAAGGCTCCCCGCTGCTGCGCACGTGCTCCAGCCTCCTCCCAAAGTAAGAATCTTCAAACTTCAATTTTTATTCTTTATTTGTATTATGTATTCTTTCAAAAGTAAGATAAGAATGATTTAGTTTATTTTTATTTTTATTCTTTAATATTAATTATTTATTCTGTATTTTTGTTTATAAAAGTAAATGATTTAGTTAATGAGTGTCAATTTGTATTAATTTGTAGTGAGTGTCAATTTGGGGTTTGAAATAAAATTGTGTTAGATTGTCAAATTAAATTAATGTTAGTATTATTATTAAATCGAAATATTAATGTTAATTAGTTATTTTTTTAGGATTAATGATTGGTTTAAGTTTGATGTTATAGATATAAATTTGCGGTTGAAATTGATAGTTTAAATTTGATGTTGTAGGATTAAATTTGGAGTTTATTTTAGGGTTATAATGTTAATGTTTGTTAGAGCTTGCTTTAATGTTGTTGTTGATTTTAATTTTAGGGGATAATTAGGGATGTTGTTGGTTTAAATTTTGGGGCCGAAATGTTCTTTTAATTATTATTTCTATTTCCATTAGATTAAATAAATTACGTCATTTTTGTCAAATACTCAAAAAGAATCTTAAAAAGTTTGGTTTTGGGGGCTCTCTCCCCCGAGCCCCTGAAAATGATCGTTAAATTACCCCCACTAACAGAAATTCCTGACTACATTCCTAGTCATAAGAATAGAGTTTTTGTTTTATTGGCATGCATAATTTGTTTAATAACGAATACGAAATATAAATGGAGCATATACTAAATAGTCTCTCTAACTTTTTTTATTACACGTTTAGTTCAATCCTTTTTATTTTACATCAAAAAGTCCTTCCCCATGCTAAAAAGAATAAGGGGCCAAAAACGCTTTACCATGCCGCTGACGCGGCCCTTTAAAGATAAGAGAATAAGGGGCCAAAAAGGCTTTACCATGATGCTGACGCGGACCTTTAAAGATAAGAGAATAAGAAATTTTTTTGTACAAAATAAAATGTTTAGATTAAATATGTATTAAAAAATGTTTGAAAGACTTTTAGATATTTAATCAAATATAAATATAACTTAATGTAGATAGTTTGCAAATATCTTTGGTAAGATATTTTTCGAGCAAATATCTTTTACGTTTTAGTTTTATTACATATTATACCTGCCCGCGTACAGCGCGGGACTTAATGCTAGTATAATAGTAAGAGTAAAAACCGCATAAATAGCGCAATTCCGTAAACATTTGTAGCAGAATATCATATTATAAATAATAAATGAATAAATAGATTTTTGGGAATTGCACAAAAAGATCATGACCTCGATCTCTCAAAGCACCTGATTGATAGTCTTGAAGACGTAAATTTTTGTGCTTTAGGCATATCAAGCACTCACTGGGATAAAAATCTCTGAGACAGAAGGAAGTGGCCTACAGTTTTATTTGGCTTAGTTAGCAAAAGAGGAAGCATGGAGACCCAAAGAAAGAAAGAACATGCTTTTAAGGACATGGAGATGCAAATAAAGAAAGAAAATGCTTTTAAGGGCATGGAGGCGTACACCTTTGCTATTGTTTTCTGCCCACATAAAAAAAGACTACGACTTTCCCATTATCACACTGCCAATTACCGATTACGAGTCGACCTCGATCTGTTTTTTATTTTTTTATTTTTTTTTGTTATCATAACAAGTGTTGTCCTAATCAATTTTAAGTACACCTCGATTAGTTCATATTCGAGTTCGTTCGTTTGCCAAGTATTATTTTAAGAGTGTCGAGAATCGAACTGGGACCAAACTCAATCCACCTTCAAAACTGTCCCAGCGACAACATTATACTACTCGAGCCAAGAGGCTTGATTATACATTTAAGTGTTGTTTTGACTTTAATATAGCACTTGAATACATTCTAATTTAAAAAATAAATTTGGCTCAAAATTATTAGAAAAGTTATTAACTTTGATCTATAAATTAAATTTTTAGTTAAAATACTTCAAAAATCCTAAAATATTGAATAAAAATTATAAACTAAGAAGAAAATGTTTAAAAATATCAAAAATTTCAAAAAATTTTGAAACATACAAAACAAAAAGAATATTATAAAAACATAACTAATATATATATATATATATATATATATAATGAGTTTGAGTGTCTCCATCCATATACAATGACTATTCACCCCAAGCCCCAATTATTTCCCCGGCCCGAACGGCACACTTGAAAAGATCCGTCTTGATTTTGAACTTTTGGCACCGATCAAATACCTTGCGCGGGTTCATTAGTCATGAAAGTACAGTGGTCATATAAAATTTCAAGATTTCATGGAAGATGACTACATTCTTTTTTAAAGCTGACAAATACATTCTTCAAGTCAAATGGCTTGACAATACAGTGGACATTGCGCAACGAAATGTTGAATGCAGTATATCATGCATATGCTAGATCAATATTGATTTAGGTGTATCCTCATAGCCATCCTTGAATTCGTGCATCTCATGGCCAATTGTTGAGTCAATCATGTATATGTAACTCATCTTTGGGTCAAGTTTTGTCGAGTCGAAAAAATTCACATAAATGCATATTTGAGCCTTGTTTTCTTCCTCATTGGAACAATGTTGGACAGACGTACAATCGATCAACTCAAAGGCCAGTTTGTTTTGGTGACCTACTTAACTGGAATAGATAACGAATAATTAATTAATTAATGAATACTTACATTCTAGTCAAACCTAGTCTCATTGGTGTACTTTGTTAGAATCAGACTCAATATTGGATGTAGCAGTCATTGAAAGTGGCAGTCACATTGTAATACCCTGTATTTTTATGGCATTTTATTGTGGAATTAATTAAATTAAATTGGGATAAATTAATTTAATATTAATCCGAATTTTAAAATAAATATTTACTAGCGTGATAAGAGTTAGTAATTATTGGTAAGAATTATGTTGAATATTACTTAATGGGTAAAGTAATATATGAAATTGAAATTATTAAAATTATTGCGAGTGAATAATATGACAATTATAAAAATTAAGTCGGGACGCGCGTGTGTCATGTCGGGACTAAATTAATGGGATAAAAAGTAAATTAATTATAAGTCGCCTGTATGATCATTTCGATTGCGCCAATATGTCCGAAAGGGTTGAGATAGTCAGAAAAGTGTACCCGGAGGTTTAGTTTGGGTCTCGTGATATTTTTAGGCCTAACCGGCAACTCGGGAGGGCATTTTGGTAATTTTTAATTTTAGGCCTTAATTAATGACGAAAATTGAGAGGTTATATCTGATGGAAGTGGGAGTCCTCAAGGGTTAGAAAGACTGGAGTTGCAGAGAAGCTAAGGAAGAAAGAAGAGAGAAGGTTTTCAAAAAGGAGAACCACCAACCCAACACCGTTCTCACCGATTCCACCACCAATGCGTAAATCGAGGAACGAGGAGCGGGATCATAACCATCATCTTCTACAATTCAGACTCTCATTCTTGAGGCAAGTATATAATTTGTTGTTCTTTAGATGATAACACATCCATGTTAGTGTAGGAATAATGATTTTATGTTTTCATGAAAGTTAAATGATGTTTGGGAGATTTATATTGAATTTCTGAGTAGAAACCATGTTAGGACAACCTTATTGATATATGTAGATGATTAACTACGAAATTTATATCCAATAGAGGTTGAATTCTGGAAGAATTGGGAAGATGTTGATGATGATGATAAAAATAGGGTTCTTGATGAATTAGCTTGAATTAACCCCTTTAATTGATGGCCCTCGATGAATTTGTATATGTTTTACGTTAGAAATCATGTATGTAGGATAATAAAACTTTTGGTTTGATTGATTGGGAGTTTGGGACGAATTAATAGAGGTTTAACTTAAGTTGATGAAACCCGTAGGTAAAGAATTGCAGAAACTGGGCCAATAAGTGCTCGATCGACTCAAAAATGTCGATCGATCGACTCCTCCTGGAATTTGACTCTTATTTTCTTTTTAAATGTTAATCCAACCCAAATGTGTAAGGATACTTAGACATAAATTAAATATCATAATGGGACTTGAGAAGGACCAGTAGGGTTGTGGACAAGGTCAGAGTAGTATGATTTCATATGGAATTGAACCGTAGGGTAACGAGGGTATAAAATGAGTTATAATTGCATATGTGATAGATTGGGGATTATGCAAGTCGATGCCAACATAGAAAAATAGGGTAGAGAGGGTACACTTACTGAATTGACATTTATTAAAATAATACATTTCGGGAATTGAGAAGTACTCGCGAATTTACGGTAATTGAGAAAATAAAAGAATGAATTAATTACGTAAAATTCGGGCACTATGTACCACGTATGGTTAAAATATGTTATGGGTCGTGAGTATGCCTATCTTAATAACGTAAATATATATATGAGTGTGAACATTTGTGTTGATCATACCCGCGCTACTTGCTATTACAGAGGTTTTCGCGCCGGGACAGTCTTATCTTGATGTGACATTTATGGGGGATATTGACTTGTACCCTAGAACATAGAATCCTTGGTACATGCTATTTGAGAATGATAGTCAGACGGTCCTAAGATACGGGTATGTGCTGACCTTGTAGTGACTTGGAACTATGTTTCGCCTCCAATATGTGTTTTTTGTGTTAATACTGTTTGAGAGTGATTCCGAACTAGTACTCCCTTTTGTACGAGAGATATGGGGACTTGATAGCAGAGTATGCCAGCACCATAGATTTATGTGGGGTGCCCAATTAGTATATATATTATGAATGGTAAATATATATAATTGTGATTAATCTAACGTGCTTGTAAGTAGATAAAATTGATTAATTAATATTAAATAAATTAAGAGATTGCGAACTGAAGACTGTATTGTGATGTACATAGATGACTATATAAATTCATAAGAAAAGTTATCCTATATAAATGTTAGTGATGCAATCGCACGGATTAGTATTGATAAGGGAAGATTGGGTTAAAATAGTTAACTGGGTTAGCCTTATCTAGATTAATTCGGTAATACGTTAGGGGTGCACACTAGTTGAGAGGTGAGAATTCTCAAGTGAGTGTCGAGGTACTAGCATGTATGTAATATCAACTGGTAAGCATTTTATATACATGCTAAACTACTTTTAAAGCTATTTTACATTCGGTCTCTGACCGGTTTCATGTTATCTCTTCTTTCTCTTATATATATACTAGCGGAATGCCTGTGCCTGAAGGCACGGAGGAAAGTTTTCAAGGCATTGAATCATACCCGTGCTTGAAGGCACGAAGGAAATTTTCCAAAGCATTGAGTCATGTAAAATTTAAGTCGAAAAGTTTAGTTTACAACACAAATACGTGTAAACAATTTAAAAAATTTGGGCAAAAATTCTTTTGTTTATAGGATTATCCACCATGTTTAAGAAATAAAAAATACTGCAACAATAATACTAATATTCCGTTCCGAACCTCGTATTAACCACATCATCGATTTAACAATATTCATAAATAGATCCAACATATGGACAATACTACATAACAAAATGGATCACCAGAAGTCCATTTTATAAACCACATTTTGATCACCCTAGTTGACAAATTTGAAAAATAACATTCATTTTAATGGGATTGCAAATTTAAAACTCCAACATGTATTTCTCCACCTACACAATGAAAGCGAACTTAGGCCACTAATATCGCTCCCGATCCAATCCAACATGCATTCCCCGAGTGAGGATGATCTCCATGCGCAATCCGAAACTGAAATAAAATTGATGCAATGATAATTTCAGATTTTAAAATTTGTAAAGTGTCATCTCCTCCTAAACATTTAAGGACTGAAACTTGGGAAATGGGTTATTAGGTGATTTATGCTCCTCCTTACTTTGATCTTCACCATCATCATCTCTAATTTTCTATAGGCGAGAACTAACATAGAAAAAATCTTTCAAAGTACATACCTTTTGTAGTTGATGTTGGAAATGGGTAGAGTCGTCTCAACCACTCATTACATTCAGGCGATCCAGGAGTAGTTGCAAATTTTCCAAAACACCCGATAGCATCATACTATAAGAAAAATGACATATTAAGAAACATTAAAACATGAGTCATGTAGTGAATATGGATTATCTATCGAAAACAGATTGAAAAGTCCATAAAGCGTGAACATTAAACACACCTTTACTTTTACCTGTGTCGATGGCATAATTACAATTTTGTTCCTACTTTATTACCTATGACACGCTGCATATCACATTTATTCATCAACTCTTGGGCACAATGTAATATCATAATGCCTTACATTTTATGAACAACAAAACTCACAACTTCAGATAAATAGATAATGGAACGAAACCAATGAATATATACTAACCAATTATGGAACTAATAAATATATACAACAAATGTAACTTCATGGAAATATCGAATATTTTCTCACAATCATACAACAATCAATCATCAAACGCAAATAAATCAATACCTTGATTGGAATTTAGAACACCAACTTTGCAGCCATTGTAAGATTCTCAATTGCTATAAGCGGTGGACCTAAAAAAGTATATGAAAATTTAGTCTACAAAACAACAATGAATTAACTAATAAGTTTGCGATGAGAATTGTAATTAGGATACCAAAAAATGCTAAAATTGGCATGATAAAAAGATTAAAGAAAAAATGCTAACCCAAGCCAATGGCTCAATTACTAAACTAAGTAAAAGATTCCCAATTGCTATAAGCATTGGACCTAAAAAAGTATATGAAGATTTAGTCTACAAAACAACAATGAATTAACTAATAAGTTTGCGATCAGAATTGTAATTAGGATACCAAAAAATGCTAAAATTGACATGATAAAAAGATTAAAGAAAAAATGCTAACCCAAGCCAATGGCTCAATTACTAAACTAAGTAAAGAGCCAATGGCACTCTTAGACAATAAAATATGGTAAACAGAGCCAATTCATTACATTCACTTTCATGTTTTATGATAGTAAATTATGTTTCCATGTTCGACCTACAGAAAAAATTTAGAAACAAGTCATTAGTTTAGAAGCATAATCAAGTCATTAGTTTAGAATCATAATCAAGACATTAGTTAAGTAGGAAAATTCACAATACAATGATATTCCATTGAAATTTGAATAAATTAAACATGTCAAGTTATTTATCATAGTTCTTTAGTAAAAACAATATTAAACTTCTAGATGACATGAAAACTTGTCTGAATAATATAGGAACTTCCAAGGTTTTAGGGCATTAAAAATCAAATATTGCATAAAATCAAACTCATATTACAACCATAGTTCAAAATTCCGGCATATGTATAGCAGGAATAGAGCAACTCAAATGTACCCGAAAGAAAAAGCCCAAAATCAATTAGCGTGATAAAATAAAATGTGATGTCAGTGAAACGGTTGTGCCTTTTCTTAAATAAACACCAAAAGAATATAAAAGTAACCTAGAAACACAATGGAACATGTGTAAAATGAAGAATGAAACTGGTGAGTTAAGCGCCTTCTATTTCTCCTAAGCTTTTCCACAAATATAACTACAACATATTAGAACTGGTGATATAATATATTGAGACATCTTCCATATAAGAATCGGGACAATCACCTCAATCATAAACATCTTCCACTAAAAAATCATCGGATATAAAAAAAGTATTTGGAGACAAAAAAAAATGAAGAAAATGATCACGCAAAGCAAAGTAATGATAAAAATAAAAGTAGTGGCTGATACAAAGCAAAGTAATGATAAAAACAAAAGTAGTGGCTGGTACCTTAAAAACAAAGCAAAGTAATGATAAAAACGAAAAAAATGGTAGCAGATCAAATATTTCAAATTTGTGGCTGGAAAATGCAGAATCCCAAATTTGGGTTGGTGTTGAACTCATGTTTATATAGAAAAATGCTCCTGATAGATTCAAATTTAACACCGCAATCCGAACAAACATGAGCAACCTGGTGCTATGTATCGCAAACTGCACAAATAACTTGTTTTGTATCTGATCTGGCATGTACGCTAACTATAAGTTCCTTGGGAAGTAACTCCTTAAACTGTTGCTGTTATTTTTATTTGGAGGTAGTAACCATTATTTCCTTTCATTTTGATAGGTTGCTACTGCACATAAAATCAACATATACATAAAGTAGATGAATCCAAGAAATAGATTTGATTTTGCTCCCATTCGTTAGGTAATATGTCACTTTGGTACTAATATTTACAATATTATAACTTTGACATTCATAAAGTAAACTATAACATGACTAAAAGCGCTAAAGCCAAATTCCGTCCTGATCATAAGCTAAAATAACTTGAGGTTCTTTTTTTTAATTTAAAGAGAACGGATTTTCACTCTGGAGAATTGAACATAAAATAAAATTCCTTCGTTTCAAATTCTTGATTTTATAATCTATATCCTCTTCCCTCGCACTATACGAACAAAGTTTACATCCTCAAGTCTTACTTTTACGCCTCTTCTTGGCTGGGCTCTTCATAGATTTTCTTCTTTAACCTCTCCCTCTATTTTTTTCTTCCTTTGTTTCTCTTCCTTAAAATGGTTGGATTGGTTGAGATCTGTCCAGCAGTAGCTAGAGTTGAAGCATGCCTCTTTTGACGCGCCTCTCCCTTTATTTCAGCCATCCTTCACTCAGTAGTTTCGCCGATCGGGTATGTCGCCTGGATTTGAGATGAGTTATCAAAGTCTCATCTGTCAAACAAATAATTTTTGGGCATAGCTTGCACTTGAAAACTTATTTTCTTTTCAAAATACTGTCCGGAGCATCTAATGGAATTTCATCATTCTCGTCTATTTTCAGCATCGCTTTTATCATGTGAATGAATTTTAGTAATAATTTTCCCACCATTTCCACTTTCGATTCCATCATTGTTTGTTAGTGAACCTGATGAGTCAAGATCAACTTCATTTGTTGAGCTATCTTCAATCTCATAACCTGAAGACAAAGATTCATTCTTCTCTCTCACTTCGACGACGCATCTTCTTCACCTTCTATTTCTTTTGTGGATTCTGCCTCTAGTTTCGAGTCCGAGGAAGATGAAGAATCATAGGGTCCATCTCTATCGTCATGTTCATGATTGTAGAATTTTATTTTTATCATTTCTTACCCTTTTTTCAGACTAAGACTCGAAAGATGTTGTAGGTCGCGTAGAGCATGAGAGCGACTGAGTTCGTTTGAATTCAAACACCAATAGAATATGTATTGAGTGTTAATCGCCTTAATTCCGCGTATTCTAAATAAAATGATAACATAATAGATTGGAGACCAAAGTTTAATAGAAGCATAAAATTTGCAAGGAAATTTAGAAAAATATACATACAAATACCGATGCAAAAACAAACTAAAAAGCAACGTAAGTTTCAAAATTTACCATAATTTTAAGAACTCAAGTACCTGCACCAGAATATAGAAGCTTTGAAACTTCTTTTATTGTCCGCAATTGTATGTCCTAAGTAAGCAGAGGGCTTGATGTCGTGTTTTTACTCCTTAGGGTGTCTTCAATAATAAAACTGACAAACAATGCAGTCGCACAAAATGGTAAGAAAATTTGAAAAAAAATCACATAGTAGAAAGAAAACATTGATATTTAAAAGTCTCAGTTTAGAATTGTAGAACAAAAGAGACGTGCTAAAGTCTCACTCTTTAGGAATGAATACTTTGAAAAGTACCAAGTAGAATTTTAAAAGAAACGAATTAAAAACCCAAATAAGTAGATTTTGAATATAACCCATGGACTCAAACCTCATCAAAACCTCCTATCAACACTGTCTATATATGATCATTCTGACTAAGTGATGTCCAAAATTACTATCAGTGTGATAGATCCTTATTTTTTAATACTAATAGAAATGGGATAATAAATATAAGGCTGAAATGTGAACAATTACCAATAACAACAGGGGCCAAAGGCAGCCATAAGTACATGGGAATCTGGTGGCCTTAGATTAACTAAGAAGAAGCAGCATTGAAGAATTGTTCAAGGGATTTACAAAATTACCTCGTTGTGTAACTTATTATTATTTATGATTCATGGTTACCAAGAATTATTTTCAGCACGCTCCTTGAATATGTAATCACCATTTGTAATGTAATACGGAGTTTATTATATATCCCCAAATCCATGTTTAACTAATATTTAGAAGCGAGAATAGTAATATGTACCTTCAATACAAAGAAGAAATATGCAGCTCTTCTCATAATGTCTCTTAATAATTCATCACTAAAGTTGAAACTATAAATTAAAACCCCACACTAAAAATTAAAATCCCAAAACCCATATTACTTGAACTCGAGAGGATGATGAAGACAGGGGTTCCAAAAATAGGGGGAGTAAGGGTTTGAGTGGGAGAGAAACGTAGAGGAAACTTAGAATTGTATATAATCTAAGTCAAAAATATGTGTATGTACTGAAAATGCATGTCAGCAATATGTTGATAGCTATAACCCAAAAATGGGGAACTTAGAAGCATAAGCCGACAAAACCTTAAAAAATATAGCAATAATCATAAGTAGAACACAAAATACCTTTACTTTTACTCCATAAGGTAATCTGATTAAGAGAGTATTGCAATATTTACCACTGATAACAATATTTGTATTACTCCAGAATCTTATTAAGAATACACCAATAATCATATAAACCAATTGGACTATACTAATTCTCATATGAAAAGAGATAATAACTAAGAAAAATCCAAATAATAAGGAGTAATGAACCTATCCAAGCAAACCACGGTATAAGTAATCGATCTCTTGAAATATATATAAACTTAACATTTGAAATCTCACAAATATATCCAAATAAGAAAATATTTTATTAAATATATCTTTTTTTACTGATGTTTCCAATTCAGAAATCTCCAAAAGATATTATCTCAAACTTAACACACCACGCACACACGTTGGTTGTGAACATTTAGAACCCAAAATACAAAAAAAAATGAAAATCAAAGAACTACTAAATTGTTATCACTTCGCAACCACCTATCACACACCCCTCCTCTGCAATACTCGTCGTTCTGACAACTCCTCCAAAACCGTAAATTTGTTTCTAACTCTAAATTTTAAGAAAATCACCAATTCAAAAAAAAAAAATTAAAAATATAAACTTTGAAACAAATGGTTCAAAGTCTTTAGAAATCAAAATCTTCAAAATAAAAACCCCAAATTTCAAACCATGTGTGTATGTGTGTGTGTGTGCATGCACATACCGTCTCTTCCACAACAAACACTCGTCACACAACTAAACCATACCCTATCACTCCTTAACCCAACCATCATCCTCAAACCTTTCCACATGAACTACATACAAAAGAAACCACGGTAGAAACAAAAACAAACACTGTTTTTTAAGAAGTAATATTTCTCACCCCCGAATCTTTCCTCAAAAATCTGCACAAACAGATTGAAGTTGTACCCAGATAGATTAAACAAAAAAAATGCTCAAGAAATAATAAAACATGGCAAACAACAAAAAATTGATGAGGACCCTACACCAAAGATCAGCTCAAGAAGACCATCTCAAATATAAAAAATAGGATACCTTCGCTTCATGGTTGTTCACGCTACAGAGCTCTATACCAAAGATCATCTCAAGAGTCTATACCACAAAACCTACAGAGATCTATACCAAAGAGTACCAATCTGCAAAAATCATACCATATAAAGATTTAAAATATAAAACTAATTTCAGAATTATATCAAGCTAAAAACCTAAATATAATAAAAAAAATAATAAAACCTTAGATTTTGATCGTTAAAATCATTGAACTCATTCCATCGAAACCACCCAAAATGGTGGAAAAGCCCTAATCAACAACCCAAATTGATTTAAAACCCGATTTGAAACCCAAAAAATCTCCACTTGAAACCTAAACCTGAACCACACAGAAATCCCCACATAAATGAAAAAATTAATCGACAAAAAATGCCCAAATTGAAGGATGTACCTATCTGCAAATGAAATCATTGCCATAAACATATGATAGATGGATATCGGACGCAAAATTTTCTAGTGAGAACTTTCTACCAAATGAAAATGAATTGGAAAACGGAGAGAGAGATAGGGGTCAAAGGAGAGGACGTGTGTACTTTCTAGCAGAGGGAGGGGAATTACTCTTTTAACCCTGATTTTGAATTGAAATAAAAGTTGGAAATAATTAGTGGTGAGGTAAAAGAGGGGGGAAACTAAAAAAGAAAAGGTTAAAAGTGTAAAATATATCAAAACCATCTTAACCCTTTATTTCCTAGATTTGGTGGCACAATCCTCACCTCTGATTAAGTTATCAACTTATGGAATAGTGTCAAAACTTATACTCCTTATTATTATTATTATTATTATTATTATTATTATTATTATTATTATTATTATTATTATTATTATTATTATTATCTCTGTGTGTGTGTGTGTGTGTGTGTGTGTTACAGGTGCCCAGCCACAGGGGCGTCAGGCTTAGATCTTTGGACTGTTGACGTGTTGCAGCTAGTGTGGGAGTTGCAGGTCCTTGTAGTAGATGACTTCATCCTTGTCTTCTCAGTCTCCTACTTAGTCATTATTAGATAGGGCGTGTGTCGCACCTTTCTAGTTTTTATCTAGTTCAGAGAGATTTGTACTCTTTATCTATTTCAGTACTCTGTTTTAGTTAGAATTGCTTTTGAATATTACATTGTCCTTCGATTTGGGGTATTTTATTTGGATGATTTATCTAGCATGTTTATTTCACTTGGATGGTTTGGTATTCAATATTTGTGTTCATGAAAATGGTTTCGTCTATCTGTAAAATTAAATGTTTTGACACTTGGCTTAATTATTTATTAGGTGATTAATAAAGAAAAAGTTGTTTTTCGACAGTGATGGTAAGAATGAACCAACTGGACACTTTGATTTAATTTAATAAATGACTGATCACCCGGTATTTAATTAGGCAGGGTGTCACACCCATTTTCTCTAATGCTCCATTAAGAGCTCCACTACCAGCGGTCCCATTAAGAGCTCATCAACCCCACTAAATACTCCACTACCATCCCATTAAGGATTTGTTTAATTCTTTATTCCTCTCTTTGGCAACCTATATAAGGAAGGTATTTCACATACCAGAAATCAAGTGAGCCAAAACAATTAGAGAGAGGTTTACAATGAAGGCATTTTAGTTATAAGTGAGTGCAATAAATAAGACTATTTTGTGAGTTTCTTATGTGAGGGTTCCTACAATATTGTGAGATTAATATTATGAGTTGAGTGAGCGTTCAAATAAGTGATTGCGTGTGTAACACATTCTCCTATACTGAAACCTCTCATCCCCTCCTATGGACATAGCCAATTTAATGATCCACGCTAAATACTTGTGTCTCTAAATTGTGTGTTTGTTATTTGCTTATTTCATTTCATAATTTTAATAGAAAGTTGATTTAGTAGGTTGAGGGAAAAGGTCCCGGGTTATATTCCACACAATCGACAAGCGGTGTTTCGGGACTTTTGGAATTCATCGCTAACAAGTGGTATCAAAGCTACAGTTGATAATTACACCGGTATAAGGGTTTAAAATGTTCAAGGGGTGTTCAAACATATGTTCATGAATTTTTCCTAATGGCAGAAATTGAATCAAATGTTACTCCTGGCATTGCTTCTACGAGCACAAACTCAAAGAAGTGGGATCCTAGTTATGGATTCGATAGTTCCATGAAATTAAGCCTTATGACAAAAAGATCCATTTCGGCCTATGGCAATGAGGATGAGAGGCATTAAAGTCAAACAAAGACTTGAAATAGCTTTGTTCAGCATTGAGAACAAACTGAAAGGCCTGCCCGATGCGGAGTGACATGATATTGACAGACAAGCGACTTCTTTTATTGAGCAATAGATCACTGATGAGGTGTTAAATCACGTTGTGGAGGAGACCACTGCCTAGGTTTTGTGGACCAAGTTTGAAGAAGTATGCATTGGGAAATTTTTTTCCAACAAACTTTTTCGCAGGAAGTAACTATTCAAGCTCTAAATAAAGGAGAGAGGAGATACGATGAAGCACATCAACACGTTCAAAGCATTGATCAATGATTTGACGCAGATATATGTTCAAATCATGGAGGAAGATCGAGCCCTAATATTGCTTGCATCTTTTCCAGAGGAGTATGAACATGTCGTCACCACCCTAATGTTCGAAAAAACTATGCTCAAGTTCAATGAGGTAGTGCAAGGCATCTTTTTCCATGTGACCATGAAAAAGAACGAAAATGATGTCTATCATCTTCTCAAAATGAGGGCTTAGTTTCCAAGACTAGAAATAATGGACAAAGTGTAAAATCAAGGTCACGGGGCATCAAAAATTGGGGCGCATATAGATCTCAAACACGAGGTCACAAAAACTTTGAGTGTTATAAATGTCACAAGATGGGTCACATCAAGAAGAATTGCCCGGAGATGCGAAAGGAAGACAAAAAAGGTGTTGCTAAAAAAGATTTTGCAGGTGTTGCAACACAAGAATATGTTAATGAGGTACTTATTTATTTTTTCACCAATCATGAAAGTGGGTCGATTCTTGACTCGGGATGCTCCTATCTCATGTTCCCCAACCGAGAGTCATTTGATCAATACAAACCACAAAATGGTGAAAATATTCTCATAAGAAATAATACTATGTGAAACATAATGGGAATCATTATGCCGAGAATCAAGATATGGGATGGTGTTGTTAGAACGCTAAGTGACGTTAGACATGTTTCAAAACTCAAGAAAAATTTAATCTCTTTGGGCATAATCGACGGCAATGGGTGTGTGATTCAAGCTGAGGACGGGACTTTGAAAGTGAAGAAAGGATCAATGGTAGTTTTTCACAACACAAACCTAATAATCTTTATTGATTAAAGGGAACCATGGTAACCAATAGAGCGATAGTCTTTACATAACTAGAAGTTAACGAGATACAGTTATTGTCATGACCCCAACCCAATAGTAGTAGGGAATGACTGTCTTGACATGCCACCAAGGCATTCAATGTTATGGCCTTAAAATATTTCATAAAATAAATTCAACGGAAATACATTCACATGGTCATGAATCGTAAATTATTGAAAAGAATGGAATTACGTCATCAGAGCTTTCTAAAAGGGAACTTCGTATATATTAAAGTATGAACGGATTACAACTTATGCCAAACTTAAAAACTTATAACTAAAGAGCGAAACATGATATATCTCCGAAAAAAATGTTATATTTAAAAGTATAACAAAAGAGCTCCTTAAGCAAGATCTTCAACTTAGTCCTTTTTCGTTCCGTTCGTGAGCCTAAACGTTTCCTGAAAAATGGTTATTTATACAACATCAGCTAAAAACCAAATGAGGTTCAATCTCCATACATTCCAGGGTTTTCAGAAAATACATACCTATTCAAGTCAAAAGAGAAGGCATATACATATATGGATAGGAACTTGCAGTAAATAGATATATATTTTGAAATGATAGTATATATATCACAATTGGATAGCTCAGAATATGAAGAAAGCAACAAATCAAATGTGATATCTTTTTCTTTCAATCATATCATTTTAATGGCCAAGTACACTCTAATATTGTGTTCTTCTACTGTAATATACCCCGGTAGTTGAGGATCAATTGAACTAGTTCGTCACAACGCCTTATTTAGGGCACACGAGCGATAACCCAGCTGGAAAGGTCAGTCGGGAAAGAGGTCCCTTAGGCCGAATCTTATTTACAATATTCAATCTCATTTTTAATTCTCATTTCAATCGGTATGTCTATTTGGACAAATATAAACATATCACAATAAATTAATCATCGGTATCAAATGTATTTTGAGAATAAAAGCAGTTCATAAAATACATAGTTTGCATAATATCATATAATTGAAATGTGCAAGAAATGACATAGAGTACTCACTTAAAATAGAGGCTTGAAAATATAGATATTGAGTCTTGGATCACACATTAATCTAATAAATACAATAAAGGTTTAATTATGTATTTTAAATAAAGCCCAATTCTAAATATTGTGTTTTAATCCTAAAACATCTTGTTGAAAAAGGTTACTAAAACCATTTTCTCAATTTTTAATACTCATTCATCGTATTTAAAGAATTAAATTCATAGTTCTTCCTAATCAGTCGGTTCCCAATAGATATGGAGGGTCACAGGGGCACCACTTAAATACCATCACATCTAGACAAAACATTTCTGGATTTATTCCCAGTAGAGATAGAGGGTCACGGGGGCACCACTTAAATACCATCTCAATTAGACAGAATTTCACCGGGACTAACTTTGGAATTACTTAAATGAGATTCCATAATAATGAGCAATTGCTTACAAAAATCATTTTAAAAAGCGTATATATATATTTCAAACAAATTGACATATTTTGAAAATAAAATCAATTTACTGTGTTTCCAAATTTTAAGTTTTGATTAGTGAAGTCTTTAGTGTATTTTACCAGCATAACTACTAAGTAAAGCTATAAAATATGAAATTAAAACTATAAAAATGCATTATGATATTTAAATAAAATCATACCTACGAAATGAATTCTTCTTTCGCAATTATAGAACTCCTTCCTAAGATATTTCCCAAGCTTTCTATCACTTTTTCTCACTATAATTCTCAAGGAACTGGTGTGAGTTTCAAATGATCCCAAAGGCCCCTATTTATAGTTTTCCAAAGATATCACGAGGTTGACACGTTTCCATGCTAACCAAGCTTTTACAATAGCGAGTCAGCATTAACGTGTCGCGTAACGGAGGCGTCTTGCAGTCTTATTTCACTGGACCGCGACATGTGTTTTAGCTTCTCCTCTAACGACGACACGTGTTTTGGCTTCTCCTATAATGACGACATGTGTACGGTGGAGGTGACCAGCGCATGGTGGAAAGGTGATAAGGGTATAAGGGTCATTGCACACATGAAGGGTATTTTGGTAATTTCACACTATATATTTTCAATATTTCTTAGAGGTCCTTAAAAATATTTTATTTACGAAATGGCCCTTTTTATATTTTTATTTTAGTCCTTAAAGTTTTATAAAATTATATTTTATACCCCAAAACTTATTATATACCTCAAGATATGTCATAAGACTTCGATTTGATCCAATTTACAGTTGATTCTTCATATTTAAAAATTGCCTTTGTCATATTAAGAATCCAGAATATCACATTTCTAATATTATAAAATTTTCAAATAGTAAGTAAGACGCAATTGTGGAAATGATTATATATATTGGCATACAAAAATGGGGTCATTACATCCTACCCTCCTTATAAAAAGTTTGGTCCCTAAACTATACTTACATTAATTTCCAAAAAGGTATGGGTATCGCTCCTTTATTTCATCTTCCCGATCCCATGTTGCTTCTTCAACAGAATGATTCCTCCATAATACTTTGACTAGTGGAATAACCTTGGTTCGTAATATTTGATCTTTATGGTCCAAGATTTCCACTGGATGCTCAATGTCCGACAAATCTTCTCTAACTTGAAGAGGCTCGTGACTTAAGATATGTTTTGGATCTGGTACATATTTCTTTATCATTGATATGTGAAACAAATTATGTACACTAGAGAGTTCAGGTGGCAAGGCTATTTTATATGTAACAGCTCCTATCTTTTCAAGGATTTCAAAAGGTCCTATGTATCTTGGGCTCAACTTCCTTTCTTCCCGAATCGTATTACTCCTTTTGAAGGTGATACTCGCAAGAACCCATAATCTCCTCTTTGGAATTCTAACTGTTGGTGTCAATTGTCAAAATAACTCTTTTGACGGCTTTGAGCGATTCGAAGTCGGTCTTGTATCAATTTCACTTTCTCTATTGTGATCTGAAGCAATTATGGTCCCAACAATTTTCTTTCTCCAACTTCTACCCAACATGGGGGAGAATGACACCTTCTACCATATAGTGATTCATATGGAGCCATTTGAATACTTTCTTGATGACTATTATTATAGGCAAACTCCACTAATGGTAAATGATCATCCTAATTCCCCTTCAAATCAAGTACACAGGCCCTAAGCATATCCTCTAAGGTTTGAATGGTTCTCTCAGATTGTCCATCTGTTTGAGGATGAAAAGCGGTGCTGAAATTCAATTTTGTTCCCATAGCTGCTTGTAGGCTTTTCCAAAAGCGAGAAACAAATCTAGGGTCATGATCAGAAATAATTGAAATTGGGGTTCCATGAAGCCTAATAATTTCTCGCACATACAACTTGGCTAACTTTTCTAATGAATGGGTAATCTTAATGGCAAGAAAATGAGCATATTTATTTAACCTATCAATAATTACCCAAATAGAACCATTACCATTTGAACTCCTTGGTAAACCTGTCACAAAGTCCATGGTAATATGTTTCCATTTCTATTTAGGGATAGGTATAGGTTGTAATAATCCTGATGGTTTTGATGTTTGGCTTTTACTTGTTGACAAACCAAACAGTGAGACACAAATTCTGCTATCTCCCTTTTCATATTATTCCACCAAAACACTTCTCGAAGATCTCTATACATCTTGGTATTTCGAGGATGAAACATCAATCCTGAGCAATGAGTTTCCTCCAAAATTTGCCTCTTTAGTTGGGCATCACGTGGAATACACACTCTATTTCCAAACCTCAATATTTCATCCCGTATCGTAAATTTAATTCTCTTCGCTTCAATGACCTCTTCTCTGATCTTCTTCAGTTGTGGGTCATTTACTTGTGCAATTTTGATCCTTTCCATCAACGTGGGTTGTACTTGTAAGGTTGCGATTATTCCTCCTTTGCTACAAATACGTACATCTACTTCCATACTT
The DNA here is from genome assembly GCA_949130495.1 of Sambucus nigra. Lineage (NCBI taxonomy): Eukaryota > Viridiplantae > Streptophyta > Magnoliopsida > Dipsacales > Adoxaceae > Sambucus > Sambucus nigra. The sequence goes on from OX422208.1 coordinate 594,937,210, forward strand.
CTCAAATCCCTTAACAAAGGTTCCTGATTTGTAATGAGACATGCTAAATTTGTTGTAGACTTCCTACTTAAAGCATCAGCTACTACATTTGCTTTCCCTGGGTGATAATGAATATTTAAATCATAATCCTTCATCAATTCTAACCACCTCCTTTGTCTCATGTTCAATTCTTTCTGAGTAAATATAAATTTCAAACTCTTATCACAAGTCTCACCATATAAATAGTGTCTCCAAATTTTAAGAGCAAAAATTACAGCAGCTAATTCTAAGTCATGGGTTGGATAATTCTGTTCATGTGATTTTAATTATCTCGAGGCATAAGCTACTTCTTTTTCATTTTGCATTAGCACACATCCCAAAACATTTTTTGAAGCATCACTATAAATCACCAATCCTTCTGTTCCTGAAGGAATAGTCAAAATTGGGGCAGTTGCTAATCGATTCTTAAGTTTTTGAAAACTATTCTCAACTTCCTCAGACCGTTCATATTTTACCTTCTTTTATGTTAACCGAGATAGAGTTTGGCAATGCTAGAAAATCCTTCAACAAATCTTCGATAATAACCTCCCAATCCAAGGAAACTACGAAACTCTGTTACTTTAGTTGGTCTAGGCCAATCTAGTGTAGCCTCAATATTTTGAGGGTCAACCGAAACTCCCTCCTTGGATATGATATGTCCAAGAAAAGAAATGCTAGGCAACCAAAACTCACACTTCTATAATTTTGCATATAACTTCTCCTTCCTAAGGATTTGTAATACTATCTCTAAAGGCTTCTCGTGTTCTTCAATACTCTTTGAATAAATAAGGATGTCATCAATGAAAACAACCACATATTGATCCAAATATTTCCTAAACACTCTATTCATCATATCCATAAAAACAACTAGTACATTAGTAAGTCCAAATGGCATCAAAAGAAATTCATAGTGACCATATCTAGTATGAAAAGCTGATTTTGAAATATCGTCTTCTTTAATCTTCAATTGATGATATCCAGACCTAAGGTCAATCTTAGAAAATACTTGCTCACCTGTAGTTAGTCAAATAAATCATCTATACAAGGTAGGGGTATTTATTCTTAATGTTTACCTTGTTCAGTTCACAATAATCTATACATAACTTCATCGTCCCATCCTTATTTTTAACAAATAACACTGGAGCTCCCCAAGGGGATATACTTGGTCTAATAAAACCCTTATCTAACAGATCTTGTAATTGAACTTTTAATTCCCTTAATTCTAAATGTGCCTAGCGATAAATTGATTTTGATATTGGCATAGCTCCAGAAACAAGGTCAATCGTAAACTCTATTTCTTTACTAGAAGGTAGATTGGGTAAATCATCCAGAAAAACATCTGGAAAATGTTTAGCTACAGGGATCTCTTCTAAACTAGGATCTTTCATTTCCAAATCAATAACACTTGCAAGAAATCCTTGACATACTTTCTTATGAAAACTATAGGCTTGCATTGTAGAGATAATACACATGGGAGATAGGATGCCAGTTCCTTCAAAACTGAATTTTGGTTGGTTAGGAATTTGGAAAGTAATTCTCTTCTCAAAACAATCTATATTACCATGATATGATGCTAACCAATCCATCCCCAAAATTACTTCAAAATCTCTTATGTCTAAAACTATCAAATCGACAAATAGTTTATGACTATTGATATCTATAGGGCAAGATTTATACACTAATGTACTCGTTAATAAATCACCAGAAGGAGTAGAAACGTGTATATTATGATTCAAGGGTTCAGGAATATTAGGAAAGTGATTAACAAAACCTAAAGACATAAATGAATGGGTAGAACCAGGATCTATTAAAACTTGAAATGGTTGTGCACATATAGAGAGTATACCTGATATTACTGCATTAGAAGACTTTGCATCAGAAAGATTAAAAACTCTACCTTGTCTGCCATGATCCTTATTGTCATTAAAAGTCTTTGTTGGCGCCTTCCCTTTGCTAGGGCAATCTCTCATTTTATGTCCCTTTTGGCCACACCCAAAGCAATTTCTTATTTCCAGGTAACATGATTGCCCTCTATGAATATTACCACATCATTGGCATCTATCAACATTAAAGGGTTTGTTCACAAAAGGTCACTCTATAATGGGTATAGTCCTAAAGGGTTTATTATTTGGGTTCCTTCCTCTTTGTTCCCCAAAATTCCTCTTCCCTTCTCTAATTTGATTATATTCTTCATTGTCCTTCTCAGCTATCGTTGCTCTAGTCACCACGTCAGTATATGATGTCAATTTTGGATGGAAATTTGACTACGAATATTCAACCTTAACCCACGTTCAAACTTCTTGGCCTTTAAAACATCAGTTATCACAACATGACTTATAAAACAGGATAACTCGATAAATTTCACCTCGTATTGACTAACCGTCAAGTCGGCTGCTTTTTGGTCTTGTACCGTTTCAAAAAAGTATTCCTCGTAGAATATCACTAGAAAATCATTCCAGCCTATGGGATTATTCCTTTCCTCGTATATTCTCTTAGTCATTCTCCACCAATGTTTGGCTTCACCTTCTAACATAAACGTTCCAATGATACTCTTTATTCATCATTACACTTAAGAACATCGAGTATCTTTTCTATTTTCATCAACTTTCTGCTTCAGTGGGGTTAGGAGTACCTTTAAAAGTTGGAGGAATCAACTTCTTGAACGGTTCAATAGTACATTTACTTAGTTCAAGATTCCTTGGTACTCCATTAATCACCTGATGCTCCACAATCTTTTCTAGACTTTCGATCGCCTTGTTTGCACCTTCCAATCCTTCATTACTCGAATCACTAGTTCCCATAGATGATCTTCTCTTGGTCATTTTCTACAGTCATGGCAAAACATAAGTTCTACTATACTATATTAAGATTGAAAACTAAAAGACCAATTATAAATAATATAACACATAGGGAGGGTTATCATATAATTCAGATATTTAATACTATCTCCTAAGGATGGAAACATGAAATATATAACGTTCGAAACCTGCGTTTTCAGTAGCCTACAGGTTCATAACCTATGCTCTCAAACAACCTCTGTCACGAACCCAACACAATAGTAGTAGGGAATGAGTGTCTTAACATGCCACCAAGGCATTCAATGTTATGGCCTTAAAATATTTCTTAAAATAAATGCAACGGAAATACATTTACATGGTCATGAATCGTAAACTATTGAAAAGAATGGAATTACATCATCAAAGCTTTCTAAAAGGGAACTTCGTATATATTAAAGTATGAACGGATCACAACTTATGCCAAAATTAAAAACTTATTACTAAAGAGCCAAAGATGCTCTATCTCCTAAAAACAAACGTTATATTTAAAGGTATAACAAAAGAGCTCCTTAAGATATATATTCAACATAGTCCTTTTTCGTTCTGTCCGTGAGCCTAAACGTTTCCTGAAAAATGGTGATTTATACAACATCAGCTAAAATCCGAATGAGGTTCAATCTCCATACATTCCAGGGTTTTCAGAAAATAGAAACCTATTCAAGTCAAAAGAGAAGGCATATACATATATGGATAGGAACTTGCAGTAAACAGATATATATTTTGAAATAATAGTATATATATCACAATTGGATAGCTCAGAATAAGAAGAATGCAACAAATCAAATGTGATATATTTTTCTTTCAATGATATTATTTTAATGGCCAAGCACACTTTAATACCGTGTTCTTCTACCGTATTATACCCCTGTAGTTGAGGGTCAATCGAACTAGTTCGTCACAATGCCTTATTTAGGGCACACCAGCGATAACCCAGCTGGGAATGTCAGTTAGTAAAGAGGTCCCTTAGGCCTAATCTTATTTACTATATTCAATCTCATTTTCAATACTCATTTCAATCGGTATGTCTATATGGACAAATATAAACATATCACAATGAATTAATCATCGATATCAGATGCATTTGGAGAATAAAAGCAGATCACAAAATACATAGTTTGCATAATATCATTTCATTGAAATGTGCAAGAAATGACATAGAGTACTCACCTAAAATATAGGCTCAAAAATATAGATATTGAGTCTTGGATCACACGTTAATGTAATAAATACAATAAAGGATTAATTACGTATTCTAAATAAAGCCCAATTCTAAATATTGTGTTTTAAACATCTTGCTGAAAAAGGTTACTAAAATCATTTTCTCAATTTTTAATACTCATTCATAGTATTTAAAGAATTCAATTCATAGTTCTTCCTAATCAATCGGTTCTCAATAGAGATGGAGGGTCACAGGGGCACCACTTAAATACCATCTCTTCTAGACAGAACATTTTCGAATTTATTCCCAATAGAGATGGAGGGTCACAGGGGCACCACTTAAATACCATCTCAACTAGACAGAATTTCACCGGGACTGACTTTGAAATTACTTAAATGAGATTCCATAATAACGAGCAATTGCTTACAAAAATCATTTTAAAAAGCGTATATATATTTTTCAAACAAGTTGACATATTTTGAAAATAAAATCAATTTAGTGGGTTTCCAAATTTTAAGTTTTGATTAGTGAAGTCTTTAGTGTATTTTACCAGCATAACTACTAAGTAAAGCTATAAAATACGAAATCAAAACTATAAAAATGCATTATGACATTTAAATAAAATCATACATACGAAATGTATTCTTTCTTCAAAATTATAGAACTCCTTCTTAAGATATTTTCCAAGCTTTCTATCACTCTTTCTTACTATAATTCGCAAGGAATAAGTGTGAGTTACAAATGATCCCAAAGGCCCTATTTATAGTTTTCCAAAGATATCACGGTGTTGACACGTGTCCATGCTGACCAAGATTTTACAATGGCGAGTCAGCGTTGACGTGTCGCGTAACGGAGGCGTCTTACAGTCTTATTTCACTGGAATGCGACATGTGTTTTAGCTTCTCCTCTAACGACGACACTTGTTTTGGTATCTCCTCTAATGATGACATGTGTATGGTGGAGGTGACCAGCACGTGGTGGAAAGGTGATAAGGGTATAAGGGTCATTTCACACATGAAGGGTATTTTGATAATTTCACACTATATATTTTTAATATTTCTTAGAGGTCCTTGAAAATATTTTATTAACAAAATGGCCCTTTTTATATTTTTATTTTAGTCCCTAAAGTTTCATAAAATTATATTTTCTACCCTAAAACTTATTATATACCTCAAGATATGTCATAAGACTTTGATTTGATCCAATTTACAGTTGATTCTTCATATTTAAAAATTGCCTTTGTTATATTAAGAATCCAGAATATCACATTTCTAATATTATAAAATTTTTAAATAGTAAGTATGACGCAATTTTAGAAATGATTATATATATTGGCATACAAAAATGGGGTCATTACGTCCTACCCTCCTTATAAAAAGTTTGGTCCCCAAACTTTACTTCCATTAATTTACAAAATGGTATGGATATCGATCCTTCATTTCCTCTTCCCTCTCCTATGTTGCTTTTTTAACAGAATGATTCCGCCATAATACTTTGACTAGTGGAATAACCTTGGTTCGTAATATTTTATATTTATGGTCCAAGATTTCCACTGGATGGTCAATGTACGAAAAATCTTCTCTAACTTTAAGAGGCTTGTGACTTAAGATATGTTTTGGATCTGGGACATATTTGTTTATCATTTATATGTGAAACACATTATGTACACTAGAGAGTTCAGGTGGCAAGGCTATTTTATATGCAACAGCTCATATATTTTCAAGGCTTTCAAAAGGTCCTATGTATCTTGGGTTCAACTTCCTTTCTTTCCGAATCGTATTACTCCTTTTGAAAGCGATACTCACAAGAACACATTATCACTTCTTTGGAATTCTAACTTTTGGTGTCGATTGTCAAAATAACTCTTTAGATGGCTTTGAGAGATTCGAAGTCAGTCTTGTATAAATTTCACTTTCTCTATTGTGATCTGAAGCAATTCTGGTCCCAACAATTTTTATTCTCCAACTTCCACCCAACATGTAGGAGAACGACACCTTCTACCATATAGTGCTTCATATGGAGCCATTTGAATACTTTCTTGATGACTATTATTGCAGGCAAACTCCACTAATGGTAAATGATCATCCTAATTCCCCTTCAAATCAAGTACACAGGCCCTAAGCATATCCTCTAAGGTTTGAATGGTTCTCTCAGATTGTCCATCTGTTTGAGGATAAAAAAAGGTGCTGAAATTCAATTTTTCTCCCATAGATGCTTGTAGGATTTTCCAAAAGCCAGAAACGAATCTAGGGTCATGATCAGAAATAATTGAAATTGGGGTTCCATGAAGCCTAATAATTTCCCGCACATACAACTTGGCTAACTTTTCTAATGAACGGGTAATCTTAATGTTAATAAAATGAACAGATTTAGTTAACCTATCAATAATTACCCAAGTAGAATCATTACCATTTGAACTCCTTGGTAAACCTGTCACAAAATCCATGATAATATGTTCCCAATTCCATTCAGGGATAGGTATAGGTTGTAATAATCCTGATGGTTTCTGATGTTTGGCTTTTACTTGTTGACAAACCAAACAGTGATATAAAAATTCTGCTATCTCCCTTTTTATATTATTCCACCAAAACACTTCTCGAAGATCTCAATACGTCTTGGTATTTGTAGGATGAAACGTAAATCTTGAGCAATGAGTTTCCTCCAAAATTTGCCTCTTTAGTTGGGCATCACGTGGAACACACACTCTATTTCCAAACCTCAATATATCATCACGTATTGCAAATTCAATTCTCTTCGATTCAATAACCTCTTCTCTGATCCTCTTCAGTTGTGGGTCATTTACTTGTGCAATTTTGATCATTTCCATCAACGTGGGTTGTACTTGTAGGGTTACGATTATTCCTAATTTGCTATAAATACGTACATCTATTTCCATACTTCTCAAATCCCTTAACAAAGGTTCCTGATTTTTAATGAGACATGCTAAATTTGTTGTAGACTTCCTACTTAAAGCCTCAACTACTACATTTCCTTTCCCTGGGTGATAATAAATATTTAAATCATAATCCTTCATCAATTCTAACCACCTCCTTTGTCTCATGTTCAATTCTTTTTGAGTAAATATATATTTCAAATACTTATAATCGGTATAAATCTCACAAGTCTCACCATATAAATATTGTCTCCAAATTTTAAGAGCAAAAATTACGGCAGCGTATTCTAAGTCATGGGTTGGATAACTCTGTTCATGCGGTTTTAATTGTCTCGAGGCATAAGCTACTACTTTTCCATTTTTCATTAGCACACATCCTAAAACATTTTTTGAGGCATCACTATAAATCACTAATCCTCCTGTTCCTGAAGGAATAGTCAAAATTGGGGCAGTTTCTAATCGATTCTTAAGTTCTTGAAAACTATTCTCAACCTCCTCACACCATTCTTATTTTACCTTCTTTTGTGTTAGCCTAGATAGAGGTTCGGCAATGCTAGAAAATCCTTCAACAAATCTTTGATAATAACCTCCTAATCCAAGGAAACTACGAATCTCTATTACATTAGTTGGTCTAGTCCAATCTAGTATAGCCTCGATCTTTTGAAGATCAACCGACACTCCCTCCTTGGAAATGACATGTCCAAGAAAAGAAACGCTAGGCAACCAAAACTCACACTTCTTTAATTTTGCATATAACTTCTCCTTCCAAGGATTTGTAATACTATCTATAAATGCTTCTCATGTTCTTTAATACTCTTAGAATAAATAAGGATGTCATCAATGAAAACAACCACACATTGATCCAAATATTTGCTAAACACTATATTCATCATATCCATAAAAACAATTGGTTCATTAGTAAGTCCAAATGGAATTACAAGAAACTCATAGTGACCATATCTAGTATAAAAAGCTGATTATCTTCCTTAATCTTCAATTGATGATATCCAGACCTAAGGTCAATCTTAGAAAATACTTGCGCACCTGGTAGTTGGTCAAATAAATCATCTATACGAGGCCGGGGTATTTATTCTTAATGGTTACCTTGTTCAGTTCACGATAATCTATACATAACCTCATTGTCCCATCCTTCTTTTTAACAAATAACACTGGAGCACCCCAAGGGGATATACTTGGTCTAATAAAACCCTTATCTAACAGATCTTGCAATTGAACTTTTAATTCCCTTAATTCTAAAGGTTCCATACGATAAGGTGATTTTGAGATTGGTATAGCTCCAGGAAGAAGGTCAATCGTAAACTTTATTTCTCTAGTAGGAGGTAGACTGGGTAAATCATCCAAAAAAATATCTGGAAAATGTTTAGCTACAGGGATCTCTTCTAAACTAGGATCTTTCATTTGAAAATCAATAAAACTTTCAAGAAATCCTTGACATCCTTTCTTAAGAAAAGTATAGGCCTGCATTGTAGAGATAATACACATGGGAGATAGGATGCCAGTTTCTTCAAAACTGAATTTTGGTTGGTTAGGAATTTGGAAAGTAACTCTCTTCTCAAAACAATCTACATTAGCATGATATGATGCTAACCAATCCATCCCCAAAATGACTTCAAAATATCTTATGTCTAAAACTATCAAATTGACAAATAGCTTATGACTATTGATATTTATAGGGCAAGCTTTATATACTAATGTACTCGTCAATAAATCATTAGAAGGAGTAGAAACGTGTATGTTATGATTCAAGGGTTGAAGAATATTATGAAAGTGATTAACAAAACCTAAAGACGTAAATGAATGGGTAGAATTAGGGTCTATTAAAACTTAAAAAGGTTGTACACATATAGAAAGTATACCTGATACTACTACATTAGAAGCCTTTGCATCAGAAAGATTAAAAATTCTACCTTATCTGCCATGATCCTTATTGTCATTAAAAGTCTTTGTTAGTGCCTTCCCTTTCTTAGGGCAATCTCTCATTTTATGTCCCTTTTGTCCACATCCAAAGCAGTTTCCTATTTCCAGGTAACATGGTTGCCCTCTATGAATAATACCACATCATTGGCATCTATTAACATTAAAGGGTTTGTTCACAAAAGGTCACCCTGTATTGGGTATAGTCCTAAAGGGGTTTATTATTGGGGTTCCTTCCTCTTTGTTCCCCAAACTTCATCTTCCCTTCTCTAATCTGATTATACTCTTCACTGTCCTTCTCAACTATCATTGCTCTAGTCACCACGTTAGTATATGATGTCAATTTCGGATGGAAATTTGACTACGAATATTCAACCTTAACCCACGTTCAAACTTCTTGGACTTTAAAACATCAGTTATCACAACATGATATGCAAAACGGTATAACTCAATAAATCTCACCTCGTATTGACTAACCAACATATTTTCTTAAACTAAGCTCATGAAGTCGGCTGCTTTTTGGTCTGGTACTGTTTCAGGAAAGTATTTCTCGTAGAATATCACTAGGAAATCATTCCAACCGATGGGATTATTCCTTTCCTCTTATATTCTCTTAGTCATTCTCCACCAATGTTTGGCTTCACCTTCTAACATAAATGTTCCAAATGATACTCTTTGTTCATCATTACACTTAAGAACATCGAGTATCTTTTCAATTTGCATCACCCAACTTTCTGCTTAAATGGGGTTTAGAGTACCTTTAAAAGTTGGAAGAATCAACTTCTTGAACGGTTTAACAGTACATTTACTTAGTTCAGGATTCCTTGGTACTCCATTATTCACCTAATGCTCCACAATCTTTGATAGTCTTTCGATCGCCTTGTATGCACCTTCCAGTCCTTCATTACTCAAATCACTAGTTCCCATAGATGATCTTCTCTTGTTCATTTTTTACAGTCATGGAAAAACGTAAGATCTACTATACTATATCAAGATTGAAAACTAAAAGACCAATTATAAATAATATAACTTATAGGGAGGGTTATCATATAATTCAGATATTTAATACTATCTCCTAAGGATGGAAACATAAAATATATAACGTTCGAAACCTATGTTCAGTAGCCTACGGGTTCATAACCCATGCTCTGATACCAATTCTGTGACGACCCCTACCCAATAGTAATAGGTAATGAGTGTCTTGACATGCCACCAAGGCATTCAATGTTATGGACTTAAAATATTTCTTAAAATAAATGCAACGGAAATACATTCACATGGTCATGAATCGTAAACTATTGTAAAGAATGGAATTACGTCATCATAGCTTTCTAAAAGGGAACTTCGTATATATTAAAGTGTGAACGGATTAAAACTTATGCCAAAATTAAAAACTTATTACTAAAGATCCAAACTGCTCTATCTCCTAAAAACAAAAGAGCTCATAATGCAAGATCTTCAACATAGTCCTTTTCGTTCCGTTCGTGAGCCTAAACGTTTCCTGAAAAATGGCTATTTATACAACATCAGCTAAAAGCCGAACGAGGTTCAATCTCCATACATTCCAGGGTTTTCAGAAAATAGATGCCTATTCAAGTCAAAAGAGATGGCATATACTTATATGGATAGGAACTTGCAATAAATAGATATATATTTTGAAATGATAGTATATATATCACAATTGGATAGCTCAGAATAAGAATAATGCAACAAATCAAATGTGATATATTTTTCTTTCAATCATATCATTTAATGGCCAAACACACTCTAATACTGTGTTCTTCTACCGTATTATACCCCGGTAGTTGAGGGTCAATCGAACTAGTTCATCACAACGCCTTATTTAGGGCACACTAGCGATAACCCAGCTGGGAAGGTCAGTCAGTAAAGAGGTCCCTTAGGCCGAATCTTATTTACAATATTCAATCTCATTTTCAATAATCATTTCAATCGATATGTCTATATGGAAAAATATAAACATATCACAATGAATCAATCATCGATATCAGATGCATTCGGAGAATAAAAGCAGTTAACAAAATACATAGTTTGCATAATATCATATAATTGAAATGTGCAAGAAATGACATAGAGTACTCACCTAAAATAGAGGCTCGAAAATATAGATATTGAGTCTTGGTTCACACGTTAATCTAATAAATACAATAAAGGTTTAATTACGTATTCTAAATAAAGCCCAATTCTAAATATTATGTTTTAATCGTAAAGCATCTTGTTGAAAAAGGTTACTAAAACCATCTTCTCAATTTTTAATACTCATTCATCGTATTTAAAGAATTCAATTCATAGTTCTTCCTAATCAGTCGGTTCCCATTAGAGATGGAGGGTCACAGGGGCACCACTTAAATACCATCTCAACTAGACAAAGCATTTTCGGATTTATTCCCAATAGAGATGGAGGTTCACAGGGGCACCACTTGAATACCATCTCAACTAGACAGAATTTCACTGGGACTAACTTTGGAATTACTTAAATGAGATTCCATAATAACGAGCAATTGCTTACAAAAATTATTTTAAAAAGCGTATATATATTTTTCAAACAAGTTGGCATATTTTGAAAATAAAATCAATTTAGTGTGTTTCCAAATTTTATGTTTTGATTAGTGAAGTCTTTAGTGTATTTTACCAGCATAACTACTAAGTAAAGCTATAAAATACAAAATTAAAACTACAAAAATGCATTATGACATTTAAATAAAATCATACCTACGAAATGAATTCTTTCTTCGAAATTATAGAACTCCTTCTTAAGATATTTCCCAAGCTTTCTATCACTCTTTCTTACTATAATTCTCAAAGAATTGGTGTGAGTTTCAAATGATCCCAAAGGACCTATTTATAGTTTTCCAAATATATCACGACGTTGACAGGTGTCCATGCTGACCAAGCTTTTACAATGGCAGTCAGCGTTGACGAGTCGCGTAACGAAGGCGTCTTAAAGTCTTATTTCACTGGACTGCGACATGTGTTTTAGATTCTCCTCTGACGACGACACATGTTTTGGCATCTCCTCTAATGACGACATGTGTACGGTGGAGGTGACCAGCACGTGGTGGAAAGGTGATAAGGGTATAAGGGTCATTTCACACATGAAGGGTATTTTGATAATTTCACACTATAAATTTTTAATATTTCTTAAAGATCCTTGAAATATTGTATTTATAAAATGGCCCTTTTTGTATTTTTATTTTAGTCCCCAAAGTTTTATAAAATTATATTTTCTACCCCAAAACTTATTATATACCTCAAGATATGTCATCAGACTTTGATTTGATCCAATTTACAGATGATTCTTCATATTTAAAAACTTCCTTTTTCATATTAAGAATCCAAAATATCACATTTGTAATATTATAAAATTTTCAAATAGTGTGTAAGACTCAATTATAGAAATGATTATATATATTGGCATACAAAAATGGGGTCATTATATCCTACCATCCTTATAAAAAGTTTGGTCTGAAAACTTTACTTACATTGATTTCCAAAAAGGGATAATTATCTTTCCTTTATTTCATCTTCCCACTCCCATGTTTCTTCTTTAACATAATGATTCCGCCATAATACTTTGACTAGTGGAATAACCTTGGTTCGTAATATTTGATCTTTATGGTCCAAGATTTCCATTAGATGCTCAATGTACGATAAATCTTCTCTAACTTGAAGAGGCTCGTGACTTAAGATATGTTTTGGATCTGGGACATATTTCTTTATCATTGATATGTGAAACACATTATGTACACTAGAGAGTTTAGGTGGCAAGGCTATTTTATATGCAACAACTCCTATCTTTTCAAGGATTTCAAAAGGTCCTATGTATCTTGGGTTCAATTTCCTTTCTTCCCAAATCATATTAATCCCTTTGAAGGCAATACTCGCAAGAACCCATAATCTCCTCTTTGGAATTCTAACTGCTAGTGTCGATTGTCAAAATAACTCTTTTGACGGCTTTGAGCGATTCGAAGTCGATCTTGTATCAATTTCACTTCCTATGTTGTGATCATAAGAAATTCTAGTCCCAACAATTTTCCTTCTCTAACTTCTACCCAACATGCGGGAGAACGAAACCTTCTACCATATAGTGCTTCGTATGGATCCATTTGAATACTTGCTTGATGACTATTATAGGCAAACTCCACTAATGGTAAATGATCATCTCAATTCCCATTCAAATCAAGTACACATGCCCTAAGCATATCCTCTAAGGTTTGAATGGTAGTCTCAGATTGTCCATCTGTTTGAGGATGAAAAGTGATGCTGAAATTCAATTTTGTTTCCATGGATGCTTGTCAGATTTTCCAAAAGCCAGAAACGAATCTAGGGTCATGATCAGAAATAATTGAAATTGGGGTTCCATGAAGTCTAATAATTTTTCGCACATACAACTTGGCTAACTTTTCTAATGAATGGGTAATCTTAATGGAAAGAAAATGAGCAGATTTAGTTAACCTATCAATAATTACATAAATAGAATCATTACCATTTAAACTCCTTAGTAAACCTGTCACAAAATCCATGGTAATATGTTCCCATTTCCATTCAGGGATAGGTAGAGGTTGTAATAATCCTGATGGTTTATGATGTTTGGCTTTTACTTGTTGACAAATCAAATAGTGAGATACAAATTATGCTATCTCTCTTTTCATATTATTCCACCAAAACACTTCTCGAAGATCTCTATACATCTTGGTATTTTCAGGATGAAACGTAAATCTTGAACAATGAGTTTCCTCTAAAATTTGCCTCTTTTATTGGGCATCACGTGGAATACACACTCTATTTCCAAACCTCAATATATCATCCCGTATCGCAAATTCAATTCTCTTCACTTCAATAGCCTCTTCTCTGATCTTCTTCAGTTGTGGGTCATTTACTTGTGCAATTTTGATCCTTTCTGTCAACGTGGGTGTACTTGTAAGGTTACGATTATTCCTCCTTTGCTATAAATACGTACATCTATTTCCATACTTCTCAAATCCCTTAACAAGGGTTCTTAATTCGTAATGAGACATGCCAAAATTTGTTGTAGACTTCCTACTTAAAGCATGAGCTACTACATTTGCTTTTCCTGGGTGATAATGAATATTTAAATCATAATCCTTCATCAATTCTAACCACCTCCTTTGTCTCATGTTCAATTATTTTTGAGTAAATATATATTTCAAACTCTTATGATCGGTATAAATCTCACAAGTCTCACCATATAAATAGTGTCTCCAAATTTTAACAGAAAAATTACAACAGCTATTTCCAAGTCATGGTTTGGATAATTTTGTTCACGCGGTTTTAATTATCTCGAGGCATAAGCTATTACTTTTCCATTTCGCATTAGCACACATCCCAAAACATTTTTTGAAGCATCACTATAAATCACCAACCCTTCTGTTCCTGAAGGAATAGTCAAAATTGGGGCAGTTGCTAATCGATTCTTAAGTTCTTGAAAACTATTCTCAACTTCCTCAGATCATTCATATTTTACCTTTTTTGTGTTAACCTAGATAGAGGTTTGGCAATGCAAGAAAATCCTTCAACAAATCTTCGATAATAACCTCCCAATCCAAGGAAACTACGAATCTCTGTTACATTAGTTGGTCTAGTCCAATCTAGTATAGCCTCGATCTTTTGAGGGTCAACTGACACTCCCACCTTGGAAATGACATGTCCAGGAAAAGAAACGCTAGGCAACCAAAACTCACACTTCTTTAATTTTGCATATAACTTCTCCTTCCTAATGATTTGTAATACTATCTCTAAATGCTTCTCGTGTTCATCAATAATCTTAGAATAAATAAGGATGTCATCAATGAAAACAACCACACATTGATCCAAATATTTCCTAAACACTCTATTCATCATATCCATTAAAATGGTTGGTGCATTAGTAAGTCAAAATGGCATCACAAGAAATTTCTAGTGATACGAAAAGCTAATTTTGAAATATCATCTTACTTAATCTTCAATTGATGATTTCCTGACCTAAGGTCAATCTTAGAAAATACTTGCGCACCTTGTAATTGGTCAAATAAATCATCAATACGAGGTAGGGGGTATTTATTCTTAATGGTTACCTTGTTGAGTTCACGATAATCTATACATAACCTCATCGTCCCATCCTTCTTTTTAACAAATAACACTGGAGCACCCCAAGGGGATATACTTGGTCTAATAAAGCCCTTATCTAACTAATCTTGTAATTGAACTTTTAATTCCCTCAATTCTAAAGGTGCCATACGATAATGTGATTTGGAGATTGGTATAGCTCCAGGAAGAAGGTCAATCGTAAACTCTATTTCTCTACTAGGAGGTAGACTGGGTAAATCATCCGGACAAACATCTGGAAAATGTTTAGCTATAGGGATCTCTTCTAAACTAGGATCTTTCATTTACAAATCCATAACACTTGCAAGAAATCCTTGACATCCTTTCTTAAAAAACTATAGGCTTGCAATTTAGAGATAATAATACACATGGAAGATAGGATGCCAGTTCCTTCAAACTGAATTTTGGTGGGTTAGGAATTTGGAAAGTAACTCTCTTCTCAAAACAATCTACATTATCATGATATGATGCTAACCAATCCATCCCCAAAATGACTTCAAAATATCTTATGTCTAAAACTACAAATCAATAAATACTTTATGACTATTGATATCTATAGGGCAAGATTTATATACTATTGTACCCATCGAAAAATCACCAGAAGGAGTAGAAATGTGTATATTATGATTTAAGGGTTCAGGAATATTAGGAAAGCGGTTAACAAAACTTAAAGACGCAAATGAATGGGTAGAACTAGGATTTATTAAAACTTGAAAAGGTTGTGAACATATAGAAAGTATACCTTACACTACTACATTAGAAGCCTTTGCATCAGAAAGATTAAAAATTCTACTTTGTCTGCAATGATCCTTATTGTCATTAAAAGTCTTTGTTGGCGCCTTCCCTTTGTTAGCGCAATCTCTCATTTTATGTCCCTTTTGGCCACACCCAAAGTAATTTCCTATTTCCAAGTAACATGGTTTCCCTCTCTGAATATTACCACATCGTTGGCATCTATCAACATTAAAGGGTTTGTTCACAAAAGGTCGCTCTGTATTGGGTATAGTCCTAAAGGGTTTATTATTGGGGTTCCTTCAACTTTATTCCCCAAACTTCCTCTTCCCTTCTCTAATCTGATTATATTCTTCACTGTCCTTCTCAGCTATCATTGCTCTAGTCACCACGTCAGTATTTGATGTCAATTTCATGAAGGAAATTCGACTACGAATATTCAACCTTAACCCATGTTCAAATTTCTTGGCCTTTAAAACATCTGTTATCAGAACATGACCTGCAAAACGGGATAACTCGGTAAATTTCACCTCGTATTGACTAACCGTCATATTTCCTTGAACTAAGCTCATGAAGTCGGCTGCTTTTTGGTCTTGTACCGTTTTAGGAAAGGATTTCTCATAGAATATCACTCGAAAATCATTCCAACCTATGGGATTATTCCTTTCCTCATATATTCTCTTAGTCATTCTCCACCAATGTTCGGCTTCACCTTCTAAAATAAACATTCCAAATGATACTCTTTGTTCATCAGTACACTTAAGAACATCGAGTATCTTTTCTACTTTCATCACCCAACTTTCTGCTTCAGTGGGGTTAGGAGTACCTTTAAAAGTTGTAGTAATTGACTTCTTGAACTATTCAATAGTACATTTACTTAGTTCAGGATTCCTTGGTACTCCATTATTCACCTGATGCTCCACAATCTTTTCTAGACTTTCGTTCTCCTTGTATGCACCTTCCAGTCCTTCATTACTCGAATCACTAGTTCCCATAGATGATCTTCTCTTGGTCATTTTCTACAGTCATGGAAAAACATAAGATCTACTATATTATATCAAGCTTGAAAACTAAAAGACCAATTATAAATAATATAACACATAGGGAGGGTTATCACATAATTTAGATATTTAATACTATCTCCTAAGGATGGAAACATGAAATATATAACATTCGAAACCAATGTCCAGTAGCCTACGGGTTCATAACCTATGCTCTAATACCACCTCCGTCACGACCCCAACCTAATAGTAGTAAGGAATGAGTGTCTTGACATGCCACCAAGGTATTTAGTGTTATGGCCTTAAAATATTACTTAAAATAAATGCAACGGAAATACATTCACATAGTCATGAATCGTAAACTATTGAAAAGAATGGAATCATGTCATCAGGGCTTTCTAAAAGGGAACTTCGTATATATTAAAGTATGAACGGATTGCAACTTATGCCAAAATTAAAAACTTATTGCTAAAGAGCCAAACATGCTCTATCTCCTAAAAACAAACGTTATATTTAAAAGTATAACAAAAGAGATCCTTAAGATAGATCTTCAACATAGTCCTTTTTCGTTTCGTCCGTGAGCTTAAACGTTTCCTGAAAAATGGTTATTTATACAACATCAGCTAAAAGCCAAATGAGGTTCAATCTCCATACATTCCAGGGATTTCAAAAAATAGATACCTATTCATGTCAAAAGAGAAGGCATATACATATATGGATAGGAACTTGCAGTAAATAGATATATATTTTGAAATGATAGTATATATATCACAATTGGATAGCTCAGAATTAGAAGAATGCAACAAAGCAAATGTTATATATTTTTCTTTCAATCATATCATTTTATTGGCAAAGTACACTCTAATATCGTGTTCTTCTACCGTATTATACCCCGGTAGTTGAGGGTCAATCGAACTAGTTCCTCACAACGCCTTATTTAGGGTGCACTAGGGATAATCGAACTGGGAAGGTCAGTTAGTAAAGAGGTCCCTTAGGCCGAATCTTATTTGCAATATTCAATCTCATTTTCAATACTCATTTCAATCGGTATGTCTATATGGACAAATATAAACATATCACAATGAATCAATCATCGGTATCAGATGCATTTTCGAAATAAAAGCAGCTCACAAAATACATAGTTTGCATATTATCATATAATTGAAATGTGCAAGAAATGACATAGAGTACTCACCTAAAATAGAGGCTCAAAAATATAGAGTCTTGGATCACACGTTAATCTAATAAATACAATAAAGATTTAATTACGTATTCTAAATAAAGCCCAATTCTAAATATTGTGTTTTAATCCTAAAACATCTTGCTGAAAAAGGTTACTAAAATCATTTTCTCAATTTTTAATACTTATTCATCGTATTTTAATAATTCAATTCATAGTTCTTCCTAATCAGTCAGTTCCCACTAGAGATGGAGGGTCACAGGGGCACCACTTAAATACCATCTCATCTAGACAGAAAATTTTGGGATTTATTCCCAGTAGAGATGGAGGGTCACAGGGGAACCAGTTAAATACCATCTCAACTAGACAGAATTTCACCGGGACTGACTTAGGAATTACTTAAATGAGATTCCATAATAATTACCAATTGTTTACAAAAATCATTTTAAAAAGAGTATATATATTTTTCAAACAATTTGACATATTTTGAAAATAAAATTAATTTAGTGTGTTTCCAAATTTTAGGTTTTGATTAATGAATTCTTTAGTGTAATTTACCAGCATAACTACTAAGTAAAGCTATAAAATATGAAATTAAAACTACAAAAACTCATTATGACATTTAAATAAAATCATACCTACGAAATGAATTCTTTCTTTGAAATTATAGAACTCCTTCTTAAGATATTTCCCATGCTTTCTATCACTCTTTCTTACTATAATTCTCAAGGAATTGGTGTGAGTTTCAAATGATCCCAAAGGCCCTATTTATAGTTTTCCAAAGATATCACAGCGTTGGCACGCGTCCATGCTGACCAAGCTTTTACAGTGGCGAGTCAGCGTTGACGTGTCACGTAACAGAGGCGTCTTGCAGTCTTATTTCACTGGACTGCGACATGTGTTTTAGCTTCTCCCCTAACGACGACACGTGTTTTGGATTCTCCTCTAATGACGACATGTGTACGGTGGAGGTGACCAGCTCATAGTGGAAAGGTGATAAGGGTATAAGGGTCATTTCACACATGAAGGGTATTTTGATAATTTCACACTATAAATTTTTAATATTTCTTAAAGGTCCTTGAAATATTTTATTTATAAAATGGCCCTTTTTGTATTTTTATTTTAGTCCCCAAAGTTTTATAAAATTATATTTTCTACCCCAAAACTTATTATATACCTCAAGATATGTCATAAGACTTCAGTTTGATCCAATTTACAGTTGATTCTTCATATTTTAAAACCGGTTTTGTCATATTAAGAATCCAGAGTATCACATTTGTAATATTATAAAATCTTCAAATAGTAAGTAAGACGTAATTGTAGAAGTGATTATATATATTAGCATACAAAAATGGGAGCATTACAGTTATGGCATATGAGACTTGGTCACATGAGCCAAAGGGGCATGGAAGAACTTCATCGACGGTTGTTATTGAAAGGAGTTCGTACATGCAAGGTCAATTTTTGAAAATATTGTGTGATGGGCAAGCAAACTAAAGTTCAGTTCAATACCTCCACGACCAAAAGTAAAGGTATTTTTAACTATATTCATTTCGATGTTTGTGGGCCTATGGATATTGTATTGCTAGGGAGGTTCAAATATTTTATTACTTTCATTTATGATTTCTCTCTCAAAGTCTGGGTTTACTACTTGAAAAATAAAAGGTTTTTGATAAATTCATGGAGTGGAAGGATGTGGTGGAAAATCAAACCGAAAAGAAGATAAGGTATTTGAGGAGAGACAACGGAGGAGACTATAAGGAATGAAAATTTCTTCTGTTTTGCAAAGATGCTGGTATCACAAGGAATTTTATTGTGAAAAAACCCCATAACAAAACGGTGTTATAGAGCATATGAATTGCACTATTATGGAGAAGGCAAGGTGCATGAAGTTTCATGGTAAGTTGCCAAAATCATTTTGGGGGACAACTATTGATCAAGCCATTGATTTGTTCAATAGGTATCCAAATACAAATCTTGGATTGAAGTGTTCTGAAGAAGTATGGTCTGGGAAAGATTTTGATTAATCACATGTTATAGTATTCTAGTGTCCAGAATATGTTCACATTCCCAGTGATAAAAGGACCAAAATAACCCGAGGTCTCGCCCATTTATCTTTCTCACTTGTACAAAAGTATTGAAGTGGTACAAGCTTTGGGACACTACGTCAAGAAAGCTATTTATTAGTCGGGGCATGAGATTTGATGAGGGGGTTATGCTTAAGCATAAGGAATTTCAAGAAGTTACAAATAACGGTGGTGTTAAAACCATCTAGGTTCCTATTTATGGTACAAGACCATTCATTATCAAAAGTGATGAATCATCCACTAACGGTACTATTGATACTCAAGCAAATGATAACATTTTTGAGGTAAAGCATGGGGAGGAGGAATCTAAAGAAATATTAGTTGAGATGGAGTGATATCAACAGCTGGAGTATGAACCATCTATGTCATGTGATATGTAATACCCTGTCCCAATAATATATTTAAATTATATGTGAATCATTCTGAAGAAGGGTTAATGATGATTATAAGAGAATTGTGGTTCAAAAATTGAATAAATAAAATAACGAAAAATATAAAAGGTCGTTCAAACGACATTGTAGGTTCATTAGAAGCGAGATTAGATGTCACACGAAGTAGGGCTTCAAAAGAGATGCCACTGCTTTACAGTGGCATATCGCACGAAGGTCATGAAAATCAGGCTTCGAACGAGGTGGAGATGTTGTTCGAGCGAGATGGGCCTGTCGTTCGAACGAAGTAGATAAAAAATGTTTCGATCTTATTTTTTTTTTGCGTTGTCACATTTTTTGCCATTGGATCGTTGAGCTGTCAAGCCCAGATTAGGCAAAACAGGAATTTGGGAGTTTTTATAAGGGAGTGTTTGTGGTTTTTTGTGTAAGGAAAAAAGAAAGAAGGAAGAGAGAGAGAGAGAGAGAGAGAGAGAGAGAGAGAGAGAGAGAGAGAGAGAGAGGTGGGTGGTCTTCCTCCCCTTCCCGCCACAAACCACCACTCCTCCACCATACTTCATTCACAAAACACCATTTTCTTAGTTAATTCTACCATATTTGAGCCATATACACCCATTTCCACCCTCGTTGAAGAGCTATGAATTTTCAAGGTGTTGTTAGGAGTTTTTGGAGAAGATGGTGAGAGCTTCTATGGAGTTTGAAGTGGGTCTTGCTTGGAAGCTTGGATAGAGAACATTTTGGAGCATTTATAAGGATGCATTTGGTAACCCCTTGCGGACGCCTTTGGAGGTGGGGGTTGCTCATCCTATACTAATATTCCTACCACCATTTGGAGATATTAGAGATGGAAAAATCTATCTTTAGTATTAAGACTCTATTTGCATTATTTGTAGTCTTGTAGTTAGATTACATGAGTAGTATGCATATGATTAGATAATGAAATTATGTGTAGTAAATAATAAAAAAAAAATTACGAAATAAAAATGCTGGTAAAATGTTATTTTTGTTGAAAATAAAGGATGAATAATATTTCAAGGTTTGAAATACTAAAAGTTAGTATTTTATGAAAATGGTGTGTTTTCAAGAAAGATTCATGTTAAACATTTTATGAAATAAAATATTTGAAAAATAATGATTTATTTTGGTAAACATTGGTGAAATGATATTTCTTGCAAAAATGAAGATTTTATGAAAAATAGACATTTGTTGAGTTCGAGGAAATCAAATATCTTTTATGCCTTGAAAATGTATTTTTTCAAGTATGATGAATTTCTAGAATGAAAAATATGTTTAATCCATTTTATAGGATTTTAAGGTTTAAAGTCCATCTTCTCATGCATATAAACTTGTAGTATTTTGGCACTGAGTGTATAAACAAGTTTAAAGAAGATTTAGTTGGGTTTAAACATGAAATGAGAAGAAGTGGAAATTCTAGTCTTCAAGTGTGTAAAAATGGGATTATGGATATAATGAACATAAGGTTGTAAGACTACATGTGTTGAATAAAAGAAATGGTATTTTCTCCTAAAAAGTAGTATTCAAGTGTAATCACATTTCTTAAACAAAGAAAGTAAAGAAATGTATAGCTTTCAAAAATATTTATTAATGATGTTGAATAAGTGTTAATGGTTTGTCATTGAAAAATTAGTGTGTAATTTAATAATGTCGTAAAAGATTAACACTTATGAAATTGGAAAGGAAATAATGAAATAAATTTTTTCCAAGAATATTACTTCAAGGTTAAAAGGGTTTTAAGGTATTAGAACACTTAAGGAGTTAGTGTGGGTAGCTTAATAGTATTTTTTAAAAAATTAACACTTGCGAAAATGGAAAGATGAGTTTGGAATGAAATGGGTAAAATGGTAATTTTACTTAAAGTGGAACATTTTTATAAAATAAAAATACTGAAAATGGTGCTGCACAACTTGGTCCTAAATGAATATGATTTTTGGGGATAAAATCAAGGTTAAAGTGTAAAGGACATGAAATGATAATTTCAAAGTGTAACACAAGTTGGGGTGTAACACTTTGGCATCGACCGGGTAAAAAGGAAGAAGGAATAATGTGGACATTTGTAAATTGTTAAAACACATATAAAGGAACTCGAATGATATCGGGATAATTAAGGAGGGTCCGTAGCCCTAGGGTGAAAGACCCAAAATAACTGGCTAGAGCATATGGTGTGCATAGTCGGCGGTATGGAGCATGTTGAAGTATGCGGTATGTGAAAAATTTCGGGAAACAATAAAGGAACAAGGAATATGTCAATATATAGAGTGTGTGGCAAAATGTGTTAATACAACCTAATTTGAATTAATTAATAAATATTTTGATAAAGGTCAAAATGGATAAGCAAATGTGTAATTGATTAGTGTCTATAAGGTAAGAAAAAGGTAAAGTAAGTGGGTAAATGGGTGGTTAAGAAATCTAAGTGGTTAAACCCATAATTAATACAAGAATGCATCGTAAAAGGTTTTCAAAGGCTAAATGAGTATTTTCTAACACGGTGAACGCGTGTGTTGAAAGGGTGGTTTTCAACGAAAATACTAATAAATATTTTATGAAACAAAAGTCGGTGATTTCGGTAAAGAAATGGTTTTCAGTCAAATAAAGTGTAGTGGTTTCAAATATTGAATCGTGTATGTTACATAAAGCGAGAAATGTTAAAATGAAGAAAAAGAAGTCTTTTATAAGATTAAGGTAAATTAATCTGGACAAATAAGATTTTCAGAAGTAAAACTATCTCATGCATTAAGTATATATTGTGACACCTCGCCTAATTAAATACCGGGTGATCAGTCCTTTATTAAATTAAAAATCAAGGTGACCGGTTGGTTCATTCTTAGCATCACTGTCGCAAAATAAAATTTCCAAATTAAGCACCCTAAATAATTAACCTAAGTATCAAAACAATTTAAAGTCTTATTTCCATTTTTAAATTTCAACTTGAAAACCTTTTTAAATAATCAACAGTCTAAGAATCACATAAGTGCTACGGATAGCAATCAACACAAAAGAATTAATCCATCTAGATTAACCAAACCAAGTCAAATAACCATACATGAAATCATCCTGACAAAAGTTAACTCCCAAGGAATACTAAATACTGGAAATATAAACAAATGTAAATATCTGACAAATCCAAACTGAATAGGGAAACGGGCGACACATGCCCTAACTAAGCAGAACTAAAACAAGAATAGATTCAATGAAGAGGTCGTCTAAAGCAACGACCTGGAACTCCCACATCAGCTGCAACGCGTCCAATTCAAAGAACCTATGCATGACGCCCCTGTGGCTGGGCACCTGTAATACATATATATATATATATATATATATATATATATATATATATATATATATATATATATATATATATATATATATATACAAGAGAGAGAAAAAGATTAGGAAACGGGTCAGAGCCCGAGTGTAAAACAGTTTTAAAAATAGTTTAGCAAGTATTTAAAATGCTTACCGGCTAATGCAACAACCATGCAACCATGTTAGTATGCGAAACTCTCTTGAGAATTATCACCTCTCATTTAGTGTGCACGCCTACCGTACTAATAAATCTCATAAGTTTCTCTAACTTATTCTCTATAAGGTTTTATCATATGAAAAGAAAGGTTATGATATTTACTTTAGGAAATCATTCTCTTTAATATTTCTTATGTTATTTAGAATAACTCATTACCGTTATAAAGTTCTCGAACACTTATAATAAAGTTGAAGCATTTATTCATTACTTATCTACTTATACGCACAGTAGAAAGTTCCCATATAGATATGCGTATATATATTAGTCACACATATAATATATATACTAACGGCACCCCCACATAAAATCTATGTTGCTGGCATACTCTGCTATCAAGTCCTCGTATCACTCAAACTGAGGGAAATACTAGTTTGGAATCACTCTCGAACTGCATTAACACAACACACAAACAAATGGAGGCGAAGTATAGTTCCAGGTCCTAAGAGGTCAGCACATACCCTCACGTCTCTTAGAACATCTGACTATCATTCTAAGATAGCCTGTATTGAGGATACTATCTTCTAGGGTACGAGTCAATATCCCCCATAAAGGTCCAATAGAGATAAGACTGTCCCGACGCGAAAACCTCTGTGATAGCAAGTAGCCAGGGTATGATTTTTACACAAATACATAATATATGCACAGTCATATATATAAATATTCACATTTTCTAAATTAAGTGTGCCCACCACCCATAATTATAATTATCCGTTCTTAGCACAAATTACTCAATTATCTCGTATAACGGATTTTTCTCTTTTATTTTCATTTATAATTTATTTCATACATACTTCTCATCTCTCGAAGTATTCTCTTGCTAAATACAATTTTAGTAGGTATACCCTCTCTATTCTTCTGGTCTAAGACTTTCACGAGTCCCTCAATTTATTAACGAACTTACGCACAATCTCTAATGTGTAACAAAATTCTCCGTTGACCCAAAATTTCATCCCATATTAAATTTTATTCAACGGAGTATATTTATACCCTACTGGTCCTCCTCGCGATCCATTATACTCTATAAATAATAATCAAGGGTTCCCACGTATTTAAACTGGATTAAATAAAAAAGGGATAAATATGCAGTTTTCTAGGCGGGGTCGATCGATCGATCGATGTTCTTGGGTTGATCGATCGATTCAAGCAGTTCTTGCCCATAAAATGCAATTTCAACCTACGGGTTTCAACCAATAATTTTCTCCAAAATGCCATTTAAAATTTCCAAACTCCCAAATAAGGTTACTACTGGTTCTCTATACATATATGCATGATTTTCTATGTAAAACATGTATAATTTCATCAACGGAATTAAACTAAAGGGCCAATTTGTATTAACTATCAAGAACCCTAATTTTCATAAAACTTTCATTCTTTTAATTTCTTATCCAGATTTCTTGCTTCTAAACTAATACCAATTCGTGGTTTTTCCTCTACATATGATTGGGATGTCCAAAATATAATTATTTCAACCAAGACATGTGATTAAATCCTCAAATTCCTCAAATTCTTTTATGGAGCATGTGTATAACAATCCTAATATAACATGGATGAAACAATAATAAAAAGAAAAGCAAGATAGATACTTGCCTAGAATTCAAGGTTCTGATTTGTGGATGAAAAATGTATGGTTGCGTTCCTCATCGTGCGATCTACGTTTTGGTGGTGGTGGAGGTGCAAACGGATGAGTTCTTGGCCTTGGATTGCTTGGCAAGCTTCCTACCTTCTTCTCTAATGGTCGTTCTTAAGTTCTGTGATTGTTAACCCTAAAAACCTAACTGAAATGGCTGATATATCTTAGGGAAATTCATGGGTTTAATTATCCAAAAATACAAAATGACTATTATACCCTCCCGGGATGCCAATTAGGCCTAAAAATACCCCGAGACCCAAACTAAACCCGCGGGTACACTTTTCTGACTATCTCGATCCTTCGGGACATGTTGGCGCACTCGAAATGATCATACGGACGATTTATAATTTATTCACTTATACTAATAATAATAATTTAGTCCCGACACGACACAGGCGTGTCCTGACTTAATTTCCATAATTGACATATTATTCCCTCGTGAAAATTTTAAAAAATTCAATTCTACATAGTACTCTACTCAATAATTAATATTTAATAAATCAATAATTTTTCAATAATTACTAACTCTCGTCACGCTAGTAAATATTTAAAACAAATTTCCAAATTAATTTTAAATTAATCTATCTGAATTAAATTTAATA
The DNA here is from genome assembly GCA_949130495.1 of Sambucus nigra. Classification (NCBI taxonomy): domain Eukaryota; kingdom Viridiplantae; phylum Streptophyta; class Magnoliopsida; order Dipsacales; family Adoxaceae; genus Sambucus; species Sambucus nigra. Next base: position 594,963,334 of record OX422208.1, read on the forward strand.
AATCCCTAAATTTAAAAGCCATAAAAATACGGTGTATTATATATATATATATGTGTGTGTGTGTGTGTGTGTGTGTGTGTGTGTGTGCAAGGTAGTTGCATGTACACGTAGGCATAAAGTGTTAGAGTCTCCTTTCTACCATTCGATTCCATACAACATTTGTATATTTTTCACTGAACATTTGGCTCACACCCTCGCTTTGTTACTGCAGGTTGAGAGCGATTTCGTATTTTGAGAGTGTTATAGAGGTAAGTACTTTCTTTATTTTTTTTTACGTTAGTAGCTTTGTATGCTTGGACTTCTAGGTTATCCCCATGAGTCCCTCACGAAGTTTAATTTAAAAATTGGAATCGCATGATAACAAGTAAAATGTTAATTAAAATAAAACTGGACTTGCAATATTATTTAGGTTGCTTCACTGTACTTCACACCTAACGCTCGAGTCAGGCCGAGTTAACTATGGGTAACCCATAAATCCAGGCCGGGCCATAACAAATGATACCAGAGCTTTAGATTCAAGGTTCCTTTCGAGAGTGACATGGTGAGGTCGGTATTGGATCTTTCAATATCGGTGTTGGTTGGGTCGGCCATGCTAGTTCGATGATGGTTTAGTTTGTGTCCTCTAAGGTAAAGTCAAAGAGGTTAGCATGACAAGTAAGTTAAGTGCCAGGTGGCACGCGATCAAGTTAGTAGTTAATAATCGATTCCATGCTTCCGATTAGAATTGTTATTAATTTGTCGGTGTCCGTGCAAACCAATAGTGGTGATACCATGGTTGTTAATGTGAGGTGCTTGTGTTAAATTTTTTATGACATAGAATCATTTGAGATGTCTATAGAGTGAGATGATGCCCATTGGGCAAATGGTACTTGTAGACACCACATTCTAGGAGCCTCTAAGTCTTTCCTTATGTCCCTAGCACCTCCCCAATTCACTACAAACCCTAGGTAATACTCTGAGTGTCGATCTAGACGCCATCGGGCGCTCCCGGGCCCATTTGACTTTGGTCAACTCTATCATCAGAGAGAAAGATCAATGAATATTCAAAAGGATCTGAACCCCATTTCCAACAGTCTGCCCCTTGTGCGAATCGGCATAACGGTTGGGACGAACAGACTATTTTACAACCGAAAACCGATTTGGAGGCTATTGGGCGCTCTCGGGCTAGATTTGATCCCAATCAACTTCACCGTCAGATCAAAAGCTCAATGAATCCTCGAATTTCACTGAAACCCCTTACCAACGATCTACCTCATGTACAAAGTAGTATAACCGTTCGGACGAACTATCCATCTTCCCCTAAAAACTAATCTGGAGGCCATCGGGAGCTCCCGAGCTCCATTTGACCAAAGTAAACTCTTTAGCTCGAATGATACTGAATGAATATTCAAATTGAACTAAATACCCTTTCTAACGGTCTAATCCGTGCACAAATCAGCCTTACGGTACCGATGAATGATCCGTTTTACTCTGAAAGGTCATCGGGTGCTTCCAAGCCCCGTTTAACCAAATTCAACTCTCTAAAATAAGAAAATATCAATAGAACATCGAATTATCTCACATAACATTTCTAATGGTTCACCTCGTGCACGATTTAGACTTATGGTTTGGACAAACGATCCATTATCATTCGACGATCTTCTGTCCAAAAGACCGACAAGTGCTTTCGAACCTCATTTGACCCAAAGTCAACTCCTGGACCCGGGTTAGTCCCCAAAGGATTCTCAAAGGTATCTGAATTACAATTCTAACGGTATGCCCCGTTCACGATTTGAACTTACTGATCGCATTTTACGATCATTTTTTCAAAAAATTTGCATGAGGCTGCTATTTGGCAGGTCCATTTCCCTACCTATCGACATATTGTCTTGGGTTATATGCCAATATACAGGACAAGACAATGATAATCAGAAGCCCCCCTATCCTATATAAGGAGAGCATGATCTCACTTCGAAAGGCACCCAGATCTATTAATATCAGTGATCTCAGCAACATTCTTCTGCAATCAACGAAGTTTCCTTGTGTGAAATTTCTTTTCATCTTTCATTCCCATCGTTTTCATACCCAATTTAGCAAAAATCTCTTTCTCTCTCATCCTACATTCATCCCAACTTGCAAAGAATCCCATCAAGGATCAAGGTCGAGCTTCAAGTCTCTATAGCTGGCCCAAACATCCTTATCTCTTTAAAAAAAATTTATTTTCGCATTAGTTAAATAATTTCTCAATTTACCCTTTACTTTAGATCATACATATTAATATATCATCCTTTATCAGTTATATTGCACATAATTTATTTTCTATAAAAAAACTCAAAACAAAGAAAAAGAGGGTGACACCAATAAATTTTGACAGGATTCTTCATCATATTTTGTCAAAACTACAAATATTTTTTCTACACACACACATATAATAAACTCTCGTTGGAATCTACGGGATAAACCCCGCCCTTATGCCGCATGCGAACTATGTGGATTTTGATGACTTTATAGTCTACGTAAGCGTCTTAGGCTAAAACTTGAGACTTGAGTTCTATTTTCCTATTTTCCCATTTTCATCTTCTTCCTATTTTATCCATGTATTATTCATATATATCATACTTTTGATTTATATTTGCGCTTTATCTAACACATATTATCATTTTAGCATAATGATAATAATCTCAATAAGCGCACATATCATATTTTCTAATTATTATTTTGGGAACATTTCCTTTGGATGACTTGACTCCATATTTTCCATGATGCGAGTGGAGTGATTCCAATCTCCACTAATATATACACAAACACACACTTCATGGAGAAATTAAGGAAAATATTAACACAAGCCCATGAGAGACCGAAAGGGTAGAATGGGTGACTAACACATTTCCATTCAATAACTTAGCCCTTGAACCATTGAACTGTTGGTTTCTCAAGCAAAAGTTTGTTTTTAATGCCGCTCTCTCGAGGCGGTGACATGTTCTTTTTCATGTTTTGTGTAGAATAGGCTGGCGACTCTATCTCTTTACATCACCCAAAAATCGATGACTATCAATTCACCCTACGACGTAGCGAGGGGTATGGTACCTTTATTTCTCCTTCTTTCCCCTCCCCCCGAAAGTCCCCTGGGGTGAGAGGGAGGAAGATCTCAGGATGTCCAAAATGGCGACTCTGCTGGGGAATGACATAAGAGGGATATACTCTATTTACATGGGTGTTATCATTTTATATTTGTGCGAATATGCACCTACCCGCGTGTTCTCTTTTTTCTCATCTACCACTTTATATATATATATATATATATATACCTCGCGTTTATATCACCATTTACTCACTTTTCACTTCACACACTTGTGAATAATCTCCATGTACACTTTACATTATCTACACTTGTATATAAGTTCACTTATATTCATATGCTTCACACACCACTTAAAATATCCATGCTTAGGTGTCTCTATTACACACCTCCACTTATCACACTTATATATATATCCATGCTCATTCATACTTATCACACTCCACCTGTAGTCGATCCATGCTTAGGTTTACTACCACACACTCACTTATAGATATTCACACATCACTCACTCTCACATATCCATGCTTAGTATAATCTCCATTCCAGATATACTTTTCATGATACTTGTACATTCTTCCCTTTAAGTATAGTGCTCATGCCAAATAAAATAATCTCTCCATAATATACTAATCAAGAATCATGCATTTTGCACACTACATCACTAAGAGCATTTCTATATTTACCAAAATTTTGTCCAGTACTAAGGGGGTCACTTTGTGATGGGGACTGGTCTGGCAGGTCGCAGTTAGACTAAGCAATATGACTATCACCTTCCATTGGCTAAGTATCTTTGACGTATATCAAAGAGTTACCCTCGCATCGTACCACTTGATTGAAGTCATAACGGGAAACATATAGTAGGGAACTCGTTCACGTACGTCAAGTATATCGAATTCTCTCTCACACGTATTGTTCCCATCAGGTATATAGTGAGGCAATTCACGTACACTCTAGTACATCAAATGGCTTGTCGACATGTACCGATTGCCCTCAAAAGCAAGACATATATCGTGGAAGTCATGCCAAATGGGGGAACCTTTCCACTAGCCCAACAACTTCATACCCTCATATAGGAGTCAAACCTAAGGAACTCATATTTAATTTTCTGATTATTATTCGAAACTTTGTCAAAATGCCTGGTCAACATGCCGCCCAAATTTTTACCCGATTTTGTCTTTCTCCAAAACTGAACCCTGTCCGTGATCCTGGCAACAAGTCAAACCATATTTCATTTATTTTTTTAAACCCAATTTTTCCCAGGCTTCCCTTACGGCATTTATTTTTCATTTAGGTAAACATAATACAAGTAAAAACATAATGATAATAATAATCATGTTGAGACTCTTCTCACGTTTTTCCTTTTTCCTTACCAAAAATATTTTTCCTCCTCTTCTAAAAAATAATACCCAAAAAAATTTTATCCTCCTCTTTCCAAGAAATATCAAAAAGCATTCTTCCCTTTCTCATTCAAAAATAAATTTGAATTATTTTACCTTCTTAGGTCGATCGCATACCGACCCTTGGCCTGATTCCCTATTGGTTTCAGTCTTTCGTTGAACCGCCCCTAAGATCCATCAGTTCTCCCATAACTTTCTTCGAGTCGGGAATTCACCTTCACCAACTCTCCATGGGGAACGCAAACCATGTACTAAATGTGCAACCTGATTTGATGACGGTCCTAATCCAACTTACCCCCAGGATTCACAACCTTCAAATCGAGGTTCATGAGATGCAGTAGAATCAGGTACTTGTTCCCAAAGAACCTGAGGTCGTCTTCCCTTGTTCTATGGGTCCTCCCATACCTAATATTATTTAGGTTCCAGAAGAATATCAACACGCTCCACGTTCCCCTCTCGCTAATGGGACATCATCAGCTCAGCTCCCTATTCCAAATCTTGCACAGTCAGGGGCTAACCTATCAGTAGTTATCGATTCGAAGGAAAAAGAGTTGAAAAAGGTCAAAGAGGACCTTAAGCTGATGACCAAGAAGTTTGACGAGGTCCAAATCTATGGGAACTACATGGATTACACCCATATGTATCTCTACCCTAAAGCAAGACTACCAAAAAATTCAAGATGACCAACATTGAGAAGTTTGGGGGTAGTGGCCCCCCAATTGTTTATCTTCAAAGCGATCACTGAGCCATGACTCTCTTAGGTGACTCCGAGAAAATAATGACCCAGATGTTCCAACAAATACTGAAGTACAATGCTCTTCGTTGGTTCCTATCCCTCGAGGAATCCAGAATTTACAGTTGGGGGAATATTTCGTGTGAATTCATGTCACATTACAAGTACAACGAGGAGTTAGAGGTAACACGTCGTGATTTAGAACTTCTCAAGTAGAATCCTGAAGAAACTGTGAGCAATTTCATAGCAAGGTGGAGGGAGAAAGCGGCCACGATAGCCAACCGACCTTTTATAGAGGAGCAAGTTAGTATTGTGAATAAAAATTTCTTACCCCATGTCCGAGCGACAATGGGAGGACAGTATTACCCCCATTTTCGATCTCTCTGAGAAGTAGGGGTTGAGATTAAAGAATGTCTTTCCAAGACAGAAGCTGAAGAAAGTATCTTGATAATTTACTCCAATAAAATGTGAGAAGCCTGCTACAATCTCGATCATCAACAACATCTCACAACCTGCTACTTCTTAGGCACCAAAAATTCGTTCTAACCCAGTCAGAAAAGAATACATCGAGTTTTATGCTCTTTTTTCCAAAGTCTAACAACCCCTTTTGAGCTGAAATCTCATCAAGTTATTGGACCATCATCCATTACCAAACCTACTTCCCAAAATTTTCAAACCCGATGCCTATTGTTATTTCCATCAAAGTGTCGGTCATACCACTAATCAGTGCTTCCATCTCCAGAATGTAATACAAGGACTGATTGACCGGGGTGTTATAGCCCCACCAGCCAATTCTAAACCAAACACCACTCACAATCCACTTCAAAATCATGCAAATGCTATTTTTTTTAAAAAGACCCAAAATTCAACCCATCTATCCAGATTGTACCCAGAAAAACACCCATTATACCCGTATATTCACCTAAACCCCTTACAGTTTGCCCATATTTTCTCCAATATCCTACCTATTTTGTCTATCAAGCCCTGCCGCTACCTACAAGAGCATGCATTTCTAGGATACAGAATTGCTAGAAGTACTTAACCAACTCCTAGAGTTTGGGCTGAAATTTCCCTTTGAAATGACCATTGACTGCCAGAAGTTCAGCATACTGTTCACGGTAGCTCGAAAGTGGGCTCGAGAGTCAGATAATTAGGCGGTACCCTTTAATGAAGTTAGTTTAGATGATGTAGTTCAGATCATGGCAGGCTTATTCTGACAAACCGATGAGATTTAAAGTATATTCGAGTTACTTGATGCCTTAAAGCTACTAGAGCGGTTGTTCCTTTCACTTATGAATCTTCTCGTTGAGTGAGAGGATCTATATGAAGAATACGTTGAGGTTATAGAATGCATTGACTTCTCGTGGAAGGATAACATCGTTTCTAGTAGATGGGGGGGGAATTTGATAATTCATATGAAGAGCCAGGCCAAGAATAGGTTAGCCCAGTGATTAGTGTATGTGGGATGATATCGTTTGAAGATCTTCGAGGAGAGATCAACAAAAGTGGTCGAGCATCCCGAGATAGACAAAGAGAAAGGGTTTCCATTATTTCCCTCCTTCGTGAATCATATGACAAGATTTGGGAGGCACTACTAGAGTTTAAATACTCATCAGTAGGGACAAATAAAGAAAAGGGTGTTATCGAGAAACTCCCCATGTCGAAAATAACCATCGTGGAGAGAAAGATCCTCGACCAGTTGAAGAAAACTCAGCCAATATCAACTTATGGGGACTCTTTATGTCTTCCTAACTACACCGAAATGCCTTGATAAAATAGATTACTTGGCCCACAGTCCGTCCTTCCACCACTTCAGAAGAAGTCGTGAACCTAGTTGGGTCCGTAACCTCTAAAGAAGAAATCCCAAAGTTTGGTTTTAATCATAACTAGCTTCTCAATATCTCCATTGAGAGAATGGAGATGACAGTCCCGCTCTCACTCATTGACAATGGATCAACACTGAATGTTTGCCCGTTAAGAACCTTCAACTGCCTGGGTTTGAAAGTAAGCGACCTTGCTCCAACTTATTCCCCAGTGAGTGCTTATGAAAACACTCATCGAGAGGTGATGGGATTCATAAAGATTATAATAAGGATGACCCTATAAATCCCGTTACTAAGTTCCAAGTCATCGACATACCGACTTGCTTTAACTTATTGCTCAGCCGACCCTGGCTTCACTGCATCAAGGGGGTATCTTCCTCCCTCCATTAAAAACTAAAGTTATTTGCTAAATGGCAGGTCATCACCATCTTAGGCGATGATGATAATACCAAGAATGCAAGAACCAGTAACCTGGTACTAGAGATATAATATGAGGCAAAGGATATGCTCTTGTTTGACTTTAGAGTCGAACCACTTCCACTCCCAGCAAGGGATGATTTCAAAGATAGAGTTTATCCAAAGTAAAGCCCTCACGATAATATCAACATGATACAGATGTCCAAGAATATACACTTCATGCCCGGAATGGGACTGGGACGACGACAATAGGAGATACTGGAATGAATAGCGCTGAAGAAGGCCTTTCCTCCATATAGCTGGGTTATTAACCATCATAAGAGAAACTCAGATTTCTCTTACAAAGTGTAAATTTATTTTGAAACCTTAGCTATGATTAATCTAAGTCATAAAGAGAATAATACAAGAGTTGGAAAAACTACCCCATCAACAGTTGGAAGGATAATTGAGGAAGAAAGAAATAGTAAATCCTCCAATGGAGCTCCAGGTGCCACATTCCTAGATGGAACTTGAGATTCATTGGTAGAGGAAGACTCATGAGCTAAGGAAATTAGCTCTGCTAGAGGAAACTCAGTCTCTCTTATTGAAAAAGAAGCCTTCACCAAAATTAGAGGAGCCTAAGCCAAAGGATATGAATGCTTCCTTTCTTCACCCAATGCAAGATGAAATACCATAAGATCAAAGAAGCTCACAAATAAATTGCAGGTGGTGTGTTGTTTAAAGGGGTGTACGCATTTTTTTGTTGGCCAATCATTGGCTTGCCAATGATGGGCATAAGTTCTTCTTTGGTCCCTTTTTGCATTACCACACGCTACCTGCTAAAATTTGTTGCCGCTTTTTTTTATAAAGCCAATGGCAGGCCAATCATTTGGCATTTGGAATAAAAAGCTTCTTGAAATTTCAAAGTTGAGTACAGATTGTTATAAGACAAATCTGATATTTTTTTAAAACACGCATCTTGCCATGAGTTATCCAAAGGATTGTTTATCTCACAGGTATCTTATAGATAAAAATCAGTAACGTGCCTTTGCTTCCTTTATCAGAACTTTTCTATAAAAGAGTCATGCACGTACAGTTTTAAAACAAGAAGAAAAAATTGGTTTTTGACAGAGCACTTTTTCAAGAAGAAAAATTCTTTGTGTTCTACAATTTTTAGTATGTCTTCTTCTCACTTTTAAGGGTTCAAAACTTTTTATCCAATAAATTCATAATCCCATCCACTTTGTATGAATTGGTTTGTGGAACCCAAAACATATCTTTGTTGAAATGGAACTGAATGTTCTTGTGGAGTTGCTGAGGTTGTTCCATTGCTGACGACGCCAACCGACGCCTGCGGATAATTTTGTGTCAAATTATTTCATTGTAATCCGTGTAAGTTTGAGTTACAAAATTATAGTGAAATGAATGGTTTTGCCCTTCGAGGATTTTTCCTCATTTGTGACCGTCTTGCATGCTTAGATTAATTTTTTTTATCACGTTTATTTGCAAGAGTAAAAAATTGTTGGGTCTGGAATTGGAATTTAGTTAATTAATTCATTTGAATGCACGCGCACTCTCAAATTGGTATCAGAGCAAATTACACAATTATACTGTGTAATTTTCTGCAAAAAAAAATTCTAAGATATCAATTTTTTTTAAATTGATTTTTGAAAAAAGGTGTGTTCAAAATGGAAAAATTATATAATAAAATGCCATTGACGGGACAAACTATGATTACTGGAAAGCCCGCATGAGATCTGCATTAAAATCCATTGATGAACAAGTCTGGATTTTGGTTGAAAAAGGATGGACTCCTCCCTCCGTCACTGTTAATAACGTGACTAATTTGAAATCCGTCACTAGATGGCCTGAAGAGGAATTTAAATGGTCATCTTTTAATTCTAAGGGGTTAAGTGCTATTTTCGGATCTGTCACACCTGAAGAGTTTCGACGGATAATGACGTGCACCACGTCAAAAGAGGCATGGGATGTTTTGCAACTTACCCATGAAGAAACTAATGTTGTGAAAGAGTCTAAATTGCAAAACTTAACAACTCAATTTGAAACCTTCACCATGCTTGAGACTGAATTTTTTGATGAATTTTATGCTAGGTTATCTTATATTGTAAACACTAGCTTTAATCTTGGTGAACACATTCCTAATGTTAGAGTTGTTAAAAAGATTCTTAGATCATTGCCTAAGAGTTTTATCCCTAAAGTCACTATGCTAAATTCTATGGGTAATTTAAACACGCTAAAATTGGAGGAACTTGTAGGAGACTTACAAACCTTTTAAATTGACATGTTTCCTAAGTCTGTTAAACCAAAAGATAAGGGAATTTCACTTAAAGCCCGGGCTAGAAAGGGTGAGGGGTCCATTAAAAGGAAAGAAGCGTCTAAACAGAAAGAGATAGAAGCGTCTAATTCTGAGGGAGAATTTGATTTAGACAACTTGGTTCTTTTTGCCAAAAAATTCAAAAAAATTCTCAAATTAAAAAATGGCAATTTTAAAGATAAAAAGAATTTTGAGAAAAATAAATATGGCAAGAAAGATGAAAAAGATAAAAAGGACAACCCCAAGAGAGATAAAGAGAGATGCTATAAATGCGACGGTAGAGGTCATAAGTCTTTTGAGTGTGCCACTAGGTTGAAGCATCATGGCAAGGGGAAAGTTGTCCTAAATGCCACAATAAGTGACGACAGCAAGGTCGAGTCGGTGGATTCTGGAGACGAATCACCACGTGAATGCAACTTCATCGCATTCATGGCTAGCCATGGAGGTTCTCCCATTACATCTCACGATGATGATGATGTCACCTCACATGGACACCTTGACAGTAATGAGAGTGAGGGAGAGGATGCTGGAAGTGAGAGAGAAAGAGTGATCTTAGACGTGCCTACGCAGATTTATATGCCGAATCACTCAAAACCAAAAAGTGTAACAAAGCGTTAGCTCTTAGGATCGTCACTGTTGAAAAGGAATTAGGAGAGACTAGAGAGAGAGAGAGAGAGTTAGTTTGTGATGAGAGAGAGAAGAGTTTTGAGAAAGAAAAGGGGGACTTGACTAAACAAGTGGCTAATCTGACGAGAGACCTCTATGCATTCGAAGAGGCTCGAAAGATTCTAGAAGCTCTTATTTCCCAGCTCACTCATGATCTTGAGAGAGCACGATAAGTCAAGGTTCAAATCAAGGATAGATCTGGTAAGATGGGAAAGATGCTCCTCGCCCCAGCCTTGGGATTTGGTGAAAGGCCGGGAATTAGTTTTGATGGTGCTTCCACCTCTCAGATTATAGCTGGACCAGTCCTTAATTTTACGACTACTCCATATGGTCGCCTATCAAACCCCAAGAGAAGTGTTCGGTCGAGAAAAGCAAACCAAGGTCTGCCTAAAACTGTGTTCTTTTGTACGTACTGTAAAAGAAAAGGCCACATGAGAGAGTATTGCTATAGTTTGGGTCGTACTTCACATACTTATGCTCCACCACATCGTACTGATGATTTTACCAGTTTAAAAGAGCTTGTTGAGTTTTTAGCTGCCACATATCAGAGTTTGATGGAGGAATTACGACGAATGTCTTTGCCGTCAGTGAATGCTTCCCACATCCCGTCTAAAACCAATAACAACAAGGGTAAACAAAAGGTCACCACTTCTTGGGTACCTAAGAAAGATGAAAAAGCCCTTGTTGTTCATGTCGCTCTCAAAGCACATAATACCTCCCAATGGTATTTTGACAGTGGCTACTCTAGACACATGACTGGTGACGTATCCTTCGTTACCTCCCTTGAGGATCGAAAGGAAGGCAAGGTCACATTTGGAGATGGGAGAAATCTATCATAGTAGGATGAGGGACATTAAAGATACCTAGATTTCCTAAGCTAGAGAATGTTTTGTACGTGAAAGTTTTAAAAGCTAATTCACTCAGCACTAGCCAGCTGTGCGACGCTGACTTTGCAGTAAAGTTTAACCAGAATGCTTGTAGTGTCTATGATAAAGCCGGTAAACTATTATTGCACGGGGTGAGGACTAACGATAACTGCTATGGAATTATACCCAAGTCCTCATTTGTCTGCAACAGTGCCATGATCTCTCCTATGGATTTGTGGCATCAACGTCTATGTCACATGAACTTTACAGATTTAGATCGTCTTATTAAAAAGGAACTAGTACGTGGTTTTCCATCCCTTGGAAAGCCAAGTTCTGTGGTTTGTGGATCCTGTTATTTGGGTAAATAAGTCCGTAGTCCCTATAAGAAGTTGCATTCCATTACCACATCTCGTGTGCTTGAGCTGATTCACATGGATCTGATGGGTCCTACTCGTACTGAGAGTCTGGGTGGTAAGAGGTATATCCTCCTGATGGTGGATGATTTCTCTAGATATTCGATTGTAGGTTTTCTGGGAGACAAATCAGATGTTGTAGATTTTTTAACGACCAAGTGTTGTGTCCTGTAAAACCAACACGGAGTCACTATTAACAGGATACATAGTGACAACAGCACTGAATTTACAGAAGCAAAGGTAGATCTTTACTGTGATAGCCTTGGGATTAAACATGAATTTTTGATCGTAAGGACTCCTCAGTAAAATAGGATTGTTAAGAGGAAAAATCGGATGATTCAGGAAATGGCTAGATCTATGCTTTTGGGTCGTAAGGTTGGTAGGAGATTCTGGGCAGAGGCGGTGCCTATCGCGTGCCACACGGTGAATAGGGTTTACCTGCATCCACACACACTTAAAACTCCTTATGAATTATGGACTAGCAAGAAACCCAACCTTGCATATTTTCGAGTCTTTGGGAGTAAACGCTACATCCTACGAGATAGAGAGCAATTAGGAAAGTTTGACTCCCGAAGCGAAGAGGGAATTTTTCTTGGATATTCATCAAACAGTAGAGCTTACAAAGTTTTCAACCTGAGTAGCTTTAAGGTTATGAAGTTAATAAACGTCACCGTGAAAGATGATGAACCTCCGGCATTTTTTGATCCTAACCTTCAGTGTGAGGATGAGGACTTTTACGGCAGCGATTTACTTATCCCTCATACACACCCTGTGGACCCTAATCCTGTGTTAGGGGACACACCTGCTTAGGTTCGCAAGAGTGATGACCCTGCCACCATTGTAGGCGATTACACCTTAGGGGTTAAGACTCGTGCTCAGCTAGAGAATGTTGTTAGTCATTTTTTCTACACGTCCACAGTCGAGCTCAAGAATAACAAAGAAGCTCTCAAGGATGAATACTGGATATCTTCTATATAGGATGAGTTTCTTCAGTTTAAAAAGACCAATGTTTGGGAACTTGTCCCCCGACCTAGTGAGACAAATGTGATAGGTACCAGGTGGATTTTCAAGAATAAAATGGATGAAAATGGTACCATAATCCGAAATAAGGCTAGGTTGGTCGCTCAAGGCTACACATAGAGAGATATTTTCTCCTATTGTGAGGCTTGAGTCCGTCCACTTACTACTCGCCATCGCATGTCATCTTCACTTCAAGCTATATCAGATGGATGTCAAGAGTGCCTTTCTAAATGTCATTCTACAAGAGGAGGTTTACATGGAACAACCAAAAGGGTTTGAGGACCCTAAGCACCTAGAGCACGTCTACTATCTGAGGAAAGCCTTGTATGGTTTGAAGCAAGCACCCCGTGCATGGTACGAGTGCTTGGTATGAGAGGCTTACTTCCTATCTTTTAGGCCGTGGCTTCAAGGGAGGGGGAGTTGATATGACATTATTCGTCAAGAGAGATGACGGTGCTATTTTGGTTAACTAGGTCTATGTGGATGACATAGTATTTGGTTCCACGTGCTCCCAACATGCTCACCACTTTGAGGAGGAGATGAAAAGTAAGTTTGAGATGAGCATGGTAGGTGATCTTAATTTCTTCCTTGGTCTCCAGGTTCGTCAGCTAGAGGATAGGATGTTCATCTACCAATCCAAGTATGCTAGAGACCTAGTGAATAAATTTGGTTTAGACTCCGCTAAGCATGCGCGTACACCTATGAGTACTTCTATCAAGCTTAGTAAGGACACTTCAGGCAAGGACGTAGAGCAAACCTTGTATCGGAGTATGATAGGTAGTCTTTTCTACTTGACTGCCAGTCGTCCCGATATAGCCTTTAGTGTTTGAGTTTTTGCACGATATCAGGCATCCCCAAAAGATTCACACTTACTCTCTCTAAAATGTATCATCAAATACGTGAATGGGACTCTCTCATATGGTATTTGGTATTCCTTTGATACCGATGACCGTTTGTCTGCCTATTCGGATGCCAATTAGGCTGAGGATGTAGATGGTTATAGGAGCACTTATGGTGGGTGTTTCTATTTTGGTTCTGCTCTTGTCTCCTGGCTGAGCAAGAAGCAAAACTCTATCTCTTTGTCCACTGCGGAGGCTGAGTACATAGCCGCCGGGAGTTATTGCACGCAATTCTTGTGGATGAAGCAAATATTGGAGGATTATGGGATTTCACCGAACACCATGACCATTTCCTGTGATAACACGAATGCGATACACATATCCCATAATCCAGTCCAGCATTTGTGCACAAAACACATCAGAATACGCGAGCACTTTATACGTCAGTTAGTTGAGGAGAAAGTCGTATCCCTGAGTTTCGTACCCACCGACCGTCAGTTGGTCGATATTTTCACGAAACCTTTAGATGCCCTTAGATTCAAGAGTCTTAGGAAATCTTTGGGGGTTTGCACAGTTGACTGAGGGATTGGTCCATGTCTACGATAGGATGCTTTGTCATGTTCATATCATATGCTTCCTATTGCTAGTTTGTATCATGTGTATTATTATTTTTGCTTCTTTTATCGTTTTTGATCGTTTTTGAAAAATCCAAAAAGATTTTCTTTTTATAAAAATTTTAGAAAAGAACAAAAAGATTTTTGTATTTTATTTGAACCTTTTATGAATGAGCATTTAAGATAGTCGAGTCAAAAATTTCATTCCCTTTATTCCACATGACTATTTGATAGTGATTTGAGACGCTACATCGTTGCATTGATGTGCTTTACATTGTTTGGAGTCTTTGAGATGTGATTAGTGATATCTTTCGACATGTTTGACTCCTATCTCCTTTATTGCACACATGCACGACTTTATTTGATTATTGTACTTGTCTATCACATATCTTCTTGAGTGTTTCCATCGCAATTTTGTCTATACAACGTACCTTATGCGATAAAACTTGATAAGATTGAAATGCATGTAAAAAACGTTTGGTGAGATTGTGTGGTATTGTAAAAATGCAGACGGGCTGCGGAAGGTTCATTTTGCCTTTGCGAATACTAAGCCACCATTAAATCGGACCTAAAAATTGAGGAATTTTATTATCCGGGATCCAAAGAGGTTACAAGAGCCCAAAAAAAGTTAAAGGTAATAAAAGTAATACATGCCACATATGGGCCATTAGGTTTCACCATCAATTCTCCAACGTTTGAGAATTTATATGACCTCTATTCAAAATATAAATCTGAGGGAGTTTGGTTGGAGAATTTAAACGGGTTTGCACTTCTTTGAAAGTCCTGAAAAATCATTAAATCGTTTTGGACATTATTGGTGTGAAAATCATTTTGAGCTTTGATTTGTTGATTTGATTTAGTCAATGTCTCATATTACCACCTTTTTACACCTAAGGAAGATGTTGAGTTCATTTGTTAGGAGTATCCAATATTCATCGTGCACATATGTCATGTTTGTATGCATTGATTTTCCTATCGAATTTTATCACACCCATACATTTACGCTATCATCGACTTGGTTGTTTTTGTGTTCTTTCATGGTGTGATTCTTTGTTGTATATTTTGTGTGAAAAATTGAAAAAAAATTAAAAATAGTTTGTTTGCTTGATTACCGTGACACCCCGTTTTGCTTTATGAGATTTTTTCTTTTCCTTGTCTATTTCGGACGAATAAAAAGGGGGAGAACGAATTATGATATTATGGGGGAGTTTTCGTATGGGGGAGATTTGATTGTGCTAACATTCATTATCTTTATATCATTTAAAACTCAATACGTCACGAGGTATTTGGTTTATCTCATTTGTGTAGGTTCAAAACTTTAAGATCAAATTGTTGCACACCTTCATGAGAAAAGCTTGGAGTTTTGAAAAATTGATTGTTGAAGCAAAGTTTGAAGACTTGTCATTTTATCTCTCCTTGATTGTCTTGGGAGGGTAGATTTGTATAGGTCATTCTTTTTATTAATAACTCGGATTTTTTATTTTGTACCGGCATAGACATAGTGTGGCACCCCGACTAATTAAATACCGGGTAGCTACTCCTTTATAAAATTAATTCAAAATGCCAAATTGGCTCAGTTAATAGCATCACTGTCGAAAACATTTTATTATTACTAACCACCTAGTATTTAAAAATCAAGTTGCCAAATTTTAATTTAAGTCTGATTAACATGCAACAAGTGTAAAGAATTAAATAACACCATTCACCATACTGAAGTAAAATGAATAACCATCACAATAAAAATAAATAACGTCTGGAGGAAACCCCTCACTACAATCCCATAACTGAAATAAATAAACTGAAACAATAATAAAACGTGCTAAAGTCTGAAAACTGAAGTATAAAAGATGCTCTAAATAGAAATGGGCAACATGCCCTACAATGGATAGATAGTGACTCTGGAATCCAAAAGATAGGAGCGTCTACATGCAAATCCCTGTAGCTTCCACAAGCAGCTACAGCTCGTCACCTGAATGAGTATCCTATGCTTGGTGTCCTTGTGGCTGGGCACCTAAAATGGTTTTACAAAGAAAAAGAGATTTGAAAAGCAAACGGGTCAGAGCCCGAATGTGTTATATTTTAAAAACCTGCAAGTGCTTTAAAAACTTTTAAAACATTAAATGCAAAGTACATGTTAGGACGTACACTCGCATGATATTCTCACCTCTCGTCTAACTGTGCACTCCTAACGTAAATACCCATCTATAACAACCCATACTACTAGCTAACTGACAACATAACTAGCTAGACTACCAAAGGTTCTACCCATTTTACTTGGTTCCATTTAATATAACAACGCTCGTAATTAAATAGAGGTTTAACGTAAACTCAGTTACTAAATATGCCATTGATATAACTATCAGTTACTCATTATATATCTCGAAACAATACCGGAATATTTTTACAACATTAACGTAAGGATTCCCATTAATTAAATGTATATTATTCACATCATAAATATACGATACAAGCACCCCGCAATCTAAGCTGTAGTGCACACATACTCTGCTATCCATCCCGGTACATCACGTACATAAGGATCACATATTCCGAATCTCTCAGGAATAGTTCAGATAACACAAATCACAAATAGTGGAGGCGAACACAGTCACCATCACATGGGTCACGCACATACCTACGCTCCCATGGTCAGCGGACTTATTAATATCACAATAAGTCTTTCTATGACCTATGTTCATCAAGGTACCAGTCTATATCCCCCCCGTAGGCACACAAGGATTAGAGGGTCCTAAGCGAACGCAAACCTCCCGTGATAGCAAGTATGGTAGGTATGTCATACACACAATCCATATACTAATACTAAGTAATCACACATCTTAGTAATACCGTATTATAATCGTAGTACATATTGCATTCTCGTACTAACTATAATTACCACAATTCGTGCTATTCCGGTTTATAATTATACGTGCCATAATTTATCCTCACATCGTAGAAGACACTCACGCCTCAACCCAAACGGTTCATTGAATATAACTCTAGTGTATGATTTACTTATCTCAATAACCCAAAAGTCCCAAATCAATCACTATATCATCAAAGGAATACTAACTCTACCCTTGAACCAGTTCCCGGGACTTCAAAAGTCAAAACAGTCCAAAAAGGACCAAACTGTCAACTCGTTAGAAGTCTCGTTCGAACGAGGCTTCGAACGAGTTTGGACTGTCAGGTCGTTAGAAGTCTCGTTCGAACGAGGCTGTTCGAACGAGATCCCAGTTCGTTCGAACGAACTGACCCTTCTAACGATATCTCGTTCGAACGAGATATCGAACGAAATCCCCACTCGTTAGTAGCGACTGGTCAACTCGTTAGAAGCTCGTTCGAACGAGTTCGTTCGAACGACCTGGGGGCTGCTTCTAACGAGAGGCCAGTTTCGGCCCAGAATTTCCCAAAAATCGTTTTTCCCCATTTTTACTCCTCAAATCACCTCTAAAATTTATCCCAACGATTGTTTTAAAGTCTTTAAACAATTCTAAACATAGTATAACCACATCCTATCACGTTTGTATGGATTTACTCACCCAAATCATCAATCAATTTACAATTACATAAACTTTTCCCCAATTCATTTATGAACATGAACCCTAAAATTTGGAACCTTCAATTCATCAAATAAAATCCGTTTTTCTTTCACCCAAATCATGTATTAACATCAGATTAATCATTTACCTATCCTTCTACATGCAATCCTTCTCAAATTCCTCAAGTTTTATCATCTAGACTACATGGGTTTTCATATTTCATCAAGAACAACCATAAATCTGAATTTTCTAACATGGAAAAGACATTCTCAGTAATTAAATGGAAATAAAGTCACTTGCCTTGGTTTGATTTCTGAATTTGGTGTGGATTTGGTGTAGAATTTCTGCAGAATTCCTCTCTCTCTCTCATTCTCCAAGCTTTCTTCTCTAAAAAGCTATGGTGGCTAGGGTTTGCTTTGGGGAACTTATGAAAACCTAATTTAATAAACCTCCGTAGCTTGTTGGGTTAATAAGGGTTGGTTGGGTCAAATCCTTATCAGATTACAACTCTCAATTTTCGTCACTTTTAATTACCCAAAAATACCAAATTACTAAAATACCCTTTATGGTGCCGGAATGGTCTAAAAATACCCCGGGACCCAAACTATACCCCCGGCTAGTGTTTTCTGACTATCTCGACCCTTCCGGACGCGTTGGCGCACTCAAAACGACCATACGGATTATAGATTTTAAATTCACTTTTAATATCAAAATATTATACCGTGACGCGGCGGTCCCACGCGTCTCAACAAAATTTCTAAAATGCCGTATGTAAATCCCACAACAAATTTTATAATATCAAGTTCATATATAATCATATATGCACCTAATCAAATACCAATTCGCATCCCATTAGTATTTATAACCCGGATTAATTTCCAATTAATACACATTTAATTAATTAATCCCAAAAATACGAGCCATTTGCTAAGTGGTCTAGAAAGATGGGAGGAGATCCCTCAAAGAGAAACAACGCACTGAGATGCGCTTTTCACAAGGAGGAAGGACATAAGACCGAGCATTGCAAGGCTCTTAAGTCCCACCTCTAGGAACTAACTCGGACTGGGAACCTGAATGAGTTTGTGGAGAAAAAGGCAGAGAAGGTCGTTGCCAATGGAGAAACCAGACCTGACAACGTACTCGAAGATGATGCTGGCCATGAATTTACAGTTATTCATGGGGCATCTGATATGAAGAAGATTCAAGGAAATTTAACTCGAATGGAGGTGAAGAAGCTTACTGCAGTCATGCAAGCTTTTCAGATCGATCCAACGAAGACACAATCAGGAAAGCATCGGCGAGTAGAAGACGTCGACTATAGCAAACATATCGTGTTCATGAACGAGGATTTGGTGGGAGTAAGAACCCCACATCATGACGCCTTGATCATTACGCTTAGGATAACCAACTATGACGTCGAAAAGTAGCTCGTCGACCAGGGAAGATCATTCGAGGTAATGTATCTTGACCTCTTCAAAAAGTTGAAGCTAAGCATTGCCGAACTGAGGGAAGCCATTGTTCCTCTAGTTGGCTTCACTAGAAAAGTGACTATTCCATTGGGAAATATCGTGCTGCCAGTAAGGGCAGGAAGAGACTCCAAGATGATCGAGTTTCTGGTAGTCGACATCGACTCGCCATATTAAGCTATCCTCGGAAGGGGATGGCTACATGCAATGAATGAAGTCCCTTCGACCTACCATCAGAAACTCAAGTACGTAACTAAGCGAGGAGTAATGGAGATTCATGGGGATCAGGCGATGGCAAGAAGGTGCTTTATAGCAGCCATCCACCCTAAACCAGAGAAGAAGGTCGAGAAAGGCAAGGAGAAGGTCGAGGAGCAAGAAGGTTTGGCATCTTCAAAATAGCAATTAAGATATGAAAGGCCCGGAGTGGAGGAGACCAGACTCCCCCCCTCTGAACGGGTCATTTATAACCTGGAAGAGATCGCAGCTGGTGGGGATAAGAAAGACAGGATGTTCTTAATTGGAGCTTCTCTCACATATCAAGAAAAAAATGAACTGACAGTATTGTTGAGAAGTACTCTCGACGTTTTCACGTGGGAACCATACGAGCTGCCTGGCATTGATACCAGTGTGGTTTTCCATCGGTTACATGTCGACCCCACCTTCAGAACTATCACGCAGAAAGCACGACGAACCGCGCCAGAGAAGGCTAAAGTCGTAGAGAAAGAAGTTAAAAAACTGTTGGATGCAGGATCCATATGGGAAGTTCAATTCCCTAAATGGTTATCCAACCCAGTAGTAATTCCAAAAAGCAATGGGAAATGGAGAGTCTGCATTGACTTCACTAACCTTAACAGGGAATTCCCTAAGGATAGTTTCCCTCTCCCAAAAATCGACCAGTTGGTGGATGCCACAGCAACTAACGAGAGAATGAGTTTTTTGGATGCATATTCAGGGTATCATCAGATCACCCTGCATGAACCGGACCAAGATAAGATAGCGTTCATCACCACTATCGGATTATACTGCTACAAAGTTATGCCCTTTGGGCTCAAGAATGCAGAAGCAACTTACCAGAGGCTAGTCACCAAGATGTTCAAAGCTCAAATGGGAGATACCATAAAGGTATACATCGATGATATTCTCGTCAAGAGTAAGCGCAAAGAGGACCATCTCTCAGATCTATCAAATACCTTCGAGATCCTCAGGAAATACCGAATGAAACTCAACGTGAGCAAATGTTCTTTCGATGTCCAGTCAGGAAAATTCCTCGGGTATTTGGTTAACAAGAGAGGCATTGAGGCCAACCCAGACCAGATCGATGCGATCAACAAGGTATAGCCCCCTCGCACAAAACGGGATGTACAGAAACTCATGGGCATGCTCACAACTTTGAATCGTTTCATCTCGAAGTCCTCTGAGAAGTGCAAGCCCTTCTTCTAGCTCTTAAGAGGAAGCAAGACAGTAGAATGGAATCAAGATTTCTCCCAAGCATTGGAAGAGCTCAAGGCTTACCTCAGCTCATCGTCCTTTCTTGTTATACCTCAAGAAGATGATCCCCTTTACTTATACATCGCCGTCTCCAACCACGCCGTCAGCTCTGCACTGGTGTGCGAGACAGCAGGAACCCAGCATCCAGTTTACTATGCGATTGAAACCTTATTGGACCCCGAGCAGCTGTACCTACCACTGGAAAAGCTTGCCTTTGCACTAGTAATAGCTTCAAGGAAGCTAAAGCACTACTTCGAAGTTCACACTATCATCGTCCTTACATCACACCCCCTTAAAGCAGTCCTGCAGAAAGCGGATCTTTCTGGCAGATTATCCAAGTGGTCAGTCGAGTTCGGACAATTTGATATCTAATTTTAGTCCAGGAATGCAATCAAAAGGCAGGTCCTCACCGATTTCATCGCTGAATTCACTGGCAAACAGCCTTACGACCAGCTTCACCCATCAGCAGGAATCTGGCAACTATTTATCGATGGAGCCTCCAACTCAAAGAGGGCAAGAGTAGGCATTGTACTCATTACTCCAGAAGATACAATCCTCGAGCAGGGAATTAGGCTTGGATTTGAAGCCTCTAACAACAAGGTAGAATATGAAGCTTTGATAGCCAGCCCGCAAAAAGCACAGGCACTGGGGGCAAAGCAGTTGCAGGTGTTCAGCGACTCACAATTGGTCTCCAATGAGATAAGTGGGGAATTCAATGCCAGAGATGAAAGAATGGCAGCCTACCTCTCCTTGACAAAGAAGCTAATATCCAGCTTTGAGGACGTCAGTGTCCAATAGTTTCCCAGAGGACAGAACAGCCATGCTGACGCCTTGGCAGCTCTGAGTTCAGCAAACAATTTCGACTTAAAGAGAATGATCCCCATCGACTTCCTCGCCCATTCGAGCATCAACCAGAGCGATGAGCTGCCAAACGTGGAACATATGCTCCAGGTCGAGTCAGCACCCAGTTGGATGGACCCTTTAAGGGACTACTTGAAAGATGGTGCACTTCCAAATGACAAAAAGTTCGCTCATCAGATAAGAGTCAAAGCTACCCGCTTTCACTTATCTCCTGAGGGCAAACTATATAAAAGATATTTCATCAGCCCTTACCTTCAATGTGTTCACCCGAAGGACGTCGAGAAAGTCCTACACGAGCTTTACGGAGGAATTTATGGAAGCCACATTGGAAAGAGGTCACTAGCTTTTCGAGCAATGAAGGAAGGATACTGGTGGCTATATATGCAAAGAGATTCGGTAGTGTATGCTCGTAAATGCGAGAAATGTCAACTACATGCTCCTATAGTCCACCAACCTGCCAGCGACCTAAGATCACTAACCAGCCCATGGCCCTTCGCTTAGTGGGGAATTGACATCGTAGGCCCTCTCCCTACCACCATCGGCAATCATAAGTATCTGTTGGTTGAAACAGATTACTTCACCAAATGGATCGAGGCAGAGCCACTGGCGAACATCAGAGATGCAGATATGATGAGATTCATATAGAAAAACATAATTACCCGTTTCGGAATCCCCAGAACCATCATCACTGACAACGAAACACAGTTCGAGAGTGTCCCTTTCCAAAACTTCTGCAGAGAACATGGGATGAGGCACTATTTTAGCTCGGTAGATAACCTCTAGGGAAATGGACAAGCCGAGGCTTCCAACAAAATAGTGATTGATGGGCTAAAAAACTGACCAGAGCGATCCAAAGGCGCATGGGTAAGTGAATTGCCACATATTTTGTGGGCCTACTGCACCACCCCACAGCGAGCAACTGGGGAAACCCCATTCTCACTAACGTGTGGAATGGAAGCAATCATCCCCTTGGAAGCGGGCCTACCAACCATGCGAACCACCCTTGTCGACTAAGTCCAGAATGATGCAGCATTACTCGCTGAACTTGACCTAGCTGACGAACGTAGAGATCTAGACCTAGTAAAGCTGGCGAGCACTACACCAAAACTGGCGATTGGTCACGGCCAAAATCCCTGACCAAAACTGTGGGTCGCGGACTTTGGCCGTGACCATTTCTGGCGTGACCATTTTCGTGGGTCGCGGCCCAAGTCCGTGACCAAAAAATGGTCACGGCCAAGAGAGGTCACGGCAAATGGTCGCGGACTTTGGCCGTGACCCATGCCGTGACGGGTCGCGGCTCTAATCCGTGACCCATAACCGTGACAAATTGGTCGCGGACTTTGGCCGCGACCCATGTGCGTGACAAAAAAAAATTAAAAAAATTGGTCGCGGCCTTTGTCCATGACCCACAACCGTGACAAATTGGTCGCGGCCAAAGTCCGCGACCCATGTGCGTGACAAAAAAAAATTAAAAAAATTGGTCGCGGCCCTTGTCCATGACCCACGACCGTGACAAATCGGTCGCGGACTTTGGCCGCGACCCATGTGCGTGACAAAAAAAAATAAAAAAAATTGGTCGCGGCCCTAGTCCGCGACCCATTACCGTGACAAAAAATAAAAAAAAATGGTCGCGGACTTTGGCCGCGACCATTTTTAAGCGCGACAAAAAAAAATAAAAATGGTCATGGACAAAGTCCATGACCGTATTTATCTGTAATTTAAAAAAAATGTATTTTTTTTTATCCAATCCTAAAATTGGGGTTCCTGTGAGTGCATCATCGGTTGCTACGAGGTGTTACAAATATTTATTATAGGCAAAACAATAAAAAAAAAATCACAAATTGCAAATTGAGAATGTTGTTAATAAACAAATATATATACAAACTTAAAAACATTACACGTCTTAATAATTCACAGACAAAAAAAAAATTGGGCAGAATTTCCTCTATTTTCTTGACATTCCAAAACCTGTAAATGAAAAACCTGCTTATTATAAAGCCCACACGGCTATAAAATTCAACAATCAAATTATAAAAGCCCGCACGGCCATAAAACTAAACAATAAAAGCATGCACGGCTATAACACATAAAAAACATTATCCTGAATGTCCACAACATATAAATAATCATCATGTTGTAAACCATTGCCTCCTTCATTTGATCCACGTGCAAAAATCCTACAAATGATAGGATACAAAAAACAAAAGTATCAGCAACCAAGTAGTTTTACAAAAAAATTAATCAACCTGAAAAATTGCATATATGAGTTAAAATTATCAGTAACCAAGTAGAAATATAAAAATTAAGTGTGGAAATAAGCAAATTACTGTCGTACTCTCAAACCGGGAGACCCGCGGCTGCGGGGTCAGTTCCTACGAGTTACGTTGGTCCCGTGGGAGGTGTTGGTGCCACCCACGGGGTCGTTCGGGGGCTGTTTCGAGTTCTCACCCTCTAACGCCATATTTTTAAGCCTAAGTGTGGAAATAAGCAAATTACCGTCGTACTCTCAAACCGGGACACCCGCGGCTGCGGGGTCAGTTTCTACGAGTTACGTTGGTCCCGTGGGAGGTGTTGGTGCCACCCACGGGACCGTTCGGGGGCTGTTTTGAGTTCTCACCCTCTAATGCCATGTTTTTAAGCCTAAGTGTGGAAATAAGCAAATTACCGTCGTACTCTCAAACCGGGACACCCGCGGCTGCGGGGTCAGTTCCTACGAATTACGTTGGTCCCGTGGGAGGTGTTGGTGCCACCCACGGGGCCGTTCGGGGGATGTTTCGAGTTCTCGCCCTCTAACGCCATGTTTTCAAGCCTAAGTGTAGAAATAAGCAAATTACCGTCGTACTCTCAAACCGGGACACCCGCGGCTGCGGGGTCAGTTCCTACGAGTTACGTTGGTCCCGTGGGAGGTTTTGGTGCCACCCACGGGGCCGTTCGGGGGCTGTTTCGAGTTCTCACTCTCTAACGCCATGTTTTCAACCCTAAGTGTGAGAATAAGCAAATTACCGTCGTACTCTCAAACCGGGAGACCCGCGGCTGCGGGGTCAGTTCCTACGAGTTACGTTGGTCCCGTGGGAGGTGTTGGTGCCACCCACGGGGCCGTTCGGAGGTTGTTTCGAGTTCTCACCCTCTAACGCCATGTTTTTAAGCCTAAGTGTGGAAATAAGCAAATTACCGTCGTACTCTCAAACCGGAACACCCGCGGCTGCGGGGTCAGTTCCTACGAGTTACGTTGGTCCCGTGGGAGGTGTTGGTGCCACCCACGGGGCCGTTCGGGGGATGTTTCGAGTTCTCGTCCTCTAACGCCATGTTTTCAAGCCTAAGTGTGGAAATAAGCAAATTACCGTCGTATTCTCAAACCGGGAGACCCGCGGCTGCGGGGTCAGTTCCTACGAGTTATGTTGGTCCCGTGGGAGGTGTTGGTGCCACCCACGGGGCCGTTCGGGGGATGTTTCGAGTTCTCGCCCTCTAACGCCATGTTTTTAAGCCTAAGTGTGGAAATAAGCAAATTACCGTCGTACTCTCAAACCGGGACACCCGCGGCTGCGGGGTCAGTTCCTACGAGTTACGTTGGTCCCGTGGGAGGTGTTGGTGCCACCCACGGGGCCGTTCGGGGGCTGTTTCGAGTTCTCACACTCTAACGCCATGTTTTTAAGCCTAAGTGTGGAAATAAGCAAATCACTGCCGTACTCTCAAACCGGGACACCCGCGACTGCGGGGTCAGTTCCTACGAGTTACGTTGGTCCCGTGGGAGGTGTTGGTGCCACCCACGGGGTCGTTCGGGGGCTGTTTCGAGTTCTCACCCTCTAACGCCATGTTTTTAAGCCTAAGTGTGGAAATAAGCAAATTACCGTCGTACTCTCAAACCGGGACACCCGCGGCTGCGGGGTCAGTTCCTACGAGTTACGTTGGTCCCGTGGGAGGTGTTGGTGCCACCCGCGGAGCCGTTCGGGGGCAGTTTCGAGTTTTCGCCCTCTAACGCCATGTTTTCAAGCCTAAGTGTGGAAATAAGCAAATTACCATCGTACTCTCAAACCGGGAGACCCGCGGCTGCGGGGTCAGTTCCTACGAGTTACGTTGGTCCCGTGGGAGGTGTTGGTGCAACCCACGGGGCCGTTCGGGGGCTGTTTCGAGTTTTCGTCCTCTAACGCCATGTTTTTAAGCCTAAGTGTGGAAATAAGCAACTTACCATCGTACTTTCAAACCGGGACACCCGCGGCTGCGGGGTCAGTTTCTACGAGTTACGTTGGTCCCGTGGGAGGTGTTGGTGCCACCCACGGGGCCATTCGGGGGTTGTTTTGAGTTCTCACCCTCTAACGCCATGTTTTTAAGCCTAAGTGTGGAAATAAGCAAATTACCGTCGTACTCTCAAACCGGGACACCCGCGGCTGCGGGGTCAGTTCCTACGAGTTACGTTGGTCCCGTGGGAGGTTTTGGTGCCACCCACGGGGCCGTTCGGGGGCTGTTTCGAGTTTTCGCCCTCTAACGCCATGTTTTCAAGCCTAAGTGTAGAAATAAGCAAATTACCGTCGTACTCTCAAACCGGGACACCCGCGGCTGCGGGATCAGTTCCTACGAGTTACGTTGGTCCCGTGGGAGGTGTTGGTGCCACCCACGGGGCCGTTCGGGGGATGTTTCGAGTTCTCGCCCTCTAACGCCATGTTTTCAAGCCTAAGTGTGGAAATAAGCAAATTACTGTCGTACTCTCAAACCGGGAGACCCGCGGCTGCGGGGTCAGTTCCTACGAGTTACGTTGGTCCCGTGGGAGGTGTTGGTGCCACCCACGGGGCCGTTCGGGGGCTGTTTCGAGTTTTCGCCCTCTAACGCCATGTTTTTAAGCCTAAGTGTGGAAATAAGCAAATTACCGTCGTACTCTCAAACCGGGACACCCGCGGCTGCGGGGTCAGTTCCTACGAGTTACGTTGGTCCCGTGGGAGGTGTTGGTGCCACCCACGGGGCCATTCGGGGGCTGTTTCGAGTTCTCACACTCTAACGCCATGTTTTTAAGCCTAAGTGTGGAAATAAGCAAATTACTGCCGTACTCTCAAACCGGGAGACCCGCGACTGCGGGGTCAGTTCCTACGAGTTACGTTGGTCCCGTGGGAGGTGTTGGTGCCACCCACGGGGTCGTTCGGGGGCTGTTTCGAGTTCTCACCCTCTAACGCCATGTTTTTAAGCCTAAGTGTGGAAATAAGCAAATTACCGTCGTACTCTCAACCCGGGACACCCGCGGCTGCGGGGTCAGTTCCTACGAGTTACGTTGGTCCCGTGGGAGGTGTTGGTGCCACCCACGGAGCCGTTCGGGGGCTGTTTCGAGTTTTCGCCCTCTAACGCCATGTTTTCAAGCCTAAGTGTGGAAATAAGCAAATTACCGTCGTATTCTCAAACCGGGAGACCCGCGGCTGCGGGGTCAGTTCCTACGAGTTACGTTGGTCCCGTGGGAGGTGTTGGCCATTCGGGGGTTGTTTCGAGTTCTCACCCTCTAACGCCATGTTTTTAATCCTAAGTGTGGAAATAAGCAAATTACCGTCGTACTCTCAAACCGGGACACCCGCGGCTGCGGGGTCAGTTCCTACGAGTTACGTTGGTCCCGTGGGAGGTGTTGGTGCCAACCACGGGGCCGTTCGGGGGCTGTTTCGAGTTCTCACCCTCTAACGCCATGTTTTTAAGCCTAAGTGTGGAAATAAGCAAATTATCGTCGTACTCTCAAACCGGGACACCCGCGGCTGCGGGGTCAGTTCCTACGAGTTACGTTGGTCCCGTGGGAGGTGTTGGTGCCACCCACGGGGTCGTTCGGGGGCTGTTTCGAGTTCTCACCCTCTAATGCGATGTTTTTAAGCCTAAGTGTGGAAATAAGCAAATTACCGTCGTACTCTCAAACCGGGACACCCGCGGCTGCGAGGTCAGTTCCTACGAGTTACGATGGTTCCGTGGGAGGTGTTGGTGCCACCCACGGGGCCGTTCGGGGGCTGTTTCGAGTTCTCACCATCTAACGCCATGTTTTTAAGCCTAAGTGTGGAAATAAGCAAATTACTGTCGTACTCTCAAACCGGGACACCCGCGGCTACGGGGTCAGTTCCTACGAGTTACGTTGGTCCCGTGGGAGGTGTTGGTGCCACCCACAGGGTCGTTCGGGGGCTGTTTCGAGTTCTCGCCCTCTAACGCCACGTTTTCAAGCCTAAGTGTAGAAATAAGCAAATTACCGTCGTACTCTCAAACCGGGACACCCGCGGCTGCGGGGTCAGTTCCTACGAGTTACGTTGGTCCCGTGGGAGGTGTTGGTGCCACCCACGGGGCCGTTCGGGGGCTTTTTCGAGTTCTCACCCTCTAACGCCATGTTTTTAAGCCTAAGTGTGGAAATAAGCAAATTACCGTCGTACTCTCAAACCGGGACACCCGCGGCTGCGGGGTCAGTTCCTACGAGTTACGTTGGTCCCGTGGGAGGTGTTGGTGCCACCCACGGGGCCGTTCGGGGGCTGTTTCGAGTTCTCACCCTCTAACGCCATGTTTCTAAGCCTAAGTGTGGAAATTAGCAAATTACCGTCTTACTCTCAAACCGGGACACCCGCGGCTGCGGGGTCAGTTCCTACGAGTTATGTTGGTCCCGTTGGAGGTGTTGGTGCCACCCACGGGGACGTTTGGGGGCTGTTTCGAGTTTTCACCCTCTAACGCCATTTTTGCTTAAGTGTAGAAATACGCAAATTATCGTCATATTCTCAAACCGGGAGACCCGCGGCTGCGAGGTCAGTTCCTACGAGTTACGTTGGTCCCACGGGAGGTGTTGGTGCCACCCACGGGGACGTTCGGGGTCTGTTTCGAGTTTTCACCCTCAAACGTCATGTTTTTAAGCCTAAGTCTAGAAATAAGTAAATTATCGTCGTACGCTCAAACCGGGAGACCCGCGACTGCGGGGTCGGTTCCGACGAGTTACGTTGGTCCCGTGGGAGGTGTTGGTGCCACCCACGGAGACGTTCGGGGGCTGTTTCGAGTTTTCACCCTCTAACGTCATGTTTTGCTTAAGTGTAGAAATACGCAAATTACCGTCGTATTCTCAAACCGGGAGACCCGCGGCTGCGAGGTCAGTTCCTACGAGTTACGTTGGTCCCGTGGGAGGTGTTGGTGCCACCCACGGGGCCGTTCGGGGGCTGCTTCGAGTTTTCACCCTCTAACGTCATGTTTTTAAGCCTAAGTCTTGAAATATGCAAATTACCGTATTACTCTCAAACCGGGAGACCCGCAGTTGCGAGGTCAGTTCCTACGAGCTACGTTGGTCCCGTGGGAGGTGTTGGTGTCACCCACGGGGCCGTTTGGGGGCTGTTTCGAGTTTTCACCCTCTAACGCCATGTTTTGATTAAGTGTAGAAATACGCAAATTACCGTCGTACTCTCAAACCGGGAGACCCGCGGCTGCGAGGTCAGTTCCTACGAGTTACGTTGGTCCCGTGGGAGGTGTTGGTGCCACCCACGTGGCCGTTCGGGGGCTGTTTCGAGTTTTCGCCCTCTAACGCCATGTTTTTAAGCCTAAGTGTGGAAATAACCAAATTACCGTCGTACTCTCAAACCGGGACACCCGCGGCTGCGGGGTCAGTTCCTACGAGTTACGTTGGTCCCGTGGGAGGTGTTGGTGCCACCCACGGGGCCGTTCGGGGGCTGTTTCGAGTTCTTACACTCTAACGCCATGTTTTTAAGCCTAAGTGTGGAAATAAGCAAATTACTGCCGTACTCTCAAACCGGGAGACCCGCGGCTGCGGGGTCAGTTCCTACGAGTTACGTTGGTCCCGTGGGAGGTGTTGGTGCCACCCACGGGGCCGTTCGGGGGCTGTTTTGAGTCCTCACCCTCTAACGCCATGTTTTTAAGCCTAAGTGTGGAAATAAGCAAATTACCGTCGTACTCTCAAACCGGGACACCCGCGGCTGCGGGGTCAGTTCCTACGAGTTACGTTGGTCCCGTGGGAGGTGTTGGTGCCACCCACGGGGCCGTTCGGGGGCTGTTTCGAGTTCTCACCCTCTAACGCCATGTTTTTAAGCCTAAGTGTGGAAATAAGCAAATTACCGTCCTAATCTCAAACCGGGACACCCGCGGCTGCGGGGTCAGTTCCTACGAGTTACGTTGGTCCCGTGGGAGGTGTTGGTGCCACCCACGGGGCCGTTCGGGGGCTGTTTCGAGTTTTCGCCCTCTAACGCCATGTTTTTAAGCCTAAGTGTGGAAATAAGCAAATTACCGTCGTACTCTCAAACCGGGACACCCGCGGCTGCGGGGTCAGTTCCTACGAGTTACGTTGGTCCCGTGGGAGGTGTTGGTTCCACCCACGGGGCCGTTCGGGGGCTGTTTCGAGTTCTCACCCTCTAACGCCATGTTTTTAAGCCTAAGTGTGGAAATAAGCAAATTACCGTCGTACTCTCAAACCGGGACACCCGCGGCTGCAGGGTCAGTTCCTACGAGTTACATTGGTCCCGTGGGAGGTGTTGGTGCCACCCACGTGGCCGTTCGGGGTCTGTTTCGAGTTTCGCCCTCTAACGCAATGTTTTCAAGCCTAAGTGTAGAAATAAGCAAATTACCGTCGTACTCTCAAACCGGGACACCCTCGGCAGCGGGGTCAGTTCCTACGAGTTACGTTGGTCCCGTGGGAGGTGTTGGTGCCACCTACGGGGCCGTTCGGGGGCTGTTTTGAGTTCTCACCCTCTAACGCCATGTTTTTAAGCCTAAGTGTGGAAATAAGCAAATTACTGCCGTACTCTCAAACCGGGAGACCGGCGGCTGCGGGGTCAGTTCCTACGAGTTACGTTGGTCCCGTGGGAGGTGTTGGCCGTTCGGGGGCTGTTTCGAGTTCTCACCCTCTAACGCCATGTTTTTAATCCTAAGTGTGGAAATAAGCAAATTACCGTCATACTCTCAAACCGGGACACCCGCGGCTGCGGGGTCAGTTCCTACGAGTTACGTTGGTCCCGTGGGAGGTGTTGGTGCCACCTACGGGGCCGTTCGGGGGCTGTTTCGAGTTCTCACCCTCTAACGCCATGTTTTTAAGCCTAAGTGTGGAAATAAGCAAATTACCGTCGTACTCTCAAACCGGGACACCCGCGGCTGCGGGGTCAGTTCCTACGAGTTACGTTGGTCCCGTGGGAGGTGTTGGTGCCACCCACGGGGTCGTTCGGGGGCTGTTTCGAGTTCTCACCCTCTAACGCCATGTTTTTAAGCCTAAGTGTGGAAATAAGCAAATTACCGTCGTACTCTCAAATCGGGACACCCGCGGCTGCGAGGTCAGTTCCTACGAGTTACGATGGTTCCGTGGGAGGTGTTGGTGCCACCCACGGGACCGTTCGGGGGCTGTTTCGAGTTCTCACCATCTAACGCCATGTTTTTAAGCCTAAGTGTGGAAATAAGCAAATTACCGTCGTACTCTCAAACCGGGACACCCGCGGCTGCGGGGTCAGTTCCTACGAGTTACGTTGGTCCCGTGGGAGGTGTTGGTGCCACCCACAGGGCCGTTCGGGGGCTGTTTCGAGTTTTCGCCCTCTAACGCCACGTTTTCAAGCCTAAGTGTAGAAATAAGCAAATTACCGTCGTACTCTCAAACCGGGACACCCGCGGCTGCGGGGTCAGTTCCTACGAGTTACGTTGGTCCCGTGGGAGGTGTTGGTGCCACCCACGGGGCCGTTCGGGGGCTGTTTCGAGTTCTCACCCTCTAACGCCATGTTTTTAAGCCTAAGTGTGGAAATAAGCAAATTACCGTCGTACTCTCAAACCGGGACACCCGCGGCTGCGGGGTCAGTTCCTACGAGTTACGTTGGTCCCGTGGGAGGTGTTGGTGCCACCCACGGGGCCGTTCGGGGGCTGTTTCGAGTTCTCACCCTCTAACGCCATGTTTTTAAGCCTAAGTGTGGAAATTAGCAAATTACCGTCTTACTCTCAAACCGGGACACCCGCGGCTGCGGGGTCGGTTCCTACGAGTTACGTTGGTCCCGTGGGAGGTGTTGGTGCTACCCACGGGGCCGTTTGGGGGCTGTTTCGAGTTTTCACCCTCTAACGTCATGTTTTTAAGCCTAAGTCTTGAAATATGCAAATTACCGTATTACTCTCAAACCGGGATACGCGCGGCTGCGAGGTCAGTTCCTACGAGTTACGTTGGTCCCGTGGGAGGTGTTGGTGCCACCCACGGGGCCGTTTGGGGGCTGTTTCGAGTTTTCACCCTCTAACGCCATGTTTTGCTTAAGTGTAGAAATACGCAAATTACCGTCGTATTCTCAAACCGGGAGACCCGCGGCTGCGAGGTCAGTTCCTACGAGTTACGTTGGTCCCGTGGGCGGTGTTGGTGCCACCCACGGGGCCGTTCGGGGGCTGTTTCGAGTTTTCACCCTCTAACCTCATGTTTTTAAGCTTAAGTTTAGAAATATGCAAATTAACGTCATATTCTCAAACCGGGAGTCCCGCGGCTGCGGGGTCAGTTCCTACGAGTTACCTTGGTCCCGTGGGAGGTGTTGGTGCCTACCACGGAGCCGTTCGGGGGTTGTTTCGGATTCTCCCCCACTAACGCCATGTTTTGCATAAGTCTAGAAATATGCAAATTCTCGTCAAATTTTCACACCGGGAGTCCCGTGGCTGCGTGATCAGTTCCTACGAGTTACATTGGTCCCGTGAGAAGTGTTGGTGCCTCCCACAGGGCCGTTCGGAGGCTGTTTTTGGTTTACATCCTCTAACGCCATGTTTTTAACCCTAAGTCTAGAAATATGCAAATTCTCGTCGTATTCTCAAATCGGGAGTCCCGCGACTGCGTGGTCAGTTCGTACGAGTTACATTGGTCCCGTGGGAGGTGTTGGTGCCTCCCACAGAGCCGTTCGGGGGTTGTTTTGGGTTTTCACCCTCTAACGCCATGTTTTTAAGCATAAGTCTGGAAATATGCAAATTATCGCCGTATTCTCAAGCCGGGAGTCTCGTGGCTGCGCGGTCTGTTCCTACGAGTTACATTGGTCCCGTGGGAGGTTTTGGTGCCTCCCACGGGGCCGTTCGGGGGCTGTTTTGGGTTTTCACCCTCTAACGTCATGCTTTTAAGCCTAAGTCTAGAATTATGCAAATTATCATCGTATTCTTAAACCGGGAGATCCGCGGCTGCGGGATCAGTTCCTACGAGTTATATTGGTCCCGTGGGAGGTGTCGGTGCCTCCCATGGGGCGGTTCGGGGGGTTGTTTCGGGGTTTCGCCCTCTAATGCCACTTTTTAAGCTTAAGTGATGATATTTTCAAATTATCGTCATATTCTCAAACCGGGAGTCCCGTGATTTCGCGGTCAGTGCCTACGAGTTACATTGGTCCCGTGCGAGGTGTGGGTGTCTCTCACGGGACCGTTCGGGGGTTGTTTCGAGGTTTCGCCCTCTAATGCCATTTTTTAAGCCTAAGTCCTCATATTTTCAAATTATCGTCGTATTCTCGCACCGGGAGTCTTATGATCATGTGATCAGTTCCTACAAGTTACATTGGTCCTGTGCGAGGTGTTGGTACCTCTCACGGGACCGTTCGGGTGTTGTTTCTAATACCATGTTTTTAAATCTAAGTCTAGACATTTTCAATTTATCGTCGTATTCTCAAACCGAGAGTCTAAAATATTTTCAACATATTATCCAACAATCAAACCCATAATTATCCCGTACTCCTTCTAATTATCCCGTACTCCTTCTAACATACTATCCAACAACTAATAATTATCCAACAGCCAAACCAAACAAAACCAATATTTATCCCGTACTCCTTCTATCATACTATCCAACAACTAATAATTATCCAACAGCCAAACCAAACAAAACCAATATTTATCCCGTACTCCTTCTATCATCTAAAATTTAATAGATAATGCATATCAATTCTATAACTAATTTAGTTAAAGTAAAGAGTACCTGGTATGTAATGAAGAACTGGTATGCAATTCTTAGATCTGCAATATGGAAATAATGTGTAATGAAGAACTGGTATGTAAAATTAAAGAAAGTACCTCACAAAACTCCTGAAGAATTATTAGTTGCCTATAATATGTCTTAGATTTACACAAATACATACAAATTGAAAACTGAAAATGTTGGAATAAAGCATACTAGATATAAAAGTTTTTGACAGGGGTAGGTATGGTGAAAAGTGAAAATGTTATGGAAACACACATACATATAAGTTGAATAAAGCATACTAGATTGAAATGTTTTTCATAGTTTCTCTCAATTATCGGCAATCAAAAGAGAGAAAATTATTAGAACTGATCTATCTCATAATAGAAGCGAAAAGAAAGTTAAATTCACCATTAAGCACATTCTCATACAAGTTATCTAATACAATTACCTGAAGAATCTTGTAGATACACGCTTTTCACTACACCAAATCCTACGATATTTACTAATACCCTTTAACTTCATCTCCTTCCTAAAATCAATGAACAACATATTCAAGATAACAGCAAATTTGAAAGTGAAAACAGTGAAAAACATATTCAATAGAACAGGACATATTCAATTGGATAATGTTGAGTTCAGACAATTACCCGAATAATAGCTGTACCCATTGCTATAAGAGCAATGTCGTCGGATCCTTTCTCCTACAAAAGAAAACATTATCCAATTGCATAAGCTTCAAAATAGAGAAACGTAAAGGAGTACAAAATAGTCATTTAAATCATATAAAAAAATTACATTTGTAGCATAAAAACATGTTTGATCCAAAATACATTTTCTAGGGGCTTGAACAAGAACGGAATAACAATTACAGTCAATTAACCAAAAGGCTTCATAACAGATTTGACATATGACGGTATACACAGCAGAACACGTGTTTATTTTAATAAGACAATCTGAATCTCACGTGGCAAAGTGACACTCGTAGCATAATAATATTAACCATAAAAAAATTGTTTTTTTTTTCCAACATTGGTTTGTTATTGAATTTAATGAAACACAACAAGGACATAATACATAACACAACTAGTGTAATTATGAGGATGTATCTGCCCTCGGCTTCTCTATCCTCTGACCACCATAAAACCACTCTTATTATAAAATTCGTGTATATTACAAAAATTCGTGTATATATTATAAAATTCCACGTACAAATTATAATTTTTCCAATAAAAAATCATGTATACTTTACAAATTTTATCATATACGGGACTGAAAATCGAGTATACATTACAGTTGGCAAATGGTTTTTGTTAAGTGAAATTTCTACATAACTCCTTGTTGTCGTCGCAGGTATAGTAGAATGCATAAATACGTTATTGACAAAATGTAGTCAATGAACGGTCGTATACAATTTCAGTTTATGAATGATAGCGTAGCTACATAAAAAATATGAATCAAATTACAAATATATTGACCCGTAATGTAAGAATAACTGTAAATAAATTTGGTAAACGAAAAAGGTTTCCAGATCGTAACCTCTGGGGATTTCACCCATCCTCTGAAAAAGAGACGGCGACCCTCTAGTACAACCCATAACCCGCCGGCGACTTCAACCCCATAGCTCCGACACAATTCTGAAACAGTTCAGGCCAACCCTTGCCTTACCAACTCATTCATACCCAACCTCCGGCCTGACGAACCTTTGCCCCAACCCGAACCTCCGTCTCCCAAATCCATATCCAAACCCAATCCAGTCTACCCATTTACCAACCCGACTTCCATACCCCCAAAACCCAATCCAATCCGGTTCCACAAAACCGCAACCCATTCAGCACCCCAAGACAGAGTAACTCTGGGGATTTCACCGATCCTCTGAAAGTAATATGCATACAGTAACAACTAGGCAAAATTTGATTATAGATCATATTCATGTCTTAGTCAATATTAATCCGATATGTCAAAAAAGTTACAGTATATCGCTTAAAAATATTATAAAGTTATTAAAATAATTGGTCAAGTGACTTATTTTTATAAAAGGGCGTAAAATTTTATATTATTGAATTTATACAGGAAATTACTGATTTCCTAATGTTTGAGCTCCATCAGGTACATCTGAATTGTGACCCCTACTTGTAGTTGAATACAAAGAATGCAACTTTAAGCCATTCAAACACAGAAACCTTAGATCCATCCAATAGTAAAAAAAACAAACCTTGATTCAAAAGTCTAGTGGATATGGGAAGCAGTTGCAAGAATGGTCCAAGCTTCTGATGCTCAACCAATAGCTCTGACAAATACTGACTACACAAAATATCAATACAAAAACACTAAAAACACCCATCGATCGTTGTAGGACTATTCATCCAGCAAGAAAAACAAAAAAAAAGTTGAAAAAGTAGTACCTGTCGACATCTGGGTTAGTTCTAATCTGGGGAGACTCAGAAGCAGCTCTTGCAGGTGAGAAGTTGTGGTTAGTCCAAAATGCGACTGTACAAAACTCAAGACAGAGTGAGGGGTAGATCGGCACCTCCTTATTTCTGTCACACTCCATTTGTGCGTTTTCTGTCAGACTTGGAGCTGTCTCAAACCTTCTTGCTGTCTCCGTCATTGAAGCATTCGGCCACCACCATCACAGCAACCCGAACAACACTTGGTCCGGCTGAAACCCTAACTGAAATCGCCGGTGCCACTTGGTCGATTGAATGAAAGAGAGGGAGGGGAAGGAATTGAATGAAACGAAGGGTATAGCGGGAGTTATTTTTTTCAGATTTAACATGGTCACGGCTCTGGCCGTGACCCACGAGTGAAACAAATTAATGAAATTAGTGAGCCCACCATTTTGGGTATGGTCACGGCCCATAGCCGTGACCCATACCAATAAATGGTCACGGCCCCAAGCCGTGACCCCTAATTTGTGGTGCGCGACCCTTTTTCATTCATCTTAGTGCTTGAATGAGGTATGGTCACGGTCCATAGCCGTGACCCACACCCAGAAATGGTCACGGTCCTAAGCCGTGACCCTCAATGTGTGTATTATTTTCTTCGTCATGTCGTGGGTCACAGACTTGGGCCGTGACCCACCCGCGACCAAGCTTGGAGGGAATTTTGGCGCGAGTTTGGCTCCAAGATGGTCACGTCCTGGTCACGGCCCAAGGCCGCGACCACTGTGGTCACGGACTTGGTCCGTGACCACTTCCCGAGCATTAATAATTTAGTGTGGTAATACATATGGTCACGCCAAAAATTGAGTGGGTCACGGCCCAAGTCCGCGACCAGTTGGTCGCGGACTTGGGCCTTGACCCATTGGGCGTGACCATTCGCAGGATTTGGTGTAGTGGAGCTATCAGCAACATCTCGCAAAATACTATAACCAGAAGGTCAATCCAAGGACATTCCAGGTTGGAGACTACGTCCTAAGGAAGGTCCTTGGTAGCACAATAAAACCATCAGATGGAAAGCTAGGTCCAAATTGGGAGGGATCATTCAAGGTGACAAGGGACGACCTACAAGGAGCCTATCACTTAGAAATGATGGAAGGCAAAGAGATAGCCCGAGCTTAGAACGCAACCAATCTGAAGAAATTCTACTTCTAATTTTTTAGCTCCTCTTTTGCCACATTTTTTGGCAACTCAGATTTTATTGCTTGTGATTAATAAAAGGTTGTTTGGCAGTAACATTCTGAAGTGTTAATTTGTTATTATGAACTTTATAGCTTGCACACCTTTTCCAAGTAACAAGCATATAACTAAGTATGGAAAAGAAGGGAATCACCATCCTCAGGTCTTCGTTATGAAACACGAACAACCTCTTAGCATTGCCCCTGGGAATATATGAAGCCCTACAAGGGACCCTTAGGCAATTAGGCCAAAAACGAATTGGTTACCAAACTATGTTTGTTTCAAAAAACCTACTCGGATAGAATATCCAATGCCAGGTGTGTCCTCGCCATTGCCACACTTAAGCCTAAGGGAGTGTGACAACACGACCTAAAAGGTAAAGTGGGGCAGAATGGTATCTTATAAGCATACTAGACTGGGAGGACACTTACTCAACAATGCAACCCTACCAATCTAGTCGGCCACAAGGGGCCCAAGATAATTAAGTGAGAAATAAATGATGTAAAAAATATAGAACACATGTTTAGTCAATGAGATCGCCCAAAACATAGAATTATATTACTTCATCACATTTATAATGAGAATGTACAACCCGTGTTTAGTCAACGAATCGCCCAAAGCATTAATATTACATTACGAAGAGTTACATCTCATAAAATCTTAATGAGGTTGAGGCCTCTGAACAAGATAGTCAGCCACTTGTGCTCTTCGGCCATCATTCGGATGAGGAGCCAATTCTTGCTCGACCTCGTTGGCATTTCGCTCTAACATTTTCCTGGGAATAGCATCAATGGGAATCCATTGGTCATCCCTCCTGAAAGGATTAGGTCTCAAAGTTGAAGGTGAGATCTCATGACGGTACCAGAGTATTGAGTTCCTCGGGAGTTGCAACTCCCTGAGGGCACTTAACCATCCCCTAATAAAGGCAAGCTCTTCAAACTCTGTCAGCCTCGTCGGAGCATCTATCCAACCTTGATCATAACCATCATCCCACACACGCCGAGGTCCCTTCTTGAAAAGATGCCTCAGTCATGCGATATCCCTTTGAAGCCCGGCAGAAATCACATATGCTCGACGGATGTCTTCTCGAAGCTCGTCCATCTCCCTAGCTGGATCCCCTGCATCTGGGCCAGTTCGTGGAACATCCAACGAGGTAGAACCTCACAAGACTAGAGGATCACCGCTCGGCTTTGTGCCAGCTCACAGAACAGCCGATGAAAATGAACCTCTTGGTACACGAGGTGAGATGCTCGGCACGTGCTCCCTAAGTCGCGATACCTCCTTCCTCAGAGTTTCATTCTCCTGTTGAAGAATTTCTGCGACCTGATTGATCTCAGAGGCATCCATAATTCTAGCTCTCAAAGTGTTCACTTCTTCTTGGACTGAGGAACCAATTTCTTCCATCTCTTGAAGTCTATCCTTCAATTTGGCGACGAGCTCAGACTGGTCCATAAAGTTCTTATTTCTCGACCTGAGAGATTTACAAATCTTAACGAAGGCCTGACGTACTTGGGTGCTCGCGTTAGGTCCAAGGATCCTTCCCAATTGAGAGGTGGCAGGTATATATTTGTCTACATTAATCAACTACAATCCATACAAGCAGTATAAAATAAAAGAATCAGAATGCTGAAGGGAAAGTGATTTCATTTCATTAATGGAAGTCAATTAAATTGATGAATAAAAAAAAGGGGGGAGGTAGTACAAATAAAGAAAAAAATACAGAGGAAATCCTAGGAGAAGACTAGCTAGCAACCTCAGTTTGTTCAGACGTTACCGGTTGCTTTCCCTTATCAGCAGCTCCCTCGGACGGAACAACTGTTGTTCCCTGAGCAGGAGGAGCACTAACAAGAACAGTCTGGGAGGGAGGGGAAACACCTTTAATGGATGGGGCAGGAGCTTCATCTACAACAGGCTTTGGTCCTAGATCATGCTCATCGAATAAGGGAGAGTCAACATCCACCCCGCCAGCCAGAAGAGCCTTGTTCCAGCCCTTCTTAAAGTTCAGATGGATGATGTAGCCTATCTGAACCTCAGCATCCTCATATGCGTCAGCCCATAAAAAATTATATGAACCTTCCTTAATGGTGGCTGCATCGGACTCCATCTTCTTCAGCTTATCCTCCAACACCTTATTTCCTCAACCACGACCAACTTTCTTGTGCAAACCAGATCGTAGGACTCCCTCAACTCATTTAGTTCCTTGATCACCGCCTCCCTTGATCTACTAGCTTCAGTAAGGGCGAGATCAGAGGACTTTTTGGCCTTACCGGTGGTCTTCAGACTGGCCTCTAGCTCGACGCCTTTCTCCCTCAGCTCAGCGTTGTGCTTCTCTAAATCCGCATTCCTACCCACCAGCTCATCGCGAGTACGGTAGAGAATAGCAAATTCAGTCATGAACTGTAAGTAAAAGGAAAGCATTAGAAGAAGGCAGTGAACAGAGTATTACAAGTGCTAAAGAATAGAAACAGACTTACCAAGGTTAGCCTCTAACTCACTTGTAGGGCTAACAGGTCAGTCCCCGTTGCCCTTTGTCGATCAGAAGGTAAAACTGCTCTCTCGAGCAGTGCAGGAGCCAACTGGGGAGATGTGGCGATCGAGGTCCCCTCGGGCAACGCAGACACGGGAACTAAAGCTTGTCCGGACTTCATCCTCTCTTTTATTCTCCTCCTCTCCTCCTCTCTCTCCTTCTCCCTCTTAGCCTTCTTCCTCTCCTCTTCTTTCTTTCTCTTTCTCTCTCTTAACTGTTCTTCCTCTTTTCTCTTCTTCTCCTGCTCATGAGCAGCAGATTGAGAACCAGTGGCGACATCCCCACCAACAAATTTTTTCTTCTTCGACCACTGAGCAAGAAGCACATCATCATCATCATCATCATTCTAGATCAGGTTCCTCCTTGGGGGAGCCATTTCCTCGCTAGAACTGCTAGATGTACTTAAAGACTCCTGAGCCTCAGTGAGCTGGAAGATTCTTCACCACTATAGCTCTTCTCGCTGGAACCACCTTCAGTGCCTCCTCTGATATCACTTTCAGAGCTGCTCCCTTCCTCATCCAACTGGATGGGGTCAGCAGCAGCTTCTTCAGTAATATCTAAGTCAGGAATGCTATTTATAGGCCTCGCAATGAAACTAGACCCGATGTTCTTGTACTCCAGAAGAAAAGCAGTTGACTGGGGATGTTCACCGTCAGCCAAAGACTCCCTGATATTCCAAGCTTTAATTAGCTCGGCAGCTCGAACCTCGCTAAGGGCAGGTTCCAAGTTCTTTATCCTCGCTGAAAAGAAAACAGGAAAGTATCAGAAAAATCATACATTAACAAGAAGATCGAAAGAGAAGAATAGAAATTAATCCTACCTATAAACTCCTCCCCATAAAAGGGGACCATGAACCTGTCAGACCTCGATCCCTCGGTATGAGGAGGAAATTGCCAATTTCTAGCAAGAAAACCCTCTTGCCAGTAGTCCTTGTGGGAATCAGGTAGATTTACTACCAATATCCTGTCAGGACTCCTGGCCTTGAGGTAAAGAAGACCAGAGCTAGTTCGAGAGAAGGAATAACAAAAAACAAATTTTAGCAAGCCCTAATTTAGTGCCATAAAGTTGATTTATTCTATGGACACCATTGACTATCTTTCAGACATTGGGCGAGCACTGTGCAGGAACAATATTGAAGTAGACGAAGAAGTGAAAAAACAAATTTCTTAGGGGGAAGGTGAGCCCCCCTTGGGATAGCAACAAGACGTGAATCCAATGAGCATCCTCTATCTCTCTAACATTCTTAGGGACAGAGGCGCACATGATTTCTACCCAGTCTGGGATATTATAGAACTTCCTAAACTCTGACATAGATCTATTGCCTATCTTCTTCATTTATAAACCCTAATTATGAATTTGAAGTGAATTCAATAGAAAGAATACAGAGAGAGAGCAGAAGGAACTTACGGGATGAAGGTTTGGCTTGGACGACGCAAGATCACAAGCTCAGATGACGAAGAAGATTGAGAGCGAAGTAAACAAAGACCTGGAGAGGAATGCGCAATAGTAAAATCTTGAAAAGGATGAGAAAATTTGAATAAGTTTGAAACGACAACTACGGACTGCTGTTCCAAATGACCTTTAAATGCTTCCAATCATCGTGCACAGGACCCGAAGCAAGCTGCCGCCTAAATCAGTTTTCAATCTTGGGAAGAGTTACACAAATTACAAGAGAGACATTATGACAAATCATTTAAATTTATTGAGCCCAAATTGTGGCCCAACAACTTTAGGGTCAATTGTGGGTATCCTAATTTGACATCACAGGCCCAGACGAGTAGCCCAATAGAGGTAACCCAAAGTCTGGGCCCATCGTATCTCAACCAAATTTAGTTATGACTTAGTCCACTCCTAAAATCTCGTAGGGAGATATTCTAGGAGTAACAGATGGACGTGGGGGAGTCCAACACCCCCACTCCCCGAGAACAAATATGTATATAATAAACCCTAAGCCTGGGGTAAAAGGCACGATTGTATTCTCTGAAAACACTCACCGGAGTACATCGAAATTATACTGACGACACCACCGTGAACGTAGGCATTCTTGTTGAACCACGTATATATTGTATTGTGTGATTGTCATCTTTTTCATTCTTTACATTCTTTGGTGATTGATATTTTATGCCTACTGCTAGTGTATAACATTTTGTATTTATTTTTTCCATTTTAATATATTTTTCGAAAAACCTAAAAAGATTTTGTTTTTGAAAATTTTTGGAAAAATACAAAAAAAAAATCTATTTTCTGAGAAAAATTGAAAAACTCAAAAATATTTTATTTTCATAAATTTTTTGAAAACCACAAAAATATTTTTATATTTCATTTTATACCGTTTATGAATGGACATTTAGGATGACCAAGTCACAACATCATTTCATATCCATGTGACTATTTGATAGTGTTTTGAGACGATATATCATTTCATTCATGGGCTTTATAATGTTTGGAGTCATTAAGATGAGATTTGCATTTACTTTCTGCATGTTTGATTCTTAGTCTCCTCTAATGCACACGTGCATGGATTTGTTTGATTATTGTACTTGTCTGCCACATGTTGGTCAAAGTGTTTTCATCTCAATCTTATCTTTAAAACGAACCAAATGCGATAAAACTTGACAATGAAAGTAGTGCATGTAAGAACCGTTTCCCATGAGGAATTTGTTTAATATAAAAAAATGATGAGTGAACATGAAAAGGGGCTAAAAATGAACAATTAACCTTTGCGTGAAAGCCACCGTTTGAAAAGAGCCAAAAAAAGTGTGGCATTGTAAAAAGTAGCCAATGCCAAAATAGTTTAGTTTGTATGATCAGTCAAAAGAAAAG
This sequence comes from Sambucus nigra, assembly GCA_949130495.1. Taxonomy (NCBI): domain Eukaryota; kingdom Viridiplantae; phylum Streptophyta; class Magnoliopsida; order Dipsacales; family Adoxaceae; genus Sambucus; species Sambucus nigra. The sequence goes on from OX422208.1 coordinate 595,005,687, forward strand.
AATAATAGAAAAATATGATTATTATCTTATTTATGAGGGAGTTTGGTTGGAAATAAATCAACAAGCTTGCACATTTTTACAAAGTCTTGAAAAAGCATTACATAGTTTTAGACGTGATTGGTGTGAAAATTATTTTACTTTTATTTAATGATTAGATTAAGTCGATGTCATTTAAATTCAATATTTTTACACCTAAGGATGATTTTGAGTTCATTCGTTAGGCGTTTCCATATTCATCGTGCACATATGTTGTGTATGTTTGAGTTGATTGTCCAATCGAATATGTTCACACCCATTCATTCCATTTCCACAATTTGGTTATCTTGGTGTAAATCCATGGTGTGTGTTGTTTTTGTAAATTATCTTTTCTTGAAAAAATTTGACAAATCAAAAAGAAATTGTGAAAGCTTTTGAGTATATCCTTGCACGAGCGTAATTGATATATATTTGTTATGCTTGTTGTGACACTCCGTACTTATTTTTTTTCTTGTCTATTTCGGACAAGTAAAAAGGGGGAACGAATTATGAATTATAGAGAAGTGAGAGTTTACTTTATGGTTGAGATTTGAGATTTGGAATTGACTTGCTTATTTGATTTATGCTTATCTCATTTTGAGATTTGGAATTGATTTACTTATATGATTTATGCTTATATCATTCTAAACTCTATACGCCATGAAGGTATTTGTGTTGTTTATTGTGCGTAGTACTTTGATGATCGTTTGGATAACACACAAAAGAAGCGCAAGGAAAGTAAACAGATTTGATTTGAGGGGATTTAAAAGTTGAAGAATTTTTGAAGACTTGCATTTTTAGTATCTTTCCATTTCTGGGCTCATGCAAAGGTATTAGAATTGTATATGCATTTTATTAATAATTCGGATTATTTTTATTTTGTACCGGCATAGACATAGGGGGAGATTTGTAATGACATAATTTCAATAGTCTGATTTTACTTTAGAATGGCGTATACTGCTAATACCATCGAAGGAAGCTCACGATGATTTGTTCAAGACGATGGATCCGAATATCAACTTTTTTCAACAACGAACATCTGCGAGATTGATTGTGGTAAGAACTGTGTTTAAGTTTCGAATTTGATTTACGATAGTATTGGGATACTTTTCGAAGCTATTTTTTATTAAAATGAGCCACTTTTCTAAGTAAAAATAATTTTTGAAAGATATATAGGCGAGCTTTATAAAATAATTTTTTTTTGCTTTTGTCGTTCAATCGACCCCATCAAACGACATCATATGTTGTTTGATAGGTTGCGTGAAGGGTGGCTCCTTTATTTCTTTAAACGACCACACATTGTTTTGTGTTTTATAGGTCGTCTCTTAGGTCGCTACTAACGACATCTAATGTCGCTCAAACGTAAGACTTTTACCAAACGGAAACTGCAAATCTACAGAATTTTCATCTTCACATTTAGGGCACAAAACTTTGTTTTTTGATTCACCAAAACACCCCATATACGTTTGTGAATCAATTTGGAACCAAAAAAAACTTCTTGTCGAAGTTTCTCTTGTAGAGAATAAGATCTCTAATGCTAGATTGATATTTCTTGTAGGGATATTTACTGAGGATTGCGGTTCTTAAAGTTCTCGAAGGAATCTTTACTGGTGCTAGGATGCAATTTATGTGGGTTTTCTTTGACACCCCGCCTAATAAAATACCGGGTGATCAGTCCTATACCAAATTAAAATAGGAACCCCAGTTGGTTCATCCTTAGCATCACTGTCGAAAACCTTTTTAAAACTTACTAACCACCTATTATTCCAAAAAGGCGGTGCCAAATTTTATCTTTTTACTTAAACAACCAATAACATGCGGAAAGTTAATATGAGTCATACACCACGACTGAATTAAATCAATTGAATAAATAAAAACTACATGCCGAATAAACTATCGGTCACCAAAGTAAATAGTCCAATACAAACATCCAACACCTGAATAAATAAATCTGAAAACTATACTGAAAAGTCTGGGCGACATGCCTTAAGTAAACTGAAACTGATAGATGATTCCTACTCTAGGAAATAATGAACGATGCGTCTAATCCAAACTCCTGCTAGCATCCACATATGCCACAGCTCCGTGTCCCTGGAATAGAATATCAATCCTGGCGTCCCTGTGGCTGGACACCTAAAATGTTTTGAAAATAGTTTTATAGCAAGGGTTAGAACCCAAAACATTTTGAAAATATTTAGCAAGTGAATTAACTGCAGTAATTAAAAATATATGAATGCGCTCCATATTTAATTTAGTGTCGCACTCTCTTGAGGACATACTCACCCCTCCATTAATGTGCACACCTAACGATTACCTTAACCCCCACCTAGTTGTACTACCCCGTCCAACTAGTCCTTGTAATCGTCCCTTGTCTTTCTACTCTAAACCGAGTATTATTATCCATGGGTTATAATTTATCTCACCAATTAACTTAATTAATTCCTTTTTAAATAATATCATATAATCGTGACACAAGTTATATAAAGTAAGTACATTACAAATTGTATTATGACCCACATATAATATTACATCTCATTATATACGTACCTTTACTAAAACTTCCACACATAATTCATATGTATATCCATCCCTCTGAGTATACCATTACCGGATGATTCCTTCTAAAGTGTTATCTCACTAGGTGTGCTCAATAACCTAGTTACCCAAGTTGGAATCGCTCACCAACCTGGCCCAAAAGTATAAACATAGTGGAGGCGGTCATATTCCTTCCTTGAAAGTGAGACAATCCCCTCACCCATATACCGGACGCTATGACCTGGGGATATACTCACCCTACTCCTCAAGCTAGGGGATTCACCCACATCGCGTAACCTCCCTTGATAGCACTAGAGTATATAAATTAAATAAATATCCAGTCCCTGATATTTAATAACACACACAAAGTACACACATATATATATACAATCACCACACCGTATACATATAATATAAATCCCGGCTTTACCGTGTACTAAAACCCCTAACACTAGCTTGTATATTCCCGAGTCTATGGTCTGACTCTAATTTAATTAATTAACACATCAATTAATTTAATACTTGGTGTCGCTCAACCAATATACCCGGACTCGCTCACTTGGCTCGTACCACCGTTAATACACGATTCTATATTTTGCCCCATAACTAATTAATTACACCTCAATTACTTAAATAATGTAGTGCCACTCAATTTAAATACTCGAATATTTTCCCTCGGTCCAAAATCAATACTTACGAATTATTTTTCGAAATTTATTCATCTCGTGACATGCAATTATCACCCTCCTAAACCCAATTATATCCCTTTATAATTTCTAAGGAATATGTACTACATATGCATTTATCACTAAATAAGAAGTAGGGAAAAAATCTTAAATTAATTTTCCTTTATATATAAAACTGGCGGACCTGCCAGAATTATGGGACCATCGATCGATCGATCCCCTCTATCGATTGAGCAGGTACCCTTTTTCTCCGACTTGTTGTTTCAGCCATTGTTAACCCAACCAAGCTTTTAGTTCCTCTCTTAACATCCTCTGGTCATAATCAACGATATTTTCAAATGAAAACAGGTTTTAATCGTCATAGAAACCTTAATCCAACAACTAATTTCCATTAATTTCAACGTTTTCTCGATTTAGGTTTTATCCGGGTTTCGAATCTCCAATAAGATTTTCATTCCTATTAACAGAAATTTACCATCTATTCTTACTGGTTTTAACATGCGATTCATACCTCTACATTCCATAATCATAAATATAATAAATTCCATTCTTAATCTAATTAAAGTATAACAATTACCGAAAATCCAATTTTACATGAATACCCACCCCAAAACGAATTTTGGTTTACACCTCCCATAATATGAATTGATTATCATCAATTTAAGAATCACAAAAGTTAACCACTTTCCTGGAATCGTTCGTAGAGTCTGATCCGTTGTAGGGAATGGTTTGATGACGAACCCTCACTTTGTCCCTCAATTTGTCCCCAAACAATCTCCAATTGGCTCTTGATTAGCTTTCTCTATTTCTCTCTCAAACCCTAGGTTTAGAATTGCTAACTGGCGTTCAACTAGTCCCTCAATTAGGTTTAAAATCCCTAATCCCGTTTTTGGCCACATGGGCCTAATTAAAATGGTCCGAATCACCCCGTGTGGGCCCGGCTATGCCCAAAAATGCCCTGAGACCCGATTAAAACCCCTGGGAACTCTTTTCCGACTATCTCAACCCATTCGGACTCAACCGCGCACTCAGAATTGTCATCCGAAATACTTTATAACATTCTCCAATTTTGACCTCAAAATGCGACACACGAAATTTCGAATGATTTAACCTAAAGTCGCCAAATATAAATAATTCTTCCCACTCAAATAAATTCTCCAAATCATAAATTTAAGTTTCTCCAATTTAAATATTTTTATATCTCCCAAAAATAATTAAATACTAAATCCTCAAAATTACGGGGTGTTACATTTTCTTCGGTAGATTCATTGCAGATTTCATTATGTAATTGTAAGTTTCGATTTATGTTAGATAGTGAAATAAAAAATTTTACCCGAAATGGGTTTTTCCCTGAATTATTTTTCATTTGATTTGTGATTATATGTTTAATTTATCCACATAGATGCATGATTAGGGTTTAATAAAATTTGGATTGAGGACTGACTCTAATTAAATAAGTTTTAAATTAGAAATTTGCGAATTAAATAAATAATTGATATCACGCATTCTCGAATTGGTATCACAGATTTAGCTCAGGATTTTTACCTCTATTGTAGTCATAGGACTTGATTGAGCGTGACCATCAAGTGAGTGGGGGATCGAGGACGGTTATGTGATGTTGATGGTTAGTATGCGATGGGCATTACAACACGGAGTATGTTGAACCTTTAGTGTCAACCCATGTGTAACAAAGTGTGATATGATCTTGGCTAGTGGGTACTTCGATGATTTTATCTTGCAGCATTTCTATGGCTTAGAATAAGATTTGGTAAATCCCATGAACTTGAGGAATTGGCGAATCAATAATTTTGGGGAAGAAAATTCCTAAGTAGGGAAGAATGTAATACTCGCCCTAATATTTTATTATTTTCCCGTGCAAATCATAAATAGATGAGAATTTTGCATTCGGATCACTTGAATATGGACTTTTATTTTTATAGTTGATTACTTTTGGGCCTTGATGGTAATTTTTGGAACATTTTGGGTAAAAATTGGATATTTTAGGAATCTGAAAAGATCAAACGACTTGGAGGCAGTTCGAACGAGATCGATATTTCGTTCAAATGAGAATTAGGTTGTTCGAACGAGATCGAAGGTCATTTGAAGGTCGTTCAAAGCTAGGTTCTAACGAGGATCGAATAAGATGCCACTATATATTGAATTCGTTAGAAGGTCGTTTGATGATCGTTCGAACAAGGTCTTATTTTCGTTCGAACGAGGTTACCCAAAAAATTTAAATCGGATGCCCTTGTGTGCTGTCACATTTTAGGTCGTTCGATCGATGATGTGTCGAGTTCTAGTGGATCTAGATTGGACAAAATGGGATTTTAGTGTGTGGGGTTATTTTTATAAGGGTTGTTTGGATTATTTGTGGGTTTTATTTTGGGATAGAATATGAGAGATGAGGATGAGCCTTCTACCTCACAATTTTATATTTCTTCTCTCTCTCTCTTTCTCATTCCTTGGGTGTTTCATCTTCCCTAACCCCTTCCCACCATTGCAACACCATGCCACCACCACCCCTCCAACTTGTAACACCATATTTCATAAGTATTCCACCATATTTAAACCCAATACACCCATTTTTACAGTTATTGGGCAAAGCTATGAATTTTGGAGGTGTTGTTGAGGGTTTTGAAGAAAAAGAAGAAGTAGAAATATATGGGGTTTGCAGGGGGTTTTCTTGGAGATTTATTGGAGTCAATCTTTGTGGAGATAGGCAACCTCCTTGAAGCCACCTTAGGAGGTGGTAGGTTACCATCATCTTCTTCTTCATCCACCATTTCTTGGCACTACATTTATGGTGGGAAAACTCTACTCTTAGTTTAAGACTCTATTTTTGCATATTAGTAGTCTTGTACCTAGAATTGAAGAGTAGGATGAGTTGTGATACAACAATGATATTTTTTATAATTTGTAAAAAAAATGGGTTTAAAAAATGGGTTTCAATGGCTTTGAGTAAATTGATATATTTCAAGAAAACTTGGTATTAAACATTTTTATGGAATAAAAAATGTTGGAATAATGTTTATTTTGTTAGGAACAATTCATGAATAAATGTTTCAAGTTTTCTTGTGAAAAAATTAGGTTTTTGTATAAATGGACATTACATTAAAGTTTTGAAGAAATAAAAGTGTCCTTTGCCTTGAGAATTATGTTTGGGAAATATTATGAGATTTCTAGAATAAATTATATGTTTGACCCTTTTAATGGGATTTTTGGACTTAAAATCCATATTCCCATATATAAAAACTTGTAATGTTTTGATGTTGAACATATAAACAAGTTTAATGAGGTTTTATTCAGGTTTAAACATGAAATAAAGAAATTAGAAATATTAATCCTTAAAGTGTGTGAAGAAGGTGTTGGGAATGTGATAAGTGTATGGTTTTAAGACTACAAGTGTTAACGAAGAGAAAGGGTATTTTTCATATAAATTAGTCTTTAAATGTTCAATGATTTATTAGAAAAGAAAGTAAAGAAATAAAAGTATTTCCAACTTGAGAAGTACATTAATCCAAAAGTGTCAAAGAAGTGTTAATGAGTTAAAAACAGTTAAGAAGTTATTGTGGGTAACTTAATGGTGTTTTAGGAAATAACACTTGTGAAAATGGAGGAAAAGACAAGTTTGGAAACAAATGGGTAAGCAGTAATTTTAAACAAAGTGGAATTTTTTTATGAAATAAAAATGTTGGAAAAGGTGTTACACGAAATGGTCCTAAATGAACATGATTTTGGGATAAAATCAATGTTAGAGTAAAAAGGACTAGAAATGATGAATTTTTTAACGTATAAAATGTATTGAGGTAAAACTCCGGGTCTTGGCTTTGGCCAGGAAAAGGAAAAAGTGGAATAATATGGACATTTGCAAAATGTTAAAATACATTAATAAGAACTCGAATGACATTGGGATAATTAAGGAGGGCCGATAGCCCTAGGGTGAGACCCAAAATCACTGGCCAGAGTATACGGTAGCATAACCTACGGTGTGGAGCCCGTTAAAGTATGCGGCTATCGGAAGATTTTGAGAAAAAAGATAATAAAAATGGAACATATCAAGCAATGAATTGTGTGGTAAATATGTGAAAATATCACCTAACTTGAACGAATTAATAAATGTTCCGGTAAAGGATAAAGTGGACAACTAACGAGAAAATTTATTAATGACCATAAAGTAAATGGATGGTAAAGTGAAGAGATTAAATGGGCAGTTAACAACCTAAAGAGGTTTAATCTATAATTAACACAATGGTGTGTTTATGAAAGGTTTTCAATGGAAATAAGTATTTTGTAACACGTTGTTTTCATGTGTTGAAAGGGTGATTTTCAAAGAAAATACTAATGTGCATCGGTATAAATGAAGGGGTAACTTCGGGAAAAGAAATTATTTTTCTTAATCAAAGTGTATTTGTTTTAAGTATTTAACTGAGTGTGTTAAATTGGGAAATAAAGGTCAAGTCAAGTAAAAGGGATTTCTTTTACAAGATTAAGGTAAATTAATCAGGGTAAATAACGTTTTTGGAATAAAATGGTTTCATGTATATAAGGCCTCGTTTGATGCGCCATATACGAGGTTCGTATTGGATAAAATTAGCATATCCAATGTTTGGTGTAATTTAGGATGGAATATGAGATGGAATAAGTTAGCCAAAGTGAGCTCCTTATCCCACAAGGAGTGGGATAAAAAAATCCCACCTCCAAGGTCGTATAAAATTATACGGTGTCAAAATTTGATTAAAAATTACTACTCTACCCTTATTAAGTTATAAAATAAACTCACGCTACTTGCATTATCTCAAGTATTAGATAGCAGTCAGCGGTTCCTTCGATTCACATAACTCTGCATTCATATTTTTCATCACGGTAGGTAACCTCCTCATTTTTTTTTCTATTTTTTTCTATTTCTTGCTTTATGTTAACTCACCTACTAGACAAGTTGAAAGTTATGTGTTGTTAATTCACTGCTAATATTTTGTTACACATATTTTTTTAATGTATTATTAACCTATATGCTAGACAAGCTGAAAGCTGTGTACAATTCAATTTATTTGTTTATGTATGTTTCCGGCGACTATTTTGAGTAAAATCGATGTTATTCAGTTGTGACTTCAAGTAATTTTCTCCAACTGATTTATTTTGAATCAAAAGATAAGATAGTAAGCAACCAGTTTTACTATCTCATTATTTCTTGCGGCTAGTTTGTGTACACATGTTTTTTGTATGCGTGTAAGTGATTACTAGTGGTCGAGTGTGTACAAATTATAAATACAAATACAAATACATATTTTCATCTCATAATATTATTTTTTTAATAGCCCACGTGGATTTAAATATTATGTTATTGAGTTAAAATATGTGATAACAATATATTTTTGTATTTTTTGATTATTAAATACAAAAGAAGGGTATTTTTGAAAAACTGGAGATAAATTAATCCTATTCGGAGCATTTCAAACACATGACTGTATTATGATATCCCATCTCGTCTTCTTATTCGGAACTGTTCCAAAAGCAGTATTGGAATAAGCCTTATACGGTCCATTCTTATCCTATCCAATCCGACTTTTATCTTATCCTATCCGGATCCCTTATACGACGTATCAAACGAGACCTAAGTGTATATATGTATGTATATATATGTGATAATTGAATGTGCACATAGATATAGCGTGTTAGAGTCTTCTTTCTCACATTCGATTCTATATTGCATTGTTGTAATTTCCCAATAGGCATTCAGGTCACTCCCTCATCTTTGTTACGGCAGATTAGGTGCGGTTCCATATTTTGAGAGTGTTGCACAAGTATTCTTTTATTTTACGTAATGAGCTCTATATGCTTGGATTCCAGGGACGCTTCCCATAGGTCCCTCATGTAGCTTCATTTTAAATGGGAATCTCATGCCAAACAAGTTAAATGTTAATTAAATAAAACTGGACTAGCAACATTATATAGGTTATTTCATTGCACTTCACACCTAATGCTCGGATCGGAGCGGGTTGACCACGGGTAACGCATAAATCAGGGTCGGGGCATTATAAATAATATCAGATCTCTAGGTACAAGGTTCCTTTTGGGAGTGATATGGTGAGTTCGATATTGGATCTTTCGACATCGGTGTTGGTTTTGGGCTGGTCACGCTAAATTGGTGACAGTTTCAATTCGTATTTTCGATGGTAAAGTCAAGGAGATGTGAACGATGGGTAATTCATTGTCAAGTGACATGCGACCAAGTTAGTTATCATTAATCAATTACGTGCTTCTGATTAGACATATTAGCAAGTTGTGAGTGTTTGTGCAAGCAAATAGTGGCGACACCACGGTTTTAGTGTGAGGTTCTTGTGTGTCAACCTTTGATGATGTGAGAGTCCAATTAAGATGCAAAATGGTAAATAATGTCCACTAAATTAGAAACATGAATTTTGTAAAATCAACTATGGAAATTAGGTGACTAGTGTGCCATGACTAAGAAGTATTGGTTGTAATAAGAATGCATTGAGTTCTGAGGTATGGTACTTTCGAATAGATAATAAATATGATGTAATTAAATAAATTTGATCCTTGGGGATATGTAATCAGTCTTAGTCGATAAAATACTACTGGTATAAGTATGTGTATTGGTGATTATTGATTGAAAGTTTCACCTCGCAAGGTATGATGAGAGTTAAAGGCAAATTGTTGTGAGTATGTTACATATGCAATAATGATGATTGAGGAGACTTCGGAGTAAACTTTAGATAGTCTTCCATGTCGGGGTTTTAGAAAATATGATACAACTTTGAGGAATTGGATCTTTAGTGATGTCGGTGATGCAAACCTAGAGGTTTATAGGATGTAGGTGACGTCATGTATCCTGCCAGAATCCTTATTTGTGTCAGTCTGTGATTTTGTACATGGATTATAGCCATAACCGTTCGTTAGGAAGATAAGAGTTTTATCTAAGTGTCAGGGTCCATTTTAGTTGCGTAATTAATCGTTATATTCGAGGTAATCCTAGTGTGAATGTGCTTTAAGGGCATCTTGGAGTGTTCGTGGGATAAATTGTGTGTGGCGCCATTGGGAATAAAAATCGACTGTTGTGATGTCTCGAGGTGTTCGATGCTTAAGGTGCGCCATATATAAAAGTTTATAGACTAATGTCTTTTCGAGCACCTAGTAATAACGGTGTGGGTATTGAGAAATTTTTAGAGCGCACCTACAATGAGAAAGTTGTGGATGATGAAATATTGTCGGGTTTTGAGGACTTTTATGTGGAGTATGTTTGGTGTCCTTAGAAAACCAGTTATGTCCGGCATGAAGAAGTAATAGTGTCCCGGTGATGGCAGTAGTAAGGGTCAGGTAATGACCTCAGGTTGTTGGCCAAGGTTTAAAAGAGTTGAGTAGTGTACGTGCCAGGTGATATCATCCAAATTAGCACAGATGGGTGGTGTAACCTTCTAAGAGAATTTGGGAGCTTGTGTTATGAGTGGGCGTAATACTCGGGTGTCATGGAATGACTAGTGTAGGAAGTGTGACACTTTATTTTTAGGAGTACTAGGAAAGATAATCGAGAATTAGATTCATGATGTCATATGGAGACTCAAAAATAACATACCAAAATAGGGGATATCAAATCATGATTAGAATATTGGCATGTGTCGACGGTATAAGTTAGGATAGCCCTATCAATGAAGGGACTAGTTCTTAGCACGTCTTGCCAAATTGGTACGAATTAAAATATGTAGCCTTGTGTGGTACTTACTACCCTTGGAATGCTAATAATGATCGATGTGGTAGTCACGTAAATTCAGTTTGGGTAGAACTCAAAGATAAGCTTAGTGACAACCTTGTGTAGTTGAAGGTTAATTATTAGGTGAATGTTTCGATTAACGGGATTCTTCCTAAGGAGACGTTAGGATGCGATCATGGTAAGATAATGACCTAGGTGTGTTAGGTTGGTCACGACGTTACTAAAAATTACGACAAGGTCGGCTTGACAATGGTGTTAGGCATTCGCCAATCAGAGTGGTTCGTGTGTGTGTCGAGGATGTAAGGAAGAAAGCCTTACTCCTGAGGAGGGAAGTCTAGAGTTTGACTTTCCAAAGAATAATAGGTTTGTATGTTGTGTGTGCTTGGAAAGGTTGAATGGTTACGATTTGATTTTTCACGATTCGTCATGATATTATAGCGTAACTTGCTCTAATACCAATTTGAGAATGCAAGTGATCTAATGGACTGATTTGTATAATAAATTGCCACACACACAAATCCAATTTATCTAAAAAATTATCTTTAATTAATTAAGGTGTGCATATAAGATGATTTCAATTTTTAATTTCCAAGCCAAGCATGCAAATAATACATGATATGAGGAAAAATCCCTAAAAAGAGCAAAACCTTTTATTTCAACACTATTGATATTTTTAAACAACAATCGACTTACAAAGACTTAGATACACTAAGTGAGATGCGAAGAGCACTCAAAACTTCAATAAAATACGACTCAAATCCAGAGTCATCCACTGGTAGCGGTTTACCCTCGAAATCCACCGATCAGCCTCATCTTCTTCTTCAATAGTGAAATCAGATTTCACAATTTAGCAGTAGAGAAACATATCTACAAAGGTTTCTACGACAAAAACCTTCTTCGTGACTTGATAAAGTGATATAAATTATTCTAGGGGTTTTAGAATGATTATTGGGGTGTTTGATCACAAAATGGAACTCAAAATATGTGTTTTTGATTATTAAAATAATTTTATGGAGTTTTAATCCCGTGTAGCCTTTTTATAAGAAGGTTGGATAAAAATGATAAACACAAAAGATTTGGGAAGGATTTTATTTAAAAAATAAATTTCGCCTGGTTGTTCGAACGAAACGGGACCTCATTCGAACAACATGTACAATCTCGTTAGAACGAGTTCAAACGAAGACTTCGAATGAGATTCTAGAGGATGATGAAAAATGTGTCGTTTGAAGTTTGAATAAACTCGTTCAAACGAACTGTCAAACTCATTAGAACAATGACAAGTCTCGTTCGAATAACGCATTAAAAATCCGACAATTTTTTTATAAAATATTTTAAATGCATTTTAAATGAAATAACCTCTTAAAAAATTTATCCCCGAAAATGATTAAAAACCATTTTACCAGTCAATATCACAACTTCTTCCAAGTATGTTGAGATGAACCATTCTTTCATTCTTCAAAAGTCTTCAACATTGTCTTCGAGTCCTGAGAAGTCATGTAGGGGGATTTTTGTGTGATGGGATATGCCAAAATAAATAATAAAAATAGGATCAATTATAAAACTTGCTCTTACAACATCTTATTAGCACTTTGGCACATATTGAAGACTTACTTAAATTTGTTTATTATTCCTTTTCTCATTGCTATAGAGAAGAAAATTCAGTGGCGGATAGTCTTGCTAATCATGCAAAACAGCCAAGGTTGTTTGGATTCATTTTTCATCTCTTTTCAAAATTACTCCTAACTATATTTCCTGCAAGGCTATGTTATTATCTTAGTGGATGGTTAAAAATAGTAGAGATCATCAAAAGATTCTATTTTCCATAATTCCCAAAATAATTTTGTGGGAGTTATGGAAGGCTAGAAATAGACTGGTCTTTGAAACTACCAAATCTTCTGTAAATTATATAATTCATCAAATAATTTACCTTGCATCTTCTATTTTCTACAATATAAAATGTTATGATAAAATCAGTCCAAAAGATCTTCATATAATTGATTTTTTTCAAGCCAAATTAAGTCCTAAGGTGGTTCAGATTATCAAATGCTATTGACTAATCCCCTTATTGGAGCTTTTAAGTTAAACATTGACATAGCATCTAAAGGCCACCCAGGTTAAAGCGGCATAGGAGGAGTTATTAGAGACTCTAATGGGATGTTTATAGTAGGTTTTGAAAAATCTATAGGATTTCAATCTTCATTTAATGCAAAAGCTTTGGCTCTTATAGAAGGATTGAATTTGATCTCTCAACTAAATAATCAAAAAGGTGATTGTGGAATTAGACTATAAATTCCTTATTGAAGCTGTCTTGAAGAAGGCAAAATCTCATTGGCAATCTTAAAAAATGCTCAATGGCATTCAAGGCACAGATAATGTGCAATTCATTCATTTCTGGAGAGAATCAAACTCAGTTGGATACCATTTTGCTTCAAGGGCTTCACTCAACACCATTGACTCTGTGTATTGGAATTTCAACTCTCTTCCTAGAATGATTAAAGGTCTGCTCAAAATGGATAGACTTCATACTCCTCAAATTAGGCATAGGATTAAAAAATTGTAATGGGGATAAAATAAATCTTCAAATTTTATTTCAAGTTACCTATTTTGTAATGGAGTTAATATAAAATCCCAAATTTATCGTTATTTCTTTCTAGAGTTTTGGGACCATCCTCTAGAAATTAAGCTAATATGGGTTTGTAAGCTTTAGAGAGGATTTTTCGCCATTTTTATATAAATAAAATGTGTGGGGGTTTCGTCCCTCTATTGCCCAAAACTCTAGAAAATTTCTTTCTAGTGCAACAAGGAAGATTATGAAAATTTATGATTCCTTTCATAATCTTCCTTGTTGCACTAGAGGCCTTTGAAATCTTGAAATATGGGTTTTCTCTCAAAACAGGAGTAGTAGATAGTTTTATTGATTTTATTCTTTGATTTCATTATTTTCTTGTAATGGGCTTTCTTACAAAAGTCCATATTTATTGCTTTGTCAATTGAGTCATAAGGTTCAACATTCGATAGATTTAAACCAAGAAAATAGGTCTCCAACATATCATTCTCGTACAGAGTTGGTGATAAAGGAAAAATTGAGCGTCGTGTAAATACGCTTGTGGTTGTTGTCAATTTTTCACCTCAATACAAAAAAAACTAAACTTTAACAACAAATCTTCTGTATGTATAACGATGAGTTCAGCTATCGAATCCACATGGAATGTCGTTTAAACTTTAATTGATTGATTACTTCTAAAAAAAGTGAAAAAATATGACTTTTGGTTTTTTAATATTTTATACTACAGTTTATTTAGGCTAATATTTAAAGCAAATTAATTTATAATTGTAAAAAACTATAAGTTGAGAATTAAATCCATCACCGCGGAATATATAACATAAATGATTACATGGTTAGACAGATTTTTAGAATTTATTAATGCCCATTTAAACAATTATTAAAACCCGGAGTGTCACCCCCAAAAGTCCAAATATGAGTTTGGCATCAACAATAATCCTAAAGTTACCCGCGCAATGCCGCAAATTTGGTGCATACGTGATATACCCCACCAAGGTCTCTCGGTGTAATTTTGAAAATAATCAACTTAATAAAATTTGGTCTATTCCATCATACTATAGAGAATCAACTATACACCCAAGATGAGTTCATTAATCTCAACTAATTAAAGTTACCTAAAAAGTATTTTTAAATAATTAAATAAACACTGAGTGAGAAAAATTAATTTTGAAAAGAAAATTAATTTTTAATGTGAGCAACTAATTATGAAAGCATTTAACTAATTTTAAAGTGTAAATAACTAATTTATAGAAAGCAAATAAATAACAAAAAGATTTATTAAAACTAGAAATATATTACAAACTACTACTGAAAAATTGAAATACACTATGATTCTCTAAACTACTAAAAAAATTGGAAGATGGAAGTTGTTGCCCGAGTCCCTATTTATATCTCAACAATAGCATGGGTGAAATACCTTAAAAACGCAATGAGAATATTGGGACCAAAAAAGGAGTAGGTTGGGTGTTTAAAATGACCATCTTTAATCCAATTTTTTTATTTTGTAAAGGATATATCGCATGGGCTAAGATGGCAAAAAATATTTCAAATTATTCAAATGGGCTTGATTGGGCACGTAGGGAAGGAAAGGCATCTCATGGGAAAAAGAACCAAACAGGGATACATGGGCTAGATAATAACAAAGGAAAAAGAATAAAAAAGAATAAAAGCAAAAAATAACAAGAAAGAGAATAAAGAAAGAGTCTTGGAAAATAGTTTGGGCAAGGTAAAGGGGGACCACGCGTGGGCAGAAGGAAAAGGGAAGTGCAGGTCCATGCGCACCTGGGCACGTACTGATCTGGGCAAGGGGTAAGCGCTTATCGCGCGAGAGGGCTTTGGGCTAAAGGGGAGAGGCGCTGCCACGTGGCAATCATCCAATGGTGCCGATCGAAAATTATAAACAAAGATTAGGGGGAGGTTCAAACCTCTAACCCCACCTCCCCTAGCATAGTCTCCCCACCACTGAGCCAACAAGCTCCTCAATGAATATAATACTGAAGAGTGCCTAATATGTGTGTGTTTTCTTTCAAACCAAATTTTAATTAAGCACCAAACCAAGTTGTGAAAACCCAATTCTTACTTTAAACCAGTTTTATCTTGATTAATCATAAACATGCATCTAGTGATTAAAGCAAGTAAAGTAAAGTAAAGAATACTCACAACGCCGGATGTACGAGAAAAAAACCCAAAATGGGAAAAAAATCTCGGACGGCCCAAGCCAAACAATCACTATGAATAATGGTTTTACAAAGACAGATTAGCCTTACACTAAGACTCGATCCCCACGGGTCTTGACGCTCCGTCTGATCTTCAACCGTTATTCAATAGTGCCCACGCAGAAATTTCGTCTTCCACGATACCTGTCCACAACATACGCGTCCACGTATGTCTCGGTGTCCACCGATATGGCTTTGATTCGTCTACGATGTGGAATAAGAAGTACTTCTCTTTTCTTCACCTCAAAACCCTTTGTGTTCAATGTGTAGAACAAACAACTTTGGTGCAGCAAGATCATGTAAGCATATAAGAATGATAACTCGGATCTTTGCAAAATTTTAAGGATGTGTTTATGCTTTGTAAACCTTAGAAAATATGTGCAAGCAAGGTTTTGGTTCGTAAAACTGTTTTCCAGAAAGCACACCTACGAAATTATGATGCACACACTGTTTAAATAAGATTTAAATGTCGCCTCAAAAAACGTGTCGTTAGAACGACTTGAGGAACTCGTTCGAGTGATATCACATCTCGTTCGAACGAGATTGGATGTCATTTGAATGACAGCGCGAAAGTTTGACTTTTTGTTTAAAACGTCTCTTCTAATTAGAGATCCAAAAATGTCAAACTCTTTTACGAGCTTATCATCATAAAACGTAGTTTAAACCTTTTAAAACACAATAAAACATTTTAAAACATTTTTCTTTATAAAAAATACATCCTTATCTTTTATAAAAATAATTTCGAGCACCATTAATTATACGCATTCATACCTGAGTGATCTCGGAATGTAATTAACTTTGAAGATGAATAAACTTGCACTAATTTAAACTAGGGCATGATTAAATCTTTGAAGCTTTGTCGCAACGTCTTCAATTTCTTCAATACGTCGTCGACCGAGTGGGATCATGATAAAAAAACACCCTATGACATATTACAAACACGTTTTGTTCACGGAATTAAGTCAAAATAATACAGGGACTCAATTAGAAATTTATGTCTTACAAATCTCCCCCTTTGACTATTTCGGGACAAAACTAAACTAGTGAAATGCCTAACCGGGCCGTCAAGCCGTACGACGCCTAAATCCCATCCCATAAACCCAAAATCAAAAATTACAGGACACGGAATAGAATATGTAGCACCGGCAGGCATAAACTGTCTGAATGTGATGTAGACTTGAAATCTCGAATCACTGAAGAATACCTACAGTCATGAAATAGACAAACAAATACCCAGTGAAGTATGGAGGAACAAATGAAACCAATACATTTATCCAAATGATACCAAACAATAATAGATACCAATATGAATAATATCTGAAAACACTCATTTGTTAAACAACTTGAGCAAAAAAATGATACCAATTTGATGAGTGAGAAAATGATACCAATGTGATCTACCAACATCAATCAGAGATACCAATTTGTAAAATATGAAATCAAAACATGCTCAAATCTCCCCCAACATCACATACATCTCTCCCCCCTTTTTGTCTCGAATAGACAACCCGGTGAAAAGATAAACTAATTAGAAATATCTAGCATGACAATATAAACCAAATTAAATCAATTGGATACCAATTTGAGAAGTGAAAATGCTAGATACTCATGAAACAACCAGTTAAATATGATCATGTAATGACAGATCAGTAGCTAGTAAACCAAGGAATCACACAAAGAATATAGCAAATTAATCAGCTGTGATAAACAGACTATATGCAAAATACCAATTTTGAAATAAAAGACCTGCATATAAACCAGACAGTCAAAAAATTCTTCAGCAATACCAAAAAATATACCAATTTGAACCAGAGGACTGCAAACCAATCAGAAGCCATTTTTTTAACCTGTCGTTAGAACGAGCCAGGGACATCGCTCAAATGAGATGAGGATGTCGCTCGAACGAAGTAAAAATGTCGTTCGCGCGAGATAAGTTGTTTGAACGATTTCACGCGACCTGACAAAATTTCCCACTTTCCCAGAAATATTATAAAATATAGCCCAGTGAAAAAATTTCCACAAAAAAATTCCAGGAAGGGCCTGACAAATGCAAAACAATGCAAAAACAGTAGGCTTTTAACACAAAATGCAAAACTCATAAAAACTTAAAATGCGAGTTACATGCAAATATGGTACCGATGTGCTCAAACATGGACACGGAATGAATGGGCGTGAATCTAAAATAAATGAGTCACAATTCCAACACATCGAAATGATCAAGAAGCTCTAATTGATAGCGATAAATCATCAAACTTTATCATAGCCATATAACAATTAAAGAGTGATCTTAATGAACTAAACATACTACATGCACACAAATCCAGAATTTTGACAATTCTACAAACAATAGCGTCAAATTGCAATGTTTCAGCATTAAAATTAGTTGTGCAAACCTATTTAAATTTTTAATCCATCCAAACTCCCTTAATAATATCATATTTTATTTGGAATGAACTAAACAAATTTGGCCATTTTCTTAGCATATTGCATTTTCTTTTGGGGCTCTTTTAAGCGGTGGCTTTCACGACGAGTTAATTTTGAACTCTCGCAGCCCTTTCCCGTGAATCACTCGTCATTTTTTCAATTAGATCAATTCAAATCCTCACGGCAAACGGTTATTACATGCACACTTCTCCTTAAGTTTACTGACGCATAGATGACAAGATTGAGATAAGAATGCCTAACAAAATTCAAATATCCAAGAGAAGTCAAACATCCATATATACTCGTGCATGTGTGCATGTTGTCATATATACAAAGTCGAATCAAAATGCATATCCACTTCGAAACAACCCCATATAAACAATGGTTAAGATCATTCTAAGCATCGATAATAATGACCAAATGTCCTAGCCACATAGATAATGAAATGATGGGGGGCGTCCAAGCACACCAATATGCCATATCAAACATGTAAACTCAAAAACAAAAAAAAATGAAAATCTTTTTGGCTTTTCAAACATATTTTGACTCAAAGAAAAGCAAAATCCTTTTGGATTTTCAAAAGTTTTCTCAAAAACAAAATCTTTTTGTATTTTTCAAATAGGACTCAAATAAATGAAAACTATAATACTTCATGATAGACATGTCACTGTACTCGCAATGGATATATCATGAAGCAAACTAGTATATGAAAAATATGGCAACACTATCATCCTTTAGATTTAGCATGGGAAGAATAAAGTGCACCCAAACAAGAATCATGAAGTTTAATTCCTAAAGCCAATAAATTTGATTTCCTAACCCAAGTTGGTGTAAAATTACGCATGCGGGTTTTGGGAACCGGGGCAACTTTATTCCTAAACTTCCTAGGAGCTTGTCTAAGGTCGTAACAATAACGCCTAAGGTGACCTTTCCTACCACAAAACGTGCAAGTGTAGCGGTGGTGGTAATGATTATCTTTATGTGGACCTTTTCTAACCTTCCTAGTGTTTCTCTTAAGTGCGGGGGGAATAGGACCAACTCTCTCATCAAAACCTATACCTCCCCTATCTCCCTTAATTTGGACGGTGCCTAGGATCTTATCTAACTTCTCCGACCTAGACTCCAAATCAAACTTGACTCTAGACGAGCCTATCAATCTCTCCTCCAACTCATGAATCCTAGACTCGAGCAAACGCCTAGACTCCTCAAACTCTAAAATTTCCTTTTTCAAGGTCTCCATCAAACCACAGAGATTATCTCTCTCTTTCTCCACATACTCTAGTTTCTCCCTAAACTTCTTCTCTCATGCCCTAAGATCCTCAATCAAATTATCATTATTTTTTATGGCACGCCTATTCAACTTAGATTGCAATTTTGAGTTAGCCTTTTTCACCTTCACCGTTTTGACATACAACTCATTAAAAGCATTTTGCAACTCTTTCACATCGACCTCCTCCTCATCACTTTCTTCACCCTCACTAACATGGGATTCACTCAAAACCTCCTTGGAAATGTCATTCACATGAGTAGTATCGTCGTCGCTCACATGACATGCCATAAACGCAACAAAATTACGCTCAATAGGGGAACGCTCTCCCTTTTCCGGTTCACTATCACTTAAGGTGGCATTATAGACAATGGGTTGTTTTCCCTCTTTCTTAAGTCTAGTGGGACACTCCTTAACCTTGTGACCGTACCCCTCACACCCAAAACGCTTATCCGACTCATCTCTCTTAGGCTTCTCAAACTTATCCTTAGAAGCGGGATCTACTTTGTTGTTCTTGAATTTTTCAAATTTCTTGGTATCTTTCGATTGCTTTTGAAACTTAATAAATTTTTTTAATTTATTTGCCAACAAAGCAACATCCTCAAAATCGGAATCAGAATCAGAATCCGAAACATTAATTTCCTCCTTCCGGGTTTTCAAAGCAATACCCTTTTCTTTCTTAGGCACTTGCTTGGAGGTAATCATGTCGATTTCATAGGTTTGTAAGTCACCTACAATCTCTTCTAGTTTCGTTGACTCTAACCTACCCAAGGAGTTTAAAATGGTCACTTTTGCATCAAACCTACTAGGCAACGACCTAAGAATTTTCTTAATGACACGGTTGTCGAGAATTTTCTCACCTAGGTTAAACGACGAGTTGATAATATTGGACAACCTAGCATAAAACTTATCAAAGGTCTCACTCTCTAACATCCTAATGGTCTCAAACTGTGTAGTGAGATTTTGAAGTTCTGACGCCCTAACCGTGCTAGTGACCTCGTGAGTGAGTGAAAAAATATCCCAAGCCTCTTTAGATGTTTCACAAGTCATAATTCTATTATATTCTTCCTGTGTGACATGTGAAGAAATCACGTGCAGACCCTTAGAATTATATTGTGCAAGTCTTTGTTCAGTTTTGGTCCATGACTCAACAGGCTTTAAACTAGTGACCTCACCTACAATAGTGACAGGGGGTGTCCAACCTTTCTCAATTGCAAGCCAAACACGCTCATCAATAGATTTTAAAGCATATCTCATTCTCATATTCTAATAAGTGTAATTAGTGACATCAAAAACAGGAGTTCGAGAAAATTCATTATATCCAGAATTCATCTTTGAAGACACACGGGATCACAAAACAAATAAAAAATGTTGTCTAGCTTTGATACCAATTTGAAGAGTGCCCAATATGTGTGTGTTTTCTTTCAAACCAATTTTTAATTAAACGCCAAACCAAGTTGTGAGTATTCTATACTTTACTTTACTTTACTTGGTTTAATCACTAAATGCATGTTTAGGATTAATCAAGATAAAACTGGCTTAAAGTAAGAAATGGGTTTTCACAACTTGGTTTAGTGCTTAATTAAAAATTGGTTTGAAAGAAAACACGCACATATTGGGTACTCTTCAAATACATTCGAAAATAAATGACCCTTAATTTTTTCCCAGGTTTCTATAACTATAATTAAATCCCCAAAACTCATATCTTCTTTATACGACCTCAGATAGATGCACCGTAAGAACCGATGTGACCCACATTTCGAGGCTTATAATATTTCTACAGTGTTCAGGCTATGGGATCAGATTTCAAATTTGAACCGAGGCTTTAACTGTTGACTTTTTTTCGGGTCCAACTTTACTCGGTCATAATCTCTTTGTTTCAGATCAGATTGACACGTAATTTAAACCCATATGTGATTTGAGGCTGGTGAATTTTGTGAATAGTCCAAGTCCAAAATTGGTCATCTCAATTTATTATTTATCCCTTAAAGATTAATATGTGATTGTTTGTTGCACCGATTGATTCTCAACTTCACCATTAGCATCGTAAACCTTGTAATTCTCAAATAAACCTTGCAAAAGCGATTATCCATGAATATTTAAGGTTATACAGTAAATGGGTATAAAACATGAGTTGAATGAGTATGAGACTACAATATTATTTCCCTAACTATCGTGTTGCTAGTCCCTAGCCACATAGTAAAAGATTTGTTCATGTTAAATTTCATTATTTTTTAAAAAAATTATTTATAAAAAAAGGGGATAGACGTCCACTTTCGCAGGTTTACGATTGCGTTTAGCTTATGCAACAAGTCGTTAAACCCCTAAGCTACCTTATTGGACGATTGTCTCATGCAATTTTACAGTGATGATACTCACAAACATCAAATTTATCTCAAAATAGTTACGCATTTGTTAATCAAAAGTTTTTTCACACTCTTTGATTTTAACGCTAAAATAACAATGACTAGAAAATTGCTCCAATAGTTTGTTTACTGAGTACGTGGTTGACGAGGCAAAAATCGTGTGTCTGTGTAGATACGCAAATTGTTGTTATTGGCTACGACCGCAATGCAAAAAACCTAAACTATGAATACACTCTTTATGGGAGTATAGAGGCCAGTTCGCGTATCAAAAATCCATAGGAAATGTTTGACAGACTTTAATTGATTTATAATTTCGGAAACAAATGTGTAAAAGGTGATGAGGTTTAAAAGGGAAAAGGGGGAAAAAGAAATAAAACTAGTCAAGGATGATAAAAAGGGATTAGGGTCACATCCCCGTCGTGAGCCAAACAATGCATAAAAAGGATTTCGGTTTGAAAACATTTAGCCGAGCATACTCAATTAATTACAAATCACCGAACATGAAGAAAATTAATTCAACAATTAAAGATTAAACAATTAATCGAAAATGTTCACACATGGATTAAAATCGAAATATCGCTATAAACACTCACCTTGCGTGACAAAGAAAGTTAAACACCTAATATTCTAGCTTTATTACACGAGGTTTTAATTAAACGCATTTTGACCCAAAACCTAGATATCAAAGCTCGAGACCCATTAATGGTGAAAATATTACCTCAACCCTTAAACTAGCTACAATACATAAATAAAGCAAGAAATAAAACTAATTAACCAACATAAACAATAAATAAACTAACAACAACAAACAACAAAGAAAGTAAATGAACATTAAAGCAAGAATTAAATGAAATACAACTTAAATAAATGGTAGGCATGATGAGTAGTGCAACTTACATAATTCAAATGGGCAAAACCCATAGAGAGAGATGGAATATGAGATCTTCAAAACCAAACCCTAAAACTAAACAAAATAAAATATCTCCTACAAAACAAGCGTAAAATCATTCTTATAGTAAGTGGAAAATAAAATAAAAGAAAAAGAAATTAAAAGGAACAAGTGCCGAAATTCTGTAGAGACCGGTCAACCGTGGCCAAGGGGTCGGTCGACCGCGGGTCAGGGAAAAATGTTATTATCTCACAGCGTAGGCTTATTTTAATTCACCGGTCGACAGGGGTCCAAAGGTCGATCGATCGGTCCCCTGTTTTCTTGGAAGTTTTGGCCTATTATGAGGAGAAAAGGTGCTTTACGAAATCGGCTCTAACATTTTCATTCGAACTCGAAATGACGTGTCATTTATGGCCACGCGAATCTAACTTAATGAACTACACTTTTGTGGAATCCCATTGAGCCAGAGATATGTATGAAATGACTAAAATGCCATTGAAGTTGAGTCAGATGATGAAACTTCCTCGAAAAGCAACCAATCCACACCGTAAGCATTCCAATACCTACAAAAGATCAATTATACCTCGCAAAGCATATAAACATACAAAATAGAGGTTGTTTGGTTAACGAGCATAAATATAGACATAAGGATCACAGAGGTGCTAGAATGCATAAAGATAACAGACACAAATACGCAAAATTCGTGACATATCACACCCCCTAACTTAAACATTGCTAGTACTTAGTAATGAAACTAAACAAAACCAGTCCAACAAAAGGCAGTGCGAAACGTATATAAGCATAAAAATATAAATACCTCTTTCATAGGGAACACGATTGCATTTAGCATATGCAATTAGCGGTAAACCCCTAGGTTACCCTGGTGAACGAATGTCACCTCGTAAGGATTTTTAGGTATAAAACCCACAAACATCAAAGTTTTCTCAAAATTTATGCCCAACCAACATGCGATAAGCCAATAATAACGAAAAAGATTTTAAACACGTTATTAGAAAAGTGAATAAATTCACACAAAAGTCTGTATTATTAACATTATAGAATGAACTTCATCAAATTGATACCTTAAAAGTGGAAGGGAAAACGAGCACATGCAAAGTATGATTTGGCAAAAAAATTATAAACTGGATAATAAACATTAAAGCGTGCATGTATGTAATTCCTCCCCAGTGTATACACTCAACAAATGAAATCGCAATGAATGGGAGGTAATACACGGGACATGCGGGCATAAAGAGTAAATGGAAATGGAAACTAGGTCGCACACATGTCACCAATGAAGAACGCTATATATAAAATAAAAAATATGTAATCTCAATGAAAGATAACATCATTAAAAGAGGCGAAATGTATTTTCACATATTATTGCGACTATTAAAACTTTTGACTTTAATTCACCACATAGGATTTTATAGGGTTGTAATGTAGGTTTGGGGTTAAGGGTAGGAAAGGAAGGGATTATTTACGAATTCAATGGTGTTCAGGGATGAAAAACTTGGGATAATGGAAAATTGCGGAAAATTTTGTGAGTGCAAAATATTAATTACCTCAGTGGTTTTCAAAAATTCCCTCATTTTAAACTAATTTTAGTTCATCCCTAAAACATGCAACTACGTGTCAAAACAAATCAAGTAAGCATCCGACACAAAATTCAGAAAAAAACCCCGAAGGGAAAACCTCTATTTCTAGAACTTTGACAAGTTCGCAAAACCATTGACTTACATACAACCTGATAATCAACCACAAGTGTAATGCACGGTGTCCTCGTCAAACCTTCAAAGCAAGGGCTAGAAATCAACAATGGTTCACACGCAGCTATACCACAAGGATACGCAGTTTTCAGTAAAGAATCAACACGCACAAGATCCTCAATGACACGCAGTCATAAACTTCATAGAGACTCACCCCACAATAGCACGCAGCTCTCGGTTGTAGAGATCTCCCCACAAAGGATGAACAATAGCAAAGTATGTTCTTTGGGTTCCAAAATAAATCACATAAAGATATCGAGATTTTGTGAATTGAAAACAAAAAGGGCGGTTAAGCCTTAAATGAAGAAGACAAAAGTCTTTTGTTGATATGCAATGTTTGCAGAATGAAAAACGTGAAAGTCCAATTTATAGAAGACTTAAGGCGGTGGTGTCGTTCGAACAAGAGACTATCTCGTTTGAAGTATCGTGCGGCATCACGTCTCGTTTAAGCGAAAAATGATGTCGTTCGAACGACATCCGTTTTATAAATGATTTTTCTTTTTCTTTTTCTTTTTCTTTTTCTCGATAAATGCACCGCCTCAAAAACTCCAAAAATAATTTTTTGACAAAAAACATTTAAAGCTCCACTCCAACACTTAGAAAATATTTTATGAAAAATATCCCAATACTAAGTGTATTATTAAGGTACTCTAAAACAAAACCTTACCAAAGTAAATCCTACGGAGACTATTTGTTGAAGAACCTTGATCATTCGGATCCGTCTTAATGTGAATGTGATCTTGAACTTCTTTGATGATCTAACGGTATACGACATACAAATTGATAACGGACACAAATGTCCTTACAAATTTCAAAATTGGAAAATAATTTCCATAACAAGCATTAGATATGAAATTGGAGAGCGACAAGGATTGTTGAACACTATGTACATCATATACAAACTTTCTCTTTCTCTTTCTTTTCTTCTTTTCTTATTTTTCTCACTTTTTTCTTTTGTTTTCTTTTCCTTTTTCACTTCCTTCTTTTCTTCACTTTTCTCACTCTCACATACTTAATTGCAACCGTATAATAATAACATCATTCAATCCCAAGTATTATTCCAAACAAAGGTATGGAAGATAATATGTATGGTTTATAATTCCAATGTGGAGTTGGTTATGGGATTTTGGGTTTTAAAACGAGAGGTTATATTAAGGCTCAAAGGGGCTGACTAGGGAATTATGTAAGGTGAGGTCAAGGTGAATATGGGTGATATCACAAAGATTATCTATGATCATTTTCTACAGTTTTGCACAATTCTAGAGTCAAAACAACTTTAAAAATCATGCTCAAATAACACATTTCATAAATGAACTCAAATAATGAACGATCAAATGAAAGAATAGTGAGATTACCAATGAATTCGGTGTTTTCAAGGAGGAAAGAGTAGTGTACAACACTCACAAAAGAAGAAAATATCAAAGATCACTCGGTGCAAGTATATACAATGCAATAAAGATAATCGAGTTATAAACGCCTTAAACCAAATTATTAAAATAAGAAAGCCGTGTGTGCTCGTGGGATTAAAATTTAAATCAATGATATGAGGACTAAAGTCTAATAACTTATTAAATTGAGAACATGCATCATTGAGTTCTCTATTAGATCGGGCAGTTATTGAAATTTATCATTGGAAACACGCGCAAAAAGCCCAACAAAGGAGAAAAAGGGAAAAAAATATTTTTGAAAATTTTCATTTTTTTACAACAAAGCATGCTTAGTGAATATCATGTGATCAGATCAATGAAACTATCAAAGAATGAATAGAATATCCCACACACCCTAACTTAAATGTATTGTCCTCAATGCAAATCAATAACACAACATAAAGAGAGGAAAAGAAATATATTACCCAAAGTGGAGTGATCCCCATTAAGTATGAGTCCATTGAATACACAAAACATGTTAGAACCAAGCAAAACAAAAAGAATAACAAAAACTTTAACTAATTACACTAGACTAAAATTAAAAATAGAGAAAAAGAAAGAAAGAAAAAAATTAACTATTTACGACCTACAATTTTAACTTCTAACTAGCTATATACTAGAAGTTGAAATTTTTTAGGGTCCACAAAAAATATGATTAGACTTTGAGGGATTAATGGTGTACCCTCATTTTCAAGCATGCTTCCTGAAAAATAAGAATTTTGTTTGAACACAGAAGGCATGTGGAAGGCGTAAGAAATGAACCATCACTAATTAAAAAATTTAGTGGGGTGATGGGGGTTTGGATACTAAGGGTGACAAGACCACATTGATCTCGGAAAAATTAAAATCACATCCCCCAAGATTTTTCAATTGGAAGGGGAGGTGGGGCAAGTGCAAGCGAATAGACCATGAGATGAAGCATCTCAAAATAGCATTCCCAATCAAGAATCGGGTCAAACTCCTCAAGACATGCAACCGATTCTTATGATAAATTTAATGGCTCGAAAAAAGTAGGGAATAAAGGAAAGGAAGGACCTTCAACCTCAAAAGAATTGGATATATTAATAAGAGTTTGAAATTCGAAAGTGCTTGGATCACTCCCAATTATTTCTTCCACAAAAATGGGTGGAGGTGAAACGAAAGTTTTAAAATCAATCAGGTTTTGTAAAAAAGAAATAATCTCATCGAGTTGGCCATTTAATTCTAACGACCAAGCTTTAAGACTCTCGGATTGGTCATTCATTTCCTTGAAACCTAACTCATGATCAAACCAATAAGAAGACATAACATCTTCTTGGGAGATTTGCTCATAGCAAGACGATTCCCCTCTCCTTAAATTACATTCCCACGGCAATTACAAATTCTTGAATTCCATGCTCAAGTCGTTCATTTTCAAGAATTTGTAGGCATTCTCGCATAGTCTTGGGAGTGAAACTTGGAAAAATATTCTCATAAAAATTAAGGTTATCTAAAGAGTTATAGCGAGACATTTCAAATTAGGTAATTAAAAAATGCGACAAGAACCTAAATTTCAAGAATCTCGAAACAATTTAGCACAAGTCAAAAAGATAGGGAAAACAAAGAATACAAATATAAAAAAATAATATTACGAAATAATAAAAGGATTATAATCTATAACGAACACTCCCCGACAACGGTGCCATTTTGATGAGGCAAAAACCGTGCGTCTGTGTAGATACATAAATTGTTGTTATCGGCTTCCGACTGCAATGCAAAAAACCTAAACTATGACTACACTCTTTACGGGAGTATAGCGGCCAGTTCAAGTATCTAAAATTCACAGGGAGTGTTTGACAGACTTTAATTGAATTATTATTTCGAAAATAAATGTGTAAAATGTGATGAGGTTTAAAAGGTAAAAAGGGAAAAAGAAATAAAACTATACAAGAATGATAAAAGGGGATTAGGGTCACATCCCCGTCATGGGCTAATGTAACAACCCGCCCTTTTTGGAGACTATTAAATTCCATAATTAAATATAAACTGGCAATTTGGGGAATTTCCTAAAATAGTAATTTTTGGGATTTTCGAGGATTAAATGATTTTTGAAGGATGTTGTGATTATTTTTGGGACTATATAGGTCGAAATATTTTAATTATATGTCGCCATTGAGTAAAGAGACACGAGGTAAGATTTTTAATTGGAAAACCC
The DNA here is from genome assembly GCA_949130495.1 of Sambucus nigra. Taxonomy (NCBI): domain Eukaryota; kingdom Viridiplantae; phylum Streptophyta; class Magnoliopsida; order Dipsacales; family Adoxaceae; genus Sambucus; species Sambucus nigra. Next base: position 595,033,743 of record OX422208.1, read on the forward strand.
GCATTTATTTATTTTGGGTTGGAATAGTGATTTGCGGTCAAGTACCTCGGATGGAAATTTTGACTGCGCCATGAGTCTCGGAATGTCTGAGATAGTCGAAAAAGAGTGTTGGATTGTCGAAATTAAGTTTCGGGAAATTTTAAAGGTAAAAGTAACTCATAATTGGGTAAACGAGTCGTTTTGGGGTTTTAAGGGTTAAAAACCCTTTTCTTCCTATTTAAAGAGGGAGAAGGGAAGAGAATAGAGAGAAAATAGAAAGAAAGGAAAGAAGAGAGAGAGGAGGAGAGAAAAGAGGAGAGAAATGGAGATCTCGGGCAAACTCCGCCGGATTCGACTCGAGGTCGTCGGATTTTATCCACGAGGCAAGTGTTTACTTGCTTTATTTCATTTTGTGCAATTATCTCATATCACATTTGGTATAAACATGATTTTAGGGTTAGAACCCTTAAAATAAAATTGGTAAAAGTTGGATATGAGTTTACAAATTGATGAAATGTAAACTCTTAATGATTTCTAGTATTAAAATCATGTTAATGGAGTATAAAATGGAATTGAAATGGGAGAAATACCAAAAACTAGGTTTTAAGGATTTAGGGTTCAAATCCAAGAGATATGGGTTAATACCCCAAATTAATTATTGTGTTGGTTGTAAAACCTATATTAGATGTTTATTGAGTTGTTGGATGAGCTTAGAAACAACAAAAATGGAGAATAATGGAGGTTTGGAAAATTTTTGAAGATGAGGAACAGTGGCCTACGTGTTAACCGAATCGATTCGGCCAGGCAGGATCGATTCGGATCTTGGTCAAAAAATGAAATTTGTAGATCTCTTCGACGCGGTCGCGTGGGCGCCGACCGCGTATTTTTCTAATTTTTTTTGGATTTATAGTGATTTTTCTACGAAAAGCTGTCCGAGATCAAAATAGTTAGTCAGAAATTAAGATTAGAATTATTTAGAGATAAATATTAGGGGTTCTCAAATAGAGTGTTAGGACCTCTAAAGGACTTGATGAGAGAGGAAAACTTCTGGTTTTTAGGAATAAATCCGACTTAAAGTTAAATGGTGAGTGGATTAAATTTTGGGTTTTGGGTTATATATAAAACCCTAAGCAGATTTGGGATTTTCGGACAAACCGAATCGATTCGGACAGGCCGAATCGATTCGGTAAGAGACAGTTTGAAAGTAGAACCATTTCGAATCGATTCGGACAGGGCGAATCGATTCGGTGGTCAGCGAATCGATTCGGGCAGGCCGAATCGATTCGGACCTGGCAAAATTTTAAGGTTTTCTCCTTGTAAAGTTTAGGGAGATTTAAACTATGGTTTTGGAGATTATTATCGAGGATTCTAGATATCACATTAGGACTCCTAGATAATGGTATTGAGGGTGAATAAACCCCGGGATTAAATAAGGAACCTCGGATTAATTTAGAGTACGATCTGGGGTATGGATTTAATGAATGCTTGGGAATACTTTGGGTTTAGTATCATGCTTATATGAATGCATGATTATGATTCCTGGAGGGAATCTTTGGGATTATTGGTTATCGCTAGATGCTATAGGCCACTATGACCGTTATTATATATATATTCTAGGAGGAATATATAGGATATGTATATACTGTGTGATTTAGGTATATATATATATATGTTATGATGGAAATGATTTTGAAAATATAAAAATGAATATTTTCAAAATGGAAAGAGAAATGTTTTTCATAATTAATAAAATATGGATTACACACCTCTCTAAATCGCTATCATAAGGGAAGTTGCGTACGTATGGTGAAGCCCCCTGGCTAATGAATGCAGGGTGGATATAGTCCTATAGGCCACGTGAGCGTTTGTTGATATATATTTTTCTGCGCTGGTTAGGAGATTTCGGGTGTGGTCTTGACTATCCCGCAGGCACATGGCCGCTTCCCGGCGTCTTGCGATGTAGGATCCCAGGTTGTCTTGATGATAGGCTCTGGAAGATGATAGCCATTTAGGGGCGCGCACAGTGGGGAAACCCGGATGGGCGGTCTTAGAACGCGTTATATTAAAGCAATTCATGATAATGGATTGGCTTTAATTACATTTCCTCGATATAGGAAGGGAAATGGGTTATATGTTTAGCTTCGGTAACACTCCCGGATGGAATAAGGGATGTGGAAGCATATGATATGATAAAAGCATTTTTATATAATAAAAATGGCTTTTAAATACATTTCCTGAATATAAAAAGGGAAATGGGATATTTTGAAACATAAAAGCATTTTTATGATAATAAAACTGGCTTTTAAAAAGTATATGTTATGGTATAGCAATTCATTCTAATGAATTGGCTTTTAAATACATTTATTGGATATGAGAAGGGAAACGGAAAGTTTTGAAATAAAAAAGATAAATACTTTGTGTATAGAATACACCTCAGTCCGGGAGGTAGATCCGAATGTGTATTATAAGATATAATTGAATTGGTAAACCTCAGTCCGGGAGATATTATCCGGACGTATATTGTAAATGTACACATATATATATTTATACATTTGTGTGTGTTACGGGCCTAATGGATCTCTACCATTAACCCTGCCAAGTAGTAGTGTATCGGGGGGGTTCCTTGTTTGGATTTCGCTTTACGAGACACCCCACGCACGAACTCAGTGCAGTGTTGAGAATGGAGGGAAGTTTAGCCCTTAGCACTTGGTCTATCTAGGGTAGATAGTAGATGGGTAAATTAGACTAGTTAGGCAGGGATAGCTTGACTAGGGTATGTTGTTAGGGTGCATTAGGTGTGCACTACTAGAGGAGAGGTGAGGGGTATCTCATGGGAGTGCGATACCAATTTAAATATGAGATAAAACTATTTTTCTAAAAAAATAAAGCATTTATGCACTTGCAAAATATTTTCAAAATTCGGGCTCTGACCCGCATATCTACTCTTCCTCTCTTGTTGTATATTATATATATATATAGGTGTCCAGACACAGGGACACCTGGATGGCATTTCTTTCGAGTCAGACGTCTGCTGCAGCAGTTGTGGATGCTTGCGGTTTCTCGGTAGACGCTTCTTTTCCTTGTACTCTAGATAGGAGGTATTGTACAAACATTCGGGCCAATGGTCCAACTGATTTTATTTATTCTTTGCACGATATTCGATATGGTTGTATAATTTGAATCGAGTGTTCGGTTATTTTAATTTATTTCATTTTCATTTCAGCTTTATTTACGCACTAAATTGTGGATGTTTTACTATAATTGATTAAAAGAGTAGTTAAGTTAAAAGTTTTTAACGCTCGCCTAATAGGATATTAGTAATTAAATGGATTTTCGACAGTGATGCTAAGAATGATCCATATGTAACTCCTGTTATAATTTGATATAGGAGTGATCGCCCGGTATCCCATTAGGCGGGTTGTTACAGCTAAACATGCGTAAAAAGGATTTTGGTTTGAAAACATTTAACCGACCAAACTCAATTAATTATAAACACCAAACATGAAGAAAAATAATTCAACAATGAAAGATTAAACAATTAATAAAAAATGGTCACATAAGGACTAAAATCGAAATATCGCTATAAACACTCACATTGCGTGACAACGAAAGTTAAACGCCTAATATTCCAAATTTAATACATGAGGTTTCAATTAAACACGTTTTGACCCAAAACCAAGATTTCAAAGCTCGAGACCCATTGATGGCAGAAATATGACCCTAACCCTTAAACTAGCTACAATACATAAATAAATCAAGGAATAAAACTAATTAACCAATATAAAAAATAAATAAACTAACAACAACTGACTACAAAGTAAGTAAATGAACATTAAAGCAAGAAATAAAGGAAATACAACTTAAATAAATGATAGGGATGATAAATAGTGCAACTTACATAACCCATATAGGCAAAACCCAAAGAGAGATATGGAATACGAGCTCGCCAAAACGAAACCCTAAAACTAACCTAAAACTAAACAAAATAAAAGATATCCTACAAAACAAACCTAAAATCATTTATATAGTAAGTGGAAGATAAAATAAAATAAAAGGAAATTAAAAGGAACAAGTGCCGAAATTCTGTAGAGACCGACCGACCGCGGGTCGGGGAAAATGTTGTTGATTCACAGCGTAGGCATATTCTGATTCACCGATCGACCAGGGACCAAAGGTTGTTCAACCAATCCCTTGTTTTTTTGGAAGATTTGGCTTATTATGAGGAGAAAAGGTGCTTTACGTAATCGGCTCTAACTTCTTCATCCGAACTCGAAATGATGTGTCATTTATGGCCACGCAAAGTTAACTTAACGAACTATGCTTTGTGGAATTCCACTGAGCCAAAGATGAAGTATGAAATGACTAAAATTCCCTTGAAGTTAAGTCAGACAACTGAACTTCCTCGAAAAGCAACTAATCCACACCCTAAGCATTCCAATACCTATAAAAGCTCAATAATACCTCGCAAAGCAAATAAACATACAAAATAGAGGTTGTCTGGTTAACGAGCATAAATATAGGCATAAGGAACACAAAAGTGCTAGAATGCATAAAGATAACGGGCACAAATATGCAATAATCATGACATATCATGGTGTGCATCACAAAATTTACAAATAAAATTGTATATAGATTTTTTATAACTCGATGCTTATAATGAAGGGAACTAATGTAATTATCGTCGGGGATTACACTCAAAAATTTAAAACACTATGAATTGGTGTAAGTCACTCATGACATTAACGTGAAAATATAATCTTTTCAATGTTGAATAAAATCATGTTAACCGTGTGATCAGTTAATGACTTTTTCAGGATGGAAACTTTATGGACGGGTGATAATGATCAACACCTCAAAATAATTTTTTATTTTTCAAAAAGGGTGAACTTTTAAAGAGTAACCTCCTTTTTTTCTTTTCTTTTCTTTTGTTTGGAATTCTTTGCTCTCTTTGAATTTTTTTTTCTCTTTTATTATCTTCTTTTATTTTTGTCCAATCCCTATTTCATTTTTGCATTTATTTTTGAATTAATTTTAAGATGTTGGTGAAACGAAGAATATGATGAAGCGAATTGCCTTTGATCAAAAGTTAGAACATGGTTTTGAATTTTGTTTCATGAAAGATCATATCATCATTCTTTAGTAGACAATCAAAACAAGGATTTCGAGATTACCAACGACTTAAAATATTTTTCAAAAGAATAATGGATAAGTCTATACATCACTCATAATGGAAAATAGAACACAACCTATGCATCTTTAAATTTATCGAGTCATTTAGCTTTTAGTAATTATACAAGTATAATTCGTGTTGTGTATAAGGTGTCAATATGTGAATCATATGAATTAATAAAGCATAATAGTAACGGTAAACAAACTTAAGAGCTATTTAGGCGGGTCAATCCTAAGATATTTTTAATGCTTAGAATCAGAAAACTTAGAGAGTAAAATCTGAGAAAAATAAAAAATTTAGGAAAAAAAATAAAAAAGAAGAAGCATATATTTTTCAATTTAAAAAAAAATTCACCGAGAAACTTCTTCCTTCAATCATTTAAAGAAAATTTGATTTAATTTTTAATGAAGAAAAAAGAAAATAATGTATACAAATTCATTATGACACCCCTTAACAAAAACGTTGCATTGTCCTCAATGTTAACTGAGAACAATATTCAATTCAAGTGATAGAGAGATGTTATTATATATGGGGCGATCCCTGGATATCACATTCAATAATCTTGCAAAATACGTTCGTAACAATATACATACATACATATACATATATATATATATATATATATATTGAATTTTTTTTAAAAATAAGTAAAAAATAAAAAGATCATCTTCCTTAAACTAGAAGATGAAATTTTTGGGAGTACGCCCAAAATACATGTTGATTTTGTAGAACTAACAGTGGACTCCCACAAGGATTCATGCCTCCGAAAAAATAGGAGTTTCGTTTATACAACGGGGTCCATACTTTGGGGGAAGAATTTGAACCATCACAAGTTTTTGAATATATAGTTTTTTGGGTAATGGGTGATTTTGATTTAATGGGGAACAAGTATAACTCGATTCCAAGAAAATCAAAATTTTCCTACAAAGATTTTTCAATTAGAATGGGAGGTAGGGCATGCTCAAATGAACATTTCATCATGAAAATCATTTCGAAAAAGTATTCGTTGATAAGAATAAGGTCAAAGTCCTTAAGACTATCAAGTTCTTGCAATACTTGTAATGGTTCGATAACGTCAAATATAAGTAGTAAGGACTGAAATTCAACTTCAATCAATTTATTATTATAGAGCGTGGGTTAAATTCCCATACACTTTACATTTTCAGTCTCATTTATCAATTAGGGTAGAAGAACAATAGTTTGTTCAAAAGTAAAAATTCTTTCAAAGTCCTCGGATTTCTCATTTAGTCAAAATCATTCTTTATCTTCTAAGTTATTAAGAGAAAAGATATTATTGGATTCAAATAAGGAATCTATTTTTTTTCCCAATAATAATTTTTCTCACGACTATAATTATCAAATACTTCATTTTTTAGATTTTGCAAGTGCGCACCAAATAAATTTAGTGGCAGAGCAACTTTACCAAAAAGGAAATTTTGAGAAATATTGACGAAACTATTTCCAAAATTACTGGAATAACAATTGTAAGAATTATTGTTATAATATTTCGGAGAATTACTATCACAATAGTTGTCAATGTCATTATAATAATAGTTTTGAGGAATTTTGTCATTATAATCATTGGTGTGTGCCCCTAAACCATTTTCATGCTTATGCAACTACCCATCAAAGGTTATCTTACCATTTTAATTTCTTTCATTTTGCAAGTATTCGCCAAAAGTCAAGGGTTTCGGGGGATGTAAAGATTATTATTATGATAGAATTGTGTATTTATAATATTATTAGAATCACCTAAAATGCTAGAATAAGAAATATTCACCTGGAATGATTCGTAGATGAAATTTCCAAAAGTTATATGCGCTCGAGAGACTAATGGTGCTTGAAGCTCGTTGTGCATGATCGGAACAAAGTTTATATATATACACACACACACACACACACACTCACACACAAAGGCCATAAATAAATAAAATTTTAAAACAAAATAATCCCCGACGTGTCGATCCGGGCGGAAGACATTGTCAGGTGGGGAGTTTGGCTGGGCCAGCACAACTGTTAAAAGATAACGCAGGTGTCCTAAGATTATCTCAATGAGAACAGAAATCTCATGTGGAACAGAAGGGTAAAAGCTCGTTTGATTCTGATTTTCAGTACGAATACGAACCGTGAAAGCGTGGCCTAACGATCCTTTAGACCTTCGCAATTTGGTGCCATTTTGACGGGGTGAAAATTGAGCGTTGTGTAAATACGCTTATCGTTGTTGTCGGTTTTGCACCGCCATAAAAAACTAAACTTTAACTGCACATGTCTTTTATTTATAGCGGCGAGTTCGGAGATCGAATCCACAGGGAATGTCGGTATTAAATTTAATCAATATATTACTTCAAAAAAGTAAAAAAGATAATTTCAATTTTTTAATATTTTATACTATATTTTATCTAGGCGAATATTTTAACTAAATTAATTTACAGCTATAAAAACTATAAGTTGAGAATTGAATCTCTCACCACGGAATATGTAACATAAATGATTACATGGATAGACAGCTTTTCAAACATGATTAACACCCATTTAAACAATTATTAAAATATGGAGTGTCATTCTCAAATTTCCATAAAAGTCCAAATACGAGTTTGGAGTCAACGATAATCCCAAAATTACAGGCGAAATGTCACAAATATTGTGCATACGTAATATACTCCATGAAGGTTCATCGGTGTAATTTCGTTAATAATCAACTTATTAAAAATGGTATATTTCATCATACTATAGCGAAGCAACTACACATCCGAGATGAGTTCATTAATCTCAACCTAATTAAAATTATTTAAAAAACATTTTTAAATAATTAAATAAACTATATGTGACAAAAATAATTTTTAATGGGAGAAACTAATTATGAAACCGTTAAGTAATTTTAGAGTGTAATTAACTAATTTATAGAAAGCATATAGATAAGAACAATTTATTAAAACGGGAAATAAATTACAAACTACTCTTGAAAAATGAATTACACTACACTACTCTAAACTACTGAAAAAATCGAATGATAGAAGTTGTTGCCTGAGTCCTTATTTATATCGAAGCAATGGCATAGGTGAAATACCTTAACAATGCAATGAGAATATTGGGACTGAAAAAGGTGTTGGCTAGGTGTTTAAAATACACGAAGAAGACCCTATTTAATCCCCTTTCTTCATTTTGTAAAGACTATATCGCATGGGATAAGATGGCAAAAAACATTTCAATTGAATCAAATGGGTCTGATGGGGCACGTGGGGAAGCAAAGGCATCGCATGGGTAAAAGAACCAAACAAGGATACATGGGTTTAATAATAACAAAGCAGAAAATAACAAGAAATGGAATAAAGAAATAGTCGTGGAAAATAGTCTAGGCAAGGGAAGAGGGACCCACACGTGAGGAAAAGGAAAGGGAAAGGGAAGTTCCACGTGCGCCTAGGTGCGTATTGATTTGGGCAGGGGTGAGCGCCCATTACGCGATATGGCTTTGGGATGAGGGGGATAGGCACCACATAGCATGCATCTAATAGTCGGATTGCACCACCACGTGGCAATCATCCAACGGCTATCGATTCGAAATTGTATATAAAGATTGGGGGGGAGGTTTGAACCTCTGACCTTGACTCCCCTAGCATAGTCTTTCCACCACTAAGCTAAGAGGTTCCTCAATGAATATAATACATACGAAAATAAATAACCCTTAATTTCTTTCGAGGTTTCTATAATTAAAATTAAACCCCCAAAACTCCTATCTTCTTCATACTACTTTTGATCGATGCATCACAAGAACCAACATGACCCACATTTCGAGGCCGATAATATTTCAATAGTGTCATGGTCACCGGGTCAGACTTTGGGTTTGACCTGAGGCTTTGACTTTTGACTTTCTTTTGGGTCCAACTTTACAAGGTCGTAATTTCTTCATTTAAGATTGGATTGACACGCCGTTTGAACCCAGGCGTTCCTTGATTGACAACTTTCTTGAATAGTTCGAGTCTGAAATTGAAAATGTGAATTTACCATTTTTTTCTCGAAAAGTGCATATGTGACTGTTTCTTGCTCCGATTGCTTCCTGACTACACCATTAGCATCGTAAACCCCGTACATACTCAAATAAACGTTGAGAAATCAATTATCCATTAATATTTAACGTTATACAATAAATGAGTATAAAACATGAGTTTTACGAGCATGGGACTACAATATTCGTAGTAAAAGTGTAATAAAATATAATATTTAACACTAATCAGATGGTTATCACGGTTGTGTTAATTTTTTCCATGAACATTCCCATGTCTCATGAGTGCTTTAGAGAATCAAGCCTTTTAGATTCTCATTGAAGTGGCCCCACTTCACACTCGCGTAAGGGATTCCTCATTAAGAGTAATTGTCATGCCTAACTTGTGTAACAAGCTATAGGGGTCATTAAATGCATTTCTTAACCAATATTACATCAGGTTACATTTCTTGAATCATAGTGATGGGTAGGAGATATGATCTCCAAATCACAACTAGAGAGTCATCCACAACTTTGTTGTCCCATTGAACCTAGATCTTAGTATTGTAAGAACATTTTTCTAGTATTGTTCATTGCATATCTTTAGGCTAGTTTAGCGTATCCTGTTACAAATTGTCACACACCAAGAAGACGAACCGAACTCACACATCTCCAAGTTTGAAGAATTCCCGAAATCCCGTAAAGCCCGAAAAGGTATAAAATGATTTAGAGTTTGAATTAATTCATAGAATCATATTTGAGATGTTTAATTTTTATCATTTGACTAACAAGACTGTTTTACTTTGCGAAAATATGTTTTTGAAAAACCTGTAAGCGGAGTTTAAGAAGAAAGTTCTTTTAACATTTTAGTCGTTCAAACGGCGTGATGTTGTCGTTCAAATGACATGCAAAAATCGTTTGAATGACCCGTGGTCAGTTTGTTTAAGAATTTTTCCAACACGTTTCTGCATATCACCAGCAAAATTTCTTCATGTTTTGTCTTCCCAAAACACTATTTTAATTCATAAAAAGAATCCTTGAATAGTATTCTTGTGAATTAGTTTAAACCCTAGAAAGTTTGTATCTTTTGTTACACCTTGGTGGATAGGATCTCTATTGCTGACTTGTGATACCTGCGGTGATTCACTACCAAAGACAAAGGCTGAGGCTAATCGAAGGACTGCGATCATATGATTCTTGCAGAGATTATAGTTGTTCCTTAGATATTTTTTAAGAATAGTGTGTTATGCTTGTGAGGGATCAAGTAATCAGTAAGTCGACACTCTTGTAAATTTCTAAGTGAATAAAAGGTTTTTCCCATTGGGATTTTTTCCTGAAACTTGGCCTTGTCATATTTGCGTGGTTTGACTTATTTGTTTTATCACCATAGATGCATACATATGATAAAAAAGATAAAATTAATTTAAAATTAGCTTCCGCGTTTAAAATTGGTATTGTAATTTTTAATTGAAATCACCCGTTGCAATTATTCTTCATTCGCAATGGGTATTAGAGTGGGTTACGCTAATTTATCGCATGATACTGATTTTTCGAAAAGTGTGCTTTTAGGTGTTTTTGTTTTGTTTCTCCTCTCTCGATGGATTCTCATAGTTTTGACGACTTAAATCGTTTGAACTTGAAGTTTGCTAAAAGAATTGAAATTCATGAAAAAAAAATAATTCACGTTTTAAAACCGTTTTGGAACTTTTGCAAAATATTCAAGATCAAAGAAATTTAATTTGCAAGAGACTTGTGGACATGGACCGTAAATTTAAAAAATTAGAATTGTCCAAAAAGAAAAGTGATGATAGAGTCCTATTTTTAGAGAAAGAATTAGAGTACTTTAAAAATTATAGGGTCATTGTATGTGTCGTTGAGAAAAATAATTTAATTATTGATTTTGTGGCACGTGAGAATACTCTTAGGGAAAAGTTTGTAATATATGGAGAACATGATAACGTTTTAGGAATTATTGAAAATTTGAAAAAGGAATCTCTAAAATTGGAAGAATCAAATTCTTTGTTTGAGCATAAAATTTTGAAGTTAAAAGTTGATTTAAAAGACTCGAGTAGTTTGAGTAGTGATGGTTCTGGCACCCCTATATCTAGTGCTTCCGTTGCTAAGGCTAAAACCATTGTCAACTAAAACCAAGGACATTAGAATAGGTCAATCCATAGGTAACATTCCTCATGTTTACATATGTTCACATTGTGGTAGGAAATGTCACCTTAGATGATTTTGTTTTGATCTTGGAAGAGGTCCTAGGAAGTTTAAGGATACACCTGTTTGGGGTTAGGAAATATGTTTTGGAGACGTTAAATGCTAGATTGATTGATTCTCACATGCTCGCATTTGATGCGTCACATGCTATCTCTTACGGATAGTTGCTTACATGATTTTATTTGGCATACTCTAGTTTTGCTTCTTGATATATTATTGCTAGTGTTATGATATGAAAAATACAAAAAGATTTTTGTTTTTATATATTTTTAAAAAAAATACAAAAAGATTTTATTTTGGAAAATATTTTTTAAAAAAATCAAAAAGATTTTCGGTTCTTTGTGTGTTTTAGTTTTACACATTTGGTGTGGCATATTAGTGTGTTTGAATCCAATTCACTACGCAATTTTCATGTGTCTAGGACATTTGACTAAGCCTTTATATGCTTAGATTGATCTTAACCATGTTTATGGAGTTGTTTCGAAATTGACTTGCTTTATGGATTCGACTTTATTTATGCCTCCACACACACATGCACGAGCTTATTGAATTTTGACTTCATGATTTACATTTGAACTTGGTGAGATGTTCTCCTCTCAAAATTATCATCTAGATGTTTATTTGACTATGGAGGATTTGTGCATGTAAGAATCGTTGCCCGTTAGAATTTATTTAATATTGAAAAAATATGAGTGTACACAAAAAAAGGCTGCGAGAGTATAATAAACTCATTGTGAAAGCCACCGTTTAAAAAAATTTCAAGAAAAAATAAAGGCAATAAAAAGAATAATATGCCAAAAAGGGTCAAATGGTTTAGTTTGATATATTCATTCAAAAGAAAAGAAAAGAAATATTTGAGGGAGTTTGGATGGAAATATCAAAGGGTTGCACAAATGACAATGTATCTTATTTAATCTTATTTTGTCATGACGCTATTGATTTGTAGAATCGTTAATATTCTAGACTTGTATGCATTGTGCTTTTTTTGTTCATTAAGTTCAACTTTATTTGTCACTTGAGGCTAAAGCGTAGTTTGATAAAGTTTTGCGGTCAATTAAAACTTCTTGAACATATTTGAGTGTTTGGGTTATATTCTTTTGTTACTAGTTCACGCCCATTCATTCCATTCCACATGTTTGGACCTGTCAATACTATGCTAGTGTGTAAAGCTTATGTGTTCTGTGTCATGTTTGGTGATCATTTATACCTATATATGTGTGCCAAATTTTCTATGATATATGTTGCATATATTATATACGATATGATTGATGTATTTGTGAAATTTGCATTTTTTTGGAAAAATTAAAAAATTTTAAAAATAGTTGGTGTTTGTGTGCCTTTGATATTATCATTACACATGCTTGATTTAGATCTTTTGTGATGATATCTTATCTTTGACGTGATGCTCCATATTTCATGCCTTTATTTCTACTTCTCTGTATATTTGTCTATTTCGATAAAAACAAAGGGGGAGAGCAAATTAAAAAGGAGTTTTTGATGTTTGGATGAGTTCGACTTATGGGGGATAATTTATTTATGTTTTTACTTTATTTCAAGAACGAGGGTATATGTTTGTTGTCTCATGTGTATAGGTACATAAAGAGGAATTCAAAGACACATAGATGAAAACAAAGATCAAGGGAAGAAGATGAAGTTTTGAAGACAAAGAATCTTATGCCGTTCCGTTCTAGTGTTGGGAAGGGTGTTAATATCTTTGTTATAGGATATTTTAATTTTAATTTGGTGTTCGTTCATTTTGTTTGTTTTGTACCAGAATAGTCAAAGGGGGAGATTTGTAGGAAAAAATTTTCTAGTATTGTTCATAGTATAGCTTTAGGCTAGTTTGACGTATCCCGTTACAAATCGCCACACACCGAGAAGACGAACTGAACTCACGCATATCCAAGTTTGAAGACTTCCTAACATCCCGTAAAGCTCGAAAAGGTATAAAAACGATTTAGAGTTTGAATTAATTCATAAAATAATATGTGGGATGTTTAATTTCTATCTTATGACGAATAGGACTATTTTACTTTTCGAAAATACGTTTTTAGAAGACCTGTAGGCGAAAAGTTTTTTTTTGACGTTTCAGTCGTTCAAACTTCATTTGATGTTGTTCAAATGACATTCAGAAGTCGTTCGAATGACCCACCGACTTAAGGTTTATTATAAATACCTATTTTGTGGATTAGTTTATATAAGAATTTTGCCAACACGTTTTTGTATATCAACATCAAAATTTCTTCATGTTTTCTGTTCACAACACACTGTTTTAATCACAAAAAGCATCCTTAAATATTATTCTTGTGAATTAGTTTAGAACCCTAGAAAGTTTGTATCTTTGCATACACCCTGGTGGAGAGTATTTCCATTGCTAACTTGTGATACTTGCGAGGATTCGCTGTTGAAGACGAAGGTTGAGGCTAATTCGAAGGACTGTCGTCATGTGATCCTTGCGAGGATCATAGTTATTCCTTATAGATTTTTGAAAAATAGCGCGTTATGCTTTGGGGGGATCCAATAGTCTGTAAGTCGACTCTCCTGTAAATTTCTAAGTGAATAAAAGGTTTTTCCCTTTGGAGGTTTTTCTTGAAACTTGGCCTTGTCGTATTTGCGTAGTTTGATTTATCCGTTTCATCACCATAGATGCATGCGAAGGATAAAAAGATAAAATAAATTTAAAATTTACTTCCACATTTAAAATTGGTTTTATAATTTTTTATTGAAATCACTCGTTTTTGCATTCTCAGGTATCTCCAGTCAACTAGGTTGGGTTTCCAAAAACGAAATATCCAAGAAAAGATAGTTCCTTTGGCTTTCAAAATTCATAAAAATTCATTTTCATCTTTTAAAAAAGCAAGCTCATTACAAAACTCTAAATTTTCTCTTTTGAGAGTCTAACCTTTTTCTGAATAGATCCATTTTCTTCTTTTTAATACTTTTTTTGAAGTATAATCAACAATTAGAGGCTCTCTCCTTAACAATTTAATCTTCCAACACATGTGAAAATGGTTAACTTGAAGTTGATCAACCATAGATACCTTATGATGTAAATCATTGTTCTCATTTTTATATAATTTGAATTTGGAGGAATTTGGAGGACAATAAAGTATTCTCTTTAAAAAAATTCAAAGATTCTTCATACAATTTATCATATTTAAATTCTAGAGGCAAAAAAACAAATTCTTCATTATCATACTCACTAGTTTCATATTTTTTTTGGGTGAAGGGCGAAAAGTAAAGTTGGACTGAGAATGAAGTCAGGGATAAGGAGTATCAAATGTACTATTAGGCAAATCCTCAAAATTTTCAAACTCAAAAGTCATTTCTACACACATAATATCTACCTATAGGTGATTCAACGTAACAAGAATGAAATCTAGCTCTGATACCAATTGATGGAATTAGCATGTAGAGAGGTACTATCCAAATTAAAAATTATTATCAAAATCAAAGTAATATTTGTTTTAAACCAAATTAGGGAAAAAGTTAATCCTAGCATATAAGTGACAAAATAGTGATTTACATGTGGATTTAACTTAATGATTAATGTTCATGAATCATATAGGATAATCAAAAAGAAGAATAGTAAATCATGCACTTGAGACGATGATTTATAAGAGGAAAAAATCCTTCGAAAAAAACCTCGGCCAAACCGACACCTTCCACTACATAGGTGCAGTTTACAAAAGGGATAAATGACTTATAAACTTGAACCTCTCCCAGACTCAATAATGCACAACCTCCAGAAGACACTTTTTCCACCTTCTAGCTGGAAGAGCGAGAAGGGGTCGCTCCCCAACCGCTCTTCACGTTACAGGTATCAAGTTTAGTTGTTAATGTCACGAATCTTCAAATATTCTTTAAAGTTAAAGAAAAACTATTTTTGTTCCAAAGAAACAAGTAAAAATCCACTAATATAAATCTGACTTCCTAGGATGTGAGAGTCCTAAAGGTTGAGGGAAGTTTCAAAAAGTATTTGGCTAATCAAAATAAACTCACAAAATATTTTTGAGATATCAAAAATATTTGAACTTTCTCAAGAACAAATTTTACTTAAGAGAAGTAATAAAACTTCAAAATACTTTAAACTCGAATGATAATAATGAATATCTCGAAAATACAAAGAAGGTTTTTTGCTCTTAAGAAAAATCTAGCTTGATAAACAATAAAAACCTTTCTTAAACTTTTCAACCTTATTTTGTGACGAAGAAGATGATAAAGTAAATAGGTTTTTTCAAACTTGTGAACACAAGCTTTCAAACCCTTTAAGTCATTCGTGTCCACACAAAATAGGCTACTTCTTGACCACAATAAAAGATATGGTAGCAAAAGAGAATCTTCATATTTTGCAATACAATCTTTGGGAAAGATTGCCTTTTTGTGCCAGATATATACCTTTCTTTGGATCTTCGCTAGAGCGAACCTTCTGCGATAATCCAGGTAGCATTTATGCCGAGTGAGTTTTGGATTTGGATGAAAGCACGAGCGAAGGAACTTCGTTGCAGCGAAGAAATTCTTCGTTGCGACAAGGCAGGTCACAACCTTGCCCTGGGAATTCGAACCAGTATTTTCCATCCAAGAGTTTGAAAATATTTTGGAAAACACTTCGAGTATGTTTTTCACACCCGAGAACACTCATATTTAAAATACACACATAAGAATGCAATTTTTGTGAAAATGTTTTTTCCATAACAAAAGCATATCGCATAGTGCATTTGTTCAAATTGTCCAAACTAGCTCACATAAGTTTTAACACATTTTCAAATTTAAGGAAAAAAAATTAGTTATGTCAAAACAAGGGTGGTGAAACTAAGCCATTATAAATCCTTTACATATATCCTAAAGTGGAAATATCATTAGTCATGACATGAGGTAGCTTTTCGGATAAAGACAAAGGAACTCGGTCTTGTAGTCTTGAACATGAAGCTTTCTGGGATAACTTAGACTATGACTCAATATGTTTTGGAATGGGATAAGACTATCTAATACTATGGAGATTTCGAGCATATTTGTGCTTTTACAAAACCGAAAGTTAATAGTGTACCTTAAGTACTTTCAAACCTTTACTAATTCTTCCTAATGCTAAGATCCTGGTTATACGTGTATCGACTCGATCTTCTTACGACATAAGCAATATAGGGTCTTGTACAATTCATAATGTACATTAGATTCCCAATAATTTGAGAATATTATAGTTGAGAAAATACATTCCCATTTTTCTTCTTCAAATGATGCTCTATTGAAAAAGGTGTTCTAGTAACTGCATCTTTATCTTTGTTAACTTATTGAGCATATTTTCAATGTAATGGGATTGGGGTAATATCAAACGGTCGGGGATTCTAGTCATCTTTATGCCCAAAATAACATCTTCGTTTCCAAGGTCTTTCTTATCAAAATTTTCTTGGTAACATTTATTATGTCAATATTAGTTCCTATGGTTAACATATCTTCAACACAAAGACAAAAAATGACATATTCGTTATTAATATGTTTAATATATACGCATTTATCACACTCAATAATTTTGAACCCATTAGTTATCATGACTTTGTCAAATTTCTCATGTCATTTCTTAGGACCTTGTTTCAATCCATATAAGGATTTGATAAGTTGACATATTTTCTTCTCTTGTCCTTTGGCAATAAAAACTTCGCGTGTTCCATATAAATTTTTTCATCTAAATCACCATTTAAAATGGATATTTTCACTTCTATTTGGTGAATTTCAAGATTATATAAGGCTACAATGGCAATTAACGTCCTAATGGATGTTATTCTACTTACCGAGGAATAGGTGTCAAAGAAGTCAAAGCCTAAGAATCTTGCCTTATATTTATCAATGGAACCGTCGGGTTTCATCTTCCTTTAGAAGATCCATTTACACTCAATTGGTTTATTACCAGGTGGGGGATCCACCAATTTCCAAGTATGATCCTTCATTATAGATCCAATCACACTATTAATAGCCTCCTTCCAATAAGGAGATTCAGGCATAGACATTGCTTCTCCAAAAGTTTGAGGCTCACTTTCTAATAGATTAGTTAGAAAGTTAGGACCGAAAGATGGTGAAATACTAGACCTCTTACTATGACTAGGTTCAAACACTTCATCATTACCAGCATGCTCAGGATTAGGATTATCACTACTATATGCAATATCATGTGATCGTTTATGATAATGCACACTATATTTATTATTATAACGCTCCAACCCAGATTTAAGGGTCACCCATGGGGGTCTTGCTGTGTTAAGTTTAGAGTGATGTGAAATAACCTAGATAATATTTCTAGACCATTTTAATTAATTATATTTACCAAGTAAACATGCAATTCTATTTTTCAAGCATATGAGCATTGTGATAACAAGTGCGGAACCTATTAGGCAATGATTTAGGTTCTACAAGTATAAATAGTAAGAATCGCTTACATTCGAAACGTTCTCAAAAGACGATATATCGCTTAACATGTTGTAATAAAGGGAACGGGGTGAGCCAATGCCCAGTGGGGTTCCCAACAACAATGCAGTATATAAATGAATGGCGGAAAGAAAAAATGCAACATCGAATATGCAATTACTAAATAGTGTATTCATTAACCATGTTTTATTCAAAACGTTACCTTTAACTTAGTTTAAAAGCCATTAACCTTTATCTTCTTGACTTTATCATTTTATTACGAAAGACGTCCATTTAATCCATTAATCCACACGATTAATATGCGAGAAATCATATTCCTTTGTTACTTCTTTATCATTTATCAGGTTTCTATTAAAAACCATCAGTTTCACTTTTAAACCGTCACTTCCATGGCATATTCCATAAACATTTCAATACACGCATTTGGTGTATAAAAGATTAATTTACACTTATATGTCACCCTGGGCTTATAACCTCTATAGATTATTCGAACACCCAAATGAAAGTTCTTTATTAATTAGTTTACTTTGACCTTTAAATTTACCAACACATTACTATGTTAACTCACTATATTCTTTAATACATTATACCATGGGTTTATTAATTATCCAAATTTCACGACTAGCCATAATTCCATTATATATCATTTAAACCCGGAATATCATATCCGTATTCCCTTATTAACTGTTTATCTTTCCCGAAATTTACTAATTCTCTATCTTTTCATTTATTCCTTTTTACATCTTGGAGTTAACCGTATCCCACTTATGTTTACGAATTTTCACCGTCTACCGTAAATGTCGTAGTCATTGCTTCCCTGGCTAGTGATTTTGATTATAAGCATAAACCTCATCCTAGGGCTCTGGGCCCTTCTTAAATTTTCTCGGTACTCCTTTGTGAAAACTCTTTCACTTTACATTAAATTCATTTACTTACGATCCAAACGTCGTTTTTACCAAAATACCCAGCTTACCGTCGTTCTTTTACTAATTGCATCATTTAGTTCGTTTTTCTCATTACAATTTATATTCGGGCCAAATGCAATTTATTCCAAGGTAATTACCATCTTTTTATTAGCATTATCAAAATATTACACATTTTTAATACATCTATTCATTTAAGTCCTCTTAATTACCAAACGTACACACTCTGTTTACCCTTTTTCAATTTTTAGGTCCTTATTTTTTTAGTATTACCAATTAAATACCATTCTACTTTCAATACCTTATTTTTACCATTTTATGCGAAATATACTATGTTTCAAGGACCTTAATTATAATCACACTAATTTAAGGTGTCTTATGCAATAAGTGTGACTTGTGGTATCAATTTAAAAACTTCAAAATTTTGAGGGCAAAAATATAATTTTCACATTTTGTGGGCTATTTTACAAATAAATAACCTTAGGAGTTGTTTTGTAGTTATTCCAACATTTACTCAATATTTCAAGTTTTACACTTTAAACTAAATTTTTATGCCTATTTGCATATATTCATTATGTTTAAACCCACATTCATTTACATATATCACATGTACACAAATTTGCCATTTTGAGTTCTAAAATAAACTTTTTTTGAAAATATTTAGTAATATTTTTCATGAAATCACTCATTTAATATCAGGAATATTTTGTCCCAAAGTCATTTTGAACTAGTTAAATCATTTCCTCGCAGGAAATAATAATTCTCACATAAATAACACGTATATATAACCTATATACACAAATAGACAGCATGTGAAACACGCATTAATATATACTAATTTATCCTAAACATGCATTATTTTCATTCGTAAAAAAAATTGCTTGAATATAAAACTTCACCTCAATGAAGAAATCCACCAAAATCTAGTGTAATCAATATGCTCCAAGACTCTAAGAAAGTACTCCTATAAAAGTGTTTCAAAACCCCTTTCAAACTCCACCAAAAATAACTCCAAACACCCTCAAAATCTATGTCTAATAACCCCAAAATTTTGTATAACACTCTCGAAAAATATATAATGATACTAAAAAAAATATTTGGATTTATGTTCTCAAATTTGGGCGGAAAATACTTGGGTTTAATAGTGGTTTAGGGGTTGTGTGTAAACTTCGTGTAGTGTGGCTGATAGTGTGTATTTGTTTTTATTAAGGTCAAATGGATAACATTTGGATAGGATAAAGATAGACTTTCAACCAATGGGATGCCAATAGCACTTCTCACAAGTCAACCAAAAGGTGACAAAACGCCACACTAAAGACAAAACAAAACAACCCACTTCTAACTTTCTCTCTCCTAGACGGACCGAAAATTCTCAAAAATTTCTTAAAGGTGTCAAATATGAAAGTTGTCCAGAATTACATTTTACATATCGTTGTATTTTTTTTAAATTGTTTAATTATTTTTACTTTTTGACAAAAATACTCATTTTTTTTACAAAAACGACACAATTTTACCAAAATATATTCTCTTACGATTTTCGTACCTTTACTATATTTTCAATACAAAACTTTACTTCTTTTATTTTTAACTCCAAATATTGTTAGTCTCATATAGTCACTTTTATAAAAATAGAAATATTGTAATCCAATATTGTGTTCAAAAGTGTCAAATAATAATTAAAACACAACTAACCCTCTAAAATACACTATAAATTTATGCAAAGTACATGTTATTAATGACATTTGCACCCCTTAATAGCAAAATAATTATTTTCTCGAAAATATTCTTTTCCACAAAGACCTAATATTTTTCTTACCTAAAAAAATATAATTTTATCAAAAATGAGGTTTGTGTTCCAAACACAAAAATAACTTTTTTATCCGCATTTTATCCTTTATTTAAAAACACATAATTTTATTTGTGAAACTTTATAAAACTTAGTGCACACTAACTGATATTTAAAAATCGTACTCGATGCTCAACTTTATGTAGAAATATTATTTTTCCCGCATGCAAGCCCATGCGACACCTTGAGAAGATACGTGTAATAGTCGTGGTACACATGGAAGTCCATGCAAATAAACATCTCATAAAACCTTACCTAAAAATATCGTAATATGTCGCGTAACAATACATTCAAGAGTCGGGGTATTACAATTACAAGAAAAAATGTTTTTAAAAGATTCAACATCATGAGATTCAAGTATAATATTTTAATGTATATCCGTGATGTTAGATTTATGAACTAAAAATCTATATGCACTACTATTATTAGCATATCCAATGAAAGCACAATATATTGTTTTAGATCATAATTTAGTTATTTTAGGATGAGGTATAACTACCTCAGCCAAACACCCGCACACTTTCAAGTATTTGTATGAAGGAATTTTTAACTTCTCACACTTCATACGGGGTTTTATGAGTTTTCTTGTAAGGAATTTTATTAAGTATATGATTTGCGTAAAGTAAAGCTTCCCACCATAAATTATGGGTAACCCAGAGTTCACAAACATGGCATTAACCATGTCTTTCAACATCCTATTTTGTGCTGAGTGTAGGATGTTGTCATTTGGTGTATTATACAATGTTGTGCTCAAAATTCATTTAAAGTTTGTGAATAATCTTCGCCTCTATCAAATCTTAGCATTTTAATCTTTTTATTAAGGTAATTTCCAACTTCAGTCTTGTATACAGTAAACATTTTAAGTTCATCATCTTTATTACGAAGTAAGTACAAATTAAAATATCTAGTGCAACTATTGATGAATGTGATCAAATATATTTTACCACCTCTAGTTTGGATATATTTAAGATTAAAAGTCGGAATGAATTGATTCTAAAGGTTCATTACTCTTTCAATAGATTTAAAAGGTTTTCTAGAAAATTTAGATTTAACACAAGCTTCACATTTATGTGTATCATTTATTTTAATGTTAGGAACTAAACCCAATTTAAATAAGCAACTGGTGGATCCATAATTATCATGTCCTAACCTACCATGCCAAACATAAAATGACTCGAGCATATATGCAATTGTTTCTTTTGCTTTATTATTGGAAATTGACCTCTTTGGGTGGATTAATGAGAGTAACATGCATTCATGAGACGAAAAAACGCATCATCTAACCGATTGGAATGGATATTTTCTGGAAATTATGATTTATAAATTAAGTTATATAATCATTTTTATGTGTACACATCTTAATCAATAGTTCATAACATGGTAAAACCAATCAATCACAACGCCACTTGTCCTTTGTTGCTTATCAGAAAAAAATTATCAAATACCAAAAAGTCCCTCAAACATTTTTTAATACACATTTAGTTCAAGCCTTTTATTTTGTACCAAAAAGTCATTTATTCTCTTATCTTTAAAGGTCCGCGCCAGCGGCATGGTAAAGACTTTTTGGCATGGTGAAGGACTTTTTGGTGCAAAACAAAAAAGCTTTGACTAAACGTGTATTAAAAAAAGTTCGAGAGACTATTTGGTATATGCCAAAAAAAAAAAGATGTTGCCTTCGAAAATATGCAGCATGATAAGTTTTTCTTTAGCGCCAACCCAAGAAAAAATGATTTTATAATGCTAAAAGGGAAAATTTTAAAAAATAAAAAAATAAAAAAACTTATATATTAATTCATTCCTCAGAAAAGGAACTAACCACCAATCAAACACGACGTATAAAGTGAATACAATGATAGTGAGCAACCCTGTCGCTAACAGGATTAGTTTACCGCCCACCAAAATGGTATTGACATCCTATTCTCAATGCAAAGCAATCGCTTAAGAACCACAGCAAGCTGATTTTGGGGCAGTTTGAGCAGCCCCTGCTGCTTGATCTTGTTGATTAATCCTGATGGCTTGCGGCTGCATTTATCAAAACCAAGGATCGCCGTTCAGTGCTCAACAGAATTCTAGTGTAATACTTAGAAAACTTTTTGCACATGGTAATTTCCGAGAAAGAAATCGACAACCCTTTATGCAATTTGAATTATATTTATGTTTTGTAGCCAACAGAGAGGATCGTTTTTATTACGAGTGTTGTGAAAGGCACCTCATTTTTTAAGCAAAAACACCACATACTTCTCAACACTGCATAAGTAGCTTTGCCTATCTCCAACCAAACACAAGTGCCACCACATCTTTAAGGGTATTTGTTTATTTTAGCAAGTGCCTTCTTCAACCAAACCTTAATGAGAGAGAGAGAGAGAGAGAGAGAGAGAGAGAGAGAGAAAGAGAGAGAGGCTCTTCTGGTTAGTCGGCCCAGTGAAGCCAGATATGGCTTCTGGGTTGTTTTGCATGAAGAATCGCCGATAGAGACATATATATAGAGGGGGGGTGATGCAGGGAAAGGCCAGTTGTGAGGAAATGGGGTGGCTCGCTGACGGTGGTAGTAGGGGGTGAGGTGATGTCAAAATACAGTTTTTCTAGGAGATAATAATTCAATTTCCCTTTATTAATCCTCTTACAGTGTTAAATTGTGTGGAGAATGAACTCTCAACCACCTCATCCTGAGCTCTGGCTACTAGGCTCTCCCTAATGTTTTGTGGTTTCATTAACTAAACTCATTAAAGAAGTTTTTTTTTCTTCTCCCAGTGTTTTTACCCAAAAAAAAAATGAGATGCCTACCGCTAACAAAGACCCCAAGGGGTAGTTGGGTAATAGTATGTGTCATGAACAGTCATTGTAATGAAAAAGTAGGTCATATTTACTGATGGAAACATACAGTGAAGTTGGAAAAACTCGTACCTCAATCTTTGAGTCAGTTTCTGCCAGTCTTTGCTTTATGTCCTTAGCTATCGAAAAGAAAACCTCCTCCACATTCAAATTCGTCTTTGCGCTCTGTTTTATATATTATCATTAGCATTTACAAAAGATTTAAGTATGTCTTTAAGTAATTCCAAAAGCAGGAACAGGTTTCACTTACAGTCTCAAAAAATTTGATGCCATATTCATCAGCAAGTGCCTGACCCTTCGAAGTAGGAACAGCCTAGAAAAGAAGGATCCTGACCAATTAGTTCAGGAGATTGCAAAGGCAACACACAAAAGCATACAAACATGTATTTATAGACACACAGGGAAAATACCCGTTTGCTTTCATCCATGTCAGCCTTGTTGCCCACCAGTATCTTGTTTACATTATCAGATGCATGCTGTTCAATGTTACGAATCCAATTCCTAATGTCTAAAAATGGGAAGAATCAGTACCAAAAAAAAACTAGAAATACCATCTAGTAAAAATAAAGCTAAAAAAATCGACCGCCTAAAGAGGAACAATATTAGCATAAAGGAAAGTCGGTCACACTTCAGAATTAAACATATATAAATAGATAGTCAAATAAGGTGAGAGTGATCCTTCTTTTGGCCAAATGCAAGGCAACAGATATCTCAAATCACTAAAATGAAGCATGGCAATCCAACATTCAATGATAATAAGAAAGGAAACACATTACTGTTGAAAGATGACTCATCAGTTACATCGTACACCAGCAAAATACCCATTGCTCCACGATAGTAAGCTGCAGAATAGTGGAAATTACTTGAGCAAATTAATCAGCATTTAAAAAACAAAAAAATGATGCTCTGCAAATTAACCACCTATGTAACTACTCCAGAGTGAATGTTAGACAAACTTCCGGAGCATTAAAAATTATTTTAGGCTACCCAAAAGAAAAATAATCTATGAAGCATAGATACTACGTTAGGGACCCGTACACATATCGGAGACGTAATGGATACTTGGTTACATGGATACCTGCCCTATAGGTATCCGTTAGTATCAAAGGCGAATCCAAAAATAGATAATAAATCACACGTATCTTGTATGTATCCACGTATCCCAATTTATTATTTATTTCACATATACGTTTTGGATACCTGGGATGGTAAAAACTTGTGCGATATAAAGTTTTTTTTCATAAACTAAACAAAAATTAGTCACATGTCCCATTACAAAATACTAAAATAGAACAAAAAGTCATGATAAACTAAAACAACTCATCTCTCTTTCCATCCAACAGCGTTGCCATTTAGCATGTACTCAAATAACATTTATGATGAATATGAATTGTAATTTTCATTTTTTGTTCAAATGTATCAACTTTAATATTTGGTCTATTCATATTGTTCATATAGTTGATAAATTAGTCATTTTTATGCATATAAAATATATTATATTATTATTTTACTAGCGGATCCCGGCCGTATCTGATGTGAATCGAGGTCATTTTTGAGCATATTAGTAGTTTTATTTCTTTTTTTTATTATTTTTCTTTATTTTTGTTATAGCATTTTCTTTTGTTTTGTTTTAGTAGTTAGGGGTAAGGAGTAGTAATGGCAATTTTGTAATTGGAGCCTTAACTTGGAGGCTAAGCTACTCCCCTTTAAATACCCACTTATAAGCCTCATTTGAGGTAGACTTAAATTTTGAAATAGAAAAGAGTATTTTTCACTATAAAGTGTGTTTAGATATTTTTAGGAGCTTTTTGACGTGTAGTTTACGTCAAATTGGTATCCAAGCGGGTGTCGCTCCACATTGGTGTTGGTGTATCGGTGTATATTGTATCAAAATCGTGCACTACTCTTCAATGGCTCCCAAAAGATCCAAGCATCAACAAGAAGAATCAAGAGTTGCGAGAACAAATCGAGAAATTAGCGAGAAAACAAGAAGTTGAAATGACAAAAAAACAACAAATATAATTTGAAACCCTTATGTAACAATTTGCTAAATTGCAAAATCCTAACCCTAGCCTCACTATCACTGATGCCCCAACCCAAGAAGACTCACAAACCCTAACCCCATGCCACCATGCTGCTGGCAGCCCCTCAAACCCCATTTTCCTCGACCGCCCAACCTCAACCCCCCCCCCCTCCCCGTCCCACCCCTCCGGCCCCAACGCAACAACCCCCCTGACTGCCAGCCCCAAAATCCCACCCCAAACCCAATCGGCGACAGTCCCGACCCAAGAAACCCTTCCCTCCGACCCTCTTCCGACCCGAGCCAACCCACGACGGACCCCCTCTACCCTGCGACCCAATTCCGACCTCTCCAAGTTCCCTCCGATCAAATCGTCAATTGTCCGCCCCACCCCGCCCCATTTTCCAACCCAATAGGTTCCGGCCAACTTCCAAACCCACCCGGCAACCCCCCAAACCCTCTTTTGTACCATTCTGGCGCCCAAATCCCCTCCTCTGATCCCAACCCGAACCCGGAACACCTTCTAACGTATCTTTGCCCTAATCCGCCCCCTTTTTTGGGTCCATCCACCTCCTACCTACCCCGCCCGACCCCCACTAACCCGATGCCCCGCCACTATGAGGTCGGATCCTTTCCTGAATCATTCCTGCAACTTTCGGCCCTATTTAATCCACCTGAATCATTTGCCCACCCTGCATTTATCCCAAACCCTCACCCCGACTGATATCCCAAACCGCACGGTGCATTCGATTACCCTGGAACCCTCAACCACCCTGGTGGGACTCCTGACCACCCTTACCTCCACTTTCACACCATACACCCTCCCACCACACCCTTTCGCTACTACATTCGGGTTCCTCCTCATCCTCTTCCGAGTTCAGGGATAGTCGCCCCAGTGTTGGCGAATGGATACCTCCCCCTCCGCCCCCGCCCCCACCCCCACCCGATGTCCACCGCTATGCTCCACTTTGAGACCGGCATTGTTTCTATTGCAGTGAGTTTGGCCATTTGATAGGCATGTGCCCTCACTATCCCAGCGTTCCTCCAGCACCTCTCGTGCCCCAGCATGGTCAGCCTCTTCATCCACTGCCTGCACAAATGCCACCCCCTCCTATTGATGTTGGTCCACCTGTGTCGGGCGATGTGATGGGTCTAGACGCTCATCAGCACGAGGGTCCTCTATCTATGGCCCTTCAGCTGCTTTCTCGGAGCCTTCACGGTGATATCCACATAGACATGCCCATGTTTGACGGGCGATTCTCTCCAGATGCCATGGTCGATTGGTTAGCTTCGATGGAGATGGATTTTTAGTAGAAGCAGGTTCAAGGTCGCTCCTGTGTTCTCCTCGCAGCCACCAAATTCCGGGAATTTGTCCGGGTTTGGTCGAACAACCTCTGCTACCGCCGCACGGCGGCCAGATTACCTCTTATTCAGATTTGCCTGAGCTGAAGGTCGCTCTCCAGGCATCCTTCATCCCACCTACCTACGAGCGCGACCTCTTTGCTCGAATTCAATCGCTCAGGTAGGACACCTTATCAGTAGTGGAGTACACAGAGTAGTTTCAGCTTCTGTGCTACAGCGCTCGCCTTTCCGAGACGGAGGATCAACGGATCGGCCGCTATATATTGGGGTTGTAGCCGCATATGCACTACGCTCTCGATCTGAGGGATATACCGACCTTCCTGAAGGTGGTCGAACGCGCGGCCAAGGTCGAGGCTTATCACACAGCGCCTGCAGCTCTCTCGACCTCACGAGCTCCACCTACTCCAATTTATGCCCCAGCTCCTCCTACAGTGGCATCTTCATTTCCTACTTCCGCTACTCCCACTGCTCCACCTCCAGGACCTCCTACCTTCCGGTGCTACAACTGCGGCAATGTTGGGCACCGAGCTTCTGATTGCTCTCTACAGCGACGCCGCGCATTATTGGCGATGGATCATCCATCTGACTATTTAGACGCGTCTGAGGAGCTCCCCCAACACACCTGGATCACCATCATGGAGGGCAATTCCGTTGGTCTTCCCCTTTCAGTTCGAGGACGACTCTTTTCAAGGAGAGGAGATTGAGGTCATTTTTGTCATTTTTGCGCATATTAGTAGTTTTATTTCTTTTTTTTCTTTTTTTTTGTTATGGCATTTTCTTTTGTTTTGTTTTGGTAATTAAGGGTACGGAGTAGTAATGGCATTTTTGTAATTAAAGCCTTAGCTTAGAGCCTAAACTATTCCTCCCCTTTAAATACCCACTTGTAAGCCTCATTTGAGGTAGACTTGAATTTTGAAATAGAAAAGAGTATTTTTCTCCCTAAAGTGTGTGTTTAGATATTTTTAGGAGCCTTTTGACGAGTAGTTTACGTCAGTATCATATCCTATTTTTTTTAGTTTTGTCATAACCACGTACCCGTATCATATTAGATACGATACGCATATCCGTATCCGTATCCATGCATCTTACGAAATAATTTATCAAATAAACATCACAATGAATAAGATGAGCATGCATCTTAGGAAATAATTTATCAAATAAACATCACAATGAATAAGATGAGTTATTCCCACTCCAAACAATAACTGTAACCCCCATCCCCAGAAAAATGTTGTAAAAGCCTTAAAGCCCAAAACCACTTGGGAGGCGTACCTTCGTTTAGAAGCGTATCAGATTTGATCAGCATCTAATGAAAGAAAAAATAACACATGTTGGATCAGAAAAGTACATCACCTAGAAGATTTGACATTTTGAAGTCAATTTTAATGTTACCAGGTTCGCAGTATGCATTGTTACGTGGTACGCTTCCCTGACCGGTACGTGGTATGGTAAGGGTATACTTATCTGGAACGCTATTCCGGATCACAATTCGTTTGAAATGTATATTTGGTTTGTAGTTTATGCTTTGTGACATATGTAGTGCACAATTCATATATGGGGAGTGGAATACAACAATAAATCTTGTGAAGTATATTTAATATATAAAAATTATTGTATAATACTTGCAATTAATACCATTGTTATTTTAAAGTTTATGGTAATTAAGAAATAAAGTAGTAATGTAAAGACGTAGTGTGTTATTGTACTAGATGAGTTTTTAATAAGAAATGATAATGGTAGAGAAACTAATTATTAATGAAAAATAATCATGTTAAAATTAAATATATACTAATGAACAAATTAAGAATGCTTTAAATTTTTATTTTATATGCATGAAGAGTGCACTAGTTTTTATTCTTTACATTAAAGAGAAAATTTCGTTGAGAAACAATAGTGGGTCCTTTGTTGCATTGGGAAATCCCGCCAATTATGTATTGGTATAGTAACTACTGTTCCTTTTTTACTTGTTGGTACAATGCATCAGACTTACGCTCTCTCTGAAAAAATAAACATCAGTCTTTTCATTTTAGACCAGTAACATTTAACCCTTACTTTCACCTCATACGACCCTGTTTCTTCCACTCTTTCAATGGTCCAACCATCCAAATCGAAGAAAGAAGGAACCATTGCTATCTTCAACCGGTGACGAAGATGGTGACGAAACCGACCAAAAGAGTACTCACTGTGACGAAACAAGTCTGTCTTCAACTCCCGCTGATATTCTATTTCAAGCTAAGATGATACACAGTTCACCTTATTTGGCGATTTGGATGGCGAATGCACCCCGTTTGGGATCGAGCGTTCCGGTTCTTGGGACGGATGGGGGAGGAGCGAATTAGATAACATTTGTCAGTCCTCCCAAAGGGAAACCGACATAATAGCCAAATTACTACAGATTGTACCAATACAAATTATGTGAGTTTGTGCTGGACTACAGTTTTAGAAAGGTGTACTTTCTCTTGTTACAACTAGCAGTCCAAATTTCTAGAAAACCTACTTTCCATATTTTCTGGGTACTCTTTAAGTTTTCATTTAAAGGTGGTAAGGATTCTCTTGAAATCATCAGAAGAATATTAGTCTCCAAAACTAATCATTTCAAACTTACATCCCATTCACTCCCTAACTCAAAGCAACTGCATAATCTAAGTAATATAGATGAGATCATAAGACATGATAAGTTCTAATCAACCAAGCAAATAATACTAAAAATTATTTTTAAGCCTCAAATCCATCTCCAAATCCCTCATTTAAACACAACATTACGTTAAATTCAAATGAAGAAATTGGGGAAGGAATTGAGGTAAAAATGAAATTGAGGAATACTCACTTTTAGAATCATATGTTTGAGCAAAACCCTCTTCATCTTTTCACCATAACTATTTTAAGGGTTTCTTTTTACTTTACCCAAATAATTTGGTATTTAGAGTTAACTCCTACCTATTCATTAACAACTTTGATGTCTTTATTTCAATTATTATTTTCTACTATAAGAAAATATCAGCTACTAATTTTCCAATTTTACTTGTATTGGATCAATAAAGCAAGGGTTTGTATGGTGTTACCTATATTTTGATATACATGGATAACTTTAGCTTGACTAAGAAACACTTTGGTTCAGGTAACTCAAGTGAGCAATAAAATCTAGAGAATTTAATATATGTAGATTTCAAACCTTTCAGTTTGAATAATCTACAACAATTCAATTATTTTCATTCAAAGGCACTTTTAAGAGAGAGAGAAAGAGAGATTACGAATATATTATGGTGTTTCATGTTATTCTTAGAGGGGTTGCCTGGATCAACGGGCCATCAATGCCCATCCTACATTTTTTAATCGCAGTTAAATAAGCCCCTATTTGATTGCAACTGAATAAGCCACTTTTTTTATACTTATTTTGGGCAACCCAAGAATACTTTTCATTTTTGTATTACTTTTTTATTTATTAATGAGCCCACTAGTCTTCAGTACTTCATATTGACCCTCAAAATATTGCATCACATATGTCTTCCAGTCAGCAAGGGTTATGCAAGGACACTCCATTTTTCTTTTTTTTGCTGGACAATACGCTCTTACTTAAAATAAAAAATAAAAAAGATAACTCACTAATTGGCAAATTCAACCTAAACTTCAAACAAAATGCATGTATAAAATATATGAACCATTAAGGATCCAATCAAATGCGCTTACACCTAAAACTCAAACAGAATGCAGGTATAAAATATATGAACCATTAGGGATACAAACAAATGCGCTTACACATGAACACATGTATAACACTGTCCCTGTGTATTTATTTATTTATTTGGAACTGCCTACTCGGTCACTCGGTCTCCATATCACCACTTTACACTGTCCATAAATCGTAGTGTTTCTTCTGTCAATGCTTAATCTCTCCACCCTCCAAAAAGGTACGCAGAGAGATAGTTGAGAGAGTTTTCAAAGTAGTTACATAATTTTATTAATATCGTTGTAAAACTATATAGATGAATATGATCTTGTGAAATCAAATTTCACAAACTTTATACCTCACCGCATCTGAAAGAATTTCTCACATTATCATACGTTTCTTCTAGAAACATTTATACATGACTCGAAGAAACCATTCTTCATTGCAATGCAACATCAAACAGCACCACCTCATATTTCATTTGAAGACGGAAAATAAAGGAGAATGCATTATTGTCCATGAACTTACCGGTTGTGATTGTTCTAAAGCGCTCCTGACCAGCCGTATCCCAGATTTGCAGTTTAATTCGTTTTCCATCAAGCTCGATGGTCCTTATCTTAAAATCAATGCTATAGAAGGTCCAAACTTGTGTGTAAGCATTTTGTAAAATTATCTTAATACAAAATCTCTGCCCAATATTTAAAGATTGGAAGACACATACCCAATTGTTGTAATAAAACTAGTGGTGAAGGAACCATCTGAGAATCGTAAAAGGAGGCAACTCTTACCCACACCTGCCACAATTGAAAAATAATAAAACAAGTCAAGTAAATAATAAAAGGTATATTATAGTAAACCCTCGTCAACTATTACTGTTTTGTAATTCACTCCCTAAGGTAAAAAGTCTGACAGTAAACACCCTCACCAAATATTCCGTTAACACTTTACCCAACTCCGTTAAATTTTTGTCCAAACATATACAGAAATGGGTCTAATTGTACGACTAAAATACCCTCTTTTAATTAATATTTAATTAACTAAATGTTTATACTAATCCCAATTTTGAACTTTAAATTTCTTGACTCTATACAAACAGATCAAACTGTTGCCACCTGTGAAATCGCCACCCCCCCTCCCCACCACCTCATCATCAACTTCCCCTCCAGATCACATTCCTTCTGTGAAGCAGGCCATCAATGTACACCCACCCTTGCGCCATCACTGAAATACATCACTGGAGCCACCAAAACGCATACTGTCGATCTCATTACCCCTCGCTGAACTAAATCACGATTACCATCAAAACCCTCACCCAGCCCCCTTCGTCAGCCAATCGATTATCTATACATAAACAGAGTAGAGTTAAGTGGCAGTGTGGATTTCAATCTCATCTACAGAAGTATTACTTCGGTATTAGATCTGAGTGATTCAGTTTTGACGTCAAACAATTTTAATGACGTCAAACAAATTTTTGACTAAATTAATTCAGGACGCCAGATTTTTTAGTTTAGGAGAAGAGTAATTCTAAAAATCAGACACGGTTGAGTTGTCAAATATACATCGGTTGGTGTGTGGGGTTCACATGGGGTACATTTAAAACAATAATCAATACATTTCCATTTCCTACAACTCAGCGGGTTTGATTTTTGGGTAAGATTTGAAGGTCTCTTATAATTTTAGGGGAAAAGTGAAACAGTGATAGTTGAAAGGGATTTTACTGTAAGACTATAATTTACGCTGACAAAAAAAGATAAAAATAATAATAACCCAAATTCAGCACAAAAACAACCATATAAGTATTCGCATAAAATAGTAACAAACTCTGAACTAGAGTCCTGAAATGATCACAAAATCCCTTTAGGCAATCTCCCAGTAAGGAGTATGGACAACCATAAGAGATGAGGGATGATAATATGACAGCATCAAAGAACATACCACAGCACAAACTCATGCCCCTTAACTGAAAAATGAGTCTGTAATATCTCATTTCTAGAGTCCAAAAGTCGTGAATCCTGCGGGTATCATGGATTATAGCTCTTCAAAATGAACAGTTATAATGTTTGTATTTGGCGCACAAGAACCATTGGATTTGTTTTATTTCTAATTATTGGTTATTTACGTTTGTCTTATTTCCTGTTTATTTTAAGCTACTTCTTGGTAACATTCTTGATTGATGCAATCATAATCAATTCAGGGTTCTTACCTCATTAGTAGCTAGATTATTTATCGTATGATTTCTAGCAAATAGTATAAATAGAGGCCTGTGGTCAGCCTAGGAATCAGTGACAGAGTATGAACTAAAGTTGTGCCATTTATTGTTCTCTTGAGTTTGGAGAAAGAACCCTTCTGTGTGTGTGTATTTTGTGCTTAAGCACCGCAATACACATCAGATTTGGTACCGAACACGTGGTGCACTTGGAGATTTCAGATTCAGAAGATGGTTGATAAGAAAAATCAACCCTTGTCAACCAAGTGGGTTGCTTGAAGGGGATGAGGAATGGAAAGAGGAGCAGCAGCAAAGGGAAGATGACAGAAGAGATGGAGTCTCTCAAAAACATGATATCTTGTTGTATATCGCTTTGCCGATGGGAGCAGCAGTCAACCATCATATCTCCGGCGGTCAAGACGGGGTGTCCCACATACCA
The DNA here is from genome assembly GCA_949130495.1 of Sambucus nigra. Lineage (NCBI taxonomy): Eukaryota > Viridiplantae > Streptophyta > Magnoliopsida > Dipsacales > Adoxaceae > Sambucus > Sambucus nigra. The sequence goes on from OX422208.1 coordinate 595,066,803, forward strand.
AAACCTCTCACCACCTAATTGGTGGCCATCAAAATTGTGCAACCTGAAGTGACACTGCCACGCCAGCTGACGTGACTCGAAAAATTGTGACAAAGCAATTGACAGCTCTGTCGTTTTCCACAATCTCAACATTAGCCCTGTTAATTGTTGTTTCAGAGACGGGTTCGATTCCCCCCTCTTCTGCTCCCAACCATGTACTGGTAGGTGCCCTGGTGACTCAAACCATAACCCCTTTTATTAGAAGTTAATGAAATCTGTTCCAGGGAATCTTCCCTGAGCAGGACGTGGTGAATAATATTCAACATGCCAAACTACTTTGGATGATATACAGAGATTACAAAGAGAGGATCTAGAAGCAGAACGTGTCCCAGACATGAATGGTGTTGACAACAATTGACACATGAAGATATTGCTTTTGTTAAGAGTAAATTTTTTTAACGTTGTTCCAAATTCTCAATTGGTACTTGCTGTGTTATTTTGGAAATGACAGTTGTTTTGTTCAAATTGACATTGTCAGCTTTCTAGAGAAAACTCTAGGTTGAGTTCTTCCAAGGGGGGAAATATGATGTGTGCATGAGGCTCACAAGGACAATTGTTTTTTTTTCTGACTTTTTTAATTTTTAATTCTCTTTATTTAGGTTTATCTTTATTTTCTTTTCAGTTTAAAATAAATCTGGGTAAGATTAACCTCATCAGTAGTTATTTTACTATGGCATAATTACATAACTAGTAGTATAAGTTGAAGCCTACTGCCAAAACCCGTAATCAGTTATTGAGTATGCATTAAAGTTGTTTTCTTGTTCTGAGTTTTGATACCCGTGGTAGTGGTTGTAGTTGTAGTTGTGGTTGTGGTTGTGGTTGTGGTTGTTTTACACTTCCACGTCCCAATTCATATATTAGACCATAGAAATAAGCAAGTGATTCTTCCCTAAGAGATCAACCCGGTGACTCAATAGTGGCGCTTCACCAACTTAACATGGGATGTTCTTAAGATATATCTGTTTTTCTGCAATTTTTGTATTGCCCCCCAACCAAACCTCCCGATTGTCACTGAAGGTTGTCTTTTATGAGCCATTCAGTTAATACTTAATATCAAGGCGTGTTGACATAAGATCTAAAATTCAGTATGTTCTAATCTTAAATGTGCTGGTTAACTTTACCATCAGACAACGATTTCTCTTTAAATGGGGAAGAAACTATGGGGGACAAGAAGCAAAATGTATTCAACTGCTTGAGTTGGAAAAGGGAACTAGTCTCCTTCAAAATGGCCAATTTTTCGGAAGAAATCCTAATAGAAAATTCAAAGCAATTAAAAAAGTCAGCAAACATTTCTTCTTCAAAGATCTATACTTAATTCTCCTATTTATGTGAATAACCGCATACGTTTGGCAACAGGGGCCAAGGCAAGAGGCAAATCAGGCCACAGACATTTCCTACTCTGGTTCATTATTAACAACTGCCTCCAGACCGCGCCCTTATTGGCAACATGACCAAGTAAGCTGTCAGGCAACCAGGGCCCCAGACTTCAAGGACAAACATATACTGTTCTTTGTTCTTGTTTCCAGATGGTACAAACATCCTAAACCCTAGTTCTTCAGCAAAGAACGCACCTAAACGTTCACCATTTTTTAGCAATTTTCATCCATTTCAAGCCTAGAAATAAGAAACAAGTTAGGTTCATTAAATTCGATAGCATTACAACAACAAAATGAGTAGATCGACAGCAAGAAATCCTGAAAATTCTGTTTGTCGCCCACTAACGCCAGAAAACAGCTCCAGTCATTTCCAATCCACTCATTTTCATTAACGCCTGGAAAAGATAAATTAATCATATTGATTGGGCTATTAGGCATTGTAGGGGTATATGCAACAGTTAGCAGAAAGAATCATAGGAAAAAATTTAAAATTCTTGATTCAAAAACTAGAGAACACCAAACCCTAGTTACTCCCCAGATGGTTTTCCTGCAAGTTCGTCCCAGAAATCACATTCCTGTTCGAATTTATGCTACAACATGCAAAGCAAGGAAGAAAAATATAAAAGGAAACGAACCTAGAAAAGCAGAAATCGAAGAAAAAGCCGTTTACAGGAAATCATACCCACCTCGACGAAAAATGCCAAGAAGTGCAAGTGAAGGATAAAGGCCTATACCGCCTTTCTCTATGGATCAAGAATGCCTGTCGGTATCAGAGGGGGCTTGGTATGGATTAGATGGCTTGAAAGGGAGGCTGGGATGTTCCTTATTCGCTTCTTACCATAAATGGCCTTCTATGAAGCACGGACACTTCTCCGGAGGTGACGTACCCGTGTCGGGCATTCCGGACACTCCGACACGCGTACGGCACTTCGCGAACACGTGTCCGACACTCCAAGTGGCGTGTCGGAATTATTTGACATTTTAAAGAAGGCGGACACTTCACGGACACTTATGAGGCACAATTAATACACTCCGCGGACACGTCTGATCGCCAAAAATTAATTAACTTTAATAAGTTTTAGTGTCATCATGTAAAAAGTAAATCTTTTTTAAATTTATAAATAGTAAGAATTAAAGTTAAAAATAAATTAAGTTAGTCTCTAACTCGGTATCAATGCATACTTTTAATTTACGGTTTAATTGTTATTATGAAATATTTAATCATATTAATTTTGATAAATTAGTTTAACAACTATATATATACAAAAACCAATCAAATGCAGACTCAAATAGTAGAATTTAAAATGAGCTCCTCAAAAACGTCGTTTTGCATTAAATTGAAGAAGAAAAAAACATGCTAATGCAAAACAATGTCGTTTATAGGACCCGCTAAAAATTCAACTATTTGAGCACTCTCTCTCTCTCTCTCTCTCTCTCTCTCTCTCTCTCTCTCTCTATAATTTTCAATATATTTATTTTTTGCCGTCTCTACCGTGTCATGTCCTAGTTTTTTTAGATTTTCCGTGTCAGCATGTCTGTGCCGTGTCAGACACGACACCTGTATCCGTGTCTGTGCTTCATAGATGGCCTTGCATGAGCGTAAATCAATAAATCTTCAAACCCGCTAATCACTGCAGTGACTCTTTGCGGCCTTGGAGCAGAACCGAGTCGTCGCAGCAACTCTTCACCAAAATTTGATCAATTTTCTTGTTTCAGTCACAAACCCGATTTGTTCCAAGATGTAGCTATAACTCGCGACCTCACACACCAATCAGTATGAACACAAACCAGGGGAGAACATCATACCAATTTGATGTTAACGCAGTGGAAATTACGCACACACACAAAAGCAATAAACAAGGTTATCCTCAACTCAATCAAAGTAATTAGTTGTCCTAGAAATGAGAGAATACAATGATAATTATAGCTCCAGTGGGCAAGCTAACTATAATGACATGGACTTAGTGACCTAATACAAGCATCACTATTTCTAACTAGCCTTATTAGAATTTTCCTAAGGAATATTTGTTTCTTCTAATAACACTAAGACAATAAAATAAATAAATAAACACAATAAATGTTGTCGTTCTAGACTAAAATCCATGTGCACGCCATGTCAGCGTGCACATCAAATAGCATCCCCATCCTTAATCTTTAAGGCTACTCAAGGAAGAAAGGAAATGAGGTCTCTTGAGAGGTTTTTATAATGAAGTTCCAAAAGGATTCTTCTTCTACATGAAATGTTCATAATCATATACCCAGAATGGCTTTTCATAGCACATATCCAACCCCAACCCCAGCCCCAAACCCCAACTCCTTAGTTTTATCTTTTGAGACACAAGACCAATTTAGATCAGCCCAAAGAAAGGAAATGAGGTCTCTTGAATGGTTTTTATAATGAAGTTCCAAAAGGAATCTTCTTTTACATGAAATCTCCACAATCATATACCCGAAAGAGCTTTTCTTAGCACATATCCAACCCCAACCCCCATAGTTTTTATCTTTTGAGACACAAGACCAATTTAGCCCAGCCCAAAGAAATTACTTCATTGTTTTGAAAAGGTAACGTACTCAAAAATACTCTACTAAGAGTCGATCTACCCCCCTTTGATAGACTAATCTTTATCATGCATCTATCCTTTTCTTCACTTTATCTAGCACCCGGTAACATTATAAAAAGCGGAATTCACCCAAGGAAATGAAGGTCTATGTCGTTCATAGATCATTGTCTCACACCCCACTCTCTTCCCTTCTCTACCAACCATGATTCCTCGACATTGATTCCCAACAACACATCTTTACCTAAGTTAATTTTTGGTCTGAACGATCCATTAAAACCTTTTTTATAAGCAACAGCTTCTCTAGATTAATTTCTCATCCCTCGACAATAAACAAAGTATCTCAAATTAGAAGTCTAAAATCTCGACTAAACAAATGGTTAAGGAGATTTCTTCTATAAAATAACCTTTGTGGTAATCTGTTATCAAGAGTATTTATGGATGGCAAGAGGACGGGTAGGACTCAAAAGTGACTAGGAGGAGAACTTATAGAATCCGGTAGTTTTTTCTTTATTTCTGGAGGCCTAAATTTCACACATTCATTGTTTTCCTTTGAGGTAGGAGTTGGAGAAGATGTTCAAAAGGGTGTATCCAACCCAAATCTTGTTGCCCTTCTATATATAGAATATCCATGGACAAACTGGTTCATAGAACCCATGGAGGGAGAAGGTCCATAGAGGAATTGGGTTGAGTTTGAACTTGGTTTGAGCGGATAAATGAGTCGGGTTGACCGATTGGTCGCATCTAGAGTAAAACCGTTTTCCCCCTCTAATCCCCAATTGCCCAAGCCAGAACATCACTTTCTATGATGGAGGCTGTTGCATTCCAGGTAAGGACGTCGAACCTCTGGTTATCTTCCCCCAGCGCCGACAAGCATCGGTGGAGGCCGGAGAAGGGGGAGGCGGGCTAGCCGACTTTTTCAAATCAAGGCACCATCTCAATTTTGTGGTGCGAAAATACAAGATCTGGAAGAATACAATATGGGGCTTTAGTCAAGGCTTCAAATGTTGCCTGACATCAGCAGCGAAGGCAAAGGGGGGACGACAGAGGACTGTATCACAGATATGAGGGTTTGAGGCACTCATATGGGTGTTTGGGCATGGGATTAAGTAGAGGATATTTGGGCAGGGGTTTGACTAGGGTTTAAGTCAAGGGTGTTAATGTTCTGGTGGGCCTTGCCGATGGCCGAAGAGAGTCATTGCGGCTGACACTGGGAGACGGCGGTGGAGACTTGTCGGCAGCCTGGTGGGCTGCGCCAGGGAGCTTGGTTCGGCTGGCAAGGCTAGAAGAGATGATTGCTTGGAGAGAAGTCAATGCTGCTACGAGAGCAATGTGCCACGGCATAAAGCATTAAGTGACCGAATGATAGGGACATTTGACCACTGGCAACGGGGGTAAAAACGGGGTTAGATTTCGAGGAGCGTTTTAACAATAATTCCTCCAAATCTGACTCATAGCTCATGCAACAACTACGAGTAACCACATCAAAAACAAATGTAGCGGAAGCGTATCACACTTCACAATAACAACAATTTACTAAAAGGAAAACTAGGTTTTCTCCCTCTCTCAATCATAGCATATATTGTGTTACCAGAGAGGGACTACCGAAGTAAAAATAGGCACCAAAAGATATGGTGGCTAAGCAACCCTGATAGCTCAAAACACAAAGGGGACCTTACTACCAACTAAGGCAATATAGGATATTCCATATTCTGTCAGTAACGAAGCAACAAAAGAAATGATAAATAAAATAAAATACGCATGGAAACTATACATATCAAAATACTTTGTAGCTACTAGCTTTCCCTACAAATGAGTTCCTTTTATACATATGCACCTTTTGATAGCTTAGCCTCCCTAGCTTAAAATTTTCTTTTTCTTTCCCGATAAGTTTATATACCTAGCTACAGGATTTGGGGTGCAAGCCTTTTCTCATGCACTCACATGGCCATGTTGTGCCAAGATCTTGTGGTCATCCACTGTTTCCCATTATTATCTTCAAGGAAAAGAAGAAGAAAGTGTTCAGCAATGCATATAGAAACCTATGCTTTTTATGTGGATAGTTTATGAGCACATAAACCATATATATAATTCATTCCAAGCATTATTGATCCTGGAACAGTATAAAATGGATGACATGTATATATATGATATACCTACTAGGAAGCGCAGAACACTATCCAGAGATCAGAGTTTTTATGTCGAACAAAACGCTGTGGACACGAATCGGACAAATGAAATTGAGCATCCAATACGTTTATTAAAAATATATTAGGGACACATTTGATAGAGTTTTGGATATTTGGGACTTTGGGACTCGTATGGGATCAAAATGTAAAGAACTTTTAGATAAAAGGGGTCAAAGTATTACAACATAAGAGTTTTATAAGGAAATATAAAATAGTAAAGTCACCAGTAATTTGACTCATTCCATTATTTTGGACAATCCACATAAAGAAAAGGAAAGAAGCAATACATGAACTTATGAAATCAAGATGCAAGGGTCTTTTACAGAATTGGATTATAGCGTTAAGCAAGAAAAATTAAAAAAGGCTTTTGAATTAAGTTAAGAGTTGTTAAAATAAATTTTAGGAAAAGATTAAAGGAACTTTTTACTTCATCAAATAAATCTATTACGAAATTAAAATTTGAGGGGTAAATGATGTGTAAAATTAAGGCTCTTGAAAATACAAATTTCGATTGGCTCTTTTTGAAATTTAACTTAAATGAGGTCTGCTAAAAGTTTTTAAGTCAAAGTACCAACTGAAATGTATTAAACATCAATCTATAGCCTTGCTCTTCTAACCCAGACCCTCGCCATATAGAATCTCCATCCCCTACTAAACCTAACCTTACCCACCCGACACCACCTCTACAACCAGACACCTCCAGCCACCAACGTGGTTTTCAAAATTAATTGAACTTCCATCGAACCCTCAATATTCATATCCCCCATCCACATTTCCTATTGATTGGCTCTTTTTGAAATTTAACTTAAATGAGGTCTGCTAGAAGTTTATAAGTTAAAGTATCAACTGAAATATATTAAACATCAATCTATAGCCCTGCTCTTCAAACCCAGGCCCTTGCCATATAGAATCTCCATCCACCACTACTAACCTAACCTTACCCACCCAACACCACCTCCAGCCACTGTGGTTTTCAAAATTAATTGAACTTCCATCTAACCCTCAATATTCATATCCTCCATCCACTTCCTATTGATGTCGAGTAATTTATCTTGACGCTTGTGTATTTTTTTTCTATCCCGCCGGGGGGGGGGGGGGGGGGGGGGGGGGGGACTTGAACGCACGACCTCTTGTGTATTAGCTTAGGTCTCGCAGAGTATAAGTGTGTAGTTGAGTAACTTCCACCTAACCCTCAACATTCATCTCGTGGTTTTCAAAATTATATTAGGTCTCGTGGAGGAGTATAATTGTGTTGTTGAGTAATTTATCTTGATACCATGTTAGAGTCAAAGGGCCTCCAACCCATAACCAATTCCTATTGATGGAGGGTATCCAAAATCATTATATTAAGGTGTAATGACTTACTTTTCCGATAGGGATTCATATTCTTGACAAATCTTTTAAATTGATTCCTAACTATACCAACAATCCATTAAATTTAGCAACATCAAGATCATATGTTGCTAAAAATGTTTATCCTAATAAAGCTATTTCCACATACACACAAAAAAAAATTATTTATTATATATTATAAACAACATGTGAACTTTCACAACAGTTACTAAGGCTAGCCACAAGTCTTATGTTCGGAATCTTAAATAAGAGATAAAAAGAACTGGGGATGGGGATATTATGTGATTAGTTGGTATTCAAAATATACAATTCAAGTAGTCAAGTCGAGAAGAGCACTTTTTAGTTATTGGGAGAACCCAAGTACTCTCTTTGGGATTCAGGAAACAACTCTCACAAATCTTTTTTCCTTTTTGCTTTTGAAAGATACAGCAGCGAAACAATCAACCTATTGATATTGGAAGACCCAACGGATTCTGTCAGTGTATCATTTCTGGGTCTAATGGAATTCATAGGTATAGGAAGAAGACCTATCAAATAGTGATTTTTTTTTCGACCATATATCGATTGTTAATACGATATATAAGGTATTGTTAATACTGAAACCATTAAAAGAGCACCCCATAATTTATTGGGTACTGTACGAAGTATTTACTTACGGGAAAGAAATAGCTGGTGATTGTGAGGTCCCAATTCTTGACTAGATGGGACACCAAAGGCCTCTGCCCTTCCATCCCTTGGATAGATAGAGGGGGAGGGCAAAGCTTTTGGTTTTTTCATGTTGTCAAAGAGTTGAACAATGAAAATAAATGGCGAGTGCCTGATCAAATTGATCGGGACATGTAGGAACAAAGTTCAAGTCTACCAGTCTGTTAGGATGCCTCAGCCGCATACATCACTGCACTTCCACGTGATACCTATCGTAATGATAAACGGCTCGTCTCGCCGTGACCTTCTCTTGAATTCTCAAAACTTCTGTCGCTCCATCCCCGCAGAGGCAGAGAACCCGTCGCTGTCTCGGTTGTGATACCGAAGGCTCTGGGGTAGTCGGAATAGGAGAGCACTCATCTTGGGGTGGGCTTACTACTTAAATGCCTTCAGCAGTTATCCGCTCCGCACTTGGCTACCCAGCGTTTACCTTGGGCACGATAACTGGTACACCAGAGGTGCTTCCTTCCCGGTCCTCTCGTACTAGGGAAAAGTCCTCTCAATGCTCTAACGCCCACACCGGATATAGATCGAACTATCTCACGACGTTCTGAACCCAGCTCACGCATCGCTTTAATGGGCGAACAGCACAATCCTTATAACATACTACAGCCTCAGGTGGCGAAAAACCGACATCGAGGTTTGACTGCCCTAACTATGGCGGAATATTTCCGAGATGTTAATGAACAAGATGTACTTCTATTTATCGACAATATCTTTCGTTTCGTCCAAGCAAGATCTGAAGTATCTGCCTTATTGGGTAGAATGCGTTCCGATGTGGGTTATCAACCCCCCCGCAGATTCTATAGATATAGATTTGAATGATAAAGAACGAGAAATAAAGGTACCGATGAATACATATTATCCTTTCATACAAATATTGTATGGAATAGTATGGAATTGAAAAACAAACTCATTAAAAAAAATCACGTATCATATTCTTCTTTTTTATAACCATTAATAATGGCGCATTCAATTATATTACAAATTCAAAAACAACAATACTTCGTTTGGTAAAACTCGAGCAAAATCTATATAACTTGAGTCAAAACTATGCTATACACCAATTTTTGTATATAAAATCAAATCCCCTACAATAAAATCCTTATTTTCCAAAATAAGATACTCCAGTATTATTATAGATTACCCAAAGAATGCTTATTAAAACCATACAAATTAAAGCATTTCAATGTATAAGCAACATAAGAATACAGACTGGCGGACCTAAAGACTCCCGAGGGTGGGACCTAAAGACTCCCGAGGGTGGGAGGCCGCCCTACATGAATTTTCGAGATTTTACCTGACATATAAGCTTTGAAGAAAAAACCTTTAGGACCTTAGTGTAGTTTTTTTAAGTGAAAGGCATTGGATTTCTGCTCTTCTTTCAAGAGCTTGGGGGCGGAAAATGTAATAACTGCGAAGGAGAAGAAGAAAAAAACACGCATTTTTTCAAAAGCTTAACCCTAACTAACAAAAAACCTTTCCATCTCTTTCTTTAATTTTTTGCTGCTTCCGCCCTCCTCTCTCTCCCTTTCTCCAGTGGTGCTCTTCCCTCCGCTACTAACCCCCTCTCTCTACTCCTCCCCTCTACCGCTCCAAATGGCCTTACCCTCCCCTCGCCAGCACATTGCCCCCCTAACCCTAGGCTAGGCTGTGTCCGATAGGCTATAGCCGCAAGTCTCCGCAACAACCACTTCTCCGACCGGCAACATCCTCCCCTCCCCTCCCTCATGATACCATAACAAAGCAAGTAAATTTTAAATGTTTATGTTTAATTTTAAACAACACTATTGCATAAAGAAGTTGTCTTGTTGCATTTTGTGAATTATATTTGTTAATTTTAAATGTTTAATTAAGTTGTTTTGTTGCACTGATTAAGTTGTTTGTTTAATTTTAAATGTTAACTTCTGAATTATATTTGTTTGATGTTGTGTTGTTAAAAGTATTAGATTGTTGACTAAAGTTAGGTTGTTTAAAATTATTGGATTGTTCGCTAAAGTTAGATTGTTTAGAGAGGTGTATTTCTTGTTTCAGATTTGTTTGTGTTTGTTTTGATGTCTAGTTGAAACTTCTAAAGTTATTATTGTTTAAATCTGGAAATTCCCAGCGATTTTAGAGCTGTTAAAAACTTATTATATGTGTTTCGCCTGTTTAAAGAGGTATATTTCTTGTTTCCAATTGTTTCTAATTGGTATTGGACTTTTTTTATTTAAGGGGTTTTTTAGGGAAGGTCCAACGCAATCCAAAAATGTGTAAAAATAGGACCATGAAAAATGATCAATATACCATCTGACAACTCATACAAAAAAACCCATCAAAATTTTAAAAGTCCATAACTTCAAATCTACAAATCCGAAATTCACAAAATTTATATATTTGAAATCTACTTGATATCTATCCAACAACACCAATATTCGATATTTTTTAGCAAAAAAATTAAAACCGAAAAATTTACTATTTCGCTAATACCTCCATTATTTTTCAGCAAAAACTTAATTTTTTTCCGACGAACACTCCATTTTTTTCCGGCGAAAAACCTTGTCACTGACGCGGACCAAAAAAACGAAAGAAATAGACGAAGAGAGAGAGAAACGAGGAGAGAAACAATCCGGCGAGAATTTCGGAGGTCTCCGACGAGGACAACGAGGATTCCGGTGGGTGGGGTGGGGTGGAGGTAGGGTTAAGTGTTTATCTTTACAATGAGTTTTAAATGAATATGAGTAAAGCTATAAATATAAATACCTCTTCAACTAAAACAAAATAAAATTACCTGTTTTGTATACTGTTGATTCTAAAGGAACCACACAAATAAGTGTTATTGTACCACGGGGATTAAATTTATAAACCTGAAACCAATGTCCTATAAATCCAAATATAAGATGGAACGTAACCTTGAGTTTAATTCTCTATTTATCTAAATGTAGATTTCCAACGTAAAAGACGTTTCAAATGGAATCGTTTATTAAGTTTTTTTTGTTGAATACTATAACCTCAACATTTCTAGTGTTCAAAAATGCAAAAGAAAAACTAAAAATAACGGGGAAAAAATTCTACCCCCGGGGGTTTGGCCGAGTGGTAAGGGGGGACCCTTGGCAGCCTAAGGCCGGTTGGTTGAGGGTTCGATTCCTACCGCCCTCGGCCACTCCCGAATTACATTGGTCCAACACCGTGGGGTCGGGCAAACAGGACCCGTGAGTTTGCTAACCGGTAGTGTACACAAAGTGGCACCGGCCGGGAAGTTCTCACCATAATAAAAAATAAAAAAATCGCCCCGCCCCCAAAATTCCGGTCTTTGTCAAAAAAAAATTGCACCTCGATCAAAAATCCCGGTTCCAACACTGAATACAGACATTCAAATCTAACATATAAATATATATAGAATAATGCTATGAGTACAAAAAACTCCCCCAAAACCTCTCCCAAATCTGATGTGGATTCCACGTATTCTCTCACCTACCTATTAAACATTGTCTTGTGGCATGGGGTCCCGCCAAGACATAAAAAATTATGTCTTTTGGGGAGATTTTGTGGAGTTATTTTGTACACATAGCACTAATCATATATATATATACACACACACAAAAGAAAAAATTGAAGTACATACCACTGTCACCGATCAAAAGTAGCTTGATAAGGTAATCATAATCTGCTCGAGCTCTAACCGGCGGAGCGGCCATTGGTATATATATCTCTGGGATGGAGAACAAACCCTAAATGACTAGTATTTCTCTGGTAATATCATATCATATCAATCAACAACGAATGAATAAATTAAAAACTCAAATTCTAAATACTGAATTATGGATGAATATATGCTACAAGTAAATATGATTTTACCAGATCGTATAAACGGGTTACCGGAGAGATCTAATGATATGGGAAGACCAAAAATAGGAGAGAGCAATCTCTCTCTGGCACTGCCACGTCACCACCTGTTGGCCGTCAAATAGTTTTTTCTATTTCTTTAAGAACTCATTCGAATCAAAGTCCTTCTCTCTTTCATTAATTAATGTTTAGTCAAAAAAAATTATTTTGTTTCGTCTCACCATATAAAATAATCATAATTACTTTTTCTTCTCTTATACTAAATCATTAATACGTAATCCGTGTGATGCACATGCGTTTATCAATAAAACGTAAAAATCGTGATCGTGAATGATTACCAACCTTTATTTACTTGTTACATTATTATGACATATATTTAATACACTTTTAATAGAAAAAAATACCATATTTAATAAATACCTAAAAACATATTGAATTGTGAGTATCATAACAATAATAACATTGGACAGCCCTTAAAATAAAATTAATTCACGGAAAAGAATTACACCAAATAAATTAGTTATTTTAACTCAAAATGAAGTACTATTTTTTTTTTACATTCCCTTACATTATAGGCAAAGCATGACGAAAGTATATATAATTCAGAAGTCCTCTTGTGGTAATTTTTATAACAACATGCTCATTCATTTCATGAATAATATGAATAAGAAATAGTTAAATAAATTGTTCAAAAAATCTTTGCTTACCATGAAAAAAGTAGCTAAGATGATATGGTTACTGAGATATTATAGTAAACAACTTAAGCAATAAACTGAATTTTGGTTGAACTTAAAACTATGTCAGATTTCTAGGAACCTGCTTGTGACAATATGAATCCCAACCTAAAGTGAAACAAATATGAAACTGTAACCTAATATGTGGCTATTTTTGTTTTCATCTTATCTCTCAATATCTATTTTACACAAGTATCCTAACTGAATGAAATACTAATATAAAAAATTATTTGTTCGACATATATTAATTGACCTTTAAGTTGCCCATAAAACCCACCTAAAAGACCACTCAATACTCATGCCATCTTCAGTGAACCAAAAGAATCATAATTCTAACTAACAGACATGTGGACCCCTGTCAGGTTCCTATATTTAGACTCCGTACTAAAAAAAATCAAATGGAGTAACTACAGAGTGGCACATCCTCATAAGTTTCCTCGTCATCCCAAGTGTGAACATGTGGAGATATTAACAAACCTTCAACCATGCTGTGAATCAATCCGGACATATCAAACACTTCCTCTTCATCCACATAATACATACCCTTCATTCCCCCCCCCCCCCCCCAATCACATGTTCCCTCTTTACTACAACTAACTCCACTCTTAGAACCCTTCCCAGTCTCACACTCCCTTGGCCTGAAAAGTTCCACCGTTGCAACTGCCGCCACACAAATATCATTAGCCTTATTGGTCTCTGGCGTCGACAACCTCCACACTGAGTATGCAAAATTTAAGCAAGCCATTTTTGTCACTAATGACACATATGTTTATATGAGTTTATCAACTGTTATTTTGATAATTACGATTTTGTAGCCTCACCTAGATGTTTTGATAATTACAAAAACACATATTACCAAGTATATTATCTTCATTCAAATGTGTACAAACATGGGCTATTAGAGACATATATATTAGTTAATTTTTTATAAAGAATTGAAAAATATATAGTCAACATTACATTGTTGTTATTATAATTAAGTGTACATTCATACACAATAGTCTAGAGCAAGTTGTTAAATGTAGCATATCCACCCCTCTTTTTTTACCACACATATCTCAAAAACAAAATCTGCATTGAACACACAACCATGTGTTCAATTTAACTCCTTGGTAATATCTCCAAATGTTAATACCGAATTCAAATATAGATATAATTGTATTTAGTAATATAAAACATATGCATACAAATAAAACATCGAAAAGAAAAGTGCACACATACACCCATTTTTTAGAGAGAACGAAAAAAAATATTTCAGAATGATGATATATCATTAGAAACCCCATTTGAGAATAGTAATACAAATCTAAAATTATTTTTTAGAATGTAGCGGTATTTGTTTTTTTAATACAAAAGAGAATATGAAGGAGTTACTAATGTGCCTCAATTCCCTTTTGAATATAAATAACTTGTATATCAGTATCAAAAACCCACTTCATCAATTTACAAAAGCTGAACAACAGTTATATATTGAAAGTATCATTATCAAACCCAATTAATATTTTCAAAGCAATATACAAAAACCCCTGCTTGATTACTTCTGCCTAGTTTCTTATATATTGAAAATCATTCTTATTTAATAGATTTACACAAACAAACCTCCTGTTAAGAACTGGGATGTCATTTAATAAAAAAGTATCAGTAAACATAATAAATGGAAATTTACCGGTGCAATTTCACGAACAACATGTGAATCGTGAGTGGTGCCAAAAGAGTGGATCGAGTGACCGAAGATAAGTGTCATGAGAGGTTTCGTTAAGCCATTGGCAATGGCCTAAATGGTTCCAACAATTATTAACACAAAATCAAAGCGATATGCAAAGGCAAATAGCTTATAGAACGCAACTCTTTCATCTCCACCTTTAGTCCTCAATGGTTCTTCACTTTCGTCCTCCATCATTTACCCTTCATATGGGTATGCATTTTCTTGATCTAAAGACACAAAAGAGTAAGCTATTTGCATTGTAGCATTGATAAGGGATATAAAGGGAGGAAATTAGTTGGTTGGTTGTTGTTCTTGAGGAGTTTTGGAGTGACCACCACCTACATTTTCTCTCGCTGTTTGATTTCCATATATTGGTGGATATTATTTTGGAAAACACATTTTCTTTGGAAAGATACACAACCGTTGGCATTAGTTAAAGGAAGAAATAGACAAAAGTGAAATCGATGAACTCTTTGATTTCCATACTTTGGTGAGTTTTATTTTGGAAAACACATTTTTCTTTTGGAAGATACACAATCGGTGGTATTAATTAAAGGGAGAAAGAGAGAGAGATGGACATAAGTGCAATCGGCTGTCGAGATTGAGGAGACTTGTCCCAATAAATAGAGTTGATAAAACTTTAGAAATTCCATTCTAGAAACGTATGGGTGGAGAAGGGAGTTGTAACAGCTTTAAAAAATGAAAGAGTTGCCGGAAAGAGAAGATTAAGAGATGTTAATTAATGTAGAGATTCCTATTGTATTAGAGTTCATTAATTTTTATTTACACCTATAATCTATCGTTTTAGAGGTATATAATAGATGAGAAAAAATTAATAACAAACTTTTTAAAACATAAAAAAAAGTCTTCAAATAACTTTTTATCTACATGCTCTGTTATATATTATTTTTACTATTTTAAAAAAATAATATGTACCGAAGTATGTAGAAAAGAAACTTTTACAGGAGACTCCCTGCATTAAAAAATAAGGTGAACTGAGTGTAAAATGGACTTAACTCCTATGGACTAAACATTAATTATTTTTTTTAAATGATTCTTCTTTTCTTTAGTCCTGGCATTATGGTTCAAATAAGGGCATTTTTAAAAGGTTCAATTTTGGCCTAATAAATGGTGGCAAATGCGAACTTGTTTATTTTTTATAGTGTTTGATTGCTCTAATTTAGTCTTATTTAATGGGCCACGTGAGGTTGATTTGTCTTCATATGGGAAAAAAAATTCTTTATTTCAACCCAAAGAACAATCGATTTGAAGGTCCCTCTCATTAATGTATAAGAAATTATAATTTGTACGTAAAATTTTATGATGTATACACAATATTTTTAATATACACGTGTTAAGTTTTTGTATGAACTAATTGTTAATGTATACATTAAGGAGTGAGAGGCCTTATTGACTAAAAAATATATAAATGAGGTGAAGCCAAAAATATATTGACTAAGGACTAAAATGAAAAACTCCCTATAAAATTTTGGTCTTCATTTTTCTCTCCATTGTTGCAAATGCATTGTTGAAGATTTGACAATATGATTGACAACTCTCGGCTACCGTGCGTTCGTTTTTTCTCCACACAACAAATGGGTTCTTCCTTCATCTCTTCTATTGTGAGTCTAAACCAGGTCATCGATTGCTTTCATTTTTTTTTGTTCTGATAGATTACATATTAGGTTGTTTAAGTTTGTGAATCCATCATGTACCATTATTACATATTTTTTCTCTTTTCGATTCTGGTAGAACAAGTTTATTTTCGGATTAACTTCTTCTTATTATTTCGAATTCACCCTCTATGTTTTCTTCAGATTCACACATCTTTATTTCGAATTGTGGTAGATACCATTATGTAGGTTGGATGATTGTTTTTCTATTCCTAAGAAGATTTATAGGGTTTAAAGATGTGTTATTTTTATTTAGTTTGTTTATAACGAACAAATACAATTAATTTTTTCCAAGTATCCTCACATAAGAACCGTAATCTTCACATTTCAATATTATTAGACTATGAATCCATCTTTTTCTACGAATGTATCACATTTGTGTGTCATCCCATTGTTATTCATATTTTAATATTAAAGGTATCCTTTTTTAATTTTTTTATTTGAAAATTAGATTCGCAAAAATGCATAATTAGTATTTTTCTTTACAAATTTTCTTTTGAAAGGACTAGAGAATTATTGGTGTTACAAAATTATTTACTTGTGTGCTCCCATTTAAAATAATTTACATGTTTTTTTATGTAAAAATAATTATATAGATGGGTAACAATTTATTTTAGGTACAACATTTATGAAAAGTGGCAATATTTCTTGTTTTGGATTAAAAGTAGTTTAAAAGTTTGTTTTGTTATTAGTATTTTGGTTTAGTACGTATTTGAAATTTTATGTCATTGCATACTTCTATGTATTAATGTTTATTACATTATTCATATCTACACAAATTGTGATCATCGACCTTATTGGATTCAATCTCATCAAGTAAAACTCAAATGTATATGTTTCATATACAAAAATTCACTATTTTTGTTATTTTTGTTGGTTTTTTGATAGAATTTGGCATTATATATGTTTTTACCTCTACTTAAAAAAGATAAGTATGTCAACCACACCAACATAACACCAACATTTGGGGGGGGGGGGGGGGTTATCTCTAGTTTTGCATGCAACTGCAATATACAAATGCAATAGGTTCTTGGATATTTGAGACCCCCCCATCTAAATTAGGACGAACATCGAGCTCAATCGTTATATTGTATTTACGATATAAGCGTTAGGATATGTTATGAAACGTTAAGGATGAACATGGGTACATTCCAAATGTTATGTACTAAAATACGGGGTTACAAGTTAAAAGATAGTTGTATGTTTAGGTCCAAGGATAGGTGGCTATTTTTTAAACATCGTAGATCACAACGAGTGTTTCAAAATGGAAACAAATATTGTTTGTCGCTTAAGTCAAACCATTAGATTCTATTGTCATAGAGTGTTGTGTGCATGTCTTGATTTATATAATGAACTAGTAACAAATGCAAAGTCAGAAAACTCTCATGATGACAAAAGGAATGACATAAATTGGTGTCATTACTTGGAGGTGAGATTATATTCTTACTTATGAAACCATAAATTTAATTGTATTATATGTATTACAAATTATATAGTACTAAAGGTTTTTACTTATGCTGCTAGGATATCGTTGGAGCCATAAATGGCACACATATTTCAGCAAACGTTCCCCTTGTATACCAACCTAAGTATCGGAATTGAAAATAAATGATTTCTCAAAATGTGTCTATCGCATGTACATTTGGCATACAATTTACATATGTGCTTATAGTATGGGAAGGTTTTGGGCACAAAGGTCATTTTTTATGGTTATAATCCAACATTAAGGCACAAGAATGACGATTCCCCTAGGTATGTTGGTAATTTATTCTAATTTATTTCGCGTAAGTACTAATGTATTAACTAACTAAATGACATATACTTATGCCATAGGTAAATACTATTTGGACGAATTTGGCTTTCCATTAGTATCGGGGTTTATGTCTCCATTTTGTAAGACCCGGTATCATCGTAGAGATGTGAAGGGCTAACATCATGTGAATAGGTGCGAACAATTTAATTTTTTACATCCATAACTACTTAATGTTGTCGATAGGACATTAGGGTTGTTGAAGAAAAGATTTACGTATTTTCATCATTAGTCTTTTCATGACATTGAGATGCAATCTAAGATTATTCTCACTTGTTGAGCACTCTATAACTTCTTACGGTGTAAACACCCCGTCCCGGTATTCTCTAAAAACTTTCGTAGGTCCCTAGCACTTTGTAACAACCCCTATTTTCTTACGAAATGGTTGGTCAGGCACGATACACCGAAGATAGGGCTTGTCTGTCAATTAATACCATCTTTAGCACAATTGCAAAAAAAAATAGTTTATATTCAAAGGCCCAAGTAAGAAAAGTCATGAACACATTTATAATTAATAAATAAATCCAAACCATCAACAATAACATAAACATCCAACTAGAGTAGCATAATCTCCACCAACATAAAAATAATTATTCGGGCTTATGCCCTTACAAAGTTCTAAATAAATAAATAACTGGAGCTAAGAAGCACCTATGTTAGAGTCAACTAAGCTAAAAATAGAAAGCAACTGAGGTTGCAAGATTGCTATTTACAATCCTGATGTCCCTGTCTATGAGCAGCTGGGGGAAAAACATTTAAAATTTGGGTCAAAGCCCGAGGTGTGCAATAATTAACTTGAATAATTTATTAATGCAACATTATAGTCAATGCACGAATAAATACCCCCTTTCATCACTCACATGCGTATGACACATCACCTCTCATCTAAGCGTGATATTATTCGCACCCCAATACGTCCCAAATAATTATTTCTGACATCATATCAATTTAAAAAAGAAGTTCATTCCTAATTAATTTTAAGTAAATGAAATACCTACATTTAAATTACCAACTTACATTAATTATAGCCTCATCAATATCAAGTATAAGGCATAAACATCTAATATGCGTTATAGGATCAAAATATTATTTAGTGTCCATATCCTTAAATAATTTAATTTATTTTCATAAAATCCGGGTAAATAATAATATATGTCCTTCCATATATGTGACACACAAAGGTATCTACTAATGGTGTCAAATTTGTGCTCTATCGGTAAGTTCGGAGGAGTTCTCTTATTCCTAAGCGGATACTATAAAACACACACAAGTTGGGGGTTGTCCCTATGTAGGGCATCTGTATACGGCCCATACCCAGCGGTGATACAAGAACGGTCAGCGCCAACTCTACTCCTCGAGGGTGGAACCTCCACGTAGTACCTATATAGCGTACACATCGTCAAGTCCACCTGTGCCGACGTGTGGTACGTGGCCCGACGGTTGAACCCCGAGCCGATATGACGGTCCACTGGCATGTCTACACATAAATATATAATAGTACATATTAGTAATCTCTATAATATATATAGGCAATTTCTCTATAATTACTTTAAGCTTCCCAATTAAAATTCATAATATTTTACACTTATTAATAATTTATAATCTAATACATTATCAACTTCATCCGATAAATAATTACTTAGCCATCTTGTTATGAGTAATTATTTTTATTCAGTAGGGGCATTAGGTTGTTCCCTTAATTAATGTCTGACAATACTAAGTTTCCCTTCCATAACCCTTATTCCTTTAAAGTGCATAAACCCAATAGGAATTCGTAAACAACCCAGAAATCAAGGCTGCCAAACCCAGGACCCAAGCTGTAGCAACAGGGGCGAGGAGAGAGAAAACCCAGTGTCGCTCGAATGACTGGTCCTCCCTTTGCGTGACAGAGGCGCGTCACTCGAACGACGTGGGTGGTCGTTTGAGCGACCCCTGTCTCATCCCCACTCTGTTCTTCTCTTTTACAGTTCGTCTAATGCAGTGTTCTAAACCCACAAAGGTAGAGAAAACTCCAAAAATTTATATTATAAATTCAACCTCCTAAATCCCCCTTTTTGTTAACTATTAAGGGTTTAGACATTTAGATTGTATTCGAGCATAATAAATTCATTATAAGGGTGCTTAATTTGGGGATTTCTATTCAGATTTCAATCCATGTTACTATAATATCAATATCTCCATTGCTTATACAATTCTTTCTAAACAGTCATCAAAATCTTAAGGGACTCTAACACCAAAATTCAAATGTGTCGATACTTAATTTCTAGAACAGATTATATCCATAAAACAACCCTCTACATGAATTATCCATCAACAAATCCATTATAATTAAACCTAGATTCCAGAAATTTAAATGGATAAGCATTATGCATTGAGAAATAAATTGGAAGACATAGATTATGCAAGAAAATTCTTGCCTTTAATTTTTGTAGAGGAGAAACCCTTGAAAGCTTTAGATTCCTCTTTGTTCTTCCTCTTTTTCCATTCTTTGGTGTTTCTCCCTTCTATCTCCAGTGGCTGCTACTTTAGATTTTGATTTGTGATAATGGGGGAGTGGTTTACCCCCACTTAACCACTTAATTAGTGTTCATCTCGAGTTGGGTTAAAAGCCCAACGTTTGGACCTCCAAATAAGCCTGAATCCATAAACCAACTAGCCCAAAATTTTCCCGACTTATATACCTATAACCCGGGATCATTTTTAAATATTAAAAATATTAAACCGAGTCTCTAACGCTTCCCAAAACGAGTCCCAATTATTTTTCTTACTTAGACATTTTTAATATGTTACAACGACGCGCGCTCATAAATTTATTTGTGTGTTAATTATTTTTCACTCGCAAACCCATTACGTTTAGTTGAGTTTTATTTTTTTTAAATCATAAATGCTTACTTAAATTAAAAAAATTACTCGCTTAAATTTTAAATTTTCCCAATTTAATTTATTCTCAAAATAAAAATTCGAAATCATTAAATCCATTTAATCAAAATATTTTATTCTAAAAATTTACGGGGTATTACACACTTCTCCTCCCACGCAAAGACCCCAGTCCTTCTTTAAACCATGATCTAAAGGGTACCGGGTGCTCTCGAGCCCCATTTGACTTTTTTAACTCTCCAAATCGAGTTAAGCTTATTGCACCTTCATAGGGTTTTGAATATCCTTTTCAACGATCCATACCATATGTGACTTGGCATTATGGTTCACATGTACTAGCCTTTTTACTCTAAACCCTAATTTAGAGGTTGTTAGAGGCCGTCGGGCACTCTCAAGTCCCATTTAACTTTGGTCAACTCTCCAACTCGATCGAAGCTCATTTCACCTCCATAGATATCTGAATTCCCTTTCCAACGATCCATATCGTGCATAAATCGACCTTACAGTTCGCACGTACTCACATTTTTACTCTAAATCCTAAACTAGAGGCCACTGGGTGCTCTCGAGCCCCGTTTGACTTTGGTTAACTCTCCAAACCAAGTGAAGCTCATTTTACCTTCATAGGGCTCCAAATATGCTTTCCATCAGTCCATACCATGCGCTAATCGACCTCACGGTTCGCACGTACTCACCTTTTTACTTTGAAACTCCCATCTAGAGGCCATCGTGCACTTTCAAGCCCCGTTTGACTTTAGTCAGCTCTTGAACCCGGGCGTGGCTCAATAGATATTTATATGCCTTTGAGTTCCATTTCCACGGTTCCATCGGTGCGCGATTTGAACTTACGATTTGCATTTTATGCCCATGTTTTCAAAAAGTCCTTTTCGAACTGCCTATAGGCACCCTAGACCCCCCCTGCTTATAGGCAGGGTTGTACTTTACTTCACAATAGTCCAAGGTTATGACGATAGGAAGGTCAAGGCCTATGTCGATCGACACCCCCCTGAAACCCTAATTTTTACTATTTAAAGAGGTCATGACCTCATTCCCATGGACCCCTTTTCAAAAGCAATGTGTTGTCACTCCTAAAAATCCAAGTTTCCAATATTCTTTTCACCTTTCTTACCTCACTTTCATACCAACGTTTTCCACTTATCTCACCCCTACTTCACCATCATTCCACCACCATAAAATCAACATACTCTCCGTCAAAAATTAGTAGCAAAATCTTTTAGAATGTCTACTCTCACTTTTTTTAATTCATTTAATTAGTGTGGTTTATTTACTTTTCTTCCATCTTTGATATCTTTTTTAGTCTTATTCCTTTATTTCACATCAACCAATATCCTTTTTATTACTAGTATTCACATAACATGTTTTCATTGAATTAAAAAAGACAAAAAGAGGATTTACTTATAAACTCCAAAAGTAGGATTTCCTCACTTTCTCCACACTTTTACACGTGAGCACCTCTTTCCAAAAAAATTAAAGAGGAATCCTAAATTTGGATTTATGGGGTAAACGCCACTCTTTTGATATGTTGAACTACGTGAACTTTGATGCCTATTATGGCAACGTAGGCATCGTTAGTTATTCGAGTCCTATTTTGCTCATTGTGTTAATTGGTTTATATCTCATATTTAGTATTATTGTGCGTAAGTGTTCCCACACGACATGCACTTTCACTTTATCATAGCGAATCGTGATTCGGTGAACACTAACATCATATTTTTCATTATTCTCTTTCTTTAATATGACTCCTCTCCGTCCTTCCCATGATGTAAGTAGGGTGATTCCTTTTTCTCAGTTATTTTCACATCTCACCCATTGTACACATGAGTCATATATTGGAGAAAAAGGAGAACATTATTATAACCCATGAGAGACAGAAAGGGCGGAATGGGTGCCTAATACCTTTCCATTCTGTAACTCAGTGCCTACGCCCTCTACTCATTTGATTTCTATGCATCAGTTTGGCTTTTGATGCCATTCTTTCAGGGACATCTGCATTCTTTTGCCTGTTTTGAGTAAAATAGGATGGCAAATCCATTCTTTACATTTTCCTCCCCTTTGACGACAGTCGATTTATATCTGTGGCAACCTGCGAACGGCGAAAAGAGGACTCATATCCTCGAATCCCCACACGCCAAGAGAGATTCCTATTATTTTATCTCTCTTTCTCCCCCTTTTGGACCCAGTCCACGCCGGAGGAATCCCCAAATGGAGACAGTGGCAATTCCACTTGGGACTATACTTTTCGAGGACTAGACTCTACTTCACATGGGTTTTATTTTATTTTCTCTCATTTCTATCTATTTTTTTACATGCATTTGTATGCTTCCACTTGTATATTCATTTTACTCTCATATTAACATGTTTTATATATGCCTTGTTCATGTCATGATGTTTATATCCTTCTTTCTATTATGCTCTTCTCTTATCACATGTATATATCATCTACCTATCACATGCTTCACTCTTTACTCACTTGTATTTAATAATTATGTTTCACTCCACTTACTCATATTTGCGCATGTTTCACACACCACTTGTAGATATCCATGATTAGCCTCACTAGCACACACTTCCACATTTCTCTCACTTTATACATCCATATACACTCTTTACTCGCACATATTCAAATGTCACTCTCACTTCGCACATATTTTTGTGTATTTTCACATGTCTCACATTTTGTATATATTATTATGTTTTGTATAGGCTCCATGCTTTATGTACGTATTCTCTAGCTTTACTTCTCATGCTACATGTATATTATATGCTCTCGTATAAAATGCTAATTAAGACCCATGCATTCTTACACATTACATCACTTGAGCATTGTAATATTGACTAAAATTTTGTCCCATTCTGGAGGGGTCACTTCGTAATGGGTGCCGATTCTATAAAGCGCGGTTAACCTAAGTGGTATGATTACTACATTCAATTGGCCTAGTACCTTTGATGTATATCAAACTGTTCCCTCTGCATCGTACCGCTTGACCGAACTCACGACGGGAGGTATATAACAGGGAACTCATTCACGTACATCGAATATATCGAATTTTCTCTCCCACGTACCATCTCCATGAGGTATATCGTGAGGTAATTCTCGTACACTCAGGTACATCAAATGACTTTTACACACATACCGATGAATGATTGCCCTTATATGCAAGAGGTATATTGTGAAAGTCATGCTAAAGGGGGGAAACTTTCCATTAACCCACCAATGCATCAACCTTATATAAGCGTTTGCCATAGGACACTCATACCTAGTCTACCGATTCCAATACTCTGCCAAAATTTTGGGTCGCCTTACTACTCGAATTTTTACAATATTTCACCCATTTTTAAAACAGGACCCTGTTCGTGAGTCTAGAAATAAGTCAACTCGTTCTTACATCGTATACCCTACATTTTCCCTAGACTCGGTTCATGTCCAACATTTTTCTTAAATCCTAGACGGAGTATAATGCAAGTGGAACCTAATAACAATAACTATACTGAGGATTTTTCTTTTTTCCCTTTTCAAAAAACACCAAAAATATTTTTCTACCTTTTTCAAAAAAGAAAAGAAAAAACATATATATACCCAAAATATTCCTCTTCCCTCAAAATAAACGCAAAAATCCTTTTTTTTCCTCTCAGGTGCGATTGCATACCCCAATCTTATCCTGGCTTCCTATTGGCTCAGGTCTTCCATCAAGCCACCTGAAGCTCCGCTACTTCCTCTCCTACTTCTACATAATTCGAGCAACCCCTTTGAAGGCTATTCACAAAGAACAGTGATCAGAATGAAAATGTTCAGCCAGATCTAATGGCAGTTCTTGCTCAGCTCAGCGCTAAAATCAATAATCTTCAGGCAGAAGTCCAAAATGTGCAACGATACCGGGTCCAAACTCTCGAGGCTCCTAAGCCCAAAATCTTATTTCCTTGTACTATGGTTCCATAAGCTCTAGAACCAGTGTCCAGAAGAGTACCAATATGTCCTGCATGCCCCACCTGTTAATGGGTCACCGCTAGCTCAGCTGTCGATATCGAATCTTGCCTAGCCAAGGGGTAATCTGCTAGTGCTAGTTGATCCTAAAGAAGAAGAATTGAATAAGATAAAAAAAGACCTCAGGTTCCTATTTAAAAGGTTCAACGAGGTTAAAATCTCAGGGAACTATATGGACTACACTCACATGTCTCCCTATCCTAAAGCCTGACTACCAGAGAAGTTCAAAATATCGGACAATGAGAAGTTCGAAGGCAACGAATTTCTAATTGTGCACCTATACAGCTACCATTTCACCATGACTCTCTTCTGGGCTTCAGAAGAAATAATGACTCAGATGTTCCAACAAACTCTCAAGGAAGGTACCCTCTGATGGTTCTTATCCCTCGAAGAATATAGAATTCGTAGTTAAGAAGATGTGGCTTGAGAATTCATGACTCAGTATAAGTATAATGAAGAGCTAGAAGTTACCCGTCGAGACCTAGAACTGCTCAAGCAGAACCCGAGTGAATCAGTTAACAGTTTTATTGAAAGGTGGAGAGAGAAGGCTGCAACTATAACAAACTGGCCATCAGAGGAAGAGAAAGTAATAATTGTGAAAAAGAAATTCCTACTTCATATCAGAACTTCAATGGGAGGATAGTACTACCCCCATTTCAGAGCCCTCCGAGAGGCAAATGTGAAAACTAAGGAAGGGGTTGCAAGTTAAAAAGCTGAATCTGGACTGAAAAGGTTGACTAGGTAGTTCGCCCCTTGAAAGTATTATAAGTCGGCCAACACCTCAGTCTCAACCATCAATAATCTCCCAACCTACTACATATTAGACACCCGAAAGTCGTCATAATCCAGTCCAAAAGGAATATATCGAATTTCATACCCCTTTATCAAAAGTATATCAAACCCTTCTTACCCAAAACCTCATCAAACCTTTGGAACCCTAGCCATTGAAAGATCCTCTTCCTTAAAATTTTAAGCATGACGCCCATTACGAATTCCACCAATTCACTGGACACACCACTGATAAGTGTTTCCACTTAAAAATATTATCCAAAGCCTCATATATAAGGGGATTATTGTCCCACCAGCCAATCTAAAGTGCAATATCACTCAGAATCCTCTCCCCCCACCCCAAATCGGGATGAATGCCATTGTCTCAGGAGAAAATCCAAAATCCGACCCTTCCACTATAACTAAGCCCATTGAAACACCCGGTCCATCTACTATCTCACCCAAATCTCTCCAAGTCTGTCCTTCCCCCTACACACTGAGAATCCTGCCAACCAAGCTCTATCTCTCCTTACCAGGGACTGAATTGTCGTTCCTACCCGTTCAGAAGGGGGAGGCATTGGACTGCCCGTAGTTTTAGACCAGCTTCAAAAATTTGGACTGAAATTGCCCTCAGATATTATCATCAACTGTGAAAAGGCTAATACCTTATTCATGGAAGCCCGAAAGTGGGATCGATAATTGCACTTAGCATGTGCAACAAGCCTTTAAACCTATAGGTTGCCCTACAGGACGAGTTGTGTCTCGTGAGGGTTTGTAGGGAATATACCCACAAAATTCTTATTTGTAAAAATTTATTGAAAGGCATTCAATCTCTTATTAGACGCAGAATAATCGCACAATCCATCATGAGAGATATTTTGAAAAATACAAGCTAGAAGTGCATAAAAAGTTTAGCTAAGTAAATACTCAAGGCACATCCTTACTAGAACTCAACGTGTGTAGTGTGAATCAGTCAAAACGGGTCGAGTATAATAAGAGTAATTGCCTTTTCAGAATCAGCGCTTCAACTTCAAATCTCACTGGATATAACTCTCTCAAACGAACTCTCGATATTAGGGTCAGTGTATCGCTCTTGTGTGTGAGGAGGTGAGTAAATGTAAGTAAGTTCAAATGTCTCACACACATATAAGAAAGAACGTACATTTGAAAGAAAATTGATCTCATGAAAGAATGCTAATCACTATAGTGAGACGTCGAGTTATTCACCACGTCGACTTTCATTTGCCCGAACACCTAGGGGAAAACATGGATTTTTATGGGTGAGGGTAAATGAAATGGGATGAGAAAGATATGATAGGTAGGATGGATGGATGAGATGAGGTAGATGATGAGTGATGGATATGCGATGGGTAAAAGATGGATGCGATATGTGAGAAGAGTATATACACTTTAGGCACAAATGTCTTTATTACATAAAAATAACTACAACTCTCTTTGTTTTCTTTTCTCTCTTTTTTCTTTCTTTTTTCTCTATATTTTTTTTCCATTTTTGCTAATTTTATGTTTTTCTCTTTTTTTCCTTTTTTTTTTGTTTTTGTTTTTCTCTCACTTTTCAAACCAACACTGAAGACATTTAACATTTTGAATCAACACTCGTTTTATAAAAAATGAAAGATGGTATATGAATGGAGGTGATAGATGGTGGTGTGGGGAAATATATGGGAATATGGAAGAGTATGGGTGAAATGAATGGAAATATAATATGGGGGGAAAGTGGTAGGTGTATGGATGAAAATCTTAGTGATCGGGACAAATTTCACGACATGCGTTTCTTACAACTCGAAAAAGATGTCGTTCTCAGTGATCAAGCCAAAAATGAAGAATAATGAGATCATACAACAATTAAAGTGCGAACCCAAACGAAGTTGAATCAACTTGTGACTCGGAGATTGCATAAAACACTCTGAAAAGGTGAAAGGCACAAATCTCACAAGCTAAAGTCTCTACTAGTGATCCTTAAGGTTCTCTTCAGAATTGTAGTACTCCTCAACTCTAACCGTAATGACGTGATAAGTTCGCAAATTTTGTTGAGTCTAGATATTCATGGTGCAAAATGCCTTGGGACGTATTACATAAGATATTTAGAAAAAACATTCTCTAGCTTGATTCCTAAACTTTGAAAGATGGATGATTGAAAATTCACATCAATAAATGAGATGAAATAAACTGCACGAAATTTTAAAAATCATGTTTAAAAATAAAAAAAATTCAAAAGAGGTACCATTTTGATAAAATTCCCCACCCCCAAACAAAAAGGAACATCGTCCTCGATGTTAGGTGAAACGATTTTTAAAATTGAGAGCATAAGGTAGGAAAGAGATTACCAGAATGAACCGCTAATGAAGTGGACAGATGAAGCTAAGAATAAACCTCAATAAATGATAAGAGAAAAAATGTGTACAAGTCCATAAGCATGATAAAGCATTGGGTGATGTGAAACACTATCCCCAAACAGGATGAGACTAGTATAAGAAATGCGGGTTGCCTCCCGGTAGCGCTAAGTTTAATGCCTTCAGCCAGACCGAACCATTCTCACCCTGAAGATAAAATCTATGAAAGTGTGGGGCGGAAGAAAAATTGGGTGATGAAGATTACCCCCAAACAAGACTGAAGCGTCAGTCTTGTTGGATTAGGACTAAAGGGGTTAATGCACTTGTATGGAAAAGTGCATCACACGATGCAAAGCATCGGTGGACCATGGGAGGGTGGGTATTAGGTTAAAAGAGAGAAAGGCATGGGTGATGAAGCATCGATCACGGGCCTTATTGAGCTTAAAGGTGAGGGCAACAAGGGCCCTATAAGCATGATGTTCTAATTGGTGAGGGAGGCGAAAAGGTGTAGAAAATGTAATGGGGTGGGGTTCATAGAAAGCACACGACCATTCTATAAATGGGCGATGATAATGGTCGCGCCATGATACGCCAGGGAGTTGTTAAAAAGAAAAATCAACACCACAAGGTAGCGCTGTGAATAGAGTAACAAGCTCGATGTCGCGAAAGTGGAGAGTATCACCACAAATACTCTTATAGATGGTGGAGGATGGTTTCAGGTGAGGATCTAAAAATGTAGATGGAAACATTAACTGTGTAAAATCAAGATCCAAACCAGGTGGTGGGGTGGAAAGGATAATGGGTGGGTTGGGTGGGATAAACGGTGGAGGAAGATGATCCAACTCAAGCGTGGGAGACACACACGCCACGGGAGGAGTAAAGTAATACTCACAAGGGAGTGTGGTTTCTAAAGATGGAGTGGTCAACTTCTCCATGAGACTGGCATCAGTGAATGTGGTGGGTGGGTAAGACTAGGCACCAAAATAAGATATAGAGGGATCACTAGAAATATCGGGCTAAAAGGGAGCCATGCATGGAGGAACATGATCCATATCCGGATAGTTAGGAACTATCACGGATTCTATCTCAAAAAAATGGTGAGCACTCGTAGTCGGAGCTAACCTAAAAGATATGGGCATGCCAGAGACATATGCAACTGGGGCATAAGGTAAAAGCTCGAACATATTTTTGGATATGACGGGAGAGTGAGTGGGAACCTCAAAGTGGGGTTCATGTGGACATGGTGGGATTGGATCAGGCTCACTATCGAAAGATAAGTCAACACAATTGTCGACTTGGTACTCGGACCATGGAATGGTCTCAACTTTGATATTCTCGGGGTGGTTGGGTTGGTCACACTCAAAATCTGTGTCACAATAGGACACATCATCATCACACTCGAGTGCAACAATTAGTGGATCCATGAGAATGGCCGACTCTCTCGCACACTCCAATTCATTTAATCGTTGTTCAAGCCTTTGGAGAGATTGAGTTTGAATTTGAGTGGAGTGCTCTTGCTTAAGTATGAACTTTTGCAAAAGGCTTTCGAGAGCGGATGTGGATGATGGTGGTGGTGGAGTTACGGGTGGTGGTGGTGGTTGAGGTGGACACAACTCGCTACTATCATGACTGTACGGAGAATACGCAAATGAAGTGTGGGGAGTGGGACCAAGTTCATCATACACGAAAGGATCACTTTCGTGATGGACAAATGGTTGAAATTCAGTGGGTGCGTAGTGAGGGAACTGATCATGAACGGGTGCACAAGATTGCCATGACAACTGGTGGAACGTGTGAGGATCCACAATATCGGGTTGGGATTCGTATTGCGTGAAAGGGTGATCAGACCTCCACGAATAGCTCGGGTACTCACACAACTCGGGAGTGGGTGTATCGGGATAGTAGGCCGAGTTGGGTTCCGAAACAGTGTCATATGGATACACATGTTCCATGGTGGTTTCAGATGGATAAGGAATGTAAGGGCACTCATGGGACATGTGATCAGCATAATAACAATGGGTGCACAACAAAGGATGAGACACATCGACACTTGACACCGAGGATGATGGAATAGGAGGTGCGTGCATGGACGGGTCAAGAGTATCAAGGGCACTCATGAGAGAGGTGAAACCACTAAAAATATCATAAAGAGACAGCTCGAGATCACTCTCACACGTGTCACATGTCAATGGAAAATGACCAAAGTAGTCCCATAAAGGACGTTCTTCGACCATGAGGAGAGAAATATTTTTTTTTAGTTCTTAAATTTTTTCAAAAGGAAAGAAAATATTTTTGGATTTTTTAAAAAATAATAGAAAAAAATATTTTTGGATTTTTGTGAAAAATAAAGGAAAAATATCTTTGGATTTTTCTAAAATGAAAGAAAGAAAATATTTTTTGGATTTTTTTTTGGAAGAAAAATGGTGGGGAAAAATATGGACTCTCTGAATTGGACGAACCCACTAAAACTGACTACCAAAAAATGGAATTGGACACACACAAGTCAAGAAAATTTCCTAACTAGCTCATAGCCAAATTTTATCTTTAATTTAGTGAAAGGGTAGCCAAATTTTAATTAAGTCCGCGGGCGATAAAAATTCACAGAAATCTTTGTGATCGCCTTTGCAAAATGTTCTCGTAGTGGGCTACCTAGTGGACTGATTTTAAATTTAGCGATGGCTAGGGTAGCACACAATGGTAAGCGAGTGAGTCGGGTGATGAAATCCCTTCTTGTGAGTGACCGGGTGTAGGTCTTAGTAATTTAATTCATCACACCATTCAAAAATAAATGCGAGAATAAAATCAAGTAAGAGAACACAAGCACAAAAAAGAATTGACTCGCTAACAGGAGAGTCGCGAGGGTTGAGAAATGTACCTCCCAAGGTTTTTAGGCAGTGGGGTGCCGAAAAACTTGAGTCGACCGGGGGGAGAATACGACTATCTCAGTCGGCCCCGGGAGTCCTACCGACCCAAGGTAGAGAGGCTTCTAAATCCTCGCATTGGACGCCCTCTCTCTACCTTGTCCGATTTCCCTATCACGCTTGTCTTCAATTATTACAATTTTAAATGAAAAATAAATGGTGTCTCTATGCACCGCAATACATGCAATGATAAAATAATCCTAATACAAGCCTTATAAAAATATAAAAATGGTAAAAAAAAATAATAAAGTGCAAAATAAACAAACAAATGAACTACAATATGAAATCCACTCCAAATGCTTCACGCTCCCAAGAATGGCAACGACGCCATTTGATAGAAAGAACTTGCCTTTTTATTTCCCCGGCAACGACGCCATTTGATAGAAAGATATTTTTGATGTATTGTTCGTCGTTGCTCGAAAAGTCCTTCTAATCAAAACCTCAAATACCTACAAAATAAAACAAACTCAAGTGTAGAGGTAAGTAAGGGTATCAATCCACTTCCAAGAGGGTAAGCTAGAGACAAATTCAATTGTAATTCACTTTTTTATTTTCTTTTTGTTCTTTTTCAGTTTTCTACTTTTTTTTAGCTTTTTCAAATATTAAAACAATTGGGTGAGATGATGATTTAAACTAAACTAAACTAAATGTGAGATAAAAACAACTAACTAGAAAGTTACTAAAATGAACAATAAAGTCTAAACTAAAAATAAGAGATAAAATGAGGTAAATAATTGTGAGAACAATAAAGAAATGGAATTACACCACAAATTTTATCTATTCTAATTAATTAATTTAATTAATTGAATTCTCCCAAATTAATATCAATATTACAAATCAACTCTCGTTGCAAATGTAATTTTAATAGTAACCTTTTAGCAAATTAAGTTTAACACCCCACAACTCTAGAAAATAGATCCACACTCCTTTTAATTAATCACCCGCTAGGATCGATCAATTAAAATTTATGTCAATCTTAGAATATAAATTTAGAGTTGAAATTCAAGTTATAATACCCCACTTAAGAAACCCCTATCTCTACGTCGAATCTAAAATGGGTATTATAACTAGAATTTTGATTTTCTCTCGAAAATCATTTACCCTCTCTCGAGGCGTAAATTTAAGGATGGGGGATCAAAATTAACATTCAAAGGGAATTTTCAAGTAATCAAACTAATTAAACTAAAATAACATCAAATAACGGTTTCCCCCCACCCCTTGAAAGGGGATTTAGCCTAACATGGTATAAGATTTGACAAATTAATAATCAAAGGCATAAAATAAATGATAAGAGAAGAGAACAATCAAACCCAATCTCTTGATGCTTAATTGAACTTCAATCCATGAGTTGAAATTCACATCTCTTAATTTGAATGATTCAAACACAATTACATCAAGAATCTCACTCAATTTAATTCTCACAACAATTTATTTTTCCCTCACTATCCAAAAATAATAAAATAAAAATTCTAATCTAAAACCTACACTAAAATGGTATTTTCGCTCTCTACAAATTCCTATCTAAAAAGCTCATTTGCATATGGGGTCTTCATCTACATTTATAGTAGACACATGGAGCATGGAGGTATTTTTGGGAATTGGCTTGAGTGTGCATGGAAATGGTGAGATGAGTGTGAGGTCATATGGGTGAGGGGATTTGAGAATAAAATCTGATATGGTTAAAGGGGTAGTTTTGGAAATTGGGGTAAGTAAGTAGTTGGGGGTAAAATTAGGAAAAAGGGGTTAAAGGGTTAAATGGGTTTTAAGCATATGGTGTAATTGTTTGACTTGGTTTGGTCTTTGGAAAATGGCAGGTCACGTTTTTAACTTTGAGAGACATGAAGTGGGTCTTTGGAAAATGGGTTTTGAGAGTTGGGTATTAGAGGTTGGGTTTCGATTTATGGGTTGTCGGGCTGGTGGCCGAAGCAGGTGGGGATGTCACCGGCGCCTGGGGTGTAGCGCCACCAGGCTCGATGGGTTAGGAAGGTGGGTGCGACGGAGTTAGGAGGTCGGAATTTGGGTGTTGGACAGGTTGACGCCGGTGGGGTTAGAGGTTTCCACCGGACGGGTAAGGGAGTTTGGTGGTTTGGGTTTTTTGTTTGGTTGGATAGTATGGAGGGTTGATGAGAGAGATGGTAATGGTGGTTTTGGGTTTTTGATGGAAGAGAGAGAAAGAAGGTGGGTGTTGGAGGTTGAAGATGAGGTGGTGTAGGTTATGGTGTGTGTGGGTGTAGGGAAATGTGTGTGAGGGTGAGGGTGAGGGTGAGGGTGTAGGATAGATTAGTTGAGTTTAGGATAAGTTTATGTGGGTATAATGTGTGTGTGTTTAATTTGTAACCCTTAAATAAAATAATACAATTAAAATTAATAAAACTAAAAATAAAAAATAAAATCTAACTAAAAATAAAACAAACTAAAAATAATAAAATAAAAATATTAAAACTAAAAAATAAAATCCTAAGCTTATATAAAAACTAAAATAAAACAAAAGAAATAAAAACTTAAAATCTAAATGAAACTAAAGTCCTAAAAAAATAATCTAATAAAACTAATAAACACTAATCCTAATAAAATAAAAACTAATAAAAATAAAAACAAAAGAAATAAAATAAAATAAAAATACACTAATAAAATATAAAAATAGTAAATAAAACCTAAAAATCCTAAATAAATAAAAAATAAATCCTAAAAATAAAATAACTCAAATTAAAAATCTAAAAATTAATAAAAAGTACAAAATCAACACCACACGGGTCGGGAAACGCTAAGGCTATGATGGGCTAGGTTAGGGTCAGGGGATTAGGTATTTAGCTCCATATTGCGCACAATTGCCTTGATTTAAGCGTTTGAACTCTGCAATGCACAATTTGCCCTACAAGATAAACATTTAAGCGCATAAGATCCAAATTGCCGAGAATTAGCAACTAAAATACATCTATTCGGGGTATAAAATGTACAGTTTTGGGTGCTTATCAACAATCTAATAAATTGTTCGTACTCGTACGAGAGTCCAGTTTAGATGGCATTGTATAGGTTATGTCTAATGTATTTATCAAAAAGTGAGAAGTATGCACTATCTTTGAGTTGCTCACAATTTTAAAACTCCAAGGGCATCTAGTCCCTTCCTTCTAATACTTCCCTGCTGAATGGGAAGACTTTTATGATGAGGCCATAGTGGTTGTAGAGTGCATCGAATTTTCATGGAAAGATGATATCGTTGTCACTGGATGAGGGGAAAATTTTGACAACTCAGATGATGAATCAAACGGTAAAGAATTCGACTCAGTCTTCCCCTTTTGTAGGTTCCCCGTAGGGGTGTTTACGGTCCGATCCGATCCATTTTAAGGATTTTTCCAGACCGGACCGATTAAATCGATCCTAAAAAAAAGGAGACCAATACCTGACCGATTGTACCGGTCTTCCGAGCCTAATAGGTTCGGTTTTTTGTAGGATCGGTCCGGTCTAAGTTGTCGGTCCTAATCTTATTAAAATATGTTTAAAATATTTTTACTAGTGTTAACTACAAAAATTAGGGGTGTTCAGAAATCACTATCAAAATAATGTATATAAATCGATGGGTAAAAAAACAGTGACCATTCAATAGCTAAAAAAATAGTAGTTAACTACTTGAGTATACAAAGATGAGATAACAAACATCCATGGATTCCATATAGCCCAACTTACAACAATACTATTTTAAAATATTTTTATCTGGATAGCAGACAATCTAAAATGGGTACCTTGGTGTGGGTGTGATCCGCCAGCCTACTCCTCTCTCTCTCCTCATCTCCCATTGGTCCTCTTATTGTAGTAACTGGAAACTTGGTGTGAGTGTGATCCGTCGATCTAGAGCTCTTTTTCAAAATGCTGCAGACCTTGAATCCTTACACGAGCACCGCAAAAATTGCCCAGATTATGGCCAGATACAGTCTCATAACACCAAGACCTGAGGCTACCGCGAGTGACACTGATAACCAATCAATGATTCCCAAGATTCGCCAGTCTCCTTACATGAGAAACGCATGGGCTGAGAGAGAGAACATGAGTGTATGTGTTTTCTTTTTACTTTGAGAGAGTGAGTTGCCGTCTTTGTTTGTGTAGTGTTAGTATATACATTAGGGTATTTTTCAATTTTTAAAATGACGAACTTGTTCTTTAATTTGAGTGTTATTTTCTAA
Organism: Sambucus nigra; assembly: GCA_949130495.1. Lineage (NCBI taxonomy): Eukaryota > Viridiplantae > Streptophyta > Magnoliopsida > Dipsacales > Adoxaceae > Sambucus > Sambucus nigra. Next base: position 595,101,865 of record OX422208.1, read on the forward strand.
GTATAAATGTAATTAAATATATATATATTAATATGTAACCGGTCCGAGTCGGTCCAGACCATTTTTTTAAGGAAATGGATCGAGGACCGGACCGACTAGACCGGTTTGCTAAAAAAAATGGATCAGACTGATGAAAAAAAAATCGATAAAAATAGCACGGTCCAGTTCAGTCCGATTCGGTCCATCGATCCAATTGATTTTCTGAACACCCCTAGTTTCCCGAACCATGGTATGACCCTTTAGAGAAAAAGATGAAACTAGGGATGGAGATCTTCTTTGAAGATGAAGTCGTGTGGAATAGAAATCAGAAGCATTATGTGGAGTCTTTAACCTAAAAAGTTATGGAAAGCACTGAGAATTTCGAGGGCAGTGATACCGATAAGCCGTTTAAACTGCATACACTGGGCTGTATCTCTGTACGATCCACTTAAAAGCTGAACTGTCAGACTCGTCTAAGAGGATCACCATTGTTGATGCATCACTCCTCAACTGGCATGCCATCCCTGTCAAGCCTGCCCAACTCAACCCGAATCATGTTATTCATCCCCTCGAAGAAACACTTGAATCTACTGCGTTTTCATCTATTTCTGATGTAATTGTGAACGAGTCCTCCTTTAATAAGGTCCTCATCACTGTATTTCCTGAAAATGTTTTCAATAAAATGAATGATTATTTCGAGTATCTTGTTATGCCTTACATCAATTGCCTTGATTCTAATCAAACGATTGATGAAGATGATTTTATAAATGAACAATTCTTAACTGATCTCAATAAGGAAAAAACTAAACAACATAACCATATTCAAACTAATGATGATGAGACTCTTATTATCAATCTCGATCCTAGTAGCCATCCACGCGAGATTAGGATAGGGTCCACCCTCAACGAGCATGAGTGGTCATAATTATAAAAGCTTCTGAAAAAGTTTCCAGGCGTGTTCATGTGGTCCTACGAAGACATGCCTGGTATTGGCCCAAAAATAGCACAACACGAGATACCTACCTTCCTAGAAAGCAAACTTGTCAAGCAAAAAATTAATGAAACTTATGACATAGTGGTCTCTAAAAGTCAAAGACGAAGTGTTGAAATAATTAAATGTAGGATTCATTCTCATGGTCTAATATCCTACATGGCTTGTAATTATCATTCCCGTGCTGAAATCATAAGGAAAATTCTGCATATCAATATTTGAACAAAACATCCCCAAAGGACGATTATCCTCCGCTTAAAATCGACATGATCATTGATAACACTGACAGTGATGCCCTCAAGTCATTTGTCGATGGTTTTAACGAGTATAATCAGATCAAAACGCATTCTGACCATCAAGAAAAGACCGCCTTCATCACCCCATGGGGAATCTTTTGCCACACAATCATGTCATTCATTTTTAAGAATGTCGGGGCTACCTATCAACGGTCCGCAATAACCATTCTGCACGATCTTATCCATAAGGAGGTCAAAGAATTTATCACGATATGATCATCAAGGCCAAGACTCAAATAGGTCACATTCCTTCCATTAGAAAATTCTTCGAGCGACTACAATAATACCAACTGCGACTCAACCCACAAAAATGTGCATTCGGTGTCACGAAGAGCAAACTCCTCGGATGTATGGTCAGTTAAAAGGGGAATGAGGCAGACCATGCCAAACTAAAAATAATACTTGAGATGCCACCACCCCAGATGAAGAAAAAAGTGAGTGGATTTCAAGGTAAGCTTTAATACATTAGTCAATTCATTAGCCAACTGACCTCTATCTAGCTTCACTGGAAGGATTCAACTAAAGTTCGGAACGAGGTATGTCAAGAACCCTTCGATTAAATTAAACAATACCTTAGGTGACCTCCGGTGTTCATGCCTCTGTATCAAGGTCTCCCCCTCCTCCTATATCTCACCATCACAGACATCACAATAAGGGCAATGCTAGCCCAATACATCTAAGAATCACATAAGGAGAGATCCATCTACTACGTTGGTTGAAAGCTTGTTGGGTATGAGGTGTGATATGCCCTGAATGTACCCCTCGTCTCAGATACATCGACCTCGGCCATGGAGATGGCCGAGGTTGGAAGGGCCCCAGATCAACAACCAGCGTTCTCATCTTAAACAAGGCCGGCTAGGGATCGGCCGACGTTCCTGCTACCTCGGCTAGTGAGATCTTCATGATCCACAAGGGCAGATTATTCACCAGGTAATCCGTCTGAGCATTCAAGGCTTGCAACCTCGGCTGGGAACAGGCCGAGGTGTCCATCCCATCACCGGAACCAATCTCGGCTGAGGATCAGTCGACGTTCCTATTACACCACCATTACCTCGGCTCATGCCGACGTCACAGCTTAACACAGTTTACCTCAGCTCTCCCACTGATCCAAGGTCACCACCTCGTCCTCTTCCAGGTCGAGGTTGCGACCAGTCACAGATGGTCGAGCTCTTATGCGCATGTATGTGGCTAGGAACACGTGTACACAAATCAGTTATAATAAATCATTCCCCTCACGTGGGGGGAATATTTCATCATCATTCTGTACATGTGACAGTGACAGATGTCTTCATCCAATTGGCTAGATCAACACACACGCTCATTGCATGCATGGGGGGTGCATTACACCCCCCAGGTATTATATATAGTTGTCTTCTCCTTCTTGGAGAGGGATCCGAAATTAGCAACCCTAGCTGAAACTCTGTCTAAATACACAGTAGAGAGGGAAAGCTTGAGAGATTGTATCTATGGCCATTAGAGCTCTCATACAGTGATACATATCATACACTTGTACAGTGGATGTAGGCCTAACTGGTTGAACCACTTATATTCCGGTGTGAATCTCTTCTCCTCACCTCCCTCTACTATATGTGTATGTACCCTTATACTGCCATTGTTAACATTAAATTGAGCTCACAAACACCTTGAAGGGTGGTGTTATTTCCAGCATCATCATTTTGGCGTCGTCTATGGGAACGAGAAGCTGTCTCTTCCTCTTTATTCGCTTAACCTCACCGGAGACTCTGGTGGTGAACCAGGCCTCCCCCCTTGCGCGGAGCTGTTTCACCATTGAAAGAGGTCCTGTAAGGTATTAAGCTCATTTACTACACCAGCACTTTTGTGTTAATACATGGCACCGGAATTACCACCACCTCTTTCTCCGTCTGGTGCGGGAGGACCCAGCTCCAGCTATGCACCACCCCAATCCGAAATGGCGGAGGTGGCCACAGCCTTGAGGTCTTTGACTGCAACGCAATAAGCAATATAGGAGCAATTTGCACAGCTCAGCCAAAATATAATGAGGCCACCTAGAGTCTCACCGGAGATGATCACCCCGGCGGCTGTTCAGCCCCATCCTGATGCTAGGGGACCACCCCAGGCACCGTAGAAAGATCAACCTACACCCCAGGGGAGGAGGGACGCTGCTGACCTTGGCGCTTGCGCCTGGGGAGGCAAGGAAACCCTTGCCCTGTGGACAGGTATGATGATCTAGAGGCGAAAGACGTCCCAGAAGACTGTTGGGAGCCATATGAAGTTTCGAACAACACAGTTCGTCCTGCCAACCGGAGCCAAGGTTGTGGAGGCCGAAGGGGTGACGAAGCCCAACAACGAGGATCAACTTTTGATCGACTGAGCAGAGGGTCAGCCTTTAAAAGGCTCCGCCCAGTAAATGACCTAAGATAAAGGTTGTCAAGGTCGAGAAGTGCAGCAGGCTCATAAAGGGAAGAGAGGAAACGTCGGCCCCAACCGGGACAAGGAAGAGACCAAGAAGAGGTCAACAACAGGCGTTGTGCCGTGGATGGGGAACCCTCGGTCCACCCCTTGGAGGTGGCAGGGATAACTTGGGCCATGCCGACGTTTCAAGACCATGGAATGACTCCATCCAACGTCTTGAGGACAAGATAGTAGAACTTTAAGGGCTTGGCTGAACTGTTCATTCATAATTTCTGCTTTGGGGTAAGACCTCAAAAGAATACCACCCATCTGTTGTACGTCAAGCAAGGCAAGCATGAGAGCCTAAGAGACTACATCACCAAGTTTAACAAAGAAAAACTTGAGATTGAAGATTACGAAGAGAATATTACCATGATCGCCCTCATAAGAGGTCTTCAGAAGGGGAAGTTGTTGTGAAAACTTGCAGAAGACCCTCTAAAGTCCATGGCGGAGCTATTGGCAACTGCGAGGAAGGTCATGAACGCTGAGGAGGCCATGGCCGCTAAGTATGAAGATGAGAATGGCAGTAGCAGCGAAAAGTTCCAAAGAAAGAAGGATGGAAAGAAGAGGTCAGCTGATGATAAGTTTGCGCGTTATACCCCTCTTACGGTTAGCTGCGAACACATCCTCAATGAGATCAAGAATGACCGATCCCTAAGATGGCCAGAGAAGTTGAAGGTTCCTCCACATAAGAGGAACCATAACTTATGGTGTGAATTCCACTAAGACCATGGCCATATAACAAACAAGTGCTTCGCCTTGAAGGATGAGATCGAGAAGATGTTGAAGTCAGGATAGTTGAGGAAATATATTGATGGTAAAGCTCCCAAAAGGGGAAGGGAAGACCCCAAAAAGAAGAGACACGACAAGTGTCGTGAGGATACTACAGCAAGAAGAGGTGGTGACTCATACGGAGATGACGAAGACGATTTAGCCCTCCCGCCAAAAGATGACAACACCCTAGTGAAGAGGGTTGGTATGATCTGCTTTGGCATTAGCACCATATGTGGAGGACTTGCGGGGGGTGGATCTGAGGTTACTGACAGAAAAGCTCATGTGGCAGAGGCCAAATCAGTGGCCAAACTTGAAGTGGTAAACTTGACATCTTCCGAGACTACACAGAAAAGAAAGAAGGTAGACATGGACACTCTCGTAGTTGGGTTGTCCCAACTCGACTTCAAAGGCATCCTAGCTCCATATGATGACCCTTTGGTGATCACAACAAGAGTTCATGAATGTGAGGTGCAGAGAATTCTTGTAGACGGAGGAAGTTCAGCAGATGTAATGTTCTGGCCTTGCTTTAAAAGCCTAGGCCTTAGCAGAGCTAGGCTGGTACCCTATCATCATCCGTTAATGGGGTTCAGCGGTGAAAAGGTCCATTTACTGGGAATGTGTGAGATGGACATGTGAATGGGCGATGAGTGGCCTAAGAGGTTAACCCGAAAGATTAATTTTTTTTATTATGGATAAAAATGTCTTCTCGGCCTATAACCTCATCATAAGAAGAGTAGCCCTTAAGGAGTTTGAAGTCGTGCCATTAACGGTCCACCAGATGCTAAAATTCCCGACCCCTTATGGGGTAAGGGAAGTGCAGGGTGACCAGACCATAGCACGAGAATGCTACATCAACTCAGCTGAAGAGAGAGAGGCTTATAAGAGTGCAACTACCACTTATAACATCGATACACTTGACCCTAGAGATGAAACAAAGTTAAAGAAAGGAGAGGCCGCGGAAGAGGAAGAATCCATCATCCTCAATGAGGATGAGCAAAAAAAAACCATCTAGGTCGGCAAAGCCTTAAAAGTGGAGATCAAGGAAGAGCTGATAAACTTCCTCAGGATGAGGCAGAGTGTCTTCGCTTGGAGTCACGCAGATATGCCTGGCATCAACCCCGAGGTCATGTGCTATAAACTCAACGTATCTAAGGATGCAAAACCAATAAATCAAAGACGAAGAAAGAAGTACGACATCATTCGGGAAGAGGTCAGAAGGTTGAAAGAGGTTGAATTCCTCAAGGAAGTGATATATCCGGAGTGGCTATCAAATGCAGTCATTGTGCCCAAGGCCAACGGAAAGTGGAGAATGTGCGTAGATTTTACTGACCCGAATAAGTCTTGCCCAAAAGACAGTTATCCCCTACCTCGGATAGACCAGATGGTAGATGCAACTGTAGGACATAAGCTTATGATCTTTATGGACGCGTATTCAGGCTACAATCAGATCTTCATGGATGCTGAAGACTCAGAAAAGACAACCTTCATTACTGATAAAGGGACGTATTGCTACAAGGTGATGCCCTTCGGATTGAAAAATGCAGGGGTAACATATCAACGTCTTGTGAATAAGATATTCGAAGACCAAATAGGCAAGACTATAGAGGTGTATGAAGACGATATATTGACGAAGAGCTTAAAGGACTGCACTCATGTGGCAGACCTGGAGAAGACCTTCAATACCATGGACCTGTACAGGATGAAACTCAACCCGATAAAGTGTGTCTTCGGGGTAGGAGCAGGGAAGTTTATTAGATTCATCGTCAATCAAAGAGGAATAGAGGCGAACTCTGAGAAAATCAAGGATTTACTCTACATAAAGACACCCAGTAGTATCAAGGACGTTCAGAGGCTCATTAGAAGAGTGGCTGTGCTCAACAGATTTGTTTTCAGGGCGACCGACAAGTGTCTTCCGTTCTTCAAGGTGCTTAGAAAGGCCTTCGAGTGGGATAAAGAGTGTGATGAGGCTTTTGATCAACTCAAGTCATACCTTGGATCTCCCTTGCTCTTATCTCGGCTAGTAGCGGGAGAGAGGCTATTTGTTTATCTAGCGGTCTCTGAATCAGCTATAAGTGCGACCATTGTACGAGAGGACGTTGGGGTTCAAAGGCCCGTATACTTCAACAGTAAGGCCTTTCAGGGATCTGAACAGAATTACCCTCGCATGGAAAAGTTAGCTTATGCCTTGATACACGCCTCTAGGAAGATGAAACCCTACTTTCAAGCCCATTCTATGGTCGTCCTTACCGACTCTCGACTAAGACAGCTCCTCCATAAACCTGAGAAGTCGGGAAGATTGATAGCATGGGCCATTGAACTAGGGGAGTATGACCTTACCTATCAGCCTAGGACGGTCATCAAAGGGCAGGCACTTGTAGATTTTATCGCTGAGTTCACACGGGAAGAGGCCGATGTTGAGAATAATCTAGAGAATAGAGAAGGGACAAACAGTAACGTCTTTCGACACCCAAAAGAGGTTATGCCCAAGAAAGTCAGAGATGGAATAGCCAAGAATGAGGAAGACTGGTACCTCTTCAGGCAGGGAATTATGTTGGAAGAGGGTTTCTCATCAGATAAAGACATATGGAACCTCTTCATCGACGGGTCTTCTTACGAAAGTGGAAGCGGTGCGGGCCTGATACTTTCAAACTCGGATGGTACCAACATCGAATATGCCCTTAGATTTAACTTTAAGGCGTCAAATAATGAGTCAGAATATGAGGCCATGATAGCAGGCCTCTCCTTAGCAAGGACCGTTGGTATAAGATGACTCATCCTTCACAGTGACTCAAGGTTGGTTGTTAATCAAGTATTAGGGGTTTATGAGGCCAAGGACGAAAGGATGGCCAAATACCTAAAGAGGGTGAAAATGATACTCGAAGGCTTCGAAGAGGTAAAAATAAATAGAATACCTCGGCAAAACAACAGTCATGCAGACGTATTAGCAAGGCTAGCTTCGACAATAAGGACAGATATCAGAAGGACAGTCCCTATTGAGATCTTGCCCAGAGCAACCATTGAAGAAGAAGAGGTCAGTAACCCTTGCCTCAATTTAAACCTAGGGGACTCATGGATGGATCCACTTGTCAGATATATTAGAGAGGGGGTGCTACCAGAGTCAAAGTTAGAAAGGAGGAAGTTGAGGTACAGAGCCGCAAAGTTCTCAATAATAGGAGATATCCTGTATAAGAAGGGATTTCTATTACCTCTCCTCAGATGCGTTCATCCCACAGAAGTTCCCCACATCCTACAGGAGGTACACGAGGGATCTTGCTCTTGTCACATAGGAGGGAGACCTTTGGCGAAGAGGATTATCACGCAAGGATATTGGTGGTCGACCTTGGCCAAAGATGATGTAGCCTACGTAAAGAGGTGCTACAAGTGTCAGAGATTCTCCACTATCCCCCATCAACCTCATCAGTCTATGACGTCTATCAGTTCCCCTTGGCCATTCGCAGTATGGGGAATTAACTTGGTGGGTCCCCTGCCAAGGGCTGTAAATAATTACCAATTTTTGATAATTGCCATTGATTACTTCTCCAAATGGGTAAGGGCAGAGCTGATGATCACGATTACAGAGCATAAGACCTTCCAATTTATTTAGAAGAACATCATATGAAGACATGGACTCCCAAATACCCTCATTTCGGACAATGGAACACAGTTCAAGAATTCTTCCCTAGAAAAATACTACGAAAGAGTTGGGATAAAGAAATTTTTCTCTTCTCCTGGCCAACCTCAGGCAAACGGTCAGACCGAAGTCACCAACAGAACAATCCTCGACGGGATCAAGAAGAGGTTGGAAGAGGCTAAGGGAAGATATACTGAAGAGGTTTATGTTATGCTGTGGGCTTATAGAATGACGGTTAGGTCACCAACGGAGGAGACCCCATTTATGTTATCACATGGCTCAGAGGCCATCATACCCACAGAGGTAGGACTCCCTACTCATAGGGTTCAGACCTATGACCCCGAGAAGAATGGAGAGGAGAGAAGACTCGACCTAGACTTGATTGAAGAGAAAAAGGAAGACGCAAAAATCAGGCAAACAGCTTACCAACAGAGAACATCAAAGTTCTATAATCAAAGGGTAAAATCAAGGCCCATAGATGTAGGGGACCTGGTGCTAAAGAAGACGTTACAGAAGGCAAACAAGCTTCACCCAAATTGGCATGGTCCTTACAAAGTGATTAAGGAGGTTGTACCCAAAACCTACAGGTTAGAAAACCTCGAAGGGGAACCTTTCTCCAACCCATGAAATGCTGATCATCTAAAAAAGTATTACATATGATGTTAGAAGAGTTTTTGTGTAAGTGTATCATCTTATGAAGGGATTGTTAATGAGAAGATCAATTTCCATGTCAATTCTAGGTTCATTGTGATCTTTGATGAAAATTATTTATGAGGCTAACATCTTGGTTGATGACCTCAGACCTTATACCATCATGATTTGGTGACAAGGTCTGAGGTCAGACATCACACTTGGATGAACTCAGACCCTTAACATCATTAATTTGGTGCAAATTATTTATGGGGATAACATCTTGGTTGATGACCTCAGACCTTATAACATCATGAGTTGGTGACAAGGTATGAGGTGAGACATCACACTCGGATGACCTCAGACCCTTAACATCATTAATTTGGTGCAAATTATTTATGGGGATAACATCTTAGTTGATGACCTCAGACCTTATAACATCATGATTTGGTGACAAGGTCTGAGGTCAAACATCACACTTGGGTGACCTCAGACCCTTAATATCATTAATTTGGTGAAAATTATTTACGAGGGTAACATCTTAGTATAACATCATAATGTGGTGACAAGGTCTGAGGTAAGACATCATACTTGGGTGACCTCAGACCTTAAAAACCATTCATTTGGCTGAACAAAGATATCATTGTACCGAGACTTCAGAACTGAACACCACACCGACACTTCAGAACTGAACATACATCGCATGGCAAAAAATAAAATCATTTAATAAACAATTCAACAAGTGAAGAAATAAAAGCCCTCCTCAGAGGTTGACAGACTAAGTTTGGAGTTATAAAAATGCAAAGATACAAAGTAACAATGTTTATCAGAGGTTACAACAAATCAAGAGTTACAAAAAATTACTTAAAGCTTCACAAGAATTAAGTGTTCGTAGACTCAGGGTTAGTGGCCATGTCTACATGTCCCTGGCTGAGGGTGGTTACCTTCACCCCGTCATCTTGGGCACCAGCATCTTTAGTCATGGTGTCTCCTTGGGGGGTAATCTCGGTAGGGGTTGCACCTCCTTCCTCCTCAACTTCCTACAGAGCCTGAGTAAATTTAGGGTCGGCATAACCCAAGCCGACGAAGTCAGTGTCCGCAAGGCTCCCCAATTCTTTCTCCTTCATGGCAGCCCATTTGCCAGTAGCCTTGACCCCTCTCTCTAAGTATTTAAAGCCGAAGTTGACAAACTCATCAGAGACCTTGTACTCCTCCAAGATCTTTTCGAAGGCATCATCCAAGGCAGCCTTGACAACCACATCGACCTTACACTGGATAGAGTCAGCCTGAGTCTTCAGGGCAACGATATGATCTTCCCTCTGCTTGTCCATATCCTTCTGTAATCCCTTCACGTCGCTCTCAGCCTTCTTTAGAGCAGCCTTTAGACGCTCCACTTCAGCGTTTAAAGTGGCCCCAGTCTTCTCGGCCTCTTGGCCCTTCTCAATCAGAGGAAGTTTTCCCAAGGTCCAGTTAACATAGTGATGCATGGTGAGAAGATCCTGTAGAATATGTGTAAAGACGTCAGTCTAAGTTCTGATATGGTTCGATGCCGATGTTACACTTGAATAATTCAGAAGCAAGAGTTAAAGGTCTTACTTGGATGGAACGATGGAGGTAGAATTCAACCAGCAGAGGCTTATCCAGTGAGAGGCAGAAGCGCTTGACAGACTCGATCATGACATCGCCGAAAGCATCAAGGGCCTTCAGACTTTGGCCAATGACACTGTCACCAATATTTAATTGCTCAAGACGAGCAATCAATGCATCCTCAGAAGAAATGGGGATGGCACGATCCCCTCATTTTTTCTTATGCCAATTATTCTCAGAGGCAGGGTCGGCAGGCTTTCTCTTCTTATTGGTTGCATCCCTTGAGGTAGATGGAGGGGGAGGAGGAGCATTCAGACCAACTTTCTTGATGAGCTTCCTTAGACTTGGGGCTGCCATCTCCCACAGTTCGTCAGATATTCCTTTTGGGCGCTCTGTAAAATAAAAAGGTCTGAGTTAAAAAATCAGATATACAAAAATTCAGAGGTATAACTTGTTGAAATAAAAAGCACTTACGAAGCTCTGTCAGAGGAATTCCCCCAAGACCAGTCTCAGAGAGATAGTAAGGGGTCATCAGGTGTTCGAATTTGACAAGCAGACCATGCTCCCCCTGATCCTTAAGGTCTTTGACCTTCTGAAGATTATTTAGGCTTAGCCCAGGGTCGGCCCTGACAACCATTGTTACCTTTCCCCATCTCAGGGGTATTCTCAGCTCTAATGAGGAAGAGGGGGCACGTGGACCAAATTCCCATGGCCCTGATGCAAATAAGTAACGAGGCTTCCAATTATGGTTTGAGGTTTGGGTGATCTACAACATCTTTTTATTTGACTTCCGAGCTAAAAAATGATAATAGCTCGGATGATTTTTGGCAGATGAGGGGACATATCACCTTGTGAAGACTTGGAGTGGAAGGTCTGAGTGATGGACAACCCTCTATATGATAATAGCTCCAATTATCACCCTCCAGGCGTTGGGTGACAACTGGGAAGGAGCCAAGTTGATGTAGGACAATATAGCCCTAATGATGGGATGAATGGGCAGACAAAACCCTAACTTGAACATCTGCTCGTACAAGCAGATCTCACCATCTCGGCCGCCGAAAGCCCTCTCTTCCCTCAGAGGTCTCCTGAGTTTTATGGAGGGACTTATAGAATATAGATGTCTGAAGGCCAGAAGGTCGACCTCGCTGACAGTACTCTCTATCTCGGCCGCCTCAGAGGTGTCAACATCACTCTCAGTACCATCATCATCATCTGGCTCAACGTCGTCCTGAGCAGACGATGGGCACCACTTAGAAACCTCTGAGCGAAATCAGCTCCTGTGACGGCCGACAGGGGAATGGCTTCAAGGATTGGTGGAATAGCCATACTTGGTCCTACAATTTTAACCTCTGAGGAAGAGGTTGAGGTGCTTGAAATCTTATGAGACGAGGCCCCGCTGGAAACCTCAGCTTGATCAGGGACCTGATCCTGCTGAGTGGAAAAGTCCATAGCCTCTTGGAAGGAGTCCACAGACATAGGGTCTGAGGTGGATGACTCACACTCAGACAAGGGAGTAGGGACTTCTGCTGACTTAACTGACTCGACTAGCTTAGGATATATGACCTTTAGGAGAGGTGGAAAGATAGGTCTGAGGGGGAATGCCTCTGCCCTACGAGATTCCTCTTGGGCTCTTTCTATTTGCCTAATGATTAAAATATTTTTACTAGTGTTAACTGCAAAAATTAGGGGTGTTCAGAAATCACTATCAAAATAATGTATATAAATCGATGGGCAAAAAAACAGTGACCATTCAATAGCTAAAAAAATAGTAGTTAACTACTTGAGTATACAAAGATGATATAACAGACATCCATGGATTCCATATAGCCCAACTTACAACAATACTATTTTAAAATATTTTTTTATGGATAACAGACAATCTAAAATGGGTACCTTGGTGTGGGTGTGATCCGCCAGCCTACTCCTCTCTCTCTCCTCATCTCCCCTTGGTCCTCTTATTGTAGTAACTTGAAACTTGGTGTGAGTGTGATCCGTCGGTCTTGACCTCTCTTTCAAAATGCTGCAGACCTTGAATCCTTACACGAGCACCGCAAAAATTGCCCAGATTATGGCCAGATACAGTCTCATAACACCAAGACCTGAGGCTACAGCGAGTGACACTGATAACCAATCTATGATTCCCAAGATTCGCCAGTCTCCTTACATGAGAAACGTATGTGCTGAGAGAGAGAACATGAGTGTATGTGTTTTCTTTTTACTTTGAGAGAGTGAGTAGCCGTCTTTGTTTGTGTAGTGTTAGTATATACATTAGGGTTTTTTTCATTTTTCAAAATGACGAACTTGTCCTTTAATTTGAGTGTCATTTTTTAAGTATAAATATAATTAAATATATATATTAATATGTAACCGGTCCGAGTCGGTACAGACCATTTTTTAATGAAATGAACCGAGGACCGGACCGACTAGACCGATTTGCTAAAAAAAATTTGGATCAGACTGATGAAAATTGATAAAAATAGGACGGTCCAGTTCAATCCAATTCGGTCCACCGGTCCAATCGATTTTCTGAATACCCCTAGTTTCCCGAACCATGGTATGACCCTATAGAGAAAATGATAAAACTAGGGATGGAGATCTTCTTTGAAGATGAAGTCGTGTGGAATAGAAATCAGAAGCATTATGTGGAGTCTTTAACCTAAAAAGTTATGTAAAGCACTGAGAATTTCGAGAGCAGTGATACCGATAAGCCGTTTAAACTGCATACACTAGGCTGTATCTCTGTACGATCCACCTAAAAGCTGAATTGTCAGACCCTACTAAGAGGATCACCATTGTTGATGCATCACTCCTCAACTGGCATGCCATCCCTGTCAAGCCTGCCCAACTCAACCCGAACCCTGTTATTCATCCCCTCGAAGAAACACCTAAATCTACTGCTTTTTCATCTATTTCTGATGTAATTGTGAACGAGGCCTCCTTTAATAAGGTCCTCATCACTGTATTTCCTGAAAATGTTTTCAATAAAATGAATGATTATTTCGAGTATCTTGTTATGCCTTACATTAATTGCCTCGATTCTAATCAAACAATTGATGAAGATGACTTTATAAATGAACAATTCTTAACTGATCTCAATAAGGACAAAGCTAAACAACATTATCATATTCAAACTAATGATGATGAGACTATTATTATCAATCTCGATCCTAGTAGCCATCCACGCGAGACTAGGATAGGGTCCACCCTCAATGATCATGAGCGGTCATAATTAGAAAAGCTTCTTAAAAAGTTTCCAGACGTGTTCATGTGGTCCTACAAAGACATGCCTGGTATTGGCCCAAAAATAGCACAACACGAGATACCTACCTTCCTAGAAAGCAAACTTGTCAAGAAAATATTGATGAAACTTATGACAAAGTGGTCTCTAAAAGTCAAAGACGAAGTGTTGAAATAATTAAATGTAGGATTCATTCTCATGGTCTAATATCCTACATGGCTTGTAATTATCATTTTTGTGCTGAAATCAGAAGGAAAATTCTGCATATCAAGATTTGAACAAAACATCCCCAAAGGATGATTATCCTCCGCCTAAAATCGACATGATCATTGATAACACTGACAGTGATGCCCTCAAGTCATTTGTTGATGGTTTTAACGAGTATAATCAGATCAAAATGCATTCTGACCATCAAGAAAATACCGCCTTCATCACCCCATGGGGAATCTTTTGCCACACAGTCATGTCATTCATTTTCAAGAATGTCAGGGCTACCTATCAACGGTCTGCAATAACCATTCTGCATGATCTTATCCATAGGGAGGTCAAAAAATTTATCACGATATGATCATCAAGTCCAAGACTAAAAAAGGTCACATTCCTTCCCTTAGAAAATTCTTCGAGCGACTACAATAATACCAACTGCGACTCAACCCACAGAAATCTACATTTGGTGTCACAAAGAGCAAACTCCTCGGATGTATGGTCAGTTAAAAGGGGAATGAGGGACCATGCCAAACTAAAAATAATACTCGAGATGCCACCACCCCAGATGAAGAAAAAAGTGAGTGGATTTCAAGGTAGGCTTTAATACATTAGTCAATTCATTAGTCAACTGACCTCTATCTACGAACCCCTTTTCAAGCTGCACTGGAAGGATTCAACTAAAGTTCGAAACGAGGCATGTCAAGAACCTTTCGATTAAATCAAACAATACCTTAGGTGACCTCCGGTGTTCATGCCTCTGTAGCAAGGTCTCCCCCTCCTCTTATATCTCACCATCACAGACATCACAATAGGGGCAATGCTAGCCCAACACATCTAAGAGTCACATAAGGAGAGATCCATCTACTACGTTGGTTGAAAGCTTGTTGGGTATGAGGTGTGATATGCCCTGAATGTATCCCTCGTCTCAGAGACATCGACCTCGTCCATGGAGATGGTCGAGGTTGGAAGGGCCCTAGATCAACAACCAGCGTTCTCGTCTTAAACAAGGTCGGCTAGGGATCGGCCGACATTCCTGCTACCTCGGCTAGTGAGATCTTCATGATCCATTCATTAGGTCATCCGTCTGAGCATTCAAGGCTTGCAACCTCGGCTAGGAACAGGCCGAGGTGGCCATCCCATCACCGGAACCAATCTCGGTTGAGGATCAGTCGACGTTCCTGTTACACCACTATTACCTCGGCTCAGGCCGATGTCACAGCTCAACAAAGTTTACCTCAGCTCTCTTACTGAGCTAAGGTCACCACCTCGTCCTCTTCCAGGCCGAGGTTGCGACCGGTCACAGATGGCCGAGCTCTTATGCGCATATGTGTGGCTAGGAACACGTGTACACAAATCAGTTACAATAAATTATTCCCCTCACGTGGGGGGAATATTTCATCATCATTCTCTACATGTGACAGTGACATATGTCTTCATTCGATTGGCTAGATCAACACACACATGCTCATTGCATGCATGGGGGGTGCATTACACCCCCCAGGTATTATATATAGTTGTCTTCTCCTTCTTGGAGAGGGAACCGAAATTAGCAACCCTAGATGAAACTCTATCTAAATACACAGTAGAGAGGGAAAACTTGAGAGATTGTATCTATGGCCATTAGAGCTCTCATACAGTGATACATATCATACACTTGTACAGTGGATGTAGGCCTAATTTTCTAAACCACTTATATTTCGGTGTGAATCCTCTTCTCCTCACCTCCCTCTACTATATGTGTATGTACCCTTATGCTGCCATTGTTAACATTGAATTGAGCTCACAAACACCTTGGAGGGTGGTGTTGTTTCCAACATCGTCAAGGTGAACTGAACCACATTAGAAAAGGCATGTGTCAACCTTAGTCTGGGTCACACAAAAGCTCGGACACTACATGCTTATATTCCCTATCAAACTGCTGTCCCAAATGGATCCAATAAAATACCTATTAAAGAAGCCCGCCTTTTCTAATCGTATGGCTCGTTGATTAATGTTACTTGTTAAATTTGATATTGCGTATGTCACGTAAAAACCCATGAAGGGAAGATCCATTTTTAATTACCTTATCGAGAATCCCATGGAAGGGGCTGAGGTTTTGATATCCTAATTCCCAAATAAAGACATCCTCAGCACCTCTCATGAGGATCTCAGATGGTTGATATTCTTCGACGGAGCCACTAATAAGAAATGAGACGGTATTGGGATACTTTTAATTTCCCCCGATGATTCTCACACTCCCATTGCCATCAAATTAGTTTTTTTTCCACCAACAGCATGACAAAATATGAAGCATATACCATAGGGCTCAAGATCTCCCTCAAAAGAGGAATCAAGTGCATTGATGTTTATGGATATTCATCTCCCATCATAGGGAAAATTCTTAGAAAATAGAAAGTCAAACACGAGGAGATCTACCATTTTACACTCACCTTGAAGAGATCGCCACCCAATTTGAAGATGTTACCTTTCATTACTATCCTCGCTCGAGAAACAACCCAGGTGATGCACTGGTAACCCTTACCTCTATAGTTGACATGCCTGTAGGATAACGATGGCCCCCTTTCTAGTCCAGAAATAGGTTACACCCGCTAACCACTACCACATTAAGCTCGTTACATAAGAAAAACCAGACATGGTAGGATTATGGTATTTTGATAATTGACGTTTCCTCAAGTATGGTAGGTATCCTCGAGGATCTAACAAAAAAGACCATGGGACCCTTCGCAAGTTGGCTACTTAGTACATCATCTGTAATAAGGCACTCTTTAAAAGAAATTTTGATGGACCCACTTACATTATATAGCAGGGACTCGAATTAAAGACGTGATGCAGAAGATCCATAATGGGGAATGTGGACCCCACATGAATGGTCATATGCTTTCCAAGAAGATCATCCATCAAGGATATTACTGGACCACCATGGTTCAAGACTACGCTGTTTACATTTGAAGATGCCTAAAATGCTAACAGTTTGTTAACCTTCAGCACTTGCCTCCTTGAGAGTTGTATGACATGACTTCTCCCTAGCCCTTCTCCACATAGGGCATATAAATCATAGGGAGAGTTACTCCCAGGGAATCAAACGGGCATGAATTCATCTTGGTCACCATTTATTACTTCACGAAATAGATTGAAGCCGAGTCATACGCGATGTTGGATGCAAATAAAGTAGTTAAATTCATCATAAAGAACATCATCTCTTCTCTATGGAGTTCTCCATGAGCTGGTATCCGATAATTAGCTTCATTTTGAATCTAAAGGCTAGTTGACGAGTATGGAATCTAAAGGCACAAATCACGAGTATGGAATCTAAAGGCACAAATCATGTCCTTACCAACCGCTAACCAATGAAGTTATCGAGGTCACCAACAAAATCCTCAAGACCATCATTAGTAAGATGATCGAAAGCTGCAGAGACTGGACTGATTGAATCCCATATGCCTTTTGCGGCTTCCGTACCTCCATCAAAATGTCCACTGTGGCTACTCCCTACTCTCTAGTATATGGCATGGAAGTGCCTATTGTCTAACTTAAAATACTTTCCCTACGGGCTATGCTCAAAAATCAAGTCAGTGAAGAAGATTGGCAGCAGAACCGTTACGATAAACGTGTGCTCTTAAATCAAAGGAGATTGAAAGCCCTATATCATATACACGGGTACCATCTTTGTATTGCGCGATTATTGAATAAAAAAGTTAAGGACCTCGGTATTCAAGAAGGAGATCTTTCCCTCACAGAAATCATAGAATCCCTTTGGGATCCGAGAGAAAAGTTTAAGCTCAACTGAAGCGGCCCATATATCGTAAAGAATATCATGTCAGGTGGCGCTGCTATGCTTACGGACCTCGATGGAGAGACGATGGTGCGTCCAGACAATTTCGACCGTCTTAAAAAAATTTACCCCTAGTCCGAACTCTCATCGTGCTATGAATCTTCTCAACTCCCCGCTATTCTTCTATTAAAAAAACTCTCATCTCTACACAGAACTGTGATCCTCTAAAAAAATCACATTTTCAAAAGAGAAACTCATAATTTTCAAACCCCATAGAGATACGTAGGTAGCTCATAGGACACTTTGGGAACGATCCTTTCTCTTTCACAACATGCTATTATTTTCTCTCTTCGAGAACGATAGTTTCGCTCATCATTTAAATGAACAAAAGGATTATGTATGACTTATCAATCGGTGTATATAGTTCAAACAAAAGAATTCATCAAAGGCATGATAAAATGCTTCAAAATCATCATAATATTTTATTAAAAAATAGAGTATAGTAATCACATGAAACATCAACAATAAGAATGAAAAATAACCAGCACTCTTACAAACACAAATCAAACATATCAAAACCTATACAATAAATCCACATGTTACCAACACCTTCCTCATATTCAAGACCTGCTTTCAGCTGCCAGATGGACTCGCCTCATCATCATTCTTAGTCCTTGGAGGACCCAAAGAATATAATCCTAGTTATGATTCCGTATTCGCTCCATACAACGATATGCCTTAATCAGCTTAGATGAAACCACGAAACCTTACTCTAAAGTGTCAAACATCGCGGGCCACCTTTGTTCAGTCTCCTTAGCACAAATCTTCATGACCACCCGCTTCCATTACCACTTTAAATAGTACTCGGATATGAACCCAACCTCCCCGACATATTAAGACGAATGGGTAAACGGTCGAGGGCGCTACCACAAAGGCCCCAAGATTATTCTCAGCGATTCGGTCGGGTCCTCCACGGGAAAGAAATTGGTTATATGAGGAGGAATGATCTGATCCAAGCCCACCTGATGCAGGAGCCGTCATGGAAAATAGAAAGAAGTCCGACGAAGGCCCACCAATGGCACCTGTAGTCGCCCAATTGAGGCTTGTGAACGGATCAAATTCGGACCGGATCAGGCAAATAAAAATCCATATTCGTTTATGTTAAACAGATTCAGATCCTATCCGTTTATTAATCAGATCGGATCAGGTAAATCCAAATCTATATCCGTTTATGTTAAACGTATTCGGATCCGATTCGATTATCTGTTTATGTTAAACTTAATTTTCAACATTTTTATTTTCAACTCTTATTTCATAAATTTATTTTGCAAATGTTCAAAAAAAAGATATTGAAATAAAGAACTATTATAATAAATATTTAAAATATTATTAAATACAATATATTAATTAAAATATATACATATATATATTAAATATATATTAAAAATATTAATCGGATCGAATTATTAACGGATCGGAGTATATGAATCCAAATCCGCTCCATTAAATAAATGGGCAATCGGGTAATTGGATAATCGAATTTTAGGCATGATCCATATTCGCTTAAATGGATCGGATTCGGATTCAGATTTGGATAAAATCCGATCCATTGACAGGCCTAACCCAATTGTAGAACAGTCTGCAGATTACCCCACCACGATAGAGACCAGCGAAGATTCGTGGCCCCATGCTTCACAAGACAATTCACCCAATTCTCCATAGATAGTCCAAAATTGAGGAAAGATCGGGAACACCAGTCAGAGGGTACTCGGGAGGAGCCACCGGGTGTAGTTTCTTCGACAACTACACGAACAACATCACAGGGCTCCCCTGTAAAAAGTTATCCTGACCTTATTTTCAGGCATCCAGTGTATTCAGAGTCTTTGCCAATATGACAGGTGCAGGATTACAATGATGAGACATCCAAAACACTATCGTGGCCACTTGAGTGCAAGTATCCATGCCACCAGTCACTATAAGTAGTATGGCAGTCAATCTTAGGTCCACATCACTAGCAAAACCATTATCAGTATAATCGTTATAGCACACTAAGTTCCATACTGTCGTAAGAATAATTCTTCCTTTGTGCACCAATGGTCAGGTAATCAAAGGAGAAATGTGGAGTAACTCGGCTAATGGCACCCGAGAGGAAAGAGATAAGTTCGGCATAGCTGCCGCAACACTTGGGTTGACACCCAACATCACAGAAAACTCCTCATAAGTAGGGCATACTTCATCCAGGCCAAAGAAAAATACATGCTCTTTAAGATACCAAAATTGAAATATCGCTTCCAGGAGATTCTAATAAAGAGGACGGTTACGCCACAAAGAGATAAGGCGCATGTTAGAAGATTTGTAGTTGACATTGTAGAGGCACATGGTCTCTAAATCCTCGAGAAAAGCCGCAAAAATCTTGATCATGGAAAGTGTCATTTCAAGAAAAGGAAAAGATTTCAAAGAGAGAATATCGAAGTGTAATGGTGGACCCCCCCCCCCCCCCCCTTCAAGCCACTTTTTATACCTAAAAGAACCTATATTAAATAGAAGGTGGCCTGACCTGTTGTCATGAGTGCTATTCCTAAATATTTTTAAGTACAGAAGAAGTGCAATAAAGTCAGAAAAGTGATTTGGACATAACCCATATGACGATAGGCAGGCCAAGGGGTATGTCGATCGACACCCTCTTTTTGTAGAAATTTTCTACCTTCCCCTGTTGTATATATCATTCTAAAATAAAGACTCTTTTTTTTATAAAAAATCAACCTGTTTGCAAAAATCTTTTTCGAGTATTTCTTCCATCTTTTTTACTTATCTTCGGAACAAATTAAAACCTCAGTAGTAAATTAAAGTGTATGTAGACTAGGTTAATTAATTCAAGATAAATCAAAATGATGAAAAAGCATCTTATATATACTTGCCATCGTGATTACATTTTCCCAGGTACAAAGAGAATAAGAAAAGAAAAAAAAGAAAAGTATGATAAATTGAGACGCAACCCGAACCTTCCAAAGAGCCCAACCAACTAAAAAACCCAGCTCAGACACCTCGGTGAACTTGTTTTCATCGACGATGAGCGATAGATCCCCCACTATCGATATCGGAGCTTTCCTCCGAGGTGACTAGTGGCACCATGCAAAACTTGGTCGATTTTCTCATATAATCAGACATCGAAGCCATTTAATTATGAATGTCCTGTAACCACGATGTTGATACACGAACAGTCTGCAAAAGAACCAACCCATCAAAAGAAAGCAAGTCACTAATAAAAAAGGGAGGAAAATTAGGAGCAAAAATATGAAAACTAAAAGGAAGTCATACATCTCTCTGAATAACCTCCTCAAGAAGACCTACAAAACCGTCTATCTTTGCCTGAGGGGAATGAGGCACTGAGACCACCTCCCCACCATCCACCCAAATATGTGAAAGGGAATGGAAATATGCTGAATAGGAACATCATTTGCTATCACTGTACCCTCTTGCTATGGGCTAAAGCCACTGCCACACTAGTACTTATCCCTAATCCCGCTAATGGTGGAGGCATACCCTTCACATCATAGATAAAATACGACATCAACCTATTGGTCGCAAAGTATAAGTAATTGTATCCTATCGTCATTTTTCGTATACAGCATATAGGATTCTCCCTCTATCGCCATCACTCTCGTCCTGTCCAACATCTCCTTTAGCCACCTCGTGAACTCGGGGGGCGTTGATGGTGGGAACTCCACCTTGACCTCCATAACCTACCGTACCACCCTCTCCCTCAGGTACCAGACATACTCGAACTCATGCGCCAATAATCTCTGCATCTTAGCATATAATTCCTGTAGCCCTCAAGGACAAACATCAAGGGTAGAATGTCACCTATTTTCCAAATAAATGTTAGTCGTCTACCAAGTGCAAACAGCATATGAAATCCACAAAAATGACAAAAACTAAAGCCTAACCTAGTCACTCATTAAGGCATTTAATGTCGCCCGTACATCTTTCAAAATCAAAGTCTAGTTCCATTTCCTATCTGATTTCCTCCACCTATACATCCTCAAGAAATTTTCCGTCCCATTCTCCTTTAGGGAGATCACTCCAACATTGTGTCCAATTACCTCGTAAAACCACATCTGTAGAAAGCGATACAAAATGTAAAAAAGAATTAAAATGAGACGGACAATAAGAAAATGAGAGGAAATTATATTTAAAATATTGCCTCCAGAAGATACGTGGGCCTCGTAAAAGTCTGCCAGTAACACCGACTGAAAGCATCAAGAGAAGCATAAAGGGTATCTAATGTAAAGCTCCCCTAGTCATACAGATGAATCTCTGAGATGATCCTCACGTAATGAAGAAACCACAAATGGACGACATTACCATTTTTTACCACCACAAACCCTCAAAACAAAAACAAAATAAATAAGCGAGATGCCTGCATCACCTGTTGCCCATCAGTCTCATCGATCTACCTAGGAAATAAGGTGTCCCTTAACATCGATATCCGAATGGTATCCCCAGATATGATTCGCCTAATATCTTTGAAGGTAGCCCAAACTGGAACCTCAGAAACACTTAAAGTTCAGTCTTCCATGATATGGTGACCCTCGCACTCTAGCCCTATCAACTGATGAACATCGAGGGGCGTACCTGTGATCTCCCCAATACCCAAGTGTAATGTATATGTGGTATCCCACCACCTATCACCCAGAGCACACAAGACCGCTGTAGAACACGATGTCTCATCCAAAGCCCCACCAGAGGGCCAAACCCAGCAGCCTTTACCATCAACTTCACTGTCGAGGGAAGTTTATCCCAGAATTTCTTTATCCTTATCGAACCAGGGGAGAGAATACTCGACGAAGCAATGTCTGCACATAAGTGAAGAAAACCCTTCAACACCCCCAAGGATAAAAAAAAAGAGGAGACAGAAGGAATGAGAACAAAAATCAAGAACTAATATAGCCATTCGTATTCTTCACCCTTGTAGAACGGTGATTCTCTAGATCTCGTAAAAGGACTCTATCATCGAGAAGAGGCTCAAAACTATTATAGGTATTCTCACTCCCTAATGGCAGCGGCTCAGCATCACGCCATTCCAAGCCAACCTAGTTATCAGTGGCCATCTAAGCATTATCCATTGCACCCTCCATGAGTTCTTTCAAAGAAATACGCTCAAAACTAATTGCTAGAGAGAGAAAGAAAAAGATTCACTTGAGTGAAGGTATAAAAAAGTAAAGAGGGTCACCCCCGTTTTATAAGGAATTACGGTATATACCGATGAACAGTCCCCTATTCATGCCTACCCATGGTGACCTTTAACCTCCCCCAAAAATCCTAGGAGTGCATGACCTATGCAGATAGGAACGCCTATGACTATGCCTATGCAGTCCCATTAAATTTTCGTCACAAAAATTCTAGAAAAATCCAAAAAATTGCCTAGAAAATTCACAAAAATTCTTGAAAAATCCCCATTGGATCAATTGCATGATATCCCCAAGAAAACTCGTTGACAAGCACAAAAACACTTGTAGAACCATCACCAGTATACTCCCAATGGGATGAAAATCAAAATGCATCAGCACTAACAATACCAACACCATCCCCGACGGAGTCAGGATTGAAGAACACCCCCATCTAAACTCTTTAGGTCTGCAGAATTGACCTCGACCCGCTGAATCGGTCATCTCAAATCTTTAGGTTCACAGAATTGACCTAGGTCTGCATAACCGACCTCGACCCTTTGAATCGGTCATCTCAACTCTTTAGGTCTACAGAATTGACCTAGGTCCACATAATTTAAATCAACCCATTGAATCATTCACTCTTAACTCTTTAGGTCCGTATAATTGACCTAGGTCCACATAATTAACCTCAATTTTTTGAATCAGTCACCTCAACTCTTTAGGTCCGCAAAATCGACCTCAACCCTCTGAATCGGTTATCTCAACTCTTTAGGTCCACGAAATTGACTTAGGTCTACAGAATAGACATGGATCCTCTTAATAGGTTATCTCAACTCTTTAGGTTCTCATAATCGACCTCGACCATCTGAATTGGTCATCTCAACTCTTCAGGTCCATAAAGTTGACCTAGGTTTACAGGATCAACCTTGACCCCTCTGAATCTGTCATCTCAACTCTTTATGTCCCTAGAATTGAACTAGGTTTCTAAGGACATATTTTACATTGTTCGATTTACATTAGTATATGTCATATACCGCTATAATCCTCAAAGATTTATTCAAGACCAATCATGCATCAAGACGGATTCGAATATCAACAATTTTCAACAAAAAATCCTATTCGAGATGGATTTTGGTAAGTTGAGGCGTTGTTCTTCGTCAAATGGAAATTTTTCTAAATGTTGAGACGAAGATATTTAACGCTTTGGTCGTTCAAACGATATTGCCACATCATTCAAACGACATTGGCATGTCGCATGAAGCCTCGTTCGAGCGATATTTATCTTCGTTCGAGCGACATGTTGACTTCGTTTGAGCGATCTGTCGACTCAAGTTTTTTATATAAAGCATGTTAAATGAGTCATTTTTCGTTAAGAATGCCTGACGTTTTAAAGTACACGAAAACTGCAATCTGCATAATAATTTGTCTTCTTCAATTTAGGGTTCAAACCTTTGTTTTTCAATTCACGAAAATCCCAATAGTTTAGTGAATTATTTTGGAACCCAAAATTCGATCTTGTTGAAGTGTCTCATGTAGAGAGGGTAAATCTATGGATGACGAATGCGTATCATTTGGGAGTGCTCGTGGGTATTCCTTGCTGATTCCGAGCTGCGTGTTCGTGTGGGCTGTTGCGATTGTTCCATTACTGACTCTAGGCTGCGTGTCTATGTGAGTATCTGCATGGTATTCATTGCAGATTTCATTGTATATGTAAGTTGAAATTTATTTTACATAGTGAAATAAAAAGGTTTTCCCTTTTGTTTTTTTTCCTGAAATCTGTATGTCAGTAATTATTTACGATGGTTTGATTTTATGCGGGTAGTGGTACGTTTTAGGGCTGAATTAAATTGGTTTAAAAATTGACTCTAATCAAATAAGTTACAATTGGAATTTGCAATTTCGGTTTAATAAATATCACAACTTCTTTCATAAATTAGTATCGGAGCTTATTTAAGCGATCACCACTTTTACAAATTGGTATCAGAGCAGGTTTCTCTAATTTATCGAGTGATCCTATTTTTCGCAAAATTTTGTGATATTAATTTTTTTTGAAAAATATGTTTTTGGAAAATCCCAATTTTTCTGATGGAGCACTTATATAATTGGATGTTCCTCTTTAATGTCACAAATCATAGTTTTGATGATTTAAATAGCTTGAATTTGACGTTTGCAAAAAGAATTAAAGTTTTGGAAACAACAAATTATTGTTTTAGACCCGCTATGGATCTTTTGCAAACGATTTAAAGTCAAAGAGATTTTTATCGTGAGTCTAATTCTTTGTTAGAGTAAAAAATTTTAGAGTTAAAAAATAATTTGACAAACTCGAGTAGCGTTGGTAGCAATGGCAGTGGCTCGTTGTGTTTTAATGCTTCTGTTGTAAAAGCCAAGACCATTATTTATTTTATAGGGTCAACTAATCCAATGGACATTAGAAAAGGTCAACACATAGGTGTTGTTCCAGCCGTTTTCACATGTTCACACTGTGGTAGGAAAGTCCACCTTGAGCATTTTTGTTTTGATCTTGGAAGAGGTCCTAGGAAGTTTAAGGATAGTGTCCCGTCGATTCCCATAACCCCTCAAGTTAGGTACGCATAGGTTTGGATAGAAAATCACTTTTGGAGACACTAAATGCTAGATTGGTTGAGTCTCACATGCTTGCACATGATGCATCACATGCTATTTCATATTGATGATTGCTTGCATGGTTTGTTTATTATACGCTAGTTTTGCTTCTTGATATATTCTTGCTAGTGTTATGACTTGTGTACATTTTGTAATAGATTTTTATTTTTGAAATTTTTTGGAAAAATACAAAAAGATGTTCTATTTATTTTAGAAAAATTAAAAAATCCAAAAAGATTTTATTTTGATAAAATTTTTGGAAATAGGCAAAAAGAGTTTGTAATTTTTTACATCGTTTATGGATGGACATTTAGGATAACCGAGTCACAATTTCATTCCATTTCCACGTGACTATTTGATAGTGTTTTGATATGAGTCATCATTTCATTTTTGTTTTTTTATAATGTTTGAAGTCATTAAGATGAAATTTGAGATTACTACCTACATGTTTGACTCTTAGTTTCCTTTAATATACACTTGCAGGGATTTGTTTAATTATTGTACTTGTCAAATCACATGTTGGTTGAAGTGTTTCAATCCCGTCTTTTAAACGAACTAAATGCATCCAAAACTTGATAATGAAAGTAGTGCATGTAAGAACCGTTTACTACAAGGAATTAAATTGAAAAATATAATGAGTGTTCATGGGAAAGGGCTGCGAGAGTACAATATTAACTCGTCGTGAAAGACACCATTTGAAAAAATCCCGAAATTTTTTAAAGACAATAAAAAGATAAATATGCCAAAATATGGGGGAAATATGTTTTAGATCACCTCAAAAGAAAAAATAAATGCATTATTATTTATGAGGGTGTTCAGATGGAAAAGTAATCAACAGGGTTGCAGATCCTGACAGAGTCTTGAAAAAGCTTTACATAGTTTTAGACATCATTGGTGTGGAAATCATATTAGACTTTGATGTGTCGATTAGATTGAGTCGATGTCATATAGATTCACGTTTTTTACACCTAAAGATGATTTTGAGTTCATTCATTAGGAGTATTCGTTTTCATCGTGCACATATGTTACGTTTGATTGCATCGATTTTCCTATCGAATTTGTTCACAACCAATCATTCCGTTTCCACAATTTGGTTATCTTAGTGTAAATTCATAATGTGTGTTTTTTCTAAAATTATTTTTGCATTTTTGTTTTAAAAAATTTAAAAATAAAATATAGTTGGTGGAAGATTTCGAGTTTGTCCTTGATGATCGTAGTTGTTTGCTTTACTTGTCGTGACACTCCATGTTTACTTTTGTTTATTCTTTTCCTTGTCTATTTCGGACAAATAAAAATGGGAAGAACGAATTATGATTTAATGGGGGAGTTTTTAATTATGGAGAAGTAATGAGATTAGATAGTTGTTTATGTTTATCTCATTTCAAACTCGATATGTCATGAAGGTATTTGAGTTGTCTCATGTGTGTAGGAACAAAATTGAAGATCATATTTTGCGCACCCTGATGATGACAAAGAAGATTTGAAGATTTTTGAAGAAAATTTTGGACGTGAATTTTTAGTACCTTTTCAGTTTTGGGTTCATGGGAGGGTATTAGATTTGTATAGGCATTTTGATTTGATAATTCAAATGTTTTTAATTTGTACCGACATAGACATAGGGGGAGATTTGTAAGGACATATTTAACATTGTTCGATTTACATTGGTATATGTCGTATACCGCTACAACCGTCGAAGATTTATTCAAGACAAATCATGCACCAAGACGGATTCGAATATCAACGTTGTTCAACAGAACAACCTCTTTGAGATGAATTTTGGTAAGTTTAGGTGGTGTTTTTCGTCAAATGAAATTTTTTGTGCTCGGGCGAAGAAATTTAACGCTCCGATCGTTCGAATGGCATTGCCACGTCGTTCAAACGACATTGACATGTCATGTGAAACCTCCTTCGAGAGACATCTGTCTTTGTTCAAGCGACATGTTGACTTTGTTTGAGAGATCTACCGACTCAAAATTTTTATATAAAGCGTGTTAAATGAGTCCTTTTTCGTTAAGAAGACATGGCGTTTTATAGTACATAAAAACTGCAATCTGCAGAATACTTTGTCTTGTTCAATTTAGGTTTGAAACCTTCGTTTTTCAATTCACAAAAATCCTAATAGTTTAGTGAATTGTTTTGGAACCCAAGATTCGATCTTATTGAAGTTTCTCGTGTAGATAGGATAAATTTACTGTTGACGATTGTGTGTCAATTGGGAGTGCTCGTGAATATTCCTTACTAATTCTGAGCTGCGTGTTCATGTGGGGTGCTGCGGTTGTTCCACTACTAACTCTAGGCTACGTGTCTATGTGAGCATCTGCGTGATATTCATTGCAGATTTCAATGTGCATGTAAGTTGCGATTCATTTTACATAGTAAAATAAAAAGGTTTTCCCTTTTGGATTTTTTCCTGAAATCTGTGTGCCAGCAATTATTTATGATGGTTTGATTTTACCCACGTAGTTGTATGTTTTAGGGTTGAATTAAATTGGCTTAAAAATTGACTCTAATTAAATAAGTTGCAATTGGAATTTGTGAATTCGATTTAATCAATATCACAACTTCTTTCACAAATTGGTATAAGAGTTTATTTAAGCGATCACCACTTTTAAAAGGTCTGTATAATTGGCCTTACCTATCTGAATCGGTTGCTCTAAACTCTATAGGTCTGCAGAGTTGACCTAAGTCCATAGAATTGAAGTCGACCCTCTGAATCACTCACCTTAACTCTTTAGGTCCTCAGAATTGACCTAAGTCCGCAAAATCGATCTCGATCCTATGAATGGGACATCATAACTCTTTATGTCCACAGAATTGAGTTCGACCATCTGAATTGGTCACCTTAACTCTTTAGGTTTGTTGAATTAACCTAGGTTCGTATAATTCTCCCTAACTCTTTGGATTGATCATTTCACTCTCTCAAATTCGCAATAGAAGCCTTGGCATTCCAAAACTCCTAAGCATTGATAAAGTGTATATCTTTTGAGAACATCCTCTTATTCTAAGCTCCCCATTGAGGGGATATATAGACACCCCATCCTATTACCTTCTAAATACTTACTTAATTCCCTAACATTCCTCCTCCCACCCTAAGACCCTAGTTCCTTCTCTAAACCCTGATCTAGAGGCCATCGGACTCTCCCGAGCCCCATTTGACTTTGGTTTTAACACCCACCCCGCGATTTTGATAATACCCGTGTGATTTGGCTATTTAGTATGCCCCAATTGAGCCTTAGACTTGGTAAAATAGATCTTGGGTCAAATTTAGGTAACTTCGTGGCCTTCGTGCTTGTCGAACCAGAATTTTTATGGCACAAAGTTTGGACCAAGGAAAATAGAGGGCGTTCGAATGAGAGGCCAATCTCATTCGAACGAGACGTTCGAACGAGGCTTTTGGAGACTTGGGTTTGATCCATTACTCGGACATACTGACATCTTGTTAGAACATCTCATTGGAAGTTCTATCCCAGCGAATGAGGGAACTCATTCGAAATAGGCTCAGGGTTGTACGAATGACCGAATCTAAATTTAAAAATATTATCCCTTTTAATGTGCTGTCACGATGTGGATCGTCAGATTTGATGATGTGTCGACTTCTCAGTGGCCCAGATCAAAATGTGGGACACAAGATTAGATTTACCTAGTCTTAAAGAGTTAATTATAAGGTCATTTGGGAGATTTAACCACTTAGAGTTTTTGGAGTATTTATATGGGGTTTGGACCATTTGAGGCATTCTCCATCAGATTTAACCTCCCTCTTTCTACCTCTTGGATCTCTCCCTCTTTCAACCACCTCACACCACCCTAGCTCTCTTTCTAAAACCACCATAATGTAACCACATTCTTCTATTTTTAAACCTTATACACCCATTTCCACCATGGTAAAAAAAAACTATGAATTTTGGAGTTATTGTACGGGTTTTTTGGAGAAGAAAAAGAAGAATGAAGTATGGAGCCTTGGAGATTCCACGGGGGCAAGCTTAGTGGATCTAGGTAACCCCTTTAAGGCCACCTTAGAAGGTGGGAGGTTGCCATCTTCTTCTACATTCATCCTACTATGTTGGAGCTTTTTTTGAGGTGAGAAACTCCACACTTAGCTTAATAACTCAATCTTGTATATTATTGGTCTTGTAGCTAGAGTTTGTTACTGTAGAATGCATATAC
This sequence comes from Sambucus nigra, assembly GCA_949130495.1. Classification (NCBI taxonomy): domain Eukaryota; kingdom Viridiplantae; phylum Streptophyta; class Magnoliopsida; order Dipsacales; family Adoxaceae; genus Sambucus; species Sambucus nigra. Next base: position 595,131,360 of record OX422208.1, read on the forward strand.
GATTTAAGAAGGTAATCTCTTACGGTTTTGTGAAAAGGGAGATTATTTATGAAAGATCACAAGAGTTTTGAAAGGCATGTTTATGCCAACATTTAAAATTTCTAAAATTAACCATATCTTAGGCCCATTTAATAGGATTTTTGGACTTAAAATACATCTTCTCATATAAATATAAACTTGTAGTATTTTGATGATGAACGTATAAGCAAGTTTAATAAAGGTTTTAGTGGGTTTAAACATGAAAAAAATATAAATTTCAGCCTTTAAAGTGTGGAAAATATGGTAAATGGACATTTAAGACTACGTGTGAAAATATAGTGAAAAATGGTACTTTCTTGTGAAGTAGTCTTTAAAGGAAAAAATGGGTTTTCTTAGTAAAGAAAGTAATGAAATAAAGAGATTTATAACTGAGATGTATGTTACTCCGAAGAGTTAAATGAGTGTTAATATGTTAGAAGCATTTAAGAAGTAAAATTGTATAACTTGATAATGTTTTGGGAAATAGCACTTGTGAAAATAAAGGAAAAGATAAGTTTGGAAACAAATGGGTAAAATGATAATTTTATGTAAAAAGGAACATTTTTATGAAATAAAAATGTTGAAAATAGTGTTACACAAAATGGTCCTAATTGAAAGGGATTTCAAGATAAAGTCAATGCAAATGAATAAAGGACAAGAAATGATGATTTTAAAGTGTAACACAAGTTAGGGTGAGACCCCGAGTTTTGGCTTCGACCAGTAAGGGAAACTGAGATAATGTGGACATTTGAAAACACATTAATATGGACTAAGATGACACCAAAAATAATTAAGGAGGTCCTAGAGCCTTAGGGTGAAAGACTCGACATCACTGGCCAGAGCATAAGGTAGCATAGTATAAGGTATGGAACCCATTAAAGTATGCATTTATTGGAAGATTTCAAGAAAAGGATAATAAAAAGTGGAACATGTCAAGAAATGGGTTTTGTGGAGAATGTAAGAAAAAATAACCTAACTTGAATGAAATTAATAAATGTTTCGGTTAAAAGATAATGCGGGGTAGCAATGTCAAAAATTGTCTAATGTCCATGAAAAAAAAATAATGGTAAAGTGAAGTGATTAAATGGGTAATTAAGAAACCTAATGAAGTTTTACCCATAATTAACACAAGGGTGTGTTTTTTAACATGGTGCTTGCATGTGTTGAAAGGCGAATTTAAATGAAAATACTAGGTAAATTTGGTATGAGTAAAGGGGTAATTATGATGACAAAGGATATTTGTTTAAAGAATCTAACCGGGTGTGTTAAATCACGAAATAAATATCAAGTTAAGTAAGAAGAGGTTCTTTATAAGATTAAGGTGAATTAATAGGAATAAGTAACATTTTTGGAATAAAAACGGTTTTATGCATTAAAGTATATGTATGTACATATATACATAAAATAGTTGCATGTACAGGTAGATATAATGTGTTAGAGTCTTTTTTCTTCCGTTTGATTTTATATTGTATCATTGTATTTTCCCACTGGGCATTCAGCTCATTCCCTCATCTTTGTTACGATAGGCTGGGTGTGGTTTTGTATTTTGAGAGCATTATATATGTAAGTATCTTCTTTAATTTTACGTTAGTGTAATACCCCGTAATTTTACAGATTTTTATTTAAGGGATTAATTGAATTAAATGAAAATTAATTGGGAATTAATCTGGAAATAAGTACTAGCGAGAGGTGAGATAGTATTTGATTATGATGTTAAAATTGAATATTTCATGAGTATTGAAAATATTAAAGTTGTCGCGAGATTGAAATACGACAATTTGGAAAATTAAGTTGGGACGCGCGTGTCAGTCGCGTCAGGAATGAATTTAATTAGATTAAAAAGTGAATTATATTTTTATCAGCCAAATGGTAATTTTGAGTGCACCAACGTGTCCGGAAGGGTCTAAATAGTCAGAAAATACTAGTCGGGGGTTTAGTTTGAGTTTCGGGAAATTTTTAGGCCAAACCGGCAACCTAAAAGGGTATTTTGGTAATTTTAAAAATTAGGGAATTAAAACCCACGAATTTTAGAGGTTATTTTTATACTTTTAAAGAGGCCACTAAGGCCATTACCAGCCAAAAAGCATTAGAAGTGGGCTACGGGAGTTAGAGAGGAGTTACCATAGGGTTCCAAACCAAAAATACTCACCACCATCAAATTGAAAAGGATTGGTGATCGGAAAAAGGAGAGAATCAACCTCGAAACATCGACAACACATCTGATGAACAAATCTGAGGCAAGTGATTTGATATTTTTAAGTGCATTGAATATTTCTTCCATGTTTAGTGTAGGAACTGTTTTGTCTTGAAAGTTTTGAGGAAAACATAATGAAATCGTTGTAGAAAATCTAAAATTGGGTTAGGAATTGCATGTAGAATGGTTATGGACGAATTTGGTATTCGAAGACTTAACTTTGATGATTTGAAAATGGATTTATGATGAGTAATTTGGTATAATAAAATTATGGGTTCATGTTCATAGGGTTTGGGGTAATATTTGGGGATTAATAATAATTACATGTTGATTAGGAGGATTTGACCCCAAAAATATGTTAAGAAATGACCTAAGAGGATTTAGTGAAGTTTAATAACATTAAAATGCTATTGGGATGATCTTAGGATGAATTTAGAGAAGAGAAAAATTGAGAAAAACGAATGAGGAATTTTCTGGGCGTGTTCTGCCATCTCGTTAGAAGACCTGCCCAAGTCATTCGAATGACCTCGTTCGAACGAGACTACTAACGAGATGACAGTTCCCCTTCTAATGAGTTGGTAGTTCGTTCGAAGCCATTCGTTCGAACGACCTCGTTCGAACGAGATTTCTAACGAGTTGACAGAATGGCCTTTTAGGCCTGATTTTATTTCGAACCTCCAGAAGACTTATATAATTGAGTGTAATCCTTCCCTTATTGATTTGTAGATATAGTTTTGTGGATGGAAGTACGTCGAGGATTAAAACTTAGAGTTTTGCAGTAAACCGGATGATGTTTATGGGTTAGGATATAAGTATCTAAAACTTCGACGTGAGGAGAGTTGATAACTTAAATGTATATAAATCGGGGACTTGAAACGTGAAACATTAAATAACAGTATAAGAATGAGAAATATACCTCTATTAATATTATGGGATACTGAAGATGTGTGAATGCTTGGTATATGTAGTTATTTGTGTATAATATACCTACCGTACTTGCTATCACGGGAGGTCTGCGTTCGATCAGGGCCATCTAATCTTGGTGTGCCTATGGGGGGGATTTATATTGGTATCTTGAGGACATAGATCAGAGAAGGACTTATTGAGAAGTTAATAAGTATGCTGATCATGGGAGCGTAGGTATGTGCGTGACCCATGTGATGTGAACTACGTTCGCCTCCATTATATGTGATTGTTGTTTATTGAAAACGATTCCTGAGAGATTAGGAATACGTGGTCCTTATGTACGTGATGTATCGGGATTGTATAGCAGAGTATGTGTGCACCGCAGCTTAGTCTCGGGGTGCCAGTATTGTATATTTATGATGAGAATAATATACTGCTAATTTAAAATGAACTATCATGAATAAATGTAAGTGTGGATAATAGTAACATTTTAGTAGAGTTAAAAATGGAAAATCTCTAGTGATTAGCATGACTAATATGGGAACTAAGAAGGAAAGTAAAACTCTTTGTCTTACTTAATATGTCGGGACTTCAATTGTGAATCGTATAGAAATGTTAGATTACGTATTGGACTAGTTAGATATGAGAATAACTAGAATGGGTACGGGTACGGGTACGATAGGAGTGCACAATTAGTTGAGAGATGAGGAACTCATTTGAGTGCACGCACTATCATGTACTTTATATTCACTGTTTAATTATATTAAACACTTGCTGTATTTTAAACTGTTTTTCACAATCGGGCTCTGACCCGTTTGCTTTCAAATCTATTTTTGTAAAAACCTTTTTAGGTGCCCATCCACAAGGACACCAAGCATAGGAGTTCTATTCCCGCGACGTGATGTAGTTGCTGTGGAAGTTACAGGACCTCGATAGTAGATGCCTCCATTTTCTATTTTGACTCTACTTCAGACTTATTCATTTGTAGGGCATGTCGCCCCTTTCCTTTTAGAGACATCTTATTTACTCACTTTTTATCTTATATTTTGGGTTGTAATTAAATTAAGGATTCAGGCTTGTATTTGTTCATTTCAGTATTTGGATTGTTATGAGGTGTATTCATCCAGATTTAGTTATTACATCGTTATTTATTTACGATTGTGTTGGGGTATTAGTATTTCATAATTTAAATGGATTGTATGTTAATCGAATTTAATTAAAATTGACAACTCACTTTTTAAATATTAGGTGGCTAGTAATTATAAAAATGTTTTCGAAAGTGATGCTATGAATTGAACCAACTTGGCATTTTGTATTAATTTGAATAATGGAGTAGCTACCCGGCGGTATTTAATTAGTCGGGGTGTCACAGGTGGTATCAGAGCATCAGGTTCTAGTGTCCTTAGGATCTGTACGGCTTGTTATGCTTCCGCTGAGCTTTCTTTGATGTAGAGCCCTATATTTTAGGGTTGTTGTATTCTTTTGTGTATGTTTCGCTCTTCAGCTATTTTGAGATAACAACTGCGAACTTATAAGACTTTACTCTCATTTCAGGTGCCTCCACGATGTGCACAACGAGTTCCTAGGGATGCTCAGCCCAAGCCATAGCCTGCACCAGTCCAGGGCACCATGAATGCCGCAGAGGTTGCAGCCATTGTAGCCCAAGCGGTAAATGCTGCCCTTGCAGTTGTATAGCAGGCACCACCCCAGGCGCTGGCAGCAGCGCCAGTTCAGGCTCATGCATTCCCATCTGCTTGGGAACGTGTCCGTGATGCTTTTCAGAAAGCACACCCTCTGGAGTTTGCAGGTAGCTCCGATGTTGTTGTGTCCATCCAGTGAAAGAAGGACATTCAAAGACATTTGAGGATGTACGAGTGCACGGAGGTACAGAAATAGATACTGGCTACTTTTAAGTTAGTAGGATCAGCGTTGCAGTGGTGGGAGTCCATTACCACCCCGGAGGAGAGAGATTTCCTTTCTATACAGGAGTTCTGGGTGCGGTTCGACCGCAAATATTTTCCATAAGCCGTTCACACTGAAATGAGGAGGAAGTTAATGAACCTCAAGTAGGAGGGGACGACAGTGGCCGAGTATGAGGCCGAATTCACTAATCTCTTGACACATTGTTCCCGATGAGATTCTGACTGAGGAGAAAAAGATTCAGAAGTTCATGGATGGGTTGACTTGGAGGATCCGTCAGCACTTGTTGGGTAATCTCTCGTTGGCCACTTATTCTGAGGTGGTTAGCGCAGCACTGCTTCACTGCCAGGACCACCAGTTTCATATGTCAGAGAGTAAATGGTCAGGAGAGTCCAGCCATCAGTGTAGGACATGGGGAAATGGTGCCAGCGGGGCATAATCTGCTCAGAGTCATCATAGGCAGGGAGATCAGGGTTCCCAGCAAGGGGATTTTAAGAGGTTTAGATCTGGGGGTTTCAGAAATGGTCAGGGAGGTTTTCGTTAGGGTCAGCACGGCCAGCAGGGCCAACAGCAACAACTTCATCAGGGCCAACATGGCTAGGTGAGGAATGGAAATGGCCACCAGGGCCGTGGGCATCAGGGTCAGAGAGGCAGAACCTTTCAGGGGAAATGCTTCATTTGTGGCAAGATTGGCCACAAGCGCCATGAGTGTCCTGATAAGGGCAGGTCCCCACAGTAGCAGCATCATGGTGCTCGACATGAGCCCCAGAGACCTATGTTTTCCGCTGCCCTCCCAGCAGCACCACAGATGCCAGCTTTGCCACCCATCCCAGCAGTCCCAGTCCAATAGGGACAGTTATAGTACGGGCGAGTTTATCAACTCTAGCATGCCGCAGTCCCACAGGATCCACCTGCCATTGAGGGTATGTTCTCTATTCAGGGTACTATGGGGCGTATTTTATTTGATACGGGGGCCACACACTGTTTCATTGCCATGAGATTTGCACGCACTTTGGGGTTGTTAGACACTGTGGAGAGCACGATTACTTGCATAGATTCACCGTTGAGTAGGGGTTCCGTGATTTCCCTTATTTTTAGAGGTGTGGGTATAGGGATAGGGAGATTTACTTTACCCACTGATATGCTAGTATTAGAGATGACTGAGTACGATGCAATTTTTGGTATGGATTGGCTAGTTGCGTACCGAGCCATAATTGATTGTTTCAGTAGGAGTATTATTTTTGCCATTCCCGGGCAGGAAATGTTTTTAGTGGCGATGCCTCACCCCGAGGGAGGATCGTCCACTCACTTGTACTATATAGAGGAGGAGACCTCTAAGGAAGTAGTGATACCACTTGATTCGATTCCAGTCGTTAGGGAGTTCACTAATGTATTTCAGGATATACCTGGATTACCCCCTAGTAGGGAGATAGATTTTGTTGTCAATTTGACACCGAGCACTCGGTCAATTGCCCGCGCACCGTACCTTATGGCTCCAGCGGAGATGAGAGAGCTAAGGGATCAGATTGAGCAGTTATTGGGTCAGGGGTTCATTCGAAGGAGTACTTCGTCGTGGGGTGCCCCTGTGTTGTTCGTAAAGAAGAGGGATAGATCGTTGAGATTATGTGTAGATTACTGGGAGTTGAATAAAGTCACGATACGGAATAAGTATCCGTTGCCCCGAATCGATGACTTATTTGACTAGTTGAGAGGAGCTTGCTTCTTCTCAAAGATTGATTTGTGATCGGGATACCATCAGTTGCGTATCAGGGAACAGGACATCTCGAAGACTGCTTTTTTGACGAGATATGGTTCCTACGAATTTCGGGTTATGCCTTTTGGCTTGACCAACGCTCCAGCCGTGTTTATGGACTTGATGAATAGGGTATTCAGAGATTTCCTAGACCAGTTCGTCATTATCTTTATTGATGACATTCTGGTTTACTCCCAGACAGAAGAGGAGCACGCCGAGCATTTGAGACAGGTTTTGCAGATGCTACGTCAGAACGAGCTATATGCAAAGTACGAGAAATGTGGATTTTGGCTGAAGGAGGTTCCGTTTTTGGGGCATATCATTTCAGATCGGGGGATATCTGTTGATCCGGGGAAGGTATCCGTGGTGAGGGAGTGGGGACAGCCCACGACACTGACTGAGATTCATAGTTTCTTGGGCTTAGCAGGATACTACATGAGGTTTATTCGGGGTTTCTCAAAGATAGCGGGTCCTTTGACACATCTGACTCTCAAAGGTGTGCCATTTATCTGGAGCGATGCGTCTCAGTTGGCATTTGATGAGTTGAAGGACAAATTGACCTTAGCGCCTATGTTAGCATTGCCCAGACCAGGAGTTGAGTATTTATCCTACACCAATGCATCCTTACAAGGACTTGGAGGTGTGCTACAATAGGAGAGTTAGGCCATAACTTATGCTTCCCGTAAGCTTAAGCCTCATGAGAGGAATTACCCCACACACGACTTGGAGTTAGCGGCAGTCGTATTCGCTCTTCGAATTTAGAGATACTATCTCCTGAGGGAGAAATTTTGGTTATTCACAAACCACAAGTCTCTGCAATACCTCTTCACACAGAAGGAGCTGAATATGCGTCAATGTCGGTGTCTTGAGTTTGTGAAGGAATATCAGTTCGATATCCAATATCACCCAGGGAAGGCCAATGTGGTAGCAGCGCGTTGAGTCGCAGGTCAGTAGATGAGGTGGCCGAGGTGTGGAAAGATAAGTGGAAGGAGTTGGGACACCAGGATGTAGTGGCCTGATCGTTCATGTCTGTGATGACTGTTACACCTCAGATTGTTACGAGAGTGATAAAGGCCCAGGTAAATGACTCGTTCTATCAGGAGCAAATAGTTTGATTACTAGCAGAGGGAGCCGAGTCCTATTCTGTTAGTTCAGACGGGGGATTACGCTTCAATGGGAGACTGGTTGTTCCGGAAGGGGAAGAATTGCGACATGAGGTAATGATAGAGTCGCACGGCTCACGGTTCACGGTACACCCTGGCGGGGATAAGATGTACCAAGACATGAGACGACAGTACTGGTAGAGCGGGATAAAGAGAGATATTACCGTGTTCGTTTCTAAAGGCGCCACTTGTCAACTAGTAAAGGTGGATCATCAGAAACCGACAGAACTTCTACAGCCGTTAGAGGTTCCAATGAGGATATTGGAGAGCATATCCATGGACTTTATCACGGGGTTACCTACATCACAGAGGGATCACGACTCCATATGGGTAATTGTGGATAGATTGGCCAAAGTTGCTCATTTTCTACCCGTAAGGACAGATTACACTACGAGATAGTATGCCCAGATTTTCATTGCAGAGATAGTGAGACTTCACGGGGTGCCTCTAAATATCGTGTCTGACCGAGATAAGATATTTATTTCATGATTTTAGGAGAGTTTGCAGGAGGCCATGGGCACGGAGTTGCGATTGAGTACAGTTTATCACCCGCAGATTGATGGGCAAACAGAGCGGACAAATCAGATGTTGGAGGACATGTTGCGTATGTGCATCCTAGATTTTGGAGGTGGTTGGGAGCAGTACCTTCCACTGGTGGAGTTTGCTTATAATAACTCCTACCAGTTCACCATTGACATGGCTCCATTTAAGGCGTTGTATGGTAGACCTTGTCGTTCCCCAGCATGTTGGTTAGAGGTGGGGGATAATAAACTCCTTGGGCCGGAAGTGATTCAGGACAGTTCGACAAGGATAGAGATAATACGGAGCCGTATTCGGGTAGCTCAGGACCGGCAGAAGAGCTATGCTGATGCCAAGAGATTCTTCAGAGAATTCAAGGTGGGGGACCAGGTGTTACTCAGAGTATCTCCTATGAAGGGGATTATGCATTTTGGGAAGAAAGGGAAACTGGCACCAAGATACATGGGTCCATTTTCTATCATCAAGAGGATTGGGCCAATTGCGTATAGACTTGGGTTACCGGAGCACTTGCATAGGATTCATGACGTGTTTCATATTTCCTCGCTAAGGAAATATCTTAGGGACGATTTAGCCCATACTCACATTGCTTTAGAGTACATCGATCTTCAGCCTGATAGTTCTTACGAGGAGGGGCCGATTGCTATTTTGGACCAAAGAGAGCGAAAACTGAGGTAAAAGATAGTACCATTAGTACATGTTCAGTGGCGGCATCATAATGCCGAGGAGTCCACATGGGAGCGGGAGGATGAGATGCGCGAGCGTTATCAAGAGTAATTTTTACCAGGTACTTTTTAGTTCCGAATTTCGGGACGAAATTCTTTTATTAGGGGGGAAGTATGTAATACCCCGTAATTTTACTGATTTTTATTTAAGGGATTAATTGAATGAAATGAAAATTAATTGAGAATTAATACGGACATAAATACTAGCGAGAGGTGAGTTAGTATTTGGTTATGATGTTAAAATTGAATATTTCATGAGTATTGAAAATATTAAAGTTGTCGTGAGGCTGAAATACGACAATTTGGAAAATTAAGTTGGGACGCGCGTTTCAGTCGCGTCAGGAATGAATTTAATTAGATTAAAAAGTGAATTATATTTTTATCAACTGAATGGTCATTTTGAGTGCGCCAACGTGTCCGGAAGGGTCGAAATAGTCAGAAAACACTAGTCGGGGGTTTAGTTTGAGTTCCGGGACATTTTTAGGCCAAACTGGCAACCTAGAAGGGTATTTTGATAATTGTAAAAATTAAGGAATTAAAACCCACGAATTTTAGAGGTTATTTTTATATTTTTAAAGAGGCCACTAAGGCCATTACAAACCAAAAAGCATTAGAAGTGGGCTACGGGAGTTAGAGAGGAGTTACCATAGGGTTCCAAACCAAAAACACTCAACACCATCAAATTGGAAAGGATTTGTGACCGAAAAAAGGAGAGAATCAACCTCGAAACATCGACAACACATTTGAAGAACAAATCTGAGGCAAGTGATTTGATATTTTTAAGTGCATTGAATATTTCTTCCATGTTTAGTGTAGGAACTGTTTTGTCTTGAAAGTTTTGAGGAAAACATAATGAAATCGTTGTAGAAAATCTAAAATTGGGTTAGAAATTGCATGTAGAATGGTTATGGACGAATTTGGTATTTGAAGACTTAACTTTGATGATTTGAAAACGGATTTATGATGAGTAATTTGGTATAATAAAATTATGGGTTCATGTTCATAGGGTTTGGGGTAATATTTGGGGATTAATAATAATTACATGTTGATTAGGAGGATTTGACCCCAAAAATATGTTAAGAAATGACCTAAGAGGATTTAGTGAAGTTTAAGAACATTAAAATGCTATTGGGATGATCTTAGGATGAATTTAGAGAAGAGAAAAATTGAGAAAAACGAATGGGGAATTTTCTGGGCGTGTTCTGCCATCTCGTTAGAAGACCTGCCCAAGTCATTCGAACGACCTCGTTCGAACGAGACTACTAACGAGATGAGACTACCCCTTCTAATGAGTTGGTAGTTCGTTCGAAGCCATTCGTTCGAACGACCTCGTTCGAACACGATTTCTAACGAGTTGACAGAATGGCCTTTTAGGCCTGATTTTATTTCGAACCTCCAGAAGACTTATATAATTGAGTGTAATCCTTCCCTTATTGATTTGTGGATATAGTTGTGTGACTGGAAGTACGTCGGGGATTAAAACTAAGAGTTTTGCAGTAAACCGAATGATGTTTATGGGTTAGGATATAAGTATCTAAAACTTCGACGTGAGGAGAGTTGATAACTTAAATGTATATCAATCGGGGACTTGTAAACGTGAAACATTAAATGACGGTATAAGAATGAGAAATATACCTCTATTAATATTATGGGATACCTAAGATGTATGAATACTTGGTATATGTAGTTATTTGTGTATAACATACCTACCATACTGGCTATCACGGGAGGTCGGCGTTCGATCAGGGCCATCTGTTCTTGGTGTGCCTACGGGGGGGGGGGGGGATTTAGATTGGTACCTCGAGGACATAGATCAAAAAAGGACTTATTGAGAAGTTAATAAGTCTTCTGATCATGGGAGCATAGGCATGTGCGTGACCCATGTGATGTGAACTATATTCGCCTCCATTATATGTGATTGTTATATATTGGAAACGATTCCTGAGTGATTCGGAATATGTGGTCCTTATGTACGTGATGTACCGGGATTAGATAGCAGAGTATGTGTGCACCGCAGCTTAGTCTCGGGGTGCCAGTATTATATATTTATGATGAGAATAATATACTGCTAATTTAAAATGAACTGTCATGAATAAATGTAAGTGTGGATAATAGTAACATTTTAGTAGAGTTAAAAATGGAAAATCTCTAGTGATTAGCATGACTAATATGGGAACGAAGAAGGAAAGTAAAACTCTCTCTTTAACTTAATATGTCAGGACTTAAATCGTGAATCGTATAGAAATGTTAGATTACGTAGTGGACTAGTTAGATATGAGAATAACTAAAACGGGTACGGGTACGATAGGAGTGCACAATTAGTTGAGAGGTGAGGAACTCATGTGAGTGCACGCACTACCATGTACTTTATATTCACTGTTTAATTATATTAAACACTTGCTGTATTTTAAACTATTTTTCACAATAGGGCTCTGACCCGTTTTCTTTCAAATCTATTTTTGTAAAAACCTTTTTAGGTGCCCATCCACAAGGACACCAAGCATAGGAGTTCTATTCCCGCGACGTGATGTAGCTGCTGTGGAAGTTACCGGACTTCGATAGTAGACGCCTCCATTTTCTATTTTGACTCTACTTTAGACTTATTCGTTTGTAGGTCATGTTGCCCCTTTCCTTTCAGAGACATCTTATTTACTCAGTTTTTATCTTATATTTTGGGTTGTAATTAAATTAAGGATTCAGGCTTGTATTCGTTCATTTCAGTATTTGGATTGTTGTGAGGTGTATTCCTCCAGATTTAGTTATTACATCGTTACTTATTGACAACTATGATGTGGTTGTGGTATCAGTATTTCATAATTTAAATGGATTGTATGTTAAATGGATTTAATTAAAATTGACAACTCACTTTTTAAATATTAGGTGGCTAGTAATTATAAAAATGTTTTCGACAGTGATGCTATGAACTGAACCAACTTGGCATTTTGTATTAATTTGAATAAAGGAGTAGCTACCCGGTATTTAATTAGTCGGGATGTCACAGTTTGTAGCTCTATATGCTTGGGTTTCGGATATGTTTCCCAATAGTCCCTCACGTCATTTGATTTAAATGGAAATCGCATGCTAAATAAGTGATATGTTAATTAAATAATACTGGACTAGCAATATTTTGTAGGTTGTCTCATTGCACTTCGCACATAAATCTCGAGTCAGACCGGGTTGACCATGGGTAAAGCATAAATCAAAGTCGGGGCATTACAAATGGTATCAGAACTCTAGGTTCAAGGTTCCTTCCGGGAGTGACGTATTGAGGCCGGTAGTGGATCTTTTGATGTCATTGTTAGTTTGGGATGGTCATGTAAGATTGGTGATGGTTTCAGTTCGTGTTCTCTACGGTGGAGTCAATGATATTAGCACGATGGGTAATTCGTTACCAAGCGCATGTTTCCAAGTTAGTTGTCATTAATTACTTATGCACTTCTGATTTAGAGATGTTAGAAATTTGCGAGTGTCTATGCGAGCCGATAGTGGTGACACCACGATTTTTAGTGTGAGGTGCTTGTATGTCAACCCTTGATGATGTGAGATGTCTATTAAGATTCTAATAAAGCTAAATAATGCCCATTGAGTTAGGAACATGAATTTTGTGAAGTCATCCATGGAGGTTAGGTGACTAGAGTATCATGCCTAAGCGGTGTTGATTTGTGATAAAGATACATTAAGTTCCTGGGTGCGGTGCTTACGGTTAGCGGATGCTTATAATGTGATTAGGTGAATTTGATCCTTGTTGTAATGTCGTGTCGTAAGTAATTGATACTTTGATAGGCATGTACAACCGTGTTGGTCATCACTTGAGGATATATACTCGGCTGTAGTTGATAGGATACTATCATTATAAGTAAGTGCCTTGGTAACTGTCGATTGGAAGTTGTATCTCACAAGATATGATGAGAGTTACTAGCCACTGGTAGCAAGTATATTATGAATTTAACAATGATGGTTGAAATGATGTAGGAGTGAACCCTAGATAGTCTTCCGTGATAGGGTTTAGAGAATATGATGCAACTTTGAGAAATAGAATCCCTAGTGATGTCGGTGATGTAGACCTAGAGTCTTATAAGTTGTATAAGATGTGCTATATCTTTCCAAAATCTGTTGGAACACGAGGCCCCCAATTTTTAAAATACGATTTTTAAATTTAAATATTAATTTCCTTAAAGTGTGGAATATGATGGTTCAACACAACATACACAAATTTCAAATTCTAATTTCTTCACAAATTAAAACTAAACCAACCAAATTTTAATTTTCTCAAAAATTAAAATTGCTCTTAAAAATAAATTTGTGAATTTTTACTTTAAGCCCAAAATAAATTTAACACAAGTCCTAAAATTTGCCTACACAAATTTATTCAATTTTTGCAATATAGGCCAAATAAACAATTAATGACTTGAATTAAATTAATCTAAACCTCACCCAAATTAAATTTAACACCAAATTAAACTAGTGTGATATTTAATCCAATTTTTACTTGAATTACCTAAGCATGCATTCTAAGGTGATTATGCAAGATAAAGAGAAATAAGTCACACTACGTCGCGATGTACGAGAAAAACCCAAAACGGGAAAAACCTCGGACGGGCCGTAGCCTTAAGTCCACTAAGTACGGAATTTTACAAGTATAAGACATATGACTTACACAACTCGACTCGACTCCTTCAAGTCTTGTACCAAATAGCCGATAATTCCAGACTCCACCGGAACCTTGGACTCCTCCAATGTAGCTTTTAGAACCCGTCAACCACACATGGTACCTTTCAACGTATGATAACGCCGCAGTAAGAACAAGACTTATTCTTTTATGGGAAATAGAAGCAAACCCAAACTTCTCCTTCTTTGTGGTAGAGATGAACCAAAGGTGCCAAAACAAACTCCAAGCAATAGATATATATGTAGAGATACTTGGATAAACAAATGAAACTATGGGTGTAACAACATGTGTTTTATAGGAATTTACTTTAAGTTTTAACACATGAAAACATGGACTTTTGGTTGGAAGAATTTTCTCACAAAAGCTCTAAAAGTGTGTTCAAAAGTCTTGGAAAAAATCTGGTCTCGAAATGGTTAAATTCTGTCAAAAGAAAGTGGGGACAAAGTAGTGAAAAAATAAAAAAAACTGTTCCTGCCAAAAATCTCGTTCGAACGACAATTCTAGGTCGTTCGAATCGACAATGTTCGAACGAGATTTCTGGTTAAAAATAGTTACAAATCTCGTTGGTAAAGTTCGTTCGAACGAACTCGTTAGAATGAGACTTCTAATAACAAACTAGTGTAGAATTGGGAAACTCATTGGCAAAACTCGTTCGAACAACATTCTCGTTCGAATGACAATTTCGAACGAATGTTAGAATAGTGAAATTTCATTTTAAGCCCAAAAACTTTTTATTCAAAGTTCTAAAATAACTTTCTGAAAATAAAGTTCATTTTAAATAAAATTACACCCAAGAAAAATATTCCAAGTCTCTACAAATATATATATATATATATTATACCTTTGGAGACCTTGGAAATAATTTGTTGTTGACGTAGAAACATGACACTTTGATATCTTCACTTTGAAATACTGGCCGCTATGTCTTCAACTCAAATGAGTCATAGGCTTGGAAGAATATAACATGAACATCTAACCTATAACTCAAATGTTTTTGTTCGGAATTGAGCCAACATTACATAAGACTCAATTGAAAATTTGTGTCCTTACAAATCTCCCCCTTTGGCAATTCCGAGACAAAAACTAAAGAAAAATCCTAAAGGGCCGTCAAGCTCAACTAGACTAAAAAACATCCCACCCAAAATAAAAAAAATACAAGCTTGACTCAAAACTCAAGGATGGATATCTTTGTTGATATAAAGATGCCGCTAAAAATCCTGCTCCTGCACACTTAAGCAAAACATTAAACCCATAGGGAATATCAAAATATTAAATGCAATTAAAATAATTACTCCCCCTAAATTAATTCTCCCCTTTATCAAATAAATGACCTACTTAAAAAGACGTCTCCCCTAAGTTAAATCTCCCAAACTAAGATGCGATTACAATAGGATTATATACCATTTCTCCCCCTTTTTGTTCAGGAATAGACAAAGGTGATAGAATTAATGAAATACTCATTTCTCCCACAATTTAACTAAGTACGATTTCTCTCCCTAAAAACTACATAAGGGATAAAAATATGTGAAAACAAGTAGATATGTTGATGCATAAAGTGATAGGATCATTAAGGCATATGGGCAACAAAAATTTAAGTAATCCATACAAATATTAATGGATACCAACTATGATGCGACAAAATGATACCAATTTGAAAAATAAGATATTAAGCATGTGATATAAAACAAAATTTTGCAACAAGATAGATCCCAATTATGAATTAAAGCATAGGTGGACTAGCTAAAATGGCAAAGACTCAAAATAAAAAAATACCATATATATGAATACACAATCGATACAAAATATGCCCAAGCATACATATATAAATACAAACGCACAAATGACACAAAATTAAAATAACATTGATTTTCCATACTCTTATGGCATAAATGTGTCATATGGAAACGAAAGTGAAGGGGTGTGAACTAGATACAAATGAATTTAAAACCCAATCACTTAAAAATGTTCATGGAGTTCTCATTTGATTGCAAAACTTTATCAACTTAAAATTTAGCCTTATGTGACAAGATAAAGTGAACTCATGAACAAACAAACACAATGCATACAAGCCTAGCATGTTGATGATTTTTCAAACCAATAGAGTCATGACAATGAAAGCGCAACTAGGATAAACGTACATTGTGAAAAACCGTTGATATACCATCCAAACTTCCTCAAAATATGAATATAATATTTTTGAATGAATGTATCAAACTAAACAAAATAGGCCTTGGAATCTATTTTTCTTTTAATGCCATATTTTTCTTTTCGGCCTTTGGACCACGTATTTCTTTTAGGTCCATTCCAAACGATGGCTTACTGGCAAAGGATAATATTTCCTTTTGGAGCCCTTCCCCGTGAAGTTAAAATTTAAAAAGAGCTTGTGCATGTGTGTGAAAAAGCATATAAAAGCGAATCCATTAAGGAAGTTAAACTTAAACTACTCCATGTAACCATGACAAAGAACATCTTAAGGATTGAAAATTTTAACCAAAAGTTCTAGCCACATGGAAGCGGTATAAATTTAGGATTAAAACACAAGAATATGCCACCCAAAGAATGTGTAAAACCAAAATACACATAAACAAAAATCTTTTTGAGTTTTTCAATTTTTCCAAACAAACAAAAATTAACTCAAAAGACAAACAAAAACAAACAAAAAATCTTTTTATATTTTTCAATTTAATCTAAATAAAATTAAATACAAAAGATAAACAAGTCATAATTTCTACCATGAGATATGTGATAAGGCAATGACTAAACATGCATACAACTAGCAAACATATATGATATAAAGCACAAAAGACTAGAGTATGCAAGCAACTAACACATTCAACCTTTAGATTTAGCAAGGGAGATGTCATGTGAAAGTAAGTGAGAATAAAAAATCTTGTATTGTAAAGCTACCAAGTCAGATCTCCTAACCCAAACTAATGAAGAGTGACTATCTCGGGATTTAGGAATCTTGGCTACCTTGGTTGCCTTACGTTTGAATTTCATAGAAATTCTTTTAAAATCAAAACAAAACTTCCTAAGATGACCTTTTTGACCACAATGTGAACAAGTAAAGACAATTCGAAAAGTGGTACCTAAGGATTGACCTCTCGAAGTTTTCTTAGGTGATTCTCTTAAAACATTGGTTTTAGCTTTATGAGTAGACTCATTATAAGTATCGAAGCCCAAACCACACGTGTCATTTTTAACTTGGACGGTTCTTAAAATTTTATCTAATTTAGCGGACCTACATTCCAAATCAAATTTGACTTTACTAGAGTCTTTTAATTTATCTTCTAATTCTACAATTTTATACTCTAATAAAACATTTCTCTCTTCGAATACGAGAAGCTCATTTTTCATTGATTCCATTAAACCCTTAAGGCTATCTCTTTCGCCTTATATATATTCAAGCTTCTCCCGAAGATCTCTCTCACGCGTCCTAAGGTCATCAACCAATGCACTTTCATCAACGACCTCAGCATGCTCTCTTAAACTAGCTTCTAACTTCAAATTTGATCTTTTTAATTTAATAAATTCTTCATATAACTCTCTAAATGCAAATTAAAGTTCACTCTAGTCAACCTCCTCATTACTTTCATTCTCTCTCTCTTCTCCACTCTCACTACCATCATCTTTTTTAGCTTCACAAACAAAGGCCTTGGAAGTGTCATGTTTTAAGATGTCATCGTTGGACAATATCTCACACTCATTAACATGACTAGCCATGAACGTAGTAAAGTTGCGCTCAATGGGGAATTGGGTCCCTCTTCCTTATCACTATCACTAAGGGTTGCATTGAATGAAATTGGTTGGTTACCCTCTCTCCTTAGTGTAGTGGGGCACTTAAAAGCCTTGCGACTGTACCCTTCACAACCATAACATCTATTCGACTCATCCCTATTAAGATCTTCATTATGCTTTTTAGGAAATTTTTCAGCTTTGTCATACTTTGATTTATCAAATTTCGTAAAATCCTTTTTAATATTATCTTTATTAAATTTAAGAAATTTTCTAAATTTTCTAGTGAACATATCCATCTCATCAAAATCGATGTCACTCTCATCATCCGAAACTACCTTTACCTCCTTTTGGGCTTTCAAAGTGACGCCCTTATCAATTTTCTTTTCATTTTTGGAGTGAAACATGTCTAGTTCACAGGTTTCTAAAATTGGTAAAGAATTTAACACGGTCACTTTAGGGATAAACCTATCGGGTAAAGACTTTAAATTTTCTTTACCACTTGGTCGTCGGATATTTTCTCTCACAAATTAAATGATGAATTAACTATATCGGAAAGTCTAGCATAAAATTCATCAAAGGTTTCATTTTCAAGCATTTTGATGGTTTCAAATTGAGTGGTGAGGTTTTGGAGTTTTGATGCCTTAATGACACTAGTTCCCTCGTGTGTGAGTTGTAATATATCCCAAGCTTCCTTAGCGGTTTCACACATCATGATACGTCGAAATTCATCCCGTGTGACCTCACTAAATAAAATATTTAATCCTCAGAAATTAAATATAGCAAGTTTAAATTCATTCTCACTCCATCTATATACGGGTTTGGGGACACGTTCATTTTCTATCAAACAGGTGGGTGGGGACCATCCGTTAACTACGAACAATGAAACCCTCTCGTCTATGGACTTTAGTGCCGAACGCATACGGGCTTTCCAATATGCGTAATTGGAACCATCGAAAACACGAAATTTTGAAAATGGGGAAAATTCTATTTTTAATAACAAAATTCTAAAAGGATCTTAACGCAATAAATTAGCATTCCGGCTCTGATACCACTTGTTAGAACACGAGGCCCCCAATTTTTAAAATACGCTTTTAAATTTAAATATGAATTTCCTTAAAGTGCAGAATATGATGGTTCAACATAACACACACAAACTTCAAATTTTAATTTCTTTACAAATTAAAACTAAACTAACCAAATTTTAATTTTCTCAAAAATTAAAATGCTCTTAAAAATAAATATGTGAATTTTTACTTTAAGCCTAAAATAAATTTAACACAAGTTCTAAAATTTGCTTACACAAATTTATTCAATTTTTGCAATATAAGCCAAACTAAATTTTACCAAATAAACAATTAATAACTTGAATTAAATTAATCTAAACCTCACCCAAATTAATTTTAACACCAAATTAAACTAGTGTGATATTTAATCCAATTTTATCATGAATTACCTAAGCATGCATTCTAAGGTGATTATGCAAGATAAAGAGAAATAAGTCACACTAAGTCGAGATGTATGAGGAAAATCCAAAATGAGAAAAACCTCGGACGACCCCTAGCCTTAAGTCCACTAAGTAGAAAATTTTACAAGTAAAAGATAGATGACTTACACAACTCGACTCGACTCCTTTAAGTCTTGTACCAACCTCTGCTTAGCCGATAATCTCGGACTTTACCGAAACCTTGGACTATTCTAATTTAGCTTTTGGAACCCGTCAACCACACACGGTGCCTTTCACCGTATGAGAACGCCGCATCAAAAACAAAACTTCTTATTTTATGGAAAATAAAAGCAAACCCAAACTTCTCCTTCTTTGTGGTAGAGATGAACCAAAGGTGCCAAAACAAACTCCAAGCAATAGATATATATGTAGAGATACTTGGATAAACAAATGAAATATGGGTGTAACAACATGTGTTTTATAGGAATTTACTTTAAGTTTTAACACATGAAAACATGGACTTTTGGTTTGAAGAATTTTCTCACAAAAGCTCTCAAAGTGTGTTCAAAAGTCTTGGAAAAAATCTGGTCCCGAAATGGTTAAATTCTGTCAAAAGAAAGTGGGGACAAAGTAGTGGAAAAATGCCAAAAACTGTTCCCGTGAGAAATCTCGTTCGAACAACAATTCTAGGTCGTTCGAATCGACAATGTTCGAACGAGATTTCTGGTTAAAAATAGTTACAAATCTCGTTGGTAAAGTTTGTTTGAGCGAACTCGTTAGAATGAGACTTCGAATAACAAACCAGTGTAGAATTGGGAAACTCATTAGCAAAACTCGTTCGAACGACATTATCGTTCGAATGACAATTTCGAACGAATGTTAGAATAGTGAAATTTCATTTTAAGCCCAAAAACTTTTTATTCAAAGTTCTAAAATAACTTTCTGAAAATAAAATTCGTTTTAAATAAAATTACACCCAAGAAAAATATTCCAAGTCTCTCTCTCTCTCTCTCTCTCTCTCTCTATATATATATATATATATATATATATATATATATATATATATATATATATATATATATATAGCCTTTATACCTTTGGAGACCTTGGAAATAGTTTATTGTTGACGTAGAAACATGGCACTTTGATATCTTCACTTTGAAATACTGGCCGCTATGTCTTCAACTCAAATAAGTCATAGGTTTGGAAGAATATAACAGGAACATATAACCTATAACTCAAATGTTTTTGCCCGGAATTGAGCCAACACTACATAAGACTCAATTGGAAATTTATGTCCTTACAAAATCCTTATAGCGCCAGTCTCTGGTTTGATGCGTGGTTTTGGTAGGCCTGGAAATTCATGTTGGCGGGTCAGGTTCGGGTCGGATTAAGAACCATGTAGTCTGATAAACCCCTAAACCCGAACACGACCCGTTTATTAAACGGGTTACACGACACGACCCGAACATGGACTGTTTAACAAATGGGTTACACGACATGGCCCGCATAACCCGTTTAATAAACAGGTCGTGTTCGACTCGAAAACCTGACACGACCCGCTAACCAGTTTAATAAATAGGTCGTGTTAAACTCGAAAACATGACACGATACGCATAACCCGTTTAATAAACAGGTCGTGTTTAATTAGAAAACGTGACACGACTCGCATAATCCAACTAATAAACAGGTTATTTTTCATCCCGTTAACACAATAGTAATAACATGTTATAAAAAATGAACGGTTTAAAACTAATCATGTCTAAACGGGTTTAACATGTTTTGACACGAATATGACCCAAAATTAACCAGAAAAAAAATGGGTTAATTGTGGGTCAATTGCGGGTTAGCGGGTTGACCCGAAACACGACCTATTTAATAAATGGGTTATGCGGGTTTGACCCGATTTTGACCGGAACCTGTTTTGGCAGGACCTGACCCACAAAATCATGTCGAGTTCGAGTCGGGTTTTCGGGTCGTGTCAAAATTTTCCAGGTCTAGGTTTAGGGCATCATCCGTTTAGAAGGAGGTTTTCGGGTCCTTATTAGATCTCGATAAGAGAGTCGTAGGTTAGACTTATGTCAGAGTTTCAGTCAAAGGGGAAATGAGATTTTTATCTATATGCCATTGCCCATCCTAGAGGCTAAAGTGATGATGAAATGAGAGGCGATTTTAATGTGGTTGTGATTTTAAGGAGTCCTTGGATTGTCCTTGGGACGTATTGCACGTGGCATCCTTGGGAATGGGAGTCGATTTGATGAGATGCGTTGAGGTGTTCAATAATTATAGTTCGCCATGTGTAGAGGCTTATAGGCTAGTGAGAAGAGTGCACGTGCGTTCAAATAGAGATATTATTTAATTAAACACAGTTTTTATCAATTAAGTCCTAAACATGCATCTATATGTGATTGAATAAGATGATAACACATGCAAGAACATTCAAACACATACATGTGAGGAAAAATCCCCCAAAGGGGAAAAACCTTTTATTTTCACTATAATATTATAAGGAACGGTTACACGGATTACAGTAAAAATACAGAGACACAGAAATACCCGCGGGCATCGGTTCTGTAGTCGACGGCTGGAACTTTCCCTTTCCAGGAGGGCAGCAATGAAGAAGAAGGATAGTCTTCTCCACAAGGGTATGAACAAACACGAGGTTGTGTTCTTGGGTTGCAAAAGGATTCACAAAGGCTTGGCAAAGTTGTGTGAATCAAAACATGAGTCTTGGGACTCAAAAAGGTGAAGACTTGAGGTATTTGGACTCTCAAATTCGTCTATCTAAGTCTTACAAAATAGCTCCCCCATAGTTGGTATTTATAGGAAAACAGATGAAGAGTTCCACGAATTAAAAACACTGCCAGCGTACAGGGACCCTGAATCGATTCGGGTACCCTGCGAACTGGTTCGGCCCCTCGGTTCGGGGACAACCGCTAGTCAAGGAGCTTTAAACACTTAGAAAAATTCCAAGTATTTTTCTTGTACTTATCTCCATTTTCAATGGGCCATAACTTGATCACCGTATCTCGGATTGAGGTGCCGTTTCTTCCAGTATCTTTGTTGCGGTAAGCTCTTCAACTTTCTAGTTGACCAGTCCTCCGGACGGTGGCTATAAAATTACCAAATTGCCCTTGAACTTCCCTATCAGGCATTGTTTCACTGTTTTGACTTCTCTTGCGTACCACTTGCATTACGAGCCTAAAATCATGGAACGTGAAGTCGTTGAGGCAGGTGAGGGACAAATGATGGAGATAATGAGTACTTAATTCTCGAAATTCGGATTGAGGCCGTCGTGTGAGATCGTGTAGAGACGTGCCAAATGTAGCGGCATACGACATATACAAATGAAACATTTCGGACATGATAAAATTATCCTTACAAATCTCCTCCTATGTCTATGCCAGTACATACATAAAAAATCCGAATTATCAAATAACAAAATTGCCTATACAAATCTACCCTTCCATGAACCCCAAACTGGAAAGATAAAAAGGAATAAGTCTTCATTGTTTGTTCTTCAAATCTTCAATACATTCAAAGCTTTTCTCATCAGGGTGTGCAATTCAGTGATCATTAATGTAGTACCTACACACATGAGAAAAAGTAAATACCAAGTGACATATCTAGCTTGAAATGAGATAATCATAGATACCGATTTACGATGAAAGCATATGACAAATCCCAACTCTTAAAAACTCCCCCATAATATGATAATTCTTTCTCCCCCTTTTTATTATGTCCCCAAATAGACAGATATGAGAAGTAGAAATAGATGCACATGGAGAATGTCACAAGGAAATAAACTTGCTATTTTTGAATTTTTAATTTTTTTTCACATAACAGATATAAACAAAGAAACACACCATGAACTAGCTCAAAACAACGAATTCGATGATTGCGTAAATGAATGGGTGTGAACAAATCCGATAGGAAAAACAATGCATACAAACATGACATATGTGCACGATGAATATCGAATACTCCTAACGAATGAACTCAAAGTCTTCCTTTGGTGTAAAAAAATGGTAATATGAGACATTGACTCAATCAAATCAACAAATCAAAGCTCAAAGTGATTTCCACACCAATAACGTCCAAAACTATTTCATGCTTTTTCAAGACTTTCATGGAAGTGCAAACCCATTTATATTCTCCAACCAAACTCCCTCAGATTTATCTTTTGAAAAGAGGCTTTCTAAATTGTCAAACTTTGGAGAATTAATGGTGAAACCTAATGGCCCATATTTGGCATGGATTGCTTTTTATTGCCTTTAAATTATTTTGGACTCTTTTAACCTCTATGGACCCCGGATAATAAAATTCCTCAATTTTGTAGGTCCTTTTTAACGGTGGCTTAAAATTGCAAAGGCTAAATGAACCTTTCGCAGCCCTTCCCCATTTAAAAAAAAACACACAGTCTCACCAAAGCGGTTTTTATATGCATTCCAATCTTGTCAAGTTTTATCGCATATGATTAGTTGTATAGACAGAATTGAGATGGAAACACTCAAGCCAATATGTGATAAACAAGTACAATAATCAAATAAAGCCATGCATGTGTGCAATAAAGGAGATAGGAGTCAAACATGTAGAATGATATCACTAATCACATCTCAAAGACTCCAAACAATGTAAAGCACAGGGATGAGATGATGTAGCGTCTCAAATCTCTATCAAATAGTCACATGGATAAATGGAATGAAATTGTGACTCGGCTATCTTAAATGCTCATCCATAAAAGGTGCAAATAAAATACAAAAATCTTTTTGTGCTTTTCTAAAATTTTTGTAAAAATAAAATCTTTTTGGATTTTTCAATTTTTTTTTATAAAAATAAAAATCTGTACAACAAAGCAATGATACATATAACACAAACTAGCAATAAGAAGCATATGATGTGAGCAAGAGATGAAATCCTATCCTAGACACAGACCAACCCCTCAGTCAACTGTGCAAATCCCTAAAGACTTCCTAAGACTCTCAAGTCTAAGGGCATCTATAGGTTTCGTGAAAATATCGGCTAACTGACGATCGATGGGTACGAAACTCAGGGATACGACTTTCTCCTCAACTAACTGACGTATAAAGTGATCGCGTATCCTGGTATACTTTGTGAGCGAATGCTGGACTGGATTATGGGATATGTGTATCGCGCTCATGTTATCACAGGAAATAGTCATGGTGTCCTGTGAAATCCAGTAATCCTCCGGCATCTGCTTCATCCACAAGAGTTGGGTGCAACAACTCCTGGCGGCGATGTGCTCAGCCTCCGCAGTGGACAAAGAGATGGAGTT
Source organism: Sambucus nigra (assembly GCA_949130495.1). Taxonomy (NCBI): domain Eukaryota; kingdom Viridiplantae; phylum Streptophyta; class Magnoliopsida; order Dipsacales; family Adoxaceae; genus Sambucus; species Sambucus nigra. Next base: position 595,155,723 of record OX422208.1, read on the forward strand.
TTGCTTTTTCCTCAACCAGGAAATAAGAGTAGAACCAAAATAGAAACACCCACCAGAGGTGCTCCTATAACCATCTACATCCCCGGCCCAATCGGCATCCGAATAGGTGGACAAATGGTCATTGGTATCAAAGGAATACCAAATACCATATGAGAGAGTCCCACTTACGTATTTGATAATACATTTTAGAGCGAGTAATTATGACTCTTTCGGGGACGCCTGATATATCGCACAGACTTCAACAGTAAAGGCTATGTCGAGACGAATTGCAGTCAAATAGAGAAGAATACCGATAATACTCCGATACAAGGTTTGCTCTATGTCCTTACCTTAAGTGTCCTTAATAAGCTTGATAGAAGTAATAATAGGTGTACGTGCATGCTTAGCGGAGTCTAAAACAAATTTCTTCACTAGGTCTCTAGCATACTTGGATTGGGAGATGAACATCCCATCCTCTAGCTGACGAACCTGGAGACCAAGGAAGAAATTAAGCTCACCTACCATGCTCATCTCAAACTCACTTTTTATCTCCTCCTCAAAGTGGTGAGCATGCTGGGAGCACGTGGATCCAAAGACTATGTCGTCCACATAGACCTGGGCAACTAAAATAGCACCGCCATCTCTCCTGACGAACAACGTCATATCAACTCCCCCTTTATTGAAGCCACGGGCTAAGAGATAGGAAGTAATCCTTTCGTACTAAGCACGGGGTGCTTGCTTCAAACCATACAAGGATTTCCTCATATAATAGACGTACTTCGGGTGCTTGGGGTCTTCAAACCCTTTTGGTTGTTCCACGTAAACCTCCTCCTGTAGAATGTCATTCAGGAAGGCACTCTTGACATCCATCTGATATAACTTAAAACGCAAATGACATGCGATGACGAGTAGTAAGCGGACAGACTCAAGCCTCGCAAGAGGAGAAAATGTCTCCCCAAAGTTTACACCCTCTATCTGTGTGTAGCCTTGAGCGACCAACCTAGCCTTGTTTCTGATTATGGTGCCATTTTCATCCATTTTATTCTTAAAATTCCACCTGGTACCTATCATATTAGTCTCACTAGGTCGGGGGAATAGTTCCCAGACATTGTTCTTTTTAAACTGAAGCAAATCATCCTGCATAGAAGATATCCAGTGTTCATCCTTGAGTGCTTCTTTGTGATTCTTGAGCTCGACTTTGGACGTGTAGCAAAAATGGCTAACAACGATATCGAGCTGAGCACGAGTCTTGACCCCTAGAGTGGGATCGCCTACAATGGAGGCTGGGTCATGACTCTTGCGAACCCAAGCAGGAGTGTCCCCTAACACAGGAGTAGGGTCCACAGAGTGTGGGTGAGGGACAAGTAAATCACTGCCAGAAAAGTCCTCATCCTCACGCTGAAGGTTAGGATCAATAACTGTCGGAGGTTCGTCATCTTGCACGGTGACGTTTATTGATTCCATAACCTTAGAGCTCTTCAGGTTAAAAACCCGTTATGCTCTACTATTTGATGAATATCCTAGCAATATTCCCTCGTCGCTCCGGGAGTCAAACTTTTCTAATTTCTCTCGATCCCTTAGGATGTAGCATTTAATCCCCAAAACACGAAAATATGCAAGGTTGGTTTTTTTGCCGGTACACAATTAATAAGGCGTCTTAAGTGTGTGTGGATGCAAGTAAACCCTATTCACCGTGTGGCATGCAGTAGACACTGCCTCTGCCCAAAATCTCCTAGACACACTACGACCTAGAAGCATAGATCTAGCTATTTCTTGGATCGTCCTACTCTTTCTCTCAACAATCCCGTTTTACTGAGGAGCCTTCGCAACAAAAAAACTCATATTTGATCCCAAGGCTATCACAGTAAAGATCTACCTTTGCTTCCTTAAATTATGTGCCGTTATCACTACGGATCCTATTAATAGTAACTCCGTGTTGATTTTGTAGGACACGACACTTGGTCGTAAAAAAATCTACAGCATCAGATTTCTCCCTCAGAAAACCTACAATTGAATATCTGGAGAAATCGTCTACCATCACGAGGATATACCTCTTACCACCCAAAATCTTAGTACGAGTAGGACCCATAAGATCCATGTGAATTATCTCAAGTACTCGGGAGGTGGTAATGGAATGAAACTTCCTATGGGGGCTCCAAATTTTCTTTCCCAACTGATAGGGTCCACAAACCGTGGAAGTTGACTTTCCAAGAGGTAGTAAGACACGTACTAGGTCCTTTTTGGCCAAACGAGTCAAATCTCTAACGTTCATGTGACCTAGACATTGGTGCCACAAATCCATAGGAGTGATTGTGGCGCTGTTGCAGATAAGTAAGGAAGAGGGCACAGTCCCATAGCAATTATCCTCGGTCCTCACCCCTTGTACTAAAAGTTTACCGGCTTGATTGTAGACATTACACGCGTCTCGATCAAATTTTACTGCAAAGTTAGCGTTGCACAGATGGCTAATGCTGAGAAGGTTTGCTTTCAAACCTTTGACGTACAAAATATTATCTAGCTTAGGAAATCCTGGTAACTCTATAGTACCACTTCCTACAATACTAGACTTGCTCCCATCTCCAAAGGTGACTCTACCCTCCTGATAATCCTCAAGAGAGGTAAAAAATGAGGCATCACCTGTCATATGTCTGGAGCACACACTATCAAAATACCACTGTGAGGTATTATGTGCTTTGAGAGCGACATGAACAACAAAGGCCTTTTTATCTTTCTTAGGTACCCAAGAAGTCGTGACCTTTTGTTTACCTTTGTTGTTGTTGGTTTTAGCCGAAATGTGAGAAGTATTCACTAACGGCAAAGCCATCCGTCGAAATTCCACCATCAAACTCTGTGATGTGGCAGCTAAAAACTCAACTTGCTCTCTTAGACTGGTAAAATCATCAGTATGCTGTGGTGGAGCAGTAGTACGTCGTGTCCTACCCATACTATAGCAAAACTCCCCGAGGTGGCCTTTTCTTTTGCAATATGTACAAAAGAACACAGTCAAAGGCGGACCTTGGTTTTCTTTTCTTGGTCTAACTCTCCGTCGAGGATTTTGACGATGGACATAAGGAGTCGTAGTAAACTCAGGAACTGGTCCAGGTGCAATTTGGGACGTGGAAACACCATCATAACCTATTCCTTGCCTATCACCAAAACCTAAAGTAGGGCCGAGGAGCATCTTTCCCATCTTCCCATCTGTCCTCAATTTGTACCTTGACTTCCCGTGCTCTCTCCAGATCATGAGTAAGCTGGGCTATAAGGGGTTAAAGTTTCTTCCGAGTCTCCACGAAGGAATGGATCTCACTCGTAAGACTAGCCACTTGTTCAGTCATGTCCCCTCTCTCTATCTCAAAGCAACCCTCTCTCTCTCTCTCTCTCTCTCTCTAAACAAGCTCTCTCTTTCTCTAAACAAACTCTCTTTATCAACACATGCAGACTCTATCTCTCTCTTAAGGTAGTGCAGGTGGATGACTCTCTCTCTTTCGCTTTTATTAAGTCTTCCTCTAAAGCGGTGATCCTAAGAACTAATGCTTTGTTACGCTTTTTAGTTTTAAAAGACTCAAAATATAGCTCGGTGTAGGAGCGTTGAAGATCACTCTCGCTCTCACTTATGTCATCCTCCCCCTCACTCACATCGATCTCACTATCGAGGAGTCCCTGTGAAGCATAATCCTCAATGTCGTGAGGAGTACTAGAGGTGCTCACATGACTAGCCATGAATGCGATGAAGTTACAATCATGCGGTGACTCGTCTCTGGAATCCACCGACTCGACCTCTCTGTCGTCACTAAGGGTAGCATTAAGGACAGCTTTGCCCTTTTCTCTATTCAGCCTAGTAGCACACTCAAACGCTCTATGACCCCTACCGTCGCACTCAAAATATCTTTCACTTTCATTTTTAGGAGGATATTTAAAAAAAAAATTCATTTTTCTTTTCAAACTTATTTTTCTCAAACTTCTTTTTATCTTTAAAATTACCATTTTTCTTGAATTTGAGAATTCTTTTGAAATTTTTAGCAAAAAGGGCCAAATCATCTAGATCAAAATCACACTCAGAATCTGACGTATCAATCTCTATTTTTCTAGATGACTCCCTCTTTCTTGCCGACCCCTCACCTTTTCTCTCCTGGGCATTAAGTGCAATTCCCTTATCTTTAGGCTTGACAGATTTAGGAAACATATCAATCTCATAAGTTTGTAAATCTCCTACAAGTTCCTCCAATTTTAGCGTATTTAAATTACCCATAGAATTTAGCACAGTGACTTTAGGGATAAAACGCTTAGGAAGAGAACGAAGAATCTTTTTAACAACTCTAGCATTAGGAACGTGTTCACCAAGATTAAAGATAATATTAACAATATCAGACAGTCTAGCATAAAATTCATCAAAACATTCAGATTCAAGCATGGTGCTTGTTTCAAATTGAGTTGTTAAATTTTGCAGTTTAGACTCTTTCATAGCATTAGTAACTTCATGGGTAAGTTGCAAAATATCCCATGCCTCTTTTGACGTGGTGCACGTCATTATGCATTTGAACTCATCAGGTGTGATAGATCCAGAAATAGAACTTAAACCCTTAAAATTAAAAGATGACCATTTAAATTCTTTTTCAGTTCATGTAGTGTCAGGTTTTAAACTAATCACATTATTAACAGTGACAGAGGGAGGAGTCCACCCTCTTTCAACCAAAATCCAGACATGTTCATCAATGGATTTTAATGCAGATTTCATGTGGGGTTTCCAGTATGCATAGTTTGTCCCGTCAAAAATTGGCATTTTATTATATAATTTCTCCATTATGAACACGCTCGCTTTCAAAAATCAATTTTTTAGAAAATTGATATCTTAGAAAAATTTTGCGGAAAATTACACGGTAAAGTTGTGTAACTAGCTCTGATACTAATTTGAGAAGAGTGCGCATGCGTTCAAATAGAGATATTATTTAATTAAACACAATTTTTATCAATTAAGTCCTAAACATGCATCTATATGTGATTGAATAAGATGATAACACATGCAAGAATATTCAAACATATACATGTGAGGAAAAATCCCCCAAAGGGGAAAAACCTTTTATTTTCACTATAATATTGTAAGGAATGGTTACACGGATTACAGTAAAAATACAGAGACACAGAAATACCCGTGGGCATCAGTTTTGTAGTCGACGGCTGGAACTTTCCCTTTCCAGGAGGGCAGCAATGAAGAAGAAGGACGATCATCTCCACAAGGGTATGAACAAACACGAGGTTGTGTTCTTGGGTTGAAAATGGATTCACAAAGGTTTGGCAAAGTTTTGTGAATCAAAACATGAATATTGGGACTCAAAAAGGTGAAGACTTGACGTATTTGGACTCTCAAATTCGTCTATCTAAGTCTTACAAAACAACTCCCCCGTAGTTGGTATTTGTAGGAAAACAGATGAAGAGTTCCACGAATTAAAAACACTGCCAGTGTACAGGGACCCCAAACCGGTTCGGGTACCCTACGAATCGATTCTCCCCCGAATCAGTTCGGCCCCTCGGTTCGGGGACAATCGCTGGTCAAGGAGCTTTAAACACTTAGAAAAATTCCAAGTATTTTTCTTGGATTTATCTCCATTTTCAATGGGCCATAACTTGATCACCGTAGCTCAGATTGAGGTGCCGTTTCTTCCAGTATCTTTTTTGCGGTAATCTCAAGCTTTCTAGTTAACCATTACTTTGGACGGTGGTTGTAAAATTACTGAATTGCCCTTGAACTTCCCTATCAGGCCTTATTTCACTGTTTTGACTTCTCTTATGTACCACTTGTATTACGAGCCTAAAATTATGGAACGTGAAGTCGTTGAGGCAGATGAGGGACACATGATAGAGATAATGAATACTTAATTCCCGAAATTTAGATTGAGGCCGTCGTGTGAGATCTTGTAGAGATGTGATAAATGTAGCGGCATACGACATGTAGAAATGAAACATTTCGGACATGATAAAATTGTCCTTACAGCTAGTATTTGGGTGAGTATCTAATAGTCATTGGAGATGAATGATGGGAAATTGGTAGGGTGTACCTACTATGAGAGGATTATAGGAGCTGAGATCTCGATAGGCATTCGACAATAATTATGTTGAGGTATGCATGGTGTCCTTTGGGAACCAGTTAAATGCCGCGTCATGGAGTACTAATGTTTTAATGATGGTCGTACTGGGAGTCATGTTATGATTCCACATTATTGGTCAAATTTTAAAGAGATGAATAATGTACGTGCTTGGCACAGACGAGTGATGTGACCATTTAAGAGAAATTGGGAGCTTGTGTTGTGATTGGGCGCGATGCTCATTTGTCCTAAAATGAAATGTGTAGGAAGTGGGGTACTCGATTTTGATGAGTACTAGGAAATGCATTTAGGCTTAGATTTATTATATCTTGATAAAGATTTGAAAACGACACCCCAGAGGAGACATTGAAGATTGATTAGGATATGAACATGTGTCGACAATATAAGTCAGAATATCTCTAGCAGGGAATAGACTTGTTCATGTAATTTTCTTGCCAAACTGGTACGAATTAGGAGATGTAGCCCTGTATGATACTTACTACCCTTAGTGTGATAATGTCGAACAATGTGGCCATTACGTAAATCTAGTTTAGGTAGAACTTGGAGATAGGCACAGTGATGAACTTGTGTCATTAGAGGTTGTAATAGGGAGAATATTTCACTTGATTGGGCATGGCTTAAGGAAATTTTTATGATTTGATCATAGTAAGATAACGTAAACAATGACTTATATGTGTTAGGTTGGCCACGATGTCACACTGACTAGGGGTATGGACAAGGTTAGCATTGACAAGGGCATTATGCATTCGCCAATCAGAGAGGTTCACGTCTGTCAAGGATGTAAGGAAAAAAGACTTACCCCTAAGGAAGGAAGTCCAACTTTTGACTTCCCAAAGGACAATAGGCTCGTATGTCATTTTTATCCTGAGGAGACGATTGGTTACCAATCTGATTCATCACGATTGGTGACTCGAGCTAGGGTATGGCCGTACTAGGATTGGGTGAGAATGCCTGGGAGGAGTCGTAGACTTCGAGCTCATATGCCGCCTTTCATAAATCGAAATTGTAGCATATGGATGGAATTACCTTAGAATGGTTCTTTGTTCATTTTGTTTCATTGTATTCATCTGGTTTCGATGGTTGAGGACAATATCCTTTCAATTTTTGCAGTCTGGTATTGTTCCACATTAACGGTTTGGTTATAGCGTGAGTTGGCTCCGTGTGAGTTCGGATGGACCTGATGTGGTCATTGCAACTCGGCAACTGGGCGTGCTCTTATTTGAAATACCCCTTTATTTTCCCAAGTTCTGTGTACGGGTGGCGATGATTTCGATCGCATAAGTTACTCATAGTACTCATTCGATTTAGGAATTAACGACCTAATGATTGGCTGGGATGAGAGTCAGTGGCCCTGGTTGTAAAGAGTAGGATGATGATTTAAGAACATCTTATAGTGTTAGAACTCGAGGAAACATAACACAAAGTGTTGTTTTCCACGGTAGGTGGATTGGGTAACACACATGAAAGTCTTCCCTAGTAGTACAATTAGTGTGAGCCTAGGCTCATGTGGGGTGGGGGTGGGGGGTGGGGTCCTATAGAACGGTTTTAATTGGACGTATAATTTGGGACTTTGTTGGTGTGGGTACCTCGATTTGTCACCCGGGCCCAGACGAAAAGGGCAATCAAACGTGGCCCAGAGTCCAAAGGCTAGGCGCCTTAACCAAATTGGTTTTGACCCAGTCAGTTCCTAAAATATCTCTTCAAAGATATCCTAGGAATTGTGGGTTAACGTGGGGGAGTTCCACTCCTCCACCCTCCGAAAGAGTATGTATATAACAAACCCTCCTCCAGGGGAAAAGGGCATGCATTATTTTCCTGTAAAACACTCCCCGAAGTATAGAGAAATAATATCGAGAGCACCACCGTGGACGTAGGCATTCTTGCTGAACCACGTTAATATTGTGTCGTGTGATTGACGTTCTTTACATTCTTTATTTGTTTTGGTGATTGCCTTTTCTTATTAATTTGTGCTGAACTTAATTGTCACCACAATTGGCGCCGTCTGTGGGAAAGTTTGTCTTCCTTTTAGAAAACCCTCACTAATAAAGAATTTGGAATGTCTGGTCACAATAGCAATGCTCCTCAAGTAGTAGATATCCAAGAGCAGCCTGCTCCTCGCAGGATTAGATCTGAAGTTCGACGTTCAGATCAAAGGGTTCGCCCAGAGCGGCAAGCCTCAGAGGAAAGTCAAGGACTTGCTAGGTCCACACAAATCTCCAGGTTGATCGATGCCTATGAGGCAAGGCTCTAGGAAAAAAGAGAGGCCGCTAGAAAGCAAGAAGCTGAAAATGCTCGCCTCAAAAGGAGATTCGATAGGATGGAAAAAGAGCTCCATCGTAGCACCAGGCGACGTCAATATCGCAGTCTTAGCCCTCAGGCGAGCAAGTCTCGCAGCTTAGGAAGGAGCCCAAGATGCGGATCCCAAAGGATCGAGGAACACTCATCAGGTGATGACTTGCTCGAGCAACAACGACCAACTCGTCGTTGCAGGAGCCCGACTCGAGGAAATGATGACATACGAAATTTGGTGAAAAGAGAAATGGACCAACACCCAGCACATCGGGGTGCCAGATCGACTAGTGAGCTGGCCCGACGAGCTCTCAGGATCCAAATGAAATCCCCTTTCTCAAGGGAGATAGAAGAATAAGCCCACAAGAAGTTCGTGATTCTAATATTCAAGATTTATGACGGAAAGACTAACCCTATCGATCATGTTAGGCAGTACAGGCAGGCCATGACCCTCTAGAACCACAGGGACGCACTAATGTGCCAGATCTTTCCCTCGAGCTTGCATGATGTGGCCCAGAAGTGGTTCGAGAGACTCCTTCATAGATCTATCAAGAGCTTTGAGTCCCTGGCAGAGCTCTTCACGGCTCTCTTTATTACCAACAACTCCCATCTGAAGAGGATGGATGCCTTGCTAATAATAAAGAAGACGCCCCAGGAAAGCCTCTGGGACCACGCAAAAAGGTACTAGGAGTTGTTCAATGAGGTCGAGGATTTCTCGGAGCAGGTAGTAGTGGCCTCTTTTAAGATTGGCCTACCCAACTCTTGCCTCTTGCACCAATCCCTGACTAAGAAGGAGGACACAACCATCGATGAACTGATGGCTCATATCGAGAAGTATGCCAAAGTTGAGGATGTGACCCGCCTTAGTGCAGGGGAGAATGGTCGAGCTAAGCTCGCTGCCACGGGAAACGACAAGGCCAAAAACCAGAAGAGAGGAGGCAAGAATAGGGGCAAGGGTGGCTTCAAGAATGGAAATAAGAACGATGTTTCGAAAGCATTTCAGGCAGTAAACGCTGTCTTATAAGAACCAATTTACAAGATCCTAGTGAAGATCAAGGACGAGCCATTTGTTAAGTGGCCTAGAAAGATTGGAGGAGATCCCTAAAAAAGAAACAACGCACTGAGATGCGCTTTCCACAAGGAAGGAGGACATAAGACTGAGCACTTCAAGACTCTTAAGTCTCACCTTAAAGATTTAGCCCAGACCAGGCACCTGAACGAGTTTGTAGAAAAAAAGGCAGAGAAAGTTACTGCCAACGGAGACACAAGGCCCGACAACGTGCTCGAGGACGATGCTAGCCATGAGCTCGCCGTGATTCATGGGGCATCTGATCTAAAGCAAATTCAGGGAAACTTAGCTCGGATGAAAGTAAAAAAGCTTATAACAGTAATGCAAGCTTTTCAAATCGATCCAGCAAAAACACAGTCAGGAAAGCGTCGGCGAGCAGATGACGTCGACTACAGTAAACATATTGTATTCACGAATGAAGACTTAGTGGGAGTAAGAACCCTTCATCATGACACGCTGATCATTACACTCCGAATAAAGAACTACGATGTCGACAAGTTGCTCGTCGACTAGGGAAGCTCATCCGAGGTAATGTATCTTGACCTGTTCAGGAAATTAAAGTTAAGCGTTACCGACTTGAAGGAAGCCACTATCCCTCTAGTTGGCTTCGTTAGGAAAATAACTATCCCATTGGGAAAGATCGTACTGCCAGTAAGGGCAGGAAGTGTCTCCAAAATGATCCAGTTTTTGGTAGTCGACATAGACTTGCCCTATCAAGCTATCCTCGGCAGAGGATGGCTACATGCAATAAAGGCCGTCCCCTCGACCTACTATCAAAAACTCAAATATGTGACTGAACGAGGAGTAATGGAGATCCATGGAGATCAAGCGATGGAAAGAAGGTGCTTTATAGCAGCCATCCACCCAAAACCAGAGAAGAAGGCCGAGAAGGCCAAAGAGAAGCTTGAGGAACAGGAAGGTTTGATACCTTGAAAATAGCAGCTAAAGTATGGAAGACCCGAAGTGGAGGAAACCAGTCTCCTCCCCTCTGAGCGGGTTATTTAGAACCTGGAAGAAATCGCAGCCGGTGGTAGAAAAAAAGACAGGATATTCTTGATCGGAGCTTCTCTCACAGATCGAGAGAAGAATGAATTGCCTGTACTATTAAGGAGCAATATAGATGTTTTTACATGGGAACCATACGAGATGCCTGGGATTGACCCTAGTGTGGTTTGTTATCGCTTGCACATCGACCCCACTTTTAAGCTTATCTCACAGAAGGCACGGCGAACTGTGCCTGAGAAGGCCAAGGCTTTAGAAAAAGAAGTAGAGAAGCTACTGGATGCAAGATCCATACGGGAAGTTCAGTTCCCTAAATGGCTGTCCAACCTAGTAGTGGTTCCGAAGAACAATGGAAAATGAAGAGTGTGTATCGACTTCACTGACATTAGCAGGGCATACCCTAAGGACAGTTTCCCCCTCCCAAAGATCGACCAGTTGGTGGATGCCACAGCAACTCATGAAAGAATGAGTTTCCTGGACGCATACTCGGGGTATCACCAGATTCCCCTGTATGCACCAGACCAAGACAAGACAACGTTCATCACCACCGTCGGGTTATACTGTATAAAGTTTTTCCCTTTGGGATAAAAAATACAGGAGCAACCTACTAGCGGCTGGTCACTAAGATGTTTAAAGACCAAATGGGAGATACCACGGAAGTCTACATCGACGATATGCTCGTCAAGAGTGGGCATAAAGAATACCACCTCTCAAACCTATCAAGGACCTTATAAATGCTCAGGAAATACCGAATAAAACTCAACGCGAGCAAATGTTCCTTCGGTGTCCAGTCAGGAAAATTTCTCGGGTACTTGGTTAGCGAGAGAGGCATTGAAGCCAACCCAGAGCAGATTAATGCGATCATCAAGGTACAACCTCCCCACATGATTAGAGACGTACATAAACTCACGGGCATGCTCACCACCTTGAATCGATTCATCTCAAAGTCATCCAAAAAGTGCCAGCCATTCTTCCAGCTATTGAAGAACAACAAAATAGTGGAGTGGAATCAAGATTGCTCGAAAGCATTAGAAGAGCTCAAAGCTTATCTCAGCACACCCAACTTTTCTTGTAATACCTCAAGAGAATGATTCCCTGTACCTATACATTGATGTTTCCAGCCACACTGTAAGCTCTGCAATGGTATCCGAAAAATAGGAATCCAACACCCAGTCTACTATGCAAGCAAGACCTTATTGGACGCTGAGCTGTGATACCTATCGCTGGAGAAGGGGATGCCTCGGCGGAGCGCTCCCACGCCCCAGATATGAAGAAGAATCTCTTTTTCCAATCATGATTGGAAGTTTGAGCCACGTGGAGAAGTTTCTTCTCAGACCTTCTCGCTCCTAGATGATAATACCCGGGTTGTTTAGATGAAGAGGTGATATTATAGCAAGCCAAGAATACGTCGGACGAGGGCTCATCAGTGAAAGAATTTTTCCACAAGGAAATGTAACCCAGAATCGTCCTCCAAGAGTTGGGTGGAAGTTGAGAGGGGGAGACGCCCAGAGCCGACAGAATATCTACAATGGAAGGGTGGAATGGAAGTCTGACACCTACTTTGAACATTTGCTCGTAGACTGCAACCTCTCCCTCTTCACCCCCAAAAACCCTCTCGGTCTTAGAGGGAACCCTCATAGTTACCCCAGAGGGCACTCCATAAATATGCCTCCATATCAGAAGGTCCCTATCCCTAACAGAGGAGATAAAAGACGAGGCATGGGAGGTATCAACCTCATCATCTGTATCGTCGTCCTCGTCCTCATTCCCTTCCCCCTCATCACCTGCAGGAGGACCCTAAGGAAAAGCCACTTGGAAGGCATTGGGGGATAGGGTTGTCACAGGGACAGCCTCAGAGGGGATCGTACCCTCGACCTCTCGGGGAGGGCTAAGATCAGACGTGTCCTTTCTACCAGACGTCCCGGCACCAGTTGGAGAGAAGGTTCTCTCGTCCATTTCACTTGGGTTGGGTGTCTCGTCCGGACGAGATGACGACCCGCAAGACTCAGAGGGTTCAGATGGTCTTATGGTGGCAAGAGGAATGGGAAAGATGGGTCGTACCCAATTAGGGTCGGCCTCTCGTCTCCTCTCTTCCTCTTCCTCTATTCGTCTGATTTCGATAAAGAGCTTCTCTCTCAAGGACGGGAACTCAGACACTAGGTTGTAAAGCCTCCTAAGCATTAAAGGGAAGACCCTACACTTGGAGAAATTATACTAGACTTGGCTAATTCAACTACAAACACTTGGGGGATTGACCAGGTTTGACCTTTGGATCAAACCAAGGAACTAAAACGTTTTTCGTCAAGAATGTCCAAGAACTAACAACCGGAGAAGACACCGGAAAAAGCAATGGGGAAACTCTAAGAAAGTGCTGATCTACGACCCTAAAAAATACACTGAAATGAAGACAAAAGAAGGCGAGGGGAGAAAAAGGATACCTGATGAGGAGAGAACAAGAGCGCTGCGAGGCCTGACGAAACGAAGGCTGCAAGTGGCGAAGCTTACTGGTTCTAGAGAGAGAATAGACTTGGGCGCGAAGAAGAAGAAGATGGAGAGAGAGAATTTGAAAATCTCTTAAATACTTTGATAATGAGTGGACCCATTTACCAAAGAAAGGTATAATTAGGGCACAAGGCCCCAAGTGCACTGCGCAGCCGCCCTGCCTTGGAAACTGGAACAACAATGAGTATCTGCACAGGTGTCACTCACCTAACTGATCACACGTGTCTCAATTTCAGCAAATATCCCTCAGCCATCTCAATGACACCTATGGCTAAGGGCTGGGGGGTGATTGATATACCCATTTATACCCTCAGCCTGGATGAGGATTACCTCCAATACGGACGACCCTACGATGGGCCGACCCTTCAACAGGCCCCAGCTGGCCACCACTAGGTCCAGACGACCCTACGAGTGGCCGACCCTTCCCCAGGCTCCGGACGACCCTACGAGGGGCCGACCCTTCCCCAGGCTCCGGACGACCCTACGAGGGTACGACAGTACGAGGCCAGAATCAAGCCAGACTCACTACCGGAAGAAACTTTGCCCTCGTCCTCGGCTCATAGGCCGAGGGTGACATCATGACGGCGCGTGGTTTGGGACACGCGGGGAACAGTGCGCGTCATGCTCATATGACACGTGGCAGACCGTTATAACCGAATCACACCCTCACGTGAGGGAATATTATGTCATCATTTGGCATCTACAGGTGTTAACAGGGAATTGGTTAGATCATCATTCACATGCACCATGCTTACTTGGGGGGAGGGGGGGGGGTACACTACACCCCCCAAGACCTATATATACTTGTCACCTACAACCCTACAGGGGATCGATCCGTGAACAGTAGCCCTAGCTAAAACTCTGCTTGTACACACACAGTAGAGAGAGAGAGGGGGTTATGTGCATTGTACCCAAGGCCATTAGTGCCCATACTTAGTGGGTCACACACTCACAGTGGATGTAGGCCAATTTGGCTGAACCACTATACATCATTGTCTAATTTCCCCTTATACTCATCCCCTTCTACACACTTACATACTTATATACTTGCATCTCTATGGTTACCATGGCTGCTACTGCTTGAGCTCACAATCACTTATCTGGTGGTGCTAAATCTCAGCATCATCAGTTTGGCGCCGTTTGTGGGAACGAGAAGACATCTCTTCCTTTGTACAGCTTGACCTCACTGGGCACTCTGGTGGTGAACCAACGCTCCCCCTGAGAGGAGGTGTTTCACCATTGAAAGAGACCCACCAAGGTTCCCAAGCTTACTAGTATTTTCCTCAGTTCAACTTTTCATAGCTTAAGCACATGGCACCTGAGATGCCACCACCACCACTTCCCCCGGCGGATGAGGGGGGAAGACCCAGTTCCAGTCAGCCGCCGCCTCAGTCTGAGATGGCTGATGTGGCGGCAACCCTAAAGTCTCTGGCAGCAAGCCAGTGGATGATGCAGGAGCAGTTCACAGCTCTAAGCCAGAACATACTGAGACCACCAGGGGTCTCACCTGAGATGATTACTCCGGCAGCAGCCCCAGGATAGCATGAGGCCAGGGGACCACCCCAGGCACCACGCAAAGACCTGCCACCCCCTCAGCGGCGTAGGGATGTTGCTGACCCCAGGCGTTTACGCCTGGGGAGGCAAGGAAACCCTTGCCCTGAAGACAGGTATGACGATCTGGAGGGGGAGGAGGCCCCAATAGAATGCTGGGAACCCTATGAGGTCTCCAACAATACTGTACGACCCCTCCAGGGCAGTAGAGGGAAGTGTGGGAGACCAAACCCTGATGATCGTCCAAGAGGCTCTGCTTTTGATCGTTTGAGCAGGGGGTCGGCCTTTGAGAGGCTAGGCCTAGTAAATGACCTGCGAGAACAGTTGTCCAGGCCAAGGAGTGCTGCAAGATCCAGGAGGGAGGCAGCAGATGGCCGACCCCGAGGATGAGATGACGGCCAAAGGGAAGTGAACAGTCGACACAGGCCTGCTGCAGCAGAACCCTCCGTCCACCTCGGAGAGGTAGCAGGGGATAACATCGGCCAGGCCGACCCTGCGAGGCCCTGGAATGACTCAATCCAGCGGTTAGAGGATAAGATTGGTGATATATTGAAGAGCCGAGACTCTCTTCAGAGGGGATACAACATAGGCTCACCCTTTGTGGCAAAGATAGTCAACTTCCCCACGCCGTCAAAGTTCAAGCCACCTATGGTCACCCCAAGGTATGACGGGAGCACCAACTCCGTCCACCACGTGCAGATGTATCAGTCGGCGGCAGACATATACTCTATCTCAGATGAGATGAGGTGTCGTGCCTTCTCTGGTACCCTGACAGGGGCTGCGCATGTGTGGTACACGTCTCTTCCAAAAAATTCCATTGGAGACTTTAAGCAGTTGGCAGACCTGTTCATCCATAATTTCTGCTTCGGGGTGAGGCCACAGAAGAAGACCACCCACCTGCTCTATGTTAAGCAGGGGAAGAGCGAGAGTCTGCGGGAATATATAGCCAGATTCAATAAGGAGAAGCTGGAGGTAGAAGACTATGAGGAGAGCATAGCTATGACAGCCCTGATTGGAGGACTCCAAAAGGGGAAGCTGTTATGGAAGCTTGCTGAAGACCCTCCGAGGACGATGGCCGAGCTATTGTCGACAGCAGGAAAGGTGATGAACGCCGAAGAGGCGATGGCCGCAAAATATGAGGACGAAAGAGGAGGTGCCAATGGGAGTAAATACCCCAAGAAGAACAAAGAGGGGAAGAAGAGATCCATGGATGACAAGTTCGCGGGGTACACCCCTCTGACGGTCAGCTGTGAACAGATCCTCAATGAGATAAAGAGTGATCGGACGCTGAAGTGGCTTGAGAAGCTGAGGGCAGCCCCCGGCAAGAGGAATAAGAACCTGTGGTGCGAATTTCACCAGGACCACGGCCACGTGACGGATAAATGCTTTGCTCTGAAAGACGAGATTGAGAAGATGCTGAAGGAAGGGAAGCTCAGAAAGTACGTCGACAAAGCCGACTTCAAGAGGGGCCGAGGGGACGACCCCAGAAAGAAGCGAGTCGATGCCTGCAGAGAAGGTCCTCAAAAAAGAGGGGACGACCCCTCTGATGATGAGGACGACCCCGACCTCCCACCGAGAGACGACCACAGCCCTGTCAAGAGGCTCAATATGATCTCGCTCGGAGTGGGAATGATCTCCGGGGGACTTGCAGGAGGAGGGTCTGAGGTCGCCGACAGGAAGGCCCATGTGGCTGAGGCCAAGGCAGTGGCGAAGACGGTACACGCAACCTCCCTGGAGGTCAAGTCAGAAAAGAGGAAGAAGGTCGATATGGACACACTGGTATGGGGTTTTCAAGAATGGACTTTAAAGGCTTCTTAGCCCCACACGATGACCCTCTCGTCATCACTACCAGGGTGCACGGATGCGAAGTGCCGAGGATCTTGGTAGATGGGGGTAGTTCTGCAGATGTGATGTTTTGGCCATGCTTCAAAGCCTTGGGTCTCAGCCGTGCTAGACTCATCCCCTACCATCATCCATTGATTGGGTTCAGTGGGGAAAAGGTTCACCCCCTTGGGGTATATGAGGCCGATGTGAGAATGGGGGACGAGTGGCCGAGATGGCTCACCAAGAAGGTCAGTTTCTTTGTGATGGATGAGCAGGTGTTTTCGGCCTATAACATTATACCGGGGCGAGTGGCCCTCAAGGGGTTTGAAGCCGTGCCGTCTACGGTCCACCAGATGATCAAATTTCCTACCCCTTACGGGGTGGGGGAAGTTCAAGGAGACCAGACGACGGCGAGAGAATGTTACTACAACTCCGCTGAAGAGAGGGAGGCACACAAGAGGGTTACGACCACTTATAATATTGATACCCTAGATCCCAGAGATGAAACGAAGCGAAAAAAAGGAGAGGCTGCGGAAGAGGTAGAATCCATCATCCTCGATGAGGATGACACGGAAAAAACCGTCCAAGTCGGCAAGTCTCTGAAGCCCAAAATCAAGGAAGACCTCATTAAACTGCTGAGGAGAAGGCGAAGTGTCTTCGCCTGGAGTCATGTAGATATGCCAGGGATTGACCCTGAAATCATGTGCCACAAGCTCAATGTGATAGATGGAGTGAAGTCGGTGAAGCAGAAGAGGAGAATTTACTCCAGAGAAAAATATGAGGTCATCAGGGACGAGGTCAAAAAATTAGAAGACGCTGAATTTATCAGAGAGGTCATCTAACCTGAATGGCTGTCCAACGCAGTCATTGTCCCAAAGGCCAACGGGAAGTGGCGGATGTGTGTGGACTTCACAGACCTCAACAAGCACTGCCCCAAAGATAGCTTCCCTCTCCCCCGCATTGACCAGATGGTAGACGCTACTGCAGGCCACGAGCTCATGAGTTTTATGGATGCCTACTCAGGGTACAACCAGATCTTCATGAACCCTGAAGACTCGGAGAGGACTGGCTTCATCACTGACAAGGGTACATACTGCTATAGGGTCATGCCCTTCGGTCTAAAAAACGCGGGGGCAACGTACCAGCGCCTCGTAAATAAAATGTTCGAAGACCAAATTGGGAAGTCTATGGAGGTCTACGTGGATGACATGCTGACCAAGAGTTTGAAAGCAGAGGATCATGTGGCAAACCTGGAGAGGACCTTTAATACGATGGACAAGTACCAGATGAAGCTTAATCCGGCCAAGTGTGTCTTCGGGGTCGGAGCGGGGAAGTTCTTGGGGTTCATTGTCAATCAAAGAGGCATCGAGGCCAATCCTGAAAAGATAAAGGCCCTTATTGAGATGAAGACCCCCAAGTCCATCAAAGACGTTCAGAGGCTCACAAGGAGAGTGGCTGCCTTGAACAGATTTGTGTCGAGGGCTACAGACAGGTGTCTACCATTTTTCAAGATCCTCAGGAAGGCCTTTGAATGGAGTGAAGGGTGTGATGAGGCTTTCAAGGAGCTAAAATCATACTTAGGGTCTCCCTTGCTGCTTTCACGACCCGTGTAGGGTGAACGACTTTACGTGTACCTCGCCGTCTCAGAGTCTGCCATCAGCGCAGCCATTGTGAGAGACGAGGATGGTATAGAGAAGCCTGTATACTTTAACAGCAAGGCACTCCAGGGGGCAGAGCAAAGATACCCGAGGATGGAAAAGTTGGCCTACGCCTTGATCCATGCCTCAAGGAAGATGAAACCGTACTTCCAATCCCATACTATGGTCATCCTTACTGACTCTCCTCTTAGGCAGGTCCTACACAAGCCTGAAAAATCAGGAAGGCTAATGACCTGGGCTATAGAGCTGGGGGAGTTCGATATTGTGTATCAGCCTAAGACAGCCATTAAGGGGCAGGCATTGGCAGACTTCGTGGCTGAGTTCACCTGGGAAGATGATGAGGCCGAGGGTGAGACCCTCGGGAAGACGGATATAGAAGACAGACCCGCAGACACACCCGCAGATAGGGCTGAGACGAGCACCGCTAGAAGGAAAGCGACTGAAAATGAACAGGGAAGATACATCTTTAGATAGGGGTCCCTCTCTGAGGGAAATTTTTCAGAAGGAAAGACTCCGTGGAGCCTCTTCGTTGATGGGTCCTCCTGTGATAGCGGAAGTGGTGCTGGACTGATACTGTCAGCACCCGATGGCACAGACGTCGAATACGCCCTCAGGTTCAACTTCAAAGCCTCTAACAACGAGGCTGAATATGAGGCCTTAGTAGCAGGCCTCTCCTTGGCCAAGTCTCTTAGTGTCGGCCAGATTTTGGTCCATAGTGATTCAAGACTAGTCGTGAATCAGATACTAGGAGCCTACGAGGCTAAGGACGAAAGGATGGCAAGGTACCTCGAGAAGGTGAGGTCATTACTGAAGGGCTTCAGAGAAGTGAAATTAAGGAGGGTACCTAGGCTTGATAATGGCCGCGCTGATGCCCTTGCTAGGCTGGCCTCGGCAACGAGAACAGACATCAGGAGGACGGTCCCAGTAGAAATTTTGCTCCGACCGACTATTGAGGACGCTGAGGGAACACCTAGCAATTGCCTAAGTGTTTCCCAAGAAGCTTCGTGGATGGTCCCCCTTATCAGATACATTAAAGAGGGTGAGATGCCAGAAGCAAGGCAAGAAAGGAAGAAGCTGAGGTACAGGGCGGCAAAATTCACTGTCATCGGAGACACCTTGTACAAAAAGGGGTTTCTGCTCCCCTTACTTAGGTGTGTGCATCCCTCAGAAGTCCCTTCTATTTTGCAAGATGTACATGAAGGGTCGTGCTCAAGCCACATTGGGGGTAGATCCCTAGCGAAGAGGGTAATCACCCAGGGGTACTGGTGGCCGACCTTGGGGAAGGACGCAGCGGCATATGTAAAAAAGTGCGACAAATGTCAAAGATTTGCCACCATCCCTCACCAACCCCATCAGCCTCTTACTTCCATTACATCCCCATGGCCATTTGCAGTGTGGGGGATCGACCTAGTAGGACCCTTGCCTAGGGCCATCAATAACTATCGATTCCTCATCGTAGCCATTGATTATTTTTCAAAATGGGTGGAGGCGGAGCCAATGGTGACAATCACAGAGCAGAAGACCTTCCAGTTCATCTGAAAAAACATCATATGCAGATACGGTCTCCCCAACACCCTCATCTCGGATAACGGGACTCAGTTCAAGAATGCCTCTCTACAGAAATACTGTGAGAGGGTAAGTATCAAACAATTTTTCTCCACCCCAGGCCGACCTCAGGCCAATGGCAAACTGAAGTTACGAACAGGACAATCTTAGATGGGATTAAGAAGAGGCTTGAGGAGGCAAAAGGGAAATGGGTCGAGGAGTTATATGCCGTGCTGTGGGCATACAGGACGACAGTGAGGACCTCCACCGGGGAGACCCCATTCATGCTAGCATATGGATCAGAAGCCGTCATCCCCACCGAGATTGAGTTTCCTACGCATCGAGTCCAAATGTACGACCCCCAGGGAAATACGAAAGAGAGGAGACTTGACCTGGACTTGATTGAGGAAAGAAGGGAGGATGCTGAGATAAGGCAGGCTTCCTACCAGCAGAGGACCGCAAGGTTCTATAATCAGAGGGCGAAACAGAGGCCCATCGCAGTGGGGGACTTGGTCCTCAAGAAGACTTGGCAAAAGCCCAACAAGCTTCACCCTAATTGGCATGGCCCATATAGGGTCATCGATGAAGTCATCCCTGGAACCTACAGGCTAGAAAACCTAGAGGGGGAACCTTTTTCAAACCCCTGGAATGCAGATCATTTGAAGAAATACTATCCGTAGTGTTGTAAGGTCTTGAAAGGCCATAATTGTAATGAGAGTTGCTCCGACAGAACACTCGGAAAATTAATGAGAAATATCAGTGTTTTCTTCATCCTGATTGTCAGTCCTAGCACGCATGGAAACATCTACAGAAATCCATTAATTTAGAAAGTTGATCCCTCGGCCATAATGGGGACCAGTGGAGGGGACGAACCCACCACTGTCCTCAAGAAAGACGAGGGAAGACTTTAAAAACCATTTAAGTTGGTAAGTTGAACCCTCGGCTATAATAAGGACCAGTGGAGGGGACGACCCCACCACTGTCCTCAAGAAAGACGAGGGTAGACTTAATTTAAAAGCCATTAAGTTGGTAAGTTGAACCCTCGGCTATAATGAGGACCAGTGGAGGGGACGACCCCACCACTGTTCTCAAGAAAGACGAGGGTAGACTTCATTTAAAAACCATTAATTTGGTTACTTGAACCCTCGGCTATAATGAGGACCAGTGGAGGGGACGACCCCACCACTGTTCTCAAGAAAGACGAGGGTAAACTTGATTTAAAACCATTTAAGTTGGTAAGTTGAACCCTCGACTATAATGAGGACCAGTGGAGGGGACGACCCCACCACTGTTCTCAAGAAAGACGAGGGTAGACTTCATTTAAAAACCATTAATTTGGTTACTTGAACCCTCGGCTATAATGAGGACCGGTGGAGGGGACGACCCCACCACTGTTCTCAAGAAAGACGAGGGTAGACTTGATTTAAAACCATTTAAGTTGGTAAGTTGAACCCTCGGCTATAATGAGGACCAGTGGAGGGGACGACCCCACCACTGTTCTCAAGAAAGACGAGGGTAGACTTGATTTAAAACCATTTAAGTTGGTAAGTTGAACCCTCGGCTATAATAAGGACCAGTGGAGGGAACGAACCCACCACTGTCCTCAAGAAAGACGAGGGTAGACTTGATTTAAAAGCCATTAAGTTGGTAAGTTGAACCCTCGGCTATAATGAGGACCAGTGGAGGGGACGACCCCACCACTGTTCTCAAGAAAGACGAGGGTAGACTTCATTTAAAAATCATTAATTTGGTTACTTGAACCCTCGGCTATAATGAGGCCACATGAGGGGACGACCCCACAGTGGTCCTCAAGAAAGGCGAGGGAGGGGTTAGTAGCAAATTAGCAAGGAACACACCATAACAGAATTAAATATGGAAGACAGCAATTATGGGAGACAGTCGAAGAAGAGACGATGATATTAATAAAAATCTGGTACAAAATATTCAAGTGTTTTTACAATACAGAAAAAAGTAATAGATACATTGCGAGGGTATGGGCTACAGGCAGCCACCCTAAGGGACAGTGTCAGAGGGCAGAGCCTCAACATCCACCAAGGGGGTCTCTTCAGCAATCATGACTAGCCGATCCTCAGACGTGCCGACCCCCTCGACCTGCACTTGGGATTCCACCTGGGATAGGGCCTCAGCGATTAGGGGGTCGTCCAGTTGAACACCCTCCAGTGAAGGACGAACAGAGGAGACGACATCGCCGAATTTGAGGACGACCCATCGGCAGTCCGTCCTGATCCCCCTCTCCAGATACTCAAGGTCGAAGCCCTGAAACTCATCTGAGGTCTTGAAAACCTCAACAGCATCATCCCCGGCTTTCCTCACAGCCTCTTCAAGATCAGTTTTGTGCTGGGCCTCCAGGTTGATCAGAGCCTCATCCCTATCCTTGATGACCAAGTCCTTGGCTTGCAGGTCGGCATCGTGTTGCCTCATCAGCTCATCTAGGACCCTAGCATGCTCGGTCCTAGCACTCTCAAGCTCGGCCCTCGCAGTATCAAGTTCAGTCTTTGCTGTATCTAGCTCTGCCTGCAACTCAGCCTCATGTTGAATGGCCCTCTCAGCTTCGTGAAACTTTTGTTGATTCTCGGCCATCCACTTGGTGGCTGAGGTCAAGGCACAAACAGACTGCAAGAAAAAATGAACAAACATCAAGATGGGCCGAGAGAACAGTTAGTGAAAGAATGAAATTAAAGGTCAAGACCAATACCTGAGCAAGGGAGTGCAGACCGTAGTCGTACACTTTGGCTAGAGGCATCTTTGCCAAGAACTCGAAGTCAGAGGCCGACGGTGCAGAGAACATCGAGGCCTTGGCTGCCCCCAGGTTGGCAATAAGAGATGAGGGGTCGGCCCTCAGATGGGACAGATTTTGAGACCAGAAGGCCCCCATGCTGGACGCAGAGGTCGTCCCCTCAGAGGCTTCGACCCTTGCCCTCGTCCTAGGATCAGGCCGATGCTCAACAGGAGCCTCAGGCTCCTTCCTTTTGTGGCTATCGGCTGTCGGCTCAACAACCGTAGGCCCTGAGGCCCTCGTCTTCTTTGGAGCTTGCTGAGGCTCCTTCCCCTTCTTCTTTGACAAACCAACAAGTAGACTTGGAGCAGTCATTTCCCAGAGGTAGTCTGGTGTACCTGCAGGACGATCTGATAAGAGGACGACATGTCAGAAAAGTTCAGAGATAAAGAGAGAACACTTCAAAAATAAGTAAAGAAGGGAAAATGTTCAGTGTAACTCACATAGTTTTGTCAGAGGGCCGACCCTCAGACCAGCTTCTTTAAGGAATCGAGGGGTCATCAAATCTTCGAACTTTGGGATCTCACCCTCTCTCCCTCGTCCCCTCAGATACTCAACAATATCCCTCTCCTCCAGGCTAAGTCCGGGGTCTGACCTAGCTTTCATGGAGGGATTAGACCATTTGTTAGGGACACTCGGAGCATCGACAGAAGGGGATGCCTCGGCGGAGCGCTCCCACGCCCCAGATATGAAGAAGAATCTCTTTTTCCAATCATGATTGGAAGTTTGAGCCACGTGGAGAAGTTTCTTCTCAGACCTTCTCGCTCCTAGATGATAATACCCGGGCTGTTTAGATGAAGAGGTGATATTATAGCAAGCCAAGAATACGTCGGACGAGGGCTCATCAGTGAAAGAATTTTTCCACAAGGAAATGTAACCCAGAATCGTCCTCCAAGAGTTGGGTGGAAGTTGAGAGGGGGAGACGCCCAGAGCCGACAGAATATCTACAATGGCAGGGTGGAATGGAAGTCTGACACCTACTTTAAACATTTGCTCGTAGACTGCAACCTCTCCCTCTTCACCCCCAAAAACCCTCTCGGTCTCAGAGGGAACCCTCATAGTTACCCCAGAGGGCACTCCATAAATATGCCTCCATATCAGAAGGTCCCTATCCCTAACAGAGGAGATAAAAGACGAGGCATGAGAGGTATCAACCTCATCATCTGTATCGTCGTCCTCGTCCTCATTCCCTTCCCCCTCATCACCTACAGGAGGACCCTAAGGAAAAGCCACTTGGAAGGCATTGGGGGATAGGGTTGCCACAGGGACAGCCTCAGAGGGGATCGTACCCTCGACCTCTCGGGGAGGGCTAAGATCAGACGTGTCCTTTCTACCAGACGTCCCGGCACCAGTTGGAGAGAAGGTTCTCTCGTCCATTTCACTTGGGTTGGGTGTCTCGTCCGGACGAGATGACGACCCGTAAGACTCAGAGGGTTCAGATGGTCTTATGGTGGCAAGAGGAATGGGAAAGATGGGTCGTACCCAATTAGGGTCGGCCCCTCGTCTCCTCTCTTCCTCTTCCTCTAGTCGTCTGATTTCGGTAAAGAGCTTCTCTCTCAAGGACGGGAACTCAGACACTAGGTTGTAAAGCCTCCTAAGCATTAAAGGGAAGACCCTACACTTGGAGAAATTATACTAGACTTGGCTAATTCAACTACAAACACTTGGGGGATTGACCAGGTTTGACCTTTGGATCAAACCAAGGAACTAAAACGTTTTTCGTCAAGAATGTCCAAGAACTAACAACCGGAGAAGACACCGGAAAAGGCAATGGGGGAACTCTAAGAAAGTGCTGATCTACGACCCTAAAAAATACACTGAAATGAAGACAAAAGAAGGCGAGGGGAGAAAAAGGATACCTGATGAGGAGAGAACAAGAGCGCTGCGAGGCCTGACGAAACGAAGGCTGCAAGTGGCGAAGCTTACTGGTTCTAGAGAGAGAATAGACTTGGGCGCGAAGAAGAAGAAGATGGAGAGAGAGAATTTGAAAATCTCTTAAATACTTTGATAATGAGTGGACCCATTTACCAAAGAAAGGTATAATTAGGGCACAAGGCCCCAAGTGCACTGCGCAGCCGCCTTGCCTTGGAAACAGGAACATCAATGAGTATCTGCACAGGTGTCACTCACCTAACTGATCACACGTGTCTCAATTTTAGCAAATATCCCTCAGCCATCTCAATGACACCTATGGCTAAGGGCTGGGGGGTGATTGATATACCCATTTATACCCTCAGCCTGGATGAGGATTACCTCCAATACGGATGACCCTACGATGGGCCGACCCTTCAACAGGCCCCAGCTGGCCACCACTAGGTCCAGACGACCCTACGAGTGGCCGACCCTTCCCCAGGCTCCGGACGACCCTACGAGGGGCCGACCCTTCCCCAGGCTCCGGACGACCCTACGAGGGTACGACAGTATGAGGCCAGAATCAAGCCAGACTCACTACCGGAAGAAACTTTGCCCTCGTCCTCGGCTCATAGGCCGAGGGTGACATCATGACGGCGCGTGGTTTGGGACACGCGTGGAACAGTGCGCGTCATGCTCATATGACATGTGGCAGACCGTTATAACCGAATCACACCCTCACGTGAGGGAATATTATGTCATCATTTGGCATCTACAGGTGTCAACAGGGAATTGGTTAGATCATCATTCACATGCACCATGCTTACTTGGGGGGGGGGGGGTACACTACACCCCCCAAGACCTATATATACTTGTCACCTACAACCCTACAGGGGATCGATCCGTGAACAGTAGCCCTAGCTAAAACTCTGCTTGTACACACACAGTAGAGAGAGAGAGAGAGGGTTATGTGCATTGTACCCAAGGCCATTAGTGCCCATACTTAGTGGGTCACACACTCACAGTGGATGTAGGCCAATTTGGCTGAACCACTATACATCATTGTCTAATTTCCCCTTATACTCATCCCCTTCTACACACTTACATACTTATATACTTGCATCTCTATGGCTTCCATGGCTGCTACTGCTTGAGCTCACAATCACTTATCTGGTGGTGCTAAATCTCAGCATCATCAGACAATATAGTCATATCGACGCCCTAGCAGCCTTGAGTTCAACAATCGACTCCGACTTAAAGAGAACAATCCCTATAGACTTCCTCTCCCAGTCGAGCATCAACCAGAGTGAAGAGTTGCCAGATATGGGCCATATTCTCCAGATTAAATTAGCACCCAATTGGATGGACCCCCTGAGGGACTATTTGAAGGATGGTGCGCTACCAGACGATAAGAAGGCCGCTTATCAGATAATAGTCAAAGCTTCCCTTTTTCATTTATCTCCCGAGGGCAAGATTTATAAGAGATCATTCACCAGCCCTTACCTCCAATGTGTTCACCCAAAAGACGTCGAGCAAGTGCTACGCGAGCTTTACGAATGAATCTGCGGGAGCCATATTAGAGGGATATCGCTAGCTTTCCGAGTAATGAAGGAAGGCTACTGGTGGCCATACATGCAGAGAGATTCTGGAGTATATGCTCGCAAGTGCAAAAAATGTCAGCTACATGCCCCTACGGTCCACCAACTTGCCAACAACCTAAGATCACTTACCAGCCCTTGGCCTTTCGCCCAATGGGGAATGGACATCGTGGGCCCTCTTCCTACTGCTACCGGCAATCGCAAGTATTTGTTGGTCGCGATAGACTACTTCACCAAATGAATTGAGGCAGAGTCGCTAGCAAACATCAGAGACACATATATGATGAGATTCGTATGGAAGAACATAATTACCCGCTTTGGGATCCCCAAGACCATCATCACTGATAATATAACGTAGTTCAAGAGCGGACCCTTCCAGAGTTATTGTAACGACCACGAGATCAGACACCATTTTATCTCGATAGCCTACCCCCAGAGCAACGACCAAGCTGAAGCTTTCAACACAACAGTGATCGATGCATTGAATAAATGACTAGAGCGAGCCAAAGGCGCATGGGTGAGCGAGCTGCCACATATCTTGTGGTCCTACCGCACTACCCCACAACGAGCAACTGGTGAAACCCAATTCACACTAACATATGGAATGGAAGCAATCATCCCTTTAGAAGCTAGCCTCCCAACCATGAAGTCCACCCTGGTCGACCAGGGCTAGAATGATGCAGCATTACTCGCTGAACTTGACCTAGCCGACGAACGCAGAGAGCTAGCTCTAGTGAGACTAGCGAGCTATCAGCAACAGCTCGCAAGGCACTATAACAAGAAGGTCAATCCAAGATCATTCCAGGTTGAAGACTACGTCCTAAGAAAAGTCCTTGGCAGTGCAGTAAAACCATCTGATGGCATTCTAGGTTCAAACTAGGAGGGACCATTCAAGGTGACAAGAGATAACCTACAAAGAGCCTATCACTTAGAAACGCTGGAGGGCAGAGAGATACCCTGAGCTTGGAACGCAGGCAACCTGAAAAAATTATATTTCTAGATTTTTTTTCATTCAATTTTTATCACATTATTGGAATTGGCAATTTCATTACTTTTAATAAAAGATTGTTCGACAGTGGCATTCTATGAAGTGTTAATTTTATTTTGTTGACTTTATAACTTGCACACCTTTTCCAAATGATAGGAATATTGCTCAATATATAAAAGAAGGAGTCACCCTCCTCAGGTTTTCGTTATGAAACATGAACAACCTCTTAGCATTGCCCCTGACAATAGGTAGTTCGGCTAAATCGAATTGGTCACCAAATAATGTTTGGCTCAGCAAACTTGATTGATAAAACATCCAACACCAGGTGTGTCCTCGCCATTACCACACTTAGGCCTAAGGGAGTGTGACGACACAACCTAAAAGGTAAAGTGGGGCAGAATGGTATCTCATGAGCATATTGGACTGGGAGGATACTCACACGACAAAACAAATCTAGTCATCCACGAAGAGCCCAAGATAATCAAATGAAAAATTGATGAAGTAAAAATACACAGCATATGTTTAGTCGGCAAAATGCCCAAAACATAAATATTTTATTACTTTGTTACATTTATAAAAAGTTACATTGAATTAAGAAAATCTTAATGAGGAATAGGCCTCTGAGTAAGATAATCAGCCACTTGCAATCTTCGGCCGTCGTCCGGATGAGGAGATAATTCTTCCTCAACTTCATTCGCATCTGGCTCCAATAGCTGCCTGGGGATAGCATCTATAGGGACCCACTGGCCATCCCTCCTGAAAGGATTAGGCCTCAAAGTTGAAGGAGAGATCTCGTGACGATACTAGAGCACTGAGTTCCTGGGGACCTGCAGCTCCCTAAGGGCACTCAACCATCCCCTAATAAAGGATAACTCTTCAAACTCTGCCAACCTCGTTGGAGCATCTGCCCAATCCTGGTTATAACCATCAACCCACACTCACCGAGGTCCTTTCTTGAATAGATGCCACCATCTCTTTGAAGCCCAGCAGTAATCATGTATGCTCAACGAACATCTTCTCGAAGCTCGTCCATCTGCCTAGCTGAACCCCCTGCATCTGTATCATCTCGTGGATCGGCCGATGAAGTGTAACCTCACAAAACTTGAGGGGTGGCGCTCGGCCCTGTGCCAGCTCGTGGACTAGCCGATGAAGAGGAACCTCACAAAACTCAGGTGCGACGCTCGGCGCATGATCCCTAAGTCACGACACCTCCCTCCTCAGAGTTTCATACTCCTTTTAAAGAACCTCTCCGACTTAATAATCTCAGAGGAATCCAGAAGTTTACCCCTCAGAAGGTTCACCTCTTCTTGAACAGAAGCACCAACCTCTTTCGTTTCCTGAAGTCTATCCTTCAGTTTGGCGACGAGCTCGAACTGATCTTTAAAGATCTTATTCCCCGACCTAAGGGACTTACAAATCCTTAGAAAGGCTTAGCGAACTTGATTGATCGCATTAAGACCAAGGATCCTTCCCAGTTGAGAGGTGGCAGGTATATACTCATCTACATCAATCAACTACAAGCCATAAAAGCAGTAAAGAACAAAAGAATCAGTATGCAAAAAGGAAAGTGTTCTCGTTTTATTAAAATAGAGCGGTCCAAGTACATCGATAATCAAAAGAACAATACAAACAAAGAAAAAATACAAAAGAAGTCCTCAGAACAGGCTACCTAGCAACCTCAGTTGGCTCTGAGGTCATTGGTTGCTTTCCCTTATCTACCACAACAGGAACACCTCCCTCACAATGGGCACTATGTGGAACGATCTGAGAAGCAGGAACATCTCCCTCAGAAGGGGTGCTATCAGAACAGTGTGAGAAGTAGGGACACTCTCATCAATGGCCGGGGCAGGTGCCTTATCCACAATAGGCTACGGGCCTGAATCATTCTCATTAAATAGTGGATAATCGATGTCCACTCTAGAACCTAGAAGAGCCTTATTCCATCCCTTCTTGAAGTTCAATCGACTGATGTAGCCTATCTGAACCTCAGTATCCTCGTACGCAGTAGCCCACCCGGCATTGTACGAGCTCTCCTCCACCTTTTTTATCTTCTCTGCCAGCACCCTGTTCTTCTCCACCATATCTAACTTGCTCATGCAGACCAATTCATAGGACTGCTGCAACTCGTTGAGCTCTTTGATTGTCACCTGCTTTACCCGATTAGCTTCAAGGAGGGTGAGATTGGAAGACCGCTGAGCATCATTGGCAGTCTTCAAATTGGCCTCCAACTCGACACCCTTCCCCTTCATCTCAGCATTCTGCTTTTCCAAATTAGCATTCCTCTTCACCAGCTCATCGTGGGTGCGATAGAGGATGACGAAGTCAGTCACAAACTGTAAAAAAGAAAAAACATTAAGAAAGAGAAGCATTGAAAAGAATATTAAAAGCATAAAAGAGTGAAGATTGACTTACCAAGGCTAGCCTCTAACTCGCCTGCAGAGCTAACTGGTCGGTCCCCATTGCCTTTTGACGATCAGTAGGCAATATTGCTCTCTCGAGTAATGCAGGAGCCAACTGAGGAGAAATGGCAACAGAGGCTCCCTCGGGCAAGGCAGACACAGGCACCAACGCTTGACCTGCTTTTGTCCTCATCTCCTCTTCTTTCTCCTCCTTGTCCTTCTCAACTCTTCTCCTCTCCTCCATTATTTTTCTCTACTCTACCTTCTTCCTCTCTTCCTCCTTTCTTTCCCTCTATCTCAACTGCTCTCTCTCTTTCTTCTTCTTCTCCTGCTTACGAGCAACTGACTGAGAACCAACTGTAATCTCTCCAACGCCAGATTTCTACTTCTTCGACCGTTGGAAGAGAAACACATCATCATCATTATCATCATCATCACCCCAAATTAGATTCTTCCTATGAGGAGCCATATCCTCTTTACTAGAACTTCTCGATTCACTAGAAGACTCTCGAGCTTCTGAAACTTCTTCTGAGCTAGAAGAACCTTCACCACCAGTGCTCTCTTCACTGGAACCACCTTCAGCACCGCCACTGTTATCACCTTCGCTATCCTCACCAGAGCTGATCTCTTTCTCATCCACTTGGATGGGATCTACAACAACTTCTTCAATGATGTCTAGCTCAGGAACGCTGTCAACAGGGCGCGCGATAAAGCTAGACCCAACATTCTTGTACTCCAAGAGAAAAGTCGCTGATCGAGGATGTTCACCGTCAGCCAAGAGTTCTCTAATATTCCAGGCTTTGACCAACTCAGTAGATCGAACCTCACTGAGAGAAGGTTCCAAGTTCTTTGCTCTCGCTGAAAAGAAAGAAAGAACAATATCAGAGAAATCATACATTAGTAAGAGGATCGATGAGCAGAGAAAAAACAAAGCCTACCTATGAACTCCTCCCCATAAAAGGGGACCATGAACCTGTCAGACCTCGACCCCTCAATATGGGGACTGCCAAATTCTAGCAAGAAAACCCTCTTTCCAGTAATCCTTGTGGGAATCAAGTAGATCCACTACCAATACCCTATCAGAACTCCTGGCCTTGAGGTAAAGAAGAACAAAACTTGTTCGCGAGAAAGAATAACAAAAACAAATCTCAGCAAGCCCTAGATTGGTGCCATAGAGCCGATTTATTCTATGGACACTATTAACAATCTTCTAGACGTTTGGTGAACACTGTGCAGGGACAATATTGAAATAACTAAAGAAGTGAAAAAACAAATTGCTTGGGGGGGAAAGTAAGACCCCCTTGGGACAACAGGAGAACATGAATCCATTGATCATCCTCAATCTCTCTAAAATTGCGAGGGACCAGGGCACACTCAATGTCCACCCAGTTTGGGATATTATAATATTTTCTAAATTCAGCTATTGATTTATTGCCTACTTTCGTCATTGAAAGATACGAACCCTATTTACGAACGCGAAGGAATTTTAACATAAAAAGAAAATAGAAGAAGCAAGAAGAACTTACGATGTAAGAGTCAACTTGAGACGAGGCACAGCCACAAGAAAGGACGATGAAAAAATCTTGGAAATGGAAGAAGAGACCTGAGAATAAAAAGAGCTGCAGGGAAAACTCCAAGAGATTGAGAGAATATGAAGAAATATGAAAGTAACGATTCGAGAAATGACCCCTCTAGAAGGATTTAAACCCTTCTAATCATGATGCACCAGAAACGAGGCAATCTGCCGCCAAAGTCAGTTTGGGAAGGGCGCCTCAGTTAAAAAGAATGGCACGAATCATAGGAATGCCATTAAGACTAATCATTTAAAATTATTGAGCCCAAATTTTGACCGAAAATTTTTAAGGGCAATTGTGGGTACCTCGATTTGTCACCTGGCCCCAAACGAGAAGCCCAATCAAATACGGCCCAGAGTCCAGAGGCTGGGCGCCTCAACCAAATTGGTTTTGACCCAGACAGTTCCTAAAATCTCTCTTTAGAGATATCCTAGGGATTGTGGGTTAACGTGGGGGAGTTTCACTCCTCCATCTTTCGAAAGAGGATGTATATATTAAAACCCTCCTCCCGGGGCAAAGGGCATGTATTATTTTCCTGTAAAACACCCTCCGGAGTATAGAGAAATAATATCGAGAGCACCACGTGGACGTAGGCATTCTTGCTGAACCACGTAAATATTGTGTCGTGTGATTGGCGTTCTTTATATTCTTTATTTATTTTGGTGATTGCCTTTTCTTATTAATTTGTGCTGAACTTAATTGTCACCACAGTTGGTATGTCGCCTCCCCCCTCCCGGCGGAGAAAGTGGATAGGTATGCGAGCTTAATATAGAGTTTTAGTGAATTTTCTTCATTAGGAAGGCTTGAGAATTTGAGGAGGCCCAGGATAGGTAGTCCCAATAATTGAAATAATATATGACGATGAATGGCGTGATTAGTTACATATCATTTTCTCTTAGGTGAGTCTCGACCCTTTGATAATTGGAAGGGCGTGTGATGACTTTTAGTGATTTTGGACCCGATGACTTATCCTTGAAAGATTCCGATGACTTAAAGTAAGGATTGATAATCCTGAGAAATTGTGGAGGTGGTGGATTAATAATTTTGAGGAAAAAATTCCCTAAGGAGGGAAGAATGTAATACCCCCCCCCCCCCCACGATTTTGACCCTACTTACGTGATTTGCCGATTTAGTATTACCCAATTGACCGTTAGACTTGGTAAGATGGATCTTGGATCAAATTTGGGTAATTCATGGCCTTCGTGCTCATCGAATCAAAATTGTTATGGTTCAAAGTTTGGACTAAGGAAATCAGAGGTCGTTTGAATGAGGGGCCAATCTCGTTCGAACGAGATATTTGAACGAGGTTTGAATGAGGCTTCTGATGACTTGGGTTTGATCTGTTCCTCACTGGTACTGACATCTCATCAGAATATCTCATTGGAAGTGTTGTTCGAGCAAATGAATGATCTCTTCCGATCAAGGCTCAGGGTCGTTCGAACGACCAGAGCTGAATTTGAAAATTTGATCCTTTTTAATGTGTTGTCACAACGTGTGAAAAGGTGCAAGGATCCCCAATTTTAAATATTCTTTTAAAATTAAATATAATTTCCTTTTAAGTGCGGAATGGAGATGGTTCAACACAACACACACAAATGACAAATTTTAATTTATTTTCAAATTAAAATTAAAGTAAACACAAAGTGAAAATAATTAAACAATAAATGGATTTTTCACTTCAACCAAATTAATTCAACCCACGTCCTAGAAATTTGCCTAACAAAAATTAATTCAATTTTGCAAATTAGGCCAAACCAAATTATCGAATTAAATATATGACTTGATTAAATTAAGTTAAATTTCACCCAATTAATTTTGGCACCAAAATAGACACGTGTGATAATTAAACCAAATTTTATCTTTTAATCCTAAGAATGCGTTCTAGGTAATTTGCAAGATAAAATAAATTCACAACACATTACGCTGCGATGTACGAGGAAAACCCAAATCGGGAAAAACCTCGGATGGCCATAGCCTTAAGTCCACTAAGTATATAATTTTACAAATACAAGACAGATGACTTACAAACCTCGACTCGACTCCCTTCAAGCCCCCGATGCGTCTTCTTATACCAACCTCTGCTTAGTCGATAATGCCGAACTCCATCGGAACCTTGGAATCCACAAATGAAGCTTTTTAGGAACCCGTCAACCACACACGCTGCCTTTCACTGCATGAGAATACCGCAACAAAACCATGACTTTTACTTTTATGGGAAATATAAGGAAAACCAAACTTCTCCTTCTTGTGGTAGAGATGAACCAATGGTGCCAAAAAAACTCCAAGTGACAAATATATATAAATGTTGAACTTGGAATGTTAAACAAACTAAATGGGTGTATATCTTTTGTATTTTGGAAGAGTTTAAGACATCTAAAGTAAACACACAAAAGGGAATTTTCTAAACATGAATTTCTCTATCAAAAGCTCTCTAGAATAATGTGAAAAGTCAAATGGTCAAATTGACACTCATCAACCGACAAGCCTTGTCACGATTATTAACAGTGATAAAAAAACACGCATTTTTTATCACGGTCATTGACCGTGACAAGGCCGTGACAAAGTCTTGTCACGGTCAATGACCTTGATAAGTCCATGACAAATTAAGTTGTCACGCACTTATCACGGTCATTGACCATGACAAGCCCATAAAGTTGTCACGGTCATAGACTGTGATATGTCCGTGATAATTCTGTCAGTAAAAAAACCTCCCCTCTTCTTTTTTCCCACTGATTTCTATTCCCTCCATTTATCTCTCTCTCTAAAGACTGCTCTCTCTCTCTCTCTACGATTTTCGTACGTTTTCTCTCTCTATTTCTCTTCCATTTGTGTATGTGTGTGTGTATATATGCGTGCGTGTAAATGTGCGTGTATGTGTGTGGTGTATATATGCGCGCGTGTGTGTGTGGGGGGGAGGGGAGGGGGTGTATACGTGTGTGTGTGTGCGTGTGTATATATATATATATATATGCATGTGTGTGTACATGTGTGTGTGTGTGCGTGTGGTGGGCAGTGGCAGTGTGGGGGGGGGGGGGGGGGGGAGATGGGGGGTGGGGTGGGGGGGCAAAGAGGGGTAGGGGTGTGGGGATGTGTGTGTGTTTGTTTTAAATAAATTTTTGTTAGTTTATTGGATATTGCCCCTAATATTGTAGTGCCCCTGTAAAAGAATTGATTGATTAAATATTAATTGGTTGTTAATTTTTTAGTAAATTAATAATTAGTGCCCCTTTCATATGCAAGTAGTGTTGCCCCTTATTGTAAATTAGTAAATTAATAATTGTATACTTTAATTGTTTGTTAAATTGATGAAAAGAATTAATTGAGTAGATGAATTAAAAGGAGTGCGGGATACACATTTGTTATTGCCATTGCGATTGGATTGTAGTGGATCGATGTTTGGTTGGTTAATTTTATAAGTGGCATGACCACTAGATTATTGTCCATATAGGGGTGGGATTTTTCAACTTTTTTTAAAAATTACTTTGTATCACGAACAATATATATATATATATATATATATATATATATATATATATATATATATATATTATGATAATTAAATGAAACATACTTGAAATTACATATAGTGCGCATAGATAGTAACCTTCTAGTTCTTATGCATACGCATTCAATAACCCTTAGATCCGTTCGAGAGTCATTACCCTTATAATGAGGTCTCTCGAATCGTCCCGTTTGCACAGTTTGGGACTGCATAATTTCTGTATAATAATATTCTTAGTGGCTTAAAGTTGTTAGTTTTAGAGGAAGTTCTGCAGTCGTATCCTAATGTTCTCTGGGCATATACTAGATTCACAAGTGTGAATGTTATTTCAATTGATCAATTGAAATAACACTCACACTTTCCAATCTACGTCGTGTACTTGGAGAACTACGAGGATATGCTGCCGAATTTTTATCAAATCGTAACAATGTGCATGAGATGTTAAGTATATTACAGAAATATGCAGTCTTGAATGGGATAAGACCACTCACCCTTTAGAGGAGATGGAGGAAATAAGAATTTCTATTATAAATTGAATTTGAATTTGAAATTTAAAAATCGAATATAAATAAGACATAATTAAATGAAACATATTATAAATCTAAGTTTTGTTTATACTAATCCATGAATATACGCTTCTTACCTTTAATAGGTGATTAGTTGTGGTAGCTGTGATGGAATATTAAAAATACAAAGAGTGGACGGGTGAGACAAATAGAATGGGGGATGTGTTTCGCAAAGGTGCTAATGAATTTGTGAAATACGCAAAGAGATGTCATAATGATGAAGAGTTTTCGTATCCATGTGCTAGGTGTAATAATGGTAAGGTGTTTGAGTGGAAAACAATTGAAATACATTTTTTAAGATGGGGTACGTAAGATATTTATCGATTTTGGAGTTTTCACGGTGAATTGAAAGTTCCTTATGTCCTCGAACAACCTTCACAACAAAATTCAACAAGTGGGATATATGTAGAAGGGGACGACGTAGATCATAATATGTTAGAGAATTTAGTTGATGATGCATACGGAGTTTATGAAGCGGAGGAGAATGAGGTTACTGATGATGTACAATGTTCAAGTGCTCGTGAAGATATCGCGATAAACCTTGATGATGACTACCAAAGTTTAAAATTTAAGGTGACCCAACCGTTATACTCTGGCTGTGAGAAAGAGTTAACAAATCTACATGCCATGGTTGGTTTGCATAGTTTGAAGACGCAGTACGGTTTGTCTGGCAATAGCATGACAGGAATTCTGAATTGGGTGAAGGGATTACTACCAAAGGAGAATACACTTCCAAATAGCTATCCTATTATGAAGAACAGTTTGAAAGGTTTGGGAATGAAGTATAAATCGATCCGTGCTTGTGTGTATGACTTCATACTATACCGAAAGGAGTATGAAAATATCGATCGTTGTCCGGTATGCGATGAACCTAGATATGTCCAATCCACTAGTAAGGAAGGCACAAGCTCAAAAGTGCCTCAAAAAGTGTTGAAATATTTTCCCGTTGGGATTAGAGTAAAGAAATTTTTCACAGTACCATGGATAACAGAGGCAATGACTTGGCATGCCAGGGCAGAAGTAGGGGGTAATTTCACGCGTCATCTTATTGATTCTAAAACTTGAAGGAGGATGAATTATGAGTATCCCGATTTTTCTCGAGAACAGCGTAACATTAGTTTGGCTATATCAATAGATGGTTTCAATCCATTTGTAAATCTAAGCACCAATCAAAGTGTATGGCCAGTGATCCTAGCCCCACTCAACCTCCCTCCTTCATAGTGTATGAGACCTGAATTTTTGATGTTATCTTTGTTAATACCTGGGCCAAAGGCACCAAGTGAAGACATTGACTTCTACCTGGATCCTTTGGTAGAAGAATTAAATGAGTTATGGGAAGATGGTGTGCAATCATTTGACTCTTTTAAAAAAGAAGAGTTTACGCTGAAAGCTATGTTGACGTGGGAAATTCATGATTTTCCAGCTTATGGGACATTATCCGGTTGTGTTGTATATGGTTATTTGGGGTGTCCTATTTATGGAGAGGAGACTTAATCTTTTCGTATATTCTCTAGCTTGAAAAATGTATACCATTGCCATAGGAGGTTTTTACCCTCAACTCATAGTTTCAGATTTGAGAAAGGTTCCAATTTTTTATCGGGCGGGGTTGAACATAGGCTATCACCGAGACAACTTTCAGGTTCAGAAATTGAAAGTAAATCTTCTGAATGTTGCCCTAATATGCCAGGTAAGATTCCAAAATTTAAGAATGTCAAGCATAAGAAGACCCCAACTGGGAACGAAACTGAGACAAGAAAGGTATGGTCTAGGAGGTCAATTTTTTTTACTTGCCTTATTAGAAGAATAACCCTGTGCGCGATGTATTGGATGTGATGCATGCAGAGAAGAACCTCGCTGAACATATTGTGGGCACTTGCCTTGGGGGGAGTCATTCGAAGGATGTAGAAAATGCACAAAAAGACCTTAAATCATTGAAACTTAAACCACACCTATGGTTAAAAGAAGATAGTGGGGGAAGGACAATAATTCCCCCTGATGCGTTTACTTTGACGAGTGGGAAAATGAAGGTGCTTTTAGACACAATATATAATTTGAAGGGCCCATCTAATTTTTTGTCCAACTTGAAAAGGGTTGTGAATTATTCTACTCATGATTTATATAAGTGTAAGTCCCACAATTGTCTTGTGATCATGCAATTGGTTCCTCTATTGTTTAAGCACTGTTTCTCCAAGCACAATGATTTATGGAGGGCTATTATGAAAATTAGTATTACCTTCTCACTTTTGTGTGAGAAGGTAGTCAATCGAGAACACATAGTGGCCCCAAAATTAGCGGTGATCGAAGCGATTTGGGTGTTAGAGAAGTACTTTCCCCTAGAATTCTTTTACATAAGTGTTCAGTTGTTGGTACACCTATGCGACTAAGAACTTCTTTATGGTCCAGTTAGATATCGGTGGACGTATCCATTTGAAATATTGATGAAAGTTTTTAAGGATTACATCAAGAATATGCGATGCATTGTAGGATCAATTGCAGAGGAATACATCACCATGGAGTCATCAATCTATACTCGAGAATATACGCCTGACTCGACCATCATTGATGACACTTATGAGTTCGTCGATGATGGTGGTCATGTGATGGGAAAACGAGTGAAATTAATGACTTTGCAACATGAATAAGTAGCTCGTTATCTATTTGACACACATGAAGATGTCGAATAATGGAAAAAGTAACTTTAAATTATTTTAGAATATTTTAGATTATTTTATACATGATTAATTTTGTAATATGCAGAAAATATGAAGCTTGTGAGAACAATAAAAGATGAAAAACAATGGTACAATCAGACAGCGAGTTTAGGCTGTGGTTCTCACAGGAGGTAATTATAATGAAAATGACCGTTATATAACGTTATATTAAACAGTTAAAAAGTATCGATTGAATGGTTACGTATTCAACGCAAAAGTGTACGAGGAAAGTACAAATGTACTGAACTCGGGCATTTCATACAAGGCTCTTACTTTCTTCCGAGCGAGCGCAAAACATAAAAACTTCGTTGAAGCTGAAATGACTTACTATGATGTAATTCGAAATATATTTGAATTGGATTATATAAGCTTCAAAGAGGTTGTATTTTATAGTGACTGGGTAAGAGTTGAGCATAAAAATGCTTGTAAAGTTGATCCTAGCACCAATTTGATCATGGTTGACTTGTCCAAGTTGAAGAGCAACGACCACGTGAGCGACAAGCCGTTTGTTTGTGCATTTCAAATCGCTAACCAAGTGTTTTACTCAGAGAATATCAACAACGAGCCGTTGATGATGAAAAAAGTCACTTAAAACTCGACAAGAATAATGTCTTCATGTTGAACTAGGCCGATACGTCTTCAACTCAAACTTGTCATATGCTTGAAGGATACACATGAACACTATCCTATAACTCAAATATTTTTTTCGGAATTGAGCCGACACTACATTAAGACTCAATTGGAAATTTTTGTCCTTACAAATCTCCCCCTTTGGCTATTCCGGGACAAAAACCAAACAAAATCCTAAAGGTCCGTCAAGCTCTAATAGACTCAAAAACTTTCCACCCAAAAATAAAAAAAATACAATGCTTGACTTAAAACCCAAGGATAAATAGCTTGGCTGAAATAAAGTTTCCGCTAGTAAAATTCCTGCACACTTAAGCAAAACATTAAATGCATATGGAATATTACAATATTAAATGCTATTAAAGAAAATACTCCCCTAAATT
The DNA here is from genome assembly GCA_949130495.1 of Sambucus nigra. NCBI lineage: Eukaryota > Viridiplantae > Streptophyta > Magnoliopsida > Dipsacales > Adoxaceae > Sambucus > Sambucus nigra. The sequence continues at coordinate 595,194,239 of OX422208.1, forward strand.
AATTCTCCCCTAAATTAATTCTCCCCTTTTATCAAATATGATCATCATAAGAAGATATCGCTCTCCCACTAAGATAGATCTCCTAAACTAAGATACAAATATAATAAGATTAGATACGACTTCTCCCCCTATCATTCTCCGCCTTTTTGTTTAGGAATAGACAAAGGATAAAAGAACTAATAAATTACTCATATCTCCCCCAATTTAACTAAGTACAATTTCTCCCCCTATAACTACATAAGGGATATAAGTACGGGAAAACAAGTAAACAAGATGATGCATAAGGAGATAAGAACATGAAAGTATATGGGCAACAATAACATAACTAATCCGTACAAATATTAATGGATACCAACTATGATGCAAAAACAAATGATACCAATTTGACAAATAAGATACTAAACATGTGATATCAAATAATATATGCAACAAAATAGATACTAATTATGAACTAGAAGCATAGATGGACTAGCAAGCAAGGCAAAGACTCAAAAAACATAAAAAATGCCATATATATGTATACATAATGAATATCACTAATGCACACGCACATATACATAGGTATAAACACCACACATGACACGAAAATCATTAATCTTTTCACACGTGTATGGAAAAAATTTGTCCAAATACATGTGGGAAATGGAAGTGTAGGGATGTGAACTAGTAACAATTAAATTTTGACCCAATCACTTAAAACATGTTCACGGAGCTCTCATTTGATTGCAAAACTTTATCACATTTAGATATAGTCTCATTTAACAATATAGATTGAACTCAATGAAGAAACATACATAATGCACATAAGCCTATAATATTGATGATTCTATAAACCAATAGAGTCATGACAATAAAAGCTTAACTAGGATACAACGTCATTGTACAAACCCGTTAATATATCCAACCAAACTCCTCATCATTTTCTTTTCTTTTCTTTTCTTTTCTTTTGAACAAATTAACTAAACTATTTTGGCCTTGGCAAATATTCTTTTTAATGCCATATTTTTAATGCCTAAAAATTAATGGTGGATTTTCACGCAAAGTAATTTTGTCTTTCGCATCCCGATTCCATTAAAAAACAACAACCTCGGATAAACATATTTTGTATTTTTTAAATCCGGGAAACAGTTATTACATGCACAAATCCTCCATAGTCATAGCAAAATGTAGATGACTAGATTGATAGAGAACATCTCACTTAGCTCAAATATACATGTGACGATTAAATTTCGAGTGAGCTCGTGCATGTGTGAATTGAGGCATATAAAAATAGAATCCATTAAGCAACGCAAAATCCAACTACTCCATGTAAGCATGGCAAAGAATATTTTAAGGATTGACAATCTTAACCAAAAGTTCTAGCCACATGGAAGCGGTAAAGAAAGGGATTCAAACACAAGTATATGCCACATAAAGTGTGTCAAACTAAAATACACAAAAAAAAATTCTTTTTGAGTTTTTAAAATTTTTAACCAAACAAACAAAACTATTTACTCAAAAGACAAACAAAATCTTTTTGTATTTTTCATTTAATGCATACGTTCTAGGTAATTTGCAAGATAAAATAAATTCACAACACACTACGTCACGATGTACGAGGAAAACCCAAATCGGGAAGAACCTCGGACGACCCTAGTCTTAAGTCCACTAAGTACGGAATTTTACAAATACAAGACAGATGACTTACACAACTCGACTACCTTCAAGCCCCTGACGCATCTTCTTGTACCAACCTCTTCTTAGTCGATAATCCCGAATTTCACCGGAACCTTGGAATCCACCAATGAAGCTTTTTGGGAACCCGTCAACCACACACGGTGCCTTTCACCGCATGAGAACGCCGCAGCAAAACCATTAGTTCTTATTTTATGAGAAATGGAAGCAGACCCAAAATTCTCCTTCTCGTGGTAGAGATGAACCAATGGTGCCAAAAAAAACTCCAAGTGACATATATATATAAATGCATATAAATGCTGAACTTGGAATGTTAAACAAACTAAATGGGTGTATATCTTTTGTGTTTTGAAAAGTTTAGGCCATCTAAATTAAACACACAAAAGGAAATTTTCTAAACATGAATTTCTCTCTTAAAAGCTATCTAGAATAATATGAAAAGTCTTGGAAAAAATATGGTCCGGAAGTGGTTAAAATCTGTCAAAAAGTAGTGGGATAAAATAGTGAAAAAATGCTAAAAAACTGTCAAAAACTGTTCCCGCCTAAAATCTCGTTCGAATGACATTTCATTCGAACGACTCATCTAATGAAAAGTCAGTGTAGAAAAGGGAAACTTGTTGGCAAAACTCATTTGAACGAAATTTTCGAACGAAAAAACAGAACATGAATTTTTCATTTTAAGCTCATAAAATTTTATATAAAATAAAATTACACCCATTACAAATTTATTCCAAGTCTCTACAAATATATATATATATATATATAACATTCATACCTTATTGGAGATGTCTTCATGTTGAAATACGTCGATACATCTTTAACTCAAACTTGTCATAGGCTTAAAGGATACACATGAACACTATCCTATGACTCAAATATTTTTGTCCGGAATTGAGCCAACACTAAATTAAGACTCAGTTGAAAATTTGTGTCCTTATAATGTGGGTCGTCGAATTTGATGACGTGTCGACTTCTCAGCTGTCCTGATCAAAATGTGGGATAAAAGACTAGAGTGCCCTTAATCGAAGGGTTAAGTGTAAGGGCATTTGGGGGATTTGACCACTTAGGGTTTTGGGAGTACTTATATGGGGTTTGGCCCATTTGAGGAATTCTCCATCAGATTTAGCTTCTCCCTCTCTAGATCTTTGAGCTCTCCCTCCTTCAACCACCACACACCACCCTAGCACCACTATAACTCCACCCAAAACTACCATATTCTTCCATATTTCAGCCTTATACACCCATTTCCACCAATGTTAAGCAAAGATACAAATTTGGAGTTATTATTGGGGTTTCTTTGGAGAAGAAGAAGAAGGAAGTATAGAACTAAAATGGGTGTTCTTGCTTGGATCTTCCACGGAGGCAAGCTTGGTGGAGCTATGCAACCTTTTAAGTCCACCATAGGAGGTAGGAGGTTACCATCTTCTTCTATATTCATCCTTCCATTTTGGAGCTTCTTTTGTGGTGAGAAACTTTAATATGAGCTTAAGAACCTATTAGTCTTGTAGCTAAAGTTTGTTAGAGTATAGTGAATATATGATTTAAGAAGGTAATCTATTATGATTTTGTAAAAAAGGATATGCTTTACGAAATATCCCAAGAGTTTTGAGAAAAATGATATATTTTAAGAAATCTTAATATCTAAACATTTTAAGGAATAAAATGTTTGAAATGATATTTTTCTGTAATACTCCGTATTTTTATGACTTTTAAATTTTGGGGATTTATTAAATTTAATTAGAGATATTTATTTAATATTAATCCGGAAATCATTTAAATATTTACTAGCGTGATGAGAGTTAGTAATTATTGGAATTTTGTTGTAAATTACTTTATGGGTAAAGTAAGATGTGTAATTAAATTTAGTAAAATTATCACGAGAATCTAATATGATAATTTTGGAAATTTTATTGGGACGCGCCTGTGTCGTGTCAGGATTAAATTCGAATTATTAAAAGTGAATAATTATAAGTCACTCATATGGTTATTTTGAGTATGTCAATGCGTCCGGAAGGGTCCTTCCGGGTCGAGATAGTCAAAATAATGTACCCGGGGGTTTAGTTTAGGTCTCGAGGCGTTTTTAGGCCTAATTAATATCCCGAGAGGGCGTTTTAGACATTTTGTATTTTTGGGAATAGAAACCCACGAATTTTCTAAGTTATATCAGATGGTAGGAGCTGTCTTCTAGGGTTAGAATAACCAAAAACAAAAGATGTCCATTGGAGAGGAAGAGGAGAAGCTTTCCAAGGAGTTCTAGGCCAAGAACTTCACCGTTTGCACCGCCGTCGCCGCCAAATTGTAGATCGCGCAATGAGGATCACAACCACACCACTCGTTTCCACAAATCCGAGACAAATATTTCCAGGCAAGTATCTATCTAGATTTATTTTAGTTAATGCTTCAATTATATTAGTTTAGGGTTGATTATGACTAGTTTTCATGGAAGAAAGCATATATTGGAGACTAAAAATTACATGATATAGAGGTGATAATCATATTCTGGAAATCAAATCCATATGTAGAGGTTGAACCACGAATTTGTATTGAGTTAGGAGTATAAAATCTGAAAAAAGAATGGGAAGAACTAAGTTAAAGATAATATTAGGTTTCTTGATATTTATATGGATTTTGGCCCTTTTTAATTCGTTATACTTAATGAAACTCGCATGTGTTACATTAAACATTATCTATTTGGGTATATAACTCTTGTAGTATCAATTTTTGGTAGTTTGGGAGTGAAAAATGATGATTTTAGAATAATATTTATGTAACTATTAATTCTACAGATTCGTTATAACTGCTTGATCGATCGATCGACCCAAAAGCATCGATCGATCGAGCCCCTGCCATCGATCGATTGACCCCTCCTGGAAAACTCATATTTCCCCTTTTTAAATAGTTCATTCCAATTTCAATGAATAGTAATCCTTTGACATTATTGTTATAACATTTTGGGATATAAAGAAGACCAGTAGGACTTTATAAAAATGGAACCTTTAATGTAAGATGAGATTAACATTAATGAAAGTGTTTTACACTTAAGGAATAATGGGAACGTGTGTCTAAGGGGAGAAGCTCGTAGATAAGTTACGTCGTAAAATAAAAGAGTACCTACTAAAATTACACATAGGGAGATAGGATTCTACGAGTGTTACAAACTAAGTTTGGAATAATCCCATAAATAAGAATAAAAGAGACGAACCGTTATAAGGGATAAGCTACTAGTGTGTACTAAGAATGAATATCATAAGTATGGGTCGTGGGTGTACCTAAATTAGAATTGGGAATGGTAGTATACATATATGACTGTGCTTGTGAATATACTCTATACATGTAAAAATCATGCCCGCGCTACTTGCTATCACTGAGGTTATCGCGCCGGGCAGTCTTATCTCGATGGGACCTTTATGGGGGATATTTACTTGCACCCTAAAACATAGGAATCCTTGGTACAGGCTATCGTATCGATAGTCAGACGGTCCTAAGAGACGTGAGGATATGTGCTGACCTCTTTGTGACTTGGAACTATGCTTCGCCTCAATTTATATGTGTTTTGTGTTAATACAGTTCGAGAGTGATTTCGAACTACTATTTCCCTTAGTACGAGTGATACGGGGACTTGATAGCAGAGTAAACCAATACCATAAATTTATGTGGCGTGTCGATAGTGTGTGTATATATATATGTATATAGAATATAAATTGGGAAACTTTCTACTGTGATTAAAAGTAGTTGCGTAATGAATGAATATTCCAAATTTATAAGTGTTTGAAAAGTTTAAGGCAATACCGAGAAACTTTATAATAAATGAGATTTATGCGGAAACTTTGCTTTCAGAAATTAATTATATTAGCACTAGTAATTGTCGTCATGAAACCTTATGAGGATTTTAAGATAAGCTAAACTGTTGGGATTAATAGTGCGATAGGTGTGCACATTAGAAGAGAGGTGAGAATTTCTCAAGAGAATGCCGCATACTAATTTGATTATTGCATTAGCCGGTAAGCATTTTAAATACTTGGTAAACTAAACTTTAAACTGTTTTACAATCGGGCTCTGACCTGTTTCCTTTTATCTCTTCTCTTTTGTATATATATATATGTATATATTACAGGTGCCCAACCACATGGGCGTCATGCTTAGGATCCTTTGGAAGGAACGTGCTACAACTTAGGTGGGAGTTGCAGGCCTCTTGTGTAGACGACCTCATTATTGATTCCCCTCCTAGCTCTGTTTTATCCAGTTGGGCATGTGTCGCCCTTTTACTTATTTAGTTGGTTTTGTGAGAGATTGGGACTCATTTACTTTCAGTATTTTTACTTTGGGATTTGTTGTTGTCAAGATGTTTTCTTTGAAGTTTTAAAGTTGGAATTAGTTATTTGAATGTTTTAATTGGTTGGATGATCTTCCAGTCTAGTTATTGTGTGACGCTTAAATAATGAATTATGAAAGGTTTTTGTTATTGGGTTTAAATTAAATATGGAAATAAAGTTTTTAAATGGTTTTGACACTTAGCCTAATTATTTAGGGTGTTTAATTGGAAAAGTTATTTTGCGACAGTGATGCTAAGAATGAACCAACCATCACCTTGGTTATAATTTAATAAAGGACTGATCACCGGGTATTTAATTAGGCGGGGTGTTACAGGCGAGCGGTAATTAACCATTAGTGGAGCCTTATGAAAGTAATTTTGGATTCATTGTGATTGTTTCATTTCCACAACGGTTATAGCTAAAAAGTGGAGTAAAGTACGATAATTGGGGAAGGATATTACCTAATGGTAGGGTTCTGTGGGAGCATTCTTACCTGTTTATTGTGAACAAGGTGCTTATTGAGGTCTTGGTGTATAAAACCTTAACTTTTCTCACTCTGAATGTTAAGAGATGGGCGGATAATCAGAATTTGGGGTTGGTCGAGTTAGAGTCTGATGACTATGGTGGAATTCCACGACTGCTTTAGGCGAACAAGAGTGGTCAGATGTTCGTATGGTTTATCTAAGAATGGGAGTTTTGTTGTTAGATAAATCCGAGTAGTTGTCATGTAGTGAGGTGCGGCCTTCCAATGATATTGAAATAATGGGAATTAATAGCGTATATGCGTGTCTTATGTGAATGCTGTCGGATAGGAGCCCAATATGAAGTGTCGTTAATGAGAGTGTTAAACAAGCTTGCTCAGAGACGAGGGCTATAGTGATTGAGCTCCCTACTATGTAGATAATTTGCGTACTGTTACGGTATCCAAAATTATTTGAAAAGGTAGGCCTTATTTTCCGAATTTCGGGACGAAATTCCATTATTAGGGGGGAAGTATGTAATACCCGTATTTTTATGACTTTTAAATTTTGGAGATTGATTTAATTTAATTAGAGATATTTATTTTATATTAATTCAAAAATTATTTAAATATTTACTAGCGTGATGAGAGTTAGTAATTATTGGAATTTCGTTGTAAATTACTTTATGGGTAAAGTAAGATGTGTAATTAAATTTAGTAAAATTATCACGAGAATCTAATTTGATAATTTTAGAAATTTTATCGGGACGCGCCTGTGTCGTGTCGGGATTAAATTCGAATTATTAAAAGTGACTAAATTATAAGTCACCCATATAGTCATTTTGAGTGCGTCAATGCGTCCGGAAGGGTCTAGATAGTCAAAATAATGTACCCGTGGGTTTAGTTTGGGTCTCAAGGCGTTTTTAGGCCTAATTAACATCCCGAGAGGGCGTTTTAGACATTTTGTATTTTTGGGCATGGAAACCCACGAATTTTCTAAGTTATATCAGATGGTAGGAGTTGTCTTCTAGGGTTAGATTAACCAAAAACCAAAGACGGACATTGGGGAGGAAGAGGAGAAGCTTTCCAAGGAGTTCTAGGCCAAGAACTCCCCCGTTTGCACCGCCGTCATCGCCAAATTGTAGATCGCGCAACGAGGATGTAAGGACATTTTTCTCATGTCCAACATGTTACATTTATGTATGTCGTACGCCGCTACATTTGGCACATCACCTCAAGATGTCACTCGACGGCCTCAATCCGAATTCCGGGAATCAAGCATTCAACATCTCCATTAATATGTTCCACATCTGCCTCAACGACTTCACGGTCCAAGATTTTAGGGACTTAATGCAAGTGATACGCAAGGGAAGTCAAAACAGTGAAAAAAGGCACAATAGGAGAGTTCAAGGGCTTTTTCGTAATTTTACATCCATAGTTCGTAGGTCTGGTCAACTAGAAAGTTGAAGAGCTCGCCGCAAAGAAGATACTGAAAAAACGGCACCTCAATCCGAGCTACGGTGAAGGAGTTATGACCTTTTGAAGATAGAGAAAATTCCTTAAAGAATGCTGTTTTTTTTGTACGCTGGATAGAATTTTAGAGTTTTAAGAACATGGGACTCTTCATATTTTTTTCTATAAATACCAACTTCGGGGGAGTTGTTTTGCAAGTTTTTAGAAGACGTTTTTGAGAGTCCAAATTACTCTAGTCTTCATATTTTTTGAGTCCCAAGACTCATGTTTTGATTCACACAATTGCCAAACCTTTGTGAATCTTTTTGGTAACCCAAGAACACAACTTTGGTTTGTTCAACCCTTGTGGAGAAGCCGTTCTCTTCTTCATTGCTGCCCTCCTGGAAAGGGAAACTTCCAGCCGCCGACATAGGAACCGACACCTGCGGGTATTTCTGTGTCACACTGTTTCTAGCCGTTGCTTTGAAGGTTTACCGAAGACACCATGCGTTACACTTGTGGGCGATTATCAGGTTGTATGTAAGTCAATGGTCTTGTAAATTCTTTAAAGTTCTAGAAATAAAAGGTTTTGCCCTTCGGGGATTTTTCCTTAACTTTGTGTCGCATGCTTTATATTTGATGGGTTGATTTAGATGCATGTTTAAGGGTTAATTTTATTTGGTTTAAAAGTAGACGCTAATTAAATAAGGGTTCTTGGAAACTTGCGAATTTAATTTAAATCACTATTACATATTTTACCCTCATATATATTTTCTTTTAGAGGTAATCTAAATTCAACAAATTTTTTTTACACCTAAGGATACTTTTGATGTTCATTCGTTAGAGGTACACATATGCATCGTGCACATATGATTGATTGAGTTGATTTACCTATCGAATGTGTTCACACCCATTCATTCCGTTTCCATGACTTGGTTGTTTGAGTTTAAATCCATGGTGTGATTTTTGTATCATGTTTTACATATTTTTTTGGGCCATTTAGGTTTTTGCACCAATTCTCCAAAGTTTGAGAATTTAGATTACCTCTAAAAGAAAATATATATGAGGGTGTTTGGTTGGAGAATTAAAACGGGTTTGCACGTCCTTGATATTTGAAAATGCGCTACATAGTTTTGGACGTTATTGGTGTGGAAATCACTTTGACTTTGATTTTTTGATTTGCATAAGACGATGTCATCTAAATTCAACAAATTTTTTTTACACCTAAGGATACATTTGATGTTCATTCGTTAGGGGTACACATATGCATCGTGCACATATGATTGATTGAGTTGATTTACCTATCGAATGTGTTCACACCCATTCATTCCGTTTCCATGACTTGGTTGTTTGAGTTTAAATCCATGGTGTGATTTTTGTATCATGTTTTACATATTTTTTTCAAATGGTATCAAATATTTTTTTTTGAAAAAAAAAATCAAAAATAGTTTGTGTATTTTTTTGTATACCGTGACACCCCGATTTTGCTTTTTTGATTCATTCTTCTTATTTGTCTATTTGGGGACATCATAAAAAGGGGGAGAAAGAATTATGATTTTATGGGGGAGTTTGAATTTTGGGGGAGTTTTGAGATTTGACTTATGCTTATCATATATTGGTATCTATGTTTATCTCATTTCAAACTCAATACGTCACTTGGTATTTTTTTTCTTTATCTCATGTGTGTAGGTACTACATTGATGATCTCTGAATTTCACACCCTGATGAGAAAAGATTTGAGATTCCTGAAGATTTGAAGAACAAACGATGAAGACTATTCATTTGTACCTTTTCCAGTTTTGGGTTCATGGGAGGGTAGATTTGTATAGGCAATTTCATATTTGATAATTCGGATTTTTTATGTATGTACCGGCATAGACATAGGGGGAGATTTGTAAGGACATTTTTCTCATGTCCAACATGTTACATTTATGTATGTCGTACGCCGCTACATTTGGCACGCCACCTCAAGATGTCACTCGACGGCCTCAATCCGAATTCCGGGAATCAAGCATTCAACATCTCCATTAATATGTCCCACATATGCCTCAACGACTTCACGGTCCAATATTTTAGGGACTTAATGCAAGTGGTACGCAAGGGAAGTCAAAACAGTGAAAAAAGGCACGATAGGAGTGTTCAAGGGCATTTTCGTAATTTTACATCCATAGTTCGTAGGTCTGGTCAACTATAAAGTTTAAGAGCTCTCCGCAACGAAGATACTGGAAAAAACGGCACCTCAATCCGAGCTACGGTGAAGGAGTTATGACCTTTTGAAGATAGAGAAAATTCCTTAAAGAATGCTGTTTTTTTTGTACGCTGGATAGAATTTTAGAGTTTTAAGAACATGAGACTCTTCATATTTTTTTCTATAAATACCAACTTCGGGGGAGTTGTTTTGTAAGTTTTTAGAAGACGTTTTTGAGAGTCCAAATTACTCTAGTCTTCATATTTTTTGAGTCCCAAGACTCATGTTTTGATTCACACAATTGCCAAACCTTTGTGAATCTTTTTGGTAACCCAAGAACACAACTTTGGTTTGTTCAACCCTTGTGGAGAAGCCGTTCTCTTCTTCATTGCTGCCCTCCTGGAAAGGGAAACTTCCAGCCGCCGACATAGGAACCGACACCAGCGGGTATTTCTGTGTCACACTGTTTCTAGCCGTTACTTTGAAGGTTTACCGAAGACACCGTGCGTTACACTTGTGGGCGATTATCAGGTTGCATGTAAGTCAATGGTCTTGTAAATTCTTTAAAGTTCTAGAAATAAAAGGTTTTGCCCTTCGGGGATTTTTCCTTAACTTTGTGTCGCATGCTTTATATTTGATGGGTTTATTTAGATGCATGTTTAAGGGTTGATTTTATTTGGTTTAAAAGTAGACGCTAATTAAATAAGGGTTCTTGGAAACTTGCGAATTTAATTTAAATCACTATTACATATTTTTTTCAGAGGATCACAACCACACCAATCTTTTCCACAAATTTGCGACAAATATATTTAGGCAAGTATCTATCTTTCTTTATTTTAGTTAATTCTTTAATTATATTAGTTCAGGGTTGATTAGGACTAGTTTTCATGGAAGAAAGCATATATTGGAGACTAGAAATTACATGATACAGAGATGATAATCATATTCTGGAAATCAAATCCATATGTAGAGGTTCAACCATGAATTTGTATTGAGTTGGGAGTTGAAAATCAGGAAAACGAATGGGAAGAACTAAGTTAAAGATAATATTAGGGTTCTTGATATTTATATGGATTTTGGCCCTTTTTAATTAGTTATACTTGATGAAACTCGCATGTGTTACGTAGAACATTATCTATTTGGGTATATAACTCTTGTAGTATCAATTGTTGGGAGTTTGGAAGTGAAAAAGGATGATTTGGATGATTTTGGAATAGGATTTTCGTAAGTGTTAATTCTGCAGATTCGCCATAACTGCTTGATCGATCGATCGACCCAAGAGCATCGATCGATCGACCCCTCCTGGAAAACTCATATTTCCCCTTTTTAAATAGTTCATTGAAATTTAAATGAATAGTCATCCTTGGACATTATTGTGATAACATTTTGGGATATAAAGAAGACCAGTAGGACTTTATAAAAATGGAACCTTTAATGTAAGATGAGATTAACATTAATGAAAGTGTTTTACACTTAAGGAATAATGGGAACGTGTGTCTAAGGGGTGAAGCTCGTAGAGAAGTTACGTCGTAAAATAAAATAGTACCTACTGAAGTTACACATAGGGAGATAGGATTCTACGAGTGTTACAAACTAAGTTTGGAATAATCTCATAAATAAGAATAAAAGAGACGAACCGTTATAAGGGATAAGCTAGTAGTGTGTACTAAGAATGAATATCATAAGTATGGGTCGTGGGTGTACCTAAATTAGAATTGGGAATGGTAGTATACATATATGACTGTGCTTGTGCATATACTATATACGTGTAAAAATCATGCCCACGCTACTTGCTATCACTGAGGTTACCGTGCCGGGGTAGTCTTATCTCGATGGGACCTTTACGGAGGATATTGAATTGTACCCTAGAACATAGGAATCCTTGGTACAGGCTATCGTATCGATAGTCAGACGGTCCTAAGAGACGTGAGGGTATGTGCTGACCTCTTAGTGACTTGGAACTATACTTCGCCTCAATTTGTATGTGTTTTGTGTTAATACAGTTTGAGAGTGATTCTGAACTAGTATTTCCCTTAGTACGAGTGATACGGGAACTTGATAGCAAAGTAAGCCAGCACCATAAACTTATGTGAGGTTCCGATAGTGTGTGTATATATATATATACATATATATATATATATATATATATATATATATACATATATATATATAGAATATAAATTGGGAAACTTTCTACTGTGATTAAAAGTAGTTGCGTAATGAATAAATATTCCAAATTTATAAGTGTTTGAAAAGTTTAAGGCAATACTGAGAAACTTTATAATAAATGAGATTTATGCAAAAACTTTGCTTTAAGAAATTAATTATCTTAGCACTAGTAATTGTCGACATGAAACCTTATGAGAATTTTAAGATAAGCTAAACTGTTGGGATTAATAGTGCAGTAGGTGTGCACATTAGAAGAGAGGTGAGAATTTTTCAAGAGAGTGCCGCATACTAATTTGATTGTTGCATTAGCCGGTAAGCATTTTAAATACTTGCTAAACTAAACTTTAAACTGTTTTACAATCGGGCTCTGACCCGTTTCCTTTTATCTCTTCTCTTTTGTATATATATATATATATATATATATATATATATATATATATATATATATATATATATATATATATATATATATATATATGTATATTATAGGTTCCCAGCCACAAGGGCGTCATGCTTAGGATCCTTTGGAAGGAACGTGCTGCAGCTTAGGTGGGAGTTGCAGTCCTCTTACCTAGACAACCTCATTATTGATTCCCCTCCTAGTTTTGTTTTGTCTAGTTGGGCATGTGTCGCCGTTTTACTTATTCAGTTAGTTTTGTCAGAGATTGGGACTCATTTACTTTCAGTATTTTTACTTTGGGATTTGTTGCTGTCAGGATGTTTTCCTTTGAAGTTTTAAAGTTGGAATTAGTTATTTGAATGTTTTAATTGCTTGGATGATCTTCCAGTCTAGTTATTGTGTGACGCTTAAATAATGAATTATGAAAGGTTTTTGTTATTGGGCTTAAATTAAATATGGCAATAAAGTTTTAAATGGTTTTGACACTTAGCCTAATTATTTAGGGTGTTTAATTGGAAAAGTTATTTTGCGATAGTGATGCCAAGAATGAACCAACTGTCACCTTGGTTATAATTTAATAAAGGACTGATCACCCGGTATTTAATTAGGCGGGGTGTTAAATTCTCTTGCTAAAAATATTTTATGAATAGATGTCTTTCTTGTGAAACTTGGGATTTTTGTATAAATAGATATTTACTCAATTTTGAAGAAATAAAGATGTTTTTTAGCTTGAAAGGCATGTTTATGCCAATATTGTGAAATTTCAAAAATAAACCATGTGTTCATCATCATCATCATCATCATCATCATCATTGTCGTCATCCTTGCCTTAATCCCATCGCATGGGGTCGATCACATGGATTCTGCTTTTTCATTCTAATATATTTTATACATTATTAGTCATCAACAATTATCATTCAAGTTTAATCCCTTAAGGCCTCTCCTAATAATTTTCTCCCACGGTAGCTTAGGGAGACCTTTTTTTCTTTTACCCTATATTTTCAACAATCTTCCTCTTGTTATAGGGGCATCTGCTAGTCTACATAACACATGTACCTACCACCTAAGTCTATTTTCTCTTAATTTATCGCTAATGGGAGCTACTCCTAACTTTTTTCTCACGTATTAATTTTTAATTTGATCCTTTCTAGTAATTTCTATCATCCATCGGAGCATCCTCATCTCACTAACATGGAGACTTTATTCATATTTTTTCTTTAACGCCCAACACTCCGCTCCATACAGAGTCGATGGCCTAACAACTGTTCTATAAAATTTTCTTTTTAATTTATTAGTTATAACACCCCACTCACTTGTTTCCATTTTATACAACTAGTTGATATTGTACTTGTAACATCCTCATTAATATCCCCATTACTTTGTAACATTGAACCTAGATAATGAAATTTATTAGTTTGGTTTATCAATTTTTCTTCAATCTTTGACATTATATTACTCAACGCCTCATTATTAAATTTACATTCCATAAGTTCCGTTTTATTTCTTCTGATTTTAGCCCTGCGGACTCTAAGGCTTTTCTCCAAGTATCTACTCTCATCGCTAAGCTTTCCTTTGAAGTGTCTACTAAAACTATATCATTTGCAAAAAACATACACCATGGGACATCTTCTTACATGTCCTTAGTAATCTCATCCAAAACTACGACAAATATATAAGGACTTAAGGTTGATCCTTGATGTTAACCCACTTTAATCGTAAAGTCATTAGTTTTTTCACATATAGTTCTTACTCTAAACTTTGTGTTATCATACATATCTTCAATAACTTTAATATAACTCATAGGAATTATTTTTTTCCTTAAAGCCTACCAAATTATATCCCTAGGTACTCTATCATAAACCTTTTCTAAATATATAAAGACCATATATAAATTTTTATTCTTACTTCTACATTTCTCCATTAATTGTCTTAATAAGTAAATAGCTTTCATGGTGAATCACCCTGGCATAAATCCAAATTAATTGTCTGAAATAGCCTTTGTTTTATAACCTTTTTTCATAATTTCATTGTGTGATTCATCAGTTTGATTCCTCTATAATTACCGCATTTTTGTAGATCCCCATTATTTTATACAAAGGTATTATGGTGCTTTTCCTCCACTCATCTGACATATTTCCTTCTCTTAAAATTTTATTAAATAGGCCTATTAACCATTCTACCCCTAGACTTTCGAGGGTTCTCCATACCTCTATGGGTATTTTATCCAGGCCAACCATTTTATTCTTTCCCATTTATCTTATTAATATATCCACTTCTTTTTTCGTAATCGGACATACCATTCCAATATTCTTAAATAAATGCAGAACAAAAATCATTCATTTTTCTGAATTAATCTCCAAAATAAGAGACAAACTCAATTCTTGGTCATCTAAACTTATGTCCCAAGCTGGTAAATCTACTTTAATTAGACATGTCATGACCTCTATTCCATTATATACTATTTCTATCTCTAACCCTCCCAAATCAGTTATTAAAAGAATTAATAACATTTTAAGTAATTTTTTTTGGGGCGGCCCCTCAAAAAAATAACCATTTCGATGGCTTAAATGGTCTGATTTATGCTTTCCTTTTGAAGAGGAGGCCTAAATTTGAAAAGCCTAGATAACATCATTACAACCTCTAGTATTAAGTTATACTGGAAATTCAAATTTGATCAAGGCCTTTGGGCTACTTTTTTAAGAAATAAATATCACAAAGGCTTATCAATGACAAGTAGTTCCAAAACATCCAAAAGAATTGCAGCTATAAAAGATTTAGCAGAAGAAAATATCAAAGAAGTTAAAATCCTAATTCCTTCTCCTACAGGAGAATTCTCTTTCAAGACTGCCTACAATATCTGTAGAGAGAATATACCTTTATCTTTTACTTGGAAAAATAACTGGATTCAAGAATGCCCCATGAAAATTTCAAACTTCATCCGGAAGCTACTCCAAAATGTAATTCCAATTGAAACTGAAATTCAAAAATTAGTCATAAGACTGGTGCCAATATGCAGGTTGTGTTATGCTAATGAAGACAACAACCATCATGTATTGATTGAGTATAAGTTAGCTAAAGTGGTTTGGTCATTTTTCTCAGCTCAATTTGATATCAAGATTAATTCTTTTATCTTGGTGGATGTATAATATCAAGAAAGATTATTTTAGAATTATTTATTCAATAATGCCTAAAATTATCTTTTCGGAACTATGGAAAGCTAGGAATTTTTTTTTGAGAATATTACTACTTCCTCCCACAAAATTATTGAAAATTCTATCTCCTTAACTTTTGATATTATGTCAACCTGCAAATTCTATGATAAAATAAAATCTAAAGATTTTAAATTAATTCAAAGATTTAATATCAAAATTAGACCAAAGCAAATTCAAATAATTAAATGTTGTTGGATTAAACCTCCTGTTGAAAGGTGCCCAATATGTGTGTGTTTCAAACAAAACCAATTTTTATCCAAAAATTATCCAACTTTTAATTATGCACCAAACCAAGTTGTGAAAAGCCAATTCTTACTTTAAACCAATTTTATCTTGATTAATCCTAAACATGCATCTAGTGATTAAAACAAGTAAAATAAATTAAAGAATACTCACAATGCCGAATGTACGAGGAAAAAACCCAAAACAAAAAAATAACGTCGGACAACCCAAGCCAGACAATCACTATGAATAATGGTTTTACAAAGACATATTAGCCTTACTCAATGACTCGATCCCCACGGGTCTTGACGCTCCTTCTGATCTTCAACCGTTCTTCATTAGTGCCCACACAAAAATTCTGTCTTCCACGATACCTGTCCACAACACATGCGTCCACGTATGTCTCGGTGTCCACCGGTTGGCTTTGATTCGTCTACGATGTCGAACAAGGAGTCCTTCTCTTTTCTTCACCGCAAAACCCTTTAATGTTCAATGATATTACAAACTTATTGGTGTCGCAAGATCACTTAAACATATAAGAATGATAACTCGGATCTTTGCAAACTCTAAGGATGTGTTTATGCTTTGTAAACCTTAGAAAACATGTGCTAAACTCGTACTGAAACGTATTCTATTTTTTTTTCAAAAATCACACCTCGAAACTTAGATAGAAACACACTTTAAATAACAATTTAGCGCCGCCTCGAAATGCATGTTGTTAGAATGACTTAAGGCTCTCGTTCGTGCGACATAGGTATCTCGTTTGCGCGAGATCTAATGTCGTTCGAGCGAGAAGTTTGACTTTTTGACTTTTCAATTAAAACGTTTCTTCAAAGAGACCTAGTAAAGCCAAACTCCATTTTCGAGCTTATCAAAATTAAAACGTAGTGTAAACCATTTAAAACACTTTAAAACGTTTTAAATTATTTTTCTTTATTAAAATATATCCTTATCTTTTATAAAATAATTCCGAGCACCATTAATTATACGCATTCATACCTGAGTGATCTCGAAATGCAATTAACTTTGAAGTCGATTAAACTTGCACCAATTAAACTTCGACCTGATAAATTCTTTGAAGCTTTGCCGCAACGTCTTCAATTTTCTTCAATAAGTCATAGACTAAGTGGGATCGTGACAAAATAAAAATCTCCCTCTGACATATTACAAACAAGTTTTGTTCACGAAACTAAGTCAAAATAATATAGGGACTCAATTGGAAATTTATGTCCTTACACATGTTGGTTATTTTAAGTTAAACATAAATGGAGCTTCAAAAGGCAACCCTAGTCCTAATGGAAAAGGTGGAATTATTAAAGACTCTGAAGGCTTGTTCATTGCTGGACTTAAAAAAGCAATTGCTTCCCAATCTTCTTTAATGTTAGAAGCTATGGCTTTTGAGGGAAGTATTAATCTTTTAAATCATTTAAACATTCAAAATGCTATTATAGAAATTGATTGCAGGTTCCTAGTTGAAGTGATCTAAAAATAAGTAAAGCCTCATTGGTTTTCCATAGCCATCATCAACAACATCCAAAGACTTACTCAAAACCAAATCCAAATCAATCACATATGGAGAGAACAGAACTCAACAGATGATATCCTGGCATCAAGTGCTCCTCTAGATAATTACTCTTGATTTTATTGGTCATCTAACAATCTTCCTAGACTGATCAATGGTAATATAATCATGGATACATAAAATATCCCCCATCTCAGAATAAGGACCAAGAAATTATAAATGAAATGATATAAAATCCCAAATTTAAATTACTCAAGTATTCTTATGCTGTAATGGGTCTACTTATAAAGCTCCAAGTTTATTTTTCAATCTAGAGTATTGGGACCAACCACTAGATTTAGGTAAGTTTCTGGGTTTGTAAGCTACGTAGAGGCTTTTTCTCTATTATATTATTAAAAAAAAATGTGTGGGGATACCGTCCCTCTTTGATAAAAAAATCCTATATTCGGTTCACTGTTCTTGGCATCTTTTTTTTCGATATTTTTTATTCAATAATTCTTTAAAATACTCTTCCCATCTATGTAGAATTTCTTTATCGTTAATTAATATATTTTGATTTATGTCCTTTATACACTTAACTGGACCCATATCTGTTGCCAATCTATCTTTATTCTTTGCAAATTTTTATATTTCCTTTTTGCCTTCCTTGCTACCTAATTTATTATAAAGATTATCTCGTGCTTTTTGTTTTGCATTTCTAATAATATTTTTTATTTCAGTTTTTAACTTCTTATATTTTTCTAAATCTTCTTGATTTTTACTCTTCTGATACTCTTTAAAACTTACTCGTTTCTTTTATATTATCTTTTGCACTTACTCATTCCATCACAAAGTCTCTTTTTTTATAAATTCTTTTTCCTTTAGTCTCACATAAAACTTTCTTACCTATTTTCTCGTTATCATTCTTTGTTCTTGACCAAATGTTGTTAACATTGTCATTCCAATTCCACTTCATGTTTAATAGGAACTTCTGTCTAAATTAAATCTCTTTGCATCATTTTAAATCCTTCCATTTTTTTGATAACCTATTTTCTCTTTTTGGTAATTAAATCCTTTAATCTCTAAATCTATTACTAATAGACAATGTTGATTTATTAAGCTTTCGCCTGGTATAACTTTATAGTCTTTGCACGTGTACAAGTCTCTTCTTCTAAGTAAGCAATAATCTATGTTAGTTTTATTCTCTCCTCTTTTAAATGTTATTAAATGTTATATAAACTTGTAGTATTTTAATGATGAACCTATAAGCAGGTTTAATGAAGGTTTTAGTGGGTTTAAACATGAAATAAAGAAAATAGAAATTTCAGCCTTTAAGGTATCTTAAAAGGTATGAAAAATGTGATAAATTGAAATTTAAGACTACATGGGGAAATAAATGGAAAAATGGTATTTTCTTATGAAATAGTCTTCAAAGGGAAAAAAATGGTTTTCTTAGTAAAGAAAGTAATGAAATAAAAAGATTTCCAACTTGAGATGTATGTGTGACAACCTGCCTAATTAACTCCGGGTGATCAGTCCTAAATTAAGTTAGAACAGGTTTCTCAGTTGGATCATCCTTAGCATCACTGTCATCTTTTTAATTACTAACCACCTAAGTGAGAAAAATTAGACCGGTGTCAAGTTTTATCTTTAATTAACTCGAATGTAATCTCATGCGGAAAATAAAATAACGCAATTAATCACGATTAATCAAAACTACCATACACAATTTAATGACTAACCGAATAAACCATCGGCCCAAAAATCCAACAAATATAAAATAAAGACAAGTAATCAATCTCAACAAGTCTGACAGAAACAAAAAAAAACTGTGAGCGACATGCTCGAAATAAATGATAGAAGTCTCTACACTAGAATGAAAGAATGAGGCATCTATCAAAACTCCCACAACATCCACATATGCTGCAGTAACGGATATCCTGAAATAGAGTCAAGCCTGGCGTCCCTGTGGCTGGACACCTAAAAGGTTTTTAAAAATTTATATAGCAAGGGTTAGTACCCAAAAACATTTGAAAACATTTAGCAAATGATTAACTTGCAGTAATAAATTGCATGCTCTTCATATTTTAGTTAGTGCCGCACTCCCTTGAGGATATCCTCACCCCTCCTCTAATGTGCACTAATAACGCCTTCATTTAATTTACCTAGGTCCTACTCTCCTGACCCTATAACTGATGTAACCTCTTGCAATTTTCCTACTCTAACCGAGTATGTTTTGAAATCATGATTTTTAAGTTATTATAAACATCAACTTAATTAAATCATTTCCCTTTTTAATTTCATATAACACCCACACCTGTTATGCACATAATACATTTTACACTTGTATTAATTATCCCATATATAATTATTTACCTAATGACATATTTAGTCATATTGCAGTATTCACAAACATACTAAAATAACATTTAATACTAGTATTTTCCCCGAATCAAGTCTCACTGGGTAGAAATTTCCTAAAGTGCTATCCCACTAGGTGTAATCACATACCTAGTTACCCCAAGTCAGAATTTCTTACTAACTTGGTTAAAGCAGATACATTGGATGCGGTCATATTCCTTCCCTGAAAGTGAGATGCTCCTCACACATATAACGGACGCTATGACCTGGGATTATACTTGCCCTACTCCTCAAGCTAGGGGATTCATCCACTACGCACAACCTCCCCCTATAGCACTAGAAAATATATAATAATAATATCTATCACTGATATTAAAGCACACCCATATATATATATATATATATAAAATATCCCGGCTATACCGTGTACTAAGTCCGTAACACAAGCCTATTCCGTTCTTATAATGAGTTTGTGGCCCAACTCGAATTATTAATTAATTTACACATTAATTTCTTTGGTATCGCCCTAACCAATATATATCCGGACTTACTTTCATGGCCCGAATTAACACCACCCAAGTCTCAATTCCCGACTCTAAATTACTTGGCCTTTACCTAAATAAAATTTATATCTCGGTATTTTCTCAACCGTTATTCCCGAACTTGTTCACTATATCCATATTTAATCCTTTCGAACAACTTTCAAAAATTCAACCTTAGTTGTCACACCTAATTTCTCCAAAACCCAACAAAATTTTAAATTATGATGTCACACTAAGCCGCCTTCAAATTCAAGTTAATTTTATTCACTATTAATTAGATTTTAAATCCATGTATTAATTACTCACCAATTTAAGGGATGAAAAACTGTTAAATTAAAATTTTCTCCATATAAAGGAAAACCGGGAGAACTGTCAGAATCTGCCGACCATCGATCGATCGACCCCAGACCTTCGATTGATCGATCGAGCAGGTCTTCGTCTTCTTCGCGAAGACAGATTCAGCCATGGACGAATTTCTTAAAGTCTTAATTTCTTCTACCAGAAATCTCAAGTCCTCTTAACAATAATACATGTCAGAAACCTTACTAGGGATCTCTAGAATATCCACCAACATCATTAATTCGTCCATCATCTACTGATTTCTAAACTTAGGGAAAAATTCATCTTTAACTTTTAACCCATTTACACACCAAATTACTTCATCAAATTCATTTCTAATTATCCAGATATCATCCTACCAGATATATATCGACTTACAATTATCAGATTATACATAAATCCTTAACCAAATTCGTAAGTCAGATTATTGTTTTCAAAATCCCATGTTTATGCCATTAACACCCAAAACGAATTTCAATTAAACACGTCACATAAATATGAATTGAAAACAAATTCAATACTGCCGCAAGTCATCCACTTGCCTTAGGTTTTGTAGAGTCGAGATGAATTCCAAGGTTGAAGATGACTCTTGTTGGCTCTCTTGTGATCCCCAAATCTGCCTTTAACTGCTATTAGGGTTCCTTAACACACTAAGACTTTTCCTAAACTCACATTAGCCGTTTCCATATTTCTTCTAATTTATCAATTAACCTAAATCCCGTTTTTTGCCTAATGGGCCAAGCCCAAGTGACCCAAATGCCCCCGTGTGGGACTGGCTATGCCTAAAAATGTCCTGTGACCCGTTTACTACCCCCGGGTACACTTTTCTGACTATTTGGGCCCATCCAGACTCAACCGTACACTCAGAATTGATATTCAAACTAATTTATAAAAATACTTATTTGGCACCCGAATTAGTCTATACCGACTCCCGGCTGAAATAAGCACATATCCTATCATCAATATTCAAAATGATGCAATTATAATATTACTATTCACTTAGTAAATAATTTTTTCTTAAATATTAACCATTCACTTCTCGATTAATATTTAAATAAAATTTTCGTAATTAATTCAATTAAAATTACGACTCACACAAGTAAATTTTAAAATTTTGAATTAATTATATATTTAATGCATGAAAATACGGGGTGTTACAGTATGTTACTCCAAAGTGTTAAATAAGTGTTAATGAGTTAAAAAAATATTTAAGAAGTTTGAGTGTGAAACTTAATAAAGTTTTGGGAAATAACACTTATGAAAATGGAAGAAAAGACAAGTTTGGAAACAAATGGGTAAAATAGTAATTTTATGTAAAGAGGAACATATTTATGAAATAAAAATGTGTTATAAAAAATTGTCCTAACTGAAAGTGATTTCAAGATAAAGTCAATGCAAATGAATAAAAGGCAAGAAATGATGATTTTTAAGTGTAATACAAGTTGGGGTGAGACCCCGGATTTTGGCTTCGGCCGGTAAAGGAAAGTGTGATAATGTGGACATTTGAAAAATATTTAAACACATTAATATGGACTCGGATGACATCGAGAATAATTAAGGAGGGCCCGCAGCCCTAGGGTGAAAAATCTAAAATCACCGGCCAGAGCATATGGTAGCATAACCGGCAGTGTGGAGCTCGTTAAAGTATGCGGATATTTTGAAATAAAGATAATAAAAATTGGAACATGTCAATAAATGGATTGTGTGGAGAATATAATAAAATATAACCTAACTCAAATGAAATTAATAAATGTTCTGGTTAAAAGATAATGCGGGGAAGCAATTTGAGAAATTGGCTTATGTCCCTCAAATAATAGTAATGGTAAAGTGAAGTAATTAAATGGATAATTAAGCAACCTAATGAGGTTTAACCCGTTATTAACATTAGGGTGTGTTTATTAAAAGAATTCAAGAAAAATAAGTATTTTTTAACATAGTGCTTGCGTGTGTTGAAAGGGGAATTTCAATGAAAATACTAAGATAAATTTGGTATGAGCAAAGGGGTAATTTCGGTGACAAAAATGTTTTTCCTTAAACAAAGTATATTTATTTAGAGTATTTAACGGGGCGTGTTAAAGCAAGAAATAATTTTCAAGTCAAGTAAGAAGAGGTTCTTTATAAGATTAAAGCGAATTAATCGGAATAAGTGACATTTTTTGAATAAAAATAGTTTCCTGCATTAAAGTATATGTATGTACATATATACATAAAGTACTTGCATGTGCACGTAGATATAATGTATTAGAGCCTCTCTTCTGCCATTCGATTCTATATTATATCTTTGTATTTTCTCACTGGGCATTCGGCGCATTCCCCCATATTTATTACGACAGGCTATGTGTGGTTCCGTATTTTGAGAGCGTTGTACTGTGAGTATCTTATTATATTTTACATTAATAGCTATGTATGCTCGGATTTCAGGGACGCTTCCCACAGGTCCTTTACGTAGTTTGATTTAAATGAAAATGTCATGTTAAATAAGTGAAATGTTAATTAAATAAAACTGGACTAGCAATATTACACAGGTTGTCTCATTGTACTTCACACCTAATGCTCGGGTTAGGACGGGTTGACCACGGGTACTTACAAACATTAGTTAGGGCATTACATTGGTTAACTCTCTAACTTGAGCGAACATCATTGCACCTTCATAGGATTCTGAATACCCTTTCTAACGGTCTATATCGTGCACGAATTGACCTTACGGTTCGCGTGTACATGCTTTTTACTCTAAACCCTAATCTAGAGGCAATCGGGTTCTCTTAAGCCCCGTTTGACTTTGGTAAACTCTACAACTCAAGTGAATCTCATTTTAGCTTCATAAGGATCCAAATACCCTTTTCGACGGTCCATATTGTGCGCGAATTGACATTACAGTTCACACGTACTTGCCTTCTTATTCTAAATCGGTTGTTTCTGAGCCGTGTCTGACTTTTGTCAACTCTTCGACTCGAGAGAAAATAATTGCACCTTTATAGGTCTCTTAATCTACTTTCTAAGGTCCATACCGTGTGCGAATCGACCTCACGGTTCGCACGTACTCATCTTTTTACTCCGAGAATCCCTATCTATAGGCCATTGGGAACTTCTGATCCTCGTTTGAATTTGTTAGCTATCTAACTCGGGAGTATTTTAATGGATTATTATAGGTATCTGAATCCCCTTTCTAAGGGTTCGAGCCGTGCACGATTTGGACTTACTGTTTGCATTTTATGCCCTTGCTTCGAAAAGGTCCTTTTAGGACTACCTATAGGCACCTTGGACCCCCTGCCTATAGGCAAACATGGGGTGTAATTTACTTTGCCAGCAAGCCAGGGGTATGCCGATCGACACCCCCTTGAAACCTTATTTTTTACTATTTAAAGAGGCAATGACCTTATTTCCAAAGTCCCCCTCCTTCCTCGAAATCAATGCCCTATCTCTCCAAAAAATCCAAGTTTCTAACATTCCTTTCACAATTTTTACCTCTCTTTCATACACATTTTTCCCACTTGCCTCACCCCTACTTCTCCATCATTCCACCCCCATAAAATCAGCCTACTCTCCTTCAATAATCAATAGCAAAATCTTCAAGGAGGTCTACTCTCACTATTTTCTAATTCATTTAATTAGTGTGGTTTATTTACTTTTCTTCCATCTTTGATTTCTTTTAGTCTTATTCCATTTTCTCACATCAACTAATAGCCTTTTTTTATTACTATTATATACATAATATATTTTCATAAATCGAAAAAGACAAAAATAGGGTTTACTTATAAACTCCCAAAGTAGGATTTCCTCATTTTCTACACACTTTTATACTTGAGCACCTCTTTCCAAAATAATTAAAGAGGAATCCTAAATTTGTGTTTATGGATTAAACCCCACACTTGTGACATATTGAACTACATGTACTTTAATGCCTATTATGGCTACGTAGGCATCCCGAGTTATTATAAAAAATCGAGTCCTATTTTTGCTCATTGCGTTACTTTTTTTATATCTCATATTTAGTATTATTACGCGTATTCACACGCCTATATATTAGTGTTCCCACCGATATGCACATTCATTTTTTCATAGTGAATCATGATTTGGTGGACACTAATATCATATTATCCATTATTCTCTTTCTTTCATGTACTCCTTAGGATTACTCCTCTCCGTCTTTCCCATGGCGTGAGTAGGATGATTCTGTTTTCTCACTTATTTTCACATCACACCCATTGTACACATGAGTAACATTTTGGATGAAAAGAAGAACATTATTATAGTCCATGGGAGACCAAAAGGGAAGAATGGGTACCTAACACCTTCCCAATTTGTGACTTAGTCCCCGGACCCTTAACTCATTTGGTTTCGTATGAATTAGTTTGTCTTTTGATGCCTTTCTTTCGGGGATGACTACATTTTTTCCCTATTTTAAGTTAAATAGTCTGGCGACTCCATTTTCTCGCCTTTGACGACGATCGATTTATATCCGTGGTAGCCCGCGAAGATCGCGCGAGTGGCAGAAAGAGGACTCATATCCTCGAATCCCCACATGCTGAGAGAGATTTACCCATTATTTCCTCTCTCTCCCCTTTAGGGCTAACCCACGCCAGAGGAATCCCTGGATGGCTATATACGGGTTAATGGCAAATCCAATGTTTGTGAAAGGAACGAGAAAAAGTGACAATGAAGTAAATTGAACTCCACTCAACGCCCCATATGTTACACCACAAAATGAGACTACAACGTTTAATACCTAAGTGACTTGGACATAAAAAATGCTATGGCAACATTAATGTGGAGTGAGAGAAGGACTACCCACAATGAGCCATTTATTTCAGAGGACTAAATCATTATGTTTTAATTAACTTTTAATAATGGCACCTGATTAATTTTTATTCATCAAAATCCTATATATTTGATGTCTTTATGGTTTCTCCATCATCATAATTTCCAGTAGGTCGTATGTTAAGGTGACACGGTTGGATAAGTTTAATAATTGATTTCGCTTGCATCATTACTCGGCCAAATTTATCATTTGGATTGGATGGGTAACACGTAACAATAATCATGGAACATTGTGATCCACATCGATGGGGTTTTCTTAGTCCGTTTACAAACCATCCACATCGTCTAACAGTTTTAATTCCATTTCACAATTCATGAGGTAGTGTTGGGTAGTGTTGTCGATGATCACACCCACTATTCCCTTAGAAATGTGTCAGAATGACATGCATGGATTCGTTTGAATGAGATGCACCTCATTCGAATGATCCGTTATGTTTTTTAAGATTTTGAGATTTTATTCAAAGTGTTTCATCCGTATCTCATTTTTGGAAAACCTCCTATAAATAGGAGTGCAGAGGATCAGTTTCTTGGAGACTTTTTCATAACTTTTAAGTTCCTAAACGAAAAAGCTCTCTGTATTTACCTAAACCCTAATTTACACTCACAATTCTCGATCCAAGTTTCATTATATTATGCTTTGAGATCTAGTTTGTGGGCATTATTGGTTTATTCTCTTCATCTAGTTGAGAATGGTTTCATGCGGTGGAGTCCGTATTTTTTGTTTACACACGGTGCACTCCTTATTGTGTTGTTGTGAAGAAGAGGTAGATTCCTTGTTCTAATCCGTAGATGGTTGTTGAGCTGTTTGATGGATACCGAGACATGTGTAGACTCACATGTTGTGGCAATGTGCGAGTTGACTCTTGTGTGTCACTAGGGAGAGGTTGAGGAACGAAGAGTATCAAGGCTTGCCAGGGCGTCGAGTTTGTGTTGTAAGTCTTTAATTAGACTTAAAATTAAAAAAACAAAATAAAAATAGTTTGTTTGCTTGTTTTGCACCATTTTCCATATTAGAGCCCTACAACTTATGGAATTTTTAAATCGGTATCAGAACGATATCATTAGGTTATCGTGTTGATCCGAGTGTCGTGTTGTTTTAGGACTATTTAGGTATTTCTCTCTCTCTTACTGTTTGTTTGTTTTTCTCGATTAGTCATCCTATTGATAATTGTTCGATGTGATTAGTGATGACAACAATTTTGGTATTTAAGAGGAGTTTAATGAGCTTCATAACCGTGCTGAAAATTAAATCGTTTGAATTTGGGGTTTGCAAAAAGAGTTAAATTTCTTAAAAAAGAAAATTTGTGTTTTAAAGCTGAAATTGAATTTTTGCGAACTGTTCAAACTCAAAGAGATACTCTTTGTGAGAAGCTCATTAAAATGAAATGTGAATTCCAAAATTTATAAGTGTCCAAGCAAGAGAGTGGTGATAGAGTTCGTGTTTTAGAGAAAGAGTTAGAGGACTCTAAGATATTTGAGGCTAGGGTTAAAGAATGTGACACTGAGGGTAATAATAAATTGATAAATTTTTTTAAGGGATGTCAGAAGACTCTTAGGGATAAGTTCATTTGCACTGAGGGGGAGCGAGATAAACTTCTAGGATTTATTGAAAATATGAAGAAGGATTCTCTAACATTTGAAGAGTCTAAATTTTTTCTTGAGTCTAGAATTTTCAAGTTAGAATATGATCTAAGAGACTCAAATGTTGTTGGTACTAGCTTCAACAATTCGAATTCTTCCATTACTAAAGTCAAGACCAAAGTTTGTTTAAGAGTGTCAATCATTGCCCAAGACGTTAGAAAAGGTCAATCCAAAGGTCGCCTTCCTAGTGTTTACACATGTTCGCATTGTGAAGATGAGGTCCTAGGAAGTCTAAATTTCTTATCGCTATGTTTCCCAAAGCCTGACGCATTAAGTATTCATTTATTTGGGTTAGGAAGTCGATTTTGGAGGCATTGAACGTTAGACTGGTTGATTGTCGAATGCTTGCAAATTATTCTTCCCATGCTATATCTTACGGTTGATTATATTTGCATGTTTTTATACACTAGCCTTCGTACTTCATGATATATATATATACTTGCTAGTTGTATGATGTTTATCCTTTTGTATTTTGATTTTATCTTTTGAGTCTTATTGTGAATGAGTTACAAAAGATTTTTTTTTATCGTTTGAGCCGTTTTGAAAAAACATTTAAAAAATAAAAAAAACTTGTTTATTTTTAATTTAGTTTTGTATATTTTGTGTGGCATATCGGTGTGTTTGAATCCATTTCATTCCATGTTTTCACGTGCCTAGAACATTTGATTATGATTTTAAATGCTTAAATTGTTCTTAATCATGCTTGCATGGAGTAGTTTGTAAATGACTTGCTTAATGGATTCACTTTGCATATGCCTCCTCACACACATGCATCAGATCTTTTGGATTTTAACTTCATATGTTACATTAGATAAGTGAGGTGTTCTTCTAACAATCTTATCATATACATATATATTTGATCGGGGGATTTGTGCATGTAAGAACTATTAGACAAGAGTTTTTTCTTTTATTGAAAAAATGAGTATGCACGAGAAAAGGGTTACGAAGGAAGAATGAAAGACCACCATTGGCAAGAGTATAAAAAAAATAAGAGGCAAAAGAAAAGAAAATATTGCCAAGGAAAATTTTTGTTTCATTTATTCTTCAATTAATTTGGTATCTTCAAAAAATGAGAGTGAAAAATGATGTATCTATATTTTTTAGGTTGTTATAAGTTGAAGATCAATGGGTTTGAATAATGGGTCGTAGTTAATTCATGTTTAATGTTATTGATTTGAGAATCATCAACACTTTCTAAGCTAGTGTGCATTGTGCTTCTTTGTCCATTATGAGTTCACTTTATATGTCACTATGAGGATAAATCTTTATTTGATAAAGTTAATGTAGTCAAATAAAACTCCTTAGATATTTTTGAGTAATTGAGTCATAATTCATTTATTTCTAGTTCACGCCTCTTCATTCCATTTACCACATGTTTATTTAGTGTGTAAAGCTTATGTGTTTTGTGTAATTTGTGGTGTTTACATATATATAATTGTGTGTCATTGGTATATTTTGCATATGTATGTATATGGCATCATTTTGTTTTGAGTCTTAGATGAGCTTGACGGCCATACGAATTTTTATTTTTGGTTTTGTCCCGAAATAGTCAAAGGTGGAGATTTATAAGGAAAAAATTTCAAAAAAAGTCAATTTTTATGTTTTGGCTTATTCCTTGTTTGGACATAACTATTTGAGTCATAGGTTAGGACTTGAGTGTGTTGACCTTTCAAGCCTATGACGTGATTTATTGAAGATGTAGTGGCTAAGTTATAAGATATACATCACCGTGCCGTGTTTCATGCTCGTTTACATCTTCATATTCTAAGGATCTCTAAGGTATGAATGCGTATTTATGACGAGCCTTGGATATTTTCTTTTTGGGTGTTAGATTTTATAAAGTTGGTTTTAAAATGTTTAAAATGATTTTATCTCTTTTTAATATTTTTTAGAAGAAAAATACTTTTTTACGAGGTCGTTAGAACAACATTGGGTATGTCGTTCGAACGAGTCTATGCACCTTGTTAGATCATGTTCCAATGAAACATAGAACGAGACATTTTTTTTCCTTCGGTGGTTTCTCGCTAGATATTCATTAGAAAGGTGTTCGAATGAGATGCATGGCTTTGTTAGAACAAGATGTACGTCATTCGAATAAGGCGACGTGTTTTTCAAGATTTTGAGATTTTATTCAAAGGGTTTCATCCTTATATCATTTTTGAAAAACCTTCTATAAATAGGAATATGGATCAATTTTTTTTAGACTTTTGAGTTCCCAAACTCTCTAAAAAAGATCTCCATGTGTACCCATACCCTGATTTACTCCCAAACAGTTTTAGATCCAAGTTTAATTATATTATGCTTTGAGATCTGGTTTGTGGGAACCATTGGTTTATTCTCTTCATGTAGTTAATAATCGTTTTGTGTAGAGGAATTAATATTCTTATTTGCACATGGTGGATTCCATGGTGTGGTGTTGCGGTTAAGGAACAATGGATTTTGTGTTCCAATTCGTAGACAGTTGTTGAGTTATTCGGTGGATATCGAGGCACGTGTGGACTCAAGAGTTGCGGCAGTGCGCGGGTGGACTCTTATGTGACACTAGGCGGAGGATGAGGAACGAGGAGCATAAAGTCTTACGAGGACATCGACTTTATGTTGTACGTCTTATGTTGTTACCTTTGTAATTCCACACTGAGTGGATTTTTCATGGTTGGGTTGTCCAAGGTTTTTCCCTTTTGAGTTTTTCTTGTACACTGGGTGTTGTGGTTGATTTACTAATTTTATCCTCCACTCACTTATATGCATGTTTAGGTTAAGAAAAAACTGGTTAATCGGTTTATCACAATAATTGAATTCTTTAATCGGTGCTAAGTTTATATTGGGTTAATCTGTTTAATTGAACTTAAAATTGAGAAAATTTTAAAAATAGTTGGTTTGCTTGTTTCGCACCCTTTACCATATGGAACCCTACAACCTATAGGACTTTTATCCTCGATCCACAATAAGATCAACTGAAATAAAATACAATTGTACAATTGAAAAAACTATACATATGGTTATAATGATATAATCCTACACTATTGGATCAAAAGAGCTTTACACATGATAGGTCCTCTTAAGTGATATTAGCTCCCGTTGTAAAAGTTGGAAAATATTAGTCACAAAATGGGGTTAAAACCCTGGAAGAAATCTGTAATACTTCGTATTTCTACGTATTTAGAATTTAATTAATTGAGTAATTAAATAGGAAAATACGTTTAATTTAAATTACGTGAGTAGAGTAATTTAATATTAGTTTATATTTAAATTACGCGAGTAGAGTAATTTAATGTGATTTAATATTTAAATTATGTGAGTGAATAAATTTAATGAGATGAAATTTTAGTTATGATTATTAAGTGATCGAATAATAATTGTGGTATTCAAATATTAATCGAGAGATAGAGACTGATTAATATATGATTTAAATTTACTTAGAGTGAATAGTAAATATTGAGAGTTAAATATGATATACGTCATAGCGAGTGATATGGGCGTATTTTATGTTATCTCATCGAGAGTCGCGCATTAGACTATGGTGAGGTGGGAAATGAGGAATATATTTTAAGTAATTTGAATGATAATTTATAGGTCACTGATGAGTCTGGAAGGTGCGAATTAATCAAAACAGTATACCCAGGGATGTTAATTGAGTCACGGGTCGATTTTTGACCAAACTGACACTTTTGGAGGGTAATTTGGTCATTTTAAAAATAGAGGTTAAAGGACCTACGAAAATTAGAGCCTTATATCTGATGATTATAAATTGGGGGCTAGGGTTCTTAACACGAAAATCTTAGAGAGGCCATTAGAAGGAAGAAAGGAACCATTCCTAAAATCTTAAGGAGGATTCTTGAAGGTTTGAAAGAGTTCTTGCATACGGAGCACCTAAGGAGTGAAGATTTGAAGAGGGAAACATCAAATCATCATCCTCACCCACGAAATCAGACCCTACAGTGAATAAGGCAAGTGTTTATTGCAATTAATTGAAGTTATAAAACCCATGTAATTGGGATTCAATCATATGATGAGATTGATGAATTCTTGAGAAGAAAACTTTAATTAAATGCATGTTGGGTAGGAAATTGCATGTAGAATGATTTAAAATCTGTAGAGATATTGATATTGGAAGGTATGGGCTGTATTCCACGAAATAAATCTGTGTATTGATGAACAATCATGGATGAATATGAAAACTTAGGGTTTTAGAGGATAGAAAGAATAAATCCCTTCTTGCATGATTATTGTAATATTTTGAGAAAAGAATTACGTTAGAATCTGTCCTAATGCATGTAGAAATGGTTAGGAATGTTAAGTTTAAACCTTGGTGTAGAGTAATGAAGTTTGTACTAGATCATGGGCGAAAAAAGCATGAACGGACGAGGCCGGTGAATTGCAGAAAAGGGGATCGATCCAGTTTAAAAAAAAGGATCGATCCGGTAAATAAAGGGGATCGATCTGGTTAAAAAAAGGTTCGATTCGGTATTTGGTCAGGTTCCCAAAAAATCTATTTTTCCCCCTTTTAAACCTTGGTGTAGAGTAATGAAGTTTGTACTAGATCATGGGCGAAAAAAGCATGAACGGACGAGGTCGGTGAATTGCAGAAAAGGGGATCGATCCGGTTTAAAAAAAAGGATCGATCCGGTAAATAAAGGGGATCGATCTGGTTAAAAAAAGGATCGATTCGGTATTTGGTCAGGTTCCCAAAAAATCTATTTTTCCCCCTTTTGACTTAGTTCTTCTAGCCTATTATCGTGTAAACTTAAGAACCTTACTAAGGGATTTGGGGGAATTATTAATACTACAGTAGGCCGATTAGAATTTGTAGATCTGTCTTAGCGACGGAAATAAGACGTGAATCAATTGGGATAAATTTGTGTCATAAATTATCGAGTAGTGAAATAGTAATTTACAGGAACTTCGGATGGACGATAAGTATACCAGTATAGTAAGTTAGGCTTAGCTACTGAAAATACAAATGGGTTAACTAGGTCCCTTAGAGTTGGGAGAATACTCTAGAAGATGTGATAGCGAGAGAAATCATAAAATAAACTATATGGTGAGTATTGGAGAAATATACTACGCACTAATGTGAATGATTAGGTTGTATGAATACCTATAAATTATGTACTTAGGTTGTGTAAAATACTTACAATACTTATATAGTATTGGAGTCGAGGATTAGACCGGGCCAATACTTTTATATAATATTTTCCATTGGAGTCGATGATTAGATCGGGCCAATGTAAATGAAAGGAGAATTGGAGTCAATGATTAGACCGGCCAATAATCCTTTAGTGTATATTGTGAATGAAATATACACTATATTAGTAATCCACTTGAGTGAGATAGTAAATATTTAATGACGTGCATACATCTAAAAATATCAATTGGGAGAATTGGAGTCGATGATTAGACCAGGCCAATGATCCTTATAGTCTATATTGTGTGTGAAATATATACTATATGAACAATTTACTAGGGAGAAGTAGTAGATAGTTAGATGACGTGTATACATCTAAAAAAGTAAATTAAGTGGAGAAAACTTAATTGGAAATTTATAATATTAGATAGTGGACATCTAATGAATTAGATTAAGTGGTCAGACTTAATTTTCAAAATAAGGAACTAACATATGTGAAATGTTACACAAGAATTAACTCACGCATGAGGAGTGTTGATAAAAAATTGGTACTGTATGGGAGATACGGGAACTTAGACGTGTAGGTGAGTTCAGGTGATTAATATAATCTAAATATCTTGGGTAGTGTAGCTAAATAGGCTAGTATGGAACATTAGGCGTACACTATAGATGAGAGGTGAGGAAACTCAAGGGAGTGTGCATAAACCTAACATGTGTACTCAATAACTGATCTTACTGCAATAAATTTCTTGCTAAATATTTTCAAAACGTTTTGAGTACTAACTCTTGCTATGCAAAATATTTTTGAAACCTTTTAGGTGTCCATCCACAAGGATGCCAAGCGTGACTACATTGCAGGGACTTTGTTGATGTAACATTGGTGGATGTTGCAGGGCTTTGATTAGATGCCTCTTTCACTTTATGATCTAGTGTAGGATTTCAGATTTCAGTACGGACATGTTGTCCCTCAGTACATTTATTTTTGGAGTTCGTTATTGGTTTGTTTTTGGCCGATGGGTTATTCGGCAAGACTTTGTTTGATCTTAGTTGTTATATTCATATTCTTATGTTGGTATTTGATTTATATATTGTTCCGCATGTTGTTGTATGTTTAATTGAAGTTAAAATTTTGCAACCGCATAATTTTTCACTTAGGTGGTTAGTAATTAAAAAGTTTTCGAGAGTGATGCTAAGAATGAACCAGATGAAAAACCTATTTTAATTTAATAAAGGACTGATCACCCAATGTTTAATAAGGTGGGGTGTTACAGAGGGTATTAGAGCATGAGGTTATAATGTCCATAGGATCTGTACGACTTGCTACATTTACAGCGTATCGTTTAATTAGTATACAACCATATTTTAGGATTGTTGTATTCCTCTACGTACATGGCTTACGTTCTCATGCTAGTAAGTAGATGATGTGATTCATATACGAGTTCGATTGGACTTAGTACATTGAACTTTTTAAGATGACCAACAAAGGAGTTTGAAGGACTGCAAGAGGGAAGGGTTCAGTATGAGTCATGAACTATTCGGGTAATGGCAATCGATTGGGAGATCACCATAAATACTGTTTGAGTAGATGACAAGCCGGTTAATTACTCGAGGATGGTAGTGTCCAAAACACCGTTGTAGAGAATGGGGATACAATTTTAGACTTCCCTAGAGTTGTAAGTGGGGAGAGAGAGTTGAGGGAGAACTCTTCCAAAAGGGTCACCTATAAGAAAATGGGATAGATATGATGGGTGATAGACAAATGGATGGAAGAAATCCAAAGTATATTACTCATAGGAGCGTCACTGTAGTGACGTGAGTTAGGTACCCCACATAAGGATGTATATATAGAACGAATTGAAGAACTTGGGAGAGAGCCTGAGGGATCTTTGGAAAGGGACACCCGTTGGAATTTGTGTAAATATGGATGTTATGAGTGTCAACCAAATGTAAAGAGAACATCCATAGACAGTGACATATGGCCGGGTGTAAAAATACTCGAAAGTGAATATTTGTAAAATTTTCTTAGCTCAAGGGAAAAACATAGTGATAGTGGGGGAAAACAGTCACCACATTTATATCACCACATTTATAAAGAGGAATATTATGCCCTTGGAGGAATCCTAGGTACAGTTTGACCGCGAGTTCCTTCTTTTCTTTTTATTCAGAAAGGGATGTGAGAGAAATTTCTGAACTTATCACATGAGGGTCGGATAGAGGCCGACTGTGAGAAAGAATTTATATATTTTGGCGGACATTGTAACCGATGAGGTAGTTACAATAGAGAATAGAGTCCTTAGTGGAATAATGGTCTCACAAGTAGCCATCGCCAACATTTATGGGAACAATTGTGCTTGTTTGAATAATGTAAATGGCGACAATGTCGTACTTTTACAACATAATATTAGCACTTCCATGAGAAGGGAGTTAAGAATGTTGAAGTATTCGATCTGGGAGTAATACTGAATGTAATAGTCTTAATGAGACACCACATGGAAAGACACATAAGGGAACTCATTAAATGATTCAAATAACTGGATTCATGCCGAGTGATGATGGATTCAGTTGGGATAGGTAAGGTTAACAGTGTGTTCCTTAGGGATATCAGAGCTAAGGGAACACTAAGGGTAACCATCTAAGATGAGGATACCAAGGTTCGAGAGAAGGACAACTTTAATACGGCCAGTGTGGCCAGAGATAGAAGGATTCTATCAGGAAATATTTTGTGGAAAGAAGGACCACACGCCTTGATTCCACCCGAAGTGAGAAAAGGAACCAGAGCATGTCGCCTGGCAAGGTCAATGATTAAATAGTTATTGGTTCAGTGTGAAAAAGCGTGTTATGTCCAGGAACCATTTAAATAGCCAGGTGATGAGCAAGGTAGAAAAATGAGTTTTATCCTCAGGCGAAAGAGATAAATTTGGTGTGACGCGAGCGAGTCATAATATTTTGTTTAGACGAGATTTGCTTGAGAGATTAGTATGTTTTAGCAGAGTTATCTGTGGTTTCATCCACAGGGGAAAGGGTGTAGACCAAATGGTGATACTTTATATAAATTACTCGTTATAGTGATGTATTATACGAGGTTGATGTTACCCTGTGTATGGACTGGTTAGTGTGAATTTGAAGAGTAGAGATGTCGCATTATAGTTGATCCTGGTGCGTAGGGACTTTACTGATGTGATCCAGAGTATAAATGACGTATTGTCAAGCGGAGAAATTGAGCTTAGTATTATGATCTTTAGTGTTAATGACTAGTGATACTGCGGGCTCAGTGATATATAACTCCTTTGGAGACGTGGGAGTGAGATGTATATTTATATATCGGGGATAGAATTTGAGTGTCCCGATTGTTCATTTGAGGCTTATTGAACTCGATTCCTAATACTACTAGTGATGGTAAACTGGGAGGAAGTCCTTGCTTGGGTTTCACTGTGGGAAGAGACATGGATAAACCTTGATAAATGTTGGGAGTAGAGATACGTGTATGGATGCCAGGGAATCAGTGATGAATATAAGTCCTCGAACGTGTTGAGGAAATGCTATGAGAGGAGAGCTATTATACGATATAAGGCAAGTGAAGCCGGTAGTACCTGGAAAAATCCTTGAAAATTATCTCACCGTGAATTTATGGGTGGGACAATCTTGATGAGAATTAATTACGAATTATGGGTGATTGAGAATACACAAGTTCTATAACCAAGCCAAAATTGCAAGGCCAATTTTGATAAAAGTGTATTACGTGTGGGACGTTTGCGGTGTTTGTGCAAGTATGCCGAATTAGAGGATGTATGGGTGCCCTGATTAGTTGTATTTACAAAACTCGTCCGAGATACAAAGGGCATGGGAATTATGCGTGAGAATATGACTAAAGGAAAGTTATCAACTAAAGTTTAAATGGTATGATGGATTGAACGTTGTATAAGAAAGACGATAATCCAAGTATATGTGCGCAACAAGATCTAGCACACCCGAGATGGGTTGAAAGGCTGCGGGAAGACATTTAAAAAGATATATCTTGATAAAGATGATCCTGACCCATGACTAAAGGATCACGGTCCAAACTCGTGACCCATGACTATTCGTCGTAACTAAATAAGTGACTAGGGACGTGGGTGACATAATTAAGGGGTGGGTTATGGTCTAAAATTGAAACCAATAGGGTCATGGTCAACACTCGTGACTTGTCCGAGACCTTGTATCCCGCATTTTTAGTCACACTACTGGTCACGGTCACTCCTCGTGACCATGAAGAACCACTACACCATATCCTGCGAATGGTCACGCCCATCCGTGACCCACTCAATATTTAGCGTGATCATATTTATTATCACACTAAATTATCGACGCTCTAGAAGTGGTCACGGACCAAGTCCGTGACCACGGTGGTCACGGACTTGGGCCGTGACCAGGTCGTGACCATCTTAGCACCAAACTCGCGCCAAAATTCCCTCCAAGCTTGGTCACTGATTGGTCACGGCCCAAGTTCGTGACCCATGGCATGACGAAGAAGAGAGTACACACATTGAGGGTCACGGCTTAGGGCAGTGACCATTTCTGGGTGTGGGTCACGTCTTTGGTCCATGACCATCCCTCATCCAAGAACTATAGGGTTGATGAAAAGGGTCGCGCATCACAGATTGAGGGTCACGGCTATGGGCCATGACCATTTGTTGGTATGGGTCATGGCTATGGGCCGTGACCATTGCTCAATCAAGCATAGAAAAGGGTCTCACATGGTGGGTCAAGGCTCTAGGCCGTGACCAGGTCTGGAGATCCCAATTAGTTTTAAGGGTCATGCGTATGGAGTCACGACTCTTGGCCGTGACCAGTGCCAGGTCTTAAAAAAAAGTCCCCCACTGCTTTCATTTATTTCGTTTGGAGGTTGAGTTGGCCGCTGCTTTCATTTGGCAATTTTGACGATTTCATTTGGAGGTTGAGGTATGTATTGATTTCATTTGGATTTCATGATTCCTATATAATGTATATATGTGTAGATTTACGTTTGTATGTGTGTATGTGTGTGTATGTATAGATTTATGTTTATATGTGTGTGTGTATAGATTTATATGTATATGTATGTTTATATCAATAAACCTTATATTGTATGTGTGTGTATGTATAGATTGTATGTGTGTGTATGTATAGATTGTATGTGTGTAAACCCGAAATAATATTGGGGTTTAGTAAACCCTAAATAGTATGTGTGTGTATGTATATATTATGTCAATAAACCCTAGATTGCATGTGTGTGTTTGTATAGATTATGCCAATAAACCTAGATTGTATGTGTGTGTATTTTTTTTGACAAAATATAATTAAATGGATTTTTAATGAGTAAAAAAATTTACATCCATCTTGTCGTGATTTTATTAGGGGTTATATGCATGCCATCATATTATATTAGGGGTTATATGCATGTCGTGATTTTTTGGACTACAATATGTGTGTAAGTACTACGATATGTGTGTAAGTACTACAATATGTGTTATAAACAATTGAGGCGGGTTGTTGTTGGGATTTCACATATACTTTTAAACTCTCATAACTTTCAAACCCAAACCTTAGTGGCAGGATTCGTGTTCATGCCCTCGTACTTTTCTCAGGAAAAATGAGGCACGATGATAATTACTGTCAACAAGAGTGGGAGAGGTTGCAATTATACCACACACATAACTCTTTTATTAGCGTGAATCATATGGAGGGTACTCCTATTTATCGGTGCAGAAATAAAAAGATCGAACAACTTAACTACCTTGTAAATCGTGGATTTGATATCCAACAAGATTACTTGTTCGATCGTATTCTATTTTCTCTACTAGAAAACTGGGATGACGTTATACAAAATATATTTCACACACATAATCCCGACATAGCCCTGACCTTGGTTAAGTTGTTGGAGAAGGCGGAAAAAAATCCACCCGTTATGGATACAACTGCGTACAGAGAGCATTGACATAGATTGTGATGTCTCGAGCCACATGCATGTAAAATTGAATCTTGCCAACAAATTGAGAAGTAGGGGATTCCGAGTTCATGTCACTAACATCTACACATCAATCATAGATACACATCAACCAGATACCATAACCAAAGGTATATTTGCACCAATATTCCCTCCATTTTAGTCATGATGGTGGCCACAATCAGAAACTGTGACACATTAGTGACAATTACCTGTGCATGCAGGTCACAATCTAGAATCGTGACCACGAGTTCTATTTTAAAATGTCACTTTAATATGGTCACGGTCCGTAACCGTGGCCAAGTCTCGAAATTCAACTAGTCACCTATTGGGCCGCGGTTCATAACTGTGACAAGTTAATTCATTAAGGGGTCACACAATAGGTCACGGGCCTTGATCGTGACCCGTTTTAACGTATAAATCAAATCGAAACCTGCATGTTATTTTACCCTTGGTAAAATTAGAACTGTTTATCTCTCTCTAACGACTTCTCTCTCTAGGGGACTTCTCTATCTACCCAAAGGTACTCCTTTCATTTTTGTTTTCTTCAATGTGTGGGTGTCCATTTTCTATTTTTTTTTTGTGTGTTCAATGTGTGTGTGTGCTCTATGTGTTATATGTGTTTTTATCTGTGTGTGTGTTCATTATTAAATCATTTTCAGAAATATGAAACTCTTAGAAATTATTTTGTGGAAATCAATGTATATGAAACCTTTACAAATTTTTATGTTGAAATTTAATGTAAATGAAACCCTTAGAAATTGTATATGACTATTTACTCTTAGAAATTATATATGAAACTCCTGATGTAAAATATTATATGAAACCCTAAGAAATTGTTGTTTTGGAAATCAATGTATATGAACCTTTTAGAATTATATATGAAACCCTTAGAATTGTATAAATATGTTCATGTAAATCAATCAAGTAGAAAATTTAGAAGGAGTACTAATCTTGTGTTGGATTGTTGGTTTGATGGTTTGATACGGACAATGGATACTTAAAACGCTCATTCTATTAACTTTTTTTTTTTTATAATAAACCTTTAACTAAATGGTGTAGTGTTTAGAATAAAGTCATTTGTTGTGTCTTTACACTTATATATATATATATATTCTTAGAAAAAATGAGCCACATCAGTAATTAATGGAAACAAGAGTACGAGAGGCTGCAATTTGACCACACTAAAACATCATTCATTAGTGCACACCATATAGAGGGAACTCCGATTTACAAGTATGGTAATAGGAAAATTGAACGATTTAAATACCTTACAAATCGTGGAGCTCATCTCTCGCAAGACTATCTATTCAATCATATTCTGTTTTCATTACCAGAATGTTGTGAGAGGCAATAGAGAATATATTTGCCATGCATAATCCTGACAGGGCACTGGCGTTGGTGATAGAGTTAGAAAAGGTTGAAAAATATTCATCCTTTGTGGATACAATTCCGTAAAGAGAGCATTCACCTAGATTACGACATATCGCGACACATGCATATTTAAAATGATCTTGCAAATAAGTTTAAGAAAAAAGGATTCCGTATTCATGTCACAGATCTTAATACATCAATCATAGACACGCTTCCGCCTACTTGGCCACGTGCAAAATTTCATATATTTAAAAAAAAATAATACTGATTGAATGGAAATCAGAGACATCGAGCATGTTTTTAAAGCTATCGAAAAGGTATATATACATATATATATTGATAGAGGGGGTCATAAATCATATTTCTTACATACATCGCTAATTTTTAATAATGACAGGAAATGTTGAACAAAAATAACAACCACCAATAAAATATCAGAACACCTTCAAATTAGCGCTCTCCTACACCATAAGCTCAATTCTTAACTCCTTCGTCATATCAATACTCTATTCAATCGAAGATTCATTCCACACCAACTCTGACACCCCAACTCAAAAAACCCCTACTAACTCGACACCGTTACCTTCTGCCCCAGAGGGATCCCAACCCCAACCCTAAGAAGCGGATTTCTTTCTCCATTCGCGGGGACAATCAAATTAGTGATAAAAATTATGTTCTTTTAAAATCCGTTGTTTATCTTTGGGAAAGATGATTGTGGGCATGGGAGGAAGAAGGTTGATTCTGCCTTAAAGGATGACATTTGGGATCAACTGAATAAGACATTTTCATTCCTAATCAATTAGAACTCCAAGGTTCTTTCCAAGGTAGCTGATGCTTTGAAAACCTATAGAAGAACCTTAAAAAAAAATTCTCTGAGGAGACAACGAGTTTTGGTATTTTAGGATTGAAAGGCAAAGTTCCTCAAAATATTAAAATGCCTACTAACCAATGAAACGACTTCTTCAAAAATGAGGCTAGGGAGGGAAAACTGAATCTAAGGATGATAAATAAGTTGAACAGATCGAAAAAGGTTGATGCCCACAAAATTGAGGCAAAATCTTATGATGATCTTAAGGGTGAATGGGAAAAAAGGAATAAGGGAACTATGGGAGAAGGGAAATAATCTAATTGGGTCAACTTGTATATGCATGCCCGACGAGAAAAGGGGACCAATAAATTTTCAAACAGACTAGCACTGACTTTGGTGAGTTTTATTTTAGTTATCATATATATAAATGTTATAAGATTTTTATTGTTAAAATTGTAGTCCTACATATAATATTATGTCACTGGAAATGATATATGAAATGTCCAGCAGCCAGTCTGAGTGCAGTCCCAATGATATTCAGTCAGATACCCTAACCAATGTGTTAGGGAAGGACCATAAGGGGAGGACAAGAGGTGTGGGATCGCGTATGCTAAGTACCACACTACAACACACTGCACCTTTATTAAACGAGATCTCTATAATGAGGGGTGAGGTGGCGAGGGGGTTGTAAGAAGGTTCCTAGAGAAAAGGAGAGGTGTCAGAGCTTCAGAAGGATATGACACTCCTGACAAATGAAATCCATGGATTGGTCAAACTTTT
This sequence comes from Sambucus nigra, assembly GCA_949130495.1. Classification (NCBI taxonomy): domain Eukaryota; kingdom Viridiplantae; phylum Streptophyta; class Magnoliopsida; order Dipsacales; family Adoxaceae; genus Sambucus; species Sambucus nigra. The sequence continues at coordinate 595,235,580 of OX422208.1, forward strand.
AAGTCAACAATAAGGTTTCCTCCCTCAGATGCCTCAAACATTCTCTTATCCTCCTAGAATATTTCCCTCCCAAATACCTCCTCCTGGAATGATCTCCTCCCAAATGCCTCCTTCTAGAACATTCCCCTAACAAATGCCTACCCCTGGGACATTCCGTACATCATGATCATCCACGTACCCTGACTTTAGCGATCTGTATTATGTACATAATTTTGACGATACTAGGATTATTGGCACATGCACTCTCATTTTCGTACTTGTCACAACAAAAGTCCACAATCAGCTTTTGGTGGAGGGTGAAGCTCAAATTTTGGTCGATAAAATATACTCGAATTATGAAGTTGAGCCTAAGTATGTTAACCACGGGGAAGGGATATTATTTTTAGCATATGTAAATTGTTATATTATTTGGCCAGTTAATTTTTTAGTCAAGGCTACTTTAACAATGCTTATTTTAACTATCTATTTGATTTGAATTTCATTGTAATATCATTTGAATTTCATTGTAATACTTGAATAATGTAATATTTTAATGAATTTTGTTGTAATTTCTGTTTCATTTGAATGGATTTTCTTTGAATGAATTTTCTTGTAATATTTATTTTTTATCGTGTTTAATGATTTTTTTTGAATGTGTTTTGAATTTTGAAGACTCAATAATGGCTTTCCCACAATACAAAGAATGAATGGGAGAGAGTCACGAAGTATCTGATAATCATGTGAAGGACGTTCGGAGATTTATTAAATATGAAAATAGAAATCTTAATAGTGATAAGATTCCGTGTCCGTGAAACCATTGTATAAGTGGAAAATTTAAGTCTTTGGAATACGTTGAATTGCATTTACTAATGTGGGATATGATGCAAGACTATAAGATATGGACATTCCATGGAGAAAAAGAATTTACCATATATTCTGGAAGAATTATCGATACATGATCGCATGATGGAACCCTAACGGGTGGAAGTGGTGAACAAATCTCCAGCCCATCGTCCATTGACCGACCTAATTGATGATGCTTATGTAGTCCACCACAATCAAAACCACCAACATATGGATATGGATAATGTGTATTAATACCAAGTCAATGAACAAATTGATGCCAAATTACCCAAAGATCGGGAATACATACGGTTAAAAGTCGATGGAGCTATACCTTTGTATAAAAATTATGAAGGTCACTCGGTATTGTATATAATGATCGATTTTCATAATTTGAATAGTCAATTTGGTTTGTCGAGAAACAGCATAACTGGAATTTTTAAGTGGGTTAAAGACATTATCCCAATAGCGAACATGCTACCAGAAAATTACCCTAACATGAAGAAAATATTGAAGGGTTTGGGTTTGAAGTACAAATCTATATATGCATGCAAGTATGATTGCATATTGTACCTCAACGAGCATGAAGAGAAGGACGATTGTCCTTTATGCAATGAGCCTAGATATGTGCCTTATGAGAATAAAAAAGTCAAGTCCGCAAAATATTTCAAGTGCTCATAAGTTCCACAAAAGGTTTTGAAGTATTTCACCCCGGCCACGGTTAAAATTGATTTTTACCATACCAAGGATAGCAGAGGCCATGATATGGCATGCTTGATGTGAGGTGGGTGGGAATCTGATGCGTCATCCGGTTGATTCAATCATATGGTAAATTTCAAACGCATGACACCCTGAACTTACAAAAGAACTGCGTAATGTCCGTCTTGAATTATCAACCAATGGGTTCAACCCTTTCGGTAATTTAAACACAAACCAGAGTTATTGGTTAGTTCTTATGGAACCTTTAAGTCTCCCTCCGACACTATTCATAAAAAAGGAGTTCACATTGTTATCTTTATTGATACTTAAGACGAAGGCTCCCGATGATGATATTGATATATTCTTAGCTCCATTAATCGAAGAACTTAAAGAGTTGTGTGATAAAGGCATGACGGAGTTTGACTCTCACAAGGGTGGAGAGTTCACACTTAAAGCAATGTTAATATGGGCGATCCACGATCTTCCTACTAATGGGACCTTGTTCGGTTGCAATGTTCATGATTATCATGGATGTCCCATATATGGGGAGGAAACTGAAGCAAAATGGTTAACTCATAGTGGTAAGATGATTTATATGGTTCATCATAGATTTCTGTCAACCAGTCACCCTTTCAGGAACGACAAGTCTAACTTTTTGCTTATTGATCATGAGCGTAGGACAGAACCTCTTTGTTTTTTTGGTCAGAAGATTTAGGAGAAGGCGAAGGCTGCGACTACGGGGAATAGGTACGTAGGTAAATACCCTCATTTTATAAACCTGAAGCGTAAAGCCAAGGGGATCTGAACAACCCTAGTAAAATGAAGGCATGGTCCAGACGGTCAATATTTTTTTACTTTCCATATTAGAAAAATCGTTATGTAAGGCATGTATTTATTGTGATACACATAAAAAATACTGTTGTGAAACATATTATAGGAACATATCTGGGTGGATCTCAATAAAAAAAAAAGAGAGTAGGCCCGCCGCGATCTACATACTGTGAAAATAAAGAAGTTATTGTGGTTAAAACGATCATACAATAGGAAGAATTTCTATCCCTCGACTTCTTTCACTATGACTATTAGTGAGGAGAAGATCCTCTTAGACACGTTGTTCAACTTGAAGACTCCAACTAGTTATTCCGATAATTTGCGTAGGACAGCAAGATACCAAATAAATGACTTGAAATAATGCAAGTCTCACGACTGGCACGTAATCATCTAATTAATCCCTCTTCTATTTAGAAATTTCTTCTCTAAATACAGATATCTTCATCTGGAAATTATGAAAATTAGTTTGTGCTTTACCCTACGTTGTGCAAAAACGGTAAATAGAAAGCACATTAGAGCCACAAAATTAACTTAGTCGAGGCAGTTTGTGTATTAGAGAAATATTTTCCTTCGTCATTCTTCCATATTAGCATCCACATGCTTGTGCATTAATGTGATGCGTCTTTATTGTGTGGTCTCGTTACGTATCACTGGATGTATCCTTTCAATCACTTGATGAAAGCCTTCAAGGATTACATAAAGAATAGACGGTATATTGGAGGGTCAATTGCTGAAGAAAACGTAATTGTGGAATCATCCATATATGCTTCGGAACATATGCCAGAACAAGAGTTGAGGAGGTTCAATCCTCGCAGAGGACGAGTGATTGAGGAACCTGACGAGTTTGAGGATGAATTTCCTTTTGGTAACCCTAAAGAGGTGAGACTCACTAATCTACAATATGAAAAAGCAACTCGTTATGTCTTCGAATCGCAAGATGAAGTTGAAGAATAGAGAGAGTAAGTAGCTACATAATTAACAAAATTAATCTTGCTTGATTTTATGTATTCTACATTATGATATAAACTGTAGAATTTACCTTTAGGAAGTACGAGAAATAAATTTTGCAAAATCAAAGGATTAGTTACGCAATGAATGATTTTAGAGCATGTATATCAAAAGAGGTAATTTCCACCTCTTATATATGTAGTTATTTAATCACGTGGTAAAATCATATCCTAATATAAATTTAATAATAAATTCAACTTCTAAAAATAGATAATGTATCGTCAAGGCTTCTACGCCTAGCAAAAGGTCCCAAATTTCAAGCGAAAGAGTTTACGACATTTTGCAACAACGATTTTGATTTCGTTACAACCCCATTTGAGGAAAAGCTTTTGATGCAAAATTACAGAATTTCAATTTCTGCATTGACTACTGTGTCACTAGAAAAAGCGATAGAAATCCAAAAGATACGGTGCTAACATATTATGGTATTATCCAATAAATCCTAGAACTCGATTATTTAGATTTCACATAAATTGTATTCTATTGTGACTCGGTGGAGGTGGAGGACACCACAAATGCTTGTAAAGTTGATCATGACTCCAAAATTATCATGGAAGATTTATCAAAGATGAAGAGTAAAGTTCGCATAGTCGATGAGACTTTTATTTGTGCCTTTTAGAACGTAAAGAAGGTATTCTACTCGAAGTGCATATACGATGGTAATTTGGTCTATTGTTTTGCATGCATCGAAGGGTATGACAACTGAAGTAGACACAATAAAGGCTCCTAAAGCATTTAAATTTGCTCTTGATGACAACCCTAATTTGAAGGATCTTTTAGTTGATTTAGATGAATATTCAATATCAATACTAGATTTTTTAATTTGTATCCAAGTTGTATCCAATTAATTTGATTTATGAATGTTTATTTTGATTTACGAATGTTGTGTTTGATTTATGAACAAGATAAAAAATTGTAAATGGCTAGACTTAGGCTTGAAAACATGCTACTGTTGGGTGAAAATACAAAACTGCCCCTAAACGCCCCCATAAGAGTCAGAAACACCTCCCACAGGACTAATGTAACACGTAGAAACTAATTGTATAGTCATAGGATGCCATTTGAATACATGACCAAAAATAGCAAATAGCTAGACTTAATCTTGAAAACATGTTGTTAAAGGGTGAAAATACAAAATAGCCCCCAAATGGCCCAGTAAGAGGCACAAACACCTCCCATAGGACCAACATAACACATAGCAACTAACTGCTTCATCGCGGGACGCTCGGTATGAGAATATGACCAAAAATTGCTAATAGCTAGACTTAGGCTTGAAAACATGTCGTTGAAGGGTGAAAATACAAAATATCCCCCAAATGCCACCGTAAGAGGCACAAACACCTCCAGCGGGACCAACATAACACATAGCAACTAACCGCATAGTAACAGGATTCCTGAATTTAGAAGATGACCGAAAATTGCAAATAGCTAGACTTAGGCTTGAAAATATACCGTTGAAGGGTGAAAATGATAAACAACCCACCAACACCCCCGTAAGAGGCACAAACACCTCCCACGAGACCAAGGTAACATGTGGCAACTGACCGTGTAATCACAGGATGTTCGTTTTGAGAGCATGAACAAAAATTATAAATAGCTAGACTTAGGCTTGAAAACATATCGTTGAATGGTGAAAATGCAAAACAACCTCCAACCCTCATAAGAGGAACAAACACCTCCCAAGGGACCAATGTAACACATATCAACTGACCACGTAGTCACAGAACGCTTGGTTTGAGAACATGATAAAAACTTGCAAATTGCTAAACTTAGGATTGAAAACATGCCATTGAAGGTTGAAAATGCAAAACAACTCCCATATGCCCTCGCAAGATGCACAAACACCACCTACGGGGCCAATGTAGCACGTAGCAACATATCGTGTAGTCAAGACATGCCTGGTTTGACAACATGATCAAAAATTACAAATAGCTAGACTTAGGCTTGAAAACATGCCATTGAAGGGTGAAAATGCAAAATAACCCCCAAATTCTCTGCCAGAGGAACAAACACCTCCCACGAGACCAGCGTAACATATATCAACTGAACGAATAGTCACGGGAAGCCTAGTTTGAGAACAAGACCAAAAATTACAAATAGCTAAACTTAGGCATGAAAACATGCCATTGATGGGTGAAAAAGAAAAATGACCCCCAAATACCCCTATAAGAGGCACAAACACCTCCCACGGGACCAACGCAACACATAGCAACTGACTGCGAGTCACGGGGTGCCCAATTTTAGAACATGACCAAAAATAACAAACATCTAGAATTAGGCTTAAAAATATGCCATTGAAGGGTGAAAACACAAAGCATCCCCCAAACTCCCCTATAAAAGGCGCAAACACATCCCACGAGACCAACGTAACACATAATAACTAGTCGCATAGCCACAGGATGCTCGGTTTGAGAAAATGACCAAAAATTACAAATCACTAGACTTAGTCTAAAAAATAAACCGTTAAAGGGTGAAAATGCAAGAAATCCCCCAAACGCCCCCGCAAGAGGCACAAACACCTCCCACAGGATAAACGTAATAAGTAGCAACTGGTAGCGTAGTCATTGGACGCCCGGTTTGAGAAAATGACCAAAAATTGTGAATAGCAGTTTGAAAAAATGTCGTTAAAGGATAAAAATGCAAAACGACCCCCAAATACCCTTGTAAGAGGCACAAACACCTCCCACGGGACCAACGTAACATGTAGAAACGGATCGCGGAGTCACGGGATGCTTGGTTTGAGAAAATGGCCAAAAATTTCAAATAGAAAGACTTAGGTTTAAAAATATGCTGTTAAAGGGTGAAAATGCAAAATAACCCTAAATGCCCCCGCAAGAGGCACAAACACCTCCCACGGGACCAACGTAATACGTAGCAACTAACCGTGTAGTCATGAAATTCTCAATTTGCGAACATGACCAAATATTACTAATAGCTAGACTTAGGCTTGAAGACATGTCGTTGAAGGGTGTAAACACAAAATAACCCCCAAACTCCCTTGCAAGAGGATCAAACACCTCCAACTGGACCAACATAACACGTAGCAACTGACTGCATAGTCACAGGATGCTCGATTTGAGGGACTTGGGCTTGAAAACATGCCGTTGAAGGGTGAAAATGCACAATAACCCCAAACGCTCTCGTAAGAGGTACAAACACCTCCCACAGGACCAAGATAATACGTAGCAACTAACCGCGTAGTCACGGAATGCCCGGTCTAAGAACATGACTAAAAGTTATAAATAGCTAGACTTTGGCTTGAAAACATGCCGTTGAATACTGAAAATATAAAATAACTCCCAAACATCCACACAAGAGGCACACACACTTTTCACAGGATCAATGTAATACGCAAAAACTGACCACGTAGTCACGGGACGCTCAATTTGGGAAAATGACTAAAATTATTGATCACTAGACTTCGGCATGAAAATATGCCATTAAATGGCAAAAATGCAAAACAACCCTAAATGGCCCCGTAAGAGGCACAAACACCTCCCATGGGACCAACTTAACACGTAGCAACTGATCACGTAGTTACAGGATGCTCAGTTTGTGAACATGATAAAAATTACAAATAACTAGACTTTGGCTTAAAAATAAGCCCTTGAAGGCTGAAAATGAAAAATAATCCTGAAACGCCCCCCGCAAGAGGCACAAACACCTACCAAGGGACTAACATAATATGTACCAACTGACCGCATCATCACGAGGTGCCCGATTTGAGAGACTTGAGCTTGAAAATATGTCATTGAAGGGTGAAAAAGTAAAAGAACCCCCAAACGTCCCCGCAAGAGTCACAAGCACTTCTCATGGGACCAACATTAAACGTAGGAAATGACCGCGTAGTCACAAGACGTCCATTTGAGAACATGACCAAAAATTTCAAAAAGTTAGACTTCGGCTTTAAAACATGCCATTGAAGGGTGAAAATGCTATACAACCCCTAAGCGTCCCCAGAAGAGGCACAAACACCTCCCACGAGACCATCGTAACACGTAGTAATTGACCATGTAGTCACAGGACATCCGGTTTGAGAACATGACCAATAATTAAAAATATCTAGACTTAGGCATTAAAACATGCCCCTGAAGGGTGAAAATGCAAAATAACCCCCAAATGCCCTTGCAAGAGGCATAAACACCTCCCACGGGTAACAACTGACCGCGTAGTCATGGGACACCCGATTTGAGAACATGACAAAAAATTGCAAATAGCTAGACTTAGGCTTAAAAACATGTTATTGAAAGGTAAAAATGCAAAAAATCTCACAAACGCCGCAAGAGGCACAAACACCTCATGCAGGACCAACATAACACGTAGTAACTGATTGCGCAGTCACGAGATACCTAGTTTAAGATTATGATAAAAAAATGTGAATAACTAGGCTTAGGCTTTAAAATATGTTATTGAAGGGTAAATATGAAAAATAGACTCCCTACACCCCCACAAGAGGCATAAATACCTCCCATGGGACCAACGTAACACGTAGCAACTGACCACGTAGTGAAGAGATGCTCGATTTGAGAACATGATCAAAAATTAAAAACAACTAGACTTGGGCTTGAAAACATGCCGTTGAAGGGTGAAAACGTAAAATAGCCCCCAAACTCCACCCTAAGAGGCACAAAGACCTCCCACGGGACTAATGTAACATGTAGCAACTGATCGCATAGTAACGGGATACTCGATTTAAGAAGAAGAACAAAAATTACAAATAGTTACACTTAGGCTTTAAAACATGACGTTGAAGGGTGAAAATCAAAACTGCCCCCAAAAGCCTCGCAATAGGCACAAACTCACCTCCCAGGGGACTAACATAACACGTAGTAACTGACCGTGTAGTTATGGGATGCTTGATTTATGAGATTTGGGATTGAAAACATGCCATTAAAGGGTTAAAATGCAAAATAACCGCCAAACATCCTCACAAGAAGCACAAATACCTCCGACGGGACCAACGTAATACGTAGAAACTGATCGCATAGTCATGGGATGTTCGGTTTGAGAACATGATGAAAAAATTCAAATAGCTAGACTTAGAATTTAAAACATGTCGTTGAAGGGTGAAAATGAAAAATAACCCCTAAACGCCCCCACAAGAGGCACAAACACCTTCCAGGGGACCAACATAACACATAGCAACTGACGACATAGTCACATGACACTCGGTTTGAGAACATGACCAATAATTGCAAATAACTAGACTTTAAAATATGCCGTTGAACAGTGTTTCTTACTACTTGTTACTTTTTTCAAGTCCATTGTTACTTACCACTTGTGACATTTTTTAACTTCATTATTACTTTTTGTAAGAGGGTAGTCCCCTTGAAGCCTGAGAGTATAGTAATACCAGTAGAGGCGTAAACCCTCTAGGTATGGTAATAAACGATAACCAAAATACTCTTAACAAATGAATATATAATATTGTATATAATAAGCACTCGGATTGAACTCACAAATCTCTCGTGTATAACTCAAATTATGATAAAAGAAACTAAAAAATAACTCATTCAAAGGGAGAGAGAATTTAAGTACCCTAGATACACCTTGCCAAGCACAATACACCAATAACCTCTAATATCTCTCTGGTCAGCTATTAATTCTTCACAATAAATGACAATGGTAGGTGAATAAACTCTCAGGTTTATAATAACTCCTCTCTCTCAGTATGTCTTTTTCTTGGTAGAAAAGAAATCCCCCTCTCAGAAGAGGTTGAGGCCCATAAATATCCCCACACCCTTCCCGAGATGTCTCAGTCTTCATTAATGTGAAAGACCTCCCCTTCACTTTTGAGTCTCAAGCATTAAATGCTTGATGGGTTAGCACACCCTACGTCATAATCATTAAATGCCAGGACATGCCTTTTGCTTATACACTGTGCGTTAGAGGACTTCCATAATAGAGTTATCTCACCAAACCGTTTGACAGCCCCAATACCACAGTGGTTTACTCAAGTTCAGATTGAACAATGTTTAGTTGGCTAATAACATCACCTAAAGTAGATGTGACATTTGGTAGAGGGTTGTTTGGATCTAAAATCAATATACAATGGAACTCAAGGTTACTCTACACAAGCTTCCACGATGAAAGATTTCTTGGTGTTTTACCAGGTGTATCTAAGATGGTCAAGACAAGCCTTAACACTGCCTCACTTCTTAATCCTCCGTCCAAATCAAGTCCCTTTGAAGTTCCCATGATGAGGTCATTTGATAGAGCATATAAGCTCTCCCAAGCCATGCCAGGACTGGTCTCTCGCAAGTACCGTTTGACCTCACACTCAATATTACAATCGTTACATCATTATAATTAACGTATTTAAAAAATACAGTTTGACTAAGTAAGTACAGAAGATAAAGAAGAAGTCTCTCGATAAGTTGCCTCGACGAGTTGCATAATCGAGCTGCCTCACTCATTTCAGGCTGTTTCCTTCTCCTGAGTCTCTTCCGTTAATTGGAAAAGCTCTCTTTAATTCAGAGATTACCTTTAAGCCCCCTATATTTTCAATGTCTGTACGAAAAACTTCTCAATCTGATGGACCATTTATTATTCCTCGAAACTTCTTTCTGTCATATTTGACTCCTTGCCATTTTCATTTGGATTTCCCCTAGGAATAAAAATTCTCTTCGTTTTCCATGAGGGAAGAAATTCCCGGAGTAAGAACTTGTAAAATTCTCCCCGGTGTATCTAAGTTATGGCTGTCCCATTTTAACTTGTTTAAAAAGAAAAAAAATTCTCCCCGATGTACCTAAGTCAAAGTTATCTCCGTTTAGATTGTGGAAAGGGGACATTGCAAAATTTTTAAACTTTGCTGAGCGAAACCTACTTTTCTTGGATTTGAAGTTAAAATTCTCCCCAATGCATCTGAGTTATGGCCGTCCCCATTTTAACTTGTTCAAAAAGAAAAGTCTCCCCAATGTACTTGAGTTGAAGTTATATCCGTTTAGACTTATGGCAAGGGGACATCGTGAACTTTTTGAATTGTGCTGCGAGCAACCTCGCTTTTTTGGATTTAAGGTTAAAAAATCTCCTCGATGCATCTTCAACCTATTGTACCATCATTTGGGCTTGTAGCGTGAGGAGTTTCTTTAATTGGGCTTTTTAGATTCAAATACATTTCAAAAATTCTGGTGCCAAAACTCATTACTTATTTTGAAAGAAACACTCTCTCTCAAGAGTCACCTCATTTATGACAAGAGATAGTCATTTTAACTGCCAGAGCACTCCCCAAAGCACCTTGTGTCCCTTTGTAATCATTATGGGCGGCTAGACACGTGCTTTAGTGGGAAAACTTAACCATCTGTTTGGATTCCAAACGTTCAATACCTTCAGTACTTAGCATTTTTTCTTTTCACACTTTCATTTGCTATTATCATCTTAAGAGTGCTAGAGAGAGGAAAAACCTTGTTCGCCATTGTTGAGTTTTTCTCAAGATTTTCTTTGCCGAAGATCTTTCTTCCCTCTCTCTTTGCCACCTTCAATCACCGCTACTCTGATTTTCTTCTCCTTCTTTCTTCCTACATGCTTTTTACTCCAAGCTTCTCCCATGGATTCTTCTGGCGCACCGGTTTCTCCCACCATCACCTCTCCACCCACCACCAATATTATCTTTGCCCTAGATTTGGATGCCGCCATTCTACTAGTAGCTCGTCAAGAGTAACTTTGCTTTTATCGCCGCTCTCCCATAAATTATGAAGGTAATGACTTCTTGGGTGCCTACTAGACTTAAACTTTGAGTTCTAAGTATGATCCCTTGCTCCTAGATGGTTAAGACAAAGATCCTGCCATTTAAGTTTTCCCCCCTAGAGGGATCTATGAGGTTCCATATTGATCGAGGTGACTTCCCTCATTCTCACATTGACTTCGAAGGTCCTGTTGGTCTTCCATCCCATTTGGATGCTAGGAAGGCTTATATGAAATCCAGTTACGCTGATGCCCTTACTAAGGTTGGGCTTCATCGTGCCACCTGGTTTGGGGAGTTCACTCTATCCAAACACAATGCTGCATTATAGGTCTTAGTATCCCGTTAGAATATCATAACCCATAATTTAATTGCTTCGTTGGCGGATTTCATCATTACCCTTGAGGACGTTGATAAGCACCCAAAACTGTACAATTTATACCCCAAATAAACGTACTTTAGTTGCTAATTCTCGACAATATGGGTCTTATGCACTTAATTGTTCATTATGCAGGCTTAATTGCAGTTGCAGTGTCAAAAGATATATTTCGGAGCAATTTGTAGTTAAAATGGAGCTAAATACCCTTGTCCACTATCCTAACCTAACCTAAACCGTCCTTAAACCTACCCCAAACCATGTGTGTGTTTTGTTTATCCATTTTTATTATTTTTTAGATTTTTAGTTTGAATCATTTTTTATTTTTAGGATTTATTTTAGATTTATTTAGGATTTCTAGTTTCTATTTTCTATTTTTCTATTTTATTTTTATAATTTTATAATTTTATTTTATTTTGATTTTTCTTAGTTTTTAGTTTTATTAGGATTAGTTTTAGGAGTTTATTAGATTTTATATTTTTAGAACTTTATTTTTCATTTAGATTTGGGACATATACCAAATAGTCCCTCAAACATTTTTTAATACTCATTTAGTCCAAGCCTTTTTATTTTGCCTCAAAAAGTCCTTTGCCACATATTTTGGAAAGGGAGTGCCGCTGGCGCGGACCTCTAAAAATAAGAGAATATTGAGTGCTTGAGGGATTAAATGGGTTAAACTAAAAATATGTGTCCTTTTTAAAAAATATATATTTATAGTAGGGACTATTAAATAATTGACCCTTTAGATTTTTAGTTTTTATTTATTTTATTTTAATTTATTTTAGTTTTTATATAGATTAGGATTTTATTTTCTTATTTTTAATATTTTTTACTTATGTTTTTTTTTTTATTTTAGTTAAGTCTTTTTATTATTTTAGTTGGGTCCAAATTAAAAGGGTCAATTATTGAATAGTCCCTACTATAAATGTATATTTTTTAAAAAGGACACATATTTTTAATTTAACCCATTTAGTCCCTCAAGCACTCAATATTCCCTTATTTTTAGAGGTCCGCGCCAGCGGCACTCCCTCTTCAAAATATGTGACAAAGGACTTTTTGAGGCAAAATAAAAAAGCTTGGACTAAATGAGTATTAAAAAATGTTCGAAGGACTATTTGGTATATGTCCCAAATTAAAAACACACACACACAAATACCATACACCTAACCACACACAATCATCACCCACATCATCTTCGTCAAATCCCAACAACCCTTCTCTTTCCTCTAAACCACCATTAACAAACAAACCCACATCTTCAACCACCATCACCCTCATCTCACATCACCACTATCAACCCGGAACCCATCGCCACCTATTCCAGCCAACTCCGGTCGCCCAGCTCTCTACCCGGTGACCCCTTCTTTCGACCCCTATCAAAGCCGGCGACTGCCTCGGCCAGTGCCTCGATCGCAGCCCTCTCCCGTGACTTTCAGTCGCGTCCCCAACCCCCTGCCAACGCCGCTGTCAACCCCTACCCAGCCCCCGCTGGAACTGACTCCCCTCTCTCTCGCCCTCCTGCCATCCCGACGACGCCCCCCGAAACCCTCTACCGCCCAGCCTTACCCGCCGGTGTCGCGACCCTGTCCGGCGAATTTCAGTCGCATCCCAACCTGTACGTCCTCACCTCCGGCCACCATCAAGCCTACTCCAACCATCTCATACCCATTTCTCCAAGCCACGTTTTCATCACCTGTTACTAACAAAGTCGAAACCAAAATAAAAAAATAAGCAAAACCAAATAACCCACTTATTCCATTTAATACCTTTTACCCCTTTTCCCCTATTATACCCCCCAACTACTTTTTTTACCCAATACCCAAAATTACCCCTCACCATATCATATTTTTATTCTTATTAACATGACACACCCAAACCACATGCACACTTATACCAATTACCCAATTACCCCTAGCTCCTTGGCACCTACTATTAAAAGCGGATGAAGACCCATTTTCAAAAGATGTCAAATTTAGTTTTAAGCTTGGTGTGATAAAATTCCCTCCATCCCTCTATGTTGAGTATTTTCATTTTTAGCAAACACCTCAATATAGAGGTGTGTAGTGAAAATTATCTCTAGGATAAATTTCACCCCAACCCTCTATTATGAATTTTTGCATTTTTAGCAATTAATTCAAAATAGATTGATGTAGTGAAATTTATTCCTTATGGGAGGTAAATTCTAACCCATTCCTTTATGTTGAGATTTTGCATTTTTAGCAATTATCTCTATATAAAGTAATGATCTAGAATTTATTTCTTTGGGTGAATTCTAATGTACAATTTTATAATTTTAGGATTTGCATTTTTAGCAAATCTCTTTTATTATTTAATTGTCCATTATGAATTCATCCACTATCCTTTTTGATGTTATTTTGTAATATTTAGTTTAGATTCAATAAATACATGAGTGAGGGATTGTAATTGAGAGATTGTTGATGTAATTGAAGATTACATTCCAATTCAAGGCTTAAATGGGTTTGATCTATTCCTCTATTATTACTTTTATTTTAATCATCTCACGCTTTCAATTGTTTATCTTATATTTTTGGATGATGATTATTGAGGGCTGATCTCCCATTTATGGGATGAAATTTTGAAGCCCTCATGAATCCAATTTAGTTAGTTTACTTTTTAGCACAATTTTATTTATCTCGTTTTTTATTAGCTTTTACATCTTAGTAGTACTTTAAAAATTATTATATAGTTAGTTAATTAATATTCCCTTGAAAAATTCATAAAAAATAGAAAAAGTAAAAATATAATAAAATGCAAATGAATCTATATATATGTCCTCTCCAACTTTGTGTTTCACCCTTAGATTTGGATTGATACCCTTACTTACCTCTACACTAGTTTTGTTATAATTTTGTAGGTTCAAGGGAATTTTTGATGGATAGAGAAGTTGCACAACGACAAAAATCTACATTAGAGGCAATTTTCTTAGTTATCAAATGGCGTCGTTGCCGATATTTGGATCTTGAAGAACTTGCGAGAATTACCTATTTGTGATTCATTTGTATTGCACTTTTTATTTTATTTTTTTTGTACTATTTTTTTTCATTTGTTTAGAAGGATTGTATCAGGACTTTATTACTTGGCTTGTATTGCGGTGCATAGAGACACCTTATTTTTTCGCATTTAAATTTGTAATAATTGAAGACAAGCGTGATAGGAAAACCGGACAAGGTAGAGAGAGGGCGTCCAAAGGCGAGGATTTAGAAGCCTCTCTACCTTGGGTCTGTAGGACTCCCGGGGACGACTGAGATAGGCATGATCTCCCCCCAGCCGACTCAAATTTTTTGGCACCCCACTACCTAAAAATCGTGGGAGGTATATTTCTCAAACCATCGCGCCTCTCCTGTTAGCGAGTCAATTCTTTTGTGTGCTCTTGTGTGATTTTATTCTCGCATTTATTTTTTGAATGGTGTGATGAATTAATTGACTATGACCTACACCCGGTCACTTACGAGAAGGGATTTCATCACCCGACTCACTCGCTTACCATTTGTGTGCTATCCTAGCCATCATTAAATTTAAAATCAATCAACTAGGTAGCCAACTAGGAGAATATTTTTGCAAAGGCGATTACTCAGATTTCCGTGATTTTTATCGCCCGCGGACTCAATTAAAATTTGACTACCCTTTCACTAAATTCAAAGATAAAAATTGGCTATGTGCTAGTTAGGAAATTTTCTTGACTTGTGTGTGTGTCCAATTCATTTTTTGGTGGTCGATTTTAGTTAGTTCGTCCAATCAAGAGTACATATTTTTCTTCCAAAAAAAAATTCAAAATTCCAAAAAATTTTCTTTCTTTATTTTTACAAAAAAATCCAAAAATATTTCTTCCATTATTTTTAGAAAATCCAAAAATATTTTCTTTCCTTTTGAACAAAATTTTAAAAACTCCAATTTTTTTTTCTCTCCACATGGCCGAAGAACGTTCTTTACGGGACTACTTTGGTCATTTTCCATTGACATGTGACACATGTGAGAGTGATCCCGAGCCATCTCTTTATGATATTCTTAGTCGTTTCACCTCTCTCACGAGTACCGTTGGTACTCTTGACCCATTGATGAATGCACCTCCTATTCCATCACCCTCGGTGTCAAGTGTCGACGTGCCTCCTCCTTTGTTGTGCAGCTACTGTTATTATGACGATCACATGTCCCATGAGTGTCCATACTTGTCATATCCATCGGAACCCACCATGGAACATGTGTATCCATATGACACTGTTTCGGAACCCACCTTGGCCTATTCTCCCTATATACCCAATCCCGAGTTATGTGAGTACTCGAGCTATTCGTGGAGGCCTGATCACCCTTCCACGCAATACAAATCCCAACCCTATGTTGTGGATCCTCACCCGTTCCAACAGTTGTCATGGCAACCTTGTGCACCCGTACACGATCAGTCCCCTTACTACGCACCCCATGAGTATCAACCATTTATCCATCACGAAAGAAATCATTTCGTGTATGATGAACTTGGCCCCACCCCAAACACTTCATATGAGTATTCTCCATATAGTTCAGATTATAGCGTGTTGTGTCCACCTCAACCACCACCACCACCCATCATTACACCAACACCTTCATCCATATCCGCTCTCGAAACCCTCTTGCAAAAGTTCATACTTGAACAAGAGCAAGCAATTCAAACTCAAGCTCTCCAAAGGCTTGAACAAAGGTTAAATGAATTGGAATGTGCGAGAGAGTCAGATATTCCCATGGCCCCACCCATCGTTGCAACCAAGTGTGATGATGATGTGTCCCCTTGTGACACGGATTTTGAGTGTGACCAATCCTACCACCCCGAGAATCTCGAAGTTGAGACCATCCCATGGTCTGGGCCCCAAGTCGACAATTGTGTTGACTTACCTTTAGATAGTGAGCCTGATCAACCATGTCCATATGAACCCCACTTTGAGGTTCCCATTCACCTTCCCACTCTCGTAATATCCAAAAAAAATCCCGAGTTTATACCCATTGAGCCCATCGTGTGTGTTCTCGAGGAACCACTTCATCTTAGGTTAGCTCCGGCTACGAGTGTTCACCATTTTCCCGAGATAGAATCCGTGATCGTTCCTAACTATCCGGATATGGATCATGTTCCACCATGTATGGCTCCCATTGAGCCTGACATTTCTAGTGATTCCTCTATCTCTGAGCTTGGTGCCTCGTCTTACCCATCCACCCCATTTACCGATGCTACTCTTATGGAGAAGTTGACAACTCCATATTTAGAAACCACACTCCCTTGTGAGTATTCATTTACTCCTCCTAATGAGTCTGTGTCTCCCATGCTTGAGTTGGATCATCTTCCTCCACCATTTATCCCACCCGATCCACCATTTATCCCACCCGACCCACCCATTATCCCACCACCTGGTTTGGATCTTGATTTTACACACTTCAAGTTTTCATATACATTTTTACATCCTAACCTGAAACCATCATCCACCATCTATGAGAGTCTTTATGGTGCTACTCTCCACTTCCGTGACATCGAGCTTGTTCCTTCATGCACACCACTATCTTGTGGTGTTGATTTCTTCCCGAGACAGCTCCCTGGCGTGTCACGGTGCGACCATTATCATCGCCCATTTATAGAATGGTCATGTGATTTTTATGAGCCCCACCCCATTCCACTTACCAAAACCTTTTGCCTTCCCATACAACTTGATCACCATGCTTATAGGGCCCTAGTTGCCCTCACCTTTAAGCTTAACAAGGTCCGTGGCCGATACCTTTCCACCCTCACCTTAGTCCTTTTTCCCACCTGCCCATGGTCCACCGATGCTTTGCATCGTGTGATGCACTTTGCTATACGAGTGCATTGACCCGTTTTATCCATTATCCAACAAGACTGATGCTCAGTCTTGTTTGGGGGTGATTCTCATCACCCCATTTTTTTGCCGCCCCGCACTTTCATAGTTCTTATCCTTAGGGTGAGATCCCTTCAGTCTGGCTGAAGACATTAAACTTAGCGCTACCGGGAGGCAGCCCGCGTTTCTTGTACTAGTCTCAACCTGCTTAGGGGTGATGTTTCACACCACCCAATGTTCTATCATGCTTATAGACTTGTACACTTTTTTTTTCTCACTTCTTATTCAGGTTTTTTCTTGGCTTCACATGTCCACTTCATTAGCAGTTCATTTTGGTAATCTCTTTCCTACCTTATGCTCATATTTTAAAAATCATTTTATCTCACATCGAGGATGATGTTCCTTTTTGTTTGGGGGTGGGAAATTTATCAAAATCGTGCCTCTTTTGAAAAATTATGATTTTTGAACCTGATTTTTAAAATTTCGTGCAGTTTCTTTCATCTCACTCATTGATGTGAATTTTCAATCATCCATCTTTCAAAAGTCTAGAAATTAATCTAGAGGATTAATATTTTTTCTAATAGCTTATATAATACGTAGCAAGGAATCTTGCACCATGAATTTCTAGACTCAACAAAATTTACGCACTTATCACGTCAATATGATTTAGAGCTGAGGAGTATTACAATTCTAAAGAGAACCTTAAGGATCACTAGTGGAGACTTTAGCTTGTGAGATTTTTGCCTTTCACCCTTTTTGAGTGTTTTACACAATCTCCGAGTGACAAGTTGATTCAACTTCTTCTGGGTCCGCACTTAAATTGTTGCATGATCTCATTATTCTTCATTTTTGGCTTAATCACTGAGAACGACATCTTTTTTGAGTTGTAAGAAACACGTGTCTTGAAATTTGTCTTGAATACTAGATTTTCATCATACACCTACCACTTTTCCCCCATATCACATTTCCATTCACTTCACCCATTATATTCCCATGCTCTTCCACATTCCCACATATTTCTCCCCATCCATATACATAACCCATCACATTCATATATCATCCTTCATTTTTGAGAAAAAGAGTGTTGTTCAAAATGTAAATGTCTTCATTTTTGGTTTGAAAAGTGAGAGAAAAATAAAAGAGAAAAAAAAAGAAAAATAGCAAATTATAAAAAAAAGAAAAGAAAGAGAGAAAAGAAAAGAAAACGAGAGTTGTAGTTAATTATATGTAATAAAGACATTTGTGCCTAAAGTGTATACACTCTTCTCAAATATCCACCATCCATCCATCATATCATTATCCCATCCTATCATACCTCATACGATCCTTACCATTTCATTTTCCCCTCACCCATATACATCCATATTTCCCCTAGGTGTTCGGGCAAATTAAAGTCGACGTGGTGAATAACTCGACGTTCTCACTATAGTGATTAGCATTTCTTTCATGAGATCATTTTTTCTTTCTAATTTTTCGTTCTTTCTTATATGTGTGTGAGACGTTTGAACTTGATTATATTTACTCACCTCCTCACACACAAGAGAGATACACTTACCCAAATCTCGAGAGTTCGTTTGAGAGAGATATATCCGTGAGATTTGAAGTTGAAGCGTTGATTCCGACAAGGCAATCTTGGACTTACTCTTGTGATACTCGACCCATTTTGACTGATTCACACTACACACGTTGAGTTGTAGGAAGGATGTGCCTTGAGTATTTACTTAGCTAAACTTTTTATACACATTCTAGCTTGTATTTCTGAAAATATTTACTCATGTGATGGATTGTGCGATTATTCTATGTCGAATAAGACATTGACTGCCTTTTTGCAAATAAAGAATTTTGTGGGTATATTTCCTGCAAACTCTCAAGAGACACAACTCGTCCTGTAGGGCAACCTATAGGTTTAAAGGCTTGTTGCACATGCTAAGTGCAATCGCAAGTGCCCGCGAAAGTGGTACACTTTTGGTTTCTTATCTGTCTCTTTCTCTTTATCTTATTGCTCGAGAACTAGCAACGCTCTGTTTGGGGGTGGTGTGATAAGCACCCAAAACTGTACAGTTTATATCCCGAATAGACGTACTTTAGTTGCTAATTCTCCACAATATGGGTCTTATGCGCTTAATTGTTCATTATGCAAGCTGAATTGCAGTTGTGGTGTCAAAAGATATATTTCAGAGCAATTTGCAGTTAAAATGGAGCTAAATACCCTTCTCCACTATCCTAGCCTACCCTAAACTGTCCTTAAACCTACCCCAAATCATGTGTGTGTTTTGTTTATCCATTTTTATTATTTTTTAGATTTTTTGTTTGAATCATTTTTATTTTTAGGATTTATTTTAGATTTATTTAGGATTTCTAGTTTTTATTTTCTATTTTTATATTTTATTTTTATAATTTTATAATTTTATTTTATTTTGATTTTTCTTAGTTTTTAGTTTTATTAGGATTAATTTTAGGAGTTTATTTTTAGTTTATTAGATTTTATATTTTTAGGACTTTAGTTTTCATTTAGATTTTTAGTTTTTATTTCTTTTATTTAATTTTATTTTAGTTTTTATATAGATTAGAATTTTATTTTCTTATTTTCATATTTTTCATATTTTTATTTTTATTATTTTTATTTTTATTATATTTTACTTATATTTTATTTTTTTATTTTAGTTAAGTCTTTTTATTATTTTAGTTGGGTCCAAATTAAACACACACACACACACACACACAAATACCATACACCTAACCACACACAATCATCACCCTCATCATCTTCCTTAAATCCCAACAACCCTACTCTCTCATCTAAACTACCATTAACAAACAAACCCACATCTTCAACCACCATCACCCTCATCTCACATCACCACGATCAACCCGGAACCCATCGCCACCTATTCCTGCTAACTCCGGCTGCCCAGCACTCCACTGAGTGACCCCTTCTTCCGAACCCTATCAAAGCCGACGACTGCCTCGGCCAGTACCCCCGATCGCAGCCCTCTCTGGCGACTTTCAGTCGCGTCCCCAACCCGCCGCCAACGCCGCTGTCAGCCCCTACCCAGCCCCCGCCGGAAGTGACTCCCCTCTCTCTCGCCCTCCTGCCATCCCGACGGCGCCCCCCGGAACCCTCTATCGCCCAGCCTTACCCGCCGGCGTCGCGACCCTGTCCGGTGACTTTCAGCCGCATCCCAACCTGTACCTCCTCACCTTCGGCCACCATCAAGCCTACTCCAACCATCTCATACCCATTTCTCCAAAGCCACGTTTTCATCACTTGTTACAAACAAAGTCAAAACCAAAATAAAACAATAAGCAAAACCAAATAACCCACTTATTCCATTTAATACCTTTTACCCCTTTTTCCCTATTATACCCCCCAACTACCTCTTTTACCCAATACCCAAAATTACCCCTCACCATATCAGATTTTTATTCTCATTCACATGACATACCCAAACCACATGCACACTTGTACCAATTATCCAATTACCCGCACCTGCTATTAAAAGAGGATGAAGACCCATTTTCAAAAGATGCCAAATTTAGTTTTAAGCTTGGTGTGATAAAATTCCATCCACCCCTCTATGTTGAGTATTTGCATTTTTAGCAAATACCTCAGTATAGAGGTGTGTAGTGAAAATTATCTCTAGGATAAATTTCACCCCAACCCTCTATATGAATTTTTGCATTTTTAGCAATTAATTCAAAATAGATTGATGTAGTGAAATTTATTCCTTATGGGAGGTAAATTCTAACCCATTCCTTTATGTTGAGATTTTGCATTTTTAGCAATTATCTCTATATAAAGTAATGATCTAGAATTTATTTCTTTTGGTGAATTCTAATGTACAATTTTATAATTTTAGGATTTGCATTTTTAGCAAATCTCTTTTATTATTTAATTGTCCATTATGAATTCATCCACTATCCTTTTTGATGTTATTTTGTAATATTTAGTTTAGATTCAATAAATACATGAGTGAGGGATTGTAATTGAGAGATTGTTGATGTAATTGAAGATTACATTCCAATTCAAGGCTTAAATGGGTTTGATCTATTCCTCTATTATTACTTTTATTTTAATCATCTCACGCTTTCAATTGTTTATCTTATATTTTTGGATGATGATTATTGAGGGCTGATCTCCCATTTATGGGATGAAATTTTGAAGCCCTCATGAATCCAATTTAGTTAGTTTACTTTTTAGCACAATTTTATTTATCTCGTTTTTTATTAGCTTTTACATCTTAGTAGTACTTTAAAAATTATTATATAGTTAGTTAATTAATATTCCCTTGAAAAATTCATAAAAAATAGAAAAAGTAAAAATATAATAAAATGCAAATGAATCTATATATATGTCCTCTCCAACTTTGTGTTTCACCCTTAGATTTGGATTGATACCCTTACTTACCTCTACACTAGTTTTGTTATAATTTTGTAGGTTCAAGGGAATTTTTGATGGATAGAAAAGTTGCACAACAACAAAAATCTACATTAGAGGCAATTTTCTTAGTTATTAGACGTCTGTGAGGTAATTGTGCTTGAACCTATAGGTACTTTTCCCTACCATAAAAAGGCCTTATATATAAAAGAAATAAAATCCCGTGCAGACTTGGACCAAATCTATAGTAGTTGCATTGGTACGTCGAACAAATCTACCTTCACCCCCCTCATTAGCTACTTATTTTGTGCCCCTACTTCTTTTGATTTTGGCCCAGGCAAAGGTACACCCCTCGAGTTACATGCGTACATACTTGTAATTCTTTCCTATTTTTTCTTACCCGGTAAGACCAACGATCAATCTCACAGGTATCTTATTAATCTTTCCATCCAATTGGCCAGGGGGTACATCCATGGTTTTGGGATCTCTTTACACTTGGATGGACAGGACCCTCTTAGATAAGGAATGATCTTTGGGTCAATATAACTTGGCGAATTATACCAATGCCATAGTCTTAACGGGTTTCTTGTATACCCGCTATCCCAAAATAACACCCAACGAGAAGCATCTTCCATCTGGAAAACTCATCAATCCCCATCGCCTATTTCACTTCCATCAAAAGCAAAGTTGAAAGGAAATTCTTTCAATTTTTGACAAGCCCAACTGCTTCATTATGAGGCCTTACGGTGAAGACTATTTGGCCATGCTCGAAGTTTTTTAGTCATGAAGCAAGAGTGGTCCAACCTACTTTTGAGGATTCTATCACCAAGGAACTTTCAATTGCAGTCATTATTGCTCTGACCCCGAGTTACCTGCCCTCTTATACTGAGTGGGGATATACCTCAGAGCTCTACAACCCCAATCACTGCAGTCGCCAGTTTGGTTACGACCAAGGGATTCCTCACCCCATTTTTTAAGAATCTCATGCTCGAGTAATTTTTTTGAGGTTTGTGCCTTTTACGCCGTTTGAGTGGCCTCTACCATTTGCTCAGCGATCAGCGGCCGAATTACCATTCTTTCCCTTACTAGGAAGGGGGACATGACTTCTGATTTTGCGTTGGAGTATTGGCCGACACAACTGCCCAAGATTGAAGAAAATATTCAAAGTCCCCCTATTTATCTTGTTGTTTAGACTTCCCCGCCCTTAGAGCTGGGTCTCAAAGGCAATTTTATCTTGGGGTTTGAGTTCCCTCTGAGAAACACCCCCAAAGGCCCCCCAGTGAGATATCTCCCTACTGCCCTTTGATCATTACCGCTGCCCCTAGGACCAAAAAATCTCCCACACAGAAAACAACTGCCCCTGCCAAAGGAGCCTCTGGAGAAGGTACCATTACTGCAGGTGCTTCTGGCGAGGGACCTTTTTAACCCCTTCCAAAAAATCAAGGACTTGAAAAAGTGGCACTTCCTCAAAATCCAAGTCCAAATCGCAAGTCTCTGCTGATGCTTTTCCCATTTCCTCTGTTCCCCCTCCCATATCTGCAGACTTATGTGGGGAGATATGAGCAAAATGTCAAGCAAATCTTGAACGGGTTCAACGTGAGCTTCAATGACACACTCCTCTCGTTCCTCTCCCTATCTCATTTCCCATGATCTAAGTAGATCCACTTGAGGGGCCACATCAAGAAGAAGAAGTTATAAAGTCCCCTCTGTTATTGGTGGTTTTAGTACAAGGAAGAAGACTTTGGGTATAAAAACTCAGAAGAAGCATGCTTATGAAGTGCAACCGCCACCTACTACCCCTGGTCCCATGACCTCTCCTCCTTCATCTCCCCTTGAGATTATTACCCTTGATGACAGTCCCGAAGTTACCACATGGTCCCACTGAAGGAGCTTCTGTAGTACCTT
Source organism: Sambucus nigra (assembly GCA_949130495.1). NCBI lineage: Eukaryota > Viridiplantae > Streptophyta > Magnoliopsida > Dipsacales > Adoxaceae > Sambucus > Sambucus nigra. The sequence continues at coordinate 595,259,111 of OX422208.1, forward strand.
CAACTTCTTCTTCGCCCATGATTATTTCATCCCACTCTTCTCTAGAGAAAGAGGTATATTTTTCCACACTCAGAAATACCCTTTTTTTAACTAGCAAATTTTTCTTAGTGAAATGTATTTTATAACCCTTGCATAAGTTTCTCTCGTCTTTATAGGGGCATCCGTCTAATAGACCTTCTCCTCCTATGAGCCCTTTCATGGGCGGACAATTTGGTATTTCTTCAACCTTTGCACCCCCCGTTCTTCCATGACCAGGATTATATACTCCCATTGTTCAACCTCCCAATGCGCAGAGGAGGCTTCTAGGCAAGCTGCTACATCCGTTGCATCTGTTGGAATCTCTTCTCAGCTTGATGAGTCTCTTTTGGCTTCTTCTAAGGCATCTCCCTTGCCTATGGTTATTATGGACGTTGTTCCAGTCTCTTCAAGCCCTCCAGAGGTAATAGATTTTTCACTTTTAGCTATCTTTTAAACTTGGTTGTCTTGCATTCATAGTCTTTTGTTGCATTTCAGGTTGTACTGCTTCTAACCAAAATCCAAATTATAATGAACTCCTTAAGACAATGTTTTAATGCCCTCCCAAACCCACAAATGGAAGGACATTGGAGACTTTATCTTCAACTAAAATTCTTCACCTTGTAAATCATTATCAAAGTGGAAGAGACCTACATACATGAAATATAAAAATACCGTGATGTGTACACATTTTAAGGAAAACAAAACAATAAACCCCCCTCAATTTGTTCTCCCCCTTTTATCCGTAATAGACAAAGGGTAAGAAACTAATCATGAATATTAAACATCCCCCGAAGAAGAAAAGATATCATCGCAGATATAATCATGAAAGCACATGCAATGAGAATCCAAAGAAGCATATCAATTATTTTTGAAATTTTTTCAACTTTTTCAACGATAAAAAAAGTATATGTATAAAAGTACATAGAGGTAAAAAATACATAACACCATGGAATAAAACTAAAATATCCAAATCATGAAAATGGAATATAATTGTGTGAATAATTTTTATGGATAAATCAACAAAGGCATTCATAACATAGGAGCATGAAGTCAATGCGATACTTCTAAAGAATGGACTCAATTTCAACCCATGTGTAAAAATGTTAAACTTAAAGAAAATTGACTCGACTTATGCAACATGCCATGAATTTTAATGATTCTCAAATCAATAACGCCGAACTATTTAATGCTTTTCAAGAGATTCCGTTGTGCAAACCCATTGATCTTCTACTTTATAACACCCTCAAAATCTCACGTATATAAGAATTCACTCTCAAAATTTGAAGATATAATAATGCTCATATGTAGCAAAACATTAATGAAATAAAATAAGAATGGACTTGGCACTTCAGTTTTTATATGCCGTTGATCTTCTAGGATCCTTTTGCAAATGGTGGCTTTTAATGCAAAGAGAATTTTGCTCTTTCATATCCCCTTTCCATTGCTTAACATATGACAATTTTTTTGGTAAATGAATCCAGGCAATGGTTCTTACAAGAACAACTTATCTCTATTTACATTTGGTTCGTTATTAATCATGATTGAGATGAGAGCATTATATTCAACATATGATAAGTAAGCACGATGTTCATAAAGTCCGTGCATGTGTGCAATAAAGGTGATAAAGAGTCTAGCATGAAGAAAGTAATCGACAATGATTAAAGAAATGCTATCCAACATTATTAAGCACACTAAAAAAATGAATCCATGTCCCAAAACATCATGAAAAAGTCACATGGATGGATGAGATGTAGGGGTGATCCAAATATCTTAAATACACATCCATATATGGTGGAAAATGAAAACGCAAAAATCTTTTTGACTTTTTCAAAAAATTTATCAAAATAAAATCTTTTTGAAAATTTCAAACTTTTTCTTGAAATTATTTTTTGGAATTTTTAAAATATATAAAAATGAAAAACATGTATAAACCTAACAATACAATAGAAATACAATCTAGCAATATGGGAAAAAAATATATGAACATGAAAATCACCCTATACTAGAAAACGTACTCAATTTGAATCATTAGTCTGGGAGGTGTTCTCAATATAAATAGGCATCCTTTGGAATTCCTCCATTAAACTTTGCGAAGTTTGGAGCAAAAATTCTACTTGATCTCGAAGAATCTCTAAATCTCTACGATCGTGCATGGGAGCATGAGTAGGAACATGTGTGGGAGTGTGTGGGGGTACATGTGTGTGAACTCGTATGTGAGCATATCGAGGAACTCACATGTGAAAAATTCTCCCTAACTTAAAATAAAACTCCCTAAGGTGATATCTTTATTTCTAATGGGAACAAACATAAATTAGCTTGGGTTTACCTTGATAAAAATGCCTAGGATATGCTTTCCTTGATGGGTTCAGTCTCCTAGGTGGGTTAGGACGAGGTCCATAATAATCTATCACAAACTCGAGAACTGGCTCTGGTGCGGCATTGGAAGTGGATGCACCATCTTAACCTATTTCTTTCATCCAATTAAAAGATAACACGGTATCTAGGAACATCTTTTTAACCTTTTTAGATGTGTCCTCTAAAGTAACCTTGACCTCCCGGGCACATTTGAGATCAGTCTCGAGTTGGGATACACAGGCTTCAAGTTTCTCACGAGTCTCCAATGAAGCTTGAAGATCTCTCGTAAGACTAGCCACAATGTTAGTGAAATTGATCTTCTCCCTACTAATAACAACCAATTGCCCACATAAAGAAACTTTCACCTTCTCGAGTTAACTCATCGATGCCTCATACTCTCTCAAAACCTTCACCTCCTTCTTTAAATCAAACACCTTAAGAGATAAATCTTTAGTATGCATTTTCATTGTTAAAGTCTCGGTGTAAAGTTCATGGGAGGCACGTTGAAGATCACCTTCTCCCTCACTAAAATTATCTTCCTCACTGTCACTCTCTTCAGGAAGGTTTGAAGAAGTGTCTAAGCTATCATGTTTAGAAAGGTCCTCATGGGTGTGGGATGAACTAGAAGTACTAACGTTACTGTCCATAAATGCACCTAAATTAGGTTCATGCGGTGATTCATCCCCAGAATCCACCAACTCGATGTCACTATCGCTAAGAGTGGCTTTGTGAGCAACTTTGCCTTTGCCCTATCTCTTTAGCCTAATGGCACATGTAATACCCCGTATTTTTATGCTATATTAATTTGGGGATTTATTAAATTTAATGTGAATGATTTATTTAATAAAAAAATCCGGAAATTAATTATGTTATAATTATTAACGTGACGAGAGTTAGTAATTATGGGAAATTGGTTGAATATTACTAATGAGCAAAGTAATATATTATATTGGTTATATTGAATGTCATGAGTGAATTAAATGACGATTTCGGAAATTTAAGTCGGAACGTGCTCGTGTCACGTCGGGACTAATTTGGTTAAATAAAAAGTGAATATTTTATAAGTTGTCCGTATGATCGTTTTGAGCACGCCAACGCGTCCGGTAGGGTTGATATAGTCAGAAAAGTGTACCCGGGGGTGTAGTTTGGGTCTCGGGGCATTTTTAGGCCTAATTAGTACCCCGGGAGGGCATTTTAGTCATTTTACATAATTGGGTAATGAAACCCACGAATTTCAGCAACCTATATCAGCCATTAGGTTAGCCTTTTAGGGTTAGAATATCCAGAAATCAAGTGACGTCCATTGGAGAAGAGAGGAGAGAGCTCCAAGGCAATTCAAGGCCAAAAAGCCACCGGATTGCACCGCCACCACCACCACCGCGTAGATCGCGAAACAAGGAACGCAGCCATACCAAAATCAACCGTGAATCTGCATACCAAAAATCCCAGGCAAGTATTTGACTTGCGTATTTTCGTTAATGCAATCTTCATATTAGTCTAGGATTGTTTAGAGATGGAAACTATGGAAGAAAACTAAATTTGTGTTAGGATAATGCATGTAGTTTTGATTATATGGAAATTCTGGAACCCTTGCCATGTAGAGGAATATAACCCACGAAATTTTGATGATATATTAGAAGGAATTTCTGGTAAAAACATATTAGAACCTTGATTAAGGAAAACTCTAGGGTTCTTGATGATTAGATGGGGTTTTAAGTTAATTATCCATGTTTAATGATAGTTATACACATGCTTTACGTTATAAACACCTGGTATAATGTGATAATGATGTTAGTAGGATTTTTGGGACAATTGGAATGGAAAAACATAGTTTTGGATGAAGAAGTTTAGTGAACCCCGTAACTGCATTCTGCAGAATTTTGCCCAGACCTGCTTGATCGATCGATCGAGCCTAGAGCTTCGATCGATCGAAGGTTCGATCGATCGAGCCCCAAGCTTCGATCGATCGACCCCTCCTGGCAGACTCCTATTTCCCTTGTTTAATTAGTTAAATTAAGTTTATCGTGAAATAATTATTGGGCATTCTTAATAAAGTAATTTGGGAGACATTGAGGACCAGTAGGGTATATGAAAAGATGTTGGGATCTTTAATATTCGACGAGGATGGTATTTATGGGGTATTTACTTTAGGTTGGATAAATTATCATTTTAAAGGGAAAGTTACATAAGAGGGTTACGTTGGAACGTAAATAGGACACCTACTGAATTTTATACTTGGGAAGAGAGAGTCCATGTGAGTTACGTAATAAGATGGAAGAATACTTCGAATTAAGGTTAGAGACGAACCCTTATACGGGATACTAATAATATGATAATATGGAAATGTCGAAATTATGGGAATTGAGAATTTACCTAATATTGATATGGTAATGTTAGTATAGTTATATGATTGTGTATGCATATACTATCAATGTGTGAAAATTATGCCCACGCTACTTGCTATCCCTGAGGTTACCGCGCTGGGACAAGTCTTATCTCGATGGTACCTTTATGGGGGATATTGACTTGTACCCTAGAAGATTGATGTCCTTGGTACAGGCTATCGACGTGATAGTTCAGACGGTCCTAAGAGACGCAGGCATGTGCCATCCTCTTAGAGACTTGGAATCTATTCTTCGCCTCAATATTGTTTGTGTATGTATTGTTAATACATTTCGAGAGTGATTCCGAATGTATTCCCCTTAATATGAGTGATATGGGGCTTTGGATAGTAGAGTATGCCCGCACCATAATTTAGTTGGGGGTGCTGTTATAATATATATTATACGAGTAGTTAATATATATATATAAAATTCTGAAATTTGGAATTACCTACCGTGATTTGATATGTAGGACATGGTTGATGACTAAAAATTGTAAATGCTTGTTTTGAGGAAGCAGAGTATGCCTATACCATAGTTTATATGTTGGTGCTGTTAAAATATATATATATATTATACGAGTGCTTTATATATATATATCTGGATTGAGGGATTTAAACTGTTGTTGTAACGTAGTAAGTGAGGAATAATTCTGGACTAAATTATGAATACTTGTTTTGAGAAAGTATAATATGTCACCGGAAAACTTATTGATTTTATAAAGTTAAAATGGAGAACTTTGGTTACCATTTGGAACATTTTTAATGGAATCGTTGAATTGTAAATCTTACGAGTAATCTAAGATAAGTTAAATCTTTTAGAAAGACTAGTGCGTTAATTGATAAAATAAAACCGTTGGGAAGGTTAGTGCGATAGGAGTGCACATTAGAAGAGAGGTGAGTATTTCTCAAGAGAGTGACGCACTAATATGTTGTTGCATTGGCCTGTATCAATTTAAATACTTGCTAAACGTATTTTTAAATCAAACACACTTTCGGGCTCTGACCCGCTTCTTTTTCTCTCTCTCTCTCTCTTGTATATATATGTATATATTTCAGGTGCCCAGCCACAGGGGCGTCTTGCTTAGGATCCCTTGAGAGGAACGTGCTGCAGCTTAGGTGGGAGTTGCAGGTCACTTGCGTAGACGGCTTCCTTTATTGACTCCATTCTAGCATTCTCATTTATTGGGCACGTGTCACCCTTTTCATTATTTCAGTTGTTGTTGGGACATTTATATTTCAGTTATTTCCAGTATTGTTCTATGGGATTCATTCAGTTTGGATTTGTGATTTTTAGTTTTCATATGTGGACGTTCGATTGACGAATGTTTTATATTATCTGGTTTACTGTGATGTGATTCTTAATTGTAGGAATGTTTTTTTAAATAAATAAATCTTTTTCTTTAATTAAAAATTGGAAAGTTTGTATGAAAATGTTTTTGACACTTAGCTTAATTATTTAGGGTGTTAATTGGAAAATTTATTTTTTATCGACAGTGATGCTGAGAATGAACCAACTGTTTACCTTGATTTAATTTAATAAAGGAGTGATCGCCCGGTATTTAATTAGGCGGGGTGTCACAGGTGGTATCAGAGCATCATGTTCTAGTGTCCTTAGGATCTGTGCGGCTTATTATGCTTTCAGCGCTGCTTTCTTTGATATAGAGCCCTAATAGTAGGAATGTAATGTTCATCTCTATGCATTGGGAATTCGTGCTTCTGCGATTTGTTTATTTGAATGATGAACTCCTCCAAATTTATTTAAATTTTTAGATGGACCGTCGAGAAGAACTAGCTAAAATGGTTGAGGGAGTCGACGAGCAAAATCGACTCGCAACTCAGGTGTTCCCAGAGAGAATATCAACCGCCGAGTTAGCAGACATTGTAGCACAAGCAGTCACCACTGCAGTTTTACAATACCAAGAACGCAGCATGCAACTTAGAGAAGGAAAAAGACCTAGAGAGGTTAGCCAAATGCATGTGACCAAAGCTGACAAATGTGCGAAGACTCCGAAATTGCGACAGCAAACTACCCAAGACCGGGTAAATTCTAGTCAACAATGTGGTAAAATGAAGCAGTTTCAAAAAAGGAATAAAGCCCCAAGTCAGCAAGGCCGACACCAACAGCAGCAGGGTCAGAGGGGAAGTAACTTCAGAGGCAAATGTTTTGTGTGTGGCACGCATGGCCATAAACGCCAAGATTGCCCAAAGGGTGTTAGGGCCTCACAGCCACAATGTGCCCGTAAGAAGCCACGGGGGCCACTTTTTCCAGTCGCTCTCCCAGCACCAGCTCAGGTACCAGACCTACCAACCTTTCCAGTAGCACCAGTGCAACAGGGGCAGTTACAGTACAGACATATCTTTAATGTCCACCAGGCAGCAGCCCCACAGGCACCACCCGCGATTTGGGGTATGTTTTCTATCCATGGAACTTTGGGTCGAAGTCTATTTGTTACTGGGGAAAACACATTATTTTATAACTACATATTTTACGAAGTCCTTAGGGTTGTTAGCCACAGCAGAGAGCACCGTGGCGTGTGTCGACTCACCACTGGGGAGTGGGTCACTTATTTTTATTTATATGCCGGGGAGTAGGGGTAGAGATTGGTAGCTTGGTATTACCTGCAGACATGTTAGTCTTAGACATGCACGAGCATGATGTGATTGTTGGTATGGACTGGCTCACAGCTTATGGAGCCATGATTGATTGCTTCGGTGGGAGCATTGTTTTTGCCATTCCGGGGCAAAAGATGTTTGTAGTGGCGTTGCCTCGCCCAGAGGGAGGTTCGACCGCTCATTTGTATTACATAGAGGAGGATACCTCTAAGGAGGTTATGATTCCCTTGGATTCGATCCCAGTTGTTAGGGAGTATTCCGATGTATTTCAGGAGATACCAGGCCTACCGCCCAGTCGAGAGATAGACTTTGTTATAGATTTATTACCAGATACGAGACCTATAGCACACGCACGTACCGTATGGCTCCGGCAGAGATGCGGGAGCTACGAGATCAGATAGAGCAGCTATTAGGTCAGGGCTTCATTCGTAGGAATATCTCACCTTGGGGCGCTCCAGTCTTGTTTGTGAAGAAGAGAGATGGTTCACTGAAATTGTGTGTGGACTACAGGGAACTGAGCAAGGTAACAATATGGAATAAATACCCGTTGCCTCGAATTGATGATCTGTTCGACCAATGGGGAGCAACTTTCTTTTCAAAGATAGATCTGAGGTCGGGGTACCATCAGTTACGTATTAGACAGCAGGATGTTTCAAAGATTGCCTTCTTGTCGAGATATGAGTCCTATGAGTTCAGGGTGATGCCGTTCGGACTCACAAATGCCCCAGCCGTTTTCATGGACTTGATGAACCGAGTATTCAGAGAGTTCTTGGATTAGTTGTCATCGTCTTTATAGATGACATGTTGATATATTCACACTCCGAGGAGGAGCATGCCGAACACTTGAGGCAGATTCTTCAGACTCTACGAGAGCATCAGTTGTATGCTAAGTACGAGAAGTGTGGATTCTGGTTGCGAGAGGTACAGTTCTTGGGCCATGTTGTTTCTGAACAAGGGATAGAAGTTGACCCGAGTAAAGTGTCAGCGGTGAGAGAGTGGGGACAACCCACGACACCGACGGAAGTGCGTAGTTTCTTGGGATTAGCCGGGTACTACAGGAGATTCATTCGGGGATTCTCCAAAATAGCGGGTCCATTGACGAATCTGACTCGCAAAGGGGTACCATATGTTTGGGATGACGCTTGTCAGTTGACTTTCGACGAGCTGAAAGACAAGCTTACTTCAGCGCCAGTCCTTGCGCTACCAAAGCCGGGTGTAGAGTACCTGGTTTACACCGATGCGTCCTTACGGGGACTTGGAGGTGTACTCCAGCAGGAGGAGAAGGCTATAGCTTTTGCTTCCCGCAAACTTAAGCCGCATGAGAATAATTACCCCACCCACAACTTGGAGTTAGCAGCGGTCGTCTTTGCATTGAGGATATGGAGGCACTATTTATTGGGTGAGAAATTCCGTTTGTTCACAGACCATAAGTCACTGCATTACTTGTTCACTCAGCGAGAGCTGAATATGCGTCAGCGCAGATGGCTAGAGTTTGTGAAAGACTACCATTTCGATATACAGTATCATCCGGGGAAGGCCAACGTAGTTGCTGATGCGTTGAGCCGTAGACAGGTAGACGATGTAGCGGACATCTGGAAAGCAAAGTGGAAGGAGTTGGGTCACCAGGACGCAGTAGCCCATTCTTTCATATCCGTCATGTCAGTCACACCCGAGATTATTACGAGGGTGATACAGGCACAAACCACAGACCCGTTTTTCCAGGAGCAGATTGTGCGACTTTTAGCCTAGGGTGCTGAGTCCTATTCTGATAGTTCTGATGGAGGTTTGCGGTTTAATGGGAGATTAGAGGTTCCAAAAGGAGCAGAGTTACGTCATGAAGTGATGACTCATTCTCATGGGTCCCGATTTGCAGTACATCCGGGAGGCGATAAGATGTATCAGGACATGAGGCGACAATACTGATGGAGTGGGATGAAGAAGGACATTGCTGAGTTTGTGTCCAAGTGTTCTACCTCCCAACTGGTAAAGGTGGACCACCAGAGACCGTCAGGATTGCTTCAGCCATTAGAAGTACCCGCGTGGAAGTGGGAGAGTATTTCCATGGATTTCATTACAGGGTTGCCTACATCACAGCGGGGCCACGATTCTATCTGGGTGATTGTAGACCGTTTGACCAAGGTGGCTCATTTTCTGCCAGTGAAGACAGATTATACCACGGGTCAGTATGCTCAGTTGTTCATCGCTGAGATTGTCAGATTACATGGGGTGCCCCTGAATATTGTGTCAGAAAGAGACAAGATTTTTGTATCACGTTTTTGGGAAAACTTTAAGGAGGCTACGGGTACTGAGTTGAAGTTGAGTTCAGCTTACCACCCACAGACAGATAGACAGACAGAGCGTACTAATCATATGTTAGAGGATATGCTATGCATATGTGTTCTCGATTTTGGAGGAGGATGGGAGCCACATCTTCCACTGGTAGAGTTTTTTTATAATAACTCGTATCAGTTTACGATTGGTATGGCTCCATTTGAGGCTTTGTATGGCAGACCTTGTCGTTCTCCAACTTGTTGGCTCGAGGTGGGGGATAACAAGTTTCTAGGGCCAGAAGTGATTCAGGAGACCTCCGCGAGGATCGAGATAATCAGGAGTCGTATTCGGGTAGCCCAGGACAGGCAAAAGAGCTACGCCGATGCGAAACAGTTCTTCCGAGAGTTTGATGTGGGAGATCAAGTGTTATTGCGTGTATCTCCTATGAAGGGAGTGAAGAGGTTTGGGAAGAAGGGTAAGTTGGCTCCAAGGTACGTGGGACCATTTCCCATCATCGAGAATTGGACCGGTTGCATACAGGCTGGGATTGCCAGAAAATTTACATCGCATCCACGATGTATTCCACATCTCGTCGTTGAGACGATATCTTCGGGATGATATGGCCTATACTCACATTGCGATAGATGAGATAGACTTACAGTCTGATAGCTCTTACGAGGAGAGACCAGTGGCTATTCTAGACTATAGTGAGAGGAGATTGAGGTCGAAAATAGTTCCACTTGTGCGAGTCCAGTGGGAGCATCATAATGTGGAGGAATCCACTTGGGAGCGTGAGGCAGATATGCGCGAGAGATATCCAGAGTTGTTTTTACCAGGTATGCCTCATTTTCCGAATTTCGGGACGAAATTCGGTTATTAGGGGGGAAGTATGTAATACCCCGTATTTTTATGCTATATTAGTTTGGGGATTTATTAAATTTAATGTGAATGATTTATTTAATAAAAAAATCCAGAAATTAGTTATGTTATAATTATTAACGTGACGAGAGTTAGTAATTATGGGAAATTGGTTGAATATTACTAATGAGCAAAGTAATATATTATATTGAATATCATGAGTGAATTAAATGACGATTTCGGAAATTTAAGTCGGAACGTGCTCGTGTCACGTCGGGGACTAATTTGGTTAAATAAAAAGTGAATATTTTATAAGTTGTCCGTATGATCGTTTTGAGCACGCCAACGCGTCCGGTAGGGTCGATATAGTCAGAAAAGTGTACCCGGGGGTGTAGTTTGGGTCTTGGGGCATTTTAAAAAAAAATTAGTACCCCGGGAGGGCATTTTAGTCATTTTACATAATTGGGTAATTAAAACCACGAATTTCAGCAACCTATATCAGCCATTAGGTTAGCTTTTAGGGTTAGAATATCCAGAAATCAAGTGACGGCCATTGGAGAAGAGAGGAGAGAGCTCCAAGGCAATTCAAGGCCAAAAAGCCACCGGATTGCACCGCCACCACCACCACCGCGTAGATCGCGAAACAAGGAACCCAGCCATACCAAAATCAGTCGTGAATCTGCATACCAAAAATCCCAGGCAAGTATTTGACTTGCGTGTTTTCGTTAATGCAATCTTCATATTAGTCTAGGATTGTTTAGAGATGGAAACTATGGAAGAAAACTAAATTTGTGTTAGGATAATGCATGTAGTTTTGATTATATGGAAATTCTAGAACCCTTGCCATATAGAGGAATATAACCCACGAAATTTTGATGATATATTAGAAGGAATTTCTGGTAAAAATAGATTAGAACCTTGATTAAGGAAAACTCTAGGGTTCTTGATGATTAGATGGGATTTTAAGTTAATTATCCATGTTTAATGATAGTTATACACATGCTTTACGTTATAAACACCTGGTATAATGTGATAATGATGTTAGTAGGATTTTTGGGACGATTGGAATGGAAAAACATAGTTTTGGATGAAGAAGTTTAGTGAAGCCCGTAACTGCATTCTGCAGAATTTTGCCCAGACCTGCTTGATCGATCGATCGAGCCTAGAGCTTCGATCGATCGAAGGTTCGATCGATCGAGCCCCAAGCTTCGATCGATTGACCCCTCCTGGCAGACTCCTATTTCCCTTGTTTAATTAGTTAAATTAAGTTTATCATGAAATAATTATTGGGCATTCTTAATAAAGTAATTTGGGAGACATTGAGGACCAGTAGGGTATATGAAAAGATGTTGGGATCTTTAATATTCGACGAGGATGGTATTTATGGGGTATTTACTTTAAGTTGGATAAATTATCGTTTTAAAGGGAAAGTTACATAAGAGGGTTACTTTGGAACGTAAATAGGACACCTACTGAATTTTATACTTAGGAAGAGAGAGTCCATGTGAGTTACGTAATAAGATGGAAGAATACTTCGAATTAAGGTTAGAGACGAACCCTTATACGCGATACTAATAATATGATAATATGGAAATGTCGAAATTATGGGAATTGAGAATTTACCTAATATTGATATGGTAATGTTAGTATAGTTATATGATTGTGTGTGCATATACTATCTATGTGTGAAAATCATGCCCACGCTACTTGCTATCCCTGAGGTTACTGCGCTGGGACAAGTCTTATCTCGATGGGACCTTTATGGGGGATATTGACTTGTACCCTAGAAGATAGATGTCCTTGGTACAGGCTATCGACGTGATAGTTCAGACGGTCCTAAGAGACGTAGGCATGTGCCATCCTCTTAGAGACTTGGAATCTATTCTTCGCCTCAATATTGTTTGTGTATGTATTGTTAATACATTTCGAGAGTGATTTCGAATGTATTCCCCTTAATATGAGTGATATGGGGCTTTGGATAGTAGAGTATGCTCGCACCATAATTTAGTTGGGGGTGCTGTTATAATATATATTATACGAGTAGTTATTATATATATGAAATTCTAAAATTTGGAACTACCTACCGTGATTTGATATGTAGGACATGGTTGATGACTAAAAATTGTAAATGCTTGTTTTGAGAAAGCAGAGTATGCCTACACCATAGTTTATATGTTGGTGCTGTTAAAATATATATATATATATATATATATATTATACGAGTGCTTTATATATATATCAGTATTGAGGGATTTAAACTGTTGTTGTAACGTAGTAAGTGAGGAATAATTCTGGACTAAATTATGAATACTTGTTTTGAGAAAGTATAATATGTCACCGGAAAACTTATTGATTTTATAAATTTAAAATGGAGAACTTTGGTTACCATTTGGAACATTTTTTATGGAATCGTTGAATTGTAAATCTTACGAGTAATCTAAGATAAGTTAAATCTTTTAGAAAGACTAGTGCGTTAATTGATAAAACAAAACCGTTGGGAAGGTTAGTGCGATAGGAGTGCACATTAGAAGAGAGGTGAGTATTTCTCAAGAGAGTGACACACTAATATGTTGTTGCATTGGCCTGTATCAATTTAAATACTTGCTAAACGTATTTTTAAATCAAACACACTTTCGGGCTCTGACCCGCTTCTTTTTCTCTCTCTCTCTCTCTTGTATATATATGTATATATTTCAGGTGCCCAGCCACAGGGGCGTCTTGGTTAGGATCCCTTGAGAGGAACGTGCTGCAGCTTAGGTGGGAGTTGCAGGTCACTTGCGTAGACGGCTTCCTTTATTGACTCCATTCTAGCATTCTCATTTATTGGGCACGTGTCGCCCTTTTCATTATTTCAGTTGTTGTTGGGACATTTATATTTCAGTTATTTCCAGTATTGTTCTATGGGATTCATTCAGTTTGGATTTGTGATTTTTAGTTTTCATATGTGGACGTTCGATTGACGAATGTTTTATATTATCTGGTTTACTGTGATGTGATTCTTAATTGTAGGAATGTTGTTTTAAATAAATAAATCTTTTTCTTTAATTAAAAATTGGAAAGTTTGTATGAAAATGTTTTTGACACTTAGCTTAATTATTTAGGGTGTTAATTGGAAAATTTATTTTTTATCGACAGTGATGCTGAGAATGAACCAACTGTTTACCTTGATTTGATTTAATAAAGGAGTGATCGCCCGGTATTTAATTAGGCGGGGTGTCACAGCACACTCATGGGATTTGTGTCCCTTGGCCTTGCACTCATAACCTCTCACCTCATCTTTCTCACAATTGTTCTTTCCCTCATTCCCATTTTTATTTTTCTCAAAACTTTTATTCTCTTTGAAATAATTTTCTTTGTTAAATTTGATAATTTTTGTAAATTTTTTTCACAAAAAGGGTTGAAACATAAAGCTCAAAATCAAATTCAGACTCAGAATAAAAAACCTTTTCTTTCTTCTTTTTGGACTGGGTTTCAAAGCAATACCTATTTCCTTTTTCTTAGTAGTTTTAGGAAATATATCAATTTCATAGGTTTGAAGGTATCCTATGAGTTCTTCTAACCTAAGAGTATCCAAAATTCCTAACGAATTCAGGAGAGTGACCTTAGGGATAAAACGGACTGAAAGTGATCTCAAAATCTTTTTCATGACTTTTATCTTAGGAATTATCTCATCCAAATTAAAACTTGAGTTGACTATATCAAATAAACTAGCATATAATTCATCAAAAGTGTTTGACTCATTCATGGTAATTATTTCAAATTGAGTTGTGAGATTTTGACGGTTAGAAGTTTTCATAACGTTGGTACCCTCGTGAGGGAGTTAAAGGATATCCTACGCTTCCTTAGATGTGGTACACATCATGATGCGGAGAAACTCGTTAGGAGTGACGGCTCCCGAAATAGTATTTAAACCGCATGAGTTAAAATTACTCTATTTAGTTCATCCTCCGTCCAAGTGGTGATGGGTTTGGGACTTATGACAGCCATTAGTCGCAGTGGGTGCTGTCCACACTCTTTCACAAATAAGCTAGACATGATCGTCAATTGCTTTCAAAGACAAACTCATTTGAGTTTTTCAATAAGCATAATTAGACCCATCGAAAACATTTAGCCTATTATACACATTTTCCATAAAACCCAAATTTTAAAAGATCACACAAAAACTTAGTGTAACAGGCTCTGAAACTAATTTGAGAATGCAGATTCTTATGGATAGTCAATATATTTAGATTACGCACACATAAGATCCAATTTTAATCCAAATTTTATCTTGATTAGATTAATGTGTGCATGGAAGATAAAGTCAAAATTAAATGTTCCATGAAATTGCTCGGTTATATGGCTTAGGTCTAAATTCGTGAAATACACTCCAAGATACAATAACACAACATAAATATACAAATACAACTAGGGTAATGGTTTGGTACTTTCAAATTTTTAGTCTTGATTACTAAATCCTAAATGAGCATGCATGATTTGATATGTAAATAGAAAGCACATAACCACAACACCGTGATATATGTGGCAAATTCAAATGGGAAAAACCTCGGATGCCTAGGCTTAGACAAAATCCACTACGAATATGGTTTTACAAGAAGACATAAAAGACTTACAGACTTGACCCTACAAGTGCTTCTAATGTCATCTTCATCACTATGTTTATAGTATGTGTAGCTCCAATATGGTGCACGACACCTCCTATGTCTCAATATCCACCGAAAGCCTACGCCGTCTCCAACCGCGTAGAAGTCCACCACACAAAGTGATGATAATGGTACGATAATGATTTTTGGGTTTAAGCTCTTGGAAAATGATCCACAAAGATCATGTAAAAGTCAAAGAGTATTTGTAAAAGTTTTTTTGGCTTTCTTTGAGTCACAAAAGAGGTTCTCTTCAGTTTTCTCATGACCTCCTTATGAATAAGATAAAGTGGAAGTAGTGGAGCATGGAGGTTGAATGAGGAAACTGCATAAAAAAATGTTAATTTAAAAAACTACACCTGGTCATTAGAACAAGATGAAGACTCGTTCGAACGACATGATTAAATGTCATTTGAAAAAGAAAGAAAGAAGGCCTTCAAACGAGATATCAACACAAATCAAAATCTCCTCGTTAAATACGCGTTAAAAGTTGTTCGAATGAGATTCAAGTATTAAATGATATGTCAGTAGAGGGTAAAATTTATCTCGTGAGAAGTGTAGTTTGAACGACCTAATTCGAACGAGGTATCCAACCTCGTTTAAACGATCTTAAAAGAAGTAGAAAAATAAATTAAGATTTAAAAAGATTTTTTATATAAAAGAAAGCCAATTAGATGAATTCTCCAACAAGTTAAAAATGGGTCATATACCTTTGGGAATTGTATTTTTGACATGACATGAAATCCCGATAGCTCCAATTCTTCAATACTTATTATGATATGACACCCTAAACAGTCTAAATGTTTTGTCCAATGAAAATAACCAATACAACAAATTCACTCGATGTGGAAATTTATCCTTATAAATCTCCCCCTTTGGTTTTTTTGGGACAAAACATAAAAAATAAAAAGACTGAGAATTTGCTAAGCCAAGCCGCCAAGCCAATCTTAATGCCCATCTCTACCCCCCAAGAAATGGACACTCGGCTCCGTAACAACTTAGCAGCTTGAAATTCTTTACAGTATTGATAAAATAATATGGCTATGTGAATAGCCTACACACATGAAACAACAAAACATAAATGCATGTGGGGAAAATAACATAACTATCACTTTAAGTGACCCCCCTAAAAGAATATGGGGTTCTCCCCCTAATAATGTTCACCCCATTTTTGCCCGAAAAAGATAAAGGGATAGAACAATACCTGTACTACTAGTAACATAAATGATTAAGCATAAAAAACATATAGCGAAACACTAACATGAGTAATAAATCAGAAGCACAATATAATGTAAGCATCATCCACCACACAAGAATAAAAGTAAATCTAAATAAGTGGATTAATAATAAATGTCCAATAATCCAAATGAGTGCCACAATAACATATATCCAAATAAAGTGTTGGAAAGAAATAATATCCAATATCTCAGTACAAATGAGATAAATAAATAAATAAACTCTAAAATCGCTCTCTCACAATTACATAAAATAAAAGTGAATATAAAATAGCAATCATTAGGTTAGATCATCAAGAGCATCATCTCCATAAGACGGTCGGGTCCCCGAAGAATCTGCTCCTTGATGCATCTCAGCACCACGAAGCTCCTCAAAATGATGCATCATCAAAGAATCTCGACGCACCTAGGCCTACTGTATGTGGACCTGGGCCTCCTCTGTATGCTTCTCTTTGTATTGATGCAAAGAACTCCTGCATCTTCTCCCTATCCTGATGATGCTCCTCACACATCTGCTTGACCTGTAAACGCATCAACCTAAGCTCTTCTGACTCGGATGGGGGATGGTAACGAGAGGTAAATGGTATGGATAAAATAAGAGAAGAGGTGGAAGATGAGTGGGTTGACTCAAAATGGGATGGAGTGGGCTGAGTCATGGTGAGAGGGAGATGAATCTGGGATTGACTAATATACAAAGTGTGTATGGACTGATAAGGGGTCGCAGGATTATTGGTAGTAAGGAGAGGATAACCAAAATCAAGATAATGTCGGGTGAATAATATTACAAATAGTAAGACCTGTCTGACATGAGTAAAAGGAGAGATCCGAACAACACGGAGAATGCCAAAAATATGGGCTGGGAGGTCAATGAATGACCCAACGCTGATAGCATACATAAGGTACACAGGATCGGGCGTGATCTAAGTACGGTTTGCTTGTGGAATGAGACACGCACAAATAACTCAATTAAGGATCATATAATTAGCTTTGACGTTCTTGTGGTAGAGAATGGAGGTGCCTGTCTCTAATAGCTCAAAGAAGGCCTTAAAGACTGTGTTAAGGTCGGGTCTAGCCTCGTCGACCCAAGGGTAGGTTGGGTTGGCCTCCCAGGGAAAACCAGCTAAAAAGGCAATCGAGTCAGTAGTAATAAGAACTTCCTTGCCCATAACTCTAAAAACGAGACCTTTTTCACAAACTAGCCTAGCAAATAAGAACTCCCAGATAAGGTCGGGGTAAATAGGATCTTCGAAGACTAAGCATGGGGTCCCACCCTCGATGTGCTAGCCAGGTTAAATAAATGGTTCTCGATAGAGAAACAAGGCTAATTGTCTTTTCCCTAACTATAGACCTAGCAGGGAAACGTAAGGTGGGTAAGAGGGTGTAATTTGCGTGTGTCCTCCAACGAAGTCGTAAGTTGGGGACTGTTGAGTCGTTGTTTGAGGAGTGCTCCTCTTAGGACTCCACAACATGCCTATTACACCTATTACGAGCCATATAAAAAACTAGAATAAATGGATAGATAATATGAGTACATCTAACCTCTACACCCTACCTAATAACACCAACCGAACCACCAAAACCCATAGACACAAACAATTCCCAATTTCCATCGGAACAACAAATATATATAGCATACGATCCAATTAAAATATTAAAAAAACATTAAATGATATTTCATAAACTTTTGATAAAAAGGATTTTTATGTAAAAGTTATGCTAAAAAAACTCATGAAGTGTCATTTAACTGGGGCAAACATAAACAAAAAAAATATTTTTGATATTTTGTCAAAAATTACTATTATATACACTATAGCCTTAAAAAGAAATTTGAGTTTTCAGTTGAGTTGGGTTAGGATTGAAAAAATAGATACAACACAAAGATATTTTTGCATGTTAAAAATGTAACCCAACACACATGAACTCCCCAAAAAAATGAAGAAATAAAATGAAATAGGAGAGGAGCGGAGATGAGATAATACCTCGATGACGAACTCCAAAACCAAAAAGCGTCTAGGTGAAATGAGCTGGATTTTTAAGAATGGATGATGAAATAGAGAGGCGGTTTTGATTATGAAGGAGAGGGAAGATGGATAGATATGAAGATGAAGAGAGTGGGGGGTTATGGGTTTTGAAAAATGAGTGAATATAGGGAGAGACAACGTTTTATTTGAGCAGATGAGAGTAAAGAGAATAAAATGATCAAAATAAAAAAGAAACCAACTCACATTTTAAAAGCCCGATCGTTCGAACGAAAATGGGCCTCGTTCAAACGATGTCATTCTAACGACAATTCGAACGAGAAGTAAGGGATGACCAAACAGGGGCCTTGTTCGAATCTCGTTAGATGTCATTCTAACGACCGTTTAAAATGACAAAAACTCAGAAAAAATAAGAAATAGAGGGAAAAAAATAAAGAAAATAAATAGAGAAAGTAAGATAAAATTACTTGGACTAAACTTTACCTATGGAATGACGAAAATATTCAGAACATGAAAATGGCATGTATGGGTGTGAACGAACCGAATATGAGCATCTCCTAAGATAACGTACAAGTGAAAAATGCTAAATAATATTCTTACAAGTTATGCACTCACATCAACCTTGTGACAATAAAGGGAAACTCAATTGGAGAGAAGTCACTTGCCTAGAAGTTCGACGATTCTCTGTCCAATAGCGCTACCTAAAACGCAATATTTTGACTTATTATGCAAACCCATTGATCTTCGACTTATATCTCCCTCAAATGAAATTATTTCTGAATGTCACACAATATATTAAAGCATCAATGAAGAAGAAATATTGGCCTTGGCAATTATGTTTTTATATGCCGTATAATCTTGTAGGCTCTTTTTCAATGGTGGCTTTTAATGCAAAAGAGTTTGCTCTTTTCGTTGCCCCTTTCCATTGCCCACACATTTTGACACAATCCATAAAAATGGGAAATGGTTCTTACATGAAAAATTTATTTGTCTATCACTTATAACATTAGGTGATAAAATTGACGAGGTAACACCTTACTTCACCTAGAATATGTAAAGCGAGATTAGCATCCTAAAGAATTCGCGAGAGGAGTGTAAATAAAATGCAATGATATGAGGCTAACATAGAAGGAAATATCATAAAAGATCATTAAAGTATCATAACAACGCATAAAGCACACAAGTGAGATGAAATCAAGACTAGCTACCCATCATAAGCCATATGAACATGGAAAGATATTGAGTACCGAAATCTCACAAACATATCCCAAACGGAAAAAAATAAAATATTGATTTATGAAAACTTTTATCCAACAAAAGAAAAAGAAAATACTTTTGTATTTTTAAAAGTATACGTACAGAAAGACAACTTAGTTCATAAAAATGATAAACATAAAGCTCACCCTAAACCAAATTATGACTCTGAACTCAATCAATGGAGCAAATCGCTATGGATTTCCTAAGATCCTTGAACCTAAGGGGATCTAGAGAACCTTAGGATTCACGAGCCTAAGGGGATCTAGAGGTTTGGTAAATATGTCGGTCAGTTGACATTTAGGCCTACAAAGCATAAGGAAATAACTTTATCTTCAAATAATTTGCGAATAAAGTGCTCGTGAATCCTAAGGTGCTTTCTTCTACAATGTTGGACATGATTTTGAGAAATGTGGATTGCAATCATATAATTACAATAAATAGTCATTGTGCCTTAAGAAATTTTGTAACCCTCCAACATTTTCTTCATCCATATGAGTTGTATGCAACAACTTCCGATGACTACGTATTCGGCCTCCGTCGCGGACAACGAAATGGAGTTTTGCTTCTTGCTCATCCATGAGACAAGAGCTCTCCTAAAATAAAAACACCCACTCGAGGTGCTCTTACATCCATCAATAACTCCTGCCCAATTGGCATCAAAATACGTTGATAGATAATCATTGGTGTCGAAGGAGTATTTAATTCTGAAATATAGGGTCCCACTCACATATATGATAACAAGTTTAACCGCAACCTAGTGTGACTCTTTCGGGGCTGCCTGATAACGGGCATAAACTCCAACACTAAAGGAAATATTGGATGACTAAAGGTTAAGTAGAGTATACTACCTATCATGCTCCTAAAAAGAGTGTGCTCTACATCCTTTCCCTCGGTGTCTTTACTAAGCTTAACAGATGAACTCATGGGTGTACATGCATGCTTAGTGGAGTCTAAATTAAATTTCTTCAAAATATCTTTCACATACTTAGATTGGGACAAAAATATCCCACTATCGAGTTGACGCACTTGAAGAACTAGGAAGTAAGTAAGTTCGCCGACCATACTCATATCAAACTCACTTTGCATTTATCCCACAAAGAGATGAGTATGTTGATCACATGTGGACCCAAAAACTATGACATCAACATAGACTTACGAAACAAAAATAGAATTCTCATCCCTAAAAACAAACAACGTCATGTCTACTCCCCCTCTCGTGAAGCCATGAACGAGTAAATAGAAAGTAAGACTCTTATACCAAGCACACGGTGCTTGCTTCAAATCTTATAAGGCTTTTTTCAAGTAAAAGAAGTGGTTTGGGTGCTGAGGGGTTAAACCGTTTTGTTTGTTCCACATAGACCTCCTCCTGCAAATGCCATTTAGGAAGGCAACCTTTACATCCATTGGATAAATCTTAAATTTTAAAGGACATGCAATGGCTAAAAAAAGGCAAAAACTAACTCTATCCTTGCTACAGGAGAAACCATCTCATCAAAATCAACAACCCCTATTTGGGTGTACCCTTGGGCAACTAACCTTTATTTCGAATAATGATACATTTTTATCCATTTTAGTTTTGTGGATATAATTGGTACCGATGATATTTGTGTCTCTAGGTCAGGGAATTAACTCCTAAACATCATTCTTTTGGAATTGAAGCAACTCTTCTTGCATTTCATTTATCCAATGTTCATCTTTTAGTGCTTCTTTGACATTTTTGGGTTTGAATTTAGAGGTATACCGACAAATATGTAACCTTATTTTCAAGTTGCACTCTTATCTTAACACTTAAGTTGTGATTCCCAATAATATTGGCGGGGTTATGAATTTTATGAACCTAAGGCGATGGATCCCTTTTTTCAAGTGCGGGGTCCACCAAATCATTGTGAGGAGAAATATGATCAACACCGGGGTGTTCATCGCTCTCACAAGATGGATCATCATCAACATAAATAAATATAGTGGGAGCATCATCATTTATGGTAACAATTATTAATTCCATGACTTTAGAGCTAGTAAAGCTGTAAACTCTATAAGATCTACTATTCGATGACTAACCTATAGATATACCTTCCTTATTTGATCAGGCATAAATTCTTCCGATTTATCCCATTAATTTAGAGGCTTTTATCACCTCGGGAGATGTAAAATGCATTAATTTATCTCATATCCTTGATACTAACATCTTCTAACAAATACCCCGAGTTTTGTGCATTTCTCATAAATTTTGCAGGTATTTAATGCATGAGAGAAAGAAAAAAAATGGAAGAATGGAAAAGAAGAAAATAAGAAAAGTCAAAAGGGAAAAAGAGTAATTTGTAGCAGAATCCGGACGAGGACCCAAAATGAAAGTTGAAGACCTCGAGTCTACAAGCACTAGGAAGAAACATCGTCCAAATCTGAGCCCCAGCGCAAAAGTTATGAGCCTTGAAAGATGCGAGATAATCATGAGAAACTAATGAGAAAATGAAGAGAAATTGATCCAAGGACCCGGACCAAATCGGGTTTCATCATAAATGAACCGAACCGATCCACTGTATAAGATTTATGAAGTGGACCGATTCGGATTCAATAAAAAATGAACAGGTACGGACCCTTAAACTCACTGTATACCCTGTGTGAAGCGGACTGATCCAATATAACAAATAAACGAACCGATCTGGTATACAACGGACCCAACCAAAATATCAGTCCAGATTG
The DNA here is from genome assembly GCA_949130495.1 of Sambucus nigra. Lineage (NCBI taxonomy): Eukaryota > Viridiplantae > Streptophyta > Magnoliopsida > Dipsacales > Adoxaceae > Sambucus > Sambucus nigra. The sequence goes on from OX422208.1 coordinate 595,281,420, forward strand.
GTCCATCGGTTAAATTCTATAATTATCCATTTCTCCAGCTAGAGTCTTACATGGAAAAAACTCTTGTAATTTCGTAGGTATTTATTCAAAAAAATGACTCCCAAACATGGAGAGCTTCTTTTTAAATAGTTTTAGAGAGAGAAAGTAGAGAAGAATCCTAGAAGCTCGCAAATTTCAGTTGTTAATTCTCAATTACAATTTCTATGGTAAAGTTAATTTCTTTCTCTTCTTTATTATTTTATTTCATTAATTCTTGCATAATTAGTTTATTCCCAGTAGGTATTATAACTTTATTCTTCTTTAGAAGTAATTTCATCATGAGTTCAGTTGCATGCACCATAGAAATCCTAGTTTTTGTTAATTGTACCATGCTAGGATAGACTTTTAGGGGTCGGAATGAATGAACCTAACCCGAGGTGGTTTGCATGTGTGTAAAATTAGTTCCTTGAATTAAGTAAATGATCGAATCGTATTGTGTGCTGATCAAAACCATTATAGGACTTTTGATCTCGTTCGCTCTAGTTAATAGGGATGCTTAAAAGTGCAATGTGCGTGTAGATACTACGACACCGCTTTGTTCTTACTTTTGATTATGTCTGATGCGGTCCTAGTACCCTTATATATGTAATGCTTAAGATTAATAAAGACTGGATTTAATCAATTATTTAATTCATAACTTGTTTTATAGCCGGTAAACGTACTAGGGTCGGAGGAAGCACCAAAGTGATTTTGGTTGGTGCATACCAGATTTGAAAGGTATAAGTCCCTTGATTTGTACCCATAAAATCCACCTCGAGGAGGACGTGAAGCCCTCGAATTAAATGCAAAGAATATTGAACCCTACCATGAAAAAGGTAGTGCGAGATGAAATTATTAAGCTGTAGGACGCCGAGATCATCTACCCAATCTCTGATATCAAATGGGTGAGTCTTATACAAGTCGTCCTGAATAAGTCAGGTATGACCATGGTTGAGAATTCCAAGGGTGAGCTAATTCCCCAATGTACCACCATCGGGTGGCGCCTTTGCATTGATTACCGAAAACTCAATGCGGGCACAAGGAAAGACCATTATCCCTTACCATTCATCGACCAAATTCTAAAGAGAGTAGCGGGAGACCCATACTATTGTTTCCTAGATGGTTATTCTGGATATAACCAAATAGAGGTACATGTACTTGACTAAGAGAAGATGACTTTCACATGTACTTTTGGAATGCTTGCCTACAAACTTATGCCATTTGGATTGTGCAATGAACCCACGACCTTTCAAAGGTGCATGTTAGGTTTTTTAGCGACATGGTTAAAAGAGGACTTGAGGTTTTTATGAATGATTTCAGCATTTTCGGCACCTCTGTTGATCTTTGCTTAGCTAATTTAGAGAAAGTACTTGCCCGATGTGTGGAAAAGAACTTGGTGCTGAATTGGTAGAAGTGCCATTTTATGGTCACCAAAGGAATAGTTCTTGGACACATCGTATCGTTTAAAGGAATTGAAGTAGATAGGGCTAAAATTGATGTTATAGCTGAGTTACCCCCGCCGGAATCATTAAAAGATGTGTATTCTTTCTTGGGCCATACAGGGTTTTATAGAAGGTTTATCAAGGACTTTAGCGCCATCGTCAGACCCTTGAGTAACCTTCTTATGAAGGACACCCCATTTGAGTGGAATAAATCATGCCAATGTTCTTTTTATAATTTGAAAAACATGCTTGTTCCACTCCCATCATGCAAGCTCCGGATTGGTCATTACCATTCGAGCTTATGTGTGATGCGAGTGATTTCGCAATAGGGGTTGTTTTGGGCTAAAGAAAAGACAAGAAAGCTCATGTCATCTACTATGCTAGACATACTTTAATTAGAGTACAACTCAATTACTCCACCACGAAGAAAGAATTGCTAGCGGTAGTGTTTGCCCTAGATAAATTTTTCTCGTACCTCATTAGTTCTGCCATCACATATTTTACTGACCACACGGCTATAAAATATCTCCTTGCTAAGAAAGATGCGAAGCCACACCTCATAATGTGAATCCTACTCTTACAAGAGTTTAATCTCTCTAGATAAGAAAAGGAGTAGAAAATGTCGTTACCGATCATTTGTCCCGGCTTTCGTCCGACGTGCCTAGTGATCCCTTACCCATAGACGAATATTTTCCAAATGAACAGTTATTTGCTACCTCTTCTCTCCCCTAGTTTGCGAACATAGTTAACTATCTTATCACGGGATCCATCCCTCCTGATTGGACACTGCAAGAGAAGAAGAGGTTTATTACTTGGTCACGCATGTTTTTCTCTGACAATCCATTCCTCTTTAAATATTTTGCGAACCAAATCATCCGACGATGTGTACCGGATGATGAGATACCAAAAGTCATTGAGTTCTATCATTCGAAAGCTTATAGAGGTCATTTTTCGACGAAAAAGATGACCGCTAAAATCCTTCGAAGCGGCCTCTATTGGCCCACAATATTCCGGGATATTAGCAATTATTGCCAATATCACGATAGGTATCAATGGATGGGAGCCATTACTCGATGAGACATGATGCCACTAACCCCCATACTCATTATAAATATTTTTGATTGCTGGGGTATTGACTTTATAGGCCCTTTTCCCCCGTCCTTTGGATTCCTATACATCTTCGTTGCGATAGACTAAGTTTCTAAATGGGTGGAAGCTATAGCTACCAACACAAATGATAACAAAGTGGTGATAAAGTTCTTGCAAGAACATATACTCTCTCAGTTCGGTGCTCCGAAGGCGATAATTAGTGATAACGATACACATTTTTTATAATAAGCCATTTGAGAAGCTTATGAGAAAGTATGGGGTCGTCCACAAGGTTGTAATGACTTATCACCCATAAACGAATGGGCAAGCTGAGTTGGTGAATCATGAAATAAAAAACATCCTTGAGAAAACTGTCGATCCCAATCAGAAATATTGGTCCCTTCGATTGAATAATTCGTTATGAGCTTATTAAACCACATACAAGAACCCCCTCTGAATGCCCCTTTTCGCTTTGTGTATGGAAAGCCTTGCCATCTCCCCGTAGAGCTAGAACACAAGGCTTATTGGGCCATTAAGAGGTCGAACTACAACTTGGATAAAGCTGGTGAAGCTCGCAAGCTTCAATTGAATAAGTTGGAAGAGATACGCAATGATGCGTACGAGAATGCTAAGATATCCAAAGAACGGGTGAAAATTGCACATGACATGATTATTCGACGCAAGGAGTTTCATTTCAGGTAAAAAGTGTTTCTCTAAGACTCTAGGCTTCATTTATTTCTGGGTATATTGCGATCTAGATGGACTGGACCATTCATCGTAAAGAAGGTATTCCCCTACAGAGCTGTGGAACTGAAAGATCCAAAGGGAGGAGATACATTCAAAGTTAATGGGAAACGCCTAAAGCTATACTTAGAGGCGTGTATGGATGAAGTTAACACCATTTGGTCGCCAGACCCCGTTTACGGGATTGAGTGAGATATAACAGAGAGGTCATCGCACCCTGACGCGTATGGGGTGAATTCTTGTGTATAGTAGCTGTGAGTCGGTTAGGGTAGTTAGAGTCCATATGTTAATTCACGAGAGGTTAGGGATAGGAACACGAACACCCATCCCAAGAAAGTGTATAGGGTTCAGAGCAATCATTGGGAGGTTTTAGATCGATCATGCATATGAATAATGGTGGAGCATCCGAGTTTTGAGAGAAAAAGCATTCAATGTTAGGGAAAAAAATAAACCTTTCTGGGAACCCGGACCGGTCCTGTCATCGGAACCTGGATCGGTCCATTTTTAAGAAATTTAAAAATAAAAAAGGACCCGTTCTGATCCGGTCCTGGGAACCCGGATCGATCCGATTTCTGGAACCTCTTATCTTCCCTAGGTTTACCCCCTTTTCACCCAATACCTCTATTTCGCTCCCAAATCATCCCCTACCACTCTCCCCATCCATTTTTCCTCCAAACCCATCCCCCTTCCCTCCCAAACCTTTTCCTACCAAAAATAACCACCCACCCCCTCTCCCCATTTACAAATACACCCCCTTTTCTACCACCACTCTCTCATCACTCTCTTACTCCCTCGCTTTTTTTTGACAAAGTGGATATTAATCCCCAATTATTATAAAAGAGTTAGGAGAAAAATACTCTCCTAGGTGGCTTTACAATGCATAATTCTAAATTCTCGTTCATGGTGATAGTTTGAAATTGAAGGGTAAGATTTTGAAGTTTGGATGCTTTAACTGCTCTCATTCCCTCGTGAGTAGCTTGAAGAATGTCCCATGACTCCTTTGAAGTTACGACGAAACTCCTAGGAAGTAACGACACTAAATAAAGCATTTAAGCCTTTAGAATTAAAATTGCATAATTTCAACTCTTCCTCACTCCATTCCTCAATAGGTTTCAAAATAGTAGCTTCCCCAACTATAAAGTCTTGAGGTGACCACCCTTTTTCAACAGAAAGACAAATACATTAATCAATTGATTTTAAAGAAGATCTCACACGTGTTTTCCAATAAGCGTAATTTGTCCCATCAAACATAGGGGGTCTATTTGATGAATAACCTTATTTATAACCTCCAGGATTAATCTAAACAACTTTTAGAAACAATCTCTTACAAAATTTGAAATTTCTCGATTATATGGCTTTGGTCTAAATCCGAGAAATACTCTCAAGATACAATCACACAATACATGTTACAACTACAACTAGGCCAATAGTTTGTTACTTTATAATTTTTAGTCTTGATTACTAAATCCTAAGTGAGAATTTAGGATTTGATATGTAAATAGAAGGAACACACCCACAATGCCGCGATGTATGAGGAAAACCCGAACAAGAAAAACCTCGGACGACCAGGCCTAGAAAAATCCACTATGAAACTTGACCCTACAAGTGCCACCGATGTCATCTTCAACACCTTGGTTCATAGTACGTGTAGCTCCAACACGTTGCACTACACCTCTTGTGTCTTAGTATCCACCGAAATCCTACACCATCTCCAATCGTGTTAAAGTCCATCGCATAAAGTGATGATAATGGTATTATGATGATTTATGGGTTTAAACTCTTGTAAAATGATCCACAAAAATCATGTAAAAGTTAGAGAGTATTTGTGAAAGTGTTTTTGGATTTCCTCAGGTTACAAAATAGGTTCTCTTCAGTTTTATCACAACCTCCTTATGTATAAGACAAAGTGAAAGTAGTGGAGCATGGAGGTTGCATGGCAAAACTGTATGAAAAACTATTATTTTGAAAAACTCATCCAGTCATTCGAGCGAGACAAAGAGTCATTCGAAAGACATGATTAAATGTCGTTTGAACAAGAAACGAACGAGGCATTCAAATAAGATATCAACACAAATCAAAAGGTCCTAGTTAGATACTCAATGTAAGTCATTCGAACCACATGTATGAATCTCGTTCGAACATGCAATTAGCAAGGGTATCTAAGTTCATGTTAGTAGAGGGTAAAATTTATCTCGTGAGAAGTGTCGTTTTAATGAGGTATAATACTTCGTTTGAACGACCTTAAAAGATGTAGAAAAATAAACTAAGGTTCAAAAATAATTTTTATATAAAAGGAATCCAATTAAAGGAATTCTCCAACAAGTTAGAAATGGGTCATACAACTTTGGGAAATGTAAGAGATCGAATTGTATCTTGGATGTGACATGAAATCCCGGTAGCTCTAATTCTTCAATGCAGATTATGACATGACACCCTAAACAGTCTAAATGTTCAACATAAATAGTCAATACAATACATTGACTAAACCTGGAAATTTATCCCTACATTCCAATAAACACAATCAAACCAAATACACAGAAAAGAAACTGGGTAAAAGTTTATTTCGAGAAAAACCTTGATTTCAACACTGTTAAAAATTTGACAGACTCGATGACTTACAGACTACTTATCTCTCCATTAAGTATAATGCACAGGTCTTCAATTCTTTAATAGATATGGCACAGTCCATCACCGTCCACATGAAACATCTCTTCCCTCGTTATCCATCGATCAACCTCAGGATGTGATATCCTTTCTTTTTCAGCCGTAGAGCCTCGGTTTCACAAATCAACAATAGAGTAAACTCTACAAGGATTTGATATAGTGTATGGAAACTTGGGTTTAACAAAACTCAAAAAATCATATAAGGAATGTATGACTTGGAAAAGAGAAGTGTTTTTACGAAACATAGAGATGAAAACTTTTCGTGCAAAGATAGTAGATGATTTTCGCCAAAAGAATTGTGTAAATTTGACCAAAAGAATTTTTTCGTATAATAAAATATGTTTTTCAATTCAGTGAAGTCGTTCGATAAAAAATAGACTCTCATTCGAACGAGATGCTAATTTCATTCGATTGATCTTCCAATAACCTTCCAACGAGAGCAGTTCTGTTAAATAGAGCCCTTTTCATTCGAAGTTCATTAGAAGTCCGTTATAACGAAAGTAGAACTTCGTTCCAACGAGATTTGATCTCATTCGAATAGGAAAAGGATCTTGCTTAAACAAGAAGACGATCTCGTCCTAACGATATAGGAATCTGAATTCTTACGAACTCGAAAAATAATAATTTTTATTCTAAAAAATCATTCTATAAAAAAATCCTCTATTAAAAACAAACATCCCAATATATATTTGATGAGTAAAGTAAAAACCACAAGTTCGTATACCTCCATAAAAAGTTCGTGACGATTCCGATGACTTGAATCTCGAATAAAATGCTCGGTCACTAACACATCTTCAAATGATCATGGAGGCAAATATAGATGTAGTCTTCGATTTGCAGCAACATTTTGTAATGGGGTATGCCAAAGTACCTAATTTATGAGCAATTATAAAATCTTGCTTTTACATTATGTTATATAAACATATAAAACCCAAATTCCTTATTCTATAATTTCATAATTTCAAGGTGAGATAATGATGAATTCAATTTCAAAGATTTATTAAACACACAATATTGTCCAACTTCAATCATAACACTTAACTATTCCAAATTACCAAAATATTAACAAAAATATAATTCACCTAAATACCTAAATTTATTATGAATTCTACACTAACTAGTACAAACAATCAAGGATTCCAAATCCTAATGTGATCCCCAACCACATATTTTCACAAAATTCACTATTCGATTCTCATTTATTCAAAGAATTAATAAAACTAGTAATTAGACACCAATAACAATAACCAATAATTCCATATGTAATTCTCATTCCCAAAAATCATATTTAGTATCCTAATTTTCTCATTTGAGTAATTAATCAGTTCCATGCATTATAAAATAGCTAATTTGTTTAGCTGGCTTGGTTGGATTGTGTATTTGGTTTTGTGTGAGTGTGCTAGGCAAGGCTATGGTCTTCACAAGTAATTGATTATCATAGCCTTATGATAATCAGACGATTTTGTAGTGTTTGATGCTTTAATTAAGAAGACTTGTGCTTGCCTTTAAAAAGACTTTATGCTGAATGCTAAATAAGTTTAACCTATTATAATCTAAATAAGAAAATGTAAAGTATTGAAATAAAGGTAAAGGGAAGGTTCAAACTAGTAAGATAGTAAAGAAAGATTAACCAAGCAAAAGAACATACTTACACTAAGAAATTTAAATTAAGTTACACTAGGAAATGTAAAAATAAGTTAAATGTAAAGGCAAAGTAATTTTTATAAAACGTAAAGAGAATAGCTATAAATCTACCTTACAAACTACTTCGGATAAGAGAAAAACTGTAAAAAAAAATGAAAAGAAGAGGAAATAAAAGCAAAAAGATGTAAAGTGAGTAAATGTAGTTTTTTAATTGAGGGTGTCCTCCATTCCTACATCCTTTAGCTGCTTATTTATAGAGTTCCTTTCCATGATACTACTATTTATAACTCCTGGGTGGTTACCCATTTAAATATTTCCACCTAAGTGCACTCACGCCCCTATAACCGCCATTTAAGTGCTCACCCCAGTCTCACGGTCTTGAAAAATGTCAATTGCTTGAGTAGAAATTTGTGTTAAACTATCTTATCATATTCTCGGTTGTAATTATCGGCATGAACTTCCATGTGTCTGCATTCCACCAGTCGATAAATATATGGTGTAAAGATACCGCTTGCACTAATTGATTTATTTAGAAAAATTAATTAATGGATTGTTTATTTTTACACACTGTACCGCCACGTTTAGTTATGATTAATTTGTGGTAAATGGTGCATAAAAGATTTTTAGCGGCGATAAGATCTCTATCACAACTCATCAATCTTTTGGTCTTTTAACTAAGATTCTTGTCACTCCTCCTTCCTTTTTCTATGTGCTAAAAATGGCTTTCGATGGAAATAACAATACTATTCCTCAAAGCATTTTTGAGTTTGGTTTAACTTCAAACCCTGCAAGAGATAATGCAGACCCTGGTCGGTTACTGTTACCACTTTAACTCTGTCCAGTGATGAAAAATGGACTAATACGGACAACTGGGGTATCTAGAATATAACTAGTCCTACTGAACGTGTCCCCATTCCTTGTTATTCCCCCATCTATTTTATATGGATTTTTTGCACTTGATCAATCTTTAAAAGTGATATCTAATCTCTATATAGATTATGATGAGTCGTATCAATTTAAACTCTTTGATGGTTGGCTGACTGAATCCTTCCTTCGCAACTTTCTTTCGAGGAAGTTATTTTAGAGAGCCCCACGTTGGTAATATGGAGACCATAAATGGAGTTGATGTTGTTGAGATTTGTGATAAATATATTAATGAAGCTAAAGAACCCCAAATCGACCCCTAAAAGCTCGTTGACAAAATTAATTATCCCACATTGGTCTGTGGTGGATCTATACCAACCACTCCCCTTGATGGACTAAAATTGACCGCACCCTCATTCCCATCCACTTCCCCTTGAATATATACCACAAGTGATCAATCCACCATTCACTGGTGATCCTAGGGGATCTTATGCTTGGTCAAGGAGATTATGTAAGTGAATACTTGTATATGTTGTCAGACTGACATTATGACACAGTTTATCTCAGGTCTCTCATCCCTGCATCCTATGGTCAAGTAGTTAAGTCAACCTCGATCTAAAGCTTCCTTACACATGAATGTACACGATCATAAAATATGGAGGAACTTCCAACCCTTACATTTAGTGTTCTCTTCGGTACACTCTTGGGTTGGATATACATACGGTAAATAAGGATTTCAGAGCCTCAAGAGATAATGGGAAGCCTACAAAGCTTGGGATGATTGGAAGGATTTGAATGAATCCGAAATAAAATGATTACATTCAGATTTCGATTGGGATCATAGCCATCAAAGACCAAAGCCTCTTCGATGTTTATTTTTATTGAACGACCTGTTCTAATTTTTGGCGAATTCCGCTAAGTCTCTTATCTGGGTACGACCTAGATAATACAGATTAAATCGTTGGTAAAGCCTCATTAAATGATGCTTAAGATTTTACTTGAAATTGAGGATAAGGCTTAGTCAAATAGGGGTTGGCTCGGATCGACTCGAGGAAGGTTAACTCCATCAAATTCATTCTTTTCATACGAGAATGGATTGAGATCTATGGCTTAGCAACCAACCACCTATTCTAGTAACCTAATGTACTGGCATTTAAGTTGGGTTTTGCCCTATTTTCATAAAAATTGTTTCTCCACTCATTTTAGCACTTCTAATCAGACCTGGATTTCAGACATGCAGCTTCAGATAGGAACAGAGCATAGACTCAGAATAGCAAATGTATGGGCTTTTTGACCTATGAATCTTAGGACATTTAAATTCTTCCCTCCTCCCCTCCCTTTCATAGCTAGCCTCAGCAACTCGGTGAGTAGTTTTCCAATCCATCTCGAAGCTAAACCCGTGATGACGAATAACCAACCCCCTTAATTCATCGAGTAAATAGGGAAGGTATATGTTTTTTATGAATGACCCATTATCGAATGAAGATAATAATAACATTAGTGGAATCTATTACGAAAATATGAGGTTTCATAAATTTTTACTATGCATTGTAGTTTTTGTCAAGCATTTCTATTGTTGCATGTAGTTCTTGTCCGTTTTCTTATTTCATGCATGCTTTTCATTTTGTTGTGCACCTCAAAGAGGGGCCTTTGAAGCCCGAACCCTAAAACAGCTATAACATAAACATGTGCTGGTAGTATGAATTGTTCTAAACTGGTTGGCCTTAAGATACGCACTAGGTGGCGTGCCACCGCAAATGCACACCTCCGTCACCAGTGAAGCACTGGCATTGACCACTCCGATCAATCGGAGAGGGAGTAAAACTTCTAAATGTGGTTTCACGCTTAATTCTTTGAGATTAGGCATGCCATATGCAATTTAAGTTTTATCCATCTCAGTTTTTTTTATCATTCCAATGCTAGTAACACGAGCTTCAAAACTCTTATTAGTTTATTTAAAGGCCTAAGTTCTGATAGACCAAGGTTTCTCCTACAACCCTTGTTGCTAGAAACTGAAGCCCCTCATTGGCTTATTTTAATTTTGAATAAATCCTTTAACATTGATGAAATAGACTCTTATTGGGGGATTTTTTTATTTTCTAAAGACCTGCTTTGTGATGCTTCACACCCAATGTCCATAATTCCATATATTTTGGGGAGCTCTATTTGCCTATCTAATTTTTAAGGCAATTTAGTTTATATCAAGACATTCGAATTCCTAGAAGGAGTGGTGTTAACCCCTTTTTCTTTAATAAATCTTCTTACATCCCTAAATCAACTGTTCTAATAGGGATTGCAAACTGTATTAAAGTTTGAAGATCTTTTAGCATAATTGTTGTTGTGTTTAATGTTGGAGTGACGGAGGTCTTTCAAAAGTGATGGTCATGTCATGTTAGGCTTTATTTAAATCCACAACACTCAACTACAAACCTCTCAATGCCTTCTTCCTCTAGTAAGGCCCCTTTCAATTTTTTTAATGTGTTAGCTTTTGGAATTTTCTTAGCCATTTTTTTTATTGTAGGTTCACCTCCTCGTTGTGCTTATGTTTCTTCTCTAAAGTGGAAACTTTTTCCCGAGGAAAAAAAGGATCCAATATAGGGAGATCAGGAAGAAGATGAAGATGTTCCTTTTGCTCGATAATCAAATACGAAATATTCTTCTAAATTTCCATTTAGTACTTTATCAAGTTCTTGTGAGCCTATTGAACCCTCTATATCAGTTATGTTCAATATTCCTAGTAGAAAAAGAATGAAGTCCATAGCTAGGAATCCCTTTCACAAGGTCAAGTTGATATGTATACCAATATCTTGTCTTGTAAGGAAGGCTTTTGTGCTTTGGTATTATAACACCAATAAACCTAAATTTGAAATATTTTTATCTTATCATAGATCCAGTTGAAATTTTAGATGATATGAAGTAACCTTTTCCAGTTGAGGATCCTAACTTCCTTCCTCTTGAATCTCCAGTAAATGAACCAATTCACATACTTGATTAAGGATTCATTCCAACTTTGCACCCAATATTCGGGGTCAAATGGACTCCCATAAATATTTATTTTCCTGACTCCACTCCCATATTTAAAGATGATGTTGCTGGAAAATAAAGTTATGTAGCATAGGATCTTGATAAATAAGATAACCCTACTAAGGTCACTTCCTAGTCACTTATCATTCCTAATTTTCCTGAGGCTACTCTAGAGCCAAAGGTTACACCTTTGAGGAAAAATCCACCACTAAATGTGGTTGCCCCACTAATTGTGAATCTTCCCGAGTTGACATATCATAGGGAAGTCAATTTTTTCCAATAATAACTCCACCAAATGATTCAAGCCTCCTATTTATGGCAATTCAGGATAATGTTCTCCACAACTAATGCACTGGTGTTTCATGACTTTTTAATCTGGGCCAGTAACTACGTCAAGCTTTGAAGTCTTAAACTTAACCTTTGTCTTAATTTTGAACTCAACATGTCCCTTATTTTGAGTCAGTTGAATGGATTTCATGTTTATCCCCATCTCTTTCACACTGGGGAATAAGTCTTCATCAACCCCCATAGTTTTTCCCCATTTTCCAAAATTAACTCCTATATAAGTTGCAAAAAATAGAGCAAGTATTAGTTGAATGAGATAAAACATAATACCATTTGCAATAATTTTTGCCTTTATTTTATTTGACATTTACACTTCATCAGAAAATTTTAACATTTTGACTTTTAAGAGATAACTAAAAAATTCATCCGCCTAAGAGGTGTCAAATGAATATTTTTTAATCACCCCCTTTGATTTTGGGGCATAAAACTCTACTATTGTTCTCTTTTGATCTAAGGGTTAACAAGTTAGGGATTATATTCTAATAATTTTAGCATCATCTATCTCTAGGCTTGGGTCCTTATAACATGTTTTAAAAGAATATTCTCTCATGATCTTCCTTTAGAAGAGCCTTATATCTGGACACTTTGGGAGTTAATTATACTAGATCTTTGAAATAAATAGCATCAAACTTCTTTTGAAGCCTGAATTCTAGCCATTTTGTGCCAACTTGACAAAATCAGACTCATGAAACACTATCTTGCATTTTTTCTTAGCCCTTTTAAACCCGTTTATGAATCTGGGTTCTTTTTATCTGTATTTTGTCTTAGCTTGGACAAGTCAGCCATGGATACCTTAGGCTCAGCTTGAAAGAAGTGCGCATGAAACATGTACTCCATTTTCTACAAAGTTTGAATAGTGTTAGGTGGAAATCTCATAAACCAAGAGAAGGTTGCATTAGTGAGGTAACAAGAGAGCAAATGTATTTTGAGGTATTCATTAGTTCCCGCATCAGTGCATTGACTAGGTGTTCCACTATAGATTGAATCCCATCTCGTGAAAAGAGAGAATGTTGGGAACTTAAATCCCTTTGGAAGTTCAATCCTATCCACCCATTCAGGATATGGCTTCCTATAGACTGGAGTCTCTACCCCCTCAACTATTGGTCCACAAATCACATGTATATTTCTTCCAACTCACCTAGGAAACTGCCTATTTAATGGAGAAATTAATTGATATAATGGGCGTTGTTTGTACCAATGGAGGTGGGACCTGGGGAGGAACATTTTGTTGTGTTTAGAAAGGCATTAGTTTGGATTTCTTGGTAATTTGGTTATCTTCCCTTTGGAAGGGCTCATTACCAAATCTCCTGTTGTTTCCCAACCCCTGGGTTCTTATTCGAACATAAGATTATTGACTACTCCATAGTTTGAAGTCCATGAAAGCCCTAAACTACTTTCATTATAACATTCCCTAGTCCTACCTACTTATGTGATATGAATTCTCCTATTGGGGTATTATAACCTATTTTTTTAGTAATTTTTAGATGTTACTTCACCCTTTAATGGGTTGTTCACACCTAAACCAATAGTGTTTGTGTAATTTCCCATCCTTACGTTTGTTCCCAAATTAGTTTCTCTAATGTTGGGTTTATAATACACTGGGTGAAAAGGATTAGGTTGAGATCGTATTTACACCAACTTGTGGTGCATATCCTTAACCACTGCATACTGCAATAGGAGTAGGAGACAACCTACTGGTTAATGGTGTGATCATAGTATTAAAATTCTGCATTATATTCCTAAGATAATTAAACAACAGATTTAACTAGTATCTTATTTGATCTTGGGCATTTGAGGAGACATCAATAACAAGTGTTGCATTGTGATTTTTGGACCTTGGGGACATCGTCATATTTAACTCTTGGTTTTTAGCAATTGGTCTCAACTTTTGAGAAGTTTCACCCATTGTTTGCTCTGTAGTGGTGATATATTGGCCGGTTAAACCAATCTCACCGACATTCTCATTACCATCTTCGTTCTTTCTAGTTTTAGCTATGGTAGACAATTATATATCAGTTGTTACCCGCTAGGCATGCCAAAAATATATTTGGATGTATTTGTTGGTCTGTGTATATGGTTATGTGTAAGCTCACCAGGCAAGGTTATGGTTTTGTTAACCAATTGATTATCCTAGCCTTGCCATAGTCAGACGATTGTGTATCGTTCAATGCTTCAATTAAGAAGACTTGTGCTTCCCTTTTAGAATACTTTATAATGAATGAAAAATTAGTTTAACCATATAAAAAAGAAAATGTGAAGTATTGAAATAAAGTTAAAGACAAGGTTTGAACTAACGAAAATAGTAAAGCGAGATAAACCAAGCAAAAGGAAACAATTACATCAAGAAATGTATAACAAGTTACACTAGGAAATGTAAAGAGAATTTAAATGTAAAGGCAAAGGAAATTTATATAGAATGTAAAGAGAATTGAAGTAAATCTACATGTTGACACCCCGATTTATAATCAAGGTTTCAGGATGCCTCGTCCTATCCTAAATAAACCTCGGACACAAACTTTGAGAAAAACCAACTTTCGAAACCTACACTGAATTAGAGGGTGTAAAAAACACAGGAAAATAAAGTATGTAGGGCCAAAGTAAGAATAATCAAAAACGCAAAAAACCACTTAATCCACGAAAATCTCCCATAAATAGCCACTCTAGGACCTTTCGCTTACCAGCCAAAGGCCTCTCATGCAATAGTCGATCGACCAGAGGCTTTAGGTGATCGGTCAAAGGTTTCGACAACCAAATCTTATCTAAATCTCAGTTGTTGATAAAAATACAAGGTGCCCAACAACCTTTAAAAAGGACTCCCAAACCTAATGTTTATTTGATTTTATAACTTTCTTAATCCCGAGCGCCCGAGATACTCAAGATCATTTTCTAAAAAATTCTAAAGGGCTCGTACTTCAGAAATATCACCTTTTCGAAAGGAAAAGCTCGTACTTCTGTGGAGTCTTCTCCAAAAGAAGTTTTTACTCCTAATGAATTGCCTCCGAGAAATAAATAAAGTCAATCCCTATAGAAATTTTGAAAAATCAACACTTCTAGCCAAAACTCTGCCTGACGAAAAAGCATAAAAAAATGAGCCCCCAAAGCAAAAAGTCAGATTTCTTTGTGAGGGTAAAGAACCTCTGCTAAAATTTCGCGGCAACACCCCCTATATATATATATATATATATATATATATATATATATATATATATTATGTTATAAACTGTGCACTCTCTTTAACTCGAACCTCGTTTAGGGGACTAGGTATGCAATTTATAGCATTTATATTTGTTTAAGCCTGGTTTTTAACCCAACACCTCCCCTTGTGTACGAACTGACATACTCATATACTAAATAATACAAATAAAATGCCATGATTACAAAATACATTCATGAAAACATAATTTTCAAAATACGTTCTCAGGAGAGTGCCATTGAGTGGCGTTCCGCGCGACACTTTGCATGCCAAAGTTTAAAATTCATCTACATTGTAAGGCCCTTGTCCAAATTTATGGGTTACCTGTGGTCAACCCAGTCTAACCCAAGCATTAGGTGTGAAGTGCAATGGAAAAACCTAAACAATATTGTAGTCCAGTTTTATTTAATTACCATTTCCCTTGTTTAGCGTACGATTCCCTTTTAAAATCAAGCTACGAGAAGGACCCATGGGAAGTGTCCCCGAAATCTAGGCATACAGGGCTACTAACATAAAATAAAAAGAGATTACTTACCTATATAACACTCTCAAAATACAAAACCGCACCCAACTTGCTGTAATAAAGACGAGGGTGAAAGTTCAATGCTCAGTGGAAAATATACAAAATGGAGTATAGAATCGAACGACATAAAGAAGACCCTAACACATTATACCTACGTGCACATGCAACTACGATATATACATATACAATTACATGCATGAAATCGTTTTTATTCCAAAAAAGTTATTTACCTTGATTAATTCACCTTAATCTTATGAAAGAACTCCCTTTTTCTTTTCTTGACATTCATTCCGTGATTCAACACACCCGGTTAAATACTCAAAACAAATACACCTTGTTTAAGGAAAATAAATTTTTTTCTCTAAATTTTCCCTTTATTTATACCAATTCATGTGAGTATTTCGATGAATTTCACCCTTTCAACACATGTAACTACCGTGTCAGAAAATACATTATTTTTCTTTGAAAATCTTTCATAAACACCCCTTTGGGTTATTATGGGTTAAACCTCTTTTAGTTGCTTAACTACCCATTTAATCCCTTCACTTTACCATTCTTTTACTTTATGGACATTAATCAATTTTCCCATTACTTGTTCACTTTATCCTTTACCAAAATATTTATTAATCTATTCAAGTTAGGTTGTATTTTCATGTTTTCACCACAAAACCTATTTCTTGACATGTTCCATTTTCTATTTTTTTTTCTCGAAATCTTCCAATAATCGTATACTTTAACGGGCTCTGAGAATGTGTGTGCACGCGTTCAAATGATCAAATTATATTTTAAACACCTTTTAACCCAAACAAACCCTAAACATGCAACTAGGTGTGATTGAAACAATATGAAATCATGCAAGAGTTATTCAAACACACAAAATTGAGGAAAAATCCCCCACAGGGGCAAAGCCATTTATTTTCACTATAATTTGTAAGAAAACGGCTTACAATCGGATTACAATGAAAATACAAGTGACTAAGAATTACCCTCAGGTATCGAATTCTGTAGTCGGCGGCTGGAACTATCCCTGTCCAGTAGGGGTGCAATGGAGAAGAAGAATGGTCTCCTCCACAAGGGTTGAACAGCAAAAGTGCGTTCCTGGGTTGCAAAGTGATTCACAAAGGTATGGAATTTGTGTGAATCAAAAACCTAGAGTATTGGAACTCAATAGGTGAAGACTTAGGGCTTTCTTTACTCTGGAAATCGTGTAAATAAGTCTTAGAAAACCACTTCCCGTAGAGGGATTAAATAAGAGGACTTGAGCCATGAAATTCGGAACACGATCTGAACACGATCTATTTGAGGTTATCCCAGGCGGACCGGTCCGGGTCTGAGGCGGATCGGTCCGGTTGACATCGGATCGGTTCTTTTATTTAAGGCGGGCCGGTCCGAATGACATCGGATCGGTTCGGTTTTCAACATAACGGATCGGTCCATTTGTGACCGGATCGGTCCGGTTGACCGGATCGGTTCTTTTATTCAGGCGGACCGGTCCGGTTGTCAGACTTGATTCCTCTTCTTCTTTCGATATTCGAATCCGTTGATGAGCATATGAATCTTGAATTTCTTCAACGGTGTAACGACGTACGACATAAAAATTGATAATGGACAAAAATGTCCTTACAGGCTCCACACCACCGGATATGCGCACTATATGCTCTGGCCACTGATTTTGGGTATTTCACCCTAAGGATCCAAACCCTCTTTAATTTTTGCGGTGTCATTTGAGTCCTTATTAACGTGTTTTAACATTTTACAAATGTCCACATTATTCCACTTTTTCTTTTTACCCAGCCGAAGTCGAAACCCGGGGTTCTGTCCCAACTTGTGTTACACTTTAAAATCATCATTTCTTGTCCTTTTCACTCTAACATTGATTTTATCCCAAAATCATGTTCATTTAGGGCCCTTTTTGTGTAACACCTTTCTAACATTTTTATTTCATATAAATATTCCAGTTTAGGTAAAATAACCATTTTACCCATTTGTTTCCAAACTTGTCTTTTCCTCCATTTTCACAAGTGTTATTCCCCCAAAACACCATTTAGTTATCCACTCTAACTTCTTAAGTGTTTTGGGAACATTAAAACCTTTTAACATCTGGAGTAACATTCTCTTAAGTTGAAAACATCTTTATTCCATTACTTTTATTTCCAAGAAATTATTAACGTTTAAGATTAATTTATAAGAAAATATCATTTTTTTTATTAATACTTGTAGTCTTGAAATCTTATATTTTTATCACGTTTCAACACCTATTGTATACACCTTAAGGGATGAATTTTCTAATTTTTTCATTTCATGTTTAAATCCAAATAAACCCTCATTAAACTTGTTCATATGTTCATCCTCAAATACTACAAGTTTATATGCATGAAAAGGTAAATTTTAAGTCTGAAAATCCTATCAAATGGGTCTAACTTGTGATTTACTTTAGAAATTTCATAATACTTGCAAAAATAAAATTTTCAAGCCTAAAGGACATTTATATTCTTTAAAACTTAAACAATGTCCAATTTTTATAAAATCTTTATTTTTGCAAGAAACTTTAAGACATGTTTCACCCAAAATATCTTTAGTAAGATAATTATCATTTCCAAATACTTTATTACATAAAATATTTGACATAAAAATTCTTAAAACATATCCTTTTCAAAATTCTTAAAATCCAATTTTAATCTATTTTTTATATCATCACAAGAATTATCCTTTCTAACCAAACATGCAACCTACTCTTACAAACTTAACCATAAGACTAATACATGAAAAATATGAGTTCTAAGCTAAGAGTAGATTTTTTCCCACCTCAATGCTCCAAAAAATGGTTGGATGAGGAAGAAGATGATGGAATTCCTCACCTTCTAAGGTGGCCTCAAGGAGGTTGCCTATCTCCACAAATTATGCTCCAAGGAAAACCCCCATCAAAACTCCATAAATGTCTATTCTTCCTTTTCCAAAAATGCCTAACAACACCTCCAAATTTCATAGCTTTGTTCAACCATGGAGGAAATGGGTGTATTAGGCTTAAATATGGTAGAATACTAGAATAATATGGTGGTATTAGGTGGATATATCGTGGTGGAATGGTGGTTTGTGGTGATGGAAGGTGAGAAAATGCTGAAAAATAGTGGAAGACATACCCTCTCTCTCTTATTTCCATTCTAAATAGCCAACAAACAACCTAAACAAACCTTATAAAAACACCCCCAAACCTCAAAATATCTATTTTTCCCAATCTGGGTTCACCAAAACTCAACACCTCATCAATCCAAAGGCCCAAAATGTGACAGCACACAAGGGCAACTCAATTTAAAAATTTCTACTGAGCTCTTTCAAATAAGAATGGCCTCTCGTTCAAAAGATAATGGCCTCTCTTTCTAATGAGAATGGATTCTCGTTCTAACTAGCATTCGAACAAACTTCTAATGAGTCTGTTTAGATATGGAGTGAAGCCTCGTTCAATCCTCGTTCGATCTTATCTTCGAAACTCGTTCGAACAACCACTTCCTTAATTTCTTGAAACTTTCCATTTTTCATCCTCATTCTGCTAATAATTACCACAAGGACTTCAAAATTAGTAAATATAAATATGACCCAAATTATAATGATCCAAAATACAAGGCTTCATATGTTTACAATTTACGCTAAGAAAAATAATAAAATATCGGGCCTGAGTATTACATACACTCACCAGTTGTTCGAGCAAACAAAGCCCGTATATACTGGGAGTTTATCTCTCTGCTACTTTTTTTGGACCTTGCTCTCATATATGGTCACCTTATGTGGTTGATGGGAATGTTAAGGTTCTTAAACTAGAGAAATCTCCATCCGAGTTCAAGTTTTCTGATGGGGACGTAATTTTGGTTCAGATATAAACATGTTCTAATTAGTTTGAATAAAATAAAGCTATGATTTAGTCCCGTGGGAAAATAGATTACATGGTTAATCCAAAATGTTATTGTTATCTTTTGTTTGACTTAATACACGTTCTCTGGAAATAAGTTGAGTTTACTGATGTTTGCTAATAATGAATAATTAATCACATATTGTGGTTTGGATGAGGTTTTGGTGTTTATCACTTGTAATCACGTTTTATTTACCCTTTATTTTGGAATGCATATTTTGAAAAAAAAGTTTTTTTTGGTGCTGGATATTTTTGCGATGCAGGTGCTTCGATGGATGACATTAATTTGGACATTTCCATTAGTTTCTTCTTTTCTCTCTTTGAGCTTGGTGGAGTTATTCGTTTGTGAGAGAGATCGGTGATGTCTATTTTTCTCCATCTGTTAGTTTTGAGTCGCGTTGGTGTTAACTCGTACATTTTCTTTTCTTGTTCGTGTCGTGTTACATGTCTGTTCTAGGGTTGTATTGGGTTTCTTTATTTGTTTATTGGGCTTCGGCCTTTGTTTTTATATTATTTTTACATTTCACAAAAAAAGAATATACAGATACACACATGCTAGACATGTTTATAAACTATATATCACCGGGTATGTTTATAACTCCATTATATAAATATTTTTCTAATGTATACTTTTGACCCTTAGAATTCGTATACATGTAAATATATTTTATTCCTTGTGTTTAAAAAAAATGTTTAGTTGGTTATGTTTTAATTTATATGTAGATTTTCTCAATCTAATTATCTTTAGATTTATTTTGTGCGGTAGATTATACAATATAGAAAGAGTAGCTTAAAGTTCACATAAAGATATACCACAACATATAACTTGCATATAATTGGCCGCTCGTGCATCACATGGGTTGCATGTTATTTTACTCTCATTTTGAACTCATTGTGTATGCATATACTCGGACTATACAATGTATGATTAGAATCAGGTTTGATAATGTTACTGCTTGGTTTGTGCAGAGTAGATGCTGAGAGTATGCACACGACTTGTTCCAATCCAAGCAGTTGCATGATTATGCAAATCAAATGTTAATGCGAGGAAAAAACTCTTATATTATTTGCGTATTTATGAAATCTTAAATATATACAACAGTTGGTGATAATGTAGACTAAATTGTATAGACCACTTATTGGTTAACATTAAATTGTGGTAATACATAAACTAACTATGTTCTAGTGGCTAACAATAAATATGTTGATAATATTGTCACTCTGTTTTTAATCAGTGATCATTGTCACTATGATTTCATAATGTATTATATTATTTTTGGAATACAGGAATGTATCAGAAAGGAATAAACCTTATGTTTTGACCATCACAACCAATGGTTCACATTGATGTCGACTCATTATCATTTCTACTTAAAATTCTAGGAAAAAGGTACATATATGATGGATGGAGTCAATGAATACTCATTTGATATATGCTCTTTTGGTAGAGGTTTTGGGTGGAACAAAGTGAGCTGATAATGGATTTACTTCTACCAAACTTAAATCTGAAAGTGCTCAAACTAATAGATCAATTTATTTACTTAAATACCCAAACACACATATATAAAATTTAATCTTCAATTAATTATGGTGTGCATACGAATTGTGTTCAAATATAGATTTGCAATTTTCACACCAAACATGAAAAAACACACGAGATGAGAAAAAATCCCTTTGCAGGGAAAAACCTTTTATTTAGCACTATTGACAGTTTTCAATACAATCAAGTTACAAAAAACTTACCTATGATTCGAGTCTTTAAAATGACAACAGATATGATCTAGCTCCAGAGTCATCCATAGGTAGCAGTCTACCCTCGATATCCACCAATTTAGCCTTCTTCATTCTTCAGCAGTGAAACTTCATTTCATAAAATCCTCCATAGAGAAAAGTCTTTACAAGAGTGTATTAGAAGAAACCTTATTGATGTAGGTAAAAGTGATCTTGAATATATCCCAGGAGTGAGGAATATGATATGAGGTGTTTTGATCACAAAAAAAAAACTCAAAAGGTGTTTTCTATTTTTGAAAAAGAGTTCTTGTAATATCTAATCCCGTTGAGACTTTTTATAAAAAGGGAAGATAAAAGGATAAACACAAAAGATATTGAGAAAATATTCATTAAAAAACAAAATCCCGTCTGATCATTCGAACGAAGGGGTAGGTCATTCGAATGACACTTTACCTCATTCGAAGGACATTTTAAACATACACTTCTAACAAGATATCAGTGTGAACCAAAATTATCTCGCTTGAAACATTGTTAGAAGATATCATCTAACGAGATAACTATATGAAATAGTTTGGAACCTCGTTAAATCTCGTTCAAATGACTATGACCCCCGTTCGAACGAGGCATTATTTTTTGAATTTTTTTTAAAATTTTTTTTGAGTTCCTTTATATAAAACATTGCCATATAAAAAATAATCAATCCCCAAAATATACTCAGAACCTTTTTACCACTCCAAACTTATACTTATTCCATAATCATTGAGATGACCAAATGTTGCATTGTTTGATGGTTTCAACATAGTCTTCAAGTACCGAGAAGTAGTGACGTAGATGTGTTTAGGTGACATGTTTATGTAACGAAATACGCCAAACCAAAATAAATAAAAATGTGAGCAATCATAAATTTTGATCTTACGAAATCTCTTGTAGCCAGAGTTAACAAAGTTTATCTTGTGCACGTTGTGGTACTAAATGAACATTATCTCTTAAAAGCAATTAAATGGTATTACAATGATGCCCATCAACTGCTATAATTTTGTGGATTTGGGTACGACCCTAACACATGCGGGATAACCATTGAGCCAACCATATGGGGATAGTTTGATAGAGTAATATATCTTGTGTAATCGATTGTACCTATTTCAATTAGTTCCTTTAATACACGTTAGTGTGCCTTATATAAACTACAACAACTGGTAAAATATTTTATGTAGGATAAACTTGATGCCTCCAAAATAAATAAAAATGTGATCAAGCATACATCTTGCTCTTACAAATCTCGCCCTTTGGTTATTCCGGTACAAAACACCATCCTAAGACAAATTGAATCCTACGACTTAATATAATAATATACACTCCCAAAATATAAATTGAATTAGAGTAGAATTTGTGCAAGTTTTTATTCATGAAACTGGATCTTTCCTTTGGAAAACATTGTCTTCATCCTCTCTGGGTCCAAATGATCATCATCCAAGCGAAATTTCCTACACACATGAGACAAACAAAGATACCGTTATGCATAGAGCTTTAAACAGAAAACAAAAACTCTTCCTCAATTTTTTCTCCCACTTTTTATCTATAATAGAAAAACGAGTCAAAATTAAGCATGAAATATCAGCATCACATGAAGAAGTAAGATATCACTACAAGTGTAATCAAGTAAGCATAGGTAATTATAATCTCAAAGGCATGTAGCAATTAACTATCTTAGAAAA
Organism: Sambucus nigra; assembly: GCA_949130495.1. Lineage (NCBI taxonomy): Eukaryota > Viridiplantae > Streptophyta > Magnoliopsida > Dipsacales > Adoxaceae > Sambucus > Sambucus nigra. The sequence goes on from OX422208.1 coordinate 595,304,320, forward strand.
AAAATCAATTTTTTTTCTAAATACAAAGTATAGAAGGAACAAATACAACACACCATGGAATAATACTAAAATATACGAATCGTGAAAACGGAATGTAGGAGTGTGGACGTTTTTCAAAGGTAAATCAACATATATAGTCATAACACGTGTGCATGAAGTTTTGAGACACTTCTAACAAAAGATCTCAAAGTCTACCTTAGGTGAAAAAATTGTGAACTCAAGTGAAATTGACTTAACTTAATCAAGAAGTCATGAACAAAAATTATTCTCATATAAATGATGCCAAACTATGTAATATTTTTTCAAGACATTTTAGTTGTGCGTATCCATTGATCTTCGACTTTAATTCCCTAAAAATCTCACATATATAATGATAAAATCTTAATCATTTTTGAAGAAATTTATGCTTATATGTAGTGAAGCATCAATGTATCAAAAATTGGTCTGGCACTTTTATTTTTATGTGCCTCTAATCTTTTTAGGCTCTTTTATGAAAATGATGGCTTTTCACGCAGAGAATATTTTTATCTTTAGTAGACCTTTTCCATTGCTTAACATTTAACTATGTTTTCCAGAAATAAATGTAATCCAGACAATGGTTCTTACATGCATAATTTTATCTCCTTTTCACATTTGGTTCGTTATAAAGCAAAATTGAGATGAGAACATTGTATTCGACAAGTGACAAGTAAGTGAAATGTTCATACAAGTTCGTGCATGTATCATTAAAGGTGACTAGGAGTCAAACATGTAGAAAGTAATCGTCAAATATCAACCTAGTGAATCCACACATTATTAAGCACACTATAAAAATGACGTCATGTGTCAAAACACTACGACAAAAACACGTGGAAATATGGAATGAATGGGTGATTAGGACATCTTAAATGTTCATCCTTATATGATGACCCAAAAAAGAATAATACAAAACTCTTTTTGTCTTTTGTAAAATTTATCAAGATAAAATACCTTTTTCACCTTTTTCATAAAAAACAAAAATCTTTTTGTATTTTTTGAATGTTTTTATAAAAATAACTCTTTTTGGATTTTTCTATAAAAATATCAAAATGAAAAATCTAGATACAATAATATCATAACGATAATACAATCTAGCAATATGGATATAAGATATGATAAAGATAATTGCCCTATTTTTGAAACAACTCTCAACCTTAATCATTAGGCCCAAGGAGTTCTCAAAAGTCGCTGACATCCTGAGAAATTCCTCCATCAAATTTTGTGAAGTCTTGACAAAATACTTTTCTTGCTCTTGATAACTCTCAAAATTTCTATGGTGATATGAGGGAGCATGCAGAGTAACACGTTTGGTAGCACGTACGAGAACATGTGTAAGAACTCATGTCAGAACATACTGAGGAACACTCATATGAGAAACTCTCCTCAACTTAAAACATAACTGTCTGAGGTGACCTCTTTGTTTGTTATGGGTACAAATATAAATGGGCTTGGGTCCACCTTGATCAAAACATCTAGGATGAGCTCTCCTAAGTGGGTTAGGTTTCCTTGGTGGGTTAAATCGCGGGCCATATGAATCCATCATAAACTCAATAACTGACTCGGGTGAGACTTTGGAAGTGGATGCACCGTTATAACATATTTCTTTCCTTTCGATATTACCTAACGCAGGATCGAGGAACATCTTCCCAACTTTCTTAGATGCGTGCTGTAAAATTATTTTGACTTCCCGACCACGTTTAAGATCAATCTCGAGTTGAGATACACGGGCTCAAGTTTCTCACAAGTCTCCATAGAAGATTGAAGATATTATCGATCAAATTGGTTTTTTCCCTACCTAAAACAATCAACTTCTTACGCAAAGAATTTTCACCTTCTCTAGTTAACTCACCATCGCCTCACTCTCTCTCAAGTCTTTCATTTCCTTCTCCAAATCACAAACTTTGAGAGATAAATATTTATTAAGCCTTTTTCGTTTCTAAAGTCTAAGTGTAAATATCACTAAAGTCTTTATGTAGTACTTCTTAATCCTCACTCAAATTCTCTTCCTCACTCTCACTATATTCAAAATGAATCGAAACATCATCAAGGCTCTCAAATTTAGATATGTCCTCATCAGCAAGGGACAAACTAGAAGTGCTAACATAACTAGCCATGAACGCAGTGCACGGTTCATGTGGTGATTCTCCCCCTGAATTAGCCGACTTGACTTCACTATTGCAAATAGTGGCCTTATTAGCAACTTTCTTGCCATTTTCTTGTGCCCTTTGCCCTCACGCTCATAGCACCTTATCTCCTCTTTATCACAAACCTTCTCACCATCATTCTTATTTTTATTTTTCTCAAAAGTTTTTTATTCGGAATAATTTTCTTTGGAAAATTTGAGATTTGTTTTGATTTTTTTTTTTGCAAAAGGGCTAAATCATCTAGATCAAATCATACTCACAATCTGACGACACTTCCTCTTTCTTTTTAGATTAGGCTTTTAGTGCAATTCCCTTTTCCTTAGGCTTAACAGTTTTGGAAAACATATCTATCTCAAATGTTTGAAGATCTCTACAAGTTCTTCTAACCTAAGAGTGTCTAGGATTCCTAACGAATTTAGCACGATAACCTTAGTAATAAAACGGGTAGGGAGCGATCTCAAAATTTTCTTAACAACTCTCTTTTCAGGAATTTTTCTCCTAAATTAAAAATCATCGAAAGACACAGACTTTAGCATGGTAATAGCCTCAAACTGTTGGGTGAGGTTTTGTAGCTTAGAACTTTTATTAGCATTGCTTACCTTATGAGTGATCTGGAGGGTATCCCAAGCTTCTTTAGACATGGTGCACGCTATAATTCGTTGGAACTCATTAGGGGTGACTGCTCCATAAATGGCACTCAAACCGCATGAGTTGAAATTGCTCATTTGAAGTCGTCTTCTGTCTATTGAGAGATAGGTTTAGGGCCAACGACATTATCAACAGTTACGGTGGGTGGTGTCCACCCTCTTTCAAAAAGAAGCCAAACACGTTCATCAATTGATTTTAATGTAGATCTCATCCTAACTTTCCAGTAATCATAATTCGAACCATAAAAAATGGGCATTCGATTATACAAGTTATCCATCAAATTCCACCTTTTTAAATATCAAAATAAAAAAAAAAGATTGATATCAATTTTTTGTTTGCGAAAAAGGATTACATGATGTTTTGGTGTAACATGCTTTGATACCAATTTGAAAGTGCTCACGAACTAATGGATCAATTTATTTAATTAAATGCCCCAACGCACAAATCCAAATTTTAATCTTCAATTAATTATGGTGTGCATGCGAATTGTATTAAAATATAGATTTGTAATTTTCAGACAAAACATGCAAAAACACATTAGATGAGGAAAAATCCCTTTGTAGGAAAAAACCTTTTATTCAGCACTATTGACAATTTTGAATACAATCGTCTTACAAAGCACTTAATTACACTAAGTCAAATGCGTAGAGTCTTCAAAACGCCGACAGATACAACCCACCTCCAGAGTCGTCCACAGGTATCAGTCTTCTCTCGGTATCCATCAATTCAACCTTCCTCTTTTTTCAGCAGTGAAACCTCATTTCACAAAATCAGTCATAGAGAAAAGTCTCTACAAGAGTGTATAGCCTTAGAACGCAGACAAGGGCAAGGCCGCGACCTATGATACACGAGAGGCTGCTGCCGTGGCCCTCCTAAGGAATTATTCACTAGAGTTTAATTTTGAGCACAACCTATATATGTGGTCTCCTTTCTCCATGTGGTAAATTGAAAAGAAAAATGAAAAAGTGCTGACTTCCGTAAAGGATGTGTAACCTACGGGCGATCATCCTACAGGCCGCATCCAGTAAAGAGGCAATGGAGGTTTAATCTAAAAAATGGACCCAAAACATGGGTTTAAACCAAAAAATTTGGAGTCTACTAAAGATATAAAAAGTCAAGAGCAATATAGCACAAATTTGGCAATGAAAACCCAGAGTATGGGGATAAGAATGGAACTAAGAAAAAGGGTGCATCCCTAGTTATCCACCTTTATGAGGCCATGACCTTTTGTGTTTTCCAACACTAACTAGGTAGGACAACATCATTGGGTGTTGAAAACAAATCTAAGGCCATGGAAAAATACCTGAAATCAGATCTAGAAATAATGGTCCCTCTTATGGAGCTTATATGCAAAACATGAGCTCAACAACCAAAATCTCACCCATGGGATGATGACCCGGGAGTCCCTGTGGATGAAATAAGGTGTTAGGAACCCAAAATAAGAGGAAAATAGATTTAATACCTCAATTCCCATAGAAAATGCCAAAATGATGATGCGAGAAATGATACTTAGATAATTCCCAACCATCATATCAAGTATAAAAGTGTAAATAAAGCAAGTAAGAGGAGAAATACACAATATACAGAGTGGTTCGCTATAAAAATGAGCTTACGTCCACTTTGTTACCCTATGCTCATTATTTATGTTCAATAATACAAGATTGTGGTTCCATTGGAGGCATACAAGAAGTAAAGAGAGTTGAATACATGAGGAATATAGTTCTGTACACGACGAGATGTAGCCTGGAGAGCAAGTCTGTAGGTAGCCATATTGTAGTGGCGAAGGTGGGCTGGAACATTCTAGAGACAAAGTGTGTAAAGATTTTAACAAGGCTTTACTTCCTGAGATCGTCCCCCTAATAGCGAGGTGAGCACTTTTATTTATAAAAGTCAACAGGTGGTGTCACATGCTCGGGGCACGTGACATGGGTATTTGTGAGTTGGGAATCGTTTTAGAATTAGGACAATTGGAAGATTTGGCTAAATCTGCGACAAGGTGTGCAGTACAGGAGAGGTCCGTGGCCGCGACCTATTAAGGACACAACCATAGCTCTGATATGGCTATGGTCTAAGTGTTCTGCAACCTGTCTGAGTCCTAGGTGAAGCACACTATATAGTTGACTCACTTGTGCCTGCACTATATAGGAGCCTCAACTAGTTTAGAAAGATAGATAAAATTGAGTCCCTCCTTCACTACACCGTTGTCTCTTCAAGCACATCATCTTCATCAGCAAAGATTAAAGTCAATCAGGTTGAAAACCAACACACTCAACACATAGGTTTGCATATTTCATCTCATATTTTATTGGTGTGTGTTGAATTATATTACAATGAATTTTTTACAATTTTTAAGAATTTTAAAACAATTAAAATCTATTTTTAAAATAATTAAAATTGGGTTTTAAATTGTTTGGGGTTAAAATTCATATTTAATAAGTTCCTAAAAAATGGCTTGGGTAGGAACCGAAAGCATTATAAAATATGGAGGTTAAAAGTTATATTTTTAAAACTCCAAAAACATGCATTTTCAAACTGATCGTAGCTCTACACGTTTGTGCACTGGATTGGTTCAATGTGTGTTTATTTCCTCTCACATTCCAGCACATTTATTTTGACCCTTAGATTATAAGTTATCAATGATTTTCATGTTATCTTGAGCGATCTAAATGCATTTTAATTAAGCCAATCAGAGTGGAGTATTGTGCGATCGTTTAACCATTATATTTGAATTCTAAACATTGGTTTAATCTTGGTCGTCCATTTGTCTTCGACCTTCCAGACCCTTCTAACCCAAGTATAAATAGAGGACTTTGAGTCCCCATTTGAAAACTTTTGGCATTTTGTCAATTGAGAGAAAAAAAGAGAGAAGAGAGAAAATAAAAAGAGAGAGAAAAAATAAAATCATTCAAAAACTATGTGAAATTTTTCTATAAAAATTATTTGAGAGTTAGGGGATCTGTATTTCCTTCTAGTTTCAATCTCTCTCTCAACAATGTCACAGTTTAAGATCTCGTTTCATTTTAGTAACTTGAAGATGTAAAATAGTGATATATTCACGCTTAGATTTTTTGGTTGTCTTGATTTATTAAGTTGAGAAATCATTATCTCTTGGTTGGATATTGTTTGTAAACTGTTTTAAAATCATTTTTATCCGACATCTATCTTTTTTACAAACCTGAAATCAAAACATGCATGTTTCAGATCTGAGAAGATTTTGCACTTTAAAAAATTGTGTTTATAAATAAGTTGGAAGGATCTAAGTTTTAAAGATTTTAAGTCATTCAGATCTTAAAATGTTTGTTCGAAAAAGAAAAAGTTTGATTTCAAAAGTGTAAAAAGGATCTCATATCAACATTTGTTGTAATTCATAGTATCCGTTTGTAATTAATTGTGTGCTAGTAAATGCATGACATTTTACTCACTACACTGTCACCCACAAACACTAAAGTGTGTTGTTGGTTGAGAGATTTTGACTATTGAGTCGACCTTGCGTAAAACAGAGAAAGGGAGCAAAGCAAGGAACAAATAAAGGACAAATTCAGAGCCTTAAAGAAGTCAAAAAGAATACCGTGAAGGATTATGTATATTTCTGGACTTAGAATAAGATTAAATTTATGGTTTTTTGTATGGTTGTAACCTTAACTGTTTATAATGGATTTGGATTTCCCCAATTGAGTGGGGGTTTTACCACGTAAAAAACTATTTTCTCTTGGGTGTGTGCTATTTAATTCTTCATTACTACATTCTGCAACTGCAAACTTAGACTTAGGTTTATTCTAAAACCTATTTACAAGCGACTTAAATAATTTATTCAAATAAACTGTTTTAACACATCTTGTGTTCTTGTTAAGATTTTTATAATAATTTCTTCAAAAAGTATTTTCAATAGTCATTAAACCTTTTTAACCTTTGTTAAAATAACATAGTGAGTTTTTTCACTAGGCATCGACCTCAATGAAAACGTTCCGCTGTCATGGTCCAGTATTAGGCATATCAACAGCTTTTGGGGCAGGGTTTTATCCACAGGAGTAGGTCACCTTGGGGTGCCCTAGTTCTATTTGTGAAGAATAAGGATGGGTCGTTGAGATTATGTATCGACTACTAGAAATTTAACAAAGTCATGATCCAGAATAAGTATCCGTTGCGGTGCATCAATGACTTGTTCGATCAGTTGAGAGGAGAAACCTACTTCTCTATGATTGATTTGAGATCAGGGTACCGCTAGTTACGTATTAGGGAGAAAGATGTCCTTAAGACCGTGTTCTTGAAGAGATACGAGCCTTATGAGTTAAGGATTATGCCGTTTGGGATAACCAATGTAGTGATAGTTTTCATGAATCTCATGAACATGGTATTTAGGGATTTATTAGATCAGTTTGTTATTGTGTTCATAGATGACATCTTGGTTCATTCTCGGACAGAGGGCAAGCATAAAACATTTACGTATGGTTCTTCCGACTTTTTGGGACCACTAGTTGTATGCCAAGTTTGAGAAGTGTGAATTTTGGTTATGGGAGGTGCATTTCTTAGGTCACATAGTCTTTGAGAGGGGTATTTTTATGGATTAGAGTAAGGGATCAGCGGTGAGGAAGTGGGTCCAGCCCATGACACCGACGGAGGTGCGTAGTTTTTTGGAGTTAGCAGGTTACTACTACCGATTTATTAGAGGATTTTTGAAGATTACGAATCCCTTAACGAATTTGACTCATAAATAAGTACCTTTTGCTTGGGATGACACCCCTATCAGTTAGCTTACGATAATATAAAGGACAAGTTGACTTCAACACCAGTACTCTCATTGCCTAGGGGAGGAGTGGAGTATCTTTTTTCCCCGATGCATCCTTACAGGGACTTGGGAGAGTTCTACAGTAGGAGGAATGGGCTATAGCTTATGCATCTCTCAAGGTTAAGACCCATGAAAAGAACTATCCCATGTATGATTTTGAGTTATCAACAATTATTTTTGCCTTGAGGATTTAGAGGCACTATCTAATTGGGGAGAAGTTTCGATTATTCACGAACCACAAGTCACTGCGATATCCTTTCACACTCAAGGAGCTGAATATGAGGCAGTGTAGGTGGATTGCGTTCACAAAAGATTATCAATTTGACATCTAGTACCATCCGAGCAAGGATAATATAGTGGTAGATGAACTAAGCCATAGCGATGTGGAATGCGAAGTGGGTTGAACTTTGTCAGGAGGATGAGGTAGTTCAGGCCAATATAATAGTGATGATCGTCAGACCCGAGATGAGGGTTGTGAAAGCACAAGCAGGATTCAATAATTATTAGAGGGTGGAGCAAAGTCTTACTCAGTCAGTTTTGAGGGTGGCTTATGCTTCAACGGGAGGTTGATTATCCTAGACGATGAGGACCTACGACACACAATTATGGAGGAGGAGCAGGGGTTATGATTGGCGATAAGATGTACCAGGATATAAGGAGGTAGTATTGGTGGTATGATATGAAGTAAGACATAGTAGAGTTTGTCTCCAAGTGCACCACTTGTCAGATGGTGAATGTTGATTATTAGAGACCAACCGAGGTTTTGCATTAATTGGAGATTCTGCTATGAAAATAGGAGAATATTCTGATGGACTTCATCACAAGGTTACCGATGTTACAGAGGGGTCACGATTCCATCCGAGTCATTGTGGAATGATTGACTAAGGTAACTCATTTATTTCTAGTTCGGGTGGATTATATGGTGTGGAAGTATGCACATCTTTTCATAGAAGAGATAGTGAGACTGCACAAGGTGCTACTCAACATTATTTCAAATCGGGATAAAATCTGTATGTCCCATTTCTGGCAGAGTTTTCAGGAGGTGATGAGGACGGAGTTGCGTTTAAGCATGACGTATCACCCGTAGACCAATGTCAAGATGAAGAGGGTGAATCATATGTTAGAGGATGTGTATTTTGGACTTAGGGTAGCTAGGAGCAGTATTTTCCATTGGTAGAGTTTTCTTATAACAACTCATACTAGTTTACTCTTATCATGGCACTATATGAGGCCTTGTACGGGAGACCTTATCGTTCCCCCACTTATTTGTTAGAGGTGGGGGACAACAATCTTCTCAGGCCAGACTTGGTTCAGGAGATGTCGACAAATATTGAGTTTATCAAGAGTCGCATTTGGGTAGTTCAGGACTTTAAGAAGAGTTACGCCTACGCGAACCATGGATTTTTGGAGTTTGACATGCATGATTAGGTGTTGCTGCAGGTATCTCCCATGAAAAGAGTGATAGGATTCAGGAAGAAGGAGATGTAGGCGCTTAGGTATGTGGAGCCTTTTCCCATTATTGAGAGAGTATGTTCGGTTACGTATAAGCTCGCCTTAAAATAGCACTTGCAGAGGATTCACGACATGTTCTATGTGTTGTCATTGAGAAGGTATCTCGGGGATGACGTAGCTTACCAAGATATAACATTGGAGGAGATACACTTACAATCGAATATTTCTTACGAGGAGATACCTATTTCCATTTTGGGACGTAGCTAGCATAAGCTTAGATCAAAGGTGGTGTCGTTAGTGCATGTAGAGTAGGGACACCACAATGTTACCTATTTGATGTGGGAGCGTGAGGATGACATGCGAGAAAAGTATCCAGAGATTTTCATGGACAAAATTCCGTTATTGTTGGATAATTGTCATACTCCATACTTTTATGATTATTTGATTTCTGTGTGCATTTAATTATTAACTTAACTAGGTAAAAATCCGCGCACTATTCTCATCATCGTTTTGTAAAAAACATACCTATACAATTGAAAAACATGATTATCGCATGGCTCTCAATTTTTCAAATTATGCTTCACGTTCCCTTGTCTTAGCTCTTTGTTTTTTTAAGAGTCCTACAAATGTGTGCAAATAGGATGACACGTGGACACTATAATAACAAAAGACAATTAAATGTTGTAAAGTATCATTATTAGCCGCGTGCAATGCGCGTCGACGCTTTATATTTTTTTTTAATAATAGAGTGTATATGATATTATATTATTCAAAGGAAAAGAATAAATTTTATAAAAGTAGTAAATACTTAATCATACACAACGTCAAATAAAAAAAATGTAACATGCATTTAATTTTCTATTGATAAAAAACAAATTTTCCAGTTTTAGGTTAAATAATTATACAAAGTGCAATCTATGGTAAATCTTAAATAGAGATACGTGAAAAGAATAGGAAAAAAGAGGGAAACATTATAGCATGTAATTTATCAATAACTATAGGAAAAATACCCAAAATTTTCTACATCCAAAATTTTCATCCACTTTCTCAGAAAAAAAAATTCATAATATATGCACTCATGAGTCTTGTGTTGCAATTTGCAATAAAAGTGTAACACCCCGCCTAATTAAATACCGGGTGGACAATCCCATACCAAATTAAAACAGAATATATAGTTGGCTCATTCTTAGCATCACTGTCGAAAATATTTACAACTCACCCAATACTCAATTAAGCTGGTGTTAAAAACTTTTCAAATTTAATTTAACAAAATCCATTTCCAGTTTAAGAATAACACAACACATTTTATTCTACAACACTGATAACCAATTTGATAACACAAAATATTTTGAATGCAATTGGAATAAACATTCCCAAATAATATTAATCCATTACAGTAATCCCAATAATATCAAATGTATTAAAATGACACGAATACAATACTATTTGACTCCGATAGAAAATGATAACTGAATCCTTTGAGCGACATGTCCTACTAAGAGAATACTGAGAATCAAATGAAGATAGGCATCTAAGAAAAACTCCATAAATCCATAGCCTGTCATAATCCGCTAAGGTTGGCATCCCTGTTGCTGGACACCTGATATAGAAGATACAATCGAAAAGAAAATATGCAAGGAAACGGGTCAGAGCCCGATTGTGAAAATGATTTTTAAAACAGCAAGTATTTAACAAGTGAAATAAATCTTTTATTATGTAGATGTTAGATCCAACTCTCACTTGCTATTCTCACCTCTCAACTAGAGTGCACACTTAACGTTTCCTATTAACCTCCTAGTTAATGGATCCTTTTTCTAGTCTCCATAATATAATTCCATTCCCATATCATAATCCCCATATGTCCCATACCATACGTCACATTATTATTCATTTACATCTCTCATCGTTTCTCATTAATATGAATCATTTCTCATTAATATGAATCAAGTTTTTCAATAAACATTCATTAACTTAATTCAATTATCTTTCTCTATTCACCGTTATCTACAATTATCACCGTAGATAGATTTAACCATAATAAATATCCATTCATTCATTTAATCCATTATATATATATATATATATATATATATATATATATATATATATATATATATATATATATATATATATATATATATATATATATAAATTCATATATAATACGACACCCCGAGTCACAGCTGCGGTGCAATGCATTACTCTGCTATCATGTCCCAATATCGCTGGTCGCCGAAAAGGGGACAAAAGGTTCGGTGAGGATACCTTGAACTATTAACAACAACACAATCATTGGAGGCGAACATAGTTCTCATACCCATGGGTCACGCACATACCTACGTAACCATAGTCAACGGACTTATCAACTCCCCGATAACTCTTTCTTAGACCTATGTTCTCGAACGACAAATCAAAGATCCCATGGATTCATCAGGATATGACTGCCCTCACGCGCAAACCTCCCACCGATAGCAAGTAAGCTAGGTATGTCATACACATAATCATTAATCAATCAAATAGGTATTATCATAAATATAGTATACTAACAACAAGGTACTCACATTAACCTTAGATTATTCCCTTACGTAGCATTATATCTCTTTAAATCCCACGTATTAAAATGTCATATCTTTACTTCATAATTCAATTATCCTCGCATCCTATAACATCTCTCCACTCCCGACGTCATTAAGGTTCATGCGCGGAGCATCTCGCAAAGAGAAATCCAAACAAGGAACCCCTCTAATACACTACTACTTAACTTTGTCGATCGAGGAGGTCCGACAACTTCAACTATGCGATCGGGATAACCTCATACCTTCTTTCAACCAAATGTGTTCTAAACTCCCATCTCTATCCAAGAGCCATACCACTACGCTCTTGTACTACACTCAGCCCTTGTGAAAATAATAATGAGCTTAAACTCAGTCCTTGATGTTTAAATTGTAACCCTAAGGCTACCCAGGTGTTATATTAAATCTCCCCTACTTGAACTATCCTTAATCCTCATACAAACAGATTAGAATCCAACACATGAATCTAGCAACCGAAATCTCTTTAACTTTAATTACCATAATTCCAATCAATTCAATCCCAATCAAATTAATTCAAATCTTAACTAGGGCTTACTGATCTTCTCTAAGTCCCATAATATCCAATTAATAATCACCGAAGATCTACAAAAGTTTTGGGATAAGAACCAACATTAAAAAGAAACAACATCATGAATTCTCATATTTTAAATACTCAGAAAAATCAGATCCAAAAATTATTCAAATCATCAATCCGACTTCAGATTTGGATTCTACACGAAAATTGAGTCAGGTATGTGTTTTGAGTTTTTCTTATATCTCATCCAAATGCACTCAAAAAGAAGATATAAACCTTCCAAATTGGCTCTTCTTATTCCACTCGTTTTTGCCTCTTTTTCCAGAAAATTATCAACATATTATCTTCAAGAACACTAAATTATTTTCAGAATTTCTTCCACAGATTGATGAATATTTATTGGATTACTAACTACCTACAACATGAGTTTAATTCCTATATATTTTTTGATTCCAAAAATCCATTAACAACTATATCCTTTCATCTTCCAAGCATGAAAATCATCTATTTTTATAACTATCCTAACATGGACAATATACGAACTTAAATTGAAAATATCAAACACTTGCCTCTAATGAAGATCTGACCCTTTGGAGTTGAATAATACCGGAGGTGATGGTGGTGGTGACCTTTGACCTTTGGTTCTCCTCCTTCCCAAGCAAACTTCTTTTTCTTTCCAAGCAACCTTCCACTCTCTCTAAGAAGATGACTTTTCAATTTTGTGTAGAAGAGATGATATGAACCTACATACACTAATCTCCAAATACTTATAATAAGACAAAACCCGAAATCACTATTTATCCCCTTGTAAAAATAACCAAAATGCCCTTTTGGGTTGTCTTTTCATTTCCAAATGATCCGAGACTCAAAATTAACATCCAAATAGACTTTTCTGACTATTTTGAACCTTCCGAACGCAACAACGCATTCGAAATGACTATAAGGTCAATAGAAAATACATTTCCTTTTTAATTTAATAAATTAGTCCCGACACGTCCCATACCGCGTCTGACTAAAAATTCAAATTACCGAATTTATATCATACCGTCATATCAATGACATCACATTCATATATTACCTAAATAACTTTAAGTAATATTTAGAATCATCCATTTTAATATCCACAATTCGGATAAAACCCAAATGAATTAATTTATAGTAAAATCCAATTAATCCATTAAGTTAAAATATAACCCATTTTAAAAGTCATAAAAATTACGGGGTATTACATACTTCCCCCCTTATAACATAATTTCGTCCCGAAATTCAGAAAAATGAACCATACTGATAAGGTCAACTGCGAGAATAAATCTCACATCGCAAGAAATCTAAGTAGTACCGCCCATACAGTACATTAACGAAAATCCCCATCGAAGTTACACTAAGTCTCACCATATAGTTCCAACTGAATCAAATTTAAATTATACCCAATCTTCCCTATGCCGTCCTCGTGACAAAGTTTGGGGAAAATGATCCTCACTTATTAAACAAATAAATCCTGAAGTCACAACTACTTACTGTTTCACAATTTTTAAAACTACTACAATCCAATCATCCAGGGCGCCCATACACCCTATCGTACAACTTTCACTATAATAGCAAAGGTTATAAACTCATATCCTAAAGACCTATCTTATTTCAACTCCCAACGGTTATTAGTTTCATGCGTGGGGTGTCTCGCAAGCGAAATCCAAACAAGGAACCCCCCCGATACACTACTACCTAAAGTAGTCGGTCATCGAAACTCCTCAGGTCTTTAGTCAATAGTTTATAACCTCTCTACAGGTTTTATTAATTCGAATAAAGTCTACTCAACTACTCTCCTATAAAAGACAAGATGCTAGCTATAGTAGTAGTACATACGCTCTCCTATACCACAAGTCAATGCATGCCGATAGTCATATCATGCTCGGACATGCCCAAAGTAAGTAATTCCGCGATAAAAATCAAACCCACGTGATGACATGAAAATATAGGTATCCTACTCCCGTCGGTGAGTCTACGTAAATAACAGTGCTATTGTCAAAGTTTAGCAACCCATTTTACCATATAATATTAATCGCTACAAAAATCAATATACGCCTTATAATTCCTTAGATAGAGAACATACCCTCATTCGTGGGTGGTGGTTGTTCAATCCCACTATTATAACTTTGTTCCGATAAGTCAAGAAAAATTTTACCCCAAATTTTCAGTTCTAGTTAAGCACACTCCACTATATGCCCAAGCCTTTGAATATATTGCCTTCGTTAGGTAACACACACAATTCCCACATTTCAATAACTTCTACTGATGTCTCTCCTCAATTTTCCATAATAGGGGTGACCTCGACTACGGTCATCATACTCGAACATACTTCATAACCTCCTAAGTACGATCTCCGCTATCCATCCAATGGCCCTCATCTGCCATAATTCTTGTACGAACTCGTCCGAACGCAAATAAGATTCACTAATATATACGAAATCTTACCAAAGAAATCAACAATCCTAAACATAGGGCTCTACATCAAAGAACGCTAAGCTGAAAACAGAGTAAGCCGTACAGACCCTAAATGACACTAGCACCTGATGCTCTGATACCACCTGTAACACCCCGCCTAATTAAATACCGGGTGGCCAGTCCCATACCAAATTAAAACAGAATATACAGTTGGCTCATTCTTAGCATCACTGTCGAAAACATTTACAACTCACCCAATACTCAATTAAGCTGGTGTTAAAAACTTTTCAAATTTAATTTAACAAAATCCATTTCCAGTTTAGGAATAACACAACACATTTTATTCTACAACACTGATAACCAATTCGATAACACAAAATAATTTGAATGCAATTAGAATAAACATTCCCAAATTATATTAATCCATTACAGTAATCCCAACAATATCAAATGTATTAAAATGACACGAATACAATAGTATTTGACTCCGATAGAAAATGATAACTGAATCCTTTGGGCGATATGCCCTACTAAGAGAATACTGAGAATCAAATGAAGATAGACGTCTAAGCAAAACTCCATAAATCCATAGCCTGTCATAATCCGCTAAGGTTGGCGTCCCTGTTGCTAGACACCTGATATAGAAGATACAATAGAAAAGAAAATATGCAAGGAAACGGGTCAGAGCCCGATTGTGAAAATAATTTTTAAAACAGCAAGTATTTAACAAGTGAAATAAATATTTTATTATGTAGATGTTAGATCCAACTCTCACTTTCTATTCTCACCTCTCAACTAGAGTGCACACTTAACGTTTCCTATTAACCTCCTAGTTAATGGTTCCTCTTTTCTAGTCTCCATATTATAATTCCATTCCCATATCATAATCCCCATATGTCCCATACCATATGTCACATTATTATTCATTTACATCTCTCATCGTTTCTCATTAACATGAATCATTTCTCATTAATATGAATTAAGTTTTTCAATAAACATTCATTAACTTAATTCGATTATCTTTCTCTATTCACCATTATCTACAATTATCACCGTAGATAGATTTAACCATAATAAATATCCATTCATTCATTTAATCCATTATATATATATATATATATAATACGGCACCCCGAGTCACAGCTGCGGTGCAATGCATTACTCTGCTATCATGTCCCAATATTGATGGTCGCCGAAAAGGGGACAAAAGGTTCGGTGAGGATACCTCGAACCATTAACAACAACACAATCATTGGAGGAGAACATAGTTCTCATACCCATGGGTCACGCACATACCTACGTACCCATAGTCAGCGGACTTATCAACTCCCCGATAAGTCTTTCATAGACCTATGTTCTCGAGAGACAAATCAAAGATCCCATGGATTCATCAGGATATGACTTCCCTCACGCGCAAACCTCCCACCAATAGTAAGTAAGCTAGGTATGTCATACACATAATCATTAATCAATCAAATAGGTATTATCATACCTGTAGTATACTAACAATAAGGTACTCACATTAACCTTAGACTATTCCCTTACGTAGCATTATATCTCTTTAAATCCCACGTATTAAAATGTCATATCTTTACTTCATAATTCAATTATCCTCGCATCCTATAACATCTCTCCACTCCCGACGTTGTTAAGGTTCATGCGCGGAGCGTCTCGCAAAGCGAAATCCAAACAAGGAACCCCTCCAATACACTACTACTTAACTTTATCGATCGAGGAGGTCCGCCAACTTCAACTATGCGATCGGGATAACCTCATACCTTCTTTCAACCAAATGTGTTCTAAACTCCCATCTCTATTCAAGAGCCATACCACTACGCTCTTGTACTACACTCAGCCCTTGCGAAATCAATAATGAGCTTAAACTCAGTCCTTGATGTTTAAATTGTAACCCTAAGGCTACCCAGGTGTTATATTAAATCTCCCCTACTTGAACTATCCTTAATCCTCATACAAACAGATTAGAATCCAACACATGAATCTAGCAACCGAAATCTCTTTAACTTTAATTATCATAATTCTAATCAATTAAATCCCAATCAAATTAATTCAAATCTTAACTAGGGCTTACTGATCTTCTCTAAGTCCCATAATATCCAATTAATAATCATCGAAGATCTACAAAAGTTTTGGGATAAGAAACAACATCATGAATTCTCATATTTTAAATACTCAGAAAAATCAGATCCAAAAATTATTCAAATCATCAATCCGACTTCAGATTTGGATTCTACATGAAAGATTGAGTCAGGTATGTGTTTTGAGTTTTTCTTAAATCTCATCCAAATGCACTCAAAAAGAAGATATAAACCTTCCAAATTGGCTCTTCTCATTCCACTCGTTTTTGCCTCTTTTTCCAAGAAAATTGTCAACATATTATCTTCAAGAACACTAAATTATTTTCAGAATTTCTTCCACAGATTGGTGAATATTTATTGGATTACTAACTACCTACAACATGAGTTTAATTCCTATATATTTTTAGATTCCAAAAATCCATTAACAACTATATCCTTTCATCTTCCAAGCATGAAAATCATCTATTTTTATAACTATCCTAACATGGAAAATATACGAACTTAAATTGCAAATATCAAACACTTGTCTCTAATGAAGATCTGACCCTTTGGAGTTGAATAACACAGGTGGTGATGGTGGTGGTGACCTTTGACCTTTGGTTCTCCTCCGTCCCAAGCAAACTTCTTTTTCTTTCCAAGCAACCTTCCACTCTCTCTAAGAAGATGACTTTTCAATTTTGTGTAGAAGAGATGATATGAACCTACATACACTAATCTCCAAATACTTATAATAAGACAAAACCCGAAATCACTATTCATCCCCTTGTAAAAATAACCAAAATGCCCTTTTGGGTTGTCTTTTCATTTCCAAATGACCCGAGACTCAAAATTAACATCCAAATAGACTTTTCTGACTATTTCGAACCTTCCGGACGCAACGACGCAGTCGAAATGACTATAAGGTCAATAGAAAATACATTTCCTTTTTAATTTAATAAATTAGTCCCGACACGTCCCATACCGCGTCTGACTAAAAATTCAAATTACCGAATTTATATCATACCGTCATATCAATGACATCACATTCATATATTACCTAAATATCTTTAAGTAATATTCAGAATCATCCATTTTAATATCCACAATTCGGATAAAACCCAAATGAATTAATTTATAGTAAAATCCAATTAATCCATTAAGTTAAAATATAACCCATTTTAAAAGTCATAAAAATTACGGGGTATTACAAAAAGTGCATTTAAAAAACAAACACATACAAAACATGAATACGTATTTACGTCCACAATCAACAAACTTATGAATTGCGTACCAAAGTTCTCTAAAACTATGAGTAGGATAATATTGATCATATTCTCATAATATCCCAAGTATTGAAAAAATCAAATCGGTGCCAAATCTCCCTAAAAAATTTCACTCTCCACTGCAAAAGTATTAACTCGATTTGATTACAACATAAAACAAATTATTGAACTGAAGAGAGTCTAAGGTAATTACTTATCATAAGGAGGATTTAATTAAACTCTGTATGTGTATATATATATATATATATATAACAAAAGACATTTTCAAACATAGACTTTGCTAACTTAATTATATTCAACAAAAAGTAACTATCACTGAAGAACCAGAAGCTTACGATTGTAAATTTAGAAGGCTAGAATTCCTACTCACCAAACACATCATCTGATTTTATTCTGTCCTCCCCGTAAAAACCACATCGCTTGCAATTTTTATTTTGGAATTCTATTAGAGGCTGAAAAACATTGAGAGCCATTCAAATTCTTGTACAAAGAAACTTTTTATACTTAAAAACTAAAAGGTAATAGATCATCCAGTTTTTCTATAATGATCAAACTATTGAACAATCATACAAGAGTAAGGAGTTTGCACGTAATGAAACTATGCAAGATCTATCAATTAGAAACACTTGCGCCCATCTATCATATTTAATTAATTGTTTTCCCTGAAGTAACATAGGAGAAATTGTTTCTCTTATCAGGGCAAGATCCGACCAAAGTTCTTTTATGTTAATTCTCACCTGAAATATTCATTCTCTATTGCAAAAGTATCAAACTGAGTTGATGACATGAGAGAAAATTGTTCAACTAAATGGGGATGCATGCTATCATAAAAAATATAGCCTACTTGAAATATGCACAAAATTGCAATAAAATTAATCATTAATTAGCAAAGCATGTTTACGAAATCAGAATCAAATATAAAAATAATTCGCAATTTGACCTTAAATTAAAATGGAAGTTCAAAAATAACTAATCAAATCACAAAATTGAGGCACACAAATTGGTGGCTACTTTGAAAACCCTTATATAGAAAGTATATGAAGAAAAAACAAACCAGGTATAGAAATCATTGTAAGGGAAAATCTTAGGGGTTGTGCTAACCAAAAACAAATTTTCCACCTACCATGGCTATTCCACGTAGGCGTGGGTTGGTGGCTGGTTATGGAGGAAAATATGACATGGTTTTATAAGAGGAAAAATAAAGAGAAATATAGATAGGGAGATGGATAGGTGGACGGTACACTTCTTGCGAACAAAAAATATTAATTGATGGCTTTAGAGGGGAATCGTGGGGTTTATAAATCTTGAAAATACATGAAGAGACTTTGCCATTAATGGCTTGGAGGGAGACAATAGGGGATCAATTTCTCTGAATAAGTTGAAGAGTAAAATGTCATTTTCAAGTAGTAGTGGAAAAACTATGGGTTGGGCCATATATGTGCTGGCTAAATATGGGCTGGGTCAAACCATTTTTTTCTATGCATGTAAGTATTTCAATTCCAAGTAAATGTAAAAGAAACATATTTTACTCATAACTTTTAAAAATGAACTCAATATTTGACTCATATATTTTGTTAATGGGCTCCATATTTGACTCAAAACTTTAAAATATGGGCCCCACATTTGACTCATAGTTTTTAAATATGGGTCCCATACTTAAATGTATGTGTTAATATAGGTTGATTTATTATTTGGGACCCATTTCCCCACTCCTATTATCAAGCATTTGCTTTGACACTCATTCTAGTTTCTAAGGATGTTATTTAATTCAATGGATGTACACGTGTAAACTCGTAGAATTGAGGAGATTTAATTGCTCGTATGACAACCCGCACAATGCGCAGGTGGTAGTAATTAAAAAGAATGGATTTGATATAATTATACATTTTAAATATTTAAATGATGATATATAATAAATATCAAATATTTTGGAGAAAATATTACAAAATATGGTATGTCCTTTTTAAAGACATTTTATATTGGAACATTAAAACAAAAAATAACATTTAAAAATTAACATTCTTCACTTAAAAGGTCAAATGTTCATCAAGGTTTAAAAAACAGAATTTGTAAGCTCAAACAAACAAAACATCCAACACAAAATAGGCACGGACATTAAACAATAATTGGATGCTAAATGAGATATTAACAAACATGTACAATTTGAGTTTTCTTTGTTGTGGTATGATTTCTGATGCTTTGTCTCACATTTTTTCCATGCATATCTATAAACACACACATAAACGCACACATAATTTTTATTGATTACATGTTTTGGTAGTTGATAAGCGTCTAATTTTAGGTCCAATATTTTGGATAACATTACTCTATCAGCTCTTAATCTAAATTGTATGTTTAGAGACTCAAACTACCTAGCCAACTACGTGTTTATCATTTTGCCAAAACCAAAACATCCATCCATGAATTCCACTGTTTTATTCAAAACCAGCCAGACTAATTGGTTTATTTATTTTTTGGAGTTAGTCAAGTCCCATTATAACAAATTTATTAAAATTTATCAACTTGTGTGGACAAATAAAATAATTTTTTTTATTTATCCAAATATTAAGCTACTATTAGAAATTATAATCTAAATTCACCTCAATATCAAAATTAAAAAAAAGACTCTATAAGTATCCAACTTCTTAACCAAATAGAAAATAAAAAGTGCTGAAAATATCAAAAACATAGAAACGACTTTTCCCTTAACATGGTTTGTTTTTAAACTTAAAATTAAAAAGAAACCCAAAATCGTAAACAGATAGAAATGACTTTTCCTTACCTCTCACACTAAACAATAGTTTTATCAGTGTGTGCATCTGTGCGAGAAAGGCAACAAAAAAGAAATATCTTCAATATACGCATCATCACCATGAGGAAACATAGTACCACCACCAGGGAATTTGAACTGGCCCCTCTCATATTGCACCTAATTCTGAACTGCTTCTCGACTGCTAAATATTTTGCAAGGGTGGCCCAGAATCAGAGATGGCCCCCATACGCTCACATGTTGTAGGGCCATAACTGTCTCTCAGGGGTAGCGTTAGGGTTTTTCCCAATGAGTTACCTGAAAATGTACGAAGGTCCTCTCAGATGGGTGCATTGCTTTCGGTGGTCGGGACACCAATACCTTCCCAATTAAACCTCTATAAACGCATTTCCCCCCGATAGAAACCCATTGAAAATGACCAACTCCCTCCTTTAATTTCAAAAAAATCAGAACATAAATATGCCCCTACCATATATCACCACATCAGGAACTTTCGTATCTCAAACTAAACCATACGGAGATGACCCACTTTCTCACTCTAAACTTCCTGCTCACAAATACCTTTCTATGTTGAATTGTTCAAGTGTCCTCTTCATATCTACAGTGAGAATCTCCATTTCTTTTTAGGGTGGGTTTTGAGGGGATAATGAGGTGAGAATACAAACAGAGGGGGATACGAAATGGGTTAAGGGTAGATAAAGAAGCAAAATTCTCTTGAGTTACATAGGAAAGAGGAAACATGGTATTTTTAATGCCCACTCTTTGAAAACTTATTTTGGTGCATCCGACATGGATAGTCTGATTGACCGGAACTCTTAAATACTTGTAAGGCATTTATAGTAGTATAAATATTGGGGAAATTAAATTGGGTTTTGTGATAACCTGCATATTCTAATACCGGGTGGCCAGTACTTTACTAAAATAAAATAGGAATCTCAGTATGGTTCATTCTCAGCATCAATGTTTCAATCATAATATAATATAAATAATATGAATAAAACCATACAATTAAAAGTAAACGAATAATCCTCATGCATCAACCGCATAACCATCGGTCACCACATAAAACATCCACAGTATTTGAATAAATAAACTGACTAGTGAAATATAAATGTCTGATAGCAATATAAAAGCCTATCCATCTATGGGCAGCACGCCCAAAATTGAAAATGAAATGACTCATCCTATCTAGATTAAATAAATTGAGGCGTCTAAACAAAGGTGTAACATCCACAACTATTACACGACAAGAATGAAACTATCCATACTATCCCAGCTTCTGCTACTGCTGCACACCTCGGGTGTAAAAAGTAAAAATGAGGAAAGACAAAAGCCTACGAGTCATTGTCTAAAGAGTAGAAACTATTTTTCAAGTATATAATTGTTTTAAATTGATTAAAATGATAGTGTATTGCCTTCAAGATTAACCAGTCGCACTCATATGAGATAAAACCTCACTTCTCAACTACAGTGAAAACTTAATGTGTTCTTTTTAATATCCTAATTAAACTAACCGGTGTACTAGGACATATAATCATTATTTAATCCCAATCATGCTAATACTCTTTATTAGCTATAAGTATAAATACTTTTTCTAGGTACTCGTTTATAAACAATATTGCAGTGACACACTTGCTCTAAATAATTCTCGTTGTAAAGTTAACATAGCTACACTCCTCCTATAATAGATATATAAACTATATTGTATAAACATACATATATATCTTTCGCTATATATGTATATCTGTATCCCCAGGCTTGGACCTCGTGTGCTATCCGGCTCCAGGCATCATGCCTCACACTGAGCCACTACATCGGAATATCGCCATCAATCCTAAATGAATACACATATAATGGAGGCGGTCATAGACATACATCCTTGGATCGCAACCATAACACATCGCACCTAACCGAACTCGAAACCAACACCTATCCTCACACACAGATAGTGGCCAGGCAATAGTACTATGACTAGGGGAATCAACCAAACACATGTTGTTCAATGCTAGGGTGGGCTTCCCACTACACATGACCTCCTATGATAGCACTCCCAAGTAGGTACACTTAAATAAAATAAGTAACATGCACACATGCATAAATTTAACATCACTCTAATATGCATATATATATATATAGTAAGCACCATACTCATACGCATGTCCCATCATGTACAATTCACCCAATCCCAAAGTTTGACCCAACTTCCCGATTAGTTATTTAACTAGTCCCTGACCTGAGCACCCAAGTTAATTATTAAATTTCCAACTAATAAATAGAGACATAAGACTATTTATAGTTAAATATCCGCTCAGTTGGATAATCTCCCACATACTCGCTTGTGTTCATAAAATCCCCGAAACTTTTCCAAGATCCCAGCTTGACCCAAAACCACGAGTCGTTTGAACGAAAGCTAAAATGATATCTCGTTTGAACGAGACTATAGAAACCCAGACCTGAAGTGTTTTTCCTAGGCGTGATTCATCTCCAAAAATCCATTATCATTTCTATAATTCTTCCTGTAAGGAAACAAATTTCCAATTGAGTCCTTTGTTATTTTGGCTCAATTCCGGACAAAAGAATTTGAGTCATAGGATAGAGTTCATGTGTATCTATCCAAGCCTATGACGTGTTTATTAAAGATGCAGCGATCAGTTTTGATAAGCTTCATCATTGTCGAGTTTCTAGTGCCTCGTTTCTACGTCATCAACTTGAAGATTCCAAGGTCTCCAAAGGTATGAATGCATTTAATAAATATAGGAGACTTGGACATTATTTTTATGGGTGTATTTATTGGTCAAATGACTTTAATTTTCAATAAATGTTTTTAGAACTTTGTAGAAAAGTTCTTGGGCTTAAAATGAACTTTGGCCTTTCTGACAATTCGTTCAAAATTATCGTTCAAACGAGTCTTCCAACGAGTTTTCCCATTTTGGCTACTGTAATATCGTTAGATGTTCATTCGAACGAGACTTCGTTCGAAAAAAAATCTCGTTCGAACGAGATTTCTGGGCGGGAACAGTTTTGACAGTTTTATCCCATTTTCCCACTCTTTTATCCAACTTCCTTTTGGCAGTTTAAAAGATACTCGGGACACATTTTTCAATAGACTTTGGTAGCTTCCTTGAGAACACTTTTGAGAGAATATACACCAGCCAAAGTTCCATGTTTTTTATGTGTTGAATTTCAAAGAAATATTTTCAACAAACACATGAGTTTACACCCATAGTTTGTTTGTCCAAGTACCTCATATATATAATATTTTCTTGGAGTTGTTTGGCACCATTGGTTCATCTCTACCATAAAAAGGAGAAGTTTGGGTTTACTCCTACATCCCATAAAGAAGAAGACATTTTATTTACGCTGCAGTTTTCCCACTCGAAGAAAAGCTTCGCGTGTGGGTGACGCTGTCCAAGAGTCCCATCTGAGGAGTCCGAGACTATGGAGGAGTCCATGGTTATCTACTAGGCAGAGGTGGTTACAAGAAGGCTAGTCAAGTCTTGGACGGAGTCAAGTTGTTAGTGTAAGTCTGTAATTTGTAATTTCGTACTTATTGGATTTGTTAGGCCAGGGTTGCCCGAGGTTTTTCCAGTTTTCGATTTTCCTCGACATGTAGTGTGATTAGTTTATTTTATCTTGCAAAACATGTAGATGCATGCTTAGGTAATTTAAGATAAAATTTGGCTTAATTATCACACGTATCTATTTTGGTGCTAAACTTAATTAGGTGAAATTTAACTTAATTTAATCAAGTCATATATTTAATTTGATAGTTTGGTTTGGCCTAATTTGCAAAATTGAATTAATTATTGTTAAGCAAATTTCTAGGACTTGGGTTGAATTAGTTTGGTTTAAGTGAAAAGTACATTTGTTGTTTAATTTTTTCACTTTATGTTTAGTTTAATTTTAATTTGAAAATAAATTAAAATTTGTCATTTGTGTGTGTTGTGTTGAACCATCTTCATTCTGCACTTAAAAAAGGAAATTATATTTAATTTTAAAAGAATATTTAAAATTGGGGGTTCTTGCACTTTTCACTTCATACCAAAATTTCAAGAACCATAACCCAACTATAGATATGAAAACACGATTGCATATTTCTCTATACAATCCTCACATAGTAACACCCATGAATTCAAGATTCAAGATAATTTATCAAGTTGATTTTTAAAGATTTGATCTTCTTTTCTAAGTTCTACATCTTCTTCCTTTAAATCCCAGAATTTTATTTCTAATTAAAAATGTAATCAATCTCAATAAATCATCTGATTAAGATCCTTAATTCTTTTTCATTTAAGTTTCAACATCATTTAATCAAGTTTCAATCTTACATGCTCTAGAGCTCCAATTTCTATTTTAAACGAAGAAAGTAATTAACTAGAATAAAATTGTGATATAAAGTAAGTAACTACTTGCCTTGATGGATTAGAATCCGAATTTCTCTACTTGTTTGATGATGGGTTAAGTCTTATTTCTTCCCCACTCTAAGTTTCCACTTCTTTCTTCTTCTTTTTTCTCTTCTTTAGGTCTCTCTCTCAGTTTCTTGGATAAAATATGAAAGGTGGGCTGTCATCCATCTTCCCAACCTCTTAAGTATCCCCTTAATTAACCTAATCCCATTTTCTTCTTAGCCCTAAGTTACGGGACCCATTATGTTTAAAAAGCCCCTAAAATCCAAACCAAATAGTCGGGTACCTATTCTGGACTATTTCTACCCTTCTCGGATCACCTATGCACTTGATAAGGTAATTAGAGTCACCCAACTCCAGATATGCTAACGTCTCATTAATCGGGCCTGACACGTGTCTACTCTATGCATCGCCCATCAATTATACAGATCAATCGATATAATGTTTTATCGACGTATAACAATAAACCATCGCTATCACTCATACACGACATATAATACATCACATAACTATTTATTTATCATTCACAAGTAAATGACAATTAATAATAAATATTAATCCCTTATCTCTCTAATTAATATTTACTAAAATCATTATATATTTCCCCAATTAAATTAATAATATATAGCACCTTGAAATTAATTAATAATAAAAGTACAGGGTATTACATTCTTCCCCCCTAACAAAGGAATTTTATCTTCAAATTCAAACGTACCTACCATAAAGAGCTTCAAATACTTTTCTCGTATGTCATTCTCCCGCTTTCACGTCGACTTGACAACATTGTGGTGTTCCCACTTTACACGCACTAACGGTACCACCTTTGATCGAAGATTATGTTTTCTATGGTCCAAAATGGCAACAAATCTTTCCTAATATGAGATATCTGGCTGCAAGTCGATCTCCTCCAACAGTATGTGCTATTAAGCCACATTTCCCTTAAGTTACCTCTTCAACGACGACACAAGGAACACATCGTGAAGCCGCCGCAAATGCTCTGGAAAAGTGACCTATACACAACCGATCCAATCCTCTCGATAATGGGAAAAGTCCTCACATAGTTCCATGCCAACTTCCCCTTCTTCACGAACTGCATCACTCTATTAATGGGAGATACCCGTAACAACACTTGATTACCCACATCAAATTCTATAAATATCTGATTCTCATCGGCATAACTCTTCTGCCTATCCTGAGGTATCTGAATGTGACTCTCGATCAACATGATCTTCACTAACTCTCTTAAATAAAATTCGGCCTAAAAATCTGGTTGTCCCCCACCTCTAACTAACAAGAGGGAAAAAACAAGGTCTTTCAAACAAAGCCTCTAATGGGGCCATGCCAATAGTGAACTATCATGAGTTAATATACGCAAACTCTACCAAAGGCAAATACTACTCCCAATTACCTTTAAAGTCCAGAATACACATCCTCAACATATCTTTTGATATCTGATTCACCCTCTCCGTCTGCCCATAGGTTTGAGGGTGATAAGACATGCTCAAACGCAACTCTATTCCCATTGCCTCCTAAAAACTCTGCCGAAAGTGGGACACAAAGATCTTATCCCGATCTGAAACAATGTCGAGAGGCACCCCATGCAATCTCACAATCTCAGCTATGAACAACTGTTCATACTGCCTCGTCGTATAATCCTCATGACCTAACAAAAAATGGGCTACCTTGATCAACTGGTCCATAATGACCTAGATGGAATTGTGACCCCGCTGCGATGTTGTTAACCTTGTGATAAATTCCATCAAAATACTCTCTAACTTACACACCAAAATCTCAAACGACTGTAGAACCTCGACTAGTCTCTGATGATTAACCTTCACCATCTGACAAGTGGTGCACTTAGAGACAAACTATGCTCTGTCCCACTTTATTCTGACCCACCAATATTGTTACCTCATATCCTAGTACATCTTATCCCCTTTAGGATGTACCAAAAATCTTGACCTATGCGCGTTCTACATAACTACGAGCCATAGGTCCTCATTATCTGGAACAAACAACCTCCCATTAAAGTATAAGCCACCCTCAAAACTGATTAAGTAGGAATCCACTCTTCCTACCAATAACTGCTGAATTCTCAAGATGAATCCCCTGCATGTTCCTTTTTAACTCTCAAGATGATCTCGGGTGTAACGATCATCACTACTAAATAAGACCGAACTACCTCATCTACCAACGAAGCTCAGTCCACGTCACCTTCCACACTGAGGTTAAATTCCCTTATATTATATGACTCAACTCACGTTAGCCTTCCCCTCTTTTATGAACTCAATCCACCTACACTACCTTATATTAATCTCCTTTTGTGTGAAAAGATACTGAAGTGACTTGTGGTATAGAACAATCGAAATTTCTCCCCTAGAAGATAGTGCCTCCCAATCCTCATGGAAAATAAAACCACTACTAAATCCAAGTCGTGAGTGGGAAAGTTCTTCTCATAGGTCTTAAGCTTCCTATATGCATAAGATATGTCCCACTCCTCTTACTATAAAACTCCTCCAAGTCCCTGACGGATGTATCGATAAAAACAAAGTATTCCACTCTTCCTCTAGGCAATGCGATATTGGCGCTGAAGTCAAATTGTCATTTATCTCATCGAAATCTAACTAACTGTGGTCATCCCAAACAAAAGGCACTTCCTTATGAGTCAAATTCATCAAGGGACCTGCAATCTTTAAAAATCCTCTGATAAATCGGCAGTAGTACCCTGCTAACCCCAGAAAACTGCACACCTATGTCGGTGTCGTGGGTTGGCCCCACTCCCTTACCACAGACACCTTACTCGGATTCATGGAAATCCCTCTCTTTGAGATAATGTGACCCAAGAACTACACCTCCCATAACCAGAATCCATATTACTCGAACTTGGCATATGATTGGTGGTGCCATAAAGTCTGATGAATCATGCATAAGTGCTCTGCGTGCTCACCCTCTATCCGAGAATAAATCAAGGTATAAATTATGAATATAATGACAAAATGATCGAATAAGTGTCTAAACACCCTATTCACGAGATCTGTGAAAATTTTCAGCACATTAGTTAGCTCGAATGACATAACATTGAAATTATATGACCCGTATCTCGTAAAAAATGCGGTCTTATGGACATCCTCTTCCCTGATACGTAACTGATGGTACCCTGAACTCAAATCAATCTTATAGAAGCAAGCTGATCCTCTTAGCTGATTGAACAAGTCATCTATATGCGATAACGAATACTTGTTCCGGATCGTGACCTTGTTCAACTTCCAGTAATCGATACACATCGTAACGACCCATCCTTCTTCTTCACAAACAAAACTGGGGCATTCAAGGGAAACTCACACCTATGAATAAAACCCAGTCCAAATAATTTCTGAATTTGATCCCTCAACTCCCTCATTTATAAAGGAGACATACGATATGACGCTCGCACTATAGGCCTAGTCCTCGACACTAAGTCGATCATAAACTCAATCTCTCAACTCGACGGTAATCCTAGTTTCTCCTGTAACACATCAGAATAATCCCTAACAATAGGGAGTTAATCTAATAAGAATATTATACCTCAGGAGTTTCCTCCACAATATAATATAAATGCGTGCTCAACGACCCTCCCTTCAGATGAGGCATCGCTATAAGAAACATCTCCTACCTTAGTATAGCGATCACAATAGTCCTACTGTAATAGTTCACCATTAATCTATACATCACTAACCAGTCCATACCCAAAATAACATTATACTCATCCAATCTAAGATGAGCAAATCTGCTACTAAACACAACCTCCCCATGTCCACACCCTCCCCCCTGCAGATGGAATGAATAAGAGTCCCACCACCTAAGGGTGAATCTACAATCATAATAATATCCGTGGCTAAATCCACTAAACCTTTCGCACATGAAAACCTAGTGTTGACAAATGAGTGTGATGCTCACGTGTCACCATGTGCCCATGGATAGGAAACCTACCCTCAATCGCTGGCAGCACTAGCGATAAAATCGCTCCTTGAAGGTGATACACATGCCCAAAATACCCCTTCCCCTAAACCCAAAAAGTTCAATGAGCTTCAGAGTCATGCTAAAAAGTTAACTCGATTGAATTCAAAGTTTGCAAAAAGAATAAAACTTCTTGAAAAAGAAAATTTATGTTTTAAAACTAAAATTGAATTTTGTGAACTGTTAAAACTCAAAGATATATCCTTTGTGAGAAAGTCATGGATATGAACTGTGATTATAGAAATTTTGAAGTGTCTAAGAAAGAGCATGATGATAGAGTTCGGGTTTTAGAGAATAAATTAAAGGACTCTAAGAAGTTTGAAACTAGGTAAAAGAACGTGTCGGATGTGATAATGATAAATTGATTAAAGATTTGAGGGCACATGAAAAGACTCTTAGGGATAAGTTCACTTACATTTAGGGGGAGAGATAACCTTCTCGAAATTATTGATAATTTGAAGAAGTACCTAATTTTTGGAGAGTCTAAATATTTTCTTGCTTGGAGAGTTTTGAAGTTAGAAGATGATTTAAGATACTCAAGTGGTGTTACTGATTTTGATAATCCAAATACTTCTGCTACTAAAGATAAGATCAGCATTTGTTTTAGAGTATCGACCTATACCGATGATAATAGACAAGGTCAACCCATAGGTAACATTCATCATATTTAGACATGTTCACATTATGGTAGGAAAGGTCACCTAAGGGAATTTTATTACAATCTCGTGTCACTATGGTTCCCATATCCCGAGGCATTAAGTATTCAACTATTTGGGTTAAAACAAACATTTTTATAGACATTTAATGTTATACTTGTTAACTCTCCCATGATAGCACATGATTCTTCCCATGATATATCTTATCAGTGATTGTGGTTGTATATTTTCATACAATAACATTTACTCTTCATGCGGTATGTTATTGCTGCTTGTATGATTTTATCGTTTGGATTTGGATTTTCCATTTGTTTGGGCATATTGAGAAAAATACAAAAATATTTTTTCCGTCTTTTGAGTTTATTTTTTATTTGGTGTCATAAAACTTTTAAAAACTCAAAAATATTTTGTTTAAGTATAGTTTGGTTTTACACATTTTGTGTGGTATATGGTGTGTTTGAATATACTCCATTCCATATTTTCATGTGGCTAGGATATTTGATTATGATTTTCAATGCTTAGATTGTTCTTAATCATGCTTGCATGGAGTTATTCGAGTTTGATTTCCTTAATGGATTCACTTTGCACATCCCTCTTCACACACATGCACATGATCTTTTAGATTTTAACTTCACATGTTATATTTGAGCTAAGTGATATGTTATCCCATCAATCTTGTGATCTATATATCTTTTGGCTATGGGGGATTTGTGTATGTAAGAATTGTTGTCCATGAGCATGTTGATTTTTATTGAATATGTGAGGGTGAATGGGAAAGGGCTATGAAAGGAGTAAATCTCCTTTGAGGGAAATCCGCCATTGGCAAGACCTTAAAATGAGAGGTAAAAATAAAAGATTAAATGCTAATTTATTTTGTTTCATTGATTATTAAATTAAATTGGTATCTTCAAAATGAGAGTGAAAAAAACTATATATCTAAGTTTTAAGGGTGTTATAAGTGGAAGATCAATGTATTTACACAATGAACCTTGGTTATTTCATATTTGACGTTATTGATTTCACAATCATCGATATTTCTAGGCTAGTGTACATTGTGCTTGTTTGTCTATTTATGAGTTCACTTTATCTATTATTATGAGGCAAAATTTTTGTTTGATAAAGTTAGTCAAATATAACACCTTGGACATTTTTGAGTGATTGTATCATAATTCATTTCTTTCCAATTCACCCCCTTCATTCCATTCCATACGTTTAGACATATTGATACCAGGATAGTGTATAAAGATTATTGTGTTTGTGTCATTTTGCAGTGTTTATACCTATATATATTGTAAGAGCAAATATTTTTAGTTTCTCATAGCTTAGGCATTTAATTTTCTTTTTGGCATATTTGGCATATCCTGTTACAAACTGACAAGTCAAACCGAACTCCAACATCTCCAAGTTTAAGACTCCTCTAGATATCATGAAGGTATAAAACTTCTAGGAGTTCATAATTATTCATAATTATATTTGGGATGTGTTTTTAGAAAAACTGAAGCGGTATTTTTAAAATATTTAAAAAAAAATAATTTTTTAAACCTCGTTCAAACTAGTTTAGAAGCTCGTTCGATCTAAAAAGACTTTTCGTTTGATCTTTCTCGAACGAACATCTAACGAGATTGGGACTACTTTACAAGGAATTCTCGTTAGAAGCTCGTTAGCTATAGGCTTTTAACGAAATGAGGTTTTTGTTACAACCACATTCTTTCTCGTTCGAACGAAACCTTGTTCTTATTCGAACGACCCTAATTTTCTTTCGAATGAGCCGCCACCTCAAAATTTGTGTCAAGCCTATAAATACCTGTTTTGAACCTTTTTTGCATGGGACTTTGGATAAAATGTGAACAGAAAATCAAAACCAAAGTTTTTTATATTTTATGTTATTAAAACACTTTGGATTCACAAACTTTACATCCCCAAATATTTTGTGAATCCCTTTGAAACCCTAGAAAGTTTTTGTATCTTGCATACAACTTGTGGAGAGGATTCTCTACGGCTGATTTCTTAACCGAGGGTACACTGCTGTAGAAGGAATAAGGCTGATCGGTGGATACCGAGGGTAGACTACTACCTGTGGATGGATCTAGACTGATCCGTTTTCTTTAGAAAGTTATGAAGACTCTACATGTTATACTTAGTCAGTCTAAGTAGTCTGTAAGTCGATTGTCTGTAAAACATTCTAAAGTGTTGAATATAGGTTTTGCCCTGTAAAGGGATTTTTCTTCATTCTCTGTTTTGATTGCATGCGTAGTAAATTTGCTATATTGGTTTGTTTTATCTTCTATTATCTAGATGTATGTTTTAGGTAAAAAAGATAAAATCCCCTTAATTGGTTTATTGGTACAACTCGATTTAAAATTAAGTGTATTTATTTAAAGTTTCAATCTTTAATAAATTGAAAAATACGAAAATAGAATTTTTGATTGTGACCATTCTTGCCTGGCATATTCACGCATTTACAGGTTTTATCAGAGCGGGTTACACTAATTTATCGTGTATGTCACGACCCCAACCCAATAGTAGTAGGGAATGAGTGTCTTGACATGCCACCAAGGCATTCAATGTTATGGACTTAAAATATTTCTTAGAATAAATGCAACGGAAATACATTCACATGGTCATGAATCGTAAACTATTGAAAAATGAAATTATGTTATCAGAGCTTTCTAAAAGGGAACTTCGTATATATTAAAGTATGAACGGATTACAACTTATGCCAAAATTAAAAACTTATTACTATAGAGCCAAACATGATCTATCTCCTAAAAACAAACGTTATATTTAAAATTATATCAAAAGAGCTCCTCAAGCTAGATCTTCAACATAGTCCTTCTACACTCCATCCTCCCATCTAATTATTTCCTGAAAAATCGTTATTTATACAACGTCAGCTAAAAGCTGAATAAGATTTAATCTCCCGACATTCCAAGGTTTTCAGAATATAGATACCTATTCAAGTCAAAAGAGAAGGCATATACATATATGGATAGGAACTTGCAGTATATAGATATATATTTTGAAATGATAGTATATATATCACAATTGGATAGCTCAGAATAACAAGAATGCAATAATTCAAATGTGATATCTTTATCTTTCAATCATATCATTTTAATGGCCAAGTACACTCTAATACCGCATTCTTCTACCGTATTATACCCCGGTAGTTGAGGGTTAATTGAACAAGTTCGTCACAACGCCTTATTTAGGGCACACCAGCGATAACCCAGCTGGGAAGGTCAGTCAGTAAAGAGGTCCCTTAGGCCGAATCTTATTTTCAATATTCAATCTCATTTTCAATACTCATTTCAATCAGTATGTCTATATATAGAGATATAAACATATCACAAATGAATCTATCATCGGTATCAGATGCATTTTGAGAATAAAAGCATTTCACAAAATACATAGTTTACATAATATCATATAATTTAAATGTGCAAGAAATGACATAGAGTACTCACCTAAAATAGAGGCTTGAAAATATAGATATTGAGTCTTGGATCACACGTTAATCTAATAAATACAATAAATGTTTAATTATGTATTCTAAATAAAGCCCAATTCTAAATATTGTGTTTTAATCCTAAAATATCTTGCTGAAAAAGGTTACTAAAACCATTTTCTCAATTTTTAATATTCATTCATCGCATTTAAAGAATTTCAAATTATAGTTCTTCCTAATCAGTCGGTTCCCAGTAGAGATGGAGGGTCACATGGGCACCACTTAAATACCATCTCATCTAGACAGAACATTTCCGGATTTATTCCTAGTAGAGATGGAGGGTCACAAGGGCACCACTTAAATACCATCTCAACTAGACAGAATTTCACCGGGACTGACTTTGGAATTACTTAAATGAGATTCCATAATACGAGCAATTGCTTACAAAAATCATTTTAAAAAGAGTATATATATATTTTTCAAACAAGTTGACATATTTTGAAAATAAAATCAATTTAAATTGTTTTCAAATTTTAAGTTTTGATTAATAAAGTCTTTAGTGTATTTTACCAGCATAACTACTAAGTAAAGCTATAAAATACGAAATTAAAACTACAAAAATGAATTATAACATTTAAATAAAATCATACCTACGAAATGAATTCTTTCTTTGAAATTATAGAACTCCTTCTTAATATATTTCCCAAGCTTTCTATCATTCTTTCTTACTATAATTCTCAAGGAATTGGTGTGAGTTTCAAATGAACCCTAAGGCCCTATTTATAGGTTTCCAAAAGTCTTACGGTGTTGACATGTGTCTAGGTGATCAAGCATTACGGTGGCAAGTCATCGTTTGGGTGTCGCATTCCGGGGTGGTCTTGCAGTCTAACATCACCAAATGATGACAAGTGTTTTAGCTCTCTCTCTGAAGATGACATGTGTAAGGTGGAGGTGACCAGTACGTGGTGGAAAGGTGATAAGGGTATAAGGGTCATTTCACACATGAAGGGTATTTGGGTAATTTCACACTATATATTTTCAATATTTCTTAGAGGTCCTTGAAAATATTTTATTTACAAAATGGCCCTTTTTGTATTTTTATTTTAGTCCCTAAAGTTTCATAAAATTATATTTTCTACCACAAAACTAATTATATACCTTAAGATATGTCATAAGACTTCGATTTCATCCTATTTACAATTGATTCTTCATATTTAAAAATGGAGTTTGTTATATTGATAGCAAATAACATCACATATCTAATAATACAACATTTATAAGATAGTAAGTAACACATGAGTGAAAAAACAAACTATATACATATGAGCACATAAAAGTGGGGTCATTACATCCTACCCTCCTTATGAAAAGTTTGGTCCCCAAACTTGACTCATATTAATTTACAAACAAGTATGGATATCTCTCCTTTATTTCATCTTCCCGCTCCCACGTTGCTTCTTCAACTGGATGATTTCGCCATAATACTTTGACCAGTGGAATTATCTTGGTCCGTAATATTTGATCTTTATGGTTCAAAATTTCTACCGGATGCTCAATGTATGACAAGTCTTCTCTAACTTGAAGGGGTTTGTGACTTAAGATATGTGTTGGATCTGGGACATATTTCTTTACCATTGATATGTGAAACACATTATGTACACTAGAGAGTTCAGGTGGTAAGGCTATTCTATACGCAACAGCTCCTATCTTTTCAAGGATTTCAAAAGGTCCTATGTATCTTGGGCTCAACTTCCCTTTCTTTCCGAATCGTATTACTCCCTTTGAAGGCGATACTCGTAAGAACACATAATCTCCTTTTTGAAATTCTAACTGTCGGTGTCGATTGTCAAAATAACTCTTTTGACGGCTTTGAGCAATTCGAAGTCGGTCTTGTATTAATTTCACTTTCTCTGTTGTGATCTGAATCAATTCTGGTCCCAACAGTTTTCTTTCTCCAACTTCTACCCAACATGCAAAAGAACGACACCTTCTACCGTATAGTGCTTCATATGGAGCCATTTGAATAGTTGCTTGATGACTATTATTGTAGGCAAACTCCACTAATGGTAAATGATCATCCCAATTCCCCTTCAAATCAAGTACACATGCCCTAAGCATATCCTCTAAGGTTTGAATGGTTCTCTCAGATTGTCCATCTGTTTGAGGATGAAGAGCGGTGCCGAAATTCAATTTTGTTCCCATGGCTGCTTGTAGGCTTTTCCAAAAGCGAGAAACGAATCTAGGGTCACGATCAGAAATAATTGAAATTGGGGTTCCATGAAGCCTAATAATTTCCCG
This sequence comes from Sambucus nigra, assembly GCA_949130495.1. Classification (NCBI taxonomy): domain Eukaryota; kingdom Viridiplantae; phylum Streptophyta; class Magnoliopsida; order Dipsacales; family Adoxaceae; genus Sambucus; species Sambucus nigra. Next base: position 595,339,850 of record OX422208.1, read on the forward strand.
CACATATAACTTGGCTAACTTTTCTAATGAATGGGTAATTTTAATGGCAAGAAAATGAGCAGATTTAGTTAACCTATCAATAATTACCCAAATAGAATCATTACCATTTGAACTCTTTGGTAAACCTGTCACAAAATCCATGGTAATATGTTCCCATTTCCATTCAGGGATAGGTAGAGGTGGTAATAATCCTGATGGTTTCTGATGTTCAACTTTTACTTGTTGACAAACCAAACAGTGAGATACAAATTCTGCTATATTCCCTTTCATATTATTCCACCAAAACACTTCTCGAAGATCTCTATACATCTTGGTATTTCCAGGATGAAATGTAAATCTCGAGCAATGAGTTTCCTCCAAAATTTGTCTCTTTAGTTGGGCATCATGTGGAACACACACTCTATTTCCAAACCTCAATATATCATCTCGTATCGTAAATTCAAATCTCTTACCTTCAATAACCTCTTCTCTTATCTTCTTCAGTTGTGGGTCATTTACTTGTGCAATTTTGATCCTTTCCATCAACGTGGGTTGTACTTGTAAGGTTGCGATTATTCCTCCTTTGCTATAAATACGTACTTCTATTTCCATACTTCTCAAATCCTCTAACAAAGGTTCCTGATTTGTAATGAGACATGCTAAATTTGTTGTAGACTTCCTACTTAAAGCATCAGCTACTACATTTGCTTTCCCTGGGTGATAATGAATATTTAAATCATAATCCTTCATCAATTCTAACCACCTCCTTTGTCTCATGTTCAATTCTTTCTGAGTAAATATATATTTCAAACTCTTATGATCGGTATAAATCTCACAAGTCTCACCATATAAATAGTGTCTCCAAATCTTAAGAGAAAAAATTATAGCAGCTAATTCTAAGTCATGGGTTGGATAATTCTGTTCATGTGGTTTTAATTGTCTCGAGGCATAAGCTACTACTTTCCCATTTTGCATTAGCACACATCCCAAACCATTTTTTGAAGCATCACTGTAAATCACCAATCCTCCTGTCCCTGAACGAATAGTCAAAATTGGGGCAGTTACTAATCGATTCTTAAGTTCTTGGAAACTATTCTCAACTTCCTCATATCATTCATATTTTACCTTCTTTTGTGTTAACCTGGATAGAGGTTTGGCAATGCTAGAAAATCCTTCAACAAATCTTCGATAATAACCTGCTAATCCAAGGAAACTACGAATCTCTGTTACATTAGTTGGTCTAGGCCAATCTAGTATAGCCTCGATCTTTTGAGGGTCAACCGACAGTCCCTCTTTGGAAATGACATGTCCTAGAAAAGAAACGCTAGGCAACCAAAACTCACACTTCTTTAATTTTGCATATAATTTCTCCTTCCTAAGGATTTGTAATACTATCTCTAAATGCTTCTCGTGTTCTTCAATACTCTTGGAATAAATAAGGATGTCATCAATGAAAACAACCACACATTGATCCAAATATTTCCTAAACACTCCATTCATCATATCCATAAAAACGGCTGGTGCATTAGTAAGTCCAAATGGCATCACAAGAAATTCATAGTGACCATATCTAGTACGAAAAGCTGATTTCAAAATATCATCTTCCTTAATCTTCAATTGGTGATATCCTGACCTAAGGTCAATCTTAGAAAATACTTGCGCACCTTGTAGTTGGTCAAACAAATCATCTATACGAGGTAAGGGGTATTTATTCTTAATGGTTACCTTGTTCAGTTCACGATAATCTATACATAACCTCATCGTCCCATCCTTCTTTTTAACAAATAATAGCGGAGCACCCCAAGGGGATATACTTGGTCTAATAAAACCCTTGTCTAATAGATCTTGTAATTGAACTTTTAATTCCCTTAATTCTAAAGGTGCCACGCGATAAGGTGATTTTGAGATTGGTATGGCTCCAGGAAGAAGGTCAATCGTAAACTCTATTTCTCTACTAGGAGGTAGACTGGGTAAATCATCTGGAAAAACATCTGGAAAATGTTTTGCTATAGGGATCTCTTCTAAACTAGGATCCTTCAATTGAAAATCAATAACACTCGCAAGAAATCCTTGACATCCTTTTTGAATAAAATTATAGGCTTGCATTGCAGAGACAATACACATGGGAGATAGGACGCCAGTTCCTTCAAAACTGAATTTTGGTTGGTTAGGAATTTGGAAAGGAACTCTCTTCTCAAAACAATCTACATTAGCATGATATGATGCTAACCAATCCATCCACAAAATGACTTCAAAATCTCTTATGTCTAAAACTATCAAATCGACATATAGTTTATGACTACTAACATCTATAGGGTAAGATTTATATACTAATGTACCCGTCAATAAATCACCAGAAGGAGTAGAAACGTGTATGTTATGATTCAAGGGTTCGGGAATATTAGGAAAGCGATTAACGAAACGTAAAGACACAAATGAATGGGTAGAACCAGGATCTATTAAAACTTGAAAAGGTTGTGCACATATAGAAAGTATACCTGACACTACTGTATTAGAAGCCCCTACATCAGAAAGATTAGAAATTCTACCTTGTCTGCCATGATCTTTATTGTCATTAAAAGTCTTTGTTGGCGCCTTCCCTTTATTAGGGAAATCTCTCATTTTATGTCCCTTTTGGCCACACCCAAAGCAATTTCCTGTTTCCAGGTAACATGGTTGCCCTCTATGAATATTACCACATCGTTGGCATCTATCAACATTAAAGGGTTTATTCACAAAAGTTCGCCCTGTATTGGGTATAGTCCTAAAGGGTTTATTATTGGGGTTTCTTCCTCTTTGTTCCCCAAACTTCCTCTTCCCTTCTCGAATCTGATTATATTCTTCACTGTCCTTCTCAGCTATCGTTGCTCTAGTCACCACGTCAGTATATGATGTCAACTTCAGGATGGAAATTCGACTACGAATGTTCAACCTTAACCCACGTTCAAACTTCTTAGCCTTTAAAGTATCGGTTATCACAACATGAGGTGCAAAACGGGATAACTCGGTAAACTTTGCCTCGTATTGACTAACCGTCATATTTCCTTGAACTAAACTCATGAAGTCGGCTGCTTTTTGGTCTTGTACCGTTTCAGGAAAGTATTTCTCGTAGAATATCACTAGGAAATCATTCCAACCTATGGGATTATTCCTTTCCTCGTATACTCTCTTAGTCATTCTCCACCAATGTTCGACTTCACCTTCTAACATAAACGTTCCAAATGATAATCTTTGTTCATCAGTACACTTAAGAACATCGAGTATCTTTTCTATTTGCATCACCCAACTTTCTGCTTCAGTGGGGTTAGGATTACCTTTAAAAGATGGAGGAATCAACTTCTTGAACTGTTCAATAGTACATTTACTTAGTTCAGGATTCCTTGGTACTCCATTATTTACTTGATGCTCCATAATCTTTGCTAGACTTTCGATCGCCTTGTATGCACCTTCCAGTCCTTTAATACTCGAATCACTAGTTCCCATAGATGATCTTCTCTTGGTCATTTTCTACAGTCATGGCAAAACGTAAGATCTACTATACTATATCAAGATTGAAAACTAAAATACCAGTTATAAATAATATAACACATAGGGAAGGTTATCACATAAATCAGATATTTAATACTATCTCCTAAGGATTGAAACACAAAATCTATAACGTTCGAAACCTATGTTCAGTAGTCTACGGGTTCATAACCTATGCTCTGATACCACCTCTGTCACGACCCCAACCCAATAGTAGTAGGGAATGAGTGTCTTGACATGCCACCAAGGCATTCAATGTTATGGACTTAAAATATTTCTTAGAATAAATGCAACGGAAATACATTCACATGGTTATGAATCGTAAACTATTGAAAAATGGAATTATGTTATCAGAGCTTTCTAAAAGGGAACTTCGTATATATTAAAGTATGAATGGATTACAACTTATGCCAAAATTAAAAACTTATTACTAAAGAGCCAAACATGCTCTATCTCCTAAAAACAAACGTTATATTTAAAATTATAATAAAAGAGCTCCTCAAGCTAGATCTTCAACATAGTCCTTCTACACTCCATCCTCCCGTCTAATTATTTCCTGAAAAATCGTTGTTTATACAACGTCGGCTAAAAGCTGAATAAGATTTAATCTCCCGATATTCCAAGGTTTTCAGAATATAGATACCTATTCAAGTCAAAAGAGAAGGCATATACATATATGGATAGGAACTTGCAGTATATAGATATATATTTTGAAATGATAGTATATATATCACAATTGGATAGCTCAGAATAAGAAGAATGCAATAATTCAAATGTGGTATCTTTTTCTTTCAATCATATCATTTTAATGGCCAAGTACACTCTAATATCGTATTCTTCTACCGTATTATACCCCGGTAGTTGAGGGTTAATAGAACATGTTCGTCACAACGCCTTATTTAGGGCACACCAGCGATAACCCAGCTGGGAAGGCTAGTCAGTAAAGAGGTCCCTTAGGCCGAATCTTATTTTCAATATTCAATCTCATTTTCAATACTCATTTCAATCAGTATGTCTATATATAGAGATATAAACATATCACAAATGAATCTATCATCGGTATCAGATGCATTTTGAGAATAAAAGCATTTCACAAAATACATAGTTTGCATAATATCATATAATTTAAATGTGCAAGAAATGACATAGAGTACTCACCTAAAATAGAGGCTTGAAAATATAGATATTGAGTCTTGGATCACACGTTAATCTAATAAATACAATAAATGTTTAATTATGTATTCTAAATAAAGCCCAATTCTAAATATTGTGTTTTAATCCTAAAATATCTTGCTGAAAAAGGTTACTAAAACCATTTTCTCAATTTTTAATATTCATTCATCGCATTTAAAGAATTTCAATTCATAGTTCTTCCTAATCAGTCGGTTCCCAGTAGAGATGGAGGGTCACAGGGCACCACTTAAATACCATCTCATCTAGACAGAACATTTCCGGATTTATTCCCAGTAGAGATGGAGGGTCACAGGGGCACCACTTAAATACCATCTCAACTAGACCGAATTTCACCGGGACTGACTTTGGAATTACTTAAATGAGATTCCATAATACGAGCAATTGCTTACAAAAATCATTTTAAAAAGAGTATATATATATTTTTCAAACAAGTTGACATATTTTGAACATAAAATCAATTTAGACTGTTTCCAAATTTTAAGTTTTGATTAATAAAGTCTTTAGTGTATTTTACCAGCATAACTACTAAGTAAAGCTATAAAATACGAAATTAAAACTACAAAAATGAATTATAACATTTAAATAAAATCATACCTACGAAATGAATTATTTCTTCGAAATTATAGAACTCCTTCTTAAGATATTTCCCAAGCTTTCTATCACTCTTTCTTACTATACTTCTCAAGGAATTGGTGTGAGTTTCAAATGAACCCTAAGGCCCTATTTATAGGTTTCCAAAAGTCTTACGGTGTTGACATGTGTCTAGGTGATCAAGCATTACGGTGGCAAGTCATCGTTTGGGTGTCGCATTCCGGGGTGGTCTTGCAGTCTAACATCACCAAATGATGACAAGTGTTTTAGCTTTCTCTATGAAGATGACATGTGTAAGGTGGAGGTGACCAGCACGTGGTGGAAAGGTGATAAGGGTATAAGGGTCATTTCACACATGAAGGGTATTTTGATAATTTCACACTATATATTTTCAATATTTCTTAGAGGTCCTTGAAAATATTTTATTTACAAAATGGCCCTTTTTGTATTTTTATTTTAGTCCCTAAAGTTTCATAAAATTATATTTTCTACCACAAAACTTATTATATACCTTAAGATATGTCATAAGACTTCGATTTCATCCTATTTACGATTGATTCTTCATATTTAAAAATGGAGTTTGTTATATTGATAGCCAATAACATCACATATCTAATAATACAACATTTATAAGATTGTAAGTAACACATGAGTGTAAAAACAAACTATATACATATGAGCACATAAAAGTGGGGTCATTACAGTGTAGATTCTAGTTTATTGTTTTTTAGGATGGTTATTTGTCCTTCTCACATGAGTTTATTTTATTTTTTCTCTTCTCGAGGGATTCCTGTAGTGATAAGTTATCTGATGAGTTTAGTAATGACGATTTTGATATTCGGGAGGAGTTTATTGAGCTTTATAATCATGCTAAAAATTTATCTCATTTTAATTTGAAGTTTGCTAAAAGAATTGAAATTCTTGGAAAGGAAAATTTTCGTTTTAAAGCTGCTAAGGAAGTTTTTCAAGTTGTTCAAACTCAAATAGATTTCTTTCATGAGAAGATTGTGGACATGGACTGTGATTTTAAAATTTTAGAATGGTCCAAGAAAAAGAGTGATGATAAAGTTTGTGTTTTAGAAAAATAATTATTTCTAGGGTTTATGTACGTGCCAATGAAGATAGTGATAAATTGATTTTAGATTTGAAGGCTTGTGAGAAAACTCATAGGGATAGATTCATTTGTATTAAGGGGGAGCGACATAACCTTTTAGGATTGACTAAAAATTTGAACAAGGAGTCCCTAAAGTTTGAAGAGTCTAATTCTTTGCTTGAGTCTAGAATTTTGAAGTTAAAAGATGATCTAAGAGACTCAAATTGGGTTCGTAGTGATGATACTGGATCCTATGATTCCAATGCTTATGCCGCCAAAACTAAGACCTTTGTTTGTTTTACAGGGCAACCACATCCACAAACGTTAAAAAAGGTCAACTCATAGGTAACTGATGCGACTAAGAATGTGTCTCATAAGTGCGTAATCTCTAGGCTCAAGTGCAAGCCTTTCGCTCAAGTAATAATCCTATAAGTCGGGTATCGATCCTCAGGAAAATAGGACAACAGGGTTGTGACGACGTTGGACAGACGAAGGAAACCTAACTTTGACTCTAAAAAGAAAGGAAAAGATGATTTGTTTTGAGAATTGGATACAACTAAATGAAATTTTGGAAATAATTAACTAATGAATGAATAGCATGAAATTACTCTAAATTACCTAAATTAATGATGATGATTGAACTGAAACTTGAACTATATGATGAAGAAAACAAGACGAGAATACAATCCTTCAACCCTAGTGTATTGATGGTATAAAACTAATCGTAAATTTAAGTGATTAATTAGACACTGAAGTTAGTACTCCCAAGCATTACGTATATGAGGTTCAAGCCCGCACCATACTTAATCAGAGGACGAGTAAATTGATATTGCGATAGTTACATTTGAATTACACTCTGAAGCATCCCGATTACCTTGAAGCAAACGAGATCCAAAGATCTACAATTGTCATGTTTCTACACAATACGGTCATAATAAATCATTAAATTTAGAGAATTAGTTTTATACACATGAAACTTGCACGTCAGGTTGAGTTCATGTATCCCGACCTTTAAAAACCTAGCCTAACATGATGAAATTAATGAAAATGATTGTTGAATTGCAGGAAATCATAATTAATCTAAAGGAGAAGTGAATAATGATGTAGAAAGAAGATTAGATAGAAGGACGTATTCAACTAACTTACCAAATCACTAAAAGTATCAAATAGAATTATTTGTAATCACAGAAATCTGAACAAACTTCAATCTTGGAATTAAAATTGCAATAATTCTTCAAACTAGGGTTTTCACTGTAAAGGGAAAAATTTAATGATTTTTTCGTCCTGAAAAATGATAATAAATCGGATTTAAATACCCTACAAGACTTCAAGAGTTTTAGCTTAACCAGGACTCTCCATTAGAAGAAGAGTGAAAAACCAAAATTGCGACAGTCGGACCGGTCCGGTCCTCCTTCGGTTTGGTTCGACTTGGATACGGATCGGTTCTTTTTATTTCTGGCCGGATCAGTCTGGTACAGATCGATTCATTTATTTTTCATCAGCTTTGATCCATCTTCGATCCGGGGTTCACTGGAACTTTTCATTTTGGATCGGTCCGATCCGGATCGATCCGATTTCTCTTTGACTTTTTCTTTTATCTTTCAATGATCATAACTTTCACATCGGGACTCCGATTGAAGTGACTTTTCTTCCTATGTACTTGTAAACTTGGTATCTTTAATTTTTCTTTAGATGCCTCATCCGAATTCAGGGTAAAAATTATTACTTTTCCCTTTTGACTTTCCTTCTATTCTTTCTCTATTCTTTCGATTTCTTTCTTTCTTTATTGACATCAAATACTTGTAAAATTAGTAAGAAATACCAGAAACTTAGGGTACTCATTAGAATAAATCAGTAGCAAGATTATGAGATAAAATCAAATCGATTACGTTGTTTGAGGTGCTAAAAGTAACTAAATTAAAGGGATAAAGTAGGAAGAATTTATGCCTTATCAAATACCCCTAGCTTATAAATTTGCACGTCCCGAGCAATGTCAAATAATCCTTGCAAGGCCTAACTCTTGAAACTCAATTTATTGGGATAGAATACCTTTTTCGGGGGCAAGCGATTGCATTTAGCATATGCAACAAGCCTTTAAACCCCCCAGGTTACCCTAGTAGGACGAATTGTGTCTTGTGAGGGTTTGCAATGAATATACCCATAAAATTAGACTCAAAGAAAATTTAAAATACACAAAATTGTATAATTCAAACTTTTCTAGAAAATAGTCATCATCAATTCATGTTCAAGAGTCTCAAATTGTAGTGCGTGTGTGCGAATCCGGAAAATTGAACCGCGAATTTCCACCGGTTGACCATTATACTTTCTGAAAATTCGCTTTGATTTCAAAATATGATGGGATGCTCTCACAAACGAATCACTCAGAATGTGGCTATTCTCTCGGTATACGTGATTTATAAGAATAAATGTAATGGACATAAAGTCATGCACATAAATTGAAACATGAAAATATATGGTGAATATGTCTCATCATCAGAATACGGTCATTGGAAAACGGGAACATCGCCTCTTTTTCACACATTTAATCTCTTATATTATATTTTGTGTTTTAACTCTCCACGCGATAACTAATCTCGAAATTTGGACTCCGTTAGGAGTTTTTCGGGTAAAAGGTGTATTGGGTAAAATTGGAAAAGTTTAAGAATTTCATAATTGGAAAATTTTGCTTATGATGTCCGTTAGTGCTTTTCCGGGCTTTTGATCATTTTGTCTTCTTTTTCTATTTTTTACTTCTTTTCTTTTCTTGCTATTTTTGTTGAGCATTTTTATTCTTTTTCTTGCCCCTTCTTATGCACTTTTCGGACTTAAATTCTGAATTTTTCCATTTTTCACAATTCCAGGCTATTTGGGTTTTTCGGGTTACCAAACGAAAAGGATAAATTTTTATTCGGCTCAATTGGGTTACAAAAGGGATGAATTTTTTATGACTTTTTATGGATAATCTTTTTGGGTAACAAACGATGGCCTACTTGATTGTCCGAATTACTTATTAATTTACCATAAGCGTCTCGAGATTGATTTAACTTAGAGATTTGTAGCGCGCATTTCGAGACCACATTTCATTTCCCATAACCGATCAAAACAAAGAATTGAAATCATCAACGACTTATTTAAAACGCTGAATTAGAACTATGAGTTAACCATTAACTCGAATTGATTTATAAATTTCATAAAGATGAAAGGCTCGAAATCTCACCGGGTTTTGTTAATCTCCACACTTATTCGTTAAGTCATCAATTTTCCCTCAATTTCCATCTTTGGTCAATTTCGGCTTAGTGCATTGGGTTTTTACCATTTGAGACTCTAAACCGACTTTTAATGATATTTTTGAAAAATTTGAATTCCAATTTTTATTTATTTTGAAGAAAAATATTTTTGGAATTTTTAAAGTTTTATGATTTTTTTTTTGAGATTTTTGGGCATTTTTAAAAATTTGTGAAGTTTTAGAAATACGCACTTGGGACCCCCCCTAACTTAGACTTTTGCATTGTCCTCAAGCAAAAATGAATAAAATCTAACTCAAAGCGAATTAAAAGTGCGAAAAAATAAAAAAACAAATACTTAAAATGTAGACTTTAATATAAAAGGACTGTGGTACAATAACACGAAAGAGCATACAACTATGTGGACAGGTCAAATAATGAACAACTGACACATAAACCAATCAAAGCTTCACTGGGGCGGTGGGTGGGAAGATCTGGGCGTGTTGGGGCCATAAGGGTCATAAAAGTAGGATGGAAATGGCTCATTTGGATCCCCCTGGCGTCTGTACAAGTCTGCTTGGAAACGAAACAGCATACTTGTATCGCGTCGGTAGTCGGTCATAAAATTGCTGAATTTCGTCTCGAGGGCCAACATTCTATTAGTGAGCTCGCCACCCACCCATTCAAAATCTGGGTCGTCTTCTTCTTTAGCCGACTCTTCATTAAAACCCACTTCTCCCATTTCCACATCGGTACCTGCCCTTCCTTTTCCGTGCTCGAGGCATCATCGGCCTCGTCTTCATTTCCATGCCTTGTCCGAAGGATGGCCAGCTGTTTGGCGCTCTGAGTGCGGGTTCTTTATCCAAAGGGACCAGGGAGGCAAGTACAGTCTAGCGGAGCAGCAATGCCAGCGTCTTTGAGAATGGAGGTAATCAGGCATGCATATGGAAGTGATGATGTACCTTTCTCATCCATGACTGCAACGATAATGTCAGCGTATAGGGTGCGAGCCAGGTGAATTAGAGTGTTGGGATCGAAGATGTGGTATGTCAATGTGTCTTGACGGGGCCGCATTGCGAAATCGTTGGACGTTTGCAAAATGTTAGCACACATAATTTGGAATGTGAGGCGTGCTTTATCATTACGTCGGCCAACAGGGACAATCTCCAGCCTCCAAGCAATGCCTGGAGAAATTTGCTCCATAACTATGTCCTTGTCCACCAGGGGACATTCCTTGGGTATGTGTAGTCTTGAAGATCTGGAACGTCATATTCGCCCAACTTGGCAATGAGAATGGCTAGAGAGAAAGGAACGACGGTACCATCGACAAAGGCTTGAGACTCAAATTAGCCCGTTCGAACAAGGGATCCATAGAAAGATCGTACTTTAGTGGCCCAAACCGCTTCGTATGGTTCATTAAGGAAATGACACCAACCCCTAAGCATGAAGAGGGCGGTGACGAAATTGGGCAGCCCTGTCCATTGGACTACTCGCTCCATGTGGAGTTTACGATTCAGACCAAAGAAATGATGGCACTAACACTCCTCTTGGTGGGAACAGAATTCACCATTTCTGGAGGGTAAAATTTTAGTTGAGTCTTATTTGACGGGGGAAACTCTTTGGGCCATTATGACAAGGAGAGGGTGCTGGAAAATTAGGTAGACGAAAGAGAGAAGTGAGGCAGTTGAAGGTGTGTAAAAAAATGGAGGATTGGGGGGTGTATTTATCGGTGAAGATTGTGGGTAGGGTTTGGAAATGGAGGGAAGGAATTTGGAGGGAAAAGGGGATGGATTTGGGAGGGAAAATGAAGGTGAGGAGGTGGTTGGATGAATTTGGAGGGAATGGAAAGGATTGGGGGGAAGGGGGTGTACTTAGGGAAAGAGGAAAAACTACAGAAAATCGGACTGATCCGACTGTTCCAGGAGTGGACCGATCTGATCCTTCTATTTTTTGAGATCTTTAATAACCGGACCGATCCAGCTATAAAAGAAACAAACTGATCCGAGAGCGGACCGGTCTGGCTAAAAAATAAAAGAACCAATCCGATTCTTGCTCTGAGCAGGATTTCTCCCCCTAACCTAAATGCGATCGCTCTCTCCAAAATTTTTCGACACTTCACAATACTTCCTACCAATTTCGGACTCAAAACCCTCTCGATACCTATGGCTACGCAACTCGACTCAATCTCCCAAAACATGTGCACGCTCCAACCTTATTAGATTAGAATCCTAGGGATAGGGACTCTCACTACTGACGCGACTCTCATCTACTATACATAAGAATTCACCCCATACGCGTTGGGGGTGCGACGACCTCACTGTAGCAGCTCACTCAGTCCCGTAAATGGGATCCGACAACCAAACGATGTCGACTTCTTTCATAAACTCTTCTAGATATGGCTTTAGGCATTGTCCATTTACCTTAAACATATTTCCCCCTTTTAAGTCGTCTAATTCTATAGCTCCGTGAAGGAAAACGTTCCTTACAACGAATGGGCCACTCCATCGTGATCACAACTTGCCCGGAAATAGATGAAGCCGAGAGTTATAAAGTGGCATTTTTTTTCCGAGAAGAAACTCTCTGCATCGAATGATGTTATCGTGAGCGAGTTTCATCCTTTCTTACGAAATTTTTGCATTCTCATACACATCATTGCGTATTTCTTCTAACTCATTTAGTTGAAGCTTGCGAGCTTCACCGGCTTTATCCATATTATAAATCATCTTCTTAATTGCCCAATATGCCTTGTACTCTAATTCCACGGGAAGATGGCAAGGTTTGCCATATACAAAGCGGAATGGGGACATGCCGGGCAGATTTTTATATGCGGTGCGATAGGCCCATAGTGAATCATTTAAGCGAAGGGACCAATATTTCCGGTTAGGATCGATGGTTTTCTCTAAGATGTGCTTGATTTATCGATTTTCTAGCTCGGCCTGCCAGTTCATTTGTGGGTGATAAGTCATTCTAACCTTGTGAACGACGCCATACTTTCTCATGAGCTTCTCAAATGGCCTATTGCAAAAGTGCGTGCCATTATCACTAATTATGGCTTTCGAAGCACCGAAGTGAGAAAGTATGTGTTCCTGTAAGAACTTAATCACTACTTTGTTGTCATTTTTCTTGGTAGCTATAGCTTCCACCCATTTAGAAATGTAGTCTATCACGATAAGGATGTATAGGAAACCAAAAGATGGGGGAAAGGGCCCATGAAGTCAATATCCCAGCAGTATTTTTTTGCTGCTTAGATTTTTTACTGAGTACTAGGACACTTTTATAAGCTATTTTTTAATCAAAATGAAGAGCTTTTCTAACTTAATTTTTTTTAGAAATACCTATAGACGGTCTTTTAAAAATATTTTTTTTGCTCCAGTCGTTCAAATGAATTGGACAAGTCATTCAAACGACATGGACATGTCGTTCGAAGGTCGCGAGATGCCGCATTTCTTCAATGCATCAAACGACCAAGTACTATTTTGATATTTACCAGGTCGTTTCTTGGGTCATTCAAACGACTTCTCACTACTGTTCGAATGACATGCTGAAGTCGTTCAAACGACCTTCTCTGCCTCAACATTTTTTGTTAGCCTATAAATAACTATTTCGTGAAGCTTTTCATTTAAGACTTTTACTTTACAAAAACTACAGAACTGCTACAATTAAGTCCTCATTTTTAGGGCTAAAAACCTTTTTGATTCACACAAAAACATCTTAATTACTTTTCTAAATCATCTTTGGAACCCAAACACTTCGGTCATTAAGTTTAGTCTTGTGGAGTTCTATCTCTACTGGTGGACTTGGGGATACTTGAGGGTATTCACTACTAAAGGAGGAGCTGCGATTCTTGTTGATCTGAAGGTTGCGGTCTTTGGGGCGAAAATTCATTATGGTGTTTCACTTGTAAGTTTGTAAGTCACACATTTATATTTTATTTGTGAAATAAAAGGCTTTACCAATGGGGATTTTTCCTGAAAATTGCATGCTTGTTGATTTAATTCTTTCTATCACCTAGTTGCATGTTTAGGGATAATTAAAATTGGTATGAAGATCGAATCTAATTAAATAATTTTAATCTATTAAATATATGCAATTTCATAAATTGGTATCAAATCTGGCATTCTCAAATTGGTATCGGAGCAGGTTACTCCAAATTATCGGGTGATCCATTTTCTGTAATATTTTTGTGATATCAATCGTTTTGAAAATTTTGGTTTATAAAAAATCGCAATTTTTCCACTGGATAACTTATATAATCGGATGCCCGTCTTTGATGGAACAAATTATGCCTATTGGAAAGCTCGCATGAGATCATTTTTAAAAGCTATTGATGAAAGAGTTTGGCTCGTATGTGAAAGAGGGTGGAGTCCTCCCACTAACACTTTTGAAAATGTCACTAATCCCAAACCTGTGGCTGATTGGATTGAAGATGATTATAAATAGATTACCTATAACTTTCGAGGCCGTAGTGCTATTTCTGGAGTCGTCACCCCTGACGAGTTTCCCCATAGTATGACATGTAGCGCGTTAAAAGAGGAATGGGATATCCTCCAATTGACATATGAGGGTAAAAATGCGGTTAAGGCGTCGAAATTGTAAAATTTGACCACCCAGTTTAAGACTATTACTATGCTAGAGTCCGAGTGTTTTGATGAGTTTTATGCTAGGTTATCGGACATAGTTAACCTGAGTTTAAATTTGGGTGAGAAAATTGACGATACAAGAGTTGTTAAATCTATTTTGAGGTCACTCCTGAAACGATTTATTCCTAAGGTCACTGTTTTAAATTCATTGGGGATTTTTGATTCACTTAGGTTAGAGGAGCTCGTAGGAGACCTTCAAACTTATGAAATTGACATGTTTTCCCAAACCGTTAAGCCTAAGGATAGAAGGTTAGATTTAAAGACTAAGGTTAGGAAAAAGAAAAAAGAGAGAGTTTGTGAGTCTGATTCTGACGGTGAGGTTGATTTAGATGACATGAGCTTGTTTGCTAAAAATTTAAAAAGTTTCTCAACTTTTCCAAAGAAAATTCTTCCAATAAAAAAATTTTGAGAAAAAAAAAAGATGAGGCTAAATAAAGCGGTGAGAAAGAGGAAGATATAAGGTGTTATGACTGCGAGGGAAAAAGGCACAAAACTTTTGAGTGTCCCACTATGTTAAAGAGAAAGAGCAAAATTATTGCTGACACAACCACTCTAAGCGATAGTGACATCGAGTTGGGTGATTTCGGGATTGAATCACCACATGAAAAGTATGTTGCTTTCATGGCTAGTCACGTGAGCACATCTAGTTTATTTCACGATGATGAGGACACTTATAAACGTGAGAACCTCGATGAAGTTTCAAGACATTCAGGGGATAGTGAGTGTGAGGATGAGATTGGAAGTGAGGGTGAAGGTGATCTCCAAAAGGCATTTAAAGATTTACACACCGAGACTTTGAAAACCAAAAAGTTGAATAAAGAGTTAGGTCTTAAGGTGTTATATTTGGAGAGAGAGATCGAAGTTTTGAGGGAGTGTGAGGCATCGACGAGTCAACTCGAAAAGTTGAGAGTTTCTTTATTTGAGCAGTTGATCGTCTTAGGCCGGAAAAAGAGTAAACTTGAAGTCCGTGTATCCCACCTCGAGAGAGATATCGACGTACCGAAGAGGTCAAGGTCACTATTGAGGACACATCTAAGAAGGTTGAAAACATTCTCCTTGGTCCAATTTTGGCTAATGTTGAGATATTAGGAATAGGTTATGATGGTGCGTCTACTTCGCATGTTACACCCGAGTCGGTTCCCGAGTTTGTGATAGATCCATATGACTTTCAACCTAACCCACCAAGGTGTACGTTTCCCCATAGGAGAGCGCATCGTAGACATTTTTAGAGAGGTGTTCCTAAACCCGCTTATGTTTGTTCACATTGCAAGAAAAAAGGACACCTTAGGGAATTTTGCTTTAAATTGGGTTATGTGTCTCATAGGTATTTACCTCGTTATACTACTAGATGTGTTCCCACACGCGCACCCACACATGATATTTTGCATGCTCCTAGACATCACATGAGCGATTTTGAGAATTTTAGAGAGCAATCAAGACTTCACATGATTTGATCGACGTTTTTCATAGAATGTCACCACCTTTGGAAAACTCCTCTTAACCTAATGATTGAGGCTTAGACTTATTTTTTAGCATAGGATGATTTTCATGTTGATATTTTATGCATATTGCTAGTATGTACCACCATTGTATTTATCTTTTTCTATTTTGATATATTTTTCAAAAAACACAAAAAGATTTTTATCTTTGAAAAATTTGGAAAAATACAAAAATATTTATATTTTTTGAGAAAAAATTGAAAAAGCCAAAAGGATTTATGTTTGATAATTTTTTTTGAAAAATAAAAAAAGATTTTTGTGTTTCTTTTTACACCGTTTATGGATGGACAATTAGGATGATCAAGTCATAACATCATTCCATTATACATGTGAATATTTGATAATGTTTTGAGATGATACATCATTTCATCCATGTACTTTATAATGTTTGGAGTCATTAAGATGCGATTAGCGATTACTTTTTACATGTTTGACTCTTGGTCTCCTTTAATACACACGTGCATGGATTTATTTGATTATTGTACTTTCTTATCACATGTTGGTCAAAGTGTTTTCATCTTAATCCTATTTTTAAAACGAACCAAATGCGATAAAACTTGACAATGAAAGTAGTGCATGTAAGAACCATTGCCCATGAGAGTTTGTTTAGAATTGAAAAAACATGAGTGAACACGGGAAAGGGCCTGGAGAGGCATGTGAACTCGTCATGAAAGCCACCGTTTGAAAAGATACCAAGAAAAAATTAAGGCAATAAAAAGAAAAATATGCCAAAATGGGACTAATAGGAAATCTCTTAAAAAGATAATTTAGTACATCATTAGAAAAATAAAAAGCATTATTATTTACGAGGGAGTGTGTTGGAAATCAATGGGTTTGCATGTCCTGACAAAGTCTTGAAAAAGTATTACATAGTTTGAGACATTATTGGTTGGGAAATCATTTTAGACTTTGATTTGTTGATTAAATTGAGTCGATATCATTTGAATTCAATATTTTTACACCTAAGGATGATTTTAAGTTCATGCTTTAGGAGTATCTGTATTCATAGTGCACATATGTTATGTATGTTTGAGTTGATTTTCCTATCGAATTTGTTCACACCCATTCATTCTGTTTCCACGATTTGGTAATCTTAGTGTTAATTCATAGTGTGTATTATTTTTGTAAAGTTATTTTTGCTTGAAAAATAGTTTGTTGATCCATTGAAAATATCCTTGCATAAGATTAATTGATATATATTTTCTATACTTGTCATGACACTCTGTATTTATTATGTTTTATTATTTTCCTTGTCTATTTGGGACAAATAAAAATAGGGAGAATGAATTATGAATTATGCGGGAGTGAGAGTTTGAATTATTGTTTGATTTATGTTTATCTCTGATGATGCAGGAAACAACACCACCCTTCAAGGTGTTTGTGAGCTCAATTCAATGTTAACAATGGCAGCATAAGGGTATATACACATATAGTAGAAGGAGGTGAGGAGAAGAGGATTCACACCAGAATATAAGTGGTTCAGCCAATTAGGCCTACATCCACTGTGCAAGTGTATGATATGTATCACTATATGAGGGCTCTAATGGCCATAGTTACAATCTCTCAAGCTTTCTCTCTACTGTGTGTTTAGACAGAGTTTCAACTAGGGTTGCTAATTTAGGGGTCCTTTACAAGGTAGAGGATGACCTCTATATATAGTCCTTAGGGGGTGTAATGTTCCCCCCATGCATGCAATGAGCATGTGTGTTGATCTAGCCAATATGGAGAAGACATCTGTCACTGTCACATGTAGAGAATGATGACGAAATATTCTCCCCACATGTGGGGAATGATTTGTTATAACTGATTTGTGTCCACGTGTCCTTATCCATGTCAATAGGTGCTTGGCTATCGTGCTTGGTCATGACCTCGACCTGGGAGAAGCCAAGGTTGATAAGTCTAGTTGCTCATTCAATCCAAGATGAGCCATGAAGGTCTCGGCTTAAGTTCAGCCGAGATAATGGATAGGGGTCGGCCTAGGCCGAGGTTGAGCTGGCATGTGCTTGGAGTATTAACTAATATCTTGATGATGTTGACCTTGATAGAAGTATGGCTTCTTACGAGCTCGACCTATATCTGGCCGAGGTTGCCATTCCCAGGTGCACTGGAGTGCTGCTGACCCTTATGATACGTGTAATGTCCCTTGGAGAGGTTGGTGGTAGTGTCGGCCTGGGCCGACCTTGCTATGTCCGAGGGTTGATGTCGCGTGCCCAAGGATTTTCCAGTGTCGGCCATAATCTCGTTCGAGGTTGGTGTCTCTGAGATGAGGTCACACTTGGGGCATATCAATCACCCCCCAACCCTTAGTTACATGTGAGAGCAGGTGACTATGGGATCTCTAAACCTCCGAGGCCTTTCTTATATGAGCCAATGTTCGTTTGACACTTGTCCAATGCTGAAGTGTGGCTTGCTTGGCAAGCATGTGTTATCAGCTGCCCTTTGGGGATCCTAAGGCAATGATGGGCCTTGGGAAACGTGCCTGCATATTTAAGGGTTTGAACCCTCATTTTTCCCTCCTTCTTCCTTAACTCTCTTTCCTGGCACGATTTCACTTTAGCAGTTTCTCTCTCTAAAGGGAATTTTCTTCACGATTTCGCTTCAGAAGTCCTTGGTGGTGATTTCCTCGTAGTTTCTTCGCTTTCCCTTATCGTTTCATCTTCAGGTATCTTCTTCCCTTCATTTGTCTTCATTTTCTCTGATTTTTCCCTTCTATTTGTGTTTTTCGACGAGTTTCTGAGTTTTCCGGTGAGGCTTCCATAGTTTTCAGGTGAACGATTCTTGCTAAGTTTGGGCAGTTTGATCTTTAAATTGCTTTATTTCCTTAGCCAATCTTGTTTGTCATTTGATCTTTAAAGTGTAGTGTCTGCCTCTGATGCTCAGACCCCTCTACCAAATTCTTGAGGAGTTCCCTTCTCTCAGAGAGAAGACTTTAGAAAAAATTAGAAAAATAGAGAGGGCATAGGAGGAGGCTCGTAGGTCACAAGAACTCCCTCTTAGACCATCTTTCCACCACCCCTGAAGGTGATATACCCTGATCCCTTGGAACCTTTTAACCAGGCAGAGGTTCCTGCCGAAACAGTACCGATGTCCGAGTCTGAGTCTTCCACCTCAGACCCCACATCTGTGGATTCCTTCCAAGAGGCCATGGACTTCATAACTCGGGAAGATCAGGCCCCTGATCAGGCCGAGGTCTCTAGCTGGGCCTCGTCCCATAATAATTCGATCACCTCGTCCTCTTCCTCAGAGGTTGAGATTGTCGAGCCGAGTGTGGCTATTCTGCCCATACTTGACGCCATTCCTCTGTCGGCCGTCACCGGGGCTGAATTCGCTCAGAGGTTCCCAAGTAACCCATCAACGTTTGCTCTGGCCGACGTTGAGCTAGATGATGATGATGATGAAATTCAAAGTGATGTCGACGTCTCTGAGGCGACCGAGATCGAGAGTACCGTTACTGAGGTAGACCTTCTTTTCTTTAGATATCTGTACTCTATCAGCCCCTCTATAAAGCTTAGAAAACCTCAGAGGTAAGAGAGGGCTTACCATGGTCGAGATGGTGAGATCTGCTTGTACGAGAAGATGTTCAAGTTAGGGTTTCATTTGCCCATTCATCCCATTATTAGGTCCATCCTTGCCTTCATCAATTTGGGCCCTTCCCAATTGTCCCCTAATGATTGGAGGGTCATAATAGGGGCCATAGTCTTATGGAGGGTTGTCCACCACTCAGACCTTCCAGTTCAGGTCTTTGTTGGTTGTTATGTTCCTTCCTCTGCCAAAAATCATTCGAGCTACTATCATTTTGTAGCTCGAAAGCCTGAGAAAAAGATGCTCCAAATAACTCAGACTTCCAACCACAACTGGAAGCCTCGATATTTCTTCGCTTCTGGGCCATGGTAATTTAGTCCATGTGTTCCCTCGTCATTGCTAGAGCCGAGGATGCCCCTGAGATGGGGTAAGGTCACAATGTCTGTGAGGGCCGACCCTGGTCCGAGCCTACAGAATCTTCAGAAGGTGAAAGACCTTCAAGATCAGGGGATCCATGGTCAACTCGTAAAATTTGAACACTTGATGACCCCCCATTACCTCTCTGAGATCGGCCTAGGTGGAAGTCCTCTTGCCGAGTTTGGTAAGCGTTTTTTATTCCAAGTTGAACCTCTGAGTTTATTCATATCTGATTATCTAACTCAGATCTATTAATTTTTGTAGAGCGCCCAAAGGATATATCAGACGAGATTTGGGAAATGGTTGCGCCTAGCTTGACGAGGCTCACAAATAAGGTAAGTCTTAATGCTCCTCCTCCTCCAGCTCCCTCTGCCTCAAAGCCTCAAGCCACAAAGAAGAGGGCTCCAACTGAACATGCCCCTAATGATCAGAGGAAGAAGAAAAAGAGTGTTGATTTTGCCATCCCAATCTCTTCATCAGACGCTTTGTCAGCTCGTCTAGAGCAATTAAAGATTACCGACAGTATCGTGGGCCACAGTCTGCAGGCTCTGGATTCCTTCGGCTCCACCATGACCGAGGTTGATAAACATTTCTTCCGGTCATTGGATACACCCCTGCTGGTGGAGTTCGGCATCCACAGATCCATTCAGGTATAACCTCATATTTTTTTGTAATTTCCATGTGTAACCTCTGATCTGGTCTCCAACTTATTCATGATCACAAAATCTGCAGGGCTTGGCAGCTATGCACCACCTCTCCAACTGGACTCTGAGGAAGTTGCCCCTCATCCAGAAGGGTCAAGAGGCTGAGAAGGTGCAAAGCACTCTGAACTCAGAAATTGATCGCCTGAAGTCTGAGCTTTGTGAGTCTGAGAAGAAGGTAAAGGGGTTGGAGAAGTAGATCTCTCAGCTTAAGAAGGACCATACTGTGGCTCTAAAGGCCAAGGACGACGTTCTGCAACAGAAGGTCAACTCGGATGTGAAGGCAGCCCTCGATGATGCCTCTGAGGGGATAATAGCTGAATACAAAACCTCTGATGAGTTTATGAGCTTAGGCTTTGAGTACCTTGAAAGAGGTATCAAAGCCACTATCAAGTGGGCTGATGTCAAGGAGAGGGAGGCTGGGAGTTTGAAGGCCTCTGATTTCTTAGGCCTCGACTTTGCCAACCCTCAGCTCGCCCAGGCCCTTTAGGAGGTTGAGGAGGAGGTTGAGGCGCCTGCAGAGATGAAAACATTGGACGGCACTGAGATTGGAGGGTCCGACCATAGAGAAGACATTACTGAGGTGGCCCAGGTCGTCCAACAGGATCAGGCCGAAGACACTAGAATTCTCCCTTCTAACTCTTAGATTTAATTTGTGAGGCTTTACTCTGTAACCTTTGGATATTTGTACTCTCTGAAGGATATCATTTTCTTCTTTTACTTTGTTGAATGTATGTCATGTGATGTTTTGGCTCTGAAGCTTATGCAATGGTGCTTGCTTAAACCAAATTAGTAGTCTGACCTCAGACCTTTTCACCACTTAACGATTTTATAAGGGTCTGAGGTCCTCAACTAAGATGTTATCCAAACAATTAATTTCACCAAATTAATGATGTTAAGGGTCTGAGGTCATCCAATTATGGTGTCTAACCTAAGACCTTTTCACCACTGAGTGATGTTATAAGGATCTCAGGTCATCACCTAAGATGTTATCCTCATAATTAATCTCACCAAATTAATGATGTTAAGGGTCTGAGGTCATCTCATTATGGTGTCAGACCTAAGACCTCGTCCCCACTGAGTGATGTTATAAGGGTCTGAGGTCATCACCTAAGATGTTATCCTCATAATTAATCTCACCAAACTAATGATGTTAAGGGTCTGAGGTCATCCAAGTATGGTGTCTGACCTCAGACCTCGTCACCACTGAGTGATGTTATAAGGGTCTGAGGTCATCACCTAAGATGTTATCCTCATAATTAATCTCATCAAATTAATGATGTTAAGGGTCTGAGGTCATCTCATTATGGTGTCTGACCTCAGACCTTGTCACCACTGAATGGTGTTATAAGGGTCTGAGGTCATCACCTAAGATGTTATCCTCATAATTAATCTCACCAAACTAATGATGTTAAGGGTCTGAGGTCATCCAAATATGGTGTCTGACCTCAGACCTTGTCACCACCAAGTGATGTTATAAGGGTATGAGGTCATCACCTAAGATGTTATCCTCATAATTAATCTCACCAAATTAATGATGTTAAGGGTCTGAGGTCATCTCATTATGGTGTAAGACCTAAGACCTCGTCGCCACTGAGTGATGTTATAAGGGTCTGAGGTCATCACCTAAGATCTTATCCTCATAATTAATCTCACCAAATTAACGATGTTAAGGGTCTGAGGTCATCCAATTATGGTGTCTGACCTAAGATCTTTTCACCACTGAGTGATGTTATAAGGATCTGAGGTCATCACCTAAGATGTTATCCTCATAATTAATCTCACCAAATTAATGATGTTAAGGGTCTGAGGTCATCCCATTATGGTGTCTGACCTCAGACCTTGTCACCACTGAATGGTGTTATAAGGGTCCGAGGTCATCACCTAAGATGCTATCCTCATAATTAATCTCACCAAACTAATGATGTTAAGGGTCTGAGGTCATCCAAGTATGGTGTCTGACCTCAGACCTCGTCACCACTGAGTAATGTTATAAGGGTCTGAGGTCATCACCTAAGATGTTATCCTCGCAATTAATCTCACCAAATTAATGAAGTTAAGGGTCTGAGGTCATCTTATTATGGTGTCTGATCTCAGACCTTGTCACCACTGAATGGTGTTATAAGGGTCTGAGGTCATCACCTAAGATGTTATCCTCATAATTAATCTCACCAAACTAATGATGTTAAGGGTCTGAGGTTATCCAAGTATGGTGTCTGACCTCAGACCTGGTCACCACTAAGTGATGTTATAAGGGTCTGAGGTCATCACCTAAGATGTTATCCTCACAATTAATCTCACCAATTTAATGATGTTAAGGGTCTGAGGTCATCTCATTATGGTGTCAGACCTAAGACCTCGTCACCACTGAGTGATGTTATAAGGGTCTGAGGTCATCACCTAAGATGATATCCTCATAATTAATCTCACCAAATTAATGATGTTAAGGGTCTGAGGTCATCCCATTATGGTGTCTGACCTAAGACCTCGTCACCACTGAGTGATGCTATAAGGGTCTGAGGTCATCAATTAATCTCACCAAATTAATGATGTTAAGGGTCTGAGGTCATCTCACTATGGTGTCAGACCTAAGACCTCGTCACTACTGAGTGATGTTATAAGGGTTTGAGGTCATCACCTAAGATGTTATCCTTATAATTAATCTCACCAAATTAATGATGTTAAGGGTTTGAGGTCATCCCATTATGGTGTCTGACCTAAGACCTCGTCACCACTGAGTGATGTTATAAGGGTCTGAGGTCATCACCTAAGATGTTATCCTCATAATTAATCTCACCAAATTAATGATGTTAAGGGTCTGAGGTCATCCCATTATGGTGTCTGACCTAAGACCTCGTCATCACTGAGTGATGTTATAAGGGTCTAAGGTCATCACCTAAGATGTTATCCTCATTAATTTCTGACATAAGTGCACAATGAAGCAAGAACCGCCATGGGAACTGATCTTTTATTAATAACCTCTTCATAATAAGATGGTATATTAACATAAACTCTTTGCAACATCATATGTAATACTTCTTTAGGTGATTAGCATTCCATGGGTTAGCGAAAGGTTCCCCTTCTAGGTTTTCTAGCCTGTAGGTGACAGGCACAACCTCTTCTGTCCTTTTGTAGGGATTATGCCAGTTTGGGTGGAGCTTGTTTGCTTTCTGTAAGGTCTTTTTCAGCACTAGGTCTCCCAGTGCGATGGGTCTTGACTTCACTGTAATACCCCGTATTTTTGTGATATTTATTTTATGGGATTAATTTAATTAAATGCGTATTAACTGGAAATTAATCCGGATTAAAATACTAGCGAGATGCGAGTTGGTATTTTAATATAATGTGCATATATGATTATACATGAATATTGAAGTATGAAATTTGTCGTGAGATTGAAATACGACAAGTTGGAAAATTTTATTGAGACGCGTGTGACAGTCGCGTCAGGGAAATACTTATGATAATTAAAAAGTGAATTTTATTTCTATTAACCGTATGGTCATTTTGAGTTCACCAACGCGTCCTGAAGGGTCGAAATAGTCAGAAAACACTAGCCGGGGGTTAAGTTTGGGTCCCGGGGCATTATTGGGCCATACCGGTAACTTATAAGGGAAGTTTGGTAATTTTAGAATTTTGGGATTTTTGATTAACGAATTTTAGGAGTTTTAATTGAAAAAATTAAAACACCCACTAACCCATTACCAACCATTATCTAATTAGAGGGCTACGGGGGTTATTAGAACTAGCCCCAAAAGTTCCTTAGGCAAAAACCCTAGCCACCATTGTTACTTGGAGAAGAAAGCTTGTAGAAGGAGAGATAGAAGGATTCTGCAGAGAGAGAGAGAACCATTCATCAAATTCATCATCAAATCAGAGATTCCAATAAGGCAAGTGATTTAATGTCGTTTTTATAGAGAATGTTTCTTCGATGTGTAGGAATTGATAAAAATCTGATTTGTTCTTGGGAGTTAATGAAAAAACCATTAAATTGGAAATAGAATCTTACATATTGATGAGGAATTGCATGTAGAATTATATGTAGGCGATTATTCTGATGTTAATAACATCTTGGATGAAACAAAAATGGATTATAGTAGGTTCAATGATGATTTACAAATGTTAGGGTTCATGTTCATATAATTTAGGGATAAATGAAGAGATTTGAAGATTTAATGAGGTTTAAGATGAGTTAGCCCTATATAAACGTTTGATTATGACCTATGAGTGTTTAGTACGAATTATGAACCTTAAAATGATGTTGGGTCGATTTTTATGTGAGATTAGGAGTGAAGAAATTTGGGAAAAATGAAATAAGGATTTCTGGGATCGAAACTGGCCACTCGTTAGAAGACCTGCCCAGGTCGTTCGAATGAGCTCGTTCGAACGAGCTTCTAACGAGTTGACCTTTGACTTCTAACGAGGGTGAAGTTCGTTCGATAATCTCGTTCGGACGAGATCTCGTTAGATAGCCCAGTTCGTTCGAACGAACTCTTGTTCGAACAGCCTCGTTTGAACGAGACTTCGAACGAGTTGACAGTTTAGGCTTTTTAGCCTGTTTTGATCCCGAGTGCCCCGTAACCTTGTGTATAGGTAGAGATAGCTTTCCCTTGATGATTAATTGATATATTTGGGATGTTTGGGATATAATGAGGAGTCAAACCTAGAAGTGTAGTTTGAACCTAAAGGAAAATATGAGTAGGACGTGAGTGTATATTACGTTGCGAGAACTATCGACGACCTAATTTACTTTATTAACCGGGAACATATAAATTGTGTGGTATTATATGTCGGTACGAGAATGAGAAGTGTACCACCAATAATATGGTGATTACTAAGATGTGTGAATACTTAGTATATGTATAGATTTTATGTGTATGACATACCTATAATACTTGCTATCACAGGAGGTTTGCGTTCGCTTAGGGCCTTCTAATCCTTGTGTTGCCCGGATTTAGATTGGTTACCTCGATGAACATAGGTCAGAGAAGGACTTATTGGGATGTTAATAAGTCTGCTGATCGTGGGAGCGTAGGTATGTGCGTGACCCATGTGATGTGACTGTGTTCGCCTCCATTATTTGTGATGTTGTTATCTGAATGATTCCTGAGAGATTCGGAATGCGTGATCCTTATGTACGTGATGTACCGGGATGGATAGCAGAGTATGTATGCACCGCAGCTTAGTCTCGGGGTGCTTGTATTGTATATTTATTATGTGAATAATATACACTTAATTAATGGGAACTTTCATGTTAATATTGTGAATAAAATTATGGAATTGTTTTGAGAAAACATAACGGCTTAACCGATAGTGAAATGTATTACATATTGAGAATCTGAGTTTAAGTAAAGCCCTCTATCTATTTGATAATGCTAGAATGTATTATGGTAATCGAGTAGTAAGGGGTAGAA
Organism: Sambucus nigra; assembly: GCA_949130495.1. Classification (NCBI taxonomy): domain Eukaryota; kingdom Viridiplantae; phylum Streptophyta; class Magnoliopsida; order Dipsacales; family Adoxaceae; genus Sambucus; species Sambucus nigra. The sequence goes on from OX422208.1 coordinate 595,365,649, forward strand.
CTTATTACGGTTTGGTTAGATATGGATGTCTTATAGATGGGTACGGTATGTTAGGAGTGCACATGTAGTCGAGAGGTGAGAATTTCATGTGAGTGCACGTCCTAACATGTATTTTGCATTTAATGTTTTAATGTTATTAAAACACTTGCTATTTTCAAAATGTTTTACACTTTCGGGCTCTGACCCATTTGCTTTCAAATCTATTTTTGTAAAAACCATTTTAGGTGCCCAGCCACAAGGACACCATGCATAGGATTCTCATTCAGGTGACGAGCTGTAGCTGTTTGTGGAAGTTACAGGACTTTGCTTGTAGTCGCTTCATCTATCTTGACTCAATATTCATCAGTTATAAGTTGTAGGGCATGTCGCCCATTTCTTTTAGAGACGTTTCATTTATTTTAGTTATTCAGACCTTTGGCATGTAATTATTCAGGATTCAGACTTGTAATATTATTTTTCAGTTGTGGGATTGTTGTGAGGAGTTTTTCCTCCGGATTATATTTATGTTGTTGGTTATTCATTACTTGATTATAGTGAATGGTTATTATTCTTTCTTTTACTGCATGTTAATCAGACTTAACTTAAAATTTGGCACTTACTTTTAAATACTAGGTGGTTAGTAATTATTAAAATGTTTTCGACAGTGATGCTATTAACTGAACCAACTTGGCATTTTGAATTAATTTAATAAAGGAGTAGCTACCCGGTATTTAATTAGTCGGGGTGTCAACTTATAAACTTCATTCTTATTTCAGATGCCTCCACGACGTGCACAACAGGTTCCCAGGGATGCAACGCCAGAACCACAGCCCGCACCAGTTCAGGGCACGATGAATGCCGCCGAGGTTGCAGCCATTGTGGCCCAGGCGGTAAATGCCGCACTAGCAGTAGTTCAGCAGGCACCACCTCAGGCGCCGATAGCCGCGCCAGTTCAGGCTCATGCATTCCCGTCTGCTTGGGAACGTGTACATGATGCTTTTCAGAAAGCACACCCTCTGGAGTTCGCAGGTAGCTCCGATGTAGTAGTTTCGAGTCAGTGGAGGAAGGACATCCAGCGACACCTGAGGATGTATGAGTGCACAGATGTCCGGAAGCAGATACTAGCTACCTTTAAGCTAGTAGGATCTGCACTGCAGTGGTGGGAGTCTATTACCACCGTAGAGGAGAGGGATACTCTCACTATTCAGGAGTTTTGGGTGCGGTTTGACCGCAAGTACTTTTCGTCGGCTGTTCACACAGAGATGAGGAGGAAGTTGATGAGCCTCAAGCAGTAGGGTAAGACTGTGGCCGAGTATGAGGCTGAATTTACTGATCTTCTGAACATTGTTCCGGATGAGATACCGACGGAGGAGAAGAAGATACAGAAATTTACGGACGGGTTGACATGGAGGATTCGTCAGCACTTGCTAGGGAACCTCTCGTTAGCTACTTATTCTGATGTGGTTAACGCTTCATTGCTCCATTACCAGGATCACCGCTTTCAAATGGCCGAGGGCAAGCGATCGGGAGAGTCTAGCCATCAGGGCAGGACTGGAGGAAATGGTGCCAGTGGGGCACAATCTGTTCAGGGGCAGAGGCAGGGTGATCAGGGTACCCAGCAGGGGGGTCACAAGAGGTTCAGGTCAGGAAATTTCAGGCACGGACAGGGAGGTTTCCGACAGGGCCATCAGGGTCCGAACGGCCATCAGCACCAGCAGGGTCAGAATGGTCAACAACAGTTTCAGCAGGGCCAGTGGAGGAATGGTAACGGCCACCAGGGCCGGGGACAGCAGGGACAGAGAGGGGGGAACTTCCTGGGGAAGTGTTTCATTTGTGGCAAGATTGGCCATAAATGCCAGGACTGTCCTGAGAGGGGCAGGGCCCCGCAGTAGCAGCAGGGTGCTCGACATGAGCCACAGAGGCCACTTTTTCTGCCAGCCCTTCCAGCTCCAGCCCAGGTGCCAGCTCTTCCAGCCATTCCAGCAGTTCCTGTGCAGCAGTGACAGTTACAGTATGGGCGTGTCTATAATGTCCACCAGGCAGCAGCTCCGCAGGCACCACCCGCAATTGAGGGTATGTTTCCTATCCATGGTACTATGGGTCGGTTTTTGTTTGATACGGGGGCAACACATTGCTTTATAGCTACACATTTTGCGAAAGCCTTAGGGTTGTTAGCCACAGCAGAGAGCACAGTGACGTGTGTAGACTCACCATTGGGGAGTGGGTCACTTATTTTCTTTATATACCGGGGAGTAGGGGTAGAGATTGGTAGTCTGGTGTTACCTGCAGATATGTTAGTATTAGAGATGACCGAGTATGATTCCATTATTGGTATGGATTGGCTTGTTGCGTACCGAGCCATGATTGACTGTTTCAGTAGGAGTATTATCTTTGCCATTCCCGGGCAGGAGATGTTTTTGGTGGCGATGCCTCGTTCCGAGGGAGGATCATCCACTCATTTGTACTATATAGAGGAGGAGACCTCTAAGGAGGTGGTGATACCACTTGATTCGATTCCGGTTGTTAGAGAGTTTGCCGATGTATTTCAGGATATACCTGGATTACCCCCCAGTCGAGAGATAGACTTTATCATAGACTTATTCCCAGATACGAGACCTATAGCACGCGCACTGTACCGTATGGCTCCAGCTGAGATGAGGGAGTTACGGGATCAGGTTGAGCAGTTGTTGGGTCAGGGGTTCATACGGAGGAGTACTTCACCGTGGGGTGCCCCTGTGTTGTTCGTGAAGAAGAGAGATGGTTCACTGAGATTGTGTGTGGACTACCGAGAGTTGAATAAGGCCACGATACGAAATAAATATCTGTTGCCTCGAATCGATGACTTATTCGACCAGTTGAGAGGAGCTTCTTTCTTCTCAAAGATTGATTTGCGATCGGGATACCATCAGTTGCGTATCAGGGAGTAGGATGTCTCGAAGACTGCGTTCTTGTCGAGATATGGTTCTTACGAGTTTCGGGTTATGCCTTTTGGTTTGACCAATGCTCCAGCCGTGTTTATGGACTTGATGAATAGGGTGTTCAGGGATTTCCTGGATCAGTTTGTCATTGTCTTCATTGATGATATTCTGGTTTACTCCCAGACAGAGGAGGAGCACGCCGAGCATTTGAGGCAAGTTTTGCAGACACTACGTCAGAAAGAGTTGTATGCAAAATATGAGAAATGCGGGTTTTGGCTGAAGGAGGTCCAATTATTGGGAAATATTATTTCCGACCGGGGAATATCTGTTGATCCGGGGACGGTATCCGCGGTGACGGAGTGGGGACAGCCCACGACACCGATAGAGATTCGTAGTTTCTTGGGCCTAGCAGGATACTACAGGAGGTTCATTCGGGGATTCTCGAAGATAGCAGGTCCTTTGACACATATGACTCGTAAGGGTGTACCATTCATCTGGAGTGGTGCCTGTCAGTTGGCATTCGATGAATTGAAGGATAAGTTGACCTCAGCACCTGTGTTAGCATTGCCGAGACCGGGAGTTGAGTATTTAGTTTACACTGATGCGTCCTTGCAAGGACTTGGAGGTGTATTGCAGCAGGAGAGTCAGGCCATTGCTTATGCATCCCGTAAGCTAAAGCCTCACGAGAAGAATTACCCCACTCATGACTTGGAGTTGGCGGCAGTTGTATTTGCCCTTCGTATTTGGAGACATTACCTTTTGGGAGAAAAGTTTCGATTGTTCACGGACCACAAGTCCCTACAGTACCTATGCACGCAGAAGGAGTTGAATATGCGGCAACGGAGGTGGCTTGAGTTCGTGAAGGATTATCAGTTCGATATCCAGTATCACCCAGGGAAGGCTAACGTGGTAGCAGACGCGTTGAGATGGAGGCCAGCAGATGAAGTGGCAGGGGTGTGGAAGGCAAAGTGTAAAGAATTGGGACACCAGGATGCAGTGGCCCGATCATTCATATCGGTAATGACTGTTACACCACAGATTGTCACGAGAGTGGTAAAGGCACAAGCAGATGACTCGTTCTGTCAAGAGCTAATAGTTCGATTACTAGCAGAGGGAGCTGAGTCCTATACCGTTAGCTCAGACGGGGGATTACGCTTCAATGGGAGATTGGTAGTTCCGGAAAGGGAGGAATTACGGCACGAGGTGATGGCAGAGTCGCACGGCTCATGGTTCGCGATACATCCCGGAGGGGACAAAATGTACCAAGACATGAGACGACAGTATTGGTGGAGCGGGATGAAGAGAGATATTGACGAGTTTGTTTCTAAATGCACCACTTGTCAGTTAGTAAAAGTGGATCATCAGAGACCGGCAGGACTGCTACAGCCGTTGGAGGTCCCGATGTGGATGTGGGAGAGCATATCCATGGACTTTATCACGGGATTGCCTACGTCACAGAGAGGTCACGACTCCATTTGGGTAATTGTGGACATTTTGACCAAAGTCGCTCATTTTCTACCCGTAAGGACAGACTACACTGCGGGACAATATGCCCAGCTCTTTATTTCTGAGATAGTGAGACTTCACGGTGTGCCCCTAAATATCGTGTCTGACAGAGACAAGATATTTGTTTCACGATTTTGGAAAAGTTTTCAGGAGGCCATGGGCATGGAATTGCGGTTGAGCACGGCGTACCACCCGCAGACCGATGGGCAAACGGAGCGTACAAACCAAATGTTGGAGGACATGCTACGTATGAGTATCATTGATTTTGGGGGTGGATGGGAGCAGTATCTTCCACTGGTGGAGTTTGCTTACAATAACTCCTACCAGTTCACCATCGGCATGGCTCCATTTGAGGCGTTGTACGGTAGACCTTGTCGTTCCCCAGCATGTTGGTTGGAGGTGGGGGACAACAAACTACTTGGGTCGGAAGTGATTCAGGATACTTCGGTAAGGATAGAATTAATTCGGAGTCGCATTCGGGTAGCTCAGGACAGGCAGAAGAGTTATGCTGATGCGAAGAGGTTCTTCAGAGAGTTCCAAGTGGGGGACCAGGTTTTGCTCAGAGTATCTCCTATGAAGGGGATTATGCGTTTCGGGAAGAAAGGGAAGTTGGCACCGAGATATGTGGGACCATTTCCTATTATTGAGCGGATTGGACCGGTTGCGTATAGGCTTGGGTTACCGAAGCATTTGCATCGGATTCATGATGTGTTTCATATTTCCTCGCTAAGGAAATATCTTAGAGACGATTTGGCTCATTCTCACATTGCTTTGGAGGACATCGATCTCCAGCCTGATAGCTCCTACGAGGAGGGGCCGATTGCTATTTTGGACCGAAGTGAGCGGAAACTGCGGTCAAAGATAGTTCTGTTAGTACGTATTCAGTGGCGACATCATAATGTCGAGGAGTCCACATGGGAGCGCGAGGATGAAATGCGCGAACGTTATCCAGAGTTGTTCTTACCAGGTACTTTCTAGTTCCGAATTTCGGGACGAAATTCAGTTATTAGGGGGGGAAGTATGTAATACCCCGTATTTTTGTGATATTTATTTTATGGAATTAATTTAATTAAATGCGTATTAATTGAAAATTAATCCGGATTAAAATACTAGCGAGATGCAAGTTGGTATTTGAATATAATTTGCATATATGATTATACATGAATATTGAAGTATGAAATTTGTCGTGAGATTGAAATATGGCAAGTTGGAAAATTTTATTGAGACGCGTGTGACAGTCGCGTCAGGGAAATACTTATGATAATTAAAAAGTGAATTTTATTTCTATTAATCGTATGATCGTTTTGAGTGCGCCAACGCATCCGGAAGGGTCGAAATAGTCAGAAAACACTAGCCGGGGGTTATGTTTGGGTCCTGGGGCATTATTGGGCCATACCGGTAACTTATAAGGGCAGTTTGGTAATTTTAGAATTTTGGGATTTTTGATTAACGAATTTTAGGAGTTTTAATTGAAAAAATTAAAACACCCACTAACCCATTACCAACCATTATCTAATTAGAGGGCTACGGGGGTTATTAGAACTAGCCCCAAAAGTTCCTTAGGCAAAAACCCTAGCCACCATTGTTACTTGGAGAAGAAAGCTTGTAGAAGGAGAGATAGAAGGATTCTGCAGAGAGAGAGAACCATTCATCAAATTCGTCATCACATCAGAGATTCCAATAAGGCAAGTGATTTAATGTCGTTTTTATAGAGAATGTTTCTTCCATGTGTAGGAATTGATAAAAATCTGATTTGTTCTTGGGAGTTAATGAAAAACCCATTAAATTGGAAATAGAATCTTACATATTGATGAGGAATTGCATGTAGAATTATATGTAGGCGATTATTCTGATGTTAATAATATCTTGGATGAAACAAAAACGGATTATAGTAGGTTCAATGATGATTTACAAATGTTAGGGTTCATGTTCATATAATTTAGGGATAAATGAAGAGATTTGAAGATTTGATGAGGTTTAAGATGAGTTAGCCCTATATAAACGTTTGATTATGACCTATGAGTGTTTAGTAAGAATTATGAACCTTAAAATGATGTTGGGTCGATTTTTATGTGAGATTAGGAGTGAAGAAATTTGGGAAAAACGAAATAAGGATTTCTGGGCTCGAAACTGGCCACTCGTTAGAAGACCTGCCCAGGTCATTCGAACGAGCTCGTTCGAACGAGCTTCTAACGAGTTGACCTTTGACTTCTAACGAGGGTGAAGTTCATTCGATAATCTCGTTCGAATGAGATCTCGTTAGATAGCCCAGTTCGTTCGAACGAACTCTCGTTCGAACAGCCTCGTTCGAACGAGACTTCGAACGAGTTGACAGTTTAGGCTTTTTAGCCTGTTTTGATCCCGAGTGCCCCGTAACCTTGTGTATAGGTAGAGATAGCTTTCCCTTGATGATTAATTGATATATTTGGGATGTTTGGGATATAATGAGGAGTTAAACCTAGAAGTGTAGTTTGAACCTAAAGGAAAATATGAGTAGGACGTGAGTGTATATTACGTTGCGAGAACTATCGACGGCCTAATTTACTTTATTAACTGGGAACATATAAATTGTGTGGTATTATATGTCGGTACGAGAATGAGAAGTGTACCACCAATAATATGGTGATTACTAAGATGTGTGAATACTTAGTATATGTATTGATTTTATGTGTATGACATACCTACCATACTTGCTATCACGGGAGGTTTGCGTTCGCTTAGGGCCTTCTAATCCTTGTGTTGCCCGGATTTAGATTGGTTACCTCGATGAACATAGATCAGAGAAGGACTTATTGGGATGTTAATAAGTCTGCTGATCGTGGGAGCGTAGGTATGTGCGTGACCCATGTGATGTGACTGTGCTCGCCTCTATTATTTGTGATGTTGTTATCTGAACGATTCCTGAGAGATTCGGAATGCGTGATCCTTATGTACGTGATGTACCGGGATGGATAGCAGAGTATGTATGCACCACAGCTTAGTCTCGGGGTGCTTGTATTGTATATTTATGATGTGAATAATATACACTTAATTAATGGGAACTTTCATGTTAATATTGTGAATAAAATTATGGAATTGTTTTGAGAAAACATAACGGGTTAACCGATAGTGAAATGTATTACATATTGAGAATATGAGTTTAAGTAAAGCCCTCTATTTATTTGATAACGCTAGAATGTATTATGGGAATCGAGTAGTAAGGGGTAGAACTTATTACGGTTTGGTTAGATATGGATGTCTTATAGATGGGTACGGTACGTTAGGAGTGCACATGTAGTCGAGAGGTGAGAATTTCATGTGAGTGCACGTCCTAACATGTATTTTGCATTTAATGTTTTAATGTTATTAAAACACTTTCTATTTTCAAAATGTTTTACACTTTCGGGCTCTGACCCATTTGCTTTCAAATCTATTTTTGTAAAAACCATTTTAGGTGCCCAGCCACAAGGACACCATGCATAGGATTCTCATTCAGGTGATGAGCTGTAGCTGTTTGTGGAAGTTACAGGACTTTGCTTGTAGACGCTTCATCTATCTTGAATCGATATTCATCAGTTATCAGTTGTAGGGCATGTTGCCCATTTCTTTTAGAGACATTTCATTTATTTCAATTATTCAGAACTTTGGCATGTAATTATTCAGGATTTAGACTTGTTGTATTATTTTTCAGTTGTGGGATTGTTGTGAGGAGTTTTTCCTCCGGATTATATTTATGTTGTTGGTTATTCATTACTTTATTATAGTGAATGGTTATTATTCTTTCTTTTACTGCATGTTAATCAGACTTAACTTAAAATTTGGCACTTACTTTTAAATACTAGGTGGTTAGTAATTATTAAATTGTTTTTGACAGTGATGCTATTAACTGAACCAACTTGGCATTTTGAATTAATTTAATAAAGGAGTAGCTACCCCGTATTTAATTAGTCGGGGTGTCACATTCACCCTCTGATTGTAGAATTTTGTTGCTCTCTGCTAGTAAGCTGCTTGTCTGATCTCTGCATCTTCTCTTCTCTCTTCAATCAGATCTAGTTCTAGCCTCCTCTCTTCCCCATCTTTATCAGGGTCATAGGTCTGAACCCTATGAGTTGGGAGCCCCACTTCCATTGGTATGATGGCCTCTGAGCTATGTGCTAGCATGAACGGGGTTTCTCCTGTCGATGTCCTTGCCGTGGTTCTATATGCCCATAGCACAGCGTAAACCTCTTCAGTCCATCTTCCCTTCGCTTCTTCTAACCTCTTCTTAATTCCATCGAGGATTGTTTTGTTCGTGACCTCGATCTGACCATTTTCCTGAGGTCGTCCAGGTGATGAGAAGAACTGCTTTATCCCAACTCTTACACAATATTTTTCTAAAGAGGAGTTCTTGAACTGGGTCCCATTATCTGAGATAAGAGTGTTTGGGAGGCCGTATCTGCATATGATGTTCCTCCAGATAAATTGAAAGTTCTTTTGTTCTGTGATCATTATCATTGGCTCTGCCTCCACCCACTTTGAGAAGTAGTCAATGGCAACTATCAGGAAACGATAATTATTGGCAGCTCTTGGCAGGGATCCTACTAAGTCAATCCCCCACACCGCAAATGGCCAGGGAGAAGTGATTGATGTCATAGGTTGGTAAGGTTGATGAGGGATAGTGGTGAAATATTGACATTTATCACACCTCTTCACGTAAGTTGCAGCGTCTTTGGACAAGGCTGGCCACCAGTATCCCTGTGTGATGATTCTCTTGGCCAAGGGTTTTCCCCCTATGTGACTGGAGCAAGAACCCTCATGAACTTCTTGTAAGACCCGAGGAACTTCTGTGGGATGCACACATATGAGGAGAGGCAACAGAAATCCTTTCTTGTACAAGACGTTTCCTACTAATGAGAACTTGGCAGCCCTATATCTCAATTTCCTCCTCTCTAGCTTGGATTCAGGTAGCTCTCCCTCTCTGATATATCTGACGAGGGGGTCCATCCATGAGTCTCCTAGGTTCAAATTGTGACAAGGGTGACATACCTCTTCTTCCTCGATGGTCTCTTTTCCTAAGACCTCAATCAGAATGGTCCTTCTGACGTCTGTCTTTGTTGCCAAGGCCAACCTCGCCAATGCGGCTACGTGGCTATTACTTTGTCGAGGCACTCTCTTCAGTTTTTCCTCTTCGAAATATTCTAACATCGTTCTCACCCTTTTTAGATACTTGGCCATCCTTTCATTTTTGGACTCATAGACTCCCAGTACTTGATTGATAACTAACCTTGAGTCGCTGTGGAGTAGGAGTCGCTTTACACCCAGAGTCTTTGCCAATGAGAGGCCGGCTATCATGGCTTCATATTTCGACTCATTGTTAGAGGTCTTAAAGTTGAATCTCAAAGCGTATTCGATGTTAGCACTATCAGGGGATGAAATTATCAACCCCACACCGCTTCTAATGTCGCAGGAAGAGCCATCAACGAAGAGGCTCCAAATGTCTGTATCCGATGAGAAGACCCCTTCCGACATGATTCCTTATTTGAAGAGGTACCGATCCTCCTCTTTCTCCGTTACTCTGCCCCTGACCTTGTTGGATGCGACCTCTTCCTAATCTCGGAAGACGTTTGGTGTCATCTCTTTCTGATTTCGGAAGACACCACGGTTTGTCTTTTCAACATCCTCTAGGCCATTCTCTGCCTCGGCCTCTTCCCATGTGAACTCAGCAACAAAGTCTGCGAGTGCTTGCCCTTTGATGGATATCCTAGGTTGGTAGGTAAGATCATACTCCCCCAACTTAATGGCCTAGGTCATCAATCTCCCAGACTTCTCAGGTTTATATAAGACCTGTCTTAGTGGGGAGTCGGTGAGGATAACCATGGAGTGGGCTTGGAAGTAAGGCTTCATCTTCCTTGAAGCATGTATCAGGGCGTAAGATAACTTTTCCATACGAGGATAATTTTGTTCAGACCCTTGAAGGTCCTTACTGTTGAAATATACAGGCCTTTGGATCCCTTCGTCTTCCCGTATTATGACTGCGCTGACGGCTGATTCGGAGACTGCCAGATACACATACAATTTCTCTCCTGTGATAGGCCGAGATAGCAATAAGGGAGACCCCAAGTAAGACTTGAGCTGGTTGAAGGCTTTTTAGCATTCTTCATCCCACTGGAAGGCCTTTCTAAGCACTTTAAAGAATGGAAGCCACTTATCTGTTGCCCTCGAGATAAATCTGTTGAGTGCAACCACCCTTCCGATGAGACTTTGAACATCCTTGATACTTTTTGGCGTCTTCATATCAAGCAAAGCCCTGATTTTCTCTGGATTTGCTTCGATCCCTCTCTGGTTGACGATAAACCCCAGGAACTTCCCAGCTCCTACTCCGAAGACACACTTCGCGGGGTTAAGTTTCATTCTGTATGAGTCCATAATATCGAATATCTTTTCTAGGTCTGCAACGTGAGTGCAGGCTTTCAAGCTCTTTGTTAGCATATCGTCTACATACACCTCCATAGTCTTACCTATCTGCTCTTCGAATATCTTATTCACAAGACGTTGGTATGTTTCCCCTGCATTTTTCAGGCCGAAGGGAATCACTTTGTAGCAGTACTTCCCTTTGTCGGTAATAAAGGCTGTCTTCTCTAAGTCTTCTGCATCCATGAAGATCTGGTTGTATCCTGAATACGCGTCCACGAAGCTCATGAGCTCATGACCTGCAGTATCGTCCACCATATAATCTATCCAAGGTAAGGGATAAGTGTCTTTTGAACAAGACTTATTCAGGTCGGTGAAATCAACAGACATTCTCCACTTCCCATTGGCCTTGGGCACGATGACTGCATTCGATAACCACTCCGGGTATATGACTTCTCTTATAAACTCAGCCTCTTTTAATTTTTTGACCTCTTCCCGGATGACGTTGTACTTCTCCCTGGAGTAGACTCTTCGTCTCTGTTTGATAGGTCTGGCATATTTGGTCACGTTAAGCTTGTGACTCATAACCTCAGGGTCGATGCCGGGCATGTCTGCGTGACTCCATGTGAAGACACTCTGCCTCCTCCTGAGGATGTTTATCATCTCTTCCTTGATTTCTGTCTTTAGGGATTTGCCGACCTGTATGGTTTTTTCCAGCTCGTCCTCATTGAGGATGATGGATTCTACCTCTTCTGCGGCCTCTCCCTTCTTTAACTTTGTCTTATCTCTTGGGTCAAGTGTATTAACGTTGTAAGTGGTGGTTGCCCTCTTATGGGCCTCTCTCTCTTCGGTTGAGTTGAAGTTACATTCTCGAGCTATGGTCTGGTCACCTTTCACTTCCCCTACCCCATAGGGGGTCGGGAATTTTAGCATCTGGTGGACTTTCGACGGCACAACTTCGAACTCCTTAAGGGCCACTCTTCCTATGATGAGGTTATAGGCCGAGAAGATGTTCTCGTCCATCACGAAAAAATTTCTCTTCTTGGTCAATCTCTTAGGCCACTCATCACCCATCCGTACGTCCATCTCATACATGACCAATGGGTGGACTGTTTCGCCACTGAAGCCCATCAAGGGGTGATGATAGGGTACCAGCCTTGCTCTGTTAAGACCTAGGCTCTTGAAGCAAGGCCAAAACATCACCTCCGCTGAGCTTCCCCCATCTACAAGGATCCTCTGTACCTCGCACCCGTGCACCCTTGATGTTATTACCAAAGGGTCATCATGGGGGGCTAAGATACTTTTGAATTCGAGTCTGGAGAACCCAACTATAAGGGCGTCTATGTCCACCTTCTTTCTCTTCTGCATTGTATCGAAAGACGTTAGATTTACCACTTCAAGCTTGGCTATCGACTTGGCCTCTGCCACGTGGGCTTTTCTGTCTGCCACTTCAGAGCCACCTCCCGCAAAACCTCTGCATATGGTGTCAACACCGAAAGAGATCATGCCAATCCTCTTCACTGGGGTGTTGTCATCTTTCGGTGGGAGGTTCGGATCGTCTTCATCGTCGCCTTCTGAATCGTTGTCTCTTATGACTGGGGCATTGTCACGGCATCTTTCGCTTTTCCTCTTCTTAGGGTCATCTCTTCCCCCTTCAGATGCCTTACCATCAACGTACTTCCTCAATTTTCCAGACTTTAATATCTTTTCAATCTCATCCTTCAAGGCGAAGCATCTGTCTGTAACGTGGCCATGGTCCTGATGGAACTCACCCCATAAGTTTTTGTTCCTCTTATGTGGGGGGGGGGGGGGCTTTAATTTCTCTGGCCATCTTAGAGTCCTGCCATTCTTGATCTCGTTGAGGATGTGCTCACAGCTGAAAGTTAGATGAGTATAGTGAGCGAACTTATCATCACTCGTCCTCTTCTTTCTGTTTTTCTTCTTTTGGGACTTCATGCTACTACCGCGATTCTCATCCTCAAACTTGGCTGCCATTGCCTCTTCAGCATTCATGACTTTACCCGCAGTCGCTAGTAGCTCCGCCATAGACCTGGGAGGGTCTTCAGCAAGTTTCCACAATAACTTTCCTTTTTTAAGACCTCCTATGAGGGAGGTCATAGCTATATTCTCTTCATAGTCTTCAACCTCAAGTTTCTCTTTGTTGAACCTGACGATGTAGTCTCTTAGGCTCTCATCCTTGCCTTGCTTGACATACAGTAGGTGAGTGGTCTTCTTTTGAGGTTTCACCCCAAAACAAAAGATGTGGATGAATCGTTCGGCTAAGCCCTTGAAGTTCTCTATTGAGTTCTTCGGAAGAGAAGTAAACCAACTGTGTGCTGCTCCTATCAAGGTCCCAGAGAAGGCCCTACAGGTATCGAGTAGATGTCCGCCGCTGACTGATACATCTCAATATGGTGTACAGGGTTTGTGCTACCATCATATTTAGGAGACACCACCGGTGGTTTGAACTTAGCAGGGGTCGGGATGCTCACTATCTTAGCCACAAATGGATAGCCCTCGGAGTAACTCCTTTGTAATGGGTCCTTGCTCTTGATGAGGTCTCCTATCTTCTCCTCAAGACGTTGGATAGAGTCATTCCATGGTCTCCTACCATCGGCTTGGCCGAGGTTATCCCCAGCCACCTCCAAGGGGTGGACTGAGGGTTCCCCTGCCACAGCACAACGTCAGCTGTTGACCTCTTCCTGGTCCCTGCCCCTTCTTTCACAGTGTCAGCCTTGGTTTGGCCGACCCTGTCTGTTTCCTCTCTGTGAGCTTGCTGCGCTCCTCAATCTCGATAATCTCTGTCTTATGTCATTCACTGGGCCTAACCTCTCAAAGGCTGACCCTCTGCTCAATCGATCAAAAGCTGACCCTCTTTATTGGGCCTCTTCACCTCTTCGGCCGACACAACCTCGACTATGCTGAAGAGGTCGTACAGTATTATTGGACACCTCATACGGCCCCCAGCAGTCTTTCGAGACCTCTTCCGCTTCCAGATAGTCATACCTGTCCTTCGGGCAAGGGTTTCCTTGCCTCCCCAGGCGTAAGCGCCTAGGGTCAGCAACGTCCCTTCTCCGCTGGGGTGCAGGCTGGTCCTTCATTGGTGTCTGGGGTGGTCCCCTGGCGTCTGGATGAGGCTGGACAGCCGCCGGAGTGATCATATCAGGTGAGAATCCAGGTGGCCTCATCATAGTTTGGCTGAGCTGTGCAAATTATTCCTGCATAGCCTGTTGTGTTGCAACCAAAGACCTCAAGGCTGCAGCTACCTCCACCATTTCGGACTGGGGCAACACCTGACTGGAACTAGGCCTCCCACCACCAGGTGGCGGAAGAGGCGGTGGAAACTCTGGTGCCATGTGTTGCTTAGTGAAGAGCTTAAGTATCAGGTGAGCTTAATACCTTAAATGACCTCTTTCAATGGTGAAATATCTCCACGCAAGGGGTGGTGCCTGGTTCACCACCAGAGTCTCCGGTGAGGTTAAGCTGAAGAAGAGGAAGATATATCTTCTCGTTCCCACAAACGGCGCCAAAATGATGATGCTAGAAACAACACCACCCTTCAAGGTGTTTGTGTGCTCAATTCAATGTTAAAAATGGCAGCATAAGGCTATATACACATATAGTAGAAGGAGGTGAGGAGAAGAGGATTCACACCGGAATATAAGTGGTTCAGCCAATTAGGCCTACATCCACTGTGCAAGTGTATGATATGTATCACTGTATAAAGGCTCTAATGGCCATAGTTACAATCTCTCAAGCTTTCTCTCTCTACTGTGTGTTTAGACAGAGTTTCAACTAGGGTTGCTAATTTCGGGGTCCTTTACAAGGTAGAGGATGACCTATATATATAGTCTCTAAGGGGTGTAATGTGCCCCCCCCATGCATGCAATGAGCATGTGTGTGTTGATCTAGCCAATATAGAGAAGACATCTGTCACTGTCACATGTAGAGAATGATGACGAAATATTCTCCCCACGTGTGGGGAATGATTTGTTATAACTGATTTGTGTCCACGTGTCCTTATCCATGTCAATAGGTGCTCGGCTATCGTGCTTGGTCATGACCTTGGTCTGGGAGAAGTCGAGGTTGATAAGTCTAGTTGCTCATTCAATCCGAGATGAGCCATGAATGTCTCGGCTTAAGTTCAGCCGAGACAATGGATAGGGGTCGGCCTGGGCCGAGGTTGAGCTGGCATGTGCTTGGAGCATTAACTGATATCTTGATGATGTTGACCTTGGTAGAAGTATGGATTCTTACGAGCTCGGCCTACATTTGGGCGAGGTTGCCATTCCCAGGTGTACTGGAGTGCTGCTGACCCTTATGATACGTGTAGTGTCCCTTGGAGAGGTTCGGGGTAGTGTCGACCTGGGCCGACCTTGCTATGGACGAGGGATGATGTCGCGTGCTCAAGGCTTTTCCAGTGTCGGCCATAATCTCGACCGAGGTTGGTGTCTCTGATTCGAGGTCACACTTGGGGCATATCAATCTCATTTCAAACTCGATACATCACGGAGGTATTTGCTTTATTTATTGTATGTAGGGCTTTAATGATCATTTGGAAAGTACATAAAAACAAAAGCAAAGAGATTTGAAAATTTTAAAGTTGAGTATTTTTGAAGACTTGCATATTTAGTATCTTTCCACTTTTGGGTTCATTGGAGGGTATTAGATTTTTATAGGACATTTATTGATAATGTAAGGACATGAATTTCCAATTGAGTCCCTGTATTGTTTTGAATTAATTTCGTGAACAAAACTGTGTTTGCAATATGTCATAGGGAGATTTTTATTTTGTCACGATCCCACTTGGTCTATGACGTATTGAAGAAAATTGAAGACGTTGTGGCAAAGTTTGAAAGAATTTATCATGACGATGTTTAATTGGTGCAAGTTTAATCGTCTTCAAAGGTAATTGCATTCCGAGATCACTCAGGTATGAATGCGTATAATTAACTGTGCTCGAAATTATTTTATAAAAGATAAGGATGTATTTTTAATATACATATATATTTTAAAAGTGTTTTTAAAGGTTTACACTACGTTTTAATTCTGATAAGCTCGAAAAAGGAGTTTGACTTTATTGGGTCTCTTTGAAGAGACGTTTTGTACTAAAAGTAAAAAAATCAAACATCTCGCTCGAACGACATTGGATCTCGCACGAACGAGATGTCTAAGTCGTTCGAACAAGATACTTAAGTCGTTTGAACGACACGTTTTTGGAGGCGGCATTTTATTGTTATTTAAAGCGTGGTTTTATCAGAGTTATGAAAGTGTCATTCTGGAAAACTGTTTACGAACTAGAAACCTTTTTGCACATGTTTTCTTAGGTTTACAAAGCATAAACACATCCTTAGAGCTTGCAAAGATCCGAGTTATCATTAGTTTATGTTTACGTGATCTTGCTGCACCAAAGAAGTTTGTTCTATCATTGAACACAAAGGGTTTTGTGGTGAAGAAAAGATAAGGACTTCTTATTCGACATCGTAGATGAATCAAAGACGTTTAGTGGACACCGATACGTACGTGGACGCATGTGTTGTGGACATGTATCATGGAAGAATGACTTTCTGCATAGGAACTGTGAGAGGGGTGGTTGAAGATTAGAAGAGTGTCAAGACCCATGGCGATCGAGTCGTTGAGTGAGACTTTGTCTATCTTTGTAAAACCATATTAATAGGGATTGTCTGGATTGGGCCGTCCGAGGTTGTTTTCCCGTTTTGGATTTTTTCCTCGTACATCCGGCGTTGTGAGTATATTTTCCTTTACTTTACTTACTTTAATCACTAGATGCATGTTTAGGATTAATCAAGATAAAATTGGTTTAAAGTAAGAATTGGGTTTTCACAACTTGGTTTGGTGCATAATTAAAAGTTGGATAATTTTTCTAAAGAAAAAATTGATTTTGTTTAAAATACACATATCTGGCGCACCCACGTTTCACAAATTAGTATCAGAGCTAGAAAACATATTTTATTTGTTTGTGATCCCGTGTGTTTGTTTATCTCTCCTGTGTTTGTTTTCTCTCGATGGATTCTCTAAGCGTTGATGATCTACATCGTTTGAATTTAAAGTTTGCAAATCGTATTGAAGTTTTGGAGAAAGAAAATTACGGTTTCAAAAATAGAATTGAATATTTGCAAAATTTTCAAATTCAAAGAGATATTTGTCGTGAGCACTTTAGTTCCTTGTTTAAAAATTTTAATATATTAAAATTGGGTAGAAAGGAGAGTGATGATAGAGTCCTCATTTTAGAAAAAGAGTTAGAGGATTTAAAAAATTCTAGAGTTTGTGCCGTTGAGGAAAATAATTTGATTAATGATTTTGTGGCACGAGAATAGGATCTTAGGGATAAGTTTCCTCACATTAAGGGGGAGCGAGATAACCTTCTAGGGTTAATTGAAAATTTAAAGAAGGAGCCCCGAATGTTTGAGGAGTCTAATCGTTTGCTTGAGTCGAATGTTTTGAAGTTAAAAAATGATTTAAATGACTCGACTAGTGATGGTAACGGCTTATCTTGTTCTAATGGTTCGATTGTAAAAGCCAAAACCATAGTTTATTTTAGAGCATCAACCATATCCGAGGGTATTAGAAAAGGTCAACCTAAAGGTCCCGTTCCTCGTAGTGTTTTCACATGTTCGCATTGTGGTAGGAAAGGTCACCTTAGGATTTTTGTTTTGATCTTAGAAAAAACCCTAGGAAGATTAACCGTAGTGTCTCATTGGTTCCCAAACCCGTTTTGTTAGGTATACACCTATTTGGGTTAGGAAATCTGTTTTGGAGATGCTAAATTCTTCGTTGGTTGATTCTCACATTCATGCATATGATTCATCTCTTGCTATTTCTTATGGTTAGTAGCTTGCATGTTTTGTCATACGCTAGCCCTTGCATTTTGGTTATAATTTTCTACAAAAAGATTTTGTTTTTGAAATTTTTTTGAAAAATTGAAAATAGTTCTGTTTTCTTGTTTGTTTTTGTTTTTGAGTTTACATGTTTGATGTGGCATATTGATGTGCTTGGACCCCCCCCCCCCCCATTGTTTCATATCCATGTGGCTAGGATATTTGGTCATTATTATCAATGCATAGAATGATCTTAACCATTGTTTATATGGGGTTGTTTCGAAGTTGATATGCATTTTGATTCGACTTTGTATATATGCCAACATTGCACACATGCACAAGTTTATATGGATGTTTGACTTCTCTTGCATATTTGAATTTGGTGAGGCGTTCTTATCTCAATCTTGTCATCTATGCGTAAGTAGACTTAAGGAGAAGTGTGCATGTAAGAACCATTTACCGTGAGGATATAGATTGGTAAAAATAATGAGTGATTCACGGGAAAGGGCTGCAAGAGTTCAAAAATGACTCGTCGTGAAACCATCGTTTAAAAGAGCCCAAAATAAAATGAAATATGCTAAGAAAAGGGACAAATTAGTTTAGTTCATTCCAAAGAAAATATGATATTATTGAGGGAGTTTGGATGGATTAAAAATTTAAACGGGTTTGCACAACTAATCCTAATTTTGAAACATTGCAATTTGATGCTATTGTCTGTAGAATCGTCAAAATTCTGGATTTGTGTGCATGTAGTATGTTTAGTTCATTAAGCTCACACTTTTTTTGTCATATGGCTATGATAAAGTTTGATGATTTATCGCTATCAATTAGAGCTTCTTGATCGTTTCGATGTGTTGGAATTATGACTCATTTGTTGTAATTTCACGCCCATTCATTTCATATCCATGTTTGAGCACATCGGTACTATGTTTTCATGTAACTCACATTTTTAGTTTTTATAAGTTTTTGCATTTTGTGTTGAAAGCCTACTGTTTTAACACTATTTTGTTTTTGTCAGGCCCCTCCTGGAATTTTTTGTGAAATTTTTTTCACTGGGCAAGAATATAACATATTTCTGGGAAAATGTGAGATTTTGGTAGGTCGCGAGAAGTCGTTCAAATGACATAGCATGTCGCACTAACGACCTTTGTTTTTCGTTCGAGCGACTTCGCATCTCGTTTGAGCGAAGTCCTGTCGCGTTCGAACGACAGGCTGTTTTGGAGCTTCGGATTGGTTTGCAGTCCTCGGGGTTATATTGAATTTTTTTGGTACTTCTGGAAGTGTTTCTGGACTGACTGGTTTATATGCAGGTTTTAATTGGCTCAATATTGAATTTTTGCATATAGTCCGTTTATCACACCTGACTAGATTGTTGCATTTTTTATGTGATTCATTAGTTTACTAGCTTCTGATTTGCCCTTTCTTGATCATTTTTAGCTAGTTATTCTATGATTATCTAGCGGTTTCAATTCTCAAATTGGTTTATATTCTCATGCTAGATATTTCAAATTGGTTTATCTTCTCACCGGATTGTCTATTCGAGACAAAAAGGGGGAGAGATGTATGTGATGTAAGGGGAGATTTGAGCATGTTGTAATTTCATATTTTACAAATTGGTATCACTGATTGATGTTGGTAGTTCACATTTAAATTGGTATCATTTTGGTGCTCAAATTGTTTTAACATATGATTGTGCAAAGTTCATATTGTTATCCATTATTGTTCTGTATCATTTGGATATATATATATATATATATTGGTTTCATTTGTTCCTCCATACTTCACTGGGTATTGTTTGTCTATTTCATGTGTGTAGGTATGCTTCAGCGATCCAAGATTTCAAGTCTACATCATATTCAGATAGTTCATGCTTGCCGTTGCTACATATACTAGTCCGTGTCCTGTATTTTTTGATTTTGTGTTTATGGGATGGAATTTAGGCGTCATACGGCTTGACGGCTTGGTTAGGCATTTCCCTGGTTTAGTTTTATCCTGGAATAGTCAAAGGGGGAGATTTGTAAGGACATAAATTTCAAATTGAGTCCCTGTATTGTTTTGACTTAATTTCGTGAACAAAATTGTGTTTGTAATATGTCATAGGGAGATTTTTATTTTGTCACGATCCCACTTGGTCTATGATGTATTGAACAAAATTGAAGATGTTGCGGTAAAGCTTCAAAGAATTTATCATGACGGTGTTTAATTGGTTCAAGTTTAATCGTCTTCAAAGGTAATTACATTCCGAGATCACTCAGGTATGAATGCGTATGATTAATGGTGCTCGGAATTGTTTTATAAAAGATAAGGATGTATTTTTAATAAAGATATGTAATTTAAAATGTTTTTAAAAGTGTTTTAAAGGTTTACACTACGTTTTAATTCTGATAAGCTCGAAAAAGGAGTTTGACTTTACTGGGTCTCTTTGAAGAGACGTTTTGTACTAAAGTAAAAAAGTCAAACATCTCGCTCAAACAATATTAGATCTCGCACGAACGAGATCCTTAAGTCGTTCGAATGACACGTTTTTCGAGGCAGCATTTTATTATTATTTAAAGCGTGTTTTTATCAGAGTTATGAAGGTGTGCGTTCTGGAAAACTGTTTACGAACCAGAAGCCTTTTTGCACATGTTTTCTAAGGTTTACAAAGCATAAACACATCCTTAGAGTTTGCAAAGATCTGAGTTATCATTAGTTTATGTTTATGTGATCTTGTTACACCAAATAAGTTTGTTCTATCATTGAACACAAAGGGTTTTGCGGTGAAGAAAAGAGAAGGAATTCTTGTTCGACATCGTAGACGAATCAAAGCCATTAGGTGGACACTGAGACATATGTCGACGCGTGTGTTGTGGACAGGTATCGTGGAAGAAGAACTTTTTGCGTGGGCACTGTGAGAGGGGTGGTTGAAGATCAGAAGAACGTCAAGACCCGTGGGGATCGAGTCGTTGAGTGAGACTTTATCTGTCTTTGTAAGACCATATTCATAGTGATTGTCTGGCTTGGGCTGTCCGAGGTTGTTTTCCCATTTTGGGTTTTTTCCTCGTACATCCGGTGTTGTGAGTATTCTTTACTTTAATTTACTTGCTTTAATCACTAGATGCATGTTTAGGATTAATCAAGATAAAATTGGTTTAAAGTAAGAATTGGGTTTTCACAACTTAGTTTGGTGCATAATTAAAAGTTGGATAATTTTTCTAAAGAAAAAATTGGTTTTGTTTGAAACACACATATCGGGCGCACCCACGTTTCACAGATAATTTAGATGTTTTTATTTTGTACTGGAATAGACATAAGAGGGATTAGTAAGGACATATTTTCCATAGTCCCTACTTTACATTGAGTATGTCCTATTTCTTTACAACCATCAAGAAGTTCGCGTTCACACGTTCAAGAAGACGGATCCGAATATCATGCATCTTCAATATCTACATGACATGCAGTATACTTTGATATAAATTTTGTTTTGAGTTATTTAGATTTTTTACTAAGTATTGGGATACTTTATAAACTACTTATTTTAATCAAAATGAAGTGTTTTTCTAACTTAAAAGGTTTTCTGAAATACTTGTAGGCAGTCTTTTAAAAATAATTTTTTTTCTTTCTAGTTGTTCAAACGACTTCAAATGACATGGACATGTCATTCGAAGGTCACAAGATGCCTCTTTTCTTCAGTGCAATAAACGACCAAGTACTGTTTTGAATTTTACCTGGTTGTTTCTTGGGTTATTCAAACGACTTCTCACTATCGTTCGAACGACTTATGGAAGTCGTTCAAACGACCTTCGTCGCCTCAAAGTATTTTGTTAGCCTATAAATACCTGTTTTGTGAAGCTTTTCAATTAAGACTTTTACTTTATGAAAACTGTAGAATTGTTGTAATTAAGTCTTCACTTTCTAGGGATAAAAACTTTTTTTGATTCACACAAACACATCCCAATTAATTTTGTGAATCATCTTTTGAACCCAATCACTTTTGTCACGAAGTTTACGCTTGTTGAGTGTTATCTCTACTACTAGACTTGGGGATACTCGAGGATATTCACTACTGAAGGAGGATTTGTGTTTCTTGTGATTCTCGAGGGTGTCATTTATGATCAGAAGGTTTCGATCTTTGTGGGTTTCTGAGTAAATTCATTGTAGTATTTCACTTGTAAGTTTGTAACTTGCGATTTACATTTTATTAATGAAATAAAAGGTTTTGCCCTGCAGGGATTTTTCCTGAAAATTTGCATGCTTATTGGTTTAATGCTTTCTATCACCTATTTGCATGTTTAGGGATAATTAAAATTAGTTTAAAGATTGACTCTTATTAAATAAGTTTAATCTATTGAAAATTTGCAATTTCATAAATTGGTATCACATCTAGCATTCTCAGTCCGCGGGACCAACAACCACTATATTCTCAACAATAAGAGGAGGACCTGGATTGCACCTCTCGAAGAGTTCGGAGTCAGAAGGAACTCCCACTGCAGCAAGTGATTATTCCCAACCCATTTTGAAGCTCGCCTTCCGAGCATAGACAGTCTAGATTTTAGCATCATCATATGCTTCATTCCAGCATTGCTCGTAGCTTGCATACTTTATTGAAAGGACCTTAACTTCCAGTCTCTACACCTTCATAGAAGGACCATATCTTTCTACAGCCAATAGGTTTTTGTCCATCTTTATTGAGACTGTTACTTTAATGTTGGACTTCTTTATCAGCTCGTTGGCTGCCTTTTCATCCTGAAGCTTCTTTATAACTTCAGCCAGCTCCAAGACTTTCTTATCCTGGTCGGCATGACCATCCAAGAAAGTAGATAATTCTTCTAGAAATAACAAAACAAAAGTGAGGAGATACGTGAATACTCAAAATTTGAATCATCCTCAAAGAGAAACAGGGGGGAGAGAGAGAGAGGATTGTTTATCAGAGCTAGAGCCTGGGTAGAGATAACATGATGCTTTTTGATGCCAAGCTTCATTGACCTTTGATGGTCGATAGAAAGAACTACCCCTTTTATCAAGTTGGGAGCAATGGATGGGTTTACAGTCACACTTTCGGGCAAATGGACAAAAGAAAGGTAGGGGACATTGGTTGGGGCCTTAATGGATTTCTTCTTTCTCTCTCTCCTTTACCTTCTCCTCATTTTACTCTTCTTTTCTTCTCCGTTACTCTTAGTATTCCTTGTGCTAGGGCCACCAGACCCGTGGGAGTCCCCCTCAAACTTCTTCAAGGCCTTGACCCTAGTAAACAGAAACATCTTATCATCATCATCACCTCCGAGCAGCAACCTTCTCTTAGGAGGGACCATTTGATCTTCCTCCTCTTCTTCGGGGATAAATGAGTCAAGGATTATACATTTAGAGCAACCAACACCCTCGTTCGGATAAAAAATCTCGGGAATGTTGTTCACCGGGTGAGCCATAAAGTTTGAGGTGGTATTGATGTACTCAAGAAGATCGGCAGCTGACCGGGGATGATCGCCATCGAATAGTCTCACTGTGATCGTCCAAACCTTTAGAAGGTTATAAACCTTTATTTGGAAAAGTGAATGTTCCTTGTTCTTATCTCAAGATGCACATAAATAAGGTATATATTCATTAGTAAGAAGATCAAGTAGTGAGAACTAAAATGCAATAATTTGTAGGCAATACTAATGAATAACCCCCCAGTCAGGGAAAAAAGGGCCTCTTCACTTCTCTCCCTTAGGAAAGGGAGGATGTTTTTAGCATTTGTAAATGAAACCCTGATCCCAATAACCCTTATTTGAATTAAGAAGATTCACTACTAGGATCATGTTCATCCTTCATACCTGTAGGTACAAAAGACCATCAGTGGTATGTGACCAAGAATAGCAGATACAATATCATGGACTCCCGGATTGGTCCCATACATCTCATTAATTCTATGAACTTAATTCACTATTCTCCAAGTGTTGGGAGCACATTGTGAAGGGACGACTTCAAAGTAATCAAAAAAATTCAAGAAATAAATGATCTGGGAGAAGGTTAAACCCCCTTAGACCAAAACCAGGGTGTGAATCCAGTTCCCCTCATCCATGTCTCTGACATATCTGGGCATGGGGGAATAGTCTATTTCCACCCAGTTTGGTATAGAGTATCTTTACTTATACTCCTCTGCAGTTCTACCATTGATAGATTCCATTGAAGCTAGAAATTTAAAAGGAAAATAGGGACGGAGGACTTACACAAAACGAGAGGAGGATAAAACTTTGAACAAGTGAGAAACTAACAGGGGGCTCTAAGAAATCTTTGCAAGGAAGAAAAAGTGGAACACGGAAGTGACAGTTGCTTCCAACTGAGATTCATGAAAAAAGATGAGGAACGGCTCCCCAAGAGGATTTTGGCGCTTCAAATTTCTGGTCAAACGAATATGCCCTTGTCGTTTCGAAGTTATCACAAGTTTTCCATCCGTGTCCCTTCCAATTTTTTGCGGATGAGCGTACCCTCGACGGTTCTCAAAATTACAAAGATGCCACGTTGATTTTAAAATAGTTCCAGGCCTTGGGCCTTTAACTCACTTAAAATCTGTTCGCCTAATATCTTAGCCCATATATTTTAGGGGTAATTATGGTGGCTTATTTAATTCAACCCAATACTTCAGCCGACCAGTCAAGCACGCAGAATGGATTGCCTGGCCTAACTGAAGATAGTTATTTTTATACCCGTTTATTTAATATGTTCTTAAATGCATGGGGATAGACTCAAATTGATTACCAACGATCTCGGAGGAGATATTCAAGGACACTTACGAGTTATCTACAAGTTGGTTGAGTTACTTGTATAATTCAGTCAATTATTTTTTACAACTGTAAAATGTAAACCCTGACCCGGGGCAATGGGATATAACTTCGATTATTGGAGAGACACTTATAAGAATACAATAACCTCTCCGTGGATGTAGGCAAGTTGCCGAACCACGCATCTCTTATGTTGTGTGTGATCGTTTATTCTTTCATATCCATATTTCTTTCTAGATGTCTTATTGTGATAATATTTTCACTCACACTCCTAATAAGAAGCATTATGATATTTGAGGTTCTCTCTCGGGGTTCATATCATGTGTGATCTCCAAATTTTTAAGACAAAGGTTTGTGAAATGTTATTGACTTGTGTCATGACATCGAGATGTTGAGATTTTTCATAAATGAATAAGAGTCTACAACTTGATATAATTTCATGAAAAAGTGTGAAGATGTGAGTTAGAATGGATAGGAGTGTAAGTCATTAGTCCCCTTTGTAATTCTTTACCAAGTTTAGTGATATTGTTTCATTGGCCCAAGGTTTTTCCTATTAGTATTTTTTGTTCTCATACATGTGTTGTTGTGATATTATTTACCCTTTCCTCATCTTTTTTCATCTGCATGCTTAAAAAAGATAAAAGTTGAACCTGGTTGATTAAAATTTGTGTATTTTTTTAACAAAATAATTTAGGTGCGTAAAATAAATTTTAGTGGGTCTCCATTTCAATGTACAATACACACTCTCAATTGGTATCAAATGTTGGTCCTGTTTTGCTTGGGTTGAAAAATACCTAGAGGTAGATTGTGAATTTTTAGGTTAATATGGAGGAGAAAAACATGTACTTAGATGTAAATCTTTTTGAAGGCTTTGTTTAACCTGCCTATAATTTTAGCTCTTTAGACGAAAGTTCATCAAATGATAAAGAGTTGTGTCAATCTTCACCAATTAATAATAAATTCTATTCTAAGATGTTCTTCCGACTATTCTACTGATGATTCCTTAGATGAAGAAGATAGTGACCTGTAACAAGCATATAATAAACTTTTTTTTTCTTGAAAATGCTAGACTTAAGCTTGTTGAAAAATTCCATTAAACAGAAAAATTGTGAAAAGAAAATTGTTTATTTAAAAATAGAAA
Organism: Sambucus nigra; assembly: GCA_949130495.1. Taxonomy (NCBI): domain Eukaryota; kingdom Viridiplantae; phylum Streptophyta; class Magnoliopsida; order Dipsacales; family Adoxaceae; genus Sambucus; species Sambucus nigra. The sequence goes on from OX422208.1 coordinate 595,391,141, forward strand.
GGTCCCTTTTGAACAATATTGAAGCCCAACGTGCATCTATTAGTTCGAGTCTCCTTTTGATGGAGAATGAGAAAAAATATTTCCCAGAAAGGTTAAATTTTTTACAATTTGAGTCCTTTAAACAAGAAAATAAAACCTCTTGAAAATGAGTTAGTCTCGTCTAAGGATGTTAAGGTTACCTTCAACGATAGATCCAAGAGGATTGGATAATTACATTTAGCCCATACTACATCTTCGATTGGTAAATGTGGACTTGGTTTTGAAAATCCTTGTGGCAAGTCTAAATCTGAGGAAAAAGCCATTTTTGTGAAAGCTTCTCAAAAGACTCGTGTACTTGAAGACCAACTCTTGAGAAGAAAGTTATTTCAAAACCATTGAAAAAAATTGAGCATCGTTTTGTGTATCATTTCACTTTTTGCAAACGTGAGGGACATTTAAAAAATTATTGATATATGTTTTTGAAAAAATCCATGGTGAATAAGAAACCTCACTTGGATGAAGTTTCCACGTTGAAACGTGTTAATTCCCTTTTTGATAAATCTAGAACTATTTTTTCAAAATTTAAGAAAACATCAAAATCCAAATAGATTGACAATAGTTTGAACGTTTAGGGAAGAATAACAAGACCAAAGTTATCTGGACTAAGAAAGAAAAATTTCTTATTATTCACACTACCTAAGTTGCCCAAAATGATTCACAATGGTATTTTGATAGTGGGTGCTCTAGGCATATGATTGAAATCTAATGTTTTTAGGAAGTGTACCATAGATATTCATGATTTTCTTAGGCTAGATATTGTTTTTTTGGTGGATCTCTTTTTAGACTCCACATTCTAGGACCCCCTAGGTCCCTAGTGCCTCCCCATTCACCATAAACCCTAGGTCATACTCCGAGTACCGATCTAGAGGCCATCGAGTGCTCTCGAGCCCCGTTTGACTCTATTTAACTTCATCGTTCGAAGGGCTCTGAATTCCTTTTGCAACGGTTTGCACCATGCACGAATCGGCATAACGATTAGGATAAACGGACCATTTTATAATCGAAAATCGTTCTAGAGGCCACTGGGTGCCACTAAGCCCCATTTGACTCTCGTAAACATTCTCGTTTGCATGACAGCTCAATGACAAAGGGCTCTGAATTCCCTTCCAATGGTCTACCTCATGTACGAATCGGCCTTACGAACTATCCATTTTACTATTAAAATAAATTCAGAGGCCACCGGGTACCCCCGAGCTTCATTTTAACCCTAATAAACTTCCTCTCCCCGAGAAAAATCTCAATAAATCTTTAATTGGATATGAATTCCCTTTCCAACGGTCCCCCCCGTGAGCAAATCGTCCTTACAGTTCGGACGAACGGTCCATTTTCCCTCAAAAACTTATTCGAAGGCCACCAGGCGCTCCCGACTTTGTTTGACCAAAGTCAACTTGTCAGCTCAAATGAGACTAAATGAATCATTTAAGGTCACTGAATACCCTTTTCCAATAGTCTGTCCTTTGCACGAATTATCCTTACGGTACGGATGAATGACTCATTTTACTACGAAAGGTCATCGGGCACTTTCAGGCCTTGTTTGACCAAAATTAACTCTTCGCATCGTGAGAAATTCTTTAGAACATCGAAATTCCTCACATAAGCTTTCCAAAAATCTACCCCGTGCATGATTCGGACTTATGATTTGGATGAATGATCGATCGTCGTCCGACGATCTCCTATCTAAAGGACCAACGGGCACTTCTAAGCCCTGCTTGACCTAAACTCAACTCTTTGACCCGAGATTATCCCAAGTATTCTCAAAGTACTTTGAATAACCTTTCCAATGGAATTCCCCATGCACGATTTGGACTTGCGGATTGCATTTCACTATCGTTATGGACTTACAGATTTACGAACTTACAGACTTACGGATTGCCCTGCTGCTCCTGACCTATCCTCTATCTCTTCCATTCCTGGTCATTGCGACCCTTGTTCTTTCCTCCTTGACCATTTGGCTCCTGACCCTTTTCCATCTTCTTTTGGTAGTTTATTTTCTCCTGCCACAACAATAGTGCGACGTCCACCACTTGGGTGTAAGTAGTGTATGCCAGATCCCCCAGCACTATCTGTTTAATAAGCCATGCCAAACCCTTAATGAAGAACTCCATCTTCTTCACCTCATTATTTACCGCTTCTGGTACAAACATCGATAGATTTGTGAACTCAAGGTCATACTCAACAATTGATTTTGAACCATATTTTAAGTCCAAAAACTCCCTCTTCTTCGCACTTCTAATTGTATACGAAAAATATTTGTCATTAAATTTTAGCAGAAAATCTCTATAGTTCAGACGTTCCATATTCTTCGATATGGTGACACTCTCCCACCATTGTAATGCATCCTCGGTTAGCTTGAACATAGACAACATCTGCTTTTGCACATCTGTGCAGTCTACCGTTCTCAAGTGTCCCCCCATGTCTCTACTCCACTGGTGAGCAACCGTTGGGTTAAATCCCCCTGCGAAAGTGGGAGGATTGCCCTTATGGAAGTTGTCCCTCACCCTGTCGCAAGTCTAAGCTAGTGTACCTCGCTGCTACGCCTCTAAAGTCACCCATCTCTGTCTCCCGACCTCAATATCGGCCGCTCTGGACGCACACACAATAGCCGCTAACTTCTCAGCATCCAAAACAATCTGCCTTGGCCTCTCCTGAACCGTGGAACCAAAAACTTAACCCTCTCTCCTATCTCCATCTCTCCTAGTGTTCACCATCTGAAAAGATAAGAACAAATAACATCAGACTCGGAATAACTAAGAGTACAAATCATCAAAAAAAAAAAATATAACCAATGCGGAAGCTAAAACGGACTCACAACCTACGAAACCTAAGACTATGCTCTGATACCATCTATAACACCCCGCGTATTCTGGCGTCGGACACCGCCAAACTACGTTGGGTGTCACTAAATAAGTAATCATTCTTAGCATGTGACAGATGTGAGACATATAATAATTTATTCCACGAGATAATAATTAGATTAATCCAATATATATAATTATCCATGTAATATTAAAATCCATCACCATGATAATCTTCAAAATAATCCAACTTCAAATAAATATAATTTTAAATGAATAATCCAGTTTTGAATATATGATATAAACCGTAAACAACTTTGGAACCGATTGGCCTGCAAAATCCATAAATAAAGTCTCATAATAAATATGAAGAAATGGAAAATAAATCTAAACTACTAAGAATATAAATTAAAGAATTCCCTAACTACACCTCTTAAATATCTTCAATCACTCCGATGCAGCTACTCCAGCGCTATCCCGAAATGCTAGTCAACGCAATGGGTCAGACCCCACCGAATGGATCCCAGGTACTCCTCTCAATTAGGATCCTTGAACCTAGACAATAACATTATACATAATAACCTCAACAATAGAATATTTCAAATTAAATGAGATATGTTTATAAACATGCTTGTAACATAAGCTACAACTATCTATCCACATAATCCAGCCACCCCAGTATATTAGTCTAAATATTTCGTGCCAAAAATAATCTAAACACCTGTTCTTAATCTTATTTAATTTAATTAACCAATTATTTTATTTATGCGATAACATTATGGCCAGTCCACCTCTTATCGATTCTGCACACACTCTTGGCTCGCTTAAGGTTCTAAACATCACACTCATTCCCCTCACTATAGCCTGTCAGCCCATTTAATTGTCAACACACACATATTTGTGAGGTTCCACGCACGACACGTCACTATAGCCAGTCATCTCGTTTAACTGTCAACCCGCACATACTCGTGACACCACACACACCCGTTCCAGGACGAGTTGATTCAGACCTGATTAGATCGCCAGTTCGCTCAAAAATTACATATATAATAATACAAATCCCACTTGTACCCCATTCCAATTCCAATTAAAATTCTATTTTCCAAAAATGAAATCCAACATATTTAATTGCTAACAAAATAATTAAATCCAAAAATTTTATTTTTGCGAATTTCGAACTCCATTAAGTTATTACTGATTTAAAATTACGAGGTGTTACAAAAGGTCCAACATTCTTCCTTCTCTTTAAATTTCTTTATATTCGCATTAGTTAAATAAGTTATTGATTTAGCTTTTACATTAGATCATACACATATTAATCTTCAATCCTTTATTAGTAATATTGCACATAATATATTTTCTATAAAACAAAAAAACAAAACAAGAAAAAGAGGGTTACACCTATAAATTCCAACAGGATTTGTCACCACGTTCTCTCATAACTAAAAACACCTTTTTCTTGCACGCACATATAATGAAATCCCCATTGGAATTTATGGGATAAACCCCACCCTCGTGGCGCATGTGAACTACATGGACTTTGATGCCTTTATAGACTACGTAGGTGTCTCAGGCTAAAACCCAAGACTCGAGTCCTATTTCCCAATTTTCCTCTTTTTCATACTCTACCCATATATTATTTACATATATCATATTTAGGATTCATATTTGCTTCTTATCCAAAACATATTACCATTTCATCATAATGATCAATATCTCGATAAGCGCACATATTATATTTTTAATTATTATTTTGGGAACATTCTTATAGACGACCTTACTGCGTCTTTTCTATGATGGAGTTGCGTGATTCCGATCTCCACTTATATATACACGCACACACACTTCACGGAGAAATTAAGTAAAATACTAACATAATCCCATGAGATACCAAAAGGACGGGATGAGTGCCTAATATCTTCCCGTTGCGTAACTTAGCCCCCGAATCTCTGATCTAATTGGTTTCCCAAGCATCGTTGTTTCTTTGATGTCATTCTCTCGATGCGGGAACATGTTGTATTGCGTGTTTTGTGTAAAATAGGCTGACGTCTCTATCTCTTTACGTCACCCCACATCGATGACAGCCCGAAGCTTTCCTCGAAAGGGCACGATACCTTTCCCTTACTCAGGTGGGGATTTAATTCTCATAAGAGGGCTAGATTCTATTTGCATGGTTGTTATCATTTTCTGCTTATGTGCGTATGCACCTACCTGTGTGTTCCCTATTTTCTCCTCTATTACTATTTATATGTATCTACCATATGTTTATATCACCTCTCGTTCACTTTTCACTTTTCACTTCACACTTGTAAATACTCTCCATGTACACCTCACACTATCTACACTTGTATATAGGTTCACTTATATTCACATGCTTCACACACCACATAGAATATCCATGCTTAGGTTTGACTAGCACACACCTCCACTTATCACACTTATATATATCCATTCTCACTTATACTTATCACACACCACTTGTATTTGATCCATTCTTAAGTTCACTACCACACACTCACTTATTGATATTCACACACCACCCACTCTCACGTATCCATGCTCAGTGTAATCTTCATGCTTCATGCTAGATTTACTTTTCATGATACTTGTACATTTTTCCTTATTAATATAGTGCTGATCATTCCAAATAAAATACTCTCTTCATAATATATTTATCAAGAATCATGCATTTTGCACACTACATCTTCAAGAGCATTGCTATATTGACCAAAAATTGTCCCGCACTGGGAGTCACTTTGTGATGGGTGCTGGTCCGACAGGGCACAATTAACGTAAGTAATATGTCTCTCACCTTCCATTGGCCTAGTACATTAGATGTGTATTGAACGGTTCCCCCCGCATCATACTGCTTAACTGAACTCACGACAGAAGGTATGTAGCAAGGAACTTGTTTACGTACGTCGAGTCTATCAAATTTGCTCTCACACGTAATGTCCCCACGAGGTATAGTGAGGCAATTCACGTACACTCAGGTATATCAAATGCCTTGTCCACACGTACCGATTTCTCACAAAAGCAAGACGTATGTCATGGAAGTTTTACCAAAGTGATGAACCTTCCCGCTAAACCACCAACTGCATACCCTCATATTGGCACCAAACCTAAGGCACTCATATTTAGTTTGTTGGTTACTATAGGAAACTTTGCCGAAATGATGGGTTGGCATGTCGCCCAAATTTTTGCGTGATTTTCTCTTTTTTCAAAACGTGACCCTGTCCATGAGCTTGGCAACAAGTCAAACCATGTTTCACATATTTTTTTCACACCTAATTTTTCCCAAGGTGGGCTCCCTTCCGGAATTTCTTTTGCATTTAGGAAAACCTAATACAAGTGAAAACATAAACATAATAATAATCATACTGAGACTCTTCTCTCATTTTTCCTTCCTTCTTTACCAAAAGTGTCAAAAACATTTTTCCCCACCTTTTATCAAAATACCAAAATCATTTTCCCTCATTTTATAAAAAAAAAACCAAAAATATTTTGTCCTCCCCATTTTTAGAAGGTGTCCAAATATATTTTCCTCTTGTCCAATAAAAATAGTTCTTCCTTTTCTCTTTAAAAAAATAAATTTGAATCATTTTCCTTCTCAGGTCGATCGCATACCCGGACCTTGGCCTGGCTCCCTATTGGCTTCGGTCTTCCGTCAAACTGCCTCAAAGCTTCAATAATTATCTCTCTACTTCCTTCGAGTCTGGAATCCACCTTCACTACCACGGAGAACGCATATTAAGTACCAAATGTGAAGACGTATTTGATGACGATCCTAGTCCAACTTACTGCCAAGATAGACAAACTTAAAATTATGGTTCATGAGATGCAGAAAAATTGGGTCCCTATTCCCGAAGAGCCTGAGTTCCTCTTCCCTCGCACTATGGGTCCACCCTCACCTGAGCCTGTTTGGGTCCCAAAAGAATATCAGCATGTCTCATGTGCGCCTCCTGCCAATGGACCTCCGCCATCTCAACTCCCAATGGCAAATCTTGCCCAGCTGGGGGCTACCTGCTAGTACTTGTCGATATGAAGGAAATAAAGTTAAACAAGGTCAAAGAGGACCTTAAATTGTTAACCAAGAAGTTTGACCACATTAAAATCTTCGGGCATTATGTGGATTACACCCATATGTTTCCCTAACCTAAAGCAAGGCTATCGAAAAAGTTCAAGATGCCTAATATTGAGAAGTTTGGGGTAGCGAGTCCCCAAGTATTCATCTTCAAAGCTAACACCGAGCCATGACTCTCCTAGGTTCATTCGAGGAAATAATGGCCTAGATTTTCCAATAGACTTTGGAGGATAGAGCTCTTTGTTAGTTTCCATTCATCGAGGAATCTAGAATTTGCAGTTGGGAGGATGTTACCTGTGAATTCATGACACAATACAAGTATAACAAGGAGTTGGAGGTTACACGCGGTGATTTAGAACTTCTCAAGGAAAATTCCATAGAAGTTGTGAGCAATTTCATAGCAAGGTGGAGGGATAAGGCGACCATTATGACTAAACGACCTTCTGAGGAGGAGGAAGTTAGTATTGTGAAGAAAAACTTCTTGTCCCACGTCCGAGCGACGATGGGAGGACAACATTACCCACATTTTTTCCCCTTTGGGAAACATGAGTGGAGATTGAAGAAAGTATTGCCAAGACAAAAGCTGAGCCAAAGAAAGTATCTGGACAGTTCATTCCGAGAAAATATGATAAGCCTTCTATAATCTCGACCATCAATTAAATCTCTCGGCCCGCTGCCTCTTGGATGCCAGAAAACCATTCCAGTCAAGTCTTAAAGGAATTCACCGAGCTCTATGCTCCCCTATCTAAAGTATACCAAGCCTTGTTGAGATGAAATCTCATCAAAATTTTGGAACCTCGTTCACTACCAAACCCACTTCCTAAAAAATTCAAACCCGGCGCCCGCTTTGATTTTCACAAAACTGCAGGACATACCAGTGATCAGTGCTTCCATATTCGAAATGTAATACAAGGTTTAATTGACTGTGGTGTCATAACCCCATCAGCCTATACCAAACCTTACTCCACTCACAATCCACTTCCAAACCATACAGATTCCATTTTCCTAGGGAATAATTCATAATTTGATCCATCTACCTAGAATGTACCCAGTAAATCGCCCATCATACCCATATTTTCTCCTACACCATACCTATTTTGTCGACAAAGATCTGTCGCTTCTCACAAAGCATGAATTATCGTTCATACCCAGTCCGAAGGGAAAAATATGGAATTATCAGCAGTACTGGACCATCTTCTAGAGTTTGGGTTGAAATCTCCCTCTAGAATTACCATTGACTGTAGGAAGTTTAGCATCCTATTCATGGAAGCTCGAAAGTGGGCTCGGGAGTCAAATGATTGGGTGGTGCCCATTGATGAAGTCAGTTTAGATGATGCAGTATAGATTATGGAAAAAAATTTCTAACAGACCAATGAGATTTATAGTATGTCCAAGTTACTCGACGCCTTAAAGCTACAACAGCAGTCACTTCTGTACTTCATCATTGAGTGGGAGGATCTATATAAAGAAGACTTTGAGGTTATGGAATGCATTGATTTCTCATGGAAAGACAACATCGTTACCACTGAATGGGGGAAAGTTTGATAGCTTAGACAAAGAACAATGCCAAGAAAATGTTAGTCCAGTAATTAGTGTGTGTGGGATGATATATTTTGAAGATTGTTTGCTAGGGGAAATCAACAAAGTGGTCGAACAACCCGAAATAGATAAAGAAACAGGGTTTATATTCTTCCCCTCCTCTATGAACCATATGACAAGATCTGGGAGACATTACCAGAGTTTAAATCCTCAGTTAGCAGGGAAAGATAAAGAAAGGAGAGTTGTCGAGAAACTCCCCATGCCTAAAATGACCATCAAGGAAAGCAAGATCCTCGACCAGCTCAGCAAAACTCAGTCCAACATCAACTTGTGGGGAATCTTCATGTCTTCCCAGCTACACCAAAATGCTTCAATAAAATTGCTTACTGGGCCCACTTTCCCTCCTTCCACCTTTCCAGAAGAAGTCGGGAACTTGGTCGGGTCCTGAAACTCTACTAGATTGATTTTATTCTTTGAAGAAGAAATCCTAAAGTTTGGTCCTGATCATAACTATAATCTCAATATATCCGTTGAGGTGATGGGGAATACAGTCTCGCTCTCACTCATCGATAATGGATCTGCACTCAAGATTTTCCCGTTAAGAACCTTTAACTTCTTTGGTTTGAAAGTAAGCAACCTTGCTCCAACTTCTGTCATAATGCATGCCTATGCCAACACTCATCGAGAGGTGATGGGATCCATAACACACACAATAAGGGTAGACCCTATCAATCCCATTATCGAGTTCCAAGTTAGTGAATTACATGCTTGATTCAATCTATTGCTCAATCGACCATGGCTTGACAATGTCAAGGAGGTATTTTCCTCTCTCCATTAGAAACTCAAATTCTTCGCTAAGGGGAAGGTCATAACTATCTTGGGGGACGATGATAATACTGAGAATGCAAGAACCTGCAGTTTGGTACTAGAAATATAATATGGGGCAAATGATATGCTTCTTTTTAGCTTTCGAGTCAAACCACTTCCACACCCAGTAGGGGATTATTTCAAAGACCGAGTCTATCCAAAGCATAACCCGGATAACAAAGTCAATGTGATACAAATGTTTAAGCATATGCACTTTATGCCCGGAATGGGGCTGGTAAAACAACAACAGTGGATCCTTGAACCCATAGTACTGAAGACGGCCTTTCCTCCATAAGATATGGGTTATCAACCATCATCAGAGGAACTCAGAATTCTCTGCCAACCACGATTAAAGAGAAGTATAGAAAGGGCCAAGACTGTGTCAAGGGATTCCTTGGATGGAAGATTCATTAAATAAGGTGAAAATTTTCCTTTTGTGTCTTTCCCAAAATGTGGTATGATCATAAGGACAAGAAGATGAAGCCAGGGATGGAGATATTCATTTAAGATAGTTACTCTTGTGCTGAGGACTCCTAGAATCATGTGAAACGACTCATTGGGAAAGATATATCTCTTATCGACAGTTTTAAGGGAAGTGACTCCGATATCTCTTTCAATTTATAAACACAGGGGCTGGAACTCTACATAATCTAGTCAAGTGTTATATCGTCGGATTCCTCTATCCTGATCAAGGCCGCTGATAAACCCCTCCTTAATTGGGATGCTATACCAGTTCCACCTGTTGAAATGTAACCCAACCCAGATGTTTATCCAATTTATTCCTATTTTGTTTCTCCTTTTTCTAATAATAATATAATCGAGGCTTCATTTGATAAGGTTCTCAACGCAATTTTTCTCGAGAATAAAATAAACGAAGATTTTGAGTATGTTGTTACGCCTTATATTAATTGTCTAGATTCTAATCAAACTCTTGATGATGATAATGATTTTACAAATGAATAATTTTTAACTGATCTTAATAAGGTTAATAACAAACAACATAACCACGTTCAGATTAATGAGGATGAAACTGTTATTATCAATATCGGTTCTAGAAGCCAACTGCACGAGATTAGAATATGGTCCAACCTTGACGAGTAGCATAACACAAGATTCTAACTTTCTTGGAATATAAACCGATCAAAAATAAACTACGAAAGATCCGCACCAAATGGTCGCTTAAGGTTAAAGAAGATATGGTCAAACAATTGAACGTAGGCTTCATCTGGGTGATTGAATATCCCACATGGATAGCCAACATTATACGCATGCCAAAATCAGGAGGAAAAGTTTGCATGTGCATTGACTAACGGGATTTGAGCAAAGAATCTCCGAAAGATGATTACCCACTTCCCAATATGGACATGATTGTGGACAATACGTCCAGTCACGCTCTTAAGTCATTTGTCGACGGGTTTACTGGATATAATCAGATCAAGATTTACCCTGGTCATTAAGGAAAAACTCCATTCATCACCCCTTGTGGAACCTTCTGTTACATAGTTACGCCATTCGGTCTTAAAAAAACAGGGGCTCCCTACCAAAGGGCTTCCACAACCATCTTGCATGATCTGATACACAAATAAGTCTAGGTCTACATGGATGATATGATCATTAAGTCTAAGACTCGGTAAGGACATGTTCCTGCCCTCCAAAAGTTCTTTGAACGGCTACAACAACACCAAATGAGACTTAACCCACAAAAGTGCATTTTCGGTGTCACCAAATGACCTAAATGTCTACGGGGACTCTGTCCTCATCATCGTCCAAGACCTTAGAAGATGGAAATTCAAAGATGAAAAACTCATACCCTTTAACGCCCACTTAGAAGAGATGGCCTCCTAGTTTTGAGATATCACCTTCCACTACTTTCCCTGAGCAAGGAATAGCTTAGCCGATGCTCTTGCTACTCTATCCTCCATGGTAGACACACCCAAAGGAATAATGATGCCCCCTTCATAGTCTAAAAATAATCTAACCCACTACTATCACATTAAGCTAGACACATAAAAGGATTCTGATAAGACCAAGTGCTGGTATTACGATATTTGGCGCCTCCTCAAGCACGATAGGTACGCATAAGATGCTAACAAGAAGGACCAAGTGACCCTCTAAAAACTAGTTGCCCACTAAATTATCTTCACTATTGAGGGAAAACTTTGAAGTAACCCATCTGCACTACATCACAGGGGCTGATATTAAGGAAATAAGGCAGAAAATCCACAGCCAGGAATGCAGACCGCGCACGAATGGCCATATGCTCGATAAGAAGATTATCCGACATGGTTACTATTAGACCACCATGGTTCAGGATTGCACCACCTATGTCCAAAGATGCCTTAAATTCCAATAGTTTTCCAATCTCCAACACTTGCCTCTGTGAGAATTATACAACTTGAGTTATCCCTAGTCGTTCTCCACTTATGGCATTAATATCATAGGGAAAGTCACACCCAAAGCTTCAAATGGGCACTAGTTCATCGTGGTTGCCATTAATTACTTCAGCAAATGGGTCGAAGCCGAGTCATATGCAGTGCTGAATGCCAAAAAGGTATCCAAGCTCGTAGGAAAGAACATCATTCGCCGATATGGGGTTCCTCTTCAGCTAGTGTTAGACAATGGGTTACACTTTGAGGCAAAAGTCAAGGAATTGGTTGACGAGTACAACATTCTGAGATAAAAATCTTCTCCCTACCGACCACAAACCAACGGTGCAGTTGATGTTGCCAATAAGAACCTGAAAGCAATCATCAGCAAGGTGACCAAAAGTTATCGAGATTTGGTCGATCGGATCCCCTACGTCGTCTGGGGATACTATACTTCAATGCGGGCATTTACTTGGTCTAACCCTTACTCTCTCGTATACGACATGGAATTAGTCCTATCAGTTGAACTAGAAATACATTCATTAAGCGTTATGCCTAAATGCAAAGTCAACAAGGAAGACCGGCATCAAATTCGGTTTGATGAGTTATCGCTCTTAGACAAAAGGAGGCTAAATGATCTCTATCATACGCAAGGATAGCATCGTTGGATACCACAATCATTAAACCAAAGAGTCAAAGACTATGGTGTCCGAGAAGAGGACTTACCCCAAAGGAAAATTCATGCCAAACTGGATTGGTCCCTACATTATAAAGAAGATCATATCCGGTGTCACCTTTATGCTCACTGACCTTGACGGCGAAGAGATGGCACGACCAATCAACCTGGACCGACTCAAGAAATTCTACCCTTAGTCCAAAATCTCAGCACGCTTCTACTCTTCTCACCCCCCTTTTATTCTTAAAAAAATTTCTTTATTTCCCCTCTACTCAGAACTACGTGGGGCCTGATCCTCTAAAAACCATTTACTTTCAGAATGAAACATGGAAAATTTTCAAAACCCCCAGAGTTACGTAGGCAACTCATACGATTTACATGGGAATGGTCCCCCTCTTTTTCACAAAATGCTATTTTTTCTTAGCTCCAAGAACTAAAGTTCATTTTATCATTTACATGAACAAAAGGATTATGTATTCCTTAGCGATTGATATAGATAATTCAAATGAAAAACACATCAGGAGGCACAAAAATATAATTAAAATACTTTTTATTCTGTAATGGGAGAATTCATTACAATTACATAAAATATCAGCGTAGGGCGTCAAAGTAACTACCCCCCTGCAAACCAAAGTACCCTAAAAGCAAAGTAACCAAACCTTCCCAAATTTATTTCCAAAAATCATAAACAAACCAAACGCATCTCCATCACAAAATCTTCATAAACAAACCCCAAATTCCCTATCCGAAGCTTCCGAAAGACCCACCCCATTATGACCATCTACTACTTGGGGCCCCTAAACTTCCCTAGCTTGGCTGGCATGGCAAAGGCACTCCATGGAGCGATAAGACCGGACCAGGCTAGAGAAAAGCACTATGCCTCCTCCATAGTGTCGAACATGACAAACCATCTCCGTCAAGTCTCATCTGCCATGATCTTAGCCACTACCCTCTTCCACAATCCTTTCATATAATCCCTAAAAACATGCCAAACCCTACAAACAGATTGAGAAAGATGTGTTGATGGCCGACGATTCTCCCTCTGAGAACCTAACAGCATGCATAAGCCTTCAGTTAAATCCTCTACAAGAAACTAATCTAGGGTATAATAATGAATAATTTTCTCCGATCCGACGTGATACAGGAGCGTCTAGGGGAAATAGAATGAGGTATGCCGAAGGCCAACTAACCGAATGTACCAGTGTTACCCGAGTTCCAGAATGGGCTATAACTCCCCCCACCATGGCACCGACCAGCATAGACATCAAGCTCCGTGATCCAAGAACCAGTTTATCCAGTTCTCTATATATGGTCTAAAGCTAATTAAATAGAGAGTGAAGAAATTTGGCATAGTTTCCAAGGGATATTCAGGGGGACTGCTAAACGGAATCTCTCATCCGGCCACATGAACAACATAATCAGGTATTCTCTCAGAAAATCATAATGGCCTTCTCTCTAAGCATATAGACTGCTCAGGGTCTCTTCCACTATCACCACCGCATGATTGAAATGATATGAAACCATGTTGTAATGGCAACCAGTTGAGGGTCCATCATCAGGTCTCCGATCACTATCAGTAGCTTCGAAGTTTAGCCCAGGGCAATAGCTTCGGCATGGCCCGCATCATTAAAGTCCAATGAATGTACAAAACATAGGACAACCGGGAGAGAAATCACTCCCCTAGTTACCAATGGTCGAGCCAGTAATGGAGAGATGTGGAGAAATCCTATTAGAGGCCGAGAGAATTCAGGCATGATCATCGCCATGCTGGGATTAACCCCCCAACATAGATGAAAACTCCTCATAGGTTGGACGGACCTCATCCAAGCCAAAGATGAAAATATGATCCTCGGGATACCAAAATTATGCTTCCAGTTCCAGCATGTTCCAGTCGATGGGCCGATTGCGCCACAAAGAGACCCGACGCAAGTTAAAAGCGTCGCAATCTGCATTGTACAAACACCTAGCTCCCAGGTTCTCGAGATATGAAGAAAATTTACACTCATGGGAAGTTCCATTTTGGGAAATAATATGACAGAAGGCAAGAAATAAGCAAGAAAGAAGAGAAAATGTGAATGGGTGAAAAAACCTCACAACCTTACCCCCTTTTATACATGGAAATCTTGGCTAAACGACAAGAAATTTGAGGAAACCGAATAAATGAATGCCCCACCAAGTACTTTGAAGATGAGAAAAGTGCAATCAAAGACTTAGGGTGATTCACGTGTCGATAGGCAGGACAAGGGGTATGCCGATAAACACCCCCCTTATTTTAAAAAAATTATATCTTTCCTTTTTTTCGAAAAAAAAAATAAAAAAAATCAGTCACTATTTAAAAAAAAATACGGGTTGTTTCTTCCTATATTATGCATTTTTACCCATCCTTTCTCAAAATAAATTTTCTCTTGAGCTATCTTAATATCCCATCTTTTTTTCAGTTTCAACAATAAAGTAAAAAGTGCATGTAAATTAAGTCATTTAAAGCAAAGATAAATAAACAAAAATCTCATTCATTTTATATATACTGCCACTTGCTTCATTACATTTTTCAGGAAAAAAAAATAGAAAAAGCAAAAAAGACTCCCTGACTCAACCTGAAAACCCCATCTCTCATCTCTCTAAGACCCTCAATCATTATGTCAAGCGCGCTTACCCCGACAGCGAGGTGTGGAACCTCCACTCTATGATCTAGATCCCTCCTTCGAGGTAAAAAAATACACAAGACAAGAAGGAACCAAGATCGAGTCCCCAATGTAGGCAGTCGCTGAACACAATCAGTCCCAGATGTCCCTAAGCCAAGTAGTCGACACCTGTACATGCTGTAAACAAAATAATAGAAATAAAAGGCAAACAAATTAGTCTAAAGAAAAGAAAAAGATAGATAAGGACAAAGAAAGAGAAAAGATATACCTCTGGCTGAAGGACATCCACTGTCAGCCCGAACACCACTGGATCTACCGCATTAGGGTGATGCGACATATGCAACGATCCCCCTCCAGCCAATTGAAAATTATATAAAGGCGGAGTAAGCTGAATGAATACAAGCTACTAACGACGATGCACCACCTGTATTGTGGGCGGACCACACCGGCCTGCTCGTACCCTTGCCCAAAGTCGTAGGAGGTGAATGTATGTTCAGTACATCATAAATACAAGAAGGCATCAGCCAGCTCATCACAAAGTCGAAGTAATCATATATCACCATCGTATCCGTATATGACAATGTAAGGACACAAATTTTCAATTGAGTCCGTTGTAGTTTTGGCTCAATTCTGGACAAAAATGTTTGAGTCATAGGATCGAGATCTTGACCATCCTTCAAGCCTATGACATACTAAATTTGTAGACGTAACGTCCAAGATTAAAGCTTCATCAAATGTCGAGTTTGTTGTGCCTCGTTTCTACATCATCAACATTTGTTCCGTTTACTCCTAAGGTATGAATGCATTACATATTTATATATGAGCTTGGAATAATTAGTATTGGGTGTTAAGTTTCGTTTAAACTATTATTTATTTTTAGAAAGTCTCTTTAAAACTTTAAAATAAAGTTTCTGGGCTAAAAATAGAATTTTAAACATTTTGGAAGTTCGTTCGATATTGTCGTTCGAACGAGAATGTCGTTCGAACGAGTTTGCCAACGAGATTTTCCCATTGGCCACTGAAACTTCATTAGAAGGGTCGTTCCAACGAGACTTTATTCGAACAAAAAATCTCGTTCGAACGAGATTTCAGGCGAGAAATTTCATTGGCAGTTTTGAGCAGTTTTTCCCATTTTTTCCACTACTCTGCCCCACTAACTTTTGATAGACTTATCAAGTGCAGGAACCAACTTTGGAAAACCAACTTTTTCATATTATTCCATCTTCAAGAGAGAGTTTGAGAGCAAAAATTAGAAGAAGAAAAAGTTCATGTTTGAGTGTTTATTTTTTAAAGAAAAATCTTTAAAACACTTCTATTTTACACCCATAGTTTATTCTAAGCTTCCATATAAATATATTGCTTGAATTGTTTGGCACCAGTTTATCTCTACACCTTGAAGAAGAGAAGTTTGGGTTTGCTTCTACATCCCTCAAAGAAGAAGTTCATTATTTTGCTGCAACATTCTCAAATGGTGAAAGGCACCAGGTATGGTTGACGGTGTACCTAAAGTCTCATTGGTGAATTTTGAAATTTTGATGGAGTTCCAGGGTTGTCGACTAGGCGGAGGTGTTTACAAGAAGACTCATCAAGGCTTGAAAGGGGTTGAGTCGAGGAAGTAAGTCATCTATCTTGTAATTGTAAAACCATACTTAGTGGACTTATGGCTAGGGCCGTCCGAGGTTGTTTCCCGTTTGTGGGTTTTTTCTCGTACATCGCGGCGTAGTGGTTCTTTGTTTATTTTATCTTTTGCAAAATCACCTAGAACGCATACTTAGGTAAAAAGATAAAATTTTGTTTAAATCACTACTTACTTAATTTGGTGCTAAATTAATTTGGGTAATATTTTTGTTAATTTAATTCAAGTCATCACTTAATTTGTTAAAATTGGTTTGGCCTAATTTGGTAATATTGAAAATATGACTTAGGCAAATTTCTAGGACTTGGGTTAAATTGGTTTAAGTGAAAAATTCATTTATTAATTAATTTAATTTCACTTTGAGTTTGTTTAATTTAAATTTGGATTAAAATTAGTGAATTTGTTTAATTGAACCATCTCACTTGCGCATCTTAAAAAGGAAATTAACAGTTGGTATAAGATTTTAAAAATTAGGGGCCTCGTGTTCTAATAAGTGGTATCAGAGCATGATCGCTAAATTATTGCATTTAAGATCCTTTAAATATTTTTGACAAAAAATGGAATTTTCCCCGTTTTCAAAATTCCCCATTTTTTATGGTTCTTATTACGCGTATTGGAAAGCGCGTATGCAATTGGCACTAAAATCTATCGATAAGAGCGTTTGGTTGTCTTTCGTTAACGGGTGGTCACCACTTACTCATTTGGTAGATAATGGCATGTTCTAAAACCCGTCGATAGATGGAGTGAGAATGAATTCAAACTATCTAATTTTAATTCCCGAGATTTCAATCCCTTGTTTAGCGCGGTCATGCTGGATGAATTCCGTCGCATTATGAGGTGTGTAACCGGTAAAGAAGCTTGGGATATTTTACAACTCACTCATGAAGGAACTAGTGTCGTTAAAGCTCCAAAACTCCAAAACCTCACCACTCAATTTGAAACCATCAAAATGAACGAAAAAGAAACATTTGATGAATTTTATGCTAGACTTTTCGATATTATTAATTCATCTTTTAATTTGGGAGAGAAAATACCTGACAACCGAGTAGTAAAGAAAATTTTAAGGTTCTACCCGATAGATTCATTCCTAAAGTGACCGTTTTAAATTCTTTACCAACTTTAGCCTCTACAAAATTAGAAGAGATCGTAGGTGGTTTACAAACCTATGAACTAGACATGTTTCCCTCTAAAACTGAAAAGAAAATGGATAAGGGCATTGATTTTAAAGCCCGAAAGGAGGAAAAATAAGTAGTAGAGAGTGAAAGTGATAGTGACTCGGAAAATATGGCTATGTTTGCTAGAAACTTTTAAAAATTTCTTAAATTGAACAAAGATAAATTATAAAATGATTATAAGAAATTTGAAAAACCTACGCATGACAAAGCCGAAAAGATCCCTAAAACTATTAATGAAAATTTAAATAGGGACGAGTCAAATAGGTGTTATGGTTATGAAGGGTATGGCCATAGGGCAAACGAGTGTCCCACTAAACTAAGGAGAGAGGGTAAGAAACCAATTTCTTTTAATGCAACCCTTAGTGATAGTGACAATGAAGAGGGACCCAATTCCTCCTCTAAGCCCAACATTGTGTCTTTTATGGATAGTCACGCGAGTGATAGTGAGCACTTATCTATTGATGAAATTTTAACACATGACACTTCCAAGATCAAAGTTTATAATTCCCTTGCTTTTGATGGTAGTGATAGTGGAGAAGAAAGATAAAGTGAAAGTGAAAATGAGGTTGATGTGAGTGAACTTAAAAATTCTTTTCGAGAACTATATGAAGAATCTATTAAATTAAAAAGAGCAAATTTGAAGTTAGAAGCTAGTTTAAGAGAGCGTGTCAAGGTCGTTGATGATAGTGTGTTGGTTTAAGACCTTAGGACACGTGAGAGAGCTCTTCGAGAGAAGCTTGAATATATAGAAGGCGAGAGAGATAGCCTTAGAGGTTTAATGGAGTTAGTGAAAAAGGAGCTTCTTGAGTTTGAAGAGAGAAATGTTTTATTAGAGTCTAACATTTTAGATTTAGAAAATAAATTAAAAGACTCTAGTAAATTCAAATTTGATTTCGAGTGTCGTTCGGAGAAATTAGATAAAATATTAGGAACGGTCCAAATTAAAAATGACACTTGTGGTTTAGGCTTCGATACTTATAATGAATCAACTCATAAAGCCAAAACCAATGTTTTAGGAGAATCACCTAGGAAAGCCTTTAGAGATCATACATTAGGTAAGTCTTTTCGCCGAGTCTTTAAGTGCTCACATTGTGGTCGAAATGGTCATCTTAGGAAATTTTGTTTTGATCTTAAATGAGGTCCTAGAAAATCCCAACGTAAGGCAACCGAGTTAAGATTCCTACTTCTCGAGATTGTCATTCATCATTAATTTGGGTTAGGAGATCCGACTTGGTAGCTTTATAAGATAGGGTATTTGATTCTCATTTACTTTCACATGCTTCCTCCCTTGTAAAATCTAAAGGTTAAATGTGTTAGTTTTGTTTGCATACTTTAGCTTTTGTGCTTCATGCTATATCACCCATGCTAATTGTATGCTTGTTTAATCATGTTCTAGTTTATGCTCCATGCTTAATCACATGCTAGAATAATGATTTTTTTTTTATCTTTTGTATTATACTTCTTTCATTTTAGTTTGCATTAAATGAAAAATACAAAAATATTTTTTATCATTTGTGTTTCATATTTTGAGTTATTCAAGCTAAATGAAAAATACAAATGACTTTTATTTGTCTTTTGGGTATATATTTTTATTTTTGGTTAAAAAATTTCAAAAAGTCAAAAAGATTTTTATTTTTTGTGTATTTTAGTTTGACACACTCTATGTGGCATATACTTGTGTTTGAATCCTTTGCGTTTACGCTCCCATGTGGCTAGAACTTTTAGTTAAGATTGTCAATCCTTAAAATGTTCTTTACCATGCTTACATTGAGTAGTTGAATTTTCTGTTGGCTAAATGGATTCTATTTTTATATGCCTCAATTCATACATGCACGAGCTCTTTTAAAATTTAAACGTCACGTGTTATATTTGAGCTTTGTGAGGTGTTCTCCTACCAATCTTGTCATCTACATATTTGTGACCTAGGAGGACTAGTGCATGTCAAAATCCGTTGCACGTGAGATTTGTGAGATATAAAAAATATATAAAAATGTGCATGGGGAAGGGCTCCGAAAGGAATTATTATCCTTTGCGAATAGTAAGCCACCATTTGAAATGGACCTAAAAGAAATACGTGGTCCAAAGGCCTAAAAGAATAATGGCATTAAAAGAAAATATTTGCCAAGGCCTATGTCTAATTGATTATTCATTCAAAAATATATATGCTTATTGAGGGAGTTTGGATGGTATATCAACGGTTTGCACAATGTCCGTTTATCCTAGTTGTACTTTCAATGTCATGACTCTATTGGTTTGTAGAATCATCAAAAGTCTAGGCTTGTATGCAACGTGTATGTTTGTTCATTGAGTTCAATCTATATTGTCACATGAGGTTATATTCAAATGTGATGAAGTTTGAAATCAATTGAGAACTCCGTGAACATATTTTAAGTGATTGGGTCTAAATTTAATTGTTGCTAGTTCACACCCCAACACTTCCATTTCCATATGACACATTTTTGCCATACGAGTGTGAAAAGCTTAGCTTATTTTGTGTCATTTGTGTGTTTATATCTATATATACGTGCATGTGCATTATTGGTATATTTAGTCTATGTATATATATGATATTTTTCTGTGTTTGCCTTGCTTTCTAGTCCATCTATGCTTCAATTCATAATTGGTATCTATCTTGTTGCATTCTTTGTTGATATCACATGCTTAATACTTTATGTATCATATTGGTATCATTTTCTTGCATCCTAGATGGTATCCTTTATTATTTATTGGATTAGTTATGATTTTGTTGCCCACGTGCTTTAATGTTCTCATCACTTTATCCACATTTGCATGTTTAGCTTGTTATCCCATTCTATTTATCCCTTGTTTAGTTTCAGGGGTGTATATGCTTTAATTGGGGGATATAAGTTAACTTTTTTATTCTTTATCCTTTGTCTATTCCTGAACAAAAAGGGGGAGAATGATAGGGGAAAATGGTATCTATTCCTATTATAATCGTATCTTAGTTTGGGGGAGATTTATCTTAGGAGGAGACGTCTTTCTAAGTTGGTCATTTTCTTGATAAAGGGGACAATTAATTTATGTGGAGTATTTATTTTATGCATTTAATATTCTTGATATTCCCTATGCGTTTGATAGTTTACTTAAGTGTGCAGGAATTCTTCTATGTGGCAATGTTCATCATCGGGTAAAGATATTGATCATTATGTTGGTTGAGTTAAGCTATTGTATTTTTATTTTGGGTGGGATATTTTTTAGTTTTGTAGAGCTTGACGGCCCTTTAGGATTTTTGTTTGGTTTTTGTCCCGGAATAGCCAAAGGGGGAGATTTGTAAGGACAAAAATTTCCAATTGAGTCCGATGTAGTTTTGGCTCAATTCCAAGAAAAAACGTTTAAGTCATAGGATAGAGTTCTTGACCATCCTTCACGCCTATGACATACTAAAATTGAAGATGTAGCGTCCAAGATTAAAGCTTTATCAAATGCCGAGTTTTTTATGCCTTGTTTCCACGTCATCAATATTTGTTCTGTTTACTCCTAGGGTATGAATGAATTACATATTTATATAGGACATTGGAACAATTAGTATTGGGTGTTAAGTTTTGTTTAAACTGTTGTTTATTTTCAGAAAGTCTCTTTATAACTTTAAAATAAAGTTTCTGGGCTAAAAATCGAATTTTGAACATTTTGGAAATTAGTTCGATATTGCCGTTCGAACGAGATTGTCGTTCGAACGAGTTTGCCAACGAGATTTTCCCATTGGCCACTAGAACGTCGTTAGAAGGGTCGTTCGAACGAGACTTCGTTGGAACGAAATTTCAGGTGGGAAATTTCTTTGGCAGTTTTTCCCACTTTTTTCACTTCCTTTCCCCACTAACTTTTGACAGACTTATCAAGTGCGGGAACCAACTTTGGAAAACCAAAATTTTCATATTATTCCATTTCCAAGAGAGAGTTTGAGAGAAAAAATTCAAAGAAGAAAAACTTCATGTTTGAGTGTTTATTTTTCAAAGAAATATCTTTAAAACACTTATGTTTTACACCCATAGTTTATTCCAAGCTTCCATATAAATATCTTGCTTGGAGTGTTTGGCACCGGTTTATCTCTACACCTTGAAGAAGAGAAGTTTGGGTTTTCTTATACATCGCTCAAATAAGAAGTTTGTGGTTATGCTGCGGCATTCTCACATGGTGAAAGGCACCATGTGTGGTTGACGGTGTACCTAAAGTCTCATTGTTGAATTCCAAGATTTCGGTGGAGTTCCGGGGTTGTCGACTAGGCGTAGGTGTTTACAAGAAGACGCGTCAAGGCTTGAAAGGGGTCGAGTCGAGGAAGTAAGTCATCTATCTTGTAATTGTAAAACTATACTTAGTGGACTTGTGGCTAGGGTCGTCCGAGGTTGTTTCCCGTTTGTGGGTTTTTCCTCGTACATCGCGGCGTAGTGGTTCTTTGTTTATTTCATCTTTTGCAAAATCACCTAGAATGCATGCTTAGGTAAAAATATAAAATTTGGTTTAAATCACTACTTACTTAATTTGGTACTAAATTAATTTGGACAATGTTTATGTTAATTTAGTTCAAGTCATCACTTAATTTTTAAAATTAGTTTGGCCTAATTTGGTAATATTGAAAATATGACTTAGGCAAATTTCTAGGACTTGGGTTAAATTGGTTTAAGTGAAAAATTCATTTGTTAATTAATTTAATTTCACTTTGAGTTTGTTTAATTTTAATTTGGATTAAAATTAGTGAATTTGTTTAATTGAACCATCTGGGATCCGCATATTAAAAAGGAAATTATCTTTTGCTATAAGATTTTAAAAATTGGGGTCCTCGTGTTCCAACAGATAAATAAGGCTCACCAATCATAGCCGCCGCCCTGGTCTCCTATGACATCTCCCTCACCCACCTAATATACATAGGGGACCGCCGATGGGACCACCACCTCATCCTCCACAATCTGTTGGATCACTCTCTCCCCTAAATACCAAGAGTAGCTGAACTCGTGCGCCAGCAGCTGGTGCATCTGTGCATGTACCCCAGTTACCCTCATGTACTAGACGACCGTCCCATAGGGATAAAAAGTCACCTACAGTTACCAATAAAGATCAATATTTTCCCAAACAAAGAAAATTTCAAGAAATAGATTCAAAAGAAAAATGAATAAACTGGTCGCTCATCAGGGTGTTCAAAGCCTGATTCACCACCGACAAAGAAGGAAACTGCTTCGACCGCCGATTGGATTTTCACCACGAGTACATTCGACATAAGTCGCCCACCTCCTCATCATGAAAACCAATCAAACGGGCATTAAGACCAATCACCTCATAAAACCACATTTATAGAAAGAACAAGAGTCAAGAATCAGAAAACCAAAAAGGAAAATGCAAGAAAATACATAAAGAGAAATGTGAGAATTACTTCCAGAAGATACGTTGGCTCCATAAAAGTCTACCAGCAACACTCGATAAAATAATCCAAAGAAGAATAAAGGGTCACCAAGGTCAGGGTCCCCCAGTCATATAGAGGGATATTTTTTAATACCATAAAAATGTAAAAACCATAGGTGGACGACGTCACCACTCGATGCCACCAAGAACCCTTACAACAAAAGAATAACGAATAAACGGAACATTTGTCATACGTACAACCCATATGTTTCATCTATCATATGGCTCAAAATCTTCGTTCGCAGAGAAGAAATGCGGATTGAATCGCCCAAGACTATCCTTCCTATGTCTCCCAACGCAACATAAATCGCCTCAGGTGTCACGCTCAAAGACCGATCCACCACAGTTCTCCTACCCTCACAAGCAATACCCAATAGTTGCTGGACGACATTGGGATTCACCTTCATCTCCCCGAATTCCAAAAGAATGGCATGGGTAGTGTTCCACCACCTCTCCCCCAACGCGTATAGAAAAACCGTAAAGAGCGATGTCTAATCCAAAACAAACACCAGGCGATCAAAAATCGGAGAGGAAACTACCCAACACACCACCACCGAAAGGTGCTCCCACACATCCTTAAACCTCGTTGTCCCCCAAAAATGAAAGGTCATAGAAGATATGTCAATCTACCAAAATAAAGAAACCTTTTGTCAACTTAAGGAAATAAAAAATAAGAAAAGAAGAAAAATAATGCAAAAGGTCATTTATAATTATGTAGCCACTAGGGTTCCTCACCCAAGATGACCGGTGATGTAAAGGCTAACCCAATAAAAAGAGATCCTAGGAAGCTGGATCGAACAACTCAAAGGCATTTTTGTTGCCTAGAGCCAGGCGTACCCTAGCTCGTTAATCTAGGTTCGCCCAATCACCGACACTCAACCAAGCCACGCGAGTTTCACTACCCAAAAAATACGCCATTTTTAAGACTTGAAGAAGATAAAAGCTTGGAAATGAATCTTAGCAAGAAAAGGTAGAAGTTTTGAATGCTAGAAGCCGTGAAAAATGAGGAGAACTCGCCCCCTTTTTATAAGAGGCCAAGGGGCATTCCGATGGGAGGTCCCCTGACACCCATCGATTAGCACCTGCCTCTTCCCCTTTCCAAGTCAACCCATAATACCATGCCATTGCCAAACGGAAACCCCTACAACATGCCGGTTGGCAACCCCCTGAAAATTTTGTATAAAAAAATCCCAGAAAATGCCATAAATTTCCAAAAATTCAATGAAAAATTCCTAAAATTTCTAAATAAATATTGGAATATTTCTTCACCAAGGAAAAAAAATTCAAGTTCTCAAAATACCTCGTTGAATTAAAACTACATTCTCACCCACAATTTAAACCCTAGAACGGTGCGCCCACATCCCCAAAGTCCACTACAATTCCCGAGCAGAATCCCAAACCCTCAAGTCATCAAATGTTTTCCTAGTAGAACTTCCAAATCCAAATTCCCTAGTGGAGATATAAGCCAGTCAGATGTCTCTCTCTGAAAGGGTCTCAGAGAAACACATTCCCTAGTGGAATCCTAAAACCTCAAGTCATCAACTGTTTCTATGGAAAAATTTCTAGACTTAACTTTCTCCCAATCCATCCACTATAAGAATTTTAGCTCCCTAACAAGCTATCTACTCTCAAAATGACATAATCCCCAACCAGATGTCTCTTACCCTATAGAGTCTCAAAAAAGGTAAATTAAAGACTCCACAAAGAGCAACCCCCCTCCCTCATGTTACAACTTTTAGTCCTTAGAATTGACTTCGACCCGCAGAATTGGTCCCCACTACTTTAGGTTCACAGAATTGACCTCGACCCACAAATTTGGTTGACTTTTCTTTAGTTTCTCAGAATTGATCTGTACCTACAGAATTGGTCACCTTTACTTTAGGTCCTTAGAATCGACCTCGACCCGCAGAATTGGTCGCCCCTACTTAGGTCCTCCGAAGTGAGCTCGACCCGCCGAATTGGTCACCACAACATTAGGTCCTCAAAATTAGCCTCAACCTGCAGAATTGGTCACCTTTACTTTAGGTCCTCAGAATTGACCTCGAACTGTAGAATTGGTTGCCACAACTTTAGGTCCTTATAATTAAACTTGATCCGAAGAATTGGTTGCCTTTACTATAGGTCCTGAGAATTGACCTTGACCCGCAGAATTGGTCACCACTACTTTAGGTCCTCATAATTGACCTAGACCCACGTAATTGATCGCCTTTACCTTAGGTCCACAGAATTGACCTTGACCCGTAGAATTGGTTGCCCCTACATTAGGTCCTCGGAATTGACCTCGACTTGTAGAATTGTTCGCCACTACTTTAGGTCATCATAATTAACCTCGACCCGTAGAATTGGTCGCCTTTACTTTAGGTTTGAAGAATTAACCTCGACCCATAGAATTGGTCCCCCCTACTTTAGGTTCTCAGAATTGATCTCGACACACAGAATTGATTGCCATAACTTTAGGTCCTTATAATTGACCTCAACCTGTAGAATTGGTCACTATAACTTTAGGTCCTTGGAATTGACCTTGATGCCCAGAATTGGTCTCCCCAACTTAGGGTCTGCAAAACTAACCTCGACTTGCAAAATTGATCACCATAACTTTAGGTCCTCAGAATTAACCTCGACCCATAGAATTGGTCACCCCAATTTTAGGTCCACAGAATTGACCTCAACCCACAGAATTGGTCACCCCTACTTTAGGTCCTCAGAATTAACCTCGGTCCTTAGAATCGTCCATCCCTAGAATTACCTTAGGTCCTCATAATCGACCTCGATCCTCTGAAGCGGCCATCCTCATACCTTTGGTCCGCAGAATTTACCTCTTTCCCAAAAACATCATGTGGTGTCTATTCGATGGCTTTCACTTATTCCAAGCTCACCCATCGAGTGGATCTATAGACACCAAATTATAGGAACCCCCCAAGTTCTTCCTTAGGTCCCTAACACCTACCCATTCACCATGAACCCTAGGTCATACACCGAGTATCGATCTAAAGGCTATTGGGCGCTTTCAGCCCCCGTTTGACTCCGATAAACTTCATCATCAGAGCGAAAGCTCAATGAATCTTCGAAGGGCTCTGAATCCCCTTTACAATAGTCTACCCCATGCAATAATCAGCCTATAAATTCAGACGAACAGACCATTTTGATATAAAAAATTGATCTAGAGGCCCCCTGGTACCCTCGAGCCTGGTTTAACTTTGGTCAACTTTCTCTTTTGAGAAAAATCTCAATAAATCTTCAAAGGCTCTGAATACCCTTTCCAACAGTCTACCTTGTGCATGAATCAATCTTGTTCAGACGAACAATCCATTTTACTATAGAAAACCAATCTAGAGGCCACCAGGCGCTCTCGAGCCCCATTTTGACCTTAATAAACTTCCTTGCCCGAGTGAAATGTGAATGAATATTCAAAAGGATCTGAATATCCTTTACAATGGTCCACTCCATGCATGAATTGGCCTAACGGTTTGAACAAATGGTTCGTTTACTGCCAATAACTTATCCGACGGCCACCGGCACTCCTAGCCTCCGTTTGACCAAAGTCAGCTCTTCAACTCAAACGAGACTGAATGAAACTTCAAAGGGTACTAAATACATTTTCCAATGGTCCACCACATGTACGCATAAGCCTTATGGTACGAACGAACAACCTATTTTACTCCGAAAGGTCATCGGGCGCTTCTGGGCCCCATTTGACCATAGTCAACTCTCGAAACCGAGAGAAACTCTTTGAAATATCGAAGTTCCTTGCATAAACTTTAAATTTATCCACCCCGTGTGTGATTACAACTTACAAATTGGATAAACGGTCAATCCACATCTGAATATCTCCTGTCCAAAGGACTTACGGGCGCTTCTGAGCCCCATTTGACATAAATTTAACTCTCGGACTCGGGAGAGGCCCATGGATTCTCAAAGTTATTTGAATAACCTTTCCAACGTTATATCCCATGCGCGATTTGGACTCATGAATTGCATTTTACGACTATTTTTCCAAAAAAACCTGTACAAGACTGCCAATTGGCAGGTTTATTTCCCCACCTATCAGTAGTGTGTCTAGGGTAACCTGTCGAAAAGTAGGGAAAGGAAAATTCCAATCACAAGTCCCTTGACTCTATAAAAGGAGAACATGAGCTCACCTCAAAGGCACCTCAGAAACATCAACTTAAGTGATCTCAGCAACATTCTTCTTAAGTCTGCAAGGTTCCCTTGTTTGAAACCTTTTTCCCCTCTTCATTTCCATCACTTTCCCACCCAGTTTAGAAAATCCCCCCATATTCTTCATTAACTTGCAAGTAAGATCATCATCAATTAATATTAATATCCAAGTCTCTAAGAAGGTCTAACATTCTTCCCACTCTTTAAATTTCCTTCTTTCACATTAGTTAAATAAGTTCTTGATTTAGCCTTTACTTTAGATCATACATATATTAATCTTTAATCTTTCATTAGTAATATTGCATAATATATTTTCTATAAAAAAGAAAAAGAAAACGAGGGTTACACATATAAGTTCCAACTGGATTTGTCACCACATTCTCTCAAAACTAAAAACACTTTTTCCTTGCACACACATATGATAAAATCCTCGTTTGAATTTATGGGATAAACCCCGCCCTCATGTCACATGAGAACTACGTGGACTTTGATGCCTTTATAGGCTACGTAGGCATATCAAGCAAAAAAATCTGAGACTCGAGTCTTATTTTTCTATTTTTCTCTTTTTCATAATTTACCCATATATTATTCACATATATCATATTTGTGATTCATATTTGCATCTCATTCAACACATATTATCATTTCATCATAATGATCAATATCTCAATAAGCGCACATATAATATTTTTAATTATTATTTTGGGAGCATTCCTATAGATGACCTCACTCCGTCTTTTCCATGATGCGAATTGAGAGATTCCGATATCCACTTATATATACACGCACACACTTCACAGAGAAATTAGGGAAAATAGTAACATAATCCCATGAGAGACTGAAAGGGAGGGATGGGTAATTAACACCTTTTCATTCTATAACTTAGCCCCTGAACCTCTGATCTAATTGGTTTCGCAAGAATCAGTTTGTCTTTGATGTCATTCTTTCGAGGTGGCAAAATGTTATTTTTCCTATTTTATGCAAAATAAGTCGATGACTCTATATCTTTACATAAGCCGATATCAACGGCGGTTGCATGCTAACCCCTGAGATGGAAAAGGAGAAAAGGAAAAATGCAAAAGCTGGGGAGGGATGTCCACAGGCTTAAAGGCTAATTTTCTTAGCAGAAGCCAAATGTCCGTTAATTGCCACAATGTGGTTTTTACAAAAAAAGGAATATCAAGTCCTTTATTCAAAGGGTAAATGAATTTTAAAGGGTACTAGAGCCACAAAGAATTGTTACATAACCAATGTATCTCCGATTATGGTTTCAATAGCGCTAAGAAAGATGCAACAGATCTTTGGCATAAGATGTTAGGTCACATGAACTATATAAATCTTAATAGAATTTCTAGGAATGAACTTGTTATATGGGCAAACAAATCCATTATCCACATAAGAAGTTGAATGTTATTTCTACCTCACGTGTGCTTGAACCTTAACATATAGATCTTATGGGTCCAATGCATACGGAGATCAAAGGTGGTAGATGTTATGTTCTTATGATTGTAGATGAGATATTTAGATTCACATTTTGTAGAATTCTTTTTTATTAAGGCTGACTCTTAGGACATTTTTATTCCCAAGTGCAAATAACTTCAAAATGAAAATTCATGCAATATCATGAGAGTCCATAGCGACCACTTCAAGGAATTTAAAGAAATGGGTATATCGAAATGGTGTTGTGATGTTGGAATGTACCATGAATTGTTTCCCCCAAAATGTCTCAATAAAATGGAATAGTTGAAAGGAAAAATCGAACAATCCAAGATGGCTAGGTACATGTTGATTAGTAATAATATTTCGAAATGATTTTGGGCGAAAGCTTTTCATATGGATTGTTACACTGCCAACCAACTCTAGAGGAGGTACGATACCATACAATACCCTTATGAGATTTGGAAAGGAAATAAGACCACACACAAACACTTTAGAGCCTTTGGAAACAAGTGTTACATACTCAAGGATAGACACTATTTAACAAATCATGACTGTAGGAATGAGGTAGACATATTTATTGGCTATTCCATTAAAAGTTTCAATTATTTCTCTCAAAAAATTATGGAACCCATTAATGTCATCATTGGTGGTAATGATTCCCTTGACTTCAAAGAGAATGATTGTGAAGACACATATTTCGTTTTCCCACATGTTAAAGAAGAAGGAGAAAATGAAGCAGATGAGTGTGAAGAGGTTTCCCCACCACCTAATGAGGTTATGAATATTAAAGATGCACCTACTTGGGTTAGAAAAGACCATGATGCTTCCAAGATTATTAGTACTCCTAATGTTGGAGTAAAGACAAGATCTCAACAACAAAGGTAATTTAACTTTATTTCTTATGATTCCACAATTGAACCCAATAATGTGATGGATGCATTGGTTGATTAATATTGTATCAATTCTATGTAAAATGAGTTAGATCAATTCATTAATTAGAAGTTTGGACTTTTTCCCCTTTCCTAAGGATGTTCACGTTATTGGTACTAAGTAGGTCTTGAAAAACAACTGTGATAAAGATGGTGCCATTTTAAGAAACGTATTGAGGCTAGTGGCTCAAGGTTATACACAAGATGAAGATGTAGAATTTGACGAGTTTTTTTCCTCGTTGATTGATTAGAGTCGGTTCATATTCTCTTAACCATAACATGTGCCTTAAACTTCAAGATACATTAAATGTATGTAGAGAGTGGCTTTCTTAATGGCAATCTTATGTGTCACAACCAAAGGGCTTTTAGAATCTAAAATTCCCAACACACTTTTATCGTCTGAAAAAGGCTTTATATGGCCTTAGACAAGTACTTAGGTCTTGGTATGAAAGACTTACCTCTTATTTTATGTGGAAAGGCTTCAAAAGAGGAAATATAGACAAGACCGTGTTTTTAAGATCACATGGGAAAGACATTGTGGTTTCCAAGGTATACATTGATGATATTTTCTATGATCCCTAAATGAAGATAATGCTCAAGTCTTTGCTTCGATAATGTAAAAATAATTTGAGATGAGCATGGTTGGGGAACTCACCTTATTTCTTGGTCTCCAAGTGGGGAAATCGGGTAGTGGAATTTTTATTGCACAATCTAATTATGCATAGGACCTTGGGAATAAATTTGACCTCGACTTTTCTACGAGTAAGCGTACCCCCATGGGTGATTTTGTTATGCTTGGAAAGGATGTATATGGAAAGAATGTCAACAAGAATCTTTATCGTATCATGATAGGTAGTTTGTTATACCTTACAGCGTCCCAACATATATTTTAGTGTAGGAGTTTTTGCTTGTTACTAATGTTGTCCTAAGGAGTCCCACTTAAAAGACGTTAACCTCATTATCAAATATAGTTTTAAGACCAAGGGATTTGGTGTTTGGTATCCTAAGAAAAATAAAAAATCCTCGTCGGCTTATTCGAATGTCGATTGGGTGGGAGATGTTTATGAGAGAATGAGTACATTAGGTGGATGCTTCATAAAGCTGCATCCTGGTTATTGGACTTTTGGACTATTGGCGGGTGACCATTCTCCGTGCCATATAAAAATTTCATGACACCATGCCCATCAATAAATACAATAACTCAAATTGAACCAATATTTAGGATTCCAATAAACGTCATGATATCAACAATATGAGTACAAATAAATGAGGAACAAAATGACTACTCTCAAGAGATTCAAGGATCATATTGCATAACCCTTGTACCTTAAAATCTTCAAAAGAAACTCCTAAGATTATACCTCAAAATTGGACTTCAAATCATGGGTTGAAACTAAATAAATTTGGGGCTAGAGCTTGTAGGAGGTTGAAGAAGAAAATTATAAGGTTCTACTGCTCTTAGAGATTGTAAAAATATGTTTGAAAAGTCCTAACCTTGTATTAATTTAAGTGGATAAATATTAGAGAATTTAAGTGGCATTAGAATCCTATCAAAACTAAAACAGTTCGCTTGTTAGTCACGCTCCATAACCGTGTCATGCTTTCAAGCCGTGACAAATTATCTGAAGCGGGATTTTTATCTTAGTCCTATTTTTTTGCCTAAATAGTTTAATGTTTTGAGGACTCTTCTAAACGACCCAAGATTTATATACTCATATTAGGAGTCTTTTAAGCTAGCTTTCTGAATTCCAAATTAATTTAATTAATTATCAAATAAAATTAAAGGTTGTACATACTTCCCCACTAGCACAAGAATTTTGTCCTTGAAATTCGACGAAGCCTAACGTTCAAGATAAAATATGGGGCACAAATGCCTACCCATAAACACCACAATTAGGCGCTCATACACCTAATCCTACCTTCATGTTTCCTCATACACTCTCTCACGAATCACTACTCGATTCTATCTCTAAAAACTCATCACAATACTAAAGTCCTCAAATCAATTCTAAACATCCTCATATCAAGATTTTTAATCCTAGCCTCTATGCCTACCGCGTCCTAAAAAAAACTCCCTACCTCCAATGAAAGATATCTAACCCGCATGCTATACCCAAACCCAAAGACTCGAGCGTTGTCGTATACCTACGCTCTGATACCATCTGTAACACCTCATGTAAAACACGAGGTGCTACTACGATTAAAACTAAACAAAATCCTCAATAATTAGTATATAGCATCTATATTCCACAAAATAAATATAAAGAATCCAAAATTTACACTTCCAGCATAATTACAATTAAATTCCTCTAAAAATAATGCTAAGCTCTTCAAATAGTTACACTGCTAATCTAAACAAAAAAAATAAATAAAATCCACCAATCATCGAGCTCTAAAATCCTCCAAAATTCATAGCATCCAAATTCACGCTATCCTGCCACTAAAAGAAAAATATGAGAAAGTACATAATATGATAAGAATATATGCTCAAAATAATAATGATGAATAAAATGCTACAATACGAATCTGAATTCAAGTCCAATATGACATATGAGCATTATACTAATTTAATTTTTCAATAATATATCAAGAGGTCACCAGGCCTCACCTTACCTTACCTAAGCTTCATAAAGCCGCATCCTGGCTATTGGACTTTTGGACTATTGGCGCATGACCATTCTCCGTGCCATATGAAAATTTCATGACACCATGCCCATCAACACATACAGTAACTCAAATCGAATCAATATTTTGGATTCCAATAAACGTTATGATATCAACAATATGAGTACAAATAAATGAGGAACAAAACGACTACTCTCGAGAGATTCAAGGAGCATATTGAGTAAACCACGTATCTTAAAATCATCACAAGAAACTCATAAGATTATGTTTCAAAATTCTGATCTTACCACCGTGTTCCTCTCAAGAAAATAATAAAAACTCGTTCTAGCCCAAACTCGATAAAACACCAAATAAGCCTTTAAATCATGGGTTGAAACTTAATAACTTTGGGGCTAGGGTTTATAGGAGGAAGAAGAAGAAATTTATAAGGGTCTATTGCTCTTAGAGGTTGTGAAAATATGTTTGAAAAGTCTTAACCCCGATTAATTTAAGTGGAGAAAGATTAGCGAATTTAAGTGGCATTAGAATTCTATCCAAACTAAAACGGTTCGCCTGTTAGTTACGCTCAAGAACCGTGATAAACAGTTAGTCATGCTTTAAAGTAGTGAAAAATTATCTGAAGTGGGATTTTTATTTTGGCCCTATTTTTTTTTAGCCTAGAGACTTTTATGTTTTGAGTACTATTCTAAAGGACCCAAGACTTATATACTCATATTATGAGTCTTTTAAGCTAGCTTTCCAAATTTCTAATTAATTTAATTAATTACCGGATAAAGTTATGAGTTGTTACATACTTCCCCACTAGCACATGAATTTCGTCCTAGAAATTTGATGAAGCCTACCTCCCAAGATAAAATATGGTGCACAAATGCCTACCCATAAAAACCAGGATTAGGCGACCATACACCCAATACTACCTGCATGTTTCCTCGTGTGCTCTCTAACGAATCACTACTCGATTATATCTATCAAAAATCATCACAACACTAAATTCCTTAAATAAATGGAAAACATCATCACATCAAGATTACTAATCCTAACATCAATGCCTACCACGTCCTAAAAAAAACCTACCTGAATCCTCAACAATTAGTATAGAGCATCTATATTCCACAAAATAAATATAATGAATCCAAAATTTACACTTCCAAAACAATTACAATTAAATTTCTCTAAAAATAATGTTAAGCTCTCCAAATAGTTACACTACGAATCTAAACAAAAATAAATAAAATCCTCCAAACGTCGAGATCTAAAATCCTTCAAAATCCGTAGTGTCCAAATCCAAACTAACCTGCCACTAAAAGAAAAATACGGGGAAGTACATAATATGAAAAGATTAGATGCTCAAAAAAATAATGATGAATAAAATGCTACAATACGAATCTGAATTCAAGTCTAATGCGAAATTTGAGAATTATTCCAATTTAATTTTTCAATAACACATCAATAGGTCACCAGGGCTCACCTCACCTCACCTCACCTAAGCTTCTTAACGCCCCATCCTAGCTATTGGACTTTTGGACTATTGGTGGGTGATCATTCTTTGTGCCATAAAATTTCATGGCACCATGCCCATCAAAATATACAATATCTTAAATCGAATCACTATTTTGGTTTCCAATAAACATCATGATATCAGCAATATGAGTACAAATAAACGAGGAACAAAATAACTACTCTCGAGAGATTCAAGGAGCATATTGCTCAAGCCATATACCTTAAAATGATCACAAGAAACTCATAAGATTCTGCCTTAAAATTCTAATCATACCACTGCGTTCCTTTCACGAAAATAATAAAAACTCGTTCTAGACCAAACTCGATAAAACACCAAATAAGCCTTCAAATCATGGGGTGAAACTTAATAACTTTGGGGCTAGGGTTTATAGGAGGAAGAAAAAGAAATTTATAAGGGTCTATTGCTCTTAGAGGTTGTGAAAATATGTTTGAAAAGTCCTAACCCCGTATTAATTTAAGTGGAGAAATATTAAAGAATTTAAGTGGTATTAGAATTCTATCAAAACTAAAACAGTTTGCCTGTTAGTCACGCTCCAGAATCGTGATAAATAGTTAGTCACGCTTTAAAGCCGTGACAAGTTATATTAAGCGGGATTTTTATATTGGCCTTATTTTTTTTTTACTAGAATTTCGAATTAATTTAATTAATTACCAGCTAAATTACGAGTTGTTACATAGGGATCCACCATTAAGTCCCCCATCACCAATAAGATCCTAGAAGTAAGGCCCAGGGCAATAGCTTGGGTATATCTCGCATCGTTGAAGGTCCTCATGTGCACATAATGCAAGTCAGCCTAAAGGGAAATCATCTCCCCAGTAACTAACAGTTGAGCCGCCGAAGGGGAAATATGGAGCAACTCCGCTAAAAATGCCCGGGGAGATCGAGAAAATTCAGGCTTAATCGTAGCTACACTGGGATTGATTCCCAACACGGTTGAGAACTCTTCGTAGGTAGGGAAGTGCTCATCTAAATCGAAACATAAAACATGGTCTTCGGGATACTAGAATTTTGCCGCCGCTACTAGCATATTCCAGCTAATGTCTCTTTTACGCCACAAGGATACATGACGTAAGTTGAATGTCTCGTAATCCACATTATACAAAAACATGGACTCAGGACTTTTAAGGTAGGAAGAAAATTTTACATGCATCAAAAGGGACATTTGGGGAATAATAGAGCAATAAGCAAGGAAAACAAAGTGAGTATGGATGGGAAAACTACACTCCTTACCTCTTATTTTATACACAAATGTCTTGGAAAAAGACAAGAGATCTAAGGAGTCAGAATCAATTCTTGCCTTACAAAGTACTCTGATCTGCAGGAAAGTTCAATCAAAGTCTTTGAATGATTTGACTTGACCCATATGCCGATAGGCATACCCCGATCGGCAACCCCCTATTTTAGAAGATTTTATCTTTCCTTTTTTGTCAAAATCAAATTCTCAAGTTAATTAAGATTCTATCTTACCTATGATTTACAAAAATAAACCTTTTTCTCGAGTTAATTAATCTCTCCCTTTTTCTAAATAAACAATCTCAATAGTAAAGTAAAAGTGGACGTAGAATAAGTCAATAAAACAAGAATTAAAAATAAAAATCTCCTTCATATATATATATGTGTGTGTGTGTGTGTGTGTGTGTGTGTGTGTGCATGATTACATTTTTTCAGGTAAAGGAAAAGAAGAAAAACTAGAAAAACCAAAACAACGGGACTCAGCCCGAACCCACAATCTCTCTCTTCAACCCCTCACCCCTCGCAGTGAGCACGCTTAGAACCTCCACTTCTAAACCCGATCCCTTATCCGAGGTGGTAGATGGAACCAAGATAGAGGGAACATAGTCCTTGATATAAGAAGTCACAGAGGCCACCTAATCCTTAATATCCTTCAACCAGGTGGTTGGGACCCGAACATGCTTAAAAAAAGATAATCAATCAGTAAAAGCAAAGAAAGACCCAAAATAGACAACACAAGAAAAGAGAAAAATATACCTCAGGCTGAAGGACATCATCCATAAGCCCCATCAATCCCGGTGCCGCTGCATTAGGATGGTGTGGCAAGTTCAGTGTCCCTCATTATTCAATCGAAAATTATAAGAATGGGTAGTGACTGAATAAGCAGAGCCTCCTCTATCATTGTCGTCGTTGATGATGTACCACTCGTGCTGTAGGAAGATCCCACCAGCTTGCTGGTACCCCTATCCGAGGTCGTAGGAGGTGGAATCATGTTCACCACGTCAAAAATGCAAGAGGGAATCAACTAACTCATCACGAAATCCAAGTAGTCATAGCTCTCCGCCATGTCCATGTAAAGCGTGTAGGCCTCGCCAAACATCATCGCCACCCTAGCCTCAGCAAACATCGCCCTCACCCAACTCATATACATCAGAGGCACCGATGATGGGACCTTCACCTCATACTCGAAGATCTGATGCACTACACTCTCTACCAAGCACTAGGTGTACCCAAACTCATGCGCCATCAATCGTCGCATCTATGCATGTATACCCGTCACCCTATATCCCGAGGAGCCGTCTCTCAAGGGAAAAAGGTCACCTGCAATCCCCATCAATAGATCAATATCCATGAAAAGAAATAAAATACCAAAAAGGATTCAAAAGAAAGATGAAATAACCTAATCTCTCGGCGGCGTGTTCAGGGCCTACCACACCGCCACTATGGACAAGGATTTATTCGACCGCCTATTTGACCTCTGCCACCACTACATCTGGTAGAAGCCACCCAATTCCCCATTCTTTAGGTTTATCAATCACCTCATAGAACCACATCTGCAAAAGACAGGAATTAGCAAATAAGAAACTAAAGAAAAATGCAAGAAAATGCATAAGAAGGAAAAGAAATAAGAAAGTTACCTCCAAAAAGTACGTGGCCCTGTAAAATTCTGCTAGCAGCACAGTTGAATGCATCCAAAGAAGAATAAAGGCTCACCAAGGTTAGATTCCCCTAATCATAGAGCGGGAGATAAAAAAATGTCCTCAAAATGGCAAAAACCATAGATGAACGACGTTACCCCCAAAAAACAACCAAACATAAGCAGAATAAATAATCAGGCCATTTATCTCACCTGCCACTCGTTAGTCTCATCTATCCTCCTACTCAATAACACCTCCCTAAGAGAAGAGATGCAGATGGAATCCCTAGAATTGATCCTACCCACATCTCCCAACGCCGCCTGAACTGCCTCCGACGTCACCCTCACAGCACAGTCCACCTCTATTTGTGAACCCTCACAATCTATCCCCAACTGTTGTTGAACATCAATGGGAGTAGCAATCATATCCTCGAAACCCAAATGGAAGGTTTGGGTAGTGTCCCGCCACCTCTCTCCCAAAGCGCATAGCACCGTAGTAGAACGTGACATCTCATCCAAGGACTAAGTCAGACCAAAACTAGCATAATTAACCATCCAGCGCACCACCACTGCAAGATGGTCCCCAAAGTCCTGAGGTCCTCAGAATCAAACTCGGCCTTAGAGGTGTGTGTTGGCATTACTAACATGTGCAGGGCCGAGTTCGCACATATTGGTAATCCCTCAACACGTTACTATAACTTTAGATACTCATAATCGAACTTGGCCTCGGCCCTCAGATCAGTCGTCATTACTTTAGGTCCTCAGAATTGACCTCGACCCTCAGAATTGGTCATCACCGCTTTAGGTCCTCAGAATTGACCTCGGCCCTCAGAAATGGTCGTCATCACTTTAGGTCCTCAGAATTGACCCCGGCCCTGAGAATTGGTCGTCATCACTCTAGGTCCTTAGAATTGACCTCAGTCTTTAGAATCGGTCGTCATAACTTTAGGTCCTCATAATTGACCTCAACCCTTAGAATCGGTCCCTACAACCGTCAGAATTGTCCTCGACCCGTAGAATTGGTCTCTATAACTTTAGGTCCTCAAAATTGACCTCGACCTGCAGAATTAGTCCCTATAACTTTTGTAACAACCCATTTTTTTAAATTGATATTTATTTAAATTAATTCGGATTTTGAAAGAAAAAAATAGAATCTATATTAATTTTGGTATGTGAAAAAATGTTGGTTTTTATATATAAAAATAAGGTTTTAAGTGGATTTTAAATCAGGATTAAAATTTGAAAATTATAACGTTTTGTACAAAAATCGGGGGAGGATCCGATCTAAGGGGTTGTAAAAATAAACAATAATTAAAAATCCAACCGTCCGATCAAGCTGAATTTTTCACAACAACTCCAACTCGCTGTTCGTAACAACATACTAAAATTTTAACCAATTTTAATGATCCGATCATCCGTAATGAATTTTTGAGTATTTGTGTTTGATTAGGACTCAAACTCTTTTTGGTATATAAACATAAATTGACGGCTTTAGTACTTTTAAAACACATTTTAGCCTTCTAAAAAATCATTAGCCTCCTCTATTTTTATCTTCTTCCATTTACAAAATCGTAACCCCATTTTAAACAACCTTTAACTCAAGATTTGTCAAGATAAATCGGATTTTCTCAAGTTGATCCGAGAACGAATATTTGTCATCTTTTCGCGAGGAACACATCTTTATAATCAGATTTCTTCAAACAAATCTTAGGTATTAATACTCTATTCTCTTCCTTTGGTATTATGCGTCTTATGTGTCGCCCAAACTCTTAATCATGTGTTTTTGATAAAATTAATTAGCAACTTAATTGAGAAAGTAGACACTAATATTGGGATTGTTTTTATGAAACTTTTGAATATGAATTAATATTTGAAACCCTTGGGTGCGTAGGTTAGATTATTGGGTTTTTATGGTTTTGGGGTGTAGGTTTGCAAGTAGAAGTTTATGGGGTTATTTAAATGATACATGGGACCCGTATACACTTATAAAATTATACGACGTATAAAAGAGAATGATTATGACGTATTGAATATTTTTGCATGTTAACTAATTTAACATTATTGAACAGAAATAATTATGTTGAAAATGACGATGGTTTTATTAATAAAATTAAGTTAAATTGGGACCTATATGATTAAATTGCTATATTGTTCATATGAATTGTGAATTTGTGTGATTTATTTTATTCACATTTTCCATTGCGGGGACGAGGGGCTTTTGGGTAGTATATGCCTCAACTTTATTATAGGATGATTACTAGGTATGGGACTAGTGGGTAGACCTTGGTTGTGATTTATGAGTGCTAGGTATGGGACTAGTTAGTGTAGATTCGTGCGGATTTTATATTTTGGGGTGGGGTTGATTTTTATGTTTTATCATCATTACGCTAGCCTAGGTATGAGACTAGGACGAGATTATTGTTAGAAATTCATCCTATACGTAGGATAGGACGTATGTGTACTTTGGGACCCTTAGGTCTGGGACTAAGAGATATTTTGAGAATACCACATCGATAATAAGGGTGAGGTGATTTTAAGTAATTAAAAAGATGAGTTGAGAAAATGAGAATTAATGCCTAACATAGTAACGGGTATTAAAATGGATTTACATCGCCAATATGTGTAGTGCTAACAGTAGGAACAGGAGAACTGGATATATCAACGTGGGTGTGTGTTGGCATTACCAATATGTGCAGGGCTGAAAGTTTAA
This sequence comes from Sambucus nigra, assembly GCA_949130495.1. Classification (NCBI taxonomy): domain Eukaryota; kingdom Viridiplantae; phylum Streptophyta; class Magnoliopsida; order Dipsacales; family Adoxaceae; genus Sambucus; species Sambucus nigra. The sequence goes on from OX422208.1 coordinate 595,430,625, forward strand.
ACGGGTGAACTGGCTATAGTAACGTGTCGTGTGTGGAACCTCACTGATATGTGCAGTGCTGACAGTTTAAACGGGCAAACTGGCTATAGTGAGGGGAATGTGTGTGGTGTAGAACAACGGGATTACCGTAACCAAACGAATAAAATGAGATGATATTTATGTTAATAATGTGGAAATTAATATTAATCGGATAATTTAATTAAATAGTTGGGCTATGACTTTAAAGTGGTTTAGTTCATGCAGGTAGATTATGTTGTTTATTTATTAGCATCGTTAATTATTATTTCGTTAAATTAAAATATTCTATTATGATATTTGTCATGTATAATGCCACAGTCTGGGTTCATGGACCCTAATTGAGGAGAGTAGTGTTTATTCATGCTCGGGCCCTGACCTCGTGCGTTGACTAACCTTTTCAGGAATAAGTTTGGAGAAGTTGTATAGGATTATTTGGAGACTTTCTTGCAGGTGCAACTGGAATTATTTACTTTATGCGTATTAGTTTAGTTTAGTTTCATTTCCTTCGTATTTACATTGAGACTCAGTTTATGGTTTTGTTGGGCCATTCAGTTCCAAAGTTGTTATGGGTCTTATTCAGGTATTTCACGATGGATTCGGTTGGAGTTTATTCAGTTTTATATTATTGGAGATTAGTCTATTATTTGGAGTTTAGCATGGTGATGGATCTTTTATAACATAATTGGTTATTATCATTTGGGATTGATTAAATTATTTATCTTGTGGATTGATTTTTAAATGTCTCATATATATCACATGCTAAGAATGGTATTTTATTTAATCGCACCCAACTTAGTTTTGGTGCGGCCGACGCCAGGATTTATCAGGGTGTGACAATTTTAGGTCCTCAGAATTGATCTTGACCTTTCGAATTGGCCATCGCTCAACTTTAGGTCCTCGAGTCAACCTCGACCCTCTGACCGGCCATCCTCGTGTAACACCCCGTATTTTTGGCACATTTAAAATTTAATTAATTCGGAAATTCTAAATTACTAGTGTGTTGTAATTTAATGAATTAATTATGGTAAAATAATATATAAATATTAATCTGGGATTGAATGGTTAATATTTAGGAAAATTTATTTACTAAGTGAATAGTAATAATGTAATTACGTCGTTTCGAGTATTAATGACGAGGTATGTACTTATCACATCCGGAAGTCGGTATAGACTATATTGGGTGGGGGATAAGTATTTTTAAAAATTAATTCGGATGCAAATTCTGAGTGTACAGTTGAGTCCGGATGGGCCGAGATAGTCGGAAAAGTGTACCCGGGGGTAGTAAACGGGTCACGGGACGTTTTTAGACATAGTCGGGCCCACTCGGGGGCATTTAGGTCACTTGGGCTTGGCCCATTAGTCAAAAAACGGGATTAGGGAAATTAACCTAATAAAAAGAAATAAGGGCATGGCTGAGCTTAATTAGAGAGGAGAATTAAAGGGTTAGAAAATCCTAGCAGCAGCCAAAGCCATTTGGTGATCTCAAAAGAGCCAACAAAGGTCATCTTCAACCTTGGAATCCATTCTCAATTTCAGACACTACGAAACCTAAGGCAAGTGAATAACTTGCAATAGTATTAAATTTGTCTTTCAATTCATATCTGTGTGATGTAATGAATTTAAAATTCGTTTTGGGGTTTCATGGCATAAACATGGGGTTTTGAAAAAACAAAAGAAGATATAAATCTGATGTGCCAAAGTTTATGAGGATTTATGTAAAAATCTGATACTGGAATATTGATGTGTATCTCTTAGAATGATATCCGGATAAATTAGAACGAGTTTGATGAAGAAATTTGGGGGTAAATGTGTTTAAGGATAAAGATAGATTTTTCCCCAAAATTATGAATCAGTAGTTTATGGACGAATTGATGATTGTTGTGGACTTTCTGGGGGATCCTAATAAGGTTTCTAATATGTACTTGTGATAAGAAGGTTTGTAATTCATGTTAGAAGAAATTAGGGTTTAAGAAAATCCGTCCATGGCTGCCCTGTCTTCGCGAAGAAGACGAAGACCTGTTCGATCGATCGATCGACGGTCGGCAGAACTTGGCAGTTTCGCCAGTTAATTATATAAAAGGGGAAATTCATATAAAAATCTTATGTAATTAATTATTGAGAAATTAAATACATGAGTTTAATCTAATTAATTGTAGGTAAATTAATTAGGATTTGAGGCAGAAAATTTGGTTGAGCGAAACCGAAATGTAATAATTTAATTAGACAGAGGCCAATAAATTAGAGTCGGGAATTTGACTCGGGTAAATTTATTTTGGACTACGAGAGTAAGTCCAAATTTATGGTGGGGACGACACCAAAAGTAACTTAATTAATTAAGGTACAATTTAATTAATATTTAGAGTTGGACCATAAACTCTTAATAATTTTAATAGGCTTATGTTACGAATTTAGCGCACGGTATAGCCGGGACGTTTATATTTATATATATACGGATGTGATAGTATATATATATATGGTGTGTAGTATATTCCCGAGGTCATAACGTCCATTATATGGGTGAGGGACATCTCACTTTCAGGGAAGGAATATGACTGCCTCCAATTATTTATTTTTATCAAGTTGGTGTGAAATTCTGACTTGGGATAACTAGGCTATGTGATTGTACCTAGTGGGATAGCACTTTATAGAATTTACATTCTGTGAGTATTTTACTCGGGTGGATGCAAGTTGTTAAATATATTACAGTATGATTGTGAATGCTGAATTATGATATTAAGTATATAATTGGATAATTAATTATATACGGGTTATTAATGAAAAAAATGAGTCATTTCACATGTATAACAAGTGTAGAAGTTATATGAATTTAAAAAGGGAAATGATTTAGTTAAGTTGATGTTAATAATAACTTAAAAATCATAATCACTACATACTCAGTTAAAGTAGGGTGGGTATAAAGGAACTTTGTTAATTATCTAGTCATGAGATGAATAACTAGGTAATTTTAATTAAAGCGTTAATAGCGTACATTAGAGGAGGGGTAAGGAAATCCTCAAGAGAGTGCAATACTAACTAAAATATGAAGAGCATGCGTATTTATTTATTACTGCAAGTTAATCATTTGTTAAATGTTTTTCAAATGTTTTGGGTACTAACCCTTGCTATAAAAACTTTTAAAAACCCTTTTAGGTGTCCAGCCACAGGGACGCCAGCCTTGACTCAATTCCAGGGATCCGTTGCTGCAGCATATGTGGATGTTGCGGGGCTTTGATAGACGCCTCATTCTTCATTCTTAATGTAGAAATTCATGATTAGTTATTCGAGCATGTTGCTCACATTCCATTTATTTGTAGTAGACTTGTTGGGAGTTCATTCTTGTCTGTACGGGATTTATTATTTGGACCGATGGTTTATTCGGTTAATTATTTTTACTTGTGGATGATTATTTCAGTTATCTGTGATTGTTATATTATTTTATTATCCGCATGGGTTTTTGTTTAAATAATGAAAGATAAAAATTGGCACCAGTCTATTTTTCTCACTTAGGTGGTTAGTAATTTAATAAGACGACAGTGATGCTAAGAATGGACCAAATGAGAATCCTGTTCTAACTTGATTTAGGACTGATCACCCGGGATTAATTAGGCGGGGTGTCACACCTCGTCCCTTTAGTTCGCAGAATTGACCTATTTGCCAAATACCCATGTTGTGTTTATCAGATGGCCTTCACTTGTTCCAAGCTCACCCATAAAGGGGCTCTGTAGTCACCACATTCTAGGACCCTCCTAAGCATCTCCTTAGGTCCCTACCACTTCCTCCTTCACCATAAACCCTAGGTCGTACTCTGAGCACTGATCTAAAGGCCATTAAGAGTTCTCGGGCCCAATTTGACTACCGGTTAACTCTCTCACCTGAACAACATCTCAATGAATCTTAAAATGTCTCTGAATCCTCTTTCGAACGGTCTTTCCTATGCGTGAATCGTCCTTACAGTTCGGACGAACCATCTCTTTACTATCAAAAATTGATCTAAAGGTCACAAGGGGCGCTCCTAGGCCCCCATTTAGACCCCAATCAACTTCCTCGCCTGAGAGAAAGCTTAATGAATCTTTGAAGGGACTTAAATACCCTTTCCAACGATCATCCCTTTGAACAAATCAGCCTTATAGTTCGGATGAACAGACTATTTTACCCTAAAAATTGATACGGAGACCACTAGGCTCTCCCGAGCTCCGTTTGACTCCGATCAACTATTTAGCTTAAATAAGACTGAATGAATCTTTGAAGGTCTATGAATCCCCTTTTTAACGATCCGCACCATATGCAAATCAACCTTACAGTACGAACGAATGACCCATTTTATCTGAATGGTCACCGGGCACTTTTGGGCTCCGTTTGACCAAGGACAACTCTCTGAATCGAGCAAAGCTCTTTAGAACATCCAAGATACTTGCTTAATCTTTATAATGATCCATCCCCTGCGTGAATCATCCTTACTGTTCGGACGAACGATCCATTTTCCTCTTGTCCAAAAGACCGTTAGGCACCTCCGAGCCCCATTTGACCACAGTCAATTCGTAAACTCGGAAGCATCCCAATGGATTATTAAAGGGCTATGAATACCCTTTCTAAAGATTCATCCCATGGGCAATTCTGACTTACGGATTGCATTTTATGACCTTTTTCCAGAAAACCTGCCTATGATTCTCGAATGGCAAACCCATTTTTTTGCCTATGGCAGTGGGTCTGTGGTTGCCTATCGATATGCACAATAAGGACAATGTCGATCGGCACCCCTTTGACCTTATTTAATAGGAGCAATATCTCACTTCTAAAGGGACCTCAGAAACATCCCCCTCAGTGATCTCAGCAACATCGTCTCGAAGTTAGCGTGGTTTCCATATTGAAATCTCTTCCCTGCATTCCATTTTCATCTTTTCCTTACCCAATTTAGCAACTTCCATTCCCTCTCATCTTATCACCTTCATCCACTAGCAAGAGCAGCCCTTCAAAAATCAAGATCAATCTTAAAGGATTCCAAAGAAAGTCCAAACCTTTCACTCTCTCTTTAAATTCTCTTATTTTTGCATTAGTTATCTAATTCTTACTTTCACATTTCATCTTTATTAGATCACACATATTAATATCCAACTTTTTTATTAGTAGTATTGCACATACTATATTTTCTATTAAAAAAAAAAATAAGAAAATGAGGGTTTTCTTGTAAATTCCAAACGGGAATTTCTTACTACATCTTCTAATGCTAAAACATAATTTTTCTACACAAACACATATAATAAATTCTTCGATTGGATTTATAGGATAAATTCCACCCCTTGTTGCATGAGAACTACGTGGACTTTGATGCCTTTTTAGACTACATAGGCTTCTCGGGTAAAATTTGAGATTCGAATCCTCTTTTCCTATTTTTGTTCATATATTATATTTATGATTCATATTTTTGTTTCGTCCAATATATACCATCATCTTTTTATAAACTATAGGTGACCCGACAAACTCACACGTTGTATTTTTAATTACTATTTTGGGAACACTCCTAAGGATAACCTCAATCAACCTATATCCCTGTCATGAGTCGAGTAATTACATTCTCCATTTATATATGCAGGCACACACTTCACGGAGTTATTAAGAAGAAGAATAACACATGACCATAAGAGACCGAAAGGGCAGGATGGGTACCGAACACCTTTTCATTCTGTAACTTAGCCCCCGAATCCTTAAAATAACTACTTTCGTAATGATGCCATTCGCTCGAGGCAAAAACATTTCTTTTTCCTGTTTTGTGCAAACTAGTTTGGCGACTCTATCTATATCCATCACCCCACATCGACAACAGCCAAAGCTCCCCGAGAAAGGGCGTGAGACCCCCCCGCATGAACGCTAACCGGGAGAGGGTTGGCCACGCTTAGTATTAAGACTCAATTTGCATATTATTAGTTTTTTGGTTAGATTATAAGAATAGGATGCATATGAATAAAGGGATGAGTTTCTAGTTAATTTGGTATTTAACATTTTTGTGGAATAAAAATATTGCAAATTGTTACTTTGTCAGAAAGTATATTATGAATCATTATTTCAAAGTTGTCTTGAAATTAAGGATTAAGATTTCTATGAAATGGTGTATTTCCAGAAGTTTGACTGTAAAAAAATTATGGAAAAAAAAAATTAGAAAGGATATTTATCTTGCTAAAATGTTTTGATGAAATTACGTTCTAAAGTTTCTTGCAAAAATGAAGAGTTTATCAAATTGGACATTTGTTGAAGTTTGGAAGAATAAAGATGTCTTTTGATCTTGAAAATTGTATTTTTGAAAGTATTACGAAATTTCTATAGTAAATCATACGTTAGACCCATTGATAGGATTTTTGGACATAAAATCTATCTTCTCATGCATACAAACTTATAGTATTTTGATGTTGAACATGTAAACAAATTTAATGAGGTTTTTATTGGGTTTAAATATGAAATAAAGAAATTAGAAATTTCAGCCCTTAAATTGTGTGAAAAATGTGTTAAAAATGTGTCAAGTGTATGGTTTTAAGACTATGTGAATTAAAAAAGAAAATGGTATTTTCTTATAAAGTAGTCTTATATATTCAATGATTTAAAGTAATGAAATAAAGATGTTTCCAAGTTGAAAGGAATGTTGTTCCAAAATGTTAAAGAAGTGTTAATGAGTTAAAAATACTTAATAGGTTTGTGTACGTAACTTAAGGGTGTTTTGGGAAATAACACTTGTGAAAATGGAAAAAGAGACAAGTTTGAAAACAAATGGGCAAAATGGTAATTTTACGTAAAGTTTCATAAAAATGTTGGAAAGGGTTTTACACAAAAAGGATCCTAAATGAACATGATTCTGGGATAAAATAAATGTTAGAGTAAAAAGGACAAGAAATGATGATTTCTAAAGTGTAACATAAGTTGGGGTGGGACCCCGAGTTTTGGCTTCGGCCGGATAAAAGGAAAAGTGAAATGTAAGAACATAATTTTATAAATGTCCGTTCACAATTGAGTATGTCGTATACCGCTAAAAATATCGAAGAATATTCAACAACATTCATGCATCAAGACGATTCCGAATATCAAGTTCTTCAACAAGAAAAGCCTCCGCGAGACAAATTTTGGTAAGGTTAGTCCCTTAACGGTTCACTTAAGGTATTGGGATATTTTTTCTAAAAAAGTTTCTAAATGTTGGCGCGGAGATTTTTCTTCAAAATATTTTTCTAAGTGTTGAGATGGACTGGAATAAAAAATTATTTTTCGCTCCAGTCGTTCGAGCGACAGCTTGCATCGTTCAACCGACAACCCTGTTTCGTTCGAGCGACGCGCTGCCTTAGATTTTTTATAAATATAGTTTTTCAACTTCGTTTTTCATCAGAAGACCTGAGAATTTTCAAGAGGCGAAACTGCTTTGGCAGAATACTTTGTCTTCTCACTTTTAGGGTTTTAATCCTTTTTTTTCAATTCACAAACCATCCCAATAGCTTGTGTGAATTGTTTTGGAACCCAAGAACACATCTTGTGTCAAGTTTATCTTATAGAGAGGATCTCTGCTGTTGATCTAGGTTCTCTTGAGGGGAGTACTGGGTTGAAGTCGACTGCATGTCAATAGGTAGTGCTTGTCGGCGTTCCTGGGTTGAATTGGAGCTGCGGTTCTAGCTGACTCTAGGCTGCATTCTATGTGATTTTTCTGCGGTTAACTCATTAAGAATTTCATTATAATTGTAGGTATTATAGTGAAATAAAGGTTTTACCCGAAAGGGTTTTTTTTCCTAAAATCTGTGAGTCAGTTATTTGTATTTATTGGTTTCACACACTCACACACACATGTAGTTGTTTGTTTAAGGGCTGATTTAATTTGATTTAAAATTGACTCTAATTAAATAATTGTATATTGGAAATTTACGAATTTATATGAATCGATATCGCACAATGCACTCTTCACAGAATAATGTGGACATTTGTAAAATATTAAAACACATTAATAAGGACTCAAATGATACCGAGAAAATTAAGGAGGGCCCAGGGCTCTGGGGTGAAAGACCCAAAATCACTTCCAGAGCATATGGTAGCATAGCCAAAGGTGTGGAGCCCGTTAAATTAGGCGAATATTGGAAGATTTTAAGAAAAATATAATGAAAATTGAACATATCAAGAAATGAGTGGTGTGGTGAATATAAGAAAAGACAACCTAACTTGAATGAATTAATAACTGTTCCGGTGAAGGATAAAGTGGACAAGTAATGAGAAAATTGATTAATGTCCATAAGGTAAAGGACTGGTGAAGTGAAATGATTAAATGAGTAGTTAAGTAACGTAAAGATGTTTAACCCATAACTAACAGAAGGGTGTGTTTATGAAAGGTTTTCAAAGAAGGAATAGGTATTTTCTAACACAGTGTTTTGCGGGTGTTGAAAGGGCGATTTTCAAAGAAAATATTGACCTGAATTGGTGCAAATGAAGGGATAATTTAGGAAAAATAAATGATTTTCCTTAAACAAAGTGTATTTATTTTATGTATATAACTTGGTGTGTTAAATCAAGGAATACATGTCAAATTAAGTAAAAGGGGGTTCTTTTACAAGATTAAGGTAAATTAATCGGGGTAAATAACGTTTTTAAAATAAAAATGATATATATATATATATATATATATATATATATATATATATATATATATATATATATATGGTAGTTACATGTCCACATAGATATAACGTGTTAGAATATTCATTATGTTGTTTGATTCTATATTGCATTGTGTAAGGACAAAATTTTCAATTGAGTCAATTGTATGTATTTGACTTATTCCTGGGACAATATATATTTTTGAGTCATAAATAGATTTTTTATTATCACAATCCACACGGTATATGACATAGAGTTCATTGAAGACATTGTGTCCAATCTTCAAAGATTTATCATGCCGAAATTAAGTCGGTGCACGTTTCACATCTTCATTGCATTCCGAAATCGCTCAAGTATGAATTCATAATATTTATGGGACTCAAAAAATGTTTTTAAAATGTTAGACTTAATTTTTTCTGAGATCAAGACCATTTAGAGTTGTGTATAAGACAAACTCTTGAGTTTTGTGGTTCAAATGACTTTGCAGGTCGTTCAAGCGAGATGCATATGCCGTTCGAGTGACATGGACATTTCGTTCGAGCGACATGCATATCTTGTTCAAACATGTGCCGACTCAACTTTATTATTTACGACATGTTTTTCTCAGAATTTCGTAATTTGCAGAACTAGAAAATTAGTTTTCATACAATACATTTTCTGCACTAGTTTTTTAAGGTTTTCAAAGTCTAAAAATATCCTTAGAGTTTCAAGATCCAAGCTTTCATTCTCATATTCTATAAAGATCTTAGTTTGCACTATTAGAGTTTGTTCATCACTTTGAATGTTGGTCTTTGCGGTGAAGATGCGAAGGAGTTCGTGTTCAACATCGTAGACGTTATCAAGCTGTATCGATGGACATCGAGACATATGTGGACGCATTTGTTATGGACGAACATTATAGAAGTACTTCTGCGTGGGCACTATGGAGGAGTAGTTGAAGGATCAGAGGAGCATCAAGACTTGTGGGGGATCGAGGTGTTGAGTAAGTCAATTGTATGTACTTTGTAATACTATATCATAGTGATTGTCTGGCTTGGGCCGTTCAAATTTTTTTCCCTTAATGGTTTCCTTGTACACCTGGCGTTGCCTTTGGGAACTTATTTATTTTACTTTCTTTAATCACCTAGATTCATGTTTGGGATTGAAAAAGATAAAACTCGGCTTAACTAAAATTGTTTCACATAATTGGTGCGATTTGAAATTTGAAAAAGGTTTCTACAAAAAGAAAGTTAATTTTCACATCCTTAAAACACACTCGAAAGAAAAGGAAGCCTACAAATTGGTATTAGAGCTAGAAACATATTTTTATCGTGTTGATCCCTTGTGTTTTTAAGGATGAATTTAAAAAACTATGAAAGTTCTAGAGATCCTATTTTTTATGAAACTAACTATGGTTATTGGAAAACACGAATGAGAAGTGCTTTGAAATCAATTGAAGAGAGAGTGTGGTTAGCGGTCAAAAAGGGTTGGACTCTACCGATTACACAAGAAGGTGGGGCTACTACTTTAAAACCCATTGAGACCGAAGTTGAACATAGACTTTCACTTTACTACTCTTAATGTCTTCACGTTATTTCCTCACATGTCACACCGAAAAAGTATAATAGAATCATAACATGTTAAACTTCAAAAGAAGCTTCGAATATTCTAGCACTTACTTACAAGGGCACAAGCACGGTTAAGGTGTCTAAACTTCAAAACCTCATTACACAGTTTGAGACGATTAGGATGCTAGAGAGTGAGTCGTTTGATGAGTTTTATGCTAGATTGTCAAATATTATCAACTCGACATTTAACTTAGGAGAGAAAATACTCGACAACCGAGCATATAGAAAATCTTATGGTCATTACCGAGTAAATTTGATGCAAAAGTAACCATTTTGAATTCCTTCGGTATGCTTGATTTGACGAAACTTGAAGATATTGTAGGTGCATTACAAACCTATGAACTCAATATGTTTACCTCCAAGCAAATACCAAAGAAAGAAAAGTGCATTGTTTTGAAATCTCGGAAGGAGGAGACTAAAGTTTCGAATGATGATTCCGATTCCGATTTTGAGGATGTAGCCTTGTTGGCAAAGAAGTTCAAAAATCTCTATTTTTATTTGAAAGGATCCTTAGGAAAAGGATTTTGTTTCCACCGAGATAAAATAATATGTCGATATCTCTAGTAAACTAATTTCATCATTTAATAGTTATGCTATTTTTCTTCAATTTCATCTCTACAAATCAAAACCAAAAATTGAAGAATTTCTTAAGTTCCAAAAGTAATTGAAAGATGCCAAAAGACATAAGAAATTCAAGAACAACAAGGTAGATCCCGCCCCTAAGGATAAGAGTGAGAATGTTAATAGGGTTGAGTTATATAGGTGTTTTGGGTGTGAAGGTTATGGGTACAAGGTTGCCAAGTGTCCCATTAAACTTAAAAAAGAAGGAAAGAAACCGATAGCATATAACACCTCCTTAAGTGATAATGAACCGGAAGAGAGAGAAAGTTCCCCAATTGAGTGTAACTTTGTAGAGTTTATGGCATGTTATGTGATCGATGACGATAAATCTTCCCATTAATATGCTTATTTGCATGACACGTTCGACATCATCGAATGTGAATCCCAAGTGAGTGAGGGTGAAGCTAGTGAGGACGAGGAGATTGATGTAGGATAGTTGCAAGTTGCTGATAACTTTGCTTTTTGTGTGTCATCATTGTTGAAAGGCAAGTTAATGAAAACCTTATAATACCAACAAAATAATATCAAACTCAATGTAGAGGTAAGTAAGGGTATCAATCCACATCAAGGGGGTAAGCTAGAGACAAACTCAAATGTAGTTCAATTTTTATTTTCTTTTTGGGCTTTTGCTTTTTCTATTTTTTTTTTAACTTTTTCAAATATTAAAACAATTAGGTGAGGTGAGGTGAAATAACACTAAACTAAAATGAAAGACGAAAACAACTAACTAGAAAGTGACTAAAAGTGAAAAATAAAGTCTAACACTAAAATATGAGATAAATGAGGTAAATAATTATGAGAACAATCAAGGAGTGGGATTACACCACAAATTTTAGCTATCTAATTAACTAATTTAATTAATTGAATTCTCCCAAATTAAAATCAAACTTACAAATCAACTCTCGTTGCAAGTGTAATTTTAATAGTAATCTTTTAGAAAATTAAGTTTAACATCCCACAACTCTAGAAAAATAGATCTACACTCCTTTTAATTAATCACTCGCTAGGATCGATCAATTAAAACTTATATAAATCTTAGAAAATAAATTAGAGTTGAAATTCAAGTTATAGTACCCCACTTAAGAAACCCCTATCTCTAGTTCGAATCTAAAATGGGTATTATAACTAGAATTTCGATTTTCTCTCGAAAATCATTTACCCTCTCTCTAGGTGTAAATTTAAGGGTGAGGGATAAAAATTAACATTTAAAGGGAATTTTCAAGTAATCAAACTAATTAAACTAAAATAACATCAAATAAGGGTTTTCCCCCACCCCTTGAAAGGGGATTTAGCCTAACATAATATCAAACATAATAATCAAATAATCAAAGGCTAATAAAATAAAGTAGAAGAGAAGAACAATCAAACCAAATCTCTTTGAGTGAAATTGGACTCTAATCCTTGAATTTGTAATTTACATCCCTCCAATTTGTGTGATCAAACCAAAATTACATCAACAATTATACACAAAAATGGATTCTCACTAATTTATTTTTCTCACTAATCTAAAAAAAAGTAAAATAAAAATAAATTCTAACCTAAAAAAACTAAACTAAAAAAAGGTGTTTCTCTCTCTACTAATTTCCATTCTCAAGTCTCTTTTCCAATTGAGTCTTCCATTCTTTGAATAGTAGGCATGGAGCACGGAGGAAAAAATGGGAGGATAAAGGTGCAAGCGGTTGTGTAAGGTGTTGAGGTGAGGGTGTTTAGGGAATTATGCACACATGTGCATGAGAAAGGTGTGAGGTAAGGAAGGTACATGGGTGAGGGAATTTGGCTGACAAAATCTGATATGGTTAGAGGGGTAGTTTTGGAAATTGGGGTAGAAGTGGTAGTTGGGTGTAATAAGGGAAAGAGGGTTAAGTGGAGTTTATTAGTCACATGTGGGTTTATTTGATTTAATTTGGCTTGGGTTTGTCTTTGGAACTTTGGCAGGTCATAAGTCGTGGCTTGGAGAAGAGGATTTGGGAAGTGGGTGACATGGGTTTTGAGGGTTGACTTTGAGGTCGGGTTGGAAATGGGTAAAGTGCTGGGTGTCCTCGGGTTAAGCCTAGGCAGTAGCGGCTCGGCTTGGAGAATCGGGTTGTTGGCCGGAGCGGGTCTGGGCAGCAGGGGGCTCTGATATGGGTAGGGGTTGGTGAGTTGTAGGGGCTTGCCGGAGCTGCTTTAATGTCACCGAGTTTGAGGTTTAACACCGGCGGTAAGGAGGAAGTTTGAAGATGGGTTTCGGGGTCGCCGGCGCTGGTATGGCCGAGGCTAGGCAGGAGGGTTGGCGGTGGGGGTTCCGCCGAATATGGAGGTTGTTTTCAGATTTCAAACCGAGTTGGGGTTTTTCAGAGCTTCCATGGCATCGGGTTACGGCACAAATGGGTTTGGACGAGCTTCGACCGGGGCTGGACAGGGTAGGATTCGGGTCTGGCATCACCGATGAGTTTCAGGTGGTGAGTTAGAGGTTGGTGCTCCGATTTTGTTTTGGGTTAATGTGGGTTGGGTGAGGGAAGAGAGAGAAGTTGGTGTGTTAATGGATTTATGAGGGTTTGGTTATGGTGGTTTTAGTGAGAGGAGAGAGAAAGTGGGGTATGGTTTGTTGGAGAAGATGGAGTGGGGGGTAGGGGTGATAGGGTGTGTGAGGTGTAGGGAATTAGAGTGTGAGGGGGAGGGGCTTGTTGGGTATATTTGAGTATAGGATAGATGGGTGTGAGTGAGTTTATGTGTGTTTGAGTTATGGGTTATGAGAGGTTGTGTGTGTGTTTAACTTATGATACCTAAAATAATAAAGACTCAATTAAAATTAATAAAACTAAAACTAAAAAATAAAATCTAACTAAAAATAAAAAAAACTAAAAACAATAAAAATATTAAAACTAAAAAAATAAAATCTTAAGCTTATATAAAAACTAAAATAAAACAACAGAAATAAAAACTTAAAATCTAAATGAAAACTAAAGTCCTAAAAATATAAAATCTAATAAACTCCTAAAAACTAATCCTAATAAAACTAAAAATTAATAAAAATAAAATAAAATTACACTAATAAAATAGAAAATAAAACCTAGAAATTCTAAATAAAACCTAAAAAATAAAACGACACAAAATAAAAATCTAAAAAAATACAAAAAGACACAAAATAAACACACACAGGCTTGAGGTGATGATTTGGGCTAGTTTTAGGCTCGGGTTTGGTTACGGGAGAGGGAATTATCTCCATAAAATGCGCATTTGCCTCAATATATAGCTTTTGACACCGCAAACGGACATTTGACCTACAAGATAAACATTTAAGCACATAAGACCCATATTGTCAAGAATTAGCAACTAAAGTACATATATTTGGGGTATAAAATGTATAGTTTAGGGTGCTTATCACGCCATCCCCAAACAGAGTGTTGCTAGTCCTCGAGCAATAAGATAGGGAGAAAGAGAATGATAAGGAACCAAAAGTGTACCAATTTCACGGGCACTTGCGATTGCACTTAGCATGTGCAATAAGCCTTTAAACCTATAGGTTGCCCTACAGGACGAGTTGCGTCTCGTGAGGGTTTGCAGGGAATATACCCACAAAATTCTTATTTGCAAAAAATTATTGAAAGGCAGTCAATCTCTTATTATTAGTAGAATAATCGCACAATCCATCACAAGAAAAATATTTTTAGAAATACAAGATAGAATGTGTAAAAAGTTTAGCTAAGTAAATACTCAAGGCACGTCCTTCCTAGAACTCAACGTGTGTAGTGTGAATCAGTTAAAACGGGTCGAGTATCACAAGAGTAATTCCTAGATTGCCTTATCGGAATCAATGCTTCAACTTCAAATCTCACTAGATATCTCTCTCAAATGAACTCTCGAGATTAGGGTTAGTGTATCGCTCTTGTGTGTGAAGAGGTGAGTAAATGTAATCAAGTTCAAACGTCGCCCACACACATATAAGAAAGAACGAACAATTAGAAAGAAAAATAATCTCATAAAAGAAATGCTAATCACTATACTGAGAACGTCGAGTTATTCACCACGTTGACTTTCATTTGCCCGAACACCTAGAGGAATATATGTATGATAATGGGTGGGGGGGAAATGAAATGGGAAGGATATGAAGGATAAGATGGGATGGTGATAGTGATATGGAGGATGAAGGATGATGTAAAAATGTATGATGGATGTGTGAGAAGAGTGTTTTATACTTGAAGAACAAAATGTCTTTATTACACAAGAACTAACTACAAACTCTTTTTTTTTTTCTTTTTTTCTTGTTTTTTCTCTTCCTTTTCTATTTTTTTCCTTCTATTTTTATGTTTTTTTTTTTAAATCAACAATGAAGACATTTACATTTGGAATCAACACTCTTTTATTTGAAAATGAAAGATGATATGGAGATGAGAGGTGATGGTGTGGGGACATATATGAAAATAAGGTAGAATATGGTAATGTAATGGGTGAAGTGAATGGGTAGTGTGATATGGAAAAGTGGTAAGTGTATGGATGCAAATTTAGTATTCGGGAAAAATTTCAAGATACGTATTTCTTACAACTCGAAAAAGATGTCATTCTCAGTGATCAAGCCAAATTTTAATGAAGGATAATGAGATCATACAACAATTAAAGTGCGGACCCAAAAGAAGTTGAATCAACTTGTGACTCGGAGATTGCACAAAACACTCTCAAAGGGTGAAAGGCCCAAATCTCACAAGTTAAAGTCTCCACTAGTGATCCTTAGGGTTCTCTTTGGAATTCTAATACTCCTCAACTCTAAACTGTAGTGACATGATAAGTGCGCAAATTTTGTTGAGTTCAGAAATTCATGGTGCAACATGTCTTGTTATGTATTACATAAGTTATTTAGAAAAAAAATATTCTCTAGCTTGATTCCTAGACTTAAAAAGATGGATGATTGAAAATTCATATCAATGAGTGAGATGAAAGAAACTGCATGAAATTTTAAAAATCATATTTAAAAATCAAAATTTTTCAAAAGAGGTGCAATTTTGATAAAATTTCCCACCCCAAACAAAAAGAAACATCATCCTCGATGTTAAATAAAATGATTTTTAAAATTAAGAGCATAAGGTAGGAAAGAGATTACCAGAATCAACCACTCATGAAGTGAATAGATGAAGCCAAAATGAAACCTGAATGAGAAGTGATAAGATAAAAAAGTTATACAAGTCGATAAGCATGATAAATCATAGGGTGATGCGAAACACCACCCCCAAACAGGATGAGACTAGTACAAAAAATGCGGGATGCCTCCCGGTAGCGCTAAGTTTAAAGTCTTCAGACAAACCAATGGAATCTCACCCTAAAGATAAGATCTATGAAAGCATGGGGCGACAGAAAAAATGGGTGATGATAATCACCCCCAAACAAGACTTAAGCGTTAGTCTTGTTGGATCAAGGCTAAGAATGGTCAATGCACTTGTATGACAAAGTGCATCACGCGATGCAAAGCATCGGTTGACCATGGGTGGGTGGGGATTAGGGTAAGGGTGAGGGTGGAAAGGGTGAAAAGGTATCGTCCACGGGACTTATTAAGCTTAAAGGTGAGGGAAACTAGGGCCCTATAAGCATGGTGCTCACGTTGGTGAGGGAGGAAAAATGGTGTGAAAATAGTGATGGGATAGGCCTCATAGAAATGAAATGATCAGTTTATGAATGGGCGATGATAATGGTCGCGCCGTGACATACTAGGGAGCAGTAGAGGGGAAAATCAACACCACAAGGAAGTGGTGTGCATGGAGTAAAAAGCTCGGTGTCACGGAAGTGGAGAGTAGCACCACATATACTCTCATGGGTGGTGGATGGTTTTAGGTTAGGATCTAAATATATGGTTGAAAACTTGAAATGTGAAAAATAAAGATCCAAACCAGGTGGTGGGGTGGAAGGTACAATGGGTGGGTCGGGTGGGATAAATGGTGGGGAAAGACGAGCTAACTCAAGCGTGGGATACACACACTCATTAGGAGGAGTAAAGGAATACTCACAAGGGAGTGTGGTTTCTAAAGATGGACTGGTCAACTTCTCCATAAGAGTAGCATCAGTGAATGTGGTGGGTGGGAAAGACGAGGCACCAAAATCTAATATAGAAGAATCACTAGAAATATCAGGCTCAAAGGGAGCCATTCATGGTGCGACATCATCTATATCCGGATAGTTAAGAACTATCGCGGATTCTATCTCGGAAAAATGGTGAACACCCGTAGCCGGAGATAACCTAGAATAAATTTGTTCCTGAGGAACACAAAGGTGAATCTCGATAGGTGTAGACTCGGGCATTTTTTTGGATTCGATGGGAAAGGGAATAAGAACCTCAAAGTGGGGTTCATGTGGATATGACGGGATGAGATCAGTCTCACTAATGAAAGGTAAGTCAACACAATTGTCGGCTTGGGACTCAAACCATGGAATGGTCTCAACTTTGAGATTCTCAGGGTGGTAGGGTTGGTCACACTCAAAATCCGTGTCACAAGAGGAAACATCATCATCACATTCGGGTGCAACAATGGGTGGATCTATAGGAATGCCCGACTCTCGCTCACACTAAATTTCATTAAATCTTTGTTCAAGCCGTTGGAAGGCTTCATTTTGAATTCTAGTGGCTTGCTCTTGCTAGAGTATGAACATTTGCAAGAGGCTTTCGAGAACGAATGTGGATGGTGGTGGTGGTGGAGTGACGGGTGGTGGTGGCGGTTGAGGTGGACATAACTCGCTATGAGCATGACTATATGGAGAATACTCAAATGAAGCGGGTGGAGTGGGGCCAAGTTTATCATACACGAAAGGATCGCCTTCGTGATGGACAATTTGTTGATATTCAATGGGTTCATAGTGAGGGAACTGATCGGTATAATGTGCACTAGGTTGCCATGACAACTGTGGGAATCTGTGAGGATCCACAACATCGGGTTGGGATTCGTATTGCGTGGAAGGGTGATCAGGCCTCCACGAATAACTAGAATACTCACACAACTCATTATTAGATACATCAGGATAGTAGGCCGAGATGGGTTCCGCAATAGTGTCATATGGATACACATGTTCCATGGTGGATTCGTAGGGATATGACAAATATGGACACTCAGGGAACAAGTGATCGGCATAGGAACAATGGGTGCACGACAAGGTATGTGACACGTCGACACTTGACACCGAGGGTGATGGAAAATGATGTGCATGCATAGACGGGTCAAGAGTATCAACGGTACTCGTGAGAGAGGTGAAACCACTAAGAATATCATAAAGACACGGATCGGGATCACTCTCACACGTGTCGCATGACAATGTAAAATGACCAAAATAGTCCCGTAAAGGACGTTCTGCATCCATGTGGAGAGAAATAGTTTTTTTTTTTTTTAAAAGGAAAGAAAATATTTTTAGATTTTTTTTAAATAAAAAAAGAAAATATTTTTGGATTAGTTATAAAAATAATATAAGAAAATATTTTTGGATTTTTTTGAAAAATAAAGGAAGAAAAATATTTTTTGATTTTTCTAAAATGAAAGAAAGAAAATATTTTTGGATTTTTTTATAAAAATGAAAGAAATATTTTTGGATTTTTTTGGAAGAAAAGGTGGGGAAAAATATGGACTCAGAGATTTGGGACGAACTAACTAAAATCGATTACCGAAAAATTAAATCGGACACACGCAAGCCAAGGAGAAATTCTAACTAGCACATAACCAATTTTTATCTTTAAATTTAGTGAAGGAGGTAGTCAAATTTTAATTAAGTCCGTGGGTGATAAAAATCACGAAATTATCTGAATGATTGCCTTTGCAAAATTTTCTCCTATTGGGCTACCTAGTTAATTAATTTTATATTTAATGATGGCTACGGTAACACACAATGGTAAGCGAGTGAGTCGGGTGATGAAATCCCTTCTCGTGAATGACCGGGTGTAGGTCTTAGTCAATTAATTCATCACACCATTCGAAAATAAATGCCAGAATAAAATCAAGTAAGAGCACACAAAGCACACAAAAGAATTGACTCGCCAACAAGAGAGGCGCGAGGGTTTAGAAATGTACCTCCCACTGTTTTTAGGCCGTGGGGTGCCGAAAAATTTGAGCCGGCCGGGGGGCGATCACGCCTATCTCAGTCAGCCTCGGGAGTCCGACCGACCCAAGGTAGAGAGACTTTTTTTTCTCGCCTTTGGACACCCTCTCTCTAAATTTTTCGGTGTCCCCATCACGCTTTCTTCGATTTACTATTTTTAAAATGAAAAATAAAATAAAGGTGTCCCTATGTACCGCAATACAAGCAAGGATAAAATAAACCTAATACAAGCCTCTCAATAAAATACAAAAATGGTACTAAAAAAATAAAAAATAAAAAACTGCAAAAAAAATGAATGAACTGCAAGTTGAAATCCGCTCCAAGTGCTTCACCCTCCCAAGAATGGCAACAGTGCCATTTGATAACTTTGTTTTTTGTGTGTCGTCGTTGTTGAAAGTCAAGTTAATCAAAACCTTATAATACCTACAAAATAATATCAAACTCAAGTGTAGAGGTAAGTAAGAGTATCAATCCACATCAAGGGGGTAAGCTAGAGACAAACTCAAATGTAGTTCAATTTTTATTTTCTTTTTGGGCTTTTGCTTTTTCTATTTTTTTTTAGCTTTTTCAAATATTAAAACAATTAGGCGAGGTGAGGTGAAATAAAACTAAACTAAAATGAAAGACGAAAACAACTAACTAGAAAGTGACTAAAAGTGAAAAATAAAGTCTAACACTAAAATATGAGATAAATGAGGTAAATAATTGTGAGAACAATCAAGGAGTGGGATTACATCACAAATTTTAGCTATTCTAATTAATTAATTGAACTCTCCCAAATTAAAATCAAACTTACAAATCAACTCTCGTTGCAAGTATAATTTTAATAGTAATCTTTTAGAAAATTAAGTTTAACACCCCACAACTCTAGAAAAATAGATCTACACTCCTTTTAATTAATCACCCGCTAGGATTGATCAATTAAAACTTATGTAAATCTTAGAAAATAAATTAGAGTTGAAATTCAAGTTATAATACCCCACTTAAGAAACCCCTATCTCTAGTTCGAATCTAAAATGGGTATTATAACTAGAATTTTGATTTTCTCTCGAGGCGTAAATTTAAGGGCGAGGGATCAAATTTAACATTCAAAGGGAATTTTCAAGTAATCAAACTAATTAAACTAAAATAACATCAAATAAGGATTTCTCCCCACCCCTTGAAAGGGGATTTAGCCTAACATAATATCAAACATGGTAATCAAATAATCAAAGGCTAATAAAATAAAGTAGAAGAGAAGAATAATCAACCCAAATCTCTTTGAGTGAAATTGGACTCCAATCCTTGAATTTGCAATTTACATCCCTCCAATTTGTGTGATCAAACCAAAATTACACAAACAATTACACACAAAAATGGATTCTCACTAATTTATTTTTCTCACTAATCTAAAAAAAAGTAAAATAAAAATAAATTCTAACCTAAAAAAACTAAACTAAAAAAAAGGTGTTTCTCTCTATTAATTCCTATTCTCAAGCCTCTTTTCCAATTGAGTCTTTCATCATTTAAATAGTAGGCATGGAGCATGGGGGTAAAAATGGGAGTATAAAGGTGCAAGAGGTTGTGTAAGGTGTTGAGGTCAGGGTGTTTGGGGAATTATGTACATATGTGCATGGGAAAGGTGTGAGGTAAGGAAGGTACATGGGTGAGGGAATTTGGATGACAAAATCTGATATGGTTAGATGGGTAGTTTTGGAAATTGGGGTAGAAGTGGTAGTTGAGGGTAATGAGGGAAAAGAGGGTTAAGTGGAGTTTATTAGTCACATGTGGGTTTATTTGATTTAATTTGGCTTGGGTTGGTCTTTGGAACTTTGGAAGGTTATAAGTCGTGGCTTGGAGAAGAGGATTTGGGAAGTGGGTGACATGGGTTTTGAGGGTTGATTTTGAGGTCGAGTTGGAAATAGGTAAAGCGCTGGGTGTCCTCGGGTTAAGACAAGGCAGGAGCGGCTCGGATCGGAGAATCGGGTTATTGGTTGGAGCGGGTTTGGGCATCAGGGGGTTCCGATATGGGTCGGGTCTGGTGAGTTGTAGGGGCTCACTGGAGCTGCTTGAATGTCGCCGAGTTTGAGGTTTAACGCCGGCAGTAAGGAAGCGGTTTGAAGATGGGTTTCGGGGTTACCGGCGCTGGTATGGATGTGGCTGGGCAGGAGGGTTGGCGGTGGGGGTTACGTCGGATATGGAGGTTTTTTTTCTGGTTTCAAACCGAATTGGGGTTTTTCAGAGCTGCCATGGTATCGGGTTAATGCACAAACGGGTTTGGACGAGCTTCGTCCGGAGCTGGACAGGGTAGGATCCGGGTCTGGCGTCGCCGACGAATTTCAGGTGGCGAGTTAGAGGTTGGTGCTCCTGGTTTGTTGTGGGTTAATGTGGGTTGGTTGAGTGAAGGGAGAGAAGTTGGTGTGTTAATGGATTTATGAGGTTTTGGTTATAGTGGTTTTGGTGAGAGGAGGGAGAAAGTGGGGTATGGTTTATTGGAGAAGATGGAGTTGGGGGTGATAGGGTGTGTGAGGTGTAGGGAATTAGAGTGTGAGGGTGAGGGGCTAGTTGGGTATATTGGAGTATAGGATAGATGGGTTTGAGTGAGTTTATGTGTGTTTGAGTTATGGGTTATGAGGGGTTGTGTGTGTTTAACTTATAACACCTAAAATAATAAAGACTCAACTAAAATTAATAAAACTAAAACTAAAAAATAAAATCTAACTAAAAATAAAACAAACTAAAAACAATAAAAATAAAAATATTAAGACTAACAAAAATCCTAAGCTTATATAAAAACTAAAACAAAACAAAACAAATAAAAACTTAAAATCTAAATGAAAACTAAAGTCCTAAAAAATATAAAATCTACTAAACTAAAAATAAACTCCTAAAAACTAATTCTAATAAAACTAAAAACTAATAAAAAGAAAAAATAAAATAAAATTACACTAATAAAATAGAAAATAAAACCTAGAAATTCTAAATAAAACCTAAAAAATAAAACGACACAAAATAAAAATATAAAAAAATATAAAAAGACACAAACTAAACACACACAGACTTGGGGTGATGATTTGGGCTAACGTTTAGGCTCGAGTTTGGTTACGGGAGAGGGAATTAGCTCCATAAAATGCACATTTGCCTCAATATATAGCTTTTGACACCGCAAATGGACATTTGACCGACAAGATAAATATTTAAGCACATAAGACCCATATTGTCGAGAATTAGCAACTAAAGTACGTCTATTCGGGGTATAAAATGTACAGTTTTGGGTTTTTATCAGTTACCTTTAATAAAATTGTATGCGAAAGCGGTAAAGGTGAAAAGGCAAACTTGAAATTGCAAGCTAAGTTGAATCAGCGTGCCGTAAAGAATAATGATGCTTTGATTGAAGATATTAGGGAACGGGAGAAAACTTTTAGGGAGAAGCTAGAATATGTTGAAAAACAGAGAGATAGTCTTCTTGGTTTGATTGAGGCTTTAAATAAAGAGATTTTAGAGTTTGAGGAGTCTAGGCATTTTCGTGAGTCTAGGATTTGTGAGCTAGAAGAGAGATTAAAAGACTCGAGTAAAGTGTAGTTTGATTTGGAGGATAGATTGGAGAGGTTGGATAGGATGTTAGGCACCCTCCAAATCAAGAAAGATAGGTTTGGTATAGGCTACGATGAAAGAGTTGTTCCTATTCCCAAAGCATTTGTTAATCGTGTGAGAGAACCCAATTGTAACGTGAAGAGAGGTCAACATTTTGGTAATCATTCCCGACATATTTACACTTTCACTCATTGCGGTAGGAAAGTTCCCCTTAGACGTTTTTTCTATGACCTTATGAATGCTCCTAGGAAGTTAAGGAATAAAGTCGTTTCGTTTCCCAAAACCTCCATTCGTAACTTCACACCTACTTAGGTTAGGAAATCGGACTTAGAGGCTTTAGGAATTAAACTTCATGGTTCTTATTTGGTTGCACTTGATTCTTCCCATGCTAAATCTTATGGATGATTGTGTTGCCATATTTGTTATACGCTAGTCTTTGTAACATGATTTATATATTGCTAGTGTTATGATATGTGTATCTTCTGTATTATTTTTTTTATTTATTGAGTCTTATTTAAAAAAAATAAAAAGATTTTTGGTTTTCAATATTTTTGAGAAAAATACAAAAATATTTTATTTTTGGGTCAAATATTTTTTTTTAGAAAAACACAAAAATATTTTTGGTTTATTTTTGTGTAGTGAGTTTTTCATGTTTGATGTGGCATATTAATGTGTTTGGACCCCCATCATTTCATTATCCATTTGGCTAGCACAGTTGGTCATAATTATTGATACGTTGAATGATCTTAACCATTGTCTTAATGGGGTTGTTTCGAAGTTCATATGCATTTGAATTCGACTTTGTATTTATGCCATCTTTCCATACATGCATGAGTTTATATGAATGTTTGACATCTCATGCATATTTGAGTTTGATGAGATGTTCTTATCTCAATTTTGTCATATATGCGTAACTAAACTTAGGAGGAGGTGTGCATGTAAGAATCATTTACCAGGAGGATTGATATTGCGTAGATTAAAAAAAATGATGAGTGTTCACGGGAAATGGCTGCGAGTGAATAATAATCAAGTTGTGAAAGCCACCGTTTAAAAGTGACCAAGAAAAAATTAAGGGAATAAAAAGAATCATATGCCAAAATAGGGCCAATAGGATTTCTTTAAGTTGAGAAGAATAGAAACCTCAAAAGAGATTAAAAAAAAAGAATATATAGATATATATTTGAGGGAGTTTGGATGGAAAAATATAAAACAGTTTTGAACCACGAATTCTTATGTTGAGAAATCGTATCATGATGCTATTGTTTGTAAAATCGTTAAAATTCTGGATTTTAGTGTGTGTTGATTATTTAATTCATTTAGCTCATTATATTAATTGTCACATAAGGCTAAAACTAAGTTTGATAATATTTAGCTATCAATTAGAGCTTCTAGACCGTTTCAATGTGTTGGAGTTTTGATTCATTTGTTGTAGTTCATAACCATTTACTCCATATCCATATTTCAGCACATTGATTCTATGTTGGCATGAAACTCACATTGTTTTCCTTGTTTTATTTTTTCTGTTTTGAGTCTGTTTTGCTATTGTTTTTCCTTTCCTGTGAACATTTTCAAGAAATTTTTTTCACTGGACAAAAATTAATAATTTATAAAATTGGAATTGAGAACTTTCTATATTGTTCAAATGATAATAGGGTTTCGTTCGAGCGACAAGATGATGTCATGAGATATTTTGTTCACGCGAGGTTCAAGCGACAGAAAGAAAAGTGTCAGGTATTGGTCTCTTGAAGGGCCGCGCGAAGGTCACTTGAAAGGTTTTATCTCACGAGATCACACTATTTTGCATTTATTTAGGTCGCTTGATGCATGGTTTGAGAGACATGCATTGTTGTTTGAACAGCAGTACATAATCATTCGAGCGACCTCTAGGAGAAATTTTTGGATTTTTATAATTTCGTACCATCTTTATATTAATGATGACTTTCTTCTATTTTGGTACTTCTGGGAAGCTTTTATGCAGTGATTGTTGATTATGCTGATAAATTTTACTGCATTATTTGTTTAGTCACATCATTTCGGATTTTGATGCTTCATCTTTTGTGACTTTTGTTTGCTAACTACGACTTAGTACATCATGATTATATTTAGTTGGCGCGTTAATGTTTATCTAGAGATGCTTTATTGCTTATTGCATGCCAGATTTAATGATGTGTTTATCTTTTTCACTTATTGTCTATTCGAGACAAAAAGGAGGAGAGATGTATGTGATGTAAGGGGAGAGTTTGTTTGATGAGCGCATAGTTTTTGTTGCATTAAAAAATGGTATCATATGCTTTCATGCTTATATATTGGTATTAATTAGTTTGCACAAATTGATATCCTGATTTTCGATGTTTATTTTCACAAATGGTATGAAAATATTTTGCTCACGGGTTCAACAAATGATTTGATTTTAATTTTATAAACTGGTATTGATATTTCATATTGATATCATAATGGTTATATCATTTGTCACTCCATACTTCACTGGGTATTTGTCTGTTTCATGTGTGTAGGTATGCTTGAGAGATTCGAGATTTCAAGTCTACATCACATTCAGACAGCTCATACTTGTCGGACCAACATTTACTAGTATTGTCCAGTAATTTTTTATTTGGGGTTTTATGGGATGGGATTTAGGCATCATACGACTTGCCGACCCGGCTTAGGCATTTCACTGTTTGTTTTTTGTCCCGAAATAGTCAAATGGGGAGATTTATAAGAACAAAATTTGCGATTGAGTCCATTGTATGTATTTGACTTATTCCCGAAAAAAAACATATTTTTGAGTCATAGATAGATTTTTTATTGTCACGATCCCGCACAGTCTATGAAATAGAGTTTATTGAAGACGTTGTGGCCAAGCTTCAAAGATTTACCATGTTGAAATTAATTTAGTGAACGTTTCACGTCTTCATTGCATTCCGAGATCGCTCAGATATGAATGTATAATATTTATGGGACTCAAAAAATATTTTTAGGGTGTGATTTCTATTAAAAAAATGTTTTTAAAATGTTAAACTTCATTTATTCTGAGATAATGATCATTTAGAGTTGTGTATAACACAAACTCTTGAGTTTTTTTTATTCAAACGACTTTGCAGGTCCTTCAAGCGAGATACATATGTTGTTCGAGTGACATGAACATTTCGTTCGAGAAAAATGCATATATCGTTCGAATGATGTGTCGACTCAACTTTATTATTTAAGGCGTGTTTCTCTCAGAATTTCGTGACTTGCAGAACCAGAAAATCAATTTTCATACAGTACGTTTTCTGCACAAGTTTTATAAGGTTTTCAAAGTCTAAAAATATTCTTAGAGTTTCAAGATTCGAGCTTTCATTCTCATATGCCATACAGATCCTGGTTTTCACCGTTGGAGTTTGTTCATCACTTTTAATGTTGGGTTTTGCATTGAAGAAGCGAAGGAGTTTGTGTTCAACATCGTAGACATTGTCAAGCTATATCAGTGGACATCGAGACATACGTGGATGCGTGTGTTATGGATGACCATCGTAAAAGTACTTCTGCATGGGAAGTGTGGAGGAGTTGTTGAAGGATCATAGGAGCATTAATAATTGTTGGGGATTGAGTCATTGAGTAAGTCTATCATATGTACTTTGTAATACCATATCATAATGATTATTTAGACTGGATTGTCTGAGGTTTTTTTCCTTAGTGGTTTCCTCGTACAACCAGTGTCTCCTTTATGAACTTATTTATTTTACTTTCTTTAATCACCTAGATGTATGTTTAGTATTAAATAAGACAAAATCGGGCTTAACTAAAATTGGTTCACATATTTGGTGCGGTTTGAAATTTAGAAAAAGGTTTTTACAAAAAGAAAGTTGGTTTTTACATCCTTAAAACACACTCGAAAGAAAAAGGGGCCTACACATGATTGTAATTTCCCACTGGGCATTTGGCTCATTCCATCATCTTTGTTGCAGTATGTTTAGGGATGGAAATTTTCCCCGAAAACCCGATAACCCGCGGATACCCGAAAAAAAATCCCCCAAAAATCTTTAAAAATTTAGGTATCAGGGCGGGTTCGGGGAGTTAAAAAAATCCCCAAAAAAGTTTGGGTCAATTTCGGGTATAGCCTCGGGTCTCCACGAGGATGCCCAAAATATCAATATATTAAAAAATAAGTATATTGTTGATACGAAAATTAGGCAGATGGCGTGGACTAATCATATAAAGACATGTATCATCTTACGTGGACAATACGTATACTACCTGAGCTACAAGGCATGCCGAGCTACAGGGAATGCCGAGCTACATAGCCTGTCAAGATACTCAGCGTGCAGAGCATCTGGACAGGAAGATCAAGCGACAACTGCACATTCAATGAACATTGGATTTAATGAACATCTTTATTATATAGATGTATATGTCTATTAAATAACGACATCTTGTCTATTCATACTGATAGACCCAAGGCTATAAATACATTGTAACACTCCCCATAAGCGGGGGAATTGATCTATTGTAATCATTATCAAGATTAAGGCAAACATCGACAATACAAGAACAGTGGACGTAAGCCATTTTCACTGGCGCTGAACCACTTTAAAAATTTATTGTCTTATTTTCTTTATTCCTTTTTATCTGTGATTAATTAATTAGATCGAATCTAGTTATTTACATTAACAGATTGGTGCCGTCTATGGGAAACAACTATACGTAGCGTTTTTCACCAAAAACTTATTACTAATGGCTAAGATCCTAGAATCCAGCGCCCGGAACAATACCGGGGCCCCTTCCAATTCCTCTGCTCCTCCAACTATCGATCAACTTACAGGTAGCTCTGTGGACATCATGTTCTACCCCTGTTTCGATAGTTTGAATTTAAAGTTAGCCCAATTGGAGCCATATCACATCCCCATCCTTGGATTCACTAGCGAGAAGGTTTTTCCACTTGGGACGATCAAGTTGGACGTGTTCATAGGCACCTAGCTTGCCTGCAGAATAGAAAAAGTACACTTTTCGTAATGGATAAGAATGTCCAATAAGCCTACAATATAATCATGGGGATAGTAGGCTTGAAGAAGTTTAAGGTTGTACTATCCACGGTACACCAGTGCTTGAAGTTTTTGACCAATTTTGGAGTTGGAGTTATAAAAGGCGACCAGAAAGTAGCTCGAGAATGATACTATTCATCTACCGAGCAGGAAGAACTGGAGGAGGCCAGGAAGAAATCAATCACCTACCAGGTGGATGAGTCCGAAGATATGGTGATTGAGACTTTAGACCCTAGAGATGAGTCTCAAGTTGTGAAGGGTCAAGTCGTCAAAACTACATAGAACATCATTCTTGATGATGAATGACTAGAATGAACAAATCAAATCAGCGCTTCCCTGGATTCGTCCATAAAATAGGAGCTAGTGGCATTCTTACGGCATAGAAAGCAAGCTTTTGCATGGATCCATGAAGACATGCCAAGGATAGATCCGACCTTCCTGTGACATGAGCTTAATGTTAATAAGGAGGTCAAGTCGATGAAGCAGCGAAGAAGGGTATTTAGCCCGGAGAAGAATCAGGCAATCCAGGTAGAAGTTGAGAAGTTACAAAAGGCCTCCTTCATTGAAGATGTCAAATATTCTGACTGGCTCGCCAATGTTGTTATGGTAAAAAATAAGAATAATAAGTTGAGGATGTGTGTATATTTCACAAATCTCAATAAAGCTTGCCCAAAAGATCATTTTCCCTTACCCCAAATTGATCAGCTGGTGGATGCTACCTCAGGGCACAAGTTATTGAGCTTCATGGATGATACTCCGGCTATAACTAGATTAAGATGAAACTAGAAGACAGGGAGAGTACTTCTTTTATTACCCCAAGGGGAACATACTGCTATAATGGTATGCCTTTCAGACTTAAAAATGCAAGTGCAACGTACCAACAGATGATGAATAAAGTGTTCGCAGAGCAAATTAGCAAAAACATGGAGGTTTACATCGACGATATGTTAACTAAGAGCAAGAAATCCGTCGACCATCTAGCTGACCTCGGCCAAACCTTTGATCAATTGGTCAAATATAAGATGAAGTTGAACCCAATGAAATGAATATTCGGTATATGAGAAGGCATATTCCTCGGGTATATTGTGAATCACCGAGGCATCGAAGTGAATCCAGAAAAGATCAAAGTTCTCCTGGAATTACGATCTCCAGTTATGAACAAGGAAGTGCAAAGACTCACAAGTCGTATCGCCGCTCTTATTAGGTTTATATCGAGAGCAATGGATAGATGACTCCCATTCTTCAAGATTCTCATAACAAATTTTGAGTGTAATGATGAGTGCGAGAAGGCATTTCAAGAATTGAAGAAATATTTGGGGAAACCTCCACTGTTATCCAGGCCGGTGAAAGGAGAAAGATTATACTTGTATCTGTCTGTCTCGGAAAGCGCCGTCACTTCAGCGTTGGTAAAAATGGAGGATGGAGTGCAAAAACTGGTGTAGTACACCAACAAAGCATTTTGAGGAGTCAAAATTAGATATCCAAGGCTAGAAAAGCTAGAATTAACTCTAATAGAGGAGAGTTGGAGGATGAAACCCTATTTCCAAGCCCATACCATAGTGGTGTACACTAATATGCCACTCCGATAGGCCTTGCACAAGCTAGAAAAATTCGTAAGACTGATGTACTGGGCAGTCGAACTGGGCGACTATGATATTGTTTATGAGATAAGGTCATCATTCAAAGGGTAGGCGGTGGTCGATTTCATCGCGGAATTCACGTACCCAGATACTCCCGATCAACTAACGTTGGCAGATTCATCAGAAAAGACAAACAGTGAGCAACAAGCGCCATCAGTTAACGGTCCAGCAGTGGAGAACAATGAAAGGAAGTACCAAATATTCCATAAGGGAACCTTATTAGACCAAGACTTTGATAATGGGATACCTATGTGGAACTTGTATGTTGATGGCTCCTCATGTGCAACAGGAAGTGGAGCTGGAATAATTCTTAACAGCCTTGATGGATTAGATGTCGAATACGCTCTGCACTTTCAATTTAAAGCCTCTAATAATGAGGCCGGATATGAATCCATGATCGTGGGCCTCAATTTATCAAAAACATTACACGCCGAGCAAGTAACTATGTTTAGTGATTCATAATTAATTGTACATCGGATTCTAGGGTTGTACGCAGTGAAGGGAAATTTGATGTCAAGATACCATGCCAGAGCCATGGAGATTATGTCCACCTTCACTGCAGTTTGGTTGGTCAGGATACCAAGATTGGAGAATACGAGGGCTAATGAATTAGCTCGGTTAGCCATAGCTACTCGTACTGAGCTACAAAGAACAATTCCTATTGAGATACTGGTAGAACGGAGCATAAATTAAGATTTAATGGTGAAATTCGTTACCCAAGATATGGGGCCATCCTAGATGGATCCCATCAAGGCATACATCAAAGAAGGGATTGTGACAACTGATCAACTTGAAGTCAAGAGGATGAAGTTTAAAGCTTCTCGGTATGTACTAAATAATGGTGTTTTATACAGAAGGGTTATCATTGCAGGTTTATAGAGATGTGTTCATCCCTCGAAAGTTAAAAACCTGATTAAAGAGGTTCATGAAGGCTCTTATGGAGCTCATGTGGAAGGACGGACTCTCCTACAGAGGTTAACGATGCAGGGGTATTATTGGCCGACGATGAGAACTGACTGCACAGCCTATGCGAAGAAATGCGATAAGTGTCAGCGTTTCTCTTCTGTCCGAAGAACCCCCCAGGCATTGTTAACACCCATTACATCCCCTTGGCCATTTATTATGTGGGATATAGACTTGGTCGGACCTCTGCCAACCACCAAAGGAAGATTCAAATACCTGATAGTCGTTGTCGATTATTTCACCAAATGGGTGCAGGCGAAACCTCTCATTGACATGTCATACGAAAGGGTTTACCATTTTATATGGAAGAATATTATTTGCAGGTATGGACTGCCACATGCCTTTATCACAGACCATGAAACCCAATTTGAAATGAGGAATTCGCTACATATTGTCATCAATCCAATGTTCAGAAGATCCATTCTGCATCGGGCCATCCACAGAGCAATGGGCAAACTGAAGTGACGAATAGGAATCCACTGAACGACTTAAAGAAATGACTGGACGATGCAAAAGGAAACTGGATTAATGAGCTACATTCCATGCTTTGGGCATATCGCACAACACCCAGGACAACCACTGGGGAATCACCCTACATGCTAGCCTTTGGAAGCGAATCATTTATTCCAATTGAATTGGGTCTACCTACACATAGGGTACTCAATTTTAACTCTCATATAAGCGACTTGATGTGACGTTTAGACCTGAACATGCTCGAGGAAGTTCTAGAATACACAGTATTCAGGAACACCGCCTACCAACAGAGAACAGATATGTTCTACAACAAAAGAGTGAAGAAATGTGACCTCAAATAGGGGGATAATGTGCTCAAGAAGGTGATTCAGAGGCATAATAAGATAGAAGCCAACTAGCATGGGCCCTGCCGAGTAACTACAGTTATTCGCCCTGGGACTTACAGAATAGAAATCATAGGGGGGAAGAATTTAAAAATGCATGGAATACAGAGCATTTGCGCAAGTATTATCAGTAATACAGACTTACATGTTCACATTTCTCTTTACATGAATAAAAGTGTTGGTTTTTCCATATTCCTTTTTTTTTTAAATTTTGTTGGAGTACTAGTGCTACACACTACATCAATTCCGGTTGATCAACATCAGCAACCACCAACTAAAGTTAGTCGGCATTCAACAACAACCAACTCCGATTGGTCGGCACCAATAAGTTTGACCAATAAAGTTGGCATAACAATCATACAAGGCAAATCCTATTTGATCACGGATGATCTCAAGAGATATTCCAAACTAGGCAAAAAGATGGGTGACCTCACGAGGCATCCACTATATAGGTACCAAGTTAATCCTAACACGATTACTACAACTAAGCAGGAACATGGGATGAAAATCACCCCATTTCTTAGGCACTAATGGGTGACAAGTCACTACAACAAGGCAGCAAATAGGGCAAGCTCCATTATCTAGGCAAAACAGGACAAATTATCCCTCTCTCTATATATATATAGATATACATTCATCAACAAAAATAAGAAACACATCTCACAAAGTCTTTCCAAGGACATAAAGACTAATTTTTATTTATTAAACACAAGCAAACCACATAAATATGAATTTTTTTTCATTAAGTACAAATTTCCTATTCTATGGGTTTCTTTCCCTTTTATTTTGCCACAGGTTCCATCCCGACTTGAGGGTCATCTAACGCATAGGGAGAATTGATAAAGTTCATATCTTGTAGCATTCTGATGTTGCTCGGGCATAGCATATCAAGCAATTGTTGAGGACGTGATATCTCAAAATATGAATGAAGCTGGTAATCACCAAGATACTTGGATATCAAACACCGAGGAATGGCACGAGCTGGAATCCATCTGACATCGAGTTTAAAGGGAGGAACTGGAAAGTCAAGTAATCCAGGCTCACAGCAATCCCATAAGGATATTCCTCGATCAACTTTCATTACACATAAGGCAATTAACCATCCTTGTTTGTATCCCTCGTTGTTGGATTGTTGCAGCCGAGCATCGAGATGGCATAAAGCTTCATTGTATCCCGCCATCTAGAATTATCTAGGCTGTTTATGAAATTGATAAGTCAATCTCTCAAGTTGCTCATGGAGCTTCTTCACCAACATTTCTTTACTTTCCAATGTAGATCTCTGGTTGGAGAGATGGTCGATAAAACTTTGATTTTTTTTAGACATTTCTGCCAGGGCTTGATTTTTTACCGTCAATTGAACGGATTGATTTTCCAAATCCAGTTGGGTCCTCGTCTACTCAATATTAATCCGACCGGCCCTTGCTCGTCCACGGGTAGAAGGCCTTGCTCTGCCACGATTAGATGAGGTAGATCCGGTTCGTTTCAAAGTCTCCAACTCCTCTCTTAAGGCAGCATTCTCAGTTTCTAAAAAAGAAAAAACTTCATCATTAACTGGGACCAAGGCTCCCAAAGAAGAGGAGGCAGCAGATCTGAGTTGCTTTACTTCCTCTTGCAACGCAATATTCTCTTGCTCTAGCATCTTGGCAATGTTCATATGCTCTTCAATCTCAAGCTTCAGCACACTTTTATTTTTCTCATGAGCAGAGATGAACTTGTCATAGCCCCTGTCACCACTCAACTATTGGTATTTTTCTCATAACCCTCGTGTAAGAGTGTAGTGGTTTCTTTATGCTGAAGATGGAGTTCCTCGATCATCCCTTGAAGGTCTTCAATAATTTTGTAATAAGCCACGTTGTTGGCCACCGCACGATCAAGCAAACACTTCAAGTATTGGTATGCATTAACTGCTCGCTCAGAAGCATCGGATCCAAGGATATCAATTATTTAGGCCTCAGTAAAATCCACATGACCCGACTTGAAATAATCATTATATTTTTTCATCAACTCAGTGTCATGAGCTGATAAGAGTTCCATCCTGGCAATAAACTAGCAAAGAAAAATAAAACGACATCAGCAACAATACAGACAAGAGCAAGTCAAACAACAAGTTGAATTAGATGACAACAACCCATTTTATTGATCATAAGAAGAGAGGTTACAAACAAACTTACAATAAAAGAAAAGAAAAGTAGAAGAACAACATAAATAAAAACCGAGCAATGCTACACCTTCTGCTTGTTCCCTATAACATCATCAACAGGTTTGGACGAAGGAGTTGGGTGCTCGGTAGAAGCTGATGGTCGCTGAACTTGCTCAGAGGGTTGAGAAGAAGTGGCAATAGGGATTTGAAGAAAATTACCCTCGTATGGAAAAGTTAGCTTATGTCCTGATACATGCTTCAAGGAAGATGAAGCCTTACTTCCAAGCCCACTCCATGGTTGTCCTTATCGACTCACCACTAAGACAGGTCCTGCATAAACCTGAGAAATCTAGAAGGTTGATGGCTTGGGCCATTGAGTTGGGGGAGTATGACCTTACCTACCAATCTAGGACAGCCATCAAGGGGCAGGCCCTCATGGACTTCATGGATGAATTCACTTGGGAAGAGTCCGAGGTCAAGAAGGACCTAGAGGGTGCTGAAGGGTCAAATAGCAGTGTCTTCCTGGACCAGGAAGAGATGACACCCAATATCTCCCGAGATCAGGAAGAGGTGGCACCCAAAAAGATCAGGAAAAAAGTAGCGAAGAACGAAGAGGACATGTACCTCTTCAGGCAGGGAGTCATATCAGAGGGGGCTTTCTCATCGGATACAGACATTTGGAACCTCTTTATTAATGGTTCCTCGTACGACAGTGGAAGCGGTGCAGGGTTGATACTTTCAGCCCCGGATGGTGTTAACATCGAGTACGCTTTGAGATTCAACTTTAAGGCATCGAGGAAGAAGAGGTATGTAACCCTTATCATAATTTGAAGCTAGGAGACTCGTGGATGGCCCCCCTCGTCAGATATATCAGAGAGGGAGAGCTACCTGAGTCCAAGCTATAAAGGAGGAAATTGAGGTATAGGGCTGCCAAGTTCTCGATGATAGGAGACGTCTTGTACAAGAAGGGATTTCTATTTCCTCTCCTCAGATGTGTGCATCCCACGGAAGCTCCCCGAGTCTTACAGGAAGTTCATGAGGGTTCTTGATCTAGACACATAGGGGGAGACCCTTGGCCAAGAGAATCATCACACAGGGGTACTGGTGGCCAACCTTGTCCAAAGACGCTGCAGCCTACGTGAAAAGGTGTGATAAATGTCTAAGATTCGCCAATATTCCTCATCAACCACATCAACCTATAATGTCAATCACCTCTCCATGGCCATTTGCAGTATGGGGGATTGACTTAGTAGGACCTCTACAAAGAGTCGTCAACAGTTATCGATTCCTGATAGTTGCCATTGACTACTTCTCAAAGTGGGTGGAGGCAGAGCCGATGATAACGATCACAGAGCAGAAGACCTTCTAATTTATTTGGAGGAATATCATATGCAGACATGGCCTCCCAAACACTCTCATCTCGAATAATGGGACCCAGTTCAAGAACTCCTCTTTAGAAAAATACTGCCTAAGAGTTGGGATAAAGCAGTTCTTCTCATCTCCTGGCCGACCTCAGGCAAACGGTCAGACCGAGCTCACTAATAGAACAATCCTCGATGGAATCAAGAAGAGGCTAGAAGAGGCGAAGGGAAGATGGACTGAAGAGGTCTACTCTGTGTTATGGGCCTATAGAACCACGACAAGGACACCTATAGGAGAAACCCCATTCATGATAGCACACGGCTCAGCGGCCGTCATACCAATAGAAGTGGGACTCCTAACTCATAGGGTTCAGACCTATGACCCTGATAAAAATAGGGAAGAGAGGAGGCTGGACCTAGATCTAATTAAAGAAAGAAGAGAGGATACAGAGATCAGATAAGCAGTTTACCAGCAGAAAGCAGCGAAATTCTACAACCAGAGGGTAAAGTCAAGACCCATTGCAGTAGGAGACTTAGTGATAAAGAAGACATTACAGAAAGCAAACAAGCTCCACCTAAACTGGCACGGTCCATAAAAAGTGACGGAAGAGGTTGTTCCCGGCACCTACAGGCTAGAAAACCTAGAAGGGGAACCTTTCGCTAACCCATGGAATGCTGACCACCTAAAGAAGTATTATATATGATGTTGCAAAGAGTTTATGTAAATATACCATCTTATTATCAAGAGGTTATTAATAAAAGATGAATTCCCATGACGGTTCTTGCTTCATTGTGGACTTATGTCAGAAAATATGAGGATAACATCTTAGGTGATGACCTCAGACCCTTATAACACCATTAAGTGGTGATGAGGTCTGAGGTCAGACACCATACTTGGATGACCTCAGACCTTTAACATCATTAATTTAGTGAGATTAATTATGAGGGTAACATCTTGGGTGATGACCTCAGACCCTTATAACAACATTCAGTGGTGATGAGGTCTGAGCTAAGACACCATACTTTGATGACCTCAGACCCTTATAACACCATTCAGTGGTGACGAGGTATGAGCTTAGACACCATACTTTGATGACCTCAGGCCCCTAACATCATTAACTTGGTGAGATTAATTATGAGAAAAACATCTTGGGTAATGACCACAGACCCTTATTACACCATTGAGTGGTGACGAGGTCTAAGCTCAGACACCATACTTGGAAGACCTCAGACCCCTAACATCATTAATTTGGTGAGATTAATTTGGTATGAGGTAAGACTACTAATTTAATGCAAGCAGACACCATTACACAAGATTCAGAGTTAAAACATCATATGACATTCAACAAAATAAAATGATCCTCCTCAGAGATTGCCATACAGAAGATTCAAAAAATAAGAGTCAACCATGTTCATTAAGAGATTACAAATATTCAGGGGCTACAAAGTAAAGCTTCACAATTGAATTTAAGGGTTTGATGGGGGAATGATGGCGTCCTCGGCCTGGTCCTGCTGGACGACCTTGGTTACCTCAGTAGTATCTTCCCAGAGGTCAGTCCCTTCAATCTCTGTGCCATCCAATGTGGCAGTCTCGGCAGGCGCGGTAACCTCCTCCTCAATCTATTGAAGGGCCTGGGAAAACTGAGGGTTGGAAAATACGAGGCCTACGAAATCAGAGGCCTTCAAACTTCTAACCTCCTTCTCCTTGACGGTCACCCATTTGATAGTTGCTTTGATACCTCTTTCAAGGTACTCAAAGCCAAAGCTCACAAATTCATCAGAGGTTTTGTAGTCGGCCAATATCCCCTCAGAGGCGTCTTCAAGAGCTGCCTTCACCGCCGAGTCGACTTTCTGCTGAAGGACACCGTCCTTAGCCTTCAGATCTAGAGCATGATCCTTTTTTAGTTTAGTGATCTCCTTCTCTAACCCCTGCACCTTCTTCTCAGACTCTTTAGCCTCGGACTTCAAGTGATCTATTTCAGCATTCAGTGTGCTTTGTACCTTCTCGGCCTCTTGCCCCTTCTGGATGAGGGGCAACTTACTCAAAGTCCAGTTGGAGAGATGGTGCATATCTGCCAAGCCCTGCAATTGATGTGATCACGTATAAGTTGAACACCAGATTAGAGGTTGCATTTGGAAATTAAAAAGAGATAGGAAGTCATACCTGAATGGACCTATGAAGGCCGAACTCAATCAGCAGGGGTGTGTCCATGGAATAATAAAAACGTTTATCTGCCTCGGTCATGAAAGAGCCGATGGCATCTAAAGCTTGCAGACTATGGCCTATAATGATGTCATGAATCTTCAATTGCTCTATACAAGCCGCCAACGCGTATGCAGAGGATATTGGGATGGTAGAGTCCCCCCCCCCTTTCTTGGTCGGCCTCTGATCTTCAGGGCATGATCGGTAGCCCCCTCTTCTTTGAAGTCTGAGCCTTTATGGTTGAGGGAGCAGGAGGAGGAGCATTAACACAAGCCTTCTTCGCGAGCTTTGTTAGACTCGGAGCTGCCATTTCCCAAAGGTCGTCTGAGATATCCTTCGGACGCTTTACAAAATTGAAAGGTTTGAGTTAGAATATCAGACATGAATAAGCTCAGAGGTTCAATTTGGAATAAAAATGCTTACCAAGCTCGGCAAGGGGACTTCCACCTAGACCTGCCTCAGAGAGGTAGTGGGGGGTCATCAAGTGTTCGAATTTAACAAGCAGACCATGCATCCCCTGATCTTGAAGGTCTTTCACCTTCTGAAGATTCTGCAGACTCAGACCAGGGTCGGCCTTCGCAGACATTGTGACCTTACCACACCTAAGGGGAATCCTCGGCTCTAGCAAGAACGGGGAACATATGGACCAAATTCCCATGATCCTGAAGCAAAAAAGTATCGAGGCTTCCAGTTGTGGTTGGAAGTCTGAGTTATCTGAAGCATCTTTTTTTCAGGCTTCCGGGCTACAAAATGATAGTAGCTCGATTGATTTTTGGCTGAGGAAGGAACATAGCAATCAACAAAGACCTGAATTGGAAGATCTGAGTGGTGGACATCCCTCTATAAGACTATGGCCCCTATTATGACCCTCCAGGCATTAGGGGACAATTAGGAAGGGGCCAAATTTATGAAGGCAAGGATGGAGCTGATAATGGGATGAAGGAGCAAACGAAACCCTAACTTGAACATCTGCTTGTACAGGAAGATCTCACCATCTCGACCATGGTAAGCCCTCTCTTCCCTCAGAGGTCTTCTAAGCTTTATGGAGGGGCTGATGGAGTACAGATATCTAAAGCAAAGAAGGTCTACCTCAGTAACGGTACTCTCGATCTCGGCCGCCTCAGAGACGTCGACATCACTTTCAGCATCATCATCATTGTCATTATCTTATTCAATGTCGGCCGGAGCAGACGTTGATGGATTACTCAGGAACCTCTGAGCGAACTCAGCCCCGGTGACGCCCGACAGAGGAATGGCATCAAGAATGGGTGGAATGGCCATACTCGGCTCAACAACCTCAACCTTTGAGGAAGAGGACGAGGTACTTGAATTATTATGGGATGAGGCCGGGCTAAAGACCTCGGCTTAATAAGGGGCCTGATCTTGCCGAGTTGTGAAATCCATGGCCTCCTTGAACGAATCCACAGACATAGGGTCTGAGGTGGAAGACTCAGACTCAGACATTGGTACTGGTTCGGCAGGGACCTCTGTTTGGTTAAATGGTTCCAATGGATCAGTGTATATCACCCTCAGGCGTGGTGGAAAGATGGGTCTAAGAGGGAATTCCTGTGACCTACGAGCCTCCTCCTGTGCTCTCTCTATTTGCCTATTTTTTCTAAAGTCTTCTCTTTGAGAGAAAGTAACTCCTCAAGAAGTTGGTAGAGGGGTCTGAGCTTCTAAGCGACAAACAAGATTGGCTAATGAAGTAAAGAAATTTAAGGATCAAACTAAAAAACCTAAGGCAAATACAGTTCACCTAAAAGTATGGAGTTCTCGCCTGAAAACCCCCAAGCTCACCAAAAAATACAGAATCAAGGGAAAAACAGGGAAAAACGAAGGAAAAAGGATGGCAGAGAATACCTGAGGAAGAAGTAGTAGAAAGAAATGAAGAAACTGCAAGGAATCACCAACCAAAACGCCTCAAACCAAAGGTTTCAAGAGAGAGCTGCAGAAATGAAGTGTTCCAAGAAAGGAGAGAAGTGGAGAAGAAAGAGAAAGGGGGGGGGGGGGTTTAAACCCTTAAATATGGGGGCACATCTCCCAAGGCCCATCATTGCCTTGGGAGACCTAAAGGACGACTAAGAACACGTGCTTGCCAGGCAAACCACACTTTAGTAATAGACAAGTGTCAAATGAACATTGGCACATGAGAGAAAGACCTCGGAGGTGTAGAGATCCCCCAGTCACCTGCTCTCGCATGTAACTAAGGGCTGGGGGTGATTGATATGTCCCAAGTGTCACCTCAGCTTCGAGACACCAACCTCGACCGAAGACAGGGCCGACGTTGGAAGAGCCTTGATCAAAGACCAGCAGCCTCGGTCATAGGAGGGTCAGCCTAGGCCGACACCACTACAAACCTCAAGGGGGAGATGCACGTATCACAGGGGTCAGCAGCTCCAGGCCGACACCACTACAAACCTCAAGGGGGAGATGCACGTATCACAAGGGTCAGCAGCTCTTCAGCTCACCTGGGAATGACAACCTCGGCCCGGGGTAGGCCGAGGTAACAGGAAGACACATCTACCAAGATTGACCTCATCAGAAAATCAGTCGATGTTCCACGCATAACCTCGGCCCAGGCCGACCCCATTTCCTTGACTCGTCTTCATCAAAGCCGAGACCATCATGGCTCATCTCAGATTGAATGAGCATAGACCTTATCAACCTCGGCCTACAATCGACCGAGGTTATGACCAAGCGCAGG
This sequence comes from Sambucus nigra, assembly GCA_949130495.1. Taxonomy (NCBI): domain Eukaryota; kingdom Viridiplantae; phylum Streptophyta; class Magnoliopsida; order Dipsacales; family Adoxaceae; genus Sambucus; species Sambucus nigra. The sequence goes on from OX422208.1 coordinate 595,469,992, forward strand.
TCGAGCTCTTATTGGTGTATGTGTGGATAAGGACACGTGGACACAATTCAGTTATAACAAATCATTCCCCCCACATGGAGGGAATATTTCATCATCATTCTCTACATGTGACAGTGACAGATGTCTTTATCAGACTGGCTAGATCAACACACACATGCTCATTGCATGCATGGGGGGATACATTACACCCCCCAAGTACTATATATAGAGTTCATCCTCTACCTTGCAAAGGATCCGATTTTGGCAACCCTACCTGAAACTCTGTTCAAATACACAGTAGAGAGAGAAAGCTTAAGAGATTGTATCTATGGCCATTAGTGCCCTCACATATTGATACACATCATACACTTGCACAGTGAACATAGGCCTAATTGGCTGAACCACTTATATTTCGGTGTAAATCCTCTTCTCCTCATCTCCTTCTAGTATGTGTGTATATACCCTATGCTGCCATTGTTAACATTGAATTGAGCTCACAAACACCTTGAAGGGTGGTGCTGTTTCCAGCATCATCAAAAATATTCTTATAGAGTATACTACCTTAAACCCTATTTTATCAACATCATGTGCTCCTTATGCTTTAATTGATTCTCGTTTCTTGATTTTTTTTCCTTTGTTTACTTCCTTGACAAACAGGAGGAGTTTTCATATTTAGGGGAATACTTGAATGTTGTTTCATATGCTAGTTAGTATAGAATTCATATATATATATATATATATATCTTATGACTTACTTTTACATATTGTGGATATCTTCACACATTGGTATTTTGATAAAGTTTGTTTGTTTTAGGAAATATTTTCTAAGTTTTTTGAAGAATAATCTTGTAGTTCTGGGGTTGTAAGCATTTATAATTTCTATCTTGTTATGCCTTTGGTCAGTTCTTGTGTCATAGTTGATAGGGATTTAATTATAGAGCTTGTAATCTTTGGTTGTTGTGTTTTATCAATGGAATAGATAAGGGGGAGATTGTAAGAATTTTTCTATACTCATTTCTGCATTTATAGGTAGTTGTCTTATTCTGATTTTCCTAAAAACTTTGGGTCCCTTATTTACCACTATAAATACTTCATCAAAATTCAAAATCTTAAAGTTGGTTCTTGATCATCCTCATTATCACATATATCACATTATTGGGTGCAAGGTAAATTGGATAATCCCCTCACACACGTCACGTGTTCTTATAAAATCATTTTCAAAACATCTTGGTAAAACGTGTTTGTGTGTGCAAATCTTGAGGTTTTGTTACCTTGATCTTGATTTTATAACAAATATTTGAAAAAATTAAAAATAAGAAAACATGAGTGAAACAGACCAGTTTCGCTCTCGTAAAAATTTCCATTGCTAGAGCAAAAATAAATAAGTTCCTTTGGAAAAAAAATTCTAGAAGTTGGCATGGACAGCTTATCGTTGAATCATCATCGCAGTGACACCTTCACCGCGGTGGTACTTCCTTCACTGGCAATAAAACTCCTTGAAGATATCGTCAAGAATCTCTGGTCAAAGGAACGACTTGCCTTGCAGTAGGTTCACTGTAGCGATGGTCATCCTCACTACAGCAGCACCTCCAGTGATGTGTATAAATCTCTGAATATCTCACAAAGATATATAGGGATCTTCTAGATATTTAGGCAAACAACTTCTTGATATTGAATGGACTAGTTATCCCCTAACCATTCTCTCACACATGCTTTGCGTAAGAGATATTCCTTTTGGCTCGTCTTGATATTTGGGAAACCCATTTTTGTGGTTTTCCTTATTTAAACCATTAATACTCTTCATTTTAAAATAACTCTCATATCTTTCAATAGCAAAATACCAAGAAAGTATTTTAGTGTGTATTCTTTTCTTATTTCTTTATAAGGAGATAATAACACAATTGTGAAAAGGAGTGAACCCATTTTTAAAACTTAGTTTATCTTTTTCACCTTCTCTTCTTGGCATTTAATCACCTCTATGTTTAGAAGTTAATTAATATCAAAGAAGACGAAGCTTTTTATCTAGAAGTCATTTTCATAAAACAAACTTTCTATACACTTTGGGTCTTTCTCCCAACAATAAGTGTTGTGATATTTAAGGTTCTCTTCGAGCATTCATATCATGTATGATCTCCAAAGTTTGAAGGAAAACTATGCAGCATTATTGATGTGTGTCGTGACATCGAGATATTGAATTTTCCATCAACGGATAGGAGTGTAAGTCTTTAATCCCTTCTATAATTCTTTACCAAGTTTAGTGAGATTGTTCCATTGGCCCAAGGTCTTTCCCATTAGTGGGTTTTGTCCTCGTACCTTATTTACCTCTTTCGCATCTTTTGTCATCCAAATGCTTTAACAAGATAATACTTGAAGTTGGTTTACTAAAATTTGGGAAAATTGTGTTTTAACATATTATTTTAAGTGTAAAAAATATATTTTGGTGGGCCTCCGTTTTGGTACGTAATATTCACCCTCCACACTAAGGCTATTTTCTCTACCCATTGAAACTATTTCAAGAGACGAAGACTGTATTTGTGTTATGCAATGGTTGGACTGGTCACGAGGCAAGTAAGATTGGGGGGATATCAAGACATGGGAAGCGCTGCATTGTGTAGCTATTGGAAGGAGTTCAATAGTTGTTACAAAGAAGGTAATTAGGGAAGAATAGGCGCGTCAAGGATTGAAGGTGTCGAGTCTCTGAGTAAGTCTAGTTTGTCCTTGTAATAAGACCTATATAGTAGAAAACGTGTGTGGATGGGTCGTATGAGGTTTTTCCCGTTGTGGGTTTTTTCTCGTATATCACCGTGTTGTATTTTGTTATTTTATTCTTGCTTATATCACCTAAATTCATGCTTACTTCAAGACTAAAATTGGGAAACTGTTCAGACAACAATGTTGTTTAATTGCTGCAAAATAAAATTGAAAATTTTGAAAAAAATAATTTGTGTTTGATAATCCTTTTATAAACCCTAGGCCATTAATAATTTTTCAAATTGTTATCGGAGTGGGTTACACTAGTGTGCTATATTTGATCCCTATTTTGTGCACGTTTAGGGTTTAGATGGATTTTAATTGAGAGGGGAGTCTTGTTATCGACCTCCATTATTTGATGGGACAAACTATCCCTATTGGAAGGCGTAGATGTAATTTTTCCTAAAATCAGTTGATGAGAATGTTAGGAACTCTATTGCGCAAGTTGGACTCCTCCTACCAAAGGTGGTGTTCCTAAAGTGTTAAACTATTAGATAATGACTGTAAAGAATGCCTCAACTTTTAATTCTAAAGGTATAAATTCTATCTTTTGCGATATGATCGCCGAAGAGTTTAAAATAATTATGACTTGCGAGAGTGCGAAGGATGCTTGCGATATTTTACGATCCACACATGAGGGTAAAAATACTATTAGTGTTTCCAAGTTACAAAATTTGACGATTAAGTTTCAAACGATTAAGATGTTTGAGAATGAGTCTTCTGATGATTTCTATGTCAAGTTGTTGGATATTGTCAATTCCGCGTTTAACTTAGGTAAGACTAACTATGAGCCTAGAGTAGTGCAAAAAATCTTATGGTCATTGCCTAAAAGATTTAACGCCAAAGTTACAGTCCTGGATTCCCTAGGTGGTGCCGACATTATTAGAGTCTGAAAGCTTATAGGTGACCTTCAAACCTATGAGATGAACATGTGTCCTCTGAAGAAAAAAGATGAAAAGAAAGGGAAGGGTGTTGCTTCAAAATCCCAAAAGGAGGTTGTGTCATATTTCGCTAGTGACGGTGAGCTTAATGCTGATGAGATAGCTGCTAGGAAGTTTAATAAGTTTCTTAAGATTAGAGAAGATAAAAGTTTTGAAAAGAAATCTGATCACTTTAATGATCGTGATATGAAGAATAGGGATGGTCCTAAGAAGTTAGATGATTGGGAAGAGTGCTTTGAATGCCAAGGATTTAGTCATTATTCATGTGATTATCCCACTAAGCTAAGGAATGAGTGAAAAAAGTCGAAGGTATATAATTTTATCCTTTGTGATAGTGAGTTAGAATTAGAATATGATACCCCCATTGAGTGTAACTACACTCGTTCATAACTAGTTATGTGGGCATAGAGTCTTCTATGATTGAAGATGGTCATTTGTGTGACATTATGAGGTCCGTTATTTTGGTTCCCAAGATACTGATGAGGAGAGTGTTGAAGAAGAAGAAGAAGAAGAAGAAGAAGAAGAAGAAGAAGAAGAAGAAGAAGAAGAAGAAGAAGAGTAGGAGAGTGTGGTTCAAGTGACCTTTCGTGGGTTGTACATCGAGTCGTTGAAGTTGAAAAGGGCCAAATTGAAATTAGAAACAAACTTGAAGGAACGTGCTATGGTTAATGATGATGCTAAATTAATTGAGGGTTTGAGAGAACGTGAGAAGACTCTTAGGGAGAATCTCAATTATGTTGAGGGCAAGAGAGATAACCTTTGTGGTTTGATGGAGAATTATAAGAAGGATTTGAAGAGTCTAAGCATTTATTTGAGTCTAGGATTGAAGAGTTAAAAGATAATTTGAGAGACTTAATTCACGTCAAATTTGATTTGGAATTTAAATCGAAGAAACTAGATAAGATTTTGGGCACCGTCCAAGTCAAAAATGATAATTTTGGAATTTTCGCATACTAAAGCCAAGACCACCACTTTTACAGAGTTAACCGCTGCTAAGGACATTAGAAAAGGTCAACCCAAAGGTAACATTACTTATGTCCACACTTTCACACATTGCGGTAGGAAAGGTCACCTTATTCGTTTTTCTTATGATCTTAGAAAACAACCTAGGAAGTCTAAAACTAGTGTCACTAAGGTTTCCCAAACCCAAGTTTGTCACGTTACACCTATGTGGGTTAGGAGATCCTATTTGGAGATACCTAATGTTAAGCTTGTGGATTCTCTCGTGCTTGCACATGATTCTTCCCATGTTAAATCTAATGGTTGTTTGTTTTTGCATGTTTTCATGCACTTGATTTTATTCTTCTTGTTATATGTTATTTCTAGTTGTATGGTGTTGAATTTTTTGTATTTTTATTTTCCTTTTATTGGTTCTTATTGAGAAAAATACAAAAATATTTTTTATCTTTTGAATTGTTTTTAAAGTTGGTATCATTTTTTTCTAAATGTTTAAAAACTTAAAAAGATTTTTAATTGTTTATGTAGTTAGTTTTACACATTTTGTATGCCATATCAGTGTGTTTAAATCCCAATATTTCGTTGTTTCCATGTGGCTATGGATTTGATATGATTACCAATGCTTGGATTGTTTTTAATCATGCTTTCATGGAGTTGTTCGACTTTTATTTTCTTAATGGATTCATTTTTCATATGCTTCCACACACACTTGCACGAGATCTTTGGGGATTTAACTACCTATGTTACATGAGCTAAGGGAGGTGTTATCCTAATAATCTTATCATATACAAATCTATTTAACTATGGTGGATTTGTGTGCGTGTAAGAACCATGTCCCATGAGTTTGTTTTGTTTAAAAATATGAGTGAGCACTGGAAAATGGGTACAAAGGGAGAAAATCTTCCTTGCGTGAAAGGACATATTGGTAAGAGCCTAAAAGAAAACTGAGGCAAAAGAAAAGGAATAATTACCAAGGCTATGTTTTTGCATTGATGCTTCAAAATTGATATCTTCGAAAGAATGAGAGAGAGAGAAAAAGGATATATGTTTATTTTTTAGGGTGTTAAAGTCGAAGATAAATGGGTTTTCACAATGAGTGCTAGTTAATCTAACTATTTGATGTTATTGATTTGAGAATCATCAAGATTTCTATGCTAGTGTACATTGTGTATGTTTGTCCATTATGAGTTCATTATTTGTCATTTGAGACTAAATAGAAGTTTTAGGAGTTAATGCGATCAAATAGAAATCATTGGACATATTTTTAATGATTGGGTTATATTTATTTTGTTTCTAGTTGACGCCCCATTACTCCATTAGACACATTGATACCATACGAGTGTGGAAAGCTTATGTGTTGCATGACTTTTTATGGTGTGTGTGTGTGTGTGTATGTATGCGCCTATATGTGTGGTTACATATATATGGTATGTTTATTTTTAAGTCCTTTAATTTGAATTTAATCCGTGTTATCCATATGTTTTATCTTTTATTCAAATTGGCAGGTTTTATGATTATATTGGTATAATTTATTATGTGTTTACATTGGTATCTTATGCTTCAATTTTCTTCATCAAAATTGGTATCATTTGTTCATTGTTTGGATTATTTGTGCTTGTAATGCTAAGTGTGTTTGTCATTGCATATTTCACTTCACATCATTACATGATATACATGTTTTCCTTTATATGTTTATATGTTACATTTAGGGGGAGAAGTTATTTATATTGTGCACCTTATCCTTTGCCTATTACTAAACAAAAAAGGGAGAAATGGTATCTAACTCTTTAACTCGGGGGGAGACTTTTTTTACCTTGGGGGGAGACGTTCTATCTCAGGTGAGTATTGTTAGACAAAGGAGGAGGGTTTTTCATACCAGAATTTATATTTTCCATATAGTCTCTTTGCATATGAAAGGTGGGCTACGTGTGCAGGTTTAGCAACAATGCGAAAAAGTTTCACAACAGCAAAGCTACTCAAGTCAATTTGTATGTTTATTGGGGTTAGTATTGGGTCTTAGTGATATTGTGTATCCATCAAGCGTCTGTACTTTTTTTCCTTTTGGTCTTAGTATTGAGTCTTAGTGATATTGATGGCCAAGTAATTTTTTTTTTGTCCTGAAATATCCAAAGGGGGAGATATGTAAGGAAACTTTTTCAGTCGAGTCAATATGTATGTTTATTGTCTTAATTCCATTTGGACAAAACTTGTTTATGTCATACGTTAGGATTTTAGTTTTTGTCCTTTAATCCTATGTTCTCTGTTTGAAGACCATAGAGGCCAAATTAAAATGACATTGTGTATATGCCAAGTTTCGTCTTCAACATTTGAGGGATCTTAATGAGGCATGAATGCATATTTAAGTTTGATCTTTGGATTTGAGTTTTGGATGTTATATTCATAAACTCTTTTCCGGCATATCTTGTAAAATGGATTTTAAAAGAAAAATATTTGTTTTACCCTAAGTCATTCGAACGAGTTTTATTAAGTTATCCAATGCGTTTCTAAATGTCGGGCGAATGAGTGCTCAAACGAGTTTAGGAATCTCGTTTAAACAATGTTCAAACGAAATTATTTTGCTTGACATGAAAATATCGTTCGATATTCATTCAAATGAGAATAGATATGTCGTTCAAATGACCTTATTTTTTGTTCGAACGAGATTGCTATAGTCGTTTGAACAAACCAATGTTTCTCGTTTGAATGACTTGCTTAAAAAAATGTGTTGCCTCGAAATTTTTGCTTTTTTATAAATACTTAGGACTGGCATCAATTTTTATTAAGATTTTTTGCAAAAATGAATTTTATAGTCAAATCTAAAACCTTACATACCCTAGTTTACACCCAAATTTTAAGATCCGAGTTTCACATGCATATATCTATTTGATATCTCTTATGGAGTTCACCAAGGTTGTTTACTCTACCTGTGGAGACCGTGTTTGTGTTGTGAGATGGGTGGAATGGTTATGAGACAAGTAAAATCAGTGGGACACCAAGACATGGGAAACGCCTTCATTGTGAGGCTATTGGAAGGCGTCCAATAATGGTTGCAAAGAAGGTAACAAGGGACGAAGAAGCGCATTAAGGCTTGAAGGCATCGAGTTAGTGAGTAAGTCTAATTTGTCCTTATATCGAGACATATATAGCAGTGAGCTTGTATGGCTAGGTCGTTCGAGGTTTTTCCCATTGTAGTTTTTCCTCGTACGTCATCGTGTTGTGGTTTTCTATTTGATTCTTACTTATATTACCTAGATGCATGCTCAGGTTAAGACTAAATTTAGTAAACTACTTAGATAACATAGTGGTTTAATTAGTGCAAAGATAAAATTGGAAATTTTAAAAAAATTGGTGTGTGTTTGATAATCCTCATATAAACCCTAGGGCACTGGCGCATTTTCAACACTTATATGAATGGGTCCATCAAGGTGAATATATAATGGTTCCCATGATAGAGACAATGATGTACGATCCTTGATGAAAAATCATGGACAATGCAGAGTAGTAAAACCAAAATTGATTTTTTTTAAATCCAAAACATTGATAATAAACAATCTGAACATAATCAGTCCCATAAGGAATGGAATTGATTCAAAAAGAGTTCAAAGACCACAAATACTATAGGGTATACTAAATCTCCCATATTTCTCTACAATGACTATTATTATACTCTCTTTTTTTTTTTGCAAGAAAATAAATATTTATTAATAAGGTTAGGAGAAAAAGCCTCTCCTAAGGGCTCTTACATGCGCTAAAGAAAACATAAACACCTTTTGAAAATTTGCAAAATCTAAGAAAAAGACGACCTTAAATTAAATTTGAGAACCGATTTTTCCTCATTACTTAAGGCCAGAAAAGTATCCACGTGCAAATTTTGTGTTCCTCATTTAGCTTTATTGCCTATAACCACATCTTGGTCTTCAATGGTGCCTAAACTATCAAAGGAATTTTTTATTTGAGAGTTGAACATTTGATAGTGCATTTTTTTCACCTGTTTTCTCAATCGAATCTTCAATGAAATCATGAGCTTGGGCAGATTCAGCATTCATTCCTAAATCAAATTTTGGGATCTCAACATATAAATTAAATCCATAATTAGTGCCATGCTTTTCAATGCTCAAATAATCCTCATTTAAATTTGGAATGTCCTTAAGAGGGGGCATTTCATCTTCTGATTCAATCTCTTCAATATCAGTACTGGCAATATTCCCTGAAGAAAATTTAAAATTTTATGGATCTGATACCATATGTTTTGGGGTATGGTCACATAAAATATTATCCTCATTACTATCTAATTCTTTGCAAGTAGGTTTTGAAAAACAAACTCCATATTTTTAGTCTAATCACCAACTTCATGAAAATTGTCCACGTGGGATTCCAAGGCTTTAGGGACTATTGAAATTTCTGATAATTTGGTAGCTCCACTGATATTAATGGCTCGAATACAATTTTCAGCATCATTATACTAAGCATAGGCCCCATGAGGAGGCAAAGACTTTGGAGAAAGAGGTTGTTCAATTGGATTTAGTTCCTCATTGACCTGCTGGCCAATTTTAATGGGAAAAAATTTGATGTCTCTGAGACATCAAAAGTTTGATATCTTGGATATATGATTGGTTAATGCCACTGGTGCGGACCCCTATTACTTATGAAAATGGATCCATGCCAGCGGCATTGACCAATCACATATCCAAGACATCAAACTTTTGATGTCTCAAAGACATCAAACTTTTTTCCAATTTTAATAATTTGTTCTGATATTTTGTAAATATCCTCAGCTCCATGTCATTCAGATAATTCGTTCTCCTGAGGAGGAAAATATATTTCGTTTCTTGCCATTTCCTCCACTGCTTCATTTTGAGATGATTATCACCTAAAAAAATAAGATTTTCTATATTTTTCATTTGAGAGGTTTGAATTGTTCTGGAGTTTTTTCCTGGAATTTTTTAACATCCATATTGAGGTGGTAACCAACTTTTACCCTATCCAAATTCTTCTTATGATTTCTTTTAAAATCTTTTAAAATTAGATGGCTTTCTCATTGATTTTTGCATAGATTTGCAGTGGACAATTCATTGCCCAACATAGTTACAATATTCACAAAAGGCTGGTTGAGATTCCAACTCAATCTTTATAGATATTTTTATCTCTTCCTATTCAATAACAACAAAGCTAGGAAGAGAGTAAGAAAAATTAATATCAATCAGCACCCTCGCAAATAACCCATACTTTTTTTCAAGTGTTAATTGGTTAATTCGGATAGGAGTTCTAACCCCTTTAGATATTTCCAACAACAACCTTGGGTGATAAAACTCATCAGGAAGATCAAGAAATAGAACCCAAATAAGAGAATTAGATAAGACAAAACTGGAGGGAGTGAAATTAAGAGTCCATATCATGGGCTTGAAGGAGCCTAGAGAAGTTTGGATGGGACCGAAACTCCAAGTTTTTCGCATGTCTTCATCCTAGTAAAAAAAGACTATAGAAACACCTATCTTTAGGTGTGAGGATCCATGAGTGATTTGTATTCCAAACTGAAGAAAGTTTTTGTTTCAACTCCATAGGGGTGATTCGTTTTCTACCCTTATTCAAAACTAAACGACCAAGTAATCTTTGCTTACAAGAGAGTAATGATTCATTATAAATCTCACTAGAAATTTTGACATGTGGTGTACCATCTTGATAATAAGTGATGATGCAGGAAACTGCACCACCCTTCAAGGGGTTTGTGAGCTCAATTCAGTGTTAACATTGGCAGTATAAAGATATATATATAGTAGAAGGAGGTGAGGATAAGAGGAATCAACACCGGAATATAAGTGGCTCAGCCCAAATTGGCCTACGTCCACTGTGTGTGTGTGTGTAATCTCACTAAAATAAGGCACTGATGGCCACGGATACAATCTCTCAATCTTTCTCTCTCTACTGTGTATCTAGACAGAGTTTCAGCTAGGGTTATCTTTTTGGATCCCTTTACAAGGTAGAAGATGACCTCTATATATAGTACCTAGGGGGTGTAATGTACCCCCCATGAATGCAATGAGCATGTGTGTGTTTATCTAACCAATATGGAGAAGCCATCTGTCACTGTCACATGTAGAGAATGATGATGAAATATTATCCCCACGTGTGGGGAATAATCTTGTTATAACTAATTTGTGTCCACGTGTCCTTATCCAAATGTCAGTAGGTGCTCGGCTATCGTGCTGGGAGCATGACCTCGGCCTGGGAGAGGCCGAAGTTGACAAGTCTAGTTGTTCGTTCAATCCGAGATGAGCCATAAAGGTATCGGCTTGAGCTCAGTCGAGATGATGGATAGGGGTCGGCCTGGGCCGAGGTTGAGCTGGCGTGTGCTTGGAGCATTAACTGATATCTTGATGATGATGGCCTTGGTAGAAGGCTTCTTGCGTGTTCAGCCATAATCTGTCCAAGGTTGCCATTCTCAGGTGTACGGGATTACAATTGACCCTTGGAGAGGTTGGTGGTGGTGTTGGCCTGGGCCGACCTTGGCATGGCCGAGGGCTGATGTCGCGTGCCCAAAACTTGTCCAGTGTCGGCCATAATCTCGTTCGAGGTTGGTGTCTCTGAGCCGAGGTCACACTTGGGGCATATCAATCACCCCCCAACCCTTAGTTACATGTGGGATCAGGTGACTGTGGGATCTTTACATCTCCGAGGCCCTTCTAATATGAGCCAATGTTCGTTTGACACTTGTCCAATGTTGAAGTGTGGTTTGCTTGGCAAGCGCGTGCTTTCAGTCGCCCTTTGGGGGCTCCCAAGGCAATGATGGGACTTGGGAATCGTGCATGTATATTTAAGGGTTTTGAACCCTCATTCTTCCCTCCATCCTCAATTATATCTCCTTCACGATTGTATTCCAACAATTTCTCTCTCTAAAGGAATTCTCTTCACGATTCCACTGCAGAGGTCCTTGGTGGTGATTTTCTCGAATTTTCTTCGCTTTCCCTTGTCGTTTCATCTTCAGGTATCTTCTTCCCTTCATTTACCTCCATTTTCTCTGCTTTTTCCTTTCTATTTGTGTTTTTCGATGAATTTCTGAGTTTTTCGGTGAGTCCACCATAGTTTCATACGAACTGTTTTTATTAGGTTTGGGTAGTTTGATCTTTGGACTGCTTTATTTCATTATCCAATCTTGTTTGTCATTTAGAAGCTCCAAGTGTAGTGTATGCCTCTGATGCTCAGACCCCTCTATCAACTTCTTGAGGAGTTCCCTTCTCTCAAAGAGAAGACTTTAGAAAAAATTAGGCAAATAGAGAGAGCACAGGAGGAGCCTCGTAGGTCACAAGAATTCCCTATTAGACCCATCTTTCCACCACCTCTGAAGGTAATATATCCTGATCCCCCGGCACCTTTTAACCAGGCAGAGGTTCCTGCCGAACTAGTACCGATGTCCGAGTCTGAGTCTTCCACCTCAGACCCCATGTCTGTGGATTCCTTCCAGGAGGCCATGGACTTCTCAACTCGGGAAGATTAGGCCCCTGATCAGGCCGAGGTCTCTAGCCGGGCCTCATCCCATTAAAACTCGAGCACCTCAGCCTCTTCCTCAGAGGTTGAGATTGTTGAGCCGAGTGTGGCCATTCCACCACCACCTGACGCCATTCCTCTGTCGGCCGTCACCGGGGCCGAATTCGCTCAGAGGTTCCCAAGTAACCCACCAACGTCTGCTCCGGTCGAAGTTAAGCAAGATGATGATGACGTTGAGAGTGATGTCGACATCTTTGAGGCGGCTGAGATTGAGCGTACCGTTACTGAGGTAGATCTTCTTTGCTTCAGATATCTGTACTCCATCAATCCCTCCATGAAACTTAGGAGACCTCTGAGGGAAGAGAGGGCCTACAATGGCCGAGATGGTGAGATCTGCTTATACGAGTAGATGTTCAAGTTAGGGTTTCGTTTTCCCATTCATCCCATCATTAGGTCCATCCTCTCCTTCATTAATTTGTCCCCTTCCCAACTGTCCCCTAACGCTTGGAGGGTCATAATAGGGGCCATAGTCTTATGGAGGGCTGTCCACCACTCAGACCTTTCCGTTTAGGTCTTTGTTGGTTGTTATGTTCCCTCTTCTTCCAAAACTCATCCGAGATACTATCATTTTGTAGCTCGGAAGCCTGAGAAAAAGATGCTCCAAAAAACTCAGACTTCCAACAACAACTGGAAGCCTCGATACTTTTACTCTTCTGGGTCATGGGAATTTGGCCCCTATGTTCCCTCATCCATTATAGAGCCGAGGATGCCTCTGAGATGGGGTAAGGTCACCATGTTTGCGAGAGATGACCCTAGTCTGAGCCTGCAAAACCTTCAGAAGGTGAAATCCCTTCAAGATCAGGGGATACATAGTCTGCTTGTTAAGTTCGAGCACTTGATGACCCCCCACTACCTCTCTGAGACAGGTCTAGGTGGAAGTCCTCTTGTTGATCTTGGTAAGCCTTTTTTATTCCCAGTTGAACCTCTGAGTTTATTCATATCTGATTTTCTAACTCAGATTTATTAATCTTTACAGAGCGCCCAGAGATTATTTCAGACGAGTTTTGGGAAATGGCTGTGCCTAGCTTGGCGAGGCTCGCAAAAAAGGAAGGTCTTAATGCTCCTCCTCCATCTCCCTCTTCCTCAAAGCCCCAAGCCACGAAGAAGAGGGCTCCAGCTGATCATGCCCCTGAGGATCAGAGGCAGAAGAAAAAGAATGTTGATTCTGCCATCCCAATCTCTTCAGCAGACGCTTTGTCGGCTCGTCTAGAGCAATTGAAGATTACTGACAGCATCGTCGGCCACAGTCTGCAGGCCCTGGATGCCTTCGGCTCTACAATGACCGAGGCCGATAAGCGTTTCTTCAGGTCACTGGATACTCCCTTGCTGGTTGAGTTCGGCATTCACAAATCTATTCAGGTATGACCTCATATTTCTTTGTGATTTCCAAGTGTGACCTCTAATTCATCTCCGACTTACTCATGATCACAAAATCTGCAGGGCCTGGCAGCTATGTACCACCTCTCCAACTGGACTCTGAGGAAGTTTCCCCTCATCCAGAAGGGTCATGAGGCCGAGAAGGTCCAAAGCACTCTGAACGCAGAGATTGAACGCCTGAAGTCTGAGTTGGGCGAGTCTGAGAAGAAGGTGAAGGGGCTGGAGAAGGAGGTCTCTCAGCTTAAGAAGGACCATGTTGCGTCTCTGAAGGCCAAGGACGACATTCTGCAGCAGCCTTGATGATGCCTCTGAGGGGATAATTGCTGAGTACAAAACTTCCGATGAGTTTATGAGCTTTGGATTTAAATACCTCGAGAGAGGTATCAAAGCTACTTCCAAGTGGGTAGCTGCCAAGGAGAAGGAGGCTAGCACTTTGAAAGCCTATGATTTCATAGGCCTTGGCTTTGCTAATCCTCAGCTTGCCCAGGCCCTTCAGGAGGTTGAGGAGGATATTGTCGCGCCTGTCGAGACTGCAATGTTGGACGGCACAGAAGTTGGAGGGGCAGACCACAATGATGACATTATCGAGGTGACCAATATCCCCCAGCTTAATCAGGCCGAAGACACCAGCATTCCCCCCTCAAACCCTTGAATTCCAATTGTGAAGCTTATTTGTAACCCCTGAATATTTGTAATTTCTGAATGAACATGGTTCTTATTTTTTGAATCTTGTAACCTCTGAATATTTGTAAGCCCTGAATATGTCAATTTCTGAGGAGGATCATCTTCTTTACTTTGTTGAATACATGTCGTGTGATGTTTTGGATCTGAAGCTTATGCAATGGTGTTTGCTTAAACCAAATTATTAGTCTGAGCTCAGACCTCGTCACCATTGAATGGTGTTATGAGGGTCTGAGGTCCTTAACTAAGATGTTATCCCAATAATTAATTTCACCACATTAATGATGTTACGGGTCTGAGGTCATCCCAACATGGTGTCTGATCTCAGACCTCGTCACTACTGAATGGTGTTATGAGGGTCCGAGGTCATCACCGATTGATGTTACCCTTATTAATGAATCTCACCAAATTAATGATGTTAAAGAATCTGAGGTCGTCCCAATACTGTGTATGAGCTCAGACCTCGTCACCATTGAATGGTGTTGTGAGGATCCGAGGTCATCACCAAGGATGTTATCCTCATTAATGAGTCTCACCAAATTAATTATGTTAAGGGTCTGAGGTCATTCCAATATGGTGTCTGAGCTCAGACCTTGTCACCACTGAATGGTGTTATGAGGGTCTGAGGTCATCACTAAGGATGTTATCCTCATTAATGAATCTCACCAAATTAATGATGTTAAAGGATCTGAGGTCGTTCCAATATGGTGTCTGAGCTCAGACCTCGTCACCACTGAATGGTGTTATAAGGATCTGAGGTCATCACCAAGGATGTTATCCTCATTAATGAATCTCACCAAATTAATGATGTTAAGGGTCTGAGGTCATCCCATTACGATGTCTGACCTCAGACCTTGTCACCACTGAGTGATGTTATAAGGGTCTGAGGTCATCACCTAGGATGTTATCCTCATAATTAATCTCACCAAATTAATGATGTTAAGGGTCTGAGGTCATCCCATTACGATGTCTGACCTCAGACCTTGTCACCACTGAGTGATGTTATAAGGGTCTGACGTCATCACCTTGGATGTTATCCTCATAATCAATCTCACCAAATTAATGATATTAAGGGTATGAGGTCATCCCATTACGGTGTCTGACCTCAGACCTTGTCACCACTGAGTGATGTTATAAGGGTCTGAGGTCATCACCTAAGATGTTATCCTCATAATTAATCTCACCAAATTAATGATGTTAAGGGTCTGAGGTCATCCACGTATGGTGTCTGACCTTAGACCTTGTCACCACTGAGTGATGTTATAAGGTTCTGAGGTCATTCATGTATGGTGTCTGACCTCAGACCTTATCACCACTGAGTGATGTTATTAGGGTATGAGGTCATCACCTAGGATGTTATCCTCATAATTAATCTCTAACATGAGTGCACAATGAAGTAGGATCCGCCATGGGAACTGATCTTTTATTAATAACCTCTTCATAATAAGATGGTACATTTACATAAAACTCTTTGCAACATCATATGTGATACTTCTTTAGGTGATCAGCATTCCATGGGTTAGCGAAAGGTTCCCCTTTTAGGTTTTCAAGCCTGTAGGAGCCAGGCACAACCTCTTCTGTCACTTTGTAGGGACCATGCCAGTTTGGGTGGAGCTTGTTTGCTTTCTGTAAGGTCTTTTTTAGTACTAAATCTCCCACCGCGATGGGTCTTGACTTCACCCTCTGGTTGTAGAATTTTGCTGCCCTCTGTTGGTAGGCCGCTTGTCTGATCTTTGCGTCATCTCTTCTCTCTTCAATCAGATCTAGGTCTAGCCTTCTCTCTTCCCCATTTTTATCGGGGTCATAAGTTTGAACCCTATGAGTTGGGAGTCCCGCCGATGTTAGTATGACAGCCTCTGAGCCATGTGCAAGCATGAATGGGGTCTCTCCCGTAGGTTTCCTCGTCGTGGTTCTGTAGGCCCATAACACAGCGTAGACCTCTTCAGTCCATCTTGCCTTCGCATCTTCTAACCTCTTCTTGATTCCATCGAGAATTCTTCTGTTCATGACCTCAGTCTGACCGTTTACCTGTGGTCGGCCAGGAGATGAGAAGAACTGCTTTATCCCAACTCTTAGGCAGTAATTTTATAAAGAGGAGTTCTTGAATTGGGTCCCATTATTCGAGATGAGAGTGTTTGGGGGGTCGTATCTGCATATGATTTTCCTCCAAATAAATTGGAAGGTCTTCTGCGCTGTGATCGTTATCATCGGTTCTGCCTTCACCCACTTTGAGAAGTAGTCAATGGCAACTATCAAGAATCGATAACTATTGGCAGCTCTTGGTAGGGGTCCTATTAAGTCAATCCCCCATACTGCAAATGGCCATAGAGAGGTGATTGACGTCATGGGTTGATGAGGTTGGTGAGGAATAGTGGCGAATCTTTGACATTTATCACACTTCTTCACGTAGGCTGCAGTGTCTTTTGACAAGGTTGGCCACCAGTATCCTTGTGTGATGATTCTCTTGGACAAAGGTCTTCCCCCTATGTGACTAGAGCAAGAGCCCTCATGAATTTCCTATAAGACCCGGGGAACTTCTGTAGGATGCACACATCTGAGGAGAGGCAACAGAAATCCCTTCTAGTATAGGACGTCTCTTACTATCGAGAACTTGGCAGCCTTATATCTCAATTTCCGCCTTTTTAACTTGGATTCAGATAGCTCCCCCTCTATGATATATCTGACGAGGGGGTCCATCCACGATTCTCCTAGATTCATATTTTACATGGGTTATATACCTCTTCTTCCTCGATGGTTGCTTTTCCTAAGCCCTCGATCAGAACTGTCCTTCTGACATCTGTCTTCATCACCGAGGCCAACCTTGCCAACGCATCAGCGTGGCTATTACTTTGTCGAGGTACTCTCTTCAGTTTTATCTCTTCGAAATATTCTAACATCGCTCTCACACTCTTCAGATACTTGACCATCCTTTCATCTTTGGCCTCATAGACTCCCAATACTTGATTGACTACTAACCTCGAGTCGCTGTGAAGTAGGAGTCACTTTGCACCCAGAGTCTTTGACAATGAGAGGTCGGCTATCATGGATTCATATTCCGACGCGTTATTAGAGGCCTTCAAGTTGAATCTTAAAGCGTATTCAATGTTAGAACCATCAGGGGCTGAAAGTATTAACCCTGCACCGCTTCCACTGTCGCAGGAAGATCCATCAACGAAGAGGCTCCAAATGTATGTATCCGATGAGAAGACCCCTTTCGACATGATTCCTTGTTTGAAGAGGTACCGATCCTCCTTGTTCTTCGCTACTCTGCTCCTGACCTTGTTGGATGCAACCTCTTCCTGATCTCGGAGGACACTTGGTGTCGTCTCTTCCTGATCTCGAAGGACACTTGGTGTTGTCTCTTCCTGATCTCGGAAGACACCACGGCTTGTCTGTTCAACACCCTCTAGGCCATTCTCTACCTCGGCCTCTTCCTATGTGAACTCAGCAATAAATTCTGCAAGGGCTTACCCTTTGATGGCCGTCCTAGGTTGGTAGGTAAGATCATATTCCCCCAACTCAATGGCCCAGGTCATCAACCTCTCGGACTTCTCGGGTTTATGTAGGACCTGTCTTAGCAGGGAGTCGGTGAGGACTACCATGGAGTGGGCTTGAAAGTAAGGTTTCATCTTCCTTGAAGCATGTATCAGGGCATAAGCCAGCTTTTCCATACGAGGATAATTTTGTTCAGACCCTTGAAGGGACTTACTATTAAAATACATAGCCCTTTGGATCCCATCGTCCTCCCGGATTATGGCTGTGCTGATGGCTGATTCGGAGACTGCCAGATACACATATAATTTCTCTCCTATAACAGGTCGAGACAGCAATAAGGGAGACCCCGAGTAAGACTTGAGCTGGTTGAAGGCCTTTTCACACTCTTCGTCCCACTGGAAGGCCTTTCTAAGAACTTTAAAGAATGGAAGACACTTGTCTGTTGCCCTAGAGATAAATATGTTGAGTGCAGCCACTCTCCCCGTGAGTCTTTGGACATCTTTGATACTCCTCGGCGTCTTTATGTCAAGCAAAGCCTTGATTTTCTCTGGGTTCGCTTCAATGCCTCTCTGGTTGACAATAAATCCCAGGAACTTCCCATCTCCTACTCCGAAGACACACTTTGCGGGGTTGAGTTTCATTCTGTATGAGTCCATAACATCGAAGGTCTTCTCGAGGGCTGCTACATGAGTGCAAACTTTCAAGCTCTTTGTTAGCATATCGTCTACATACACCTCCATAGTCTTACCTATTTTCTCTTCAAACATCTTATTAACAAGACGTTGGTCCATTGCCCCTGCATTTTTCAGATCGAAGGGCATCACCTTGTAGCAGTACGTCCCTTTGTCGATAATGAAGGTTGTCTTCTTTGAGTCTTCAGCGTCCATGAAAATCTGGTTGTAGCCTGAATACGCGTCCATGAAGCTTATGAGCTCATGTCCCTCTGTAGCATCCACCATCTGATGTATCCGAGGTAAGGGATAGTTGTCTTTTGGACAAGACCTGTTCAGGTTTGTGAAATCAACACATATTCTCCATTTCCCATTGGCCTTGAGAATAATGACTGCATTCGATAACCATTTCGGGTGTGTAACTTCTCTTATAAACTCAGCCTCTTCTAGTTTTTTTACCTCTTTCCGTATGATGTCATACTTCTCCTTGGAGTAGACTCTTCGTCTCTGTTTGATAGGCCTGGAATCTTTGGTCATGTTGAGCTTGTGACTCATAACCTCAGGGTCGATACCGGGCATGTCTGCGTGACTCCATGCGAAGACACTCTGCCTCCTCCTGAGGAAGTTTATCAGCTCTTCCTTGATTTCCAACTTAAGGGCTTTGCCGACCTGGATGATTTTTTTCGGCTCATCCTCATTGAGGACGATGGATTCTACCTCTTTCGCGACCTCTCCCTTCTTCAATTTTGTCTCATCTCTTGGGTCAAGCATATCAATGCTATAAGTGGTGGTTGCCCTCTTATGGGCCTCTCTCTCTTCAGTCGAGTTAAATTAACATTGTCGAGCTATGGTCTGGTCACCTTGCACTTCCCCTACCCCATACGGAGTCGGGAATTTTAGCATCTGATGGACCGTCGACGGCACAGCTTCAAACACTTTTAGGGACACTCTTCCTATGATGAGGTTATAGGCCGAGAATACATTTTTGTCCATCACAAAAAAATTTATCTTCCTGGTTAACCTCTTAGGTCACTGATCACCCATCCGTACGTCCATCTCATACATGCCCAAGGGGTGAACCTTTTCACCACTGAAGCCGATCAAGGGGTGATGATAGGGTACCATCCTTGCTCTGCTAAGACCTAGACTCTTGAAGCAAGGCCAAAACATCACGTATGCTGAGCTCCCCCCATCTACGAGGATCCTCTGCACCTCGCATCCATGTACCCTTGTTGTTATTACCAAAGGGTCATCATGGGGGGCCAAGATACCTTTAAAGTCCAATCTGGAGAACCCGACTACAAGGGTGTCCGTGTCTACCTTCTTCCTCTTCTGCACTGTATCAGAAGACGTTAGGTTTATAACTTCCAACTTGGCCACTGACTTGCCCTCTGCCACGTGGGCCTTCCTGACGGCTATTTCAGAGCCACCTCCTGTAAATTCTCCGCATATGGTGTCAACACTAAACGAGATCGTACCAACCCTCTTCACTGGGGTTTTGTCATCTTTCGGCAGAAGGTCGGGATCATCCTCTTCATCACCTTCTGAATCATCGTCTCTTCTTGCTGATGCATCACCACGACATCTGTCATTTTTACTCTTCTTAGGGTCATCTCTTCTGCCTTTAGGTGCCTTGCCATCAATATACTTCCTCAACTTTACAGATTTTAACAACTTTTCAATCTCATCCTTCAAGGCGAAGCATCTATCTGTAACGTGGCCATGATCCTGGTGGAACTCACACCATAGGTTTTTGTTCCTCTTATGTGGTGGGGCCTTCAGTTTCTCTGGCCATCTCAGAGTCCTGTCATTCTTGATTTCGTTGAGGATGTGTTCACAGATCACAGTCAGAGGAGTATAGTGGGCGAACTTGTCATCACCCGACCTCTTCTTTCCATCTTTCCTTCTTTGGGACTTTCCACTACTACCACGGTTCTCATCCTCATACTTGGCGGCCATTGCCTCTTCTGCATTCATGACTTTTCATGCAGTTGCTAGGAACTCTGCCATAGACCTAGGAGGGTCTTCCACGAGTTTCCACAACAGCATCCCTTTCTGAAGACCCCCTATGAGGGCGGTCATGGCTATTTTCTCTTCATAATCTTCGACCTCCAGCTTCTCCTTATTGAACCTGGCTATGCAGTCCCTTAGGCTCTCGTCCTTTCCCTTCTTGACATACAGCAGGTGAGTAGTCTTATTTTGAGGCCTCACCCTAAAGAAGTTGTTGTGGATGAATCGTTCAGCCAAGCCTTTGAAGTTATCAATTGAGCTCTTCGAAAGAGAGGTAAACCAGCTGTGTACTGCCCCTGTTAAGGTCCTAGAGAAGGCCCTACACTTCATTTCATCGGGTATCGAGTAGATGTCTGCTGTCGACTAATACATCTCGATGTGATGCATAGGGTTCGTGCTGCCATCATACTTTGGAGACACCATAGGAGGCTTGAACTTAGCTGGAGTTGGGAAGCTTACTATCCTAGCCACAAATGGAGATCCCTCTGAGTAACCCCTTTGTAGCGGGTCCCTACTTTTAATGAGGTCTCATATCTTCTCCTCAAGGCGTTGGATAGAGTCATTCCATGGTCTTCTGCCATCAGCCTGGTCGAGGTTGTCCCCAGCCACCTCTAAGGGATGGACTGAGGGTTCCCATGTCGCAGCACAGCGTCGACTGTTGACATCTTCCTCGTCTCTACCTCTTCTTTCACCGGGTCGGCCTTGGTCAGGCCGACCTGGTCTGTCCCCTCTTTACGAGTCGGTAGCACTCCTTGACCTGGATAACCTCTGTCTTAGGTCATTCACTGGACCCAACCTATCGAAGGTTGATCCTCTGCTCAATCGATCAAAAGCTGATCCTCGCTATTGGGCCTCTTCAACTCTTCGTCCAACACATCCTCGGCTCTGCTGAAGAGGGCGAACTGTATTGTTCGAAACCTCATATGGCTCCCTATAATCTTCCGGGGCCTCTTTCGCCTCTAGGTCGTCATACCTGTCCTCTGGGCAAGGGTTTCCTTGCCTCCCCAGGCGTAAGCGCCTAGGGTCAGCAATGTCCCTTCTCCGATGGGGTGCAGGATGGTTCTTCATCGGTGCTCGAGGTGGTCCCCTAGCGTCAGGATGAGGCTAAACAACCGCCGGAGGGATCATATCCGGTGAGACTCTAGGTGGCCTCATCATAGTTTGGCTGAGCTGTGCAAATTGTTCCTGCATAGCTTCTTGTGTTGTAGCCAAAGACCTCAAGGCTGCAGCTACTTCCGCCATTTCAGACTTGGGTGGCGCCTGACTGGAACTAGGCCCCCCACCTCCGGGTGGCGGAAGAGGCGGCGGTAGCTCTGGTGCCATGTGTTGGTTAGTAAGATCTTAAGTATTAGGTGAGCTTATTACCTTTAAGGACCTCTTTCAATGGTGAAACGGCTCCACGCAAGGGGTGGTGCCTGGTTCACCACCAGAGTCTCCGGTGAGGTTAAGCTGAAGAAGAGGAAGAGATATCTTCTCGTTCCCACAAACGGCGCCAAAAATAATGATGTAGGAAACTGCACCACCCTTCAAGGGGTTTGTGAGCTCAATTCAGTGTTAACAAATGCAGTATAAAGATATATAGAGAGTAGAAGGAGGTGAGGAGAAGAGGAATCAACACCGGAATATAAGTTGTTCAACCCAAATTGGCCTACGTCCACTGTGTGTGTGTGTGTAATCTCACTGAAATAAGGCACTGATGGCCATGGATACAATCTCTCAAGCTTTCTCTCTCTACTGTGTATCTAGACAGAGTTTCAGCTAGGGTTGTCTTTTTGGATCCCTTTACAAGGTAGAAGATGACCTCTATATATAGTACCTAGGGGGTGTAATGTACCCCCCATGCATGCAATGAGCATGTATGTGTTGATCTAACCAATATGGAGAAGCCATCTGTCACTGTCACATGTAGAGAATGATGATGAAATATTCTCCCCACGTGTGGGGAACAATCTTGTTATAACTGATTTGTGTCCACGTGTCCTTATCCCAATATCAGTAGGTGCCCGGCTATCGTGCTGGGAGCATGACCTCGGCCTGGGAGAGGCCGAGGTTGACAAGTCTAGTTGCTCGTTCAATCCGAGATGAGCCATAAAGGTCTCGGCTTGAGCTCAGTCGAGATGATGGATAGGGGTCGGCCTGGGCCGAGGTTGAGCTGGCGTGTGCTTGGAGCATTAACTGATATCTTGATGATGATGATGGCCTTGGTAGAAGGCTTCTTGCGTGTTCGGCCATAATCTGGCCGAGGTTGCCATTCTCAGGTGTACGGGATTGTAATTGACCCTTGGAGAGGTTGGTGGTGGTGTCGGCCTGGGCCGACCTTGGCATGGCCGAGGGCTGATGTCGCGTGCCCAAAACTTGTCCAGTGTCGGCCATAATCTCGGTCGAGGTTGGTGTCTCTGAGCCGAGGTCACACTTGGGGCATATCAATAAGGTTCCGTCAAATTGTAATGAAAACAAGAGATATTTTGATTTACCTTGAACTTATTAGGTTGAAGTGGAGGATGATCACCCGATTTCAGAACTGTTTCATAAGAGATTAGGGGATCTTCATTTGTAATTTTCTTGGCCATAATTCCACACTTAAAATTTTAGAGAGAAGCAAGAGCTTCTCTCTCGAAAAGCCAGCCACTTCCTGCTCCATTATTATACTCTCTTATTTTTCCCCTCTTGTGCTAACCCCTGGGTAAATCAAGTAACAATACAAATAAATGGAAAGATAAGAGAAATGAAAATTAGAAAGCTCTGATTACCGGGTCATACCAACATATAGTCTCCCATTTATAAATTGTCGTACTTTTATTTTGTTGGACTTTTGAACATTATGCAATGGAGTTGTAATAATTAGCTTAAATTAATGGTTTCCTATTATTCAATTATATTATTTTAAATTTTTTCCTAAATAAATCAGTTGGACAATCAAATATTATGCAAGTGGTCACAATTTTACAAATAGTAATTAGATGGAAATTGCAATTTAAACATGATATTTTGGGTTAGAATGACAAGTGTAACTCTCACCCATTTGTAGAGTTTTTAAATTCCAAATACCTCGGTGCCGAGACAGTTAATCCAAATGGATGACATAAATTAGGGTCGGGGATCTACAACTTAGTATTAGAGCATAGGATCCTTTATTTTTTTACGTGAGTGACGAAGTGTTAATTCTTAATTCCGTAGTTAACTTGTTCATTAATTTAGTTATTTCATACTAAACTATCCTTTATTTTACAATGTCCACTCGTCGTAGATCAGTAGGAGGTTTCAGGAACTCGAGAATTTAAAAAGTTGAGAGAAGCCTTCTCTCAGCAGACAAACAAGGGGTAGAACAGTGGCTTCGCTGAGAGAAACACTTCTGCCACTATTGTGAAGGCCTTTAGGAATTTGAACCCATGCACTTTTCGAGGCACAAATGGGCCTGGAATCGCCAAAGGCTGGATAAAGTGCACCACGAGCATCTTGGAGGTTCCTTAGGTTGCTCAAGGACACAAGGTTAAGGTGTACCGTTCAATTAACAGGCCCTTTGATGAATTTTTAATTATGCAGAAAATATGAACAGATGATTGGATTTGAGACGTAATAAACTATTATCCTTAAGGTGTTATTTGCCCCCACTCATACATAGTTTGCTAACGGGTCTAGGAAAATTACCTCCAAGATACAACAAATCCATGGGTTTATTTAAGTAGCATACTTGAAGAATAACCCAGAACACTCTATGAAATTGGTAAGAAGAAATAATAGAGAAAGAGAATTTTTTTGGAATTAATTATGAAAGGATTTTGCCTTCTATATATAGCCTCTTGTGGTGTTTGTTCATGAACAGACACCACATCCAAAGGTCATTTAATCATGACCCTTGCATATATAACTATATTTTGAACGTTCTAGATTGGAACTAAAAAGGTGCGACTGTACGGATTAACACTTAACGAAGTGGCGCCAAAATCCGACAATTCAGATCCACTCGCTCCATAATTATGTGTCATTTATTATGGATTTAATCTGGAGCGTTTGATCTTTTGACGTTGTTAAAAATCAAAGGCTCCTACTGCTCCTCGCGATGACGCGTACGTACGAAGTGCAAAGTGTGCCTCTAAAGCGCCTTAAACGCCCAATCGCACACGCGAGCGTGTCGTGTGCGGTTGGTGCAAAGCACCATCCTTGGACCTAAGGTGTACACTAGTAGCATACACTTCAATGCACACAAGTAATCTCTTATGACACAAGATCATTTATTAACCCACTAACTTTTTCACACTTTTCCAATGTGGGACTTTGGTTTTCCCACTTCCCTTTGTCTTTTCTTATTCCAACTAATTAATGGTTTTAACCTTTCATTTTCTCTAACCATTAATATTAAAATCATCCAACAAACCCCACTAGATTTTAATATTAATGCAATTTCTTCTTGTGATAAGCTCATGCATACAAGGAGGTATCTTTCGATTTAAACCTTCAGTTAGCGAATATATATCAAAGTTATAATAAGACAATGGTGTGCCATGCATTAAACCTTGTCTTATTATTTAGAACCGGATATATATCACACATGAGATATCCCAATCTCTACGAGATGTTCAATATATTTTTAGCACTATTATGGCCATGTGCACTATCTTGGCTTCATGAATATTTACAAGAATAAACCCAAAATCTTGCTAGAAGCTGCACATCTTCCTATATTCATATAGGTGAAGTTCTCTTGCATGTCCTTGCTACTTTAGACAACGAACTTCATTAAGAGTTAAACTCATCCTCTTGACGTAGCAATATGCACTGAACATCCTAGAAGGGACATGAAATTGAATAAATTTCAGTGCAAAAACTAATCACTTATCAGTAACTTGTTATTACCCATTAAAAAAGGAATAGTGGTAATGCTATTACAAAGTTGGGTTACCATTACCGGTGACTATTGAAAAAATGGTTTTAGTCCCATTCCACTAGATGTGTCCTTTACCAAATCTCTAGAAAATCCTTTGGTAAGAGGGTCAGCTAGATTCTTATTTGTTCGAACATATATAATACTAATAACTAATAAGTTATTAATTGTTTGACATATTCATTTCTTAAACTTATGTGTCTAGATTTTCCATCATATACTTTGTTATACGCTCTAGACAATGTAGCTTCACTATCACAATATAAAGAAAGAGATGGCATTGGTTTTGGCCATAACTTTATGTCTAATAATAAATTTCTTAGCCACTCTGCTTCTTTTTCGGCTGCTGCCAGTGCTATAAACTCAGATTCCATTGTTGAATGTGTAATGCAAGTTTGTTTCTTGGATGCCCAAGATACCACCCCACCCGCTAAGGTGAATATCCATCCAGATGTGGATTTATTATCACTTGCACTAGTTATCCAACTAACATCAGAGTATCCTTCAAGAACTGCTGGAAAGTCATAACAAAATAGACCTGATTCTTTGGTCTTCTTGAGGTAACCAAAAATCCTCCCAATTATTTTTCAATGATCCACACTTGGATTATTAGTGTATCTTGACATTTTGCCTACTGCAAATGCAATATCTGGCCTTGTACAATGCATCGCATACATTAAACTTCCAATTGCACTAGGATATTCAAGTTGTGCAACTACTCTGCCAGAATTTTCTAATAATTTTATACTAGAATCATATGGGGTATTTGCTTCTTTTATTTTTAAGTGATTAAATTAATGAATAACTTTGTCAATGTAATGATATTGACATAATTCATAACCCCCACTATGTTTCTTAACTTTAATACCCAAGATGGTATCCACTTCATTAAGATCTTTCATCTTAAATTGTGAACTAAGATACTTATTAGTTTCATATACAACTCTCATGTTTGTACCAAAAATTAATAAGTCATCAACATATAGACAAATAATTACACCATAGTCATTGGTGAATTTAGAATAAATGCACTTATCAGCATTGTTATGTTTGAAACCATCAGAAAGAATGATTGTATCAAACTTTTCATGCCACTGCTTTGGTGCTTGTTTCAACCCATAAAGTGACTTAATTAATTTACAAACTTTATGTTCATTTCGAGCAAAACAAACCCTTCGGGTTGTTCCATATATACCTTTTTATCTAGGTCACCATTCAAAAATGTTGTTTTAACATCCATTTGATGCACAAACAGATTATAAATAGATGCAATTGCCATTAAAACACGTATGGATGTAATTCTAGCAACAGGAGTATCGAAATAGTCAATCCCTTTTCTTTGTTTAAAACCTTTTGCTACCAATCTAGCCTTAAAGGTTTGAATAGAACCATCGATATTGTATTTTCTTCTAAATACCCGTTTACTACTAATAGGTTGTGATCCTTGTGGCAAGTCCACTAAAACCCATGTCTGATTTGATAGAATTGAATCCATCTCATCATTAATAGCTTCTTTCCAAAAAGAAGCATCTCTTGAAGCCATTGCCTCGTTAAAGGTTTTAGGATCTTCTTCTACGTTAAGTAAAATAGGCATTTTATTAAGAATATTATCTCTATCTCCGTCAACCAAAAAGGCTAAGGCTTGAGATGAAATAAAATCAGGTCCAAAAGATTTTTCTTTTCTAGCACGCTGACTTCTTCTAGGTTCTAATTCTGTTTTGGGTTCATTCCTTTTATTATTAATTGATTGTCTAGGAATCAACCTAGTGGATGTATCAGGATTGGCATCTAATTCGACACATGAATCTTTATAAAATTTATTTTCAATAAATTCAACATCCCTTGATTCAATTACAACATTAGAATGTAAGTCCAACAACCTATATGCCTTAGAATTTTTCGCGTATCCTATGAAAACACTTTTAATTCCTCTTGCACCCAACTTTGAACTTTTCGGGTCATGAATTCTATAGAAAGCCAAACAACCCCAGACCCTTAGGTAGTCCAGATTCGGTTTTCGATTCTTCCATATCTCGTATGGAGAAACTAGTGTTTTTATTGATGGAATTTTGTTGTGTAAATGACAAGCGGTGAGTAAAGCTTCTCCCCACAAATTGTTTGGTAAGTTTGAATTAATCAACATAGAATTGATCATATTAGTAGGAGTCGTATTCTTTCTTTCAGCCAAACCATTTTGTTGGGGAGTATAAGGGGCAGTTATTTGATGTATTATTCCATGTTCTTCACAAAATGAGTCAAATTCGTTTGGAAAATACTCTCCCCCTCTATCACTACGAAGAATTTTAATTTTCTTTTCCTTTTTATTTTCAACTTCTTCTTTAAAACGTTTAAACATTGAAAAAGCTTCATCCTTATGTCTTATCAAATATACATATGTGAATTTTGAACAATCATCAATGAATGTAATAAAGTATCTTTTTTCGCCTCTAGTTAAAATACCATTATATTCACATATATCAGAACGAACTAATTCTAATAATTCAGCACTTCGTTCGACTTAAGGAAAAGGTCTTTTTGTTAATTTTTCTTGAATACACATTTCACATTTTTCATGAGAAGTACTATCACAAGTTATTAATTTACGTTTAGACATGTATTTCAATGATCTAAAATTTAAATGCGCTAATCTATCATGCCAAACATCAAAAGACTCAACAATATAAGCAGAATTATTCATATTATTAATCAAAATACTGAGTTTGAACATTCCATCACAAGCATACCCTTTCCCAACAAATGCCCCATTCTTAGACAAAATTAACTTATCAGACTCAAAGACGGCTTTAATGCCGCTTTTACAAATCAAACTTGCAGACACTACATTATTTCGAATTTCTGGTACATGCTGAACATTTGTCAACGTCAACTTCTTTCCAGATGTGAATTGTAGTTCAACGTTTCCTTTTCCCAGAACTTTGGCAGAATTATGATTCCCCATTAGAACCTCTTGACAGTCCTCTATTTTTCATATGCAGAGTACAATGATTTATCATTGCAGACATATATGGTAGCCCCAGAATCGAGCCACCAGTCAGAAGACTTCGTTATTGCCGCCATGTTTAGTTCGGTAATCATACCAATTTGCATGTCCGATACCATTGCTACAAGATCCTCGATCTTATTTTCCACCATATTTGCATTGTTTGTATTATTGGATTCAGTAGCATCTATCTTTCGTTTCGTATTTCTGCAATCACGGGCATAGTGGCCATTTTTGCCACAATTGAAACAAGCCCCATTGGACTGTTTCTTATTGGAATTATTTTTCTTGAACTTCTTACCATTAGGTTTGAAGTTTTTATGATATTTCTTTCCTTCAACAAAGTTAACTTTGGTGGAATTATGAGAAACATTTGTTTGATCACGGGATCTGGTTTCTTCTTCAATTCTTAAATGTTTATGTAATTCCTCAAAACTTATATCATCTTTCCTATGTAGGAGTTTATTACGACAATCATTCCAACTTGGTGGTAATTTTGCAATAATTGCACCAACTTGAAACGATTCAGAAATTTCCACCTTTAATTCACGAAGCTTTGTGACAAGGATTTGCAACTCATGTACTTGGTCGAAAATAGTTTGGTTATCACTTATTTTGAATTCAAAATATTTCAGAATTAAGAATTTATTCGTACCTTCTTTCTCTGTTTTGTATTTATATTCAAGAGCATTCCAGATTTCTCATGGAGACTGCATAGAGTTGTAAAGATCATATAATCGATCAGACAGTGTATTCAGAATATTCCCATGACACACCAATTCGTCTTCTTCACGTTTCTTCCGTTGTTCTTTGACAGTTTCATTATCGTCTTCTTTTGGTTCCTAAATTGCTTATAGTTTAGGATCCAGAACATATGCAATTTTCAAAACTGTGAGAAGGAAGAATAATTTTCCTTTCCATCGAGTGAAATTTGTTCCATCAAAGAGGTCCAAATGCACATTGGGATTCAGAAACATATTCATATTCTTTTCTGCTTCCATGAAATAACACCTTAAGATTGTTGATGAATTTTTAATTATGCAGAAAATATGAACAGATGATTGGATTTGAGGCGTAATAAACTACTGTCCTTAAGGTGTTATTTGCCCCCACTCGTACAAAGTTTGCTAATGGGTCTGGGCAAATTACCTCCAAGATACAACAAATCCTCGGGTTTATTCAAGTAGAAAACTTGAATAATATCCCAGAACACTCTATGAAATTAGTAAGAAGAAATATTAGAGAAAGAGAATTTTTTTGGAATTAATAATGACAGGATTTTGCCTTCTATATATAGCCTCTTGTGGTGTCTGTTCATGAATAGACATCACATCCAAAGGTCATTTAATCACGGCCCTTGGATATATAACTATATTTTGAACGTTCCAGATTTGAACTAAAAATGTGCGACTGTACGGATTAACACTTAACGAAGTGGTGCCAAAATCCAACGGTTCAGATCCACTAGCGCCATAATTATGTGTCATTTATTATGGATTTAATCTCGAGCGTTTGATCTTTTGACATTGTCAAAAATCAAAGGCTCCTACTGCTCCTCGCGATGACGCGTATGTGCGAAGTGCAAAGTGCACCTCTAAAGCGCCCTAAATGCCCAATCGCACTTTTGCACACGCGCGCGCGTGTGTGCGTTTGCGAATGGTGCAAAGCACCATCCTTAGACCTAAGGTAGACACTAGTAGCATACACTTCAATGCACACAAGTAATCTCTTATGACACAAGAGCATTTATTAACCCACTAACTTTTTCACACTTTTCCAATGTGGGACTTTGGTTTTCCCACTTCCCTTTGTCTTTTATTATTCCAACTAATTAATGGTTTTTAGCTTTCATTTTCTCTAACCATTAATACCCATTAATATTAAAATCATCCAACAAGACCAGACACAGCAATAGTGGTCCACCAAATAGGCAAGCCAAAGAAAGACCGTTGAATGGCAGGATTTCTGCAAGGCCTTTATAGAAAGGTGTTTTCTTGAGGCTTAGAGATACAACAAGAAAGATGGGTTCAAGCACCTGATTCAGAGTAAGTTGTCTGTGAATGAGTAGAGATCAAGTTCTAGAGCCTGTCCAAATATGTCTTTTTAGGCTGGTGGTGGGGAAATATATTCGAAGCTTCAGAGCAGTAGTAAAAAAATCCATCGGTGTTGAACTAAAATTAGAAGATGCAAAGCAAATTAAGATGAGGAAGAGAGGTGCAAGAAGAAGTGAGAGTAACATAGGGAAGAAGGACCGTGATTGGGGTTCTTATAGCTTTTTTGCAAATTTGAAAGCACTTCTAGGGATTGGATCTTCTCAAGGGAGTGAGGGCAAGAAGGAATTAACTCCGACTAGTTGGGGGTTCTATGTTTATGGAAAACCTAAGTACTTCAAGAGGAATTGACCCTAAAGGAAATGTGGGCGAGAGAATGTAATACCCCGTATTTTTATAACTTTTGAATTTGGGGTTTTATTAAATTTAAATTGAGATATTAATTTAATATTAATTCAAAAATTATTTTAAATATTTACTAGCGTGATGAGAGTTAGTAATTATTGGGAATTTGTTGAATATTACTTAATGGATAAAGTAATATGTATAATCGAATTTATGAAATTTTCATGAGTGTATAATTTGATAATTGTGGAAATTAAATCGGGATGCGCCTGTATCATGTCGGGATTAAATTATTATTATTTAAAGTGAATAAATTATAAGTCACCCGTATGATCTTTTCGAGTGCGTCAATGTGTCCGAAAGGGTTGAGATAGTCAAATAATGTACCCGGGAGTTTAGTTCGGATCTTGGGGCATTTTTAAGCCTAATTGGCATCCCGGGAGGGTATTATAGACATTTAACATTTTTGGGCAATTAAACCCACGAATTTCCTAAGGATATATCAGCCTTTAGGAGTCATCTTCTAGAGTTAACAAACACAAAATCAAAGAACGGCCATTAAAGAAGGAGTTGAAGAGCTTTCCAAGCAACTCAAGGCCAAAGACTCACCCGTTTGCACCGCCACCACCACCAAAGCGTAGATCGCGCGACGAGGAACGCAACTATACCTCTTTCTTCCACAAATCAAAAATCCAAATTCCAGGAAGGTATTTATCTTTCTTTATTTTTAGTTAGTGTTTCAATCATGTTAGTCTAGGGTTGTTTAGAAAATGGTTCATGGAAGAAATTACTATTTTGAGACTTAAAATCATTTGTTGTAGAGGAAGTGGTCATATTCTGGACATTTAAATCACATGTAGAGGATAAGCCATGAATTTGTGTGGATTTAGAATCAAGTAATCTGGAAAAGAATTGGAATAATGGAAATTAAAGAAAAATTAGGGTTCTTGAAGTTTATGTGAATTTTACCCCATTAAATCGTTATACTTGATGAATTCGGATATATTTTACGTAAAGAATCATGTAGTTAGGTATATATTACTTGTAGAATTGTTGTTTGGGAGTTTGGGGATTGTTAATGGAGATTCGGTTGATGTTGGAGAGGTAAACCCATAACTGGACATGGCAAGTTTCGTCATAACTGCTTGATCGATCGATCGATGGTATCGATCGATCGACCCCCTTCCCTCGATCGATCAATCCCTCCTGGAAAACTGCGAGTTTTTCTTCTTTAAGTTTAATCCGGTTAAAATGCGTAGGAACCCTTAATCATCATTAATAGATCATAATAAATTATAAAGAGGACCAGTAGGGCCTAGGTAGATCTCGTTGAGTGAAATTTAAGGTAGGATGAAATTATGGGTTAACGGGGAGTTATTTACACATACGAAATCATGCGTACGTCTAATAAAAGATCGAGACTCGTGAGTAAGTTAGACTAAAAGGTAAGTGAGAGTTCCTACTGAAATTATACTTAGGAAGATAGAATACTTCGAGAAATGAGAAGTAAGTATGGAGTAACTTATATATGATAATAAAAGGGACGGGTCCGTTATGCGAGATAATCGAGTAAAATGTACTAATAACCCTGGGCTGTGGGCGCTCCAAATTTAGAAATGTGAATATTTATATATATATATATATATATATATATATATATATATATATATGATTGTTTAATTGTACATATATTATATATCTGTGTAAAAATCATACCCAAGCTACTTGCTATCACGGGGGTTTCTGCGCCGGGACAGTCTTATCTCGATTGGGCCTTTATAGGGGATAACGACTTGTACCCTAGAAGATAGTATCCTTGATACAGTCTATTTTAGTGATAATCAGATGGTCCTAAGAGACGTGAGGGTATGTGTTGACCTCTTAGTAACTTAGAACTACACTTCGCCTCCAATTGTATGTGTTTTATGTTAATACAGTTCGAGAGTGATTCTGAACTAGTATTTCCCTTAGTACGAGTGATACGGGGACTTGATAGCAAGGGATGCCAACACCATAGATTTTATGTGGGGTGCAAATAGTACATATATTATATGAGTGACTAATATATATATGTATACTTAAGTATGGGAACTTTCTACTGTGCATAAAAGTAGCTAACTAATGAATAAATATTCCAACTTTATTATAAGTGTTTGGGAATTTTGTGAAATCACTGGGTTATTTAAAATAACATAAGATATATGAGAGAGCTTATTAATTATCGTAGCCACGGTATTTATCGGAATGAAACCTTATGGAAAAGTCAAGTTAAAATAAACTTTTAAGATTAATAGTACGATAGGCGTGCACACTAGATGAGAGGAGGGAATTTCTCAAGAGAGTGTTGCACACTATCATGGTTGTCTCATTAGCCGGTAAGCGTTTTAAATACTTGCTAAACTATTTTTAAACTATTTCACACTCGGGCTCTGACCCGTTTCCTGTTATTTCTTTTATCTTGTATATATATGTATATATTACAGGTGCCCAGCCATAGGGGCGTCATGCTTAGATTCCTTGGAACGGATGCGCTGCAGCTTAGGTGGGAGTTGCAGGCCATTGCTTAGACAACCTCATTGATTGACTCCACTCTTATTATAGTTCTGATTGGTTAGGGCATGTGTCGCCCGTTTCCTTATTTAGTTGGATTGCCAGAGATTTTTATTCATTTATTTTTTTCAGTATTTGGTAATCTTTGGGATGTAATTTGTGTCAGGATGATTTCATTTATAGTTTTTAGACTTGGTATTGGTTTATCTGAATGGTTAAATTCTTGTTTGTTCATTGTCATCTTTAACATTTATACGATTCGTAAACAGTTAATTATTGAAAAGGTTTTCTTAATGGAATTAAATAAAATAGAAATAAAGTTTAAATTGTTTTGATACTTAGCTTAATTATGTAGGGTGTTTAAATTGGAAACTTTATTTTGCGACAGTGATGCTAAGAATGAACCAACCGTTCGCCTTGATTTTAATTTAATAAAGGACTGATCACCCGGTATTTAATTAGTCGGGGTGTCACAGAGAAGAAGCCCAACAACCAGGCTTCTAACTTTGTTCCATAAAGGAACTCGTTTTTATGGGGCATACACAATAGCCATGGTAGAGTTTAGGTTTTCAACAGCCTTGTCATAGGATGAATGGTTATCGCTCGAACTATGTGTAGGGAGTAAATTGGAGCATGAAATAACCCGAATTTTATAAAACAAATTATGGATAATGATATTTACAAGGTCATGAAAATTGGAATTTTTATGTGCATTAAGGAATTTAGTGAGACATGAGTGAACAATTACATAATTATTGGAGTAGTGTGTGCTTGGTGTGATTTAAGTCGGAGAAATTTGGAATATTATATAGACAAATTGGTGTAAATTGGACTTGAAAGTTAAAACTGATTAAGTGAATTAATTGAGAAATAACTCGGGTTGAAGTTCGGGTTTTAATAGAAATTTTACAAGAAATAAATAATGTTTGGAATTTATATTATTTGAGTGTTTTCTTATTAGTAAATGGAGGAGATAAAGAGAAACAAGGGAGAGCTACCACTATAACAAATGTTTGGGTCCTCCAAAGAGGATGGGAAGAACCACGATCGCGATACATTTTACCGCTATAGAGGTTGTAGCTCCGCAACCACGAGTAATTAAAGGTGCAGTTGCAACTTGGTTTAAGGAATCTGATCAGTGCCTTTATGATTCGAAACGTGGAATTTTGATTTATTGAGGGTTTGATAAGTTTCCCTAAACCCTTATCCTTTTAGGTCTTTAAATAAAAGAGTTTGGCTGAGATAATAACCATCCAGCCAAAAAAGAAAAGCATTTCCTCCCCATTAAGCACTCTGCTAGCTTATAAAAATAAGGAGAAATGACCCTTTGGAGTGAGTTTAAGGGTGTATTTGGGGTATATTTTAGTGGAATTTAGGATTGTAAATACAATGGAATAATTATTTGGAACATACATTCAATCTACGATTAGTTAAAAGTCCCTTTAGGCCACCTTTGGAGGTGGGCGACCTCTACACCAAATATCCTCAAAGTTTACATTAGAATATAGATAAAGGTGTTGTATTATTTACTATTTTGCATAGTTTGAATGAAAATAATAAATAATACAGATGTGATATATACATTTGCAAAGCGGTTTTGGTTTGTTTTTAATTTAAATATGTTAAAGAATAAACTTTACTATTTTTAGGTGGATAAAAATGGATGGTATATTTTCATCATAAAATATACATAAAAAATAATACACGTATAAAGAGTAAAAAAAATTTATGGAGATAATCCAGGATAATAGAGATGCTATGCAAGAAGATAAAGCTAATTTGAATTGGGCTCTAAACTGTGACGATCAATATTGGAGCCAAAAAGCTAGAATCAAATGGAATAAAGAGGGGGATGTGAATTCTAAATACTTCCATGTTGTTGTGAACAATTCTAGAAGACAACTATGGATCCACAAGATCAAAAATGAGAATGAGGAATGGGTTCACTTGGGTAAACGAATGAATGAAGTGCTTATTAGTTACTTTCAAAAAGTGCTTACTCATGAGGGAACTGAAGAAATAATTACATGAGAGAATTTATCCCAAAATTAGTCACTATTAAAATGAACAATGTTTTGACTAAAATTCTGAGGAAGAGGAAATCCTACAGGCTATTATGTCTTTAAACTCAGACAATGTAGTCGGTACAAATGGCTTTAATGGAATTTTTTTTGTTAAATGCTGGTGCATCATCAAGGCAGAGTTGATGTATTTGTCCAATGATTCTTTATCCGAGGGGATATTCCTAAGAGTTAGGGAGATAAAACCATATGCCTCATTCTTACAATAAAAAATACAAAGCAGTGCAAAGATTTCAGACATATCAGCCTATGTAACTTCAACAACAAGATTAGTTCTAAAATAGTCTCTACTAGATTGGGGTTTACTTGCCTAACATAATATATTCAAATCAATTATGTTTTATCAAGGATAGAAACATCCTTGATAATATCCTCCTTGGCCAAGAAATAATGCATTTGATTGATAGGAAAAATAAAGGAGACACTGTGATTATCAAGTTAGGCATAACAAAAGCTTATGACAGGGTTTCATGGTGGTTCCTTATCAAAGTGCTCAGAAGTTTTAGCTTCTTTGAAGGTTTCATTGACACAATTTAGAGAAACATATCTTCAAATTGGTTCTCTATAATAGTGAATGCGCAACCCACTAGATTCTTTAAGTCTTTTAGAGGCTAAAGACAAGGAGATCCACTATCCCCTAGTCTATTTATTTTATCTGCAGGGGTGTTGAGCAGGGATCTTCAAAAGATGATGTTTATAAGGAGGATTGATCATTTTTCACATCTTAGAAATTGTTCTCATATAAGTCATTTAATTTTGCTGATGACATTATAATTTTCACTAATGGTGCTAAAAGAAGTTTAAAAGCCATAATGAAATTCCTAAATGATTATGAAAAACCTCTCATCAGTTAATTAACAAATCCAAAAGTCAATTTCGTGTTCTTGATAAATCTATTCGTAATATAATCAAGATCATTCAAGATTCTAGAGGCCTTATTGTAGGGAACTCTCCTATTAAAAATCTAGGATACCCTCTCTTTAAAGGTAGGAGAAAAATTATATATTTTAAAGGATTGATTGAAAGTATAAAATCCAAAATAGTTGGATGGAAGTCCAAATTTTAATCTTAAGCAGGAATCCTTGTTCTTATAAAGTCTATTCTAAGCTCAATTTTAGTGCACACTCTAGCAGCTCTTCAACGTGCCAAAATGAACCTCAATAAAACTAATAAAATCTTTAGTGATTTTTTTTTTTTGGGGGGGGGGGGGGGGTGATCACAAGTTTTGGAAGGAAATATCACTGGTTCAAGTAGAGGGATTTATGTTACAACACAGAAGAAGGTGGTCTTGGTCTTATAAGTATGGAAGATGTTTCTAAATCTTTTAGATGGAGAGTATATTGGAATTAAATTAATGGCAATAGTCTTTGGGATGATTTCATGAGATGAAAGTTTGAAAAATGCTCCAGCTCGTATGGCTTAATGGAAATTCAAAGTTTTAGAAGTCAGTTACATGATGTTGAACAACATATAACCAAAATTGAGGGGGAAATTTTGGAGACTAACTGAAGATGGTAAATTTAGCTTTAAATATAAATACCATATGATTCAACCTTTGAATGCATCCTCAATGATTCTCAATTGTATTTGGGATAATGCAACTCCAAGAAGGATTTCAATATTTTTATGGAGAAGCTTCTTCTAAAAAGTCCCTGTTGAGGAAAATTTTAAAGCTATTGGAATAATCTTAGCTCCAATATGTAGATGTTTCTATTTGAACTCTGAAGATCTGGATCATTTATTCATATATGGACCCATTGGAAAACAGGTATGATCCTTCTTTGCTCATTTAATTGGTACCCAGTTATCTTATAGATCTTTTAAATGCATGATTATGGAATGGTGGCTGAAATATCCTATTAATGAGGTGCTTAAGTTTTTTATTAAAGTAATACCTTCTTGAATTATATGGAAGACTTTGAAGCATAGAAATAAATCTATCCATGATGGAATCAAAATGATGTCTTCTAAAATTATTCATGATGTAATTTCAGTAGTTCAAACTGTTGGTTTTGGCTCTCCTATTTTTTCAGTTTTGGTTTATTTACAAATTTACCATTTTGGCTCAAATCTATAAATACAAGTGTTATTTCTAGGTTTTGGGAGAGGGAAAGTTTGAGAGCTATTTTGAGAGTCATCAAAGCTAAAGATAGGTAGATCTCCATTTGAGAGGTGAGTTCTTGTGAGGTTGTGAGTGAATTTCTAAGAGAGATAAATTGTGTGTGTGTGTGTGTGTATAACCTTTGGGTTCCTCTATTTATTTATAGAAAGAAGAAATCCTCCTTGGTGGATGTAGCCCAAATTTGGGTGAACCACGGTATATCGTTGTTGTTTTGCTTTGATGATTGCTTATATGTTCTTATTGTCTCTTCATTAATGATTGGTTCAATTGATTGGGAGTTTGCACACTAGTTCATTTTGGGAACAAGGTCTTGGGTGTTTTTCGCACACTAGTGTATGATAAAATTCCCGAGTGAGTTTATTGGTCTTGATTTCTAGAGATAGTCTTGCTTTAGTGCAACAAGTGGTATCAGAGCTTTGGTTGCATTGTTTGCCCGGTATTTTGGTTCGAGGTTGAATCAATTTTGGCAATTTCGGCATAGCTTTTATTTTTGTTCCAAATGACGAAAAATGTGGAGAGTACTCGATAATCAACCTCTATGAGTGGAGGCTCTAAGAGATGGGATCCGAGTTTTAAATCAAGTGGCTCAATGAAGAAGAACATGAAGGCTTTTGATGAGAATATCAATTTTGGGTTATGGCAAAGATGAATGCGAGGCGTTCTTATCCAACTGAGGTTGTAATTAGCATTGTTGGGGGTAGAGGGACGACCGGTAGGCATGATCGATGCCGAGTGGATGAAAATTGATCAAAGAGAGGCTTCGTGTATTGAGATGCTTATCACAGATGATATGTTGAATAACATGATAGTGGAGACCACGACTAAAGGCATGTGGGATAAGCTAGAAGAGAATTATTTGGGAAAGTAGAAACTCTTCAAGCTTGAGATGAAGGAGGGTGAGGATATGATGAAGCATATCAATGTTTTTAATGCCTTGATAAATGACTTGAACCGAATAGACGTTCAATTCATTGATGAGGATCGAGCATTATTATTGCTTGCATCATTACACGATTCATAAGAGCATTTTGTGACCACTCTCATGTTTGGGAAGTCTACGCTCCGGTGCAACGAGGTTGTGCAAGATATTCAATCTCATGTCACGATGAGAAAGAAGGAAAGTGGAGGTGATGGGTATTACCATAATGAAGGACTTACGGCGAGAGATGGAGGTGGGAAAAATGGCGGGTGGAACTCCAACTGGGAATTTAATGACGATAGTAGGTCTAGATCGAGGGGTGTTGGTGGTAAAGGGCTGAAATGCTACAAGTACCGGGAAAGGGGTCATATGATCCGAGAATGTCCTTTGTGGAACGACAAGGTTAAGAGCAAGGTTGATTCCGAGATGGCAATTGTAGAGAGTGAGAATTATGAAGATGAACTTGGAGAACTTATCACAATATCTAAGGTTAACTATCTTTTCCAAGATGATTATATATTAGATTCGGGATCATCGGATAACGTTTGCTCCAAGAGGGAATATTTTGAGACTTTTACGAAAAATGGAAAAGTTTCCATGTCTTTGGCTAACGGAGAGAAGGTTGTCGTTGAGGGTGTTGGGATGGTGAAACTCAAGATGTTTGATGGGGTGGAACACAGTTTGGGTAGTGTGGCCTATGTCCCAAAGTTGCGAAAGAATTTGATATCCATTAGCCCGTTTGGATTCCAAGGGTTGTCGGTTGTCGGGTGTTGGTAGCGGGTGGAGTCTTGAAAATCACATGCGATTGTATGGTCCTAGTTAGGGGAGAGGAGAGAGAGGGGTTGTATCGTCTAAATCAAACTTCGAGAAAGATGGGGAAGCGGTGTGCACAAGTGATCGAATGTTTGAGGCATGTCTCGTTTGTGAACAAAGCGGAGACATTGGGTTCTAGCTTTTCGAGAGTAGACAGTAGTGATGGGATAATACCTATTAGTGGAGGGGCTAGATCGAAGTCCCCCTCCACGGACAACGGGTGATGTTGACTCAGTTTAGTTTCACATATGCATTGGCTGATTGGAATCGAGCAGGTGCAGGACTGTGATGGATTCGAGGTGTGTGTAGCTAGTTCAACGAGGGCCGATGAGTTATTGTTTACGAGCATTGGCAAACGGGAGTTTTTCGTGACAAAGACTTGGTACATCTTTCGAGGGTGAGATTTGGAGGGTATGAGAGGTGAGGAATTTTCCCTCTCATCCATGGTTATTTCTCAAGGTGGAAGATGGTGTTGATATGTTTGAATGTTTCGTGTAAAGAAGGTGTATGCTATATGTATTATGTGGGGGTGTACTCACCGGGTTACATGAGGAGCGAGCTTCACCGTATGGTTACATGGGAAGTATTCAGGGGAGTTCTTAGTTTAGAACTTAGTTCCTCGGCGGGTGGAGTTGTTTGGAGTCTTGGAGTGAAGACTTGTGATATCTCACTTCATGGTTGAAGTTTGAGGTGGCTTATCGTCGGGTGGAGCGTATTGTCTTGTTAGATGTCAGGATGATGTTCGAGCGGATTTGATGTTTGCATTCCGAGTTCGGTTGGATCGTGAAGATCGCCTGGGGGAATCGCATTAGCTTGGTAGATGGTGGGACAGTCTTCAAGCGGGTTTAATTTCAGCATTCTAGAGATTGGTTGGATCGTCAGGATTGCCAAGGTGGAGTTTGTTAGTTTTGTCTCTCCTATTTTTTCAGTTTTGGTTTATTTACAAATTTGCGAGTTTGGCTCAAATCTATAAATACAAGTATTATTTCTAGGTTTTGGGAGAGGACAAGTTTGAGAGCTATTTTGAGAGTTATCAAAGCTAAAGAGAGGTAGAGCTCCATTTGAGAGGTGAGTTCTTGTGAGGTTGTGAGTGACTTTCTAAGAGAGATAAATTGTGTGCGTGTGTGTATAACCTTTGGGTTCCTCCATTTATTTATAGAAAGAAGAAATCCTCCTTGGTGGATATAGCCCAAATTTGGGTGAACCATGGTATGTCGTTGTTGTTTTGCTTTGATGATTGCGTGTATGTTCTTATTGTCTCTTCATTGATGCTTGGTTGAATTTATTGGGAGTTTGCACACTAGTTCATTTTGGGAATAAGGTCTTGGGTGTTTTCCGAACACCAAGTGTATGATAAAATTCCCGAGTGAGTTTTATCGTCTTGGTCTCTAGAGATAGACTTGCTTTGGAGAAACATAAACAATTTCCATTAATCATCCTCTGAAATTTGGAAATCAGTTTGCTAAGCTTAAATCCACGTTCTCAACTAAAACTGGATTCAATAATCAAAAGCACACTATCCTAATATGCTGGAACATACCTGATATAAATAGGTTGAACACTAATGGAGTACCTAAAGACAATCCAGGTTTTTTGGTCATGGGGGAATTCTTAGAAATAGCGTGGGGGATTTCATTTGGGCATTCTCAGATTATGGAGTTATTGATTATAATAATGTGACAGAAGCTAGAGCAATCCTTAAAGGCCTCAAAATGTATAAACAAAGACAAATAATTAATATTGATGTTGAGTCAAACTCCAAATTATTGACAGAAATTGTTACCATGAAGAAGAGTATCATTCCTTAGAGGATCAAAACTCTTAATAAAAAGATTATGAAGATTTCAGAAGATATGGTTCTTAGATTCATGAACTGATATAAAGAGGCTAACTACGCTGCAGATTCAATGGCCAATCATGGGGTACAAATAAGAAAAGAAAGTTTCTTGAAAGATTTTATAGATCTCCTTAGGAATACCAAACTCTTTTTAAACATGGATAAATGAAATGTTATTAAGAATTCTTCAATAAGTAAGAACTCTTTTCTAAATAAAGATGCATTGTAAAGGGAATAGTTATAAATTCCCAAGTTTTCATTTTATGTCTTCCTTTATTGTAATGGAGAAATTTATAGATTTCCTAAGTTAACTTATTGGGCTAAACAGTTAACTTTTACGACTAGAAAATCGTCTTTAGAGTTTATAAATGCCACCGGAGAGGCTTTTTCTCAATGATTATTAATAATATTTGTGGGAGTGCTATCCCACTTCCATAAAAAAATAAAAAGTAAACATATACTATGGGTGTTGGCACACATAAAGAATGGCATATATATGGATTGTAACCATATGTTTATGGTATTGTCTACTTGAACATTTGACAAAAATGGAAATTAGTTTGGGGTGAAAATTAAAAAGATGAAATTAAGGGTTGTGCTTAAAATAATATTCTAAAAATATAATTTAAACTCTAGACGGGTCAACGGGTGTTATAAACTCTAAAAAATATTATTTAACCCCTAAACTTTGTAAAATATGGTTTTGACTTCAAACTCTCATGAAATTATAGTTTGGACTCAAACTTGTTAAAAATTGCTATTATGACACTAAAATTTTTATTTTATGAAATAATTATAAAATAACCCATAACTTTGATTATTTAAAAAATGGTCCACGAACTTTTTATAATTTCAAATTGACCCCTAAATTTTGAAATGATCCTAAATTTTGGTAAAGTTACAAAAAGTGACCAAAACTAGTCGTTTGGGAAATTAGTCCCTAATAAGTAAATTATTTTGGACTTTAACTTTGTAAATAAGTTACAATGCAACCTCAACAGGTTAGAAATCATCAAATGAGACTGAAGTGTTGTGTTAAATATATTTGACTCTAAAATGGTTCGAGATAGCAGATATATTTGTTTAAGTATAAAAGGGGAATAAAAGTATAAATTATGCTTGCAATATTTTGCGTGGTTTGGTTGCTGGCTGCGTATAAATGTTAAAATGTAAAACATTGAACTTAATTGGAAGTTTATATAATTTGATAAATAAGGTGCAAGTCGGGTACTTTGATAAATGCAACGCAAGGCGGGTAATTTGATCAATATGATACAAGTCGAGTATTCACTAAAAATGGCGATTGGACCATAAGAAAATTAACTTGATGAAAAGTGAAAGAGTTTTCACAATGGAGTAACATATGTAGATATATAAAGGGCCTGGAACCTTAGGTGTGACTTCATCTTAGGCACAAGACAACTAGGCGGTAAAGCAATTGACTATGGAATTTATGGCAAGTGATGCAAGCATGTAAATATAAATGCGATTTGGTGAACTCCGGGCTAAAAAAGAAATTTTAAAAATGAAATGGAATTGATAAATTCTAAAAAGGATAATTTTTATTAAATGATTACAAAAATTATATTTTGAGTTTTAACGACGTTATCCACAATTATGGTAAATTTACAAGAAAGTAAATAAGTGAACCCCAAAACATGAAATGAAATAGAGGACCAAGTATTTCTGAACTAAAATACTATAAATGTGACTATTAAGTGGGTGGGTGATCCCATAATGGGGTATAAACCCAAGTATAACACGGTATATGTGGGTAAGTTGATGCGTTCCAAATAATAAAAAATAAAGAGCTAATAATAAAATATGTGAGTAATCCCACGACGGAGCACAATCCTAAGGTTTTGACACATTTATCACGTGTGTTAATTCAAGTACAAATGGATAGTTTTAAAAGAAAATCATATGATCTAAAGATAGTCTAAGAATATGATCTTCAAAATTAACAATGTGAATTAATGGATTAAAGGACATTTTTTGTACAAAATGATAATTAGTGAAGGTACGGATTAATGGTATTTAATCTGATTTGAAGATAATTGTATTGTATAGTAATTACATATATAATTGGGTATAATATATTGGTTATAGCACTTTATTCTTTCTTTCTGTCATTCATTTTTGTATTGTATACCCCTATAGGGCATTGGCCCCAAATTCTAGGTCGGGGCATTACTAGGCAGCTTCAGATGCCAAGGGTCCAAGGGAGACAGTTCACACAAGCAAGAGTGTATGTTATTTCCCAATCTGTTGCTTAAATGGATACCTTGGTGAT
Source organism: Sambucus nigra (assembly GCA_949130495.1). NCBI lineage: Eukaryota > Viridiplantae > Streptophyta > Magnoliopsida > Dipsacales > Adoxaceae > Sambucus > Sambucus nigra. Next base: position 595,513,290 of record OX422208.1, read on the forward strand.
GGAAGGTATGATTCTGGAGTTCAACACTTAAGTTAAAGATTTATTTGATTATGGATCATCACAATCATTTAGATTTAGTTCTCTTTCATTTGGTTTGGGATTAGAAGTGAGTTATGTTTATCCTCCTATTTTTTTGGGACTCCTGATATGTGGGGGTGTCTTCTTAAATAGAGTTTGTAGAGCTTGTATTATTATCATGGGGGAGTATGTTCTTAAGTAGGACTTGATCGTTATGGATATGGAAGGATCCAAAGTAATATTGGGTATAGATTTTTTATGTTGCTTCTGTGCCAATATCGATGTAGTGTGTTCATTTTTCTTCGAAAAGGCTTATTGTAAGGGTATGCATTATACTCATGTGCCCAATAGGACTAAATTATCTTATTTCGTTGACCAAATATCCTTTGGGTCTTCTTCTTGAGGTTACTCCAATAAATCTTCGTACAAATTGCTCAAACAGACATCCTTGAAGATACGTATCCTTTTATACCACTCTTAGGAAGGTAAAAGGAACTAAAGACTCTTTGTGGACATTGTATCACACTATTTATTCTTTTCATAAAATCTTTTGTCTGTATGTATGCCTTAATATGATTTCCTTGATGTAGCAATATATGGAATGCAATAAAACTTATTTTTGAAAAACTCTCTAATTGCATTGAATATATATTTTGAATTTTTTTTATCTTGTATCAAAACCAACTTAAAAAGTCTTGTATAGTTGTTGCTATGTGTCTGTCAGTATAGGATCACAATAACGAAAAGTTCCATCTTTGTAGTGATGGGCTGTCGTTGGTCATGCACCGTTACAGGGAATTTTACTTAGTGTTGCCTAGTTATCTCGCTAGAGTATCGCCATAATGAAGAATATATTCACTGTAATGATGCTTTGGTGATGAGTGTCAGTCGAGAACAAAACGTTTCTTTTTATATTAGGTTGTACACATCTTTCTTGGTACTCATGAAACATTAAGATTTGCCATATATTTTTACCTTTTGCATCTTATCACTTAAATGTAAGTCTATAAATTACCTACTTTTCCCGCCAATCTTCTCTTCCAAGCTTGAGTGTATATTTATATGGGTTTAAACTTCATTAAGAGAAGTGTGATTTCTTTGTGAGGAAAATATTTTGATAAACCTTTTATGCCATAAGAATCATTTTAAGAGAGAAAAAATCTTTATGAGATAAAAAATTATTTTGTGTTGAATCTTCTATTCTTACAAGTTTTAAATCTTATTCTTCTATTATTTACATTCTTGAGATATATTAGTTTTAGTATTTTTATGATCTAAAAGTATTTTGAAGTGAATTTATTTGATTTAAAAACTTTTAAACCTTGAACAAATCTATTTGTAATTTGTTCTTGAGTTATTTTTAGACTTTACTTATCTCAAAAATATATTTATGAGTTAAGCCAATATTTTTAAATACACTTTCACTTTAGGTTTTTCACATATCTAGAAAGTGGTACTACACTTATTGGAGGCTTATCAACCTTATTCCAAGATTTGTAATACAATGTTCTTCCATTTCAAAAGGAAGTTTGTTGATTGCGAATTGAAGAAGACATTGGTTACGACCAAAATCAGTGACAGTTGTGAAGTGTGGTCTAGCTGTTGACACATTTTCATTGGTGGAAGATATGATGTCAAAGTGCATTAGGAATAAATTATGCATAAGGAGAGGTAAGATGTAGTTCCCCTCTCTAAGTCCTACTCGTGTTAGTGATTGTTATGGTGATGATATATGTTTTAATACGCTTATTTATTAAAACATGGATTTATCTAAAATCATTGTTAAGATTTATGCGAGTGAAACATTTGGGGAAAAAAGGCCATTAAAGATAATGAATACCATGAATATTCTCAATTACCTTTTGACGGGGATATATTACTTGATAAAATTAAAGCCCTAGAAATGAGAAAATTGAACTTGTTAATGAGCTTACTTTTGTTAAAAAGGGGAATGATTTTTTCGACCTATTGATGCTCGTGCATATTCCCTATATCCTAAAGTTAAAACCCAAGATTTATAATTTAATTACTTCTTAAAACGTCTTGATGAATTAATAAAAGATAAGGAGTTACCTTTAATTGAGGATAAATGTGTGTCCATATTGAAGAAGAAAATAGGTGATTTGACCATCCTCGTGGATACTTTGAAAGTGGAATTTTAAAATAGTATTGGTTTTAGTGTCAAAACATTAAATAATGTTAAAGATATATCTTTGGAACTAAATTCTAACTATCGAGAATTTCCTAAAGGAAAGACATTGTTATTGGTTTCAAACACTTTCATAAACCAAGGAAACATGATAGGCTAAATAATTTGAAAGAGAAGTGTAATATGTCTCCTTCCATTTGCAAAGATCATAATCATCATGATAACAGACTTGCTAAAGATTGTGTTTTCTCTCATTGTCATAAAAAGGGTCATCATAAATATTTTTCTTTAAGTTGAAAAAAATTCAACAATTTTATAAGGTTTCTCTCCTATGCCTCATCCTAGAATTTATAAAGGTGATTATAGTAATAGGAATGGACATTTGAGAGAATTTTATTAATTTGTGAAATTGAGCTCGCACTTTCGCAATGTTAGGAAGAATTATAGCTTTAATAAGATTTATACTATGGGAAACCATGAGAACATGTCTTCCATGTTCATAGAAAAAGGAGCAAGAAGAATGCTAATATGCTCAAGGTTCAACCTACTCCCGATTAGCCTCATGTTAGACATATATGCATTAAGAAGGATCATTTTCGTAAGATATAAATAAAAACTAGGTCTGATCATTTGTTGATCCTCTCGACTTCTACGTGTTAGAAAGGTTTTATTCTTATGCCCAAGACTTTTTAGATTGTATATATTGTTCCTCGATTGTAACTATTCTTATGATGCTTTGTTTGCATGGTTTATTTATAGATACTTTTATGGTTGTGTTCTTATAGGTTAACTTGCCAAAATGCTAGATTAATTTATTGACTTGTTTGTAATTAATGTTTGTATCTTGGGGATGTCCATGACTATGAACTTTGCACTTAGAATTTAAAATCTTTGAAAGTTAATGAATTTTTTATCTTACTTATCTTAATTTTATGTTATGATTTGTTGCACTTCACCGCACTACATTTTGAGCATTATCTTATGAAGTAAAGAACAAAAAACTTTTGAGTAATGATTTAGGGACTTTTTCAAAATGTTTATATAATACCCGCCACTGCAATTTTATCATATTTGTAAGATTTTTGTACTGTGTATGACCAATTGGCCTTAGGACTTGTTGAGGTGAACCGTAAGATAAATTTGGGTAACTTCGTGGTCTTCGTGCTTGTAGAATCAAAATTTTTAAATCACGAAGTTCGGATCGAGGAAATTAGTGGTCGTTTGAATGAGGGGTCAATCTCGTTCAAATGAGACGTTCAAACGAGGTTCAAACGAAACTTCTAACAACTTAGGTTCGATCCATCCATCACGCGTGCTTACATCTCGTTATAACACCTTATGGGAAGGGTCGTTCGAACGAGACACAATGTCGTTCGAACAACTGGAGCTAAGTTTGAAAATCTTATTCTTTTAATGTGTTTTTCATATGTGGATCGTCGAATTTCATGACTTGTCAACTTCTCAGTGGTCCAGATAAAATGTGAGATAAAAAAAATATTACCCTTGGCTTAAAGGGTTGGGTGTAGGGGCATTTAGGGAAATTTTCCCTTAAGGGTTTGGGGGTATTTGAGTGTAAGTGGCCGTTTTAGGGAATTTATTCATCAAATTTCTCCTCTCTTTCTCTAACCTTGAGAGCTCCCCCACCTCCAAAACACCATACACCACCCTACACCACTATCCATCCACCTTGTACAACCATCTTTTACAAGTATTCTACAATATTTAAGCCTTATACACCCATTTCCACCATGGTGGAACAAAGCTACAAAATTTGGAGCTATTTCTGGGGGGTTTTGGAGAAAAAGAAGAAGGAAGGAAGGAAGTACGGATCTAAGAAGGGGTTTTTTTCTTGAAGATTCTATGGAGGCAAACTTGATGGATCTAGGAAACCTCTTTAAGGCCACCTTAGTAGGTGGGAGGTTGCCATCTTCTTCTACCTTCATCCTATCATTTTTGGAGAATTTTTTAGGTGGCAAAACTCTACTCTTTAGTTTAACAACTCTATTTTCCACAGTCTTGGTCTTATAGTTAGAGTTTGTAAAAGTAGGATGAATATATGATTTAACAATAGTATTTCTTATGATTTATAAAAATGGGTTCGCAAAAGGTTTCATTGGTTTTGAGCAAAATGATATGTTTCAAGAAAACTTATTGATTAAACATTTTTTGGAATAAAAATGTTGGGATTGTTTTATGAACTAATATTTTTAAATATTTCTTATAAAAATTGGGATTTTTATATAAATAGACATTTACTCAAGTTTTGGAGAAATAAAAATGTCTTATAGCTTGAAAATAATTTTTGGCCAATGTTGTGAAATTTCTAGAATGAATCATATGTTAGGCCCATTTAATAGGATTTTTTTACTTGAAATCCATGTTCTCATGTTCATAAACTTGTAGTATTTTTATGATGGACGTATAAACAAGCTTAATTAGGATCATAATGGGTTTAATAATGAAATATAAAAAAGAAAAGAATTCTCAACCCTTAAAGTGTGTAAAAGGGGTGGAAAAGTGATAAATGGATATTTAAGACCACGTGTTGAAATAAAAGAAAATTGGCATTTTCTCGTAAAGTAGTCTCCAAAGGGTAAAAGAATGGGATTTTCTTAGTAAAGAAAGTACAGAAATAAAAGGATTTTCAACTTGAAATTTATGCAACTCCAAAGTTTAAAGTAAGTGTTTAAGAGTTAAAAATATTTAAGAAGTTGGTGTGTGTAACTTAATAACGTTTTTGGGAAATAACACTTGTGAAAATGGAGAAAAGGACAAGTTTGGAAATAAATGGCTAAAATCGTAATGTTACGTAAAGTGGAACATTTTCATGAAATAAAAATGTTGGAAAATGTGTTACACAAAATGGTTCTAAATGAAAGTGATTTTTGGGATAAAATCAATACAAGTGTACAAAGGACAAGAAATGATGATTTTAAAGTGTAACACAAGTTGGGGTGAAACTCCGAATTTTGACTTCGACCGGTAAAAGAAAGTATAATAATTTGGACATTTTAAAAATGTTAAAACATATTAATATGGACTTGGATGACACCAGAATAGCTAAGGAGGGCCAGGAGTCCGAGGAGAAAAATCCAAAATCACTGGACAGAGCATATGGTAGCATAATCGATGGTGTGGAGTCCATTAAAGTATGCGAATAGTGGAAGATTTCGAGAAAAAGATAACAAAAAGTGGAACATGTAAAGAAATAGATTGTGTGGTGAATATGAGAAAAGACAAACTAACCTGAATGAATTAATAAATGTTCCAGTAAGGGATAATGTGGACAAGTAAATGTGAAAATTGATTAATATCCATAAAGTAAAAGGAATGGCAAAGTGAAGTGACTAAATGGATAATTAAGGAACCTAAAGAGGTTTAACCCATAATTAATGCGAGAATGTGTTTATGAAAGACTTTCAAAGAAACATAAGTATTTTTTAACACAGTGCTTGTGATGGTTTAAAGGCAATTTTTAATAAAAATATTAAGTTAAATTTGGTATGAGCAAAAAGGGTAATTTCGGTGACAGAAGTGTTTTTCCTCAAAGAAAGGGTATTTGTTTAAAGTATTTAACCGAGTGTGTGAAATTAAAAAATAAATGTCAAATCAAATAAGAGGGGGTTCTTTGTAAGATTAAGGCGAATTAATCAGAATAAGTAACATTTTTTTAAATAAAAATGGTTTCATGCATTAAAGTACATATATGTGTATGTATATATAAGATAGTCGCATATGCACATAGATATAACGTCTTAGAGTCTTCTTTCTACCATTCGATTCTATGTTGTATTGTTGTAATTTCCCACTAGGCATTCTGCTCATTTCCTCGTCTTTGTTACAGTAGGTTGGATGCGGTTCCGTATTTTTAGAACAATGAACAAGTAAGTATATTCATTTATTTTACATTAGTAGATCTTTATGCTTGGATTCCAAAGATGTTTCCTATGGGACCCTCACATAGTTTGATTTAAATGGAAAATGCATGCTAAACAAGTGCAATGTTAATTAAATAAAATTAGACTAGCAACATTATCTAGGTTGTCTCATCGCACTTTACACAAAATGCTTAAGTCGGACCGGATTGATCACGGATAAGATATAAATTTAGGTCGAGGTGTTATAAATTGTCTCATAGCTCTAGGTTCAAGGTTCCTTTCGGGAGTGACATGGTGAGATCGGTAGTGGATCTTTCGACGTTGATTTTAGTTTAGGTCGGTCACACTAGATTGGTGTCGATTTTAGTTCATCTTCTCGATGATGGAGTTGAGGAGATTAACACGAATGGTAATCCATTTCCAAGTGGAGTGAGACCAAGTTATTTGTCATTAATTTCCACTTCACTTTTGATTATACATGTTAGTGATTTACGAGTGTCTATATGAGTTAATAGTGGCGACACCGCAGTTTTTAGTGTGAGGTGCTAGTGTGTCAACCATTGATGATCTGGGAGGCCTGTTAAGATGTTAATGGAGAGAAATGAAGTCCATTGAGTTACGGACATGAATAACTCAAATTTAACCATAGAGATTAGGTGACTGGAGTGTCATGACTAAGTGGTGTTGATTGTGATAAGAATGTGTTTAGTTCCCTAGTTAGGTACTTTCGGGCAGCTAATGCCAATGATGTGATTAGGCAAACTCAATCCCTGGGGTAATGTCATGTTGTAGATAATTGATGATTCGGTAGGAATGAGGAACTGTGTTGGTAAATGCTTAGGGATGTGTACTCGGTCTGAGTTGATAAGATACTAATGTTGTAAGTGAGTATCTTGGTGGCTGTTGATTGAAAGTTCTACCTTGTAAGATATGATAAGAGTTACACGCAAATCGGGGTAAGTATGTTACATATGCAATAGTGATGTAATGTAGGCGTAAACCCTAGGTAGTCTTCTATGACTGCATTTTAGAAAATATGATGTAATTTTGAGGAACAGGATCCCTAACGATGTCGGTGATCTAGAACTAGGGACTAATGAGTTGTATACGACATCTTGTATCCTGCCAAAAGACTTAGTAGTGTCATTCTAGGGTTTAATGTGTGGTCTAGGGCATCATCCGTCTAGAATAAGGTCTTCGAAACCTTATTGGATCCTGAGAAGAGAGTCGTAGGTTAGACCTATGCCGATGTTTCGAACTAAAGGGAAATAGTCAACTTGTTATGATGACTTGAGGTGTTCAAAGGTTAAAGTGCGTTATGGGAAGAGGCTTATAGATTAGTGTCCATACGAATGCTCGATGTTCATAATGTGGATGTTGAGAAATTTTTAGGGCGTATCTACGGTAAAAGAGTCATAGGTGATGAGATTATGTCAGGTTTTGATGACTTTTACGTAGGGTAAGCTTGGTGTCCTTAAGGAACGAATCAGATTCGATATCATGGAGTCTTAGTGTTCCAATGATAGTAGTGTTGAGGTTCATGTGATGATCTCAAGTTGTTGGTTAAAATTTAAAAATAATCGAATAACATACATGTTGGGTACTGTTATTTGAAATGGAACAAATGGGTGATATAACCTTTTACGAGAAATTAGAAGCTTATGTTGCGAGTGGGCATAATGCTCGGGTGTCATGGAATGATTAGTGTAGGCATTGTAACACTTGATTTTGAGGAGTACTAGGAAATTCATTTGAAAAATAGATTAATGATATCAAATTAAAAACTTGAAAATGGAACCTCAAGAGGGATATTGAAGCATGATTAGGGACAGCATAAGTTAAGATAGCCCTAGCAGGGGACGGGCTAGTTCTTGGCACGTATTGTCAAATCGATATGGATTAGTAGATATAGTCGTATACGGTACTTACTATCCTTAGAATGCTAATAGCGATCAAGGTGGTCATCATGTAAATTCAGCCCGAGTAGAACCTGGAGATAAGCTCAGTGACAACCTCGTGTGGGTAAAGGTTATTATAAGGTGAATGTCTTGCTTAATGGGGTACTTCCTAAGGAAGATTTGGGATAAGATCATGGTATGATAATGTCGATAATGACTTGGGTGTATTTGGTTGGTCACGACATCACTAGAAAGGTGGAAAAGGTCGGCATTGATAAAGGCGTTAGGTATCTACCAACCGGAGTGGCTCGTATATGTCAAGGAGGTAAAAAGGGAAGCCTTACCCCTAAGGAGGGAATACCAGTGTTTAACTTCCTAAATGACAATAAGTTTGTATGTGAATTTGTTCTTATAAATACGAATGGGTTGTGATCCAATTCATCACGATTGGTGACCCAAGCCAGGGCGTATCGCTAGGTTAGTACCCAGTGAAAACATCTGGGAGGAGTCATAGACTTCAAAACATGTGGCATAGGTCCGCTTTTTGTAAACCATACTTCATTGCTTACGAATGGGATGTTCCCAAGATGGTTATTCATTTTTTGATTCTTTATGTTCCCTTTGATCCCAGTGATCGAGGATTATGTTCCCACTATTGTGGTACCTCATATTTCTACCATGTTATAGTACGGTGCCGTTTGTCCGAATAGAGTGCAGTTGGACCCGACATGGTCAATGCAGCTTGGTAACCGTGTGTTCCCATGTCTAAGGTATCCTTAATATTACATAAAGTTTTGTGTATAGGTGACTTCACTTTCGGCCGCGTATTTTGCTCATAGTATCCATCCGCCTTAGAATTAGCGATCGTATGATTGGACGGCATGGCATTCAGTGGCTCTGGTTATAAAGAGTAGGATGATGACTTGAGTACATCGTATAGTATTAGAACTCGAGGAAATATAGTGCTAAGTGTTATTTTCCATGATGGGTGAATTGGTTTAACACCTACGCAAGAGCTCGCTAGTAGTCACCTAGAGTGACCCAGGTTCATAGAATGGTCCTATGGGATGACGTTAGTTATACCCATGATTTGTAGCTTATTGGAATATCGCCCCGATATGAGGGGCTTACGATGCGAGGGTAATACCAAGGATAAATGAATTTTCTTGGTCATAAAGACCCAAGAATTTGAGGAGACTTGGGATAGGTAGTCTTAAGAATTAAAATGATTTACAATAATGAATTGGGTGGTTAGTTTCAAGTCATTTGCACTTGGTTGAGTGTCGACCCTTTAATAGTGTTGCCTCAGTAGAGGCGCCAATATGCTTAGGTGTTAGTAGAGAAGCCTTATGACTTGGTTAAAATTGATCTTTTAGTAAGTGGATACCTAAGAACTATTATGTAAAGTTTAATATCTAGACTGATTAGTGAGCATTAGAATATGTTGCGTGTCAAGTTCTTTAGTGACAACCCCTTTTAGAAGGGCGTATGATGACTTTTTGGCGATTGAGGACTTCGGTGACTTAGCCATAATAGGTCCGTGTGGATTTGAGTAAGGATTGATTATCCCGTGAGTTTGTGGAATCGATAGATTAATAATTTTGAGGATGAAATTCCCTAAGGAGGGAAGAATGTAACGCCCGCCCCCAAAGTTTTATAGTACATGTAAGTTTTGATGACTTAATATGACCAATTGGGCTTAGAACTTATTGAGGTGGACCGTAAGCCAAATTTGGGTAACTTAGTGGCCTTCGTGCTCGTCGAACTAGAATTTTTAAAGAACGATGTTTGGATCGAGGAAATTATAGGTCGTTCGAATGAGGGGTCGATCTCGTTCTAACGAGGATCGAACAAAACTTTTAACGACTTAGGTTTGATCCATTCATTGCGCGTGATGAGATCTCGTTGGAAGGGTCATTCGAACGAGTGATAAATCTCGTTCGAAAAAGACTCAGGGTCGTTCAAACGATCGAAGTTGAGTTTGAAAATCTTATCCTTTTTAATGTGTTATGACAATGTGGGTCATTGGATTCGATAACGTGTCAACTTTTCAGCTGACCAAATCATGCGTGGGATAAAAGAAGAGATTACCCTTGACTTAAAGGGTTAGGTGTAGGGGAATTTGGGGAAATTAAACCCTAAGGTTTAGGGGTATTTGAGTGTGAGTTGCTCATATTAGGGTATTTGTGCATCAGATTTCTCCTATCTCTCTCTCTCTCTCTCTCTCTCTCTCTCTCTCTCTCTCTCTCCTTGGGATATCCCACCCCTAAAACACCATACACCACCCTACACCACCGTCTCTCCACCTTGTGCCATCATATTTTATAAGTATTACACCGTATTTAATCTTTATACACCCATTTCGACCATGGTGGAGCAAAGCTACAAACTTTGGAGTTATTATTGATGGGGTTTGAAGAAGAAGAAGAAGAAGAAGAAGAAGGATATATGGAGCTAAGAATGGGGTTTTGCTTAGAGCTTCCATGGAGGCAAACTTATAGGAGCTAGGCAACCAATTTAAGGTCACCTTAGCAGGTGGTAGGTTGTCATCTTCTTCTACCTCCATCCTACCATTTTTGGAGCTTCTTTGAGGTGTGAAAATTCTACTTTGGTTTAAAAACTCTATTTTCAATATTGTGGCTCTTGTAGTTAGAGTTTGTAAGAGTAGGATGCATATATAATTTAAGAATGATATTTCTTATGATTTGTGAAAATGGATCAAAGGTTTCAATAGTTTTGAGCAAAATAATGTATTTCAAGAAAAATTGGTGTTTAAAATATTTTTATGGAATAAAAATGTTAGGAATATTTTATGAACATATATTTTCAAAGTTTTCTTATAAAAATTGGAATTTCTGCATAAATAGCCATTTACTCAAGTTTTCGCGAAATAAAAATGTCTTTTAGCTTGAAAAGCATGTTTTGTCAATATTGTGAAATTTTGAGAATGAATCATATGTTAAACCCATTTAATTGGATTTTTGGACTTAAAATCCATATTCTCTTGTACATAAACTTGCAGTATTTTTATATGGACATATAAACAAGTGTAATGAGGGCTCTAATGGGTTTAAACATAAAATAAAGAAAATAAAAATCTCAGCCTTTAAAGTGTGTAAAATGGGTGAAAAAGTGATAAATTGATATTTAAGACTACGTGTGAAAATAAAGGAAAAATGATATTTTATTGTGAAGTAGTCTCCAAAGGGTAAAAAAAATTGAATTTTCTTACTAAAGAAAGTTAAGAAATAAAGATATTTCCAACTTGAGATGTGTGTTACTTCAAAGTATTACAGAAGTGTTAAGGAGTTAAAAATATTTAAGAAGTTTTTGTGTGTAACTTAATAATATTTAAGGAACTAAAACTTTGTGACACCCCGACTAATTAAATACCGGGTAGCTACTACTTTATTAAATTAATACAAAATGCCAAGTTGGTCCAGTTAATAGCATCACTGTCGAAAATATTTTAATGATTACTAACCACCTAGTATTTAAAAAGTAAGTTGCCAAATTTTAATTTAAGTCTGATTAACATACAATAAAAGAAAAATGGAAGAACAACATAATCCATTCACCATAACGAAGCAATATAATAACCAACAAAATAATAAGAAATCCGTAGGAAAACTCCTCACAACAATCCCACAACTGAAAATAATACGACAAGTCTGAATCCTGAATAAATTACATGCCAAAAGTCTGAATAACTGGAATAAATGCAATGCCTCTAAAAGAAATGGGCGACATGCCCTACAACTGATAAATGTTGAATATGGAGTCAAGATAGATGAAGCGTCTACAAGCAAAGCCCTGTAACTTCCACAAACAGCTACAGCTCGCCACCTAAATGAAAATCCTAAGCATGGTGTCCTTGTGGCTGGGCACCTAAAATGGTTTTTACAAAAATAGATTTGAAAGCAAATGGGCCAGAGCCCGAAAGTGGAAATCATTTTAAAAAGAGCAAGTGTTTTAATAACATTAAAACATTAAATGCAAAATACATGTTAGGACGTGCACTCACATGAAATTCTCACCTCTCGACTACATGTGCACTCCTAACGTACCATACCCATCTAAATGTCATACATATCTAACCAAAACCGTAATAAGTTCTACCCCTTACTACTCGATTCCCATATTACATTCTAGCGTTATCAATTAAGTAGAGAGCTTTACTTAAACTCAGATTCTCAATTAGTAATACAATTCACTATCAGTTAACCCGTTATGTTTTCTCAAAACATTACCATAATTATATTCACAATACCAACACGAAAGTTCCCATTAATTAAGTGTATATTATTCACGTCATAAATATACAATACAGGAACCCGAGACTAAGCTGCGGTGCACACATACTCTGCTATCCATCCCGGTACATCACGTACATAAGGATCACGCATTCCGAATCTCTCAGGAATCGTTCTCAGATAACAACATCACAAACAATGGAGGTGAACACAGTAACATCACATGGGTCACGCACATACCTACGCTCCCACGATTAGCAGACTTATTAACATCCCAATAAGCCCTTCTCTGACCTATGTTCTTGAGGTACCAATCTAAATCCGGGAAACACAAGGATTAGAGGGCCCTAAGCGAACGTAAACCTCCCGTGATAGCAAGTATGGTAGGTATGTCATACACATAAAATCATATACATATACTAAGTATGCACACATCTTAGTAATCACCATAATATATTTGTGGTACACTTCTTATTCTCGTAACGACATATAATGCTACACAATTTATATGTTCCCGGTTAATATAATTATTTAGGCCATCAATAGTTCTCGCATCGTAATAGACACTCACGTCCTAATTCATAATTTCCCTTAGGTTCAAACTACACTTCTAGATTTTACTCCTCATTATATCCCAAATATCCCAAAATATATCAATTAATCCACAAGGAAGTGTTATCTCTACATATAAACAAGGTTACGGGACACTCGGGATTAAAACAGGCTAAAAAGCTTAAACTGTCAACTCGTTAGAAGTCTCGTTCGAACGAGGCTGTTCGAACGAGAGTTCGTTCGAACGAAGTGGGCCTTCTAACGAGATCTCGTTCGAACGAAAGTCATCGAACGAACATCCTTCTCGTTAGAAGTCAAACTATCAACTCGTTAGAAGCTCATTCGAACGAGCTCGTTCGAACGACCTGGGCAGGTCTTCTAACGAGTGGCCAGATTCGAGCCCAGAAATTCCTTAACTCGTTTTTCCAACTTTTCTTCATCTCTAATCTCATCTAAACCTTAATCCAACAATAGTTCATGGGTTCTAATCATTCCTAAACATACTTGGGTCATATACTAACGTTTATATGAGCCAATTCTTCCTAAACATCATTGAATCATCAAATCCTTCCATTTATCCCCAAATCACATGAACATGAACCCTAAAATTTTAAAATCACCAATGGGCATAATTAAATCCGTTTTTGTTATGAACAAGGTGTATTTCCATCATAATAACCCTCCTAACACAGTTCTACATGCAATCCTTTCATCAAAATATAACGTTCTAATTCCAATTGATGGGTTTTTATCAAACTCCCAAGAACAATACAAATTTTGTCAATTTCCTACGCATGGAAGAAACATTCTTTGTAATAAATGAAATTAAATCACTTGCCTTATGTGTATCTCTGATTTTGATGTTGATCTGATGAATGTTTCTCTCTCTCTCTGCAGAATTCTCCTATCTTCTCTCTCTACAAGCCTTCTTCTTCTTCAAAGTGACAATGGTGGCTAGGGTTTTGCCTTAGGAACTCTTTTGGAACTAATTTCAATAACCTCCGTAGTCCATTAGGTTGTTAGTGGGTAATTGCCAAATCAGATATTAATTCCTAATTTTCGTGGGTTTTAATTCCCAAAAATCCAAAATTACCAAACTACCCTTATACGTTGACGGTATGGCCTAAAAATGCCCCTGGACCCAAACTAAACCCCCGGCTAGTGTTTTCTGACTATTTTGACCCTTCCGGACGCGTTGGCGCACTCAAAATGACCATACGGTTAATAGAAATGAAATTCACTTTTATATTAAAAATAATTATATTCCTGACGCGACTGTCACACGCGTCTCAATAAAATTCCAAATTGCCGTATTTCAATCCCACGACAAATTTCATAATTCAATATTCATATATAGTCATATATACACATTATAATCAAATACCAAATCGCATCTCGTTAGTATTTTAATCCGAATTAATTTCCAATTAATACATATTTAATTCAATTAATCCCATAAATAAATATCATAAAAATACGGGGTATTACAAACTTGTGAAAATGGAGAGTTGGACAAGTTTGGAAACAAATGGCTAAAATAGTAATTTTACATAAAGTGAAATATTTTTATGAAATAAAAATATTAGGAAAGGTGTTACACAAAATGTTCCTAAATGAAAGTAATTTGGGGGATAAAATCAATGCAAGTGTACAAAGGACAAGAAGCTATGATTTAAAAGCGTAATACAAGTTGGGGTGAAACTCGAGGTTTTGACTTCGACCAGTGAAAGGAAGTGGAATAATGTGGACATTTAAAAAATATTAAAACGCGTTAATATTGACTCTGATGACACCGGGATAATTAAGGAGGGCCTGGAGACCTAGGGTGAAAAAATAAAAATCACTGGCCAGAGCATATGGTAGCATAATCGATGGTGTGGAGTCCATTAAAGTATGCGGATATTGGAAGATTCCGAGAAAAAGATAACAAAAAGTGGAACATGTCAAGAAATAGATTATGTGGTGAATATAAGAAAAGACAACCTAACTTGAATGAATTAATATCTGTTCCGGTAAGGGATAACGTGGACAAGTAAATGTGAAAATTGATTAATGTTCATAAAGTAAAAGGAATGGTAAAGTGAACTGACTAAATGGGTAATTAAGGAACCTAAAGAGGTTTAACCCATAATTAACATGATAATGTGCTTATGAAAGACTTTTAAAGAAACATAAGTATTTTCTAATACGGTGCTTCTGTCAGCTGAAAGTCAATTTTTAATAAAAATACTAAGTTAAATTTGGTATGAGCAAAAAGGGTAATTTCGGTGACAGAAGTGTTTTTCCTCAAACAAAGGGTATTTGCTTAAAGTATTTAATGGAGAGTGTGAAATTAAAAAACAAATGTCAAATCAAATAAGAGGGGGTTCTTTGTAAGATTAAGGCGAATTAATCGAAATAAGTAACATTTTTTAAAATAAAAACGGTTCCATGCATTAAAGTACATATATGTGTGTGTGTGTGTGTATATATATATATATATATATGGTTGTCGCGTGTGCCCGTAGATATAACGTGTTATAGTCTCATTTCTTTCGTTCAATCCTATGTTGCATTTTTGTAATTTTGTATTGGGCATTCAGCTCATTCTCTCATCTTTTTTACGGCAGGTTGGGTATGGTTCCGTATTTTGAAAGCACTGTACCGGCATGTATCTTATTTTATTTTATGTTAGTAGCTCTGTATGTTTCGATTCCGGGGACGCTTCCCATGAGTCCCTCTTGTAGTTTGATTTAAATGGAAATCGCATGCTAAACAAGTGAAATGTTAATTAAATAAAACTGGACTGGCAATATTATGTAGGTTGTCTCATCGCACTTCACACCTAATTCTCGGGTCGGGTCGAATCTACCATAAGTAACCCACAAATTAGGATTGGGGCATTATATTATATGAATTGAAAAATGTGTTCATTTTACCTTAGTGCTTATAAGATTTGTATCTTCATGGTTGGAGTGCTTACGAGATTTGCATGTTCATGGTTGGAGTTTAAAATGCGATATTTTAAAATCATCAGAGATGATGTGGTAAGGGCTACAACTATATGTTTGTAAGAACTACCTCTATTTGGCAAAACTTCCCCACCTTTGGTAAAGAATTTTTGAAATCTTCCATATACAATATTTGTTTTAAAAGCGATGTGTCAAAGAATTTATCTATCCAAAAAATACTAACATCAAAGATATACGACGTATTACGGTTTTAATCAATATAGTTTAATGAGGAAGAAAAAAGTGTTAGTTGAATATTTTACTTTTTTAAGGGAATGAGATTTTTTTGAAAAAAAATCTTTTAAAGTTTCAAATTTCCCACTAAAACTTCTCTTTTGATATTTGTTTTGATTTCATCGAACAAATGTTCGTATTTGTAATTTTATTTCTTCCACGCGAGTTATCTCCTATGTGTTGTTTGAAATTAACTTACAACTTGCTATAAACCTTTTATTAACTAGTCTATTCTTCGTTTAGAGTTCTTGGAATAACCATTTACCTTGATTATGACAATGCATATCACAAACATGCTTATTTTCATTTAGAAGTCATTTTAGATAGTGGATCTTATGTATGATCACTTTAAGTCATTTTGAGTGGTTCATTTGGATCGAACACTCATTTTTAGGGATAAGGAATTCCCTGATTATTTCAGTGACCATCGAAGTTCTTTGTTACAATGACATTTGTCATCACTACAGTGACAATCACAACGACCAAAGCGGTTTGCTAAAGTGAAGATAGGTTTTAGAATGTGTTAGACAACTTTTTCTTTCTACTTACTCAAATTATTTTTTCTCTCTACTTCATCAACTCTCGACCCCACCTCCATTTTTAGACTTTCCAAGCTTACTTGGATTTTCTTGGAGAGGTTCCTTACAAGAGCAAATTTTGTGTCATTTCTCATAGCTTAGGGTTACATTTAGTTTGGCGTATCCTATTACACTTTGACTCGAACCGTCACGAAGAACCGAATCTCCAATATATCCAAGTTCAATGGTTCCCCGGTTTATGAAGGTATAAAGATTTTAGAAATTTAAATTTATTCACTAAATTTACTTTGGGATGTTTTATTTTTATTAAAACAGAAATCGTATTTTTTAAGTTTAAAATCGATGCATTTGTAATGTTTTAAAAAAATTAAAAGTTCGCTGACCTCGTTCAAACGAGAAGGCATTCTCAATCGAACAAGATGTCAAAATCGTTCCAAACATTGTTTGATCCCTACATCTAATGTGCATCTAACAAGGACATACAGTTTTGCACCGTTTGAAGCTTGTTCATACAAGATAGCTCTGTCATTTGAACGAACTTCCTTTTGTTTTAACGAGATGTTATTCTCGTTCGAACGATCCTTTTTTTTATTCTATCGAGTGATGTTTCCTCGAAATATGTGTTCGTTATAAATACATTCTTCATGTTTATTTCTCAAAGACTTTTGCCAGAACGAATTATGCATACCTGTTGCAAAAGCTTTCACACTTTTATATTTAGAAAATATTTTTTATTCACAAAACTCATCCCTAGGTAGATTTGTGTGAATCTTTTAAAACCTAGATAGTTTTGTATCCTTGCATACACTATTCTTGTGGACAGATTATCTCTACTGCTGACCTGGTGATACTTGAGGGGATCACTCACTACAACAAATCACACATTTAACTGCAAAAATTTTCGTAGCCAAAAGTTCATATTTCGTTGCTGATAGTTTTTGGCAACGAAAATTATTTTGTAACAGGTTCGTGGCCAAAGGCCCATTGCTAAATGTATATGGCCACGAAATTAACTTTCGTTGCCAATTGTTTAGTTCATTTTCCAAGAAATTATTTTCGCGGATAATTATCATGTTTAGGCTACAATTTATTTCGTACGTAATAGTTCAACATTTTGTTGCTAAATATCTTAATTTCGTTGCCAATTCTATATGTAAACTAGTGCTAGAAACTTTTAGCTACGAAATTTACAATTTGTTTTGTAGCTAATTGTTGAACATCTCGTTGTTAAATGTCTACATTTCGTTGCCAATTCTATAAATAAAAACTTTTAGATACAAAAATTGTACCTTCCCTCAAGATCTATTGATTACGAAATTCAATTGTTGAAGAATGATTCTTAATCATTAATTTTTCAATAATAAACTATCAAATCTTAAGCCGCACTTTTATTTATCAATTGCAAATTTAACTACGAAAACATTTATTTTGTTAAAGGAATATTTTCAAATATATATTTTTTATTTTGAATTTGGTAAATTAATGTATAGCACAAAATTTAAACAAATTACCATCTAAAAATAACGCATCCGTTAAAATCCACAAAATAACTAAGTTATCATAAATAAAATCCACATTAAGTCACATACACATACATTGTCAAGTCAACTAAACACTAGTTAAAGGACGTAGAAGTCCCACATTTCATCCCCTTATAAATGACAAATATCCACGGTCCAAAAAAATAACTTAAACTAGTTAAAGGACTTAAAAGTCTCCAATTCCATTTGCAAATGTAAGACGCTCATGGTGCCCAAAAATAGCTTCCTATCACGTCAAATCTGAAATTAAGATAATAAAATATCATTAGCTAAAATAAAGTGGGATTTGATTTGTCTTTATCATCAAAAAGTTATGACGGTGAGAGAAATTTGATAATTAAAAGGATAATAATCGATTAGGAATGTGAATATTTTAAAAGAATACGAGTAACAAAAATAAAGGATGTTTATATTACAATTGTTCTGAAGATGACGAACGTGATGCGATCAACGACTGAATCAATTTATCGGACTTCGCTTGTCGAGCTAGAATATCCTCCAGCATTTCACGTTGATTCTCCATATCGGCCTTTTGTGCCGCTGAATCTTCTCTTTGAATTGTTGCCTCTACCTCACGAGCTTGTACACGCTCCATCAAATCTTCTTGAACTTTTATAGACCTCTCAAGTGCCTCTTCCAATTCAGTATTCCTCAATCGCAATATATTAATTCTAGAATCCGTTTTTTTTTTACCATACTTAAGCCCGTTAATATATCCTGGTCTTTTGCAAAGAACTTTATCAACTATATCATCTAAGCTCGTCATGGTACAATTCTCGGATATTGATTCAGACTTAAGGTGTTTCATCTCATTCTGCAAACAAAATCAAAGAAAAAGGATTACAATTTTGGCCAAACTGTCAAGATGTCTACAATTTTTAAGCTAATTAAAGACAATAATTTTAAGTGTGAAAAGCAGTATGTGTAATTTTTATACCGAAGATAAGAGTACCAAAGGAATTACAAGCCAGTAGTGTTTGTTGGTTTGTAATTCAGCAACAACAAGGTAAATTCAAAATAAAATTAATAAGACTTACATAGAGCGTTTCGGCTTCGGGAGATGTTCACTTTTTATCTTTACAATGAGTTTCTTTATAAAACTTGATCATATTCGGCTCTTGACCGTACACCTCTTTACTCCGCTATTAAATAACAAATAATTAATAATTGTACTTGTAAAATAAATTTCTTAATTGACAAACCAAAACAAGTTGATATATTACCAGTTCATGACGAACCACCACAAATGCTTTTGAACCTTGATTATGCTTTACAACTTGTTTAGATTTGTTATTCTGATTTACAATACATTGTCTCTGCAGTAACTTTTCAAACATCATAAGTATGCATATTTTAATAAAAAAATATTTACAAGTTACAACATCAATAATAGTTCAAACCTGATATCTTGGACTTCCATAAAGATCGCATAGACTAAGCCAATTATCCTTGGTCATATTAGTAGGGAGGTTTTCTCGAGCCTCCTCTGTTGATACATATTTCTTATACACTTCACGAAGCTTGCTCCATTGACTCCTACTTCTCCCTTTCATTAGCTCTTCCAAACACTCCTTTGCATGATCATCCCAATCAATGTCGAATTTTTCCTAAAATTTTATACTCAATCAGTAACTGATCAAATGAAAAGATGTAAGAGAAAGATTCCCTGCCTTCTCCATGTTGATAGTAGAGCAAATAACATTGCTTGTAAAAATAGCTCATTTGTCAATAAACACATTGCATATGTCTAGACTGATGAACTAGCTATAATCATTATTATAAAAGTGTAGTAAATTAACTACAGATATTAGAGAAGAAAAATCCCCTCGGTAGAAAATTATAATATCATCAGCAAACAACAAGTGAGATGGATCTTTGAAACCTCTAGGGCCAGAGATAGGAGTAATAGAACCAGCATCCACCAAATGAGAGATGTTCATGCTCAAAACTTCTTCAGCAACACAGAAAATAAGAGGGGATGGGGGGTCCACTTTATTAAATCCTTTAGAGAAAAATATGTAACCATTAGGGGAGCCATTAAAAAGAATAGACTGCTTTATTGAATGGAGAATAGCAGAGATGAGCCCGATAAACTTGGGGGTAGAATCCAAAAGAGTGTAAAGTTTTCAATAATAAATCCCAATCAAGAGTGTTAATAGCCTTAGTAACATCAAGATTTATGTCAATAATAGCTCCATAGCATTTTTAGTTGAGAAGATTGAATAACTGAAAAGAAAAACCAATGTTGTGGATGATACTTCTATGCTTAACAAAACTTGTTTGATGAAAAGATAGAATCTTACAAGAAATAAGACTAAGAGCAATAAGACTAAATCTATCAGTAAGAATTTTTTGATGATTTTGAATGAGAACTTGTCCAAAGAAATTGGCATAAAGTTAGAGATAGCATCTGCTTCAGCATTTTGGGAATGAGATCAATGTGGTTTGAGTTGAAGCTAGTGAGGATCCATTCATGGGTGAATAAGATTTTAATTGTAAGGCAGACCTCAATTTTGATTAAATCTCATCATTCTTGATAGAAAAGTCCACCAAAACCATAAGGAAAAGGAGCAAATTGAAAATTCATGCTAAAGTGTGCTTTGAATGAGTTCACCAGTAGGCGGAGAAATAAGGGTGTCATTATCATCATCATTGACTCTAGGATGAGTAAAAGTATCCATCAAGTGAGATATGACTCTTTGGGATTAAGAAGAATAAAGAGAGTTAAAGTGATTCAAAATATGGGATTTGAGGATAGGGGGATCAGAAATCACCAACCCATTGTTCTTGGGGCAGAAAATTCTATTCAAAGCTCCTTTGGCCTTAGCAACCTTATAAAAGTATGAAGACTTTATGTCCCCTTCTTTTAACCATCTTATTCTAGATTTATCTAATATTTATAGAGGGTAGATAAAAACTAAGACGGATGAATCTAATTAAAGAGATCAATGATGATGATTAAGAGCAGATCAAGAAAAAAACAACCCAAATCAAAAGAAAACAAAATGAATATGATGCATTATGTATAAGCCCCGGATCAAATTGTGTTATTACAACAAAGTAAAAGTCCAAAATATATAAACAAAGTCACTCCTCAAACCCCCTGGCTAGCCACAGGACCGTCAAATATCAATACTCCTTGAGAACAACATTTACAAAAAAACATCAGATTTCAATACAGCCTGAAAATTTCATTTAGAAATAAACATCAGCTTAGGAATCATAGAATCCTCTAACCCACTGACTAACCACAAAACCATCAGATTTCAATACAGCCACTGAGTTAACTTCAGGATATGTTACGAACATGATTGCTCATAGAACTTTTGAGAGCAATTATGCTTAGTTACTGATTGAGTATGCAATTCATTACAGTTACTGATTTCAATATAGCCACAAAGTACATCCCTACAGTAGTGAATTGCATAGTTAAAACCCCTCCCCTCCCCCAAAAAAAATATGGCAAATATTACAGAAGAATGGTGATGTATTAGAATAATAAAAAGAAAATTATGAACCATGTATGATCAGTGGTGGTAAGTATGAAAAAAATATAATCCACTGTGATAACATTACACCAAAAATAGGAATCTGGCACTGTTTAAAACTGTGCCAGATCAAATCTTGCATGGTTTTGAACTGTGCCAGAATCAGGTGTTCCAAAATGGCCATTTTTTCCTGGCACAGCTCAAAAGTGTGCCAGATTTGGCCAAATAGGAACACTTCTGGCACACTTTTGGCACAGTTTTTAACTGTGCCAGATTCAGTACTGTTTAAAAAAATTTGACACAGTTCAAAACCGTGCCAAAATATGATACACTTTAGCCACGATTTTGAACTGTGCCAAATTTTTTTATAAAAAGAAAAAAAATAATTATTTGAAAGCACAAAAATTCACAAATTAAAAATATTGCACGTTGTTGATAAACTAATGTACATACAAACTTCAAAATATTACAAAGCTTTAATAGTTCACAGGCCAAAAAAAATTGGCCAGAGTTTTCTCTATTTTCTGGACATTTCAAAACCTGTTAATACAAAACCTGCCTAATATAATGAGCGCACGGCCACAAAATATAACAATTAACTTACAAAAGCCCGCACGACCATAAAAGTTAACAATAAAACTACAAAAGCTCGCACAGCCATAACACAAAAAAAATGGAATCATGAATAAACCCCTTGTTGTAAACCATTGAGTTCTATGTGTCTTCCACATGAATAAATGCCAACGATAAACTGTTATCCTACAAAACAAATAGGATAGAAAAAAGATACGATATTAGTAACCCAATAATTTACAAAAAAAAAATTACTCAAACTAAAAAATTACATATAGGAGTGCAAATTATCGTCATATTCACAAATCGGGAGACCCGGGACTACGCGGTCAGTTCCTAAAAGTTATATTGGAGGTGTTCGTGCCTCTTACGGGATCGTTTGGTGGCTGGTTTGAGTTTTCACCCTTTAACGACTTGTTTTTAAATTTAAGTGTTGATTTTGCAAATTATCATCATATTTACAAACCGGGAGACCAGGGACTACGCGGTTAGTTCCTACAAGTTATATTGGTCTAGTGCGAGGTGCTCGTGCCTCTTACGGGGTCGTTTGGGTGCTGGTTTGAGTTTTCACCCTTTAACGGCTTATTTTTAAGTCTAAGTGTTGATTTTTGTAAATTATCATCATATTCACAAATCGAAAGACCCGAGACTACGAAGTCAGTTCCTACGAGTTACATTGATCCCGTGCGAGGTGTTCGTGCCTCCTACAGGATCGCTTGGTGGCTGGTTTGAGTTTTCACCCTTTAACGGCTTGTTTTTAAGTCTAAGTGTTGATTTTTGCAAATTATCGTCATATTCTCAAATCAGGAGACCCGAGACTACGCGATCAATTCCTACAAGTTACATTGGTCCCGAGCGAGGTGTTCGTGCCTCCTACGAAGTCGTTTGGGGGCTGGTTTGGGTTTTCACCCTTTAACGGCTTGTTTTTAAGTCTAAGTGTTGATTTTTGCAAATTATCGTCATATTCTCAACTCGGGACTACGCAGTCAGTTCCTACAAATTACTTGGTCCAGTGCGAGGTGTTCGGGCCTCTTACGGGGTCGTTTGAGGGTTGGTTTGGGTTTTCACCCTTTAACGGCTTGTTTTTATGTTTAAGTGTTGATTTTTACAAATTATCGTCATATTGACAAACCGGGACACCCAGGACTACGCGGTCTGTTCCTACAAGTTATATTGATTCCGTGCAAGGTGTTCGTGCCTCTTACGGGATCATTTGGGGCCTTGTTTGGGTTTTCAACCTTTAACAACTTGTTTTTAAGTCTAAGTGTTGATTTTTGCAAATTATTGTCATATTCACAAACCGGAAGACCCAAGACTACGCGGTTAGTTCCTACAAGTTACGTTGGTCCCGTGCGAGGTGTTCGTGCCTCCTACTGGTTCGTTTGGGGGCTGGTTTTGGTGTTCACCCTTTAACGGCTTGTTTTTAAGTCTAAGTGTTGATTTTTGAAAATTATCATCATATTCTCAAACCGGGAGACCCGGGACTACGCGGTAAGTTCCTGCAAGTTACATTTGTCCTATACGAGGTGTCCGTCTCTCTTACGGGGTCGTTTGGGGGTTAGTTTGGGTTTTCACCCTTTAATGGCTTATTTTTATGTTTAAGTGTTGATTTTTGCAAATTATCGTCATATTCACAAACCCGGAGACCCGGGATTATGCGGTCAATTCCTACAAGTTATATTGATTCCGTGCGAGGTGTTCGTGCCTCTTACGGGATCGTTTAGGGGCTGGTTTGGGTTTTCACCCTTTAACGGCTTGTTTTTAAGTCTAAGTGTTGATTTTTGAAAATTATCGTCATATTCAAAAATCGAAATACCCGAGACTATGAAGTCAGTTCCTATAAGTTACATTGGTCCCGTGCGAGGTGTTCGTGCCTCCTACAGGGTCGTTTGGGAGCTGGTTGGGGTTTTCGCCCTTTAACGGCTTGTTTTTAAGCCTAAGTGTTGATTTTTGCAAATTATCATCATATTCTCAAATCGGGAGACCCGAGACTACGCGATCAATTCCTACAAGTTACATTGGTCCCGTGCGAGGTGTTCGTGTCTCCAACGGGGTCGTTTGGGGGCTGGTTTGGTTTTCACCCTTTAACGTCTTGTTTTTAAGTCTAAGTGTTGATTTTTGCAAATTATCGTCATATTCTCAAATCAGGAGACCCGAGACTACGCGATCAATTCCTACAAGTTACATTGGTCCCGAGCGAGGTGTTCGTGCCTCCTACGAAGTCGTTTGGGGGCTGGTTTGGGTTTTCACCCTTTAACGGCTTGTTTTTAAGTCTAAGTGTTTATTTTTGCAAATTATCGTCATATTCTCAACTCGGGACTACGCAGTCAGTTCCTACAAATTACTTGGTCCAGTGCGAGGTGTTCGGGCCTCTTACGGGGTCGTTTGAGGGTTGGTTTGGGTTTTCACCCTTTAACGGCTTGTTTTTATGTTTAAGTGTTGATTTTTACAAATTATCGTCATATTGACAAACCGGGACACCCAGGACTACGCGGTCTGTTCCTACAAGTTATATTGATTCCGTGCAAGGTGTTCGTGCCTCTTACGGGATCATTTGGGGCCTTGTTTGGGTTTTCAACCTTTAACAACTTGTTTTTAAGTCTAAGTGTTGATTTTTGCAAATTATTGTCATATTCACAAACCGGAAGACCCAAGACTACGCGGTTAGTTCCTACAAGTTACGTTGGTCCCGTGCGAGGTGTTCGTGCCTCCTACTGGTTCGTTTGGGGGCTGGTTTTGGTGTTCACCCTTTAACGGCTTGTTTTTAAGTCTAAGTGTTGATTTTTGAAAATTATCATCATATTCTCAAACCGGGAGACCCGGGACTACGCGGTAAGTTCCTGCAAGTTACATTTGTCCTATACGAGGTGTCCGTCTCTCTTACGGGGTCGTTTGGGGGTTAGTTTGGGTTTTCACCCTTTAATGGCTTATTTTTATGTTTAAGTGTTGATTTTTGCAAATTATCGTCATATTCACAAACCCGGAGACCCGGGATTATGCGGTCAATTCCTACAAGTTATATTGATTCCGTGCGAGGTGTTCGTGCCTCTTACGGGATCGTTTAGGGGCTGGTTTGGGTTTT
The DNA here is from genome assembly GCA_949130495.1 of Sambucus nigra. Taxonomy (NCBI): domain Eukaryota; kingdom Viridiplantae; phylum Streptophyta; class Magnoliopsida; order Dipsacales; family Adoxaceae; genus Sambucus; species Sambucus nigra. The sequence continues at coordinate 595,538,485 of OX422208.1, forward strand.
CACCCTTTAACGGCTTGTTTTTAAGTCTAAGTGTTGATTTTTGAAAATTATCGTCATATTCAAAAATCGAAATACCCGAGACTATGAAGTCAGTTCCTATAAGTTACATTGGTCCCGTGCGAGGTGTTCGTGCCTCCTACAGGGTCGTTTGGGAGCTGGTTGGGGTTTTCGCCCTTTAACGGCTTGTTTTTAAGCCTAAGTGTTGATTTTTGCAAATTATCATCATATTCTCAAATCGGGAGACCCGAGACTACGCGATCAATTCCTACAAGTTACATTGGTCCCGTGCGAGGTGTTCGTGTCTCCTACGGGGTCGTTTGGGGGCTGGTTTGGTTTTCACCCTTTAACGTCTTGTTTTTAAGTCTAAGTGTTGATTTTTGCAAATTATCGTCATATTCTCAATCCAAGAGACCCGTGACTACGCTGTCAGTTTGTACAAGTTACATTGGTCCCGTGCGAAGTGTTCGTGCCCTACTTGTTAATAGGTAATCCAGCCTGAAACTATGAAAGTTGTAGATAAACCAAACAATCCTAGTCACTAGATAATTTATCTTTTGTACATGTTTATTTCTTAGTGAGTGGGGGGTAAAAAAATGCCAATTCTATCTTGATCCAAAAGGTATGACATGTTATCCAGGGTTAAAATTATATATATGGTCGAATACATTAACAACAATGGCATCAAATATATTATGTCCTTGGCATTGTCTAAAGAAAAGTCTCAATCCTATGTAGTATAAAAATGTGGATAGATATATAAGTCCGCAACAATTGTACAAATATATATATATAGGTTGTGTTTTACATGTGCACAGAACTTCTAGAAAAATATATAATTTAATGGCTACCCAGTTAAAGAAAAGTTCACCTTTAGTACTGATAAGTAAGAATAAGAAAACCTTGTATACTTGCCAACCATCTCGATTCTTGCCTACAAATAAATGGCAAAATCGGGAGAGTTTATCCTTCACATTTTCATCATGTTCCTGAAATACGCATTGAAATTTTAGAGCTCAATCAACAAAGGCAAAACATATATACATCAACTCACACACAGATATACATGATGCATGCATACATATATGTACAAACGATCACAAATAAAAAGTCAAAAGTCGCAAATTAAAAGTTAAATCCCAATTAGTTTTGGGGGGTCAATTCCCAAATGATCAAAATTTTGGGGTTTAAAAAGTCAAATGACCCTATAATTTTCTACACGGATTCAATTGATTGGGCAGAAGCCTACAGTGCCCACCGCCGAAATTAGATCAACGTGATTGATTCAGGCTATGATAAAGAAGGAAGAATTAGGTCAAAACAGAGATAAAAAGCCCAAAATAATAAAGTAGGAAGTTGAAGATAGATTTATGAAGTTAAATGTTATTAATTATGTGCACAAAAGAGAGAAATAACCTTGATCATCGAAAGCTACTTTGCTACTGATAGAAGCGTCGGGATAGCCTTTGATCGTCGATTCGTTTACTCCTACCATTATCTGAGTTCGTTCTGATTCAACAGCTCTACCTGGCTCCATCCTTTTCTATTTTTTATTATCTGTTGAAGACTAGTTAATTGGAAATTTCCACCTACAGGTAAACTTAAAATAAACATAAATGGCAGTTGTGATACAAACTCCAGGTGTGGAGGTTTGGGAGGGATGATTTGGAATGATCAAGGCATTTGGGTGTCCAGTTTTACAATAAAGATCACAGAAAAAATTACTAGCTTGGAAGCTGAATTGGATGGAATTTACCACAGCCTTAAATTATGCATTGAAAGGGACCGGGAAGCTGCCATCATCGAATCAGATTCGTTTTGCGATGTTCAAATGATTAACAACCCAACGGCAAGAACGAAAACTACCCATATAGTGTGATAATTAAGTATTGCATTAAAATGAAATGTCAGACTAAAGCTTCGGTGGAGCACATATTACGGGAGGGAAACCACTGCGCCAACAAAATGCCCCTAATTGGGACTGGGGAAGATGTTAATTTCAAATTTAAGAACAATTTGGATGAAAATTTGAAAGGAGTGTCTGTTCCAGATAGAGTTAACTTTCTGTTTTATTTCCTCTGGATGAATCTTCATCGCAAACCTTAAGAACTAAATTGGTTCAGCACATCCTTTCACCCTCAAAATTTGTACTATAAAATATGTAGGATAAGTCCAAATATAAATTAAAGTCAATTAACATAAGAGAAAAAACATATTGTATAACTTATTTACCTTCAACATACCTATGCAGCAATGGCATAAGAGGCGTCCCCGTCTGCGTTAGATGAGTTCCCCTGCTTTTATTTCACCAGTTACTACCCATACCCAATACAACAAATAAAATCATACTTGAGAAAACTCAAAACTTATACCACGTCAAATCCAAATGATTACCAGATATCAAATGCTTCAATTTAACAAATACATGCATATATTTTCCAACTATAACATGTTAAACTAAGCTCATCGTTGGGGGAATAATGATTTAGTACCTGAAGTTCACCCAAAATAAAGTTTTGTTTATTGAGGGTATCGTAAATTTAATCACATACTTTAAATTGAACCTCCTACACAAATTTCACAACTTATAGTGATAAACTAAAAGAATCTAATAATCCATCTCAGCAACATTTCAACAATAAATGAAATAAATGAATTTCACAACTTAAGCAACAATTGTGTTCTCGTGCCACCCCTTTAGTGAGTATGTTGGTGACTGTGAAATACAATGTGCTATCAAACAAAATACATGTATATGGCGTAATTGTGTTTTCAAACACGAAAATGGTACTCAAATGATGCGCGGAACATAAATGAATGGAAATAATAAAATTTAGAGTGTTGTCTATTACTTACCAATAGAGGTCAGAGTTGGCATAAATTTTTGCAAAGTCAACATCAAGTTGGGCCTCAAATGCAGTAATGGAAGCCTCAAGCCAAAATTGAGGCTTGAACGGGAATGAAAGAAAGTTTTTATAATGTTATTTCTTAGGGTATTTTATATTTTACCAAGTGTACTCAATTTTCGCACACTTTAAAACGGTGCCAAATTTTGGCACTGTTTTAAAGTGTGCCAGATTGTCATTAAACCGTGCTAAAATTTGGCACAGTTTTAAACTGTGCCAGATTTTTAATATCGGGGTGTGCTAAATTGCTGATTTTGGTGTAGTGTAAGTGATGGTAGGAATGAAAAGTTGACAAATCCAATATGACCATATGTTAGGCTCTTGACTGTTGTTAGGAGCATAAAACTCAGATTTGTTAGTCTCTTGACTCCATAGTGGATCATAAAACTCAGAGGTGTTAGGCTCTTGACTACTGAGAGGAATATAAAACTCAGAATCAAAAAGTGGATAGGCAGCTTGGAAGAAAGCATGTGAGCATAGATAAGCTTCCTAACTATAAGCTACTATGAAATAGTCATGAAATTCCAACGATATCAGTTATATAACCGGGATATCAGTTATACATAAGTTATATAAATATTGACAACAGTTATAAATCTTTGAATTAAAGAACATAACAGTTATAGAACTTCTGATATCAGTTATACATCATTTAAGTACTTCTGAAATTCCCAGAGATATCAGTTATATAACTACTATTTTCATTAATGATTCTATATGACAAGTTCCAATCTACATATGTATATACTCTTAATGAAAATCACTCCAGCATGCAGAAATAACTCAAAATTGCAAAATTAAAGTAATAATTCCATTTTCAATAAGAAATTACTTACATTAAGTCTGTCAAACGCTCTTGTCTTATCAGCTTCAGTAAGGTCCTTCCATTTGGTTGGGACTGGAATTAGGTTACGAATGATAATCCCGAGTTCATTTGATAATTTAGTAGACTGGTCTTTGTCAAGTGGCCTATTTTTCTCCTTCGATATCTCAATATTCACCTTTTTCCCAGTAGCTTTGATAATCTTCTGAAGCCCCTTGCCACATATAGGTCCACGAACTTTTTTTGTTATGGTATAATCTGTATTCGAAACTTTAAAGACAAATAAACAATATTAGCAACAAATGAATAATAGTGAGAAACATTTCAAAATTAGTTTTTGTACCTACATGGCTTGTGGAGGTTTCGGGACTACTATGTTGTGTTGATGGCGAGATATTTGCAGATTATACATCCATTATGTGTTCAGTCCTGGGTGCCATGGGAGATATGGGAGTCGTGGGCGTCATGGGAGCTATGGGATCCGTGGGTGCCATGGGTGCTATAAGTGCCATGGGTGTCATAGAAGTCGGGGGCACCGTGAGATCCGTGGGTGCCGAGGGAGCCTCCTTCATGATATTTGACCGAAGACGTCTTCCTGGTTCCATACTAAAGAAGAACATCAAAACACAAAAAAAAATGCATATAATAATGAATAATAAGAAAGAATAACAGGTATCATTATAAAATATTGTAATTTCTACACCACTTTACTAAAATAAAATAAAACTATAAATAGACATAAATACACAATTTCACAAAATTTTCAAATATACTATGACATACCAACTCATTGATCGACATTCAAATATTCCATTAGCAGTAAATTCATTATAGTTGTACACCAAACATGTTTTATTTGACAAGGGTAGCACATTGTCTATTCATTAGAGTTGATCCAATATAAAGAGGAACAATAATCACATGTTTCATAGAAATCAATGAAAATTACAATGGTCAAATAGTGGCAATCTATATCACTATCATCATCCTCAACCAGCAGTACACTCCATTACATAGTTTCCATTAACAAAGTTAATCTATATCACTATCATCATCCTCAACCATTACGAGTTCTTTCGCATTTTCAAAATATTCATCAAGTGTTTCGTCTTCATCATCGACGTCATCAAGGGAAACAATGTCTTCGTCCGATAGTACTCCTTTGTCTATATCTACAATTCCAACATCAATAGTGTCCGCCTCTACATCGTTTATCTGTAACTAACCAACATCAACTTCTATAATCTCAAAAGCCCCTGATGAAGCATTTTCTTGATACACAAAATCATTTGTTTCTGATACATCTGTGTCCATTTCTTCCACCCCAAGATCATATAAGTGTCTATATTGGAATTCCTGAAAAACTTGCTAATTTTTTTCCCAAATTTGTGTCATTAAGGTAAAACACTTGTTTTGATTGAATGGCTAGCACATAAAGATCACTCTTGTACTACCTACCATTAACATTGATGCTTGTAAAGTGATCATCAGTTTGTATTCCTGTTTTTTTTATCAGCTTCAAACCAGTCACACTCAAAAAGGAGGACTTGATCTTCTTTGATATACTCTAACTCAATAATATCGTTCAATACACCATAAACGCTAATCTCTTCATCATTATGATATCCTTCAACAACTAAACCGTTGTTTTCACTTCTCCTGCGATTATCACGGTCTTTAATGTGAAATCTAACTCCATTTACTATGCAACTTTTGTACTTATTTTCTCGAATGTCAGGACCACATGCTAATGCATATAATTGCTCAATGCATTCTGGAGACTTCTGGTAGTACAACTTTTTCATCTATTAAAGAAAAAATTTGAATGATATAAGTTAGACCAATTATATTACTTAAAAAATAATTAAATTTATACATCAGTATTATGTTATGATAACTTTACTTAAACTTACGCGTTCTTCAAACCAGCTAGGGAAATTCCTTCGACTTCTCTCTTCTAAATTCAAAGGGCTTTCTTTATTCAGCTCCTCCATATGCTCATTAACAATGGTAATCTTATAACAATAAGTTTCGTAGTAGTTGAAAAATTAATACTTATGAAGATTACTTCCTAGTTATTAACTTACTCTATATATGGAGCCACTTTCTCACAATTACTCAACGTATACCACCGCATCATTTTCATCTCAAACACTATGAGAAAGTAAAAAGTACATGCCCCAAAAGGGCGTACCTTTTGAGAGAATACATTTGATGCCTCCTCTTGCTCGTCCCCGTCGTAATTTCTTTTCGAGCGGTTGAGTTTAGTTTCAATCCTGTCAAAGTACATTGAGCAAAATGTCAAACATTCATTAACGATGTAAGCTTCTGCTATAGAACCTTTCAATCGAGCTTTATTACGCACGTAACCCTTTAATGTGCCCAAGTACCTATTATCATTTACAATGATATAAATTACCTCATGTTAAATCTATAAACTATACATAAAAAATAAGTATTTTGACTTAAACCCACACTTTTAATGTCAAGTTTGACTTAAAAATTGGAGGCTATGTCGAAATAGACCTAAAAATATGAGAATGAGTATATTGACATACCTTTCAATAGGATACATCCACCTATATTGCACCGGTCCTCCGAGCATAGCCTCTCGCGGAAAATGAATAGCTAAGTGGCACATCATATCAAAAAAAGTTGATGGATAAATAAATTCTAGTTTGCACAAAATCACGACAATGTCTTTATCCAACCTCTTCAGTTCTTCTACATCCAGTGCTTTACAACACAAATCTTTGAAAAAATTCCCGAACTCAATAATTTCACTGTATATTTCCTTGCACAAATATCCACGAGTCCCAACGGGCAATAATAATTGTAATAAAACATGACAATCAGGGATTTTCAACCCCGATACCTTACCATCACCAACATTCACACACCGTGAGATATTTAAAGCATATGCATCTAGAAACATCACTGATTTCAAGAACTCACAAAAACCTTGTTTCTCTAACTTACAAAGTGTATAACATGCAGGCGGCATTATATATGTATCCCCATTCCGCTTCAAATGTAATTCCTTCCTTATCTTTATATCCTCCAAATCTTGCCTCTCCTTATACGTGTCTTCTGTTTTTCCCTCAGTATTTAATAAAGTTCCCAACACACTCTCATAGATATTTTTTTAATATGCATGACATCAAAATTATGTCAAAGTTTTAATGTTTTCCAATATGGTAATTCAAAACAATGCTTTTTCTTATCTAGTTGAGCACTTCAGGTGTACGTTTCCTCTTTTTATTACCCGAATGTTTCCCCGGTATATAATCATTAACATGATTCAATTTTCTCAACAAGTCATCCCTATTTAAGTCCATGGGCTTTAACCGAAGCTCTTTCTTACCATCAAATTTTCTACTCTTCCTCCATATATGGTTGGGATCCAGATATCGGTGATGGTCCATATAACATATTTTACTCCTTATTCTTTTCGAAGAAGTATCTTTGTTACACATAGGACAAGCCATATAACCCTTAGTCCTCCAACCAGACAAATTACCATATGCCGAAAAGTCATTTATAGTCGACAAAACTTCCGCCTGCATTTGAAAATTTATTTTGGTGGATGCATCATACGTTTCTACACCAACTTCCCATAACTCATTCAACTCATCAATTAATGGTCATAAATACATATCCATATCCTAACCTGGTGCAAGAGGTCTTAGAATAAGTAATGACATCATAAAAAATGACGATTTTATACATAACCAATGCGAAAAGTTATATACTCTCAGTATTACTGGCCACATACTATATGAGTTGTGCATATTACCAAAGGAGTTAAAACCATCACTTGCTAGGCTAAGCCTTACATTGCGAGGGTCTAGAGAAAACCACTCGTGCTCAGCATCAAAATCCTTCCATGCACTAGAATCTTCATGATGTCTCAATACATTATCTTTGACACATTTTTCTTTATGCCACTTCATATCATTAGCCATTTTTCTTGACATAAACAATCTTTGGAGTTTTGTCTTTGGTGGAAAGTAACGATGTATTTTGTGAGGAATGCGTTTACCCCCATCATTATTAACCTTCCATCTCGACTTTCCACATATTGGACACTCATGTTTATTTTCAAGCTCCTTCTAAAATAAACAATAATCATTTTTGCATGCATGAATCGATACGTATCCTAATCCCAAGCCACGCAACATGCTCCTTGACTCATAATCTGACTTTGGAAGCGTCTCACCATCGAGAAAAGCTTCCTTCAATAGTTTAAGCAACATCTTGAGTGATTTATTACTCCAATGATTGATCACTTTCAAGTGGAGCAACTTCACGAGGAAAGACAGTGCAAAGAATTTTTTGCAACTAGGATATAATTCACCATATGCATCTTTCAATAATTTGTTAAAATTTGTCTTATCCCCGACACCAACTTGTCTAGGAGTATTACTACTTTCAAATGCTTCAGCTGGAACAGCATCAAAGAAATACCCTTTCTGTATGTCTTCCAACACTTCATGCATCTCGTCCCCTTCTTCATTTTCATTATCAATCCAATCATCGACATCATTATTATCATCATTAGCATTATTATGAACTATATTATTAGAACATTCCCCGTGATATGTCCATTGTGTGTAGGTGGTACAAATACCTTCTAAGAAAATATGATCTTCAACTTCATTAATATTTCTGAGATCGATGTTAAGACAATTGCAACATGGTCACCTAATGTAACTGTTGGGTCCCATATGATCCTTTGCAAATGGAATGAATGATCTAACACCCAATACATACTTTTCACAAAATCTATTTGTTTCTTGCATCCAACTCTTATCCATCTAGTTCACATGAAAAATCAAACACATTAAAATATTAGTTTATTATTTCATATAATATTTTTCTGGTCTAAGATTCCAGAGCATAAGACAGAATATGTTTATTCATAACCACTAATCAATATACATAAAACTAGAGGATATAGGGCAACCCTCAAGTCAAAACACAACATATCTAATTATTTTCCCACTACATAAACCTAAGTCCCCCAATCAATGAAAAAGTAACACACAACATTAACAATAAAACGGGTGTTTTCGCCAATCTTATTAATTTTTTTCTACATATATATACTACCTATTGGCCAGGCGCGCTACATATACGGTGCGTAGCAAGTTAAGTAGAAAAAACTAGTTAAAACAAGTGGGATCTAGTAATATACTAAACAAAGTCGTAGTACATGCCTTGAAATTATAATCCACAATTCGAAGGGTACAAGTCATTGGAACAAATATATTACATATTATTGTTACAAAATAGGTCTTAATAATGGTTTAGTACTAGAAAAAATAAATTTGTGATTCCATTTTGATGAGTGTTAATCAAACACCCAATTTTCACTAGTTAGAACTTTAAAAAAAATAAGAATCGTATTATATATTTATATTTTATTAAGGCTTCAATAGATAACTCTTCACTAATTAATATACTGGAGATAAAAATTATGTTTTTTGAGTAATCTAATTAACTATCACCCTAAATAGGACCACAAACTCGATTTCTTTTAAACCTATTTACCCATCCTATTAAAACTTTTTTAATGTAAAATGCAAGACATGGCAGAGCGCCAATGTTGGTAGATTTAAAGGAGCATGGAAAAAGAAACTTTGAATATACGAATTTTGAGAACAATGTCAAAATTCATGTCTATGTCTAAAACTATAAAAGTACATAGGTATGCACCAATAAATTTAACATAAACAAGGATCCTACTATTAAACAGGATAGAAATCTGAATGAGGTAGGGGTTATCACAAAAAATCAACAAACACAACAAGAATAAATTAATACACGCGAACAAGAAAAAATCAACACACACCAACAAGATTAAATCCCCAAAATTTTATTTCAAAATTAAATCCCTAAAAATTTATTTTAAGATTTAACAAGATTAAATCCATATAATTATGTCAAACAAGATTTGTTTCGAGATTAAATGTGTCAAAACAACCCAAAACCCACTTAAAAAATGATTATATCTTTCAAACTCTTATAGATTGTACACTAATGTGTTACAAAACAAGATTACAGAGAGAATGTGTTACAAAAGAAATCTGAGAGAGAGACTAAGGGTTACAAAACAAGATTTCTTACAAAATAAGACTAAGGGTATTATAAATATTACAAAACAAGACTACGGTTAATAGATTGTAGACGGGTCTGTAGATGAGTATGAATACACTAAGAGAGAGAGAGAGAGAGAGAGAGAGAGAGAGAGAGAGAGAGAGAGTAACTGATTGAGAGACTCCCAAACATTTTGGACGAAAGGTTTGTTGACGGATCTGTAAGTCATTTGCAGGGGGTGAGATGGAGATCGTTTTGGACTCCCAAACGTTTTGGAGGGGCTGAGATAGAGATCATTTGGTTTTGGAGGGATATTAAAAAAATATTACCTTTGACCACAAAAGAAATGGTTGTCCAAAAACTTACATATTAGGCCACGAAAGTAATTTCGTTGAAAAAATAATATATTAACTACTATAAAATATTTCGTTGCCAATAATAAAAATTTTGTTGCTAAATATTTCTCATTTAGACCTAAGTGCGGGAAGACGTGGGCGCCAATTTTTGGGGACCTATTGTTGATGAAATTTTAATTTCGTTGCCAAATCTAACATTTTTTGCCACGAAATAAATATCGTAGCAGATGTTGATTTTTAGCCACGACTTTTTTTTGTAGGTAAGAAAATCGCAGTTAAATGTAAGTTTTGTTGTAGTGACTGATAAAGACAAAGGTTGATCGGTGGATACCGAGGGTGGACCGTCACCTGTGGACTTCCCTGGGGCTGACTAGTTTTCTTTAGATAAGTTTTAAGTAAGTTGTCTTGAAAAACTGTCAAAAGTGCTGAAATAGGTTTTTTCCTTTTTAGGAATTTTTCCTTATATTTGTTTGCTCTTGCATGCGTAGTTAATTTTCTATGTTTCGAACAATCATCTTATGCTAACCTAAATTAATCAGATTAAAATTGGTAATAATTTGGATTTATATTCGTTCAACATTATATTATATAAATTATTCCATTAAGATCGCAAGCGCATTCGGTCACACAAAAATACTGTGTGATCTTTTTAGAAAAAATTATTTTTTCTTTGATATCAATTTTGTTTTAAATTGTTGATCTTTGAAAAGACAGATTTTAATAGAGAATTCATATAATTGAGTGCCCATCTTTGATGGTACCAACTATGAATATTGGAAAGCTAACACGAGGTCTGCTTTAAAGGCCATAGATGAATAAGTCTGGTTAGTTTGTGAAAGAAGGTGGAGTCCTCCCACTGTCATTGTTGATAATGTTGTTGACCCTAAACCTATTTCTTCATAGACCGATGAGGAATTTAAAATGAGTAATTTTAACTCTCATGGACTTAGATTTATTTCTGGAGTCGTCACCTCTAACGAATTTCGTTGCATCATGATGTGTACCATGTCTAAGGAAGCTTGGGATACTTTCCATCTCACTCACGAGGGTACCAATGTTGTTAATGCATCTAAGATTCAAAATTTGATAACCTAGTTTGAGACCATAACCATGCTAGAGTCCGAGTCCTTTGATAATTTTTATGCGCCTTTGTCCAACGTAGTTAATTCTAATTTTAATTTGGGTGAGAAGATTCCCGAGACGCGAGTTGTGAAGAAAATTTTGAGGTCTCTCCCTGCCCGCTTTATTTCTAAGGTCACCATACTTAATTCATTAGGGATCCTAGACACTCTTAGTTTAGAAGAACATATAGGAAATCTTCAAGCATATGAGATAGATATGTTCCCTAAAACTATTAAACCCAAGGAATTATGGATTGCTTTAAAGGCTCAAACTAAGAAAAAAAAGAAAAAAAAAAGTTTGTGAGTCTGAATCTGATGCTAATTTTGATTTTGATGACTTGGCCCTTTTTGCAAAAAAATTTAAAAAGTTTCTCAAATTAACCAAAGAAAATTCTTCCAAAGAAAAGATTTTTAAGAAAAATAAAAATATAAATAAGGTCACGAGTGGGGAGAGAAAAAAGAAGAGATTAAGAGTTATGAATATGAGGGTAAAGGGCACAAGGCACGTGAGTGTCCCACTAGGTTTAAGAGATATGGAAAAAGGTTGCAAATAAAGCCACTCTTAGCGATAATGATGTCGAGTCGATTGATTCAGGGGGATAATCACCACATGAACCGTGTGTTGCGTTCATGGATAATCATATTAGCACTTCTAGCTTGTCCCACGCCAATGATGACATATCTAAACGTCAGAGCTTCGATGATGTTTCAATTCATTTTGGAGATAGTGAGGATGATATTTTTAGTGAGGGAGAAGGTGGTCTCCAAAAGGCGTTCAATGATCTTTACAACGATACCTTGGATACTAAAAGCTAAATAAGGATTTCTCTCTTAGGGTTTTAGATGTGGAGAAGGAAGTGAAAGTTTTGAGAGAGTGTGAGGCATCGGTGAGTCAACTCGAGAAGCTGAAGGTTTCTTTATGTGAGTCGTTGATCGTTTTATGCCGAAAAGAGACCGTTATGACCAATACTGTGGCTAATCTTATAGGAGATCTTCAATATTTATTGAAGACTTGTGAGAAATTCGAAACCAATGTATCTCAACTCAAGATCCATCACGAACGTGCTCGGAAGGTCAAGGTTACTTTAGAGGACACATCTAAGAAGGTAGAAAAGATGCTCCTCAATCCCTGTTTAGGTAACTTCGAGAGGCAAGAAATAGGTTATGACAGTGCATCCATTTCCCATGCCACACCCGAGCTGGTTCTTGAGTTTTTGTTAGATCTTTATGCCCCTCGACCTAACCCACCTAGGAGAACTCGTCCTAGACGTTTTGAGGAAGGTGGATATAAGCTCGTATATATTTGTTCCCATTGCAAACAAATAGGTCACTTTATAGTGTATTGTTTTAAGGTAGGGAGAGTATCTTATAGGTATGTTCCCCCCGATTTGCTCGCACACGAGTTCCCGCACACACCCTCACATATGTTACTCCGCAACCTCCTGAACATGACTTGACAGATTTTGAGAATTTTTGAGATCAAGTAGAGTATTTAGTAAAGACTTCACAAAATTTAATGAAGGTTTTTCATAGGATGTCATCTCCTTTATAGAGGTTGCGACTTTTTACTAGAATAGAGTGTTTTTCATGCTCATATCATATATCCTTATTGATATTGTGTACTACCATACTAGTTATATTTTTATTTTGATATATTTTTTGAAAAATCCAAAAATAGTTTTGTTTTTCTGAAATTTTTTTGAAAAAATCAAAAATATTTTCATTTTTTTTAAAGAAAATGAAAAAGGCAAAAAGATTTTATTTTGATAAATTTTTTGAAAAATTCAAGAAGAGTTTTGTATTTTTTTTACCATCCTATGTGGATGAACATTAAAGATGTATGAGTCACCCATTCACTCCATATATACATGACTATTTTGTAGTATTTTGAGACGTGACATCATTTTATTTATGTGCTTTATAATGTGTGAAGTCATTAAGATGTGATTTGATGATAACTTACTACATGTTTGACTCCTTGTCTTCTTTAATGCACATGAACACGAGTTTATTTGAGTATTGTACTTACTTGTCACATGTCGATCATAGTTTTTTTATCTTAATTTTGCTTTTAAGAAGAACCGAATGTGAAAATGAGATAATAAAAAGTTGTGCATTTAAGAACCATTGCCTGGATTTAAAAAATTATTTTTTGAGGAAAATTATTATATAATAAGCAATGGAATCAGGTTGTGAAAGACAAAGTCTTTCCTTGAAAATCCACCATTTGCAAAGAAAATAACCTAAAACTATTAAAGGCACATAAAAACATAAGTGTCAGGCCAACTGCTCGTTATATGTTATATGTGAGATTAAAGGCACAAATGAGCATTAATTTCTTCAAAATAATTGAGAGTATAATTGTTATGTGTGAGATTTTAAGGGATTTAAGTCGAAGATCAATGGGTTTGCACTAACTATAAAAAATCTCAAAAAATATTACATAGTTTTAGGCGTCATTGTTGTGAATATCACTTACGGTCTTGATTTATTGATTAGGTTAAGTCAATTTCATATAAGTTCACCATTTTTTACCAAAGGTAGACTTTTAGATCTTTTCTTAGTGGTGTCTCAATCCTTCATGTGTTATGTTTATCCATGTTGATTAACCTATAGAATATGTTTACACCCCTACATTCTATTTTCATGATTCGGGTATTTTGTGTTTCTCCATGGTGTGTTGTATTTGTAAAATTTTATAATTAAAATTTAAAAATTCAAAAATAGTTGGTTATGCCTTTGAGTTTATCATTATGTGCTCCTATTTGATATATCTTGGTGATGATATTCTATCTTCTATGATTCTCTCCCTTTTAATACTTTAATTTCTACTCCTTGTCTATTTATGACAAAATAAAAGGGAGAAAAAATTATGGAGAGATTACATGAGTTTGTTTTATGGAGGAGAAATTCTTATAGGTTTTATTTTATATTTCAAACTCTATGCATCACAGGTATTGTTCTTGTTTCATGTGTGTAGGTTTCCATGGGAACTGATTAGAAGATTAGAAGATCAAGGGACAATCAAGAAAAGAAGAACAACAAGAAGTGGATATTTGAAGACATTATTTCCTTGTACCAATCCATTTTCTAGGGTTTGGGTGGGTATTAGGATAATTTTATATCTTAGGGGATTTTGGATGTAATTTGGATTTCGGTTTTTATTTTTGTTTCGGAATAACCAAAGGCGGAGATTTGTAAGAAAAATTTTTATTTCATTGCTTATAGCTCAGGCTTACATTTAGTTTAGTGTATCACAGTACACTTTGACTCGAGCCGTCACGAAGAACCGATTCTCCAACATCTCCAAGTTCAATGGTTCTCCACTTTATGAAGGTATAAAGCTTTTAGGAACGTAAATTTATTCATTGAATTTATTTTGCGATGTTTTATTTTAATTAAAACTAAAAATGGTTTTTTAATTTTAAAAACGAAGCATTTTTTATGTTTAAAAAATTTTCAAAGCTCGTTGACCTCATTCAAACGAGATGTCAAAATTGTTCGAAACATCGATTGATCTCTACATCTAACAAGGGAGTATTATTTTGCATCGTTTGAAGCTCGTTCGAAGCTTGTTCAAACAAGATAGCTCTGTCATTCGAACGAACTTGCTTTCCTTCTAATGAGATGATATTCTCTTTCGAACGAGCCTTATTTTTGTTTGAACGAGTGATGCCACCTCGAAATTTATGTTCGCCTTATAAATACATTTTTTATGTTTATTTTTTCTAAGACTTTTTTCAGAACGACTTCTGCATACCTGTTGCAAGTTTCCACACTTATATGTTTAGAAAACATTTTTGATTCACAAAACTCGTCCCCAAATAGATTTTCGTGAGTCATTTTAAAACCTATATAGTTGCATATCCTTGTATACACTATTCTTGTGGAGAGATCATCTCTACTGCTAACCTTATGATACTCGAGAGGGTAACTACTGAAGACAAAGGTTGATCGGTGGATACCGAGAGTAGACTGCCATATGTGGACTGCTCTGAAGCTAAGTAGTTTTTTTAAGATAAATTTTGTAAGTAAGTTGTCTTGTAATACTGTCTAAAGTGCTGAAATAGGTCCTACCCTTTTTTGGGGATTTTTCCTCATATATTTTTGGTCTTGCATGAGTAGTTAATATTTTGTGTTTGGAACAATCATCACATGCAAACCTAAATTAATTAGATTAAAATTTAGTAATAATTTGAATTTTTGTTTGGTGGATATTTAATTGTACAAATTATTCCATTGACATCATAAGCACACTCTCATTCCTCATCTAGAACCATTTTGATAAGATTCACTTTATCTATTACTTATAGATTTGTATTTTTAGATCCTTTTTGGCATTTCTTTATAGATTTAAGGAATGCTTTACTATTTGACTCAATTTGGAGTTGTACTTAATTTCCAATATGACACTCTAGCTTATTTTAGTAATGATTCAAGTTTTATTAGTTGAATCCCATGGATATGGCTACTTTGAATGTTAATACTCTAGTTTTGGTATAGGGATTTTACTTGAGTGTATAACATTCTTGGCATGCTGCACCAAGAGTATAAACTCACTCCAATTTAAGGTTCCATCTATTGGGTTTATTTGTTTCCCAAACCTAATTCGTTGTTGTGATTGATTACTTTGGTCAGTTATAATACACGGAATTACTGGCTTTACTAAGCGATGTCATTTTGGTAGTGGATCATCTTCACCGACACCTCCCTTTGCTCCATAATTCATGAACCAAGATCATTATGAGAGGTTTGAGAATTTCAAGTAGCGTTATGTCCACTTCGAAGGTTATATTTATTGGCTATCTCTTCATGACAATCATGCCACATCCGCGGAGGTTTTTGAACAACGATCTTAACTTAGGATTGGAGCATGGCCGACCCTGGCCATGTGCCAAATGGGCAATGGCACAGGGCCCATTTTAAAGTATGCACCTATATATGTGTATTTTAAGGGTTCAAAAATATTTTATGTATATTAAAAATATCAATTTTGTAAATAAGTTTAATATTTTAGGGGCCCATTTTTTTAACTTCCCCAAAGCAATTTGTACAAGAATGATTCAACTACCTAAAAATCCCACCCAACTAAAATGGGCCCCTAATTTTTTAGGGACCCAATTTAGATATTTAATATCTTTTACAATATTTTTTAAAAGGGCCCTAAATTGATTTTCGCACGGGGCACTCCCAATCTTATGACCGGCAACAAGGTGAAGACAAAGAGGAAGTGTACCCGGATTTAGTCTAAGAGCTCTACACTACTGCACATTTTTTTTACTACAGAGATGGGTTTTATGCATGTTATTTCTGTCACGGTCACTCCTGCCTTATTTAATGAGATGTTTATCTTTCCTATCATTCCCAATGTTGGTTACCTATATGATACCGCTGCTGAGCCAAGTGATAGTGTTGTTGTTCAGGAAATCATAGGTGGAAATGTCACTATACTGCCTAAAAAATATTTGGAACAAGAGAACCTAATCGACTTTTATTACTTTTTTCACATGATTCTCTCTACTTACATCATGTAAAACTTCCATTGTTACTCCATTCATTCTTTTAATTTCAAATTATTGTATGCTATTGGAACTTGTGTGAATTTGGATTTGGGTATGTTGACGTATAAGTTGATGGTTAATGGTCTCATGAGAAGAAGCAAGGTTCACCCCTCCCTCTATGGATGTTTAATCAATCTCTTGATCAGTGTTTTTAAAAGCGCGCTATTGCGAACGCAAGAGCGCGCTATTGCATTTTGCGTTGGAAAAAGGCGAGGCAAACAAGGCTGCTAATTGAGATTCTTAGATTGCGTGCACTATGGAGCGCTATTTGGCGCAAAACTGTGCAAATATGCACAATTAGGCGCAAACGTACGGTACAGAGATGCAAGCGGAGATTTTTTTTAAACCCTACGTCTTACCAAAATGACGTCGTTTTGGTAAGAACATAGGTTATAAAAAAAACAGCAAATCCTCCATTTAAAAGCCCGATCAACAGAAAAAAACCTTAAAAAACAGCAACTCATAAAAAAAATATCTTAAAAAAACCCTCCATTTCACTTTGGCATAGCATCTACATTTCTTCTCTCAAAAAATTAGCAACCCTAAAAAAAAAACAACTCCTTTCACTTCGGCATCTACATTTCTTCTCTAAAAAAAACAGCAACTCATCTACATAGGTTTTTGGCACTTCACAACTGATTTCTTCTCAAAAATCAGTTATTTCCCCACGAAAAGCTGCTCTTTGCACCTGTAAGTATAAATTTGATGTTAAACATAACTGATTTACTGTTTTTTAATTTTATTTATAATGTTTGTCAATTTTTTTTTATCTCAAGTGCTTTTTTTATTGTTTTTTAAATTTCAGTTGGTTGTCAAAATAGTGTCTACAAAGAAAGATTTTGGGTGGAAATATGCATATGAAAAGGAAGGGGAAAGTGGAGTTTTTTGTAGGTATTGTCATCATAGGTCAAAAGGTGGTATTACACGTCTAAAATATCATTTGGTCGGCACCCACACCGGTGTTTTGGAGTGCAAACAAGTTCCGGAAGATGTTAAAATATAGTTATTGAAGGATTAAAAACATTTAGTGATAAAAAAGCCAAACAAAGTACATTGCTATTTGAGATTGGTAAGGGTCCCGGGAGTAAACAATCAACAAATGTTGAGAGTGAGGATGATGGTGCAAGTGGTGGAGGTGTTGGTAGTGATAGTAATGCCACTAAGGGTGCAATGGATCAGCCCAAACAAACTACACTTAATTCCGCTCTAAAAAAATACCTAAGAATTGATGCTTGTCGTAAATTTTGTCTTTGGACCTATTCAGCTTCTCTTCCTTTCAATTGTGTGAATGATGTTCACTTTAAACCCGCTATCGATGAAATTGCTAAATATGGCCCCGGATTTAAGGATCCTTCAATGCATGAATTGAGAACATGGATTCTTAAAGAAGAAGTTAATGATATTAATCATATTTTGGAAACCCATAAAAATATGTGGAGAATTCACTGTTGCACAATTATGTAGGATGGGTGGACGGATGGTAAAAGTAGGGCTCTTATAAATTTTCTTGTGAATAGCCCTGCGGGTACTTTCTTTCTAAAGTCGGTTGATGCTTCTAACACAATTAAGAATGGAGAGTTGATATATAATTATATTGCAGATATTGTTGTTGAGGTAGGTGCAGAAAATGTAATTCAAGTTATCACAGATAATGCCAGTAATTGCAAGAATGCGGGAAAGAGGCTTGAAGAGAAGTGGACCCATTTAAGTGAACCCCTTGTGCCGTACATTATATAGATTTGATGTTGGAGGATATAGGGGAGTTGAAGATTTTTAAGGACACAATTGAAAAAGCAAAGCGGGTGATTAAATTTATTTATGGTCATTCGAGGCCTCTTTATTTAATGAGAGAACATACTAAAGGGAAAGAGCTCCTTCATCCGACCATAACAAGGTTTGCCACCGCATTTCTCACACTCCAAAGTCTTTACAAACAAAAAAAAACACTTGAAATTATGTTTGCTTCTCAATTATGGGCTGAGTATTCTCAATCAAAAAAGGAAGAAGGAAAAATAGCGAAGAGATTGGTATTGAATGATCCTGATTTTTAGCCCCACGTGGCATTTTGTGTCCCGCTTGTTAGTGTGTTGAGGGAGGTTGATTCCGAGGAGTGACCGACCATGGGAAATATATATGAATTGATGGATAGGGCAAAAGAAATAATCAAATTCAATTGTGGGTATGTTGAAAGAAAATATATGCCGATTTGGACAAAAATTGATGCTAGGTGGACTCCACAACTCCATCATCCATTACATGCGGCGGGATATTATTTGAATCCCCAATTGCGTTACGAAGAGAGATTTTCTAATTGTGATGAAGTGAAAGATGGACTTTATGCTTGCATGGATAGGATGTTGAACTCTACCAACCGTTTAAAAGCCGATATCCAATTGGACTTTTATGACAATCAACAAGGCAATTTTGGATGCCCAATGGCTATAAAATCAAGAATGCACCGTTCCCCGGGTATTAATTATTTATTTTTTACATATTCAAATAAACTAACATTTTTACATAATTTATTTATTGATTCTCTTTATTTTATACCCCAATAGTGGATACGTTTCGGGAGTAAGACATCGGAGCTTATGAATTTTGTCGTCCGTGTACTAGGTCTTACTTGTAGTGCATCGGTATGCGAACGAAATTGGAGTACTTTTGCTTCGGTATTGATTTTTTACATTTGTTAATTCTATTTCTAACAATTATATATGTTTAATTTAATTTTTTTCCTCCAATATTTAAATTTATTTCCTAATTACTTGTAGATACACACAAAAAAGAGGAATATGCTTGAACACTAGAGGTTGAATGCATAGGTGTATGTCAAATATAATCTTAAGCTAAGCGAGTGAAGTATTAGGAGGAGAGAGACGATTGATCCAATTATTGTTGATGAAATTGAGTCCGATGATGAATGGATCACGGAGAGAGAAGATCCTGTCCTACCTAAAGATACTTCATGGCTTGATGATGATGAGTTGTTCTCGGGAGATCCTATTGTGAGTTTGCCACCCAAAATCGTTGATAGTGCGCTAGAGAGTGAAGTCCCAATTATTAATGTTGATTCTTCTCCGACTTCAAAAAAGCGTAAAGTGGGTGAATGTTCAAGTAAGTATAACAAATTTAATATACACATAATTACTAGTTAGCACCCTAATAATTTGTAATATTGTTTTTACCATACTAGGTGGTGGTAAAGGGAAAGAAGTCGGATTGGATCCCAGTGATGAAGATGAGGAGATTGATATCTTTGCAGGAGTTGCTCCTTGGATCTTTGATAGTGCACGATCTCCAGACATAGACACCCTTGATCAAGATGATGATGATATTATCTTGAACGATGAAGACTATTTTTTATGCTATTTGTGGTTAATTTATCTATGAATGTTGTAGTAGTATGTTTAGAACAATTTTGTACTATTAGTATGTTTGATTTCGAATGTTGTAGTACTTTATGTCTTCAGAACAATATTTGAAGTGATTTGGAGTTACACTTTGAGCTTATTTATTTATTTATATTGTTTTACATGTTTTCAAATTAAAAATTTGGAATGCACGAATTGCTTGCACGATACGCGACGCGATTTCGGAACCAAAGCGCGACACCCTACGCGACCGCAATTAAAAACATTGATCTTGATCTTAGCGAGAAAAGTACACCTATTTTCTAATGAGATGAAGGTACTTGTTGGGAATAAGATTACCTACACTACGTTCCATGCAGGAAAGAAAAAATCAGCAAAAGGACCCACACCATAAGAGGTGGATGAAGTTGAAGAGGCTCTCGTAAATGATCCTGGTTTTTCCGCTCAGTCCAGACAACAAGATGTGCCCCTATAACGTTAGTGGACTTTTCTCCCCGATGATCAGATCATACCGATTTCAGACAGGGTAAAGGTCTTCTAGGAAAAAAATTTGATGTGTTCAACCACATCAAGTTTTTATGTCCAATCACATGATTTCTTAATAAGAGCTCTTTCACTGCATTTAATAGGGAATAAAATAGTTTACACCATTTATATATAAAAAAGAATGACATTTTTATACTATAACATTTTTTCTTTAATAACAGTTTTTATATATAAAAATATGACAAAAATGTTTAAAATATAACAAAAATGTTTAAATGTTTTTAAAACTATTTTTTTTTAAATAAAAAAGTTAAAAAATAATTTTCTATATAAGCTATTAAATATGTTTTAAATATGTACTATTTTTTTAAAAAGTTAAAAAAACGTATTTTGTTAAACTATTTTTCATACATAAACAATTTTTCTATATATAAACAGTTTTTTATAGATAAAAACTATAAAAATATATTTTAAATGTTTCTTTAAACAGTTTTGTTTTTAAATAAAATATTAATATAAACTGTTTTTTATTTATAAAAAGGTTATAAAAAATCCCTTTCTAGATAAGCTGTTAAAAAGACATTAAAATAAACTGTTAATATATAAACTGTTTTTTATTTATAAAAAGGTTAAATAATCCCTTCTATATAAACTGTTAAAAAGGTATTAAATATATACTCTTTTTCAAAAAAAAATTAAAAACATGTTTGTTACACTTTTATTTAAATATAAACAGTTTTTGGTAACTTTTTTTTTAATTCTCTACTAAAAAATAAAGTTGTAAAAATAGAGTTTTTAAAAAGAACAAAAAAAAATTGAATAACTTTTTTTTTAATCTTTCCTGAAAAATAAAGTTGTAAAAAACTATTTTTTTTTTCAATTTTTTTCCTTAAACAAAAAAACAGTTTTTTTTGTTGTAAAAAAACAGTTTTTTGAATGTTTTTATATTTCTAATATATAAAAAATAGTTTTTTAATGTTTTTTCGCCATTCGAAAAACTGTTTTTGTACAACAAAAAAAATTGCAAAAAAAAAACTGTTTATATATACAAACTTTTTAACAAAACACATTTTTTAACGTTTTAAAAAAATAGCACATATTTAAAACATTAAAAAATGTGTTTATATATTCACTTGTTAAAAATGTTAATATATAAACATTTTAAATATGTGCTATTTTAATGTTAATATATAAACATTTTTAATTTTTTAAATATGTGCTATTTTTTAAAACGTTAAAAAGTGTGTTTTGTTAAACAGTTTTTATATATAAATAGTTTTTTCTTTTTGCATTTTTTTGTTGTACAAAAATAGTTTTTTGAATGGTGAAAAAACATTTAAAAAAATTGTTTTTTGTATATTAGAAATATATATTAACATTTTGTTTTTAAAAAAACCAGTTTAAAGAAACATTTAAAATATATTGTTACAGTTTTTATCTATAAAAATTGTTTATATATAAAAAAAAAACTGTTTATATATGAAAAACAGTTTAACAAAACACATTTTTTAACTTTTTAAAAAAATAGTACATATTTAAAACATTTTTAATAGTTTATATAGAAAATTATTTTTTTACTTTTTTATTTAAAAAAAAACTTTTAAAAACATTTAAACATTTTTGTAGTATTTTTACATATAAAAACTCTTATTAAAGAAAAAATGTTATAATATAAAAATGTCATTCTTTTTTTATATGTAAATAGTGTTAACTATTTTATTCCCTATTAAATGAAGTGAGGGAACATCACTTAAAAATGAGATAATGAACCCTTAAATGAAGTGAGAGAACACTTCTTAAAAAACCATGTGATTGGACGACATCAAAACTTGATGTCGTTGAACACATCAAAAAAAAATTTGGTCTTCTACGACCTGACATCGCTGCTTCTCGCCTCTACACAACACAATAGTTTGCGTATTTCCATAAGACCCAAGATGCATTTCATTCTACGGTTTTCACACAAATGGATACTATGCAGAGAGATGTCGTGAACCTTGGAAGTGAGATTCGTTTTCTTTGTAGCTTTTATGAGGGGTCTGATGACAACGACGACGATGATGATGATGATGATGATGATGATGATGATATGTAGCTTGGTTATAGTGCTTGTATGGTAATAATGACTATCTTTTATTTTGGAGTGGTGCTATGGGCACCAAACAAATTCTCCAAATCTCCTCCAAATAGCACTAATGAGTTGTGCCCTGACGGGACCCATACCATAAGGGATAACACTTACTGCTATTTGGGGGAGGATTAAGGGAGTTGTTTGGAACACAAAGCATTTTTCTTTGTTTTAATAGCCTTTATATTCTGTTGGTTATGAATGTTTTTGATACATTTGGTGGATACTTATCTGTGGTTTACTTTATTATGGTTGTGATGACTTTGGTTCATCATTTTTTTATATTTTGATTGGATGTTGTGCACTTGGCAAGTTATATTACAAATTTTGTTGGAGTTTTCATGGTTTATAAACTTTATATCATGGGTTGTTTTAGATCACTCCTCTTGATTATTCATTATGTGATCTCTATCTCATTTTATTATGTGTATTTGCTTAGCACAACATGGATTATTTAGGTTATTTTATCCACCATCTCACACTTTTGCCTGATACTCCATGTTATGTACTTGTTGACTCTCATTATTTACTCACTATGACGGCTTATGGTGTCATTGACTTGTATATTCATACTTTGATTGGATCTTATTGTCTTGTTATTTTTATAATAAGATTTGGACTATATTCTTTAGAGTGCATATACTATCTTTATTTAATTTCAAATGAAATAAGTAATTAAATAATACTTATAAGCACACTTGCTTAATTTGATAGTTCTTTACCTTTGTCAATTCCATAAAAAAGGGGGGAGAAAGATTATATTAAGAGGGGGTCTACTAATAAACATATATTGCTAAATTTCACAAGAAACTAAAATAAGATGGAATATATATTCAAGAAATGACGTACTTTCCTCAATATTTCTTATAGCACTAGGATATTTTCATATTAGAAATTAAATACTCATATATCGATGATGAATAAACTTTCATATCGTATTCATCAAATCTTTTACGATTTAAATTATTCTATACATTATAATTATCTCTTTTGTTTAGAATGTATAACACCTTAATAGTTGCTGCCCCAGTTGTTGATGCCTTCCCACTGATGGAAGATATGGTGTGAAAGCGCATTAGGCGGATGTTATGCATTAGGAGTTGTAAGACATAGTTCCACCTCTGTAAGTCAGACCATAGTTCATTTGCCATTTTATCGGCCTAAGGTTTCTTGTCGTTGTGGGACTTCCAAATCGCCCCTATCTCTATCTCTCTCCAACGGCCATTTTTATACTTTGATATTTTTCACCTGCTGGGCTTTTAATCATTCTCCTATTCTGCTAACCCCCTAGGTACATCGGGTAAAGGCACAAATAAAGTGAAAGATAAAAGAATCGAAAATTAGATTGCTCGTATTATCGGTCCATGCCAACATGTGGTCACCCATTTATAAATAACTATACTTTTATTTTTTTTGGACTTTTGAACATTATGTAATGGAGTTGTGATAATTAACTTAAATCAATGGTTTACTATTACTAAGTTATTTTTTGTTAAATATTTTCCTAAATAAATTAATTGGACAATTAAATAGCATGAAAGTGGTCAGGATTTTGCAAATAATAATTGGATGAAAATTGTCATATAAACGTGATATTTTGGGTTAAAGTGCTAAGTGAAAATCTCAACGATCCATAAGGCCCCGTTTGGTTGTCTCAAAATTGTAAATTGGATCATTAATAAATTGTTCCATTTACAAATTGACTCATTAATTGTGTTTGGTTTCATTAATAAAATGATTCATTAATTGTCCCATTTTAGCTCATGTGCAAAATCTGAAATTGGATCATTTCACAAAAAATGTGAAATGAATCCATTTGAAATATGAGTCACATTAGGTGCATGTCCCCTCTCCCCCTTCCTCTTCCCCACCCCCTCTCCCTCTCTCTTTCCCTCCCCCTCTCTCTCTTGATTTGTTTTTATATTTTTTTCATAGAACCTTAACATCAATTTCAAATTACCAAACATTGTGTAAAATTGGATTTAACTCATTTCAAATTCACTCATTTATAATTCACTCATTCACAATGAAACAATTTATATAATCAAATAATTTGCGCAACCAAACTTCGCCTAAAGGTTTTTAATTCCCTAACTCCTCAGTGTCGGTGCGGGTTAGTCAAAATGGATGACCCAACTCCAGATCGGGGCGCCATATCTAATTGTCCCATTTTTATCTAGTGTCCTCATCATTGTCGGGGCTCTAAAGAGGTTGATTTTGCCCACTTAGGAAAAGAAATATGTTGTTGGAGCGGTTATTGGAAAAACCTTTAGAAGGCTGGAAGTTCAGATTTCGCACTCTGTTTTTCTTCTTATCCACTCCTTAAGTTGGCAGAATGGGGTTGGGCCTCTTTTGGCCTCCATCCACCTTAGTTATATCCCTTATGGTCATTGCGTCCTCTACTTTTTTTTTCCTTTTCCAAGAGCTAAGACTTAGTGGTTAGTGGGTTTGTGTTCAAGGATACAATGCATCCATTGGATTAAACTCTGGTAGTGAAGGCGATTTTTGACATTTGATCAGTAAGCCTATCGACTTGAAGAGACTCTTCATTGAAAATCTTACACAGTAATTGAGGTACTCTCCAATATGTTGTTTCACAATCAATAGTGAGTTTGGGCCTGGAGATGCTTTCACCCTCCTATAAAATTCGCAACAAACAACATGTTATGGTCCTTGAAGTATGTGATAGATATAGGGGAGAACTTATTGTACCATTGCCTTGCAGATACCTTCAATGTAGTGGTAAAGGCCCTCCATTTAATAGATTTTATCACATCCTACAAATTTTAAATTATTATACATTATCTATGGGTACCTTGTTCCCATCATAGCTCTTAAGAATGTGGATCACGAACTTCTTAGGCACTTGACAATTGTGCACTGTAGTAATGTAAAAACTTTCATGATTCCTTTCCATTTTCTTTTACATTGTTTGACCCTTGTGCAAATTTGGAAATCTGAGTCTGATGTAATCCTGGTTGATAGGGAGGGGCTTGTTAGAACTCGACTGAGGAGGTTGCGTTTCTTCTCTTGGAATGGGTATCTCGGCATCTTCATTTGTAGCATCATTAGGAATATCTTTTAAGTCATTGTCGAGGATTTTCAATGCAAGTATTCTAATCTCACAACCGAATTGTCCAAATATGTGTTCTCTGGATCAACATCTCATTTTTTAAAAGGCCCATCCTTATAAGTTTGAGTAAAACGGGAATGAATGCAAATATTCAAATGAATGAAAACTAATTTGCCTATTTTAGTAGTGTTCATCCGATTTCTTTTGACACTGTGAATAAAGGGGTACATGCTCCAAATTATTTCGATCGAAAAACTCGTTATCGATTTCGCTAGTACCTATGACAAAAAAGAAATATTAAAAAATTACCCAAAATTTTTTGACATAAAATAATAACAGCAATATAATTAAATATTACCTTTTTAGCAACCTCTGTTAACTCAAACGTTTTTTAAGGCATCCATGTTTACATCATTTGTTTGTGCCTCCGTCATAGCATAAAGACCTTTTTCAACTAAAAGACTCTAAACTACTCTCGTAACAGTTGTGCTTCTTCATTTTCGAAATTTTTTGCAAATGCTTCCAAAACACCCATTATCACTTCCTTACATTCATTTGGATTCTTGCTAACTATTCCTCCATGATCGAGCTTAGCAAGATATTGGGTGTCATAAAACCAGGAGCTAATGAAAATCCAAGGTAATGCACCAACATATTCATTTTTCGAACCTTTTGAGCACAATATCTTGTATAATGAGGAATTTGTCTACGCGTTTTCCACCTATCATGGTATCACTAACTTGTCCAAGCATGTTGTCCATTCTTTCATAGATTTCCCCCATTTTTGTCCCTCTCCATCATAAAATTTAATCAGATAATATAAAGACTTTGCAATATTTGTTCTCTACGTCGTCCCAAAATTTCTCACTATTAATAGTTTTTGTAACCAAAGCACCTTGTATCCTTGTGTGTTCATCACTCGTTTTTAACAAATATTTCCATGATTTAAGAACCACGGTAGTATCAAGAGCCTCTCTACAATCAACTCATTTTTATAATAAATATGATGTGAAGCGAATTTGGTTTTTGCAACTTTTAATAACTTTAGCTTTGATTGGGCTCTAAAAGTGGCAAGAGAATGTGTTTAATTAATGAAATACTTCATAATTAACTTTCCCATCTCATAAGTATTAGTAAACCACTCACAATATCTTGAGAGATCTTTTAAAATTAGATTTAGGGTATGAACACCACACGAAGACCAGAAATATGTTTATGTGCTTTTTCAACCTCCTATCTAGTTTTCTCATAATTTAACGCCTTATCTGTCATAACTTGAGGAAAATTTGATGGGCTAGTATTCTTAATTTCACATTATAAATATCTAGCTATGACTTGATATGTTTTTCTAGTTCCTAAAAAATCATTCGCATATAATAGCATTATTCCTCGACTATTAACATCAACGATATTGATTAGTGGGTTATGTTTCACACTAAACCACCCATCTGACACCATTAAAACTCCATGTGAATACCACGTATCCTTAATAGGAAATAAAATTTTCTCCACATTTCTTTTACACTCATCTAATAAGTTAGTTCTTGCCTTTTCATATGATAGAGCCTTGTAACCTTTTGGTCCAGTGTCGTCGTAACCATCTCGTAAAATTGAGGATTGCATAACACATTGAAGGGAATTCCATTTGCACATAATCCTCTCATCACTTTCATGTCGACCTTATATCGATCCATTATTTTGAATGCATCTCCAATTGATTTGGTTGGTGTTTGTGAGGGTGGAGTTTTTTTAAGATGAATAAACTCCTTTTTCGCAGCATCATGTACTCTTTATTGAAGCTTTTAATACCTCAAAATTAGACAATTCTTGGTTTTTGATTTTTTTTCCTAGGGGAGTTCCAAAAAAGGGTAATGCATATGCATGTATGAACTTGTAAATATTTCGTTGCAATGTTGATAATTCTAACTTTTTTAGCCTCTTGGATTTTTCCCTTTCACGGCACCAATGAGATTAACTTCATTGAGTAAGGGCTTCAAATAGGTATTTACTTCCAATAGACTTTATTATATATTATTTTATGGTTGATTGTCACTATTGTTTGTATATAGTTCGTCACTGCTAAAATATTCAAGATTTAGAATTTCGAGTCCATATTGCATTGAGTCATCATGATCATGTTGTTCAAAAGCAGAGGTTTCTTGTTCAATTCTTTTTCTTTTCCCTAAAACCATTGTTAAAGTGTATATGAAATTTGAGAGAGAAGTATGATGAAGCTAATGTGTTTTAAAATTACATATAAGCTTTTAATAGGTAATAATAAGGATAAATAAAATATTTATACTAATATACATGATACATGATACATGTAAGGTGAACTAAAATCCCATTTTTTAACCAAGAAATAAGTACAAATTTAATTACAGAGGGCATGATGTATCAGCTGCCTTTTTTTATTAAATTCAAATGCAAATTCACTCCACACTTTTTCTAATAATATTATTAATTTAAGTATAAAGAACTCTATCATGGTCTTTAATAATACATTATATCAACTGTCTTTTTTACTCTTAGTATTACTAGGTGGCACTCATGTGCATTACACATGTAACACATGTTGGATTGATGCACATGTAATTAGGAAGTAAAAACAATTGTAAAATAAAAACAAAATTAAATTTTATGACTTTGGGTATTAAAATATACTTTATAATCATGTGTTAGCAGATGACTGGAACTAACTTATACTTCTAGTATATATATTGAGCGGATTCATTTTTGTAAACTTGGTCACTAAGAAAACAATCATCAATATTTTTTTCCTTAAATTGCCAATTAAAGGATGACTTTTTTTTATTACAAGTTGGAATATGGTGTTAATTTACTTCTTAGAAACAAACTTATATATTGGCATTTGTCATCTACATATACAAAAAGGTAAAAACAAAATATGTTCATGTGCATGCTTTTTTCAACTTTAAACGGAAACTTTAAATCTCTAGGAAGATTAGTGTTTTACAACTTTATTTGTGTTTTTATTATTTTACGAATGCATGTCTTGGAGAGAAGTTTTTTTCTAGTGAGGGGAGCCGGTAGAAAGAAAATTAAAATTATTTGGAGAGACATGCATTCGTGTTTGAGAATATTAATTTTTGGCTGCTTAGTATTTAAAAAATATACATATAATTACTTCTTTCATAAAGACTTTACTATCTATTATGTCATATTCCATTGAACTACCTTATATATCTTTCATGTTCTTTTCAAGAGAGAGAATGTGTGAGGTAAATGGGTTATGATTGGAGATCATATTTATAGGGTATGAGGTAGGGGAAGAAAAGGTGAGTCAGTTATATAATGGAAGATGAAGTGAACGGACTTTGGTAATTAAGGGTCGAAAGTGAGCTCATTTCATTAAGAGAGAGTAATCGGGTTGGATTGTTTGGAGGAGGATTTATAGAAACTCCAAGAATGTGAATGGACTGTAGAGATAACTAACGAGAGAGGGAGAGCAATAGCTTATATACGGAGGCGTTTTAAATTTGTATACTTGGATCAGTATTAGATGTACATGTATAAATCCTAGTATTATGTGTAGTTACTCGAGGGAAAAATGTGACATTAAACAAACTTATTAAAATAAAACTTTGATAACATTTTATATAAATAATAGTTAATCAATTATTTTCATGCCTAATCATATGTTTTGCCCATAGGAAGTAAATGTATAAATCCTAGTATTGGAAATGAATGTGTAGTTACTGGAGGGTAAAATGTGACACTAAAATAACTTATTAAAGTGAAACTTTGATAACATTTTATATAAATAATAATTAATGAATTATTTTCATGACTAATCTGAATAATTTTAAATAATGAGAAGAAGAGAAAATATTGAAGAAAAGAGAAATGCTTTTATTTCTTTTCCATGAAAATCATACGCACTGTTTGTGCTACATTTATACCAAAGGGAACTAGTAAAATAAACATGAAAGTAGGAAGTCGTTGTTGACTGCAGCAGGTATCCAAAGAGGTTGAATGGTTCTACACCGCTAATAGCTCCAGAGATATAGGAATATCTCAACCAAGAGATAACGGAGATAGTAGGGTTGCTGCAACTGTTTATGGCACGTGCTCTTTAGCACGTGGACTCTTCCAAAGGTGATATCTTAATATTCCCCCTCAAGTGAAGGTGGGGTGCGACGCACACACCGAGCTTGGATCATAGAGATTGAAAATGTTGAGTAGACTGGTTTGATTATGAGTGCGATTGAATCGAGTGACAAGATCTCCACTTCATCAGCTTCATTTAAAAAATAATAAGATATCTTAGACCATAACGAGCTTGATCAAAATTGATTCAGAGGCTCAATTATTAGTTTTGGTTGGATCGACACCTGTAATGGATCTCTTGCGTCAAAATGAGCTTAATCCCAATGGATTCAGAGGCTCTTTGATTCTTGGGCTTGATCACGATGGATTCAAGGGACCTTGATCTGTTAGATCATGCATTTAATGTGGTCTAAGTAATCTGTTTTTTTTTTTAAATTCGTATCAAGACTATTTTTCAAGGTACCTGCCTGAGTACCAATGACTTGCAATGATGAAATTGGTCATGGACGATTTCTTAAATTCATGAGAGGATTTTGGCACCATGAATATTTTCGGTGCCATTCTTGCTATCTACCGATATATGTCTTGTAGCAGCCCCCGCCCAAAAGTCTGGGCTTTTGGATTCTCTGCTAATTTTCTAGAAGTAAAAAATGTTGCAACCAAAGGAAACGATTTAGGTCGGGAAGTATTAGGTGGAACTAAATCTACTCGGGATCTCAAATCAGTAATAATTGTTGAAGCTTTACTACTCGTTTTAGAGAATCCCTTTAAAGTGATTTTAAATCTTCCTGCTGTAAATAAGAGGCTCTTTGATGTGTTGCTTCTGTTGACATCTAGATAACTGAGTTGCCTGTAGTAATATGTTTATAGCTATGAAGGTAAATTCATTCTTGCATATACCCATGAATGCCAACCTCTGAGACTAGATGACTTTTCATGCTCAATTAAAAAAAAAACGATACCAAGTTGAGAAGATGCAACAGTAAAACTTTTGATGTTCTTTGGCCTGAAATTAATTAAGGATGCTAGGAACCTACCATCAGCTATAGTTGAAAGCGGTGGAAAAAAAATAAAGTGCGGAACATGATGCATTTGTACCCGGCGGACGGTGGCAATAATTGGTGGCTACCGCCACCGGAGAAACAGTATACCCTTGCGGACTACCAGAATCAATAATACTCGTGTGAGCTTTAGGGCTCTGATACCATGAAGAATTTTAAATAATGAGAAGGAGAAAAAATATTGAAGAAAAGATAAATGCTTTTATTTCTTTTCCATCAAAATCATACGCACTATTTGTGCTACATTTATACAAAAGGGAACTAGTAAAATAAACATGAAAATAGGAAGCCGTTGTTGACTGCAGCAGGTATCCAAAGAGGTTGAATGGTTCTACACCGCTAATAGATTCAGAGATATAGGAATATCTCAACCAAGAGATAACTGAGATAGTAGGGCTGCTGCAACTGTTTATGGCGCGTGCTCTTTATGGCGCGTGGACTCTTCCAAAGGTGATATCTTAATATAATCATGTGTTATGCCCATAAGGCTAATGTCGCGATTCATGGAAGAGTTAAAACTAAGTTTTGGTACCTAAAATGTAATGAATATTTGCTCAGACAATTGCAAAGATCATTGAAATCTACACTAAGGTTAAAACGAATAAAACAAATAAAAGGAAATAAAGTTCGTTTTACGAAGATATATAACAAACACTCATTTGTACATTAATCTTTCTACATCATATTTCCCCAATATAGTATCCCTTTGTGTTTTAAGAACAAATGTTCCAAACAAAAGTATGAGTATTCAGTTGTGACTATTCCAAATGGTACTTGTTACATATTAAAAAAATTGTTTAGCCACACAACATATGCATTTATCTAGTTCAATGCAATTAACCACAATGAATCTCATAAATGTGTGTGTGTGTGTGTGTAAGAACTACGGTGAATAAACACATTAGAGGTGTTGATACCAAATTTAGTCTGCTTACATGGACCAATCACATGAAGACACGTGTCAATTTACATGGTAAATACGAATACTTCAGACGAGCAAATCAAGACCACCGAGCAACTCAAGCTCTCCAAGCAACTAATGAGTTCCGAGCAACTCAAGTGTGACAAGAAGATCTTGCTCATCCCCGAACAACTCAAGTTGTCCGAGCAACTCAAAAGTGTCGAGCAACTCAAACGTGTCGAGCAGCCTAGGTGGTCCGAGCAGCTTAAGTGGTCCGAGCTACATAAGTGTACAGCGTATCCAAATCAAGAGAATCCAGGATATAATTGGGCATTAAATGCTCATTAATATAGTACATATGTACATGTCTACTGGGTAACAGCGCGTTGTCCTTTCATTTGTACAGCCTCAGGGCTATAAATACATTGTAACCTCCTCATTAGCAGGGGACTCAGAATTTCTTGGTAAATCTTTTATCGAGAATTCTGCAAACAAGTCAGCAATAACAAATACAGTGCACGTAGGCCATTCTTATAAGGCTGAACCACTTTAAAAACTTATTGTCTTATTAATTTTTATTTGTGATCAAATAATTAGAGCAAATCTAATTTTTTACATCAACAGATTGGCGCCGTCTGTGGGAACGTGTTACAAGCATTGTTATCCATCAAAAGCTAAGTTTTTATTTTCTCTATGTATAATCGATTATATCTTGCGCATAAATCTTTTGATTCAGTCATGATCTTTATGTTTATATACATAAATTAGTTGTCCAATTTTTATTTACGAAATCTGTAAAATATTGCATATCATGATTTTAAAATCATAATTGTTAAATTAATTCTTATTGAGAAATCTATAAAATGGTGGATTTTATAAATCAAAACTTTTGGCTTGATTCTCAAGTTTAAATTTTATATCATGAATCACATATTCAGAGATTACATAAATTTTTAGAATTCATATAACACTGTTATTCCTTTTTCCATCTCCACGATTGTGTCAAGTTTGATGAATTTCAAGAAATCTTTAAGGATTCCTTAAATTTCAACTACAATTATATCAATTAATTGATTTTGAGATGAATATACGATTGTTTAGCATATTTTTACCTCTGAAAGGAGGAGGGAATATAAATCATCTCTCTCCGAAATGTCATTCCTAAAAGAACCACAGTTGAACACAAAATGGGTCCGTCTATCTCCAAATTTTCTTTATTAAAAACTATGTGAATATATTGTTGAAACGGTTTGACTTCCTCAAATCATATGAGAATCCAAATTCTATCTGTAATAAAAAAAAATTATCTGATTATGGTAGTAACACCAAGCCTTATTTACATTGTAGATCATAACGACAGGGATGGTGATCCATTCTGAATCCTGCACAGGTGGAAGAAGAATTCATTATTTTTCAAAGTCTGACTGACCTCAGATCTATTTTCTATCTCCTATATATCTTCCGGTTCTAACCATGATCAGGGAACCAACCGCCTTTATAATAAATCCTCTGGAAAATTATTTAAGAGGAAGGGATTTAATTCTTGGAATCAATATGTTCAAAATACCGGTGTTTAGTCACTTGAAAGGATGGTCGGCGAAAAGACATTGATCAGCACCATTGTGATACAATGAAGAGGCAACATCTGTTGTTAGTTGGAATCATCAGATCAAGATATCTCCACCATTTCTTGTTGATCAACGGCACCTATTTGTGGTCGGAGACATGGTTACAGTAATAGGGCTCTATTAAATCAAGATTTGCGTAGGACAGGTCCTGGGGGCTTCCACATAGCTGATCAGTGACAGTTGTGGTCCGACCATCTCGCCATTATAGTTCCTAATGTTCAGCAGCAACCATATATAATTATAGACCATCTACTCCCAGATCTGATCTTCATCACCAGAGTCATAAATTTCATCTTGGCAATAGATCGGTGGCAAGTGAGCCATAGTTGGTTGACATAACATACCATATGTCAGAAAATTGGTCAGTAAACTACACAGTTGGTTGGTAGGCATCATCTATATTGTTGGTCGGCAGCCATAAAGGGTTGGTCGACATCAGTTAATGTTGGTCGTCACACCCACTGTTGGTCAGTGACAGGTCCAGAACATCTATTGTTGGTCGGCGTCCGCTCCAGACCATCTTTTGCTGATCGGTGCAAGCTAAACTGGTGGGCGACCATATGATTCTTGGTCGGCGACATCTAATGGTGGTCTGCATCATCTAATGTTGGTCGACGAACTATTTAATCGTCGGAATCCATTTAGGTCGGAAGTATCTGTATATGACAGGACATGTCTTCGGACATCCCTTGTTGGTCAGCAGTATTTATCATCTGTTAACGATGGGTGGAGAAGAAGATTTAGCAATTTTCCTTGATCAGTCCAGCATATATATATATATATATATATATATGATTTTGACAAAGTCAAAATCACCAACACGGTGTTAAAAAATAAATTCACTCCCTACCATTTCTTATTTCATACTTTTCTAACACAATAAAAATTTTAAAGCTATATAAGTTATACTTCAAAATAAATTTTCTGAACTAATTTATATTTGGTCGGAGGAGATTATTACTGCTCGGGGTTCCCGACCAACTATATGATGGTTGGCGACATAATACAAGATGTTGGTCAACAGAAGATTAGACAGGAATAAAATTTATTTGACTCTGTCAAAATCACCACAACAATGATAAAAGACGAGAACCCCCTTATCATTTTCTAATTTCCAAACAATCATCTTTTAATTTAATATTTGAGTGGAGAAAAATTAAAATGCATATTTGATTATTTGCTCATTTATTAAATCACAAAAACTTCATGTGAAAAATATTTTGAAACCAAACACGAATAAATTTCTTAAGTCCTTCACTTCGTTGAAAAAAAAGATTTTGATATTTTTACCGTGAGAATAAATTTAAAACCAACTTATTTTTAATATTTGTTGGGATTGTAAGTAATTTTACAAAAAACTCTAGATTAAATAATTATGCCTTACATATGGCACGTACTTGATAAAAATTTGCACATACGATACACATTTGGCACAAAACATATTAGTTCATATTTTGAAAATTTTATAGCTTTATGCTGATACACATCACATATTGTTTGGCTAAATAATTATTCTCATGACAATAATTATTTGAACTAGTCTCAACAAGAGTTCGAGCAACTTATTAAAATTCCATAGGGACATGAGTTAATCTCGACGAAAGCTCGGCCACAATCTTAAACCTCTGGAAAATTATTATTGCTCGACATTAGGCAATTTTGCCTCGACAGATCAGCAGGACATATATTATTTCATATTTTGATATTGATATTTTTATTGCCCGAGCAAATACATATCATATATTCATTATATTGACTAGATTATTCTCATGATAACTAATCAATTCAGCCTACACATATGGTAGAGCAAGTTATTAAATTTTACAGGTACAAGATTCAACTCCGGCGAAATACTTATTATCATATTCAGCTCCGAGGGAGAACTACAACATTTATTATATTTCACCCCCAACGGATAGTTGGTCGGGCATGGAGCTCAGAAAATTTCTTCTATATATATATATATATATATTCAACTCCGAGGAGATCTCCAGCATTTATATTATCTTATTCCCAACGATCTGTTGGTCAGCGCCGAGGAGATCTCCAGCATTTATTATATCTTATTCCCAACAATCTGTTGGTCATCTCCGAGAAAGTCTCTAGCATTTATTATCAAACATCCACCAACTCCGATTGGTCGGGAACAAAAATCCACCAACTTCGGTTGGTCGGGAATAAAAATCCACCAACTCCGGTTGGTCGGGAACAAAAATTCACCAACTCCGGTTGGTCAGGAATAAAAATCCACCAACTCCGGTTGGTCGGGAAATTAATCTCTTCTAACTCCGGTTGGTCGGGAACAAAAATTTACAATCAACTCCGGTTGGTTAAACTAAGTAGGATCATGGGATGAAAGTTGTTTCATTGCTTAGGCCCAAAGAGTGATAAGTCACTATAATTAAACAGCCAACAAGCAAAGAATCTTACAAAGTATTTTCAAGAAAATGAAAATGCAAACATCCAAAGATCTGAGGGAGTCATTTCATGGAATATTTCCTCAGACTTATTTTTCCAGCAAGATCAATATATTTCAAGGCCAAGAAAGTACTCAAAGTTCATATTCCACACTTGGGGGCTTCTATTACAGATTTAGTTATTCATTCGGTGGCACATTCTCATAACATCATGCAAACGAGCATCAAATTCAACTCCACAAACTTACACGGTCGGGGCCCCAACCAATCATCATTCAGGAGTTATTTTTCTTGCTCAGAAATTAGTTTTGATATTGAAGTTCAGGAGACATATTGAAGTTCATGAGACATATTGAAGTTCAAAAGGCATATTGAAGTTCAGAAGACATATTGAAGTTCAGAAGGCATATTGAAGTTCAGGAGGCATTATGCACATTCAGGAGTCAGATTCAGCATCTACATCACTGAGATCTTTACTACTACTGTCCCGACCAACATCGAAGAAGAAGTTGTATGAAAATGTTTCGAAATCCACTACAAACTTGGGACTAATCAGATTGAAGAGTTGGGTTCAAAAGCTAGTATGTTACTCGATAAAGTATTCAGAGGAGCATAAATCAAAAAAATCAAGCGCGTGAAGTTAGCATTCAGTTGCTCGGCACAGGAAGCAGTTGGTCGGCTGACAAACCAATCAACATACTTGAAGATTATGATAAGCTACAAGCTGCATACTATGGCATGGCTGCATCCAAATTCCCAGGGGTGATACATAGCACACGAACGAAGTTCCTCAAAAGAGATATTAGCAACCATCGATCAGCCTGCATCATATGTCATTCAAGAGATAATGCACTTTATGTTGAACAAATCAAAAAGGTAGATCAAGAATTTCACGATCACCGAGCAACGCTACAGAATAAATACTCCATCCTTTCAGTAAACCATCGAGCATGGAGCATTGGGGCTTCTGTTGACGCAAAAATTCTCCATCTACGAGGACCAATCAGAAAAGGACACATGTCATCCTACGTGGCAATGACAAGGTGTATTACTTTACTAAGTGGGTGGAAGCTGAGACTCTTATTGATATGACATATTACTACACCTAAACTGGCGATTGGTCACGGCCAAAATCCCTGACCAAAACTGTGGGTCGCGGACTTGGGTCGTGACCATTTCGGGCGTGACCATTTTCGTGGTCGCGGCCCAAGTCCGTGACCAAAAAATGGTCATGGCCAAGAGGGGTCACGGCAGATGGTCGCGGACTTTGGTCGTGACCCATGCCGTGACGGGTCGCGGCCCTCATCCATGACCCATAACCGTGACAAATTGGTCGCGGCCAAAGTCCGCGACCCACCTCCGTGACAAAAAATAAAATAAAAAAATGGTTGCGGCCCTGATCCGTGACCCAGAATCGTGACAAATTGGTCGCAGCCAAAGTCCGCGACCCACGTCCGTGACAAAAAAAATAAAAAAAAAATTGGTCGCGGCCCTCATCCGTGACCCACAACCGTGACAAATTGGTCGCGGCCAAAGTCCGCGAACCACGTCCGTGACAAAAAAAATTAAAAAAAATTGGTCGCGACCCATAACCGTGACAACAAAATTAAAAAAATGGTCGCGGACTTTGGCCGCGACCATTTTTAAGCGCGACAAAAAAAATAAAAATGGTCATGGACAAAGTCCATGACCATATTTATCTATAATTAAAAAAAAATGTATTTTTTTGTCCAATCCTAAAATTTGGGGTCCTGTGAGTGCACCGTCGATTGCTACGAGGTGTTACAAATATTTATTATAGGCAAAACAATAAAAAAAATTCACAAATTGCGAATTGAGAATGTTGTTAATAAACAAATATATATACAAACTTAAAAATATTACACGTCTTAATAATTCACAGACCAAAAAAAAAATGGGCAGAGTTTCCTCTATTTTCTTAACATTCCAAACCCTGTAAATGAAAAACTTGCTTATTATAAAGCCCGCACGGCTATAAAATTCAACAATCAAATTATAAAAGCCCGTACGGCCATAAAACTAAACAATAAAAGCCTGCACGACTATAACACATAAAAAACATTATCCTGAATGTCCACAACATATAAACAAACTTCATGTTGTAAACCATTGCCTCCTTCATTTGTTCCACGTGAAAAAATCCTACAAATGATAGGATACAAAAAACAAAAATATCAGTAACCATGTAGTAATACAAAAAATTTCATCAATCTGAAAAATTGCATATATGAGTTCAAATTATCAACATATCAATGTTTTTAAGCGAAAGTCTAGAAATATGTAAATTACCATCGTATTCTCAAACCAAAAGTTCCGCGGCTGCGCGGTCAGTTCCAACGAGTTACATTGGTCCCGTGGGAGGTGTTGGTGCCACCCACGGGGACGTTCGGGGGTTGTTTCGAATTTTCAACCTCTAACGCCATGTTTTTAAGCCTAAGTCTAAAAATATGCAAATTACCGTCGTAGTCTCATACCGGGAGTCCCGCGGCTGCGCGGTCAGTTCCTAAGAGTTACATTGGTCCCGTGGGAGGTGTTGGTGCCACCCACGGGACCGTTCGGGAGTTGTTTCGAGTTTTCACCCTCTAAAGCCATGTTTTGCTTAAGTCTAGAAATACGTAAATTACCGTCGTACTCTCAAACCGAGAGACCAGAGGCTATGGGGTCAGTTCCTACGAGTTACATTGGTCCCGTGGGAGGTGTTGGTGCCACCCACGGGGACGTTCGGGGGCTGTTTCGAGTTTTCACCCTCTAACGCCATGTTTTTAAGCCTAAGTCAAGAAATATGTAAATTATCGTCGTATTCCCAAACCGGGAGACCCGCGGCTGTGGGGTCTATTCCTACAAGTTACATTGGTACCGTGGAAGGTGTTGATGCCACCCAAGGGGACGTTCGGGGGCTGTTTCGAGTTTTCACCCTCTAACGCCAAGTTTTTAAGCCTAAGTCTATGAAAACGCAAATTACCATCGTAATCTCAAACCGGGAAACCCGCGGCTGTGGGGTCAGTTCCTACGAGTTACATTGGTCCCGTGGGAGGTGTTGGTGCCACCCACGGGGTCGTTCGGGGGCTGTTTCGAGTTTTCACCCTCTAACGCCATGTTTTGCTTAAGTCTAGAAATATGCAAATTATCGTCGTACTCTCAAACCGGGAGACCCGCGGCAGTGGGGTCAGTTCCTACGAGTTACATTGGTCCCGTGGGAGGTGTTGGCGCCACCCACGGGGACGTTCGGGGGCTGTTTCGAGTTTTCACCTTCTAACACCATGTTTTTAAGCCTAAGTCTAGAAATTTGCAAATTATTGTCGTATTCTCAAAACAGGAGACCCGCGGCTGCGGGGTCAGTTCCTACGAGTTACATTGGTCCCGTGGGAGGTGTTGGCGCCACCCACGGGGCCGTTCGGGGGTTGTTTCTAGTTTTCACCCTCTAACACCATGTTTTTAAGCCCAAATCTAGAAATATACAAATTACCATCGTACTCTCATACCGGGAGTCCCGCGGCGGCGCGGTCAATTCCTACGAGTTACATTGGTCCCGTGGGAAGTGTTGGTGCCACCCACGGGGCCGTTCGGAGGTTGTTACGAGTTTTCACCCTCTAACGCCATGTTTTGCCTAAGTCTAAATAGGGGTGGCCGTGGGCCGGGCCTGGGCAGGCCCGGTCGGGCTCGGGCCGGGCTTGAAAAATTAAGTGCTATCCCAAGCCCGCTCGGGCCTAGATCGGGCCTTGTTATGTTATCCCAAGCCCGCCCAGATTTGAAAGCTCTTTACCCAGGCCCGCCCGATCGGGCCTTATTATGTTAATTAAAAGATTTTTTTAAATTAAAATATCTATTTTTTTATTTAAAGACGATTTTTTTTAATTAAAAATCTATTTTAAACTCCATATATTACAAAGTCCATATATAAAGTTTCCCACTCTATATGAAAAGACTTGGTATACGTTTTTATATTTATAAAAGTTCTCCCCCACCACATATATATATATATATATATATATATATATATATATATATATATATATATATATATATATTTCGGGCCTCGGGCCGGGCCGGGCCTCATCGGGCTTAAGAACTCATGCCCAAGCCCGCCCGAAAAAAAATCGGGCCTATAAAATTTTGCCAAGCCCGCTTTGCGGGCCTATTCACCTTACCCAAGCCCTATTTTTTTATTGGGCGGGCTGGGCGGGCTTGGCGGGCCTCGGGCCTATGGCCACCCCTAAGTCTAAATATATGCAAATTACCGTCTTATTCTCAAATAGGGAGACCAGCGGCTATGGGGTCAGTTCCTACGAGTTATATTGGTCCCGTGGGAGGTGTTGGTGCCACCCACGGGGACGTTCGGGGGCTGTTTCGAATTTTCACCCTCTAACGCCATGTTTTTAAGCCTAAGTCAAGAAATGTACAAATTATCATCGTATTCCCAAACCGGGAGACCCGCGGCTGTGGGGTCAGTTCCTACAAGTTACATTGGTCCCGTGGGAGGTGTTGGTGCCACCCATGGGGCCGTTCAGGGGCTGTTTCGAGTTTTCACCCTCTAACGCCATGTTTTGACTATGTCTAGAAATATGCAAATTACCGTTGTATTCTCAAACCGGGACTCCCGCGGCTGCGCGGTCAGTTCCTACGAGTTACATTGGTCCCGTGGGAGGTGTTGGTGCCACCCACGGCATCGTTCGGAGGCTGTTTCGGGTTTTCACCCTCTAACGTCATGTTTTTAAGCCTAAGTCTAGAAATATACAAATTACCATCGTACTCTCAAACCGGAACTCTCGCGGCTGCGCGATCAGTTCCTACGAGTTACATTGGTCCCGTGGGAGGTGTTGGTGCCACCCACGGGGCCGTTCGGGGTTGTTTCGAGTTTTCACCCTCTAACGCCATGTTTTCAAGCCTAAGTCTAGAAATATGCAAATTACCATCGTACTCTCAAACCGGGAGTCCCGCGACTGCGCGGTCAGTTCCTACGAGTTACATTGTTCTCGTGGGAGGTGTTGGTGCCACCCACGGGGCCGTTCGGGGGTTGTTTCGAGTTTTCACCCTCTAACACCATGTTTTTAAGCCCAAATCTAGAAATATGAAAATTACCATCATACTCTCATACCGGGAGTCCAGCGGCGGCGCGGTCAGTTCCTACAAGTTACATTGGTCCCGTGGGAGGTGTTGGTGCCACCCACGGGGCCGTTAGGGGGTTGTTACGAGTTTTAACCCTCTAACGCCATGTTTTGCCTAAGTCTAAATATATGCAAATTACCGTCTTATTCTCAAACAGGAATTTTCGCGGCTGCGCGGTCAGTTCCAACAAGTTACATTGGTCCCGTGGGAGGTGTTGGTGCCAGCCACGGGATCGTTCTGGGGTTGTCTCGGGTTTTCACCCTCTAACGCCATGTTTTTAAGCCTAAGTCTAGAAATATACAATTACCATCGTATTCTCAAACCAAAAATCCCGCGGCTGCACGGTCAGTTCCTACGAGTTATATTGGTCCCGTGGGAGGTGTTGGTGCCACCCACGGGGCAGTTAAGGGGTTGTTTCGAGTTTTCACCCTCTAACGCCATGTTTTTAAGCCTAAGTCTAGACATATGCAAATTACCATCGTACTCTCAAACCGGGAGTCCCGCGGCGGCGCGGTCAGTTCCTACGAGTTACATTGGTCCCGTGGGAAGTGTTGGTGCCACCCACGGGGCCGTTCGGGGGTTGTTATGAGTTTTCACCCTCTAACGCCATGTTCTGCCTAAGTCTAAATATATGCAAATTACCGTCTTATTCTCAAACAGGAACTCCCGCGGCTGCGCGGTCAGTTCCTACGAGTTACATTGGTCCCGTGGGAGGTGTTGGTGCCAGCCACGGGATCGTTCTGGGGCTGTTTCGGGTTTTCACCCTCTAACGCCATGTTTTTAAGCCTAAATCTAAAAATATACAAATTACCATCGTATTCTCAAACCAAAAATCCCATGGCTGCACGGTCAGTTCCTACGAGTTACATTGGTCCCGTGGGAGGTGTCGGTGCCACCCACGGGGCAGTTAAGGGGTTGTTTTGAGTTTTCACCCTCTAACGCCATGTTTTTAAGCCTAAGTCTAGACATATGCAAATTACCGTCGTACTCTCATTCCGGGAGTCCCGCGGCTGCGCGATCAGTTCCTACGAGTTACATTGGTCCCGTGGGAGGTGTTGGTGTCACCCACGGGGCCGTTCGGGGGTTGTTTCGAATTTTCAACCCCTAACGCCATGTTTTACCTAAGTCTAGAAATATGCAAATTACTGTCGTATTCTCAAATCGGGACTCCCACGGCTGCGCGGTCAGTTCCTACGAGTTACATTGGTCCCGTGGGAGGTGTTAGTACCACCCACGGGGCCGTTCGGGGGTTGTTTCAAGTTTTTACCCTCTGACGCCATGTTTTTAAGCCTAAGTCTAGAAATAGGAAAATTACCGTCATACTCTCAAACTGGGAGTCCCGCGGCTACGTGGTGAGTTCCTACGAGTTACATTGGTCCCGTGGGAGGTGTTGGTGCCACCCACGGGGCCGTTCGGGGGCTGTTTCGAGTTTTCACACTCTAACGCCAAGTTTTTAAGCCTAAGTCTATAGATATGCAAATTACCGTCGTAATCTCAAATCGGGAGACCCGCGACTGCGGGGTCAGTTCCTACGAGTTACATTGGTCCCGTGGGAGGTGTTGGTGCCACCCATGGGGCCGTTCGGGGGCTGTTTCGAGTTTTCACCCTCTAACGCCATGTTTTTAAGCCTAAGTCTATAAATATGCAAATTACCGTCGTACTCTTAAACCGGGAGTCCCGTGGCTGCGTGGTGAGTTCCTACGAGTTACATTGGTCCCGTGGGAGGTGTTGGTGCCACCCACGGGGCCGTTCGGGGGCTATTTCGAGTTTTCACCCTCTAACGCCAAGTTTTTAAGCCTAAGTCTATAAATATGCAAATTACCGTCGTAATCTCAAATCGGGAGACCCACGGCTGCGGGGTTAGTTCCTACGAGTTACATTGGTCCCGTGGGAGGTGTTGGTGCCACCCATGGGGCCGTTCGGGGGCTGTTTCGAGTTTTCACCCTCTAACACCATGTTTTTAAGACTAAGTCTATAAATATGCAAATTACCGTCGTACTCTCAAACCAGAAGACCCGCGGCTGTGGGGTCAGTTCCTACGAGTTACATTGGTCCCGTGGGAGGTGTTGGCGCCACCCATGGGGCCGTTCGGGGGTTGTTTCGAGTTTTCACCCTCTATCGTCATATTTTTAAGCCTAAGTCTAGAAATGTGCAAATTACCATAGTACTCTCAAACCGGATGACCCCCGGCTGTGGGGTCAGTTCCTACGAGTTACATAGGTCCCGTGGGAGGTGTTGGTGCCACCCACGGGGACGTTCGGGGGCT
This sequence comes from Sambucus nigra, assembly GCA_949130495.1. NCBI lineage: Eukaryota > Viridiplantae > Streptophyta > Magnoliopsida > Dipsacales > Adoxaceae > Sambucus > Sambucus nigra. The sequence continues at coordinate 595,581,877 of OX422208.1, forward strand.
GTTTCGAGTTTTCACCCTCTAACGCCATGTTTTTAAGCCTAAGTCAAGAAATATGCAAATTATCATCGTACTCTCAAACCGAGAGACCCGCGGCTGCGGGGTCAGTTCCTACAAGTTACATTGGTCCCGTGGGAGGTGTTGGTGCCACCCACGGGGACAATTCGGGGGTTATTTCGAGTTTTCACCCTATAATGCCATGTTTTTAAGCCTAAGTCAAGAAATATGCAAATTACCGTCGTATTCTCAAACCGGGAGACCCGCGGCTATGGGATCAGTTCCTACGAGTTACATTGGTCCCGTGGGAGGTGTTGGTGCCACCCACGGGGCCTTTCGGGGGCTGTTTCGAGTTTTCACCCTCTAACGCCATGTTTTGCTCAAGCCGAGAAATATGCAAATTACCGTCGTACTCTCAAACCTGGAGACCCGCGGTTGTGGGGTCAGTTCCTACGAGTTACATTTGTCCCGTGGGAGGTGTTGGCGCCACCTACGGGGATGTTCGGGGGTTATTTCGAGTTTTCACCCTCTAACGCCATGTTTTTAAGCTTAAGTCAAGAAATATGCAAAATACCGTCGTACTCTCAAACGGGGAGACCCACGACTCTGGGGTCAGTTCCTACGAGTTACATTGGTCCCGTGGGAGGTGTTGGGACCACCCACGGGGCCGTTCGGTTGCTGTTTCGAGTTTTCACCCTCTAATGCCATGTTTTTAAGCCTAAGTCAAGAAATTTGTAAATTATCGTCGTTTTCCCAAACCGGGAGACCCGCGGCTGTGGGGTCTGTTCCTACAAGTTACATTGGTCCCGTGGGAGGTGTTGGTGCCACCCACGGGGCCGTTCGGGGGCTGTTTCAAGTTTTCACCCTCTAACGCTAAGCTTTTAAGCCTAAGTCTATAAATATGCAAATTACCGTCGTAATCTCAAACCGGGAGACCCGCTGCTCTGGGGTCAGTTCCTACGAGTTACATTGGTCCCGTGGGAGGTGTTGGTGCCACCCACGTGGTCGTTCGGGGGTTGTTTCGAGTTTTCACCCTCTAACGCCATGTTTTTAAGCCTAAGTCAAGAAATATGCAAATTACCGTCGTAGTCTCAAACCGGGAGTCCCGCGGCTATGGGGTCAGTTCCTACGAGTTACATTGATCCCGTGGGAGGTGTTGGTGCCACCCACGGGGCCGTTCAAGTGCTGTTTTGGGTTTTCACCCTCTAACGCCATGTTTTTAAGCCTAAGTCTAGAAATATGCAAATTATCATCGTATTCTCAAACCGGGAGTCTCGTGGATGAGCGATCAGTTCCTGCGAGTTACATTGGTCCCGTGTGAGGTGTTGGTGCCACTCACGGGACCGTTCGGGGGTTGTTTCGAGGTTTTTCCCTCTAATGCCATTTTTTAAGTCGAATTCTTAATATTTTCAAATTTATCCTCATACTCTCAAACCAGGGGTCCCATGATCGCGCGGTCAGTTTCTACGAGTTACATTGGTCCCGTGCAAGGTGTTAGTTCCTCTCATGGGGACTTTCGGGAGCTATTTTAGGGTTTTGCTATCTAACGCCATTTTTTAAGCCTAATTCCTTATATTTGTATATTATTGTCGTATTCTCAAACCGAGGATCCCATGATCGCGCGGTCTATTCCTACGAGTTTCATTGGTCTCGTGTGAGGTGTCGGTGCCACCCACGGGGCTATTCGGGGGCTATTTCGGGTTTAGGCCATCTAACGCCATGTTTTTAAGCCTAATTCCTTATATTTTCAAATCATCCTCGTATTCTCAAACCGGCAGTCCCTTTATCGCGCGGTCAGTTCCTACGAGTTACATTGGTCCCGTGGGAGGTGTTGGTGCCTCTCACGGGGCCATTCGGGGGTTGTTTCGGATTTTCGCCATCTAACGCCTTGTTTTTATGCTTAACTCCTCATATTTTAAAATTATCGTCGTATTCTCAAACCGGGAGTCTCGAGATTGCGCAGTCTGTTCCTACGTGTTACATTGGTCCCGTGAGAGGTGTTGGTGCCTCTCACGGGTCCGTACAAGGGTTTTTTCGTATTTTTGCTATCTAACACCTTGTTTTTAATCTTAAGTCCTAATATTTTTAAATTATCGTCGTATTATCAAACCGGGAGTCCCGTGATCGCGGGGTCAGTTCCTACGTGTTACATTGGTCCCGTGAGAGGTGTTGGTGCCATATTTTTAAGTTTAAGTCTAGACATTAGCAAGTTATCGTCGTATCCCGTACTCCTTCTAATTATCCCATACTCCTTCTAACATATTATCCAACAACAAGTCAACAACCAATAATTATCCAACAACCAAACCAAACAAAACCAATAATTATCCCGTACTCCTTCTATCATCTAATAGATTTAATAGATAATGCATATCAATTATATAACTAATTTAGTTAAAGTACAGAGTACCTGGTGTGTAATGAAGAACTGGTATGTAATGAAGAAATGGTATCCAATTGGTTAGATCTGCAATACGTAAATAATGTGTTATGAAGAACGGGACTCAAATGGATCGACACCCGTATTAATGCCATTAGTATTGACTTTAACAGCCCCTGCACTTGGAAAACACCAAGAAATTAGTCGTTGCTCAATGCCCCCGAGTGTAGGTACACTTACTTAACTAAATATATAATCAAACAACTCAAACCAAATTAACTAAATGTACAATCATATAGGGGTATATAATACACCATAAATTGACACCAATGCGCATTGTTACTCACTATAAAACTCGTGATACACCAATTCAACATCTTCTACGAATAGCTGCACAAATCTGAAAATAAAGAATTCGAATCAATATAGTGTGAAGGAATCTAATTTACCCGGCAAACAACCGCATAGCACACAGACAATAAAGAAAAAATTTATTCACACAGACAATAAAGAAAAAATTGATTCACACAACAAAATAAAGCCCGTGAAATAAGACTTATGTTATGCCAAATAAAATGCCATGTAAGAGACCCAAGCATATCATGGCTTGTTCTCACAACACACTGATGTAAAGGGTTATATAAAACAAACAGTAAAACCTAGATGATTAATGAAGTGAGACATAGAAGTTCTCTATCAAAAGTGATACAAAAGAGGAATAATGAAGTCCGCATAAAATTTATTAAACAGAATTGGAACATACCTTTGCAAGGATAAAGTCCAAGATCTTAGTTTTTTTTATCTTAATCACTATATAATAGAGACAACACTAGTAAAAAAACAACTGAGGAATAATGAAATAAACAAATACTTGTGAAAGAACATAGGAATATAATACCTTTGAAAGAAAGCATAACTTTCCACACCAACAATCTTGTTAATTCCTCAATGAAATATTCCCTATACAATAGGATAATTTTCAATAAGCCTAACAATAGTAAACAACATACCAATAAATGGATTGTATATTATTTTCCCATAAATCAACAACTTCTGCTTCGAGCACCTGCTGCGTGAGAAGGAGGAGGAGTTTTTGCCGAAACCCTAACGACCCTCATTTTTAATCTATAATATTTGTTTATCTCTTATATCTTGTCAACACAACTAAAATTAGATTATACTTAATGGATCAAAATGCGTACCTACCTTATCATATAAGGAATATAAGGACTTACAGTACACTATTTTGGAAATTTGATAAAAAGATAGAAAAATCATTAACAAAAAGCAATCAATCTGAATGCCGACAAACATGTAAACATGATTTTATAAAAAAACGTAATAAAACCGACAACATGAACATTACATTAGATTTATGCAGTGAGTCCATAATAGTCTATCTTAACTTAATTTACTTCCATATCCTACATTCCTTATGTATATTGCCTAATTAAAAGGTATGTCTCGAGTAAGCATCAAGGTTGTGCAAATGAGATTTCCCAATGTGACTAAGAAATGGGTTATGTAAATTTAATAATGTTGAAATCAATGTTTTCCCTTTTTTCTATACACATCATGAGATGGTTGTGTTAATGGAAAATCAGACTATAATAAAAAAAATGTTTGAAATAAAAAACATCAGCAAGCAACCCTGAACTAACCTTGGACTTCGATGTAAACAAAAAACCTCCGACCAATCACCAAATCCCCTGCCCCGGAGTTAAAACTTGGACCTCGATGGAAACCCCACCTTACCCGGGGTTTAGCTGACGCTCAAGCTCCAAATCCGAAACCAGGGAGACGGAGGGAGGAGACGAGCGAGAGAGAGAGGGGATGCCGCCAGGGAGACGGAGGGAGGAGGCGAGCGAGAGAGGGGATGCCTCCAGGGAGACGGAGGGAGGAGGTGAGTTAGAGAGAGAGGGAGAGATGAAGGCAATGTATGAGGAAGGTTTCGTTGGGGAAATGAACGAAACAAAGTAGCGGATGGGAGAAAATAGACAGCGCGCCTTTTTTTCATATTGAACCTGGTCACGGCTCTCAGTCGTGACCCACCAACAAAACCATTTAATGAAATCATACTAGCCCATTAATTTGCGTATGGTCACGGTCCATAGCCGTGACCCCTACTAAGAAATGGTCACGGCTCTCAGCCGTGACCCTTAGTGTGTGTGTTTTCTACTTCGTCATGCCTATGGTCACGGACCAAGTCCGTGACCCATCCGTGACCAAGCTTGGAGGGAATTTTGGCCCCGATTAGGTGCCAAAATGGTCACGCCCTGGTCACGGACTTGGGTCGTGACCCAGAGTGGTCAGGGATTTGGTCTGTGACCACTTGCAAAGCATCCGTGACTCAGTGTGTTAATGAGTATGGTCACGCTAAATATTGAGTTGGCCACGGCCTGAGTCCGCGACTAGCTGGTCGCGGACTTGGGCCGTGATCCACTGGGCGTGACCATTCGCAGGATTTGGTGTAGTGTATGACAATGTGTATCAATTTATTTGGAAGAATATCATTTGTAGATATGGTATTCCCCATGCATTCATTACTGATCATGGAACCCAATTTGACAACGAGGAGTTTTCTGCGTATTGTCATCAGTCAATCATATTGAAAACCCGCTCTGCACCAGGCCATCCCCAGAGCAATGGACAAAGTGAGGTGATAAACAGAACACTGCTGAATGGTTTGAAAAAATGACTGGACGATGCAAAGGCAAATTGGATTAACGAGTTACATTCTGTGTTGTGGGCTTATCGTACAACACCACGAGCAGCAACAGGAGAATCTCCATACATGCTAGCATTTGGAAGTGAAGTCGTCATACTAGCTGAATTGGGTTTGCCCACGCACAGAATACTGAATTTTAATTCTCCTATCAGTGACTTGATGAGAAGATTAGACTTGGATATGCTCGAGGAAGCTAGAGAAGAAGCAGCAATCAGGAATGCTGCATACCAACAACGAACATCTCTGTTCTACAACAAGAGAGTAAAGAAGTGTGATTTGAAAGAAGGGGACTATGTGCTAAAGAAAGTAATTCAAAATCACAACAAACTGGAAGCTAACTGGCATGGACCCTACAGAGTAACAAAAGTTGTTCGACCGGGGACATATAGGATTGAAACCTTAGAAGTAGAAGAGTTTAAGAATGCATGGAACGCAGAGCATCTGCGCAAATATTATCAGTAGTTAAAATCCCTATGTAATGCAGTTTTCTTCAATATGAATAAAGTTTTGGATATTTTACCCAATTATCTCCTTTTGTTGAAATTTTTCGGAGTACTAGTGCTACACACTACGCATCAAGTCCAGATAAAAATTCCACCAACTCCGGTTGGTCGGGAATTAAAATCCACCAACTCCGGTTGGTTGGGAAATAAAATCCACCAACTCCGGTTGGTCGGGAATAAAATCCACCAACTCCGGTTGGTCGGGAATAAAATCCACCAACTCCGATTGGTCGGGAATTAAAATCCACCAACTCCGGTTGGTCGGGAATAAAAATCCACCAACTCCGGTTGGTCTGAAATTAAAATTCACCAACTCCGGTTGGTCGGGAATAAAAATTCACCAACTCCGGTTGGTCAGGAATTAAAATCCACCAACTCCGGTTCGTTGGGAACAAAAATCCACCAACTCCGGTTGGTCGAGAATTAAAATCCGCCAACTTCGGTTGGTCAGGAATAAAAATCCACCAACTCCGGTTGGTCGGTAAGCCAATTTCAATCAACTCCAGTTGTTTAAATTAAGCAATACCATGGAATGTAAGTTATTCTATTGCTTAGTATAAAAAATCACTACAATGAGATAAGTATGTCATAAACATATATATACTTACCAACCAACAAGCAAAGACATTCTCCAAATTACTTAGAAGAAAATGAAATGACAAAAGACCAAAACTTTTCATTCAAATCGAGAAGGATTACATATGATGAAAAAAAAAACATTACATAAAAATCCTATTCTACTGGTTTCTTTCCCGCCTTTGAAACAGGTTCTACTCCAGCAGGAGGATCATCTAAGGCATAAGGGGAATTTATGAAGTTCAGATCTCGAAGCATCCTGACATTCATCACAGATGGTCGATCAAGCAAGTGCTCCGAGCGAGATATCTCAAAATTAGAATGAAGATTGTAGTCGTTGAGATACTTGGAGATTAAGCACTGAGGAATTGCCCGAGTAGGAATCCATCTCATATAAAGTTTAAAAGGTGGCACGAGCAACTCGAGCAATCCAGGGTCATAGTAATCTCATAGATAATAGCCCTGCTCCAACTTTAACACCCCCAGTGCATTCAGCCATCCTTGCTTGTAACCCTCGTTATTTGAATTCTGGATCCGATCATCGAGATGATAAAGGGCTTCATTATATCCAGCCATCCAAAACTCTCTGGGCTATTTGTGAAACTGGTAAGTTACCCTCTCCCGTTGCTCGTGGAGGTTCTTGATCGAGGTGTAAAATCGAGCGTCCGTGTAATACGCTAGTCGTTGTTATCGACTTCCAAACTCAATACAAAAAAAAACTAAACTTTAACTACACTCTTGCGGAGTATGGTGGTGAGTCTGGGTATCGAATCCACAGGGAATGGTTGATAGAATTTAATTGATTTATTACTTCTAAAGAAAAAGTGAAAAAGATGATGATGGTTGAAAAGGGGAAAAAAATAAGTAAATAAAGAAGTTAAATTAATTAAGATGAATGAGAAAGTAAGTTGGAATACAATCCCCCTAACCCTAGTAATTTACCGTATAAAATACTAGAATTGTAAATTATAAATTTGAATGAATCCAGTCTTTATAGATCCTAAGCATTACATATATGAGGATCAAGCCCGCACCATACGAAATCAAAGGTAAATATAAAGTGGTGATAAATAATTTTACGCACATCATATTCTTAAACATCCCAAGTACCTAGGGCAAGAGAGATTAAAAGATCTACAATGGTTGTAAAATTGTCTCGCACGACTCTTTTAAATTTTTAATTTAAATTCTATTTTCTACATAAGTAATTTACATTGGGATGGGTTCATGCATCCCAATCCTTAAAAACTTAGCTTAACATGATGAAATCAAAATAAAACTTACAAATTAAAGTGCAGGAATTCATAACTAACTCTAAAAAATTGAGAACGTGACTTGAATTGAGAATGGAAAACTAGAACTCAACAATTAATTAAACTAACTAGGAAAGCAGTAAAAACAATAAATTAAAATTACTTGCAATGGATGAATGATGAATCTTGAATAGAACTTTGAATCTTGAATAGTAGACAAACTTCAAAAACTAGGGTTCTTGGTTACAAGAATCCTCTAAAAACTAACTACAAAGGAACCCTACCTACTAGCCTCCTACAACTTGATAAAACAACTCCCTAAAATCTGCCTCTCTCTCTAGAATTCGACTCCCCTTGAAATGAGGTACGGCTTGGTCTTTTATAGCACCAAGTAGCACGAATTTGACAGCTAGAATCGCTTGTTGCACAAGTTTTCACCAGCTAATCACCTCAAAATCTGCATAATTAATACCAGCAATTCGCACCGCCGAACTGGTCCGGATAGCCCTAGGATCGGTTCGTTTATCAGCTACCGGATCGGTTCTTTTTTTATTCTACCGGATCGGTCCGGTACCCACCGGATCGGTTCTGCTGTCATCGGTTTGGTTTCTGGTCCATTTCTCTTCATTATCGCGCAACTTCAAAACATCGTAACTTCTTCACCGTAGCTCGGATTGAGGTGCCATTTTTTCCAGTGTTCTTGTAATTTCGAGCTATTCAACTTTCTAGTTCACCCCACCTCCAGACTAAGGCTGAAAATTACGAAAATGACCTTCAACTCTCCTTTTCTTGGTTTCTTTCACTGTTTTGAGTTCTCCTTCGCACTAACTTGCATGAAATACCTGTAAAACACATGAGAAATACACAAAATACGAAATACTTGCCAAAATAGGTTAGTAGCATAAATATGAGACAAATTCAAGATATATACACAAAACGGGATCATAAAAATACCGAAATTAAGGGGATAAATGTGAAGAATATGTGCCTAATCACACCCCCTAACTTAGAACTTTGCACGTCCCGAGCAATGTAAATGAATCCTATCAAGGCTCAACTCTTGAAAATCATTTTATTGGGATAGAATACCTCTTTCGCGGGCAAGCGATTGAATTTAGCGTATGCAACAAGCCTTTAAACCCCTAGGTTACCCTAGTAGGACGAGTTTTGTCTCGTGAGGGTTTGCAGTGAATACACCCACAAAATTCTTTATTTACTCAAATAAATATCAAAATACTTAAAAATTGTACAATTTAAACTTTTCGAAAAATAATCACAATGAATTCATATTCAAATGTCTCAACCCATAGTGTGTGTGTGCAAAGCCAAAAATTCAACCTCAAATTTCCACCGATTGAGCATTACGTTACTTTCCGAAAATTCGTTTTGATTCAAATTCTTACGGATGCACTCACAAATGAATCACTCGGATTGTGGTTGTTTTCTCTCGGTATGCATGATTTAAAGAGTAAATATAATGGACACAAATTCATGCATACAAAATTGAAAAGAATGAAATATATGGTGAAAAGATCTCATCATCGGAATACGGTGATTAGGAAATGGGAACATCACCTCTAATTCACACCATTTAATTTCTCATATTATCTTTTCATATCTTAGCTCTCCACGCAGTAATTAATTTTTGCCATTCGGACTCGGTTAGGACTTTTCGGGTTAAAAAGTGTAAAGGGTAAAAATGGGAATGGATGGAATGTTCGGAATTGGAAAATATCATTTTTCTCTTTCTTTTTCTATTTTCATTTTTTCTTTTCTTTTTTCTTTTCTTGCTATTTTTGTTGAGCGTGTTTATTTTTTTTTCTTGCCCCTTTTTATTGCACAATTTGGACTTACTTGATGAATTTTCTCAATTTTCACAATTCCGGGCTATTTGGGTTTTTCGGGTTATCAAACGAAAGGGAAATATTTTATTAGGCTCAAATTGGGTTGCAAAGGGATGATTTTTTTTTCACAACGTTTTTTATGGCTAATATTTTTGGGTTAAAAATGAGGGACTACTTCATTGTCCAAATTGCTAATCTCATTACCATATGCATCTCAAGATTAATTAAGTTTAGAGATATATTTAGCACGAATTTCGAGACAACATTTCACACATTTCCCATAACCGATCAAAACAAAGGATTGAGATCATCAACGACTTATTAAAACGCTGAAAAGAACTTTGAGTTAATCATAAACTCGGATTGATTTATAAACTCGTAAAAAATTGAAAGGCTCGAAATCTCACCGGGTTTGATCAATCTCCACACTTATTCGTTAAGTCGTCAATTTTCTTTCAATTTCCATCTTCGGTCAATTTTGGCTTAGTGCATTTTGCTTGTTAATAATTTGAGACTTTAAATAGAATAAAGGTGATATTTTTGAAAAATTTAAATTCCAATTTTTATTTATTTTGAAGAAAAAATATTTTTTATTTTTTCAACTTTTTTTTGAAATTTGTGAAATTTTCTAAAAAACACACACTTGGAAAGAACATGTGATCGAATCAATGAATCTAAACAATAACCGGGAAGAATATCCCACACCCCCTAACTTAAATGTTGCATTGTCCTCAATGCGAATCAAGAACACAACATAAAGAGAGGAAAATAAAGATATTACCCAAATGGAGCGATCCCCGATGAGTGCGAGTCCATTGAATCTACAAAACATGTTAGAACCAAGCATAACAAAAAGAATAACAAAAACTTTAACTAATTACTCTAAACTATATAAAAAAAGAAAATGAAAATTAAAAAGCTAATTATGTACAACCTACGATTTGAACTTCTAACAAGTTATACACTAGAAGTCGAAAAATTTGAGGGTCCACCCAAAATACAATATGACTTTGAGGGATTAATAGTGTACTCTCACTATAAAACATGTCGTCCGAAAAATAAGAATTTCGTTTGAAAAACGGAAGGCATCTGTAAAGTTTAAAAAATGAACCATCACCAATTAAAAAATTTAAGGGGATAATGAGGGATTTGAGTGCACAGGGGGACAAGTACCATTGGGATCCAAGAAAAATAGAATCACTTCCCAAAGATTTTTCAAGAATTATGGGAAGCGGAGAACACAAACTAAAAGAGTCCATCTTGGAAAACAATTTAAGCATAGAGTGCTTGTCCTCAAAATCTTCTCCCCCAAAATTTTCAAATGGATCTGGTGGAGTGACACGTCTAAGTATATGGCCCATAATACGAAGCATCTCAAAAAAACATTCCCATACAAGAATCGGACAACATTCTCAAGACATTCATCCAGTTCTTGTGATGGATTTAATGGTTCGATAATAGTGGGGACACAAGGAGACAAATGATCTTCAACCTCAATAGGTTTTGAAATATTTATAAGAGGTTGATATTCAAAAGAACTTGGATCACTCTCAATGATTTCATTCTCAAAAATATTAGGTGAAGCGCAAGTCTCGACCTTCTCTAAGTTGTCCAAATAATCATTCAACTCCTTGCAAGTTGTTGTAATTTTCAACTCGGTGGCAGTAAGGTCATCAGATTGCTTTTTTATAACAAGCAAGAGTTCTTCCAAAGTAGGCTTCCTTGGTTCTAGCACCTCGGATTCCTCATTTGGTTGAAAACATTCTTCAACGTCCAAAATATCGAAAGAAAAATCTTCATTGGGTTCAAATAATGCATCTAACTCTTGCTCCCAATAACGATTTTTTTCCCAATATTCTCTTTCAAGTCTTTTTTCTTCAAGCAATTCATTTTGATAAATTTGGATGGCCTTAGCACTGGGCTTGTATTTATGAGACTCATCTTTAGTGATATTGATCCAATGTTCATAAGTCTTGAGTGCCTCCTCCTCACTATTAGCATAACAATTAAAGCCACCAAAAGAGTTAAAGTAATACATTTCAAATTGGGCAATTCAAAAACATGACACCCATATTTTTCAAATTTTTTTGCTATTTACTTTTTTTTTATATACGAAGTAGTAAGTCAATTATAATCTATAACAAACATTCCCCGGCAACGACGCCATTTTGATCGAGGTGTAAAACTGAGCGTCCATGTAATACGCTAGTCGTTGTTATCGGCTTCCAACCTCAATAAAAAAAAACCTAAACTTTAACTACACTCTTGCGGAGTATAGTGGTGAGTCTGGGTATCGAATCCACAGGGAATGGTTGATAGAATTTAATTGATTTATTACTTCTAAAGAAAAAGTGAAAAAGATGATGATGGTTGAAAAGGGGAAAAAAATAAGTAAATAAAGAAGTTAAATTAATTAAGATGAATGAGAAAGTAGGTTGGAATACAATCCCCCTAACCCTAGTAATTTACCGCATAGAATACTAGAATTGTAAATTATAAATTTGAATGAATCCAGTCTTTATAGATCCTAAGCATTACATATATGAGGATCAAGCCCGCACCATACGAAATCAAAGGTAAATATAAAGTGGTGATAAATAATTTTACGCACATCATATTATTAAACATCCCAAGTACCTAGGGCAAGAGAGATTAAAAGATCTACAATGGTTGTAAAATTGTCTCGCACGACTCTTTCAAATTTTTAATTTAAATTCTATTTTCTACATAAGTAATTTACATTGGGATGGGTTCATGCATCCCAATCCTTAAAAACTTAGCTTAACATGATGAAATCAAAATAAAACTTACAAATTAAAGTGCGGGAATTCATAACTAACTCTAGAAAATTGAGAACATGACTTGAATTGGGAATGGAAAACTAGAAATCAACAATTAATTAAACTAACTAGGAAAGCAGTAAAAACAATAAATTAAAATTACTTGCAATGGATGAATGATGAATCTTGAATAGAACTTTGAATCTTGAATAGTAGACAAACTTCAAAAACTAGGGTTCTTGGTTACAAGAATCCTCTAAAATCTAACTACAAAGAAACCCTACCTACTAGCCTCCTACAACTTGATAAAACAACTCCCTAAAATCTGCCTCTCTCTCTAGAATTCGACTACCCTTGAAATGAGGTAGGGCTTGGTCTTTTATAGCACCAAGTAGCACGAATTTGACAGCTAGAATCGCTTGTTGCACAAGTTTTCACCAGCTAATCACCTCAAAATCTGCATAATTAATGCCAGCAATTCGCACTGCCGGACCGGTCCGGGTAGACCTCGGATCGGTCTGTTTTTCAGCTACCGGATCGGTTCTTTTTTTATTCTACCGGATCGGCCCGGTACCCACCGGATCGGTTCTGCTGTCATCGGTTTGGTATCTGGTCCATTTCTCTTCATTATCGCGCAACTTCAAAATATCGTAACTTCTTCACCGTAGCTCGGATTGAAGTGCCATTTTTTCCAGTGTTCTTGTAATTTCGAGCTATTCAACTTTCTAGTTGGCCCCACCTCCGGACTAAGGCTGAAAAATTACGAAAATGCCCTTCAACTCTCCTTTTCTTGGTTTCTTTCATTGTTTTGAGTTCTCCTTTGCACTAACTTGCATGATATACCTGTAAAACACATGAGAAATACACAAAACACGAAATACTTGCCAAAATAGGTTAGTAGCATAAATACGAGACAAATTCAAGATATATCCCCAACACGGGATCATAAAAATACCGAAATTAAGGGGATAAATGTGAAGAATATGTGCCTAATCAGTTCTTCACTAGAAGTTCTTTATTCTCCAAGGTAGAGCTTTGTGTGAAAAGTTGCTCGTTGAGGTTCAGAATATTCTTAGACATCTCTAACAAAGCCTGATTCTTCGCCACCAACTGGAATGCTTGATTCTCCAAGGCTGCCTGCATTCTAGCTTCTTCAACAATAACCCGAGCAGCCCTTGCTCGTCCCCGAGAAGCTCTTGCTCGTCCGCGAGCAGAAGTAGAGGGTTCAGTCCTCTTTAAGGTTTCCAATTCATCTCTCAAATTGGTATTTTCTACCTCCAAGAAAGGGAAACCTTCGTCATTGACAGGGACCAAGGCTCCCGAGGTAGATGCTGCAGATTTCAGTTGAGATATCTCTCCTCGTAAAACATTGTTTTCCTGCTCCAACAGTTTTGCGATTTGCCTATGCTCCTCGACCTCAACCTTTAGAATTCTCTCTTTCTTCTCATAAGCAGCGATGAATTTATCATATCCTTTGTCAACATTTAGTTGCTCATATTTTTTCTCATACACCTGATGCAAAAGAGTAGAAGACTCCTTATATTATTGTTGGAGTTCCTCGATGGTGCCCTGGAGATCCTCATCATCTCGTAATATACACGTTGTTGGCAACTGCACGGTCGAGAAGGCATTTTAGATATTGATATGCTTTAATTGCTCGTTCAGAAGTATCTGGACCAAGGATGTCAATGATTTGAGCCTCATTTAGGTCAGCATGGCCAGCCTTGAAGTAGTCATTGTATTTTTTCATCAGTTATGTGTCATCAGCTGATAATAGCTCCATCCTGGCCATAAACTAGTAAAGAAAAGAGATAGAAAAAATTAATAAGAATGAAGACAGAGCAAGAAGAGGAAAAAGTCAAGATAAACAACCAAAAGCTTGAATTTTCATTTCATCATAAAAGAAAATACAAAAGTTGAGGCTACATCCAATAAAGTGATAAAATAAACACCCAAACTACTCTACACCTTCTCTTTATTTCCTATAACTCCCTCAGGAGGTTTCGAGGAAGAGGCTGGTTGCTCGGTGGACACGAGTAGCTGCTCGATAGGAGTAATAGTTGGTTGGGCTTGCTCGGAGCACGATTGAACAGCTGGAACAGTAAGGGCCTGATCTCCAATTACCATGGAGGATTCTTCTGAGGCAGCTTCATCCTCTTCTTCTTCTCCAGAAGAGGGAGGAAGGCCATAAGTATGTTACTGAAATATGTCAGAATCTTCATCGACTTTCAGCTCTTGTAGGGATGCCACCCATCCCTCCCTAAAGTATTTAAGGCTGGCATATTCCATTTGTGAGGACATGGCAGCCAAACACTTATTCTAGCCCTTGTCCCAACCTACGCTAAAGGATTTTTTGACAGTTTTATTCCTTTTAACCTTCTCCGAGGAAGTCCTATCAGTAAGAAGTTTCTCGGTAGTTTTCAGCTTCTCCTCCACCTCCTGCTTCTGGCGATCAACATCACGGAGTCTACCAACCTCCTCTTCAGCAGCTTTGAGTTTATTCTCAAGATCTGCAGCATTCTTGAGTTTCTCCTCAAGCTCTTTATTATTCTTCTCAAATTCCCCCAATTTCTTCTCCAAATCCTTGGAGGCTTCCACAGCTCGATCTCTCTCTTGCTCGACAGACTTAACCTGCTTCTCCCAAGCAATTTTATTCTCCTCATACTTTTGATGAGATTCCTTCAAAGACTGGGTTAATCCAGTAAAAGCTTCTTCTACACCTCCCGAGGAGATTAAATCCTTGATAGCCTCATCCTTCTTCAGAATAGTGTTGAAACATGTTACCAGCTGGAAAAAGAAAATAACTGTAAGTCAGTACAGGGACATAACATTGAAAAATGAAAGTTTAGATTAGTAATACTTACTGAGGCAATATGTTGAGAAGCCAAGGTAGTGACCCTGTCACGAGAAAGATTGTCTTCAATACCTTGGACCTCTGGGATAATCCAAGACTTCACCGAGCTCATAGCAGAGCTCGGAGGAACAAAGGTGGTAATACCACCTTCAACATTTAAAGACTGAGAGACAAATTCTACTGACCTCTCAAGAGAACTTTTCTTTAACCTCCTCGTAGGAGCATAAACATTCTCAACCAAGGATGTTGTCTTGGTTGGTGATATAACGATAACCTCGCTTAGAGGAGAAACAGCAACAACCTTGCTCGGGGCCACTGGGGGCTTCTCAACAATCTTCTTAGCAGCAGCAGGAGGGGATGCATCAATATTCCTCGTCCCTTCTTCTGGGACATTTGGCTTACTTTTCTTTCCCTCTCTAGCAGTAGAGGAAGACTTATCAAAGAAAGCAGGAACTTTTATTTTCTTCATTATGTCACTAATAGGAATGTTTGACTCTGAAGAAGAACCTTCTACACTAGTATCAGCAGCTGGTACTTGATCAAGACTAACCACCCCTGGACGAGCAGTAAAAAATGAAGTGTATCTCTTATACTGCAACAAATAAGAGGCCGATCTAATATGTTCCTCGGCAACAGATTAGTGCAAGCTCCAGATAAGTTTCAAATGCTTTAAATTAACCTCTGTCTCCTTTGGAGATTTTCTTTTGCTATCAACTGCAAATCACAAAAAGTTAAATGTCAGTGATACATTTTGTCAAACACCAAGAAAACAATATTTCAAAAAATAAAAACAACCTATTCCATTACCATAAGGGGGACCCTAGGACCCTGATATACATCATCTCCATTTAATGGAGCATCTTGCCAATTTTTCATAACAACCCCATGCTCGAAGTAATCCCTGTTGGCATCTGGCAGATTAATAACTAAAGCCCTATTTAAAAACCTAGTTTTTAAATAAAAAGTACTGTCGCTGACAACCCATCTATAGCAAAACATAATTTCTGGAATTCCTAAACGGGTTCCATGAATTTGGTTTAAGCTATGGACTCCATTAACTATTCTCCAGGTATTGGGAGCTATTTTTGTAGGTACAACGTCAAAATATTGACAAAACTCCAAATATAGGGGATTTGGAGGAAAAGAAAAGCCACATTCGGCCACAAAGATACTGGGGAACCAATGTCCCTCAGCCAAAGAGAAATACTCAGAAGGTTCAGAAAGTTCCTTCAAAATGACCCATGAAGGAATTGAAAATTTAGAATGAAATTTATTATTCGATTTGACAACATAAACCATGATGATTAAAGAAAAATAAAAGAGAAGGAGAAGAGTGAATCAGCTGACAACGAACAAGGAAAGAAATGAACACACAAGATAGAAAAGAAATGAAAAGCTCAAAGGTAGATTTGAAAAGTGAAAAAACGATAGAATTTCTGTCGCGTTTAAATACTTTACCTCGGGAATAGAAAAAGCAATGATTACAAAAACGGACGTTTGCGTATCCGACGGCTAAATAGAAGAAAAGGGGCACGAAAAACGAAGCGGTTAGGGAAGTTCAAAATATTTATGAGGACTGATACTGTGCATTTAAAAAAGAGTTGTATACAACGAATGCTTTCCTAAAAACCATGCAAACCGAAAATCTAAGCAGCAGAATGTTCCATACTTTTCTTCAACATCAAACTACGAAACATTGGGGGCTTATACCAAATTTAGTCTGCTGACATGGACCAACCACATGAAGACACGTGTCAATTTACATGGTAAATATGAATACTCCAGACGAGCAAATTAAGACCACCGAGTAACTCAAGCTCTCCGAGCAACTAATGAATTCCGAGCAACTCAAGTGTGACAAGCAGCTCTTACTCGTCCCCGAACAACTCAAGCTCTCCGAGCAACTCAAAAGTGTCGAGCAACTCAAACGTGTCGAGCAGCCTAGGCTGTCCGAGCTACATAAGTGTACAGCGTATCCAAATCAAGAGAATCCAGGATATAATTGCGTATTAAATGCTCATTAATATAGTACAGATGTACATGTCTACTAGGTAACAGCGCGTTGTTTTTTCATTTGTATAGGCTCAGGGCTATAAATACATTGTAACCTCCTCATTAGCAGGGGACTCGGAATTTCTTGGTAAATCCTTTATCGAGAATTCTGCAAACAAGTCAGCAATAACAAATATAATGGACGTAGGCCATTCTTATAAGGCTGAACCACTTTAAAAATTTATTGTCTTATTTATTTTTATCTGTGATTAAATAATTATAGCAAATCTAATTTTTTACATCAACAAGAGGTATATTGGTTAATATACACAGTGCAAAAATTGACCTTTTTCATTATCGTTAAGGGTCTGTTTGGTTCGTGGTGAAATCTTTTTTATCGTGTTAAAAAATAATTCACCTAGGTAAAATATGTGTTTGGTTGGGCATTTAACATGGTGAAATAAAATGAATGGGGTGAAAAGTGAGGTGAAACTTTAACCATTTTAAACCATGGGTAAAGTGAATAATTTAACACGTGAAAACAATGATATTTATCTTATTACCATACTAACATTTCTTATTTCCACTTACAACTATCACAAAATCATTAGACATTCATTTCTCTCTCTCAATTAACACGATCATTAAATATTCATTTATTTTTAATTTAAAAAATTATTTTTTATTTTTTTTAAAAAAATTAAAAATTAAAAAAAATAAAAATTAAAAATAAATAAAATTAAAAAAATAAAAAAATAAAAAATAAATAAAAAAAATAAAAATTAATTAATATTTGTTTGGTGCAAGGTATTGTGTTCAGAATTTTTTTTATTAATTGGAACGATTTTATAGTTGGGAACTATTTTTTTCATAGTTGAGACTTTTTTTTTTAATTCGTCTAATTGGGACACTTTTTTTTATAGTTGGGACTCGTTTTTTCAATTGAGACTGTTTTTTCATTGTTAAGAACTATTTTTTTTAATTGTGGAATATTGTTTTTATAGTTTGGACTCTTTTTTTTTTAATTGGACTGTTTTTTACAATTGAGAGTTTTTTTCATTGTTGAAAACTTTTTTTTTAAATATGGACTTATTTCTTTTTTAATTAGGAATGTTCTCTTTTTTAATTAGAACTATTTTTTGTAGTTAAAACTGTTTTTTTACTTTTTATCCTTCTTTATCTTGCCTAGCCAAATCTGACTAAGGAGGGGGGGGGGGAATTGTGTCAAATTTGTGTTTGAGGTAAATGAATATTTTTTAATACTCATGACATTTGTGTGATGAAAATCAAATAGTTAAATATAAATATTTTTGTATCCATTTGAAATATGAGGGCAATATGATGATTTTGTTTTTAAATCAAATAGTTTTTTTAATTTGAAATATGAGGGCAAGATAAAATAACTTAAATTAAATTACTGACCTGAAGCGTTACAACTATTTTCTTTCTTTAAGGCAGAATTGTGAGAGTATGTACGTGGAATAATTACGTTGAATGCTCACTCTTCCAATATAATAAAACGTGTCCCTTTCTATTCATCTTCATATTAGTATAAACGCAAGCTTCTTTTAGCTTTAAATTTCAGGACACGTGGCGTGATAACAAATACAAAGAAACTGTCTCATATAATTTTTATGATATTCATTTTGGTGATATACTTCAACAACCATGCTAACATGAAACAATTGAGTAAATATAAAAAATCATGTAGAATAACATGCTATTCATATAGACAAGTTTTTATAAAAATAGTTGTTGTCAATGAGCTTTGAATGTTATAATACAAAATTTTGAAATAATCCATCATCAATTATCTCTTTTGATGCTGCTAATTCACCTCGTGACAATGTCAAGAGCTTCCGCAATAGTCGAGTTCTCAAATTGCACATGCATCTTCTACAAAGTAATTTCAGCTGGCAAATAGATCATAGATATTGGTTTTACATTCATGAGAACCTCAGAAGGAATAATAAATTTATTGTATTGAATTGAATTTTCAAAATATATAGAATGGTATATTTATATAAAATATGGAGGAAATAACAGAGATATTAATAACTTGCAAAATTGGAACTGAGCCACCATTTTCAACAACTAACACAAAAATGTTTGACTAACACAAAGGAGATAGAAAAACTGTCTACCGTCCCCTCTACAACCTCCTTTAAATTAGAACTCCGAACAATTCTAATCCCATCACCATGCAAGGAGCTCGAACCTGACCGCCAATAAACACATACCTTAAACACACCATTTAGTCTGGCTATAATTTCTCGGGTTCACATTTTAAAATCCTGCAAAAGAACATAATATATATTCTTCTTTTAAATGTATCTTATAAAACTATTAAGTCTTGATGACTTGTGTCTAAGGGCACACACTTAAAATCCAAAAATAATAGGGATAGAATTTCGACATATAATAAGGCACAGATACTCGTGTGGAGTTTTCATACTTATTATTTTGAAACTCATAATACGTCTCCTTCATTTTCCAAACTATTAATACAAATATATAAGAATAGTTATGACTTAAGAGTCATGAATAAAAACTTGAATGTAAAAACTCAACTAGTACTAAAACATGAATATCAATCACATAATCCGTATTTTGGCTTGAAATCAATTATATACACTTCATAAAACATACGAACTTATCTTAAACCCCATATTTCAAAAGGAAAAATATTAACCAACTAAAATTTCAGCTTATTAGTTTACATTTTAGCTATTTTCAGAAAATGTAAAATCGAAAAAGGGGTGATCCGTACAACCCAATTATATATCTATATCTATATCTATATCTATATAAATATAAATATATATATTTGTGTGTGTGTGTTCTCTTGATGATAGCGCTATCACCATTAACTCAGGGGGTGTGGTAGAGCGGAATGGGCTCTTTCTCCCTTAACTAAGGGTCGGGGGTTCGATTCCCGCCTTGGACATGGAACAGCCTTAAATTCCTGGGACAGCTGTCCCACCCATCGAGGTGCCTACAAATCAGCGAAGGGATTAGTCATTAAGTCGCTAGTGGATACCCTGGTGTAAATCAAAAAAAAAAAGATAGCACTATCACCATTTTACTCAAGTTGACATACCCATATTATAACCCACCTATCACAATGACACCACTCAAAAGAACAAATATAACCCAACCTATCATGACCAACCAAGGGCGGAGCTAGGATTCCTCGGAGGGGTGGGCTACAATTAGTAATGGACCCAATAATTTTTGTCAATGGGGCGGAAGTCCCGGCCAATGTCCGGGGTGGGCTAAAATTAAGTTTTTATATCTATTTATTTTTATTATTTTTTATTTTCCATCAATTTTTAACCTTTACAAATTTTGGGATTAGTTTTCAATAACATTTTAACTTCAAGTAGCAATTTTTAACACTTAAAAGATTTTTTTTTCCAATTTGGGAGGGGTGGGCTACAGCCCTGGTGGGCCCACCCCTGGATCCGCCCTTGTGACCAACACAACTGCAAAAACACACGTCGTTGTAAGCCACATGAAACAATTTCCTTTATGTATTAATTTCTTTAAAGTTGTATGTAGATCATAGAGAAGGAAATTCCCTACTAAAGAAACCAAATTAGTCACTAAATTCTAGGTCTAACATAGAATGGACAAATGAGTATTGCAAAAATAGGTTTGCCATACCTATTTTTGAGTACGTGAAAGCAAGAATCTGAATTTAGTTCAATTTTCTAGTTGTGAATTTTCCATGCCTACAATGAAATGAATTGTAGTCTAAACTATTTCCCTTTTTGTCAATGCTTGGGCTTCAAATGGTATTAGCTCGAATAATTTTAGAATGATGATACACAAAGAGTTCTATCATAATGATGCATATCACCAATGATTATAATTATCTACCTAACTCGAGAAAAAAATGCATTACTACTAATGCAATTTTGTTTATAAAATTTGCAGGGACATCAATGAAAGGATCTATCAAAGTTATATAAAAATACATAAACGGTAAAATCAAGTGCAAATCCATCAAAAGTATATTATACCAGAATTAACTAAACGTGGATTATCAAAAAAATTCATTTGGGTGAAAATTGGTGTGCAAAGAGCCTTAGGTGTAAACATATAGATATTTGTGTTATGGCTACTATTTAATTAATACAATAGTACAGAATTACGAATTATTATTATAATTACAGAAATAAAAAGAAATTACAGAAAATAAAATTTACTTGAATTTGCAGAAATAATAATAGAAATAGAAAATAATCCAAGCCCTGTGAATTTCCATAGTGTCCTTAAGACAATTTATTCCCTCCAATGTGCTTTGAGGTTAATGAATATTGTCTCCCAAGATAGAACGAATTTTTCAAAATAATTATGTAGCATAACAATAATTAATATCAACGAACACAATTTCTGTGTTTTTACTCAACCAAACAGCACAACATAAGTGAATTATATGAATGCAGTGATACATAATTTTTTTCCTGAAAAAAGCAGCATTTCGGGTTGGAAGAAAACAGGAGAGGGAATTTTTTTCATTAACCAAAATCTGGAGGAAGACTTTGTATTCATAGCAAAAGTAAGTGACTTTTGGAAAATAACTATCAAAACAGTTAATTTCGTTAACTGTTGACTCTTTGTAAATAACTGACAAACAACTAATTACATAATTAATTAATTTCGTAATTAATTAATAAAAGCCCTGAAAGTTAATTAAATTCGGCGCAAAAATTTAAGAGATTTATATAAGCCCAAACCGAACCGAGCCGAGCCGAGTCGGCGGATGGCGCGCGCGTGTGGGCTTTTGGCCCAAGTCTAACAATACATAGTGTTTTCTTATAATAAGTCCTACTAGTTTACTATTGGCATGACCCCGTTTGAGGCGTTATACGGTAGACCTTGTCATTCCCCAGTGTGTTGGCTTAAAGTGGGGGACAACAAGATACTTGGACCGGAGGTAATTCAGGAGACCTCGGCTAAGATTGAGTTGATACGGAGTCACATTCGGGTTGCTCAGAATAGGCAGAAGAGTTACGCCGATGCCAAAAGGTTCTTCATGGAGTTCAGTGTGGGGGATCAGGTGTTGTTGCGAGTATCCCCTATGAAGGGGGTAATGCGGTTTGGGAAGAAAGGGAAGTTGGCACCGAGATACGTCGAGCCATTCCCTATTATTGAGCGAATTGGGCCAGTAGCTTACAGACTTGGATTACCGGAGCACCTACATAGGATTCATGATGTGTTCCATATTTTCTCGCTGAGGATATATCTTCGAGATGACTTAACCCGCACCCATATTGCCTTAGAGGAGATTGATCTACATCCCGATAGTTCCTACGAGGAAGGGTCAGTTGCGATTATAGAGCGTAGTAAGAGGAAACTGAGGTCAAAGATAGTGCCATTAGTACGAGTGTAGTGGCAGCATCATAATATAAAGGAGTCCACCAGGGAGCGTGAGGATGATATGCGAGATAAATATCCAGAGTTATTCCTACCATGTACACCTTTATTATGTTCTTTTTTGAATTTCGAGACGAAATTTCGTTATCAGGGGGAAAGTATGTAATACCCCGTATTTTATAGGGATTTTATTTTAGTTATGGAATTATGATTAATTAAATTAAATGGAGAAATTTTATTTATAATTAATCTGGATTTAAATATAATAATTACTAGCGTGATGAGAGTTAGTATATATTGATGATAATTATGTTGAATATTACTTAGCGAGTAAAGTAATATATGATTAAGAAAATATTATTATGGTCGGGAGTGAAAAATACGGCAGTTACAATATACTTAGTTGGGACGCGCATGTGAGTCGTGTCGGTATTACTTTATTGGGTTAAAAAGATAATTTATTTTTAAGTAACTCGTATGACCATTTCGAGTGCGCTGATGAGTCCATAAGGGTCGAGATAGTCAAAAAACTCTACTCGGTTGTTTTATTTGGGTTTCGGGGCATTTTAGGGCAAACCGACACCCCAGAGGGGTATTTTAGTCTTTTGAGATTTTTGAAAATTAAAATGGACAAAAATAAAAAATTAAAAAGGAAAAGTACGTGGGTAATAGGCTATCTATTAGTTTTCAAACCTACGTGAGAGAGAGAGAGAGAACCAAAGAGGAATAAGAAGAACTCTATTGGAGCCCAGGGATAAAGACTCTAGCTCTTACACCAAAAAATACACCAATGCGTAGATCGTGAAGAGATGATCACCCCTATACCAATTTCATCCAGTGAATTAGAAGTTCACAAAAAGGCAAGTGTTTATCTTGTTGAATTTTAGAGCATATATAATTCATGTTAATGTAGTTGATGGAATAACTATGATGTTTATGAATTTGGGATTAAAATTGGGTATTAATCTTTAATTGGGGGCATAGGTTTGCATGTAGTTGAATAATCATGTTCTGGGTATGATAATTATGGGTCTTATATGCTGATTTTCACGAAATTAAATTTGGGATTAAATGGTTGTTAGTGGAGGTTATGTGAAATTAGGGCTTGTTGAAGATTTGAGAAATAAATTAAAATTATGTTATAATTTTAGGGATTTGATATTATAAATGAATGGGAAAGTGTTCTAATACTAGGGGATATGGTTTAGATTTGTTAAATTTGGATTAGAATGCGTTTCAAGCGATTTTGTTGTTGAATGATTTTGAACAAACGAAATTTTTGAAAGACAGGAAGCTCTCGGAATTCTCGTTCGAAGACCAACCCGGGTCGTTCGAACGAGAATCCAACGAGATTACTAATGAGATTTTGGAGTTCATTCGAAGTGAGAATCTCATTCGAACGACCTCGTTCAAATGAGATTCCCCAGATTCTAACGAGATTTCAGAAACTCCAATTTTTGCCCAAATGAGTTAAAAATCCTTCTATGTTCCTTTAAGTGAGAGAATAGGACCTACGCTATTCTAGAGTAGCTTCTTTTCATAATTTAGTAGTGATAGGAGTTGTGTAACTACTAAGAGAATGGGTTGGAATGAGAGAACTTTAAAGAGTATTTACGATAAAGAGGTAAACCGAACAGTTAAAGTATTGGGGGTAGTAGGGACGAATACACTACACCAAAATGGGCAAATTGGCACCCTTTAGCCGCTTAGCCTTGTCACGGTCATTGACCGTGACAACAAACACGCGTTTTGAATCATGGTCATTGACTGTGACACGTCCGTGACAAATTGTTCAGTAAAAAAACCTACGCTTTCTTTTTTCCCACCGTTTTTTTGTTTTCCCTCTCTTCCTCTCTCTAAGTGATTTCCAGCTCTCTCTCTCTAAGGTATGTTTTTTTCCTCTCTTTCTCTTTCATTTCTATACATGTGTATATATATGTATGTGGTGGTGTGTGTGTTGGGTGGGGGGGAGGGGTGCAGGTGTGTGCACGTGTGTGTGTGTGTGTGTGTGTGTGTGTGCAGGTGTGTGCGTGTGTGTGTGTGAGTGTGGGTGTGCAGGTGTGTGCGCGTGTGTGTGTGTGTGTGCAGATGTGTGAGTGTGTATGTGGCAGGGGCAGGGGGTGGGGGTGGGTGGGTGTGTGTTGGGGCAATTTTAACAATTGTATAACTTTAATTAATAAATTGTATAGCTTTAATTGTAACTTTAATTGTATAGTTTTAGATGAAAGTAAATTAATAATTAGTGCCCATTTCATATGAAAGTAGGATTTCCCCTCATTGTAAATTAGTAAATTAATAATTGTATACTTTAATTGTTAGTTTAATTGATGAAATGAATTAATTGAGTAGATGAATTAGAAGGAGTACGGGATACACATTTGTTGTTGACATTGCCGTTGGATTATTTTGTTTAGTAAATGTTGGGTTGGTTAGTTTTAAAAGTGGCATGACCACTGGATTATTGTCCATATGGGGGTTTTTCAACTTTTTTTGAAAATTACTTTATATATCGAACAATATATATATAGTATGATAATTAAATGAAACATACTCGAAATTAAATATAGTGCGCATAGATACTAGCCTTCTAGTTCTTATGTGTACACATTTAATAGCCCTTAGACCCGTTCGAGAGTCATTACCCCTGTAATGAGATCTCTCGAATTGTCCCGTTTGGACAGTTTGAGACTGTATAATTTCTGTATAATATTCTTAGTGGCTTAAATTTGTTACTTTTGGAGGAAGTTCTGCAGTCGTATCTTAATGTTCTCTGGGTACATACTAGATTGACAAGTGTGACTCTTATTTCAATTGATCAATTGAAATAACACTCACACTTGCCAATCTACGTAGTGTACTTGGAGAACTACGGGGATATGCTGTCAAATGTTTTTCAAATCGTAACAATGTGCATGAGTTGTTAAGTATATTACAGAAAAATGCGGTTTTGAATGGGATAGGACCACTCACCCTTTAGAGGAGATGGAGGAAATAGAAATTTCTATTATAAATTGAATTTGAATGTAAATAAGACATAATTAAATGAAACATACTATAAATCTAAGTTTTGTTTACCTTTAATAGGTGATTAGTTGTGGTAGCTGTAATGGGATATCCGAAATACAAAGAGTGGATGGGTGAGACAAATAGAATGGGTGATGTGTTTCACAGAGGTGCTAACGAATTTGTGAAATATGCAAAGAGATGTCATAATGATGAAGAGGGCACTGAATCTCTTCGTAGTACATGGTTATTTGGGGTGTCCTATTTGTGGAGAGGGGACTAAATCTCTTCGTCTATTCTTTACCATTGCCACGGGAGGTTTTTACACCCGGCTCATAGTTTCAGATCTGAGAAAGGTTCCAATTTTTTATTGGGCGGGGTAGAACATAGGCTACTGCCGAGAAAACTTTTGGGTTCAGAAATTAAAAGTAAATCTTCTGAATGTGGCCCTAATATGCCAGGTAATAATCACAAATTTAAGAACGTCAAGCATAAGAAAACCCCAACTGGGAATGAAACTGAGACAAGAAAGACATGGTCTCAGAGGTCAATTTCATTTGACTTACCTTATTGGAAGAATAACCCAGTGCGCCATGTATTGGATGTGATGCATGCAGAGAAGAACTTCGCTGAACATATTATGGGTACTTGCCTTGGGAGGAGTCATTCGAAGGATGGAGAAAATGCACAAAAACACTTTATATCGTTGAAACTTAAGCCACGACTATGGTTGAAAGAAGATAGTAGGGGAAGGACAATAATTCCCCCTAGTGCATTTACTTTGACGAGTGGGGAAAGAAAGGTGCTTTTAGACAGAATATATAATTTGAAGTGCCCATCTACTTTTCTGTCCAACTTGCAAAGGATTGTGAATTATGCTACTCATGATTTACATAAGTGTAAGTCCCACGATTAGCATATAATCATGCAATTGTTTCCTCTATTGTTTAAGCACTATTTCTCCAAGCACAAGGATTTGCGAAGGTCTATTATGCAAATTAGTATTACCTTCTCCCTCTTGTGTGAGAAGGTAGTCAATCGAGAACACATAGTGGTCGCAAAATTGGCGGTGATCGAAGCGATTTGTGTATTGGAGAAGTACCTTCCACCAGCATTCTTTGACATAAGTGTTCATTTGTACATGATTAATTTTGTAATATGCAGAAAATATGAAGCCTGTGAGAACAATAAAAGACGAAAAATAAGGGTACAATCAAACAGCGAATTTAGGTTGTGGTTGACACAAGAGGTAATTATAATGAAAATAGTCGTTATATAACGTTACATTACACTCAAATTTTACCACTAATATAATTAATTTATCTATATTCTCAGCTCTTAAAGACGGGTGATGTGACGTCAAGGCTTGCTCGTCTAGCCACTGGACCCTTGTTCGTGGCACAAGAGTACAAAAAGTATAGATTGAACGGTTACATTTTCGACGGTAAAGTGTACGAGGAAAGTACAAATGTAGTGAACTCAGGCATTTCATACAAGGCTCTTACTTTCTTTCGAGCGAGCGCAAAAGATAAAAACCTCGTTGAAGATGAAATGACTTACTATGGTGTAATCTAAAATATATTTGAATTGGATTATATAAGCTTCAAAGAGGTTGTATTTTACTGTGACTGAGTAAGAGTTGAGGATAAAAATGCTTGTAAAGTTAATCATGTCACCAATTTGATCATGGTTGATTTGTCCAAGTTGAAGAGCAACGACCACTTGAGCGATGAGCCGTTTGTTTGTGCATTTCAAAAGATTAACGAAGTATTTTACTCAGAGTATATCAACAACGAGTCGTGGTCAATTGTCCAACACGCGCCAAAATGTCTAAATAGTAGTGTGGATGACTTGGCTGCTCCTACCGAATATCAATCCATTTTTTATGATAACCCGAATTTTAAATAATTTTTTAATTTGTAATAAATATTCCAATTTGTACCGAAATATTCGAATGCGTTTGGACAGTTTGGGACTGCATAATTTCTGTATAATATTCTTATAGCTTAAAGTTGTTACTTTTGGAGGAACTTTCCATTATAAATTGAATTTGAATTTGAAATTTAAGTTTTGTTTATACTAATCCATAAATATACGCTTCTTACCTTTAATAGGTGATTAGTACATAGTTATTTGGGGCGTCCTATTTGTGGAGAGGAGACTGAACCTCTTCATCTATCCTTTAGCTCAAAAAATGAAGCGAGAATTCCCTTCATATCTGAACACTAAGAAATGCCATAATCCTATGGAGTGATGCTCTGCAAATTCCTTCCAACCGTTGTGTAGCCAAACATCACCAGTTGAAGCTGTCAATTCCACTTTCCATACCCCACCACTTGGAACCTCTAGCAAAACATGGGAAAATAAGGAAAGTGGAATTGACAACTTCAACTGGTGATGTTTGGCTACACAACGGTTGGAAGGAATTTGCAGAGCATAACTCCATAGGATTATGGCATTTCTTAGTGTTCAGATATGAAGAGAATTAAATTTGACACGATTGTCCGGGGTACATTAGCTATTTGGGCGACACTACAGGCAATATATTTATATTTATATGAATATTTAAATTTCAATTTCAATTTCGATTTCGATTTTTATGAATATTTGCTTGTTGGGTGGCACTACACTCTTGTGAAGTGTCTTGCAGTGGATGATTCTTATAGTGTAACTGGAACTGGATATTGGTGCTGGATTTTCTCAAAAGTTGTCCTCTTCTAGAGGTTCTTATCTTTAAGGTACGTCAAGGGTTCATAACATCACTTCCAGCTAAATAGTTTGTAGATTTGAGATAATTGATGGTGATGTTGTTTCTTCTTATATTAAAGTTTTTTATTTTATTGTGAACAAATCGGGATATCGTGATTGGAATGGTATGTACCTAATTGTTTGAGATCACACCTAAAGACAATCAAAATTACGGGATTGGGGTCGAACAATGGAGTTAAACAGTTGAGGTACTTTGTGGAGAATCTCAAAGTTTTAAACAGGTACGTGATTGTTTCTATTTTGAATGTATATATGCACTATCTCTATTTTATCTGGATATATAATATTTGAAAAGGTACAACGTTGCTATAACAAGTACATATATAATGTTGGGCAGTGGCAGTGGCAGTGGCCATACTGCCCAGCAGATTTTTTTTTAATTCTGCTCAGAATTATCACGGTCATTGACCGTGACATGACCTTGACAAAGAAAGTTATCACGGACTTATCACGGTCTTTGACCGTGACAATTTTTTAACATTGTCATGGGTTTGTCACGGTCCTAAATCGTGACAAAACTTATCACGGTCAATGACCGTAACAAGACCATGATGAAAAAAAGTTGTCTCACCCAGAATTATCACAGTCATTGACCTTGACAAGTCCAACTTGTCAATGTTAATAACCGTGACAATTTGGCAGATTTGGTGTAGTGATATACTACATATAAATTCGGGAACTTAGGTTGCGTGAATACCTAATGAATATAATAAGTTGTGTGTATAATTATTGATTGAACTATTATGTGTACGACCTACCTACGCTGCTTTCTATCGAGCGGAGGTTGCGCGTTGTGGACAATCATGCCTTGAGGAGCCTTTGGGTGGGATTTTGATTTATACCACTAGATCGTAGAACCTAGGTATGGGCTATCTGTGAGAATGATAGTGATGACGGTCGTATGGGTACGTAGGTATGTGCGTAGCCATAGGCTTGGAACTATGTTCGCCTCCAATATGTGTTTTTGTTTTGATGGTTCATGAGAGATTGAACCTTTAGTCCTTTATGCAATGAGCGATGCACCAGGACATGATAACAGAGTATGCATGCACCGCAGCTATGTCTCGGGGTACAGTGTTGAATATATATATATATATATGTATACTTGTGATACTATCTACTGTGTGAATTAAGCAGACATGTATAATAATGAAATATGAAATGAACTAAGTTGGTGAACACTTTACCTATATTAAATTAAAAGGGCGCTTATCCATGTTAATGAGGAGTTGATTATAGGTATTATGTATATTGCGAGGGAAATACATGGGAACAATATTGGGCTATGATTAGATGTTAGACGGGAAAGAACTAGTTAGCATGGGAATAGAAACTAGTAGGGTTTAATGGAATGTTAGGCGTGCACATTAGATGAGAGGTGACCATCTCAAGTGAGTACGATAACCTAACATGATTAATATATGTGCTATAAACTCATCTTAAGAACTTGCTGATTTTTAAACTCTTTTCAACTCGGGCTCTGACCCGTTTTTTGCAAATCTCTTTTTCTTGTCAAATTATTTTAGGTGCCCAGCCACAGGGACACTAAGCATAGGAGTTCCATTCACTCGACGAGCTGTAGCTGCTGCGGAAGTTACAGGACCTTAGTAGTAGACGCCTTTATGTCTATCATTTCTTCCTTTTGAGTTATTTCATCAGTTAGGGCATGTTGCCCCTCTACTACTCAGATATTCAGAGATTTTAGATTTAGTTATTTTCTTTATTCAGTTGTTGAGTTTATTTCTGTTGGATTATTGTATTTGGGACTTAGACTGGAAATATTTTCTCCAGTTTCATTTATTATTGCAGTTATTTCCTATCATATGAGATTGATGTGAATGGTGAATGTTTAATTATTCGTAACCTAATTTTATATAAATTAAAAGATAAAATTTTGACATCAACTTTTTTAAATATTAGGTGGTTAGTGTTTAATAATAAAGTTTTCGATAGTGATGCATAATTTGAACCAACTGGATATTCTAATTTCATTTAATAAAGGACTTATCACCCGGTATTTAATTGGCGAGGTGTCACATGTGGTATCAGAGCATCAGGTTCTAGAGTCCTTAGGATCTGTACGTCTTATTATGCTTTCCATGTAGCTTTCTTTAATATAGAGCCCTATATTTAGGATTGTTGTATTCATTAATTGCGCATTCTACATCTTCAGCTATTTGAGATAATTATTCTAGGCTTATAAAGCTTCTCTCTTATTTCAGATGCCTCCCAGACATGTACAGAGGGCCAATAGGGATTCCCAGTCTGAGCCTCAGCTAGCTCCGGCCTAGGGCACGATGAATGTTGTGAAAGTTGTCGTTATTGTGGCACAGGTGGTGAATGCAGCATTAGCCGTGGTACAACAGGCCCCACCACAGGCACCAGCAGTGCCTCCAGCATAAGTCCACGCATTCCCTTCTGCTTGGGAGTGCATTAGAGATGCCTTACAGAAGGCACATCATCCAGAGTTCACAGGAAGTTCAAATGTAGTGAAGGCGAGCCAATGGAAGAAGGATATACAGAGACACCTGAGGATGTATGAGTGCACGGAGGTGCAGATGAAGATTTTAACCACCTTTAAGTTGGTGTGGGCAGCGCTACAGTGGTGGGAGTCCACTACCACTACGGCGGAGAGAGACTGCTTGACTATTCGAGAGTTTTGGGTGCAATTAGATCGCAAGTACTTCCCCTCCACCATGCAGACCGAGATGAGGCTAAAGATGTTGAACCTCAAACATGAAGGGAGGACAGTTACTGAGTATGAGGAAGAGTTACTCATCTTCTGAATATAGTGCCAGATGAGATAGCGATAGAGGAAAAGAAAATCCAGAGGTTTATGGATGGATTGACTTGGAGGATTCGCCAGCATCTATTAAGGAAAATTTCATTGGCCACTTATTCTGATGTGGTTAATGCTACCCTACTACATTTTCAGGACCACCGTTTCCATCAACAGGGAAGCAAATGAGTCGGGGAGTCCAACCAGCAGGGCCGGGCAGGAGGTATTAGTGCTAGTGGGGCACCCACAGCTCAAGGATAGGTCCATCAGGGTGAGCAGAGTTCCCATCAGGGGGACCCTACTAACCGATTCTGTTCTGGAGATTTCAGACAGGGGCAGGGAGGTTTTAGGCAGAGCCATAGCAGCGATTTCATCAGGGCCAGGGGAGGGTGAAAACGTCCATCAGGGCCGAGGAAAGTAGGGCCAGAGGTGAAGACACTTCCCAGGGAGGTGTTTTACTTGTGGCAACACTAACCACAAACGCTAGAACTGTCCTCAGAGGGTAGAGCCCTGCAGCAGCAGCAGCAGCAGCAGCAAGGCGCTCATCAAAAGCCCCAGTGACCGATATTTCCAGCCACCCTCCCAGCACCACCTCAGGTACCAGCCTTACCATCCATTCCAGCAGCTCCGGTGCAGCAAGGACAGTTGTAGTATAGACGTGTCTACAACGTCCATCAGGTCGCGGTTCATCAGTCCCCGCCCGCAATCGAGGATATGTTTTTTATCTAGGGGACTTTGGGGCAGATATTATTTGACACGGGGGCTTCACATAGTTTCATTACAACTAGTTTTGCACATGCCACGGGGTTATTAGACACGACAGATAGCACAGTTACTAGTGTAGACTCACCGATGGGTTATGGGTTTTTGATATTCTTTGTATGTCGAAAGTATGCATAGAGATTGGGAAATTAATTTTATCGGTTGACATGCTTGTCTGAGAGATGCACGAGTATGATGCTATTATCATGATGAATTGTCTAGTTACGTATAGGGCTATGATTGATTTCTATAGCCATAGTATTGTGTTTGACATATCGGGTGAGGAGATATTTTTGGTGGTGATGCCTCGTCATGAGGGAGGTTCGTCGACTCATTTATATTATATAAAGGAGGAGACCTCTAAGGGAATGGTGATACCGCTTGAATCGATTCCGATTGTTCGTGAGTTCGTTGATGTATTTCAGGACATACCAGGATTACCGCCCAGCAAGGAGATAGAGTTTGTGATAGATTTAGTGCCAGGCTCTCGACTGATAGCCCGTGCACCTTATCGTTTGGCTCCGACAGAGATGAGGGAGCTATGGGATTAGATCGAGTAGTTATTGGGTGAGGGTTTCATCTGTAGGAGTAAATTTCCTTGGGGTGCTCCCATGCTATTCGTAAAGAATCGATGACCTATTCGACCAGTTGAGGGAAGCTGATTATTTTTTAAATATAGACTTGAGTTCAGGGTACCATCAGTTATGTATTAGGGAGCAGGATGTCCCTAAGACTTCTTTTCTGATGAGGAATGGATCTTATGAGTTCAGGGTTATGCCATTTGGGCTAACCAATGCACGGAAAGTCTTCATGGACTTCATGAACAGGGTGTTCAGAGAGTTCTTAGATCAGTTTGTCATCGTCTTCATTGATGGCATTCTGATTTATCCCTGGACTAAGGAGGAGCATGCCGACCATCTGAACATGGTTTTACAAACTCTATGTGAGCATGAGTTATATGTGAAATGTGAGAAATGTGGGTTCTGGTTGAGAGAGGATTAATTCTTAGGGCACATCATTTCTGCGAAGGGGATATCGATGGATCCAGGGAAGGTGTCAGCGG
This sequence comes from Sambucus nigra, assembly GCA_949130495.1. Lineage (NCBI taxonomy): Eukaryota > Viridiplantae > Streptophyta > Magnoliopsida > Dipsacales > Adoxaceae > Sambucus > Sambucus nigra. The sequence continues at coordinate 595,614,539 of OX422208.1, forward strand.
TGAGGGAGTGGGGATAGCCCACGACGTTGACTGAGATATGTAGTTTCATGGGGCTGGCAGGATACCATATGCAGTTTATTTGGGGATTATCAAAGATAGCGGGTCCGTTGGCAAACTTGACTCGTAAGGGGCTGCCATTTATATGGGATGATGCCTGCTAGTTGGCTTTTCACGAGCTGAAGGATAAGCTAACTTTAGCACCAATTCTACCCCTACCCAAGCCAGGGATGGAATACCTGGTTTACATTGATGCGTCCTTACTAAGACTTGGGGGTGTGCTTCAGCAGGAGGAAAAGGCGATTGCTTAAGCTTACCGCAAGCTTAAGCCTCACAGGTGATGTTACCCCACCCACGACTTGGAGTTAGTGGCAGTCATGTTTTCATTGTGGATATGGAGACATTATCTCTTGGAGGAGAAATTTTTCCTGTTCATGGACCACAAGTCACTGCAGTATCTGTTCATGCAGTGGGAGCTGAATATGCATCAGCGGATGTGGCTTGAATTTATGAAGGAGTACTAGTTCGACATCCATTATCACCTAGGGAAGGCTAACATAGTAGAAGATGCGTTGAGCCATAGGCCAGCAAGTGAGGTGGCCGATGTGTGGAAGGCGAAATGGAAAGGACTTGAGCATCAGGATGCAGTTGTCCGCTCATTCATGTTGGTGATGACGATTACACCACAGATAGTTACAATGGTGATACAGGCTCAGGCAGCGGATTCCTTCTATCAGGATCGAATTATCCAACTTCTAGACGAGGGAGTAGAGTCCTTCTCCGTGAGCTCGGATGGGGGTTTACGCTTTAATGGTATGGGGGAGGAGTTATGGCATGCAGTGATGGTTTAGTCACACGGTTCAAGATTTGCGGTACATCCCATAGGGGCTAAGATGTACCAGAATATAAGATGACAGTATTGGTGAAGTGGCATAAAAAAGGACATCGCCGAGTTTGTGTCGAAATGTGCCACTTGTCAACTGGTGAAGACAGACCATCAGATATCGTGAGGATTACAACAGCCATTAGAAATCCCAATGGGGAAATGGGAGAGCATTTCCATGGATTTCATCACAGGGCTACCTACATCATAGAGGGGTCCCGATTCCATACAGGTGATTATGGATCGATTGACCGAGGTATCTCATTTTCTTCCAGTCCGGACTGACTATACTACGGGGCAGTATGCTCACATATTCATTATCGAGATCGTGAGACTCCACAAGGTTCCCCTTTATATCGTGTCCGACCGAGACAAGATTTTTGTGTCCATATTTTGGGGGAGTTTCCAGCAGGCCATTGATACGGAGTTACGATTGAGTTCGGCCTATCACCCGCAGACGAACGAACAGATAGAGCGGATGAATCAGATGTTGGAGGATATGTTACGGATGTGTATCCTTGATTTTGGAGGGGGATGGGAGCAGTACCTTCCACTAATGGAGTTCGCTTATAATAACTCCTACTAGTTTACTATTGGCATGGCCCCGTTTGAGGCATTTTACGGTAGACCTTGTCATTCCCAGTGTGTTATCTTGAAGTGGGGGATAACAATATACTTGGGTTGGAGGTAATTCAGGAGACCTCAGCTAAGATTGAGTTGATACAGAGTCACATTCGGGTTGCTCAAGATAGGCAGAAGAGTTACGCCGATGCCAAGAGTTTCTTCAGGGAGTTCAGTGTGGGGGATCAGGTGTTGTTGCGAGTATCTCCTATGAAGGGGTAATGCGGTTTGGGAAGAAAGGGAAGTTGGCACCGAGATATGTCGGGTCATTCCCTATTATTGAACAGATTGGTCCAATAGCTTACAGACTTGGGATACCGAAGCACCTGCATAGGATTCATGATGTATTCCATATTTCCTCGCTGAGGATATATCTTCGGGATGACTTGGCCCACACCCATATTTCCTTAGAGGAGATTGATCAACATCCTGATAGTTTCTATGAGGAAGGCCAGTTGTGATTCTAGATCATAGTGAGAGAAAATTGAGGTCAAAGATAGTGCCAATAGTACAAGTGCAGTGGCGGCATCATAATATAGAGGAGTCCACCTGGGAGCATGAGGATGACATGCGGGATAAATATCTAGAGTTATTCCTACTACGTACACCATTATTACATTCTTTTTCGAATTTCAGGATGAAATTCTGTTATTTGGGGGGGGAAGTATATAATACCCCATATTTTTGAGGGATTTTATTTTAATTATGGAATTAGGATTAATTAAATTAAATGGAAAAAATTTATTTATAATTAATCCGAATTTAAATGTAATAATTACTAGCGTGACGAGAGTTAGTATTTATTGATGATAATTATGTTGAATATTACTTAGTGAGTAAAGTAATATATGATTAAGAAAATATTAATATGGTCGGGAGTGAAAAATACTGCAGTTACAATATACTTAGTTGGGACGCGCATGTGAGTCATGTCGGTATTACTTTATTGGGTTAAAAAGATAATTTATTTTTAAGTTACTCGTATGACCATTTCAAGTGCGCTGATAAGTCTGGAATGACGAGATAGTCAGAAAACTCTACTCGGGTGTTTTATTTGAGTTTCGGGTCCTTTTAGGGCAAACTGACACCCTTGAGGGGTATTTTAGTCATTTGAGATTTTTGGAAAATGGACGAAAATGAAAAATGAAAAAGGAAGAGTATGTGGATAATAGGCTATCTATGAGTTTTCAAACCTACATAAGAGAGAGAGAGAGAGAGAGAGAGAGAGAGAGAGAGAGAGAGAGAGAGAGAGAGAGAACCAAAGAGGAAGAAGAAGAACTCCATAGGAGCCTAGGGATAAAGGCTCAAGCTCTCACACCAAAAATTACACCAACGCGTAGATCGTGAAGAGAGGATCACCCCTATACCAATTTCATCCAGCGAATTCGAAGTTCACAAAAAGGCGAGTGTTTATCTTGCTGAATTTTTAGAGCATATATGATTCATGTTAATGTAGTTGATGGAATAACCATGATATTATGAATTTAGGATTAGAATTGGGTATTAATCTTTAATTGGGGATATAGGTTTGCATGTAGTTGAATAACCATGTTCTAGGTATGATAATTCTGGGTCTTATCTGTTCATTTTAACAAAATTAATCCTGGGATTAAATGATTGTTAATGGAGGTTATGTGAAATTAGGGCTTGTTGAAGATTTGAGAAATAAATTGAAATTTATGTTATAATTTTAGGGATTTGATATTAAAAATTAATGGGAAAGTTTTCTAATACTAGGGGATATGGTTTAGAGTTGTTAAATTTTTATTCGAATGAGTTTGAAGTGATTTTGTTGTTGAATGATTTGGAAAAATTGAAATTTTTTGAAGACAGGAAGCTCTCGGAATTCTCGTTCGAAGACCTATCCAGGTCGTTCCAACGAGATTTCCAGCGAGATTACTAATGAGATTTTAGAGTTCGTTCGAACGAGAATCCCCAGGTTTTAATAAGATTTCAGAAACTCCAATTTTTGGCCAAATGAGTTAAAAATCCTTCTAAGTTCCTTCAAGTGTGAGAATAGGACCTACGCTATTCTAGAGTAGCTTCTTTTCATAATGTAGTAGTGAGAGGGATTGTGTAATTACTAAGGGAATGGGTTGGAATGAGATAACTTTAAAGAGTATTTATGATAGAGAGGTAAATCATACGGTTAAAGTATTAGGGGTAGTAGGGACGAATATACTACATATAAATTCGGGAACTTAGGTTGCGTCAATACCTAATGAATATAATAAGTTATGTGTATACTTATTGATTTAACTATTATGTGTACGACATACCTACGCTGCTTGTAATCGGAGGTTGTGCGTTGTGGACAATTGAGGAGCCTTCGGGTGGGATTTTGATTTGTACCACTAGAGTATAGAACCTAGGTACGGGCTATCTGTGAGAATGATTGTGATGATGGTCATATGGGTGCGTAGGTATGTGCGTAGCCCATCGGCTTAGATCTATGTTCACCTCCAATATTTGTTTTTGTTTTGATGGTTCGCGAGAGATTGAACCTTTAGGCCTTTATGCAATGAGCGATGCACCAGGACATGATAGCAAAGTATGCATGCACCGCAACTGTGTCTCGGGGTGCAGTGTTGAATATATATATATATATATATATATAATTGAGCGTATGTATATATATACTTTTGATACTATTTACTATGTGAATTAAGTAAACGTGTATAACAATGAAATATGAAATGAACTAAGTTGGTGAACAGTTTACCTATATTAAATTAAAAGGTCGTTTATCCATGTTAAAGAGGAGTTGACTATATGTATTATGTATATTGCGAGGGAAATACATGGGAACAATATTGGGCTATGATTAGATGTTAGATGGGAAAGAACTAGTTAGCATGGGAATAGAAACTAGTAGGGTTTGATGGAACGTTAGGAGTGCACATTAGATGAGAGGTGAGCATCTCAAGTGAGTACGATAACCTAACATAATTAATATATGTGTTATAAACTCATCTTAAGCACTTGCTGATTTTTAAATTGTTTTCAACTCGGGATCTAACCCATTTTCTGCAAATCTCTTTTTCTTGTCAAATTATTTTAGGTGCCGAGCCACAGGGACACCAAGCATAGGAGTTCCATTCACTCGACGAGCTGTAGTTGTCCTGGAAGTTACAGGACATTGGTAGTAGATGCCTCTATGTCTATCATTTCTTCCTTTTGAGTTATTTCATCAGTTAGGGCATGTTGCCCCTCTTCTACTCAGATATTCAGAGATTTTGGATTTAGTTATTTTCTTTATTCATTTGTTGAGTTTATTTCTGTTGGATTATTGTATTTGGTACTTAGACTAGAAATGGTTTTTTTCGGTTTCATTTATTATTGCAGTTATTTCCTATCATATGAGATTGATGTGAATGGTGAATGTTTAATTATTCGTAACCTTGTTTTATATAAATTAAAAGATAAAATTTAGACATCAACCTTTTTAAATATTAGGTGGTTAGTGTTTAATAATAAATGTTTCGACAGTGATCTATAATTTGAACCAACTGGATATTCTGATTTAATTTAATAAAGGACTTCTCACCTGGTATTTGATTAGGCGGGGTGTCACAGTAGTTCAGTTTGCTCATTGAACCTAGATCTTGGGATCTTTAGTCAGCTAGGTTGGGTTTCCACAATATTGATCCTTATTTATTTATAAGATTTAGACCCATTCCTCTCGATGATACTTCAACTTGCTCTCAGTTTAAACCTTTCGTTAGTGGATCTGCTATATTATCATTTGACTTTACATAGTCAATTGAGATAATTTCATTTTAGATACATTGTCTAACGGTATTATGTCGAAAACGAAAATGTCGTGACTTTCCGTTATATATGTGATTCTGTGCTCTTCCAATTTCCGATTGACTATCGCATTGTACACATATTGCGGGCACAGGTTTTGACCAATTTGGAACTTCCGCTAAGAAATTTCAAAGCCATTCAGCTTCTTCTCCAGCTTTGTCTAGTGCAACTAATTCAGATTACATTGTTAATCTAGCAATACATGTTTGTTTTGAGGATTTCCAAGATACGGATGCACCTCTAAGAGTAAATACATACCCACTCGTAGACTTAGAATCCTTTGTATCGAATATCCAATTTGCATCGCAATAACCTTCAAAAATAGTTGGATATCTTGAATCTTGCAGTCCATAGTTTTGAGTGTATTTTAAATAACCCAAAACTCTTAATATCGCCTTCTAGTGATCTCTCCCGGGATTACTCGTAAATCGACTTAGCTTACTTATTGAGTATGTTATGCCCGGTCGTGTATAATTCATTATATACATTAAACTACCGATAGTACGAGAGTATTCTAGTTGAGATATGCTTTCAACATTATTTCTTGCTAGATGTAAATTTACATCTATGGGTATCTTGATAGGACTGATATCATACTTCTTGAATTTTTCAAGTACTTTCTCCATAATGAGATTGAGATAATATAAGTCCATCCGATGTTTTAAAAATTTTAATTCTTAATATAACATCGGCGATACCCAAATCTTTCATGCCAAATCGACTACTCAACATTTGTTTTGTAATTTTGACAATTTTCAGGTTACTACCCATGATAAGCATATCATCAACATAGAGGCATACAATGACATTTCCATTTTGAATGTATTTAAAGGAAACACATTTATCGCATTCATTAATTTTAAAACCATTTGATAACATTGCATTATCAAATTTTTCATGCCATTGCTTAGGTGCTTATTTTAGTTCATAAAGTGATTTAATAAGCTTACATACTTTTCCTTCTTATCTGGGAGTCTTGAATCTTTGAGGTTTCTCCATATAAATTTCCTCGTTTAGTTCACCGTTTAAGAATGCTATTTTTACTTCCATTTGATGTATTTCAAGTCCATTACTAGCAGTTATTTCTATTAACATTCGAATGAACGTAATTCTTGTTACTGGTGAATATGTGTCGAAGAAATCAAACCCTTCCTTTTGCCTATAGCCTTTAGCTACAAGTCTATATTTATATTTATCAATTGATCCATCGGCCTTCAATTTCTTTTTGAAGATGCATTTATAACCTAACAGTTTTGAACCTAGTGGAAGATCCACTAGTTCCCACGTGTGATTTTGCAAAATGGTTTCAATTTCGATATTAATTGATTCTTTCCAATTAGAAGCATCGGGTAAGGATATTGCTTCTTTGTAAGATTGAGGTTCATTTTCTGGCAAATATGTTAGAAAATGCGAATCGAAGGAAGTCGAGGTTCTTGCTCTTTTATTACGTCTTGGTTCATTCTCTATTGGCGTGTGATCAATAGGTTGATGAGTACCACTTGTAGTAGCTTCATTTGTCCTTTTAGATGAGCCAGATTCTCGAGTCATATTATACAGAAAATCATTTTCAAAAAATGAAGCGTCCCTCGATTCAATGACAGTATTTACATGAATAACCAAAATCTCAGATTTACATTCTAAGAAACAATATGTGCTGCTATTAATGGCATAACTAATGAATACACAGTCAATGGTCTTTGGTCCTATATTTACCTTTTTAGGTTTAGGAACCATCACTTTGGCTAAGCACCCCCACACTCGTAAATATTTATTAAAAGGTTTTTTATCTTTCCATAACTCATAAGGTGTCTTATGAGTTTTCTTGTGTGGTACTTTGTTAAAAATATAATTAGCAGATAATAAGTCTTCCCCCCACAAGTTCTGTGGAGCTCCAAAAGTTCCAAAAGCTAGTAAAACTAAGTAGTACTTGAACTCCAGTACAACTACAACTCAATATCATTTCAAATACAACTATATCTCAAGTGGCACATGTGTATTCAAAGGAAAACTTGTATGAGAACCTAAATTTATTTCCCTTGGGATGGCATGATGAAGTTGAAAAAAAAAAATAACATATAACTAATCGATGTCTGTATATTAAGTATGTTAACGAAAATGTATTTTATCCCAAATTAATTAAATTAGTTTAATTAATGTAAATTTTAGTTTAACTTAATATATTGATTTTGATGATTCCAAACATATTTTTATTAGGTCATTCTATAAATATTTATTATGGTATTATCCTGTTTATTTCCGACTCAACATACCTCGACTTTACTCAACGACATATCTGAGAAAAGGTATTCACGTATGGTGCACATTTGCACTTGACACATTAGGCACACATTCATATCTTGATCATTTTGATTGTGTGACTAATTTATTTTGAGCAAAATTTTTGTTAATGAAATTATAATTTTAAAATAAGTTGACACTGAATATTTTCCTTAAACTTTTTTTTTTCAAAAAAAAAAAAAGAAATGATTTTTTTTTTGTCCTAAATATACACGCATGCATGTATGCTTTATGGAGGATAGTCTCTTTAGTAGCCTTATACATACTCAATGTCTGTTACAAGCTTCTTTGTACAAAGGCTTCATTAATTGCAAGGTTTGCGTGGTTCTTTCTTTTTTTTGTACGAAGGCAGTATTCAAAGGGTCTTCCATTGGGCCCCACAAATGTCAGCGCATTTATGAGCCTTAAAGTCTCTTATATTTATATTGCTTTGTACGAAATCTATTACTCATTTTTTATCCGAAAATTGTGTTTCAAAATCTGTTATCTTTTTTTTGGAAATCTTTCTTGTTTATCCGAATTTTTTTTTCTTATATATATATACATATATATGTTGAAGACTTGCTACTCTTGCCGATTTGACCTGCCCAGTGTATTGTTTCGTCCTATTACTTTTATTAATAGCCATACATGTTACAAGTAATGGGAGCCATTGGTTCGGCCATAAGGCTTTATATGATTTGACATTGATCTTTAAAGACTTTGCAAGACATCTATTATTCAAGTCACTGTCAGACATTTTTTTTGACCGTTTGACAAGGGGGCCTTTCCCTGTCATTCGTGTGAAACGATTTTACCCACACAAATCTTTGATATATATATATCCGTGCGAAACTATATATACATATATATCTGTCTGAATGGATTTTTTTTGTGCGATTTTCGTTTCATTAAATATCTGTCCGAATTGCTTTTTAACATACATATCTGTTCTAAAATTTTTTTCTTTTCTGTCCGAGATTTTTCTTATGAAAATCTGTTCCGAATTTTATATATACATGTTCTTATATGTTTAATATTTTTTGGGGGATGTTGTCATAACAATTACATGCGTGTACACCTATTAATATTTTCAACTGCTATGCCATCATTGACCGATATATCAGTTTGGAATTTCTATCAAGTCAGAAATCTTTTATATCTGTGCGTCAAATATTCTTTAAATACATATCAGACAAATATTCTTTATATGTATATCTGTTTGCAGAATATTTTATCTCAGTAAATTATGTGCATTTAATGCTACACTAAGACCATTCCAAATCTTCTGCAACTGCCATATTTTTATTGAGAATCAAAATGGAGATGTATATATCAGATTGGAGATTATTTTCAGACTACACCATCCCAGAAAATCAGGAGCATTTAATGTTGAGATTGCTTGTGTCTAACAGCTAGTAATCTGCATACTCATTTAAAGCTGTGAGAGCTGCATTGAACAAAGACCAGACTGGAATGAGAATATGAGAAAGACTTCTTGAGAGCATTTTTGAAATTATTATTCAGCAGAACAAGAACGAAAATATGAGACAGACTTGAAATATTATTGAGAGCATTTATTTTACTACTCAGCTACACATTCAAGAGAGCAATAAATTTTATCATCTGCTCAATCATTGAAGAAGAAGACTTGTGCATACTTCAACATCATTTATTGAAGTCTGATTCAAGAAGGAGAAACTCAGATTACAAATTGTATTTTAAGGAGTTTCAGTATTTTACCTTGTACTACAAAAATTCAGATTTATTATGAAGCTTTGTTGAAGCTTCAGTTTGTACCGCTAATTGGTTCCTACCCGCAAGTGGGCCACGGGGTTTGAAGCTCGGAGTTAGCTTGCAAACAATTGTACGCGGTGGTTTGATCCTACCCGCAAGTGGATCAGGTTTAGTGAAGCGCAAAGGAGACAGGGGCTCTAGGCGCGTGGACGTAGGCCGGGATTTGGCCGAACCACGTTAAATTTCGGTGTCATTTATTTTCCGCACTCTTATTTATTTATTTGCACATGCTTGCTTGAGTTAATATTTTCAGCACACTATCTTGCAAATAAATTAATTCCGAAATTTGACTAAATTATTTTTAAGGTTAAAATAATTATTTTTGAATTAAATAATTAGTTTCAGAACATCACTTAATATTAAATACGAAAATTAATTTTATATTTCTAGAGTGTTAAAATCTGCATCTCTAGTTGTTCACATTAGTTAGTTGCATTTATTTGATATTGTTGGATTTATTCTTTATAGTTTTATTAATCTGAAATTTGTTTAAGTGATTTAAATTTACTATTTTTCTAAAATATTAATTTGACATTAAAGTTTGTAAAAACTCAATTCACCCCCCCTCTTGAGTATAATCTGGGAAGCAAAGTATATATACACCTACATAAAATAGAAATGAAATTAACCTCATATGACAAATAAATCATATTTTCAAACCTTATGAAAGAGAAGAGGGTGGTCGAACGATACATATGAATTATTAGCTTTAGAGGTTTTCAATCTAGATGAGATGATTATCAAGGATGATAGGGGTAAGATTTCATTTATGAAGCATTCGATATAAATGGAGGGTAGGTTTACGATTGAGATAATAGATTCATTAAGGGTTAGGGTTTCGTCTCTTAAGAGGGAGGAGGTTAGAAAAGTATAGTGATGAGAAAGAGGTGGATCAAGAATGTTTAATTAAAATATGGAAAAATCTAGCACCTAAATATATATCACTATAAAGAGTAGCAAAAATTAGAGGGGGGAAAATTTGTTACCGCTAAGATAGGTGACAAATTATTTTTTCCCTAAAAAAATAAGCTTGTCACTGTCACTGGGAGTGAAAAAGCCTGAGTGACAATTTTGTTATAATCCGATGAAATTTCTAATTTGATTCCTCATTTCTTAACAAAGTCTCTCATCCCTATTAATCTCGGCTGACCTGCGAGAGGCGTGCGAGCGATTGTATGGAAAGGTCTATCAGATTGAGATATGAGTAAACAAACACTCAGACAATGCTTGAGAATAGCTCTTACGTAGGAAATAAGATTTGGAAGGATGTGTTCAGACAAAGTCATAGGATCGTCTTTAGTGGACTAATATTACTATAATTTGTAAGGGCACATCTATCTATCCACTAGATTTCCTTTTAGGACTCGGGCACCAATATGATCCAGGATTTGCACCAACTGAGATTGTAGTAAAACTTGATTGTTGAGCATTTGATGCATTCCCTCAAACATTATTTTAGTACCCATGAACTAAAATGGTCCAACTTACTAGTCAAAGGGAGATATATGAAAGTACTCAAGTCTTTCCCACAAATTATGCCAACTAATGAAGATAAAATCTGGATGACCTTGGAGTTCACCTAGTAGAAGTGTGTGAGTTGGAATAAAAGGACATAAATAAGTTTGACATAGGACATATATGTTTAAATTAGTTCAGTTCAAGGAGTTGAGACTACGTCCACAAACTTATTGGGTTTCTCTCTTTTATATTAATAGTGGGTCGAAGGCCAAGTTACAAGTCTCACTCAAGTCTCATTTAGTGCTTGATACAATACCTTTAGGCCCCATTTAATGCACAAGGTTAGGAGGTGGGGTAGGATAATATTATCCCATCCCATGTTTGATATGGGATTAGATAGTATTTCAAATGGGACAAATTATCCCATCCCATTTTTTATGTTAGATATGATAGGATTTCAAGTGAGATCAGTTACCCTAAGTAAACCTGTTATCCCACTAGATGTGGAATAAAACCATCCCACCTAGAATGTGGGATTTATTTTATCCCGTGGGGATGAGATATCTCTTATATTATCCCTCATCCTTATCCACTACATCAAAAGAGGCCTTATTATATCATCAATGCAATATATGTTGCCTCGTTATTCACTAATCACCTTTGACATCAATTAATATTAAAATCCAACAAAGCTTGCAATAAGTTATAGTTCTTGAAAGTTTATAGGATGAATTAAGCAATCATATTCAATGATGTTATGAATTCATTTTAAAAGAAATCTTATTTGTTAATAAACATCATGACACGAATTTTTCTTTTAGAGAATATGACACAGAAATCTATTGCGAAAAGAGTTGTATATATACAGTTTTTGCCACTTATAATAACTAAAATCGCTCAAAAATGATTTTAGAATTATGCATGTGCGCGTCAACATACATTAGTCGATATATTTCTAGAAATGACAATATATCAATCAACTACGTTACTCAAGGCAATGCCATGGGCTAGACGCGAGCTCACATCATTACCCTTTTATTATAATAAAAAATGCCAGAGAAATCTCTAATACAAAAAGGACGATAGATCAATCATGTAGATACTCACGGTCTAAGATTGGTCTAGCCATGATTTTACATGCGTTATGGTCATTCAGACAACCAATGAGGTTAGACAAGCTCCATGATTCGTGGTCAATTCCTAGGGAGAGAGGGTCTCCATAATACCCACAAGACCTATTATCCACTTATTTCTAAGAATTTACCTAAAACAAATTGATTCGCTCCTCAAAATCAATTAAATGTTTCTTAAATGTAAATGCACGGCATATTTACCCTAAATTCTAATGAATTTATATTTCAAGTAAATTCAAATTTATACATTAAATTTTACTCACACAAGTCAAATTTAACTTCTTATTCCATCTTCGTTTCATTTAAATCTCCTATAGCGTAGACAAATTAAATGACTCCATATGCATTCCAAATAAACTCAAATTAAATCCTTTTCTAATTTTAAATTAAGTTCAAATGAAACATATCTTAAATGCAATGCAAGACAATTATATGTATATTAAATTATACAATTTAATCGTATGTATTCAATTACATTTTAATGAAAATAATATTATTTATCCTTAAAATCCTATTTATATTAAGCTAAACCACCCTCACCTAACTAAATTATATTTGGTACAATTCAACCTCAATCCATCAAAATGACACCAAGTTTAACTTTTACCGATATACTTATCATTAAATTTCTAAATAAGCCTATATATCTCATAATACAATGGTAATCACCGATTAAGATATTGGAAAATACAATACTTTCAATGATGGTCATTTTTTGTTTGGTTTTGGTTTTGGAGTTTAAATGGTTAGTTAATATAATGAATGTATACTTATATTATTAATCTAGTTTTTGTTTTTTATTGACTAAGGCCTCGTTTGGTTGAAAAAATTATTTAATTACGTAAATTGGTTCGTTGTGATTAATGAATTATAAATGGATGGATTTGAAATGTGTCTAAATCCAATTTTGTGCGATGTTTGGTAATCTGAAATTGATGTTGAGGTTCGATTAGGAAAATAGGTAAAAACAAATTGGCTGGAGAGAGAAAGATAGAGATTATAGATAGAATGAGCAGCGGGATGAACTTTTTTCTGTGAAATACTCTTATTTTAAATAGATGCATTTCACGTTTTTTTTAAATGCTCAAATTTCAGATTTTACATCGGATCTATAATGGGTTAACTAATTAAACCATACATAATTAATGGATCAATTTGCAAATGGATAAGTTTAGAAATGGATCAATTTATAAATTTAGGACAACCACGCGGAGCTTAAATGAAGGGTGTAATAATCATTTTATAAACAATTGGCATAACAAAGAGGCACATAACTAAATTCTCTTTAAACTAGATGGAAACCTTACTAAGGGTCCATTGACAGGCGTTGAATTATTTTTTATGGAAAATACTCATTTTAGCTCAGTTTTTTCTTTTGTTGTGCTTGATTTCAAATCTATGTGTATATATATATATAACAGTAGCCCGAAATCATTTTGAGATGATACGTGGCAATTGCCTTAATTACATAATTCCATCCCTAATTGTTGCTTCCGCTACAGAATTTAAAGTGAAGGATAATCATTTTGAGCTAAAATGTGGCAATTGCCTTAATTGCACAACTTCATCACTAATTTCTCTTAATGATACAGAAGCTGAAGGATGTATAGTCGTTTTAAGTCTAGCAATCGAACAGTCCCAAAATGTGCAGTCAAATAAGAAGGCATAAATGCCAAATATAAAAGGGTTTTGGCTGAGTGGCGCCTTATCTTTGTATATAAATCAGTCAACATATCTCACAATCCATTCTCTCATTCCAATCGGTTCATAGGTATTATAGGTTCTATTTTCTAATTCTCAAGTGTTTTTCAATTCAACATTTCGTTGTTTTTAAATTCATTATCATTTTTTTCCCGGAAATACATATATATATATATATATATATATATATATATATATATATATATATATATATATATATCAAATTTTGGTTTCCCTCGACTCTGTGAGTTCTCAAATTCAAGGTAACTTCATATAATTTTTCTCTTTACAGTTTGCATATCCCATGGTAATCAATTTGTTCAATTCATATATATTTGTATCCCTGGATGATGTTAATACACATGTTTGAATTTACCAATATGATGGAAATGTAGTCACTCTGAAACTATGATCTCTGATAGATGTTCATATATTTATAAAGTTTATTATATATAAATTTTAATTAAAAAGATGTTAATATGTATTTAATTTTTGGTTTCCCTACCTAACAATATAATTTGGTTGTTATATGTTCCAAAATGTGGAAACATTGTTGTATATCATGAAATTTACTCATAAATTTAACTCTAAATGTATATATTCAAAAATCGATTAAGTGTATGTATTTAACAAGCCTACAATTCAGGGTACAAATTTTGGAAACATGATTGGATTGAAGTAAGTTAGCACACTTAATAATTTCTAAGAATAGGATATCAAAGTGTGGATACTAAAAAGGATACAAGCATAATGCCAACAAAACACAAGGTTGATACGCCATCCAAACCCATTCAATCTTCTTTACACCTTTTTTTAGCTTCAAGCGCAATAACGAAAAACAAATAGAGAAAAATTCCTATAGAATCCCAAGGGAAATCGAGCATTCAAAAGGAATATAACCTTAGGATGGTGTATGTAATGTACTTAAGTATCTTTTTGTTGCTCAGGGCATATATATACCCGAGAATCTACTGACCCAACTGTTTGTTTAGTTAGAGAAAAAGTATTTACATCTGCTCCATGAACATTATTTCACATGGATATTAGAATTCATAAATTGAATTTCTTAAGAGCTCATTGGTACACCACTAATTGTTTAGCATACTTGATGCATAATTAGATTATTTTCTTTCTTAAAGCCAATGTGATCTTTCATATTACTTTATTCTATATCCCAAATAGTCAGCACGTGAATATAGCTATCAGTATTCAATCTATTAAATGAATATAAATTACCAGTGTTTGACACTATATGCAGATTTCTTACTCTATTTATGTTGTGATTCTCATTGGTTGCTAAGCCATAACTATTAGAATGCTATCCCCTTCATGTTTTCTTTGTAGAAATCTTTATATTAACACTATACAGTAATTATCGGCACTTTCCATCTTACTAGAACATATCAGGAGCATAAATGGTTTAATTCTTGAATCTATTATTGAATCCTATCATAATTTTTTCCCTACTTCAATTCCATATATTGTACTACCTTCATGGTTCTTTGCCCCATCAGTTCTAATTTTATAACAAATTGTTTTTAGTTATTTAAAGGCTTTGAAAACATGAAAAATGTGGAGACCTTTTTTATCACTCGGCCAAATATGTTCCTCCTATTTAAATTGCACCTCGTGATAAATTTACGAAATCAAAGTATTATGGAAAGGAAGGGATGGAGAAAATCGAGGATAAGATTTTGAGGGAGCATGTTTCTTCCTAAGATAAGGATAAAGATGATGGGGTTATATCAACATAATGTACGAATGAATTCATAGAAATTCATCTTTGTTTTGATTGAAATTGGAATTTTCTATTTCTGAATTCGAACTATGCATATACATAGATTTGGGGATCTACCTGAGCTTTCGGTGATTCGAAAACTTTTAGGGGAGCGTTATGGGACGAGATTTGTAAAGACTGTTCTTGAATTCCTTTCGGTGAATATTTTAAGTCGCCAGGTAGTTTAACAAAAAAGAAATTTGAGTTACACACCCAAAATGGCCAATAAGCTCGTAATTTTTTGTAAAAGAGAAGCGTCACTAAAACTCCAAGTCGAACTATAACATAGATACATTTAAATTTTGGGGGTATCCAAGAGTGGGAGTGAAACTCAAAATATCCCTACATTTTTCGAAGACTGATAATTACGATGTGATAATATCTCCATAAAGTCAGTACCAGATGAGGTGAAGTACAATTTAGTGAATGATATAGCTAGGAGTTTCCTCCTAATGAGACCATTCGCAATTGAATACACCTATGAACTGCACCAGCATCTTCTACTTTTGTTGTATTTTTATACTAACACTGTTTGGGATAGATCAATTTCACTGGAATATGAAATTTAGATTAAATAAATAAGCTATTTATACTTAATATTATAATCATCTAAAAAATCTATCCCAGGCAATATAATAATAAAAATGTTTGATTTGACGTAAACTGAAAACATCCATCCTATGATATTGCAGGCAAACAAAAACAATGGTGATCAAGAAAATAATACTGATGTTCAAGCAAGAAAAAACAATGATGATCAAGTAAGGGAAATAGATGTTCGATCCAGCTATAACAAATATGAAGAATCACAATCAATAACCGAAGGAAAGATTGTACGTGTTGATGTATTATCTTAGAGAAATAAATTATATGCAGTTCCAAATGAGGTGGAGTCCTCGCTCTATGATATGTGTGTGGCTCAAGAATCTACTTTAGATACTTTATCGCACATGCAGGCGAAATTGATATATCTAGATGACATGGAGGAGTTCTAGTCTCCACATAATAAAGATGGAAACAGACAATATCGGAGATTGTTCATGTTCAAATCTTATGTTTTTCCTATTAGAGATACAAATGAAGGTGGTTCTTATTAAGGTTACAAAAAATAGTATGATTTATGGAACAAGAAGGAAAGCTCGAGAAAAATTAAGAAATACCCGAAAGGCTGCTCAAAAAATTGAGAAATTCGTCATTTTATTGGGTGAATAGAAGTGTGAAGGACGTGGAATGTGAGAAACTATTGAATGGAAAAAGTACTTCAACTACAATTGATAAAGTGCTTAGAATTATTAAGCTAAAGGGAAAATATGTCGTTTGAAAATTATATCATGGTAGTCCAAGGTTGATTATGTGCTATATATTAGGCCAACATGTGATTCTTATAAAACTTTGAAGCAAATTCTTATCCCCTTATAAATGAAATTGGGCAAGATATTAACTTTGTTGAAATTGATATTGAGGAAGATCAAGATATTTCAGAGGTAACTATAATCTTCAGCGTGCCATGTATTCAATTTTTCGAGAAGAATAAATTGCTAAAATCTATGTCAGGATGATTATCATCGGGTTATCATCATAAATAAGTGTTCATCAATTTGTCATTTGTTGTTTTGAGAGGTTTGGTCTAGCCTTTTCTCCTTTTTCTCTCCTGAATTTTTAATAAATATGATGGGTCTTCGGTGATTGCCCCACCTTTACAAAATCATAAAAATAAGTGTACAGTACAATTTAGGGAAATCAATTAATATATGAGATATCCTAGAGTTTGTCAGTATTTTCTCATAGCCATTAACGACATTTATGTCAGTTAATATATATATATATATATGTATATGTTACATTACATTCATCTACCCACTGGTTTACATCTCTATTAAGTATAGGTAATCAACTCTTCGTCCTAAAAGCAACTTCACTAACACAAAATCACTGTTAGCACATGATTCTGATTCAAAACCATGATATCAAAATTTGTTACTCTAGCCTTCCAAGGACCACTTCACAAAAAGATTTCATAACATACTCTTTTGTTAGTATGAATGCAAGAGTCTATAGATTGAAAGTATAACCATTAATATTGTTTTACAGTATGTACGGGTTTGTTCGTTCGTCTATGAATCGATTTAATATTTCCACAACAAAAAATAATTTGCTCGGGCATTCCTTTGTCCAAAATGAATCGCAAATGAAGGAAGATTGAACTTTTTTAAATCCTTAATGTCAATAACTCTGCAACATAGGTTGATTTTCTTTAAACCAATATGACTGAAATAATTTGAACAATGTTTCCTCAGTATTGCAAGATAATTTATTGACGAATTAGATATTTATTCTAACAATAAACTATTTTAGGATAAAATTCCCATTTCCTATTTCAAGGATGTACGTAAATCGAAATTCATTATCAACTCACAACTGTTGAAATACTTTTTGGAACAATGATAGTTATTCTCAATACATAATTACATATTACCTGTATATTATACAAATTTTGTAGCATAATATGATTTCTTTATAATGTTCGCAGGATGACCATACTCATGAAATTATTTGAAAAGTTGAAGTCGACGAATATGATGCGTTGATTGAAGAAGGCAAGATATATTAAATCTCAAATTTCTAGAAATAAAGGATACAAACCCGTTACACATTCATAGGTACTAAATTTCAAGGTCGGCATAACTGTAGAAGAATTGAAGAACGGCATAAAAAATATTTTCTGACATAAATTTGAATTCGTTGACTATAACACCATCAAAGATAGAGTCGTTAACTAGGACAAGCTAAGAGGTATACGTTTACCCATACTCATATCTTTTATAACCTTATTACTCATTATCAAAACACATATCATATGCAATAAAATAATTCTTATATCCTGATGTATGTGGTGTTCTTATCTGAAGAAGAAAAGTCGAATATATGAATCTCAAAGGGAACGATGTGAAGAAATTAGACATAGAAATTTTTTATCCCAGGTAAAAAATTATTAATTTAAACTATTACGTAGATTTTTAATTCACATACATTGTAAATTTATACACTGTTCATTTTTTTTCTAAACCTATATAAAATACAGAAACATCAAATTGAAAATAACTTTGTGGGGTATTCCACAATTAAGCGCAGCAATGTTCTCCAAGATACTGAATAATTCCAGATAACAAATGTCATTACGTCACTCATTGTCAAATTGTTCAGAGGTACGATAATATTTTTAATGATAGAAAGCTTATTTTTACCAAGTTCCTAAATTTTTTATTTCAATGCTAGATATATATATATATATATATATATCTGTCATCCACGAATGTAATAAAGACGTACACTTATATCACAATACTAGAGTTCCAGCAGTTAATAGACAGGTAACTAATTAATTTTTATATCCAAATTTTACTATATTTATTAAAATTCTTTATTATATATACACTTCATCTCTGGAGCTCGAATTTGTCACAGTTTCAATCAATTGAGCATCTAAGATCATCTGAGGATTTGACCTCAAGTACTACAAGCCCTAATATGGAAAATATTTTTGCCATTAAAAATGCAGTCAACATTAGAGGACGAGGTATTATTTGTTAATTTTCAATATTTCATACTATTATTTTAAATAAAATAAATAGAATACTTAAATTACTTCTACAGTTAAAGATTGTATCAATTCAACCACCTATTATTCCGGTCAACGAAAAGTTCGGTTGGTCTTACATCTCATGTAAAGTTTGTAACAAGATATTTTCAAAGCTTGAAAATTCATACAACTGTAAATTTTGCAACACATACACGCTTTTCTTATTCCCAAGTAAGAACCACTCAATAATTTTTACTAAAATATATTTATTTTGATATAATTAATATATAGTTATTTACTTCACATATTATTATATATATAAACTTCAAGTGGATGTTGTAGACTACATTGCAGATACAACATTCTATTCGACAAAATTGCAGAGAAATTGGTTGGGTTCCCACTATCCCAAATTGACACGATTGAAAATAAGTTATATAAACAAATTAATAATTATTGATTTGTTCCTATTCGTATCTCCAATTCAATTAAATATTTATAATTATACACGGAATTACAAATATCATTGAAAAAAATATGTGTTCATTCTCAAACTCAATAAATTTAATTTAATAATGGGGAAGGAGTATTACACAGTTATAAAATTCGAGAATATTCTTACTTACAATTCTATCCTTGAGGATTACCAAAGGTCATCAAAGGTAATATATTTTACATATTGCTTCAACTTATATAAAATACTATAATAATACATAACTTTATTATATCAAATACAAAAGAAGAAAAAGTATATTGCCACTGCTGACGAAGATGATTGAATCAGGTAACTATTGACAACTACATATTTTCCAATAAGCCAAATATATACAATAAACTTCAAAAAGTATTAACATATTACTTCTTATCTTGAAGGAAATAATATAATATCTTCTCTACATCGTCATACAAATTAAGCGACATGGAAGAGACAAATGCATCTACAAGATCGTAACATACTTCTAAGATTTTAATTTGGGGAAAATTGAAGTTTTCAAAAAAATGTTTGTCATACATTAACATGTAATTTCTTCAAATTTTGGGAAAATAATTCTTTTTTATTTATATTACTATATCCATTCTCATTTCATTCCTCAAATTTTCCTGACAACAAATGAAAATAATAAGTAATAGTTTATAAAATGTTGACCATGCATCGCGTGACTTACATGCTAGTGCATTCCATTAAAACACTACATATAAATATAAAAATTATTCCATGATTTTGTCAATTTTTATGAAAAACATTTCTCACCGACAATCAACATAATTGACTTCCATGAAAAAATCAAAAGCAGGACCAAAACACCCTTCTGTTTTCCACATATTTTTGTATCCAGGATTGTCATCGGGAGGGACGCAAGTTTCAGGAAGTTTGGATGTCTTTTTACTACAGGGGCCAACGGCATGGTAGATATCTTGGCCAAAACTGAAAATGATAATAAATATATGAATGGAGTCTTTTATACCGCAGCGTGGTTTATTCACAAATTTCTTTTGGATGATATTTAGGTACTTTGTGTAATAGGTGATGATGCTGGAAATAGCACGACCAGGAAAGGTGTTGACAAGCTCATAACAATGGCAGCTCAAGTATATACTAAATATAAGAGATTGAGATGAGGAGAAGAGGATGAACACCAATATATAAGTGTTCAGCCAATTAGGCCTACGTCCACTGTGCAAGTGAGTGAATAAGGTCACTAAAATAGGGCACTATTAGCTATGGATACAATCTCTCAAGCTTTCTCTCTCTACTGTGTAATTTCATAGAGTTTCAGCTAGGGTTGTAATTATCGATCCCTTTGCAAGGTAGATGATGGACTCTATATAAATGTGGGGGGGTTTAACATACCCCCAAGCATACAATGAGCATGTGCATGAAGATCCAGCCAGTGAAGGGATGACACCTGGATAATCTTCAACTACGTAATGATGACCTCAATATTCCCTCACTTAGAGGGAATGGTTTAGTTATAACAGATTTTTCCAAGTGCCTCAAGCCATATATGTACGCGTAGAAGCTCGGTTGTCTTTGCTTGGCACCAACCTCGGCCTGAGTAAATACGAGGTTGGTGAGGTACGACCCCTGCCTTGGATGGGATGCCAGACGAAGTTAGATATATGGAACGTCGGTTAGGGATGATGTTGGCCTGATAATTGACACCGAGCCTTCAGGGCTTTTGATTCTCATATGGTGCTCGAAACGTCATCTTGGGCCGACGATGATGTTGCAAGATGGTTAATACCCATGTCTTTGCTAACCTCGACTGATGTCCAGCCGAGGTTCATATATGAGATTAGCGCATCATCGATTGTGGATGACCTGATAAGGACTGTGCTCCAAGGTTCTAGATGATCTCGTCTTATTCCAAACTGAGATGAGATCCTTAGTCGTGGGTGTGTCGATTGTAGCCGACCTCATTAGGACAATGTTGCTGATGAGTTATTCTTGAACTTCAATTACCTCGGCTTCCATCAGGCCGAGGTTGAAATCTCTGTATTATCCGGTATATTTCTAGCATATCAATCACCCCCTAGCCCTTAGTTACTTATATGAATGGGTGACTATAGGGTATGTAGCTCCGAGACCTTTCTGCATGGTGTGCCAATATTCGTTTGATAAGTGTCAAGTATTGCAGTAGATAGTGTGTTGGGCAAGTTCCATGATGGTTGCTTTTTAGCCCCCCAAGGCAATGATGGGCCTTGGGGCGTGTGCATATGGGTTTGGGGCTTTTAAACCTCATTTTCTTCTTATTCTTCCCATTTTTTCTCCTTTTTCCCGCCTGAGCGTCCTGTGTCCTCTCTCTTATTTCCAAGAGTTTCTTCACCACTCAGACCTCTGCATTTTCATTGCCCTTACTCTTCTTATCCTTCATTTTGCACTTCCTCAGGTACTATCTTCATCTTTCCTTCCATTTACAGTCTTATTTCCGCATTTCTTGTATTTTTCGACAACTGTTATCATTTTCGGGTGATTGTATGGGTTTTTCGGTGACTTACTGAGTTTTCTAGTGGTCCATGTTCTTGCTTTAAAATCCCAGTTTGATCCTTATCTAAATTGCTAACTTATTTATTTAGGATTTAGGGTCCCAAGTGTAAGGTCTGACTCATATTCTCAGACCTCTTTATCATCTCTTAGAGGAATTCCCTTCTCTTAGGTAGAAGACTTTAGACAAGATTCGGCAAATAGAACGAGCCCAAGAGGAAGTTTGTAAGTCTGAGGCATTTCCTCTTAGACCTATTTTTCACCCCCTCTAAGGGTGATATACCCTGAGCAACCGGAGACTCCATTAGAACCCAATACAATGTCTGAGTCTGAGTCATCCACCTCAGACCCTATGTTTGTTGACTCATTCCAGGAGGCGATGGACTTCTCCAATAGGCAAGATCAGGTCCTTGATCAGGCCGAGGTCCAAAGTCATGTCTCATCCCACGACGGTACTAGTTCTTCACTAACGTCTTCCGATGTTGAAGTTATGGGGACAAGTGTGGCTATTCCCCCAATCATTGATGATATTCCTCTCTCGGACGCAACAGGGGCTGAGTTAGCTCAAAGGTTCCCTGATGGTGCTCCTACGCCTGCACAGGCTGACGTTACCAGGGATGAGGATGATGGTCACAAAAGTGACGTTGACACCTCAGAGGCCGCCGAGATAGAGAGTACTGTCAGCAAATACAACCTCCTCGCCTTCAAGCATCTTTATTCCATAGCCCCTCTGTTTAGCTTAGGAGACCTCAGAAAAGTGAGAGGGACTACGGTGGCCGAGATGGTGAAATCTGCCTATATGAGCAGATGTTTAAGTTAGGATTGTGCCTCCCCTTTCATCCAATAATCAGGGCCATATTGTCCCATGTTGACTTGGCCCCTTCCCAATTATCTCCCAATGCTTGTAGGGTGATGATTGGGGCCATCGTCCTATAGAGGGCGATCCATCACTCAGACCTTCCTGTCCAGGTCTTCATAGGGTGTTATGTGCCTTCCTCTGCCAGAAACCATCCGAGCTATTATCACTTCCTGGCGAGGAAGTCTGATAAGAAAATATTGCTTATCACCCAGACATGTGACACCCCGT
This sequence comes from Sambucus nigra, assembly GCA_949130495.1. Taxonomy (NCBI): domain Eukaryota; kingdom Viridiplantae; phylum Streptophyta; class Magnoliopsida; order Dipsacales; family Adoxaceae; genus Sambucus; species Sambucus nigra. The sequence goes on from OX422208.1 coordinate 595,637,646, forward strand.
CTAATTAAATACCGAGTAGCTACTCCTTTATTAAATTAATACAGAATATCAAGTTGGTTCAGTCTTAGCATCACTGTCGAAAAAACATTTAATCAATTTCTAGTCACCTAATATTTGAAAAGAGAGATGTCAAATTTTATAATTATGTTAACAAATAAAAAAGAATTTATTTATAAACCATCAATCGCATAAACAATCTCATATAAATGCTCAACGAGATGAAATCAAATAAGTCTGAAGTAAACACTCCAATAATAAAGATGCCAGAGTAAATAATGTCCCAATACAAGAGTCTGAATAAATAATAAACCAAAAACTAAAATAATGAAAGTCTGCAACTACAACCTCTAAATAAGAATGGGAGACATGCCCTAACTGATACAAATGACTCTGAAGGAATCAAGGATAAAATGAGGGCGTCTACTACCAAGATCCTATAACACTCACAGCAACTACAGCACGTCATCAGAATGGAACACCTAAGCTTGGCGTCCCTGTGGCTGGGCACCTAAAATGTTTCTACAAAACAAAAGTAGATTTGGAGGAAAACGGGTCAGAGCCCGATGTAAAAACAGTTTAAAAGTTTAGCAAGTGTTTAAATTACAACTAAACAAGACATATTATAAACACATTAGTTGCGTACTATCACATGAGTTTCTTACCTCTAAACTACTGTGCACGCCTAACGTATGCCTTTAACCCATCCTAGTTATGCCATTATCTAACTAGTTTATACCACTCCTGTCTTCGCATTCTAACATAGAGTATCTATGCGTAACCCCCAAATAAGCCATATTTATAATCCATGTTCACATTCATTAAATTACTTATCTCAAGTATTAATTAAATTCTCATTCTTAACCCATTCAAATATCTTAGTTATTCACATCTACTAAGCAACAATGAGCCAGTCATAAGTACATAAGTATATCACTCTCAGTACATACAAACATATATGGCACCCCTAGGCTAAGATATGGTGCACGCATACACTGCTATCAAATCCATGTACATCACGTACGTAAGGATCACATGTTTCGAATCACTCAAGAACTGTCTAAATACAAATCACACATATTGGAGGCGAACATAGTTCACATACCCATGGGTCACGCACATACCTATGCTCCCATGGTCAGCTGACTTATCGACTCACAAATAAGTCATTCACAGCCCTATGTCCTTAAGGTACCAGTTTAAATCCCCCTCGAAGGCACACAGGGATAAGAGGGTCCTTTTCCAAAATAAAACTAACCTCTCGTGATAGCAAGTATGGTAGGTATGTCACACACATAAGAAATTCGTACACTAGGCATTCACACAACCTAAGTAATCATATTACAATATAAGTATTCACACATTTCATCTAGTAATGACTCGTACGTAGCAAGTTTACCCCGAACATAATACGTAATATATTTTCAGCTTGATAGCCCTCTCGTTGTATCAATTTGAGTACTTAAACCTATCTCAAAAGGTTACTAGGTTTCTTATTAATTTTCGATGTTATCTCATCACCTAAAGTCACTCCGTTCCTGCCCTTAACCTTACATCATCATAAATTCCCATTATGGTTTCAATTCGAACGCTTTCTAATCGTACCTCATTCGATAGGCCCTCGTAAGCAATAGCAATCAATTCCATAAGTTATAACATTTTTCGATAATAACTAAGACCGTACGGACTTTATCTAAGTCCCACAATATTATATTAATCACCCTAATAACCAACATCGGCTTTGGAATAATCATTAAACCTTAAAGAGAAATAATTGTCAAAAATAAGAAGGGGTCGATCGATCGAAGAAAAGGGGTCGATCAATCGATGGTTCGATCGATCGGCATTCTTGAGTCGATCGATCGATCAAGCAGGTATCAGTCCATAATTTCTTAACAGTTACAGGTTCTCCTCTTTTTACACCTCAAATTCTTCATCCTAACATCCAAAACTCACAACTAAGTATACCAATTATCATACTAGCATGTTTACATCATTCCCCACGTTTTAGAATCATCAAATCAACATAGAACATAAATTTCTTGAATCAAAGTACCTAATTTTCATATAAAAACCCTAGTTTTCCTATTTCTTCAATAACATCACATAATTTAATGAAATTTCATAATTATCTACCCATAAATCATAAATTCGTGGTTGTTATCATCTCCAACATTCAACTACATGCAAGACCTACCCAGATTATGATTTAAACCTTTCAAATCCATTCAATTTTCATTATTCATGAGAAATCTTTAATTCTATAATAACATGTAAAATATATGCTTTGAATCTTTGCAATATAAATCACTTGCCTGTAAAAATTCCGCTTTTGATCCGTTGATGATGTTAAGGGTTGGTTCTCTTCCTTTCTCCGGCCACAATTCCGTCAGGATATGGTGGTGGTGGTGGTTGGTGGCTAGGTTTTGGGAACCTCCTGCAACTTTTCCTCTAACTCACGTAGCCCACTCTTTGTTTTTGGCTAATAATGGCCCTAATGAACTATCCAATAATAAATAAATAAACACTAAAATTCGTGGGTCTTAATTCCTTAATTTTTAAAATGACCAAAATATCCTACCGGATTGCCGGTTTGGCCTAAAAATGCCCCGGGACCGAAACTAAACCCTCGGCTAGTGTTTTCTGACTATCTTGAACCTTTCGGACACCTTGGCGCACTCAAAAAGCTTATACGGATGACATAAAAATAAAATACTTTTAAAGCCATTAAATTGGGTCCTGACACGTCTGACACGCGCGTCCCAACTAAATTATCGAAACTGTCGTATTTTCAACTCATGACAATTTTTAATAAATTCAATGATCAAATATTACCATAATCACTCAGTAATATTCAACAACATATTAATAACCAAATACTAACTCTCGACTCGCTAGCATTTAAATCCGAATTACTTTTCTAATTAATTAATTTTCCCAATTTAATTTAATAAATCCCATACTTAAAAAAAATAAATTCCATTTCATTAACCTCATAATTAAAAGCCATAAAAATACGGGGTATTACACAACTTTAACTAGAAACCGAGATATTTCTTTGCCTCAGGGGCCTGGGAGTTTGGTTCTTTTGCTACCCCTTCATCTTTAGAGTCGAGGGTACCCCTGAGATGGGGGAAGGTGTCAATAGCTGCTAAGGTCGGCCCCAGATTGAGTCAGGATAACCTACAGAAGGTCAAGGACCTTCAAGATCATCGAGATCTTGGACATCTGGTTAAGTATGATCACTTGATGACCCGCTACTACCTCTCTGAGACTGGTCTTGGGGGGGAGTCCTCTAACCAAGCTTCGTAAGTTACTTTGATTTTTCATCATTTTTGGTTTTTCTATTCCTCTGATCTTCTAACTCAGACCTTTCTTTTTACAGAGCATCCGAAACGATTATCAGACGATATCTGGGAAATGGCAGCCCCCAGTCTCACCAAGTTGGTTAGGAAAGAAGGCCTGAATGCACCTCCTCCTACTCCTACCTCTTCAAGGGACGATGCCTCCAAAAAAGGAAATCCAACGTCCCTGTCCCTGAGGATCAGAGGCAGAAAAAAGCCTCTAAGGGGGATCGTGCGATCGCCATCTCATCTGAGGACGCATTAGCTACTCATTTGGATCAGGTGAAGATTGGCGACAACCTTATTGACCAAAGTTTGAAGGCCTTGGACACCATCAGCTCCGTTATGACCGATGCCGATAAACGATTATATCGTTCTCTGGACACCCCTCAGTTGGCCGAGTTTTTCCTCCACCGATCTATCTAAGTAGGACTTTTTCTTTTATATTTCAAGTGTAACATCGTCTTTGAATTTTATTGACCCTTGCACTCATATGTTTGAATATATTTTGCAGGGTATCCTCACCATGCATCAGTTTGTCGACTGGACTCTGAGGAAGCTGCCCCTGATTAAAAAGGGAAGGTAGGCCCGAAAGACAGAGGCTGCTCTGAATGTCGAAGTGTAACATTTAAAGATTGCCTTTGAGGGTTCTGAATCTAGGTCTACACAGCTGGAGAAAGACATTGCCAAACGTGAGAATGATCACAGCTCTACTATGAAGGCCAAGGATGAAACCCTTCAACAAAAGGTGTATGTTGCTGTCAAAACTGCCGTGGAGGTCGCCTCAGAGAAGATCTTAGAGGATTATAAGGTCTCTGATGAATTCATCAGCTTTAACCTTGAATACCTCGAAAGGGGTGTTAAGGCCACTGGAAAATGGGCTGCTATGAAAGAGAAGGAGTCAGGGAGCTTGGCAGCCTCTGACTTTATTGGTCTGGGCTTCGCTAATTTTAAATTTTCCCATGCTTTACAATAGGTGGAGGAAAAAGTTGTTGCTCCTGTATAGACCATTGCTTTGGAGGTTACAGGGACTGAGGACGTCAACCCTCAGTACGATGGTGCGGAAGTGACCAACATCGGCCAAGGGAGTAGGGTTGTGACCAGCAACCCTGAGATTGCAGACTCGTAGGTCGTACCTTATGAAGCTCTTATTTATAATTTTTATTTCTGATTCATATTGGTCTGTAACATCTGATAACATTTCCTATTATATGTTGACTTATAATTCTAACTTATGTGCTATATCATTCTCTGAGGAGAACTTTTCTTCTTTTGACCTTGAATATTTTTATATGTCGTGCATTGATATCTTCATCACTAAACTATGATGTTACCCTTATAATATATTACCAAATCATTTCAAAGTTATGATGTTTGAGGTCTGAGGTCATTTAAATATGATGTTTCACCTCAGACCTTATCACCAAGTTATTATGTTTAAGATCTGAGGTCATCCAAATATAATGTTTCACCTCAGACCTTGTCACCAAGTTATGATGTTTAAGGTCTGAGGTCATCCAAATATAATGTTTTACCTCATACCTCATCACTAAGTTATAATGTTTAAGGTCTAAGATCATCCAAATATAATGTTTACCTCAAACCTTGTCACCACGTTATGTTTAAGGTCTGAGGTCATCCAAATATGATGTTTCACCTCAGACCTTGTCACCGAGTTATGATGTTTAAGGTCTGAAGTCATCAAACTAAGATGTTACCCCCATAAATTTCACCAAATTAATGATCAATGAACCAAGAATTGACACAGGAACTGATCTTCTCATTAATAATCTCTTCATAAGATGATACATTTACATAGAAACCATTGCAACATCATATGTAATACTTTTTCAGATGATCAGCATTCCATGGATTGGAGAAAGGTTCCCCTTTGAGATTTTCTAGTCGGTAGGTACCGGGTACAACCTCCTCGATTACTTTGTAAGGGACATACCAATTTGGGTGAAGCTTATTTTCCTTCTGTAACATCTTCTTCAGCACGAGGTCTCCTATAGCTATGGGTCTTGATTTCACCCTTTGATTGTAGAATTTTACTGTTCTCTGCTGGTAAGCTGCCTGTCTGATCTTAGCGTCTTCTATTCTCTCCTCAATCAAATCTAGGTCAAGTCTTCTCTCTTCCCCATCTTTCTCGGGGTCGTAGGTCTGAATTCTGTGATTGGGGAGTCCTACCTCTATTGGTATGACGGTTTCTGATCCATATGCTAACATAAATGGGGTCTCCCCCGTTGGTGTCCTAGTCGTTGTTTAGTAGGCCCATAACACAGCATAAACCTCTTCAGTTCATCTCCCCTTAGATTCTTCTAACCTCTTCTTAATCCCGTCGAGGATTTTTCTATTCATAACTTTGGTCTGACCGTTTGACTGAGGTCGTCCAGGAGAAGAGAAAAATTGCTTGATCCCAACTCTCTCGCAGTACTTCTCCAAGGAAAAGTTTTTTAACTGGGTTCCGTTGTCCGAGATGAGGGAGTTCGGAAGGCTATGTCTGCATATGATGCTCTTCCAGATGAACTAGAAGGTCTTCTGCTCTGTAATCGTGATTATTGGCTCAGCCTCTACCCACTTGGAGAAGTAATCAATTGCAACGATCAGAAATCTATAATTATTCGTAGCTCTCGGCAATGGTCCCACCAAGTCAATCCCCCATACTGTGAATGGCCAAGGGAAACTAATTGACGTCGTAGGTTGATGAGGTTTATGGGGGATAGTGGAGAATCTTTGGCATTTGTCACACCTCTTTACGTAAGTTGCAACATCCTTGGCCAAGATCGGCCACCAGTATCCCTGCGTGATTATCCTCTTCGCCAAAGGTCTTCCTCCTATGTGATTGGAGCAAGAACCCTCGTGTACCTCCTGTACAACGGGGGGGGCCTCCTAGGGATGGACACATCTGAGGAGAGGTAACAGAAATCCTTTCTTATATAGGGCATCTCCTATTATTGAGAACTTTGCAGCTCTGTACCTCAGTTTTCTCCTTTCTAGATTTGATTCTGGTAATTCTACCTCTTTGATATATCTTATGAGGGGGTCCATCCATGAGTCTCCTAGGTTCAAGTTGAGGCAAGAGTTGGCAACCTCTTCTTCCTCAATGGTCGGTTTGAGCAGGATCTCGACTGGTACTGTCCTTCTGATATTTGTCCTTGTTACTGAAGTCAACATTGCTATTGCATCAGCATGGCTATTATTTTATCGAGGTACCCTCTTCATCTTCACCTCTTCAAAGCCTTTTAGCATCATTCTTACTCTCTTCAGGTATTTGGCTATCCTTTCATCCTTAGCCTCATAAACTCCAAACACTTGGTTGATAACTAACCTCGAGTCGCTATGAAGTAGGGGTCTATAAACCCTAAGGGTCTTTGCCAAGGAGAGGCCTGTTATCATGGCCTCATATTCTGACTCATTGTTTGAGGCTTTGAAGTTGAACCTTAGTACATATTCTACGTTGGTACCATCCGAAGCTGATAGTATTAGCTCGGCCTCGCTTCCACTTTCGTAAGAAGACCCGTCAACAAAGAGGTTCCAAATATCCTCATTCGAAGAGAAGCTCCCCTCTGACAGGGCTCCTTGCTTGAAGAGGTACCTATCTTCCTCATTTTTAGCTACTCCTTTTCTGGTTCTATCGGACAAAACCTCTTTCGGGTCATGGAAGACGTTACTATTTGATCCCTCTGCGATCATTGGATTGTTCTCGACCTCAGTCTCTTCCCACGTGAACTCAGCAAAAAAATCTGCAAGTGCTTGCCCTTTAATGGCCACCCTGGGTTGATAAATAAGGACATACTCTCCCAACTCGATGGCCCAGGTCATTAATCTGCCTGACTTCTCAGGCCTGCAGAGGACTTGCCTTAATGGAGAATCAGTGAGGATGACCATAGAGTGGGCTTGGAAGTAGGGTTTCATCTTTCTGGAAGCATGTATCAAAGCATAGGCTAACTTCTTCATGCAAGGATAGTTCAGTTAAGACCCTTCAAGGGCCTTACTATTGAAGTATATAGGCCTTTGGACCCCAACGTCTTCTCGTACTATGGTTGCACTTATAGTTGATTCTGAGACTGCTAGATAAGCATACAACTTCTCTCCCATGATGGGCCGAGATAAAAGCAGGGGGGATCTGAGGTAGGATTTGAGCTGCTTAGAGGCCTTTTCACAATCTTCGTCCCATTCGAAGGCCTTTCTAATCACTTTAAAAAATAGAAGACGCTTGTCCGTAGCTCTGGAAATAAATTTACTGAGTGCAGCTACTCTTTCGGTGAGCCTCTGAACGTCTTTTATACTTCTTGGTGTCTTTATATCAAGCAAATCCTTGATCTTCGTAGGGTTGGCCTCTATTCCCCTCTGATTGATAATGAATCCAAGAAATTTTCCAGCTTCTACGCCGAAGACACACTTTGCGGGATTGAGTTTCATTTTGTACAAGTCCATTGTATCAAAAGTTCTCTCTAGGTCTGTCACGTGAGTACAGGCCTTCAAGTTCTTTGTCAACATATCATCTACATATACCTCCATGGATTTTCCAATTTAATCCTCAAATATATTATTTACAAGACGTTGATATGTTGCCCTTGTGTTCTTCAAGCCGAAGGGCATGACCTTATAGCAATAGGTCCCCTTATCTGTGATGAAGGTCGTCTTCTCTGAGTCTTCAGCATTCATAAAGATCTGATTATAGCCTGAATACGCATCCTTGGAGCTCATGATCTCATGCCCTGCCGTGGCATCTACCATTTGATCAATTCGAGGTAAGGGATAATTGTCTTTTAGGCAAGACTTGTTCTGGTCGGTGAAATCTACGCGCAACCTCCATTTTCCATTGGCTTTGGTCACAATGACGGTGTTTGATAACCACTCTGGGTATATGACCTCCCTGATAAATTTAGCCTCTTCCAACTTTCTGACCTCTTCTCTGATGACGCCATACCTCTCCCTAGAGTAAACTCTCCGTCTTTGTTTGATTGGCTTAGCACCTTCTGCTACGTTGAGTTTGTGGCACATAACCTCCTCATCGATGTCAGGCATGTCTGCATGGCTCAAAGAGAAGACACTCTGCCTCTTCTTCAAGAATTTATCAGCTCTTCCTTGATCTCCGATTTTAAGGACTTGCCGACTTGGACGATTTTTTATGGTTCGTCCTCATTGAGGACGATGGATTCTACCTCTTTTGCGGCCTCTCCTTTCTTCAACTTCGTTTCATCTCTAGTGTCAAGTATATCAATGTTATATGTGGTTGTGGCCCTCTTATAGGCCTCTCTCTCCAGCTGAGTTGAAGTAGGATTCTCGTGCTATGGTTTGGTCGCCCTGTACTTCCCCTACCCCGTAGGGGGTCAGGAATTTTAGCATTTGGTGGACCGTCGATGGCACGGCCTTAAACTCCTTGAGGGCTACTCTTCCTATGATGAGGTTATAGGCCGAGAAGACATTTTTGTCCATAACGAAAAAATTGATCTTCCTAGTCAACCTCTTAGGCCACTCGTCTCCCATTCGTACGTCTATCTCATACATGTCCAATGGATGGACCTTTTCACCGATGAAGCCCATCAACAGATGATGATAGGGTACCAGCCTTACCCTGCGAAGACCGAGGCTCTTGAAACAGGGCCAGAACATCACGCCTGCTGAACTTTCTCCATCTACGAGGATTCTTTGTACCTCACATCCATCCACTCTTGATGTTATTACCAGAGGGTCATCATGCGGAGCTAAGATACCTTTGAAGTCGAGTCGGGAGAACTCGACTATAAGAGTATCCATATCCACCTTCTTTCTCTTATGCTTGGTTTTTGAAGACACCAGATTCACAACCTCTACTTTGGCTACTGACTTAGCCTCAGCCACATGAGACTTACGGTCGGCTACCTCAGAGCCACCCCCTGCGAGTCCTCCACATATGGTGCTCACACTGAAGGAGATCATACCAACCCTCTTCACCAGGGCGTTGTCGTCTTTTGGTGGGAGATCTGGATCGTCTTCATCATCCCCATCTGAGTCATCGTCTCTTCTTGCTGGGGTATTATCTCGACATCCGTCATTTCTCTTCTTTTTAGGGTCACCTATTCCTCTCTCAGGGGCCTTACCATCGACATACTTCCTCAACTTTTTGAACTTCAACATCTTCTCTATTTCATCCCTCAAAGCGAAGCACCTGTCTGTCACATGGCCGTAGTCTTGGTGGAACTCAAACCACGGGTTCTTGTTCCTCTTATGCAGAGGCGCCTTCAGCTTTTCCGGCCATCTCACAGACTGACCATTCTTGATCTCATTGAAGATATGTTCGTAGCTCACATTTAGATGAGTATAGCGTGCAAACTTGTCGTCGGTTGACCTCTTTTTTCCATCTTTCTTTCTTTGGAAATTTTCGCTGCCACTTCCATTCTCATCCTCATACTTCGCGGCCATATCCTCTTCGGCGTTCATGACCTTTCCTGCGGTTGTCAATAGTTCTGCCATAGACTTGGGAGGGTCTTTCGTAAGCTTCTATAATAACTTCCCCTTCTTCAGTCCTCTAATGAGGGATGTCATAGCTATATTCTCTTCATAATCTTCAACCTCCAATTTCTCTTTGTTGAATCTAGAAATGTAGTCTCTTAGGATCTCATTCTTGCCTTCCTTGTCATACAACAGATGGGTAGTCTTCTTTTGAGGTCTTACCCCAAATAGAAATTGTGAATGAACTGTTCAGCCAAGCCCTTAAAGTTCTCAATCGAGTTCTTCGGAAGAGAGGTAAACCAAATGTGTGCAGCTCCCGTCAAAGTCTCGAAGAAGGCCCGGCACTTCATCTCATCTGGTATTGAATAAATGTCCACCATAGACTGGTACATCTCGATATGATGTACAGGATTAGTACTACCATCATACTTGGGAGACACCGTAGGTGGTTTGAACTTGGCAGGGGTTGGGAAGTCACTATCTTAGCCACAAATGGGGAGCCCTCTGAGAAACCTCTTTGCAGTGGATCTCAGCTTTTGATGAGGTCTCCCGTCTTTTCTTCAAGACATTGGATTGAGTCATTACATGGTCTTGCAATATCGGCTTGGTCGAGGTTGTCCCCATCCACCTCCAAGGGGTGGACCGAGGGTTCCCCAGCCGCAGCACAACACCGATTATTGACCTCCTCTTGATCCCTTTCTCGGCCTTGATGAGGTCGGCCATGATGGGGTCGACCATGATTAGTTCGTCCATGATGAGGCCGATGTTCCTCATTTCCCCCTTTGTGACCCTGTTGCACTTCTTGACCTCGATAACCTCTGCCTCAAGTCATTTACCGGGCCAAGCCTTTCAAAGGCCGACCCTCTGCTCAAACGATCGAAGGTTGATCCTCTCTATTGGACATCACCATCTCTTCTGTCCCCAGAACCTTGACTTTGGTGGATAGGATGTATAGTGTTGTTCGAAACCTCATACGGCTCCCAACAATCTTCTGGAGCGTCTTCTGCCTCCATATCGTCATTCCTATCCTCAGGGCAAGGGTGTCCTTGCCTCCCCAGACCCAAACGCCTAGGGTCAGCAACGTCCCTCCTCCGTTTAGGTGTTGGTTGGTCTTTCCGTGGTGCCTGGGGTGGTCCCATGGCTTCAGGATGAGGTTGAGCAGCCGCCAGAGTAATCATCTCCGGTGAGACCCCAGGTGGCCTCATCATATTTTGACTGGGCTACGCAAATTGCTCCTTCATTGCTTGTTGTGTTGTAGCCAAGGACCTCAAGGCTGCTGCCACTTCAGCCATTTCGGATTGGGGTGGTGCCTGGATGGAACTAGATTCTCCAGCACCAGATGGTGGAGGAGGTGGTGGCAACTCCGGTGCCATATGTTAAAACTAAAGAGCTTGTAAATAATATGAGCTTAATACCTTAAAGGACCTCTTTCAATGATGAAACAGATCCACGCAAGGGGTGAGGCCTGGTTCACCACTAGAGTCTCCGGTGAGGTTAAGCAGAAAAAGAGGAAGAGACAGCTTCTCGTTCCCACAGACGACGCCAAAATGATGATGCTGGAAATATCACCACCAGATAAGGTGTTGACAAGATCAAGCAAGTGATAACAATGGCAGTTCAAGTATATACTAAATATAAGAGATTGAGATAAGGAGAAGAGAAGAGGATGAACACCAATATATAAGTGGTTCAGCCAATTAGGCCTACGTCCACTGTGCAAGTGAGTGAATAAGGTCACTAAAATAGGGCACTATTATCCATGAATACAATCTCTCAAGCTTTCTCTCTCTACTGTGTAATTTGACAGAGTTTCAGCTAGGGTTGTAATTATCGATCCCTTTTCAAGGTAGAGGATGACCTCTTTATATAATGTGGGGGGGTGTAATGTACCCCCAATCATACAATGAGCATGTGCATGGAGATCCAGCCAATGAAGGGATGACACCTGGATAATCTTCAACTAAGTAATGATGACCTCAATATTCCCTCATGTGGAGGGAATGATTTAGTTATAACAGATTTGTCCACGTTCCTCAAGCCACATATGTACGCGTAGAAGCTCGGTTATCTTTGCTTGGCACCAACCTCGGCCTGGGTAAGTACGAGGTTGGTGAGGTACGACCCCTGCCTTGGATGGGATGTCAAACGAAGTTAGATATATGGAACGTCGGTTAGGGCCGATGTTGGCCTGACAATTGACACTGAGCCTTCAGGGCTTCTGATTCTCATATGGTGCTCGAAACGTCGTCTTGGGCTGACGATGATGTTGCAGGATGGTTAATACCCATGTCTTTGTTGACCCCGGTGATGTCCAGCCGAGGTTGATATATGAGATTAGCGCGTCGTCAGTTGTGGACGACCTGATAAAGACTGTGCTCCGAGGTTCTAGATGATCTCAGCTTATTCCAAGTTGAGACGAGATCCGTAGTCGTGGGGGTGTCGACTGTAGCCGACCTCATTAGGAGGATGTTGCTGATGAGTTATTCTTGAACTTCAATTACCTCGACTGCCATAAGGCCGAGGTTGAGATCTCTGTATTGTCCGGTATATTTCTGGCATATCAATAGGTATGTGGATAAATCAATAATTTGTAATCTTGTGCTAATATTTCATTTTGTTAAAAAAAATCTCTTATCTATTTTCCTTTAATTGCATCAAGTCAAGCAGGACAAGGGGCTATAAGAATAAGAATAGTTATATGTAACGACCCGCTGAGGCATAAAACAACACTTTTAACTAAATCTATCTATCTGTTTATATGAGAGAGAGAGAGAGAGAGAGAGAGAGAGAGAGAGAGAGAGAGAGAGATCATGTTATCTATATATTGATAGTTAGATAGATAGATAGATAACAACCAATTCTCATTGCTTACGATTAGATCATGAGACGAGTGTTGCTTACGATTGTGTATAGCTATTTTGAAAATCTAACTAACGAACGCCCTATAATAAATTCATATAACCTCCTTTCAGGTTGCCAAGTCCTTGTAGTTAGGTAGCTTCTGTATGCACCAAATAATAGAAAATTCTACGTTGAGGTTACCAAGTCCTTGAATCAATCTACCGAAATATGTGTGATTTGTCCAGGTCATTGCGAAGATCACATTGAAACTTCCAATGAAAGGCAGAAAAATAGGCATGTTGTCCAAATGTTGAATATAAACGCAGTCTTAAATTACGACATATGAGCAAGACGGGTTGGTAGTCAACCAAAAGTGAATGTGGCGCACTCATTCAAAGCTCTAAAGAAGCACATGAAAAATATATTGTCTTTCAGCTTACTAGAGGTTAGTTGCTTCAATACCATTTCTTCCATTACTCGCACTTTCACACGGCTCCTACGTGGAGTAGAGTCATATGGCGGTGAGTGGAGGCACATGCGCTGATTCTATACCAGTGCACTCCAGAGTATTTGTCCAATTTGGATTCTTATCGTTGTATGTGGAGTTTTTTGTTTTACAATTTTATTTTAAGTAAATATTATAGTTTTAATATGCACACAATGATGATGTGAAGTTGTCAACTGAAAATATAGACAAATAGAAAAAATGTACATTAGCCGATTCTATAAGGAACATCAAACATTCGAAAATATAGCTTGCTTGGAATCTAGCTCTCATTTATTTTTGCTCACAACTTTACTTTTTAGGGTGGAAGATTTAGAGCTTAGGGTAGGTTTTAGGGTTTTGAATTTAAGACTTAAGATTTTAGGATCCGGATTTTAGGTTTACGATAACAAATTTTAATATGAATATACAAATATTATCCCCAAACACTAACTTCAGCAAAAGTAAAGGATTAATTACATTTAAACCCCCTGAATTATACCCCTCCCAACACTTTATCACAAGTTCTTTCGATTTTTTCAATTCACCTCCTAATTTTGAAAACGATTACAATTAACCCCTACCGGCTAAATCCGTTAACTTTTGGCAACCTTTTTTACTTTTTCAAAATGACATTTTGACTATTTTATCCCTTTTTAAAAAAAATCGAACTCTTTTATTTCTCTCATTTTCCCCTCTCCCTCTCCCTCTCTCTCTCTTAACTCTTTTCTTCTTCCTCTCTCTCTCTCTCTCTCTCTCACGAACACACACACACACACACACATTCACACACGAGCAGATCTGGGGTGAGGGCGATCTAGGGGGTGGAATCCTTGGAGGGAGGGGAGCGGGGTGGCGGTGGGGCTAGTGGGGGGGATGGGCAAGGGATGGGGGTGGGGCTGGTGGGGAACAGGTAGGGTGGGGTTTTATAAGTAGATTTATTTATTTTTCTAATTATATATGATTTTTTTTTGGAAATCATATCTTATGGAAATAATTTATTTTTTGTGGGAAATAATTTTTTATTTCTAATTTATATGCTTGAAATAATTTATATAGCTGGAAATAATTTTTTTATTTGTGCAAATAATATATTATTTGTGGGAAATTATTTTGTATATCTAATTTATATGCTGGAAATAATTTCTATCGCTGGAAATAATTTATATGATGGGAATAATTTATATTGCTGAAATTGTTGAAAATAATTTTATTTGGGGGAAATAATTTTTATTTTCTAATTTATCTGTTGGAAATAATTTCTATTTTTGGAAATAATTTCTATGCTAGAAATCATTTTTATTGCTGAATTTTTTTTTTATGGAAATAATTTTCATTTATGGGAGATGATATTTTATTTCTAAAACTATTTTAAATATATTTTCAGAATTTTTTTTTTAATTTTGTAGATTTTAATTACTTTCAGAATTTTTTGGTATTTTTCAAAATTTTAAGTGTATATTCATTTTTTCCAAATGTATTTTTCAATATGTATTAGTATTTTAAATATGTTTTCTAAATTATTTTTTTTAGAATTTTACATTCTAGAAATCATATTTTATATACTAAAAAAATTTATATCAATGAAAATAATTTTTTATTGGTTGGAATAATTTATTTTTATGGGAAATAATTTTTCATTTATTAGTTTTTGAAATTTTGTAGATTTTAAATATTTTTCAAAATTTTTAAATATATATTCATTTTTTCAGAATTTTTTCCAATATTTTTTCACATTTTTTGTTATTTAATTATTTTTTCAAAAACAATTATATTTGGACAAAAATGCCTTGCTTTAAGTCATGTGCCACGCACATGACTAATTTTTTTGCAGAAAGTTAATGGATTTAAACGGCAGGGGGTAATTGTAGTCATTTTCAAAGTTAGGGGGTGAACTGAAAAAATCGAAAGAACTAGTGGAAATGTGTTGGGAGGGATATAATTCAGGGGGCTAAGTGTAATTAATGCAAAAGTAAAATATTGTGTAATCAATATTCATAACAAAAAAATTTAGAGGTTGTACAAGTTTGGGTTTAGAGGTCATCATAAGAACCACTTGAACCCAAAACTTAGAAACTCCTTAGGGGCAGGTCATGGGTGGAGGTGGTGTGCCCCTCATGAATCCACAAGTCCCGGCATGGATGCATGTCTTTGACAAAACTTGGGAGGGGATTTAGTCTCCGTATGCGAAAGTTTGCCTGGTAATACCCCTTACAGATTAACAAAAAAAATCATAATAAAATTTATAGAATGAATCATTAAAGATACTAAAAAGTAGCGTTGGCAATTTTGACACGATAACCCGTTTATGGTAATAACTCGAAATGATCCGAACATGACACGATTAACTTGTATAGATTTTAAAGTATCCAAAACTTATACTCAAATCAAAATCAACGCGACCCGAAAATGACACGACTAACCCGAATTGCCACCCCTACTAAAAAGAACCAACATAGTGTAGATTCTTAAATGTCAAAATTGAATTAAGTATTGAAAAAATTAATTTATAATTTGATGATCAATTCTAAAGTTTGAAATTTTACAAGTGTTAAATCCTTTACAATATAAACTATCAAATTTGGCCTTGAATGCACACTAGAGAAGATGAACAAACACATCATATACATAGTTTCACAAGGTCGGCCTTGCATATGTCTACGGAGAAATATGGGACATGCCGAGGTATCTAGATGGCTACCCTAAACAGGGTTGAGTAAGTGATTTTGGAAGACCTAGACTTGTTTTACATTGACGTTTACTTAGGGTAATTATGTACCTATTGCCAACATATATCTCTTTTTACATGGTGGAACACACAAATATTTAACATCTTGTTCGCATCATCCCTGGGGCCTAGGACTACACGCGTCGTCACTGCCCACATTTATAAAGCCATCATTACACTTAAGATGCATGACCTTAATGGTTGTGTTTTTGCAAATGAAAGAGTTGTCTCTGGGTTTTTTTCTACTGAAGAATAAAGGGTTTGAAGACTTTCATGTTTCACGTGTTGATAAACTAAAGGTACATTATTCTTCCCTTAACTCTAGATTTTTATTTGTCTTATTCTCTTTTATGTATAATTTTTTAACAATTTCCCTTTCTTATGTTCTTGTCTTTGTTATTCTTCATACATGTTTCTCTTATATATAAAGGATGGGTTGTAAGTTAAAAGTTTATTGACCACAACAAAATCAAAGAATTTTGATCAATGTATTGTATCCCAAAAATCGTGGGGTTTAGGATTGCCACGGATAACGATGATTTCTCGAAACTTCGCAATGAGGAGGTTATTGCATAAACAGTTGCATTTATTGAAGGAGGTGTTTTATTTCCCCTCGATGACTTTTTAATTGAAACCCTTCACCATTAAAACTTTATTCATATAGAGTTCTTCATAAACTTTTCCAAAGTGGTAATTAATGATACAGAAAATAGCACCACCAGATGAGGTGTTGATAAGCTCAAACTAGTAATAACAATGGCAGCACAATAGTATATATATATATATATATATCTAGTAGAAGGAGGTGAGGAGAAGAGGGTGAACACTAGTATATAAGTGGTTCAGCCAATCTGGCCTACATCCACTTTGAGTGTGTGAGTAAGAATCACTAAAATGAGGACACTAATGGCCTGTGATACAATCTCTTACTTTCTCTCTCTACTGTGTATACAAACAGAGTTTCTGCTAGGGTTGTAATTTCCGATCCACTCCAACGTAGGAAAAGATAGGTGTTAATGCAAAAATTCTCCATCTACGAGGACCAATCAGAAAAGGACACATGTCATACTACGTGGCAATATTCGACATCCAGGAGAGTTGGTCGGCATCCGAGGAGAGTTGGTCGGCACCCGAGGAGTATTAGTCGGCACCCGAGGAGAGTTGGTCAGTACCCGAGGAGAATTAGTCGGCACCCGAGGAGAGTTGGTCGGCCCCCGAGGAGAGTTAGTCGGCACCCGAGGAGAGTTGGTCGGCATACCAACCAAGAAGATCAAGGGATAACTATGCATTTAATGTGCATTAATGAAGATAACAGCGCATTTAATGAGCCTTAATGTACATTTATACTGTATTAATAGATTACAACACATAGCATACCAAGCAATTCAACAATTAGATTCGTTGAATGTAGACATGATGTATAAATGTCTACATACAATGAATATCTTGATCTCCCATCACTATAAATACATGTATTTCCTTAGCAAAAGGGAAGAGAGATCCAAGAGAACCTAGAAACCCCATACACAAGATACACATACTTTCTCTCTCTACACCCTATGGTGCTATTGTAAACCCCTGGGAATAAAATAACAGTGGACGTAGGCTTTATTCATAGCCGAACCACTTTAAAAATCTTTGTCTCTTATGTGCTTGATTGGATTGTTTTCATCTATTTATCTGTGATCATAAAAATGGGATTCGGTCCAGTTTTTTGCATCAACAGATTGGCGCCGTCTGTGAGAACGTGTTACAACCATTGTTCTCCATCAAAAGCTAAGTTTTTATTTTCTATATGTATAATAAATTATATATTATACATACATCTATTTATTCAATCATGATTTTTATATTTATATACATAAATTAATTGTCCAATTTTTATTTGCAAAATATTGCATATCATGATTTTAAAATCATAACTGTTAGATTAATTCTTATTTAGAAATCTGAAAAATAGTGGATTTCATAAATCATAACTTTTTGCTTCATTCTCAAGTTTCAATTTTATATCATGGAATAAATATTTTAAATGATTAAATATACCAATATATACGATGATGATAAGATTTGATCATTTTCTTTGTTGATTTTGAAATAATTTGTGAAAGATTTTTGATGACTATTCAAATTCCCATTATATTTTTGCTCTAATAATGATTCTCATATGTTTATATCCATAAACTTAGAGATCAAATCAATTATATATTATGCATACATCTTTTAATTCAATCATGATTTATATTCACAAATTGTTGAATCTAATTTTACAAATCTGGATAAATGTACATTTCATAATCACAAAGTTTGAGAAATTTGTGTACATATTATATTATTTCTTCTTTAAGGAGATAAAATAATTTCTCTATATTCATAAATCTCTTTTATATGAGTATATACAAATTTGATTCATTTGGAAATCTTTTAATTTAGTCATAATTTGTATATGCACTAACTGTGTGATCGATTTCAATTTGGGGATCTGGTGAATTTTAGACTCATAAATATTATACAAATCCTTGCATCTATGGATCCACTTGAAGATTTTCTGAACAAATATGTTAGGATATGGATAAGCATTAAGAACGATTATGTATTTTCCATTCCGATATTAACATGAATTGAATCAGACCCATTTTCTCTCTCTTCAAGAAAACTATGTTCTCTGCACAAATAATCATATTATGTAATTGTGTTGATACGATCAATTTTATCAATATATGAATAATCAATTATATGTTGTACATACATACATACATACATCTTTTGATTCAGTCATGCTTTTTATGATTATAAACATAAAGTAGTTGTCCAATTTTTCATTTATCAAATCTGCAAAATATTGCAAATCACGATTTTATTAAATTAGTGGATCGGTTTTTATTTCAAATATGAACAAATGAAAATTTCATAATCACAAGTCCGTTAAATATTTTTATGGAGACATGTTTATGTACATCATATTTTTATGAGAACACGAGATATTTTGATTGTTATCTCTCATATTATTATCTGGAAATTTAAATTGTCCAATATTGAAGCCAATGCACACTATATATTGGTCGGCTGAATAATTATTCTAATCGTAATTTTTATATGATTCAGCCTCAACAGGTGCTCAGGAAAAATTATCTGCCCAGTACAATTCTTGGATGCTCATCAACAGCACATAAAGACCTTAAAAGGTCAATACCGAACAAAAACAACGCAGCTAGACTGCACACAATACAGCAGCAAGACTGCAAACAACAATTCAATTGGCACCATCAGATTCATTTCATACATGCCCCAATCCTGGGCATAGAGCTTCATACTTGACTTAATCGAGTTAAGAGTAGGATTGAAGAAGTTCGAGGCAGTGCCATCTACAGTACATCAGTGCCTAAAAATTCCAATAAATTTTGGAGTAGGAGTTGTGAAAGGTGATCAAAAAGTAGCTCGGGAATGTTATTATTCATCTGCCGAGCAAGAGGAGCTGGAGGAGTCGAGGAAAAAGACTACTACTTATCAAGTGGATGAAGGTGCAGAAATTGAAACATTGGATCCTAAAGATGAGTCGCAACTCGTGAAGGGTCAAGTGGTGGAAGCTACTGAAAATATCATTCTGGACGACGAGCACCCTGAACGAACTACTCAAATATGTTCGTCGTTGGAAGCCTCATTAAAACAATAATTGATAACTTTCCTTAGAAGCAGAAGACAAACTTTTGCATGGAGTCATGAAGATATGCCAGGGATAGACCTAAACTTCTTATGTCACGAACTCAATGTGAATAAGGAGATCAAGCCTGTGAAGCAGAGAAGAAGAGTATTCAGTCCCGAGAAGAATCAAGCTATACAGGAGGAAGTCGAGAAGCTCCAGAAAGCTTGTTTCATTGACGATGTTAAATATCCAGACTGGTTAGCAAATGTGGTGATGGTAAAAAAGAAGAATAACAAGTGGAGGATGTGTGTATACTTCACCGACCTCAATAAAGCATGCCCAAAGGATCACTTTCCGCTGCCCCGAATTTATTAACTAGTCGATGCTACCTCGGGACACGAGCTGCTGAGCTTCATGGATGCTTATTCTGGTTACAACCAGATTAAAATAAAACCTGAAGACAGGGAGAGTACTTCTTTCATTACCCCTAGGGGAACTTATTGTTATAATGTTATGCCTTTTGTTTTGAAAAATGCAGGTGCGACATATCAGCGGCTGATGAACAAGGTCTTTGCTGAACAAATCAGTAGCAATATGGAAGTCTATGTTGACGATATGCTGAGAAAGAGAAAGAAAGTTGCCGATCATCTAGTTGACTTAGGCCAGACTTTTGATCAACTGGATAAATATCAAATGAAGCTGAACCCGACGAAGTACATATTTGGAGTTCGAAAAGGCATGTTTCTCGGGTACATTGTCAATCAACGAGGCATTGAAGCAAATCCTGAAAAGATCAAAGCCTTATTAGGGCTGCGATCACCAACGACGAAGAAAGAAGTACAGAGTCTCACAGGACGAGTAGCAGCACTCAACAGATTTGTATCGCGAGCAACTGATAGATGTCTCCCATTCTTCACAACGCTCCGAAAGACTTTTTGAGTGGAATGATGAATGTAAGAAGGCCTTTCAAGACTTGAAGAAATACCTAGGAGCACCTCCACTGTTGTCCAGGCCGGTGATGGGAAAAAAATTGTACTTGTATCTAGCAGTATCGGAGAATGCAGTTAGCTCGGCGTTGATCAGAGTGGAGAATGGAGTGCAAAAACCAATTTATTACACGAGAAAGGCCTTCCGAGGAGCAGAAATCAGATATCCGAGGCTGGAAAAATTGGCACTGGCATTGATTGAGGCAAGTAGGAGAATTAGGTCATACTTCCAGGCTCATACAATAGTAGTATATACTGATATGCCGTTGAGGCAAGCCCTTCATAAACCAAAAAAATTAGGGAGATTGATGTATTGGGCAATAGAGCTCGGTGAATATGATATAGTTTATGAACCCAGATCATCGCTAAAAGGGCAGGCTATAGCAGATTTTATAGCAGAGTTCACCTATCCTGATACCCCCGAGGAGCAAAGGTTGCTCGCTGATCAACCTGTGGATGTTACAGAATCAACAGACACAAGCTCAGACCAACTCTGGTTGGTAAAAGGGCGAGTGGATGTTACAGGATCATCAATTTCGAGCTCAGACCAACTCCGATTGGTAAAAGGACAAAAAAAGATGATCGGTGAGGAGAAAGAAATATCAGGGGAGGTTGAAAGGAAGCAACAAATATTTCACCGAGGAACTCTGTCAGATCAAAAATTTGAAGACGAGTTACCTATATGGAGGCTATATGTAGATGGCTCATCTTGCACAACAGGCTGTGGGGCAGGGATCGTTTTGAACAGCTCGGACGAGGTCGACATGGAATAAGCCCTACGATTCCAATTCAAAGCTTCCAATAATGAGGTTGAGTATGAGGCCATGATTGCAGGTCTTAATTTGGCAAAAATTATGGAGGCGCAGCAGGTTATTGTCTTCAGTGATTCTCAATTGATCGTAAATCAAATGTTGGGAATATATGCAGCCAAAGGAGAATCAATGATTAGGTATCATGCAAAGGTGATGGAGTTGGTATCAGAATTTGTTGCTATTCAGCTGGTCAGAATACCAAGAGTGGAGAATGCGAGAGTAGATGCCTTAGCTCGATTAGCATCAGCTACTCGTACCGAGCTATGAATAATAATCCCAATTGAAGTTTTAGTTGGTCGGAGTATAGATGAAGATCTAACGATGAATT
The DNA here is from genome assembly GCA_949130495.1 of Sambucus nigra. NCBI lineage: Eukaryota > Viridiplantae > Streptophyta > Magnoliopsida > Dipsacales > Adoxaceae > Sambucus > Sambucus nigra. The sequence continues at coordinate 595,659,250 of OX422208.1, forward strand.
TTATTACCCTTGATTTAGGACCATCTAAGATGGATCCCATCAGGGCATATATTGAGGATGGAGAATTACCAATTGACAAGCTCGCAACCAAGAAATTAAAGTTTAAAGCTGCTCGGTATGTATTAATTAACGGTATTCTATATAGACGAGGAATTATGGAAGGTTTGCAAAGATGTGTGCATCCCACCGAGGTGAAAGATTTGATTGAAGAGGTCCATGAAGGGTATTGTGGAGCCCATGTAGCAGGTCGGATGCTTTTGCAAAGGATGATGACGCAGGGATACTACTGGCCAACGATGAGAGCTGATTGTATAGCCTATGCCAAGAAATGTGACAAGTGCCAACGCTTTTCCTCCATCCGAAGAACTCCACAAGCATTGTTGACACCCATCACTTCCCCTTGGCCATTTTCCATGTGGGGAGTAGATCTGGTCGGGCCACTGCCAACGACCAGGGGAAGGTTCAAATACCCCATCGTCGCAGTGGATTATTTTACTAAGTGGGTAGAAGCGGAGCCTCTCATTGATATGACGTACGACAAGGTGTACCAATTTATCTGGAAGAATATCATCTGTCGATATGGTCTTCCTCATGCCTTCATCACAGACCATGGAACACAATTTGACAACGAGGAGTTCGCTGCCTATTGCCATCAGTCCAATATCTTAAAGATCCACTCGGCACCAGGACATCCTCAAAGCAACGGACAGACTAAAGTGATGAACAGAACACTGCTAAATGGATTGAAGAAAAGACTAAGTGACGCAAAAGCAAACTGGATCAACGAGTTACATTCAGTACTGTGGGCTTATCGTATTACTCCCCGAGCAGCAACTGGAGAATCACCATATATGCTGGCGTTTGGAAGTGAAGTTGTTATATCTGCTCCTTTTATTAAAAAAAAATCGGGGAATACTAGTGTTACACACACTACTCGGCAAAACTTGGCAAAGCTCAGACTACTCAGCAAAAATATTCCTAAAAATGCCAACCTCGGTTGGTTAGGAAACAAAATATTCCTAAAAATGCCAACCTGTTTGGCTAGGAAACAAAATATTCCTAAAAATGCCAACCTCGGTTGGTTCGGAAACAAAATATTCCTAAAAATGCCAACTTGTTTGGCTAGGAAACAAAATATTTCTAAAAATGCCAACCTCGGTTGGTTAGGAAACAAAATATTCCTAAAAATTCCAACTTATGTTGGTTAGGAAGTACATATATTCTCGAAAATGCCAACTCATGTTGGTCGGGAGGTAAATATATTCTCGAAAATGCCAACTTATGTTGGTCGGGAGGTAAGATTATTCCAGAAAGCGCCAAAGTTTCTCGTAGAGGAAAAATCCACTAACTATGGTTGGTCGGGAATAAAAACCCACTAACAGTAGTTGGTCGAAAAGGAAAATTTACCGACCTTGGTTGGTCGGAAACATTTTATGAAAATGAGAAAGTGATCGAGCAACATTTTTTATACTCGTAACTTTTTTACTAAGTTGGTCGACAAACAAAACATCATTTTTTATCAAATGGTTACCACAAATTCAAACTAGTCGACAATAAGTTGATCGACAAACAACACAATATTGTTATCTTTTTAATAGATACATATACACAGATGTAAAGTATTTTACAAGACAATAGCAATTAAGATTGTGAACAAAAATGAAAGTCTTTCATTAAAATCAAAAACAAAATATATCAGGAATGAAATACAAATTTATTACATCAATATTCCCATTCTATTGGTTTCTTCCCCTCTGCTTTTGAAACAGGTTCCTCGCCAGCAGGTGGATCATTTAAAGCAAGAGGAGAATTTATGAAGTTAAGATCTTTGAGCATCCTGATATTCATCACGGATGGTCGATCTAGGAGGTGCTCGATAAAGTATTTGTTCATTCGGGGGCTTCTATTACAGATATATTTGTTCATTTGGGGGCTTCTATTACAGATATATTTGTTCATTTGGTGGCACATTCTTATAACATCATGCAGTCGAGCACCAAATTCAACTTCACAAACTCACACGAAGGCGTATTCAGAAGTTTAGGAGGTACATTCAGAAGTTCAGGAGGCATATTCAGGAGTTATTATGCACATACTATTGAAGTTCAGAAGTCAAATTTAGCATCTACAGCACTGAGATCTTTACTACTACTATCCCGACTAATATTGAAGAAGAAGTTGTATGAAAATGTTTCGAAGTCCACCACTAGCTTGGTACTAATCAGATTGAAGAGTTGGGATCAAAAGCTAGTATGTTACTCGACAAAGTATTCAGAGGATCATAAATCAGAAGAATCAAGCACGTGAAGTTAGCACTCAGTGGCTCGGCACATGAGGCAGTTGGTAGGCTAGCGAACCAATCAACATACTTGAAGATTATGACAAGCTACAAGCTGCATACTATGGCATGGCTGCATCCAAATTCCCAGGGGTGATACATAGCACACGGAGTTCCTCAAAAGAAAGATTAGCAACCGTCGATCAGCTTGCATCATATGTCGTCCAGGAGATAATGCACTTTATGTTGAACAAATCAAGAAGGTAGATCAAGAATTTCACGAGCACCGAGCAACACTACAGAATAAATACTCCATCCTTTCAAGTAAACCATCAAGCATGGAGCATTGGGGTCTTCTGTTAACGCAAAAATTCTCCATCTACGAGGACCAATCAGAAAAGGACACATGCCATACTACGTGGCAATATTCGACATCCAGGAGAGTTGGTAGGCATCCGAGGAGAGTTGATCGGCACCCGAGGAGAGTTGGTCAGTACCTGAGGAGAATTAGTCGGCACCCGAGGAGAGTTGGTCGGCCCCCGAGGAGAGTTAGTCGGCACCCGAGGAGAGTTGGTCGGCATACCAACCAGGAAGATCAAGGGATAACTATGCATTTAATGTGCATTAATGAAGATGACAGCGCATTTAATGAGCCTTAATGTACATTTATACTGTATTAATAGATGACAACACATAGCATACCAAGCAATTCAACAATTAGATTCGTTGAATGTAGACATAATGTATAAATGTCTACATACAACGAATCTCTTGATCTCCCATCACTATAAATACATGTATTCCCTTAGCAAAAGGGAAGAGAGATCCAAGAGAACCTAGAAACCCCATACACAAGATACACATACTTTCTCTCTCTACACCCTATGGTGCTATTGTAAACCCCTGGGAATAAAATAACAGTGGACGTAGGCTTTATTCATAGCCGAACCACTTTAAAAATATTTGTCTCTTATGTGCTTGATTGGATTGTTTTCATCTATTTATCTGTGATCATAAAAATGGGATTCGGTCCAGTTTTTTGCATCAACAATAGGTATTTATAGTGATTGGGGTTATAGTGTACCCCCAAGCATGCTATAAGCATGTGTGGGTTGAATACATCAATCATAGGTGGACACCTGGCTGGGCCACATGTAAGGAATGATGACCAAATATTCCCTCACGTGAGGGGAATGATTTGGTTATAACTGACTTGCTCACGTGTTCCAAGTCTTCCATGTGCGTGCGTGTGCTTGGAATGGAACCTCGTCCTAGCCGAGTACGAAGTTGGGGAAGTCCGATGCTGCTTTGTCCTGTCAATCATCAACACGAAGCAGAGGACGAGATTGGCAGTAGTTCGAGCCCACAAGATGTTGATGACCTCGGTTGCTGGACAGTCGAGTTTGGTCAATGAGGATCCGACGTTTCGGAGGACGACCTTTCTGATGGCTATTGTAAGCTTCCTGTCAACTCGACTGTGAGACAGGCCGAGGTTAGTGACCTGAGTACGAGGGTACACTTTGGGCATATCAATCACCCCCTAGCCTTTAGTCTTCTTTGTGAGTAGGTGATTGAGGGGTATGAGAGTTAGGCTAATAAAGGGACGTTTTGATGTCTTGGGGTTTAGAGTGGTTCCTTGGACACATGTCATTCACTGAAGTGGCTAGTGTTTTCCCCAAGGCATGCAGCTCTAACGGTGTCTTTTAAACTTTCTAGGGCAATAATGAGTGCCTCGATACTCGCACCTCATCATTGCAAGGATATTTAAACCCTTTTGTCTTTTCATTCTCTTTCTTCTTCCCTAGCTTTCCGCCTATAGCTTTTCTACAACTTTCTTCTCCAAAACCTCCATACTTCACTGCAACTCAAGGTTCATGCTTATAATTCTGTCTTCCTTCCTTCAAAATCCACCAGGTATTGTTCCTCACCTTCAAGCTTTTCATTTCTGGGTGTTTATTTACATTTTTGATTTTTCGGTGACTTTTTTCCTTTTTCAGTGGGGGTTTCCACCACTGTTAAGTGGTTGTAGGGTTAGGATTGCAGTGGCTAAGTAGCACTAGAGCCATACGGGGCTACTCCGAGGTTGATTTAGCCACAAACTTCCTTCTTTTAGACTCTCTGGTGACCTTCCGGTCATCTTCTCTGGTGACCTAACTTAGTGTGTTCTTGGTGTTCTTGTTTGAGACATTTCAATTTCCAACCTTTGATCTTTAATTTAGTTAGCATTAGTTGTGTGCATGTTTGCAGTTTGAGTCTTTCCCACAAGTGTAGTGTCGTCCACCATATGCTCAGACCTTTGTATAATCTTGCTGAAGAGTTTCCAACTCTTCTCGAGAAGACCTTTGAGAAGATTATATAGATAAAGCTAGCCCAGGAGGAGGCTCATAGGGCCGAGGCCTTTCCCCTCAGACCAATCTTTCCTCCACCCTTGAAGGTCATATACCCTGAGTCTACTGAACCTGCTGAAGTTCCTGAGGTTCCTGAGCCAATGTCTGAGTCAGCTTCTTCAGACCCTATGTCTACCTCTGAGGCTGCTGAGTTTGTAGACTCTTTCCAAGAGGCTATGGATGGCTCCCCCAAGGGAAGTGTAGTCTCTGAGGAAGCAAAGGTTTTTTACCGTTCCTCATCCCACCAAAAGGCTATCACCTCTCGTAGGTCTTCTTCCGTTGAAATCTTAGGGCCTAGTGTGGCAATTCCCCTTCATGTTGACGCCATTCCTCTATCGACTCCTAACAGTGTTGAGTTTGCGAAGAGGTTTCCTTGTGGTGCCCCCTCTGAGGGTCAGACTCAGACTATTGATGATAATGATGATGATGAAGGGAGTGAACTTGACACTTCCAAGTTTGATGGTCCTGAGACGTCTGTCATTGAATACGACCTTCTCGTCTTCAGACATTTGTATGTCATTCCTTCATTCATTACCTTAAGGAAACCCCTAAAGGACGAGAGGGACTTCGATGGTCGAGAGGGAGAGCTGTGCGTCTATGAGCAGATGTCCAAACTCGGCTTCCGTCTCCAAATTCACCCCACTATACGAGTTGTTCTTTCTTATATCAACCTCGCTCCTTCTCAGTTTTCCCCCAATGCCTGGAGGGTCTTGGTTGGGGCTATCGTACTCTGTATGGCGGTTCATCATACCGACCTTCCAGTTAGGGTATTCTTAGCTTGTTACCACTACACCATAACACACCATTAGTAACACAATTTTACCATTACTAAATATATTAGTAAAATAATTTTTCTGTTAGAAAAAAGGCGTGGGGCACAAAGCTAGTAACAGTAAAATTCTGTTACTAATAGTAACGAAAAAAATTAGAATTAGTAACGGTAAAATTCTGTTACTAATAGTAACGAAAAAATAAGAATTCGTAACGGTAAAATTATATTACTAATAGTAATGGTAAAATTCAAAATTCGTAATGGTTAAATTCTGTAACTAATAGTAACGGTAAAATTCATAATTAATAACACTAAAGTAGCGTTACTAATAGTAACGAAAAATTCAGAATTATTAACAGTAAAATTCTGTTACTGATAGTAACGGAAAGATCAAAGTTAGTAACGGTAAAATTATGTTACTAATCTTAGTGCATATTTAAAAAATATATTTTTTTCAAGGGCCCTCCCTAAATCCGAACATTTGGCCAATTCCTTACCAATTACACCATTCCATATTATAAAATCGGGTTGTAAGTTGCACCTATAAGAACATAAATAAAATCAAATATATTTATATGATACTATAGGTACCAAACTGAAGTTTCATTTGGTGATGAACAATGATAAACACAAGTCCTCATTTCCAAGAAAATGGTAAATATGACACATCATTACAACACTTCCTCCCAAATGAAACTGCACGACACAGTCACCTGTGGAGTTATATAAGAAGTCCTCTACAATATTTCCTAACTTGCAAGGTTGCACATTTATGGCATGTGCCTGAGACACCTAATCTATATAAAGGAGATATTAATCATTCGAGATTAAAAAAATGAAATTAATTCGTAAGACAATGAAAATAAAAATAAAATAAAAACCAATATCACAAATGTAGATAATCCTTGTATATTGAATCATAAGACGAGGAAAAGGAAAATGTAAAAAAGAACAACACATAGATAGATAATCATTTTATATTAATTCGTAAGACAAGGAAAAGGAAAATGAGGACTTCATTCAAACAACGCACTACATCTGGAAAAGTTATATTCTTAAACATTCTACACCATTCAAGCCTAAACTATACACAAATGAACCTTAAGCCTCGTTATACAAGCCCATGATCACTGTAGGTGCGTCTATCAATATTTGAAGCCCAAAGGAAAAATACTATTTTTAGGTAAATACAGGCCATTAAGATAGCAACCGAAGGCACCTCGACACCAAATAAATATACTGTTATATGTACTCCATCCTTGGACACGTACCATGCCTTGAGAGGGAGAAAGGACGACTAACACATAGGACTGGGAACCTTGTGAGTGAGGACCTAACATATATGTTTCTCCTGTTAATGACCATCCAGGAAGTCCACCTGCATAAGGTAGACCAGACGAATACATAATTGACCAATAAAGGAAAGCGCTTCATCAATATAATGGGACATTGGATATATTACAACTTTTTTATAGGTGAGCTCCTTACCCCCACAACTTAGTAATTTTTTCATTTAAATAAAATTTATTTCTGATCAAAAAGAAAAAAAAATTACCTCCCATCTCGCGAAACATCCTCGAAGTTATCAAGAGCTCGTGAAACCTATCTCGATCCAAATCATAGGTACCATGGAAAAAAGATAACTAACTTAGTATTATTAAATCAGATTGCAAATAATGAAATGACTATTGAAGGGAAAAGATAAAAAGTTCCAAACCCCTCCATATCTCTGAAATCAGTATTTTGTGGATTCAAACTAAAGCCTCTGCTTGCTTAAGCCAATGGGCAACATCAATGTGCCACATACCAAAAGCGGCCTCACTCATCATGTTGTGTTAGAACCAATATAGGAACTTGCATGGTAGGAAATATTTCCTGCAGGGCATGATTATAAAAATATAGAATGATATATTGTTTTGTTGTTCATCATCATCTTTAATTGCATAACTAGACTCCCCCCCCCCCCCCCCCCCCACACACACACACACACACCAGCCTTATGCATATGCATATGCGAAGAAGGGGGGTAAGTCTAGATTTTGAACTTCTAAGGGTCAAGTCTAATTACGCAATTATTTCAGGGTGTAAAGTCAGCAAGACCTTATAAAATAGCATTGCAGTTTATAAAATAACATTGAAATTTATAAAAATTATATTGCATGGACCGGAAACTAAAATTTGAAAAATATGGACTTTTGACTATAATATACATTAGGGACCAAAACATAAATTCCCCTTCAAAAATACGAGTGACATACAAAATCCGAAACTGATATTCATGGAATGTCAATACCAGGTTTAAAGAAAACTGACAACCCAAAATCAATTGCCTTCAAGGGAGTCGTTTCCTTCTTGTTAGCGAAAAGAAATTTTTTTGGCTTAAGATCACGATGCATCACTCCATGCCTATGACACATCTTCAGTAAGGAATGAAAAAAGAATTCAGAACTATCTTAACACCATTCTAAAAGAAATATTAATTTCATTTCAATTATGAAGTAAAATGACCTAAAATGCATCTTTATTTTTGTCACTCGTAGGTTCAGAGCACCTGAAAGAAACAAAAACTCAAGCTCTAAGTACGATAACAATTTTTCAAAGTTAGGCAAGGAGTAAATCATCCCTTGAACAATACGTTTCCACCCTAGAAACTTCGTTAACGGTAACAATATCCATTACTATGGACTTATTTGCATTTTGGTGACAACTTTCTTTTTTCTATTTTGCATAAAAATATACTTGAAAAATGCAGGAAACATATTTTTCAAAGCACATCTGGAGTGGTTTTTAGTATGAAAAATAAAAATTAAAAAAAAGGAATTGCAAAATGCACGGATGTCTTGAGATGCTTTGATGATTGTGTTGCCTTTTTTCTAGACATGTTGAGCAGTGGAAGAAAAGCAGTGATATAGGGCAAATTTCATAACTACTCTAAAACTTTTCATATCAAACTCTGATGATTGAATCTTTAAGATTGCAAATGTTAACCATTGAAAAGGATGCAGCTTATTTCAGTCCTACAACCCTGCAATTTACAGATTAAGATGTTACATACTCTGCGTTTTGGGGATCTAAATAGTCCGTGGAAACTAAGATCTACTCAATAACATATAAGCAGTGAAAATGAGAACAAAAAAACACCCTACCTGCATGACTAATCACTAGAGATGTTGATCTCAGATTGTCTACAATGCTAGATGAGAAAGTAAAACAGTTTACAGCCAATTACCCATCTTCCCCTTCAAACTACAACCAAGGAAAAATAATAAATAAGAAACAAGCATGTAGGCAGTTATTTTGGCAACCAAAGGGAGTATAATTTTTTTCGTAACAAACGAAGGATTTTCATTAATTTGGAAAGTCTCTAGATGAAACGATCCTCTTTTTAGAAATAGGGAAAGGAGTGGTTCAAAAACCAAACAGTGGATTAATTGATCCTCTTTTTAAAAGACTCATAAGATCAGGTTCTAAGTTCATCAATAATTTATCTTCTCAGTCTTTTATGATTAATCTATTTGTGTGGAATGAAAAAAAAATATATATTTCAATAAGAGTGGTAATAAAAATAAAAACGTGCCAGAAACAAAAAAAAAGATAAAATCTAGGCATGTTCCACGTGCTAAATCTAACCATGGAAGCCAATGATTAGTTAGTTGTTTCTTACTTGCGTTAAAATAGTATTTAATAGTTCTCTCTGTATTACTGTTATGTAAAATAATGCATTCATTGATTCTACAAGTTTCGATCAACTACTCATTGAATTATTTGCAGCTACCCCACTATAGATGAGATCAAAACTTCTTGTATTTCCATTTCTATACTTAGTCTCAAACTGGTTTACTTATAAAAAGGTGGGATCTGTAGAGGTGTTGATGAAGATATCCAATAAAGATGCATTCTTAGAAACATCTCCTTTAGCCTATTCCAAATATAACATTAGCAAGTCTATATAGCTTCAAAATATAACAGAACAAATGAAAAAAAGAGGAATCCATTACTCAGCGGTTAGTAGGATCGTACGTCGTCAGTAGAAAAGATAACTGGTTGAAGGCCCTTCATGCCAAAAGCTGGTATGATCACGTCCGTAAGGGTCTGTTTATAGTAATGCCACCTAATAGCTCCCTTGTTAATGACCTTAAGTATTTTCCATCGTACTTGGGCCCTGTGACTATACCAAACAAGTTTGTTGCTGAATCCATGAAGTTGTTACGATTGAAAGAAAATAACAAAATACACATTTCATCAATGACTCATCCGGTAAATAGTTTGAAATAAAAACAACAAAAATTAATCACTATCAAAGATATACAAGGCCGAGGGTTATTAATCTATCAAAAGTTGTCACATTAGAATTGAAGAAATACGAGAAAAATATTTCATGAATAATGGGTTCGTTTAGTGATAGAATACATTTCACCAATAATGTCCAATTTTAGTAACGTAATTTCCAACCAAGATTTGTTTTATTCCAAATATGGAATGTTATTTAGTTATATGAAAAATAGCTCGTTTTTATTAAAGGTTGGAAAATGAGAGTTATTTGTTGAGATGCTCTATTATTTTTCGGCTTTCGTTGAAATTCAATTCTTTAAAGGGGGGAAGACCTGGATTAAATGAAAAACTATAACAGCTTTAAGAAAGTCTCACCAAACCATTCATCTTACCTTCCACTCTTTTTCTAATTTTTTATAATATGAATTCATTATAAACTTTTTCCAACTTCATAGTCAAAAGAATCACAAAAATCAATCTTTGAGTGGTGAATTTACTACTCTAGTGGCGATTTATTTTCGTGTTAGTACTATAACCAATCACCGCTAAACAATAATGGTTGTGGCGAATTTGAGATTTATCACTAAAACATTCAAAAATGTTGCTTTAGTAGCGAAAGTGACCACAAAATAACCAAAAAAACAATAAGAAAACATCAGGCCACCCTTTGTCAAAACTTACATACTTACCCCAAATACAATCCAAGTATTTTGAGTAATCTTCCACAATCCTTCACATAAGTAGAACCCAAACTCCAAATTTCCAACTAGGATAATATAACGAATTTCTAACAACCCTAGAGATCAAGGCATAACCCTAGTGACCATAATATAAATGTAAGGAGAAAATCAAGGTAAAATAGATGGGAAAAATAAAAAATTAAAAAAAGAAACCTGAAGATGACTAGCGTGAGACCAATCAATGAGTCTTCTGCATAAACCTCTCAATTTTGCAATTGATCAAAGCCGGACAAAGAAATCATTTTGATCTCTTTGTCAATAACGGATCTGATATGAACGAGGTGAAAACAGACTTGCTGGACCTCAACTTAGAACGATGGAATCATTATATTCAACTAGGGGTGGCAATTCGTGCTAATGGGTCGTGTTTGGGTCTGGCCCGACACGACACGACACAATTTTATCTAGCACGAACACGACACGACCCGCTAGCGTGTTTTTTTGCTAGCACGAACACGACCCGTTAGTAACACGACCCGACATGAGTAACACGATAAAAAAAAATTGTGCCAATTTGGCACGATTGACACGGCCAGACACGATAACCCATTGGGCTAATTGAAGATGAGTTCTTTTTTTACACGAGATGGAGTTTCTTATTTGGGTTAATTGGGAAACAATTGGATTGCAATTGGGACACAATTGGGTTGTTTTCTTATCATGTTGTAATTGGGCTAAAACGGGCCAATTTCGTGTCATATTTTTTGCCCGAACACGACACGACCTGCTAATGGGTCAAAAAATCCTGGCCTGAACACGACACGAACACGATAAGCCATTTTAATTTCGTGCCAATTTCGCGTTGGGTCGTGTCGTGTTTGTTCCCGAATTTCCACCTCTAGATTCAACCATTAAATTATGCATCTCAACCCCAATTTACAAAAAAGTTATTTGGGATTTTACCCCCATTAGTTATGTCATATATCATTTTGGTACCAAAGGTTAGCGAAATATTAATTTGGGTACCATTTTCACTTTTTGCGCCGTATTTTTACATTGTAACTTTTTACGATACTTTTTTCACCAAAATGTCGCAAAACTGAAACGGTATCCAAAGTGAGATTACGTTGAACTTTGGTACCCAACGTGATATCTAACTCACTTCCTTATTTTTCATACAACTAATTGCAATTCACCCACTAAGTAATGCTATGGTATGTTACATGTTTTTTAAAAAGTGGTGATGTGCATAAATTTGTTGGTGCATTCAAAAGTTCCCATAATTTAGTATAACTATCTAATGAATAAAAGTGATCCATATTTTATTTAATATAAAGTTGTATTATATTTATAAAGCCTAAAACTTTATTACATATAGACTAGGTAGAGGTCACCAAATATATATCAACACTATTAAGGTAATAATTGATTTGTTATGTTTTCCTTTTTTTTCATCTTTAGATACATATATCACATATGATAAAAACTAAGCTAGGATTCAACCAAATACATTTTGTCTTAAGAGCCCATTGTTAAGGAAAAATCTATAGGATGAAAATTACAGTTTCTTTATGATTAGCCTTTTCTCAACAACAAAATGTTTCTTTAAATACAGAGTATGGGTGTATGTTATATATTTAAAAATGAAATATGCAGAAATGATTCATTAAATATAGAAAGGAGACAGTGATATGTCTGTTAACGTACCTTATGAAGGAAAGGAGCGAAGTGGGAAAAAGAGAGAACTGTAAGTGTGAGGATTGTGTTGAATAGTATAACATGAGTACACATGCAACCAGATCATTACCAATCTTCTCCATGACTTCAAAACTTGCCATACATCCATTTACAACAAGTTCATCACCAACTTTGATACCTGAAAGGAGAGACAAAGGGAGATTTTAACACAGTTCCTATCCTTCATTCAAATAGAAAATAAAATTAATGTTTTAGTGGAGAATCACTAGCTATATGGCTATACTACCTTCAGAAAAACCTTTATAATTTGCTTGAACTGTGAATGGACAAGAACCCTCAAATTTCTCAGACGTAAATGACCAAATTGAGCCATCTTATGCACCGAAATGAAAATAATTTGATCAAAATTATAATAATGGGGAAGGTTGCGTTTAAACCGCAATAGGGAAATCACATCATACAATAAGATACATAATTTGCCTCCAAGATAATAGCATCATATAATCTTTGTCTTCATGAAATGTTTTATAGTAGGATAGTCAGCACAACTTATCATGATTACCTCCAAGACTCCCTGGAGGCATATACATAATATGTATGAACTGTAAATGAATTTGGGCAGTTTCATTTCCAATTCCAACATATAAAGAATAATTAAAAAGAACAATGTACATCCTTATCCCACACTATAATTGGTGTAGAACATTACTATTTTCAGATATAACTCGCTTAAGAAGATTAATAGGCTTTGCACGACGAATATGATGACGCTAAATCACACACAAAATTTCAACCGACGATTGCAATTGCTGTTGAAAAAGTACATAACCTAAAACACAAAATATAAGATACCTATAACATCATAACACAACTTATAGTGTTTAATAACAATTCAAAAAATTAAAGAAAAGAAAACAAGAAAAACCACACCTTGATAATCTCCACAAGCTAATCAATTTCATAACCAATGACGGTGTTGCCATCAGGTATACCACATTAAGTAGTAAAGTGTTCTAAATTAATGAAGATCAATGAACACATACATTATCAGCAAAGAACAATATATTATGCCTACTTATTGCAAAAATCCAGAAAGAAACACAATCATTAGAAAATAACTGAATTTGCAAACAAATATACATCACTTTTACCACAGATATACGAAGGGAAATCTATCTCCAGGTTCAACACACATACCTATAAAGCAAATCTTAACTTGGTGAATAAGAGGATCAACCCTGTAAAGTAAGGACATCAATGAAATGGTCGTAATTCTTAATTATTAAACAATATTTAGCTTCGAATTAGAGAGGAGGCTTACTTCAAAATATCCAAATCATGAAATCCTAAGTGAGTCTAACAAACCCTAGGTTTGCTCCGAACTAGAGAGGAGGCCTCAATGGTGTTTGAGACATTGATGGTGTTTGGTGTACAAGAAGAGGCCACGATTCAGACAAACACTAGGTTGGCATAAAGGTAAGAGAAGAGGCTGAGAGCTCTGAGAACAAATCACGCTTATAGGGCTTTGCGTTTGGGTGTGGGGAGCCGGGGAGAGTTTTTTTGGTTTAGGAGGAAACTTTTCTTTTTGTTTTTTTTATTTTCACTTTTAAAATATTGAAATAGAATTAGTAACACTTATGTTATATAAGTAACGATATTGTATGGTAAGAAATACTAATGGTATAATATTGTTAGTAATCATAAAATTAGTCAGTTACTAAAAGAGTGTTTTAGTGTAGTGTACATACCCTCATCTGTTAAACATCACCCTGGCTATTATCACTTTGTAGCCAGGAAGTTTGAGAAGAAGATGTTGTTGGTGACTTAGACCTCTAACCATAATGGAAGCCTCGGTTCTTCTTTGCCTCAGGGGCTTGGGAGTTTGGTCCTAATGAGGCTTGTGGAACATCTGTTCCAAGGACTCCCTGAGGTGGGCCAATGTCTCTTTCTCAGCCAAAACTGACCCTAGATTGAGCCAAGATAATCGTAAGAATGTTGAGGATCTTCGTAGTCAGGGCGAAGATGGTAACCTCGTCAAATATAAGGATCTGATGACCCCTTACTATTTGTCTCAGACGGATCTTGGGAATGGCCCTTTAGCTGAGCTTCGTAAGTATTCTAGAACAAAACATTTTTACACGAAGTCTAGTTTCGTACTTTTCATATGTCTTATCTTCTAACTCCAATGTTTTCTTTTTGCAGAGAGACTAGAAGGAGTTTCTAAAGATCTTCCGAATATGTATGCTCCCAGTATTACAAAACTGCTAGACAAGCGTAGTGGTAAGACTATACCACCCCCTTCCCAAACAAATAAAGGGAAGGCCCCTGCAGAGGTAACTAAGAAGAGCAAGGCACCTGCACATCCTTCCCGCACGAGGCCTAGCAAGGCTCAACGTACTGAGCGTGGTATCCCCATTTCCTCAAATGATGCTTTAGCTGCTCAGCTTTCTCATCTAAAAATTGGTGACAGTCTCATTGTCAACAGTGTCCGAGCTTTTGATTCCCTTGGCTATGACATGACCGAGGATAATAAACATTTTCTGCACTCAATGGATGTCCCCCTATTGGCTGAGTTTGCAGTCCATAAGGTGGTTCAGATATTTATTTGCCACTTGTGTTACCTCTGATCTTAGCCATTCATTGTTGCTAATGTGTCTGAATCTTATTTTTTGCAGAGTGCCCTCTTTCTTTACCGTCTGGCCAATTACACACTGAAGAGACTGCCTCTGATCTAAAAAGGCAGGGATACTGAAAAGCTTGAGGAGGATTTGAATAAGAAAATTAAAGATTTGAATAAAATTTTGAAGGAGAAGGGTGAAGAGATTTCTCGAATGAAAACTAATCATGCCAAGTCTCTGAAGGCAAAGGATGATAGCCTTCAGTCCAAGGTTGATGTTGCTGTTAAGGCTGCCATGGAAGATGCTTCAGAGGCAATCATCATGGAGTATCAAACCTTTTATGAGTTTGTTAGCTTCAGCCTTGAGTACCTAGAGAGGGGCATCAAGGCAACCAGTCGATAGGCTATAACAAAGCAAGAAAGTTTCTGCATCCTGTCGGCCGAGAACTTTATTGGCCTCAGTTTTAGAAATTCTCAGCTCGCTAAGGCCCTATAGGAGGTTGAAGAGGGTGGCCCAATGATCGAGCGGGAGTCGTGCATCGTGTAATGCGCAAATCATTGTTATCGGTTCGGCGACTCAATGCAAAAACCTAAACTACAACTACACTTGGCAAGCAAGCACAGTGGCAAGTCTGGTATCGTAAGAAATCCACAGGGAGGGATTGAATTTTAGATGTTAATTGCTTTAAAACTTTAGGAATAAAAGTGTAAAATAAATAAAAGAAAAGGTAATGGGTGGTTATGGTGGAAAAAGAAAAAAATAAGTTACGCTACACAAAAGTAAAGTGAGGATCGAGATCGCATTCCACCACACGGATCGAAACAACTACTAATTAGAGTTAAGGATAGAAAGCAATTTAATCGAGCATTTCCAACTAAGCATAAACATCACACAATAAGGAATTTAACCCAAAGTTGCGAGATTAAACATTTAATCAAAAATGATCACATGCGGATTAAATTCGAATTATCGCTATAAACACTAAAATTATGTGAAAAATAAAGTTAAACGCATAACAATCCAACTTTAATACACGCGGTTTTGATTAAATGCAATTTTGCACGAAACCCTAACTTTCGAGGTCCAAACCCGTAAATGGCAGAACGAAATCCCGACCCTATTTATCTAAGGGAAAGACATAAATGAAACTAATTAACAAAGCAATAAACTAATTGAGCAAGAAATAAATTAATCTAGGCAAGAGATATAAATGACATCAATGGAAATAAAGTAAGAAATCAACTATATTAATGGTAGGGGTAATGAAAAATCCAACTTATAACACCCAAAAGTTGTCACACCAAATGGGGAAGAAGAAGAGCTCTCCAAAAACCCAAATCCTAAACTAAACTAAAAATGAAAGATGATATCGCTCTCAAATGAGAGAAATGAGTTTATATACAAAATATCCAATGGCAAACTAGTAAATAAAAGGGAAGAAAAATAAATATCTGCAGGGTCGAATCGATTCAGGCTAAATCCGAATCGATTCGCAAAGGGGGGGTGAATCGATTCGGCTGAAATCCGAATTGATTCGGAATAGAAGATTTGTCACTCTGTCTCAACTTGAATCGATTCAGATTTGGGCTGAATCGATTCGGACCTACAGGTCTTGAATCCTTCCCCTATTTTTGGTGTGTTCAAATTCCCTTCCACTAAAAAGGCCATAACTTCTTCGTTCGGACTCAGAATCACGTACCGTTTGTGGCCATACAAAGCTTGTTCAGAGAGCTTTAAATTTCATGAAGAGGTTGGTCCAGTTGCCCAAATTTTGAAATGACTAAAATGCCCTAGCGCGTGAGATTGTGTACGGAACTTCGTTGGAATGCATCCAAACTTCACACTAAGCATCCAAACACCTACAAAATCTCAATTAACCCCTGCAAAATATGTTAACATAGAAATCCAAGGGTTTCTGGTTAACGATCATAAATATAGGGATTAAGATACCCAAGGGGGATAATAATGCATAGGTTAACGGGTGAAATACGTAATATTTGCGTCGTATCACACCCCCTAACTTACACATTGCTAGTCCCTAGCAATAAAATAGGATACAACAAGAACTAAAAGTAAACCAAAAACAGGATATAAGCACAAAATGAGATGAAAAAGCAATAAAAAGATAAGAACACTTTCGCGGGTGAACGATTGCATTTAGCATATGTAATAAGTCGTCAAATCTCTAGGTTACCCTAGTAGACGAGTGTCGTCTCGTGAGGGTTTTCAGGGATGAAACCCACAAAAATTATATAGTTTTCTCAAAATATGCCCAACCCAACATGCGACAAACTCAACAACAACGAAAAATATTTCAAACATGTTATTAGCACCTTGAACGAATTCAAGCTAAAGTCCGTTGTTATTAACAGGTTGAATGCACCTCATATAATTGAAACTTTAAAAGTGGGAGGGGGGAGAGCACATGCATAGTATGATTTAGAAAAAACTTAAATAAACTGAATAATTAACATTAAAGCATGCATATATTAAATCCTCACGGGCATTACACTCATCAAATGAATTCACTCGAAACAGGGAGGTAACACACAGAATATACGGGCATATAGATTAAATGTAAATGAAAACTAGGCCGCACACATGTCACAAATGAAGAACGCTATATAGAAAAATAAAAACATGTAATCTCAATGAAAGATACCGCTCATTAAAGGATGTGAAATGCATTTTCACAGATTATCAAAACTATTTAAACTTTTAAATTGAATTCACCCTAAGATCACATAGGACTTGATAGGGTTATAATGTAGGTTAGGCTAGGGTACGAAATGAAAGGGATGTATGTATGGATTCAATGTGTTCGGGGATGAAAACTCGAGATAATGGGAAGAATGCAGGCAATTCCAAATTGGAAAACAAGTTACAAAACAAGCATTAAATGTGCAGTGGGAGAGTAACAAGGATTATTGACTATACATACATAATATATATATATAATTTCTCTTTTCTTTTTCTTTTCGTCGTTTTCTCATGTTTTCTTTTGTTTTCTTTTGCTTTTTATTTTTTTCTTTTTCACTACTCTCTTCTTTTATCACACTTTTCATATGCTTAAATTGCAACCACACTACACAAAATCATTCAATCCCAAGTATTATTCCAAACAAAGGTATGAAAAGTAATAGGTATGGTTTAAAACCGCAATGTGGAGTTGGTTATGGGATTTTGGGTTATGAAAAGAAAGGTTATATTTAGGCTCAAAGGGTTGACTAGGGAAAAATAAGTTGAGGTCAAGGCTAATATGGGTAATATAACAAAGATGACCTATGATCATTTCATAAAGTTTACACAATTCCCGAGTCAAAACAATATATGAAAATCATGCTCAAGTAATATAATTCATAAATGAACTCAATTAATGAACGATCAATGAAAGAATAATGAGATTATCGACGAATTTAACGTTTTCAAAGAAGAAAGAATAGTGTATACACTCACAAACGACGAAAGGTACAAAGCTTACTCGGTGTAAGTATATAAAATGCAACAAAATATTACCGAGTTATAAGAATATTACACCAAATAATAAAGCAAGAAAAGCGCATGTGATCATGGGATAAAGTTTAATTCATGAAGTTATTCACAATATCAATGATTTGAGGACTAAAGTCTAATAACTTCTAAAATCGAGACATGCATCGTTGAGTTGTCTATTAGATTGGGCAATTATTAAAATTTATCATCGGAAACAAGGAAAAATTCCCCAACAAAGGGTAAAAAAGAAACAAAATATTTTTGAAAATTTTTAATTTTAACAAAAAGCATACTAAGTAACTAACAAGTAAGCAAATCAATGGACTACACATGAAATGGATATAATATCCTACACCCCCTAACTTAAATGTTGCATTGTCCTCAATACGCATTAAGAACACAACACAAAGAGAGGAAAAGAACGATATTACCCAAAATTGGAGCGATCTCCATAAGCACGAGTCCAATGAAATCTACAAAACAAGTTAGTACCGAGCATAGAAAAACAAATAACAAAAAGTTAACTAATTACACAAGACTAAATAAAAAGGAAAGAAAAATAGGAAATAAAGAAAATTAAAAATCTAACTATTTACAACCTACTATTTAGGATTCATACTAACTATACACTAGAAGTCTAAATAGTTGAGGGTCCACCCAAAAAGGGAGTTGACTTTGAAAGATCAACGGTGGACCCTCAAAAGCGAACATGCCTCTCGGAAAATAATAATTTCGATTGAAAAATGGAAAGCATGTGTAAGGCGTAAGAAATGAACCATCGCCAATTAAAAATTTGAGAGGGAGGATGGGCGATTTGGATAAAACGGGGGACAAGATCACATTGATCTCGGGAAAATGGAAATCACATTCCCAAGGTTATTCAATTAGAAGGGGAGGCGGGGCTAGTGCAGGTGAATAGCCCATGATATGAACCCTCTCAAAATAACATTCTCGTTCAAGAATCGGGTCAAAGTCCTCAAGACTTTCAACCGATTCTTGTGATAAATTTAATTGTTCGGGAATAGTAGGGAATAAAGTAAAGGAAGGACCAACAACCTCAATACAATTGGAAGCATTAATAAGAGGTTGAAATCCAAAATTACTAAAGCTTAGGTCACTCTCAATTATTTCTTCAACAAAAAGGGGTGGAGATGAAACTCAAGTTTCAACCTCGACCCGATTTTGTAAAGAAATAATCTCATCGAGTATGACATCATTTTCCAACAACCAAGCTTGAGAACTTTAGGATTGGTAATTGATTTCCTTAATCACTAACTCATAATCAAACGAACAAGAAGACATTACATCTTCTTGTGCGGGTTGCCCATAGCTAATGGATTCCCCGCATTCCAAATTGCCCTCACAAGGCGATGAGGGATCACTTACATACTCTTAAATTTCATGTTCAATGTGCTCATCTTCTAGAATTTGTAGGCATTCTCTCATTGTTTTCGGAGTATAACGTGGAAAACAATTCTCATAACAATTA
This sequence comes from Sambucus nigra, assembly GCA_949130495.1. NCBI lineage: Eukaryota > Viridiplantae > Streptophyta > Magnoliopsida > Dipsacales > Adoxaceae > Sambucus > Sambucus nigra. The sequence goes on from OX422208.1 coordinate 595,678,936, forward strand.
AGGTTATCTAAAGCGTCATAGCGAGACATTTCAAAATAAGCTATTCCATCAAGCGACAAGCACCAAATTTTCAATTTCTTGACACAATCTAGCACAAGTCAAAAAGAAAGGGGAAAATAAAGAATACAAACATGAATGAAAGAAATACTACGAAATAATAAAACAATTACAATCTAAAACACACTCCTCGGTAACGGCGCCATTTTCATCGAGCGGGAGCCGTGCGTCGTGTAATACACAAATCGTTGTTATCGGTTCGGCGACTCAATGCAAAAAACTAAACTGCAACTACACTTGACAAGCAAGCACAACGGTAAGTCGGGTATCGTAATAAATCCACATGGAGTTATTGAATTTTAGATGTTAATTGCTTTAAAACTTTAGGAATAAAAGTGTAAACTAAATAAAAGAAAAGGTAATGGGAGGTTATGGTGGAAAAAGAAAAGAATAAGTTACGCTACACAAAAGTAAAGCGAGGATCGGGATCGCATTCCACCACACAGATCGAAACAACTACTTGAGTTAAGGCTAGAAAGCAATTTAAACGAGCATTTTCAACGAAGCATAAACATCACACAATAAGGAATTTAACCCAAAGTTGCGAGATTAAACATGTAATCAAACTCAAATAAGACTGAATGAATCTTCTAAGGTAGAAAAAGAAACCTTCTCTCACACGCTAGGGTTCCTCCCCTAGGGTTTGCATGGCTGCAAATCAGATTCCTGCCACTCTTCCTCCATCGCTTAAACCTCCCGACCCTCCTAACCCTTGGCTACGTTCTTTTGCAAGTGTCCTATCTTCATCTCCTTCTTCTGAGTCTCTCTTAAAACCTCCAGCAACATATAAAGGAGCCCCTGCTGTTATATTCTCGAACGAGGAAATCAAAACTTTGGCAGCTCCTTTCAGATACGCCATCATTGGAAAGTTTTCACATGGTCGACCATCAATGGAGTTTATTCGTAAAACATTTCTCTCTTTCTCTTTGAAAACAGATTACAACATTGGCTTACTGGATTCCAAACATGTTCTTATCAGATTGAACTGTGAGGAGGATTTTGTAAGGTTATGGTCTAAAGAACAATGGTATATAGGTAAATCTCCTATGAGAACCTTCAAATGGTCTCCTTCATTCAGACCTGGCGTTGAAAGCCCTATTACTCCTGTTTGGATTAATTTTCCAAATCTCCCCATACACTTCTTTGATAAATCTCCTCTTTATTCTATTTCTTAATTAATTAGGAAACCTATTAAACTTGATGCTTCAACAATCTCCTTAACCAGACCCAGTCTTGCACGTGTATGTGTGGAACTTAATCTTTCTAAAGATATGGTTGATAGAATATGGATTGGCACGGGTGATAATGGTTTCTGGCAAGAAGTTTCGTATGAAAATTGCCCAAGTTTTTGCTCATATTGTTCAAAGAAAGGTCATGATATTGAAGAATGTATGATCAAGAATCCTGCGAAGAAGAAGATCATTAAAGAAGCACCTCCTCCTAAAGTCACAGAAGAATGAAAAATAAAATAATCGCATAAAAATACTAGAGAAGACCAGTCAACTCCTAAACCTTCTAAACATCACCAAGATAACTCAAATAAGGAGGTATTGCATCCCGTAGTACCTGATTATGTGTTTACTCTAGAGCCTTGCCTTCCTTATTACTTGCAGCCTTCAAACCAAGTTTTAGAAGATACTTCAGAAACGGTGATCCTCAATGCTGCTACTTCTAAAGAAACTAGTTCTATGGAACCTCTCTCCAAGAGGGATACTGATTTGATAACTAAAGTTAGCCATCAAGCACATGATAAAGATTATGCCTTAGACTCTGATATATTAGGGAAAGATTCTCTTCCTAGTCAAGCAGATTTGACATTATTTGCCCAATGTTTTGATGTGAAATGGAAGTCTTATCAAGAGGCCAAAATAAAAAGTCAAAAGAAGCCGGATCCGCAACCACCTCCCTCACCTTCTGGCTTTATTATTATTCCTAAAATAAAAGCAAAGCATGATCCTATGTTCAAGAGAATCACCAGGTCAGCTAAAAATCTCAACACATCAACTCCTTCCCCTATCTCTCAATGATAAATTTTATTTGTTGGAATATTAGAGGGGTGTCTAATAAACCCTCTATTAGAAGAATGAAAAAATTGATCAGATTATATAATCTTCCTGCCTTTGCATTGCTTGAGCCTAAACTTGACTCATCTTCCATTGAAAGATTTAGATTTAAATGGAATTTTGAAGGATGTGTTTCTAATTTCTCATCCAAAATTTGGTTTTTTTGGAGAAATGGCATTTCTATAGAAGTTGTTTCAAATGAAGACCAGTACCTCACAGTGAAAATTGTTGATCAAAGCTTTGTTTTACCCATTTTCATCACTGTTATATACGCTAAATGTTCAAGAGCAGAAAGACTTGATCAAAGCATGGTCAAAGCATGGTCTTAGGTCTCGTAGGTTGTAAGTTCGTTTAGCTTTCGCGTTACCGATCTTTGATCCCCCTTAAAATATTTGGGTCTAGTACACGTGTTAACTGTGTTTCTTGGAGGTAAGGAGTTTTATGGTAAGGACGTTATAGGCATTGAGGTTAAAAATAGTTCTCATGATGTGAGGATCCTTAGAGTTGATTTTAAAAATGATATTTATTTGACAGATCGTTAGTCTAAATTTGGGTATATCTAGTATTGATGCAGTGATGTGGTTTGATTTGAGGATTTAAGCTTGCGATGTCTTTTGGAGATAGAATCGAGTGATGATTCGTGAGAGAGTGTGGTACGCAGATATAATCGAGTAATGATTCGTGAGAGAGCGTGGTACGCCGTTACTTTCATAGTTATATATATATATATATATATATGTAGATAGAGAGAGAGAGAGTATCGATGCAGTGATGTGATTTGATTTGAGGATTTAAGCTTGCGATGTCTTTTCGAGATAGAATTGAGTGATGATTCGTGAGAGAGAGCGTGGTATGCCGTTACTTTCATAATTATGCATATATTTATTTATATATATATAGTTAGTTAGTTAGTTAGTTAGTTAGTTAGTTAGTTAGTTAGGATATATAATGTAGCTTTGTTTGTGGGGTATGTGCATGTGGGATTGGGTGTATGGGCACCCAATCATAGCATTCTACGGGTAAGCATAAGTAAGGCTTATTTTATTTGCGCGGCTTTACGTTTGACTTTTATGATTCGTCGAATTTCGAGGATGAAATTCCTATATTAATGGGGGAGTATGTAACACCCCCTGATTTTTTTACCTGTAAATATCTTTGTTAAATTAAAATTTTTGAAAAAATAATTTTTTGAATCTATTTAATTTTGGTTTGTAAAAATGTTGGTTTTCTATATAAAAAAGGTTTTAAGTGGAATTTAACTCGAGATTAAAATTTGGAAATTGTGACTTTTTATATAAAAATCGGGGGAGGATCCAACCTAACAAAGAAAAAATTAATTATGATCGAGCTAAATTTTTTATAACAGCTTCGTCTCGCCATCAGCTACAGCATATCAAAATTTTAGTCAATTTTGACGGTCCGATCATCCGTAATGTAATTTTTAATGTTTGCGTTTGATAAGGACTCTTTCTTTAAATCCTTTATATTATGGAAGGGTTTATACTTTTAAAAAAAATACATTTTAACCTTCTCAAAAATCAGTAGCCTCCCTTAATTTCATTCTCTCTCATCTATAAAACCTAAACCCCGTTAAACACAACTTTCAATCCATGTTTTGAAGAGCTAAACCGGATTTTCCCAAAATCGTTCAAGAACATATTTTCATTATTTTCTCGAGAGGAACTCAACCATCCAATCAGATTCTTCAAACGATTTTCACAGGTATGAATACTTCTATTGTTCCTCTTTAGTATTATGCATTTTAAATGTTGCCTAAACACTTATAAGTATTGTTTTCCTAAAATAGATTAGAGGGACTAGTTAGGAAAATTAAAACTAAATGTGGAACTATTTTTATTCAAATCTTTAATACGAATTAAGACTCAAAACCCTTGCATCCTTAGACTAGATGTTGGAATTATGCTAGAATTAATGGTGTTCGCATGTAAAATGAATCATAAGGATGTTATAAATTAATTTTGACGTATAAAAATTATGTTATTTATGTGTTGCTTGTGGAATAAAAATTTATTGTTTATGCCCCAAAATTATGCATGTGTTGTAAATCATTTAAGTGGTTGAAAAATAAATTATTTAATTAATATTATAATTAAACGTACATAATTGGATTAAATATTAATATTGCGATTAATTTAAATAATGGTTGTGATAAGTTGAAAATATACGATATGTGATTCATTAATCATAATAATAATTTGACACCGCGGGGACGATGGGATTGTTGGGGTAGTTAGTGCTCTCAAATTATTTAAGGTTTCTTGCTAGGTATGAAAATAGTAGGTAGGTCTTAGTTGTTGGTAACGCTTTCTAGGTATGGGACTAGATAGTGCGGGTTTTTATGGATGGATATTTTCGGGGTGGGGCTAATTTGTACGTCGTTTTCATTAGATCGTGAGCCTAAGTGCAAGTCTAAGTACTAGTTATTGGTAGATATTCCTCCTAAATGTTAGGCTAGGATATACTTGCATTTTGGAAACCTCTAGGTATGGTACTAGGGGTAGTTTGAGGAAATTATGCTCGATAACAGGGTGAGGCTAATAAGAAAATAATGAGAATTTGAGATAATTGATAATTAATGCCTAAGATAATAAACGGGTATTAAAAACGAATTTACGTCGCGAGTATGTGCAGGGATGATAGAATACGGACCAACTGGCTATAGCAACGTGGATGGGTGTGGCGTCACGAGTATGTGTGGGGCTGACAGAATACGGACCAACTGGCTATAATGATGTGTCGTGTGTGGAACCTCATGAGTATGTATAGAGCTGACAGAAATCAAGTTGACTGGCTATAGTGAGGGGAATTAGTGTGATGTGTAGAATATTAAGCACGTCAAGAATGTGTGCAGGACCAATAAAGGGTCGACTGCCATAATGGTATTGCATGAACACAAAAAATAACTGGATAATTAAATTAAGGATAAAAACTAATATTTAAATTGTTTTTTGAAATATCATAATCGGACTTGAATATTGAGGTGGCTTAGTTATGTGGGTAGATGATAGTAGTTATTTTTACTCGTATGTTAATATATCTCGTTTAAATTAAAATATTTTATTGTGATATTTATCCTGTATAATACTATTGTCTAGGTTTATGGACCCTAATTAGGAGGAGGAACTAGTATTCATGTGGTGGGCTCTAACCTATTGCGTTGACCAACATTTCAGGTATAGTGCTAGAGTAGCTGCACAGGAGTGATTGGAGATATTTTTAGGACTGCAGCTAGAGATATATTTATCTATTTTAGTAGTTAGATTTACTTTCCTTTCCATCGCTTTTATTATGAAACTTTCATTTATTGATTTGGTGGGCCAATCGGTTCTACAATTGTTTATAGTTTCAGTCAAATATTTATAATTAGATTATTTCATTTGTGATTTACATTTATTTGGAGTTGGATTTATTTTGGAGATTACCATGGTGATGGATTTTAATATTGCATGAATAGTTATATTTGTTGGATAAATTCGATTATATCTTGTGAAAAAATTTCAAATGTCTCATGTATCTATCACATGCTAAGAATGATAACTTATTTAACGATGTACGGCATACTTTGGCGGCGGCGGCTGACCACCTTGCTTGCGAGAATACGCGCGGTGTTACAAAATAAGGGGTGAGAAAGATATCTTAATATTCTTGGGATTCTTTTATCACCCTGAGTTGTATAATAATGGGTGTGTTGTCCATGTTACATGGGGTTCACATGTTATTTAATATGCCTTTGTTGTCTATAATTTATTTTCTTTCCTTGTCAATCTATTTTTTTGACATTTTTATATTTGAAAACAAAGACAAGAAGAGAGTCCCTCTTGTACATGTTATGAATCTCAATGTCTTGAAGAAATTACAAAAAATAATATTTATTTTAGGTCAAAAATATGATTGGAGGTTGACTTCCATATTACTTGGGTATAAAATCTTGACCCATGTTTCTACCAATAAATTTACTTATATCATAGGTGTTGTAGCTAGTGACTATGCTAACAATCAAGAGGCTCTAATCGATAATTTTATATTTAATTCCAATGACCATGGTGTGTATGTTGGATTTATAGAGGGGTTGATTGGGTGTTCTAGTTGACCAGTTGCATTTGACCCTATGGAAATCATTGACTAGGAATCTAATGAATCTCTATATTTTATACCCTTGTTTTATTTTAAGGGAACCTAAATTTGAATCGCATGTCGTTTCTAGGAGGATGTAGCAAACAATCATCCAACCTTTGTCATCAATGACTCAAAAGACAAGAGATATAAATCCAATTGTTCCTTTATTGATATATTATCGCTCAAGAACAAAAAATATTCCTAGCAATATGTTGATATTACCGACAAAGATATGTAATGTGACGAAAATTCTATGAAAAGATAGCTTGTCCTAACAACAAAGAAATAGAAGAGGCCCAAGACCAATGAAAGTGGAAACATGCCCCTCATCCCTCTCAGACCGACAAGTTAGTTAAAAGGACGTATAATCAGTCAGTCGGTTCCAGCTAACTAACTCCACCCATTCAATAACTCTATTTATCTCCAGCTCCCCAATTGAATGCTTGGTTGGTTGGCTTTAGTAATTGATGGTAAAGTTGTTACTTTTTCTTAATTCATCAATTAAATTTACGAGGTCGTCTATGACATTAGTCTTACCCTAATGTCACTGGAAAATATTTTGACCCTATTGGAATGCTTCGGTGAATGCCTCTTAAAGCAAGGCATGCAAAATGTAATCTTGTCGAGTTTTCCAAATAAGTAGATTATTCACATACCCTCTGTATTCCTTATGTCGTTTAGGGGATGCAAGTCCTTCACATATATGAAATAATTTGTCCAAGTTTGTGAAGTAAAATAGGGCATTTTTTAATAGGCTTACCATATTCACAACGAATCTGCATCCAAGGACATCCAAATTATCTATTTTGTGAATAAATTGAAATGGGTTGAGGACTATAAGTACTGGTGATCGATCACGATCCCTTCGAGTCACTTAGTGCAGTCGACCTTAAGTTGATGGGCGAAAGAGGGACCTTAACACTCTTCAATTTGAAAAAGAATGGAAGACAGTAACGTCCAACCTGTGAATAATAAACAAACATATCTATAAAGTGGATTCGATTAAGAATTCAACAACATAAATACCCATTCATAATATTGTCAATGTATCTCATTTAACTAAGGATGGACTATCGGCCTATAAGAGGACTCCCTTGATTCTCATATGCACCCTCACTTTCCAAACTTGTATAAATGAGGAAAATTATATTATCCTTCGAAAAGGAGGAATAGGATGTTGAGAAATTTCACCATAGGGAAATCCTCCGTGGAAATTCAATTAAATTCCCACCAAACCCTTGTATTTATTTTATTATATCAATTTAAGGGATCTAACCATATTCTTTACTATTTATTACAATGTGACCCCTTTTTGACTTACTGGACTTTATTTTCACAAAGATAGTATCTGTTGATACCAAAATTAATGTGCTGGTGTGGACGAATAAGATGAAGACACGTGTCAATCTACATGGCACAATAGCAACGAGAAAGATCATTTCCCGACCAACCGTGCTTCTTTCCGAACAACGAGAATACACCGAGAAACTCTATCACACCGAGGAACTCTATCATCCTGAGATACTCTAAGTATTCCGAGGAACTCTTGATCAACAAGCAACTAAGGCGGTCCGAACTGCATCTCGGCCGTATCATTAATTACCAGACGGACAACTGTTCAACTATTCATTAAATTCTTGACGCACACGCTGCATTAAATGTATTACCCTTTCATATGTATATCATTTAATGTATTGAACCTTTCATGTACAGCCTAAAGGCTATAAATACCTTGTATCATCCTCAATTCAAGGGGACCGGAATTTCTTGAGAGAACTTGTAATCAAGAATTCCACAAACACTCAGCAATAACATAACAGTGGACGTAGGCTTTATTCCTAGCCGAACCACTTTAAAAATCTTTGTCTTATTTATTTATCTGTGATTGAATAATTAGAGCAATCTAGTTTTTTACATCAACAGATTGGCGCCGTCTGTGGGAAACGACTGTTATTATCGTTTTTCATAAAAATCATTTGTCACCAATGGCAGATAATCCAGAATCCAGTAATCGAAATGTTGGAAATACTGGAAATCATCCAAATCCATCTGCATCCCCAGATCTGGCTGGAATTATGACGAATCTGGCTCAAGGACAAACCGCCATGCAAGAATCTATGAGGCAACTCATTCAAACTCTTCAGGGCGGTGCACCTACCTATTCAGGGCAAAGGAGTGATCATAGGCAATCGCAATCTAGACGTACTGGGTCATATCGCAATGAGGAGTCTAATGATTTTTCTTATCAACCTGGGCGAACTTCATCGATACGGGCTTCGGATACAGATCAACGTATCACTCTCTCTCCGGAGAGAACTAGCGCTTTGGAAAGGTTAAGTAGAGTATCTCCTTTCAGTCGGTTAGGACCAAGGAGGAACATGAGTCCACCTAGGGCTCCATCAAGAAGTTTTCGACCACCACCAGGTTTGAGAGAAGGATCTGCGCAATCGCGACCAACCACTCGTCGAGATAAATCTCAGGAAGCTACGTCAGAGCAATCAGTTGCTCGGACTAAGCGGCCCGAGGAAGGGAATGAAGCATGGAAAGGTTCCATTCAACAGTTGGAGGATAGACTGGGAGAAATGGCTAAGGCGAGAAACCCCTTACAGAGAACTTTTGTTCAAGGAACACCTTTTGTGCAAGCCATTGTGGATTTCCCTACACCGTCGAAATTCAAAGCACCCGTAGTGACTCCCAAGTACGATGGAAAGACAGATCCCGTACTTCATATAGAACAATACCAAGCTGCTGCAGATATCTACGCTGTCCCCGATGAGATGAGGTGTAGAGCATTCTCGGGAACTCTTACCGGATCTGCACAGATATGGTACAATAATCTTCCTCGGGGTAAGATTTCAACTTTTGTTCAGTTAGCCGAGCTGTTTATTGGCAATTTTTGTTTTGGAGCAAAGCCGGTAAAGCGAGTAGCACACTTGCTAAGTGTTAGACAAAAATCAGGTGAAAGTACTAGAGATTACATAACTCGTTTCAATAACGAAAAGTTGGAAGTCATAGATTATGAATAAAAGACAGCAATCACTGCTCTGATGAGTGGTTTGCTGCCTAACAAGCTGTATTATACTTTGGCCAAAGATCCACCTAAAAATATGTCGGAGTTGATGGCAAAGGCGGCCAAAATCATGAATGCCGAGGAGGCTATGGCTGCGAAGAAGAATATGGATAAAGAAGTTAAAGTGGAGGTCGACAATTCTAAGAAGAAAGATCAGAAAAGTAATGGTGGTGACAAATATTCCAAGAATAACAGGATGAAGTTGGAAGCCCTAAAGAAGTATGATAATTATACTCCATTGAAAGTGGGTATTAATCATGTTTTGGAAGAAATCAGGAATAACGAGGAAATCAAATGGCCAGAGAAACTGAAGACAGATCCCGACCTGAGGAATAAGACCAAATATTGCGAGTTTCACAAAGATCATGGCCATATGACCAAAAATTGTATAGCCCTTCAGAACGAGATTGAAACACTCATCCGAAGAGGAAAATTATCAAAGTACGTAGATCGCAGGAGTGAGAGGAAGAATGATGATAGAACTAGAGAGAGATCTAGATCTCCTCGTCGTGCAGAGGAGAAAAAGAGGAGGGACCATGAAGAGGATCCAGATGATGACCCCGATCTTCCCAAAAAGCCAAGGAAACCGAAACGAGAGGTATTTTCCATACGTTTTGGGTCATTTGATTGTAATGTTATTACAGGAGGAGATGCAGGAGGAGGAGACCTTACTGCAGAAAGAAAAGCTTATCTCGGAGAGGCTCAAGCTTGTTCATACATTCAGCGAATAAACCTGGCCGAGGATGATCGTCCGAGGAAGGTAAACAAAGAGAAGCTAGTGATTGGTTTTTCAAAAAATGACCTGGCAGGTGTTCTCTACCCTCATGATGATCCTCTGGTGATCAAAATGAGGATGAAGGATGTGGTCATTTCAAGGGTGTTAGTAGACAATGGTAGTTCAGCAGACATCATGTATTATTCATGCTTTGATAGCTTGAATTTAAAATTATCTCAATTAGAACCTTATCACAGACCCCTTATGGGTTTTGCTGGCGAGAAAGTTTTTCCACTTGGGACGATCAAGTTGGATATACTCATTGGAACTTGGCCTGCTTGTCGAACAGAATGAATACGCTTTTTTGTAATGGATAAAAATGTGCAGTCCGCCTACAACATCATCATGGGAAGAGTTGGATTGAAGAAGTTCGAAGCAGTTCCATCTACAGTTCATCAGTGTTTGAAATTCCCAACGAATTTTGGAGTAGGAATTATGAAAGGTGATCAAAAAGTAGCTCGGGAATGCTATTATTCGTCTGCCGAGCAAGAGGAACTTGAAGAATTACAGAAAAAGACTACTACTTACCAAGTGGAGGAAGGCACAGAAATTGAAACTCTTGACCCTAGGGATGAATCTCAACTCGTAAAAGGACAGGTTGTGGAATCTACAGAAATTGTTATCCTGGACGACGAGCACCCTGAACGAATAACTCAGATAGGGTCGTCGTTGGATTTTTCAATAAAACAGGAGTTGATAACTTTCTTGAGAAACAGGAAGAATACTTTTGCTTGGAGTCATGAAGACATGCCAGGAATAGATCCAAACTTCTTATGTCATGAACTCAATGTGAATAAGGAGATCAAACCTATGAAGCAAAGAAGAAGAGTGTTTAGTCCCGAGAAGAACCAAGCCATACAAGAGGAGGTCGAGAAACTCCAGAAAGCCCAATTCATTGAAGACGTGAAATATCCAGATTGGTTGGCGAATGTGGTGATGGTAAAGAAGAAGAACAACAAATGGAGAATGTGTGTTGATTTTACTGATCTCAACAAGGCATGTCCAAAAGATCATTTTCCATTGCCCAGAATTGATCAACTAGTGGATGCTACTTCGGGACACGAGCTACTCAGCTTCATGGATGCTTATTCTGGCTACAACCAAATCAAAATGAAACCTGAAGACAGGGAAAGTACTTCTTTTATTACCCCAAGGGGAACTTATTGTTATAATGTTATGCCTTGTGGTTTAAAAAATGCAGGTGCAACATATCAGCGGTTGATGAACAAGGTATTCACCGAACAAATCAGCCGCAATATGGAGGTCTATGTCGACGACATGCTCACCAAAAGCAAGAGAGCTGCAGATCATTTGGTTGACTTGAGTCAAAATTTTGATCAACTGGATAAATACCAGATGAAGCTTAACCCGACGAAATGTACCTTTGGAGTACGAGAAGGAATGTTCCTCGGATACATCGTCAACCAACGAGGTATTGAGGCAAATCCAGAAAAGATCAAAGCTCTTTTAGGGCTGCGATCCCCGACGACGAAGAAAGAAGTGCAAAGTCTTACCGGACGAGTTGCAGCACTCAACAGATTTGTATCCCGAGAAACTGATAAATGCCTCCCATTCTTCAAAACACTACGAAAAAGTTTTGAGTGGACTGATGAATGTGAGAAAGCCTTTCAAGATCTGAAGAATTATTTGGGAGCCCCACCATTGTTATCTAGGCCAATAACGGGAGAGAAGTTGTACTTGTATTTGGCAGTATCAGAAAATGCAGTTAGCTCAGCGTTGATCAGATTGGAGAATGGAGTCCAGAAGCCAATTTATTACACAAGCAAGGCCTTCCGAGGTGCGGAAATCAGATACCCAAAGCTGGAAAAATTGGCACTGGCATTAATTGAAGCAAGTAGAAGAATGAGACCATACTTCCAGGCCCATACCATCATTGTGTATACCGACATGCCGTTAAGACAAGCCCTTCACAAGCCAGAAAAATCAGGAAGATTGATGTACTGGGCAATAGAGCTCGGTGAATATGATATTGTGTATGAACCCAGATCATCGTTGAAAGGGCAAGCCGTGGCAGATTTTATAGCAAAGTTCACATACCCTGATACCCCCGAGGAGCAAAAGATGCTTGCTGACCTACCTGTGGACGATACAGGATCGACAGACACAGATCCAAACCAACCAAGGTTGGTAAAAGGACTTGTGGATGTAGAAAAATCATCATATTTAAACCCCGACCAACTCCGGTTGGTAGAGGGGCGCGAACAAATGACCGACGAGGAACGAAGGATACCCGGGGACGATGAAAGAAAACAGATGATATTTCACCGAGGAAGTCTAACAGATAAGAAATTTGAAGACGAGTTACATACATGGAGATTATATGTAGATGGATCATCTTGCACGGCTGGTTGTGGAGCAGGGATTATTTTAAATTCTCCAGATGATATTGACATGGAGTACGCCTTGAGATTCCAATTCAAAGCTTCCAATAATGAGGCTGAATATGAGGCTATGATAGCAGGTTTTCATTTGGCGAAAGTTATGGAGGCACGTCAAGTAATTGTTTTCAGTGATTCTCAGTTAATTGTGAATCAAATGATGGGAATATATGCAGTGAAGGGAGAGTTAATGGTGAAGTACCATGCAAAAGTGATGGAATTATTGAAAGAATTTGATGCTATTCAATTGGTGAGGATACCGAGAATGGAGAATGCTAGAGCAGACGCATTGGCCCGACTAGCGTCAGCTACGCGCACCGAGCTGCGAAGAACAATACCAATTGAAGTACTAGAAAGTCGGAGCATAGAAGAAGATCTGACGGTGAAGATTATTACCCTTGATTTAGGACCATCTTGGATGGATCCTATCAGAGCATACATTGAAGAAGGAGTACTACCGGAGGACAAACTAGCTGCCAAGAAATTGAAGTATAAAGTCGCTCGGTATGTGTTAACTAATGGTGTTTTGTATAGACGAGGAATTATGGCAGGTTTGCAGAGATGTGTTCATCCATCAGAAGTCAAAGAATTGATTGAAGAAATCCATGAAGGATCTTGTGGAGCTCATGTAGCAGGTCGGACTCTACTGTAAAGGGTGATGACACAGGGATACTACTGGCCGACGATGAGAGCTGATTGTATAGCCTATGCTAAGAAGTGTGACAAGTGCCAACGTTTTTCTTCCATCCGAAGAACTCCACAGGCATTGTTGACACCCATAACATCACCTTGGCCATTTGCCATGTGGGGGATTGATCTGGTTGGACCACTGCCGACGACCCGAGGAAGGTTCAAGTATCTCGTCGTGGCAGTAGACTATTTTACTAAGTGGGTGGAAGCTGAACCACTAATTGATATGACGTACGAGAAGGTGTATCAGTTCATATGGAAGAATATCATTTGTCGGTATGGTCTCCCCCACGCTTTCATCACAGACCATGGAACGCAATTTGATAATGAAGAATTTGCTGCCTATTGTCATCAGTCAAACGTCTTGAAGTTTCATTCAGCACCAGGCCATCCCCAAAGCAATGGGCAGACTGAAGTGACGAACAGAACATTACTAAATGGGTTGAAGAAGAGGTTAAGTGAGGCTAAAGCAAATTGGATTAATGAGCTACAGTCAGTTTTGTGGGCTTACCGAACAACTCCCCGAGCAGCAACAGGAGAATCACCATATATGCTAGCATTTGGAAGTGAGGCTGTGATACCTGCCGAGTTGGGCCTACCAACACATAGGGTGTTAAATTTCAATTCTCCGATCAGTGATCTGATGAGAAGGATGGATTTAGATATGCTCGAGGAAGTCAGAGAAGAGGCAGCCATTAGGAATGCTGCTTATCAACAACGAACAGCTCTGTTTTACAACAAAAGGGTAAAGAAATGTGATTTAAAAGAAGGGGATTATGTGCTAAAGAAAGTCATTCAGAAGCAGAATAAACTGGAAGCAAACTGGCATGGACCTTACCGAGTTATAGAAGTTGTTCGACCAGGAACTTACAGAATCGCAACTCTAGAAGGAGAGGAATTTAAAAATGCATGGAATGCTGAACACCTGCGCAAGTATTATCAATGATGTCAAATGTAAAGCATTTCTTTCATTATGAATAAAACGAAGATGTTTCACCATTTTTCTTTCTGGATGAAAGTTTTTCGGGGAATACTAGTGTAATACACTACACAACAAAAGTGCTCTAAGGGGCCAACCTCCTTGTTAGGAGGACAGCTCTACGGAGCAAAAGTGCTATAAGTAGCCAACCTCCTTTGGTTAGGAGGACATGCTCTAAGGAGCCAAAAAATGCAGCTCTACGGAGCAAAAGTGCTCTAAGGAGCCAACCTCCTTTGGTTAGGAGGACAGCTCTACGGAGCAAAAGTGCTCTAAGGAGCCAACCTCCTTTGGTTAGGAGGACAGCTCTATGGAGCAAAAAGTGCTATAAGTAGCCAACCTCCTTTGGTTAGGAGGACATGCTCTACGGAGCCAAAAAATGCTCTAAGGAGCCAAAAGCTTTAAGGAGCCAGAAAGTGTACACCAGCAGGATCAACCACGGTTGGTAAGATAAAAATATACTCTCATATTACAACTTATGTTGGTCGGGAGGTAATATTATTACAATGAGTTTTTTGAAAAACAAAATGTTCAAAAAATATACCAAGTATAGTTGGTCGGGGCAAAAAACCCAATAACTGTAGTTGGTCGGCGAGGACAACTTATTGATCTTAGTTGGTCGGACGCAATTTTATAATCAAACAAAGTATAGTTCGTCGGAGCTGTAATTAGTCGACAAACATTATTCACCCACCTTGGTTGGTTGGAAACAGTTTGAACATTTTTACTCATTACTTTATTATTAAGTGATCGAGAAACATTACTAATACTTGTAACTTTTTATTAAGTTGCTTATTGAACAATAATATTGTTATCTTTTTAACAGATACATAGATACATATGTACAAATATAAATGTGCTTGATAAACACAAGACTAACAAAATTGGCAAACAGAAAATGAAAATCTTTTCATTAATCTAGAATAAATTACAAATTACAAGAAGGTACTAAATTGTTACATGGATATTACTATTCTATTGGTTTTTTGCCCTGTGCTTTAGAAACAGGTTCCTCGCCGGCAGGAGGGTCTTCTAGGCAAAGGGGGGAATTGATGAAATTAACATCTCTGAGCATTCTGACGTTCATAACAGAAGGTGTATCCAAAAGATGCTCAGGACGAGATAATTTAGCTTGGGAGTGAAGGCTATAATCACCAAGATATTTTGAAATTAGACTGCGAGGAATGGAGCGAGCTGGAATCCATGCCATATCCAATTTGAAAGGTGGTACAGGCAGGTCTAATAATGATGGAGCATGATAGTCCCATAAAAAATGCCCTTGTTCCAACTTTAATACACCCAATGCATTTAACCATCCTTGCTTGTAACCTTCATTATTAGCATGTTCAATGCGAGCATCCAGATGAACGAGAACTTCATTGTATCCTGCCATCCAGAATTCTCTTGGCTGTTTATGGAATTGGAAGGTTAATCTATCCAATTGTTCATGAAGGCTTTTGGCAAAGAGATCTTTGTTATGCAAGGCAGATTTCGTTGATGCCAGCTGATCTTCCAGAGACAGATTTTTATTGGACATTTCAGTCAGAGCACGGTCTTTTACTTTCAACTGGAATGCTTGAGTTTCCAGAGTAGACTGAGTGCGAGCCTCTTCAACATTTTGGCTGACTCTTCCTCGCCCCCGAGAACCTCTTCCTCGTCCCCGAGCAGTTCCAGAAATGGCAGATCTTCTTAAGTCCTCCAGCTCTTGCCTCAGTTTGGCATTTTCGACCTCTAAGAACGAGAAGCCTTCATCAGTAACTGGTATTAATGCAGTAGAGGATGAAGCAGCAGATTCATATTGAGCTAATTTCTTCTGCAAATTATTATTTTCTTGCTCCAGGATCTCGGCGATTTGTCTACAGGCTTCAATTTCACCTTTTAGGGTCCTCTCCCTGACGTCATACCCAGCAATGATCTTCTTGTGGCCTGTTTCTGAAGAGAGCTGCTGGTATCTATTTTCATAATCTTTATGTAACAAAGCCATTGATTCGTTATGTTGATTTTGAAGATCCTCTAAGGAACCATGAAGCTCTTCAATCAACTCATAGTAAGCGACATTGTTGGCCACTGCTCGGTCGAGTAAAGCTTTCAAGTACTGATAAGCTTCAATAGCCTGCTCTGAAGCACCGTGACCAAGGATATCAGCAATTTCCGATGTACTAAGATCTGTATGACCAGCCTTATAGTATTGATGACATTGCTGCATCAGCTCGGTATCATGAGAAGAGATCAATTCCATTCTAGCAACAAACTAATGACAAGAAAAAGACAACAATCAACAAAAACAAGTTATCAACAACAGAGATAAGCAAAGATATATTTTATTAGATCATCAAAAAGTTACATCGTTCGATTACAAGGAAATACAGAAATGCTACCGAACAACTTCACACCTTTTCCTTGTCTCCCAAGACTTTCTCGGGAGGCTGGGACGAGGAGCTCGGTTGCTCGGTGGTAACTACAGCTTGATCGGTAGGAATCTTCTCGGGAGGAGGAGGCATGGAGGAAACGTCCTCGGTGGCAGAGGGCTGAGAGGCAGAAACTTGATCGCCCATAGCCATGGAAGACTCATCTGAAGCAGGTTCATCTTCTTCTTCTTCCACAATTGGTGGAGGAGGACCAGGGAGATGCCGTTGGAATAGCTCAGAATCGTCTTGGACTTTTAGCTCTTGCAGAGCAGCTACCCAACCATCATGGAAGTATTTCAACTCCCCATATTGGACTTGGGACGTTATTGCAGCTATCCCTCTCTCCCATCTTTTCTCCCAACCAACGCTGAAATGTTTCTTGATTGCAACTTTTCTCCTCGACTTCTCCGAGGAGAGCTTCACCTCCAGTTCCTCTTTCTTAACCTTAATATCTCGCAGAGTAGATAATTCTTCTTCTGCCTTCTTCAATTTATCATCAGATTCCTGATGTTTAACCTCCAAATCTTTAATTTTCTCCTCCAAATTCTTGGAGGTTTCAGCCATCTTCATCTTATCAGCCTCAGCCACAGCCAATTTTTTCTCCCAAACAGTTTTCTCCTCGATGTACTATTGGCGAGATTCCTTCACAGATTGGGTTAAACCCAACAAAGCATCATCAACATCGGACGAGGAAGTGGAAGCTTTAATAACTTGATCTTTCTTCACGATGGTATTGAAGCAGTTCACCAGCTGAAAGATAAGAAAAACAATAGAGTCAACACAAATACAAGAATTCAAGAAAAAGAAAGAAAGACCAAAGGTATGAGAAATTTACTGAAGAAAGATGGCGAGCAGCTAGGGATGTCAGTGTATCCCTAGGAATTTTTTCATCAACCCCGAGAACCTCGGGTATAACTGAGCTCGTTGAAGAACTCGGAAGAATGATTTTTGAGACACTACTACCACCAGCGGGTAGAGAAGATGTAGTTCCAGCAAGATTAACTGAGGATGATTTCCTAAATCTCTTCAAAGGACGGTCAGCAGCATCAACCAAGGAAGAAGTCTTGGTCGGAGAGATGGCAATTACATCAGCAGGAGCATCTTTCTTGCTCGGGGCCACTGGGGGCTTCTCGGCAACTTTGGAGGAACCAGCATCTATTTTTTTAGTCCCCTCTGGGACATCAATTTTGCCTTTCTGGGCTCCAACAGCAGAAGAAGTGTCACCAAATAGAGCAGGAGGAGCTCTTTTCTTGCCCATTCTCTGAGATAGGGGGATATGAGAATCTGAAGATGAACTTTCTGGTGTTGAAGCTGGTTCAACAGGGCAAGCAGTATAAGAGGTTGTGTAACTCTTATACTGTAGTAAATATGAAGCAGATCTAATATGCTCGTCAGCAATGGTCTTATGCAAATTCCAGATAAGTTTCAAATGCCTGATATTCACTTCTGACTCTTTTGGAGTTTTTCTTTTGCTATCAACTGCAAATAAATACATAATGGAATATCAGTCATACATTTTGTCAAACATGATGAAAGCATAATTTCATAAGTAAAATAAAATGAAAAATAAACCTATCCCATTGCCGTATGGGGGGCATCTGGGACCGTTGTATACTTCATTCCCAGATAATGGCGCATGTTGCCAATTTTTTATGACCAACCCATGCTCAAAATACTCCCTATTTGAGTCAGGGAGATTAACCACAAGAGCCCTATTCAAATACCTAGTTTTTAAATAATAAATATTATCTAGAACAGCCCATTTATAACAAAACATAATTTCAGGGATCCCAATACGAGTCCCGTGAGTTAGATTTAATTTGTGCACCCCGTTAATTATTCTCCATGAATTGGGGGCTATTTTTGCAGGAACAAGATCAAAATATTGACAAAACTCAAGACATAATGGGTTTGGTGGAAAAGAAAAACCGCATTCAGCAACAAAAAGACTGGGGAACCAATGTCCCTCAGCCAATCGAAAGTAATCTAAAGGCTCAGAAAGAACCTCTAGAGTCACCCACGAAGGAATGGAAAAATCAGAACGGAATTTCTCAACAGACTCCACAATATAAACCATATTGAATAAAAGAGATAGAGAAGAAAGAAAGAAGATCTTACAGAAAGAAAGAAGATGTGTTGACAACGAACGGAAACAAGGATGAACGCACAAGAGAAGAAGAGAAAAGAAAGCTTGAATGCAGAGAATGAAAAACGTAGACGACGGTATGGTTACCAAAGAAGTTTAAATACTTTGCATTGGGAAGCGGCGAAAGAAATGATTATCAAAAAGAAACTACTAAACTTCCGGCGGCTAAAAGGACAAAATTTGCACGAATATCAAAGCGCTTTATCAAAAAGGCGGAAACTGCGAAATAAGAAGGAAATTTGAATACAATGTTCCTGAAACCCGGGAAGTACATTTAATATTGCCATATACCGAGAAAGAATGTTCCATACTCTTCAAAATTCAAAATATGAAACATTGGGGGCTTCTGTTGATACCAAAATTAATGTGCTGATGTGGACGAATAAGATGAAGACACGTGTCAATCTACATGGCACAATAGCAACGAGAAAGATCATTTCCCGACCAACCGTGCTTCTTTCCGAACAACGAGAATACACCGAGAAACTCTATCACACCGAGGAACTCTATCATCCCGAGATACTCTAAGTATTCCAAGGAACTCTTGATCAACAAGCAACTAAGGCGGTCCGAACTGCATCTCGGCCGTATCATTAATTACCAGACGGACAACTGTTCAACTATTCATTATATTCTTGACGCACACGCTGCATTAAATGTATTACCCTTTCATATGTATATCATTTAATGTATTGAACCTTTCATGTACAGCCTAAAGGCTATAAATACCTTGTATCATCCTCAATTCAAGGGGACCGGAATTTCTTGAGAGAACTTGTAATCAAGAATTCCACAAACACTCAGCAATAACATAACAGTGGACGTAGGCTTTATTCCTAGCCGAACCACTTTAAAAATCTTTGTCTTATTTATTTATCTGTGATTGAATAATTAGAGCAATCTAGTTTTTTACATCAACAGTATCCTTTTCATAATTCCATTATATTAATGCATCGATAATCATCATAAATGATCGTACGGATAAAGAACATTTTACCTTAGAAACTTTATGTCAATACATGGGTGGATCATCACCCAAACTATCAAATTTAATAAAATTTATTTTTAGCTAAACATTTGAGTAACTTTGTTATTTGAAGAATAGCTTCTTGAGGAATAGCCTTTAGTACTTAGCTAGTTCCAATGATATTATGGGTGATTCTCACCCTCTAAAACCTTATAATAATTTATAGGTTGATTTAATATAGAATAAATTTTCTTTATTGAATAGTTTAAAGATCATCGTAGATTGGTCTTTAGGTAATATTAAATAAATTCATCATGTGGTCAAGTCTAATTATTTGGTTTGATTCAAGCCTTGTATCTCATTTTGTATAGTTGTACTCAAATTCATTTAGTATCGCAGACCTAATTTGGGGATTACCCATATATTACAATTTCATAGCAGTTGTTTGACTTTTACATCCCATGACATTTACTTTACCTATATGATGAGCTTAAGTCATTATTACGAAAATTATTTTAAATGAACAAAACATGAAACACAATACCACATTTTATTAAAAATGACTTAAAAATCAATTCACAAGCAACTTGGGCTTTCTGTTGGACTAAGATTTTACCAGGCTGAGGTCCTCCGACCCATATATGACCTCAATTTTTTGGTTTGAGTTTTATCTTCATGGTTTAGGGGTGGGCATCATACTTGGTATCATTAGAATCAATATATATTAACTACAAATCTAGAATCCCATAACCCAAGAACCCAAGAATAAAATAAAATCAATAATATTAAAGTTTGAAATACTTTAAACAATATAAATTATTAAAAACGATTATTTCAATTGAATTCCAAGGGATGCACCACTACAAGAATCAATTCTCTTATTCTAGAAACTCAACATAACATCAAAGGGTTATTAAAAAAATGTGGGTTGGTCCCACCTCAACATAATCTATACGTGATCCCAATCGAAGATAAACTTAGAGTAGACATCACAGTTGTAAACTTAATTGTGATTGATTACAATTACCCGCGCTTAAAAATCTATTGTCTCACAAAGAAAACACTAATCTACAACATGATTCCAAAACTCGTAATCCAATGAAGAATACAAAACATCATCATACACCCCACTGTAAAGCTAAAATATATTTATAACGTGTCATAATTATCCAAGTCATTCATTGGATAATAACACATATATCCATCGTAACTAACATATAACATAGGGATCTCACACACCCATCCATATTCCATAAAATTAACTTAACTAAACTATCTCACATCCTACTACCATACCTGCTATCACATGACACATCAAAAACATCACATGTATCATACGATTTTAGTCTCTCGCGCGCCAATCACATCATTATATTATATATCATATGACCTCAAGCTTCCATCATCATATATTATATATTGTAGGATTATGCACCCATATAATCATGTATCATATATTATAGGTTCATGCAAGCCCATCACATATTCATATTCTAAGTACTCACTTAACCCACACTTTAAATTATATCGCGTATCACTCTCAAGTATGTGTGTGTCTTAGGTATTGAGTTCATTACACTATGACATATGCAGTCCACTAATCAACCTATTATAGTACATAGTCATTGGCATCCCTTGATCAAAATATGAAGTCATTGTAACCTCTAGCATCCCTTATAAGGATACACCTCTAGGTGTATATATAAATACCCATGATATAGTGCCTTGTAACTTAATAACTAGTAACAATATTCAGCCAATGATGGAGATTCATCACCCCAAACCCTGCACATACGTAGTAGCCACCTACTACGTGAGAGACATCGCCTGTAGACATAACATATATTGGGAATTACACTTCATGCGCATAAACATATGGTTACATAACATAACCACATAAAATAACAAGCTCGTTTAATAAAATCACACAATTATTACTAATACCTCGCATAAAATGAGATATATCAACCTAGTTAACTAAGATCACCACACTCTGACCCAAACCACATATCTCCCAAGCTACTTCCACGCACCCAAAATACAAAAAATCATACGAATTTATAAGGTATCATTAATACAGTCCCATTAAGAAAATATATTTCTTGTACTTTAAAAGACATTTCTTCTTACATGTGATAGTTTTGAAAGGGGGCTTCCATTTATAAAACTTTCTGATTTTAGAATTATTAAAATATGGGTGTATACTAAGACTATAAGTCAAATTTACCTTCCACCCTAATCACTATCAACATAATGATACAAATTAAGTCCGACATGAGATATTGATATGTAATCTCAATACAATCAAATAGTAAACTTACTAAGTATTTACATATACTAATGCAAGTTGTCAACTTTTTCCCGAGGTTTTTCTCAATTAATTTTATTTATTAAAAATATTTAGAACAATTGTGAAATTTAAAGATTTTGCATAATTTATTTTGTAGGTTTATCAATATTATAATTAAATTTTTTTAATTGCCAAAACTCGTGTCAAATCGACATTAGATATTTTAAAACATTATGTGATAAATAAAGAACAATTTTAGTCGCTTTAATTCCATTATATGTTTCCATGCACTATCATATGATAAATGTTAAGGGTTATCAAAATCAACCTTACAAACGGTGGTATGTAAGAATGAAATGCATTGCCTCTATCATTAAACAAGTTAAAATCATAAAGGCGATAATTAGGAGCACATCTACAAAGAAATATATATGTTTTATTATTTTTCCTTTAATTAGTTTTATTCCAAAATTACATATTGGTAAAGGTTTTAACAAGGCGCTATTAAATGTGTCTAAAACTTGTTTAGTGACTAATTAGTTCCGATTATTTAATTATAATTCTTGCACATTATAGCATTATTGTGTCTATTAATTCCCATGTATAGCACCATCTATTGGATAACCTTTGTTCTTAATGTATATATGTTTATCAATGTTTATTTGAGCTTTTATAGGTGTTGGAGATCCAAAGTGTGAAGTTAGAAGCGTTTGAGGAAAGTTCCGTCGTAAGATGAAACTTTGTAAAACTTCGTAACTATTCAGACCGTGTGTCAAGCTAATCCCGAACGAGCAAGTTATAGCCATTTGCAAAATGTTCCAAGAAATTCTTCAAATTCAAGGGTAATTACATACTCAATAATTTGGAGGGTTTTAAAAGACCAACATGGGGAGAATTGAATTATCTTTGCATGATTCTAAATATCCATCATTTAAAGTTTGTATGAAGATTTTATGGACGTCATCGTACCAACATACGAAAAAGGAACCAAAGTCGCAAGGGGGATCGATGCTCTAATTTGGAGAATCGAATCCCTTCATAAATCCATCAAAATTCATTTCCTGGGACTTTGTAGATGAAAATCAATTCTAAAATTTAATAATCGATTTCCCCACTATTCACATGCAAAAAATTCCTTATTTTGCTAGTTTGGGGGCTTTAGGTTGGTTTCATTAGTATATATACTTAGTTGTTCTGTTAATTTAGGGGATATACTTAATTTTAATGTTAGTGTAGATTAGTTTTTTACCTCAATGTTAATATGGGAGATCCTTCTCCCCCTAAGGTTTTATTTGTGAATACGTATTATCTCTCTCTCTCCATGTCGCTCCCTCTCTCTTTCTATCTCTTCCACCATTGTTGTTTATTTGTAGATAGTTTCAAGTTTTCTAACCTAAATTTCCTTTCAATCAAATTTGCTAAGTAGTTCTAATTTTTCTCTCGATTTCTCATTTAATTTTTTATTTGATTTAATATTATTTTTAGTTAATTAAATTAGGTTGAGATTCACGAATCCATAATGGGTTATTTGGTTACTTCGTTATGATATGATGTTTGAGAGGTTTTGATGGATTAAATATGTGTTGAAATCGTACCTTAGTAACTTCATAGATTATGTCATGCAAATTTTATAGTTGAAACCATATTGTTGACACCTAGCTCAAATTTAAGATTTCATGATGATTTAGGAAGTGACACTCTAGGTGTTTGACTATTTACCCAATTAAGTTTTGGCCTTTTAAAATGCTTATTTACATGTTACCACTTATGTCACGAATTTCATGGTGGAAAAATGATTCTAAATATATTGTATACTTATTGTCCATTAACTCAATTTACATATTTTCGTAGCTCTTATTGTAGTACAAAATAGTTTAAACTAAAAATCATATTTTACAACTTTATTAAAGAAGTAGTGAAATAGTTAAATTATACAAATGTTCCTTGTGGATTCGATATCCACACTCGTTGCTATACTCCCATAGAATGTGGAAAATTTTAGGTCTTTGAATTGAGATGGTAGATAATAACAACGATTGTGTCCTTACATGACCACGATACGTTTATGGCCCAAGCACAATGGCGCCATTGTAAAGGAACAATGTTTCTTAAAATTTCATTCATTTAATACTTTGTATCTCTATTTTTATACTTGCACATTTAAGATCCAAGAAAATTTTAATATCAGAAGCACGACAAGTGTTTGTTGAAATTCCATAGTGAGCTAATTTAGGTAACAATGTCTTACTCTAATATTTTCATTAGTAGCAATGGTAATGATAGTGGCTCACAATATTGTTTTGATGATTATTTTGAAAAATATTATCATAGTAATTATAAAAATTATTTTGACAATGGTGTTCAAATTTCTTATTATTGAGAATATGCCCCCACCATCTATGACCTTAGGTACTTGCAAATTATTTAAATAAAAAATAAAAATTAGAACATGATTTCAAAAAAAATTGTGAAAATAGTTTTTTAATACATTCATCAAGATAGTGTTTGTAATAATTATAACATTGGTTCTCAATTTTTTTATCATGAAGAATTTGTCCCACCACCTATGACCTTGGGTGAGTACTTGAAAATTTAGAAAAACAAATTTTTGAAAAACATTATTGTGAGGAAAATCATTCTTGGAAAAAAAATAATTAGATCCCTTAGAAACCGATAATATTTTTTATTTGAAACTTTGAACGGTGAATAAGATTTTGAGCCATATGAAGCTTCCAAGGAATTTCAAAGGATGAATTCTATTGGGAAAACATTATTATAATGATATAATTATAAAAGGAGATAAAAAAAAATTCAACATGAAATTTCTTAACAATCAATAAATGGTCGAAAATAATGCAGAAATGGAAGTAGAAGCCATATTAATGAAATGAATTGTAATTTGGAAAACAAAGATGATGTGGACTTTAAAAATCAGTCCATGCTTTATGATGATAAACCTATTGATGTTGAATTTATTTCCTCTACCATTACCAAAATATTACAGATACTGCAAGAATAGGAGGAAAGTTATGATGAGTTTCACCCAATTATTATAAAATAATAATTTTAAAGATGATTTCAATGATTTTTTTTCACTTACACATGCCACACCTCCCATTCCATTTTAAAAATCTTTGGTGGAGAATTTGGACTTTCTTGGGACCTAATTGTACTTGTCCCTTATTATATCAGCACGGCGGAGCAGAGGAATAGATTAACTTTTGATGTATCATTTGACTGAAACTTGGCTTTGTGAGGGGGGGAAATCTAATCTTCTTTATGGTCTTATGTATTCAAATTCTATTAGGTGGACTCGTAGGGAGTCTTGGTATTGAGGAGATTACTGTAAAACATACAAATGCAAGGAACAAACATTGGATCATCCTATACAATAATTTAAGGAGAGAGAGAACTCACTCGTGTTGTCCAAACCACCCATCACCTACCTAAATTTAAAAAAAAATAGTGATGGTTTATCTTCTACACCCAAACCATGTCTCTCATTGCAAAAATGTAACTCTTATTTTACGAGGAGGATAATATCTAGTGGAGTACCCCATTAATTCTGAAAATAATCTAACACTCTAAAATGTTAAGATAATAAAATTCTATTTTAATTCTTTGGTAACCTTTTAAACTTCTTAGGTTGTGAATACACACATACAAAAAGTTTAGCTCTAGTTAGTGTGACGTTAAAAGTAAAATGGATTTAAAAATAGAAACAAAATGAGATGAGGATAAGAGGTTTAGCACACAATAATTTGATAATGAAAAAACCAGCGTACTAAAAAATTCTAAGTCTTTTAGTACCAAGACAAAACACACCCAAAGTCCACAATAAATATAGTTTGAGTATAAATTGTAGATTTTAATGTGTAAATGAATACGTACACATAGTACACCAAGGCTAATACTAAACAACCCTACAACTACTGAAATTATACCAAACCAGACAAATAGTGAACGTAGAAGAACACAAATAAAGCTTCACACTCAAGACAAAGGTGTCAGTGAAGATGTAAAAAATAAATTTTAATAAGTTTTGGTGTTCATGGAAGGATAAAATTTTCAAAACCTAAAGACTAGATAAAACAAGTCTTTGCTTTAGGATTTTAGGTTTCAACCGTGTAAAAATCTAAAAGTCGGTTTTGTGTAACAAAAGTTTTAGAATGAGAGTTTTTACAACTACAACATGATTTATACAAATTTGTGAAATACAAACCAAATCTTATTTTTAAAGTCTATAGCAGTTTTAAATACAGATTTCATTTATAAAAGAATATCTACTTAACACTCAAGAGATACATATGTATTATAATATGTTTAGTAAGATCTGGCCGAGAAAGGAAGATTTCAAGTTAGGGATTTCAAAACTATGTTTTGTAAAATAAAATGTTAACACAGTTTGTAACAAATAAAACCAAAATCACTTGCCAAAAGAGGATATATCTATATATATGTTATTGCACGTAATAAGGATGAGTTTTAGAAATTATACCCAGGCGAATATCAAAAAGACAAACAGGAGAAAAAAAAGACTCCAACAACCTTGAATGATCTAAAACAGAAAGCCATATAAAGACTTTCAAAAGCCAAATCAAAAATCTTTAAAATATTTCAAATGATAAAAAACCTAGAGAGTTTAAACACTTTCAAACTAAAAAAAATCCTCAAAGTTAAAAACCTCTCAAACTCTAATCCTCAAACAAACCTAAACACAAAAACTCACAAATGTAATTTGAAGAACACTCGGGTGTTTAAAAATTTTGGGTTAAGGAAAATCTCTCAACAGATACGAAATAATCAAGTTTTTAGAGAGCGAGAGCTCTGAAAAAATTTAGGTAGAGTATTTTTTAACTTTGAATTTTTTTTTACATTTAAAATATCATACCAAGCCCTCTATTTATAGAGGTTGTGGAATGCCCCACGCATACCATGATTCCTCGACAAGTAAGGGCATAATGGTAAAGAGACAAAGGATTCAAAGGGTAGGACTGGCATCACATAAAAGGAGTTTGATTAGGGCATAAGAGTCTTTAACCAGACCATTGTGGAGGGCACATGCATAAAAGTCCTTTCTACAGCCACTGTGATAGACTGCCCTACTCTCACACGTGATCAAATCGCGTGGGCCACAGCTCGCAACCTCATTGGACCCAACCATGTCACCCGGATCGTTAACCAAATGACCCTTAATGAACCAAAAGGATGTCGTTTAACTCAGGGTTGATTTTAATTAATAAACAATTATAAATGTTTAAATTGTTTGTTTTTAAATGTTTAATTCAACGACTAAATTCCACAAAAATCATAAAAAAAATATATGAAAATTAATTTAAAATTTCTGAGAAATTATACAATCACAAAATGTTGCACAAAAAATATTTAGGTATAAAATAAATATATAGTGTATTAATATAAAAATAAAGGATATATTCATCAAAAATAAATTTAAGGTTTTAAAATTAGAAAATTGAGTTTAAAAAATCTTTTTAGGAGTGTGTCTAGTACAAGAAATGGTCGAAGTGTATTTGGGACTGTTATTACGAAATTGAGCCAAAACAATTTTTTGTGAAATTTAGAGAGGGTATATTAAAATTCCTCAATATCAACATGTTGTATGGGTGGGCACTCAACTTTTTTTACTTGTAGTATGTGGTAATTTAGTGAAAAAATATTAATTGTACATTTATTTTTCATTTTCTTATCGAGTGTGATTAGTTAAATTTTCGTATTTTCTTTTTTTAGGCCTTGTTCTAACGTGTCTTATATGATTAATGGCTTGTGTTATTCCTAGATTTTTTAATGTTGGGTAAACATTTATTTTTTCCTTTTATTAGAATGTGCTCTTAATTCATTGAGTACAATACATAATTTAAGTTAAGGGTGTGGGAAACGCTTCCCGTTTCTTTTATGTTTAATTGATTAGAATCATATTATTTTCAAGCATGTTTAATTGAAAATAATTAAAAAAATTGCAAATTTCCTTTTTTTTACCCCTTTTTTGTCATTTTACCCTTTTGTTTGTGATGATATTTTATAGTTACACCACCCCCATTGTGCGAACGGTGATTCAAGTTGATAGAATTTCGTTGAATATTAGTCTTAAGTTGTCATACTATTTTGTTATTGAAAATCATGCATAATTTTTTATGTTCCATTTAAAGAAAATATAATTTAATAAGCATATAAACATAGTGAAAAATATTTACTTTGTGATATTTTAAAACTATTATTACTTTTTAGTGTGCATGCACTAACTCTTTTCTTTTTTAAAAACGCATTCATAGTATTGGTGATCTCATTATTCTTGTTTTGATCGTTCATTTAATGATATCAATGTGAAATTACAATTGTGGCGAGCGAATATCTATGTGAACCTTTGAAAATGATCAAAGGAACTCTTTGATATAACCTATATTAACTCCCATGAAAACACTTACAAGTTTTCTCTGCATATTAGACACCCACTAGGAACTTAAAAAATTATCTGAAAAATAGATTAAGAATAAATTTCCTTTATAGCCAACAAATTATACATATAGTTTTTATTGATTCCTAAAAGTTCCTTTTATGTTTATTGATCCCTTAGAGTACTTATGTTGCTTCAGTCAAGCCCTTACTTCCACTCTTTCATTAACTTTAATGGACTTAGGGGTAAAAATGGTGTGTTGTGCCAGTATTAATAGAGATAATCATTCTAATTATTTGAGTGCATAACACCCAAGTAAAGTTATCCCGGTGTTCCCCATTAGGTTATATATCTTATGTAGAATACATCATTTGAATCAAGAGAAAGATTTGTACCTAGAAGCTTGCAATCGGATTTTTCAGAAAAAATATATTTCTTCATTTTCTGTTATTCAAGTTATTTATTCTACAAAACCTTTCAAAAATATTTCTTCTCTAATCAAGTGTGAACAAATTGTTTTACAAAACTAATTTCACTTCACTATGGTTTTATCTCTTTCGAGTTTGAAAAAAAAATAAGCGTTTGAGTGCCATACACTTTCACCCACACTTTTCAACCTTTATAGAATCCTCATACATCCTATTATAGACATTTGTGTTAAATCTCAGTTCCATTTTGAGTGCATTAAGTGTATTCAACAATAAAGAAGATTTGAGCTTTGGTTAGGTTTGAAGACTTAATTACAAACTAAAACCAAGCACGGTTATGAAGCGTTCTCCATCTGTTGTTAGCTTCTCAAATAAAAAATGAGGTGTAAAAGATTATAAGACAACGTTATGCAAAAGTGAGTGTGAGATGTAGTTCTTCTTTACAAGTCACTGCCTTAGTACATGTGTCGTTCAAACTGGCTCGAGATTTTTACAATTAGTGGGTTTTTTCCTTGTATATTTGGTTTTTAGTGATTGTTTTACTTTTCCATATCTTTAGAATCACGTCTCGTAATTAAGAAGATATAAATGATTTGTTCTAACTTTGGGTAAAAATTTATCACGCAAACTTTAAGATATATTCTATTTACCCTTTGAATTTAAGAAAAATTATATTTTAACTTATTAATTAATTGTATTTGGATAACTATGATTGCGAGCACACTCTCTCAATTATGATTAAGTATTTCTAGAAAATTATATTTTGCGTTAATTTTGTGCCCGTAATAATTAAATAATCCTTAAAATGGTATTTTGAGCAAATAAAGAGTAAAAAGTGGTGAAAAAAATATTTAATTATTAATTAAATAAAAATAATATTTCAAGTTATATCGGTTTGGGTCCTAGGGGTGGGTAACCCCTTAGAGTGAGTTTTGGGAGTGTTTGGATGATATTTTGAGCTTATTTAGATGTCTTAAGTTAGGCACGTGGGAGACCTTCGGTATTAAGCATTTTAAAATAGTCTCAACCCTAATTAAGCACTCATTTTACACATAACACAAAACCTAGGCACCAAAGGAACTTTGGATAGATAAAAAATGGGATTTGTATGAGACACGTGGTAGTCTTGAATTCAATGCAATAAAGTGTTGTACTTTAGCTATTATGATGATTATATGATTAGAATTTGTTTCAACCTATTATAAATTTGATTGGGATTGATTTATTATGATTTTTCATGTGTTTAAAAGAGACTTTTATGATTAAAAACCTATATTTTTATTAAAGTTGAAATTAAGATGAACCCTTACTAAACACTTGCTAAAATTTATGTTTTAACATTTGTATTGATGGATTTGATCTATTTAATGGTGTTATAACATTAGAAATATGTTTTGGATACCTTGGATATGTTATTTAGGTTATTTTGTGGTTGATTATATGTTAGAAGAATCTTTGATTATCTTTTGTTACAAAGAAGATCGATAAAATAATAGTCATGACTCTGATTTGTATTATGACATTATTTTGGATTTTCTAGATAAGGATGATCGATCTCTCATTTGAAGGAGGGTATCCTTAGTTCAAACAAGGGATCTGAGAATTTTTGGTTTAGGTCATGTTCTAAAGGATTTTCAGTAGCTAATTAGGTCTTTGATCTGATCCTTTATATGGAGATTATGGTTTTAGGATTGAGATTAAGATTTGATCCAAGAAACACAACTAACACGTGTGCTAGTCCCAATATCTTAAGGAGTACGATGCAACAAAGGGGATCAAAGATCGGTAACGCGGAATCTAAATGGACTCACAACCTACGAGACCTAAGACCATGCTCTGATACCATCTGTAACATCCCACGTAATCTAGAAAGCCAGCCGCCGTGGCCAAACTATGTCGGGCGTCACTAAATAAGTAATCATTCTTTTCATGTGACAGTTATGAGACATATAAAAATTCATTTCACAAGATAATAATTAAATTGACCCAATAAATAATAACCATTCATGCAATATTAAAATCCTTCACCATGCTAATCTCCAAAATAATCCAATCTCTAAATAAATATAAATCCGAACAAAATAATCCAACTGTAAATATCTTAATAAAACCGTAAACAACAGTGAAACCAATTGGCCTACCAAATCCATAAATAAAGTCTCATAATAAGTGCGATGGAAAGGAAAATAAATCAACTACTAAGCATCTAAAATAAACTCCACCTGCACCTCCAAAATATCTCCAATTACTCCTATGCAGATACTCCAGCGCTAAACCTAAAATGTTAGTCAACACAATGGGCCAGAGCCCACCGCATGAATACTAGCTACTCTCCTCAATTAGGGTCCGTAAACCCAGACAACAGCAATATACATGATAAATACCATAATAGAATATTTTAATTTAAACGAAATAATTAATTAGCATGCGAATAAACGTAAATTACCACTATCTACCATACAACTAATGCGCCCACATATTCAAATAACATTATTGTTTACAATTTTATTCTTATCCTTACTCATTTTAATTAATTAATTAAATCATGCTACACTAATATGGTCAGTTGACGCCTTATCGGCCCTACACGCACTCTTAGCACGTTTAAAGTTCTACACATCACATTCATTCCCCTCACTATAGACAGTCAATCCGTATTCTATCAGCTCTGCACATACTTGTGAGGTTTCACGCATGACACGTCATTATAGCCCATCAGCCCATTTAACTATCATCCCACACATACTCGTGACGCTACACACACCCGTGTCACTATAGCCAGTTAGGCCATATAACTGTCAGCCCTGCATATACTCGCGTCGCAAATTTGTTTTTAATACCCGTTCACTATCTTAGGTATTAATCCTTAACTTCTTATTTTCTCATCATCTCATTCTCTCATTATTTTATTTTATCCCTACCCTATTATAAAGCGTAATACCTCAAGTGTACCCCTAGTCCTATACCTAGAGATCTCAAAAACACAAATACGTCATATCCTATTTTGTAGGATGAATTTCTATCAATTATTTCTTTCTAGTCTCGCATATAGACTATCCAAATTAACGGAACAAGATTAAAGTCAGCCCCACCTCGGAATATCCCATTCATAAATATCTACACTAACTAGTCCCATACATAAAAAAGCATTAACCGCAACTAAGGCGTACCAACTAGTCTCATACCTAGCAAGTATTCTTAAAATTAAGGTGAGAGCACACTACCCAAAATCTCGTCGTCCCCGCAATGTCGAATATTATTGAAACAATAAGTCGTACAAACCAATTTATCAACAACGCACAATTTCTCATATAATCACAATTAACCTCAATTTAATTTATTGGGTACATCGCCATAATTAACATAATAATTTTGTTTAAGAAATATAATTTTACATCTTACGAATTTATGAAGCACATAACAATAATTCATTTTAATCATTCCTACATAATTTTATGTGGTTTTACAAATCTAGTTTTCATTCAAATCAATTTACTACGATTTATACATGCAAACCTATACCCATATTATTCAAAAACCGAACCTCTACTATAAGCACACAAGGGTTATAAGTATCAATTCAGATTAGAATTTTTAAGAAAAACAGTGCCAAATTAGTTTTCGCTTTCACTAATTAAGGTTGCTAATTCATTTTAAGAAAACATGTAAATTAATGTTTAGGGGACATCTAAAACGTATAATACTAAAGAGATAGAATAGCAGTATTCATGCCTTAGAAAAATCATGAGATAATTCTAAATAGATGGTTGTGTTCCTCTCGAGAAGACGACAAAAATATCTTCTTTGACGATCTTGAGAAAAATCGGTTGGAACCTTCAAAACTTGGGGTGAATCTTATTTTTAATGGGGCTAGGGTTTTGTAGATTGAAGAAGATGAAAATAGAGGAGGCTAATGATTTTTGATAAGGCTAAAATGCCTTTTAAAAGTCCTAAACCCGTCACTTTATGTTTATATACCAAAAGAATTTGAGTCCTAATCAAAGACAATCACTCAAAAAAAATTATTGACGATCGGACCGTTGGAATTGGATGAAATTTTAGTATGTTGTAGCTGAAGGCGAGATGAAGCAACACAAAAAAATTCAACTCGATGTCAAATATTGTTATTTTTTTTGCTCCTTAGGTCGGATTCTCTCCCGAATTTTATATAAAATGTTATAATTTCCAAATTTTAATCCCAATTTAAATTCCACTTAAAACCTTATTTTTATATATAAATACCAACCATTTTACATACCAAAGTTAAATAGATTCCAAAATTTATTTTTTAAATTTTTTTTAATTTACTAATGATTTTTACTGTTCAAAATTCACGGGGTATTACATTACCTTGCTAATTACACCATGGAAGAAGGTGACGTTTGGATCTCTGAATTCCCGGATGAAGATATCATTTGCACCTCTCAGGTTGACCTCCGGTGGAAAATGTTCTTTGATGGATCTGCCAACAAGAAAGGGTACGACATTAGGATACTCCTGACCGCCCCTGATGACTCTCACACTCCTATTGCCATCAAATTAGATTTTCCCTGCACCAACAATATGACTGAATACGAGGCATGCACCATAGGCTTCAAGGTTGCTCTCAAGAAAGGAATCTAATGCTTGAATGTCAACGGGGATTCAACCATCATCATCAGCCTGGTCCTTAGAAGATGGAAAGTCAAGGATGAGAAGCTCTTACTCTTCAATGCCACCCAAAACTTCCAATGGGCATGAGTTCATCCTGGTTGCCATTGATTACTTCACTAAATGAGCAGAAGTCGGGTCATACATAGTGTTGAATGCCAAAAAGGTAGCTAAGTTCATCATGAATAACATCATTTGTCGATATGGGGTCCCACGCGAGAGGTTATATTTCGAGGCAGAAGTCACATAATTGATCAACGAGTATAAAATTCAGAGGCATAAATCTTCTCCCTACCGACCACAAACCAACGGTGCAGTTGAAGCCACTAATAAGAACCTCAAGCAATCAACATCAAGATGAACAGGAGTTGCCGAGATTTGGCCGATCGGATCCCTTACGCCCTCTGGGGATACCGCACTCCGATTAGAGCATTTACTGGGGCTACCCCTTACTTTCTGGTATACAGTGTGGAAGTAGTCTTACCCATTGAACTAGAAATACTTTCACTACGCTATAACACCTCGCGCTATGGAGATAGATTTTAGCGAGGATTGTTTGGGAAAGATTTATATTATTTATTTTGTTGTATAGAGCATTTTTATTCGAGTTAGATAGTTATAATTTTAATTCGAGAGACTTGTTGTATTTGAAGAATTGAGATTAGTGGATTTATATTATTATGGGTTTATTTAGATGCTCTATACCTTGTCACTTATGGATTTGGATTTATTTTATCGCATTAGCGCTCCGTTCGCTCTCCCCGGGCGGGCGGGGTGTTACATACGCGTGATGCTTGAAAGCAAGGTCAACGAAGAAGATTGACATCAGATCCGTTTCGAGGAGTTGTCACTCTTAGACAAAAGAAGGATAAAAGCTTCAATCATATACAGGGGTACCATCTTCGGATAGCACGATCATTCAATAAGAGAGTTAAGGGTCGTGGTGTCCAAGAAGGGGATCTAGCCCTAAAAGAAATCATAAAACCCGTCTGGGACACCAGAGGAAAATTTAACCCAATTTGGAGTGGCCCAAAGATCGTGAAGAAAATCCTATCTGATGGCGCTGCTATGCTCACTGACCTTGACAGAGAAGAGATGGCCCATCCAGTCAACCTGAATTGTCTCAAAAAATTCTACCCCTAGTTTGAAATATCGGCGCGCTATGACTCCTCTCATCCTCCTCCAAAAAAAATCTTCATTTCCCTCTACTTAGAACTACGTGAGACATAATCCTCTAAAAACATTTTATTTTAAAAAATGAAACTCATAAAATTTTCAAACCGCTAGAGGTATGTAGGCAGCTCATACACTTTACATGGGCATGATCCCCTTCTTTTTTATAAAATGTTATTATTTTCTTACCTCTGAGAATGACAGTTCATTTTATCATTTACATGAACTAAAGGATTATTTATGCCTTAGCAATTGTTATAGATAATTCAAATGAAAATATTTCAAGAGGCACAACAATATAATTAAAATACTTTTTATTCCATTTTGGGAAAACTCAGCACAATTACAAGAAATATCAGCGTAGGGAGTCAAACGACTACCCCCACCAACCTAACTATCCCAAAATGACCAAATCCATAACCAAACACAAATATAACCAACTTCACAAAACACCTTACCCGCGGCTACTAAAGGACCCATCTCCATCATCATCTACATCTTGAGGACCCCAAACTTCCCCTGCCTAGATAGTATATCGAAGGCCCTCCATGGAATGCTAGGCCCAGACCAGCCTAGGAAATACCACTACGTTCCTCTCCATAATGTCAAACATGGTAAACCATCATTGATCGATCTAATCGATTAAGATCTTAACCACTACCTTCTTCCACAGCCATTTCATATAATCTCCAGATATATGCTAAACCCTACCGACAGATTGGAAAGGACGGATTGAAGGCCGACGATTATACAACAGAGAGCCCAATCGCATGCGCATGCTTTCCGTTAAATCCTCTACAGGATAGAAGTCCAGAGTATGAGGAGGTACAATCTATTCCCATCCGACTTGACGCAGGAGTCACCAGGGAAAATAAAAGGAGGTTTGTCGAAAACTAATTAACTTAACATATAGGTATTCCCCCAGTTCAAGAATGGGTTGCAACTCCCCCCACCAGGGCACCGACCAGCGCAGACATTGAGCTTCGTGCTCCACAAACCAGTTTACCCAGTTCTCAATGTTCGGTCTAAAGTTGATTCGACATATCTTCCAAAGGATATTCAGGGGGACCACCACCTCATCCTCCATAATCTTCTGAACTAGTCTCTCTCCCAGATTACAGGAGTAGCCAAACTCGTGCGCCAACAGCCGACACATCTGCTCATTCCCTCCCGTTACACTCATGTGTTGGATGGTCGTCCCCAAGGGATAAAAGATCACCTACATTTTGCCGTAATAAAGTTAATAGTTTCACAAAGGAAATGCCGAATAAAATGCCTCAAGAGAAAAGAAGGGATAACTTGGTCGCTCGTCAGAACATTCAAAACCTGACGCATCGCAGCCAAGGATAAAGACCGCTTCGACTGTCGATTGGACTTCTGCCACCGATACATCCGGTAGAATCTCCCCACCAACTCATCACTCAAACCAATTAAATGGGCATTGATCCCAATCACCTCATAGAACCATTTCTACAAAAGCATAAGATTTAACAATCAGGAAAATAAAAAAGGACCTAAAAAAATGCAAAATGCGAAAAGAAAATACCTCCAGAAGATACATGGCTCCAGTAAAAATCTGTCGGCAACACTGACTGAGAGCATCCAAAGATGAATAAAGGGTCGCCAAAGTCAGGCTCCCCCAATAAAAGAGGGGGATATTCCAAAATACCCTCAAGTATGGTAAAGACCATAAGTGGACAACGTCGCCGCTAGTCGCCACCAGAAATCCTCTCAACAACAAAAGAATAAATAAATTATCCATTTGACGAACCTATAGCCCGTTGGTCTCGTCAATCTGTCGACTCAGTAAAACTTCTAAAATAAGAGATATATGGATCGATTCCCTCAAGACTATCCATCCAACATCGCCCAGCGCCGCCTCCACCACCGTCGGTGTCACCCTCAGATATTGGTCCACCTCTATATGTGTCCCCTCGCAGTCTATCCCCTGCAGCTGCTATACATCAGTGGGGGTCACTGTCATATACCCAAAACCCAAATATATGGTGTGGGTAGTATCCCCCCATCTCTCCCCCAGAGCATATAGAACAACCATCGAATGGGACGTCTCATCCAATGCAGACATCAAGCAATCGAAATTCGCGAAAGAAGTCATCCAACGCACCACCGCAGGAAGGTGCTCCCACACATATCTAAATCCCATCATCCCCTGGGAGAGTAGACTCTTTGTATCAATTCCAATCTGTCAAACTAAAAGAGAAACCTTTTACCAAAATTTAAAGAAACAAGAATTTACAAAAAAGGCGAAAAGGAATGCCAAAAGTCACGCGGCACTTACATAACCCTCAGGGTTCCTCACCCTAGACGATTGATGATGCAAAGGCTCATGCAAAATAATCTGCTCATTAGCAACAGGCTCAAACAAATCAAACGTGTTCTCGTTGCCCAATGCTAAGGGCCCCCTGGCCCGCCACTCCAAGTTCACTCAAGCTGGAAGCTGTGAAAAATGAAGAGAATTCGACCCTTTTTTATAAAAGGTTAAGGGATGTGCCGATCGGCAGTCTCCTGACACCCACCAATCGACATTGTCCCTTCCCCTTCCCAAGGTAGCACAGAAGATCATGCCATAGCTTCTAGGCAACCCCTAAAACATGTCTATCGGCACCCCTTGAAATTTCGTTCAAAAAATCCTAGAAAATGTTAGAAATTCCCAAAAAATTACCGCAAAATTCCTAAAATTTCCAAATAAGTATTAGGACATTTCTTCACTAAGAGAACCATTTTTCAAGCTCCCAAGTCCCCAACAGGATTAATATCATGTTTTATCCTCAGCTTAAGACCCTAAAAATCAATGCGTCCATTACCACTCCCCAACGAAATCTCGAAGACTTCATCCTCAACAGAAATCAAATGCTTCCTCAACATAGCTACCCATTTTCCAGCAGGAATTCTCGAATAGAAACTTTACCCCGAAAAAATTCCAAACTCCTTAAGCAGAGTTTGAAAATCGGGCATCTCTCCTTAGCAACGCATTCCCCCACAGAATCCCAAAACCTCAAATAATCAACTGTTTCCCCAAGTGGAATTTCCAGATTAATAATTCCAGCTTCCCTACAAAGTTCTCTTCCCCAAAGGACATAATCCCCAGACAGATGTCTCCTCCCTAGTGGAGTCATAAATAAAAAATTCCTCGGGAGAGCTATTCTCAATGCTCCCATTTTAAAGTCCTCGGAATTGACCTCGACTCTCAAAATTGGTCGCTCCAACTTAAGATTCTCAGAATTGACCTCGACCCTCAGAATTGGATGCTCCTACTTAAGGTAATCAAAATTGACCTCGACCCTCAAAATTGGTCGCTCCCATCTTAAGGTCCTCAGAATTGACCTCGACCCTCAGAATTGGTCGCTCATACTTAAGGTCACCAGAATTGACCTCGACCCTCAAAATCTGTCGCTCCTACTTAAGGTCCTCATAATTGACCTCGACTCTCATAATTGGTCGCTCCAACTTAAGGTACTCAGAATTGATCTCGACCCTCAGAATTAGTCGCTCCCCCTTAAGGTCCTCGGATTTGACCTCGACCCTCAGAATTGGTCACTCCTACTTAAGGTCCTCAAAATTGACCTCGACCCCCAGAATTGGTCACTCCCCCTTAAGGTCCACAGAATTGACCTCGAGCCTTAGAATTGGTCGTTCCCCACTTAAGGTCTTCAGAATTAACCTCGGCCCTCAGAATTGGTCGCTCCCACCTTAGGTCCTCAGAATTGACCTTGGCCCTTAGAATTGGTCTTTCTCTACTTCGAGCCCTCATAATTGACCTTGATCCTTAGAATTGGTCGCTCCCCACTTAAGGTCCTCATAATTGACCTCGACCCTCAAAATTGGTCGCTCCCATATTTAGTTCCTCGGAATGGATCTCTACCCTCAGAACCGGTTATATCCATCATTACCTTAGGTTCTTGGAATTGACCTTTACCCTTTGAATCAGTTATCCTTGTCCCTTTAGGTCCGCAGAATCAACCTCCTTCCCAAAACATCATGAGGTGTTTATTCGACGAATTTCACTTATTCCAAGCTCACCCATCAAGGGGCTTTATAGACACCACGTTACAGGATCCCCTTAAGTCTCTCCTTAGGTCTCTAGCATCTCCCTAATCACTACAAACCCTAGGTCATACTCTGAGTACCCATCTAGAGGACATCGAGCGCAATGGGCCCCGTTCAACTCCAATCAACTTTATCGTCAGAGAAAAAGCTTAACAAATCTTTGAAGTTCTCTGAAACCCATTTCCAACAGTCTACCCCGTGTGCGAAACGGCATAACGGTTCGGACGAACGATTCGTTTTCCCCAAAAAATTGGTTCGGAGGCCACCAGACGCTCCCGGGCTCCGTTTAACCAAAATTAACTCTCTATCTTGGACGAGACTAAATGAATATTTGAATATAACTTAATACCCTTTCCAACGGTCTACCCCGTGCACGAATCAGCCTTACGGTATGGACGAACGACTCATTTTACTCTGAAAGGTCACCTGACAATTTCGAGCCTCGTTATCGGTACCAAGTAAAGCTCTTTGGAACGTCGAAGTGCCTCGTATAACCTTTCCAACGGTCCACCCTATGCATGATTCTGACTTATGATTTGGATAAACGATCCATTACCGTCCAACGATCTCATGTCCAAAGGACCGACGGACGCTTTCGAGCCCCGTTTGACCTAAAGTCAACTCCCGAACCGGGGAGAGGCCCATGTACTCTTAAGATATCGAAATTTTCTTTCTAACAGTATACCTCGTGCGTGATTTTAACTTACAGATTTCATTTTATAACCGTTTTTCCAGAAAACCTACACGATACTACCGATCGATAGGTCAATTTTCCTACCAATCGGTAGTGTGTCTAGGGCCACCTGTCGATTGGCATGGCTTGGGATATGAAAATCGGCACTCCCCCTACCCGATATAAGGAGGGAATGATCTCACTTCCAGGACACACCTCAAATCCATCAAAATCAGTGATCTCAACAACATTCCTCTGTAATCAGCAAAGTTTCCTTGTGTGAAATTCCTTTCCACCTTTCATTTCCATCATTTTCATACCCAATTTAGCACAAATATCCTTCTCTATCATCCAACATTCATCTAAACTTGCAAGGAAGTTCATCAAGGATTAAGATCAAGCCTCAAGTCTCCAAATAAGGTCCAAATACTCTTCTCTCTCTCTAAATTTTTATATTTTCGCATTAGTTATATAAATTCTCAATTTAGCTTTTACTTTAGACCATACACATTAACATCTCATCCTTTATTAGTTATATTGCACATACTTTATTTTCTATAAAAAAATAAAAATAAAAAAATAAAAAGAGGGTTACACCTATAAATTCCAATGGGATTATTCACCACATTTTCTCAAAACTAAAATATCTTTTCTATACACACACATAATAAATTCCCATTTGAATATATGGGATAATCCCCACCCTTGTTCCGCATGCGAACTACGTGGACTTCGATGCCTTTATAGGCTACTTAGGCGTTTCGGGCTTAAATTCGAGACTCGAGTCCAATTTTCCAATTTTTGTATTTTCATCTTTTTTTCTATTTTATCCATACATTAATCATATATATCCTATTTGTGACTCATACTTGCGTTTCATCTGACAAATATTATCGTTCCATCATAATAATTAATAACTAGATAAGCGCATACATCATATTTTCTAATTATTATTTTGGGAACATTCCTTTAGATGACCTCAATATATCTTTCCCATGATATGAGTCGATCGATTCCGATCTTCATTTATATATACACACGAACACACTTCACGGAAAAATTAAGGAAAATAATAACATAAGCCTATGAGAGACTGAAAGGGCGGGATGGATGCCTAACACCTTTCCATTCCATAACTTCTCCCCCGAACCTTTGAACTATTAATTTTATAAACATCAGTTTGTCTTTGATGCCGCACTCTCGAGGCGGCGATATGTTATTTCGCCTGTTTTGTGCAAAATAGGTTGGCGACTCCATCTCATTACATCACCCCACATTGACGATGACCGAAGCGTTCCTATAAAGGGTTCGAGACCTTCTCTCCCTCTCCAAGCGCACGCGCGCGAACAGCGACCCCCGAGACGGAGGAAAAACTAAAGGGATGGCCACAGTTACATTTACATGCGTATGAAAGTAAGATAATCATGATTGGAATTCATGAGTAAATGGTAAATTGTTGAAGAACTAACTTAATAGTTAAGATGCAATTTAATCGCTTCAATTGATTATGGCCCTTGAATTAACGTAGGCCTTTGAAAAAACACATGCGATTCCTCAAAATTTTGAACTCACAAAGTTAACACACGGTTCTTCAATCTAGATAGTAAATCAAGCTATAAAAGAAATGATCCATTTTGTACAATTCAAATTATAATTTAAATATCATGTTGATAACATGTTGCAAACAATGGAATAAAGAGAATTTAGAGAGATTCAAAACTATTCACATCTTTATATGTATATATTCAAACGAAGGCATTCTTATTCATATTACATTGTGAGAATACAAAAAAAATTGTGGAACGAAAAATATGTGTGAACATTTACGATAATTAAATTATATTTTTTTACTTTAATACGTCCGTAATTAACCCATTTTGAGTTTGGTACCTTTTTTAACTGACTTTGACTTTTGTACCTTTTTTGTTAAAAACTGTTAGACTCGCAAGGCACGTGACTTGTTAAAAAGAAAAATAATTAATAAATTAGAAAAAAAAACAATATAAAAAGGAAAAGGAGAAATAGAGAAATAATAATAAAAAAAACAAGCCTCATCGCCCCCCCCCCCCCCCCCACACACACACACATTGTCCCACCTAACCCCCCACCCCCACCCCCACCTACCCACATTGTCCCTCCACCCCCACAATCCATACTAGTGAGAGCCACCACCTCCCCCACACACCTACATTGGTGAGTACTTCAGTCGGAATCCCCAACCTCCGATTACTTTCATCTGCCCCACCCCAACACCCTTCTTACTAAAATGAAATGATTGGGAGAAAACACAATCCCAATTTAGATCTAGATATGTGATGGGTTTTTAATTGAATATGAGTTTTGAGAGTTTTGTTTTTCGAATTTGGGTTTTTGAATTTGTTTTTTTATATTGATTTTTAGTTTTGTGTGTTCAATTAGGGGGTTAGATTGTAACATAAGGAATGTTATGCAATTTAAAATGTTAGATTGTAACATAAGGAACATTATTTTTCATTCCCAGTTGATCAGGCTATACGATGAATATAAGGAACACTAGGCAATTTATATCATTCCCAGTATCAACGACAAATAAAAATATTACTAAATAAAAACCAGCCATGACATAAGAATAATAATGCACGATAGAATAGCTGAATTGAACTGAATAAAATGAACTTCTAATAAAAACTGAATCCACTAATATGAGTTTTCAAAATAAAAAATTCTCCAACTAAAATGTAAATGAAACTCCTTAATACAAATACTTCTGGAATAATAATTAAAATCAAATCAAATCCTACACTACGAATGATGAACTGGATCGCCAATAATCTACAACTCTGACAGCTTCATCCAACTCTAATTACTCAGTTCTTCTGTTCCTATATAACAATAATAATAAAAAAGGAAAAGGCTTTATATATCCTCGGTCAACACCATAAAGTTGCAAGACAAATTGTATTACTTAATAGTATTATTGATGATAAATTTATGCCCCCGTTCCATTACCCGTCGACACTCATACAAGAATAATTCTCACATCTCATCTAACCTGGTACAACTCTAACTAATTGTACCCAGTCCATCCCATAATATACTAAGGCTACTGTAGACACCCCATTCTAATACCCCCTTAACCTCTCCATAGGTCCCTAGCACCTCCCTTCATCACTACAAACCTAAGTCATACCTCGGGTACTGACCTAGAGGCCAACGGGCACCCCAAGGCTCATTTTGACCAAAAGTCAAACTCTTCAGCTCGATCGAGACTGAATGAATCTTCAAAGGTAACCAAAACCCCTTTCGAACGGTCCATCCCATGCGTGATTCTGACTTACGGTACGGACAAATGATCCATTTTCCCCCGAAACTTGATCAGGAGGTCACTGGACGCTCCCAGGCTCCATTTTGTCCAAATTAACCTCTTCATCTCAACCGAGACTGAACGAATATTCGAAGGGCACTGAAACACCTTTCCAACGGTCTGCCCCATGCACGATTCTGACTTACGGTACGGACGAACGATCTATTTTACTCCGAAAGGTCACTGAATGCTTCCAGGCCCCAGTTGACCAAAGTCAAATACTCAAACTGAGTCAAACTCTTCGGAATGTCGAAGTAAATCTCTTAACCTTTCAAACGGTCTGCCCGGTTCGCAATTCTGACTTACCATGCCGACGAACGATCCGTTTGCGTCTGACGATTCCCCATCCAAATGACCGACAAACGCTTTCGAGACACATTTGACCCAAAGTAAACTCCCAGACCCGGGAGCAGTCTAAAATAATTTCGAAGGTCTCTGAATTACCTTTCCATCGATTTTCCCCCTGCGCGATTCGGATCAATGATTTGCGCTCTACGACCGATTTTCTGAAGGAACCTGAAAGAGAATGCCTAACGACAGGTTCCAAACCCTGCCTATCGGCAGTGTGCCTAAACACACCTGACGATTGGCATGACCAGGGCTATGATGATCGACAATGCCCTGGGCCTATAAAAATGAGGGCCTGACCTCATTGCAAAGGGGGAGAAGATCTGAAATCCATCACTCTCAGCAAGTTAAAAAAAAAACTCTCGAAGTCAGCGTAATTTCCACATCCAAACCCCTTTCCAACCTTCACTTTTCATCATTCTTTCCATCAAACTTGGTGAATTAACTACCCTCCATCATCACCCAAGTGCAAGGGCTTCTCTCCAACATCCAAGATCAAGCTCAAGATCTTCAAGAAGGTCCAACTTTCTCAACTTTCTCGTTAAATTCTCCTAAATTTGCATTAAATTGTTTTATTACTTAGCACTTTTATTCTCTCATCTCACATATCCTAATATACTTTTTATTTAGTATTATTGCACATCTTTTATTTTCATATAAATAAAACCCAAAAAAAATAAGAAAAAGAGGGTTTGCTCATAAATTCCAAACGGGAATTCTCACACTTGTCTTACAACTAAAACACTTTTTTACACACACACACACACATATAAGAGAAGTTCGCGATTGGATTTATGGGATAAATCCCACCCCTCATTTTGCATACGAACTACGTGGACTTTGATGCCTCTATAGGCTACGTAGGAATCTCGGGGTAAAACCCGAGACTCGAGTCCTTTTTTCTAATTTTTTTCTATTTTTTTTCTATTTTTTTATATTCTTTAAACTTAACTCTTTTAGACTCTCTATTTACATATTTGTTCTTAGTGTCGTATTATCCCGCATGCATTATCATTCCATTATAACGATCAATGCGAGGATAATCGCGTAAATCCTATTTTCTAATATTACTTTTAGGAACATTCCTACGGATGACTCGCTTTATCTCTTCCATGATACAAGTCTATGGCTCCTATCTCCACTATATATACACATGCACACATATCACGGGGAAATAAAGGAAAATAACAATAACCCATGAGAGACCGTAAGGGCGGAATGGGTGCCTAACACCTTCCTATTTCGTAACTTAGCCTCTGGACCCTTTTTTAGAATCATTTTGGTTTCGTATGAATCAGTATGTCTTTGGATGTTGTCCTTCGGGATGGCTCCCTTTTTCTTTTGTCTGTTTTGAGTAAAATAGACTAGCGACTCTATCTCTCTATATTTTCACCTCATCACCGACGCCGGCCAAAGCGCTCCCGAGAGGGA
The DNA here is from genome assembly GCA_949130495.1 of Sambucus nigra. Taxonomy (NCBI): domain Eukaryota; kingdom Viridiplantae; phylum Streptophyta; class Magnoliopsida; order Dipsacales; family Adoxaceae; genus Sambucus; species Sambucus nigra. Next base: position 595,723,440 of record OX422208.1, read on the forward strand.
TGCTCGTGATCAAGATCCTCTCGAGACGAAGGGGAGACACCCCCATCTTCTTCTCCTCTCCCACCGTGAGGATCGAAGGGTATGGCCACAGCTACTAAACTCTGTAAGTAACACACAAAGTAATAAGCCAAAAGTCCTAGCGTCCAACTGTCTCTTAACTCTCAACCTTTGCTAAGTTTCGTGCCTAGTATGTGTCGCAAATGAAATATAAACAAGGAACCCCCCAACACACTACTACCTAACTTAATTGGTTATTAAGATCCATTAGCATAAGACTCCACATATCACAGTAATAATCATACAATCCCAATACCTAACATGAGGTAAGTCATAAGGATCTCATACTCCAAACTCCTAAACTCCCGACCGAAATAGACTATATGCGTGGGATATCTCGCAAGCAATATCCAAACAAGGAACCCCTTGATACATTTATGTCTATCCAGGCCGTTCATTTGAGACAGTAGTTATCGACTCCCTAAGCGAATATCCCAATCCAATATGTATATACATTTTACGGTACATACACTATGTCGGCCCATATATATAAACCATCTCGGACCAACCCACACAAAAAGAATTAATCCAAATCACAACGTCTATCAATAAATCACTAGACCGTAACAAAGATTATTCACTAACTTGAACCGTCTATCATCCCAACGGATAAATTCCAAATATGTTCATCGAACGACCGAGCGATATCTCAACTCTGGCCCCACATAAACATTCATACAAAAAATGTCACTACTCTAAATAAATTCAATCACAAAGGATATACCAAATCATATATTATTAATCATTTAATACACATTATGATTAACCCATCTTAGGTGTATTTTAACATCTTTCACTAATTAGTTACCCCGTCATTAGTCATGTTTACATTTACCTGTGTATTTCTAAATTATCCTCTTAGCAATAGTTGAATCCCATGTATACCAATACGCGTATACGAAAACTACACCGACAAAGCCATAACCACCAAAAGACACAATATCCAATATATGTTAAACTATTCACAATCTCGAGAGGTAGGTATTTAATATTCATGCATCGTCCTCACAACTATATATAACTATATATATAACTATATATATATATATATGTGTGTGTGTGTGTGTGTGTGTGTGTGTGTGTGTGTGTGTGTGTGTGTGTGTAAACCAAGGCGTAAGGTACAACACCCCAATGCACCACACTGTACTCGAAACTAACCCCTTCTTATAATGTGGTTCCGCCGCGTATCTAAGTCCGCAATGTATAATACATATTTTTGCATATTATAATTTACACAAAGGATATAAAATACATGATTATAGCCATACCCATCCAAATCCTTAACCCAAATTATATTAATAAATAATAGGTTTATATACTCCAAAACCTGAACTAAAATTTACCACTGCAATCCAAAGTCTTTTAACTCTCTCTCTCTCTCTCTCTCTCTCTCCATCTATATATATATATATATATATATATATACATATATTCCAACTTTAATAAAGTAATTGAACAAACCGTTGCCATTAAGATTTCAAGAAAGATCCAAGTTACAAAGTCTATTAAATGGAATTTTCCTAAATCTAATTGCTTCAAGCTTAATCTGGATGGGTCTTCTAAAGGAAATCCTAGAATGAGTGGTTATGGTGGGATATTAAGAGATTATAAAGGTAATCTTGTGTGTTCTTTTACAAATTCACATGGTATCTCTTCTAATATTTTTGTAAAGTTGAAATGTCTATGTTAGGGATCATATTGTACCTTCAATTGAATCTTAGAGATGTCCATATTGAATTTGATTCCTTGTTAGTGGTTAATTTAATCAACAACAACTGGAAACCTCCTGGGAGCTTAAAGATGTATGTTGAAGAAACAAAATCTCTCTTGGAATTGCTAATATTTCCTTTATCTCGTTGTTATAGAGAATCAAATACAGTGTCAGATGCTCTGACTAATACTGGTGTTACTATTTCCTCTCTTCAAGTCTATCGCACAGTTATGGATCTTTCTAAGGTGGTGAAAGGATATTTTAAGCTAGATAAGATGGAATGCCATTACTGAAGATCTTATGTTCAATATCTTTAATGTTTTCAGGCTTTATTATTTGTAATGGGACTATTTATAAAGCCCCATATTTTCTGCTCCATTGCCTTGTAATGGGAGTTCTTATGAACTCTCATATTTATTGCTTTTCTAAGTTAAATTTTTGGACTCAATAGTAAACTTTAAAGTTTATAAACCTTTCGCCTAAGCTTGTAAGTGCCACTATAGAGGATTTTTCTCTGTGATTTCTAATAATATTTCTGGGGGAACTATCCCTCCTCTCAAAAGTATATATATATACCCGACTGACTTGCCCATGAAAATAAGATTAAAACACAAATGAACCAACTTGTTTGTTCTACAGTGGCGGAATCGATTCAGTTTGGGTCATTGGAAGTCCTTTGTCCAAAAAATATCCATGACGGCCTCCCAATTATCCCAACTCAATCTAGGGTTTGAAAAATGACTAAAACCTAATCTTTAATACATTAAAATCACATATTAACGTATATAACAAGTTTCCAACAAGTTCAAAGATGATTATTACTCAGTTAAGGTTTCAACATCGATATCTTGACGTACAAGCAATAATTCATCGTCTTCATGCAAATAAGCCCAATTAACAAGCGATTATCATTAATCTTTTTATTAAACATGTGATTACACATAAATCAATTATTTGAGGCCTAAAATTAGGCCTAATATAGATTTGTTAACTTAAGGATTAATTAGGAGAGTTAAACCTCAATAATCAAACATTTTCCACAAGAGAAACAAACCCTAACAACCTTAAACCTTTGTAAGAGCTTAAGGAGACTTGAGGAGAAGGAGAAAATAGTTAAATGCGTAGGCAAGAAATCTTTTGTTTTATCGTGTATAATCTATAAAAAAAATTATACTTCATGTTATTAGTTTATTCTGGGATTTAGATGCATGTTTAGGATTTGAATATAACATCATAATCATGTTTTATTATTAGGTTAATTAGGATTGGTGTTGATTATTTATGATTTGAAAGACTTGAGCTTTTCAAAGAGACTTTAATTTTAGTGATTTTGTAATATGATTTTGCGATTAAAACTCATGTTTATGATTGAATTTCGCATGTTAATTAAATCTCCATGTTAATTTATGGTTTATATTTGAGATAATTTGTCATTGAGATTCAATGGTATGTTAAAGATTGAAACTTGGTTTGATTTGGAGATTAACATTGCTTAATTTATGTTAAATCCCTTAGAAAGGAATAAGGAGATCTTCATTTATAATTCTGGATTGGAAGCTAAGTTTTAGGGTAGTTTTGGAACTTAAATTGAGCATTAATGGAGATTAGGGTTGTCGCCTTCATATTTTTAGGACGAACTAGGCTAATGCCCTGAACCAAATCGATTCGTCTTGGGGGAGAATCGATTCGGACCCTGTAAAAGGCTGAGGTCCGGCTATGGTGATGATGGTTAGAGGTTTTTGGGTTTATTTGAGTATCTAGATTTTTGTTTACTTGAGAAGAAATTGGTAAAAATTCAGAATGTTAGATTTACTAGTTAATAAACCAAGACAGTAATATGTAAACTTTAATCAAGGTTAGAGATTGATTAAGACTTTAACTAAGTAGCACAATCCGACAATAGGGGATTGGGATGATTGGGTACGCTCAAAAGTTATGCGATATTCTATATATATATATATATAGAGAGAGAGAGAGAGTACTTGTTTATGTGAACATATATTTGCTTGTGGTGAATTTATCAGTTAGAGTTACTTTAATGGATGTGATCGTATATCATACACCTAGATGTTGATGAAGGATCTTTTAGAGGCCTCATATTTTGTTCATACATTCAGTTGGTCTATGCTTCGTGATGAGAGAGGCATATGATCCGATCCATCAGTCGAGTTTTGGTATGGGACTATCGGGTGGTGTGATTGCGTATTGATTCCCCATTCTCACATGTGCATATTTTTATGTTTAAGTCCCTTAGGCGAGGGGTTGTCACAGACTTACCGATATAAGCAAGAGAAAGTCCGCGAAGGTAGTTTCTTTTATCTGATTATATTGTGAATTTATCTATAAAAGGGATATTTGGGTCCAAAGATTGGTCAATTAATTAAATGAACCCCATGTCATAACTATGTGTTGTTATTATGAAATTGTGTTACTACTTCGTGGACGACATTGTGGGAGGGTTGGTATTTAGGTTGTATTCTCACATGTGTATTTAGTTACATCCCTATTGCATTCAATTATCTTATTGCTAATTTATTAGTCTCGAGATAGAGATTTGTAGTATAGTTTATGCCTTGGGTTGGGACATGCTAGTAATATTTCACTTATGTGAGAGGTGATGTATATATTATATGTGAGTGTCAATGGGATGACAGGTTAATTATAAATTAGCCACATGATGATTATTGTTGATACTGAAGATATTTCTTGAAACTTTATGGTGCTGACCCAAATTTTATAAAATTATTTTAGACAGGATCCGCAGGACTGAGGAGATTCAGACTTACAACTCCATTTTCTTTCCAGCTTCCATTCAGTTGTTTTGTAGCATGCGTTGCTATTTATTTTAGTATTTCAATTTAATCTTTTATTTTAGATATTGTATGAACCTTGATTCCTTGTATTGTATTTCAGTTTATTAATTTACAACTTAAATGAAATCAAATTCTACACTAAGAATAATGAACAGGGTCTCCAATAATCTACAACTCTGACTGCTCGGTCTAACTCTAACTGCATAGTTATGCTTCTCCTATATACCAATAATAATACCTAGTGGAAAAGGTGTGACACCCCACCAATTCTAATCCTGGGTGATCGGTCAATTATTAAATTAAACATGAATCATCAATGGTTTCTGAAAAACTGTTACTAAAGCCGTTTAATACAAGATTAAACTATTTAAGTAACTCCGAACAGTTTTTTGAAGAAACTATTTTCTATAAATCAAATCAGTTTAATCACAAGATGTGTTTAAAATTATGCACGAGATTTGTTCAAGATTTGTTAACAAGTTTTGAAAAACAAAACTTAAATAGTTTTAAATCAGCACACTAAACAGAAAGGGATGAGGAGACGTAGAAAGATTAATGACAATAGATTTTTAACGTGGTAAAATATCAACCAATTGAGGAAACATCCATGACTCCCTCTACGGAGTAAAAAGAAAAATCCAATAAAATAAATATAACAGTTACAAACTATATAATACACATGCACACAAATCAGACCTATACAAGTTTAGGAATGTAACCACTGGTGTCCTTATAACTTTTCTGCAGTTCTGATTGTTGATGTTGTTCTCCCAGTTTGCTAACTTCACTTTGTTCCAGTCATTACGTCGACTCTTGTATCAAGATCTTATTACCAACACTTTCAGTATTGTAGTGTGTAAGTTTTTGTGATGGTGATCTAACACATGCATGCACACACTCACGCTTATTTTTACAAACAGTCCTAGCAAATTACAAATCAGATCTATATACGGGGATTTTCAGTTTCTCTCTTCTTAGGAAACTTTGAACCTTATTTGACCTTTAATATTAACCCAGAATCCACGGCTATCTTGCTCAGAAGACGTATCAAGATCTTAATCAATCTCAGGTTTTGAAAATATTTTTGAGATTGAAAATCACAAAGTGTGATTCCAACTAGGTTGAAGGTTTTGTTTCAAAAGAACTAGAAATAGAAAATATTATTGTTGATTTTGAGTATGGAAACATTTACAGAAAAGAATCAATAATAGATTTCTCAAGATGAGAAACTATAAATGAAGATCTGGGTGTGATGTAACATAAAATGCTCAGATCTAAAATTTCTATAAAACAGAAATGAAGATCTATCTTAATGCTTAAGTTGGAAACAAGATCTTAACACAAAGAGGTTACAACACGAAACATCTTAACAAACCAACTCTCAAACTCTCAAACACTCAAGGTTGTGTTTGGTATATAACTGGTTTTGAAGAGGTTAGGGTTTGAAAGATGTTTTAGACGATTTAGGGTTAGGGTTTCTAACTCTCTCTCTCTCTCTCTCTCTCTCTCTCTCTCTCTCTCTCTCTCTCTCTCTCTTCTCTCTCCACTCTCTTCTCTCTGTAGAAATGGCGAAATGATAAAAGCTTCTAAATGGCTGAGAGTAAGGCTCCTTTTATAGGGGGCTAAGAAGATTCGAGAGTGGGGTTCAAAATCAAGGGCTTCGATTCAGTCTTTAGTTGTTAACTTTGATCCAACGGTGTAAGAGAAGCGGTGGATTAAAATGCTTTTGATTGGTTTAAGAGGGATTCACAGGGATTAAGCCAGAACGCATGCAGCTTGATTACAACAATCCAAGGGCAGGAAATGAGCAAGGCTTATGTCTCACAGAAGAAACACAAATCGGACTGATATCAGGCTGACAAGTGTAAGGCTGAGATTGATGCTGAAACGCGTGTTTTGAAAATAATTACTCAAACACCTTTAAGTCTTTTGTGCTTTCGGTTTCTACCCTAGTGAATTCTAGAGATAAAATCATCAATTCAAAATTGCAGATTTACCCCAAAACTATTAATTCCATTTTTAAATTAGAAAAAAAATGGTTTTAAAAATTATTTAAAATTCCCAAAAAATCATTAAAATTCAATTTAAGGGAAATTAATATACACAACATACTTATAACCAATTATATGCAATATGAAATGCAGGAATGCAATACTAATGTGTATGAGTGTCGGTAAATATATCTTAGATCAAGAGGAATAAAAAATAAGAGAAGGATTGAGGCTCTTTGGTTTCTAGGATGTGACTCAATTTTGTTTCTATTTCCAAACTAGATGAGCACTTATACAATATAGACTCAATTGAGTCAAGAGTATAAGGTGCTTCAATCTCCCCTTTGTAAATATGAGACAAAATCTCCTTTGAGTCAACTTCGACTCGTAGGGAAACAGAAAGACAAGGAAAAACCTATTCCTATACAAAAAATTTATCTACCCATTTCCTAGAACCGAAAAATTACATAACTCACCTAAATACAATTCAATACCCTATTACAACTTTGAACATAACAAATAATAACTGTTCATAATCCTGCAAAAAATCACTAAGAACAAGTTCTTTAGAATATGTACAAGATAAATGAATTCTTATAAGACTTAAATTTCTCCCCCATTTTGTCTCAAATGGACAGTGGGAAAAATTATGTAAATCTAAGAAATTATTCAGCACACACCATTCCAATTGATTTATGCAAGGTAATAAACCTATTATAATCCAACGGTTTGCTAAACATATCTGCGAGTTGCAAATCAGAAGGAAGATAATTGATTTATAATTCCTTAGTTTCAACTAATTCACGATGATGTCTTATTTTTATGTGTTTTATTCGCGAGTGTTGAACAGGATTTTTAGAGATGTTGATCGCGCTTTGATTATCACAATAGAGATGTAATTGTTCTTCTTTAATACCATAATCACTTAGCATTTGCTTAAGCCAAAGTAATTGACCATAGCAACTGCCAGCGGCTATGTATTCAGATTCAGCAGTGGATAATGAAGTGCAATTTTGTTTCTTACTACTCCAACCTACCAAATTATTACCAATATAATAACATGTGCCTGATGTGCTCTTACTATCGTCGTCAGTACACCCTGCCCAATCAGCATCGGTGTATCCTATTATAGTGCTAGGAGTATCATTGGTGTACCAAAGTCCTAAATTTAGAGTGCCTTTAATGTACTTGATAATTCTTTTAACATAAGTTAAATGACTCTCTTTAGGATTGTTCTAGTAACAAGCACAAATGCAAACAGCGTACATAATATCAGGACGCGAGGTAGTAAGATATAGTAAGGTTCCAATCATACTACGATAAAGTGTGGGATCTACGGATTTCCCTGTTTCATCCTTAGATAGTTTGATAGTAGTACTCATGGAAGTTTTAGCATCTTTTGCACTTTCAAGACCAAATTTTTTAATAATCTCTAATGCGTATTTTTATTGCGAGACAAATAATCCTTCTGAATTTTGTTTGACTTGAAAACCTAAGAAAAATTGCAACTCCCCCATGAGAGACATTTGAAATTATTTATGCATAATTTCAGAAAAGAATTTAACTTCTAAAGGGGAAGTTGATCCAAAGATGATATCGTCTATGTAAACTTGAGCTATAATGGTATGTTTGTCAAAATATTGGACAAAAAGGGTTTGATCATTTCCACCTCTCTTAAAACCTTTGTCTAAGAGAAAGTTGGAAAGGCGATCATACCAGGATCTTGGCGCTTGTTTTAGGCCATACAAAGCCTTCTTAAGACGAAAGATATAATTTGGATATTTAGGGTTAATGAACCCTTTTTGTTTTTCTACATAGGTCTCCTCAGTCAATATTCTATTAAGGAAGGAAGATTTGACATCCATTTGGTAAAGCGTAAAATGTAAGTAGCAAGCTATGGCAAAGAGAAGACAAACATATTCTAATCGGGTAACGGGAGCAAAAGTTTCGTTAAAATCTATTCCCTCTATTTGAGAGTATCCTTGAGCAACTAATTTGGCTTTGTTTCTAATGACTATCCCACTTTCATCAGATTTATTTTTAAATATCCAACGTGTGCCAATGACCTTTTTATGATCAGGACTAGGTACAAGATACCAAACATCAGGAATGACAAATTGAAGAAGTTCATCTTGCATTGTAGAAATCCAATGAGGATCATTCAATGCATCATTAACATTCTTTGGTTCCACAAGGGAAACAAAACATGCATAATGAGCATAGTTTCTTAATTGAGATATTGTACGCACAGGTTCACTGGGATTACCAACAACGTTGTCTATGGGATGGTCTTTAGCAATCCAATTAGGTACTTCAGGTGTCTCAATTGGTAAAGAATCATCTATTTCTGGTGAGTCATTTTCTAAAATATTTTCAGACTCTACCACAATAGTTGGTTCTCTAGTCTTACTTTCTATAGTAGTGTCACTTATAATTACGTTTATGGATTCCATTATGGTCTTAGTGCGAAGGTTATAAACAGGGTAAGCTCTACTGTTAGGAGAGTATACTAGAAAGATGGCTTTATCTCCTCGAGTCTCAAATTTGGATAAGTGTTCTCTGGCTTTGCAGACATAACACGGACAACCAAAGGTTCTAAGGTACTTAAGAGTGGGTTTCTTCCCATACCAAAGTTCGTAAGGAGTTTGTTTAAAATTCTTTCTAAGATATACCCTATTAATAATGTGACACGCAGTACGAATGGCTTCTACCCAAAAATACTTAGGTAAAGTCTTAGCATGAATCATAACACGTGTCATCTCTTAAAGGGTACGATTCTTTCTCTCAGCTATACCATTCTATTGAGGAGTCTTAGGAGCACTAAATTCATGTTTGTAACCATTATAGTCACAATACTCTACAACACCTGTATTTAAGAACTTTTCACCTCTATCACTACGAATCCCATTGACATGAGAGTCTTTCTCATTTTTAATTCGAAGTAAAATCTTCAAAAAGGTTTGGAAGGTGTCAGACTTTTGTTTTTAAGAAAGCTACCCAAGTAAATCTGGTGAAGTCACCAACCATAACTAGAATGTAACTGTGTCCACAAAGACTAACAGTTCAAGAAGGACCCATTAGGTCCATATGGATGAGCTCAAAAAGTTTAGAGGTTAGGATATCTTTGACTTTCTTATGAGGGGCTTTAACAATTTTACCTTCCTGATATGAACCACAGACAATATTAGAAATAGGTTTGATCTTAGGAATACCTCTAACTATTTCTTGAGAAGACAGTCTACTAAGGTTTCCGTAATTTATATAACCCATACGATTATGCCATATCTCATTGTCATCCACTATGGCAATGTTACAGACCTCAGCACTATTTTGAACAGTATAACAATTATCCGGAGTCCTAAGTCCTTTAATAATGCACTCACTTTTTTCATTTAAAATTTTGCAATTATTCTTTGAAAAGGTGACAGTATGATTTGAGTCAGAAAATTACAAAATAATAAGTAGGTTTGCCTTAAGAACTTTTACTAGAAGAACATTTTCAAGTAAAGGTAATCCTTCTTCTTGGAGTGTTCCTTTACCAATGATTTGAGATGATACACCATCACCAAAAATAATTTTTCCTCGAGAAAAGCTGGTTTTGTTTAAGAGTTTGGTATCATCCCCAGTCATGTGTTTTGAACATCCAAAGTCTAAATACCAACCTGATGTAGTGTGTTCAGCTTTTAAAGTAGTAATAACAATATTACACTTCATCTGGGGTAATAGATCATCTTTTCTAACCCAAACAGCTCTTATTTTTATTTTGCGCTTATTCGCTCTTAATTGATAAAATTTGCGAGCATTAGATTTTTGTAGAAAAATGTTTTGCGCATGAGGCTGAATTTTATGGAAAGTGAGATCATTTGGTTTAGACAAGTGTTTATAAATCCTTCTTGGAAATGATATTTTAGGTTTGGTCTTTCTCATTTTATAGTTAGTGTTTTAGTCTGGTTGTCTAGGAAGAACATAATTGTTACGACTTCTCCTAGAATAGTTAAAGTTTTGATACACGGGAGAATTAAAGACAGAATTGACTATACGTCTAGAGTAGCATCCTTCACAAGAATGACCATATAGATCACAGTAAGAGCAGTATAGATTGCTTAACGATGGTATCTCCTTAGAAAAGTCTCTAAACAAGGGTTTGATGAGATTTTGATGTTGAACCTTGTTCCTAGGGAGTACAGTTTGAAAGACCGAATCACTCTTCCTAATAGGGGGCAGACATATTTAGTCTTAGATGGACTTTCACACTTAGAGTTACTTGTTTGCCCAAAATCAAACTTAGATTGGTTTTTATCAAACTCATTTTTTAGAGAAGGAAAGTCTGGACAAGTTTCTACAGGTCTTTTGCCTCCTGACACAAACTTAATTGGTTCAAAAGTTTTAGTTTGAATCTTCAAATTGGGGTAAAATCCTATTCCAGTTCGATCATCAGAATTGGGTTTGGAATCAGCAACAAATCCATCAAAACAGTTCGAGTTATTTTCAAATTTAGCAAATTTTTTAAAAACTGTTGTTGTCTTTTCTTTAGATTGTTCCAATTCTAATAATGCCCCTTTATATTTTTTCTCCAGGGTTTCATTTTCTTCAATTTTTTATCAAAAGTTTTAACTTCATTTTTATGAGTTAGACATTGGGTAGTATACTCTTCAGCGTTAAGTTTAACCATCAGACTTAAGTCTTCTAATTTCTTAGTGAGATATTTCACTATCTTTTCTAGTCTAGTGCTTTTCTTAAGCGTTTTCGCATAAAGTGTGTGAATGTCAGGGAGGTCTTTAGTGTCTGAGTCACTAAGTGCAATGTGTGAAGTGACCCTAAGTATTCATTTCTTGAACTCACGCACCCATGGACATCATCATTATTGCATTCCATTTGACTCACACACCTCGTGGTTGAACTAATAATATTCTCAGAAAGTAAAGCATCTAAACCAGTAGCAATATGATTCACAACAGCAGGAGTAGAGTTACTATCATCATTCTCATACATAGGCATATCATCCTTGTATATTATCTTATCAAAGAAAGAAATGCAAGGATCAAAACAATCAGAAGTTTCAGGTTCCTCATTCTCAGAATCACTTGAATCATCCCATGTTTTGCAAATGTTGGCCCTATTATGTTTATTGATAGTGTTTAGTTTCACTCTACAGTCTTGTGCTAGGTGTCCTAGTTTTCCACATATAAAACACTCAATGTTCTTGAAGTCTTTATTGGGTCTCATGTCCTTGTGATGTTTGTCTTGACCTTTCTCACGAGGTTTGTAGTCAGACTGACTTGAATAATTTGGCTTGCCTTGTCTGTTTGACAATTTATTTCTAAATTTTATAATTTTCTTAAATTGTTTTGACATTAAGGCAATTTGATTATCCAAACTATCTATATCACATTCCTCATCAGAATTTTCAGTGGGAATAGTAAACCCAGGTTTCATCAACTTAGAAGAAAAACTCAAGTTGGAACTAGTCTGTTTCCTATGGGACTGGGTCATTTGTTTCTTAAATTCTAATTCCATTTCCACAGTTCGAAGTTTACTACTGAGTAATTTAGGAGTGACATTTTTATCACACATTTCCTCAATAGCATATCTTTTATTATCAAATTTCTGTGGTAATGACCTTAGAATTTTAGATGCAATTTCATGTCTGTCATAAGTTATCCCATTAGCATGCAGTTTGGTCACAATGTCAGTTAATTTCATGTAGAAATCATTGAAAGTTTGAGAATCAGACATAATTAGTGAGTTATACTACTGAACAAGCATTTGAGTTTTAGCAGCCTTAACTCTAGTGTCACCCTCATGTGCAGTGATCAGTGTATCCCATGATTCCTTAGAAGTGGCACAAGATGAGATCCTTTTGAACTCATATTCATTTATGGACATAAAGATAGCATTCTTGCCTTTGTTATTATTACGAGAAGTCTGCTTATCTTCTTGTGTGAACTCACTTAATGCTTTCTTAACCCTCTCATTACTTCCTTCAGTGGCTGGTTTAGTAGAATAAGAGTATCCATTTTCAATAATATCCCAGACATCATCTCCCAAGGTTCCTTGTATGAAAGCAACCATTCTTACCTTCCAGTAAGCAAAGTTGTTTCCAACAAAGAGTGGGGGTCTGGTCAAGTTACCAAATCTTTCATTTTTCTCGTCCATTGTTATGATTTTAAGAAAAAAATTTCAGAAACATAAGATCTTTTAAAAAGATTTTCAAAGCTCTGATATCAATTGAAAAACTGTTACTAAAGCCGTTTAATACAAGATTAAACTATTTAAGTAACTCCGAACAGTTTTTTGAAGAAACTCTTTTCTAGAAATCAAATCAGTTTAATCACAAGATGTGTTTAAAATTATGCACGAGATCTGTTCAAAATTTGTTAACAAGTTTTGAAAAACAAAACTTAAATAGTTTTAAATCATCACACTAAACAGAAAGGGATGAGGAGATGTAGAAAGATTAATGACAATAGATTTTTAACGTGGTAAAATATCAACCAATTGAGGAAACATCCATGACTCCCTCTACGGAGTAAAAAGAAAAATCCAATAAAATAAATATAACAGTTATAAAATATATAACACACATGCACACAAATCAGACCTATACAAGTTTAGGAATGTAACCACTAGTGTCCTTATAACTTTTCTACAGTTCTGATTGTTGATGTTGTTCTCCCAGTTTGCTAACTTCACTTTGTTCCAGTCATTACGTCGACTCTTGTATCAAGATCTTATTACCAACACTTTCAGTATTGTAGTGTGTAAGTTTTTGTGATAGTGATCTAATACATGCATGCACACACTCACGCTTATTTTTACAAACAGTCCTAGCAAATTACAAATCAGATCTATATACGGGGATTTTCAGTTTCTCTCTTCTTAGGAAACTTTGAACCTTATTTGACCTTTAATATTAACCCAGAATCCACGGCTATCTTGCTCAGAAGACGTATCAAGATCTTAATCAATCTCAGGTTTTGAAAATATTTTTGAGATTGAAAATCACAAAGTGTGATTCCAACTAGGTTGAAGGTTTTGTTTCAAAAGAACTAGAACTAGAAAATATTCTTGTTGATTTTGAGTATGGAAACATTTACAGAAAAGAATCAATAATATATTTCTCAAGATGAGAAACTATAAATGAAGATCTGGGTGTGATGTAACATAAAATGCTCAGATCTAAAATTTCTATAAAACAGAAATGAAGATCTATCTTAATGCTTAAGTTGGAAACAAGATCTTAACATAAAGAGGTTACAGCACGAAACAGCTTAACAAACCAACTCTCAAACTCTCAAACACTCAAGGTTGTGTTTGGTATATAACTGGTTTTGAAGAGGTTAGGGTTTGAAAGATGTTTTAGACGATTTAGGGTTAGGGTTTCTAACTCTCTCTCTCTCTCTTCTCTCTCCACTCTCTTCTCTCTGTAGAAATGGCGAAATGACAAAAGCTTCTAAATGGCTGAGAGTAAGGCTCCTTTTATAGGGGGCTAAGAAGATTCGAGAGTGGGGTTCAAAATCAAGGGTTCGATTTAGTCTTTAGTTGTTGACTTTGATCCAACGGTATAAGATAAGCGGTGGATTAAAATGCTTTTGATTGGTTTAAGAGGGATTCACAGGGATTAAGCCAGAACGCATGCAGATCGTTGATTACAACAATCCAAGGGCAGGAAATGAGCAAGGCTTATGTCTCACAGAAGAAACACAAATCGGACCGATATCAGGCTGACAAGTGTAAGGCTGAGATTGATGTTGAAACGCGTGTTTTGAAAATAATTACTCAAACACCTTTAAGTCTTTTGTGCTTTCGGTTTCTACCCTAGTGAATTTCCAGAGATAAAATCATCAATTAAAAATTGCAGATTTACCCCAAAAATTTTAATTTCCTTTTTAAATTAGAAAAAAATGGTTTTAAAAATTATTTAAAATTCCCAAAAAATCATTAAAATTCAATTTAAGGGAAATTAATATACACAACATACTTATAACCAATTATATGCAATATGCAATGTAGGAATGCAATACTAATGTGTGTGAGTGTTGGTAAATATACCTTAGATCAAGAGGAATAAAAAATAAGAGAAGGATTGAGGTTCTTTGGTTTCTAGGATGTGACTCAATTTTGTTTCTCTTTCTAAACTAGATGAGCACTTATACAATATAGACTCAAGTGAGTCAAGAGTATAAGGTGCTTCAGTTTCATTCTTAGCATCACTGTCGAATTTCAACGTAACTAGTACCCTAATAGGCCGGTGTCAAAATTTTAATATTAGTTTCTAACATGCAGTATATAAAAATCGAAATAAATGTTTCATTCACCATTCCACGCACTTAATAATGAATAAAAATAAAATGATATACAAAAATATTCCTGGAAGAACACTCCAGATAAGAATCCCAATACAATCATCCATGAGTAAAGTCTAAATCAAATATTGGAAATAACTGGAAATACAATGTCTCTGTAAATAATAACCACCTAAGAATGGACGACATGCCCAGCTGAGATAGATGAGATAAATAAGAACTAAATAAATGTGGAGGCGTCTAATAACAAGGTCCCGCAACTTTCATAGCAGTTGCAGCACGTCAGTTGTAAGAACTCCTATGCCTGGCGTCCCTGTGGTTGGGCACCTAAATTTTTTTTACAAAAATGGATTTGAAATGGGTCAGAGCCCAAGTAAAACAGTTTGAAATAGTTTGACAAGTGTTTCAAAATTCATCAAGATAAGATATTAAATAAATGTTAGTACCGCGTGCCCTCACTTGAGATCCTCACCACTCAACTAATGTGCACGTCTAACGTACTACTCTAACCCACGTAGTTATGCTACCTGCCTAACTAGTCTGGCTTACATCTCTTCGCATCTAATCAATTATAGTCCCCACTTGTATCGCCCATACAATACATTACTACATTTTCCAAATTCTTTATGCTCATTAGGAATCTCTACTAACTGATTTAGTTCTTGAATACTTTAGCTAATTTAGATATCAATATCTATCAATTGCGGATTAAGTTCTCGTACACTTGAATAATTTGGATGTCACAATCTATCTTATCTACAAACATTCTCAAAGAAGTATTAATCACATGTACATATATATATCACTCTTATCATATATACGTATACAACACCCCTCGGTGGAGACCTGCAGTGTGGGCATACTCTGTTATCAAGTCCCGATACATCACGAACTATATAAGAGCATTGGCTCGGATAGTCTCCCTCGAACCATAAATCAAATCACAGAATATTGGAGGCGAACATAGCTCTAGGCCTTTGGGATATGCTCATACCTAACGCACCCAAATGACTGGTCACACCCTCATTCACGCAAGTTGTGCTCAATCCCTACGGTCTATGTCCTGAGGTATAAGTTAATATCTTCCTAAACTCATCAGAATAAGACGGTTCACGACACGAAACCTCTCATGATAGCAAGTAGACTAGGTATGATTACACATATAAATCAAACAATAGGTATACATACCACCCATATATATGTATAATATCACCATAGGTATACACGTAACCTATATCATATGCCTTGTACGTAGTATAATATATCTTGAATGTTCTACATAACATAGTATTTCTCATAGTAAATTTTCGAATGCTACCCAATACCCGAATGGTTGCCTAGTGTCCCTTAAGTAAATTCAATAGGCAACACCACTCGAGGCCCACTGCTCTTGTACCTGCATTCCCTAATTTTTTTTCCATAAAAAGAAGTCAATGTACGAATACTTTTTATTACCCGCTACACGAAAACAATTTTAGTCTTAAATTCTCCTCGTGCGACTAATCTCACACTCAACTTTGGCCTACTGATAATTAGAATATCCATTAATAGGTTCTTACAATTAATTCAAGGTTAACCCAAACATTTCCCATGAGTTCTAAGTGATAAGGGTAAAAATAATGCAATTTTGGAAAAACGAATCGATTTGGCCTTAGTCTGAATCGATTCTCTTTCCGAATCAATTCGGCCAAGGAGCCAAATCGATTCGCCTGCTAGAGGTCTCATCTTCTCCACTTATAACAGTTATGGGATTCACCGTTTTTAACCTCAAAACCTCCATGATTCTTTCCTAAACTCCAAAATCAGCATACTAAACATTATACCATCACATATACATGATTTCTAATGTATTGGAATCATTAAATCATCAAAGAACACCCTTAAATTCAGTTAATTCAAGATTATACATTTAAAACCCTAAATTTTCATTCATGTTCAAAAACGTCAATATTTTTCAGATTTTCTCTCAATTTTATTGATGTTTCTCATCAATTTCAGTCTACATGGGTAAGGGATCAAATATAACACCAATACTACCCAAGAACATGATTTATATCTCAAATTATAAAGCCAAATTTTATGAATTTCCTAAGATTATCACCTTAGTCTAACTTGGATGATATATCAAATCATAGTTTAGCAAGATTAAACACTTGGCTCTGTTTGAAGGCCTGATTCCTTGTAAAAGATTGGTATGGTTGTGATCCTCTCTTCCTAATCTACGCGATGGTGGTGTTTGTGGTGCAAGAGTGGTGCAAATTGGCCTTGGGACATCCTCTCTTCTTCCTCTTTTGGCCTCTCTGTGGTTATGCAGATTCTAACCCTAAGCCTCTCATCCTAAATGTTGATATAAAACTATAAAATTCGTAGGTCCCTTTTCTCCAAATATGCAAATGACCAAAATACCCTCCTGGGGTACCAGTTGGCCTAAAAGTGCCCCACGATCCAAACTAAACCCCTGAGTAGACTTTTTTGACTATCTCGACCCTTCTGAACACACTAGCGCACTCAAAATGACCATATGGAATATAAAAAGTAAAATTATATTTTATTTTCCAAATTAAGTCCTGACACGACTGACACGCGTGTCCCGACTAAATTTAGCGTAACTGTCGTATTTTTCACTCACGACAATTATAATATTTTCTTATCATTATCATTACTCATTCACTAAGTAATATTCAATATAAATAAATATTAACCCTTATCTCACTAATTAATATTTATTTTTTTCCAAATATAATTTAATTAATCCCAATTAATTCCCAATTAAAAATCAATAAAATTACGGGGTGTTACAAAAGGTTTGGTAGATTTATGTCAGTTACTTAAAGTTGCAAGAAATATTGTATTGCTTAACAATATTATATGGGACCAATTTACGCCCCTCATGTCGTCAACCTACAGACACTCATACAAGAATAAGTTTTCCCTCTCATCTAACCTAGTAAAGTTCTGACTAATCGTACATAGTCCATACCATAATATACCATGGCTATTAATCCCCATAAGTAACACACAAAGTAATAAACCAAAAGTCCTAGTGCCCAATCATCTCTCAACTCTCGACCTTTACTAAGTTTCATGCGTGAGACGTCTCGCAAGTGAAATCCAAATAAGGATCCCCCGATACACTTATGTCTAGACAGACCATTCGTTCGAGATAGTGGTAAGAGACTCCCTAAGAGAATAGCCAAATATAAAATGTATCAGGGGATCACAAACGCATACATATATATATATATATATATATATATATATATATACACACACACACACACACATGGGAGGTCTATCGAAAAACTAATAGACCGTAGCAAAGAGTATCCACTAACTCTGGCCGTCTATCGTCCCAACAGATAGATTCCAAACACGAACATCCAACGACCGAGCGATATACCAACTCTGGCTCCACATATAAATTCATACAAATAGTGTAATTACTCTAAATAAATATAATCACAAAGGATATACGAAATCATATATTGTTAATCATTTTATACACATTATGGTAACCATCCCTGGTATATTTTAGCATCTTTCACTAGTTAGTCATCCCACCATTAGTTACATTTTCATTTACCAATGTATTTCTAAATTAGTCTCATAACAATATTCGAATCCCAAGTATAACAATACGCTTATACGAAACTACATCGACATAGCCATGACCACTGAAAGACACAATATCCTATATATGTTAACCCACAGTCCCGATACATAGGTATTTAACATTCGTCCATCATCTTCACAACCGAACTAAATATCCACATATATACTTACTCATATATGTATAATCGTGGTTAATTCCCGTCTAATAAATACCTATCTATATATATGCAGTACCTTCTCCCATATATATAACTACAATCGAGACTAACTTAAAGTCTAAAGATATCCACACACACACACACACACACACACATATATATATATATATATATATATATATATATATATATATATATATATATATATATAAACCAAGGTGTAAGGTACAATACCCCAATGCACCACACCATACTCGAAACTAACCCCAGCTTACTATGTGGTTCCGTTGAGTATCTAAGTCCACAATGTATAATACATATTCTTGCACATTATAATTTACATAAAGGATATAAAATACACGATTATAACCATACCCGTCCAATTGCTCAACCCAGATTATATTAATAAACAATTGGTTTATATACTCCAAAACTCAAACTAAAATCTACTCTTGATATCCCCAGTCTCTCAATTATATATATATATATATATATATATATATATATATATATATATATATATATATATATATATATATATATATATATATATATATATAGCCGACCCACGAAAATAAGGATAAAACATAAACTAACCAATATGTCTGCCTTACAATTGTCGAATCAATTCACCACTGGGCCGAATCAATTCTGTTCGGGCCAGTGGCAGTACTTCATCCCAAAAATATACGTGCCGACCTCCTAATTATCCGAACTTAAACTAGGGTTTGAAAAACAACTAAAACTCAATATTTAATGCACTAAAATCAGAGATTAATGTATATTGATATGCCTAAGTATAACCTTATACCTAACTCAGACAAACTCGTCTAATGTCGACCTCCAGGGTGCCATTATAAAGGACATATTAAGACTCGACCTAGGGTCTCATCACAAGAGTCCTCATCCCCAGCCTCAACTATGTCCCATGTTCCTGCGACCTTAACATACAATAACAACATCAGTGACCTCAAATGTCTTTCATGTCCCCTCGACCTCGTCCATGCCAAGGAAGCCGAAGCTCCTATACAGATTCAGCTCAACACTAATAATCAGTCCATCAGAGGACTGACTCGATGTCTCGGCCTCGACTTGCATTAACACGACCAATAGTTGACACTTGGCAGAGCGCGTGGGATTGGGGACGCGTGGCAGTATGTGTGTGGGTTATGACTCATTGACCCATGTGGATAAATCGTTATAACAAGATCTCTCCCTCACGTGGGGGAATAATGCATCATCATGATATACTTGTGCTAGGGACAGGTGTCCATGCCCTACTGGAGGCTTCATTATGCACATGTTAGATACTTACCTGGGGGTACAATGCACACCCCCATCACTATATAAACTCATATTCTTCCCCAGAATAAAGGATCCAGAAATAGAAAATCCTAGCTAAACTCTGTCTCATTTATAGTAGATAGAAAAAGCTTGAGAGTTGTGTATTTCAGGCCATTAGAGCCTCTTTTCTAGTAAAAAAATCGTACTCATCTATACAATGGAGTAGACTGACATAGCCGAACCACTTAAATTATGGTATACTTCCTCTTATCCTCATCCCCTTCTCATATTTGCATTACTGTGCTATTATATACATCTTTATTGTTGTGTGTGCTTGAGCTTAAGCTGTCGATATAAATTCAAATGATGACTTCATAGTGTCATCATATATAGCAAGTTTCCAATAAGTTTATACATGATTCTTACTCAATTAAGAGTTCAACATCAATAATTTGACATACAGGCAATAGTTCATTGTCTTCATGCAAATAAGCCCAATTAATATGCAATTATCATTAATCCTTTCATTAAACACGTGATTGTACATAAATTAATTGTTTAAACAGTATACGAATCATAATTAAGACACCTAACGATTCACAACGTATTAATAAATGGTATTCATCAATACATTATACGATTCTAACACTACAAGGAAAAAAGTTATTATGGAAGGTGAAAATCAGTCCCTAAAATCATTTTGAACTTCCCAAAAGAGTATTTAGGACGGATTTGCAACGGCTAAAAATCGTCATTTACACTCGGCATCGCAGATGTTTTATGCACATATTTTGTTGTACTAAATTCTAATTCTTGGATGCTTTACATTTGGCATTAAAGATGAAGTTTTTCATCCCAAAAGGTATTCTCAAGAGAAAAAATTCGCTACTATGCAAAAAAAAGGGACGGTTTATCCGTCCCTAATACTCCTCAAATTTTGAAAAAATAATTAGGATGATTTATAACTGTCCTAATTGATAAATCATTAAAAAAACCATCCTAAAAGGTATTCCCAATTAATACAATAAAGGAAGAGGGACAGTTTATAACCATCCCAATTGATAAAAAAAATTATCATAAAAAATTATATTATTGCATGTTGTATGCTGCAATAATAAATGACATGTAATTAATATTACAAGTCAAGTCATCCAACCAAAAATCCAATATATCAACTTCATCCATTGAAATACGTATCCAATAACAAATTCTTCCATTAAACTACATCCAGCAACCCAAAATAAACCTTAAATCAATAAGTACAAATAATTATCCCATCCAAGTCGAAATACTTAAATGATTGCAAAACCATACTAATTAATAACAAATCAAATTGCTAAAAGAAAATTCGTACATAAATCAAGATGATAAATATTCATTTAGAAAAATAAGATTATAGAACAATAAATTTTATATAGTAAAATAAAATATCTAAATATATTAGTTAATCGTATCGACAACTTTTTTACGATTTTTAAATTTTTTGACAGAATCTTCTTTGTTTATACATGGAAAACCAACCTATTTAATCATCACAAAAGCCTAAGGTTGGCAATTTTTTACACGATAGGCCATTTATGGTAATAACTCAAAATGACCAGAAGATGATACGATTAACTTGAATAGATTTAAGAGTACTCAAAACTTATATTGAAATCAAGAGCAACAAAACTCGAAAATGACACGACTAACTTGAATTGTCACCCCTACAAAAGCCCGTGCAACCATAAAAAATCAAGAACAACAATGTCGAAGGTCAACAACAAAATAAATAAATAATCTACCCGGTGTAAACCATTGACTTGTTTATGTGTTCCACGTGGATAAAATCTAACGCTCAAATGTTATCCTATAAAAAGATAAGAAGCAAAACTGAGAAGATATTAGCCATCAAATAACGTTTAAAAAGTTCTATTCAAGCAGAAAAATTTTGTATACTCATCTTTATATTAAAGTCAAAGTCTCGAGATTTGTAAATTTTTATCATATTATCAAACTGGGAGTCCCGTGATTACGCGATCAGTTCTTACAAGTTACATTGATCCCGTACAAGGTATTCGTGCCTCTTACGGGGTATGTTTTACATTTTCTCCTTTTAAAGACATGTTTTTAAGCCTAAGTCTAAATATTTGTAAATTATCAACATATTCTCAATCCGAGAATCCTATGACTATGTCATCAGTTCTTATGAGTTACACCGGTTCAGTGCAAGGTGTTTGAGCCTTTCATGAGGCTGTTTGGTGGTAGTTTTACATTTTCACCCTTAATGACATGTTTTAAGCTCAAGTCTAAATATTTATAAATTATATTCATATTTATAAATCGGGAGTCTCATGACTATGCGGTCAGTTCCAACGTGTTACATTCGTCATGTGTAAGGTGTTCGTGCCTCTTACGGGCAGTTTGGTGGTTGTTTTGCATTTTTGCCCTTTAACGGCATGTTTTTAAGCCTAAATCTTTATATATGAAAACTTTCATGTTGGGGGCCCTCCCGTGACTATCCGATCAGTTCTTACGAGTTACATTGGTCCCGTACGAGATGTCTGTGCCTCTTATGAGACCGTTTGATGGTCGTTTTACATTTTCGCCCTTCAACGCATGTTTTTAAGGCTAGGTTTGAGTATTTGCATACTTTTGTCATATTCGCAAATCGAAAGTCCCGTGGCTATGCGGTCAGTTCTTACGAGTTACATTGGTCTCGTACGAGCTGTTCGTGCCCTTACCGCGACATTTGATGGTCGTTTTGCATTTTTGCCCTTAATAGCATGTTTTTAAGCCTAAATCCAAATATTTTCAAATTAATAATATTCTTAAATTGAGAATCCCGTGACTACGCAATCAGTTCCTACAATTTACATTGGTCCCGCGCGAGGTGTTAATGCCTCTTAGGGAGCGTTTGGTGGTTATTTTGTATTTTCTCTATTTAATAGTGTGATTTTAAGCCTAGGTATAGTGTTTTCCAAATTTTTATCATATTCTCAAATCGAGAGTCCCGTGACTATGCTGTCATTTCTTACAAGTTACATTGGTCCCGTGTCAGGTGTTTGTGCCTCTCACAGGGCTGTTTAGTTATTTTGCATTTTTTTCTCTCTAACTGCAGTTTTCACGCCTAGGTCTTGAAATGTGCAAATTATCATCATATTCTCAAATTGAAAGTCCCGTGACTACGCATTCAGATACTACGAGTTACATTTGTCCTGTGCGAGGTGTTTGTTCCCCTTACGGGGCCATTTGGTGGTTATTTTCCATTTATATCCTTTAGCGATAATTTTTTAAAGCCTAAGTTTAGAGATTTATAAATCATCATCATATTGTCAAACCAGGAGTCCTGCGACTATGCGATAAGTTCTTATAAGTTACATTGGTCCCATTCCAAGTACTCGTGTCTCTAACATGGCCGTTTGGTGGATGTTTTGCATTTTTGCCCTTTAACAACATGTTTTTAAGACAAAGTTATATTTGTAACTTTTCATTATATTCTTCAATTAGGAATCCCATGACAACGCGGTTAGTGCTCATAACTTACACTATTCTCGTGTGAGGTGTCCGTTCCTTTTACGGGACCGTTTGGTGGTTATTTTGCATTTTCACCCTTTAACGACAAGTTTTTAAGCCTAAGTTTAAATATTTGCAAATTATAGTCATCTTCTTAAATTGAAAGTCCCGTGACTACATGGTTAGTTCCTATGATTTACATTGGTCCCATGGTTGGTGTTCGTGCCTCTTACGGGACCATTTGGTGATTGTTTTTGCATTATCGGACTTTAACGGCATGTTTTTAAGCCTAAGTCTTAAGATATGCAAATTTTCATCACATTCTCGGATCGGGAGTCCTGTGACTACGCGATTAGTTCCTAAGAGTTTACATTGGTCACGTTCGAGATGTTTGTGCCTCTTACAGGGACGTTTGGTAGATGTTTTGCATTTTTGCCCTTTAATGACATATTTTTAAGGCTAAGTCTACATATTTACAATTTTTAGTCATATTCTCAAATCGGGATTCCTATGACTACGTGACTAGTTCCTAAAAGTTACATTGATCCCGTGCGAGGTCTTTATGCCTCTTACGGAGCCGTTTGGTGGTTGTTTTGTATTTTCTCCCTTTAACAACATGTTTTTAAGCATAAGTCTATGGATTTGCAAATTTTTATCATATTCTCAAATCGAGAGTCATGTGACTATGCAGTCGGTTCTCGCGAGCTTCATTAGTCCCGTACGAGGTGTTCATGCCTCTTGAGGGCCATTTGGTGGCTGTTTTGTGTTTTCGCCCTCTAACAACAAATTTTCTAGCCTAAGTCTTTAGATATGTAAATTAGAGTTGTATTCTCAAATCAGGAATCCCATGACTACACGATCACTTTATACGAGTTACATTGGTGCCGTGCGAGATGTTTATGCCCTTTACAGGGTTGTTTGGTGGTTATTTTGCACGGTCACCCTTTAATGGCATGTTTTAAGCCTAAGTTTAGAGATTTTCAATTTTTTGTCGTTTAAAGTATAAAAATATTCATAAACGCAACAATAATCCATCAATTTCAATCCCTTCTACTAATTCAATGCAATAGTATTTTTAAATTTAAGTTTCAACATTAAAGTAGTTCCACCAAATTCATGTCCAACTTTCCACACTGCGCAAGATAATTGGATAGTGATGAGAAATGAGAATACCTAGTCCCTATAACTGTATATTTCAAGTACTCAGGGAATCATGTGGGTGGTACTAGGAATCCTGCATTTTGAATAATACATAATAATTTATTAGTGGTCTGTGACATTAGTTCTTTCATCTATTCCATCTCTCGACGATTATGAGTCTTTCCCTCCTCAATCCTCTTATCCATCTCTTAACGGTGACAATTCTCTCCCTCCTCAATCCTCTTTTTTAATAGTTCGATGTCTCTCTCATAAAAGTGAGAAGTTATGGACCTTGCAGATGTCGGTCGAATACCAACTCCTCTACATAATGCTCGTCCATGTCCAGCACGACCAATGACATCCCCAAAGATTCAATCTCTCACTTCAGGATCATATGGTTGCTCTTTTAGTATCACATCCAACTATCTTTCTGTATTTTCCTACAAATTAAGAAAAGAGTTTTAAATGGCATGCAATACCATAAAACGCTTACTGCAATATTTTTACATCAGACACTGAGAATAGACACTAAGATATAATACCTCTATACCAGTCACTCCATCCTACGTAGTATATGTCTGGTCCTTTAACTTTCGAGTCTCTCTATACATATAAAACTTGTCGATAGACAAGTTGCCTTTTTTCATTTATTGATTTAAAGTAAGATAAGACAAAAAACATAATACGTTAATAATAGTAATGATGAAATTCAACATAACCGTCCTCCAGCTGGGAACATAAAAGAATAATGATCAAATATAAAATATGTTGTTGACCTTTTGTACAACTTAAGGAATTTACGTTCTCCCAATCCTAGGGTGGGCACAAAGGTTTTCCCTATGTTCAGTGTTTTGGGTTGCCACTTGCTATATAATAAGTTAAATCATGTTACAATTTTGATTCATGTAAACAATTCATGAAAATAAATAAAAAATATTTATACATATGTCATGCCACCATATTTTTTTCACCCTAAGGAGTCACTGATTTGGGTCATATATTGGGATAAACTTGGAGAGGTGCATTTGCAAGTCTCTCATTGTCGTTGTTATACGTCTCATAATAGTCCCTTTTCATACGATACTTAAAACGTCGGCAAGCATTGTCCACCATTTGAAAACAAATCAGGTTAAATCCTTTAGGGGCATTTGTATTGACATAAGAATAAAATAATACAAATAATTTATAAATAAATCATTTGAATGATGTATTAACTTAATGAAAACAGACAAGTACCTCCACACTTTTCCAAACCATATTGATATTTTCCTTCGACACTTTTCTCCAGTCTTTCAAATCCAAAAGAATAATGACCCTTGTCAAGTGAAGTATCCTAAATGACTCGCAAGCTTCTTCACATTGGGTCAGTCGTAGTTCCACCCAATTATCAATTTTTAACTACTATCCCATTCTTTCGATGGTTTGACAAACCCTCTACACTTCTTACTATAAGCAAGACCACTTTGAGTTAATAATGGGGTAGCCTCAATACTACCTGATCAAAATCCAAAAGAAAATATGACATTAATTATTACCAAAGTAAAACATTTTTGGCAAATTTTCACATTTCTGGCATAATTTTTGAAGTAGAATTTCATTAAAGCATAATGTTTTGGCATAATTTTTGACAGATTTTTGGCATAATTTTTTACCAACTAATAGGATAATCATGGGCAAAAGAATGGAAGAGAAAATAAGTAAGATGCAGTGGTTTCTCTACTAGATAGATAGATAGATGCGTACTTTCATGTGTAATCATATTATCTGAAGGTTAGGATGTCATTGGCTGAGATAACTCTGGTTGGGACTAATGTGATCCTATTGACGTTCGAACACATGGGCAAATCATTTCTGCTAGATAATACTGTAACCCTCTTACTCCCGCGTGATGATAAGGGCATTTAGTTAGCATGATGGATATGTATAAAAAACATATATGTGAAAATAAATATGAAGAAACTTTATACATGAAATACAAAATGAAAAGTTACGGTACATCATATTTTCTTTGATTGTATGCATTTTCAATGCCTTTCTATTTCTTCTAAAAAATCTTCCAAATTCCTCATATTTATCCAACCACATTTTATCCTTTTATGAATGGATGAAATTGTCCACGTGAGTGGAAGCGTACTCACAATCGCATACACGAGAACAATTATGCTAGGACAAAAATTTATCGTCTTTAGAATGTTGTATACCCATTCTTTCTTATGCATATGACCTCGAACATTTAAAATCGGGCTCATTTTATGTTGTTCAAGTTCTATCGATAAATGATGCCATTCTCTTTCTTCCTCATCTAGTAGCTCTACTAATTTCTCCCCGCGCGTTGGATTATGTTTTTGACATATCTTTTATTTTACTTTATCCAAATATGATGGTAGTGTCTGGACTATTTTTGTTAAATAAATATTATTCTGATACTTATTTCCCACATTTTTGCAAGTAACGACATAACTCAATTGTTTAGAATCCATACATGTTTATTAGAGTGCCCACTTTAAAAGGTGTATTTTCAAATTCTTCTAATACCTTCTAAATATTATCATTAAAATTTACAAAATGCAACATTGTTTCCTATCATGATATCAAAAAATATTTAAACACAACATTTATAAGACAACCATTAATATTAAAAAATAAAAGGCAAAATATTCCTACAAAAAACAACGATTTAATAAAACATCCATTTCAATCATTAATTTGTACCCCCAATACATTCTTACTAACATAACACAAAGGTAAAAAAGTTAAAACATTTCAACCACTTTGATACCATAAAATTGTAACCACTTCAATCATCATTTAACACACTTCAGTCATCGTCCCTTTCTTATTTTATACCATCGTTATCATCAAGAATAATGATGTCAATTATGGATCCATCTATCCCTCGCCTCACCTACGATTCATTTTGATCTTGATCTAGTTGTTGCATCCTAAATGGCTAAACTTTATAGACATCTAAGTCTTCAGTGGTTGAATATCCATCAAATTTGTCTCTTATTTTTATCGAAACAACAACATGCTAGTCTGATTCTAACGGGTCTTCCACATACCAGACTTGT
This sequence comes from Sambucus nigra, assembly GCA_949130495.1. Classification (NCBI taxonomy): domain Eukaryota; kingdom Viridiplantae; phylum Streptophyta; class Magnoliopsida; order Dipsacales; family Adoxaceae; genus Sambucus; species Sambucus nigra. Next base: position 595,751,078 of record OX422208.1, read on the forward strand.
TCTGATTGAGATACTATGATGAAAGGTTCATTGCCAACTCGATTATCTTTGTATAACAAATGGCTGAAATTAACTAGCATAAAGTTAAATTCATATATTTTTTTACCCATATGATTATCTATCCAAACGCATTTGAATAACACAAATTTTATGCCATTGATGTAACGAATCTCAATGATGTTTGTAACTTGTCAATAGAAAGTAACATCCCCTAAAAGAGGATTTTTGTCCCTACGACTAGAATAACTCATATGTGCAGCTTTTAGAATAACCCTCTTATTTTGAGTTTTTCTATGTTGATCAACCACCTTTGTACAAAATCAAAAACCACAAACAATATAAGAATGGAATCTAAAAGTACCCTTTAGGGAGCCTAAAAATAGAATCCTAATTTCGTCGGATAGTTGGCACATAAGGTAATCAAAATTTTATATATCCAATAGATTGGCGAATGTAATACCTCGTATTTTTTATTGATTTTATTTTTAGGATTAATTGAATTAAATGGGATAAATAATTAGAAATTAATCCGAATTTAAATACTAGTGTGACGAGAGTTAGTATTTGATTATGATAATAATGTTGAATATTACTGAGTGAATATGGTAATATATGATTATTGAATTTATTAATATTGTCGCGAGTTATAAATACGATAATTTCGGAAATAAAGTTGGGACGTGCGTGTGCGTGTCAGTCGTGTCAGGAACCAATTTAATAAATTTAAAAATAAACTATTTTATATCATTTGTATGGTCATTTTGAGTGCACCAACGTGTCCGAAAGGGTCGAGATAGTCAGAAAACACTCCGGGACATTTTAGGCCTAACCGGCAACCCAGGAGAGTATTTTAGTCATTTTGACTTTTTGAGGAATAGTAACCCACGAATTTTAGAGTAATTATATTAGCCAACACTTACGTATCCTAGGGTTTTCACAACCCAAAGTCACAAATGGCCATTAGAGAGAAAGAGAAGGAAGTTCCTAAAGGAGAACCACCACTTAGAGGCTTTTGCACCACCGTCACCACCACCGGGTAGATCGGGAAGAGAGGATAACTTCGATATCACCTACTTCAAAGGATAAGAATCTTTATTTCCAGGCAAGTGCTTTGACTTGCAATAATTAGTGTATATGTTACCCATGATAGTTTAGGAAATGAGAATAACCTTAATAATATTCAAAATTTGTGAAATTTGGAGACAAAAATATTAATCTGGGTAGGATTTGTATGTAGACTCAATTCTGGAAATACCTCGGTCATGAAATCATGATCCATGCATAGATAATTATGAATTTATGTTGAGTGGTATGATGTTCTTGAAGAAAATAGAGAAATAGGGTTTTTATGATAATTAGATGATTTAATTCAAGAAAAGGGTGATTCATGATGATTTAAGAATTTTGAAATGTTAGAAATCATGTATTTAGGTTGTTATACCATCCAATACGTTTACTTTAGAAGATGGCATCATGTAATGAAATTGGAGATTAAACCATGCCAAAAATGCAGAAAAACCTGGGTTGTAACTGATCGATCGACATTCATAGTCGATCGATCGACTGGATCGATCGATCTACATTCTTGAGTCGATCAATCGACTCCCCCTGCACTTGTGATATTTTTCCCTTTTAATATTTAATCGATTTCAGCTCTTGAAAGTTATTGGTGGGGACTATGTAAACATATTGAGACTTAGGGAAGACCAGTAGGGGTGTATTTGAAGCTCGGAACATATTAGAGTTGATTTGTGACTTAGTGTTAAACTTACGAATGCCCGACGAGTGAGATACTATTAGAAGTTGCGAGGAAATGAATCCAATTTGTATAAGTGATAACTTAAGGTTAGACGCGGAAACAGGGACCTTAAATTATTAAATTCATCTTAGGGACAAGTGGAGACTTAGAAACCTTTTTGGGATAGGGTATGTACTCAGAATTATACGACGAGAATTATCACGCTAAACCTATTGTGTAGAATAATGGGAGGATATTATTATATGTGTGAGACTTATGATATAGGGCTGGAATATACCTATATTAATATGACGATTACCTAAGTTGTGTGAATACATAGTATACGGATTGTTATGTGCATGACATACCTACCATACTTGCGATCACGAGAGGTTGATTTTTGGGAAAGGACCATTTTATTTCTATGTGCCTTCGGGGGGATTTAGATAGGTACCTTAAGGACATAGGACTGTGAATGACTTATTTGTGAGTTGATAAGTCAGCTGACCATAGGACCGTAGGTATGTGCGTGACACATGGGTATGCGAACTATGTTCGCCTCCAATATGTGTGATTTTTATTAAAATGGTATCCTTAAGTACGTGATGTACCGAGATTCTATAACAGAGTATGCGTGCACCGCAACTTAGCCTAGGGGTTCCATATATGTATATATGTAATGAGATTGATATATATGTACTTGTGACTGGTTCATTGTTGCTTGGTAGATGCGAATTATTGAGATATTTAAATGGGTTAAAAATGTGAGAATTTATACAACAATTGAGTTAAGTAATTTGATTAAGGCAAATGTGGGCTATACGTATGATATATTTGGGTAATATGAATAGACACCCTATATTATAATGTGAATACAGGAGTTAGTACGGACTAGTTAGTTAGTGGTATAACTAGGATGGGTTAAGGGTATACGTTAGGTGTGCACATTAGTTGAGGGGTGAGGAACTCATGTGAGAGCACGTAACTAACATGCATATAATATTTACTGTTTAATGCAATTAAACACTTGCTATATTTTAAATTGTTTTCACCTCGGGCTCTGACCCGTTTGCTTCCAAATCTATTTTTTTTGTAAAAATATTTTAGGTGCCCAGCCACAGGGACGCCAAGCTTAGGAGTTCCATTCCATTGATGTGTTGTAGCTGCTGTGGAAGTTACATTATCTCGTTATTAGACGCCTCCACATCTATCCTTGCTTTTTTTGGAGTCATTTGTTCTAGTTAGGGACTGTTGCCCATTCTTATTCAGAGACAGTAGTTTTAGACTTTCATTTTATTTCAGTCTTGGGATTTTATTTATTCAGAGTATTGTATTTGGTTTATTTACATTGTTGCTACTTTATTGGAGTGTTTACTCCAGACATTAGTTATTTCATTATGTTTTTTACCTTATGAGATTATTCCCGTGATTGTTGGATGATGATTTAGATTATGTAATTGATGGTTAAATTAGATATTAAAATTTTAACACTTCACTATTTTAAATATTAGGTGGTTAGTAATTAATTAAATGTTTTCGTCAGTGATGCTATGAACTGAACCAACTTGACTTTTTGTATTATTTTAAATAAAGGAGTAGCTACTCAGTATTTAATTAGTCAGGGTGTCACAGAGAACTATTAAGATTAATAAGGAATAAATCGACTTATATGATTCTTAAACCATGTGCTGAATTGTTCATTGTGAAGGCGTTGAACATGGTACTGTGAAAGTTGAGGATACTCTTTTAAAAGTTCCACAAGATGTTTCCTATAAAAATGCACATATGTCATTTTCGTAATGAATATATCAAAACCTATAAGTAATAAATGCATACACATTTTTTAGGTAAAAAATTAACTTACTTATTGAGCGGTGCCACTGCAGCAGTGTTGAAAAACACATAACAATGGGTTTCAACCAATGTTTCTTGATTAAGTTGAATTTGAACTTTTTTCCCAACATTGCAACCAGAGTCATTACCTCTATCATTTGTTCAAATAGATCGACTAGACTTGGTTTCCATGTTATCATCCAAATACCCCGAGCAAAAGGTCATGCACTTTTCTAAAAAGACATACTTAGAAATTAAGGCCTCAGGATGAGCAAGATTCCGCACATAAAGTTTCAATGTGTGTAAATTCCTTTCCATTGGATACGTCCAGCGATAAAACATCGATTTGTCACATAATAGTTCTTCGGTCAAATGTATAGGCAAATGTTCCATCATATCAAAAAATCATGGAGGGATTATCTTCTCGAGACTGCATAAAGTAAGAGCCATATGATCTTTAAATTTCTCAAATTCAGCTAAAGTATTTACACTTGATTATGGTATCTCAAAGCAATTACTCAATTCAATTAAAGATTTGACAACATGCTTTGGAAATACCCTATGTATACTATTGGGAGTATTTGTTACATTAGAACGTAATTGTCATGACTCTTAAGTCCCCAAATGCTTCTCTCTTGAAGGTTCCACACATCGTGAATTTTTCGATGAATAACTATCTGGAACTTTGAGATTCAATAACACTTTTAAGAAAATATCAGTCTCTTTGTTGTTCATCGTAAACTCTACTGGATCCACTTACTGCAGATTTCCTCATCGCGGTTGAGGATGTAGCTCTCGCTTAATACTCATCCCTTTGAGGTCTTTTTGAGCATTTAAATTGTCATTTTTTGCCTTTTATGCCCAACAATGTAAAAATAACATTGTCGCAAAAAATTTCACCAATATACGGATCAAATTATCCTCCCGGTATTGCAATTAAAAAAATACATTTCTTCTTCCATTTTAGTATTTTTTTCATAACATTTCCTTTAGATTGTTTTGTAAGCTCAATTTCTTTTTGGTCTCTTATCCTTCTTCTAAACACTTCTTCTTTCTTATATTCGGTTACAACATTAAGCTCATTTAATTATTACAGAAGTTATGATTCGTTACTTTTAATGGTGGCGGCCTCATATATACCTTGCTATTAAATGTAACTATTTCTTTCCAAAATTTATGTCGTATTGGAAAGAATCGACGACGACTCCAGTAAAAGTACTTACAATCGTTCTTTGATTGTATAACTTTATGATCCTTATTGTAATAAGGACAAGCAAATTAACCTTTTGTGCTCCATCCTGATAACATGACATGAGCAGGAAAACCACTAATTGTCCACAATAATGTAACATGTAACTAAAAAAATTATTTTGTTAATTCATCATAAGTACATACCCTATTAGCCCATGACTCTTTCAACTCATCAATTAGTGGCTGTAAATATACATAAATTTTATCATCGGGTCCTTTTGGTCTGTAAATAAGAGCATAAAAAATTAAATGAAGATTGTTTCATACATAACAATACGAGAAAGTTCAATATCATTAGCACAATAGGCCAAGTACTGTGAGCAATGCTCATATTTCTAGACATACTGAATCCATCAGTTGCTAGCGCAAGTATAACATTACAACAATCACTTGCAAAAGATGGATTTCACTCATTAAATGTCTTATATGGAAGGGAGTTAACAGGATGCCTCATTACGCCATCATCGATTCGTTCATTAGCTTGACATTTTATTAATGGAGCAGTATGCGATGACCAATACAATCTTCATAATCTCGACTTCAAAGGAAAATACCTTATCACCTTTTTCGTTGCTACTTTTATATCCTCACTACAATTAAAGTCATTTTTGAACTCGAAAGCCCAACAAATTTGCATTTTTTAAGATTCTCGCTCTCATTTTGAAACAACATACAACTGTTAGGACATGCATCCCATATTTCATACTTAAATTCAAACTCTTTTGTTAATTTATTGGCTTAATTGAAGGATTTTGGAATCTTAGCTTTCGGGAACACATTATGCAATAATACCATCAACATCGCAGAAGAACGATTTGTCTATCCATTTAGATGCTGCATATGTAATAGTTCAACAATAAACGACAACTTGGTAATGTCCTTAGGAAAATACTCATATAACTCATTTTGTGCCTCTTTTAAAAGTCTAAAATATTGTGGAAATTATGCGCTAGGCACATTGTGATCTTGGATTTTAGGTTCTTCATAATTTCCCATATTTTTCGCTTTACATGGAACCCCCTTACTTGTTGAACCATTACAATCATGCTTGTCCTCGAGTTCAGATCGGCTAATGCATTATCAATAACCATACCATCACATAAACTATTCACGTTGACATTAAAATCACCAAATGATTCCTCATGATAAATCCAATTCTCGTAACTCTTTTCATAACCATACATCTCTATGTTACCCCTCACAATTTGGGAGTTGTAGTATACACGGTTTATATATTTACTACATGGGCATTTGATTCTAGAAGTAAGAATATCCTTATTTTTATATCCTTATGTTTATATTCAAAACCAATAAAGATTTCAACCCCACCGGTGTATGCTCTTGTGGTCCTCTCTCCTCCGATCTATCTCATATCCATATCGATCTTATTGAACCCCTATTACATATAAAAAAAGGGAGACAAATATAATAAGCACATTTAAAAAAGAACCAACCAGATGAAAGGGTTAATTTAAACCCTGAGCTAAATTCGTCCATACACTGTCAATCACATACATTAACATTAGATATAAAACAAGGTTTTATATACATCCGGCTCAACTACATTCATTTTTCTTATAAATTTCCATATACAGATCAATCTCTCCAAACTAAAAAAATTAATAGTCAAATCAATTATCTAATTATCTACGCTAACACGGTCAAATATTAAAAAAAAAATATTTCAACCATATGTCAAAAGTTATATATGCACATTTAAACTAATCTATAAAAAACAATAATCAATGTACGCAATAAAAAAACAAACAAACTAATCCGCTAAACTAACATCAATTAAAAAATCTAATCTGTAAATTATAAAAAAAATTACATTTTCTTAAATTTGTGTAAAAAAAATAAACAAATATGTGTAAAAGTAGCAACAAACAAATCTATATAAAAAGTAGCAACAAACATATCTACACAAGATGATCTTATAATAACTAACATCAATTTAAAAAACTAATTTGTAAACTATCAAATTTACATAAAATCTACATAAACTACACAAGCTAATCTGTAAACTAATGGAGAAGTGGAATAAAAGTTACTGGGGGTGGTGATGGAGGAGAGAGAGGCAGGTGCACGGACAAGGCGAGGCTAAGCATGGGTAGAGGAGAGGCAGGGAAGGGGTGGGTTGGGGCAGGGCAAGTCAAGGGCGGGACAGTGCGGGATCACCGTAGGGGGAGAGGGAGAGGGAGAGGGAGAGGGAGAGGGAGGGAGACCGAGAAGAGAAGGGGCAAGAGAGAGAGAGAGAGAGAGAGAAAATGTCTCACAGAGACAGGGGAAAATGAAAAGAGTGGAAAAATGAAAGAAAAAAACCTAGTTTATCAAAATGGACGGTTTTACTTTTGTCCCTTTTACAATTTATCAAATGGGATGATTTTTTGTGGTATAAGCTATACCAGATGGGTTGTTTTTTAAAGTCCGTCCATTTTGTAATTTATCAAAAGGGATGATTTTATAAATCCATGGTATAAAGTGACTCAAATGAAATGGTTTTTAAAATTCGTGATTTATATTTGTTTAAAAAAAGTGCTAAAAATTTAACTCACACAAGCCACGATAAATAAAAACCATCCCAAATAAAAAAAGATAATATCTACTTTAACGGTCGGTAATTAAAATCCGTCCCAAATGGTCCTTTTAAGGAACAAAATGACATGATGATTCCAAATACCCCCGTCCCTAATAATCATTTTTCTTATAGTGTAAGTAAACATGTGATTTAACTTAAACATGAATCTAATCAATTTATTAATCGATTCAATATTAAACGAGTTTATAAAACTAGATTATATGAATCTAAATTAGATTTTTATTCCCTAAGGGCATACTTTTAATTTATTAGTTAAAAAAATAATGAAAGTCATAAATCGACTACATATAACACCATAAGCAAGATAACATTTATTGCCTTATCAAAGTTTGAATCTTGATTGGTTCCTCTTGAATGTTCTTCCTCTTCTCCCAAAGCTTTCTTCTTGAAAGTAGGGTCTTACTTATGTTGTATTATTATGTTTAATGAAGGTTGTAAATCTATTTAAAAAATTAAATCCGCAGGTTCACTATGTTCTCACTTTTGGACTCCCAAATAAGTCCAAAATACTTAACCGGATACCCTTGGAACTTGGTCCAAAAAGTATACCTATCCCCGGGATTCGATTTGAAATATTAAAAATATCATTCCGGTCCTCCATATACCCTTAGAGTCCTGTCCAAATGTAATAACCCAAAATATCAAATTAATTACAACCGAGTTAATTTAATTTACAAGTTGTCCACAAATTAATAAAAAAAAAATCATTTTAAATTTCGATTAATAATTCAAACTCATTAAACCCAATAAATTACCTATTAATTCACTCGAGTAAATTATATCAGATTATGTTTGGAAGGATTGAATAAGGATTTAGTTTGAGTATGTAGAGATGCAAAAGGTAGTAGAGAGAAAATAGTAGAGAGAGAGAGACAAATGAGGGAAAAAATTAAGAGATTTTTAATTTTGGTTTATATAACGGGGTTTCAAATTGTGGTGTTGGGTTTTGTGGTGTTAATGAGAAATAAGATGTAATTTTGTGGTGTTTTGGAGTTAAGGTGTATTACGGCTTAACCTGAACATAAAATATGGTATATCATGGCTTACCCTGCCCGTGAAAATGCATGTCACGATTTGGGTTGACCGTTGTAGTTTTATCACGGTGTGAGTTGGTCGTAATCTTCTAACCACGTTTTGAGTTGATCGTGGTTTTCATCCGATAATTCTAATATATCGAGATATTTTTATTTAAATTCTTTTGTCTAGTCCTTTACTATATATATGTAAGTTGTATTTATTAGTTCATTATCTAGTTTTTAGTTTAATCTTGCAAAAGCTTTTCTTCCCATATAACTGATATAGTCCATAAGTACTACATTTTACTATATTCTAATAGATTGTGTCCAAAACTAAAATCACTGTGAATCATACCACTTGTTTGTATTAGGTTATGAAATTTGTTTATTGTTCATTTCATGGAAAATTTTGTTTTTAGCTTCCATGACATTTAAAGTGTTGTGCGTGTTTATTTTGTTTCCTCTCCAATAATAAAAAGTCACACCCCAATGCGTATACCTTTGCATAAAAGAATATATTTATATACAATCTGATTTGAAATGTCACTGAATTTACACACGTTAATTACACACACACACACATAAATGAAACGACGAAATACGCAAATTTCCATTAATTTCCTTTGTAATAAAATTATAATAATGAAAGCTAAGCACCTAGGAGTCTTTTTATAGGCACAAAGACCCAAAAAACTAAAATATACTAAATAAGTAAACGAACAAAATAAAAGTGAAATAAAATAAATAAGCAGTCATATTTTTTTAACAAATAATCAATCGCACTGTACTAACAATCACATTTATTAACAACCACAATATTTACCACACTGCTATGTAATAAATTTTTTTAAAAAATCACATTTTTTAACAAAGTAATAAAGTTGGGCATAATTTTTCTCGTGAAGTTGTAAGGGCACATCTTATGTTAGGGTCTGATTCATCTTTCTCCTTCCGTGGTAGGTGACTTGGTTTGCTAGGTGTACTCGCTCATATCTATAGTTACGTCTGTGATCCCATTTATTTAAATTTAATTTTTCTTACCCTATTGTGTCAATTATTAGCAATCTACAATTCCCCTTTATAATACTATCCTGTCATATATTAATAAATTTATTTATTATTTTTGCTTGTTCTAAGGATGATCTTGCTCATTTAGCTGCATTTAGGGGCCGATACTATGTTGAGTGAGATGCTTCTGAAAACGAATCTAACAGTGGGGGTAAGGCCACAACATAAAGTATTAGAGTTGTGTTATATAGCGCAATAGAACATCCATCTCTATTACGCAATAAAGACGAATGTTCTATTGCGCTATATAGCACATCTCCATGCCTATATGTTGTGGCCTTCCCCCCACTGCTAGATTCATTTCCAGAAGCATCTCACTCAAAATAGTATCGGGTCCTAAATGCAGCTAAGTGAGCAAGATCATCCAGATGACAGGCAAAATTAATAAATAAATTTATTAATATTTGACAGATTAGTATTATAAAGGGAATTTTACATAACTAATAATTGACACGGTGGTGTAATTTTTTTTTTAAACAAATGGGATTACATATGAACGTTTAGATATTGAGCGAGTATACCTAGAAAACCTCGTTACCTAGCACTTAATCACCGATGTAGTCACAGATGCAGTCACACGTGGTCTACCAACTCCCCATTTAATGGATCTACAATAAAATATGGGAATAAGAATTTAAAGTGAATATAATCATATGAACTTAACAAATTAAACTGGGAAGGAAAACACGGCCACCCCAAGCCGTGAGTTATTGCAATCAGCGGCCTATTTAGGCCATGAGTTGTTGAAAATCATGGTCAGTCCAAATCGTGAGTTGTTAAAAAACACGACTAACTTAGGTCGTCGATATGGAAATCTTGTTAGTCTTTTGTAATCGTGAGTATGAGTGCCACGACTGAACTTGATCGTGAAAACCCATCACCTACGGTTACGGGTGAACGTGAGGAATCCGGTATAAAAGCTAGGGTTTGGTTTTTTACATTAACTTAGGGTTCATTTTCGACGAAAACTAAGGTTTGGTATTGGAGTTATGGATTAGACATGTATAAAAAACACATGTATAGATTAGACATGCATAAATACCAATTTTATAATTTAATCATCTATAAATATACAAGTATATAGATTTGAAATACATACCTGTGCATTTTGTGGGTTATAGAGTGAGGATCTGGTTGGTTGTGAAGTTATGGAGTTATGGATTGGTTTTGGAGTTAGGGTTTGGAGTGTTAGTAGTAGTAGAGAGAGAGAAAGATGAAAAAATGAATAATTTTTTAATTTTGGATTTATATAATGGAGTTTGAAATTGTGGTGTTGAGTTTTTTTTATATTAGTGAGATATCTATATTATACCTCTAATACGATGGTATTAGAGGTTTAATGATGTCATTAATACATACTCCATTCTTTACAAGATATATATAACCCACGGATGGCTTTTGAATTTCAAAAGTCTACAAGTCATAACTTAATGAACTACATTTATTGGAGGGTAGATGTCTTTTAACTTCCTACGTTGCAAATAGGCTTAAAAGAATGTGTAACGACTCATTATCTTTGTAGATGAATGGACAGTCTACGAACCCTTCTTAATGTTTTCTTCATTTTGTATGTGTGATGGTGTTTGCAAATATGTGGAGGTACAAATATGTAGAGAGAGATGCTAAACTTGGACACAAAGAAGGCGACGGGTTTAAAAGGAAGGAGATGTATGGTATGCTATGCTACGCTACGCTACTTACTTCAGGGAAACTACTTTTAATTCTTAAGCTTCTCACAATTGTTTCATTTCTTTACTTTAGAGATTTATGAGGTACCTTAATTTAAAATTTATTTTATTTTTTCACCTAATGTTTTAATCAATATATTGATTTTTCACCCACGATAGGGTTAAAGTCTTTCTTTTATACATTCTTTTAGCTAGCTTTAGTGTTTTAGCTTCACTAACACACACGATAGGGTTAAAGTGAGAGATTTTAATATGTCGGGTGCGAATTTAGAATTGGGCAAAAGTATAGGGTCCAAAGTGGAAATATCTCTCCAATTTAACGCTATGGCCAAGAAATAGTTTGGTTTACATCGTTAAGATGCTGCAAGTAAGCCCAGGTTTGATTGGTATTACATTTGATAAGTCAGGATATAATTTTGGGCCAAGATCAAATTCAAGCTGTTTTTCTCACGTTCGCATTCCAAATTTACGGGTTGGGTTGACACTTTCATTTGGTTTAGCTGTGCCTTTTCAACCAATTTTAGGGGGTGTTGTGTTTTGTTTTCATTTTTGAAAGAAAACCGAAAAGTTAGTTCGAGCCCATGTCCATATCGGATGCCTTTTCACTTTACATAATGGAGTTAGTATATGTATCTATAAGTATAGGGGTGCAACCGGTACGGTATGGTCGGTAATGACCCCTTATCAATACCAAAACCACAATCTAAATGGTAAAATCATACCGTACCAATTTACCGATCGGTACATCAAAATAAAAAACAAAACCAAAACCAAATCGACCGGTTTTTCATTTTGGTAATTTCGGTTTCAATTCGTTTTTTTTCCGGTAAATACCAGAATTCCAAATCATTTTATGCATTTGGTAAATCTGGTTTACAATAAACTAAGAATGTCAAAAATTAGTTTTTACAATAAACTAATTTCAACCATATAGAATAGATGTTTAACGTATTCAAAAATTATAAAAAAAATTAACTGCTTACGGCTTAGTCTCTCTCTCAGAAGACTCGGATGCTATGCTGTTTTCTTGGAGCTTGGAACTTGGAATGAAGTTGAATGAATCGTTGCTCTACTCCTGCTCAGATGCGGTTGGGGAACTTGGGGTGCAGGTGACTGAGATGCTGACAGAAAGGAGGAGAGGGCGAAGATGGAGATGAGGAGCGGAGTTGCTCGAAGCCAGAGGGAACTCCTATTGCTGCTGGATTTGTGCGGCGGAGAGAGGAGAGGAAAGAGATCACGAGGGAGAAAGGGAACGTGCGTGAGGAAGGAGGGAGAGAACCTGGTAGGTTAAAAGTTATAAAATCTCTTGTGTGTATTGTATATCAGATAGCGTGTGAAGAAATTATAATAAGATTTATTTGTATTTGTCCCCCTCAAACTTAATACCTTATGTTATGAAACATTACACAAAGGTAAAAAAAAATTCAAAAAAACTAGGTGGGCAGTATTGATATGGTAATATGAGGTAAGTTTGGTACGGTAATTCGATAATTTTGGTACGGTAAATTCTGTACGATAAGTCGGTACAATAAATTCGGTAAATCAATTTTTTATATATAAAAACCAAAACCAACCAAATTTTTTACGGTATTTTCGGTTTCAGTAAAATCGGTTTTCGGTATTTCATAATATGAAACCAAAATCATTTTTTGTCGGACCAAAACGGTACGGTACGATAAAAATTCGTACCGGTTGCACCCCTATATAAGTATATTATACATATTAGAGGTTAGTAAACTTTTAATGCTATTATGTCTATACCACTTATCTATTCATTTTTTCTGTTTCGTTGTTATTGTGTCCATACCACTTCTCTATTCATTTTCTCTCTTTCGTTTTCTATACTTTCATACTAAAATTGAAAAATTACATGTACTCGAACATCCCCAAAGTACATTACGTGCAATTATTATAATACAGTCGCGCATCGCGCGAATTATATATTAATTTTGATAGTGTTTTGAAATAAGTGATGTTATGAAGATTATTTTGAAATGAAAATATCACCACCCATATAATAATTATGAATGTCTTAAAATGAAAAATATATCCTTAAATTTAGAAGACTTGTATATTTTAGATAGGGGTGGCAATTTGCGACACGACCCGTTAACCCGACACGAAATCGACACGCTTTAAGCGGGTTTGGGTATAGCCTTAACGGGTTCGGGTCATAAACGGGTGGACCCGCCAGACCCGTTAAGAAAACGAATCGGGTTCGTGTATATTCGCGAAACCCGTTAGTGACCCGTCACCCGTTTAGAATCCGTGTGACCCGCCACCCGTTTATAACCCGTCACCCGTTTATAACCCTTCACTCGTTTAGAACCCGTCACCCGTTTAGAACCCGCGACCCGTTTGCAACCCGCGACCCGTTTGTAACCCGTTAACTCGTTTATAACCCGTTAACCCGTTAACAACCCGTAATCTAAGCATCCCACATCGATTTGTTATGAAAATTCTCCATTCTTGACTAAGTATAAGTAAGTTGTTACCTCTTTAGATTTTTAAAGTAATCGGGTTACCGGGTTAAACGGGTGAATCGTGTTAAACGAGTGAACCGGGTTAAACGGGTGAACCGAGTTAAACGAATTAATCGGGTTAAACGGGTGAACCGGGTTAAACGGGTGAACCGGGTCAAAACCATTCGTTTATTTAACGGGTGTAAACGGGTCGTGTCGTGTCATTCGTTAAGTAAACGAATCGTGTATGAATTTCATTTTTCCACCCGTTTAGTAAACGAATCGTGTTTGGGTGGATGAATTTTTGACACGATTCGTTTATCACCCGACACGAACCCGGCTCGACACGACCCGTTGCCACCCCTAATTTTAGAGATCTAAAACGCACATATCTTAGAAGATACGCTGCGAAAAGTATTATTCTATCATGAATACAGTTGTTGCGTCAGTAGGATTGGTGTCTGCCTGTACGAATATTTTCCGCATCCTAGACATTGATCCGTAACGGCAACTTCTCATCATCTATTCCCAATGAGTTTTTACACAACGAGCACCGCATGACCATTAGGAATTCCGTCTCTATCATCCCGTCTGGTCCTGGTCCCACGCAAACGCATTTCCTTGAGACAACCCAGCCCCGCCGAGCCCAATCCAGTTGGGTTGGGTTCAAGTCGTAGTCGCTCCAAAAGAATCTTCTCATTCTATTCTTATATGCCCTCTTTTATTATTCATGATACGAAGCTGAGGGGGAGAAAAAAAGAGTGACGTACGACATTTCCTTTAACTTTAAGTTGGCAAAAGTGGAAACGGGCAACCGAGCGGGAACGCGTATAGCTTCGGCTCTTGAGCTTCCTTTCATCTCCTCTCTCTCTCTCTCTCTCTCTCTCTCTCTAGGGTTTCTATATATACCTCTCTCTTTTGTATCCATTTAATCATAACCTCATTCTCTCTCACTACATCTCACCTTCTCGTTTCACCTAAGCAGCTTGTTAACCTCTCTCTGTTTACTCCTTGCATCTTCTCAGGTATCCTCTATACATCGTGTATTAAAGTTTCAGCTGTATGTTTATTCGATTTTATCACGTCTCTCTTGAAATTTCGCAACTACATACATATTATAAACATATACGTATACGAATGTAAAATGGAGATGCCTACATGTATTTCTATACGTTTTTTTATATGTGGATCGTTTGTATTACGTGGTGATCAAAGTTAGTTTCAGCTTAAATAAGTGTCTGTGCAATTATTGATTCTTAGTTTGGCAGATCTGTGGTTGTTTTGGCGCTACTCTGTGATCTGTTGTCCTTACGGATCTTATTTTTTATTGAACGAGTATTATAATACACTAAAAGGTTCATTGTTATCAACTGTGCTAGTAGTGGATAATAAATATATTACAAGTCTGTACAGTTGAAGATCACAAATGTAGGTACTTATGGATGTCAGAATGCGTTCCTCGAGTGTTTGCAATATAATAAAGTCTTGACTGTATTCGTTATAAGATGTGTGCTTTTTTTTTTCTTCATATTTTTTTAAAATTAAATGCTTTGGGTTGTTCATGTGGATATCATATTTACATCTTCATCACGATATCAACGCTTTGGAAAGCATGGAGTGCGGGAACCCATTATGATCCTTATATTAATTTAAATCATACTCCCTCCGTTCCAAATTAAGATTTCACTATTCCATTTTTTGTGGGGGGGACATAATCAACAAACAAAGTTTCACGACGGTGAACAAGAGTTAGTACGGTGAACAAGAGTGAGTCTTGATCGTTGAATGAGTGTAGCCCTTAATATATACAAAATAAAAACACGGACTCTTAATTTGGGACGAAGGGAGTAATAAACAAACAAAAACTGAAACGCCACCGCCTCAAACGCTACCGCCACTCGGACTCTCCCTCCCTCTATCCTTGGTTCCGCATGTTTGAGCTCGATTTACACGTTTTGTTAGAGTTTCGATTTGGTGTTTTATTTTTGTTTCATCCAATCCAGATTTGGGATTTGGGCTAAAGTTCTATTTGGGTTTACAATTAGTGTTTGGGTTTGACTAGGGGTTCGGTTCGAGTTTTAGTTTAGATCTAGTTGTGTAAATCTGGTTCGATTTAATATAGGGTCTTCAGATCTTCGAATATTTACATCTTGTTTACACAGTTCAATTTTAGTTTTTTTAGTCCTATTATATGGTATGCATCTAGTTAATCACGCTTTGAGCTTTCGATTTGGGTTTCGAATAGGGTTCTTCAGGCATTCTATTTTGTTTTGGGACTTCGATCAGGGTTCATATAGCATAGTCTCAATTTTGATTCGGATTTGGGTTTTATGGCATTTGATTTTGATTTTGATTTGGGACATTGATTAGGGTGTCTTCTTGCACTTGATTTCAGTTTCGATCTCTCAAAACATGACATTTAACTTTGATTCATCTGTTGATTCGAGTTCATTTTATTTATTTGAGTTCAATTTTGATTAGGGTTTGTTTTCTGACACTGGAATTCATTTTCATTTTTAGTTTGAGTTCGGTTCACTCTTCTATTTGGATGTGAAGTTTCTTCTTTTTCCCCCACTTTTAAGTGGAGGTAAAATTGGTTGGAGATGTTGCTATAGATTTGTTGGAGGCTGGCTGAAGATGGTTGCAGGTGGTGGTGAGGGTAATGTATGAGGGGTTGAAATGGTTGGCGGTGGTACTGTAGAGGTGATGGTAGTGTGGCAGGAGGTGGTGGAGAGAGGGAGCTTAATTAACCATTATCTTTAGCAATGTGGCACCTATATACCAATAATGAGATGAAGGTTTGCACATTGGTTCTCCACGTTTCGTTATGTGTTTGAACGGAAAGGAGACAGGATTGATTAACAATACACTGATTTTAAAATTCAGGATTATCATTGCAACTTCTAAAACATCCAAATTCAAATTGAAATTGACTCCTGACTTCAGTGTGAAATTTGCATTTTACCCTTCTTAAATTTAAATAATATTTGCTTCCATATAAAGTGAACCAAGTTGGACAACATGGAAATTATTAAAGACTGGAGGCATTTTCCAGATCAGTGACAAATAATAGCCAAAAGTCGGTTTCAACATTGCTGAAACTTTCGACCTTCTATCTTTTATTTTTGAAATTCTCATGGTTTCAATTGAGATATTTTGTTTATGGGAAATGCGGTATTTTCATAACTAGTCTAATTTTTGTAGTTTACAGTTATGAAACTTAATTTGATATGCGTAACAATTCCCAGAAAATTTTCTTTTGGTTTGAACTCTGAAAATAAAAGAGTTATTTTTCTAAATTACGATTGCATCGGCTTCTTGCAGTTATGACTCCACCTATTGAGACTCAAAACAAAGTTCCTGACTCTCATCGATCCTCATACCCACACCCTCCTCTTAATGAAAGGATAATTTCATCCATGACCAGGAGATCAGTTGCTGCTCATCCTTGGCATGATCTTGAGATAGGTATAGTTTTTACTATATGCCAGCGAGAGAGAATCATAGACTGTAGCTTTCATTTTAACAATGTGTCATGCTCTAGCTTATAACTTCCTTTATGATTTAATGCAGGACCTGGAGCCCCAAAGATTTTCAACTGTGTAAGATACTTGACTTTGTATAGTGTTGGTGTTGGTTGTTGAAGTTTAATCTATATGAAAATTTATGCGTGATACTATGTAATTAATGAACTGGAAGATCATATCTGAAGCTGAACAGTTCTTTGCCTAACCAATAAGATTATTTCAGCATTATCTTTTGGATTTCATAGGGTGAGATGTTAATTAGAAATGTTATTTGCCTAGGATATTTGGGTTTCACATATTTACGGGTGGCTTGCATGGCCGGCCCTGGCCATGTGCCAAATGGGTAATGGCACAGGGCCCATTTTAGAGTATGCACCTATATATGTATATTTTAGGGGTTCAAACATATTTTATGTATATTAAAAATGTCCATTTTTGAAATAGGTTTAATTTTTTAGGGGCTCATTTTTTTAACTACCCCAAAACAATTTGCACAAGAATGATTCAACTACCTAAAAATCCCACCCAACTAAAATGGGCCCCTAATTTTTTAGGGGCCGGATTTAGATATTTAATATCTTTTACAATATTTTTTAAAAGTGCCCTAACTTGTTTTTCGCACAGGGCACTCCCAATCTTAGGACCGGCCCTGGTGGCTTGCATGGTTTTGGTGACATTTGGCAGGCTTGTTGCTCTGAAAAATTGTTCTTTGATCCCTATCTGATAATGGAAGAGGCTTATGGCCACATATATTCGGAGTTTCTTGATTACTTTTTGTAAAAAAAAGGATATGGATCAAAATGGAGAAGTTGAATTATGGGGTGTTTGACTTCTACAATTTTTTTGGTTATGGTAAACGGAATACCATTGGGAAAATTCCTTGCCTCAAGGTCTTAGATAAAGGGACCCACTACCCTTTTTTTTTTTTTTTTTAAATCCTAGTTGCGAATGTTTTTGGTAGAATGGCGGATAAAGCAAATGAACATATACATAATCTAATTAATGGTCTTGAAGTGGGAAAATAATAGATTTAAGGTGTCAAATTTGCGATTTATGGGTGACACTATCATTTTTATGGATGGAGATGAAAGTCTATCTCCACATCTTGTTGGGAGGACTATTGAAATTTTTCGAGAACTTTTGGGTGCATGTCACAAAAAATATCATTATGATAGTTGATGTTGAGGAAATCAAATTTATAATTTGGCTAATGGGATGTGATGTCTTATTGGGGATTGGCTTTTCAACACTTGGACATGTCTTTGGTTGGAGACGTCTGAATTGCATGTGCCTACCAACACTATCCAAATTTGTCCCAATGACAAATAATTAGTGCCTATGATACCACTCGTGTGTAAGACTAATTATCTGTGCCAACTGGACTACCAAAAGAAAATTGTTAAGTTTACTTGAGCACTTTTTTTTGTAAATAAGAAACAATTTCTTAATTTAAAAAAAATTAAGAGGAAAAATTGGGTTCCAAAAAAATCATGAGCCAAACAACCATTAAGGAGCAATTGGTTCATGAAATGTTTTTTTGTTTTTGAAAATCTCTTCATGAAATGTTAACCGTTTTAATTGAATCCCAAGCATTTTCATGTGTTGCTTGATTTTTATCAACGTCCTTGATGATTATTTTTGGATCGTTCTAATCTAGAGGACTATCCCAATTTGTGTATTACACGCACACGCACACGCACGCACACATATATGTATAATATATAGTAATGCTCTTATGCGGATGCAAAGTGTGGACCCAAAATGCGGATTACACTGTGCACCGTTAGATGCATTTAATAGCGAGGAGAGATTGCATCTAACGGTGAGAGATGTAGTCCATACATCAGGTCCTTTTTGTCCTTGTATCATTATTATATGTATATTTCATATTATTTATGAATTTATTTCCCCAAAATAATATGGGAAATATAATAGTATGCCTATACATCATTTAATTCACTTTTCATTCTCCTTTGATCAAGGTTCTAGAACTTGTTTAATCATTACAGGTGGTTGAAATTAGTAAGGGGAGTAAGGTGAAGTACGAGCTCGACAAGAAAACCGGGATGATAAAGGTAATAAATCATGCCAACTGGGCTTACAATGGTAGAATCTGTTGATTTATCATGAGTTCCTGACGTGTATATGTAGGTTGATCGTGTTCTTTACTCATCGGTTGTGTACCCCCATAACTATGGCTTCATCCCACGTACTCTCTGTGAGGACAACGACCCCATGGATGTCTTGGTTATCATGCAGGTATGCCATTTCATTTGCAATTCTCTAGTAAATATAATACTCAAGTACTTTACCATTTATATGCCATTTCATTTGCAATTCTCTAGTAAACTAGCATTTGACCCAAGCGGTGGTTAATAAAAATTTGATAAAATTTCAGATTAAAAAACATTAATATTCCTTTGACTCAGAATCCAATAAATAATTAAAAAAAAAATATGAATTATCTTTTATTATAATTAAAGAAATATAAATTCTCTTGTAAGGAGATTTACAAAATCTCTATAACTTACAACCGGCACGATATGTGGGCGCTCTATAATTTTCCAATTCTAAATAAATAACATATCAATTATTAGATTCAATTTAATCATAACTTACGTACATAAATCAATTGATGGCAATATAATGAAGATAAATAGCCTGTCTGAATTTTTAGGTCGTAGACCACATAATAAAACAAATACCCCAAATTAGTGAATTTACAATAGGAGAGTATAAAGATGTACATGAGGAGAGAGAGAGAGAGAGAGAGAGAGAGAGAGAGAGAGAGAAAACCGTTGGACTCAAGAGTATATACATATGTATAAAAAACGTAAAGTTTCAGTAGAGTTGGGTGTTAAAATCTAACTCGATGCTTCAATTATTATTTTTGTAAAACTTAAAACAATAGAGCGGACAACATGAAACATGGTGACAGTGAGATTGAATTTGGTAGAATAGTCCATTAGAGAGGGAGAGAGGTGGTTGGATTAATTTATATAATGAAGAGTGTGGGAACATTTAAGTGCATAAGATATGAAAAGACATGTTATTTAACAGAGGAAAGTTAAACATTGTCTCTATAGTTACAACTCTAATTAGGAAGCTACAATTTCAATGAGGCATAGAGAAAAAGAATGGCAGAGCAATAGAGGGTAGAGAAGAGAAGAGAGGGTCGAACAGAGGAAAAAATTAATAAATAAGTGATGTGTCAAGTTTGTGTTGGAAGAGCCAATTTTAAATATTTAGTATGGATAGATATCACACTTAAATGTCTTATCATTTATTTTTTGTTTAACTTACGACAACTGAATCTGGCAAGGAATTCTAACAAAAATACCTCCAGGCCTGCAACTATTTCCAAAACAAGGTTTGTTGACTGCTCATAACGACATAATAATATATGTTGCCCGGCGATACTTAGTGATTTCTTAAGGCAGCAAACATTTCAGAGAGTTATTTCATGAAGTAAAAATCCAGAAGTTTAGGTGGGACTGGCTAAAAACATTAGATCCCAATCTTTTACTTGCAAGCCTATGTATTCCACTAAAAAGCCGTTGAAGAAGAATTTGACCATTGAAGAAGAATTTGAGCATATGCACAGCAATCCTAATCTTTTATTTGCTAATGTTCTTTTCTAGCACGTATGTGGATGAAAACCTCTTCTCCAATATACCTAGTGTATTTTTTATCTTATTTTTACAACACGATGAAAGTGACTTGACCTCTGAACGTTCGATGTGTAACTAATGAAAGAAAAAGTTGTGTATATCCTAAGAAGACACAGCAATCTGACTAATTTCCTTTGTAACTGGTTATAATCTGATCACTTCTTCTATTGGCAGATGTAGGAAAAAAATGAGAAAATAGAAAATTAACTTTCTCAGGTTCTATATGAAATTAACTTGCACCGAATTATGGATTTTTCTGGCTTCAAATTTAGCTGTGGGAGTTCAAAGAGAACCATTTTGCAGTTCTACTTTTGCATGTAGTTTTTACTTCCTAAAGAGCATAGGACAGCCGACTAGCTGAAATGAAGTTTTGTGGTTATAGCCAATTAGGATAATCCACCCATTTAGATGGGACCAAATGGACCCAGTCCAACAATTTTGTAGGCCTAATTTATTTAAAAATTGAACCACCTAATATTTAATCATATTTATACATCTTCCTGAACTTTACTTATCAGAAAGATACACTTTCCTGAACTTCGTTTAAATATTTAATATTTTAATCTACACTTTCTCAATAAAGTCTTGTCAGAAATAGAAACTGGGCTGTTGATACTGACTAGACGTTGGCACGTTGCAAACATAAACAGGAGCCAATCCTTCCAGGGTGCTTTCTTCGGGCTAAAGCAATAGGTCTTATGCCTATGATTGATCAGGTATTATATCTTGACAAACCGAATGATGTTTGGTAACCCTTCAAACAAATTTTAACTTTGTCAGAACACAGGGAGAGAAGGACGACAAGATAATTGCTGTCTGCGCTGATGATCCTGAGTATCGAGACTTCACTGACATCAAAGAACTCCCACCGCATCGTTTGGCTGAGATCCGCCGCTTTTTTGAAGATTGTATCCTTTTGGAGAATTACACAATTAATAGGGAGCAAACTCTTTATTATGTCTGCAATCATCTTTCAAGTGCTTATGAAGTGAGCGAAATGAGTTGATATATGATTATGTTTCTCTTAATACGTAACCAGACAAGAAAAATGAGAACAAAGAAGTTGCGGTTAATGATTTTCTGCCTGCTGCAAAAGCCTACGAAGCAATTCAGTATTCTATGTAAGTGGCAAAATTTTCCTTTCTTTCTACGTATTCTTCTCACTTACTAGTTTAGTTTACACATAACTAAATATCCAAATCTAATAAATCATGCGAGCCATTGAACCTACTGTTGTCCATGGGCCATATACGTTGTAAGAGTGGCTCGAGCAAAAAAT
Organism: Sambucus nigra; assembly: GCA_949130495.1. Classification (NCBI taxonomy): domain Eukaryota; kingdom Viridiplantae; phylum Streptophyta; class Magnoliopsida; order Dipsacales; family Adoxaceae; genus Sambucus; species Sambucus nigra. The sequence goes on from OX422208.1 coordinate 595,773,210, forward strand.
GGTAACAAAACATGAAAATTTGGAATTGCTTACTTCTTGTTTTATTAACTGTATTAAATTTACCAAAAAATTGTACATAGTTAAATTCACATAATTTATATATATATTTTACTATGTAGATATATATGAAAGCTATGGCCTATGGCACATATTATGTGGCCGGCTGAGAAAAGACACCCACCTACCTCTCCTTTTTTCTTTTTCTTTTTGCTCGGACCTATTTTCTTGTCTCAGCCGGATCTCATGGAGTTAGATCATGAGCCCCAAACCCAAATGACTTTTGGGCTGGGCTAAGCATTTGGGCGGGCCGCCCATCACATGGACGCCCCTTAATTGAACCATGTTTCCTTTAGCTTGTTATGTGGCTTGTTTTTTGAAATGATACCTACATAGATTATATAATGCCAGTCTCACCTTGCGTTTCATTTTATTTTGAAGGGATCTCTATGCCGACTACATTGTGGAGAGCTTGAGGCGGTAGTGTTTATTCATATGCATCTGATGTGGTGAGGAATGTTATATAGGGGAATATGTCTAGTATACGAACTCCATTTTCACCGCATGTGCACATATTTGATTCACGAACGTGTGCATACATGACTGGTGATACTTTTCTTATATAGTGTATGATGGCGACAAGAAGTTTTTGAAACTCTATTACAGTATTAAAAACACCAGAAACAAAAATTGAGATGCTTGTCGTTATTTTTCCACTGTAGTTTATATTTTGTCGATATCTGTACTTACGCAATAGACCTTGTCAAGAGAGGGCAGCTTATTTTTTCCGACATTATTCACATTGTTCACTTCCTGAAGTGAATTTTACTAGAAAATACATTGTTGACTAGCTACTGTTTTTTAGCAGCAGGTTTTGGAGAGTAGTCTACCAAATTGCATCTGCAAATTGTCCATACTACTACAAGTTTTAGTTCTGAAAATTATTGGAAATTGTTGTAGTTTGAAATTTTCTTACTGTCCGGGTTGTTCGTATTTGTACCAAGATTTCATTCCTATGCCCACTATTTCTCAATTGAACCAATAAAAAACGGCTATTTTCTGTCAGTGCGTTATCGTTTTAGTACACTCTTTTTGATCACTTTTATATCTATTCTTCTCCTACTGTTCTCCAATCAGTAAAATAAAAGAAAGTTTATCATGTTGTGAAAAAGGCAAGAAACTAGTCATTTTATCATCAGGTCATACTCAAGGGTGTCATTTCTATTTATACAAAGGTTTTCAACCATTCATAATTCAATGTGAGATACAGTGTATGTGAAATTTCACAATAATACACAATGCACAATACTCTTTGAATGTATATCATATTCATCATACAATAGTTGACTTCTTAAAACTTTACAAAGGAAAAACTTTATGGAAAAAAGTCGAACTTTATGGGAAAAAACGGAAGTGAAAGGAAAAGTACAACCAAGCATTTTAGTTTGATATACAAGCTTTTGGAACGTTGTTTTGTGTAGTGACTTGGTGAAAAATCAAGAAGGTTATTGTAATTTCATTTTTCTTCCAAGGTTTTTGCAAATGAAACATCATCTGATGTATTTGATTTCAATTGTACGACACTTCCGGATAGAACACTTGAAATATATTGGTCATATCTTGAGGATGTGTGTGCAATATACCCAAATTTTGGCAATTTTAATTTTTTTCTCAAATTAAAGTAACTTAGCACATGTAACAATTAGGTGAAATCGTATTAAGCACTAGAATCAAACAAATTCAAGTTGTAATTTGGGTGGGTGGGGTGGGTGCGTGGGTGCTATTGCGCTGGTTTAAATGCAAGTGATCATAATAAAGCATACACAACACAAGCAATTCATAACACATTTTTTATGAGGAAAAACCCCGTCGAAGGGTAAAAAACCTAGACGCACTCTATTCTTTCATTCAACTTGAAAAAGTTAAGTACAATGCAAGAAGGTACCTTTCACTCATGCACTCACAAGTTACCTACGAGCTTTGGACTTTCTCCTATTAACGATAAGAGATCCACCTTAAAGTGAATGGGGATGTATACTCTCCTCCTTAGAATTGCATCATGCCTCAATCTCTCCAATATAATGAAACACTAGTGTTGATCAATCAATTCATGTGAAGAATGGTTTGAATTGCACTTTGGTTAGTGTGGAATAGAATCAAATCACTCTCGATTTCCTCCCAATCCATAAGTACAAATATAAATTTTTTTGTAAAACGAGTTTCGTAGAGTGGTCCGGTTATATGTAGAGATCTTAGAGTAGATCACTCACACAAGCGAAAATCAATTTAAACCAAATTTTATCTTGATTAATTAGGTGAACCTAAACTTGCAAGATATATGAATCTAAACAAACCACATGACAAGATATGAGGAAAAAACTCCTTTCGGGTTTCGTCACTGTTACAACTAGGTATTATAGAATGACACGGACATTTACAGACTTAGACTCCACTAAGAATTGTAGTTTTATGTCCCTTTTTCTCGTTGACAGAAAGCGACGGAGATCCAGTAACGCCCCATACAACAAGCTAAATTTGCCTCGATGTCCACCGATCAACATTAAAAAATACTTTTCCTATCTTTAGTAGTGAAGAATTAACTCCATAAGGTTTAGAATGTGAGATGTGTTCTTCAGGGTTTGATAAAATGATCACAAATCATCCAAGGGGTTTGGATTTGAAAAACAAAAGAGTGTGATCACAAAAAGATGTCTAAATGGCTTGATAAAAATTGCAAGTTCATATCTCTATATAGGGAGAAAAATGTCCTAAAGATAAACTTGAAAGATTGCATTTGAAATCAGGTAAAAAATAAAATTTCGCCGGCTCGTTCGAATGAGGTACAATCCGTTCTAACGAAGTGCCCTATCTCATTCGAATACTCATTAAATGAACTTTCCAACGATATTCTAGAGCGACCAACATTTGCAAAAATCTATCTCCTTCGAAGCTGTTCTAACGAGAACCATGTACTCGTTCGATCTAATGACTTTGCGAGTTTTTCCAAAAAATATTTAAAAAAATTTTGAAAAAATATTTTATATTTTCAAACACTTTTAAAATATTCCTGAATAAATTTGATTACACAAAATCAACCTCATACACCTTATCCATATGATTGTAATGACAATCTCAAGTCTTTGATCTTCGATTGCTGCTTGTGGTCACTAACTTGTCTTCACTTGAAGCTTTTGAGAATGTACATAATGATGTAGAGGTGTAACAAAATATGCCAAACTAAAAAAACATAATGAGAGTTATAAATCTTGCTTTTACAAATTTTCCCTTTGACTATTTCGGTACAAAATGCAAAATCTAAAAAAATAACCCCTAAGACAATTCAACTAATATCCCTCTCAAACCCCAAAAGGAAAAGATATTTGTAAAATTGTCCATGCCGAAAATCTTCATAGTGTGGTCCATGATATCATTATTGTCGAAAAATGACCTACACACATGAAACAAAGAAAATACCGTGACGCATGGATTTTAAAATAAATGAAACTCCTCAAAATATTCTCCCCCCTTTTGCCCAAAATAGACAAAGGGTTAAAAGCTAAACCTAAAAAGTTAGCAGCATGAGAGTCCAAATATGAAGTATCATCGCAAAGTATAGGCAATTAAACATATGCGATTAAATTTCAACAAACCAATATTTTTTTATTTTTTATTTTATTTTTTTGAGTATATAAATATACATATGAGTAAAATACAAATAGTCACATCATGGAGTGGGACGAAAATATCCGAATCATGAATACGTAATGAAATTGTATGAACTCAATGCACGGAAAAGTCAACATAGACATACGTAGCGATAGTACACGAAGTTAAAGTGACACTCTTATAGAAAGAACTCAATTCAACCTTTTGTAAAAATAATTGAAAAAAGTAAAATTGACTAAACTTATATAAAATGTTACGAATTTCAATTGAGAAAGCATGCTAATAGGGAATGGTCAAAACATAAGTCAATTTTTTATTTTTTATTTCAAATTAAATGTTAAAACTTAAACATAATTGACCCAATAAAACTTTTCACCAATTTCAAACCAAGTTGTTGTGAAGAAATGATTTACCAAATTTTATCTTAACCTAAAACATGCATCTAGGTGATAGCAGATAAAATAAATAAATAAATCACACAACACGCTAATGTATGAGGAAAACTACAATGAAAAAAATCTCGGACGATCCAACCACGCAATTCATTATGATACGGATTTACACAAGTTGACAGCTAACTTACTTAATGACTCGACTCCTCGCAAGTCTAGACGCGTCTTCAATCTTTAACCGCTCCTCCACAGGAATTCATCCACGCAAGTTTCCACAATGTGTGAGTCCACGCATGCTTTGGTATCTACTGATTAGGCTCAATAACCTCTGCGGATACGGGACATGGAGTCCACCGTTTCTTCACTGTAGCCCCACACTACGGAGTCCCTTGTGTGTAAACAACAAGCCGAATACGAAATCCTCCGCATGAAATGATTCTCAATCAAGATGAAGAGAATAAACTTCTTGGTACCCACAAAACAAGATCCCAAAGTATATAAAATAATGAAATTTTGATCCTAAACACTTTGGGTGAAACTAGGGTTTGGGAGCTTTTGGATATGTATAGGAAAATATTTTTCGTCAAAAGTCTCTTTAAAAATAAATGCCCGAATATATAAAAAGTATGTTTTTTGAGGCGGCATATTTTTCTAAAAAGTTTGATTGAATGAAAATAAGACCTCGTTCAAACGAAACTGCAAACTCATTCGAACCGAGGTAAAGCTCATTCGAACGAACAATCAATCTCATTCGAACCATCTTGGAACGAGCTTAAAAGAATATTAGTTCTGTAAAGAGAAAAATCTTGTTTGATGTTTGTTTGAATTTCGTTCGAACAAAACCCATAAAGTCGTTCGAACGACTTTAAAATAAAATAAAAAAATTTCTTTTAAAATATTTAAAAACAACTCCAAACAATCTATAAAAACCAACACCCAAAATAAAATTCTAAGGATTAAAATTCATATTCATACCTGAGAGATCCTTAAAAATATAAAGACGAAATGCGGTATGAACCACCACACGATATGTAATCGCTAAAGCTTGGACGCTATGTCTTCGTCCAAACACGTCATAGGCTTGAAAGGTCAATAACATAAAGCCTAACCTATGACTCAAAATATTTTTGCCCAGAATTAAAACAATGCATACAAATTGACTCAATCGAAAATTTGTCCTTGCAAATCTCCCCCTTGGCTATTTCGGGACAAAACCAAAAATAAAATACCTATAGTTCGGGTGCATTAAATGTTAGGTCATACTACCACACCTAACATGCCATTAGCGTTATATTGTGATTAAAATTCTTAAGTGACCAGTCGTTGTGTAAGGTGGTGTAACAGGTGTGTCAGCACCTTTCCAGCCAACTATTTCAACAAACAGTCATTGTCTGAGGAACTTTTGATTTGGTATGTGTTAGGTATGGTATGATGTTGCATGGATATTTTATGAAATATACTATTTTTGGCTCCAAAACATTGTGACTAAGAAGTAGGTCTAGCCAAGGTTGCTCGAGAAATTCTCATTTGGGCTAAGTTGGGTATTTTATTAGCTGTATCTAAAATGGTCAAGCTCAAAAGCCTTAACGACGCATTTATATCTATCCACCAAACCAATTACCTAAAAGGTTCCCAAGTGAGTTTTCTCGATAGAGCATGAAATCTTTTCCAGGTCCTGCCTGACCTGGTCCATTGCTGGTACCAAGTAACCTCATAAATATTACAACATAACTCATAAATACACATAAATAGACAAAATACATGGTGGATTAAGTATCTTATTCTAGAAGGCTTCATTGGTCTTCAACTCTACTTTGTCTTGATATGTCATTAATCACTTAATAAGGAGGTTTATCTCTAAGTGAGGAGGATTATCTTTAAACTCTTCCTACATTTTCCACCTCGTAGAGAAAGTTATTGTGAAAAATAAGAAGTTTCCATAATAAGCATATTCAACAGACATATCATAATTTGAGACATCTTTGGTCAACATATCTCCAATCCAAATGTCTTTGGCCGACATATCTCAAATTGAATTAACTTGTTTATGCTCATGTCAGCTAATTCTTTTAGATATCTCTAGAATTTAAGGCTTAAATCACGTCACTTTCCATATCTATCCTTTTTTACACGGGGAGCCTTGGGGTAAACTCTGAACTGGCTCGATTCATATAACCATAATTTTCCCCCCAAATTTCAAAATGTTCTCTAGGCAATCGAACCGTTGAAAAACCTTTAATGATTGTTTTCGTGAACCCTTTAAATAACTATTCATTTATTCATTTCAAACCTCTTACAACTTTTTCCATTAAAAAACGCAGAGCTATTAACGATTTTAGAAAGAAAAAGTCATCGATGTTGCTCCAAACTTGCCTAAAAACTCTATTTAAACTCATTTTAATCGGTCGTCTTCCATCGACATCATTTATATACCATTTTTAATGCATTTTCATCCTTAAAAATCCCCCTAAAATCATTATGGCCTCTTCAAGTAAGACAGGGAAGAGCTCCAGCAAAACTGTTGCATCATAAATAGTAGAGCGTGAGACTCTATATGACTCTTATCACTATGCTCCATTCTTTGGGGATAGTGTTGACATTAGGACTCAGGCCAAAGTGTTTTCTCTAACTGTGAAAGGAAAGGATGATCGTTTGTTATTGTATGAGGAACCCTAAGACAACACTCAGGGGGGGTCTCGAGATGGTTTTATAGCTTGGTGAAGAAATATCTACAAAAAAATATGATGATACTATTCTCAAGTTTAGTCTGGCCCTTTATGACCTATAGTTTGGGGACTTTACCTTGTAAAAAAATAATCCAGCTCTTTAGCTATTAATCTATTGATGAAGTGTGAATTCTCACACTTTCATGCCATCTTGTGGTGACTTTACTATCACCTTAGAGGACGTGTGTGAGTTGATGGATTTAGAGCCTCGTGGTGATATTTTATATAATGATACACCTCTAGATGATGTTGAGGTTAAAGAACAAACTGAATAGGATAAGCTAGTTCGTAAGTGTGTTGGTGATTCCACAAAGGCCAATTTTGGCCAGTTTATTAAGTATTTTTACAAACCATATGTGAAGTCCACTAAGGAATAATAGGAACTGGGCATTGTACCAGATGCACCTCTTGGTCCTGGTTATAAAAAATCCTCAAAGTTAGCAGCTTATATCTTGAGCTTGCTTTCTCATTTTTTTTTCTTCCTAGTAAGCCCAATGATCAACCCATAGGTAATTGGTAAATATCCCTGCCAAGGGTGCTTGTGGAGTCAACATTCCCCTTATTCCCTTACCCTTGGATCTTTATATACTTGGCTAGATAGAACACATTTTGACATGCAGTGCTCCGTTGGACATCATGATGTATCTGGTTTTTCAAACACTATTCTTTTGATGGGATTTTACTATTCCAGTTTCCCTGCTCTTGCTTTGAAAGAACAATCGATAAGCCTTTTCCCTCTTAAATGTCCTCATATAATGAATTGGAATAATAAGCAAAGTAAGATGGCAATTTTTCCATTAATTGATGACTATAATACTTTTTATGATCGTTCTTATTCTGGGGAGACCAAGGCTCAAACCTCTTTTCCTTTAAAGATGAGGCTTACATAGTTCAGATCCTTCAGGGGGAATAAGTTATTGCGATCCATATTTGGTTGTGATGCTTGTAATCACCTAAATTAGTCTTCCCACATTTACAGAGTGGGATATCGAGAGTGAGGTCAACTTCCCTCATCGGTGCGCTAGGAAATTTGGTTATGACCTAGGCACCCCAATTAATTTATAGCAGCAGTAGAATTGATAATTCCTTTTACTTTGCATGCCTTGACTTTACCCACCATAATGCAATAGTTTTGTGCCTAGACAATCATGACCGATTGGTCATTCCTGAGGTCAAGAGGGTGGGTGATGTATCGTTGGGCTGGTTATGCCATTATTAGCCAATGCCTCTTAGAATTTTCAAGGAGTTTGCTCAAACGAAACCCAAATATCCTATGGTTGAACGATATGGGTCATTGGAGCCTGGTCTAAAAAATAGCTCCAATGTTCCTGTGAAGTTTTAGTTGATTAAGACGAAGAAGCCTCTTCCGAAAGAGTTTCTTCCTTTGGATCAAATTTGCGAGGTTCCTCAAGATCCCAAAAAGAAAGGCGCCACTATGGCTGGTGGGACTAAGAGGAAAGCTTCATCGGTAGCAGGTTCCTTTAAAGGAGAAGTTATCTCTCAGGCTACCAAGAAACCAAAGACCACCAAGGATTCCTCTAAACCTGCGAATACTCCCTCTCTAAATTTTTTTTATGGTATACCGGGTGTAGGTACCCAGAATTGAGAACCATGGGCCTGGACGAGTAGCCCAGTTCTGGCGGCCCAAAGTCCAGGCCCTCTATCTTTCATATTGATCCGGTCTCTCCCCACGATCCCATGAAGAGAAGTTATAGGGGATCACAATCCCAAGAAGGGAAGGGATAGGGAAGATGGCTAATATGAAGGAACTCATCATCTCCACTTACCAGCATACACATATATAAATTAAACCCTAGGTCCGGGACAAAGGACAAGTTGTATTCTCTGTACCTATTCTTTAGAATATAGAGAAATAATACTGACTGCACCATCGTGGACGTAGGCACATCTTTACTGAACCACGTACACCTGTTGTTGTGTGATTGGCATTTTAATTGTTCTTTCTTGGTCATTACTTCTCTCATATTTACTTGTGTTGCACAATAATTGTCACCAACAGTAATTGTCACTACAATTGGCGCCGTCTGTGGGAAACGTTCATCTTTACCTGAGAAGATCCCACGCCAAGAAAAGAATCTAAGATGTCTGCTCACAGCAGCAACGCTCCTCAAGAAGGAGACATTCAAGAGACACCTGCTCCTCGCAGGATTAGGTCTGAAGTCCGACGCTCAGATCATGGGGCTCGTTTAGAAAGGCCAGCCTCAGAAGAAGGTCAAGGATCGGCCAGGTCCACGCAGATATCCAGATTGATTGATGCATACGAGGCAAGGCTCCACGAGTAGAGGGAGTCTTCTCGCAGATACGAGGCTGAGAATGCTCGCTTGAAAAGGAGACTTGAAAGACTGGAGAAGGAACTACGTCCTGATACCAGGAGACACCCCTATCGCACTCCTAGCCCTCAGGCGAGCAAATCTCACAGCCGAGGAAGGAGCCCTAGGCGGGAATATCAAAGGGTAGAAGGTGGCGACTCAGATGACGACCTCCGTGAACAACTAAGAAAAGCTCGCCGCTACCAGAGCCCTGCTCGCAGCGACGAAAACATACGGAACCTGGTCCGCAGAGAAATGGACCAGCATCCAGCTCACCACGGTACCAGGTCGACCAGAGAACTCTCCAGGAGAGCTCTCAAGACCCGGATGAAGTTGCCCGTCACGAAGGAAATTGAAGAGGAAGAGGCTCCCAAGAAATTTGCCATTCCAAGGTTCAAGATTTACGACGGGAAGACTGATCCCATTGATCATGTCAGGCAGTACCGGCAGGCCATGACCCTCTGGAATCACCGGGATGCACTGATGTGCCGTATTTTCCCCTCGAGCCTCCATGACGTGGCTCAGAAATGGTTCGAAAAACTCCCTCACCGATCCATCAGAAATTTCAAATCCCTGGCCGAGCTCTTTACGGCCCGGTTCATCACCAGTAGCTCCCATCCCAAAAGGATGGATGCTCTGTTAACCATGAAGAAAATACCTCAAGAAACACTCCGAGACTATGCGAAGAGATACTGGGAGTTATTCAACGAGATTGAGGATTGCGCAGAAGAGGTGGCAGTGGCCTCCTTCAAAATCGGATTACTTAGCTCTTCCCTCCTTTACCAGTCCTTGACGAAGAAGGAAGCTATGACCATTGACGACCTGATGGCCCGAATTGAGAAATACGCAAAGGTGGAAGACGTCACCCGCCTTATTGTAGGAGAGAACGGTCGAGCCAAGCTCACTACCAAGGGAAGTGAGAAATTTGAAAACCAGAAGAAAGGAGGAAAGAGTGGGAGCAAGAATGGCTCCAAAAGCGGAGGGAACCCTGACGTAACAAAATCATTCCAGGCGGTCAACACTGTCTTCAAAGAGCCAATTTACAAAATTCTCGCGAAGATCAAGGATGAGCCGTTCATCAAATAGCCCCGAAAAATGGGAGGAGACCCCACGAAAAGAAACAATGCATTAAGATGCGCTTTCCACAAAGAGGGAGGGCATAAGACCGAGCACTGCAAGGCTCTTAAGTCCCACCTCGAGGAGTTGGCCCAGTTTGGGCATTTGAATAACTTTATGGAAAAGAAGGTAGAGAAAGTGGCTGCCCACAGAGAGGCAAAACCCGATAACGTGTTGGAGGATGATGCCGGACATGAATTCGCAGTAATCCACGGAGTATCTGACGTCAAGCAAATCCAAGGTAACTCAGCTCGAATGGAGGTAAAAAAGCTGACAGCGGTAATGCAAGCTTTTCAGATTGATCCAGCAAAATCACAGTCAGGAAAACGTCGGCGAGCAGAGGACGTCGACTACAATAAGCATATTATTTTCACGGATGAAGACCTAGTGGGAGTAAGGACCCCACATCATGATGCCTTGGTCATTACACTCAGGATAGCCAACTTTGACATCGACAAGTTGCTCGTCGATCAAGGAAGCTCATCCGAAGTAATGTACATCGACCTGTTCCGAAAATTGAAGTTGAACATCGCCGACCTAAAGGGAACCACTGTCCCTCTGGTTGGCTTCGCTGGAAAAATGACCATGCCTCTGGGCAAAATAGTACTGCCAGTGCGCGCTGGAAATGTTTCCAAGATGATCGAATTCTTGGTGGTCGACATCGATTCACCATATCAGGCTATCCTCGGCAGGGGATGGCTTCATTCAATGAAGGCAGTCTCCTCGACCTACCACCAGAAACTCAAATATGTCACCGAGCGGGGAGTAATGGAGATACATGGCGACCAGGCGATGGCAAGGAAGTGCTTCATAGCGGCCATCCGACCAAAGCCAGAGAAAAAAGCCGTTCAACCCAGCGAGAAAGTGGAGGAAGGTGCAATTCCTTCCAAATAGCAATTAAAATATGGAAGGCCTGGAGTGGAAGAGACCAGGCTCCTCCCCTCCGAGCGTGTCGTCGAGGACCTGATAGAAGTGACGGCTAAAGAAGGCGACAACAGCAGAGTCTTCCTGATCGGAGCGTCACTCACCGATCGAGAGCAAAAGAATTTGTCAACCTTACTCAGAAGCAACATAGATGTTTTCGCTTGGGAACCCTATGAGCTGCCAGGAATCGATCCCAATATGGTTTGCCATCAGTTGCACGTCGATCCCACATTCAAGCCAATAGCGCAGAAAGCACGGCGAACTGCTCCCGAGAAAGCCAGAGCAATAGAAAAAGAAGTCGAGAAACTGCTGGATGCAGGATCCATACGGGAAGTGAAATTCCCCAAATGGTTATCCAACCCAGTGGTAGTTCAGAAAAGCAACGGGAAGTGGAGAGTTTGCATAGACTTCACTGACCTCAACAAAGCCTGCCCCAAGGATAGCTTCCCTCTTTCGAAAATAGACCAACTAGTAGACGCCACCGCAGCTCACGAACGGATGAGTTTCCTGGACGCGTACTCAGGATATCACCAGATTCCCCTGTATGCCCCAGATCAGGACAAAACGGCGTTTATCACGACGGTTAGTTTATATGTTACAAGGTCATGCCTTTTGGGCTCAAAAATGCAGGGGCAACCTATCAGCGGCTAGTTACTAAAATGTTCAAGAATCAAATGGGAGACACAATGGAGGTCTACATCGATGACATGCTCGTCAAGAGCAAGGAGAAGAAGAATCACCTCTCGAACCTGTCAAGTACCTTCGAAATCCTCAGGAAATACCGAATGAAACTCAATGCGAGCAAGTGTTCCTTCGGTGTCCAGACAGGAAAGTTTCTTGGGTATTTGGTCAGCAAGCAAGGCATGGAGGCTAATCCGGACCAGATTGATGCAATCAACAGAGTGCAACCTCCTCGCACAGTCCGAGATGTACAGAAGCTCACTGGAATGCTCGCTGCTCTAAATCGTTTCATTTCTAAATCCTCCGAGAGATGCAAGCCTTTCTTCCAACTCTTAAAAGGCAGCAAAACAGTAGAATGGACCCCAGATTGCTCGCGAGCATTAAACGAGCTCAAGTCCTACCTAAACTCTCCATCACTGCTTGTCATACCACAGCAAACGGACTCTTTGTACCTCTACCTCTCTGTATCCAGTCATACTGTCAGCTCAGCGCTAATGTATGAAGTTACAGGAATCCAACATCCAGTCTATTACGCGAGAAAAACCTTATTAGATGCCGAGTAGCGCTACCTACCATTGGAAAAGCTCGCATTAATTGTAGGTACCCAGAATTGAGAACCATGGGCCTGGACGAGTAGCCCAGTTCTGGCGGCCCAAAGTCCAGGCCCTCTATCTTTCATATTGATCCGGTCTCTCCCCACGATCCCATGAATAGAAGTTATAGGGGAGCACAATCCCATGAAGGGAAGGGATAGGGAAGATGGCTAATATGAAGGAACTCAAACAACGAAGCAGAATACGAAGACCTAATAGCAGGTCTCCAAAAAGCGCAAACTTTGGGAGCAAAGCGTTTGCAGGTATTCGGCGATTCACAACTAGTTTCCAACCAGATAAGTCGAGACTATAACGCAAAGGATGAAAGAATGGCAGCCTACCTCTCCCTGGTGAAAAAATTAATGGCGAGCTTTGAAGAGATCAACATCCAACAGTTTCCCAGGGGGCAAAACAGCCACACTGATGCGCTAGCAGCCCTGAGTTCGGCAGTTGATTCTAGCCTTAAAAGGGTTATCCCTATCGATTTCCTCAGTGGCCCAAGCATTCACAGCAACTGCGAGCTTCCAAACGCGAAACCAATACTCCAATTGGAATCAGCCCCCAGCTGGATAGATCCCTTGAAGGACTATTTAAAGGACGAAACGCTTCCAGAGGATAAGAGAACTGCCCACCAGATAAGAGTCAAAGCTGCTCGATTTCACTTATCCATAGGAGGCGACTTGTATAAAAGATCTTTCTCCGGTCCCTACCTTAGATGCGTCCACCCAGGCGATGTCAAGGCAGTGCTTCACGAGCTTCATGAAGGAATCTGTGGAAGTCATGTTGGAGGAAGGTCTCTAGCCTTCTGAGCAATTAAGGAAGGCTATTGGTGGCCATACATGCAAAAGGACTCCGCAGTATATGTTCGCAAATGCCTGAAATGCCAACTTCACGCTCCTATGGTCCACCAGCCCGCCAGCGAATTAAAATCCCTGACCAGCCCCTGGCCTTTCGCCCAATGGGGGATGGAAATCGTGGGACCACTGCCCACCGCTGCCGGCAAAGGCAAATATCTGTTGGTTGCAACTGACTACTTTACCAAGTGGATCGAGGCAGAACCACTGGTGAACATCCGAGATGCTGACATGATGAGGTTCGTATGGAGGAATATAATCACTCGATTCGGAATCCCCATGACCATCATCACTGACAATGGAACACAGTTCGAGAGTGGCCCTTTTCAAAACTTCTGCAATGAACATGGGATCAGAAACCATTTCTGCTCGGTAGCTTACCCTCAAAGCAACGGACAAGCAGAAGCTTCCAACAAAACAATGATCACTGGATTGAATAAACGGTTAGAGCGAGCCAAAGGCGCATGGGCAACCGAGCTACCGCATATCCTATGGGCATACAGAACGACTCCTAGGCGAGCAACAGGAGAAATGCCATTCTCACTAACATATGGTATGGAGGCAATCATCCCACTAGAGGCGGGATTGCCAATAATGAGATCCGACCTTATCGAACAAGGACAGAACGATGAAGCTTTATTCGCTGAACTTGACCAGGACGACGAGCGCAGGGAACTTGCCCTAGTGAAACTTGCAAGCTATCAACAACAGCTCGCGAAGCACTACAGCAAGAGGGTCAACCCAAGGAGATTCAAAGTTGGGGACTATGTCCTAAGAAAGGTCCTAGGCAACACAGTGAAGCCATCAGACGGTAAACTGGGCCCAAATTGGGAAGGACCTTATAAGATAATTAGAGACGACCTGCAGGGTTCCTATCATTTGGGAACAATGGAGGGCAGGGAGATACCACAAGCATGGAACGCAGCTGATCTCAAGAAGTTCTATTTTTAGGAATTCTATTGTTAAATCTTTTATTGTATTCGTTATGAGAAAGGACAGTTCATTTCTCATTTCACTAATGAAAATCTCTCAGTTAATTAACGATCATATTTTATTGCGCATCCTTTCCAAATCACAGGCACAATGGTCGACATAGCAGGGGAACACCCCTCCTCAGGTCATCGTCATAAAGCACAACAGACCTCTTAGCATTGCCCCTGGCAATATATGAAGCCCTACAGAGTATTCTTAGGCATCAAACCTACTTTGGTTGAACAAAATCCTGATCGGATGATGACATCCAATACCAGGTGTGTCCTCGCCAATTGCCCTACTTAGGCCTAAGGGAGTGTGACGACACAACCTAAAAGGTAAAGTGAGGGCACAATGGTATTCTTGTACTGGACTGGGCGGACACTCAAATGACAAAATAAAAAGGATTGTGAAGCAGCAAAATATAAAAGGATTGGATGAACACGTTTAGTCGGCAAAATTGCCCAAAACTCGAACTTTTCATTATTCTTTTATATTTACAAACAATGATAATACATGTTTAGTCGGCGAAGCTCGCCCAAAGCATTTACAATTATCAAAAAGAAAAAGAGCAACAAAATCTCAAGGAGGTGAAAGCCTCCGAGCAAGATAATCAGCAACTTTAGCTCTCCTCAGGAGCAGGGGCGAGCTCCTCCACGACTTCATTTGCGTCCAATTCCAATAGTTATCGGGGAATGGCATCAATGGGGATCCATCGATCATCCCGCCTGAATGGATTGGGCATCAGAGTGGAGGAGGACATCTCGTGTCGATACCACAACGTCGAGTTCCTCGGGACCTGCAGCTCTTTGAGGGCAATCAACCACCCTCTGATGAAGGAGAGCTCCTCGAACTCTGATAGTCTCGTCGGAGCATCCAGCCAACCTTGATCGTAGCCATCGGACCACACTTGTCGAGGACCGTTCTTAAACAAATGCCGTAGTCGGGTGACATCCCTCTGGAGCCCAGCAGTAGTCAAATAAGCTCGCCGAACGTCACCGCGCAGCTCCTCCATCTCCCTCTCACGCTGTTCCTCGACTTCCCTGTTCCTACCCCTGGCACTCCTACCAGCACGCGGGAGGGAAGGCCGAGCAGCTCGCGACGAAGAAGAGCCTTGTAGGACTGCCGAAGCGATGCTCGGCGAATGCTCCTTAAGCCTTAGGACTTCCCTCCTCAAGTCTTCATTCTCCTGCTGCAGGAACTCCCCGACCTGGTTAATCTCGGTGGCCTCCAGCAACCTTGATCTCAGTGCACTGACTTCTTCTTGCACTGAAGCACCCATCTCTCCCATCTCCTGGAGCCTGTCCTTCAACTTGGCCACTAGCTCGGACTGATCCTTATATTTTTTGTTCCTTGATTTAACAAACCTGCAAAGTCTAGCAAAGGCATGGCGAACTTCAGGGCTTGCATTAGGACCAAGAGTCCTACCCAGTTGGGAAGTAACAGGAATATAGTCATCCACATCAACCAACTACAGATAAAGGAAAGATAGAAGACAAAAAGGGATCAACGTAAACAAAATGGAGAATCTTATCATTCATTAATAAAGGCCAAGTACATCGAGCAGAAAAAACTTGGAGATTACAAGCAAAAAGTACAAAAGAAAATCCTAAAAACAGATTAACTGGCAACCTCAGACTGCCCAGCGGTGTCTGGCTGCTTCCCCTTATCAGCTGCAGCAGAAGTATCCCCCTCAGCAGGAACTGTTTCCGAGGGAAGATAAGCACCCTCGATAATTAGAGCAGGAGCTTCTTCGTCCACAGTTGGCTTGGGACCCGGGTCGTGCTCGTCAAATAAGGGAGACTCAACATCCACACCAGCAGCTAGAAGAGCTTTGTTCCAGCCCTTCTTGAAATTCAGACGGCTGATGTAGCCAATCTGAGCCTCAGCGTCATCATAAGCAGCAGCCCACCCAGAGTTGTATGAGTCCTCCTTCATGGTGGCTGCCTGGGCTTTCTCTGCCTCCAGTTGTTCGGACAGAACTCTGCTCTTCTCTGTAAGGTCCAGCTTGCTCGTACATACCAGATCATAAGCCTTCCTCAGCTCGCCCAGCTCCCTGACCGCGTCATCTCTCTCGCGAGCAGAAGTGGCAAGGTCCAAATCAGACGAGATCCTAGCAGCATCAACAGCCTTGAAACTGGCCTCGAGCTCCTTACCCTTCAGCTTCAAGGCAGAGTTTTCTTGCTCCAATTCATTATTCTTCTTCACCAGCTCGTCGCGAGAGCGATACATCACAGTAAAGTCGGTAATGAACTATGAAAAAGAAAGAGATATAAGAAAAGGAAAACAGAATTCAGCAAAACACGAGAGGAAAAGAAGCCTTACCAGAGCAAGCCTCTGACTAGCCTGAAGGGCCAGATGCTCCGAACCTATTGCCCTTTGGCGATCAGCCAGGAGGACAGCTCTCTCAAGAAGGGCCGGAGCTAGCTGAGGGGAGATTGCCACGGAAGCTCCCTCTGGCAGAGCAGACACTGTAACTAAGGCCTGCCCGGCCTTCGTCCTTGCCTCAGCTCTCCTCTTCTCCTCCTCCCTCTCACTCTCACTCTCTCTCTTCCTCCTCTCCTCGACCCTTTTCCTTTCTTCCACCTTTTTCTTCTCCTCCTCCTTCTTTCTCTCCGTCTCTTTCACCTGCTCTTCTTCTCTCCTCTTCCTCTCTTTCTCTTGAGAGGAAGGCCGAGAACTTGTAGCCACAACCCCAGACACAGTCTTCTGTTTCTTTGACCTTTGTGCAAGGAGCACGTGGTCATCATCATCATCATCTCTGATCAGGTTCTTCCATGGAGGCATATCTTCACCAGAACTATCCTCGGAATCAGAAGAGTTGCTACTATCAGAACTCCCTTCACCGAGATTACCAGCAGGCTCACTTTCAGAGCTGCTCTCCTCTTCGTTCAACGGTATCGGCTCAGCAGTAGTCCCTCCCAAAAAATCAAACTCTGGCACACTTTCCACAGGTCGAGCTATGAAGCTGGAGCCTGTGTTCTTGTACTCGAGCAAAAAGGCAGCAGACCTGGGATGCTCGCCGTCACCCAGAGGCTCCCTAATATTCCAAGCTTTCACCAACTCCGAGATGCGAACCTCGCTGAGAGCAGGCTCCAAATTCTTTGTCCTCGCTGTGAAAGAAAAAGCAAAGAGGTTAGAAAAATCACAAGCCAGCAAAGGTTGAAATAACAGTACAAATGTCTACCTATATATTCTTCCCCATAAAAGGGACAGTGAACCTCTCAGACCTCGACCCTTCAAACTGGGGAGGGAACTGCCAATTCTTAACTAGGAAACCCTCTTTCTAGTAGTCCTTATGGGAATCAGGTAGGTTTACTACCAATACCCTATCAGGACTCCTAGCTTTGAGGTATAAAATACCTGAGCTAGTTTGAGAGAAGGAATAGCAGAAACAGATCTCAGCAAGTCCTAACCTAGTACCATACAACTGGTTTATTCTATGGACGCCATTTACTATCTTCCACACATTGGGCGAGCACTGTGCGGGAACAATATCAAAATAACCAAAAAATGCAGAAATAGATCATTAGGGGGAAAAGTAAGCTCCCCCTAGGAGAGCAACAAAATATGGATCCAGTGAGGATCCTCTATATCCCTAACGTTCCTAGGAGGGGAGGCACAACATTCAATATCTACCCACTCAGAAATATTGTAGAACTTCCTAAACTCAGAGATTGACCTATTTCCAATCTTCGCCATTGAAAAACTCAAATCCTACAAACCAAAGAGAAAGTGCAAAGAAAGGGCACAAGAAACTTACAAAACAGAAGATCGGTTCGAGTGATGAAGAAGCACGAGCTCAAGATGACTAAGAAGCAATGGGAATGGGAAATCAGAGAGGAAGGTACGAGGCGCTAGAGTTCTCAAAAGAAGGAAGAATACTGGAAAGGCTGAAACGACGAATGAAAAAGTGGCTATCCCAACAAGCCTTCAATTCTAATCATAGCGCACGGATAGCGAAGCGGGTGCCTCCAAAGCAACTTCACTGTTTTCGAAGAATCACAAATCAGCCATAATGGCTGATCATTTAAATTCATTGGACCCATAAACATGGCCCAACAAATTTAGGGGAAATTGCAGGTACCCAGAATTGAGAACCATGGGCCTGGACGAGTAGCCCAGTTCTGGCGGCCCAAAGTCCAGGCCCTCTATTTTTCATATTGATCCGGTCTCTCCCCACGATCCCATGAAGAGAAGTTATAGGGGAGCACAATCCCATGAAGGGAAGGGTTAGGGAAGATGGCTAATATGAAGGAACTCATCATCTCCACTAACCAGCATACACATATATATATTAAACCCTAGGTCCGGGGCAAAGGACAAGTTGTATTCTCTGTACCTATTCTTCAGAATATAGAGAAATAATACTGACTACACCACCGTGGATGTAGGCACATCTTTACTGAACCACGTACACCTGTTGTTGTGTGATTGGCGTTTTATTTGTTATTTCTTGGTCATTACTTCTCTCATATTTACTTGTGTTGCACAATAATTGTCACCAACAGTAATTGTCACTACACCGGGTATCTTCCTTAGTGTCTTACGATCTTTCTATGATGGAATCCATAACTGTTACTGTAGACGATGCATTAGCTGGTTTATAGAGACACCACCCAACTAATGATTTTATTATTTCCCAACTTATTAGAAAAAAAAGTTGCTCGTATTGATCAAGTGGAGCAGCTGCATCCAATTTATGTAACTCATCAATGCAGCAAAACTTTGGTGGAAAAGCACATCAGAAAATGTGTAGCATAAACTCTACCACCCTCATCTTACTCAGAGATAACTTTAGAATATAGAATATGTGATAATGTAGTGAATGTTTCCACACCAGTTAGTCCGTATGCGCCTTATCATGAGACTCAACAAGTAACCATTTTGTTATCTTTTTATGGAAATTTCTCTAAATGTTAAAGCTACTTCTATTATGATTTAACATCGTCTTGCTTTCTTTAGGGTGACTTTCCCTTCAACGTGGAAGTTGTGTCTATTACATACGACTCTTTTCTCGAGTCCAGTTGTTGAAGAAGACCTCCTTTTAATTTCTCCATTACCCACATCTTAAAAAAACTAGTCGAGCTTCTTTGAGGTGTGATCCTATTGTAAATGCTTCATATGTGGTAAGAAATTTGACGATGAACGAGGAGGTTATGGGGGACTCAGCTGGAACAATAAACGTGATGAATCCAATTATTACCTCGGTTCCATCTAAGTCACCTTTGGTCATTATTCCCTTAGCTCAATCTGATGAGGTACTTCTGCTTAGAACTTGAGGTTATCACTTTTTACTTTCAATTTGTTCGACTCTAAGCACTTTATTTTATTAGTTATATTTGTGTATATAGGTAACTTAATATCATCTTCGTCTTTCTCCCTCTATGGATGTGCTAGTACTCATAAGGTCTATCAGTGAGGAAATCCTTCCTCCTAGCCTCGTGAGTCCAGTTATATCTTTGGACTTCCCAGTTGTGATACCTACATCTATTGTGTCTATGGGTGTCTTTGGTCATATTCGTCCAACTAGTGTTGAGGTATTAGCATTGTAAAAAATCTTTTGGACTTTTATTATTCTTTCTCATATGCAATTTTATTCTAAGGTTTCTCTATTATGGTGTTTCATCCTACCGTTAGTGAATAAAGGGAGCAACCAACACTTTAGGTGAGGTTGATTTACCCCTAGTAAATGTTGCTCCTTCTTCGATGAAGGTTGATTCACCTCAAGTGGAGCCTATTATTTTGGCTGCTGAAAATACTCTAGAAGATGAAGCTCAAGTTGAATCTGGGAATATGAACATTACCCCACCCTTGTCCAATGTTTTAGCTATTGATGAGGTAGGATTCCAGACTTGTCTTATTTGTGCAATGTTTTACTTCACATAATGATTTTTGTAAATGAACGATTTTCTTGATGTTATATCCTGCTTGGATAAAACTTAACAAAAAATCTCACCCTCTTGTTGATGTGCCCTGCTTGGGTTTAACTTAAGCAAAAAATCTCACCTTCATGGTGATTTACTCTCTCTTGTTGATTAATGTTCGAAAAAAGTTAAGTTTTTTCACCTTCTTGGTGATGTACCGTGACTGGGTGTGGTTTATCTAAACATACACATACTTGGTGATGTACCCTGGGGATTCTTTCCTTTCGTGGTTTTTATAGTTTTACCTTCTTGGTAATTTTTTTTAGAATCATGGTTAACTCTTTTCCTCTCTTATTTTACATCCTCTAATAGCGAGTTACCCTCTAGAAGAACCTTAGGTGGCACATCATGTGGTTGTTATGCTTCTGCAAGCAGTGATAGATTATCACGATATAGATTATCCTAATTAAGCCAAGTCTCCTAACCGAAGTGATGATGGCTCAATGACCAGTGTAAATAGGGAGGAAAGTGAGTCTTCTTGTGGTGCCCATATGCCAAATGTTTCACCAGCTGAGTATTTTCAGAAAGTACTTCAAAATAATGCATTTATTCAAAGCTCTCTTCACACCATGCTATATCAGTTGTTTTATTCTCTAACTGCTACTTTTACCACCTAATGTTGAAGGCCCCATAGTTTGATAATGGCTTATCGATGACAAGGTGCAGAGTTCGTGCTATATGAAATTATGAATACATCAACTTATTCTCTTGAAAGGTCTATCTTTAATCATTATTTGGTCACCCTCAAGGATCAGAGTAAAGATGGGTTTGATTTTTCATAGCTCATTAACAGTTTGAAATATCTAAAAGATCCACACATGATGACATTTCGAGCTCAATATCTCAAGATTGTGCAGGACTTGAAGACTAAAGAAGAAAAGCTAAGGGATATTGCCCCCATATTGAAGAGAGTTCTCATATTGTAAAGGCAACTGAAGAATCCTTGACCCAAGTCATAAGGAAGCATGAAGCTATCCTTAAGAATAAGACAAAAGTTGAATCTAACATCTTATTTATTTCTGATTATCAAAGGGAAGTTTCTTCTGATGCTGCTTTTTTGATTGGGGAGGAAATTTTCACTTCTTCAGATATGTAATGCCTTTTAGGATAAATTTCCTTTGATGTATTTATGAGCAGTTGCCTATATTTGTATTGTCACTATTTACAAATGAAATATAAAGAGTGTTTGTTGTTGAATGTATGTGTACTTTGTTTATTATAATTGTTTTAACACGTGTCAATATATTATAAGCCGAAACCTAAAATTTACACGTGCTTCTCTATAAATTTTAAGTACAATGTAAAACACAAAATTTACATATGCTCCTTATACATGATAAACTTTCAACCATTTTTTGCTAAATTTTAATGGTATGTCATCCTCAATTTTTGAGATTAAACAATAACATGAATCATGTGCCTCCTTAAAAACATATGTCTCTTCCCAATTTGCTATAAATTTTGGCAAAGGGAGTACTCTAACGCGGTCAATGGAAAATTTTAAAATAAGGTCACCTTCCACAAATTTTTGTTGGTTTTACTAATTTCTCATAAGCTTTGGACACATAATCTTCGAAAAATTAGGGGGATATACAGATTTCATTGTATCTTAGGTTACACACACAAAGATTCACTTTTTAACAACTTTATCATAATTCAATTTAAAGTGAACATGCATGATTATGTGAAGCCAAATTCCAAACCAACCATAAAGTAAAAGAAGAGGAGAAAAAATCCCTTTTGGGAAAAATCTTTAGTCCGACACTATTAAAGATGAGACAAACACATAATGACTTACAAACTAGTTATAGATCCATTAAGTATAATACACAAGAGTCTTCAAATCATCAACAAAAAATAATACAGTTCAACACCACCCACAACGAGCAGATCTTGCCTCAGTATCTACCGACCATCCTTCAGAATTGCAATTATTTTCTTCTTCTATTGGAGAGTTTGACTCTAGAAATCAGCAGTAGATCAAATATCTACAAGGGTTCATAACTTTGGAATGTATTCTTCTGGTTTGAAAAAGTGATCGTCAAAGTTCGAAGGTGTTTGGATGAAAAAAATTGTAAAGTTTGATCACAAAAAGAACTCTAAAAAGGCTTATTGAAAAGTGTAATCTCACATCTCAATTTATAGGTAAAGTTATTGCAAAGAGATAGATATTAAAGATTTGGAAAAGATTTGTTTAAAAAATAAAAATACGCATACTCGTTCGAACGAACTACCACTTTGTTCGAACGATGTACCTGATCTCATTCGAACAACTTCCAACGATACTTCGAACGACATTCCATAGCTGACTAAAAAGGTGACGTTTCACATTTTGTTCGAATGTGTGAACCTCATTCTAACGACTAGCTAAATCTCATTTGAACGACATATTAGTTTGTTCTAAGGTGCCAATGATTTTTTCAAAAATAAATTAAAAAATATTTTAAAAACATTTCGTAAAATAAACTTTATTTAAAAATGACCCATAAACATTTTAAGCCTTACCAAACCACCTCATAACACTTCTCTGGTAAGCTGTGATGGTCTTCAATCTTGCAAAGGCCAACAAAGATTCTTCTCTTCGAAGACTTGAGAACAGTCATGAAGGTGCAGTAGGGTGTAGAGGGATAAGACAAATAAAAACAAAATGAGCAATTATAAATTCTGCTCTGATGAATCTCCCCCTTTGGCAATTTGGTTACAAAACACAAACCGAAGCAAAACTGACCCCTAAGACTAGTACAACTAATGCCCTCTCAAACCAAGAAACGGAAACACATAAATGTATGAGTCTTTGACTGAAAGTATTCATCTTGTGTGGTCCATGAAATCATCATCACGGCAGAATGACCTATACACATGAAGCAAAAGAAATACAGCGATGCATACGAGAGTTTACAAAAAATATAAAGCTCCCTGTCAATTTGTTCTCACCCTTTTTGTTCGCAATAGATAAAGGGTTAGAAACTAATCATGAATCTTTAGCATCACCCGAATATAAATATGAAATATCATCGCAAAGATAAACAGTTAAGCCATGTAATGAAATTCCAAAGAAATAACAAATTATTTTTTTAAATTTTTCAAAATTTTTAATAAAAAAGTACATGTATATAAAAAGTACATATAGGCACAAATACATCAAACCATGGAATAGCACGAAAATATCCGAATCTTGAAAGCGAAAAAATTTTACCATTATAAATCCTCAAAATGTGAATTGATGTGTGGTATTTAAGTGTAAATTGGAAAAAATTTCATGGAAAATTGAGATTATTAAACTTGATAAAAAGATATGGAAAATCTAAAAGATTTCGCATTTACTACGATTTTTTTTCCAACTTGTACTATCAAACAAACCCTAAATTTTAAAGTTAACTAAAAGTAAAGATAATATTTTCCAACGCCTCTTAAACAACCTCATCCCGGATCCCAAACATTCAAAATGATTAATAGGAGTTAAACTTGACATTCCAAATAATTTTAGAATTTAAGATTAGATGCAAAATTAGGGTTTTGATTTGGGGAAGGATATGAAGTGAAGGGTTATTTTTTACAAGTTAAATTTAAGAATGTTAATTTAAAAATTATTAGGGGGTTATGTTTAATTATCAAAATAATAGTTTATTGAAAAATGTCTAATGGTGTTAAAAATATGGGGGTCATATCAAAGAGATCATCAAAGAGGAGGTTAAGTCTAACAGAGAATTAAAAAGTGGGGTTTAAGTTTAAAAAACTTTCTTTCTTAAATAGAGTAAGTTATAAGTATGCCCCTAATTTATTTCCAAATCTCAATTTACATCCTAAAGTAATTTTTATATCGATTTTCCCCCTAAATATTAAAACGTTTTAATATGCCCCATCTGTCAACTACCGGTAAAAAAACTAACGGAAGACTTTTAACATGATACCAAATTACAAAATTACCCTAAAATTTAACCGACAAGCATGTATCCCTCTTTTCTGCTTCTTCTTCTTCTTCTTCTTCTTCTTCTTCTTCTTCTTCTTCTTCTTCTTCTTCCTCCACTTCATAATCTTCTTTCTTTCTGCTGCTCAAACACAACACGCACTCCAACACCATACCAACTCATACACACACACACACACACACACACACACACACACACACTCACTCCAATAATGCATACACATACTCTAACATCATACTAAAAGAGATAGTAACGTGCTATTAGGAGACTAATTTGTCAAGCCTAAGACCCATTTCAGTGAGGCGACACTAGATATGGGATGATGTGCAGCTACTTTAGGCCTTTGTACTCAATGAGCCTAATAATTTTATGGAGTGTAGAATAACTTTCACATGCAAGGCACTCGAGGGAGGAAAACTTCACATAAAGGATGTGTACTTGCGATTTCAGGATATAGATGGAAAGTGGTTGAGCGAGAATGATAGTTTAGTAATTTTGTAGGGGCATGGAGAGTAGGAGGAGAAAGCTGAGGAAGTAAGGGGAAGAGATAGAGATGTATAAGAGAACTTTGAGATGAAGATAGTGGGAAGATAGAGAAATGAGAGGGTAAAGAAGAGGTTGGACATGGTGAGTATGATCATCAGTGTTTTGATGTTTGTGGTTTTAATGGTGTGGACTACTTGGGTAGAAATTTGATATCAAATGAAGAATTTATTCAAACAATCAAATATTTTTGTCCATTCAAACCAACTATAAACTAAGGTGTGTGTGTGTATGTTATGTTTATGAAAAAGAAGAAAAATAAAGAAGAAGAATAAATAAGATGGAGAATATATATATATATATATATATATAGAGAGAGAGAGAGAGAGAGAGAGAGAGAAATATGCTTGTGAGTTAAATTGAGGGTGATCTTGTAATTTCATATCATTTAAAAAGTCTTCCATTAGTTTTTCTAACGGTAGTTAACAGATGGGGTGTAGGAGGGGCTTAAAGATAATCCTCCTCACTTAGAGATAAACCTTCTCAATATGTGATTAATAACAAGTCAATACAAAATAGAGCTGAATCGAAGACTAACAAAGCCTTCCAGAATAAGCTACTTGATCCACCATATATGTTGTTTGTTTTAGTGTATTTATGAGCTACGTTGTAATACTTGTAAGGTTACTCGGTACTAGAGATAGACCAGGTTTGAAAGGACCCAAGAGAGCTTTTATGCTGTATTGAGAAAACTCACCTAGGAACCTTTAAGATAATTGGTTTGGAGCCTAGAGAGCAAGGCATCATTGAGGCATTTGAGCTTAACCATTTTACATGCACCTAGTAAAATACCTAACTTAACCTTAATGAGCATTTCTCTAGCAACATTGGCTAGACCTACTTCTCAGCCACAAATATTTGGTGCTAAAAATATTATATTTTCCTAAAAGATTTGTGTGACTTCATACCATATCTAGCACATGTCAAATCAAATGTGCCTCAAACAATGACGGTTTACTAAAATAGTTGACTAAAAAGGTGCTGACACACCTACTGTGCCACCAGAAACAACGGTTGGTCAGCCGAGAATTTTAAATAATATTTAATACTGATGACATATCAGGTATGGTAGTCCGACCCATCATTTAATGCACCTGATGTTTCTCATGTACAGTGTGAGCCTATAAATACACCATTTATCGTTTGATAAACCACAAGATCTTTGAGCCAAAAGATCACTTTGAGATATTTATTGCAAATTGATATTTTACTCTCCTCCATTAATACGCTTGTCTAGTTATGACCAAGAACTCAAGCATTTATTGAGATTTAAAGTCTATTATACCCATATATTGGTGTTTGCATGCATACGTTTGGTGTATCTAGAGTAGTTGTTTCTCTCTCCCTATAACTAACGTCCAACAGAGGTTCATTTATTGTTTAAACAATTTGTATTTATTACTCATCATTGTAATATATGCCAATGTTTATTCCTTGTTATTTAGAGTACACTTATCATTTTTCATCACCATTAAGACGGGTTACACCTTAGTTTTACTCGTGAACACCTCCCGCACAAACTATTCTCTTACATTTGGTGACTATGTTGGTGAGGTATTTTCTTTAAAATGGTGAACGATAACATTAACCATACTCTTTTTGATGATAATCAGTCTGAGGAGGTACACGATACTCTTGCTGCTGAGCTTCCTCAAAACACTATTGTGATAGGAAACATTCACATGGGATAAGATTCAACAAGTACTGTCGTGGAACTAAACTATACGACCAACCTCATGGCTAAGTGATGATGCTGGAAACAGCACCACCCTTCAAGGTGTTTGTGAGCTCAATTCAATGTTAACAATGACAGCATAAGGGTATATACACATATAGTAGAAGGTGGTGAGGAGAAGAGGATTCACACCGGAATATAAGTGGTTCAGCCAATTAGGCCTACATCCACTGTGCAAGTGTATGATATGTATCACTGTATGAGGGCTCTAATGGCCATAGTTACAATCTCACAAGCTTTCTCTCTCTACTGTGTGTTTTAGATAAAGTTTCAGCTAGGGTTGCTAATTTCGAGATCCCCCCTCTAAGAAGGAGAAGACAAGTATATATAGTACCAGGGGGTGTAGTGTACCCCCCATGCATGCAATGAGCATGTGTGTGTTGGTCTAGCCAATATGATGAAGACATCTATCCCTGTCACATGTACAGAATGATGATGAAATATTTCCCCCACGTGGGGGGAATGATTTGTTATAACTGATTTGTGTCCACTTGTCCTTGTCCACACATATGTTAATAAGTGCTCGGCCTCCGTGCTTGGTCATGACCTCGGCCTGGAAGAGTCCGAGGTTAGTAAGGTTTAGCTGCCCATCCAATCTGAGATGAGCCATTATGGTCTCGGCTTAAGTGAAGCCGAGGTAAGGTGTTAAGGTTGGCCTGGGCCGAGGTTAATTTGGAATGTGCTTGGAACCTTGGCCGATTCACTGATGGGGTTTACCTTGGTAGAGGTCAGTCTCCTTGTAACCTCGGCCTACCCCTGGCTGAGGTTGTCATTCCCTGGTGAACTAACTAACTTCTAACCCCCATGATTCATGCAGTCTCCCCTTGATGAGTTTTGTAGTGGTGTCGGCCAAGGACGACCTTGCTAGGGCCGAGGCCTATTGTCACTGATCCAAGGCATTTCCAACCTCGGCAATGTCTTGGCCGAGGTTGTAGTTTCTGAATCGAGGTGACACTTGGGGCATATCACTAAGTTTATGAAGTTTTTGTAAACTCGCTATGGAATAGTGATGCTTGGTTCAATGATGGACACTAGTTCTTTTGTTATTCCGATAGCACCACCTAAAAATCTTTTAACGGTGATGCCTATTTAACCTACAAGACTTGTTGGTCACTCAGTAGACAACCTTGCTTTTACTTCAGCACTAATTATTGAAGCAACTAATTCTATCAGCACCTCCCTTGAGGTTACTTCTTCAAAAGCTAAGGCATCAGAGCCAGCTGCCTCACCATCTATGACTATTGAAGAGGTCAAGAAATAAATGATGAAGATGATGGCACTTTCTTCACAATCTCCTAGTGAGGCAATGTATATCTATGATTATTTACATACTCTTTATCTAGAGGAGTTCAATGATCATCCATACTCCGAGGGGTATGTTACCCTAATTTTTAAGAAATTTAATAGGAAAGGGGGCAACCCGAATGAGCATATGAAACGATTTTTAACACTTAGGAACTCACTATAGCAAGAAAAAGCTCCGTCTGAGAGAGTTATATAAGTCTTTAACCAACGAAGATTACTCTTAGTATTCTCACCTATCCCCAAGGAGTGTGGCTACGTAAGGAGGACTTACATATCTAATTTTTACATAAATTTTTTCTTACGAAAGATGAGTTTGCCCCAGCCCATCTTGCTAGTGAAAGGCAAAGGCTTGGTGAGGAAGTGATGAATTACATTTAAAGGTTTAAGTAAAGATATCTATATTTTAGAGAATAGGACACGGATATCTATCTCCTTCATATTCAACCAGAGTACATTTATCATCTGATAAATGAGACTAAAAAGGTCATATTTAAATATTTCATGGGGCTGCTCACAATATTTCTATGGTTATTTTCCCTAGCCAAATTATGCATAATATAGCATGGAAACAGTAGATAGGCCAAGCACGTAGAGGATGCCAGGCACCATGAGTTAACTACACAGAGGGGCTAGAGAAGCAAAGGATGGTAGAGAAGAAAAGAGGAAAAACAATAAGAAAAAGTTTAACCGAGAGGATCCACCCCATTGCCTTGTTCTCTTGAATAGGTAATAAGTTGTTACAATTCCATGGTTACAAATGGTCTAGTTTTTCCACCAAAAGAACTCTCATCCTTATGCTCTCGCAGCAGTCGTGCAAACTGACCCCAAATATTGCTATATGCATTGTCGTGTTTGTCATCCAACATTTTTATTCTTTACCTTGAGGAGGCATTAATAAGCAGGCCTTGGATGGAAACTTGCAAATTCCTCAAAGCAATATCAATAACATCCATCTATTGGCTCACGGGGAATAATAATCCTCTACTATCTCATTAGGAACATATGGGGCAGAGGCATAAACAAGGAGGCAAAGTAGAGAGGAAAAATAATTTCAGTTAATGTACAATATATGTCTGGTAGGAATGGCCAACTTGGTTATTGCTTACGATGAACTATGTGTCAGAAACAACGAGCAAGCTTATCAAACAGAGGATTATGACTAAGAGCCCTACCTTGAATACCAAGTTATGTCAAAGCCACCAAAGGTTTTATGGTTATTTGACCATATTGGTATGCCTCAAGACAGCGTTTGGATATTACATAGGATATCTTGGAGATACCAAGGGAAAATGTTATTCCTTCGCTCCAATAGAAAGGGCCCATGGCTAGATTGATTCATCAATTTATGTCAGAGATAAATTTCTCACACACATATAAACAGATTAGGATTCCCCATAATAGACCACTATACCTGACAACGAGCATAAATAAAACTAACTTTTTTAGGGCATTAATGGACGGAGATGCATGGATTGACATCGTGTTAATTAGCTCCTTCAACGAAGCTAACATCTCAAAGAATAGATTAATTAAGATGCCTCTTTTAATCTCAGGCTATGATAAATAAACCACTAAATCCATTAGATATATTAGTGTTAGGATAGTGATGGGAAATCTCACATCACATATAAAACTCTATGTGATTGAGTCAACTATATCCTACCACCTTTTAATTGGAAGGGTTTGGATGCATAATCAAAGTTTGGTCCCTTTGACCTATCACCAGTGCACCAAAGCCAATGCACAGGGTATAGAATTCGTGATTAGAGTAACCAATAAGCCTTTGTTTTAAGGATGAAGCACACTTGGTGGATGCAGCTTTTTACAGAGAGTTAAAGGAAGATATATGCATTCTGACAAAGTGTATCAAAGGAGTACAGGTGCAAAACATCAAGGGCATGTTGGGACTTATGGTTGATCAAGATGAAGAGTTAAAGGAATTTGACCAAATAAATGAGGTCATTCCGCAAACCTGTGTTATCTGTAAATAACTGAAAGATAAAATTAGGCTAAGGATTAACCCGATTGAAAAGGAAGTTAGGTGTTAGAGTGCATTAAGTAGTATTATAAGGCCCACGTTTGAGCAGGTGGAGAGATCGAATAAGAGAAAAGCACCTACACTTCCTGAGAAAAAATGAAAAAAAATTTACTTAGTGATGGAAGGGTGGTTTATCACATTTGAAGGTGTGAGAGGGCAGCTGAGTTTGAAGAGGAAGTTGACCTAGAGTATGAGTGCTTTCTCGTGGATAATCAAAGGTAATGTCTTGTCATTGATAATTCCAATATCCATGAGTTTGTTGAAGATATTAAAGATGAGTTGGAGTGCATGTAATATTACTCCTTGCCCCAAGTACAAGAGTTTGAGCAAATTCATCAGGTAAAGGGTGAGGAAGAATCTAGATCAATCTTCATTTAGAAAGGCCTAAAGGAAGCAAAGAAGTTAGAGATGACCAAGGTCATCTAAGAGTACAAGGATGTCTTCGTGTGGAAGTACACTAAGTTATCGGGGTTAAATTAAGATAATAACTTAGATTGGAGGGGAGAAATAATAAAGAAACTGGAGATAAGAAATGGTTAGATGAAGCTTACTGAGATAGCAAAATATTTCCTTTTATAAGGAACTTTGTACTACAAAAATCCTAAGGGAATGTTGTTTAGATGTACGGGTCTAAAAGAAGCATGAGAGTAGTTGAAGAAAACTCACTATGAGCATTATGAAACCATTGAGATTCCCCTATATATAAAATTTCAAAGAAAGGGGTATTTTTTGTCAACAATTAAGCAAGACGCAAAAGTTGTGCAAAGAGAATGTGCTGAGTGTTAAGCTTTCTTTCAACTGGCAGAATATAACTTTATGGAAGTTCAAATGGATTGGAGGCAGCCCCGCATTGATTTCATTAGAGATAGATTTGTCCCAAGTGAGAAAAAAAATGCCATATAAATAAGAAGAGGTGTAAGGACATAAATTTCCAATTAAGTCCCTGTATTGTTTTGACTTAATTCCGTGAACAAAACCGTGTTTGTAATATGTCATAGGGAGATTTTATTTTGTCACGATCCCACTTGGTCTATGATGTATTGAAGAAAATTGAAGACGTTGAAGTAAATCTTCAAAGAAATAATCATGCCGAAGTTTAATTGGTGAAAGTTTATTCGTCTTCAAAGTTAATTGCATTCTGAGATCACACAGGTATGAATGCATATAATTAATGGTGCTCAGAATTATTTTTATAAAAGATAAGGATGTAATTTTTATAAAGAAAAATGTTTAAAATGTTTTTAAAAGTGTTTTAGATGTTTACACTACGTTTTTATTCTGATAAGCTTGAAAAGGAGTTTGACTAATTTGGATCTCTTTTGGAAGAGACGTTTTAAACAAAAAGTCAAAAAGTCAAACTGACATGCGGTCTCGTTCAAATAACAAGCAATCTCGTTCAAACGAGATGCTTATGTCGTTCGAACGACGTGGCTATGTCGTTCGAACGACACATTTTTTGAGACAACGCTTAATTCCTATTTAAAGCGTGTTTGCGTCAGAATTAAATGTGTGTGCATTTTGGAAAAATAGTATACGAGTTTTGCACATGTTTTCTAAGGTTTAAAAAGCTTAAACACATCCTTAGAGTTTGCAAAGATTCGAGTTATCATTCTTATATGTTTATGTGATCTTGCTGCACCAAGAAGGTTTATTCTACCATTAAACATCAGGGTTTTGCGGTGAAGAAAAGAGAAGGACTTCTTATTCGACATCATAGACGAATCAAAGCCATTCGGTAGACACCGATACATACGTGGACGCGTGTGTTGTGGACAGGTATCGTGGAAGACGGAATTTCTGTGTGGACACTATTGAAGAACGGTAGAAGATTAGAAGGAGCATCAAGACCCGTGGGGATCGAGACGTTGAGTAAGGATAATCTGTCTTTGTAAAACCTTTGTTCATAGTGATTGTCTGGCTTGGGACGTCCAAGGTTGTTTTCCCGTTTTGGTATTTTCCTCGTACATCCGGCGTTGTGAGTATTCTTTACTTTATTTTACTTCTTTAATCACTAGATGCATGTTTAGGATTAATCAAGATAAAATTGGTTTAAAGTAAGAATTGGATTTTTCACAACTTGGTTTGGTGCTAATTAAAAGTTGGATAAATTTCTCGTAAAAATTGGTTTGATTTGAAACACACACATAAGGGCCACTCTTTCAAAAGGGGGCACAAGATTCCACTTATTAAAAGATAAGCTCTTTATAAGGGGATATTTCAACAGTCCATTGCGATGCATTACAATTGAAGAAGCAGAGGAAATTTTTAAGAAGGCTCACAATTTATCTCACACTAGAGGAGCTAAGTTGTATGATTTACTCATGACGCTTGACTATTATTAGCTAACAATAGAAAAAGATTCATATGAGTTTGTTCATAAATGTAGAACTTGCCAACTTTATGGTTACCTCATTCATGCTCCTTCTATAGAACTCCATTCATTATTAGTGCCCTATCCTTTTCATACTTGGGAATTTAACCTTATGAGGAAGATCAATCCTTCCACTAGTGGCAAAGTATGGTATCTAGCCGCAGTTGAGTGTTTTACCCAGTGGATAGAGGCAGTACCATTGAAAAGAGTAATGGTAGGTGTGGTGGAGGAATTCTTTCGAAAGTACATCATTTATTGATTTGGAATTCCCAAGGTTAATCTATCAGCAAATTAGAACTCCATTTATCAACACGACAATGGAAATGATAACTCACAAATATTCGATCATCTATCACACTTCGACAACGACTTACACTAAAAGCAATGGTTAAGCTGAAGCCATAAATAAGACCTTGGTCAACATTTTGGCCAAGATAATGGAGGAATTCCCTGGTGCATGGGATAACAAGATACCAATGGTGATTTGTGTCTATCTAAAAACCAAGAGGAAAACAATAGGCTACACACCAGTTTTCTTAGTTTATAGAGTTAAAGCAATCCTTCCAATGGAGTTAGAAGAACCTTCTGGAAAATATTCCTTATGAAGCAGCATACTTCCACAGAGTAGGCGCGTTTAATTAGAAGCACTAGATAAATACACTAAAATTTATAATTGCTCATTTTATTTTTATTTGGATTATCCCGTTACACCCCACACTACACCAAAAATGTTAATTCGACACGCTTGGACAAGGAGAATTTGACACGATTCTAAATCGTGCCAGATTTTGGCATAGTTTATTCTCAATATGTCATGATTTAAAACTGTTCCAGAATCTGGCACGATTTAAAAGCTTGCAAAAAACGTGCTTAAATTTATTACTAAAATTAATTTCAATTTTCATTTAGGAGGTAGAACCTTTCCCCGCTCTTTCTCTACCAAAATTTTTCCCTCTACCAAATCCCACGTTATCTCTCTCCTTAGGTTCCACTTCGTCGTCCTAGAGAAGCTAGGGTTTTGCTCATGCTGGGATCAGACCGCTTAGCCTCCCCTTTACTGACATTTTGGTTTTCAAAATATGCAGGGGACAACCTCATCTTCATCAACCATGGTATCTTTTCTTCGAAACCCTAACAATTCACAAAACCCACCTCCCATTTCTCTTAAGTTTGGTCTTCTTATAATTATGATGTGTTTACATTTTATATATGTTGAGAGAGTTGTATAATTTTACTTTCTTAACAGCTGTACCGGTTTCTTATGAGGAGGACTGGGAGAAAGATCAACACCTCCAATCTCTCTCTCCCGTCTAATTTGTTTCATGAACAGACATATAACCATTTATCTCTTTCTCTCTCTCTCCCTCTCTCTCTCTCTCTTAGATGAATAATTTAGAAACCGAATGAATATAATTGAAATGTAATATGAATATATGATTTTGAGGGTTAGTTATTAATTAAAATTGGCTTTCGTGGTGGTTGGGTCTATTATGGATGATGTTCATATGCACAAAGTCCCTTACGTAAAGGTTATTGCTCTGAGGTTAACAGATAATAAAATCAAGGAGGCTGGTCGTGCGGTTCTACTCGCTGCTTAGGTTTGATTTTAGGGACATATACCAAATAGTCCCTCGGACATTTTTTAATACCCATTTAGTCCAAACTTTTTTATTTTGCCTCAAAAAGTCCTTTGCCACATATTTTGGAGAGGGAGTGCCGCTGGCGCGGATCTCTAAAAATAAGAGGATATTGAGTGCTTGAGGGACTAAATGGGTTAAACTAAAAGTACGTGTCCTTTTTAAAAATTATATATTTATAGTAGGGACTATTTAATAATTGACCCTTGATTTTATTAGATTTTTCAAATCTTTACTATTTTATGGATATTCAACTCTGTATGCCATCCGATTTCAAATTCTTTTCTTATGTGTGACTCCACGTGTCCCACTCACTCAGCCAAGTCAATCAGCAATAACTCTTAGGGTGTGTTTGATACCATGGCAAATGGTAGGCAAATGCAAATAAGTTGGCAAATATGGTATTTGCCTCCAATTTGGTGTGTTTGATAGCAAAATTTGTCTACAAGCTATTTGCCAATGTACAACACCTCCTATACATAACATGTTGGCAAATTTTGCTTTGCTATATGGGTGAGAAATATTTGCCAACAAATTTGCTAACTTCTTAAATGCTTTTAATATTTTAAAAAATAATTTAAAAACTGTTTTAAATAATTAAAAAAACTGTTATGAATATTTTAAAAACTGTTTTAAATTAAAATCTGTTTTAATGTAAAAACTGTTTTTCCGTAAAAACTGTTTTAATGTAAAAATTTGTTTTCATGTAAAAACTGTTTTAATGTAAAAAATTAAAAAAAAATTAAATGTGTAAACTGTTTAATATAAAAAATTGTTTTAATGTAAAAACTGTTTTAATGTAAAAAATTTGCTTAGGTGTAAAA
Source organism: Sambucus nigra (assembly GCA_949130495.1). Lineage (NCBI taxonomy): Eukaryota > Viridiplantae > Streptophyta > Magnoliopsida > Dipsacales > Adoxaceae > Sambucus > Sambucus nigra. The sequence continues at coordinate 595,807,770 of OX422208.1, forward strand.
ACTGTTTTTCCGTGAATACAATTTTAATGTAAAAACTGTATTAATGTAAAAAATTAAAAACTGTTTTAATAAATAATTTGGGGTAATTTTTTTTTTTATATATAGTTTGTTACTTTTTTAATAAATAAAAACGGGAAGTAAAAAGAAAAGAAAAAAATATTTTTTTATTAAATAAAACTGTTTTAATGTAAAAAATTAAAAATTGTTTTAATGTGAAAACTGTTTTAATATAAAAAATTGTTTTTTCGTAAAAACTGTTTTAACGTAAAAAATTGGTTTTTCGTAAAAACTGCTTAAATGTAAAAAATTAAAAACTGTTTTAATGTAAAAAAATTAAAAACTGTTTTAATGTAAAAACTGTTTTTAATAAATAATTTTGGGGTTAAAAAACTTTTTTTTATATATAGTTTGTTACTTTTTTAATAAATAAAAACGAGAAGTAAAAAGAAAAGAAAAATTTGTTTTTTATTAAATAAAATTTGGGACGAAAATAAAAAAAAAAGAAATTTATTATTATAAACGATAACATGGACGAAAATGTGTTAATAAAATGTTTTGCCTAAAAAACTTGTTTTACCTCATTTGGTGTTTGATAGCCTAATGTGAGAAAAAAATATTTTTCTTGGCAAAATTTGCTTAGGCAAAATTTGCCCTGCCATGCCAACACTTTTGCCCAATTTGTATCAAACGGACCCTTAGTATATAAGGTACTTCAGAAGGTATAATGGTTTAAAGTTATCTACCCTGGGATATAAGGTGATATGAGGTGAGGCTTTAAGGACACTTTTTGATTAAAAGCTCATAGAATTAACTCATGTAGTGGAGACTTCCCGCCTCAATGCAGGGACGATTGGCACCTCTGCTTCAATGACTCACATTTGCAGTAAGTTCAATTAACTGGATCTCTTAATATTCTAACTAGTTTACCTTTTATTGATCTGTAAGTTCAATTTCTTACATTGGAGCTTGGTTTGATTTAAACAATTATCTTTATGATTTGGATGATTATCTTATTAATCTTATGCCTTATTTTTTGCAGAAACATAGCAACTAACCGTTTCAATGGATGGATACCATAGGGACTTTTTTCCATCATTAGATATATGTAAGCATTATACATCATATCACTTATACATCATATCACTTCTATCTTGTATGTGTCATAGTATTTCAATTGTGCTATATATATAAAATATCCTATACAATAGAAAACATATGATGGAAATTCATTTGATAATGGTTATGTTCCTCCTCCGCCACCATACACCCACCTCCTCCTGGTAATCATAAATACTCGTAGCTAAACTTCTCCGCATTCATGCACACCTCGGGGTTCGAATGTATTTCACATGCTCACCTATCTTGAGCAAGTGGTGGCATGTCTTGACGGGGTTCTCTTTCAACACCTTCTACACAACATCTATAAATTAAAAAACAGAGAACTAAATGTCACAATTGTTAAAAAAAAGATCTTTTAAAACACCATTTCATACTTATTTCTCAAATCGAGAGAGCACCACACACCTCCATTTTACTTTAACATTATGGGAGAGGCAAATCAAAAAAGTCGTGCTCTTTTTATTTTTCACATCATGAGAGACAGGCAAACCAAGTATTAATATACCGATCATCTCATAATGGGCTATTGTAATTCAAACAGAAGAAGATTGAATATTAGGATATGTAATAAGAATAAAAAAACAAGTGTTCAAACATTTGGACCATTTTTTTTTGCCATCTATTTTGACTCTTGTATATTCGACAATTAAGCCCAAAAAATCAGTAAAAGCATTTTTAGTGCTCTTCTACAATTAAAAATTAAAAGCCCACCAGCAATAAAAACTGAACAACGGATATGAAATTATCAAATTTGTGAGTTAATAAAGATACTGAAAGTATATAAGGTACTAATGGTTCAAAGTTATGGTGAAGTACCTCTATCACCATATGAGGCAAATTTACGAATGGACCTGTAAATTGCGCTGCATTCTTAGTGCACTAAATATTACAACATATAATGAAAGGACATGTATATTCCCCCGCCCCTTACTAGTTGGAAAAAATTAATTAAAGGGATGGCTAGATTTAGAAGACTAAATAAGGGGAGAATTGAGAGTTCACAAGGTTAATAAGACGGACAATAACTTGTTCATTGTTATTCTGTGTAATAATTAACAACATGTATTCATATTATATATGAAAAAATCTATTTAGAATAATCGCATCCATACAAAACAAGCTCATAGATCAGTCATTATATAAATTTTTCTTGTTAAAATGTAATTTTACAAATTCTGCTTATTTATTGCTCAGCTGTAATGTCAGGGTGACAACTTTCAAAGATCACCAACAAAGTAGTATAAATGATGCTACGAAAACAAATAGAATTCATCGAATAGAAAATGACAATAAAAGTTTTAGTTTACATTAATTTTACACAATCAAATAATTTCTCCTGATACAAAATTGTTAGGCCCTGTTTGGTTGAGCAAATTGTTTGATTATGTAAATTGGTTCATTGTGAATTAATGAATTGTAAATGAGTAGATTTGAAATGAGTTTAAATTCAATTTTACATAATGTTTGGTAATCTGAAATTGATGTTAAGGTTTTATGAGAAAAAAAAAGATTAAAACAAATTAGGTGTGTGTGAGAGTGTGTGTGTGTTGGGAAGGGAAGGAAAGAGAGAAATGAGCATGCATATTATGTGACTCTTATTTCAAATGGATATATTTAACGTTTTTTGTGAAATGATCCAATTTCAGATTTTACACATAAGCTGAAATGAAGCAATTATTGAATCATTTCATTAATGAAACCAAACACAATTAATGGATCAATTTATAAATGGACCAATTTATAAATGAATCAATTTACAATTTTGGGACAACCAAACAGGACCTTAATGTTTCAAACCACACCTAATTTGGAGGGATTAGTGTTGACTAGAGGTAATAAACTAGAAGGTCATATGATTTTGCTCCGTGGTGCTAATATATATGTTGACCCAATTTCACTACCAGTATACATAATCAGTGAGCCATAATTGGATAAGGAGTTGGAGTGCAATGATACATCAAGTCTTAATAAGATTTTATATAGGTCATGGTTAAGAGAAAGGTGTCGGCCAAGTAATCCGCTATTCAATTTTCGACTTGGTCTTGGGTAAGACAAAATGATATATTATTTAAGGGATAAAAATTCTCGAAAAAAATTACCAGGATTTGTGGCAGTTCTACTCGCTAAGTCGACATTATTTTAAGCGTTTAGAAGAAAATTCATTGAGTCACACCATGGCTAATTGACTTCATTAATATATATTTATGAATAATGTTTTCAAAAATGTTAAGGTGGCGAAACCAAGTCAATTGACTTCATTAATTAGAGTGCCTAGCTTTTTGTAAATCTTCTCTAGATGGAGAGTAAATGGGAAGTAATTTATAACATCTTTGTTTCCTTTGTACTTGTAATTTGTAGGAATTGACTGTGTAGTGACAGGTCTCCCAGTTTAAGAATATGATGATAATTTGAAAATGTCTAGATTAGGCTTTAAAACATGTCGTTAGAGAGTGAAAATTCAAACCAGTTCCCAAACGTCCCCGTAAAAGGCATGAATACCTCGCACGGGACTAATGTAACTCGTAGGAACTGACCGCGTAGTCATAGGACTCTCGGTTTGAGAATATTATGATAATTTAAATATTTATACTGGGTATTAAAAACATGCCGTTAGAGGGTTAAAATCCAAATCCACCCCAAAACGGCCCTGTAAGAGGCATGGACACCTCGCACGAGACCAGTGTAACTCATAGGAATTGACCGCATAGTTGCGGGTCTCCCGATTTGGGAATTTGACGATAATTTAAAAATATCTTGATTAGGCTTAAAAATATGCCGTTAGAGGGTGAAAATCCAAATTAGCCCCCAAACGGCCCCGTAAGAGGCATGAACACCTCGCATGGGACCAATGTAATTTATAAGAACTGATCGCATAGTCACGGATGTCCCAATTTATAAATATGACAATAATTTAAAAATATCTAGATTTGGCTTAAAAATAAATCGTTAAAGGGTGAAAACGCAAATTAGCTCACAAACGGCCCCGTAAGATGCATGAACACCTCGCACGGGACCAATGTAACTCGTAGGAACTGACCGCATAGTCACGGGACTTTCGATTTATGAATATAACGATAATTGTAACTCATATGTGCAATTTTTCAGCTTGAATATAATTTTTTTAAAATTACTTGGTTACTAATATCATATCTTTTTTATATCATATGTTTTGCAGGATAAGATTTTGCCATTAGCTTTTATCCACATAAAATATACGAAGAAGTCAATGGTTTAAAACATGGGGATTATTTATTTAATATCGTTAATATTCAAGTAACTATTTTTTTTTGTTATGGTTGTGAGGGATTTTGTAGTTTTATTATTAACTTTTATGGCCATGCGGGCTTTTGTAATTTTATTATTATATTTTATGGTCGTACGGGCTTTACATTACGCAGGTTTTAGATAGTATAGAAAATAGAGAAAATTCTGCCCAATTTTTTTGGTCTAAGAACTATTAAGACTTATAATATTTTGAAGCTTTTATGGACATTAGTTTATCAACAACGTGTGAGATTTGCAACTTGTGAGTTTTCTTGATATTTTTTGCAAATAATAAATATTGTTCCTAGCAGATTTGGAATTTGCTGATTTTCCTGATTTGTTTTCAAATATTTTTTTTAATTAATTAAAAAATCTGGCACAGTTTAAAACCGTGTCAAAAGTGAGCCAAAAAATAAAAATTTGGCAAGATATAAGACCGTGCCAAAAGCATGTCAGATTCAATATCTGGCACGGTTTAAAAGCATGCCAGATTGGGCAATCTGGTAAGGTCTTAAACGGTGCCATTTCTGTTTTTGGTGCAGTGCCACTGCACCTTCATGACCGTTCTCAAGTCTTCAAAGAGAAGAATTGTTGGTGGCATTTACAAGATTGAAGATTATTCATCACATGTTTACCTGAGAAGTGTTATGAAGTGGTTTGGTAAAGCTTAAAATGTTGAGGGGTCATTTTTAAATAGAGTTTGTTTTGAAGAATCTTTTTTAAAATGCTTTTGAAAAACTTGCTGGCTCATTAGAAACATAAAACTTCAATGATCCAACAAATTAATATTGAATTAAATCAATCAAGAAAATAACCAAATTTTTTATTTGAAGAAATTAAAGTTATTATATGTAACTATGTTAAATTATATTTATATGAAAGGCTTATGAAATTATTGGAAATGAAAATTGAACTTTTGATGTTATTTCCTTTAGCTAGTATTTTTGAAGTATTTAATTAATTACGAGTTGATTAATTAATTAAGAAAACACTCGGTACTTGTGCGATAATAAGTTACAATTAATCAAAATGAGTAAATTGTAATGATTTATTATTAAACCTAATATGGATATTATATCAATTTAATTGAAGTTAAATACCGAATTATACTATCACTGTCCATTGACATAATTAGATAAATGATATTATTCAGTAAATGAATTAACTTATGTGCATAAAAATAGAATTTTTTTTATTTGTTACTGGGTTCATTAAATTCACTGTTAAAGAAAGGAAATGGGCTAATAATTTGGTGTCATGTCTATGGTCTATTTTATTGATGGGACGAATTAATATAAAGGCCAGAGTAACCCAATCACTGTATAGGTTTTATTAATAGGTTGGGAAATTGATGGCTCCTTGGTTGAAAAGAAAAGGGCGGATTGGAGAGTATCTTTCATTCTTGGGAAGTGGCATTTACACAAATGTATAGGAAAAGTGAGGTTTTATGTGGAGCTCAAATTGAGGAAAGGAAAGGGTAGAAAATTAGTAGCATCGTGGGTGTTTTTGGTCTTAAGTTGTTATGGAAATCAAGAGTAAAGAAGGGGAATTAATTGGCAGCAAGGGTCAAAGGTTGATGGGTGGTGGAATCAAGGGAGCAACACGCCTTTTTTTTTTATAACTAGTTGTGCTCACGTGCGTTGCACGTGTGGCCATTTTCAGATATTAATCTTCCATTGCAAATTTGTTAAGGATAAAGTAATAAAAATACTTGCAACATATTATGTAGAATTTGTTTTGTTAGAATATAACATAAAGTACCTAGTACGAATCATCAATCATTACCCTCAAAAACCAAACCTCCATTCAACTGTAAACTATACAAGATATTCCTGTGAATACTCTAAAAATATCACAAACGAACTCAGAACTTCCTACTCAAAAGCAGTAAGAAATACACACAAATATGTATGTATATATAATCCGAATAAATATATCACAATGAAATTAGCTTGAAATGATTTATAGGGAAATATCATTAAAAAAAAAGAAGTTAAAAAAGAAAATTTCAAATCGCAGTTATTAAAAGATGACATTTGATAAAGACAGTGTGCAATCCTAAAAATTGAAAATTTAATGCTTAAATATGTTGTTTTTGACGTTTGTTAGGATTCAAAGGTTCTTTTTCCTCTTCAACTTTTTGAGCGACGAACGTGGATGACATTATCCGAAGAACCTTTGTACAACATTCTTCTTCCGTTACATAATCCAATTGATGGATTTATATTGCGTAGAAGAATGATTGGGCAATTATGTTTAAGTTTCAATAAGTGTGGTGACAATCCATTCGGTATCAAAGAATTTTAAAAAAATTCTTGGTAATAGTTGTGCGTGTCATTCACAGCTTCATCAAAGCTATTTAATGTCTTCAATTCTCCGGGGAACATATCAATCATCATATCATTGAGTGAGTCTACGTGCTCGTTTGTTGTTAGAAGAATTGCTCGATCTGTCAAGAAGTTTGATGAGTTGACAATTTTATTTAATGATGGGAAGATAACGTCAATGAGAGACTGTTCGGGGCTCTCATCATGTATTGATGCTTCCGTTCCATTGCCAATCCTTAGAAGGAAATCGCTAAGTGAGAAATTAATACCCAAATGTTTAATTACTTAATCATCACTATGAAGTTAAACAGAGCGTTAGTTCTTTTTAGTCATTACATTTGCATAATATGATGGATGGATTAGCAGTCTTAACATATCAATACAACAACTTTCAAAGATAAATTACGTGAGACAGAGAAACTGCATTCATGTTCATTTAATAGAAATATAAAATAACAAAGAGAATCCATCCGGTTAATAAGTATGGCCAAACCTAAGTTTTCAAGAAATTAAAATAATTTACTCAACAATAAGATGAATTGAAAACAACAATTGTAAATTAATTTTAAAAAATTAAAAAAAATTATGGTACTTGAATAAGTGCAATGTATTCCATAAGTATCCATAGACAATGAACTAAATAAGTAACACTCAGTACTAAATATTAAGAGCAGGGAAGAACAAACTGAAATTCTTTGAACACTATGTATCTAAAGATGCTAAAGATACAGTTTAGAGTGTGTGTTTGAGTTAACAAAGAAAATTCAACCAAGGCATGTAATTGCAGCTTCAGTAAGGTAATTTGGACTCATTTTGCTCACTTATTTGGTTATTCTTGGAAGTTATGTTTTTCTTAGCTGGGGAGTTATAACCTGAACCGACGTAAGACTTAATAAGAAGAATATATGTATGCAGAGAGATAAAATGAATACATTGAACCATACAGTGTGAAAAAATTATAACACAGAGGAAATTTGAATTAAATTAGATTACAAAAACACTAACAATCAAAAGATTTTAGATTTTGAATTCTGAAACCAAAAAATCTAACATTATGGTATCTATTTTAAATAAATAGAAAACCAAAAATATTCCTTTTATTCCTCTTCATTTACGATTTTACCCAAACATGTTATGTGTAATTTGAAAGAGAGCATTAAACTTAAACAAAGAGTAACAATAGCTACTTAAGAAATATTATTACTTTATAACACAACTATACACCAAATTACAAATTAATTATAGAGTTGAGTTTATATCAAACAGGAAGCATGTAAGAGTTTGTATTTGGTACATTTGATCAAACATAGCATACACACACGATACATATAACATAAACCTAAGACATATACAACAAGATAGTAAGAAGAGAGAACTGAACATCATTATCTATCGAATAATCACAAAAAAATGTCAATTGAAATCAGTTTAAAGCATATGATAGGTTATAACCTCCAGTAGAAATAACTCACAATCAATCCTCAAACTTTTCTCCTCGACAAACCACAATGAGACATTTAGAATCCCTATAACTACAACAGAGGTACTGTAAAAACTCTGGTAAAAATACCTCTTCCGAGTGGTTGAAACGATTTATGGGGCTCATCAAATGGGTAAAAAATCAAGGGATGTTAATATGGAGTATAAAATTTGTTTGTAATTGGATCTGGGAAAGACAATTTTCTCAGGCTTAATAATGACTCTAGAATTAAGGATTTGTTAGCCAACAAAAGCCCATGGAGATTTGAAAATAAACCAATCTCTTGTTGAATTGGCCCTATAACCCCACAAAGTCAATACAGGTAAATTTTAGCAGTTTGAAATTCCCCTAGGTTATTATCCTCTGAAATTATTTTTCGACGGGTCCAGAGTTTGTAAAGTGCAATTTTCCGTGAGTGACACTATGCTTCCTAATCTGTTCTCCGATTCCCAAAACTCTTTCAGCTTCTCAAATTCAAACCCTAAATCTACACTCAATTTGTTAGTGCTTTGGTCAACATACTGAATATTAGAGCATACATCAAGGGAATTTCCTATCTCACCAGTTAAATTATTACTCCAAATATTCACAACAACCAAGTTGTCACAAATTCTAGGAAAATGTATAGAATTCCACCATGAATTATATTAAGTGAAAGATGCTAAGGTCAATAGTAAACCAACTTAGAAGACAACACATTATTATATTATGCATCCACTACGGTTGATTTCGCTGGAAGAGTCCTATATTTTCTCGCTAAAATTCTAGTTACAGCAGCAGCTACTGTTCTTGCTTAGTCGTTCATCCGTGTTTACTCCTCTGTGCCAGCTAGCTGACAGGTATCTGTAAGCAACAGCAACAGCTGCTGTTGTTGTCAGCCTGTCATGCATGTGGGCGATATCGACTGATGACTAAATCTTATTTAGGTCTCGAAGGCCTTCGTGGTATGACTAAATCCGCGTGTGAGACTTTGTCTTCAGATGCTTTTTTCGTTTGACCGCGTTCGTAGAGTGGTACTAAGGTTTATTTTGTAATTTCACCCTTACACACAGGGCATTGAGGCTATTTGTGATCTTGAATTTCAGCAGATACACTTGGGTAATGAATCCATTTGTAAATACATGGTAGCAATAGAGGTGGTTACAGGGTCTTGAACCATGTTTAGGCAGATATTACAATCGAAACCACCAGTCGCATTATTTTCCGTTAAGTTGGTGGATTGTTTGCTAACGCTTTCGACTTGATATTGGTTAACTTTTCTATCGTACCAAAGAAATAGGATTTTCATCATTGACTTTATTAATTGGGTACCTAACCACTTGTCTCTTTTTCTTACTACTATAAAAAATTAAAATGTTATTCACCATTTTTATAACTTACCAATCAGATGTACCCTACACTAATCAGGTGGGAAATTTTTTTTATCTCTGATGTAGGCGAAAGGCGATAGTATTTTGCCAAGTGCTAAATTTTCAGGACTAAATAAATGGGACAATATGTACCAAATCTTCATTATATTCAACAATTTAGGTCGCAACCTATAAAACTAATGCCAAACCCATCCCCATTCTCTCTATATACGTATCCATCTAGTCTCCCATATATATGAATCCAACAATTATGGCATAATGAAAATAATTTGAAAAATGTAGGTTAAAAATATATATATTCGGCTAATATAAAAATAAATTATATATCAATACGTAAGTTTGTGCGTGAATGTCATTTTAAACTTAGTGGCCCTAAAATTTCACTCACTGAGTACCCAATCACTCCAAAAAAGCCCACTAAATAATGAATCATCAAAGTCTTTGATTATTTTGGTTCGTAGGTTGTTTCATTTATCATGATATCAAAAAGTTTAATATGTATATTGCAGTGACGTAATTTTGTTTATCCAAACAATTATGTTCTTCCTTATTTTATAAAAAATTGGGTGTCTACTTGGTTTTACTCTATAATTTGTTATACACGTGTAGTTTGTAAATACATCCCTTTTACAAAACTATATCACGTGCATTTCTTTCAGTATTAGGTACCATGTACGTATACATTTGTATTTTATAATGCGCGAATCGGATACCCAAAATAGAAAACGGAGATAGAAATGTTAAAAAAAAGACATAGATGACTATTATCAAACACATGATATGCAATGGATTTCATTCATGCTAACAAATTTTAATTGCCCAACACTCATAAAACAATAATACATAATTGAATCAAGACATATACTCCAACCATGTATATAATCATTTATTTATTTTACAAAAAGGTATTTGAGATTAGAAAATTATTAGGCAAACATATGAATGATTATCATCACGATTATGACGGACCTTACTTTTTCATTTTTGTCAACATAAGAGAATCTTATATGGATGAGTTTATAAATGATAAGTAAAATAGCAATGATACATTAATCAATTGCAATTACCTCGTAAACCAAAGTGAGTTTCATTCACTATGAGATGGACAATCCAAGCTTTGACCACAAATATTGACAATATCCTAAAAAATTTCAAAGGAAATATATGACCATTTCGAATATAAATTATAGGAAATATTTTCAATGTGGTATTAATGGGTAGAGCTAACCACGGTCCAAAAAATCTTAAAACACTTCAAATACTTTTTGAAAGACAAACTTGCTCTTTGCTCTAAAGATCAAACAAATACTTTTTTATTTGTTATTATTTTTTCAATAAAGAATAGTATTTTAAACTGTTTTTTTTTAATATTTTTTTATTTTTTAAAATTAAAAAATAACTGTTTTTTTATCAAAATTGTTATGATAGTTTTAAAAACCTTTTTTTTTTTAATTTAAAAAATAACTGGTCCGCGCCAGCTATAAGCATATGCGGTCCAACCACCTATACATACCGCTGGCGAGGACCATTTTTTTAGTATGTTTGTACGCGTCAGCGGTATGTATAGGCGGTATTATAAAACATTTTAAATAAAATGTCCAAAAAAACAGTTTTATACAATTTTTTAAGTGCCTAAAGATTTTATTTAAAAAAAATTATTTTAAGTAAAATCCAATCATGGGAGTGTTTTAAGAAAATTGTTACAAAAATTCTAATAGTTACAAAAGTTGTTAGTAGTTCCAAAACAATAACTATTAGAATCTTAATTTTTTTTAAATAAAATCTTTAAGCACTTAAAAAATTGTTTAAAACTGTTTTATTTAAAACTATTTTTTTTTGTACATTTTATTTAAAATGTTTTACAATACGCGACCAAAATAAAATTAACATGACATGGCACGACACACCTCAAAATCTTAATTTTACATAAAATGAATATGACACATATGAAAGTGACATGACACGACATAAAATTCCTTTTTTTACGAAATGCGAACACGACCCACTTGACGTGTTGCATTTTAAGCGGGTTGTGTTAGTATTTGGTAAAAAAATGAGATTTCGTGTTGTGTCATATTACTTTTATTGGTCAAAATAAGATTTTGCGGCGTGCCGTGTCATTTTTATTTTGGTTGGGTTCGTGTTTGGTTAAAAAAATAACATACATTGTGGCGTGATACTTTTACTTGGGTTGTGTTCGTATTTTGTAAAAAAATAATATTTCATGTTGTGTCGTGTCATTTTTATTAGGATCGTGTTCATGTTTGGTTCAAAAAAAATTGTCGTGTTGTGTCGAGTTGCTTTTATTTGAGTCGTGTTTGGTTATAAAAATAATTTTCAATTTAAAAAACACTTTTTTATTTGTTAATTTCTTTCCTAATTTTATGTAAAAAACATTTATTTTTGAAAAAAACAGTTTTTAAATCTATCTTAAAAAAACTTCTGGAAAAGGATCATAACAGTTTTTAAATAATAAAGGGTTTTTAAAACAATCATAACAGTTTTTGTAAAAAACAGTTATTTTTTAATTTTAAAAATTTTAAAAATGTTTTAAAAAACAGTTTAAAATACTGTTTTTTATTGAAAAAAATTAACAAATAAAAATGTATTTATTTTATCTTTAGTGCAAAGGGCAAGATTGTCTTTTAAAAAGTAATTGGAGTGTTTTAAGAATTTTTAGAATCTTTAAGAAATAAACATGAATACAAACATGTCCAACTGAAAAATACATATGAAGGCATAAAAAAAAATAATCTAATAAGGTGTGAACTTGGTAATTCCTTAACTTAAAATGTACATATAACTTTTCTGAAATTAACATTGAATTTCGAATTATTGTAAAACATGAATAGAACAACAATAAAATTGAAAAAACAAAATCTGAGTACAAAAATGAGACAACATTCATGAATGAGATAGATATAATTACAAAAATTATGTATTTGCTTTCAAATTAACAAATGCATACTTTTGATGGCAAATGAAAAAGGAGTTAAAAATTAGAGAGGAAATTAGGAGTATTGGCCTTATTTTTTTGGACAAGAAACAACATCAATGAAGAAACTATACAATATGAATCTGATGGGAAGATGAATGAACTTTGACAGCTGACTTTTGATTTCTAGGGTTTCAAGATGAATGTATTTGGAAGTTTTGTTAGATGAATGTATTAGGAGAAAAAACGTATCAAGTTAAGATTCATTGAATGATTTTAATTCAATGAATGTGTGAGACTAATATTAAGGGTATGATAGGAAATATTAATTTAATGAGGGTAGTTTAGTACTTTCTGATTGAAAGAGGAACTTCCCTCTTTTTAAGTAGTAGAGATGAATGGAAGCTACTGACTTGGTTTTAGGTGTTTGCTGAGGATTTTTAAACATTGTGAGGGACGATTCACTTTTCTCCCCCTTTTGTTCAATTAAAATACTTTTGGCAGTGTTTCCCTTTATCCCGACCCCCCCCCCCCCCCCCATATAGATTTCTCCTTTTGTCGATTTGATCTCTCACCCAAATTTAGAATAAGTTCCAAATTAAACCCTAGAATATTTTTAAAGTACATTTCAAGATTTTCTTTCCAAGGGGCACTTCAAAGTTAAATTCAAGGAATTTTTGGGACGCTTTTGGAGGCAAGTATCTTTCTACTCTTCACCTTTTATGCGGGTATTTGCTAAATTCACCTAATTTATTAGCGACCCCTAGATAAATCTGCAATCTTAATTTAGGTTATATAAGGTGGATTTTAAATAGTTTTTTACATCTAAAAATTCTTGTCGAGACTATTAATTTGCGATAATTAATTATTAGCCCCAACGCATGAAAATGATAATTTTAGATTTTGTCCCCATTTGTAGAAATTGATAATCTGAGATACAAGAATAGACGACGCAAAATTTATTTTGAATTAAAATGTTCTAGAAGTTCAATTGTTCATTAGGGTTGTATCTTACACTTTAATAGTAGTACTTTTGACATTTATGTTACATATAGATGATATTTGTCACGAAACCCTTATTCATGTGGTAATAACAAATATAAAAATATTGTAAATGACTTTGGACAATTGATATGCATTAATAGACCCTAATGATGTAACATACTCATATAAAATAACTATCTGTCCCTTTTATATAAGAACTCAATAAGAACCCATGTTCGAAACCATGATATTGTTGATATGCATTCTATTATGTTGACATTAAAAGGAGTACAAACAATTATTGTGATTGTTTTGGTTGTTGAATAGTAATATGGAGTAATTAGGAGATTTCACGTGTAAATATTTAATTTCTTTCCCTACTCTTGTACAAAAAACCTTAAATAATTTGTTTTAGCAACTCTATCTAAACCTTAGTGTATCGGGAGGGTTCCTTGTTTGGATTTCACTTCGCTGAGACGTCCCACGCACGGAGTTTAAAGATGAGTTATCATGATGGATTAAATGCCATGATCTCGCATAATAAACCTTAAATATTGTCTTAGCAACTACTATATCTAAACATTAGTGTATCGGGTGGGTTCCTTGTTTGAATTTCACTTCAGTGAGATGTCCCACGTACGGAGTTTAGAGATGGTTTTTCGTGATGGCTTAAATCATAAATCAAAATTATAAACTTTCAACTTTACACTTTGCATTACGAAGAATCACTTGCATGATGTTTGTCCCTTTAACTCTCTATAAAATCGTTTAATGTAGGGAGAATGAATCCTAAATAATAGAGCTGAGTCGGGGTAACTGGGATAATTGAGGTTAGAGTAGTTTTCTCGGAGTGAATAATTATGTGTGAAAATTCCAAAATTAATTGAACTTGCTAAGATGGAAATGAATGGGTTGGTACCGTGGAAGGACACCCCAATACTATGATGTGTAAATTCCAGGTCATGGGAATACCTGGTGGCGTCAGAGCGTAAAATGTGATGTTTATGGTTTAATATGATATGTTATTCCTGGCCATGTGAATACTAGGTGGCGCCAGGGCCTGATACGTGATGCTTGTGAATAATGTGTTATGTGATTTCTCGGCCATGCGAATACTAGGTGACATCAGGTCGTGAAATGTGATTATTTAAATTTGGCGTACTGCTCGTTTATGAGATGGCCTAGATGAAGTGGTGCATATCGGTTACGTGGTAATTAATTATGAGCATATTTTATCAATGAAAATGTGATTACTTAAACTTGGTGTACCTCATGTATTTGAGATGGCTGATAGGAAGGGGTGCATGTCAGTTACGTGTTAATGTATTATTGAGCATGTCGGTTACTTATTGAGCATATCGGATACGTGTCAATAAATTATTGAGCACGTGGGTTACTTATTAAATAGTTAATGAGAACGGTTAATTAATGATATGAAATGATATAATTCTAAAATATTGTAAGACTACGTTTAGGTGTTGGACCGTTCATTAAATTATTAAACTGAGACTTTATCATCTATGCATATAACTACTTTGAGTTGCGTAGCTAACTTACTTGCTAGGATTTTAACCCTTTTTTTTTGTGAAAATCAAGTGCTAGGGCTGGACCTCACATTTAGATTGCCCTTTCGATCGAATCAGAGCGTGAAATATCTCTCTCAGGGTATTCGCTCCAGAGACATTGGAGTTTTCAACCTCTTCATGTTATCATTTTTTTTATTTTGTCTAGCTTATTGAGATATCTAGTTGTATGTTGATACTTAGATGGCTTGTAATATTCCTAGACTCTTTAGAGGTTGTATTAATGTGTTACTATTGAGATGACATTGTTTATAGTTTTGGTTATTGGACATTATGAGTTATATTTGAGGATCCTCTCATCGCTTCAAAATTATTGTCCATTTTTCATTTGATCTTTTCATGCTGAGAATGATATTATTTTGTTTTTACTATCCCATATGATTTTATATTTATACTTGATCAACCTAAGTGTTTAATTACATGAGGAATTACAGTTGGTATCAGAGCATGGTCTTAGGCCTCGAGGGTTATAGGTTCTCTTAGACTTCTGAGTAACGTTCTTTGATACGTTTATTTCCTTGTACTCTCATATGTGTTTCATTCCCAATAAGATGTCCTTCTTAAACTTTAGACGTTGGTTATTAGGAAATTTTGGGTTTGCCACAATATAGCCAACTAAGCCAGGAGCATGTCTAGTATGGACAACTTCGAGGACATGTCCTAGTGGTGTGCGATAGGATTTATGTTCCGGTAGTTTAGATATAGATTTGTTGGATACCGATGCCACACACTCATTCGTGTCACTTTATTTTATGTGGATTGTTAGTTTGCTTCTTGTACATTGTGATAAACCTTATTGAAACGTACTCTAGAAAGTGTGTCTACTCGTATTTTGGAGATTTATGATGATGTGGTGACTTACATTGATAACTTGTGTTTTAAGGATAAATTATTAGTTTTAGACATCCACTTTTATAATGTGATCTTGGGTATAAATTGATTTGTGAATCATAGGATCATATATATATGGTAGGGGTCAGAAGATCTTTTCCACAATACCGGATTAGGAGAAGTATATTGTAGTTATGCGTAGGCCCGAGTATGGTGCCCTTATACACTTATATTTTATCGATGAGATGATATCGGAGGGGATTACCGTTTCACTAAATTCTATTGGTATTATCAAAGATTTTTACCCACGTTTTTGAACAGGTGTTAGGGTTGCCACCAACAGGAGGGATTGATTTTTGTGATTGATTTAGCTCCTAATGCATCGCTAATTATCAAGGAACCGTATCTAATGGCCATTATAAAAATGAAGGAGTAGAGAGACTATAACAAGAAAATGTTATAACAAGAGTTCGATTTGCGTAATCGTGATGTAAATACCTAGTTTTTTTTTTATAGAAAGGCAAGGTGGTTTACTATGTTTGGGTGTTAACTATCTGGAGTTGAATATGGTGACAATGAAGAATAAGTATCCTTTATCGATGAGTGATGATCCACTTGATCAGTTTCTGGACACTTCATATCTTCTCGAAGATTGGTGTACATTCAGAGTACCACTAATTAAGTGGGCGCGAGGAGGACGTACCAAGGACTGTCTTTTTGACTCATAATGGTTCTTACGAGTTTGAAATCATACCATTTGGGTTAACTAGTCCTCCTTCCGCGTTCATGGATTTGTGGAACTGGGAATTATCGCTCTATGTAGGTCAGACTATTACCATCTTCATTAGTGACATCTTAATTTATTTGCGGTCCAAGTGGGAACATGTCGAATATTTGAGGGTTTTCACTTCATAAGTAGCAAGAGAATAATTTTTATGCAAAATTCATTAAATGTGAGTTTTGGAAACAGGGGGAATTTTTTTTTGGACAGTGTAGTTTAGGAATTGGAATTTTCAGTATATCTAAAAAAGGTTTTGGTCGTTTGGATTAGGGACAACCCATGACGTTTATAGGGGTTTATAACATTTTTAGGATTAGATGAGTATCATCGAAAGTTTATTCGAGGACTTTAAAAATTTGTGGTACCGTTGGTCGAGTTAACTCCGAAAGAATTCAATTCGTCTAATCAGGGGCATGTTTACATGCCTTTGACACTCTCAAGGAGAAGTTGACTTCAACTCCAGTTTTGGACCTACCTAGGAGTGGGGTTGAGTATTTATCATACAATGATACTTCCTAAAGGAGTTAGGTGGAGTGTTAATGCGGGATAATATTTATATTGCATATGCATTACGGAAGGTAACACCCAATGAGGGTAACTATATGACTCATGATTTGGATCCAGTAATCGTAGTGGTTGCAATACACATTTGGAGACATTATCTATGGCGTGAGAAGTTCAAACACTTTCAAGATTATAAGAGCCTTCAGTATGTGTTCACGCAGAAAGATTTGAACATTCGACAACGATGGTGACTCAAGTTTATTAAGGACTACTAGTTTACGATTCAACATCGCCCAAGGAAGGCCAATATAGTGGAAGATGCTTTGAGTCAACAAATCTAGTGGCAGTTTATCTTCACTTCAATTGATAGATGTGAGTTCATTCAAGTGATTAGTGAATTAACTAATGCTTTGATGGGGATTCTCACCGTGACTCTTGACATTCTTGTAGGGGTGGTTGGAGCAAGATAAATAATGTGTTTTAAAAGGGTAGAGTATTTAAAAAAAATTAGCTAGCGGTGTACCTCTTTACACTGATGGTTCAAATGATGGATTGTGTTGTAAGGGGAGGTTGGTTGTGCAGCAAGGAGAAGAATTATGTTTAGTCATTAAGCAATAGTTCCATGGATCGTTGTTTTCGGTGAATCCTGGTAAAGAAAAGATATATTCGGATATAAAGAGATAATATTAGTGGGGCCAGATGAAGTTGAGCATTACTATGTTTGTGTCCCATGTAGATGGTGAAGGTGAGTCGCCAATGATTGTCTAGTAAGCTTTTACCTTTACACCTTCTGGAATGGAAGTGGGATAATATTTTTTATGGATTTCATCATCAGGTTGCCTTTAATAGCAAGACATCATGATTCTATTTGGGTTATAATGGACTTTTTTTTATATGAGTGACGCACTTCTTTATAATTTACACAGACTTTTAAAGTAGAGTAGTATACACAATTGTATGATGAATATTTTTCTATTGCATGGAGTACCATTGGTTATCACCTCAAATAAGGATATGAATTTCGCATCTCGCTTTTGGGAAACTTCCCAAGAAGTTCCACGTTAGTATATTATACCATCCTCAGACAAATAACAAGATAAAACGAGTGAACCATATTTCTGAACAATACGTTCCGTTGAATAATACGTTCCGAGAATGCGCATTAAATTTTAAGGGTACGGCAATAGTTATCAGAATTCATTAGTATGGCACCTTATGAGGCATCGTACGGGAGGTCGTGTAGGTCCCTGGTGTATTGATTATACCCAGATGAGAGTATCATATTGAGACTCGAGTTCATTCAGGAGACATCAGAGAAGATAAAGATGATTCGTGAGAAAATAAAGACGGCCCAGACAAGGGAAAGGAGTTACATAAACTGGGATCAAGAAGATGTGTATTGTCAGATCGGCGATCAAGTATTTCTCAAGGTATTTCTAAAAGAAGGGAAAGTTGGACCCGAGGTACGTTGGCCCATTTATGACCACAAACCATTAAGGATCGCTCGCTTATCGTTTACAACATCCAGACCACCTAGTTCAGGTATCTAGTGTGTTTTACGTATTAATGCTTGGTAGATTCTAGCGGGGTGAGACCGCCTATCAGCATATACACTTAAACGATATCTAATTACATACTAATGTTTCGTACACCAAGGAGCCAACCCGTATCTTAGACCACAGGGTTTCAATTTTTAGGAATAAGAAGATTTCGTTAGTTCGAGTTCAGGGGGACACCATAGTGAGGGTGAGACCACCTAGGATCAAAAGAATACTTTGAGACAACACTATCCACATTTATTTTGAGGCAAGTATGTGTTATTTTTCGTGAATTACAAGGACATAATTCTTTTTGTGAGAGGGGAAGAATGTAATAAACCATTATTTTTTAATGATCCAATAAATGAATATTGAATTAAATCAATTAAGAAAACAACCAAAAATTTTATTTGAAGAAATTAAAGTTATTATATGTAACTATGTTAAATTAGATTTATGTGAGAGGCTTATGAAATTATTAGAAATGAAAAATGATCTTTTGATGTTATTTGGTTTAGCTAGTATTTCCGAAGTATTTAATTAATTACGAGTTGATTAATTAATTAAGAAAACATTCAGTACAAATTTTGAGACATTTAAACGACTTGTGCGTTAATAAGTTACAATGAATAAAAAGGAGTAAATTGTATTGATGGATTATTAAACCTAATATGCATATTATATCGGTTTAATCGAAGTTAAATGCCGAACTTTACTATTATTATCCATTGACATAATTAGATAAATTATATTATTCAGTAAATGAATTGACTTAAGTGGACAAAAATAGAATTCTTTTTATTTGTTACTCGGTCCGTTAAATTCATTGTTGAAGAAAGGAAATGGGCTAATGATTTGGTGTCATGTCTGTGGTCTTTTTTATTGATGGGACGAATTAATATATAGGCCGGAGTATCCCAATCAGTGTATTAGGCCTGTAAATGGATCGAATTCGGACCGAATCAAGCAAATCCAAATCCATATCCGTTTATGTTAAACGGATTCGGATCCGATTTGTTTATTAATCGGATCGGATCAGGCAAATCCAAATCCATATCCATTTATGTTAAATGGATTCGGATCCGATCCGATTATCTGATTATCCATTTATGTTAAACTTGATTTGCAACATTTTTATTTTCAACTCTTATTTCATAAATTTATTTTGCAAATGTTCCAAAAAAACACATAATAAAATAAAGAACTATTATAATATATATTTAAAATATTATTAAATACAATATATATTGATTAAAAATATATTAGATATATATATATATATATTAAAAATATTAATCGAATCAGATTATTAACGGATCAGATTATTAACGGATCGGAGTGTATGAATCCAAATCCGTTCCATTTAATAATCGGGCAATCGGATAATCGAATTTTAGGCATGATCCATATCCGCTTAAACGGATCGAATTCGGATTCAGATAAAATCCGATCCATCGACAGGCCTGAGTGTATAGGTTTTACTAATAGGTTAGGGAATTGACGGTGCCTTGGTTGAAAAGAGAAGGGCGGTTTGGAGAGTATTTTCCATTCTTAGGAAGTGGCATTTACACAAATGTATTGGAAAAGTGAGGTTTTATGTGGAGCTGAAATCGAGGAAAGGAAAGGGTAGAAAATTAAAAGTAATGTGGGTGTTTGTGGTCTTAAGTTGTTACAGAAATCAAGAGTAAAGAAGGGGAATTAATTTGTAGCAAGGGTGAAAGGTTGATGGGAGGTGGAATCAAGGGAGCAACATGCCTTTTTATTTTTAGCATGTATGGAAGCTATTGACTTGGGTTTAGGCGTTTGCTGAGGATTTTTAAACATTATGAGGGACGATCCACTTTTCTCCCCCTTCTGTTCAATTAAAATACATTTGGTAGTGTTTCCCTTTATCTTATAAACCACCACCTATATAGATTTCTCCTTTTGTCGATTTGATCTCTCACCCAAATTTAGAATAAGTTCCAAATCAAACCTTAGAATATTTTGAAGGTGCCTTTCAAAATTTTCTTTCGAAGGGTCACTTCAAGGTTAAATTCAAGGAATTTGTATGACACATTTGGAGGCAAGTATCATTCTACTCTTCTCCTTTATGTGTGTATTTGCTAAATTCACCTAAACTAAATTTTAGCGTTAAAATTTATTAGCGATCCTTAGATAAATCTGCAATCCTAATTTATGTTATATTAGGTTGATTTAAATAGTTTTGTATACTTAAAAATTCTTGTCGAGTCAATTAATTTGCGATAATTAATTATTAGCCCCGACGCATGAAAATTGTAATTTTATATTTTTGACCTCGTTTGTAGTAATTGATAATATGAGATACGAGAATAGACGATGCAAAATTTATTTTGAATTGAAATGATCGTAAAGTTCAATTGCTCAGTAGGATTGTACCTTACACTTTGGTAGTAGTACTTTTGACATGTACGTTACATATTGATGAGATTTGTTACAAAACCCTTATTCATGTGGTAACAACAAATATAAAAATATTATAAATCAATTGGGACAATTGATATGCATTAATATACTCCTATGATGTAACATACTCACGTAAAATAACTACGTGTCCCTTTTATATAAGAACTCAATAAGAACCCATGTTCGAAACCTTGCTATTGTTGATGCGCATTCTATTTTGTAAACAATAAAAGGAGTACGAAAAATTATTGTGATTGCTTTGGTTATGGAACAGTTATGTGGAGTAGTTCGGAGATTTCACGCGTAGACATTTAATTTCTTGCCCTACTCTTGCATAATAAACCTTAAATAATTTTTCTTAGCAACTCTATCTAAATCTTAGTGTATCGGGAGGGTTTCTTGTTTGCATTTCACTTCGGTGAGATATCCCACTCACGGAGTTTAGAGACGAGTTATCGTGATGGATTAAATGCCATGCTCTTGCATAATAAACCTTAAATATTGTCTTAACAACTACTTTATCTAAACATTAGTGTATCGGGAGGGTTCTTTGTTTGGATTTCACTTCAGTGAGATTTCCAATACATGGAGTTTAGAGATGGGTTTTCGTGACGGCTAAAATCATAAATCAAAATTATAAACTTTTAACTTTTTTACTTTGTGTTACGAAGAATCACTTGCATAATGTTTGTCCCTTTAACTCTCTGTAAAATCATTTAACATATGGAGAATGAATCCTAAATAATAAAGCTGAGTCGAGGTAACTGGGATAATTGAGGTTAGTGTAGTTTTCTCGAAGTGAATAATTATGTGTTAAAATGCCAACATTAATTGAACTCGCTAAGATGGAAATGAATGGGTGGGTACTATGGAGGGACACCCCAATACTATGATGTGTAAATTCCCATCCAGGCGAATACCAGGTGGCATCAGGGCGTAAAACGTGATGTTTATGGTTTAGTATGTTATGTTATTCCCATCCATGCGAATACTAGGTAGCGCTAGGGCGTGATACGTGATGTTTATGGGCGTGATACGTGATGTTTATGAATATTGTGTTATGTGATTTCCCGGGCATGCGAATACCAGGTGGCGTCAGGGCGTAAAATATGATTATTTAAATTTGGCGTACTGCATGTTTATGAGATAGCCGAGATGAAGGGGCACATCTCAATTACGCGGTAATTAATTATGAGCATATTTGATTAATTAAATTAATTGAGATTAATGCATGTGATTACTTAAACTTGGCGTACCGCATGTATTTGAGATGGCCAAGAGGAAGGGGCGCATGTCGGTTACGTGTTAATGTATTATTAAGCAGGTCGGATTCGTGTTAATGAATTATTGAGCATGTGGGTTACTTATTGATTAGTTAATGAGAATGGTTAATTAATGATATGAAATGAGATAATTCTAAAATATTGTAAGACTACGCTTAGGTGTTGGATTGTTCATTAAATTAAAAACTGTGACTTTGTCATTTATGCATATAGTTGATTTGAGTTACATAGCTAAGTTACTTGCTAGGGTTTTAACCCTTTTTTTGTGGAAACCGGGTGATCGGGTTGGACCTCACACTTAGATTGCCCTTTCGATCCACTCAGAGCGTGATATACATCTCTTAAGGTATTCTCTCTGGAGACATTGGAGTTTTCTACCTCTTCATGTTATCATTTATTTTATTTTGTCTAGCTTATTGAGATGTCTAGTTGTATGTTGATACTTAGATGGATTGTAATATTACTAGACTCTTTAAAGGTTGTATTTATGTATTATTGTTGAGACGACATTATTTATAGTTTTGGTTATTGGACATTATGAGTTATATTTGAGGATCCTCTCAACGCTTCAAAATTATTGTCCATTTTTCATTTGATCTTTTCATGCTGTGAACGATATTATTTTGTTCTTACTATCCCGTATGATTTTATATTTATACTTAATCAACCTAAATGTTAAATTACACAGGGTATTATAAGAATGAACTAACATGTCGTTCAAGCGAGATTTAGCTGATCGTTAGAATAAGGTTCCCACGTTCGAACAAATCTGAAGCATCATTTTTTTTGTCAGCTCTAGAATGTTGTTCAAAATATCATTCGAAGATGTTCGAATTAGATCAAGTATATCACTCGAACGAGGTGGCAGTTCGTTCGAACGAGTGCGCTTGTTTTTTTATTTTTTAAATGAATATTTTCCAAATCTTTAATCCCTATCTCTTTGCAATAATTTTTCCTATAAATAGAGATGCGGGATTAGACTTTTCAATAAGCCTTTTTAGAGTTCTTTTTGTGATCAAACTCTATAATTTCTTTCATCAAAACCCCTTGGATCTTTGAGTCACTTTTTTCAAACTAAGAATAACACATTCCAAAGTTCTAAACCCTTGTAGATATTTTATCTACTACTGATTTTTGGAGTCGAGGCTCTAAGGCTGGAGAAGAAGAAAATTTGCGATTTCGAAGGCTGATCGACGGATAACGAGGCTAGATCCACTTGCTGTGGGCGGTGCTGGACTGTATATTTTTTATTGATGATTTTAAGACTCTTATGCATTATATTTAGTGGATCTCTAAGTAGTTTGTAAGTCTTTATGTGTCTGCTGTATATTTAATGGTACATAATTAAAGCTTTTGCCTGAAAGGAAAATTTTCTCTTCTTCTTCTTCTTCTTCTTCTTCTTCTTCTTCTTCTTCTTCTTCTTCTTTATGGTTAGTTTGGAATTTGGTTTCACATAATCGTGCATTTTCACTTTAAATTGAATCAAGATAAAGTTTGATAAAAAGTGAATCTTTGTGTGTGTAACCTAAGATACAAGTAAATGCCCCCTGTCTTTTCAAATTGGTATCAGAGCCGGTTACACTAACTTATTGTGTGATCTATAATTTTAAGATTATATGAATAATTTGTATAATAGTATACTTATTTTTAATGGCTCAAATTATGCATATTGGAAAGCTGGAATGATATCGGCAGTGAAGGCGATTGATGAAAGAGTGTGGATTATTTATGAAAGAGGGTGAGCACCACCCACTTGGACTAATGACGATTTAATAAGTATTAAACTTGTCACTACCTGGAAAAAAGATGATTTTAAATGGAGTAATTATAGTTCTTTTGGCTTGAGTGCATTTTTTGGTGCAGTCACTCCCGACGAATTTTGTCGCATTATGACATGGTACAAGAGTGAGATACTCCAACTCACTCACAAGGGCACCAACGTTGTGAAAGCTTCTAAGCTTCACAGTCTCACCACAAATTTTGAGACCATTACTATGCTAAAGAATGAGACCTTTGATGAGTTTTATGCACGTTTATCTGATATAGTCAATTCTAGCTTTAATTTGGGTTAGCAAATTCATGAGACGAGAGTTGTGAAAAAGATTTTCAAATCTCTGTCGTCCTGTTTTATCCCAGAAGTTATAGTACTTAATTCTATGGGAATTTTAGATATGCTTAAGTTCTAAGAACTCATAGGAGACCTTCAAACTTATGAAATCAATACGTTTCCCAAAACTAAAAAGAAAACACAAATAGGGTTTACTTTGAAAGTCTAGTTTAAGAAGGTTGAAAGATATTCCTCGGTAACGCTTTAGGTCTTAACGAGAGGCAAGGTATAGGTTACGATAATGCATCCACTTCAAATGCCGTACACGAACGAGTTATCGAGTTTGTGATAGATCCCTATGGGCCTTGACTTAACCTAACAAGGATAACTAACCCACCGGGATAGCGCATCCTAGGCATTTCGATCAAGGTAAAACCAAGCCTATGTATGCTTATTCCCATTGGAAACAAAGATGTCACCTTAGGGAGTTTTGTTTTAAGCTAAGGAGAGTTTCTCACACGCGTGTTCCCCAATATGCTCCCACACGAGTTCACACACATGTTTCTGCACGAACTCCTACACGGGTTCCTACTCATGCTCCCACACACGATCATGGAGATTTTGAGAGTTTTTAAGAGCAAGTAAAGCTTTTGGTAAAAAAATTACGAAGTTTGATGGAGGAATTTCAAAGGATGCCTATTCCTATTGAAAACATCTCCCGGACCAATGATTGAGTTTGGGTATTTTATCTAGCGTAGGGTAATTTTTATGTTCATATCCTTTGTACATATTGTTAGATTGTATTTATATTTTATTTATATGCTTTGATTTTGAAAATATTGAAAAATCCAAAATGAATTTTGATTTCTTTTGAAAAAATTTGAAAATTTTAAAAATACTTTTTTTTTGTAAATTTAAAAAAGATTTTTTTTCCCACCATATATGGATATGCATTTAAGTTGTTAAATCACCTTCATTCTACCCATTCATATGATTTTTTCATGGTATTTTGATATATGGTTTAGTTTCTTTAGGGTGCTTAATAATGGGTGGATAGCATTTCGTTGTTCATTGATGATTAATTTCTTCATGCTAGACTTTTTATCACCTTTATTACATACATACACATAATTTTCTAACATCGTGATTGCTTATCAGATGCCGAATACGGTGTTCTTATCTCAGTAGTGTTTAATAACGAACTTGTAAGAATCATTGCCCAGAATTCGTTTCTCAAAAAATTTATTTTATGTTAAGCAATGGAAAGTGGATATGAAAGCGAAAATTCTCTTTGCGTTAAAAGCCACCATTTGCAAAAAGAACCTAAAATATTAACAACACATAAAATAGAAGTGTCAAGGCCATTTTTATTTCATTGATGCTTCACTGAACATGAGCATTATGATATCTTCAAAAATTTGAGAGTGAATTCTTAAATATGTGAAATTTTGAGGGTGTTATAAAGTAGGAGATCAATGGATTTGCACAACGGACTCTCTTGAAAAAGATTAATTAGTTTGGCATTATTGTTTTTAAAAGCATTTAAATTCATGACATATTGCGTAATTGGAGTCAATTTCATTTATGATCAACTTTTTTACACCTAAGGTTGAAATTAAGTTCTTTCTTAAGAAGTATCTCATTGAGTTCATGCGCCTATGTTATTTTTCTTATAGAAAATTTTCACATACTTTAGGTGAGGGGTAGGCAAATTTTTAAAGAAAATATTCCTATCTCATATTATCAAAATAGGCCCTTAGGGTTTGATAAAAAAAAAAGTGTTTTGATTTGAAAAAAATTGAAGTGTGGTTACATTTTTAAAAGTTAAATATAAGGGTGTAAGAGATTAATGAAATTTGGGATGTTTAGGATAATAAGAAGGTGTAACCCATTTGTGGTGAATGGACAACATTAATACAGTAAGGGTAATGGAAGTGGGTATATTATGATTATCATAATTATGAGCAATAAATACAAGAATGTTTGATAATAAATGATTGTGACACCCCGCCTAATTAAATACCGGGCGATCACTTCTTTATTAAATTAAAATCAAGGTGAACAGTTGGTTCATTCTTAGCATCACTGTCGTAAAAATAACTTTTCCAAATTTAACACCCTATTTAATTTAGCTAAGTGTCAAAACCATTTTTTAAACATTACTTTCCAATTTTATTTATTTATTTTATTAAACAATCAATCCAATAATTTAACATTTAACAACCCAATCCCAACATTTAAAACTTAAAGTAAAACATACATGCTGAATAAATCCCAAAGTAACAGTACTAGAAACAACTGAAATACAAATGTCCCAATAAAACAGATAAATAGTGGAAAGGGCGACACATGCCCAATAAGGAGAATGATAGAAGTGGAATCAAGTAAATGAAATCGTCTAAGCAAGTGGCCTGCAACTCCCACCTACGCTGCAGCACGTTCCTTCCAAGGGATCCTAAACAAGACGCCCCTGTGGCTAGGCACCTGTAATATATACATATATATACAAGAGAGAAAGAGGAATAGAAACGGGTCATAGCCCGATAGTGTATATGATTTAAAAATTCGTTTTGCAAGTATTTAAATTGATACAGGCCAATGCAACAACATATTAGTGCGAGACTCTCTTGAGAAATTCTCGCCTCTCTTCTAATGTGCACTCCTATCGCACTAACCTTCCCAATGGTTTATCTCATCATATATCACACTATCCTTCCCCAAGGATTTAACTTATCTTAGGTGACTCTTAAAATTTAAGATTTAACAACATCATGGTTTAAAAAGGATAATTTCATTTAGTACAAAACGCTCATTTTAACTTTATTGATTCATAGAGTTTTTTTTCAATATCATATTATACTTCTCAAAACAAGTATTTTCAATTTGAGTCATTATACATATCTTACTTACCATAACACAGTAGGCAGTTTCCCATATTTCAGAAGTTCATATATATATATTAAATACTCGTATAATATATATATTCTAACAGCACCCCACATAAAATTTTATGGTGCGGGCATACTCTGCTATCCAATCCCCGTATCAATTGTACTAAAGGGAATACAAGTTCGGAATCACTCTCGAACTGTATAAATACATACAAAAACAATATTGAGGCGAAGCATAGTTTCCAAGTCCAAGAGGTCAGTACATACCCTCACGTATCTTAGGACCGTGACTACCGATTCGATTGCCTGTACCTAGGATTTCTATCTTCTAGGGTACGAGTCAATATCCCCCATAAGGCACACGAGATAAGATCGTCCCAGCGCGAAAACCTCAGGGATAGCAAGTAGCGCGGGCATGATTTTCACAAGTATATAATATATGCATACACAATCATATAAATATACCACTTTTATTATATCAGTTTAGGTTTATCCAATAACCCACATTCACAACATTTATCCTTATTTTCCCATTATTATTTACCAAGTATAATGGTTCGTTTCTAACTTTAATTCGAAGGGTTTTTCCAACTTACTACGTAACCCTCATGGACTCTATTCTTCCAAATGTACAATTCAGTAGATATCCATTTATGTTCCAACGTAACTCTCTCTTACGTGTTTCTCCCCTTTAATATATACTTACATTATCCCTTATGCAAAATATCCCAAAAATATAGATTTCGCCTTACATTAAAGGATTTTGAATTTTATTTTCAAAGATGAGAATTTCAAACGGTTTCGAAATCGTAAATAAAATGGAGTTTAATTGAATTTTTATTATCTCTAAGAGTCCTCAAAACATAAAACTGTCTAGCAAAAAAAAATATTAAAAAATATTGAACGGTCCGATCGAGCTGAATTTTTTTCTGTAACTTCCTCTCGTCTTCAGCGAATTCTCTGTAAAATTTCATCCAATTCCAACGGTCCGATCGTCCGGAATAATTTTTTTTGTGTGTTTGTATCTGATTAGAACTCTTTTCTTAATCAAACTCTTAATCCTTTACATGACAAAGGGTTTCCAAAATATCATATAAATCATCACTACATGAAAATTTCCCATCTCAAATTGGATTTTTCTTCCATAAATCTCATCCTAATAACTCCTAAACTAATATGGATGATGCATCAACGAAATAAGCAAGATAAACACTTGCCTGGGATTTTCAGAAATTTGGTTTGGTGTTGAATTTGGTGTGGTTGCGTTCCCCGTCTCGCGATCTACGCGTTGGCGGTGGCGGCGGTGCAAACGGGTGAGTTTTGAGCCTTGGAATGCCTTGAGAGCTCTCTCCTCTCCTCTCCAATGGCCGTTCTAGTGTTTTGAGTTATCTAACCCTAGGAGATAACCTAAACATCTAATATAACCCCTTTAATTTTCGTGGGTTTAATTACTCAAAAATACAAAATGACTAAAATGCCCTCCCGGGGTACTAATTAGGCCTAAAAACGCCCCGAGACCCAAATCAAACTCCCGGGTATACTTTTCTGACTATCTCGACCCTTCTGGACGTGTTGGCGCACTCAAAATGACCATACGAACAACT
Organism: Sambucus nigra; assembly: GCA_949130495.1. NCBI lineage: Eukaryota > Viridiplantae > Streptophyta > Magnoliopsida > Dipsacales > Adoxaceae > Sambucus > Sambucus nigra. The sequence continues at coordinate 595,836,738 of OX422208.1, forward strand.
TATAAAATATTTACTTTTATTTATCAATATTTAGTCCCGACGCGACACGGGCGCGTCCCGACTCAAATTTTTAAAATTGTCATTTTATTCACTCGTGACATTTAATATGGCCACTATTATATATTACTTTGCTCATTAGTAATATTCAACAAATTTTCCCATAATTACTAACTCTCATCACGTTAATAATTATAACATATTTAATTTTCGAATTTTTATTAAATAATTAATTCACATTAAATTTAATAAATCCCCAAATTAATATAGCATAAAAATACGGGGTATTACATACTTCCCCCCTAATAACGGAATTTCGTCCCGAAATTCGGAAAATAAGGCATACCTGGTAAGAACAAATCTGAATATCTCTCGCGTATATTGGCCTCGCGCTCCCAAGTGGATTCCTCCACATTATGATGCTCCCACTGGACCCGTACAAGTGGAATTATCTTCGACCTCAATCTCCTCTCATTATAGTCTAGGATAGCCACCGGTCTCTCCTCGTAAGAGTTGTCAGGCTGTAAGTCTATCTCATCTATCGCGATGTGAGTATGGGCCATATCATCCCGAAGATACCGTCTCAACGACGAGATGTGGAATACATCGTGAATGTGATGTAAATGCTCTGGTAGTCCCAATCTGTATGCTACCGGCCCAATCCTCTCGATAATGGAAAATGGTCCTACGTACCTCGGGGCCAATTTCCCTTTCTTCCCGAACCTCATCACTCCTTTCATAGGAGATGCACGTAGTAACACTTGGTCCCCCACATTAAACTTCCGAAAGAACCGTTTCGCATCGGCGTAGCTCTTCTGCCTGTCCTGGGCTACTCGAATGCAACTCCTGATCATCTCAATCCTCGCGGAGATTTCCTGAATCACCTCTGGTCCTTGCAACTTGTTATCCCCCACCTCGAGCCAACAAGTTGGAGAACGACAAGGCCGACCATACAAAGCCTCAAATGGAGCCATACCAATCGTAAACTGATAAGAGTTATTATAAGCAAACTCTACAAGTGGAAGATGTGGCTCCCAACCTCCTCCAAAATCAAGAACACACATGCGTAGCATATCCTCTAACATCTGATTAGTACGCTCTGTCTGTCCATCTGTTTGTGGGTGATAAGCTGAACTCAACCTCAACTCAGTACCCATAGCCTCCTGAAAGCTTTCCCAAAAATGTGATACGAAAATCTTGTCTCTATCTGACACAATATTCAGGGGCACCCCATTTAATCTGACAATCTCAGCAATGAACAACTGAGCATACTGACCTGTGGTATAATCTGTCCGCACCGGCAGAAAATGAGCCACCTTGGTCAAACGGTCTACAATCACCCAGATAGAGTCGTGGCCCCGCTGTGATGTAGGCAACCCTGTAATAAAATCCATGAAAATACTCTCTCACTTCCACGCGGGTACTTCCAATGGCTGAAGCAATCCTGACGGTTTCTGATGGTCCACCTTCACCAGCTGGCAGGTAGAACACTTGGACACGAACTCAGCAATGTCCTTCTTCATCCCACTCCACCAGTATTTCCTCCTCATATCCTGGTACATCTTATCTCCTCCAGGATGTACTGCAAATTTGGACCCGTGAGATTGGGTCATCACTGCATGACGCAATTCTGCCGCTTCTGGAACCACTAATCTCCCATTAAACCTCAAACCCCCATCAGAACTAACAGAATAGGACTCAGCACCCTCGGCTAAAAGTCGTACAATCTGTTCCTGGCAAAACGGGTCTGTGGTTTAGGCTTGTATTACCCTTGTAACAATCTCGGGCGTGATTATCATAACAGATAAGAAGGAACGGGCTACTGCGTCCTGGTGACCCAACTCCTTTCACTTCTCTTTCTAGACGTCCGCTACCTCATTTACCGGTCTACGGCTCAACACATCAGCAACTACGTTGGCTTTCCCCGGATGATACTGTATGTCGAACTGATAGTCCTTAACAAATTCTAACCATCCGCGCTGACGCATATTCAGCTCTCGCTGAGTGAACAGGTACTGCAGTGACTTGTGATCTGTGAACAAACAGAACTTCTCCCCCAATAAATAGTGTCTCCATATCCTCAATGCAAAGACGACCGCTGCTAACTCCAGGTCGCGGGTGGGGTAATTCTTCTCATGCGGCTTAAGCTTGCGGGAGGCAAAAGCTATAGCCTTCTCTTCCTGCTGATGTACTCCCCCAAGTCCCCGTAAAGAGACATCGGTGTAAACCAGGTACTCCACACCCGGCTTCGGTAAAGCAAGGACTGGTGCTGAAGTAATATTGTCTTTCAGCTCGTCGAAAGCCAATTGACAAGCATCATCCCAAACATATGGTACCCCTTTGCGAGTCAGGTTCGTCAATGGACCCGCTATTTTGGAGAATTCCCGAATGAATCTCCTGTAGTATCCGGCTAACCCCAAGAAACTACGCACTTCCGTCGGTGTCGTGGGCTGTCCCCACTCCCTCACCGCTGACACTTTACTCAGGTCAACGGCTATCCCCTGTTCAGAAACAACATGACCCAAGAACTGTACCTCTTGCAACCAGAATCCACACTTCTCGTACTTAGCATACAACTGATGCTCTCGTAAAGTCTGAAGAACCTGCCTCAAGTGCTCGGCATGCTCCTCCTCGGAGTGTGAATATATCAAAATGTCATCTATGAAGACGATGATAAACTGATCCAAGAACTCTCTGAATACTCGGTTCATTAAGTCCATGAATACGGCTGGAGCATTTGTGAGACTAAATGGCATCACTCTGTACTCGTAAGACTCATATCTCGTCAAGAAGGCAGTCTTTGAAACATCCTGCTCTCTAATACGTAGCTGATGGTACCCCGACCTCAGATCTATCTTCGAAAAGAAAGTTGCTCCCCTCAGCTGGTCGAACAGATCATCGATTCGAGGCAACGGATACTTATTCCCTATCGTGACCTTGTTCAACTCCCGGTAGTCCACACATAACCTCAGTGAACCATCTCTCTTCTTCACAAACAAGACTGGAGCGCCCCAAGGTGAGGTACTCCTGCGAATGAAGCCCTGACCTAACAGCTGCTCTATCTGATCTCGTAAATCTTGCATCTCCGTCGGAGCCATACGATATGGAGTGCGTGCTATCGGTCTCGTATCTGTCAATAAATCTATGACAAAGTCTATCTCTCGACTGGGGGATAGGCCTGGTATCTCCTGGAATACATCGGAATACTCACGAACGACTGGGATCGAGTCTAAAGGAATCACAACCTCCTTAGAGGCATCCTCCTCTATATAATACAAATGAGCGATCGAACCTCCCTCTGGGCGAGGCATCGCCACTACAAACATCTCTTGCCCCGGAATGGCAAAAACAATGTTCCCACTGAAGCAATCAATCATGGCTCTATAAGCTGGGAGCCAATCCATACCGATAATAACATCATGCTCATGCATATCTAAGACTAACATGTCTGCAGGTAATACCAAACTACCAATCTCTACGCCCACTCCCCGGTATATAAAGAAGATAAGCGACCCACACCCCAATGGTGAGTCTACACACGTCACAGTGCTCTCTGCTATGGCTAACAACCCTAAGGCCTTCGTAAAATGCGTAGATATAAAACAATGCGTCGCCCCAGTATCAAACAAAACCCGACCCATAGTACCATGGATAGGAAACATACCCTCAATCGTGGGTGGTTCCTGTGGAGATGCTGCCTGGTGGACGTTATAAACACGTCTGTACTGTAACTGCCCCTGCTGCACTGGAGCTGTTGGAATGGCTGGTAGGGCTGGCACCTAGGCTGGAGCTGGGAGGGCAGTTGGAAAAAATGGTCTATGTGGCTCATTACGGGCACCCTGCTACTGTGGGGCCCTATTACCCTCTGGGCAATCCTGGCGCTTATGACCATGCTTGCCGCATACAAAACACCGGCCTCTGAAGTTACCTCACCTCTGACCCTGCTGACCCTGGCCCTGCTGGCCGTTACCTCCCCGCCACTGGCCCTGATTAGCACGCTGTTGGCCCTATTGATTAGGTTGGCCCTGCTGGCCCTGCCTATAACCCCCAAATCCCTTCCTGGAATCACCTGAACGGAATCGCTTAGCAGGGTCCCCCTGATGGGAACTCTTCTCGTGTTGACGAGTCTGTCCATGAGATGGTGCCCCACTAGCACTACTACCTCCGGTCCTGCCCTGCTGGCTGGACTCTCCTGCTTTCCTGCTTCCCTGCAGATGGAAGTGGTGATCCTGGCAATGTAGTAACACAGCATTGAGTACATTAGTGAAAGTACTCAGAGATAGATTCCCTATAAGATGCTGACGGATCCTCCAAGCTAACCCGTCCACAAACAACATTATCTTCTTACTATCAGTAGGTGCCTCATCTGGCACTATGGTGAGAAGTCTCGTGAACTCCTCCTCATACTCAGCAACGGTAGAGTTATCCGGTTTCAAATTCAGTAATTTCTGCCTCATCTCAGTCTTCACGGCGGGTGGAAAGTACTTGCGATCAAACCGCTCCCAAAACGACTGAATAGGGACCGTGTCCCTCTCCTCCAAGGTGGTAGTGGACTCCCACCACTGCAAAGCGGCCCCCACCAGCTTAAAGGAAGCCAATAACTTCATTTGCACGTTAGTGCACTCATACATACGAAGATGCCGCTGGATGTCTTTCTTCCATTGGCTGACTGTGACGATATCTGACCTACCAGAGAACTCAGGGGGATGCGCCTTCTGAAAAGCATCCCTAACCCTCTCCCGTGCAGATGGAAGCTGTGTTGGTACTGGCGCCACTACCTGAATCTGGGGTGGAGCCTGCTGAACCACCGCTAGTGCGGCATTCACCGCCTGAGCAATAATGGCGGCTACTTCATTAGCATTCATAGTGCCTTGTGCCGGAGCTGCTGGCTGCTCGGCCTGGGCACGCCTAACCTTCGGTGCACGTCTCGGAGGCATCTGAAACGTGAAGAAGTTTATTAGTCTCCAGTCATTATCAAATCCCAAATGGCTGGAGACGTAAACGTAAAAGCAGGAATACAACAATCCTAAAAATAGGGCTCTATAGCAAAAACGTTAAGCTGAAAGCGAAAATAAGCCATACAGATCCTATGGACACTAGAACCTGATGCTCTGATACCACCTGTGACACCCCGCCTAATAAAATACCGGGCGATCACTCTTTTATTTAATTAAAATCAAGGTGAACAATTGGTTCATTCTTAGCATCACTGTCGTAAAAATAACTTTTCCAAATTTAACACCTTATTTAATTTAGCTAAGTGTCAAAACCATTTTTTAAACATTACTTTTTAATTTTATTTATTTATTTTATTAAACAATCAATCCAATAATTTAACATTTAACAACCCAATCCCAGCATTTAAAACTTAAAGTAAAATTTACATGCTGAATAAATCCCAAAGTAACAGTACTAGAAATAACTGAAATACAAATGTCCCAATAAAACAGATAAATAGTGGAAAGGGCGACACATGCCCAATAAGGAGAATGATAGAAGTGGAATCAAGTAAATGAAATCGTCTAAGCAAGTGGCCTGCAACTCCCACCTACGCTGCAGCACGTTCCTTCCAAGGGATCCAAAACAAGACATCCCTGTGGCTGGGCACCTGTAATATATACATATATATACAAGAGAGAAAGAGGAATAGAAACGGGTCAGAGCCCGGTAGTGTATATGATTTAAAAATTCGTTTTGCAAGTATTTAAATTGATACAGGCCAATGCAACAACATATTAGTACGACACTCTCTTGAGAAATTCTCGCCTCTCTTCTAATTTGCACTCCTATCGCACTAACCTTCCCAATGGTTTATCTCATCATATATCACACTATCCTTCCCCAAGGATTTAACTTATCTTAGGTGACTCTCAAAATTTAAGATTTAACAACATCATGGTTTAAAAAGGATAATTTCATTTAGTACAAAACGCTCATTTTAACTTTATTGATTCATAAAGTTTTTTTTCAATATCATATTATACTTCTCAAAACAAGTATTTCCAATTTAAGTCATTATACATGTCTTACTTATCATAACACAGTAGGCAGTTTCCCATATTTCAGAAGTTCATATATATATTAAATACTCGTATAATATATATATTCTAACAGCACCCCACATAAAATTTTATGGTGCGGGCATACTCTGCTATCCAATCCCCGTATCAATCGTACTAAAGGGAATACAAGTTCGGAATCACTCTCGAACTGTATAAATACATACAAAAACAATATTGAGGCGAAGCATAGTTTCCAAGTCCAAGAGGTCAGTACATACCCTCACGTCTCTTAGGACCGTGACTACCGATTCGATAGCCTGTACCTAGGATTTCTATCTTCTAGGGTACGAGTCAATATCCCCCATAAGGCACACGAGATAAGATCGTCCCAGCGCGAAAACCTCAGGGATAGCAAGTAGCGCGGGCATGATTTTCACAAGTATATAATATATGCATACACAATCATATAAATATATCACTTTTATTATATCAATTTAGGTTTATCCAATAACCCACATTCACAACATTTATCCTTATTTTCCCATTATTATTTATCAAGTATAATGGTTCGTTTCTAACTTTAATTCGAAGGGTTTTTCCAACTTATTACGTAACCCTCATGGACTCTATTCTTCCAAATGTACAATTCAGTAGATATCCATTTATGTTCCAACGTAACTCTCTCTTACGTGTTTCTCCCCTTTAATATATACTTACATTATCCCTTATGCAAAATATCCCAAAAATATAGATTTCGCCTTACATTAAAGGATTTTGAATTTTATTTTCAAAGATGAGAATTTCAAACAGTTTCGAAATCGAAATTAAAATGGAGTTTAATTGAATTTTTATTATCTCTAAGAGTCCTCAAAACATAAAACTTTCTAGCAAAAAAAATATTAAAAAATATTGAACGGTCCGATCGAGTTGAATTTTTTACGGTAGCTTTCTCTCGTCTTCAGCTAATTCTCTGTAAAATTTCATCCAATTCCAACGGTTCGATCGTCCGGAATAATTTGTTTTTGTGTTTGAATCTGATTAGAACTCTTTTCTTAATCAAACTCTTAATCCTTTACATGACAAAGGGTTTCCAGAATATCATATAAATCATCACTACATGAAAATTTTCCATCTCAAATTGGGTTTTTCTTCCATAAATCTCATCCTAATAACTCCTAAACTAATATGGATGATGCATCAACAAAATAAGCAAGGTAAACACTTGCCTGGAATTTTCAGAAATCTGTTTTGGTGTTGAATTTGGTGTGGTTGCGTTCCCCGTCTCGCGATCTACGCGTTGGCGGTGGCGGCGGTGCAAACGGGTGAGTTTTGAGCCTTGGAATGCCTTGAGAGCTCTCTCCTCTCCTCTCCAATGGACGTTCTAGTGTTTTGATCTATCTAACCCTAGGAGATAACCTAAACATCTGATATAACCCCTTTAATTTTCGTGGGTTTAATTACCCAAAAATACAAAATGACTAAAATGCCCTCCCGGGGTACTAATTAGGCCTAAAAACGACCCGAGACCCAAATCAAACTCCCGGGTATACTTTTCTGACTATCTCAACCCTTCCGGACGCGTTGGCGCACTCAAAATGACCATACAAACAACTTATAAAATATTTACTTTTATTTATCAATATTTAGTCCCGACGCGACACGGCGCGTCCCGACTCAAATTTCTAAAATTGTCATTTTATTCACTCGTGACATTTAGTATGGCCACTATTATATATTATTTTGCTCATTAGTATTATTCAACAAATTTTCCCATAATTACTAACTCTCATCACATTAATAATTATAACATAATTAATTTTCGAATTTTTATTAAATAATTAATTCACATTAAATTTAATAAATCCCCAAATTAATATAGCATAAAAATACGGGGAATTACAATGATGTCCCTTAAAGAAGTTGATTTAGAGCGAGAAGAGATGGAACACTTTAAATACGTGGGAGCCGGTAAGTGCGCACTAATGGGTGAAGGGAATATATGTTAAGAATAATAAAATGATAGTGTTCTTAGTGAAATGAGATAAATCTTCAAATTATTTTAGTTCATAGTGTGTTTTGGGTATAATAATCTCATGGTCAATATCAATGGTCAATTTGCTATTATATAGGAAAAAGGGAGCTTAGAGTGACTTCCAAAGAGCATTAAACATTGTTTCAGTCTATAAAACCTAAGATGTCAAGAGAATTTAATGTTAAGGGAAATCATAATGGACCAACCAACTTATGTTAAGTCGCACAGTAAACTGTCATCACATTTTCAACCATCAAACCTATTAGCCATCATTTTAAGGTTTGTTATTGATTTGACATATTGGGCATGATTTAATTGATTGAGTTCTCCTATAAAATATATAGTGATTTGGTGCTAAGATATGAGTGTGGATTATAATGCATGTTAATGAGCTTTCTCGAATGACCTTAATTAGGTCCTTTAAACCAACTTGATGTATTTAGAATGGTTAAGTAAAATTCCTTAACGATTTAAGGTATACCAAGTCCTATTAGACTTGGTCCATTGTTGATACCAGGGGATATCATACTTTACAAAATAACTTGTACTTAAAAGAAGTTGGATCGATGATAGGTCACATGTTCTTTTGTGAGGCTTGTAGGTGGATGATTAAGCCACGCGTTGTCTTGAATCCATATTAATGATTTAATCAGGAGGCTTATTATTAATTCCCTTCTATATTTTCTCCCTTGTAGAGAAATTTAGTACGGCAGTAAAAAGTTTTTATAAGAAACGCCACATGTCGACGAATCGACGATCGAAACATGTTTATCTAGCACACGATTGGATATCAACTTTATTTTAGATCTTCAATATATCTCTACATTAAATGTTGACATCCCATATTTCGTCATCTTGTTCCCCAAATTCTTTTAATGACACGTGGTGTAATAGGATTAACTAAAAACTGCTTTGCGGTTGTGTGATCATCTTCCCTTAAATTTGAGGTTTTCCTTAGTTCTGTCAACATGTGAGCACTCTAATGGTTGTCCATTTATTCCTATGAATACTTTCATCTTTATTCATTTTGAACTTTTCCAAACATCTACCATTTGATATATATTGAGGGTTGTTTAGAGAGAAAAGGACACAAACTCTTATATTTATAACAAGTGCTTACCTAGTTCTCTTTGTGATTTCTTGAGTGTTTTATGACCTCTTCTTTTTTATCTAATTTTAAGGAGTTTCACTACCAAGAAATACCTCTTCTCATGGCTTCTCCATCTTCAAAGGCCATTATATGTTTCGACAAGACTCCGACGATTGAGGAGGCAAAGCGGTAATCACTATTTTCCTTTTACCATCGTACCCCATTCTTTAGCTAAGGTAATTATTTTGTTGAGTAGTATGCAAACTTTGAAGGTATAGTGGATAACTTAGACCATCATATGTTGATGTTCTTTTAACTTATGGATCATACTACTAGTGCCTATATAGTTCTTCTAGCATTTTGAGGTTTCAATTAGATAGGGGAGATTTCCCATACTCCTACATCAAATTAAAAGGACCAAGAGGTTGACTTGATGGCTTTGGAGGGTAAATATACTAATCAACTCCTTAAAGTTGGTATTTGGCGAACAATTACTTGGTTTGGCAATTTCACCCTTTCTAAGAATACTCCTACTTTTCAACTTCGGGTTTCTCAATTGAGTGTAAGGACACACATTTAATTGCTCCATGGGGTGAATTCACAGTTACTCTTGAAAACATTTGCGAGTTGTTAAGTTTAGAGCCATATGGTTTAATGCTCTTCGATGAAACTCATATTGATGATTCTGGAAGGTTAAATATGAATAATTGGATTTATTGGTTCGTGAAAGCGTTGGTGAATCTACTAAGGCCGCATTTAGTTAATTTTTAAATTTATTTTTTAAAAGCACTGATTAATCTCAATATTCAGTAGTAGGAGAAGAATATTAATGTTCCTAGTGATTTGGTCCAAGTTATGGAAACCCCTTGGAGTTCTTTTCCTATATTTTTTATCACTCTTCTTTCTTCTAGGGAACACTAATGATCAACCACGTCGTGACTTGGTCAGTATTTTTTTGAGTTTATCTCGTGGGATGAACCTTCCACTCGATGCGATGACCCTTAGTTCTTTATACACTTGTCTTGATATAACCCACTTTGATATGGAGAGGTCAGTCAACATGTACGATTTGAGTAATTTTTATAACTCCATTATGTTGATCAGATTTTTAAATGCTAGATTCCCCAGGTTTGCTTCTAAAGCCAAAGCAATCAATGTTTTTCCTCTTAGACACCCGACTATTATGCAGTGGAATAAGAAGAAAAGTAAGAAGATTTTTGTGCTTTTGATTGTGATTATTTATGCTTTGATAATCGACCATATCAACGTTTAAACTACCATACTTAGTCATTCTTCATCTTCATCTGCCACTATTAAGGTTATTCTATCTAAAGATATTGTTTCGTCTGACTTATTTACTATTGTGATTTTGGTAATTGCCTACCTTCCTTCACTGAGTGGGAATATAAGAGTGAAACCTACAACCCCCAATATTGTGCAAGCCAATTTATCTATGACCAAGGTATAACTAACGTTCTTTATGGTTTGGAAAGAGCAGATGAAGCATTTCCCATTGCCTCTCAGGACTACACTTGTCGAGTAGTGGTGGTTCTAACCATTAAAAATAATAGTAAGATGCTCATAACAGTTGATAATAGGGAAGGTCAAGACTTTTAGGTTGGTTCTCCCACATCTGTCCTACTAAAGTTTAGGTTTTTCAAGAGTTTGTCTAGAATTATCTCGTTTACCCACCTATGGAGAGATTTGATTCCAATGAATTGGGCTTGAAAAACTGTTCAATAGTTGTTATGGAGTTTCCTTCCATTCTGACTAATAAACCTTTACATGTTAAGATACCTACTTTAATATTTGATGTTGATACAGATCTTGAGGCACGGAAGGAAAAAAAGAAGACCACTAACACTAGTATTGCAAAAAGGAAGGTTAGCATAGAAGTTGGCTCTTCACAAGGGGTTAGTGAGCCTATCAAAGAAATTCAAGTTTGTAAAAAGTGTGATAAAACTCGGTGATATTCCTTATATCCAAGCTAAACTTATTGATCCAGTCTTATAAGAAAAAGTGAGGAAAGATATGTCTGAGGTTCTTTCCTCATTAGAATCTAAATATGTGTCTATCAAAGAGATCATTGCAGGTCTAGAGAGGGCCCCCAATTGTTCATCTTATTATCTTTCCTCAGGTTGTTTGGAAGCTAATTGCTCATAAGGGGGAAGTTGCTAAGGTTTCTCCAGTTTTTGTTCGATGTCACGGCATAAGACTTTGGTGAATAAGCACACTAGCATGCGTGTGAATCTCATTCCTCTTTATTCAGCTTCATATGAACATACTCTATCAATTAATCCAAATATTTATTTAGTGTAAGTATTGACTCCTTCTCGTCCTTTATCGGTTGGCACCCAAAAACACAAAGAATTTTTTTTTCTATTTGGTGCAGTTTTTATTCTAAGTGTTGAGTTATTTTTTTAAATTATATTTGTATTTATTTCCCTAAGATGTCGCACCTTAATCCATTAGGCATGATCTTTTTTCTCCAAATGATGAGTTTGTTTCAGTTATAAATGATACTCCTCCAAGGGATACTCCCTCAAGTTCTTTCTTTATAGATGTTAATCTCTTTGCTTCTTCATTGCCCCCATCTTTAGTGACAAAACTTATTTCTGGTAAAGCTCAAAGTGATGTCGAATCAATCTTGCCTCCACCTATAGCAAGGATGTTTATGATGATTTTAGAATCTGAAGGTGAATTTAGTAAAACTAATATAATTGAATCTTCTTCTATTCCCTCGATTTTATTTAAGGCACCTTCTCCTCAACCTTCTTCTACTAGTCCTTCCTCTAAAAAGGTAACTTTAAGGTTTGATTAATTTTCCTTAAAGCTACCACTGAATGCATTTTCACTTCCTTTTGACATTCGTGATTGTCTATTTATTTTAGGGGGTTGTTAATGTTGTGAGTGAAGTTTTGTCTTGTGAGTTGCCTCCTTTAGTTAGAACTTTTCATATTGGAAGCTCTTAGCTTGGCAAGACAGGTTCCTCCACTTCTGTTACCCATAGTAATAACTTCTTATGTGGTCTTAGTGAGAATTTTTGCAAACTTGAGGGCAAACCTTGATGAGGTATTTCTACTTGTTCCATTTTGTATAAGTTATTAAGTTTCCTCTTTTTCCTTTTTAATTCATTTCTTATGATTTAATAGTTTTCTATGGTTGTTGAGAATGAGTTTCATTCATCTTTTATTGAGTTTGGTCTATAATTAGAAGCCCAAGGTGCTTTGACTTATATTAATGTAACTATGATTAAGGCTCAAGCTGAATCCGGGGTCATTATTGCTCATATTCCTTGCCCATAGTGACCCTAAATGATCGAGTAAGTTTTCTTATAATTTTGAGTACCCTTGACTTTGTAACTTAACTCTTTTATTATGAGAAACACATAGTTGATGGCTTAAGTTATTTCGATAACAATATGAGAACGATTATTTTTTTATAACCACTTTGTATGGGTAAAATTTTGCGTAATATCACCTACTTGGTGACTCACCCTATTTCGGTGAGGTTTTGAATACGTCACTTTCTTGGTGATTCACCCTACTTCAGATTTTTGAATTTGCACCTGCTTGGTGGCTTGACTTTTTTTGTTAAGAATTTTGAATATATTTACATGTTTGGTAACATGAATTATAGTGTGTGCGTCATTATTTTATATCTTTGTATTGAATCTTGTGTCTCTTCGTGACAAGCAATGAAAGAATCGATTCTTTAGTCTAGGCCACAAGTTGAACCAACTCAATCTCATCATGGTTCATCTGTTCGGGCAAGGAATGTTGAGGAAGATTGTGCTAAGTTGGCAAACGTAAGCCCATATATCATAGCAACAGAGGATCCACGACCAGTGTTAATTATGGAGAAAGTGAGTCAAGCTATTCAACTCTTTTGCCTAACATAACACCTATAATACCCCGTATTTTTAGTAGAATTAGTAAATTGAAAAAAATTAATTATGTGTGCTTATTATGAGTGGAAATGTCACTATTTATATTTTTATGTGTTATTTAATTCGAATTTGAAATTAGATTTAAGACACAATGATTAATTAATTAAGTTAATTAATATTAGGACTTGTACTGGGTAATTATTAAATAACTGAGTTGTTAGTTATTTGTTTGGATATTTTTTATAGTAGAATTTTGGGATGCGTAGAATATCAGTTTTTAATTTAAAATGATGGCTCAAAGGCCTATTGGGTTAGTACAAGATTCAGACAATGATTCAAGTCATTTGTAGTTGAATTTGGACCCTTTTAGGTGAGACCCATTTGGGGAGCAAGTGTAATTTCGTGGGTTAATGGTTTTGAGAGGTCATTAGGGATCTCATTTAGCACAAAACACATTTCGAAAACACTAAGGGGCTAGAGAGAAGGTGCGCGAAGAGAAGAGAAATGGGGAGATTTTGCTTAGTTTTTGTGACACCCCGACTAATTAAATACCGGGTAGCTATTCCTTTATTAAATTAATACAAAATGCCAAGTTGGTCCAGTTAATAGCATCACTGTCGAAAACATTTTTAATGATTACTAACCACCTAGTATTTAAAAAGTGAGTTGCCAAATTTTAAGTTAACTCTGATTAACATGCAATAAGAGGATAATGATAGAATAACAACATTCACCATAACGAAACAATAGAATAACCAACAATATAATAATAAGTCCGGAGGAAAAACTCCTCACAACAATCCCACAACTGAACTAAATAAAAAAAAATATCCTGAATTAATTACATGCCAAAAGCCTGAAAATCTGAAATAGGAAATGTTTCTAATAGAAATGGGCGACATGCCCTACAACTGATGAAAGCTAAATATAGAGTCAAGATAGATGAAGCGTCTACTAGCAAAGTCCTGTAACTCCACAAACAGCTACAGCTCGTCACCTGAATGAAAATCCTATGCATGGTGTCCTTGTGGCTGGGCACCTAAAATGGTTTTTACAAAAATAGATTTGAAAGCAAACGGGTCAGAGCCCGAAAGTGGAGAGAATTTTAAAAATAGCAAGTGCTTTAATGACATTAAAACAATGAATGAAAAATACATGTTAGGACGTGCACTCACATGAAATACTCACATCTCGACTAATTTGTGCACTCCTAACGTACCGTACCCATCTAAGTAACATATAAATCTAACCAAACCATAATAAGTTCTACCCCTTACTACTCGAATCTTTTTATGCATTCTAGCGTTATCAACTAAATGGAGGGCTTTACTTAAACTCGGATTCTCGATTATTAGCAATACAATTCATTACAGGTTACCCCTTTATAGTTACTCAAAGCGTTTTCGTATTTATACTCACAATACCAACATGAAAGTTCTCATTAATTTAAGTGTATATTGTTCACGTCATAAATATACAATACAAGAACCCCGAGACTAAGTTGCGGTGCACACATACTCTGATATCCATCCCGGTACATCACGTACATAAGGATCACGCATTCCGAATCTCTCAGGAATCGTTCTCAAATAATAGCAAATCACAAATAATGGAGGCGAACACAGTCACATCACATGGGTCACGCACATACCTACGCTCCCATGATCAGCAGACTTATTAACATCCCAATAAGTCCTTCTCTGACCTATGTTCTCGAGGTACCAATCTAAATACGGGCAACACAAGGATTAGAGGGCCCTAAGCGAACGTAAACCTCCCGTGATAGCAAGTATGGTAGGTATGTCATACACATAAAATCATATACATATACTAAGTATACACACATCTTAGTAATCACCGTAATTTATTTGTGGTACACTTCTCATTCTCGTACCGACTTATAATGTTGCACAGTTCATAAGTTCCCGATAAATTCAATTATTTAAGCCGTCAATAATTCTCGCATCGTAATAGTCACTCACGTCCTATTCCACAATTTCCATTCAATTCAAATCACACTTCTATGTTTTACTCCTCAATATATCCCAAATATCCCAACTATAATAATTTATCAACAAGGGAATGTTATCTCTACAATTAAACAAGGTTACGGGACACGCGAAATCAAAACAGGCCAAAAAGCCTAAACTGTCCTCTCGTTAGAAGTCTCGTTCAAACGAGGCTGTTCGAACGAGAGTTCGTTCGAACGAATTGGGCATCTAACGAGATCTCGTTCGAACGAAAGGCATCAAACGAACATCCCTCTCGTTAGAAGGCAAAATTTCAACTCGTTAGAAGCTCGTTCGAACGAGCTCGTTCGAACGACCTGGGCAGGTCTTCTAACGAGAGGCCAGTTTCGAGCCCAGATTTTCCCTTTTTCGTTTTTCCATCTTTTCTTCACCTCTAATCTCATCTAAACATCAATCCAACAATTGTTCAAGGTTTCTAATCATTCCTAAACACACTTAGGTCATATACTAACGTGTTTTGTGGGGTTAATTCATCCTAAACATCATCCAATTATCAAAACTCTACATTTTTCCCCAATCTCAAGAACATGAACCCTAGAAATTTTTAGATCATCAATGAGCCTAATAAAATCCGTTTTTGTAACACAAAAAGTAGTCATTTTTTTAGTTCAATCATCCAATAACATTTCTACATGCACCTATATCCAAAATTAAATTTATAACTCCAATTTTATGGGTTTTCATTAATCTCCCAAACAAATGAAATTTTAGAATTGTCTAAGCATGGAAGAGACATTCACTGCAACATAATGTAAATTAAACCACTTGCCTTATGTATTTCTCTGATTTTGATGGCGAATTGATGAATTTCTCTCTCTCTCTCTCTCTCTGCAGAATTCTCCTCTCTCTTTCTCTACAAGTCTTTTTCTCCAAGGTGACAATGGAGGCTAGGGTTTGCCTTAGGAGACTCTTGGAACTAATTCCAATAACTCCCGTAGCCCATTTAGTCATTAAGTGTTGTTAGTGGGTTTAGTGGGTAAAGTCCAAATCAGATATTAATTCCTAATTTTCGTGGGTTTTAATTCCCAAAAATCCAAAATTACCAAACTACCCTTATACGTTGCCGGCATGACCTAAAAATGCCCCGGGACCCAAACTAAACCCCCGACTAGTGTTTTCTGACTATTTAGACCCTTCCGAACACGTTGGCGCACTCAAAACGACCCTACGGTTAATAAAATTAAAATTCACTTTTTAATTAAATAATAATATTCTTGACGCGACTGTCACACGCGTCTCAACAAAATTTCCAAATTGTCGTATTTCAATCTCACGACAAATTTCATAATTTCAATATTCATATATAGCCATATATACTCATTAAAATCAAATACCAACTCGCATCTCGCTAGTATTTTTATTCGGATTAATTTCCAATTATACACATTTAATTCAATTAATCCCATAAATAAATATCATAAAAATACCGGGTATTACATACTTCCCCCCTAATAACAGAATTTCATCCCGAAATTCGGAACTAGAAAGTACCTGGTAAGAACAACTCTGGATGACGATCGCGCATCTCATCCTCGCGCTCCCATGGGGACTCCTCGACATTATGATGTCGCCACTGAACACGCACTAACGGAACTATCTTTGATCGCAGTTTCCGCTCACTTCGGTCCAAAATAGCAATCGACCCATCCTCGTAGGAGCTATCAGGCTGGAGGTCGATGTCCTCCAAAGAAATGTGAGCATGAGACAAATCGTCTCTAAGATATTTCCTTAGCGAGGAAATATGAAACACATCGTGAATCTGATGCAAATGCTCCGGTAACCCAAGTCTATACGCAACCGATCCAATCCGCTCAATAATAGGAAATGGTCCCACATATCTCGGTGCCAACTTCCCTCTCTTCCCCAAACGCATAATCCCCTTCATAGGAGATACTCTGAGCAAAACCTGGTCCCCCACTTCAAATTCCCTGAAGGACCTCTTCGCATCAGCATAGCTCTTCTGCCTGTCTTGAGCTACCCGAATGCGACTCCGTATCAGCTCTATCCTTGCCGAAGTATCCTGAATCACTTTCGGCCCAAGTAGTTTGTTGTCCCCCACCTCCAACCAACATGCTGGGAAACGACAAGGTCTACCGTACAGCGCCTCAAATGGAGCCATGCCAATGGTGAACTGGTAGGAGTTGTTGTAAGCAAACTCCACCAGTGGAAGATACTGCTCCCATCCACCCCCAAAATCAATGATGCACATACGTAGCATGTCCTCCAACATCTGGTTTGTACGCTTAGTTTGCCCATCGGTCTGCGGATGATAAGCCGTACTCAACCGTAATTCCGTGCCCATGGCCTCCTGAAAACTCTCCCAAAATCGTGAAACAAATATCTTATCTCTGTCAGACACGATATTTAGGGGCACACCGTGAAGTCTCACTATCTCTGAAATAAAGAGCTGGGCATACTTTCCCATAGTGTAGTCTGCCCTTACGGGTAGAAAATGAGCGACTTTGGACAACCTGTCCACAATCACACAAACGGAGTCGTGACCCCTCTGTGACATAGGCAACCCCGTGATAAAATCCATGGATATGCTCTCCGACATCCATATCGGGACCTCTAATGGCTGTAGAAGTCCTGCCGGTCTATGATGATCCACTTTTACTAGCTGACAAGTGGGGCATTTAGAAACAAACACGGGAATATCTCTCTTCATCCCGCTCCACCAATACTAACGTCTCATATCTTGGTACATTTTGTCCCCACCGAGATGTACCGCGAACCGTGAGTCGTGCGACTCCGTCATCACCTCGTGTCGCAGTTCCTCCCCTTCTGGAACTACCAGTCTGCCATTGAAGCGTAATCCCTCGTCTGAGCTAATGGTATAGGACTCGGCTCCCTCTGCTAATAATCGAACTATCTGCTCCTGACAAAACGAGTCATCTGCTTGTGCCTTTACCACTCTCGTGACAATCTGTGGTGTAACAGTCATCACCGACATGAATGAACGGGCCACTGCATCCTGGTGTCCCAACTCCTTCCACTTGGCCTTCCACACTCCTGCCACCTCATCTACTGGCCTACGGCTCAACGCGTCTGCTACCACGTTAGCCTTCCCCGGGTGATATTGGATATCAAACTGATAGTCCTTCACAAACTCAAGCCACCTTCGCTGCCGCATATTCAACTCCTTCTGCGTGAATAGGTACTGTAGGGACTTGTGGTCCGTGAATAATCAAAACTTCTCCCCCAAAAGGTAATGTCTCCAAATCCGAAGGGCAAATACAACTGCCGCCAACTCCAAGTCATGAGTGGGGTAATTCTTCTCGTGAGGCTTTAGCTTACGGGAATCATAAGCTATGGCTCTCCTGCTGCAATACACCTCCAAGTCCTTGCAAGGACGCATCGGTGTAGACTAGATACTCAACTGCCGGTCTCGGCAATGCTAACACAAGTGCTGAGGTCAACTTATCCTTCAACTCATCAAATGCCAACTGACAGGCATCACTCCAGATGAATGGCACACCCTTACGAGTCAGATGTGTCAAAGGACCCGCTATCTTCGAAAATCCCTGAATGAACCTCCTGTAGTATCCTGCTAGGCCCAAGAAACTACGGATCTCAGTTGGTGTCATGGGCTATCCTCACTCCCTCACCGCGGATACCTTTCCCGGATCAACAGATATCCCCCGGTCGAAAATAATGTGTCCCAAAAACTGAACCTCCTTCAGCCAAAACTCGCACTTCTCATATTTTGCATACAGCTCGTTCTGACATAGCGTCTGCAAAACCTGCCTCAAATGCTCTGCGTGCTCCTCCTCTGTCTGGGAGTAAACCAGAATATCGTCAATGAAGACAATGACGAACTAATCAAGGAACTCTCTGAACACCCTATTCATCAAGTCCATAAACACTGCTAGAGCGTTGGTCAAGACAAAAGGCATAACCCGAAACTCGTAAGAACCATATCTCGTTAAGAACGCAGTCTTCGAGACATCCTCTTCCCTGATACGCAGCTGATGGTATCCCGATCGCAGATCAATCTTCGAGAAGAAAGAAGCTCCTCTCAACTGGTCGAATAAGTCATCGATTTGGGGTAACGGATATTTATTCCGTATCGTGACCTTATTCAACTCTCGGTAATCCACACACAACCTCAACGATCCATCCCTCTTCTTTACGAACAACACAGGGGCACCCCACGGCGAAGTACTCCTCCGTATAAACCCCTGACCCAACAACTGCTCAATCTGATCCCGTAGCTCTCGCATCTCTTCCGGAGCCATTCGGTACGGTGCGCGTGCTATTGGTCTCGTATCTGGTAATAAGTCTATGACAAAGTCTATCTCTCGACTGGGGGGTAGGCCTGGTATCTCCTGAAACACATCTGAATACTCCCTGACAACTGGGATCGAATCTAAAGGAATCACAACCTCCTTAGAGGTATCCTCCTCTATGTAATGCAAATGAGCGGTCGAGCCTCCCTCTGGGCGAGGCATCGCCACTACAAACATCTCTTGCCCCGGAATGGTAAAAATAATGCTCCCACCGAAGCAATCAATCATGGCTCTATAAGATGCGAGCCAATCCATACCGATAATCACATCGTGCTCATGAATATCTAATACCAACATGTCTGCAGGTAATACCAAACTACCAATCTCTACCCCCACTCCCCGGCATATAAAGAAAATAAGTGACCCACTCCCCAATGGTGAGTCTACACACGTCACTGTGCTCTCTGTTGTGGCTAATAACCCTAAGGCTTTCGCAAAATGTGTAGCTATAAAATAATGTGTTGCCCCCGTATCAAACAAAACTCGACCCATAGTGCCATGGATAGGAAACATACCCTCAATCGCAGGTGGTGCCTGTGGAGCTGCTGCCTGCTGAAGCTGGTATACTTTCCCATACTGCAGCTGCCCCTACTGAACTAGGACCGCTGGAATGGGTGGTAATACTGCCATCTGTGGTGGCGCCGGTAGGGTGGCGGGAAACATGGGCCTCTGCGGCTCCTGTCGAGCACCCTGCTGCTGCTGCGGGCCCCTTCCCCTATCAGGACAGTCCTGGCGTTTATGGCCAGTCTTGCCACAAACGTAACACTTCCTCGGGAAGTTTCCCCCTCTCTGTCCCTGCTGCCCCCGACCCTGGTGGCCGTTACCGTTCCTCCCCTGGCCCTGCTGGCCTTGCTAAAACTGTTGTTGGCCGTTCTGACCCTGCTGGCCCTGATGGCCGTTCGGACACTATGGCCCTGCTGGAAACCTCCCTGTCCATGCCTGAAATTTCCCGATCTGAACCTCTTGTGATCCCCCTGCTGGGAACCCTGGTCACCCTGTCTCTGCCCCTGAACAGATTGTGCCCCACTGGCACCATGTCCTCCAGTCCTGCCCTGATGGCTGGACTCTCCCGATCTCTTGCCCTCAGCCATGTGAAAGCGGTGATCCTGGGAGTGTAACAGTACAGCGTTAACCACATCAGAGTAAGTGGCCAACGATAGATTCCCCAACAAATGCTGACGGATCCTCCAAGTCAACCCGTCTGTAAATTTCTGTATCTTCTTCTCTTCTGTCGGTATCTCATCCGGGACAATATTCAACAGATTTGTGAATTCGACCTCATACTCGGCCACAGTCTTACCTTCCTGTCTGAGATTCATCAACTTCCTCCTCATTTCCGTGTGAACAGCTGACGGAATATACTTGCGGTCAAACCGCACCCAAAACTCCTGTATAGTGAGAGTATCTCTCTCCTCCACTGTGGTAATAGACTCCCACCACTGCAGTGCAGACCCTACTAGCTTAAAGGTAGCTAGTATCTTCTTATGGACATCGGTGCACTCATACATCCTCAGGTGCCGCTGAATGTCCTTCCTCCACTGACTCGAAACCATCACATCGGAGCTACCTGCGAACTCCGGTGGGTGTGCTTTCTAAAAAGCATCACGTACACGTTCCCAAGCAGATGGGAATGCATGTGTCTGAACTGGCGCGGCTACTGGCGCCTGAAGTGGTGTCTACTGAACTACGGCTAGTGCGGCATTTACCGCCTGGGCCACAATGGCTGCAACCTCGGCGGCATTCATCGTGCCCTGAACTGGTGCGGGCTGTGGTTCTGGCGTTGCATCCCTGGGAACCCGTTGTGCACGTCGTGGAGGCATCTGAAATAAGAATAAAGTTTATAAGTTCGCAGTCATAAACTTGAAATAGCTGAAGAATGTAGCATATACAAAAGAATACAACAGTCCTAAAATATAGGGCTCTACATCAAAGAAGGCTCAGCGGAAACATAATAAGCCGTACAGATCCTAAAGGACACTAGAACCTGATGCTCTGATACCACCTGTGACACCCCGACTAATTAAATACTGGTTAGCTACTCCTTTATTAAATTAATACAAAATGCCAAGTTGGTCCAGTTAATAGCATCATTGTCGAAAACATTTTTAATGATTACTAACCACCTAGTATTTAAAAAGTGAGTTGCCAAATTTTAAGTTAACTCTGATTAACATGCAATAAGAGGATAATGATAGAATAACAACATTCACCATAACGAAACAATAGAATAACCAACAACATAATAATAAGTCCGGAGGAAAAACTCCTCACAACAATCCCACAACTGAACTAAATAAAACAAAATATCCTGAATTAATTACATGCTAAAAGCCTGAAAATCTGAAATAGGAAATGTTTCTAATAGAAATGGGCGAAATGCCCTACAACTGATGAAAGCTAAATATAGAGTCAAGATAGATGAAGCGTCTACTAGCAAAGTCTTATAACCTCCACAAACAGCTACAGCTCGTCACCTGAATGAAAAATCCTATGCATGATGTCCTTGTGGCTGGGCACCTAAAATGGTTTTTACAAAAATAGATTTGAAAGCAAACGGGTCAGAGCCCGAAAGTGGAGAGAATTTTAAAAATAGCAAGTGCTTTAATGACATTAAAATAATGAATGCAAAATACATGTTAGGACGTGCTTTCACATGAAATACTCACCTCTCGACTAATTTGTGCACTCCTAACGTACCGTACCCATCTAAGTAACATATAAATCTAACCAAACCGTAATAAGTTCTACCCCTTACTACTCGATTCTTATTATGCATTCTAGCGTTATCAACTAAATGGAGGGCTTTACTTAAACTCGGATTCTCGATTAGTAGCAATACAATTCATTACAGGTTACCCCTTTATAGTTACTCAAAGCGTTTTCGTATTTATACTCACAATACCAACATGAAAGTTCTCATTAATTTAAGTGTATATTGTTCACGTCATAAATATACAATACAAGCACCCCGAGACTAAGCTGCGGTGCACACATACTCTGCTATCCATCCCGGTACATCACGTACATAAGGATCACGCATTCCGAATCTCTCAGGAATCGTTCTCAGATAATAGCAAATCATAAACAATGGAGGCGAACACAGTCACATCACATGGGTCACGCACATACCTACGCTCCCACGATCAGCAGACTTATTAACATCCCAATAAGTCCTTCTCTGACCTATGTTCTCGAGGTACCAATCTAAATCCGGGCAACACAAGGATTAGAGGGCCCTAAGCGAACGTAAACCTCCCGTGATAGCAAGTATGGTAGGTATGTCATACACATAAAATCATATACATATACTAAGTATACACACATCTTAGTAATCATCGTAATTTATTTGTGGTACACTTCTCATTCTCGTACCGACTTATAATGTTGAACAGTTCATAAGTTCCCAATAAATTCAATTATTTAAGCCGTCAATAATTCTCTCATCGTAATAGTCACTCACGTCCTATTCCACAATTTCCATTCATTTCAAATCACACTTCTATGTTTTACTCCTCAATATATCCCAAATATCCCAACTATAACAATTTATCAACAAGGGAATGTTATCTCTACAATTAAACAAGGTTACGGGACACGCGAAATCAAAACAGGCCAAAAAGCCTAAACTGTCCTCTCGTTAGAAGTCTCGTTCGAACGAGGCTGTTCGAACGAGAGTTCGTTCGAACGAACTGGGCATCTAACGAGATCTCGTTCGAACGAAAGGCATCGAACAAACATCCCTCTCGTTAGAAGGCAAACTGTCAACTCGTTAGAAGCTCGTTCGAACGAGCTCGTTCGAACGACCTGGGCAGGTCTTCTAACGAGAGGCCAGTTTCGAGCCCAGATTTTTCCTTTTTCGTTTTCCCATCTTTTCTTCACCTCTAATCTCATATAAACATCAATCCAACAATTGTTCAAGGTTTCTAATCATTCCTAAACACACTTAGGTCATATACTAACGTGTTTTGTGGGGTTACTTCATCCTAAACATCATCCAATTATCAAAACTCTACATTTTTCCCCAATCTCAAGAACACGAACCCTAGAAATTTTTAGATCATCAATGAGCCTAATAAAATCCGTTTTTGTAACACAAAAAGTAGTCATTCTTTTAGTTCAATCATCCAATAACATTTCTACATGCACCTATATCAAAAATTAAATTTATAACTCCAATTTTATGGGTTTTCATCAATCTCCCAAACAAATGAAATTTTAGAATTGTTTAAGCATGGAAGAGACATTCACTGCAACATAATGTAAATTAAACCACTTGCCTTATGTATTCTGATTTTGATGGCGAATTGATGAATTTCTCTCTCTCTCTGCAGAATTCTCCTCTCTCTTTATCTACAAGTCTTTTTCTCCAAGGTGACAATGGAGGCTAGGGTTTGCCTTAGGAGACTCTTGGAACTAATTCCAATAACTCCCGTAGCCCATTTAGTCATTAAGTGCTGTTAGTGGGTTTAGTGGGTAAAGTCCAAATCAGATATTAATTCCTAATTTTCGTGGGTTTTAATTCCCAAAAATCCAAAATTACCAAACTACCCTTATACGTTGCCGGCATGACCTAAAAATGCCCCGGGACCCAAACTAAACCCCCGGCTAGTGTTTTCTGACTATTTCGACCCTTCCGGACGCGTTGGCGCACTCAAAACGACCCTACGGTTAATAGAATTAAAATTCACTTTTTAATTAAATAATAATATTCCTGACGCGACTGTCACACGCGTCTCAACAAAATTTCCAAATTGTCGTATTTCAATCTCACGACAAATTTCATAATTTCAATATTCATATATAGCCATATATACTCATTAAAATCAAATACCAACTCGCATCTCGCTAGTATTTTTATCCGGATTAATTCCCAATTAATACACATTTAATTCAATTAATCCCATAAATAAATATCATAAAAATACGGGGTATTACAGTTTTCTCCACAAATCATGAGGGAAGTTTATACATAATATGATTATGAATATATGTATGTCAAGATTGCATCTATTCATTATAAATCTAAATTAAATTGTGCTATAAATCTGATTTTAGATAATTAAATAGTTAATTTATAATTAACATAATATAGATGTTAATTAGGTTGATTCCCTTTTTTATTGATTAATTTCTTCATAAATTTGATTGAAAAGGATTGAAATGATTTATTCATGTTTATAATATATATCTTATAAAATCCCCATGTTTAATTGAATAATATATGAGAATCATTAGTTTATGTTAGAAAATGCTAGATATAAGGTTTTCGAATTAAAATTGGGTTTTGACTTTGAATTTTGGTGTATACTTGGGTTTTGATGATATAGATAGGTTCCAATTATTGTTTTGATGTGGTTTTATCGTTTGACTGTTGATTGTGTCTTTAAAGGAAACTTTTGTGCTCGTTAATGGAGGAAGAAGAGAGAAAATGGGGGTTGAAGATGAAGAATCCCATAAGAAGGGAAATTTTGAAATTTCTGCATTGACTGATCGATCGGCCCTAGCCCACAGATTGATCGTTGGTATCAAATAAGGACTAGTTTGGGCTTTTGGTTATGGTTGGATTTTTAGGGTTTTGGAGCTTGGGGTTAGTTTGGTTTGGCCTTTATCTTTCTTTTGTTGAAGAATATAATTAAATTCAAATGTTTTGAGGTATTGAAAACTATTTTGGGGGATTAGTTTGGTATTGTGAAATTATGGAGTTAGATTAGAATTATTTCTAATATAGGACCTTACCTTGCAAACCAAAGAGTAATATGAGTTAATTGATGATTTCAATATTGGTTAATTATAAGGGTGAATTGGGTATAATGTATCAGTTGTAAATCGATTTGAATGGATTGTTAAGTTGGGATTTTTGGGGAAACTTAGAGATTGGACTCATTGATCATTGATAGAAGTGTCGTTGCGTTATACTAGTGGGGTGTTATCCTTTAGGGGAGCCTATAAATGGAATAAAAAACCCTAGAGTAGGGTGTGTAGTACATTTAATGTCTTATATTAATGTGGTATAGGTTGATTACCTAGATGGGAAGCCTGGGGAAATTGGCCTATAGATATTTAAGGTGAATGTAATAGATGTGCACGCTTTGGTATAAGGTAGATTGATACTATATCTAGGTTTGGGGAATTTTGAAGTATTAGGGTTAGTATCTTGTATAGCGTGTTATTATGACCTAATAGAGTAAAGTCGATTTGTGTAGGTGCTTCCTTTAGCCCGTTAATAAGGGCATGTGCATATGTTTACTTTATCCCGTTAATAAGGGAATGTGCGTATTTGTATTTTAACTCATTAGTGAGGGTTGTGTATGAGATTTACCTTAACCCTCTAGTAAGACTATACCTAGTACAGGCGAGTGATCACCGAAGGAAAATAATGTAGGTCTTTGTTATATGCAGGAGCGAGAGAAGTACATTTATTTGTGAAAGTTAAGGACTTTAATAGGTATGGATGTTATATCTAGAGGTTGTCTTCCTCCTGCCTTATATGTTTATGTATAGTGGTTATCCAAGATATGTATATACCTTATGGTAAGGATACTTGACTTAGGACTTATGTATCAATTATACTAAAGACTTGTATATTACATTAGTGGCATAAAAAGTACCGTAGGTGTGAGACCATAATCCAACACCTGATTCCTATTGAAAGATATTAACCTAGTATAGTTAATGATAAAGAGTGTAAAATGATGTTATAAGACTTTAATCACTTGGGCTACATCGGTTAGGGATTTATCATCGCACAACATTTTAGGTTGTTGGGTTGGGTAAAAAATAACTTAAAATAAATTAAAACATAGGAGGAATATGTTTAGTTATAATGTGGCCCACATTTAATTATAATCCTGTAATACCCCGTATTTTTGTGATATTTATTTATGGGATTAATTTAATTAAATGCGTATTAATTGGAAATTAATCCGGATTAAAATACTAGCGAGATGCGAGTTGGTATTTGATTATAATGTGTATATTTGATTATATATGAATATTGAACTATGAAATTTGTCGTGAGATAAAATACGGCAATTTGGAAATTTTGTTGAGACGCGTGTGACAGTCGCATCCGGAATATATATTTTTTATTTAAAAAGTGAATTTTATTTCTATAAACCGTATGGTCATTTTGAGTGCGCCAACGCGTCCGTAAGGGTCAAAATAGTCAGAAAACACTAGCCGAGGGTTTAATTTGGGTCCCGGGGCATTTTTAGGCCATACCGGCAACGTATAAGGGTAGTTTGGTAATTTTAAAATTTTGGGATTTTTGATTAACGAATTTTAGGAGTTTTAAATGGAAAATTAAAAGACCCACTAACCCATTACCATCCATTTACTGATTAGAGGGCTACGGGGGTTATTAGAAATTGTTCCAAAAATTCCTTAGGAAAAAAAAAAGAAAAAAAAATCTAGCCACCATTGTTACTTGGAGAAGAAAGCTTGGAGAGAGAGAGGAGGAGGAATTCTGCAAAAGAGAGAGAGAACCATTCATCAGATTCGTCATCAAATCCAGAGTTACACTTAAGGCAAGTGGTTTAATTTCAATTAATTGCAGAGAATGCTTCTTCCATGCGTAGAAATTTGTTATAATCGTATTTGTTTGGGAGTTATATGAAAAACCCATTTAAATTGGAACTAGAATCTTGCATATTGATGAGAAATTTCATGTAGAATTGTATGTAGGCGATTATTCTGATGTTAATAATATCTTGGATGAAACAAAAACGGATTTAATTAGGCTCTTGGATGATTTATAAACTCTAGGGTTCATGTTCTTAAAATTGGGGGAAATATGAAGAGATTTGATAATTGAATGAGGTTAGATCGAATTAACCCCACAAATCATGTTAGTATATGACCTAAATATGTGTAGGGATGATTAGTGGCTTTAAACATTCGTTGGATTAATGTTTGGATGAGTTTTGAGGTGTAGAGAAATTTGAAAAATGAGTAAAGAAATTTCTGGGCTCGAATCTGGCCACTCGTTAGAAGACCTGCCCAGGTCGTTCGAACGAGCTCGTTCGAACGAGCTTCTAACGAGTTGATAGTTTGGGTTCTAACGAGAGGGATGTTCTTTTGAAGACTTTCGTTCGAACGAGATCTCGTTAGAAGGCCCAGTTCGTTCAAACGAACTCTCGTTCGAACAGTCTCGTTCGAACGAGACTTCTAACGAGCTGACAGTTTAGGCTTTTTAGCCTGTTTTGATCCCGAGTGTCCCGTAACCTTGGTTATATGTAGAGATAACACTCCCTTGTTGATTGATTGATATAGTAGGGACATTTGAGGTATAATGAGGAATAAAACCTATAAGTGTAGTTTGAACCTAAGGGGAATTATGAATTAGGACGCGAGTGCCTATACGATGCGAGAACATTTACGGCTTAAATAATTATATTAATCGGGAACATATAAATTGTGTAGCATTATATGTCGGTACGAATGAGAAGTGTACTACCAATATACTATGGTGATTACTAAGATGTGTGCATACTTAGTATATGTATTGTTTTATGTGTATGACATACCTACCATACTTGCTATCACGGGACGTTTACGTTCGCTTAGGGCCCTCTAATCCTTGTGTTGCCCGGATAGACTAGTACCTTGATGAGCATAGGTCAGAGAAGGACTTATTGGGATGTTAATAAGTCTGTTGATCGTGGGAGCGAATGTATGTGCGTGACCCATGTGATGTGACTGTGTTCGCCTCCATTATTTGTGATGTTGTTATCTGAGAACGCTTCCTGAGAGATTCGAAATGCGTGATCCTTATGTACGTGATGTACCGGGATGGATAGAAGAGTATGTGTGCACCGCAGCTTAGTCTCGGGGTGCTTGTATTGTATATTTATGACGTGAATAATATACACTTAATTCATGGGAACTTTCATGATAATATTGTGAATATAATTATGGTAATGTTTTGAGAAAACATAACGGGTTAATTGATAGTGAATTGTATTACTTATTGAGAATCCGAGTGTATGTAAAGCCTCTATTTTAATTGATAACGCTAGAGTGAAATTTGGGAATCGAGTAGTAAGGGATAGAACTTATTACGGTTTGGTTAGATAGGTATGATACTTAGATGGGTATGGTACGTTAGGAGTGCACATGTAGTCGAGAGGTGAGAATTTCACGTGAGTGCACGTCCTAACATGTATTTTGCATCTAATGTTTTAATGTTATTAAAACACTTGTTGTTTTTTAAAAATGATTTCCACTTTCGGGCTCTGACCCATTTGCTTTCAAATCTATTTTTTAAAAACCATTTTAGGTGCCCAGCCACAAGGACACCATGCTTAGGATCCTCATTCAGGTGACGAGCTGTAGCTGTTTGTGGAAGTTACAGGACCTTGCTTGTAGACGCTTCTTCTATATTGACTCTCTATTCAGCATTTATCAGTTGTAGGGCATGTCGCCCATTTCTTTAGAGACTATTCATTTATTTCAGTTATTCAGACTTTGGGCATGTAATTAATTCAGTATTCAGACTTGTCTTATTATTTTCAATGGTTGGATTGTTGTGAGGAGTTTTCCTCCGGACTCTTATATTATTTGTTGGATATTTCAATACTTCGTTATGGTGAATGGATTATGTTGTTATTCTATTATTCTTTTATTGCATGTTAATCAGACTTAATTAAAATTTGGCAACTTACTTTTTAAATACTAGGTGGTTAGTAACTATTAAAATGTTTTCGACAGTGATGCTATTAACTGAACCAACTTAGCATTTTGTATTGATTTAATAAAGGAGTAGCTACCCGGTATTTAATTAGTCGGGGTGTCACAGGTGGTATCAGAGCATCAGGTTCTACTGTCCATTAGGATCTGTACGGCTTATTATGTTTCCGCTAAGCTTTCTTTGATGTAGAGCCCTATATTTTAGGACTGTTGTATTCTCTTGTATATGCTACGTTCTTCAGATATTTTAAGTTTATAACTGCGAACTTATAAACTTCATTCTTATTTCAGATGCCTCCACGACGTGCACAAAGGATTCCCAGGAATGCTACGCCAGAACCACAGCCCGCACCAATTCAGGGCACGATGAATCCCGCCGAGGTTGCAGCAATTGTGGCCCAGGCGGTAAATGCCGCACTAGCTGTAGTTCAGCAGGCACCACCTCAGGCGCCGATAGCTGCGCCAGTTCAGGCTCATGCATTCCCGTCTTCTTGGGAACGTGTACGTGATGCTTTTCAGAAAGCACACCCTCCGGAGTTCGCAGGTAGCTCCGATGTGGTAGTTTCGAGTCAGTGGAGGAAGGACATCCAGCGACACATGAGGATGTATGAGTTCACAGATGTCCAGAAGCAGATACTAGCTACCTTTAAGCTAGTGGGGTCTGCACTGCAGTGGTGGGAGTCTATAACCACCGTGGAGGAGAGAGATACTCTCACTATTCAGGAGTTTTGGGTGCGGTTCGACCACAAGTACTTTCCGTCAGCTGTTCACACGGAAATGAGGAGGAAGTTGATGAGCCTTCGACAGGAGGGTAAGACTGTGGCCGAGTATGAGGCCGAATTTACTGATCTTCTGAACATTGTTCCGAATGAGATACCGACTGAGGAAAAGAAGATACGGAAATTTACGGACGGGTTGACGTGGAGAATTCGTCAGCACTTGTTAGGGAACCTATCGTTGGCCACTTATTCTGATGTGGTTAACGCTGCACTGTTACACTGCCAAGATCATCGCTTTCACATGGCTGAGGGTAAGCGATCGGGAGAGTCCAGCCATCAGGGCAGGACTGGAGGGAATGGTGCCAGTGGGGCACAATCTGTTCAGGGGCAGAGACAGGGCGACCAGGGTTCCCAGCAGGGGGATAACAAGAGGTTCAGGTCAGGAAATTTCAGGCACGGACAGGGAGGTTTCCGACAGGGCCATCAGGGTCCGAATGGCCATCAGAACCAGCAGGGTCAGAATGGTCAACAACAGTTTCAGCAAGGCCAGCAGGGCCAGTGGAGGAACGGTAACGGCCACCAGGGCAGGAGGCAGCAGGGGCAGAGAGGGGGAACTTCCCGGGGAAATGTTTCATTTGTGGTAAGACTGTCCATAAACGCCAGGACTGTCCTGATAGGGGCAGGGCCCCGCAGCAGCAGCAGGGTGCTCGACATGAGCCACAGAGGCCACTTTTTCCACCTGCTCTCCCAGCTCCAGCCCAGGTGCCAGCACTTCCAGCCATTCCAACAGTTCCTGTGCAGCAGTGGCAGTTACAGTATGGACATGTCTATAACGTCCACCAGGCAGCGGCTCCATAGGCACCACCCGCGATTGAGGGTATGTTTCCTATCCATGGTACTATGGGTCGGGTTTTGTTTGATACGGGGGCAACGCATTGTTTTATAGCTACACATTTTGCGAAAGCCTTAGGGTTGTTAGCCACAGCAGAGAGCACAGTGACATGTGTAGACTCACCATTGGGGAGTGGGTCGCTTATTTTCTTTATATGTCGGGGAGTGGGGGTAGAGATTGGTAGTCTGGTGTTACCTGCAGACATGTTGGTATTAGATATGTATGTGCACGATGTGATTATCGGTATGGATTGGCTCGCTGATTATAGAGCCATGATTGATTGCTTCGGTGGGAGCATTATTTTTGCCATTCCGGGGCAAGAGATGTTTGTAGTGGCGATGCCTCGCCCAGAGGGAGGTTCGACCGCTCATTTGTACTGCATAGAGGAGGATTCCTCTAAGGAGGTTGTGATTCCTTTTGATTCGATCCCAGTTGTCAGGGAGTATTCCGATGTGTTTCAGGAGATACCAGGCCTACCCCCCAGTCGAGAGATAGACTTTGTCATAGACTTATTACCAGATACGAGACCTATAGCACGCGTACCGTACCGTTTGGCTCCGGCAGAGATGTGAGAGCTACAAGATCAGATTGAACAGTTGTTGGGTCAGGGGTTTATACGGAGGAGTACTTCGCCGTGGGGTGCCCCTGTGTTGTTCCTGAAGAAGAGAGATGGTTCACTGAGATTGTGTGTGGATTACCGAGAGTTGAATAAAGTCACGATACGGAATAAGTCTCCGTTGTCACGAATCGATGACTTGTTCAACCAGTTGAGAG
Source organism: Sambucus nigra (assembly GCA_949130495.1). NCBI lineage: Eukaryota > Viridiplantae > Streptophyta > Magnoliopsida > Dipsacales > Adoxaceae > Sambucus > Sambucus nigra. The sequence goes on from OX422208.1 coordinate 595,868,139, forward strand.
GAGATTCATTCTTCTCGAAGATTGATTTGAGATCGGGATACCATCAGTTGCATATCAGGGAAGAGGATGTCTCAAAGACTGCGTTCTTAACGAGATATGGTTTTTACGAGTTTCGAGTTATGCCTTTTGGTTTGACTAATGCTCCAGCCGTGTTTATGGACTTGATGAATAGGGTGTTCAGAGATTTCCTAGATCAGTTTGTCATTGTCTTCATTGATGATATTCTGGTTTACTCCCAGACAGAGGAGGAGCACACCGAGCATTTGAGGCAAGTTTTGCAGACGCTACGTCAGAACGAGCTGTATGCTAAGTATGAGAAGTGCGGGTTTTGGCTGAAGAAGGTCCAGTTTTTGGGGCACATTATTTCCGACTCGGGGATATCTGTTGATCCAGGGAAGGTATCCGCGGTGAGGGAGTGGGGACAGCCCACGACGCTGACAGAGATCCGTAGTTTCTTGGGTCTAGCAGGATACTACAGGAGGTTCATTCGGGGATTTTCGATGATAGCGGGTCCTTTGACACATCTGACTCGTAAGGGTGTGCCGTTCATTTGGAGTGATGCCTGTCAGTTGGCATTCGACGAGTTGAAGGACAAGTTGACCTCAGCACCTGTGTTAGCATTACCGAGACCGGGAGTTGAGTATCTAGTTTACACCGATGCGTCCTTACAAGGACTTGGGGGTGTATTGCAGCAGGAGAGTCAGGCCATAGCTTATGCTTCCCGTAAGCTTAAGCCTCACGAGAAGAATTACCCCACCCATGACTTGGAGTTGGCGGCAGTGGTATTTGCCCTACGGATTTGGAGACATTACCTGTTGGGGGAGAAGTTTCGATTGTTCACGGAACACAAGTCCCTAGAGTACCTATTCACGTAGAAGGAGTTGAATATACGGCAGCGAAGGTGGCTTGAGTTTGTGAAGGACTATCAGTTTGATATCCAGTACCACCCGGGAAAGGCTAACGTGGTAGCAGACGCATTGAGCCGTAGGCCAGTAGATGAGGTGGTAGGAGTGTGGAAGGCCAAGTGGAAGGAGTTGGGACACCAGGATGTAGTGGCCCAATCGTTCATGTCTGTGATGACCGTTACACCACAGATTGTCACGAAGGTAGTAAGGGCACAGGCAAATGACTCGTTCTGTCAGGAGTAGATAGTTCGATTACTAGCAGAGGGAGCCAAGTCCTATTCCGTTAGCTCAGACGGGAGATTGCGCTTCAATGGGAGATAGTAGTTCCGGAAGGGGAGGAATTGCGGCACGAGGTAATGGCAGAGTCGCACGGCTCACGGTTCGTGGTACATCCCGGTGGGGACAAAATGTACCAAGACATGAGGCGACAGTATTGGTGGAGCGGGATGAAGAGAGATATTGCCGTGTTTGTTTCAAAATGCGCCACTTGTCAGCTAGTAAAAGTGGATCATCAGAAACCGGCAGGACTGCTACAGCCGTTGGAGGTCCCGATGTGGATGTGGGAGAGCATCTCCATGGACTTTATCACGGGGTTGCCTACGTCACATAGGGGTCACGACTCCATTTGGGTAATTGTGGACAGGTTGACCAAAGTTGCTCATTTTCTACCCGTAAGGACAGACTACACTACGGGACAGTATGCCCAGCTCTTTATTACAGAGATAGTGAGACTTCACGGTGTACCCCTAAATATCGTGTCTGACCAAGACATGATATTTGTTTCACGATTTTGGGAAAGTTTTCAGGAGGCCATGGGCACGGAGTTGCTATTGAGTACGGCGTATCACCCGCAGACCGATGGGCAGACCGAACGTACAAACCAGATGTTGGAGGACATGCTACGTATGAGTATCATTGATTTTGGGGGTGGGTGGGAGCAGTATCTTCCACTGGTGGAGTTTGCTTACAACAACTCCTACCAGTTCACCATTGGCATGTCTCCATTTGAGGCGTTGTACGGTAGACCTTGTCGTTCCCCAGCATGTTGGTTGGAGGTGGGGGACAACAAACTACTTGGGCCGGAAGTGATTCAGGATACTTCACCGAGGATAGAATTGATTCGGAGTCGCATTCGGGTAGCTCAGGATCGGCAGAAGAGCTATGCTGATGCGAAGAGGTTCTTCAGGGAGTTCCAAGTGGGGGACCAGGTTTTGCTCAGTGTATCTCCGATGAAGGGGATTATGCGTTTCGGGAAGAAAGGGAAGTTGGCACCGAGATATGTGGGACCATTTCCTATTATTGAGCGGATTAGACCGATTGCGTATAGGCTTGGGTTACCGGAGCATTTACATCGGATTCACGATGTATTTCATATTTCCTCGCTAAGGAAATATCTTAGAGATGATTTGGCTCATTCACACATTGCATTAGAGGACATCGATCTCCAGCCTGATAGCTTCTACGAGGAGGGGCCGATTGCTATTTTGGACTGAAGTGAGCGGAAACTGCGGTCAAAGATAGTTCTGTTAGTACGTGTTCAGTGGCGACATCATAATGTCGAGGAGTCCACATGGGAGCGCGAGGATGAGATGCAAGAACGTTATCCAGAGTTGTTCTTACCAGGTACTTTCTAGTTCCGAATTTCGGGACGAAATTCAGTTATTAGTGGGGAAGTATGTAATACCCCGTATTTTTGTGATATTTATTTATGGGATTAATTGAATTAAATGCGTATTAATTGGAAATTAATCCGGATTAAAATACTAGCGAGATGCGAGTTGGTATTTGATTATAATGTGTATATTTGATTATATATGAATATTGAACTATGAAATTTGTCGTGAGATGAAATACGACAATTTGGAAATTTTGTTGAGACGCGTGTGACAGTCGCATCCGGAATATATTTTTTTTATTTAAAAAGTGAATTTTATTTCTATAAACCGTATGGTCATTTTGAGTGAGTCAACGCGTCCGTAAGGGTCAAAATAGTCAGAAAACACTAGCCGGGGGTTTAGTTTGGGTCCCGGGGCATTTTTAGGCCATACCGGCAACGTATAAGGGTAGTTTGGTAATTTTAGAATTTTGGGATTTTTGATTAACGAATTTTAGGAGTTTTAAATGGAAAATTAAAAGACCCACTAACCCATTACCAGCCATTTACTGATTAGAGGGCTACGGGGGTTATTAGAAATTGTTCCAAAAGTTCCTTAGGAAAAAAAAAAAAAAAAAACCTAGCCACCATTGTTACTTGGAGAAGAAAGCTTGGAGAGAGAGAGAGGAGGAATTCTGCAGAAGAGAGAGAGAACCATTCATCAGATTCTTCATCAAATCCAGAGTTACACTTAAGGCAAGTGGTTTAATTTCAATTAATTACAGAGAATGCTTCTTCCATGCGTACGAATTTGTTATAATCATATTTGTTTGGGAGTTAGATGAAAAACCCATTTAAATTTGGAACTAGAACTTGCATATTGATGAGAAATTTCACGTAGAATTGTATATAGGCGATTATTATGATGTTAATAATATCTTGGATGAAACAAAAACGGATTTAATTAGTCTCTTGGATGATTTATAAACTCTAGGGTTCATGTTCTTAAAATTGGGAGAAATATGAAGAGATTTGATAATTGAATGAGGTTAGATCGAATTAACCCCACAAATCATGTTAGTATATGACCTAAATATGTGTAGGGATGATTGGTGGCTTTAAACATTCGTTGGATTAATGTTTGGATGAGTTTTGAGGTGTAGAGAAATTTGAAAAACGAGTAAAGAAATTTCTGGGCTCGAATCTGGCCACTCGTTAGAAGACCTGCCCAGGTCGTTCGAACGAGCTCGTTCGAACGAGCTTCTAACGAGTTGACAGTTTGGGTTCTAACGAGAGGGATGTTCTTTCGAAGACTTTCATTCGAACGAGATCTCGTTAGAAGGCCCCGTTCGTTCGAACGAACTCTCGTTCGAACAGTCTCGTTCGAACGAGACTTCTAACGAGCTGACAGTTTAGGCTTTTTAGCCTGTTTTGATCCCGAGTGTCCCGTAACCTTGGTTATATGTAGAGATAACACTCCCTTGTTGATTGATTGATATAGTAGGGACATTTGAGGTATAATGAGGAATAAAACCTAGAAGTGTAGTTTGAACCTAAGGGGAATTATGAATTAGGACGCGAATGCCTATACGATGCGAGAACATTTACGGCTTAAATAATTATATTAATCGGGAACATATAAATTGTGTAGCATTATATGTCGGTACGAATGAGAAGTGTACTACCAATATACTATGGTGATTACTAAGATGTGTGCATACTTAGTATATGTACTGTTTTATGTGTATGACATACCTACCATACTTGCTATCACGGGAGGTTTACGTTCGCTTAGGGCCCTCTAATCCTTGTGTTGCCTGGATAGACTGGTACCTTGATGAGCATAGGTCAGAGAAGGACTTATTGGGATGTTAATAAGTCTGCTGATCGTGGGAGCGCAGGTATGTGCGTGACCCATGTGATGTGACTGTGTTCGCCTCCATTATTTGTGATGTTGTTATCTGAGAACGCTTCCTGAGAGATTCGGAATGCGTGATCCTTATGTACGTGATGTACCGGGATGGATAGCAGAGTATGTGTGCACCGCAGCTTAGTCTCGGGGTGCTTGTATTGTATATTTATGACGAGAATAATATACACTTAATTCATGGGAACTTTCATGATAATATTGTGAATATAATTATGGTAATGTTTTGAGAAAACATAACGGGTTAATTGATAGTGAATTGTATTACTTATTGAGAATCCGAGTGTATGTAAAGCCTCTATTTTAATTGATAACGCTGGAATGAAATTTGGGAATCGAGTAGTAAGGGATAGAACTTATTACGGTTTGGTTAGATAGGTATGATACTTAGATGGGTATGGTACGTTAGGAGTGCACATGTAGTCGAGAGGTGAGAATTTCATGTGAGTGCACGTCCTAACATGTATTTTGCATTTAATGTTTTAATGTTATTAAAACACTTGCGGTTTTTTAAAAATGATTTCCACTTTCGGGCTCTGACCCATTTGCTTTCAAATCTATTTTTTAAAAACCATTTTAGGTGCCCAGCCACAAGGACACCATGCTTAGGATCCTCATTCAGGTGACGAGCTGTAGCTGTTTGTGGAAGTTACAGGACCTTTCTTGTAGACGCTTCTTCTATATTGACTCTCTATTCAGCATTTATCAGTTGTAGGGCATGTCGCCCATTTCTTTAGAGACTATTCATTTATTTCAGTTATTCAGACTTTGGGCATGTAATTAATTCAGTATTCAGACTTGTCTTATTATTTTCAGTGATTGGATTGTTGTGAGGAGTTTTCCTCCGGACTCTTATATTATTTGTTGGATATTTCAATACTTCGTTATGGTGAATGGATTATGTTGTTATTCTATTATTCTTTTATTGCATGTTAATCAGACTTAATTAAAATTTGGCAACTTACTTTTTAAATACTAGGTGGTTAGTAACTATTAAAATGTTTTCGACAGTGATGCTATTAACTGAACCAACTTGTCATTTTGTATTGATTTAATAAAGGAGTAGCTACCCGGTATTTAATTAGTCGGGGTGTCACACATCCTACTCTACATAGACTTGTTGTTTACATTTTCTTTTGAAACTATTTTTATACATCCTTATTGCGGTAGTTCCTGTAGATGGGGCTTCATTGGAGGAGCGTCTTTAGGGACAACCCATTTCTTACTCCTTGGATTGTAGGAGTCGAGCAAGTGTAGCTTATTCTTTTATTGTACCCATTTATTTTTAGTCAGGTTATATATGTGTATTTACATCTCAGAGTTAGAATTTTGTATGGAAATATTTTATATTCTGAGATGGTTTATGTTGTATTGGCAGTGATTGGAATCATAATTGGTTTTGTGGTGATTCAGTATTTCATTACCTTATCATTGTTCATTCGGATTTTATTATTTCTTATGCTGAGAATGTGACCAAAAAAATCTTATTCCCGTGATTTTTATATTAGACATGATCAATTTATTTATGGATTTTATGGGGTGTCACATTTGGTATCTAAGCATTTTAGGGTCTATTGTCCTAGTGATTTTGAGTGTCTCTATAATTTTTCCACGTTGCATTCTTTGACTAATTTAGAGCTTTAATGTTTAGGGTCTTTATTCTCCATAACGATGACCGTTTTAGGAGGTTTCACACCCTTATTTTCGGATGAACAACTCGAATAGACCAAGTGTATTAGGAGGGTTCCTTGTTTGGATTTCACTTGTGAGGCATCCCATGTATGAGGTCGACTTCGGTCGAGGGGTAAGGGGTTTTTAATGTGAGACCCTTGGCAAGTGCTTAGCGTATTGTTTGAAGTGATATCTTTTCACTCGCAATTCTTATCGACATAGGAATAAGTTTTGAAGATATCGTATGTGCGACCACGAGGGAGCTAGTATGAAGAGGACTCCGGCTATCTTTTTTCTTTTTGCACCAAGAGATATTTCTACAGAAGAGAAGATGGAGGTTCACGCTATCAGTTCAATATGTGAAAGAATTTTAAGTGTTGGCTAAAATCTATGTGTGAAAGGTTTGACAGGTGTTACTAGGTAACCCGCTTTACACAACTTATACTCTAGTGGTTAAAATTTCACTCCTACATCAGTAGGAACATCATAACTATTATAGGGATAAAGTCCCTAAGATTTGGAAGAGCGAGAACAAAGTGGGCCCAATAAGTAGAGATGTTGTAACGTGGACCCGACTAAGGGGACCTTACCAGTAGAAGGAACCCCATAGAGGTAGAAGACCCAAAGAGATTTTCAAGAGTGGAAGATGTGATTTGTTTTGTCCCGTAAGGCCAAAGAAATATTTTCCAATGGAGCAACGACCTATGAGAGTAGGTCAAACGAGATAAATTTTAGCAGAATCGACCAAAGAAGTAAGGTCAGTAGGGCCGATAGTAGGGCCACCATTTCGATAGTTCTTTAAGAGTAGATGTTACGCTTGTGTCAAGTGGGGCCACCTAGTTATTAGATGCCTTAGTGGAAACTAATTTTTAGGGTACCTTCGGTTGGTTGTCATGGGTACCTTTATGGGTCGCGCGTTTGAGTCTGGTTTAAACATCGAAGATTCTTCGTTCGTTATTAGTAGGGTGTGTACAACTATTATGAGGTGTATGTACTTTATCGTCAGGATTTATGTTGAAAAACAAAATCCCTTTTTGCATGTGTTTCAAATCAAACCAATTTTTGCCAAAAAAATTATCCAACTTTTAATGTGCACCAAACCAAGTTGTGATAACCCAATTCTTACTTTAAACCAATTTTATCTTGATTAATCCTAAACATGAATCTAGTGATTAAAGCAAGTAAAGTAAAGTAAATAATACTCACAACGCCGGATGTACGAGGAAAAAACCCAAAACAGGAAAACAACATCGGACGGCCCAAGCCAGACAATCACTATAAACAATGGTTTTACAAAGACAGATTAGCCTTACATAATGACTCGATCCCCATGGGTCTTGACGCTCCTTTTGATCTTCTACCGTTCTTCAATAGTGCCCACACAGAAATTCTGTCTTCCACGATACCTGTCCACAACACTTGACTCCACGAATGTCTCGGTGTCCACCGATTGGCTTTGATTCGTCTACAATGTCGAACAAGAAGTCCTTCTCTTTTCTCCACTGCAAAACCCTTTTGTTCAATGGTAGAACAAAATTCTTATTGCAGCAAGATCACATAAACATATAAGAATGATAACTCGGATCTTTGTAAAATCTAATGATGTGTTTATGCTTTTTAAACCTTAGAAAATATGTGCAAACACGTACTGGATGGTATACTATTTTTCCAGAATGCACACTTACGAAACTTTGATGAAAACACACTTTAAATAACAATTAAGCGCCGCCTCGAAAAATGTGCCATTCGAACGATAATGCCACGTCATTCGCACGATATACCTATCTCGTTTGAACGAGACTGGTTATCGTTTGAACGAGCTGGCGTGTCAGTTTGACTTTTTGACTTTTAGTCCAAAACGTCTCTTACAAAAGAGATCCAAATTAGTCAAACTCTATTTCGACCTCATTAGAATTAAAACGTAATGTAAACCATTTAAAACATTTTAAAATATTTTTCTTTATAAAAATACATCCTTATCTTTTATAAAAATAATTCTGAGCACCCTTAATTATACGCATTCATACCTGAGTGATCTCGAAATGCAATTAACTTTGAAGACGAATAAACTTGCACTAATTAAACTTCGGCATGATTATTTCTTTGAATCTTTGCCTCAACCTATTCAATTTTCTTCAATACGTCATAGACCAAGTGGGATCGTGACAAAATAAAATCTCCCTATGACATATTACAAACATAGTTTTGTTCGCGAAATTATGTCAAAACAATACAGGGACTCAATTGGAAATTTATGTCCTTACAAATCTCCCCCTTTGACTATTCCGAGACAAAAGTAAACCAGTGAAATGCCTAAGTCAGGCTGTCAATCCGTATAAAGCCTAAATCCCATCCCATAAACCCAAAATCAAAAATACAGGTAACAAACTAGAATATGTAGCACCGGCAAGCATGAACTGTCTGAATGTGATGTAGACTTGAAATCTCGAATCGCTAAAGCATACCTACACACATGAAACAAACAAACAAATACCAAGTGAAGTATGGAGGAATAAATGAAACCATTATATATAACCAAATGATACCAAACGATAATAGATACCAATATGAATAAACTCTGAACAATCATTTGTTAAACAATTTGAGCAACAAACTGATACCAATGTGTACTACCAATATGAGATACCAATTTGTAAAATATGTGAACCAAAATGTGCTCAAAATCTCCCCTACATCACATACATATCTCCCCCTTTTTGTCTCGAATAGACAATCCGGCGAAAAGATAAGCCAAACCAAGTATCTAGCATGAGAATATACCAATTTTAATCAATGTGAAATCGCTAGATAATCATGAAATAACTAGCTAAATATGATCAAGTAATGACAAATCAGTAGCCAGTAACCCAAATGAATCACACAAAGAATATAGCAATCTAATTAGGTGTGATAAACGAACTATATGCAAAAATCCAATTTTGAACCAATGTAACCTGCATATAAACCATTCAGTCCAGAAACACTTCCAGCAGTACCAAAAATATCACCAAAATAAACCAGTGGACTTCAAACTAATCAGAAGCCAGAATTTAGCCTGTCATTCGAACGAGCCAGGGACGTTGCTTAAACGAGTTGAGGACGTCGCTCGAACGAAGTACAAATGTCGTTCGCACGGCATGGAGATGTCGTTTGAACGACTTCTCGCGACCTGTCAAATTTGCACAGCTTCCCAGAAATATGTTATATTTTTGCCCAGAGAAAAAAAATTTAGAAAAAAAATCAGTGAAAGGCCCCGACAGCAGCAAAACAATGTTAAAACAGTAGGATTTGAACACAAAACACAAGAACTCATAAAAACTAATAATGTGAGTTACATGCAAACATAGTACCGATGTGCTCAAACATGGATATGGAATGAATGGGAGTGAAACTACAACAAATGAGTCACAATTCCAACACATCGAAACGATCAAGAAGCTCTAATTGATAGCGATAAATCATCAAACTTTATCATAGCCATATAACAATTATAGTGTGAGCTTAATGAACTAAACATACTACATGCACACAAATCTAGAATTTTGATGATTCTACAAACAACAGCGTCAAATTTCAATGTTTTAACATTAGGATTAATTGTGCAAACCCATTTAAATTTTGTAATCCATCCAAACTCCCTCAATAATATCATATTTTATTTGGAATGAACTAAACTAATTTGACCCTTTTCTTAGCATATTGCATTTTCTTTTGGGCTATTTTAAACGATGGCTTTCACGACAAGTTAATTTTGAACTCTCGCAGCCTTTTCCCGTGAATCACTCATCATTTTTACCAATTCAAATCCTCACGGTAAACGGTTCTTACATGCACACTTCTCCTTAAGTATACTCATGCATAGATGACAAGATTGAGATAAGAACGCCGCACCAAATTCAAATATGGAAGAGAAGTCAAACATTCATATAAACTCGTGCATGTGTGCGATGTTGGCATATATAAAAAGTCGAATCAAAATGCATATCAACTTCGAAACAACCCGATATAAACAATGGTTAAGATCATTCTAAGCATCGATAATAATGACCAAATGTCCTAGCCACATGGATAATGAAACGATGGGGGGTCCAAGCACACTAATATGCCACATCAAACATGTAAACTCAAAAATAAAAATCGAAAATCTTTTTGGCTTTTCATATTTTGACTCAAATAAAAGCAATTTTTTTTTGGTTTTTTCAAAAGTTTTCTCAAAAACAAAATCTTTTTGGATTTTCAAAATTTTTTCTAAAAAACAAAATCTTTTTGTATTTTTCAAATAAGATTCAAGCAAATGAAAAACTATAATACAAAATGATACACATGCCATAATACTATCAATGGATATATCATGAAGCAAACTAGCATATGACAAACAAAGCAACACTATCATCCTTTAGATTTAGCATGGGAAGAATCAAGTACTCCTAAATGAGAATCATGAAGTTTAATTACTAAAGCCACTAAATTCGATTTTCTAACCCAAGTAGGTGTAAAATGACGCATGGGGGTTTGGGGAACCGGGGAAACTTTATTCTTAAACTTCCTAGGAGCTTGTCTAAGGTCGTAACAATAACGCCTAAGGTGACCTTTCCTACCACAAAACGTGCAAGTGAGCGGTGGTGGGAATGATTACCTATACGTGTACCTTATCTAACCTTCCTAGTGTTTCTCACACGTGTGGGGGGAATGGGAACAACTCTCTCATTAAAACCTATACCTCCCATATCTCATATATCTCCCTTAATTTGGACGGTGCCTAGGATCTTATCGAACTTCTCCGACCTAGCCTCCAAATCAAACTTGACTCTAGACGAGTCTCTAAATATCTCCTCCAACTCGTGAATCCTAGACTCGAGCAAACGCCTAGACTCCTCAAACTCTAAAATCTCCTTTTTTAAGGACTCCATCAAACCACGGAGATTAACTCTCTCTTTCTCCACAAACTATAACTTCTCCTTAAACTTCTTCTCTCGTTCCCTAAGATCCTCAATCAAGCTATCATTATTTTCTATGGCACGCTCATTCAACTTAGCTTGAAATTTAGAGTTAGCCTTTTTCATCTTCATTATTTAAGCATACAACTCATTAAACGCATTTTGCAACTCTTTCACATCTACCTCCTCCTCGTCACTCTCTTCACCCTTAGTAACATGGAATACACTCAAAACCTCTTCAAAAGTGTCATGCACATGAGAATCGTCGTCGCTCACATGACATACCATAAACGCAACAAAGTTACGATCAATGCGGGAACTCTCTCCCTCTTCCAGATCACTATCACTTAAGGTGGAGTTATATACAATTGGTTGCTTGCCCTTTTTCTTAAGTCTAGTGGTACACTCCTTAACTTTGTGACCGTACCCCTCACACCTAAAACACTTATCCGACTCATCTCTCTTAGGCTTCTCAAACTTATCCCTAGAGGTGGGATTTACTTTGTTGTTCTTGAATTTTTCAAATTTCTTGGTATCTTTCGATTGCTTTTGAAACTTAATAAATTTTTAAAATTTTTCTGCCAACAAAGTAACATCCTCAAAATAGGAATTGGAATCGGAATCCAAAACTTTAATTTCCTCCTTCCGAGTTTTCAAAGCAATACGCTTTTCTTTCTAGGCACTTGCTTGGAGGTAATCATGTCGATTTCATAGGTTTGTAAGTCACCTACAATCTCTTCTAGTTTCATCGACTCTAACTTACCCAAGGAGTTTAAAATGGTCACTTTCGCATCAAACCTACTAGGCAACGACCTAAGGATTTTCTTAAAGACACGGTTATCGGGAATTATTTCACCTAGGTTAAACGACGAGTTGATAATATTGGACAACTTAGCATAAAACTCATCAAAAGTCTCACTCTCTAACATCCGAATGGTCTCAAACTGTGTAGTGATATTTTGAAGCTTCGACCCCCTAACCGTGCTAGTGCTCTCGTGAGTGAGTGCCAAAATATCCCAAGCCTTTTTTTATGTTTCACAAGTCATAATTCTATTATATTCTTCAGGTGTGACATGTGAAGAAATAACGTGCAGACCTTTAGAATTATATTGTGAAAGTCTATGTTTAGTTTCAGTCCATGACTCGACGGGCTTTAAAATAGTGACCTCACATACAATAGTGATAGGGGGTGTCCATCCTTTCTCAACTGCTAACCACACATGCTCATCAATTGATTTTAAAGCACTTTTCATTCTCATCTTCCAATAAGTGTAATTAGTGCCATCAAAAATACGAGTTCGAGAAAGTTCGTTAAATCCAAAATTCATCTTTGAAAACACACGGGATCACAAAATAAATAAATTATGTTTCCTAGCTCTCATACCAATTTGAAAAACAAAATCCCTTTTTGCGTGTGTTTCAAATCAAACCAATTTTTACCAAAAAAATTATCTAACTTTTAATGTGCAGCAAACCAAGTTGTGAAAACCCAATTCTTACTTTAAACCAATTTTATCTTGATTAATCCTAAACATGCATCTAGTGATTAAAGGAAGTAAAGTAAAGTAAACAATACTCACAACGCCGGATGTACGAGGAAAAAACCCAAAATGGGAAAATAACCTTAGACAGCCCAAGCCAGAGAATCACTATGAACAATGGTTTTACAAAGACAGATTAACCTTACACAATGACTCGATCCCCACGAGTCTTGACGCTCCTTCTGATCTTCTACCGTTCTTCAATAGAGACCACGCAGAAATTTTGTCTTCCATGATACATGTCCACAACATTCGTCTCCACGAATGTCTCGGTGTCCACCGATTGGCTTTGATTCGTCTACGATGTCGAAGAAGAAGTCCTTCTCTTTTATTCACCGCAAAACCCTTTTGTTCAATGGTAGAACAAAATTTTTGGTGCAGCAAGATCACGTAAACATATAAGAATGATAACTTGGATCTTTGTAAACTCTAAAGATGTGTTTATGCTTTTTAAACCTTAGAAAAGATGTGCAAACACGTACTGGATGGTATACTATTTTTTCAGAATGCACACTTACGAAACTCTAATGAAAACACGCTTTAAATAACAATTAAGCGCCGCCTCAAAAAACGTGCCATTTGAACGACAATGCCACATCGTTCGCGCGACATACCTATCTCGTTTGAACGAGGCTGGCTGTCGTTTGAACGAGCTGGCGTATCAGTTTGACTTTTTGTCCAAAACGTCTCTTACAAAAGAAATCCAAGTTAGTCAAACTCTATTTCTATCTCATCAGAATTAAAACATAGTGTAAACCATTTAAAACATTTAAAATATTTTCTTTATAAAAATACATCCTTATATTTTATAAAAATAATTCCAAGCACCAATAATTATACTCACTCATTCCTGAGTGATCTCGGAATGCAATTAACTTTGAAGACGAATAAACTTGCACCAATTAAACTTCGACATGATTATTTCTTAGAAGCTTTGTCTTAACATCTTAAATTTTCTTCAATACGCCATAGACCAAGTGGAATCGTGACATAATAAAATCTCCCTATGACATATTACAAACACAGTTTTGTTCACGGAATTAAGTCAAAATAATACAGGGAATCAATTGGAAATTTATGTCCTTACATATGTATATCTAGATATCCCACTGGGTAAGTGTTGTTTACATCATGATTTTGAGACGTGGCAGTTTGTTTGGATGACTTGGATTTTGGTCTCTATGATGACTTGTAGACGAAAGATCATTGTGCTATTAATAGCTTGTGTATATCTAGATTTTATGATTATAGAAACTACCGAGGGTAGGTTTATATATTTCCATTATTAGGTCTAGATTTTAGTATTGAGTGGTTATGCTTAGGCTCAGGAGAGAGGGTCTAACACATACTCGTTATGCAGAGATGTAGGCACAATAGAGGGGATGATTGTTATGTAAAGGTAGCACTCTCAATCCGAGTTTCTTTTAGTTTTAATTAGAAAATTGTTGACTTATAACCTAAGTACGAGATTTATTTTTTCCCTAGAGTTAGCATTGGCCTTAGATTCCATCGTAAGGGCATTTTATGGGATTTGAGGTGTCAAGGTAGAAGATGCCACAATTTTGAGCCGGTAGAGTTTTTAGGGATCATGTTATAGCGCGGTAGCTTAAAATGGGTGACAGTTCATTAAGAAGGTGTGTGCACCTTCCAAAAGCGGGATAAGGTCATGATACGAGACTTATATTATTGTTAAGTATCAACTACCAGTGGAGACAATCTAAGAGAGTGTTTTCTCCTTAAAAATAAAAAGTGAAAGAGTTAGTATCAGTAGGGGAAATCAATAGGAGCGCATCACAAAATTAATGTTTATAGCACAACATGTATTGGGTGTGTTATTAGTAAATTCTGACCACACAAAGGAGAAGTTCGCGGTAAGGGGTGATGACATCTTATGGATGAGGGAGGGACGTAGTAGTGGTTTGCTTTACACCCAAATTTATGTTAGGTAAGGTTCATGCTAAGTGTTTAAGTTATACTTATAGACGATATACAAATGGTAACGGGGAGGAAGTCCCCTTCTCTGATTGAGGATGGGAGAAGTTACATTTTTAGGGAGATTTTTTGCCAAGGGGGTCCCCTAACTAAGAGAGATAGTTCAGGACAATGACGTAATAAGTAATTCACTTTACATCACTAAAACTAGTAGAAGTATTGAGATAGGAGGGTATAGTCATTTTATTATGAGAAGGTTCAATGTTTCCAAGGGAGATAAAGGATAATTTGGGGTCATTAGAGTTAGATTGACCAAGCTGATTAGAGCTATGAGTTTAGTAAGTCACTTGTAATTAGTTGTGTTTAGGGAACCTTCGAGAATAGAGTGTCCATAGTAAAACGTGTGAAGATTTTTCGAAGCAGGGAAAGGACATTGGGGATAAGCGAAATTTTAGTTCACATGTTAAGAAGGGGAGTCGTGTGTCAGTAAAGATCTCTCCTTGAGGGAAATTATTGTAACACCCCGTCCGGGGAGAGCGAACAGAGCGCTAATGCGATAAAATAAATTCAAATGCACAGCTGATAAGTGACAAGGTATAGAGTATCTAAATAAACCCATAATAATATAAATCCACTAATCTCAATCTCTTCAATTACAACAAGTCTCTCGAATAAAAAATACAACAACTAACTCGAAAATAAAATACAAATCTCCAAAGCTCTATACATCAAAATAATACAAATCTTTCCCAAACAATCCTCGCAAAAATCAATCTCCATAGTGCCCCAAAATCCGCACTAACCTGCCACTAAAAGAAAATATGGGGAAGTGCACAATACGACAAGAAAGATGCTCAACAAATATATGTTAGCGATGAATAAAACGTAACAATACGAGTACGAATATTCAAATCAAAATGCAAATCTCAATAGAATTTCGTCATTATAATTTCTCAACAACACTTTAACCGGGTCACTAGGCCTCACCACATCCGTATATGCTTTATCAAGCCATAGCCCGGGAAACAGGAATTTTGGAGGGTGCCCAACATCCGTGCCATATTAAAATCTCATGACAACGTGCTCAATAACAATATAGTGATACCACATGAATTGAAATAATTTCAACAATTATTTTTCTAGATTTTCAAGAATTTATCAATTCAAACATGAGTTCAATTAACAAGATTTCAAAGAGAATGACACTCGCGAGATTTATATCACTTTAATTCCCACATATTAAATTATCATAACTTTACTTCTTAAATTTAGTTACCCCCGAGCCTCACTCATTATTCAAGGTTAAAATAGGTTTTTCCTCAACATATATTCAGTAAGAAGTCACTAATACTCTACTGGTCCATATCGTCATATCTCCCAAATTACTACGAATCAAACTCTCCTTTTAATTAGGGTTAAAACCGATAGTTTCAATTCTCTTATGAACACCTCTTCTTTCACTTAGGATTAAACCCTCTTGTAAACTTAAGGATACCCAGGTATTATATTAAATCACCCCTACTGGTCCTATATTTAATCCTCATGCATACCAATAAGAATCCAACAATTGAATCTAGCAACCGAAATTCCTTTAAATTAATTATCATTATTCTTTATCAATTAATTCCCAATCAAATTAATCCAAGTCTTATCAAGGGTCTACTGATCTTTTCTAAGTCCCATAATATCCAATTAATAATCACCAAAGATCCACAAAAGGTTTGGGAATAAGAATCAACATTAAAAAGAAGCAACTTTAGGAATTCTGGGGAGGTCGATCGATCGAAGGCAGGGGGTCGATCGATCGATCACTCAGGTCACAGCCTGGTCTTTCTGCATTTCTGCAACTACGGGTTTAGCCACTTTTATTCATTCTAACCTTCATATGAACATCCCAAATGATTTATAATCCTTACTACATGATATACCAACATATATGAACGATTTATAATACTTTAAACATACTACAATCATCATGAGATTGGATTAAAAAGCATGTTTCTCTCCTTATTTCCAGAAAATTATAAAACTAATATCTTCAAGAACACAACCATAGTTTTCAGAATTTCCTCAATAATATATGATTATTTCGTGGATTATTATAAACCTACAACATGAGTTTGATTCCTATATATTTTCAGTTTCCATAAAATCCATTAACAACTATATCCTTTCATCTTCCAAGCATGAAAATCATCTCTTTTTATAACTATCCTAACATGGACAATATACGAACTTAAATTGCAAATATCAAACACTTGCCTCTAATGAAGATCTAATCCTTTGGTGTAGTATATCTCAGGTGGTTCTCCCTTCTCCGGTCAACCTCCGGTGGTGGTTGGTGGTGG
The DNA here is from genome assembly GCA_949130495.1 of Sambucus nigra. Taxonomy (NCBI): domain Eukaryota; kingdom Viridiplantae; phylum Streptophyta; class Magnoliopsida; order Dipsacales; family Adoxaceae; genus Sambucus; species Sambucus nigra. The sequence continues at coordinate 595,884,994 of OX422208.1, forward strand.
TGACCTTTGGTTCTTAGTTCTTCTCCTTCCCAAGTAAACTCTTCTCTTCCCAAGCAACCTTTCATTTTCTCTAGGAAGATGACTTTTTAATTTTGTGTAGAAGAGATGATATGAACCTACGTACACTAATCTCCAAATATTTATAATAAGACAAAACCTAAAATCACTATTCATCCCCTTTGTAAAAATGACCAAAATACCCTTTTGGGTTGTCTTTTCATTTCCAAATGACCCGAGACCCAAATCCAACATCCAAATAGACTTTTCGGACTATTTCAACCCTTTCGGACGCAACGACTCAGTCGAAATGACTATAAGGTCGATAGAAAATAAATTTCCTTTTTAATTTAATAAATTAGTCCCGACACGTCCCATACCGCGTCTGACTAAAAATTCAAATTATCGAATTAACATCACACAGCTATATCAATGACATCACATTCATATATTACCTAAATATCTTTAAGTAATATTCAGAATTATTCATTTTAATATCCTCAATTCGGATAAAACCCAAATGAATTCATTTATAGTAAAATCCAATTAATCCATTAATTTAAAATATAACCCATTTTAAAAGTCATTAAAAATCACGGGGTATTACATACTCCCCCCCTTATAACAGAATTTCATCCCAAAATTCAGGAATATAAATCATACCGGTAAGGTCAACTCCGAGTATAAATCTCACATCGCAAGAAATCTAAGACGTACCGCCCATACAGTACATTAACGAAAATCCCTATCGATGTTATACGCCAAGCCTCACCGTATAGTTTCAACTGAATAGAAGTTAAACTTTAACCAATCTTCCTTATACCGTCCTCGTGAAAAACTTTGGAAAAATGAGCCTCACATATCGAACAAATAATTCCTGAAGTCCCAACTACTTACTTTTTCACAATTATGAAAACTACTACCATTCGACCATCCAGGGCGCCCATACACCCTATCGTACCACTTTCATTATAATATTTATTGCAAAGGTTATAAACTCATATCCTAAGGACCTAACTTATTTCGACTCCCAACGGTTATTAGTTTCATGCGTGGGGTGTCTCGCAAGCGAAATCCAAACAAGGAACCCCCCCGATACACTACTACCTAAAGTAGTCGGTCATCGAAACTCCTCAGGTCCTTAGTCAATAGTATATAAAAATCAAGTTTATCGATTTAAAAAAAATATCAGGTTTATCAATTTAAAAAAAAAAATATCTCAGGTTTATCGATTTAAAACAAAAATTAGGTTTTATCGATTTCAAATAGAGTCTACGCATCTACTCTCTTATTAAAGACAAGATGCTGGCTATACGCTCTCATATACCACAAATCAATCCATGTCGATAGTCACATCATGCTCGGACATGACCAAAGTAAGTAATCCCATGATAAAAATCAAACCCACGTGATAACATGTAAAATATAGGTGTCCCCACACCCCTCGGTGAGTCTACATAAATAATAATGTTATAAGCTAAGTTTAGCAACCCTTTTTGCCCACACCATATTAATCGCTACAAAAATCAATAAACGCCTCATAATTCCTTAGATAGAAAACATACCCTCATTCACGGGTGGTGGTTGTTGACTCCCACTAATAAAACTTTGCTCCGATAAGTCAAGAAAAAATTTTACCCCAAATTTTCAGTTCTAGTTAACCACACTCCACTATATGCCCAAGCCTTTGAATATATTGCCTTCGCTAGGTAACACACAAAACTCACACATTTCAAGAACTTCTACTGATGACTCTCCTCAATTTTTCCATAATAGGGGTGACCTCGACTACGGTCATCATACTCGAACATACTTCATAACCTCCTAAGTACGATCTCTGCTATCCGTCCAATGGCCCTCATCTGCCATACTTCTCGTACGAACCCGTTTCAACGCAATAAGCTTCACTAATATATACGTGATCTTACCAAAGAAATCAACAATCCTAAACATAGGGATCTACATCAAAGAACGCTAAGCTGAAAACATAGTAAGCCGTACAGACCCTAAAGGACACTAGAACTTGATGCTCTGATACCACCTGTAACACCCCGCCCGCCCGGGGAGAGTGAACGGAGCGCTAATGCGATAAAATAAATCCAAATTCACAAGTGACAAGTGACAAGTGACAAGGTATAGAGCATCTAAATAAACCCATAATAATATAAATCCACTAATCTCAATCTCTTCAATTACAACAAGTCTCTCGAATAAAAAATACAACAACTAACTCAAAAATAAAATACAAATCTCCAAAGCTCTATATATCAAAATAATACAAATCTTTCCCAAACAATCCTCACTAAAATCAATCTCCAGAGCGCCCCAAAATCCGCGTTAACCTGCCACTAAAAGAACATATGGGGAAGTACACAATACGACACGAAAGATTCTCAACAAATATATGTTAGCGATGAATAAAACGTAACAACACGAGTATGGATATTCAAATCAAAATGCAAATCTCAATAGCATTTCATCATTATAATTTCTCAACAACACTTTAACCGGGTCACCGGGCCTCACCACATCCGTATATGCTTTATCAAGCTATAGCCCGGGAAACAGGAATTTTGGCGAGTGCCCAACATCCGTGCCATATTAAAATCTCATGAAAACGTGCTCAACAACAATATAGTGATACCACATGAATTGAAATAATTTCAACAATTATTTTTCTAGATTTCCAAGAATTTATCAATTCAAACATGAGTTCAATGAACAAGAATTCAAAGAGAATGACACTCGCGAGATTTAAGGAGCATATTGTGTAAAACTCCACACCTCAAACCATGATGAGAAACTAATGATCACATCCTCAAGATCAACACAAAATCTCTACAAAAGCTCCTCCAAGAACTTCCAAAAAAATAGCCCCAAGAACACCTCTAATCTAAGGTTGGAACTCACAAATCTCAAGGGCTAATGTGTATATAAAAAGAAGAGGAATATGAAATATATTTTTGCCAAAATTTGTGCCAAAACTAGGTTAAAAGGTTGCCCATGACTTCCTTTTATAATGCAAAGAAATGAAGAGTTGGAATCCAAAAGTCTCCTTTAAATAAGGCAAAGAAATGAAGAGTTGGAAGTCAAAACACCTCCAAGAGTTAAAAATATTTAAAAATCATTTTAAAATCCGTTTTAACTCCGATTTCGAAACCATTTAAAAATTCTCGCCTTTAAAAATAATAACCAACATATTTGAGCAATAAAAATAATTTTATCAAAAACTTTATTTTCCTCTATTTTCCTAAATTAATTAAAATAGCCCAAAATTATGCGGGTTATTACAATTATGGAGTTCAAGTTCCTTTTAGGAGGTTTATATAGGGCGAAATCAATTCCATTTGACCTCTCGGGATGTTTTCGACGGGTATATAACGTACAGGTTCTTTGAGCGATAAGTTGTGTTTTAACAGTTAGATTAGTTTGGTTGGGAGTATATCCTGACGGGATTTACAATATGAGAGGCCATATGGTACTCTAGATCATGAGATTGAGTAGGTTCTTTTTCGTTATGTGAGGATGCTATGGGTGAGATATTCCCAGAGTTGCGATTAGGAATATATTGAATTCGAATTTTGAGGATGAAATCCTTATTTTTGGGGAAGGGGAGAATGTAATACCTCGTATATTATGTGAATTAATAAACTGGATAAAATTAATTATGTGTGCTTGTTATGACTCAATATGTCACTATTTTTACCTTTATGTGTTATTTAATTTGAAAATAAAATTGGATTTAAGACACGATGATTAATTAATTTAATTAGTTAATATTTGGACTCATACTAGATAATTATTAAATAATTGAGTTATTAGTTATTTGTTTGGGTATTTTTGATAGTAGATTTTGGACATGTAGAATGTTTGTTTTTAATTAAAAATAATGGTTTAAAGGCATATTGTGTTAGTACAATGTTTGAACAATATTTAAAGTTATTTAGAGTTGAATTTGGGCCATTTTAGGTGAGACCCGTTTGGGGTTCAAGTGTAATTTCATGGGTTAAGGGCTTTAAGGGGATATTAGAGATCTCATTTAGCACAAAATATGTTTGGGAAGAACTATGGGCCTTAGAGATAAGGAGCATGAAGAGAAGAGGAGAAATGGGGGGATTTGGCTTGATTTTCTCCACAAATTATGAGACAAGTTTATATAGAATATGATTATGATTGTATGTGTGTGTGTCAAGATTATATTTATCCATTATAAATCTAAATCAAATCATGCTATAAATCTGGTTTTAGATAATTAAATATTTAATTTTCGTAACCAACATAATCTAGATGTTAGTTAGGTTAATTTCACCTTTATATTGATTGATTTTTTCATAAATTTGGATTAAACTAATAGAGAATGATTTTATCATATTTTATATTGTGAATCTTATAAAATCCCCATGTTTAATTGAATCAATACATGAGCATCATTAGTTTACGGCATAAATTATTTGATATAGGGTTCTCAAATGGAAATTGGGTTTTAACTTTGAATCTTAGTGTAGACTTAGGTTTTAATGATGAAATAGGTTCAGATTGTTATTTTGATGTGGTTTTATCATTTGAATTTTGATTGGGTGCTTAGAGGAAGAACTTTTGTTTATTAATGGGTAATGGAGAGAGAAAATAGGGGTTTTAAATGAAGAATCCCATAATAAGGGAAATTTAGGAATTTCTGTGTTGATCGATCGACTGGCCCAAAGCCCTCGATCGATCGGTGGCATCAGATTTGGCCTAGTTTTAGTTTTTGGTGAAATTGTTTGATTTTTTAGGTTTTCAAGCTTGTGGTTAGTTTTGTTTGGCCTTAAGCTTTCTTATGTTGAAGAATAAAATTAGGTTCAAATGCTTTGAGGCATTGAAAATTGGTTTGGGGAATTAGTTTGGTATTGTGAAATTGTGGACTTTAATTAGAATTATTTTACAGAACTTTAACTTGAAAACCTAAGAGTAAGATGGGTTAATTGTTCATTTCAACCTCGGTTAGTTGTGTGGGTGAATTGGGTATAATGTATTAGTTTTAAATTCAAAATTTGAATGAATAGCTAAGTTCGGATTTATTTTGGGAAGCTTAGAGATTGGACTTATTGGCCGATGATAGAAGGGTCATTGCATTTACTAGTAGGGTGTTATCCTTTAGGGGAGCCTAGAAATGGGGTAAAAAATAATAAAGTAGGGTGGTTAGTACATTTCATGTCTTATAAAAATAAGGTATGGGTTGATTACCTAGATTAGAAGCCTTGGGTAATTAGACTAGGGATATTTAAGGTGAACGTGATAGATGTGCATATTTTGGTATAAGGTAGGGTGAGACTATACCTAGGTTTGCGGAATTTTGGAGTGCTAATGTTAGTGTGTTATGGGATGAATATAAGGTCAAAGATTTGTTATACCTTTAGCGATGCTAGTATGACCTGGTAAAAGTAGTGTCGATATATGTAGGTGCTTCTTTTGTCCCGTTAATGAGGTCATATGCATATTTTTACTTTAGCCCGTTAATCAGGGTTGTAATTGCTTATGTGCTTTAATTGTGATATACACACCATTCAGAAATGCTCGTGGATACAATACTATGAGAGGGATTTCGTAACGGGGCACGTGCGACTCAACCGTAGTGGTACCTCGACGAGTAGATGATTTTTCCATTCATAATGGTCTTTTTAACCCAGGGTTCTACATCTAGGTATTCGTGGAATCAAGATGGTTCAATAAATTTCCTTCATATGATCATGGGTATGGTAGGTTATATGAATTATGGGTAGACGTGTGATTTGTCGCTTGTTGTGATGAGGTTTTAGGTTTGGATAACCTAAGACAATACCTAGTATAAGCGAGTGATCCCCGAAGGTAAATAGTGTAGGTCTTCGTTATATGCGGGCGCGAGAGAAGCCCATTTATTTCTGAAAGTCAAGAACATTGTTTAGCTATGGATATTAGATGTATAGATTGCCTTCCTCCTACCTTATGTGATTATGTATGGTGGTATTAGAGATAATTGTACCAGTTTTTGTACTATTCTAGATATGTAAATGTGTTATGGTAAGGATACTTACGTATATTATGACTTGGGATATGTATTAGTTATATAATGGACTTGTATATTACATTAGTGGCATAAAACTTACCTTAGGTGTGAGACCATAATCCAACCCATGATTCCTATTGAAATAGATTAACCTAGTATAGTTAACGGTAAAGATTAAAGAATGATGTTATAAGACTTTAATTATAAGGGATATAAATGGGTTTAGAATTTGGAATCGTGTGATATTTTCTGTTGTTAAGTTGGGTAGCTAATAACTTAAAACATATTAAAACATTAGAGGAAATGGCCCAAATTCAATTATAATCCTATTCGACATAGACTTATTGTTTACATTTTCTTTTAAAACTTCTTTTACATGTCCTTGTTATGGCAGTTCCTATAGACGCAGGTTCGTTGGAGGAGCATCTCTAGCGACATCCTATTTCTTACTCTTAGGATTGTAAAAGTCGATCAAGTGTAGCTCATTCTTTTATTATACTCTTTTATTTTCATTCAGGTTGTACATATAAACTTATATTTAAGAATTGGACTTTTTTAGGGACACATTTTACAGTCAGAGATGGTTTATATTGTATTGACAGTGATTGATATCATAGTTGGTTTTTTGTTAATTTTGTACTTTATTATCTTGTCATTATTCATTCGGTTTTATTATTTCTTACACTGAGAATGTCACTAAAAAAATTATTCCCATGATTTTTATATTGCACCTAATCAATCCATTTATGGATTTTATGCGGTGTCACATCACCTGTGGAGTACTGTCACCATTTTATGCAAAATAGTGATTCTTTTCTAACTCAATTGAGTGGCGTGCTCAATCGACTTCTCTCATCTCACCCTGAAACCTATACTTCTGAATGCCTTAAAATGATAAATTTTTTAATCATGTATCAGTTATAAGGTATGGTAGTTATAGTTGAAGAGATTACCAATACTTACTTTGATTCCTTTAATAGGGTTATTATAAACCATCAACTTGGCAATTTGTGTGATATGCAAAAATGATGGATTTCACTTTCAATGGTTGATAAATGGCTTGAAGTACTTGAAGGATACCGAAATGATGACCTATCAGTCTCACTTTTTAAAGAATGTGGAAGATTTTAAGGAAAAATAGAGGAACCTAAAGAACTATATCCCCAATATTGATGAAGTTGCTAAGTCCATGAAGGCTGAGGAAGAGGCTTTGGTAAAGGAAAATGATACTTATGAAGGCAAATTGAAAGAAAAGGCAAAGGTTGAGTCTAGCATATCTACCATAAATAACTATCAGATAAAAGCATTTGATGATGTATATTTATCTATTGGGGAGGGATTTTTTAATACCCCTAATTTATGGTTCCTCTTAGGATAGGCTTTTATGCTTTTTTTGTAATTTGAGAAAGGTTCTTCGAAGCTTTATAATTTTTATTCTGTTTCTTGAAATAAAATATAAAATGAATTTTGCTTTTTGTGTATTGTGTGCTTTAATGCATGTTCTACTATTCGCTTGTGCATGAATGGAACTTTGCAAAATCACTTTATAAATAAAAAAACATATTTACTCGTGCTACGAATTGGCCCATTTGTTGTTAACTTTGAATGACCTGTCTTCTTTAATCTTTGAGATGAGATGATAACCCGAGTCATGATATTTTTTAGTAACATAATGTCCTTCCCAATTTTTTTTATATATTTAGATAACGGCAAACCTATAATGTGATTGACAACGGCTTTTAAGACTAAGTTAGTTTTCACAAAAATTTTAGGCTTAGCTAAGTTTTGTAGGCTCTGGAGAGTTGCGTTATGTAAATTTTGAAGTGCTTACGAGTATTGTCGCGATGTTCATTTAGCGCTTTTAGTTGAACATGCCTAGTCTCAAGAAGCATGCTACTTCATAAGGCACATTTGGATAAAGGTACTTCGAGTTCATATGGAGAATTTCCCCATCCCTATATACCAAGGAAAATAGTGTGTAACTCGTTGGCTGAGTGGTTGTTTAGTATGTACAAAGTACTATGGGTATTTTATCATCCTATGATCCTAGAAAATATTCCATCATTTTTGGCAAGATTTTAATCAGAGTCGTGTTTATGGCTTAAACTTTCCCATTACCTTTGGGGTATACCACCATAGAAGTTTAATGGAAGATGGAATATTTTTTAATTAAATTTGACACCTTCTTGTTGATGACTGGAATGGCATTGTATGGTAATATAGCCTTGGTAATGCCAAAGTGACAAATGATGTAATCCTTAATAAACTACGACATACCACACGTGGTTTCTCCTTTCAATGTTATAATTTCTACCTATTTGGTGAATCACTATGTTGACACACAAATCCAAATCTTATCTCTTGATTAAGGGTTGATATTTCCTAATAGGTCAGATTCCCATGTATAAAAATGGTAAAGCATGGAAAATGGTTGGAGTTCCATTACTGGGGAATCGATAAGATTACCATGGAGCGGATAAGGCATGCATTTTTGAAAGAACTCAGCTCAGGCTTTCTCCATTATAGGCTAACAAGATCCCAGTGTCACAAGTCGATCGTACAAAAATTTCTCCCCCAATATGAGCTAGACCATAAGCTTGCTTGAGAACCTATTTTATTTTTTCCTATGCAATGCACCATAGTGGTCTATTGAAACAACCTTTTTGAAAGAGCATTCTATTAAGTAAGAAGAATCGGGGAACTGCTTCGAACTACCATATCGTCTGCTTTGTCGCATGTAATGACCCCGTTATTGAGAAAATCAAGGTAGGGTTGTCACCAATCCGACTGAGCTTCTATGATAATGATTTTTACTAGTTAGAAGAAATCTTGGCACTTAACATATTTTCTTTGTATTGATACTGCATCTTGATTCATTATTGGCCAATAATACCCCTCTCTTTGGATTCTTCGGTATAGGGTAAAATTCTTTGATTCACTATGTTCATCGTGGGTCTACTTGAGTCACTATTGTGTTTTTTCTCATCTTGTACATTTGGAAAGCAGACCCTTCTAGAATTTCTATAATATAAGGTTCATTGACGGAGGAAGCATTGTGCTAGCTCGATAATATTATCCTTTGTATTGTGATTGTTGTTGACTATGCATCCATAATAACCTTTGGGTCAATTAAGGCATAAACATCTGCATTTCGATTCGTCGTTCTTAAGTATCTCTATACTCGTACTTTATAAAATTGATCCAATAATCCTTGAATGATGGTTATGTACAATGTCAAGCTAAAGTGTTGCACACCAAACTCTTTGTTATCATCTAAAATTAGTATATGGATTTATCAATTTTAATTAATAAATACCAATGATAAACAATAATAAATAAAGAGATTAATGGTTTAGGTTTAAGAAAGAGGAGAGATAAAAAAAAGAAACAAGGAATTAATGTGGTTCGGCCCAATGTGGTGCCTACATCCATAGGTTCTATGCAAGTGTATGCTATGCAGTTAGACAAAAGTCGTCAGAAAAGTGGAAAGAAGCTTTAAGGGATCTCCCTAGTATATCTCTGTATGGATGCTAAGTGTCTCAAACTCTTGTCCTCCCTTAGGTAGGATTATGTGTTATTTATAAGAGAGAGAGAGTAGGGGAGAGGTTGAATGTCTTTATAAGTCAGGCAGTTATGACTTTCTATATTTCAGGAGATGGATAATGATGATTCAGTTATAATCAACTGAAAGGGTGGGCCAATAGGCAAGATAACCTATGAGTGTATAACTGGAGTTGTCCACATTCCATCATGTGACCCACACGCGCCTTGGTGGGTTTGACCACTAACATCAGTTTATAGTGGTTAGTTATCCAGCCGACTAGGAATATCACAGAGTTAACCAGAGAGATGATTTTCCTACCATATTTAGTGAGTAAGTCGAGCACCTTTTGATGATAGGCATCACAATACTATTAGTCCATTTCATATTTTAGGTTTATGGTATCGTCTAAAATTGGAATATGAATTTATGAGTTTTAGCTGATAAATACCAATAATAAATAATAACAAATAAAGAGATGGGAGACAGAGAAAGCAATAAGGAATTAACATGGTTTGGCCCAATAGGGTGCCTATATCCACATGTGCTATGCATATGTATGTTATTCAATTAGACAAAATTCATCAAAAAAGTGGAAAAAAGCTCTCAAGGATCTCCCTAGTATCTCTCTGTATGGATGTTAAGTGTCCCAATCTCTTCTCCTCCCTCAAGTGGGATTGTGTGTTATTTATAATAGGGAGATAGTAGAGGGATAGGTGGAATGCCTTTATAAGTCAGGCAGTTACACCATTTTAAATTTTAGGAGATGACTAATAATGATTCACTAATAATCCGCTCAAATGGTGGACCACTACGTAAGCTAACCCTTGCTCTTATAAGCAGAGCAGTCCATATTTCATCATGTGACCCATTCGCACCTTGGTGGTTTTGACCAATAACATCAGTTTGTAGTGGTTAATTATCCAGTCGACTAGGAATATCACTGAGCTAACAAGAAGGATCATTTATTGACCACGTTTAGTGAATAAGCCGAGCACTTTCTGATGACAAGTGTCACAATACTATTTCTCCCTTCGATATTCCACATTTATGGTACAATAAAAGTTCCCAATACTTCATTCATGACTGAAAAGAGAAGTAACTTCTCCGGAGTATTCGATCATCAAAGTGGATCTTCATCAACAATTTTTTCATTAGAACCACGCCCTATAAGAGGGTGGCTTATCTGTTGAATGTTTTGAAGAAGGCCTACGAGATAACTTGAGAGTTCACCATTCGTTTTAACAACGAGAAACTATATATGATCAACTATGATGAGAAGAAAACCATCACAACCCTAATAAGTGGTCTACTGTTGGGGAAACTCTATTAGGCGCTATCTAAGGAGCTGCACAAGATGATGACTGAGTTATTATCCAGGGATAGGAAGATTAAGAATGTCAAAGAAGCCATGGCTGCCAAGGACGTTAGAAGCTCTAAAGCTAACGCCGGCAAAATCTCAAAAAAGAATGAGCAAAAACATAAAAAGGTTGAGAAACCAAAGAGATACGATGAGCACACTCCTCTGACCATTAGTGTCCACCACATACTTAAGGATATTCATGGAGGCAAAGACGTAAAATGGTTCAGGAAACTAAAAACACCAGCGAACAGACGGGATAAGAGCAAGTACTTTGAGTTACATAGGGATCATCACCATAACACTGATAATTGCCTGCGCCTAAAGAACGAGATAGAGAATCTAATCATGCGGGGAAAATATTAAAGTTTGTGGACAGAGGAGGCTGAACTAATCACGGCGACGAGCACAAGCCCAAAAGGCAGTTAGAGTCCCCCTACGGGAAGACTGGCGAAAAGAAGAGGGGGAGGGACGATGATTCGAAAGATGATCCAGACCTTTCCAAAAGACCCAAGGAGCCTGTACATGAGGTTAAAATGATTTTCTTTTGTGTAACTTTATTATAGGAGGAGATGTTGGAGGTGGAGATGAACATGAGAAAAGGAAAGCCTAACTCAATGAGGCAAAGGACTATGCTTACATTAGGCAGATCAACCTGACCAACATTATGGATACTATCCCCAGAAAGGTGAATAAAGATTGCTTAGTGGTTGGTTTCTCCAAATACGACTCATATGTTGTACTTTACCCACATGACGAACCTCTGGTCATCACGATGATTGTACATGAGGGTAAGGTGGTAAGATTCATAATTGATAATGAAAGCTCATCTGATGTCTTATTTTACAACTACTTAAAGAGTCTTAGGTTTAGGGACTGCAACCTTGAAGCCTATCACAGACCAATCATTAGTTTCTCAGGAAAAAAGGTATATCCCTTGGGTACAATTAAACTGTGTAAGAGAAAAATTTATAATTGCTCAGTTTATTTTTATTTGTCTTATCCCATTACATCCCACTGCACCTTCATAGCCGTTCTCAAGTCTTTCAAGAGAAGAATCGTTGGTGATATTTACAAGACTAAAGATTGTTCATCACAACTTTACTCAAGAAGTGTTATGATGTGGTTTGGTAAAGTGTAAAATGTTTTTTAAAGAATTGTTGAAAAATTCACTGGCGCATTAAAACAAATCAGCATGTCGTTCGAACGAGATTCAATTGGTTATTAGAACGAGATTACCACGTTCGAATGAGATATGAAGTGTCATATTTTTGGGCAGATCTAGAATGTTGTTCGAAGTTTCATTGGAAGTCGTTTGAACGAGATCATGTAGATCGTTTAAACGAGGAGGAAGTTCGTTCGAATGAGTATGCGTATTTTTATTTTTTAATCAAATATTTTTCAAATCTTTAATCCCTATCTCTTTGCAACAACTTTTCCTACAAATAGAGATATTGGATTAGGCTTTTTCACAAGCCTTTTTATATTTCTTTTGGTGATCAAACTATAAAAAAAATTCTTCTAAACTGTTTGGTTCTTTTAGGATCACTTTTCCAAACCAATATGAGCACAATCTAAAGCTCTAAATCCTTGTATAAAAATTCTCTAATGTTGATTTGTGGATTCGAGCCTTTGTAGCTGAAGAAGAAGGAAACTGTATATTCCAAATGCTGATCAGTGGATACCAAAGGAAGATCTGCTTCATGTAGGTAGTGCTGGACTGCATCGTTTTATGTCAAAGATTCAAAGACTCTTGTGTGTTATACTTACTAGGTCTCTAAGTAGTTTGTACATCATTACGTGTCTGTCTTATCTTTAACAGTGTTGAATTAAAGGTTTTTTTCCATAAGGGGTTTTTCATCTATATGTTCTTTAATTTGTTTTGGTTTGGAATATGGCTTCACATAACTATTGCATGTTCACTTTAATTTAATCAAGATAAAATTTTCTATAAAGTGAATCTTTGTGTATGTGACCTAATATACAAGTGAAATCATATAGCCCCTGCTTTCTCAAATTGGTATCAGAGCTGGTTACACTAATTTATTGTGTGATATTTAATTTTAGGATTATATGGATAATTGTATAATAAGGTTCCTATTTTTTATGGGTCAAATTATGTTTATTGGAAAGCTCGAATGAGGTTGGCTTTGAAAGCGATTGACAAACATGTCTGGCTTGTTTGCGAAAGAGAGTGGACACCACCCACTGTGACTAATGGCGATGTCATAAGTAAACATGTCCCCACTTGGACGGGTGATGAACTTCAATGGAGTGGTTTTAACTTTCGAGGGTTAGGTGCTATTTCTAATGCAGTCACCCCAACAAGTTTCATCGCATTATGATGTGTACCACATCTATGGAAGCGTAGGATATCCTCTAACTCAGTCACGAGGATACCAACGCTGTAAAAGCCTTTAAGCTACAAAATCTCTCCACATATTTTGAGACCACAATTGTGCTAGAATCAGAGACATTTGATGAATTGTATGCATGATTATTTGATATTGTTAATTCTAGTTTTAATCTGTGTGAGAGAATTCCTGAGATGAGAGTTGGGAAAAAGATTTTGAGATCCTTGTCATCCCATTTTCTCTCTAAATTTATGGTGCTTAATTCATTGGAAATTTAGATACGCTTATGTTAAAAGAACTCATAGGAGACCTTCAAACTTACGAAATCGATATATTTCCCAAAACTCAAAAGTTTAAGCAAAAAGGGATTACTTTGAAAGCCCAATCTAAAAAGAAAGAGGATATTTCTTCTGACCCCAAATTCGATTTTGATCTTGATAATATTTCCCTTTTTGCTAAAATGTTCAAAATATTTCTCAAACTAAGAAAAGAAAATTCTTCAAAAGAAAATAAAGGTTTTGAGAAAGATTAAAATTTTAAATCGGGTAAGAAAGGTTTTGAAAAGTGATAGGAGAGTATCCAAAAATAGATAAAGTGAGATGTTACGAGTGTGAACGTAAGGGTCATACATCGCATGAGTGTGCTATAAGGTTAAAGATATAGGGCAAGGGAAAAAATGCTTATAATATCACTCTTAATGATAACGACGTCGAGTCTAGGGATGACAATTTAGCCCGACCCGACCTAATCCAAATGAGGCGGGTTAAAAACCCGTTTAAAATAATAGGGGAGGGTTTGGGTTTTTAAAAAAAATCGTTTATTAAACGGGGCAGGTTCGGGTTTTATCAGAATATGCTCAACCCCCCCTGCCCCCCCCCCCCCCCCCCCCGTTTATTAAATTTACTATTATATCCTTATGATACTATGCTAATAATACTCCCAACACATATATAAATAAACTTAAGAAAGAAAGAACCCAAGCTCACCTCACACTTTCAATCTCAACCAAACCGCCGTCTGCACTCTCTCTCTCTCTCGCGCGCGTCTCATGCTTACAACCTCTCTGCACTCTCTCTCTCTCTCTCTCTCGAGCACATGCATCTCACTCTCAGTTGGTGCCAGGTCGGCCACACAACAACGTCTCACATCACACCATTTAACAAGGTTAGTTCTTTGTTCATTTTTTTAATCGCATCTCGCATCTTGGTTATCCACTTAACAGTTGTTCTGTATAACATCTTGGTTAGCCATTTCAACCTCAAACCATGTTGTTTGTTTGATTTTTATACCCAGCGTCTCACACCATTTAACAGTTATTGTTTTTAGTTATTGTTTTTTTAGTTCTTTTTTTCAACTAATACTATTAACTGGTCGCACCTGTTGTTTATTTTAACAGCGTCTCACACCTGTTTTTTTTTTACCTGATAGTTACCCGCATTCATACATCACTGTTAATTGTTTTTTAACTACACTGTTAATCGTTTGTTTGTTTGAACTAATACGTACCCAGCACTATACATCACTGTTAATTAGTTATGAACTACACTGTTAATTTGATTCAATTGAATTTGTTTTACATATTATTCTGAAATTTGTTTTTTTTGTTTTCTTCGATACTTTAATAAAAATAGTCAAAATTTATATTTATTGCAAAAAATGAGTGAATCAATTCAAGGGGACAATACTATTTTCGGGAGATGAACTGAATCAACACTGGAACGTAGTTCCACCCCATCCACACAGACACATGGTGTTAATCCAGTTGTTCAATCTTCTCCTAAAAATAGAAAATTCACATCTTCTGTTTGGAAGGACTTTGAAAGGATTAAAGATAATTTGGGGACATTTGCAATATGCCATAATTGTCATTTAAAACTTAAAGCCGAAAGTAGAAATGGGACTAACCCTTTGCAAAATCACTTGACTAGGTGTAGGAAACATCAAAATGTTGATATTCATGTTCAATTTCAGATTCATGCTGAACAAAATTCGGTGGAAAAGTGCACTTTGGTAATTTTACATTTTATCAAGATATGTCTAGAAAAGAACTTGCAAGTGCAATTATTTTACATGAATATCCCCTTAGTATTATCGAGCATGTTGGATTTAGGAAGTTTGTTAGTAGCCTCCAACCTCTTTTCAAAATTGTATCTCGAAATACCATTAAAAGAGACACATTAAAAATGTATCAATCGGAGAAAGCAAAATTTTACAGGTTATTTGATAAGCTTTATTTTCGCGTTAGAATCACCACGGATATATGGTCTTCGAGGAAAAAGAGAGGGTACATGGATATAATGGTACATTTTGTTGATGAACGTTGGTGCTTGAGAAATTTGATAATTGGGTATGTTTTCATCTTTTTACTTTGTTTCTTAAATTATTATGTTTCATCACAATTTAATATTTTGATATAAGTATTCATGCGTAGGTTTGTTTGTATACTCGTTTCATGTATGAAAGATGTTCTTTGTGATGTGTTGACGAATTTTTTATTTGATTGGAATTTGGATAGGAAAGTGTCTACTACTACGGTATACAATTGTTCTACTAATGATGCATTGATGGGTAGTCTTGTGGACAAGTTTGTTGTTAATGATTCCATTTTGTTGGGGGGAAATTGCTTCACATCCGTTGTGCCGCACATATATTAATCTTGTGGTGAAGGATGGCTTAGACATAATAGGAGTTATCGTGTGTAAAATTCGAGATAGTGTAGTATTTTGGACGGCCACTCAAAGTAGGGAGGAAAAATTTGAAGAGGTTATCCGGCAATTAAAAATTCCATGTGCTAAAATGTTATGCTTAGATTGTGAAACAAGGCGGAACTCCACTTATTTGATGCTAGAGACAACCATTTGTCATAAGGATGTGTTTCCACATTTGAAACAACATGAGAAACATTATTCATCTTTACTACGGAGCATGAGTGGAGCTTAGTCAAAGAAATATGTGGATGATTGAAACACTAACAATGGTTGGTTGTTCAAAAATCGTTAGTGGGGAGTGGAATGCTGAAATTTTTTCAGAATATGACCAACTTGTTAGTGGTATGTCAAGGCGTATAAATATTAAGTCAGAGTTAGATCACTATTTAGAGGAAAATATCTTTCCACGTACTCCGGATTTTGACATTTTAAATTGGTGGAAAGAAAAGGGTGTTCGGTATCCCACATTGCAACTTATAGCACGAGATGTATTGGCGATTCCAGTATCAACTATGGCTTCCGAATCAGCATTTACCACAAGTGGTCGAATGGTGAGCCCTCATCGTAGTTGACTTAGTGAGGTTGTTTTAAAGGCATTGATGTGCACACAAGATTGGTTATGGAACGATATTCAAGGTATATTTGTTTAAAATAAATTTTTTAATAATATGTAAAAAAAAATCCTTGATTGAATGTTTATTTTTTTGTATTTTTTGTAGATGATGCTTCTACCACGGATTTGAGGCCTACAGTTTGTGATGAGGAGTTTGATCCCATGGAAGTTTAATGAAGAGGTAATACAAGTAAAAAATCTGTTATGATTTTCTTTTTGTTTTAAATTCATACTTTGAATTCTCTTTAATTTATTACTTTTCTTAATATGTTTTAATCTTTTATTTAGGTCTGAGTTGATGGTGATGAAGATGATAGTCAAGATATTTAAGACTTTTGTGTAACATTTTCTATATTCGGTACTTTTGAGACTTGTGTTATTTCAAACTTATTTTGTGGTCGTTGACGTTATTTAGGACTTATTTTGCAATAGTTGAATTTGATGTTATTTAAGACTTATTTTATAATAGTTGAATTTGATATTGTTCGAGAGTTTGTAGTTTGGCATTTTAAATTGTGTTATTGAGATATTTTAATTATTTTGAGAATTTAAAATTTGATGGTCAAGTTTTAGACTTAAAAATCTATGTGGAGGCATTGTTATTTGCTTATAAAGTCACATTTATTTTTATATAATTAAATCTATTTTTTTGTTAAATTAAATTTCGGGTTCGTGGGGCGGGTTTTGACCCGTTTAATTCATGTGGGCGGGGCAGGGACGTGTTTGAGGAGGTTATACTTAAACAAGTTTGTGGTTTAAAATCAATACCCGTCGCGGGCGGGCGGGGCAAATTTTTTTTTTCCGCGGGGTGGGTTTGGGTTTTGATAAACCCGCCCCATCCCTTACCCGTTGCCATCCCTAGTCGAGTTGGTAGATTCTGGGGATGAATCACTGTATAGGCGTAACTTCACCGCATTCATAGTCAGTTATATTAGTACATCGAGTACGTCTCACGACGATGAGGACGTTGTCTAAACATGATGACCTCGACAGTAGGTAGAGTGAGGGAGATAACATTTTGAGTAAGAAAGAAAGTGACCTTCAAC
The DNA here is from genome assembly GCA_949130495.1 of Sambucus nigra. Lineage (NCBI taxonomy): Eukaryota > Viridiplantae > Streptophyta > Magnoliopsida > Dipsacales > Adoxaceae > Sambucus > Sambucus nigra. The sequence continues at coordinate 595,902,635 of OX422208.1, forward strand.
GTGCTTACATCGAGTCCTTTAAAATAAAAATAAAAATAAAAACTTGGCGCTTAGGGTGTTAGCTTTGGAGAAGGAGTTGAGAAAGTCGAGAGAGAGAGAGTCCTTGGTGAGAGTATCTTTGGGGATGAGAGTTGTCGTAGTGGAGAAGGAAATTGGCGACTTGACCATTAAAATGGCTAGCCTTATGAGAGATATTTAAGCTTTATTAGAGACTCATGAGAAACTTGAAACCCATGTATCCTAACTTGATAAAGATCTCAACCACGCACAGGAGGTCAAGGTTACTATAGTGGATACATCGAAGAAGGTAGGAAATGTTACTCGATCCCGCTTTAGGTTTAATGGAATGGCAAGGAATACGTTACGATGATGCATCCACTTCTCATAATGCACGGGAATCGGTTCCTAAGTTTGTGGTGGATCCATATGGGCCTCGACCTAATCCACAAAAGTGAGTTCAACCTAAACGATCTAACCCACGTAGACCAAAAAAATGTTTATGTTCGCACCCATTGCAAAAGGAGAGGTCACCTTAGGGAATTTTTCTACAAGTTAGGAAGAACTCCATGTACACATACTCTCGTGCACTGCTATAGAAACTTTTCTAGTATTAGAGAGCAAGTTGAGTTCCTAGTCGTGACTTAGCAAATCTTAATGGAATAATATCAAAGGATGTTTATGCCTTTTGAGAACGCTTACAATGCTATGACTAGAGCCAACAATGATAAGGGAAAAAAAGTTACCTCCCCTTTGGTACGTAAGCATAACGACAAAGCCCTTATTGTTCATATTGCTCTCAAGGTTCAAGATACTTTCCAATTGTATTTTGATAGTGGGTTCTACAAGCACATGATCAGTGATAAATCTTATTTTAGCAACCTTATGGATCGCAATGAAGAAAAAGTCACCTTTGGAGATTAGAGTAGGTTTAGCATTTTAGGATGTGGTTGTGTTGAGATACCCATATTTCCTAAGCTAAATAATGTGTTGTACGTCGAAGGGTTAAAAGTGAACTTAATTAGCATAGGCCAACTATGCGATGCAAAATTTGTACTAAGCTTTGACAAGTTCGAGTGTAGCACATATGGCTAATCCGAAGAACTATTACTATAAGGAGTGAGGACCGAAGATAATTACTATGGGATTTGTTAATGTAAAAAACTAGACTTGATTTAAATTTCTAATCATGGATAAAATACATAATAGGATGTAAAGAAAGAGATTTTAAAGTGGTTCGGCTATGGGAAAGAGCCTACATCCATTATTATTATTGATATTTGTGGTTACCGAAAATTAGGTACTCTTGTAGATAAGAATGTCCCAGAATATGTTCGATCGTCCCCTTGATGAAAGGGATACAATGTATTTATAGTGACCCGGACGTTAAGGGTTGGAATGTCAAGGGATGGAATGCTTTTATATAATTAAGCATTTATATATTTACATAATAATTGTGACGATTGGTTGTATAAACCACGTGTAGTATGACCCTTAGTATGATTATGCTTCGTTATCCCATTGGTCGGCCTTCCTTGAGTTGGTCGGCATTTCGTGTGTTAGTTGGTTGATTTATTTCTTGTTAACTAGGACTTTGGCCACGTAGGAGGACACGTGTTCAATTCTGATTGGTTCATATAGGTCAATAATTTTTTGCAACAACATAAGCCCCAAATGTTCTATGCTTGGTGGTTGCATAAAAGTATGGAACATTTTATTCAAGAAGTACCTCGAAGTATTTTCACGATGCTTAGTCGGCAACCGACCTCCCATACTTCTAAAATTTAATGGCACTATTTAGAAATGACATTTTTACAAATAATTTGAATTTTAACGAACTGCCAAAGGGTAAATAAGTATTTTTAACCTTCTGATTTGTGAAGCCGTCGAGATGTCAATCGTTGGTACATTTAATCATTTCATTCGCTATTTTTTAGGCAACCTATAAAAGGCGGGAGGCATTTGTAGGTTTTGTTTTACCCCAAATTTTCGAGCAGTAGCAGTCATTTCTAAGCTTTTTGCGCAACTGTTTGCTATCGTTCTTCCTTTCTTTTGATAGTTCTTGCTGAATCCTTAATTTTATGTAAGAACTCTTTCTTTCTCTCTACTTTTCTTCATTTCGCTCTTTCTAAGCCATGGTTTACATAGTTGATGATGAGTCTTTAGAAGAATTTAGGGAAAACCATAAAATTCCATCTTGGGTCGAATTAAAAGTCCCTCATGGACCTTTAGATGTATATTCCTTGGATAAAGGTCAATGGATTCCCATTTTGTTTATAGCAGAGTGGTTTTTCATTTCCACCAAATCCTTTTATTCTTCGTTTTTGCCAATATTTTGATGTTGTCCCAGCACGAGTGGCTCCCAACAGCTGAAGAATTGTCAATGGTATGAATAGATTAAATGAAATATATGGGACCCATATTAGGATTACAAAGATTATGTTATATTACAAGTGAAAGATTGCAGGGGAGAATACATATTATTTGAAAACCAGAGCGGCCAATAAGGATTTAGTGTTAAATTTTGCCTGAGTCCAATAAACATTATTGGAGTCATGCTTTAATAGTTATACACTGGCAACATGCCCCACTTGAGGGTGGAGTGGTCTATCAGGGTCCTAGATGCCCTCAATCAGGGAATGGGATAAGTAGTTATTTCAATTTTTAACTTTCTTTATTTATCTTCCTTCTGGTGCGTACTAACTATTACTGCTTATCACTTTATTGCAGAAGAAAATAAGAGAAATTGTCCTAAGCCTGCTGAAGTAAATTTGGAGGAGCTAAAATTCTTGTGGGATCTTAATCAGAGAACAGGAGAAAATTACCCCCGATCAGCTTCTATATTACTGGAGTATAAGACCTCCATCACCTCCTTCGTAGCTCGACCAACAAGTAGCATTCCATCAATTGTAATTGACTTGGAGAAAGACTTAGTATCCACTTTTTCTGCCAGTGAATCTGTCGGTGTTGTTGCTGAAGTTGGTCTCTTGACTCTGACATTCCACTTGTTGTCAGTATGAGCAAGAGAAAAATCCCCAGCCTTTTGGAAGATAAATCTACAACTGGTGCCAAGAGACCAGTTGATACTGCTGCCCAGAAGAAGAAGATTGATGTTAGTAAGAGCCCCCAACTAACAAGGGTGATGAATCCATTTTGAAGAGATTGATGAGGGGTACTGATGATAAGCAAGGTGAGAAAATTGTTGATGCCGATCAACAAGGTTTGGTCGGCGTGGCTCCACCTGTTACTGGCTCATCCGTAGCCTTTAGTCCTAGTTTGGTTATGAAGTTGATTAAGTTTGGCACACTCCCTGACTACAGGGATGTCACTGCTTCAATGTATCGATATTAATTATCATTAAGGGCTTCTCAAAGCCTGGCCTTGGTAAGTTTTTATTTTTGACGTTGGTCGGATGCTATTCATACCTTTTTAATTTCGTATTAACTTAGCTTTTTCTTACAGTTCTTAGTTGATTATAATTAAATTCTGGAGAAGGACGATCAACTACGTTCTTCCTCGGGAGAAGTATAATAAACCTTTGAAGGTTTGAGGCAGTCGTTTTTAGAATCCCAATAAGATCTGGAAATTGAGAAAAGGAATGGGAGGAAAAACTCAAAACAACTAAAAAAGCTTGACAGAAGGCTGAAGAAACTCGACAAAAGGATGATAATGATTTGGTTATAGTTAATTCAACTATTACTAAAGTGACAAAGGCTATTGAAGGTCAAGTAACCAAGTTGACCACAGACCTTTCTGCTAAGAAGTCGGAAGAAGGTCGGGGAAGATTACTTCAATATGGGTTGGGATGAAGCTATTTCTGCTACTTTTTCTCGAATTGGGTATGCCAAGAATTTATTTTCCAAGGAAGGTTGGTCGATGGCATTGAAGGAGGTTGGTACTGCTGAAGACTCTCAACTCTTCCTCAAGCATGATCTAGGTCCCCCACCTAACCTTGATGATGAAATTGAAGATGAAGCTGGTTTAGGGGAATCATCCTTGGTTGTTTACTCTATTGCCCCTCTCGCTGACCAAGGAGCTTCTCCAACTATCCCTCCTATCGAGTAAGAGATCCCTGATGTGGAGAAGGATAAAAAAAAATATGTAGACTTGCTTGGCCTTTTGTATTTTGCACTTTTTTGGATCTTTGTTTTGTTTTCTCCTGATGAACTTGTATTGATCCTTTATTAATAAAAGGAATTTTTTTCTAATTGCCCTATTATCTTTCCATTTTCTTTTATTGTTGATCAATTGTTTCTTTATCCTTCCAGTTTTTGGCCAAGATGGAACAAATTTCTTCCATAGATTCCGACTTACTCAAGCGCTGTAACAATCTGTTTATTATTGGACATTTGGACTTGACTGATGAAAAATTAATATAATTACTCGGCATAAACTTTTCTGATCAGGCAAAGGATGCCTACGCTTATCTCAAATTTCTTCTTGATCGGGTTGTGGCCAATAATGTTACATACTTTGAGATGATTTAGGAAAAATGAGCTCTTGTTGAATTGTGAACTAGATGAATCGAGAGAGATCACCAAGCTTTTGAAGGATGAGAATAATAAACTTTGAAAGTGGTGATGCCATTGAAGGTGACTCTTTTTTAGAGAATAAAAATGCTAAGCTTGTGGAGGAACTTGAGACTCTAAAGAAATCCAACCCTGGACAATCCTCCAAATGACTAAGAATGAGCCGACCAACTATTAAGGATGCCGGGACTAAAAATACCTTATCCGACCAAGATGCTCAGTTAAAAGCTAAGATTCAGGTTATTATTAAGTTGTCTTCATAACTGAAAGCTAAAGACAAAGCTCTTACTGACCAATCTTCTCAATTAAAGGCGAAAGATGATGTAATAAAGAGACTTTAGCATCACGTTGAGAGATTGACTTTCCAGTTTCTCAAGCAACCTTAAGAAGTATGGATGGAAGGATACAATGAGGCTCTTGGACATGTTAATGATCATTGTGCCCAAAGTCGTGATGAAGGGTATAGGTGGGGATGAACCAATTGTTTAACTTTGTTAAACCATGATCGGGATAACAAACTGTGGTATTGGAATGAGCCTGGCCTACTTGATTATGGCAATCCTTCCTTCAAGCTAGATAAATCATGGATCCCTCTTAATGCCATTTATCAGTGTTTAATCACTAAATACTTTGGGGATTTTGATCTCCATGAAGTTCATGAAATAGTTCATCCTTCCCATATGATTAACGCCCTGAGCAGCAGTAGCCGAAGAATTTTGGAAGACTTCAACTTTATTAATTCTCCCTCTACATTAGATGATCCTCCTGCTGGGATGGAGCGAGTGCAGCCGACTTTCAAAGTTGAAGGGAAGCGTCCAGTTGAATGATTATTTTGTATTTTGTAATGCTTTTTAATGTAATATAGTTTATATGAATGAAATGTATTTATTTTTGTCAACTTATGATTATTTTAATCATCCAATTAACTTGTGATTGTAATGTCATTGGTTCTACTAATACACTTAGATATATCAATCTAAATTTGTATTAGTTACCAGTTGTTATGCCATCGATTCTACTAATGCACTTAGATATCTTGATCCAAATTTAGCATTAGTTATTAGTGGTGACCAAGTGCATGAGCAATGTACATTTATATTCCAGTATATAAGAATTTTTACATGTCTTCCTACGCTTAACTTAGTTGGGTAAAACTTATTTCTAACTTTTTTAGTTTTATACAAAGTTATACACTTCTTGCTCTTGACTTGTTTATACAAAATCATGCACGATGTAATCAACCTCTTGTTCGTGATTTTATTTTTACAAAGCCATATATGAAATAAATTTCTTTCCAACCAAGTGTTGGGGATTTATAATCCTATTTGGACTTGGTTGGTCAATATTTTTCTTATTGTCGACTATGTGCTGAGGATTTATAATCCTATTTTGACTTGGTCGGATTTGGAGATTAAAAGTTGTCTTTGTTTTGAGGGGGATGTTATATCATCACCATACTCCAAAACAAAATCAAAAAATGAAGAGATTGAAATATACTTTTTATTGATATTGAACTAAAAGAAAGGGAGATACAATAATGGTCATCTTTTGATTTATTGTTAATACTTTCGAAGATGTTTAGTATTCCAAGGATTTTTGAATTCTTCACCCTCCAAAGTTTCTATCCGATATGTCCCTGGTCGGATGACGGCTAAAATGCGATTTGATCCATGTCAGTTGGTCTCAAGCTTGTTATTCTTCTGGATAACTTTCTTAAGAACATAATCTCCCTCTTTTAAGTTAGTCGGCTTGATAGGCAGCATTTCTCAAAGCTGCATCAACATATCGAGATCTAATCGCATCATCAAGTCACTAACTGGGGAATTAAATTGTAATACTCTGTGAGTAGGTACGTCAATCTTCGTTGGTACCATTGTTTCAGTCTCAAATGCAATCATATACGATGTTTCTCCAGTTACCGTTCTCGGCGTTGTTCTGTAGGCCCAAAGAACATAGTGTAGTTCGTTAATCCAGTTGCCCTTGGCATCATCAAATCTATTTTTCAACCCATTCAGTAAAGTTTTGTTTGTCACCTTTGTTTGACCATTACTTTGGGGATGGTCTGGCACAAAGTGCGGCTTCTAGATTTTGGATTGGGCACAATATGCTTCAAACTCCTCGTTATTGAACTGGGTACCGTGATTTGTAATGAAAGCATATGGTAAACCATATCTACAGATAATATTCTTCCAGATAAATTGATATAGGTTCTTATAAGACATATGGCTCAGCCTCCACCCATTTGGTGAAATAATTCACAACAACAACTAAATATTTGAATCTGTCTTTGGTGGTCGGTAGTGGACCAACCAAATCAATTCCCCAAATAGCAAACGACCAAGGTAAAATTATTGTTGTTAAAGAAACATTTGGTATTCTATGAATGTTGTATAATCTACCTTCATGGTCGCCCAATAATATCCCTGAGTGTTGATGCGTTGGAGCAATGATCTTCCATCTGAATGAGGTCCACATGATCCTTTATGCACTTCTTTGATCAAATCTTCCACCTCCATTAGATGAACACAACGCTGCATGAATATCATCAATCCCCTTCTGTATATAACTCCTTTGTCCAACACATACCTCGCTACTTTATATCGAAGGTTCTTGGCCTCTTTAGGATTAGGTAGTAAGGTTTCGTCTTAAATGTAAGCTTTAACGGGGTCCATCTATGAAGGTCCCAAATCTACAATAATGAAATTAACCATCAGGTCTTCATTAATACTTCGATTGGCCAGGAGCTCAATTGGGATTGTTCTTAGAAGCTCAATTCTTATTGTTTATGCTAACCAAGCAAGTGAATCATCTTGGGCATTCTCTATTCTTGGAATCCTATTCATATGGATAGCTGAAAATTTAACTATGACTTTATGACCTTGGCAAGATACCTGGTCATCAATTCTCCTTTGGCCCCATATAAATTCAGCACTTGGTTAACAACAAACTGTAAATCATTATGCGTCATTACTTGCTCGGTGCCTAATGAATGAGCTAAGTTTAGCCCAACTATTAAGGCTTCATATTCTGCCTCGTTATTTAATGTTTTGAACTGAAACTTGAGAGCATACTCAATATTAATATTATCAGGAGTATTAAGTATTATACGTGCCCCACTGCCGGTAGCACATAAAGATCCATCCACGTACAAATTCCATATTGGAACGTTGTCATTGAAGTTTTCTGCTATCAGTTATCCATGCTGGCATATCTTTTTACTCTCCTATGCATATTTCTGGGTCATTTCCTGAATTTTAGACGATTCAGGTTTGTCGGCGGCTACTTTGTCTTACTTATAAGTCGAGCTCTCTTCTTTCGATGTATGTTCGACAGGCAAGCTCTATTGGTCAGGAACCTTTGGATAAAAAAAATTTAGCAATGAAATCTTCCACAGCTTGGCCTTTTAATGAAGATTTTGGTTCATAAACTATGTCATACACTCCCAATTATACTTCCTAGTGAATCAATCTTCCTAACTTCTCAGGTTTGTAGAGAGCTTTTCGAAGAGGCAGATCAGTATACAAAACTATGGTGTATTCTTAGAAATAAGGTTCCATTCGTCTTAAAGCCTCAATAAGTGTTCCGGCTAATTTTTCCAAATATGGGTACCTAATTTCAGCTCCTCTAAAAGCTTTACTGATATAGTAGACTGGTTTTTGGATTCCATTGGCCTATCTGACCAATGTCGAGCTCACTGTTGACTTAGAAATAGCTAAATACAAATACAATTTCTCTCCCAATACTGGCCGAGATAGCAATGGTGGTGACCCAAGATACCTCTTTAACTCCTGGAATGCCTCCTCATATTCTGCATTCCAGTTAAAAGTTTTTCTCAACACTTTGAAATATGGCAAGCACCTGTCTGTTATTCTGGATAAAAATGTGTTTAAGGCTTCCACTCTTCTAGTGAGCCTTTGAACGTCTTTGTTACAGGTCAGTGATTGCATTTTAATCAAATTTTTTACCTTTGATGGATTGGCTTCAATTCCCCTTTGATTAACTATGAAGTCAAGGAACATCCCTTCTTGTACTCCAAACACACACTTGGTCGAATTCAACTTCATCTGATTCTTTTCCAGCTGATTAAAAGTCTGGTTGAGGTCGACAATGTGATCTTCAGATTTTTTTCTCTTCGTCAATATATCATCCACATAAACCTCCATATTTTTGCATATTTGTTCTTCGAAGACCTTGTCACCAACCTTTGATACAATGCACCTGCATTTTTAAGACAAAAAGGCATTATATTATAGCAATAAGTTCCTTGGGGGGTGGTGAAGGTTGTACTTTCCTTGTCTTTAGGTTTTATTTTTATCTGGTTCTAACCAGAATAGGCATCTATAAAGCTTAAAAGCTCATGTCCTGATGTAGCATCCACCAATTGATCAATTCAGGGCAAGGGAAAATGGTCTTTTGGGCACGCCTTTTTCAAATCAGTGAAATCTACGCACATCCTCCATTTATCATTCTTATTTTTTTACCATTACAACATTATCCAACCAATCTGGATATTTCACATCTTCAATAAATCAGGCTTTTTGAAGTTTATCTACTTCCTCATGGATAGCTTGATTCTTTTCAGGACTGAAAACTCAACGTCTCTCTTTGATCGACTTGACATTCTTGCTGATATTGAGGTCATGATAGAGGAAATTGGGATCAATCCCGGGCATATCCTCATGACTCTAAGAAAATACATGTCTCCATTGCCTTAGAAACATAATCAACTCATGTTTAAGGATAGGATAAAGTGTTGAACCGATCTGCGTAATCCTTTCTGGTTTATCGTTACCCAGAATGATGCTTTCGGTAGATTTGATAATTTGTTCTCTAACCAACTCTATTTCGTCTCATGGGTTTAAGGTTTTAACCTCAGATTGACCATTAGGCTCAATAGTATCCACCTAGTAAGTTGTAGTCTTCCTCTTCAACTTAATTAGATCTTCTTGATCAGCTGATGAGTAGTAACACTCTTTAGCCACCTTTTGGTCGCCTTTCACAACACCTACCCCAAAGTGCGTTGGAAATTTCAAGCATTGATGGACCATTAATGGAACGACTTCAAACTTCTTTAATCCTATTCATATTATCGACGGATTTCACTTTCTTACCCATAACGACGAAACGTATTTTCTCTGTGCGATTTACTGGACAAGTGCCGATCAACATTTCTAGCTTGATTATTCCCAAAGGGTAAACTTTTTCACTAGAACAGCCTATTAACGGCCTATAATAAGGTTCTAACTGGCTGAGCTTTAAGTCAAAACTCTGAAAGTAAGGATAAAATATAATATCGATTGAACTCCTATTGTCAATCAAAACTCTGGCGATGATAATATCCTGGATTCTGAATTTGACAACCAATGGGTCAACGTGGGGATAAAGGACCCCGGAGAGATCATTTTTTAAAAACTCCATCACCAATGTTTTTGTTGACTTTCCTTGGCCGATCATATTCATTTAGATTAATCTTCTGGATGTAGGAGCAAGACTGGGCTTTATTCAAGTAACCTTTCCTTTCAGCAGTGTGATCACCTGCTCTTGCACCGCCACCTGTAATCATATGACACTCAAAATAACCAAAATTGATCATAGCTACCTCACATTGTGGTTGTTTGGTTTTCTTGGGCTTCTTCGGCAAGTCTTGATCCGCGTCATAATCGTCTTTGCAATTTATCTTTCTATCCTCTTTAGGTTTGCATAGAGAATTTGACCTTCTTCTAGGTTCTCTGCTATCCCGTCAATCAATAAATTTATTGAGTTTTCCTCGACGGATGAGGTATTCAATCTCATTTTTCAAAGCAATGCACTTATTAGTTGTATGGCCAATATCCTTATGGAATTCACAATATTTTAATTTATCCCTCTTATTAGGAGATGCCCTTAATTTCTCAGGCCACCACAAATCCTCATTGTGCTTGATATTTTCCAGGATAAAGTGAATACTAACACTCACTAGAGTGTAGTTTCCATACTTTTTAAGCTTGTCTTCTTTCTTCGGCCTCTGCTCCTTCTGCCCCTTTGGCTATTTCATGTTAGGCTTCATAGCTGGATTCTGTTTTGTGGCCATAGCTTCCTTGGCATTCATTTTCTTTTGCTGCTATTGCATGAGTTCAGCTATATTTTTGCGAGGATCTTTAGCCAGAGTATAATATAGTTTCTCGAGAATCAATCCACTCATAAGAGCGATGATGGTTGTTTTTTCTTCATAATAAATCACTTCTAACTTTTCATTCTTAAAACGTGTGATGTATTCCTTGGTAGTTTCCCTCACTTGTTGCCTTACACTTGGAAGATGGGCTACTATTTTCACTTGCTTAGCTCCAAAACAAAAGTTGTTAATGAATAGCTCGACAAGCTGATTGAAGGTGGAAATTTGTCCTTGAGGTAGGTTATTATACCATATTTGGGTTGACCTATAATGGTACTTGAAAAAGCTCTACACCTCATTTCATTAGGGACTGAATAAATATCAGTTGCGACTTGATATTACTCAATATGGAGAATTTTATCAGTCTTACCGTCATATTTGGGAGTGACAACAGGAGCTTTAAATTTTGATGGAGTAGGAAAATCCACAATTGCCTAAACAAATGGGGATCCTTTAATAAAACTTATTTGCAAAGGGTTCTTAACTTTCGCTATTTCACCCAATTGATCCTCTAACCTTTGGATTGATCCTTTCAAAAAAGGATTTCCTGCCTCAGATTTTGGTGAAGCAGCTCAACTATGCCGACCATGTGTCTGCGCTGCACTCTCCTCCTAAGAGGTCTGCTCAACGCGTACAGATTGTCGGACGCTTGATCTTGATCTGACTAAGGTCTCATATTGGTCAACTGAGTGTTGAGTGTTCCTAAATATTTCCCTGGGAGGATTTCTATTTGCTTGGGGTCCTAGAAGATCAAAGGGCAAAGCTCTGCTTAATCGACACTTGGTCTTTCAGCAGAAAAAGAATGGATATCATAGAGTTCCGTGGACCTGAGTAATGAACTTGCTCCTGGACGATAAGAGGTATCTCGTGAAGATCTGGAATAACTATGTCTGGTGGATCTTGGAAGTAGAGGCGACATTTCTCTTCTAGACGAGGGTTGACAGGAGAAGGATTGAGACCTAACTTGCAATGACTGATCCAATTGCCTCACTGTGTCTTGCATGGCTTCTTGTCCTCTATCTATACTTTCCAGGATTCCAGTTAGGTTTATCGCTATAGGTGGAGCAGACAGAATAGGTAAATTGCCTTTATTTCTGAGACTGGACTCATGGTCAGTCACTGTGCTTCGAACAAGAGTATGTAAGAGTAAGAACGGTAATTAGAAACAAGTTCCCATAAATAATGTCAATATGTTGATATAAAAAACTAGACTAGATATAATTTTCTAATCACAGATAAAATACGTAATAGCAAATAAAGAAAGATGTTTTTAAAGTGATTCAGATATGGGAAAGAGGCTATGTCCACGGTTATTTTTATTAATGTATGTGGTTACAGAAAACTAGGTACTCTTGTAGATCATAATATCCTAAAATCCATTCGACCGTCCCCTGGATGAAAGGGATACACTGTATTTATAGTGACCCAGAAGTCAAGGGCTGGAATGTCAAGGGATGGAAGGCTATTATATAATTAAGCATTACATCTTTATATAATGATTGGTTGTATAAACCACGTGTAGTATGACCATTGGTATGATGATGCTTCGTTATCTCGTTGGGCAACCTTCCTTGAGTTGGTCGGTATTTTGTGTGTTGGTCGGCTGATTTACTTCTTGCTAACTAGGACTTTGGCTACGTAGAAGGACACGTGTTCACTACTGACTGGTCCACGTAGGTGGATAATTTTTGGCATTAACGGGATCATTCTCAAGTCCTCCTTTATGTTTGATTCGGCATAAATTCTTCATATCTATCCCCGTAGTTTAGGTACTTTTACCACTCTGTGCGATGTAAATTATATGATTTTATCTCATATCATTGCTACTAACCCTTTTATGCTAGTACATCGTGTTTCGTGTATTTCTCTTACATTTTATAGGTAGTTCATGCGCTTGAAAGCAAAAGAGAAATCGAAATAAGGACAAGAAAATAAGAAGGAAAGTCAAGGGAAATTTCATAATCATACAACTGGAATTCGAATGCGGAACCTCAAGAGAAGTAAAAAATATTGAGCTCACAGGCACATCGGAATAAACGACATCCAAATCTGAGTTATGGATGGAAAGTTACAAGCATATTAAGATAAGAAGAATCAAAAGACGAAAGTGAAGAACTCTGCAAAAGCGAACCGGTTCGGTTCCAAAGGGAACCGATTTGATCAAAATGACTTAGATAATACTGGAAATATGAACCGATTCAGTTTTGAAGGGAACCGGTTCGAAAATCTATGCGCGAATTTTGATATTTATCCATTTAATTTTAGAGTTGTACATAGGTCAAACTCTTGTCGTAAAAACATATTAGCTTTATTCCCACATTATTCTAGGGTTAATTAAAAGGCTGGAAACACAATTTTGAGAGGAAGGAAGAGGCAACAACCCTTGGTAATTTACTTTTTCATTAAGTTTCCGTTTTTGTGGTTTGTTTTCAAGCATTTAATCAATAAAGTTTGCCTTCTCTACATATTCTTGATTTTTATTATTCTTTTGCATGTTCTAGCTAGTTTTCTGGCTTGACAAGAAACTCTTGCATGCTTTGATACAATTTAGTAATGATTATGATTCCATGTAATGTTAAAACCTTATTTATTCTTCATATCATCATGTCCAGCTAGATTTTTAGTGGGTTGGGATACATGAACCCAACTTAGGGATTATGTAGGGAAGATAAAATTATAACTAAATGAAATAATTAATTAGAGACTAGATACCTTTTTGATATAAACGTCGTAGACCTTTTAACTTTGTTTGCCCTAGGTAGTCGGAGTATTTAAGAGTGCGATATATATGTTGGCAGTTTCATCTTAGGATTTGAAATTATTTTTTATTATGTATTATGAGAAGTAAAATCCCCACATATATAATGCTTAGATGAATGCAAAGTTTCCTCTAAATTAAATATTACATTTAGGGAAAGTTTTATACTCTACATAATTACCGAAAGTTCAGGGAAGTGTATTCCAATCCCATCTTTCATATATAGTTTAATTCACAAAGTTTTTGTTCTTGCACGCGTAGCTAGTTCATACTCATTAATTACATTGCCTTAGTTCAATAGCAAATTCTTTTTAAACAATCATCATATTTTCTTTTCTTTTCTACGAGTCGATTGTTAGAATTAGTCGTCTTCCTTAGTATTCGTCGTGAGAGATCATCTTAGTGCCTGAGTTTGATACCCGGTTTATGGATTATTACTTGAGCGATCAGTTTACACTTGAGCCGTATTTACACGCATTAGAGACATATTTTGAGTCGCATTAAGTTTTTGGCGCCGTTGTCGAGTACTAAGTAGATATACTAGGATAGGTCGAATTAATCCAATAATTTGACCCTAATTCTTAAAAAGCAAAAAAAATAGAAAATATTATTAAATAAAAATTAGATAAATCATCTAAAAATCCAAAAATATCCTTTCCATCCTTAAATGCAAACACTCTTACTAATCCCATTTTTTTCTAGAGTACACAAGAATCCTATAATCGAGCTTACAACTGATAGCCCATGCACGCTAAATGCACCTGCTTTTTGGGTTCCACCTCCTACACCGCCTAACTCTATCACTAGTCACACAGCGAGTCACACGTCTAGAGCCTCCGGTAAGGAAGTCGAGTCCTTAAGTGAGAACGTTTTGTTGGATCAAGGTAGTTATGGTAATGAGGGTAAGTTACCGTACTTCCCTATAAGAGACCTATTATATCCCAAGCAAACTAATACTTCGGGATGCATTATAATCCCGTAGAATATAGTGCATCTTCATTTTAAAAATGGGATGATCCGAATTCTCCCAACATTCCACGGTATGGAGTCGAAAAATCCCTATCTCCAGATTAGAGAGTTCGAGGAAGCATACGAGACTTCCAATGACCTAGCATGAACTCAAGATGTAGTGCATCCCAAGCTTTTCCCCTTCTTCTCGAAGGATAAATCTAAGGCATGGCCGTGGTCATTAGCACCGAACTTGATAGCCACTTGGAGGGATATACAGGCCTAGTTTATCCAAAAGTTCTTTATTGCACATAGGACCAATTTAATTAGGGCTCAAATTCAGACCTTTAGACAAAATTGAAATGAGCCTTTTGATCGATGTTGGGAGAGATTCAATGAGTTGATCAACATGTTCCCTCACCACGATTTTAAGAAGTGGAGACCCATCTACTACTTCCACCATGGGCTAAGCTTAAGTTTTAAGTCACTCGTTGATAGTATGTGCCCAGGAGAGTTCTTAGGGTAAGACGCGGATGATGTGGAGGCCCGCTTTAAGTACGTCGTTGAGACTACTCAAGCGTGGGACATATCAGATCCAAGTACCCAACCCAAGCCTAGACAAACGTCCACATCCTTCCACATTCGGACTTTATCATTTGGATAAGGAGGCCAATTAAAAATCCAAATTAATTAACTAGAAAAGAGGCTAGAGGACATGGTCAAGGTAATCAACTAGTAAAGAGGCTAGAGGACGTGGTCAAGGCTAGGGGAGAGACATATTCAGCTCCATTTGAGCATTGAGAGATGAGGTGTGAGCTATTTGTGAGGCAAGACATTCAAAGAAGGAATGCCCGACGATACCTGCATACAAAGTAAATTTCAAAGAGCAAGTGAAAAAGAGATGAGCTTTTAAGGGAAACTTTAATGCCCCACACGGGAGTTCCTATAACCCTTTATGGCGAATCCATATGGGTGTTAGTTATGGGAACCCAAACACAATGATGAATTCTAATCCATATGTTACCCAACACCCGCCACCAATACATGTGCAGGCACCCCCTCCTATGCCTTATATTACCCCACAACGATGAAGTCTCGAGGACACTTTAAACTAATTCATGCAAACTCAGTCAATGATAAACGCTCAAAATGCCCAAAATTTTGCTGACTTAAAGGCGTCCTTGTCTAAGTTGTAATCCTCCCTAAGTGTCTAAGAGAAGGACAGTTTCTCGCCTAATGCCAAAGACCTTCCCAAGGTCAAAATTGTGTTAGCTCTAGTACAGAAGAGAACAAGGAGCAATATTAAATAGATACCACTCTACATAATGGGAGGGTTGTTGACTCGTCACCTCCACCACAAGACAAACAAAATAACAAGGAGGTTTCGTTCGGCACGAAAGAAGCCGAAGATGCCCCCTTGGAGGAGAGTGATAAAGAGGACATAATTAGGCCCAAGGTGGGAGTGAAACTCCCTAATTTTGCTCCTTACCCTCAACAGTTGGTCCCTCCCCTAAAGGGGCCACCCGTGGTGATATCTTAGAAGTGCTTAAGTAAGTAAAGCTTAATTACCTTTTTCTCGAGGCAATAAATCAAATTCCCGCCTATGAAAATTTCTTTAAGGACTTACTGACTGTGAAACGTAGACTAAAGGTAAAGAAGAAGGTATTCCTAGAATAAAACATGAGTTCGTGCTTTTGAGCGACCTCCCGCCAAAGTATAAAAATTTGGGTGCACCCACCATTTCGTGCACCATTGGCAAGAGAAAAAGTAAGAGAACGCTATTAGATTTAGGGGTGAGTGTTAATATTCTCCCTCAATCCCTCTATAAACAACTTGATTTGGGTGACCTTGAGCCCACAAAAATTACTCTCCAAATCGCGGATTGTTCCGTGAAGATACTTAGAGGGATTATTGAGTATGTGATCATCCAAGACGACACTTTCTACTTCTAGGTAGATTTTATGATTTGGAACACGGAGCCCTCCTCTCCCTTGAACCATCATGTTCTCGTGATCCTTGGACCCCCATTCTTAGCTACGAATAATGCATTGATTAACACGCAAAATGGGCAAATGTAACTCACATTCGGGAATATGACACTCGAGACTAATATCTTCAACATCACCAAGCAAATGGGTGATGAGGATGAGTTCTGCGAGACGAATCTTATCGAGGAGGTAGTACACAAAAACTTTAAGGGCAATCACACTAGGTATCCGTTAGAGGCGTGTGTTGTTACGGTTAGAGAGAGCGATAGTGCTTACATCGAGTTCGAGGGAGAGATGAAGGAAGTAAGAGAGTTTTTAGATGAGAGGGGGAGCGATGAGGACGTCAAAGATATTAGTTGGGTCTCTCGATTCGAGGAACTACCACCTAGGTAGTCGCGCATGGTTCCCTCTGATAAGAAATTTCCCACCCTCGAATTAAAAAATCTTCCTTCTAACATCAAATATGCTTACGTGAAAGAGGATAAGACACTTTTTATTATTGTCTCCTCGAGCCAAAGTAAAGTGCTAGAGGGAAAAATTATGAACATTTCGAGGAAGTGCCAAAGTGCTTTTGGTTGGAGCATTGTGGATTTGAAGGGCATAAGTCCCCTAATTCGTACCCACCTCGAGAAGGGCATAAAACCCTCGAGAGAGACGCAGAGGCGTTTGAATACCACGATAAAAGATGTCGTGAGAGAGGAAATTATAAAATTATTAGATGCTGACATAATCTATCCTATCTCGGATAGAAAATGGGTTATTCCTACATAAGTTGTCCTGAATAAGTCAGGAATGACTGTGGTCGAAAACACTAAGGGTGAACTTATCCCAAAATATGCCACCACTGGGTGGCGTGTTTTCATTGACTACTAGAAGCTCAATGCCGGCACTAGGAAAGATAATTTCCCCTTACCGTTTATTGACCAAATGCTAGAGAGGTTAGAGAGCCACCCATGTTATTGATTTTTCGATGGTTATTACAGTTATAACCACATCGAGGTGGACGTGTTAGATCAATAAAAGATGACGTTCACGTGTCCTTTTGGCATATTTGCCTACAAACGTATGCCATTTAGATTATGTAATTCACCCATGACCTTTCAATGGTTCATGCTTAGTCTTTTTTGAGATATGGTTGAAAGAGGACTAGAGGTGTTTATAGACGATTTCAGTGTTTTCGGTCCCTCCTTTGACCATTGCTTCGCTAATCTTGAAAAGGTGTTACCCCGATGTGTGGAAAAGAACTTGGTACTGAATTGAGAGAAGTGCCATTTCATGGTTACCGAAGGTGTAGTTATTGTTAGATAGTTTCATCAAAAGTGTTAACGAAAATGTATTTTATCCCTAATTAATTAAATTAGTTTAATTAATGTACATTTTAGTTTAACTTAATATATTGATTTTGATGATTCCAAACATATTTTTATTAGGTTACTCTATAGATATTTATTATTGTATTATCTTGCCTCGACTTTACACAACGACATATCCGAGTAAAGGTATTCACGTGTGGTGCACATTTGCACTTGACACATTAGGCACACATGCATATTTCTTGATCTATAATTTTTAATTGTGTAACTAATTAATTATGAGCCGAAACATTATTTATAAAAGTTACAGATTATTTTTCATATAAGTATACACATGCGTGTGTATGGCATGATTATTATATATGTTATATTACATGTTTGCTTGAATGAATATTATATATAATTGTTGTGTGTTATATTATATATATGCATAAACTCTTATACTATATATACGTTGGCTATATATATGTTGGCATGAGTGCATATATTATATTATATATATTTATATCCTAGCTTGTGCCTTACTAGATCATTTGCTAAAGCCTTGTTTCCTTTGGTTTCTCAAAGATGGCCCCATATGTCCCTATGACATGACTTTAGCTTCTAAAGCTTTTGCATAAGATATCTCATCATACTCCTTATTTGTGCCATTTTTTTTATTTGTAAACTGTCATGAAAAGTTTTGACATTTCTTTTAAAGATTAATATATTTTTTTGTTGTTTTTGATGTTTACATATGAATATCTGTTGGAATTTTTTTTTTCCGAAATTTTTTTATAAAAAAATCTGTTGGAATTTTTCTGTCCGAAATCTTTTTTGTAAAATATCTGTTGAATTTTTTTGTTGTCCGAAATTTTCCTTCTGTCCGGATTTTTTTTATATAAAATATCTGTTCGAAATTTTCCTTACTGTCCGAATTTTTTTTAATATCTGTTCGCAAATATTTTTTAAATATCAGTCAGAAATTTTTTATGAGATCAGGAATTATTTTTTATATATACATATCAGTTCCGAAAATTTATATATATATACATACCTGTTCGGAAAATGTTTTATATATATATATATCAGTTCAGAAATGTATGTATATATATATATATTTATATGTATGCAAACAGACTTGCGCCTACTTATTCTCTATACCTGTTGGATAGCTTAGGAGCAAGACTTGTTGTCAGGCGTGTACCTGCTATGATTGAAAGAAGTCATATTTTTCTTTGGGAACTTGCCCCAAAGGCTTTAGCTTGAATGCCTTGTCCGAATTAGACCTGCTTGTTACTTATAGATGTGACCTTACCTTCTAGTGTAGGGCTTAGGAGTGAGACTAGCAGATTTTGTTCTTCAAAAATCGTACCTGCTTAACCTTAGATATATTTGACCGTGTATATCTCTTTATACATTTTGACTGTTGCCGACAGCTTCTTTATTTTACATCATTTATATATCTGATTGAAACAACAGTACCCTTATTTATATATCTCTTGTACAATTTTTTTTGTACAGAAAAATAAAATTATCTAGTGACTGGTGACTCCTTTTGAAAAGAGAACATTTTTTTATCTGTGTACTAACACTCATGCAGATACGATTACTCTCAAAGATATTGAGCATTTAATGCTCTCCAATTTGATGATGAGTATTCTCCTACTTTCTTACAAATCTTCTCCAACGGTTATTTTTTTTAAGCTACAAAAGAAGAGACCATATTCAGTTGGAAAGTAGCACACACGAAAATATCTGAAAGAGAGCATCCAGAAAATTTCATTCTGCTCCATATACACACAGAAAAGAGAGCAAATAGAAATTTATTCAGTTCTACATATTTGGGACAGCAACAATCAATATACTCAGTTATTTGTTGAAGAAGAAATTTGAAGAGCATAAGAATCATTATTCTGCTACAAAAATTTCAAGAAGAAGACTAGTGCCAAAAATCAGATTTATTGTAAAGTCTCACTCAAGAAGAAACTCGGATCAATTTGTATTTTAGAGAGTTTCGACATCCAAACTTTGTACTCAACATTCGGATTTGTTTGAAGCTGGAATTTTAGCTTCGGTTGTACTTGGAGCCGGTATTTGCTTCAAGTGTCTGTAAATGGTGGTTTGATCCTACCGTACAAGTGGATCAGGACTAGTGAAGCGCGGGAGACGGAAGCTTGCTCTTGGCGCGTGGACGTAGGCCGGGTTTTGGCCGAACCACGTTAAAATACGGTGTCATTTATTTTCAGCACTTATATTTATTTATTTGCTTGTGTGTGATTGGTTATCTTTATTTTAAGCACTTACACTTGCAATTGAATTATTTCTGAAAATTTGATAATTTTATTTTTAGACAGAAATAATTATTTTCGTAATATTTAATTAATTCCAGAATATTAATTTTTATTAAATACGAAAATTGTTTATAAAATTATTAGCTCTTATTATAACAACTTGTTTAATTTGTTGAGAGTATTTATTTGTTATTCTTGATTTTAATCATTTAAGATTTATTTAATCAGAAATTTGTATTAGGTGTTTTAAATTAAATATTTTCTGAAATTTTAATTTAACCCGAAAAGTTTGTAAAATCTCAATTCACCCCCCCTCTTGAGTATTTTTCTGGGCAACAATTGGTATCAGAGCTAGTGCTCTTCTTATTTATTTTGATTTAACAATCATAGAATTAAAGATCATGGCAAACTTTTCTGTATTTATTTTGAATATTGCACTTTACATTTTTATTATTTGTATGCTAAAATGTTTGTTCTCTTGTAGCTACTCCTTGTTTCATTATATGAAAAGAAAATGGATGAGCAGTGAACCATATGTTTCCAACTTCATTTTGAAAGAAAACTTCCTTGAAAGTTCTGATTTTGATGCACTTGGTAAAAATATGTGCACCCCTTGCCTATATGCCAATATTAATGAATCAAGCATTGAAGAATCTATTACTCCCTGTCTCATGGCAATTGGTAATGAAGAGGTACAATCTAACCCTTGCATTAGTAATGATGAGTCATATTCTACTTATAGTGCAAATCATGATATTGGAGATGATACTGTTGATGATTATGATGAATTACAAGATGCATTTAATGAGTTGTATGAAAAATATGAAGATATTGGAAAGAAGTTCATTGCACTTAAAAAGACTCATGCTAAATGTGATTTTATTTCAAAAGATTTTGATAATCTAAAATTAGAAAATGAATCTTTAAAGAATGAAATTAAATCTTTGAAAAAAGAAAAATATGTTAGTATTCCTAATTCTCTTGAATCTGAAAATATTGAGTTAAAAAAGGAAATTGAATATTTAAAGAAATCTTTAGATACCTTTACTAAAGGAAATGATTGTTTTCATAAAATTATGGAAAAACAAAGAATTCGATTTAATAATAATGGTATTGGATATGAGGAAGAAAATGAGAAAAAGAATTATTCTAATTTATTTAAAAATGATGTCTCATCTAGTCATTCTAACTCTTTATGTTCATATTGTGGTAGACATACACATTATTCCAAATTTTATAAATTTAGAAAAAGAAAATATAATACTAAATTAGCTTGGATTCCAAAAGAAACAATCATGTATGCTAATCCTAATTTGCCACACTCTTTTTGGGTTCCAAAAGATAAAGTCTTTAGGTGCAAAACCGGTATTGGGACTTGAACAAAAATTTATGAGAATTTAATTAGTGTTAGATTTATTTTCTTATTTATATATTTGTTTAAGATGATCACATTCTTTACTTGACAAATATTGTGATATATTGTTTTCATATTTAATATGCTTAGTTTCGTGAAATATTATTTTATATGATTTTTGAATTTTATATGCTTATTCATGAATGGTAATCTGATTAAATTCATGTTATTCCTAAATGTATCATTTGTTTGAAAATGAGAATACCCTCACTTTCTGTCCAAAACAATGTATACTAAGGATGACAAATTACTTACATACCTTGATGAAAATTTTATTTTAGTACATGATAAAATTGACAATAATGATTATGATTTGTTATGTACATTCTAGTATGTCATAAGTTGCGTATCGTTATTATTCTTGACGATTATCTCTTATTATGACTACGCTTGAATTTTTGATAAGAAAATGAATTCTGAAATTTTCTATTTAATATTGCTTTATGGACCTAACACATTCTTGGATGGAAAAGAAAAAAATTTTAAAGTTGTGTAGGTTGCATTTTGAGATGGAATGTGGATTTTCAAGGCATATGATTTGGTCATATTACAAATTTCAAGTATCATTGCCTTACGTTGGAAATGTCACACTTGGAAGAAGTTTCTTGAATACATCTTTGGTATTGGTAAGGTGGTAAGGAGCACCTTTCTTGAAATTAATATCATTTGTTTATTAATGATTTATTTCATAATTGATATATTTCCATGCATAGAATATTTGTTGTATCATATGAGCTTGTTGATAATTTAGTATTCACATGTAAATTTGTATATTTATCATTCTTGATGATTTTATGATATGCACGCATTAATTTTGATGATATGATCATATTAATCTTAGTGAGCAAAATTTATGACATGCTACATGTTTTGTGCCATTATTTGAATATTAGTGACATTTCATGAAGTATATAATTTTTATAGTTAATTTTTGTGTTACTTGTGCTTACTTGAAAAATCAGATGATTATTGAGATTTTATGCTTTAGTTTCATGACATGTTATATGAATCGATTAGTTGAATAATATTGTCTTTTATAAAGAACATTATTTTTTTTGGAACAAATTGACTCTTATAATGTTTGTGCTTAAAAATCTGAAAATATATTGAAGTTGATTAACTTATGCCACTTTCATTATTGAGAAATTTATTGATTGATTGATTTTGAAGTTCCTGAACAAATTGTTTGGTATTTGTTGAAAATCTGAATATATTGATTTTGTGTCGAGCTTCTCGTTATTAATAATCTGAAATTATTGAGTTTAATTTCTTATGGCCTCATGATATGTTTCATTCTTGAAAATTGATTTAATGACTTTCATGGAAATATTACATCTTATTAGAAGATAATTAAGAAAGAAACATATAGAAAATATTTTATCTCATGAAATATATGCACCATATTTGTTATATGCATATATGCCTTAATTGGTATCCCTTAGGGGGAGATAAAAGTTTATTGAAATTTAGTTTATTACTTGCTCGAAAAATGCTTGATCATAACTTTGATATATTGTTATGGTTTTTGCAATTCGGTTGATTATTCCGAGAATCTTAGCTCGTATCTTGAAAATGGCTAAAGCTTGAACAAAACGCAATATTTTTTTTGCTATAGGCCGCTATCTTCTAACTCATGTTATGTGCTTTATTCCAAATTATTTGAAAACATCGGGTTATGAAATGTTTCATGGTGTGTACTTAAAAGTTTATTCTATCATGAGGATTTACATATCAATTGATATGCGCCTATTGAAAATTTATGTTGCAATTTTTTTTGAGAATTAATTTATGCACATTGATATATCTCTCATAATTACATTATTTGAGAACATTGTGTTGTGATTCCTATTTATGCGTAAAAAGTTGTTCCGAGAAATCATTGTGTGCAACGCACGGTTTGTGTATGACTACAACAATTGGTATCAGATTAGTGTGTGACTATAATTGGTATTATTTATCATTGATGAAATTTTGAAAAGTTGATCATTTATCTTTTATTATTTATTTTGCTGACTTGTGCATTATTTAATAGCATTATTGTCGATTTATAAATTCAAATACATGCTATGAATATTTATGATGAATCTATGTTGACACATGTGCGTATTGAAAATTTCATGCCCTTTGCGATTTTTGGTTATATCCCATGCATAAATTATTTTTGATAGGGGGAGCTTCGCTTTTTTACCCGTGTCACTCGAGATTTATTTAAAATATCTTTTTGATAATGTCAAAGGGGGAGAAATATTTATGATTCACTATTTGTGCTTAATTTGTTCATTTTATGAATATATGTGAATCATTGTTTGTCATCATCAAAAAGGGGGAGATTGTTAACGAAAATGTATTTTATCCCTAATTAATTAAATTAGTTTAATTAATGTACATTTTAGTTTAACTTAATATATTGATTTTGATGATTCCAAACATATTTTTATTAGGTTACTCTATAGATATTTATTATTGTATTATCTTGCCTCGACTTTACACAACGACATATCCGAGTAAAGGTATTCACGTGTGGTGCACATTTGCACTTGACACATTAGGCACACATGCATATTTCTTGATCTATAATTTTTAATTGTGTAACTAATTAATTATGAGCCGAAACATTATTTATAAAAGTTACAGATTATTTTTTATATAAGTATACACATGCGTGTGTATGGCATGATTATTATATATGTTATATGACATGTTTGCTTGAATGAATATTATATATAATTGTTGTGTGTTATATTATATATATGCATAAACTCGTATACTATATATACGTTGGCTATATATATGTTGGCATGAGTGCATATATTATATTATATATATTTATATCCTAGCTTGTGCCTTACCAGATCATTGGCTAAAGCCTTGTTTCCTTTGGTTTCTCAAAGATGGCGCCACATGTCCCTATGACATGACTTTAGCTTCTAAAGCTTTTGCATAAGATATCTCATCATACTCCTTATTTGTGCCATTTTTTTTATTTGTAAACTGTCATGAAAAGTTTTGACATTTCTTTTAAAGATTAATATATTTTTTTGTTGTTTTTTATGTTTACATTTGAATATCTGTTGGAATTTTTTTTGTCCGAAATTTTTTATAAAAAAATCTGTTGGAATTTTTCTGTCCGAAATCTTTTTTATAAAATATCTGTTGAATTTTTTTGTGGTCCGAAATTTTCCTTCTGTCCGGATTTTTTTTATATAAAATATCTGTTCGAAATTTTCCTTACTGTCCGAATTTTTTTTAATATCTATTCGCAAATATTTTTTAAATATCAGTCAGAAATTTTTTATGAGATCAGGAATTATTTTTTATATATACATATCAGTTCCGAAAATTTATATATATATACATACCTGTTCGGAAAATGTTTTATATATATATATATCAGTTCAGAAATGTATGTATATATATATATATATATATATATATATATATATATATATATATATATATATATATATATATATATATATATTTATATGTATGCAAACAGACTTGCGCCTACTTATTCTCTATACCTGTTGGATAGCTTAGGAGCAAGACTTGTTGTCAGGCGTGTACCTGCTATGATTGAAAGAAGTCATATTTTTCTTTGGGAACTTGCCCCAAAGGCTTTAGCTTGAATGCCTTGTCCGAATTAGACCTGCTTGTTACTTATAGATGTGACCTTACCTTCTAGTGTAGGGCTTAGGAGTGAGACTAGCAGATTTTGTTCTTCAAAAATCGTACCTGCTTAACCTTAGATATATTTGACCGTGTATATCTCTTTATACATTTTGACTGTTGCCGACAGCTTCTTTATTTTACATCATTTATATATCTGATTGAAACAACAGTACCCTTATTTATATATCTCTTGTACAATTTTTTTTGTACAGAAAAATAAAATTATCTAGTGACTGGTGACTCCTTTTGAAAAGAGAACATTTTTTTATCTGTGTACTAACACTCATGCAGATACGATTACTCTCAAAGATATTGAGCATTTAATGCTCTCCAATTTGATGATGAGTATTCTCCTACTTTCTTACAAATCTTCTCCAACGGTTATTTTTTTTAAGCTACAAAAGAAGAGACCATATTCAGTTGGAAAGTAGCACACACGAAAATATCTGAAAGAGAGCATCCAGAAAATTTCATTCTGCTCCATATACACACAGAAAAGAGAGCAAATAGAAATTTATTCAGTTCTACATATTTGGGACAGCAACAATCAATATACTCAGTTATTTGTTGAAGAAGAAATTTGAAGAGCATAAGAATCATTATTCTGCTACAAAAATTTCAAGAAGAAGACTAGTGCCAAAAATCAGATTTATTGTAAAGTCTCACTCAAGAAGAAACTCGGATCAATTTGTATTTTAGAGAGTTTCGACATCCAAACTTTGTACTCAACATTCGGATTTGTTTGAAGCTGGAATTTTAGCTTCGGTTGTACTTGGAGCCGGTATTTGCTTCAAGTGTCTGTAAATGGTGGTTTGATCCTACCGTACAAGTGGATCAGGACTAGTGAAGCGCGGGAGACGGAAGCTTGCTCTTGGCGCGTGGACGTAGGCCGGGTTTTGGCCGAACCACGTTAAAATACGGTGTAATTTATTTCCAGCACTTATATTTATTTATTTGCTTGTGTGTGATTGGTTATCTTTATTTTAAGCACTTACACTTGCAATTGAATTATTTTTGAAAATTTGATAATTTTATTTTAAGACAGAAATAATTATTTTCGTAATATTTAATTAATTCCAGAATATTAATTTTTATTAAATACGAAAATTGTTTATAAAATTATTAGCTCTTATTATAACAACTTGTTTAATTTGTTGAGAGTATTTATTTGTTATTCTTGATTTTAATCATTTAAGATTTATTTAATCAGAAATTTGTATTAGGTGTTTTAAATTAAATATTTTCTGAAATTTTAATTTAACCCGAAAAGTTTGTAAAATCTCAATTCACCCCCCCTCTTGAGTATTTTTCTGGGCAACAATTGGTATCAGAGCTAGTGCTCTTCTTATTTATTTTGATTTAACAATCATAGAGCTAAAGATCATGGCAAACTTTTCTGTATTTATTTTGAATATTGCACTTTACATTTTTATTATTTGTATGCTAAAATGTTTGTTCTCTTGTGGCTACTCCTTGTTTCATTATATGAAAAGAAAATGGATGAGCAGTGAACCATATGTTTCCAACTTCATTTTGAAAGAAAACTTCCTTGAAAGTTCTAATTTTGATGCACTTAGTAAAAATATGTGCACCCCTTGCCTATATGCCAATATTAATGAATCAAGCATTGAAGAATCTATTACTCCCTGTCTCATGGCAATTGGTAATGAAGAGGTACAATCTAACCCTTGCATTAGTAATGATGAGTCATATTCTACTTATAGTGCAAATCATGATATTGGAGATGATACTGTTGATGATTATGATGAATTACAAGATGCATTTAATGAGTTGTATGAAAAATATGAAGATATTGGAAAGAAGTTCATTGCACTTAAAAAGACTCATGCTAAATGTGATTTTATTTCAAAAGATTTTGATAATCTAAAATTAGAAAATGAATCTTTAAAGAATGAAATTAAATCTTTGAAAAAAGAAAAATATGTTAGTATTCCTAATTCTCTTGAATCTGAAAATATTGAGTTGAAAAAGGAAATTGAATATTTAAAGAAATCTTTAGATACCTTTACTAAAGGAAATGATTATTTTCATAAAATTATGGAAAAATAAAGAATTCGATTTAATAATAATGGTATTGGATATGAGGAAGAAAATGAGAAAAAGAATTATTCTAATTTATTTAAAAATGATGTCTCATCTAGTCATTCTAACTCTTTATGTTCATATTGTGGTAGACATACACATTATTCCAAATTTTATAAATTTAGAAAAAGAAAATATAATACTAAATTAGCTTGGATTCCAAAAGAAACAATCATGTATGCTAATCCTAATTTGCCACACTCTTTTTGGGTTCCAAAAGATAAAGTCTTTAGGTGCAAAACCTGTATTGGGACTTGAACAAAAATTTATGAGAATTTAATTAGTGTTAGATTTATTTTCTTATTTATATATTTGTTTAAGATGATCACATTCTTTACTTGACAAATATTGTGATATATTGTTTTCATATTTAATATGCTTAGTTTCGTGAAATATTATTTTATATGATTTTTGAATTTTATATGCTTATTCATGAATGGTAATCTGATTAAATTCATGTTATTCCTAAATGTATCATTTGTTTGAAAATGAGAATACCCTCACTTTCTGTCCAAAACAATGTATACTAAGGATGACAAATTACTTACATACCTTGATGAAAATTTTATTTTAGTACATGATAAAATTGACAATAATGATTATTATTTGTTATGTACATTCTAGTATGTCATAAGTTGCGTATCGTTATTATTCTTGACGATTATCTCTTATTATGACTACGCTTGAATTTTTTATAAGAAAATGAATTCTGAAATTTTCTATTTAATATTGCTTTATGTACATTCTAGTGAAGGATGGCCACTTTGAGTGGAACGAAGTATGCCAAGGAGCTTTTAACTAATTAAAAAGAATGCTTGTTTTCGCTTTCATCATGCAAGCTCCGAATTGGTCCCTTACATTTGATCCCATGTGTGATGCAAGTGATTATGCGATTGAGGCTATCTTGGGGCAACGAAAAGATAAGAAGATCCATGTCATTTAATACGCTAGCCGAACCTTAATCGGACCATAACTTAACTACTCCACCATGAAGAAAGAGTCGCTAGCGGTAGTATTCACCCTAGACAAATTCCTCTCCTACCTCAACGGTTCACCCATTATATAGTTCACCGACCACGCGGCTCTCAAATTTCTTCTTTCCAAAAAAGATGTGAAGCCACGCCACTTTAGGTGGATCCTACTCCTCCAAGAATTCGATCGATCCATTAAAGATAAAATGGAGTAGAAAACGTCATAGCCGATCATTTATCGAGGCTTTTTTTCGATATACCTAGTGATCCTATGCGCATAGACGAATATTTCCCAGATGAGCAATTATTTTCCACTTATTCTCTCCCCTAGTTTGCGGATATAATGAATTATCTTGTCACAGGGGCCATTCCCCCCAATTGGACACCGCAAGAGAAAAGGAAGTTCCTCACATGGTCGCACATGTTTTTTTATGACAATCCTTATTTATTCAAATATTGTGCAGACCAAATTATCCAAAAATACGTGCCGGTGACAAGATTCCTAATGTCATTCGCTTTTGTCATACAGACGCATATGGGGGCCATTTTTCCACGTATAAGACGGTCGTTAGGATTTTTCAAAGACGTATCTATTGGACCAAAATTTTTCAGGATGTAAATGCTCATTGCAAATCATGCGATAGATGCCAAGGGACGGGAGCCATCACTCGGTGAGACATAATGACGTTAACCCCTATTCTCGTTATCGAGATATTTGACTGTTGGGGCATCGATTTCATGGGTCCTTTCCCTCCCTTCTTTGGTTTCCTATAGATATTCGTCATGGTAGATTATGTGTCAAAATGGGTTGAGTCCATATCTAATAGGACGAATGATAACAAAGTGGTGATAAAGTTCATCCAAGAACACATACTTTCGCGCTTCAGTGCTTCGAAGGCGATCATTAGTGACCACGGCAATCATTTTTGTAATAGGCCATTTGAGAAATTAATGAGAAAGTATGGCGTTATCCACAAGGTTGGGATAACTTATCACCCACAAACAAATCGATAAGACGAGTTAATAAATTCTGAGATAAAGAAAATTCTTGAAAAGATCATTAATCCTAACCAAAAGGATTGGTCTAAGCGATTGAACGATGTACTATGGGCTTACCGAATCGCCTATAAGAAACCCCTCAAAATGTTTCCATTCCACTTTGTTTATGATAAGCCTTTCCATCTCCCCGTCGAGCTATAGCACAAAGCGTATTAGGAAACTAAGAGGTTGAACTACAACTTAGATAAAGTTGGTGAAGTGCAAAAACATCAATTGCATGAGTTGGAAGAAATTCATAAAGATGCGTATGAGAGCGATCGCATAGCCAAAGTAAGGGTGAAACTCGCCCATGAGCGCACTATCCAACGAAACCATTTCATCCCGGTCAAAAGGTGCTTCTTCACAACTCGCAATTATATTTGTTTCTCGAGAAGTTGCATTCGCGGTAGACCGACCTGTTTGTCATAAAAGAAGTTTTCCCGACGGTGCAATAGAGATAAAGGTTAATGAAAAATGCCTAAAGACATATTTAGAGGCGTTCATTGAGGAAGTAGACATAATCTGGTTATTGGACCCCATTTAAGGGGCGAAATAAGCTAGTATAAGAGGTCGTCACACCCTCGACACATGGGTCGCAAGTTTAGAAAGGTTAGGAGCATGGTTGCGCAACACGAGAGAGCTTACGCCAATTCGCAATGAGATTTTGAGGTACATCGAGGTAGAAATTGGGTATGAGTGCTTTAGCCATGCGTAGGGAGTTGACTTAAAGGATTCCCAACAATTATTTTTTTATCGAGGAAGAAAATATTTGAGGGGCAGTACTGTTAATGCGAACTGGTTTGACCTAGGTAAGTTATCAGGGTTGAATCGGTTCAGATTAATAGTAGGGATTAAAGAGGAGCGAATCGTTTCTCCCTGGGTATGCTATCAGTCGAACCGTTTTGAATTAACAGACAGGTTTAATGAAAATCGAACAATTCAAAATTCTGGGCAATAAATTCATATCCCTTCCCTTTTCGTTTCCCCACATTAATCCCCCCTCCCTTTGAAATTCCCCCACCTAAAATCCCCCCAAACACAAAATTTCCACCCCTTTCATTCCCTCCACCTTTCCCACTCATCCACTCCTCTTTTCCCACCAAAACCTAATCCCCCTCACTTATAAATACACCTCCATCTTTTCTATTCCTTCCCACCACCATCAATACCTCAAATTCAACTTTTCCAAACATTCCAAGCTCTTTCATTCCATGGATCATGCGACAAACGTCATCGAAAAATATGACGAGGTGGAAATTCTCAACGATGGCGATCAATCTTACAATTTGATCAAAGAGCGAGATTGGAACACGACCTTCTTCTCCGTCGCCCGCACAATTCACATCGAGAGACAAGTGCTTTGGTGAGAACTACTCTCAAAAGGTGACCACTTTATTTTGACACCGGGGGTTGTGCAACTGTTTATGACTCCCGATGAGGATGTTAGGTTTGACTAAGTTCGCACATTTTATGGCACCCTTGTCAAATTATCAAATGGAATGCGAATCTTGTGTGGATGAAACTCGGGTCCCTTTTTCTCTCGACCCAGTGATCCAAAAAATGCGTGCAAAAGGGGTACACATACACTGATAATTTGATTACCCCACTCTCGATGTCCCACACTCCAAGGCCCACCACATGCATTGCTCGACTCATGCCCAATCATAATTGGGTTCAAGACACTTTTCCCATAGGCAATTTTGATGAGCGAACCCGATTGTCATTTTTATCACGTGCGGATAGATTTTGCAAACCTCTAATAAATCCTCCCTCCGCATCCGACAAGACACCTTCCTCTATCACTTACTCGACGAGGGGAGCGCCATCCACCTCGCCCGCACCTTCTATGGCGATATCGTTCATGCCGCATCCAAGAGGAGTGACAAGGTCTCTCTCCCTTATGCTCGGTTTATTAGTCCATTCTCAAAGATGCAGGGATTAAGGAACCTAGCATGCAACCCCAACTCCTTAAGCTGATTGGGTAAACCTCCATAACACGGAGCGTTGGCTTAATGGGGGTCACCCATACTCCTCCTGCGGTGGTGCAAGAGGAAGAAGATGTTGAGATGGGAGAGGAGGAAGTGAAATATGATGAGGAAGCCGACCTCGACTACGAGCCTTACTCCATAACTCTTTCACGCCGAATTGATGCGTTAGAGGCTAGGGTCGATGACTTTATTGCAGAGTATTGATATGATAGGAGGATTAAGACTCGAGATTACCTACGTGATATGAGCACAATGCAATAGCTCTAAGTGGATATGTACCTGTTGCACATGGGACTGGACACTCTGCTTTTCGATTACTTCTCTGACCCATACGCCGTGACCCTTTTGCACCCTACCCATCGTCATGAAGATCTTGTGTGGTGTCTTTACTTTTTTATGTAATTCTTTCATTTTGCTTTATACGTCATCTTTAAAAGAACTATGTCATTCTATCCTTTCTTTTTTATCGCATTGTATATTGTTATGTTTGTTATTAATACAAAAATGTTGCATTTTGTTTATTTGCTTTTATTACGCACTCTTTCTTTTCTACCTAGATTTTAGTCATTTCGCATGAGGACATTGCAAACCCTAAGGTATGGGGTGCACATGCGTTTTCAAATTTTCACAAATTCCAAAATGCCAAAATAAAATTTTGAAAAATGTCAAAAAAGTTCATAAAAATGAGAAAATTTCAAAAAAAAAAATGAAAATTTACGAAAAAGTCAAAAATATTTTTCTTCAAAATAAATAAAATTAGAATTTAAATTTTTCAAAAATAACAATAATTTTTTTTAAAGTCACGATTTGTAAAAACTAAATGCACGAAGCTGAAATTGACCAAAGATGGAAATTAAGCAAAAATAGACAACTTAACAAATAAGTGTGGAGATTTATTAACCCGATGAGATTTTGAGCCTTTCGATTTTTATAAGAAATTCAATCAATCCAAATTAGTGTTAACTCAACATTTAATTCAGTGTTTAAATAAGTCATTGAAGATCTCTAAATTTTTATTTTGATCTGTTATGGGAAGCGAGTGAGATATCGTCTTGAAAACGGGCTAAAATATCTCTAAATTAAATTGTCTTGAAATGCATATAATAAAATAATGAGTAATTAGGATGAATGAGGTTAGTGTGACACCTCGCTTAATTAAAGATCGGGTGTTCAGTCCTTTATTAAATTAAAAGCAGAATATCCAGTTGATCCATTCTTAGCATCACTGTTGAATTTTTTTTAATATATACTAACCATCTATAATTTCACATTCCACCATTCTAAATAAATCAACATCACGAATAGGGAAATAACTAAATACAATATGATATGACGGAGGTAAACACCCCAGGCTGAAACACCAATACAATAATCCATAAGTAAAAGTCTAAATCCACAACTGAAAATAAAATAAGTGCAATGTCTCCGGAACAACTACGATTGGAAAATGGGCAATATGCCCAACTAAAATAAAGTAATGAGTGCTTCAGATCTGCAAGGAAATGGTGGCATCTATCAAACTAAGACTTGTAATCGTCCACAGCAAGTGCAACAACGGCAAATGGAAATGAACTCCTAAGCTGGGCCTCCTTGTGGCCGGGCACCTAAAGTGGTTTTTACAAAAAAAAATAGATTTGGAAAATGGGTCAGAGTCCGAGTAAAAACATTTAAAAATTCAGCAAGTATTTAGAATGCATAATTGGCAGATATTATTTGCATGTTAGGTTCGTGGCTCTCACTTGAGATCCTCACCCCTTAACTAGTGTGCACGTCAAACGTATATTCCTAACTCGTCCTAGTTATGGTACCCCGCCTAACTAGTTCGAATTAACTATATCACCACACCTACTAACTAGTGGTGCTTATCTGTATTACTCATACAATAGCTATTGGTATTCTATGCCGATTAGACATTTATAAATTCTTCAATTAAGATTTAGTTCACGTATACTTAAATTAATTTAGATATCGCTATCTTTCTCATCTACTAAGCACATACAGAAGATTTAAATCACAAGTATATATATACATGTCTCTCTCTCTCTCTCTCTCTCTCTCTATATATATATATATATATATATATATATATATATATATATATAAATAGACACACACACACACACACACACACACACATAAATATAGCACCCAGAGGTTGAGCTACGGTGCACGCATACTCTGCTATCAAATAACGGTACATCATGTACAACTAAAGGACTAATGGTCCTGGATCTCTCTCGAACCAGAAATACAAATCACACATATTGGAGGCGAACACAATCCAAGGACTTTAGGCTACGCATATACATACGCACCCAAATGATTGAGCACATCCTCATTCACACAAGTGGTGCTCATTCCTAAGTCGTATGTTCTGAGGCACCAGTCAAAATCCCCCAAGATGGCTCCTTAAGATAAATTACCCCCTTTCAGAACCTCCCGCGATAACAAGGAGTGTAGGTATGTCATATACATAATAAGCCACACATTAGGTATTCACATCTCCTATGTATATGAAATTAATTTATTTGTCCTTCTATATCCTATAAAATATTCTATACAAAGTCTACATACTCTCGCATAGCCTACGTATTTTTAACATATCCTTAACTTCTTATTTGTATAAGCTTAGGTGTTTCCCATCACTTAAAAGGCATCCAATTATCTCTTGAATATATTCAATAGATATCTCACTTCTTCCCTACTAGTCTAGGTCATCATTCTCACCGAATTCCTGTGACACTATATTATTCTCCGAGTTAGGCTTCTATTTCTCAATTGTATTAATCTTATCCCTTAATTTTCTCCCCTTGGGTCGAAGCCTTATCCCAATATTGACCCACTAATATTCTTAAAGTAACTATTTTTATACATAGAAATTGTCTCAAAAGTTAATTCAATCATTCCCCGCGCATTCTAATTAAAAAGGGGGAAAAGTTTCAAAATCTGGGCAGCCGAATCGATTCGGCCATGAACCGATTCGATTCAGCCAGGGAGCCAAATCGATTCGACGAATACAAGTCTGTTTTCTTCTTCCTCAAACAGTTACAGGTTTTCATAATTTTTTACACTACCAATTGTATTAATGAATCCCAAACTCCCAACTAATCATACTAAATGTTATATCAACATATATAAACAATTTCTAACATGATAGAATCATTATATCATCAAAGATTACTCATAAAATCGAATTAATTCAAGATTAACCTATAAAAAAAACCTAGCTCGTCTTTTTAATTCAATAACACAATTTAAATCCAGATTTCTTCGCATTATAGCTTCATAAATTCATGAATTTCATTCTACATGTATTAAGAGAGTTAACCTATCATGATTCCTACCCCAAACGTAGTTTAAACTCTTTCAATTTACATTAATTCTTCACATAATCATGAATTGATTCATCTAATTCTAACAAGGATAAGTACAAGCTCAAGATTAGCAAGATAAATACTTGCCTCAAAGTGCAGATCTGAATTTCTATGAATTGATGGTGTGGTGGTGTTCCTCTTCTCCCCAACTACGCTCTGGTGGTGTTTGTGGTGCTAAAGGTGCAAAAATAGTGGTTCTATCTTTGGGGAGTCTCTCTTTCTTCCTCTAATGGCCTCTTTGAATTTTACCGATTCTAAACCTAACGGCCTTAACCTAACGTGGATATACATGTAGAAAATTTTGTAAGGTTAATTCCCCTAAAATTCCAAAAGACCGAAATACACCTTCGGGGTGCCGGTTTGGCCTAAAAGTTCCCTAGGACCCAATCTAAATCCCCGGGTACACTTTTCTGACTATCTCGACCCTTACGGACACTTTGTCATACTTGAAAGGACCATTTGAAATAAACAAATTAAAGTTACGTTTTATTTCTTAAATTATATCCCAACACGACTGACACGCGTGTCCCGACTACATTTTTCGTAACTGCCGTATTTTTCACTCACGGCAATTATAAATTTTTCATATCATTATTATTACTCGTTCACTAAGTAATATTCAATTTATATAAATATTAACCCTTATCTTGCTAGTTAATATTTATTATCCCGAATTAATTATTCAAAATCAATTTAATTAATCCCAAATTAATTAACACGATTAATCTAAATATAAAAATCATTAAAAATACAAGGTGTTACAATTAAGCCCTTGTTTGTGACCTAAAAATATTAGCCAAAAAAATTTGTTAAGATTTTTCCTTTTTGCAAGATCAATTTAAGTCGAGTAATTTATAGCTTTTTCGTTTGTCAACCCGAAAAATCCATTTAGCTCGAAGTTGTGAAAATTTAAATCCATGTTATAAGTCTAAATGGTGCAATAAAAAAGGGCAAGAAAAATAACATAAAAATGGAAAAAAACATGAGGAAAAAAATTAGAAAAAGAGGATAAAAAGATCAAATGCTCGAAAAAGTGCCAATTGACATCATAAACAAGCAAATTTTCCAACTTCGAAATTTTTAACATTCCCACTTTACCTAATACATCTTATAACCCGAAAAAGTCCTAACCGAGTCCGAATGACGAAATTAATTACTGCGTGAAGAGCTAAAATACAAAAAGATAATAAAGAGATTAATTGGTGCGAATAAAAGTCGATGTTTCCTATTTTTCAACAACTGTAACCCGATGATGAGATCTTTTCACCCATAAATA
The DNA here is from genome assembly GCA_949130495.1 of Sambucus nigra. Taxonomy (NCBI): domain Eukaryota; kingdom Viridiplantae; phylum Streptophyta; class Magnoliopsida; order Dipsacales; family Adoxaceae; genus Sambucus; species Sambucus nigra. The sequence continues at coordinate 595,938,428 of OX422208.1, forward strand.
ATTTCGTCTTTCAATTTGTGTGTGTCAATTTTTTGTCCATTGTATTTACTCTTAATATCACGCACACCAAGAGAAAATAGCCACATTTCAAGCGATTCGTTTGTGACTGCATCCGCGAGAATTTGAATCAAAATGAATTTTCGAAAAGTAATGTAATGATCAAATAGTGGAAGTTAACGATTTAGTTTTCGAATTCGCACACACACACACACACACACTTATGGATTAAGATTCTTAAATAAAAATTAAAAGTGATTATTTTTCTGAAATTTAAATTTTATGATTTTTAATTATTTTGATATTTTCTTTGAGTCGAAAAATTAATTTCTTGGGTAAATTCACTGGGAACCCTCACGAGACACCGCTCGTCCAATTAGAATAACCTAGGGATTTAATGGCTTGTTGCATACGCTAAATGCAATCACTTTTCCACGGAAAAAGTATGCTATCTAAATAATAATTTTTATAAGTGTTTGACCATGTTATGATTTTTTTACATTGATCGAGACGAGCAAAGTTCTAAGTTCGGGAGGTTTGATTCGACGTAAATTCTTCGTAAATTTATTCCCGTAATTTAGGTACTTTTACCACTTCGTGCGATGTAAATTATATGATTTATCTCATATCATTTATGTTAACCCTTTTATGTTAGTACATCGTATTTCGTATATTTTTCTTACATTTTATAGGTAGTTCATGCCCTTCAAGGCAAAAAAGGAATTGAAATAAGCACAAGAAAGAATGAAGGAAAGTCAAGGGTAATTTCATAATTGTACAGTTGGAATTGAAATGCAGAACCTAAAGAAAAGTCAAGACAATGAGCTCACAAACACATCGGAATAAACGACATCAAAATTCGAGCTACGGTTGGAAAGTTACAAGCGTATGAAGATAAGAAGAATCAAAGGACAAAAGTGAAGAACTCTACAAAAGCGAACCGGTTCGATTCCAAAGGGAATTGGTTTGATCAAAATAACTTGGACAATACTAAAAAAATAAATCGGTTCGATTCTGAAGGGAACAGGTTTGAAAATTTATGCACAAATTTTGATGTTTATCCATTTAATTTTAAAGTTGTACATAGGTCACACTCTTGTAAAAATGTATTAGATTTATTACCACATTATTCTAGGGTAGTTAGAGGGATAGAAACATAATTTTTAGAGAAGGAAGAGACAACAACCCTCGGTAATTTACTTCTTTATTAAATTTCCATTTTTATGTATTATTTTCAAGCATTTAATCAATAAAGTTTGCCTTCACTACCTTCTTCTTGATTCTTATTATTCTTTTGCATGTTCTAGTTATTTCTCTGGCTTTATAAGAAACTCTTGCATTCTTAGATATAATTTAGTAATAATTATAATTCCATGGAACGTTCAAACCCTATTTATTCTTCATATCATCACATCCGACTAGATTTTTAGTGGGTTGGAATACATGAACCCAACTTAGGTATTATGTAGGGTCTATAACAGCAACTCAATGAAATAATTAATCAGTGACTTGATACCTTTTTGGTATAGGCGTCGTAGGCCTTTTAACTTCGTTTACCCTAGGTAACTAGAGTATTTAAGAGTGCGATATGTATATTAGCAATTTTGTCTCAGGCTTTGAAATTATTTTTTATTATGTATTATGAGGAGTAAAATCCCCATATATATAATGCTTAGATGAAATCAAAATTTCCTCTTAATTAAATATTACATCTAGTGAAAGTTATATACTCTACATAATTATCGAAAGTTCGGGAAAGTGTATTCTAATCCCATCTTTCATATATAGTTTAATTCACAAAGTTTTTGTTCTTGCATGCGTAGTTATTTCATATTCATTAATTACATTGCCTTAGTTCAATAGCAAATTCTTCTTTCCAAATAATCATCATCTTTTCTTTTATCTTTCGTGAGTCGATCGTTGGGATTAGCTATCTTCCTTAGTATTCATCACGAGAGATCGACTTAGTTCTTGAGTTCGATAACCAATTCACCGAATTATTACTTGAGTGACCGGTTTACACTTAAGCCGTATTTACACACGTTAGAGATATATTTTGAGTTGTGTCATGCAACAGTGCCATGGTCTCCTTTATAGACTTTTGGCATCAATGACCAGGTCATGTGAACTTTAGAGATCTTGAGAGATTAGTGAAGAAAGACCTAGTTCATGGCTTACCATCGCTTAGGAAACCAACTTCCTCAGTTTGTGGTCCTTACCGACAAGAAAAACAAATTTGAAATCCCCATCGAAAGTTAAATACCATTACCACCTCTCGTGTGTTGGAGTTAATACACATGGATCGTATGGGTCTTACTCGTACGGAGAGCATTGATGGTAAGAGATATATTCTTATGATGGTCAATGACTTTTCGAGATATTTTATCGTGGGGTTTCTTAGAGAAAGTTCGATGCAATTGAGTTCCTAATAACCAAGTGTCGTTTCCTATAAAACCAATACGGTGTCACTATAAATCGGATTCATAGTGAAAATGACACTGAATTTAAAAAATTCAGAGTGTATAGCTATTATGATCGAGTGGGCATCAAATAGAGTTTTTGGTCATTCATACTCCTTAACAAATTGGGATTGTTGAGAGGATTAACCGGACGATTTATGAGTTTTTAAATTCATGAGATGGCTAGAAATGCTTCTTGGGATAAACGTGCCTAGATATTTATGGGCAAAGGCAGTTAATACTGCATGCCATACGATGAATAGGGTATGTCTTCTTCCACACACGTTACGCACGCTATATGAGTTGTGGATAGGGAAAAAGCCCAGTCTATCGTATATTTGAATCTTTGGGACTCCTTGCTACATTTTGAGAGATGTAGAGCACTTAGGAAAATTCAAATCCTGAAGCGATGAGGAATATTTCTAGGTTATTCATCATCGAGTAAGGCTTATAGGGTGTTTGAACTTGTAAGCTTTATTGACTATGGAGTTAATAAATGTCATGATTAGAGACGACGAGCTGAGATATTTATTAACTCTAACATTGAGTGTGAGAATGAAGCACCCCCGGTGACTATACCAATGTTCTTCATACTACACTAATAAACCCCACTCTTAATTTAGAGGATCCACCCTCTTGGTTTCTAAAGAGTCATGACCCTTCCGTTATACTTAATGATCCCACACTAGGTGTCAAGACTCGTGCTCAACTTGAGAATATGATTATCTACTTTTGTTATACCTCCTTAGTAGAGCCCAAGAAAGTGAAAGAAGCACCCAAGGACAAGCATTGGATATCTTCTATGCATGATGAGTTGCTTCAGTTTCGCAAGAGCGATGTTTGGAAGTTAGTCCCCTGACCTAGGGAGACTAATGTGATTGATACTAAGTGGATTTACAAGAATAAGATGCATGAGAATGGTACCATAGTTCGCAATAAGGCTAGGTTGGTCGCTCAAGGCTACACACAGATTGAGGGTGTAGACTTTGACGAGACATTTGCTCCTATTACTAGGCTTGAGTTCCTTCACTTACTACTCATCATAGCATGTCATATATGGTTCAAGATGTACCAAATGGATGTCAAGAGTACCTTCCTTAATGGCATTATGTAGGAGGATATATAAGTGGAATAACCAAATGAGTTCAAAGACCCAAAGAAATCGAGACACGCCTTTTATCTTAAGAAGGCCTTATATGTTTTAAAGCAAGTAACCCGTGCTTGGGATGAGAGGCTCACTTGTTATCTCTTAGTTCACGGCTTAAAGAGAGGGGGAGTCGATAAGATATTGTTTGCAAGGAAAGAGAGTGATGCGATATTAGTTGCCCAAGTTTATATGAACGACATAGTATTTAGATCCACGTGTTCCCAACATGATCACACGTTTGAGGAGGAGATGAAGAATGAGTTTGAAATGAGCATGGTTGGCGATCTTACATTCTTCTTGGGTCTACAAATGCGTCAACGTGAGGATGAAATGTCCATATCTCAATCCAAAAATGTTAGGGACCCTATGAAGAAGTTTGGTTTAGACTTCACTGACACTCAGTGGAACCCAATTTTAATAAAATAAAATAAAAAAAAAATTCTTTTTATACTTCAAAAAGATAATAATTTCATTTTTAGATGCAGAAGCGTAAGATGATGGTTCAAATTAAAACAACTTAACAAATTTTATTTTATCTCAAATTAAAATTAAACCAACTGAAATTAGATTAAACACACTTATGTTGATTTATATGTTGATTCCACTTAAACACAATTAATTAACCCAAGTCCTAGAAATTTGCCTAAGTCATATTTCTCAATTTTACCAAATTAGGCCAAACCACATTTAACAAGTTAAATTAAAGACTTGAATAAGATTAACATATTACCCAAATTTATTTAGCACCAAAATAAATTAGTAGTGATTATAAACTAATTTTATCTTATTTCCTAAGCATGCGTTATACGTGAGTATAGCAAGATAAAATAAACAATGAAACCACTACGCCGCGATGTACGAGGAAAAACCCACAAGGAAAAAAAACCTCGGATGGCCCTAGCCTTAAGTCCACTAAGTATGGATTTAAAAATACAAGACAGTAAGACTTACAACACCCGACTCGATCCCTCTCAACCCCGACACTTCTTCTTGTAAACACCTCCGCCTAGTAGACAACCCCGGAGCTCCATCGAAATCTTGGCCTCCACCAATGAGACATAGGTACACCGTCAACCACACATGGTGACTTTCACCACATGAGAATGCCGCAGCAAAACAAGCTCTTCTTCTTTGAGGGATTTAGAAGGAAACCCAAACAATCTCTTCTTCAGTATGTAGAGATTAAACCGGTGCCAAACACTCCAAGCAAAGTATATATATATATGGAACTTGGATAAACAAAAAAAATGGGTGAAACCTAGAGTGTTAAATGAATTTTTCTTTGAAAGATGAACACTCAAAACCATGAACTTTTCTGGGAAGAATTTGCTCTCAAAAACTCTCTCTAGGAGTTGGAATAGCATAAAAAGTTAAGTTAGAAAAGTTCATTTCCGCACTTAAGAAGTTGTGTCAAAAGATAGTGGGAAAAACAAGTGGGAAAGTGGGTCAAAACTGTCATTTAACTGTTCCCGCCAAAACTCGTTCGAACGATATTTTCGTTCGAACGAGGCTTCTAACGAAGGTCCAGTGTGAAATCGTTAGAAATTTCATTGAAAATCTCGTTCGAACATTAAGTTCGTTCGAACGACTTTCCAGTGGCCTTCTGGGAACTCGTTGGCAAACACGTTCGAACGACATTGTGGTTCAAACGACAAACTTCCAGAAAGTTGAAAATTTTCTATTTTTAGCCCATAAACTTTATACACTTTGTATTAAAGTTTTAATAAAATCTTTCCGAAAATAAACAACAGTTTTAAATGAACTACACCCAATATAAAATGTTCCAAGCTCCTATATATATATATATATATATATATTAAAGTGCATTCATAGCTTAGGAGCAATGGAACCAAGTTGATGACGTAGAAACGAGGCACATTAAACTCGGCAATTTGATGAAGCTTTATACTCTTGGCCGCTACGTCTTCAACAAACACGTCATAGGCTTGAAGGATGATCAATTAACTCTATCCTATGACTCAAACGTTTTTGTCCAGAGTTGAGCCAAAACAACAAAGGACTCAATTGGAAATTTGTGTCCTTACAAATCTCCCCCTTTGGCTATTCCGGGACCAAAAAAAATAAACAAAAATCCTAAAGGGTCGTCAAGCTCTACTAGACTGAAAAAAAGTCCCACCCAAAATAAAAATACAATGCTTGATTCAAACAACCCAAGGATCACAATCTTTGCCGGTAAAAGTTGCCACTTATGATATAATTCCTGCACACTTAAGCAAACACATTACATGCATAGGGAATATCAAATCAAAATATTTAATGCAAGTAAAGTAAGTACTCCCCCTAAATTAATTCTCTCCCTTTATCAACTATGATCAACTTAGAAAAACATCTCCCCCTAAGATAAATCTCCCCCAAAATAAGATACGATTATAATAGGAATAAATACCATTTCTCCCCTTATCATTCTCCCCCTTTTTGTTCAAGAATAGGCAAAGGCTAAGGAATTAAACATTAACTTTTCTCCCCCAATTAAAGCATATACACCCTCTAAACTAAGCAAGGGATAAATAGAATGGGAGAACAAGCTAAAAACATGCAATTGCGCATAAAGTGGTGAGAAAATTAAAGCACATAGGCAACAAAGTCATAACTAATCCAACAAATACCAACTAAGATGCAAGAAACAGATAACAATATAATACATAAGTATTAAGTATGTGATATCAACAAAGAAATAAGATGAATACCAATTATGAATTAAAGCGTAGATGGACTAAAAAGCAAGGCAAAGACAAAATAAAAACATATTAAATATATGTGTACATATTATATATCAACTAGACTTAAGTACAGACACACATATATATATAAATAAACAAATGACACAAAATAAGATAATATTTTCACACTCGTTTGGCAAAAATGTGTCATATGAAAACGGAAGTGTTGGGGTGTGAACTAGTAACAATTAAATTTAGACCCAATCACTTAAAACATGTTCACGGAATTCTCAATTGATTGCAAACACTTCATCACATTTGAATATAACCTCATGTGACAATATAAGATGAACTCAATGAACAAACATACACAATGCATACAAGCCTAGCATGTTGATGATTCTACAAACCAATAGAGTCATGACATTGACAGTGAAACTAGGATAAACGGATATTGTGCAAACCATTGATATACCATCCAATCTCCCTCAATAAGAATATATGTTTTTGAATGAATATATCAATTAAACATACGCCTTGGCAATTATTTTTCTTTTTAATGCCATATTTTCTGTTTAGGCCTTTGGACCACGTATTTCTTTTAGGTCCAAACAAACGGTAGCTTACTATTCGCAAAGGATAATAAATTCTTTCGGAGCCCTTCCCCGTGCACATTTATATTTATCATTTTTATATCTCACACAAATCTCACGTGCAACATATTTGACATGCACTAGTCCTCCTATGTCATAAATATGTAAATGACTAGATTGGTAGAAGAACATCTCACAAAGCTCAAATATAACATGTGACGAATAAAATTCAAAAGAGCTCGTGCATGTGTGAATAGAGGCATATAAAAATAGAATCCATTATATCAACACAACATTCAACTACTCCATGTAAGCATGGTAAAGAACATAACAAGGATTGATAATCTAAACCAAAAGTTCTAGCCACATGGGAGCGAAAAAGATGGGATTCTAACACAAGTGTATGCCACATAGGGTGTGTCAGACTAAAATACACAAAAAAAAATCTTTTTGAGTTTTTGAAAATTTTTAACCAAAAATAAAAATATATACTCAAAAGACAAATAAAAATCATTTGAATTTTTCATTAAGCTTAAATTATCAAGAAATAAAAACCCAAATGATATACAAAAATCTTTTTGTATTTTTCATTTAATGCAAATTAAAATGAAAGAATAAAATACAAAAGATAAACAAATCATGATTTCTAGCATGAGATATGAAATAAAGCAATGACTATAAAATGACTAAACATGCATACACCTAGCAATGATATAACATATGAAGCACAAAAAGCTAGAGTATGCAAACAACTAACACATTCAACCTTTAAATTTAGCAAGGGAGGTTTCATGTGAAAGCAAATGAGAATAAAAAACCTTATCTTGTAAAGCTACCAGGTCGGATCTCCTAACCCAAACTAATGAAGAGTGACTATCTCGGGATGTAGGAATCTTGGTTACCTTGGTTGCCTTACCTTTGGATTTTCTAGGAACTCGTATAAGATCAAAATAAAATTTCCTAAGATAACCTTTTCGACCACAATGTAAACACTTAAAGTCACGGCGAAAAGATTTACTTAAGGAGTGGTCTCTAAAGGCTTTCCTAGGCGATTCTCCTAAAACATTGGTTTTGGCCTTTTAAGTTGATCCATTACAAGTATCGAAGCCTAAACCACAAGTGTCATTTTTTATTTGGACCGTGCCTAATATTTTATCTAGTTTTTCGGACCTACACTCCAAATCAAATTTGACATTACTAGAGTCTTTTAATTGTTCTTCTAATTCTAAAATTCTAGACTCTAACAAACCATTTCTCTCTTCAAACTCGGGAAGCTCCTTTTTCAAGGATTCCATTAAACCTCTAAGGCTATCTCTCTCGCCTTTTATATATTTTATCTTCTCTCGAAGAGTTCTCTCTCGTGTCCTAAGGTCTTCTACCAACATACAATCATCAACGACCTTGACACGCTCTCTTAAACTTGCTTCTAACTTTAAATTTGCTCTTTTTAATTTAATTGATTCTTCATATAGTTCTTGAAAAGAATTTTGAAGTTCGTTCACATTAACCTCTTCTTCATTTTCACTCTCTCTTTCTTCTTCACTCTCACTATCATAAAAAAATAAGGGAATCATAAACTATGACCTTGGAAGTGTCATGTGTTAAAGTTTCATCAATAGACGAGTTCTCACTATCACTCACATGATTAGCCATAAAAGCCACAAAGTTGGGCTTAGTGGGGGAATCGGGTCCCTCTTTATTATCACTATCACTAAGGGTTGCATTAAAAGAAATTGGTTTCTTACCCTCTCTCCTTAGTTTAGTGGGGCACTCAAATGCCCTATGACCATACCCTTCACAACCAAAATATTTTTTCGACTCGTCCCTATTTACATTTTCATTAGAAGTTTTAGGGATCCTCTCGGCTTTGTCATGCCTAGATTTTTCAAATTTCTTCAAATTATTTTTAAATTTATCTTTGTTAAATTTAAGAAAATTTTGAAATTTCCTTGCAAACATAGCCATATCCTCCGAGTCACTATCACTTTCACACTCTTAAAATCTTACATGTTTTTCTTCTTTTCGGCCTTTTAAAGCAACGCCCTTTTCTATTTTTTTTTCAGTATGAGAGGGAAACATGTATAGTTCATAGGTTTGTAAATCACCTACGATCTCTTCTAATTTCGTAGAGGCTAAAGTGGGTAAAGAATTTAAAACGGTCACTTTTGGAATAAATCTATCGGGAAGGGACCTTAAAATTTTCTTTACTACTCGGTTGTCGGGTATTTTCTCTCCCAAATTAAAAGATGAATTAACAATATCAGAAAGTCTAGCATAAAATTCATCAAAAGTTTCTTTATCATTCATTTTGATGGTTTCAAATTGAGTGGTGAGGTTTTGGAGTTTCGAAGCTTTTACGACACTTGTACCTTCGTGAGTGAGTTGTAAAATATCCCACGCTTCTTTAGCGGTCTCACACGTCATAATGCGTTGGAATTCATCCGGTTTGACAGCGCTAAACAAGGCGTTTAAACCTCGGGAATTAAAATTTGAAAGTTTAAACTCATTCTCAATCCATCTATCGGTCGGTTTGGGAACACGTCCATTATCTACTAAATGAGTTGGTGGAGACCACCCGTTAACTACAGATAACCAAACCCTCTCGTCGATAGATTTAAGTGCCGATTTCATACGTGCTTTCTAGTACGCGTAGTTAGAACCATCGAAAATAGGAAATTTAGAAAATGGGAAAAATTCCATTTTAGCCAAAAATATTTAAAGGATCTTTAACTAAATAATTTATCGTTTTGGCTCTGATACCAATTTGACAGTCACTGAAACCCAATTTTAATAAAAAAATAAAAAAATAAATTCTTTTTATACTTCAAAAAGATAATAATTTCCTTTTTAGATGCGTAAGCGTAAGATGATGGTTCAAATTAAAACAACTTAACAAATTTTAAGTTTTCTCAAATTAAAATTAAACCAAGTGAAATTAGATTAAACACACTTATATTGATTTCACTTAAACACAATTAATTAACCCAAGTCCTAGAAATTTGCCTAAGTCATTATTTCTCAATTTTACCAAATTAGGCCAAACTAATTTTAACAAGTTAAATTAAAGACTTGAATTAGATTAACATATTACCCAAATTTATTTAGCACCAAAATAAATTAGTAGTGATTATAAACCAATTTTATCTTGTTACCTAAGCATGCATTCTAGGTGAGTATAGCAAGATAAAATAAACAATGAAACCACTATGCCGCGACGTACGAGGAAAAACCCACAACAGAAAAAAAAAACTCGGACGGCCCTAGCCTTAAGTCCACTAAGTATGGATTTATAAATACAAGACAGTAAGACTTACAACACTCGACTCGATCCCTCTCAAGCCCCGATGCTTCTTCTTGTAAACACCTCTGCCTAGTAGACAACCCCGGAGCTCCGCCGGAATCTTGGCCTTCACCAATGAGACATAGGTACACCGTCAACTACACATGGTGCCTTTTACCACATGAGAATACCGCAGAAAAAGAAGCTCTTCTTATTTGAGGGATTTAGAAGGAAACCCAAACAATCTCTTTTTCAGTATGTAGAGATTAAACCGGTGCCAAACACTCCATGCAAAGTATATATATATATATGGAACTTGGATAAACAAAACAAATGGGTGAAAACTAGAGTGTTAAATGAATTTTTCTTTGAAAGATGAACACTCAAAACCATGAACTTTTCTTGGAAGAATTTGCTCTCAAAAACTCTCTCTAGGAGTTAGAATAACATACAAAGTTAAGTTAGAAAAGTTCATTTTCGCACTTAAGAAGTTCTGTCAAAAGATAGTGGGAAAAATAAGTGCGAAAGTGGGTCAAAACTGCCATTTAACTGTTCCCACCAAAACTCATTCGAACGACATTTTTCGTTCAAACGAAGTTTCGTTCAAACGAGGCTTCTAACGAAGTTCTAGTGTGAACTCGTTAGAAATTTCGTTGGAAATCTCGTTCGAACATCAAGTTCGTTCGAACGACACTTCGAACGACTTTCCAGTGGCCTTTTGGGAACTCGTTGGAAAACACGTTCGAACGACATTGTGGGTCGAACGACAAACTCGTTCGAACGAACTTCCAAAAAGTTGAAAATTTTCTATTTTTATCCCAGAAACTTTATATACTTTGTATTAAAGTTTTAATAAAATCTTTCTGAAAATAAACAACGGTTTTAAATAAACTACACCCAATATAAAATGTTTCAAGATCCTATAAATATATTAAAGTGCATTCATACCTTAGGAGCAATGGAACCAAGTTGATGACGTAGAAACGAAGCACATTAAACTCGATAATTTGATAAAGCTTTATACTCTTGGCCGCTTCGTCTTCAACAAACACGTCATAGGCTTGAAGGATGATCAATTAACTCTATCCTATGACTCAAATGTTTTTGTCCGGAATTGAGCCAAAACAACAAAGGACTCAAATGGAAATTTGTGTCCTTACATTCACTAAGCACTCACGCACCCCTATGAGTACGTCGACTAAGCTAAGCAAAGACATTTTTGGTATGGACGCAGAGCAAACTCTTTATAGGAGCATGATAGATAGTCTTCTTTACTTGACCGTTAGTCGTTCCGATATCTCCTTTAACGTTGGAGTTTGTGCACGTTACCAAGTATCCCCAAAAGAGTTTCACTTGCTCGCAGTTAAACGTGTCATCAAATATGTGAGTGGCATTTTTTCCTACGTCATTTGGTATTTCTTTGATATCGATGGTCGTTTGTCTGCTTATTCAGATGCTGATTTGGCCGGGGATATTGTTGGTTGTAGGAGCACCTCGGGTGGATGTTTTTACTTTGGGAGTGCTATTGTTTCTTGATTGAATAAGTAAAAAAAACTCCATATCTTTATCCATGAGGCCGAGTATATATCTGCCAGGAGTTGTTGCACACAACTCTTATGGATGAAGAAAATATTAGAAGACTATGGGATTTCCCAAGGCACACTAACTATTTCATGTGATAATACGAGTGCAACCATAATCAGGTCCAATATTTCCGCACAAAGCACATTAGTATACATGAGCATTTTATTCACAATCTAGTTGAGGAGAAGGTCGTGTCCTTAAGCTTTGTGAGCATCAAATGCCAGTTAGTCGATACTTTTACTAAACCTTTAGATGCATTTAGATTCGAGAATCTTAGGAAATATTTGGGTATTTGTTCCGTTGATTGAGTTCGAGTACTTCATCTAGTGTAGGGTGGTTATCATGTTCACATCACATGTTCCTACTTCTAGAGTGTAATAGTATTGTATTTCTATATTTATATATGCTTTATTTTGAAAATTCTTACAAATATTTTTGTTTTTTTTAAGTTTGGAAAAATTCCAAAAGATTTTATTTTTTGATAAAATTTTTGAAAAAGGCAAAAATATTTTTGTATTTTCATTTTTTCACCATATATGAATGTGCATTTAAGATATTCGGATCACCACTATATTCCATCCATTCATGCGACTTTTTCATGGTGTTGTGATACATGGCTTCATTTATTTAGTGTGATTAATAATGTATGTCTAACTTTTCGTTGTTCATTAATTATTCCTCTCTACATTCTAGATTTTTTTTATCACTTTTATTGCACACAAGTGCAAACTTTTTGAACATTGCATTTGATTATCACGTGTTGAATATAGTGTTCTCGTCTTAATAGTGTTTAATAATGAACCAAATGCACTGAGAGAAGTTGTGCTTGTAAGAACCATTTCCCGAATTTAGTTTCCTAAAAAATATATTTTATGCTAAGCAATGGAAAAGGGGTTACGAAAGAGAAAATTATCTTTGCTCTAAAAGCCACTATTTGAAAAAGAGCCTATGTGATTAATGCCACACAAAAACATCAGTTTCAAGGCCATATTTTTTTTATTGATTCTTTGCTACGCATGAGCATTATGATGTCTTCAAAATTTGAGTGTGAATTCTTAAATACGTGAGATTTTGAGGGTATTATAAAGTTGAAGATCAATGAGTTTGCACAACGGACTCTCTTGAAAAGCAATAAATAGTTTGGCATTATTATTTTGATAAGCGTTTGAATCCATAACATGTTTCATAAGTCGCATCAATTTCATTTAAGTTAAACATAATTACACCTAAGGTTAAAATTTAGTTATCTCTTTAGAAGTATCTCATTGACTTCCTGCACCTATGTTATGAATGTCTATGTTGATTTTTCTATGGAAAGTGTTCACAAAATTACATTTTGTTTTTATGATTCGGATATATTAGTGTTATTCCATGGTGTGATATTTTTATACCTGTATGTACCTTTTATAAATAGATTTTTATACTTGAGAAAATTAAAAAAAATCAAAAATAGTTGGTATGCCTTTAGGAAACTCATTTCATGAGCTTTATTGATTATCTTAGTGATGTTATTTCATTTGGATTCGAGTGATGTTAATGATTCATGCTTAGTTTCTTAACCTTTGTATATTACAGAAAAAAAGGGAGAGAACAAATTGAGGGGGAGTTTTTTTAAAACTCATATGCGTCACGGTATTTCTTTTATCTCATGTATATAGGTCATTCCAAGTTGATGATGGTTTTATGGACAATACAAGATGAAGACTTATACATTTATGCATTTTCGTTTCTTGATTTGGGAGGGCATTAATTGTTTTAGTTTTAGGGGTCAATTTTGGTTTTGGTTTGTGTTTTTTATCGGAATAGCCAAAGGGGGATATTTGTAAGAGCAAAATTTGTAATTGCTCAATTTATTTTTATTTGGCTTATCCCGTTAGACCCCACTGCACCTTCATGACCGTTCTCAAGTCTTCTAAAAGAAGAATCGTCGGCGACATTTGTAAGATTGAAGATCGTTCTCTACCATTTTACCTGAGAAGTGTTATGAGGTGGTTTGGAAAAGCTTTAAAATATTTAGGGGTCATTTTTAAATAGAGTTTATTTTACAAAATGGTTTTTAAATATTTTTTATTTTTTTTTGAAAAAATCGTTGGCTCGTTATCAGCTGGTCATTCGAATGAGGTTCCCACATTCGAACAAGATCTGAAGCATCACCTTTTTGGTCATTGTAATGTCATTGGAAGTTTCATTAGAAATCGTTCGAACGAGATCAAGTACATCGTTCGAATGAGGTGGCAGTTCGTTCGAACGAATATGCGTGTTTTATTTTTTAATCAAATCTTTAATCCCTATCTTTTTGCAACAACTTTCCCTATAAAGAGAGATGGGGGATTATACTTTTTAACAAGCCTTTTTAGAGTTCTTTTTGCGATCAAATACTATAATTTTTTCTTTCAAACCCCTTAGATCTTTTAGGATCACATTTTAAACTAAAAAGAACACAATCTAAAGCTCTAAATCTTTGTAGAGAAATTCTCTATTTATGATTTGTGGAGTAGAGGCTCTACGGCTGAAGAAGAAGAAAGGGATTGCATATTCTAAAAGGTTGATCGGTGGATATGGAGGGAAGATTTACTTCCCGTAGGCAGTATTGGACTGTATAATTTTCTATTGATGATTCGAAGAATTTTATGTGTTATACTTAGTGGATATCTAAGTAGTTTGTAAGTCATTACATGTATGTCTTATCTTTAAAAATGCAGAATTAAAGGTTTTGCCTGATAGGGATATTTTCGCTATTTCTTTTTCATTATGTTTTGGTTTGGAATTTAGCTTCATATCACTGTTGCATGTTCACTTTAATTTAATCAAGATAAAATTTGGTATAAAGTGATTTTTTATGGTACGACTTAATATATAAGTGAATATATATAGCCTCTGCCTTTTCAAATTAGAATTTATAATTGGTATATGTCCTACTTGTCGAACATAGAAGATCCGCTTCTTTGTCTTAGATAAGAACGTTCATTCAACTTATAACATCATCTTCGACATGGTAAGGTTAAAGAAATTTAAAGCAGTTCCTTCCAGTGTACACTAGTGCATGAAGTTCCCACTCAATATGGGGTCGGTGTAGTAAAAGGAAGTTAGCTTGAAGCCAGGGAATGCTATTATAACTCAGTCGACCAGGAGGAGCAGAAGAAAATGACTACGATATACTATATTGAGACATTGAATCCCCTGGACGAGGATAAATTAATTAAGGATCAAGTCATAGAGGAGATTGAGTTAATTACCTTGTATGATGAGTACTCAGAGAGGACAGATCAAATCAGCTCATCACTGGATCTTACCCTGAAGAAAGACTTGATTGATTTTCTTAGGCAACGGAGGAGCGTGTTTGCTTAGAATCGTGAAGACATGGCAAGGATTGATCCGAGTTCATTTGTCCTGAGCTAAGCATAGTCAAGGATGCTAAGCTAGTCAAATAGAAATGACGCGTCTTTAGTGAGGAGAAGAGCATGGCCATACAGGAAGAAGTGGAGAAGTTGTAGAAAGAAAACTTCATAGAATACGTTAAGTACCCAGAATTAATCTACAATGTGGTAACGATCAAGAAAAGAATGACAAGTGGTGTATGTGTGTCGACTTCACCGAACTAAATAAAGCGTGTCCAAAAACCACTATCCCTTTGGTTGATGTTACTTTATGACATGAACTACTCAGCTTCATAGACGCTTATTCAGGATACAACTAGATCAAGATAAAACCAGAATATTGAGAGAAGACTTCATTTATCACTATCCAAGTTACTTACTACTACAATATTATGCCTTTTGGACTAAAAAATACTGGAGTGACGTATCATAGGTTGGTAAAAAAAGTATTCGAGGATTAGATCGGCATAAACATGGACGTATACATCGATGATATGCTCATGCAAAGCATAACGTCTGTTAACCACATCAGGGACTTGGGATAGATGTTCGACCAGTAGGAGAAATACCAAATGAAACTCAACCCGATAAAATATCTCTTCGGGTCAAAGAAAGGATGTTCCTAGGCTTTATAGTCAATCAGAGGGGCATTGAGGCCAACACAGATAAAATTTACGAACTGATTAGTATGCATTCCCTGATAAATAAAAAAGAAGTGCAAAAGTTAACTCGGTGAGTGATTGAGTTAAACAGGCTTGTTTAAGAGCTACCGACAAATGCATACATATGTTAAGGTGTTGTTAAAGCCATTTGAATAGAACGACAAATATGAGGTCGCGTTATAAGAATCGAAGAAGTATATTGGGTCTCTAACCCTACTTTTAAGACCTGTCATGGGAGAAAAACTTTATCTGTACTTGGGAATATCTGAATTAGCAGTTAATTTTGCATTAGTCCGATAAGAAAATGGAGTGCAAAAACCCATTTACTAAATAAACAAAGCATAAAGAAGGGCGGAGATTCGGTACCCAAGGATGGAAAAACTAGCGTTGGCACTAATTAAAGCTTCCTGAAGGATGAATTTGTACTTTCAGGCTCATATTATTGTTGTCTATACTGACCTACCTCTACACCAAGCGGTGCATAAGCCTGGAAAATCGGGTAAACTGATGGCTTGGGTCGTAAAACTATAATAGTATAATATAGAGTATGAACTTAGAATGACCATCAAGAGACAAGCCATGGCAGATTTTATCGCTAAGTTCAATTAAGAAGAAAAACCAATCGAGCGATTTTATATGAAAGAGAGATTAGCAATAAAAATGGCAAAGCATACTTCTACGTAAGAGAGTTCAGCCTTAAAGCGGACCGAGCAAACTTGTCCAGAAAAGAGCTCACGAGTTCAACCAATCGAGCATAATCCTACGGGAGATAACTCTTCCATTAATTCGACCGACCAAAATACTAATGTACCAGAGTCATCGGCCAGACAAGAAGTTGGTCGTAACTCAGAGCAAATGAAGAAGTTGTTTAAATATGATCATCTGGTCGACAGAAATTATAGATTTTACAGAAGAGACACATGTCTTACAGATGCTTATAGATGGCTCATCTTAATCCACAGGCAGCAGAGCATGCCTAATAATCACAACGACGGATGATATCGATGTGGAATATGCTCTCATATTCCAATTTGAGTCCTCAAATAACGAAGCAAAATATGAAGAACTTATAGTAGGGTTTGGCCTGGAATCATCCCTTGGCACCAAGCAAATAGAGGCACACAGTGTCTCTCAGCTCATAGTAAACCAAATGTTAGGGGTCTACAAGGCAAGGGAGGAGTCCATGGCAAAATACCTAGCCAAAGCCACTATTATCAAAGTTCCCATTTATTGGGATAGTCAAAATTTCGAGGGCAGAGAATGCCCGAGTAGATGCACTTTCTCAACTTGCATCAACCACAAGGACGAAACTAAGGAGAACAATGCTTATAGAAATCCTCACATATAGAATCATCGATGAAGAGAGTAATAGTTTTCTAGAGCTAGAACTGAGACTATCTTGGATGGATCCCATACCAGCATATTTAGAGCACGCTGTGGCACTAGAAGATCCTTAAAACACAGGAAGGCTCCGATATAAGGTAATAAGGTACGTCATAGAAGGGGGAATCTTATACCGAAGAGGGTTCATCACATCATTGCTAAGATGTGTCCATCCAAATAAATTCATAGATTTAATAAACGAGGTGAATGGAGGTTCTTGTGGAGCACATTTAGCTTGTAGATCATTGGTAAAGTGAGTGTCCAGATAGATTTTACCAGTCCATCATGAAGGTGGACTGCGCAGACTATACGAGGAGTTATGTTAAGTACCAAAAATATACCGCCATCCATAAAAGTACGGGGGCTTTTCTTATGCTGATTATATCCCCTGTCCATTTGCAATATGAGGAATAAATATGGTCGAACCTTTACCCTAGATCAGAGGTAGGTTCAAGTACTTGGTCATCGTAGTGGACTACTTCACCAAATAGGTGGAGGTTGAACCCCTGGTGGAGATACCGAGGGAGAAGGTCTTCAATTTTATCTAAAAGAAAACTATTTGTCATTATGGAATGTCGTATGCCTTCATCACCGACTATGGAACTCAATTTGATAATCAGGAGTTTGAAGACTATTGCATACAATCTAAAATCCCAAAAAAATACATTCTCCACCTGTCCATCCATACTGTAATGTGCAAATGGAAGTAATAACAAAGTCCTGCTTGACGAAATAAGGAAGCGACTAGACGATGCTAAAAGAAATTGGATTAATGAGCTCCAAAGTGTTCTTTAGGTGTACAGAACAATGCCAAGAATGACAACAGGCGAGACCCCTTATATATTGGCCTTCAGAATAGAGGTAGTAGTCCCTACAGGAATTGATCTGCCAAGTCACTGTGTCCTCAACTTTGACTCACCAAAGAGTGACCTAAAGCCAAAATTAGACCTTGATCTAGTAAAGGAAGCCAAAAAATATGCAACACTGTGGGTGGAGTCATATCGATAACGAATTGCTCATTTTTACAATAAAAGAGTAAAACCGAGCAGTTTGAAGAAAGGAGACTACGTGTTGAAAAAGGTCATTCAGAAAAGGGAATAAGTTGGAGCCTGACTGGCATAGTCCATACAAAGTAACTGATGCTGTCTGACCAGGGACTTACGAAATTAAAACAGTGAAAGGGGAGCAGTTTAAAAATCCTTAGAACGACGAATACCTAATGAAATACTACAAGTAGTGGCTAACATGTAATGCATAGACCACTTTTAGTATATATAAAAGTATGTTAATGAATATTGTCATTTTCTTTTACATTTTTCATAGGTATGGGGGAGATGTGCTAAAACATCCCAGCCACACATGCAACATACCAAGACATAACTTTATGTATGACCCCGTTGTGCGATCACAAATAAGAAGCTTCACTTTATGTATAATCTCGCCCTAGGGAAGACAAAAAATAAGAAGTTTACCAAATTTATGAAATTCATTGCATCCATATGGACGATAAGATCCGACCATAGATAGCTAAATGCAAGGATAGTTCCATGCATATTTGGTCATCTCGGGTAATTAACGATGACACTTAGTCGGGACGACAAGATCCATCCATGCGACCAGGATAGGGTGTCAATAGAACCTAAGACTAAACAACTCGAGTTTGTACAACCTTGGTAACTAGTAAGGCAGATAATTCAAGCAACAACTGACCATATGATTATATAACTAATATACTAGTAAAACT
This sequence comes from Sambucus nigra, assembly GCA_949130495.1. NCBI lineage: Eukaryota > Viridiplantae > Streptophyta > Magnoliopsida > Dipsacales > Adoxaceae > Sambucus > Sambucus nigra. The sequence goes on from OX422208.1 coordinate 595,957,335, forward strand.
AGTTTTAGCACATGGCAGTCATCAAGATGACATGGCTTAATGTTCATAAGATTATAATTATTATCAAATATCTAGATATAACTACTTGTGTAAAAGAAAAATAAGTAAAGAGAATCAGGTGAAGAAAAGCATGAATATAAATTTCCATTATGACTTGTGAAAAAATTATTATAAAGAGATCATAAAAATAGACTACAACAAAGTCATCATTTGCGAGGATGGGTTTGCTTGCTTGGTAATCTCTCAAAGCTAATAGGAGGAATACCTAAAGCTTGAGGAGTGATGGTTGTCCTCAGGTCACTGACCCTAGATTGGTTGCTAGAACTAACCCTTCCCACTAAATACTAAGGTTAGCGTAGATCTTTATTCTTATCAAGGATATAATCCCCAAGGTATTTTCTCATCAGGCTCATTGGGATAGCGTATGGAGCAATCCATGAAACGTCAATCTCAAAAGGAATATTTAAATGTTCAAAATAACCTAGATCATGCCAATAGCACAACTCATCCTCATTGGGAACCTTTGCTACCGTAAGTGCATTGAGCCAGTCATACTTATGATCGATCTTCCTAGCGTAGTCAAGTTCTGCCTCTATGTGTATGAGGGCCTTATCATAACCATTCATCCAGACAGTACGAGGCTGTCTATGAAATTGATACATGAGGCAATATACCTTCTCACTCAACCTTTTGATAGTGGACAATTGATTTTTGAAGGTCGCAGCCTCGTATAGTAGATTTTTTCTAGTCCTCTCATCTCCCACTAACTATGAAATCCTCTCCTACCGCTGAGAAGACTGGCCTTTGGCCTTTTTTTTATTTGCTCTAGCTCCTCTCTTAGGTGAGCATTTTCTTCTCCTTTTAGTCGATAGGCTTGGAATTTTTGAGACCTTCAAGCTCAACCCGTAAAGCATTATTTTCCTGTTCAAGCATTGTGGCAACTTCTCTGGCACCAGTCCGTTCAATATTGAGGATAAAATTTTTCTTTGAATAGTTGACACTAAAGAAAGTAACTTCTAGTTAAACTCACTACTTTTTTGCAAGTCGGATAACTTATTCTCATGATCGGTCTGAAAACTTTCCATTGATTCGTTATGGCTCTTTTGTATAGCAAAAATCATGTCATGGTAGGCAACGTTATTTGTAACCGCCTTCTGAGAAAGATGATGCGTATTTAAGTATGATTATTTGGCCAGAGAAGATGTATTATGTCCAAGTAGCTCCTCAATCTCATATTAATCGATCTCACTATGACTAGTATCAAATTATCGACTAATAAATAAGTGGTAAGAGGTGGATAATTCGATCATATGAAATTTGATGTGTGATTTCCCATTTAAATTTCCACATTAACATAACCTATTGACTGAGAATTATGGTTATCATACCCAGAGATTTACAAAGGCATGGAGATTAACCTTGACTCTCGAACATTAGTTGGTAAAAAGAACTTATAGGCATGATGTTCACTGATGCACCACAATCCATCAAAGCTCTGGCAAAGCTAAACCCATTGAGGCTTATCGTTAGGGATGGCAATTTAACCCGGCCCATAGGGTTCCCGACCCGATCCAACCCTAATGGGGCGGGTTAAAACCCCGTTTAAAATAATAGGGTTAGGTTTGGGTTTAAAAAAACATTTATTAAACAGGGCGGGTTCGAGTTTTATCAGAATATGCTCAACTCACCCCGCCCCACCCCGTTTAGTAAATTTATAATTATATCCTTATTATACTACGTTAATAACACTCCCACCACATAGATAAATAAACTTAAGAAAGAAAGAACCCTAGCTCACCTCACACTTTCAATCTCAATCAAACCGCCGTCTGCACTCTCTCTCTCTCGCGCGCGCGCGCGCGTCTCACGCTTTCAACCTCTCAGCACTCTCTCTCTCCCTCTCTCGCGCACGCGCACATCTCACTCTCAGCCGATGCTGGGTCGGCCACACAGCAACGCCTCACATCACACCATATAATAAGGTTAGTTCTTTGTTTGTTTTTTAATCACATCTTACATCTTGGTTAAACATTTAACAGTTGTTCTGTATAACATCTTGGTTAGCCATTTCAACCTCATACCCAACGTCTCACACCATTTAACAGTTGTTGTTTTTAGTTGTTATTTTTAGTTCTTTTGTTAGGAACTAATACTATTAATAGGTCGCACCCGTTATTTGTTTAACAACGTCTCACTCCATTTAACAGCGCCGCACACTTGTTTATTTTTTTAGTTTTTTTTAACTAATAGTTACCCGGATTCATACATCACTGTCAATTGGTTTTGAACTACACTATTAATTGTTTGTTTGTTTGAACTAATAGGTTCCCAGATTCATACATCACTGTTAATTGGTTATGAACTACACTGTTAATTTGATTCACTGTTAATTATTATTTTTTAGGACTAATTGGTTGTTTAAGGACTAATTGAATTTGTTTTACATATTGTTCTGATTTTTTTTTTGTTTTATCTGACACTTTAATAAAAAATAGTTATCAATTTATATTTATTTCAAAAAAAGAGAGAATCAATTCAAGGGGAAAATACAGTTTTCGGGACACAAACTGAATCAACACTGGAACCTAGTTCCACCCCATCCACACAAACACATGGTGTTAATCCAGTTGTTCAATTTTCTCCTTAAAAAAGTTCACTTCTTCTGTTTGGAATGATTTTGAAAGGATTAAAGATAATTTGGAGACATTTGTAATATGCCATTATTGCCATTCAAAACTAAAGGCCGAAAGTAGAAATGGGACTAACCAGTTGCGAAATCACTTGACTAGGTGTAGGAAACATCAACACGTTGATATTCGTGATCAATTTCAAATTCATACTGAAAAAACTTTTGATGGAAAAGTGCACTTTGGTAATTTTACATTTGATCAATACGTGTCCAGAAAAGAATTTGAAGTGCAATCGTTTTACATGAATATCCCCTAGTATTGTTGAGCATATCGGATTTAGGAAGTTCATTAGTAGCTTCCAACCTCTTTTTAAAAATGTATCTCGAAACACCATTAAAAGCGATATATTAAAAATGTATTAATCAGTGAAAGCAAAAGTTTACAGGTTATTTGACAAGCTTTCTTATCGTGTTGGAATCACCACGGATATGTGGTCTTCGAGGAAAAAGAGAGGGTATATGGCTATAACGACACATTTTTTTAATGAACGTTGGTTCTTGAGAAATTTGCTAATTGGGAATGTTTTCTTCTTTTTACTTTATTTTTTAAATAATTATATTTCATCACAATTTAATATTTTGATATAATTATTCATGCGTAGGTTTGTTTATATACCCGCTCCACATATGAAAGATGTTCTTTGTGATATGTTGATGAATTGTTTATTAGATTGGAATTTGGATAGGAAAGTGTCTGCTATTACGGTAGACAATTGTTCTACTAATGATGGATTGATGGGTAGTCTTGTGGACAAATTTGTCGTTAATGATTCGATTTTGTTATGGGGAAAATTGCTTCACATGCATTGTGCTACACATATATTAAATCTTGTGGTGAAGGTTGGCACAAACATAATAGAAGTTGTCATGGGTAAAATTTGAGATAGTGTAGCATTTTGGATGGCCACTCAAAGTAAGGAGAAAAAAATTTGAGGAGGCTGCCCGACAATTAAAAATTCCATGTGCTAAAAAGTTGTGCATAGATTGCAAAACAAGGTGGAACTCCACTTATTTGATGCTCAAGACAACCATTTGTTATAAGGATGTGTTTCCACATTTGAAACAACGTGAGATATATTATATATCTTTACCTATGGAGCATGAGTGGAGCTTAGCCAAAGAAATGTGTGGATGATTGAAACCGTTACAATGGCTGGTTGTTTGAAAACCGTTAGTGGAGAGTGGAATCCTGACATTTTTTCAGAATATGACCAACTTGTTAGTGGTATGTCAGAGCGTATAAATGTTAAGTCAGAGTTAGATCACTATTTAGAGGAAAATATCTTTCCACATACTCCGAATTTTGACATTTTAAATTGGTTGAAAGCGAATGGTGTTCGGTATCCCACATTACAACTTATGGCGCGAGATGTATTGGCTATTCTAGTATCAACCGCGGCTTTCGAATCAGCATTTAGTACAAGTGGTCAAATGGCGAGCCCTCATCGTAGTAGACTTAGTGCGGTTATTTTAGAGACATTGACGTGCACACAAGATTGGCTATGGAACGATATTCAAGGTATATTTGTTTAAAATAAATTTCTTTAATAATATGTAAGAATTTTTCCTTAATTGAATGTTTATTTTTTTGTATTTTTTTATATATGATGCTTCTACCGTGGATTCGAGGCCTACAGTTTGTGATGAGGAGTTCGATCCCATGGAAGTTTAATGAAGAGGTAATGCAAGTAAAAAATCTATTATGATTTTTTTTTTAAATTCATACTTTAAATTCTCTTTAATTTATTACTTTTCTTAATATGTTTTTATTTTGTATTCAGGTTTAAGTTGATGGTGATGAAGATGATAGTCGAGCTATTTGAGACTTTTGTGTAACATTTGCTATATTCGGGAATTTTGAGTCTTGTGTTGTTTGAAACTTATTTTGTGGTAGTTGATGTTATTTAGGGCTTATTTTGCAATAGTTGAATTTGTTGTTATTTAGGACTTATTTTGTAATAGTTGAATTTGATATTATTCGAGACTTAGTAAGTTAGCATTTTAAACTGTGTTATTTGAGAATTTTAAAGTTGATGTTCAAGTTTTAGACTTAAAAATTGATGTTGAGGCATTGTTATTTTCTTGTAAAGTTACCTTTATTTTTATATAATTAAATATGCTTTTAAAAAAAATTAATTTTGGGTTTTAACTCGCGGGGCGGGGCGAGTTCGGACCCGTTTAATTCATGCGGGGCGGGGTGGGGACGGATTTGAGGAGGTTATACTTAAACGAGTTCGAGGTTTAAAATCATAACCAGTTGCGGGGTGGGGCGAGACAATTTTTTTTTCACGGGGCGGGTTTGAGTTTTTACAAACCCGCCCATACCCGCCCCGTTGCCATCCCTACTTGTCGATACATCTAAAGGTCTATTATGGGGAAATCTGATATGTCGATCTGGATATGAAAATTTTATTATAGACATGAAGCGACGAATCAAACTTACCATAGGTTATTTCCTGTTCAATGAGGGAATATAGTTCTTTCTTTCTTTATCTAATATCCCCTGAATAATCTTCAACCTGCTGTCTTGCAGCATACCAACCTAATTGAAGAACTAAGTGAACTTTGGAGACTTCGACACAACTTGATACTCCATGCTTTGATCCATATCATAGTCCTCATATTGAAATGCGATTTCGACATCTTTGATACTCGGTTCATTATAAGCAATGACTATGTTGTCCATTCCTACAAGGCATTCACCCTATAATTTGGTAAAATCATCATCTTACTTAAACACTTATGTTTCCCCATCAAACGCCATTATGATATTTGCATGAGTTGGCAAAGATTTGGTGTTGACATTATTTTGTGTGATCAATAAATTTCATGCTACTTCTTGTTTGTTGATGACTCTTCTCAACGTTTAACATTTAGTAGTGGGACGACTACCCTACTAGTGTACTTAGCAATATTTCAAATTAGGTTGAACCTCTGCCAAAGTAATATACTGGGCGACGTTCTTGGGAGGAAATATGAAACCTTCAACCATCATCATTTTATAATAACTCATAGCTTCCTCAACTGAGCATGGTTGGGGAGGGGGGGGGGGGGGTCCTTGAAGCCAAATTTCCTCTTATTTGATCATTTTCCTTATCTAACTGATTAAGCTTCTTCTCTATCTCCATTTATATAATTGACTTGAGATTATGATTGGTTGTTATTGATTTTGTTAAAGTTTCCTCAAGTTAGATGGGTTGCTATTGGCTTCCACCCCATGTTTGGCACCATTGGGTTGGGCCGAACAACCATGGAGATATATCCGACAGCTCTAGTGAAGGATTTAGAAGAACATTCTCTCATTTCATTGATCAAGCATAATATTCTCTGGTTGCAAGTCTTCTGCTCAAATTTGTAGGAGTTTACTTTCAACCGTGTCTCACCTCTAAGGACCTTTATCTAAACCTTGTTATGTAAGCCATAACAATTTCTCCTGGGTTCTATATCTCGCGAGTAAGCTGGGCAATGATAAACTCATTTTCTATAAGAAAGAAATTCTGCAGAAATTGTATGTGCATGTCTTCCCAAGTGACCAATCTCATTAGGGCTACCAAGTGTATGATTATTTTTAGAGATTTGGATAACTCTTTTATACGAAGCTTCTTGTTGTTACAATGGGTGCTTAAATGCTTCGCAAAGCATTTGATATGATGTTTCGGGTTACCGCCTTTGCCATCAAAATTTTCAAATACTGGTGGAATATATCCTTCAGGATACGATTTATCATTATATTATTCATGGTACGGTGTTCTTAAGTTATCATAGACCGACACAACTTCTCTAGATGAGACCGCATTAAGCATAATCATTTTTTTCATTTCATTTTTATGCTCCACTTGTAAGGTTAATCGTTGGACCACCAACATCGCTTTGAGGTTGAACACCAAGTCCCACTGTGGCAACTAATGGGTTTGTTAGGGGTGTACTGAAAGACATTGGGTCTACAACCATAATGAATCCCAACACACTTAGGGTGTTTTGTCTCCATGAATTTGGACATAATATTGATCATTTGAAGTGGCCCGATTATGATGCTGGTGGAAGCTTAGCCAATTTGACCACCCCCAGTAATAGTGGTATTTCAAGGGATATCAACTATTTAAGTATCACGGTCTCCTTTTGGTTGGGTATCATAACAAAAATGCAATTAATCTTTTCTATCACCATTTCAATAATAACACCTCCCAAGCAGAGTCGCTAAATGTAAAAAAGTAGCGAATTGAAGTATGGTTATATTTCAAAGGAGAAATATAAAGGTGTAAGATATTAATGAAATTTTGGGTGTTTAGGATAATTAATAAGGCGTAACCTGTTTAGTGGTGAAGGGACAACTTTAATACAAGTAGAGTAATGAAAGTGGGTATTTTATGATAATCACTATGATGAGAAATAAATACAAGAATGTTTAATGATAAATGATGGCCCTTAAAGGAGTTGCTTCATAGGAAAAGAGAAGAAACACTTTAAATATATGGGAGTATGCAGGTAGGCACTAATGGGTGAAGGGAATATAAGCTGAGAACAATAAAATGATACTGTTCTTGGTGAAAATGAGGTAAATGTTCTAATGATTTTGGTTCAAACCGTTTTTTGGGCATAATAATTTGATAATCAAGATCGATGGCCAGTTTGTTGTTTTATAGGAAAAAGAAGCTTAGAGTGACTTCTATGGAGCATTAAATGTTGTCAGTTTATCGTACCTAATACGCCAAGAGCATTAAATGCAAAGGAAAATCGCGATGGACCAAGCAACTTATGTTAGGTGTTATAGTGTGTCGTCAACACATTTTCAGCGACCAAACCTGTTAGCCATTAATTTGAGGTATGTTATTCATTTAATATGCTGGATATGATATGACATGACTGAGATCTCTTTTAAAAGATACCGCTCTTTGGTGCTAAGATATATGTATGGCTGGGAGTACATGTTAATGAGATTGCTCGAACGAACTTAATAAGGTCCCTTAAACCGCCTTGGTAAGTTACTTGGTCTATTTAGAATGGTTAAGTTAAATATCTTATCAATACCTTGATGTATATCCTCCAAACTAGTTCCCCCAAAGAGTAACAAGCTCCCTTAATAGAGTATTTAAGCTTTCCTAAGTCCTTCTAGACTTGGCCCATCGTTGATACCAAGTGATCTCATACTTTATAAAAAAATTGTATTAAAAAGAAGTCAGATCAATGGTGGGTCACTAGTTCTTCTTTTGTGAGGCTTGTAAGCGGTTGATTAAGCCTTGCTTTATTTTAAATTTTATTAGTGGTTTGATGAGGTGGTTTATCATTAAGTCTCTCCTACATAGGGTATTTGGGTCAAAAAATTATTTGGAGATTATGTCAATGGGATTAAAAAGGAATAAGTATAATAAAAGAATAATTATAAGGAGATACCATTTGTTGACACCTTTTTATAAATAACTTTCTTGAAACCTTTTTATAAACAACTTGAAGTGTTTTTTATGTATTGGTTAGTCATACTTTATTTTATGAGTAACTCACACATAAACCAATGCATTAAAGACACACGAGACTTTTTGTAAACGCATGTCCTTATAAAACTACTCATAACAAAATATTGGGTTAATTAAAAAAAAATTAAAGTTTGGGTCAAATTTTAATTTCTACCTTGATCTTTTAAATATTTCAATTTTTTTCTAAATGTTTGAAAAGTATTTTAAATTCACCCCTCTATTAAAAATTCTAACGGCCAGTCCATATGTGAAAATTTAGGCATTCTCTCTCTCTCTCTCTCTTCCCCTCCTCTCCATCTTTCTTCCTCCTATTTTCCTCTCTCTCATGCACACACAACTGTTGCCATGCTAACAATTGCCTCCCGCCACACTTATCTCTCTCTCTTTGTGTGTGTGTGTGTAAAGAGAGAGAGAGAGAGAGAAATATGAGGAATAAAGAGAGGTGGAGGAAATAGAGAAATATGAAGAAGAACGAGGGACACTGAAAGAGAATGTTCAAATTTTGACACATAGACTGCCAGTTGGATTTTTTAACAGAGGGGTGAATTTGAAAAACTTTTCAAATATTGAGGGTAAAATTAAAACATTTGAAAGATTGAAGGAGAAATTGAAATTTGATTCAAACTTTAAATTTTTTTTGTATTAACCCTAAAATTAGAAAGTGGAGATTAAATAAAAAAAAACAAAACAAAACAAAAAAAATAAAGAAAGAAAAAGCATAAACCTCTCACCTCTCGAAAGTGTCAACCAACAGAAAAGAAAGCTCCGTTTGTGACTGTATAACCCGAACACTTCCCCTCTAAAACCCTAGCATCTCTCTCTAAAACCCTTGGAAGCCAATCCCACCACCATGAACAGCACCCCCAACTTCGACAACCTCCTTCTCCAAACCCTCATGGGCAGACTCCAAATCCGGCAACCAAATTCCGTCCACTCCCCACCATTCCTCAACCAAACCCTTGAGGACCTCCTTCTCGACTCCATCAACCTCTCCGATAACGAGGACGATGCCGATGACAACAAAACCCAACTGGCTAAAGAAGAATCCAAGCTCGAAAAAGACATAATCCGGACCATCCTCACTGGCAAGACCCAAACCCTCAAACCCAATTCCGGCCAAGCCGTTACAATCGGTGAACACCACATCTGTGTTGGCTTTCATGAAGAGACAGAGTCTGATTACAGGGTTTGGGAGTGGCATGGACATATAATGTTGTTTGATGAAGAAAATGGGTATACGCCTGAGTATATATATGGGAATTACTTTGAGAGACTCACTGTCAAGCCAGTTGTTCACAAGGATGATGATGATGATGAAAAGGAAAAGGATGATGATAAAGTGGGTAATTTGGGATTGAGGGAGTTGATCGAATCTGCCGATTCGGGTACCAGTCGGATTCTTCATCGGAATATCAATGCTGGGTCTCCCAGGTATATATCAGATCTATTGTGTCTAAATTTTTGCAAGTCTTATACCGGGGTTACTTATAACAATGTCATCTAAATTCTGGATTGATGTGTTTGCTTTCACTAGTAAGTGCACACGTGCGTTGCATGTGTTTGAACTCTTTTCATGTATATTAGTAATGGTGTGATTTCGGATGAAATTTACAACACATAAAGCGTATGGCAATATGAAATTGGATAGAAAATTTATTGTGTTGAAGATGCAGTAACCAGAGTTTTGTCTTTTTTAATTCAATATTGTAATCACTAGGGCCTGTTTGGTTTGCAATTATAATTCTGTTTTCTGTTTTCTGTGATTAAATACAATTCTGATAATAATTTGCGTTTGGCAATCTGTTTTTAAACACTGAATTATAATATTTCTATAATCAAGTTTTCAGAAAACAGTTTGATGGTGTTTTATAACTTCGGTTTTTTTATTTTCAACTCAGAATTATTCATTCTTAATATTTTAATGCATTTATTCATTAATATATAGTATACATACATAATACATTAATATGTGTGTAATTATTATAAATAAAAAATATATATGTACATGTACACAAAATTATGTATAGAATAATATAAAGTTAAATAATATTATCAATAGATACATGATACTTATATATAGTTTTATACGTGAATTATTAATGTATGGAATAATGTAAAATATATATATATAGTACATATGTGTGCGTGTGCGTGTGTGTGTGTGCATATATATATATATATATAAACACATACATAAAACTTTCATACATACATGAATGCATACATATATACATACATACATACATACATACATCATAAATTATATACATGTACATTTATTATCATTTATTTTTATGTATATTATATGAGGTATGTTGGGGAGTTTAACTATATAATACACACACACACACACACACACACACACACACACATATGTATAATATAATTATACATGTTTGTCAATTTTGTTAAATTTTCAGAACACTGTATTTAAAAATAAGTTTACCAAATGTACACCAATAATTATAAACACAAAAACGGAATTTTAAAACTGTATTTAAAAACAACATTTAAATCGAGTTTTCTGAATATAGAACCAAACGGGTCCATCAATATAGCAATATAGGTTTTTCCCCTTTACCTATAAATGTTAAAGTTTTAGTATATCACGTCATTACGCTAAACATGTCAAAAAGCTAATCATAATCTAAAGTGAAATATTTAGGGTCCGTTTGCTTATGTATTCAAAAATTCAATCTAAAACTGTTTTTAAATTCAGTTTATGTGTTTATAGTTATTGGTGTTCGTTTGGTAAACTTGTGTTTAAATTTAACTTTCTCAAGAAATTAAAAACTAACACACAAAATTGGTAAAGATGTATATATACACACACGCACGCACACATAAATAAAACTTTTATATATACATAAATGGATAAATATATACGTGCGTGCATAAATGCATTAATGTATCATGTGTTCTTTAGGTATGTTTAATGAAGTATGTTGTAGAGTTTAACTATATATATATATATATATATATTATGATATTGCATGTATAATCCGCAATAAAATTATTTAATACATATGTACTATATGTATATTTCATATTATTGCATACATGTATAAAACTATATATAAGTATTTGGTATGTATTGATTATATAATTTAATTTATAAATCTTAGTATATTATATAATATGATAATATATACAAATACATAATTACACACATATTAATGTATATGTATATATTAAGGTAGAAATGCATAAAAAATAGTGAATCAACGATTCTGCTTTGAAAACTAGAAAACATTTTGCTATTGTTTGAAAACAAGATTTTAACACATAAATATTATAATGCAGTATTTAATAACAAGTGCGCCAAACGCAAATTCTTGACATAATTGTATTTAAACACAAAAAAGACTATTATAATTCATAACCAAACCCACCCTTAATTATTATGTTTTTGTATTTTCAGTTCAGTTTGAAATAAGATTTATACGAAGCTTTAAATATGTCTGGATAATTCAGTTAAGTATTGTTTGGGAGGATATTTTAATAGCCATCCTTATTATAAATAGTAATTATCTATTAGGTTCATATTTATTTTTAGGGTTTTTAGTCTTTAAATATGGATGTAATTTTCTTTATTTTCAGAGTAGAATAATGATTTATTTAAAGTACTTGTGAAGTGCTGATCAATAAATTTAAATCATGTGTTTAGATGGGTTATTATATAACAACACTAATGAACCTACTAAAGACGCACAATTCCAAAAAAATTGTTACCAATTTAAAAAAATCATATACCAATTAAAAAAATAGTATTAACAAAATAAAATCCATTATTGTCTTACTTTGTGGCTCTACTACACGATTGCACAGATTAATAACAACTCATCATATTTTGGAATTCTATCTACTACACGATTGCACAGATTAATAACAAATCATATTTTGGAATTCTATCTATCTACAACCCAGCATAAAGAAAAATTGGATTGAACTATATGACAACAATACTTCCCTCAAATAAATACACTTTCAACACTTCATTAGGACCACCAGCCATACTTGTCAGTCTCTCAGCAAACTCAACAACCCATCTCTCTCATAATCAAAATTTGAGCTCATCCATCACACAAAAACAACAACCTCAAACATCTTCCCTCGAAAATGTGGCGGTGAGGCTATGCGATCCGGTATGATATTTTTTCGATTGTGACGGAGCTCAAATGGGTTGGAGAAATTTTCACCTGGTCTTTATGGAATCTTGAATTTGTCTTACCTCCAATTTAACTTAAACACTACAAGTACACCGCCTCAACTCCCGCGGAACTCCAATGTCCAACCTCACAAATAACAAAAAAAAAAGACATGTTCATTGTAGTCCCTGCTGCGTTCACCCCAATGTGTTCCCACAAACTCACCTCTCTTCATCTCCTCCCTCTCTTATTGTATCGCAACGGCCGGCATACCCCAACCATCTCTTTTTCTCAACTCTGTCAACACAACACCTTGATAGCTCATTTAATTGAATATTGAATCAGCCAAAAACCAGCCATCTTGAAGCCTTTGTCATTGCCGACAAATGACCTGAAAATAACATAAAGAAGAATGAAAATATGTGGGGTTCTGTTTCTAGTTCTAACAAAAAGTTGGATTTTTGCAAGGTGTGGGTTTTGAAACAACAAAATAACAGAGCATAAATTGTAGGTTATCATTCAATCATCAACGGGGAATGGGGGAAATCTGATTCAACATACAGAGACATGCCCCAACTTGTGTAAGATGATTAGAGAGAGGTTTAGTTACGACCTAAGTTGAGCGTCCCTTTTATTGATGGGCAAGGAGGCCAAGAGAAGGATCCAGTTCAATACAAACATTAAATCCAACATTAATTGCTAGAGGAAATGAAGCGAGAAGGACGGAAGTAAGGGAAGGGACGGAAATGGTTTTTCTTACGTTTCGTGTAGATAGAGATTCAAAAAAGGGGTATTTAAATATATGTTATCAAGAAAGAAGAGATAGGGGTGGGATGGTGATTCTTTTATCAAGTGGGGCAAGGTTCTAAAAAACGCGGGGAGTGATTGAGGCGTGGAGCTCAAGCCTTAAGCCTGGCATAAAAAGGTATTTAGGCCTTCTTAATATATTTTAATATTTTTTAACCATAACAAGGCTATTAAAATACAAAAATTGCACATATCATAAAAATATGTCTGAATATATGCAAATTAAAATACTATTTGATTATTTTGGATGAGATAATGGTCCGGTTTGTAAAGAAATTCTTTAAAAGGCGACATCGTTTCACTAAAGCATTGTTGTTTTTAGAAAAAAGTGTGCCTTAAGGGTTTTACCAAGAATAAGGCGTGAAAAGCGTAAGGCGAGGCGTTTCTCCCAAGCCTTAAGCCTAGGCGGGTTTTTTAGAACAGTGAGTGGGGGTATAACCGTCCATTGAGGTAACTTATGTTTTAAGTCTCTTTTTAAGTTGGTATAAGATAAATGATTGTTGTGTTAGGAAGCACATAGACTGTATATATATATATACCAATTGATTAATTTTATTAACAATATGACTCCAAACTATATTTAAGATAACAACAACCGTATAATTTAGTATTCATCATAAATGTTTAAACGGTTAAACACATTCCTTGCTTACATAACATCTATGAAGCACGGACACTTCTCCGAAGGCCGCGTATGAGTGTCGGACACTCCAAGGATACGGACACGCAAGGGACATGGCTGGGACACGTGTCCGACACGCCACGTGGCGTGTCGGGCTTAAAAGGCATTTAAAAATAGTTGGACACGGCTGGGACACGGCTGACAAAAATATATAATAACTTTAAAAAAAAGGGGCAGGAAACATATGTTTTTTTTCCTCCTTTTTCTCACCTATTTATTCTTTTTTTTAATCTCTTGTTCAATAAATTGCATTAGCCATATGCATTTTGATTGTTATTATTAGTATGGGATTTAGTATCATTGTGATGTTTGATGTGTAGAATGGATTTAATACCCTTAATGCTTATATGTTTAATGTTGTTCTTAGTCTGAGATTAGTATTAATGTGATATTTCATATTTTTTATATATAAAAATAATTATAAAAAATATTTATTTAATACCGTGTCCCCGCCGTGTCGTGCCCTGATTTTTTTAGATTTGCCGTGTCGGCGTGTCCGTGTCGTGTCGGACACGACACCCGTGTCCGTGTCCGTGCTACATAGCATAACATGTTCATTTATATTTGACAACAATAGCAAGCAAAGGACAGCTGCAAAGCTTCAAAAGAGAGGGATATAGAAAGAGGGAATTTTGACTTTCTATTTTATTTCATAACGAGACATTGTTTTTACTAACCATCCAACCTTTTGCCTTTTTTTTTTTATGCTTTCCAAAATAGGTTCCTAAAAAGATAGATCTAGGGTGAATGCATTCCCATGTATAGCAAGGGCCAAGCCCCTTCAAGACAACTAACTTGTTACTTTAGCCAAATATATGGACTTTTCTCAACATTGATACACACAATGACACTTGAAGAATTGTTTATAAAAAATCTCGAAAGTTTACCATTACCCCAACAAAATTAGCAAATTAGTTCTCATCTCCATCCACAACAAAAGATAGTGTCATTTGCGAATAGCAAATAAGACACCTCAATTTCTTTTTACCGACACCAAAACTATTAACTAAATACGTCAATTGCTCTCTACATAATCCAACTCAAGACGTCCTCCACTAGGATAAAAAGGTAAGCGGATTAAGAATCCTTGTCTAAAACCTTTTCAAGCGAAGAATTTGCCTCATGGTCTTACGCTGGCCCTAACAGAAAAGTCCAAAGGGGAAAAACAACCCCTAATCCAACTTCTCCATTTTGCGCCAAACCCTTTTTGTTTAATAGTGTAATTGAGAAACTCCCGATCTATGTGATCATTTCCCTTTCAAAGTCAATATATCTCGTACAAGCGAATGAATGAAAAAAGACAACTGATCCTAGAGGAAATGGGAACTATGGCTATCATATATTGCAATGGATGATCAATAAAAAATGAACTTTTGGGGACTATCTTTTATAAAAGACATTGGTTCTTATTTCAGAATTGGGAAACTTACCCTTCACAATTTTCTGTATAAGATGCATGCTTAGCATGAAAGCTGGTCGAAAAAGGCTCTGGTTGTACTATGATGTGCTTACCTAAAAAATAGAATTGCATATTGTGTTGAACTCATTACTACAATGGACCTCCGAGTTGAACTACATTGCAGCATAAATTTCTCTCCTAATGTAGGTTTGGATTGTTTTCTTTTGATTTTATGGGGTTTCGGTGTTCGTTGTACCTCTGATGCATCATGCATACAAGTATTGGGTCCCTTGGGGATTAGTAATTATAAGGAGGGGAGGGGGGAATATTTTCTGATTTTAAGGACATTATTAGATAAACAGTTGTTTCCATGTGTATCTTTACCATAGATAGGGTTTTGGTTTGCAAGTCTTGCCAATTCTGTAGATAAGGCCCTTGGCCTTCTCTTTGTACTCGGACTTGAGAAGATTGGAATTCCTTGAAAACTGCTAGTATTTGCCTGGTTGGTAGCAAAAGAGACATTGGACACGTGAATTTTATCGTCTTAAGAGTCCATACTCGTGCTTGGCATCCTGTCATTGCATCTGATTGGTGTAGAACCAAAAGAATAGAAATTTAAAATTAAATTAATAAGAAAAGAAGTACAGGAAATGAACTCTCTGCACATAGCCTCTTGATACTTACCTAATAAAAATGAGGTGTCCATACAAATAAATGTTGATTCCAATTTATAGGTCTCTCACTGTAACCCTAGAGACAAAAAATTACTTTGATGCCCAAACCCACCACAATTAATCCGAAAATAACTGAAATAAAAAATAAAGTAATAAAAATAAATAATATTTTAATTTCTGCACTTCCTTCTTGAATATGTGAGCAAAAAGGCCGAGGATCCTATAACTTGTGCGAGGAAGGAGAAAGTATGGATCATACTTTTAAGTCTTTGCAAGTTTACTTCCACTTTGTGGAATAGGATCTGCGAGGAGTTGGATGGCGTGGATGCTTTTCCCTGCAAATGATCTGACTTTTTCTTGATTGACTGGGTTATTATTGGAAATGAAAAGAAGCTTAAATGCTTATGGAGGGATATCATATTGGCTTTGTTGTGGTGTGTTGTGTTTGTGAGAAATGGATGAGGAAGCAGAGAAACTATAGAATCCCATGTGCACAGAGAGATTTTATACCTGAACAAGTATAATTTCACACTGAAATTCAAAGATAGTGTAATTATCGAGTGAGAAAATAGTTGTGTAATCTTGCTGTGTTATACTAGCATTTTCTAGAAAATGCAAGTACCCTAGTAAAATGCAGTAGAGCCCACAACTTGTCTCACGTGTATCTTCTTTTTTACTTAAACCGATACAGGAAAGGAACCATGAATTGAAACCGATGTAATATAGGGTCACCTGATAAAGAATATAGAAGGGAATAGATCATAGTTGTCAAATCGCCAATTGTATCGCGAATCGTGAATCGAACCGGTCGAATCGGAATCAAATGATAAAAATGAAATAAAACATACGTAAATGGGATTTGACACTATAGAATTGGTAATTAAGCATAATATGACAAAAAACTAATCATAGCACTTGATAATATACCAAAATATAGCACAAAAATTAACCGTAACACATGTTCTCAATTGTTTTAAGCTTGAAAATGTAAAAAACACAAATAAATCATAAAAAGTCATCATCAATTATCATTCTTCTTCATTCATCATCATCATCATCATCATCAAGGCCCAGATCACCATCATCGTCATCCTCCTCCTCCTCTATGACAATTTGATCTCCCCCCTCCTCAAATTCCTCTTCATCTTCATCATCGTCCTCCTAATCATCAATAATTTCAATATCATCATCTGCCACTTGTTTGCCTTTTCCTTTGGCATTTAAATTCCTTAGCCCTATATAACACAAAATAATTTCAATAAGATTAGCATATATATATATATATATATATATTAGTAACAAATAAACAATAATTATAATAATTCCACATATTTTCACCTGGCTTCCTCTTTTTGCTAGGGCCTTCATCTTAGAAGCATTCGTGAACATCCAACCATAAATGGTCGGTGGGAAGATATATATCTATCTCTCGCTCAGTGATCCACTCATCATCGTCTTCCATATCGGATAGACAAATCGGATCGAAGATTATACTTCACGAAAACAAGAGCATTCAACTTTTGTTGCTCCAAACGATTTATTTTCTTGGATTGCACATGATCAAATGTGCTTCAATTTCTCTCACAACCTGTTGCACAACATGTGAGACTAAGAACTCGTATAGCAATCTTTTGAAGCTCCGGTACATCTTCACCAAAACTTTCCCACCAATTGGCTACATAAACAAAAGAATATAAAAAATACAGCATATAAATTCATTAAAATAAAAAAAATCAGCAACATATAAGTTAACATAAAAAACCCAGCAACATATAAATTGATTAACATAAAAAAAATCGGCAACATATAAACTCACCGGATTGTTTTTCATCTCTCGTTAGCGTTGCCGAACTTCTACCGAACAATCCCACACACGTATTAAATTTATCCATTTGCCCTTGTACGGTGATAATTGTATCGGTGTCCAAACACATATTCTCTATAGTATCATACAAACCACACTTCACCTCTCTATCGGCCTTAAAGTCATCACTGAAGTGGAATCTTCAAATATAAACAAAAAATATATTTTAGTCCTTCATATAATATAAATTAGAATATAGTGGAATTTTCAAATATAAATTAGAATATAAATCATGTTACCTTGAGTTCAAATAGTATCCCGCGGCATGAAGTGGCCTATGGAGTTGAAGATCCCACCTCGTATCAATTATTTTCCAAATCTTCATATATCTCCTCTTTACATGATTAAAATTAATCACAATTTGCTCCTTCGCCCGATCCATAGCTTCATATATGTAACCCATTGCCGGTTTTGCATCTCCATATTTAACCGCTTTCCAAAAAGTGGATTTACACTTTTCAATCAATATTTAATCGCTTTCCAGAACTTTGTGTCACCCAAAATGATACCCTCCACTTTCTTCGCATCCACCTTGGCAAAATTTCCATTCATCCAATCGACCGACGTAAACATACGCCTCAATGCCCCTTTGTTTTCTCCAAAACTCTTCAATTTGAGAAAGGAAGTGGCAAATCTAGTTGCTACCGCTCTAGTAAGTTCCCTCTTATTTGAAAATCTTCTAAACAAATCAAGCACCCATGTATGCCTATAAATATACACGGTAACTTTTGGTAATTGTGTTTTGAAATATAGGCAAGTTACCAATGTCGGTAAGCATCAAATCAATCAAATGGGAGGTACACGGGTTCTAAAATAAATTCTCTTTTTTCTCTTCCAATAACCTCCCCGCGGCTACATACACCGATGCACTGCCCGTCACCACTTGCACAACATTTTCTTCCCCAATTTCTTCCACCATACTATCAAGCAACTCAAACAAGCTCACCGCATTCCTCATGATCGAGGAGGTGTCCACGGATTTAAGAAAAATCGTCCCGCTCGGGCTATTCACTAAAAAGTTAGTGAGCGATCTTGATTTTCCATCGCTCCAACCATCCGACATTAAAGTGCACCCCTTTTTTTCCCATTCGTTTTTATACCTCTCCAACAAGCTATGCACACTTTCGACTTCCTTTTTCAAATACGTGACCCTAGCTTCATGATAGCTAGGGAGCTTCAATCCCTTGCCGTACTCTCCAACCGACACCAACATTTTTTTAAAAAGAGGACACTTCACAAGATTGAATGATAGAGCATTCTTATAGAAAAAAATCAATATATCCTTACACACCGGCTCCCTATCCTTTAGTATTTGATTCAGGGTTTGTTGTTTACCCTTTCCTCCAACCCCCCTGATAACAAACCTATCCATTCCCCCTTTCCCCTTCCTCGTCGAACCTCCCTCATCATCGTTCCCCCCTTGAAAGCATTCATCTTCAACATTTGCTTGACTTTGATTGCTACCAACCGTGGAAGTAGCATTTTTACACAAATACTCTTGAAAAAAATTCTAACGGCCTCGGAACGACGTTCACACATACTAGTATCGCTATGAGTCCCGGAAAAATGTTGTTTCATTCGGAAAACTCCTCCCCATTTTATTGCTCCATAATAGTTACAATTGCATTCGATTGTTCTCATTCACCTTAGTGCAATGAGTCCAAGTTGGATTGGTTTCTTTCTTGCCCTTTGACTTTACCATCTTGATTTTCAAAGATCAAACAACCTACAAATCAATATCAATTTATTTAATAAACAACTCAAACAATTACAAGAAAATTTAATCAAATACATATGGTTTAAGCAAATACAGCACAAAAGAATAGCAAAAAAAAAAAAAAAAACAACAACAAAATAACAGGAAGAAAAGAACTTCAAAAAAAGAAAACAGCAAAAGAACTTCAAAAAAAAACAGCAAATGAAAAAACAGCAGAAAAAACTAAAAATACAAATAAAACAGCAATATAACTTATGTTATCCTAACTAAAAATAAATAAACATATGGTAATGGTTTTATAACAGCAAAATAACTAAAAAAAAAAACAGCAAAATTAGTAGAAGGTCTTTACACAAATTAATAACAGCCTTTATACAAATTAATTAGTAAAAAAACAGCTTTTAAACAAATTAGTAATAACCTTTAAACAAATTAGTAACAAACAAAAACAACAAATTAAAAAAAAACAGCCTTCATATTTGCAGCAAAAGAAAGGCTTTATAACAAAAAAAATAAACAGCAAAAAAAAACATACTTCGGCCTTCGATTTTCCGAAAAAATAAGACTTCGGCCTTTGTAATGGCTGTTGGTTTGGGAAAAGGGGCTTTGTAATGGTTTCGGAGGGTTTTTTGTCTAAGAGGGTTTTTTGTTTTGTTGCCGCGTTGGTCGAAAAGGGTTTTCTGATTTGTTGGGTTAAAAAAAAAGGTATGTGTGGATCATTAAGTGAATCGTTTAACAAAACGATTCACGATTCAAACCGAATCGTACGGTTCTCACTCGTATTGGCCGATTCTATAGCCCTTTGCGATTCTACCCCCGATCCGAATCGGTTTGGCCCTGAATCGAATCGAATCGTACGATTCGACTCGCGAATTGTACGATTTTGATAACTATGGAATAGATCTTTACTCAGTCCCTATAAATAGGGAGTAGACAGTCGCTGTTGTATGTTTAGACAGCAATGAACAGGTTTTCTACTGAATGAAATGTGCATTATATATATTATTAGTTTATTGACCATTTTTGTTGTTTAAATTATCAATGACGTTTATAGTTCAAAAACTTCGCTCATGCAAAGCATGCCCATTTGACATATTCTCTACGTCCCCCATTAAATACAACACATCTGCTATCATATTAAGATGGATTTTTGAACGTTTGGCTTGTAATTATACTATTTGTTTTTGCTTGTGAAGTTCTTATTTAAGTTGTAATCTTTGTTTTTTCCCGTGAAGTTCTTGTGCAGTGACAATTAGAAATCCACAATATGCAAGCTAGCACTGTTTGTTCTAGTGAACCAACTACAATTTATGTTCCAACTGAAACATGCAATAGGCTGGCATAATCAGTGATTTTAATCGCTGTCACACGAGGTGTCATGTTTTGATCCCGTGAATGTGTTTCACAAATCGCGTCAGGCATTACAATTTTACAATTAAAGATGCATATAAAAAGTATAAATAAATTAATAATTTCAAACAATCATTCCAAATAAAGTATTACATCAATTCAAATAAAATATTACATCATTCCAAATAAAGTCGCAAAAATAGGTGCATATCGTTCCAAATAAAGTCGCAAAAATAGGTGCATATCGTTCCAAATAAAGTCATATAATGTAAATAAATCCATACAAAAATCCCAACACTTGAACTTCCAAAAATTAATTGACGAACAAAAGAAATCAAAAGTAGGCTCCTTCATCCAACATAATATCATCATCTTGACCAATATCTATGTTAGGAAAGCGTCTACTTATTAAGATCCTCAAAGCAATTCCTTTACACTCATCAATCTCCACGTCTTCATCAACGGATCCAATCTCACTTCTTTCCCTCTACCCCCATCTAGTATAATGTCAATAATCATGTATACTAAAATTAAACTTAGTTTATACTTGAACTTTCACCCACTTTACATTTAGACCCCGTGTGATACGTGCTAAAGTTGGGTGGAATTGATTCCTTCCGAGCATTCATGAGAAAGTGTAAGATTACTGTGTTTGGTGTTAGGTTAAGTTGGATGGGAATGTGAGCCCCAATGGAATCAGATTACCTCCTTTGTGGAAAAGTGAGTGGAATCAAAATCCATTCAATATAGGTGGGATTTTTACTTTCCCATGAGAATCCTTATAAATAATTTATTTGGAGACAAAAATGCCCTTAAAAATATCTAATTATAAAACTACGTATAAAATCTAAATACTTATTTTGTGAAGACAATTTTGTTATGTCAGTTTGTATTAAATTTAAAATCGAACAAATTTTATTTAGACATTTTTTTCAACTCATGTAATAATTAATTTGAATAACTTACAATATAATACACACATATCTACAATAAATTATTATATTTGTTAAATATTGGAAAATATATATATTGAAAAAAAAAGCATATTTGAGTTCATACAATTATAAATAGTGAACCGTAATATCTTGTGTGTGTATATATATATATATATATCATATGATTGTTAAAGGGTATTATTGGTATATATTGTACATTTCCTTGTCACTTTCCATGCATGAATCAAACACAATTTTAATTCCCACTAACCAAACAGGTGTCCTGGTAATCAAACGGGGCCTTGTATGAAATCGGAGAAGAGTCAACATCAACAATTGGATTTCATTCTCTAAACCGCTATCAATCAGCAAACTCACGACACGACAGGATCTCTCGAGAACAATTCATCATCATCAAGACATGAAGTATCTTGAGGACTGGATCTTCTTTCTACGTGCGCGCTATTCATCATCAAAATCAATTTCATCAACAATATTAATTTTGTCCCTCCTCCCAATGTTTTTCTTTTGTGGGCCTTTAGCTTAAGACTATATTTCTTTAGATTAAAGCATTCAAGCTCTTTTGCTTAAGCCCGGTCTTTTTGCGTGCCTATAAAATATTTGAAAGCAAAAAGGATTTCAAGAGAAAAATAAAAATTTTGAGCATCAATGTTAACGAATGTAACGAAAATAAGTAACATTTTGAACTAAAAGTCATAAATAAAGATATTTCACATAATAAAATCATAAAATTATAAGATACACTCGCTTGCCCAATCCCTTAAGAGAGATCGGGGAGAATGTACTTTCGCTTGCCCCAATATCAAAGTCTGCTTGCCCTAAATCTCTCAATTGTGCCTTATATAACTTCACTTTCGAAGTCCAATATCTCTGGTGAGGTTGATTTGAAGTTCAGTAGCTCTGGTGAGCTTGTAATGGTCTGGCGAAGGAAGTACGTATAGCCGGTTTGTAGGTAATGGTAAGTTAGGGTTTTCGTCTTCGGGGTACAAAGAGGGAATGAGGGATTGAGGGCAGTGTCTCTTTAACTTAATCAAAATGATGAAGTTTTGTAAATCAGTGGAGTGAAAAAGAGGAAGAAAAACCCAAAAATCTCAGCGAAACAGTGTACTAAGCCATATAGCATTTTCTTACTGCAAAAAACAATAGCGCATGCTTGAAAAAAAGAAAAAAAGGAAAACAATAGTGCACAATTGCGTTTTCTATCTGTTTGATACACCGTATTTGTCATAGTAAATGAAGGATTTGCCCACTATTTTGTGTGTTTCATTGCCCTTATTTGACTTGAAAAAAATTTCACTCATGCACATGCCCACATGCAAATTTGACATCATTTTTCTACTCTTGGCAAATTTTGCTTACCTATATAACAAAGAAAAGTCTGTTTTTTTCGTTAGTGTTTTTTTTTAAATAAGCCATTTTGTTTGTTTGTTAGAAGCTGTTTGCTTTTTTGTTAACAACTATTTTTTTGTATATCGGTTTATTTATATTTGCCACTTTTGCCATAAATGCTATCAAACATTTCACTTTTGCCAACTAAAAAATTAATGCTATCAAACAGCCATATCTGAAAAATTATAGGATTTGCCATGACAAATTGTCATGGAAAAATTTGTCCCTGAGCCATTTGTCTGACTTTTGTATCATGGAAATACTTTTAATGATGTGTACTGGTATCTAAGCATGCATCAGTATAACAATGCGATCTCCATATTGTATTTTACAGGTTTTAGTTGAAAGTTCCGGTGTGGAGATTGGCGATCTTTGCGTGTCATCTTTTGGTGCGCTGTTATCAGCGAAGTGTGTCGGGGTTTGAATGATGGTATCTATTTGAAGTTTTCTGTTCTTGATTTTAAACGTTAGGGTGAACAATACAGACTTGGGGAAGATATAGGCTTGTACTGTAATATGAAAATTTTGCGGGAGTTTATTTTGTTAAAGCTACTAATATTGCTTAATTTTATTGATCCACTCGTCTGTTAAAAAATTAGCGTGCATTCATGTATCTAGAACTATTTTTATTATAGAATGACAATGGGTTACACGCTAGACTGTTCCTAACAACTTCCATGAAAGTGGTTAATTAGAAGGTTCATTGGTAAAGTGGTGTTTTCATTTGACTTCATACTGTTGAAGGAACGACAAGGATCTCAGCCCCAATGAATGAAAAATATATTTTTGAAATACAACCCGGTATCAGAAGGATGGATGCGCCGTTGTGGGTTCGTGAGATTTTTGCCAGATAAGGGTGAGTATGATTGAGTTAAAAATATTGGAAAGAGATTTTTTTATCAAAAGTTGACGAGTGTTATCCTGTTTTAATTATTTTTTTGTTTTTTAACACAAAATTATATTTAAGTTCCATTTGTCAGGTCAACATAAATACAAGTCCTATTGACTTTTCAACAATCATATAGGTCCTATTTCAACTTTTTAGGGTATTTTTTTTTCCACAATTTTATTCCTTTTAACACTAATCATCCGTAACTTTCTTTAGGAAATTGCATAAGTGGTTGAACTTTTTTAAAATCTTAAAATGATAATAACTTTTGATTCACAAATTCGTTTCTCATAAAATTACTATTTTTGAAATCTGCTCGACGAGATCTATCAAATAAGATCCATGAAGCTTATATAATTTCAAAGAAAAAAAATTACGCAAACAGTAAACTTGACTGTATGCATTAGAATATGAAATTGTTTTATATATGTGACAGTTTCACAAACAAACAATAACATTTACTGTGGTAATATTACGTAGTGTATATATATATATAGGCAGACTCCCTACATTATGCTCTATACATTACACTGTGCATCACACCTAATTCTAAACCCTAGAAAACTTTTTTTTAAAATTTTATATTTTCCCCTTAAAATTAACCTTCCAATCAATTCATATGCAAAAAATTAGGTCAAAATACATTTTGTAGCTATTTTTACAAAATTCACAAAAAACTGCTGGCGCAGACAGCGGCATCCAATCCTTACTCCCATTGTTGGAGATTCAACGACCTTCATCAGAGCTCCGATTTGGGGTGGGTAGTGGTGGCATGTCGTATCGTTGGCGCAGACCTTTGAAAATAAGAGACTTCTGAATAAATGGATTCTGGATCCACCGGAGTGGCATGGGATGCCGCTGGCGCGGACCTTTGAAAATAAGAGACTATTGGATAAATGAAATTTAGATCCTCCGAAGCACCGATTCATATAACATTTATTATATGTGAAAATATTACAGATATAAACCTAACCCAATGCTACCTCTACTCACCCCAAATCGGAGTTCCGGTGGATCCAAACTCCATTTATTTAATATTTTCTTATTTCATAAGGTCCGCACCAGCGGCACCCCATGCCACCTCAAATCAGAGGTCTGATGAAGGTCGTTGGAGCTCCGACAATGGGGGTGGGTGGTGGTGGGGATTGGATGCCGTTAGTGCGAACCGTTAAAAATAAGATAATATCATAAAAAAGAGGTTTGGATCCACTATATATATATATATATATATATATATATATGTAATACCCCGTATTTTTATGCTATATTTAATTTGGGGATTTATTAAATTTAATGTGATGATTTATTTAATAAAAATTCGGAAATTAATTATGTTATAATTATTAACGTGACTAGAGTTAGTAATTATGGGAAACTTGTTGAATATTACTAATGAGCATAGTAATATATAATATTGGTTATATTGAATGTCATAAGTAAATTATATGACTATTTCGGAAATTTAAGTCGGGACGTGCCCGTGTCACGTCGGGACTAATTATGTTAATTAAAAAGGGAATATTTTATAAGTTGTCCGTATGGTCGTTTTGAGTGCGCCAACGCGTCCGGAAGGGTCGAGATAGTCAGAAAAGTGTACCCGGGGGTTTAGTTTGGGTCTCGGGGTGTTTTTAGGCCTAATTAGTGACCCGGGAGGGCATTTTGGTCATTTTACAAAATAGGGTAATTAAACCCACGAATTTCAGCCATCCTTAGCAGCTATTTAGGCCAGCCTTTTAGGGTTAGAACATTCATAACCCTAGTACGGCCATTGGAGAAGAGAGGAGAGAGCTCTCAAGGTGATTCAAGGCCAAATACACCACCGTTTGCACCACCGTCACCACCAACACGTAGATCTCGAGGAGGAGAACGCAACCACACCAAAATCAACAGGAAACCAGACCTCTGAAATCCCAGGCAAGTGTTTAACTTGCGTATTTTCGTTGGTGCAATATTCATATTAGTTAGGAATGATTAAGAGTATAATCTATGGAAGAAAACCCCACTTTTTGATAGGAATTTGCATGTAGAAAAGATTAAAACCATATTCTGGAAGTCTTATATGATGTAGATGATTAACCCACGAATTTTGATGATTATGTAGAAGGAAATTCTGGAGAAAAACTGATTAGAACAGAAGTTAAGAAAACTTAGGGTTCTTGATGATTAGATGAGATTTTAGGTTGTTTAATCATGTTTAATGATGGTTATACGCATGCTTAACGTTAGAAACATCTGGTAATATGTTATTATGCTTGTGGTATAAGTTTTGGGACGATTAGTGTTGAAAAATATGTATTTGGATGAAGAATTTTGATGAAACCCGTAACTGCACTTCTGCAGAAATCGAAACACCTGTTTGATCGATCGATCGACCCTAGAGCGTCGATCGATCGAAGGTTCGATCGATCGAGCCCCAGCCGTCGATCGATCGACCCTTCCTGGCAGCCTCTTATTTCCCCTTGTTTAATTAGTTGAATTAATTTATCATGGAATAATCCTTGGGCATATTAAATAAAATGTTTTGGGATATAGGAGAGACCAGTAGGACATATGATTAAGTGTTGAGAACTTTATTATGAAATGATTATTGTGTTTTAGGGATAATTAATTAAGGAATGACGAACTACGTATTTCAAGTGAGGGATTATGACGAATACCTACGATAGTGAATAGATGTCTACCTACTGAATTTGTTACTTGGATGGATAGAACCCATGAGTGTTCCATAACTAGTGAGAAAACCCTTCGAGTCAAGGTTAGAGACGAAACCTTATACGAAATTCTATAACTGTGAAATTAAGGATATATGGTATAATTATGGGTGATGAGAAGAACCTATATTAATATGATAAAGTGGTATATTTATATGATTGTGTGTACATATATTATATGCATGTGAAAAACATACCGCGCTACTTGCTATCCTTGAGGTTACCGCGCTGGGACAAGTCTTATCTCGATGGGACCTTTATGGGGGATATTGATTTGTACCCTAGAAGATAGATATCATTGGTACAAGCTATTGAATTAATAGTTCAGACGGTCCTAAGAGACGCGAGTATGTGCCATCCTCTTAGTGACTTGGAATCTATGCTTCGCCTCACTATTGTTTGTGTATGTGTTAATACAATTCGAGAGTGATTCCGAATTTGTATTCCCCTTGATATGAGTGGTATGGGGTTTGGGATAGTGGAAGTATGCACGCACCATAGCTTTAGTTGGGGTGCTGTTATATATATATATATATATTATTCGTGTAGTTAATATATATATGAGATTATGGAATTTAAACTGCCTACTTTGTTTTGATAAGTAGGATATGGTAGTTGACTCAAATAATAAATACTGTTTTGCGAGAATATAATATGTCACTGGGAAACTTTATAAATTAATGAAGCTAAAACGAGAGTTGTGCTACACTTTGAAAGTACCCTTTTCACACGTTGACATTGTTCGATTTTTAAAACTTATGAGTAAGTTAAGATAAACTAAATTATTGGGAAGGTTAGTATGATAATATGTTAAGTTAAACCATTCGGGGAAGGTTAGTACGATAGACGTGCACACTAGAAGAGAGGTGAGAATTTCTCAAGAGAGTGTCGAACTAATATGTTGTTGCATTGACCTGTATCAATTTAAATACTTGCTAAACAAATTTTTAATCATACACACTTTCGGGCTCTGACCCGTTTTCTCTCTCCCTCTCCCCCTTGTATATATATGTATGTATTTCAGGTGCCCAGCCACAGGGGCGTCTTGCTTAGAATCTCTTGGAAGGAACGCGCTGCAGCTTAGGTGGGAGTTGCAGGTCTTTTGATTAGACGACTGTGTTCATTCAGATCCACTCTTAGCACTTTCATTCAGATGGGCATGTGTAGCCCTTTCCATTATTTCTTTATGTTGGGACCTTGTTATTTCAGTTGTTTCCTAGTTCGTTATTATGGGATTTTGTTCAGGATGGATGTATTACTTTATTTTCTCGTATGTTGACATTCGTTGATGGATGTTTTATATATTGGATTTTTGGTTCCAGTTTATTGTGGCGTGAACCTTATTCATTGATCTTTGTTAATAAAATAAATAAATCTTTTCTTTAAATAAAATTTGGAAGTTAATGTTTAAAATTGGTTTTGACACTTAGCTTAATTATTTAGGGTGTTAAATTGGAAAATTATTTTTATCGACAGTGATGCTGAGAATGAACCAACTGTTCACCTTGATTTAATTTAATAAAGGAGTGATCGCCCGGTATTTAATTAGGCGGGGTGTCACAATATATATATATATATATATATATATATATATATATACTGTGTTATAAAACAGTAAATGTTACAGTTTCATATAAACCTAATCCAATGCCAACCCTACTCACCCCAAACCGGAGCTCCGGTGAATCCAAATCCCATTTATCCAATATTCTCTTATTTCCTAAGGTCCGCGCTAGCGACACCCCATGTCACCCCAAATCTAGCGCGGACCGTTAAAAATAAGACAATATTACAAAAAGAGGTTTGGATCAACCGTATATATATATATATATATATATATATATACTGTGTTATAACACAGTAAATGTTAGTGTTTGTGAAAATGTTACAGATATATACCTAACCCAATGCCAACCTTACCCACCCTAAACCAGAGCTCCGGTGGATCCAAAGTCCATTTATCCAATATTCTCTTATTTTCTAAGGTCCGCGCTAGCGGCACCCCATGTCATCCCAAATCGGAGCTCTGGTGAACGTTGTTATAGCTCCGACAATGGGGATGAGTGGGGGTGGGGATTGGATGCCGCTAGTGCAGGCCGTTGAGCATAAGATAATATCGAAAAAAAGAGGTTTTGATCCACCGTGTATATATATATATATATATATATATATACACACACACACACACACACACACACACACACACACACACACACACACACTATGTTAACACAGTAAATGTTACAGTTTGTGAAAATGTTACATATATAAACCTAACCCAATGCCAGCCCTATCCACCCCCGAAGCTCTAATGAAGGTTGTTGGATAGCGTGAACCTTTAAAAATAAGAAAATTTCGAAAACAAAGGTTTGGATCCACTTTGTGTGTGTGTGTGTGTATACTATGTAATATTAACACAGTAAATGTTACTGTTTGTGAAAATGTTACAGATATAACCCTATTTCTCTTTCTGGTGCATACAATCAAGTTTACTGTCTGTATAATTTTTTTTCTTTGAAATTATAATGGCTTCATGGATCTTGTTTGATAGATCTCGTCGAGCAGATTTCAAAAATAGTAATTTTGCGAAAAACGGATATGTTAATTAAAAGTTATGATCATTTGAAGATTAAAAAAAGAAGTTCAACCACTTATGTAACTTCCTCAAGGAAGTTACGGATGATTGGTATTAAAAGGGTAAAATTGTGAAAAAAGTTCCAAAAAATTAGGAGTAGGACTTATATGTAAGAGGAAAACATGGTGGGACTAGAATGTTTAAAAAAAGATCTAATAGGATCTAAATGCGAATGCCGAAAATTGTGTCACATTGAAGAGTTTCCATAGATAGATAGGACTATCTAATGGACTCATTTGAACTATTTTAAGGCCCTTGAAAAGGAGATTTTTTAGTGACATTAATTATGTATTTAATTAATGTGTTATTTGCGTGTTAGTGATACCATAAGGATTGAAGTTTATTCATGAAAATATTTTGGATTAAACATTAAATGTAAAAATTTGGCAGCCAAACACTAATTAACTTTTTTTATGAGTAAAATACATTAATAGTCTCTAAACTATCCCTCGAGTTTTTAAATACTTCCTAAAATAAAAATCATGTCAATTTAGTTCATAAATTACTATTTTAGTCCCTTAATTATATATGTTTTAACTTAGGTTTCGTTTGTTTTTTTATCTGAAGATTGAATCTCAATTATGAAGACTGAATCTGAAAAATATGTTTGTTTTTAGGGGTTTATACCAAATAGTCCCTTGAACTTCTTTTAATACATGTATAGTCCAAGTCTTTTTATTTTGCACCAAAAAGTCCTTCATCATGCCAAAAAGGCTTTACCATGTCGCTGTGCGGGGCTTTAAAGATAAGAGAATAAAGGACTTTTTGGACAAAATAAAAGGCTTGGACTAAATGTGTATTAAAAAATGTTTGAGGGACTTTTTGGTATATGATCCTTGTTTTTATGTTTGAATGTACCTCTGAATGAATGTATTTAGACTGATTAAGACTTCATATTCAGACTTCAGATATAACTCTACCTCTCAATTAAGAGCCAAATATAGCCGTTAACCTCTTAATCATTTAAAAAAATAAACACTTTTTGATACCTTTTAAGTCTGAATGGTTCAGATTAAGACTTAAGAGGTAAAAACAAACAACACCTTAGTGTCTAAATTATAATAAGTATTTCAATTCAGTTTTTTGCAAAATTTTTAAAAATGTATTACTTGGTTACAATATATTCGCATAATACTATAATATCTTTTGTTGTTTTTAAATTAGTACCCAAGTCAAATTTGTGTCCTCCTAGCTTGATACACAACAAATAAATATATAATTATAGAGTTGAAATAAGTATAGTAAAGTTTATATAGTATAATATTATGTGAAGATAATTTGACCAAGTAATTATTTATGATTTTCTTTTTTAAAATTTGTGCTAGGGATTTAGTTGAAGAACTCATTATAATTTAGGGACGTAGTTGAAACATGTATAGTAAAGCGCTAAAATAGTAGTTTAGGGACTAAATTGACACGATTTTTAATTTAGGGACTATTTAAAAACTCGAGCGATACATTAAGGACTATTACTGTATTTTACTTTTTTTTATTGTTGTTTTTTATCCACTATGCTATTTGCAACAAATTACATAGATTAGGTTTACGATAACATCTAAGCTTGTGTTTCGGCCAGATCGAACACGTTGAAAAAAAATTGGAATTTAAGTATCTTTTCAAATTCCAATTTTTTTGAAAATCCTCATTTTTTTTGAAATTGGGAACGTTGACATATTGGAGAGACTAATTCTAAAGACACGGTTTTACTAACACAATGATATGTTTTCAATACATTATTTGGCTTCTGAGTTACTCATAGATGATGCTCAAAATCGGTTGAACTCATATAATAAAAAATGATGAATATGAACTCAATCTGATGATCCCAAAAATCGGGTGCAACTCAAATAATAAGAGATGATGAACAGGAACTCAGTAGATGGACTAAGACATGATAAACTGGGAATCATAAAGAGTAATTAGAGAGAAAAGTAGGTAAGAAGAAGATCAAACACCGAGATATAAAAGGTGTAGCCTTTTGGCCTACGTCTATTGTAGAGACGAATTGTTTGTTAATGTGAAAAGTAGTTGACCACAATACTTACAATGTTTAACAAACTCTTGCGAATCCTGGAGAGTAATAGTAGGGTAATGAATTACTTGGGTTATTAGTGACATAAATAATATTTTTTATACTTTACTTGAGGTGTAATGTACACTACAAGTCACACGTCACATGACAAATGCCTCTGCTATCATATGATGTCACGTCTCCTTTGATGACGCTGATTGATTATTCTTCACGTGGGCTTTGTTAGATGTGGCAACGGGGAGGGTTTTCGCGGGTACATCACTACATCAAAACAAGGAAATTCCAAGTATTTTAAACACTTGCAAATGGCATCTGCAACGCCTCAAAACAATTGCAAATTGGCTCGTCGCAAAGATTTTGCAAGTGTTCAAAACCGTTGCAAATAGTATTTGCAACGGTTTATTGGGAACGATTGTCCGGTTTAGATCACCGTTACAAAAAAAATTACAACTGTTTTGAACACTTGCAAATGTTTAAAATCATTGTAAAATTCCGTAAATATTTTTGTTATGCAATGATTCTAAACATTTGTAAAGAAAAAATATGTATTTTTTTTGTAATGGTTCAAAAAACTTACAAATATTGATATGTAAGAAAAAAATGTTCCTTTTGTAAGTGTTATAAACTGCTACATAAATTAAAATATTAAAAAAGTAAAAAGTACCCACCGTATGCCCCCATCCTCACATAACAAATAATAAAAATGGCTAAAAACATAACAATAATATCCAAACACTTTCATACAATACTTCATGATATGTCTGATATAAACAAACACTCTCATCAAGAAAGGAAGTAAGAACCAGAGGTATGTATTGGGTATTCTCCTGGACAAACTTCATACATCTAGTTATTGTATCCAAATACACACGTGCCACAACCCTATTAGTATAGCAATGAAATCATGTCGATAAGATCATTGGCACTAGTTCCCTCAAGAGACCACTACCAATACTCACCGCCTCGTCACTTAACGGCTCTCCAAGTGCATAAAAAAATAAAAGCTAAGCGTTTACCACTTCAACATTCCTATCGAAAAAAGATGAAACGACACTAGCCAACGAGTTTATAATAAAACTTGAGTAACATTAGAAAAGTTAAATTTAGCAACAGTTTTATATACTAGTTTAAGTTCAATGGTTAGTTAAGGTTCAACATTCAAGTTATGCACTTTCACTACACCAAAATGGGTAAATTGACACCCTTCCAGTGGCTAGCCTTGTCACGGTCATTGACCGTGCAAAAAAAAACACGCGTTTTTTTGTCACGATCAATGACCGTGACAACGTTTTATCACGGTCAATGACCGTGACAATGACACTTGTCACGGACTTGTCATGGTCATTGACGGTGATAAACCTTATAATATTATCACGGTCAAGGATCGTGACACGTCCGTGACAATTTGTTCAGTGAAAAAAACCCTACGCTTTTTTTTCCCATCGTTTTTGGTTTCCCTCTCTCTCTCTCTCTCTCTCTCTCTCTCTCTCTGGTATGTTTTTTTCCTCTATTTATCTTTCATTTCTATGTGTGTGTGTATGTACGTGGTGGTGTGTGGTGGGGGGAGGGGGTGGTGGGGGAGGGGTGTGTGTGTACGTGTGGTGGGGGGAGGGGGAGGAACAGGGGGGCTAAGGAGGGGAGGGACAGGGGGCTGGGCAGGGGGCAGGGGGTAGTGGTGTGTGTGTGTGTGCATGTGTATGTGGTGGGGTGAGGGGGGGGGGGGCAGGGGGTGGTGAGGTGTATGTGTGTGTGTGTGCGTGTGTGTGTGGTGGGGGGAGGGGGCAAGGGGTGGGGTGTTGTGCGTGCGTGCGTGTGTGTGGTGGGGGTGGGAGTGGTGTGTGTGGTGGTGGTGGTGTGTGTGTGTGGTGTGGTGTGTGTATGGTGAGGCAATCTCAACAATTGAAATGGACAAATTGATTAATAAAATATGTATTGCCCCTTCCATATGCAAGTAGGATTGCCCCTCATTAACGGATAATTGTTGAGATTCGAAATAACTTTAATTGTATAGTTTTAATAAAATAAATTGTATAGCTTTAATTGTAACTTTAATTGTATAGTTTTATATGAAAGTAAATTAATAATTAGTGCCAATTTCATATGAAAGTAGGATTGCTCATCATTGTAAATTTGTAAATTAATAATTGTATACTTTAATTGTTAATTTAATTGATGAAATGATTTAATTGAGTAGATGAATTAAAAGGAGTACGAGATACACATTTGTTGTTGTGATTGGATTATAGTGGACCGATGTTGGGTTGATTAATTTTAGAAGTGGTATGACCACTGAATTAATGTCCATATGGAGGTGGGATTTTTCAACTTTTGTTTTAAAATTACTTTGTATCACTCTTGTGTAGTGTGGGCAGTAGGGGTGGGGGTGGGGATGTTTCACTCTTGTACATATTATGAGCTAGATGCTTTTGTTTTGGAATTCAGAATTGAGGTGTGTGTATGTGGTGGTGGTGGGGTGGGGTGTGTGTGTGGTGGGGTAATCTCAACAATTGTATAGCTTTAATTAATAAATTGTATAACTTTAATTATAATTTTAATTGTATAGTTTTATATGAAAGTAAATTAATAATTAGTGCCCATTTCATATGAAATAGGATTGCCCCTCATTGTAAATTAGTAAATTAATAATTGTTATACTTTAATTGTTAGTTTAATTGATGAAATGAATTAGTTGAGTAAATGAATTAGAAGGAGTACGGGATACACATTTGTTGTTGACATTGCTGTTGGATTATAGTGGATCGATGTTGGGTTGGTTAGTTTTAAAAGTGGCATGACCACTGGATTATTGTCCATATGGGGGTGAGATTTTTCAAATTTTTTTGAAAATTACTTGAAATTAAATGAAACATACTTGAACTCACCCTTAAGAGGAGATGGAGGAGATAGGGGGAGGGGGCAGGGATGGGTGGGTGGGGTAGGGGTGGGGGGCTGCATGTGTGTGTGTGTGAATATGCACATGTGTGTGTGTGTGTGTATATGCGCGTGTGTGTATATGTGTGTGTAGTGTGCGTGTATGTGCGCGTTTGTGCGTAATGTCCCTTGTAAACGAATTGATTGGTTATTACTTTTTTTAGTAAATTAATATATGATTGCCCCTCATTGTAAATTAGTAAATTAATATATGATTAATTATGAAAGTAGGATTGCCCCTCATTGTAAATTAGTAAATTAATAATTATATACTTTAATTGTTTGTTTATTTGCATGTCTTCTTTTAATTCATTTTGATATGTACTAATAACATTTTTTACATCAAATGTCTCCTTCAGGTATTAAGGCGAGGATGATGATGCTTGTTATGATAATATCGTCTGGGCTCGGTGGTAGTAGAGGCGACGAGGGCTCCTCGGCCCCTAGGCTCCCCAAATATGGTAAATTGGGGATGGCCATCGAGAACAAGTTGGGGCTATTAGCGAGATCCCTCGAGCTGGTAAAGATGATCATTGGCCCGGGGTACATTAGTTGGAAGGAGGTGCCATATGAGCTCAAGTTAGCTATTTGGGTGGCACTACAGGTAATGCATTTATATTTATATTCATATGAATATTTCAATTTCGATTTCAATTTCAATTTCATTTTATATTTATATTTATATTTATATTTATATTTATATTTATTTGCAACTAATATTGTATTTGTTGGACACGAACAATTCAGCCTGGATTCAAAGCTACGCGATTTCGTCTTAGAGTAGTTGAGGGAGTAACACAAGACGTGGAAGAAAAATATGCGGACCCGGTACTTTGGAAAGACACGAGAGTCCATTATCCAAAGGCGTGAATCCGTCCTGCCGAAGGAGCCGATCTCATTAACACAATGGTAAAAGTTCGTTGACAATGAGATCGGGGAGCGACAATTGGCATCTCGCCAATCAGGGAGGGAAAATCGGGCAAAAAAGACGGACTTGCACTACTCCGGTCGAACGTCTTACGTCGAGGTGGAGCATAGGATGATGGTAAGATTTAATTTTTCTATAACTATAGAAATATATTATTCTGCATTATTTTACTTTGCGGGGCCGATACTAATTTTTCTTTATTTTATTTCAGGCGATAGGGTGTGGCCCTGGGGATAGGACACATAGGCTTGATACTTATGTGGCTCTTCGGACGAAGAGGGGGAAGGACAAGGAGGTGTCCCCGAGCGTCGCGGCCACGATTGTAAGTAATCCGACAGTTTAATTTTTGTTAATTACGTTATAATTTTTTAATTTACTTATTTTACTAATCATGTGCTTTTTGTCATTTCAGGCAAAGCTTAAAGAAGTGCATGAGTCGCATTCTGATGCCGACAAGGCATCTTTGTCCACCAACGCACTCAGCCAAGTGCTTGGCTCTGATCACAAGGGGAGGACAAGGGGGGTGAGCTCGCGGGTGGCCAAATCTAGGATCATCGGATTGGAGACGAGCGACATCGGGTTGGCTTGAACGGTGGACTCGCATGACACGAAGCTGTCCCGTTTGGAGGCGACGGTCCAAGATATGTTCTCATTCATGAAGCATTCGTTGGGCGGTGGAAAACGCAAGGGGAAAGGGAAGGAGAAGGTGGTGGGGGAGGGGGTGCGAGAGGACGAGGTGAGGGATGACGAGGATGTGGAACTTGCTGCTTCATCGCCGACACGTGCGAACTTTGATGATCCACTTCCCTATTTGGCTCCCTTCGACCGACCGATGTCGATGCTTGGTTGACCGAGCGTGTTTATACTGGACATATTTGATGTCCAGCGGATAGGGAGGGGATTGAGGGACCCGAATATCATCCAGGGTGGACTAGTTCATGGATGTGAGATTCAAGACATCGAGTCCAGGCTGCTCGTCACGCATGTGATACCCGGGAAGGAGAACTCCCCATTGTGGTTGCGCGAACAATGTGACACGATGTATATCAGTGGGTGTGTCAATTCGTATATCATGTGGCCTACTCACCTCCTCAGATTTAACCTTACCCAAGACATGTAGTGATATTATTTGAATTGAATTGTATTTTTTTTTAGTTGGTACATTTGAATTGTTTTTAAGTTGGTACATTTGAATTATATTTGGATTATATCGTGATGCATATTGTTTTTATTTTGAATGTATATTTGCATTATCTCGAGTTTATTTGGATATATGATGTTTGAACAGGCACAACGTTGCTATAACATGTACAAATATACTGCTGGGCAGTGGCAGTGGCCATACTGCCCAACAGATTTTTTTTCAATTCTGCCAAGAATTGTCACAGTCATTGATCGTGACATTTTTTATTAATTATCACGGGTTCGTCACGGTCCTTAACCGTGACAAAGCTTGTCACGATCAAGGACTGTGACAATTCTAATGAACTTGTCACGGTCAATGACCGTGACAATTTGATAGATTTGGTGTAGTGTTTGTGGCATGGCTAATAATTAATATCAAGTTAACAATATATATATCTAAACTATAATAAAGTAAAGTCAATTATGCAATTATTTAGAGGTTGAGTTAACTAACCAAATTGCAAGAAATATAATAACTCATCGACGGAGTTCCATTTGAAGAAAGCGTGCTGATACAACCAAATCTGAACAAGGAATATATATAGAAGGGTATACAATCATGAAGTATATAGATTATAATTAGGATCATTAGAGATAACTGTTATTTTAACCACATTAACACTTCGTTTAAAATATTAAAACTTAATTACCATAACAAATTATAAAACTGACATCGAAGGAATATAAGTTTGATATTCCCTATGCATTTGATAAGTTTACTTAAGTGTGAAGGAATTCTTCTTAAGCGACATCTTTCAATGGCAAAGCGTTTGGTCCTTGGGTTGAGTCAAGTTTGGGTGGGTTATGTTTTGAGTCTAGTGAGCTTGACGGCCCTTTAGGATCTTTGTTTGGTTTTTGTCCCGGAATAGCCAAAGGGGGAGATTTGTAAGGACACAAATTTTCAATTGAGCCCATATATAGTTTTGGCTCAATTCCGGACAAAAACATTTATACATGGGATTGTATTTAATTGTAATATTCTCAAGCCTATGAAAAGTTTGTTTGAAGACGTAGCGGTAAAGAGTATAAAGCTTCATAATCATGCCAGTTTCGTGCCTCGTTTATACGTCATCAACCATAGTTCCATGCTCCCAAGGTATGAATGCAATCATATATATATATAGGAGCTTGGAGCTTGTTTATTGGGTGTTAGGTTTAATTAAAACTGTGTTTTATTTTCATAAAGAATTAATTAAAACTTTAAAATAAGTTTATAAAGTTTTCTGGGCTAAAATCGAATTTTCCAAACTTTCTGGAAGTTCGTTCGATATGTCGTTCGAACGAGATTGTCGTTCGAACCAGATGTCGTTCGAACGAGATTTCCAACGACTTCCCATTATGGCATACTAGAACTTCGTTCGAAATCGAACGAGATTGTCGTTCTAACGAGATTTCTAACGAGTTCATACTGGAACTTCGTTAGAAGACTCGTTCGAACGAGAGTTCATTCGAACGAAATGTCGTTCGAACGAGATGCCAGGAGAGAATAGTTTTTGGTAGTTTTAAGCAGTTTTTCTCCCACTTCCCCACTTGTTTCTTAACCAACTTTTCTCAGACTTTATTATGTACGGGAATTACATTTTCTAATAAATCTTTTTCATATCCTACTAACTCCTAGAGAGTGTTTTGAGAGTAAAAATCAAAGAGGAAAAAAGATCATGTTTTGAGTGAGTTTTTATCAAAGAGAAAAATATACGCCACTCTAGTTTACACCCAAATTAGTTTCTTCCAAGTTCACATATTCA
This sequence comes from Sambucus nigra, assembly GCA_949130495.1. Taxonomy (NCBI): domain Eukaryota; kingdom Viridiplantae; phylum Streptophyta; class Magnoliopsida; order Dipsacales; family Adoxaceae; genus Sambucus; species Sambucus nigra. Next base: position 595,995,537 of record OX422208.1, read on the forward strand.
TATATCTTGCTTGGAGTTTGGCACCGGATTCATCTCTTCCGTTCAAAGAGAAGTTTAGGGTTTTATTCTACATCCCATAAAGAAAGAATAAGTGTTTTGTTGCGGCATTACCCACTTGGAGAAAGGCTCATTGCTCGGGTGACGGTGACCATATAAAGTCCGATCGGTGGATTTCGAGACCGCGGTGGAGCTCCAAAGGTTATCCGCTAGGAAGAGGTATCTACAAGAAGAAGCGTCGGGGCTTGAGAGGGATCGAGTCGTGTGTTGTAAGCCTTTCTGTCTTGTATTTGTAAATTTCATACTTAGTGGATTTGTGGCTAGGGCCGTCCGAGGTTGTTTCGCGTTGTGGGTTTTTCCTCGTACATCTCGGCGTAGTGTGATTGATTTATTTTTATCTTGCATAATGAATTAGAACTCATGCCTAGGGTAATTCAAGATAAAAATGGTTTTAATTGTCACACTTAATTTAATTGGGTGCTAATTAAATTTGGATGTTTATTTAATTCAAGTCATTTGCTAAAATTGGTTTGGCCTAACTTTGGAATATTGATAATTATGACTTGGGCAAATTCTAAGACTTGAATTAATTGGTTTAAGTGAAATTTATTATTTGCGTGTGTTTAATTAATTCTCACTTGGGTTTAATTTGAATTTGAAATAGAAAATAAAATTTGGTATTTAAGTTGAACCATCACCTTTTACGCTTCCGCATCTGTTTCATAAAAAGGAAATATAATTTTACAAAGGGTTTATACAATCCGGGGATCCTACATAAGAGATAAAAGAAATTTAATAATATGGTTAAGATTAATAACATGGATATAGAGTAAAAGTAATAATATAGGTCTTGAGCACCAAATCATCAATAGTAATAGAAGAATTAATAACATGGAACTATACTAAAATTAATAGGGCAATATTAAAATTAAGAAAGCATTGAGAACACCAACAAATATGAACACACCTAGATAACAACAAGAATCTAAGCATCATGAAAGGCGACAAAATCTAACCTCCATCGAAAGAAGAAAGAGTTAGATCATAATCCCTAACAAGATCAAGGTATCAACAAGACCCTGACCAATACTTATTGATCTATTTTACAAATTTGACCTACATGCAATCTCAACGAGGGAGTAATTCATATCAATAATTTTGATTAGATTTGCAATGACTATTCAGTAATTTTTCAAACCAATAATGAAGGGAAGGACCATATCACGAATCTAATTCTTAAATTTAGTCAATTTTTTGTGTGTATTTGACAACATACATTTTCTATCAAAATAAAGATGCCTAAGATTCTATAACTTTATAGTTCTGGTAGTTTTTGATATCAGATAATTTAAATGAAAAATAAATTTCATGCCAATCAACCACACCCTTAATACAAAGCACATAATGTAAATGGACTTAATAGAGGATACACCACATATTACTCTATAGTACAATATTTATGTATATATAAACATTAATGCTCATACACGAATATCTAATCCCAGTACAGAAACCAAAGTTTATGGTTTTACAAAATCTCTAGAGCCTCAAAAGAACAAACCTCAGATAACTTATCGAATTCCAAATATCAGCTTTTGAGTCTCTAGTTGCATCCAACTTGGATGGTTGTGATTCTATTGGAATCCTGTATAACAAATCAATACATTAACCCATCCATTTAAAAAATATTCTAGGAACAAAAGAAGTGTAATTAAAGCCAAAAACTGAATTCGAATAACTTGCTTTCCTAGTGACATTGCCATAGGGCAATGGATGCCAGAAGTGTGCATGAGATCAGAGTTCTTGAGAATCTTTTATTTCATTATTACTACAATGATAAAACAAAACAAAACAGATAATTGAAATGGCATTTGCTACTAGAGATTTACTCTCATATAACATTCAAGAAAAATAGCAAAAGGTCATTCACCAAAAGTTAGAGTTGAAGAAAGTTTCTTACCATGAGGTTTTTCTTTCTCTCAATTGATTCTTCCTTCTCTTTTGGCTTCACAGAAAATAGTAGCCTCGTAGATTTTCTGTCAACCAACACCACATTGACTTTGATTTTCTATAAACATAATTCTGATAAATATTTTTTAAACAAAAGCGCACGCACTTAACACTAAATGGAGTTATCTAAACTTGACCAACAAATGATGGCAAGAATTTGAGTTTCTCTTGGTCATGAATCATGAGAAGATCTATAAAGTTTCATATATAGTGAAATTTCTCCCTCTACTTTACGATCCATTGGTGGATCTAGTCTTTAATCAAGAGAAGCAGTCTTGCTTATTGACTCATAGTTCTAATAATGCCAAATTTTGCTTGTACATAGATGGATCTAAGACTTTCCTCCTCAATCATGACTCAAAAGCCAAGTACTTATACTTGGCATCAATATTGTGGTTTGGAAAAAACCTATCAATGAGCCAAAAAGATACAAATCCTCGGGTGCTAGAGCTTATTATTTCCACTTCCTCTCTTCCTCTCATCTGAAACAGATCTTCGGCCCTCTTCCAGTCAATATTTTCACGCTCCTCAGGTACTTATGATTTCCATCCTTTTCTAATTTAATCTCAGTTATGATAACCTGAAATTGCAAATGTCACACCTACACATGCACATAGTTCAAAATATTTGAAAATGATAGTTTTTTCTCATGATAGCAATGATAATTTACTCACAACCCACATTTTCCCAATACAAGGTAGTATTTGGTAGCCATTCTCAACGAATAATTAAACTGTGACTTTATATATGATTTAAGTAAGACGAGAAAACAATCTGATAAATAATTTTCTTGCATGCATATTGACAATGACACATCAGGCCACCTAGTACTGCATCTAAGGAAACCCCTGGCTAACCTATTGCCAATTTGGTATACGAAAGGGAAAATGACAATGGATTCCATGCAAGGAAAAAATTATAATAAATCATAACAAGCAGTTCACATGGAAATTTCAATGGCTCAATGTACATTTGTGTGTGACCCAAATGACAATAAAGTCTATGCAAGTATAAAAAATATATTGCATAATAAGCAATACGCGAGGAAATATCAAAAGCTCAAAGTACATTTGTTTGTGAGCATGGCACATGTTACGTTATAATTGCTACAATGATAAAAATATCCCCACCCCAGAAAAAAATTCCATAAAGATGGCATCAATTAATACAAATATATTTTCCCATTTAAAACTCATAAGATGAAATATTTTATCTAAAACTCATTTTCTTACTCCATATAAGTAGAATTTGCTTTGTTTTATCAAGAGAACACATAACCATACAAATTAGCATAATAAAGTACATGCTTTTACCTAAAGCTAATAAATTATATAGAACAATAAAAAAAAATCAATCTATGCTAGTTTATCCACGACAAATCCAATTAATGGACCTACTGACCATAATTTAAGACACTCAAGATTAAATATATTCATACTGCTATTTAAACTGAATGGAAAAAGACTCAACTAAAATTAATTAATTTGACCTACCTAGGATCTATCCAAAAGGAAGTTTTATCCAGTTGACATGGTTGCTATTGCAAGATATCTGAACGTCACTCTTATTGTCCCAATAAAGTGATGTTTAGATATCTTGCAATAACAACCATGTCACATATCTGCACAATAATGAAGTGAAAAAGAGTAGCAAATGAACATAATAAGAACAAAGAGGATGAAATCCAAAGTGAAAAAAGCAAATTTCATGAAAAATATTGATGATAAAGTGGAAAATAAATAAAAATCAGCAAGAACTTACTGCTCCTCGCATTTTTTTATGGTAGCCATTGTTCTTCTAAACCCCCGCAACAAAACACTACCCAGTTGGGGAGCTTAAGACGAAGATTAGTATACACAACAAGAAAGTCCCATATACAAATAAAATCAATAACAATATTGATAATATTAGTAATAGTAAACAAATTGTAATAATCACAATAGATATTTTAAATACCAATTTTTAGTTGCATGTGTGTCTATAGCTCATGTTTGGTAAAAGATTATATGATAAAATCATGAAACAAACAAGAATTAGTGAATTAGAATTCAATTTAACATTATCGGGAATTGAATCAATAAAATCACAAAGATTGATTAAAATTTATATAAATCAAAATAATATGAACAAGGACTCTAACAACTAATATGTATCTGTGTGTGTGTGTGTGCGCACGCGCCAAGTTTATTAAAAAACCAGATGATAAAGTTATTAAAGCTAAGATATTGATTATGAAATGTAAAAAACTTGCAAACCCATCTTTATGTAAAAATTACTTTGTAAGTTGAAGTATAATTCATAAAATGTAAATACAATCCTAACAGGGACCATAACTACCCCTTGGACTAAGTTACCTCCAAATTTTTACTAGTTCTTATGTGAGGAATTTGCCAATATGTTTAGGTCCTTTAGGATTATATAATAGGCTACTGGTGTAATGTTAAGGGAGGAGATAATTGTTGAGGTCATCATCAGTAACCTCATATAAGCCCAAAAAATAGGCTATGATGAGTACTTTTGTAGTTGCTCCTTTCTCTTCAAAAAGCTTGACGCCTATTTTCATGTTCAAGTTCTTTCCTTGCATATCATTTTCTTTATGTTAGGCTTAGAACTTTGAATATTGATATATAGAGTAGGAAATTGCAACATGTTTTTTTTATGCCTCTGTATTTGGGATATATGAGTTAGACAATATACAATATCACATTGACAACCCTAGCGAATTTCATCTTAGTTCTGTATCTTAGTTGTAAAATTTAATAATGATGAAAGAGGTAAGGATAATATTAGTGTAGTTCTGTCACAATAGGTAGTTCAGTTAAGGGTGTGTCTTATTTCTACATTAGACAGTTCAGTTAGGTGTGTGTGTGATGGCTACCGTTTTCAACGGAAGATATGAAATGTTTGTCATTTTCGAAATTTTTGTAGTGATTGATACACATGTTTACTTGGTTATTTCTGTTGGAAAATATTGTGTTTTTACACAAATTATTTTATGACCAAATTATTATATTGGTCAAAGTAGGACCAAGTACGTGCTCATTACGATATATTTATTTGTTTAAAACGGATAAATGATGAATAAGAAATTTGGTATCAAAGTGCCCCATTTATGTATGAAGTTTATTGGGAAATTTTATTTAATTTTCTGGGACGAATTTTCCTAACTGTCGCTAAAGGTTGTGACTGTTCGCTATATAGTGACTGTTTTTCAGAACCGTCCCTAAAGGTCGTGACTGTTCACCATAAGTTGTGACAGTTCATGAAAAACGTCCCTAAAGTGACTATTTCCTAAAAGACATGTCTTTTCATGAAAAAACACTTTGTTTTCTATAAATACAAGACTTGTCTTCATTTTTTAGAGAGAGAAAAATGAGGAAAAATATTTTCTATACTTTCCATTCCCGATCGAGTCGGATAGAGTATCAAACATAATTGGTTCGTGGGACACGCACACTGAAGTGCTTCTTGCGCGTGTCGAGACCGTTTTATCCTGGGAGGCAAACGCTCATTGTTCATTGCCGTAAGCACCGTAGCGGGAGCGCATTTTGTCTTAAGGAGAGAGTGTCAAACACTTGGCTCGGTCATCTTCTTCGTTTGTAAGTTTTCTAGTGGTATTAATTTATTGCATAAATATGATTTATTTCATATTTTAAATTTGATAAAACACAAAAGTATATATCTTATATAACAATCTTAAGACAAAATGTAAAAAAATAAATTGACATTCGTGTGCTTTTGTTTGCATTGGGTCAATGTATGATAAAACATTAGAATGAATAATTGATTAGATGATGTTGCATGTATAAATTTTATTTAGCCAACTGTTCTATGAATGGGTAAGTTTGTCAAATTTACAACGCATATTGTAATGCAAATATGCATGTTTTATGCTCTTGATAAATAAAATTGTTGCAAATTGTGTTATGATATCTTATCCGAGATTGGTCCTCAAAGTGACCATATACAATTTAATATTTAATTTGTTTAAAGTCTTCTATCTATAACTGTCGGTTTATGCCTAAAGATATAGAAATGGATTATAACAATGGGTTCTATAAAATGAAGGGTCTTACTGCCTCATTATCTATAAGGGTGCCTTTTCATTTTTAGTTGACCTTTTGTGAAATCTGTTATTGAAATGGTAAATCTATGGTTGAACTCTCATTTTGTAAAAAGGCATATATATGTGATAAAATAATATAAAAGGAATGATTGTTCATTATATCTACCTTTATTGCCTTTGGATGGTGACCGTTAAATCAGGTTTGATGTATCAACCAGTGTGTCCCATATATATAGGCATGCTGTTTTAAAGGTTTTGATCACATGGTTTTCCCTCCCGTGTAGGAGGTGTGTCCTAAAGATACCGCCTGCAACCATGAGTAGTTTTGTATATTAGTTATCATTTTCTTTGAACAGTTGACCACCCTTATGATTTATAATAGTCATTTTACGAGTATATAAATTTTGTGGTAATAAATAATCACATGATTTGTTTGATAGGTTCCTTGGGAAAATTTGTTTGATTTTTTTTAAATTAAAATGATATGTGTTGTTTTGTATATATTGAACATATTAATTTCAGTCACATTTTTTTAATAATGTGTGTGTTCATATGTCATTTGCGTGACACTTTAAGTGTCTCACATATCTTTTATGTAGCACTATAAGAGCGGTTATATGAAAATTTTATATAATGACATAATGGTCACTTGAGTTGTCACATGCATATGTTATAATATAATTTTTAATACCAATAATTTAAATATTGGATCAAGTGTCTGTTGTAATTATGGCAAAGTGCATGGCTATTGTGTACTTGCATTCTTTTGAATGTCCAAAATTAGAATAGTGCGTCCCAAATAAGGTGATTTTGAATACATTCATTCAAATTTGTCCAAATGAACAAAGGGACAACAAGAGTGTGTTTGATTCATAGTATACTTATATAATTTATTTATTGACGGTAGAGCTAAATACCAATTTTGGTGCGCTCTTAGATTGAAAAATAAATTAGTAAATAATGATGTGATGTCACATGTGTAATAACGTGCATTTATGTATATTATCACATGATAATCAAATGTCTGATTATGCGTTGAGATTTAGTCACATCTTTGGTAATGTTATTCACATGATTTTTAAGTGCATTTTATGCAACTTAATGTGATTATAATATATGCGATGATATTATGGTCTCTTGTATGGTTACATGTATACGTGTAACAGTACTATTTTAGTGTCACCTAATTAAATTAGATTACATGAACGAAAATGTGATATATTTAGAAACATGATTTAAGTTGCATTCCTTGTAGAATGTCAATATTTAATTATTGTGATAATTCATGTAATCTTGATATTACATTTAAATTGGTTTTTTAATCTCCCGTGTCACGAAAAAGAGAAAAATAAAATATAATGCATTGTCTATTATTGTTGGTATGTATGTTAAACATTGCAATGCAACCATATATCATAATGCGACTTTTAATCTTAGGGGTGACCCTTTCACTCTTAATTTTGTGAGACACTTTCATCAAAATATCATTGGAACATGCTATGTTAAACATGATGTTTCATGAAGAATTACATTTTTATGTAACATTCAATTGATGTTAACGTTGATGAAAAATAAATACAATTTGTATTGATATCGTGGTGCTCAATTTTCCATAGACTTGAAAGAGTGGATATGATTAATTTCAATATGTTACTCCCCTTCACTATATTGAATGTTATCAAAAGCGATGAAGATTGCAAAAGATATGAGAGTCTTTAGTTGATATAAAGTGCTACATTCCTTTCCGTAATATATAAATTCATTTTGGAAGAATCTTATACTTCTAATTAATGCATTTGTCGAGCGTGTTCTTCAATGGAGAAAAATTAGTGTCGCGTGATTTATTTATTGAATTTATGATTCAAAATTTAGAACCGAGCGGATTAAAGACTGCTTTAAAGATGGTATAGAATTAAATCATAAATCCATATAAATGATCAAGGGATTCAGAACCGAGCGGTTTCACAACTGCTTTAAAGAAGGTAGAATCAAATTATGATCTCATTGGAGATTTAGGCGTAATCTCAAGACACCACAACTAGTAAACTCAAAATTATGTGTGACACAACTTTAGTTTAATACTAAGAATTGTGACAAGTGAATTTGTAGGCCTATGGAACAATAAGGAATATACCATTAAATGTCGAAATCACTAAAGTAGAGAAACTTATCTCAACTAAATTTTATTTACAATGAAATGAATGTATACCTTCTAGATGGACATATGTGTTGGTCCAAATATACATTAATATCATTTCATTTTAAAGAAAAATAAAGCGTTTGGAGGTTGAGAATAAATGTATCAGCTTTGTATAATTTCAAATTTATGTTTGAAATTGTGGGGGAAGTATTGTGTTTTCTATGAGTTATATTCTCAACACATTAACCGACGATAAAAATTTTATGGGAAAGGTTGAGAACCTTTGATAAAAATTTTATGGGAAAGGTTGAGAACCTTTGTATGAAATTTAATGGGAAAGGTTGAGAACCTTTGTATGAATTATGATAAATGTGGGGGAATTTATCTAAGGCCGATAATTTCTATCCAAAAATAGAAACAAAGATGATTCCTATTGAAAATAGGATAAACACTACTAAAAGTGTAGTATTTGGTTGCATAAGTGCATCTAATGTACTATAGTATTTCCAATGTGCATTTGTCTAGAGAAGTGTATACTTCATTGATTGAACGATAATTAATACTTAAGTACTTTGATTATATTCCAAGGATGGAAATGATTAAGAGTGTGCACAAATCTTTAGAATAAAGATAATGGATCAAAGAGTCTAAAGTATAAATGAGTCGTTCAGTATCGATACTAAGATATAAGTGACAAATGATATAAACATTAGGAAATTATGAATATATTTTAAAAAAAATATATATGACTTTCGAGACTCGTATTCCGAGTGATATATTAGCACGATTAGAGGTGTTAATGTTTGGAAATCCTCTTATGATGGAATATGAATATTATTTCTTAGAAAGCAAAGTACCTTGACAATTTTAAAGAGGATTATTTGAGATAACAATTATAATGCATGTTCTTGCAATTGAAAATCATTGCTTGAAAAGGCATAAAGCAATTTGGCAAGTCACGACTTATTAGTCATGACATAAGACCATAAAGAAATCTTTCTTTGTTAGTGATAACATTAGGCCTAATAAAATCATTGCGGATCCGCTAACAAGAGAGTAAGATACGTACATCAAGGGGAATGGGCTTACAGCCGGTTAAAACCTAAAAGAATTGCCATAATGGAAACCCAACCTAAATGACTGGAGATCCCAAGAATTAGGTTCAACGGGAAAACCTAATTATGTGTGATTCAGTTAGCACTGAGAAGAAAATAAATTCTTCCTCCCATTCCTAGGATGAGTCAGTGCACTATCTGCCGCGTGTAATAGGATAAATTTTATTTTAATGATTTCTATATCTTAAACATAAGGATCAAGTGGGGTATTAGCAAGATACTCTTTATAGAAATCACCTATGTGAGTGAGAAGGGGCCACTTCTATGAGAATAACCAACGGCTACATTGTTAAATTCTCTAACACACTCATGAAACCAGGAGGTGTCCAAGGCCAAAACGGACACAAAAGTGAGAACCAAGAATGTTCGAAGAAGGACTGTGTGAATTCTATTGTCTCGGTTTACACAAAAAGGTTGATCAATTCAAGACATCGCGTTCATTGATTGGCTAGTAAACCCGATAGTCTCTCACTAGGAAAGATTCAAGGCCAAAAGCTATCTTTACCGATGCATCTCTTTTTCACTAATACTCTGTCTAATTTGTCTTCATGTTCATTTGATTCTTCACCCAAATTTCATTCATGTGGGGGATTGTTGGAAAATATTGTGTTTTTACACAAATTATTTTATGACCAAATTATTATATTGGTCAAAGTAGGACCAAGTACGTGCTCATTACGATATATTTATTTGTTTAAAACGGATAAATGATGAATAAGAAATTTGGTATCAAAGTGCCCCATTTATGTATGAAGTTTATTGGGAAATTTTATTTAATTTTCTGGGACGAATTTTCCTAACTGTCGCTAAAGGTTGTGACTGTTCGCTATATAGTGACTGTTTTTCAGAACCGTCCCTAAAGGTCGTGACTGTTCACCATAAGTTGTGACAGTTCATGAAAAACGTCCCTAAAGTGACTGTTTCCTAAAAGACATGTCTTTTCATGAAAAAACACTTTGTTTTCTATAAATACAAGACTTGTCTTCATTTTTTAGAGAGAGAAAAATGAGGAAAAATATTTTCTATACTTTTCATTCCCGATCGAGTCGGATAGAGTATCAAACATAATTGGTTCGTGGGACACGCACACTGAAGTGCTTCTTGCGCGTGTCGAGACCGTTTTATCCTGGGAGGCAAACGCTCATTGTTCATTGCCGTAAGCACCGTAGCGGGAGCGCATTTTGTCTTAAGGAGAGAGTGTCAAACACTTGGCTCGGTCATCTTCTTCGTTTGTAAGTTTTCTAGTGGTATTAATTTATTGCATAAATATGATTTATTTCATATTTTAAATTTGATAAAACACAAAAGTATATATCTTATATAACAATTTCCATGATGCCAACCACCTTATATCAGACAAATCCGTTGTATATTATGTCTCATCAAAGAGACAATGATGCAACTTACATTGGTAGACTCAGGGTATCAATTACCAACACATGATACATAACTAATAAAAAAAATTGCACTATCAAGAGAATGAACAAAGTGGAAAAAATGGAGATTACAATAACCCACTAAATTTATGTATTGAAACACATTAGTCAGAATATCAATTACAACGAAAATCAAATCAATGATCATTTGCAAATAAAAAATAATATCCTTACTTGCACTTATTATGAACCAGAGTCATAGAGTTCTTGGTAAGACACTCTTGCTTCCCACATATAATTGGCTCATTAATTCTTCATGTGAACACCCGATTGAAATGAGAAAACAAACTCGTTTTAATTTTAATATATTGAACAACATAAACATTACCAGATAGATAAATTACATATATCCACCATTATAGGGTCAGAGTACTATCCACACACAAGGCACCGAAACACCGCTTCCCTAATTTCAGGTATAATCGAATTACTTTGAATAACCATTCCCTTTTGCTACTGCGTGGGAAATATCCTATTCTTCTCATCTCAACACATCTCCTTGTCAAGTCTTCAACAACTTCATCACATAACTGTTGATGGATATTTTCAAATCATTTTTAATTATATAAGAGGCGAAGCTCTTAATTAGTCAAAAATATCAAAAGCTTGATTAATGGGTTCACCACAAGTGAGAGCCTAAGTCACAATATTACTCGTACAAATTTCATTAATAAAATTAATACCTGTGACATTACGCATGCATATTATATATAACGTGTGTCTTACATATAACATATTATTTTGGTTTATGACTCATGCATGTGCCATAACTATAAGGATTACTCAGGTATATAACATTACATAAATTAATTGTTATACAAAAAATGTTCATCATTAGTATAAATGATATATATATATATATATACACACACACACACACACACACACACACACACACACACATATATAGATTTGTTTTATTATTGGAGATGATAGCCACACCCAAGTACTATAAACTTGGTTCGTTTGGTCTATAATCCGATTTTGAACGATATTTATCTGATCCGTTTGACAATTGTATAATGATCTCGCTTGACAAAAGTATTTGCAAACTGTACTTCCTTATAACTAATTGAGTGATAAATCAAAAAATAAACAAGTATAAGCATATTAAACAACAAATATTAGTAGCAGGCTTAAAGAATACGATTAACATTAATGGTCTTGGTTTGTACAAACATACAAAATAGAATAAAATTAGCAACCAGAATTAATATAGACGGTCTTAGTTTGTACAAACTACATGAGATTTCCAATTAGATTCAGTTATATAGTTGTTGACATATTTTTTTGGTGATTGAGTGTGGAATCATCCCGATTCAATTTCCATCATTACATACATGATTTGTATCGATACATGCCATATGTGTTTGACATGTATATATGTGTGTGGTGTATACGTGTGTGTGTGTATATATAAGCTTAGGGTGAGCAATGTGTATATATATGTATATAAGCAATCTTAAAGGGAAATATCAAAAGAAAAAAAATCGCGTGTTTAAAAAATTGCAAACCCATATGAATATTGAAATGAAAAAGTGTATAAAAAACTATCGAGACACAGATCAACAAAACCTTAAATTCCAAAGCCCTAATTCCTCCTCAAATCTGTTCACAGATCCACAAAACCAAAGCAAACATTAATATAAAATCCTAAATCCCCAAAACCATGCATACACAAAATCAAAATTGAATTAAATGTTTGAATGAATTAGATCTAAACCCTAATAAAATTAAAATATATGAACTGATAACAAAATCAATCAAAGAAGGGGGTGAAAATAACCCAAAATCACCTGAGTTCAAGATGAAATTGAAAGATTAAACTAATAACAATACGTACCCTTTTAGGTTTTTTATGGATATGTGGAGCTTTTAAGTTAGAAGTTGAGTCATCACCAGCCTCCAAATTTATTTATTGTTCGCCTTCAAGGTACTTATAAAGTTTCCTGTAAGAATGATCGCAACCTGGTATGACAATGAAAGTACCTCTATAGTTTTTTTGGCCCAATTTTTGTGAATAATCGAAAGGGAGGAAAAATTATAGATCCAATTTGTGTTTATACTTTTTAGGAAGTGTGTACACATTTTTAGGTTTGGAGAATAAAAAAATTATAAACATTGCAACGGTTTTGAACACGTACAAACTTTGAAAGCGTCCAAAATCGTTGTAAATATTACAAGTGTTATAAATACTTACAATTTATATCCATTATACTGTAGTGCTTGCCTCGACCTGACCCTAATGGGGCATCTTTGGGGGTCAATAAACGTGTCGAGTTCGATTTTGGGTTTCAATTTAAAAAATCTTCGAGTTTTGTATATAAAAATCCAGACCCATTTAGGGATATTATTCAAAAAATACCCTCTTATATATATATATATATATAAGGTTTGGAGTTAAAAAAAAACAACATCGGATTTTGTGTATAAAACCTAACGCTATTTTGGGCTATTATTCCAAAAATACTCTTATATATAGTTTTAGTCTTCATGGTTTCCTTTACCCTCATTCATTCCATTTCTTATAGATGTTACAAAGTATACTAAGTTGTCGTTTGTTTTCATCTCTTAAGTCTGAATCTAAATCATTTAGACTTAAGAGGCACAAAAAAGTGTTTGTTTTTAATGATTAAGAGGGTAACGACTATATTTGGCTCTTAATGGTTAAGAGGTAGAATTACATCTGAAGTCTGACTGAGTCTAAATACTTTCATTCAAAGGTCTATTGGCTTTAGATTCAAACTTCAGATTCAGATGAAAAAACATACGCAACCTAAGAATAATTAGAAGAAGAAGAAGAAGAAGACTAAAGTGGAAGAAGAACCAATTATAGAGTTGGGAGAGAACATCGACAAATACGAAGAGCCGAAGACTCACGAAACGAAATTGAAGGCCAAAAGGAAGATAAGGACTAAGAAAAAAACGAGTGGTGATGAAGGATAAAAATAAGAGGATGGTTACAAAAAGTAGGAGAAGAAGATAAATATGAATAGTACGTATGGGATTATGAGTACGCAGTCTTTTAAAGAAATGGGTTTCAAGTACATGATTCAGGGACATCGTAAAGATTGCATATTTATTCGATTAATTTTCATTTCTGCTTTGAAAGTAGTAAGAGATGGGTTTGGTATTTGGATTAAATGTTTGGTTCTAAGTATTCCAAACTCGTCTGAGATTATGAATCAAGATTCAGTAAGCCCGAGATTATGCTCTGTTGGGTATTTGTTTGGTGTTTGATTCAAGTATTCTTCATATTTGTTTGAATTTCGATCCAAATTCGGGGTTTCAATAGATTTACATCACTTTTGAAAAACTTGGAACTTGGAATAAATGTGTTAATTTTTTTTCATAAATTATTGATAATTTTTTTACGGGGTTGGATCAGGGTCAGACCCCCCACGAGTTTTTTTAATCATGGCGGAGGTGGGGTGAGTGAATTGGGGTCGGGGTTAGGTTCTAGGAGGGGTTGAAGGTTCAGGGTTATGGAGTGTAACCCATGCCCCAAATCTGCCTCGTTGTTCTCCTTAGGTCTCGTGGTCCTAAATTTCTTTTATTATAATTAATAAAGTCTTTTTGCCCTTTTTGAGAATTCCACACATTTGAAGTTATATTCTGAATTAGGCTGACCCAAAGATGGAACCAGATCGACCTTAATAGGATGATGTTAAATCTAGATTCATCACTCATAACTAATAAAGTTTGGTTGACCAATTCATTGAAGATTCCATTGTGTTAGTTAAACCATGTCTCCCTAAATTAGTGTATGAAATTTTTTCAAAATACATGTTTTTTTGGAAGGTTCTAGATTTTTTTCTATAAGTGCCATATGCTTAGTTGTTGCCGCCTAGTTTATAATATACGACGACACGCGTTATGTTGTATAACACCATATTTCACTAATGCACATAATCACACCATATAACTCAGGAAAAAAGTAGTGCATTGAAGTATTTGGAATCATAGCCTGAATAAGTATTCATTATATATTGCATCTCGAAATAATTTATCATCCCATAGTGTTTCATGATCTCGTTCCATTCTATATATTTCTAACTCTTTTCCATTTCGAATTATTTTATGTTAAACCATCACCTTTGTATCTCCATGTACACAACGACTTCATTGTCAGTGTTGTCATCAAAAGCACCCTCGATATTTGCATAATGTAGCAAAATTCTTCGCCCTTCATCGCTTGAGATAGAAGAAGCCATCCTAAATGACTTTGAGAGTGTGACTACATACAATCATTACCAAATTAAAATTATTCCTAGTTAAAAAGAAATATTTTCCTTTAAACTAAATTTGGGTAAATACTTATCCCAACATTTAAGTATCAATAATGTGATTTTCAAAATTAATTCTTCAGTTAACATATGTTCATGAATAATATATGAAATTAAAATGTGAAACAATAAGTAATACACTTGATACGACGATCTATACAAAGAAAACCCCACAATAGGAAAACACCTCGGGTCAAACCGATACCTTGCATTAGTATAGGTAAAGTATTGCAAAAAGAAAGAAATAACTTATAAACTTGAAACTATCCAAAACTCAATAAGGAACAACCTCCCTAACTAACGTTTTCATGACGTAATAGAAAGAGAAATCATGAATCGCTCTCCGACCACTCGTCACGTTGCGGGTGTTAATTTTGTTGATAATGATGTGTTTGAACCTTTCAATAAATTTTCTTTTAAAGTTGAAGATGATATTTGCTCCAAGTAAAGAAAATCCAATGACTAATACCTCGAATGTGTGAGGATATCCTATTGGCCAATGGTGTGAAATTTTTTTGGGGTAACTCAAAAATCTCACAATTTTTTTTTCAAGATTGAAAAAAGGCGATACTGTAAGATCAACATATTTTGGAAAATAGTTTTGTCAAAAATAGACTAAGTATGACACTCTTAGTTGTCATGAATAAAAAATCTGGAAGAACACAAAGAGGAATTACTAAGATTTGTTCTTAAAAGTTGAAAATATTTTCTCTCAATATATTTCTCTTATTCACTTCTCTCTCCTTTCAGATCAATAAGAAACTCTTAGGTTTTATATCCAAGAGTCAGAGGCAAGTGGATGATAAAAATAACTTTTTCCTCAACTAAAGGTCAAGAAACTATCTATGCTGATATCCTAACTTTTATTGTGTCTTTAAAACATTCTCAAAAAACATCTTTTAGAAAGATCTTTAGAAAGTACAAAAATTCAGCAGGTTCGCAGACCTTTCGTGAACGCGAAGGATGGTCTTCGCTTTAGTGAAAGCTCAATAAAACTATTTCCCTCCATGAACCAGATTTTATATTCCAAATGTCACATCCACCAAAGATAAATCTTCGCAGACGCAAGGACCTGATTTGTTGAAGTGAAGCCTCAACGATCAAGGTTATGCCTGGAACTAGAGTTTGTCAGTTTTACATAAATTTGCAAAATTCATAATATCTTTATCCAACCTATGATTAAGTAAATTCTAAATGCAAATGATGAATTTTATGAAAATAAGTTTAATATAGTAATAATATATTACATCATGTATTTGGTAAACTCAAAAATGACAATTTAAATTAAAATATTTTTTGTTCTAATTTTAAGAAAATATCAACTGATGGGATAAATTCAAGTGCCCTAAGTCACTTTTACCTTCACACTAAAATTGCCAAACTTTGGTGTATTCTAGATAACTATTGTGATAAAGCTTTGGTGAAATCCAATATTGAAATCATGAATGTGAAGCTTTTCAAAGATATCTTGGGTTCAGACTCAAAGTGTTTTTTTTCCAATGGAATAAGACAATACAAAATTCGAGGGCATATGGGACTATATATGCTCTTGCAATCTTCCCATTCGTGTATTCTTTAACAAAACACATAAAACATAATATTACAAGCAAATGAATTTATTGAATATGACACAACTTGCCCGACTAAATGTGACGAAATGTGTGTGTTGAGAGGAACTACCCAAATTAAAATTATTACCAAAATGAAGGCAATGTTTATTTTAATTTAAATTCGGGAAAAACTTAATCCTAGCATCTAAGTGACAAAATAGTGAATTACAAGTTGATTTAACATAAAGATATTTTTTAACGAAGCATATATGATAAATTAATATAAAGAATTTTAAATCATGTACTTTACCCGAGGATTTGTACGAGGAAAAACCCTTACGGGAAAAATCTCCGGCCAAATTGACAACTTCCACTACATAGGTAAAGTTTTGCAAAAGGGAGAAATGACTTACAAATTTGAACTTCTCCTAGACTCAATAACGCACAACCTCCATAAGACATTTTTTTTACCTTCTATCTAGAAGAACAAGCATGGATCGCTCTTCGACCACTCTCCACGTTGCATGTGTCAACTTTCATTGATAATGCCGTGTTTGCACCAAATCTTCAAATCTTCTTTAAAGTTAAAGGAAAAAAAATTCTTGTTCCAAATGGACGAGTGAAAATTCACTTATGTAGATCTAACTTCCTAGGATGTGAGAGTCCTAAAAGTTGAAGGAAGTTTCAAAAAGTGTTTGGCTAATCAAAATAAACTCACAACGTATTTTTGAAATGTCAAAAATATTTAAAGTTTCCTAAGAACAAATTTCACAAAATATTTTCTTCGAGTACTAAGAGAAGTAATCAAACTTCAAAGTACTTTAAATGTAGAATTATCACAATAAATATCTCAAAAATACAAAGAAGGGTTTTTTCTCTTAGGAAAATTTGATTTATTTAGCTTGATAAACAATGAAAACTTTTCTTAGAAAATCTTAACCTTATTTAGTGAGGAAGAAGATGATGAATTAAATAGGAATTTTCAAACATGTGGACACAAGTGTTTAAATCCTCTAAGTCATTCTCATCCACATAAAATGGGTTTCTTCTTGAATACAATAAAAAATATAGCTACAAAAGAGAATCTTCCCGATTTATAATGCGATCTTTTGGGAATATTTACTTTTTGTGCTAGATCTAGAGTTATTGTTGGAGCTTTGTTGCAGCGAGGAAATTCCTCGTTGGGGCAAACTTGATACAATAATCCATGTCGTGGTTATGTCTAGAAATTTAGAGTTGGACCAAATTACAGTGAGAGACCTTCGTTGTAGCGAAGAAGATCTTCATTGTAGTGAAGTTGTGGCAAGGCAGGTCACAACTTTGTCTAGGAAATTAGAACAAGTATTTTCCATCCAAGAGTTTTGAATTTTTTTTGGCAAACACTCTAAGTATGTTTGTTCTCAACTAAGAACACTCATACTTAAAATACTCACATAAGAATGCAAGTTTTATGAACATAGTTTTTCTATAAGAAAAGTATATTAGATAGTGTATTTGTTGAAATTCTCTAAATCAACTCACACACAAGTTTTAACACATTTTTTAATTATTTTTTTTAAGTTATGTCAAAATAAGGGTGGTGAAACTAAGTCATTCTAAGTCTTTTACCTTTGTCCTAACGTAGCAATCTCATTGGCCATAGAATTGGGTAGCTTTTCGAATGAAGAAGGAAAAGTCTGGTCTTATAGTCTTGAACATGAAGCTTTTCGTGACAGCTTAGATCATGACTCAATATATTTTGGAATGGAACAAGACAATCTAATCCTATGGACATTTTGAGCATACTCGTGCTCTTACAAAAGGCATTAAAGATATAATTAATATTTAAAATAATCAAATGACATAATATACTCAAATAGCCTTCCTTCATTTTTTTTTTGTTATCAAGATACTAGGGCGTAGTCTAAAGATAATGAAATCATTACTTAGATTAAAAATAAAAAAAATTATTGCCCATAGGATTTTGATTGAACATGTTTAAGAACTAGATCTATGTAACAATATCTAGAGTTTAGATCGCCATACATTTTCGGATCTTGTAGGTGAACCGATGTGGGAGACAACTTTGATGAAAAGATATTCTTGATGTTTACCCTCTTTTATTCCATGCTTAGATATGAAAAATACCTTAGATATTTTAGCATATGATCAACCCAAATCTGAATAGTGATTTTTCACTTGGTGATGACAACTTGATGTAATAAGAATTTTATAGAGATGAAAACTTGGTGAAATAGGATTTTTCTCTTCATCACTTCTCACACAAACCTGAATAGTGTTTTTTCACTTCCTCTGCAACCCTCATGAATGTCCTATAATGCTTAAACCCCTTCCCTTGACTCGTATGCATAGGTACGTGAAATTGATTTGGGATAAATTGGGTTTCCAGAGAGTTTTGGGCTTACTAGTTGGTATAAGGACTATACTAGGGACCCAAGGCAAATAATTGAATCGACTTCCAAACAAAAATGAGATCTCAAATTACACCCCACAATTTATCTTATATTATGTAACTATAACTCATTCCACTAAAGAATTACAATTGCACTTTAATTTAATTATCTAATTTACTTAAGTGGAGAGGCCTAGTTTTCAAAATTAGATAAAACATAATATGACTCCCCTGCATGTAGTATTCAATTCCCGATTGGTGAAATTCAATTTTTCGTGAATCAATTTTCACCAACGTGTTATTTATTCATTGATATCAAACTTAAATTATTTTACACTCTACAAAATTATAAAATTAACTAGTTGGATTTACTGATAAAATCAAAACTTATAAGTTTATTAAGGGGTATCACAATTCAAAATATCACTTGGGCGCTGATTCCTTCGAAATATGATTTCACACATATTCACACAATGATTACCCAACTTATAAAAACTATTTACCTAATAAATTTATTCTCACCCATAACAAATCAAAATAATAATTATGTTAATACTTTAATCCTCATAATTCTCGAGATTGAGAATCTATGCACCATTTGCAAACTTGTGAGATTGTGCAAGTCTAATCTATTCATCACCTAGACTCAAATCTGGTAGTTAGTCATATTCTATATATCATTGATGTATCGTTACATTTATCTTTAAAGTATCAGACAAGTTTTTGAACCATCCAACAAGTTTCCAAAGTTAAGATAATCTACTAAGATTTTATACACAACTTTACCGATAGGATGCCAACTTCTTATCTAAGTTGTGAACTGTTCAATCATAAAAATAAAATTATGATCTTTTGGGATCCAGACTAACCCAATACACCAAAGTTCCTATTAAGTATAATTTACCGACATATAAAATATATTTACAAACAAATATAAGGAATTCTCACATTTATGATTCATATTTCAAATGAGATTTGACAATCCTTTGTTAATAAATAATAAATGCTATAAATTATGGTTTTAAGAATAAAACTCTAACAATCTTCCACTTAGTCTTAATGTCATGTGCATATTTATCTAACTCCCAAACCATCTATTTGATGGTTAATAGTTGTAGAAGGATTAATCAGTTATTATCCAATGTAATCTTTATTACAAACTTATTAACTCCCTTTTCGATCCTTTACAGTAAGCGATACCTATGCTCAATGTGCTTAGCTCTTTTATTGGTTTTGGGGTATCTTGAGCTTGAAGTCATTTCTATATTAACATTATATAGTGTAATGGTTGATTGCACTAAAGTAATCTCATTCGAGTCACTTAGGAAGTTCCTGATGATCCATATTCCTCTTTAGTTTCCTCCAACATGGCAACAACTTTGGCCTCCATGGGAAAGTTAGAAATATATGATTGCTTCATACTCTTCCAACTAAAAGTTATATCTCCTAAAGTAAACTCATATCCCGAGGTTACATTTTTAAAATCCTTATTTGACTTAAAATTAAGTATTTGTACATTAATGGAATAAGACTATTTACGGAGTAAACCAATACATAATCCCTAATTGTTTTCAAGTAATTGAGAATGTGTTTTACTGAAGTCCAGTGATCCACACCTGGATTATATTGAAATGTTCTTATCATGCCAATGATAAACCAGATATCTGGTCTATTACACCATATATCATGCACGAGGTTGCCTACCTTCAAAGAATAAGGTATATATTGCATCCTTTATTTTTTATCAGCTGTCATAGGACCTTGATCCTTAGATAAAGTGATTCAGTGCCTGGAAGGAACAAAGAGTTTCTTGTAATCTCACACACTAAACTTTTTGAGCACATGATCAATATAAGTGGCTTGGAATATCCCAAAATGTTTTTTCTTCAATCTAGCATAATCTTAATCCTAAGAATGTGACTAGCATGTCCTAAGTTTTTTATATGGATATATTTTCAAACTCTTATGTATGATAATATACCCAACTCACTCCTGATTAGGATAGTATCATCTACAAGATGTATTATAAATGCCACCCTATATTCATTATGCTCCTTAAACAACAAGTATTATTCAGGATTTGATCAAAATCAAAATTTTTATTGCCTCATCAAACTGAATGTTCTAGGACCTTGATGTTAGCTTAAGTTCATAAATGGACCTTAATCTAACCCATTTTTTTTCTTAACTTCTTACTATAAATCCTTTATGTTTCACCATATAAATGCACTCATAAATACTACCATTCGATAATGTAGTCTTGATGTCAAAAGAATTTTTATAAACTAGCATGCCTACCGATGAGAAGGTTTGATGTGCAGGGAATCGAACACCGTGTAAATACGTTTGTCATTATTTTCAGCTCCCATCGCAATACAAAAATCAAAACTTTAACTACCTTCTTATGAGAGTATATCGACTAGTCCGAGTATCGAATTCAGAGGGAATGAGTGCTAGGCTTTAATTGATTTATTACCTGTGAATAAAAGTGTAAAAGATGATTATTTTATACATAAATTACAAGGTAGGCATGTATTTAAACTAAGTTATCCAATAATAATAAAAACTATAGATTGAGAATAATATCCCTCACCTTGGGTTAATTAGCATAAATAGTTACATGGGAAGAATATCTTTGCAAGATTATATATCATATTGTCAATTAATCAAACCTAGAGTTGTCACCCCCTAAATTCTCATAAACGCCTAACATGATTTTTGCATCAACAAACATATCAGAGATTACATAAGCAAGATCGTAAATACGGTGCATACATGATATATACCATTTAATCTCTTCGGACTAAAATCAAGAACAACCTAACCCATTAAAACTAGTATAATCCATCACGAAAGCAAAACAACCAACTAATTCAAGGCGAGTTTAATCATCTCAACCTAAACTAAATTAGCTACAAGGAATATTAAATGATATATATTGAATGAAAGAAATGAAAGAAAATAATAAATATTGAAAGCAACTAAGTTAACAAAGCAAGGAAATAACAACGAAAGCTTAAATTAACGGAGGAAGACAATGAATAATATACTTACAACATAAATGGGATAGAACCCTAGGAGAGAGAAAGAGATGATCTCCCATAACCAAAACTAATCGAACCTAAAACTGATAAAAAAAATAAGATTTAAAAATAATATCTCCAACTTACATATATGTAATAAGTTGAATTAAAAAAAAGGCACAAGAAAACAGAAAATTGAAATTTCCAAATATCTACTATGATAGATCGATTGACCATTCGTCGATCAATTGATGAAGCTGAAGTCGGCCTTAAGAACTGAGATGATCGATTGACCGATGATTGGTTGATCAATCGACGAAGTTGAAAATTTCCCACTATCTTCAAATTAAGAAAAAAATAAGTTTGATCAATCATTCGATGGGGAAGGGTCGATCGATTGATCCCCTATTTTTCTGGCCTCTTTGCTCTTTATATGCCCTTGAAGTTGCATCATCTGACGTAACTATCCTGAAATGCAACCAACTGCTCCATTAAGCATTCTAATACGTACAAGACTCATATAAACCTTTAATAGCACACACACACACACACACACACACACACACACACACACACATATATATATATATATATATATATATATATATATATATATATATATATATATATATATATATATATATATATATATATATCAAAAACCAAGGGTAGCCAATAATTGAGCATAAAAGTAGGATTTAATGGGCACAATTGCGCTAGAAAGCATAAGAATCAAGGGCAATAATATACAATATTTGGGACCTATGACACCCCCTAACTTAGATATTGCTAGTCCCCAGCGATGAAACAAAACAAAATCCATCCCAACAGAGATATGCATAAAAGATAGAGATTCCACTTTTACGGACGAACGGTTGTATTTAGCATATCCAATAAGTCTTGAAACCTCTTGGTTTCTTTGATGGATGAGTGTTGTCTCGTGAGGGTTTTTAGGGATGGAATCCACAAATATCAAAGTTTCCTGAAAAAGGATGCCCAATCAATAAAAAGACAATCTCAACAACAACAAAAGGATTTCAACATGTTATCACCATAGTGAATGAAATCCCTAAAAAGTCCGTAATTCTTAACAATAGAATAACTTCATAGAATTGAAACCATAAATGTGGGAGGAAAAACGAGCACATAAAAATTTAATTAGTCAAAACTTTTATAAACCGGATAAATATTAAAGTGCTACATGATATTCAATTATCTTCGGTTATTATACTCAATAAATGAAAAACACTATGAATGGGGTGTAATACACATGACACATGCGATCATAATGAGTAAAAGTAAATGGAAACAAGGCCGCGTACATGTCATCAATGAAGAACACTATATATAAAATGAAAAATGAAAAATTAATAAAAGATACCATTCACTAAGGAGATGAAACGTATTTTCATAGATTATCACAATTATTATGATGTAACACCCCATAATTTCTGCGTATTTGGAATTTGATTAATTCGAGAAATTTTTCGTTTTATTTTAAATTACGCGAGTGAAGTAGTTTTGGAATTAAATAAAAAATGTGGTTATTAAATATTAATCAAGAGAAAGATAAAATGATTAATGTTATGCGTTAAATTTAGTAAGTGAAGTAAATGATTTATAGAAATTATTATGCGTCATAGCGAGTGAAATTGACGTAGTTAAAATTATCTCAACCAAGAGTCGCGTGTAGACTAAATTGAGGTCGAGATATAATAATTATTTAGAGTGACTCTGATGGTGATTTTGAGCTCACAAATGACTCCGGTAGGGTCGAAATAGTCAAGATAGTATACCCGGGGGTGTTGATTAGGTCCCGAAGCAATTTTAGACAAAATCGGCACCATACAAGGGCATTTTTGTCATTTGGTAATTAAGGGTTAAGAGACCTATCAAATTCCAACTTCTTTATCAGCATATAAATGGGAGAGTCTAGGATTTATAGGTTAGAAAACTCATAGAAGCCATTGGAGAAGAAGATAGGTCATTTGTGAAGCCTAAAAGAGAGTTTTTGAGAGATTGAAGTGTGATCTTGCCCTATTATCGATCTTGGAGTAAGAATTGGAAGAGAAGACATATCATCCAACATCAAAACCATGAAATCATATCACTAAATACAAGAAAAGTATTTATGTATAATTTTCCTTGAAGTTATAATACCCATATTCATAGGGTTTCGAATTATGTTGAGAAAATGTTATGTTCTTGGAAGAAAAGAATAATTAAAACTCATGTTTGGGTAGGAATTGAATGTAGTTTGATTTAAAATCTGTAGAGGACAAGAAATCATAGGATATATGATAATCTCCATGAATCTAATTAGGGGTTTTGATGAAAATGCTGGAAAATACAAAACTAGGGTTTTTGATGAAAACTTGAGTTGATCTATGATTGGGTGTGAATCACGAGGTTTAAATGTTTTATTTACGTTAGAATTCACCCTAACACATGTATATGACGTTTGAGAATATTGGCTATTGGTTTGATAAAAAATCATGAAGAGGAGAGTAAGAAAAATGGTGAAAAACATATTTATGTATTGAGGAAGAAGATGATCTGTGCATTTTCGAATTGATTCGATCCAGGGGCGAATAGATTTGGAAATAAAATCGATTCGGCCTCCTGGATAATTGATTCGTTTTCCCACAAAATGTGAAAATTTTCCTTTTAAGTCTAGAACTCCTAAAATTTGGCCGGGGAAACTTTTGGGACTTTATTAAAATATAATGAGAACTTTGTTATATTACAGTAGGCCTGTGATGTGATTATGATTTAGTCTTAATGAGAGGATTAAGGCGAGATTTAATATACTTAAATAAAAGCATAATTAATTCAAGATAAAGAGAATGGATTACGGGGAATTTAAGTGAATTTATGTAAAGACTAGTGGTGTGTGATAAAGCTAGCTACTGAATTTCATTAAAGGGTAACTAGTACCCTTAAAGTAGATAATAATACTCGGATTGACACGATAAATAGGTAAATCATAAATTGATGGTACGATGAGTATTTAGGAGAAAAATACTACGTACGAGATATGATAATTAGGTTGTGTGTATACCTACTGATTTGATAAATATATAGGTAGTGTGTATACCTATTATATGATTGGTGTTACATGTGAACATACATGCGTTACCTGCTATTACAGAGGTTCTCACGTAGTGGGCGATCCCACCTTGCCGATTCCAGGGAGTTCTGGATTTATGCCCCAGGACATAGAACTTAGGACGGCTCACTATGTGCCGTGTATTAGTGAGACTGATAGGTTATTTGGGTAGTTAGGTATTTGCGTAGTCCAAACGCTTAGAACTATATCTGCCTCCAGTGCTTGTTATTTTATTTTGGGTTCGAGGAGACATGCCGAACCAATAGTCCTTAATTTAGTACGAGAGGTACATGGACTGATAGCAGGGTATGCCTATTTGTACGGTGGTACTTTTGAGAGACACTATAATTATATATATAAGTGAGATAAATATATCTAACCGTTTGAATAATTCTACTTATGTGTGATAGTAGACGTATTGATAATTTGTATATAAATCATGAATTGAGTAGTGAAACTTAATTAAACAATTAAATGATAAAATATAGGGAATGTTAATTGTGATATCAATAACATATGAGAGATGTTAATTCGGATAGCGTACTGTATGGGCGGTACGGGAACTTATAAGTGTCGATAGTCCAAATAGATACTTATGTTTAGTTAGCTTGGGTAGTATGGCTAGGTGGGCTAAGTACAAATCGTTAGTCGTGCACAATTGTTGAGGGGTTAGGAAACTCAAGAGAGTGTGCGTGAACCTAACATATGTAATCAATAACTTATTTTTAAATTGTGATAAATACTTGAAAAATGTTTTCAAATGTTTTGGATTCTAACCCTTGTTATAAATATTTTCCAAAACCTTTGAGGTGTCCAGCCGTAGGAATGCTTGACTTGACGATCTATTCCAGTACGATTTGCTGCAGCGCTGTGGAAAGCAGACACTTCTACCGTTCATTCCTAGTGTAGGATTTCATTTTAGTACTCCAGTTGGGCATGTTTCCCCCTTTCAAACTTTATTTATTTTAGTTATTCATTTCAGACTTATATTGGGATAAATGGAAAATTGTGGGCAATTTCAAAATTGGAATATAATTTCCATAAAAAATAGTGGATATAATATCAAACAGAGTGACAAAGATTATTGAACACTATGTACATCAATGAAATACTTTATCTTTATTTTTTTCTTCTTTTTCTCATCCTTTTCTTTTGTTATTATTTTGTTTTCCACTTTTTTTTCACTCTCACAAGCTTAATTGCAACCACATAACAAGAACATCATAAAGTCCCAAGTATCATTTCAAACAAAGGTATGAAAGATTTATAAATGGTTTAAAACTCCAATGTGGAGTTGGTTATAAGATTTTGGGTTTTGAAACAAAAGGCTATATTTAGGCTCAAAGATATAACTAGGGGAAAAATATAGGGTAAGATCAAGGTCAATATGGGTGAAATAACAAAGAGGGTCTATTATCCTTTTCTAAACTTTACACATTTTTTTAGTTGAAGCAAATTTGAAAATCCTGCTCAAGTAACACATTTGATAATGAACTCATTTAATGAACAATTAAAGAATAGTGAGATTATCAATGACTTTAACATTTTCAAGGAGGAAAGAGTAATGTATAAATACTCACAAATGGAGGTAAGTCTCAGCGCTCACATAGTGTAAGTATATACAATGCAAAAAAATATTATCAAATTATAAAAATCTTAAACCAAATCATTTAAACAAGAAAAGCGCATGTGCTCATGGGTTCAAAGTTTAATTCATGAAGTTTTTCGTAATATCAATGATTCGAGGATTAAAGTCTAATAACTT
Organism: Sambucus nigra; assembly: GCA_949130495.1. Taxonomy (NCBI): domain Eukaryota; kingdom Viridiplantae; phylum Streptophyta; class Magnoliopsida; order Dipsacales; family Adoxaceae; genus Sambucus; species Sambucus nigra. Next base: position 596,022,426 of record OX422208.1, read on the forward strand.
TTAAAATTGAGAACACGCATCATTGAATTATCTATTGAAGCAAGCATTTATTTGAAATTTATCATCAAAAACAAAGTCAAAATGCCCAACAAAGGAGAAAAAAGAAAGAAAATAACTTTAATTTTTTTTTATTTTTTTACAATAAAAGCATGATTGGGAAGAACATATAATCAAATAAATGAAACTACCAACGAATGTGAAGCATATCCCACACCTCTAATTTGAACCTTGCATTATCCTCAATATGAATCAAGAACCAAGTCCAAGAGAGAAAGAGAACAAATTACCTAAAAATGGAGAGTTCATTCTACAAAGGATGTTAGAACCAAGCATAATAAAAAAGAATAACAAAACTTTAACTAATTACACTAGACGGTAAGTAAAAATAGAAATTGACCTAAAATGTACAACCTAAAATTTTAACTTCTGACTAATTATAAACTTGAATTTGAAATTTTTGGTGGTCCACCCAAAATACGATTTTACTTTGAGGGATAATTGGTGTAACCTCATTTGAGTTCATACCTTCGGAGAAATAAAAAAATTATTTGAACGACGGGAGATATGGATTGGGCAAGAAAAAGGAACCATCACCAATTAAAAGTTTTTTGGGGATGATAGGAGGTTTGGATAAAGCGGGTGATAAATACACATAGGATCCAATAAAAACTGAATTTGCTTCCAAAATTTTTACAAATGGAATGGGAGGTGGCGCACATGGAGGAAATATTGTCCTCATGGAACTCAAGTAATTAATCCTCATCAATGAAAGGGGTGAACGTTTTAAAGTTTTTAACCGATTCGTGGGGTACTTGTAACGGTTCAATAATGGGGAATAAAGACGGGGACAAAATAAATTCAATCTCAATAGATGACTCATCATCGCTTAAAGATTGAAATCCAAAGGAGAATGATTCGCTTTCAAAGAAAAGTTTTATAAAATTATTTGAGGTAAAACATACATCTCAACCTCCTCTTAGTTTGCCAAAGAAGAAATCATTTCATTGCAAATGGATACTACATCCATTTCTTCCTCACTTTCATTCTCTATTATTCCATGGGCCAAAAGAAAAAAAAAATGTTCCAAAGTGGGCATCAATTTCTCATTTAGTTCAAAACACTTCTCAACTTCAAAAGTCTCTGAAGAAAAATCGTAGTTGGTTTTGAATAATGCAACCAACTCTTATTCCCAACAATGATTTTCTTTTTGATAATAATTTTCACGCTTTTCATTCACAAGAATATGAATTCCCTCACACAAAGTCATAAGTGGAGGCACGAATTCTTGAAAATGAAAAGTTTGATAACTATCCTCGTAACTACTTTCAAAATCATTATCATAAGAATTTTAAAAGTCATTCCAATAATAGTTCGGAGCACTATCATCTTTATAAGTTTCAACTTACTTATTATAAGACGTTGATGACCTAAATCAGAATGATCATTCCCAAAATTCTTATAATCCATAACTTGACTTTTGTAATACTTATCCAAATCGATTTTGCAATTTGCATTCTTCTCTTTATGCAAGTATTTACCAAAAGTCACAGGTTTTGGGGGTTGAGAACTATCATTAGTGTAACGCCCCAACCCAGATTTAAGGGTTAATAAAGGATCAACCCGATCCAGTTCGCGCATTAATTAAGAAGTGCAATGGAACAACCTGAATAATGTTTCTAATCTTGTTTTATTATTATTTAACGTTACACTTATTAGCATGTGATTCCAATTTTCATCAAACTACGTGATGTGACCCAGGGGAGTGCCCCTAAGGCCAAGTAAACAAACCTACTAACGCAAATGCAATTTAAGAACTTACCTGTACAACGCTCGCAAAATACGGGACATCATACGACCTGCCGTAACAAAGAGGAGTGAGTGAGCTGAATGCTCAGTGAGAACTTATATAAATGTAGTATAAAAGTGAACGGTAGATGGAATACTCACATGCTACAACCATATGCATGTGAGAATACGTATATATCTACATATATACCTTTGAAAATACATGTCCCAATGTTTTAAACCATTTTATCCCAAAAATGCTATTTGATAACATTTATTCTTCTTATCTGTACAAAATAATCATTTTATATTTTTATGCTTAAAACTAGCATTTTATTCCCATTAAGTCACCCAGTTAAACAATTCACAATTGTTGGAAAAACCTTTCAAAACTTTTATTACTAAACGTTGAGAGTGCTACAGCGGAATAATTGCGACTTCTCAAATAAAATCAATTTTAACTGTGTGTCAACCAAATTTTAGTTAAACCCAAGTTTTAATTCAGTCCTACCACATGCATCTAGGTGATATGAAATCATAAAGCAATAAGCATGCAAAGGAAACCCAATTACAAGATAGCACAATATGAGGAAAAATCCCCCATAGAGGGAAAAGCTTTTATTTCACTATAATTGTAAATCACAACTTACACGGTTATAATGAAATAGATTTTTGACACACGAATAACCGCAGGTGTCGGTTAGTGTCTGTAATACCCCGTATTTTTATGCTTTCTAAATTTGGGGATTTATTAAATTTAATGTGAATTATAAATTTAATATAAATTCGAAAATTAATTATTTTAATAATTCCTAACGTGACGAGAGTTAGTAATCATTGGAAACTTGTTGAATATTACTAATGAGTAAAGTAATATAATATTGGTACTATTAAACGTCACGGGTGAATAAAATGACAATTTTGGAAATTTAAGTCGGGACGCGCCTGTGTCGTGTCGGGACTAAATATTAATTAATGAAAGTGAATAAATTATAAGTCATCCGTATGGTCATTTCGAGTGCGTCAAAGTGTTCGGAAGGGTCGAGATAGTCAGAAAAGTGTACCTGTGGGTTTAGTTTGGGTCTCGGGGTGTTTTTAGGCCTATTTAGTACCCCGGGAGGGTATTTTGGACATTTTACATTTTTGGGTAATTAAACCCACGAAATTTATTAGGTTATATCAGCCATTTGGAATGGTCTCTTAGGGTTAGCAGACTCAAAACCTTAGAACGACCATTAGAGAGGAAGGTAGAAAGCTTTCCAAGCAATCCAAGGCAAAAAATTCATCCGGTTGCACCGCCACCACCACCAACGCGTAGATCGCGCGACGATGAACACCACCACACCAAATTCATCCACAAATTAGAACTCTAAAATTTTAGGCAAGTATTTATCTTGCTTAGTTTCATTAATGCATCATTCATGTTAGTCTAGGGTTGATTATGATGAGTTTCATAGAAGAAAACCCATGTTGGAGATAGAAAAATTGCATGTAGTAATGATATGAATGAAAATATGGAAATCCCCTTCATATGTAGAGATTTAACCACGGATTTGTGATGAATTAGAAGTAGAAATTCTGATAAAAGACTGATTAGAACAAAGTTAAAGAAATTTCTAGGGTTCATGAGATTTATGTAAGTTTTGGCCCATTAATCCATGGATATTGATGAAAATTCGTATGCTTTATGTAGGAGATGTTTAATTTGGGTTTATAATGTTTGTAGTACAAATTTATGGGAGTTTGGGTGTTAATAATCTGAATTTGGGTGAGGTTATATGATAGAACTCGTAACTATTAATCTGCAGAATTCGCCATACCTGTTTGATCGATCGATCGAACCAGGAGTGTCGATCGATCGACGCATCGATCGATCGAGCCCCTGCCACCGATCGATCGATCCTTCCTGGCAGACTCATGTTTAGTGAATTCAATTTAAATGAGTAATAATCTTTGGACATCCTTATTAAAACATTTTGGGTGATAAAGAAGACCAGTAGGACTTATTAAAAATATGAAACCTTTAATGTAAGACGAGATTTACGTTTTTATGGAGATGTTCACATATAAGGGACGATGGAATTATGTATTAAAGGGAGAGACGCATAAGGTAGTTACATTGGAAAACTAGATGAGTACCTACTTAATTTTACACTTAGGAGAATAGAATCCATGAGTGTTACGTAGTAAGTTGGAATAATCCCTCGAATTAAAGTAAGAGATGAACCGTTATACATGATAACTAAATAATGAGAAATAAGGATAAATATCATAATTATGGGCCGTGAGTATGTACCTAAAACTTGATATGAAAATAGTAGTGTATCTATATGACTGTGTTTATGCATATACTATATACTGGTAAAAATCATACCCGCGCTACTTGCTATCCCTTAGGTTACCGCGCTGGGACAGTCTTATCTCGATGGGACCTTTATGGGGGATATTGACTCCGACCCTAGAAGATAGGAATCCTAGGTACAGGCTATCGGATCGATAGTCACGGTCCTAAGAGACGTGAGGGTATGTGCTAACCTCTTGGACTTGGAAACTATGCTTCGCCTCAATATTGTTTGTGTTTTGTTCAATACAGTTCGAGAGTGATTTCGAATTTGTATTTCCCTTAGTACGAGTGATACGGGGACTGGATAGCAGAGTATGCCCGCACCATAATTTTTATGTGGGGTGCTGTTAGAATATATATATTACATGGGTATTGAATATATATATATTAAATTCTGAAATATGTGAATGACTTCCTGTGTTTATGGTAAGTAAGAAATGAATAATGATTTCAACTGAGAAATGCGTGTTTTGAAAGTATAGTATATTACCGGGAAACGTTAATAGTAAATAGAGGTTAAATGGGAACTTTGTTATTAAATGAAATCTACCTCTTAAACAGTTGAATTCGTCAGTTGAAATCTTACGAGTAACCTAAGATAAGATAAGTTAAATTGTTGGGAAGGTTAGTGCGATAGGTGTGCACATTGGAAGAGAGGTGAGAATTTCTCAAGGGAGTGTCGCACTAATATGTTGTTGCATTGGCCTGTAAACATTTTAAATACTTGCTAAACAAATTTTAAATCATTTTTACAATCGGGCTCTGACCCGTTTCCATTTTCTTTTTTCTCTTGTAAATATATATATATATATATATATATATATATATATATATATATATATATATATATATATATATATATATATATATATATATATATATATATATATATATATATATATTACAGGTGCCCAGCCACAGGGGCGTCTTGCATAGGATCCTTTGGAAGGAACGCGCTGCAGCTTAGGTGGGAGTTGCAGGCCTCTTGCTTAGACGACCTCACTTCTTGATTCCTCTTCTAGGACTATTATATCAGTTGGGCATGTGTCGCCCTTTCCATTATTCAGTTGTTTTATTGGACATTGTAATCCATTTATTTCCAGTATTAGCATTTTGGGATTATTATTGTCAGGATGTTTGCCATTTAAGCATTAAATGTTGGATTCAATTAATTGAATATTTGGTTATTTGGATTTATATATTCCAGGATAGTTGTTGTGTGAACTTTTATCTATGAATGATGTCCAGTTTAAATGTTGGTTTATATAAATAAAATTTGGAAAGAAATGTCTAAAATGGTTTTGACACTTAGCTTAATTATTTAGGGTGTTAAATTGGAAAAGTTATTTTTACGACAGTGATGCTAAGAATGAACCAACCGTTCACCTTGATTATAATTTAATAAACGAATGATCACCCGGTATTTAATTAGGCGGGGTGTCACAGGTGGTATCAGAGCATCAGGTTCTAGAGTCCTTAGGATCTTTACGGCTTATTTCGATTTCAGCTTAGCATTTTTGTTATAGAGCCCTATTTTAGGATTGTTGTACTCTTGCTTTTACGATTATGTCTTCAGCTATTTAAGAATTGATAATAACTGTAGACTAATAAATTTCTTCACGTTTCAGATGCCTTCGAGACGTGCACCAAAGGATAAGCGTGCCCAAGCCGAGCAGCCAGCAGCTCCGGCTCAGGGAACGATGAATGCTAATGAGGTAGTCGCTATTGTTGCTCAGACGTGCAGAAATAGTTATTGGCTTCCTTTAATCTAGCGGGGGCCGCTTTGCAGTGGTGGGAGTCCACCACCACCTTGGAGGAGAGGGATACTATTCCGATTCAGTCACTCTGGGAGCTGTTTGACCGCAAGTATTTTCCACCCGTCGTGCAAATTGAGATGAGGCGAAAGTTACTCAACTTGAAGCAGGAAAATTCTATTGTTGCTGAGTATGAGGAGGAGTTCACGAGACTTCTCACTATAGTGCCAGATGAGGCACCCACTAAGGGTAAGAAGATAATGTTGTTTGTGGACGGGTTAGCTTGGAGGATCCGTCAGGACCTTATAGGGAATCTGTCTCTGAGTACTTTCACTGACGTACTCAATGCTGCTTTACTACACTGCCAGGATCACCGCTTCCATCTGCAGGGAAGCAAGCGGGCAGGAGAGTCCAGCCAGCAGGGAAGGACAGGGGGTAGTGGCGCTAGTGGAGCACCGGCATCGCAGGGGCAGACTCGCCAGCATGAGCAGAGTTCCCATCAGGGGGACCCTGCTAAGCGGTTTCGATCAGGTGATTTTTGGCAGGGATTTGGGGGATTTAGGCAGGGTCAGCAAGGCCAGCCTAATCAACAGGGCCAGCAAGGCCAACACCGTCAGCAGCAGGGCCAACAACGTTTCCATCAGGGCCAATAGGGCCAGTGGCGGGGCGGTAACGGCCAACAGGGCCGTGGTCAGCAGGGTCAGAGGGGAGGTAATTTCAGAGGCCGATGTTTTGTGTGCAGCAAGAATGGCCATAAGCACCAGGATTGCCCAGAGGGTGATAGGGCCCCACAGCAGCAGGGTGCTCGTAATGAGACACAAAGGCCACTTTTTCCAGCCGCACTCCCAGCACCAGCTCAGGTACCAGCCCTATCAGCCATTCCAGCCGCTCCAGTGCAGCAGGGGCAGTTACAGTACGGACGTGTCTATAACGTCCACCAGGTAGCAGCTCAATAGGCACCACCCGTGATTAAGGGTAAGTTTCCTATCCATGGTACTATGGGTCAGGTTTTATTTGATACTAGGGTGACGCACTGTTTTATAGCTACTTATTTTACGAAGGCCTTAGGGTTATTAGCCACAGCAGAGAGCACTGTGACGTGTGTAGACTCACCACTGGGGAGTGGATCGCTAATTTTCTTTATATGCCGGGGAGTGGGGGTAGAGATTAGTAACTTGGTATTACCAACAGATATGTTAGTCTTAGATATACATGAGCATGACGTTATTATCGATATGGATTTGCTCGCATCTTACAGAGCCATGATAGATTGTTTCGGTGGGAGTATTGTCTTTGCCATTCCGGGGCAAGAGATGTTTGTAGTGGAGATGCCTCGCCCAGAGGGAGGCTCAACCGTTCATTTGTATTACATAGAGGAGGATACCTCTAAGGAGGTTGTGATTCCCTTAGACTCGATCCCAGTTGTTCGTGAGTATTCCGATGTATTTCAGGAGATACCAGGCTTACCCCCCAGTCGTGAGATAGACTTTGTCATATATTTATTACCGGATACTCGACCTATAATGCGCGCTCTATACCGTATGGCTTCGACGGAGATACGAGATCAGATAGAGCAGCTGTTAGGTCAGGGCTTCGTTCGCAGGAGTACCTCACCTTGGGGCGCTTCAGTTTTGTTTGTTAAAAAGAGAGATGGTTCACTGAGGCTATGTGTGGACTACCGGGAGTTGAACAAGGTCACAATACAGAACAAGTATCCGTTGCCTCGAATCGATGATCTGTTCGATCAGCTGAGGGGAGCAACTTTCTTTTCAAAGATAGACCTTCGGTCAGGGTACCATCAGCTACGTATTAAGCAGGATGTTTCAAAGACTGCTTTCTTGACGAGATATGAGTCCTATGAGTTCAGAGTAATGCCATTTGGACTCACAAATGCTCCAGTCATATTCATGGACTTAATGAACCGAGTGTTCAGAGAGTTCTTGGATCAGTTCGCTATCATTTTCATAGATGACATTCTGATATATTCACACTCCGAGGAGGAGCATGCCGAGCACTTGAGGCAGGTTCTTCAGACTCTACGAGAGCATCAGCTGTATGCTAAGTACGAGAAGTGTGGGTTCTGGTTGCGGGAAGTACAGTTCTTGGGGCATGTTATTTTTGAACAGGGGATAGCAGTTGACCCAAGTAAAGTGTCAGCAGTGAGGGAGTGGGGACAACCCACGACACCGACGGAAGTGCATAGTTTCTTGGGATTATCCGGATACTACAGGAGATTCATTCGGGGATTCTCCAAAATAGCGAGTCCATTGATGAACCTGACTTGCAAGGGGATACCATATATTTGGGATGATGCTAGCTAATTGGATTTCGACGAGCTAAAAGACAAGCTTACTTCAGCACCGGTCCTTTCCTTACCTAAGCCGGGTGTGGAGTACATCGTTTACACCGATGCTTCTCTACGGGGACTTGGGGGAGTACTTCAGCAGGAGGAGAAGGCTATAGCTTTTGCCTCCCACAAGCTTAAACCACATGAGAAGAATTACCCCACCCACGATCTGGAGTTAACAGTGGTCATTTTTGTTTTGAGGATATGGAGGCACTACTTATCGGGGGAGAAATTTCACTTGTTCACAGACCATAAGTCACTGCAGTACCTATTCACTCAGTGAGAGCTGAATATGCATCAGCGTAGGTGGTTAGAGTTTGTGAAGGACTATCAGTTCGACATACAGTACCATCCGGGGAAAGCCAATGTAGTTGTTGATGCGTTGAGTCGTAGACCGGTAGATTATGTAACGGACGTCTAGAAAGCAAAGTGGAAAGAGCTGGGTCACCAGGACGCAGTAGCCCGTTCCTTCATATCTGTTATGACAGTGACACCCGAGATTATTATGAGGGTGATACAGGCACAGATCGCAGACCCATTTTACCAGGAGCAGATTGTACGACTTTTAGCTGAGGGTGCTGAGTCCTATTTTGTCAGTTCTGATGGGGGTTTGAGGTTTAATGGGAGATTGGTGGTCCCAGAAGGAACAAAATTACGTCATGCAGTGATGACCCTATCTCACGGGTCCCAATTTACAGTACACCCTGGGGGAGATAAGATGTACTAGGATATGAGGCGGTAATACTGGTGGAGTGGGATGAAAAAGGACATTGCTGAGTTCGTGTCCAAGTGTTCTACCTTCCAGCTGGTAAATGTGGACCATCAGAAATCGTCAGGGTTGCTTCAACCATTGGAAATACCTGCGTGGAAGTGGAAGAGTATTTCCATGGATTTTATCACAGGGTTGCCTACATCACAGAGGGGCCACGACTCTATCTGGGTGATTGTGGACCGTTTGACCAAGGTGGCTCATTTTCTGCCGATGCGGACAGATTATACCACGAGTCAGTATGCTCAGTTGTTTATTGCTGAGATTGTCAGATTACATGGGGTGCCCCTGAATATTGTGTCAGATAGAGACAAAATCTTTGTGTCGCATTTCTGGGAGAGCTTTCAGGAGGCTATGGGTATAGAGTTGAGGTTGAGTTCAGCTTATCACCCACAGACAGATGGACAAACAAAGCGTACTAATCAGATGCTGGAGGATATGCTACGCATGTGTGTCCTTGATTTTGGAGGAGGTTGGGAGCCACATCTTCCACTGGTAGAGTTCGCTTATAATAACTCTTATCAGTTCACGATTGGCATGGCTCCATTTGAGGCTTTGTATGGAAGGCGTTGTCGTTCCCCAACGTGTTGGCTAGAGGTGGGGGATAACAAATTGCTTGGACCAGAGGTGATTCAGGAAACCTCTGCGAGGATTGAGATTATCAGGAGTCGCATTCGAGTAGCACAGGACAGGCAGAAAATATATGCCGATGCGAAACGGTTCTTCCGAGAGTTTAACGTGGAAGACTAAGTATTATTACGTGTATCTCCTATGAAGGAAGTGATGAGGTTCGGGAAGAAGGGGAAATTGGCCCCGAGGTACGTGGGACCATTTCCCATTATCGAGAGGGTTGGGCCGGTAGCATACAGGCTGGGACTGCCAGAGCATTTATATTGCATTCACGATGTATTCCACATCTCGTCATTGAAACGATAGCTTCGGGATGACATGGCTCACACCCACATAGCGATAAAAGAGATAGACTTACAGCCTGACAGCTCTTACGAGGAGAGACCAGTGGCTATCCTAGACCATAGCGAGAGGAGATTGAGGTCGAAGGTAGTTCCACTTGTACGGGTCCAGTGGGAGCATCATAATGTAGAGGAATCCACCGGGGAGCACGAGACAGATATGCGCGAGAGATATCCAGATTTATTCTTACCAGGTATGCCTTCTTTTCCGAATTTCGGGACAAAATTCCGTTATTAGGGGGGAAGTATGTAATACCCCGTATTTTTATGCTTTCTAAATTTGGGGATTTATTAAATTTAATGTGAATTATAAATTTAATATAAATCCAAAAATTAATTATTTTAATAATTACTAACGTGACAAGAGTTAGTAATCATTGGAAACTTGTTGAATATTACTAATGAGTAAAGTAATATAATATTGGTACTATTAAATGTCACGAGTGAATAAAATGATAATTTTGGAAATTTAAGTCGGGAAGCGCCTGTGTCGTGTCGGGACTAAATATTGATTAATGAAAGTTAATAAATTATAAGTCATCCATATGGTCATTTTGAGTGCGTCAAAGTGTTCGGAAGGGTCGAGATAGTCAGAAAAGTGTATCCGGGAGTTTAGTTTGGGTCTCGGGGCATTTTTAGGCCTATTTAGTACCCCCGGAGGGTATTTTGGACATTTTACATTTTTGGGTAATTAAACCCATGAAATTTATTAGGTTATTGTAAGGACATTTTTGTCCATTTGCATTTTATATGTCGTACGCCGTTACACCGTTGAGAAAATTCAAGATTCATTCACTCATCAACGGAATCCGAATATCAAAAGCAGAAAAGGAATCATGGAACAGACCGGACCGATCCGGCCCAGATAAAGAACCGATCCGGTTCATCCGGACCGATCCGCCTAAAGGAACTGGACCAATCCGCCTGCTGAGGTGAGGCCAATATACCCCGGATCCATAGCGAACCGATAAAGCCAAAATGCCGAACTGATCCGATGCCAACCGGATGGATCCGTCTTCAAAAAGGAACCGATCCGATGTCACCGGACCGATCCGCCTAAAGGTACCGGACCGATCCGATGAGGATAATTTCAACAGATCGTGTTCAGATCATGTTCCGAATTTTAGGCTCAAGTTCTCCTATTTAATCCCACTACGGGAAGTGGTTTTTCCAAGACTTCTACACACGATTTTCTGAGTAGAGAAAGCCCTAAGTCTTCACCTATTGAGTACCAATACTCTAGGTATTTTGATTCACACAAAATCCATATATTTGTGAATCAAGTTTGGTAACCCAAAAACACCATTGCTGTTGTTCAACCCTTGTGAAGTGGACCGCTCCTTCCTCTTCATTGCTGCCCTACTGGAAAGGGATTCTTTCAGCCGCGACTACGAAATCCGATGCCTGCGGGTAATTCTTAGTCAAAAACTTGTATTTTCATTGTAATCCGATTGTAAGCCATTTTCTTACAAATTATAGTGAAAATAAATGGTTTTGCCCCTGTGGGGGATTTTTCCTTAATTATGTGTGTTTGAATGACTCTTGCATGATTTCATATTGTTTCAACCACACCTAGTTGTATGTTTAGGGTTTGTTTGGGTTAAAAGGTGGTTAATATATAACTTGATCATTTTAACGCTAGCACATACGTTTCTCAAAATGGTATCAGAGCTGGTTACGCTAATTTATCGCGTATTCCTTTTTCCGCAAATTTTTTTCTAAGATATCAATTTTCTGAAAAAAAAATTGATTTTCGAAAAAGTGCGTGTTCAAATGGAGAAGTCATATTATAAAATGCCTGTTTTTGACGGGACAAATTATGCTTATTGGAAAGCCCGTATGAGGTCGGCTTTAAAAGCCATTGATGAACGTGTCTGGATTTTGGTTGAACGAGGGTGGACTCCTCCCACCGTGACTGTTGATAATGTGACCAACTTGAAACCTGACATTTCTTGGTCTGATGAAGAAATTAAATGGTCATCTTTTAATTCTAAGGGTCTAAGTGCTATTTCTGGGTCTGTCACACCTGATGAGTTCAAACGCATAATGACGTGTACCACGTCAAAAGAGGCATGGGATGTTTTACAACTCACCCATGAAGGAACTAATGCTATGAAAGAGTCTAAGTTGCAAAACTTGACAACTCAATTTGAAACAATCACCATGCATGATTTTGAATGCTTTGATGAATTTTATGCTAGACTTTCTGACATTGTGAATACTAGTTTTAATCTTGGTGAACATATTACGAATGCTAGAGTTGTTAAAAAGATTATTCGTTCTTTTCCTAAGCGTTTTATCCCTAAAGTCACTGTGCTAAATTCTATGGGTAATTTAAATACGCTAAAATTGGAAGAACTTGTAGGAGATTTGCAAAATTATGAAATTGATATGTTCCCTAAAAATGCTAAATCTAAAGATAAGGGAATTGCACTTAAAGCCCAAGAGAGAAGGAGTGAGGGGTCAGCTAGAAAGAGGGTAGAGTCATCTAGAAAGAGAGAGACTGACACGTCAGATTCTGAGTGCGATTTTGACTTAGATGATTTGGCTCTTTTCGCAAAAAAATTCAAGAGGATTCTCAAATTTAAGAAAAATGGCAATTTTAAAGATAAAAAGAAATTTGAGAAAAATAAGTTTGAAAAGAAAAATGAAAATGTTTCCAAAAATCCTCCTCTGAAAGAAAGTGAGAGATGTTTTGAGTGTGATGGTAGGGGTCATAGAGCTTTTGAGTGTGCCAATCGTCTGAATAGAGAGAAAAGGAAAGCTGTTCTTAATGCTACCCTTAGTGACGACAGTGAGGTCGAGACGGTGGATTCTAGAGAAGAGTCACCCCATGAGTGTAACTTCACCGCATTCATGGCCAGCCAAGTGAGCACTCCTAGTTCTCCTCACGACGTTGAGGATGATGCTTCACAGGGACACCTCGACAGTGAGATCGATGTGAGTGAGGGGGAGGATGACACAAGTGAGAGCGAGAGTGATATACAACGCGCCTACGCTGAGTTATATTCTGAGTCATGTAAAACTAAAAAGAGTAACAAAGCGTTAGTTATTAAGATCACCTGCTTAAGGAAAGCGAGAGAAAGCGAGAGAAAGAGAGTTATCCACCTGCACCGCCCTGAGAGAGAGAGAATCTACCTGTGTTGAGAATGAGAGAGAGTTATCCACCTGCACCGCCCTGAGAGAGAGAGAATCTACCTGTGTTGAGAATGAGAGTTTGTTTAGAGAGAGAGTGTGTTTTAGAGAAAGAGAAAGGGGACTTGACTAAACAAGTGGCTAGTCTTACGAGTCAGCTCCATTCCTCCGTGGAGACTCGGAAGAAACTTGAAGCCCTTGTTGCCCAGCTGACTCATGATCTTGAGAAAGCACGGGAAGTCAAGGTACAAATCGAGGACAGATTTGGGAAGATGGGAAAGATGTTCCTCGGCCCCGCTTTAGGTTTTGGTGATCGTCAAGGAATTGGATATGATGGTGTCTCCACATCCCAAATTGCACCTGGACCAGTTCCTGAGTATACTATAACTCCTTATGGTCACCGTAAAAAACCTCGAAGGAGAGTTCGACCAAGAAAAGCAAACCAAGGTCCGCTTTTGACTGTGCTCTTTTGTACTTATTGCAAAAGAAAAGGCCACCTTAGGGAAACTTGATATAGCATGGGTCGAACACGACGTACTACTGCTCCACCACGTCATACTAATAAATTTTCTATTCTGAGAGAGCGAGTTGAGTTCTTAGCTGCCACGACTCAGAGTTTGATGAAAGAATTCCGACGGATGTCTTCGCCGTTAGTGAATGCTTCTCAAATTCCAGCTAAAATCAACAACAACAAAGGCAAACAAAAGGTCATCTCTGCTTGGGTGCCTAAGAAAGATAAAAAGGCCTTTGTTGTTCATGTTGCTCTCAAAGCACATAATACCTCACAGTGGTATTTTGATAGTGGGTGCTCCAGACACATGACAGGTGATGCCTCATTTTTTACGACTCTTAAGGATTATCAAGATGGAAGAGTCACCTTTGGATATGTGAGTAAGTCTAGCATTATAGGACGAGGTACTATCGATCTACCTGGTTTTCCTAAGCTAGAAAATGTTTTGTACGTCAAAGGGTTGAAAGCAATCCTTCTCAGCATTAGCCAGCTGTGCGACACTGACTTTGCAGTAAAGTTTGACCGGGACGCGTGTAAAGTATACAATCAAACCGGTAAACTATTGATGCAAGGGGTGAGGACCGAGGATAATTGCTATGGGACTGAGCCCACATCCTCACTTGTCTGCAACAGCGCCACGATCACTCCTATGGATCTGTGGCACCAACGTCTAGGTCACGTGAACGTTAGAGATCTTAATCATTTAGCTAAAAAGGACTTAGTACGTGGCTTATCATCTCTTGGAAAGTCAACTTCGACAGTTTGTGGATCCTGTCAGTTGGGAAAACAAATTCGTAGTCCTCATAGGAAGTTGCATTCCATTACCACCTCTCGTGTTCTGGAGTTAATTCACATGGATCTTATGGGTCCCACTCGTACTGAGAGTCTAGGTGGTAAGAGGTACATCCTCGTGATGGTAGATGATTTCTCCAGGTACTCCATTGTAGGTTTTCTGAGAGAGAAATCCGATGCTGTATAATTTTTAACGACCAAGTGCCGTGTCCTGCAAAATCAACACGGTGTCACTATTAACAGAATACGTAGTGACAACGGCACTGAATTCAAGGAAGCAAAGGTGGATTTGTACTGTGATAGCCTTGGGATCAAACATGAGTTTTCTGCTGTGAGAACTTTTCAGGAAAATGGGATTGTTGAGAGAAAGAATAGAACGATCCAAGAGATGGCTAGATCTATGCTTCTAGGTCGTAAAGTTTCTAGGAGATTTTGGGCAGAGGCAGTGTCTACTGCATGCCACACGGTGAATAGGGTTTATTTGCGTCCACACACACTACAAACACCTTATGATTTGTGGACTGGCAAGAAGCCCAACCTGGCGTATTTCCGTGTTTTTGGGAGTAAATGATACATCCTACGGGATAGAGAGCAACTAGGAAAGTTCGACTCCCGGAGCGACGAGGGAATATTTCTAGGATATTCATCGAATAGTAGAGCGTACCGGGTATTTAACCTGACGAGCTCTAGGGTTATGGAATCAATAAACGTTACTGTGCAAGATGACGAACCTTTGACGATTATTGATCCTAACCTTCAGTGTGAGGATGAGGATTGTTCTGACAGTGATTTACCTTTTCCTCTCTCACACTCTGTGGAGCCTATTCCTGAGTTAGGGGCACACCTGCTTGGGTTCGCAAGAGTCATGACCCTTCTGCCATTGTTGGTGATCCCACTCTAGGGGTCAAGACTCGTGCTCAGCTAGAAAATATTGTTAGCCATCTTTGCTACACGTCCAAAGTCGAGCCCAAGAACCATAAAGAAGCACTCAAGGATGAACACTGTATATCTTCTATGCAGGATGAGTTGCTTCAGTTTAAAAAGAATAATGTCTGGGAATTAGTTCCCCGACCTAGTGAGACTAATGTGATAGGTACCCGGTGGATTTTTAAGAACAAAATGGATGAATATGGTACCATAATCAGAAATAAGGCTAGGTTGGTCGCTCAAGGCTACACACAGATAGAGGGTGTAGACTTTGGGGAGACATTTGCTCCTGTTATAAGGCTTGAGTCCGTCCGTCTTCTGCTCGCCATCGCATGTCATCTGCGCTTCAAGGTGTATCAGATGGATGTCAAGAGTGCCTTTTTGAATGGCATTCTACAGGAGGAGGTTTATGTGGAACAACCAAAAGGGTTTGAAGACCCTCAGCACCCTGATCACATCTACTATCTGAGGAAAGCCTTGTATGGTTTGAAGCAAGCACCCCGTGCTTGGTACGAGAGGCTTAGTTCCTATCTCTTAGCTCGTGGCGTCAAGAGAGGGGGAGTAGATATGACGTTGTTCGTTAGGAGAGATGACGGTGCTATTTTGGTTGCCCAAGTCTATGTGGACGACATAGTCTTTGGATCCACATGCTCCCAGCATGCTCACCACTTTGAGGAGGAGATGAAAAGTGAGTTTGAGATGAGCATGGTTGGTGAGCTTACATTCTTCCTTGGTCTCCAGGTTCGTCAGCTAGAGGATGGGATGTTCATCTCCCAATCCAAGTATGCTAGAGACCTAGTGAAGAAATTTGGTTTAGACTCCGCTAAGCATGCTCGTACACCTATGAGTACCACTACCAAGCTTAGTAAGGACACTTCAGGCAAGGGCATAGAGCAAACCTTATATCGGAGTATGATAGGTAGTCTTCTCTACTTGACTGCCAGTCGTCCCGACATCGCCTTTAGTGTTGGAGTCTGTGCACGTTATCAGGCATCCCCAAAAGAGTCACATTTACTTGCTCTAAAACGTATTATTAAATACGTAAGTGGGACTCTCTCATACGGGATTTGGTATTCCTTTGATACCGATGACCGTCTGTCCGCCTATTCGGATGCCGATTGGGCTGGGGATGTAGATGGATGTAGGAGCACTTCTGGTGGGTGTTTTTATTTTGGTTCTGCTCTTGTCTCCTGGCTGAGCAAGAAGCAAAATTCCATCTCTTTATCCACTGCGGAAGCTGAGTACATAGCCGCCGGGAGTTGTTGCACACAACTCTTATGGACGAAGCAAATGCTGGAGGATTATGGGATATCACAGGACACCATGACCATTTCCTGTGATAACACGAGCGCGATACACATATCCCGCAATCCAGTTCAGCATTCGCGCACAAAACACATCAGGATACGTGAGCACTTTATACGTCAGTTAGTTGAAGAGAAAGTCGTATCCCTAAGTTTTGTTCCCACCGACCGTCAGTTAGCCGACATTTTCACGAAACCTTTAGATGTCCTTAGATTTGAGAGTCTTAGGAAGTCTTTGGGGATTTGCACAGTTGACTGAGGGGTTGGTCTCTGTCTAGTATAGGATGCTTCTTCATGTTCATATCATATGCTTCCTATTGCTAGTCTGTTTATATGTACTATCGCTTAGTTGTACAACTTGTATTTATTCTTTTTGCTGTTTATATTTCTTTTAAAAAAAATAAAATATACAAAAAGATTTTATTTTGATAAATTTTTTGAAAAAGACCAAAAATATTTTTCTGTTTTTGCTCCTTTTGTGGATGAGCATTTAAGATAGCCAAGTCAACTTCATTCCATTTATCCATGTGACTGTTTTATAGAGATTTGAGAGGCTACATCATTTCATCCTTGTGCTTAACATTGATTGGAGTCCTTGAGATGTAATTAGTGATATCTTCCTACATGTTTGACTCCTATATCCTTTATTGCACACATGCACGGCTATATTGGATTATTGCACTTGTCTATCACATATTGGCTTGAGTGTTTCTATCTCAATTCTGTCTATATAATGTACAATATGCGATAAAACTTAACAAGATTGGATTGTATGTAAAAACCGTTTTGGTGAGACTGTGTGTATATTTTCATAACGGGGAGGGGCTGCGAAAGTTGATTCCTATACTTTGCGCAAAAGCCACTGTTAAAATGGACCTAAAAAATGGAGGGATTTTAATATCCGAGGTCCTAAGAGGTTAAAAGAGCCCGAAAAAATTGATAAGGCAATAAAAAGCAATTCATGCCAAATATGGGCCATTTAGGTTTCACCCAATTCTCCAAAGTTTGAGAATTTAGTATTCCTCTCTTCAAAATATAAATCTGAGGGAGTCTGGTTGGAGATTGAAAAACGGGTTTGCACTTCCTTGAAAGTCCTGAAAAAGCATGAAAATCATTTTGGATGTTATTGGTGTAGAAATCACTTTGAGCTTTGATTTGTAGATTTGATATAGTCAATGTCTTATATTTCCAATATTTTACACCAAAGGAAGCATTTGAGTTCATTCGTTAGGAATATCCAATATTCATCGTGCACATATGTCATGTTTGTATGCTTTGATTTTCCTATCGAATTTTGATCACACCTCTTCATTTACGCTATCATCGACTTGGTTGCTTTGTGTTCATTCATGGTGTGATTTTATCCTGGTGACACCCCGCATTTGCTTATTTGATTTATTTCTCTCATTTGTCTATTTGGGGACATCATAAAAAGGGGGATAATGTATCATCTTATTATGGGGGAGATTTATTGAGTCTGTTCATAAATTTGCATATATGTTTATCTCATTTCAAACTCGATATGTCACTTGGTATTTTGCTTTATCTCATGTGTGTAGGTACTACATTGATGATCACTAAATTGCACACCCTGATGAGAAAAGATTTGAGTTTCCTGAAGATTTGAAGATCAAATGATGCAGTCTTATTCACTTGTACTCTTTCAGTTTTGGGTTCATGGAAGGGTAGATTTGTATAGGAAATTTTTTTTTGATTGATATTTCGGATGTTTGTCTTTATGTATGTACCGGTATAGACATAGGGGGAGATTTGTAAGGACATTTTTGTCCATTTGCATTTTATATGTCATACGCCGTTACACCGTTGAGAAAATTCAAGATTCATTCACTCATCAACGGAATCCGAATATCAAAAGCAGAAAAGGAATCATGGAACAGACCGGACCGATCCGCCTAAAGGAACCGGACCGATCCGCCTGCTGAGGTGAGGCCAGTATACACCGGATCCATAGCGAACCGATAAAGCCAAAATGCCGAACTGATCCGATGGCAACCGGATGGATCCGTCTTCAAAAAGGAACCGATCCGATGTCACCGGACCGATCCGCCTAAAGGTACCGGACCGATCCGACGAGGATAATTTCAACAGATCGTGTTCAGATCATGTTCCGAATTTTAGGGCTCAAGTTCTCCTATTTAATCCCACTACGGGAAGTGGTTTTTCCAAGACTTCTACACACGATTTTATGAGTAGAGAAAGCCCTAAGTCTTCACCTATTGAGTACCAATACTCTAGGTATTTTGATTCACACAAAATCCATACATTTGTGAATCAAGTTTGGTAACCCAAGAACACCATTGCTGTTGTTCAACCCTTGTGAAGTGGACCGCTCCTTCCTCTTCATTGCTGCCCTACTGGAAAGGGATTCTTCCAGCCGCGACTACAGAATCCGATGCCTGCGGGTAATTGTTAGTCAAAAACTTGTATTTTCATTGTAATCCGATTGTAAGCTGTTTTCTTACAAATTATAGTGAAAATAAATGGTTTTTCCCCTATGGGGGATTTTTCCTTAATTATGTGTGTTTGAATGACTCTTGCATGATTTCATATTATTTCAACCACACCTAGTTGTATGTTTAGGGTTTGTTTGGGTTAAAAGGTGGTTAATATATAACTTGATCATTTGAACGCTAGCACATACGTTTCTCAGTTATATCAGCCATTTGGAATGGTCTCTTAGGGTTAGCAGACTCAAAACCTTAGAACGGCCATTAGAGAGGAAGGTAGAAAGCTTTCCAAGCAATCCAAGGCCAAAAATTCATCCGGTTTCACCGCCACCACCACCAACGCGTAGATTGCGTGATGAGGAACACCACCACACCAAATTCATCCACAAATCAGAACTCTAAAATTTCAGGCAAGTATTTATCTTGCTTAATTTCTTTAATGCATCATTCATGTTAGTCTAGGGTTGATTAAGATGAGTTTCATAGAAGAAAACCCATGTTGGAGATAGAAAAATTGCATGTAGTAATGATATGAATGAAAATATGGAAATCCCCTTCATATGTAGAGGTTTAACCACGGATTTGTGATGAATTAGAAGTAGAAATTCTGGAAAAAGACTGATTAGAACAAAGTTAAATAAATTTCTAGGGTTCATGAGATTTATGTAAGTTTTGGCCCATTAATCCACGGATATTGATGAAAACTCGCATGCTTTACGTAGGAGATGTTTAATTTGGGTTTATAATGTTTGTAGTACGAATTTATGGGAGTTTGGGTGTTAATAATCTGAATTTGGGTGAGGTTAGATGATAGAACCCATAACTGTTAATCTGCAGAATTTGCCATACCTGTTTGATCGATCGATCGAACCAGGAGTGTCGATCGATCGGCGCATCTATCGATCGAGCCCCTGCCATTGATCGATCGACCCTTCCTGGCAGACTCATGTTTCCCCTTTAAATAGTGAATTCAATTTAAATGAGTAATAATCTTTGGACATCCTTATTAAAACATTTTGGGTGATAAATAAGACCAGTAGGACTTATTAAAAATATGAAACCTTTAATGTAAGACGAGATTTACATTTTTATGGAGATGTTCACATATAAGGGACAATGGAATTATGTATTAAAGGGAGAGACGCGTAAGGTAGTTACGTTGGAAAAATAGATGAGTACCTACTGAATTTTACACTTAGGAGAATAGATTCCATGAGTGTTACGTAGTAAGTTCGAATAAACCATTGAATTAAAGTAAGAGACGAGCCGTGCCGTTATACGTGATAACTAAATAACGAGAAATAAGGATAAATATCATAATTATGGGCCGTGAGTATGTACCTAAAACTTGATATGAAAATAGTAGTGTATCTATATGACTGTGTTTATGCATATACTATATACGTGTAAAAATCATACCCGCTCTACTTGCTATCCCTGAGGTTACCGCGCTGGGACAGTCTTATCTCGATGGGACCTTTATGGGGGATATTGACTCGTAACCTAGAAGATAGGAATCCTAGGTACAGGCTATCGGATCGATAGTCATGGTCCTAAGAGACGTGAGGGTATGTGCTGACCTCTTGGGCTTGGAAACTATACTTCACCTCAATATTGTTTGTGTTTTGTTCAATACAGTTCGGGAGTGATTCTGAATTTGTATTTCCCTTAGTACGAGTGATACGGGGATTGGATAACAGAGTATGCCCGCACCATAATTTTTATGTGGGGTGTTGTTAGAATATATATATATTACATGGGTATTGAATATATATATTGAATTCTGAAATATGTGAATTACTTCCTGTGTTTATGGTAAGTAAGAAATGAATAATGATTTCAATTGAGAAATGCGTGTTTTGAAAGTATAGTATATTACCGGGAAACGTTAATAGTAAATAGAGGTTAAATGGGAACTTTGTTATTAAATGAAATCTTCCTCTTAAACAGTTTAATTCATCAGTTTAAATCTTACGAGTAACCTAAGATAAGATAAGTTAAATCGTTGGGAAGGTTAGTGCGATAGGTGTGCACATTAGAAGTGAGGTGAGAATTTCTCAAGGGAGTGTCGCACTAATATGTTGTTGCATTGGCCTGTAAACATTTTAAATACTTGCTAAACAAATTTTAAATCATTTTTACAATCGGGCTCTAACCCGTTTACAATCGGGCTCCGCTTCAACACTTAGAAAATATTTTATGAAAAATATCCCAAAATTAAAATGAATAATTATGGAACAAAAACATAATCTTTACCATATTCATACTGGAGAGTCTTGATTGTTGAAGAACTTGATATTCGGATCCGTCTCGATGTATATATGATCTTGAATGTTCTTTGACGATGTATCGGTATATGACATACTAAATTGATAACATAAATTTATAAAATCATGTCCTTAGAAACATTCATTAACTCACACCAGAGGTGCTTAATCATTACTTAAGACTTGCTCTCACCACACACGTACATTGTGTTAGAAAATATTCGTTAACATTGAAGGCCTTATATAACACGCACACTTGTGTTACTATGGGTGTAAACCTCATTAGGTAGATTAATTATCCATTAAGTCTCCTTGCTTAACCATTTCGTTTTTCGTGTTGACATTAATCATTATTATCAAATTAAATTGTCCACATTACATTAATTGGAACCTTAAAAATTTACACAAGTTAGGTTATTTCTATATTATAACTCATTTCTTATCATGTTCCAATTAAATGCCATTATCTTTTCTCGGAATCTACCAACATCCGTAGACTTCACAAGTTCCACACCGTCGGTTCCAGTCACCATATGCTAACTGCGCAGTTGGTTTGGGGTCTTTCACCACTAGGGATGTCATGCCCTTCTTAGTTATTTCCTGGCGTCATACGAGTGTTCCTTTATCTTTTCATTGCGTTCAACATTATTCTAATGTTCACATTATAACTCACATTTATAGGTTGAAGCCAAAAGCCTGGATTTAACCGTCCATTTTTCCATTAACACTTGAAAATTTATTTATTTCTCCTTTATGTCCTTTATTCACACACACATTGATTTTATTACAAAAATCATTCACGCTTAGGGAATTAATTCATTTTTACCCACACTAGTGTAAAAGAATTCGCCAATATTTTTATTCCATAAAAATGTTCCACTTCAAGTAAATTACTAATTTATCCTTTATTTACCAAATCTTGCAAGTTGGTCCTTTAACAAGTATCATTTTCTAAATAGTAATTTAAGTTTACAATTCAACACTTAAACACATTTAACCAGAAAAAGGTTTTCAATGTTAACAAATATTTTGTAACACGATGTGCGCATGTTGAAAAAAAGTCTTAAGTAATAATTAACCAACTCTGGTGTGAGTTAATGAACATTGAGTAATAAAAAATTGGGAAGTTAATGAAAGGTCCTCCCAACAATCGTAAATTGTTTAACTGGGCGAGTTAATGGGAAGAATATGCTATTTTTAAGCATGAAGATACAAAATGATTATTTTATAAATACAAGGGGAATAAATGGTATCAAATAGCATTTTGGGGATAAAACGGTTTAATACATTAGGACATGTATCTTCAAAGGTATATTGTAACACCCCGTAATTTTGAGGATTTAGTATTTAATTATTTTGTGGGAGAAATAAAAAAATTTAAATTGGAGAAACTTAAATTTATGATTTGGAGAATTTATTTGGGTGGGAAGAATTATTTTTAATTGGCGACTTTAAATTAAATTGTTCAAATTAATGTGTGTCGCATTTTGAGATCGAAATTTAGAAATGTCATAAAGTATTTCGGATGATAATTTCGCACGCGCGGTTGAGTCCGGATGGGATGAGATAGTCAGAAAAGACTACTCGGGAGTAGTAATCGGGTCTCGGGACATTTTTGGGCATAGCCGGACCCACACGGGGTGATTTGGACCATTTTAATTAAGCCCGTATGGCCTAAAACGGGATTAGGGATTTTAAACCTAATTGGGGAAAAGGTTGAACGGAAGTTAACAAATTCTAAACCTATGGTTTGAGAGAGACACAGAGGAAAGCAAATCAAGAGCGAATTGGGGATTTTTGGAGCCAAATTAAGGGACTAATAAGGGTGTTCTTCATCAACACCTTAACTACACCAACTGATCAGACTCCACAAACAATTCCAGGCAAGTGGTTAACTCGCTGTAATTTTAAGTTGAGATATCCAATTCATATTATAGCACGTGTATCAACATATGTTTTGGGGATAAATTTCGGATGAAATGGGTTTTGGGGAAATCAGTTTGAGAATGAATTTTAGGCAAGATTTGATGTTAGTATATGATTTGATAGTGATAAATCTGGATGCTATTTAAGTCCCATTAACTGTTGTTGAGTAAAAATGAGTTCGAGGTGGTAATCGTATCTACGAAACCGTAACATTTCCGAGTTAGAAATTGTTGATTGTTGATGAATTCCGCGGATGAATCTAAATCATTAAGGGAATTTGAAAATCATCTTAGGAGAGATTGTATGAGAAAGGTAATTGATTGAGGTTTGAATTTTGGGATAAAAACCTTGAAAGGCTAACAATGGAGAAACAAGGCAGCGACGAGGAAGAGAACTGATCGATCGATCGATCGATCATTTGGGTCCATCGATCGACGATCCAAAATCGATGGCAGTTCGGCTTGTTTAGGTAAAAAAGGGGTGGATTTTGTTGGATTTGTAATTAAGTTGAATTATTTAGTGAATAATAATTATGAGGTACTTTCTATCAATTATAGGCGAATATAATTGGGTTTTGAAAAGAAAAGATTTGTGACACCTTATAGATAAATTTGGGTAATTAGATTCCAAATTAATTATATACGGATTGAGTGAGCAAGTCCAGGAATATTGGTTGAGCGACGCCAAGGTGTTAAATTAATTATGGAGATAAACAAATTAATTTGGAGTCGGAATATAGACTCGGGAAATATTAAGTTTTGGGTCAAGTGAGCGAGTCCGGCATGTTGTTTGAGTGACACAAGGTAATAAATTAATTAATGTGTAAATTAATTAAATTAGATTCGAATCATAGACTCGGGTAAATATTATATAAATAAATGTGCAAGGTATTTATATTAGTGTCGGACCATAGACTCGGGGGAAATATTATATTAATTGACGTATGAATTAAATAAATTAGAGTCGGACCATAGACTCGGGAAGATGATAAATTAATAAGTGAGAAACTTAATAAAGTTGAGTCGGGACAGAGACTCGGGAAATTTCAGGCTAGTGTTATGGGTTTTGAGTACACGGTAAAGCCGGGATTTATATTATATATATACGGTGTAGTGATACTATATATATGTGTATATATCGTGTGTGCTATTAAATATCAGTGACTAGATATTTATTTAATTTATAAACTCTAGTGCTATCAAGGGAGGTTTCATGATGTGGGTGAATTCCCTTGCTTGAGGATTAGGGTGAGTATATCCCCAGGTCATAGCATCCAGTATATGGGTGAGGGATTTATCTCACTTTTAGGGAAGGAATATGACCGCCTCCATTACGTTTATATTTTGGGCCAAGTTAGTGAGCAATTCCAACTTGGGTAACTAGGTTATATGAGCACACATAGTGAGATAGCATTTTAGAGGGAATCATCCAGTAAGGGTATACTCGGAGGGATGGATATATATATGATATATGTGTGGATCTTGTGGTAAAGGTACATATATAATGGTAGTAAATATTATATGCGGGTAATATTACAGCGTGTGATGTGATTGTTTTATATAGCTTGTGTCACAGTTATATGATGTTATTTAAAGGAAATTAATTAAGTTAATTAGTGAGATAACTTACAACCCATGGATAATAATACTCGGTTTAGAGTGGAAAGGCAAGGGAGGATTACAAGGACTAGTTGGACGGGATAGTACAACTAGGTGGGGTTGAGGTAATTGTTAGGTGTGCACATTAGTGGAGGGGTGAGAATGTCTTCAAAAGAGTGCGACACTAACTTAAATATGGAGCGCATTCTTATATTTTAAATTACTGCAGTTAATTAACTTTCTAAATATTTTCAAAATGTTTTAGGTTCTAACACTTGCTCTAAAACTATTTTTAAAACCTTTTAGGTGTCTAGGCACAGGGACACCAGAATTGATATTCTATTCCAGGAACACGGAGCTGCGACATATGTGGATGCTAGCAGGAGCTTGGATTAGACACATCGTTCTTTCATTCCTAGAGTAGGAATCATTTATCAGTTTCAATTTTATTTAGAGCATGTCGCCCAGGCTTTCAGTTCAGTTTTCAAATTTATTTTATTCAGGTGTTGAATATTTGTATTAGACTATGTTTACTTGGGTAGCCGATGGTTTATTTGGCATGTCGTTTTATTATTTGTTCAGTTGATTTAATTCAGTTGTGTGAATGGTTTATGCTTATTTCATCATGTACTATTTGGTTTAATTGATAAGATAAAATTTGGCACCAGCTTTTTGGAATACTAGGTGGTTAGTAAGTTTTAAAAAGGTTTTCGACAGTGATGCTAAGGATGAACCAACTGGGATTCCTGTTTTAATTTGATATAGGACTGATCACCTGGTATTTTATTAGGCGGGGTGTCACAGATGGTATCAGAGCATCAGGTTCAAGTGTCCTTAGAATCTGTGCTACTTTTCACGTTTCATCTTAGCGTCCTTTAATGTAGAGCCTTGTCATATGATTGTTGTATTCTTATATGTATTCACATTTACGCTCTTCTGCCAATTACTTTATATTTGAGGGTGAACTCATACGTTTCAATTCTCACTTCAGATGCTGCCCAGGAGAGAGAGAGAGCAGCTTGGGCAGCAGGGGGAGATGAGACTAGGGAGGGTCATCAGGAGCCAGAGTTATCACAACAACTGCCAGAGATGATTTCAGCTGCACAGGTAACTGAATTAGTAGCACAGGCAGTTCCAGCGACGATGATTGCAATGGCAAGGTACTTTCCACGAGATTAACCACATGCGTTAGTGGTACCGGATGTTCAGGTCCACCAGGGGTAGTCGGAGTGGCAGCAAGTACGAGGGGTCTTTCAAAAGGGCCACCCACCAGAGTTTCGGGGGGTTCAGATGTGATGCTAGCGTGTCAGTGGAAGAGGGATATCCAACGTCACCTAAGCATGGTAGATTGCAATGAGGTGCGAAAGCAAATGCTATCCACTTTTAAGTTAGTGGGAGAAGCGCTACAGTGGTGGGAGTCGATCACCACAGTTGAGGAAAGGGATACATTAGCAATTGCAGAGTTTTGGGTGCGGTTCAACCTCAAGTATTTTCTGCCAGCAGTGGAGATCGAAATGAGGAGAAAATTTAGAGAGGTGACTCAGGGGGACCATTCAGTGGTCGATTACGAGGAAGAATTCACTCATTTGGCAAATTTTGTACCGGATGAGGTACGCGATGAAGAAAGAAAGAAGTCAAAGTTCATAGATGGATTAGTCTGGAGGATCAGGAAACATTTGATTAGTAATCCCGCATTAGTAGCTTATACGAACGTCGCAAATGTAGCACTCCTGCACTGTCAGGAATATCGCTTCCACGTGAGAGGAAGCAAGAGGGGAGGGGACCTAGTCAGTCGGATAAAGCGGGAGGGAACAGTACCAGTGGTGTATCTCAGCAGTAGATAGGGGGACATCAGGGGAAGGATTCCCGACAGGGGAATCAGGCCAAGCGATTTAGGTCTAGAGGCTATCGGCAGGATGGCCAAGACTTCCAACAAGGCCAACAAGGAAGGTATCAGTGGCAGGGTGAATTTATTAGGAGGTATTTCATTTGTGGGGAAGCGGGACACGTGAAGAGAGATTTTCCTCAGTGAGGAAGGGGTCAACTACAGGACGGGGTCATGGATGTGCAACCACTACAACAAGTCATGGGTGCGTTCGGGCAGAGGGAAGCTGCTCAGGAACCCGAGGATCAGCCATTGCAGCTAGAGTATGGAGGTTATTATCCTTTTATCCTATGGGTATGGGGTATATTTTGGGTGATAGTGAGGGTGTCACAATATAAAATTATTTTTCACTAAAATTCGCGAGTGAGTCGGATTTAGTGGGTGGGCTGGATGTAACATCCATAGTATGTAGATTTAATTTCTGTGGGGTAGCAGAGTCCTTTGGTGTTAACCACGAGAGAGTGGAAGTGCACACGGAGAGAAGGTTTGAATTATGCGAGGGGTCACTACTTTCGATAATTATGGAAGTAGGGTAGATGATTTTTAATATCCGCTGGATAGCGATGGATTTGAACTATTGTGAATAGTGGGGGTAAGTTTTGGTGTTCGCGACACTAGGGTATGAATAATTTTTACTAGGTATCACCTGAGAGGGCGTCTAACTTATATATATGTGTATATATGTTTTATTGTGTGGTGCGATAGACATATAATGAGGTCTCGTGTTCTCATATTTATCCCGATAAGTAGGGGTGGTTACTGAAGTGAATTAGGGTTGTTAGATTTAATTTCGAGCAGAGAGAGATAGCTCGGGTTTTATTTTGCGTAAGAACAAGTGATAGTAAGGGCACGGTATTTTATGTTTTCTTTTGTAGCATAAGAGTGGGCGTGTATGATTTTGTGTTAATAGACAAGTATTTGGGGGTATGTACTATGGACTGAGGGTCTAATAGATCTCAACGACCGACAATGTTAGGTAGTAGTGTATCGGGCGGGGGTTCCTTGTTTGGATTTCACTTGCGAGATGTCTCACGCATGAAACTTATCGCAACGTTGGAAGTGGGGAGATGTTTGGTCGTTAGTACATGGGTTGGGTACCTCGATTATTATTCATATATGTGATATGACTGTGGGTTGGAAGCTATATTACGGGTCACAAGTAGCATAGTCGGGTAAATTTTTTGCAGTAAAGCACGGGGATACGGTGTATGGGCACCCGGGTTAATTAAGGCAACTTTTGTACGATCAAGCATGGGTAAAGGTATATCGGCGCCCTGGTTAATTAAAATGCATATTTGTGTAATTTATAGTTAGAAGCGGGAGATATAGATATAGCGAGCTTAGAGGCACATGTCTAGAAAGTGATATTCAAAGCTTGGAGCACTTGGCTCATTTTAATTTCGAGGACGAAATTCCTATGTAAGGGGGGAAGTATGTAACACCCCGTAATTTTGAGGATTTAGTATTTAATTATTTTTTGGGAGAAATAAAAATATTTAAATTGGAGAAACTTAAATTTATGATTTGAAGAATTTATTTGAGTGGGGAGAATTATTTTTAATTGGCGACTTTAAGTTAAATTGTTCGAATTAATGTGTGTCGCATTTTGAGGTCGAAATTTGGAAATGTTATAAAGTATTTCGAATGATAATTATGAGTGCGCGGTTGAGTTCGGATGGGTCGAGATAGTTAGAAAAGAGTACTCGGGGGTAGTAAGCGGGTCTCGGGGCATTTTTGGGCATAGCCGAACCCATACGGGGTGATTTGGGCCATTTTAATTAGGCCGGTATGGCCTAAAATAGGAATTAAGGGTTTTAAACATAATTGGGGGAAAAGTTGAACGGCAGTTACCAAATTATAAATCTAAGGTTTGAGAGAGACATAAAGGAAAGCAAATCAAGAGCCAATTAGGGATTTTTGGAGCCAAATTAAGGGACTAATTAGGGTGTTCATCATCAACACCTTAACTACACCAACAGATCAGACTCCACGAACGATTCCAGGAAAGTGGTCAACTCACTGTAATTTTAAGTTGTGATATCTAATTGATATTATAACATGTGTATCAACTTATATTTTGGGTATACATTTCAGATGAAATGGGTTTTGGGGAAATCAGTTTGAGAATGAATTTTAGGCAAGATTTGATGTTGGTATATGATTTGATAGTGATAAATATGGATGCTATTTCAGTCCAATTAACTGTTGTTGAGTAAAAATGAGTTTGAGGTGGTAATCATATCTATGAAACCATAACATTTTCGAGTTAGAAATTGTTGACTGTTGATGAATTCCGTGGATGAATCTAAATCAGTAAGGGAATTTAAAAATCATCTTAGGAGAGATTGTATGAGAAAGGTAATTGATTGAGGTTTGAATTTTGGGATAAAAACCTTGAAAGCTTAACAATGGAAAAACAAGGCAGTGGCGAGGAAGAGAACTGATCGATCGATCGATCGATCAATTGGGTCGATCGAGACGATCCAAAATCGCTGGCAGTTCGGCTTGTAAATAAGGGGTGGATTTTGTTGGATTTGTAATTAAGTTGAATTATTTAGTGAATAATAATTATGAGGTACTTTCTATCAATTATAGGCGAATATAATTGGGTTTTGAAAAGAAAATATTTGTGACACCTTATAGATAAATTTGGGTAATTAGATTCCAAATTAATTATATACGGATTGAGTGAGCAAGTCCAGGAATATTGGTTGAGCGACGCCATGGTGTTAAATTAATTATGGAGATAAACAAATTAATTTCAAGTCGAAATACAGACTCGGGAAATATTAAGTTATGGGCGAAGTGAGCGAGTCCGGTATATTGTTTGAGTGACACAAGGTAATAAATTAATTAATGTGTAAATTAATTAAATTAGATTTGAATCATAGACTCCGGTAAATATTATATAAATAAATGTGCAAGGTATTAATATTAAAGTCGGACATTAGACTCGGGGAAAATATTATATTAATTGACGTGTGAATTAAATAAATTAGAGTCAGACCATAGACTCGTGTAGATGATAAATTAATAACTGAGAAAATTAATAAAGTTGAGTCGGGCCAGAGACTCGGGAAATTTCAGGCTAGTGTTACGGGTTTTGAGTACACGATAAAGCCGAAATTTATATTATATATATACAGTATAGTGATAGTATATATATGTGTATATATCATGTGTGCTATTAAATATCAGCGACTAGATATTTATTTAATTTATATACTCCAGTGCTATTAAGGGAGGTTTCGCGATGTGGGTGAATCCCCTATCTTGAGGAGTAGGGTGAGTATATCCCCAGGTCATAGCATCCATTATATGGGTGATGGATTTCTCTCACTTTCAGGGAAGGAATATGACCGCCTCCATTACGTTTATATTTTGGGCCAAGTTAGTGAGCGATTCCAACTTGGGTAACTAGGTTATGTGAGCACACCTAGTGAGATAGCATTTTAGAGGGAATCATCCAGTGAGGGTATACTCGGAGGGATGGATATACATATGATGTATGTGTGGATGTTGTGGTAAAGGTACGTATATAATGGTAGTAAATATTATATGCGGGTAATAATACAGGGTGTGATGTGATTGTTTTATATAGCTTGTGTCATAGTTATATGATGTTATTTAAAAGAAATTAATTAAGTTAATTAGTGAGATAACTTACAACCCATGTATAATAATACTCGGTTTAGAGTGGAAAGGCAAGGGAGTATTACAAGTACTAGTTGGACGGGGTAGTACAACTAGGTGGGGTTGAGGTAATCGTTAGGCGTGCACATTAGTGGAGGGGTGAGAATGTCCTCAAGAGAGTGCGACACTAACTTAAATATGGAGCGCATTTATATATTTTAAATTACTGCAGTTAATTCACTTGCTAAATATTTTCAAAATATTTTGGGTTCTAACACTTGCTATAAAACTATTTTCAAAACTTTTTAGGTGTCCAGCCACAGGGATGCCAGGATTGATATTCTATTCCAGGGACACGGAGCTGCGGCATATGGGGTTGCTAGAAGGAGCTTGGATTAGACGCATCGTTCTTTCATTCCTAGAGTAGGAATCATTTATCAGATTCAGTTTTATTTAGGGCATGTCACCCATACTTTCAGTTCAGTTTTTAGATTTATTTTATTCAGGTGTTGAATTGTAAACGTAAAGTAATTTCCTTTTGTATATAATTCAATAAATGATGCGGAAGCGTTGAATGATGGTTCAACAATTAAACAAAAGAGATTTTAGTTTAATAAAACAAAATTAAACCAATTCATTAATCCAAGTCCTAGATTTTTCCTAAGTCATAATTATCAAAATTAGCAAATTAGGCGAAACCAAATTTTAGCAAATGACTTGAATTAATTAAACATTAACCAACATTTAAATATAAGTCCAAATTAAATTGAGTGTGATAATTGAAACCGAATTTTATCTTGAATTATTCTAAGCATGCGTTCTACATTATGATGCAAAATAAATAAATAATTTCACACTACGCCGCGATGTACGAGGAAAAACCCAAGACGGGAAAAAACCTCGGACGGCCCTAGCCACAAGTCCACTAGATACGGAATTACAATTACAAGACAGATAGACTTACAACGACTGACTCGATCCCTCTTAAGCCTCGATGCTTCTTCTCGTAGACACCTCTTCCTAGCTGACAACCTCGGAACTCCACCGCGGTCTCGGAATCCACCGATGGGGCTTTCTATGGTCACCGTCACCCGAGCAAGGAGCCTTTCTCCAAGTGGGTAGAATCGCAACTCAAAGTCTTCTTCTTTGATGGATGTAGAAGCAAACCAAAACTTCTCTTCTTGAATTCGGTAGAGATAAACCGGTGCCAAAACTCCAAGCAATTTGATATATAAATAATAACTTGGACTAAACACAATTGGGTGTAAACTAGAGTGTGAAGGATTTTTTCTTTGAAAAATAACACTCAAAACATGAACATTTTCCTAAACAATTTTTTTCTCTCAAATTCTCTCTAAGAGATAAACTAGGATGGAAAAGTTAGATTGGAAAATGTGATTCCCGCACAAGATAAAGTCTGAAAAAGTTGGTTAAAAACCAAGTGGGGAAGTGGGTGAAAAACTGCCAAAAAACTTCCAAAAACTGTTCCCGCCTGACAGCTCGTTCGAACGACATTTCGTTCGAACGAACTCTCGTTCGAACGAGACTTCTAACGACACACCAGTATGGACTTCGTTAGAATCTCGTTGGAAACCTCGTTAGAACGAGACATTTCGAACGACATACCAGTTTAGACTCGTTGGCAGGTTCGTTCGAACGATATCTGGTTCGAACGAAAAAAACTCGTTCGAACGATATATCTAACGAACGACCAAAAAGATTGAAAAATTCGATTTTGGCCCAAAAAACTTTATGAACTTAATTTAAAGTTTTATATAATTTATTTCTTAAAACAAAACGCAGTTTTTATAAAACCTAACACCCAATAAACTTTGTTCCAAGCTCCTATATAAATATAATTGCATTCATACCTTGGAAGCATGGAATCATAGTTGATGACGTAGAAACGAGGCACGCAAACCGGCACATTTGATGAAGCTTTATATTCTTTGTCGCTACGACTTCAACAAACACTTCTAGGCTTGAGAGTATTATAATTACATACTTTCCTATGAATAAATGTTTTTGTCCGGAATTGAGCCAAAACTACATATGGACTCAATTGGAAATTTGTGTCCTTACAAATCTCCCCCTTTGGCTATTCCGCGACAAAAACCAAACAAAAATCCTAAAGGGCCGTCAAGCTCACTAGACTCAAAACATAACCCGCCCAAACTTGACTCAACCCAAGGATCAAACGCTTTGCCATTAAACAATGCCGCTTTAGAAGAATACCTGCACACTTAAGCAAACTCATCAAATGCATAGGGAATATCAAAATATAAAATGCAATTAATTAAATTATTCTCCCTAAATTAATTCTCCCCTTTTATCAAACACATGACCTACTTAGAAAGACGTCTCCCCCTAAGATAAATCTCCCCCACACGAAGATACGATAATAATAGGATTAGATACCATTTCTCCCCCTATCATCATTCTCCCCCTTTTTGTTCAGGAATAGGCAAAGGATAAAGAACTAATAAACACGTTGAAGCTTAAAGTGTTAAGACATTAAAGCATATGGGCAATAAAAGCAAGGCAAAGACAAACAAATATTATATATATATATATACTATAAATATACCAATAAGTACTTGCATATATAGATAGATATAAACACACACATGACACAAAATACAATAAGTTTGCACACTCGTATGGCAAAAATGTGTCATATGGAAACGTAAGTGTAGGGCTGTGAACTAGCAACAATTAAATTTAGACCCAAACACTTAATAAACATTCACGGAGTTCTCATTTGATTGCAAACTTTATCACATTTAAATATAACCTCATGTGACAATATGAAGATTGAACTCAATGAACAAACATACACAATGCATACAAGCCTAGCATGATGATGATTCTACAAACCAAATAGAGTCATGACATTAAAGACAACTAGGATAAACGGACATTGTGCAAACCGTTGATATACCAGCCAATTCTCCCTCAATAAGCATATATATTCTTTTGCTTTTGAATGAATACATAGGCCTTGTCAATAGTTTTCTTTTTAATGCCAAATATTCTGTTTTTAGGCCTTTGGATCACGTATTTCTTTTAGATCCAATAAAAGGTGGCTTACAATCGCAAAGGATTTAATTCATCCTTTCGGAGCCCTTCCCCGTGCAGATTTTTATTTATCATGTTTTCATTTTCACACAAATCTCACATGCAACGGATTTTGACATGCACTAGTCCTCCTAGGTCATAGATATGTAGATGACTAGATTGGTAGGAGAACACCTCAAAAAACTCAAATATAACATGTGACATTAAGATTTCAAAAGAGCTCGTGCATGTGTGAATAGAGGCATATAAAAATAGAATCCATTTAAACAACACAAGATCCAACTACTCCATATAAAGCATGGTAAAGAACATTTTAAGGATTGAAAATTTAAACCAAAAGTTCTAGCCACGTGGGAGCGTAAAATATGGGATTCAAACACAAATATATGCCACATAAAGTGTGTCAAACTAAAATACACACAAAATAAAATCTTTTTGAGTTTTTAACATTTGTCATCAAAAATAAATATTTACTCAAAAGGACAAACAAAAATCATTTGTATTTTTCATCAAGCTTAAATGAAATAAATAAAACACAAATGATAAACAAAACATCTTTTTATATTTTTCAGTTACTACAAACACAAAATATAATACAAAAAGATAAACAAGTCATAATTGCTAGCATGGGATATGAAATAAGGCTATGACTAGAAAATGACTAAACAAGCATACATTTAGCATGTGAATATAGCATGAAGTACAAAAGCTAAAGTATGCAAACACTAACACATTCATCCTTTAGATTTAGCAAGGGAGGAAGCATGTGAAAGTAAATGAGAATCAACAACCTTATTTTGCAAGGCAACCAAGTCGGATTTCCTAACCCAAATTAATGAAGAATGATTATCTTGGGGTATAGGAATATTAAAAACATTTGATGCATTGTGTTGGGATTTTCTAGGAATTCGTTTAAGATCAAAACAAAATTTCCTAAGATGACCTTTTCGACCACAATGTGTACAAGAGAGAATATGTCGAAAAGATTTACTTAAGGAGTGTTCTTTAAATGTATTCCTAGTAGATTCTCCTAAAACATTGGTTTGGGCATTATGAGTAAATTCATTACAAGTATTGAAGCCTAAACCACATGTGTCATTTTTAATTTGGACCGTTCCTAACATTTTATCTAGTTTTTGTGAACGACATTCCAAATCAAATTTGACATTACTAGAATCTTTTAATGTAATTTCCAATTCTAAAATGTTAGATTCTAGTAAAACATTTCTCTCTTCAAAAGCAAGAAGCTTCTTTTTCAAGGATTCCATTAAACCCCTAAGGATATCTCTTTCGCCTTCTACATATTCAAGCTTCTCTTGAAGAGTCCTCACATGTGTCCTAAGGTCTTCTATTAAAACATTTTCATCAATGACCTTGACACTCTCTCTTAAACTAGCTTCTAACTTCAAATTAGCTCTTTTCAATTTAATAGATTCTTTATAAAGTTCTTGAAAAGCATTTTGAAGTTCACTCACATTAACCTCTTCTTCATTTTCACTCTCACTTTCTTCTTCACTCTCACTATCATCAAACATAAGAGAATTATGTACAATGACCTTGGAAGTGGCATGTGCTATCGTTTCATCAATCGATGAGTTGTCACTATCACTCACATGACTAGCCATAAAAGCCACAAAAATTTTCTTAGTGGGGGAATCGGGCTTCTCTTCCTTATCACTATCACTAAGGGTTGTATTATATGAAATGGGTCTCTTACCATCTTTCCTTAGTTTAGTGGGGCACTCATAAGCCCTATGGCCATAACCTTCACAACCAAAACACTTATCAGACTCGTCCCTATTTAAATTGTCATTGCTAGGTTTAGGGATCTTCTCGGCTTTAGAAATCTTCTCGCTTTTATCATGTTTAGAAGTATCAAATTTCTTAAAATCATTTTTAAATTTATCTTTGTTAAATTTAAGAAATTTTCTAAATTTACGAGAAAATAAAGCCATGTCTTCCGAGTCACTATCACTATCGCTCTCTACTACTTGTTTGACCTCTTTTCGGGCTTTTAAAGCAACGCCCTTTTCAATTTTCTTTTCAGTTTTAGAGGGAAACATATCTAGTTCATAGGTTTGTAAATCACCTACAAGCTCTTCTAATTTCGTAGAGGCTAAAGTGGGTAAAGAATTTAAAACGGTCACCTTTGGAATAAATCTATCGGGTAGGGACCTTAAAATTTTCTTTACAACACGGTCGTCAGGTATTTTCTCTCCCAAGTTAAAAGATGAATTAACAATATCAGAAAGTCTAGCATAAAATTCATCAAACGTTTCTTTTTCATTCATTTTGATAGTTTCAAATTGAGTGGTGAGGTTTTGGAGTTTTGAAGCTTTAACGACACTAGTTCCTTCATGAGTTAATTGTAAAATATCCCAAGCTTCTTTAGCGGTTTCACACGTCATAATATGTCGGAATTCATCCGGTGTGACAGCGCTAAACAAAGCATTTAAACCACGAGAATTGAAATTAGCAAGTTTAAACTCATTTCCAGTCCATCTATCGGCGAGTTTGATAACACGTTCATTTTCAACTAACTAAGTTGGTGGGGACCACCCGTTAACAACAGACATCCAAAATCTTTCGTCGATAGATTTTAGTGCCGATCTCATTCGCGCTTTCCAATACGCGTAGTTTGAACCATCGAAAATAGGAAATTTTGAAAATGGGGAAAAAACCATTTTAGCCAAAAAATTATTTAAAAAGATCGTTAACGGAATAATTTATCGCTTCGGCTCTGATACAAATTTCTAAACGTAAAGTAATTTCCTTTTGCATATAATTCAATAAATGATGCGGAAGCGTTGAATGATGGTTCAACAATTAAACAAAACAGATTTTAGTTTAATAAAACAAAATTAAACCAATTCATTAATCCAAGTCCTAGAATTTGCCTAAGTCATAATTATCAAAATTAGCAAATTAGGCGAAACCAAATTTTAGCAAAATGACTTGAATTAATTAAACATTAACCAACATTTAAATATAAGTCCAAATTAAATTGAGTGTGATAATTGAAACCGAATTTTATCTTGAATTATTCTAAGCATGCGTTCTACATTATGATGCAAGATAAAATAAACAATTTCACACTACGTCGCGATGTACGAGGAAAAACCCAAGACGGGAAAAAACCTCGGACGGCCCTATCCACAAGTCCACTAGATACAAAATTACAATTACAAGACAGATAGACTTACAACGACTGACTCGATCCCTCTCAAGCCTCGATGCTTCTTCTCGTAGACACCTCTTCCTAGCTGACAACCTCGGAACTCCACCGCGGTCTCGAAATCCACCGATGGGGCTTTCTATGGTCACCGTCACCCGAGCAAGGAGCCTTTCTCCAAGTGGGTAGAATCGTAACTCAAAGTCTTTTTCTTTGATGGATGTAAAAGCAAACCAAAACTTCTCTTCTTGAATTCGGTAGAGATAAACCGGTGCCAAAACTCCAAGCAATTTGATATATAAATAAGAACTTGGACTAAACACAATTGGGTGTAAACTAGAGTGTGAAGGATTTTCTCTTTGAAAAATAACACTCAAAACATGAACATTTTCCTAAACAATTTTTTTCTCTCAAATTCTCTCTAAGAGATAAACTAGGATGGAAAAGTTAGATTGGAAAATGTGATTCCCGCACAAGATAAAGTCTGAAAAAGTTGGTTAAAAACCAAGTGGGGAAGTGGGTGAAAAACTGCCAAAAAACTGCCAAAAATTGTTCCCGCCTGACAGCTCGTTCGAACGACATTTCGTTCGAACGAACTCTCGTTCGAACGAGACTTCTAACGACACACTAGTATGGACTTCGTTAGAATCTCGTTGGAAACCTCGTTAGAACGAGACATTTCGAACGACATACCAGTTTAGGCTCGTTGGCAGGTTCGTTCGAACGACATTTGGTTCGAACGAAAAAAACTCGTTCGAACGATATATCTAACGAACGACCAGAAAGATTGAAAAATTCAATTTTGGCCCAGAAAACTTTATGAACTTAATTTAAAGTTTTATATAATTTCTTTCTTAAAACAAAATGCAGTTTTTATAAAACCTAACACCCAATAAACTTTGTTCCAAGCTCCTATATAAATATAATTGCATTCATATCTTGGAAGCATGGAATCATAGTTGATGACGTAGAAACGAGGCACGCAAACCGGCACATTTGATGAAGCTTTATATTCTTTGCCGCTACGACTTCAACAAACACTTCATAGGCTTGAGAGTATTATAATTACATACTTTCCTATGAATAAATGTTTTTGTCCGGAATTGAGCCAAAACTACATATGGACTCAATTGGAAATTTGTGTCCTTACATGAATATTTGTATTGGACTATGTTTACTTGGGTGGCCGATGGTTTATTTGGCATGTCGGTTTATTATTTGTTCAGTTGATTTAATTCAGTTGTGTGAATGGTTTATACTTATTTCATCATGTACTGTTTGGTTTAATTATTAAGATAAAATTTGGTACCAACTTTTTGGAATTCTAGGTGGTTAGTAAGTTTTTAAAAGGTTTTCGACAGTGATGCTAAGGATGAACCAACTGGGATTCCTATTTTAATTTGGTATAGGACTGATCACCCGGTATTTTATTATGCGGGGTGTCACGTATATATATATAGATATATATGTATTTTATATGCATGTGGTATTAATGTGTGAGTATTCTCTATGTCGTTCGCTTCTATACTGCATTTTTATTAATTCCCACTGAGCATTCGGCTCACTCGCTCCTCTTTGTTACGGTAGGTCGTATGTTGTCTCATATTTTGAGAGTGTTGTACAGGTAAGTACTTAAAATGTATTTACATTAGTAGCTCTGTTGACTTGGCATTAGGGGCACTCCCCTGGGTTACATCATGTAATTTGATGAAAATTGGAATCACATGCTAATAAGTGTAACATTAAATAATAATAAAACTAGATTGAAAATATTATTCAGGTTGTTCCATTGTAATTAATAATTAATGCGCGAACCGGATCAGGTTGATCTTTTATTAATCCTTAAATCCAGGTCGGGGCGTTACAACTTTGTATGAGAGCTTTAGGTTCAATGTTCCTTTCGGGTGTGATGTGGTGAGGTCGGTAGTGGATCTTCTCAACGTTGATGTTGGTTTAGGCCGGTCACGCTGGATTAGTAACCGTTTTGATTCGTGTCATGGACGGTGAATTCAAGGACATTAAAATGATGTGAAACTCCTATGGGATGGTAGACACTAAAGTTAGTAGTTTTCATGTTCTGCGGAGTTTCTGATGCATATGTGTTGGTAAGTTATGGGTGTCAGTGTAGGCTAATAGCGACAACACCGTGATTTGTTGCGTGAGATATATTGAGTTGTAGCTTTGATGATTAAGGTCGCCTTAGTAGTACTAGTAACGTCGTGGAGTGTCCATTGCGACCTAGCTATAAAGGTTGTATATTTCATCTGTGGTGGTTAAGTTACTGAGTGGCTTTCATAAGTATTAATTATGTGGTGAGAACGGATTAGGTCCCTTGGTTGAGGACTTGGATTTAGTGTATCTTGATTATAATATGGATCTAGATAATCATGATGATTTGAACTAAACTAGGAGTGAACCTAAAAAATCTTGGTGATTTAGTGTTTAGTACTGGTATTGTTATGTTCCTTGAATATGACCTCTTACGACGTCATTAGGGTGAGTCTCCTCTTAGGCAATACCCGACGTCCTATATCCTACCAAAACTCTAGTGGTATTAATTTATATCTTAGAGATAATAATGTGGTATTGAGGAATAGGATCCCTTGTGGAGTCTGTGGTGTGGGCCTTGGTGTTTATTGTCCATACCTGATGTCTCGTATCCTACTAAAATATATAGTTGAGTTATCTTGTAGATTAACACATAGTATGATATTTACATAGTGAGCCAATTTAGTTGTCGTGGTTGAATACTCATTGAGGATTACATGATGTGGTCTAGTGAATTTGACTTCCGGTTTTCATTTTTAATAGGCACATGAATCCACATTAATTACCCTTTGGAGATAAGTACTAAAGTTTAGCTAATGATATGTTAACGAAGGTGATAAACTTTTCACAGTGGTAAATTCTAGGTTATATAGCATAGATCACGATATGACTTGTGATTTCTCATAATAGATATCGAATCTGTTTATAGAAATGAATGAGTTTGATCTTGCCGCCCATGAAGCATTTGGGAATCATTATTGCATTGAAGTTTACGTAGTGATGGTTGATCGTTGATGATTACAGTATTTTGATTGATATACCAAAATACACCCTCGGCCAGGCCGAGGGTAGTCTCGTCCAGAATAAGGGCTCAACTCCACTTCTACCCCTTAAGAGGGTCGTACCGAAGACAGGGGACCGACAGACCGACCCCAGCATTGACAATACCAAGTATGCGGGATGGCCCAAATCAGCCAAGCTCGTGCAGGTAGAAGCCTCGGACTGGGGAGGATTCAGACGACCATACGACCGGTTGACCATATAGGGGTCGACAATAAAAATGCCCAGCATTCAGCAATCAAAGCTTTAAAAAGATTAGCCTCAGCCTCAGCCTCAGCCTCGGTCTATCACTATAAGCCGAGGGTGACACCATCATGGTGCGTGATTTGGGAGATGCGTGGAATAGTGCGCGTGGGACTCATGTAGCGCGTGGACTAAACCGTTATAATAAGATCATTCCCTCATATGAGGGAATATTATGTCATCATTACCTACAAGTGGCCCAGCCAGGTGTCAATAGGGCATTGGTTAGATCATCATTCATATGCTCATCGCATGCTTGGGGGGTACACTACACCCCCCAAGCCCTATATATACTTGTCATCTACATCCTTGT
Source organism: Sambucus nigra (assembly GCA_949130495.1). Taxonomy (NCBI): domain Eukaryota; kingdom Viridiplantae; phylum Streptophyta; class Magnoliopsida; order Dipsacales; family Adoxaceae; genus Sambucus; species Sambucus nigra. Next base: position 596,062,756 of record OX422208.1, read on the forward strand.
AAAAGGATGGATAATGGTAACCCTAGCTGAAACACTGCTTGTATACAGTAGAGAGAGAAAGCTTATGTGCATTGTATCGAAGGTCATTAATGCCCATACTTAGCGGATCACACACTCTCACAGTGGACGTAGGCCTGATTGGCTGAACCACCATACATCATTATCTTCATTCCTCTTATACTCACCTCCTTCGACATATATTTATATTGATCCATTAATGCCATTGTTGTTCTTTGTTTGAGCTCTTCCACCTCTTATCTGGTGGTGCTATTTCAAGCATCATCAGTTTGGCGCTGTTTGTGGGAACCGAGAAGTTATCTCTTCCTTTATACAACTTGACCTCATCGAAAACTCTATTGGTGAACCAGTTCTCCCCCTTCGTGTGGAGCTATTTAACCATTGAAAGAGATCCATTAAGGTTTTCAAGCTCATTAGTCTTTTGATCATTCAGCTCTTCACAGCTCAAATATATGGCACCGGAGTTGCCACCTCCTCCTCCACTGACTAGTGGAGTAGGACCTAGTTATAGCCATGTACCACCTCAGTCTGAGATGGATGAGGTGGATGTCACCTTAAATTCTTTGGCACCAAGCCACCAGGTTATGCGAGAGAAATTTACAGTTCTTATCCAAAACATACTGAGATCGCCTGGAGTCTCACTGGAGATGATTACTCTAGCGGCTGCACCAGGACAACATAAGGTCAGGGGACCAACCTAGGCACCACGTAAATACCTGCCACCTCAATAACGGTGGAGGGATATTGCTGACCCTCGATGTTTACGCCTAGGAAGGCAAGGAAACCCTTACCCGGAGGATGGATATGATGATATGGGAGTGGAAGAGGCTCCCATAGATTATTAGGAGCCATACTAGGTCTCCAAAAATATTGTACGACCCATCCAGGGGAGATGAGAAAAGTGCAGAAGACAGAATCCTGATAATCGCTCGAGAGGCTCAACTTTTGACCGTCTGAGTAGAGGGTCGGCCTAGCCAATGACCTAAGGGAAAGATTATCTAGATCAAGAAGTCTCGCATGCTCCATAAGAGAGGCAGTATATGGCCAAACCCCCATGAACGAGACGACGATCAAGGAGAAGTCAATAGCCGAAAAAGTTCGGCTACAGCAGAGCCTTCGGTTCACCCCAGAGAAGCGGCAGGGGATAATCTCGGTCAGGCCGACTCTGTGAGGCCATGGAATGACTTGATTCAGAGACTGGAGGATAAAATTGGTGATATCCTAAAAAGACAAGACCCTCTTCAAAGAGGATATTCCATAGGTCCACCCTTTGTGGCAAAGATAGTCAACTTCCCAACGCTATCCAAGTTTAAGCCACACTTGGTCACCCCAAGGTATGACAGGAGTACCAACCCGGTCCATCATATTGAGATGTACCAATCAGCGATAGATATATACTCTATCTCAGATGAGATGAGGTGTCATGCTTTTACCAGCACTCTGATCGGGGCCGCACATGTTTGTTATACCTCTCTTCCAAAGAACTCCGTTGAAAGCTTTAAGCAGCTAGCAGACCGGTTCATCCACAACTTTTTCTTTGGAGTGAGGCCACAGAAGAAGACCACTCACCTGCTCTATTTTAAGAAGGGAAAGAATGAGAGCCTCAGAGACTACATAGCCAGGTTTAATAAAGAAAATTTAGAGGTTAAAGAGTACGAAGAAAATATAGCCATGACAACCCTCATTAGAGGACTCCAAAAGGGTAAGCTATTATGGAAGCTTACTGAAGACCCCCCGAGGTCAATAGTTGAGCTGCTGGCGACAACGAAAAAGGTGATGAATGCCGAAAAGGCAATGACCGCTAAATACGAAGATGAAAAAGGAGGCACTAATGGAGGTAAATACCAGAAAAAGAACAAGGAGTGGAAGAAAAGACTAGCAGATGATAAGTTTGCGGATTACACCTCTCTGACGGTCAGCTGTAAACACATTCTGAATGAGATAAAGTGCGGCCGATCCTTAAAATGGCCTAAAAAGTTGAGAGCACCCCCACAAGAGGAACTAAAAACTGTGGTGTGAATCCACCAAGACCATGACCACTTGACCGGTAAGTGTTTTGCTCTAAAAGATAAAATTGAAAAAATATTGAAAGAAGGGAAGTTAATAAAGTATGTGGATAAGGGTGCCTTCAAAACGGTGGAGGGGCCGACCCTAAGAAAAAAAAGTGATACATGTAGATAAGATCCCCACAACAGAAGAGACGACCCCTCAGAGGATGATGATGATCCTGACCTTCCACCAAAAGATGACCATGGCCCCGTGAAAAGACTTAATATGATCTCGTTTGGTATTGGAATGATCTTCGGGGGGGGGGGGGGGGGGGGGGGGCTAGCGAGAGGAGGATCAGAACTCGTCAATAGGAAGGCCCATGTAGCTAAGTCCAAGGTAGTGATGAAAGATGTGAACTCAACCTCTATCGAAGACAAGCCAAAAAAGAGGAAGAAGGTTGATAGGGATACTATGTTAGTGGGTTTATCAAGGATGGACTTCAAGGGCCGCTTAGCCCCACATGATGACCCTCTCGTCAACACCACCAGGGTGCACAGATGTGAGGTGCCGAGGATCTTGGTAGATGGGGGCAATTCTGCAGATGTGATGTTTTGGCCTTGTTTTAAAGCCTTGGAACTCAGTCGTGCTAGGCTCGTCCCATACCATCATCCCTTGATTGGTTTCAGTGGGGAAAAGGTTCATCCCATGAGAGTGTAAGAGGCTGATGTAAGAATGGGAGACGAGTGGACGAGATGGCTCACTAGGAAGATCAACTTTTTCATGATGGATGAAAACGCCTTCTCAGCCTATAATCTCATACTGGGGCGAGTAGCCCTCAAGTAATTTAAGGCCGTGCCTTCGACGGTTCACAAGATGATAAAATTCTTGACTCCTTGTGGGGTAGGGGAAGTTCAGGGTGACCAGACAATGACACAAAAATGCTACCTCAACTCAGCTGAGGAAAGAGAGGCGCACAAAAAAGCATCCACTACTTACAATATTGATACCCTTGACCCCATGGATAAGACTAAGTTAAAGAAGGGAGAAGATACGGAAGAGGTAGAATCCATCAACCTCAATGAGGATGAACCAGAAAAAACCGTCCAAGTAGGCAAGGCCCTAAAGTAAGATATAAAAGAAGAGCTCATTAAGCTGCTGAGGAGAAGATAAAACGTATTTGCATGGATCCATGAAGACATGCTGGGAATTGACCCCCTAATCACGTGTCACAAGATCAACGTGGTAGAGGACGCTAAGTCGATAAAGCAGAAGATGATAATTTATTCTCGAGAGAAATATGAGGTCATAAGGGATGAGGTCAAGAAGCTAGAAGAGGTTGAGTTTATCAGGGAAGTCATCTATCCCAAATGACTATCAAATGCGGTTATAGTCCCTAAAGCAAATGGGAAATGGAGAATGTGTGTAGACTTCACTGACCTCAATAAAAATTGCCCCAAAGATAACTTCCCTCTTCCCCGTATTGATCAAATGGTGGACGCTACAGTAGGCCATGAGCTAATAAGATTCATGGATGCACATTCAGGCTATAACTAGATCTTTATGAACCCTGAGGACTCAGAAAAAATAGTTTTCATTACTGACAAAGGGACTTACTGTTATAGGGTCATGCCCTTTCGTCTGAAAAATGAAGGGGCAACCTATCAGCGCCTCGTGAATAAAATGTTCGAGGACCAAATTATGAAGTCTATGGAGGTATATGTAGACGACATGCTGACCAAGAGTTTGAAAGCTAAGGATAATGTAGCAGACCTTCATAGGACCTTTGACACGATGGAAAAATACTGGATGAAGCTCAACCCAGCCAAGTGTATTTTTAGGGTCGGGGCTTTCTTGGGATTTATCGTCAATCAAATGGGTATTGTGGCCAATCCTGAGAATATAAAGGCTCTGCTAGAAATGAAGACCCTAAAGACCATTAAAGATGTTCAGAGGCTCACAGGGCGAGTGGCTGCCTTGAATAGATTTGTATCCAGAGTTTTCAAAGTTCTCAGAAAGGCCTTCGAGTGGAACGAAGAATGTAATAGAGATTTCAAAGAATTAAAGTCCTACCTAGGGTCTCCATTGCTTTTGTCTTGTTCGGTGCAAGGCAAAAAACTATATATGTACCTAGCAGTCTCAGAGTCAGCCATCAGCGCTGCGATAGTAAGAAAGGAAGACGGGGTGCAAAAGACGGTGTATTTCAATAGTAAAGCACTTTAAGGAGTAGAGAAAAGATACCCTATGATGGAAAAGTTAGCCTACGCGTTGATTCATACCTGAAGGAAAATGAATCCATACTTCCAGGCCCATACAATGGTCGTCCTAATTGACTCTCCTCTCAGGAAGGTCATCCATAAGATAGAAAAGTTAGGAAGGCTAATGGCACAGGCAATTGAATTGGGAGAATTTGATATTGTATACTAACCCAAGATGGCTATCAAGGGACAAGCCTTAGCATATTTTGTGTCTAAATTCACCTGGGTAGAGGCTGAGACTAGAGATGGAGATCTTGAGAAGACAAACAGCCAACAAGAAAGGATCATAGACCCTCTCACAGATAAGGCTGAGACCAGTAAAGTTAGAGAAAAAGTTATTAAAAATTAAGAAGGAAGATACCTCTTTAGATAGGGGTCCCTATCTGAGGGTAATTTCTCAGAAGAAGGAGATATATGGAGCCTCTTTATGGATAGGTCCTCCTGTAAAAATGGGAGCGGGTCCGAATTGATAGTGTCAGCGTCAGACGTCACGAACATAGAGAAAGCCCTAAGATTAAACTTTATCTACTCCAACAATGAATCAGAATATGAGGCCCTGATAGTAGGCCACTCTTTGGCCAGGGGTCTTAGTATCGGCCAAATCTTGGTGCATAGTGATTCGAGGTTAGTAGTAAATCAAATATTGGGAGCATATGAGGCCAAAGATAAAAGAATGGCCAAGTATCTTGAGAAGGTGAAGTCAATGCTGAAAATATTCAAGGAAGTAAAGTTGAAGAGGGTCCCTCGGCTAGACAACAGTCGAGCCGAATCACTTGCAAGACTAGCCTTAGCAACCAGAACCGTGATCAGAAGAACAGTGCCGGTAGAAATTCTGCTACGACCAGCGATTAAAGATGAAGACATAGAACTAAACTTTTGCCTAAATGTGAACATGAAAGCCTCATGGATGTACCCTTTGTACAAATATATTAAAGAGGGGCAGGTGCCAGAAGCGAAGTCTGAGAGGAAGAAGCTGAGATACAGGGCTGTAAGATTTACTGTCATTGGGGACACCCCATACAAGAAAGGATTCTCACTTCCATTGCTCAGGTGTGTTCACCCATATGATGTTCCATACATCTTACAAGATATGCATAAGGGGTCCTGTTCGAGTCACATCAAGGGAAGATCGTTAGCCAAGAGGATAGTCACCCAAGGATACTGGTGGCCGACCTTGGCCAATGATGCTTCGACATACGTGAAGAAGTGTGATAAATGCCAGAGATTCGCCACCATCCCCCATTAGCCTCATTAACCTCTAACTTACATCACCTCACCGTGGCCATTTACAGTATGGGGAATCAATTTAGTAGGACCCTTACCCAGGGTAGTAAATAACTATCAATATTTGATTGGGCGATCGATTATTTTTCAAAATGGGTGGAGGCCGAGCCGATGGTCACGATCACTGAGCAAAAGACCTTCCAGTTCATCTGGAAGAATATCATATGTAGGTATGGTCTCCCTAACACCCTCATCTCAGATAACAAGACTCAATTTAAGAATGTTTCCCTTGAGAAGTACTGCTAAAGGGTGGGGATCAAGTAATTCTTTTCCACCCCAGGCAGACCCCGAGCTAATGGGCAAACTGAGGTAACAAATCGAACAATTATGGATGGGATCAAGAAAAAACTCGAAGAGGCAAAAGGAAGAAGGGTCAAAGAAGTATATGCTGTACTATGGGCCTACAGGACGACGATAAAAACTCCTACGGGGGAAACCCCCTTTTTGTTGGCGTATGGCTCAGAGGCCGTCATCCCTTCTGAAATTGGGCTTCCCACTCACAAAATTCAAATTTATGACCCTCAGAGAAATATGGAAGAAAGGAGACTTGATCTAGACTTGATTGAGGAAAGAAGAGAGGACGCTGAGATAAGTCAAGCAGCCTATTAGCAGAGGACAATCGGGTTTTATAACCAGAGAGTAAAGGAAAGGCTGATTGATGTGGGAGACCTAGTCCTCAAAAAGACTTGGCAAAAGCCTAACAAGCTTCACCTAAATTGGCATGGCCCGTATAGTGTCATCGATGAAGTTGTCCCAGGAACCTATAGGCTAGAAAACCTTGAAGGGGAGCCCTTTGCAAACCCCTACAATGCATACCATTTGAAGAAGTATTACAAGTGAAATTGTAGTTAGTGTCTTATTTCTTCACAATTGTAATGAATGTTGTTTCATAGAACACTTGGCAATATTAATGAGAATATTCTATTGTCCCCTCATCTTGTCATTCGCCAATTTAGATATTTGTTTGTGTAATTCATGTTACGCTACAAAACATCATTCGTGGTGAAGTAGGCTTTAATGCTCTTCGGTGATATGACAGCATGGATGGGGACAACCTCATCCATATACTGTCAATAACATCAAGGGGAATTTAGTTTTAAACACCATTAATTTGGTGGGTAACCACCCTCAACTATGATGAGGGTGAATGGTAGGGACGACCCTCCATTCACTCTCAATAAAGACGAGGGATGACTTGACAATCGAAAACACCATTAATTTGGTGGATGATAACCCTCGGCTATGATGGGGGTGAATGGTAGGGACGGCCCTCCATTCACTCTCAAGAAAGACGAGGGAAGACTTATTATTTAAAAAAACACCATTAATTTGGTGGATGACCACCCTCGGCTATGATGAGGGTGATTGGTAGGGACGACCCTCCATTCACTCTCAAGAAAGATGCGGGAGGACTTAATATTTAAAAACACCATTAATTTGGTGGATAACCATCCTTAGCTATGATGGGGGTGAATGGTAGGGACGACCCTCCATTTAATCTCAAGAAGGATGAGAGAGGACTTGATAATTGAAAACATCATTAATTTGGTGGGTAACCACCCTCGGCTATGATGAGGGTGAATGGTAGGGACGACCTTCCATTCACTCTCAAGAAAGACGAGGGAGGACTTAATATTTAAAAGCATGATTAATTTGGTGGATGAACACCCTCGGCTATGATGAGGGTGAATGGTAGGGACGACCCTACCTTCACTCTCAAGAAGGACGAGGGGGGACTTAATATTTAAAAGCACCATTAATTTAGTGGGTAACCACCCTCAGCTATGATGAGGGTGAATGGTAGGGATGACCCTCCATTCACCCTCAAGAAAGACGAGGGAGGATTTGATATTCGAAAAAACCAATAATTTGGTGGGTAACCACCCTCGACTATGATGAGGGTGAATGGTAGGGATGACCATACATTCACTCTCCAGAAGGAAGAGGGAAGGCTTGGAAGATGGTTAGCACAAATATAACACAATGAAAATGGGAAAAAAGAGCATTCTTCATTCAAAGCAGATATAATACAAAATTAAAGACCAAATGAAAGGGAAGGTCACTTTCATTAAAAACATTAAGAGTTATGATACAGAATGTTCAAAAGATGGAAAAAAATAAAGTTACATCAGAGGGTATAGGTCATAGTAAACCACCCTAAAGAGCTACCTCAAAGGGTAAGACAGGGTCAGCAACATTGGCCTGGGGCCAATCCTCAGACGTCCCGGTCACCTCAATAGTCGTTTGAGACTCCACAAGGGATAGAGCCTCGACCATCAAAGGGTCTTCTAAGTCTAGCGAATGGCCAAAAATGCATCTGAAAACTTCAAGACGACCCACCGAAAAGATGCCTTGATCTCTCACTCTAGATACTCAAGGCCAAAACCTTGGAATTCATCAGAAAGCTTTAAGGCCTCCACAACATCGGCTTCATCCCTCTGAACAACTGCCTCGAGGTCTAACTTGAATTGCGTTGCTTGATCAGTTAGAGCCTCATCCTTGGCCTTAAGATTATTGTCTTTCTGCGTCAGATGCTCAGCATGCTCTTTCTTAAGACTCCCCAACTCTGCCTTCAAGCTAGCCTCGCTCTGAACAACCCTCTTAAATCTTTGGGTAATTCTCAGCCATCCACTTCATGGCTGACGTAAAGGTGCAGACAGACTGAAATAACAAGGGCAAAGTTAGACGAGGTAACATTTGATATTTCTTGAATTGAAAATAAAAGGGATGTGATAACGTATCTGGGCCAGACTGTGAAGCCCAAAGTCATAGACTTTGGGTGGAGGCATTGTAGCCAAAAAGTCATAGTCATATATGGACGGGACAGAGAACATAACCTCTTTAGCAGCCTTTCTATAGGCAATCAGAGAGGTGGGGTCGGCCTTTAGCATGGTCAGGTTGGCTGACCATAAAGCATCTAGAGAGGAGGAAGAACTCGACCCCTCGGCGCACGTATCAGCGGCATCCACCCTCATCCTCGTTGTGTCATCGCACCGATCCTCAGCAGGAGCGTCTCTCTCTTTCCTCTTCCATGAGTCCACAAGGGCCGGCCCCACTTCAGTTTCTTTCTTCTGTTGTTATTGAGGATGTTTTCCTTTCTTCATAAGACCAGCCAATAAACTTGGAGCCGATATTTCCTAAAGTATGTTAGATATGCCTGGAGGATGACTTGCAATGATAAGACGACATGTCAGATACAAGTAATAATAACGAGGGAACACTTAGAAGAACTTGAAATAAAAAGTAACTCATATAATTATGTCAAAGGGCTGACCCTCAGACCAGCTTCTTTGAGGAGATGAGGGGTCATTAAATCTTCAAATTTGGGAATCACACCCTTCTTACCTTGCTCCCTCAGATAGTCAGCTATGGCCCTTTCATCTAAGCTAAGTCCAGGGTCCGACCTTACTTTCATGGAGGGGTTAGACATTGCTCTAGGGACCCTTGGGCTGTCTTCAAGGGGAACAACCCTGGCGGGGAATTCCCAATCCCCAGAAATAAAGAAGAACCTCTTCTTCCTGTCGTGGTTAGAAGTTTGAGCAATATGAAGAAGTTTCTTATCTGATCTCCTAGCCCCCAGATGGAAGTAACTTGGTTGCTTGGACGAGGAAGTTATGTTGTAAAAAGTGAGGAATAAATCAGCTGATGGCTCGTTAGTAAATGTGTTCTTCCAGAGGGATATGTAGCCGAGGATGATCCTCCAGGAGTTAGGAGGAAGTTGGTAAGGAGCAACCCAAAGAGTAGAGAGTATGTAAACTATGACAGTATGAAGAGGGAACTTGACGCCAACCCTAAACATCTGCTCGTATATAGCGACTTCTCCCTCTCTCCCCTGGAAGACCTTATCACCTTCATCTAGGATCCTCATAGTTACATTGGGCTCTACACCAAATGATTATCCCTAAAATAAGAGATCACGATCCTTGATAGATGAGATATAGGCCAAGGCTGTTGAAGTGTCAACCTCTTCCTCAGAGTTTGAACTCTTATTTTCGTCCTCTCATCCCCAGCTGCATCGGCCTCTTTGTTATCAAAGTGTGGGGGCCACCTAAAAAGGTGTCTTGGAATTCAAGTTGGGATATGGAAGTAACAGGGGTAGCTTCAGGGTTAAATATTCCCTCGGCCTGTCTATGGGGGTTAAGGCTTGAGGAGTCGTCGCTCCTAGAAGCCCTGGCACCAAAAGAAGACGATGCTCTAGCTCGTCTATCCATGACTCCTTCTTGACTCTGACTCTCAGACGGATGATAGGACGAACCGAAGGGCTCAGAGGGTGATGGTAAAACTGTAGCTAATGGAATTGGGAAAATGGATCGTACCCATATAGGGTCGGCCCTACATCTAGATTCATTATCTTCCTCTATTCTCCTAATCTATGTGAAGCACCTCTCTCTCAAGGTTGGAAGCTCCTCGGCTAAATCATAAAGCCTTTAGAGCATTAAGGAAATACCCTACACTTAAAAGATTTTTTGCCAAATAACCTACAAATAAAGGAAATAGTTGACCAATTTGACTTTAAGATCGACGTAAAGAAATGAAGGGTTTTAGGTATGAACAACCGAGAACAGTTCAAGAAAAATTTATCGGAGAAGAAGACCGAAGGGTCACCAAAAACCTAAAAAAGCTAAAAATTAATGCTGAACCACCACAAAACGGTGGGGGGGGGAACCCAAGAAGGCCTGTCAGTCAATTTCTAGCCCTATAACCACCAATCAATGGTGCAAACACAACCCTAAGTGATTGAAAACCCACTGAAAAAATGAAGAAAAACAACTATGGGAGAAATCACATAAAACTCAGTACAAAAGATAAGGAAAATGGAAAGAACGACGAAGAGATTACCTGGAAAAGAAGATCAAAAGTGGGAGAAACTGGAAGAAACTTGGAGCTCTCATGAAAATAAAACAACGGAGGTTAACTTCCAAGGCTAGATAGAGAGAGGGCGCGCGAAGAAGAACGCACAAGAAAGATAAATAATCGTTTGAAAAAGGTTTAAATACTTTGCCATTAATGGGCCCAATAACCAAAGTGTTGCACAACCCATGAGGAGAATCATCATTAGGGCACAAATTCCCAAGTGTGATGTGCGACCGTCAATTTTAGGGAACACAAAATGAAGATTCACCTAACAAATGTCACTCATTAACCTGACCACTCATCAACTCGACATCCAAAGATAGTATTACCCCTCATCCATCTCAACAGCATCGATGACTAAGGGCTAGGGGTGATTGATATACCAAAATACACCCTTGGCCAGGCCGATGGTAGTCTCGTCCAGGATAAGGTATCAACTCCACTTCTACCCCCTAAGAGGGCCGTAATGAAGACAGGGGGCCGACAGACCGACCCTAACATTGACAATACCAAGTATGCTGGATGGCCCAAATGAGCCCAAGCTCGTGCAGGTAGAAGCCTCAACCTGGGGATGATTCAGACGACCCTATGACCGGACAACCATATGGAGACCAACAATACAAATTCCCAATGTTTATCAATCAGGGCTTCCATAAAAATCCGAGGGTGACACCATCATGGCACGTGATTTGGGAGACACGTGGATAGTGTGCGTGGGACTCATGTAGCACGTGGACTAAACTGTTATAACAAGATCATTCCCTCACGTGAGGGAATATTATGTCATCATTATCTATAAGTGGCCCAGCCAGGGGTTAACAGGGGATTGGTTGGATCATCATTCATATGCTCATTGCATGCTTGGGGGGTACACTACACCCCCCCAAGCCCTATATATACTTATCATCTACAACCTTGTAAAAGGATGGATAATGGTAACCCTAGCTGAAACACTGCTTGTACACAGTAGAGAAAGAAAGCTTATGTGCATTGTATCCAAGGCCACTAGTGCCCATACTTAGTGGATCACACACTCTCACAGTGGATGTAGGCCTGATTGGCTGAAACACTATACATCATTGTCTTCATTCCTCTTCTACTCACCTCCTTCTACATATATTTATATTAATTCATTAATGCCATTGTTGTTCTTTGTTTGATCACTTCCACCCCTTATCTGGTGGTGTTGTTTCAAGCATCATCACTTTTCATAGTGGTAAATTCTAAGTTATATAACATAAATCATGATATGACTTATGATTTCTCGTAATAGATATGGAAGCTATTTAGAGAAATGAATGAGTTTAATCTCGTTGCACATGAAGCATTTGGGAATCATTATTGCATTGAAGTTTATGTAGTGATGTTGATCATTGATGATTACAATATAGTTAATTTGTGTTAACTTGTGACAGTGCCTCGGATCTGGTTATAATATTTGGCTTGTGAGCATGTACCATGATATGTCCTTTGAGGATAATATAAAAAATATGGTGATAAGTGCTAGGTTATGCACCTAGGATACTTAGAACACGGTGATGTTCATCATGGTTTTAGAGATAGCACTCGAAATAGAGTGTTAGGATTGATTATAGCACCTACGTGGGCTAACTCTATGGTTTGGTTTGAGATGCCATTAGGATAGTTATGATTTGGGATCATGTAAAATGTTGCTAAGAGTCGTAATAGTGGTTCGTGAATCGAATGTTCGAAACTATGTGAGTGTCGTATTTCACTTGATGAGAGTGATCTCAGAAACTGAGTTTAGTTATCGTGTGCTAAAATTGTGAAGGCCTAGGTATGATAGGTCGATGACTAACGATAAATGCCTATTGATGTAACTTTACCTTGATTTAGGATAGTTATTCTTCCCAATGATGGAACGGGTAGCATTGGTCCCAATGAGGGAAGCCTAGTGTTTCAGCTTTCCAAAGAAATTGGTTTTGTTTTTCGTTTGTTTAGCAAGGATGGATCCATCGGGGTTAATGGTCCAATCTAGGGTATGTGGCAAGGCTAAGACTTTAATAGATATCAGTGAGGGTAATAGAGTTCAAGGGTATGTTGTGGGTCCATACTTCGTGTGGCACGATTCATTATCAGATTTTGTTTGTTTTCTTTTGGCATGACAATCACCTGATTCGTTGCATTCCTTATGTCCTCTTTGATCCCGATAATGGGAAGTTTTTGATCAGTTGTGATTCCGGTGTAGCGCTACATAAGCTTAATGGTGATGCGGGTTAGTCTGGTTGTGGCTGATGCATCATGGTATATGAGTGCGCTCTTTTTTGAAATCATCCCTATTCTACACCAGTTTGAGTATACGCGTGCTCTCGCATTTATTGCATGTAGTTTGCATGTGCTATTTGGTTGCATTAGGTTAACATGTTTCATTAGTTGACTGGTATATCTAGCTTTGACTTGGTCATGGGTTTGAGGTTGTGACTCGAGGATATTGTGAGTATTAGAATTTGATAAACATTAGGTGCTAGTGTTGCACTCTATCAAAAGTTATGTTGCTTGAGGATGTAACCGCTTGTGTATATTTGGCAAGGTTCTAAAAAACGTGGGGCGTGATCGAGGCGTGGAGGCCAAGCCTTAAGACTTAGAAGCCTAGGAGGGCCTTAGGCGTACAAAGGCATGAAAAGGCGTTTAGGCCTTCTTAATATATTTTAATATTTTTTAATCACAACAAGGCTATTAAAATACTAAAATTGTACATATCATAAAAATATGTTTGAATATATGCAAATTAAAATACTATTTAATTATTTTGGATGAGATAATGGTCCTGTTTGTAAAAAAAAAATCTTTAAAAAATGATATCGTTTCACTAAAGCATTGTTGTTTTTAGAAAAAAGTGCGTCTTAAGGGTTTACCAAGAATAAGGCGTAAAAAGCTTAAGGCGGGGCGTTTCTCCCGTGCCTAGGCGGAGCCTAGGTGGGTTTTTAGAACAGTTATTTGTGTTGTGATACCTAGGATGACTCTAGGTAAGCTTAAGGATCTCGTATGAGATATTGATCAGGTAGACCAATGAGATATGGTAATTGTCTTATGATCGTTGATGTGTATGGTTAGAAGTGTTGAGGTCGTATCAGCCTAGTCTAGGCGTAATCTAAAATCGTTGAGAAAATGTAGGCTTGTAAATCCTAACGTAGGAAGGATTCATGATAATGAGATCATGGTGATTGTAAGATGTTTGGTGAGTACCGTCCATCTCGAGATTTTATTTAGATGGACATGTTAGGCATGCTTGGAATTAGTAATAAGACCTTAGGGTTCGACATGATTGGGTTAGCAATGTAATTGATGAAAATAAAATCTTTGGGTTTTAGACCATATTGTTGAGGATGCCCTACGATTGGAAACTGGCTATAGGTAACTCAATTCTAAGGTTGATGACCATGGATTTCAAGGACAAAATTTTTTAAGGAGGGAAGAATGTATTACCCCACCCTAAAAACATAAGTATTTAATGAGAATCGAAATATGTTATTCAAAAAAATTTGAGGAATATATATATATATATATATATATATATATATATAAGGGAATTACGCCAAATGGCATGAAAAGTGACGCATTACGAAAACTAAATAAGGAGAAAATTTTCGAAGTTTCATAATTCATATAAAGGTATGTTTAAATTCTAATAGTCCTAATAAGTATGTTGGTTATATTTGATGCAAAAATTCTAAGGAATGATTGTGACACGATTATGGTTAATTTAACGCGATTTTTACCAATACGCATCGCGCAAGAGGCAAACTTGAGCGGTTTTTGTAGGACAATTGGAGAGGGATAGAAATAGTGTGACTATATATTTGGAGCCCTATAAATATAAGGAAAAATACCATGTACAGAAAAAATTAAAAAAAATAAAAGTTAATTTAGCACTATTGACAGTAAGTGACACTGCGAAAACCCAACATTGCACGAATTATATAGGATTATTGAAAGGTCAAAAAAATAAAATGACCATATATATGAGGTACAAAAAATACATATAAAAATACCATGGGGTCAAGAGTCAAAAAATAAATAAATAAATTATTTTTTCGTCAAAATAGGAAAGTACTCAGAAAAATCTGAAAATCAATTAACAAATGTAAAATTTAATTCCGAGCAGCTTTCCCTTCTGCGACGTCTCTGGAAAAATCATTACACCCCTTTTGGGAGAATTTTCTATCTAAAATGTAGTAAAAAAATATTTAAGTGTTGTCTTGATTTTGGACCCTCGATCTAGTATACATGTCTACATCTCTAAGACTCCAGACCACGATATTTCGGATGTGTTACTTAAGGTAGAGTGTGGGGCTCCCATTTTAGTATTAAAAGGGCAGAGGTGTGAGCCTAGGGTTCATTTCCCCCCTCACCATTTTGTTCCCCTCCCCCTCTCTCTAGAGTTCCAATGTCTTCCATGGAATAGGACAAATATATTTCAGGCTATTCCACCCCCATATACCACCTTAAACCACCATTAAAGAGCCTAGAACCTCCTTATAACACCATGGAAACCAAAACAGGGTTAATGGGTTGAAGAAGATGACGTTGTTTGAATTGGGTAGAGGTTTTGTAGAGGGATTATTGGAGCAAGAAGAAGAATTTCGTGGAGCTCGATGGAGCACCCATTTGTAGCTTGTAAAGAAGAGTTATTTTGACTCGTTTTAAGGCCACCTTTGGAGGTCGGGCAGTTACCCATCTTCTCTACTTCCTTCATCATTTTGAAGACATTTAGGTGGGATCTTCTAGCATTGAATTAAGTTAGAATAGTTGTAATTTTTAGCATGTTATTCTATTATTTTAGACTTAGAATGTGTATAATAGAAGTGATTATGCATCCATGAATTAGTTGGTGTTCATACTATCATTTTGTGCAAAAATAGGTATTAGAAGTATGATTTCAAATGGGTTTTGAAAGAAGATAAATTTTGGAATACCTATTTACATATATTGGGTGTAATATGCATAGGATAATGATTATAGTGCATTAATGAGTTTATTAATTGCATTCTCAATGTTTTGAATAAAAATGGGCATTTAAAATAAGGTTTCAAATGAGTTTTAAAAGTGTTATAATTTCATAACACTATTCTTTAGCATTCTATTAAATAAAATGTATTAAAGGTATGTTTTAATGAAGAAAATGTGATTTTTAAGAAACGTGATGTTTTAATCATGTTCATGCCATTTTGTAAAATGAATATATGTTTTCCTATATTAAATAGAGAGTTTTATATGTAAATGAATGTTTGCACTTTAAATGGGTATTTTAAAGTGTGTAAACTCGTAATAAGAAAATAATGAGTTAATGTGTAAATAATGGTAAAATAGGTGTTAAGATATAAAAGAATAAAAAATAAAGTGTGTTTATCAAATATGTGGAAATCGAGCTTTTAATATGTAAAATGTATGAATTTATATATTAAAGGTGTGTAAAGTGTAAAATGTGAAAGTTGAGTAAAGTACGATAATGAACAAGTATTTTTTATCATAATTTATTCAACTTTCACATTTTATACTTTACACACCTTTAATATATAAATTTATACATTTTACATATTAAAAGCTCGATTTCCACAGATTTGATAAACACACTTTATTTTTTATTTTTTACATCTAACACCCATTTTACCAATATTTTCATATTAACTCATACTATTTTCTTATTATGAGTTAACACACTTTAAAATACTCATTTAAATTGAAAACATTTATTTACATATAAAATTCTCTATTTAATGTAGGAAAACATATATTTATTTCACAAAATGGAATGAACAAGCTTAAAACATCACTTTTCATAGAAATCACATTTTCTTCATTAAAACACACCTTTAATACATTTTATTTCATAAAATGCAAATAAATAGTGTTATGAAATTCTAACACTTTAAAACTCATTTAAATTCAAAATATTGAGAATGCAATTAATAAACTCATTAATGCAATATAACCATTATCCTACACATACTACACCCAATATATGTAAATAGGTATTCTGAAATAGGCCTGTAAACGGATTGAATTTGGATCGGATCAGGCAAATCTAAATCCGTATCCGTTTATGTTAAACAGATTTGGATCCGATCTGTTTATTAATTGGATTGGATCAGACAAATCCAAATCCATATCCGTTTATGTTAAACGGATTCAGATCCAATCCGATTATCCATTTATGGTAAACTTAATTTGCAACATTTTTATTTTCAACTCTTATTTCAAAAATTTATTTTGCAAATGTTCCAAAAAACAGATAATGAAATAAAGAACTAATAATAAATATTTAAAATATTACTAAATGCAATATATATTAATTAAAAATATATTATATATAATTTATATATATATATATATATATATATATATATTAAAAAAATAATCGAATCGGATTATTAACGTATCGTAGTATATGAATCCGAATCCGCTCCATTTAATAAACTGGTAATTAGATAATTGGATAATCGAATTTTAGGCATAATCCATATCTGCTTAAATGGATCGAATTCGGATTCTAATTCGAATAAAATTCGATCCATTGATAGGACTATTTTGAAATTTATTTTCTTTCAAAAACCATTTGAAATCATACTTTTAATGCCCATTTTTGTACAAAATGATAGGATGAACACCAACTAACTCATGGATGCATAATCACTTACATTCTACACATTCTAAGTTTAAAAGTAAGTAGAATAATCTCCTAAAAATTACAGCTTTTCTAAACTTAATTCAAGGCTAGCAAATCCCACCTAAATGTCTTCAAAATGGTGGAGGAAGAAGAGAAGATGGGTGACACCCCCACCTCCAAAGGTATCCTTAAAAGGAATCACAACATCTCTTCTTTTTAAGCTCCAATGGGTACTCCATCAAGCTCCACAAAATCCTTCTTCTAGGTTCAAGAATCCCTCTACAAAACCTCCACCCAACTCCAACAACTTCATCTTCTTCGACCCATTAATACCCATTTTGGTTACTATGATGTTATATGGTGGTTTTAGGCTCTTTAATAGAGTTTTCATGGTGGTTTAAGGTGGTGTATGGGGGTGGGATGGCCTGTGACAGATTTGTCCTCTTTCGTCGAAGACATCGGAACTCTAGAAAGAGAGGGGGAAGGGCACAAAATAGTGAGGGAAAAAATGAACCGTAGGTTCACACCTCTAACCTTTAAATACTAAAATGGAAGCCCACACTCCACCCTAAGTTTACACCCAAAATATTAAGGTCTAGGGTCTTAGAGATGTCGACACGTATCCTAGATCAAGGGTCCAAAATCAAGACAACACCTAAATATTTTATACTACATTTTTGACAGGAAATTCACCCCAAATGGTTTTAAATGATTTTTTCCATAGACATCGAAAAAGGGAAAGTTGCTCAGAATTAAATTTTATATATTTTGATTGATTTTCAGATTTTTCTGAGCACTTTTATATTTTGACAAAAAATATTTTTTTATTATTTTTTGACTTTTGACCCCATGGTATTTTTATATGTATTTTTTGGACCTCACATATGAAGCCATTTTATTTTTTTGACCTTGCAATAATCCTAAACAATTCGCGCAAAGTTGGATTTCACAGTGTCGCATACCGTCAAAAGTGCTAGATTAACTTTGAATTTTGTATTTTTCCCTCTAAATGGTGTTTTTCCCTATATTCATAGGGCTTCAAATATATAGTCACACTATTTTTATCCATCTCCAATTTTCCTACAAAAATTACGCAACTTCGCGTCCTGCGCGGCGCGTGCTGACAAAAATTGCATTATATTAACCATAACCGTTTAAGAGACATTCCTTGGAATTTTTGCATCAAACTTAACTAACATACTGAATATGACTATTAGAAATTAAATATGCCTCCATACGAACTATGCAACATGGGAATTTTTCTCCTTAATTACTTTTCGTAATGCATTACTTTCCGTGCCATTTGGCGTAATTCTCTTATATATTTATTCCTCAAATTTATTTTTTAATAAAATATTTTGATTATCATTAAATACTTATTTTTCTAGGGTGGAGTATTATAGTTACAATTACCAAAAACAGAAGAGTAAGACATGCTTACCCAAAGCTCGAGATAGCAAAATTCACTAAGTGGTGCGCGGTTGATAATTCAAGAGTTTCTTGACACTCAAATGTATAAGCCTACAAAAAAATTAAAACAAAGAATACAAATACGAAAAAATATAACAAAATACTAAAT
Source organism: Sambucus nigra (assembly GCA_949130495.1). NCBI lineage: Eukaryota > Viridiplantae > Streptophyta > Magnoliopsida > Dipsacales > Adoxaceae > Sambucus > Sambucus nigra. The sequence continues at coordinate 596,081,363 of OX422208.1, forward strand.
CAATTTCAATCTAAAACAGAACTCTCCCCGACAACGGAGCCATTTTGATGTGCAGGAATCGAGTGTCGTGTAAATATGTCATTGTTTTTAGCTCCCACCACAATACAAAAACCTAAACGTTAACTACACTGTTACGGGAGTATATCGACTGGTCCGAGTATCGAATCCATAGGGAATGAGCACTAGACTTTAATTGATTTATTACTTCTAAATAAAGTGTAAAAGATGATTGTTCCAAATATAAATTGCAAACGTGGCATGTATTTAAAATATGTTAACAAATAAGGATAAAAACTATAGATTGAGAATAATATCCCTCACCTTGGGTTAATTTTCATAAATAGTTACATGGGAAGAAAAACTTTGCAAGATTAAATCTCATTTTGTCAATTAATCAAACCTAGAGTTGTCACCCCCTAAATTCTCACAAAAACCTAATATGATTTTTTGCGTCAATAAATTTTTCGGAGATTACACACGCAAGGTCATAAATATAGGGAATACATGATATACACTATTAATCTCCTAGGCGTAAAATCAAGAATAACCTAAACAATTAAAACTAGTCTAATCAATCACCAAAGCAAAGCAACCAACTAATCTAAGGTGATTTTAATCATCTCAACTTAAACTAAATTAGCCTCAAGGCATATTAAATTACATGTATTGAAAGAAAGCAATGAAACAAAGCAATAAATATTAAAACTAACTAAGTTAACAAAGCAAGAAAATAATAATGGAAGCTTAAATTAATGGAGGCAAACAATGAATAATATACTTTCAGCACAAATGGGATAGAACCCTAGGAGAGAGAAAGAGATGAGTTTCCAAATCCAAAACTAATCAAATCTAAAACTAATAAAAAATAAGATCATCAAATAATATATCCAACTTAAATATATGTAGTTAGTTAAATTAAAAGAAATGGAAGAGAAAACAAATAGCCTAAATTGACAAATATTTGGTGTGATCGATCGATCGATCGACCATTCATCGATTGATTGCTGAAGCTGAAGTCGAACACAAGAACATGGATGATCGATCGATCAAAGAAGATGAAAATTGCCCACTATCTTTGAATCAAGGCAAAATATGTCCGATCGATCCATCGATCCCTTATATTTTAGGCATATTTGTTCTTCATAAGGGAGAAATATTGCTTTACAAAAACTAATAAAACTTCATCATCTGGACTCAGAAAGACGTGTTGTTAGTGGCCATGCAAAGCTGAATCGATGGATTTTCGCCAGGCGGGACAAGAAGTATGAAAAGATAAAAATACCCTTGAAGTTTCATCCTACAACGTAACTCTCCCGCATTGCTACCAATTACTCAGTTAAGAATTTCAATACCTACAAAAACTCAGATTAACCTTACACAGTATATATATATATATATATATATAACAAGGTTCAACAATAATTAAGCATAAAAGTTAGATTTCACTAACATAAATATGCCAGAAAGCATAGGAATAAAGGGCAATGATATACAATATTTTAGAGTTATAAGTTGGCTCATTGTCGACCCATTTCATTCGGAGTAAACCCCTTTCGCAATAAGCCTTACCTTGAAGGTTTCCACATTCCCATCTATCCATCTTTTAACTCTTATACACCCACTACTTGAACACGATGAGTTTTATCTCATCAATAAGTCTATAAGCTCGCAAAAATAATTTGAATACATCGAATCCATCATGATATCCACTTTCTTAAGACAAAGTTAAAAGTCCTTGTCCTTTAATGAATTATTAGGACCTAGTTCATGTTCGCTTAGATCTCACTAAAACTTACATCCAGAATACTAAGTCGTCAAGATGTCTCCGACCCTCCCACTATGAGGTGGGTGGCTCCACTTGTTATTCCAGTACAAGTGACACATTCGAACTGAACATCGACAATACTCCCACTACTATTTGGTAATGTATCTTCAATATCAAGTTGTATTATACTTTTACGAGTGATTTAGCAACAACAATAAACTGATGTTCCCTTGTAATCACTCGTAAGTCTAGCTTACTCCTGAGCACATTATTCATTATAATCTTGTTATAGGAACCGAACATTGATACCATCAATGACCTTATTGTACTTAGGAATATAAAATAAACTAACCACAAAACCTTTGGGATAACTAACAAAGATACATACTTTTATCATTCATTCTAACTTTCTTGGCTCCTTCTGAAGCACATGTATCAAGCACCCCCAAATTCGAACATCTCCTGGAGTGAGATTGCGTACCTTAAAAAGTTATATGGGAGTTGAAGAACGATTTAGATGTAACTAAATTTAGTATTTATATAGCCAACTCTAATATACAATCCACAAAACAATGTTGCAACCCTGAAAAAATCATCATGGACCTTACCATAGTTAAAAGAGTCATATTGTGTCTCTCTACTACACCATTCTGTAATGGAATATCCGATCCTGATAATTGGGATATAATCTCCACCTATAATAATTGATTCATACACTCTCCCAAAGGGTACTCAACTCCACGATCGGATCATAGGGTTTGGAGTATTTTACCATACCAATGCTCTACCTTATCTCTCTACACATTGAAATAATTAAGGATATATATATATATATATATATGATCATCAATAAAATTAACTAAGTACTCATAACCATCTATTGATCGAATAGTTATAGAACCACATAAATTGAAATGACCCAATTCCAACATATTTTTTATTCTATAGCTTTTGGCCCTGGAGGGCCTCTTAGTCATTTTATTCTCCAAACAAGATTCATAGACTAGAAGTGTCCCTATTTTCAATGAACTCAATAGTCCATTTTATACGAGTCTTTAAATTAATTTTAGATTAAAATGACGTAAGCTTAAAGGCCAACATTGTGTTTGGTTCAACTAAGAAGAAAACTTTAAGTTTAATGATTGTCCATTAATATTATTCATTTTACTATTTAGTAGTATTGATGAGATAGTTCTTATAATGTAAACATTATTTCTAAAGTACTAGAACATAAAAATTATCAATTTTGATAATAACAAATTTTATTAAAATAATTAAATATTTTTTCAAAACCATCTTAGTTGTCGAAAATAAATTCTTCTAAAAACATATAAAAAAATAATTATCCAACATTATCTTTTTTCTTCACCAAAATCTAAAAATAGATGTCCTACTGCTAACACTGCTTCCATATTCTTATTTTCCATTATTAGGAATATTTTTCCTTTAAGTAGTCGCCAGTTACCTGAAACCTCTTTAATGAGTTGCAGATTTGATTTCAGGTTCCCATATCTACACAACAAGTTTTCATAGACGGACTACAAATCATGCTTTTAATTTGAAAAAAAATAATTATTACCTTGTCATTTTTCTTATAGTGCTAGGAAAATCGGACACTCTTTATATCAATGTTCTAATTACTTGAAGTGAAAAAACTTGCCTCTCAAATTTTTTATTGCTTCCCAAGTATTATGAACTTGTTCACCATGTGCCACTACAGTTGATACTTAGCCTTATCCTTCTTCCCTTTCGAGAAATAAGTTTAGGGCTTCTCTATAACAAACATTATGCCGTGTCTTTCGATAATGTTCACCGATGGATCAAGAAATTGATCGAGGTATGTTCATAAATTTCTAATCCAAGGGATCCTTAGATCACTCAAGATAAAAACTATTTTAAGAACAAGATCCTTATCGGAGTATCATCAACCAACATCAGTGTTTACTAATTCCCATCGGTCAATTATTTTAAATTAAATATGTTCACAGAGAACTTATCTGTTGGGGGGATTGAACATATTTATACTTAATTTAAAAGAATTACCAATTAAATATTTTAAAATAAAGTAATATTGTGATAAATTCCCTCTTTTGGGGAGGAAAGTCAAGCTAACACGAGAAATTAATCACATCATAATTTTAAAATGCTTATGAGAATAGTGGGTTCAATAAGTTTATTATCCTCCTTACTTAGAACAATATCCAATATTATTTTCTATCCTTAAAATGTCTTCCAGCCAAAAATAGATTTACTTTTTAGACTAAAACAAGTGTGTTGAAAGTTGAGCTCATTTTAAAATTTATTGAAAAATAATTTTCAATTAAATATGTAGGAATTAAATTCTGATTAAATTTTAGTTCATCTTCCCTCTACCGCTAATTAGAATTGATCTTGCCGAGCATCCTGATTTCCTCATGAAATAAAATTTCTCAATAGGAGCTTAAACCATCCCACCCTTAATTAGGCAGATATGGCGTCTTTCAATTATATTATCCGGACAGTCCAAAAAATTTATGTCCTACATAATTATATAGCCGATATTATTTTGATTCCGTAATTAATGACAGTGACTCGATTGTTGAGGTAATCATTACATATGTTTAAATATATATTATCGGTTCATTCTTCAAAATTACTTCACTCGTGTACAACTTCTCCATTAGGGGGATTGAACTCACTCACATTTAATTTAAAGTACTATCATTTAAGAATTTTAAAATCCCGTGAGTCCATGATTAATTCCATACCTTGGGTAGTAAACTCAAGCTAATAGAGTGATTTAATCAAATCACATTTTAAATTGCCAAAGGAGCTGCATGACTTTATTTTTAACCCATTTTCTACTTACTATTTTGAACATGAGGGTATTTGAAAAAATATTTATTTAATTATATTTTTCTGAGTTGAACCAATGATAATATCCCAATTACATGTCAAAATTAAATTATCTAGTCTGACTATTTTACTTTTTAAAAATTAAAATATTTTTGATTAAAATAAAAATCAAGAGACAAAATTTTAATATATACCTTAAATTGATTACATGATTTATTGTAATTTAGAAAGAACAAATAAATTTTTAATTTTCAGAAGAATCGTGATCTAGGTTAGTCACATAAGTAATTCATATTGTCCATAATAATATGGGTTCTGAATTAATTTAATAATTGGCACGCATATTTATCAACAAATTAAATATGAGATGATTGAGATACAGTCAACTATAATCACATTCGATTGTATATAAAAAGAAAATAAATTTACTTTTCATCGTAGCCAAAACGTCTTCCTTGAGTAGAGTCCTTCAATGTAAAAATATCTTTGAAGAAAAGTCCATCACGCTACATATTATGGAAGAGAAGAGAAGTAAAAAACTATGTCATTACATCTACCCCACACTTAGGTCTGCCATCGCGGGCATGTCGCGCCTAGTCTGTGGCTTTCTTCAATTTTAGGGTTTTTTCTCCCTTGTCAAAACTACATCATTTTGACCATTTTGTTGCTTTTCAGATTTCCATTTTTGGATCTTCAAACTTAATCAGAATGCAACTAAATCTCATAGAACTTCTACCGCGATCGAATCCCATAAAAAAATATAGGCTTCCAGAATCATGTACATAACATAATCATGTGACCATGATAGAAGGAGTAATAAGAATCCTACAAAATCGTGTTAGTACGGAAGATACACATTTATGCAAATATTGTCTAACATGAAAACTTAGGGTTCCATGGTGGACAACATGGGACTTTCTAATACATGGCCAATCCTTAATCGGGGCTCTAATACTAATTGATGGAGATAGATAGTAATTCTTTTTGCTTATTGGAATTTGATTGAACATGTTTCAGAAAGTAAAACCATGAGAAATAGATTTTGGGTTTAAATCATCATACCTTTATGATTGTTGATGATCAAATGTAGGAGATATATTTGATGAAGAAGATGTTCCCGATGTTATCCCACATTTAATCCATACTTAAAGGTGAAAACACCTTATTTATTATAATATCTGATTCACGTAAAGCGATCCATATGTATGGGAACTTAGAGAGATGAACACATTGTGATGTGACACCCCGCCTAATTAAATACCGGGTAATCAGGCCTTTATTAAATTAAACAGGAGTTCTATCTGGTTCATTTTTTGCATCACTGTTAAAGACATTATTAATTAATAATCACCTATTAATTACTTAAGCAGGTATTAAAATTTTACCTTTTAAAACACTAAGTCACTAAGTGCAACAAGAGACTAAATAGAATCATCACAATATAATAGAGTCTGAGCATTCCACAATTATCTAAATCAAATACTAGTTGAATAAACATCGACAAAAAGAAACATCCAAACCAAAATAATCTGACAGGTAGAAACTAAATCAGCATTCCACAATTATCTAAATCAAATACTAGTTGAATAAACATCGACAAAAAGAAACATCCAAACCAAAATAATCAGAACTAAAATAAACTGAATAACTGCAGTGAGCAATATGCTCAAAAATACAACTAACCTAAACTAGGAATGAATGAAAGAGGCATCTAATCCAACTCCTACAGCACCTACATATGCTGCAGTTGCGTGACCCTAAAATAGAATCAAGCCTGGCACCTCTGTGGTCAGATACCTAAAAGGTTTTGAAAATATTACCTCTCACAAAAATGTGAATAGTGTATTCTCTCTCTCTCTCTCTCTCTTGAATGATTCATAATGCTTAAACCCCATACATTTACCCATATATATAGGTACATGAAGTGAATTTGGACCAAATAGGATTTTCAGAGCATTTTGGATTTTCTACTTGGTATGTGGAGTATACTAGGGACCCAAGCCAAATAATTAAATTAACTTCTAAACACAAATATGAAAAAATCAAATTGTTCCACATAATATATTTTCTATTATGTTTAATTATAATTAATTTCACTCAATAATTACAAGTGGACTCAAATTTAATTGTCTCAAAATCACTCGAATAAACTAGCATTGTTTGCAAAGTTAGATAACATATAACATGACTCCTCTCATTAAGCATTCAATACCCATTTGGTGAAATTCAATTTTTCGCGAATCAATTTTCACCCTCGTCTTATTTATTCTTTTGTCTCAAACTTAACTCCTTTGATACTCCACCGGATTATAAAATCCGTCGGTCGGGTTTACTGGTAGAATCAAAACTTATAAGTTTATCATTGGAGTCTCAAAATTCGAATATTTCCTCCGAAATATGATCGAATACATATTTATACAATGGTTGCCCAACTAACAAAGATTATTGATCTAATAGATTGAATCTCATAAATAGAAAATTAAAACAATAATTATTTGAGCACTTCAATTCTCATAACCATTGGGATTGAGAATCTATAAACCCTTTACTAACTTGTGAGACTGTGTAAGTCTAATATAGTCAGCACCTAGACTCAAATATCACCCTTCGTCCTAGTCAATACATTCCTTTTATAATAGTGTAATCCTATTTGAACTATTAGACAGGTTCCTGAACCATCAAATATGTTCCTATAGTCAATATAAACTAGGAAGATTGTACACATAACTTTATCGAAAGGATGTCAACTCCTTATCTAGGCTGTGAATAGTTCAATCATACTATAACCATAATTTTTATCTTCTGTGATCAAGTTGAACCCAACTCACCAGAATTCCTACCAAGTGTAATTGCCAACATATGAAATATATTTATAAACAAATATAAGACATTCCTACGAACATAATTTATATTTTAAATGAACTTTGATAACCCCTTTTTAATAAATAATAAATGTCATAAGTCATGATTTCAAGAATAAAACCCCAATAAAGATAATCAGTATAATGATATACAAGATATATAAACTTTAATCGTTCTTCAAATTACAAAATGTTAAAGCTACTCTCACTTACTAAACTCTCACCAACATGTTAGCATGAAACTATGTTTCACTAAGAAGTATTATATGAAAAGTACAACAAAAGAACAAAAGCTTTTCTTTCCCAAACATATAGTTATCTTTTTCTTATCAAAAATTTATTCTCCACCTTAATAATTACTTCTCCCCATTTGGAAAACTTTTCCCCCTTTTTGTCATTCAATGGACATTGGAAAGATTAAATAATTAAGAAATGGAATCAATTAGAACATGAGAAAGTAAACTACACACTAGTTTAGATAAAAACATGATAGGGAATAAATCATACTATTTATCACAATAAGCAAAAAGGATATGAAAGTAATATGGAGTATGAGTCATGTGGCATACGATATAAAGGTATAAATGACCAATAATGATATAGCAAGTCGATTTTATAAACACCATCATCAAGTTGTATCACAAATACCAAAAATGTACTTAATACAAAAATAAGCACAACAAAGATCATATAATTATAATAGACACTAGTTGATATGTAACTAGTATAGATCTTTAAAATTAAAATGCGAACTCATAAATGGTTACATAAGGAGACGCAAGCATAATTCTACAAAATAATAATAATTTCTAGATCTAATTTCATAAGTAAAAATATAGGAAATATTATCACACTTACCAAATTTTAAGTTATGTCCAAAGTTCATAATAAATAAAAGATTGTCGATAAATTGTTGATAAATTGATGAAGTGATTAACCATGAACATATGATCATATCTTGTTTATGCAAAACAAAAAAAATAAAAAACATTGAGAGAAAGGCCCAAGATAAAGTTAAACTAAGAATTACAAAACAGAGAATAAAATAATCAAGCTTCGACTCAAGTGGAATTTCAAACACATTTTAAAAGAATTTTCAATTACCATTTTCCCCCTCAATAAGAGATTATGGTTGAAATTATTGGTCCAATATCCTTGGTGTGACCCAATTTTTAATAGATAAAAATATTTAAAACATTGTTTTGTTTAAAAAAAATCGATGGAAAATGTCACTCAAGAAACAAGATAAGAAACAAATTTCAAAGGTAGCATCACACATTCTCATTTTGTAGTCCTAACCACCTCTTCTCTTATGATTTTAAGACATAGAACTAGATTTTTCACCTTTTACAAATTGTGAACCACAAATCTTATACAATTTAATAAATATATTGAAACTTTTAACATTTTGTAGAAGACCACAAACTTTATCATCATAATGTGTAGGGTGGTCTAACGTGCAACGAGATATGATCATGTATTCTCAAAGCCAAAAATTTCTCAAAGTATATGATACTTAAAATAAAATATAATCCATTTATGAAGCAAATGCCATATTCCCAAATAAGTCATAAGAATGATTGTATCAAAAGTATATTTTTGAAATTTGCAATGAAAGACACATAAAAACATGAAAGATATAAAATATAGTAGATATGCAATAAAATATCAAAATCTTAGACATGTTACTCCAAGCTCAATTAATAACTCAAATAACTAATGAAGTCGTGAGATAATGTAATCTAGATAAAATACAAAGGTTTAGACTGAAGAGTATATAAGACCTAAATACAAAATTGGAAAAGATGGCAATACCTTTACTATGCTAAGAAATAAGACATATAGGGATTAACAAATAGATTAATTATATGTGATAGTACTAACAACATATGATTGTAATAACCAAACTAAAATATCATTCTCAAGATAATTTTAAACATGAGATATCATAAAGATAAGCATGATATACAAAGCTCTTATAATAATTAAAATCAAATAGTCTAACGTATAATATATATGATAGGAAATGCTAATCAAGGCTAAAAAATCATTTTGGGTTTGTGAAAACATACACTAAGGAAAAACACACTAAAGACAAAACCCATAAGAAATTGCAAGAGGACTAAGGACACATGAAAATAAATCTAAAAAGTATCTTGGGTACTCACGAAGATGCCCTAACTAGTAAAGGTAGAGGTGGACGAAGTAGGATATATTTTGGTTTATATAGTATTTATATTCAAAACTTATTTCCAAATCGATTCATGGCCCACTTAGGGTGGTTTTAGTCATAGGTATGATGGGTCTGATGGTTTTAATGGGAGGTACAATGAGGTTTTCTTTTCTCTATTCATATGAACCTTTCTCCACCATGTTCATTATTTTTTTCCCCTTTCTGAAAAAAAGTTGTTTTATCCTTATCATTCAAAAGAAAATGAAATTTCTGAAGAAATCGGTAAAAGTCAACTAAGTGACCATTCATTTTTCAATCGGTGCAAGATTAAGTCTTGGACATCTTCACTTTAGGTGAGGTCTTAGAAACATATGGGGCATATAATGAATTCTCTTCAGCTTAAAGCAAAACTCCTTCAAATGACCATTCTTTTTGCAAAGAAACACACATAAATAAGTATCTTCTTACAAACTTTCAATTCTTTCACACTTTTAATCTCAGTAGAAGTAGTAGAATATAATCGTTAGCATAAGACAATTTTGAGGGTGGTGTTACATAAAGTGTTGTCTCAAATTAATCTGGAGGAGGTGAATAGATTTTTGTAGGTGTTAAATTCCTATAATGTTTGTATTCAATGCACACAAGCCAAATTAAGAGAGATATTCAAAGAGAATGATAAAAAATACACAAGGCGAGATATACATGGCTAAGAAAATGGGATACAATAGTGCAGGCCCCTTTCAATGAGGGGTGGGTTTATATTCAAGGCAAGGCTTAAAAGAGTCATCAGCTATGTTAACATAAATCCTAAGAATTTCGAACCTATTCCTTATCATTTTGAACCATTCCAAATGATGGACATGTGGGAGTCTTTCATAACTTGGAATGTTCATTAACTTCGTGAGCAAGAAACTTAGAATCTCATGTCAAGCACGTGCAAGGAACGTGCTATCATAATTTTGGTTCCCATAATTGCCCCCAAATCTCAAGGTCTCTTTGAAGTCATTGCCTTTATTATATCTAGGTCGGCCATTGATTCAAATAAGTCCTCATACTTAAGGGAGTAATGGTATTTTTTCCTAGAAAGTATATATTGGTTTGTCGAGAGGAAAATTTGTAAATATCCTTAAAATTGGAAGATTTTTGGCCCGTTGAGTGAACCACGGGCACACTGGTAAATATAAACTTTTTTCCTTGGTAGTGAACCCTCACTTTGATAGTCGTCAGTTGCGTGTGTAATCATCATACTTTTAGGGAACCATGGGGGCATTTATTACCGCAAGACAATGGTTCCCGTTCTTTTCCTCACGTTATAGTTGATTTAAAAAATCTGTAATATTTCAATGGAGAGCTTTTCATTATCGTCATTCTGCCTGTAAGAACTTTTTGAAAATCTTTCGTCATTTCAATCTTCTTTACTTTATATTTTTTAATTATTTCATTGAGATCTCATCTTTGACCATAGTGTACGTTATTAACGAAAACACGGTGGAAAAATTCAAACCCGGCCATTAAATTCCCCCGTGGGTATCTGTAGGATTAGTTAAGGGTCCTTGTAACCTTTGTGCCCTTTATCAAGGCCATTAGTTTCCTTCAATCCTTAATTTTCTTCCAAATCGCTTATCTTTGGAGTTCTGCAAATACTTTGATGTGGTACCAGATCAAGTTGCCTCAAATACACAAAGGATCATTAATGGACTAAATCATATTAACAAGCTATATAGGACCCATCTCAATATTACTGAAATTATGTATTGTTACCATTGGGTAATAATTACTGAGAATATTAATTACATGAAGACGAGGGTGGCTAATCAAACCCTGGTCATGAACCTCCCTGATTCCGATAAAGATTATTGGGTTCGTGGGTTGATTATGAAGAATTGGCAATATTTTCCCCTTCCTGATGGTGTGGCATATGAAGGGCTGAGATGCCCTCCGGGAGGGAAAGAAATAGGTTAGAAATCCATCAAGTTTTTTATCTTATTTTTATTGAGGATAATGTTTTATTCTTCTCTCTGCCTTTTTCAACAAAGAGAAAGAAGAAGATTTGTCACGAACATGATGTTAACTTTGTTGATCTTCAAACAGTTTGGTCTATCCAACGAAGAGTTATACTGTTGATCACCCAAGGTCAGTGGTATTCCTGATCGACTACTAGAGTTCCACCATTTATTTTATTTTAAGGTTAATTGAATGAACACCGGTTATCCTTATTATCTTATATGACCCAAAAGCTTCCACCTCCTAGGACTCAAAAGGGGAGGGATCAAACGAATCTGTTGAGGAACATACATTGTCCTCCTTTGAACCACTTATCATTTTGTTGGTTCCTTTTATTATTTCTCCCAGCCCCATGGAAAAAGGTAAGGTTATGAGATTTATCGTTTTAAATCGTTGTACCAAGTCCGCTCTCCTTACTTATCAGTCAGGCAAATAAAAATATCTTGCTCGATCGACGAGCAAGAAAAGTGAAGTTGAGGGTCCTACTAACCCCATGGACATCGAGGATTTCCCCTCTAAGGATCATGAGCCTCTATTAAATAGGAAAAAGAATGATTACTTCATTCTACCCAATTGGACGTTGTGGGGAAAAGGACCGCTGATAAGGGTAAGGGTGTTGCTAAGTCTGTTGTTGCTTGCCCCGACCTAGCTCGAGACATGATTTGTTATAGGGTTTTCTCTATAGATAGCACAGTTGCCTCTACTTCGACTCATTCTAGGTTATTGGATCATGCCAATCACAATATAGTCCTTATAAGTTGATCGTCTTTACATCTTTCTTAAGTGTTAGTTTCCTACTTGAATTCTTCTCACATTAGTCCACCCATTATTTTGGAATTCTAGATGATTATGATCAATTATTAGAGAGAAATGATTGGATAAAGGCATCCTATATTAATATGGAGGTCACCTTTGCAGAGTTGGGTAAATCCTTGGTGATCGCTTGGTTATTGAACGATACCCAGGTGATTGAGAAGTAGAAGCTCGGTGAGAAGGTTAAGAGCCTGGAGCCTGAAAAGTTCAATCTTTAGAAAAACATTAACAATTCTGCTGCGATGATGGATGAATGCCATACAGGAAAAAAAAGGATGCTAAGGATGAGGCCAGCCTTGCCAAGACACAAAAAATGGAAATTAAGGCCAAAGTTGAGGAGGACTTGGCTAGTGTGGCGCAGACTAAGGATGATACCTTTAGCCACGGCTAGGACAAAGCCTTCGCCAATGCCGAAATAAAGATTGAATATCATAAAAAGTTATTTCTTAAAAATGGTTGGGATGAGGCTCTTATTAAGGTCGGCACAAGTGAGGTCTAATACCTATTCCACGAGCACCACCCAGGCTCCCCTCCTTAATTAGAGGAAGAGGTTGAGGATGGTGATGACACAATAGTTAGAGAAAGGTTGTCGCTCAGAATGGGACGGTTGATATGCAGGTAGTTGAGAAGGAGAAGGTCAACAAGACAGTCCCTTAGAGCTTTGATTAGGGAATATTTCATTTCTTTTAGGTTCCTAAATTATGTAAGGTCATGACCCATTTATATCATTTTTTAATAAAAATTAATAGTTTAATCCAGCCGTTGTCTTTGTGTCCGATTTTTGCATGTCTTTTTTCTGTTTGACAAGCTTATATATATCCAAACACTAGTTCATCCTATTTAATGTAAGACTTACAGCACTGGTCACTACTCACAATGACTTATAGGAAATACATGGAAGGTTATTCACTGTTAGTCATGATGAAGACGATGAGGATGATGATCTTGACCATAACTTTGGTCTTGATCTGCCTGATCAAGTAAAATAGGCATATTTAGATCTTTGTCGCCTCTTACATCGGACGATTGTAGATAATTTCATTTTCTATGACATTATTTTTACTGCCTAAAGTAGTTATAAGGAGTATTTAGCCAATATGAAAGCCAACTTCGAGCAGAAGCTTGTCGATCTAAGTAGAGAGAGTGGGCATGATTAGCGACTGACTTTCATTGAATCTGCTTATTCGAGAAGGAATTTCATTTTGCACATCAATTGGGTGGGCACCAAGGAGGTCGCCATTATTTTTTAAAAGGAGAATAATGATCTGAGGGTTGACCTTGAAAGACTCAATAAGTTCATATCAAGTGAACAGGCTGGAGAGGGCGCTTACTTTTTTAAAGAAAATAACGCCAAGTCGATAAAGAACCTAGAGAAAACTTAAAAGTCTTTGAAGAGAAAAAGAACCGTCAAGGGTCAATCCTCCTCCTAAAGGTAGAAGCAAGGTCGTCTAGCAGAAGAGATGTATAAGACCAAGAAGACTTTTCTCAATAAATCATGAACCATTAGAAGTTTGATCGAGAAGATTAATCATCTTACATTTCAGTTCCATAAATAACCTCAGTGGGTATGGATGGATGACTATGATGAGGCCCTTCTGAATATGGATGCTGCCCTAAATGATATTCGAAATGTTGGCTATAAAAATAATTGGCTTAATTCCTTCACAGTGGAAAAAGCCCCATAGGATTTTGAGTCGTGGTATTAGTACGACCTAGGTTTCCTTAATCAGCAAAGCCCTCCTTATAATATTGATGTTTCTTGGGTCCCAACAGATGCCATTCCAGCTAGCCTGATAAGGAAGTACCTTGGCGACTAGGGCCCTGATGGATATTATGAACTCTATCAACCTCAAAACTTAGTCGACAGGGTAAGTCATGGGGGCATCAAGGATCAGATATATGATTGTGATATATACTCCTTATGCATTGGACATTCCACCTACCGAAGTTGGGAGTTCATCGAATGAGCCATTTCGATCGCGTAATCGATTTGTCTATATTTACCGTTTTGTTATAAATTATTTGCCTTTTTTAATTTCCTTGTAATAACTTCAAGAGTTAATGGAAACTTTTGCACTTTGCTTCCATATATAATGTGTGGCCTTCTGTTCTTACCTTTTAGGTGATGTCATCATATCAAACCTTAAGCTTAAAAACATAAATGTAAAAATGCACCAATTTATGGGGTCGTTCCCAAACAAGAATTTTTGTGACCCAGTTGGTCATTGGTGTCTAGTGTTTCCAAGTAGTCCTTTCATAAGATGTAAGCCATTATTCACATTTTATTACTTGTCAAAACTCTTTGTGTTGATAGAGCGACCTCTATTCATGGTTAGTTTGATTTGTGATCGTTCGATTAGTCTGTCTCAAAAGAAGACATTTGAGAGAAGATAGTCATTACAGTGATAAGTAATATGTTAAAGAAAACTCATTCAAATAATTGATCTTCTTTATTAAATACATGTCTGCTTGCCACTTAGAACAATGCATAAAAGATAAATGCAATAAGTCTATAATAACTTAGAAATGATTCAAAATTGAAATAAACGAAATAAATTTAAAAATAAAACTTCTTTAAATTGGTTGCATTCCAAGCTCGGGGAGCCTCTTTGCCCTCCATTGTTTCTAAGTGGTAGGATCCCATTAAGTCGCCTTGAATGATTTTGAATGGGCCTTCCTGGTTGTGTCAAAGTTTCTTATTTGAGAGCTTTTTGGCGCTGCCCGTGATATTTATAAGTACGTAGTCCTCAACCTTGAAGCTTCTCACTTTAACCCTCTTGATGTATTACTTGGACAACTACATCTGGTAGGAGGTAAGTTTTACAAGAGCAAGTTATCTTTTTTCTTCGAATAAGATAAGCTCTGCTCGGATTGCTTAATTGTTGAAATCTTCATCGACCAAGGTGTACTTTATGGTCGCCAAACCTGCCTCAAGTGAGATGACTTCCTCCATACCATAGGCCAAAGCAAAGGGTGTTTCTCCCTTTGATCGCCTGGGTATTGTATATAATGCCCAGAGAACTTCGGGGAGTTGATCGACCCAGGCGTCCTCTGCTTTTTCTAATCACTTTTTAATATTTTTTAGTACTATCTTATTAAAGACTTCTGCTTGACCATTGTTTTGAGGATAGGCCACTGAACTACAGTAGTGCCTCACACTATGTTCATCACAGAAGCTTTGAAAGAGGATGCTCTTGAACTCAGTTTTGTTATCTATAATGATAATCTGAGGTATGCCAAACTGTGTTATGATGTTCTTCTATATAAACTTGGTCATATCGATATCTCATATTTTTTCCAAAGTTTACCCTTCAACCCATTTTGATAAATAGTCAGTGTCAGCCAATAGATACTTCATATTTCCAGATGCGAGGGATAACGGGCCAATGATGGCAAGCCCCTACTAGGAAAAATGCTAAGGATTTGTAAGGGACATGAGGTTGTCGACCATTTGATGTAGTAACTGTAAAAAAAGCTGACAGTTCTTACACTTTTGAATGTAGGCAATTGTGTCCTTTTGCATATATGGCCATCAATATCCTTCTTTTATTGCCCTAAATACTAACGACCTTCCCCTGCATAGCTCCCATATATACCCTCATGAACTCGTAGAGGGTTTGGTTAACATCGTCAGGGTGCACACATTGGAGGTAAGGCCCTAAAAAAGAGCGCTGATAAAGCTTACGATCTTCCCCTAAGTGGAAACGAGTAGATTTCACCAGCATTTTATGTGTTTCCTTTTTATCAACCAGCAAGGCATCTTTCCTTAGGTAGTGCATGATGGGATCCATCTAACTCGAAGTCCTATTAATGATAATAACATGCTTGGAAAAATTTCCTTTATCGTTATTGGGTTTGTTCATTTATTCTACTTCAATTATTTATTTCATATCCCCCTTAATAGCTGAAGCGAGTGTGGCTAGTGAATCTAGGTGATTATTGTTCACTCTTGAAAATATTTGCACTTGTACATGCTTGAATTGGGCGATTAGGTGTTGGACTTCTTCAAGGTATGCGGCCATATGCTCATCCCTAGTGATGTAGTCTCCTAATATCTGATTTAATGCAAGCCTTGAGTTATAAAATACATTAAGGTGATGACCTCCCAAGCCGAGTTCTTTTTGTAATCCACTGAACAAGGCTTCATACTCAACTTTGTTATTGAAGGCTTCAAATCCCAAGAAAATTACCTGCCCGAGAATAGTTTTTTATGGGGACACTAATACTTACCTAACTCCTTCCCCCTTAGAATTTAAGGCTCCATCAACATACAATACCCATCTATTACATTCTTCAATCGCCTGCAGTACAGGTTCTTTACTTTTGTTACCAGTCTCAATTGGTTCTCAGTCACCAAAAAATTTAGCAATAAATTATACTATGACTTGCCCTTTGACATAGGTTCTAGGATAAAATTGAATATCAAACCTTTCGAGTTCTACCGACCACTTGGACATTCGTTCAGATAGGTTAGCCTTCATGTGCAATGCCTTCAGAGGGAAGGAGGTTTGAACAATGATAGTGTACGCCTCAAAGTAATGTTTTAACTTCCTGGTTGCTATCTCTAGTGTATATGCAAGCTTTTCTAATGGTAGGTATCTTTTTTTTACCATTGAGTAATCTTTTGCTTGCATAATAGATTGAAATTTGACCTTTATTCTTTTCATAAACCATGGCTGAACTTACAATGCCATTGGACACTTCCAAATACAAGTACAAAGGACCCTCATCATCCAAAATGGTCAATAGTGATGGTTTTCTCAAATAGTTTTTTATTTCTTTAAGTGCCCTAGTGTATTCGCCATTCCATACTTACTTCCATTCTTTCCTAAGAGCTTAAAAGAAAGTTCATCACTTATTTGAGGACCTAAATATGAAATGGTTGAAAAAAACATATCATACTAGTCATCTTGTATACCTCGCACATAGTTTTAGGGGGCTACACTTTCTTGATGGATTCAATTTGGTTGGGCTTTGCCTCGATACCTCTTTAACAGTATTTAAGGAACTTTCTCGATAGTGTCCCAAAAGAGCACTTTGTCGCGTTTAGTTTCATCATTTAGTAACAAAGGATTTCAAAAGTTTTTTACAGGTCTGCTAGGTGATCCCCCTTCCCTCGACTTTTCACAAGCATGTAATCTATATACATTTATTGTGTATCTCAATTACTTCTTGAACATCTTCATCACAAGTATCTGGTAGGTTACCCTATCATTCTTCAATCCGAACGAAATCACCCTGTTGAAATATAACCCCAGCGTGGTGATGAAGGAAGTCTTTTCCTGGTCGGGGGCGAACAATGGGATTTTGTGGTAGCCTGAGCAGGTGTTAAGGAAGCTCATGCGATCATATTTAGTAGTGGTGTCAAATAATTGATCTCTTTTGGGCCAAAACAATATTCGTTGGTCAAGAACAATCCAGGTTAGTGAAATCGATGCAGACTCTTCACTTTTCAATGCTTTTCTTTATGACTAATAGGTTTGACAACCAGTTGGGGAATTAAACTTCCCTTATGGGCTGTGCCTCCAAGAGTTTCCCCACTTCCTCCTCAATAGAAATGGCCTTCTCGGGCATGGTTTTTTGCACTAATGGATGTAATGGATCTATGTGGAGCCTGTGACACATTACTTCTCGATATATTCCTGGCATGTCATATGGTTGCTAGGAAAATACGTCTTGGTTACTGTTAATGAAATAACCATCTCTTTCTACAATTCTTCCATGAGTGAACTGTCGATCAAAAACTTCTTTTCAAGATGATTGTCATCAAACTCTACCTCTTGAAGGGATTCCATAACACGATCGACAGGGGTAACTTTGGTTTCCTCAATACCAGGTTGCCCATACTTTTGTTGTTATTTGAAGGGTATGGAGTCTTCCTATGGATCTATGGATTTTTTCTTCTTCTTCTTCTCAAGCTTAGGTCAGATGGATGCCATGAAAAAAAATTTGGCCAAGGCTTAATTCCC
Organism: Sambucus nigra; assembly: GCA_949130495.1. Classification (NCBI taxonomy): domain Eukaryota; kingdom Viridiplantae; phylum Streptophyta; class Magnoliopsida; order Dipsacales; family Adoxaceae; genus Sambucus; species Sambucus nigra. The sequence continues at coordinate 596,099,783 of OX422208.1, forward strand.
TTGTATCTCCATGGCTCCTTTTTTAGTGATGCATTTTATCTTCTAGTGGTCGATAGACAGCACAAGTCTCATAGCATGAAACCATCATCTACCGAGGATAACATTGTACGAGGAATCTATATCTATCATGAGGAACTCAATGAGATTAGAGATTCCTCTTGCCCGGATAGGGAGAACTACCTTTCTAGGGGCAAAGTTATCCTTCCCATAAAGCTGATCAGATGAATAGTGATTTCCTGCAGGTCTTCTATATACAAGTTCAACTGATTATACATCTTGAGGTACATCACTTGTGAGGAGATACCCTAGTCCACAATAGTTTCTCCACATCCCAGTTAGAAACTATGTGAGTGGTTGTGAGAGCATCGTAATAGGGACCAAATCATCTTCGGTGAAAACGTTGTGCTTTGTATAATCAATATCTTCATGAAGTTTATTTTCGTAAATTCTCATCCGTGGCCTGTCCCAAGACGAAGTCATACATGAAGTTTTGATTTGAATTTTTGGAATTAGTTTTTCCTTGATATCTGAGAGATTGCTTGCTTAATATCTCCCACTCCCTAAAAAATGAAAAAGAAAACCATTTTTTATGAAATTTGGTTCTCTTCATTGAAAATTGAAAATGAGTTACAGAAAATAATAAGGGGCTACATTTCATTAGATCACTGCTAATATTTCCTTAGATGCTTAGCTTTCCACATGTGTTTGAACTATTTTGCTACTTCCAGGGTTTCAAGCCGATAAGTTCATGGTTAGACAACTACAAAAATGAGGTATGGACCATGCCAATTTGGTTCTAATTTGTTATCTTTATCACTTTCTCAACATGTAGTCTCTGTCTTTGAGGTTTCTCGATTTAACTCTCCTGTTGTAAAACTAGGTAGTATGTTGTTGGTATGTTGCCATATGCAGTGCTACTTTTTCTCTAACTTCCTCAACTAATTCTAAACCCAGCCTTCTCATAAGATCACTCTTTTAGGAAATAAAATTGAGTACCTTGTAACTGGGTAGACCAATCTCTGTACGGACCACTGTCTCCGTCCCAAATGCTAACATGTAGGGGGTCTGACCAGTGGTTATCCTAGATGTGGTCCTATAACCCCAGAGTGAACTATACAATTCATTGATCCATTTTCCCTTAGCATCATCCAATCGCTTTTTCATTCCATCAAGCAAAGTTTTATTCATTATCTAAATCTGCATATTGCATTATGGGTGTCTGAGAGCAGAATGCAACTTTTGGATTTTGTATTAAATGCAGTAATCTTTAAACTTATGGTTAACAAATTGTGTTCCATGATCAGTGATAAAGGCATACGGCATCCCATAACGATGAATGAAGTTGTTCCATATAAACTGGAAGACCTTTTGATAAGGCGTGTCCATTAGAGGTTCAGCCTCCACCCACTTGAAGAAGTAAATTATAACAACTATCAGATATTTAAACCTTCCTCTTGTCTTTGAAAGTGAGTTGACCAAGTCAATTCCCCACATGGCAAAGGGCTATGGTGTGTAATCGGTATGAGAGTGGATCCAGGTATAGTAGCATATCTTTGGCATATGTCACAATGTCTGGCATAAGTGGCACAATCTGCTTTCATGATTGGCCAATAATACCCATATATCGCCACTCACTTAACCAATGATTTTCCTGTTGAATAAGCTCCTTAGGATCCTTCATGTACTTCTTTAATTAGATTTGGTACCTCGGCTGGATGGACGCACCTCAGGAGTGAAATGATGAATCCTCTTTTATATCGAATTCCTCCCTCCATGATATATTTAGTCACTTTGTACCTTAGTTTCCTAGCTTCAATTGGTTCGACCGATAGGATTCCCTTCTCAATGTACTCTTTTATCAGATCCATCCATGAAGGGCCTAAATCCAATGCAATCATATCGATGCTTTCTTCATCAATGTTTTGGTGCATATAAATTTCAACTGGAATAGTTCTTCTCAACTCAGTTCTGGTCACAGAACTAAGTCGAGCGAGTGCATCTTCTCATGTGTTATTAATCCTGGGAATTCTGATTATTTTGATCGCCTAGAATTTGGATATCCTGTCTAGGACTTTATCCAATTATTTTATCATGAATTCTCCTTTGACTTCGTAGACACTCAGCACTTGGTTTACAACCATTTGGAAGTCGTTATGCCTTATATCTGCTCGGCACCCACAAATAGTGATAATTTAAACTCGGTTATCAGTGCCTCATATTAAGCTTCATTATTTGATGATTTCAATTGGAACCTGAGTTCAGATTCAACGTCTATGTCATCTGGGGTACTGATTATCAGCCCAGCCCTGCTGTCAGAGTCACATGACGATCCATCCACATACATCTTCCAAACAAGTGGCTCTTCTTAGAAATCCCCTTCAACTAGAACTCCATAGATGAATACGGTTTACTTTGCTCAAGGTAGCGGCAGCAACTTATCGCTTAGCTGATATCTCCGGTATATCTTCCTCATGGTTAGTTATACCCGTTATAAAACTATCTTTCGAGTAAGTCTGATCAATTGGTTGAAATTTTGAGCTCTTTCCCAGAGAAATTTCTTCGGTTGGATTTACTACTGAGCTATTTTTCATAGAAGTCTGCTCGGTAGGTTTTTCTTCATACCTGAACTCTGCTATGAAATCTACCATTATTTAGCCTTTAACCGTTATTCTAGGCTCATAATGTATGTCATACTCTCCCAGTTTTATAGCCCAAGCCATCCATCTTACTGATTTATCTAGTTTACGAAGGGCTTGGCATAAGGGCAGATCTGTATAGACCACGATAGTGTATTATTAAAAGTATGGCTTTATTCTTCGAAAGACTTCAATTAGGGCCGAAGTTGACTTCTCCAGTCGCGAGTAATGAATTTTGGCTCCTCAGTACGCTTTGCTTGTATAATAAACTGATTTTTGTACCCCATTTTCTAATCGAATAAGTGTCGAGCTAACTGCCAACTCAAACGCAGCCAAATATAAGTAAAACTTCTCTCCCATTAGCGGTCTTAAGAGTAATAGTGGAGATCCTAGGTACTTTTTCAATTCCAAGAATGCATTTTCACATTCTTCGTTCCACTCAAAAGTCTTCCTTAGCACCTTGAAGAATGGGAGGCACATGTCAGTAGCTCATGAGATAATTTTATTAAGGGTTTTTACTCTTCCATTCATCCTTTGCACTTCATTTTTACTTGTAGGGGACTGCATATTTATCAGTGCTTGGATTTTATCTGGGTTTGCTTCAATACCTTTTCAATTTACTATTAATTTCGAGAAACATTCCTTCATATACGCCGAATACACATTTGGCCGGATTGAGCTTCATCTGGTATTTATCCAACTGGTCGAACATCTATCCCAGGTCTTTAATTTGATTGACTTCTTTCTTTCTCTTAGTGAGAATGTCATCCACATATACCACCATGTTTTTGTCAATTTGTTCTTTGAAAACCTTATTCACTAGCCTTTTGTATGTTGCTCTAGCATTTTTCATCCCAAAATGCATAGCGTTATAGCAGTAAGTACCGCAACTAGTGATGAATGAGGTTTTCTCCTTGGCTTCTGGTTTTATCTTGATTTGGTTATATCCAGAATATGCATCCATGAAACTCAGTAGCTCAGGGCCAGCAGTTGTATCGACCAATTAATCAATCCTTAGTAATGGATAATGATCTTTTGGGATAGCCTTGTTCAAGTCTGTGAAATCCACACACATTCGCCATTTATTATTATTCTTTCTGACCATAAATATGTTGGCTAGCCACTTGGAGTATTGAACATCTTCGATGAAACTTTCTTTAGGAAACTTTAACACTTCCTTATATATAGTCATGTTCTTCTCAGGGCTGAAAGCACGTCGTTTATGTTTGATCGGCTTTGAGTCCTAGGCAATATTAAGTTCGTGACACATAAACTTTGGATTAGTTCTCGACATATCCTCATGAATTCAAGTGAATACATTTCTAGCTATTTGAGTAAATCCACTGATTATTTTTTATGGTTGGGTCTACGGATGAGACGATATGTGTTGTCCTTTCCAGGATTTTATCATCCAAGACAATGGTCTCTATTACTTCCATAACTTACCCCTTAACCAATTTAGCTTCTTCACAAGGTTCTATAGACTCTATCTGATAGGTAGTTAGGTGGTGGTGAGTTTCTTCAGCTCTTCTTAGTCAGCTGACATTTAACAGCATTCTTGAGCTTTAATTTGGTTTCCCTTAACGATATTGACACCATAGTGCGTTGGAAATTTTAAACACTGATGTACGATGGAGGTCACAACTTTAAACTTTTTCGAACCAACCTATCGAGGATAATGTATATGTTGAGATGATGTTCTTTTCAAGGATAAAGATATAGATCTTCTCAGTTCTAAAGGTTGGTTAATTGCTAATTATGACTTCCAGATTGACAGGTCCTAGGGGATACACCTTCCAGCACTCTAGCTACCCTTCCTTCGTGTACCAACATTGTGACAACCAACTAATCATCATGGGGTATAGTACTCTTGATATATCGTCTTTGGACAAACCTATCACTAATATGTCCTTGTTCACTTTCCTTGGATGCTTATCAATGTCTCCAGACAAATTGATATGCCAAATGTAGGAGCATATTTTGGCTTCATTGAGATAGGCTTTCCTCTTACTATTTTATCACCGCCACATGCATCACCACTTGTAATAAAATGACAGCCAAAAGAGATCATTTTCACCTCATGCACGGGCTCCTTGGGTCTCCTCAGCAAATTTGGGTCATATTCAGTATCATCATCTCTATTTTATTTTCTAATCGTCTACTCTTCTGCAGGGGGATTTTGATCGCCTCCTACCACCTCGTTCTTCTGAAGGATATTCTTTTATCTTCTTGTTAACAAATTTGGATAGCTTTCCACTTCTAATTAGGATTTTTATATCGTTCTTCAAGGCTATGCAACTATCCGTATTATGTCAGTGCTATTTTTGGAATTCACAGTATTTGGATTATCCCTCCAATTTGGGGGAGACTACAGCTTCCCAATACATTCTAGATCCCTACTTCCTTGAATTTCTTCCAGGATATAGTGTATTCCAATAGTGAGAGGGGTGTATTTATCATACTTATTAGGTTTATCCACTTTCTTATCCTTTTGATCTTTCTTCTCAGATCCCTTACTGTTGTCGGCCTTGGGGTTGTGAGATTGTTTCGAAACCATAGCCTCCTCGGCATTTCTAATCTCGCATGCTTTAGCTAGTAATTTGGTTTAGTCATTTGGGGATCTTTTTCTAGGGCATTGTATAATTTCGCAGGGAGAAATTCACTTATTAGCACTGTGATCTTCGTCTTCTCATCATAATCAACGACCTCTAGTTTTTTACTATTAAATTGAGTGATATACTCGCGCATGGTTTCTCCAACTCTCTAGAAAACACTTAGCAAATGATCTACCCTTTTGATGGGATTGGATCCAAAGCATAAATTACTGATGAATAAATCTAACAACTGTTAAAAACTGAAGATCTGGGTTGATCGGTTAGTAGTGCTGGAGAATGCTCTGTAACGTTTCTCATCGGGTACAGAATAGATGTCGACAAAAGCTTGATATTAATCCACGTGAAGCACATGTTCTATTTTTCCATCCTACTTTGGGGTTACCACGTGTGGTTTTTATTTGGCAGGTGTAGGGTCATCCACAATTGCAAGGATGAAGTGTGATCTCTTTACAAAAATCGTGTGCAAGGGATTCTTTAATCTAGCTATTTCCCCCAAGCGATCTTTCAACCATTAAATTGAGACTTTCCAGGTATGCTCCTTTGGGTTGGATTTAACTGAGATAGTTTTATCCACTTGGCTATGGGTTTGTACTGAGCTCTCTTCCTGAGAAGTCTGCTCTTCACGCAACGATCCTCGTATGCTAGTTCTTGACCTGATAGGTCCTTATCGATGATCTCTATATCTTGAAGGTTCCTTGTGATTATTGCCTCTTGCATCTCGGGAACCTAGACGATCAAATTTTGAACCCTTGCTCAACCTATCTAGAGCGCTTGGCCTTTCTTGAGTAAATGAGTGCCAATCATAATAGTCAGCATATTTAAGAAACGAGGTAGCACCAGGATGGTAGGTTCAATTATTAGTTGATCTAGATGGTCTAGATTTATCGTTTTCATGTCCTCTAATGGGATTTATGGGTTTCTTGTCACTACAAGGGGTAGGGGTAGAATTTTTTCTCTTGCGATGGATCTAGCTGCAGGCCTGTTTTAAAGCATCGAGGTCAACTATTTAACAGTCTCTTGCATAACCTCTTGGCCTTTGGCTATGATTATCAAGATTCCTTAGAGATCCGTTATACCAGGAGGGGAAATGGACTGAAAGTATCACCAGAGGCCTAGCTACCTTTGGGCTGTCTACCATTTATTTGTACTTAATAGTAAGTGACTGAAAAAATTACTGTTTGATGGAAAAAAGGGTAGGAAATACCAATGGCTTATCGAGTTCCCACGGACGGCGAGAATCTGTTGGTGTCTAAAATTGTTATGATGATTGGAATGAGTCTTAGCTTAGTTTTACCAATTATAATAAACCATAGATAATGTAAAAAAGATTTGAATTAGATAGGGATGAGAGACAAAGGTTTTTTACATGGTTCAGCCCAATAAGGTGCCTATATCTACAGGTGCAATATCACTAAGTGTTAGGGTTTAAGTACAAGTCTCCCAAAAACTCTATAGGGTTTTAGGATAAACTCTTTTCTGATGTCCCTTAGCTGAGAGGTGTAGTGAGTTATTTATAGTAATAGGAAGAGGAAAAGGTGGAATACCTTTATACATTAGGCATTTACACCTTTACACTCCAATTAATAGATGTGTATTTATTCACGTGCATATGCATACTGACTGTTGAGATCTTCATATGTGTGTTTTCACCTTACTGGATGTTTATATTACTAAGGGTGGTCGGCTAATGTGCTGACAAAGGAGGTAATTCAACCAACCACTTCTATTTGTTGTCTTAGGCCCACTAAGTATGATGACAGGTGTCACGTTGTTATTGTTTATCCCCACCTTGTCATTTTAGGTTACAACACTTCCCACGTGGGATACACTTGCCTATCTAGAGGATCTATAAAAAACTTCAAAAGGTTGGCTGAAAAATTCATTCACAACTTTTGTTTCGTCATGGAGTCATCCAAGCGCATGATGCATTTGAAAAATTACTGGCAAGGGAAGAATGAGCCTCTAAGGGACTTCATCTCTCGGTTTAACAAACAAAAGTTGAAGGTTTAAGATTACAAAGAGAAAAATGCCATGGAAGCTCTCATTAGTGGGCATTAACTAAGAAAACTTAATTGGAACCTCTCTAAGGATCCTCCAAAGTCCATGACAGAACTTCTGGCCAAAAGAATCATGAACGCAGAGGAGGCTATGGAAGCCAAGAAAGAAGACCAAAAATTCGTCAGCGGCAGTAAGTTTGGCAAAAGCTGAGATAATAAAAAAGATAAACAGTGGAAGAAAAGGTCTAATGATGATAAATTTGCTAAGTACACTCCATTAATAGCTATCCCGATATAATTCTAAACGAGCTAATGAATGACAAATAATTTAAGTGGATAAAAAAGTTAGGAGCTCCTCCTCAGAAGAGAGAGAAGAGTAAATGGTGTAAGTTCATCAGGATCACATCCATACAACACACCAAAGCTTTGCTCTGAAAGATGAGATCGAGAAGTAGTTGAAGCATAAAAATACATGGATAAAGGGGGAGTTGAGACGATAAACAAAGGAGATACTCCTCATTAAAGGATAAAAGACCCAAAAAAAGGAGGTGCAAGCAAATAGAAATGACCCGAAGTCAGATGATTGTGACGAAGATGACCCAGATCTTTCCGCCAAACCTTCAATAGTTAAAGGTGACCTTCATATGATTTATTTTGATGTAAAGATGATATGTGGAAGAATGGAAGATAGAGGAATATAGTCAGCTAATAGGAAGGCACATGTAATTGAGGCCAAGGCAGGGCATACAAGAGTAAAAGTTAATCTAGTCAAGGCTGATATTAAAAGAGTCTCATAGTAGGCTTTTCAAGATAGGATTTCAAAGAGATTTCATCCCCATGCGATGATCCTCTCGTCATCAACAAACGAGTACACTGCTACAATGTGTCTCGCATTCTGGTGAATCGAAAAATTTTGAACAACATTATGTTTTGGGAGTGTTTCAAAGGGCTAAAGCTAAGAAAAAAGAGACTAATCCAGTATCACCACCCATTAATTGGTTTCAGTGGAGAGAAAGTCCACACTTTGGGAGTCTTTAAGATGGAGATTTGTATAGGAAACTGGACGAGGTTCTTAACTAAGAAAATCAACTTTTTATGATGGAAGAAAATGTCTTCTCGGACTACAACATCGTTCGAGGGATGATAGCACTGAAAGAGTTCGAAGTCGTTCCTTCCACCGTACACAAAATGATGAAATTCCTGACTCCTTATGGAGTAGGGGAAGTGAATGGTGATCATGTGTAATGGAGTAGGATAAGTAAGTGATGATTAAGTGAAATCACACGAGTGCTACTTCACCTCCGCAGAAGAGAGGGAGGCCCAAAAGAGAAAGATGGCCTCGTATAATATTGGCACTAGAGAAATGCGAGCAAAAACTTAAAAAGGGAGAGCCTGTGAAAGAGGTAAAATCCATCATCCTCAATTAGTACGAAAAGAAAAAATCGTCTAAATAGGCTCATCCCTCAATCTAAAAATAAAGATTGAGCTGATTGAGTTGTTAAAAAGAAGGAAAAGTATTTCCACGTGCAGCCATAGCGATATGTCAAGGATTGATCCCGAGGCTATTTATCATCACTTAACTTGGAAGAGATGGTGAAATCGATGAAAAAAGAAGACGAGCCTTTGCCAGAGATAGGCACAAAGTTATACAAGAAGAAATAAAGAAGTTATAGACTGCAGACTTCATTAGAGAAGTGCAATACCCATAATGGTTATCCAACGTTATCATAGTGCCCAAACAGAATGGAAAGTGGAGGATGTGTGTAGACTTCACTTAACTTAATAAATCTTGTCAAAAGGATAGTTTTCCTTTGTCAAGAATCGATCAAATAGTGGATGCTACAGCAGGCCATGAGCTCATAAGTTTAATGAATGCGCCAACAACACATCCTTCATCATAAATAAAGGAACGTATGGCTATAAAGTAAAGTCGTTTGGCTTGAAAAATGTTGGGGCTTCCTACCAGAGGTTAGTTAATCCAAGGAATAGATTGGGAGGGCAGTGGAGGTCTATGTGGATGATATGCTTACAAAAAATCTGAAGGCCGAGAGTCATGTATATAACTTGCAAAGAACACTTGATACCATAGAGCAATATAGAACGAAATTTAATCCGAAAAAATGTGTGTTCGGTGTTAGACCAGGAAATTTCTTAGGATTCATCATCAATAAGAGAGGCATCGAAGAAAATCATGCCAACATAAAACCATTGATCGACATAAAGATGTCAAGAATGATTAAAGACATTCAATGATAGGCATGCCAAGTTATCGCACTTATCAGGTATGTGTCCCGGGCAACAGACAAGTGTTTTCCATTTTTCAAGATTCTGAGAAAAGTGTTCATTTGGGATGAGTATTGTGAGAAAGCATTTCAAGATTTGAAGGCCCGTCCTAGGAGATAAATTGTATTTATATTTGGCTATCTCAGAATCGACTATCAATGAAGAAATAGTCATATACGACAATGGGGTTCAGAAACCTGTCAATTTTAATAGCAAGGCGCTTCAAAGGGACGAGCTGAGATACCCTACGATGATTAAGCTTGCATACGCTTTAATCCACACCTTAAGAAAAATAAAGCCCTACTTTCAAGCTTATGTGATAGTATTACACATCGACACACTCTCTGATAAGTTATCCATAAACCTGATAAATTGGCCAAGTCTAAGTCAGAGGAACATTCCTGGAAAGGATCCATACAGCGACTAGAAAATCATTTGGGAAAAATGGCAAAGATTAAAAACCCTTTACAAAGGAGTTTTATGAAGGGATCCCCTTTTATTCAACAGTTATGGACTTCTCCACACCTTCTGAATTTAAGCCACCAGTTGTCACTCTCAAGTATGATGGGAAGACTGATCCAGTCCTCTATATTGAGAAATATCAGGCTACTACCAATATCTACTTTGTCCCCGATGAGATGCGTTGTCAAGCATTATCAAGTTCCATTACCAGCCCAGACCAGATATGGTAAAATAACCTACCCAAAGGGAAAGATTTGTTTCCATCAGTTGGCCGGGCTATTTATCGATAAATTTTATTTTGGGATGAAGTCGATCAAGAGTGCCCTTCATCTCTTGACCGTTCATCAAAAACCTGGAGAAACTACTCGAGATTACATCACTCGCTTCAATAATCAGAAACTAGAAATGATTGATTATGAAGATAAGACTCCCATTGTAGCACTGATAAGTGGGTTGCTCGCTAAGGACCTTTATTATGCTCTAGCAAAAAATCCTCCAAGACCATGACAAAATTGATGGCCAAGGCTAGGAAGATTATGAAAGTCAAGGAGGCAATGGATGCTAAAGAAGTTCCACAGGCGAAGACTGAAAGCCAGAAGAATTCAATCAAGAAAGATAATAAGGTTAATAAAAATCAAGAAGTATGATGATTATACCCCACTCGTCAAAGGTGTTCGTCACATACTGGAGGAGATTAGGGCCAATAAAGATTTAAACTGGATTGGAAAATGGAAGTCACCTCCCAACAGGAGAGATAAATACAAATATAGTGATTTTCATAGATATCACGGGCACACCACTAATAATTGCATCGCTCTGAAGAATGAAGTGAAAAATCTCCTCCGCCAAGAAAAGTTAACTAAGTTTATTGATCGGGCTGGTGGTCGGGACACCAGAAGAAGGTCTAAGTCACCTTGTCGAGGAAAAGATGAAAATAAAAGGGCTCGTAATGATGATTATGATGATGATCCTTACCTACCGAAGAAACCCACAGAGCCAGAAGTTGAGGTGGGAATAATTTCTCATGGCTGCTATTTCATTGCAGGAGGAGACACCGGTGGAGGAGATGAGATATCTAAGAGAAAGGATTATTTAAATGATGCCAACTCTTATACCTCTATTAGAAAGATTGACATGTCCGAGCTCATAGATGGTCGGCCTAGGAAAGTCAACAAGGACATATTAGTGATCGAATTCTCTAAAAATGATCTGAGCTGAGTACTTTACCCTCATGATGACCCACTAGTTATCACTTATCGGGTTCATCATGGAAGAGTAGAAAGAATCTAAGTGGACAATGTTAGTTCAGTAGATGTCATGTTCTATAACTTTTTCCACACCCTAGGTCTATGAGACAGTAAACTTGAACCATATCATAGGCCTCTCATAGGATTCTCAGGAGAAAGAGTTTATCCCTTAGGGACCATCAAGCTGGACGTATTGTTAAGCACTTGGCTAGTAAGTAGAAAGGAGAGGATTCATTTCTTTGTACTAGATAAAAATGTCCCTTTAGCTTATAACATAATACTTAGCAAAGCTGAGATAAAGCGGTTGGAAGAAGTGTCATTTACAGATAAAAGCTAGAGAGTGTTATTACACTTTCATCGACTAGTAAGAAATCTAAAACACTACCACCTATCATGTTAACACCTTGGACCCTCGGGAGGAAGAAGATCTAGTCAAAGGAGAGGCTATGAAGGCAAGAGAGACTATTTTGCTTGATGATGAGAAGCCGAAAATAACCACTCATATTAGCTCGAACTTCACACCTCCCATCAAATAGGAATTGATTGCATTCTTAAGAGAATGGAAGAATGTGTATGCCTAGAGCCATGTGGGATATGCCGGGAATTGACCTTAATTTCATTTGCAATGATATCAACATATACAAAGATTCTAATTCGATCAAGAAAATAGGTAGAGTGTTTAGTCCCGAGAAGAACACGTCCATCCAAGAGGAAGTGGAGAAATTACAGAGAGCTCAATTTATAGTAGATATCAATTAGCCCAGTTAGTTGGCTAATGTAATAATGGTTAATAAAAAGAAAAATAAATGGTGAATGTGAATTGATTTAGTGACTTCAACAAAGCATGCCCAAAGGATCATTTTCATTTACCAAGGATTGATTCGTTGGTAGATGCAAGTACAGGTCACGGATTACTCAGCTTCATGGATGCCAAATTTGGTTACAACCAGATTAAAATAAAGTCAAAAGACAAGGAGAGCACGTCTTTCATTACTATCCGAGGAACATATTGCTACAACATAATGCCCTTTGGACTAAAAATCGCTGGAGCAATATACCAGGGGCTGGTGAATAAAGTGTTTGAAGAGCAGATTGGCAAAAATATGGAGGTATATATATGGACAACATGCTTATAAAGATCAAGGTTTCCACCGACCACATTAGAGACTTAGCTCAGACGTTTGACCAGTTGGAGAAGAACCAGATGAAACTTAACCCGACCAAATGTGTATTCGGGGTACAAGAAGGAATGTTTTGGGGATATATTATGAACCAGAGGGGAATTTAATCCAATCCGAACAAGATAAAATATTTTATTGAGATGAAATCTCTCACATAAAATAAATACAGAAACTGACTGGAAGGATAACGATTCTCAATTATTTTGTGTCCCGAGCAACAGACAAGTTTCTTCTTTTTTTTAAGGTGCTCAAAAATACCATTCAGTGGAATAATGAATGTGAGAAAGCTTTCCTATAGTTGAAGAAATATCTAGGATCTCCACCATTACTATCTCGGCCAATTTTGGGGGGAAATTTTTATTTGTACTTGGTTGTTTCAGAGGCAGTTGTTAGTTTGGCTTTGATCCAACTAGAAGGATTAGTTCAAAATCATGTTTACTACACCAACAAAGCATTTTGAGGAGCAAAAATTAGGTATCCGTGCTTAGAAAAGCTATCACTTGCACTTATTAAAGCCTCCAAGAGAATGAGACCATATTTCCAGGCCCATACTATTGTGGTGTATACTGATTTGACTTTGCAAAATGCTTTACACAAACTTGAAAAGTCAGGAAGGTTGATGTCCTGGGCAGTTTAACTAAGAGAATATGAGATTGTCTATGAGCCAAGGACTGTATTCAAAGGGCAAGAGGTAGAAAATTTCATTATAGAATTCACATACCCAGAGGTGACAAATAATTTAAGTTTACCTGTCGAGCATACTTCTTCGGGGGAGAGCTCAGCTCAAAATCAAACTGAGATTTTCATCGACCAACCAAAGACATCAGTTTCTCAAGAAAGAGCTCAGCGATTAGATGAAAAAAGCAAAAAGTTATTCAAATATGGAGTATTATTAGAGGAAAACTTCAACAATGATATTACAGTTTGGAAATTATTTATGAATGGATCCTCATGCACCATTAACAGTGGAGCATGGCTTATCATCAACACTCTAAATGACTTAGATGTGGAATATGCTTTGCATTTTCAGTTCCAATCTTCTAATAATGAGGTCGAGTACGAGGCGTTGATTACAGGTTTGGAACTCTTTTTATCACTGGGAGCGGAGCGGGTGATAGCACACAATGATTTCCAACTCATTGTTAATTAAATGTTTCGGATATATGGAGTTAAGGGAGAAATTATTGTAAGTAATTTCAATAAAACTATGGAAGTTATCTCTCTATTCCCTATAGTCAAGATGTTTTGAATCCTTAGAGTTGAGAATGCCCGAGCATATGCACTTTCCCAGTTAGCATCAGCAACTTAAATAGAACTCAGATGAACCATTTTAGTATAGATTCTAACACACAGAAGCATCGATGTTAAAGCTACCAACGTTATAAGTATAGAATTGGGATCTTCCTGAATGGATCCAATTAAAGACTACATTGACCAGGTGTTGCTACCATCCAACCAGAAAGAAGCCAGGAAGTTGAGATACATAGAAAATTATTATATTTTGGAGAAAGGTGTTTTGTACAGATGGGGATACACTGTCTCCCTACTTCATTATGTTCATCTAGCCGAAGTACAAAACTTGATTAAGGAGGTACATAAAGGCTCATGTGGATCTCATCTAGCCAGATAATCATTGGTACAAAAAATATCAATGCAAGTCTACTACTAGTCAACGATGAAGGCAGATTGGGTTTATTTTGCCAAGAAGTGTGATAAGTGCCAGAAGTTCACTACTATTCATAGAAGACCAGGTTCTACCCTAACTTCCATTACGTCTTATTGGCCATTTTTTATTTAGGGTATAGACTTGGTCGGCCCATTATTGACCACCAAAGGAAGGTTCGAGTATTTGGTTGTAGTAGTGGGTTATTTCACCAAATGGGTGGAGGTTGAGCCCTTGATTGATATGCCTTAACAAAGGGTTTTTTAGTTCACATGGAAGCAGACCATATGTCGTTATGGGATGCCATATGCCTTCATCACTAATCATGGTACTCAGTTTGACAATGAGGAGTTTGAAGAATATTGCATCTGATCCACGATTCAGAAACTTCATTTAGCACCTGGACTTCCACAATGCAATGGTCAGAAAGATATCCCTAATAAAACTTTGCCTGACAAGTTAAAAAAAAGGTTGGATAATGTTAAACGGAACTGGATCAATAAGAAGGACAACATCCATTGGGCTTACAGGACTATGCGGAGAAAGGCAACAGAAGAGACTCTATAAATGCTTGCTTTTAGTAGTGAGGCAGTGATACCAACTGAAATAGGTTTGTCGACTCATAGGTTGTTAAATTATAACTCCCCTAAGAGTAAACTTATGAGGATATTGGATCTAGATATGATTGAAAAGGTCAGAGAGGTTGCTAAATTTTGAATGTTTATTTATAAGCAAAGGATGGCTAAATTCTACAATAGGAGGGTTAAGACAACTAATTAAAAAATAAGAGACTATATCCTTAAGAAGGTGATTCAGAAGGGAAATAAGTTGGAGCCCAATTGGCATGATCCTTAACGCATCTTAGCAGCCGTCCGACCAGGCAACTATCCCTTGGAAACTCTTGAAGGGGAAGAATTCAAGAATCCATTAAACGTCGTCCACCTCTGAAAATATTATCAGTGTTGATGTCAAAAAATGGACTTGGTCCAATTTAAGAATCACAGATAAAATATAGAATTGCAATGAAATAGTTAAGAGTGTGACAGAAGGTTTTAAAGTGGTTCGTCTATGTAAGAGAGCCTACGTCCACTGTTATGGTATTGATTTCAGAGATTACAGAGAGCTATGTGCTCTTTTGCCCTTGATGAAAGGGATATAATTTATTTATAGTGACCCGAATGTTCAGGATTGGAATATCAAGGAATGGAATGACTTTATACATTTAAGCATTTACATCCATACATAATGAATGTGATGATTTGTTGTATCAACCATGTGTGGTATAACCCTTAGTATGGTGACGTTTCATTAGTCTTGATGGTCGGCATTATTTATGCTGGTCGGAATGCCTGTCGAGCTATTATTTATTAATTAGAATTTTATCCATATAAGACGACACGTGTTCACTTCTGATTGGTCCACGTAAGTGGATTATTTTTAGTATCAACACAAGCCCCTAATACTTCATTCTTGATTCTTTTGCTTAAAGGACGAAGTATATTTCCTTCAGAGTTGGTCGGCATTTGCCGACGTGGGGGACTTGTATAAAATTTTCATATTTTGATTTTGCAATGGCATATTCGTAAATAATTTAAAAATTAGCAAACCACTAAAGGGTAAATAGGTACTATCCATTTTTTAAATAGTCCGTCAGAAGAACGTAAATCGTTGGTATGTTTAATCATTACTTTCGTTGTTTTTTAGATAAGCTATAAAAGGCGGGAGGCTTTTCCAGATTTTGCCTTACCCCAAATCTTCAAACTATAGCAGCTATTTCGAATCTTTTGTGAGATCGTTTGTCATCGTTCATATTTTCCTTCCATAGTTCTTGTTGAATCCTTAATCTGTTGTAAGAATTCTTTCCTTTCTCTCTGTTTTTCTTCATTTCCTTTCTTTCTAAGCCATGGTTCACATAGTTGATGATGATTATCTAGAGGAATTTAGGGTAGAAAAGAAAATCCCATCTTAGGTTGATTTAGAAATACCCCATGGCTCTTTATATGTATATTCTTTGGTTAAGGGTCATTAGATCCCAACCTTGTTTATAGCTGAGTGTGGTTTCACATTTCCACCAAGTCCTTTTCTTTTTTATTTCTACAAATATTTTGCATTGTTCCAGTAAGATTAGCCCCCAACACTTGGAGGGCTGTCAATGGTGTGAATAGACTGAATGAAATCTATGGAACCCATATTAGGATTCTAGAGATCATGTTTTGCTATAAATGGTCTATTTCAGGGGAGAACATGTATTACTTGAAAACTAGATAGGCTAATAAGGCTTTAGTATTAAATTTTCCTGATTCCAATAAGGATTATTGGGATCAAGCTTTGATAGTCAAGAATTGGAAACATGCTCCACTTGAGATTGGAGTGGCCTACCATGGTCCCAGGTACCCTCAATCGGGAAATGGGATAAGTTGTAATTTTAGTTTTTTCCTTTTTTGTTTTTACTAATTTCTATTCTTGTGTATGCTAATTGTTACTGCTTATTATTTTGTTGTAGAAGAACGTAAGAGGAAGTGCCCCAAACCAGGTAAAGTATGTTTGGAAGAACTCAAATTGTTATGGGGTCTTAACCAAAGGACAGGAGAAGATCATCCACGATCATCTTCGTATGAAATTCCAATAACCTCTTTTGTAGCTTGGCCAACAACTGTTGTGCCTTCAATTATAATTAACTTGGAGAGGGATCCAATGTCTACTTCCTCTATAAATGAATATTGGTGTTGGTGCTGAAGTTGCTAATAGTGGCACTTCTTCTTCTTTTGACTCTAATCTTCCCTTATCTGTCATCATAGGAAAGAGGAAAATTCTTAATCTTATGGAAGAGAAATCTATTGCTGGTGCAAAGAAACCATTTGATACTACTGCCCACAAGAAGAAAGTTAAAGCTGACAAGAAGACCCCAGCCAACAAAGATGATAAGTATCCTCTCAAGAGACTAAGGAGAGGTCCTGCTAATAAGTAAGTTGAGAAAGTTGTTGATTCCGATCAACAGGGATTGGTTAGTAAGGTCCCATCCATTGTTCGCTCATCTGTAGCCTTTAGTCCTAGCTCGGCTAGGAAGTTGATAAAGGCTAGTACCCTCCCAGATCATAGAGCTAATGTTGCCTCCATGTCCTGATCAAAACTATTAGAAAAGGCTACTCAAAGTTTTGCCTTGGTAAGTTTTCATATTTGAAGTTTATCAGATATTGTTCATGCCTTCCTTGATTTGTTCTAACTTGGTTCTTTTCATACAATTCCTGGTTGATTATAACCAAATGCTGGAGAAGGACGATCATCTACGTTCTTCGAGAGAGAACTTGAGGAGGCCTTTCAGGGTCTTAAGAGATCTCTAAAGGAGTCTCGATAAGCTTTGGAAATAAAGAAGAAGGTTTGGAATGACAAGATCAAAGCTGTCGAAGAAGCGTGGTAAAAATTTGATGATGCTTTGTGTGTGGCTACCTTGGCCTCTGTTCAAGTTGAGCATGGGGCAAAGGCTGCAGGAGAAAAGGTAGTCAACCTGTTTGCTTACCTTTCTATTGAGAAGGCCAAATAAAAGAAAACCAGAGAGGACACCTTTAATAAGGGTTGGGATAAGGCTATCTCTGATACTTCTGCCCAAATAGCATATGCCAAGAACAAATTCTTCAAGGAAGGTTGGTCAACAGCTTTAAGTGAAGTTGGCACTACTGAAGATTTAGAGCTATTTCTTAGGCATGATATAGGCTCCCCTCCTAACCTTGATGATGAAATTGATGATGATACAGGTTTTGAGGAATCCTCAATGGCCATTGAGTTAATTGTTCCCCCATCCGACCAAGACGAAGCTCTTATTGACTTAGTTGCCTCTCTTGCCGACTAGGAGAAAAACCCAGAGGTAGAGAAGGATAAGAAGAAGGTGTACACTTGTTTGTCTTTTAGTCTTTGTATTTTTCACCTTTCTTTTGTCTTCTTTTTGTCCTGTTCTGATGTATCTTTTTGTAATGTTGCCATTTATCAAAGAAAGAACTGTTTTCTTCAAATTAACTTATCAGTTTTTTATGCTTAGTTATTGCCCTGTCTCCTTTTATTATTAATCAATTACTTCTTTATCTTTCTATTTTATTGCCAAGATGGAATAAGTTTCTTCCACTGGTTTTGACCTACTCAAATGTTGTAATAATATGTTTAAAGTTGGTCACTTGGACTTGACAAATGAAGAATTAACTAATTTTCTTGGCGCATACGCTTCTAATCAAGTAATGGATGCATACACTTATCTCAAATTACTTATTGATAGGGTTATGGCCAATAATGTTGCATACTCTGGGATGATTGAAGACTTGCAGGCAGCTCATAACAAAACCAAAGCTTTACTGCATGCCGATTATGAAGCAAAGTACAAGGTATTAGTGAGGGCTAGGGTTTTAAGAAGAAATTGGAAGAATATGCTTGTCCATTCAAGGAAAGGGAGTTCTTGATGAACCGTGAACTTGATGAATCCATAGAGATCACTAACATTTTGGAGGAGGAGAATAATAAACTCCGATGAATTGGAGACTTTAAAATAGTCTTCTGTTAGTGGTGATGATGAAGGTGCCTCCTTTTTAGAGAATGAGAATGCTAGGTTGATGGAAGAAGTTGAAACATTGAACAAATCCAAACTTGCGCAATCTTTTAGACAGTAAAGAACGAGCTAACCAACTATTGAAGAATCTAGGACCAAGAAAACTTTAGCTCATCAGGCTGTTCAGTTGAAAGCAAATACTCAAGCCATTGCCTACCTGTCCATAAAACTGGAAGGTAAAGATAAAGCCATTGCCGACCAAGCCGCTCAGTTGAAGGTGAAGGATAATATTTTGAAGAAACTTCAACAGCAAGTTATAAGGTTAACCTTTCAATTTCATAAATAACCCAGAGAGGAATGGATGAAAGACTACAATGAAGCTTTAGGCCATATAGATGACCATCTTTCTCAGACCCATCATGAAGGCTACAAATGGGGTTGGACCAATTGCTTGACTCTACTGAAAGTTGACCAGAATATAAAACTATGGTATTGGAATAATCCTGGTCTTTTAGACTGTCAAAAGTATCCGTTCAAGTTGGATGTAAGTTGTATTCCTCTTAATTCAATTCCCCAATGTTTAATATCCAAGTATTTAGGGGATTACGAATTGCATAATGAACTTGAGATAATTCAAACTCCTTATCTGATCAATGGTCAAGGAGAAGCAATAGAAGAATGTTAAGGTATTTTAACTTTATTAACTATCCTTACACTTTGGATGATCCTCCTGCTGGAATGGAAAGAGTACAACCGGCTCAGCCAACTTCCAAATCTCAAGGAAAATGTCGTGCTGAATAATTCTTTTATATTTTCTTATTCATTTGAATGTAATACAGTTTATATGAATGAAAATCCATATGTTTGTTTTCTTAACTTATGATTATTTTAAGCAATCAGACAACTTGTGATGTAATGCCATTGATTTTACTAATGCACCTAGATATATTAATCTAAATTTAGAATTAGTTATCAGTTGTGACCAAGTGCATGAGGAATATATGTTTGTATTCCATTATTTAGGAATGTTTGCATCTCTTCCTGCATTTGACTTAGTAAAACTTGTTTGTAACTGTTGATGCAAAAAACTGGACCGAATCCCATTTTTATGATCACAGATAAATAGATAAAAGCAATCCAATCAAGCACATGAGAGACAAAGATTTTTAAAGTGGTTCTGCTATAAGGAAAAGCCTACGTCCACTATTATTTTATTCCCATGGGTTTACATTAGCACAATGTGGTGTAGAGAGAGAAAAAGGTGTAGATCTTGTGTATGGTGTCTCTCATCCTTGTCGGATCTCCTTGGTTCTCTAGGATCTCTCTCCGTTTTGGCTAAGGGAATACATGCATTTATAGTGATGGGAGATAAAGAGATTCATTATATGTAGACATTTATACATTATGTCTACATTCAACGAATCTAATTGTTGAATTGCTTGGTATGCTATGTGTTGTCATCTACAATATAAATGTACATTAAGGCTCATTAAATGCGTTGACATCTTCATTAATGCACATTAAATGCATAGTTATCCTTTTGATCTTCCTGGTTGATATGCCGATCAACTCTCCTCGGGTGCCGACTAACACTCCTCGGGTGCCGACTAATTCTCTTTGGGTGCCAACTAACACTCCTCGGGTGCCGACTAATTCTCCTCGGGTGCCGACTAACACTCCTCGGATATCGAATATTGCCACGTAGGCTGACATTTGTCCTTTTCTGATTGGTCCTCGTAGATGGAGAATTTTTGCGTTAATAGAAGCCCCCAATGCTCCATGCTTGATGGTTTACTTGAAAGGATGGAGTATTTATTCTACAGTGTTGCTCGGTGCTCGTGAAATTCTTGATCTACCTTTTTATTTGTTTAACATAAAGTGCATTATCTCCTGGACGACATATGATGCAGGTTGATCGATGGTTACTAATCTTTCTTTTGAGGAACTCCGTGTGCTATGTATCACCCCTGGGAATTTGGATGCAGCCATGCCATAGTATGCAGCTTGTAGCTTGTCATAATCTTTAAGTATGTTGATTGGTTTGCCAGCCGACCAACTGCTTCCTGTGTCGAGCAACTGAATGCTAACTTTACGTGCTTGTTTTTCTGATTTATGATCCTCCGAATACTTTGTCGAGTAACATAATAGCTTTTGAACCCAACTCTTCAATCTTGTTAGTACCAAGCTAGTGGTGGACTTCAAAACATTTTCACACAACTTCTTCTTTATTATTGGTCGAGACAGTAGTAGCAAAGATCTCAGTGCTGTAGATGCTAATTTTGACTTCTACCTATTCTCGGGAACGAGCAAGAGGTTCTCGGGGACGAGCAAGAGCTTCTCGGGTAACTGTCAAAGAACAGAGAACTCAATCTGCTTTGGAGAATCAAGCCTTCCAACTAATGGCAAAGAACCAGGCCTTGGCTGAGATGTCCGAGAAGATCATGAGTCTTGAAGAGCAACTTCCTGCTCAGGGACGAGCAAGAGCTTCTCGGGGACGAGCAAGAGCTGCTCGGACAGACCATTTGTGATGAACATCAGAATGATGAAAGATCTTAACTTCATAAACTCCCCTTATGCTTTGGATGATCCTCCTGCTGGCGAGGAACCTATTTCAAAAGAAGAGGGAAAGAAACCAATAGAGTAGGAATCTCAATGTAATAGTTAGTATACATTTTCATTCTCAATGTATTTTGTTTTTTATTTTAATGAAAGACTTTCATTTTTGTTCGCAATCTTAATTGCTATTGTCTTGTAAAATACTCTACATCTGTACATATGTATAAGTTAAAAAGATAACAATATTGTGTTGTTCATCGACCAACTTAGTAATAAATAAGTTACAAGTATTAGTAATATTGCTCGATCACTTAATAATAAAGAAATGAGTATAAAAATGTTTAAAATTTTTCCAACCAACCAAGGTTGTTAAATTGTGCTCGTTGACCAATTATAGTTAGTGAGAGTTTATCCCCGACCAACCATACTTGGTACAGTTTGGAATATTTTTTTCTTTGAGGAACTTTTATATTTTCTGTAATAATCTTACCTCCCGACCAACATAAGTTGGCATTTGAGAGCATATTTTGTTTTCAAACCAACCGAGATTGGCATTTTTAAGAATGTTGTTCTTGCCCTTTTACCAACCGGAGTTGGTCATGGGTTTGAACTATCATGTCCACTAACTCTTTTACCAACCGAAGTTGATCACATTAGTGTACGCCTCCTATCCAAAGGAGTATAGTTTGTTCTCGCTATTTTACCAACCGAAGTTGATCACGCTCGAACTATCATGTCCACTAGTTATTTTATCAACCGGAGTTGATCACGCTATTGTACGCCTCCGAACCAAAGGAGTATAGTTTGTTCTCGCTATTTTACCAACCGAAGTTGATCACACTCGAACTATCATGTCCACTAGTTATTTTACCAACCGGAGTTGATCACGCTAGTGTACGCCTCCTAACCAAAGGAGTATAGTTTGTTCTCGCCCTTTTACCAACCGGAGTTGGTCGTGGATTTGAACTATTGGTGTTTGCTTTTATTGCTGAGCATCGTAGTGTTGCACACTAGTATTCCCCGAAAAACTTTCAATAAAAGAAACAAGATGGCGAAACATCATTGTTTTATTCCAACTTACTGTGCTTTTGAATGACATTCTTTAACACGTAATCTCCTTCATTTAAGTTGCATTTCTTCACCCTCTTGTTATAGAACAGAGCTGTTCGTTGTTGGTAAGCAGCATTCCTAATCTTCTCTAACCTCCTCGAGCATATCCAAATCCAGTCTTCTCATTAAGTCGCTGACTGGGGAATTAAAATTCAGCACTCTGTGTGTTGGAAGACCCAACTCGGCAGGTATTACAGCCTCACTTCCAAACGCCAGCTTATATGGTGATTCTCCAGTTGCAGCTTGGGGAGTTGTTCGGTAAGCTCACAATACTGACTGTAGCTCATTAATCCAATTAGCCTTACTTAGCCTCTCCTTCGAACCATTTAGTAATGTTCTGTTCGTCACTTCAGTTTGTCCATTATTCTGAGGATGACCTGGTGCAGAATGAACCTTCAAATGTTTGACTGATGACAATAAGCGGCAAGCTTCTCGTTATCCAATTATGTTCCATAGTCTGTGATGATGGCAACGACGAGGTATTTGAATCTTCCTCGGGTCGTCGGCAGTGGTCCAACCAAATCAATTCCCACATGGCAAATGGCCAAGGGGAAGTGATGGGTGTCAACAATGTTTGTGGAGTTCTTCGGATGGAGGAAAATCGTTGGCACTTATCACATTTCTTGGCATAAGCTATACTATCATCTCCCATCGTCGTCCAGTAGTATCCCTGCGTCATCACCTTTTGCAAAAGTGTCCGACCTGCTACACGGGCTCCATAGGACCCTTCATAGATCTCTTTAATCAATTCTTTCACCTCGGAGGGATGTACACATCTTTGAAAACCTGCCATAATTCCATGTCTATATAAAATACCATTAATTAGTACATACCGAGCAGCTTTAAACTTCCATTTATTGGCAGCGAGCTTATCCTCCGGTAATTCTTCCTCCTCAATATATGCTCCGATGGGATCCATCCAAGATGGTCCTAAATCAAGGGTAATAATATTCATCGTCAGGTCTTCATCTATGCTCCGACTTTCTAATACTTCAATTGGTATCGTTCTTCGCAGCTCGGTACGAGTAGCTGATGCTAATCGGGCCAGTGCGTCTGCTTGTGCATTCTCCATTCTTGGTATTCTGATCAACTGAATGGCATCAAATTCTTCCAACAAATCCATTACCTTTGCATGATGCTTGACCATTATTTCTCCTTTCACTGCATAAGTTCCCATCGTTTGATTCACAATTAATTGAGAATCACTAAATACCATCACTTGTTGCGCCTCCATAATCTCTGCTAAATTAAGACCTGCTATCATGGCCTCATACTCAGCCTCATTATTGGAGGCTTTAAATTGGAATCGCAGAGCATATTCCATGTCAATCTCGTCTGGGGTGTTCAAAATAATCCCTGCTCCACAACCTGTTGTACAAGATGACCCATCTACATACAATCTCCATGTAGGTAACTCGTCTCCAAAATTCTTATCTAACAGCGTTCCTCGGTGAAATATTTGTTGTTTTGTTTCATCCTCCCCTGGTATTTTTCGCTCCTCGTCGACCATCTCTTCTCGCCCTTTTACCAACCGGAGTTGGTCTGGGTTTGAATTTGATGATCTTTCTACATCCACAAGCCCTTTTACCAACCGGAGTTGGTCTGGACTTATGTCTGTTGATCCTGTAACATCCACAAGTTGGTCAGCGAGCAACTTTTGTTCCTCGGGGGTATCAGGATATGTAAACTCTGCTATAAAGTCTGCTACAGCTTGCCCTTTTAAGGATGATCTGGGTTCATACACAATATCATATTCACCGAGCTCTATTGCCCAGTACATCAGTCTCCCTGACTTTTCTGGCTTATGAAGGGCTTGTCTTCATGGCATGTCGGTATACACGATGATGGTATGGGCCTGGAAATATGGCCTCATTCTTCTACTTGCCTCAATTAATGCCAATGCTAATTTTTCTAACTTTGGGTACCTGATCTCTGCATCTCGAAAAGCCTTACTTGTGTAATAAATTGGCTTCTGGACTCCATTCTCCATTCTGATCAATGCCGAGCTGAATGCATTCTCTGATACTGCCAGGTACAAGTACAAATTTTCTCCCGTTAATGGCCTGGACAACAGTGGAGGTGTTCCCAAATATTTCTTCAAGTCTTGAAAGGCTTTCTCACATTCATCATTCCACTTGAAAGTTTTTTGAAGTGTTTTGAAGAATGGAAGGCATCTATCAGTTGCTCGAGATAGAAATCTGTTGAGCGCGATAACTCGTCCTATAAGGCTTTGCACTTCTTTCTTCATCGTTGGAGACCGCAGCCCTAATAAAGCTTTGATCTTTTCAGTATTTGCTTCTATGCCTCATTGATTGACAATGTAACCGAGAAACATGCCTTCTCGTACTCCAAGTATGCGCTTCGTCGGGTTCAGCTTCATTTGATATTTATTCAGTTGATCAAAGGTCTGGCCTAAGTCAACTAGAAGATCGGCAGCTTTCTTGCTCTTTGTCAGCATATCGTCAACATAGACTTCCATATTGCAACTGATTTGCTCTGCAAAGACCTTGTTCATCAGCCGCTGATAGGTTGCTATGAAATTTTAATAGGCTGCCCGAGCACCTGTCGAGACTAGGGAAAATAATTATTATCATGAGAATAATTATTCAACCAAACAATATGTGATGTGTATCAGCATAAAATAATAAAAATTTCAAAATATGAAATAATATTTTTGTGCCAAATGTGTGTGAGATGGACAATTTTTTATCAGATATGCATCATAAATAAGATGTAGAGTTATTTAATCTCCAACAACTAATCAGGTATAAGTTGCTGTTTTAAAATTATTTATCACTTGGTTTTAAAAATATTTTTGGGGTGATCACAAGTTAAAGAAGACTTAAGCCCCCTGCTTGTCCCCAAGTTGAACTCATGTTTAAAGAAATATCTAGGGTGTTTCCCATTTTTTAATACCCCAAGATTCTACTGCTGCCGACAAACAACATGGATGTTGCCGACCAACATTTAAGGATACCTCAAATTATAGAATATATGATTGGATGACCAGAATATCTCGAATCTTTAGATCAGAAAAATAACATTCGATGTAAAATTTAAGCCTTAAGAATGTTAATTAAATGAATAATTATATACTCCACTAGATCGTGTGATTTCGACAAAGAAACCTTGTGATGTGATGAACGAGGGGTCAACATATCACATTTGTGCCTAGAGTCTTGATATGGTCATGATTGTTTTATTGATCCTCTTTTACAAGAGGTGAGTAATGATTTTTCAGGTGAGAGAAAATTATTTTTTATATTGATCCCTTCCTATTCCCTATTTGGAGAGATAAAAATATGCTGAATGATAGAAGTTATTACCAAATTTATATAAAAAAAATCAATCAATTTGACTTTATTGACATAGATGGAAGATGAACCAAATTAAGTATATAGTTCATAAAAGTGAATGCAAAGAGACTCAAACTTGAAGAGAGAGAAAATAGATCTGGGTCATGATTTCCATTAGAAGACTTTTTATTGTCTTTAACCTTTTCCCATTCTTTTATTAAAAATATGATGGGAATTTGAATAGACATCAAAGATCTTACAAATTTTATTTCAAAATCAATAATGAAAATGATCAAATCTTATCATCGTCGTATATATTGGTATATGTAATCATTTAAAATATTTATTCCATGATATAAAATTGAAACTTGAGAATCAAGCAAAGAGTTATGATTTATGAAATCCACTATTTTTCAGATATCTAAATAAGACTAAATCTAGCAGTTATGATTTAAAAATCATGATATGCAACATTTTGCAGATAAAAAATTGGACAATTAATTTATGTATATAAACATAAAAATCATGATTAAATCAAAAGATATATGTATAATATATAATTGATTATACATAGAGAAAATAAAAAACTTAGCTTTTGATGGAGAACAATGCTTGTAACACGTTCCCACAGACGGCGCCAATCTGTTGATGCAAAAAACTGGACCAAATCCCATTTTTATGATCACAGATAAATAGATAAAAGCAATCCAATCAAGCACATGAGAGACAAAGATTTTTAAAGTGGTTCGGCTATAAGGAAAAGCCTACATCCACTGTTATTTTATTCCCATGGGTTTACAATAGCACAATGTGGTGTAGAGAGAGAAAAAGGTGTAGATCTTGTGTATGGTGTCTCTCATCCTTGTCGGATCTCCTTGGTTCTCTTGGATCTCTCTCCTTTTTGGCTAAGGGAATACATGTATTTATAGTGATGGGAGATAAAGAGATTCATTGTATGTAGACATTTATACATTATGTCTACATTCAACGAATATAATTGTTGAATTGCTTGGTATGATATGTGTTGTCATCTACAATATAAATGTACATTAAGGCTCATTAAATGCGTTTCCATCTTCATTAATGCACATTAAATGCATAGTTATCCTTTTGATCTTCCTGGTTGATATGCCGATCAACTCTCCTCGGGTGCCGACTAACACTCCTCGGGTACCGACTAATTCTCCTCGGGTGCCGACTAACACTCCTCGGGTGCCGACTAATTCTCCTCGAGTTCCGACTAACACTCCTCGGATATCGAATATTGCCACGTAGGCTGACATTTGTCCTTTTCTGATTGGTCCTCGTAGATGGAGAATTTTTGCGTTAATAGTAACTTTTTTAGTTGTATATGAAGTTTCATAACCTTATTGTTCTTGACTTGTCATTGATGAAGTCATATAGGAAATAAATTATTCTTAAACTTAGTCAGCTAATACTTGTTGTTCGTGACTCTTTTATACAAAGCCATACGTGAAGTAATAGTTACTTCTTGTTTGTGACTTGTATGTACGAAGTCATACAGGAAGTGTGCATTTGAGCGAGAAACAATTGTGCCTCAAGCTGTTGGTGCATCTGGAATTTGATAAATTCAACATGATTAAGTATGTTCTGTTGGTCGAAAGCTAATCGGCAGATAACTATTGATCGGCAAGAGCTGAAGACTAAGAAACATTCTTACTGTGTGATGTATATCTCCATACTTCGAAAAAAATCAAAAAAATTGAAGGGACTAAAATCAATATTTTATTTAAACTTAAATCATAGTCATTTAAAACATAAAGCAATAGAGATACAACAGTAGAAATCCCTTGAAGCATTGATAGTTTTTTTGGAGGTGCTTGGCATTCAAGGGGTTTTTGAATTCTTCCCCTTCCAAAGTCTCAAGGCGATAGGTTCCTGGTCGGATGGCAGAGAAAATGCGATATGGGCCATGCCAATTATACTCAAGCTTGTTGTTCTTCTGGATAACGTTCTTCAGAACATAATCACCTTCTTTACAGTTGGTTAGATTAACTCTTTAATTATAAAAGTGTCCAGTTGTGTGTTGGTATGCAACGTTTCTTAGGGCAGCGTCTTCTCGAACTTCCTCCAAGATATCATGATCTAGTCGCCTCATCAAGTCACTGGTTTAAGAATTAAAATTCAGTACCTTGTGGGTTGGTAGGACTATCTCGTCTGGTACCATGGCTTCAATCCTAAAAGCAAGCATGTAAGGTGCCTCTTCAGTTGTTGTTCTCGACGTTGTTCTGTAAGCCCAAAGTAAAGAATATAACTCATTAATCCAATTACCCGTAGCAGCATCAAGCCTCTTCTTCAGTCTGTTGAGAAAAATCCCATTTGTTACTTTTGTTTGACCATTACTTTAGGATGGCCTGCTATAGAATGGAGTTTCTGGATTTTAAAGTGAACACAATATGCTTAAAACTCATCGTTATCAAATTGAGTGCCATGGTCCATAATGAAGGCATACGGTAATCCATATTTGTATATAATATTCTTCCAAATGAACTAATACACCTTCTCATAGGGCATGTCTACCAATGGTTTTGCCTCCACCCATTTGGTGAAGTAATTAATAAAAATGACCAAATATTTGAACCTGCCTCTAGTGGTCAACAGTGGGTCGACTAGATCAATTCCTCAAATAGCAAATGGCCATGGTGAAGCAGCATTGGGAATTTTACAAATTGTAGAGAACTTTTGGCATTTGTCACACTTTCTTGCAAAGGTTGTACAATTTGCCCTCATAGGTGGCCAGTAATATCCCTGACTGTTGATGCATTAGAGCAATGATCAATCGGTGGAATAAGATCCACAGGAACCTTCGTGCACTTCTTTGATCAAATCATCTACCTCCATTGGATTAACACAACACTGTAAGGATATCGGCAATCCTCTTTTGTATAAAACTCCTTTATCTAACACATATCTCGCTGCGTTATATCAGATCTTCTTGGTCTCTTTTGGATCAGGAGGCAGGATGCCATCCTCAATATAGGCTTTAATTAGGTCCATCCAGGAAGGTCCCAAATCAACGATAATGAAATTAACCATTAAGTCCTCTTCAATGCTCCAATTATCTAGGATATCTATTGGGATGGTGCGCCTGAGTTCAATTCTAGTTGTTGTTTCTATCCTAGCAAGTGCATCTGCTCAAGCGTTAGCTATTCTAGGGATCCTATCCATTTACACGACTGGAAACTTGAAAATGACTTACATGGTTTTGGCAAAGTATCTGGTCATTAACTCTCCCTTGACTCCATATAAATGAATCACTTGGTTGACCACTAAATGTGAATCGTTGTGCGCCATTACTTGCTCAGCACCTAGTGAAAAGGCCAAATTTAGTCCAACTATTAAAGCTTCGTATTCTACCTCATCTTTTGATGCTTTGAATTAAAACCTAAGTGCATATTCAACATCAATATCATCGGGAGTATTAAGTATTATACATGCTCCACTTCCAGTTGCGCATGAAGAACCATTGACATACAAATTCCACAATGGGATATAATTATTAAATCTTTCTTCAGACAGGACTCCAAAATGGAATATTTTCTTGCTCTCCTTTGCATATTTTTGGGCTAGCTCCTGAGTTCTGGATGACTTATGTTTATTGATAATGATTTCAGCTTGCTTTTGAGCTGAGCTCCCTTCCTTAGAAGTCTACTCGGGAGACAAGTTTTGTTCGTCGAGAACCTCTAGATAGGTCAATTCAGTGATAAAATCCGCCAATGCTTCGCCTTTTAATGAAGATCGTGGTTCGTAGACAATGTTATATTCTCTCAGTTTTATCGCCCTGTACATCAATCTTCCTAACTGCTCAGGCTTGTGGAGTACTTGTCGAAGAGGCAGATCAGTATACACAATTATGGTGTGTGCTAGGAAATAAGATTTTATACGCCTAGAAGTTTCAATAAGTGTTAAAGCCAACTTTTCCAATCACGGATACCAGATCTCGACTCCCCTTAACGTTTTGCTGGTGTAATATACTAGTCTTTGGATCCCATCGTCCAACCTAACCAAAGTCGAGTTAACCCTAGATTTAGAAACATCTAGGTATAAGTACAGTTTCTCTCCCATGACTGGTCGGGATAAAAAATGAGTTGATCCTAGGTACTTCTCCAATTCTTAAAAGTCTACTTTGCATTCTGCATTCCACTCGAACCACTTTCTTCACACCTTGAAAAATGGTAAACAACTATTTGTTGCTCGAGAAACGAATCGATTTAAAGTCGTCACTCTACCAGTGAACCTTTACACATCTTTCTTATAAATCGGTGACTGCATTTCTATCAAATCTTTGATTTTTATTGGATCAGATTTAATTTCCCTTTGATTAACTATGAAGCCGAGGAACATTCCTTCCTGGACCCTGAACACATACGTGGTTGAAAACCGCTTCATCTCATGCTTTTCCAGTTGGTCAAACGTCTGGCAAAGATCACTGATATGATTTACAGCTTTCTTACTTTTTATTAACATATCATCCATATAAACCTTCATGTTCTTGCCAATTTTCTCTTCAAATACCTTGTTCACCAACCTCTGATATATCGCTCCAGCATTTTTTAGCCTAAAGGGCATTACATTGTGGCAATAAGTTCCTCAGTTGGTGATAAAATTTATGACTTCCCTATCTTATGGTTTCATCTTAATTTGGTTATACCCATAATACGCATCCATGAAGCTTAAAAGTTCATATCCCAATGTATCATCCACCAATTAATCAATTCTAGGCATGAAAAAGTGGTCTTTCGAGCAGACTTTATTTAAATTAGTGAAATCCACGCACATCCTCCGTTTATTATTCTTATTCTTAACCATCACAACATTGGCCAATTAGGCTAGATAGTACACATCTTCATTAAACTTGGCTTTTTAAAGTTTCTCGACATCTTCGTGGATAGCTTAATTCTTCTCTGGACTGAAAACCCTTCATCTTTGCTTGATCATCTTAGCATCCTTATTAATATTGAGCTCATGACAAAGGAAATTAGGATCAATCCCAGGCATATCCTCGTGGCTCCAGTGGATCGTAATGGGGATAAAGTACCCTAAAGAGATCATTCTTTGAAAATTCGATCACCAATTTGTCTTTGTTAACCTTCCTGGGCCGATCATCTTCATTCAGATTAATTCTTTGGATATAAGAGCAAGCTTTTGCCTCATTTAAGTAAGCTTTTATCTCAGCAGTGTGATCGCCTCCTCCTTCGTCACCACGTGTAATTACATGACAACCAAATGAACCAAAACTAATCATAGCTACCTCACGTTCTGGCTTCTTGGGCTTCTTTGGCAGGTCGAGATCATCCTCATAATCATCTCCATGGTTTATTTTCCTCTCATCTCTACACTTGCCTGGAGAATTTAACATTCCTCTTGCTTCTCTGCCTTCTCACCGATCAACAGACTTATTCAGTTTTGCTCGGTGAATGAGGGATTGTATCTTATTTTTCATAGCGATGTAGTTATCTGTTATATGGCCATGATCCTTGTAGAATTCACAATATTTAGATTTGTCCCTCTTATTAGGGGGTTCTCTTAACCTTTCAAGCAATCGCAAATCCTTATTGTTTTTAATTTCCTCGAGGATATGGTGAATGCTAACACTCAATGGAGGCTTTTGCTCCTTCTGCTCTTTTTTCTCAGTCTTTGTGGCTGGAATCTTCTTTAAAGACATTACTTGCTCGGTGTTCATTATCTTTCATGCCTTAGCCATGAGCTCAGTCATGATTTTAGGAGGGTCTTTGGCCAGAGTGTAATATAGTTTCTTGGGAAGCAATCCACAAGCGATGGTTATTTTTTCCTTGTAATCTACCACTTCTAATTTCTCATTATTGAAACGAGTGATGTACTCCCGGGTTGTTTCCCTTACTTCAACCTCACGCTCAAAATATGGGCTACTCTCTTTACAAGCTTGGCCCCAAAATAAAAATTTCTAATAAACAGTTACGCAAGCTAGTTAAAGTTGGTAATTTATCCTCGGGGCAAGTTATTGTACCATATCTGAGCAGATCCTATAATGGTTCTTCAGAACACCCAACATCTCATCTAGTCAGGGACCGAATAAATGTTAGCGATAGTTTGATATTGTTCAATGTGCAAAACTGAATCAGTTTTCCCATCATATTTGGGAGTAACCACGGGACCTTTAAACTTAGATGGAGCATAAAAATCCATAATTTCTTGAATAAAAGGGAATCCCTTAACAAAACTTTGTTGCAAAGGATTTTTTACCTTCTCCATATCTCCTAGTCAATCTTCTAATCGTTGGATCGATCCTTTCCACGAAGGATTGCCTGCATCAAATCTATACAAAATAGCTCGGTTGTCCTGACCATATGTCTGCGCTGAACTCTCTTCCTGGAAGTTTTCTCGGCGCGTACAGTTTGTCGGGCGCTTGATCTTCATCTAACTGAGGCTTCATGTTGGTCAATCGAATGCTGAGTGTTCCTCGATAACTCTCTAGGAGGGTTTATGTTTTATCGGTGTCCTAATCGATTAAAAGGCAAAGATCGGCTCAATCTCTCCAAGACGCTTGGCCTTTCAGGAGAGAAAGAATGTCCATTATAAGACTCTAAGGCTCTTATTGAGGAACTGATTCCTGAATGGTAAGTTCTATCATGAGATTATCTAAAATAACTGCATCGGCTATGCCTCGGAGGTGGGGGTGGAATTTCTCTCCGTGGTGATAGAACGGCTCGTTGTCTAGATAGGGATAGAGATCTAGCTTGCAGCGACTGAGCTAATTGTATCATTGATTCTTGCATAGCATCTTGACCCCTAGCTATGCTAGAAAGGATCCTATTTAGGTCTGATATTGTAGGTGGAGAAAATAGAACAGGCGGGTTGCCTTCGTTTCTGGCACAGGGCTCTGGATCATTCATTTTTCCTTGAATAAGGATATATAAGATTAAGAACGGAGATTAGACACACGAATCCACAGACGGCGCCAATCCATTGATGTCAAAATATGGACTTGCTCCAATTTAAGAATCACAGATAAAATATATAATTGCATTGAAATAGTTAAGAGCCTGACATAAGGTTTTAAAGTGGTTCGGCTATGTAAAAAAGCCTACGTCCACTGTTATGGTATTAATTTCAGATATTACATCAAGCTTTATGCTCTCTTTCCCCTGATAAAAAGGATACAATGTATTCATAGTGATCCGAATGTTCAGGGTTGGAATATCAAGGGATGGAATGCCTTTATACATCTAAGCATTTACATTCATACAGAATGAATGTGATGATTGGTTGTATGAACCACGTGTGATATAACCCTTGGTAAGGTGACACTTCATTGGTCTTAATGGTCGACATTCTTTATGTTAGTAGGAATGCCTGCCGAGCAATTTTTTGCTGATTAGAATTTTGGCCATGTAAGAGGACACATATTCACTTCTAATTGGACCACGTAGGTGGACAATTTTTGGTATCAACAATTAGTAATTTTTAATTGGTGTTATCATCCATTCAACTAAATGAAGTTGCGAGTTTCTATCAATTATGCTTCCTTTTTATGTTTTTTTTTCGCGGTACGGCATTAATATACTTTAGCAACTTCAAAAAAAGTCAAACTTTTCCAACTTCAAATCCAAACTTTCCAACTTCAAATTTAAACTTTTCTAACTGCAAAAAAGTTTAGGAATTTTATTTAGACTTCATGTATGATTTCGTCTTTGACAAGTCAAGAATAAGAAGTCAGTAAAACTTCATGTACGACTTAAAGTTAAACACAAAAAGATTTACCCGACTGGATTAAACACGGGAATAAAAGTACATTCCTAACACACTTGGTCGCCACGGATAACGGATGCAAATAATTAGCTCAACAAAACTACTTTCAGTTTTACCTAAGTGAATTATTAGAATCTAAGGCATTACAAATTAGGTTCAACATTGGATCAAACACTTATCATTTAAGAAGGTTACCTAATCGGCAAGTCGATCAATTAAATTCAAGCTTAAATAAAGACAAAAATGTATTAAGAAACATACATATTAAAAAACAAAATCTATTTTATTTCCAACAAAATTTGTGTCAGAATATAGAAGTTAAAAAAAATGGAAATACAAGTCTATTCTACTGGACGTTTTCCTTTGGCTTTACTTATCCCAACAGGAGGCTCATCCAGAGTGTGAGTCAATGTTGTAGCTCTGATAACCTCTTGACCTATTGTGTCTGCTACTGATCGGCCAGTCCAATAGATGTGGAGGATGAACATATTCATTTTCTTTGGAGCCAATAATCCCCTATATATTTTCTCACTAAGCTCTGAGAAATGACATCGGTCGGAATCCAGCTAATATAAATCTTGAAAGGGGGATTAGGGTAATCCAGCATACTTGCATCATGCCAATGACACAATTCATTTTTATCTTCTATCTTCAATAGCCTCAAAAGATTCAACCAACCCTATTTATATCCTTTTCAGCGAGCTTGCTCTATATGGTCATCCAAATGAGTTAAGACTTCATCATACCCATCCATCGAGACAGCCTTGGGTTGCTTATGAAAGTGGAAAGTTAGTCGGTTCATCCTATATTGGAGTTTTTTTATGGCCTTATCCTTATCCTGCAATAATGTTTCTTAGTCGGCTAAGGTCTTCTTTGTCCTCTTTTCATCTACTGTTGGCCGAGCAACCACTACCTACCTAGAAGATTGGGCGGACTTAGTTCTTCTCTTCTTCAAGTTCTCCAATTCCTCCAGCAGTTCTGGAATTTTGTATCTCCAAGAACGAGACACCTTTATTCGGCCCAAAATCAACTACTTTCTTCAGGCTATTTGGCTCATTCCTCAAGGCGTTATTTTCTTTTTTTAGGAGTGCAGCGATCTCGTAAGAAGTTTCAGCTTATTTGTTTAGAACGATTTCCTTCTTTTTCAAGGCAAATGTGATGTCTTGCAACTTCTTATCAAAACCCTAACCTGCACTCAGGACTTCGTACTTAGCTTTATAGCTAGAGTGTAGTAATGCCTGAGAAATATTATAATCTTCTTGCAGTTGTTCAATCATCTCATAATAGGTGATGTGGTTCGCCATAGCCCTGTCTAAAAGACAGTGAAGATGAATATAATAATCTTTCACTTGGTCAGAGGCATCTGCGCCGAGCAACCCTAATAACTTCTCTTCAGTCAAAGTAACAAGACCGGCATCAAGATGACTTTTACAACATCTCAACATGTCAGATTCAGCAAAAACTATCATATTATTCCTGGCATCAAACTGGAAATTCATAGGTGTATGAACTTAACTCCGATAAGGGAGGATAAACAACAATAGTCAAATAAGCAAAAAATATGAAGGGGTCATTAAAAATATTGAACAAAACTTCTTTATTGCATTAATAAACCAAGGATTATATCGGGTACCATTATAAATAAATAAGGCAGAAAGAAGAAAAGAAAAATGCATAAGAAGAGGGAAAAAACTAGTTAAAAGGATTTAAACCTTCTCCTTGTTCTTGTCCTTGTCTTAACCAGCATCTGTCTCAGGAGGAGGTAGGTCAGCATCATTAACAGGCACCAGGGAAGATTCTCCCGAACCCACCTCATCGTCAAATTCTTCATCCAAGCTGGGAGAAGTTCCTGGGTCATTCCTTTGAGATAATTTTGAGTCTGCCTGCTTATCGACCACCTTCAAGGCATTCGACCAGCTATCCTCATATGATAGCTTTCTTGGCATACTCAATTTGGACAGCTACAGCAGCAAATGCCTTTTCCTATCCTTTATTGGTTGCCTCATCTTTATTTTTTTTACTATTGGCCTTTAGAACAGTAAGTTTAGTGTTCAAGCTGGAAGTTTTATCTTCATCGACCTTTAAATTGTGCTCGGCTTCCTTTACCCTCTTCCATACAGGTCACTTTATCATCGGTAGCCTTTATTTTGCTCTCTGCTATTGTTGACCTATGCTCAATCACTTTTAGCTTATCGTGGCAATCTTTTCTCTTTCTCTCCAAGGCCTCCCTATGTTCTTGCAAGGACTTCTACAAGACTTCAAAAGCTTCTTCTACACTAGGCGAGGAAGCTTCAGCTGGTCGTCCTTCTCTAGCATTTGGTTATAATCAACCAATAACTACAAAAGAATAAAATGTGCAACATCAGTACAGAAAGGGATCAAACATGCATTATTGAAGGCAGGCGAAAAAGCAAAGTACTTACCAAGGCCAAGTTTTAACTATACCTTTTAACCAATCGGGATTTGGACATCGGGGCTGCAGTCTACCTATCCACTAGAAGAGTTTTAGTATTTATCAAACCCCAAGCTAATCCAGGGTTAATTGCCACAGAGGCATCTTCAATACTTCCTTAGTCGGCAGATGTTTTCTGGACCAACTCTTGGTGGTTGGGCAAGCCTCTCTTCAACCTTTTAAATTGAGGCTCAGCAGTTTTTTTCGCTTCCACATTAAGGACTTGAGATCTCTTTTTAGTAACCTGAAGCCTTTGTTGGTAACAGTGTTCTTCTTGACAGGAAGGGGAGATCAAAACCCAGCCAATAAATTTTGGATTCTTCTCTTCAATATTTATGCAAAGGGTGAAGTAGGGATGGTTGTAAGGTCAAGAGATTCAAAGGAAGATGAGGTTCTATCCTGAATAATCTCTCTCTACTCCAATTGACTTGAAAACAGAGCAGGTAGATATTGGGTCCTCGTCCAAGTTAATGGGGGACTGAGTCAGAATTGGTGTTGGTCGTGAAATAGAAGAAGTTACAAAACATATATATTATAGCCGAACAAAATATGCTCGGGGATGATCCTCTCCTACTCTTTAGTGAATAGCCCACAAATATTTAAGGTCGTCAATATTAACCTCACTTTCCTTTGGGCACTTCTTTTTATGTTCCTTTGCATAAAAACAAAATGAGACAGTTAGTCGGCAAATCATCAAACAGTTGGTAACCAAGAAAAGAATGGAAAAACAAAATATTGTATAATCTACGCTATGCCCTTCCTGGGGGCATCTGGTTCTAGTATATTTCACCCCCTCGGGAAAGGGGGCATGTTGCCAATTTATCACTATTACACCATAATCACAATAATCTTTATTTGAGTTAGGAATATTAACCACTAGTGCTCTACTAGCCTGCCTAGTTTTCAAATAATAGGTGTTGCCACCCTTAGTTCCCTATTTATATCAAAACATCAGGTCAGGGATGCCAATGCGAGTCCCATGGATTTTGTTTAACCTGTTTACCTCATTTACAACCCTCCAAATGTTGGGGGTTACGCCTGCTAGAACTACATCAAAATAGTGGTAAAATTAAAGAAAAAGTGGGTTTGGTGGAAAGGTGATGCTGCACTCAGCAATGAACATATTTGGGATCTAGTTTCCCTTAGACAGTGACAACACATCATTAGAGCCGCTAGAAATCTCGAAACATACCCAACTTGGAATCTTTCTTCTTACCTATATTCCTTAAAAGAACTTTTGTCTAGAATGTACACCATGTCCAAAAGATAGAAAAATTAAAGATTGGAAAGGAAAGAGAATTTACAGAGTTTGAAAAACGATGATATATAGCAAATAAAGAATGCAGAGAAGGATAGCTTGAGAAAAAAAGAGTCTAAGTTCAGAAATTTTGAGGTAAAAAGAAATGGAGGGAAACACCCGTCCTTTTATAGGTTACCTCAAAATAAGAAATGAAAGGATTGGACTGAACAAATGATTGAATTATTGGTTGCTACTCGGTTCCCAGAGACACGAAAGGACTAGTATATCTTCTGGCAATTCGTTATTTTTTGAATTATTTACAAAAATATCACCGCTTGCTAAAATTGTAAAAAATTTATAAGTCCGGGAGGTCGGCAGCTGACCAACTCGTAGGCAGCACACCGAATAACATTTTGGAACAAATACTCCATACTTTAGATCAAAAATCAAGCATGGAGAATTGGGGGCTTTTTTTGTACGTAAAAATTATTCATCTATGTGGACCAATAAGAAATGGACACCTGTCCTCCTACGTTACAATTCTCGTAATGCTTACTTTCTTTATCGGCTCTAGAGACACCGACTAACTTCAAGAATACGAACCATCAAAAATATTAAAAGTCATTAGTGTGGAATCACCTACAGTCATTGTACATGTACCAGTGAATATCAACAGTCTTATTTATTGTATACAAATGTAAGTGCCTGAATATATAAAGGCATTCTATCTCTTGGGTTCCTAACCATTATAAATACATGGTTTCCCTTAGCCCAAAGGGACGATGGAAAGAAGCACAAACATATTCAACTCTAAGCTATTGTAACCATCAGAAATACTAAAAATAGTGGATAAAGGCATTTCTCAAAGCTGAGCCACTTTAAAAACTTATTTATTGTATGTTTGTCTCGTTTGATTATCTTTATTTTATCTGTGATTATAAATTTGGACCTACTCGATTTTTAGACATCAACAGTGGGCATCGAAAAATTTTATGGTCGAGTTCACGTGAGAGTCACTGGATGACATGGTAAAAGAAATACTAATTGAAATCTGAGAGGTCGTCCAGAATGGAGAGGAAAATGCAGATGAGGGTACATTAGCCGACAGCACATGGATGAATCAATAAATAATGAGTCAGAGTATGAAGCCCTATTGGCAGGTTTTGCATTGGCCAAAGCATTGAATGTCAGCCAAATACTTGCCCAGGGTGATTGCCAATTTTTTTTTAACCAAATTTTGGGGATTTATGAGGCAAACGATGAGAAAATTGCTATGTACTTGTCCAGTGGATTTTAAAGAGAGTTCAAGAACTTAAGATTAATAGGATCCCCAGAAGTGAAAATGGGAGAGCGAAAGCATTGGCGAGGCTCGCGTCAGCCACCAGAACAGAGATCTATCGATTAGTTCGAGTAAAGATCCTTTAGAAGCCGAGCAAAGAGGCCGACATTAAAGTATGTATGAATTTGAATCTGGCATCATCTTGGATGGATTCAGTTATAAAATATTTAAGAGATGGAAAGCTTTCAAAAGCTAAAGTCGAGGTCAGAAAGGTAAAATACGGAGTAGTTAAATTTACTATTATAAAAAATGTATTATATAAAAGGGATTGTCGTCTTCCCCTCTTGAGATGTGTGCACCCGTCTGAGGTAAATTATGTGCTCAGAAACATACATGAGGGTTCTTTTGCAAGCCAGATTGGTAGATGATCCTTGGCGAAAAGGATAGTCACCCAAGGTTATTATTGGTCGAACCTTTCCAAGGACTCGGCCAAGTATGTTCTCAAGTGTGATAAATGCCAAAAAAATTCTAACATACTTAATCAACCCCATCAATCTCTTTTTCCAATATAAGACACTTGGCCTTCCGCAATGTAGAGTCTTGGATCCAAGGCACTCCTTGAAAACCCTGAGAGGTGGGAAGTATTTGAACATTATTTTGTATAGTGAATATAGTTAAAACATCATTTTTATGGTGAAAGTTAAATCTCTCTCTCTCTCGATGGTACGAGAATGTTTTTAGAATCTCGGGTCCAAGGCATCGCTCCTTCAAAACCCTGAGAGATATGAAGTATTCAAACATCGTGATTATACGGTGGATATAGTTCAAACATCATTTTCACGATGAACATTAAATCTCCCTCTTGGAGGTACGAGAGTGGCCTGGGGTAAACCTCAACCCATTTTCGTTAAAAAAACCAGGATGATAGATGATTTATATATCAATGGCTTAGACGAACATCACTTTGTGATAAACAGACAAACGTCAAGAGATGATGATACAACACTTAGCAAAAATATAAAGAAAAGGCAGAAACATCTATATTAGGTAGCTAAAACATCTACAGTAATTGGAATATAAATTTCCAATAAAAGCAAAATTGAATGTTCAAGTAGCAAATTGGATGGTTAGAAAGTAAAGTTGGCATCCAGAGAATTATAAAATTAAGACCATTATAAAATAAGGGGCCTCAGACCACAGACGATTTCCCATCAATAAGAAATGGAGCCTAATTCCCCTATGTAACGGTCAGCTCAAGAATGATCGGGTTCAATTACATAACTTTCTCAACTGCACCGAGATCAGTTGGTATCTTGCCTCCATGATCTTAGTCTACAAAGAGTTGAATTTCATCTTGCAGTCCTGCCTCACGATTGCAAGGCACACCTTGTGTCGAGTGTGAATATCATGAAACCTATTATCATGGATCTTTTTTGTCCTTCAATTATTTTTCATGTCGTCAAGCTTAGTCTTAGCATCATTGGCTTGTCTGACCTTTAACTCAGTCTCTAACATCCATTGCTAAATGTTTTGAAGGGTTATGACAGACTGTAGGCGATGAACATGAGGAAATGATTAGTCAAGGTAAAATAATATTATACTTGGAAAAATAAAGTAAAATTTTGAACAACTCGTACCCGAGTTGGACTATGAAGGGAAAATTTGAAGCACTTGGAGGGATCACAGGAGTTAAAGTAGCGATTATCACAAGTAGGCACAATCGAGCTGACAGCATCCCGGGCTCTCACCTGACTATTGAGAAGAGACTCGACATTGACTCTATGCTGGGATAAATGAGCCTATACATTTGCATCATTTGTAATGAACACTGCAGACTCAGAGGGGTTCCTGGGATGACCATCTTTCATCCTCTTCTACTAGAGCTGAGTTGGAGTAGCCGAGGTTTCCACAAGTACCTCCTTTATTTTCGTCTGCCCCTCTGCAGCAGTGGGGTCGACAGCAGTGGAATTTTTCCTTATCAGAGTTGACTGGGTTATTTTGACCTGAAGACGGGCCAAGATGTTTCCAGTTAGTAGCATAGCCATTTCCCAAATAGAATCGGGGATACCGATGAGATGATCCACAAAAGAGAACAAGTAAATGCCAGTCTCAACTTCAGTTCAAAAATTAAATCTGGAAATAACGATAATAAAGTTCAACAAAAAAGGGAAAAAGAGTGTGGGAGTATTCTTACAAAGTGTTTCTAAAGGGTCCACCCCCGTACCAGAAAATCGGAGGAGTTTTAGCGTTATCAAATCCTCAAAGACAATCGGACCCTTCTTCCTGATCTTGATTATATCATCTCTTATATTAATGTTAAGGCCAATATTGTCCTTAGCAGAGAGAGTGACACGGCCCCACTTGCAGGGCACTCTCATCTTAGCTTGACAAGAAGACTCACTATCCCATCTCTCCTAATCACCAGAAATGAAAAAGTAACGAGACTTCCAATTATAGTTTAAAGTCTAGTTGATAAGAAGTAGTTTTCTATCAAAGCGTCTAGCTACAACGTAGTAGTAGCATGGGGCCAATCTCGTGGAAATGACCGTATAGCATGCTGGAAAGGTCTTGGCCAAATATCCTCCTTATAAACGACCCTCCAAAGGTAACAAGCCCTAAAGAGGGTCCTCCAAGAATTTAGTGTAATTTGGGTAGGAGCAATCCCAATTAGCAAAAGGATGGCTTTGATAAAAGGGGAAATAGGAAGGAGGAAGCCGGCCTTGAACATATGTCCATAGATAATGACTTCTCCCTCATTCCTGAGGTCATAAGCTCGATCATCTTCGATAGGGACCCTCAAGACGATAGAAGGCTTGACTCCAAAAATGTGCCTCCAAACCACTAGGTCAATCTCACGAATATAATTAAGGATAGACGAGTCTATACACATGTTAAGAACGTAAGTGTCCTCTTCTTCTTCCCCCTCAATGGTATGGTATTTTCTACGAGGGTCTTAACATTAGAACTCGGCCTAAGTCATGGTCGATATAGGTATAGGGATCATAGGGGGTGGAGGAATATTATCGTTAACTCCGTTATTGGAGTCGTTATCTGAGATGTCGTAAATATGGGGCTCAGGGTCCCTTAACTAACAAAATAAGGTGTTGGAGTGACGAGAAGAAGCGACAGGGTAACCCTTATTACTTGATTCATCACAATCTATATGACATGGTATCACTATTGATGGAAATCACATTTGGATTAGCTCTAACTATAGTCCCAGAGGGAGCAGAATAAGTCAGGAGTAAGGCTCGGCGCTCTACTACCAAGGGAGTAGGGGTTAAAGGGATCAAGGACCTAGGTCGGTGAAGTTCAACCTCGACCTCTCCTACCTCTCATCTCACTGGGTTAAGCAAATTTTGAATCTCTTAGGCAAGCTCATAGATTTTACAGTACATGAATAAAAAGTTTAGCCAAGAAAGAAAGGGTTTTTGAATAATCAAACTAGAGAAACTAAACATTTTTTTGAAATAATTTTTCGAACCAATAATTCATGAAGAACAGTATGCAAACCCAAGCGGAGTTGACACAAAAAAACAAATGGTTACACAAAAATCTAATGGAAATAATCTCACCCGGGACCTCTTAACAACTAAAAATCTATGCACTCGAACCCACAAAAGAGGTGAAAACCACCATAAATTGACAGCCGGAGTAGTCAAAAAGCACGTCTAAAAATGGAAAAACTATAAGAAACTAGAAAATAAGCCTAAAAGACCAAGAGGAAGGAGGAAGATAATACCTGAAAAAGAAGAGGATGACCAAAAAAGCAGAAAAGGCATTAGAAGCAGGGAACGAAAGTGGCCAAAAATCGCAGGAATTTTAGAGAGAGAGAAAGAAGTTGTCTCACAAAAAGTTTTTTTAAAAATGAAAGGTTAGGCGTGATAGTTATTGCCTAAAATATGTTGACACAAAACCCAGTTGTGATCAATAGGGAGCACTTTCGAAGGCCAAAAATACGACGTTTGGTTGTGCGCGTAGCCTTAGACTGCTCCATTAAGTAACATGTTTGCCTACTCAGATGTGACCATTCATCCCCTCTAAACATTTGGGTATCCTCAAACACTGATAATGAACCAACATGACAAGATGATACGAGACAATCAGAACATAAGAAAACCTCAGTCTCGCATTGACATCGAAGGCTAAGGTCTAAGGATAATTGATGTACGTAAGTGTGGTCTCGTCTAAACAACTCAGTGAAGGAGAGTCCCTGGAGATGTCCCCTTGAACAGGGCCACCATGCACCAGAGGCCTTCCACCAAACTCGTTTATTACAGTCCCTTCCACCAGTCTCATCCAGATAGGGCTTGACCTAAAAAACAGTTTGGATGACAAGTCAGGATAGTTGCCTCAGTAGGCAAGGAGCAGCCAGTCTCAGTCGTTGTCAGAGTTAGCCTCAAACGATATCAAAATGTCTTATTAGTGATACCAAGTCTCATCTCGATTCATCTATACAGAGCAACACTTTGGTAATTCGGCCAGTCGAGACCCATTAGCTAAAACTCCTCGTGCACACAATTCAGCCAGTCGAGACCCATTAGCTAAAACTCCTCGTGCACACATAAAACTCCTCGTACTTTAAAATCAGAGCTTCCTTTCTTTAGTGATTTTTTAAGACTTCATCCATGCTAGTAAGTTTTAGCTCTAAATCTTCTCTGGTTCTTCTCTTTTGCTATGTTTTTATAGCTGTAGCTACGGTTTTATTTAAAAAATGATGATGCTTGATAATAAATGACTTTCTGAAATTAGAAAATGCTATAACATTCCTGATTGGGTAGACATCGAGTTTGTTTCCATCCCTCAGAACGTTCCTACCATAAACGACAGCCACTGGATTGATACTTTGTTGGTTTCTCAAGGGGGTTTGACATTTCCCCCAAATCGCTTATTTTACATTTCTTCCAATACTTCGACATTGTTCCTACCCAATGTACTCCAAATGTTTAGAAAATTATAAATGGAGTACATAGGATTAGGGTTGTCAATGGACCGGGTCTGGACCCGGACCCGATCCGGACCCGACCTGAATTAACCGATCTG
Organism: Sambucus nigra; assembly: GCA_949130495.1. Taxonomy (NCBI): domain Eukaryota; kingdom Viridiplantae; phylum Streptophyta; class Magnoliopsida; order Dipsacales; family Adoxaceae; genus Sambucus; species Sambucus nigra. The sequence goes on from OX422208.1 coordinate 596,143,123, forward strand.
AGCAAATTTTATAGACCCGATTATCCGATTACCCGATTAGTTAATGAACCGGAACTGGATATACATGACCCTGATCCGATAAGGACCCGACCCGAATGTGTATATATATAATATAATAAATATATATTTATATATGACATTATATATATATATATATATATATGTATAAGTTATATATTAAAACAGTTGCACATACAGTTTTACATACATACATATATATATAAGTTATATATAAAAATTGTATGTGCAACTGTTTTAATATATAACTTATATATATATATATATATATATATATATATATATATATATATATAAACAGTTTTACATACATATATATAAAAGTTAAATATATATATAAAACTGTTTTTATACATACATATATTTAACTTATATATGTATGTATGTAAAACTGTTTTTATATATAACTTATATATATATATATATATATATATATATATATATATTCGGGTCAGGTCTCCGGGTCCTTAACGGATCCGGGTTTGGATCCATTTTCTGATACCCGTCGGGTAATCAGGTAAGACCCGATCTGCTAAAAATATACCCGGATCGGATCTGGATATACCCAAACCCGATCCAGAACCGATCCGTTTACACCCCTACATAGCATAAATGAGTTATATGGGACTAACTTATGGCTTGCAGAAATTTTTTTTTGTTATTTCTTTTCGCGTATAAAAGATGGACTCTTGTACTTGAAGGCTAGGAGTGTTGACCGAGTTTTAGTTGTAAACTTGCCTGATTCTCATAAGGATTACTGGAATGAAGTCTTCATTGCTAAAATTTGGCGGTATCCTCCCTAATTAGAGGGCGTAAGGTACAGGGGACTTAGGATCCCCACCTTTGGGGAGGAATATAACGGTTGATAACGTTTCCTCCCTCTTTCATTATTTTCTCATTGTTTCTTCTTCTTGGTTTTTCTAATATGTTTGTGCTTTTCTGTTCTGGTTATTTTTTCAGCTAAGGTAAAGAATCAAGAACCTGACTCCAGTGATTTTAGTTCTTCTAAAATTCAAAAAGCTAGGCGGATTAAGGATACTCATGTTAATGACGAGCATACCTAGTATGCTGCTTATCTCCTCGAGTACAAGAATACTACCTCTAAAGGAGGTTGGTGGACCTTTTGAACCCGTCTTATGAGAAGAAGAAAAGGAGGAAGAGAGTGAAGATGAGGAAGAAGGAGAGGGTGGAGGATAAGAAGAAGAGAGAATGGCACCACCACAGAGAGGTGTTTAATTGATTGATGATGGCGATATTTTATCTGATCGCATGAATTCTTTGAAGAGTGAGGATGGCGAATCCCCTAATATAAAAGGTTCCAAATCAGGAGTTGGGGAGAATTATGCAGAGAAGAAGAAGAGAGAAGAGTAAGAGAAGAAAAAAGATAGAGAAAAAAAAAGATAGAGAAAAAAAAAGGGAGAGAAAAAGAGAGGGAGAGAGAGAGAGGGGAAGAGGAGAAGAGGACACAAGCAGGGCTCCTGTTGTGTCCTTTTCAGCGGCTGACTCTCCCTTTCTTTCCCCTTCACTTTTGGAGGGGGATGTGCTCGCTTCTGATCACGAGCGATCTCTTAAGATGGGTGTCAACCAATTAGCCCAAAATTTAACTCAAGGGCTTGCATTGGTATGTCACTTTCCTTTTAAGTTCCCTAGTCCTTTTACTCGTCCCTTTGGTAAATTGACTTGTGTTTCCTTCCTTTTTGTAGTTTATTTCTTATTTTACCACGCTGCTTCATGGTAGGGCTGACCAGTTTGAGAAGAATGCCGAGCTGGAAAAGTCATTAAAATGATCCAAAGAGGCCCTCGCCGATGCTAAGGCTAGTTTTGATCAGGAAAAGCAGAAGGCCTTAGACGCTCTGGGTGGAGTTTAAAAAGGACCTCACTGAGCTTTGGGAGGCCTAGGCCCCAGTGATCGCTAATAAGCTGAAGGTGGCAGAGGCCAACAAGGAGCTTCTTGCCAAAGTCGACAAGTTAGAGGGAGAAGTCGTTGCCACTCGAGAAGGCGCATATAACGAAGGCTGGGAGGAAGCGTATGACAACGTTGAGCACCAAATTACCTATGTGATTCAAGAAAGGTTGTGATCAATATTTGGTCATAGCGAAAGTTCCAGTTGACTCCCCTATATTTTCCCAGAATGAGTCAGGTTCAAACCCAATGGAAGTTGGGGAACCTTTGATCGAACAGCCTTTGATTCAATATTGGATAAAAACTAGTTGCTCCTACTGTCGAAGACCCTTCTACTGGCCAAGTTGCAGGTGGCTCTGGCGCGATCGTGGTTGCTGGTGATCAGACTACCTCAGTTGTTGACAAGGGGAAAGAGACAGTTTCTTCTGAGAAGGTGCAGGCTTGTGTTGTTAGTCTAGGGATTCTGCTACTTTATTTTTTGTCTCTTGTATTATGTGGTTTTTGAACTTATACTTTGGAGTTTGCCCCACTATAATTTAAATGAAGAGAAGATTTTTATAACTTAACTTATGTTGATGCTGATGTTTTATCAAATCTGTTGCTTATTTTAATGTTTATAGCCTATTGATGTAGATGATTATATTCCTATGAACTCTCCGTTGGGACAAATGCTTGGGCCGATTGTTGAATCGAAGGTTCGCAACGCCTTTGTAAGGAACTATAAATCTTTGAGAGTAAGAAATCAATAGTAGAAGGACCAATCCGAGTTGGACTCAAAGCTGAAAGATAACTTTTAGGAGATGGAAGAGGTTGGGGCTTCAGTCCAAGAGGAGATAAATGACCTAAAGGCCAAACTCTTGGATGCCAGGGAGGTAAACCAAGTGAGTGAGATGATCTAAAAGGAGAATGATGACTTGAAGAGGGAGATAGTTCGTCTGAAGGGGAACACCTCATCAGGGTCCTCCTTGGCATTGCAAGGAACCTCATCATCGCCCAGAGAGGTTGCTCATTCTGAGTCCTAATAATTACAAAGGGAGGTTACTGAGATGAAAGGGGATGTTTCGCAGGCATATGTAATTAACACTGGGCTTCAAAGGGATGTAACAAGGTTAAGGCATTTTTTCAAAAGGGGTCCTAGATAGGTCTGGGCAAATGGCTATGACCAAGGCTAGACTGCTGCCCCCGCGAAGCTGTAGGAGGCAGAATACCTTATCTTTGCCCAGGGGTGGCTTAGTGCCCTTAGAGAGCTAAGGATGCCTAAGGACTCCCCCTTGTGGTAAAAATATCATATTGATTTCCCGACCTATCGATATAATCCCTTCTCCAGGAATGATTGGTGGATCCCAATTAATGTTATTCCTTCTCAACCTTTGGAACATCACTTAGAGGATGTTGGAGAAGAGCTTGTGTCTCACCCAAATGATGGTCTAAGAGAGCGTGTAGCGGATTACCTTGCTCCCCATTCTAGATCATCGTAAATTTCTTGCATATTTAAGTTTTAATTGTAAACATAACTTTTCATTTTAATGAAAAATTATTCCTTAGTTCCTTTCAATCGTTTATATTTTGAGCTCATACTGACTAAACATTTGGCTTATTATATAATAAGTCGATCAAGCATCTCTTTTCCTATGAATTTTTTAAATAAATGATATTGAGAGATACTTATGGTTATATGTTGTTCTTGTTTGACCAAAGGGATACTAATTGACCAACCTTAGGCTTTAGGTAGCACTATGTCTTTTGTGTGTTTGAACATTCTCCCGGCCTAATATGCCTAAGAGAAATCCTTCCATTCACGTTACCTTTTATGTCGTGTCGTCACACTCCCTTATTCCTAAGTGAAATGATGGCAAGAATGCACCTAGCTAGTGGGCAATCCGCCCGAGCAGGGTTTTTTTAATCAACAGAAGTTGGCGACCAACCGGAGTTAGCTTTGTTGCCTAAGAATCCCCTGTAGGGATTTTGTTGTTGCCAGGGAAACTCATGAGGCCTCTTGTGTTTGCAATAAGGGCCCGAGGGTGGTTTGAATTACTTATAGTTGACTTGCTAACCATGTTTGTTAGGCCTATGCGTAAAGGAGTTATCATTGGAAAAGGTACAAATTGACGAGATAAAATAAAGATAAATTAAGCAACCGATGCAAAATACGAGAATAAAGGGGCCAACCAGCCTTTATTTATTGAAAATTGTCTATCAAGTGACACAAAAATAAAAATTTTGCTAACCTAAAAATAAAAATGAGGATCTAAAAGTAGAACTTCTTGAAATGGGTTACGTTCCATGCTCTTGGTATCTTCCTACCCTCTAGTGTTTCCAAGTGATATGCTCCTTGAAGATCATCTCCGATTATTCTAAAGGGTCCTTCCCAGTTTGGACCTAGTTTGTCGTCTGATAATCTTACAACACTGTCGAGGACTTTTCGCAGGACATAGTCCCCTATAAAAAACCTCCTCGATTTGACTATATTATTGTACTTCTTGGCTAGTTATTATTAGTAAGAAGCCAACTTGTTCGATGTTAGCTCTTGTTGCTCATATGTTAGGTCAAGTTCAATGCGTAGTGCTCCATCGTTAAGGCCTTGGTCGACCAGAGTGGTTCTCATAGTGGGGAGACTTGCTTCCAAAGGGATGACAGACTCTATTCCATAAGCGAGTGCAAATGGTGTTTTCCCAATTGGTCTCCTGGGAGTTGTAAGATAAGCCCATAGAACGTAAGGGAGTTCATCCACCCAAGCTCCCTTAGCCCTTTTCCAAATGCCTTTTCATACCATCGATCATGGTTATATTGGAAGCTTCTGCTTTCCCGTTGCTTTGGGGATATGCCACAGAACTGAAGAGGTGCCTGATGTTGTGCTCATTGGAACAAACTTGAAATAAACCACTTTCAAATTCTGTACCATGGTCGGTGATAATGGTCCTTGGTATCCCAAAGCAAGTTATGATGTTCCTCCATATGAACCTTGTCATGTCAAAATCTCAAATGTTTGCCAATGGTTCTACCTCTACCCATTTGGTGAAGTAGTTTGTGGCAACCAATAGATACTTGCGATTTTCAAATGTAATAGGTAGTGGTTCCACGAGGTTTAATCCCCATTGAGTGAAAATCTATGGAATAGTGACTGATTTCAGGTCGCTGGTGGGCTGGTGAACCATAAGTGAGTACTTCTAGCACTTTTCACATTTGCAAACGTAGGCCCCAGCGTCTTATTGCATGTGAGGCCACTAATATCCTTCCATGATTGTGTCAAAGGATAATGACCTTCCGTCTGCGTTACTCCTATAGATTCCCTCAAGAAGTTAACTAAGTACTTGCTTAGTATCTTGTGGGTGAACACACTAGAGGTAAGGGCTTGTAAATAATTTCTTATAAAGCTTTTCCTCTGGGTTGAGGTAGAAATGAGCAGCCTTGACCCTGATTTGATGGCCCGACCTCCTATCGTCTGGCAGTGTGTCATTTCGTAGATAATTGATGATGGGATCCATCTAACTTGGGTAATTATTTGTGAAGAGGACTTTCTCGACAATAACTGTATGGTCAATATCAGGTTGCGCGAGGAACTCTATTTGAATTGTTCTCCTTAGGTTAAAGTCAATTATAGAGCTCAGTGCTGCTAAAGCATTAGCATGACTATTGTGTCCTCGTGGGAACTGTTGAATTTCCACTTTTTCAAAGTCTCCCATTAGTCCTCTTACGACGTTGAAGTATGCTGCCATTCGATTATCTTTGGCGTTGAATTCTCCACTTACCTGCTTGGAGGCCAGTTTCGAATCAACAAATATATGGAGGCATTTTCCCCTAGTAGTTTGGCCTTTCACAAATCGGCGATCAGTGCTTCATACTCAGCTTCGTTATTGGAGGCTTCAAATTCCAATCTAATTTCTTACTCAATTATGGTGCCTTCGGGGGTGATGAGAATAATCCCCACTCATGCCCTCTTGGAATTTGAGTCTCCATCAACATACAGTATACAATCTTTGGACGACGCTTTACATGTCATCAATTTCTCTTTGTTCAGCTGATCAGCAAGATGATCTCCTGTGAACTAAGCAAGAAAAACTGTTAGGATTTGTCTCTTGATTACCGTTTTGGGCTAGAAGTGGATGTCGAACCTCTCGGGCTCGACCGACCACTTTGAAAGACGTTCAGAGAGGTCAGTCCTTCGTAAAACGGCCTTGAGTGGGTGCGAGGTGATTACTGTTATGGAGTGGGCTTCAAAGTAATGCTTTAATTTCCTTGAAGTGACCACCAGGGCATAATCAAGCTTTTCCAGAGGTAAATATAATTGTTCATCATCTGGAAGCATCTTGCCAGTGTAGTAAATCGGGTGCTGTTCTCCCTCCTTTTCACATAATAAGGTAGAGCTCGCGGCATGGTTTGATACTGTCAGGTAAAGATACAGTTTTTCTCCATTATTTAGAATTACCAGCAATGGAGGCTTACTAAGGTAAGACTTGATCTCTCCTAGAGCTCGCGAACAGTCGTCATCCCATACGAGGCCTTTACTTTTTTTCAAGAACTAGAAGAATGGTTGGAAGCATTTTGAAGACTTGGAGATGAAGCAATTGAGCGTTGCGGGCATCCCAGTAAACTTTTGAACATCTCACAATGTCTGAGGAGGCTGGACCCTGGTGATAGCATCGATTTGATCTGGGTTGGCCTCAATTTCCCTTTTTCTTACTAGGTAACCTAAGAATTTTTCTGACTGGACACCGAACGAACACTTACTTGCATTAAGCTTCATTCGATACTTTTTGAGGATTTTAAAGGTTGCTACTAAATGTGAGAGGTGATCGACCTTGTCCTTACTTTTAACAAGCATGTCATCGATGTACACTTCCACCGTTTCTCCTATTTGTTTGCTAAATAACTTGGTTACCTATCTTTGGTAAGTTACCCTGCATTCTTGAGGCCAAACGGCATGACCTTGTAGCAGTACAACCCAACTGAGGTTATAAAATAGGTCTTATCCTGGTTCAGGAAGTATAGGGGGATCTGATGGTATCTTGAGTAAGTGTCTAGGAAGCTCATCCTCTCATGTGTCGCTGTGGCGATCTTTAGGAGAGGGAAACTATCCTTGGGACATACTCGATTGAGGTCGATAAAATCAATGCACACACTCCAGCTGCCATTGCTTTTGGGTAACACTATTGGGTTGGATAATCATACGGGGAACTGAACTTCCCTGATGGATCTTGTATCCTGTAGCTTCCCTACATCTTTCTCCAATGCCTGAGCTATCTCGGGGGATGTTCAAAGAGACTTTTGAGTGATGGTCTTAAAAGTGGGATCCACGGTCAAGCGATGGTAGGCCATGCTAGGGTCAATCCCTGGTAACTCGTAAGGATACCAGGCAAAAACAGCTATGTTGCTTTTGAGAAGTGCAACCAACTCCCTTTTCTCTTAATCGGCGAGAGAAGATCTGATCAAAAATTTCTTTTCTATCAAGTTATCATCGGCTACAACTTCCTCTAAGATTTCCACAACCCTGTCGGTGGGGTGGTCCCTGGTGTCCTCCACCCCTGGTAGACCATACCGTAGTTACTATATGGATAGAACAACCCCTCTTGGGATTTCTCCTGAGCATTCTCGAGATCCTTCTTCTTTTCTTTCTTTAGGCGGATGGCTGCAATAAATCACTTTTTTGTCGTAGCCTGGTCAATGTAATCTCAACCACTCCACGATCTATAATGCACTTCAGCTTTTGATGATAAGTGGATGGAACAACCTTCATGACATGGGGATAACCCCTGCCTAAAATATCATGGTATGGGGACTCAATGTCCACCACTAGAAATTCGATTAACTTCGAGATGTTTCCTGCCCTGACAGATAAGATTATCTTTCCTAAAGGCATGGTGATATCGGCGACGTTCAACTTTAGTTTATGGAACAGTTATAGGTACATCACTTCGGAGGAACTCCCCTGGTCCATAAGTAAATTGTCAACATCCCAGTTATCGATTCTAAGTGTGATGACCAATGCATCATGATGTGGGGTCCTCACCCCGACCAAGTCTACTTTGGTGAACACGATGTGCTTGGTGTAATAAATGTCTTCTAGTACCCGATGCTTTCCATCTTGAGTTTTTCCAGGAAAAATCTAAAAAGCCTCCATCATGGTAGTCACCTTCTTGAGTTCCATTCTAACGGCATTGCCCTGAATCTGCTTGAGGTCTGACGCCCCATGAATTACTGTGAACTCGTGTTCTATATCATCATCGAGGACATTGTCAGGATTTTGGCCGCCGTTAGCTGTGACCTTCTCTATTTTCTTTTCAAAATTCTCGTTGAGGTGTCTTACCTGAACTATATCTTCCAAATGTGACTTAAGAGCTTTTCACTTCTCGGTTTGGCAACCTCCCTCCTTGTGGAACACGTATCTCAGTGAGTTATTCCTCTTAGTTGGATCACCGCCCATCTTCTTGGGTTATTTGATAAAAGGCTCATCCTTGATTTTGCTGAGAATTTTGTAAATGGGTTCCTTGAAGACTGTATTAAAACCTTGGAACGCCTTGAAGAGGTCATTCTTATTTCCACTCTTGGAGCCATTCTTGCCCCCATTCTTTCTTCCCTTCTTCTGGGTATCATTCTTCTCCTTCCCCTTATTTGCTTTTGCTTGACCATTTTCTCCGCCACCTATATGAACTACGTCTTCCACCTTGGCATACTTCTCGATACAAGACATAAGATCATTAATGCTGATGGCTTCTTTCTTGGAGAAGGATTGGTGCAATAGAGAGTTGGTCGGCAAGTCGATTTTAAAGGAAATTGCCACAACCTACTCCGAGCAATCCTCGATCTCATTAAAAGCCTCCCAATATCTTTTGGAATAATCTTGAAGGTTTTCCTACGGCTTCTTCTTCACAGTGAGCAGTGCATCCATCCGTTTATGATGGGAGCTGCTCGTTATAAATCACGTTGTGAAAGACTCAGCCAGTGCCACAAAAATTCTTGAATGACTTGTGGAGAAGCCTCTCAAACCACTTATATGCTACATCATGTAGGCTAGAAGGGAATCTTTTACACATAAGTGCATCATTGCATCTCTATAAGGGCATTGCTTGTCGATATTGCCTAACATGGTCAATAGGGATTGTTTTAATGTCATAGACCTTGAACCTAGGGACAGTGAATTTCTTTAGGGGCTCTTCATATTCGATCTCCCTTTAAAAGGGGTACTTCATATGAGAGTTGAGAGCTCTTCTGTCTAGCTCTCTGGTTGATCTATCTCCTCGGTGTGACGGATGTCGGTTCATCTCCCTACGGACCAGAATCTTTAAATCTTCATTCGATCGATCATTGCTCCTGTGGCGTCTCTCCTGCTCGCCACACTCTGATCGTGCTCGCTCTGACCTCTCATATTAAATTCTCTCATGGTTGATCCTAGTGCTACTTCCTCAGCTGGAAGAGTCACCCCCTGAGGGCTAAGAGCCCTGTCTCGGCACCGCCTTGTGTTTCTGTGGATATCTCTCTCCATTCTTTCAAGTTGCCTCTTTAGTCAAGCATTCTCTTCTTCTTACCGATGTTTTGCCTCTTCTTCTTCTCGAAGCCTGGCTGCATAGGCATCGACCAGCCTAAAAATTTATGTGGACCTAGGTGGCCCATGGCTTTCTTCAGAAGGCTGCCATTCTTAGCGAAACCTAGGTTTGTATGTTGCCGAATTTCAGACCAGACCCTAGGAGGAGTTGGGTATTCTTGAACATCGTCGGCTTGGGGAATGTTATTATTGTGGTGAGACATTGCAGGATTTCTGGTAATGAATACTTTTGTAGGAATATAAGTCGTTTCCCACAGACGGAGCCAATTGTGAGTGCAAAAAAATTCACAATAAAAGATTCTAAAAAAACAATCACAAATGGCAGAAAATAAATAGAATCGCACACACAACAACGATGTACGTGGTTCGATAACTTGTCTACGTCCGCAGAGAGGTTACTTTTTCTTATTAAGTGTCTCTCAAAGTCTCAAGTTTCCATCCCTTTGCCCCGAGTAGGGGTTTACAATTTATAGATATGTTGTTACAGAGTTTGAGTTCTTTAAGGAACCCAAAGTAATGTGCGGATTGTCCATAAGGTACTTGATTATCTCTTCTGAGATTCTTGGTACCTGATTTGACCATATCCACGAGTGTTCTCATACTACTAAAAGTCTCGTGTGGAAATAGAGTTATGATTTGGGTCGATCCAAGTGTTTAATCCATTGAGACTTGTTCGGCTACTCTCATGGGCTTATAAAAAAATGAGCTCCCACAATAACCTTTCAAAGTTTAAAAAAAATTAATTATTCAGCACCTTTGGTGACCTTTAAAGATTAAGATTTTTGCAATTATTCACCATATATGGTGACTCTTCGATGTTTAAATTTTTTTATGATTATTCAACATCTTTAATGACCCTCTAAGGTAAACAAATAAAACATTAACACACACACACACACACACACACACACACACACACACACACACATATATATATATATATATATTGTGGGTTTGTCACTATTTTTGGTGACATTCGAAGGTTTAAAAATGATGAAATTATTCACCATCCTTAGTGACCTTCAAAGTTAAAAGGAATGAAGTTATTCACCTTCTTTGGTGATTATAGAAGTAAAAACCGGAAAATAAACTACATCATTTTTTTACTATGCGCTTCAATATTGATAGCTACTTTAATTAGGAAGAAGTTTTTAATATTTCACCAATTTGATAAAATTTATTCAAGGCTGAAATTATCAAGTCTCCACCACATAATTTTTTCTCAAAACTCAGGTGGTGCAACGGGTATGTTTAAACCATATTTTACCGAGTTCATCTCTTGATGATTTTTGACACATGACTAGATGATGGAGAAAGTTAGTTGTAGTTATATAGTGATTATTGCATAAATTTGGGTGGAAATGGTGGGTATTTTAACGAGGTTATTATTTAAATTTGAATTAAAGGTTATTTGGAGGAAAATATGGGTGGTCATTGCATTTAATTAATTTGAATTCAAATTGGAAGTTACTTGGAGCCAAAAAAGGATTACTTATTACTGACAACTATAAATTCAACCCTTAAAGAAGAGAAAGAGGATCTCCAAAAAAATCAAGAAAACCTCTGTCTTTATATTGTATCTTTTAATTTTTAGCATTTTTTACCTTTTATCCTTTAATTTTCAGCAATGTGATCTTACTTTCCTTTAATTCAATGCAAGTATATTCCAATACATTTTTTAAAATTTACGTCACTCATTTTATCATGACAAAAAATCCAATTAAGTTTGGAGCACCCATGAATTTACAAATATTTTGCGTGTATGAGTTCAATTCCAAGCCAACAAAGAGGTCGTATGATCTTCAATTTATGTGTCCATAGATTCTAATGAATAAGTCTAACTATGAAACATTATTTTTAGCTCGATTTTGTGCAAGACTCAAATGCTTTGACACGAAATTAAATCAACCAAACTACATCTACAAAAGTTTACATTTTTAATTTCCCCCTTTGGCTATTCTGTGGAAAACCCTAAAATCCAAAAAAATCTTAATTACGACAACCAAACTCACCCCACATTAGCCACATAATGAGAGTATTGTGTTGTAATTCACATAAAACCATAATACAATCAATAAACCAAAATTCGAGTCTGAAACATGGGATTGAGACGTCACATCATGACAAAACATGAAATACATTAATCACAATCAAAAGATCATGCAGGTATGACATTCATAAAGAGAAACTATCACTAGTTTTGGAATCCGTTAATAATTAATCGATATGAATAATAAAGATGGTAATAAGCATGAAATCATATACAATAAAAAATCCATTAAATCAAAGAAATCTCAACAAAATAATGCTCCCCCTTCATCAAACATTTCTCTCAAAAGCCGTTTCTCCCCTAGTAATGTTTCCCTCCCCCCATCAAAGGAGTCAAGAGGATATATCCCCTATCTTAGACGTTTCACCCCATTTTTTACACAAAAAAGTCAAAGAGAAGAAGAAAATATATAGATAATGGTTATAGCATGGTATTGCAATAAAGTCATAATGTATAAGTACTAGCAAAGTAAAAGCTAGATAAGCATGTGATAAAACTAATGTTATGAGGAAGACAAGTCATGAAAATCATCACGAATATGAGCAAAGTATCTCAACAAGATCTACAACATCAACTAAATATGTGGACATGATAAAATGATGTGTAGCAAGTGAATCTCTATAAAAAAAACTATGTATATATATATACAGATAATCTCTGGTGTGGACTCACTGTGCGAACTTTTCATGCGAACTTTGTCCTTATCCCAAAAGTGGTCCCCTCGTGGTCCAAAAGACTTTTGTTATTTACTTTAGATGGTCCCCCTCTTGTCTTATATTAAAACCTTAGTTTAAGACTAGATATTTAAAAGATTTATAGTTTAGACCCAAATTGGTATCAAGACCTTAAAGATTTTAGAAACTCACCAAATTCCGACCAAAACCCTAATTCTGGTATCAGAGCCATAAGACGCTCCTTTTAGACTTATAGACTTTAATGCCCTTGGGATTTATTTCCCGCATTTACCAAGATATTTTTGGAACCAACCCAGACTACCATCCCATACCCATAACTGATTTAGATCTAGTAGGTTGCTTAACCTCACATATAGACGGTTGTTCACACATTGAACACATCCCAGCCAAACACGCAGACAGTAGACAAGTCACTGCTAGTGCTATTAATAGCATATTAGACCAAAATAAGTGTATACTCCTTATATTAAAACAATTAATAAAAGACACTCAAACCCTAGAAACAGAGATCAAAAATATCTCTAAAAGATTACTAGAAATAGATAATCAAATCCCAATAGACCTTGTCCATGTTTTACAAGAAATAAATATTAAGACTAATCATATAGAAGTCCTTAACAAAGACATCCTAGAAATTAAAACGTTAACAAAAAATCAAGACAGTGAGTGAATTAAACTTACTAAAGAACAAGCTAAGCTTGTTCCTAGACTAGATAGTTATCTTCCTAATGGAGATAGTTAGATCAGACTGGAATGAGATACCAAGAGACCTCTTCATTCAGGCTTTATCAGAATTTTATCAAAGAATTTTAAAAAAGATAAATGATGACAGATTTATTATAAAATAAATGAAAATGAGATTGCCAATGCGGCTAAAGCAACTAGGCTTATATTAGAAAGATTAAATTTAATTTCTGCATCCGTAGCAGCTACCCAAGACTATAATAGTAGCTTTGTTAAAGACTTACATTTAGATTTAAAGGCAAAGACAGAAGGATTAACTTCCTTCTATACAGACTTTGTTAAATTCCAACAGAATTTAGCAAATTACCTTAATAATATGGAAAGCCATAATCTATCCAAAATGGATAGTATTATTAATGAACTTAGACTAGACATGGCCCAAGTAGAAGAAAAATACAAAGAAATTATAAATGGAATTAAGACTGTATATAATAAGCCCTACTAAGCAGAAATAGACTCTCCTTTTATTCTAACTCATTTAGATAAAATAGAAAAGACTGTAGAATCTATAGAAGTTAGAACTATGAAACAACAAGAAAAAGATAATGAAATAAAAGACTATATTACAAATATTGCAAAATTCCTAGTCAATTCTCTAGCTAGACATAGTGAAGAAATTTCTGAGAAGACTAGAAAAGAGAATAAGAATTTTAAAGAAGAAATCCTTAATCAGATAAAAAGACGTAAGGATTATTCAGACTTCTTAGAAAGAATTGAAAAAATACTTTACCAAAAATAGGTAACCACCTGTAAATTTAGAGATCCCCTCCTATAGAAACTAGAGAAAGGAATACCATAGGTGGACGAGTCATAAATGACGGATTAGATAAGACTAGTAAGATAGTTAGCTCTATCCCAAATATTGTACAGAGTAATCATTATGCTCCAAAGACTTAAAGATTCATCCTCCAATGTTAGGACATGGTGAAAAGAAAGAAATTTCACTAATCCTCTCTAATGGAAAGAATGGGGTGAAGTTCACTAGAAGATTATTGAAGATTCCATTCATAATGGGCAACTTCCAGCCGTTAGATACATAGACTTGTTTAAGGAAGGTGCCACTCCTAAGACTCCTAATTATAACATGACTTACCATTGTAGGAATCATGTGTTAGACAAATCCTATACTGAGCTCCAAGTATTTGACTCAGAATGGCTTAGATCTAGAGGAACTGATAGGAAGTTCCAATTCCTAATCTTTGGACTCTTTCAAGCAAGAATCCAAGGATTACATAGACCCCAGAATAATATCAATATATTATGTTGTTTAGTAGACAAAATATGGAAAGATTATAAGAAAAGCCTTATTGGTATAGCCCAATTAGAAATGTCAGACAATATAGGATACTTTAATATCATTTCGGCATTTACAGTAACCGTAGACACAGCCAAACATTTTAAGTTAATCTTATATGCTAGTGGATATGAAGACTATATTATCCCAGACGCTAATATAAATATAGAATTCCAAAGCTATGTGAAGTTCTCCCAATTTCCTTATAAAGGAATGCAATCGGAAATTCCTAGCGGTAGACTTAATGAAGAAATCTTAGTTAGAACCAATGTTTCAGACTATAATCATACTTACATTATTAGGAATACTGGACCTATGAAAGAAAAAGCTAAGACCCTCTGGCAATTGCCGAAATTTTAAGAAACTAAGACTATACAAAATAAACCTTTGTTTACTAATCAAGACGACGTCACTGTAAATGTTACCATCCAGTTTGGTCCTCCTAAGATTGTCAATAAAAATATTTAGACCGAAGAAATTAGATTTAGGAATATGGGAGAAGCCATAATTAATGATCCTTCATAAGGAGAATGTAGTAGTAAGACTAGTGCTAGTTTACTGAGACAAGTCACAGTAATTAGACCTATAAGATCACTTGAACAAAAAGACTTAATTAAAGAAAAAGCTAGGATCCAAAACTTTGGACATGAACCCTCAGAATTGGATATGAAGACATTTAAAGATAACCTTAAGAAAAGTCATTCTATTAGATTTTAAGAAAAAGAAAGATTTAGTATGATAGCCCAAGACCGCATATTAAAATTAAAAGAATCTAAGAATACAAAGGAACTTCTTAGAAATTTAAGACTAATAGAAGAAGGAGAACAAATATTAATGCCAGCTACACAAGTAGAACCGAGTAAACAAGAGATAGGAAGTAATAGTAGGCTAGAAGATTCTCCTAGACTTTTTAGTAAACCAATAGGAATAAATATTCCTATATACTCAAGCACCGTAGTAAAGACTAAACCTGATTATATAAAAGACTTTCCAACTAGTGACAAGAGTTTCACTCCTGTTAAGACTATGGCAAGCCAAGCCATAAATCCAGTAGGTATATACCTTAACTTAGACAATGTCCAAAATAGGAAGAAGGTCTTAGACGAATAGCGTAATCAGATGAACATGTGTTTTGCATATAATGAACAGTGGGATGCAAGTTCATGTAAGCAATACGCTGAGCAATCCATTAGAGGTATTGCAAAAGATTACTTAAATAGTTTAAGAAAAGATACAGATGAAGACTCCTTAGCAAAGGTTAAGAAGATGAAAGAAAACTTAGAAGAAAGATCAATGGAAGAATATATTCAATTGTTCACATCAAAATTCATTGGAGCTGGACATCTAGCTCAAATCAATGAACAAGACCTAGCAAAAACTAAGTTATCCCTCCTTAGCATTTGCAAATTAGATAAGATAAATGAATATAGCAATAATTGTGAGCAGCTATATTACCAAATTAAAGAATTTGGAGAGACCTTAAAAGATGAATACTTTAGAAAGATACCAGCCGTAGGAAAAATCCTAATTAATGAATATAGGAATTGGCCAGGAGTAGCTAGAGTTAAGAATAACTCCCTTGGTGAAAGAATCAATTTCGCCAAAGACTATATCATATTGAAAAGACATGATATAACTCAAGGAAAGTTGATAGAAGAGACTTTCAAGTATATCCCTCCAATCAAAGACGAAAGAGACATCGCTCCAATCCAATGGGGATGTGGAAGTGAATCTAAGAAATTTAAAAAGAAAGTAAAATGGAAACATAGGAAGTTTAAGACTAGACCTTTAGGATTTTCAAAGAAATATAAATTTAGACAATCTACTACCTTTAGAGAAAAGAATCCTAAGACTAAGAAGAATAGATTTAATTAAAGAAGATATTTTAAGAAAAATACTAGTAAGTATAATAAGGTTCCTAATTATAAAAAGGAGAAGGACGTAGCTCAATCTAAGACTGCCACCAAAGAATGTTGGACTTGCGGCAAAGAAGGACATTTTGCTAAAGACTACCCTAATAAGAAGGATAAAGAAAGTATTATGATTATTAATATAATATTAGACTATGCAGATCAAAAAGAGTTAGATATCCTATATGCTATAGAAAAATCAGACATAGAAGATGATGATAATACTAGTATCTATAGTGCATATACAGATAGTGATTCGGAAGACTATAGTGATACTGATGAGTATGAAGACTCTCAGAATACTCTAGACTTATATATGATGCAAGTTAATCAATACGATTTAGATGATGAATATATAGACTTTGAAGAAGATTGGTATAAGTGTATATTAAGCCCATTTTTAAAAAAAAGATGGACAGTTAGTAATCCTGAGTTACTAATCTATATACCTAGATGTTACTTTGATGAAAGACATTATTGAACATTTCAGATGAAATGTAGCAAGAAAGACTTTAGATGTGTAGAATGCTTTGAGATTATACAAACAGAATTATTTATGGTTTGTATTATTTACTAGTTACACTACCAAGAAGACTGTTGGAGAACTAGATTTAGAGAAATTTATACTAGCCAGTATGACACTCAAGTAGACTTAGATATTAAAACATATTATCAAGATATTGATAGAAATATAGCCAAAAGATTGCAAGAAAATGAAGACTTCAAAGGAAAGGGAATCTCCTATGATTTAGAAGAATACCATTATGATAGTAGTTCAAAAGACCAAATACCCTTAGATATTATAGATAAACCTCAGAAAGGAATATCTATTTTAGAAAAGTATAATTTAGGAATTTCTACTAAACCACATGCTTGTTTTGTAGAATTATTTGTTCAACATAAAGAATATCCTAAAAGACTTTCATCTTTTATAGATACAGGATGCTCTCAGAGTATTTGCAAGGCTAATGCCTTCCCTGAAGACTATTTTTTAGAAAGTACTCAAGAAATCAATGGTAAAGTGGCTAATGGAGATCCATTTACCTTATATTTCCAGACTATTCCTATTTATTTCAAATTAGGAAATCAGACCAACAAAATCGTTAATCATCGATTTTGGATAATGGATCCTCATCCTAGTTACACAGGAAACATTATTTTAGGACAAGACTTTATTGGTAAATATCATCCCTATACTCAGTATAACGATAAGATATTAAATAGTGATCAAGAGGAATTTAATATTAAATCCCCTCTAATAGATCACAAGACTGCCTTTGACCTTATGCATGTCAAACCCAATTATAGACTCATAAAACATCAGAGTTCTTCAGCTGAGCATAGTGAACCTAGACCTACAAACCAATAAGAAGCCATAGAAATTACTAAAACTTACAAAAAGAGTGTAAGTGTCCATACCAAATGTGTTATAAGTAAATAGCGCTTATACAACAAGACATTTTAGATCAAGCCCAGCATACCTTACTACAGGTTCAAGCTATATCCAAACGAAAGAAAATGGATATAGAAGTAGAAAAAGAAAAGATTAGGCAACTAGCAGAGCCTACTCTAGGATAAAATCCCATCGCTAAGTGGGATAAAGACCAAAGTTATTGTGAAATAATCCCTATTAACCCAGACGCCACTATTAATGGTGGAACCTATAAGAAGACAGAGAAGAATTCAAGATAAACATAGATGAAATGCTTAAATTAGGAATTATTAGAGAAAGTAAAAGTAGACATAATAGCCTAGCCTTCTATGTTCAAAATAAATCTGAACGTAAAAGAGGAAAAAGATGTATGGTTATAGATTATAGACACTTAAATAAGAATTGTGAATTTGATTCTTATAAGATAGCAGACAAAAATAATTTAATCAATTTGATTAAAGATAGAATTATATTCAGTAAGTTTGATTGCAAATCAGGCTTCTGGCAAATTAAGATGCATCCAGACAGTATTACTTGGACAGCCTTTAGTATGCCCCAAGGAAAATATGAATGGCTAGTAATGCCATTTGGATACTTGAATGCTCCTCAAGTTTTCCAAAGAACAATGGATAATATATTTAGACCTTATTCAGAATTTTGTCTTATTTATATAAATGATATTCTTGTAGCCAGTAAGACTGAGATAGAGCATGTAGATCATCTTAAAAAGATTATCTTAGAATTAGATAGACATGGTATTGTTATTTACGAAAGAAAAATGCAATTATTTCAGACTAAAATAGACTTTGTGGGAATGCATATTAATAAAGGAAAATTATCCTTGGTTGAACACGTAACCAAAAAGATTCTTGAGTTTTCAGACCAACTTAAAGATAGAAAATAATTACAATCATTTTTAGGATTGCTTAATTGTGCTACAGACTTTATTAAAGACCTTGCTTCAAAAAGACAAAGCTTAACAGCTAAATTAAAAGGGACAGACAAAACCAGTCCCTTTTATTGGACTAAAGATGATTTTGAAGTAATAAGACAAATTAAAGATGTAGTCAAGAATATTCCTTTACTTGAACTGCCTAATGCAGAAGACCAGTTTATAGTACAAACAGATGCCTCAGATAAATAATGGGGAGCAGTATACTTTGCCATTGATCATCAGACAAAAAAGAAAAAACTTTGTAGACATAGTTCTGGAACCTTTACAGACCCAGAAACAAGATACACTGCCAACGAAAAAGAAGTTTTAGCCATAGTAAGGGCAATAGAAAAATATGTAATATTTCTCAGACCTAAACATTTTACTGTTTATACTGACTCTTCTTATGCAGTAAAATTTAGAGATTTAGACTTGTCCAAATTAAGAACTAATAGACTAATTAGATGGCAACAATTGCTTAATGGTTATGACTTCTCTGTTATACATATTAAGGGAAGTAAAAATACCATTCCAAACGTTATATCAAGAGAGTCAATATTTACTAACACTAATATGATTTCATATTTTATGTTGCAAACAGAAGACATATAAGACATGAGTTCCTCTGGAACGAATAGACTGAACAGGGAAGACGTTGCAGACTATTTTAGACGCGTAAGACCAAATGTTGGTGTAACGCAAAGACAGACTCATATTCAAGACTCTCAAGAAAGACCAATCCTAGAGAACTTTGATGATATCTTGGTTCCTCCAGAAAAATCTAGACAAGAGATTATTGCTCAAAATAGACTCATTGGGAAGATGTACTTTCCCCAATATAGATCCGATCAAAGATACCCAGACCTGATCAAATTTAGACGAAAATTTTTAGAAGACGAAAATACTCTTATAAACGCCATATGGTGGAATGTGGATAATAGACTATGGATCGAGTTCAAACAAAATTTGGTATCCATTGCTAGATTCATGAGGACTCAAAGACTTGCAGTTACCCAGCTCAGTGGTACTGTTGTGCCTAGACCTCAGACCCAGACTTATGCTCAGACTCTTGGAGAAACCTCCAAAACTAGACCTGCTGATTTTTGTTATCAAAAAAAGACTTTTAAGACTAAGATTGTTATACCATTTGATCATAATAATCTCCTATTAGAAGAAGACTTTAAAAAATAAACTAATAACATTATTGATCATTTTAATATGTTATTATTGAAAATAAATGGAGATGCCTTAATGATCAAAGGTTTCTTCAAAGACGTTCTAAAAATATATCTTTTTGGAAAATCATACATGGCTCATACAACTCTTGCAGACCACGAGTTCATAGAACTTGTTCATATAAAAGATATTGAAGACAATGTTGCTCTTGGAAAAATAGTCCATGAGTATGTTAAGAAAGTAGAAGACTTCCTTCCTCTATTTGCTAGAATAAATGAGATTGCTCCAAGTTCCTGTAAAGGAATGAGAGTTGAAGGATTTAGACTTATTAGATTTTCCAATTATATATTTGAAGACGTTGAGATTTTATCAGAAGACGAGACTAAAGATTTAATGGTTGATAAGTCCAAACTCCAGATTGCTCACGCTATGGAGACAATTGAAATCATGGAGTTATTGATAGGAGAAGACAGGTGGTACACTGCCTACCACAAAGAAGACCTGATAATCCAAGCTGATGAGCCATTCAACGAAAGGCTCAAGAAAGAATTCAAGTAAATGGTAGAGATAGCTTTGCCATCTAGCCTTAGAACTGTGGGCCTCATTGACGAATTTTTCAATAATGCCCTCGTAGACCAAGACAAGGCAGAAGAAGACATAAAGACGACAAAGAAGGGGCCGTCAGTAGTGGATGATTTATTAAAGATGGAAGACTCATTTGCCTAGACTATGCTTTCCATAAAGCAAAAAGATCCCTGCCCCACATGGGCCACCAGACTAATAAAAAGACGAAGACATTTGTTGTTTGATTCTTTTGTATTATCACAAGACGGCAGACTTATGGTCCATGGCCAGCAGACGGTCCCATTCATACGTAGACCTGTCAAAAGAAGACGGATTACCTTATGAAGAGATAAGGCTATAGATTTTAATTATTTGTTTTTCCTTTAACCGGTTAGCTTTTAGCCTCCGGTAGTGGGTCATATGTATGTTCCCTTGTGCTATAAAAGGGATGTTAAGGTTGTGTTGTTGGATATCATAAGTGAAAGAGTGATCAGTTGTTAAAGTTCTAGAGAGAGTATGCTTGTAGTGAGTAATATGTACATGAGTGAGTAAACCTCCCATAGTTAGGGGAGAGGGGAGAGTTGTAACTACTTATGCTATGCAATAAAAGTATTTTCTTTTCTAGAAATCTCTTATGTTGAGTTTTTATTATTTTTTAAATTGTCTCCAACTTTCTGTTCATAGAGCACTATTGTGTGGAACCTCTGGTGTAGCACACAAGGTGTTATACTGGTGAACCGCCGTCAGGTGCCGATTAGCCGTCAGCCTTTAGCTAGGTGGGCGTTAGGCGTGAAGGCGTACAGGCAAGAAATGGGTTCAACGCCAAAATAGTGGATTGAGGTGCGACACATAAAAAGAGAGTTACAAGAGGCCGAGACCGGAGAAGAATAGTAACAAGGCTGAAGAGGGGAATGGAAGAAGATAAAGATATTGCAAACCAAAAGGAATGTATAACTCGAACCAAACCCTTAACTATTTTTTACATATTATTTCTTTAAAAAGAATCTTATATGAGCTTACAAATCACTAAAGACTTTTTAGAATTTGTTAATCAAACAAGTTTAGACTTAACTAGAGAACTTCAAAACTGGACTCTTGCAGACACTAAAGATAAAGAACTTATAGAATCTGCTTTAATATACGCAGGTGGTACTATTAAATATATAGACCACATTATTGAGTGGTTAGGAAGAGAAGTACCTAGAATAGAAATAATTAGAACAAGGATCCGTGATCTCTTTAAACAAAAATTAAAAATTAAAGATTTTACAGAAGAACTATCAAGACCTGAAAAATATCAAGAATACACTAGGATACTTGAAGACAGTATAGACGTATTAAAATTTATTAGACGTAAAAGGTTAGCTGAAATAAAGGCTACTTTAATTAGAACCGGAGGAATCTGCCCTCTCCTTAAAAACGTAGAGACAGCTGCCCCTAGAACATACCGTAGATTTTTGTCATCTTATGGTGATAATAATTTAGATGAATTTATAAATAACGATATAATTGATATTATTAATCAAATATATAAAGAAACTAGACAGATAAACCCACTATACCGTATAAGGTATTTAAGACTAGAATATTTTTCATCAAAACCTCTTTCAATTACCAGACTCCCTGAAGAAACTATTTATATAGATAATTCTCGCTATTCATAACTCCAGTACGATAGTGACGGAAGAAGCTTGAGAAGTAGCAATAGCCCTGAAACTTCTGCACTTAGACTTCCAGATTAATTAAGCGTTAAAACAAGCTTAAAAGACCTTAGAAATCATTAGGGTAAAAATTCATATTCCCCAAAACTTAGAAGAAGTTAAAAGACATTGCAGTCCCAAAAGGTGGTCTTAAAAAGACAAAACGGTCCCTAGATAATTCTTGGACGGTAGCGATCCGTAAACTAGGTCCGTATACGAGTCGGTCTCTCTCTCTCTCTCTCTCTCTCTCTCTCTCTCTATATATATATATATATATATATATATATATATATATATATATATATATATATATAGAGAGAGAGAGAGAGAGGGCTTCTCTTAAACGGACGTCCGTTTTTGGGACTAAAAACGGACCAAAATGGTCCGATTTGTTAAAAATAGTAAAATGCATTTTTTTGAGTTGATTTTTTTTTAGATATATAGACATAAAAAAAATCAGCTCAAAATGAATTTGTTTGCTATTTTAAAAAAATCTTTCAAAATCTGTCAGATTTTGCTGGCGCAAACCCAAACATATATTGACATATATAGACAGCTTTTGAAAGATTTTTTTAAAATAGCAAACAAATTCATTTTAAGCTGAATTTTTTTTGGGGGGGTACCCATGTATGTCTATATATACCAGAAAAAAAATCAACTAAAAAAAATGTCTTTTACTATTTTTTAAAAATCAGTCCGTTTTTAGCCAAAAACGTCTATATATATATAATCATGTGAGCATGTGAAACAAGATAATATCATCAAATCTAACTAGAAGAGGTCAAAAATATAGAGCCACGAGATATAATAAGAACAAGCTCTAAGATAAAACATCAATGGAGCACAAAATATTCATACATCCATCAAGACTAGTAATGTCAAAAACATAAGAACTCCAAAACTGAATAAGAGTAGTACAAGTGAGACACACAATATCCAAATGTACTAACTCAAATATAGTACAAAAAATCCATCAACATAAAACAGAGATAAACATAAAATCTCTAATTATCACCTGTGAAGTCAAAGAAATCATCCTCATTTTCATCATCAACAGCAGCGGCAGCCTCGGCCTCCTCATCGTCATTACGAACATCCAAGAGAGCAAGAGATAAATGTGGATTAGATTTGGATGAGCCTAGAAAAGATACTCTAGATGAATGTGCATCTCATATAATGGCAAACTTACTATCCAGTAAGCCGATGAGCTCGTGGAGAAGGAGTAGCAAGAGTTGTAGCAAAGGCAAGAGAAGGTGCAGGACCAAGTGTTATATTCTTGCCATCAGGATCAATAACAGGTGCTAGAATTCATTTAGATGTCTAACCAATATAACGAGTTATGTTGACACTAGTGATTGGTCCTAGAATGGTAACCTGACTTATCAGAACAATGACGTGGGATACTTAGCGTCCGTTTGGTTTGCAATTATAATTCTGTTTTCTGTGTTTAAATACAATTTTGATAAAAATTTGTGTTTGATAACCTATTTTTAAACGCATAATTATAATATTTCTGTGTTATAATCAAGTTTTTCAGAAAACAGGTTTAGAGTGTTTTATAACTTCTGTTTTTTTATTTTTCAACTCAAAATTATTCATTCTTAATATTTTAATGCAGTTATACCTTAATATATAATATACATACATAATACAATAATATGTGTGTAATTTTTATAAATAAAAAATTATATATGTACATGTACACAAAATTATGTATGGAATAATATAAAAATAAATAATATTATCAATAGATACATAATATTTATATATAGTTTTATACATGTATTATTAATGTATGGAATAATATAAAATATACATATAATACATATTTATTAAAAAATATTATCAATTCATGTATGTATATAGTTTTATAGTGAATTATACATGCAATATATATATATATATATATATATATATATATATATATATATATATATATAGCTAAACTCCCCAACATACATCATTAAATATACCTAAAAATACATGATATTAAATGTACATGTATATTATTTATGATGTATGTATGTATGTATGTATGTATGTATCTATGTATGTATGTATGTATGTATGTATGTATGTATACATCCATGTATCATATATGTATGAAAGTTTTATGTATGTTTATATATATATACACACACACACCCATGTTTCATGTATATATGAAAGTTTTATGTATGCTTATACACACACACACACACACACACACACACACACACACACACACACATATATATATATATATATATATATATATACATGATTGCCAATTTTATCAAATTTTCAAAAAACTGCATTTAAAAACAAGTTTACCAAATGCACACCAATAATTATAAACACAAAAAACTAATTTTAAAAACTGTATTTAAAAACATCGTTTAAATCGAGTTTTCTGAGTAGCGAACCAAACGGGCCCTTAATGAGTAGAGGTAATAAGTGGCCATACGTGCAAAGGGTAATGCATCTTGAGCGTATCAAAAGAACCACATCGCATGACCTTAAGAATGAGTGACAAGAAGTCTATGGTCTAAGGCATAGCTAGTGCATGGATGAAGTGACCTACCCATGAGGTTATAAATGACCATAAAATAATATATATATATATATATAAAATACTTCTGCCTAAAAAACTTGCTTGAAAAGATTACCTGCCCACGCCATGTCTCTCCCAGTTGGAATACTCGCTAATTAATAATGAGTAAGATTACTCTCGGTGTACAGAGTATAATCGAGACAATCTACTCTCGACAAACTCATGTGGGAAGCTAAAACAACCTTCATCGGCATTACCTCCGCATCACGTACAGATGATGTTAAGATCAAAGGATCCTGATAAGACACAATCATGTTTGTATAAAGCTCATGTACAAGGGTGGAATTAACCGATGAATGTGGGATAAGGAGGCGGGATGAAGAAAGCATACGAACCCTCTAGTGATAGAAGAATCAGTCCTCGATCCTAGTAAGATGTGTCAGATTAACGTCTCTCTCGGCTCTAACGGCTTAAGTATGAAGCCCTATCTTAAGGGTCAAACCATCCCTAGTGAACCTAATGGAAGATGAATTTGTGGTCATCTATGGAACAAGTATAAAGTCTCTCAAGGCTGAGTGCGCTACCTCGACGTGATCGATGTACTCAGAAGGGAAATAGGGGTCTCTCTCGAATGTAAAATCTCATCGGGACCACTCAGAGGTCATGAGATAAATCTCTTGCGTGAAAGTGTATTTTCACATCCCATGGTGAAAGATAAAGATAGGAAATTTCACAAAGGAGTGGATATAATCCTAAGCGAGTATACACAGTGAAATGAGAAATCAATCTTATAAACCCAAATCAATCCTTTAAACAGCAAATCAACACTAAGAAATAATGGAATAACCTATAATAACTCTAAAGAGATAAAATAAAGTAACAAATATAAAAAACCGACACTTACTTGATTCAAAATTTAAGAATACCCAAAATTGTAAAAACTAGGGTTTATGTGCTCCCAATATAAGCTAAACTCACCAAAATTGAAAACAAATCTCACATACCAGCATAAATACCTCTTCTTCTTTCAAAATCGCCATTCGGTTTGCTTTGGTGTGAACATATTTGAAACATTTTGAAATGAGCACTAAAATTCCACTTAGAGATCATTTTTTGCCTACCTGAGAAGTTCGTGCGTATGACTAAAAATCATGTTGTGCATACGGATACAAAATCAAGTCGTGCGTATGGTTTTGTCCAGAAGATAAAGTCAGAGAAATCATCTAGAAAAGACTTAGCTAATAGAACCCAAAATCCCAAGCACTAAAAAATATGATATGAATGTATGCATATGCATGTCAAAATATTTATTCTCATTGATAACAACATCAATCTTCTCTTTAACTTTCAACTTCTCCAATTAAATATTTCAACCTTTTCTAATTCTCCATCTTATTCTAATTGGAAGGATTTCATTTACTAAGAGTTTGATGTTTAATTTATTTAATTTCAAAATTTCTTGATAAAGTTCATCAAAGGCCTCATATATGTCATTAACCTCATCATCACACTTATTTAATGACCTATAAAATGATGTGTTTGAACCTTCACTTCTACACGATGAGGAATCACAAACAGATCTATGACAAGAGTCTTTGACCCTATTTCTTTTCCCCACTCTCGAATGATATATTCTCATCACACGCATTTTCTCTTTATTCTAACCTTACCATAAAGGCTCTTTTACTTCCACTTTCCTCACTTGAACTTTCATCGGGCTCGCTCTCCGAATAACTCAACCTCGCTTTGTAGACAATTTTTCTTCTCAAAGTCTTTATTCTTCTATCACTTCTTCAAGTGAGTTCGGCAAATATTTATGTAATGTACTACTCCACCACAATCATAACAATGGTCTTCCCCTCTTTATCTTGGCACAATCCTATAATGACTTCCATTAGAGTTATTTCTAATGAATTTGTATGGTTTAGGTTAAAACTTGTTTTCATTTTTTTAAAAATTCTTGTTGTTTTTATAAAATTTATTGAAATTTTTAACAAACAAAGCCACATCCACCTTAACATTCTCCTTTGGTCTCTCACCACTCTTGGTAGACACAACTTTCTCACCAGATTCGGCTATAAATGTGATATTCTTCTTTCGCTTAAACGCACCCAAATGCTCTTCTTGATCACAAATTTGAAGTGACCCTACCAACTCTTCTAAACTACATGTGCCCATGTATTTTATCTCATTAAGAATAGCCACTATAGTTTTGAATCTAATAGCAAGCATTCTCAATAACTTTTTGACAACCTTGTTCTCGAGAATCTTCTCACCAAAGTTAAATGAGGCATTGACATCATCAATCAATCTTGTATAGTAATCTTTAAAGCTCTCATCTTCCTTCATTTTCATCGTTTCGAACTTAGTCGCAATATTTTGTAACTTAACTCTCTTATCGCTTGAAGTTCCCTCATGTGTCACTCATAAAAAATTCCCAAGCTTCCTCCACCATTTCACAATTAAGTATATGTTTATACTCTTGTGTAATCACTAACGCAAATAAAGCATTCAATGCAATTAATTGTGTTACAATCCACAAACTCGGCATCCGGCCACAAAACCCTTGGTTTCTTCGCTCTAACTCCATTTTCTTCAATCATGGGATAACTCCACGCATCATCAGCACTCATCCACTCTCTTGTGCTTCATTTTCTAATGTGCGCGCATTTTCACTTTCCAATGGCCATAATTTAAGCCATCGACATAAGGTGAACGATTCGTAAAGCTACTATCGTGATATTGATCCATTCTCAAAGCAAAATCTTAACGCAATCACAATCTAGATCTAGGAGTAAC
Source organism: Sambucus nigra (assembly GCA_949130495.1). NCBI lineage: Eukaryota > Viridiplantae > Streptophyta > Magnoliopsida > Dipsacales > Adoxaceae > Sambucus > Sambucus nigra. The sequence goes on from OX422208.1 coordinate 596,170,415, forward strand.
GAACACAACGAGAAACTAGAGCTGGCAATTTTTTACCCGATTACCCGTTTACAGTAATAATTCGAAATGACCCAAACATAACCCGATTAGCTTGTATAGATTTAGGAGTACCCAAAACATATACTAAAATAAAAATCAACGCGATCCGAAACTGACACGACTAACCCGAATTGCCACCCTTACTTGAAACGCACAAATATGCAAGATCTACTTTAACAGGTGAGTGCTTAGAAGAGCAATCGCTCCTATACCAATTAAGGGTGATGTGTTTTATATTATGTGTTCAACTTAAATAAACCTAAAGGGAGTCAATATGTTTTAATGAGTTTTTTACTAATTTTTAAATTCGTTTGGCCAATTATTACATTCAATCTAGTTAACATGCATTTATATGAGAAATGTAATATTTTTAAGTCAATTACGCAAATTAGAATCAAATTTAGGTTAATTATGTGAATTACTAAATGCAAATCCTAAGTCAATACAGCAATGAATCATGTTGGTAAGTGTGAGTGTGTGTGTGTGTGTGTACAAGAAAATGTGTAAAAAAGTAATAATTAAAAACACAAGAGGTATGAGCTAAGATCTATGAGGAAAAACCTCACCTAGTGTGAAAAAAAATACTATTGTGACTTAATTTTTGACATAATTTTTTGGAACAAATTGACGTGGCGGTTTGTTATTGATTAGTTTTTGGGGTCCACGCCAGTGGGACCCAAAATCCAACTAATAACAAACTGACACGTCAGTTTGTTCCAAAAAATTATGTCAAAAATTAAGTCACACTAGAAGCATTCAGTGTAAAAAAACCTCGGTGCATCCTAGTCTCTCATTAGATTTGGAAAAAAAATACAATGCACGAAGATACGTCTTTCTTGTTCCCTAACAAGAAGTTACATATGGACGCTGAAACTCTCCCCAATTCCAATGAGTGATCCGTTCAAAGCTCCATAGAATCGGTAATGAAAGTCGCATTATCCATCCTCGCATCACACTGTGCTTAAACTCGTCAATAACTTAAATACCTCATTTTAGATCTTAGAGTCTAGATTTTCAAATGAAGTATTAATTCAAGTTTTCTCTCATAGATCAAGTGAAGATGGCAATTGAAATGAGTCTTTCTGATCACTTGCCTCAAAATATTCTCTATGTGTGACAAGTACTCGAGAAAAACTCATATTCATACAATTTTTTGAAAAATTAGACCGTGTCATGTGCAGGATCTTAAACAGAGGGCTTTGTCAGAACGTATATATAACATTCGTGCTCACGATATGAAATTGACCCGTGCACACAATTTTAGGTAGATAATTTTTTAAGCCCAAAACATATTGGTCATGCGCCCAATAAAGATTTAATCCCATGCACATGGATAGGGGTGGCAAATCGTGTTATTGGGTCGGGTTCAGGACCAACCCGACACGACACGAATTGTTTTTTACTGACACGAACACGACACGACCCGATGTCGTGTTATTTTTTGATAAGCCGAACACGACCCGCTTCTAACACGGCACGACACGATTGACACGATTTAAAATTTTGAACTGATTAAAACCCATTAACACGACACGATTGACACGACACGTTTGACCCAACACGACACGACACGATTATAGTACAATTTGTAACATATTTTTTCCATTAATGCTTTATTGTATTACATATTAAATCAAAGTTTTGAAAAAATTCCATAATATATAAAATTGATATAGTAAGCATGCACAAATAGGAATTACATCACAATAAGCAAGCAGAACTCAAAATCGTTTATTTTGAGTTCTGCCAAATGAAAAAAATACAAATGTTAGTCATATAAAAAAAATACAAATGGTAATAGAGGTGTTGAGTTGAAATACCTGTTAACATAACATGTAAAAAATAAAATACAAACTGAACTCTTAATAAAAGAAAAAAAAACGGACCATAAGGCTTGATAATCCCTGTGATCAGAAATGTTAAAAAAAAGACAACTATGTTCTTGAGAATTCATGTGATCAAAACCATAAGGCCCTGTGTGTGATCAACTATGTGCTTAAAGGTATGGACTTAACAAATTGAATCTAGCCCCAACAAAGATTATGCCTTGAAATGTGTGGAGCAATTTTGTATTCATGTTATCTTGATGTATTTCCATTTATGAGCAATGATACATCCCCCATCAACTCTAATTTTCATCTACGTACTCATCAGCTTTTACCCAACTTATATCAACTAACATGCATCTATACATAAGCATCACACATACAAAGATTTCTACCGGAAACATGGATAAAAAACAAAGAAATGAGAGTGGCACATAAAGAATATGGGACAACCAACAAGAAAAACAAACTGTAAAGAAACTGTTAGTATAAAAAAAAAGATCGTACAGAAACTAAAAAAAAAGATCGGATAGAAACTAAAAAAAAAAGATCGGACATAAACTATACATACCGCCGACAGAACCGCCGGAAACAAAACAAAGTTGCCGAGTTTTTTGTGGTGAAGAAACAGAGCCGCTGGTATTTTGTGGAGAAATGTTTTAAGGTAACTTAGCTAGGGTTTGTTACGTTTGGTTTTGTGGATAAATGTTTGGTTTTATGGGTTTGGTTGGGTTGGGCTTTTTAATAAAAGCCTTTTATTTTTAATAGATTTGTATGGGGTCTTAATGGGGTTATTAACGGATTCAATGGGTTTTCAATCGGGTTCATAATGGATCTTAACTGGGTCACTATTAGGTCTTTAACAGGTCTATTTCAGGTCAATTTCATGGCCAAAATTCAACACGAACACAACAGCCAGTCCTACGGGTGTTCGCGATCCGGTCCGGTTCGGTTTTGAGGCTTTTTTTGGACCGGACCGACTTGGTCGGTCCTCTAAAAAATGGACCGAGACCGGACCGATAATGTCGGTTAACCGACCCTAGTTGGTTCGGTTTTTTATAGGGTCGGTTCGGTCTAACCAGTCGGTCCTCACATTAATGAATTACATCATTTATAATAATAAAAATATACCTGTGTGTCTAATTTTTCCAAACATTAAAAACTAAAAACTATCAAAGTCTGCAATTAAAACAAACTTACTATTGGATTAAACTATAATTTAAACTAGTCAAATATTAAAATATATACTTTTACTATTTATTTATGTTATATATATATACATATATATGTAGAAATATATTATTTTATATAGAGTCGGTCCGGGTCGGTGCTACCATGGTTTTTGAAACTGTAAACCGTGGACCAGACCGATTAGGTCGGTCCACCAAAAAAATAAATCGAGACCGGATCGATTAAGAAAAAAAATCGGAAAAAAAGGGTCGATTCGGTTCGGTCCAGTCGGTTTTTTGAACACCCCTAGCCGATCCAATAACCCAGACACGAACACGCCCCGAACACGATAAGCCGTGTCAATTTCGTGTTAATTTCGTTTCGTGTCGTTTCGTGTTCTCGTGTCGTTTTCAAAATTGCCAACCCAATACATGGATATAGGCAAAATTTAAACTACGCCTAAATCCATGGAGCAAATCATTACAAAATTATTTTTCTCCAAAGATATTAGCATGTATGTATATTTTCAATTTCCATGTCTATAGATTTTAATGAACGATCATATCATTTCATTATAAATCAAGTATTTTGAGTCAATTTTATGCAAAAGTCAAACATCCTTACACAAAATTAAATTAACCAAATTATATATATAAAGATTTATATTTTCATATTTAACAAAAAATTTGACAATATTGAAACTAGTTGTCTCAAACTTGTTAAGTCCATAATGGATTTATATGAAAATCTTCCTATTAAGTTCTATTTGAAGGGAATATTTTTTAATAGATTCTATCACAACATTTTTTTTCAATATATTCTATTTGTACATATTGTGAATATTTACAAATTGAACCTATTAGAACAAAAATCTTATTTCATAAAAATTGATGAAACAAAAAAAAAATATTAAAACATATTAAACTAAGTAATTAATAAATGGGACTAAGTGATAAAAACTCATATTTATATCGGCTCCTTCCGTTAGTGCCATCAACATCTTTCCTGACATCTTTAATCTCTCTTCGAACTTTCAAGTGGTGGAGATCAAATCATTCTTGAGGCAATGAGAGCTTAATCAACGTTAGTTTTAGAGATCTTTAATATTTTTGGCAATAGAAGCTTTCAAAACCCTTTCCCTTAATTGTAAAAGACGATCATTTCCAAAAATTAAGTCAACAATCACCTACATCTTATACCTGACAAGGAAGAAGGATCCACCAATCCAAGTCCAAAATTCAGACAAATGATTAAAAAACTGGATCTTTCTTTTTCATTCAACGGATAGAACTGAATATCAATTTCAACAGTTACAACTGTATAAGGAAACATATGTAATATTCAAAACAATCAATTGCTCTTTGATTTAGATCTGAGAATTTAAGAACTGGTGAATTTGGTGACAGCCTTGGTACCCTCAGATACCGCATGTTTGGCCAACTCCCCGGGCAAAACAAGCCTAACAGCAGTCTGGATCTCCCGAGACGTAATGGTTGGCTTCTTGTTGTATCGCGCCAAGCGTGATGATTCTTGAGCAAGCTTCTCAAATATGTCGTTGATGAAGCTGTTCATGATCCCCATGGCCTTGCTGGAAATACCGATATCGGGATGAACCTGTTTCAATACCTTGAAAAGGTAAATCTTGTACGACTCTATGCTCTTCTTTGATTTCTTCTTTTTCTTATCTCCTGCGGCGGCGCCTTCTTTGGGAATTTTCTTCTCGGCCTTTAATGGCTTCTTCTCTGCGGCGGGTTTCTTCTCTGCCTTGGGGGCCATTGGATTCGAAGTCAGATCGGAAAATTGTCTGGTTGGTTGGTAAGAGTTGGAGGAATGGTGAGATGAGAAGAAAGGAATTGTTGGTTTGTTTATATAGAGAGGAGGTCTCGATTTCTATTGGTACAGATGGTTCAAACACGGATAGGTGACACGGCATTCGTATTGTCCGTTAGATTAGAATTAGCGTGTACCTGTGGTGTCTCACGGTTAACATGGACTAATCCACTAATGGACTAATAACTTGGTGTTATAACAACACTCGTTCGTATTTATGGATCTCTAATAGACCTCACCTCACCTCACCTCACCAAATTAAAAAAATAGCTTTCGTAAATAAGTTATATTTATATAAATATTTTTAGGATTATTTATTGTCTGGGGGACATTTATTATTAGTATTTTATTTTTAAGGTACGTTAATTTCACTTATTGTTGGATGGGTGTTAAAATAACGGTTGCCTTAATTGCTGTTAATCCGATGTACATACCAGACCCAATTATCAACATTACCCATTCTTTCCAATCCTCCATTCTTTACAACGGCTATATCCAAAAAAAATTAAAACCTACATTTATTACATGTGTTTTATAAACGGCTAACTTCTTCTTTATATATTGTTACAGCATTTTCATCATTTCACCAAACAACAGCAGTAGCAGTTAACATCTTACGAAATTAAAATGGGTGGCAGCTTAGATGGTGAAGGAACTCGAGAGGATGTATGTTAAATGTGTGATCAAAATTATCACACTGCAATTGATTGTCCATGGGTTTATAGCAGATGTACTTTTGATCAGTGTAATGGTCTCATGTTGCTGTTGAATTCATTAAATGGCCAAAAAAATTTGAAGTGCCAACATGCATCATGTAATGGATTTAAAGTCTTAGAAGATGCAGTTAAAAGCAGTGGAGGATCATCATCAAGTAATGGATGTTTTCAATGTGGCAGTGAAGATCATTGGTTTAGAAATTGTCCATGGAAAGAGTCACCATGCCCAAATAAATGTCAGAGGACAAGGAAACTCTGGACTTCAAAGAAAGAAAGAAGTTTTGGCAAAAAAATTCTCAAGTGTTTGATATGTGGGGATTTTGAGTGGTTAACCGAGGCAATTAGAAAATGTGATGAATGTAGGAAAGTGAATGTCAGAGTTCAAGTAGAAGTTAGTTTGGATGATCTTTGTGATCGTTTTAAAAAGAAATTCAATGTATGAAATGTCTTTGTAATCAGTGTATGCAATGAATGAAATGTGTATTTTGCAATGAATGAAATGTGTATTTTGCAATGAAATGTCTTGTGCAGTGAAATTTTTAATATTCAATGAAACACAAAGTTCCCAAAACACATTCATACTTAACTTCATTCATAACTTACCTTCACTCATAACTTACTTTGTCCCAAAACACAAAGTTCCCAAAACAAAAAGGTAAGTACCTTGTCCAAAAACACAAAGCTACATAAAAAAGATCAGTACTTTGTCCCAAAACAGATTTAAACACAAAGTAATGAACCTACTCAGTAGAACCTTCACTAACATTTATTGTTGTATCCACATTCTTCACTTTCCCCTTCTTTCCACCTGCTTTTGTTCTTGGAACTGGCATTGATGTAACAATTTATGGGTTATTTGATCCCTCCATAGTGCTTGGTCCCTCAACAGCTTGTGTTTTATTACCAGATTTGAAACATTTCCCCTGGCAACCAGCTTTGTTATGGCCTAACTCCCCACATCTGCTGCATTTTTTCTTCTCGTTCTCTGGTGCAACTGGTTCATCAGGACCTCTTCTCCTCTTAACTCTTGGCCTTCCAAGTCCTCTAGTTAATTCTGGAGGATTGACTACATGTTGTGGCTAAAAGGACATGAACAAAAAACATTAATTTGATTCAAATTGAGGTGCATTATATACACTTGAGGTGAATTATATACACTTGCCTTGGACCACCATTGATGGTCTTACATAGGATTAACATAAGCTAAATAAGTTGCTTTGTATGCAGCTACATCAAACATAAGACTGCAATACCTGTGCATAAAAAAATATTAACATAATAAAAGTATCACCAGCTACATAAAACATGCCAAGATAAGTGTTACTTACTTGTTCCATGACTCTCTTCTTGGCATTATAACCCCAATAGCAAGTACACAAGGGATGCCACTTATCTGCCACTCAAAACAACTGCATTCTTGTGTTTGAATATTAAGTGTCCAACTTTGATTGTGACTATTTGTTGCCATATGTAAGAACTTTGTTGAACCAGTTATAATATACTCATTGTATTTCTTCTTCAAGTCATTCAAATGCGTCTCTACTCTTGGTACAAGCCCACTAGGATCCATCTCCTTTGTCTTGGTACTTCCCTTAAACTCAAAATCAATATATTGAAAGACTGTGAGAAATTATTCGTGATATGTTCACATTTAGTTATTGTATCAAAGTATGTCTTGCCCAAGTAGCCTTCTCCTCATTGATATCTTGACTGCATGTTTTTCCCGGATTGCAGCTTGAATATCTCTTAGTTTCATCTCTTTGTGATTCCTAGTCATCTCTTCAACCTCATTAGCAACTCAAGTTGCCTTTTCCATTGCATTACTACCTTTCGGGTTGGATTTGCAAGTATGTTCTCCCATCAATATTCTGACCTTGGCAGTTGGTTCATGTGGTAACTTCCTTATATACACTCTCCACTTGCATTTAGGATCCCTACAAATCAGATCAATCTTTGAGTTGTTGTTCTGCTTCTACTTATACTCAAACTTCTTGAATATTGCAAATTTTATCATGTATTTCCTACAATCTAACATTGTAGGCCACTCCATTCCTGGTGACAACTCTTGTAAAACTCCATCCCCACACATATATTGGCTTCCATACACTGTTTCATCTTTGTACAAATTTTCTGTGTCAGCTACAAACTCTTTCCTAGCATCCTCTGTGCCTTCTGCATACTTTGTGCCTTCTGCATCCTCTGTATGATCATGCCTTACCCCTTCAGAGTCAAAATACCCACCCCAATTTTCATCACCCTCACTGTCTGAGTGATAAGATTCTTCAGCATTGAGAGTGTGTGAAGTTATTAAAGACCACTTATTCAACTGGTTGGTAGGCTGCTCTTCAACAATATGCAATGTACTCTGAAGTAAGTTGGTGAATGACCAGTCACCACCAACACCTTCTGCATACTCAAACTCTGCCTCATCCTCACTAAGTGTTAATGGATCATCAGGAGTGTTTGCGAAGGTGTTGGAGAACAAGTTTCTGATCCTATATGATTGTTTGGACTTAATTGTTTAGACACTTTTGAGGTGGCTCACTAAGTAGGATTTGATTGTTTGGACACTTTTGAGGTGGCTACAACATTGAGTCTTGGGGATTTTCTTACATATACAGGTGATTTAAACTTTTTTGGGGGAGTTTTTTGTGCTTTCTTGGGAGGGATGAATGTAGATGGCAAATTTTGGTCTTCTAAATAGAAATGGTACTCTTCAAAGTCTTCCACCAAATTATCCCACATGTCTATTACCTGAACATCTTTTTCAATGGTCCATAAGATTTCATCTTTAGCCCATTTAATATTCATACACTTAAGACCAGTGTACTTTTCAATATCATTTCCCAAGTCCATATAACATAATTCATCTCCATTGATGTCTCTCAAAACTACCCTCCTCCCACCACTGTATTTTCTATTATATTTACTCCACTTTCCATCAAAGTGTAGTACCAAATTTCTATTCCCACGCAAAGCCATTTACCAAAACTTAAAAAAGACAAGGCATGCAGTAAAATAATTGTTCAAAAATGAAACCCTAGACAAACAAATTCTTCTTTTCTCATGACAGATGAAAAAGAAAATTATAAACTACAAAAACCTAGAAAAATTGATTAAAAATGATCTTCAAACTAATGATGCTTTATAAACAAATAATATAACAAACGATCTTCAAACTAAAAAAAAAAAACTAAATCAGAATACAAAGGCATTACACGAAAATGATGCTTGAAAGATTCGATCGTTAGAGACAAAACCCCCAAAGGCAAATTAACGTTTGGATTTGTACAAAGGGGACATGCGTCATTTCAACCAAGGGTAATGTGGGTTTTTGGGTCCGGTAGGGATAGCTGACTAACGGACGTTCAGGCCAACTGTTACTTTAACACCCATCCAACAATAACTCAAACTAGTGTACTCTAGGAACAAAATACTCATAACAAATGTACCCCAGATAGTAAATGACCCATATTTTTAATTGATTTTATGAAAATAATTTTTTATCAATAGATCACATTTAGACATGTATTGAATAATCACTGCATGTTTACAAAAAAAATATTGAATTAAGAAATATATTTTTATGGAACTTTCTGGATCAAATAAAATATCACAGACCCTAATACTCTACATACTTATTAAAATGGACTAATCGATAAAAAAAATCTATTAAAAACCCTAGAAAATGAATCTAAAATTAGATCAAGTCATTGTTAGGTTAGACAATGTTTAGGTTTACATGGAATAAAAACACCTCTTAATGTGTGATTGACATGTCACTAGGTTAGATTTTTTGGTCCATTTTCTAGGTATTCTTAGTATTAGTCAACTTAAATGCCTAGGGTCCATTTGTATCACCAGAAAAGGAAAGAAAAATGATAAGAAAGTGATTTTTTCGTTCGTTTTTGGTGTTTGGTTTACCGAAAAATGGTGAGTTCCATAAGAAATTAAGTTTCTGATAAGAAACTCTTTCTTGCATAACACGTCCGACCAAAACCCAAGGAAAAATCGTCACGAGAAAATCGTTTTGACCAAAATTATGCAGAAACCCCTTCATCCCTATTCTCTCACTTTCCATAAACCCTCCTAGAATCTATGTAACCCACTCCTGAAGAAATCCTCATGTTTTAAAGTTGTCCCAACAAATCACAAAAATTCCATAAATAGTTGAATTTAGTTGGAGTAATTGGTATATAAATATTACAAACCTCCATTGATTCCCATCCCAGTTATACCATCGAGCTGGAAAAAAAGTTATAAGTGTTCATCTTTATTGTCAATACGTTTGCGCTGCAAAAAAATTGTAAATACTCAGCATATATTATGTTCTAATACATCTATTGTATTTTTTGCAAATGAATTGAGTGAACAAAAATGGAGTGTGTTCAAAACACCCAAGTAAAGGACTTCCTATCTCTAGCTCCTGTAACCCAAAGAAAATGTGTAAGAAAGTTTCTATTGCTGTCAAGTTTAGTTTATTGATTTTTATATGGACACAACTTTTTAAACCCAGCTAACAATTCTAGACCACTAATAACAATTCTAGACAGCTAGCTTCACATTCAAAAGTGAACAAGTCACCTAACTTAACATCTATACGTACTTAGTGAGAATTAAAAAAATAGTTTTTATTATAAAAAATTGAAAAATTATTTGTTAAAATAATATATAAATTATAGTTTTTTAAGTAGCATAATTTTTTTAATAAAAACTAGTCTACTAATATAAAGTTGTTTATAATATAAACATTTTTTTATACAAAAATAGTTTTTTAATAAAAACATCATTTGTTATAGAGTGATTAGATAGATAGTTTTTTTTTAATAAAAAAGAAATAAAACAGTTTTTTATAATTAAAAACAGCTTTTTAAATAGTCAACATAGTCTTTTATGTATAAAAAATTGTTTTTTAATTCTAATAAAAAATTGTTTAACCGTTTACCATATATTGCTCCTTTTTGTGTCTTTATACCTTTCTTCTTTGTATTCGACATCTAATTCGTCATAAAAAATATGATAGTTTGTAGCACAATCCTGACTCGCATCAGTTACTGAATGTAGGTCCGCGCCAGCAAACTAACCAATCGTGTATCTAAGATATCAAAGTTTTGATGTCGTAGAGACATCAAAAAAATTCCAGCAATTGTGTAATATAGTTGATAAATAAAAAAAAATCATTAAAAAATCAAGACTTGTAAAGTAAATCATTACCACGATGAAAATAAATTAAAATAATGAATAATGTTTTACTTTAGTTGTGTATTTATCAATCTTTAGTTGTGTAGGTGTTAATGCATTTCAATATAAAATTGATAGATGGCTTCACCGGAAGATTATGACGATGAAATGGATGTAGCATATGTCGTTGTGGATAGTGTTGCTTTATTAACAAGTGGGGGAAATTATTTGGAGACAAAAATCCACCTCGTAATAAATATTTAACAGATAGGCATTGTAATGCAGATGTAATGAAGTCAGATGATTATTGTTATAATTTATTGAGGATGAACGCGGAAGCATTTAATAGAGTAGTATATATTCTAAAGGGGACGGGTACGTTACATGATACCATACATCTAAAGGTTGCAGAACAAGTAGCTATATTTCTCCACACTATTGCACAGAATGAGAAGAACCGCGCTTTAAAGTGTTACTTTAGACGTTCATTGCATGACGATTTTATCAAACCGCCTAGAAAAAAAATACAAGAAGGAATACGAGATAACTCAACGTTTATGTCGTATTATAAGGTAATTTTGCGACTATATTTCCATTCATAAGCTACTCACAATTAGAGTTGTCAACGGGTCGTGTTAACGGGTTAACGGGTCGTGTTAACGGGTAAAAACACCCTTAACCCGTACACGACCCGTTAAGACTAACGGGTCCAATGATAATACCCAAACATGACCCGTTAATATTAACGGGTACACAACCCGAACCGTTAACACCCGTTAATATTAACGGGTCTAAACGGGTTGGGTGATCCTATATTACCCGTTAATACCCATTAGTACCCGTTAATACCCGTTAGTCTTCATGGGCGTAATATTAGTTCGGGTGTAATATTAGTTCGGGTTACACGACCCAATAAAATCCGTTACCACTAACGGGTGATAATGGGTATAAACGGGTTTAATCGTGTAAGAGAACAAATTCAAACACGACCCATTATGATAATGGATCTACCGTGTTGACCCGTTAATGACCCAAACTCGATAAGACTAAATCCATTAACTTATAATTTCGTATCGTGTCGTGTTATCGTGTCATGCCTCATTTTGCCAGGTCTACTCACAATGTCATTTATAAAAGAAGATACTTATTATTTTTTATTATATGTTAGGATTGCGTGGGTTCGATCAATGGAACACTCATTCCTTCAAAAGTATCAAATGATGCCATACCACGATTTTGTGATCGAAAATGTTGTACATCACGGAATGTTTTAGTTACTTGTTCATTTGATTTAAAAGTGACATATTTTATATCGAGTTGGAAAGGATCGGCTTCCGAATCCAGGATATTAGATTGTGCGCTCACAAGAAACCATAAAATTACTTATCCGTCAGGTAATTTGCCTTGTCATATTCTTCCCTACATAACCAACTATGTTTCATCATTAATTTGTGTTCTTAAATTAATTGTAGGAAAATATTATCTTGCGGATGTTGGGTTTCCACTACTGAAACACTTTATCACTACACCAAAATGGGCAAATTGTCACCTTTCAGCCGGCCAACCTTGTCAAGGTCATTGACCGTGACAAAAAAACACGCGTTTTATGTCAGGGTCATTGACCTTGACACGACCGTGACAAGTCCGTGATAAATTTAATTGTCACGGTCTTGTCACGGTCAATGACCGTGATAATTCTTGTCACGGTCAATGACCTTGACACGACCGTGACAACTTTTCCAGCAAAAACCCTTTCCCCCTTCTTTTTTCCCTCCCATCGTTCCCTCTCTCTCTCTCTCTCTCTCTCTCTCTCTCTCTCTCTCTCTCTACTTTCAGGTCCAATTTCTCTCTCTCTTCCATTTATATATATATTTGTGTGTATATTTATGTGTGTATGTGTATATATATATCTGTGTATGTGTGTGCGTGTGTGGGGGATGGGGTGGGGTGGGGCGGGGTGGGGCAGGGTGGGGGAGGGGGTGGTGGAGGGGGGCAGGGTGGTGGGGTGGGGTGCGGTGTGTGTGTGTGTGTGGTGGTGTGTTTTGGGGGAGAGGGTGGTGGAGGGAGGGAGGGGGTGGTGGAGGGGGGGAGGGGGTGGGGTGGTGTGTGTGTGTGTGTGTGGTGGTGTGTGGTGGGGGAGGGGGTGGTGAAGGGGGCAGAGGGTGGGTGGGGTGGGGTGCGGTGTGTGTGTGTGTGTGTGGTGGTGTGTTTTGGGGGAGGGGGTGGTGGAGGGGGGCAGGGGGTGGGGTGGGGTGTGTGTGTGTGTGTGGTGGGGTGTGGTGGGGGAGGGGGTGGTGGAGGGGGGCAGGGGATGGGGTGGGGTGGGGTGTGTGTGTGTGTGTGGTGGTGTGTGGTGGGGGAGGGGGTGGTGGAGTCCACTTTTGGTGTGTGTGGTGTGTGTGTGTGTGTGTGGTGGTGTCAACAATTTTTTTACAATAATCAAATACTGTAGATTCCACTTTTGTTATTGTTTGTCAATTTATAAAATATTGCACATCCACGGACTATTATAGAATAGTGAGTGTAAATACGAGTCTAACCCATGAAAATTTATTAATTTTTCATTCAAAATAGTTGTGATTGTCCAACTAAACGAAATGAGTTTAAAGAAGAGATGAAATATTCCTAAGCTAAAACAAATAAAAATGCAAATACGAAAGACATAATCAAGTGTGCGAGTAAAAAACTGACATTCGATTCATTATCCACATTTTACTAATAGTGTACAATAATTTAAATTTGTCGTTCCTGATTTAATAACTCAAATAAAATGACCCTCATGTTTAATTCGAAAAATAATACGATTAAGTTCACAATAACATTTAACGTCTCTAAATTTAGACACCTAAAATTTCTAATACCTTAGAAAGTTCATTTTGAAATTTCAAAGTACACTCTTTAAGTATGGACTATCAATTAATTCAATAAAAGTATAACCCATCGAAAAGTACTCACGCTCAAAATAAGAAAAATAAGTTTTCAAACACAGTCGAAGGTTTTAAAACACCCTCATGCCATTTTAAATGAATGTCGAATTTCTAAAGCTCTTAGGAAATATTGAAAAATAAAAACGAATTTAAACTACACACAATATTAATCAAAAACAGTAAACTTCACATGGTCCTACTAAATAAATTAAGCTAGTATAATTAAAGAGAAAATAAAAAAATGCAAGAATGAATAATAACTTTTATTAAACAAACTTACAATTAAATATGTATTGATGTAAAAAAACTAGACTTGATCTAATTTTATAATCACAGATAAAATATATAATTGTAATGGTAAATACAAGAGAAAGTGATTTTTTTAAGTGCTTCGGCTATGTAAGAAAGCCTACGTCCACTGTTGTTGTATTGATTTCAGAGGTTACAAAATGCTAGGTACTCTTACAAATAAGAATATCCCAAAATCCGTTCTACCTTGCCCTTGATGAAAAGGATAAAACATAGTTATAGTGATCCGGAGGTCAAGGGTTGGAATTCCAAGAGATGTAATGCTTTTATACATTTATAATCACGATTCATTCCACTAAATAATCATGATTGCACTCAAATTTAATTATTTATAAATCACTCGAAAGAATGTGTTCTTATTATTAAAGTTGATTACGTTATATTATGATTCCCCACGTTATGTTTTCGATACCCTCTTGGTTAAATAAATTTTCTACTAACCGATTTTAATGAATATCTGATCAATTCCTTGATTCTAAAACTTAATTCTATAGGATTATAAAATAGTTCATCGGTCGGGTAAACAAAACATATAAGTCTATCAAGGGGTATCACAATCCAAATTATTTCTTGGACGTGAATTCCTCCAAATTATGATCTCATACCTATTCACACAAGGATTGACCAACTTGCGAGGATCTATTGTTCTAACATATAATTGAACTTCACCCATCGCAATCGAAGAAATAATTGTGAAAGAAATTTAATATCCATAACCCTAGGGATTAAGAATCTATGAACTTTTTGCAAACGATATGAGATTTCCCATGTTTAATCAAGAACATCCTTAGACTTGTAGGGGGTGGGGTGGGGTGGGGTGTGTGTGTGTGTGGTGGTGTGTGGTGGGGCAGGGGGTGGTGGAGGGGGTGGGGTGGGTAGGGGTGGGGGTGGGGTGTGTGTGTGTGTGTGTGTGTGTGTGTGTGTGTGTGTGTGTGTGTGTGTGTGTGCGTAGGTGCGTAGGTGTGCGTGTGTGTGTGGCGGTGGGTGGGGGTGGGGGTGGGGGTGGGGCACCCATTTAATAACTCTTTAAATATTTGGAAAAAACATAATATTACAAAATTGAAACGAAATGGTATTGACGGAACTTACACATACGTTATAATATAGATGGAACATTTTTTTATCTGTACTATTAATTCAATTAATTCAATTAGGTAAAACGAAATGTGTACTATTAACATTTTTTTTTATCTGTACTAATAACATTTTTTTTACAGCAAAAATGTCTCCTTCAGATGTTAAGGCGAAGATGATGATGCTGTTTATGATGATGTCGTCTGGGTTCGGTGGTAGCGGAGGCGACGAGGGCTCCTCCGCCGCTAGGCTCCCCAAATATGGAAAATTTGGGATTACCGTCGAAAACAAGTCGGAGCTTTTAGCGAGATCCCACGAGCTGCTAAAGACGGTCATCGGCCCGGGGTTTATGAGTTGGAAGGAGGTGCCGTATGAGCTCAAGTTAGCTGTTTGGGCGGCACTACAGGTAATATTTATATGAATATTTCAATTTATATTTATATTTATTCGCAAATAACATTGTATTTGTTGGATAGGAACAATTCAACTTGGATCCAAAGCTACGTGATTCCGTCTTGGAGCAGTTGAGGGAGCAACACAAGACGTGGAAGAAAAATATGCGGTCACGGTACTTTGGAAAAACACGAGAGTCCATTTTACAATGGCGCGGATCCGTCCCGCCCAAGGAGCCGATCTCATTGGCACAATGGCAAAAGTTCATTGACAATGAGATCGAGGATCGACAATTGGCATCTCGCCAATCGGGGAGGGAAAATCGGGCTAAAAAGACGGACGTGCACTACTCCGGCCGGACCTCTTACGCTGAGGTGGAGCATAGGATGCAGGTAAGATTTAATTTATCTATAACTACAGAATTATATTATTGGATATTAATTTTACTAATTTTACTAATTTTACTTTACTCTATTTTATTTCAGGGGGTAGGGAGTGGGCCAGGAGGTAAGCCACATAGGCTCGATACTTATGTGGCTCTTCGGACGAAGAAGGGGAAGGACAAGGAGGTATCCCCGAGCGTCGCGGTCACGATTGTAAGTAATCCGACAGTTTAATTATTGTTAATTACGTTATAATTATTTAGTTTACTTATTTTACTAATTATGTGCTTTTTGTCGTTTCAGGCAAAGCTTAAGGAAGTGCATGAGTCGCAGTCTGATGCCGACAAGGCATCTTTGTCCACAGACGCACTCAGCCAAGTGCTTGGCTCTGATCGCAAAGGGAGGACAAGGGGAGTGAGCTCGCGGGTGGCCAAATCGAGGATCATCGGATTGGAGACGAGCGACACCGGGTTGGCTCGAACGGTGGATTCACACGACGCGAAGCTGTCCCGTTTGGAGGCGACGGTCCAAGATATGTACGCATTCATGAAGCGTACGTTGGGTGGAGACCGTAAAGGGAAAGGGAAAGGGAAGGAGAAGGCGGTGGAGGAGGAAATGCGGGAGGACGAGGCGCAGGATGACGAGGATGTGGACCTCGCTTCTTCATCACCGACACGTTCGTACTTCGACGATCCACTTCCCTATTTGACGCCCTCCAACAGACCATTGTCGACAATTGGTTGGCCGAGCGTGTTCATATTGGCCGTATTTGATGGCCAGCGGATAGGGCGGGGGTTGAGGGACCCGAATATCGTCGAGGGTGGAATAGTCCATGGACGTGTGCTTCAAGAGATGGAGTTCAGGGTGCTCGTCACGCATGTCATACCCGGAAAGGAGAACTCCCTATTGTGGTTGCGCGAACAATGCGGCACGACGTATATTAGTGGGTGCGTCAATTCGTATGTCGTGTGGCCTACTCACCTCCTCAGTTTTATCCAAAACATGTAGTAACATTATTTTTAAGTTTGTCCATTTTAATTAAATTTGGATTATATCGTCATGTATATTGTTTTTACTTTGAATATTTGGATTATATCGTCATGAATATATATTTGCATTATCTTTAGTTTGTGTTGGATATATGATGTTTGGAACAGGTACAATGTTGCTATAACAGGTACAAATATACTGTTGGGCAGTGGCAGTGGCCATACTTCCCAGCAGATTTTTTTTAAATTCTGCCCAGAATTGTCACGGTCATTGACTGTGACAATTGGGGTCACGGTTATGTCACGGTTCTAAACCGTGACAAACGTGTCACGGTCATTGACCTTGATAAGACCGTGACACAAAACGCGAGTTTTTTGTCAAGGTCAATGACCGTGACACGACCGTGACAAAAAAAGTTGTCTCGCCTCGAAATGTCACGGTTATTGACCTTGACAAGGTGAATTTGTCAAGGTCAATGACCTTGACAAATGGGCAGATTTGGTGTAGTGTATTATACCATTTCATAGTACACGGTATCATTTGAAAGAATTTAAAGGACGCACTCCAACCACTGCTAAGGAGCTTTTAATCATAGGTACTCCTCACTACGAAATGCAGTTGAGCGCACATTTGGGGTAATAAAGAAGTGTTTTGCTATCTTACAAGAGGAACCAATGTTTCCATGGACAACCCAAACTGATTTGGTGATTTCTTGTTGCATCATTCATAACCATATTTGAGGAGTAATGACATGTGATTCTTTGTTAGATGATGTGGATAGAGAATTAGAACAACAAGTGCCCCTAAGAAATGCAGAAAATCTTTCGAGGAATGAAGATGGTAAAGCAAGAAAAATACTTAGGGCTACTATAATGAATAATATGTGGCAAGATTATAATGACCATCGTTCGTATGATGTTGAATTTAATTTTATTTCTAATTATTATGATATCCTTTGTGTGCCTGTTTTCTTTAATTAACTTGATATTTTATAATTGATTTATGCATCTTTTGTAACATTTATTAAAATTGACATTTATAAACGCAATATATCATAGCAATATGGAATAATTTGAGGATCCTACTCCAGTGGGAAAAGAAAAGAAGAGAAACACCTCCTGGATTCTAGAAATCGATCAATGTCTCATTGAAGCACTTATCATTCAATGTAACGAAGGAAACAAAATAGATAGGGGGTTTAAGGAGGTAGCATATGTGGCCGCTGCTAATGCATTAAAATCAACTTTTCACATTGTTGATACCTAATTTAATCTGCTAACTTGGACCAACCATATGAAGACACGTGGCTATCTACGTGGCAACAACAAGCACTTCCGAGATGATCATACGCTCCGAGGAACTCTTATGCTCCGAGGAACTCTTATGCTCCGAGGAACTCACCAATAAGCTCAGGCGGTACGAACTGCATCTCGAACAAAACATTAATAGCTGGATAACCAACAGTTCAACTGGTTCATTAAATGCTTATCATTCAGACGCACACGCAAATAGGGCGTTAAATGTATTACCCTTTCATATGTATATCATTAAATGTATTAACCTTTCACATTACAGCCTCAGGGCTATAAATACATTGTACAATCCTCATTGTAGGGGATCGGATCCTGAATCCAAACTTTGGGATCTAGAACGGAATTTCTTGTAATCTAGAATTCCCAAATAATCAGCAATAAAATAATAGTGGACGTAGGCCATTCTTATAAGGCTAAACCACTTTAAAATCTTTTGTCTCATTTATTTATCTGTGATTGAATAATTAGAGTGATCTAATTTTTTACATCAACAGATTGGCGTCGTCTGTGGGAATCGACTGGTAAAATCGTTTTCTCATAAAAAGCAATCCATTACCAATGGCTGACATACCTGAATCTAGTAATCGAAACACTGGAACCCCTCCAAATCCATCTGCTCCACCAATTGTTCCAGATCTGACTAGAATAATGGCGAGTCTGGCTCAGGGCCAGACCGTCATGCAAGAAACAATGCGACAACTCATCCAAACCCCTCATGGCGGTGCGCCACCCCGTTCCGGATCACGAAGCATTCAAAGAAATATTCGTGCGCCTTCTGTGCGTACTAGGCGTACTAGTTCATATCGCAATGAGGAATCTGAAGATTTCTCTTATCAACCTGGACGAACTTCGTCAGTGCGAGCCACAGATACTGAACAACGTGTCACCCTCTCCCCAGAAAGGGCTAGTGCATTGGAAAGATTAAATAGGGCCTCTCCTTTTGATCGATTAGGCCCTAGGAGGAACAAAAGTCCTCTTAATGCAGCATCGAGGAGTTTTCGACGACCATCAGATTTAAGGGAAGGATCTGCCCAGTCGCGACCAGTTGCTCGTCAAGATGGATCCGTTGACCGACCAATTGCTCGTCAAGATAAATCCCAGGAAGTCACTTCAACACGATCAGTTGCTCGAACTAATAGGCCCGAGGAAGGGAATGATGCATGGAAAGGATCTATTCAAAGGCTGGAGGATAGATTAGGGGAAATGGCTAAGGCTAAGAACCCTCTACAACGAACCTTTGTTCGAGGAACACCTTTTTTCCAAGACATTGTTGATTTTCCAACACCATCAAAGTTCAAAGCACCTGTTGTGACTCCCAAGTACGATGGGAAGACTGACCCTGTCCTTCATATAGAACAATATCAAGTTGCTGCCGACATCTATGCTGTCCCAGACGAGATGAGATGCAGGGAATTCTCGAAAACTCTTACTGGATCTGCTCAGATATGGTATAATAATCTTCCTCGGTGTAAGATTTCAACTTTTCTTCAACTGGCCGAGTTATTCTTTGGGAATTTTTGCTTCGGAGCAAAGCGAGTTAAACGAGTAGCACATTTGTTAAGTGTTAGACAAAAAGCTGGTGAGAGTATTAGAGACTATATAACTCGTTTTAATAACGAGAAGCTCGAAGTCATTGATTATGAGGAGAAGACAGCGATTACTGCTTTGATGAGTGGACTGCTGCCAAACAAGTTGTACTACACTTTGGCCAAAGATCCACCTCGAACCATGTCGACCCTGATGGGAAAAGCGTCCAATATTATGAATGCCGAGGAGGCTATGTCTGCGAAGAAGAATATGGACTCCAAAGAAACCAAGGGGGAAGATGATAAAGCTAAGAAGAAAGAGCATAAGAACAATGGTGGTGACAAACATTCCAAAAGTAGGTCATCATGGGAGGTCTTGAAGAAATTTGATAATTACACGCCTTTGAATGCAAATATCAACCACGTCCTGGAAGAAATTAAGAACAGCGAGGAGTTAAAATGGCCAAAGAAAATGAAGTCAGACCCTGACACGAGGAATAGGGAGAAATATTGCGAGTTCCATAAGGATCATGGCCATATGACCAAAAACTGCATAGCTCTTCAGAACGAGATTAAAACACTCATTCGACGAGGAAAGCTATCAAAGTATGTTGATCGGGGAGGCGAAAGAAGAAATAATGACCGAACTAGAGAGAGGTCTAGATCTCCTCGTCGAGCAGAGGAGAAAAATAAGAGAAACCATGAAGATGATCCAGATGATGACCCTGATCTTCCAACGAAACCAAGGCAGCCAAAACGAGAGGTATTTTCAATACGCTTTGGGTCATTTGATTGTAATGTCATTACAGGAGGAGATGCAGGAGGAGGAGACCTTACTGCAGAAAGAAAAGCTTACCTCGGAGAAGCTCAAGCTTGCTCGTACATTCAGCGAATAAATTTAGCTGAGGAAGATCGCCCGAGAAAGGTGAACAAGGAGAAACTGGTCATCGGTTTTTCGAAAAATGACCTTGCAGGTGTTTTATATCCTCACGATGATCCACTGGTGATCAAGATGAGAATGAAGGAGGTAATGATTTCAAGAGTGCTGGTCGACAATGGTAGCTCGGCAGACATCATGTTCTACTCGTGTTTCGATAGTTTAAATCTTAAGTTATCTCAACTGGAACCTTACCACAGACCCCTCATCGGTTTTGCTGGTGAAAAAGTATTTCCACTTGGGACGATCAAGTTAGATATATTCATTGGTACATGGCCTATTTTTCGGATAGAAAGAATACGATTCTTCGTGATGGATAAGAATGTCCAGTCATCGTACAATATCATCATGGGAAGAGTAGGATTGAAGAAGTTCGAGGCTGTACCATCTACAGTGCATCAGTGCCTAAAATTCCCAACAAACTTTAGAGTAGGAGTTGTGAAAGGTGATCAAAAAGAAGCTCGGGAGTGTTATTATTCATCCGCCGAGCAAGATGAATTGGAAGAATCAAAGAAAAAGACAACTACTTGTCAAGTGGATGAAGGTGCAGAAATTGAAACCTTGGATCCTCGGGATGAGTCGCAACTCGTGAAGGGTCAAGTGGTGGAAGCTACTGAAAATATCATTCTGGACGATGAACACCCTGAACGAACTACTCAAATAGGTTCATCATTGGAAGCCTCATTAAAACAGGAATTAATAACTTTCCTTAGAAGCAGAAGACAAACTTTTGCCTGGAGTCATGAAGATATGCCTGGGATTGACCCAAACTTCTTATGTCACGAGCTCAATGTGAATAAGGAGATCAAGCCTATGAAGCAGAGAAGAAGAGTATTCAGTCCCGAGAAGAATCAAGCCATACAAGAGGAAGTCGAGAAGCTCCAGAAAGCTTGCTTTATTGAAGATGTTAAATATCCAGATTGGTTAGCCAATGTGGTGATGGTAAAGAAAAAAAACAACAAGTGGAGGATGTGTGTGGATTTCACCAACCTCAACAAAGCATGCCTAAAGGATCACTCTCCATTGCCCCGAATTGATCAATTGGTGGATGCTACCTCAGGACACGAGTTGCTGAGCTTCATGGATGCTTATTCTGGCTACAATCAAATTAAAATGAAACCTGAGGACAGGGAAAGTACTTCTTTTATTACCCCTAGGGGAACTTATTGTTATAATGTTATGCCTTTTGGTTTAAAAAATGCAGGTGCGACATATCAGAGGCTGATGAACAAAGTCTTTGATGAACAAATCAATGATAACATGGAAGTCGATGTTGACGATATGCTGACAAAAAGCAAGAAAGCTGTCGATCATCTAGTTGACTTAAGCCATACTTTTGATCAACTAGATAAATATCAAATGAAGTTGAACCCGACGAAGTGCGTCTTTGGAGTACGAGAGGGCATGTTTCTCGGGTACATTGTCAATCAGTGAGGCATTGAAGCAAATCCTGAAAAGATCAAAGCTCTATTAGGGCTGCGATCTCCAACAACGAAGAAGGAAGTACAGAGTCTCACTGGACGAGTAGCAGCACTCAATAGATTTGTGTCACGAGCAACTGACAGATGTCTCCCATTCTTCAAGACACTCAGAAAGACTTTTGAGTGGAATGACGAATGTGAGAAGGCTTTTCAATACTTGAAGAAATACTTGGGAGCACCCCCACTAGTGTCCAGGCCGGTGATGGGAGAGAAATTGTATTTGTACCTTGCAGTATCTGAAAATGCAGTTAGCTCGGCATTGATCAAAGTGGAGAATGGAGTACAAAGGCCAATTTACTACACAAGTAAGGCCTTCCGAGGAGCAGAGATCAGATGTCCAAGGCTGGAGAAATTAGCACTGGCACTGGCACTGATTGAGGCGAGTAGGAGAATGAGGCCATATTTCCAGGCTCATACCATAGTAGTATATACCGATATGCCATTGAGACAAGCCCTTCACAAGCCAGAAAAATCAGGGAGATTGATTTACTGAGCAATAGAGCTCGGAGAATATGATATAATTTATGAACCCAGATCATCACTAAAAGGGCAAGCTATAGCAGATTTCATAGCGGAGTTCACCTATCCTGATACCCCCGAGGAACAGAAGTTGCTCGCTGGTCAACCTGTGGATGTTACAGGATCAACAAACACAATCCCAAACCAATTCCGATTGGTAAAAGGGTGTGTGGATGTTACAGGATATGATGCAGAGATAGTTGGAAAAACTTCGGACGATGAACAAGAATTGCTTGTTGATCAACCTGTGGATGTTACAGGATCAACAAACACTGGCTCAGACCAACTCCGGTTGGTAAAAGGGCAAGTGAATGTTACGAGGTCATTAAATTCGAGCTCAGACCAACTCCGGTTGGTAAAAGGACAAGAAGAAATGATCGATGAGGAGCGAGAAAAGTCTGGGGAAGATGAAAAGAAGCAGCAAATATTTCACCGAGGAACTCTGACTGATCAAAAATTTGAAGACGAGTTACCTATATGGAGGCTATATGTAGATGGCTCATCTTGCACTGCAGGATGTGGCGCGGGGATAGTTCTGAGCACTCCAGACGAGATCGACATGGAATACGCCTTGCGTTTCCAATTCAAAGCTTCCAACAATGAGGCTGAATATGAGGCCATGATTGCAGGGCTTAATTTGGCAAAAACCATGGAGGCACAGCAGGTGGTGATTTTCAGTGATTCTCAATTGATTGTAAACTAAATGATGGGAGTATATGCAATTAGAGGAGAATTAATGATTAGATATCCTGCAAAGGCAAAGGAGTTGCTGTCAGAATTTACCGTTATTCAGCTGGTCAGAATACCAAGAATGGAGAATGCGAGAGCAGACGCCCTAGCTCGACTAGCATCAGCTACTCGCCGAGCTACGACGAACAATCCCAATTGAAGTGTTGGTTGGTCGGAGTATAGATGAAGATCGGACGATGAACTTTATCACCCTTGATTTAGGTCCATCTTGGATGGATCCCATCAGGGCGTATATCGAGGAAGGAGAGTTGCCAACTGACAAGCTTGCAGCCAAGAAATTGAAGTTTAAAGCTGCTCGGTATGTATTAATTAATGGTGTTTTATATAGACGAGGAATTATGGCTGGTTTGCAAAGATGTGTACATCCCACCGAGGTGAAATATTTGATTGAAGAGATCCATGAAGAGTCTTGTGGAGCACATGTAGTTGGTCGGACACTTTTACAAAGGGTGATGACGCAGGGATACTACTGGCCAGCGATGAGGGCAGATTGTATAACCTATGCCAAGAAATGTGACAAGTGACAACGCTTTTCCTCCATCCGAAGAACTCCACAAGCATTATTGACACCCATAACTTCCCCTTGGCCATTTTCCATGTGGGGAATTGATTTGGTTGGACCACTGCCAACGACCCGAGGAAGGTTCAAGTACCTCGTCGTCGCAGTGGATTATTTCACTAAGTGGGTAGAAGATGAGCCACTCATTGATATGACGTACGAGAAGGTGTACCAATTTGTCTGGAAGAACATCATTTGTCGATATAGTCTCCCTCATGACTTCATCACAGACCATGGGACACAATTTGATAACGACGAGTTTGCCGCCTATTGTCATCAGTCAAATATTTTGAAGGTCCACTCAGCACCAGGCCATCCTCAAAGCAATGGTCAAACTGAAGTGACAAACAGAACGCTGCTGAACGGTCTGAAGAAAAGATTGGATGATGCGAAAGCAAACTGGATCAACGAGCTACAATCAGTACTTTGGGCTTACCGAACTACTCCCCGAGTAGCAACTGGAGAATCACCATACATGCTGGCATTTGGAAGTGAAGCTGTCATACCTGACGAGTTGGGCCTCCCAACACACAGGGTACTGAATTTCAATTCCCCTGTCAGTGACTTAATAAGAAGACTGGATTTAAACATGCTCGAGGAAGTTAGAGAAGAAGCAGCCATTAGAAATGTTGATTACCAGCAGCGAACAACTTTGTTCTACAACAAGAGGGTGAAGAAGTGCGACCTGAAAGAAGGAGACTATGTACTGAAGAAAGTAATTTAAAAGCATAATAAACTGGAGGCAAACTGGCATGGACCATACCGAGTTACAGAAGTTGTTCGACCAGGAACTTACCGAATAACAACTATAGAAGGCGAGGAGTTTAAGAATGCATTGAATGCAGAGCACCTGCGCAAGTATTATCAATGATGTATATGTAACGCAGTTTCCATCAGTATGAATAAAATGAGAATATTCTGCAAGTCTCTTTGTTTATTGAAAATTTTTCGGGGAATACTAGTGCTATGCACTACTCGGCAAGCAAAAACTGACTACTCAACAAAATATACAAAAAATTCCAAACTGTACCAACTTGGTTGGTCGACGAGGAGAAAAAATTCCAAACTGTACCAACTTAGTTGGTCGACGAGGAGAAAAAATTCCAAACTGTACCAACTTGGTTGGTCGACGAGGAGAAAAAATGCAAATTGTACCAACTTAGTTGGTCGACGAGGAGAAAAAATTCCAAACTGTACCAACTTAGTTGGTCGACGAGGAGAAAAAATTCCAAACTGTACCAACTTAGTTGGTCGACGAGGAGAAAAAATATTCCAAACTGTATCAACGTAGTTGGTCGATGAGGAAAAAATATTCCAAACTGTACCAAGTATGGTTGGTCGGGGATAAAAGCCCACCAACTGTAGTTGGTCAACGAGGAGAACTTATCGACCTTGGTTGGTCGGACACATTTTATGAAAAAGACAAAAATTTACCAAGTATGGTTAGTCGGGGATAAAAACTCTCACTAACTATAATTGGTCGACGAGCACAATTTAACAACCTTGGTTGGTTGGAAAAATTTTAAACATTTTTATACTCATTACTTTATTATTAAGTGATCGAGCAACATTACTGATACTTGTAACTTTTTTTATTAATAAGTTGGTCGATGAACAACACAATATTATTATCTTTCTAACAGATATGCATAAATCTAAAGTGTTAATATTTACAGGACAATAGCAATCAAGATTTGCAAACAGAAATGAAAGTTTTTCATTAAATTCGAAATAAATTATATTGATGATAAAAGTAAAGTTACATTGATATGTATACTAACTGTTACATTAAAAACTCCTATTCTATTGGTCTTTTCCCCTCATCTTTCGATACAGGTTCCTCGCCAGCAGGCGGATCGTTTAAAGACTGAGGAGAATTGATGAAGTTCAGATCCTTCAGCATCCTGACATTCATCACAGAAGGTCGATCTAGAAGATGCTCGGGACGAGATACCTCAAACTGAGAATGTAAATTGTAGTCACCGAAGTATTTCGCAATTAAGCTCCGAGGAATGGCATGAGCTGGTATCCATTCTATGTCCAAATTGTACGGTGGCACAGGCAAGTCGAGTAACCCGGGATCATGGTAGTCCCACAGATAGTGTCCTTGTTCGAGCTTCAGCACACCTAAGGCGTTCATCCAGCCTTGCTTGTAGCCCTCATTATTGGCATTCTGGATACGGTCGTCCAAGTGAAATAATGCTTCGTTGTATCCAGCCATCCAAAACTCCCTGGGCTGTTTGTGGAATTGATACGTTAGCCTTTCAAGCTTCTCGTGGAGACTATTGACAAAAAGCTCATTAGTCTCCAACACTGATATCTTTCCAGAGAGTTGTTTTTCCAGGTCTTGAATCTTCTTTGACATATCAGATAATGCCTGGTTCTTCGCCTTTAGTTGGAAGGCCTAGTTCTCTAAGGCAGATGTTGTCCTCTGTTCCTCGACAAGAACCCGAACTGCTCTTCCTCGACCACGAGAAGCTATTGCTCGTCCCCGAGGAGATGTGGAAGTGCCCGACCAACTCAAGGTGTCCAATTCTTGCCTCAATTTGGCATTCTCAACCTCTAAAAATAAAAATCCCTCATCAGTCACTGGGATTATAGTTGTTGAAGAAGAGGCTGCAGACTTCAACTGTGCTAGCTCTTTCTGCAAATTGTTATTCTCTTACTCCAACAGCTCGGAAATCTGTCTACATGCTTCAACTTCACCCTTTAGGGTTCTCTCCCTGACATCGTACCCAGCGATGAGCTTCTCGTAGCCCTTCTCGGCAGAAAGCTGTTGATACATCTTCTCATACCCTTCATGCAAAAGGGCAGTTAATTCCTTGTACTGATTCTGAAGGTATTCTAGGGTACATTGAAGATCCTCGATCATTTCATAGTAAGCCACATTATTGGCCACATCTCGGTCAAGTAAGCACTTCAGGTACTGATAAGCTTCAACAGCCTGTTCTGAAGCATCATGACCAAGGATGTTGGCAACTTCAGATGCACTTAGGTCTGTGTGACCAGCCTTATAATATTCATTACATTGCTGCATCAGCTTCGTATCATTCGCTGATAGTAGATCCATCCTGGCCAGAAACTAGTAGACAAAGAAAATACAATCATCAACAAGAAGATCAGGATAGATTACAAATAGAAAAGAGACAATCGTATGGAAGAAAGAGCTTATGTTTTATTAGATCATGAAATTTGAAGTTACAAGTTTTGAGTTACATTTGACAAACAAAAAAGAAAAATAGAAAGAGAAAACCGAACAACACTACACATTTTCCTTATCTCCCAAAACCTTCTCGGGAGGTTGGAAAGAGGAGGCAGGTTGCTCGGAGGGAACTGTGACTTGTTCGGGAAGCACCAGCTGTTGCTCGGAAGAAGAAACTCCTTGCTCGACAGCGTGCTGACGGGTTAGGGAATTTTCTCCCACTATCATTGAAGACTCCTCAGAGGTAGCTTCGTCCTCTTCTAATTCTTCTGGAGTAGGAGGGGGACCAAGGATGTGTCTCTGGAAGAGCTCGGATGACTCGTCGACCTTCAATTCCTGAAGGGCAGCAACCGATCCGTCCCTGAAACACTTTACACTGCCATAATCCACTTGAGAGACCATGGAAGCACATCCCTTATCCCAACCTTTGTCCCAGCCAGAGCTGAAGGACTTCTTCACGGCAGCTTTCCTTTTGGCGTTCTCCAAGGCAAGCTTCTCGGACAACAAAACATCAGCAGCCTTCAATTTTTGTTCACCTTCCTCCTTCTGCCGAGTTATTTCCTAGAGTTGGACCAACCTCTCCTCAGCAGCCTTGAGTTTATTTTCAAACTCCTCAGCAGTCTTGAGCTTCACATCGAGCTCTTTGTTAGCCTTATCCAAGGCATTCCCTTTCCTCTCCAAATCCCTGGAGGCCTCAGCAACTCGAGTTTTCTCCTGCTCAGAGGAAGCTAGTTTCTTCTCCCATATTGCTTTATCAGTATCGTACCTCTGGCGAGATTCCTCCAAGGACTTGGTAGCTTCTTCCAGAGCTCCCTCCACACTGGACGAGGAGCAAGAAGCTTTGATTGCTTAATCCTTCTTAAGGATTATGTTGAGGCAGCTCGTCAACTGTAAACAGAAAGAGAAAGCAAAGTCAGAAACAAAAATGAGAAATAATAAAGAAAAATATGAAAAGATCAATGTAAAGGTACTTACTGAAGAAAGATGACGAGCAGCCAAAGAAGTAACCATATCCCGAGTAAGGTTATCTTCATTACCTTGCACCTCGGGAATGGTCAAGGACTTTACCGAGCTCATGTCAGAGCTCGGGGGAAAAGATGTGGGAACCTTAGTTCCAGTGGCAGGGGGCTGAATGGTGGTGTCAGCCAAATTGACCGAGGAGCTTTTCTTCAGCCTCCTCGGGGGAACAGGTACAACCAAGGAAGAATCCTTGGTCGGTGATATCACAATCACCTTTCCAAGAGCAGAAGAGCTACTCGGAGCCATTGCGGGCTTATCAGTAACCTTCTCGGAGATTTTAGGACGAGCAGCTGAAGGATCAGCACCAGTCTTCTTTGTCCCCTCCTTTGGGGGATCAATCTTAATCCTTTTTACCTCCCCAGAGACGGAGGCAGTTTTCTCAAACAGAGCAGGAGTCCTTCTTTTCTTCATTCTTTCGCTCAACGGAACGTGAGATTCTGGTGAAGAACTTGCAGAGGGTGGTATTAGCTCTGCTTCACTGATCACTGGATGATCAGTGAAAGAAGTTGTATAGCTCTTGTATTGGAGCAGATAGGAGACTGATCGAATGTGCTCGTCAGCAACCCTTTGATGTAGACCCCAGATAAGTCCCAAATGCCTTAGATTGACATTTGTTTCTTTTGGGCACTTTCTCTTTCTATCAACTGCAAATAAACATATATTGTTATCAGTAACACCTTTTATCAAACATATAACAAACATGATTTCAAGATAAATAAAATAAAATAAGTATAACCTATCCCATTGCCATAAGGAGGTCATCTGGGACCCTGGTAAACCTCATCTCCGGTTAAAGGAGGGTGTTGCCAATTTTTTACAACAACCCCATGTTCAAAATAATCCATGTTGGCATCAGGAAGATTAACTACTAAGTCCCTATTTATAAACTTAGTTTTCAAATAATAAATATTATCATTAACTGCCCATCTATAGCAGTACATGATTTCTGGAATTCCTATACGAGTTCTATGCACTTAATTTAATTTATGCACCCCATTAACTATTCTCCATGTGTTGGGGGCTATTCGTGCAGGAACAACATCAAAGTACTGACAAAATTCCAGACACAGAGAATTTGGTGGAAAAGAAAATCCACACTCAGCAAAAAAGAGACTGGAGAACCAATGTCCCTCAGCCAAATTGAAATAATTGGAAGGCTCAGAAACCTCTTCCAAGACGACCCAAGAGGGAATGGAAAAACCAGAACGAAATTTCTCACGAGACTCAACAGGATAAACCATGGTGAATAAAGAAATAAAGATGAATAAAGAAGATCTTACAGGAAAATAGTAGAGCTGATGACGACAGACGATGGAGGAGATGAGTACAAAAGAGAGTAGAAGACGCTGAAAAACTCTAAGATGAAAATTTGAAAAGATAGAAGACGAGGGGAGTTTCTGTGAAGTTTAAATACCTTGCCTTGGGAACTGGCGAAGTAATGATTACGTTACCGACGGCTAAAAAGGCATTAAATACTGGTGCGGGAATCAAAGCGAACAACAGCGGCTAAAAAGGCGAAAAGTGACGCGGGAACCGAAGCAAGCAGAAAAGTTCAAAAAAGCATGATTCCACGAATTGGGAAGGAGAAATAAATACAAGGGAGATGATCCTAAAAATCAGGAAGAACTATTTAAAGCTACCGTATTCCGATAAAGAATGTTTCATACTCCTCAAATTTCGAACTATGAAACATTGGGGGCTTCTGTTGATACCTAATTTAATCTGCTAACTTGGACCAACCATATGAAGACACATGTCTATCTACGTGGCAACAACAAGCACTTCCGAGATGATCATACGCTCCGAGGAACTCTTATGCTCCGAGGAACAAGACCTCTCCGAGGAACTCACCGAGAAGCTCAGGCGGTCCGAGCTACTCAGGCGGTCCGAACTGCATCTCGAACAAAACATTAATAGCTGGATAACCAACAGTTCACCTGGTTCATTAAATGCTTATCATTCAGACGCACACGCAAATAGGGCGTTAAATGTATTACCCTTTCATATGTATATCATTAAATGTATTACCCTTTCACATTACAGCCTCAGAGCTATAAATACATTGTACAATCCTCATTGTAGGGGACCGGATCCTGAATCCAAACTTTGGGATCTAAAACGGAATTTCTTGTAATCTAGAATTCCCAAATAATCAGCAATAAAATAATAGTGGACGTAGGTCATTCTTATAAGGCTGAACCACTTTAAAATCTTTTGTCTCATTTATTTATCTGTGATTGAATAATTAGAGTGATCTAATTTTTTACATCAACACACATGGACATTAACAAAGATAATATTATCAACCATATGAAGACAATTAAGAAAGGTTACAGAGATATTGAACAGATACTTAGCCAAACGGTTTTACTTTTAACTATTCAACGAAAAAGGTTGAGTGTAGTGATGAAGTGTGGGAGACTTATGTTAAGGTAATTTCATGGCTACCTTTTATCACTACTTATTAAATTTCTTTTAAAATATACATAACTTACAATTTATTTTATAGGCACATCCAAAGGTGAAGAATTTGAGGTATAAACGTATAGAAATGCTTGAAAAATTGGGAATTGTTTGTGGGAATAATTGAGAAACTGTTGAACAGTGTCTAGGGGAAGATATTAATGCTAGACGCGCGGTTGGAGATAATAATAATAATAATAATAATAATAATAATAATAATAATAATAATAATAATAATAATAATAATAATAATAATAATAATAATAATAATAATAATAATAATAATAATAATAATAATAATAATAATAATAATAATAATAATAATAATAGCCAGTCTGTTGCACATGTAGATGACAAAAGTCTTAATGACGTCGAGGACCCAATTCGTGCTGGAAATAATAGCCAAACAAATGACTTTGGATATCTAATTTCTTAGAGTAGTCGAGAAAACTCATCAGGACAATAAACTGCTAGAAACATGGGTGTCGCTCTAAGAATGTTGATGCATACTTTGAGACTATGAATTAAGGGGCTTCGAGCATTAAATAAATGGCAGAAGCAATGGAACAAAAAAGTGAAATTGAAGCCAAAAAAATAAAATTAGACAAACGGACAGTTGCAATAGACCACTCTGCATTATTACAGACATCACGGGAACTTGAAGTGTTCAGCCAAGAAGATATTTATGTTGCTTTTGAAGGTCTTCTAGAAAATGAAATCAAGTCTAAGGCATTCATGGCATATCCTCCTGACATGTGAATTAGTTTTTTATAGAGGCATTATGGTTTTGGTACTTCTGGATTTGGTACTTATAGTTCTAGTAGCAGTTTTGAGTTCATTGATGATTGATTAATTTGCCAAGCTTTCTAATTTATTGATGTTAGGATGTTTATTATTTCCTGTTGAATAACTTGTCTATTGGATTTGAACCTCGATTTCAACATGTTTAATGTCGTTTAATAATTTATTGTTTTGCTAATTCTTTGTGGTGTATTAAACATTATTTATTTAATTGAAATGTACCACTTTCCTACGACTTTCCTCACAACCAAACGGACAAATCTTTAATTTTCCTACAAGAAACTGTTGTCAACCAAACACACACGAAAAAATGATTTTCCTTTTCCTTCACCTAACTTTTCCCGAGAATTATATGTTTAACCAGAAAAGGAAAGGAAAGTTTGGGAAACTTGTTTTCCTTTTCCTTTTTCTTCATATGGTTTACAGTAAAATAGTGGAATCCACCCTAAATCTACTTCCCCGCGAGAAACGTTTTTCCTCAAAATTCGTCCAACCAAAGAGGTAGGAAAACGCATCGTGGGAATCGTTAAATTCCAAACCCTATCCTAAAATCCATGTAACCCACTCTTGAAGAAGTCCCACCAAATCACAAAAAAATCTCTCAAATTGATGAACATAGTTGGAGTAATTGTTGCATAAATATTATGAATTTCAATTCATTCCCATCACATTTATACCTCCAAGCTGCAAAAAATATTTTGAGTATTCCTCTCTACTGTAAGTGAACTTTTAGCTGCAAAGAATCTTTGCAAGTACTAACAATATATTATGTTGTAATATCTCTCTGTAATATTTTGCAGATGACCAAAAATAGAGTGAGTGTTCAAAAAACCAAGTAAAAGACATTTCTCTCTCTTGTTGTAACTCAAAGAAACGATTACTCTATTTAGCCCCAACTAACTTAACAATCACTAGTGAATAAGTGAGCTAACTTAGTATCCATACGTAATTAGTGAGTATTAAAAAAACAGATTTTATTAAAAAATGAAAAATTATTTGTGAAAATATTTGTATTTCTAATAAATAATGTTAGTAATTTTTCAGAAATTAATGATATATTTTTTTTTCAAGTAGGAAAATATCCAAATGATCATGATTTTACACACAAAAAAACTATCCTGATTATATATATGTGAAAATATTTGTATTTCTAACAAATAATGTTACTAATTTTGAGAAAGTAATGATATATTTTTTTGTGAGTAGGAATGTGACGAATAAAAAAAATAAGCTAAAGTCAAAAATAAGAACAAATCGAGAGCTACGCATTTCCATTGTTGGAGCTCTAAAGTTATGACAATACACAATTTTGAATTAGGCTAGAGAGAGTTAAAGGTTTTGTCTTCTCAAGGCAAAATAATGTACTCTACATGAATCTGAAAAGCTATCGCCTTATATGTGGTCTTTAATGCTTATGCCTTTGAAAATGACATGTGGCTTTTGATTTATTCATTTTTGTGAAAGATGTGGGTTTTGATATTATCAAAGCAAACTGACTTTGTGTTTTGAAGTTAACTATATTTGTATTTTTAAGTTTGGAATTTTTTTTCATTTTTGTTACGGGTATCGTTTTTTAATAATGATATGGGTAGCAAAACCTCCCCAAAGTGACGTGGATTCCACTTATTCTCTCACTTTCCTATTAAGTATTGCCTTGTGGTATGGATCCCACCAAGGCACAAAAAATTATTCTTTTTTGAGTAGGTTTAGGAGGACTTATTATGGACTCATAACAGGACTTTTTTTTAATTCTGAATATGTTTGTCTTCATGTTGATCTTTTTCTTTATTTTAAATATTTTTTAGTTCAAGAATGTATTTACTTTGTATGTTTGCAATTTAATTTTTGTTTCTTATGAACTTCAAAATTATTATTTCTTCAATTTAACTACATGTTATCAAGTAAAATGACCAGTATTATTTCTTCCATTTATTGATTTCACATGTGTTTAGATGGCTTCACGAGAAGGTTTTGACGACGAAATGGAAGTAGCATGTGCCGCGATTGCTAGTGCGGTAGCTTTATTAACTAGTGGGAAAAATTATTTAGAATATCTTGACAAAGATCCACCTCGTAATAAATATTTAACATATAGACAATTTAGCGAAGATGTAATTAAGTCCGATGAATAGTGTTATAATTTATTGAGGATGAACATGGAAGCATTTTATATATTGGTATATATTCTTAAGTGAACGGGTAAGTTACATGATACAATACATCTTAAGGTCGCCAAACAAGTAGTTATTTTCCTCCACAACATTGCACACAATGAGAAGAACTGACCGTTAAAGTGCTACTTTAGGCGTTCGGGAGAAAAGTCGTTATTTTAATGAGGTTTTGTACGCTATTATCTCATTACACGATGATTTTATCAAATCGCTTGGAGAAGAAATACCACAAGAAATACAAGATAACCCAAGGTTTATGGCATATTTTAAGGTAATTTTGCGACAATATTTTCATTCATAAGCTACTCAAAATGTTATTCATAAATGAATATACTTATAATTGTTAACTATATGTAAGGTTTGTGTGGGTGCAATCGATGGAACATTTATTCCAGCTAAAGTATCAAATGATGTTATAGTACGATTTCGTGGCCGAAAAAGTTGTACATCACAAAGTAATTTGTTGCTTATTCATTTGATCTAAAAGTGAAATGCATTATATCAGGCTGGGAATCATCGACTTCTGATTCTAGGATATTAGATTGCGTGCTCATAAGGAACTACAAAATTACTTGTCCTTAAGGTAATTTTCTTTGTCATGTAATTCCCTATATAACTAATATATTTCATCATTACTTAGTGTTCTTAAATTGATTGTAGGAAAATATTATCTTGCGGATGCGAGATTTCAACCACTTAAACACTTCAATACACCATTTCATAGTACGAGGTACCATTTGAACGAATTTAAAGGATGCACTCCAACCACTAGGAAGGAGATTTTTAATCATTGACACTCCTCACTACGAAATGCAGCTGAGTGCACATTTGGGTTACTAACGAAGCGGTTTGCTATCTTGCTAGAGGAACCAATGTTGTCATGGACAACCCAAATTTATTTGGTTATGATGCCCCATGATTCTTTGTCATATGAGGTGGATAGGGAATTGAAATGACAAGAGCCCCCAATCAATGCAGAAAATCTTTTTAGAAATGAGGATGGTAGAGCGGGAAAGATACTTAGGTCTACGATAATGAATTATATGGGGAAAGATTATAATGATCATCGTTAGTATAGTGTTAAGTGTAATTTTAATGGTGGTCTTTAGTATTGCGTTAGTTATTATTTTATTTCTAATTGTTTTTATATCTTTTGTGTGCCTTTTTTCTTAAATTAATTTGATGTTTTATAATTGGTTTATCATGTTTCTAACCTTTACTAAAATTAGAAATTATGAACGCAATATATTATACCAATATGGAACAATTTGAAAATCCTACTCTAACGGAAAAAGAAAAGAAGAGAAACCCCACCTAGACTCCAGAAATGGATAAATGTCTCATTGAAGCGCTCCAATTTAATGCA
Organism: Sambucus nigra; assembly: GCA_949130495.1. Lineage (NCBI taxonomy): Eukaryota > Viridiplantae > Streptophyta > Magnoliopsida > Dipsacales > Adoxaceae > Sambucus > Sambucus nigra. The sequence continues at coordinate 596,205,361 of OX422208.1, forward strand.
ACGAAGGAAACAAAGTAGAAACATGCAAATTCAAATCACATAACATGAAAATATAATCATCATCTAAATATGAATTTTTTATTATTACCAATTCACTTAACTAATATCCAATGTATTAATTTATTTCGACAATTAATAAATACCAAAAATACGAGGTATCCTAATAGAGGAATTATGTCCTTGAAATTCGATAGGTACCTAACTATAAGAGTTTTGTATACTTTTCTCGCATGTCGTTCTCCCTTTCCCACCTCGACTCGTCCCCAATGTTATGTCCCCTATGGACACGCACTAAAGGAATTACCTTGGAAGGAAGAGTTTGCTCCCTACGATCCAACACGGAAACCGACTTCCCCTCATAAATCACGTCTTCCTAAAGCACTATCTCACTGAGATTAATGTGTTAATATAATAAAGTGTCTCAAAGGAACCTTCATAATATCGAGAGATAAAAAATACAGTGAACGTGTTGTAGATGATCCGTCATGGAAAAAGATACTCCACTAGTCCGATATAATCAATGGTGATGGATGACTCCACGTACAGGGAATCCGATTTCCCTTTATTTTTGAACCACATCATGAACTTTGTTGGAGACACCCTAAGAAATAATTAACATCCATCAACAAACTCTAGGTGTCTCCTCCCCACGTTTGCATGACTTTTCTATCAACCCTATGTAGTTTTCATCCTCTCTCTCTCTCTCTCATAAGCTTAACCTTTTATGAGGTATCCTGAATAAACTCGGGTTCGAGAAGCTGGTAGTATCCTACCTCCATCTAACAAGTGGGTGAACAACAACTACTCCCATATAAAGCCTCGAATGGTGACATTTCAATAATAAGCTTATTACAGTCGTTGTAAGCAAACTCCATAACAATAAGTATTTCTACCAACTACACTTGAAGTCCAAGATACACATAACCTATATCACCAAACTGGATGACCTCACCTAGGACTAACTGATTCAATTCCTTTGTCGAGAATTAGCAATTAAAAATAGTCTATTTGGAATTTTATTTAAACACTTTTGGGTGCTTTTTTCACTACTGGTCTCCTCCACTCCTAGTCGACCGTACCTTAGATGCTATTAGGAGGGTATCAACCCCTCCTAGGCTTTTTTCTTACTTTTTGATTCATCAGTTTTCCTTCCCGCTTGGGACGAAGGGCGGCGATGAAACATTTTCTGGCCATAGCTTGGTCGTCATGTATCTCGACCACTCCCTTATCTGTTATAAACTTCAACTTTTGATGGTAAGTTGAGGGTACTACCTTCATTGCATAGATCCACCCCTGTTGAGGATTGCGTGGTACGGAGATTTAATGTTAACTACTAGAAACTCGATATTTTTTTTAATATTTCCTGCCCTGACTGGCAAGACAATTTTCCCAAGTGGACCTGTAATCTTTCCAACGAAGCTGACCAATAGAACAGTGGCTTCCTTGAGGTCGACTACGATCAGTTTCAACTTCTTGAACAATTCTAGGTACATCACTTTGGACGAGCTACCTTGGTCGATAAGGAACTTGTTGATGCCCCAGTTGGCTATCCTGAGTGAGATGACCAATGCATCAAGATGAGGGGTTCTCACCCTAATCAAGCCTTCATCAGTGAACACAATGTGCGTATCATAATTGACGTCCTCCGGTCGTCGATGCTTCCCGGCCTGAGTTTTGGTTGGGTCAATCTGAAAGGTCTGCATGACTGCAGTAAGTTTTTTTACTTCCATCCGAGCAGCATTTCCTTAAATTTTCTTGAGGTCTGACGCCCTATGTATCACCACGAACTCGTCGCCAATATCCTCCTCGAGGATGTTGTCGGGCCTTTGCTCTTCATTCGCTGCTACCTTCTTTTTTACGAACTCATTAAGATATCCGTCTTGGGCGAACTCCTCGAGATGAGATTTGAGGGCTTTACAATGCTCGATTTTGTGGTCGTCCTCCTTGTGAAAGCGCAACTTAATGTGTTATTTCGCTTGGAGGGGTCTCCTCCCATCTTCTTCGGCCACTTAATAAACGGCTCATATTTTATCTTAGCAAGAATCTTGTATATTGTCTCCTTGAAGACTATATTTCACAGCCTGAAATGACTTCGAGGCATCATTTTTGTTTCCATTCTTAGAGCAATTTTTGCCCTTGTTCTTGTTCTCTTTCATGTGAGGTTCATTCTTCTCCACTCCTTTGCTATCCTTCGCGCGATCATTATCCCCTGCATTAAGATGGGTTACATCCTCGAATTTGGCTTACTTCTTAGTACGAGCCATCAAGTCATCGATAGATGTAGCCTCCTTCTTAGTTAAGGACTGGTGTAGGAGGCAAAAGCTCGGCAAATCGATTTTGAAGGATGTTAAGGATACCTGCTTCGAGAAATCCTCAATTTCATTAAATACTTCCCAATACCTCTTCGCGTACTCTCTAAGGTTCTCATGTGGCTTCTTCTTCATAGTAATCAGTGCATCCATCCTCTTCAGGTGGGAATTGTTTGTTATGAAGCGAACTGTAAATTGCTCAGCCAAGGATTTAAAATTTCAAATCGACCTATGAGTTAGCTTCTCAAACCACTTCTGGGACACATCATGCAAGCTCGAAGGGAAGATTCGACAAATGAATGCATCATTATGACTCCATAGAGTCATTGCTTTTCGGTATTGACTGACATGGTCAATGGGATCAGTGTTCTCATCGTATATCTTGAACCTGAGAATCGCGAACTTCTTCAGGGCCTCTTCTTATTCTATTCCCCTTGAAAAGGGGGACTTCAATTGGGTTTTGAGAGCTCACCTGGCTAGCTCTCTCATAGATCTGTCACCGTGATGAGCTGGGTGCTGGTCCATCTCCCTTCGGACCAAACTTCGTATATCATCGTTCTGCCGACCACGACTCCTGTAACGGTGAGTTGGTTGCAGTCATTCGAAACAGTCATCATCTGACTAGCGCTTTTCGGTTCTTACTGACCCACTGACCCACGCCTCAGGCTCCTTCCTCGGCTGCGAGACTTGCTTGCCTGAGGGATAGGAGTTTGGTTGTGGCGTCTCCTTGTGCTTCGATGGAGTTCTCTCTCCATCCTTTCCAGGTGCCTCTTGATGTGAGCATTATCATCTTGCTATTGGCAAGTAGCCTCCTCCTGTTCATGGATTCTGGCCTCATAAGTGTCTATCAACCTAGAGATCTGCATGGACCTGGGTGACCCCTGGCTTTCTTCGGAGACTTTCCCCTCCTGGCGAAGTATTGGGTTTGAATGATGAATCTCAGATCTTACCCTTTGAGGGTTAGGCTGTTGCTGCTAAATGTCACCTGCTTAAGGGACGTTACTACTGTGATGGGACATCGCTGGTTCTTATTGGTGAAAGTTTTCATAGGAATAACAATCGATTCCCACAGACGGTGCCAATTGTAGTGACAAAAATCACAACGCAAATAATAATTAAAGAAAACAATCACCAAGAAAATAAGAACAATAAACAATCACAACACACGAATTTACGTGGTTCGACAACTTGCTTACGGCCACAGAGAGGTCTACTGATTTTTTTAAGTACCTCTCGATATGGTGTTTCGTTGCATACCCCTATGCCTCAGTCCAGGGGTATAATATATATTCAGTTAAGGGAAAGTGTTAGTAACTAACACGTTGGCCATGAATATCTTTCAGAGATTTTTAGGGATAGACTCGCCACATCTTTTACTTTAACTGTTACTCAAGACTCATAATTTGGGTTGGGCGCCTGATTCATTATTTTGACTTGGCCAGCTACTCTTATGGGCTTGGTCAATAATAGGTACCCACATCTTATATCAATGTTATGTAGAAAATATTTTTGTTAGCTTTAGGTTATCATTGATGCAAGATAAGCACAATAGATGTATTTTAAATAATGAAATTGAATAAGAATATTATGTGGAAAAAAATCTACCACAATACAAATAAGGATAGTCATGCGAATATATAACGAATATCAGTAAAGGTACAAATTTTACATTTCTTAATACTACTGAGGCAATCAACAAATTTGTAAAATGTTTTCTTTTCTCCCTCATTTTGTGATTTTGGCTCTATAAAGCAAGAGACAAACTCATTCAGTTGTCCTGGGGTAGCAAAATACTCTTGATTTTGCTTCCCCTCAAAGGCAGAAGTTTCATTCGTGCGGCATACCAACCGCCGCAAGAAAGGTTAGCACTGCTGTTCGTATGCTGCTAGAAGCCACCCCTTTTATTTTTTTATTATTCTGAGTTTTGTTTTTTATGTGTGTTTAACACTTATTATATGGTTATTTTAGTTTTTTATTACAACACACACACACACACACACACATATATATATATATATATATATATATATAGAGAGAGAGAGAGAGAGAGAGAGACCCCTCCTATAATGACTCATTATGGTATAGATCCCGGTACATACTATTTTTTAAAAATAGTAAAATATGGAATTTTTTAATGAAAATTCATGGACATAATCTCCACAGTGAGAAGATCAATTCCAAATTTTGTCATTAAAAAATTTCAACAAAAAAATCGTTGAGATAAGGTGATATGTAAAAAGGATATAAATATGCATTTTCAACCGTTGAAATGTTAACGATCACCTCACCCACCTTTTAATTGAATTTTTTGATTAAAACTTCATGGATACGATCTCAACAGTGATAAATTCATATCCATGAAGTTTCATTAAAAAATTCAATTAATAAAGTGGTTGGTGCCCCCCAACATTTCAACGGTTAAAAATGAATATTTATACTATTCTTTTACATATCACCTCATCTCAACAATTTTTTTATTGAATTATTTGACGAAAAAAATTGGAGATGATCTTCTAACAATGGGCATCATATCCATGAAGTTTAAAAATTATATATATCGGTGTCTGAACCATAAGGAGTCCTTACAGAAAACTTTCTATATATATATATATATGTGTGTGTGTGCACTGGTCCAAACAAAAAATATATATATTAATTAAAACATTCAGTTAAAATATATTACAAAAATCAATTAAAGAGAAAATTGTATACAGCCACGCAAATTCCACAATTGCTCCGTTATCAAGGTAATAGCTCGTATTATACAATCATCCATTGAAAATGTAATTGCATTCAGGAATATGTCGTGTATGATGTCATCGAAAAGGCCCGATTGGTTGAGAATGTAAAAATCATTATTCGGACACGACATACCGAAAAATACATCCCAAAATAATAGGTCATGGTCTGCTACGACCTCCAATATGATTGTAAGCTTCTAGTGATGACAAGACTCTGAAAAATTATTTTCACTCCCAGTGCAGGCAATTCAAGCGAGACCTGACAAAATGTGACAGGACACAATAACACTATACGATACGACCCGAAATTAACAGCTAATGGGTCAAGATTTATCGAGCACGGGTCACTATCAGGTTAACACGATAAAGCCATAAAATATAACGAATCGGGTTGGTTAAATTTGTTTCACTCGATAACAACCCGTTAAGACCCGTATACTGTTCATGTCATACCAAGTCGTGTGACTCATTAGTAACCATTATGACCCGTTAAAATATATAGGGAAAAATAATAATAATATTTTAGTTTGAGAGGGCGAAATATGTAATTATTCAAATCTAACGGGTCTTATTAGTAGCGAAGGGGTCTTATTGATACGTGTTTATCGATTCATATCGGGTTAAACGAGTAAACCCGTTAAGACCCAAAAATAATTCGTTACCTTAACAGGTTAAACAAGTTCGTCTCGTGTAACCCGTTAGGAAAACGAATCGTGTACGAATATTAGATTCATGACCCATTAAGCTAAAGAGTCGTGTTCGAGGGAAGCAAAATTCCACACAATTTCATTAAGACCTGACACGAACACGACCCAAACCGACTCGTTGCCAAGTCTAAGGTTGCGTTTGTTTTTTTATCTGAATCTGAAGTCTGAATCTAAAATCTGAAGACTGAATCTGAAGTCTAAAATCTGAAGACTGAATCTAAAGTTTGAATCTGAAAAATGTGTTTATTTTTACGTCTGAATATACTTCTGAATGAATGCATTTAGACTGATTGAGTTCAAATTCAGACTTCAGACCTAACTCTACCTTTTCATCATTAAGAGGCAAATATGACCGTTAATCTCTTAATCATTTAAAAAAACAAACACTTTTTGATACCTTTTAAATCTGAATGGTTCAAATTCAAACGTAAAAACAAACACCCCTAATTCATGCTGGCTAGCATGCTTGAGAAATCATTTTGCTCCCCTTTTGTGAGCAATCGATGTATTTTGAGTCGCAGGTGTCCTCGGGTAAAGAGACGAATATACGACGTATAACATCATCGTAAAATCTCTTGAGAGTTTCAATAAATGTGTTCTCCGCAATTCACACACTCACCAACTAAATGGGCAAATCACTTGTACCCGAACATTTAGATAGTCACAATCATTCTGTAAACACCTAAAAAAACTCCATTTTCCACCTGCGTCTCTCTTTCGTAAGAAGATAGCTCCACAAAAATTGCAGAATGAATACTATATTGGTTTAATTTTTTGTGGTTTTGGGAAACCTCAATTGGTAGATTCATATCTCCCAACATTTATATAGCACAAAAGAGGTTTTGCAGAAAGGATTTTGAAGGAATCGAACACGGACCACTCATTAGGGGTGGAGGAATGCAAAACGTTGCAATATAAAAACAAATTATCATTTGGGAAAGAAATTTAATTAAAAATAAATAAGTTAACTAGAAGCAAAATAAGATCGAAAAAGAACATCTGCATTTCATTCAATCCAAATATATGGATGTTCTAAATAGTACATTAACAACAAAAGAGGAAGTACAAGCTGTATTTCCTAACACTAACACGATTTCCTACAGACAAACAACGGAAATTAACATTTCATACAGACACACTACTAGAGAGGCATTTTTGTAACCCTACGACGAAACTTTGGCCTTCTTGGGAGACTTGGTGGCCTTGGATGGAGATTTGGGCTCTTTCCCTGCCTTGTCAGACCTCTTTGGCAACAGAACTTGGTTAATGTTAGGAAGAACACCTCCATGAGCGATGGTGACACCGGCCAAAAGCTTTCCAAGCTCTTCGTCATTCCTCACAGCCAAAAGAATGTGCCTTGGGATGATCCTCGATTTCTTGTTGTCTCTCGCAGCATTTCCAGCAAGCTCCAACACCTGAATAGATATATAATTAGACACGGTGTATACAAAAACAAAACGGGTTGAAAATATAATTCCAAAAATACCTCAGCGGCGAGGTACTCAAGAACGGCAGCAAGATAGACGGGAGCTCCGCTGCCGACACGATGAGCGTATCGTCCTTTCTTTAGGAAACGGCCGATTCTGCCTACTGGGAACTGAAGACCGGCTTTCACTGAGCGGGTTACTGACTTTTTCCTAGCACCACCGGCCTTCCTGCCTGCGGCGCCTTTCTTTGCCTTTCCACTTGCATCCATTTCTAAGTGGGAGAAATCTAGTTTAAATATTTGAATGGCTTTTGTCTGATGGAGCGTATGGAGTTGAGTGTGGGGGTGTGGGTTTTATAGGTGCTGCCGGTTGGAGGCTTTTTGTATAGGATGTTTCAGATTGAATTAATCGACGGTTGTTGGTCAATTTCTTTGCGATCCTTGTGTTCCTCAACTGACCAATAAGATGTCACCGAAAATAAAGTGGTCGACTTTAAATCTTGTGAATAGGGTCCACGTGGATCATGTTGGATAACTGTCATTTCGAAAGTTACAAAAATATTGCGTCGCGCTCCCTTCTTCAAAATATTGATTGAGACTATTTCTATACGAGTAAAATAAATTTTCTTTATTCATTTTTTTTAAACTATATTTCACACAATTATGATAATGCTATAATAAGAGACGCTATCTCACAATATTATTCTACTTTGAAGAGATAAAATAAAATCGGTACTAATATAAATAATGGGTTTTAGTTTAACAATTAGGACAAATTTAACGTTATTATTATGATTATGTGACCTATATGTTATGAATCAGAGCTTTTAGAGTTTGCAACGTTGCACTTTAAACATTTACTATGTGTTGAAATTCGGTTTAAGTAATAGAAAACAAACTTTGATCACTTAGCACAAAGAATATGCTACGAAAAATAACATTTATGTGTTGTATTTAATAGCTTGATATGCCAAACTTGTCAATCGTTTTGGAACTCGTGTTATGGACATGAAAACCTTCCTCCTAACCCTTATGTATAAAAAGTTGAGGGTGAAGGTATGAAACGACATCAAAAGTACAGTCTCCTTTGAATTAAGGACTTTCGACTATGTGGTATGAGATGATGAGCGGTGGTAAGTGAGGCTCATTAAATATGTATTAATGCATCAATGATAGGACTTCTCCAACTAGTGGATGTTAGTGGAACAAATAGTCACCAACTATGTATGAAATTGAGGAAGGGTATTAGTAGCTTCCTTGGGCGTTTGAGGTTTCCTTAAAGCTCTCTCGAGCATGCTCGACCTATGGAGATATCTTTGAAAGGAATAAATATTATAAGCTCTGCATCATTTCTCACAACCAAAATAGCACGCCTTAGAATAATCTTGGATTTCTTGTTCTCTCATGTAGCATTTCCATGTAGCACGCCTTAGAATATAAAGAGGTCTGTTATGAGGATACCTGACCAATCTATCTGCTTTCGAAAATATGACTTCAGAAAGATACCTCCTCACAAGCTTGGCCATAGGCCTTTTCCATTTCAGGTGTGGCGCCATGTGCTTCGATGGCTCGAGTGACCTTCAGTCGTGAGTGCTCGGGGAGCCCAACCTGGTCGAAGAAACAACTGAATTTCTGCTATCGCGCAACTGAGTGTTCTGAGAATGAGTCAAAACTACACATAGACTCAATTGGAAATTTGATCCATACAGCCGAAAAAGTCATCGTCATCCATAAGGTTCATGCCGGATGGAACCGATCACAATCCATTTATAAGAGGATACCCAGCCAATTGATAAGAAGAATGACTATCAAGTCAAGGTAAAAGTTACTCGTTTCTACTTGTCACCTGATGTCAAACTCTACAAGCGAACTTTCACAAGTGCATACCTCCAATATGTATACCCAAATGACTTCGACCAAGTTTTATATGAACTTCACGATGGGATACGTGGAAAACACGTCGGGGGAAGATCTTTGGCATTCAGAGACATCAAAGAGGTTTATTGGTGGCTATGTATGCATAAATACGCAGTCTCTTATGTTAGGAAATGCAAGAAGTGTCAAAAGTTCTTGCTTATAATTCATCAACTAGTCAGCGACCTAAAGTTATTAACTAACGCATGACCCTTTATTCAGTTGGGATTAGACATTGTGGGTACCCTACTTATAACACTAGTGAATCATAAGTATCTCTCGATCGGTACATATTACTTCACCAAGTGGACAAAAACTGAATCTCTAACGAATATTAGGGACACTGATATCATCAGATTTATATGGAGAAACCTCATGACCTATTTTCGTATACCGAGGATAATCATCACCAATAATAAAATGCAATTTAAGAGCAGACCATTTTAAGAATTTTGCAATAAACACATTATTAAGCACTAATTCAGTTTGGTGGCATACCCCCAAAGCAATGGGTAGGTTAAGGCCTTTAACCAAATAGTTATAGATAGGATAGAGAAAAAGTTTGAGTAGGCAAAAGGTGCTTGGGTGAATGAGCCTCCCCACTTTCATTAGGTATATCATGTTATTCTAAGAGGTTGGCGGGGGGAAACACCCTTCGCCTTAGCTTATGGAGTTGAATCCATAATTTCCTTGGAAGTTGGCTTATTGAACGTGAAGACCACTGTCATCGATCAAGGCCTGTATGAAGAAATTATAAGGACCGAGCTCGATCTAGGCAAAAAATGAAAAGAACAAACTTTTACCAAACTGGCTTCTCACCAATAACAATTGGCCAAGTAGTAAAGTAAAGGTGTTAACCCAAGAAAATTCTAGGTCAAAGATTAAGTTCTCAAAAAAGTAATCGACGGTGTGAAGAAGCCGTTAGATGGCAAGTTAATCCCTAACTAGAAAGGACCCTTCAAATTATTAAAAAAAACTCGAAGAAACCTGCAATTTAGAAATAATGGGGGCACGGAGATTCCTAGGGCCTTGAATTCAGCCAATCTTAGAAAATTTTATTTTTTATCTTTATTGAAATTTTAAAGTTTTGTCTATCGAATAATTTAGAGTTCAATTAAGTGCAATTAGCTTTCTTATAGTTTTAAATGGCAGACCAACTTTGTTTATTTACGAGTTATCACTGTATCTATATTGTCTATTAAATCATCTAAGTTTACTTGATCAAACTCTAATCGTTAGTGTGAAGGCCTTAGTAAGATTACACTTAATCAAAACTCAAGGTTTCATGTTTTCGTTACAAATAAACATGAAAACATCGGGATTTCCCTTGAAAAAAGAATGATTCGTGGGGGGATAATTAGTCACTAAGTGTTCCAACTTCAGTCAGCTAAAATCCTAAGCTGGTGGATGGCCTCACGTCCAGGTGCATTTTCGCCATAGTTTTTTATAGGCCTAAGATTATGTGACGACACTTTTTAAAATGCAAGGCAAACGATAAATACATGTTCGTCATATAAGATGGAAAAATGAAAGATATAAAGTTAACTTATAATTTCATTTATAACATTTATTTTATAAATAAGTCCTAAGTCAACGAGATCATAAAATAGATGAAGACGTTATAAAAATGATTGGCATCGCTGGGAGTCACTAGCTCACTGCTTTGAGCTCAGTGACAATTATCTGGGTTAGGCTGAAACTCATCTTCACTATTATGATTCAACAATGAATCCTTCACTAGCTGAAGGGGAGATTCATCGGGATGAATCTAACTCTCATCACTCCCCAGGGGAAAACTTTAAGCAGGACACTCCACTTGGTGCCAGTACCAAATATCAGAGTCATTGGGAACCTTCATAACGGCTAGAGTGTTGGCTTACAGAATTGGAATGATCTTAGATTAATTTAACCAATAATTATAATCACAGATAAGATAGTAAGTTAGGGGGACCGAAATTTCTTGAGAAAAATCCTACCTCGAGAATTCCAAAACAGTCAATAATAACAAAAGCAATAGACGTAGGCCATTCGTTCAAGGCTGAACCACTTTAAAATTTCTTTTGTCTTATTTATTTTTTATCTGTGATTAAATAATTAGAGAAAATATAATTTTTTACATCAACAGATTGGCGTCGTCTGTGGGAAACGACTGTAATTTTCATTTTTCACCCAAAACAATTCATCACCAATGGCTGACAATCCTGAATCCAGCAATCGAAACGCTGGAAACCTCCCAAATCAATCCGCTCCTCCAAATGTCCAAGATCTGGCTGGAATTATGGCCAATCTGGCTCAAGGTCAGACAGCTATGCAAGAGACTATGCGACAACTCATACAAACTATCCAGGGTGGAGTACCGACCCATTCAGGGCAACGAAGTGTTCAAAGAAACACCCATTTATTTTCTTCGCGTACTAGGCATACCGATTCATATCGTATGGAGAGATCTGATGATTTTTCTTATCAACCAGGTAGAACTTCGTCAGTACGAGCCACAGATACTGAGCAAAAGGTCACTCTCTCTCCAGAAAGGATTAGTGCACTGGAGAGATTAAGTAGAGCATCTCTTTTTGATCGTTTGGGCCCAAGGAGGAATAAAAGTCCTCCCAAAGCTGTGTCGAGGAACTTTCGACAACCATCCGATCTAAAGGAGGGTTTTGCCCAATCATAACCAGTCGCTCGATATAGATCCCAAGAAGCGATTTCAACACGATCAATTGCTCGAACCAATAGGCCCGAGGAGGGAAATGATGCGTGGAAAGGCTCTATTCAGAGGCTAGAGAATAGATTAGGGGAAATGGCTAAGGCCAAGAATCCTCTTCAAAGAACTTTTGTCCAAGGGATACCTTTCATACAAGCAATTATGGATTTTCCCACACCGTCGAAGTTCAAAGCACCTGTTGTGACTCCTAAATATGATGGAAAAACCGACCATGTCTTTCATATAGAGCAATACCAAGCTGCTACCGACATCTATGTTGTGCCAGATGAGATGAGATGCAGGGCATTCTCGGGAACTCTTACAGGATCTGTTCAAATATGGTACAATAATCTTCCTCGGCGTAAGATTTCAACTTTCTTTCAATTGGCTGAGCTCTTCATTGGAAACTTCTATTTTGGAGCAAAACCTGTTAAACGAGTAGTACACTTGTTAAGTGTTAGACAAAAGGCAGGTGAGAGCACCAGGGATTATATAACTCGTTTCAATAACGAGAAACTCGAAGTTATTGATTATGAGGAAAAGACATCGATTACTGCTCTGATGAGTGGGTTGTTGCCCAACAAGTTGTACTACACTTTGGCTAAAGATCCACCCAGAACCATGTCAGAACTGATGGCAAAAGCGGCCAAGATCATGAATGCCGTGGAGGCTATGGCTGCAAAGAAAAATATGGATACCAAAGAGACCAATGTGGAGGTTGATAAGGCCAAAAAGAAAGAGCATAAGAACAATGGTGGTGACAAACACTCAAAAATAAAGCCATCACGGGAGGTATTGAAAAAAATTAAAAATTATACTCCTTTGAAGGTAGACATCAACCATGTTCTAGAAGAAATCAAGAATAGCGAGGAGTTAAATTGGCCGGAGAAAATGAAGTCAGACCCTGACAAGAGGAATAAGGCCAAATATTGCGAGTTCCATAAAGATCATGGCCACACAACTAAAAATTGCATAGCTCTTCAGAATGAGATCGAAGCACTCATCAGACGAGGAAATTTGGCAAAGTACGTTGATCGTAAAAATAAAAGAAGAAACAACGACCGAGCAAGAGAGATATCTAGATCTCCTCGTCGAGCAGAGGAGAACAAGAAAAGAGACCATGAAGATGATCCAGAAGATGACCCCGATCTTCCCAAAAGACCAAGGCAGCCAGAATGTGAGGTATTTTTAATACGTTTTGGATCATTTGATTGTAATGTTATTACAAGTGGAGATGCAGGAGGTGGAGACCTTACTGCAGAAAGAAAAGCTTACCTCAATGAGGATCAAGCCTGTTCATATATTCAACGAATAAATTTGGCTGAAGATGATCGCCCGAGGAAGGTCAAAAAAGAAAAATTGGTCATCGGTTTCTTAAAGAACGACCTCGTAGGTGTGTTGTATCCTCATGATGACCCATTGGTGATAAAAATGAGAATGAAGGAAGTGATGATCTCAAGAGTATTGGTTGATAATGGTAGCTCGGCTAATATTATGTTCTACTCGTGCTTCGACAACTTAAATCTAAAGTCGTCTCAGTTGGAGCCTTATCACAGGCCCCTCCTCGGTTTTGCTGGCGAGAAAGTTTTTCCACTTGGAACGATCAAATTGGATATGTTCATTGGTACATGGCCTGCTTATTGAAACGGAAAGAGTACGCTTCTTCGTGATGGATAAGAATGTTCAATCAGCCTATAATATCATCATGGGAAGGGTAAGATTGAAGAAGTTCGAAGCACTACCATCTATGGTACATCAATGCCTAAAATTTCCAACCAATTTTGGAGTAGGAGTTGTGAACGGTGATCAAAAAGTAGCTCGGGAATGCTACTATTCATCTGTCGAGCAGGAGGAACTGGAGGACTCTAGAAAAAAGACTACTACCTATCAGGTGGATGAAGGTGCATAAATTGAAACATTGGATCCTAGAGACGAGTCGCAACTCGTGAAAGGTCAGGTGATTGAAGCTACTGAAAACATCATTCTGGACGATGAGCACCCTGAACGAACAACTCAGATAGGTTCGTCGTTAGATGCCTCATTAAAACAGGAGTTGATAGTTTTCTTAAAAAGCAGAAAACAAACTTTTGCTTGGAGTCATGAAGATATGCCCGGAATAGACCCAAATTTCTTATATCACGAGCTCAATGTGAATAAGGAAATCAAGTCAGTGAAGCAAAGAAAAAGAGTGTTCAGCCTCGAGAAGAACCAAGCTATACAGGAGGAGGTCGAGAAGCTCTAAAAAGCTTGCTTTATTGAAGATGTTAAATATCCAGACTGGTTAGCAAATGTAGTAATGGTGAAAAAGAAGAACAACAAATGGAGGATGTGCGTAGACTTCACCGACCTCAACAAGGCATGTCCAAAGGACCATTTTCCCTTACCCCGAATTGATCAACTAGTGGATGCTACATCGGGACACGAGCTGTTGAGCTTCATGGATGCTTATTCTGGTTACAACCAGATTAAAATGAAACCTGAAGATAGGGAAACACTACAAAAAAAAATAGCTTTTGAGATGGTGGCGTAACAGTCCCAAAAGATCGTTTATCCGTCTCAAATACTTTTTGTGACGCTATTTGGGACGGCCAGAGGGCGTCTTTTTGATAGGGGGTTATAAATACTTTTTGTGACTCCATAACCGTCTCAAAAGAGTTTTTTGATATAGGAACAAATCCGTCTCAAAAGGTCCTCATTTTATATGAACCTTTTGAGACGGCACAAGAGCTGTCACAAAATATTATTTTTGAGACAGGAATTGATCTGTCTCAAAAGGTTAATATTTTAAAAAGAGCTTTTTGAGACGACAACATAGCCATCTTTAATATATTTTTGGAACAATTTTAATAATCCCAAATGGGGTGAAGGGATCTTAAAATTTTTGCACCAATATTTTTTGGAGAATAAAATCTACCACTAAAGTTTAATATAGAATTGAATTTCATTTGAAACAACACAAACAACGAATAATAATAAAATGTAATACATAAGATGATTTTCAACCAACACAACGAATCATTTTCATTCAACAATAAATAGAGTTCTTACAACCATCTCCAAATATTCATCAAAATAAGAATCATAACACTAAGTTCAAATATTTGACTTGATAATAAAAATACATCAATTTATTAATACTCCAAACACGAAATGTTTTTATCAAAGTAATTCCGCAACACTGAAGCGTACGACCTCCAAAACCACTGATTAACATTTGCATGTTCTACAAAAATTATCACCTGCACAAAAAAAAATAGTGTCAATTATGTCAGAATTAACACCCCTCGTCAACAATACAGTGCGCAAAATGAATCAATATAGTATATTCTCATCATAAACAATATAAATATCTAACTACTATTTTCTTTTTTAAAAATCGACAGAGTCTCCTTTGTTTATTCATGAAAACCACACGTAGTCAACCTATTTTAAACATTAAAATTGATTATAAGAATGAGATACACCAACCAATAGAAAATTTTAACCACCACCATAATAAATTCTCACCACCATAAAAAAAATTCACCACCACCATTAAAAATTTAACTTTAAACGAGAACATTTTACACTATATATGTGTGTGTGTGTGTGTGAATTCGCAAGTAAAGTTTTGATAGAGTTTTAAACATACCTGGTTGACCATCTTATACTTTTTCAGTAGTACTTCCCAATAGGAGAATCAAAGAATTAGGTGACAATGCGATAAACTTTGAATCAAAGAATCAATAGCACTACCCATCTTATACTTGTTTAGTAGCACACTTGTTCAGTAGCACTGCCCATCAGTAGCACTGTCCATCTTATACTTGTTCAATGGCACACTTGTTCAGTAACACACCTGGTTGCACTGCCCATCTTACAACCTGTCATCCAAATTGACATTCAACTATCAATCCAAGAATGCCTATTTGATGTGCCAACTGTACATAATTTCCTAAGCACGAGTGTTGTACGTAATTCTATATGGAGTCTGCCTACATTTTAGGCATAGATGCTTTAATATAAAACACACCGAAGCGTATTGAAATATGGATGAAAACAACAGACCTTGTTTTTTCCGGCAATATCTCAAAGGTAGTATTAACGTTAATGAAATGATTCACTAGAAAGAGTTGCCTCTTATTTATAGTATGTACGCTTTGTATGCAAGGCCTTAAAACTTGAACCAATTAAGAGTTTGGCCACTCCAAAGTAAAGAAATTAATTAAAAGTGAATATATAAAAAGGAATTTTAACTTCTATACCATCAACTGAGCCTTTAAAGCTTTCCATATTTTCCGCAACATTATCATTAAGAACTTCATCTAAGATGTTGGTTTCCCCATTTTCCCTTGGATACACCTCTGAGTGATTACTCATGACAAACTTGAGAGACAATTGATTTGTAGATCAATTATCAAATCATTCCTTTATGCACAAAATTCCATGGAAAAAGTCATGTTAGCCAAACAACTATTATAGTACTCAAAGAAAATGGAACTAATATCCATACATGGAAAATATTATTCCTATAGTGCATGGAACTTTGAGGAGGACTTGTCAAATTCCAGATGAGTTCAAGAACGATCCGAAGCAACAGAGTAAAGCTGAAAAGTGCAATACAACCAATAACGTAATAAGAAATAAAGCAATAAACAATTAATTTTGATCTGCAATTAACATAAATACATATAACATTACTATGAAAAGTGTTTCTTCACCTTTTTCCCCCTCCTTTTTGTTGCTTATTACGTTGATTATTGTGCATACAAGAGGATTTCAGATCCATTAGAAACATCATAACAAGGACCAAACAGATTTTGGATTCGAAATCTAAGCTCACAACTTTGCAAAGGACAGAAGAAATAAGAGTTTGCTACAGATAAGTAAGGTGTAAAATTTATCCCCACATATATTATCCATCTCATCTCACTGATAGAGAATGGATAGAAGAAATAAGAGTTTGCTACAGATAAGGAAGGTGTAAAGAAGAACAGTCTCAATAGTGAGGCTAATCTCATACATAAGAAGAAGGATCAGAAGAAAGATGAGAAGATTTTAGTCAATTTTTCTCATTTGTCAAATAAAATGGCAGCTTACCAAACATCCAAAGAGCAGATATTAAAGAGGCAAAAGCTGCTTGTATCATAAGAACCATTTGAGAAGGGAAGCAAAGCCAGTAATAAAAAAGACAAAGATTTAGCTGCCAAGAAGATGATCTATTTTCTTGGTTAATCCCATCTCCTATTAGGATTAATCATCTTACATCAACGTTTCGTATGTGGCATATCATTCATACGTAGATTTCATTTCGGTTGTTTGTGTTTATGATCCAATCTTCGCATAGATCATTTATCCGTGATGGGTTTCAATTTCAAAGGTTTGTTGTGTAAGCATCATGATGCTTTTGAGTGGTTCTAATCCAATTAATTTACTAGATTGAATCTACATATTCGGTTATTAGAATACAATGGCCAGGTGATGCTTTTGTATTTCTTCCTCACCTAGTGATGCTTTTGTAAAATCCCAACTGACCAGGTGATACTTTTATATTTTTTCCTCACCTGGTTCCCCCTCACGTTGGCCTACAAGAAATCCAAAAATGACCTTGTGCCCATTCGCAGAATCCAGATCAGCAGGAGTTCTGCCCAAGGGAAATTTCGAGGACGGATCTGTCAATGCACCTAGAGTTGAACCCAGAGATATAAAGGTAGTAACTGTTTCTTCTTTACCCAAAAATGCAGTCCAATGAAGTGCTTTCCATCCATTCACATCACGAAAATCGATATGAACTCCCGAAACTTTAACGGGCCTTAGGGCCCAATTGTAACCAAGAGCGACTGCTAAAAGTAGCACGCCCTGCTCCTTTTCGTCCACAACACTCTGCCCTTTGCCGTCTTCATTTACTTTTTATAGAATCCACGAGCACAGTTTCTCTTTTAGTAACCTGGGTTACAAGAAATACTCTTCCTCTATCAAGGCAATAATTTTGTCGACTAAATCTCCTCTCTCAGCATTTTCATAGAAACGATTCGAGGTGCCAGCAGGTCCATGAGACAATAGCCTCTCGAGTCGAGTATGGATGATTATCGCACCTGTACTAGTTTCGTAATTATCTATAATATCAGTGTCTTGAGTAGATCCAACTTGAAATTCAAATTCTCGCACTTCACTCTAAGCCAACCTGTTGGAACAGGTTACAAAGAAAGGGACTTGCCCAGGGGAGTGTGGTGGTGCGTGACAACATAGAATCGCACTTGCTTAAACCTTAGCTGGAGCCTCCACTTTGCTAAAACATACATGGCCATTTGCATTTTTCTACCTTGGTCTCATTCTTACTTTGATAATATTGGCTTGGGTTAAGATTGTGCTCCAATGGAAGATCCAATGGTCCAGATCAATATTTTTAGAGGCGGGTTTGATCATGCGCAATGGTCTCCTCTATTCTCATCAATAATATTGAGCTTATTTGAATAAATGGATTATTTGACTTGGACTAATATCCTTTAGTCTTTTTAAGATTATGACGCAATCAAAGCTTTATGATGCATTCTAATATGGGAACAGTGATTAACATAAAACTCTAGAGAGTGAAAATTTTGATGTATTGCATATTTGCTATTTTTGCATTATATAAAGTTAAATAACCTCATAACCTTAAGCCACAATATTAGTGCTTACTTTAAATGCTTAGATGTTAGAAAATGTTTAAACTTTGAAATAGAGAAGAAAAGGTCAACTTGGATATAACAGATTCACAAAATTGAGATTACAACTACTGCGAGGATACTCCAGCTCTGTTGTTTTCCCAGCTTTTTATAATTTAAGCATAAGATTATCGAAATACTGAGGATAAGTGAAAATAAAAGGATATAAAATGGGGGAGTCAGTGATAACAGATGTTGAACAAAGGGAAGAAGAAATTCAAAACACGTCAAAGAAGCTTATCAGAAAAAATATACTTAAAATTCATTGTATTATAACAGATTCTCTGAATAGATTTCAGGTACTTAAGTCAGTAAGTCACTAAAAACTTCCTAAAAAGCTCCCAAACTTGTGTATTGTGTTTATTGATTATCAAAGTTTACAATGATGTTGTCATTTTCTTGACAGTAGAAACTAAAGAATGTTACTCCAAAAAGAAGATTATTGCAACATCATGTAGAATTGCAATAAGCGTATTTTTAGGAATGCAAGGAGCTAAGGAATGAAGAAGAGGGGTTGGACAAATTCCAAAGTGCTTTTACTTGATTCCACAACCAATATCCCCTGATTGTTGTACCTTTATTTTTCTCTATTTTAGATTTGAGGGGTCTTTGGATTTAAATTAATTAATGATCCAAGTTTTGGTCGATTCTGTTTTGGTGGTCAACATTTTTAGAGTTGTTTTTTTTCTATTGAGCTTCATTGTTATCAATCTTGTTCTTTTACAAAGTAAGTATTGTGCTTCATTCTTATCAATCTTGGCTTAGTTAAATTAATTCAATAGACATGCTTATTTTGGTTGAAAACATGCTAGTTTTGTTGTACAAAAGAATGAGTAGTTCGGCTTATCACACTGTCCACCTAGGAGCCAAGATAATGTCATGTAATGGTGCATCTAAAAAAATCATTATGCTAATGTACAAGTTCAGGGATCCAACCAAGGGGTGCGTATGGTTCCCCAAAATCAGAGATGTATTCCAACACCTTGGCACCAGTAGCATTGACTTCTTCCAGGGTATCTGTTCCAGCAACAACAACTAAACTCTCGTGACCTTGTCTTTGATCCATAATGGTATGACCGAGTGCATCACTCTCCATAATAAAATTCAAGTTATCAACTGATGGAACATTATCAATCATAGCAGACAATTATTCACTATCTTTTAATAGCGCATCCATATACCGAGCTAATTCACCTTTTGTGACACCAAATTCTTTAAGCCTCCGAAACTCTTAAATAGCTACTTTAGTTGCACTTGGCCAATTTTTGGGTTCAGCACTTACGGTAAGAGTGGTTACAGTGCAACCTTCCCCTCCAGAATCACTATGCTCCAATTCAATGGAGGTAATGGAGGATTAGAACTCTTGTATCTCGTATTAATCCTGAAATGCAGGGCGAAAAGAAATATCCGCTTCATCAGAACAGTTCCCAAATCACCATATGTTCGAACCTTGTGCACTGGAATCTTACAAAACATATCAATTCAGAAATTTTAAAGTAATTCATGCTGAAATATTTATGTGAGATTTTTCATCCTCATGGCTCCCAGGGAGGGACCAATTATGTTTAATAGGAGGACGAACTGCATGCCTTTCCATTTTAGAACTTTTCAACTACTCGTTGGAAAGAGATCCGTCCTATGATAAACTACCAGACAACCCTCCTATGAGCTTAGGAACAAGGAAATTAGCCATTGCCCCGAATGCACCGGTGTAGGTGCTGCAGCAGTCTCATTTTCTATGCCCATCTGCCCAAACACAGCTTCAATATGGTAAACTGTCTTCGAAATGTTTTCGATATCCCCCACAATATATATGGTGGCGTGGAAAGTACCAACGCTCATGGAATTTCCTTATTTTTTCTGCATCCCACCTCTTAATCTGTTCTTCCAGTCCAATAGGGAATCTTCTACTCAACTTGTTCTCAGAATGCAAATGCTGCAATAACTGGCAATCAACACGATACTCTTATGGTATTCATCATTTGTAGTTCTGATAGTATTGATCTCATTTTGTTTTCAATCCGAGAAGCAAGAAACTTGGGATGAAAGGTTATCTCATTTAAAGAATTCAAAACAACTGGAAGTAGATCACCATCAGAGTCCTTCGTACTAATTGGTGAATGGATGTGAAACACTGTATGATGGAAATCTGTGTAAGCATTTTATCGAGCCCTTGTTCCGAGAATATTTTCACGCACGCTTCTTACTTCCCAAAAATGCAACATGTCCAATCATATGTGCAATTCCTTGCTCATCATCCTCCTCATCAATCGACCCCGCATGAACCTCCATGTGCTCTTCAAACCTGTTTCCCGGGACTTTATTCAGTAAAATGAGGTAGCGAAGTCCATTTTTTAACTGACCTCTAAACAATTTCGGGTGATATGGAAGTTCGAAACTTAAAACCCCCTCGTATTCTATTATCTCACTTCGTTATATTTCTGGATCTAGTAAATCCAAACCCTGTTTCTCTAAAACACCATCTGGCTAGGTTGTACTTGCTGCATGTGGCTCATCTGTACCCACAGCAACATGTGGGATTCGGACTTGATTTACAAAGACATTATCAAGTGCGTGCTTCGACAAATGAAATGTTAATTTGTCAAGAAAGGCTCCGGGGAAGATCTGTTGATACCAATTCGTTTCCTGTTTCCATAACGGATGCAAAATGCGCATTTATACAGATCCATCGAAGTCTTACGAGCCAACGATTCATCCGGAATGGAACTATATTGTTTCCAGACACTCTCGGTGGGGATGAGATGAGCACGAGCTCTCCTGTGTCTATTTGAACGCACGGTACTTCTCTTGTTCTGAGCCCATCTGTAACTCTGAGCTGACTCAGAATCAAAGATTCTGGAAGAAGAAGAATCATTAGCGGTTGTCGGGTGGTAGAGTCGAGACTTTACTTGAATGGAGCCAATTAAACCGAATATTACGAATGAGGTTTGCATGGTTTAAGAGTTTATGGAGTGAAATGAGAGCTAGGGCTGAGAGGAAGAGGTAAACACCAATCCCAATGGTGTCAACAAAAACATTTATAAAATTAAACACCATTCAATAGAATTAGTAATTAAACGTTTCTAAAATTAGCTTCACCGATGCCTTCAAAAGGCCCCAAAGACTTTCAACACGTAGCTCTTTTGGCCTAGTTGATTCCTCAAATTAGTTTCAACAAAGTTGTAAGTTACAACAAACACGATGCTGGGAAAGAGAACCTACGGTAACCAGCTCTAATCGAAAGAGCGCGTAAGACCAAGATATAATTTTCTAAATATTTCCATTTAAAAGATCCAACCATGATAGATTTAGAAACCATCAAGATGCTAACAAAGACAGTTGTGCCAATTGAAATAGAACCCAACATAGACAAGGACAACTTAAATTTCAAAGGTTGACGTTAATACTACTCGCCAAATGTTCTCGCTAGAATAAATCTCAACAAAGTAGTTCTCACAACAAAAGTTGCATGTATTTTATAGCTTCACAGAGGAGATGTGTACTAACATTTGCCATATAATCCAAGAATGAGTAAAGCTTTAGAAGGACATGTGCGTAGACCTTTATATAAACTAAACAAATAAGTCCAAACGCGGCCAAACCTTGTGAAAATGAACCTTTAGATGTGAAAAGGCCCTCTATAACTCAAATAAGTACAACAAGGTTAGTTTCATGGCAAAAAGAAACTCTACCTGCCCTTTAAAGAAAAGTTGGCTAGTTAGACACCCAAAGGTGTTAACACTTGGCCATTATAAAGTAGACCAATGAACATAGATTAAAGAACTTTAATTTAAGAACATTCTAAAATGGGGAGAGACTCGTATAACTATTAACAACATTATTATATACAAAATCATCCTAAGT
This sequence comes from Sambucus nigra, assembly GCA_949130495.1. NCBI lineage: Eukaryota > Viridiplantae > Streptophyta > Magnoliopsida > Dipsacales > Adoxaceae > Sambucus > Sambucus nigra. Next base: position 596,227,709 of record OX422208.1, read on the forward strand.
GATAATAAAATCCAACTGTCAAGGATTGTTAGAGGCAAAACACTAGAGAAGTTCCCTAGCCCTCAATTAACAACCACATTCTGCAAGTAAAGTGTAAAAGAATAGGAGCCATAGTGAGCGTCAAAAGTGGTCAGTGAAACATAACATCTCGGTGACCCGATCGGAGGTAATACTCATTAGCACATCGTGAAGACCAAACAATCTCTTGAAAGTACCAAATGGCAACATGGGAATCATTTGATGTCACTGAATAAAGCATGCCACATTAGAGAAACGATCGACTATCACAGAGATATAAATATTTCCTTTCACAGTTAGCAATCAAAACATCGTGTTGGTCGTAGACTAGAAATGACGGTATAGGGGTCATAGTGAGCGTAAAAAATAGTAAGTGAAACATAACATCCCAATGACCCGATCAAAGGTAATACCCATAAGCACACCGTGAAGACCAAACAATCTCTTGAAAGTACCACATGGCGACATGGGAAGAGTCCGATGTCATTCTACACGGAATAAAGCATCCCACATTAGAGAAACGACCGACTATGACAAAGATAGAAATATGTCCTTTCACAGTTCGCGATTAAAACATCCTGTTAGCCGTGGACTAGAAGGGGCGAATAAATTCCAATATTGGGAGTGGTACCCCTTAACTGACTAGCAAGTGTAACATTTAGGGATGGCAACGGGAAGGGTTTGGCCAAACTCGACCCCGTTACCCCGCCCCAAACCCGTTACCTGCTTACCCCGCCCCCGCCACTAACCCGTTTAAAACCACGTGAGGGCCCCGAACCCGCCCTAAAGCATTTTTATGATATTTTCTAACTTATTTTATTCAAGTATTTTAATGGATTTCATATTTTTTCTAATGTTAAACTAATAAAAAATGAAGTCCTCTAACTAATAGTATGCATTGATTTATTATTATCCCAAACTAAGTAAGGTGCATAGATTTAAGTTAAATACTTATACTAATACCCTTAAACGAGGTGAGTCCGGAGATTTTTACACACAAAACTCGTCATGCCCCGAACCCGACGTTTTTTCATTTCAAACCCAACCCGACCCGTTTATTTAACCCCCCCCCCCTTCCCCCCATTAGGGGCGAGTGCAGGGTGGGTCCCTGCCAAAACCCACTCCGTTGAATTAGATTATCAATTATAAACAAACATATCAATAATCTAACTAAAATTTACACAAACTAGTAAACAAATATTATTTTATATTAATATAAAAACATACTACAACAACCAATTGGCATTCCGGGTTTTCAATTGGCTCACCCTCAACCTCCTATCACCACTACAAATCAATCCAGTTTTCAATTAGCTCACCCTCAACTTCATATCACCACTACAAATCATATGTACAAAAAGTAATGATATAGATCAATAATTAAGAATTAAAATTACCTCGTATCCATATCAATTCGATGTTGTAACCTGAATGTCCGGGCTTAGATAAAATGTCTCAAAATAAATTAAAGCGGTCACGCAAGCAATAGCTTCCTGTCAAATACTCAAAAATGAAAAACATGTATATTAGGGATGGTACCAAATATGAAAAACAAATGGGTTTTTGCACAAACTTCCATAATCTACATGCTCGAACTATAACTCACAGAATAAAGTTAAATATATTGTTCAATTATAAATTTTCTTATATTAATTTATGTAAAACCCTTCTTTTATATAATATTTGCATAGTAAGAAAGTGATGAATGGTCATATAACAAAATGATTCAATAATACTACAAAGATTTCATTGTTTTTCACTTTTCTAATTACAAAATACGAATACAATCAATAGCATCTATAGAGGTGAATTCAAAAGTAAAATGTAAACAACCCATCATCATGGGTGATACATGCTCAAATATGTAAAACCAACCTATTAGAAAAAACAAACAATTTACAATTGGTGCAAAACTTAATGTGACTATTTGTAAGACAATAAATACAATAGATTAAGATTCAAAACAAACACTTCACTTCATACCTTATAAAAAATCAACAAACCAAATCTAAAGGTTAAGGCACAAAACAAAATAAAAAGTAAATATAACTAATTAGATCTTGAAATGAAAGGATCCATTGTCCAGATTGTCATATTCAAACCAATCACAACATTAAATCAAAAACCTAATTGATTCTCATATTCATCTACTACAAAGCTTGAATGCATAAACAAAGTAATACATTTGTAGATCTTAAATTACTTAACCTAGATAAGTAAAACAATAATGGGAGGCTGAGCCAAGAGAGAGAGCTGCGTGGAGGAGAAGGAGAAGCCCGGGGCGGAGGAGAACGGCCGAAGAGACGCGTGAACACGCTGACTTGTTTTTGTTTGCCTTTTTTTCCTTTCCTTTTTTTTGTTTTCTTAAGGTGATAGAAAGAAGCGGGAGTAAAAATTTGCAAAGGGGGAATCCAAATTGATTTTACCCGTCTTATTAAGGTATATTTTTTGGGACGCCTATCAATATACCGTCTCTTTAGCATTATCTTTTGAGACGGGTAAAATTAGCAGTTTTAAAAATTATACCTTTTGAGACGGGTAAAATTAGTGGTCTTAAAAACTATTAGTTTTTAAGACCGCTAATTTTACCCGTCTCAAAAGATGGGTTTTAAAGACTTAAATTTTAGCCGTCTAAAAAAGTCTAGTCTTAAAAAGTACTTTTTTTTGTAGTGAAAGTACCTCTTTCATTACCCCTAGGGGAACTTATTGTTATAATGTTATGCCTTTTGGTTTGAAAAATGCAGGTGCGACATATCAGCGGCTGATGAACAAGGTGTTTGCAGAACAAATCAGTCGTAATATGGAAGTCTATGTTGATGATATGATGACAAAGAGCAAGAAAGCTGCTGACCATCTAGTTGACTTAGGCCAAACCTTTGATCAACTGGATAAATATCAAATGAAATTGAACCCGACCAAGTGCATATTTGGAGTACGGGAAGGCATATTTCTCTGGTACATTGTCAATCAACGAGGCGTTGAAGCAAACCCTGAAAAGATCAAAGCTCCGTTAGGGATGCGGTCTCCAACAATGAAGAAAGAAGTGCAAAGTCTTACAGAGCGAGTAGCAGCACTTAACAGATTTTGATCGCGAGCAACTGATAGATGCCTCCCATTCTTCAAAACGCTCCGAAAGAGTTTTGAATAGAATAAAGAATGCGAGAAAGCTTTTCAAGAATTGAAGAAATATTTGGGAGCACCTCCACTGCTGTCCAGACCAGTGATGGGAGAAAGGTTGTACTTGTATCTGGCAGTTTCGGAAAATGCAGTTAGCTCGGCATTAATAAGAGTAGAGTATGGAGTATAAAAACCAATTTATTACACTAGTAAGGCCTTCCGAGGAGCAGAGATCAGATATCCAAAGCTGAAAAAGTTGGCACTGGCGCTGATCGAAGCGAGTAGAAGAATGAAGCCATATTTTCAGGCTCATACCATAGTCGTATATACCGATATGTCGTTGAGGCAAGCTCTTCATAAACCAGAAAAATCAGGGAGATTGATGTATTGGGTAATAGAACTCGGTGAATATGATATAATATATGAGCCTAGATCGTCACTGAAAGGGCAAGCAGTAGCAGATTTTATAGCAGAGTTCACTTATCCTAATACCCCCAAGGAGCAAAAGCTGAACACCGACCAACCTGTGGATGTTACGGGATCATCAAATTTAAACCCCGATCAACTTAAGTTGGTCGGAGAGAAAGAGGAGAAGTTCGACGAGCAGCGAAATGTGGTAGAAATGGAGATAAAGGAGCAACAAATATTCCATCGAGGAAGTTTGTCCAATAAGAAGTTTGAGGACGAAATACCTGTATGGAAGCTATATGTGGATGGCTCATCATGCACATCGGGTAGTGGAGCTGGGATTACATTGAAAAGTCTAGACGAGATCGATATAGAACATGCTCTGCGCTTTCAATTTCAAGCTTCTAATAATGAGGCCGAATATGAAGTGATGATTATAGGTCTTAGTCTCGCAAGAATTATGAATGCAGAGCAGGTAATCGTATGTAGTGACTCACAGTTGATTGTAAACCAAATGCTCGGTGTATATGCAGCAAAAGGAGAGTTGATGATTAAGTACCATGCAAAGGCGATGGAGTTGGTATCGGAATTTGTCACTGTTCAACTGGCCAGAATACCAAGAATGGAGAATGCAAGAGCTGACGCTTTAGCTCGATTAGCATCAGCTACTCGTACCGAACTACGAAGAATAATCCCAATTGAAGCTCTATCTGGTCGGAGCATAGAAGAAGATCTTACGATAAACTTTATTACTTTTGATTTAGGGCCATCTTGGATGGATCCCATCAGGGCATATATTGAGGAGGGAGAATTACCGATTGACAAACTCGTGGCCAAGAAATTGAAGTTTAAAGCTGCTCGTTATGTACTGATTAATGGTATTCTATACAGACGAGGAATTATGGCAGGTTTGCAAAGATGTGTGCATCCCTCCGAGGTGAAAGACTTGATTGAAGAGGTCCATGAAGGGTCCTGTAGAGCCCATGTAGCAGGTCGGCCGCTTCTGCAAAGAATAATGACGCAAGGATACTACTGGCCAATGATGAGGGCTGATTGTATAGCCTATGCCAAGAAATGTGATAAGTGTCAGCGCTTCTCCTCCATCCTAAGAACTCCCCAAGCATTATTGACACCCATTACTTCCCCTTAGCCATTTTCCATGTGGGGAATTGACTTGGTCGGGCCACTTCCAACGACTAGAGGAAGATTTAAATATCTCATCGTCGCAGTGAATTATTTTACTAAGTGGGTAGAAGCCGAGCCTCTTGTCTACATGACATACGAAAAGGTGTACCAATTTATTTAGAAAAACATCATTTGTAGATATGGTCTTCCCCACGCATTCATCACCGACCATGGAATACAATTTGACAACAAGGAGTTCGCTGCCTATTGTCATCAGTCAAATATCTTGAAAACCCACTCGGCACCAGGCCATCCCCAAAGCAATGGACAAACTGAGGTGACAAACAGAACACTACTAAATGGCTTGAAGAAAAGACTGAATGACGCAAAAGCAAACTGGATCAACGAGCTATATTCAGTACTATGGGTTTATCGTACTATCCCCCGAGCAGCAACTGGAGAATCTCCATATATGCTGGCATTTGGAAGTGAAGCTGTTATACCTGCCGAGTTGGGTCTTCCAACACACAGAGTACTGAATTTTAATTCCCCTGTCAGCAACTTAATGAGAAGGTTAGATTTGGACATGCTCGAAGAAGTTAGAGAAGAAGCAGCTATCAGGAATGCTGCTTACCAGCAACGATCAACTCTGTTATACAACAAGAGAGTGAAGAAGTGCGACCTGAAAGAAGGAGACTATGTGCTAAAGAAAGTGATTTAAAAGCACAATAAACTGGAAGCGAACTGGCATGGACCTTACCGAGTTACAGAAGTTGTTCGACCAGGAACCTACAGAATATAAACTTTAGAGGGGGAGGAGTTTAAGAATGCATGGAATGCAGAACACCTACGCAAATATTATCAGTAATGTAAACTCTCATGTAATGCTGTTTCATCAGTGTGAATAAAATGTGAATATTCTACCCAATTCTCTCCTTTTATTGAAATTTTTTCGCGGAATACTAGTGTTACACACTACTCCGCAAAATCCACCAACTCCGGTTGGTCGGGAATAAAAATATTTCCCAAAAGTGCCAACTCCGGTTGGTTGGGAAGAAAATCCACCAACTCCGGTTGGTTGGGATAAAAAATATTTCCCAAAAGTGCCAACTCCGGTTGGTTGGGAAGAAAATCCACCAACTCCGATTGGTCGGGAATAAAAAATATTTCTCAAAAGTGCCAACTCTGGTTGGTCGGGAATAAAAAATATTTCCCAAAAGTGCCAACTCCGATTGGTTGGGAAGAAAATCCACCAACTCCGGTTGGTCGGGAATAAAAAATATTTCCCAAAAGTGCCAACTCCGGTTAGTTGGGAAGAAAATCCACCAACTCCGGTTGGTTGGGAAGAAAATCCACCAACTACGGTTGGTCGGGAAGAAAATCCACCAACTCCGGTTGGTCGGGAATAAAAAATATTTCCCAAAAGTGCCAACTCCGGTTGGTTGGGAAGAAAATCCACCAACTCCGGGTGGTCGGGGATAAAAAATATTTCCCAAAAGTGCCAACTCCGGTTGGTTGGGAAGAAAATCCACCAACTCAGGTTGGTCGGGAATAAGAAGCTATCAACTAAAGTTGGTCGGGAACATTTTTATTAAACAAAGCATGAGTATGTGATAAAAGTCAGTTAATGGCTTAGAATTAAAAAGTGATCAAGCAAAATTTTTGATACTCGTAACATTTTAAATTACCACCAAGCTGGTCGAGAAACAAAATATCATCAATTTTGATTAGTCGTCAAATGATTACCACAAATTCAGGATAGTCGACAATAAGTTTTAACCAGCTTTAGTTGATCGGCAAATAACACAATGTTGTTATCTTTTTAACAGATATACATACACATATGTAAAGTGTTTTACAAAATATCTACAAGACAATGGCAATCAAGATTGCAAAAAAAAATAAAATTCTTTCATTAAATCTAGAGCAAAATACATCGAGAATGAAATACATACTAATTATTACATCAAGATTCCTACTCTATTGGTTTCTTCCCCTATGCTTTTGAAACAGGTTCCTCGCCAGCAGGAGGATCGTCTAAGTCATAAGGGGAATTTATGAAATTAAGGTCTTTGAGCATCCTGGTGTTCATAACTGATGGTCGATCAAGGAGGTGCTCGGGGGGAGATATCTCGAAGTTGGAGTGAAGACTGTAGTCGCCAAGATACTTTGAAATTAGGCATTGTGGAATGGCCCGAGCAGGAATCCAGCTCATATCAAGCTTGAAAGGAGGCACTGGTAGGTCGAGAAACCCAGGATTGTGGTAATCCCACAAATAATGACCTTGTTCCAACTTCAGCACGCCCAAAGCATTTAACCATCCTTGTTTATAACCCACATTATTTGCATTCTCGAGCCGATCATCTAAATGGTAGAGGGCTTCATTTTAACCAGCCATCCAAAACTCCCTAGGCTGTTTGTGGAACTGGTAGGTTAATCTTTCTAACTGCTCGTGGAGATTCTTCACCAAATTCGTTTTATTCTCCAAGGTAGAATTTTGGGCAGCCAGTTTCTCATCTAAAGTTTGGATTTTCATAGACATCTCGGTCAATGCCTGGTTCTTTGCCATCAATTGAAAGGTTTGGTTTTTCAGAGCCGATTGAGTTCTTTGTTCCTCGACAGTAATCCGAGCAGCTCTTGCTCGTCCCCGAGAAGCTCTTGCTCGTCCCCGAGTAGAGGTAGAAGGCCCAATCCTTTTCAAGGCTTCTAATTCATCCCTAGGATTGGCATTTTCAACCTCCAAGAAAGAGAATCCCTTGTCGTTTACAGGGACCAAAACGTTTGAGGTAGAGGCTGCAGACCTCAGCTGGGATACCTCTCCTCGCAAGTTATATTTTCCTGCTCCAGTAGCTTGGCTATCTGCCTGTACTCCTCGACTTCGATCTTCAAAGTTCTCTCCCTCACATCGTAAGCAGCAAACAATCTATCATATCCTTTATCAGCACTTAGTTGCTGATACTTCTTCTCATATCCCTGGTGCAAAAGGGTTGTAGACTCCTTGTATTGTTGTTGAAGCTCCTCGAGAGTGCCCTGGAGGTCTTCAATCATTTCATAATACGCTACATTATTAGCCACTTCCCGGTCGAGCAGACACTTTAAATACTGGTAGGCTTCAACTGCTTGCTCTAAAGCATCTTGACCAAGGATATCAACGATTTGAGCTTCAGTCATCTCTGTATGACCAGCTTTGAAGTAATCATTGCATTGCCTCAATAATTTTGTATCATGAGCAGATAATAATTCCATCCTGGCCATAAACTAGTAAAAAGAAGAGATGGCGAGAATCAATAAGGAGCAAGAGGAAGAGAATCAACATTATGAATAGTCAGAATTTCAAATTTTATTACATCATAAAAGAGAAGTACATAGGTCAGAGTTACAATTGGCAAAAATAAACAGAGAGAAAAATTCGAACAACTCTACACCTTCTCCTTGTCTCCCAAAACTTTCTCGGAAGGCTGAGACGAGGAAGTAGGTTGCTCGGGTGGCACAGATGGCTGCTCGGTTGGAGCTGGAAGCTGCTCGGTTGAAATAATGGATGGTTGAAGTTGCTCGCAGGAAGACTGGACAACTGTGGGATGAGAAATTTGATCTCCCGTCACCATAGAGGATTCCTTAGAGGCAGCTTCGTCCTCTTCTTCTTCTTCAGGAGTTGGAGGGGGGGCCAGGGATGTGTCGCTGAAACAGGTCGAAATTTTCATCAACGTTCAGCTCTTTCAGAGCAGCGACCCAACCATCCCTAAAGTACTTAAGGCTACCATATTCCACCTGTGACATCATGGCAGCCAGACCCTTATTCCATCCTTTGTCCCAGCCAACACTAAAGGACTTTTTCACAGCTAACTTTCTTTTCACCTTCTCCAAGGAAAGCTTCTCGGATAGAAGTTCCTCGGTAGCCTTCAATTTATTCTCCACTTCCTCTTTCTGACGACTTACTTCACGAAGTTTGCCCAACTCTTCCTCAGCAGCTTTGAGCTTACCTTCAAGCTCCCCAGCATTTTGGAGCTTCCCTTTGAGCTCTTTATTCTTACTTTCCAATTCTTTTATTTTCTTCTCCAATCCCTTGGAGACCTTAACAAATTGATACCTCTCCTGCTCGGTGGAACTAAGCTGCTTCTCCCAGGCAGCCTTATCATCAACATACTTTTGACGAGAATCCTTCAGAGACTGCGTCAGACCCACCAAAGCTTCCTCTACACCTGACGAGGAACTTGAAGCTTTAATAGCTTCATCTTTCTTCAAAATTGTATTGAAACAGGTTACCAACTGGGAAAGGAAAACAATAGCAAGTCAGTGCAAATATATAACAGCGGAAAAATAAAAGTTTAGGACAATAATACTTACAGAAGCAATATGACGAGCAGCCAGTGTGGTAACCATATCCCGAGAAAGATTTTCTTCAATACCTTGGATCTCGGGGATGATCCAAGATTTCACCGAGCTCATGGCAAAGCTCGGAGCAATGAAAGTGGGAACACCACTTCCAGTAGTTGGAGGCTGAGAAATGGATTCAGCCAAATTGACCGAGGAGCTCTTCTTCAGCCTCCTCGGAGGAACATCAACGGTCTCGACCAAGGATGTAGTCTTAGTCGGAGATATGACAATAACCTCGCTTGGAGCAGCGACTTTGCTCGAAGCCACTGGGGGCTTCTCGGTAACCTTCACAGTAGCAGCCGGAGGAGGTGTATCGATTTTCCTTATCCCTTCTTCTGGGACATCATGTTTGCTTTTCTTTGTCTCTCCGGTAATAGAGGCAGATTTCTCGAAGAGGGCAGGAGCTCTTCTTTTCTTCATTCTTTCACTCAGAGGAATATGTGACTCAGGTGAAGAACTTGCAGAAGCTGGTACTGGTTTTACGTCACTTATCATTGAACGAGCAGTAAAAGACGAGGTGTAACTCTTGTACTGCAGCAAATATGAAGCTGATCTGATATGCTCGTCGGCAACAGTCTGATGTAAACCCCAGATAAGTTTCAGATGTTTTAAATTAACTTCTGTCTCTTTTGGAGACTTTCTCTTGCTGTCAACTGCAAATAAATCAAAATTAAAATATCAGTGACACATTTTATCAAACACAAAGGAAGCATAATTTCGAAAATAAAATAAAATAAAAATAACCTATCCCATTGCCATGGGGAGGGCATTTAGGACCCTGGTACACATTATTTTCAGTTAGTGGAGGGTGTTGCCAATTTTTTATAACAACACCGTGCTCGAAGTAATTCCTATTGGCATCTGGGAGATTGACTACTAGATCCCTATTTAAAAACCTAGTTTTTAAATAAAAAGTGTTGTCACCAACAGCCCATCTATAACAAAACATAATTTCTGGAATTCCTATACGAGTTCCGTGAATCTGATTTAATCTATGAACTCTATTAACTATTCTCCATGTATTATGGGCTATTTTTGCAGGAACCACGTCAAAATATTGATAGAATTCCAGACACAAAGGGTTGGGGGGAAAAGAAAAGCCACATTCAGTCACAAAGAGGCGGGGGAATCAATGTCCCTCGGCCAAACAAAAATAATATGAAGGTTCAGAAAGTTCCTCCAGAACAACCCATGAAGGAATAGAGAAATCAGAGAGAAACTTACCAAGCGACTCAACAAGGTAAACCATGGTGAATAAAGGAAATGAAAGAGAAGGAAGAAGATCTTACAGAAAAAGGATGGATCTGATGACAACGAACGATGAAAGGGATGAACGCACAAGAGAGAGAGAAAATGGTAAACTCAAAGACACTGATTTGAAAAAGTAGAAGACGATATGATTTTCTACTACGCTTAAATACCTTACCTTGGGAAAAGGTAAAAATAATTATTATAAAGGGAGACATTTACGCTACCGGCGGCTAAAAGGACAAAAAGGGTGCGGAGATCGAAGCAGTTAAGAAAATTCGAAAAGTCTGATTCTACGAATTCGAAAAGAAAAAAATAAATGCAAAGAAAACGTTCCTAAAATTCAGGATGACCATTTAATCCCGCCATATTTCGAGAAGAATGTTCCACACTCCTCAGTCTCTAACTGTGAATCATTGGGGGCTTCTGTTGATACAAAATTTAGTCTGCTGACATGGCTCAATTAAGTGGAGACACATGGCAATCTGCGTGGCAATAACAAACACTTCTGAACAACACCTTAACTTCGAGGAACTCAATTTCCCCGACCAACTCAAACACTCCGAGCAGTAGGTGCTCTCCGAGGAGCTTTATTGCCCCGAGTAACTCATGAATACCGAGATACTTAGGCGGTCCGAGCAGCTTAGGCGGTCCGAGCTGCACCTCGATCAGAGCATTTATTGTTAGACAATTAAGAGGATTAAATGCGCATTAAATGCTGATTATTATCATACAGATGTATACGCTTATTGGACAACTATGTATGATCCTTTCTCATGTACAACCTCAGGGCTATAAATACATTGCATCATCCTCATTATAGGGGGACCAGAATTTCTTGAGAAAAATCCTACCTCGAGAATTCCAAAACAGTCAATAATAACACAAGCAGTGGACGTAGGCCATTCGTTCAAGGCTGAACCACTTTAAAATTTCTTTTGTCTTATTTATTTTTTATCTATGATTAAATAATTAGAGATAATCTAATTTTTTACATCAACAACACCTTTTTCTCTCAAAAAATTTATGAGGGGTTTGTGATATGTCTCCAGTTTGTTGTCACGTAGCCCCGGTCCTTAAAAGTAGTCATAAAATAATGTCGACTGAGCTATCATTGTCCACCAAAATTCTAGCAACTCTTGCTTTATGTACCCTCGTAGTGATGACCAGAGGTTCATCGTGGGGATAAAGTACCCCAGATAGATCATTATTGGAGAATCATATCACCAACTTGTCTTTGTTAACTTTTCTTGGGCTACCATCAGCATCATCAGACAAATTATTTTGCCAAATGTATGAACATGCTTTGGCATCATTAAGGTGTGCTTTTATATCGATTATTTCATCGCCTCCATCAGCATCACAACCTCAATGAAATGACAACCAAAAGATCATTTTCACCTCGTACTTGAATTCTCTGTTTTTCTTAGGTATATCTAAATGGTCTTCAACATCATTATCTCTAACTCTTTTTTATTGTCTGCTCCCTTGTAAAGGGATTCCGATTGCCTTCTGATCTTTCTTCCTTTTATCCTGCTTTCACTGTGAACGAATTTAAATAACTTACCTCATCAGATTAGACTTTCTATTTCATTCTTCAGGGCTATGCAATTGTCCGTGTTATGCTCATTGTCCTTTTAAAACTCGTAATATTTGGATTTATTTCTCCTGTCTGGAGGAGACTTTAGTTTTCCATGACATTTTAGACTCCTTCTACCTCGAATCTCCATAGGATGTGGTGCACACCAACAGTAAGAGGGGTATACCTATTAGGTTTTTCAACTTTCTTATCTTTTTCATCCTTCTTTTCGGAGCCCTTTTTGTCGTCGGCTTTGGAGATATGAGATTGCTTAGTAGCCGTAACCTCCTCGACGTTTATAATTTTACCAACTTTAGCCATCAGCTCAATCATAGTCTTTAAGGGATCTTTAGCCAAAGCAGAATATAACTTCTCACGAAGTAAATCGCACATCAAGGCAGTAATTGCTATCTTTTTTTCTTAGTTCACCACTTTCAGCTTTTCGCTATTAAAGCGGGTGATATATGCATTAGTGATTTCCCTCAGTTATTGGAGAACACTCAGTAAGTGATCTATCATCTTGATAGGTTTGTCTCCAAATAAAAAATTATTAATAAACAGCTTGGCCAACCATTGGAAGTTGGATATTTACTCGCAAGGCAAATTATTGCACAAAATTTAGACCGGTACGACGATGGTGATGGAGAAAGCTCTACAACGCATCTCATTTGAGCCAGAGTAGATGTCAGCGCCAGCCTGGTATTATTCCACATGAAGGACGGGATCAGATTTACCATCATATTTGGGAGTGACCACGGGTGGCTTGAATTTGGTAGGTGTTTTGAAGTTCACAATAACGTAGACAAAGGACGATCCTTTTACGAAACTCCTGTGCAAAGGATTCTTTGTGTAGAGGGAGGTTAAAGCTCATAGTTGATCAGATGATTAATCTTGCACACACATTTGGTTTAAATGGAGAATTAAGATTGATTGAAAGAAGGTTATTCACAAGAGGTCCCACAACCAGATATCTCGCTCAAACATACTCCCAAAAGGAGAGTGGTCACTCGATGGACCTCCTCACAAGAAACAATCTTGAATGAATAGGCCCCCGAAAACACGTTTATAATATGAACGATGATTTATATTTGCTTTCTTTTCCTCGCAAATGTTAGGAACCTTTTTGTAATAATTTTGAGGTTGTTCGGTACCTACAAAGGACCCTGTCTAGCAGGACATGGGAGAGCGCACATGCTCTATCAAATGACCTCATCTAGGGAATCTTACAACTACTTGGTTTGGAGGATTGGGAACAAGGCAACATTGGGAAATAATCTCAACCTCTTTGATACACTTGGGCAAAACCTTTAAATAGGGTTGATAGTACTCCAAAACACCTTCTTCAAGGGACCTCACCCGAGGGACCTCGTCAAAGGTAGTTTGTTCAAAATGATCTTTGCCTCTCAAATATGGTCTTAGGTTGTTCGAACAACCATCTCTAGAATAACCTCATTTAGCTAACAAGATAACATATCTTATAACCGATGTTTACTATCTTTATGACATCAAGATTTCTATCACTTCAGGAGCTCAAGAAAGTTAGTACTTGAGCGAGTTAATTCCTTATACCATTGGCTCATTTAGATGAATGTCCCATCGACCATCTTAAAACAAAACTTTGTGTCAACCTGTCACGTCTTAATCAATGTAAGAGACATTTTGAGAGCATAAATAGTGTTCCTACTAAGAAATAATATCCCATGCATTTAATACGCTATCCTTGGTATTAAATGCAAGTAATCTTGGCATTAAATAAGGGCATAGCATTTAATGCGGGCAAGGTCTTTTGAAAGACCTCGTACTCATATAAATACTTTCATTTGTCACATTTACTGATGATATTTTTTCTGATATCAATCCTCCCAGACACGAGAGCTTCCTGTGAGTCTATTATCATTAGAGTTTATTCCCCTCATTCTCATAACCTAACTATTCTTTATTCCTAAGCATTTGCATTCATTGCACTAAGAGGTTTGCTCCCTTGCATTTATTGTACCAAAGTGATTGTTCTTTCTCCCTCCAACTAAGTTAATTACTGACATTCACGTCGCTTATTGTATTGAGAGGATATTTATAATGTAAAGGTTCATTTAATGCATATTATGTGGAATTAAAGGCCATTGATTGCAAGTATTGAAGTTTACATTTGTTACGTTATTCTTTGTGCATTAATCATCATTCTGAAGGGGTTACGCCTCGCTAAACACTAATTGTGTTTAATGAACCCACATCTTACATTTGGAGACTCTACTAGGAAGGTATTCTCTTTGAAGAATGACTAATGATAACATGGCTAAGGATATTGATTTTGGCACTATACAACACTAAGAAAAAGGAGATCTGATAGTCCTGTCGGAGGCTAATAGGACGATGCCAATGAAAGTAGGACTGTCGATCGCTACTATGGCAGAAGCCATAAACCCAACACAAATGGCTGGATTAACGAGCCTATTTACTAAATTCATCAAGACCCCAATTGCTCAGGCAGTGTTAGGAGTTTTCGAAGGATCAAATTTCTTCGTAACACCATCGATGGTACTGTCGGCTCCTTTTGTTTAGGGAGGCATTGCTCAGACAAATGCCAATAATTTTGTTGCTCCACCGAAGGGGCTACCCATTGCAGCCCCTCCTACCAATGTAGAAAAGTGTCCTCCATCACCCCCATTAAAGGTTATTTTACCCATGGTGCTTCCCAGACAAAACACCCCTTCCCCATTTAGCATGAAGGAGATGAAGAAAGAGCTCATGCGGATGATGGCAACCTCTAAAGCTGTTGGGAGGCATCCTCAATATACGATGATTTTTGTACACCGTACCTGGAAGAATACAATAACGAACCATACCCAAAAGGGTATGTCCCATCCGTCTTTGAGAAATATACAAGTAAAGGGGGAAATTTGAAAGAGCATGTGAAAATGTTTGTTGAAACCTTGGTGCACACTGTAATGACAAAAAGCTGAGGTTGAAAGAGTTTTCTAAATCTTAGATGGAGAAAGCATATATGTGGTACTCCCACCTTGTACCTTGAAGGTGGAATCGTGGGAGGATCTCTATGTTCAGTTTGTTATGAATTCTTCCTAGCGAAAGATGAATTGACTCTCACCCAGTTGGCACGAGAGAAACATAAGCCTGGGGAAGATGTGATCGCGTGCATTAGGAGGTTTCACGAACAATCTTTGGACATTAGAGAGGAAATGCGAGCGAGCAAGCTCTTACAAGTATATGCATAAGGTTTATTCCCCGAGTATATCTTCCATTTAATCAATGAGATTAAAGAAGGAACGTTTACTGCATTTTTAAAATCTCGCACGAATATCACTCTAGTAGTTGAGCCTTTACTGCCACTAGTATTGTCAAATCTAATGTTTAGATCACCAACTACTTCAGGTAGGGGAATTCCCTCCCGAGTAAACTACTTTAATAACAGAGACAAAAGACAGGGAGGTGGAAATAATGGCAGGGGAAGAGAAAACAAAAGAAAGTTTGAATCAAGAGACGATCCTCCAGAGCTACCTTGCACTCCCGAACAAGCTTTAAATATTATGAACATATGGGAACGATAAAATCTATGGACCAATAAATTTTAGCCCCACAGAGTCGGTAACGCATGAGCAAAGGAAAGATCCAAGGTTTTACCATCTCCACAACAAGGCGGGTCATCCAACCAGCAAGTATTTTGCCTTAAGAAGGTTTATTTACAGGAATATTGAGAAATGGGATATTCAGTTTCCACAAATAAAAATAAATGATAACCCTTTACAAACTCATGGAGCCAACATGGCCAATGCTTATGATAAAGAAGCATTGCAGGCCTGGGAGAGTAGAGGTTCTTTGAAGAAACCTTTGAACTTGGAGGAATGTGTGTTCGAAGTGGCTCACCTAACCTTGGATGAGGAATTCTGCTCAATTGACGACATGGGAAAATAGCTAGAAGCTTGCTCGCTCAGTGTTGCGAACGCATTAATAGCTTATGACGAATTAATATACAGGGATGCTGAGGAACTTTATGAGCTGTAGGATAACCATATGGATCATTGGGTGGAGTGTGTCGCGGTAGTATAGTCACAAAAGTTTAGTTAGTTATTTGACTAAGTGGGACTACCGAATAGCTCCAGATTGGAGCTTACTCAAGCGACTCTGGAGATCGCAAAGAAGAATATGGCTCCAAACCTATGTTGGAAAAGGACTATAGACAAGTTAGTGAAAATATTCCTCTCAGAGGTTACATCCTCTGAAGCAAATCTCTTGATCAGGTACCCTCATAATAAACTACTCTATGTGACAACTGGTGTTAATGGGTGTATCTTCAATTGCATTTTATTGGATGGGGGAGCCTCCATCAATATCATGCCTATCGGGTCCTTTTATGCCTGCAACATCTTCGAAACGAGAATTTCCCCGAATCCTTTAGCCATATCGGGGTATGATAATCATTACTCTAAATCCATTGGTTATGTCAATGTAGGAATTACCATGGGAATATCACTTCCCATAGTAGATTCCATACAATGGAATGTGAGCCATCATACCAACTGTTGGTAGGGAGGGTGTGGATGCACAACCATGGGTTGGTGCCCTCCACTTATCATTAGTGTGCTAAGGAAAATATAAAAGACAAGGAGGTGGTTATTCGAGCATCTAAGAAGTCATTCGCATGCGAGGAAGCACATTTGTTAGATGCCGCATTTTATACTGAGTTAGTTGAATAAGCTGTGGTGCTCACCAGATACATCGGTGGTACTAAAGTGCCCAACACTAGGAAAAAGGTGCGCGCAAGGATTAACCCGGTTGATGATCAGAAAGAACGTGAAGTAGACCAAGAAAGGGTGAGACCCCCTAGCTTGTCTAAGAAATTACGAGACAGGATGACACCACAGATTGATCTGATTGAACACCAGGTCCAACAATAAAGCGTACCGAGTAGATTTTCTATAAGAGAATCGAAGGAAAATTTCTGAAAGAGACTCTACAAGGAGGAAACCTCTAGAAGCTTAAGAGTGGTGATGCTAATTGGCAAGATAATTTACAAATTGTAAAGGTGTGAGCGGGCAACTAAAGGTTTAGGCGATATGGCTGACCCGTTCTAAGAATGTTTTTTGGTTGATAACCAAGGACATTGCATGATGATAGACAAATCCAATGTCCAAAAATTTGTGGGGGAATTAGAGTAAAGCTAGAGTGTATGCGTGATAGGGAAAGGCCTCAAATCCAAGAGCTAGAACAAGTGGACCTTATGGTGGAAGGTGATGATCCCAGGTCAATCTTTATTTCGAAAGATTTGAGTGGGGGAGAAAAAGGGACGTTAGTTAAACTAATATGAGAATTTAAGGATGGCTTTGCATAAAAATACACTGAGATGCCTGGAATTGATAAGGAAGTGAGCTACCACAAGTTGAAGGTGATGCCATCAGTTATCCCGATCAAGTAGTCCACTCAAACATACAAAGCAGAGCTTGACTCGGAGATTAAAGAAGAGGTCCAGAGGTTTCTCACATCATGCCTCTTATCCAAGTATAATGTCCTATATGGTTATCTAGTATTATGTCTGAGGGGAAGAAAGATAAGAACCAAATTAGGATTTGTGACCTAAATAGAGCATGCCCAGAAGATGAATTCCCATTGCCATTTATAGATAATCGGATAGATACAACTGTGGGACGTGAGATTTACAGCTTCATGGATGGCTATGTGGGTTATAACCAGATCAAGATGGATTCAAATGACACCATGAAGATTGCCTTTTACACTCCATTAGGTAACTTTATGTATACAGTCATGCCTTTTAGAATAAAGAACACAGGCTCTATATATCAAAGGACAATGAAGGATATATTACATGTTATCTTTCACGATATTGTAAAGTTCTAAATGTATGATTGGTTATTAAGTAAAAAAAGGAGGTTGCTCATTTGGCGAGTTTGAGGAGAGTGTCCACACGCTGCAGAAAGCACAAACTGAAATGAACCCCCTCAGGTGTGCCTTTGGGGTAACTAGTAAGAAGTTCTTGGGATTAGTGGTGAATAGGCAAGGCATTCAGATGGACCTAAACAAGCAAAAAACCATTATAAACACATCGTGTCCAAAGATTGCAAATGAATTGAAAAGCTTATTGCGAAAAGTCTCCTACTTAATAAGATTCGTGCTTAGACTTGCTAAGATCACTCAACCGTTGATGGAGCTGCTGTGAAAGGGAGACATGTTTGCATAGGAGCAACCACACTCGAGGCCTTGGACAAATTGAAAAGGCTCCTCACATCACCACAAACCATGATTCCTCTCAAAGCAGGTATACCATTGCAACTTTATCTTACCTCCACGACTAGATCTGTTAGCGCATTGATAGCAAAATAAGTGGAGGGAATAGAAAAGCCTATTTATTTTTTGAGCCGAATTATACATGGGCTTAAGGCCAGATATACTAGCATTGGAAGGCATTATTTAGCCCTTGTTTCCATTGTCTAAAAACTTAGGCACTATATGTTGTCTTTCACGATCCATATTATAACATGATGTGATCCTATAAAATTTTTGCTAGCATGAATTGTACTAATTAGCAGGGCAACCAGATGGTTCCTCATACTCTCAGAGTATGACCTAAAGTGTGTGGCCCCTTGAGACATTAAGAGTTAATATTACATAGATTTACTACCCCTCTTCACCTTTGGTACGTTCGAACCACAACAAAAGAACTCCCAGGCGATGATCTTTAAGATAATTACCTATAAGTTACCGTGGAATAATAGAACATGGAATTCAACAGATCATCAGATAGAGGCAAAATAAGGTGCAGGGGTCATCCGGAGCAAAGGAAATGAAGAAGTTTATCTATTATTCAAGTTAGACTTTTATTGCTCCAACAATGAGGCTGAGTATGAGGCGCTCGTGCTAGGTTTATTGAAGGCCTTGCGAAGGGTCATCCAGGTGCTTACCATTAAAGGTGACTCTAACTTAGTAGTGAACTAGGTGAATGAGGAGTATGCTCTCGAACATATGAGTCTAGTGCCTTACTGAACAATCATCCAAAGATTGTTCGGATAATTTTATGAAGTAACGATGAAAAGGCCTCCCAAGATAATGAATAAACATGCAGATTCCTATGCAATAATTATCGAAAAGATTGCCATCAAAGATGTTTCAATAGTCATTCAAATCACTATGAGGACAACTCCCTCTGCTATAACAAAAATATTACCCATTAACAATAACAATGATTAGAGGGATAAAATAACGAGGTAACTTGATACTAGGGAAGGGCCTTTAAGCTTAGTATAATTAACCTAATATTTTACCATGATCGAGAACTTGTACTAAGAAAATAAGGGAGGATGGTTGTCAATATGTATTATTTCGGAAGAAGCTGAGAAGAGGTTGAGTGAAGTCCACAAAGACAGTTACAAAATTACTTAAATTATATTATCAATCGACCGAAGGGTCCAAAGAGCTAGCTACTTTTGGCTCCCGGTGATGTAGCAGTGCAAAGGAGTTATGAAAAATGTCAATTGTATTACCATTCGGTTGAATGAAATTTCATTGAGAAACCACCTGATTGGAGACAACTTTATGTTGATATGTTAGTAGAAGGGGTGATCCTAACAGATAAAGAGGATGCTACCAGGATCAAGCGAAGGATCTCAAGGTATTATATCCAGAATGACCAGCTATATAGAAGAGGTTGCTTCGATAGACCTCTGCAATACATCAGGTTAGAAGAGGATGAAAAGGTGGTGAAGAAAGCTTATGAGCTGAGGCACATCGAAGGGACAAAGCTGTTTGAACAACCAATGACCTTAGGTTATTATTAATTAATCATGGAAAAGGATTCAACTGGGTTTGTTCGAAAGTACAAAGCGTGCCAACTCTGTGGAAATATGATCGACACTCCTTCGGTAGACGTACACTCACTTTATGCTCCATTCTCATTCCACATTTGGGCATTTGATATTGTGGGGGCCATTAATACCTATTTTAGGGGCAAAATTTGGATTTTGGTTGCCACTGAATGCTTTACCAAGTG
Source organism: Sambucus nigra (assembly GCA_949130495.1). Lineage (NCBI taxonomy): Eukaryota > Viridiplantae > Streptophyta > Magnoliopsida > Dipsacales > Adoxaceae > Sambucus > Sambucus nigra. Next base: position 596,247,592 of record OX422208.1, read on the forward strand.
GGCAAAAGAAACACGTTTGAAGAAGGACATAACAGGCGTGGTAGTTTGGTTTAATGAAAGAATATATTATCTACCGATTTAGCATTCCAAAGGTGTTCCTTTCTGATAATGGAACTCCTTTCGTGAATATTAAGGTGAGATTGACCACATACAAGTGCTCCATCATCCACCACAAATCCACTGTGGCCTATCCTAAGTGTAATGGGTAGGCGAAAGCTGCTAACAAGATATTTGTGAACATTTTAGAAAAATGTTAGAGGATTTTTATGGAATATGGGATGATGAGATACCAGAGGTTTTGTGGGCCTATAGAACAACCAAAAGGAAACCCACTTGTTACATTCCCTTTTCCTTGGTGTTCGGTGTTGACACTATCTTGCCAGTTGAACTAGAGATACCTTATGCTCAATACAACTTGCGAAGTACGATGCTTCCTCAAAGCAGACATGCGTAGTTACAAGCCCTATATGAACATAGAGACAATGCAATGAAACATTTCCAGATATATAGGAAACAACTCTCCGGGTCATATGATCAAAAGGTGAAACCTAGAATGTTCAAAGAAAGGGACTTAATACGAAAGGCTTGCACAAGTCATATACGTTGTCTTTCACTCCTAAAATTTAAAGCTAATTATGAAAGATCCTACATAGTGTTCAAGGCTCATGACTCAGGTTACTGCGAGATTTCTAAAATTAAAGACGACATAACATTCAATCTCAACAACAAGTGACTCAAAAATTATCATGTTTAAGATTTTCTTTTGTTTTTTTTACTTGTAATGTTAAGAAAAGTTTATGTTTGCAGTGGTTGGCCGAAAGGTTGTTCTCGCGTAACCCATGCAAGAATATGTTACATAGTAGACAATGAAATTATACGATAATTCATTAAAAGGTGATAACTTTGCTTTTGGGTGTAGTCGTTGTTTGAAGCCAAGTTAATCAAAACCTTAAAATACCTACAAAATAATATCAAACTAAAGTGTAGAGCGGTAAGTAATGGTATCAATCCACATCAAGGGGGTAAAGCGAAGGGAAAAAAATTGCAATTCACTTTTTATTTTCTTTTTGGGTTTTTTTACTTTTTCTAGTTTTTTTTAGCTTTTCAAATATTAAAACAATATTTGGGTGAGATGAAGTGAAATAACACTAAACTACATGTAAGATCAAATGATAAACTAAAAAGTGACTAAAAATGAAAAACAAAGTCTAACACAAAAGTAAGAGATCAAGTGAGGTAAATAATGTGAGAACAATCAAGGAGTGGGACTACACCACAAATTCTAACTATTCTAATTAATTAATTTAATTATTTGAATTCTCCCAAATTAATATCAAAATTACAAATCAACTCTCATTGCAAGTCTAATTTTAGTAGTAATCTTTTAGAAAATTAAGTTTAACTCTCCCACAACTCTAAAAAATATATCTACACTCCTTTTAATTAATCAACCGCTAGGATCGATCAATTAAAATTTATGTAAATCTTAGAAAATAAATTTAGAGTTGAAATTCAAGGAATAATACCACACTTAAGAAACCCATATCTCTATTTCGAATCTAAAATGGGTATTATAACTTAGAATTTCGATTTTCTCTCGAAAATCATTTACCCTCTCTCGAGGCGTAAAATTTAAGGGTGAGGGATCAAAATTAATATTCAAAGGGAATTTTCAAGTAATCAAACTAATTAAATTAAAATAACATCAAATAAGGGTTCCCCCACCTCTTGAAAGGGGATTTAGCCTAACATGATATCAAACATTCAATAGGCATTTAAAATAAAAGTAGAGAAGAGAACAATAAAACCAAATCTCGTTAAGTGAAATTGAACTCCAATCCTTGAATTTGCAATTTACATATCTCCAATTTGTGTAATCAAACCAAAATTACATCAACAATTACACTCAAAAATGGATTCTCACTAATCTAAAAAAAATAAATTCTAACCTAAAAAAAACTAAAGTAAAAAACGGTGTTTCTCTCTCTAAAATTGATATGATAAAAGCCCTCTTCAAAATGGTCTTCTTCCTCCTTAAATAATAGGCATGGAGTATGGGGGTAAATTGGGTAAATAGAATAGGGGTGTGCATGTGGCTATGGTGTAGGAGGGTTTTTTAGGTGACACACATAAGTGCATGTGTGTTGTGAGGTGTGAGGGTATTTTGGGTGAGGGAATAAAAGTCATATTTGTTAAAAGGGATAGGGGGTGTTTTTGGAATAAGGGGTAAAAAAAAAAATTGTTGGGTAAAAGGCATGTAGGTTGTATTTGGTTTTGCTTGGCTTGTGTTTTGGCCAGGTAAGAAGAAACGTGTATGGCTTTGGTGCAAATGGAAGAAGGGTTTGAGTAAGTGGGTCTTTGGGTTGAGATGGAGAGTGGGTCGGGTTTTGGATTCGGACATGGGGATGGGTAACTGGGTCAACACCAGGTACGGTAGGGGCGCCGATTCCGGGTTGAGCTCGTCGGCCGTTAGATTGAGGGTCCCAAGGCAGTGGTCAGGTTCGATAGCCGGGGCAGAAGGTGGTTCGTCAGCGATTTGGGATGGTCTGCCCGGTGGGTGGCCGGAGGTCTCGGTATATGGGTTTGGTTTGTTGGTTTAAAGGGTTGTGGTGGTGATGGGGTTGGATGATAATGGAGGTGATTGGGGTTTTGTTTGGGTATGGAGGATGAGTTTATTGTTAATGGTGGATTATGAATAGCGATGGGTTTTGGTTGAGTTTGGTGTTTGTTAATGGGGGATGAGGAGAGAGAAAGGAGTGGTGAGGAAGATAAAGTGGGTAGACTTCGGTGTAGTGGGGTGTATAGTAAGATGTGTGTGGGTAAGTGTATGCTGTAGGATAAGTGTGTGTGAGTGTTAGTTTGGGTGTATGAGGGTATAGGTTATGTGTGTGTGTGTGTTTAATTTGAATACCTACAAATAATACTGACTAACTAAAAAAAAAATTAATAAAATGAAAAACTAAAAAATAAAATCCTATTCTAAAAAAAATAAATCAAAGACTCAAATTAAAAATAAGACTAAAAAGAAATAAAAATCTATTAAACTAAAACTAAAATCCTAAAAAGTAAAATAAAACTAAAAATAAATGAATCATTAAAAAATCTAATCCTAATAAAAATTAAAAAATAATAAAAATCAAAATAAAATAAAATAAAATTATACTAATAAAAATAAAATATAAAAATATAAAATAAATCCTATAAAATTCTAAATAAATTTAAAATAAAAACTAAAAATAAAACGACTCTAACTAAAAATCTAAAAAAAAATATAAAAGGGCACAAACTAAACACACATGGAGTGCGGGGTAGGTTTAGGTTTGGGTATGGTTACAGGAATGAGGAGTTAGCTCTATTTGATTCACATTTGCCTCGAAATAATGCTTTTTGAACCGCAAACGCAATCAAGCCTGCACATTGAACATTTACGCGCATAAGACCATCATTGTTGAGAATTAACAACTAAAATACGTCTATTTGAGGTATAAAATGTATAATTTTGGGTGCTTATCAAAAGGCATTTTTTTCTATTCAATAGTAGTAATAAATAATGGCACAAGTAAAAGGCAAAACTAGCATTTCATTCAAACACCAAAAGTTATACAAAAACAAAAGAGGAACTACTGCCTAAAAAATATAAGATAAAATAACAAGAAAGGAAACCCTAACTATTGCCGTGACGTCTATGATAAACCACAAATTGATAGAGTTAAGTACCCTGGGGTGAAGACCTGGGCGAAAAGAAGCCAGATCTGCTTGCTCGTTCATGATCTTAGTTATTTCCCTTTCATACTCCTTCATGTCTTGCTGCAACGTTTCTAACTCTACGTCAACTTGTGCTAAGGCCTCTCACAAAGACAACTTTTTACACAGCCTTAATAATCTCAAGACGAAGACTGGCCATCTCCTCTGCCACCACAGCTTGAGTCCTTGTGCTAGCTTGAAGTCTTGCATAAAAAGAAGACACATCAACTTTCTTGTAAGATCTTAAAATTTCGATCAACCATTTTAGGGTAAATCCATCATTGGTCAACATGTGAACTTTTCCCAGTAACTCTTTAATTTTGGAAAAGGTAAGAGACTGCAAAGGGGTGTTCATAATTTCACTTAGCACGGTGGTGAACCCGAGCAATCTTCAATCCATCATAACATGTATAACTTGAATGTAGAGAGAACCAAAAGTAGAGGTATGAAGTAAAAGCAGTCGTTCTAAAAGTTCACAATGTAGATTAGAGATGATATGGGGAAAATCCCTCAAAACCTTCCTCATCAAGTTTGTTGGAGATGCTTCGGAGGATGAATGATGTAAGCACTGCCACTAGCTGAAGGAAACATGGTGTACAAAGCTCTATCCTCTTTTTATTGGGTAAAAGTAACCGGGTGAGATTAAACTTTAACGTTCTAACCAACAACAAGAACGTTTGGTTAGTTTGAAGGAACATCAACAATGGCAGGGCTGATAACTATCTTCCTCTGAACATCCTCAGGTGACACTTGGTTCGTAAATAAAATAGGCTCAATAAAACTACAATAGACTAGGGCTGTGTTTTTTTTCCGAACTTTCCGATTTTCGATCCGATTTTTTCCGAATTTGGAATGAAATTTTAGTTTGCCGATTTCCGATTTTCCGATTTCCGATTTTTCCGAAAAAAATCGGATCGGAAATCGGAAATAATTCTGAATTTTCGATTTTCCGATTTTTTCGATTTTCTGATTTTTTCGAAACTATGTCGATCCGATTTTTCCGATTTTTTTCCGAATTATTTCCGATTTTTTTGGAATTATTTTCCGATTTCCGATTTTTCCGATTTCTTTTCCGATTTTTTGAAAGTTTCCCATATCCCACATCGGTTGGGAGAGGGAGAGGGCTCCAAAATATGCTCTATAAAAGGAGAGTATCCTCCTAACTTCTACACAAATGAAAAATGAGCCAAATCCTCATGTGTTTACATGTTGGGTTAAGCCATTTTCATTGTTTCTTTAAAATGAGAATTTCGAGTAATCGAAAATCCATAATTTATTTTTTTGAAATTTTGGAATTTTCGAAATTTCTGGATTTTTAATATATTTTGTGAATTTTCGATTTTTTTCCGATTTTTGCCGATTTTCCGATTTTTCCAAATTCGGAATTTTTTTTAATTTTCCGAAAAAATCGGATCGGAATAGTTATTTTATTTTCGAAAAAATTGGAATTTTTTCCGAATAGGCATTTTCCGATCCGATCCGGCCGAAACACAGCGCTACAATAGACTCATTCACAACTACTGCCTCAGACCGATTAGGCATAACCTGAAAGATCAAAAGGGAAAAGTCAGAGGGAACAGGTTGATCAAACTTATTGACCAAAATCATCACTAAGTCCTAGTGTACTATTATAAGCACCAAGTAGTTACTCGGACAAGTACACTCGGCCAAGTTCCTGACCAAAATGGTCACAAAGTCCCAGTGTACTTTGATAAGCCCCAAAGGGTTGCTCAAACAAGTGCATTTGGCCAAGTTCCTAACCAAAATGGTCGTTAAGTCCCAGTGTACTATGATAAGTACCAAATGGTTGCTCGGACAAGTGCACTCGGCTAAGTTCCTAACCAAAATGATTGCTAAGTCCCAATGTACTATGATAAGCACCAAATGGTTACTCGAACAAGTACACTCGGCCAAGTTCCTGATCAAAATGGTCGCTAAGTTCAGGCGTATTATGATAAGCACCAAATGGTTGCTCGAATAAGTACACTTGGCCAATATAAAAATCTAGTCCAACAAAGTTTACGATTGGTGCAAAATTTAAGTGTGTCATAATTAGCACTATTGGCTGCTCAGATATGTACATTTGGCCCTAATATTAGGTCCCTTTTTTCACAAAATATAAATTCAAGCATATAAAGTAAAAGTGATGTACCTCTACTTGTAGTGGTGTTGCAGGGGCTGGCTCCTCAATGATAAGGTCCTGGTCAACTTCAATGTCCTTAGCTCCACCTGTAGCCCCACCTTCCAAGATAGAAGGTCCAAAAAGGTTCACAAGTATGTGCTCATTCATTGTGGGCACAAGTATTAAAACCCTACAAGGGTTAACCTATAATGGTAGGGGAGTGGGCTCAGGAGAACCTTGTTTAGAAGTAGTCTCCTCTAGCACAAAAGGAGCAACAACCTACATTCAAAAGAAATGGTGAATTAAAAGAAGAGAGCAATAAATTTTAAATCTTTGTAAAATAATCTAAATGTAACTCAGACTCAGCCCTAGGCCTAACAGATGCCACTGGTTCAACTGCCAAAGGTTTCCTGACTTTACCCTGCCTTGGCTCTAACTCAAAGGCACAAGCAATGACAGCTTAATCACACAAGAAGGAAGAGTTGGGAGTACATACCTTACTTATATACCCATCCAAAGAAAGGCCATCTAAGGTTATAAAATGGGAATCAACCAACATCTCAACTCTTTCATAGAAGTAGATGGTCCTTTATAGGATTATTGTTGTTGTTGCTCTTGAACTTACTCTTATGGTGTTGGAAGTTGCTTTCTTTGTTGCAATTGGGAGATGTGGCAGAAACCGAGCGTCCGTGTATATACGTTAATTGTCGTTGTCGACTTCTGATCGCAACGCAAAAAAAACTAAATAATTACACTCATGTGGAGTATAGCGGCTAGTCCAGGTATTTAAAATCCACAGGGAATGTTTAATAGACTTTAATTAGTTTATTACTTCTCAATAAAAGTGTAAAAAGATAATGTAGAATGAAAAGGGAAAACGAAAAGAAAAAGTTAAATGTGTTGATTAAAACTAAACAAAGATTATGATCACATCCCCGCCATGGGCTAAACAACGCGAATAAAGGATTTTGGTTTGAAAACATTTAACCGAGCATATTCAATTGATTATAAACATCAAACATGTAGAAATTTAATTCAATAATGAAATATTAAACGTTCGCTCGAATATGGTCACAAGTGGATTAATTTCAAAATATCGCTATAAACACTAACATTACATGATAAAGAAAGTTAAACACCTAATATTCCAATTTTAGTACATGGGGTTTCAATTAATTATATTTTTACCCAATACCTAACTTTCAAAGCTCAACGCCCATCAATGGCGGAAACATGATCCCGACCCTTGAGCTAGCTACTAAACACGATGGTGTTAACAATGAAGGAATTCATTAACAAGCATGAAAAAACAATGAAACAATAATAACAATGATGGAATTTAAGGTTACCAAGGTTGAAGAACACAAACATGCAAGAAGAAATCAAAGCTTGAAGAAGAACCGAAAACACTATTGAATTGAAGGTGCAAAACTTGTAAATTACTTTTCTAGATGTTTATATTTGATTAGGAGCTTGAGAATAAATGAAATATAAGTTAAAAGAACCCTAATGACGAAATAGTCTCAATTTGTAGTGTGTGTGAAGCCGAAAATTAAACCGCTAACTTCCACCAATTGATCATTACGTTACTTTTTAAAAATTCGTATTGATTTAATTTCTCATGGGATACTCTCACAGTCGAATCTCTTGAAATATGGCTACTTTCTCTCGGTATACGTGATTTATAAGAGTAAATATAATGGAACATGAATTCACGAACATAAATTTAAAAGATGGAATTTATTTGGGTGAAAATATCTCATTATCGGAATACGGTTATTGAGAAACGGGAAACATCGCCTCTTATTTACACCAATTAATCTATAGTATTATCTTTTCGTGTCTTAGGCTCTCCATGCGGTAATTAATTTCGTTATTCAGACTCGGCTCGGACTTTTTCGGGTTATAAGGTGTATCTGGTGCAAAATGGGAATGGTAGGGAAATTCGAAGTTTGAAAATGTGCTTGTATACGATGTCTTTAAGCACTTTTTCGGGAACTTGCTCATTTTCTTTTCTTTTTCTATTTTTTTTTATTTTTCCATTTTTTTTCTTGGTATTTTTGTTGAGCATCTCTCTATTTTTTTTCTTACCCCTTTTATTGCACCGTTTGGACTTGCTTGACGAAATTTTATTTTCACAACTCCAGGCTAAATGGATTTTTCGAGTTATCAAACGAAATTGGAAACTTTTATTACGATCAATTGGGTTTGCAAAAGGAATAGTTTTTCACCACTTTATATGGCTCGTATTTTTGGGTAACAATCGATGGCCTAACTTCATTCTTCCAAATTACTAATTATATTACCATATGCATCTCGAGATGAAATTAATTTAAAGATATTTTCAGCTTGTTTTTAAGACAACGTCTCACTCGTTTTCTGTAATCGATCAAAACAAAGGAATAGAGATCCTCAAAAACTTTTTTTTTTAATATTGAAACGGGCGTTGAGTTAACCATTAACTCGGATTGATTCAAAAACTCGCAAAATTGACATGCTCGAAATCTCACCGGGTTAACTAATCTCCACATTTATATGTGACGTCGTCAATTTTCCCTCAATTTCCATCTTTGATCAGTTTTGGCTTAGTGCTCTTGATTTTTACTATTTAAGACTTCAAACAAAATTTTAGTGATATTTTTGAATATTTTAAATTCCAAATTTTATTTATTTTGAAAAAATATATTTTTGATTTTTTTCAATTTTTTGGGGGGGAATTTTAAAAAAATTCTGGATTTTTAGAAATACGCACTTGTCACCCCCATAACTTAGACTTTTGCACTGCCCTCAATCAAAAGGACTAAAAGCTAAATAAGAAAAATTAATAAGAGTGACAAATAAACCAGGAAATTATTAAAATGCAAATTATTATTACAATCACCAAATGCATACAATAATGAAAGATAGAGCACTACATAGTTCTTTCACAAAATTAGCAAATGGAAACATGAAGAACTAAACAAAAGATACCAACAACGGGATTATTATTGTGGTGGTGGGAGGTGCCAAGTGCGCTCAGTTAATAAGAATCGTGAAAATATGTCGGGAGTGAGACATTTGGCCCGACTTGCAGCCGGTACATTTCGGCTTGGAACGGAATCATTATGCTCCTGTCGCTCTCATAATTGCTCGTAAAATGTTGAAATGAGCGTCCGAGTTGTCAAGGTGACGGTAGATCTCCGTCGAGTCTGGCTCATAATTCGGGTCCACCGATTCATCCGACTCTTCCTCCTTGGGATCACCACCCACATCGAGCATTGGGGCATCGTGCTTCATAGCTTCCTCCTCATCAATAATAATAATAAGCGGTACGGGGAGGGACACTCTCATTTGACGGGCACGTTGGGTGGTGAAAGTGGCCCCAATCGGTTTTGGAATTTTAACTTGCGACTTAGGGGCCCGCACCCCGGCGTCGTGCATGATATCGGTGATGAGGGGAGAATTTGGGTTGAAAATGGGTTAGGGGAAGTATGGGAGTAGAAAATTTAATAGGGAGGTAAAAACGGGAAAAGGGGGATGAATTTGGAAAGGGGGTGTATAGCTGATCAGGTGACTCGAATCAATTCGGTTGCGAACCAATTCGACCTGCGGTTCGAGAAAAGTTTATGCCTCAGAACATAAAAAAGCCTTATTTTCTAAATCCTAAGAGTTATAATGCTTCTACTCTTCTCTCTAATGTACCTCAAGCCTACCTAAACACTTGGGACCCCCGAGACACCTCGACCTTGCTCTTGAAATGCGTGTACATTCTCCTGCGCGTGAAAACTCGACGTAGTGCTCAAACCCTTCATAACTCGTGATCTCCATGGAATTTTAAACTACCTAAAAACTAACTCTACTAATTAATATACAACACCTATTCACCCCATACGCGTCGGGGGTGCGATCACCTCTCTTTTTAAGCTCACTCAAGCCTGTAAATGGGGTTCGATAATCAAATTGCGTCGGCTTCCTCAACACACTCCTCGAGATATGGCTTTAAGCTTTGTGCATTCACCTTAAATGCGCCTCTCCCTTGGGATCTTCTACTTTGACTGCTCCATGGGGAAACACCTCTCTCACAATAAATGGGCCGATCCACCGCGAACGTAACTTGCCAGGAAACAAGTGTAAACGGGAGTTGTACATAAGCACTTTTTGACCCGAATGAAACTCCTTTTGACGAAAAATTCACTCATGCAAAAGTCTCATTCTTTCTTTAATTATTTTAGTAATCTCATACGCATTGTTACGTATTTCTTCCAGCTCATTCAATTGAAGCTTGCGTGCTTCACCGGCTTGATCCAAGTTGTAATTCAACCTCTTGATTGCTTAATATGCCTGATGTTCTAGCTCCGTGGGAGATAAAAAGGCTTGCCAAACACAAAGCTAAAGTAATATATCCCGAGGGGTTCTTATATGCGGTTCGATAAGCCCATAGCGCATCATTCAAACGAAGAGACCAATCCTTTCGGTTATGATCGATGGTCTTCTATAAAATGTGCTTAATCTCATGATTTGCTAATTCATCTTGCCCATTCATATGGAGGTGATAAGTTGCCCCTACCTCGTGGACTACCCCATACTTTCTCATGAGTTTTTCAAATGGCCTATTGCAAAAGTGTTTGTCGTTATCGCTAATGATTGACTTAGAGCTCCGAAGCGGGAGAGTATACGTTCTTGTAAAAACTTGATCACCACCTTGTTATAATTTGTCTTTGTTACAATGGCCTCAACCCATTTGGACACATAATCTATCACGATAAATATGTATAAGAAACCAAATGAGGGAGGAAAGGAACCCATAAGTCAATGCCCCAATAATTCAATATCTCGATGACGAGAATGAGGGTCAATGACATCATGTCTCATCGAGTGATGGCTCCCATCCTTTGGCATCTATCGCAAAATTTGCAATAAGCGCTAATATATCAAAAAATTATGGGCCAATAGAGACCGCTTTGAAGAATCTTAGTGGTCGTCTTATTCGTCGAAAACTAGTTATGCTAGGTATCTCATCATTCGAAAAACATCTTTGGATGATTTGGTCTGCACAATAATTAAACAAATAGGGATCGTCATTGAAGAACATACGCGGCTAACTTAGGAACTTTTTTTCTCTTGCGATGTCCAATCAGAGGGAACGACTCCCGTGACAAGGTAATTCATTGTATCCGTAAAACCAAGGGAGAGAAAAAAGTGGCAAATAATTACTCATCCGAAAAGTATTCATCTATGGGTATGGGATCATTAGGTATGTTGGATGAAAGCTAAGATAAATGGTCGACTATGACGTTTTCTACTCCTTTCTTATCTTTGATGGAGAGATTGAACTATTATAGGAGTAGGATCCACCTTATGAGGCGTGGTTTAACTTCTTTTTTGGAAATGAGGTAGTTAAGAGTCCTGTGGTTAGTGAAACATGTAATTGGCAAACCTATAAGGTAAGAGCGAAATTTATCTAGGGTGAAGACTATGGCTAGCAATTCTTTCTCCGTGGTGGAGTAATTGAGTTATGGTTTAGTTAACGTCCGGCTAGCATAGTAGATAACGTGAGCCTTTTTATATTTTCTTTGGCTCAAAATAACCCTTATATCATATTCACTCGTATCACACATAAGCTCGAATGGAAATGACCAATCTGGAGCTTGCATAATGGGAGCGGACATGAGCATGCTTTTCAAATTTTCAAAAGCACTTTGGCATGCTTCATTCACTTCAAAGAGGGCATCTTACACAAGTGGGCTACTCAAGGGCCTAACGATGGCACTAAAGTCCTTAATGAACCTCTGATGGAAACTCGTGTTGTCGAAGAAAGAGCGCACGTCCTTTAGTAATTTAAGTGGAGGGATATTGTCTATGACGTCTATTTTCTCCCTCTCTACCTCAATACCTTTGGACGAAACTATGTGGCCAAGAACTATTCCTTCGATAACCATAAAATCACATTTCTCCCAATTTAGTACCAAGTTCTTTTCCACACAACGGGCTAAAACTCTCTCTAGATTAGTGAGGCAAAGGTCAAAAGAGTGGCTGAAGATACTAAAGTCATCCATAAACACCTCAACACCCCTTTCGACCATATCGTTAAAAAGACTATGGATGTGTAACACCCCGTATTTCTGAGGATGTAGGATTTAATTAAATTGGTGATTTACCATTTATTTAAATCGGTGATTTGAGATTTATTTAATTCGGATAAATGATTTAATTTGGTGATTTAGAGTTTCAATTAATTCGGTTTATTTTAATTTGACGCGTGTCATACTTTGAGGTGGAAATAAGATGATTTTATAAAGTGACTCGGATGACTATTTAGAGGTCACGGTTGATTATGGAAGGGTCAAAATAGTCGATATAGTATAAATGGGGATATAGTTTGGATCCGGGGGCAATTTTAGACCAAATCGGCACCATAGGAGAGCATTTTAGTCATTTGAAAAAATAGGGTAAAGAGACCTACGAGTTTACAAAGTCTTTATCAATATATAAATGGGAGAGTTTAAGGTTTGGAGGTTAGAAAAGAAAAGGAGGCCATTAGAGAAGAAAGAGGAGCCATTTTTGAAGCTTAAGGAAGGATTCAAGTGATTTTTACACGACAAACATCATTGGAGAGTAGATCGAAGAGGAAGACCAACAAATCCATCATAATAACTGAAATCAGACTTTTAATTAAGAGGTAAGTATTTATCTTGGGTTTATATTAAGTATGTTATAATACCCATGTAGAATAGGGTTTTATTTACATGTTTTGGAAGATTTATTTGAATTTTGGGTGGGTATAATCCATGGATTGAAGTAGGATTCCATGCAGTGATATTTATTTATGTTGGTGACACGAAATAAGAGGGTTTGGATTGATTTATGTGAATGAAATATGGGTTATTGGTTAAAAGATATGAAGAACATGAGAAACTAAGGTTATATGTACTTTTAGAGGATAATCGATTATTGCATTAAATTCGTGATGAATTAGTGATTAATTTATGTTGAAAATCATTCCGATGCATATATGTAATGATTAGTTATGTTGGTTTGGAATTTTTCGAGGTTTCATGAAGGTTCGAGGTGTCAAAAATGAAGGGAAACGAGTTAGAGAAAAAGAAGGTTCATAAATATGGTACGACGAACCGATTCGGTTTTGAGGCCGATCGGTTCGATTCACCTATTTGTCAAAATGAAATTTCTATATATTTTTATTACGATCATGTGGGAGTCGACCTCATATTTTTTAATTTTTTTAATTAGTTATGATTTTTCTATGAAAAAGTGCCCGAGATCGAAATTTGTAATAAAAAATTAAATAGAGATCTAAGATGAGTAATGAACTATATGAGGATTTTGAGAATTTCAATAGACATATAGTCGAGGCTTAGGCTTATTCGTAATGATGATAAGATTAGACTAGGACCTAAGAGATTTAATCGATTATATTACGTATCGGGAATTCATGAATTGGGTTACGGGAAGAATAAATGACTACCTAAGGATTAATACCAGTAGAATGGTGAGGTGTTAACTTCTGAAATTTCTTAAAGGATGATGAGGACTTTTCAGGTAGAGAATAAAACTCGGAAAAAAATACAATGAGTAGTATAATGGGAAATTGATAATATGTAGAATATTCGGGAGTTATATATACTGCGTATGAAACATATATTATAGGTTGGGTGTATACCTATACTGATGTCATATGTATATATAGGTTATGTGAATACCTATTGTGTGAATCCATATGTGCTTTTTGTGTATGCTAACCTACCTACGCTACTTGCTATCACGGAGGTCCCACGCAGTGGGAGATCCCACCTTGATGATTCCAGTGAGGTATGGATTTGTGCACTAGAGCATGGTGCTGATAGTGGATAACAATGTGAGAGAGATAGTGATGCCGACAAGTCGTTTGAGTACGTTAGGTACGTGCGCAACCCCAAATCCTTAGTGTTATGTTCGCCTCCAATATGTGTGATTTGATTGATGGTTCGAGGAGACATTTCGAACTGATAGTCCATGATTAGGTACGAGAGGTACTTGGACTGATACCAGAGTACGCAAGTGTAGACACCACGTTCTAGTACCCCTTAAGTTTCTCCTAAGACCCCTAGCACTTCCCCTTTCCACCGTAAACCTAGGTCGCACTCCGAGTACCGATATAGAGGCCATCGGGCGCCCTCGGGCCCTATTTAACTCCGGTTAACTTTATAGTCATAGAAAAAAATATTTGAATCTTTGAAGGGCTCTGAATACCATTTCCAACGGTCCGTACCGTGAGCGAATCAGCATAACGGTTCAGACGAACGAACCATTTCATTATCGAAAATTGATTCAGAGGCCATCGGGCGCCCCCGGGCTACTAGTTAACCCCAACCAACTCCACCGACAGAGCGAAAGATCTTTGAATATTTAAAGGGCACTGAAACCCCCTTCCAACGGTCCGTCCTGTGCGTGAAACAACATAACTATTCAGACGAACGATCAGTTTTCTCCCAAAAATCGTTCCAGAGCCCACCGGGAGCTCCTGGACTCCGTATGACTAAAGTCAACTTTTCAGCTCAGATGAGACTGAATGAATCTCCAAAGGGAACTGAATACCCTTTCTAACGATCTGCCCCATGCACAATTCTGACCTACGATACGGACGAACGATCTATTTTACTCTAAGAGGTCACCGAATGCTTTCGGGCCCCGGTTGACCAAAGTTAACTTTCTGAACTAAGAAAAACTCTATGGAATGTCTAAGTACATCTCCTAACCTTTCCAACGGTCTGCCCCACGCAGGATTCTGTCTTACCATACAGATGAACGATTCGTTTTCGTCCAACGATCTCCCGTCCAAAAGACCAACGTATGCTTCCGAGCCACATTTGACCCAAAGTTAACTCCCAGACCCGGGAACGATCCAAAGTACTCTCGAAGGTCTCTGAAATACCTTTCTAACATTATGCCTTGTGCGCGATTCGGATCAACGATTTGTGCGCTACAGTCATTTTTTCATAAAAGTCCACCCGAGACTGCCAATTAACAGCTGCTGAATTAAGGGTGACCTGCGGATAGGCATCCGCTGGGGTAGGCCGATCGGTACCCACCTTTTGCCCTATATATATGGGCCATGACCTCACTCCCAGGATAGACAGCAAATCTATAAGCATCAGTGATCTCAGCAACATTCTCTCGAAATCAACCAAGTTCCATATGAGAAGTTCCATTAAAGCCTAAATACCCATCCTTTTCACACCCAATTTGGCAAATATCCTTCTCTCTCATCAACATCCATCAACATTTAAAGGAGTTCATCCAAATATCTAAGCTCAAGCTCCAAAGAAGGTCCAATTCCTTCTCCCTCTCTTTTAATAATTTGTTTTTGCATAAGTTACATTAGATTCATGATCTAGTTTCATTTTAGTTCATAAATATTAACATCTACCCTTTTATTAGTATATTGCACATATTTTATTTTCCATTAAAAACCCAAAAACAAATAAAAGAGGGTTACACTGGTAGATTCCGAACGGAATTATCCACCACACTTTTTTCAAAACCAAAAACACATTTTCTACACGTAACCACCTAATAAAATTCCGTTCGAATCTATGGGATAAACCCCACCCCTATTCTACATTCGAACTTTGTGGACTTTTATGCCTTTATAGGCTACGTAGGCATCTTGGATTAAAATTCGAGACTCGAGTCCAATTTTCTAATTTCTCTTATTTTCCAAATTTCTCAAAATCTCTCATTTTTATCATACATATGCAGATGATATGCTTGTTTGCATTCCATCTCACACATATTATCATTTTCTACTAACTATCAATATCACGCTGAACGCTCATATTCTATCTTCTACATTTATTATTATTTTAGAAATATTCATGTGGATGACCTTACCCTACCTTTTCCATGGTATGGGTCGAACGATTCCAATCTCGATTATATAAAAACATACACACACTTCATGGGGATAATGGAAAATATTAACATTTTCCCATGAGAGATCGAAAGGGAGAGATGGTTGCCTGACCCCATACCATTCCATAACTTAGCCCCCGTACCTTCGATCTATTGGTTTCATATGCATCAGTTTGTCCTTGATGCCGCTCTCTCGAAGTGGCAACATGTTCTTTTACCTGGTTTGTGCAAAATAAGTTGGCGACTCAATCTCTTTACATTCACCCCACACCGACGACGGCCAAAACATTTTTTTAAGAGAAGGGTGTGAGACCACGATGCATCTCTTCCTTGAGGGATCCTCCCCATTCCCCCCGGAACGAACGTCGCGCGCCGCCCGCGATGGCCACAATGGCGACTCCGCTGGGGATAATTTTTTAGAGGGCTAGACTCTATTTACACGGGTGTTTTATTTTCTTGTATACTCCCATATTTGCATGTTCCCCTTTATTATTCATGTACACCTCATGTTTATCATACTATTCACACACTTGTAGAAGACTTTCCATGTACAGTTCACACCTCGTCCACCTAGGATTGCGTATATCCACATGTTGCACACATCACTTGGAAATCCATGCTTAGGTGCCACCAATACACACCTCCACTTGTATATATCCATACTTACTCATCACACACTCACTTGTAGATAGTTACACATCACTCACACATGCTTGGTATAGCTTTACTATTGGTACTTGTACCTGTTTGGCATGATCAAGAAAATGATACTCTTTCCATAAGATACTAATAAATGAATCACGTATAATTCACACGACATCACCAAAAAGCATTGTTATTGACCAAATTTTGTCCCATAACTTGGGAGTCACTTCGTGATGGGTGCTGGTCCGGCAGGTCGTAGTTAGCCTAAACGATATGGCTCTCACCTTTCATTGTCCAAGTACCTTCTACGTATATCGAACGGTTATCCCTCATCGTACCACTTGACCAAAGTCATGACGGGAGGTATATCGCAGGGAACTCGTTCACGTATGTCGAGTATATCGAATTCGTTCTCACATGTACCGTCCCCACGAGGTATATAATGAGGCAATTCACATACACTTAGGCATATCAAATGGCTTGTCCATACGTACCGATTGCCCTCAAAAGCAAAACGTATATCGTGGAAGTCACGCCAAAGGGGGAATCCTTTCTAATTAACCAAACCAACTGCATACCCGCATATAGGTGTCAAGCCTAGGACACACATGTCAGATTGCCGATTTTGACCCGAAACTTTATCGAAATTTTGAGTCGGCATGCCCTCCAAATTTCCACACAATTTTTAAAAATGGGCCCCTATCCATGAGCCTGGTTACAAGTCCAATCATAGCTTTACATATTTTTACAAATCCATTTTTTCCAGGCTTGGGTCCCGTCCGACGCTTCATTTTGCATTTAGGCAAACTTAACATAAATGAGAACCTAATAAACCTAATAATCATGCTGAGAACCGTCTCTTATCTTTTCCTCTCGCTTTTTCTCAAAAAGAGTCCAAAAACATTTATCCCTCTTCTATCAAAAATACGAAAAATATTCTTCCTCCCTTTCCCTAAAAAAAAGAAGAAGACATTTTCGTTCTCATCTTTTTCAAAAATATCAAAAATGTTTTCCTTCTTTTCCAAAAATAACAAATTTCCCTTTTTTCTTTTTCAAAAATAAATTCCAATTTTTCTCCTTCTCAGGTCGATCACATACCCTTGGTCTGGCTCCTTATTGGCTTCGATCTTCAGTCAAACCGCCCCAATGTTCTGTCAGTCCCTTTACTTCCTTCGAGTCCGCGACTCACTCGCCTTCCATGGAGAACACAAATTAAGTGCCAAATATACAGCCGGATCTGTTGACGATTCTGGCTCAGCTCACTGCTAAAATTGATGACATTCAAACTGAGGTTCATGAGATGCAAAGAAATCGGGTCCCTGTCCCCAAAGATCCTGAGGTCATTTTCCCTCGCGCCATGGGTTCGCTTGCACCCGAGCCTATTTGGGTTCCTGAAGAATACCATCATGCTCCACGTGATCCTCCTGCTAATGGTCCACCACCAGCCCAACTTCTTATGCCAAACCTTGCTCAGACCGGGGCTAATTTACCCGTAGCTATTGATCCGAAAGAGGAAGAACTGAACAAGGTCAAGGAAGACCTCAAGATGATAACCAAGAAATTCGACCATGTTAGAATCTCTGGGAACTACATGGACTACACCCACATGTCTCCCTATACTAAAGCCAGGTTATCGAATAAAATCAAGATGCCCAATATTGAGAAGTTTGGAGGTAGTGGACCCCCAATCGTTCATCTCCGTAGCTATCACCGAGCCATGCCTCTCCTAGGGGCTTCCAAAGAAATAATGGCTCAGATGTTCTAGCAGACTTTGAAAGATAGTGCCCTATATTGGTTCCTATCCCTTAAAGAATCCATAATTCGCAGTCGAGAAGACGTTACCCGTGAGTTCGTGTTACAGTACAAGTACAACGAGGATCTAGAGGTTACCCCCCATGACTTAGAGTTACTTAAAAAAAATTGGGGAATCAGTCAACAACTTCATAGCAAGATGGAGAGAAAAAGAAACTACCATTATCAATCGTCCTTTCGAAAAAGAACAAGTAGCATTGTGAAGAAGAGATTTCTTCCCTATGTCCGAGCAATAATGGGAGGATAATATTACCCTCACTTCCGAGTCCTCCGATAAGCAGGAGTAAAAATCGAAGAATGTCTTATCAAGACAGAAGTTGAACAGAAGAAAACCTCTGGACAATTTTCTCCTAGAAAGTTTGAAAAGCCCGTTAGTATCATAGTCTCTACTATCAATAATATCTCTCAGTTTGTCGCTTTGTGGGCACCGAAAAATTGACCAAACCTAATACGAAAGGAATATACCGACCTTCACGCTCCTCTCTCTAAAGTCTACTAGTCTCTCTTGATCCGAAACCTGATCAAACCATTGGACCCTCATCCGTTACCAAATCCACTTTTGAAAAATTTCAAACTTGATGCCTATTGTGAGTTTTATTAAACTGCTGGCCATACCACCGACTAATATTTCCATCTCCGAAACACAATCCAAAGCCTGATTGACCGAGGTATCATCGCCCCACCATTTAATCCTAAACCAAACACTACCTATAATCCACTCTTGAATCATGCGAACGCCATCTTCCTATAAGAAGACTCAGAACATGATCCATCCACCCAAATCATGCCAAGTAAATCACCAGTCATACCCATATACTATCCTAAACTTCTCGAAATATGCCCATATTTCCTCTTACACCATACCAGCCTTGCCGATCAAACCTTATCACTCCTCACCAGAGCATGCATCGCTGTCCGTACCCGTTTCTGGAGGTAAAGATGTGGAATTATCAGAAGTGTTGAACCAACTCCTAGAGTTCGGGTTGAAATTTCCCTCCCAGATGACCATCGATTGTCAGAAATTCAGTGGGTTGTTCTTAGACGCTCGAAAATGGGCTCGAGAGTCAGACAACTGGGTAGTGCTAGCTGACGAAGTCAGTCTAGATGACCTGGTCTAGATCATGACAGGTTTATTTCGACAGACTGGTGATATTTGTAGCATATCCGAGTTGCTCGACGCTTTGAAATTACAAGGGCACCTGGTCCCTTCAATTTTGCATTTTCCTGTCGAATGGGAGGAATTATCCGAAAATGCCATAGAAGTTGTAGAGTGTATTGACTTTTCATGGAAATACTATATCATTACCACTGGATGGGGGGACGATTTTGAAGATTCAGATGAAGATCCAGATTCAGAAAAGACTAGTTTGATAGTTAACCTATGCTGAGTGATATCATTCGAGGAGCTATTAGGAGAGATCAACCAGGTAGCTGAGCAACCCGATTTCGATGAAGAAATAGAGTTTCTATTTTTCCCCTCTTCTGTGAACCACATGACCAAGTCAGGGAGGCATTACCATAACTCAAACTTACAACCACCAGTAAACGATAGGGAAAGGTGTTGAGAATCTCCTTATGCCATAAATGACTCTTGAAGAAAGTAGGGTCCTTGATCAACTGAAGAAAACCCAAGCTATTATGACTCTATGGGGACTTTTTATGTCTTCCCAAATACACCGAAATGCCCTAATTAAGCTACTTACAGGACCCACAGTACCTCCCTCAACCACACCAGAAGAAGCAGTGAACCTAGTTGGATCTTTGACCTTTACTCGAATGCTCTCCTTTTCTGAAAAGAAAATCCTTAAGACTAGCCCCAACCACAATCATGCTCTTAATATCTTTGTTGAAGTTATGGGGAAAACTGTCCCCCTCTCTGTCATCGATAGTGGATAAAGCTGAATGTTTTCCCATTAAGAACCCTTAATTGTCTAGGATTGAAAGTGAGCGACCTTGCTCCAACCTCAGCTGTCGTGCGTGCCTATGACAACACCTGTCGAGAGGTAATGGGGTTTATCAAACTTGTAATAGGGGTTGGCCCTACAAATTCTATTTTTGAATTCCAAGTCATCGACATCCCAGCCTGTTTCAATCTGTTACTCGGACGATCATGGCTCCACGGCATCAAAGGGGTGTCTTCTTTACTTCATCGAAAATTGAAATTCTTTGCCAATGGACAAGCTATCACCATCTTGGGAGATAGTGACAACACCGAGAATGCAAGCATTAGTAATCCGATACTCGGGATATAACACGGGGTGAACGATATGCTGCTATCAGGCGTACTCCCAGCAGGGGACGACTTCAAATACAAGGTTTGTCCAGAATATGGTCCCTACGAAAACGTCAATGTAATCCAAATGTTCAAGAATATGCACTTCATGCCCGAACTGGGGCTAGGACAAAGACAACAAGGGATAACTGAACCTATTATGTCGAAGGAGGCCTTTTCTCCCTGTGGTTTGGGCTATTAACCATCAGAAAAAGAACTCAGATTGATCCATCAACCTCAAATGAAGAGAAAGTTAGAATGCGCTAGAACTATCTCAGGAGATTCCCTAAATGGAAAATTCATCAGATAGGGTGAAAATTTCCCCTTCGAGGCTTCCGTGAACCTTGGTATGACCCGGTAGATAAGAAGATGAAACCAGGAATGGAGATCTTTTTTCAAGACAGCTACTCGGGGGCCGAAAGTTCCCAGCACTGTGTACAACCACTCACTAAGGGGACTATGGATGATATCAGGGATTCTAAGGATAGCGACTCCAATGACTCTTTTAACTTATAGATATTGGGGCTGGCACTCTACATAATATACTCAAGGACTACATCATCCAATCTATCCTACCTCATCAAAGATGTTGATACACCTCTTCTCAACTGGCATGCTGCACCTGTGCCACATGCTGATATTCAACCTAACCCCAATGTTTATCCCCTTTCCCCTTTAGTTGTTTCCTTTCAATATAATATTATCAAGACCTCCTTTGATGAAGTTCTCATAGTTATTTTTCTTATTAATGAAATAAATACATATTTTGAGTATCTTGTTGTGCCTTATATTAATTGTCTTTATTCTAATCAAACTTTGATGATGATGACTTTGCAAATGAATAATTCTTAACTGATCTAAATAAAGTTAATAACAAACAACATAACCGCGTTCAAGTTAATGAAGATGAAACTGTTGTTATTAATCTCAGTTTTAGTAGCCAAATGCGCGAGATTAGGATAGGAACTACCCTGGATGAGCACGAGCGCACATAACTCGAAGAACTACTGAATGAATTCATGGATGTCTTCGCATGGTCCTACGATGATATGCTATGAATTGACCCTGAGATAACACAACATGAGATTCTAACTCTCCCGCAATATAAACCAGTCAAACAGAAGCTGCGAAAGCTCCAAATCGAATGGTCACTCAAAATAAAAGAAGAAGTAGTCAAGAAATTGAATCTGGGCTTCATTCGAGTAATTGAATATCCTACATGGCTAGCCAATATCATACCCGTGTCGAAATCAAGAGGAAAGGTTCGCATGTGTGTCGACTATCGAGACTTGAACAAGGCCTCTCTGAAGGATGATTACCCGTTACCTAACATCGATATGATTATGGACAATAATACCAGTCATGCTCTCAAGTCATTCGTTGATGGGTTTACCGGATATAACCAGATCAAGATGCAGACTGATCATCAAGAGAAAACATTCATCACCCCTTGGGGAACCTTTTGCTATACTATCATGCCATTTGGTCTAAAAAAAATACAGGGGCTACCTACCAAATGGATGCCACAACCATTTTACATGATCTGATACACAAGGAAGTCGAGGTCTATGTAGATGACATAATTATCAAGTCCAAAACTAGAGAAGGTCATGCTCCCGCTCTTCGAAAATTCTTTGAACGACTGTGATAATACCAAATGCGGTTTAACCAATAAAAATGTGTCTTCGGTGTTACCAAAGGGAAACTCTTGGGTTTCATGGTCAGTGAGAAAAGGATAGAAGCAGATCCTGCTAAGTTGAAAGCGATACTTGAGATGACACCTCCCCGAACGTAGAAAGAAGTCCGAGGATTCCTTGGAAAATTACAGTACATCAGTCGCTTCATCAGCCAATTGACTTCCATTTGTGAACCCATCTTCAAACTCCTACGAAAGGATTCAACTAAGGTCTGGAATGAAGCTTGCTAATAATCCTTCGATCAAACTAAGTAATACCTAACCCAACCTCCGGTGCTCATGCCGCAGTAGCCAAGTCTTCCCTAACTCCTATACCTAATCGTGACTGATACTGCAGCAGGGATTTTGCTAGGCCAATACATTGAAGAAACCCGCAAAGAGAAATCTATATACTATGTCAGTCAAAAGTTGGTCGATTACGAAGTTAACTACAACACCTTGAAAAAAGAATGTGTCGCTCTTGTCTGGGTTACCCAAAAGTTACGGCACTATATGCTCACCTTCCCCACCAGACTCGCATCTCAGATGGATCCCATCAAGTGCCTACTCGAGAAGCCCGTCCTATCTTATCGAATGGACCATTGGTTGATGCTTCTACCTTAATTTGATATCACCTATGTCACACAGAAATCCATGAAAGGAAGATCCATCTCTGACTACCTTGTTGTCTACCATATGAAAGAAGCCGATGTCTGGATGTTTGAATTCCAAAATGAGAATATCCTTTACGCCGACCAAGAAGATCTTCGATGGCAAATGTTCTTTGACGGCACTGGCAACAAAAAATGATATGGCATTGAAATCCTCCTAATTGCCCCTGATGACTCCCATACTCCCATTGCCATCAAATTGGATTTCCCCTGCACTAACAACATGACTGAATAAGAGGCGTGCACGGTAGGCCTTAAAGTTTCCCTCAAGAAAGGAATTCGATACCTCAATGTCTACGGGGATTCAACTCTCATCATTGATCAGGTACTCGAGAAATAGAAAGTCAAGGATGAGAAACTCTTACCCTTCCATGCACACCTTGAAGAACTAACTTCCCAATTTTAAGAAATTACCTTCCACTATCTGCCCCGAGCAAAAAATAACCTAGCGGACGCCCTTGTCACCCTAGCCTCTATGATTGATATGCCCGAAAGAATAACCATGGCCCCTTTCCTTGTCCAAAATAAGAAAAACTAACCCACTACTACCGCATCAAGCTCAGCATGAAGGAAGAACCCGAAATAACTGACTGCTGGTACTACGATATTTTGCGCCTTCTCAAACACGGTAAGTAACCCCAAGGAGATGATAAAAAAGATCGAGCAACTCTTCACAGACTGGCCGCCCAATACACTGTTTGTGATGAAGCAATGTTTAAGAGAAACTTCGATGAAACCCATTTACACTGCATCATAGGGGTCGACATTAAAGAAATGATGCAGAAAATCCATAACGGGGAATGCGGACCCCACATGAACGGCCATATTGTCCGTAAAAAGACCATTCGATAGGGGTACTACTGGACTACTGTGGCTCAGGACTGCACAACCTACGTTCGAAGATGTCTCAAATGCTAACAGTTCTCCAACCTACAAAATTTGCCTCCGCGAGAATTATACAACATAACCTCTCCCTAGTCATTTTTTACATGGGGCATCAACATCGTAGGGAATGTTACATCGAAGGCATGCAATGGGCATGAGTTCATCCTAGTCATAATTGACTACTTCATTAAGTGGGTCAAAGTCGAGTCATACGCGGTTCTGAAGGCCAAGAAAGTTGCCAAATTCATAAAAAAAAAACATCATCTGTCGATATGGGGTCCCACACGAGCTGATATCAGACAATGGGTTACATTTCGAGGCGAATGCTACAGAAGTGGTTGATGAATACAGAATTTAAATACAAAAATCCTCTCCATATCGACCTTAAACTAACGGCGCAGTCGAAGCAGCCAATAAGAATCTCAAATCCATCATTAGTAAGATGATCGAGAGTTATCGTGATTTGGCCAAAAGGATCCCTTACTCCCTCTGGGGCTACCGCACTTCAATTTAAACTCCTACTGGGGCTACCCCATACTCTCTAGTCTACGGCACGGAAGAAGTCATACCCATTGAGCTAGAAATACCTTCACTATGCGTTATGCTTGAAAGCAAGGTCAACGAAGAAGATTGGTACCAAAGTTGACTTGACGAGCTGTCCCTCTTAGACGAAAGGAGGCTGAAGGATTTATATCACATATAAGGGTACCGTGGCCTTATAGCGCGGTCATTCAATAAGAGAGCCAAGGACCGTGGTGTTCGAGAAAGAGACTTAGCCCTGAAAGAAATAGTAGAGCCTATCTGAGACCCAGAGGGAAATTCAAGCCTAATTGGAGCAGCCCCTACATTATGAAGAAAATCCCATCGAACGGGGCCGCTGTGCTCACTGACCTCGATGAAGAAGAAATGGCGCGTCCAGTTAACCTGAACCGTCTCAAGAAATTAGAACCGTAGTCCGAAATTTCGGTGCGCTACGACTCTTCTCATCTCCCTTCTATTCTATAAAAAAAATCTCATCTTTTCCCCTTACCCATAACTACGTGGGCCCGATCCTCTAAAAACATTTAAAAAAAATGAATTTCCAAAATTCTTTAAAAAAAAACTCAGAGGTACGTAAGCAGCTCATTCGCTTCACATGAGCGCAACCCCCCTTCTTTTTCATAAAATGCTATTCTTTTCTTGTCCCCGATAACGACAGTTCATTTTAACATATACACGAACAATTAACCCAGTCCCATAGGAAACAAACTAGTTCCAATTTGAGTTTTTCCTCTAAACTGATAAGACCTTAGCTTATCATTCCCAATAATGATTCGTATTCTGATGAGGAATGTGATATGGATAGTTTGGATAATCAAATTACCTTAATGTCTAAGCAGTTTAAGAAAATTAACATCAAGGTAATTTGATTATCCAAACTATCCATATCACATTCCTCATCAGAATAAGATAATCAAGGTCTCCTCCAGTATCACCGCCATAGGATTGCAATGGTATGACATCCAAGAAACGATAGCATCCAGTTAGGGGTCCACCAGCGTCTCCCCAGTCACTAACAAAGCTTTAGAAATAATATTTAGGATGACAGCCCCAGCATATTCAGCATCACCCACGTCCTGTGAATGCACGAACTGTAACACCGCCGGAAGGGAAATCATTCCCCCGTAACTAATGACCTGGACGCCGAAGGCAAAATATGAAGAAGTCATGCCAGCAATTCCCTAGGAGAACGGGAAAGCTCGGGAAGAGCTGCAGCAACGCTGGGATTTATCCCCAGCATGGCAGAAAATTCCTCGTAGGTAGGACAAATCTCATCCAACCCGAAGCGAAAGGCATGATCCTCGGGATACCGAAACTCGATAGCCTCCATCAGCATGTTCCACTCAATGGTCCGATTGCGCCACAAAGAGACTCTCCGCATGTTAAAGGCATCATAATCAACATTGTAAGAACACATTGCTTCTAAGGCTTCGAGGTAGTTGGCGAACTCAGTGCTACCAGGGAGAGTAATCTTGAAGATAATAAGTAAGTAAGAATGTAAAAAAGGAAGAAAGTGAAAGCGTGAGGAGGAAATCCCCTTTCACACCCCTATTTATACTTGGAAACTCTCAAGCCAAGACAAGAAAACCTGCAAAAATTGGAGTAAAACTTGCCCCACCAAGTACCAAGCAATTGAAGAAAGTACAATCAAAGCCTTGGATTGATTGGACTGGACTAATATGCCAATAGGCCGGACAAGGGTCATGACGATCCGCAACCCCCTATTTTGGAAAAATTCCCTTACCTGTGGGAGGCAAGGCAATAATCTGCTTGCCCTTGGGATTGGCTTTATCAAGCACTCTCACCTTAGTAGAAGCCTTATCCTCAACAAAGTAAAAGTAACGAATAAGCTCAACAAAGGCGCATTAATTCGAACGGCCAACACACTTTTTACATACCTGCTTTAAGCCATTCCTTGTAAGCCTCCTCCTCTTTTGAAACGGCTTCCTCAAATTAGGTCTCGTTACCTGAAGCATCCAACCCCATAAGTTCACAGGCATCCTCTAAGGTGATTATGAATTTACCCCATGCTGCCACAAAGGTGTGGAACTTGTAGTTTCAGTGTGAAACGATCAACCTCTGGGAGTTATTATTCTTACTCAACGTCAAATTGCTAAACCACATGGTACTTAATAAACTAACTTATGACAAACGGCTAAATATTTACCATGAATATACTCAGTCCAAGGGCCTAAACCCTTGCATGCTCCTTTGAAAAATTCAAACTCTACGTTGGAGTAAGGGAAATCCCCTCGCTTCACCCTAAAGTGGACCACACTAGGGCCAAGAATGTACACCTAACCCTACACATTCTCACTCTCATCCATAAGTAAGTGGGAAGTTGGTCTGGATGTTTAACGGTTTGGAAAAGATTCAACCATTGTCCAAAAATGATTAGCCACGCCAAAGAAAGGGGCACGACGGTGTTTGCCCCACTGGGCTTGATGGGTGATGGTATTGTGAGGAGCACCCCTAGTAGAGGGAGTATATTTTATAATGGAAACCATTTCATATGGTAAAAAATAAGAAAAAATTTGGAGAAAGAAGACAAAACCTTTTTATAAGGGGCAATAAGTGTATTTGAAATGGTAAGGGTGGTTTCCACGCGCGCGTGGTCGCACGTATTTATAAAGGAGCAATCATTGCTTACAAACGCAACAACCACAAAGGCAACTCGCGTGGATGCAACGCGTCGACCCCGGACTGCCACATGTAATGGCGTGGGAAGATACACAAATGCATGAAATATGATGGGACGTTTCAATGATGATGTTTTGTCTTAGAGGCTAAGCCAGTCTTTTGATATCCTTGGAGGGGAATTCAATGATTTGGGGGGGGGGGGGGGGGGTCAAAAAACCATTTTAATCCCCTAAATGTAAATGAAATTAGATGAATCTTTCATAAAATATGTTTGGGATAGACCAATGACTAAGCTTATGAGGTTACCCGACCAAATCCTCGTTCGAATGAAAAAACAATTATTCTAATGCACCTTTTTACAGGCATACCCCTTTTTATAAAATAATATTAACTAACAATCACCTGCTCATTTAACAATTGCTAAAAAAAGTTCATTTCTGTTTACATGTCACAGGTTATTCAGAGTAAGGTAGTGATATTTCGTACAATTATTTCTTTACAAATAAACAAATATCTCTACGAATAGACAAATATAGAGGGAGGTTGAAGCTTATGGTTGATCGGATGATTAATCTTGCACACACATGTGGTTTAAAGGGAGAATCAAGACTGATTGGAAGAAGGTTATTCACATGAGGCCCCACAACCAGATGTCTTGCTCAAACATACTCCCAAAAGGAGTGTGGTCACTTGAAAGCCCCCCTCATAAGAAACAAGCTTAATCTAAGAGGCATTTTGGAAACACGTTTGTAATATTAAAGATTATTTGAATTTGCTTCCTATTCATGTCAAATGTTAGGAACCTATCTATAATAATTTTGAGGTTGTTCGGTACCTACAAAGGACCAATGTCTGGTAGGATATGGGGGATCTCGCATGCTCTATCGAATGACCTTATCTGGAGAATGTCATAGGGACTTGGTTGGAGAATTGGGAAAAATGCAACATTAGAAACTAATTGCAACCTCTTTGATACATTTGGGCAAAAACTCTATTCAATAGTGTCAATATAGTACTCCAAAACACCTTCTTCGAAATACCTCACCCGAAGGACCTCGTCAAAGTGATCCTTACCTCTCAAATACGGTCTTAGGTTATTTGAAGAACCATCTGGTTGAGAAGACAACATATTTTATAACAGTGTTTACCATCTTTATGACATTATGATGTTTAGCACTTTAGGAGCTTGAGAAAGTTAGTACTGAGTGAGTAATTCCTCAAACTATTAACTCATTTGGAGGAATGTCCATCAGCTGTTATAAAATAGACCTTTATGCTAACTTGTCGCATCTCAATCAATATAGAGACGTTTTGAGAGCATAAGATATAATATATCATGCATTTAACATGATATCCTTGGTATTAAATACACAATACTCTTAGCACTAAATGAGGTAAAAGCATTTAATGCGGGCACGATCATACGAATTTGTACTCATATAAATACTTTCATTTGTCACATTTACTGATGATCTTTTTCTGATATCAATCATCCCAGACACAAGAGCTTCCTGTGAGTTTATTATCATTAGAGTTTATCCCCCTCATTCTCATGACCTAACTAGTCTTTATTCCTAATCATTTGCATTAATTAGTTGAAAGGTTTACTGCCTTACTTTTATTGTACCAAAGTGCTTGTTCTTTCTCCCCCCAATCAAGTTGATTGCTAAGATTCACTTTATTTATTGTATTGAGAGGATATTTATACTGCAAATGTTCATTGACCATTTATTGCAAGTATTGAAGTTTCTATTTATTACGTTATTCTTTGTGCATTAATCATCATTCTGAAGGGGGTTACGCTTCGCTAAACACTAATTGTGTTTAGCGAACCCACATCTTACAGTTATATTTGGCTATTTCTCCTGAGAGATCTTCCAGCCGTTACATTGAACCCTTCAGGGGATGATCATCCGGATTAGTTTTGATCAAAAGAGTTTTAGTTGCTTGGTCGTGCGTTTGTGCTGAGCTCTCTTCCTGGGATGTCTGCTCAACATGCATGGATCCCAGCACGCTGGTTCTTAACCTGACAGAGCCTTCTCGATGATCTTATGACCTGGAGGGATCCTTATAATTATGTACCCTAGCTGCTCGGGGTCCTAAATGATCAAAGGTTGAGCCCCTACTTAGTCTGTCTAGGGCGCTCGACCGTTCTTGATTGAGGGAATGCCCATCGTAGTAATCAATGGACCTGATGGAAGAGGTCACGTCAGGGTGATAAGACATGTCATTAGAAGATCTATAATATCTAGATCTGCTTCTTTTCGGCCTGGTTGCTGATGGCAACATTTATCCCCTTGTTATTGGGACAACAATTGGCTTAGTTTAGAGCATTTGAATAAGTTATCTCACTGCCTCTTGAGATTTGACTATATTCAAAAGGATTCCTTGAAGATCTCCCATACCATGAGGGGCACAAGGATTGAAAGTGTTCCCAACGATGTGGCTACCTTCTGGAATATCTATCATTTTTCAGCAGTGTGACTTAGAAATTGTTACTTAAAGAAAATGGGTAGAAAATAACAATAACTTGTCGTTTCCCGCAGACGGTGCCAATCTACTGGTGTCTAAATTTGGTTTGCTGATTTGAAATGATCTTATCTCAATTTAACCAATAATTATAGCCAAATATAAGATAGTAAGCTAAAGAGGGATGAAAGTTACAGAGAGACACAAAGATTTTATGTGGTTCAACCCCAGATGGTGCTTACATCAATGTCACTGTATTTTAAAGGTTTCATACCATCCTCTCAATAACTCTCTAGGGTTTAAACAAAGTATTTCAGTTACCCTTAGCTGAGAGAGGCCGTAATCTATTTACAGTAGTTGGAAGGTTAAGAAATGGAGTACCTTTATACATCAGGTATTCACATATTTACCCGGCAATAAGTAAGTGTATATTATTCACATGCATGTGCATGGTGACCGTTGAAAATCCCACGTGTGTTTATTCATATTACTGACTGTCCATATTCATGGGGGTGGTCGGTTAGATAACTGACCAAGTAGATAATTGATCTGACCACATTTGTTCGTTATATGTGGGTTCACTGGGCATGATGACATGTATCACCTTCTAATTGGTCCACTCATTATTTTAGGCTAGAACATCAAGTAAAACATTACAAAAGACATCTCTAAAACTACATCTACAAGTCTCAAATGATATATGCCACTACACGATCTTACTACAATACTAACCCAAACTAACAATGTGAAATAAACACGTCGAATTGTCCTACCGATATAGAAGCCAACTAAATCCCAAATACCAAACTCACGGGCCTGAAAATGAAAGATAATACATCTTGGATATGAACCTACATCGAACTCCTGTGATGATGATTGGGATAAAGATGACCGATGACTTATCTATATTAAAGAGAATCTACTTTCTTGGACCATCCCTGGGACCTGAAAGGTTTTTCCAAATATAAAAAGCTACGTAACTCAAAAGCAGTTAAATGTACAAGTGATGTATTCATAATTATCTACCCTACTATGATAACCAACCAGATGCCACGGAACCTCACTGAAGATGTATATATGTGTTTCTTAGCTTATTCTGTGTCAAAATATATTATTTGTCAGATGTATAAGAGTTTTTATTTTATTTTGGGAACGTATTGTTGGCATTTTTGTGTGTGTCTAAATGCTCAAGTTACATACATGCCGCTATTTGTATTTAAGATGGTTTGTATTGCATCTTTTCATTGACTAAGAGACTCAGGTAAATTTTTAAACCATTTCAAATATGGTAGATGACCTATGATGCACTTTAGGATGCCCCTATACATTTCCCCACATTTTATGCACTTTTTTTATCATATATTTTTTCAAACATGTGCGAACGAAGCCATTTGAAATCATTTACTTTGAAAAATCCTTTAAAATGGTATTTTGGTAAATTTATACTATCAAGCATGCACACGAAATATTTTTAGCCGTGCGCATGGAATCTTTTTAACCATGCACACGAATTTGACCAGTATGCTCTATTTTGATCATTTTTTATGACAGTGCACATGCCAAAAAGCCTTCGTGCACACAAAATTCGCAGGTAGCTGGAAACTCAGTTTTTTCCTTATAAAAAAGGTTTTGAGCTCCATTTTTAAATTATAACTCTTACTTCCCTTTGTGAAATTTTCATATCTAAGAGCTTCTTTTTCTCTATCTAAAAACCCTAAATGAGATTTGATTTGATTTCACTTTTATTGGAACATTTTGTGAGAGATTTTTGAGTGATTCATCAAAACAACCTTAAAAACATATCATTCATCATTTATCGTAAAACATATTCAAGTTGAGAAGCCAACAAGAGGAAGATCCGAGGAGTTAGAGTGGAATTCTTCAAAGTGGATGTGCGAAAACTGATAAAAATGGAATCTTATCTCTGTAGAATCTTTGGAGGATCTTTGTTGAGAGTTACTAGATCGAGTGGAGTTTAGAGGATTGGTAGATTGCAAGAGCTTATAAATGTAAACTCACGCTAGGTATATGATTGATCTCTTGTAAAAATCTTCACGCTACCACTAGATTAGTTATAACGTCGTGAGTTTTTTTCCTTATTGGTTAAGTTTTTTCCTCGTATATTGACGAGTGCATTATTTTGTATTATGTACACCCAAATCTAAGCATTGTTATTCCCAATTTATTATAAATAAAATACTTTTAGAGTCATTTTTATTATTTAAAAGAAAAATACAAATTTTAGAATAAATGAGGTTAATAATGCAATTTTGAGAAATTCACGCTCAGATTTAATATTCATGTGCAAGTTTGTTTTTGAGTATTGACAGGTTTAAAAAGAAAGCGGTGAAATTCGGACGCAAATTGAGCATGAAAAGGTCACTTATGCGGGCAATATTGTAACTTCAAATGACTGATTTCGGACTCGGACCAAACATAAAAATTGAAGGCCTTGAATCAAGGGACGCCTGGGTTCAAACGACATGTCAATTGGAGTTGAAACGAGTAAATTATAGCCGTGCAAAGTTAGGAGCGAAAAGAAAGTCAAAAGTCAACCCCGAAGTCAAACTCATTCCCCTAACCCAATCCAACCCTTAAACCGAGCCCAACCCATACCTACACCTTGTGTGTTTGTTTAGTTTGTATTATATTTTTTTTATTTGAGTCGTGTACATATTTTTAGTGATTTTTATATTTCATTTGTGTGTAGGGTTATTTTTATTATTTTATATTTTTTTCGAGTCAATTTTACTATTTTATTTTCTTAAGTGTTTTACCATTTTTATGTAAATATAGTAGTGCATGTGACTATGTGTGTCATTTTATACTGTGTCAGTAAATAATATAGGCATGAGTTTTTATTTTATTTTTTATTATTAGTTTAGCAATTTTCTTATTACATTAGGTTTATTAATATTATTTTATTTTATGTCTTTTTATTTTTTATTTTTAGGTTAGAATTTAATTTTTAGTTTTAATAGATTGTAATTATTTTAGTAGTTGTAAATATTGGGTAAGTGTTATTTTTATTTATATTAATTAGGTACAAAATAGATACACACACATACTAACTACCCTACATACACATTATCCTACACACTTATACCCTATCCCCATACACCTTACTCACACCCAAACCGACACTCACCCTCACCCCTAAAACCCTAAACACACTCACACCCAATCTAACCCCACATCATTATTCATCATCATCCACCTTACCACCATTAACCCACCTACCCACTACAAAAACCAACCCACCACTCCATTATCTTCTTCTCATCTATAAATGAAGAACCATGGAGACATATTTGAGGAGGGGTAGAGAAAGCGGTAGAGAGAGTTGTAGAGAGAGTTTTAGATAGTTTTTGGTTCCTTATTTAGAGAGTATATTTTTATTGAGGGCCAATGATTATTTTGTGGGAGGAATTCCGTCAAGAATATTTGTGACACACTCATTTAATGCAAATTAGTATTCATTCTTGCAAATTTATTATGTCCACAATTATGCTCGCTTAATTTCCTTACTGGGACTAGGTGAAATTTATCATGTGCGATTAATATTGTGTGTGATTTAAATTCGTTTTTGTTCCCGATATGTGCTAAATACTTTTAAAAAATTCGGCATTCATTTAAAACGACGCGAGAGTGCTCATCATCTATCCTACCACCACTAACCCACCTTGTGCTTATTATCGCATTTACACTTATTCATAACACGCAACCTCAAATAATATGGGATCTAAAATTGATTTCGATTTCTATATATTTAGATCTCACGTAATTGCTAGTTACCACCTAAATCACAACTTAACTTAAATTTGTATCTAATTGGATTTAAGTGTAGATTTCTTATCCCGTTTAGTTACAATTGAACTCAAAGGCTCTTGAATTGTATTTTATTTGATCTCATTACATTTTTCTTGAACTTAAAATTGGATATAATAATTTTGAGGTAAAATGTTTATTTGAATTTCATCTTGCAAATTTAGTTGTTGTTGTTGCGTTTTATAACAAGCAAATTTTTAATTGGAAATGAATTCTGAATATGTCTTATTTACCCCCTCTATGACATTAGCACATCGAATTTATACATTTTCATTCACAATCCACTTTAGTTAACACAAATATTTTAATAATTTATTAGTCTCATAATTAATTAAATCTTAACCGACATGCGCCCCCTAGGCATTTCACTAACATATGGTACGCAGACATAAAGACCGTCACACAACTAGACACCACCTTTCTTCCAAATATTCAAAACTATCAAATAAATAAGAGGACGTGACGCACAAATAAATACTATCATACAATCGGGCACCATTTATCTCTCACGTAGCCGGAACTAAATATAAATCACATTGCGTGATGGACCAAAACAAGATACCACACGTTGATCGGGCACCACCTTGTGATAGCATGGAAGGAATATATAACATCAAGTGTGACACACAAATAAATCATTCCCCCTCATAATGCAACAAGTAAGACTGTTCTCCCTTAACACACACCCATAACCATATTCACTTATTCATCTCATTTCACTCAATGTCACTATCATCTTATTATTATTCCTTGTTCCACATTTAGCCTATCACTTATCATAACATCATTATATTCCATTTAACCCACCCTTTGTACCATTCTAAACTAGTCCCTAAATTAATTGTTACGTCATTTTATTAACCCCTGATAGGATTCTTGAACTACTCACGAGGTCATATCTAAGACGAACTACTCAAACATTTAAACATTATAATAAAATGGATTTGTTAATTTAAAGGAATTCTAAAGTGCACACTCCTATCCATTTCAACACTCTGTGCGTGGATTATCTTGTAAATGCAATCGAAACAAGGAACCCCAATACACTTTCGTCTAGATAAGATAGTTGTTAAGACACTAAAATTTGTTAAGAAAATTATTACTATGAATTAATTTAAGAATTAAACAACCAATTTCCATTTTCAACCACAATTACACAACATAAATAAAAAAACAACCACAAACCAACATAAAACAACTTTGATCGTGTCATCCTTCTAATCCAACCACACATGTATTTCAACTCCAGCAACATAAGGTAAATAATTTGAGTGATAAATTCCAATTCAAATGTAGATATGTCTTAGCTATATTTTCCAAGACTATAAACCAATTAAAATGGATTCTAATAACATTTTAAGATTATAAACATAGGGATATTCACTATTCATGCATTTACATGTGAAATTAAAATTTAATTATTGAACATCGTGCTTTGAATTACATTAATTAGGCATTTTTACTTAAAGGTACCACCCATAAAGATATATGTACAATCCTAATTAGCACATACATTCTCAAAAATGATTAAAACCTGATTAATTCTTAATTACCCATTATTAAACAAATTAACATAAGTTCAATATTCAATATTAAACCCTAATATGCAAGTCTACTAACCAGAGGTCTAATTTCATAATTTACTAATTAACTAAGACCAAATTCCAAATTAATCCACATGGGATTATCTAATTTTAGCAAATTAGGGTAAAAGCACAAAAGATCTCAAAGCATCTGCCAAGCCCATTATAACGACTTGTACCCTCGATATACCGACTCTCTAAGTGTTGGCCCACCAAATTATTATATTGTTTCCCAATTCTTGTTTCTCATGTGCACTCTTTCTAACCCAAAACTTTCTTCACAAGAAACGTACTGAATATGAACAAATCCTTGGCCTTTTCCCCAAATTCCCCATATGTCTAACTTAATATACAATTTAATAAAATTATGGTTGAACCCCAAACTTTGTAATTATTAAACTAAATCCCACAAAACTTTAACAACTTGTCAATTAAACTTTATAATTCCGTTTTAATTTACGCTAGCTTTAAATTGACATAAATTGACTTTGAATTCACAAATTTAATTATATAATAAATACAAATTTTCGTTTAATTAATTATATTATATTATAATTAATTAATTAATAATTATCTTTATAATTACGGTGTATTACATACTTGTACCTCATTTTATTACATTTGGACTTCGTTTGACATCAACGATTCAACAAATCTACTAAATCTTTTGTCTCGACGCATACTTTAATATCATTTTAGTGATTGTGAACTGACATTTTGGCATATCACTTGCATTATTTTTTAAATTTGTGCTTTGAGTTATTGTATGAAACATTTTTGAAAATTTGGATAGTTTTTCAACTTGAGGATTTATGATGAAAATCCTTGAACAAAGTTAAAAATTGGTTTATATTGCATAGGCGTGGTGTAATACCCCATATTTTTCACGTATTAGGTGGCGTAGCCTTTGTGCCAACAAAAAGAAAGAAAAGGGACATCCCACAATTTATACCATTCTCAGCATCTACGATAAATAAATAAAGCTAAATCATCCATAACAATATAAACAATACGAATAAGTTGAGGTAATAGATACTAGTTTCCAAAACTAAATTAAATAACTCACTAATTATCCACAATATTGAATGCCTCCAACTGAATAAGTAAACAACTTTAAAACCCATAATGGGACCACAAATAAAATCTTTGAAATAATGAATAACTGAAGAGTTTGATACAACTTTGAATGACACAACAGTAACTTGATCATAACAATCTTTCACCTAATTGTAGACTTCCCATTATTGTCGATCAAATTTCTGCACCCCCCCTAAGCTTTTTATTAAACATGAGCAGGGCATCCATTTTTCTTAGGGTGTGATTTGAAGGTGATGAATCTCGTTATTAAGGACTTAACTAATTGCTCAACATTGTCTACCAATCTGGTGGGGAGATTATTAAACCATGTATTTGCCACATATCCAAGACTAAAAGGGAAGATGCAACACAATTATGCCTCATTATTATTTTAGAGAATTACATCTTATCGGTAATGGTAATCAATTTTCTCATTGTATTACGAACTTCTTTTGAGGGTCTACCTCTTTTGGCACTGAAGAAAGTGGACAGTTCATATGGTTTACCAAAAACCGATACATAATTTATCTCTTTAGATGAATCCCGACTTGTGTTACCTGTCTATCCAACTCTTCGCGGATAAAACTTTGTATTTAATCCATTTTATGCATGCTTAGACGACCTGTTATGGCCCGCTTAAGATGTACATGCTCACTAATTTGTTGCTTTCTCCTCTGCTAGCTATGAGTTATTGATCCCGAAGTTTTTTACACGGAGTTCTCTCTTCACCCTCATAAGCCAGCATAGGATATGATCATTATCCTCGTGCATTGCAAATAAATTATCTCCCACTCATGGTGGTGTTCCTCGTAAGAATCAATCATCTTAGATCTGGCTCGGATGGTGCTTCCCATACCCACTATCATATTAGTCTTCTCGAGGTTGGTAATGGTAGCTTAGAGTAGCTTTATCACGCTATGAATGGACAATGAATCTCATCTGTTATGGCGGGGGTGATACATATTGATTATTTTAATTTCCATACAAGCCATAATTGTGTTATTAAGTGTTAGCCACTGAATAATATTTAGAATTGTCCTTGTGATATTAAAAATAACTTGTATCTCATAAACTATGCCAATTCTAAATGCATAAACACACATATCGAGAATAATCAATCACACGAGTCAAAATGACAGTTATGGATAAAAAGAATATAACTAAACAAAAAACCTAGTGTATGTGGTTCGAAAAATTGCCTCGTCCACACAGTAGTAGATAACTCATATTAATATGTTGAGAGTACAATTTGATATAAGTTATTTGTTATAGTATTCACGTGTCCTACTTATGAGGAAATGCCTGTTATTTATATAATTCATTATGAGAGCCCCCTTGAGATGGATTCTCCCATATCATTTATCAACTATGTGATGAGGTTTATCCTTGGATTTGACCTATAAAAATGTGATTATGAATTAAAAGAGTGCGAATATCACACATCTTTCCTCACACATAAATCATTATGAGTAGTTTCCCTTCCCATATATAATATTAATATTTTATTTATTTAATATATTAAACCGAATCGAATACGTAGAGAATCAGATTACTACAAATGAATATCCGATTCTTATATTAATGGGATAAATCGATAATCAAATTATCAATAAATTAAATCATAAAATATTAATTCATATCCTAATATATATATCAACTTAAGCTAAAATCCAATCAGTTAACAAACCTACTAACAATTACCACACTTTAAATGTAACCACACGAATATCATTTTCACCACCAATACATATTTACAAAGTATATGGGTTCAACTTTGAATAAGGTTATGCCTAAAGAAGTTTATGTATATTTTTGTATAACAAGTCCCACCTGGCCCTCCCATCCCAACCCACGAGGCCATGATCCCGTATGTGCCCTATTAAATGTCTCACATTCCATACGCCAATGGCCCTATTTGTCGCAAATCCACTATTTTTATTTATTCGGTATAGCCAATGTACAACCATAACTTGAAAAAGTATGTGGTTCGAGTTTTGTTTGGATAACTTATCGACTTAATGAAATGGACTCTTAAATTACAAAAAATAATTATTTCATATAAATGCATTTATGTATGTTTGTGAATATGTATGCTAATTCACTACTATTTGGTTATCTCCTAATAACTCGGCTTTAACAACTCCCTTACTACGGTTGGTCAAGCTATGAGAAAGTGCTTCGGATTTTAAGTATATTGACCTTTTTTAAGGATGATAATCCCTAATGTTCCCCACTATAATGCTCCATGTTGTAATAACTCTGGGTAACAATGGGTCACGAGCATAGATGATCTAAGGCGGACAATATTCTAAGTTAAATGAAGGCATTGTGACATTTGCTAAGAAGGATAGGTCATTGCTGAGAAGGATGTGACACACAACATCCATATACAATAATTAAAACATGGGATGTCTTACTAGGACTGTAGGAAGTTTTTATAGTCGATGGTTGAAACTCCACTTCTGTGTCTTCCTCCGCCTCATGTTGCTCTTTAGGCCCTTCCTCTACCTCTTCACCTAAATCCAGGTGATGTGATCCCATGGTACTGAGATGACTCATATCGTATGGTCTTGTCTTCCTTGGAGCATATAACACCTCTATAATAAGAGGATCCGAATGCCTCTTGTGGTATGCGTGTGAGGATCCACTATTGGTTCTTTTAGGGTTTTTGCTATCAAATTTAAGGTGAGAGTTAGCATCTTAGATTTCACAACAGTTTGGTTAACCACCACTGTCTTTATAAACAAGATGATCTCCACCATCCACGATTGGTGATTGATATTGGAAGAAATAACAAATATTGAGGATGGTCAATGTGACACCCTACCTAACTAAATACTGGGTGATCAGTCCTTCATCTAATTAAAATAAAAACCTCATTTGGTTCATTCTTAGCATCACTGTCGAAAATATTTTAAAATTTAACTAACCACCTAGTATTCAAAAATTTGGTGCCAAATTTTATCTGTTTATTAAACAACAACAATAATTGAAAATCACACTAACCAAACCATCTATCCAGTAAAATAATCTGAACTAAACATCAGATAAATAATTAAAATAAAATGGTACCGAATAAACTACCGGTTCTCAATATAAAATCCAACTAAACATATAATGAAATCAAACTGAGTCCACCAATACAAAGTCTGATAAACGGAATAAAATAAATAGCTGGAGGGCGACATGCCCAAATGAAATAACTGAACTGCACCCTACTCTAGGAATGAAGTAACCGAAGCGACTAAGTCCAAATCCTGTAAGCATCCACACGTGCTGCAACTACGCATCTCTGGAATGGATCGTTAAGCTTGGCGTCCTCATGGCTGGACACCTAAAATATTTTGAAAATATTTTGCAAGTACGGGTCAAGGCCCGAGTAAAATCATTTGAAAATATTTAGCAAGTATTTAAATTGTAGTTTAAAATTGATTACACATGTTATCTCAACGTGCACTCCCTTGAGTTCCTCACCTCTAAACTAATGTGCATGCCTAACGTTATCTACCTAACTATGCTACCCAACCCAGTTAGGTTTCATCAATAACTATCTAATCCTAACAGGTTTGTCTCCCTCGTACCGCCCATACAGTACGCCAAAATATACCCTTAATTCTCATTGAGTCCTTAGTTAAATTTCTATTTAACCCCGTATGGCCCATACAGTACGCCATCGCAATACTTATACTTAACGTTACACGTATGTTATTATGCAACCATAATTTATATTTTCACGTGTGTTATCATTAACCCATAATAAACATCTCACATATGTTATCATTAACCCGTAATTAACATCTCACGTATGTTATCATTAAAACATTTCATTAAGTTTCTATACTTAATTCATCTTTAGATATACGCTATCTCACTTTACTACTATCACACGCTGAGTACAATATCTTATAATTAAGTCACTTTTAGATATACACTATTTATCTTTCATACATCACACACAAGTAGGTTAATCATATTTGTATATATTTATCACACATATAATATATACAACTGTAGCATCTCTAAAATGGCCCCTCGTGATGCGGCATACTCTGCTATCAAGTCCATGTACCTCTCATACCAAATTAAGGACTATTGGTTGGCAATGTCTCCTCGAATACTCATTCAAATACACATAATGAAGGCGAACATAGTTCTAAGCCTTTGGGTTATGCACATACCTAACGTACCCAAATGACATGCCAGTCCCACATATACACACACATAATGCGTCGCCCTAAGTTCTATATTTTGGGGCACAAATCCAGACCTCACTGAAATCGTCAAGGTGGGATCACCCTCTGCGCGGGACCTCAGTGATAGCAAGCAGCGTAGGTATGTTGACACATAAGAAAGCAATAATATGTTTACACACAACCTAATCCATATGTCGCATATATTCATATGCACAACCCATAAATATAATCTATGTAGGTATACACTCAACCTATAATATAACCCGTACGTAATATGTCTCTTGAGTACTCAACTAACTACTCCACATACGAATATAACCATCTATCACATTTTTCCGAGTATTATTCTCTACCCGAAGGGCCCTAGTTACCGCTTGATTAAATATCAGTAACAAATACACTCCTACGCTACTGGTCGGAATCATATGGTCACTCATCTCTCCGTAATCCATTCTCATTCTCCCGAATTCACTCGCATTGTAACATATGCCCGATTAACCTTCGTCTTAATTATCCTCACTTATGATTAATCCCCAACCTTACAATTGGCCTACTGGTGATTATTACACCCTTTACTATAATTTAAAGGCATCCCAAAAGTCCCCCGAGAATTTCACACAAGTTTAAGGCTTAAAAAGGAAAAACTGCCAAAATCTGGGAATCCGAATCGATTTGCCTTTGGGACGAATTGATTTGAAAAGTGTCAGTTCTCTTCATCCTCCTATTAAATGATTTTTCCACCATTCAAACTTCTTCAATTCTTCATGAAAATTAACGAAATTTCAAACCAACATTTCTCAACATCATATAAGTGTATATGAATGATTTCCAATGTAAATCTAACATTAAATCATCACATATTCAATCCAATAGCCGATTTTCTTTTAAAAATTCTTAAAATCCTAGTTTTCATTGTTCTTTATCTCTTTCAATTAAAAACCCAAATTTCTCCCATTATTATCATCACATATATTCTGATTTTATATTATTCAAATACATAGGTTCAATCTACATGCAATCCTACCCAAGATCATGTGTTTAAATCATTAATTTTTCAAGAACCTCATTTAAAATCACCAGATAACAAACCTTACACTACATTGGTATTATAACCTTTTAGAAACAAGCAAGATAAACACTTACTTTATGATATAGAAGTCTGATTTCATTTGTAAGATGATGGAGCCGATCCCTCTTCGCTCCAATTACGATTTTGGCAACTTTGGTGGGGAGAACAAGTGTTGCACCTCCAAAAACTCTATTCTCCCCCTCCCTCGTGGCCTCATTCTACTATAATTCGTGTTAAGCCTAACCTCTAACTCCAAGGGGATGAAATGCTCTTATAATTTTTGGAGTTCTCTAAATCACAAACTCCCGTATGACTGAAATGCCCTAAAACAGTGCCAGGTTGGCCAAAAATCGTCCTAGGACCCAAACTATACACTCGAGTATACTATTTCGACTATTTCGATCCTTTAGGAATCAATAGTGACATATAAACCATCATCCGATCCACTCTATAATAAAATCTTATCTCGAACGCAAAATAGTCTACAAGCGACCCTCGATTGAGTTCCAACACAGTCCCGTCGATATTACATGATTTTTGAATAAATTATTCCGTCGATAATAAATCCCTTTCTCCTAAAAATATTTAATTCCATCAAATTATGACACATGTGTAATTTAAGGTTAAATCCAAATAACCCAAATAATGATCGAATCAATTAAATTTCAAATACTCAGAAATACGTGGTATTACAATCAATATCCATGGTAATGAGGGTGAACAATAACCAAAGTTGAGTTAAAAATTCAACCAACAAATGGACCAAATTGAAATAATAGGTAGATAGTGAGATAAAACCTTAATTCACCCTTTCAGTGGCATTTTAAAATCTAGCAGGTCAGATTTGGGATCAATACTAGGGGATAAACGAGTTTACTTGAGAGGAATGACTAAGCTTTATCGTTCACCTAAATGAAGCAAAACTGATGATGTTGATTTATTGTACGAGGGTTAAATGAGCATGTGCAATGATATGAAAATGAACATTAAATGAATGATAGAGGATACAAGAGGTGAAACGAATGGACACAAATGTAAATGGTTCAGTCAATAGGCCTACATCCATCATAAATGATTTATTCTTACTATGCATCATGATGATCTTTATGAAAATATATATTAAGTTTACATTTGTAGAAGAAGATGATATTTGTACTAAGATGAGGTACAATGCGCACCCCCTCGTGAGGCACACACCCCTCTTATGAATAACTAATGTGAGGGTGATATGAGTCCTTTTAATAGATACTTAAATACTCTTCACCCGATCAGGTAATCTTGAAGATATCCTTTATCTTATACTATAATGGACATAGTGCCTTTGATCAATGAGTAAATTGATGTCGAGGGCTCTTAAATTAAATCGATAATCTCTTATACCAAAACGAGTCTGATATATCATAATGCATTGAGACCTTTATATATACCACGGGGAGCTAATAATACATACAGATAATATATGGGCGGGTAAAATTTACCATACAATATATTTCATCAGTGTAAAATGTCCTTGAGGTCGAGACGACTCATACCCAGGGCGGGGGAGAGTCACTCTTGCAACAAACATCCTAATATCATGATTAACAACCATCATGATTGTAAAAATAATAAAACCATGAACTAGCCGACTTTAAATGCCTTTCTTATGCATCACTTAATGTTCAAAAATCTATAAATGAGTCGTCTTCTTGGGAATGAGGTTATAAAATTTAGTAGTTGAATTCAATCCACATAAGAAAAGGTTGATACCATATATCATTTCAACTAGAGTGATATATAGCCAAGTGAGTAACCACAATAACCTTTCGAAGAGCACTACATACCAATCAATAAGGAACACGACAATGAGGGTGCGAAGTCATTTTATACGTTAAGGAGTAATGAGAACTCCATGAATCTTTAAACAGTGTTTGAATTTTAAGAACAAGAATGACAAAGATAAAATAAGTGTAAAGATGCAAAATTTCATGCAAAGACTTGATTTCTAAATCCATGTTTGTCTCAAAAACTGATACAACTCGAACTGTTGAAAAAAAATGACATTTAACAAATTGTTCATGATATATTATTTATTTAACTTTTAGTCTAACATATTTTTAAAAGTAATTTCTAATCCCTAATAATGACATTAACATCACACGAAATAGTTTTTTTGGTCTAAAAATTATTTTTGACTAAATATATTAGACTAAACATTAAATGAAATATTTGTACGAACTACACATAAATCACCCCCCTAAAACGTTGAAATCCGATTGAATTCATCACTTTATTTTGAATCTTGCATAACCTTACATTTTGCACTAAGGGTGGCCATGGGCCGGGTCTGGATGGGCTCGGGCCAAGCCTATAAAAATTTGAACCGTCCCAGGCATGTCTAGGCCCGAGTTAACCTCATTGTGTAATTTAAATCCCGCCTAAATTTAGAAGCTTCTTGCGTAGAGCTAAACAAACTTTTTTTTACCTAAATTTTATTATTAAGCAAATATAATACCTATTTTATTGTTTAGAAAATTAATTTTAGAATGTGCTCTCAAGACTAAGAGTAAATAAAGCTTGAAATTAGTTATTTATATATATAGTTTAGTTTTTATTCCTTTAAGGTTAAAACTTATAAAAAGAATACAAATGG
Source organism: Sambucus nigra (assembly GCA_949130495.1). Classification (NCBI taxonomy): domain Eukaryota; kingdom Viridiplantae; phylum Streptophyta; class Magnoliopsida; order Dipsacales; family Adoxaceae; genus Sambucus; species Sambucus nigra. The sequence goes on from OX422208.1 coordinate 596,291,337, forward strand.
GTATATATAATTCTCGCACCTCGGCTCGGGCTCAAACGGGCCTAAGAGTACATGCCCAGGTTCACCTAGTAAAAATCGGGCCTATAAATTTTGCCAAGTCCAATTTGCAGGCCTATTTACCTCACTAAAGCCACACACACACACACACACACACACACACACACACACACACACACACACATATATATATATATATATTATATATTATATATATATATATATATACGAACATTTTAATGAACCTTAACAAAAAACACCTAACACCCGATCAATTTTAATTCATTTGTTGTAATTGGTTCGCGCCAGCGGCAACGAACATGTGTGTGACACAGTGGCGGACCCAGGATTTTTAGTCGGGGGGTGCGGAACTTTCGAGTAGTGCCGGAGGTTCGGGTGCGGGAGCCCTCGAGGCGATTTTTTAGGGATATTTATAGTTTTTTTAAATTTTTTAGCCTTGAAAATATATTAATTGAGCGACGCATACTTATTCAGGTTGTATTATAACAATTATTCATTCAAGTTATATTTTAGCAGTAAGATGTCATAAAACAAAAATTACGGCAAAATTTGACAACCCAACTGACCAAAATTTGACATTGAACTGAAAAATTAAACCAATTTACCGAATTTTTTTATTTTAACCATTTCTCACAACCAATAAATTTTAGTTCAATCATTCTAACAACCAATAAATTTTTTTAACAACCCAACAACCTAAATATTTTTAATAACCTAATTTAACGTTTAACATTTAACAAAAATATTTAAACATTGAACTTGAACATTTAATAATCTAATTAAACTAATATAACATAATATTTAATCATCTAATCAAGAGAACATCCACCATTTATTCATTTAAATGAACTGAAAAGTAAATAAAGAGGAGAACGTTACCTATGAAAATCACAGGCTCTGATAGGAGCGGAGGAAGAGCCGCCCAAGCCGGAGAAAGGGGGCGGAGAGGTTGCCTGAGAAGTTGGAGCAGCGGAGAAGAGAGGACTGGGAGCAGAGGAGGGGGCGATCGGCGGAGCTAAGAGAGGGAGAGAGAAGGGGCACTGCACTGGGTGGCACTGCAAAGAGATGGGTGGCATTGCAAAGGGAAGGGGCTGCTACAACCATTTTCTTTCTTTGATTAGGTATTGGAATGTAAGGAAGAAAACGACTGAGTGAGACTTAGGGTTCTTCTTTTTTAGGAATAAAACGCGCGTGGATATGATTTGGGTTTAGTTTATTTACATTTCCTCCCCTAATATTTTGAAATGAAAAAAAACTCAATGCCTTTCACTATGAAAATTTACACAAAGGTCAAAAAAATTATTTTTTTAGTCTATACCGGGGAAAAAATTTCGAAAAATCTAGGTGGGCGGCCGCCCACCTTCGGGACCACCTAGGTCCGCCCCTGGTGTGACATGCGTGTTTTTTAGTACACCGGTGTGACACGCGTGTCCTTTGCCGCTGGCGCGAACCAATTACAAAATAAGAATTAAAATTGATGGGGTGTTACGTGTTTTTTTGTCAAAATTTATTAAAATGTTCATCTTTTATGTTCATTTCTGAACCCCTCTCTCTCTCTCTCTATGATAAATAGTATATACAATTCTCGCGCCTCGACTCGGGCTCAAATGGGCCTAAGAGTACATGCCCAGATCCACCCATTAAAAATGTAGCCAATAATTTTTGTCAAATCCGATTTGCAGGCAATTTATCTTACTAAGATCCTATTTTATTTGGACGGGATGAGCAACTTGGTGCGTCTCGGTCCTATTTTGTACCACTAATGCATATTTACTCAGCTCTATGGGTGGTTCAAGCGGAACTAGGCTAGGCCCAAAGAAATTTAGGGATGTGCCACTATCACAACCCAACCAAACGCCACCACATGCATGAGGCCATGATTCCATATACGTGCGCCCTAATAAATATCTCCCATTCCATTCCCAACGTCAATGATCCGGTTTGTCGCAAAACCGGCTGTCGTCTTTATCCGGTTTGACCAAGCACCGTGTCTATATTTATCCGCATTCTATATTTAATTTTAATTAATACACACCTCTAATGTATCTATAATCTGATCCACTTTTTTCCCTCGCTCTTACCAGCCTCTCGAGTTATGGTCGCCCATGCCGATCACAACGTCGTTTTTCGATTGTCATTCGATCCTCTGATTTAGATCCCATGCTTCAATATCCAATTTAATCCGTAACATTCAATTAATCATTTCTTCATCTAAAAAATTGAACCCCTCTGTCTAGGGTTAAGTTTTTCTGATACATCTTTAAAAGTTTGAAGGTTTCGAAGAGCATTAAGCAATGCCTTCGGTGCCTTCACTTGAATTTCTAACTCCTCCTCTTATTTCTTTTGTTACCTCTTTGTATGGCGGTTCATGTTCTCATCGCCTGAAACATCTTCTAAAAGGTGATCGTCGTGGTAATCTTAGTTAACATTAGCCTCTTTTTTAATCTCTGTTTTAATAGTAGCTATTTAGGGTTTTGGATTGTCTGCACCTGTAGTACAGTTAGCTATTTTGAGGTGGATAAGCAAATACATTGGATAACTTGCCGACTTGAAACAAAAAAGGTAGTTTGTTTCTTCAAATGAATTTATTTATGTATGTATGTGATTATGTGTACGGATCGATTTATGAATGTATGTTATGTAAGTATTGGGCATACAATACTTACCTGTTTGTACTCACGAATTGATTTCCAGCTATCTGGTAGTGTTTTTAATCTTTTGGTCAAATATTTATATTAACCAAATGGGGACAAAAGATATGTACAATGAAGCACAAAACATTGCCTTAAGGCACCAAATGCGCCAAACGCTACCAACTTAGCCTGGCCAAAACGATGGCCTAAACCGAAACAACACAACTATAGCCTCAACTCAATTCAACAAAGCCTTTTTTCAATTATTTGGGGTCGACTACTATCTACTTAAACAAAAACAAGGCACCTTACTTTTGTGAAACCACCAGTGAACGTAACCAACTAGCTCACCAATACTTCACTCGCACAAAATGAAACACTTGACAACAAGGCACACACTACTTCTGCTACAGAAACCAGCTCTGCATCTAGGACCAACAAAGTGTATAACTCTTCTGCCTAGAAAACTTTTGAATTCCAAAGGACAGCCAAATAATCCTCCGAACTCTTCCACATCTGCCCTAAAATTCAAATATTATTCAACTACACAGCTTTCAAATTACTCCGGAAAAGATAGCTTCAAGGCTGTTAAGACTCGCACCAACACATAAAACACTCGTCAACTCATCTAACTCATCTATCGTATCCAGTCTCACAACCCCAAACATATCTCCAGACTATTGGACATGCCAAGCCGACAATCAAGGCTACTAAGTCAATCATGGCAAACTAAGCTGCTCTCCAATAGGCAATAAACCTCCCCTATATTTGAAAGATGAAAGCAAACAAAGATTTCATATTCACCAATCTGAGCTAGATTCCAGGCCGAAGGTTTTCCAGACCTCCTCCACGCTGTTCCGCTTCTCTCAAATCTAGACGACCCGACAAGAACCATGGTAAGAAAGAAATGCCAATCAGCAAGACTGGTAAACAAATATGGCCACTAGTAGTCCAATAAGACCCGACCGCATCTCTTTAAACTACAATCTCATTCCTTTTCCGTAGATCTGACGTGAAACTCTTCAATCAAGATAGCGATCTAGAAATCCACTAAGGTGCGATACCTCAAAAGATTGGATAGGTGGATGTGCATAATAGTTCCTTAAGGCGACCGATGAAATCCCTTAGCAAGCAATTTGACCCAAAGCACTCCGGAAAAATGGCAACCTTCTTGATACAGTCGGATCTGGTCAAGGTGAACAAGAGAGAATAACGGATGGGGATGGACAGAGGGATGCTCGTCAGCTGGAGATAGTGAGATAGACGTGAACACGGCTCGTTGAAAGATCCTGGCTCTCAAGCCTTCCTCTCCGGAAGGTGTTTCGTTGTTTTTGTAACATCAATTTAACACCTTGTTTATTTGTAATGTATTGTTTCTAAGGGCCTATAAATCTTAATAGTTAAAAACGTTTAGTAATGAATTATTAGATCTGGACAATTTTGGTGAGTTGACTGGTTATGGTGTAAATGTTAATACATCACATATAGTATAATTATCCCTTTTTCGGTGAAAATAAGTGTAAAATAAAGGTCATAAACGTCAATAGAAATATTATGATGAAAAAACAAAAATATGAAAACTCTTGAAATCATATTAAAATATTACTCAAGTACTAAAAGATTTGAGTAGAATTAAAGCAACAAATGCAAACCAGTTCCCCCCCCCCAAAAAAAAAAAAAAAAGTACAACAGCTGGCAGTTTTGCCTTTTAAAACAGATTTCTATCTTCATAAGCTACTTTGCCCATAAGAACATCTTGTGTGTAGTATTTATGCTACACCATGCTGTAGTCACTAGTCAGGCATGTTTGTAGTATGGATGGTGGAAATGGGTCATATTAGGGTTTAATTGTCATTTTTTAATATTTTGTATTAGTCTTTCTTTTATTTTTAGTTGGTCCTTTTAGTCATCTTAGCTAATTACTTGATTAGTAAGTAATCATTCCCATATAAATTTCCCTTGTATTCTCAATGTACTTACTTTTCCCATTCTTGAAATATAAGACAACTTTTGATTCTCTCTCTAAAATTAGGGTATGGTATTTCTTTTTAGCCATTGAGTTGTAGTTTACGCCAAATTGGTATCAGAGTGAGGTGTCGTTCCCCAAGTGGTGTATTGGTGTGTTGGTATCCAAAATCGTACACTACTCGTAATGGCTCCCAAGAAGTCCAAACAAAATAATGAAGAGATTCAAGAATCGAGGCACATGATTGAAAGCCAAGCCCTACTTTCCCACGACCTCAACCAAAAATTTGAAACCCTTTCCCAACTCCTCTCCTCCAAAATTCAACATCCCACTGCCGTGAAGACCCCCGAAGTCAATCTAACCCTGGCCGGACGTGAATTTACCTGCGGAAACACCACCGGAATTCCCCCGGACTACCAAAACCTTGCCATTGCTGCTCAAAACAGCGCCGGACAGCCCTTGCGACTGCCGACTGGACCTCTTGCCCTTACCAACGACCTCGACGGCCCTTATTCTCTAATTAAACCCTCCGACCCCATTACAATTTCATCCCCAACCATTTTTATTCCCCAAGAAACCCTAGTTTTTAATTACAATCCTAATTCAAACCCTAGCCTCCCTCAAATTTCTTACCACAAACCCTTATGCCCTAGCCAAATAGCCATGAAACCAAACCCTAAATCAAGAAAGCCTAAACCCTTGCAATTCTTGCCTGAATTTGTAGGGTTTCTTGAAAGTAGGTACGCAAGTCGCGTATGTGGGCGTCTCCCACATCAAATTGAAGAATTCTTGGAAGGACGCCTCACCACGTTGACCATTTACATTTAAAGTTCGAGGACGAACTTTTTTGAAGACGTTGAAAATAGGTCATATTAGGGTTTAATTGTCATTTTTTAATGTATTTTTGCCTCACTATGTTTTTATATATATATATATATATATATATATATATATATATATATTAAATTTTAGTTATTAATATGAGTTATGTGTCAATTTAAGCACTGATCAAACCATTCCGCTTAGGTGGTTTAGTGTCTCGACAATTTAAAATTAAAAAATTATTTCATCAACTTCAGTTCCATTTCCATTTTATGGAATCCTTATAGTAAAGGTATCGTATGGTTGGTTGCTGGCACAGTTTTCAGATTGTGACTAAAAAATTTATGAATCAGGAGTTGATATATTGAATCGAATGGTAAGATTCGGTAAAAAATACAAAAAAAATTGGTAAGTACTTATAAATAATACAATAAATACTAAATAATGCATAAATATTTTAGAAACACAATATATTAAATACTAAAACATCCTCATGTAAATTCAATTCTAGCACATGTGAAGTCAGAATTCTTTGGGATTCTTTACTTAGGGCTGTCAATCGAATCGAATTGTATGACTCACGTTGGGAATCCTGATATTCCCTAGTATTCATGTTTATTTTAGATTCAGCACAAGATTAATATTGATTACCGTGAGTAGAATCGTGAATAGTAAGATTCTAACAAACTATGATGCATGGCTTTGACTCCAAACTCACAAAATTTAATATCAATTGGTTTAAATTGACTCTGTTTCAGTCAGACGAGGTGTCTGAATCGTACCTTGACATGCAATATAATATCCTCGCCAAAACATCAGCTATAAGATTGAGCGCAAGTGTTTGTGATACCAAAATTATTATTCTGACACAACACAGGACATCCAAAATGAAATACAACTTTCTTGCCATGATTGAATGAAACGAGATATTACTCTATTGACCAACTTTTTCTTCTCCGTTCTGGTCTTCATGTCCATGTAATGCGAAACCTTTGTTTGGTCCTGCTGAAAATTACATGATATGTTCTTGGTCTTGTGATCTTTGTTGATATGTAGTTGCCACTATTCACTAAGGCCACTAGATGACTAGTTTAAGGGAGTATTTTGTTAAATGCAGAACATTGCTTAACCACAATGAGTATAGTAATGATATGCATAGTTGTCAAATCGCGAATCGTTTACCCCCCCCGAATTGCGAATCATGAATCGAATCGGTCGAATTGGAACCAAATGGTAAAAATGTAGTAAAACATACGTATATGGGATTTAAGACTATAAAATTGGTAATTAAGCATTATATGACAAAAAACTAATCGTAGCACGGATAATATACCAAAATATATAACAAAAATTAATCGTAGCACATGTTCTTATTCATTTTAAGCTTAGAAATGTAAAAAACAAAAATATATCATAAAGCAGCCTACATATTAATTGAAAACAATAAAATAAATGCTAAGATTATTTTAAACCAAAGTTTTGTACATACATAAACCAAAGTTTAACACAAATTTAAAACAATATTTATTTAAAACAACCTACATATTAATTTAAAACAATAAAATAAATACTAAGATTAATTTAAAACAGTAAAACTAACACATAACCAAGCAGTAAAACTAATACACAACCAAACAGTTCCTAACCAGACAGTAAATTATAATATTATACATACCTAACCAAAACAGTACCTCGCACCAGCCAAAAGCACTCGCACCAGCCAAAAACGACACCAGCAACCAAAATCGCAACAACCAAAATCACTCGAAGCAAGCAAATCAGTCGCAGAAAACCAAACGAGGGTACGAGGGTAGGGTTTTCTTCAGAAAACGACTTCCGCAAACAATAGTTAAGTTTTAAAAACTAGGGTAAGGTAAAATAAGCAAATTGGGTCAAAAAATCAATTTTGACCCTTAAACGAAGTCGGGTAAAACAAGAAAACAGGTAAAAATAGGGGGTTAAGTGAATCGTGAATCGCGAGTTGCATGCGATTCGGTACGATTCACACTGGAATCGCGATTCAGCAACGATTTTTTAACCATTTGCGATTCAGCCCTCGATTCAACTCGTTTATACCCTGAATCGAATCGTACGATTCGAATCATACGATTTTAACAAATATGATGGTATGTATCTTTTCAACATGTCTACCGTTTTTGGTTGATATTTCATATTTCTAGCTCTTAAAACAAACTGGAAAAAAAACATCTATCCTATAAGTTAATTTGTAGCTTTTAATGTTGTTGAGAGGCATGCGAATCACTCAATGTTCAGGAAAAAAAGCAAGCAACTCACTTTTGCATTTAATTTGTCTAACACGATAACCCGAATAAAAATACGATTGACACGGCTCATAATTTTGATACGAACACGACTTTGTGTCAAAAAGTCCCGACGCTCAATTTGAGTCGTTAGTGACGTCTTTTCATATCGTTTCTAAGCTTGCCACCCACGGTTAATAATAGTTTATAATTACTAATTATTAGAGGACAGGCGACAGATGTACCTGTTTTCTTTTAAAGCTTGATCATCATTTCTTCTCCATATCTGGACCCTGCAGCTGCATTTTTTTTGCCTTTTCATGTATATTTATATATTTTATTTTCTATGGTGTATGGGTGGACTGTTGGTACGCCACTTATGATTGTTCTCATATTTTTGTAGTTTTGAATCCTTATTATTGACATAGATCTCTTGTTTGTGATCAAAATAAAATTTCGTAGTGAAAGGCTACAAGTCTTTTGATTGTTGGATCTTTTCCCATTGTCCTCAGTCCTTTGAATTTTTGTGATTTAGTACATTTATCTTGCAGCTCTTGAATTTCATCAATGGACACTTGCTCTCATATTGGTATGTCAGTTTCTGAAGATGTAAACGTCATTCATGAGTTGTCTGTGGATCCACCACTATCAACTTGTAGGGCTGTGGGAGATCTTTCTGTGAATGACCTTGGAAACGGTCTAAATGAGTTTCTGAATATTCAAGATGATCAGAAATTAGTTTCAGGCTCCATTTCGCGTTCCACCAAGAATGGAGCTGAGAAGGAAGATATGTATGAAGAGTCATCTGATCAGAGCAAACAGACCACACTAACTTCTGAGAAGTGCCTAAGCAAGTCTGCAACATTTCCATGTTCCAGTAAGATTACATCCTCTGCTGCGCCAGGAGAGGTTGGGGAGGGAGATATAGCCACTGAAGTATTGGTTCAAAACCTATCTGCCAAATCTGTTACTCCACACTGTCCACGTTCGATATCTTTGCCTGTAAGTATTCACTTCATTTGTCCTTTATAACGGGGTTCATTAACATTTCTTCTAGGGCTTTTTTGACTTAACATGCATGCATTATTTGACTTAATCTCCACTTTGCTAATCTCTTTGACATAACTTCCAAATTTTTAACACCGTTAGAGAAGTCTTAATTTTGCTAATTAGACTTAACCCCCAAAATATATTTTTGCCAAAATACTTTCTTTTAAACAATATCTCATCTCACTTCATCTTGATGATGAACCTAATTTGCAAAGTTGCATCATCCATATAGCTTCTTCATCTGCAAATCTACAAATCTTTATTACAATTGAAATCCAAGTTAAACAACACAAAACCCATCACACCCCTCACGATTTGAGTACCGTTTGAAATATTTTTTTACATCAGAGCCCAATCTTGCTTTTGGGCCAGCAACACAAAACCCCTCACAATTTGAGACTGGTATTTGAATTCCAATTTAAACAACACAAAGCCCAACAAAAAAAAATCCAATTGAAATTCAATTAAAAACCCTCACAATTTGTGAACACCGTTTGAACCCTCACGAATCAAAATACAATTGAAAACCTTGCGAATTAAATCCCAGTAAAAATCTTAGTAAATCATCAGAGCTCGTTTGCCATTCATGAATCAAAATAGTTTGATGGATGTGGTGTTTGTCAATGGCGGTGGTTGTGGATTTAAATAGGGTGAGGCAGAAATGCTTTTTTAGTTCTTGAAAAATTAGGGTCTTGATTTCGCATGGAAGATGAAATGAGGTGGTGTTTTTTAGGCTAAATGATGGGAATCTTGGTAAAAAAATTTGTTAAGCTGAAGGTGTTAAAAAACTGAGGGTTAAGTCAAAGAGATTAAGAAAGTGGGGTTTTCTTCTTTCTTTTTTTTTCCAAGTTCAAGCCCCTAGAGGGTGGGGGGAGGGGAGGGGAGGGGGGGGGGGGACTTGAGCGCAAGACCACTTGCTAAGCAAGGGTCGTAGGTAACCATCGGGGCAAGCCCCTTTGGTTAAGTAAGTGGGGTCAAGTCAAATGACACATTAAAAATTGGGGGTCAAGTAAAAAAACGCTTTAGATTATCTTATGGCGATATTGAGGTTCTATTTATATTTTATTCCTGCGTTTCTTGATGATTAGTAATTCCCGTTTCTCTATCGAGTGAATTTAATGCTTATTCTGATCTCACTTTACATAACTTTATTTTTTCTGCAAGCAATTCCGTAGATTCATTAGGATAAAGAATGGCATTATTATGCTTAGGATGAATTCTGGAATTACAGGTTTTCGATTTATTAGAGAGAAGTGTTACTGGTGTGCATGTCTGCGTGTCTTATATGATTTTTTGGGAGCATTTATGTGAATCTGGCATCATGGCATGTTTGACTAGCAGTTCCCTTCTTGGTTTGTAGGCGACTGTCATGTAGTTGCAGTGAATCTAGTGATTTTGTTGTGTGCGTCCTTTTCTAATTCATTATCATTTGATTAATAACTCAACTTGAGCCTTTTTTCAAGTATTTGGGGTCAGGTACATGAATCCTATTTTTTCACTGTGCTCTATTTTATATTGCCAGTTTAGCCATGTGCTATTATGTCATCTCAACAATTTCTCAAGGTCAGTTTAGGTCTACCTTTTCCCGTAACACTTGTATTGATCTACCTTTTTTAACGTGTCCCCAAACTATCAAATATGATCTTCTACTTCTATTCATAATTAGTTAATTTCTAAAACTTTCATTTATAGACCATGCATCCGTCTTAACACCTGCATTTCTACCACCCCCATTTTTTAACACGTTTCCTTTTTATTTTGCCCAATACTCCCATTTAGCAGGCTGATAAACAATTTGTTCAGCTTCATGGTATACAGTTACCACATAATATGCCCGTAACGCTTATCCCCTTGAGACAACCCGCTCTAACCCTACGTCACCTTCAATATCTCGCTCACCCTTTTTGGATGATCGAGCCTAAATAACGAAAATGGTCAGTTTTATGTATCTCTTGATCCTTAAGCTTCATTTCATCACAACATCTCTGTTATTCCTCCTGATATTACTAATATTACTAATATTACTCCATACAATTAATTTTAGTCCTACTAATTTGAAGGATTTTTCTCCACACTTCTAATTAAGCATTAATCCCTATCTTAGTATTATTCACTAGAACAATATGATCTGCTAACAACATATACCGTGACACATCTTCGGTCGATTATTCAGTAGCTATAACAAAAGGATATGGACTTGGAGGTACTTGGAAATTCATCACTTTTTCATGCTGATGTACTTACTATAATCAAAACTCCATCACATAGATTTTTAATTATATCAATATATCTACTAGTAACTCATTTTTATTCAAACAGACCATATTATATTTCTTGGAATTCTATCGTATGCTTTTCTTCACACTTATAAAAATCATATGAAGGTCTTTCTTTTTCTATACATTTTCAATTAGTCTCCTCAATAAATATGTAGCTTCCATTATTGACCTCCTACGCATATAAACACAAACTGATTTTCAGTCTATCTCGGGTCACTATCTCCAAAATGTACCTTTTAATATCTCCCTTGTTTTTATAAATAGGTGCTAGGATACTCTTTCTCCATTTACCAAGTATCTTTTAATCATTATAAATAATTTCCGTAAGCCGAATAACTCATTCTTCCCCTAAGCATCTCTAAGCTTTAGCGGTAATATTGTTTGGTTCAGAGCCCTCCCTATTTTTATCGTTTTAGAGCATTAATAATCTATGACACCCTAAATGTACGGAAAAACATTTTTTCTTGAGGCTACATAAGTCGTTCATCCACGGTTACATTATACCCAAAATTTTCACTTAATAACTTCTATGATTAACTTTACCATCTTTCCTTAATTTCTCCGTATCTGACGTCATCTTTGATACACGCAACATGATAAGAATATATTGTTTTTATATCCCCAATTAAGCAATCTTATAAATGTTCTCTTTCCTTTGCCTTCCTAATTTGTATATAGATAATCGCAAGTTTTAAACTTAGCATCTTTTATCGCTTTCATTACTTATTTCTTAGCACATTTATATATGTTAAAGTTTTCTTCTTGTTTTTATTGTATTTTGAACTAGTTTGTTCCAAACTTGCTTTCTTCAATTTGTGGGTCCCTATTGTTTGATTGTCGAAGTCTTTCTAGTTTCTTTAGTTTGTGGAGGTCTATTGTTTGATTCTCCAAGTACTTCTTTCGCTACTCATGGCAGTTTTAAGAAGGCCTTCAAAATTTTAAATAAATTAAACCCAATAAAACTTTGCACCAATTAAAACCGTTTGTTGTGGAAAATCGATTTACCTAATTTTACCTTTTTAACCTAAAACATGCATCTAGGTGATAAGCGGATAACATAAATAAATCATCCACAACACGCCGAAGGGAAAAATCTCGGACGGACCTGCCAAACAGAACACTATGATAAGGTTTTACAAAGACTAGACAATAGACTTACTCAACGACTCGTCTCCCTCGCAAGCCTTAACTCTCTTCTATCTTCAACTTCTCTTCTACAGTACAACGTAGTCCACCCATGCAAGCTGGCGCCACGGTATCCACCGATGAGGCTCAGTACCGTTTACGGAATTGGAACATGGAACACCATCTCTTCACCACACAGCAAACCAGTACGGAGTCCACCGCACGAAACAAGTTCTCAACTCAAGATGATGAGAAACAAACTTTGGTGTCTAACACAGATATTAAAGCATAAGAATATGAAAACTTGGATCCTTAATTTCAATGCGTGAAACTAGGGTTTGGGAACTTTGGTAAACAGGTAGGAATTTTATTTTCACCAAAACTTTTTAAAAAATCCGAGATCAACACGCCTTAAATAGAAAAACACGAATTTTGGGGCGGTGATTTTGCTCGAAAGAAAACCTATGGTTCATTCGAATGAAAGGCATAGTCCGTTTTAACGAAAGATAAGTTCGCTCTAAGGAAAGGCCCATTTCGTTCTAACGAGCCTCCTTCTGTTTGACAGAGAGTGCCTGTTTGACGTTTGTTAGATGTACATTTTAATGAGGTATAAAAGGTCATTCCAACTAGAATCCAACTTCGTTCTAATGAGCTCTGTATCTCGTTCTAACGAGATCCAAGCTTTGTTCAAGCGAAGAATACAACTTCGTTCTAACAAACATAAAACCAAAAAAATTATTCTCCAGAAATAATTTTAAAAATAGTTCCAAACGATTTTGGTTAAAAACAGACACCCAAAAATATTTCTAAGGATCATAATCTAAACCTGCGAGATCCTCGGTAAACTTGACGACAAACTTGACACTAAACATGACACGATGTGTATCCATCTATGAAGCTTGACCGCTATGTCTTTATAAAAAAATGTCATAAGCTTATGAGATCGACAATACAAAGCCTAATCTATGACTCAAATATCCGGAATTAAGTCAATTACAAACAAATTGATTTGGAAATTTGTCCAAACAAGTTTCATCTTCAACATTCAAGTTGCTTCTTGCAACATTTTATCTTTAACTAATTTTAGTCTCTCCTTTTAATTTAACAATCTTTGATGTGTATGGTGATCCGTAGAGACACGTGGCACGTGGTTGTGTTGTGCTTCCAGGAGAAAACTATATTTTATTTTGCATTTTTAGTCTAGGGTATTATTGTCATTTTCTTTTATTTTTAGTCTTTTATTAGTTTCCAAGCATGTTCGGGGCTAATTAGTCTTTTTTAGTTATTAGTTGTCATTTTTTGTCTTTTTGGGTCTTAGCTTGCTTAGCAAGCTAACCTTTTCTATAAATAGGCTCTTGGCCCTCATTTGTAATCACGCTTGAATATTGGAAAAAATAATATAGAGAGAAAGAAACCCATTCTCGTAGTTTAGAGTTTGGAGGGTGAATCATCAATGCCACATGATATGAACCAAGAAAAGATTCGGACCTCAATCAAAAGTGGGCAGCCCAATTGGAATTAGTCCCATGTGTATGAACCTCATCAATAATGGGTCTAATAAATCCAAATCCCAGTGATGTCCCTCTACGAAATCCAAGCAATCAAAATTGACGACCATATCCGCCTTCTCGACATCACAAGTACATGGTTGCTACTTGGTGTGGTGAACCATTGAATCTGACTAGAAGGTAATTTCGGCGACCGCACCTTTGCGAGTACGATGACGAAACAAGAGGACTGAAGACGACATTTCGAAAAACCGAACACAAATAGTCAGAATTGGGCCCCAAGTGGGACGCATTTTTCGTGGAAGTCATAAGTTGTGTCAGAAAGAGGCCCTAGGACCAATTTTGATCGAATTTGAGGTCAAATAGGGGGTAGGGATTGGATAGGAGGAGGAAAGCCCATTTTTGTTGGGTTTGATTGTGGTTGGGCATAAATAAGTATGTGTCCGCCTTCTTAGGGTGGGCGGTATCTTGGATGGTTCTTAAGTGGTTCTTGACGGTTCTTGATTTTTTTTTTCTAGGGTTAGGGTTTAATTTGGGGGTTAGATAGAAGACGGTGTTTCATTTGACGAGGTGGTGGTAGGAGGTGGGGGGAGGTGATGGAGGATGGAGGATGAAGGAGGCTAAAAGGGTTGGTTTCTCCCCCCTTTTAGCGGTGATGGAATTTAAGGTTTCCATCCACCTGATTTTCATTTGGACGCTTATCAATCTAAAAATTGAAGGGTTGCCGGAGTTGGAATCACAACTCGATACCCACTTCACGCACCACGACGAACATTAGGAACAAACGCAACTCTGATACCAATTTGATGTGAATCTAAGAGTGCGGAAGTGTTATTGTTACAACTACACAACACTAACTAACGACACCACATCAAATAAAATTAACCTAAGAAAATGAGTCTTTCTCTCTCTCTCTCTCTCTCTCTCTCTCTCTCTCTCTCTCTATTCTTTTGATGGGAATCCATTATTATTTTTCCTTTTATTTCTATTTTATATTTTTAGTTCCTTTTAGGCATTTTCTCTCCCTAATAGTCTCCAAGCATGTTTGGGACTAATTAGGCATTCTTTTATATTTTGTTAGTCCTTTTAGTTATTTTAGCTAATTACTTGATTAACAAGTAATTCCTCTCATATAAATATCTAATGTATTCTCATTTGTACTCATTCTACAATTCTTGAAATATAAGAAATTCTTTGTTCCTCACTAGAAATCATAGTCTTGATTTTTAGGTCATTGACGTGTAGTTCGCGTCAAGTTGGTTTCAGAGTGGGTGTCGCTCCAAACATTGGTGTTAGTGTGTATCGGTGTGTAGAGTATCAACAAATCGTGCACTACATTCTCAATGGCTTCGAAGAAGGCAACGCGAATTCAAGAGGAGATTAACCAAGAATTACGCGAAAGTAATCAAGAATTGAAAGAAAGTAATCAACAATTGCATGGAAAAATGAATAAAATGGAAGAACAAATGGAAACCCTAATTCAACTTCTTTCCAAATTTCAAAACCCTAGCACTAGTTTCCGCTTCTACCACCAATTTCTACCACTCCAACACCCCAACTCGCTTCCCACCCAAAATCCAAAACCCCATTCTTTCCATTGCCCCTTCCCTGCCTCACACCCTAGTCGGCAACCCCTTCCCATCCAATCCTGATCACTGCCGGAGGCGTCCCGACCTGGGACAGCCTGGCCGTCCGATTTGCTTGCCACCTAACCCCAACCACTCCGCCTTGCCTCCGACCTCCAAACCCCTTCTCCGATTAATTTCCGGCACAAAATAAACCTCCTCCCACGCTTTGTTGTCCTGTTAACCAGAAACGCCCAAACCCTTGGTTGTCTGGGTTGAAACAACTATCCAGGAACAAAAAAAAAAAAAGGTCCGGCAGCCTCATTGGGG
The DNA here is from genome assembly GCA_949130495.1 of Sambucus nigra. Taxonomy (NCBI): domain Eukaryota; kingdom Viridiplantae; phylum Streptophyta; class Magnoliopsida; order Dipsacales; family Adoxaceae; genus Sambucus; species Sambucus nigra. Next base: position 596,306,894 of record OX422208.1, read on the forward strand.
CCCCCCGAACCCGTTAAGACTACAACAACCCCTAATCTGCCAACCTTCCACTCGGATTTCTAGTTTTTACCAACCAGAGGAGATTCCGAACTGCCCAATACCAAAATAGGGGCTGATTTGCTTGAAAACCCTAATAAAGGTGGAACCCTCCAACAAATTCAAGAACTAAGGTTCGACATCCCAAATTTGGTTTTTGACTCGGGTGAACGCTATTTTTGTTGGTTGACGTGAGAGGCAAGAGGAAGATGATGAATCTTGAAGCAAGAATTAAAGAATGGATTCTGCCTCAAATTTTCAAAACTTATTTTGGCCTCGCAAATCTTTGCTTCTCTTTTCAAGCACATTTTTAGAATTTCTCACACGATTCTTCAATTTTGCTAGCTCGAGGACGAGCTTTTTTGAAGCCAGGGAAAGTGATGGGAATCCATTGTTATTTTTCATTTTATTTCTATTTTCTGGTTTTAGTTATTTTTAGGCATTTTCTCTCCTTAATTATTAGTCTCCAAGCATGTTTGGGAATAATTAGGCATTCTTTTATTTTTTGTTGGTCCTTTGGTCGTTTTAGCTAATTACTTGATTAGCAAGTGATTTCTCTAATATGAACACTTGCACCACCATTCCCAAGCCTCCGACTAAAAAAAAAACCCCTAGGCCATCCCCTCGACCGCCGACCTCTCCCCTGTCCTAAACTTAACCCCCCACCCCTCCTCTGACCAACCCCCAACTGCTTACCGGCCTGCCGGAAATACATATTGCCCTCCGATTCTGACCGAACAACCCCCATTCCCTTCAAAACCAGCTGGAATCACCTCGGGCAGCCTTGAAGGTGGTCGACCGACACCCTTTTTGCCGCCCTTGGGTCGCGACAGTTCTTTCTCTCTCCCGAGAGGTGTGGATCCTTCTTTTTCGTCTCCAAACATACCCACCCAAATCTTGAAATCTAATTTCTTCCCAAACCCAAATCCATTCCATAAACCCTCCATTCAAGATCCAAGACAACCCACTTCTAGGGTTTTTCACCTCTCATTTTACAATTCAACCCACAATTTACAAGCCTAACCTCCAATCCTACAAAATTCCTCCACCACCATCCTGAATCCTACAACCCACCACCCATTTTCCAACCCCCAAGTATAAAAAAAATTTACATTCCCCCTCCCCCCCAATTAACTCCCGAGGCTCAATTCAAGATTGTTGGTCCAAGATTGGTTGCTACCCCCAATCATTCTTCCTCCCTCCCTCACCCAAGCGGATCAAATCAATGATAAAAACTCCCCTCCCAAGTTGGTTGATTGCAAGAAAGATAGAAACGACGAAATTGGGTTGTGTATTGGGGATTTTTTTGACATATTTGTCGAGGATGTTTGGGTGGCTCGCACGCACTTTCACGAGACGGAAACATTTGATTTGGGAGATTTCTTCCCAATCTTTAGGAATGAGGATGATTTTGATGAGGCTGGATCGGAGGTTATCTCTCTTGGGGTTGAGGTGAAGATTGGAGGTGATGTGATAGGTGGTGGGTATGTGGAGGATCCATTCATGGTAGCTTTTCATATGCGCTCAAGGGAAGTTTTCCACGGCTTAGCATTGAGGAGGTTCATCACAGGATTCTCAGATCGAGATTTTGCTGGCCGACCATGTTTGGATTGTGATTCTATTCTCCATGGACTTCTTGCAAGCCGGTACAAGGACGTTTCCAAGGACGACTCTTCTTCATAGTGAGGAGCTCTTTGATGGTTGCCTTGTTTTCTTGCTGTTCATCTCCCACGCTTAAGGACGAGCTTTTCGAAGCCGGGTGAGTGATGGAAATGCTCCCTTTTTAGGGTTTTATTGCATTTTATCGTATTTTTGTTATTTTTTTTTCTTTTATTATGTCATTGTAATTTTTTTTACTTTAGTATTTAGAGGTAATGAGTAAAAAATGCAGTTAAGGGCATTTTTATAATTAGAATATTAGCTTAGGGCCTAAGCTACTCCTCCCCTTTAAATACTCCATTGTATTCCTCATTTGAGGACACTCCATTTTAAAATATAAGAAATCTCTTGATTCTCTCTCTAAAAGCTAGGGTTTGATTTATTTTCTTGGCCATTGACGTGTAGTTTACATCATCTTTTGTCAATATTAAAGTGTGATTACAAATGAAGGCCAATGGCCTATTTATAGAAGAGGTTAGTGTGCTAGCCAAGCTAATACCCAACAAGACGAAAATGGACAACTAATAACTAAAAAAGACCAATTAACCCCAAACATGCTTGGAAATTAATAAAAGACTAAAAATAAAAGAAAATAACAATAATACCCTAAACTAAAAATACAAAATAAAAGATAGTTTTCTCCCGGAAGCACAACGACGCGCCACGTGCCTCTACACCATACACATCAATCTTGTTTGTGGGTTTGTATTCTCTTCTCTTCATCCGCTTGTGATTGTTTATTAATTTTTACATCCAACACTATTATTCTATGATGCAAGGTTAAGCCCTCTTCCGGAATAACTTTAATAGTCTTTACACGTCAATTAATTTACTTTCCTAGTATTGAAAAATCAATTTGACTCTTATTTGCTCCACTTTTATTTCGTATGTATTTATTTTTAAGATTCGTGTTCATGTTCTTGAGGATTTGACACAGTTTTAAGCCGACTGTCATCTACCAAACACTACTCTACTTTCTTTGGGCTTGAGACCAACAGTGCCTAAAATATAGGTAAGCGCAACATGGGCAGAGTTGATAAGTAAAATTAAAAAAAGAAACCAGAACATAATATTGTAATTTTATTTGTGGGCGTTTGCATGTATTCCTTTTGTTTTCTAAATTATAATCTTGTGTTTTGCTCCTCTGTCATTCATGTGTATATATTCAGCTTGTCAGGATGTTAATATTGGTAATTTGGATGTATTGGAAGCTATTATTCTGGCTAGTTCAAGCAGAAAAATGATGATTTAATTCTTGAATTTATAGAAAGATTTTCCTTACTTGAACAAGTTAATTCTTCTCATGGCCCTTCGAGCCTTTGAATAGTTGTAATGTTCGGGTGTACAAACTACTACCTCTATCCCAAATTAAGAGCCTACATTTGAAAGTCATTTTTTAAAGAAAAATTGACAGATAAGTTCAAACACAATCAATGGCTAAAACCAAAACTTCCTCAAATTTTGCTGAATTTGGTTAATTGATTTTCAAGTAATAGACTTATAATTTGGGACGCAGAAAAAAAGAGAAAAGTATATACTTAATTTTGGGGGCAGAGCGAGTATCTGATTGTAAATAGTTCTGGTCGAGATGAATGGAATGGCTCCTTGTGTATTTGTGAGAGTCCAACAATTATTTTTGTTGAGGCTGTTGTGTTGACATATATATTTCTTATTTTTCTTTCTTGGTGGTTTATTCTGACAGACCTCTTTGAAGCCTGTATCTGCCATGAAAGGTAGCCGTGAGAAACAGGGTATCCCACCAAAAGAGCTGAGTGTGAGATGGGCCTCGGATGTGTACGATCCTGCCCCTACAGCAGTGTCACACGTAGTAACGAACAAGAGTACGAAGCACAGTAAGAAAAGTGCTAGGAACAAGCAAAAGGGCAGCGGTAAAGCTTCGCGGGGGAACAGGAGCAAAGACAAAAAGCAGCAAGCTCGAAAATATGGTGGTGGGAGTTCTTCTAACAGCAGGTGTTTTAAGTCCCTGGATGTTGATGATGACGATGATGGATCTGATGACTTTAATGCTGGGAGCCCAGACCCATACTGTGGGAGTAGTTTCCTTAAGAATTCTGTCACAAAGTTGCACTTCTCAGTTGCAGAGGCTACATGAATGTGTATCTTTTCCTTTCACGGGTGGTGGTGTATATAAATAAGGTTTTGTTAATCAACGTTACTTTATTTTTATCAAAAGAAAAAAAAAGACTAGGATTTTGTTGATATGCGAGGTCGTGCTATCCAGAGATTGTGGATGTTGTAGTCAGACATTTTCTCCTTTTTCAGATTGTGTCTAAAGACTATAAACTACTATTCCTATTTTGAAAAATGAGTGCGTGGGGATTGTGGAGCTTGTTTACTCCGTATGTGCAGTTTTAATGGATTGGTGGTTGAGACGAGCATTAAATTCATCATGGTCTGATCCATGTCTTTTCCACTCCTATCCTTTTACTGTCCTTTGAATCTCTATAAGCTACTCGTGAATTAGTTGAACCTTTGACAGGCTAGTAAGGTTGGTGCTGAGATGGGGTCATGCTGGCTCCTCCATTGTCATTTCTGTTCTCTTTGGTAAGGACGTTCTTTTGGACAAAACATTGTTGTGGATATTATGTCTACATGATACAAGCATTCCGGAACAGTGAGATTACGCTTATGAGGCACGACTCTCCTAACATTATCAAGGTAGTCCCAATCTGGCTATTGATATTAGGATTGTGCAAGATCCTAATCAAACTAGTGAAATTGAGCAATCCAATCCAATCTAATTAAAAACCAATGTAAATTTGATTGGATCGGTTTTGGTTCTACATTTACACAAACCAATAAATTAATCCAAACTGAAAACAAGGCCTAAATTTTATTGGATCGGATAACAGACCTTAATTGGATTGGTTTTGGTTCTATATTTATAAAAATGATAAAATAACACGCGTCACATTTTTATAGGTTAGAATATACTCAGTTTGTGATCTTATATAACTTACCAATATAATAGTGCTAAATGGTTTGTAATTTATTAGATTAAATTTGATTGAATTTATTGTATTAGATTGTATCCAAATCCCCTTCAATACTCATTTGAAAAGGTCTCAATTAAAGGAATCCAAACCAATCAAATATAGTCTTAATTGAAATGAAATTTAACTCCATAAAACAAAATCATCAATAATTTATTTAAGCTTTGAAAGACTTGGATCAATTGTTACAAGTTCGACCTAGAGTGACTTGTAGAAGATTTTTCAAGTTCAGCGAACCTTTATTCCTCAGATTTCAATAATATTTTGGAAATAATAGGGTCAAGGCTCTCGACAAATGGAAGAGACCTTCAAGCGGAAATCGAGATTGTGAGCCAGGAGTGGGAGGAGCTTGACTAGGCCATGGATGTGAGAAGGAAACACATACTTTTTAAGGGGGAGAACATGTCGTTCCTTTTCGACGAGGATTGTTTTTTATTTATTTATTTTTTCATTTCGAGTATATACGTACTGATTTCATCTTATTGTAACTATCGCCCCTAGTTTGGGCTTTGTCAATAATGAAGGAGAGTTCTAGTTTCTTAGTAAATTTTTCTTTCTTCTTTTTGTTCTTTATAATGAATGGTCTTGTTACTCGTAACAATATTTCTATTTTTTCTATTCGTGATTAGGTCCTTTGTACTGATCGAGTTGGTTTTAAACATTCTCCCTTTTAACAAAATACTACTAGATGTAGTTGGCCAATTTTATCACGTGTTGGGGATTACTTTTTATTTTTTTATTTTTTGGTGACAACCATGAGGTATCGGGGTCAGTTTACGCGCACCTCGACTAATTGGGGATAACTTTTCACCTCAAGTTAAGGTACAAAGGGCAAGTAAACCTTATAAAAGAAAACATCAACTGTAACTTAAAATAACAAAACAAAAATTCCTTATATATTCGAGTGATGACCCAATTCGTTTACATCTTCTTTGTAGTACAATCTAAATGCTTTTAATTCAAAAGTAACACTACTAAATATACTAATATTTGTAAAACTTAAAGGAGATTTCTTGAAATCAAAACAAGAAAGACAACATGATTCAACCTATTTAAAACCCTAACAGAAGCAACAAAGTTCATTTCACACTTTAAAAGTATTTTTAAAGTTCGTTTCATACTTTAAAAGTAATTTTTAAAGTGTAATATATCTTTAGCCACTTACTATTGATGGGCTGCAGCCTATCATTATCCGGGTTTGAGATTTGACCAAGCTGAATTTCATCAACAAGTCAGCGTAAATTACATTTAGGATTATAGGTATAAGACTTAGTTACCTAGTACTACTTACCTTGGTCAGGTTTTATAAAACACGTTCAAAAAAATTCCAAAACCAAGTGTGTGGGTGTTTGGATGTTTCTCATATCATATGTCATCCTACTTTTCAAGTTTGAAATGTATTTTTCAAAACTTAAGACATATTATGAAGAGGTTCCCTTGTTTTCTATAGTGAGCCCATGTTTTGTTGGCCGTGGCATTAATTTTAGCTTTGGACAAGAGACCTGACTGATTTCTCGACTTTGGTTCGTTGTTAGAACGCTTCATTGAAGCAGCGCGTGCTTCATATTTTGTTATAGCAATCCCATGCTTCACTGCTCGTGACCTGGATTGACAGCTTGGTGGATTTCCCTGGTATAGTTTTCGAGCCCCTCTCGTTGAATCTCACTCTAGCGAAGTCTCCCTTTGCTGCAGCGATATGATCACGAGGTCTGCAGAGAAGTAACCCAAATAAATATCTTTATGGCCGAACTTGGTATATTGCCTTTGAATTTGTTCAAAATCCTCTTTATAGCCTTCTTTACTTCTTTCATGTATGGGTGGTGAAAAGTGACCTTATGTCACATCTTGTTGGGTTATCCATTAATTTGAGTTTTCTCTCTATAATCCATTATTGCTTTCATTTGAAAGACCATCTCAACAAGAGAGTGGAGTTTTTGTGTTGATAATTGTGTCTTTTTTGTTGGAAAATTGGACTTAAGTTGGAATTAAAAAGCTGTCTAGATTTTTCTGGACAGAATTTTGAGCAACTTTGAGCTCAAATTTAGGTGGGACCCACACTACGATAATTGTGGGATCATATACGAACACGTTCTCCATCGCAAGGAGATTAATGTAGTATATTCATATGTCCAATTTCAATAAGTTATGAATGATAAATATGTTCCCAAAGTGACTCACAAAGCAATGAAAGTTAATGAATTGGTATGTTTCAACTCTTGTCCCACATTGGAAGAGTAGTGGAAAGTTGATGTGTTAATAACACCCCAAGTATGGACTAAGACTTCGATGCCTTGGGGTCTTCCAACTCTTTGAAGGGGAGATGACCTACACTATGCATGTGTTGGGCTTGGCCCACACGCGCGCACCGTCCGTCCGGCCTGTTCGGCTTGGGCTTGGGCTTATAATCTCTTAAATATTTTGGTCCGTTTTAATTTAACTTTCTGGGCTTTAATTGTTAAATTCGGTTTTGACTGTTCCCAACAGTAAAAACATTTGCTATAAATTAAACCTTTCCCCTATAATTTTTGACTACTGAAAAATTGCCCTCCCATAATTCCGAAATTATGCAACATCTTTTCCCAGAAAATAATTCCTCTATTGCTGCTACTGCATACATCTCATACATATTATCTCTTTGGTCTGGTTGAGTATAAAACACATAATTGTGTTCGAAGAGATTAATCATAGTTGTGCTACTTGATTAATTTGGAAATCCGTTCTATCTTGGGAGATAATTATTCATTACCTTTAACACGCCGTGGAGGGAATAAATTTGTCTTAAGGAGACCGTTCTAAACAGAGTCGGATTATTTCTTCTCTATTCTAAAATTATTTCTGCAAATTCAAGTAAGTGTTAATTTTCTGTAATTTCATTTTATTTCTGTAATTATATTAATTATTCATAATTCTGTACATTTGTAATTAATAAATAGTAGACATAACATTTTTCACAATTTCTTAGCTTATTTTAACACACTAGAGAAACAAAGGTTCCCAACTCTCTCTTGTTCTTCTCTCTCTCTCTCTCTCTCTCTCTTATTTGCATTTTATCACATCTTATTCTAGAGGTCGAACATCAACAAAGAAGAAACTTATTTCAGTTAATCCTACACTTATTATCACCTCGTCTCCCCAGAACTTTAGATTTTGCGTCCCTAAACATTTTTCGGTCTGGTCTAGTTAAAATTCAGCCTAGCCTAGATTTCCCAAAAAAAATAAAAAATCAAAAGAATCAAAATCACACATATAAAAATAAATTTATACACATAAAAAGGAATGTTGCCCACATAGACTTATAAATGACTTTATTATATTGAAGTTCTACTTGTCTCTTCTTTGAAAAAACAAAATATCTGTTCAACTTTATACAAAATCAAAACCTTCTGACCATTATTTTAGGGTACAATTTTAGATAGAATAGAGATATCATGCACGTGATAGTAATGAAAAAGGGTGGATAAAAATGGTATTTTGCATATTTAAAGGAAAGCGGTCTCATCCCGTCCAATTGCGGGTTTCGATACTAAAGGATTGAGATCAAACTTGTTTAATTCAGTCTTTATTTTTATAGACCGAACACCAGACCATTTTTTACTGAACCTTTATTTTTGGACTAGTTTAGTTAGGTCCAATCAGGTTTGATTGGAATAATAATACGAATAATAAGTGAGAATTTAATGTTTCCAAATTCTACTTAAGGGGTTGATTGAAACCATTCGACACTTTAGGGGTAAATTGGGACAAAAAATAATTTATGTGGTGTAAATATAATTTACTCTAGCTTAACATATACTCTCTAATACTTGTAAGAGCAAATATTTATAATTACTCATAGCTTAGGATTTAATTTATTTTTGGCGTATCCCATTACAAATCGACTCATCGAACCGAACTCCGACATCTCCGAGATCGAAGACACCCTTACAGGATATGAAGGTATAAACATGGGTGTTCATAAATTTTATAAATCATATGTGGGATGCTATGTTTTAGAAAAAATCGAGGCATTTTTGTACCTTTTTTTTAATAAGAATTATTTTTTAGCCTCGTTCAAATGAGAAATAACCTCGTTCAAACGAGAATGATGATCTTGTGAGAACGGACTTCTAACGCCTTTCAAACGAGGTTGGTTTTCCTTGGTAGAGGATTGTCGTTTGAAGGATGTTAGACGGGGGTTCGAACGAAATCTGCCTTGTCGTTAGAACGAGTTTGCATCTCATTTAAACGAAACCTATTTTTTCATTCGAACGACTTCCAGTTTCCTTCGAATGACCTACACCGCCTCAAAATTCGTGAAAACCTTATAAATACTTGTTTTGATAAGTTTTTTCATATGACTTTGGCAAAAACAATTTCGGCATATATAGTCCAAAGGTTTTCATTTTTGATTTCACAAAATCACTTTTTGATTTACAATTACGTCATCCCCTTATGTGATTTGTGAACTTTGTGAAACCCTAATTTCCAATACCATTCATACACCTTATGGAGATTATTCTCTACGGCTGACTTGTGAACCGAGGGTTCATTGCTGAAAGAAGACGAAGGTAGATCGGTGGATACCGAGGATAGACTGTTACCTGTGGACGGCTCTGGACTTAGTCGTATTTTATTGCAATTTTGAAGACTGCGCATCTCACTTAGTTGTCGATTGTTTGTCAAATCATTCGATATTGCTGAATATATAATTTTACCATTTTTAGGGATTTTTCCTCCTCTCTTGTGTTGATTGTATGCTTGGTTTGATAATTCAAAATTGAAACACATCTCGTATGCACACATAATTTAATCAAAAATAAAATTTGGTAAAAATGGATTTGTGTGTGGGAACCCAAGGTACAAATCAATCCATTGAATCACTTGCATTCTCAACATTGGTACGGAAAAGAGAAAAAACAAAAACAATCACAAAATAGAAATTTAGACATCTCCTACCCACGCAATAATCAATGCATAACTAAACCATTAAAACAATTAGTGAGACGGGGGACTCTAGGTCCGCCCCTATTTTCTTGGAATTGTTATGCTTGAATTTAAAAATCTAATTATAAAATTTCAAAACAACACAAAAAACTTAATCAAAAGAACACCAATGTAGTGTTTGTCAACTCCAATCTGAAGATTGAAATTGGAACAAGTGACTTTAATTCCAATTCTAACTTGGGAGCATAGGTTTTTAGTACCACTTGTAAAAATATATTTAAACCGATCTCATTTTTTTTAATCTTTAGTTGTCAGTCATATTTTAACAAAACATGGCACACTTGTCATATTCTAACAAATGATTACAATTTGAATTTTAAATGACAGAAGTGGTTGAAAGCGATTATGAGATTAATAAAAATTTAAAAAACAGATGGGAATGATGCCTAATTAAACTTACCAAATGGATGTAAGGCCTAAAAATCTATTCCAACTTTGGTAAAGAAAAAACTAGTTTAGAAGCTATCAAATCCTAGTTCCTTAAAAAAACACTTATATTAATTAAGGGTAACATTATTTAGACTTACCTTTTCTTTTGATACACTAAATATTATTTTGAATATTTTTAAATTATGTGCATCTTAAAAAAAACTCCAGGATTTTGTAAAAGAGAGATTTCTAGTGTAGTCCCTAGCTAATTTATGGTATACACAAACCTAACAAGTGTATATTACAAAAAATCGTGCATTTTGTACAAATTACTAATTTTTCACATAATTTACAAATAACTTATGTACTAATTACAAAATGTAATGTATACATTACTGAAAAATGACATATATACTACTGGTGTCTTTAACCTCAAAAAATTACTAATCACCAGGGCTATGGGTTATCACCCTCAATTACCCATATAGCAATAATTTGTATCAATTTGCAATTGATGTATCCAGATTTGTATCAATAGTTACATATACAAATAGTTATATATTGTATGAATTAAATCCATATCGTTCACATGATTGCATAAAACAAACATATACAGTTGAGTGCTAACAAAAGTTTCATACAAGAGTTTTGTCATACAAGATTTGTATCGGACACTTGATTCCAATCACTTTAAACAACATTATTTTTAATAAAATGAGGAAATTTCTTGTTAGGGACAATGTTAATGGTTCTAACAACGATGGAAATTCGATTAGGGTACGTTTGATTGTTGTGGAATTGTTTTCCATGGAAAATACTCATTTTAGCTCAATTTTTGCTTTTGAGGTGCGTGATTTCAAATACACTCTATGAAAACACTATTCATAAATATGAAAAGTGTTGCATGATTTTATCAATTTTCATGGAAAATATTTCTCACCCACCACCCAAAGAATTAATTTCCATGGAAAACTTTAAAAGTAAGACCAAACTACTATTATCTTTTCCATGCATTTTCCTACATCTAATAAAAATGAACTATTTCTCAACCATTTTATAATTTTCTAATCAAACACGCCCTTACATGATTATAGTTAACTGCCTGACATACGATCCCTCCTGAAAAGAAGCTTTGTCCTCAAAGCTCGATTATCAAAGTCTGGGAATTTATTTGCCATTTGACTGTAGTCCTCTCACATGGTTTCCTATGATGATTGTCCAAACCATTGAACTTTGACTCGTTCGATAGCATGATTATCCCTCGCGATCATTCTCCTCTCTAGCACTGCTATGGGCTCGATAAAAAATTATCGAGACTGATTTGTAGCAGATAACTAGGAGATTGATACTAATCCTTCTCCAATTTCCTTCTTAAGCACGAAGACATGAAAAATATGATGTATTGAAGTTGAATCTGGTAGCTCTAGTTTGTAAGCCACAATACCATTTTTTTGATTTTTTTTTATAAGGACCATAGAACTTAGGAGCTAAATTAAGGGCCCTCCTTAATGCTATGTTGCTCTGACTATAAGGCTATATCCTTAAGTAAACCATGCCACCCACTTCAAAATTTCTCTTTGATCTTTTCTTTTCTTATCTGCATACATATTCATCCTCTTGCGACTGATGCATTCTCTCTCAATAGCTGAATCATTAAATTTTTGTATTCTAGGAACTATTTGACATCTGGACTCCTTGTATATGATTCTCGAGGGATGGCTAAATGGGGGGTGGGGGGATATAGTCATAAAGTGCTTCAAAGGGTTAAGGCTGATAGTTGTGTGGAAAGTGGTGTTGGACCACCATTTTGCTAGTGGTAACCACACAACCCATTTAGAAGAATATAAAATGTCATGCACCTCAAATAATTCTCTATGCATGGTTGATTCTCTTCGTTTGGCCATCTGACTGGGGGTGATAAGCAGTGGAATGTGCCAATGTGAGTGCAAGAAATTTGAACGAAGTCTTCCAAAATGAACTAAGGAAGATGGAGTCCATGTCAGAGACTAGATAGTGGGAAGACATGTAATTTATGGATTTGGTAAAAAATTAGTTGGGATACATTTTGGGCAGTATATGGGTGGGTGAGGGCTAGGAAATGGCTATATTTAGTCAACCAATCAACAACCAGAAGGATAGATTTTTTGCCACTAGAATTTGCGGGACCTTTAATTAAATCCATGGATATATCAGTCCACGGGAGGAGAGGGACTGGCAAAAGTTGAAGAAGACCACGATAAGGCACATTTCACTTTTATTTCTTTGGAAAATATCACAAGCAACCACAAACTTAATAACCATTTGCTTAAGATTTGGCCAAAAGAAGAACTATTCAATCCTCTTAATGGTTGCTTTTTGGCCAGAACGACTTCCACTTCCTGAATAGTGAAACTCTCTCATAATTTTTTTCTAATCTCAATTCACCTTGATCTCCGATTTATAACTTCCCCTTATATTGTAGGATCCACTGCGTGTAGTTGTAATCCACTGCCTTCCCAGTATTTCCAGCTATTTGTACCATTACTTGTTGAGCTAGTTCATCACTTTCCAAATTCTTTTGGATCTCCATGACCCACTTTAATTAGAGAGGTTGAAACAATAACCATCTTAATGAGGGGCTTTAGGCAATGCATCATCCACTATATTCTCCTTTCCTTTCTTGTATGAGATCTCACAGTCAAACCCAAGAAGCCTTTTCAATTAATTTTATTGAAGCATATAAGACATCCTTTGTTCTAGTAAGTATATGAGACTTTGGTGATCAGTTTTGATTACAAAATGATGGACAAAAAGAAAACTCTTCCACTTATCTACCGCATACACTAATGCCCATAACTCCTCTTATGTTGACAAACCTTTCTTCCTATGTGGTGGTAGGTTTTTACTTATAAAATAAATGGGTCTACTCTCCTCCATAAGAACTGTACCAATCCCTTTATTGCTAGCATTAATATCTAGAACGAATGGTTTGAAAAAGTCTGGAAATGTGAGCACAGGGGGTGTTATACATGGACTCTTTGAGTGCATTAAAGGCAACTATTGATTAAGGATTCCAGTTAAACTGTTTCTTCTTCAACATATCTATAAAGGGCCTGCTTATAAGACCATAGCCTTTAACAAACTTCCTGTAGTAGATGGTGAGACTGATAAAACCCTACAACGCTTTGAGACTTTTAGGTAAAGGCCATTGCACCATAGCCTTTATTTTTTCTTTTGCCACAACTTCCTTGGAAATAATGTGGCCCAAATCTTCGAGCCTCTCTTTCCCAAAATTGCATTTGGACCTTTTTGCATAGAGTTTATGTTGTCTTAATAGAGGAAAAGTAAAGGATAGGTGCTGCTTAAGTTCTGCCAAATATTTTTTATACTCCAAAATATCATAAAAAAAATAAAAGAATACATTACCGAAGATGGGACTTGAACTCATTGTTCATGAGGCATTGAAATTATGCAAGAGGATTGAAGAGGCCAAAATGCATCACTCAAAATTCATAATGTCCATTAAGTGTTTGAAGACAGTTTCCTCAATGTCAATGGGACAAACTCTAAATTGGTGATATATAGACCTCAGGTCCAATTAAGAGAATGTGTAATTTCCATGAAGTTCATCTAGGAGTTCCTCAATCAAGGGTATTAGAAATTTGTTTATATAGTAAGTTTATTAATCTCATTATAATCAATTGAAAGTCTCTAAGTCCCATTTTTTTTCTTGACTAACAAAATCGGGGATGAAAAAGGGTCGTTAGAAGGTCTTATGATACCACTATGCAACATTTCCTTCACAATATTCTCAATTTCACTTCTTTGAAAGTGTGGGTACCTATATGGCCTGATATTAATAGGATCACTACCACTTTTAAGTGGTATATGGTGATTATGTTCTCTAAGTTGGGTTAGTGTTTTAGGTTCTTCAAAGATGTTACTAGATTCCTAAAAAATTAAGAACGAGTGAAAAAAGGTGTTAGTACCTCTTCATTAGTGATGGAAATATGGAATAATCCTGTAAACAAGGCAATTGATTTTTTTGCAATGTTTCTCCAAACTCTTGATATCGATCAACTACGCTTCTACTTTACTCCCTTCCAAGGTAATTTTCCTCCTTTCCTTCATGAATTGCAGTTGCAAAGAAATTAAAGTCCAATACGAATTGCCTAATTTCATTCAACCATTTCACTCTTAGGATACCATCACAACCCTCCCAATGGTAATATTCTCATTATAGTTAAAAACTTCTCCCAAATCACGAACCATTAAAACTTTGGACATTCATTTTCACTACAAGTTCTACTACCATTAACCACTATTCCCATCAACATAGATATGTCCATTATTTTACAACGTACCTTTTTTTGGCTTTTATGGGATCTAGAAATTGTTGGAGATTTTAATGTCAATTAGAATGGTTAGAGTTTTTTTTTGCCTTACCTTGGAAGATGAAGGTTTGATAACTCGTTGTACACATACCAATACATCTGGCATAGTCTATAAGAGTTTTCAACAATTTTTCCCTAATGATAAGGAGAGCATCCATTATTTTTGGGTGGGAAGTGCTAGTAATGAACTAAGTAGTAAATGGCTCAACCAACTACTTGAAGCTTTTAATTATTCCGACGATCAACTTTTCAAACCACTTCTGAATGACATCTCCTAGGATTTAGGGGAATATTATGCACATGAGTGCCTCTTTATTAACCCACGAATGCATATCTCAGTGATATTACTAAACATGGTTAGTCAGGCTCGTTTTCCCATTGTAAAATTATAAATCTTGAACTTAGGCGCGATAAACTTCTTTGGAGGCTCCACCTCTTACAAAATCTTATGAATGGGGACCTCATCTATTTGACAAGTGCTCTACGAGCCAATTATTTGGTTGTTTAGGCACCCACATGAGTAACTCGTCCATCCAACTCCTTGCGAATGAAACTTTATATATCATCGTTCTCTTGCCTATCTTTCCCTTTTGGGGATCTTTCATCACCTGAGGGGTGCTGCTTGTCTTTCCATCGCGTACTCCTTCCTCATATACGAGTCTTGCTCACCTAAGGACTGGGGGTAAGGATTGCATCTGGAAACTTGCATTTTTATCGATGGAGTTCTCTCTCTATCCGCTTTAATAAACGATGAATTTAGTCGTTCTCTTCTTGCCTACGTCAAGCACCCCTATCTTGATCATGCAGTGTTCTTTATACACATCGATCACGGTTTAAAACTATCTAGGAAATGGTAACTCGTGACTATCACGAGGTCGGATGTTGTGATTCTGGTACCATAAGTCGAAATAACTCTCGTCACTATGAGAGTGCTCGAGTAGGGGTGGTGTGGCATATACTTTTCCTGGACATTTCGCAAACTGTGATTGTTCTCTATTGTATTATCCATTGGTAAGATGTCGACAATTGATATTGGGCTAGTGAGAAGTAAATAAGGGATCCAATATTTCCCTTAGACGATGCCAATTGTAAGTGCACACAACTTACTAGTTCAATTCATTTGATCACAAAAGCCTACAAAAATTCAATAACAAAGATTACCAAGCATACACGAGAAGAGATCATGAAGATATACGTGGTCTGACAATAATTTCCTACGTCCACAGAAGGGGATAACTTTTAGTAGTTGAGAATATAATTTGACAGAGTTTGCAGGTCATCTCCAATTATGCCCTGCTAGTGGGGTGATAACAATTATTTATAAATCCAAATGTCGATGTCATCAAAATATGGGGCTTTTCCCTTATCACTTATCATCTCGTGTTGATAAGTTTTGTTTAAATGTATCCATATCTGCAAGATCTATCACGTGCCATCTTGGGGGGGGGGGGGGGGTTATCAAAATGGAGTGTTTCTACTGTGATTGAATTTTAGACAAACGTTTTCTAGACACACTGACGTGATGGCTTGTTATTGGTTGGTTTGTAGGTCCCACTGGCGTGGACTCCAAAAACCAACCAATAACAAGTCGCCACGTCAGTGTGTCTAAGAAAAGTTTGTTGAAAATTAAGTCACAATAGAATTTTTCATCACAATGAGATCTTTTTATTGATTCTCGCCTTTCACAAGCATAGGCCTCAAGTTAAATGGACCCTACATGCCTGCGTAAGCTCCTAAAATTTTGGATCCCACAATTACCCCCAATACTTTTCATTGTTGTTGGTATAATGTCTGGATTTTGTAGAAGGGTGAAATGGGTTTTAAATTTTGCATATGAGGGAGGATTTTCTTGAGAGTTACAAAGCTATCAGTGAGGAAATTGTGCATAATGATGGCTTATGTTTTTAGAATTTCATCTTAGACAACTGCATCCAAAATAACCCAAAACACTTGGTATCTGTTCACTTTCATTTCAATTCAAAACCTCAAAGTACCTCCTAAAGACCTTATTTCTCTCATATTTATAATTGAAGTTATTCCTCTATTTAATCGTCTTTTCAATTTTTTCTTTATTTCTTCTGCAAAAATTATTTATATTATCAATGATTCCGTGACACCCCGTAAAATTTAATAATAGATTGGCCAGGTCTAATACAAACTCATGATAATCAAATAATTGAATGTCATTCTAAGCATGACTGTAATAAAAATAATTGCATAAAATAAATAACTGAAGTATACCATAGGTGAACCATGTAACTTTGATGCCGAACCAACCAACAGTACAATTACCACCGCGTAATTACAATTGTATCAACGTAAATCCAACTACTGAAATGATCTTAGGGCAGAGGCGACACAACTATCTATGTCCTGAAAAATATTAATGGGAGACGTTAACAACAAGCCTATTTAATATAATCATATAACTATATGGGCTATAATATAATTATGAATCTTCATCTTGTCTTATAGTGCCTTTTAAATTGCCCCAATCCAATAATCCTAGATATCACATGCGTCTAATCTCGGACCCAAGTTTACCCCATGATTACATATTATCCATTTCATTTGAATATTCATAAATGATCCTTCTATACATCTCAACAATATATCATATTAATGAACACATATCTACGTGTATAATCAATCATATAAGTACTACCTATATCAAGTATACTATAATTAACTATCGGAGTATTGAAGTGGCTCCGTTGCATGGCCCAGGGTAGAATCCATCTCTTTCTATATCAGGATACCGAAGTGGCTCCGTCTCTCGACCTAGGGTACAACCCAACACTACTAACCATAATATTATAGTAATCATCATCGCACATGCATAAAATTATACCAGCTAGTACGTATATCCCAAGCATGCATAACCGATGTTTCGCACATAAATTAATTAATTCCACGCATATAAAATTTCAAATATTAGTATAACGAACCTAAAGGTTAACTAACCTAACCCTAAGCCCCAAATTACAATCAACCAATCATAACACAAAGCCCAAACCAAAATCACCAATGTAGAATTATAGCTTTGCGCACTGTTGGTAAAATATTCATAAGAAAATCATAAAAAATAAAAAATAATACGAAACCAGCGCCCATGCATTCATAATTTAAAAACCTACGATTTCATATTTCCCAAGTCATTCGAACGATCTTACCTACATCGTTCGAACGATATCCTTAAGGTCATTCGAACAAGCTTCAAACGAGATTAACGCTGATATTCTTCTCCAACCATTCCGCCATTAATGAACTCCCAAGCTCCCAAATCATCACATCACTCCTAAACTATATCTAAGGCTTCTATACAATTCTAATATAATTTAAACGGGATAAATTTTACTTTCACCCCAAACCCTAGTTTTCTATATTTGATCAATTAGATTCAGATTTATTATCAATTCATTCAATTATCAAGGGACTTTTGGTTGATTTACACTATAGAACAACATCCTAAAAATTCTAGTTCAATTTCAATCCATTTACATGAAGAATTTTCCCAATTTCATCTTAAATAATTAACATGACTAATAACCTAATTTGTTGGTTAATTTATTCCAAAATTTTATATTAATCAATTTAGGTTTAGTATCTAATACCTAACTATATTATAACATGAATCAATTATGTAATTATATTAATTAGACTTTCCTTTAGATTGAAATAGGTAGAAATACCAATTGAAAAGCCCCCAATTCTCCTATTCTCCCACTAGCTTCCCCTCTCTAGCTTTAGAGTTCTCCTCTAAAGTGTGAAAATTAATTTAACTAAACCTTAATCTTCATCTTATATTTCTAATAACAAATTTAGAGTTAGTCCCCACATGGGCCTTGGCCCATTAACCCCCAAATCATATCCAAATAGTCCAAAGTCTAGCCCAAACCATTTACTAGCATATGAGGCTTAAAACATAACTTTTTAAAGTGAAAACGGACATTTCAATTGCCCCACAAGTCATCCGAACTTATCCATCAACATTTTAATATTCTCACTTGTTCGAGTTTGAAAATATTTTAGTAAATAATTATTAATTCATTTCCATATATTATGTTCAATTTAAATAATTATAAACGTACACGCACATACACATACAATATAAAATAAATCTAGTGACATCACCAGTCACCACAGACATAACATTTCACAATATAAATTAGATTTAAATAATGTATTAAAATTATGGAGTATTAAATTCTTCCCCCTTAAAATAAAGAATTTCGTCCTCAAAATTCAAAGTTTCCTATGCTCCTACTCGAAAGTTTAAGAATATATCTACTGTAGCATCCTCACACTACTATAAGGAATCTACTCCTCTATGACCTAATGCACCTTGGTCTCTCTTGTCTTAATTCACATTCGGTCACTAACCTAACTAATCCACCTACTAAACTTCATCCTTATCTTATTGGCGTAACTCTTCTGTCGATCCCGCGCTGTCTTCATCTGTGCTTGGATAAGTTCCACTTTCTATGAGGTTTTCAGGATAATATATGGTCCTACCATTTTTTTCTCTCCTAACTCCAACCAATAACTCAGTGAATGACACGGTCGTCCACATAGTGCCTTATAAGGTGCCATACTAATAGTCTGCCGATGACTATTGTTGTAGGTGCATTATACAATAGGTAAGTGTTGATCCCACTTGCTTTTGAATCTCACATGCATGTTCGAACCATATCCTATAAATTGTGGCTTACCTGCTCAGTTTGACCATCAGACTGAGGGTGACATGTCGTACTCAAATTCAGTTGTACACTCGTAGCCCTTATGAAAATATCCGTAGAATCGAGATATGGAAGTATTGTCCCAATCAGACATAATATCATGCGGTACACCATAAAGTCACATAATCTATGTTATGAATAATTTAGATTACTGCTCGATTGTGTAATCTGTCCAAAGTGGAAGAAAATGAGCGACTTTCATCAACCTGTTAATGATGACCCAAATCGAATCATGACCTCCGTAGGATCTTGACAATCCCACTCTAAAGTCCATAGAGATGCTTCCCCTTTAACTCGGTAATCTCCAAAGGCTGTAGCTCTAGTACATTTTGTACATATCCTGATACATCTCGTCCATTTCAGGATGTACCGTGAAATATGAATCATGAGCCTCAACTAGAGCTGCTAGTGTCGAAGTTTGAACCCGCTATCTGGACTAATCGAGAATGAAGGAAATAAATATGATACAAGTCTCCTTGAGATCTTCAGAAGCTTTTTGATAATTTGTGCTCCACACAAACATACCCTTTCCAAGTGAGGGGTGTCAATTTCCTGATAATCTCCGAGAACCACTGAATGGACCTCCTCTAGTACCTAGCGAGACCAAAAAAAATTCTAACCTTGGTAGGCATAGTAGGTTATCCACACTGTATAACTACAGATACCTTACCAGGATCAATTAAAACTCCAGCCTCATATACAACATGGCCCAATAACTGCACCTTTTGAAATTAAAGTCCATACTTAGAGAACTTAGTGTACAACTTAGTGTTTTCAAAACCAACCTCAAACGCTCTACATGATCCTTCTTCGACTGAGAGTAAATCAAGGTATCATCAATAAACACAATAGTTAACTATTCGGAAATGGTTAAAAACCTAGTTCCTTAAATCCATGAACACTACTGGTGCGTTGGTTAACCCAAATGGCATGACCCAGAGCGCATAGACCCATACTGCATCAAAAAAGCCATCTTCGGAATATTTTTCTCCCGAATATGCAACTGGTGATACCTTGAGCGCAAGTCAATCTTGGAAAAGAATAACGCACACCCAATTAGTAAAACAGATCATCGATACGTATCGTAACCTTATTTAGCTCCCTATAATCCACACATAGCCTCAACGAACCATCCTTCTTCTTAAAAAATAACATCGGAGCTCACAACAAAGATGTACTCCTCCATATGAACCCCTAGCTCAATAACTGCTGAATCTTACCATCCAATATCTCTAATGTAGCTATATGATATGGTGCCCACACAATGGGCCTATTGCCTGATTCCAAATCTATACAAAAGTCTACCTCTCTAGCAGGTGGTGACCGTGGCACCTCATCTCCTAAGTTCGTAAACTCATGAAGAATTGGTATCGATCCTAATGATACGATGACCTCTCCCAATGAAGTTGAATCTATTGTAGTACAAGTGTGTGCTAGGTTCTCCCTCTATCCCGGGCATAACTATAAGGACATCCCCTATCCGAAAAAATCAACCGTAAAGACCTACCCCCCGGTAGTCGATATAAGGGTAATACATATATCAGCTACTCAAAGATAAATTATACGAAGCATACGACTACATGTCTAAATCAACAAAGCGGCCAAACACCAAGCCGATCGTAACATCTATCACATCTCTACAATCATGACGTAAGATATCTCCCCATTCACTAGGATATACCCATGTACATAAAGATGGATAACAACATCTATAAAACCCATAACCGTAGCCACTTACTACTAAGTAAAACAATGAAAAATCCTCGACGTCTACTAGTTGTATTACCAAGCCATACACATAATCCTAATCCATTCCCCAGTAGTTACTCAATTTTTACTATTTTCCCTAAGGCATCTACTATTAATTTCCTTTAAAGGAACTATCTAAACAATGACCCTACAAGTGGTTCTGTTTATCCTAGCTCTATAGTCAGTTTGTACTTAAATGTGTCTAGTTAGTCCTGTCCTCATTGACCGTGGCCCCACTGGTCCTAATTCCATCTGCTCTACTAGCCGTATTATATCAAATTGTCTACTCTTGTAAGCTTATTGGGGTTTTCTCCCCTTATGCGGTTGTTTTTTCTAGCGAGGTCTTCCCTACCCAGGTCGACGCTACCTTGTCTCAAATCATTTGGGCCTACTTTGACCTTTGTCTTCCCATTCTTAAGAATCTCTATACTGCAGATAGTTGTAACGGTTCTTATAATGTCCAAAGGTAATTTCCACCACATAAGCACAAGTGATGAAGAATAAGTTACCCAATAACATCTGCCAAAATCATTACGGAAGATTATGCCATCTCAAAAAGTCTTATCGAATTGTAACTGAAATTGCGAATAGTCTTTTTCACTTTCATATAAATCCCTCCTGGTGGATTAAGAGAAAGATAGTTGAACTCCTCCTTATGATAATTATCAAGCGATTTTCCAGATGAGGTCTCTGCAACTTGCTCCTTTTATTACGACGGATGGCGAGTGTAAACATTTCCCCTCAAACCATATGCTAAGAACATGACAAAGGTCTCCCGTTTAATGGCACCTAACTCGTGATCGAAAGCGACCTCATGCCTGGGATGTCTCGCAAGAGAAATCTAAGTAAGGAATCCTCGTGATATATTCGATCGCTCATAGTCGTTCTTCTAAAAAAATGGCACGAAACCTGCTAAGAGGTTAGTGTTTATAGAGAATATAAATCCTAAATGATAAAACTCTAAAGTAATCAAATAACACCAGGTGAAAAAATGACAGACGCACTAAAGATCCTTAGGACATTTGAACATGGAATGCTTTGATACCAACTGTGACACCGTGTAAAATTTAATAATAGATGGATCAGGTCTAATACAAACTCACGGGAATCAAATAATTGAATATCTTTTTAAGCATAACTATAATAAAACAAAATTCATAAAATAAATAACTGAAACATACCATAAGTGAACCACATAACTTTGATATCGAACCAACAAACAATACAATTACCATTGCATAACTACAACTGTATCAACGTAAATCCAACTACTAAAATAATCTCAAGGCGGAGGTGACATAACTGTCTAAGTCCTGAAAGATGTTAATAGGAAATGTTAACCCCAAACCTATTTAATATAAAATATAACCGAGATGGACTATAATATAATTATGCATTTACATCTTGTCTTATAATGTCTTTTAAATTACCATAACCAAATAATACTAGATATCACATGCATCCAATCCCAGACCCATGTATAACCCACGAGTACATATTATTTTTTTCTTTTAAATATTCATAAATGATCGTTCGATAAATCTCAACTATATATAAAATTAATGAACACATATTTACGTGTACAACCTTATAAATACTACTCATATCAAGTATACTATAACCAACTACCTGAGTACCGAAGTGGTGCCCTCACTGATCCAGAGTAGAGACCATCTCTTTATCTAACGGGAAGTGGCGCTGTTGTTCGGCCCAAGGTACAACCTAACATTACTAACCATAATTATGTAGTAATTTTCATTTCACGATTCATAAATATATACCAGCTAGTACGTATTTATCGAGCATGCATATCCGATGTTTCACAAATAAATAAATTAATTCCGCGCATATAAGATTCAAGTCTTAGTATAGCCAAACTAAAGGTTAACTAACCTAGCCCTCAATCCCAAATTCGAATTAACCAATCACAACACAAAGCCCAAACCAAAATCACCAACCTAGAATTTAAGCTTTCCGAACTCTTGGTAAAATATTCATAATAAATTCATAAAAATAAAAAAAATATGAAACCAGTGCTCGTGCATTCGTAATTCAAACATATATAATTTCATATTTCCCAAGTCGTTCGAACGATCTTACCTAGATTGTTTGAATGAGATCCTTAAGGTCATTCGAACGAGCTTCAAATGGGATTGACGCTGATCTTCTTATCCAACTTTATAAATTTGCCATTAACAAACTCCCAAGCTCCCAAATCATCACATCACTCCTAACCTATATCTAAGCTTTGTACACGATTCTAACATGATTTAAAGGGATAAATTTCACTTTCACTAAAGAATCCTAGTTTTCTATATTTGATCAATTAGACTCACATTTGATATCAATTCATTCAATTATCAAGGGGCTTTTGGTTTATTTATAATATAGAACAATATCCTAAAAATTCCAGTTCAATTCTAATACATTTGCATTAAGAATTTTCCTAATTTAATCTTAAATCATTAACATGACTAATAACCTAATTTATTATTTAATTTATTCCAAATTTTCATATTAATTAATTTAGGTTTGGAATCCATACCTAACTATATTATAACATAAATTAATTATATATTTATATTAATTAAACTTGCCTTTAGATTGAAGTAGGTAGAAATTCCAATTGAAAAGCCCCCAATTCTCCTCTTCTCCCAATAACTTCCTCTATCTAGCTCTAGAGTTCTCCTCTAAAATGTGAAAATTGATTTAACTAAGACCTAATCTTCATTTTATATTTGTAATCACGAATTTAGAGTTAGGCCTCATATGGGCATTGAACCATTAACCCCCAAATCATATCCAAATAGCCCAAAGTCTAGCCCAAACCATATACTAGCCTATGGGGCTTAAAACTCAACTTTTAAAGTAAAAACGGACATTCTAATTGTCCCACAAGTCATCCGAACTTACCCATCAACATTATAATAGTCTCATTTATTCGAGTTAAAAAATAGTTTATTAAATTTGTTTATTAAATAATTATTAATTTATTTCCATGTATTATGTTCAAATTAAATAATTATAAACGTACACACACACACACACACACCCATACACATATAACATAAAATAAATCTATTGACGGGGTGTTACAGATTTCACTATTGAGGAGTTCAAGAGAAAATATATCCCTAACTAGGATAATGTGGAGATTTCAGAGAGTGTTATATACCATTATGACATGCTAGGGGGCACTGGATTTTTCTATCATAGTAGTTGAGGCTGGCTTTATATTTTTGCTGAGTAAACGCTTTCTTAGTTTTTGTGAGTTCTTCAAACTTGTACCAGCCTAGTGTCCCCCTAACGTCTGAAGAATAATTAATGGTGGAAATCACCTTAATGAACTCTATGTCACTAACTTGGGTATCCCTGAAATCAGATACTGCTTCCAATGGGTTCTTTTGGTAGTTAATGTCTATTACCTCAAGGTTAGGAGGGCTGAGCATGCCCTGGTATTGAATCCTCCTAATTCGGAGAAATATTATCGGGGTCATGGATTTTGGTTAAAAATTAGGAGCATTTGCTAATCCCTAAAGTGCAACTGCCTTTCAATGGTCCACATATCCTAAAGTTGTCATAGCGATAGGCCGAGTGCCTTTTTAGGTTTCTTTACCCTTGTTTCATTGCATATTATTGTCATGCCTCAAATGTGTTTATGAACTTATTTTATTTCTTTCTCTGTAGATGAACGCAAGAGGAAAGAAACTAGTCCAAAATAGGTTAATTTCTCCAACTTAAAGAAAATTTGGTCGATCAAATAATGGCTTGGGTAACAAGATCACCCTCGATCAGTCATTTTTTTGCTTGGCTATAACCATATTTTTATAGCAATCCCCTTTTCCTCTATTAGTCCGTCTGAATTCTTCTCGGGCCGAACATCCATTTCGTTCGATTTACTAAACGTTAAGAAGATTCCCTCAGTTAACAAGTCCTCTGCTACTGATGACATGACACCTAATTATCAGATTTTGAATCTCACAAGTAAGTGTTTGGCGAACCCCGCATCTACCTCAGACCATAAGAGAAAATAAATAGAAAGTTCATTCACTCCAGTGAATGTGGATGATCCCCCGATTTAAGCAAAATGCTCCGAAGAGGATTAGGCACACTGATGCCCACAACTAGAGCCTTGTCCACAAAAGGAAGGACAGGGAGATTATATAGGAACTGGTAGCTACTTCGGCCAACCTAGCCATGGATTTGATCTCAAGGGAGATTTTACCCTAGGATCATGCCCAAGCGCCAGTTTTGAAGAAGGGTCAGGTCATTCAATATGCTACTTAGATTCTTTCTCTAATAAGGGTCCTCAGTTCTATTTTATTTTTTCTAGGATTTGAATACTACTTATACTAACAAATTTATTGCCTTTATAGTTCTTATTCGACTTTGATCTGATAGTGGAGAGAGATGCTAGCCAGGATAAGAAGGCCTATAAGTTTTATAAGGCTATGGGGGCCTTACACAAGTCTCTAGACAAATATAATCTTTAGATGGATCAGAAAGAGAGAGAGAGTACATGGAGAACATGATGAAGGCTTTTGAAAAGGTGAAGTGGTTAAAGGTTAATTTGGCCACCTTTGTCAAAAACTTAAAGGTGGACTTAGAGGCCAAAGAGATGGTTGAAAACAAAGGCTGGATGTCACCTTCAAACATGTCGAATAACAAATTAGATATGTGAAAAGGGAAGCATTGATGGAAGGATTTGCCATTAGATGGATGATGTCCCATCTTCCTCTGAATTGTTCACTGAGCACTAGCATGGCCCTCCTTCGGTGTTCGATCATGATGAAGAAGAGGCTGCTGGTAATAAGGCTGCCAAGGACCTGGTTAATCCCTAAGGCTTTTATCTTTTATTTTTTCTCTTTCCTTCTATTTTTCTTTCTTTTTTGGTTGTAAGGTTGATGGATAATTTTATACACCTAAATAAATGAAAGGAATATATTTTCTATACTTGTTATTTTTGATCTTTTTTCTCTTTTGGAATAATTTATTAAACTATCTTTTTGACTAGTATTTTTGTTTTCAGCCCTCCGACCAAGATAATTATTAGTTAGACGATGACGAACTGAAATATATTATAGGTAAAGAGGCTTCTAATCGATCTAGATCAACACATTAAATTATTTGTTAGGGTTTTCAAAGGATCTTCCTTGTTAATTATGGTCTTTTAAAGAGCTGAGTGATTGCACGAACAAGGTGGAGAACACGTGGGGGTGACATCCTTGTTAGAAAAAGAGAATTTTGACCTATGAACGGAGAGGGAAAAGATCCACTCAGACCTAAAAAGGTGTGGGAGATTATCCACATGCCCAATGTCAAGTACCAAAATCTTTGCTACAGGTTTCGTCAGGGGCCTACGAGGGTGTGGCGAGATTGTTATGATAAGGTTGTACTCAACACCCCTTTTCATGTTGAGGGCATCAATGTACATGCATGAAAGCATGAGTGATTAAATTCCCTATCTGTTCTAAAAGTTCCAAATATCTTTGACCTCTAGTTCTGGTATGTTGTTGATGATACTTATTATGTTTTGCCTCAACTCGGGCTTTTATGACTACTGGGTGCTCGAGGACGTCGTACTCGAGCAACTGGTGTCGAATGCACTTAAGAGTTTTGAAAAAGTGTTTCTTTTTGCCCAACTAATTCCCCTAAGAAGACGAATAGCTCATGGCCCATCCAACTCCAAAGCGGATCCTGGTCCTTTAAACTGGGAATGTATGTAATTTGTTATGTTAAATGTACATTTTTTGTAATGGAAACTTGTTAGTTAATGAATGAATATAATATTTCTCACAACTCACCTTTTATATGCAAGATCATTTCACTAGTATCGACCTTGTAGGGTCTGGTTCTTACCTTTTAAGAGGTGTCATCACATGCAAATTTAAGGTCAATGCTTACCTCAGAGTATTTATACATTGGGCAAAAGGACGCTAACAACTCAAAAGTAGGGTCAATTATTACCTAGATCGTGAGTAGCCCTCCCTAATATGACACGTGAACTCCAAAGTACTAAAAGACGTGTCTCATAGAACCAAGGGTGTCAGAACATTAAATGCAACAACACAAAAAGTTAATAATGACCAAAATCCTTTTAAAATCCTAAAAATACATTTTGTGTACAACCTTCCTTTAAATAAATGTGAGACTTCTGCATGAGGGGGATAATGTAAAGGGTTACACATATAAACGCATAAATATTGAAGGGTTTTGCGAGTAGTGCCCATTTAAAATGGATCTACGAGCACCCCCTAAAGATTAAAAAAAAAACAAGAGAAAAAGGATAAGTTTTTGAGCAACCCAAGTCAAATCCAAAAGTCATGCGAACAGTTTCAGCAAGGGAGTTGCGTGAGCAAAACCCATGTCAACTTGAAAATTCACACGAGTAGTACTGACAAGGGAGCTGCGCAGCGACCCCAAGTTAGCTATCAAAATAAGAGAAAGTACATAAGCACCCCCTTAGCTGCCTAAGGAAGAAAATTACGAGCAGCCACTCGAGAAACACAGAAATGAGTTAGCGACCACTTACCTCACTAACACTCAGTTATGTTGATTTACATAGGTTTACTTAGCAAGAAGCCTTAGTCGAGCAATCAGGGCTTAAGGAGATGGCCAATTTGGATCACTTGAGAGTTTTGGTTTGGAGGCTGGGAGGTAAGTCTTGTTGAAAAAGCTATGGCTCAAACATTTTAATATCTTAGGAAAGAGATAATACCGAGGCAAGAGACTCAAGCGGTCACTCACACTCACTCACACTACATAGTCCACATTTACTTAAACAGGGAGCAACCAGTGACTGATCGCAAGACATTTTAACAGAACAAACGGCGAGTGACCCTCAAGGCCACTAGCAAGTTTTAAAATTGGTCACCAAGTAACCATTTACATACAAACAAACTAGTTCTTTTTGACATTATGGACAATAACAAAGATCATGGTAGACAGTGCCAAATAAGAATAAGCACAAAAGTATTTTCAGATATTTACACAAATGAATATAATTTTTTTGCTATATATAGAGCACTAGAGGCACATTTACCAACATAGAGAGAAATAAATAGAGAAATTAGAATTGACATTGTTACTTTACACAAATTACTACACAGATATTCTGTCCCCGCTCTCTCCTAGATATTGAGGTGCTTATCTCTTCACTCTCAAGAATCACTGCTCTCAAGTGGTTCATTCCTTTATTTACATTTGAAAAGTTATATTAAACCATCAATTGCTCATTGTTGTAACAAGAAACATCTTTATTATATTGAAAATTTTGTTTTTGGTATCAACTCTTGTTCTTAAAATATTATTACTCTCAAGATAGTTTCCATCGGAGTGGGTTATGCCTCACCCATTTACAATTATTCATAGATCCTAGTACCACCACACTCCTATACCAAATTATAATGAGAATGTACCTATGTGGGGGGCTTCCTCCATCAAGGATTTTATTTGACGAATGTGGTCGGTTACTTTTGTGCTTAGGGATCCCCCGTGGGTATTTTGCTATTGCCTGGATGACCTTTCTATTTTGTGTTTTACAAAACGAACCAGTCATGTTTGTTGTTCAAAAAATAGAACCATGTCACAACTATAGACAACCCATCTTAATACCTCCCTAGATACCTTCTTAGGCCCCTAAAACTCCTTTTATCTCCATTAACCTTAAATCATACTCCGAGTACTGATTTGGAGGCCACCGGGCGCTTTCAAGTCCTGTTTGATTTTGGTAAAATCTCCCACCTAAGAGAAGCTCATTGAAACCTTTATGGGATATGAATACCCTTTCCAACGGTTCATACCATGCGCAAATCGGCCCGACGGTGTGCACGAATGATCCTCTTTACTCCGAACTGATATAGAGTCCATCTAGCGCTCTCGGGCTTCGTTTGACTCCATTAAACTCCCTAGCTTGAGCAAAGTTCAATGAAATTCTAAGGGCACTAAATTCCCTTTCCAACAGTCCATGCCATGCACAAATTGTTCTTACAATTCGCTCAAACGACCCGTTTTACGCTCAATCCCCTATTTAGAGACCATCGGGAGCTTTTGAGCACCGTTTGACTTTGGTCAACTCCCGAATCTAAGCGTGGCGCATGGATTATTGAAGGCCTCTAAATTTCCCTTCTAAGGGTCCCATCCGTGCGCAATTAGAACCTACGGTTCGCATTTAATGCCCATTTTTCTGAAAAAGTCCATTCTGGACTGCCTAAAGGCACTCTAGACCCCGTGCCTATCAGCAGGGTGTACTTTTCTTGCCCAGAAAGGTAAGCATTGTGCCTATAAGCAGGCCAGGGGCCATGCCGATCAGCACCCCTAACCCTAAAATGACACTATTTAAGAAGCTTATGACCTCACTCCTAGGGGACCCCCTTTAGTAATCAAAAAACATTCTTTCAAAATTCCTAGCACCATTATTCTCGAAAAACCATATTTTCCAACATTCTCACCAATTCTCTTACCTAACTTTCCTACCACCTTTAGTCACTTATCTCACCCTAATTTATCACCCTTTTACAACTACAAAATCAGCCTGCATACTTTCCAAATTCAGTAGCAAAAGTCTTTTACGAGGTTTATTCCTAATTACTTTCTACTTTACTCCTTTAGAGTTATTTACTCACTTTATTCCCATTTTGTGATGTGTTTTGTTATTATTTCATCATCTCACATCAAGTAATATCCTTTTTTTATTAGTATCCACATAACTTATTTTCATAAAAACCCAAAAAGACAAAAAAGAGGGTTTACTTTTAAGCTTTAAAAGTAAGATTTCCTTATTTTTTTTCACACTCGTACACTTAAGCATGCTTTTTTTCAAAAATATTCAAAGAGGAGTCTTAAATTTGGGTTTATGAGTTAAACCCCACCCCTATGAACCACGCTGACTTTGATGCCCTTTGGGCTATGTAGGCGTCCCGGGTCAATCCTGGGATTCCAGTCCTCTCTTTCCATTTTATGCTTTTATACTATATTATATCTATTTTGTGAGTCATGAACACCTATATATATTTGTGTCTCGTTCGACATCAACATTCGCTTTTCCATAGCGATTCGTGATTCGATGAACACTCACATCATATGTTTATGTTATTTTTGGGTACACATCGTAGATGATTCTGCTTCGTCTTTTCCATGACGTGAGTCAGATGATTCCCTTCTCCCGTTATTTACAAATACACACCTACACACACATCATCCTTTGGAGAAAAAGATAATATTATCATATCCCATGAGAGACCGAAAGGGAGGAATAAGTGCCTAACACCTTTCCATTCCGTAACGTAGTCCCCAGACCCCGATTCACTTGGTTTCGTATACATGAGTGACCTTGGCGTCGTTCTCTCGAGATGACTACATTTTCTTTTGCCCGTTTGAGAAAAATAGGTTGGCGAATCCATTCTTTCATGTTATCCCACGATCGATTTATATTCGAGGCAACCCGCGAAGACACCAGTGTGAGTGGCGAAAAGAGGATTACCGTATCCTCGAATCACCTGCCCGTGCATGGCGGGAAAAATAGGGATACCTCTCCATTTTTTCCCTCCCATCTTGATTTTAGGGACAGTTCGCACAGCAGGAATCCGACCCAGATGTCCACAATTGTGAATTCACTGGGGATTTTCTTTTGGGGGATTAGACTCTATTGTGACATGGGAGTTATTTCTTTGCTCTCTTTATTTTCTATATGTTTACATATGCCTCCAATTATATGTTTGTAAGGACACAAATTTCTAATTGAGTCCTTTGTAGTTTTGGCTCAATTTCGGATAAAACATTTGAGTCATAAGATAGAGCTCATGCGTATCCATCCAAGCCTATGACGTGTTTGTTGAAGACATAACGACCAGATTTGTAAAGCTTCATCATTGTCAAGTTTCTAGTGCCTCATTTCTACGTCATCAACTTGAAGATTCCAAGGTCTCCAAAGGTATGAATGCATTTAATATATATAGGAGACTTGGACAATATTTTTATGGGTGTATTTTTTGGTCAAATGACTTTTATTTTTAGAAAATGTTTTTAGAATTTTGAATAAAAAGTTTTTGGGCTTAAAATGTACAATTGGACATTCTGACTTTTCGTTCGAATGAGAATTTTGTTCGAACGAGTTTGCCAACGAGTTTTTCCATTCTGTCCACTAACATTTCGTTAGAAAAGTTGTTCGAACAAAAATCTCTTTCGAACGAGATTTCTGGGCGGGAACCGTTTTGGCAGTTTTTTCCCATTTTCTGACTCTTTTTCCTACTTCTTTTTAGCAGTTTAAATCCAACTTCGGGACAGACTTTCAAAAATACTTTTGCAACATCTTTGATAGCTTTTTGAGAGAAAATATTTCAAAACGAAAGTCCTAGTTTTCATGAGTAAAATTTAATTAGAAAATTCTCTCATCCACATGTGGTTACACCCATAAAATTGTTTAGTTTAGAATTCCAAGTATTTCTACACACACACACACACACACACACACACACACACACACACACACACACACACATATATATATATATATATATATTTGCCCATATATATATATATATATATATATATATATATATATATATATATATATATATATATATATTTGCTTGGAGTGTTTGGCACTGGATTCACTTTTCTACTCAAGCAGAAAAGAGTTTGGATCTTGTTTCTCTACCCCAACAGAAGGAGAATCATTTTGGTTTATGCTGCGGTGTTCCCTCTTGAAGAAAGGCTTCGTGTGAGGGTGATGGTGTCTAAGAGCCCCATTGGAGGAGTTCGAGACTGTGGAGGAGTCCACGGTTATTCGCTAGGTGGAGGTTGAAGATCGAAGTAGAGCGTCAAGGCTTGGACGGACTCAAGTCGGTTTGTATGAGTCCTCTTTTGTCGAGTCTTTGTAAAACTACCATACTTAGTGAATTTGTGGCTAGGGCCGTCCGAGGTTTTTCCCATTTGGATTTTCCTCGTACATTGGCGTGTCGCGTGATATTGTTTATTTTATCTTGATCAAATCATCTTAGAATGCATGCATAGGCTAACAAGATAAAATTGGTTTAATTATCACACTTGTTTATTTTTGGTGCTAAAATTAAATTGGGTGCAATTTAAGTTAATTTTACTCAAGTCATATAGTTAATTTGGTTTGGTCTAATTTGGTAATATTGAAAGTATTGGGTAGGCAAATTTTAGGACTTGTGTTAAATTTTTTCGGGCTAAAAGTAACTTTCTCATATTTTACTTTAAGTGTTAATTTTTATTTTTAAGAAAAACCAAAATTTGGTTTGAGTGATTTTTTTTTCTGTGTGTTCACCATAATTCACTTATTTAGGTTTAATTTTAATTTTGTTTTTAGAAATTAAAATTTGTGTTTAATTATTTTTTTTTATCTTTTTAAAGAAAATAAAATCAAATAAATTTTGGAAAATTAAATTGTTGTTAGTAACCATCTTTATTCTGCACATATAGGAAATTAAAGTGAAGAATTTTTAAAATTGGGGGTCCTATCGGGAGCTTTTAAAGTGGTATCAGAGCCGGAGCGCTAATTTATTGTGTTAAGGTCTTTTTAAATATTTTTGGTTAAAAATAGAATTTTCTCTATTTTCTATTTTCGATGGATCTAATTACGCATATTGGAAAGTACGTATGCGTTTGGCACTTAGGGATATAGACGAGAGGGTTTGGGTATTTGTAGTTAATGGGTGGTCCCCATCTACTTATTTAATAGAGAATGAGCGTGTCCCCAAACTCGTTGAGCGTTGGAGTGAGAACAAACTTAAATCCGCTAATTTTAATTCCTGAGGTTTAAATGCCATGTTTAACGCTGTCACATCGGATGAATTTCTACGTATCATGACGTGTGAAACCGCTAAGGAAGCTTGGAATATCCTACAACTCACTCACGAGGGAACAAGTGTCGTAAAAGCTTCTAAACTCCAAAACCTCACCACTCGATTTGAAACCATCAAAATGGATGAAAAAGAAACATTCGATGAGTTTTATGCTAGACTCTCTGATATAGTAAATTCTTCATTTAATTTAGGAGAGAAAATACCCGAAGACCGAGTTGTAAAGAAAATCCTTAGATCCCTACCCGATAGATTTATCCCTAAGGTGACCGTGTTAAATTCTTTACCCACTTTACACTCTACCAAACTTGAGGAACTAGTCGGTGATTTGCAAACCTATGAACTAGATATGTTCCCCTCCAAAAATGAAAAAAAAATTGATAAGGGCATTTCTTTAAAAGACCGTAAGGACGAAACACAAGTTTCGGATGACGAGAGTGATAATGACTCGGAAGATATGGCTATATTTATGTCACACCCCGTAAAATCCGACAGACGAGGTGGCTAGCCATCATCGCCGAACTATGTCGGGCGTGAACTAAATAAATACCATTCTTAGCATGAGACAGATATGAGACATAAATAAATCAGTCCATAAGATAAATAATTGAATCAATCTCAAATGATCATAAACAACTAAGCGATAAAATATCCATCACATGCTAACTCTGAATAAATCCAATCTCCAATAATGATTAAATAAAATCTGAATAATAAAGATCTGAATAATTCAACAGAAATCCTCTAAACAACTTTGGAACCGAATGGCCCAACAAACTCAAATGAAGTCTCATAACTAAATACGACTAAAAAGGGAAAGTCTAACTAAACTATGCCATAAAATGAATAACTCTAGCTGCCCTCCAAATGATAACTTCGATAATCCTATGCAGCTGCTCCAAATCTTATCCTAAAAAATTAGTCAACGCACGAGGTCAGAGCTCCGAGCATGAATACACACTACTCCCCTCAAATGGGATTCTTGAATCCAGACATCAGCATTATACGCAATAAATATCACAATAAAATATTTTAATTTAACGAGATAATTAAACGCGATAAATATAAATCACTAACTACCTGTACAGATCCCCATTTAAAAAGTCACACCAATATAATATTAAATTTCCAAGTCCCACGATGCTAATTTTATTTAATCATTATTGGAGAATGGATTTATTCGGAGTTAGCATGTGATGGATCTTTTATCGCTTAGTTGTTTATGATCATTTGAGATTGATTCAATTATTTATCTTATGGATTGATTTATTTATGTTTCATATATGTCTCATGCTAAGAATGATATTTATTTAGTTCACGCCCGACATAGTTTGGCGGCGGTGGATGGCCACCCCGTCTGTCGGATTTTACGGGGTGTGACAGATGATATCAGAGAAAACACCAAATAAGTTTTTGAATATTCCAATGATTAATTAATTGGAATATTGGAGAAAAATAAAATTTTGAATTTAATGATTTTTATTAAATAAATATGTTGGTTATGATTTTAGAAGAATAAAACTTCAAGCGGAATCGAAATCGGATTTAAAATGAAGTTTTTATGAGAGTTTTAAGTTTAGTGGTATTAAACGAAGGGGAATGGCAGTAGTCGCATACCTGATCGATCGATTGATCGTCCTAGGGAGTCGATCGATCGATCGACTATACCAGATTTGAGGCTGTTTGGTGATTTTATTTGTAGTGTTAAAGTGGGATTATGATTCCTAATTAGTATATAAGACTATTAATCTGTAGGGGGACTTCTCATAATCATTTTTTGCCAAGATTTTCACCAGAGATCTCTTCCAAAAGTTTTTTCTCTCCACCATAATCATCAACCTCCAACATAATCAAGTTTTTGTCACAAGTTTTGGGAGGCTTAATTGGGGTTTAATCAAGTTTGTTCAAGAACACTTCTTTGCTAATTTTTCGAGAGGAATCCAACGGTGCTACCAGTTTTTCTTCAACTTAATCTCAGGCATGAATGCTCTATTCTTTTCCTTTAGTATTATGCGTTTAAGTGTCGCCTAAACACTTAATTACATATTTTCTTGAAATCAATAGTAACTTAATTGGAGAAAGTGGACACTAATTATGGGACTACTTTTATTAAATCTTTTAATCTGAATAATATTCATAACCCTTGGGTACGTTGGATTGATGAGTGAATTTTGGGTTTTATTGGTGTAGGTTGCATGTAGAAAAACCTTAGCTTTGAAATAAATTATTTTTGGGTGCATATAACTCACGTAATTTATGTAAAGGTAATGAAATTAAAATTTTGTTGTATTAATGATGAAATCTCGGTGTATTTAAGTTAATATAATTAAAGGGGATTAATTGGGTGTTTCTGACGTTATGATAATTAAATTAAGATTTAAATTGAATTAGACTATCATGCCTAGTTGTATACGTTGATTAATTATGATTGATCGTGTGACTTATTGGTACTATTTAATTGCCTTTTGTGACGACGAGTTGTTGGATATTTTTGCTCTCCCTATATTTTAGGATGCCTTCTAGGTATGAGACTAGTGGGTAGGCCTTTTGATGATTTACGCCTTCTACGTATGGGACTAGTGAGGGTAGATTATTATGACTTTATTATGTCAGGGGTGGGTTGATTTTTGTCACTTTATCGTCGTTACGCTAGCCTAGGCATAAGACTAGGTTGAGGTTTATGTTAAACATTATTGTAATCATTATTGTGAAAATAGAAGAATTATGGATTTATTATATTTTAACTGTGGAATTTAGATGCTCTATACTTATTATTGATGGATTTAGTTTAGTTTTATCGCAGTGACACGCCACAGTCTCTTTTCGGGGGTGCGGGGCGTTACAGATTGCTAGGAAGTTTCGTAAATTTCTTAAATTTAACAAAGATAAATTTAAAAATGATTTTAAGAAATTTGAAAAATCTAAGCATGACAAAGCCGAAAAGATCCCTAAAACTTTTAATGAAAATTTAAATAGGGACGAGTCAAATAGGTGCTATGGTTATGAGGGTTATGGCCATAGGGTGAGAGAGTGCCCCACTAAAGTAAGGATAAAGGGTAAATAACCTATTTATTACAATGCCACCCTTAGTGATAATGATAAGGAAAAGGGACCCGAATCCCCCATTGAGCGCAACTTTACTGCATTCATGGCTAGGCATGTTAGTGAGAGTGATATATTATCCGTCGATGATAACTTAAAACATATCACTTCCAAGGCCTTTGTTTTTGAAGCTCTAAAAGATGATGGTAGTGAGAGTGGAGAAGAGATAAAGATAGTGAAAATGAAAATGAGGTTGATGTGAGTGAACTTCAATTTACATTTCAAGAATTATATGCCGAATCTAAAAAATTAAAAAGGGAAAATTTGAAGTTAAAAGCGAGTTTAAAGGAGCGTGCCAAGGTTGTCGATGAGACTGCATTAGTTGATGACCTTAGGACACGAGAGAGAGCTCTTTGAGAGAGGCTTGTGTATGTAGAAGGCGAAAGAGATAGCCTTAAGGGTTTAATGGAATCCTTGAAAAAGGAGCTTCTCACGTTTGAAGAGCGCAATATTTTATTAGAGTCTCACATTTTAGATTTAGAAAATAAATTAAAAGACTCTAGTAAAGTCAAATTTGATTTGGAGTGTCGTTCGGAGAAATTAGATAAAATATTAGGAATGGTACAAATTAAAAATGACACGTGTGGTTTAGGCTTCGATACTTGCAATGAATCAACTCATAAAGCCCAAACCAATGTTTTAAGAGAATCACCTAGGAAAATCTTTAGAGATCAATCCTTAGGTACCGCCTCTCGACGCATTTTTACTTGTTCACACTGTGGTCGAAAAGGTCATCTTAAGAAATTTTATTTTGATCTTAAAAGATGTTCTTGAAAATCCCAATGTAAGGCAACCGAGGTAGCCAAGATTCCTATACCCGGAAATTGTTATTCGTCATTAGTTTGGGTTAGGAGATCCGACTTGGTAGCTTTACAAGATAGGATTTTTGATTCTCAATTACTTTCACACGATACCTCCCTTGCTAAATCCAAAGGTTGAATGTGTTAGTTGCTTGCATACTCTGTCTTTTTGCGCTTCATATCATTTATAATTGCTAGGTGTATGCATGCTTAGTCATTTTCTAGTCATTGCTTTATTTCATATCTCATGCTAGAAATTATGACTTGTTTATCTTTTGTATTATATTTATTTTAGTTTGCATTAAATGAAAAATACAAAAAGATTTTTGTTTGTCATTTGTGTTTTATTTTATGAGTTATTTAGGCCTATCGAAAAATACAAATGATTCTTGTTTGTCTTTTGAGTAAAATTTTTTGTTTGGTTAAAATTTTTGAAAAACTCAAAAAGATTTGTTTTGTGTGTATTTTAGTTTGACACACTTTATATGGCATATACTTGTATTTGAATCCTTTCCATTTCGCTTCCATGTGGCTTGAACTTTTGGTTAAGATTGTCAATCATTAAAATGTTCTTTGCCATGCCTACATGGAGTAGTTGAATTTTGCGTTGCTTAATGGATTTTATTTTTATATGCCTCAATTCACACATGCACGAGCTCATTTGAAATTTAAATGTCACATGTATATTTGAGCTAAGTGAGATGTTCTCCTATCAATTTAGTCATCTACATTTTGCTATGACTATGGAGGATTTGTGCATGTAATAACCGTTTCCCGAATTTAAAAATAGAAAAATATGTTTATCCGGTGTATTTATTTATCAATGGAATCGGGCTGCGAAAGACAAAATTACTTTGCGTGAAAAGCCACCATTGAATTTTAGGCCTTAAAAATGTGGCATTAAAAAGAATATTTGCCAAGGCCGAAATAGTTTAGTTAATATGTTCAAAAGAAAGAGAAAAAGAAAATTATGAGGAGTTTGGTTGGATGTATTAACGGGTTTGCACAATGACTTTGAATCCTAGTTAAGCTTTTCTTGTCATGACTCTATTGGTTTGTAAAATCATCAAAATTCTAGGCTTATGTGCATTGTGTATGTTTGTTCATTGATTTCAATTTATATTGTCACATAAGGCTATATCTAAATATGATATAGTTTTGCAATCAAATGAGAACTCCCTGAACATGTTTTAAGTGACTGGGTCAAAATTTAATTGTTACTAGTTCACACCCCTACACTTCCATTTTCAACATGTATTTGGACACATTTTTGCTATACGAGTGTGAAAAGCTTAATGTATTTTGTGTCATGTGTGGTGTTTATACCTATGTATATGTGCGTATGCGTTAGTGATATTCATTATGTATACATATATATGGTATTTTTTTATTTTTTTTGTCTTTGCCTTGCTTGCTAGTCCATTATGCTTTTAATTCATAATTGGTATCTAACTTTTTGCGAATTTTTATTTGATATCCCACGCTTATCATAGTACATTTTAGTGGTATCTTTTGTCATCACATCTAAGTTGATATTTTTTTTAATGGATTAGTCAAACTTCATTGTTGCCCATATGCTTTAATGCCCTTATCTGTTTATGCACAATCATGTTTTACTTGTTTTTCCCAAATTTATACCCTTTATGTAGTTTTTAGGGGGAGAATTGGTACTTAGTTAAATTGGGGGAGAAATGAGTAATTTATTAGTTCTTTTATCCTTTGTCTATTCCTGTACAAAAAAGGGGGAGAATGATAGGGGGCAAAATGGTATCTAATCCTATTGTAATTGTATCTTAGTTTAGGAGATCTATCTTAGGGGGAGAGCGCTATCTTCTTAGGTTGATCATATTCGATAAAAGAGGAGAATTAATTTAGGGGGAGTATTTAATTTAATTGTATTTAATACCTTGATATTACCTATGCGTTTAATGTTTTTCTTAAGTGTGCATGAATTTTTCTAGTGGCAACTTTATACCGGCAAAGATAATCATCCTTGGGTATTGAGTCAAGCTTGTATTTTTTTTTGGGTGGGATGTTTTTGAGTCTAGTTGAGCTTGACGGCCCTTTAGTATTTTTATTTGATTTTTGTCTCGGAATAGCCAAAGGGGGAGATTTGTAAGGACACAAATTTCTAATTGAGTCCTTTGTAGTTTTGGCTCAATTCCAGACAAATATATTTGAGTCATAGGATAGAGTTCATGTGTATCCATCCAAGCCTATGACGTGTTTGTTGAAGACGTATCGACCAGATTTGTAAAGCTTCATCATTGCCGAGTTTCTAGTGCCTCGTTTCTACGTCATCAGCTTGAAGATTCCAAGGTCTCCAAAGGTATGAATGCATTTAATATATATAGGAGACTTGGAAAATATTTTTATGGGTGTATTTTTTGGTCAAATGACTTTTATTTTCAGAAAATGTTTTTAGAACTTTGAATAAAAAGTTTTTGGGCTTAAAATGTACAATTGAACATTCTGACTTTTCGTTCGAAATTGTCGTTCGAACGAGTTTTTCCATTTTGGCCACTGACTTTTCGTTAGAAAATTCGTTCGAACGAAATGTCGTTCGAACAAAAATCTCGTTCGAACGAGATTTCTGGGCGGGAACAGTTTTGGCAGTTTTATCCCATTTTCTCACTCTTTTGTCCCATTTCTTTTTGGCAGTTTAAATCCAACTTCGGGATAGACTTTCAAAAATACTTTTGCAACATCTTTGAGAGCTTTTTGAGAGAAAATATTTCAAAATAAAAGTCCCAGTTTTCATGTGTCAAATTTAACTAGAAAATTCTCTCATACACATGTGTTTACATCCATAAAATTGAATAGTTTAGAATTCCAAGTATTTCTCTCTCTCTCTCTCTCTCTCTATATATATATATATATATATATACATATATATATATATATATGAACTTGGAGTGTTTGGCACCGGGGTCACTTTTCTACCAAAGAAGAAAAGAGTTTGGGTCTTGTTTCTCTACGCCAACAAAAGGAGAATCATTTTGGTTTATGCTGCGGTGTTCCCTCTCTAAGACAGGCTTTGTGTGAGGGTGAAGGTGTCCAAGAGCCCCATTGGAGGAGTACGAGACTGTGCAGGAGTCCACGATTATTCGCTATGTGGAGGTTGAATATCGAAGGAGCGCGTCAAGGCTTGGACGGACTTAAGTTGGTTTGTGTAAGTCCTCTTTTGTCGAGTCTTTCTAAAACTACCATACTTAATGAATTTGTGACCAGGGCCGTCCGAGGTTTTTCCCATTTGGGGTTTCCTCGTACATCGGAGCGTCGTGTGATACTGTTTATTTTATCTTTCTCAAATCACCTTAGAATGCATACATAGGTTAACAAGATAAAATTAATTTAATTATCACACTTGTCTATTTTTGGTGCTAAAATTAAATTGGGTGCAATTTAAGTTAATTTTACTCAAGTCATATAGTTAATTTGGTTTGGCATAATTTGGTAATATTGAAAATATTGGGTGGGCAAATTTTAGGACTTGTGTTAAATTATTATCGGGCTAAAAGTAACTTTCTCATATTTTACTTTAGGTGTTAATTTTTGTTTTTGAGAAAAACTAAAATTTGGTTTGAG
This sequence comes from Sambucus nigra, assembly GCA_949130495.1. Taxonomy (NCBI): domain Eukaryota; kingdom Viridiplantae; phylum Streptophyta; class Magnoliopsida; order Dipsacales; family Adoxaceae; genus Sambucus; species Sambucus nigra. The sequence goes on from OX422208.1 coordinate 596,347,131, forward strand.
TGAATTTTATGTGTGTGTGTGTTCACCATAATTCACTTATTTAGGTTTAATTTTAATTTTTTGTGTGTATGTGTTGTGTTCACCATAATTTTAATTTCCAAAATTTGTGTTTAATTTAATTTTTTATTTTTTTAATGAAAAGAAAATCAAATAAATTTTGGAAAATTAAATTGTTGTTAGTAACCATTTTTATTCTGCACATATAGGAAATTAAAGTGAAGAATTTTTAAAATTGGGGCTCCTATCGAGTGCTTTCAAAGTGGCATCAGAGCCGAAGCGCTAATTTATTGTGTTAAGGTCTTTTTAAATATTTTTGGTTAAAAATGAATTTTCCCCATTTTTAAAATTTCTGTTTTCGATGGTTCTAATTACGCACATTTGAAAGCACGTATGCGTTCGGCACTTAGGGCTATAGATGAGAGGGTTTGGTTATCCATAGTTAATGGGTGGTCCCCACCTACTTGTTTAATAGAGAATGAGCGTGTCCTCAAACCCGTTGAGCGTTGGAGTGAGAACGAACTTAAATCCACTAATTTCAATTCCCGAGGTTTAAATGCCATGTTTAGAGCGGTCACACTGGATGAATTCCGACGTATCATGACGTGTGAAACCGCTAAGGAAGCTTGGGATATCCTACAACTCACTCACGAGGGAACAAGTGTTGTAAAAGCTTCTAAACTCCAAAACCTCAGCACTCAATTTGAAACCATCAAAATGGATGAAAAAGAAACGTTCGATGAGTTTTATGCTAGACTCTCCGATATAGTAAATTCTTCATTTAATTTAGGAGAGAAAATACCCGACGACCGAGTTGTAAAGAAAATCCTTAGATCCCTACCCGATAGATTTATCCCTAAGGTGACCGTGCTAAATTCTTTACCCACCTTACACTCTACCAAACTTGAGGAACTAGTAGGTGATTTGCAAACCTACGAACTAGATATGTTCCCCTTCAAAAATGAAAAGAAAATTGATAAAGGCATTGCTTTGAAACCCCATAAGGAGGAAAAATAAGTTGCAGATGACTAGAGTGATAGTGACTCGGAAGATATGGTTATGTATGCTAAGAAGTTTCGTAAATTTCATAAATTTAACAAAGATAAATTTAAAATGATTTTAAGAAATTTGAAAAATCTAAGCATGACAAAGCCGAAAAGATCCCTAAAACTTTTAATGAAAATTTAAATAGGAACGAGTCAAATAGGTGCTATGGCTGTGAGGGTTATGACCATAGGGTGAGAGAGTGCCCCGCTAAACTAAGGAGAGAGGTTAAGCAACCTATTTCTTACAATGACACCCTTAGTGATAGTGATAAGGAAGAGGGACCCGAATCCCCCATTGAGCGCAACTTTACCGCGTTCATGGCTAGGCATGTTAGTGAGAGTGAGATATTATCCGACGATGATAACTTAAAACATGTCACTCCCGAGGCCTTTGTTTGTGAAGATCTAAAAGATGATGGTAGTGAGAGTGGAGAAGAGAGAGAGAGAGTGAAACTGAAAATGAAGTTGATGTGAGTGAACTTCAATTTGCATTTCAAGACTCATCCATTTTCGCACACTACATCACTTGAGCATGACAATATTGACCAAAATTTTGTCCCGTACTGGGGGGTGGGGGTTCACTTCTTGTTGGGTACTAGTTCTACAAGGCGCGATTAAATAAGTGATACGATTCTCACTTTCCATTGGACTCGTACCTTCAAAGTACATCGAATGATTCCCTCCACATCGTACCGCTTGACCGAACTCATGACGAGAGGTATATAGCAGGAATCTTATTCACGCACATCGATTATATTAAATTCTCTCTCACACGTACCATCACCACGAGGTATATCATGAAATAATTCACGTACACTCAGGTATATCAAATGTCTTGTCCACATGCACCAATGAATGATTTCCCTTATAGGCAAGAGGTATATCATGGAAGTCATGCCAAAGGGGGAACCCTTCCACTAACCCACCAAATGCATCAACCTCATATAGGCATCTACCCTAGGATACTCATGTCTAGTTTCCCGATTACAATGACAAATTCTGCAGAAATTCTGGGTCGCCATGCCACCCAAATTTTTGCGTTATTTCTCTCATTTTTTAACAGGACCCTATCTGTGAGCCTAGAAACAAGTCCACCCGTGTCATACATTTTAGGCAAACATAATACAAGAGGAACCTAATAATAATGACCGTGCTGAGGATTGTCCTTCTCCCTCTTTAAAAAAATATACCAAAAACATATTTTCCCCCTTTTCAAAATAAAAATACCAAAAATATTCCTTTTTCCTTTAAAAATAAACCAAAATCATTTTCCCTCTCAGGGTGATCGCATACTCAGATTTGGTCTTGGCTCCCTATTTGCTCCAGTCTTTCGTCAAATAACCCCAAAGATCTACCGTTTACTCTATTGCTTCCACTGAATTTGAGACCTACCTCTGCAAGTTATTCATGGAAAATGTGGACCAGGCTCCAAATGTTCAACCGTATCTGATGACCAATCTAGCCCAGCTCAGTGCTAGTATTAATAACCTTCAGTCTAATGTCTAAGAGATGCAATGACACCGGGTCCAAACTCCCGAGGCTCATGAACTCGAAATCCTCTTTTTCCATGCCATGGGACCACGTGCTCCTGAACTAGTTTGGGTTTCGAAAGAGTATCAACATGCTCCTCGAGCCCCACCGACAAATGTGCTGCCACAAGCTCAACTACCAATCCCAAATCTTTCCCAACAAGTGGCTAATCTGCCAGTGCCAATGGATCTTAAGGAAGAAGAACTAAACAAGGTCACAAGCTACTATCAAAGAAATTCGACCAAGTTAAGATCTCAGGGAATCACATGGACTACACTCATATGTCCCTTATTCTAAAGCTCGACTACCAGAGAAGTTCAAGATGCCATACACTGAGAATTTTAGAGGCAACGGGTCTTCGATTGTGAATCTACGCAGCTATCATCGAGCCATGACCCTCCTTGAAGTTTCAGAGGAGATAATGGACCAAATGTTTCAGCAAACCCTGAAAGAGAGTGCCCTCAGGTGGTTTATGTCTCTTGAGAAATCCAAAACCCCCAGTTAGGAAGACGTAGCCAGAGAATTCATGCCATAGTAAAAATATAATAAAGAATTAGAAGTCACAAGAAGAGATCCAGAGCTACTTAAATAAAATTCTAGGGAGTCAATCAGTAGTTTCATCAAAAGATGGAGAGAGAAAGCTACTACCATGACCAACATGCCATAAGAAGAAGAGCAAGTCAGTATAGTGAAGAAAAACTTTTTGCTCCATATCCGAGCATCGATGGGAGGATAATACTATGCAAACTTTAAAGCCCTTCGAAAGGATGGAGTGGAGATCGAAGAAGTGCTTTCTCGTTAAAAGGTGGAATCTAAATTGAAAAGGCTGACTGGGCAGTTTGCACTAAAAAGTATGACAAATCGACCAATACATCAGTATCGACAATCAACAACATATACCAATATGCCACTTCCAGGGCACCTAAAAATCGTCTTAACCCTGCCTAGAAAAGAATATACTAAATTTCACGCTTCCCTGTCAAAAGTCTACCAAGGCCTGCTTGCCCAAAACCTCATCAGGCCATTAGAAACCCAACCATTACCAAATCCTCTTCCTAAGTACTTTAAACTTGATGCCCATTATGACTTTCACCAGATCATAGGACACACCACCGACCAGTGTTTTCACCTCAAGAATGTGATCTAGGGTCTCATAGACCGGGGAATCATCGCTCTATTCACTAATCCTAACCAAATACCATTCATAACCCTCTCCCAACGCATGGAACCGGGGTGAATGCCATCTTCCCAAAAGGAAACCCAGTGTTTGACCCCTATACACAAATCGTGCCTATTAAAACACCCAACATTCATACAATATCACCAAAACCGCTCAAGATTTTCCCATTCTTTCTCTTACATCCCACGAGCTTCACTGATCAAGATCTATCGCAGCTCACCCAAGCCTGCATTATTGTTAACACCCGATCAAAGGGGGAAGGCATGGAATTACTTGCAGTTCTGGACTAACTCAGGAGTTTTGGGCTGAAATTACCCACAGAGTTGACTATAAACTACGAAAGGTTCAACGCCTTATTTATGAAAGCCCGAAAGTGGGTTTGAGAATTAGATGAATGGGTAATGCTCGGAGAAGAGATCTTCTTGAACGACATCGTACAAACCATGTCAAATGTGTTCCACCAGAAAAGGGGAAATATGCAACATCCTCGAGTTTCTTACAGTCCTGAAATTCCAAGGACATCTGGTCCCTTCATTCCTTCACTTACTTGTCTAGTGGGAAGATATTTATAATGAATTCATAGAGTTTGTTGAATGCATCGACTACTCTTGTCAAGAGGATATCATCGCCACGGGCTGGGGTGATGATTTTGAGAGCTCTAACGGTGAATCATAAGGTGAGGATTTCCCTATATGCTGGTTCACTGAACTATGGTATGATCCCGTTGACAAGAAGATGAAGTCGGGGATGGACATCTTCTTCAAAGATAACAACACCTAAGATGAGGAAAACACTGAAAACTCTGAGGAAAACAAAACTAGGAGTCATTCAACTTGCACACACTAGGTGTGAGTCTATGCATGGTCCGCCAAGAGGCCGCGCTATTTGATCTGTTTGTAGAGATTGGCACTGTTAAAATACCTCTCCTTAACTGGTATGTCGTTCCAGTCTAGCTTGCTTAACCCAATTTATACCCTACTATCCATTCTCTCCAAGAGATCCTTAAACCTATTACTATTTCTCCTGTTTCTAATATCATTGTAAACAAGGCCTCTTTTGATGCGGTTCTCAATGCTGTATTTCCTAAAAATAAAATAAATGAGGATTTTGAGTGTCTTGCTACGCCTTATATTAATTTCCTTGATTCTAATAAAACTTTTGATGATGATGATTCAGATGAACAATTCTTAATTGATCTCAACAAGGAAAACATAAACAACATAACCACGTTCAAACTAATGATAATGAGAATGTTTTTATTAATCTCGTTTCTAGTAGCCATCTGCATGAGATTAGAATATGGTCTACCCTCAATAAGCATAAGTGGGTGCAATTTGAAGATCTTCTGAAAGAGTTTGTGAACGTCTTCGCATGGTCTCAAGACGACTTGCCCGATATTATTCCAGAGATAACACAATGCGAGATACCCACATTCCCATAAAGTAAAATCATTAAGTAGAAACTGAGAAAGCTCAGAATGGGCCCTCAAGGTCAAAGAATAAGTGGTGAAACAGTTGAATGTAGGCTTCCTTAGCGTAGTTTAATACTCTACATGACTTGTACCAAAATCGGAGGGAAAGTCCGCATGTACACCGACTATCGAGATCTGAATAAAGCATCCCTGAAAGATGATTACCCCTTGACCAATCTCGACATGATCATAGATAACATGGCCAACAACACTCTTAAGCCGTTTGTTGACGGATTTGCCAGCTACAACCATATTAAAATTCACATTGACCACCAGGAGAAGACCTCCTTCATCACCCCATGGGGAATATTTTGCTACACCGCCATATCATTGGACTTAAGAATGCCGGGGAAACCTACCAAAGGGACGCCACAACCATCCTGTGCGACTTATAGAGAGGATTTTTCCATGGGGTCGGGTCACCGACGTCGGTCGTTTACCATATTCAGCTCACTAACTCAATGCAAAAACCTAAACTATGACTACACTATTTTAAGGGAGTATAACGGCCAGTCCGGGTATCGAAAATTCACAGAGACTAGTTGCTAGAATTATATCAGTTTAACATTTCTAAAATAAAAGTATAAAAGGTATTTTTTAACAAAAAGGAAAAGATAACTAGGCATGTGTATTTAAACTAGATTAACAAATGGAATAAAAACTATAGGTTGCGATAGATATCCCTCACCTCCAGTTAACTAGTATAAACGGTTATATGGGTCTACAAATTTAGTAAGATCTAGTCTCATTTTAGCAATTAATCAAATCTAGAGTTGTCACCCCCTAAATCATTGTAAAAGCCTAATATGATTTTGGCGTCAACAAATACCCCAAAAATTACACACGTAAGGTCATAAATACGGAGCATACATGATATACCCTGTTAAATCTCCTAGGCGTAATAACAAGAACAACCTAATCGAATTTGATACATAACACCCATCACCATAGCAAAGAAACCCACCGAACCCAAGGTGAGTTCCATTAATCACAACCTAATTTAACTTAGCTGGAAAGCATCATAAATGACATGCCTTAAAATGCAAGAAATAAAGGTAGGCAATAAATAAAGCAAATAAACCTAAATTACAACACAAGGAAATATACAAAATAAAGCTATATTAATGGATAAGCAAGAGGAATGGTAGACTTACAAACAAATGGGTTGAGACCCTAAGAAAATAGGAGAAGGGAAAGATCCCAACAAACACCTAAACAAAACCTAATTTTATGAAGTATGTCTTTCTTTCCAACAAAAAACCATTATATAATAAGTTGGGGAAAAAGAAATAAAGGAAAAAGAAAGAAAACACAAGATGGTGCCGAAAATTACAAGCCATCGATCGATCGACCCTTTCTATTGATCGATCGATCGATCAGGTCTGAGCCACTACTTTGTACGTAGGCCAATTATGCTATCACCAATCGATCGGGGTCCCAAATCCAGTCGACTGGTCCCCTGTTTAGAGGTGCTCTTGGTCCAATAATAGGGAGAAAAACTTCCAAACAGAAATGTCTATAACTCATTCGTTCGAACTCCAAATGACGTGCACGCGAAGCTAACTCAATGAACTACGCTTCCGTGGATTTCTCATGAGACATAGATAAAGTATAAAATGTCTAAAATGACCTTGAAGTTTAGTTCGATGATGAAACTTCTTCGAAATGCAACCAATCCGCATTTTAAGCGTTCCAATACCTACAAAATCTCAAATTATCCCTGCAAAAGCATATATATATATATATATATATATATATATATATATATATATATATATATATATATATATATATATATCCAAAAATGAGGTTGTTTAGTTAACGAGCATGAATATTGGCCTAAGGAACACAAAAAGTGCTTGAATGTGTAAAGATAATGGGCGCGCATATGCAATATTCATGACTAATCAATGACCTCATACACAAAGAAGTTGAGGTCTATGTCGACGACATGATCATCAAGTCCAAGACTCAGGAAGGTCACATTCTTGGCCTAAGAAAATTCTTCAAAGGAATGCGATAGTACTAGATGCGACTCAACCCACAAAAATGCATCTTTGGTGTCACTAAAGGGAAGCTCCTTGGGTTCATGGTCAGTGAAAAAGGGATTGAAGCAGACTTCGCCATGCTAAAATTTATACTCGAGATGCTACTACCCTGGACGGAGAAATATGTACGAGGATTCCTGGCTGAGCTGCAATACAAGAGTCGGTTCATCAACCAACTGACCTCTATCTACAAACCCATTTTCAAACTTCTCCAAAAGGACTCAACCAAAGTTTTGAACGAGGCGTGGTAAAAAGCCTTTGATTAGATCAAATGATACCTCACCCAACCATGGTGCTCATGCCTCCGCAGTTATGTCTCCCCCTCCTCCTATACTTGACTATCAACGGTACTCTAATAGGAGTTTTTCTGAACCAATACATTGACGAATATCAAAAGGAGAGAGCTATATACTATGCTAGTTGAAAGCTAACTGATTACGAAGTCAACTAAACTGCCTTGGAGAAGGCATATGTCTCCCTGGTCTGGGTCACGCATAAGCTACGATAGTACATGCCTGCATTCCCCATCAAATTAGTATCCCTAATAGATCCCATAAAATACCTACTGGAGATACCCGCTCTATCTAGTCGAATGACCCGCTGGCTAATGTAACTAAACGTGTTCAACTTTTATTACATCACCCAGAAAGCTATAAAGGGGATGGACATCTATGATTATCTTACCAACCATTCGATGGAAGGAACCAAAGTTTGGGTCTTCGAAGTTCCAGATAAAGACATCCTCTACACCTCTCAGGAGGACTTGAGGTGGCAGATGTTCTTCAACGGAGCTGCCAACAAGAAATGGTTCGGTATTGGGATATCTTTATAGCTCCCGATGACTTTTACAACCCCATTTCCATTAACCTAGACTTTTATTGCACCAATAATATGACAGAATACGAGACATGCACCATAGGGCTCAAGATCTCCCTCGAGAAAGGAATCAAGTACATGGACGTCTATGGAGATTAATCCCTTATTGTCGAATAAATTCTCCGGAAGTAAAAATTCAAAAATGAGAAGTTCCTACCTTTTCACCCCCATCTAGAAGAGCTTAACTCCCAATCAAAATATGTCACCTTCCATTACCTCCCTCGCTCGAAGAATAGCCTAACCGACACACTAGTAACCCTATCCTCCATGGTCGACATGTATGATGGAATAATAATGGTCCCATTTTTGGTTCAGCGTTATAGAGGAAGATGAAGACATGGAGAGGTTATGGTATTATGACATTTGATGCCTTCTCAAATATGATAGGTATCCTCGATACGCGGATAAGAAAGACTGTGCAATCCTTCGCAAACTGGTTGCCCAATACATCATCTGTGACAAAGTAAGAGAAACTTCAATGGAACCTATTTGCATTTTATAATAGAGTATGGAATTAAAAAATTGATGCAGAAAATCTAGAGTGGGGAATGCGGACCCCAGTTTAATAGTCACATGCTTGTCAAGAAAATAATTTATCAATAGTACTATTAGACCACCAAAGCCCAAGATTACTTTTCTTATGTTTAAAAATGCCTCAAATTCAAACAGTTTGCCAGCCTCCAACACTTACCTCCCCGAGAGTCGTATAACATGACCTCTCCTTGACCATTCTCCACTTGAGTCATAAACATCATAAGGAAGGTCACTCCCAAAGCTTCAAACGGGCATGAATTCATCCTAGTCGTAGTTGAATACTTCATGAAATGGGTTGAAGCCGAGTCACACGCGGTATTAAATGCAAAGAAAGTGGCTAAGTTTATCAGAAATAATATCATTTATCGATATAAAGTTCCCCATGAGTTGGCATCAAATAATGGACTCCATTTCGAGGTTAAGGTAACTGAATTAGTCAACAAGTATAGAATTCAAAGACACAAGTCTTTTCCCTACCAACCCCAAACTAATGACATTGTCGAAACTGCCAACAAGAACCTCAAGACCATCATCAATAAGATGATCAAAAGCTGCAGAGATGAGGACGAACGAATCCCATATGCCCTCTGGGGCTACCACACCTCCATCAGAACACCCATTGGGGCTACCCCTATTCTCTAGTATATGGAATGGAGGTGGTTCTCCTCATAAAATAAGAAGTACCTTCTCTAAGGGTTATGCTTAAAAGCAAGGTCAGTGCGGAAGAATGACATCAAATCCGCTACGATGAACTCTCACTCCTAGATGAAAATAAATTGAAAGCTCTCTACCACATACAAAGGTACCATCGATGGATTGTGCGATAATTCAATAGGTAAGTCAAGGATCGCGCTGTCCAAGAAGGAGATCTTGCCCTCAAAGAAATTATAGAACTCTCTTGGGATCCAAGAGTAACGTTTAAATCTGATTGGAATGGCCCCTATATTGCGAAGAAATTACTGTCAGGTGGCGTCGTTATGCTCACTGATCTCGACGAAGAAGAAATGACGCGTCCAGTCAACCGGGATCGTCTTAAAAAGTTTTACCCTTAATTCGAACTCCTTTTTGTGTCTACGACTTATCTCATCCACTTCCATTCTAAAAATATCTCTCTTCGCTTTCCTCTGCTCAGAACTACGTAGGACCTGATCTTCTCAATTCACCCCTTTTAAATAATATGTTCACAAGTTTTCAGAACCCACAGAGGTACGTAGGCAACCCGTAAAACACACATAGGCATGGTCCTTTCTTTCACATAAAATGCTATTCTTTTCATCCCCCGAGAATGACAGTCTCTCATCATTTAAATGAACAAAGGGATTATGTGTGCCTTAGTGATTAGTATAGACAGTTTAAGTACAAAATTCATCAAAGACACAACAAAATATGTCAAAATAACTGTTCTTATGTTATAAAAATATGGCTATTACATTAAGTATCAGCGACAGGATTCGAACAAACTACTCCTTTCCTAACCCTCATACAACATAGAAATCCATACCATTAACCAACTTCAAAAAAGATCCAAAAACTTACCAAATACCTACCTAAACACAAATCCCCACAAACATAAATGATTAGTGCATTATTTTGTATTATTTACACCCAAATCTAGTCCTTGTTAGTTCCATTGCACCATCAATAAAGAGCTTTTAGAGTTATTTTGTTATTTAAAAGAAAAATACAAATTTTAGAATAAATGGGGTTAATAATGCAATTTTACGAACTTTATGCTCACATCTTTAATTCATGACCTTAAATATTTATTTCTAATCTCTTATGCAAGGTTGTTTTGAGTATTAACAGGATTAAAAGGTAAGAGGCGATGACAGGACATCATTCGGGCATGAAACGGGCACCTATGCAACTTCAGGGGATAAATTATAAATTCAAATGTCTGATTTTGGACTCGGACCAACCATGGAAATTGAAGGCCTTGAATCAAGGGACGCCTGGGTTCAAGCGGCGTGACAATCGGAGTTGAAATGAAGAAGTAATGGCCGTGCAAAGTTTGAATTCAAAAGAAAGTCAAAGCCTCGGGTCAATGCCCGAAGTCAACCTCGAGACCCAAACACTATTGAAATTTTTTTGGGACCGAGATGAGGGTCATGTAGGTTCAATCAATCGGACTCCGAATGAAGAAGTTATGGTGATTTGGGCTATTGTGCAAATTATGAGATTTGGGTTTTAATAGGTTGTTAAATATAATTGGGTGTGTATTTATATCAGAAAGAGCTGTTGGGTGAGCTGGTTGGGAGAAGGAGAGAATTGCGTGAGGTCGGGGGGGGGGGGGGGTTGACCCCTGCCTCCCCATCTATATTTTTGGCAATTTTTTTTTACAAAAAAGTCCCACTAAACCCATTACCCCACCTGCTAAACCCATTACCCCAACCTTTTCCCCTTTCTTTTTTCTTCCTTCTGCGGAAAGAAGATTACCACCCACAAACCCACGTACCCACTACTCCCACTACATGATACACTAAACTCCTACAAATACCCATTACCTACATCACCCCATGGGTGCAAAAAGAAAGGGACGAGAGAGTGAAAAAAAAGGCACACTCAGATAAAAAAAAAAAATTGTGTACTGAGTATTTTTTAGGCACACTTTGGAAGAGCATATTGTGTATTGTGATTCAAGTTTTGGACCCGAAATTTTGTAAGTTGACATTTATTAATGAAATCATCTTGCAATATTTGTGTGTCAAATATGATGTGTAAGTAGTTTCATTACTAGGATTTAGGTGATGTTTGTCATGACTATTTAAATTACGCATGTTAATTTAATTTCGTACATATTCCAACGTATTTAAATTTGAAATAAAAAAATCGGTATTTGCTTAAAAATACACGAGAGTGTATTTTTAAACCTCAAGAATTAATTATAAATTCATGCATTAAAAATTTTTAAGTTGTCATTTTTGTTGGGTTATGCTTGCACTTAGATGTTTTGATATCCCATGCTTAAATACACATTAAGAATTTAGAATGTGATATTTTCGAGGGAATAAGGATTTATGGTGTCTAATTCAAGAGACGATAAAATATTTTGAGCGCATGTAATGTTTTATTATCCGAAATGTACACGACGAGAGTCGGTATATTTTGTGTTATAAAGTCGGAATTACGGAGTTAAATTGATGTGTTAATTTAATTAGAATTGACCAAGGGAACCTATGTCCTAGTTTCTTCCACATTTAATATTATCTCTTGTACTTGTTCGTTTATTCCGTCTTTATTTTTATTTTAGAAACTTAATCACTTTCATACACTCATATGTCTAGTTGGACAATCAATACTTTATAAAAATTGACGAAATCTCTGTGGGTTCTATCCGTACTTACACCCGCTATATTTCAATAGCCCGTGCACTTGCGGTAGTTTTATAACAAATAAAATTTGACAACAATAAACCTATATCAACCTTTCAAAACCTTGTACTCAATTACCAGATGGACCCCCCTCATCATTATAACCTGCCCCTAGAGGCCCCCAAGTAACCCACTTTTGATTATTGCTCTGAATGCGCTCTATGCGATGGCAAGCCTTAATGAGCTTTGACAAAACCACGACACCTTCTTATAAGGTGTCGAACATGACAAGCCATCTTTTCCCAGTCTCTTCCACCAAAATATTATCAACCACCCATTTCCGTAACCACTTCAAATAATCATAAACCTAGCCTATTCAACAAATTATGACGTACAGGTAGACGACCGACGATGCTGCCATAAAGGCCCTAATATCATCCTCAGGGACTCGATCAAATCCTCCACCAGGAAAAAGTTAGTTATGTGGGGAGGCACAATCTGATCCCATCCTACTTGGCATAAAATCTGTCAGGGAAAGTAGAAGGAAGTTTGGTGAAGACCAACTAATCGCACATACCGGTATTCCCCCAATTGCAAAATGGGTTGCAAGTCCCCCCACTATAGTACAGACCAATGAAGGCATCGATCCCCATACTCCACAAGCCAGTTAACCCATTTATCCTTTGATAGGCCAAAACTGAATAAGGTATTAGAAGAGAATTTGGGAACGTCCGATATAGGGTACTCAGGAGGGGTTGCCAGGCACAGTCTCTTAGAAAGCCACATGAACAACATTACATAGCTCCCTCATAGAAAGACAACCCTACCTTCCTTCCAGGCATCTAATCCGTTCAGAGTCTCCGCTAATACCATAGCAAAACTACAGTTGTAGGACAACCACAACGCTATCGTGACCACCTGAGGGTCATTCGTCAGTTCTTCTGTGACCAATAAAATCCTGGTAGTCAAACCTAGGGCCACAGTATTGGCAAAGCCATTGTAAATAAAATCCATTTGGCATACCAAATTCATGACTGCCGGGAGGATAATGTTTTCTCCATGGACCAGCGACCGAGCAGCTGAAGAGGAAATGTGAAACAATTCTGCCAAAGACACCCTGGGAGAATGGGATAAATTCAGCATAATTGTCGCTACACCGGGGCGGACACCTAGTATCACGGAGAAATCCTCATAGGTCAGACACACCTCGTTTAAGACAAATAAAAAAACATGGTTTCAGGGTACCAGAACTCTATCACTTCTTCCAAAAGGTTCCATTCTATGGGATGATTATGCCATAAAGAGACCTACACAAACCAAAGGATTCGTAGTTGACATCGTAGAGGCAATTGTCTCTAAACCTTCGAGGTAGACAAAAAAGGCCTCAAACACTGGAAGAGCCATTTACAGAATAGAGAAGAAAGCTACAATGAAGAGAAAGTGGAACGTGGTGATGAAAACACTTTTAAAACCCCCTTTTTATCATAAAAAATTCCACAAAAAATAAACCCTTCAAAATGCCACCGATTTTCCCTTCTCCAAAAGTACCCAAAGTATGCAGAAAGTGTAGTTAAAGTCAAGGGAGTGATTTGGACTCGACCCTTATGCCGATAGGCAGGCTAAGGACTATGCCGATCGACAAACACCCCTTTTTAGAAAAATCCTTATTTCCTTTTTTATATATCAATTATAAAATAAACATTTTCTTTGAGAAAAATCAATCTCCAGATTTTTCCTTTTTGAAAAAATTCCTCATTTTCTCCTTTTTACATAATTTCTGAAATAAACATTCATTATTTTACTTATGAAAAATTATTCTTCGACTCCCTTCTTTCATTTTATCTCTATCTTTGCAAATAATGAAAAAACCTCAGCAGATTAAAGAGCATATAGAGTAAGTTATTAAATGAAGATAACACCAAAACGAGAATGCATTTCTTATATATATTTTTGGAATCATTACATTTTTTACAAATACAATCAAGAAAAGAAAAGAAAAAGAAGAAAAAATATATATCGGCATGCAGCCCGAATGCCTCAAAACTTCTCTCACAAACCACCTTCAACTACTAGGGAAGAGGCATTCTCCTCGATGATGAGCGGTGGACCCCCCACTCCCAAAACTAGAGCACTCATCAGACGTGGCCGAAGGCACCAAACAGGTACTGATGGACTACCTTACATAGGCCGACATTGACTTCATCTAATTCTTTATAACCCTCAGCTAGGCGGTCGATACACAGATAGTCTGCAAAGAAAAAGGAACAAGATTACCAAAATCAAATCAAGTCAGTAAGGGGGAAAAGAAAATAGGAAAATAAAAATGAGTATACCTCATTTTGGAGGGCATCCTCGAAAAGACTCACCAATCCTTCTACCATTGCATGAGGGACGTGTGGCAGTGACATCACATCCCCACTACTCAACTGAAGATGAAATCAGAGAATGGAGATATGAAGAAGCGATAACTCCCCTATTGCTGCAGTCATTCCTCCTTCGAAACTATGAGCCGACGCCATCGGTTTGCTGGTACCTCTCCTTGATCCAGTCACAGGTGGAGGCATATTCTCCACATCATATATGCACAACGACATCAACCAGTTGGTTGAAAAATTCAAATAGTCATAGCTTGCCTTCATATCAGTGTAATGCATATAAGGCTCGCCCTCCATCATCGTTTCCCTAGCCTCGTCTGTCATCTCCCTCACCTACCTCATGTACTCGGGGGGCATCGATGGTAGGACCTCCACCTCTCCCTCCACGATCTGTCGCACCATCATCTCCCCAAGGAACCAGATATACCCAAACTCATGCGCCAATAACCTCTTCATATGCACGTGCATAATCGTAACCCCTGTGCTAGGGGCGCACATGGGTTGGGTTTGTTTGGTTCCACTACGAAACTAGAACCAAAACCAAAACCGAAGTTGGTCGATTCCGGGGTTTTGGAACCAAAAACAAATCGACACCCTACCATAAGCGAACCGAACCATCGATTCTCGATTTGGTTTGGTTCGATTCACGATTCTGGTTTGATGGTTCAGGTTCACAGTTCTAGTTCATGGTTCTAGTTTGCGGTTTTAATTTGGGATTTTGCATTATTTTTTAAATTAATAATAGTTCGCTCAAATCATTTTCTTTTTAAGAAATAAAAAACTTAAATTTTGGTAAATATTAATTATCCAAGGCCATTACATCTTAACCAAATCATCAAATATTAACCTTCTTTATTTTTCTCAATTAACACGATTCACTCAAATAATTTATTTAAAAAAATATCACCCCCGCACACACACAATTTGGCAAAAACTAATTATCTAATTTCATTACATCAAAACAAAAATATAAAATGTAAATAAAATAGAAGAATTTTTCAAGTAGCAATAGATAACTAACATAAACTATATAGTATCCAAGCAACTATACGGGTCGGTTCTCAGGTTAGTTCTATGGGTTCGGTTCCATTGGTTCAATTCTCAGTTTGGTTAGGTTCAGTTTAGTTCCGGTATAAAAACGAGAACTGAATAAAAAACTTCGGTTCTCAATTTTTTGGAACCAGAACCAACCCATGGAGAAAAAAATCGAACCAACCCAACCACGAAGGTCGATTTGGTTTGGTTCTTCGGGTTGCCGATTCTGATGCACCCCTACCTCAAATATAGACTCCCAGAATTAGGGCTGTGCTTCGGCCGGATCGGATCGAAAAATGACCTTTCGGAAAAAATTCCAATTTTTTCGAAAATAAAATATTTGTTCCAATTTCCTATCCAATTTTTTTGAAAAATCAAAAAAGATTTCGAATTCGAAAAATCGAAAAATTTCGAAAATTCAAAAAATATACTAAAAATTCAGAAATTTTGGAAATTCCAAAATTTCAAAATATAGGATTTTCGATTACTCGAAATCTCATTTTAAAGAAATCGAAAAAAATATTTAACCCAACATGTAAATATTTAAGGATTTAACCATTTTTTTTATTTGTGTAGGGAATATAGGGATATTCTCCTTTTATAGAGGGCTTTTTGGGCCTCTCTTCCTCTTCTAGCAGATGTGGGACACATGAGAATGTTTAAAAAAATTAGAATAATTGGAAATCGAAAAATATTTGGGAAAAAATCGGAAATAATTCGGAAAAATCGGATCGGAAAAATCAGAAAATCGGAAATTCAGAATTATTTCCAATTTTTTATCCGATTTTTTCGGAAAAATCGAAAATCGAAAATCAAAAACCTTATATATGTTCCAAAATCGGAAAATATCGGATCGGACCCCTGCAAAGAATTAGTAATATACTGAGAAGCAAAAGTTCTAAAAACTTAGAAAGAGACAAGGATCAGAAGTCTAGCCTAGTTTCTCGTTAGGGCATTCAGCGACACCCACACATCCTTCGGGGAAAGGGATTGGTTCGAATGCCTGTTTGACTTCCTTCACCTATACATCCGACACAAGTCTCCTAGCTCCCTCGCCTTTAAGGAAACCAACCTCACATTATTCCCTATCAACGCATAAAACCACATCTGTAAAAGGCAACACCAAGAATCAGAAGAGAAAGTGAAAAATTGCAAGAAAATAAAAGGGAAAATTAAACTTAAAGATTACCTCCAAGAGATATGTGGGTTCTGTAAAAGTTTGTCAACAACATCAACCAAAAGCATCCAAGGAAGCATAAAGGGATGCCAAAGTAAAGCTCGCTCACTCATATAAATGGATGTCTGAGATGATCCTCAAAAAGGGAAAAACCCACAAATGAACGACGGCGCTGCTCGTCGTCACCATGAATCCCCCAACAAAAGAAAAATGAATAAATGGGTTGCCTGTATCACCTGCCGCCCATCAGTCTCATCAATCTTCCTAGACAACAGAGTTTCCTTCAGCACAGATATACGAACATAATCCCCCGACACAATTCTTCTTATATCCCCCAAGGCAACCCATACTGCGCGCCTTCATAACTCACAGAGTCCGGTACACCACGATTTACCGACCAAAGAACTCCAACCCTGCCAGCTAATGGACATCCAAGGGAGTAACCGTCATCTCCTTAACTCCCAAATGAAATGTGTGGATTGTGTCCCACCACCTCTCGTCCATCGCATATAACATCACCGTAGAGCACGACGTCTCATCCACTGCCCCTCTAAAAATCCAAACCCGGTAGACTTTACCATACACTGTACCGCCTCAGGAAGAGAGTCCTATACCTCCTTCACCCTGATCATCCCCCAGGACCGAATGCTCGAAGAGGATATATCAATCTCTATAGAAATCAATAAGAACCCTTTATTATCCTGAAGATAGAAAAAAAGGAGAAAATATGGAAAACCAGGCGCCAAACACTTACACAACCATTAGGGTTCTTCGCCCTAACAGAACGGTGATGCATAGGCTCCCGCCACAGTACCCTGTCATCAGCCGCCGGCTCAAAGTTATCATTTGCATATTCATTGCCTAATGCCAATGGCACCACAATCTTTATTCCAAGCCCTCTCAATCTTGAACATTCACCCATTCATTGTTGTTGTTGCCAAAAGTACTTGCCATTAAGATCTTACAAAGGAAATAGACTTGAAACCACTTTTACAGAGAGAAAGTCAGAAATTCAATCACTTGAAGGTGTAAGAAAATGAAGAGGGTTACCCTTTTTTTTATATGAGGCTAAGGGGTATGTCAATTGACAGTTCCTTAGTCCTGCCTATCGGTAGTGACCTTTTCCCTTCCCCAAGAAGCCCACGAATCTCTACCCTATGTCAATAAGCACCTCCACAAACATGCTTATCAGTAGTCTCATCAAAATTTCATTAACAAAATTCTAGAAAAATTCGAATTTGCTCGAAATTCACAAAAAATTCATGCTAAGTAAAAAATGCCATTTATCCCAGGGAAACCCATTTTAGAGCACTAAACCGGTTATAAGCCCTCGTTAAATTCCTAATAGGATGATTGATACTCACTCTTGTCATCAACATACTCCATCGCAGAATAAAAAAATCTAAGGTGTTCTTGCATCAAAATACTCTATGATTTCCCCAGTAGAGCCATATTTAAAAAACTCCTCGTAAATAACATCTTTAGGACCACATAATCAACCTCGACTTATTAAATCGATCACATCAATCCAGCCTATTGAATTGGTCACCTCAATCTTTAGGTCCGAAGAATCAACCACTTCAATCTGACCCACTGAATTGGTCATCTTAAACTTTAGGTCCATAAAATTGACCTTGACCTGCTAAATTAGTCACTTTAATCCGACCCACTGAATTGGTCATCCAAATGTTTAGGTCTGCAGAATCAACCTCGACCCATTGAATTGCTCACTTTAATGGGACCCGCTAAATTGGTCATCTCAATCTTTTGGTCCGCAAAATCAGCCTCAACCCCTTAAATCGATCACTTCAATTTGATTCACTGAATTAGTCATCTCAATCTACGGGTCCGTAAAATTGACCTCGATCCTCTCAATCGGTCATTCAATCCGACCAACTGAATTGGTCATCTCAATCTTTAGGTCCACAGAATCGACCTCGACCCACTTAATTATCCACTTGAATCTAACCCACTAAATTGGTCATATTAATCTTTACCTCGACCCACTGAATCGGTCACTTTAATTCGTCCCACTAAATTGTTCATCTCAATCTTTAGATCCACATAATCGATCTTGACCCACTAAATCGATTATTTTAATCTAGCTTGCTGAATTAGTCATCTTAATCTTTAGGTATCAGTCATTTCAATTCGATTTGCTGAATTGATTATCTCAATCTTTAAGTCTACAGAATCGACCTCAACCCACTAAATTAATCATGGCAATATGACCCATTGAATT
The DNA here is from genome assembly GCA_949130495.1 of Sambucus nigra. Classification (NCBI taxonomy): domain Eukaryota; kingdom Viridiplantae; phylum Streptophyta; class Magnoliopsida; order Dipsacales; family Adoxaceae; genus Sambucus; species Sambucus nigra. Next base: position 596,365,953 of record OX422208.1, read on the forward strand.
GGTCATCAAAATCTTTAGGTCTATAGAATCGACCTCGATCCGCTGAATTTATCACTTCAATTTGACCCGATGAATGGTCATCTCTATATTTAGGTCCATGGAATCGAACTCGACCCGCTGAATTGGTCACTTTAATCCGACCCACTGAATTGGCATCTCAATCTTTAGGTCCATTGAATCGACCTCAACCTGCTGAATCAATCACCTCAATCTAACCCGTTGAATTGGTCATCTCTATCTTTAGATCCGCCTATTCAACATCGACCCGCTGAATCGATCACTTCGATCTGACCCACTTAATTGGTAATCTCAATATTTAGGTCCGTAAAATCGACCTCCCACTGAATCGATCACATCAATTCGACCTGTTAAATGGTATTCTCAATCTTCAGATCCACAGAATCAGACACTTCAAATTGACCCACTGAATTGGTCATCTTAATTTTTAGGTCCGTAGAATCGACCTTGATTTGATGAGTTAATCAGTTCAATCTGACCCGTGAATTGGTCATCTTAATCTGAGGTCCGCTGAATCGATCTCGACCCGCTAAATTAGTCACTTCAATCTAACTCACTGAACTGGTCATCTCAATCTTTAGGTCCGCGAAATTAAGCTTGACCCGCTGAATCGATCATTTAAATCTGACCCATTGAATTGGTCATCTCAATATTTAGGCTTGCATAATAGACCTCAACCATTTGAATTATCTCGACCCTCTGAATCGGTCACCTTAATCCCCTAGGTTTGCAAAATTTACCTTAGTCCTCTTCTTTAACATCGATGAGTTGTCTATATTTCAATGACCTTCGCTTGTTCTAATTTTGCCCGTTGAGGGGCTATGTAGACACCCCATCATAATACTTCTCTAAATACTTTCTCAATCCCTTAACACTCCTCTCTCCATAAACCCTAAGTCATACTTCGAGTACTGATTAGGAGGCCATCGAGTGCTTTCAGGCCCCATCTGACTCTGGTCAACTCTCCTAGCTGAGAGAAGCTTAATAAAATCTTGAAGGGATCTAAATTACCTTTACAATGATCCATAACGTGCATGAATCACCCCCACGGTCCGTATGAACAACCCTTTTTACTTTGAGAATTGATATAGAGGCCATTGAACACTCCTGAGCTCTATTTGACTCCGATCAACTCCCCAACTTGAGCGAAGCTCGATGAAATCTCGAAGGGAATTGAATTCCTTTTCCAACAGTCCATGTTGTGAATGAATCGGCCTCACGGTTCGCACGAACGACACATTTTACTTCAAACTAACCCTGTTCAGCGACATCGGGTGCTTCCGAGCACTGTTGGATTTCGGTCAACTCCCGAATTCGAGAGTGAATCAATGGATTCTTGAAGGGATCTAATTTCCTTTTCCAACAGTCCCAGACAAGCGTGATTCAAATTTGTTGTTCGTATTTTATCCCCGTTTTCCTGAAAAAGTCCGTTTTGGATTGCCAAAAGGAACTCCAAACCCCCTGCCCCCTGCCAATCGACAGGATTTACTTTCCTTACCCAGCAAGGTAGGCATTATACCGATAGGCAGTCCAAGGGTCATGCTAATTGGCATCTCGCTAACCCTAAAGTGGCACTATTTATGGAGCCAATGACCTCAATCCTAGGGGACCCTGTTTTAGCAGTCAGAAAATATTTTCTCAAAATTAGAGCGTCGCCATTCCCAAAAAACCATATTTTCCAACATTCTCACCATTTATCTTAGCTCACTTTCCTACCACCTTTAGTCACTTACCTCACCCTACTTTACCACCCTTATACAACTACAAAATCAGCCTATATACCTTCCAAATTCAGTTGCAAAAGTCTTCTATGAGGTATATTCCTAATTCCTTTCTAGTTTACTTATTTAGTGTTATTTACTCACTTTATTCCCATTGTGTGATATCTTTTTATCTTATTTCATTATGTCACATAAAGTAATAACCTTTTATTTTTATTAGTAACCACATAACTTTTTTTCATAAAAACCCAAAAATACAAAAAGAGGATTTACTTGTAAACTCCAAAAAGAAGACTTCATCACTTTTTTCACACACTTACACTCGAGCACGCTTTCTTCAAAAACATTTAAAAGGGAGTCTTAAATTTGGGTTTATGAGTTAAACCCAACCCTATGACTTATCGAACTATGTGGACGTTGATGCCCCATGGACTACATAGGCATCCTAAGCCAATCCTAAGATTCGAGTCCTCTCTTTCCGTTTTACGCTTTTGTACTGTATTATATCTATTTTGTGAGTCATGAACTCCTATATACATTTTTGTCTCGTTCAACAAGCAAATTCTCTTTTCCATAGTGACTTGTGATTCGACAAACACTTACATCATATGTTTATGTTATTTTTTAGAACACTCCTATTGATGATTTCGTTTCGTCTTTCCCATGACATGAGTCGGGTGATTCCCTTCTCCCGTTATTCACATTACACATATGTACACACATATCACACTTTGGATAAAAGGAGAATATTAACATAGCCCATGGAGTTCGAAAGGGCAAAATAAATGCCTAACACCTTCCCATTCTATAACATACCCCCGATTTACTTGGTTGTGTATACATTAGTGACCTTGATGCCATTCTCTCAAGGAGACTACATTTTCTTTTACATGTCTTGAGAAAAATAGGTTAGTGACTCCATTCCTTCGTGCTATCTCATTTTGAGGATGACCGATTTATATCCGAGGCAGCCCGCGAAGACACTAGTGAGAGTGGCAGAAAGAGGATCCTCGTATCCTCGAATCACCCTCACATGCATGGTGGGGAAGAGAGGGATACCTCTTCGATTTTTTGCTCCCATGTCGATTTTGGGCTGGCCCGCGTTGGAGGAATTCGACCCGGATGGCCACAACAACATTTTGAATCATAAGCTTAAAGAAGTGAAATTTTAATAAAGTAAAGGGTGAATCAATATTTTGCCACTTGGTATAATTGACAGTTCAAGTAAATGTAAAAACAAATCTAAGATAAGGATCTAAGAAGATATATAATTTAATCTGGTTAAACTATAAAATTTGGAATTAAGAGTAGAATTTTTTTATGTTTGTTGCATTCTAAGATTGGGGGATGTTGGTTCCCTTTATTATTTCCAAGTGGCAAGCTCCACTGAAATCGTACCTTGTTATTTTGAATGGTCCTTCCTAATTTTAGCCTAGATTTTTACGAGAGGTTTTTTTTGCATGACCTACTTACTTTCCTAATATGTAGTCTAGGACTTAGAATTTTTTTGATTTCACATTACATTTGTACTTTTGAGTAAGTTGGTGTTGATATGACACCAATCTGATGAGTGTCAACTCTTTTATTTCTTCAGTGAGTTCTATTTATGTTCTTATCCTCGCATCGTATGCACTTTGCTCTACTAATGTCTCCCTCATAGTTGGAAATTTGAATTCTAAGGGAATCACTACTTCCATTCTATTGGCCAGCTTAAAAGACATTTACCACCATAGTTCTCCTTTGTATTGTTTGATAAGCCTAAAGTACACATGGGATTTCATCCACCTAAGTGCCTTTGACTTTTTCCAATTTCTTTCAAATTCCATCCAAGGCTGCCTTGTTAGAGGAATTTAACTTCTCATTGATTTGAGGGTATGCCATCGAATTATAGTAAGGTTTGATTCCATAATCGACACAAAATTTATAAAAGAGTTCTTTTTTGGACTACGTTCCATTGTTGGTAATAATGGCTTGTGGGGTTCCAAACCCTTTTATGATGTTTTTCCAGATGAACCAGATCATATATAAGTCTTTAATGTTTTCCAGGGGTTCGATTTCTATCAATTTGGTGACGTAATATGTCTCGATCAACAAGTATTTTTTATTTACAGATGCTTTGGGAAGAGGACCAATGATGTCCAGTCCCCACTGAGAGAATGGCCATGGGGTGGTTAGTCGGTTTAGGTCATTAGCTGATTGGTGTAGAAGTGGGCAAATATTCTGACATTTATTGCAGTTTTAACATACTTAATGGAGTTATAGTGCATGTAGGGCCACCAATGCCCCTCATTGATTGCCCTAAAAGTCAAATGACTTGCTTCCTTCTCGACTTCGATAGGTTCCTTTACGGAGTTCGAACATGATTTCTTTATCTTTATCTAGGTGGAAGCTGCGTAGGTAAGGTCCCATAAATGATCACTTATACAAGTTTCCTGCAAGAGATAGGTAGAAACGTGGTGCCTTATTATTGAGCTTGTGAGACTCCTTTCCATTTTTCGATAGTACTTCATCCCTAAGGAATTTAATTATGGGATACATACATCTGGCACCTCGTCCACCACTAAGACTTCAGTTTACTCAGTCTTCTTAGATATGGTGGGTCGCTATAAGAATTTCACCTAAATACTTACTTAAGATCGGAATTAACAACGATGTATAATGTTTCCAAAGCGTCTGTGTGGCTGTTATTTCCTCTGGGAAACTATTGTATGTGTACCTTTTGAAATTGTGTTACCAAATCCTGTTCCTTCTCTTACTAGGGCATACATGCGCTCATGCCTTTCACTATCTTCCCCTAATTGTTGGTTGGAAATAAGCTTTGAGTCACAGATTACCTTATGTTTTACACCATAAATAATTGACTAATATATTAGTGACACGTGGAAAATAAATGGGGGAATTACCGTGATCAAAATGACCTTGAGAACAATGAAAGACACGTTCATGTAATGACACATGATGCCTAGGGGAACACATAGATAAATAGGATCATGTGGGTATTTATTAGGAGAAAATGGTCACACGTGTTTGAATACACGTTTCTTGGATTTTTAAATTCAAAAAGAAACCTCCCAACAGTTATTTAACCACGACAATTGCAGTTTTGAGGAATATAAAATTGATAACTAGAGGACAAAGTTAGAGGAGGACTTTTCACTAAAAAAACGTTTTACTTTACTTGTATATTATCAATTATTTTCTTCTTCTTCTTTGAAATAGTTTTCAAGGTTAGATTTAGTTCTTTTTTTTTTAATTCTCCAATAGTTTATCGTTTAATATACAATTTATTTTCAAGTTCTTGGCATTTTAGTTTAGTTATTTTAGTGTCGAATTTCATTACTTTCTTTTCCTTTCAAATACACTTTTAATTTCTTCCTTTTGACTGCATTTAAAGTCCTTTAGTGTTAATTCTTGCTTTTTAATTTGTAGTTTAGTCTATATCCAAAGAAAATAATGATTTAGCACTTCACAAAAAGTCTTTTTAATAGTATTATTCGAACGTAACACATTTTCTTGGTTATTGTTGGTTAAGTACAATTTATATTGGTTGGAAAGGCCCAAAATCCGTATATGGAATGCTCGCGAAAATTCATATATAAAATTAAGCCACCAACATCTCGGTGGGACACCAGTGCTTAGTTATTGATTCATTATGGCTAGAAAAAGAAGATGTGAAGATAACAACAACAACGAACATAAAGAAAATGTTGGTGAAATTGAATCCACAAGCTAGCACACTGTGCTTATAGATTAAGTAGCTATTTGGGTTAGTCCAGACACAAGACCGGAAAACTAAACCCATGTAATGGGTGAAGGTCCATATTCGAGGGCTTGAAATCCCAATGTGGCACTTACAGTGGGTACCAACATTTAGATTCAATTAATTGTTCAATTGAATCATGTGTTCGATCATCTTAGCAATATATTTCAAAACATCAATTCAATGGTGATTGTTGTTACAAAAAGATTACAAATCATCCTGTAACAAAACCAATTGGTCACACTACAGCACCACTAACTGGTGTTATGTCAACCAATAAACTGGCTAGTTACTTGCCAGCCTACTAGAGGCCAAACACATGGGAGAGTAATTTTGGTTCAAATATAAGGATAAAAGCCCTGGGATATACCAATGGTCTCACTTTGACCAATACTATTGACATAGTTGAAGGGTTTGATGGATATCAACAAATAGATTCATGAACCCATTAGGGAGGATGGGTGTCCTAGTTCATGGTATCGAATTCACAGACCAGTTCATGTACGATGCCAATATTGTCTTTTCTAGTTCTTAGAACCAAAGGATAATGAGTAGTACCTTATTCGAACCTAAACCTTGGGGTTGGGAAATGCTAGATGAGTTGGCAATGATCTCTATAGGAGAGTGGAGAACTAGACACCATAGGCACTATTACTAGTGAATCTAAAAACTCAACCAACTATACCCCCACAAATTCCACCATTAATAGTGCAACATACACTTGTTGTAAACCAAATAGTGGCACAACCAATGAGATAACCCCTAGGAGTGGTTGGAAGGAATAAGATAGTGGATATTATCCATGGGATTTATGTACCTATGGCTCGGGGGATCTAGACTCCTCTGTATAAGAAGCCATATTTTGAATGGATGGATAAAGTTAAACTCCCAAGGGGTTTAAATTCCCTAATTGTACCCTATTCTTATGGGATGGGATTCAATCCATTATTGAGCATGTGTCCAGGTTCACAAGTCAATGTGATGATGCAGACACTAATGAATTTTTGAAACTAAGGTCGTTATCAAGTTCCTTAAGTGATGTAGCCTCCACGTGGTTCATAATCTTGACATCAAACTCCATACAAAATTGTCAACAAATGGAAGATATGTTTCATGCACAATTATTCCAAACTGAATCAAAAGTTTCAATGGATCATTTGTCCAGGCTAACATAAAGGACAAATTAAAAGGTTATTCAATTTATAAATAGATATAAGTGGTTAGGGAACAAATGTAAGATAGTAATACCAAAATAAGAGTTTGTCAAATTAGTCCAAAATGACTTGGAATTTAGACTTCAATAGAAGTTTGATGCTAAAGTGGCAAGGTATGAAGATCTATTATAAGAACATCAAGAGAGGAATACTTACACTTTTAAAATATATAATATAAGGATGCAAACCTAGAGATAGATGTCGTAGAAATCGTTAAGACTAGATAAATATTTTGTGAACCATTGGTTCAAAAGGAAACCTTATCATAGTCTTATGTTCAAAAGGCTAAAAGGATAATTAAAAGACACTCCTTCGATTAGAAATTTGACTACCTTTTGTGCACAAAAATGTTGAAGTTTCGTGATGATGTACAAATGCCAATTAATAATGATTTAAAAGGAATAAAACTATTCAAATGGCATAATACAAGGTCTCATTCCACTAATACATGCTTTGTTTTTCAAAATTAGATTAGATTTTTGATCAAAAATGGGAAGCTCAAGTTTCCACATAAAGGATAGAAACACAATGGGGATTGATGAGAATAATTTCCTAAAATTAAGAAAGTTGGGGCTAACGTCTAGTCAATCTAACTATCAAAGAATGGTGGGAAAGTCGAATTCAAAGTCAAGACAAAGGCTGAAGCAAAGGTTTTATAGTCAGAAAACTCTATTACCAAAGTAGATCCCAAGATAATGAAGAATTTATGCATAGGTGTGGAGAGGAATACACTGAGATGTGTTGAATTATAGCTTTTAAGGTAAAGAAACCAAAAAAATAACAAAAAGGGGGCCCATAATGGCCAGTCAACATTGTTTCAAGGCCAGCCAATGGGTGATCAATGAGGTGTCAGAGCCAAAATTGGTCCACCACAAATTCATTATTCCACGAACAAGACATAGAGGTTACCTAAAATCCTACTCAGGGTATAAGAATCCCCATACTAAGGTATACAAATCCAATCCATGCGTTTAAGCCTCAAGGTATTTCCAATACATCAGGACAGGATTTGAGAGGAATGTGCCTCTCCAATAAGCTTTAAACTTGGGACCTCAGAGCAACCCCCAAAAGATATATTTGGTTAAGGACTATTTTATCGTGCAAGACCCTAGGGTGGTCCAACAAATTAATGTTTCATTAACACGAGAAGGAAACCAAAGGTGTTTAAGACACAATAGGTTGCTTCATGGGTGTAGTGTGTGGTGCAGGGGCCAAGGTCTAAGAAAAGGGAGCCCAAATTTGAAATAACTAAGACTAAAAAAAGGCACATCTAACATAAGTTTAGGAATTGTAAAGAGGCATCAAAAGTGTTCCATTCAAATGGATCATATGGGCACGCTTCGATATCCTTGAAACCCAATCCATAGTAATGAGGAAACATACATGTAACAAATTTTTGATAAGTGTCCTACATGCAATTGTAAATAGTCTTCTCTTGATTTATTTTCTTCTGTTATTTAGGTAGTCTCAATAAGAACTTCTACTGGTTCAAAAGCCTTTGAATGGAATGTCTAACTTGTTCCTCCATTTTAGCATCCCTCAAAGCGATATCTTCAGTAGTTAAAAAAGGAACAAGATTACTATCATCACGAGGAACATTGACAGGGCTAATATATTTTTCAAACTCTTCTCTGTTAAATAAAAGGATTTGAACCTCCATTCAATTATCATCATAAGAATTTCAGAGTTCTTCGAAGACAACATTTCAAGAGGAAAATTCTTCTACCATCTTCAAGAATGTGGGGAAGATAGTAAAAAAAGAAGTTTATTTACCACCTCATAATGCCTTATACTGTCACCGAACTATTTGAACTTATTTTAAGCAACATCTCGAAGGAAAATAATAAATGGGAGATATGAAAAATATGTAATAATTCCTTATCTCGATCCATGTCTGCCTGGGAAGAAGGAAAGGTAAACCACCTAAAATTGGTTCGAGGAACCGCCTCAAAATATGCCCTCAAGTCTTTGAAAGAGTTTCCAATAAGTTGTTGGGGAATCAGTATTGTGGTTTTATCGCCAGCCAGATCAAAGTTGTGATTTCTATCTAAATCTTCGAAGGCATCCAAATAAAAATTATCCCCAATCATGACATCGGTGGGCAATGGATCCTTTTTTAAAGAAGGAAAAGAAGGAGGAACAAAAGGATGGAGTGGGGATTTGCTTCTCAGTCCCATCAAAGTAAGATTCTCAAATAAAAAAAGAGCTTAAACAAAGCCAAATAATCAAAAAGTTTACCTCTTCACTTTAAGAGGCATCAAAATAATAATAAGGAGCAACCTTTTGAGTCCACGCGGTTGAACCTTTATGACTCGAGAAAGTGTAAGGGTAAACTAAAAGCCTTTAATGATGAGAATCAACAGTTGATGTATCACCCAGATGCTGAGTTGAATGTTCCTAGGACTTTATGGAGGGAAGTTTAGCTGGGAGGGATCATGCTCAACAATAGATGCCAAAATATGGAATGTCCCCCATTTACCATTATAAAGCTCTTCCACAACCTCAGGGTTATTTTTCATGATAGGTTGTGGAGGAGAAGGAACAAAATAATCCCATTGATGGTAGATCCTAACCTTAGGGGGATTAGTTATCTCGATAACAAACTCAAGAGCATCCTCATTTGAGGAGTATGCTTCATAATAAAAATCCAAATTAAGGGATTCAAACTCGCCCAAAGTTTTTTCAAGAAGACTTTGGGGGATGGAAGATTATTGTATGTAGTTAAGGCCTATAAAAAGTCTCTTCGAGAAGAAGGATGTGATGGAGGATCCCAGATATACTCATATTTATTGTTTAAAAACATGATGAGTAGAAATGGCAAAGTGAAATAAGATAAGTAACAAGACAAAAGGAAGTGGACTGAAAATCAAAAAGCTTAATGATGGGAACTAATCCTTTCACTAGTAGATCATAAGAAGACGACTGTAGATTCTAGAATATGATCATTATAATCAATTCCAAAATGCGGGAATAGCAACCAATCATCTTTTTTCAAATATAAAGAAGCGTGGGAAGAATAATAGTCTAGTAGTTATTTTTTTCTAAAAGTTAACTTGTGTTGCGGGTATGTTTACACCTTATTTAACCAACCAATATATCATTGACACGTGGAAAAAAAAGGAAATGACCGTGATCAAAATGACCTAGAGAATAATGAAATTCGCGTTCATACAATGACACATGGGCGCCTGGGGGAAATACACGTAAAAATACAGGCTTGTGAGTAGTCATTAAGAAAAAATGGCCGCATGTGTTTGAATACACATTTCTTAGATTTTTAAATTAAAAAATACTCCTCCCAGTAGTTCTTCGACCGTGGTAATGCAGTTTGGAGGACTATAAATAAAAAATTTGAGGAAAGAATTAGGGCATTTCCACAAAAAAATCGTTTTACTTTACGTATATCTTATCTATTTATTTTTTTTTCTTCGAAATAGTTTAAAAGGTTGGATTTAGTTTTTATTTCAATTTTATAATTATTTTTTGTTCAACTTAAAATTTATTTCAAGTTTCTAGAATTTTAATTTAGTTATTCTAATGTCGGATTGATTTAATTTCCTTTACTTAAAATACGCTTTCAATTTCTTCCGTTTGATCGCATCTAGTGTCCTTTAATGTTAATTCATGATTTTTAATTTGTGGTCTAGTATAATTCTAAAGAAAAAATTTTGCACTTCACAAAAAAATCTTCTTAATTGAAGCTTTTTAACGTAACATAATCAATTGAATTTTTTTGTCTAAATTTAATTAATTTTGATTGCAAAGATCCAAAATCCTTGTTTGGAACTCTTGCAAAAATCCATATATAAAATTAAGCCACAAACACCTTCAGTGGGCGGCTTCGAGAAAGACTGTTTTCCTTATACCTCTGAACAGTGATTTATATTATGCCTCGTTGTTTGACACTTAAAAAACAAATATAATCGCATGTTCAATCATTGCTCCATATAGCATGATTAATACTATTTCCACTCCCATTCCTTTGGAATTGGACGCTCCATCGACAAATAATGTCTAGATATGACTGCCGAACTATCCTTCTTCAAATAGTTCATTAATGATATTACTCATTTCTCCATGTCCATGACTTTTTAGTGGGAATTATGCTATAACATCTACAAAGATATGCCCTTTTTACGGTCGTTACATGTCTTTAATGAATATCAAACCTCCATACATAATAGAAACTAAGAAAATCTCCAGAACGAGAATAGAAAATGTGACCTTCTTCCCTCTAAAGTCGATCTTTGTGTGATAATGAGCTAACCAATTTATACCCAATGTAACGTCATATGCGGACACGTCCAAAAGTAGTAAGCCGATAGAGAAACACAATCGGTCGATCTCAACTGCCACATCTCTATAATCAGGATGTAAAGTCGTACCCCTACCCTCTGGGTATCCATATATAAATAAAACTCAGTGGTAAGATCTTTATATATCAACCTCGAGGTAAACGAATTACTAATAAAAGAATGAGAACTCCTTGATGTCAAACTAAGACTCGTGCACCTGATCCGTAAACATAATCATAGCCATCACCCGGTGGTAACCCCCAAAACACTAGATGACTTAAGGAATTTACTAACTAAGTGGTCTCACTTTCCACAAGTGTAGAAATTTCTTCTCAAGAAACCCATTGAAACGGCGGCTCTACCGATTGCTCTGCTGACCCTGTCTCTACAGTTGATATTGTAAAAAGCTATCCTCTCGGCCATGTCTTCATTGGTTTGGATCCACTAGCCATAATAGGTCATATTTCTTACTCCTGGAAACCACTTGGTGTCTTTCCCTTATTTGGTTCCTTTTGCTGGTGAGGTCCTCGCTAGTCGGGTCAATACTACACTGTTTCTAATGATTTGGTCCTCCTTTGGCCTTAATTTTCACCATCTTAGGAATTATATCCTTCCATAAGTTGTGACGATCCTGCTGATGTAGGAAGGTAACTTCCACCACTTGAGCATAAGTGGGGAAGAATGGGCTACACAATAACACCTACCAAACCCTTCACGTAAGGTTTCTCCCGGCGCAAAATGCCTTTTCAAATCGTAATGGCTATTGTGAATATCCTTATTCTCTTTTGTATCAATCTCTCCCAGTGCATAAAGAGAAAGATACTTGAAGTCCTCCTCATACTGGCTATGACACGATCACCTTTATGAGGTCTCTGATACTTGCTCCTTATCATTACAAATGGTGAGTGGAAACACTTCCCCTCATATCATACATAAGCACATACTAAAGGTCTCGCGTAAAAAGTCCCTAATTATTACCAATGTAGACCTCATGTATGGGACATCTCATAAAGGAAATCCAAATAAGGAAACCTCCTGATACATTTCAGTTGATTCAAATCGGGACTGTGTAACAATGACGCAAAACTCCCTCAGCAATCGTCATTATAGAGAATACAAGTCTTAAATGGTAAAGCTCTAAAGTAGTCAAAGAATGCAATGCAGAAAAGTGACAAAAGCTCTTAATATCCCTAGGACACTAGAAAATGGAATGATTTAAGACCAATTGTAATACCCCGAAAAATCTAAATTAGATTGATTAGGTCTAAACTAAATAAAATAATAGTCTTAAACAATTGAGTATCATTATAAGCATGAGATAATGTAACTAATATGCGTAAATGAAATAATAGGATACAACTAAAAGAACATGCCAATATAAATCTTTCATACCATAATCATCGTTAGTAATAAAACCCAACATTGGTATAATTGTCTCAATATAAAACAAACTCTCCAAACAAAGTAATAAAAACTATATAGAAGACACGACATAAATGTAAATAGGAATATAAAGAGTGGGCATGCAGGCTCGACCCCTAAATCCTATAAGAGCAGTAACGGAGAAATATAAGATAGAATAAGGAGTGAGGCTGCTTCAGCGACCTAGGTCATGAAAAGAGAATTCAACAACAACGTTAATAGCAAGTTTATGAAGAGTAAGACTATAACTGAGTTTGGGCTACAATATAACTATGCATTTTCCTTACATATTTTAATTTGTTTTAAGTTCTCCTAACCCAAAACAATACTAAATATCACATGCGTCTAACTCCCAAACCCAAGTGAACTCCATGATTACATATTATTCATCTCAACTTAATATAAGTAAAGGTTCCATGATGATCTCAATCTATACATGTCCATAATACGAACATATAATGAAATACAGTCTCTACATCAGATATTATTTAAGTACGATCTCATCAACGTACATAACAAAGGGCTACGATCGAGCCCGCACACAATGAAGGCATATCCCTATCACTTTTATGGCTTCCTCGTGCGCACTAGGCATAGCTATAGGTTATCCCACATCTATAACTTCAAACCATCAATAAGGTATAATCACTATGCCTTCACGCCAATCATATTTCCTCATACCCCAGGCTATATAAAAGGATACCCCCATTAATCCCCTTAGGATACAATGGGTTCTTTCAGCACATAGTGTCTGGGGTAACTGACCAAGATAGAGTCGGTCTCTGTCACTGGGGTGCCAGAGCGGTCGATATCGTACATGCCCCGTGACGAATATCCCCTCTAGTACATATCCCACAAGCACGAACACATGGTATATATCACATAATACACAAAAGTAGTAATCCTTAGCACACAAAGGATACTAAGTCTTAACCAGATTACTTAAATTACTTAAACTCTTTTAATTAAGAATAATTTTCCAAATAAAAATTATTAGGTTCCAAATGAAACCTTAAAGAAAACTACATTGCAATCTTCCCCAGCCAAATCGATTCGGTCCTGGCACGAATCAATTCGTGTAATGAACTAAATCGATTCACCCCACTCGTGAATCGATTCGCCCCCTGATGTTTGTCCAAAGCTTAATTCCTTAACAATGGCTACAAACCTAATACCCAACTCATCCTACAAGACTCTAAATTTAATAATGGCCTATCTCCAACAACTATAAGTGGAGTAATACCAAAATAACTCTATACTTAAATGTTTTAACTAAAATAACAAGATTTAGATGTTTAATTTTAGGTTTTTATTCAAGAACTTTAATTTTATGACTTAAGTCATAAAACCTCAACTTCATATCAATCTATGGAATTAACAAGGGAGTTTTCTATGATTTCAATTATCTAAACTGAATTTAACAATTGTAATCCAATTCTAGCTCCAAATCATGAGAATTTCTACTCAATTCATAATATATGCTTAACATGGTTATTAACTTAAGGTGTCTCTTTAATTTAACTATGAAAATATTTAATTGATATCCAAAATCAGATTATACCACAATTAATTTTGGATTCCAACGAATAGCTATAGTACAACACAAAACCAATTATATTCCTACACTAGGTAAACTTGCCCCAATGCAAAGGTGGGATGAACTCCAAGATCAAATATTCCAAATCCTCTTCTCTCTACGATGAAATTTCTCTCTAACCTTAGGGTTCTCTCTCAAGTTGTTTGTGTGGTAATAGATTAACCTAATGACCCTCTAAGAGTGTTGATCCGAAAATTAGGGTTAGGCCCCATATGGGCCATTACATAATGAGCCCAAATACATATCTAAACAGTCTAAAGCATAAGTAAAGTCATATATCAACCCATTGAACTTAAAATATATTATTCTAAGTAAAAATCGGACATTCTACATGCCCCAAAAGTCGACCTAAAATAACATAACAACATCCTCATATTCTAACCGATACGATTCCTTAAAATCTATTATTAAATTATTTATTAATTTATCGTGACATGGAATTATAAAAAACTACTTCACGATCAGTGGAACCTGACACTAAGGGGATAATCCAAATAAGGAAACCCTTGATACAAAATCCATGACCAATTCATAGTCGCCCATAGTACACGGTCACTTCCAAATATTTAATTAATGAATTATTGTGTATTAAGTCTGATTTTAATTTTGAATTATAAATGCTCATACAAGATAAATAAAGACATCACATGTCACAACATTCACATTATATAGATTTCACAATTTAATTAATTTAAATAATGTAAAGAAATTACAAAGTATTATAGTTAATCAATCTATGGTAGTGGAAAACTATTTATCGAGAAGGTTGTGTTCCGCTCAATGAAATTGACACATAATCTTCACTTCCCGTTAATTTTCTTAATCATGATTGGGTTTAATAGCCACTCGAGGAATTGAATTTTATTAATGGTCCTTGCCTCTAGAATTTTCCATATATCCTTTTTAACTACGCTGAATTTGTTCAGAGTTGTTGAGCGAACTTTCGGGGTGACGGGTGCATAAGACGGATCAATATGCAGTATATGACATATTGTCTCCGAGTTGATGCCTTGAATTTTATAAGTCTCCTAACCAAACATACGTTGAATCTTTCTTTAAAAAATCTACCAATTCATGTTTCCCCGTGTTGGTTACTAGGCTACCAATCAAAAACTTCTTCTTTGTATGTTCGGGATCAATGAATTCTTCCTTAAAAGGTTCCATAACCCGATCAACAAGGGTAACCCGATTCTCCTTCACCCCAATCCATATGTGCTTTAACTGATACTTAATGTGTCGTATCCCTTCTAGAGATACATCCTCCATGTTTTCCTTCTGCTGATGCTTTGGTTAGATTGATGCGATAAATCATTATTGAACAAAGGCTTGATTTCCTCTTATCTCCATTACTCTCTTGTCAATGATGTATTTGAGCTTAGGTGATAGTTTTAGGGCACGAACCTCATTGCATGGATCAATACTCTTCCAATAATGGCATTATGTGGTGACTCAGTATCTACTAGTAAGAATTTAATCAACTTAGATATCTCACCAGCTCTAATGGAGATCTTGACCCTTCCCAACGATAAGGTCTTTTTTTCGATAAATCTGACCAATGATATTGTGGCATCTTTGAGATCCTCCAAGTTCTAATTAATCTTGTTGAAAATATTTAGACACATGATTCAGATGAACTGCCCTGATTGACCAGGAATTTGTCGACATCCCGTCCAGATATTTGTAAAGAAATAACAAGTTCAGTATGATGAGGAGTATTTACTCCAACTAGGCCTTCTTTGATGAATAAAGTGTGATTCTTGTGATCCACCTCCTCATATAGGAGGAGTTTCCCTATAACAAGTTTACAAGGATATACCTAAAAGGGTTTTATAATTGTTGTTACTTTTTTCATATTTATTCGGATCGCATGTCCTTCAATTTGGATGGGTATGGATGTCCTGTGGATCACAGCGAACATGTATCCCTTATTATTTTCATCCAAAATAAAAATCAGATTCTTATTTCTTATTACCTTCTCTTTGTTGGTTTTTCATTCAAAATAATCCCCCAGGTGTCCAGCCTAAATGAGCTCCTCCGGGTTTGATTTGAGATCCTTACAATTTTTTATTTTGTGCCCGTGATCCTTATGATAGGAGCATCTTAGAATCGTGTTTCTCTTAAATGGACCATTTTCTTTGGCCATATAAAATATTATTTATCCTTTATCTTAAGTAAGCTCTCATATATTGATTATTTAAATATGATGTTGATCGCCTCATAGGCCTTGGCTGGATCTATTTTCTCTTCTATAGTTTTAGGCTTTTTCCTTCCTCGCTCCCCTCTTGGGTGAAACTTCCTTGGTCACAGTATCATTGGTCTTCTGTCAACTTGCAGATTAATCTCCCTCGGAGAAAACATCCTCCACTTTTATAAATTTCTGAATTCTAGATATAAGGTCATCGATTGTGATTGCTTCTTTTTGGTTAATGAGTTATAAATCATGGATTCTTTAGTAAGACCAAGCTTAAAGGAAACCATGATCACCTTCTCTGTATAATTTTTTGTCTTATTGTACACCTCTGAATACCTTTTGTCGTATACTCTAAGAATTTCTTCAAATTTATTATTGAGGACAATAAGAGCATACATAATATTTTGTTACCACATTTGATGGTTGTAAGTTAGTGTTTCCCATGTGGCAAAACTAATAATATTTCAATGCCATATCCTTTATTATGAGTAACCCCATCAAAGTATAACCACCATATGTATTTGTCTCGACTTTCAATTGTCATAATACCTTCATCCAGGAAGTGAGCGGCGATCTCATATTATTCTTCCAAGCGGGACTCGACCAAAAAATTTGCAACGGCTAGTCCTTTGATAGCCTTTTAATGCACATACTCGACGTCGAATTTTGTAAGTAAGAATGACCATTTGTTCATTCTGCTTATCAATGCAGGTTTTTTGAGTAAGTAATTCAAGGGATCCATTCGAAAGATCAACTTGATTTTAAAGGACATCATGTAGTGTTTTAATTCTGCGTTGCCCATACCAAATACAAGAAGGATTTTCCAAGTCCATGTATCCTTCTTC
This sequence comes from Sambucus nigra, assembly GCA_949130495.1. Taxonomy (NCBI): domain Eukaryota; kingdom Viridiplantae; phylum Streptophyta; class Magnoliopsida; order Dipsacales; family Adoxaceae; genus Sambucus; species Sambucus nigra. The sequence goes on from OX422208.1 coordinate 596,383,016, forward strand.
GCAGGCATTGAGCTTTTGACTAATGTAGTATATGGCCTGCTCTTTTTATGATTCATCGATATTTTGAGCCAAAATGTCTCCTGCTGCAGTGTCGATGGTCGTGATATATAATAGAAATGGGTATCTAGGTCGAGGTGGAGCTAATATAGGACGATTTATCAAATATTACTTTATTTTATCAAAATACTCTTAATACAAAGAGTTCCATGTATCAGTTCAAACAATGGCTCACATATAGAGGTCATCTGAGAGATAAACCTACTAATGTATTATAGTTTTCCCGATAAACCTTTAACCACTTTCTCATTGCATGGAGGCAGCATTTCTAAGATGGCTTTGAGTTTGGTTGGGTGTACTTCAATCCCCTTCTCAATAATGAGGAATACTAGTAGCTTAACTTTAGTAAATTTTTAGACACATTTTTGGGGATTAAGGTGCATTTGATACATCCATATTCTCTCAAAGAACTTTTTTAATGTTGGAACATTCCCATCCCGTGTCTTAAATTTGACGATCATGTACTCCATATATACTTTGATTTCTTTATAGATCATGCCTACATTAAATTAGTATCCCCTCGTTGGTAAGTTGCACCAATATTTTTGAGTTCGAATGACATCACTTTTTAACAAAGGGTTAGGGGAAGTGAAATCCATCTTTATTTGATCATATGGGTGTATCTTGATTTGTTTGTAGCCAGCAAAGCCATCCAAAAAGAACTTCAAGGCATGGTTAGGAGTGTTATCGATGATGATATCAATGTTTGTCAAGGGATATTCATCTTTGGGACTCGCTTTATTCAAGTCTCTATAGTCAATACACATCCTCACCTTCCCTTCTTTTGGGGGGATAGGCATAATGTTAGGCATCCCTATGGGGTATTCAACCACTCTTAGAAAGCCTACACTAAGTTATTTCATCACTTCTTCTTTGACCTTGAGGCTATATTTAGGTTTGAGCTTACAGAGTTTTTACTTGAATGTCTTGGAGTCTAGATATGTATGTATGCGATGGACGATGATTTTAGGATCAATTCCTGGCATGTCGGCGTATGACCAAGCGAAGACATCAATGTATTATTTGAAAGATGAATGAGTTCGGAATTTTCTGGATCGTCTAAAGAAGAAGTTATCTTTATTTTTTTTATCTCATCTAGAGACCTTAGATTAACTGTTGTCATTTGTTCAATAGGTAGTGCACGATTGGTTTGTTTATTATTATGCTCTTTTAGGTGCTCCGAATTCTTTATTCTATAAACTAGATTCATTACTTTGATTTACACATTCATTATCATCAATATTTTGCACACAAGGATACTCAAAGATAAAATTTATTTCTTCCATGAGGGGATTGGCATTGTCAAGTACATCAAAGTAATTTTCCTCCAGGACCTTCTCCTTAAATGGGAGGTTACAGATGGTGGCTGGTGGTTTTTCCTATAGTATATAGGGGATTTCATCTTTGAAAGGATTCTCAATTATTAAAAGGTGATAGAATGTTAAATTCTGCTCGTCTCCCTTCATCACTTATCAGAATAACTCGATGTTCCTCAAATTTTCAATGGGGTCCCATTCTGCAAAGGGATTTTCTAAATTTTTGATCGGGTATATTATTTCATGAAATTCCTATTTTATCCATGCAGGACGATGTTCAAAGAAAATATCGCACCTAGGAATTTTCTTTTCCAAAGTTAGTATCCACCCATGGTTCAGGAAACCAACAGAAGGGAAAATTATATCCCTCTTTGACGAAATTCCCATTAGGGTTGGGGTGATAGGGTGCATGCTCGGCCCCTAGTTTATTGAATTCGGCTCTTTTAGCCTTTATTTCCTTGGAAACGAGGTTGACTCTCTTCTATTTATATTATATCCCCTTGGTATTGGACTATTGGGGTATCTTAATAGCTTCACTAATCCCTTGTTAATTTTTTCGAAGTCCCATTCCCAATAGAATCTTAATTATATTCATCATTTGGGTGACATTGCAATAGTTATATTCAGGGTATGGCGATGGAATCTGCTCATTACTATCAAATGAAATGACCTATATAGGTGGGTCTAATTGGAAACCATTGAACTAGATGTCGCCTCTATCATGTTGGATCTCCAAGACTAGGGAGTTGGGTCCTTCACATTTGAGAAAGCTAGCATCTCCGAATACGATGATCAAATTTTCCCCAGGGAATAATTTAAATGTTTGGTGTAGTAATGAAGTAACATGTTTGATGTTATGAAGACACGATCTTCTTAGAAGAATATTGAAAGAAGTTGGTATGTCAGTTACTTGGAACTCAATGAGGCTATTTAGTGGCCCGGTCCTGAGACTGAGTTTGAGAGAACGCATTACTTCCCTTCAGGTGTTGTCTTAAGTCCTCACAACCTGAGAGGTGGGTGTGAGGTATTCATGATTGATCACCAAGAATTTGTCCGTTCTCAGTGGATAAACATTCAGGGAGAATCCATTATCAATGAGTATCATGGGGATCATTTGCCCTTTAACATTCACCGTAATGTTTAGGGCTATATTATGGCATGGTCCTATCTTGTGCAATTAAGTATTAGCAAACAATATAATTTTTGTTAAATCCAGGCTTTTGATTATTTCCATGAGTTCTTTAAGGCTATAGAATATGGGCTACACCTTTTGAGAGAATTATTTTATAATTAAACCTCTATGAGGTTGAGAGGAAATGAGGAGCCCCCATATAGAGATATTGGCTTGTGTCTTCTTCAATTTATTCAAAACCCTATTTTCCTTAACTTTCCCTAATGAATCTTCTATGAGCACCTATTTTTCTTTCTTTACATCCTTTTCCTAAAAAAAGAATGGGGTTAAGTATTGGGTCTTTGTATAACCTTCCAAATCGAGTAAGATGATCGACCTCTAAAGACATCCAATCTACCAAGATCTCATCGATATATAGAGTACAAATATAATCACCATCTTCACGGGGATGGGTGATAATAAATTCATCAAAGTGAAATATCAAGTCTTCTTCGAATGAATGTTCGGCTGTTGAATAATTTGATGGCGACTAAGCTCATGAACCTTAGTAGTCGTATGTTTTAAATTCTTCTCCCCACCCCGTAGGGATAACTTCCATATTATTTGGTCCTCTTATGTATCGTGTGAATTATTTTACTTCATTATACATTACCTCCCAATGTTCAGATTGGTTCTCATGCTTATGAACGGTGTCTGATAAAAGGAGGTCAAAGTTTTCTCATAATACAAGGTATATCATTTGGTACAAGCTAACTTCTCAAGGATCTCGACTTGTGGCTTTCTACACTCCTAGCATATGAACCATGAGATCCATGTGTGTCTTTCTATGTGGGCACCACGTGATAGAAATGCCAATTGACTAAGCTTCTGAGGCTTAGTTGTTCTTCTCCTTCTACAGGATTGATGGACTTAATTACAAGAGATGGGTCTTCAGATCCGCATTTTGTAGTAATGGCGTTCAGCCCTAATTTATGGTCAGGCAAAGGATTACTGTTGACTTTAGGCTTTGGTTCTTTAGGTGCAATAATATTACTTTAATCAATCACGTCCTAGATGGCATGTATTAAAGTTTGAAATCCTTCCAAATTGAGCCAAGTAATCCAATTATATTCACAATATATGCCACTTTTGAATCCTTTCAGTAGGGGATTAGGTAGTGGTTTTGGGTCTCGAGGCTTTAAAAGTCTCTTCTTCTTGAGATCCTAGTATAATGTACCTATAGAAGCATACCGAGGATGGAATGATCATTGGATTCTTTCAGTACTCCATGGCATGGCTGTCGATTTTGGTACTTGAATGGCATTGACAACGGTTGTATTTAGCTTATCGGTTCTCTAATTTGGGTAAGGAGGAACATTTTTGTATCGTTTGTCCCAACCTTAGGAGGTCAATTCATTAGGTTATTTCTAATTGGGCTATTGCATCCATTAAATCTTTGAAGTGGGGTAGATATTGTGTCTTCAATTGATCCCAGTATGATTGAATCAAATTCTTCTTTACAATGGCCACTTCTTCCTCTTTTGAGGTTCGGTTTACCATTTGCGCGAACTTATTCCTCCAACAAGTAATGAAAGTGCCGAGGTGCTCATCTATTCCTTACCTCATCATCTCGCAGTCCTGTTGAGTGATTTCTAGCTCGTCATTTTACTTGTATTGTTTTATGAACTCTCTATAAATGTCACTCCAACTCGAGGTTCATCCATCATCTATGAGGGTTTTGGATGAATCTTTTCTTGAGGAATCTTGTACCTTGACCCATGTAAATATTGAATGTATTCCATCCATATTACCTTTATGAAATAAAAGAGCTATTTCTAAACAATGTTAGAATGAAGGAGATGATTGATTTTTGGAGTTTTGATGGACTTCTTTCTCCTGTAAAGTCAAACCTAGTTAGGAGTGAATCTTTCCTAACCCAAAATGTTAATGGATATTTATAGGCTAAGATTATAGTAACATATCTTGCTCCAAGGGTAAAATGAAGTGGAGGCTTCTTTTCCTATATTCCCTTTTAACCATTGGGATGATATATTTCTTTGATGGTCGGTTAATATATCATAATGTGTAAACCTTATGACACATGTAGTGGTGATTCGTTTGGGTAGTTGATCAAGGATATGACTTTGGAAAATGATTTTTCCAAACATCTGGGTCATGACTTCTTCGGATGACCCTTGAGCTTGCATGGCAAAGCGTTTGAGGTGAACAGTTTGTCGTCCCATTCATGCAAATTTTTTAATACCCGGCATCTTGAATTTATCAGGCAATCTAGCATCAAGAAATAGGGATTGGTGTTGGATGTCTGCAAGGTCATCAATAGGTTAGAGCTGTCAAAAATTATTTTGGAGTGTTTAGAACTCCATTCTAAGGCGTTCAAGATCTGCCGAGGTCTCGATTGCATTATTTACAATAGTGCTTTCGATAGTTACAGTCGGGGGGTTTTGGTAGCCTGGACCATTGCTGGTGGGTGTATGGTATTAGATGGCGTAGATTTTCTCCCTACCTTCTGGTATTCTTTAATCGATTTCGGAGAGAGACTTGTTCTTAACTCACGTTGTCATTTCACTCCTCAAGGAATTTTGTCTTTCCTGAATATTATCCAATAATATTCCTTCATCGTTTTGCATGTTTTCAAGACTGTGAGATGTGGGAGTTCAAGACATACGGCTGTTGTCCCTAGTCCAAAATGATAACTACGATGTTTATGAGAAATATGGAATTAAGATTTCTTCTGCGTGTTATTACAAGAAGAGCAAATATGAATTTAAGCAAACATGGTTGTTTTATTTCGGTAAGCTCAGGTAATGATCCATTTTCGGTACTCCTTACCTAGATCTCAACCCCTAGTCAGGAGTTATGAAAAGTTTAAAATCCTTGAGACCCATCCTATTCTGGTAAACCTTCTTGGGGGATTGAAAACCTTTTTGGGAGATGTCACCATTTAGCGAATCTCTTAGCGTATTTTACTTGCGGTTATGTCCTAAATTTCTATTATGAGAGGTTATGAAAGGATTTTTATGAGGTTAAAGTCTCCATTCTTTAGCTATATCCCAACATGATATACCTTATGGGTACGTGTGAGGGGTTCATTTTGATATACTCGAATGTACGTGAATTGAGCCTCTTGATATACCTCGTGAAGACAGTATATGGGAGAGTTAACTCGATATACTTGAGGTATGTGAGTGATGTTCATTCAAAACATACCACATATATACTTCAAGGATATGAGTAAAAGAAGAGTGGAAGTTATCACTAAGGACACGGATTGCTTAGACCTGAATCTTGTCGCTAGGCTTCCTAGAGTAATAGGGTAAGTAATGATATGGAGAGGTTAAGCGGTGAAGTGGTGTGCGTCTTTATAAAGTCTTTTATTTGTTAACAAAAGCCATTTTTGCTTGATATTATTTTGTATATTGATATACATATAAAAAATAAGGTTCAAGGGACTCATATGGCGTAACCTTATCCCTATGGGAGCATGCAATATCAGTGTTTTTCTACCTAGTCAGCTATCTAAAAGAAATAACAAGTAGTAAAGAATAAAATATATAGGAATGTAAAAGAATAATATGCTAAAATAAATGCAGATCTACATTAAGTTGAGTTTAGTCCTCTTAGGAAATCATCCCCGGTGGAGTCACCACTGTGAGAGCCTGAACTCGCATCGATGAACCTCCTTATCCCTCCGCGCATGTCCTTTTGTATGGATGTATGGCAAAGGGGTCCCTTTTAATGGTGACGTGTGTCCATCGCTTCGTTATCTTTTGAAAAGAATGGGTTCGTCAATCTATTTAACACAAAACAGACTAAAGAAAGGGTATGTCTCCGTAGAGGCCTCGTAAAGGTAAGTGATCTGCTTGATTTACCAGATATTCAAAGGTTCGAGAATTAGGTTACGAATTGGGAAGGTGTTAGTCACCAACTTTTCCCTTTCGATCTCAAATGTAAATCTAAAGCGTGTATTAGCATGTTATAGTGTAAAAAGAAATAATAAAATGAGAATTGTTAATATACACATAAGTTGTGTAGTGCAGTGTGGGGTGTATGGGGTGTATGGGTATATAATATAGACCAAAGATAGATATGTATAAATTCGGATGACAATCCGAGTAATCCTCCGTACTCACACAGAGCGATTCAAAGTCCACATAGTTATTGTTAAGACAAGAGGGATTATTCCTTTTTATAGAGACTCGATGTAAGATATTTAAGTGTTCTTTGATCTTTCAAGTTGGTTTAGAGTGGAACAAGACTAGATCTGAAAATATAAATTATTTGTGCTTGTGAAAATATTTGGATGGCATGGATTCACTCATAAAACTACTTTGATGAAGAAATAATATCGAGACTTCCAACATTAAGGATAAAATAATAGACAGAATCTCCGGATATAGTGATCCTCTCAACTATATGAGAATATCTCATAGTTTTGAAGCATTTTGTTTGGTTTTTGGGTGTTTATGAAAATAAAGAGTGAAGAAGTGTAAATATATAGAAGATTTTATTTAAGTTTTAAAGACTGAGTCTCTCTAATATGCCTATGTATCCACCATAGGCAGAACCAAAGTCAACATAGTTCGAACATGACCTTTAGGGAAAAGTTATGTCTAAAGAAGAAAGGGATGAAGAAGAAGATTAGTTTGGGTGGTGGTCCAGAAAAAAAATCACCCTTTTAAGTCTAGACCTAAATTAACTTGTTACAGTGCATATTTAAGGTTCCTTTCAAGGAAAATACATTTTGGAAGAAAGGGGGGAAAATAAATAAAATCTTCTTTTTGTATTTTGGGTTTTATATGAGAAAAGAAGGTAAGAATTTTTGTATTATGGTCTTGGATCGTAGTTTGAAAGGGGTTTAGAAGGCAAACGAAGAGAGTTTTGAGGCTTTTCTATAAAGAAATAGCTTCAAAATAGAAAGACAACATTAAAAGGTAGAGTTATTGTGTCTAAAACTAGTAGGTAAAGTACTTTTTATACTGCTTGGGTTCATGACCAATAGGTCCTCTGATAAGAGCGATCGGTCATGATGCACTTTACTTCGGGACTGATAGGTCATGGGTGCGTGTTTTCTACTTTGGGTTTATTTCAGGTTCGGTTTCGATTTGTGGGGATCTTTTCCTTTTGGGCCTCCTAAGTCTTTTGGTCTTTTATTCGGGTATTATTTGTGTTATCCTTAGTGTAATTAAAGCCTTGGTCTTTTATTTGAGTTTGGGAAGTTTGAAAAAATTATAACATACTCTTTGGGGATTATTAAGGAGCATAATGGGGTGTCTACAGTGGGAACTCAATATACCCTTATCTTTTGGATTAACATTTTCTTTGGTTGTTTGTCCATCTTTGCTTCTAGTTTCTTGGGATGATTTAAGATATTATCCACCAATAATGTCAAAGACTTCTTTACATAAAATATTTGAATTTCTTAGGTTAAAGTGGTGATGACTAGTGATTCCTTCATCTCTTTCATATGTTCTTCTATGATATTTTATCGTAGTTAGAATTCTGCTAATCGATTCTCAATTCCCTTTTCAAACTGGGTTCATCTGGCTTTTATCTTGTTTGGTTGATTTTTTACACAACTCTCTGCCCAGCCTTCAATCGAGAAGTTGGGTGAGGTATGGATTAAATGTATAAGAACATTTTTCATTGTGTTGGTGGAATTGATTGAAAGATGATGGAGCTTATTAGAGGTCGTAGGAACAATAATTCCGATACCATTTTTCCATGCCATAACTGGATGACTTTTCCTGGGCATTTGATCTAACAAGTTAAGTGAATAATTTAATAAAAGAATGAAGAAAATTAGAGTAGTTGAAATAAGAGTTGGGGTTCGAATAAATATTGCGAGATGAAACTAGAATTTAATTTCAATCTCGAATGTCCTACAATTGAGTTACAAATATGAATTTATACTCCCACCACTCAGTTGTAACAACCAACTAGTTGACTCTGTTGTAACAACTACTGATTAGGTATCAACTACATTTCTACTACTAACTAACCAAGTGATATTCAATTACATGATTTTAGTTAGCCTCACATTTTCCTTCCCCATTTTGAGATTGTGTCTCTCAGTTAAAAATTGGTACGGGGGAGAAAAATTAGGAGTATGAAGTTCCCTAAAGGCAAGCAAAGAAGGATGATGTGAACAACAAAAGTCATTTTTTTTATTTTTCAAATTAAACTTCACCAGATTTAACCCAAGACAAACTTTGCACCAATTTTAATCCAGTTATTGTGATAAAACGATTCACTAAATTTTATCTTAACTTAAAATCTTCATCTAGGTGCTAGGAGATAAAATAAAAATCAATCACACAACACGTGGATGTAAGAAGAAAATCCACAATGGGAAAAACTTCGGACGGCCCAGCCATGCAAATTCACTATGATACAAATTTACATAAGTTGACAAATGACTTACTCAACGACTCGACGCCCACGCGATCCTCCACCCGCCTTCAATCTTCAACCGCTCCCCCACAAAGACAACGCATGAATTAACCTAGGAAAGATGCCATAACATGTGAGTCCACAAATGCCTCAGTATCCACCGATCCAGGCTCAAAATCGTCTACAAATTTGGAATATGGAGTCCACCACTTCTTCACCGCAACACTAGACCACGGAATCCACCGTATGTAAATAGCAAATTGGGTACCGAGTACATCTCATGAAACTTTTCTCTATCAAGATTATGAGAGGAACAAACTTGGTGCCCTCAAAACAAGATCTTAAAGCATATAGAAAGATAAAACTTGGATCTTAAACTCTTTGGGTGAAACAAGGATTTGGGAGGTTTTATATATATATGGGAAAACGTTTTTCACCAAAATTCTCTTTATAAACTGATGTTTGATCCCCTTTGTATAAAAAACATAAATTTTAAGGTGGCACATTTTTTGAGAAAGTTAATTCGAACGAAAATAAGACCTCATTTGAACGAAGCTACAATCTCGTTCGAACCAAATCAAATCTCGTTCAAACGAATAACTAATCTCGTTTGAACTAGCTTCGATCGAGCATCAAACAATTTTGATTATGTGAACAGATAAACCTCATTTGATATTCGTTTGATGTTTCTTTGAATGAACTGCTATTCTCATTTGAATGAAACCCTAATGTGATTCGAATGACTTTAAAACAAAAAAAAATCTTTTAAAATCTTTGAAATCTCTAAACAATTTTGTAAAAATAAACACCCAATAATAATATTTCCAAGGATTAAAATTCATATACATTCATAACTGAGAGATCCTCAAAAACACGAAGACAAAACGCGATACGAAATACAACCCGATAATTTAATCTTTGGAGCTTTGTCTCTATGTCTTCAATCAAACACATCATAGGCTTGAAAGGTCAACAACTCAAAGCCTAACCTCTGACTCAAAATATTTTGTCTAGAATTAAGCCAATACATATAAATTGACTCAAATGAAATTTTCTCCTTACAAATATCCCATTTTGGCTATTCTAGAATAAAATCAAAACAAAACACCTATAGGATGTCAAGCTCTCTAAAAGACTCAATCACCAACCCCAAAAGAAAAAAGTGCAGACGCTTGATAGACACATACTCTTACTAGATTTGATCGCTTGTAAGCTTTGTCGCATGTTGTAAACCTGCACACTTAAACACACATTCAAATGCAAAGAGAACATAACAAGTATAAAATATAAATAAGAATAAAAACTTTATTTATGTCTAACAATCCCAACCTAGGTAAGACGTCTCCCCCTAAGTTAAAGATCTCCTAAAACTAAAGTGAAAGAGACCATTTGTTCCTACTTTTGTTAATGAATAGACAAAGTAAGAATGCATAAAAGTATTTCTCCCCCATAAACCATTTCTCCCCCTAAATGTGAGAACATGTGATACTAAAAGAAGTTACGAAAGAAAGAAAAATATCATGCAACGGTATTAAGTGCAACAAAATACAACATGGCAACCCAAGCACAAATAATCCAAATAATGTTCAATTAATACCAATATGATGAAAATACGAAACCCACTTGAATATACAATGAAGCATGAGATATCAGTGAAAACAAGCCAATATTATCCTATAACACGCCAATATGATCCAAAGACAAAGCATATGGCAAACATGGATTAAAAGCAAATGCAAAAACTCAAAACAAAAAATGATACCGTATATATAAAGATGCAAATCTATCAATGACACACAAGCACATATATATTGGTATAAACAATCATAAAATAGGCACAAAACACATAAGTTTTACATACTATCATAGTATCGATGTGTCTAAACATGTCGGATGGAATGAATGGGAATAAATTAGATACAAATGAATTATGACTCAATCACTCACAAATTTTCAAGGAGTTCTATTTGATCGAAATTTTTTATCAAACTAAGATTTAGCATTAAGTGATAGGTAAAGTGAACTTAATGAACAGACAAGCACACTGGACACATGCCTAGAATATTGATGATTCTACAAATCAATAGCATCATGACATGATAAGCATAACTAGGATTCATTGTGCAAACCCCTTGATCTTCAACTATAACACCCTTAAAAGCTAAACATATATCATATATTTTTTCACTCAATTTTTTTGAAGATACCATTTTTGAAAATCAATCAAACAATTTTGTTGGCCTTTAATCCTTTTTTTTTGCCTCTTATATTTTTAGGATCTTGCCAACAGTGGCTTTCCTGCAAAGGAGATTTTCTACTTTCATAGCCTTTTTCCATGCACCCTTATATATTAAAAAAAATCGAACAAACTTATGGGTAATAATTCTTGCATGCATAAATCCCCATAGGCAACAGATATGTAGATGACAAGGTTGATGGGAGAACATCTCACATAGCTCAAATATAACATGTGAATTAAGGTTCAAAAGAGCTCGTGTATGTGTGTGGAGGCATATAAAAAGTTAATCCATTAAGCAAATCAAAATCGAACAACTCGATGCAAGAATGATTAAAAATAATCTAAGAATTAAAAGTCATAATCAAATGTCCTATACACCCAAAAACATGGAATTAAGTGGATTCAAACTGACCAATATGTCACACAAAGCTTGTAAAACTAAACTACATAAAAAACAAAAATCTTTTGAGTTCTTAAACATTTTTTAAAAAATGAACTAATTTAAAAGAAAATTACTCAAAAGACAAACAAAATATTTTTTATTCTTCCAGTAAGTCCCCAACAAATGAAAAATCAAAAGACAAAAGACTCAAACCACATACAACTAGCAAACATATATATCATATAGTATAAAAAATAGTGTATAAAACATGAAAGCTGTCAGCCCTAAGATATAGCATGTGAAAAGTCATGTGAAAGCATGCAAGAATCAACCGGTCTAACATTTAGCACCTTCAAAATAAATTTCCTAATCCAAATAGATGAATACTTAACTCATCGGGTTTTGGGAACCATGGGGACACTTGACTTTAACTTCCTAGGGTCTTTTCTAAGATTATAGCAAAAACTCCTAAGGTGACCACAGTGTGTACACATGAAGATGCGAAAAGGAATGGAACCTTTGGGTTGACCTTTTATGACACCCTGGGATATGGTTGACCCTCCAAAATAAACAATGGTCTTGACTTTAGTAGCGGACGCATTAGAATTATAGAATCCAATACCATTACTACCAACACTACTTGAGTCTCTTTAATCATCTTTTAACCTCAAAATCCTAGACCCAAATAAAGAATTATACTCTTCAAGTGTTAAGGACTCCCTCATTAAATTTTCCATCATTCCTAGAAGGTAATGTCACTCCCTCTTAATGAAAGTGAACATATCCCTAAGATTCTTCTCACATGCCCTCAAATCATTAATCAATTTAATAATATCCTCGATAGCATGTACTTCAACCCTAAAAATTTTAGAGTCCTCTAATTATTTCTCTAAAATTATACTCTATCCTCACTCTCTTTCTTGGACAATTCTAAAGTTTTAAAATCACGGTTCATGTCCATAAGTGTCTCAATAAGGATGAATATTTTACAAAAAATAAATTTCATCTTCAAAACGAAAATTTTCTTTTTCAAGAATTTAATTCTTTTTACAAACTTTAAATTTCCAAGAGCTAAAGTTTCAGCACCGTTATGAAACTTATTATACTCATATCAAATATCAAAGTCATCGTCATCGCTAAATGCATCGGACAACTTATCACGACTATAACTCATCAAGAGAAAACAAACAAAAATAAACACGAGAGAGGGGGGGATAAATAGACCACCTTAACAGTATAAAATAAAGGATCTATATGATAATTTATTGTACCCGCTCTAATACCAATTTAAGATTAGCGAAAGGCAAGAATGGAAGGATCGTGTGAATAACAAAAGTCAATTTTTTAATTTTTCAAATTAAACAAAACCAGATTTAACCCAAGTCAAACTTTGCACTAATTTTAATCCAGTTGTTGTGATAAAATGATTTACCAAATTTTATCTTAACCTAAAATATGCATCTAGGTGATAGCATATAAAATAAAGATCAATCACACATTATGCCAATGTACGAGGAAAATATATAACGAGAAAAACCTTAGATGACCTAGCCATGCAAATTCACTATGATACGGATTTATATAAATTGATAGATGACTTACTCAAAGACTCAATGCCCTCACAAGCCTTGATGTGTCTCAATATTCAAATGCTCCTCTATAGTGGCAACGTAGGAACCCACCCATGCAATCCGCCATACGTGTGAGTCCACACATTCCTTTTCACCGATCCAGGCTCAACAACCCTTAATGGATATAAAATATAGAGTCCATTGCTTCTTCACTGCAACATCACACCATGAAGTCCACCATGTTTAAACAACAACTATGTACGGAGTCCACTGGGCAAAACTTTTCTCTATCAAGATGATAAGGAAAATAAAATTGGTGCCCTAAAAATAAGATCTCAAAGCATATAGAAAGATGAAACTTGGATCCTAAACTCTGTGGGTGAAACTAGGGTTTGGGAGCTTTTGGATATGTAAGGAAAATATTTTTCATCGAAAATATCTTTAAGAACTAATGCCCGATCCTCTTTATATAAAAAACACAAATTTCGCTGCAGCACAAGTTTTGAGAAAGTTCATTTGAACGAAAACAAGACCTCATTTGAACGAAGTTTTAATCTCGTTTGAACCAAATCAAACCCCATCCAAATGAACAACTAATCTCGTTCGAACCAACTTTAAACGAGGTTAGTTTTATAAACAGATAAACCTCATTTGAAGTTAGTTTGAATGAAATTCCATTCTCATTTAGTGAAACCCTAATATTGTTCGAACGACTTTAAAACAAAAATATTTTTCTTTTAAAAATAGATCCAAACAATTTTATAGAAACAAACACGCATAAATAAAACTTCCAAACATCAAAATTCATGTGCATTCGTACCTGAGATATCCTCAAAAACACGAAGACAAAATATGGCACGATAATATAATCTTTGAGGCTCTGTTGTTACGTCGTCAATCAAACACGTCATAGGCTTAAAAGGTCAACAACTGAAAGCCTAACATGTGTCTAAAAATGTTTTGTCTGGAATTAAGCCAATACATACAAATTGACTCGATTGGAAATATGTCCTTACAGGGTAAAATTTGCAACTGATTTTGATTTCTTAAGAGGAGCAAATGTTATAGTAGTATTGAATTTGTGTTTCCTCATGAGATTTTTTATCCTTTATATCCTTTTCATCACTTTTCATCCTTCGCGCGAAATCCAACTACCTCACGATCATTTTTTCCCTTTTATTTTGCTTATTGCCTTGGAGCAAATCATCTTTTAGAGGAAGAAAAAATGGTTCAATGTCTTGGAGATGGTCTTATGAGTTCAAACAATATATTTCATATATATCAAGGTTGTATTTATGCCAGTATGGTCTAAAGTGACGTCGTTTTGGACCATAATCAACATTTCTCGAAAAAAATTAATTTTTTCAAGTTAAAAATGCAAAATTAACCTTGAAGTTTAGGGTTATTTTTAATTTCAGACCCGGTGTTTCAAAATTTACAATGTTAATTCTGAATTTTTAAAACTGAAACAATTAAACCCATTGTCACATCTACCTTAAAAAACTTAACGAAAATGCTGAGGTGGCATCATATGTAGCATGTTTGTTAAGTTTTCTAGTAAGATGATGCCACGTGGCTCATTAAAAACTTTTTAAACTAAACACACCCTTGTTTATATTAAATGAATAAAGGGAAAAAATTATGGGTTAATCAAACCCCATCTTGTTCGATCCTTACTAAACCCAGTGCTTTCACCATAATCTTCTGCAACTAGAACACCCATTATCTATAATTTGTCACCCTATCTCAGCCATCGCCACTGCCATCATCTCTGACTCTGCTCCACCCCATCGTTCATTTCTCTTCCTCCTTATTTTCTCTTACATTCTCTTCATCTCTAGAATTAGGTTCAAGGGTTTGTATCAGATAATGAGTTTTGAAATCTATTTAATTTGTATTCGAATTATATATATATATATACACACACACACACATATATATATATATATGAGATTTCTTCTTCGAGATTGGGATTTCAAATCCAAATCTTTTTTGCTTTTTTCGTTTAAAGATATGATGAGATTCAAATGCGAATTATATAATCTGTTGATTTTTTGTCATAAATTGATTCATGTTCAATAAAATGGAACTTCAACATAAACATGGATTATAATCTTCATGTAATATCCCATATTTTTAGTTGTATTATTTAACTGAGAAAATTTATGAAAATTAATTATGTGTGCTTGTTGTGATTGGAGATGTCACTATTTACATTCTTATATGTTATTTAATTCAGCTTTGAAATTGGATTTTATATATGCTAATCCATTAATTGATTAATTAATATTTGGGCTCGTACCAGTTGATTATTAAATGGTTGAGTTTTTATTTACTCAATTTGGAACATTTTGTGTTCGACTTTTGGGATGCGTTGGATGTTCGTAATTGGCTTAAAATGATGAGTTTTAGGCCTATTGGGTTGGTATAAGGCTTAGGTAAGGTTTTAAATCATTTAAAAGTAATTTTGGGCTATTTTAAGTGAGTCCCAAATGGGGCCCAAGCCTAATTTTGTGGATCAATAATTTTAGTGAGTCATTAGGGATCTCATAAGTAATATATGAAAATTGGGGAAGCACCATGAGACTAGATAGAAGGAACTTGAAGAGAAGAGGAGGAATTGGGAGGATCCATGATTGGTTTTATCCACAAATTGATTGAGGCAAGTTTATCAAGAATTTTATTATCGTTTCTTTTGTGTTAGATTATATCTATTCATTTAAATCTAAATTTAATCATATTCAAATCTGAGTTTTAAACATTTAAGAGTTAATTTTTCATAATTAATCTAATTGAAATGTTAATTAGGTTAATTTCCCTCTTATATTGATTGATTTCCTCATGAACTTGAATTGAAATTGATAGAGAATTATTAGATCTTATTTTATATTGTAAATCCTTTAAAATTCTTGTGATTAATTGAATCAATTCATCAAAATCCTATGTTATTTGAAGAAGAAGATAAAACTAGGGTTCTTATATTACAATTTGGAATTTCCCTTTAAATCTTGATAGAAACTTAATTAGTTATTGTTAGAATTAGTTTTCAATCAAATATTTGATGTGGATTTGAGGTTTTGATGTTAGTTGAGGCTTAAATAAAGCTTGAAAAGTCTTTAATGATGTTTTAGAGAGAGAAACTGGGTTTAGAAGAAGAGGAATCACTAACTAGGAAATTATCAAATACTAGTAATAGTCGATCGATCTTGTTTGCTTAGATTATTGGGTTTGGGTTTAAGGCTACAATGGATTGGCCTTTAGGTTTGTTATACTTATAAAACATAGTGAGTTTCTAATGTTTTAAGGTTTTAGCAAATTGTGTTTGGGTTAGATGTGTATTTTGACCTCGGTTGGTGTGAAGGGATTAATTTGAGTATAATGCATTGGTTTGCAAATTTGAGAGTTAGATGGGTTGCTAATTTGGATTTTTAGAAGCTTAGAGAATTAGGTTGTTTGGTCGGTATTAGTAGTCCCTTTGTGATAAATTAGTAGGGTGTTTATCCTTTGAGGGAGAATAGGATTTAATTAAAAACCCTAGAGTAGGTGTAATTGTATATTTGATATTCTTTTACAAGTTAGGTGTGGGATGATACCTAGACGCAAAGCCTTTAAAGATGGAGCTAGGTTTATATGAGATCAAATATGGTTAATGTGAATCTTTCTAGTGTACGGTATGGTGAGACTATGCCTAGATTTGGGAACCCTAGGAGTTAGAATAAATACTGTATGTGATCATTAAAAGGTTAAAGTTTGTTTTACCATTTTATTATAGTGAGATGATGTGTGACCCGATAGTTTTAGGTCAGTATGTGTATGATTTTACTTTAACGCATTAATGAGGGTTGTAAATGTGATTTGGCAGCATCAGGTCAGTATGTATGTGTTTATTTTATTCAATCCGTTAGCGAGGGTTATAATTCATTGGATGTTTTATGTGCAATGCATACCATATGTGAAGGCTCATTGGTGATGTACTAAAGGGGATATCCATTAAGGGGAGTGTGAGATGTCGACGTGCTAGTACCCTAGTGATTGAGACGGGCTTTACCTTGGTCATTTTACACCGATCACTATTACCTACGTACTCGTATCTGTCATGGATGGAAAATATCAATTTTTAAATTCAATTGAGATGGTTCACACAATATTACAAATTTTAAAATTTCTATCAAGAGTAAAGTGAGATGAAACAAATATTCAAATTATCTCTTAAACAAAATTAATTCAAGTTCTAAAAGGCTAAACAAACCAATCATGAATTTTGTCAAATTAATTAAGTCGCACCAATTTAAACAAATGTTGTGATTAAATCGATTTTCATCTTGTTATCCCTAAGCATGTATCTATGTGATAATTTGAAAGATAAAAACAAACACAACACAACGCCGCGATGTACGAGGAAAACCCATAACGATAAAAACCTCGGACGGCCCAGCCACAAGTCCATTAGGTATGGCTTTACAAAGGACACGGCAAGAAGACTTACTCAATGACCTGACTCTCTCACAAGCCTCGACGCTCTTCGTTCCTGCACCTTTGCCTAGTTGACAACTCATGAATACACCTTCATCTCGGAGTCCACCAATGGAGCACAGCTACCGCCAAACAACTCCTCCTCCATATGCACACCACGAACAACAAAACTATTGGGTGTAAAACTTGATTTTGTTTGAAAGATTGAACCATTAATGTTTCACCAAGCAAAAGGGACTTTTGGACAAAAGATTTCTCTCTCAAAGTGCGGTAAAATATCGCTAAAAAATCTGTAGAAAAATTTCATACCCACCCTACTTAAAAGGGTGGTTAAAAAAATAATGGGAAGTTTTAAAAACAAAACTGTCGAAAAATTGTTGAAAACTGTCGGTCGTTCGAACGACTCAGTTATCTCGTTCGAACGAGATTGCAGAAAGGTAGTTCGTTTGAACGACAATACGAACGATACTTCTAATGAGATTTCAAAGAAACCAAAAACAACCTCGTTTGTTATCTCGTTCGAACGATCGGGGAATCTCATTAATGTCGTTCGAACGACATATCAGAAAATTTTATTTTTCTTGAAAAAATAAAATAAAAAAATCATTTTAAACTTTGTTTAAAAAAATAACACCCAATAAAACTATATCCAAGGCTCAATATAACATGTGCATTCATACCTTAGAGACCTTGGAAAAATTGAAAGGTTGATGACATTAAACATGGCACGAAAATCGACAATGACGATATCTTCAATTTATGCTTGGCCACTACGTCTTCAACTTAAACGTCATAGGCTTGAAGGCCACAAAGTTCTATCCTATGACTCAAATAGTTTTATCCAAAATTAAGCCAACACTTACAAATTGACTCAATTGGAAATTTGTCCTTACAAATCTCCCCCTTTGGCTATTCCAGGATAAAACTAAAATAAAAATCCTATGGGACGTCAAGCTCATCTAAATGACATATATCCCACCCAAAAATATCAAATACATATGCTTGACTAACACATAAGTTAAGGAGCTTTGCTAACTTTAAAATGTTGCCGCTAAGAATAAAAATTGCACACTTAAGCACACCATCAAATGCACAGGGAAAATGACAACATAAATTGCATTATTAAATCCTACCCCTTTGTCTAACAACATTTACCTAGAAAGGACATCTCTCCCTAAGATAGATATTCCCAAATTAAAAAGTTTAGATACCATTTCTCCCTCATTTTGTTCAGGAATAGACAAAGATTAAAGTGCATTAAATAACCCATTTCTCCCTAATTAATTCAATTCTCCCGCTAAATGTTACAAAGGATAAGCATAATGAAAAAACAAGCATATAATGCATTAATGTATAGAATTACAAGTACAATAAAGTAACATGGTAACAAAAGAGCAACTAATCCGCACAAAGATTAATAGATACTAACTATGATGCGATAGCAAAAAGGTACCACTTAGAATTTACTAATATACGCATGGGATATCAATGAAAAATCACAACAAGATAGATACCTATATAATAAGATAAACACGTGGACTAAATAGCAAGGCAACAACTCAATACCATATATAAATATGCAAAATATATCAATGACACACAAGCACACATATATATATATATATATATATATACCACACAAGACACAAAATACAATAATCTTTCCACACTCATGTGGCATAAATTTGTCTAAATAAACATATGGTAAATGGAGTTAAGGGGTGTGAACTAGAGACAAAAGAATTAGGACCCAATCACTGAAATATGTTCAAGGAGTTTTAGTTTATTGCAAAACTTTATCAAACGTAGTTTTAGCCTCATGTGACAAGATAAAGTGAACTCAAAGAACAAACAAGTACAATGCACACAAGCTTAGAGTTTTGATGATTCTATAAATCAATAGCGTCATGACAAAATAGCGTAACTTGGATTCATTGTCATTATGCAAACCTGTTGATATATCCATCCAAACTCCGTCATAAATAATATTTATTTTCTTTTCTATTAAATGATCATATCAAACTAAACTATGTAGGCCTTGGCTCTTTTTTCAATGCCACACTTTTTAGGCCCTTTTTCAATGGTAGATTTTCACGCGAAATCAACTTGACTTTCGCAGCCTGATTCCATTGCTAAACAAAACTTTACCGTATAAATGATCATCTATTTTTCTCAATCTGAGCGATGGTTCTTACATGCTCAAATCTCCCATACTCACAAAATATGTAGATGACAAAATTGATGGGAGAACATCTCACTTAACTTAAATATACATATGAAGTTACGTTCAAAAAGCTCGCGCATGTGTGTGGGGAGGTATATATAAAGAGAATCCATTAAGAAAATCAAAATCAAACTACTCCATGCAATCATGATAAAGAACAATTTAAGAATTAATATTAATAACCAAAAGTTCTAGCCACATGGAAGTGAAGAGATATAGGATTCAAACACAAGGATATGCCACATAAAATGTGTAAAACTAAAATATACAAAAAAATCGTTTTGAGTTTTCAAATTTTTCAAACAAATTTTAAAACAAAGACAACTCAAATGACAAACAAATTTCTTTGTATTTTTTAATAAGACCCAACAAAAGAAAAATTAAATACAAAAGGTATACATGTCATAATTCTAGCAAAACCAAAATGATGAATCATGGAGTAGAATATGGTAAACAAATATACAATTAGCAAGAATATATCATAAAGCACAAAAGCTAGTGTATGTAAACAAAGCTAACACAATAAACCTTTAGATTTAGCAAGGGAGGAATCATGTGCAAGCAAATGAGAATCATAAACTCTATCAAGTAAAGCCTCCAAATCGGATCTCTTAACCCACATAGATGAAAAAATGATGCTCTTGGGTTTTGATGACCTTGGTGGCTCTACCCTTCGACTTCTTAGGACCATTTCTAAGATCAAAACAAAACCTCCTAAGGTGACCCTTCTTACCACAATATGTGCAAGTATAAACACAGTGGGAAGTGTTACCTAAGGATTGACATTTTCTAGTGTTCCTAGTCAATTCTCTCAAACTTGTGGATTAGACTTTATTAGCGAAAGAAATTTGAGTATCGAAGACAATACCACAATTGTCATCTTTAATTTGGACGGTGCATAAAATTGTATCCAACGTCTCCAACCTACACTCCAAATCAAATTTAATACGACTTTAGTCTCTGAATCTCTCTTCAAGTTCCACTATCTTAGACTCAAGAAAATTTCTAGACTCTTCAAACTCAAGAAGCTGTTTTTTTATAGCCTCCATTAAACCTCTAAGGCTATATCTTTCACCTTAAACATACTCTAGCTTCTTTCAAATAGTTCTCTCACGTGCCCTAATATCGTCAATTAAAACCTTACATCACTACCTATGGCACGTTCTCTCATTCTAGCTTTCAACTTCAAGTTTGCCCTTTTTAATTTCAATGATTCTGCATACAACTCACTAAAGGCAACTGGGAGTTCACTCGCATCCTCCTCTTCTTCATTCTCACTCTCTACTCCATTCTCTTTACCATCAAACTCATGGGATTCACGAATAATGGCCTCAAAATTTTCATGTATTAAGTTATCATTAACGAAAGATTTTTCACTATCGCTCACATGACTAGCCATGAACGCGATAAATTGAGCTCAATTGGGAATCGGTTCCATCTCCCTGTTCACTATCACTAAGGGTGGCATTATATGAAATTGGTTTCTTGTCCTCCTTCCTTAGTTTAGTGGGACACTCGAATGCCCTATGGCCATACCCCTCATAACAAAAACATTTATTCTACTCGTCCCTATTAAGATCATCATTACGATTTTTAGGGAGTTTCTCGGCTTTATTATACTTAGACTTCTCAAACTTCTTGTAATCATTTTTAAGTTTCTTTTGATTAATCTTAAGAAATTTTCTAAACTTCTTAGCAAACAAAGCCATATCATCCGATTCAATCTCAAACTCATCATCTGAAACCGATGTTTCCTCCTTACGGTCTTTCAAGGCTATGCCTTTATCTTTCTTCTTCACAATTTTGGAGGGAAATATGTCAAGTTCCTAGGTTTGTAAGTCACCTACAATATCTTCAAGTTTCAGAGAGTTTAAAGTGTCTAAAGCATTTAAAAAGGTGACTTTTGGAAGAAATTTATTGGGTAATGACCTCAAAATTTTCTTTGTGACATGGTCGTCGGGTATCTTTTCTCTCAAATTAAAATACGAATTCACAATATCGAAAAATCTCACATAAAACTCATAAAAAGTCTCACTTTCTAACATCTTAATGGTTTCAAATTAAGTGGTTAGGTTATGGAGTTTAAAAGCCTTAACGGCACTAGTAGCTTCATGGATGAGTTGGAGTATGTCCCATGCCTCCTTATATGTTTCACACGTCATAATCCGGTGAAACTCCTCCGGTGTGACCGCATTTAAAAGAGCATTTAGACCTCTAGAATAAAAATTTGTTAATTTAATCTCATTATCACTCCATATTTCTACGGGTTTAGGTATGCGAACTTGTCCTTTTAGACATATTGGTGGGGACCACCCTCTAATAACTAATTGCCAAACCCACTCATTTAATGATTTACGTGCCGACCTCATACGCGCTTTCCAATTCGCATAGTTGGAACTATCAAAAATAGAAAATTTTGAAAAGGTATATTTTCTATATTTAAACCCAAAAATGATCTTAACACAATAAATTAGTGTTCTTGCTCTGATACCACTTGTTAGGAACGAAAAATACCAATTTTAAATTCAAATGCGATGGTTCACACAATATTTCAAATTTTAAAATTTCTATCAAGAATAAAATGAGATGAAACAAATATTTAAATTATCTCTTAAACAAAATTAATTCAAGTTCTAAAATATTCCAAACAAACCTAACATGAATTTTATTAATTAACTCAGACTTGAATTGAATTAAACTAGCATTCACCCAATGTTAAATCAGCATAAATTAGCACCAATATAAACATATGTTGTAATCAAACCGATTTTTATCTTGTTACCCCTAAGCATGCATCTATGTGATAATTTTCAAGATAAAAACAAACACATCACAACGTGGCGATGTACGAGTAAAACCCACAATGGGAAAAACCTCGGACGGCCCAGGCACAAGTCCACTAGGTATGGTTTTACACAGGACACGACAAGAAGACTTACTCAACGACCTGACTCCCTTGAAAGCCTTAACGATCTTCGTTCCTCCACCTCCCCCTAGTTAATAACTCGGGAATCCACCTTCGTCTCGGAGTCCACCGATGGGGCACAGCACCGTCAAACACACAAAGTCCTCTTCCGTATGCACATTGCGAACAATAAAACAGAATCCTTCGTAGGAAACTGTCTCTTTTGGGTAGAGAATGATAACTAGTGCCAAACCAATGATCTCAAGGCATAATATATAAAAGAAACTTGGATCAAAACAAACTATTGGGTGTAAAACTTGATTTTTTTGAATGATTAAATCATTAATGTTTCACCAAACAAAAGGGACTTTTGGATAAAATATTTTTCTCTCAAATTGTAGTAAAATGTCTCTCAAAAGTCTGTAGAAAATTCCATTCCTTCACTACTTAAAAGGGTGGTTAAAAATATAGTGGGAAGTTTAAAAAAAAACTGTCGAAAAACTGCTGAAAACAGTCGTTCGTTCGAAGAGATTGCAGAAAGGTAGTTCGTTCGAACGGCAATAGGAATGTCACTTCTAACAAGATTTCAGAGAAACCAAAAACAACCTCATTTGATATCTCATTCGAACGACCTGGGAATCTCGTTCGAATCAGATTGAAATGTCGTTCAAACGACATATGAGAAAATTTTATTTTTCTTGAAAAAACAATAAAATAAAAAAATTTAACTTTGTTTAAAAAAAACACCCAATAAAACTATATCCAAGGCTCGATATAAAATGTGCATTAATACCTTAAAGACCTTGGAAAAATTGAAACTTTGATGACGTTAAACATGGCACGAAAACCGGCAATGATGATATCTTCAAATTATGCTTGGTCGTTACATCTTCAACTTAATCATCATAGGCTTGAAGCTCATAAACTTCTATCCTACAACTCAAATATTTTTATCCAAAATTAAGCCAACACTTACAAATTGACTCAATTGGAAATTTGTCCTTACATCATCCTAAGGGGAATACATAAGAGTTGTCATCGTATCGTCATTGGATATGCGACTAATCGTCATTGTATAATCTTGGATATGGTAGTCGATGTGACTGATGAAAAAGCATAGTAATTATCCCTAATATATGTTTAGAGGTTATAGGGTGGGATTACCGATAACTATGCCTATTATGCACGAGTGATCCCCGAAGGCAATAGTGATAGGCCTTCATTATTTATAGGCGGGCGAGTATCCCATTTACTTGAACATGTTAGGGGTTGTACTTATGTATTAATGTTAGATGCTGATATTGTATTTCTCCTGCCATTTGTGATTTTATGTGGAGGTACTAGAGATGGTTGTACCGGTTTATGTACTATACTGTAGATGAATGTGCTTATTATAGGGATGTATACGTATATACTTATGACTCGGGATTCTTATATTATATATACTAGAGATTATATTATTATTCAGTGTGAGTTAGCCCTAGGCTACATATGGTTCGGGATTAGAACCGCGTGTTATTTTAGGTTGTTGGGTTGGGTAAGTAATAATTTAAAATCCACTAAAAGACGAGAGCGATGTGTAGTTATATTGTAGGCCAAATTCAGATATAATATTATTCTTCATAAACTTGTTGTTTACGTTGTTATTATATTTGTGTTTTCATAAGTCTTAGATCCTTGTTCCTACCATAGACCGAGTTGATCCTTGGAGGAGAAAATCTAGCGGCATAATATCCTTTATTCTTAGGATTTAGTAGTTGAGTAGTGTTGCCCATTCACTTGTTAGATTACTTTATATTTTAGTAGGCTTGTATGGTTCTACAGATTATCCCAAGTTATCATTTATACATGTGGTGTTTTTATTTAAGTCATTATTCCCGATTGAGAGGTTGTATGAGTTGTATTTGTATTCGAGAGTTAGATTATCATATTAGTATGTATTAGAGATGGTTATATTTTGTTCAACTTTTGTTATCTATCTTTATTACGTGTTTATTTTTATGTATTTTATTATACTGAGGATGTTATCAAATGCTTTTTATTCCCGTGAATTTTATATTAGAGCATTCCAGGTTCTAGTGTCCTAGGGTCTTGAGTGCGGTCGTCACTTTTTTGCATTATGTTCTTTGACTACTTTAGTGCCTTACCGTTTAGGGTTTGTATTATATATAATGATGATTGCTTAGGGGGTTTTGTACCATTATTCCAAATGAACGGTTTGGAATGATCAAATGTATTGGTAGGCTTCTTTATTTGGATTTTGCTTGCAAGATGCCCCATGCATGAGATCGACTTCGGTCGTGAGTTAGGAAATTTTGGGCGTGAGCCCTTTAACAAGTGTCTAACGGATGGTTCTAGGGGAGATGCTTTCACTCACCATCTGTAACGGCATTAGAGGTAAGTTTTGGAAGACCTCGTATGTGCGATCACGTGGTAACCAGTATGAGGAGGAGTTCAACTATCTTTCTCTTTCAGCACTGGGAGAGATTGATATGAAAGCGGAGAAGGAGATTGCCATTAATGGATACAATACAAAAAGACTTTTTGGAGTTAGCAAAAACCTTATGTGAAGGGTTTAGTAGGCATTACTGTGTAATTTATTTTTCACCACTTGTTCTCAGGTGGTTGAAGTTACCTTCCTACATCGGCAGGATCTTTATAAAATATTTAAAGGATATAGTTCCTAAGATTGTGAAAAGACGATAGAGTGTTAAACCATATAGGAAGACCTCACTAGTATAAGGAATCGCATAGGGGGAGAAGACCATAAAAGGGTTCCAGGAGTAGACAATATCATATGTTATGGCCAGTAAGGCCTAGGGAATTATGACCAATGGAGTCACGGCCAATGAGAATAGGCCAAACGAGGCAAGTTTTATCAAAAACAACCAAAGAGGTAAGGTCAGGGCCGCCTATGGGGATGCCATTTCGATATTTCCTTTAGAGGAATGTGTTACACTCGTAGTGAGTGAGGCCACCTAATTATTAGATGCCTTAACGGTAACCAATTTTGGTGGTACCTCCTAGGGGTGGTTACAGATACATTTATGTCTCGCGCGTATGAGTCTGTCATAGAAATCGAGGATTTGTCGTTCTTTAGTAGTGTGTGTACTACGATTATGAGGTATATAGTTTTTCTCTTAGCTTTATGTATATGTGGATACCCCAGTAGGTAGGGGCTACTTACATCGTGATTATATAGACGTGGCAGTTTTTTTGGTCGACTTGGTTTTCAGTCGCTATGTTGATTTTTTATATGAGAGATCATCGTATTATTGGTGAGCTTGCATGTATAATTATATTTTATGCATATATCGATTACCAAAGGTGGGCTTTTATGTTACCATTTTTGAGCTGGGATTTATTTGTGTAGTTGTGCTTAGTCTCGAGAGAAGGGCTATCACGCATGTTTATGTATGGATGTGAGTACATTAGAGGGGATTACGATTGTGTTGAGGTGTCACTGATAGTTCGAGGTTCTTTTAGTTTTATTTGGATGGGTGTTGAGTTATCACCTATATAAGAGTTTAGTTTCTGCCTTAGAGTTAGCACTAGCTTTGGACCCGCTGCGAGGGCATTTTATGGAACTGACTTCATCGATGATAGTAGAGGTGTAAGGGGAGAAGACATCATAGTTCATAGACCAATAGAGTATTCAGGGATGGTGATATCGTGGGGAAGCTCCGAAAGAGGGATGGGCAACTAAGAGAATGTGTGGGCCACCAGGAGAAGGATAAGGTCAAGATACAGGACGAGTGTTTGTTATTACATATCAGCGATCGGTTGGACCAGTCGAGGAGAGTGTCCTCTTATGACAATTGGAACCTGATCGAATTATCATTTGTGGTGAAATAGGGAGGAGAATATCGAGAACACAGATTTCTAAAATATGGAGCATGTGCGTCATTAGCGAATATTGACCGCGCAAAAGAGAAGTTTGTTGTGGTCGGCGACATCAACTTGTTGAAGATGGAGTGGCATAGTAATGGTTCCCATTGCGGCCAAATTTTTGTTAGGGGTGGTTCATGACCCAGTGTTGAAGTTTGTCAAGATATGGTATGAAAATAGTAATTGAGAGTAGGCCCTTTTCTCCGTTTTACGATATGAGAGGGTTATACTATTTTAAAAGAACCTTTTACCAGAGGTCCCAAACTACGAGATGTGGTTTTGACCAAGGCACGTGTTTGGAAATTCAAGTTACATATTATGAGAGATTGGAAGTATGTAAGTGGGGTAAAAGACTCTTCAATTTTGTTAAGGTAAAGGGTACCTAATGAGGGAATGGGACCATTTGGGGGGTTATTTGAGTTAGTTTGACCAAAATGATTATGACTATGAATTAGTAAGCTATTCATGATAAGCCGTGTTCATAACACCTTAAAGGATAGGGGTCAAAGTAGAGTGTGTGAAATTTATCGGAGAAGGCTAAAGAATTTGAGAACAAGCGAAGGCTTGGTTTGGAGTTTCAAGAGAGGGAGATAAGTTATTACTAATGATCTCTCCGGTATGGGAAATTTTGGAGTTGGGGTCCCATTAGGGAGTAGGCAACACGATGGAAAGTTACTCTTGGATTTTTGCATTGGTTAGGACGGTGTCGTTTAACTTTAACCTATCACCGTTAACGTATGGGGAAATAAGTTATCGTAAAAATGATTAGAGTAGTGCGATACAAAGTTTCAGTCGAATGAGATTTATGATGAGAGAGACCTTAGTATGTATTAGGTCATTGAGGGGATAGATTTTTTTATAGTAGTTTAAAGACGCTACGGGGGAGATATCTTTAGACTTTCGAGCAGATATATAAAATATTCAAATTTCGAGGATGAAATTCCCTGTTTAAGGGGGAGGAATGTAATACCCTGTATTTTTAGGTGTATTATTTAATTGAGAAAAATTGTGAAATTAATTATATGCTTTTTGTGACTGGAGATGTAACTATTTACATTGTTTATATGTTATTTAATTCGGATTTGAATTCGAATTTTGTATATGTCAATCCATTAATTAATTAATTGATATTTGGGCACGTACCAGTTGATTATTAAATTACTGAGTTGTTATTTACTCGATTTGGTACATTTTATATTTGGATTTTAGGGCACGTAGAATGTCCGTTATTAGCTTAAAATGATGGGTTTTAAGCTAATTAGGGTTGTATTTAAGTCATTGATGGTAATTTTGGGCTCTTTTAAGTGATTCCCATTTGGGTCCCAAGCCTAATTTTGTGGATCAATGGTTTTGTGAGTCATTAGAGATCTCATAAGTCACATATTACAATTAAGGAGGCACCTTGAGAGTAGAGAGAAGGAACTTGAAGAGAAGTGGAGGAACTGGGAGGATCTTGGCATGGTTTTCTCCACGAATTGATTGAGGCAAGTTTATCTAAAATTTGATTATAGTTGCCTCTGTGTTAGATTATATTTGTTCATTAGAATCTAAATTTAATCATATTCAAATCTGAGGTTTGAAGATTAAATAGTCATTTCCATAATTAATCTAATCAAGATGTTAAATAGGTTGATTTTCCTCTTATATTGATTGGCTTCCTCATGAACTTGAATTGAAATTTATAAAGAATGAATAGATCTTGTTTTATATTATAAATCCTTTAAAAGTCCTATGATTACTTGAATCAATTATTGAAATCCTATGTTAATTGAAGAAGTTGATAAAACTAAGGTTCTTGTATTAAAATTTGGAATTTCCCTTTAAATCTTGATAGAAACTTGGTTAATTGTTGTTAAAATTAGGTTTCAATCATATATTTTATGTAGCTTTGATGTTTGGATGTTGGTTGGGGCTTGGGTGAAGCTTGGGAAGTTTTTGATGGTGTTTTAGGGAGATAAATTGGGTTTGGGAGAAGAAGGAATCCCGTCACTAGGAAATTTTCAAATATTTGTAACTGTCGATCGATCGACGGCCTCAGTTTTTGTATCATTTGGGATTTTGCTTGTTTTGTTAGATTATTGGGTTTGGTGATTAAGGCTAAGAATGGTTGTCCTTTAGGTTTATTATACTTGTAGAATAAAGTGATTTCTAATGTCTTAAAGTTTTGGAAAATTGTATTTGGGTTAGATGGGTATATTAACCTCAATTAGTTTGAGGGGTTAATTTGAGTATAATGCGTTGGTTTGTAAATTTGAGAGTCGGATGGGTTGCTAATTGGGATTTTAGAATATTATAGAATTGGGCTTTTGGCCGGGATTATTAAGGCCTTTGCGATACATTAGTAGGGAATTTATCCTTTACTGGAGAATAGGATTTAGTTAAAAACCCTAGAGTATAAGTAATTGTATATTTGATGTTCTTATACAAGTTAGGTGTGGGATGACACCTAGACGCAGAGCCTTGAGAGATATGGCTAGGGTTATATGAGATTTAATATGGTTAATGTGCATCTTCCTAGTGTACGATGGGGTGAGACTATACCTAGATTTGGGAAGCCTGGGAATTATGGTAAATATTATATGGGATTATTATAAGGCTAAAGTGTGATTAATACTTTTATAATAGTGATGTGATGTGTGACCCGATAGTATTGGGTCGGTATGCTATGAGTTTACTTTAACCCGTTAACAAGGGTTGTAAATGTTATCTGGTAGCGTTAGGTAGGCGTGTATATGTGTTTATTTGATTCAACCCATTAGCGAGGGTTATAATTGATTGGATGTTTTATGTGTGCATACCATGTGTGAGTGCTCGCAGGTGACGTACTAAAGGGGATATTCGTTATGGGGAGTGGACGACATCGACCGCCCTGGTACTCTGATGATCGATGAAGGCTTTACCTTGGTCATTTTACACCGAACACTATTGCCTATATACTCGTGTCCCGAGGGGAATACACGGGGTTATCATCATATAGTTATTAGACATATGGTTATTAACCATCAGATAATCTTGGGTATAGTAGCCTATGCAAGTGACGGGAAAGCGTAGAGATTTTCCATTATTGATGTTTTAAGATTATTGGGTTGGATGACCTATAACTACGCGTAGTAGGCACGAGTGATCCCCGAAGGAAATAGGGATAGGCCTCCGTTATTGACAGGTGGGCGAGTCTCCTATTTACTTGTACATGTCGAGGGTTGTACCTATGTGTATGGATATTAGACGTAGGGGTTATCTTTCTCCTACTATTTTTTATTTTATATGGCGGTAATAGAAATGGTTATACCTATATATTAATGACTCGGGATTCTTATATTACATATACTATAGATATATATTATTATGTGACGTGAGTTAGCCCTAAACGAATAGACTTAAGATATTTGATTTAAGCCTATGAGTGGCACCTTGGTTATTTGGCAAAACATATCGTAGGCTTGAAACTACCAGACTACACGTGATTCATAATGAAAGTGATTAACCTAATATTAGGACTATTTATAGGTAGACACAAGGTGGATTGTCAGCATGGTAAGTCAGCAACTAGCTTTGTTTTTTTCATGCTTATAGCTTTTATATATCGTCCTTGTATATTTGCATTGTCGTGCTTTCACTTTGCATGCTCGACACCTTGCGGTTATAGCATAGAATTGTAGTGATCCATATGATTGACACCTCATGCTTCTAGAATGGCATTGTCATGCTTATAGCTTTAGAGTGTATTATGGGTATCCACACATATTTGATATCTCAATATTTATAACACTCCCCCTTGGATACCCATAAATAATGTTCGTGATGCATTATATACTGCCACATTAAAACCTTATTAGGAAAACCCAATGGGACAAGCCTTAGACAAAGGAAAAAGAGTATAGTGTGCATAATGTACAAAATAATGGATACTCCCCTTTGTGAAAATTACCATCAGTTTACCAAGATTGATCAAATATTCATCGCATGTTGATACCATATGCCAACTTCTTGAAGGTTGATATTGGTAATGATTTAGTGAATAAATCAGGAAGGTTGTCTCAGCACAAATTTTTTTAATACTAATTTCATGACTCTTCTCGAGCTCATGTGTGTAAAATAACTTTGGTGAAATGTGTTTCGTTCTGTAACCTTTGATATGTCCTCCTTTAATTTGGGCAATACAAGTAGCATTGTCTTCATGAATTATTATTAGAATATTTGTGACTAGGCCTATAAATGGAACGAATTCGGACCGGATCAAGGGTCATCCAAATCCGAATATGTTTAACAATTTCGAATTTGGATCGAATTTGATAATCCGACGGATCTCTACATGGATTACTGAATCCGAATTTGTTAACAGTTCGATAATTCGATCTATTTTCTTTAATTTGATTTGCTATAAGTAAACATTAATTTATTTTGTAATTAATAATTAAATCTTTTTTGCATTATAATTTTTTTTTAAAATATGCTTTGCATTATTGAGAAAAAAAATTGTAATAAACCAAAATAATCTCTTTTACATTAACTAAGAAAATATATTTTACAATAAAATAAATAAATAAAAAATCCGTTTTGCAATGGCTAAATGAATCACTACAACACAAATCATCGATGGTCACGGTTTTGGCCCGTGCCCATCCCTATGGGTCATGGTCCAAGCCCGTGACAATTTCAAGCGTGACAAATCTGGGGATCACGGCTTATATCCATGACCCATAGGAAAGGAGGTGGGTCACGGTCCATACCCGTGGCCACCTCGCCACATGGTGTCACGGTCAAGGCCATGACCAAGACCGTGACTAATTAAAAATATCAAACTTGGGGTTACGATTTTGGAACGTGACCCCCAGTGTGTGATTTTAATTGGTGACAGTCTTAGTCACTGTCCATAACCATGACCAAATAAATTTTATTTTTACTGGTTACGCTATTAGTCACAGTTTCGGATCGTGACAAAATAATTTATTTTATTTAATAAAAATTATACTTGGTCACGGTTTTGGGTCGTGACCAAATAAAAAATATGAAAAGAAATAAATTTTATTTTTCAGCATCCCCAAAAAAACCTGTACATTTTTCAAAACTGTTTATGTTTACAGAAATAAATATTCAGCCAATATGTAATAAAAGTTAACTAACGCATGCTTGCATGAATATGTAATAATACAACACAAGTGAACTAATGTGTGCTTTCGTAAATATGTAATAAAATACAACGCATGTTTGCATGAATATGTACAAGACAAAAAAATACAATGCATGCTTGTGTGAATATGTTCGAAATGGTTCAAATATTACTTCTCCAATTAGGCCTATTAATAAAAGTTCAAAAGGTTCTAAATGGTAAGTACCAAAGGACTTGAATCCCAAAAATTACTTTGGAATGCCTACGTAGCCAAAAATGGCATCAAAGTCCATGTAGTTCATAAGATGAACAAAGTTGGGGTCTAACTCATAATTCGAATCTAGGGTATCTCTTTTGATTTATGAAAATATATGTCAAACGTATTGAAAGTATAGAAAATTATGAGAACACTCTAAATTAGAAATTATCGTATGGGCCCCCTTTTTTGAGCTTTTATTTATGAAGATATATGTGAATGCGAGTTTTGGTTATATTCTCAAACCAGGAGTCCCGTAACTATATGTGGTCAGTTCTACATGTTATGTTGGTCCCATGTAAGGTGTTCATACCTCTTGCGGGGCCATTTGGGTACTGATTTTCATTTTCTCCCTTTAACGGCATGTTTTCTACCCTATAACTATTTGCAAGTTTTTGTCACATTCTAAAACCGAGAGTCATGTGACTATGTGATTAGTTACTAAGTGTTACGTTGGTCCCGTGCGAGGTGTATGTACCTCTTGCAGGGTCGTTTGGGGACTGTTTTATATTTTTTCCCTTTAACGGCATATTTTCCAACCTAAGTCTAACTATTTGCATCCTTTTAGAAAAAAATCTTCTGAAGGTTCCTCCGATAGGTTTATAAAGCATCAACTACTTTTGAAAGAACCTTTGGTTTCGAACCTATTGGGAATGAAAATGTCTTATTAAGTTGCTCCCAAATGTCATCCTTCAAGGCAGGATCAACCTTATTTCAGTTGTCTGCGCCCCCAACGCACACGGTCATCCTTTCGAGAGACAGATAACAGCTTTAAAAATCTGAACGTTATATTTATCACCGGTTGGATTATCCCCTACAACGGAGTACCTAATACACTTCTTAGGGTTAGCTTGGGATCCATCGACCGCAGTAGCTATGGTAGTAAGATTATTAGGGGTTTTTTTATTTTAATGACTCGGAGATGGAGTTGAATGAATCTCCAGAAGTGTAGATTATTGATATCTAGTAGGAGATGAGAATTGAGCTTGGGGTATAGGAACGCCCCCAGTTGGTGGTGTTTTGCTATTTTGTTAATACTGTTGTTGATACCAAATTTAGTCTGCTGACATGGCTCAATTGGGTGAAGACACATGGCAATCTACGTGGCAACAACAAACACTTACGAACAACACCTTGACTCCGAGGAACCATACTGCAACGAGGAACTCTGCTTCCCCGATCAACTCAGACGCTCCGACCTACAAGAACTCTCCGAGGAACTTTTGAGTACCGAGGAACTTAAGCGGTCCGAGCAGCTTAGGCGGTCCAAGCTGCACCTCGAACAAAGCATCAATAGCAGGATAAACCAACAGTTTGACTACGCATTAAATGCTTATTATCATACAGATGTATACGCTTAAGGGGCATTGAATGTATTACCCTTTCACATTACAGCCTTAGGGCTATAAATACATGTATTATCCTCATTGTTAGGGGACCGAAATTTCTTGAGAAAACTTGTAATCGAGAATTCCCAATCAGTCAGCAATAACAGAAATAGTGGACGTAGGACATTCTTATAAGGCTGAACCACTTTAAAAGTTCTGTCTCATTTTATTTATCTATGATTAAATAATTAGATATAATCTAATTTTTTACATCAACAGATTAGCGTCGTCTGTGGGAAACGACTGGTAATATCATTTTTCATCAAAAACAATTCATCACAAATGGTTGATATTCCAGAACCCAGCAATCGAAACGCTGGAAGCCCTCCAAATCCATCTGCTCCGCCCAATATTCCAGATTTGGCTGGAATAATGATAAATCTGGCCCAGGGCCAGACAGTCATGCAAGAAACTATGCGACAACTCATACGAACCCTCCATGGCGGTGCACCAACCCATTCTTCGTGCACTAGGCGTACCGATTCATATCGTACTGAGGAGTCTGAAGACTTTTCTTATAAACCTGGACGAACTTCGTCGGTACGAGCCACAGATACTGAACAACGTATCACACTCTCTCCAAAAAGGACCAGTGCGCTAGAAAGATTAAGCACAGTATCTCCTTTTGATCGATTAGGTCCTAGAAGGAGCCAAAATCCTCCTAGAGCCGCATCGAGGAGTTTTCGACGACCATCAGACTTAAAGGAAGGATCTGCCCAGTCGTGACCAGCTACTCGTCAAGACAGATCCCAGGAAGCCACATCAACGCGATCAGTTGCTCGAACCAACAGGCCTGAGGAGGGAAACGATGCATGAAAAGGCTATATTCAGAGGCTGGAGTATATATTAGGGGAAATGGCTAAGGCCAAGAACCCTCTACAACGAACTTTTGTTCAAGGAACACCTTTTGTCCAGGCCATTGTAGATTTTCCAACACCATCAAAGTTCAAAGCACCTGTTGTGACCCCCAAATATGATGGAAAGACCGACCATGTCCTTCATATAGAACAATACCAAGCTGCATTCGACATCTATGCTGTTCCAGATGAGATGAGATGCAGAGCATTCTCGAGAACTCTTACCGGATCTGCTCAAATATGGTATAATAATCTTCCTCGGGGTAAGATCTCAACTTTCTTTCAACTGGTCGAGTTATTCATTGGGAATTTCTATTTTGGGGCAAAGTCAGTTAAACGAATAGCGCATTTGTTAAGTGTTAGATAAAAAGTAGGTGAAAGTACCAGAGATTATATAACTCGTTTTAATAACGAGAAACTCGAAGTCATTGATTATGAGGAAAAGACAGCGATTATCGCCTTGATGAGTGGACTACTGCCCAATAAGTTGTACTACACTTTAGCCAAAGATCCACCTAGAACCATGTCAGATCTGATGGGAAAAGCGGCCAAGATTATGAATGCCGAGGAGGCTATGGCTGTGAAGAAGAATATGGATGCCAAAGAAACCAAGGTGAAAGGTGATAAAGCTAAGAAGAAAGAGCATAAGAACAATGGTAGTGACAAACACTCAAGAACAAGGTCGTCATGGGAAGTATTGAAGAAATTTGATAATTATACTCCTTTGAAGAAAGACATCAACCATTTTCTAGAAGAAATCAAGAACAATGAGGAATTAAACTGGCCAGAGAAAATGAAGGCAGACCCAGCTAGGAGAAATAAAGCAAAATATTATGAGTTTCACAAAGATTATGGCCATATGACTAAAAATTGCATAGCTCTTCAGAATGAGATTGAAAGACTCATCAAACGAGGAAAATTGGCAAAGTATGTTGATCGGAATGATAGAAGAAATAACGATCGAACAAGAGAGAGGTCTAGATCTCCTCGTCGAGCAGAGGAGAACAAGAAAAGAGACCATGAAGTTGATCCAGAAGATGACCCCGATCTTCCCAAGAGACCAAGACAGCCAGAACGTGAGGTATTTTCAATACGCTTTGGGTCGTTTGACTGTAATGTTATTACAGGTGGAGATGCAGGAGGAGGAGACATTACTGTCGAGAGAAAAGCTTACCTCTGTGAGGCTCAAGCTTGCTCATACATTTAACGAATAAATCTAGCTGAGGAGGATCGCCCGAGAAAGGTGAACAAAGAGAAATTGGTCATTGGTTTCTCAAAGAACAACCTCGCAGGTGTTCTATATCCTCATGATGACCCTTTGATGATCAAAATGAGGATGAAGGTGGTAATGATTTCAAGAGTACTGGTAGAAAATGGTATCTCGGCAGACATCATGTTCTACTCGTGCTTCGACAGTTTAAATCTAAAGTTATCTCAACTGGAGCCTTATCATAGACCCCTCCTCGATTTTGCTGGCGAGAAAGTATTTCCACTTGGGACGATCAAATTGGATATATTCATTGGTACGTGGCCTGCTTGTCGGACAGAAAGAATACGCTTCTTCGTGATGGATAAGAATATTCAATCATCATACAATATCATCATGGGAAGAGTAGGATTGAAGAAGTTCGAGGTTGTACCATCTACGGTACATCAATGCCTAAAATTTCCAACAAATTTTAGAGTAGGATTTGTGAAAGGCGATCAGAAAGTAGCTCGGGAATGCTATTATTCATCCGCCGAGCAAGAGGAACTGGAGGAATCAAGGAAAAAGACTACTACCTATCAAGTGGATGAAGGTGCAGAGATTGAAACATTGGACCCTAGAGATGAGTCGCAACTCGTAAAGGGTCAAGTGGTGGAAGCTACTGAATACATCATCCTGGACGACGAGCACCCTGAATGAACTACTCAAGTAGGTTCGTCATTGGAAGCCTCACTAAAGTAGAAATTGATAACTTTCCTAAGAAGCAGAAAGCTATGAGGATATGCCTGGGATAGACCCAAATTTCTTATGTCACGAACTCAATGTGAATAAGGAGATCAAGCCTGTGAAGCAGAAAAGAAGAGTATTCAGTCCCGAGAAGAATCAAGCTATACAGGAGGAAGTTGAGAAGCTCCAGAAAGCTTGCTTTATTGAAGATGTTAAATATCTAGACTGGTTAGCAAATGTGGTGATGGTGAAAAAGAAGAACAACAAATGGAGGATGTGTGTAGACTTCATCGACCTCAACAAAGCATGCCCAAAGGATCACTTTTTGCTGCCCCGAATTGATCAACTAGTGGATGCTACCTCGGGACACGAGCTGCTGAGATTCATGGATGCTTATTCTGGTTACAATCAGATCAAAATGAAACCTGAAGACAGGGAGAGTACTTCTTTCATTACCCCTAGGGGAACTTATTGTTATAATGTTATGCCTTTTGGTTTGAAAAATGCAGGTGCAACATATCAGCGGCTGATGAACAAAGTATTTGCAGAACAAATCAGTTGCAATATGGAAGTCTATGTTGACGATATGCTGACAAAGAGCAAGAAAGTTGTTGATCATCTAGTTGACTTAAGCCAGACCTTTGATCAACTAGATAAATATCAAATGAAGTTGAACCCGACGAAGTGCACATTTGGAGTACGAGAAGGCATGTTTCTCGCATACATTGTCAATCAGCGAGGCATTGAAGCTAACCCTGAAAAGATCAAAGCTCTGTTAGGGCTGCGATCCCCAACGACGAAGAAAGAGGTGCAAAGTCTTACAGGACGAGTAGCAGCACTCAACAGATTTGTATCGCGAGCAACTGATCGATGTCTCTCATTTTTCAAGACGCTCTAAAAAAGTTTTGAGTGGAATGATGAATGTGAGAAGGCTTTCCAAGACTTGAAGAAATATTTGGGAGCACCTCCACTGTTATCCAGGCCAGTGATGGGAGAAAAATTATACTTGTATCTGGCAGTGTCCGAGAATGTAGTTAGTTCGGCATTGATAAGAATGGAGAATGGAGTAAAAAAACCAATTTACTACACAAGTAAGGCCTTTCGAGGAGCAGAGATCAGATATCCAAAGCTGGAAAAATTGGCACTAGCATTGATCGAGGCAAGTAGAAGAATGAAGCCATACTTCCGGGCTCATACCATAGTAGTATATACTGATATGCCATTGAGGCAAGCCCTTCATAAACCAGAAAAATCAGGAAGATTGATGTGCTGGGCAATAGAACTCGGTGAATATGATATAGTTTATGAACCCAGATCATCGCTAAAAGGGCAAGCGGTAGCAGATTTTATAGCAGAGTTCACCTATCCTGATACCCCCGAGGAGCAAAAGTTGCTCGCTGGTCAACCTGTGGATGTTACAGGATCATCAAATGCAAGCCCAGACCAACTTAGCTTGGTAAAAGGGCAAGTAGATGTTACAGGATCATCAAATTCAAGCCCTGACCAACTTAGGTTGGTAAAAGGGCAAGAAAAGATGATCGACGAACAACAAGAAATATCAGGAGATGGTGATAGGAAGAAACAAATTTTCCACCGAGGAACTTTGTCAGATCAAAAATTTGAAGACGAGTTGCCTATATGGAGTCTGTATATGGATGGTTCATCCTGCACTACAGGATGTGGCGCAGGGATAGTTTTGAACAGTCCGGATGAGGTCGACATAGAATACGCCCTACGTTTCCAATTCAAAGCTTCGAATAATGAGGCTGAATATGAAGCCATGATTGCAGGTCTTAGTTTGGCAAAAGCCATGGGGGCAGAACAAGTTATTATTTTCAGTGATTCGCAATTGGTCATAAATCAAATTATGGGAGTATATACAGCTAAAAAAGAATTAATGATCAGATATCATGCAAAGGCAAAGGTATTGGTGTTGGAATTTGCCGCTATTCAGCTGTCCAGAATACCAAGAATGGAGAATGCAAGAGCAGACGCCTTAGCTCGATTAGCATCAGCTACTCGTATCAAGCCGCGAAGAACAATCCTAATTGAAGTTCTAGCTGGTCGGAGTATAGATGAAGATCTGATGATAAACTTTAATACCCTCGATTTAGGGTCATCATGGATGGATCCCATCAGGGCATATATTGAGAAAGGGGAATTACCAACTGACAAACTTGCAGCCAAGAAACTGAAGTTTAAGGCTGCTCGTTATGTACTGACTACTGGTATTCTATACAGATGAGGATTATAGCAGGTTTGTAAAGATGTGTGCATCCAACCGAGGTGAAAGATTTGATTTAAGAGGTCCATGAAGGGTCCTGTGGAGCCCATGTAGCAGGTCGGACACTTTTGCAAAGAATGATGACTCAAGGATACTACTGGCCGACGATGAGGGCTGATTGCATAGCCTATGCTAAGAAATGTGACAAGTGTAAGCGTTTCTCCTCCATCCGAAGAACTCCTCAAGCGTTATTGACACCCATTACTTCCCCTTGGACATTTTCCATATGGGGAATAGATTTGGTTGGGCCACTGCCGACGACCAGGGGAAGATTTAAGTATCTCGTAGTCGCTGTGGATTATTTTACTAAATGGGTTGAGGCTGAGCCTCTCATTTATATGATGTACGGCAAGGTGTACCAATTTATTTAAAAGAATATCATTTGTCGATATGGTCTTCCTCATGCCTTCATCACAGACCATGGAACACAATTTGACAACGAGGAGTTGGCTGCCTATTGTCATCAGTCAAATGTCTTGAAAATCCACTCGGCACCAGGCCATCCTCAAAGCAATGGATAAACTGAAGTTACAAGTAGAACGCTGCTGAATGGTTTGAAGAAGAGACTGAATGACGCGAAACCAAACTGGATCAATGAGCTACAATCAGTGCTATGGGCTTATCGAACTACTCCCCGAGCAACAACAGGGGAATCTCCATATATGCTAGCATTTGGAAGTGAGGTTGTTATACCCGCCGAATTGGGTCTCCTAACACACAGAATACTGAATTTCAATTCCCCTATCAGCGATTTAATGAGAAGGTTGGACTTGGACATGCTCGAGGAGATTAGGGAAGAAGCAGCCATTAGAAATGCTGCTTACCAGCAATGAATAGCTTTGTTATACAACAAGAGAGTGAAGAAGTGCGACTTGAAAGAAGGAGATTATGTGCTAAAGAAGGTGATTCAAAAGCACAACAAACTGGAAGCAAACTGGCATGGACCCTACCGAGTTAAGGAAGTTGTTCGACCAAAGACATACAAAATAGAAACTTTAGAGGGGGAGGAGTTTAAGAACGCATGGAATGCAGAACACCTGTGCAAATATTATCAATAATGTAAACTCTCATGTAATGCAGTTTCATCAGTATGAATAAAGTCACAATGTTCTGCCCAGTTCTTTCCTTTTGTTGGAAATTTTTTGCGGAATACTAGTGCTACACACTACTCAGCAAAACTTGGACTACTCAAATCTATTCCTAAAAATGCCAACTTGGTTGGTTAGGAAGTAAATATATTCCTAAAAATGCCAACTTGGTTGGTTAGGAAGTAAATCTATTCCTAAAAATGCCAACTTGGTTGGTTAGGAAGTAAATTTATTCCTAAAAATGCCAACTTGGTTGGTTAGGAAGTAAATCTATTCCCGAAAACGCCAACTAAGTTTGGTCAGGAAGTAAAACTATTCCAAAAAAAAAAATTGCCAAAGATTGGTTGGTAAGAAAAACCCACTAACTGTAGTTGGGCGAGAAGAAAAATTTACCGACCTTGGTTGGTCGGAAACATTTTATGAGTACGAGAAAGTGATCGAGCAAAATTTGATACTCGTGATTTTTTAAATTACTACCAAGTTGGTCGAGAAACAAAATATCATCAATTTTGTTTAGTCATCAAATGATTACCACAAATTCAAGATAGTCGACAATAAGTTTTAACAAACTCCAGTTGATCGACAAATAACACAATGTTGTTATCTTTTTAACAGATATACATGCACAGATGTAACGTGTTTTATAATTACAAGACAATGGCAGTCAATATTTGTAAATAAAATTATTTCATTAAATGTAGAGCAAAATACATCAAGAATGAAATACAAATTTATAACATTAAGATTCCTATTATATTGGTTTCTTCCCCTCTGCTTTTGAAATAGGTTCCTCGCCAGCAGGTGGATCATTTAAAGCATGAGGGGAATTTATGAAGTTAAGATCTTCAAGCATCCTGATATTCATCACAGATGGTCGATCTAGTAGGTGCTCGGGACGAGATATCTCGACATTGGAATAGAGATTGTAATCGCCGAGGTATTTGGAAATCAGACACCGAGGAATGGCCCGAACAGGGATCCAACTCATATCAAGCTTGAATGGTGGCACTGGTAGGTCGAGCAGCCCAGGATTATGGTAATCCCACAGGTAATGACCCTGTTCCAGTTGCAGCACACCTAAGGTATTCAACCATCCCTGTTTGTAACCCTCATTATTTACGTTTTGGATACGATCATCCAAATGGTAGAGAGCCTTGTTGTAGCCAGCCATCCAGAATTCTCTGGGCTGCTCGTGGAATTGATATGTCAATCTTTCTAGTTGCTCGTGGAGATTTTTGATAAAGAGTTCTTTATTCTCCAAGACAGACTTCTGCGCAGAAAACTGCTCTTCCAGATCCCTGATCTTCTTACACATCTCAGCCAATGTCTGGTTCTTTTCCATCAGTTGGAAGGCCTGGTTCTCTAGAGCAGATTGAGTCCTCTGTTCCTCAACAGGAATCCGAGCAGTTCTTGCTCGTCCTTGAGCAGGCGTAGAAGGGCCAGACCTCTTCAAGGTTTCTAATTCATCCCTCAGGTTGGCAATTTGGACCTCCAAGAAATAGAATCCCTCATCAGTCACTGGGATCAAAGCATTTGAGGTGGAAGCTGCAGACTTCAACTGAGACACCTCTCTTTCCAAGTTATTATTTTCTTGCTCTAATAACTCAGCTATCTGTCTGTGCTCTTCGACCTCAGCCTTCAACGTTCTCTCCCGCACGTCGTAAGCAGCAAACCATTTATCATATCCCTTATCGGCACAGATTTGTTGATACTTCTTCTCGTACCCCTCGTGCAAAAGGTCAGTGGATTCCTTATATTGTTGCTGAAGTTCTTCAAGAGTGCCTTGGAGATCCTCAATCATATCATAGTATGCTACATTGTTAGCCACTGCACGGTCGAGTAGGCACTTCAAATACTGATAGGCTTCAATTGCTTGCTTTGAAGCACCTTGACCGAGGATGTCAGTGATTTGAGCTGCACTCGTGTCTGTATGACCGGCTTTAAAATATTCATTGCATTGCTGTAACAGCTTTGTATCATGAGCAGATAATAATTCCATCCTCGCCAGAAACTAGTAGAGGAAGAAAAAGCAATAATCAATAAGAGTATAAATAGAGC
This sequence comes from Sambucus nigra, assembly GCA_949130495.1. Lineage (NCBI taxonomy): Eukaryota > Viridiplantae > Streptophyta > Magnoliopsida > Dipsacales > Adoxaceae > Sambucus > Sambucus nigra. Next base: position 596,424,567 of record OX422208.1, read on the forward strand.
ATGAAGAAGAGAATCACCAGTATGCATAAGCAAAAGTTGAAATTTGTTACATCACAAAGTTCAGAAGTACAAAGTTCAGAGTTACATGTTCAGAAGTTACATTTGACAAAGAAAAACAAAATAGAGAGAAATCCGAACAACTCTACACCTTTTCCTTGTCTCCCAAAACTTTCTCGAGAGGCTGGGACGAGGAGGTAGGTTGCTCGGATGGAGCAGAGGGTTGCTCGGGAAATGCTTGAGGTTGCTCGGAGGAAGTAGCGGGTAGTTGAAGTTCCTCGCCAGTCGCCTGGATAGCTGGGGGATGAGAAATTTGATCTCCCATCACCATGGAAGATTCCTCAGAGGCAGCTTCGTCCTCTTCTTCTTCTTCAGGAGTTGGAGGGGGACCAGGGATGTGTCGCTGAAAGAGTTCAGAATTTTCATCAACCTTCATCTCCTGCAGAGCAGCGACCCACCCATCTCTAAAGTATTTGAGGCTGCCATATTTCACTTGCGACATCATGGCAGCCAAACCTTTGTTCCACCCTTTATCCCAGCCAGCGCTGAAATATTTCTTCACAGCCAATTTCCTCTTTGTCTTCTCCGAGGAAAGCTTCTCGGAAAGAAGATTGTCAGCAGCCTTCAGTTTATTTTTAACTTCCTCCTTCTGACGGCTTACTCCCCTAAGTTGACCCAACTCCTCCTCAGCAGCCTTGAGCTTATTTTCAAGCTCCCCAACATTTTTGAGCTTCCCTTCGAGCTCTTTATTCTTCTTCTCCAAGTCATTCATTTTTTTCTCGAACCCCTTGGAGACCTCAATAACCTGAGCCTTCTCCTGCTCAGTCGAAGTAAGCTTTTTCTCCCATATTGCCTTATCATCATCATATTTCTGACGAGAATCTTTCAGAGACTGCGCCAGGCCTACCAAAGCTTCCTTTACACCAGACGAGGAGCTTGAAGTTTTAATAGCTTCATCTTTCCTCAAAATTGTATTAAAACAGCTCACTAACTGTGAAAAGAAAACGAAAGCAAGTTAGTGCACAGATAAAAAAAGGAAAGAATGAAAATTTAAGACTATAGGACTTACAGAAGCAATGTGATGAGCTGCTAATGTGGTAACCGTGTCCCGAGAAAGGTTTTCTTCAATACCTTGGATCTCGGGAATGATCCAAGTCTTCACCGAGCTCATAGCAGAGCTCGGGGGAACAAAAGTGGGAACACCACTAGTCGGGGGCTGAGAGATGGATTCAGCCAAATTGACAGAGGAGCTTTTCTTCAGCCTCCTCAGAGGAGTATCAACTTTCTCGACTAACATTGTAGTCTTAGTCGGAGAAATGACAATCACCTCGCCTGGAGCAGTAGCCTTGCTCGGGGCCACTGGGGGCTTCTCGACCACCTTCACAGGAGCAGCCGAGGGAGGTGCATCAATTTTCTTTGTCCATTCTCCTGGGACATCAAGCTTACTTCTTTTTGCCTCTCCAGTACCAGAGGCAGGTTTCTCAAAAAGGGTAGGAGGTCTTCTTTTCTTCATCCTTTCACTCAAAGGAATATGTGACTCAGGTGAAGAACTTGTAGAGGTTGGTATTGGTTCTGCGTCGCTTATCACCGGACGAGCAGTAAAAGAGGAGGTGTAACTCTTATACTGAAGAAAATATGAAGCTGACCTAATATGCTCGTCGGCAACAGTCTGATGCAAACTCCAGATAAGTTTTAAATGCCTTATATTAACGTCTGCCTCTTTTGGAGATTTTCTTTTGCTGTCAACTGCAAATAAATCAAAATTAAAATATCAGTGGCACATTTTATTAAACACAAAGGAAGCATAATTTTGAAAATAAAATAAAATAAAAACAATCTATCCCATTGCCATAGGGAGGACATCTGGGACCCTGGTAAACATCATCTCCAGTTAATGGAGGGTGTTGCCAATTTTTTATAACAACCCCATGCTCAAAGTAGTCCCTATTGGCATCTGGGATATTTAATACTAAAGCTCTATTTAAAAACCTAGTTTTTAAATAAAAAGTATTATCACCCACAGCCCATCTATAACAAAACATGATTTCAGGAATTCCTATACGGGTTCCATGAATTTGATTTAATCTATAAACACCGTTAACTATTCTCCATGTATTGGGGACTATTCGTGCAGGAACCACGTCAAAGTATTGACAGAATTCCAGACATAGAGGGTTTGGGGGAAAAGAAAAGCCACACTCAGCAACAAAGAGACTGGGGAACCAATGTCCCTCAGCCAAACGAAAATAGTCTGAAGGCTCAGAAAGCACTTCCAAAATAACCCATGAGGGAATAGAGAAATCAGAGCGAAACTTATCAATCGTTTCTACAGGATAAACCATGATGAAAGAAGGAAATCAAAGAGAAAGAAGAAAATCTTACAGGAAAGGGATGAGTCTGTTGACAACAAACGATGGAAGAGATGAACGCACAGGAGAGAGAGAGAGACGATGGAAAACTCAAAGAGATAAATTTGAAAAAGTAGAAGACGATGGGATTTTCTGCAACGTTTAAATACTTTGCCTTGGGAAAGGGTAAAAGTAATGATTACAAAAAGAACCGGTTACGTTACTGGCGGCTAAAAAGACAAAAGGGGCGCGGGAAACGAAGCGGTTGGAAAAATTCAAAAAAGAGCGATTCTACGAATTTGGAAGAAGAAATAAATACAAAAGAAAATACTCCTAAATTTCAGGATAACCATTTAAAACCGCCATATATCGAGAAAGAATGTTCCACACTCCTCAAATTTCGAACTATGAAACATTGGGGGCTTCTGTTGATACCAAATTTAGTCTGCTGACATGGCTCAATTGGGTGAAGACACATGGCAATCTACGTGGCAACAACAAACACTTACGAACAACACCTTGAATCCAAGGAACCATACTGCAACGAGGAACTCTGCTTCCCCGATCAACTCAGACGCTCTGACCTACAAGAACTCTCCGAGGAACTTTTGAGTACCGAGGAACTTAGGCGGTCCGAGCAGCTTAGGCGGTCCGAGCTGCACCTCGAACAAAGCATTAATAGCAGGATAAACCAACAGTTTGACTGCGCATTAAATGCTTATTATCATACAGATGTATACTCTTAAGGGGTATTGAATGTATTACCCTTTCACATTACAGCCTTAGGGCTATAAATACGTTGTATTATCCTCATTGTTAGGGGACCGGAATTTCTTTGAGAAAACTTGTAATCGAGAATTCCCAATCAGTCAGCAATAATGAAAACAGTGGACGTAGGTCATTCTTATAAGGCTGAACCACTTTAAAAGTTCTTTGTCTCATTTTATTTATCTGTGATTAAATAATTAGATATAATCTAATTTTTTACATCAACAACTGTCATTACTCTTCGACATTTCCTATCATTGAAAAAATTACCGACGTATGTAAGAAAATATTGTTTACGACTATATATATACCTTTTTTACAGATTTTAAAACATTTTCGATGTGTCTGATTTCCATCCAATCAGTATTGATTTTTAAAAATCTATGAAATTTTGCACGTGGCCAACTGGGCGGAAGCGTATCTCATAATTGACATAAAGGTTTGTGACATGAAATCGGAATCCTTTTTTCTTCCACTTATTTGCAATCTCATTTTTAAGATACATGTGTCGTCATACATCGTGACTTGGGTGAATGCTTTCTTTATAGAATTGTATCCACAAAAGATGTATACTTTTTCCAGCCTTTTCTAACAGTGTCACCAATGTCAGTGTCTTGTCAAGATTATGAAGGCGAAATATATTCTCTACTGCCTCATCCTCGCATTCTAAAAAGGAAAACAGAATACGATCGAATAGGTACTCTTGTGAGAGATTAACTCCACGATTTGTAAGGTAATTAAATTGTTTAATTTTTTTATTACCATAATTGTAAATCGGAGTTCCCTCTATATGGCGCTCACTAATGAAAGATGTTTTAGTGCAATCAAATTGCACCCTCCCGTACTCTTGTTTCTAGTAATTACTACTGTGACACATTTTTCCTGAGAAAATATATAGAAGGTGTGAATATGAGTCGTAGAGGTAATGGCTCTAATTAATCTTAAACAAATTATTATTTTCCATCCTATCAATCAAACACAATAAGTCCAATTTAAGTTCATTTTAATTTAATTAAACCTAAAATTACTATATGTCCACCAATTGTGCAATCCCTTCCACCAATTTGTGTTCACCCAAATAGCAACCATTTAAGGAATGGGTGAATACAGCCACAACAAGTTAACCAAATGACTTTATGACAAATAATTAGTTAAAGTTTTATTATAAAGGATTAATAGAGTGGTCGTTTTAAACAGCCATTGTCCATATCAAACCAAAATCATTCAACACAAGCCACAACAACCATCAACCCAATAATTCAAAAAAAAATTATCCTGTACTCCTTCTAAATCATCTACTTGATTGATTTCCAATATAAGTTTATCCATTCAACATTACTAACCTAACCATTTATATATCAATATTACTAACCTAACAAATTATATATCAATATTATTAACCTAACAATTTCCACACACACCCCACTGAATCACACATACACACAGTGAAACTCTCTCACACACACACACTAAACACACATATGATAAACGCACAGATGCAAATGTAGGAGAGAGAGGAAGGGAGATGTACTTTTGTTGAGAGAGAGGACAATCATCGAAAATGGAGAAAAGGTGGCCAAAAATGGGAAAGAGAGAGAGGACTGAATTTGGCGGTTGGAGAGAGAGAGAGAGAGAGAGAGAAGGGTGAAATAAATAGGGGAATTCTGATTTTTTTTTATACCCAAAGTGTGGTCACGGTCCAAAATCGTGAACCATTATGTGACTCATTAAAATGACTTAAACCATGACCCCATATGTGATCAATTGGAAACTCGATAAATGATCACGATCCTGGACCATGACCATGGAATGTGACCATTTTGAAATGGATTTGGTGGTCACGGTTCGAAACCGTGACCAGTGTTCACTAATATTATCACAGGTGGGCCACGGTTCTTAACCGTGACCACCTTTATGACCAAAATAGCAGTAAACTTGGCTCCATAAAGGGTCACGGGTGAGTCATGGTTCTGGACCTTGACCCTCTAGTCACGGATTTTGACCGTGACCCTCTCCTTAATGAGGTCACCCTAAACCCTGGTCATGCATTGGGTTATGATAAATACACATGGGCCACGATTTTGGATCGTGACCCATTTACTGTGGCCATTTTCGATTTTTGGTGTAGTGAATGTTATAAAATAAAATTCTAAATGAACACAAACATATTCTAAAGATTTAAATTTCAACATCCAAATAAACAAAAACATATTACAAACTTAATCCAGCTTTGGTCCAAAAATATACAATAACTTAATCCATTACAAACATAATAGAAACTTCCAAATTCCAAATTCAATACCCAAAAATAAAAATAAAACGCTCCATAAAACTTCTAAGTCGCACTTCACTTCCAAACCGCACTCCATAAACCTTCATTTCTTGAAAAATAAATGAAAATAATTAATAATGATTATTGAAATGAAAATATAAAAACAAAAAACTAACTAATCAAATCATATAGCTACTTACTTACTTTTAGTCTTTTTCTTCTTCTTTGTTACGAGTCCAAAAATCATTATGATTTTTGTAAAACTAAAAAAATAAATTATAAACAATTAGATAATAGGAAAAACAAAACATATAAATAAAGTAATTACTCTAATCAAATAGCTACTTAATTGCCTTTTTTTGCGATTCAACCCAATCGACCGTGGTGACCAAAGGCTCTACAATCTCCAGAAGCAAGGAAACACGCATTGCTGGACCTCCAATACTAAAAGAGGACTCAGAGTCAATGGTAGTGTTAGGAATGGCTAAAACATCCCGAGCAATCTTTGCACGTACCACTACATGTTTCTCACCAAGTCAAAATGTTAAAAAATTTCTTTTCTTTGGTATACGGGTTCTTTCAAGTATTGATCCACCTCAATTTTTTGAAAAGCTTAAATGTTTGAGGATTGACTATACCACTTACCAAAGTCCACATCTTCATCAATTATGGTGGAAGAACTTGTGTGCAAGGTACTACTACCACTCCTATCATTCACATTAAGCCCCATAGAATCCACACTAAAAGAGTTATCACCTCCATATTCACTATACAAATCCATAGAAGCACTATGCACCCTCCAAACAACATTCTTCCCAATAATTTTCACACTTTACTCTCATTGGGGAAGCCATCAAATGAAGACATTTATGTTCACTTTCCTCTAAATCCATCAACATTAATTGAATTTTACAAACAGTGAAGAAAAAAATCACTAAAGTGGCATGTGGCATCATAACTTTTTTTTTAAACAACCATATACTAAATTTTCCACACTCCACTCTTCTTCGAATGGACAATGCTTATAATTTCTATCAATTTGTTCCAAATGACTAAAAATCTTCTTGCAATTCCAAAGTCGCTTCAAGCATTAAATACCTGGAGTTCCATCTATTAGGTACATCCATTGGCCCTTTTTTATTGTTCTTTAACTTAATTTGGTTGTGTGACAACTTAAAATTTTATTTTCCACAAGGTGACTTGTTCAAATATCTAACGGTGTCTCTAATTCTAGTAATAAGCCTCCCAATCACCTTCAATCTATCTTAGATTATCAAGTTAAGGATTTGTGCGCTACAATGAACATGATATAAATCCCCAAACAAACAAATCAAAGACTTATCCTTCAACCAACTTCTTAAGTGTCTAACCATTACATCATTAGCACCGGCATTATCTACCACCATTGAAAATAATTTTTTATCCATGTTCCAATCAAAAACTAAATTTAAAATAAACTTAAATAATGTTTCATCATCATGTGACTGAAGGCAATTTGCATGTACTTCTGATGTGGTGGATTATTGATCTCAACCAGACATATTCACGGCTTGCTTCATGGAGTGCAAGTATTTCTGAGTGGTTAGATGATGTAGCCATTAATGTCTTATTTGTATATCGCCAAGAAATTGAAGCGTTACCACACATAAACATATACCCTATTTGTCAACGAGCTTTGTGAGGATCAAAAAGGTATTCAACATCTGCATATCCTTTCAACTGGGGGTGTTTACATTATTCATTTTAATATAATAAACCCATATTAGTTGTTCCCCAAATGTATCTCATAATGTGATTGATGTCATTCCAATGTCTTCGAGTTGGTTTTGAAATAAACCTGACTAATAAATTAACTAAAAATGCAATATCATATCTAGTATATTGTGCCAAATATAAAAGGGAACCAATAGTATTTATGATGATTTCTTTACGATTCCACAATTTTCTAGTCCATGCATAATTTATAGAAATTTCTTTATTTGGTAACTTTACCTCTTCAGGTGACTTTACCTTTTAAGGGTCAGTGTCTCTTCAAGGATATGTTCTTCTTCTGAATTTATTGTGGAATTTCTTTTTATAATCTCTTCGAGTATTAGTTAGCCTGTTTGCTCGATTCTTACGAGGAACTGAATTTTTTTAATTGATTGGACGCCCACGCTACCAGCTTGTCTTAGTTTATTCATTTGTTTTTATACTCATAGATTTTTTAACTCGAATATCAATTCGAGTATGAGCATTTGCAGCTAGTATACATTATGATCTAGTCACTTTTGTTGTATCCTAAATGCATCAGGCATTTGATTTGCAATCTTCTGGAAATGAGTAATCATATGCACTTCAGTTTCACATTAAGAAGTTCTCGGATCAAGATGTGACAAATATGGAGTATTAGAAGTAAGTTTATGTCGTTTTATTAATTGCTTACTCTCTCCCCCTAATGGAGGGAAAATTTTCTCGTCAAAATGGCAATCCCTAAAATCGTGCGGTAAAAAATCACCGATTAAGGGTTCGAGATATCTAATATAGTGGGTGAATCAAAACCAATATAAATGCCTAATCGATGTTGTGGACCCATTTTAGTGTGTTGAAGGAGTGTAATAGGGACTTAAATAGCACATCCAAAAGTGCATAAATGGGAAACATTTGGTTCATGACCTGATACAAATTGAAAAGGGAATTAATGATGATAAGCAGTTGGTCAGAGATAAACCAATATTGCAATGTGCAATATGGCATGTCCCCAGGCATACATTGGCAATTTGGTTTTCATTAGCATAAGTCGAGCAATTAATTATAAACGCTTACTAAGATATTCTGCCAAACCATTTTGGGTATGGACATGAGTAAGCGGGTGCTCAATGCCAATTCCTATAGACATACAATACTCATTAAAAGTACGAGATGTAAATTTACCTGTGCCATTAAGGCGGTGTAACAACCCGCGTAATTTTTGGGGAATTTTCGAAATAGAGAGGAAAAATAAATTTTGAGATGAAATTATTTGTATTGCTCAAATATGTTGGTTATTATTTTTAAAGGCGAGAGTTTCGAACGATTTCGAAATCGGAATTAAAATGGAGTTTTAATTGAATTTTTATTATTTAGAAGAGTCCTCAAAATATAAAACTCTCTAAGAGTCCTCGGAACATAAAACTCTCTAGTAAAAATAATATTTTTAGAAATCCGACCATCCGATCAAGCTGAATTTTTGTCAGAAGTCCTGTCTCGCCGTTCGCTACAACATACTAAAATTTCAAGCGATTACAACAGTTTAATCGTCCGGAATAAAATTTTTAGTGTTTGTATCTGATTAGAACTCTTTTCTTAATCAAACTCTTAATCCTTTATATATCAACAAATTCGTGGATGGACTTTTCAAATCACTTTTTCTCAAACTTTTCAATCAGAAGACCTCTCCAAAACTACTCCCTTTCATATACAAACCATAGCCCCAAACTTATTCAAGATTTCAACCTTAGATTAGAAGGCTTATTTGGTGTTTTCTCGAGTTTGGGCTAGAACTTGATTGGATTATTTTCGCGAGAGGAACGTGATGGTGTGATTAGATTTTGAGGCTGAATTATGTGATGATTCATGTTGGTTCTTTTTGGTGGTTTAAGGTATGGGGTTTTACACAATATGCTCCTGAAATCTCGCGAGTGTTTATTCCGTTGAATTCTTGTTAATTGAACTCATATTTTGAATTGTTAAATTCTTGGAAATCTGGAAAAATAATTGTTGGAATTATTTTCATTCATGAGGTATTATTCATGTTGTTTTGAGCACGCTGTCAAGAGATTTTAATATGGCACTGATGTTGGGCACCCGCCAAGACTCCTTTTCCGGCTACTTGATAAAGTATGGCGCGGTATGGTGAGGCCTGGTGACTCCGGTTAATGTGTTGTTGAGAAATTTATTGATAAAATGCTATTGAGATTTGCATTATTTGATTTGAGTATTCTTAGTCGTATTGTTGCGCTTTGTTCATCGCTAACATCTTTGTTGAGCATATTCCTGTCGTATTGTGTACTTCCCCATCTTTTTCTTAGTTGGCAGGTGAGCACGGATTTGAGTGCTATGGACCAATTGGGATGATTTTAGTGAGGATTATTTGGGAAGAATTTTTAATACAAGAGATGAGAAGACTTGTATTTATTTTGATGTATAGAGCATTTGGAGATTTATTTTATTTTCGAGATAGTTGGATTGTTGTAATTATTTCGAGAGATTTGTTGTATTAATTTAAAGATGAGAATAGTGGTTTCTTGTTTTATTGTGGGATTTAGATGCTCTATACCTTTTTATTTGTGGATTAGTTTAGTTTTATCGATAGTAGCGCTCCGTTCGCCCTCCCCGGGCGGGCGGGGTGTTACAGGCGGATAGACTTGATACGATTTTCTGGAAAGTGTGATTGTAATTTGATAATTTGAGTCAAGAAGTGTGCAAATGCAACATTATGAGTTGAAAGTAAAGAAACATAATACCATCTCGCGAATGTATCTAGAAAAACCATAAAATATTTTAATAGTCCACACTGAGGGTGAATAGGACCACAAATATCCCCTTGAATTCGTTCTAATTTCGGAGACTCGACATTAATTTTTAATGGGGATGGTCTAAGAATTAATTTTCCTTGAGAACAAGCAGTACATATTGTATCGTTTGATAACATAATCTTTTGGTTCTTTAATTGATGCCCATGCGAGTTCTCAATAATTCTACACATCATAGTGGATCCTGATGACCAAGTCTCTTTTGCCAAAGCATAAACATATTATTATCATTGAACTTCTAGTTCATATAAGATTTTATAACTCTTATATTTGTGTGGTATAATCCAGAAGATAAAACAAGAAGTTTTTCAAGTATTTGTTTATGGCCTGAGATAGTTGCAGTAATGCAAAGATACTCCATATTATGTTCATTTATAGTTTTAATGTTGTACCCATTTCGGTTGATATCTTTAAAACTATGAAGATTCCATATGGATCTAATTGAATATAAAGGATCACTAATATGTACCACATGGTAATAATATGATGACTCTTCTAGAGCTGTCTATTAGATTTCCAAAACCTGGTGTTGTGTTAACATTAGCTTCAAATAATGTTAATTTTGAAAAGTATTTTCAATCTCGAAGGATTGCGCATGGGTTATTGCACTATTTGCCAGACATACATCTTCACCATTCATTCTTAATTAAACAACCCAATTTTGATAAAAACCCTCATATATATATATATATATATGAACATAACTAATATGATAAGAAATTTGTAGTACTACAAGTTATAAGGAAAACTAACTTATACATAATAAAAGGCTTAAAAATAACTCTAATTTATGGAAAAGACCGATCGCCAATTAGATGGGTCAAGGTCCTCAAAGAAATCTGACACTTTAAGGCCAGTAATGTCAATGAGACCACCAGAGTAAAAAAAACATCATTGAAATTTGCTTCAACATCTTTCCCTTTATCTTTCTTTGATACGTGATATGATTCCACCAAATGTTTTGGTATACGATATGTTATTGACCAATGACCTTTTATGCCACATTGATAACAATTATTATCGTAGTGTTTTTTCACACCATCTCCTTTTTCTTGCTTTGACTAAATAGCATTCCACTTCTGGTGGTATGGTGCTTTATAATATTTTTATGACAAAAATTATGTTGCTTAAAACCATCAGGGTTATAATAGCTTTGTCGGCCATGACCACGACCACGACCATAAGCTCGATCGCGACCACTTCTGGGGCCACGTCCTCGTTAATGACCATTATAAAAGTTTGCATGTGCTTCAGGCACTGGTGCAAATCCAGTCGGGAGGGGTTCATGATTTCTCAGTAAAAGTTTATTATGTTGTTCACCAATAAGAACATATATCAATGTCGAGTACTTCTAGTAATGACAATGTCAATATTATTCTTGTAGAATAATATTATCGCTATGAAATGTTGAATATGTCTTCTCGAGCATATCCTCGTCACTTACAGGATGACCACACAATTTCAGTTGTGAGGTGATACTAGATAATGATGCGCTATACTCAGATACAAATTTAAAAACTTAAAACCGTAAGTGTGACCATTCATAGCGAGCTTTGGGGAGGATAATAATGTAGGTGCAGTTATACCACATATAATAATCCTAAACAGTTCATGTCAAACAGAAAGAAAACAATCTCAAAAGACAAGTAATTGCGTGGTTCGACAATAACATACGTCCACGGGGTCTTTCACTATTCTTATTATATTCTTCTCTCTTGATAATAAGAATTATCTACCCTTTTTTCCAGGGGTAAGGGTTACATTTATAAGGAATGGGAAGATGGAGTCGTGCAGGACTTCCCTTGCTTGTTTGTAAACTTGTTGCATGATTGTGCCCATCTCTTCCCGAGATCCACGCAGGTGAAAATCACATTTGTGGTTATCTCTAATTGCGATTCTCACCCAATCATTCTGGGTCGATTTTTATCTGAATCTGAGTTATTCGAACTGTTCGGATTGTTTCCCCCACAAATATTCCTCTGATGGTCGTAGCGCTCTCTCAAACTAGTCCAACGGAGTTGTGGGTCCTTGACCATGAGATATTCACTTTTTAATCCTTCGTGGATATGGTGGCGTAGAAATATCATGGATTTAGCACAATCCTGCAGGGACGCGTTATTTTCTACTTTAACAGTGTCTCCCAAATTCATAGCTTCAAGATGAATTTCAGTATCCATAATCCATGAAAGATAATTGTTTCCTGATATGTCCAACGCAATAAAACCAAACTTTGAAAGATTCAAAACAGCAATAAACTATTTGAGATACAAAACAATGAGTTTTGATTTAGAAATAGCAACCTTTTGTATAATAAAGAAAAATATATAACATGTTCATATATGTTTTTTGCTAAATAATACATGAAGACTAGCATGTAACCCGTGCGATGCGCGGGCGTACATGTGTAGAACGAAATATAATTGTTTTGTCATAGAGAAAGTAGTTAACTATATTGAAATTAGTGATTGAGTAGCATAGTAGACTAGGAAATCTGAAAAGAGAAGATGTTATTGATATATCCAAGGTGTCTCATTATCATCTCCATCATTGTTATCATCATCATCAGATAACCCTATTGATCCTCTTTTGAATCAGATTCATCTTCAGACATAATAATCTTTTATGAAACATTGATACCCACACCATAGCATCTCCTAGTATGCGTACAATTGATGACAATCTGATAAAAACATTAAAAAGAAATCTCTACATGGAGCCTTTTGTTTGCTGCTGCTTTACCCTTTCTGGAATGGACCCTTTTTCTCGATGTGCAGTTTTCTTCCTAGGAGTGTAAAGCCTTAACTGAATTAACATATTGTGATGATGATGATTGGTTGTTTGTGGCTCACTAAACACCTATAAAAAGCAACTGGACCGTAGATGAACCGACAAAAAAACATAAATCTTTCAAAATGAACAACAAAAATTAATTTTGAGTAAAGTAAATAAATGATTACCTTTTTTCTTAGTCGTCACCAAACTTCAAGTATCGAACAACAAATGTATCTATCGTAACCCCGCTACACACAAAACGGAGTAAATAATTTATAAAAAGCAACAAAAAAATATGATACAGTGTTGATTAAATAGATTTGAAACAGAAAGTATAAAATCAAAATTAGGAGAATCGTTACCTTATCTTGATTGCTCAACGAAACATAACATTATGGACCAATTTCCAAATGACTAATGCCTACACATAGGAAATAATTTATGCAAGAATATAAGCACATAAATTTAGAGGTGGTGCGGCTCAAAAAGTACTGAACAACAAAACACATAAAAAAATTAGAGAATTTAAAGGGCAGATCCCCCCCCCCCCCTTCTCTTTAGGCCTAACCTAGGTCTGTCCTCGCACATATATGACACATTGAATTCAAGCAGACATTCCAAACAATTGAAGATACAAACATTTAATTGAAGGAATTTTAACATTTTGATTTCTAAGTACACAACATCGTGACAATTGATTCAAACTCACATATAACACTCGTACACAATTTCATCAATTTTGATGTCCTCCCATTCTACATTCAAAACCTATACATTGTTTTGACTCAACTATTGATTAGCTCAACTATACAGCTACAAGAGTTACAAAGTATACCATATAATTGACCCGATCAGGTGCGGGCCGAGATGACCCTAATGAAATGTTTATATGTGCAGCGCCTCTGTTTTACTCTATGAATTAGAATATACACGCGTATATACAGTTATATGTACACGTGTGTATATACATTTTGGAACAGAGACAGAAGTACAGTATCATCATTTCATCTTCTAATATGTTAATAAAAGCATCCAACTTTAATAAATTTTCTGATACGTTACCCATTGCTGAGAGGTGTTTATTAAATTCAGTGATTCTTTCTAGGAGATAAGAAGTGTGGGTTTACGATTTAAGCTCTGTTCCATTTTGGATCGTTCATTCTCTCTCAATGTCTAACATAGATTGGTCAATGTATGTTATCTTCAGGAGAAACATCACCCCCACCACCATGAATAATGTTGTTACAGACCTACAGCAGATAAACTATATGCCATTGATATATATGAAGCAACAGATGGTCACACTACTCTGATTGAAGAGATCAGCATGTTCTCAATAATCGTTGAAAACAAACTGAAAAATATCAAAAGGAAACATCAGAAGCGTAAAGAATACAGAACAATCGACTAATGAAGGTTTATATATATATATATATATATATATATATATATTATTTTTATAGTAGTTGAACATATACAAACAACACAAATTCTATCAAATCTTTATATAAATATATCAATACATATTTTAGTTGCAAAATTTAAAGTCTACTAATAAACTTAATGTTGTTACAGACCCTGCAGTAGACCAACTATATGCCATTGATATATATAAAGCAACAGATGGTCACACTCCTCGGATTGAAGAGATCGTCATGTTTTCAATAATCGTTGAAAACAAACTGAAAAAATATCAAAAGGAAATAGCAGAAGCGTAAAGAATACAAAACAATCGACTAATGAAGGTTTATATATATATATATATATTATTTTTATAGTAGTTGAACATATACAAACAACACAAATTCTATCAATCTTTACACACATATGTCAATACATATTTTAGTTGCAAAATTTAAAGTCTACTAACAAACTTTGGATTCCCATTTATTCACTTTGCAAATATGATGGCTCTGTTCACAAAGGCCTATTACATTGAGTTACACATTGGGATGTCCTCAGAATTGAAAAATTGAGAGATCCTGAAGGAATTATTCAACCACTAACCCACATGCAAGCAGCCCTATGCCAAGAAGGGTAGGTTTTGCTCCTAATATTTCCTTCTGATCACTACCATCATCACTTTCTTCATTGTGCACAGCCCATGCCATTATCGGTGGAAGAACCCCGTACAACACGGTCATGCAGTAGCCTCCTAATCCCGTCATCAAAGTCATTATTTTTGTCAGAAACTCTTCCTTCGATTCCTTTTGAATTGTTTTGCAGAGAACTAAAAACACGTTGTTACTGTAACAGTAGTTTTCTTGCTTTCGGAGACAACTTACAGCAAAGTCTGTGGCAGTAGAGAATGCATCTGGAAGTGTTGTTGACACTAAAGAGATGGAGCAATGGTCATTGTTGTCACTGTGAAGTTCACTTTAATCCCCCACCACCATGTTCTCAGCCCCAAAAGTTTTCCGCCAACACTCTTACAGATTGCACTAATTTCTCCACACCTATCACAACCCATCAGACGTCGAAAAGGAGAAAGGGTTCAAGGGATGCTTCAGATGCCCCTGTAACTTCGAAGAGATCTCACAGTCCCTTATCCACCAACCAGTTGTAAGAAACAGATACTGAAACAGTTACACAACCAAACAACATCAAATAATCAAGAAGACCCTTATAGTGTTTATTCATATGATAAAATTTGGGACTTTTCATTGTACCTTTAAAGACCCTTTTGATTCCTTGTGTGGATCTTCCTCTAAATTTTGTTGGACTTCAGTTGTGGGTGGATATGTCATATTCTCCTCATTTGCATCTTCAACATTATGTCCCTCCTCTAAATCTTCATATGAGTGACCTCTTTATGGCAATAAGCATGGAACAACAAATAGCTGCAGCAAATTCAAAAATGTAACAAATGACTGTTGCAAATTCAGGCAGAGCACCTGATTTTAATTTACTCATGTTTCTACTAAATGACTTTTTCTCACTCCAATTAATCTAAAAAAAAATACTTTCGACTTTGCAACACGATTAATATAGATGTTATCATCTTTATTGAACCTTGCAACACAATTCCTTCAATGACAACATAATAAACAGGGAAGAAAAATAATAATAATAAATATCAACAAAATAAACCATAATTTTAAGCATATGATCATCCAAATTGTTTGTTCCAACAAAAAAGAGAAGCTCAATAGCACCGCATAAAGAATACATCAATATAAGAGTTCAAATGTATAAGTTATTTGGGGTTGGTGCTATAAATCAAACCAATAGAATAAGGTGGAAGAGTTAGCAATTTTCATACCTATTTTTCGATAAGAGGTTTTATTTTCCACTCATACATATCATCAAACACATGCTAGGATCTAATATTAAAGAGAAATCTGAGTACACACATCAAACATATAGCATGCAATTACAAAGATGTAAAAAAACTCAAAATATATCAACTTTCCCAAACAACCCAAATAAACAATCCCTAATTGACACAACCTCAACATACATTTACAGAAACACAAAAAACAAATGATAAGAAATAAGAAATAAAAAATAGAGAGTGAAAGAGCAATAAAACGAAAAGAGGGTACACCTGAGAATGTTTTAGAGTGAGAAAATGTGTGTATACATGTAAAATCAAAATAAACACCAAATTAATACATGCAAAAACAAAATAAACACAATATAAACACCAAATTAGAGATCTTCCACATTACAAATCAAAACCAAAAACAAATGTAAGAAAACAACTCAATTTTCAAATCAAAAAGAGAAATATGAGAGAGATAGAGATGATACCATTATAGGTGAGAGACCAAATATGAGAGAGCGCCGATAGGAAGGAGATTGTGAGAATGGCATATGTGTGTTGGGTGTATGTGGATTGATGACAGATTAAGAGTTGTATGTAATACAAAGAGTTGTCTTGGTAAGAGAAAAATATGAAAGGTTTAATGTGATGAAAAGGGTGAGAGTCGAAATAATGGGTAATAAAGGGAAGGGTTGACACGTGAACATCTTATACAAAGAGAATCTTAACTCTCATAAATGTCTTGTTTTGCATTTTATAGTATATAGAAATGTGGTAGAACTAAAAAAATCGTGTCTACTAAATTTATCGTATAAAATAAAGGTTACCAACTATAGTTGAAATGAAGAACGGATATGATTTTAACAGCAGTGTAGAATATCAACTGACTAGCAAAATCATGCTAATAACGTGTTGAATAAAATAGAACTTGAACACAAATATGTATTAGAATAATCTTCAAGATTGTATTGTTTCAATTTCAGAAGTATTACGTCTAACGTGGCATTGTCGTGCTTCTGACTCAAATGTTTCACACCTTATGTTTTTGTCATAATATTGTCATGTTTCCGGCTTTAAAGTGTATTATTTGTATTTATATATTTGATACCTCAATATTTATAACAATTTGATGTTAAATCATTTTGATAATGTTGCTATGCTGGAATTTTTTTTTAGAATATGGTGCGGGAGTTTAAATCAAACCCAAACTATTAGTTAGTTTTGATTTGACTGTGGATGGTGCTGGTGTGTGACTTTGGGTGGAAGTGGTGGAGGAGGTGGTGGGTGACATTTGGTTGGAGATTTTTTTTCACTTGCTTGAAAGCAGGAGGCGACTGCAGTGTTTAGAGGTGGTAATTGCAGCAATGGGGTATGAAAGTAATGATGACAACGACGGGTTTGGGGGTTGGATGCCACGACTGTGTTGAATCTATTGGGTGAGCAATTGGACTAAATGAATTAACCGGTTAATTATTATTTTTGTTCCTTTTTTGCATTTTTTAATTTGGTCCTTTTTGCATATTTTTTTATTGAACCTTTTTGCATATTTTTAATTTAATAATTATAAAATGTGAAATTTCGTATAATACACATTATGTGAGCCATGTGTCAATACATTAATGGACAATGTTTAAAAACATGCCACATATGATGCTACCTCAGCATTTTTGTTAAAAGCTTTTTGACAAGGATTTAACGCTGGGTTAATTGCTTTGATTTTTAAAATCCAAGAACAATATTACAACTTTTTAAGCATCTCGACTAAAATTGAAAATGATCCTAAACTTCAGAATTAATTTTGTATTTTCCCTTTATTAAAAATAAAAAATGAAGTCAACTAATTTAATTAAGACAAAAAATAAGACCACAACAAACTAAGTCCACTGATTTGTCATTGGACCTTCCGAGACGAAAAATCTATGCTTTCATGAAGTTCAAACACTGCAGTTCCTCGAGAAAAGTATTTACTTCATGGTATGTGGAGAAATGAATCCACTGTTCTATCCACCTCCTCAAAAATGCTGGCCCATTCCAACATTGGCATTTCTCAGCGGAAAAAAAAAAAAAAAATTTCGCTCAAACCTCCATAAAATTAGTAATTGGAAAATCACTCTCCTTTCTGAGATTTAGAGAATTGAAATCGACTGTTCTATCCGCCTTCTCAAAAATGCTGAAAACCTTCCTATGAGTAGTTCATTTTTTATCAGAAACAAATAGACAGATGATTATTTCATGTAAACCCATTCCTTGTAGAGTCCTTCCAGCAATATAAATCGATCAAGAAAGATGTTTGCTTGACTGGGGAATATTGTTCTTGACCCACAACTTTTCAAACCATTAGCTTAAACTTCTAACAATGAGCGGAACACCAAAACAGTTGCACAATCTGATATTATCAGAAAATGGAAAACTGGATAATTTGTCATGTTGTGTACTCTGCATTTATTTTTACATAATCGTAACTTAGATCACAACCCCAAGCCAAACCTCTTCCTGGCCCATTACCTGTTTTGGACATATATGTGAGATCAAATATCAATAAAACTTCGAAAATTTGCAAAAATAAGATAGCTATAGGCATTTCAAACTGTCACAGGTTGACTGAAACGTATGAGAAGTACAAGCAGCAGAGAGCTAACATGGGGCCCAAGTTGTTTCCATGAACGAGATATGTATATATATATATTTGTTTTGTTCTATCTTAACATTCAAGGGGGCACAAGTTTATTGATGCTTGTCAAAACAAGTAGATTTATACTTTCATAGACATCCTCCTCTTAAAGAAAAAACAGATGTTCATGGATAATCTAATAATGATATACCTTAAAGTTATTACTCCTGCAATTTATTCACACTTTCGATATCATGCTAAGCATTCTGTAAATAAAATATTTAAATTGAGTAATCACTATTTAGATGTTTTCCAAAGCTTACCTGTGGAAATTTTAATCTCAACTGTACCATGGGTCTCACCAGCTTTTCTGAGATAATTACTAGCTGCAGCTCTGCAGTGTGTCAAGTTTTTAGTTTATAGAAATAAAAAAGGGAAAAAAATAAAGTGATGATATGCTCAAAAAGGGAGTGACAAACTAAAAATGGAACAGGCACACAAAAAATAAATAAATAAAATGAAAACATCACCAAGGCTATAATGAAAGAGCCGGATACGAATCTCTCTCACACACACATATACACAGGTGCACAATTTTTCTCACCTATCAAATGGAAGTGGTTGCCCACCATCCATGAGCAGAATATCTCCAAGTGATATCTGGAGTGCGTTTTGGTCAAAAAGAATTCCTGCATAGCCAGCAGCACATGCGATTCGACCCCAGTTTGGATCCCTGCCATATATAGCAGCCTAATAACATATGCAAAGGAAAACGGGATTAGCCTCAGTCAGATACAACAATTACAGGAAGTTGGTTGGGCATAAATATCATACCTTGGCAAGGGAAGACGATGCCACAGTGCGTGCAATTTTTGCCGCTTCAGCCTCACTGCCCGCACCAATTACCGTGACCTGCATATCTGATTTATAATTAGATACTAGATACCGTGACCTGCATATCTGATTTATAATTAGATACTAGATACCCTCTAGACTTTATGCCCATCAGCATCAGTAAACCAAAAAACCCATTGTTCTATTGACAAATAAACTTCGATTTGAACAAAAGAATAAAGATGTTATATTTGGGCCTGACTATAAAAAAATAAGGGTTTGGTATTTCGTCCTCCTTTTTCAAATAAATAAGCAAGTGATCCCATGAATTTTTCATTTTGTTATTAATCCTCTTGAAAATAGGTTTCCTCGTCTCCATTAAAGTAGGGGGAAAAATCAATCAAACAGCCCACGAAGTGAAGGAGTTGTGGGATGAAAGTGAACAGTTATGGGATAACTAAGGAAAAGAAACAGAGGATCGGCTCCGAAAAGAAATTGTTGCAACAGGACTAGATACAAAATACCAATAAAAATAATCTTTAAAGACAGATGTGGACCTCAATAAGGCACGTCGCTCCTTCCCCATCCCACGCTATTGATTTTGCAAGACCCTGCATTACCTGAAAACAAAGTACATTTAAATCTCTTAAAATTGGCTCACGACTTTAAGCAGTCATGGTTTAATTCATTCACAATCTTCCAACAAGGAAACCTACTAACGGTCAGGAGTTCAAACGATCATTAATACACCACAACCTGCTCAGATATATGTCAACAGAGTCAATTGCCTGAAATTGTACTAAACAAGGCCTCATAGAGCTGGGATTAACAAATGTCATCAATACACCCCTTTTCCAAAATTTAGAGGATGTTTCCGGATGATACGTTATGAAGGTGGAAAGAAAAAAGACCGCAATAACTAATCTATCATTAAAGAAGAAAAATAATATATAACTCGTGTTATAGACGAAGGTTGCTCAGATATATGTTCAAAGAGTCAATTCTCTGACCTTGTACTAAACTAGGTCTCAGAGAGCTGGGATTAACAAATGTCATCACTACACCCCTCTATTCCAAAAGTTAGGGGATATTTCCCGATGATACGTCGTCACCAAGGGGGAAAGAAAAAGGACTGGACAAACCAATTAGTCAAAAAAGAAGGAAAAAAAAATATATAACTTGTGTTATAGATGAATGGTGCTCAGATATATGTTCAACGGAGTCAATTCCCTGACCTTGTACTAAACAAGGTCTCATAGAGCTGGGATTAACAAATGTCATCATTACACCACTCTTTTCCATAATTTGTGGGATATAACTACACGATACTATAAGAAAGTTGCTCAGATATATGTTCAACGGAGTCAATTCCCTCACATTGTACTAAACAAGGCCTCATAGAGCTGGGATTAACACGTCATCAATACACCCCTTTTCCAAAATTTAGGGGGGGGGGGGGGGGGGGGGGGGTCCAGATGATGCGTTATTAAGGGGGAAAGAAAAAAGACAGCGATTACTAATTTATCATAAAAGAAGAAGAATATATAACTTGTGTTATAGACGAATGGTGCTCAGATATATGTTCAATGAGCCAATTCTCTGACCTTGTACTAAACTAGGTCTCATAGAGCTGGGATTAACAAATGTCATCATTACACCCCTCTATTCCATAATTTAGGGGATATTTCCTGATGATACGTCACCAAGGGGGAAAGAAAAAGGACAGGACAAACCAATTAGTCAAAAAAGAAGGAAAAAAATATACATATAACTTGTGTTATAGATGAATGGTGCTCAGATATATGTTCAACTGAGTCAATTCCCTGACCTTGTACTAAACAAGGTCTCATAGAGCTGGGATTAACAAATGTCATCATTACACCACTCTTTTCTATAATTTGTGGGATATTTCTGCATGACACCCGGAGACTGGGGGGTGTACAGCGGAACCTAATTTATCAAAAAAGATTAATATTAAACTTGTCTATAAGAAACGTGCTCAGATATATGTTCAATGGAGTCAATTCCCTGACATCGTACTAAACAAGGTCTCGTGGAGCTGGGATTAACAAATGACTTCATTACACCCCTTTTCCATAATTTAGGGGATGTTTCCCGATAATACATAATTAAGGGGGAAAGAAAAAATACAGTGAAACTATTTTATCATAAAAGAAGAAAAACAATATATAACTTGGTTATAGACGAATGGGACTCGGATATATGTTCAATGGAGTCAATTCCCTGACTTTGTGCCAAAAAGGTCTCATAGAGCTGGGATTAACAAATGCCATCATTACACCACTCTTCTCTATATGTTAGGAGAGATTTCCACGTCATATGCTGCGGAGGGGTGGGGTGTTGGACATCGAAACCTAATTTATCAAAAAAAGAAGAAACCAGATATATAATTCCTTTTTAGATG
Source organism: Sambucus nigra (assembly GCA_949130495.1). Taxonomy (NCBI): domain Eukaryota; kingdom Viridiplantae; phylum Streptophyta; class Magnoliopsida; order Dipsacales; family Adoxaceae; genus Sambucus; species Sambucus nigra. Next base: position 596,446,412 of record OX422208.1, read on the forward strand.
AGTGGCGCTCAGATATATGTTCAATGCAATTCCCTGACCTAGAACTAAACAAGGTCTCATAGAGCTGGGATTAACAAATGTCATCATTACACCCGTTTACCATAATTTAGGGGATGTTTCCCGATATGTTATTAAGGGGGAAAGAAAAGGACAGCGATAACTAATTTATCATAAAATAGAAAAATAGAATATAACTTGTGTTATAGATGAATGGTGCTCAGATATATGTTCAACGAGTCAATTCCCTGACCTTGTACTAAACAAGGTCTCATAGAGCTGGGATTAACAAATGTCATCATTACACCCCTCTATAACATAATTTAGGGGATATTTCCCGATGATACGTCATTAATGGGGAAAGAAAAAGGACAGGGAAAACCAATTAATCAAAAAGAAAGAAAATATATATAACCTGTGTTATAGATGAATGGTGCTCAGATATATGTTCAACGGAGTCAATTCCCTGACCTTGTACTAAACAAGGTCTCATAGAGCTGGGATTAACAAATGTCATCATTACACCACTCTTTTCCATAATTTGTGAGGTATTTCTACATGATACTCTGAGACGGGGGGGTGTACAGTGGAACCTAATTTATCAAAAAAGAAAAAAAGAAAATAATATACAACTTGTCTATAGACGAAACATTCTCAGATATATGTTCAATGGAGTCAATTCCCTGACATTGTACTAAACAAGGTCTCACATAGCAGAGATTAACAAATGTCATCATTACACCCCTTTTTCCATAATTTAGGGGATGTTTCCCGATGATACGTCATTAAGGGGGAAAGAAAAAATACAGCGAAACAAATTTATCATAAATGAAGAAAAATAATATAACATGTGTTGTAGATGAATGGTGCTCATATATACGTTCAATGGAGTCAATTCCCTGACTTTTTACTAAACAAGGTCTCATAGAGCTGGGATTAACAAATGTCATCATCACACCACTGTTCTCCATATGTTAGGAGAGATTTCCGCATCATACCCTGAGAGGGGGAGTGGGGATAACACCGAAACTTAATTTATCAAAATAAGAAGAAACCCGATATATAATTCTTTTGTAGATGAGTGGCACTCAGATACATGCTCAATGCAATTCCCTGACCTTGTACTAAACAAGGTCTTGTAGAGCCGGGATTAACAAATGCCATCATCACACCGCTCTTACCACAAGTTGGGGGATATTTCCGCATGATATAGATCCGTATTCATCATAGACAATTGCATGGAGATAGCTTTAGACTTGTAGTCGTCACAAGACCTCATAGAGCTGGGATTAACAATAATCATCATTACACCACACCCTTTTGCATATTTCAAAATTAGGAACATTTCCATACTAATGTAGTCAGCTAAGAGTCACCCCTGACAACATTTTTAGACAAAAATAACCGTAATCAAATCTCAAACCATATAACCAAACACCCCTCTTCTTCCTCTCTCAACAAACCCTAAAATTAACACTATACCCAAACACACCTCTCTCTCTAATTCCTACCCATAGCTGTCACCCGCACCCACCGACAACTCCATAGCTGACACCCACACTCGCTCCAACCTCACCGGTAAAAACTCCAACTGTAAACCAGCAACAGATATATAATTATTTGTTTCATACATTCGATTAGAAACCGTGAATGACTTCTTTGCCCACGATTTGAATATTTGAACGATTTCAGGTTTCAAACCCATCTTCAGGTTTCACAACTACCATTTGTCGCCACTGATTTTCAAGAATTGAATGTTTTGCATGTGCTTGTGTATGTGAAGAGAGAGTTGGTTAGAGAGAGAATTATTGCACAGTGAGGAAGAAGGTTAAACAATTGTTGCACAGCTCACAGTGACGAGTTGGGGTAAATTGGGTTTGAAAGAATGGGAGCTCCAAATGTGATATGGGGTTGTGTTTGGCAACAAGGTTATGTTTAGGTTGGTGTAAGTGAAGGAGCAAGTGTTTGGTAATAGTTGTTGAATAGTTTCAACTAGAATTGGAGTGTTTAGTAGAATCATTTGAAGGCTATTTTGGTCAAAAAAATATTCAGGGGTTCAAGTCTAACAATGGTTCTCTAACTGAATTCTGACGGTGTTACAAAACTAGGTTTATGTCAAAGAGATTAGGGAAGGCAAGTCATATAATGCATTAGAAAGAGGGGGTTGAGTCAAAAAAATCTGTCAAATATTTTATCATATAGCATTAGTTAAGATGGACAGGTTCTTATTCACCTTTCAGATAGTATTCGTGTAAGCCTCTGAAATTAGTATTCTTCTAGATCTTGTGTAATGCAAATTGTTTTTAGGTGGTACTGTTCATTTTGACATCTTCGAGCATATGTTGGATCACAGCAGATGGCAATAAAGTTAAAAATAAAAAAGGGCAATCGAACATACTGCATCAAGGCACGCTTGTAGTTGCTTTGCATCGGGGGTGTTCGAAGAAGAAATCGTGGTTGATCCAGATAGGCCGCTAGCCAAAGCGATGACAGTATCATTCGTACTGGTGTCTCCATCTACCTGCAGCATTCATGCGTGGATCAGATTATGACCTACATGGATCAGATTTAGACCCCGTGTCTGACTAATTTTAACAGTTTAGTATGGAACAAAGGAACTTCTATGAGCTTTCACAGAAAGAAAAAGGAGTAAGTTACATTAATTTGGTAAAATTCATGGTTATTCCATACTTATTCTTTTAGCAAAATAATTAAATCTACAGCCAGTTAACTCTCATCGCTATAAGTAGGACCTTTAGAAACAGATAAAGATAATAGCAAAGCAAATGAAAGTAAAAAACATAAAAAAAAAAAAAAAGAAATTTACAGTAATTTGGTTAAAACTTCGATTTACAGCAACTTGCACCATCTTCCTCCAGACATCACTAGTGATTAGGGCATCAGTTGTTATAACCTTGAAAATTAGAAATTGGAAAAGTGGAGTAAGAACATGAATCTTTCTATGGAAGCAATAGCAAGTCATCAACATCAAGGCACATACACCAAGCATTGTAGCCATATTAGGGTGGATCATCCCAGAACCTTTTGCCATTCCCCCAACTCTTATACGAGTCCCTCCAACCTGAACAAAGCATCAACTCTAGAGAGTAAGACAAAAAGATTTATAAAATTTGAGAAACAACTTCATTGTACACTGTTAGGGTTAAAATTCAATAAATAATGCCAAATTGACAAATTGACAGGCTACATTAAAATGTCTATGTTCCCTCTATTAGAGTTGATTTGAAGTGACCAAGTCCATTTTATATAGAAAATTAGAAACATCATCTTACATAGTAGTAAATAAAAGTAACTTCAGGGTCTGTTTGATTGACATGGAATTGTTTTCCATGAAAAATAGTTGTTTTTAGTCATGTTTTGCCTTTGTAGTACCTTTACTGCAAATAGTATATATAAGCACAACACTCATTTACTTAACAAGTGCTATCTTAAATTTCTTTTTTAGTGGAAAATATTTCTTATCCATCCACCAAAGAATTGATTTCCATGAAAAATAGAAAAAGTAAGTTCAAAAACTCATATATTTTTCCACTCATTTTTCAACTTCTCATCGAAATGAACTATTTTTCACGCATTTTCCATGTTTATAATCAAACGCGCCCTTAGAAAATTATAATATCGTGATGGATAAGTCCTTACATACCTCAGACTCAACTGCTACACTCTTGCTCACAAGGTCGGTGGTTGTAATTGCCACAGCGGCAGAATCTGCCCTGCAAATCCACTGATGACATTCAATAAAGTTTGAACATGACATAACAAAATAGGTATAGAGAATGACCAAATATATTGTTTGGACAAATTGAAGCTGCGTGATAAAATTTATAACAATTTAAGTTTTCATGACAAATATGATGAGCATAATAAATCACTAACACCAAGTCCAGTTAAATGATAGTAGGAAAATTACCCCTTGACAGTTGGTGACAGCAAATTAACTAGTTTCGGAAGTGAATTAAGTAAAGCCTCCTGCATGTAAGATTTGAATTAAAAAAATATACATAAATCATAATGGTTGTTAGAAGAAGTTCAGAACAAGGAGTTGATTAGAATATGTGGGCCACAATTTTATGATTTCGTGATCATAATAAACATACGTAGTGAAAGGTTTACCTTCTTTATCCTTTGACCAATTACACCAGTAGATTCAATCAACACTTCATCTTGCTTCAGTTGGAGTAGCTGCATTTAAAAACAACAGTTTTTAATTATACATAAGTCTCTCTCTCTCTCTCATATGTTAGTGAGGCATTCAATGCTGAAATTTACGCACCTTAGCAAGGGCATTTGAACATTCTATCACATCCTGGTAACCTGCATCACCCTGTAAACCATATTAATGTGTATTAGCCAAGTGCCACACTCTATCATGGCAAAAAGAACATTATCATATTGTTTTCAAAGAAACGTAGTTTCTTTCAAAGGTTATACATAGGGAAGGAAATGAAAAAATTATTCCATATAGTTTGCTGTCAACCAATGCCTAAAATTGGACTATAAAGAAATGGTTAGAAAGCACTTCCAGAAAGGCCTGTCAATGAATCGTAATTTAGTCTGAATCCGATCCAAAATGAGGTTTATTCAGATATGGATTGATATGTTGTGATGCGACTATCTATTTATATGATTAGTAAATAAATCGGATATGGATTTGTAGCGATAGGATCAGCTAAGAATCTTTTCCAGTTTACTAGTCCCTCCTCTATCCCAAATTAATAGCCCTGCTTTCCCTTTTGGTTTGTCCCTACTTATAAAAATAGTATATAAAACTAGGCGAGATTACAAAGTTACCCATATGAACAGTACCCATGAGGAGAACAATGATTCATGAGGAGAACAAATGATCCTAATGCATGTCTTGCATTCAAAGGTATTCATCATTTATTTTTAGGAAGATAAATTTCGAAAGTAATTTTTGTTTTTAAAATATTTTGACTTTCAAATGGTGATCATTAATTTGGGATGAAAGGAGTATTAGATGAATATAAAATATTTAATATTGTCTACTCAATACTCTTTATTTGACCGTTTGTTACTTGTATCTCACGATTATTATTATTATAATACTTGTAAATAATATTTATAGTAATAATTATACTGGTGTGCTAATATCACAACTATTATTACACTTGTAATAAATATAATTTTTCAATGCTTTTGATAGGGTCGGATAATTCTGAACCCTAATGGATTCGGACATGGATTGGAACGAAGTTCTAATGATCCTACGTAAAATCTGAATTCAATTCGATCCAATAATTTTCTTAGTAAACAGATTTGGATTGACCTTACACCAATCTGATCCCAATCCGTTGACAGGCCATACTTCCAGATGAGCACTTCTTTACAAGAAAGCAGAAATATGCAAAACCCTTACTAGTCCGAATCTTTAGCAAAACTTACTGTTGCTGCATTTGCTTGACCAGCATTTATTAACACAGCGCGAGCCTGAAAGTCACAAACGTAGAAGTAATAGGAAAATTACTAAGAATAGCATACCACAGAAAGGAATTCAGAATGGAAAGCAGGGTTTTGTTGATTTGAATTGAGTTGCACAGAGTGTTTTACAAAATGGTTGAGAGAAAAAGGTCAATGTTCTTTATGCCATACCGTCGTTGAATTTTCTAATGCACTCTTGCAATATAATACTGGCGCAGCTGCAACCATATTTGTGGTGAACGCCCCTGCAAATTTCAGATTTGAAAAAGTCAAAATATGGAATGTCAACATATTACTGAAGTACCCTTTTAGCTGTGAATTTTTTCAACAGCACACAATCCAGGAAAATTAACCAATCTATTTTCCTAACCAAAGAAGCTAACCTGCATTAATGGCATCTACATCACAAGTGATAAGTGCAAGATCAGGCTTCTTTCCTTTAGCACGTAAACCCCCATACATTCCTGCAGCTTTAAATCCCTTTGCAGCAGTAACTCCCCCGGGAATCTAAATATTACAGGCCAAACATTTTTAGAGCACAGAATTCAAAATAATGAATCACAACAATCATATACGTTACCGTAAAATTCGGAGTGAAACAAGTTTTTCTTTTCTTTTATAGTACAAATAATATAAGGACAAGATTGATCACATTTACACATTTACCATCTTATGGATTTTATTATTATTATTTTATTTTTTTTTGGGTGGGGGGGTGGGGGGGACCTCAACCTTCTACATGAGGGTGAGAGCCACAAGGCTCGCCCTAATGGTTGTCATATCAAAATCTTCAACTATCTCTGTCTATAAATGTATATATGTGAGAGTGTAATCCAACAAAGTAATTTTGACAAGAAATGAGAAATATAGGGTCTATGGGCAATCAAAATTTAATGCATTTCTGGGCCATACAACGAAATTTGCTAGATATATGATTTAACTCATCTGAAGGGGTAGAACAATTGATCACCATATGAGCCAATAGAGAAATGGTAGGAGGTCACAAATAGTGGTGGCAAAACATTACGCTGAGAGATTCCATGAAAATTGAAAAAACAAAAATATATTTCTGCTTGAGAAACTAATCCAATTTAATATTCTGTTCGAGGTATTTGCTAACAAACCTGTTACTACAAGAATACAAATGCAATTAAGGCACCTAATTTCCACATAGCAATCAAAAAGCCTATTACTCCCTTCGTTCCCATTTTAAAACAACGGTATTTACACTCAACCAATGGACAAGTTCAAAACTTGTTTCCTGTCGTTGAATTTAGCTGATGATTATGTCTAAAAAAGGAAAGTGGACTTTTAATTTGAGAAGTTACAAAAGGAAAAGTACACTCTTATAATTTGGAAAGGAGGGAGTACTAAATAGCATGAAAAACCAACAATATGTTTCTGCTTGAAAAATCAATCCAGTTCCATAATCTGTTAAAATATTTGCTAACAACCCTGTTATCATAAGAAGCAAAGAAAAATGCAATGAAGCCACTCAATGTCCACATAACTTTCAAAAAGCCTACTAACATAATAACAATTGTCACCTAGTCAAAGTTCCTCACCTGCTTCCATGGACCTTCAGGCAGAAATATTGGAGCAGCTGGTATGTAATTTGAATCCTCATTCACACTTGATGGACCAGCAAACACTTTTAAATCTCTTCGGAGACTATCGAAAGAGCCCAATATCTGCAGAATAAATATGAAATCCTATTTATAACATTCCATAGTATTTTAAAAAATTCACACTTATTTTTAAGCCATCCAATTGGTGGCTGGACTCAAGGAGGCGACTGAAATCAAACTCAATCAAACCATGCTTAAGAAGAATAAATTTATTGGGTTCTAATTCCTAGGTCACAATTTGTCCCATTGGTCACTTTATTATTTTCAAAACCGAGTCCCTTACTCTTACCATCAAGCTGTGAATTTGAAATTAGAATCCAATTTAATTCATCAATAAAATCTGATTTTTAGTGATGTGGAACTCACAAAAGTATTAAGTTTCATTTCCCCACTGTTTAATTGGTAGCAACGCTACACACAAAAGTATTCATTTTCATTCTAATTCACCCGAAACCATATTCTACTAAAGCTGAAATTAGAAGGAAAAAAAAGTGAATATCAACTTAGTTAATCACATAAGCTAAACAGAGTCTAGTGATGGGTTGAGAAAGAAATGCAGACCTTTGGGAGCTTAAGTTCTGAAAGCCTAAGTGAGGTGTTGTGAGGAACGTATAGAGACATTTTCAGTGGTCAAGTTTGATCTTTTAGGGTTTACTGTATTCTAGCTGCATAATGGGAAAACTAGAATTTTGTGAACCTTTAAATAGAGCGTACCGTCCACGGCAGATGTTGAAGTTTCAGAGCAAACAAAATGTGTAGAGTGCTGAGCTGACCTAATGGGCTGCTGGGTTGGACTGGATACCAGAAAATCGAGCTGATGGACTGGGCTGGCAATTCTTCCGGATCCATTCTCCAAGCATTTTCAGGAACGTTGTTTTCTATTCAATACAAAATATTTAGTTTATTTATACTTTTGAGATGCTTGATTACAAATACGTCTATGAAAATATTAGTTCTATAATTATAAAAGGTGTTATATAGTTTTATTATTTTTTTATAAATACACTCTTATCCACCTCAAAAAAAACATGGATTATGGTTCTTGACACCATACTAGGAGTGTTTATGGGTTGGTCGGGTCCAAAGCATTTTTCGTATTGGACTAGATTATTCAATCTTCCTAGATTTTAAATCGAGATCGAACTTGATTGTTGTTTTTGTTTGTGTCGTTTTCAGTTGAGTGTCGGGTTAGCCTCGACCATTGTCCATTTGTATGAAACTGAACAAAATCAAAAACATAGCAATGATTATTACGCACGCGCGCGCTTGTAAATTAAACCATTGAAAAATAATATTAAATGAATTAACACATAAAATCATAGACAAATCAACAAATATATATACATATATATAGCTCATATGTTCTACGATGATTCTATCATTCAGATTTTCAATTAAGCCTCCCAATAGGGCTTCATTCCCTTTATTGAAGGAAATGCATATCCACTATCGTAAGACATTGATCTTTTGTTTGTAAATTTAACATAAACTTCGATTAAGGTGTTTCTTGATAACACATTGTCGAACATATATTAAAATCATCATTTTTCCATCGGGACAATGGTATCAGATGAGGGCATAACGATAGACAATAAGAAATTAGAGGATCAGTGAGGGAGAACGATAGAAAGGTAGAGAGAGATAGAGACTAAGCAAAGAAGATTAAATAAAAACTAAAAAGGTTATTATGAAACTAATTTGAATCATGTTTGTGGGAATGCTTTATATATATATATATATATATATAACGGTTAATCATACTTAGTGGTGAATAAAGTTTGGCTTATTCGTGAAAGATTGGAATTCCAATTCTAGTATGATTTAATATTTCATAGTCTATATAAGGAAGGGACATCATATCGGTAAAGTTGCATGTACAATCTTAATAGTTTATCTAAACTACAGAAACCTATGTGATGATTCAAAAACTTGTATAATGATTTAAGAAATATTGTACTAGTGTATCTAAAATGTATTGGACATGACTAATGATAGATTAGACATACACAATCTCATGATTTTCAAATAGTGCATAGATTACTAATCTTGAGGGATGTGAGTATCAGAATATGCACACAGTTATTACTTTAATATGTTGATGGGTAAAATTCAATATGATGGCTCAATAATCCCTGTAACTTGGGCGGTCTTTATGTGAATACATCTGGTGCCATGTCCAAAAGGATTTCGTGTCTAAGATAGTTATTCTGGATTGTAATACCCCAATAAACTGATAAGTTTTTATTCTACTAGTAAATCTGATTGGTGGATTATTTCATAATACAGTAGTATCAAATAAGGTAAGTTTGAGAATAAAAGAATATAATATTTCAGTGAAATTTATGTAGCGGCAAATTGAATTTCATTAAGCAGGCATTGGTAACGTAGCATGGGAAATCAAATTAAGTGATGTCCAACTTTGCCAATAAGGTATCTATGTTCATATTATTTTGAGATAATTAAATTAGGTTTCAGTTGTAATTATTTAATGGAATTAATCACAACTAAATAAAAAGGAAAGAAGTTAAGGAGGTTAATTTGAAATTTCCATATTTTTATTTGGAAACTAGATTAATTATATTCCTTGTGTCCCCGATATAGTCCTTATTGAAGAATCAAGTTCGTTGTTCTCAATTTCCTAAAAGGCCCTCAGCTAGCCCCATGCTCCTATATAAATGAACGAGAGGAGTCCTCCTAGAAAAAGAAAAAAAACATACCACTCATAAGAGAGAGAGTGTGGATATGGCAAGGAGAGGAGGGAGATAAATTGAGTTTGATAGAAAGAGAGAAGAATTGGAGAGGAATATCTCAAGTTCTTTAAGATTAAACTCGTATTGCGGTACCCATACGCCTTTATTGCTTTGTAGGATCATATACCAGAATATCCCTGGTCGTTTTTCATCATCATTTTCAACAGTCGCCTATATTATATTGCATACAAGATCAACAAAAGTATGGTGATGAAACTCTTTGTTTTTTGTTTCTAAAGCATGATGAATCAAAGATCTGTGGGGATTTTTTGTAACGTCAATCCCAGCAATTGGTAATAAAGCACCATGGTCAGGGGATGCATTATATTTAAAATCCATGTTGTCCACTATGAAACTCTTGTTTTGAATGTTTGTATTAATATGCATATATGTGTATAGAATCGTACTAACATGGTTTGGTAAGGTTTTAACGGTTATTCCCTCCATCATGGTTACATGAAATGTTTATTTTATATGAATGGGTCATGCAGTGGTTTACCCATAGTTATGTTTCTTCGATTTGGTTGTATTAGCTTTTATGTAATTCATATATTCGAAGGAGAATGTGAGAGGATGTGATAGTTTTTATTAGTTAAAATTCTTCGGCTCGATGGGTTTGATTGTAGTAGAAGTTTTTTGAAGTTTGGTGGCTTGTTGCTTAGGTTTAAATGGTATTTGAATGGTTTCCATGGATTTAGGAATTTCATAAATGGAGGATCAATCTGGCCTTCTTAAAAGGATCGATCTGGTTCCTACAGTATGGCCAGTTTTGGAATTTTGATGGATTTGCTCAACTTTCACTCGGGGTAATCATCGAAATAGAGATTTGGAGGTTTTGAAAGTTAGTTTTGTGATGAAGACGGGTTCTTAAAGAAGTCTTCTTCGAGAAGGACTTTATGTCACAATAGAAAGTGAAATCAATCTCCTTGTTTAATAATAATTGCATATGATTGTGTTTGATAATATAAATCCCATCTTTATTAATATATTAATAATTATCGTACGAGTTATGTTAACTAGTGGACATAGTAATTATGAATAACATGGTTTAGTTGTGTGATCGTCCTAAATCATGTTTTTTGGAAAATCAAATATGCTTATTCTTTTCAAAATTGAATTAAATCATGTAATATACTTGTCATGCAAATCAAATTTGGTCTCTCGTGTTTATTTTAATGTAAATAATTTTTATTGTTTTATAAAATTAAAATTATCGGACCAGGTGATTTAATTCACATACAAAATTGGATAATTATCGTTTATATAATTAGGATACTTATAATTGAAAAATTATTGAAAGAAAAACTCAAGTTTAAGATATAAAGTGAGAGAGGCTCAAAAATAAAATCCAACTATCGTCATCGATGTTTTAAATATTGATGTGATTACTTTATCGTGTTAGCTTAAATTTCCTCCCCAACAAAGGGAATTAATCACGGATCATGAGATTTTAAAATCCTTAAGCAAAAGTTCTTTAAAATTAAATCATATTACTAACTATAAAAATGGAGACTCTCGGGAGCTCTCCATGTGTCACAATATCAAGCCTTATGTAATTACCCAAGTTTTCTATTTGTTGACTTATTACGAGTTACTCATTGCCTCTTTATGTTTCTAATCTCTAATTTCCATCTCATAGCAACCTCTTCATTCAACTTCACCTAATTACTACCCAAAACCCAGATCGGTACTCCACCTATCTCTCTCTCTATATATATATATATATATATAATAATGCTCTTGTGCGGATTAGTCCGCATTTTAAGAATGCGGACCGGACATGTGTCACCTAACGGTGCGCCGAGAAATTATTGCCTAAATTATAGGCACACTCTCTCTCTTTTCTGGGCTCACCGCCAGGTGACACATGTCCGGTCCGCATTCTTAAAATGCGGACTAGTCCGCACAAGAGCAGTACTGTATATATATATATTATTGAGGTTATTTTCTTTTTCCCCCTCTGAATCTCTCTCCCTCCCCATGGCTTTTATAATTCCAACATTGAATTATATTTTATCAACAAAAGAAAGTGTAAATATAATTAGATTCGACATCATACGCCAACCAATATCAAAGCTTCTCTTGACACTAATACTAACAAAAACTTGCTTTCATATTTTAATTTGCATTCTTTTATTTTAGCTATTTTTTTTTTGTTTTCGACACTCTACACATTTGTTATTCTTTATTTTACATTTTTTATATGTTTTACATATTTGAAAGGAATTTATAGAGTTGTTATTGGTATTTTACAATTAGGGTTTCACTTTACTGACTTGTAAGGACATGTTTTACACTCCCTGCATTTTATTTGTATTGAATTTACTTCGTAACAAACATTTGTGTTATAGTGTCTTTGTATCGAGTTCATTGAGTTATAATAGCACATCATCGAAGACGAAAAGACAAAGTATTATGACAGATATTATCGTACTGGAACAAACTTTTCAAATAAAAGACAATTGAGGTTTAGTAAGATTTTTCAAGTTTTAAATTTCCTTTTTGCTTGTCGTTTAAGTAGGGAATTGACAAGACAAAACTTGATTTTAAAAGTGAGGAACGGGTTTTAAAATATTTTTTATTTTATAAGGATCCTGGAAAAATGAGGATCTCATTCGACCAACATTCCCTCAATCGAAATGAGATTTGATTGAGGTCATTATTTTACAAACAACAGACCTCGTAAGATATATTGCTTCAAATGAGAGGACCTCAAGAGAAATATGTTTCAAGGCGGACCCTGGTTTTCATCGAGGGCCTTCGTAAAATAAATAAAAATTGCGTTCGAGAGGACCTCGGTCGAAAGAGATCTCATTCAGATGAAGGACTCTGGTTCAAATGAGAGCCTTATTTGTAGGAAACTGTTTCGGTTAAGTTCTTCTACTGGAAAGTATACGTAATCGTAAACACATATTTCAAAGTAGAAAGCCCAGTTTTTACAAAACCATTTCTTGGTTTTGAGAGAGTCATTTTAGAGTGTGCAATATTGTCATATTCCATGCTTTCGAGGTAGACTTAAGGTTTACCATTCCCGTCGAATCTTCTATATCAGCAAAATAATTTTATAAGAAATTGTGTGGGTGATTAGCATGTTGTACTATATATGGGAAGATCATTTAAAATCGAGATTGATAGATACCGAGAACTTGGAAGTCATGTAGCTTGTTCCCAGATTGGAGTGGCACTCTCTAGTAATCGTTAGTAAGGGTAGTGAAAGATGAGTAGAACACATGGGAGTGTCCACATAAGAGGATGCATTGTCATATATGCAATTCGTGTATGTGTTCTTGTTAAGTTATGTAAACATTATTCAGTACTGGTGGACTTGATTATGGGCAGGGACTATAGTGGTGTCTCCCATGAAGGTTTCCACTTTAAAATCCTCATGTGATCTTTATGATTTATTTATTTATTGCTTTTGATGATAATCACTTGCATGGAAGTTGGACTAATTAATTTTATTCAATAAAATTAAAACTCGTTCAAATAAAAAAGGTATTTTAATTTGATTGAAGCAATGATTAATTAAGTATTTAATTAATTTAATGTAGACCCTTAGGTACGTACTATTTCAAACTGGTATAAGAGCTCGCTTCAAAATTAATTTCAGGTGTATATCTATTAAAGATCAGTCGATCACGCGTTCACTTTTTTTTTATTGTAGCAACTATGCATACAAGAAGACAAGTATGACATTTCTCCAAAGTCCTAAGACTAAGGGGTGTGGTTAACCATATATAGAAGATGGAAACACCCAATGAATCAGTTAGGGGATATTGTCATCCCTAAGTCCGAGGAGTTTTAGTTTGAGAACTCACTTGTGGAGCCTGAGTCACTATCGTTAGGAGTGAGAAGAAGGTAAGATCTTCGTGGTACCGAAGGAAGAAAAATAAAGACATAAATAAGGATTCAATGAGATTATTTGTATGTCAAAGTGTTTGTCATAAGTCATTAAAGTGTACTTCTATAATAAGGAGTAAGGTCAAGAAGAACTTGAATGTCACTCTTAGTGATACTGACTTGGGATCCATGACCACAGACGACAAGGATGATTGGAGGGGCGAGATCAGAAAGCAACTATGAGAGGCGAAGGGCCACTTAGTTTAGTTGAGCCGGCATAATACTTTGTCACCAGGGGAAATTTATACTACAAAAATAAAGGGGGTGGCAATCTAGATGTATGGACCCCGAGGAAGCCAAAAGAAGATTGATTGAGGTGCAAGAAGACAACTGTGAAACCACTAAGATTCCTTTATATAGAAGGGTACAACGGGCATGGTATTTTTGGCCTTCGATGAGACAAGATTCTGCGATAGTACAAAAGGAGTGCACGAAGTGCTGTCTATTCTATTAGGCAGCAGAGTGCAATTTCATTTATCAACCCCAAGATTTGAGGCAGTCGTATATAGATATGTTGATAGACGGAGTAATGCCTACGTATAAAGAGGATGCCACCAAGGTGAAGAGGCGAGCACCCATGTACTTTATGCAAGAAAGGGCAGTTGTACTGACGAGGCTACCATGACATGCCCCTAAGATGCATAGGAGGGGAGAAGGGCGAAGAGGTGCTGAAGCAAGACCAAGAGAAAAATCTTACCATAGGCAACGAACTAACAAGAGCAGGGGATTTAGGAACAACTTCAGCAATCCTTGCAACTGGAATACCTGCCTCAAGACCAGCCTGCTCGTGCAAAAAAGAAGGGTCAGGCAAATAACCACTACTGGACTCACTTGAAGTATCAGAAATAACTGCCCCTAGGGGAAAATTTGAGTTTACCTGTGAAGAAATATGGGCAGCTATCTCCTGCGGCATAACATCTTTCGAAGCAGGTAAAACTTCGCTACGGTTCTCCAACAGATTGCTTTCCTCAATATCATCGCGCGAATCACCTTGCGCATCAACCTATAAAATGGGAGGGTTAGAATAAAATAGATTCATCATCACAAAGCAAAAGAATAAAAGTTAAAAACTTAAAAGAATACCATTTCTTCTTCCAAAACTTCATAATCCTGAGGAGGTGAGGCAGGTTTAGAAGGGGAAACCATTATCCTCAGCCAGCGTCGCCGGATCAATATAGTATCCTTGTCCCCTTCTTCTTCTTCTTCATCTACTTTCCCTTCTCCTTACTCACCACCACCACCACCACCACCATCATCGTCATCATCATCAGAACCAGCAACTACATACTTCTTAGGCAGCTCCTCCTCGCTTAATTCGCTCGATTCCTCTAGCACAAGCTTTAGAGGGTTAATTGCCTTCCTCTTTTTACTATCTTTGACGGGATGAGGAACGTACGAGAAACCATGGGAAGCCATCTTGGCTGACATAAAAGCCCAATCTTCTTCACTGAAATTCTCCCAAGTCTGTTTAAGCTGATCAAACATTAGGCTAACTTTTTGGGCGACCTTGAGGTCAGAAGTACAAGCTAGTGGAACCTGTTGGGTAGTTTTGGGCTTCTTCATCGGGTCTTTTCTGGTAGCCCTCACGACTGACCCAATCGAGGCAACACGTGGAGTATCACTTTATTTAATTTCCCTCAAAGGACCAGGGGAAACAACAGCTACCTCGGCTATAATAGAGGGTTCACTTTCCCTATTCCTTTTGACTATAGCTTGGTCCACAAGAGCGAGTGGAGGCATTTCGAAAGGAACAAAGTTATTGGCAGTACTCAGAGGGAACATCGAATTGAAGGTGGTTATTGATACGAAAATTAGTTAGCAGACGTGGACCAATTATATAAAGACACGTGTCATCTTATGTGGCAAATACATATGCTCACCGAGCTACCTAGCTTGCCGAGCTACCCACCGTCCCGAGCTACATAGCGTGCAGACCTACTCAGCATGCAGAACATCTAGCCAAGAAAACTAAGCGATAATTGTACAATCAATGAACATCGAATTTAATGAACATTCTTATTGTACATATGTATATCTCCATTAAATAACGGCATATCATCTATTCATACTGACAGTCCAAGGCTATAAATGCATTATAACACCCTCCACAATAAAGGATCGATCTGTTGTAATCATCATCGAGATTAAGGCAAATACCAGCAATATAAATAGTGAACGTAAGTTATTTCATAAGGCTGAACCACTTTAAAACTCTTTTGCCTTATTATTTATTTCATATTTATCTTTGATTAATTAATTAGATCAAATCTAGTTTTTTGCATTAACAGATTGGCACCATCTGTGGGAAACGAATGTCAGTAGCGTTTTTCACTAAAAACTTATCACCAATGGCTGAGATCCCAGAATCCAGTACCCGAAACAATATTGGGGTTCCTCCAAACCGCTCTACTCCCCCAACTATCAATGAACTTACAGGAATAGTAGCTAATTTAGCCCAATGGCAAACGGCTATGCAAGATACCATGTGTCAACTCATTCAGACTATTCGTAACGAATAACCCGCCCAATCAGGTCAACGAAGTGTTCAGAGAAACATCCATCTTCCATCTTCAAGAACCAGACGTATATTATTCCCGAATGTTTCACAGCCCAGGCACGATAATTCTCATCGTACTGAGAGGTCCAACGATCCTTCATATCAGCCTGGAAGGACTTTAGCTATAAGTGCTACAGATTCTCAACAAAATATTACCTTAACTCCCGAGAGAGCAAGCATTTTGGAAAGGTTGAGCAGAACCTATCCCGTTAACCGTTTGGGTCCTAGAAGGAACAAGAATCCCCCTAGGATTGTGTCGAGGACTTCTCAACGACCAATCGATCTAAGGGAAGGTTCTGCCCAATCACACCCACCAATTTGTGGTGAACGATCCCAAGAGGAAAATTTAGTGTGATCCGTTGCTCGGGCAAATAGGCGTGAGGTTAGGAATAATGCGTGGAAGGGGTCCATTCAGAGATTGGAAGACCGGTTAGGGGAAATGGCTAAGGCCAAGAACCCTCTCCAAAGAACTTTTATCCAAGGATCACCCTTTTTCCAGGCAATTATGGATTTTCTAACACCATCAAAATTTAAGGCTCCGGTAGTGACGCCTAAGTACGATGGAAAAACTGATCCCGTCCTTCATATAGAGCAATATCAAGATGCTACTAATATCTTCGCAGTTCTCGATGAGATGAGGTGTAGGGCATTTTCAAGAACAATCATTGGGTCAGCCCAGATACGGTACAACAGCCTTCCTCGGGGCAAGATTGCTACTTTCCATTAGCTGGCAGAGCTCTTTATATGGAATTTCTGCTTCGGTGCGAAGCCGGTTAAGAGAGTAGCACACTTATTGAGTGTGAGGTAGAAAATAGGAGAAAGTACCAGGGATTACATCACTCGTTTTAATAACGAGAAACTTGAAGTAATCGACTACGAAGAGAAGACAACAATTACAACACTGATTAGCGATTTACTGCCTGATAAGTTATATTATACCTTGGCCAAAGATCCCCCTAAATCTATGGCAGAACTGATGGCAAAAGCAGCTAAGATCATGAACGCCGAAGAGGCCACGGCTGCGAAGAAAACTGTTGACACTAAAGCAGAGATTAAAGCCGAAGGTACAATGGAGAATAAGGATTAAAAGAGCAATGGGAATGGTAAGCGGCCAAAAGGAAAGGAGGCGTTCGAGCAGTTGAAGAAATATGGGAATTACACTCCTTTAAAGGTGGACATAAACCATATTCTGAAGGAGATCAAGAACAGCGAGGAGCTAACTTGGCCGAAGAAAATAAGGATAGACCCAGATAAGAGGTGTAGGAGGGGCTTAATGATAAGCCTCTCATTAAATTATTAAATGAGATTAGAGATGATTAATATTGACAAAAGTCCATGTGTTTATGCGACTGAGGTATTATTATGCGCGTCGGACATATCACGCGTATTTGTGTGTTATTTACATATTAACTAGACAATATTATAGTATTGAGAGTTTTGACATATGTTATGGGACACATGCCACTTAAAATAGGACATGTGTCACCACGGGTTAATTGACATGTGGCGACCCACTTGGGTGGGTTTTGCTATAAATAAGCCCTACCCCCCATACATTTGAGGGGGATCTTCTTGGAAGAGGAGGGTGATTTTCTTATCTTATGAGGTTTTAGAGAGAGTTTTAAGATGAGTTCTTTTGAGAAGAGTGGCAACACCTCCCATCTCTCCGAAAAACCACCACAATGAGTTTTTTCCGGCAAATAGTACGAACCCACGAACTACGCTGACTTTGATTCCGAGCATAACGGATGCGTAGGCGCAACCGAAGTTGCTCAAGTCAAACACGTGCTAAAATCGAGTATTTCCCCAAAATTAGACTACTCTCTTACAGACATCTAATCCGTTAGGGCCGTTAAGAATTATTCTGGCTTCACTTCCTGTTACACATGAAGAGCCATCAACATACAAGTTCCACACAGGTATATCATTATCAAACTCTTGATCTGATAAGGTTCCCTGATGGTATATTTGGTACTTCCTCTTATCATTCTCCACTCCTGGGTTATTACCCGATGATTCTTGCTGCCCGTTCTTCGTCCCTTCTGATGAATCTGCTAACGTTAGTTGATCGAGCGTTATCTTTGATGGTCCCGTAACATCCACGGGGTGTTCTGCATTAGATTCCTACTGGTCAAAAGTATCTGGGTAAGTAAATTCTGCAATGAAATCTGCCACCGCCTACCCTTTGACTGGGGACCTTGGCTCATAAACAATGTCATACTCGCCCAGTTCGACCGCCAGTACATTAGTCTTTCGAATTTTTCTAGTTTGTGCAAGGCCTGTCTAAGTGGGATATCAGTGTACACCACTATGGTATGGGCCTGGAAATAAGGTTTCATTCTCCTGCTTGCGCTTTATTAGAGCTAATGCTAGTTTTTCCAGCCTTGGATATCTAATCTCTGCTCCTCGGAAGGCTTTGCTGGTGTAATACACTGGTTTCTGAACTCTATCCTCCACTTTTATCAACGCCGAACTGACTGCGCTCTTAGAGACAGCTAGATACAAGTATAATCTTTCACCCATCATCGGTTTGGATAACAGTGGAGGCATCCCCAAGTACTTCTTTAATTCTTGAAATGTCTTCTCGCACTCATCGTTCCACTCGAAAGTTGTTATGAGAATCTTGAAGAATGGAAGACATATGTTCGTTGCTCTTAACACAAACCTGTTAAGAGCTGCAACACGGCCTTTGAGGCTTTGTACTTCCTTCTTCGTGGTTGGAGGTCGTAATTCCAGCAAAGCTTTGATCTTCTCCAGATTGGCCTCAATGCCTCGTTGATTCACAATATACTCGAGGAACATGCCTTCTCGTACACCGAATATGCATTTCGTTGGGTTCAGCTTCATCTGATATTTTTCTAGCTGATCAAAGGTTTGGCCGAGATCAGTTAGATTGTCACCGACTTTCTTGCTCTTAATTATCATATCGTCGACATAAACCTCCATATTTTTATCGATTTGCTTTGTGAAGACTTTGTTCATTAACCTTTGGTACGTGGCACCTGCATTTTTAAGTTCAAAAGGCATAACATTATAGCAGTATGTTCCCTTGGGGTAATAAAAGAAGTACTCTCCATGTCTTCTGGTTTCATCTTAATCTGGTTGTAGCCGGAGTAAGCATCCACGAAGCTCAGTAGCTCGTGCCCCGAGGTAGCATCCACTAACTGATCGATTCGGGGCAAAGGAAAATAATCTTTCGGGTAGGCTTTATTAAGATCTGTGAAATCTACACGCATACTCCACTTATTCTTCTTCTTCTTCACCATTACAACATTGGCTAGCAAATCTAGATATTTGACATCTTCAATGAAAGAGGCCTTTTTTAGCTTCTCGACTTCCTCCCGGATAGCTTGGTTCTTCTCTGGGCTAAATACCCTTCTTTGCTGCTTCAGGGCTTGACCTCCTTATTAACATTGAGCTCGTGGCACAGGAAAGTTGGGTCTATTCCTGGCATGTCTTCATGACTCCACTTTCTTTATCGTAAAAATGCCACTAGTTCCTGCTTTATTGACGGATCCAGTGAAGGGCTAATTTGAGTTGTCCGTTCTGGTAGTTCATCATCTAGAATGACGTTCTCCGTAACTTCGATGACCCGACCCTTCACAAGCTGGGACTCATCCCTAGTATCCAAAGTCTCGACTTCTGCATCTTCAGACTCATCCACCTGGTAGGTGATGGCTTTCTTCCTGGCGTCCTCCAGTTCCTCTTGCTCGGTAGATGAATAGTAGCATTCTCGAGCTACTTTCTGGTCGCCTTTCACAATTCTAACCCCAAAGTTGGTCGAAAATTTCAAGCATTGATGTACCGTGGATGGCACTGCCTCGAATTTCTTCAAGCCTACTCTCCCTATGATTATGTTATAGTCTGATTGGACATTCTTGCCCATTATAAAAAATGTACTTTTTCTGTTCGACCGGCGGGCCAGGTGCCAATGAGCATGTCCAACTTGATCGTCCCAAGTAGAAAAACTTTCTCGCCAGTGAAGTCAAGGAGGGCCTGTGATATGGCTCCAATTGGGCTAACTTCAAATTCAAGGTGTCAAAGCACGGGTAGAACATGATGTCTGCAGAGCTACCATTATCTACCAATACTCGTGAGATCACGACATCCTTCATCCTCATCTTGACAACCAGGGGATCATCGTGAGGATATAAGACACCTTCCAGGTCATTTTGGAAAAACTAATGACCAATTTATCCTTATTTACCTTCCTCGGACGATCATCTTCAGTCAGATTTATGCGTTGTATATAAGAACAAGCTTGGGCCTTATTGAGGCAAGCTTTCCTTTCAGCAGTGTGATCTCCATCTCCTGCATCTCCACCTGTAATCACATTACATTTAAATGATCCAAAACGGATTGAAAATACCTTGCGTTCGGGTTGCCTTGGCCTTTTGGGGAGGTCGGGGTCATCGTCTGGATCGTCCTCGTGGTTTCTTTTTTTGTCGCCTCTTGTTCGGTGAGGATATTTGGACCTTTGTCTTCCTTTTTCGTTAATTTTCCCACCATTCTGACGATCAACGAACTTACTCAATTTTCCTCGCCTAATGAGTGCTTTGATCTCATACTGGAGAGTTATGCAGCGTTTGATCGTGTGGCCATGATCTCTATGGAACTCGCAATATTTGGACTTATCCTTCTTGTAAGAGAAATACTCGATTTTAGCACGTGTTTGACTTGAGCAACTTCGGTTGCGCCTACGTATCCGTTATGCTCGGAATCAAAGTCAGCGTAGTTCATGGGTTCGTACTATTCGCCGGAAAAAACTCATTGTGGTGGTTTTTCGGAGAGATGGGAGGTGTTGCCACTCTTCTCAAAAGAACTCATCTCAAAACTCTCTCTAAAACCTCATAAGATAAGAAAATCACCCTCCTCTTCCAAGAAGATCCCCCTCAAATGTATGGGGGGTAGGGCTTATTTATAGCAAAACCCACCCAAGTGGGTCGCCACATGTCAATTAACCCGTGGTGACACATGTCCTATTTTAAGTGGCATGTGTCCCATAACATATGTCAAAACTCTCAATACTAGAATATTGTCTAGTTAATATGTAAATAACAAACAAATACGTGTGATATGTCCGACGCGCATAATAATACCTCAGTCGCATAAACACATGGACTTTTGTCAATATTAATCATCTTTAATCTCATTTAATAATTTAATGAGAGGCTTATCATTAAGCCCCTCCTACATTTGCCCCCTCGTACATATAGTTGATATATTGATACATGTCTGAAATATATCGACTGTATGTACGAAATAATTTTAGTCAGTTTTCATATTTTTGATCGACCTGTGGATCGTGGGTAATAATCTCATATCTCATTTCATCTTGATGATGTACTTTTACCTCATATATCACATTTTATGATATAATGCAATCTCATATTTCATATATCAGTTATATGATATACATCAATTTTATATCTCATATCTTAAATCCCATTTTGCAGCTTTGATCTCATAGGTTATTCCGAAGGACCTCGTTTATCATTATTTTCATATGAATGATATACACCGAGTGTTGCCCCCATTCCTATTTAAATGATCATGCATCCACATTTTTATTGCGATTGTTTGTAACTCTGCTTTGGTAAAGAGTATTATCATGAACACATAATAACTACCTCAGCATTCTCTTTCGTCATTCTCAACCAAGCTTGGTGAAAGTATTATTACGGTTTACATAATAACTACTTCATCGTCTTTGATTAATCTTTTAGTGCATGTACATGTTGTTTGACTTGTTTTAATCATGATGAGGTTTCTTGTGCATGCATGTTTTATTGACTCGCTCAAATGACCATTTTTTAATGTTTTTTCACAAACTCACACCTATAAGGTGACTTAATGATGAGAACACACTTGTCAAGGTTTCTCGTAAACTCCACCGTTAGGGGTGACTTAACAATGAAAACACACTTGTTAAGGTTTTTCACAAACTCCACCGTTAGAGGTGACTTAACAATGAAAACACACTTGTCAAGGTTTCTCGTAAACTCCACCGTTAGGGGTGACTTAACAATGAAAACACACTTGTTAAGATTTTTCACAAACTGGTTTTTTTTCGCAAACTCCACCGTTAGAGGTGACTTAACAATAAAACACACTTGTTAAGTTTTTTTTTTTTTTTTTCGCAAACTCCACCGTTAGAGGTGACTTAACAATGAAAACACACTTGTCAAGGTTTCTCGTAAACTCCACCGTTAGGGGTGACTTAACAATGAAAACACACTTGTTAAGGTTTTTTCGCAAACTCCACCGTTAGAGGTGACTTAACAATGAAAACACTTGTTAAGATTTTTCACTAACTCCACCTATAACGCTGACTTAACAACGAAAACGCTTGTCAAGATTTTTGTAAAACTTCACCAATAACGGCACACCCATGACGGTGACTTAACAACGAAAACACTTGTTAAGATTTTTTCGCAAACTCCACCGTTAGCGGTGACTTAACAATGAAAACACACTTGTTAAGGTTTCTCGTAAACTCCACCATTAGGGGTGACTTAACAATGAAAACACACTTGTTAAGGTTTTTTCGCAAACTCCACCGTTAGAGGTGACTTAACAATGAAAACACTTGTTAAGATTTTTCACTAACTCCACCTATAACGGTGACTTAACAACGAAAACGCTTGTCAAGATTTTTTGTAAAACTTCACCAATAACGGCACACCCATGACGGTGACTTAACAAAGAAAACACTTGTTAAGATTTTTTCGCAAACTCCACCGTTAGCGGTGACTTAACAATGAAAACACACTTGTTAAGGTTTTTCGCAAACTCCACCGTTAGAGGTGACTTAACAATGGAAACACACTTGTTAAGTTTTTTTTCGCAAACTCCACCGTTAGAGGTGACTTAACAATGAAAACACTTGTTAAGATTTTTCACTAACTCCACCTATAACGGTGACTTAACAACGAAAACGCTTGTCAAGATTTTTTGTAAAACTTCACCAATAACGGCACACCCATGACGGTGACTTAACAACGAAAACACTTGTTAAGATTTTCCATAAAACTCCACCTATAATGGTGACTTAACAACGAAAACGCTTGTTAAGATTTTTCATAAACTCCACCTATAACGGTGACTTAACAACGAAAACGCTTGTTAAGATTTTTTATATAATCTCCACCTTATAACGGTGACTTAACAACGAAAACGCTTGTTAAGATTTTTATATATAGTCTCCACCTTATAACGGTGACTTAACAACGAAAACGCTTGTTAAGATTTTTATATAATCTCCACCTTATAACGGTGACTTAACAACGAAAACGCTTGTTAAGATTTTTATATAATCTCCACCTTATAACGGTGACTTAACAACGAAAACGCTTGTTAAGATTTTTATATATAGTCTCCACCTTATAACGGTGACTTAACAACGAAAACGCTTGTTAAGATTTTTATATATAGTCTCCAACTTATAACGGTGACTTAACAACGAAAACGCTTGTCAAGATTTTTGTAAAACTTCACCAATAACGGTGACACCCATAACGGTGACTTAACAATGAAAACACTTGTTAAGATTTTCATAAACTCCACCTATAACGGTGACTTAACAACGAAAACGCTTGTTAAGATTTTTTTATATAATCTCCACCTTATAACGGTGACTTAACAACGAAAACGCTTATTAAGATTTTTATCTATAGTCTCCATCTTATAACGGTGACTTAACAACGAAAACGCTTGTTAAGATTTTTTTGTAAACTCATTCTTTTGTATCTCTTTTCAGGACAGGATCCCGTACCTGAAAAACTGAGCGTGGTCCTTCGTCTGTTTGCTTACATGACCAACTTCTTCGGACGAGTTAAGTCATAACGATCGTGGTTCAGCTAGCAACAATTTTGATACACCTTTATAGAAGACTTATCTCAATGCTCACAAAGTTCTTGTAATATGATGTCATATATGAAGGAGGACTATGACTTTGTCGATTTCTGAGTGACAACTAATTAACCCGTTTGAACTCTTTGCGAAAGAAACTGAAGAAGCTTTTGTAATGACCTGCTTGGATGTTACTATACTCTGAAGGTTCATCAATCCAACCTTATCGCGGAGGATGTCGACGAAGCTTTGCACTACAAGCTATGTTACATCATAATATCCATTTGCCCCCTTTATTTTATTTTTATCTCAAGATAAAATAAAATAAATTACATATATCATTTACAATTCCCACCCGAGAAAAATGAAAGCAATCTAATTATTACATTTCATGGGGTGTAACTCAAACTACCATATCTTTCAACAATGACTTGATATTTGTATCGCTCAATATCTGCTCATTCAGAAGCTCTGCAAAATAATATCTTTCTGACCCAATTATACAATATTGCAAATATTAGTAAAGCTCAATAAATATCCAAGTACAATTCTCATCATGCCCCCTTTATTATATTTTATTTGATGTAATAAAATAAAATAAATAAATAAAGTCGAGGGATATTTGTACAATGAATCATAAACACCATGTAAGTGATCGTGCACAATTTAATGTTGTTTAGGGGTGAATCTCATAATAAATCTAAAGGTGTATATAATCTCAAAATAAATCTTCAGTGCTGAAACATATTCAAATATTTCATAAATGAATCATAATGTATACGATGTACAAATAATTATGAATATTTTCAAATGTCAATATATTCAATCGAAGCTTCATTATATTTCATCCATCTCAAAAATGAAGCTTTTCAATTCATCAACGTAACTTATGAATATTTTTTTGAATAATTAAATTTTCTATGAGAACTGCATTATTATCTCTATATTTTATTTGTCAAAAAATAAAATAAACCCCTTATTTTATTTTATTTTTTTTAAATGCGAGGGACCATAACTAGTGTCATTCACCACACTTACTCTTAAGTCACATTTGGACTTTTCAGATGGACCTCAAATCCCAAAATCAAAGATCGTTCATCGCTAAATCATAAAACGATGGACCTCAGTCTTGTATATCGGATCTACCCTACCCACGAAGAAGAAGATCACTCATATAATGATCCGTCATTGAGTTCCCTCGAACAGGTGCTTCGGTTTGACAACACTGGTTCTCTTTCGCAAACTCCACCATTTATCAAAGGAATCAACTCTAAATAAAGGATGCTTCAACAATATTTAAAATTAATTTATTGCAATTTCTAAAAACTCCATACTATTATCCCTTTATTTTATTTTTTATTTTATCACCATAAAAAATAAAATAAACTCATTCCTCAACCATATTCAAGAAACATATTCATAAATATTCATAATACTCTAATTTTAATTTGGTGGCAGGTGTGATTAGAGAAAAACTATTCCAACAAGTGCCATGTCTGGAGAACCGCGAAGACTTTGAATTTAACATGTGTCAAGTGAGATTCCAACATGTAAACTCAAATAATAGTCACCAACGTGTAATATGAAAGTATGCAAGGCATTATGCTCAATTCATGCCAATTTACTTAAGCCGTCACATTTATTTTGTGAGCATTATTCAACATAAAAATATAGGGTCAATTATTGAATAGTTATATTTAAAAAAAAAGAATATATATTTTTAGTTTAACCCATTTAGTCCCTCAAACACTCAATATTCTCTTATTTTAGAGGCCCGCGCCAGCGGCACTCCCTCCTCAAAATATGTGGCAAAAGACTTTTTGAAGCAAAATAAAAAAAACTTGGACTAAACGGATATTAAAAAATATTCGAGGGACTATTTGATATATGTCCAAAAAATATACCTTTTTTTCGTTTTTGGTGCGAGGGACCATAAAGAGGGATCAGAGATCAAGAACATGAGTTGGTCATTGACCATACACATGGTCAAGTTCCAGCAGGGTATTTCCGATGAACCTCAAAATGCGAAAGAAAGTTGGATTCATCCAATGCAAAATCGTAAAACGATGGATCTCAAAATTTTTTTATGGATTTTATTTCCAGAGGTTTATTGACCTTTGATTTCTGGTGAGTCGATTTTTTCTTGATCAACTGTGGTAGGTCAGGTTTTAAGTCTCATGGTTCGGTGTGTACTCCATATAAAGGGGAAACGCAGGAGTAGCAGCGCCAGTTCTGACCGGACCGAGGTCCGTCGACACGAGGTTGTTGTTTTTATTTTACTCTACTACTCTTCTATGGTGAGTCGGTTGAGATGCCAGTTTCAGGGACCAGATCTGTGTATCAAAGACGGAGTTTCTTCCTTTTGGGTTTGAGGTCTATTGAATCTCTATTCAGATATCCGTGAGGACTCGTTCATTGATCCGTTGGGACTCTTCATAAGAACTCGTTCATTCATCCGTGGGGACTCGCCCCATTAAAGCTCCAGTCTTATATTGCATTATATAAGGCCCAACGGATTTCCACCCGCAGATGTATCGAAGACGACTTCCAGCGGAAAGAGATTTCAACCCTTGTTCAGTCTGGGCTTCATCGGAAAGACATTCATCGCACGAAAGCTTCATTAATTTCTGCTGAGGTGAGGCTCTTCGAAGCAAGGGTCTTTTAGTTTTCCTACCGGGGGTTTTTCGGTATAAGATGCATCGGAATTCAATTTTAAATAAGTTCACTCTCGTCAAGTTGGATCAGTTTTGGTTCGATTTTGGTTGGTTGGAATTCAATTTTTGTTGTTGTTGGGAGTTCCCACGGTTTTGGCCTGAGGAAAAGATCCCACCAGGAACACGGAGAGATTCCACCGCCGGTGATAGAACCGTGTATGAAAATCATAATGTCCTGACCTCTTTAAGTGTGGTCAGCATCTTATTTGACAACTGACACACGTTATGTATATTTACAATTAATCAACTATACACGTTCAGCTGTGCACGCTACATAGACAGCTGGAAGCATTTCTTTTTATCAATATTTTAATTTTGTCAGATAACTTTCGACTATAATAACAAAAAGAAATAAAAAAAACAGTACTTTTGATATATATATTTTTTTCATCTCAAGTGGGAAAAGACTTGCATCCGACTTTAAACCGTGGGCTGTCCTATTTTGTCAGATTAGAACGTATGTAATACAAAGTTGCTTTTGACCATACTTCTTCTTACATTTTAATAAATGCGTTTTGACAAATGGTACAATCAATTAAAGTTGCCATCGTATGTTTGTACCCAACACGCATATGAAGACGACTTAACCAGCCTTTTCTTTTATGGTCATTAAAACGTTGCTACTACTTCAGTCATTGCCATTAACATCGCGCTACTTACTCCAATCAATAGGTATTTATCGAGCACAAACACACTTAAAATTATACTCAATCATGTTTTTTCCATATATTTTATCAAACTCTTTGAAACATGATTTCTAAAGTTTATGCAAAACACAAAATATAAAATCTCATGTGAAGACATCCGTTCGTTTTGTAACATATATCATAACTGATGCTCATATCTAAAATATCATGGAATTTTGATGCAAGGCATGAGATATTATAAGTAGGAAAATTATATACTTATCTGAGATAAAGTTGCATATTTTTTCATAAATCTTTGAGCAGTTGCACTGTCAACCCCTTTTCTCCATATTCGTCCACTTTTCCGAGTGCGAACGAGGCGTTACGTAATAAAAATCACGAATACCTCCCCAGCAGAGTCGCCAAATGTAAGAGAGTAGTCTAATTTGGGGGAAATACTCGATTTTAGCACGTGTTTGACTTGAGCAACTTCGGTTGCGCCTATGTATCCGTTATGCTCGGAATCAAAGTCAACGTAGTTCGTGGGTTCGTACTATTCGCCGGAAAAAACTCATTGTGGTGGTTTTTCGGAGAGATGGGAGGTGTTGCCACTCTTCTCAAAAGAACTCATCTCAAAACTCTCTCTAAAACCTCATAAGATAAGAAAATCACCCTCCTCTTCCAAGAAGATCCCCCTCAAATGTATGGGGGGTAGGGCTTATTTATAGCAAAACCCACCCAAGTGGGTCGCCACATGTCAATTAACCCGTGGTGACACATGTCCTATTTTAAGTGGCATGTGTCCCATAACATATGTCAAAACTCTCAATACTAGAATATTGTCTAGTTAATATGTAAATAACACACAAATATGCGTGATATGTCCGACGCGCATAATAATACCTCAGTCGCATAAACACATGGACTTTTGTCAATATTAATCATCTCTAATCTCATTTAATAATTTAATGAGAGGCTTATCATTAAGCCCCTCCTACAATGTCGAATACGCTCTGCATTTTCAATTTAAAGCGTCCTATAATGAGGTCGAATATGAAGCTATGATCGTAGGCCTCAGTTTAGCAAAAATAATGCATGTAGAGAATGTCACTGTGTTTAGTGATTCATAATTAATTGTACATCAGATTCTGGGGTTGTATGCGGCGAAGGGAGACTTGATGTCAAAATATCACGCCAAAGCTATGAAGATTGTGTCCACCTTTATAGTAGTTCAATTAATTAGAATACCGAGATTGGAGAATGCGATAGACGACGCGCTAGCTCGGTTGGCCTCAGCTACTCGCACCGAGCTATGAAGAACGATTCCTATCGAGATACTAGCAGAACGGAGCATAGATGAAGATTTAAGGGTAAAATTCATTACCTTAGATATGGGAACATCCTGGATGGACCCCATCAGGGCATACATCGAGGATGGGGTTGTGCCAACTGACCAACTTCAAGCCAAGAGGCTGAAGTTTAAAGCTGCTCGATATGTAATGAATAATGGCATTTTGTACGGAAGAGGTATCATCGCAGGTCTACAGAGATGCGTGCATCCTTCAGAGGTGAAAGACGTGATTGAATAGGTTTACGAAGGATCTTATGAAGCTCATTTGGCAGGTCGAACTCTCCTACAAAGGTTAACAACGCATGGATATTATTGGCCGATGATGAGAGCTGACTGCACAGCCTATGCAAAGAAATGCGATAAATGCCAACATTTCTCTTCCATTCGCATAACTCCCTAGGCATTGTTAATGCCTATTAATTCCCCCTAACCATTTTCTATGTGGGGCATAGACTTGGTCGGGCCTCTGTCAACCACCAAAGGAAGATTCAAATAATTGGTAGTCACTGTCGATTATTTCACTAAATGGGTTGAGGCGAAACCTCTCATTGACATGTCGTACGAAAGGTTTTACCAGTTTATATGGAAGAATATTATTTACAGATATGAACTGCCACATGCCTTTATAACAGACCATGGAATCCAATTTGATAATGAGGAGTTCGCTGTATATTGTCATCAATCTAATGTCCAGAAGGTCCATTCCGCACCAGGCCATCCGTAGAGCAATGGGCAAATTAAAGTGACGAACATGACTCTACTGAATGGGTTGAAAAAATGTCCGGATGAAGCAAAAGGAAATTGGATTAACAAGCTACACTATATGCTATGGGCATATCGCACCACTCCCCATACAGTCACTG
Organism: Sambucus nigra; assembly: GCA_949130495.1. Lineage (NCBI taxonomy): Eukaryota > Viridiplantae > Streptophyta > Magnoliopsida > Dipsacales > Adoxaceae > Sambucus > Sambucus nigra. The sequence continues at coordinate 596,476,109 of OX422208.1, forward strand.
AAGAATCACCCTACATGCTCACCTTTGGAAGCGAGGCAGTTATTCCAATCGAATTAAGGCTGCCTACACACAGTGTACTTAATTTTAACTCTCCTATAAGCGATTTGATGAGATGCTTAGACGTGGACATGCTCGAGGAAGTTCGAGAAGATGCGGCAATCAGGAACGCAGCCTACCAATAGAGAACAACCATGTTCTACAATAAAAGAGTGAAGAAATATGAACTCAATGAGGGGGATTATATGCTCAAGAAGGTGATTCAGAAGCATAACAAACTAGAGGCCAACTGGCATGGGCCTTACCAAGTAACTACAGTTGTTCGCCCTGGGACTTACAGAATAGAAACCTTAGAGGGGGAAGAATTTAAAAATGCATGGAACGCAGAGTATTTGAGCAAGTATTATCAGTACTACAGACTTACATGTACACATTTCTCTTTACATGAGTGTTGGTTTTTCCATATTCCTTTTTTATCTAATTTTTATTGGAGTACTAGTGCTACACACTACATCAATTCCGGTTGATCAACATCAACAGCCACCAACTAAAGTTGGTCGGAATTCAACAACCACCGACTCCGGTTGGTCGACACTAATAAATTTGGCCAACAAAGTTGGCATAACAATCATACAAGGCAACACCTGTTTGAAAACGGATGATCTCAAGGGATATCTCAAATTATACAAGAAGATGGGTGACCTCACAAGGCATCCACTGTCTAGGCACCAAGGTAATCTCGACGCGATTACTACAACTAAGCAAGAACATGGGATAAAAATCACTCCATTGCTTAAACACTAATGGGTGATAAGTCACTACAACTAGGCAGCAAATGGGGCAAGCTTCATTGTCTAGGAGAAACAGGGCAAATTGTCCCTATATATATATATATATATATATATATATATATATATATATATATATACATCAACAAAACACAAGAAACATATCTCACAAAGTATTTCCAACGAAATAAAACCTGCACAAAGACCAATTTGTTTCATTAAACACAAGCCGACTACATAAATATGAATTTTATTTATTAAGTACAAATTTTCTATTCTATGGGTTTCTTTCCCTCGATTTTGATACAGGTTCCAGGTCATCTAACGCATAGGGAGAATTAATAAAATTAATATCTCATGTCATTCTGAAGTTGATCGGACATGGTCGATCAAGCAAATATTGAGGACGAGATATCTCAAACTCTGAATGAAGCTGGTAATCACCAAGATACTTAAAGATCAAACACCGAGGAATGGCACAAGCTAAAATCCAGTTGACATCGAGTTTGAAGGGAGGAACAGGCAAATCAATTAATCCAGGCTCACACCAATCCCACAAGGATAGTCCTCGATCAATTTTCATCACACATAAGGCATTCAACCATTCCTATTTGTATCCCTCGTTGTTGGATTATTGCAAGAGAGCATCGAGATGGCATAAAGATTCATTGTATCCCGCCATCCAGAATTCTCTAGGTTGTTTGTGAAATTGATAAGTTAATCTCTCAAGCTGCTCGTGGAGCTTCTTCACCAATATTTTTTTACTTTCCAGTGCAGAGCTCTGGTTGGAGAGTTGGTCGGTAAGACTCTGAATTTTTTTAGACATTTCTGCCAGGGCTTAATTTTTCACCATCAATTGAATGACTTGATTTTCTAAAGCCAGTTGGGTCCTCGTCTCTTCAATATTAATCCGACCAGCCCTTGCTCGGCCCTAGGTAGAAGGCTTTGCTTTGCCACGAGCAGATGAAGTAGGTCCAGTTTCTTTTCAAAGTCTCCAACTCTTCTCTCAAGGCAGCATTTTTAGTTTCTAGAAAGGAAAATGATTCATCGTTAATTGGAACCAAGGTTCCCGAAGGAGAGGAGGCAGCAGATCTGAGTTACTTCACTTCCTCTTGCAACGCAATATTCTCTTGCTTTAGCAACTTGGCGATGTTCATGTGCTCTTCAATCTTAAGTTTTAACACACTTTCCTTTTTCTCATGGGCCGAGACATACTTGTCATAGCCCCTGTCAGCACTCAACTGTTGGTATTTTTTCTCATAACCTTTGTGCAAGAGTGCGGTGGTTTTTTTATGCTGAAGTTGGAGTTCCTCGATCATCCCTTGAAGGTCTTCAATCATTTTATAATAAGTTACGTTATTGGCCACAACACGATCAAGCAAACACTTCAAGTATTGGTATGCATCAACTGCTCGCTCAGAAGTATCGGATCCAAGGATATCAATTATTTGGGCCTCAGTAAAATCTGCATGACCCGCTTTAAAGTAATCATTACATTTTTTCATCAACTCAGTGTCATGAGCTGATAAGAGTTCCATCCTGGCAACAAACTAGCAAGGAAAAATAAAAAGACATCAACAATGATACAGGCAAGAGCAAATCAAAGAGAAATTCAAATTAGATGACAACAACTCATTTTATTGATCATAAGAGGAGAGATTACAACCAAAATTACAAGAAAAAAGGAAAAGCAGAAGAACAACATAAATAAAGAGCCAAGCAACGCTACACCTTCTCCTTATTTCCCATAACACCATTAACAAGTTTAGACAAAGGAATTGGTTACTCGGGAGGCATTTGGTGTTGCTCGATAGAAGTTGATGCTCGCTAAACTTTATCGGAGGGTCCAGAAGTAGTAGCAACAGGGACTTGTTCTACTATCATCATGGAAGAATCAGATGCAGCTTCATCCTCTTCTTCGTCGTCAATAGTAGGAGGAGGGTCATGTGTGTGTTTTTGAAACAACTCAGAATCATCCGCAACGCTTAACTCTTTTAATGCTGCGACCCATCCGTTCCTGAAGTACTTCAGACTTGCATACTCCATCTGGCAGGTAATAGCGGTTAAGGCTCTGTTCCATCCCTTGTCCCAACCAGAGCTGAAAGATTTCTTCACCGTAGCCTTTCTCTTCGCCTTCTCAGAAGAAGCACTTTCCTCAGCAAGCCTCACCTTCTCCTCAAGGTCTTTCGTACACCGTTCAGCTTCTTCAAGCTTACCATCAGTCTCTTTCTTACTGACAGCGACGACCTTCAATTTTTCCTCCAACTCCTTGGAGGCATTTAAGGCTTGGTCACGAGTTGACTATACAGATAGAAGTTTATTCTCCCAAGCAGCTTTATCTTCATCGTATGTCTTCTGGGAGTCCTTCAAAGATTGAGACAACCCAGTAAAAGTTTCTTCAATCCCGTTGGACGAAGTTGAAGCCTTGATAGCCTCATCCCTCTCCAGGATATTATTAAAGCATGTCATAAACTGAAACAAAGAAAAGGAGCTCAAATTAAAATATAAATACAGTAGGGGGAAATGAAGTAGTAGGGATGATGACACTTACTGACGCGATATGCTGGGCCGCCAAATCAACAACCTTCTCCCAGGAACGGGAACTCCCAGCAGCTTGATACTCCGAAATGGTTCAAGATTTGATTAAACCCCTGATCGAACTCGGGGTAGTAAAAGCTGGAGCGCTAGTTCCCGAGGAAGGACCCCCAATATCAGAGGGTCAAGCAGTAGTATCTACAAGTTTTTCTGCAAGACCTCTCCTCAATCTCCGTAAATGAGCACCTTCAATCAAAGGTGCTGCCTCTTTTAGGACATCAGGTGTTTCCCTGCTGACCTCATTGACATGATAAATGGTTCCTTTAGATGGAGCACTATCCACTTTCTTCATCCCTTCAGCTGGGACATCCCCTTTGCTCTTCTTTGCCCTATCAGTGCCAGGAGCATCCTTGGTAAAGAACGCAGGCATTCTCCTCATCTTCATCATTAAATCAATAATAGAGGTATTTAAGTCAGAAGAGGGTTCTTCGTCACTTGCTCGAGATGCTGGTACTTGATCAATATCGATTACCACATGAGGGGAAAGAGGACGAGCAATGAAAGAAGAGGTGGTGTTCTTGTATCTCAGTAAATAAGAAGCGGCTCTAACGTGCTCCCCGTTAACTGATTGATTCAAACCCTATATGAGTTTCAACGCTTTTATATTAATGTCACTCTCTTTGGGGGGCTTTATTTTGTTATCAACTGCAAAAATAAACATGAATATCAATTACGCATTTTATCAAACGTAAACAGAGCTAAATCGAATAATTAAAAACAGCATATCCTATTGCCATAAAGTGGACATCTGGGACCTTGGTACACATCATTTCCTTTTAATGGAGGGTGTTGCTAATTTTTCATCACAACCCCATGATCAAAATAGTCCCTATTAGCATCGGGAAGATTGACTACTAAAGCTCTATTGGAAAACCTAGTTTTTAAATAAAATGTAGTATCACTGGTAACCCATTTATAACAAAACATAATTTCAGGGATCCCTAAACGAGTCCCGTGAATCTGGTTCAACCTATGTACGCCATTAACTACCCTCCATGCATTTGGAGCTACTCTTGCATGCACAATATCGAAATATTGGCAAAACTCCAAACACATGGGATTAGGCAGAAAAGAAAAGCCACACTCAGCTATGAAAAGTGAGGGAAACCAGTGCCCCTCAGCCAGAGAAAATAAATCAGATGGAGAAGGAGGTTCTTCTAGAATAACCCAAAAGGGAATTGCAAAATCGTCTCGAAACTTATCCAAAGATTTGACAAGGTAAACCATGATGAATAAATCAAATAAAGAAGAAGGAATAAATTCTTACAGAGAATTGAGAAATCTGCTAAGGCGGACGATAGAAAGAACGATAATATAAAAACGGAGTGAGAAAACACAGAGTTTAGAAATCTGGAGATAAAAAATAGATGATGATATTTTTCTATCGCTTTTAAATACCTTGCATCGGGAAGAAGGAAAAGAAATGATTACTAGAAAAGATGATTGCGTTTTCGACGGTTAAAAGATAAAAAAAACGCAAATACCCAAGCGTCTGTCACAGATTCAAAATATTTACAAATTTGCCATTTCGCGCTCAAGCGACGAAACTAGAGGAAAAAGTCCTAAGTGTTGGAGATCTGTAAGTAATCAAGACATACCAAGGTACTCGAGCAACGTTCGAGTAAAATATTCCACACTCTCATATCAAAACTCAACTGTGAAATATTGGGGGCTTCTGTTGATACGAAAATTAATCAGCAAACGTGGACCAATTATATAAAGACACATGTCATTTTACGTGGCAAATACATATGCTCACCGAGCTACCTAACCTGCCGAGCTACCCAACGTCCCGAGCTACATAGCGTGCCGACCTACTCAACATGCAGAGCATCTAGCCAAGAAGACTAAACGATAATTATACATTCAATGAACATCGAATTTAATGAACATTCTTATTGTACAGATGTATATGTTTATTAAATAACAACATATCACCTATTCATACTGGCAGTCCCAAGGCTATAGATACATTGTAACACCCTCCACAATAGAGGATCGATCTCTTGTAATCATTATCGAGATTAAGGCAAATACCAGCAATACAAACAGTGGACGTAAGCCATTTCATAAGGCTGAACCACTTTAAAACTCTTTTGTCTTATTGTTTATTTTATATTTATCTGTGATTAATTAATTAGATCAAATCTAGTTTTTTACATCAACAGTGGTATAATTTCTTAAACCCAACACTGTGGGAGGATATCTCTCAACCTTGGGATATCTATGTTCTTTGAGAATGTTGCTTTGGAAATGGCCAAGCTAGTTCTGCCAGAACACCGTTAGGTATATCGCTGACCTAGTCCTTCAACCCTCCTTGCTCGAAATGACAGGATTGGTCAGGTAGCTGGCATAGTAATTTACCATAACTGAAGTTAGATAATTAACATAAGCAAGAGAAAGTTTGTAGGCTTCTCGTGGGTAGAGTGGATTAGTAGAGGAGTTCCTTGATCATAACCAAATTATAAGGCTACACGATGGGGCCTGTAGACGAAATAAAATGAAGACCATTCCGTGTAAGAGGGCAAATAAGAAGGGATCAACAGAAGGGGGACGTTGTTCGATGGGAGGTTCCTAGATAGTGCTTTATCGAAGGGAGTGATAGGACGTTCATCCTCATGGAAAAAATCATTTGTAAAAAACTGGTCCACCCCAACATAGGGGTGAGGTAAGAACCTTTTGGCTCTAACGATCAAAGAGATAAGAGGCTTCTTGACACTCTTATGATTCCAATAATATATCCTGGGGATTATGATGGGGTGAGAACCGGGGTAGTTACCGGCTGAGGCATAGGCTAAAAATTGAGAATAAAGGAAAGTTATTAAAAGAACGTGATTCGTATAGTTGGAGACATCAAACCTGCCAATGCTCTTGGCTGAATCCCCCGCTACTCGATCCAACCGGGTGTACAATTAACCAAGTATGATAACCGCGAGAGGAAGCTTCACGCCGCTGGCCATTCGAACATCCATATTTATTAATTCCTTTAAGGGGCAATCATAGGGCTTTCCCGAGAGATAGATATTTGACCGCATCACCCAAATGTAACCAACTAATTCGATCTGAGAATCAAAACCCTTTCCAGCCATGGGTTATTCGAACACCTACTTTCCATAAGGATTTTCCTTTGCTACCTCGTGGGCCCAATCATTGACTTGTCCTCAATAAAGTAAAATTACCTATTTACCTCTGAGTATGTACACTTGTTATATGTCAGTATGCAGTCCTTTATAACCGCTTCTAACTCAGCCCTCAAAGCCTTCTCTTTGTTGAAAACCGCTTCTTCAAAAAACGTATCAAATCTCGTCGCCTCTAACCCTAGAAACTCATAAACGTCTTTGAGGGTGATAGTAAATTCTCTCTAAAAGTCCACAAAGGTGTGTGACCTATGGCTCAAACGATAAACGAGTAGCTGGAGAGCAGTGTTATTTTTGGCAAGAGTGAGATCACCCAGCCACCTGGAGCATGATAGGCCAATAAGAGCAAGCTGAACATAGTATTTTGGAGTGGATGCAGTCAGTTCAAGGACCTAACCCCTCACAAGCACCAAAAGAAGCATCAAACTCTACCTTGGAGCATGGGAAATCACCACGCTCAACACGAAATCGAGTAATGATGGTGGTAGGGATGTAGGCGAAGTCCTCAGCATCCTTACCCTCGTCTATCAATAACTTATGGTTTTCAACTGTCTCTAGTTCACCGACAAACCTCTCCGTTATCTGCCAAAAGAGATCGGACTCCCCAAAGTAGGGATCACGATGGTAATGCGCTTATTGGTTTTAGTGCGCCCGAGTTTCAGGGGAAGCACCCCCCGCAGAGTGAGTTCTCTTAATGATGGGTGCCATGGGAACTTAAGAGAATAAGGTAAGTTGAAAGGAATGAAGTTGAAAAAGAAAAAAAAGTCTGCTCTCACAAAATCTCAACTCAAAGATGAAAACCCAAAGGTGGAAATTTGAAATCAAGGCACACCCCCTTTTATGGGGGTAACACAGACCCCAATGGGCGGCAAAAGGCAGCGCTTAGAGAAGCGCAATAATTATCAAATCAACTTGCGTGTTCGCCATGCACGTGTTGCAGCAGAGTTCAAGGGTTGTAATGATGACGTTTTGGGGAGCAAACACGTGAATGAGAAATATGGGGAACACGCGTGTACCCTGGCGCTGCCACGTATCGTAGACAAAAGCACAAATGACAACCTCATTAAATGAGACATGATTTGAGTCCTTTCATCTTGGGAGAAATGAAGAGTTTTAGGGGCAATTTGAATAAACCTCTTCACTTTCCCCAAGGCATCTACCACGAGTAATTATGAAGCACCACAAAAGAAAGAGATATTATATTAAGTATGGCAAGATATTTATTAAACAGATGAGGCGGTTCGAAAGATAGAGGAAGATATAACTCCTCCACTACTAATAATTTGTTATTTCTCATGAATCAAGTGCCCAGGGATATTAAAAACGTATTGCAGGAAATGATTGAAGATCAACAAAGGGTTTCGTATATATATTTTTTCATGCAATAAACAAATATCTCTACGAAGGGGCAAATTTAGGGGGAGTCCCCATCAAAGAGTGATTAACTTAGTTAATCTGTTGATTGGAAGATGAAGAAGAAAGATGAAGGTTATCCGAGCAAGTTACCTCGAAGATTCTCCACAATAGTGGCTTGAAGGACCCACCTCGAAGATTCTCCATAGAGGTGGCTCGAAGGAACTACCTCGAAGATTCTCCTATGGACCTGGTTCAAATGATCCAACTTGTAGATCAAAGTCACTTAAATGACGATAGTTTATAATAAGAAATATAATGAATTGTATCATATACTTTATCTTATGCTATATTGAGCAAGGTTATTTGGTACCCACGAGGGACCATGCCTGACAGGACATGGGAGAGCTAACATGGTCCATCGAATAACCTCCTCTTGGGAACCTTGCAGGGCAATGGTTTGGAGGATTGGGAGCAAGGCAACGTTGGGAATACAATTACCAACCCTCTTGGCACACTTAGGTAAAACTTCACTTAGTACATATGCTTGCTCGAGCCACTACAGTTGAGGTGCCTCAACTCTTACTTGTTCGAGGGAACCTCCTCAAGGTACCTCAATCTTGTAGCCTTGGTCTTAAGATAGTTCTTAACTAACAAATAGAAATGCTCAAGCTACCTACCAGCTGAGCAACCTTAAAGTAGACGCCATCCCGCCTGACTGATGTGATTATACACCTGTTAGAGTCACTGTTTACCCACTTTCTGACGTCATAAGGTCTGACATTGAGGGATTCAAAGTTACAGTACTCAAGTGGGTTTATCCTTAGGACGACAGGTCTAGTTCACCCAACTTGACCCTTTAGCTGTTTTAAGATAAGCCCCAAGCTGCCACATCACGTCCTTCATTAATGCTCGCCATAACTCCAGCCAATGAAACAGTTTCCCGACAAATTATGAGATCCCATGCATTTAGTGCAATATCTTCTACATTAATTGAAGGTACTTGTGCATTTAATGTAATCAATCATATTGAACACGGGCAAGTTTACTCGAGTAATTGGGCTTTCATATAAATACACCAGACAAAGAGTTTAATAGGAGGAGCATTTCAGGGCCTAAAATTGCTGCCCAAATCCCTCCATACACGAGAGCTCTTGTGAGAACATTGTTTCCCACACCCATTTAATACCCATATCATTGAGCGTTTCTGCCTTGCCTATATTGTGTCTAAGAGTGCTTGCTTTTTCTCTCTCCGACTAGGCTACTTGTTTGTTCCATCTATTTATTATACATGTTGTGTATTTATTATGCTAATATATCATTTAATATAAGTCTGAATATTGAATCCCTTTGCCTATTATTCACTTGTATTCACTGTCACCATTTAATACTGCACGGTGTCAATCCCGATCTTGGCAAGGGGTTACGCCTCACTTGATACTAACTGTATTCCAAGAACCCACATCTTATAAGACCTAAGAAGGAGGATATACTAAAAATGGGGGTTATGACAGCTTAATATATAAATGGGATCCCTTTTTGTGTAGCTTTGGTGTGCTTTCTTTTGTGTAGCTTTTAGTGCACTGTATTATTTTTAAAATTATGTGGATAGCTCTTTTTTGTGAAGCTATTGGTGTCGTTTAGTGCATGTTCTTAAGGTTATGTGGCTAACATGAGTTGTAACAAATAATATCACACACTTAACCATTGGAATTAAATGAAAGATTTTACATTTATAATTCATCCTTTTTGTGTTACATTTACATTGCTTGCAAATAGGTTAAATCACTCATCAAATGACACATTTAAATTGATGTTAATTTTTTTTTTTTTTTTTCATTACACCTTTCAACGATTTTAAGTTCCCACAAGCTAGAGAATTCGTGTACTTCAACCCCCTGCTATGTGGTGAATTAGATGTCTTTTAATCTATAACCCTATTGCAATTGCCCTCTACACACTTGAAATTAATCCATGGACACTATTATTTGAAGTTCCATTATTCCCCATATTTGTAACAACCTCTTTCATTTGATGAACTCTCACCATTGTGTGGTTTCAAGGCTTCATCAAACCACTGTCATGCATTGCATGGCCTTTGAGAACATTTTAAAAGATTCTTATTATAATTTTCCACTGTCTTTGAAGTGAGAAGTATTCGAATTCCTTCACAATGTATTTGCTTGCACTTGCTATACACCCAATGGCATTATGAAGCAGTGTGGCTTTTTAAGTCACACATTCGGCACTGGATCACCTACAAAATTAAGATAAAAGTGTTTTAAATACATGGTTTTATTAGGGGTTACACCTCTCTGTTATATTGAAAATTAGATATGTCCCCCATGATGTCCATATCCTTGTTAGAAGTCAAAAACCTAATCGTTTACAGGACTAGTTAACAATCAAATCGAAAATGATTTTTGTTCAAAGATTTTACCTTTGCCCCTTGCTTGGATGATTCCCCACTTCCCATTATTACAATTACAGACCTAGAATTTTCAGAGCAATTGAAAAGTTTGAGAAATTTTAACACAAATATTCGTAATGCTTATACGCTTGGGTTTGGGATGTTTAATTTGTAGATTTGTTGATACCGAGTACCCTTTGTGTTCAAAACCCTACGTTTCATGGGTAAATTATAATGGGGGAAAAGATGATGGAATTAAGGATTCCAATGACTATGTAATCTCGGCCGTTAGATTCAAGAGGTATTAATGGGCTGGGAGATGGGGACATGTATCAATTTGAGGTGGTTAAGTTGGTTTAAAAGGTTGTATCATTTGAGGATATTTTCATCAGAAAAAATGGTTGGGAGTATTCTCTAATAACGAAATAAAGGAGGACTCATGGAATTAGAAGTCTTTTATTATTTGGGGAGTTATGTGTAAGGAATTGGTAAAATGAAAATTATGTCAAATATAATTTAATTAAAGCAACTAGATTAATTGACCTAAAATTTCGAGGTAGTTTATCAACAAATCCATCTAATTCTTATTTTATTAATTTTCCACCCGAACGGAACAAATTTTGGCAGTCCACTTTAGTAATTTCCCCACAGACAAAACCCACCTCACTAGCAAACTTGTATGCATCTCTGCTTGCCAAGAATCCCGATGCAATGGATAATCTTCACTACACCTGCCTATATAAACAGAGTCAACTAACCCATCCCTCTTAAATCGTAAACCCACAACCATCTCTTTCTTCCCCACACATTCACTGTACCTTCATTTTTAATTCTTGAGAAAAATAAACATGTCTCAGAGAGTTAACCGCCACCAAAGGAGGCTATCTCAGAGTGTGTTTGTTATCCCCGACAACCTTTCAGCTCCTCCGCCTGACAATGGCGGTGGAGACAAGGTTGGTCCACCACCAGGCCAGATTCAGCCACAGCAAAAAATTTGTGTTTCACCACCGCCGGCGACGGCCAAATGTTTGGGTGAAATGTCATATGATTCTGAGAATAAGAATGCTTCGGATGGGGCAACCATGAAGTGAGAAGGTTTTTTTGTTGGGTGTTGGATCTGTTTGTTGTTGTATGCGTATGAGTATGTTGTTATGAATGCATGAATAAATGGATGTCTCAAGAATTGAGGTTTTAATCTTTCACCTTTCTCTACTGTCCATGCATGTACTATGTTGATTGGATCTCACCTTTTTGAACTAAGTAGAAGTTCGTTTACCGGATTGTGTTTTTAATTTGGGCACTACTATAGCTAAAACAAAATCTACACCTTTTTAAATTTTTTATTTTTTTTCTTCACAGACTCAAATCAAATTACATTTAAAAATGGGAAATAAATAAACATCAGGACAAAGGAATAACACAATAACTAAAACATCTAATATGTGTACATCTTTTATAATGCGGCAGAGTGGGATCTTTTTTTGTAATTTTTGTTTTTTTAAATTACGCTGGAATTGAAATACCACCCTTAATAAAAGTAATTTATGATTGTCCTCAATTTTTTAGGGTGAACGTCAGTCAACAGGTTAGACCGTTTGATTAATTTGATTTTCTATTTTTTTAGAAAATGCTTTTACTAGATTATCTAGAAATACTTTGGGCCAGTTTGGTTGCGCAAATTATTTGATTATGTAAATTGGTTCATTGTGAATTAGTTAATTGTAAATGAGTAAATTTGAAATGAGTTAAATCCAATTTTAAACAATGTTTGGTAATTTGAAATTGATGTTAAGGTTCAATGAAAAAATGATAAAAACAAGGGTCAATTATTTAATAGTCCCTACTATAATTATATATTTTTTTAAAAAGACACATATTTTTAGTTTAACCCATTTAGTCCCTCAAGCACTCAATATTCTCTTATTTTTAGAGGTCCGCGCCAGCGGCACTTCCTTTCCAAAATATGTGGCAAAGGACTTTTTGAGGCAAAATAAAAAGGCTTGGATTAAATGAGTATTAAAAAATGTTTGAGGGACTATTTGTCATATGTCCCTAAAAACAATTCAAGAGAGAGGGGGAGGGGAGGGGAAGAGAGAGGGAGAGGGGTCATGCATGTGACTCCTATTTCAAATGGATTCATTTCACCTTTTTTGTGAAATGATCCAATTTCAGATTTTGCACATGAGCTAAAATTGGGCAATTAATGAATTATTTCATTAATGAAACCAAACACAATTAATGGGACAATTTGTAAATGAATCAATTTATTAATGATTCAATTTACAATTTTGGGACAACCAAACGGGGCCTTTGAAAATGCAAAATAAATCCCATCTAACGATTTTATTTTAATATTTTTGGTTCTCTAAGAACATTCAACAATTTCAAATATTTTTGGATTTCTTTTTGCGATTTTCGAAAACATGTGAATTTTCTCATAAAAGCATAATACAATTAATAAATGCTCAAAAATTCAAAAGCTCAACAAAATAGAGATAAAATATTATATATATAGAGTCCAAATTTATTGAGCCACGATTGGTTAAAATATTAAAAATTGTAGGATTCAATATAATTACTTATTTATTATTTTTAATATTTTAATCAATCATGAGAGGGTCATTAATACTCACTTTAATCCTGAACTCTCTCTCTATACATTATTGTATAAAACAGTCAATAGCTTGGTAAACTCCCATTAACCACTTCATATTAACTTTCATATATTAAATAAAGTAAAGTTTAGGCACAAAAGACTTAAAATCATAATATATTATAAGAGAGGCTATAATGTTCTTGGATATTAACAATATTTATAGCTTATCATTTATACAAATTTAAAATGTTGTAATCGTAATTTCATGCATCCCGATAATATTAAACGAAGAATATATCCTAAAAATTTAAATGATTTCTTGCAAACAACGGGATTTGTCCTATGTATTTTAGTTTAAATAAACCCCCATATAAATGTCTGAGATAACATAAATAACAAAAATATAAAGATATTTGGCTTTTGCCGAAAGATAGATATCGACATAGAGATGGAATATCAGGGTGATATATAGAGAGAGGGAGAGAGGTTGGGTTGAGGAGAGTGCACTTGCGTTCAAATAAGGAAGTTATTTAATTAAACACAGTTTTTACCACTTAAGTCCTAAACATGCATCTATATGTGATTAAATACGATGGTGAGACATGCAAGAACACATATATGAGGAAAAATCCCCAACGGGGCAAAACCTTTTATTTTCACAATAATTTTTGTAAGAGAACGGCTTACAACGGATTACAATGAAAATACAAGTGACACAGAAATACCCTCGGGTGTCGGTTCTATTGTCGACGGCTGGAACAATCCCTTTCCAATAGGGCAACAGTGACGAAGAGAGCGACTTCCTCACAAAGTACTCCAGATGAGTAAACGATATTCTTGAAGGTTTAAAGATTCACACACATATATGAGAATGGTTTTGTGAATAAAAACGGTTTAGAAAACCTTAAAAGGTGAAGTCTTATTCTGGGATGTTTTCGCAGAATTTCGTGATTGCAGAAAGACTTGAAAAACGTGTAGAAGGAGATCAGATATTTATATAAAAATCGAGGCGGTGGCTCGTTCGAACGAGATAGTATGTCGCTCGAACGAAGGATAGAAGTCGTACAAACGATATCGCGCGACATGTCTATCTCGCGCGAACGACTTGCAAAGTCGCTTGAGCGATCTCGTCGATCGAGGCCATTCGCTTCTACACTTAGAAAAATTATGCTTTTGATAAAAAATTAATCTAGAATTTAAAAATAATTTTAAAAAACAATTCCCAAATATTTATGCAAATATTTAAAACTCCAATATAACATTTTACTGATAGAGCGTAGTGGAGTAGTGGGAATGAGCTGAGCAGCACGTTGCATGTAGCATAATGCACGTGAAGAAAGTGGTTGCATTGGATTCGGATACAGACTGTCGGGGATGATCGTGTTGACGTGCCGAATGTAGTGGTATCAGACATATGAACTGTGATCTAGGAGAAAACAGAAAATTCCTAGATTCTACCCCAGACATTTATAAAATTATGTCCTTACAAATCTCCCCATATGTCTATGCCGGTACATACATAAAAAATCCGAATTATGCAATCAAATGACATATAAGATAATATCCCCATTAAACCCTCAAACTGAGCATACTAAATGATATGTCTCCCAAATCTTCAGCTCTTCAGAAACTTTCAAAGCTTTTCTCATCAGGATGTGCAATCTAAACATGAACAATGGTGTACCTACACACATGAGATAAAGCAAATACCCGTGACAAGCAACAGTTTGAAATATAATGATATGTTCATAAATCAACCAAACACCAAAACAATTCTCCCCCATAATTCTTCTTCCCCGTTTTATGATGTCCCCAAATAGACAAATATGAGGAGCATAAATGAATGCACATGGAGAATGACACACAGGAATAAAAATTGCTATTTTTATATTTTTCAAAATTTTTCACACATAGTATACAACAAAGAATCACACCATGAAAGATCACAAAAACAACCAAGTCAATGATAGCGAAATGAAGGGGTGTGAACAAATTCGATAGGAAAATCAATGCATACAAACATGACGTATGTGCACGATGAATATCGGATACTCCTAACGGATGAACTCAAATTCTTCCTTTGGTGTAAAAAAGATGGAAATATAGGACATTGACTCAATCAACTCAACAAATCAAAGCTCAAAGTTATTTCCACACCAATAAAGTCCAAAACTATTTCATGCTTTTTCAGGACTTTTAAGGAAGTGCAAACCCGTTTGAATTCTCCAACTAAACTCCTTCAGATTTTTATTTTGAATAGAGTCTTTCTAAATTCTCAAACTTTGGAGAATTGAAGGTGAAACCTAAGTGGTCCATATTTGGCATGAATTGCTTTTTATTGCCTTTAAATTTTTTCAGGCTCTTTTAACCTCTTTGGACCCCGGATAATAAAATTACTCCATTTTTTAGGTCCTTTTGAACGGTGACTTTTGCGCAAAGAAGAGAATTACCTTTCGCAGCCCCTCCCCGTTCTTAAACAAACACTCAGACTCACAAAAAACGGTTTTGACATGCATTTCAATCTTGTCAAGTTTTATCGCATATTGCAAGTGGTATAAACAGAATTGAGATGGAAACACTCAAGCCAACATGTGATAGATAAGTACAATAATCAAATAAAACCGTGCATGTGTGCAATAAAGGAGATAGGAGTCAAACATGTAGGAAAATATCACTAATTACATCTCAAAGACTCCATACAATGTAAACCACATGGATGAAATGATGTAGCATCTCAAATCTCTATCAAACAGTCACATGGATAAATGGAATGAAGTTGTGACTTGGCTATCTTAAATATTCATCCATAAAAGGTGCATAAAAAATACAAAAATCTTTTTGTGCTTTTCTGAAATTTATATACAAAAACAAAAATCTTTTTGGATTTTTCGAGGAATAATACAAACTAATGGTACATATAAAACAGACTAGCAATAGGAAGCATATGATATGAACAAAAAAAATATCTTATTCTAGACATAGACCCACCCCTCAGTCAACTGTGAAAATCCCCAAAGATTTCCTAAGACTCTCAAATCTAAGGGCATCTAAAGGTTTCGTGAAAATATCAGCTAACTGACGGTCGGTGGGAACAAAACTCAGGGATACGACTTTCTCCTCAACTAACTGACGTATAAAGTGCTCACGTATCCTGATGTGATTTGTGCGCGAATGCTAGACTGGATTGCGGGATATGTGTATCGCGCTCGTGTTATCACATGAAATGGTCATGGTGTCCTGTGAAATCCCATAATCCTCCAGCATTTGCTTCATCCACAAGAGTTGTGTGCAATAACTCCCGGCGACTATATACTCAGCCTTCACAGTGGACAAAGAGATGGAATTTTGCTTCTTGCTCAGCCAGGAGACTAGAGCAGAACCAAAATAGAAACACCCACCAGAAGTGCTCCTACAACCATCTACATCCCCGGCCCAATCGGCATCTGAATAGGCGAACAAACGGTCATCAGTATCAAAGGAATACCAAATACCGTATGAGAGAGTCCCACTCACGTATTTAATAATACATTTTAGAGAAAGTAAATGTGACTATTTCAGGGATGCCTGATATCGCGCACAGACTCTAACACTAAAGGCTATGTCGGGACGACTGGTAGTCAAGTAGAGAAGACTACCTATCATACTCCAATATAAGGTTTATTCTACGTCCTTGCCTGAAGTGTCCTTACTAAGCTTGGTAGTGGTACTCATAGGTGTACGAGCATGCTTAGAGGAGTCTAAACCAAATTTCTTCACTAGGTCTCTAGCATACTTGGATTGGGAGATGAACATCCCATCCTCTAGCTGACGAACTTGGAGACCAAGGAAGAAAGTAAGCTCACCAACCATGCTTATCTCAAACTCACTTTTCATTTCCTTTTCAAAGTGATGAGCATGTTGAGAGCACGTGGATCCAAAGACTATGTCGTCCACATAGACCTGGGCAGCCAAAATTGCACCGTCATCTCTCCTGACGAACAACGTCATATCAACTCCCCCTCTCTTGAAGCCACGGGCTAAGATATAGGAAGTAAGCCTCTCATACCAAGCACGGGGTGCTTGCTTCAAACCATACAAGGCTTTTCTCAGATAGTAGATGTGCTCCGGGTGCTGAGGGTCTTCAAACCCTTTTGGTTGTTCCACGTAAACCTCCTCCTGTAGAATGCCATTCAGAAAGGCACTCTTGACATCCATCTGATATAACTTGAAGCGCATATGACATGCGATGGCGAGTATTAGACGGACGGACTCAAGCCTTGCAACAGGAGCAAATGTCTCCCCAAAGTCTACACCTTCTATATGTGTGTAGCCTTGAGCGACCAACCTAGCCTTGTTTTGGATTATGGTACCATTTTTATCCATTTTATTCTTAAAAATCCACCGGGTACCAATCACATTAGTCTCACTAGGTCGGGGGACAAGTTTCCAGACATTATTCATTTTAAACTGAAGCAACTCATCCTGCATAGAAGATATCTAGTGTTCATCCTTGAGTGCTTCTTTATGGTTCTTGGGCTCGACTTTGGACGTGTAGTAAAGATGGCTAACAACGTTCTTTAGATGAGCACGAGTCTTGACCCCTAGAGTGGGATCGCCAACAATGGCAGACGGATCATGACTCTTGCGAACCCAAGAGAGTGTGTCCCCTTACACAGGAGTGGGGACCACAAAATGTGGGTGGGGGATAAGTGGATCACTGTTAGACGAGTCCTCATCCTCACACTGAAGGTTAGGATCAATAACCGTCGGAGGTTCGTCATCTTGCACGGTGACGTTTATTGATTCCATAACCTTAGAGATCTTCAGGTTAAAGACCCGGTACGCTCTGCTATTCGATGAATATCCTAGCAATATTCCCTCGTCGCTCCGGGAGTCAAACTTTCCTAATTGCTCTCTATCCCGTAGGATGTAGCATTTACTCCCCAAAACACGAAAATATGCCAGGTTGGGTTTCTTGTCTGTCCACAATTCATAAGGCGTTTTAAGTGTGTGTGGATGCAGCTAAACCCTATTCACCGTGTGGCATGAAGTAGACACTGCCTCTGCCCAAAATCTCCTAGAAACATTACGACCTAGAAGCATAGATCTAGCCATTTCCTGAATCGTTTTATTCTTTCTCTCAACAATCCCATTTTGCTGAGGAGTCTTCACAGCAGAAAACTCATGTTTGATCCTAAGGCTATCACAATACAAATTTACCTTTGCTTCCTTAAATTCAGTGCCGTTGTCACTACGTATCCTGTTAATAGTGACTCCGTGTTGATTTTGCAGGACACGACACTTGGTCGTTAAAAACTCTACATCATTTAATTTCTCTCTCAGAAAACCTATAATGGAGTACCTGGAGAAATCATCCACCATCACGAGGATATACCTCTTACCACCCAGACTCTCGGTACGAGTGGGACCCATAAGATCCATGTGTATAAGCTCAAGAACACGAGAGGTGGTAATGGAATGCAACTTCCTATGGGGACTACGAATTTGTTTTCCCAACTGACAGGGTCCACAAACCGTCGAAGTTGGCCTTCCAAGAGATGGTAAGCCACGTACTAGGTCCTTTTTAGCTAAGCGAGTGAGATCTCTAATATTTACGTGACCTAGACGTTGGTGCCACAGATCCATAGGAGTGATCGTGGCGCTGTTGCAGACAAGCGAGGAAGTAGGCATAGTACCATAGCAATTATCCTCGGTCCTCACCCCTTGCATTAAGAGTTTACTGGCTTGATTGTAAACATTACATGCGTCCCGGTCAAACTTTACTGCAAAGTCAGTGTCGCACAGCTGGCTAATGCTGAGAAGGTTTACTTTTAAACCTTTGACGTACAACACATTCTCTAGCTTAGGAAGTCCTGGTAACACTACAGTACCTCGTCCTATAATGCTAGACTTGCTCCCATCTCCAAAGGTGACTTTGCCATCCTGATAATCCTCAAGAGATGTAAAAAATGAGGCATCACCTGTCATATGTCTGGAGCATCCACTGTGAGGTATTATGTTCCTTGAGAGAGACATGAACGACGAAGGCCTTTTTATCTTTCTTAGGTACCCAAGAAGTGGTGACCTTTTGTTTGCCTTTATTGTTGTTGGTTTTAGCTGGAATGTGAGAAGCCTTCCCTGACGGCAAAGACATCCGTCGGAATTCCTCCATCAAACTCTGAGACGTGGCAGTTAAAAACTCAACTCGCTCTTTCAGACTAGTAAAATCATCAGTATGCTGATGTGGAGCAGTAGTACGTCGTGTTCGACCCATACTATAGCAAAACTCCCTGAGGTGGCCTTTTCTTTTGCAATAAGTACAAAAGAACACAGTCAAAGGTGGACCTTGGTTTGCTTTTCTTGGTCGAACTCTCCTTCGAGGTTTTTGACGATGTCCATAAGGAGTCGTAGTAAACTCAGGGACTGGTCTAGGTGAAATTTGGGACGTGGAGGCACCATTATAACCAATTTCCTGCCGATCACCAAAACCTAAAGCGAGGCCGAGGAGCATCTTTCCCATTTTCCCAGATCTGTCCTCGATTTATACCTTGACTTCCCGTGCTTTCTCAAGATCATGAGTCAGCTGGGCAACAAGGGCTTCAAATTTCTTCCGAGTCTCCACGGAGGAATGGAGCTGACTCGTAAGACTATCCACTTGTTTAGTCAAATCCCCTCTCTCTCTCTCTCAAAAGTGCTCTCTCTCTCTCTAAACAAACTTTCTTTCTCAACACAGGCAAATTCTCTCCCTCTCAGGGCAGTGCAGGTGGAGGACTCTCTCTCTCTCTCTCGCTTTTCTTAATTCTTCCTCTAAGACGGTGATCTTAAGGACTAACGCTTTGTTACGCTTTTTAGTTTTAAATGACTCAGAATATAACTCAGTGTAGGCGCGTTGAATATCACTCTCGCTCTCACTTGTGTCATCCTCCCCCTCACTCACATCGCTCTCACTGTCGAGGTGTCCCTGTGAAGCATCATCCTCATCTTCGTGAGGAGAACTAGAAGTGCTCACATGACTAGCCATGAATGCGGTGAAGTTACACTCATGCGGTGACTCGACTCCAGAATCCACCGACTCGACCTCACTGTCATCGCTAAGGGTAGCATTAAGGACAACTTTCCCTTTTTCTCTGTTAAGACATGTGGCACACTCAAAGGCTCTATGAACCTTACCGTCGCACTCAAAGCATCTATCAGTTTCTTTCTTAGGAGGATCTTTAAAAAATTTTTCATTTTTCTTTTCAAACTTATTTTTCTCAAATTTCTTTTTATCTTTAAAATTGACATTTTTCTTAAATTTGAGAATCCTCTTGAAATTTTTTGCAAAAAGAGCCAAATCATCTAAGTCAAAATCACAATCAGAATCTGACGTGTCAGTCTCTTTCTTTCTAGATGACTCTACCCTCTTTCTAGCCGACCCCTCACTCTTTCTCTCTTGGGCATTAAGTGAAATTCCCTTATCTTTAAACCTAGCAGTTTTAGGGAACATATCAATTTCATATGTTTGCAAATCTCCTACAAGTTCTTTCAATTTTAGTGTATTTAAATTACCCATAGAATTTAGCACAGTGACTTTAGGGATAAAACGCTTAGGCAAAGAATGAAGAATCTTTTTAACAACTCTAGCATTAGGAATATGTTCACCAAGATTAAAGCTAGTATTAACAATGTCAGAAAGTCTAGCATAAAAATCATCAAAATATCCAGTCTCATGCATGGTGATGGTTTCAAATTGAGTTGTCAAATTTTGCAATTTAGACTCTTTCACAACATTAGTTACTTCATGGGTGAGTTGTAAAACATCCCATGCCTCTTTTGACGTGGTACACGTCATTATGCGTTTGAACTCATCAGGTGTGACAGACCCAGAAATAGCACTTAGATCCTTAGAATTGAATGATGACCATTTAAATTCGTCTTCAGTCCAAGAAGTGACAGGTTTTAAATTGATCACATTATCAACGGTGACGGATGGAGGTGTCCACCCTCTTTCAACCAAAATCCAGACATGTTCATCAATGGCTTTTAATGCAGATCTCATACGGGCTTTTCAATATGCATAGTTTGTCCCGTCAAAAACTGACATTTTATTATATAACTTTTCCATAATGAACACACTCGTTTTCAAAAATCAATTTTTCAGAAAATTGACATCTTAGAAAAATTTTGCGGAAAATTACACGGTAAAATTGTGTAACTGGCTCTGATACCAATTTGAGGAGAGTGCGCTTGCGTTAAAATAAGGAAGTTATTTAATTAAACACAGTTTTTATCACTTAAGTCCTAAACATGCATCTATATGTGATTAAATACGATGGTGAGACATGCAAGAACACATATATGAGGAAAAATCCCCAACGGGGCAAAACCTTTTATTTTCACAATAATTTTTGTAAGAGAATGGCTTACAACGGATTACAATGAAAATACAAGTGACACAGAAATACCCTCGGGTGTCGGTTCTGTTGTCGGCGGCTGGAACAATTCCTTTCCAGTAGGGCAGTAGTGACGAAGAGAGCGGCTTCCTCACAAAGTACTCCAGATGAGTAAGCGATCTTCTTAAAGGTTTAAAGATTCACACACACATATATGGGAATGGTTTTGTGAATCAAAAAGGTTTAGAAAACCTTAAAAGGTGAAGTCTTATTCTGGGATGTTTTCGCAGAATGTTGTGATTGCAGAAAGACTTGAAAAACGTGTAGAAGGAGATCAAATATTTATACAAAAATCGAGGCGGTGGCTCGTTCGAACGAGATAGCATGTCGCTCGAACGAAGGACAGAAGTCGTTCGAACGATATCGCGCGACATGTATATCTCACGTGAACGACTTGCAAAGTCGCTTGAGCGATCTAGTTGATCGAGACCATTCGCTTTTACACTTAGAAAAATTCTGCTTTTGATAAAAAATTAATCCAGAATTTAAAAATAATTTTCAAAAAAATTCTCAAATATTTATGCAAACATTTAAAACTCCAATATAACATTTTACTGATAGAGCGTAGTGGAGTAGTGGGAATGAGCTGAGCAGCACGTTGCATGTAGCATGATGCACGTGAAGAAAGTGGTTGCATTGAATTCGGATACAGGCCGTCGGGGATGATCGTGTTGACGTGCCGAATGTAGCGGTATCCGACATATGAACTGTGATCTAGGAAAAAACAGAAAATTCCTAGATTCTACCCCGGACATTTATAAAATTATGTCCTTACATGGGCTATGTTTTGTTTCTAAATATATAATAATAAGGAATTTATGGGTATTATCCAGCTTTGCTAACATTTTAGGTCATGCAATTGACACTAGGGCATGCAATTGACATATGGGGTCGCTCCAGGTGTTCTATCTAAATTCTAGGTACTTCATATAAGGATGCACCCTTGCTAAGTGGTCAACTTTCTAATTTGCCTCCCTTAAAACTCGCTTCATCAAAGTCTAAAATCCTTTGAACCACACATTTAAGAAGCTTTAGGTGGCTCATAATTAATTCTCCTTTTTCCCTATACACCCAAGATATTTGTTACACCACCAGTTAAAAATCACTGATGGCTATAACTTTCTTAGCCCCTAAGACCATGACCTCATACTCGATTCACTTTTTTAATCCTTGAATTTGAAATGAAGGCCATAAGATATCACACCCATGCTGGGAATATCAAAGTTTAGACACGCTGTGACATCCCATATATTTTGATACTCAAGTTGATCAAGTCTAATTATTAAATTATACAGGTTGTTAAAGTAATTAAATACTATTCTTAGCATGAAGAGATAGACAAAAATAAGAAGGCGATATGAAAGCCCTCCAAATAAAATCTCATAATGAAATGTCCATAACAATAATAGAAAGAGAGATGATGATCTCCAAACATAAAATCTCAAATATAAATCCCAATATAAATCTTAAAATGATACATGTTAATACTGCTATTCCCCAATACATTCCAAATTAAAAGTCTAAACACAACTCACGAATAATAAAATAATAGTCCAACATGATAGGCACCTACATCTACCTCTATAGCTGAAATCCCAAAGAGAGAGATGAAGGAAGTGTGCTAACTGGAAGGAGGAATACTAAACGGAAGATCCAACCCTAGCACTTGAAAGTCACCATGAATAAAGATAAGTCAAAACCCTAACAGGTTACTCAGCTACGCAACTTAAAGAAGTTATACATGCAAATGATAAATCCGCAGTTTATTTAACCAATAAAAATATCATATCGTAATGCACGCAGCCTCATAGTGCATTAGAATTAACTTAATTCATTTGACAATAAATTATTCTCCTAATTAATTAACACGTAACTGACATGTATCCCTTCTCTTCGACCATCTCAAGAACATATGGTACGCCAAATCAAACCATCACACATGCCTAAGCCGCCTGCTTCACAATACTGGAAAATCTGTAGCCACCCTGCTATGCAGTGCCAGTAGTCCTAAACACCATTTGACACAATAAATAATTCATATCAAATAGTACTCGTCAAGTGTCTCAACATATGATTGTTCCTCCTCGACACTCAGCCCATAAACCATGTTCAGTATATTCATTAATCAATGGAATTCTCAATTTTGCACTTATTTTATCATTATGCCATTATTGCTAAATTATCCCACCCTCGGGTTATCACCAAGTAGAGCCTTTAGATAAATTTTAACCATTACACTAGGAGTTAGGGATAATAAGCCTATAATGAACTACCCGTAAAGCTAAGCATTAAGGTAAAACTATATTGATTTTTATTAAAGGTTTAGAGTCATCACTCCTACCCATCTCTAAACTCCGTGCGTGGGATGTCTCACCGAAGTGAAATCCAAAAAAGGAACCCCGTAATACACTTTGTTTAGATAAGATAATAGTTAAGATAATTAATTAATTAATTAAGGTTTTATTATGAGAGGTCAAGGTAAGAGAATAAGTGTCTAAGTATCCAACTTCGATAATCACCCCAAAATAATCATACAACTATAAATCCTACAAACCAACACAAGTTTATTTCATACTCCTTTTATCTCAATAATGTGATTAATTCATTATCAACAACAATCATAATATAGGGAAAGGCTCGTATTTAATTCCCACATAAAGGGTACATATATATTAACTTTTCAAAGGTGTAATTTAACATAATACTTTCATTCAAAATTTAAGAGTTCTATATAATAAAATCATAATAAAATGAGTCCCCATAATTTCCTAATCCATAATTAAAGTCCACATACTAAAATCTCATTATTTGTGCAATTATTACCAAGTGTACTACCATTAGAGAAACATATGCAACCTTACTAACACTACACCAAAATGCTAATTTTGTGACTGCTAATGAGGGTGACAAACTTATTACTCCCGGGAGTAGTCACAAAATTATTTATAACTTCCATTAGAAGTGATAAAATCAATGGGTAATAAAAAATTTGAGTCAATTAGTTCGTCACTGCTAATGAGTGTCACAAATGTGCCATACAATTAATTTATGACTCCTATAAGCAGTCATAAATTTATAACTATCACAGGAAGCCGCAAATTTATCAGTAGGCCTAAATTATGACTCTTATGAACAGTCACAAAATTATAACTGCTATAAGCAGTCACAAATTTTGGCTTAATACTAAATTTGTGACTGCTATCGACAGTCATAAATGTATAACTGCTCGTATCAGTCACAAATGTTAGTCTAAGACTTTATTTGTAACTGCTTCCAGCGGTCACAAATTTTGGCCAAAGACTTAATTTGTGACTGGTATTAGGGGTCACAAAATTTTTGACCTACTTTAATTTCCATCTTCTCTATCCTCTTTCTATTCTCACAACTCTTGCCCTTCTCTGTTTCATTTTGTTGCTTCGAATAAGCTGTGAGTTTTTAGGTTTATTTATTTCATAAATGTTCAGGTTTCGGAAATGTTTAGGTTTATTTGATTTCGTTATTTATGCTTTCATAAATGTTTAGGTTTGTTTGATTTCATTATTTCGTTGCAGTGAAAAAGCATAATTTCTTTATTTCCTTGAATTTTGGTTATTTATGTTTAGGTTTTTTGTTTGAACATTTAGGTTTGTTTAGGTTTTATGTTTGATTTCACAACAATAGTTGCCATTATTTATTATAATAGTCTCCTTTATTTTTCTCCTTTTTTCCCGGTTTCTTTATTATATTTATTTAAGAAATGTGCTGAAATGGTTGGGTTTTGATGATATTAGGTCGATTCTGGTATTAATGATTTAAGTCGGTTATGTGTATTGATGATTTTGAGTCAATTCTTGGTATTATTGGTTTCGTGAGTTTTATGTTTAGGTTTTATGTTTGAGTTCACAACAAGAGTTGCCATTATTTATGTTTTAAGAGTTTTATGTTTAGGTTTTATGCTTGCAAATTTAGGCTTCTTTAGGTTTTATGTTTGATTTCACAACAACAATTGCCGTTATTTCTGTTTGATTTCATCCCCAACAGGTTCCAATTGATTATTTCTATTGATTCAAGTCTATAATTCAAGTTTTTTTTATTTGGGTACTGATTCAAGTTTTGTTCACTTAGGTACCAATTCAAGTTTTATTTTGCAATTTATTATAAGGTTTAAAAGTTTCAAGGTTTTCTTTCAATCGATTTCAGTCCCAATCAAATATGATGAAAGGAAATGCTAATGATTATTGCTACTGATTTTCTATAATTTTCTTACTTTTTGGTTGTGATTTTGTCGAATAGTGATCATATTGTTGTTTATGGTTCTTGAATTATTGCTGATTGGTGAATTTGAGCATTTAGGTGGCCAATGAGTTGGTTAGCCCTTGGCATTTGTAGCATTTAGGGTTATTCTGGGTCTATTTACCCAATTGCTTCAATTACATAAAAAATATCCTATATTTCCTTTCATTAGTTCATTCGTAAATGTTACTGATTAAATATGTTGGTTTTTATTTGTTTGGGTATGGATTCATGTTTTTCAATTTAATGACCCAATTTTATGATTAGTAATTATTAGTGTCTGAATATGAATTCAATTATTTGATTTGATATGAATTTAATTATTTGCATTTTGATGACTGATAATCGGATAAGTGGGTTGAATATGAATTATAATAATTCAATCTTCTTAGAATATCAATTCATTTTGTCTAGTAAAATAATAAGAGATTTTAGCGTTATTAATTCAATATGTTTAATCTTTACTCTTATATTTGTAGCCCAACCCACCATGGCCTGTGAAGGAATTTTGATCTCATAATTATTCTTATAATTATACCTAATTTGATTTGAATTAATATTTTATATGATATTTCTTTGCACGGATAATTTACTCTTCCATGAAATTATTGTGTTTTCGCATTCACCCCAATAAATTGTAGAATGTTTTAGCACGACATGTAGAATATTAAATTACACGCGTAATATATAATACTAAATATATAACTACTCAAACATATGGCAAAATATGTAATCCTCTAATAGCTCCATAGCTCAGCATATATGTATGTATGTATATGCGTAGCACAAGTATTTTAGTTATTACACAAAATATATGTATGCGTAGCACAACCTTAGAGCATATATGTATGTACGCATATATAACTACGCATATATGTATGTATGCAAGTATGTATGTATGTATGTATGTATGTATGTCATTTTTCATTATAATGGACATACTCATATAGTTTTATAATTTAATGAGTTTTTATTTTTTGTATTATAAAATTAATGGGGTTTCCATAATATAAAGAGTGGATGGGTGAAAGTTCTAGAGTGGGGCAAGTATACGTTAATGGGGTTAAAGACTTTGTCAATTATGCAATGAAGAATCTCAAAACTGATACTATCCCATTCCCGTGCATTCGTTGTAGAATGTTTGAAAGGAGTGGATGTAAAAATACATTTGATTCAATAGGGTATGCAAGTTGACTACACATTTTAAAAATTCCACAGGGAGGGGGATTTTATGTATATTCCAGAAGAGTAATTATGAGAAGAATATCATTGAGCATCTCTTAGGTACATGCATTGGTGGTTTTCATTCCAAGGATAGAGAAAAAGCCTGTGAAGATATTCGCAATTTGAGGATTAGATGACCATTATGGCTATAAGAAGATCCAAACACTGGAAAAAAGCATATGCTAGTTGTACCTTATACTTTGAGCATTAAAGAAAGAAAAATGTTCTTAGAAACATTAAAGGGCTTGAAGGTCCCTTATAATTTATCATCCAATTTACGCAAGATTTTCTGCGACACAATAAAAGATTTGAAAAAGTGCAAGTCTCATGATTGGCATGTGATAATGCAGCTTGCCCCTCTGTTGTTCGGACACTATTTTTCGAAACACAAGGATCTTCGGTGGGCCATTCTACAAATTATCTTATATTTCTCCTTATTGTGTGAGAAATTTATTAATTAGAAGCACATAATGGTGACGAAAGAAACTTTGGCTCACGCTACATGTGTTTTGGAGAAGCACTTTGTAACACCCCGCCTAATTAAATATCGGGTGCCCAGTCCCATACCAAATTAAAACAGAACATACAGTTGGCTCATTCTTAGCATCACTGTCGAAAACATTAACTAATCACCCAATAGCCAAATTAAGCTGGTGTTAAAAAAAACTTTCCAAATTTTAATTCGATAAAATCATTTAAGAATAACACTACACATATTATTCTACAACATTAATAACTGAACATATAACACAAAATAATTTAAATGAAATTGGAATAAACATTCCCAAATAATTATCCAATACAGTAATCCCAACAATAGCGAATGTATTAAAATGATACGAATACAAGAGTATTTGACTCAGATAAAAAAGAGATAACTGAATTCCTTTAGGCGACATGCCCTAAATAAAAGAACACTGTGAATCAAATGAAGAAAGGCATCTAAGAAATACTCCATAGCTCCATAGCTCAGCATAATCCTCTAAGGTTGGCGTCCCTACTACTGGACACCTGATATAAAAGGTACAATAGAAAAAAGGATATGCAAGAAAATGGGTCAGAGCCTGATGTAAAATGATTTTGAAAACAACAAGTATTTAACAAGTGCAATAAAGCATTTATTATGTACATGTTAGTATCCAGATACTCACTTGATATTTTCACCACTCATCTATAGTGCACATTTAACGTTTCCTATTAACCTCCTAGTTAATGGTTCCTCCTCACTAGTTTTTATAATATGATTCTATCCCACATCATAACCCCGTATGTCCCATACCATACGTCGTATAATCATTCATATAAGTTTTCCATTAACATGCATCGTTTCTCATTAATATGAATTAAGCTTTTCAAATCTATAAGAATAAACATTCATTAACTTAATTCAATTCTCTTTCTCTATTCACCATTATCTACAATTATCTCACAGTAGATTGATTTAACCACTATATACATTCATTTAATTCATTATACATATATACATATATAATACAGCACCCCGAGTCACAGCTGTGGTGCATGCATTACTCTTCTATCACGTCCCAATATCGCCGGTGGCCGAATATGGGACTAAAGGTTCGGTAAGGAATTCTCGAACCACAAACATCAACACAAAACTGGAGGCGAACATATTTCTCATACCCACGGGTCACGCACATACCTACGTTCCCATAGTCAGCGGACTTATCAACTCCCCGATAAGTCTTTCATAGACCCATGTTCTCGAGCGACAAATAAAAAATCCCATGGATTCATCAGGATATGACTGCCCTCACGCGCAAACCTCCCATCGATAGCAAGTAAGCTAGGTATGTCATACACATAAATCATCAATCAATCAAATAGGAATTATCATCTACCTATAGATATAATATCAACAAGGTACTCACACTACCCTAAGATAATTTCCATACGTAGCATTATATCTCTTTAAATCCTACGTATTAAATATTATGACTTTACTTCTCTAATTTTATAACTCAGAGTCTCACTCATTACTCAAGATTTAAATAGGTATGTCCTCAATATATTTATTCAGTAAGAAATCACTAATATCCTACTGGTCCATATCATCTTATCTCCCGAAATACTACGAATTAAACTCTCCTTTAATTAGGGTTATAACCGATAGTTTCTAATCTCTTATAAACACATCTTCTTTCACCTAGGATTGAACCCTCTTGTAAACTTAAGGCTTCCCAAGTGATTTATTAAATTACCCCTACTGGTCCTATTCTTAATCCTCATGCATACAAATTGAAATCCAACACATGAATCTAGCAACCGAAATTTCTTCCAATTTAATTATCATAATTCTAATCAATTAAATTCCAATCAAATTAATTCGATTCTTATCTAGGGCTTACTGAACCTTCCTAAGTCATATTATATCCAATTTACAATCACCAAAGATTTAGAAAAGGTTTGGGATAAGAAGAAGCATTAAAAGAAACAACTTCACAAATTCTGGGGAGGTCGATCGATCAAAGGCAGGGGGTCGATCGATCGATCGCCCAGATAACAACCCAGTTTTTTGCATTTTTTCTACTACGGGTTTCATCACTTTTGATCATTCAAACCTTCATATTAATAACCCAAATTCCTTATAAACCTTACTACATGGTATAGCAACATATGTGAATGATTTCTAATGCTCTAAACATCCTAGAATCATCAAGAGTTTGAATTAAAAGCATATATTTATCCTCTTTTTCCAGAAAATTATATACATGATATCTCCAAGAACACACCATTGATTCGCAGAATTTCTTCAACAGATTTATGATTATTTTGTGGATTCCTATCTACCTACAACATGAGTTTGATTCCTATATATTTCCATATTTCCAGAAATCCATTAACAACTCCATCTTTATCTTCCAAACATGAAAAATCTCATCTTTTTATAACTATCCTAACATGGACAATATACAAACTTAGATTACAATCATCAAATACTTGCCTCTAATGAAGATCTGATCCTTTGGAGTTGTATAACACAGGTGGTTCTCCCCTCTCCGGTCAACTTCCGGTGGTGGTTGGTGGTGGTGACCTTTGGTTCTTTGGTTCTCCTCCTTTCCAAGCAAGCTTCTCTTCTCCCAAGCAACCTTTCACTCTCTCTCACAAGGTGACTTCTCAATTTTGTGTAGAAGAGATGAATGAACCCACGTACAACTAATCTCCAAATATTTATAATAAGACAAAATTCGAAATCACTATTCATCTCCTTGTAAAAATGACCAAAATACAAAAATCATTTAAGAATAACACTACACATATTATTCTGCAACACTAATAACCGAACAGATAACACAAAAGAATTTAAATGCAATTGGAATAAACATTTCCAAATAATTATCCAATACTGTAATCCCAACAATAGTAAATGTATTAAAATGACACGAATAGAAGAGTATTTGACTCAGATAGAAAAGAGATAACTGAATTCCTTTGGGCGACATGCCCTAAATAAAAGAACACTGTGAATCAAATGAAGATAGGCGTATAAGCAATACTCCATAGCTCCATAGCTCGTCATAATCCTCTAAGGTTCGCGTCCCTGCTTTTGGACACCTGATATAGAAGATACAATATAAAAGAGAATATGCAAGGAAACGGAGCAGAGCCCGATTTAAAATGATTTTGAAAATAACAAGTATTTAACAAGTCAAATAAAGCATTTATTATGTACATGTTAGTATCCAGACTCTCACTTGATATTCTCCCCACTCATCTATAGTGCACACTTAACGTTTTCTATTAACCTCCTAGTTAATG
The DNA here is from genome assembly GCA_949130495.1 of Sambucus nigra. Classification (NCBI taxonomy): domain Eukaryota; kingdom Viridiplantae; phylum Streptophyta; class Magnoliopsida; order Dipsacales; family Adoxaceae; genus Sambucus; species Sambucus nigra. The sequence continues at coordinate 596,506,672 of OX422208.1, forward strand.
GTTCCTCCTCACTAGTTTCCATAATATGATTCTGTGACACCCCGCCTAATTAAATACCGGGCGATCACTCCTTTATTAAATTAAAAATCAAGGTGAACAGTTTGATCATTCTTAGCTTCACTGTCGTGAAAATAAATTTTCCAAATTTAACACCCTATTTAATTTAGCTAAGTGTCAAAACCATTTTTTAAACATTACTTTTCAATTTTATTTATTTATTTTATTAAACAATCAATCCAATAATTTAACATTTAACAACCCAATCCCAGCATTTAAAACTTAAAGTAAAACATACATGCTGAATAAATCCCAAAGTAACAGTACTAGAAATAACTGAAATACAAATGTCCCAATAAAACAGATAAATAGTGGAAAGGGCGACACATGCCCAATAAGGAGAATGATAGAAGTGGAATCAAGTAAATGAAATCGTCTAAGCAAGTGGCCTGCAACTCCCACCTAAGCTGCAACACGTTCCTTCCAAGGGATCCTAAACAAGACGCCTCTGTGGCTGGGCACCTGTAATATATACATATATATACAAGAGAGAAAGAGGAATATAAACGGGTCAGAGCCCGATAGTGTATATGATTTAAAAATTCGTTTAGCAAGTATTTAAATTGATACAGGCCAATGCAACAACATATTAGTGCGACACTCTCTTGAAAAATTCTCGCCTCTCTTCTAATGTGCACTCCTATCGCACTAACCTTCCCAATGGCTTATCTCATCATATATCACACTATCCTTCCCCAAGGATTTAACTTATCTTAGGTGACTCTCAAAATTTAAGATTTAACAACATCATGGTTTAAAAAGGATAATTTCATTTAGTACAAAACGCTCATTTTAACTTTATTGATTCATAAAGTTTTTTCAATATCATATTATACTTTTCAAAACAAGTATTTCCAATTTGAGTCATTATACATGTCTTACTTACCATAACACAGTAGGCAGTTTCCCATATTTCAGAAGTTCATATATATATTAAATAATCGTATAATATATATATTCTAACTGCACCCCACATAAAATTTTATGGTGCGGGCATACTCTGCTATTCAATCCCCGTATCAATCGTACTAATGGGAATACAAGTTCGGAATCACTCTCGAACTGTATAAATACATACACAAACAATATTGAGGCGAAGCATAGTTTCCAAGTCCAAGAGGTCGGTACATACCCTCACGTCTCTTAGGACCGTGACTACCGATTCGATAGCCTGTACCTAGGATTTCTATCTTCTAGGGTACGAGTTAATATCCCCCATAAGGCACACGAGATAAGATCGTCCCAGCGCGAAAACCTCAGGGATAGCAAGTAGCGCGGGCATGATTTTCACAAGTATATAATATATGCATACCCAATCATATAAATATACCACTTTTATTATATCAATTTAGGTTTATCCAATAACCCAAATTCACAACATTTATCCTTATTTTCCCATTATTATTTATCAAGTATAATGGTTCGTTTCTAACTTTAATTCGAAGGGTTTTTCCAACTTACTACGTAACCCTCATGGACTCTATCCTTCCAAATGTACAATTCAGTAGATATCCATTTATGTTCCAACGTAACTCTCTCTTACGTGTCTCTCCCCTTTAATATATACTTACATTATCCCTTATGCAAAATATCCCAAAAATATAGATTTCGCCTTACATTAAAGTATTTTGAATTTTATTTTCAAAGATGAGAATTTCAAACGGTTTCGAAATCGGAATTAAAATGGAGTTTTAATTGAATTTTTATTATCTCTAAGAGTCCTCAAAACATAAAATTGTCTAGCAAAAAAAAATATTGAACGCTCCGATCGAGCTGAATTTTTTTCTGTAGCTTCCTCTCGTCTTCAGCTAATTCTCTGTAAAATTTCATCCAATTCCAACGGTCCGATCGTCCGGAATAAATTTTTTTTAGTGTTTGTATCTGATTAGAACTCTTTTCTTAATCAAACACTTAATCCTTTACATGACAAAGGGTTTCGAGAATATCATATAAATCATCACTACATGAAAATTTCCCATCTCAAATTGGGTTTTTCTTCCATAAATCTCATCCTAATAACTCCTAAACTAATATGGATGATGCATCAACAAAATAAGCAAGATAAACACTTGCCTGGGATTTTCAGAAATCTGGTTTGGTGTTGAATTTGGTGTGGTTGCGTTCCCCGTCTCGCGATCTACGCGTTGGCGGTGGCGGCGGTGCAAACGGGTGAGTTTTGAGCCTTGGAATGCCTTGAGAGCTCTCTCCTCTCCTCTCCAATGGCCGTTCTAGTGTGTTGAGTTATCTAACCCTAGGAGATAACCTAAACATCTGATATAACCCCTTTAATTTTCGCGGGTTTAATTACCCAAAAATACAAAATGACTAAAATGCCCTCCCGGGGTACTAATTAGGCCTAAAAACGCCCCGAGACCCAAATCAAACTCCCGGGTATACTTTTCTGACTATCTCGACCCTTCCGGACGCGTTGGCGCACTCAAAACGACCATACGAACAACTTATAAAATATTCACTTTTATTTATCAATATTTAGTCCCGACGCAACACGGGCGCGCCCCGACTCAAATTTCTAAAATTGTCATTTTATTCACTCGTGACATTTAATATGGCCACTATTATATATTACTTTGCTCATTATTAATATTCAACAAATTTTCCCATAATTACTAACTCTCATCACGTTAATAATTATAACATAATTAATTTCCGAATTTTTATTAAATAATTAATTCACATTAAATTTAATAAATCCCCAAATTAATATAGCATAAAAATACAGGGTATTACATACTTCCCCCCTAATAATGGAATTTCGTCCCGAAATTCAGAAAATAAGGCATACCTGGTAAGAACAAATCTGGATATCTCTCGCGCATATCGGCCTCGCGCTCCCAAGTGGATTCCTCCACATTATGATGCTCCCTCTGGACCCGTACAAGTGGAACTATCTTCGACCTCAATCTCCTCTCACTATAGTCTAGGATAGCCACCGGTCTCTCCTCGTAAGAGTTGTCAGGCTGCAAGTCTATCTCATCTATCGCGATGTGAGTATGGGCCATATCATCCCGAAGATACCGTCTCAACGACGAGATGTGGAATACATTGTGAATGCGATGTAAATGCTCTGGTAGTCCCAATCTGTATGCTACCGGCCCAATCCTCTCGATAATGGGAAATGGTCCCACGTACCTCGGGGCCAATTTCCCTTTCTTCCCGAACCTCATCACTCCCTTCATAGGAGATACACGCAGTAACACTTGGTCCCCCACATTAAACTTCCGGAAGAACCGTTTCGCATCGACATAGCTCTTCTGCCTGTCCTGGGCTACTCGAATGCGACTCCTAATCATCTAAATCCTCGCGGAGGTTTCCTGAATCACCTTTGGTCCTAGCAACTTGTTATCCCCCATCTCGAGCCAACAAGTTGGAGAACGACAAGGACTGCCATACAAAGCCTCAAATGGAGCCATACCAATCGTAAACTGATAAAAGCTATTATAAGCAAACCCTACCAGTGGAAGATGTGGCTCCCAACCTCCTCCAAAATCAAGAACACACATGCGTAGCATATCCTCTAACATCTTATTAGTACGCTCTGTCTGTCCATCTGTCTGTGGGTGATAAGCTGAACTCAACTTCAACTCAGTACCCATAGCCTTCTGAAAGCTTTCCCAGAAACGTGACACGAAAATCTTGTCTCTATCTGACACAATATTCAGGGGCACCCCATGTAATCTGACAATCTCAGCAATGAACAACTGAGCATACTGACCGGTGGTATAATCTGTCCGCACCGGCAGAAAATGAACCACTTTGGTCAAACGGTCTACAATCACCCAGATGGAGTCGTGGCCCCGCTGTGATGTAGGCAACCCTGTAATAAAATCCATGGAAATACTCTCCCACTTCCACGCGGGTACTTCCAATGGCTGAAGCAATCCTGATGGCTTTTTATGGTCCACCTTCACCAGCTGGCAGGTAGAACACTTGGACACGAACTCAACAATGTCCTTCTTCATCCCACTCCACCAGTATTGCCTCCTCATATCCTGGTACATCTTATCTCCTCCAGGATGTACTGCAAATTTGGGCCCGTGAGATTGGGTCATCACTGCATGACGCAATTCTGCCCCTTCTGGAACCACTAATCTCCCATTAAACCTCAAACCCCCATCAGAACTAACAGAATAGGACTCAGCACCTTCGGCTAAAAGTCGTACAATCTGTTCCTGGCAAAACGGGTCTGTGGTTTGGGCCTGTATTACCCTCGTAACAATCTCGGGTGTGATTATCATAACAGATATGAAGGAACTGCCTACTGCGTCCTGGTGACCCAACTCCTTCCACTTCGCTTTCCAGACGTCCTCTACCTCATTTATCGGTCTACGGCTCAACGCATCAGCAACTACGTTGGCTTTCCGTGGATGATACTGTATGTCAAACTGATAGTCCTTCACAAAATCTAACCATCTGCGCTGATGCATATTCAGCTCTCGCTGAGTAAACAGGTACTGCAGTGACTTGTGGTCTGTGAACAAACGGAACTTCTCCCCCAATAAATAGTGTCTCTATATCCGCAGTGCAAAAACGACCGCTGCTAACTCTAGGTCGTCGGTGGGGTAATTCTTCTCATGCGGCTTAAGCTTGCGGGAGGCAAAAGCTATAGACTTCTCTTCCTGCTGAAGTACTCCCCAAGTCCCCGTAAAGAGGCATCGGTGTAAACCAGGTACTCCACACCCGGCTTCGGTAAAGCAAGGACTGGTGCTGAAGTAAGCTTGTCTTTCAGCTCGTCAAAAGCCAATTGACGAGCATCATCCCAAACATATGGTACCCCTTTGCGAGTCAGGTTCGTCAATGGACCCGCTATTTTGGAGAATCCCCGAATGAATCTCCTGCAGTATCCGACTAACCCCAAGAAACTACGCACTTCCGTCGGTGTCGTGGGCTGTCCCCACTCCCTCACCGCTGACACTTTACTCGGGTCAACTGCTATCCCCTGTTCAGAAACAACATGCCCCAAGAACTGTACCTCTCGCAACCAGAGTCCACACTTCTCGTACTTAGCATACAACACTGATGCTCTTGTAAAGTCTGAAGAACCTGCCTCAAGTGCTCGTCATGCTCCTCCTCGGAGTGTGAATATATCAAAATGTCATCTATGAAGACGATGACAAACTGATCCAAGAACTCTCTGAATACTCGGTTCATTAAGTCCATGAACTTGGCTGAAGCATTTGTGAGACCAAATGGCATCACTCTGAACTCGTAAGACCCATATCTCGTCAAGAAGGAAGTCTTTGAAACATCCTGCTCTCTAATACGTAGCTGATGGTACCCCGACCTCAAATCTATCTTCAAAAATAAAGTTACTCCCCTCAGCTGGTCGAACAGATCATCGATTCGAGGCAACGGATACTTATTCCGTATCGTGACCTTGTTCAACTCCCGGTAGTCCACACATAACCTCAGTGAACCATCTCTCTTCTTCACAAACAAGACTGGAGCGCCCCAAGGTGAGGTACTCCTGCGAATGAAGCCCTGACCTAACAGCTGCTCTATCTGATCTCGTAACTCTCGCATCTCCACCGGAGCCATACGGTATGGAGCGCGTGCTATCGGTCTCGTATCTGGCAATAAATCTATGACAAAGTCTATCTCTCGATCGGGGGTAGGCCTGGTATCTCCTGGAATACATCGGAATACTCACGAATGACTGGGATCGAGTCTAAAGGAATACCAACCTCCTTAGAGGTATCCTCCTCTATATAATACAAATGAGCGATCGAACCTCCCTCTGGGCGAAGCATCGCCACTACAAATATCTCTTGCCCCGGAATGGCAAAAACAATGCTCCCACCGAAGCAATCAATCATGGCTCTATAAGCTGCGAGCCAATCCATACCGATAATAACATCATGCTCATGCATATCTAAGACTAACATATCTGCAGGTAATACCAAACTATCAATCTCTATCCCCACTACCCGGCATATAAAGAAGATAAGCGACCCACACCCCAGTGGTGAGTCTACACACGTCACTGTGCTCTCTGCTGTGGCTAACAACCCTAAGGCCTTCGCAAAATGCGTAGCTATAAAACAATGTGTCGCCCCAGTATCAAACAAAACCCGACCCATAGTACCATGGATATGAAACATACCCTCAATCGCGGGTGGTGCCTGTGGAGCTGTTGCCTGGTGGACGTTATAGACACGTCCGTACTGTAACTGCCCCTGCTGCACTGGAGCTGGGAGGGCAGCTGGAAAAAGTGGTCTCTGTGGCTCATTACGGGCACCCTGCTGCTGTGGGGCCCTATTACCCTCTGGGCAATCCTGACGCTTATGACCATGCTTGCCGCAAACAAAACACCGGCCTCTGAAGTTACCCCCCCTCTGACCCTGCTGACCACGGCCCTGCTGGCCGTTACCTCCTCGCCACTGGCCCTGTTGGCCCTGTTGATTAGGCTAGCCCTGCCTATAACCCCCAAATCCCTGCCTGGAATCACCTGAATGGAATCGCTTAGCAGGGTCCCCCTGATGGGAACTCTACTCGTGCTGACGAGTCTGTCCATGAGATGGGGCCCCACTAGCACTACTACCCCCGGTCCTGCCCTGCTGGCTGGACTCTCCTGCTCTCCTGCAGATGGAAGCGGTGATCCTGGCAATGTAGTAACGCAGCATTGAGTACATCAGTGAAAGTACTCAGAGATAGATTCCCTATAAGATGCTGACGGATCCTCCAAGCTAACCCGTCCACAAACAACATTATCTTCTTACTATCAGTAGGTGCCTCATCTGGCACTATGGTGAGAAGTCTCGTGAACTCCTCCTCATACTCAACAACGGTAGAGTTCTCCTGTTTCAAATTCAGTAATTTCCGCCTCATCTCAATCTGCACGACAGGTGGAAAGTACTTGCGGTCAAACCGCTCCCAGAACGACTGAATAGGGATCGTGTCCCTCTCCTCCAAGGTGGTAGTGGACTCCCACCACTGCAAAGCGTCCCCCACCAATTTAAAGGAAGCCAATAACTGCCTTTGCACGTCAGTGCACTCATACATACGAAGATGTCGCTGGATGTCTTTCTTCCATTAGCTGACTGTGACGATATCTGAGCTACCAGAGAACTCAGGGGGATGCGCCTTCTGAAAAGCGTCCCTAACCCTCTCCCATGCAGATGGAAGCTGTGCTGGTACTTGCGCCACTGCCTGAATCCGGGGTGGAGCCTGCTGAACCACCGCTAGCGCGGCATTCATCGCCTGAGCAACAATGGCGGCTACTTCATTAGCATTCATAGTGCCTTATGCCGGAGCTGTTGGCTGCTCGACCTGGGCACGCCTATCCTTCGGTGCACGTCTCGGAGGCATCTGAAACGTGAAGAAGTTTATTAGCCTCCAGTCATTATCAAATCCCAAATGGCTGGAGACGTAAACGTAAAAGCAGGAATACAACAATCCTAAAAATAGGGTTCTATAGCAAAAACGTTAAGCTGAAAGCGAAAATAAGCCGTACAGATCCTACGAACACTAGAACTTGATGCTCAGATACCACCTGTGACACCCCGCCTAATTAAATACCGGACGATCACTCCTTTATTAAATTAAAAATCAAGGTGAACAGTTGGATCATTCTTAGCATCTCTGTCTTGAAAATAAATTTTCCAAATTTAACACCCTATTTAATTTAGCTAAGTGTCAAAACCATTTTTTAAACATTACTTTTCAATTTTATTTATTTATTTTATTAAACAATCAATCCAATAATTTAACATTTAACAACCCAATCCCAGCATTTAAAACTTAAAGTAAAACATACATGCTGAATAAATCCCAAAGTAACAGTACTAGAAATAACTGAAATACAAATGTCCCAATAAAACAGATAAATAGTGGAAAGGGCGACACATGCCCAATAAGGAGAATGATAGAAGTGGAATCAAGTAAATGAAATCGTCTAAGCAAGTGGCCTGCAACTCCCACCTAAGCTGCAACACGTTCCTTCCAAGGGATCCTAAACAAGACGCCCCTGTGGCTGGGCACCTGTAATATATACATATATATACAAGAGAGAACGAGGAATAGAAACGGGTCAGAGCCCGATAGTGTATATGATTTAAAAATTCGTTTAACAAGTATTTAAATTGATACATGCCAATGCAACAACATATTAGTGCGACACTCTCTTGAAAAATTCTCGCCTCTCTTCTAATGTGCACTCCTATCGCACTAACCTTCCCAATGGTTTATCTCATCATATATCACATTATCCTTCCCCAAGGATTTAACTTATCTTAGGTGACTCTCAAAATTTAAGATTTAACAACATCATGATTTAAAAAGGATAATTTCATTTAGTACAAAACGCTCATTTTAACTTTATTGATTCATAAAGTTTTTTCAATATCATATTATACTTTTCAAAACAAGTATTTCCAATTTGAGTCATTATACATGTCTTACTTACCATAACACAGTAGGCAGTTTCCCATATTTCAGAAGTTCATATATATATTAAATAATCGTATAATATATATATTCTAACAGCACCCCACATAAAATTTTATGGTGCGGGCATACTCTGCTATCCAATCCCCGTATCAATCGTACTAAAGGGAATACAAGTTCGGAATCACTCTCGAACTGTATAAATACATACACAAACAATATTGAGGCGAAGCATAGTTTCCAAGTCAAAGAGGTCAGTACATACCCTCACGTCTCTTAGGACCGTGACTACCGATTCGATAGCCTGTACCTAGGATTTCTATCTTCTAGGGTACGAGTCAATATCCCCCATAAGGCACACGAGATAAGATCGTCCCAGCGCGAAAACCTCAGGGATAGCAAGTAGCGCGGGCATGATTTGCACAAGTATATAATATATGCATACACAATCATATAAATATACCACTTTTATTATATCAATTTAGGTTTATCCAATAACCCACATTCACAACATTTATCCTTATTTTTCCATTATTATTTATCAAGTATAATGGTTCGTTTCTAACTTTAATTCGAAGGGTTTTTCCAACTTACTACGTAACCCTCACGGACTCTATTCTTCCAAATGTACGATTCAGTAGATATCCATTTATGTTCCAACGTAACTCTCTCTTACGTGTCTCTCCCCTTTAATATATACTTACATTATCCCTTATGCAAAATATCCCAAAAATATAGATTTCGCCTTACATTAAAGGATTTTGAATTTTATTTTCAAAGATGAGAATTTCAAACGGTTTCAAAATCGGAATTAAAATGGAGTTTTAATTGAATTTTTATTATCTCTAAGAGTCCTCAAAACATAAAATTGTCTAGCAAAAAAAAATATTGAACGCTCCGATCGAGCTGAATTTTTTTTTCTGTAGCTTCCTCTCGTCTTCAGCTAATTCTCTGTAAAATTTCATCCAATTCCAACGGTCCGATCGTCCGGAATAATTTTTTTTTAGTGTTTGTATCTGATTAGAACTCTTTTCTTAATCAAACTCTTAATCCTTTACATGACAAAGGGTTTCCAGAATATCATATAAATCATCACTTTATGAAAAATTTTCATCTCAAATTGGGTTTTTCTTCCATAAATCTCATCCTAATAACTCCTAAACTAATATGGATGATGCATCAACGAAATAAGCAAGATAAAAACTTGCCTGGGATTTCAGAAATCTGGTTTGGTGTTGAATTTGGTGTGGTTGCGTTCCCCGTCTCGCGATCTACGCGTTGGCGGTGGCGGCAGTGCAAACGGGTGAGTTTTGAGCCTTGGAATGCCTTGAGAGCTCTCTCCTCTCATCTCCAATGGCCGTTCTAGTGTTTTGAGTTATCTAACCCTAGGAGATAACCTAAACATCTGATATAACCCCTTTAATTTTCGTGGGTTTAATTATCCAAAAATACAAAATGACTAAAATGCCCTCCTGGGGTACTAATTAGGCCTAAAAACGCCCCGAGACACAAATCAAACTCCCGAGTATACTTTTCTGACTATCTCGACCCTTTCGGGCGCGTTGGCGCACTCAAAATGACCATACGCACAATTTATAAAATATTTACTTTTATTTATCAATATTTAGTCCCGACGCGACACGGGCGCGTCCCGACTCAAATTTCTAAAATTGTCATTTTATTCACTCGTGACATTTAATATGGACACTATTATATATTACTTTGCTCATTAGTAATATTCAACAAATTTTCCTATAATTACTAACTCTCATCACGTTAATAATTATAACATAATTAATTTTCGGATTTTTATTAAATAATTAATTCACATTAAATTTAATAATTCCCTAAATTAATATAGCATAAAAATACGGGGTATTACAGATTCTATCCCACATCATAACCCCGTATGTCCCATACCATACGTCGTATAATCATTCATATACGTTTCCCATTAACATGCATTGTTTCTCATTAATATGAATTAAGCTTTTCAAATCTATAAGAATAAACATTCATTAACTTAATTCAATTCCCTTTCTCTATTCACCGTTATCTACAATTATCTCACAGTAGATTGATTTAACCACTATATACATTCATTTAATTCATTATACATACATATATATATATATATATATAATACGACACCCCGAGTCACAGCTGCGGTGCATGCATTACTCTTCTATCACGTCCCAATATCGCTGGTCGCCGAATATGGGACTAAAGGTTCGGTAAGGAATTCTCGAACCACAAACATCAACACAAAACTGGAGGCGAACATAGTTCTCATACCCACGGGTCACGCACATACCTACGTTCCCATAGTCAGCGGACTTATCAACTCCCCTATAACTCTTTCATAGACCTATGTTCTCGAGCGACAAATCAAAAATCCCATGGATTCATCAGGATATGACTGCCCTCATGCGCAAACCTCCCATCGATAGCAAGTAAGCTAGGTATGTCATACACATAAATCATCAATCAATCAAATAGGCATTATCATCTACCTATAGATATAATATCAACAAGGTACTCACACTACCCTAAGATAATTCCCATACGTAGCATTATATCTCCTTAAATCCCACGTATTAAATATTATGACTTTACTTCTCTAATTTTATAACTCAGAGTCTCACTCATTACTCAAGGTTTAAATAGGTCTGTCCTCAATATATTTATTCAGTAAGAAATCACTAATATCCTACTGGTCCATATCATCTTATCTCCCGAAATACTACGAATTAAACTCTCCTTTAATTAGGGTTATAACCGATAGTTTCTAATCTTTTATAAACACATCTTTTTTCACCTAGGATTGAACCCTCTTGTAAACTTAAGGCTGCCCAAGTGATTTATTAAATTACCCCTACTGGTCCTATCCTTAATCCTCATGCATACAAATTGAAATCCAACACATGAATCTAGCAACCGAAATTTCTTCCAATTTAATTATCATAATTATAATCAATTAAATTCCAATCAAATTAGTTCGATTCTTATCTAGGGCTTACTGAACCTTCCTAAGTCCTATTATATCCAATTTATAATCACCAAAGATTTAGAAAAGGGTTGGGATAAGAAGAAGCATTAAAAGAAACAACTTCACAAATTCTGAGGAGGTCGATCGATCAAAGGCAGGGGGTCGATCGATCGATCGCCCAGATAATAACCCAGTTTTCTGCATTTCTTCTACTACTGGTTTCATCACTTTTGATCATTCAAACCTTCATATTAATTACCCAAATTCCTTATAAACCTTACTACATGGTATAGCAACATATGTGAATGATTTCTAATGCTCTAAACATCCTAGAATCATCAAGAATTTGAATTGAAAGCATATGTTTATCCTATTTTTCTAGAAAATTATATACATGATATCTTCAAGAACACACCATTGATTCGCAGAATTTCTTCAACAGATTTATGATTATTTCGTGGATTCCTATCTGCCTACAACATGAGTTTGATTCCTATATATTTTTATATTTCCAGAAATCCATTAACAACTCCATCTTTATCTTCCAAACATGAAAAATCTCATCTTTTCATAACTATCTTAACATGGACAATATACAAACTTAGATTACAATCATCAATTACTTGCCTCTAATGAAGATCTGATCCTTTGGAGTTGTATAACACAGGTAGTTTTCCCCTCTCCGATCAACTTTCGGTGGTTGTGACCTTTGGTTCTTTGGTTCTCCTCCTTTCCAACCAAGCTTCTCTTCTCCCAAGCAACCTTTCACTCTCTCTCACAAGGTGACTTCTCAATTTTGTGTAGAAGAGATGAATGAACCCACGTACAACTAATCTCCAAATATTAATAATAAGACAAAATCCGAAATCACTATTCATCCCCCTTGTAAAAATGACCAAAATGGCCTTTTGGGTTGTCTTTTCATTTCCAAATGACCCGAGACCCAAAACCAACATCCAAATAGACTTTTCTGACTATTTCAACCCTTTCGGACGCAACGACGAACTCGAAATGACTATAAGGTTGATGTAAAAATATGATTCCTTTTTAATTTAACAAATTAGTCTCGACGCGTTCCATACCGCATCCGACTAAAAATTCAAATTACTGAATTTATATCACACAACCATATCAATAACATCACATTCTTATATTACCTAAATATCTTTAAGTAATATTCAGAATCATTCATTTTAAATCCGCAATTCGGATAAAACCCAAATGAATTAATTTATAATAAAATCCAATTAATCCATTAATTTAAAATATAACCCATTTTAAAAGTCATTAAAATTACGGGGTATTACACACTTCACTGCCTCGTTCTTTGACGTAAACACCCACTTTTTAGTGCATTTTTGCGATGAAGCGCTTTTGTGTGGCCTGGTAAGGTACCGATGGATGTATCCTTTTGAGCGATTAATGAAAATATTTAAAGATTATGTTAAGAATACACGGTATGTTGAGGGGTCCATTGTTGAGGAGTATATTATGGAAGAGGCTTCCTTGTATGCAAAGGAATACATGCTTAACCCAAACATTGGAGGTCGTGAACGCTTTGTTAATGAATTAAAAGAGTTTGTAGATGAGGAGGCTCTGGGGAAGAGTAAGGTAGTGAAGCTAACAAACACATAATATAACCACATGGCTCGATATGTATTCGAGATGCATGAAGACATAGATAAATGAAACATGCGAGTTTATTAAAAATGTTTTGTAAAATAATGTAATATGTTCGATGTTATATTCATAAGAAGTTAATATTGATGATTTTAACGTAGGCAATATAATAAGTGCGGGCGTGCCAAGAGGAGGAAGGGAGGCACGAGCGTCGACAATGACTTTAGGCATTGGGTAGCTTCCGAAGTGACTGGAAGTCTGGAAGTCTACACTAGAAAATGTCAATTTCCCATCAGCTTTGATTTATATTTATAATCATATGATACAAAAATTAGTCGTATAAAATGATATGCTTTGATTTATTTTATTATTATGAGGAATTAAACTGATGCAAATGTCCTCGGCTTTAAATTAAAAAAGTTAAAACTTCATAGGTAATTGAGTGTACTCTCTAACGTTTTGTCCACGCTATCAAGTGAAATCATCAGTCACATGCCTAGTTAATGATATTTTGAAATTTAGTAAAAAAAAAGATGATCAGTTTAGTGTTTAACGTTATTCATTAATTTATTTATACTATAATGAATAAATAAATCAGAAAAAGGGGATAATATCTGTAGGTTTGCTTATATGTCCATTAGACTCGTGTAACATTAATTACCTGAACCGTCACGATTTCAATAGACCAGGTATATATAAGTTTTTCCCGAGTAGAATTTGGTTTGTTAGACCCATTAGTATATTACCTAAGGTCAAGTCGCATCCTAGCCTACAAATTTTCATCGCCTTATATCAGTTCCTTCTTAATCGTCAGATACTCTTTGGTTGTAATCAGATAATGCTTTATCTCTTTAATCGCCAGTTAATTGGTCTTTATTCGTACACAATTACATATAAATACTAATTATGTACGCTAAAAAGCGTAATTTCCTGTATATTGGTAGCCTCTCGTTTAGCCTTTTTTTATTAAGTAGACTTATTAATAGGTTTAGTATGGATAGGGACATTTCTAAAAAGTTTAGCTCTGCCAAGATAATTTATCATAAGAATCCAAAATACACACACACACACACACACACACACACATATATATATATACTTGGACTCATATATGCAGTACAACACCCAACTAAAAGGTTAGTGAGCAAGCAAGAAGTGATCTGTATATACTGTGTTTTATTACATTAAAAGGACAAAGTGCACTAACTGGTATTATTAAAGTAAAGTGCCAATATGTTGAGCCCACAAATTTGGTTGTACCCATATCTAGAAACCATCCAGCTTTGGTAGGATAAGACTTTACAGAAAATGAAACTAGTTGAGTGGCTCCACAGTAAATAAGAGACCCCCTCGTATACACGTAAATTACCCTATACAGATTCAGTTATTCTAGCACTTTCAACCACTCGAGTTTGAAGAGTTGTCTCAAACTCTGTACAACTCAATTACTTCCTCGTGGTCATTTTATCAAACACCTGATGACTTAATCTAAAAGAATAACTTTTTTTTATCATACCATGTGGTGTTCGAACCAGCTTTAAGCGCACCTCAATTAATCCACATTCTCGGTTCGTGAATTCCTCACCATGACTGCTCAATAAAAGACATAACAAACCCACCTCGGTCCCCACGAAACCAGATACTGGAAATGTACCCTAACCCACCATCCAAATATCCCTCAATCACTTTTGACTTGATTTCGACTAACCCTAATCTATTTTCCTCCACTCATCCCCCTACAATCAATCATGACGCTCACCAGAATGTGGGTTTGGAGGAGCTTATTTCTGACATTATTTTTTAGAAGGACATGGTGAGGAACTTGGCAGCTCTATCTCTAAAGCGACACAGAGATACTATCATTGATGAAGAAAGCATGTCCAAAAAACACAAATCGGACCTCTCTATTATAAAGAAGACCATGGGGAACAAGAAGAAATTCAAGGAGGAGAAGAATTGTGCATTGATGGACCTTCCATCCTTCACAACAGAAAAACAACAACCAGACAGGAGCATCAGGAGGTTTATACCTACAGTTTCAAAAAGAGGTATGAAATCCCTTTCCATTATTCAGGATAGCTTTTTAGTTGACATACTAGTAGAGTTGGAACAACCTTGAATATGGACAATGAATACTCTCCTATTACTGAAAGGGTGGTGGTGGCTGACCCGAAACAGCCACAGGGCCAATGTTAATCATATCTTGGAACTGTCAGGAAGTTGGACGACCCCGGACGGTTCGTGTGCTGAAGGAGATCATCACCTCATCTTCTTGATGGAAACTAAGAATAAACAACGAAAACTAGAATTTCTGAGGCGTAAATGTAATTTTCAGAATAGCTGTTATATCAATCCCATTAGTAAGGCTGGGGGTTTGGCGCTGTGGTGGAATAACGAGGTCAACTTAGAAGTGAACTCATCAAATAAAAACATCATTGATACTATATGATCCTTTGGTGATGACAAGATATGGAGAACCTCATTTTTCTATGCGAATCCTGATGAAGATAAGAGGAAGTTTGTCTGAGCTAGTTTGAAGAGCATTGCCAACTCATCGGTTGCTTCTTGGATGGTTATAGGAGATTTTAATATTGTGAGAGCTAACTGGGAAAAAGAGGGTGGTAATGATGACATTAGGAGGAAGCAGATGGAGTTACATGATCTCCTTTTTGATTGTAATCTTGTGGACCACGGTTTTAAAGGTCCAATTTTCACATGGAGGAATGGGAGAGAGAATGACGCTTTCATTAGAGAAAGGATCGACAGAGTCCTCACAAATGTTGAATTTTTCGACCTATTCCCAAATGCCCAGCTGACTCGTGAATCAATTAGGATTCGAGGCTATGTGGTCACAGGGATCAGACCACTGTCCCCTTATTTTTCAGTTAACCCCGATCCCTAAAAAATATAAGAGCTCTTTCAAATTCGAGGCTATGTGGGTGGGAGCCAATAGATGTGAAGAAACCATTAGAAATGGGTGGGGTGCCAATATTTAAGGCTCTCATATGTTCTCTCACTCTTGAAAATTACAGAAGGTTGCTAAGGACTTATCATGTTGGAAAAAAGCTCACTTTGGCAATAACAAGGATAGACTCAAAGACCTAAACGCCAAGCTCATTGAGATCCAATCTCTTCCCTTTTCTAATGAAACTAGAAGAATGGAAGAAAATGCCTTAGCCGATATGGATAATGCACTCCAAAGAGAAGAGCAGTATTGGCACCAAATATCTCAGATAAATTGGTTGAAGTTTGGAAGCCAAAACACTAAGTTTTTTCACTCAACCATGATTCAACGTCGCCAAAAAAACTCTTCAACTCGTCTTCTCCTGTTGGATGGAAGATGGATATCGGAAAAGAGGGACATAAATGCTGAGATTCATAACCACTTTATATCCATATTTAAAAGTGGAATCACAAGGGATGTTAGTAGTGTGTTAGATCATGTGGAGAATATTATTACCCCTGATATGAACAACTCATTGTGCAAACCCATTTCGGATAGGGAAATTCTTAGGGCGGTAAAATAATTGGGAGCTGTGAAGGCGTCGGGTCCGGATGGTTACCCAGGGATTTTCTTTCAAAAAATATTGGGATATAGTTGGGCCGGATACGTGTAAAGCTGTCAAGGGTTTCTTTAATGGAAATTTTATTCTTGAAGAGATGAACAGAACTAACCTGGTTTTGATCCCTAAAGTTCCTAACTCAGAAAGCTTGAACCAGTTTCGTCCAATTAGCCTTTGCAACTTTAAGTATAAAATCATTGCTAAAACCCTAACCAACAGACTTAAGCCTTTACTTAACCGTATCATCTCCCTGAACCAAGCTGCCTTCGTCCCAAGAAGACTAATTTAAGATAGCATTATCATGGCACATGAAATGTTCCATTATTTGAAGAGGAAGAAACAAGCAAAGGATGAGGAGATTGTAGTCAAGTTGGAACTTAAGAAGTCCTGTGATAGAGTTGAATGGGATTTTTTAATAGCTATTATGGGGAAGATGGGTTTTAGCAAGAAGTGGATTCAACTTATTTCCCAATGCGTAAAAACAATGACCTTCTCAGTTATGGTCTGTTGATACAAAAATTAGTCAGCTGACATGGACCAATCATGTGAGACATAAGTCAACATACGTGACAAATACATACATTCACCGAGCTACTCAAGCGTCCTGATTTACTCAAGCGTCCTGAGCTACTCGAGTGTATCGAGCAACTCAGGCGGTCCGACCTACTTAGTGTGCAGAGCATCTAACCAAGAAAACCAAAAGGCAACTACGCATTTAATGAACGTCAGATTTAATACGCATTCTTATTATACAGATGTATATGTCTACTAGATGACAACACATTGTCTTTTCATATGTACAGCCTCAAGACTATAAATATATTGTAACCCAGTCATAAGAAGGGGACTTTTGGATCTTTTGGTAAACCCATTATCGAGATTCAAGGCAAACAGTCAGCAATACAACAACAGTGGACGTAGGCCATTTTGAGAGCCGAACCACTTTAAAAATCCATTGTCTTATTTATTTATTCCCTTTTATCTGTGATTAATTAATTAGACCGCGTCTAGTTTTTTACATCAACAGATTGACGCCGTCTGTGGGAACGACTATACTTAGTGTTTTTCACCCAAAAACTCATTATCTATGGCTGAGATCCCAGAATCTAGTAATCGAAACACTGTTGGGGTCCCTCCAAACCCCTCTACTCCACCAAATATGCAAGATTTGGCTAGCATAATGGCCAATTTAGCCCAAAGGCAAACGGCCATGCAAGAAACCACGCGTTAACTTATACAAACTGTTCGAGATGGAGTGCCTGCCCAGTCAGAACAACGAAGCGTTAAGAGAAATACCCATCTGCCATCTTCAAGAACCAGATGAACGCTGTTCCCAGATGTTTCTCAGTCTAGGCATACTAGTTCTTATCATACTGAGAGATCTGATGATCCTTCGAATCAACTTGGCCGGACTTCTTCAATACGAGCTACGGATTCTCAACGAAATGTCACTCTAACTTCAGAACGGACTAGTGCTCTGGAAAGGTTGAGTAGAGTCTCTCCTTTTGATCAATTGGGCCCTAGAAGGAATAGAATCCCTCCTAGGATGGCGTCGAGGAACTCTCAACGACCATCCGATCTAAGGGAAGTTTCTGCTCAATTACGCCCGACAGCCCGTAATGAAAGGTCCCAAGAGGAAAACTCAGTACGATCAGTTGCTCGAACAAATAGGTCCGAGGTGGGAAACGATGCATGAAAATGTTCTATTCAAAGGTTGGAAGACAGGTTAGGGGAAATGGATAAGGCTAAGAATCCTCTATAAAGAACTTGTGTCCAAGGGACACCCTTCGTGCAAGCAATTGTGGATTTTCTCACACCATCAAAATTCAAAGCTCCTAGGGTGACACCTAAATATGATGAAAAAACTGATCATGTCCTCCATATCGAGCAATACCAAGCTGGTGCTGATATCTATGCGATTCCTGATGAGATGAGATGTAGGGCATTTTCAGGAACTCTCACCGGATCAACCCAGATGTGGTACAACAACCTTCCTCGGGGGAAGATTGCGTCTTTCCATCAGCTGGTAGAGCTTTTTACAGGGAATTTATGCTTTGGAGCGAAGACAGTTAAAAGAGTAGCACACTTACTGAGCGTAAGACATAAAACATAAGAAAGCACCATGGATTATATTGCTCATTTCAATAACGAGAAACTTGAGGTGATTGATTACGAGGAAAAGATAACAATTATTGCTCTGATAAGCGGTCTATTACCGAACAAGTTGTACTATACATTGGCCAAGGATCCGCCCAGGACCATAGCAAAATTGATGGCGAAGGCAGCCAAGATCATGAACGCCGAGGAAGCCATGGCTGCAAAGAAGAATACAGACACTAAGGAGACCAAAGTTGAGGGTGGTCAAACTGAGAAGAAGGATCAAAAGAACAATGGTGGCAGCAAGCAGTCAAAAGGCAAACAAACGCTGGAGCAGATGAGGAAGTATAGAAATTATACTCCCTTGAAGGTATATATAAATCACATTCTGGTGGAGATCAAGAACAGCGAGGAGCTAACCTGGCCAGAGAAAATGAAGGCAAATCCTGACAAAAGGGACAAGTCCAAATATTACGAATTCCACAAGGACCATGGTCACACGACCAAACGTTGCATAGCTCCCTAGAATGAAATCGAAGCACCCATCAGGTGAGGAAAATTAACTAAGTACGTTGATCGCCAAAATGGTGGAAAGACCAACAACAGAAGAAGGCAAAGATCTAAATCTCCTCGCCGAGCAAAAGATAACAAGAAAAGAGATCACGAAGATGATCCAAAAGATGATATCGATCTCCCCAAAAGGCCAAGCCAACCCGAGCGCGAGGTATTTTCAATCCATTTTGGATAGTTTGAATGTAATGTCATTACAGGTGGAGATCTTACTATGGAGAGGAAAGCTTACCTCAATGAAGCCCAAGCTTGCTCTTACATACAACGCATAAATTTGGCTGAAGATGATCGCCCGAGGAAGATGAACAAAGACAAATTGATCATCGACTTTTTTAAAAATGACCTGGCAGGTGTACTGTATTCGCATGACGACCCCTTGGTGATTAAGATGATAATGGAGGATGTGGTGATTTCACGGGTATTGGTGGATAATGGTAGCTCTGCAGATATCATGTTCTACCCATGCTTCGACAACTTGAATCTGAAGTTAGCCCAATTGGAGCCATATCATAGACCCCTCCTCGACTTCACGGGCGAAAAGGTTTTTCCACTTGGGACGATCAAGTTGGACATGCTTATTGGTACATGGCCTGCTTGCCAAACAAAAAGAGTACGCTTTTTCGTAATGGATAAAAATGTCCAATCAGCCTATAACATCATCATGGGGAGGGTAGGTCTAAAGAAGTTTGAAGCAGTGCCATCTACGGTACATCAATGTTTAAAGTTACCAACTAATTTCGGAGTGGGAGTTGTGAAAGGCGACCAGAAAGTAGCTCGGGAATGCTACTATTCATCTGTCGAACAGGAAGAACGGGAAGAATCCAAGAAGAAGACTACTACGTATCAAGTGGATGAAATAGAAGATGCAGAGATTGAAACATTAGATCCTAGAGACGAATCTCATCTCGTGAAGGGTCAGATCATGGAAGCTACAGAGAATATCATTCTGAACGATGAACATCCAGAACGAACAACCCAAATTGGTGCGTCATTGGACCTATCAATAAAGCAGGAACTGGTGGCATTTCTAAGGCGTAGAAAACAAACTTTTACATGGAGTCATGAAGACATGCCAGGAATAGACCCGACTTTCCTGTGCCACGAGCTCAATGTTAACAAGGAGGTCAAGCCAGTGAAGCAGTGAAGAAGAGTGTTCAGCCCAGAGAAGAACCAAGCCATACATGAAGAAGTAGAGAAACTGCAAAAAGCCTCTTTTATTGAGGACGTCAAATATCCTAATTGGCTAGCAAATATTGTGATGGTAAAAAAGAAAAACAATAAGTGGAGGATGTGTGTGGACTTCACTGATCTTAATAAAGCCTACCCAAAGGATCATTTTCCTTTTCCCCGAATCGATCAGCTGGTGGATGCAACATCGGGGAATGAATTATTGAGCTTCATGGATTCTTATTCTGGTTACAACCAGATTAAGATGAAACCAGAGGATAGGGAAAGTACCTCTTTTATCACCCCAAGGGGAACTTATTGCTATAATGTTATGCCTTTCGAACTTAAAAATGCAGGTGCAACATACCAACGGTTGATGAATAAAGTGTTCGCAGAGCAAATCGGTCATAACATGGAGGTTTATGTTGACGATATGCTGACAAAGAGCAAGAAAGTTGTTGATCATTTCATTAACTCGGGCCATACTTTTGATCAACTAGAGAAATATCAAATGAAGTTAAATCCCACCAAATGTATATTTGGAGTACGAGAAGGCATGCTTCTCGGGTATATTGTTAATCAACGAGGCATTGAGGCGAACCCTGAAAAGATAAAGGCCCTACTAGAACTACGATCTCCAGGTACGAAGAAAGAAGTGCAAAGTCTTACAGGGCGGGTCGCAGCACTTAACAGATTTGTGTCACGAGCAACAGACAAATGCCTCCCATTCTTCAAAACACTTCGAAAAACTTTTGAGTGGAAGGAGGAATGCGAGGAGGCTTTTCAAGAGTTGAAGAAATATATGGCGACACCTCCATTGCTATCCAGACCGGTCACACGAGAAAGACTATACTTGTATCTTGCAGTGTCAGAAAGCGCAGTCAGCTCGGCGTTGATGAGAATGGAGGACGGAGTGCAAAAATTGATGTATTACACTAGTAAGGCTTTTCGAGGAGCAGAGGTCAGATATCCAAGGTTGGAGAAGCTGGCATTAACACTGATCGAAGCAAGCAGAAGGATGAGGCCATATTTCCAAGCCCATACTATAGTAGTGTATAGTGATATGCCATTAAGACAGGTCTTGCACGAACCGGAGAAATTGCGAAGATTAATGTACTGGGCGGTGAAACTTGGTGAATACGACATAGTTTATGAGCCTAGATCGTCTCTTAAAGGGCAGGCAGTAGCGGACTTTATTACGAAATTTACTTACTCTGTCATCCTTGAAAAGCAGGAGCATAATACAGAGCAACCCGTGGATGTTACGGGATCATCAAAGGCAACCCCCGATCAACTTCCACTGGTAGATCGGCAGGAAGAGACAGATAACGAGCAATGGGAAATATCGGGTAATTGCCCAAGGATGGGAGAAGATAAAAGGAAGTATCAAACATTCCACCGAGGAATTCTGTCCAACTAAGAGTTTGATAATGATATACCAGTGTGGAATTTGTACGTGGATGGCTCTTCGTGTGCCACGGGTAGTGGAGCAAGAATAATCCTAAACAGTCCTGATGGAGTAAATATTGAGTATGCTCTACGTTTTTAATTTAAGGCTTCCAATAATGAAGCCGAATATAAAGCCGTGATCGTG
The DNA here is from genome assembly GCA_949130495.1 of Sambucus nigra. NCBI lineage: Eukaryota > Viridiplantae > Streptophyta > Magnoliopsida > Dipsacales > Adoxaceae > Sambucus > Sambucus nigra. The sequence goes on from OX422208.1 coordinate 596,528,732, forward strand.
GGTCTTAGTTTGGCCAAAATCATGAATGCAGAGCAGGTTATCGTATTCAGTGATTCACAATTAATTATAAATCAAATTCTCGAGTTGTACGCAGCGAAGGGAGAATTAATGTTCAAGTACCATGCAAAAGCTATGGAGTTCGTATTAATTTTTACCGCAGTCCAGTTGATCAGAATACCGAGATTGGAGAATGCAAGAGCTGACGCCCTAGCTCGGCTGGCCTCAGCAACACGCACTGAGCTACGAACTACCATCCCAATAGAGATTCTGGCAGATCGGAGCGTAGACGAAGACTTGATGGTGAACTTCATTGCCCTCGACTTGGGTCCATCCTGGATGGACCCCATCAGGGACTATATCGAAGGGGGGATTGTGCCAACTGACAAACTCGCAGCCAAGAAAATGAAGTTTAAAGTTGCTCATTATGTACTGACCAATGGTATTTTGTATAGAAGAGGCATTATAGCAGGACTACAGAGATGTTTGCATCCCTCCGAAGTTAAAGATTTGATTGAAGAGGTTCACGAAGGCTCTTGTGGAGCTCATATAGCAGGTTGGACGCTTTTGCAGAGGATAATGACACAGGGATATTACTGGCCAACGATGAGAGCTGACTGTGCAGCTTACGCTAAGAAGTGCGATAAATGCCAATGTTTCTCTTCCATCCGAAGAACTTCCCAAACATTATTAATGCCCATTACGTCCCCTTGGCCATTTGCCATGTGGGGTATAGACTTGGTCGGGCCACTTCCAATGACCAGAGGGAGATTCAAATATCTAGTAGTTGCTGTGGATTATTTTACCAAATGGGTGGAAGCTAAACCTCTCATTGACATGTCGTATGATAGGGTCTACCAGTTTATTTGGAAGAGTATCATTTGCAGATATGGTCTCCCACATGCATTCATTATTGACCATGGAACTCAATTTGACAATGAGGAGTTTGCTGCATATTGTCATCAATCCAATGTATAGAAGATCCATTCTGCACCAGGCCATCCCCAGAGCAATGGGCAAACTGAAGTGACGAACAGATTTTGCTCAATGATTTGAAAAAATGCCTAGATAATGCAAAGGGAAACTGGATTAACGAGCTACGCTCTGTGTTGTGGGCTTATCGCACTACACCACGAACAGTAACTGGGGAGTCTCCGTACATATTAGCCTTCCGAAGTGAAGCCGTCATACCTGCTGAGTTGGGTTAACCCACATATAGGGTGCTTAATTTTAATTCCCCTGTAAGTGACTTGATGAGACGTTTAGACTTGGATATGCTCGAAGAAGTTAGGGAAGAAGTAGCGATCATGAATGCAGCCTACCAACAACGAACAACCTTGTGCTATAACAAAAAGGTGAAGAAGTGCGACTTGAAAGAGGGGGATTATGTACTGAAGAAGGTAATCCAGAAGCACAATAAACTAGAGGCCAACTGGCATGGACCTTATAGAGTAACTGAAGTTGTTCGTCCTGGGACATACAGAATTGAAACTTTGGAGGGAGAAAAATTCAAGAATGCGTGGAATGCAGAGCATCTGCGCAAGTATTATCAGTAATAAAAATTCATATGTAACACATTTTTTTCAATATGAATAAAAGTGACATTTCGCCCATCTTTCCTCTTTTGTTAAATTTTCTTCGGAGTATTAGTGCTACACACTACACCAACTCCGATCAGCAGCCACCAACTCCGGTTGGTCGACAATTCAGCAACCACCAACTCCGGTTGGTCGGCAATTCAATAACCACCAACTTCGGTTGGTTGGTAAATAAAAATCATACAAGGCAAAAGCCTGTTTGATCACGGGTGGTTTCAAGGGACACCCCAAACTAGACAAGAAGACGGGTGACCTCCCGGGGCATGCAATGTCTAGGCAACAAGGTAATCCTGGCACGATTACTATAACTAAGTAGGAGTATGGGATGAAAATCATTCCATTGCTTAGGCACAAAGAGTGACAAGTCACTATAGTCAGACAATAAATGGGATAAATTCCATTGTCTAAACAAATCAGGATACTTTTCCCTTCTCTCTATATATATATATATATATATATATATATATATATATATATATATATATATATATATATATATATATATATATATATATACATATAGTTATCAGCAAATAACAAAATTAATTGCACAAAGACTAAATCTTTCTTTAATAAAACCAAGCAGATTACATATGAAATAAAATTTATATACAAAAATCCTACTCTATGGGTTTCTTTCCTTCTGCTTTTGATACAGGTTCCATCCCAGCCGGAGGATCATCTAATGCATAGGGAGAGTTTATAAAATTCATATCTCGTAGCATTCTGACATTAATTACGGATGATCGATAAAGCAAATGCTCAGGACAAGATATCTCAAAATCCGAATGAAGATTATAATCACCAAGATACTAGGAGATCAGGCATCGAGGAATAGCACAAGCAGGAATCCAACTAAGATCAAGCTTAAAGGGAGGCACGGGCAAATCAAGTACTCCAGGCTCATAATAATCCCACAAGAAGTGCCCTTGCTCCAATTTCAGCACGCACATAACATTTAACCATCCCTGCTTGTACCCCTCATTATTTGACTATTGCAACCGAGAATCAAGATGATATAGAACTTCATTATACCCAGCCATCCAAACCTCTCTAGGCTGTTTGTGAAATTGATAAGTCAATCTTTCAAGCTGCTCGTGGAGCTTCTTCACCAGAATCTCTTTACTTTCCAGCGTGGAACTCTGATCGGAGAGTTGGTCGGTAAAACTCTGAATTTTTTTAGACATTTCTATCAATGCCTGATTCTTTACCGTCAATTGAATGACTTGATTTTTTTAAGGCCAATTGAGTCCTCATCTCCTTAATATTAACCCGACCAGCCCTAGCTCGCCCACGGGAAGAAGGCCTTGCTCTGCTGCGAGCAGGTGTGGAAAGTCCGGCTCATTTTAAAGTCTTTAACTCTTCCCTTAAGGTAGCATTTTCGGTTTCTAAAAAGGGAAAACCATTATCATTAATTGGGATCAAGGGTCCCGAAGAAGAGAAGGCAACAGATTTGAGTTGTTTCACTTCCTCTTGCAATGCGATATTCTCTTGCTCTAGCAGCTTGGCAATGTTTCTATGCTCTTCAATCTCAAGCTTTAACACACTTTCCTTTCTCTCATGGGCCGAAATGTACTTGTCATAACCCCTATCAGCATTCAATTGTTGGTACTTTTTCTCATAACCTTTATGCAAAAGTGTAGTGGTCTCTTTGTGCTGAAGTTGAAGTTCCTCTATCATGCCTTGAAGGTCTTCAATCATTTCGGAATAGGCCACATTATTGGCTACAACACGATCAAGTAGACACTTCAAGTATTGGTAAGCATCAATTGCTCGTTCAGAGGCATCAGATCCGATGATGTCTATTATTTGGGCCTCAGTAAAATCTGCATGACCAGCTTTGAAATAATCATTGCATTTCTTCATCAACTCTGTATCATTAGCTGATAAGAGTTCCATCCTGGCCATAAACTAGCATGGAGAAAATAAAATGCATCAACAATGATACAAGACAGGTAAAAGAATGACGCGGGATAAATAACAAAAGTTCATTCTTATTCATCATACAAAAGGAAAATACATTCCAAGTTACAACCGAGGAAAAAAGAAAATAACATAAGAACCGAACAACTTTATACCTTCTCCTTATTCACTACAATATCTTCAGTTGGTTTGGAGGGAAGAGTAAGTTGCTCGGAATGCAGTGCAGGTTGCTCAGAAGAAGTGCTTGCTTGATGAACTTGCTCGGAAGGTTAGGGAACGGCAGCAACGGGTATTTGCTCTACTACCATCACAGAAGACTCATCAGATGGGGCTTCATCTTCTTCTTCTTCTTCTTCGCCGATGACAGGAGGAGGGCCATGAGTATGTCTTTGAAACAATTCAGAATCGTTCGCAATTTTTAATTCTTTCAAGGCTGCAATCCATCCATCTATAAAGTATTTTAGCTTGGCATATTCCATTTGACAAGTAATGGCAGTTAAGGCCTTGTTCCATCCTTTATCCCAGCCAGAGCTAAAAGACTTATTTACAACAGTTTTCTACTTCACTTTCTCCAATGAAGCGTGTTCCTCGGTAAACTTCACCTTCTCTTCCAGCTCTTTCTTATGCCGTTCAGCCTCTTTAATCTTGGCCTCAACCTCCTCGGTAGTTTTCAGCTTATCCTCAAGCTCTTTCTTACGCCGTTCAGCCTCTTTAATCTTGGCCTCAACCTCCTCGGTAGTTTTCAACTTATCCTCAAGCTCTTTCTTACGCCGTTCAGCCTCTTCAAGCTTGCTGTCAACGACCTTCAATTTGTTCCCCAACTCTTAAGAATCACTTATAACTTGATCTCGAGTGGTCTTGACAGATTGAAGTTCATTCTCCCAAGCAGTTTTTTCTTCCTCGTACTTCTGACAGGGTTCATTCAAAGAGCGGGATAAACCAGTAAAAGCTTCTTCCACCCCACCCGAGGAAGTGGAAGCCCTGATAGCTTCATCTTTCTTCAAGATACCATTAAATCAAGCCATAAACTGAAAAAGGAAAGAGTTTCAACTCAGAATATGAATGTAGTATGCAGAGGCGAAGAAGTAATAGGGATAAAGATACTTACTGACGCAATATGTTAGGCGGCTAAATCAGTGAGCTTTTCCCGAGAAAGGGAATCCTCAGCATCTCGATGTTCGGGGAGGACCCAAGATTTGATCAAGCCTTTGGCCGAACTCGGAGCGGCGAGAGCTGGATCTTTAGCTCTCAAAGGACCCTCAATATCAGAAGGTTGAGCAATAGTTGCTATAGGTCTTTCAGCGAGACCTCTTCTTAGTCTCTTTAGAGGAGCACTTTCAATCAAAGGTGTTGCCTCTCCTGGTGTAATAGCAACACCTACAATCAAAGGTGCTGCCTCTTTTGGAACAACCGGGGGCTTCTTACCCACCTCCTTCACAGTTGTAGTTGTTCCCTTAGATGGAGCAATGTCCATTTTCTTCGTCCCCTCGAATGGGACATCCACTTTACCTTTCTTTGCCCCATCAACACCAGGGGCATCATTGCCAAAGAACTCAGGCATCCTCCTTTTCTTCGTCATCAAATCGACAATGGAAGTATCCAAATCAGACGAGGAGTCCCCCACACTTGCTCGCGACGTTGGCGGTTGATTAAGATCGATTATCGTAGGAGGTGCAATAGGACGGGCAATGAAAGACGAGGTGGTGTTTTTGTACCTCAACAAATAAAAAGAAGCTCTAATGTGCTCCCCAACAACTGATTGATGCAAGCTCCAGATAAGTTTTAAATCTTTTATGTTAACCTCAATCTCTTTTGGGGGCTTCCTTTTACTGTCAACTGTAACAAACAAAATTAATGTCAGTGATGTATTTTGTCAAACATAAAGAAAGCTAAATTCAAAAACTAAAAACAACCTATCCCATTGCCATAAAGCGGACATTTGGGACCTTGATACACATCATTTCCATTTAATGGAGGGTGTTGCCAATTTTTCATCACAACCCCATAATCAAAATAGTCCCTGTTGGTGTCGGGAAGTTTGACAACTAAAGCTCTATTCGAAAAACTAGTTTTCAAATAAAAAGTAGTGTCGCTGGTAACCCATTTATAACAATACATAATTTCAGGAATTCCTAAATGAGTTCCATGAATTTGATTCAATCTATATACGCCATTAACTACACTCCATGTATTTGGAGCTACCCTTGCAGGTACAATATCGAAATATTGGCAAAACTCCAAACACAAGGGATTTGGTGGAAAAGAAAAGCCACACTTCGCTACAAAAAGGGAGGGAAACCAATGTCCCTCCACCAGAGAAAACAAATCAGAAGGACAAGAAGGCTCCTCCAAAATAACCCAAGAGGGAATTGAAAAATCAGTCTGGAATTTATCTAAAGATTCAACAAGGTAAACCATGATGACTAAAGCAAAGAAAGATGAAGGAAGAAAATCTTACAGAGAACTGAAAAATCTGCTAATGATGAACGACGGAAGAACAATAGTACGAAATAGAGAGATAAAGTAAAGAGTTCAGAAAATATGGATGTGAAAAGTAGAAAATGAGGGGATTTCTGTCGCTCTTAAATACCTTGCATCGGGAAAAGAGAAAATAAATGATTACCGGGAAAGTTTTTGCATTTTCGATGATTAAATCATGAGAAAGGTGCAAATGTCGAAGCGACTGCTAAAAATTCAAAATATTTACAATATTACCATTACGCGCTCAAATGGAAAGAAATACAATAAAAATGTCCCAAGTGTTGGAGATCTGTAATCTAAGCATCTTTTAGGAAAAATATTCCACACTTTCTTATTTAACTTCAACTGTGAAACATTGGGGGCTTCTGTTGATACAAAAATTAGTCAGCTGACATGGACCAATTATATGAAAACATACGTCAACCTACGTGGCAAATACATACTTTCACCGAGCTACTCAAGCGTCCCCAGCTACTCCAGCGTACCGAGCTACTCAAGCATCCCGAGCTACTCGAGTGTACTGAGCAACTCAGACGGTCCGACCTACTTCGCGTGCAGAGCATCTAACCAAGAAAACCAAAAGGCAACTACGCATTTAATGAACGTCAGATTTAATATGCATTCTTATTATACAGATGTATATGTCTACTAGATGACAGCACACTGCCTTTTCATATGTACAACCTCAAGGCTATAAATACATTGTAACCCAGTCATAAGAAGGGGACTTTTGGATCTTGGTAAACCCATTATCGAGATTCAAGGCAAATAGTCAGCAATACAACATTAGTGGACATAGGCCATTTTGAGAGCCGAAATACTTTAAAAATCCATTGTCTTATTTATTTATTCCTTTTTATCTGTGATTAATTAATTAGATTGCGCATAGTGTTTTACATCAACATGGTCAATGGAAATAAAATGTGTAACATTAACCCGTCTAGGGGTCTTCGTCAAGGAGATCCCCTATCGCCCTATCTCTTTCTTCTTGTGCAAGATGTGCTGTCTAAAATGCTCCACAAAGCCTTATGTGAGAATGAAATTTCAGGCATCAGAGTTAAACAGACATGCCCTCCTCTCTCACACCTATTTTTTGCGAATGATTCTATCATGCTCTTCAACGTTGACAAAAAGGAGTGCCTGAAGGTTTTGGAGATATTGGAGAAATATGGTAGAGCCTCTGGACAACTCATAAACTTCACCAAATCTGGATTTATGTGTTCCTCTAATACTAAAAATAACACTCGGGAGATGATTGAGGGGATTCTCAAGGTTAATCCTTTAGACCCTAAGACTAAATATTTGGGATTCCTTTCCTCCTAGGGTAGGTCTAGGAGTGAGACCTTCTTTTTTATATTGGAGAAGGCCCGCCATAAACTCCAGGGGTGGAAACAATCGTTGTTATCTATGGGTGGAAGAGAGGTTCTCATTAAATCAGTTACCCAGGCTATTCCTAGCTATATTATGTCATGCATTCTTCTCCCAAACAATCTCTGCTCTAAATTGGATGCTTTGATTAAGAAATTCTGATTGGGGGGGGGGGGGGGGAGACATTAATAGAAATAGAATATGTTGGAGAAGATGGGAATATCTATGATGCCATAAAAAAGATGGGGGAGTCGATTTCAGAAATTTTAAGAGTTTTAATCTGGTTTTGGTGGCTAAGCAGGCTTAGCGAATTACAAGGGATCCATACTCCTTATGTGCAAAAATTCTCAAAGCCTTTTACCATCCTAACAGGGAGTTTATGGAAGCTAAGAAAGACTACTGTCCTTATCCTACTTAGGCAAGCTTAGTGGATAGTAGAAAGCTTTTGGAGAGAGGCACTAGATGGAACATTGGTAATGGTAAAAAAGCCAAAATTTGGGAAAGTAAATGGATCCCAAAAATCCAGGGCTTAGCCCCTTGTCCTCTAAACCGGTTGGGACCAGTGAGAATATGGTTGCTGACCTTATTTCTTACCCCCAAAGATGCTGGAATTCTCCCAAATTAAGACTTCTATTCTTTCCAGAGGAGGTTGAAGCTATACAGTGTATACACATCAACACTGTAGACAAAGAAGATGAGTTAGTTTGGCACTTTTCACATGATGGAAACTATTCTATTAAGTCCGAATATTATGAAAATGAAGTTTGAGAAAAAAACCGAACCTCCTTCTACTTCGTTTTCTGCTGATAAGAGACTATGGAAGTTGTTGTGAAACATTAAAGCCCCTCCAAAGATCAAGCATTTCTGTGGAAGGCATGCAACAATTCACTGGCCACAAATGAAAACATGTTTAGACGTAAGTGCCACCTTTCTCCCATGTGTGTGATTTGTGGAAAGGAGATTGAAAGTGGGGAGCACATCTTTCTTAGATGTAAAGAGGTTAAAGAGGTTTGGACTGGCTGTAACTTTGCAAAGCTGTGGGAGGGTGCTAATGGCCATTCGGTGTTAAAATGGATCAATGAAGTTATGGAGAATTATAATTCTACGCAGGAGGTGAGTATGCTGTTGAAGAACATTGTTGTCCCTGCGTGGCATATCTGGAAGAGAAGGAATGAAGCAACCTTCAATAATAAATGGCTTCCTAAGGAGTACATCATATCCAATATTCTAAGAGATTTGAACGATTATAAGAAAGTGAATATGGGACCTTTTTCTACTCCAGTTAAGGAATACGGGTATGATAACTCCATGCTTTCTAAATGGGCCCCTCTTGCTGTTGGTTGCATTAAAATAAATGTTGATGGGTCTTTCGAGAAGTACAGTGAGCGGGCCTCTATAACAGGGGTTAGCCGTGATCATATAGGACTGGTGCAACACTTATTTAGGAAGAATATCTTGGCGAATTCGACGCTCTCCTATGAGGTTGCTGCCATTGTTGAAGGCTGTCATGTTATACAGTCTTTCCAGCTCAGAAATGCAACTATTGAGAGTAACAATTCAACTATTATTTATTTCTGTATGAAAAAGGCTACCCCTCCTAGTACCGTGGAGTGTATTATCTTCGATATCAAATCTCTTTTGTGTAAGTGGAACATTAATATGTCGTGGGTTAGGAGGTCCTCTAACAAGGTTGCCCACTGGCTAGCGTCCAAGAGAAGTTTTCAGTGTGGAGATAGCATGTACGCTGCTCTTAGCAGTAGTGAGTTTATCAACATTTCAAGGTCTGATGCAGCAGGGGTTTAGGGTGTCCTTAGCCCTTTTATTTTGAAAAAAAAAATTGAGTGTACTCTCTAACGTTTTGTCCACGCTATCAAGTGAAATCATCAGTCACATGCCTACTTAATGATATTTTAAAATTTAGTAAAAAAAGATGAACAACTTAGTGTTTAACGTTATTCATTAATTTATTATACTATAATGAATAAATAAATCAGAAAAAGGGGACAATATCTGTAGGTTTGCTTATATGTCCATTAGACTCGTGTGACATTAATTACCTGAACCGTCACGATTTCAATAGACCATGTATATTTAAGTTTTTACCCAGTAATTTGGTTTGTTGGACCCATTAGTATATTACCTAAGGTCAGGTCGCATCCTAGCCTACATATTTTCAACGCCTTATATCAGTTCCTTCTTAATCGTCGGATACTCTTTGGTTGTAACCGGATAATGCTTTGTCTCTTTAACCGCCAGTTAATTGGTCTCTATTCATACACAATTACATATAAATACTAATTATGTATGATAAAAAGCGTAATTTCCTGAATATTGGCAGCCTCTCATTTAGCCTTTTTTATTAAGTAGACTTATTAATAGGTTTAGTATGGATAGGGACATTTCTGAAAAGTTTAGCTCTGTTAAGATGATTTATCACAAGAATCCAAAATATGTTATATATATATATATATACTTGAACTCATATATGCAGTACAACACCCAACTAAAAGGTTAGTGAGCAAGCAAGAAGTGATCTGTATATACTGTGTTTCATTACATTAAAAGGACAAAGTGCACTAATTGGTATTATTAAAGTAAAGTGCTAATATGTTGAGCCCACAAATTTGGTAGTACTAATATCTCGAAACCATCCAGCTTTGTTAGGATAAGACTTTACATAAAACAAAACTAGTTGAGTGACTCCACAGTAAATAAGAGACCTCCTCGTATACAAGTAAATTACATAACTTTGTAGTAATACAAAAGAAACCTATATAGATCCAGTTATTCTAGCTCTTTCAACCACTCGAATTTGAAGAGTTGTCTCAAACTCTGTACAACTCAATCCCTTCCTTGTGGTCATTTTATCAAAAACCTGATGACGTAATCCAAAAGAAAAACTTTTTTTATCATACCATGTGGTGTCCGCACCAGCTTTAAGCGCACCTCGACTAATTCACATTCGCGGTTCGTGACTTCCGTTCGCCAAGCATTATTTTGACAGTGTCGGGATCGAATTGGAGACCAAACTCAATCCACCCTCAAGACTGTCCCAATGGTAACCTTTTACCACTGGGCCAAGAGGCATGATTAAAGAACGCCTCTATTAGATGGGCTCCTCGCCCTTAGGGTTCCTTGCCCCTAAATTAAGAAGTGCCTACTCGTAACATATATCTCAAAGATATTTAAAAAAAATATGCATAAAAGGGGCAAAATCTAAAACACCCCTTTTAACAGTTAGTTACTCTTTAACAGTCAGCCGACCAAAAAGAAGAAAAATTACCACGACAATACAACCAGACGAGCCCGCAGCAGAAATTGTAAACCAAAAAAAAAAGATACTTCGTGCTTCTATTTGCCGAAGAAGATATGGACGAAAGAAAAATGAGAGCTTTAAAAAATAAAATATGTCCAACTTTCACAACAAGTGGACAAGGAAGTCATTGAAAGAAAAGAGTAATGCTAGGGAGACCCACTTCGTGGACACATTTCGTGGACCCGTGAATAAGACAAAAATAGGTACAAGTTTTTAATGCATTGGTTGATGCCCTGGCGGGATCCAAAATAATAAGGTATAAGCTTTTAATGCAGTGTGTTCACGAAATGTGTCCACAAAGTGGGTCTCTCTAGCATTTTCCGAAAGAAAATCAACTCACGTCTAGAATTAAAAGAAAGATAAAGGGTTTGGGTACGAGCAAGTTTAGAACGAGCATAAGAGAGGAAGTGGTCTTGCTCTTATGATTACCTCCTCGTCAATCTCTATATAAACCCATTTGGGGTTATTGATGAAAATACTTAGGGGTGGCAATTTTGGAAATGACACAACAACGCGAAACGACACGGAATAAATTAACACGAAATTGACACGACTTATCATGTTCGTGTCTGGTTTATTGGACCCGCTATCGTGTCGTGTCGTGTTCGTGTTTAATTTTGACCACGAAATTGACCCGAATTGAACCCGTTAAAGACACGATAGTGACCTCATTAGGACCCATTATGAATCCGATTAAAAACCCATTATTGACCCCATTAAGACCCTATATAAACCAATTAAAACAAATAAAAGGCTTTTATTAAAAAACCCAACTCACCAATTTCACTCTCCTTAAGATGAAGACTCAACCAAAAAACAATAAAACAAACCCTAGCCACAAACAAAGTTCAGCCGTCTTCTCTCTTCAACCTCCCACAAACTCTCACACCAGCACAAAAAAGTAGCCCTCCTTAGCGCCGACCTCATCAGCTCCGGACCTCATCACCGCCGGCCTCATCATCATCTTTTGTCACCGCTCACCACACCAGCGCCCCCTCATCCCCCTCTCCCTCCTCCGTCAGCACCCCTACCCACTTCTGTCCCTCCTTCGTCAACGACTTCTGTCATAAAAGTGACCATTTCTGTCTGGCGACCATTTCTATCCGGCGACTTTATTTCTGTCCGGCGATTAAGATTGTTTATTTTTGTGATTTGTTTTTAGACGATGTGATTTATATTAGTGGGTTGTGATTGTTTTGGGGGTTTATAACAGTGGTGTGATTTATATTAGTGATTTATTTTTGTGATTGTTTTAGTAGATAAAAATCTATCATGGGAATAAAATTGTAATGTAATTATTTTTTTGGTGCATTGGAAACATTAATAGGAAAAATCTGCTCTAAATCATGTCGTGCCAATCGTTTTGTTTCGTGTCGCGCCAATCGGGTTTAATGAGGTCAAAATTATAAATCGTGTTAATCAAGTCGTGTCGTGTTAGAAGCGGGTCGTGTTCGGGTTACAAAAAAATAACACGACAACGGGTAGTGTTGTGTTCGTATCACTGAAATATATTTCGTGTCGTGTCGGATCGGCCTGAACCGACCCAATAACACGATTTGCCACCCCTAAATATACTCATGGACTGCTCGGCCACTGGGCACTCGACCGAGAATAAATAGTTTGAAAAAAAACACTAAGGCCTAGTTTGGTTGCGCAAATTGTTTGATTATGTAAATTGTTTCATTGTGAATTAGTGAATTATAAATGAGTGAATTTGAAATGAGTTAAATCCAATTTTACACGATGTTTGGTAATTTGAAATTGATGTTAAGGTTCTATGAAAAAAATATAAAAACAAATCAAGAGAGAGGGGGAGGGAAAGAGAGAGGGAGATAGGGAGGGGAAGAGGAAGAGGAAGAGGAAGGGGGAGAGGGGGACATGCACTTAATGTGATTTCTATTTCAAATGGATTCATTTCACATTTTTTGTGAAATGATCCAATTTCAGATTTTACACATGAGCTAAAATGGGACAATTAATGAATCATTTCATTAATGAAACCAAACACAATTAATAAGTCAATTTGTAAAAGGGATAATTTATTAATGATACAATTTACAATTTTGGGACAACCAAACAGAGCGTAAGAATTTGATGTAAAGTAGATTACCTTATTTACATCTCGAAAAGTAAATGAAAAGCAACCCACGAATCTTCAAAATCCCTTTACTTTGCTCAGCTACAGCAAAAGTGAGGAAGGTTTGGGACGAATCTTCAATACGAATTTAATAAACAAATGCTCGAGTGGTCAATCAGACCCTAATCGCCTAAATCTTGAGAATCGGAACAATCTTGAGAATATGTGACAATGAATCGCTTGATTCATCAACAAATACGAATTTCACCATTTGAGTACGAAAACCCGTCATCTACTTACGTTTTTTTCTTCAAAATGGAAACGGCCATGGAAGGGAGCTCAAATTCGGCCAAACTCCTCCTTCTAGACGAGAAGAAATATTCCGAGAAATAGGATTCACAAAGTTTTGATGAGAAAATATGTTTTTTAGTGAAGTTCAAATCATGAACTTAGTGATGGAGGTGGCTCATTAAACGAGGAAGTAAGTTGTCTTTTTGCGTATATATTAGAAAGAGTCTATGAGTACCAAATAAATTTCTTAAATCTATTTCAAATATTATTAATGAATTGTGTTCTAGCGAACTTATACTACAAGGTATAACACTTAATGCTATTTGACGGGAGATTTGGAAGAGTTATTTGGGACACAAAATATTTCCATATTAAAAAACCTGAGTAACCCAAGTGTATCCGACATCATTTCCAGTATTTTAAATAGTTGTATGATAAATGTAATAAATATATAGTACAGTACAAAATGAATACGCGACAACTCAATTTTACATACGTTAATAGCTTCCGTGTGTATTTTCCTAATTAAATGAAATTGATACAGTTTTATATCATGTTTGTCTAAATTTACTAGAAATATTCACACGACAGATTACACTCATGCCGGCGGAATTAATAATACGCTAGTCAATTAATAACATAAGATAAATTCCTACTTTTCAATAGACTTTGTGGAATTTGATACCATATGAAATTTTTAAAGTTATTTCTGTGAAAAAATTCATGTGAGTCGTTTCACACATCATTAGAGAAATTAATTTAAAATGGAACTCAAATAAATAAGTTCGAGTACATACATAAGTGTGTCTTTTGTAAAAGAAGGATAATTAAGCATGATGAGAGTATAGGTTGCTCAACTAGTAACTCGAACGCATTCTATCTCAGGAAACATAATAACAATACAAATGTTTGCCTAGATAAATCATTATTCGGACCAAAGAATTTCGACCTCCATATAATCCATATTGGACTATTTTGGAGAAATGTTGTAAAGTTCAATATAGTGCTTAAGTTTACACAGGCTATAGTAAATATCTTGTTTATATAAAAGAATAAGGTTGCTCGAATTTATAACCTGGGTGTTTGGGTGACTAAGGGTTGCTCGAATTTATAATCCAAGTTTATATGTTTGAGTTCATAAGAAAAGGAATGCAAGAATTTATAACTCGCGTGTTTGCAGATTTTAACAAAGTTTATTTCAAGAATACTTAACTAAGTTGGTTGATAATTTCTTGAGATCCTCATATTTGGTTGCTCTTAATAGATTATGTGATTAACTTCACATTTTTATTATAGATATAATGTTATATATACAGATAAAGAATAATTCATATGTGAAGAAATAGGAGAAGATCTCTTAATCCTTCACTTGAACGTTTGACCTTTTTGCTCAAAATATAAATGACTTTGAAAGTTATTTATTACTATACCACAAGCATTATTTGTTTTATAAATTGTTTAAAGATATTCATTCTATTGATATGCATTTAAAAAAAAGTTATGTTGTGCAGTTAAAATACTATAATCACTTTAATGAACACTTTATTCTTTCGCACGCTTGGATTCGAGCAACGGGGCTAGCAAGAAAATATATAAAGCTCTGATAAAAAGTTCAAGTTTCAGATCGACTTTATTGAAGTATGTTCGACTCCAACATGCTTTATGAGAATTCTTACTCCGATTGAAAGACAAAATCTAGCAACAAAGAGTATCAAGTATCAATTATACTTTTATAGCAGTTCCCCTATTTTGTTTCCCTTTCGATCTTTGTACGTGATTCTGTTTTGATCTTGTAAAGTTTAATGCTTATGGAATGTTAAGTTATTTCATATGGGTCATAATGCTTCCTAGTGCGCTTTTACTTGCTAGTATTTCTCCACATAATGAAATAAGACGATAGGTGTGAAAACACATAAGTATAAATAAAAGGTACGACAGCTTAGTGCCTCGGGCTCCAAGGGCATCGGAGCACTCAAAGTATTAAATTGTAAATAAAGAAATAGGTTAAGTGGACGAGCAAATGCAAAGAATAAATAAAAGGAACAACAACTTAGTACCTCAGGCTCCAAGGGCATCAGAGCGCTCATAGTATTAACCTGCATTCAAAGAAAAAGGTTAAGTAGATGAGAAAATTCCAAGAATAAATAAAAAGGTACGATAGTTTAGTACCTAAGGATCCAAGGGTAATGGAGCGTTCATAGTATTAACCTGAAAACAAACAAAGAGGTTAAGTAGAGGAGCAAATGCCAAGAATAAATAAAAAAGTATAATAGTTTAGTACCTAAGGCTCCATGGGCATCGGAGCGCTCATAGTATTAACCTGAGAACAAAGAAACAAATTAAGTAGACGAGCAAATGCAAAGAATAAATAAAAGGTACGACAATTTAGTACCTCATGCTACAAGGGCATAAGAGCGCTCATAGTATTAACCTGAAAATAAAGAATCAGGTTGTGCAAACATGCAAGTGCCAAGTATAAATAAAAGTACGATAGTTTAGTACCCCAATGATCCAAGGGTATCGGAGCGCTCATAGTAATAATCTGAAAATAAAGAAATAGGTTAAGTAGATGAGCAAATGTAAAAAAAAAAATAGTACCTCAGGTTCTACGGGCATAGGAGTGCTCACAGTATTAACCTGAAAAAAAGAAACATGTTAAGTAGATGACAAAATGCCAAGAATGAATAAAATGGTACGATAGTCTAGTACTAAGGGCACTTGAGCGCTCGTAATATTAACCTAAAAACAAAGAAATAGGTTATGCAGACGAGCAAGCGCCAAGTATAAATAATTGACATATAAAAGGGTACGAAAGTCTAGTACCTAAGGCTCCACGAGTGTAGGAACGCTCGTGGGGTATCACCTGAAATTAAAGAAACAGGTTGAGAAGACGAGCAAGTATTTACAAAATATGCAGAAAAACAAAAAGATATAATGGTTTAGTGCTCGAGGCTCCACGTGAGTAGGAAAACTCAAATCCAATATATTGGTAAAGTGAAAACGAAGAAACCAGTTGATCACATAAATAAAAATTTACAAATTATGTGTGCAGCACACAATATAAGTGCAAGTAAATATTGTACTGGGGACTCCAATGACATGCGAATACCCACGACAAAAGTTTCAGCTGTCACTTAAGTATGAAACGAAGGAAATAGGTTAATAAATATGACCAAATTAAAATCATAAAGTACTAGTGCTAGTATGTGATGTACCCATGACTAAATAAAAGCACGAGTACCGAGGATATAAACTTTAGAATTATCTTTGACCCCATAAAATGGTCGAGTAATGCAAGGAAGTATTAAAATTCAAAACACAAGCTAGGCTTTCAATTAATATTATACTTTGGACTTAATAAATATTCGAGTACCCAAGATATAAGCCTATAAAAAATTTACTTTGTTGGCTCATTAATTTTGAGGGGACATACTTTCAGGTTAATGTCCAAACATCGAGCAAGGAAACTTTAAAATTTCTAAAGCATGAAAGGAAATTCATTTTCTTTACTTATTAAGTTAATCTCTACTGACAATATTTAGAGGGGGTATACTTGCATAGTTATAGCCTTTTTGATAAAAAAAAACATAACGAGCATAGCAACTTGCTCCCACAATACAAGGGAAATTATAACATATTATTCATATTCACTTTCAATATATGTAATTTACAAAAAAAACAATGTCCTGCGAACTGATAAATCCCACAACATAAGGGAAAAGCAATAAGAGTGCATTAACACTTAATCGCAAAATGTTTTGTGAGCGGATTACTAGCAAAGATTTTACATACAAAAGTTTGGCGAGCAAATAGTCTCGCAGCCTAAGGGAAAAGTAAATAAAAAATATGTCAGTATTTACCCATAAAATTGTTTTATACAAAGTTTCATGAGTAGATAGACACACGGTTAATGGGACAAATAAAAAAAGGGGTGGCAATAGTGTTACAAACAAAAGGGGTAGTGCTAACCCCTAGAAAAACTGTTACCCACTAACTTTTAAATTGATATGTGCACTTGTATTTTGCACAAGGGGGCTAATATTGGGTAGTAATCGAGCAAGTGAACAAAGAGTATAATTTTGATTATACTAATAATAAAATAGTTGATATTTCGTGCACAAGTCTCTCGATACTACAAGACACTTCTGCACGAGGGGGCTAATGTAGATGTAATACCCCGTGATTTCTAGGACTGAGAATTTTAATTTATTTGGGAGAAATAAAATTTATTTGAATCGGAAATTTTTAAATTTGGCACATGGGATCAAAATTTGAGGATGTTATAAAGTATTTCGGATGACGATTCCGAGTACGCGGTTGATCCCGAATGGGCCGAGATAGTCAAAATGACTGTCCTTGGATTTTATTTCGGTTCCAAAATATTTTAAGTTAGTTTGACTCGAATTGGAGTAAACGAGTAATTTAAAGTGTGTATTATCATTTAAAGTTAGGTATCTTGGAAACAAGTCTTATAAAGCCTATGGGAGATAATAATCTCATTCTTGAGATTGAGAGAGAGAGGGGGGGGGGGGGGAATCCCCAGAGAGAGAGAAAGAGAAGAGGCGAGAAAGAAGAGAGAGGAGAAAAGCTTGGAGCTTGGGAATTTAGGCAAAAAATCGTGATTTCGAGGAAGATTCAACCTCTACAACTTTGAGGCAAGTGTTTAATCTTGCTAAATAATTCGTGTGTGTAATTTATTTCATGATTTATGGGTATAAAATATGGATTTTGTGTTTATATGTCAAAACTATATTTTTGGACTAAATCTTGATTTTGATGTTTATATATGGGATTGATGACACATAAATTGATGGGATGATAGGTAGGATCAATTTTGATGTTAGGAATATGTTTGGGTTGAAGATTTGTGGTTAGAAAATGATATATGGGGTTTTTGGAAAGTTTGGTTTCGTCCAAAAGGTAAAAAGGGCCGAGATATCTGGTATGGCCAGTCGACTGCGGCCAGGAAGCCGATCAACCGCGCCTCAAGGGAAAATCCTACTGCTTCCTTTGCAAGGCAAAATCCAAAACCACAGTCGACCGGGGGTCAGTGGTCGGTCAATCGGTCCTCTGTTTTTAGCCCAAGAATGGGATTTTCTTTTTTCCCCCTTTTCTTTTGGGATTAAAACTTAGGGACCTTCTTAGTGAAGGTATTATAGAGGTTTAGGTTATAATATCAAGAGATTTGTACCTTGGGATAATAAGGCGGTATTTGGGCATATTTTAGGAATGGATTATGAGGGTATGGGGTCTCTTTTATTAAGGAAATGATTGTAGGACTAAAAGATAGTCAGACTATATTAATGTAATTGTGGTGGACTATCATGAAGTGGTTATACGTTGTAGAGATAGTCCCTTTTTACTTATGTGCTTTCGAAGTCAAGTGTTATCACAATATATGTTTTAGTATATTGCCTACCAGGGTGTTTATACTTATAGTCAGGATTATTATTATATATATGTGTGTAGACAGATATCGATGGTGGGTAAAGGATGATGGTTATACATTTGGTTACGAGATAGTATCCTTAAGGTTGATTAAATTGGAAGACTACTCTCATCTTAGGTGTAATGAATACGTAAATTTCAAGTGAGGGATCGTATAATGAAGTGTTTGGGAAAATGTGTGTTATAGCGTTGGTTAGTATAATGAGAGTTATATACATATAGCTGAATTCATTACTTGTATACATACGGACGTGAGATAGTATGTATATATATATATATATATATATATATATATATGATGTGAACGGATATACCTTGTGTGATGGTTTTGTATATATGATGTGATCGCATGTATATATATAGTGTGAATGATATATATACTTATTGTGTGAGCATACCCACCACATGCTATCATGGGAGGTTGCGCGATGTGGGTGAGGCCCCCTGGCTTGAGGAGTAGGGTGCGTATAGTCCCCAGGTCATAGTCGTCCATTATTTATTGTGTGACTTTATTCTGGGTGAGAAGTCTTGGGTATGATTCGTTCTCACTTTCAGGTTCGAAACTATGACTCAGGGCGGTGTGATAATAGTCCGGTGGCTGGTAACCCGGGATGAAGGGGAGTAATTCCTGGAAGATGATGGCATTGTGTAGTATATTTGTATCCTATAACAGTATATGTTATGAGTATTTTCAAGGGCACATTATGTGTGTTATGTGTACATGGTTAATAGGATTGAATGATTTTGTTATATATATAGTGTGAATGATATATATATATCCTATAGATGAATGTGATATGGATATTTTAAGATGTACATTTTATGTGTTAGGTGTACGTGCTTGTTAGGGTTGAACGATCATACTTAGTAACTAGAAGGATGTTATATAGACCCCAAAGATTCTAGGAGAGATCTTACTTATGTACTTAGAGATAGTTTCTCATAGTAAGTAGTTGAGGTTATAGGATGTGTATTGAGGGCATAATGGATCTCAACGATCAACATTGTCAATGAGTAGTGTATTGAGGGGTTCCTTATTTGGATTTCGCTTAACGTAGCACAATGTTGGGAGTGGGGAGAAGTTTATTCCTTAGTACTCGGGTATATGTCAAATGGTGAAAGAATGTTTTATAAAAATAGGAAGTTAATGTATGCCTATTCTGTCATTAATGACTTGTTTAAGTGAATGATTAGAATCGGATGGACTCTAGTCAGATATATGTATATACATATACGTTAATATATATAAGTTTGGGCGTAAACTTAGGGTATAATAGAATAAGAAGATTTTGGGTTGTACTTGAGATAGAGGGTTACGCGGGTGTAGACTATGCGCAGATTAAGATGGAGTTATCCCTGGAAGGTGTCAGGTAAATAAATTAAGGATCATGTGCATACATTTAGGTGCGCGCTTTAGTCGAAGGGTGAGTTTGAGTTCCATGAGAGTGCGACTCCACTTCAATCATGAATTGTGCATTTATTAATTATTATGCATTTTAAGGTACTTGCTATAAATGTTTTCACACCTTGGGCTCTGACCCGTTTATATCTCTTTATATATATATATGTATATATATATTGTATACTGCAGGTGTCCCACCGTAAGGATACCGATGATGCTTTTCTATCCAGTGTCTTGGGAGCCGCAACAGATGCGGACTGTTGCGGGATTTTGTTATAGCCGCTTCCTACCGTTTGTAAATAGAGATAGGATTCCTTTTGTATATCGAGTTTATACCCATGAGTAATAGGTAGAACCTTTATTTTTTCTCCTCTGGTTTGTTGAATTGTCTGTGACTCGATAGCATATTCGGGTATATTTCTTTTGTGGCACTTATTATGTTTTATATGAGTACTCCTTTTATTGTGGTATGTGCGTACACTTCAGTTTTGGTAGTATCATGTTCATTGTATGTTCTAAATTTTTTTTAACATCCGCTTTTTATAGTATTAGGTAGTTAGCTATGTTTATTTAGTATCGACAATTGATGCTGGGAAAGATACACTTGAGATTCCTGACTTATTTTAGTATAGGACTGGCCACCCATTATTATTTTAAGTTGGGTGTCACAGTAGAGGGGTCCCCAAACAAGAAAATACAAGTTATGAGTTTGTCCCTAAAGTAACACATGGCACATGTGGGAACCTAGAGTAAAGAATAACGTGCGGTCATTTTGAAGTTGTTATTCCCAATAAGATTAAATTATATGAAAAACTTTCATGATGATTAAATTGTACGTACACAACTCTCTCAGAAGCAAGAGACTTTTGTATGAGGGGGACTAATGTAGAGGGGTTCTGGAGCTTCTTAGTACTAATTACAATTTATATTAATTTGCATTTATTTTAGTACTAATGGTAGTTTATATTACAGGTTTCCAAGAAGGGTACTTTGGTCCATTCAGTGGTTCGAGTTAGCAGGGCTCGAGGCGCCTAGGAGCGCCACCAAAGTATCCAGTGGGATCTTTGAGGGTTTCGACTTGGCACTACACCAAATCTGCCGAATTGTTACGGTCATTGACCTTGACAAGTTGAACTTGTCAAGGTCAATGACCGTGACAATTCCTGGGGTGACAACTTTTTTTTGTCACGGACTTATCACGGTCATTGACTGTGATAAGTTCGTTAGAATTGTCACGATCATGTCATGGTCCTTGACAAGTTTATTCCCGATTAAGGACCGTGACAAGCCCGTGACAATGGTTAAAAATTATCACGGTCATTGACTGTGACTATTCTAGGCAGAAATAAAAAAAATCTGCTGAGCAGTTTGGCCACTGCCATCTGCCCAGTAGTATATTTGTACCTGTTATAGCAACGTTGTACCTGTTCAAGCATCATATATCCAAATAAAATAGAGATAATCCAAATATACATTCAAAATAGAGACAATATACATCACGATATAATCCAAACATAATACAAATGTACAAAATAATTCAATTCAAATAATGTCACTACATGTCTTGGGTAAGGTTAGCTCTGAGGAGGTGAATAGGCCACACGATATATGAATTGACACACC
The DNA here is from genome assembly GCA_949130495.1 of Sambucus nigra. NCBI lineage: Eukaryota > Viridiplantae > Streptophyta > Magnoliopsida > Dipsacales > Adoxaceae > Sambucus > Sambucus nigra. The sequence continues at coordinate 596,550,256 of OX422208.1, forward strand.
CACTAATATACATCGTGCCGCATTGTTCGTGCAACCACAATGGGGAGTTCTCCTTCTTGGGTATCACATGCGTGACGAGCACCTTGGACTCGATGTCTTGAAGCTCAGGTCCATGAACTAGTGCACCCTCGACGATATTTGTGTCCCTCAACCCCCGCCCTATCCGCTGTCCATCAAATATGTCCAGTATAAACACGCTCGGCCAACCAAGTTTCAACATCGGTTGGTCGAAGGGAGCCAAATAGGGAAGTGGATAATCAAAGTCTGCACGTGTCGACGATGAAGCAGCGAGGTCCACATCCTCATCCTCCTGCAACTCCTCCTCCACCACCTTCTCCTTCTCCTTCCCTTTCCCCTTACGATTTTCGTCCAACGAATTCTTCATGAATGAGAATATATCTTGGACCGTCGCCTCCAAACGGGACAGCTTCGCGTTATGCGAGTCCACCGTTCGAGCCAACCCGGTGTCGCTCGTCTCCAATCCGATGGTCCTAGATTTGACCATCCGCTAGCTCACCCCTTGTCCTCCCCTTGCGATCAGTGCCAAGCACTTAGATGAGTGAGTTAGTGGACAAAGATGCCTTGTCGGCATCAGACTGCGACTCATGCACTTCCCTAAGCTTTGCCTGAAATGACAAAAAACACATGATTAGTAAAATAAGTAAATTAAAAAATTATAACGTAATTAATAAAAAGTAATTGTCGGATTACTTACAATCGTGGTCGCGATGCTCAGGGACACCTCTTTATCCTTCCCCTTCTTCGTCCAAAGACCCACATAAGTATCGAGTCTATGTGTCCTACCCCCAGGGCCACTCCTTGTCCCCTAAAATAAAATAAAGTAAAATTAGTATCGGACCTGCAAAGTAAAATAATGCAGAATAATAAATTTTTGTAGTTATAGAAAAATTAAATCTTACCATCATCCTATGCTCCACCTCGGCGTAAAACGTCCGATCGGAGTAGTACACGTCCGTCTTTTTTGCCCGATTTTCCCTCCCCGATTGGCAAGATGCCAATTGTAGCTCCCCGATCTCATTGTCAATGAACTTTTGACATTGTGCCAATGAGATCGGCTCCTTCGACGGAACGGATTCACGCATTCGGATAACGGACTCTCGTGTCTTTTCAAAGTACCGAGTCCGCATATTTTTCTTCCACCTCTTGTGTTGCTCACTCAACTGCTCCAAGACAGAATCGCGTAGCTTTGGATCCAGGATGAATTGTTCATGTCCAACAAATACAATGTTAGTTGTGAATAAATATAAATATAAATATAAAATGAAATCGAAATCGAAATCAAAATTGAAATTGAAATTGAAATATTCATATTCATATAAATATAAATATAAATAAGTTATATGTAGTGCCACCCAAACAGCTAACTTGAGCTCATATGGCACCTCTTTCCAACTAATGTACCCCGGGCCGATGATCGTCTTTACCGGCTCGAGGGATCTCACTAATAGTCCCGAATTGTTCTTGATGACCATCCCCAATTTGCCATATTTGGGGAGCCTAGGGGCCGAGGATTCCTCATCGCCTCCGCTACCTCCGAGCCCCCAGACGACATCATCATAACCAACATCATCATCCTCGCCTTAATACCTGAAGGAGACATTTGCTGTAACAAAATGTTATTAGTACAAATCAAAATGAGTCAGAAGAAGACATGCAAATATGTACAATTAATACAAATAAAAATGATTTTTTTACTATTAAACATCCTCACCCCCACCCCTACTGCCCACACACAAGCACATATGTGAAAATGATAAAGTGCAAATAAAAAATGGATGTTTCGGTACAAATTGAAATCTTTATTACCATCCCTGCCCCACCCTCTTCCCCCACCACACACACACACAAACAACCCCCCCCCCCCCACACACACACATGCACACCCCCCCACCCTCCCCCCGCCCCCCCCCCCCCCACATAAGTACACATGCACATATATACACACACACATACTATTAAACATCCCCACCCCCACCCCTACTTCCCACACACGCACACTACATAAGAGTGAAAATGATAAAGTGCAAATCAATTAAAAGAATTAAAAGTGTATGTTTCGGTACAAATTGGAATATTTATTACAAATTAAAAAATTGTTTAAAATTCGGGTTATCATAAAAAATGGATTGAAATTCGGTAGGAGCAGCCAAGTCATCCACATTACTATTTAGATGTTTTGGCGCGTGTTGGACAATTGACCACGTCTCGTTGTTGATATACTCCGACTAAACACTTGGTTAACCTTTTGAAATTCACAAACAAACGGCTCATCGCTCACGTCGTCGTTGCTCTTCAACTTGAACAAGTCAACCATGATCAAATTGGTGACATGATCAACTTTACAAGAATTTTTATCCTCAAATCTTACCCAGTCATAGTAAAATACAACCTATTTGAAGCTTATATAATCCAATTCAAATATATTTTGCATTACACCATAGTAAGTCATTTCAGCTTCAACGAGATTTTTATCTTTTGCGCTCGCTCGAAAGAAAGTAAGAGCCTTGTATGAAACGCCCGAGTTCTATACATTTGTACTTTCCTCGTACACTTTAGCGTCGAAAACGTAACCGTTCAATCGATACTTTTTGTACTCTTGTGCCACAAACAAGGGTCCAGTGGCTAGACGAGCCAGCCTTGATGTCACATCACCCGTCTTTAAGAGCAGAGAATATAGATAAATTAATTATATTAGTTGTAAAATTTGAGTGTAATGTAATGTTATATAATGGCCATTTTCATTATAATTACCTCTTGTGTCAACCACAGCCTAAATTCGTTGTTTGATTGTACCATTATTTTTCGTCTTTTATTGTTCTCACAGGCTTCATATTTTCTACATATTACAAAATTAATCATGTATAAAATAATCTAAAATAATGTTAAACATTATAATAATTGAAACTTACTTTTTCCATTCTTCGACATCTTCATGTGTGTCAAACAGATAACGAGCTACTTGTTCATGTTACAAACTCGTTAATTTCACTCGTTTTCCCATCAGATGACCACCATCAGTCACGAACTCATCAGTGTCATCAATGCTAGTCGAGTGAGGCATATATTCTCGAGTATATATTGATGACTCCACGGTGATGTATTCCTCTGCAATTGATCCTGCAATGTATCGTGTATTCTTAATGTAATCTTTAAAAACTTTCATCAATCTTTCAAATGGATACATCCACCAATATCTAACTGGACCACAAAGAAGTGCCTCGTCGCATAGGTGTACCAACAAGTGAACACTTTTGTCAAAGAATACTGGGGGAAAGTACTTCTCCAACACACAAATCGCTTCGGCCACCGCTAATTTTGCGGCCACTATGTGTTCTCGATTGACTATCTTCTCACACAAGAGTGAGAAGGTAATACTAATTTGCATAATAGCCCTCCGCAATTCCTTGTGCTTGGAGAAACAATGCTTAAACAATAGAGGAACCAATTGCATGATCACATGACAATCGTGGGACTTACACTTATGTAAATCATGAGTAGCATAATTCACAATCCTTTGCAAGTTGGACGAAAAATTAAATGGGCCCTTCAAATTATATATTGTGTCTAAAAGCACTTTACTTTCCCCACTCGTCAAAGTAAACGCACCTGGGGGAATTATTGTCCTTCCCCTACTATCTTCTTTCAACCATAGTTGTGGCTTAAGTTTTAACTATTTAAGGTCTTTTCGTGCATTTTCTCCATCCTTCGAATGAATCCCCCCAAGGCAAGTGCCCACAATATGTTCAGCAAATTTCTTCTCTGCATGCATCACATCCAATACATGGCGCACCGGGTTATTCTTCCAATAAGGCAACTCAAATAAAATTGACCTCTTAGACCATGCATTTCTTGTCTCAGTTTCATTCCCAGTTGGGGTCTTCTTATGCTTGACATTATTAAATTTGGGATTCTTACCTAGCATATTAGGGCCACATTCAGATGATTTACTTTTAATTTCTGAACCTGAAAGTTGTCTCGACGGTAGCCTATGTTCAACCCCACCCAATAAAAAATTGGAACCTTTCTCAAATCTGAAACTATGAGTTGGGGGTAAAAACCTCCTATGGCAATGATATACATTTTTTAGCTAAAGGATATACGAAGAGATTCAGTCTCCTCTACACAAATATGACACCCAAAATAACCATGTAGTACACAACCGGATAATGTCCCATAAGCTGGAAAATCATGAATTGCCCACATCAACATAACTTTCAGCGTAAACTCTTATTTTCAAAAAGAGTCGAATGATTTCACACCCTCTTGCCACAACTCTTTTAATAATTCTACCAAAGGAGTTAGGTAGACGTCGATGTCATCACTTAATGCCTTTGGCCCAGGTATTAATAAAGCCATCATCGAAAATTTAGGTCTCATACACTGTGAAGGAGGGAGGTTGAGTGGGGCTAGGATCACTGGCCATACACTCTGATTGGTGCTTAGATTTCTAAATGGATTGAAACCATCTGTTGATATATCCAAACGAATGTTGTGCTATTCTCGAGCAAAATCGAGACACTCATAATTCATCCTCTTCCAGACTGTAGAATCAATAGGATGACGCATGATATTATCCCCTACTTCTGCCCTATCATGCCAAGTCATTGCCTCCGCTATCCATGGTACTGTGAAAAATTGCTTTAATCTAGGCCCAACGGGAAAATATTTCAACACTTTTTGAGGAAGTTTTGAGCTTGTGCCTTCCTTACTAGTAGATTGGACATATCTAGGTTCATCGCATACCGGATAACGATCGAGATTTTCATACTCCTTTCGGTATAGTATGCAGTCATAAACACAAGCATGAATCGATTTATACTTCATTCCTAAAATTTTCAAACTGTTCTTAATAACAGGATAACTATTTTGAAGCATATTCTCCTTGGGTAGTAAGTCCTTCACCCATTTCAGAATTCCTATCACGCTATTTCCAGACAAATCGTACGGCGTCTTCAAACTGTGCAAACCAACCATGGCATGTAAAGTTGTTTGATCTTTCTCAGAGCCAGAGTATAATGGTTGGGTCGCCTTGAATTTTAAACTTTGGTAGTCATTGTCAAGGTTTATCGTGATATCTTCACGAGCACTTGAACCGTGTACATCATCTGTAACCTCATTTTCCTCTGCTTTATAAATCCCGTACGCATCATCAACTAAATCCTCTAACATATTATGATCTACATTGTCCCTTTCTACATATATCCTACTTGTTGAAGGTTGTTGTGAAGGTTGATCGGGGATAAAAGTAACTTTTAATTCACCGTGAAAACTCCAAAATCGATAACTATCTTGTATACCCGATCTTAACAAATGTAGTTCAACTGTTTTCCACTCAAACACCTTACCATTCTTACACCTAGCACACGAACACAGAAACACTTCATCATTATGACATATCTTCGTATATTTCATAAATTCATTATCACCTCTGCGAAACACATCCCCCATTCTATTTGTCTCACCCATCCACTCTTTGTATTTCGGATATCCCATCACAACTACCACAACTAATCACCTATTAAAGGTAAGAAGCGTATATACATGGATTAGTATAAACAAAAATTAGATTTATAGTATGTTTCATTTAATTATGTCTTATTTATATTTGATTTCTAAATTTCAAATTCAAATTCAATTTATAATAGAAATTTCTATTTCCTCCATCTCCTCTAAAGGTCGAGTGGTCCTATCCCATTCAAGACCGTATTTTTCTGTAATATACTTAACAACTCATGCACATTGTACGATTTGAGAAAAATTCGGCAGCATATCCCCGTAGTTCTCCAAGTACACGACGTAGATTGGCAAGTGTGAGTGTTATTTCAATTGATCAATTGGAATAATAATCGCACTTGTCAATCTAGTATGTACCCAGAGAACATTAGGATACGACTGTAGAACTTCCTCAAAAAGTAATAACTTTAAGCCACTAAGAATATTATTATACAAAAATTATACAGTCCCAAACTGTCCATACGGGACAATTCGAGAGATCTCATTACAGGGGTAATGACTCTCAAACGGGTCTAAGGGCTATTGAATGCGTACGCATAAGAACTAGAAGGCTAGTATCTATGCGCACTATATGTAATTTCAAGTATGTTTCATTTAATTATCATATTATATATATATTGTTCGTTATACAAAGTAATTTTAAAAAAAAGTTAAAAAATCCCACCCCTATATGGACAATAATCCAGTGGTCATGCCACTTTTAAAATTAACCAACCCAACATCAATCCACTATAATCCAACCGCAATGTCAACAACAAATGTGTATCCCGTACTCCTTCTAATCCATCTACTCAATTAATTATTTTCATTAATTAAACTAACAATTAAAGTATACAATTATTAATTTACTAATTTACAATGAGGGGCAATCCTACTTTCATATATTAATTTACTAAAAAAATTAATAATCAATTAATTCGTTTACAAGGGACACTACTTGCATATGAGAGAAAATATCTAATAAACCAATCAAAATTTAATAAAAAAAATTAACAACCCCCCCCCCCCCCCCCCGCGCCCCCTCCCCCTACCCACACACACACAGGCACACAGCCCCACCCCCTGTCACACCCCCCGCATCATTTCCCTCTCTCGCACACACGCACAAACACGCACATACACACACGCTCACATACATACACACACACACACACACACGCAGTCCCACCACCTACCCCACCCGCACCCCCCATCCCTCCTCCCTTCCCCCCCCCCTCCCCCCCCCCCCACACACATACACACACACACGCACACACACACATACATACATACATATATATATATATATATATATATGGGAGAGAGAGAGAGAGAAACCAACCTGAAAGTAGAGAGAGAGAGAGTGAGAGCAGTGCGTAGAGAGAGAGAAATTGGAGGGAACGCGGTGAGGAAAAAAGGAGGGGAAAGGGATTTTTGCTGACAGATTTTTCACGGTCATGCCACGGTCATTGACCGTGACAACTTTAGAGAATTGCCACGATCAATGAGCGTGACAAGTCCGTGAGAACTGTTCTTGTCACGGACTTGTCACAGTCAATGACCGTGACAAGCTTTCGTCACGGACTTGTCATGGTCATTGACCGTGATAAAAAACGCGTGCTTTTTTTATCAAGGTCAATGAACGTGACAAGGCTGGCCACTTAAAGGGTGTCAATTTTTTCATTTTGGTGTAGTGTGGAGGCTGGAGAGTAAGGTTCATTGAGTGGGGTAAAATGCTCAACCATTCTAATATAAGAGAGAAAAGCACCAAAAGTCTCGAGTAACTCACGACTACTAGAGAAAATCACACTACACTCATGGGACCCTGAGGTCACTCGAGAGGTCATTTATATTATAGTTAGTTGAGGGGGCTCAAGGCCCTCGACGAGTCATTTTCATAAATAGTCGCGCGATGAGGCTTCACGCCCCTCAAACGCTATATAAATCAATAACACATGCTATATATTATATTACTCAAAATAGACACATGCTATATAAATCAACAATAGATACTCAAAAGTTTAATTAAAAACTTCTCAATTTAATTATTACACTAGATATTAGTTAACTACTTATTTAATTTAATCATTAACGCTAGTTTAAGTACATACCTAAAATGAGGTCCTTAGTTGCGGACCAATTTAAAAAAATCATATATATATATATATATATATATATATATATATATATATATATATATTAAGACTTCCCAACATATCTACTAACAAAATACCTATGAACATTCTCATTTTTAAAATAATAGTAAAAAAATATATTTTTTACTCAATTTGGTATACATATAAGCACCCAAAAGTGTTTAATTTATATCCCATTTTAGTCCCTATTTCTCAGTAAAATTGGCCTTATGTTCGTATTTGTCAATTTTGCATATCAATATGCAGTTGCGGTATCAAATTGTACTAAATCAAAGTAATTGCGGCAAAGTAGTAATCAAAATCATTCAAATGAAAAAAATAAAAGTGATAATGAAGTTAACATTTCCTTTTGAACTTGTCCAGTCCTGTACTAAATACCCAAGCCCAAATCCAAGCCTAAATCGAGCTCAAGTCATCACCGAAATCTCACGTGTGTTTAGTTTGTACTTTTATATTTTTTTAAAGATTTTTATCTCAGTCATGGATATTTTTTTTATGATTTTCATATTTTATTTGTGTGTGTATAGTTAAAAATATAAGGGTTCGTGTGTTTTTAATTTTTTTATTATGTTGGGTGTTTTTATATTTTTATGTAAATAAAATAGGTGCATGTATTTTATTAGATTTTTCTTTTTTATTTTCTTTTAGTTTTATTAGTTTAGTTTATATTTATTATTTGAGAATTTTATTGTTTTATAGGTTAGAATTCAATTTTTAGTTTTAATAGCTTTGATTTTATTATTTTTATTATTTTTATAATTTTTAGTTGAGTCGTAAATATTTAGTTTAGTTTTTGATTAATTTTGGTCTAATCAAATTAGTATAAATTAAACACACACATACGCACTAATCCCATAAAACTCGTACACTCAAAAAATCCACTCACATACACCCACTTCCTCTATACCACATACACACTCAATACACTCCCACGCCTCATATTTTCAAAACCCACAAAAACCAATCAGATTATTGATCTTTCTCTCCGTTTATCTCTTCCCAACCACAAAATACATTTTCTTTATTCTTCCATTTAAAAAAAAACTCCATAACCATGACACCCTTCATAAACCATCCACCTGAGCTCCTACCTGGCGACCATACTAACTGAGATACATCGAAAAACCAAACCACCCGCGAACCTACATTAACTAACCCAAAACACTTAGTGCCCACCTCCTTCTACGAGCCTACCAACGCCCTAACCAGCATTACCCGTCGAAAAATCCACCTAACCCCTAGCTCCGGCAACCGGCTCCTATCCTACTTCCTCACACCCAACTCTGAACCACCATCTTGTAAAACCATTTTTAAGAGCACCATAATATTAATCATTGACACATTAATTATTAAATTTTTACATATAATTGTTCTTAATAAAAGGATCTTGAATCTTCATGATAATCACATATAATCATTATGCGGAACATAAAATGGTATTAAAATAACATACCTCCATCACGTCACAACTAGAAATATTGATAGAGCAATCAACCTTAATGATGTCCGATCGTGTTGCATTTCAGAACATGTCTTCATCTTCTATATGACAAGAAAATACTCCAATTTCAATGCATTCCAACGGTTAGAGCTTCTTGTATAGCCAAAATATTATTTCGAAATTTACTCTCCTTGAGAATTTAGATTTCTCTCCCTTTCTTATAATTTCATTATGTTGTCTTTCAGTATCTGAATGATGGAAATCTGTCACTTATTTATAGGCAGGGATAGGACCTAAATCTCTAATAGTCACTTAATATCAACCGTCCATCAAGGTAGATGCCCAAAAGTCCTTTTGACTCTTGGTATTTGGAGTACCCTTTCATTAGCCAAAGTGACTCTTAGTATTAGTATAATTATGGAGCACATAATGTAGAATTATATAAAATAATTCTAACAGTCTTCCACTTAATCCATAATTATCATAAAGTGCACAATAATCTTTGAGTCATCCTTAAATGATTTTTCATAAACACCATCAGCAAATAACTCATTAATGTGAGGCATGGCACTCACACACTAATTCAAGAGCCTGATCGCTTCCATGTACCACAACATTAAAAACTCATCCAATAAGATATATAAATAGGGTTATTCAATAATGGTCCAATAATATCTTTGTAAAAGACTATTTCTGTCACATTGTTTCATTCACGTCCATGTGTACAATAACGACAAAAATAAATGATTCTGAAACACTATATGATATCATATGGTAGTGTCAAAATAAGCACTAAAAAATCCACCACATCAAGATTCTATTGACTATACTTTAAGACTCGTCTCTTAAGCATGCTTCATTAATGTCTTTCATGATATCAAAATCATGTGGATTTTCTATGTTAACACTTATACAAATGTGTTAAATGACACTTGTTTCAGAATTTCTTCTTTAAAAGATATTTACATTCAATGTACTTAGTTTCTCACATAATACCTAATGTATCTTAATAAAGAAAATTTCAACGATGGAATCATAATATTTCAGCAACTCGGCAATAACGTCGACAACTTAAAGTCCGAAAATTTAAATTACATTGTCATAATCAATAAGTTGTAGCATCAAAGCATGCTACAGATTCAGATTTCCATAATAGTCAATGGATGGTTTTGCACTCCTTCAGTATATTGATCGTTAAACCAAAATAAACATTAGTAGATAAGAGTGAACTTCATATTTTCCATAAAATCACTAACTCTGAGTTGTAATAACTGATCATACAAAAATGAACAATCAACTTTAATGTGAGAATATTATCTTTTAGTATCTCATAACTTCATCCATGATATATTGAAAATTATGTAACAATTTGTTTCTCTACTTCAGAATAAATTGAATATATAATCTTACTCCCACTGATCATAAATTGTATAAATTGAATATATAATGATTAGAAAATACATAATGGTATTACTTCTAAAAATACCATAGGTGGGAAACTTAGTTAAGGTTATACAATCATTTCTATATAACATGCGTAAAATATCATAAGCATAATAGTTTTCACATACACTAAATGTAACTCTCTTCATAATGAGTTACCCATCTCATAAGAATTTTACGTCCTTAAAAAAATGACGTACTTGGAAAATGTGAGAAGGTTCATTTATAACCTTTTCTCATTATACATAAAATATTTTACTATAATTTAAGTTTATTCATTTAATTACAATTAACATCGTGTTTGGTCTTAATAACCTCTTCATACTCAACTTAAATGTAATTCAATGAGATCTCGTAGCCTAGTAAGTTACTTCTTATGATTTGTGAAAAGAAAACCAAATATTTATTTATCCTTATACCAAATTCATATTCAGGTAGATACACCACATGATCATTTAGGATCTTCTTAATACTATTCCTTATGATTTTATCTACATTTGTCTCATAATTTAGTGGTTGATCATTTATTTGTTCTTTGCTATTTAAGCAATCCAACAACTAAAAGAACAAGTATTTAAGAAAGTTATCGTTAATGGGATAAGTACCCTACCTTCCTTTATAACAATATTTCATGATTTTCAACTCCCACTAATTTCATCATTCATAATGAATTTGACATTTGATTTTCAATAATACAATAAGTACACGTCAATGACGATTAAATGATCTCTGTAGGTCCACTTTAAGGGAATTTTCTCATAATCTCCCACTTGGGTCACATAGGTCAACCTTATATTAGATATTGTAAAACCTTAATAACATCACTCGAGTATCAATATTTATAAGAGATATTTCAAAAATCTTGCCCATAAAAAAATTATCTAAAGGAGTGTAGATTTAATTTGGTACAAGATTAAAGAGTTTAATCAATAATACTATGATTATGATGTGGGATTAAATGAATATTTAAAAGAAATATATCCAAACGTTGTTTTATACAAAACATCAAAAGAAAACCATAACCTTTGAGAAGGACTGGAAAATTCTTTTAAAAAATATCCATCACAATCAAGTCTAGATAAATATTTTTTAAGAAAATTGGAGGCATTGAGGTTTTATGAAAAAATAAATGACTTGATTCCCCAAGAATAAAAGAGAATAAATCTTATTTGCATTTCTAGTTTGTTTTGTAAGCAATCCTTGCATCAAAAATACTTTCTGTAACACATTAAGTTTAACTTGCAAACTCTACTAAGATGAAAACTCGTTTCAAACTATAAAAGAGACATATTATCTCTATCATTATTAGTTCGAGTGTGCAACATGTAAACAAACTTAATTTGTTTAATTTCTTCAAACTTTATATTGAGTGTTCCACACAATATTGATCATCAATAGTGGGCTAAAAAATCCAACATAATAATCAAGAGAAACAAAATCAGATCATAATGTGTTAAAGATATGAGATAAATTGCTCACTACATTAATGCATTGATTTGACAGCACATACGTTAATATCTCTTTAATACCTAATGTGCATGTTATTTTTCTCATTAGTAACCATTAATTAGTAATTATATGATGCTTGTAGATACTGGAGGATTAAATATACAAGATATATAGAGTTCATTCAATCAGTCAAAATCATTTCCCTGTAAGGAATAATCTTGGTTGATGATTAAACTCAATATACTCCATAGTTATAAGCATCAAAGGTTACCACTGCTATCATCTTTACATTTAATATTCAGTTTCATTATAGTTGGGTCATTGTGGTGACTACCAAATATTTCATAATATGAATATTACATTAAGTAAATACTTACATGCACAAGTCAATAAAATTTTCATTTATGTTCATTAAATATCGCATGAGCAGTGAACTAATCTATTCATGTTTGGGTTTCATAAACTTAATTGATGATATCACGATGAAAGAAACAATGACATCAACATTTGATGACCATTATTGTCTTTCCAAAATATATATCAAAAATTAATTTTTGCTCAATAATTGCAATTGGACCTGTAGGCTACCGAATCACAATAATTGAATAAACAAGAATATGTATGCAACATCATAAATCTTAGCATTTAATATCATACATGGATCGATAGGCAACTAAAATATACATGATATGAACGCATTAGTTCAATATTTATTTGTTATGGAATAGAGTACTTCAACGAACACCAATCCTTACAATATATAAATATTAGAGATAAGCATACATGTGTAAAATACATGTAATATATGAATAAATTATATAATTATCTATTTCTTAATTTGAAATCCATGAAAAACTAGACATAATGTGAAAATCAAATAGACAAGGAGTTTGCATGAGATATTACACGAATAATAGTAAAGGAAAACATGAATCATTTACACTCTTCATCACTTGTGTATGAGCAACAAATCATAAATATTGAACTGAATACTTTATAGTCATACTAATACACAATTCGATTATAACATTAAGTTGTTGGTGTTTGATATTTAATTCAACTACCATTAGAATAAACAATAATTTTGATATTTAACTACATGAATCGTTGGCCTGTGTTTGGCACGAGACTCATTAAAACACGAATATCATAATATTCAACAATATGAATCATTGGCCTGTGTTTGGCACGAGACTCATCAAAATATGAATATGAATGATAACATAATATTCAATAATATGAATCATTACCCTATGTTTGGCACGGGACTCATCAAAACATGAACATAATATTCAACAATATGAATCACTGACCTACGTTTGGTACGAGACTCATCAAAATATGAATATTAATAATAGCATTGTATTCAACAATATGAATCGTTTTCCTTTGTTTGGCACGAGAGTCATCAAAATATGAATATTAAATATAACATAATATTCATCAATATGAATCGTTGGCCTATGTTTGGCACGAGATTCATCAAAATATGAATATTAACTATAACATAAGTCTAATATCCTACCATATGAAATGTGTTGACTCGTGTTTAGCATTGAAATTTACGTAAAATAAGAAAAATATATTCATGCATTCAATATTCACGAAATTATCATAACATACATTTGGTTTCTAATCCAACACAAACATAAATTCACAAATAAATAAAACAATTCCCATAGTGAAAACACACACACACACACAATATTTAACAAAATTGTAACTTTTGCACCAAAAAATTAGTTAACACTATAGGGATGTAGATAATTACTCCAAAATCTCAAAATAAGTTGCGAAATTCCAAAATCAATTTTCTGGAATAAGATATTGTCGTAAAAATTATTCATGTAAAATTAATACCCTCAAAAATATTATACTCAAAACTTAATGTATAATTAAGAGTCCAAATATTGATTCATAGACAAAAATCTAATATTTACCATTATAGATTAAGACACTCTAATGTCTTCCTTATCTAACATCATATAAATATTAGTGTCAAAATATTAATTACATTAGGACCTTTGGGCTATCAAATATAAATTATGCACAATAATAAAATTTTACCGAAATAATATGGTCAAATACGTAATCATACATCTAATATTCAAAATTTATATTGAACCTTTGGTCAATACAAATAATACATAAAATGAATATTAGAACAACCATTTAATAAAAAATATATGTAGTGATTTATACCATAAAATATGGGGAAAAATTATTTTCACAAAATGGAAAATTTTGATTAATCACTACAATAACATTAGCAATCTATTCAGGATCACTCTCCAATTTGTGCAATCGTAAAATCAAGTTTTAAGAGAGAGTTATGAGCATTGACATTATAACCAAAAATGACAAAAACGCATTTTTAAAAGTCAAAACGACGTCAAAACGTAAAACTGGGGTGGGGCCCATTATATACAATGGATTTTGTTTATTTTCAAGCTTTCAGTAAACCATGTGAGTTTTTGAAAATTCCGATCAAGTTTTGACTTTTCATTCCGATTAATGAGTATAAACGATAGAAGAAAAATGTCACAAAAAAAATTCAGGCACACACAAAAATTGATTTAATGTAGACTCCATTATAAGTAAATATCAATAAAGGAAAATCATGAGATCTTAAACTTTAGCTCTGATACCACGTGTAAAACTATTTTCAAGAACACCATAATATCAATCATTGATACATTAATGATTAAATTTTTACATACAATTGTTCTTAATAAAAGGATCTTGGATCTTCATGATAATCACATATAATCATTATGCGAAATATAAAATGGTATTAAAATAACATACCTCCATCATGTCATAACTAGAACGATTGATGGAGCAGTCAACCTTACTGATGTCTGATCAGGATGAATTTAGGAACATGGCTTCATTTTCTATATGACAAGAACACACTCCAATTTCAACGAATTCCAACAGTTCGATCTTCTTGTATAGCCAAAACACTATTTTAAAATTTACTCTGCTTGAGAATTTAGATTTATATCCCTTTCATATAATTTCATTTTGTTTTCTTTCAGTGTTTGAATGATGGAAATCAATCACTTATTTATAGGCAGGGACATGACCTAAATCTCCAACAGTCACTTAATATCAACTGTCCATCAAGGTAGATGCCCAAGAGTCCTTTTGACTCTTAGTATTTGGAATACCCTTTCATCAATCAAAGTGACTCTTAGTATTAATATAATTATGGAGCACATAATGTAGAATTATATAAAATAATTCTAACACACCTCACCACGTGTCCAAATGCCCTGCTCTCCTGCCACCATTAAGCCAATGACCACCCACATGAACCTGCCTCACAACCCCAAACCTGTCAAAAAAATAAGCTCTGGCTAGCCTTCTCAAAGCCAACCCTTCAAACCCATGATGTTTAACACAAAAATCCTGAACCTACCCAACCCCCTTCCTAACCACCTTCAAACCCATATTCTTATACTTATTTTTTACCCATTTTCTCTTATATATATATATATGTGTGTGTGTGTGTGTGTGTGTGTGTGTAATAATGCTTTTGTGCAGATTGTCCCGCATTTTAGCAATGCAGACTGTACATGTGTCACTTGGCGGTGAGCCTAGAAATTATCGACTAAATTATAGGTAGTCTCTCTCTCTTTTCTAGGCTCACTGTCAGGAGAAACATGTCCAGTCCGCACTGTTAAAATACGAGATAGTCCGCACAAGAGAAGTACTGATATATATTTATATGTGTGTGTGTGTATACACGTGGTTAATAGGGGTGGACAACGAAACCTGTCAACCCGAAGAACCAAACCAAACCACCAAGTTTGGTTTGGTTTTTTGACACCATTGGGTAGGTTATGGTTCCTAATTCTAAAAAACCTATCGTATTGGGTTACTCCTTGATTTTATACCCAACCCAACTCAACCCAAAACTAGAACCAAACCGATGTGGAACCAATATAAATGGAACCTTAACTTACCCTATATAGAACCGATGTAGAACCAATCATATATTTTTACTTATATTATATATATATATATATATATATATAACACCTATGGGTTACAAGTAATAAATGAGATTAAAAATGGGTATTGTTGTCAAACATGATATAAGGGCTTTTATTTGGTCCCAAAATAAATACCCAATTAATCTCTCTCTGACTCACGACGAGAAAACCCTAACCAGCCTCCCCCTCTCACTCATGGCCCTCCCCTAACCATTCTCTCTCACTTCTGGTCGTTTCTCACTCTGGTCGTTGATTATCACTCCGGTCATTGATCATCACTCCGATCACTTTATTTTCATCATTTAGTCATCTTCATCATACATTTTGAGGTAAGATCCACACATCTGCAATTATATATTATATATCGCATATAGTTATTTGAGATTTTTGAGTTTTTTGTTGATAGTGGAGACTTTATAGGAATGTCCATTCTTTTTTTTTTCTTTTTCTTTGGGACTTGTAACTACAACTAATGTGCTCTTTGCTATCAATTTTTATGGTTGGAACTTAAAACTATAAACTCGGAAGTAATGGTATATTTGATCATTAGTAAACATGTTATTTTTTATTTTTGCCATATGTTGTTGGCTTAATAGTTTACTATTTTAGGTTTATAAAATAAATAGAACCATAAAGAAACCCGAAGAAAACCCAAATAATAACTAAACCGCAAATCGAACTGAACCAAACCGAACCATGGTTGGTTTGGTTCCATAACATGATTGGTTCGGGTATGGTTCCAATAATACTGAATCGAAGTATATAGGTTTTGATTTAACTTTTGATATGGAACCAAACCAAGCCTACCCATGTCCACCCCTAGTGGGTAATATCCCAAATGTAAACACAAACAGTTCTGTATTTTCTCTCTGCATTCTAGCATAAAATAGAGAGATAAAAAATTGAGAATATACAAAAAAAAAAAAAAATTAGTGTAGGCTTAAAAAAAATTCTAGGATTATTTCTTCTACTTTATTTATTTTAATTTTATTTGGGTGAGATAATTCGATTGAAGAAATTGGACGTAACTTGCAGAAAATAATTCAACAAGGAGACTTGTTTAGTATTGTATTTCTATATCTGTTATTTTATTTTCATGTCTCTTGTTGAAATGTTATTGAATCTTGTGTATGCTGATATGATAATTCTTAGCTAAACAACCCGTTTAAGGGGTGGCATGAAATCGTATGTGATGTTATTCTAAGTAATTAATTTATTTACTTGTTATATTGCTGTGAAAATTAATTCTGGATTATGACACCCCGCCTAATTAAATACCGGGTGATTAGTCATTTATTAAATTAAAAATCAAGGTGAACGGTTGGTTCATTCTTAGCATCACTCTCGCAAAATAAAATTTCCAAATTAAACACCCTAAATAATTAAGCTAAGTGTCAAAACAATTTAAAGTCTTATTTTCATTTTTAAATTTCAACTTGAAAACCTTTTTAAATAATCAACAATCTAAGAATCACATAAGTGATACGGATAGAAATCAACACAAAAGAATTAACCCATCTAGATTAACCAAACCAAGTCAAATAGCCATACATGAAATCATTCTGACAAAAGTTAACTCCCAAGGAATACTGAATACTGAATACTAGAAATACAGATAAACGTAAATCTCTGACAAATCCAAACTGAATAGGGAAACGGGCGACACATGCCCTAACTAAGCAGAACTAAAACAGGAATAGAATCAATGAAGAGGTCGTCTAAAGCAATGGCCTGCATCTCCCACATCAGCTGCAGCGCGTCCAATCCAAAGAAAGTATGCATGACGCCTCTGTGGCTGGACACCTATAATACATACACACACACACACACACACACACACACACACACACACACACACATATATATATATATATATATATATATATATAGAAGAGAGAGAAAAAGACAGGAAACGGGTTAGAGCCCGAGTGTAAAACAATTTTAAAAATAGTTTAGCAAGTATTTAAAATGCTTACCGGCTAATGCAAAAATCATGTTAGTATCCGACACTCTCTTGAGAATTTTCACCTCTAATTTAGTGTGCACGCCTACCGTACTAATAAATCTCCTAAGTTTCTCTAACTTATTCTCCATAAGGTTTTATCACGTGAAAAGCAAGGTTATGATATTTACTTTAGGAAATCATTCTCTTCAAGATTTCTTACGTTATTTAGAACAACTCATTACCGTTATAAAGTTTCCGAACACTTATAATAAAGTTGAAGCATTTACTCATTGCCTATCTACTTATACGCACAATAGAGAGTTCCCATATAGATATATGTATATATAATAGTCACACATAATATATATACTAACGACATCCCACATAAAATCTATGGTGCTGGCATACTCTGCTATCAAGTCCCCGTACCACTCAAACTAAGGGAAACACTAGTTCGAAATCACTCTCGAACTGTATTAACACAACACACAAACAAATGGAGGTGAAGCATAGTTCCAGGTCCTAAGAGGTCAGCACATACCCTCACGTCTCTTAGAACATCTGACTATCATTCTCATATAGCCTGTATCGAGGATACTATCTTCTAGGGTACGAGTCAATATCCCTCATAAAGGTCCAATCAAGATAAGACAATCTCGGCGTGGAAACCTCCGTGATAACAAGTAGCCCGGGTATGATTTTTACACAAATACATAATATATGCACAGTCACACAGTTATATATATAAATATTCACATTTTTTAAATTAGGTGTATCCATGACCCATAATTATAAGTATCCGTTCTTAGCACAAATTACTCAATTATCTCGCATAACGAATTTGTCTTTTTTATATTTATAATTTATTTCATACATACTTCTCATCTCTAGAAGTATTCTCTTGCTAAATACAATTTCAGTAGGTATACCCTCTCTAACCTTCTAGTCTAAGACTTTCACGAGTCCCTAAATTTATTAACGAACTTACACACAATCTCTAATGTGTAACGAAATACCCCGTTAACCCACAATTTCATCCCATATTAAATTTCATTCAATAGAGTCTATTTAGACCCTACTGGTCCTCCTTACGAACCATTATACTCTATAAATAATAATCAAGGGTTCCCATATATTTAAACCAGATTAAATAAAAAGGGGACAAATATGCAGTTTTCCAGGAGGGGTCGATCGATCGAGAAAAGATCGATCGATGTTCTTGGGTCGATCGATCGATCAAGCAGTTCTTGCCCAGAAACTGCAGTTTCAACCTACTGGTTTCATCTTCCAAATTACTCCAAAACGCCATTATCGATTCCCAAACTCCCAACCAACATTTCTAATAGTTACATATACCTATATACATGATTTTCTATGTGAAACATGTCCAAATTCATCAAAGGCATTGGATTTATGGGATAATTTAACATAATTATCAAGAACCCTAATTTTACATGAAACATTCATTCTTTTAATTCTTTTCCAGATTTCTTGCCTCTAAATCCATACTAATTCGTGGATAATCCTCTACATATGATGGGTATGTCCAGAATACATTTAGTTTCTCTAAAATATGCGATTTTAAGTCTCTAAATTATCAATTTCTTTCATAAAACATGTTCTTAACAATCCTAAACTAACATGGGTGAGACATTAACTAAAAAAAAAGCAAGATAGATACTTTCTTGGAATTCAGGGTTCTGATTTATGTATGAAAAAGGTATGGTTGCGTTCCTCGTCGTGCGATCTACGTTTTGGTGGCGGTGGAGGTGCAAATGGATGAGTTCTTGGCCTTTGATTGCTTGGAAAGCTTCCTACCTTCTTCTCTAATGGTCATTCTTAGGTTCTGTGATTGTTAACCCTAAAAGCCTAACTCAAATGGCTGATATATCTTAGGGAAATTCGTGGGTTTAATTACCCAAAAATACAAAATGACTATTATACCCTCCCGGGATGCCAATTAGGCCTAAAAATGCCCCGAGACCCAAACTAAACTCCCGGGTACACTTTTCTGACTATCTCGACCCTTCCAAACATGTTGGCGCACTCGAAATGACCATACGAGCGATTTATAATTTATTCACTTATAATAATAATAATAATTTAGTCCCGACACGATACAGGCGTGTCCTAACTTAATTTTTATAATTGTCATATTATTCCCTCGTAACAATTTTAATAAATTCAATTCTACATATTACTCTACTCAATAAGTAATATTTAACAAATAAAAAGTTTTCCAATAATTGCTAACTCTCGTCACGCTAGTAAATATTTAAAATAAAATTTCGAATTAATATTAAATTAATCTCTCAATTAAATTTAATAAATCCCTAAATTTAAAAGCCATAAAAATACGGGGTATTACATGAATTTGTCACATTTCAATTTATTCTTTGAGAGAGGGTAAATTAATTTCATTTTAAACTTGATGTTTAATTTTAAAATCAGACTAGGTATAGGTTTTTCCTAAATATAACATTAAATTGGAAATGTTAACTCAGTGTTAAATTTAATAATTTATATAAATTTTAATAAATTGATCTTAATGGGTAATTTATTAAAAAGAGTATAAGTCTAATTTTTAGAGTGGTGACATTTTAAATTAATTTTCTAAATATTTATTATTAAATTTTTAATTATAATGAGAGTCAAATTGTAATTTTAATATTAACTCGAAATATTTTAAATAAATAAATTAGTTAATTAAAATAATTAAGTATGCGGTGTAATTCCTTCTCTTGGATCTCCTCACACTTATAAAACTCGGTAACTTATCGTTTTTATTTTCAATAGTTTATTTAGTTCACTTATGATTTCTAGAATATTTAATTAATTCTCCCTAAATTTAAATTTAATCAATTCTACATATTACTCTAGTCAATAAGCAATCATTTGCATTATTTGTTTCTTCACCTTGAAAGTTGGATTGATATCCGTACTTACTGTTATACAAGTTATTTAATAAAATTTGTAGGCAATTCAAGTGATTTTAAGACTTAGCATTTCGAGATAATGACTATGCACATGCAAAACAAAAGTTATTAAATGGCACTGTTGTTTCTTTCTTGAGCTGAAGATTGACGTACTAAAACGGCCCTTAAGTGTACTTTAGGTAAAAACAACTTTGTTCCAATTTTTAGTTAAAACTAATTTTAACTTCTTAAATCCTAAACATGCATTTAAGTGATTAAATCCATTTGATGAATAAAACATGCGGTAAAATAAACAATTTCAGGAAAAATCCACGAAGGGCAAAACCTTTTTATTTCACTATAATTTGTAAGAAAACGGCTTACACGGATTACAATGAAATAAGTACGATATACGAAATACCCGCAGGTGTCGGTTTCGATGTCTCGGCTGGAACTTACCCTTTCCAGGAGGGCAGCAGTGAAGAAGAAGACGACTCCTCCACAAGATACTTCGTAAGGTCTCCTTCTACAATAGCACTCAGCTCTCGGTTGTAGAGTTCTCCTCACAAAGTGCAACACGGTGTTGTTGATGAACGGATAGTCTTCCGGTAAATGTGTTCAAGATCACTAAACTTTGGAATTGAGTAATACGATCTTGAATAAACACCGAAAGATGAAAAACTTGTATGGGAATAAGTTTTTCTAAACTATTCTGCCTACAGAAACGTTTGCAGGTACTTTTTATTTATAACTGAGCTGCACAGAGTCCAAGAAAATGAAAACATGAAAATCGAGGCGACAGGTCGTTCGAGCAAGATGAGATCTCGTTCGCGCGACATGCTAATGTCGTTTTAACGATACTCAATCTCGTTCGAACGAGACACATTAAAAAATATTATTTTTTTTCTTTTTGATTTGATCCTCGAATTTTCTTTAGACTGTTTGCAACTCAGAAATAATTTTTTAAAACGATAAAATGATTTTAATTCCCAAACAATTAAATCACCCAGTATTTAATCAATATACAAATTACCCAACTACTCATTAGTATTCATACCTGAGTGATCTTAAACATATCACGTCTTGACATGTAATCTTCTTGAAATCTTTGATTGCACATTCTTGGACTTAAACTTTGTCGAAGGCTTTTAAAAAGACTCCATAGATAACTAGCCTAGACTTAATTTATTTTGTCCGGAATTAAGCCAATTAAACCAAATGAATATACTAAGAATTATGTTCTTACAAATCTCCCCCTTTGGCTATTCTGGGACAAAAATAAACAGAGCAATATGCCATAACCAAATACATGTACATGTCCTATCCCAAAACACAGAAATATAAAAGTACAGGACATAGTGAGACTGAGTAAACGGTAAGCATCTGAATCTGCCTCTGAATGGCAATCACTTAAATCTGTCTCTATATGTGATGTATAAATGAATGTGATGAATATCTAAAAATAGTACCTACACACACGAGACACAACCAAATACCCAAGTGAAGTATGGAGGAAATAAACTAATATAAAATCATAATAAATACTCCCCCTCCATCACATATCTCTCCCCCTTTTTGCCTGGAATAGAAAAAAGGTGGGACAAACACACCAGATCTATCAATAACATATGAGAGTGAATCAGCATATCTAGATAATCAATAGCAATATGACAATGGGTAGAATAGCAGAAACATAATAATAATGCGAGAATCACTAATACTACAAAAGTAGACTGTACATCCATGTCATAAATACAAAGATAGATACAACTGATCGAAAGAGTACATCATATCAGAAAGAATACAAAATACATCAGGAATATGGATGTCTCAGATACAATAAAACAACTACAACTAAGCATCGGCAGAATCATCATCATCATCATCATCATCATCATCATCAGTGTATGTGGAAGAAATATGACCAAGTCCAGATGAACCGGCGCCTCTCCGCTGCTCTCTCTGCCGCATCTCATAAAAAAAAGTTGTCATCCTGGACTCAGCACGAGCACGGGCATCAGCCTCAGCATCGAATCTAACCATGATAGAATCATACAGTCTGGATTGGGCAACTACCTGTGTCTGTAAAGAATAAACCTCCTCCTCAATAGGACGTGTAGGTGCAGGAGTGGGGAGTGGTGGCGGAGTAGACGTGCTCGGACCAGTGTGATCAGAGTCCTGATAAGGATCAACATCAGGAAAGACTCCCTCTGGAGGTGGAGCTCTTGCTCTCGCTGTCTGTGGTAAATGGCTCTCAGAACGAGCAAAAGTAGACTGATCAATAATACGAGGCATAGGGAGACGCAGATCACCCTCTAAAACAGGGACACCAGTAGAAGTGCAAAGGGTGGAAATGAGAATCCCATATGGAAGGGCAGGACGGACATGGATGGAACCATGGACAGTGACTGAAGATATGACTCGAAGCATGACAGTCAGAAGATCGATATCCCACCCCTGAGAAACATGGTACATAAAGTAAACAATGTCTGACCCAATCTGAGTATGATTTATCGGAGGATAAATGGATGATGATACAAATCTATTGAGTACACGGAAGGCAGGATGAAGCTGGCGATGATACATCGTAGATCCTGCTAGAGGAATTTCCCAGAAATAATGCCACAAATATCATCATACGTCGGTCCATCGTCAACACAGCGGTTGGGACACGAGGAAGGTGCAGAAAATCTGTAATGAGATCTGCAGTGACGAGAACAGGAACACAACGTATAGTAGAAAAATCCCTTCGGCGTGGGGAAGAGCACGGAAGAAAAACTCCCGAACAATGTTTGGATAAACATCCCCTCGAACCTCGAACATATAATCCCAACCCCTAGAAGATAACCAACGAGGAATCCCTAACTCATGAAACTCAGTATAACGAAAAACCCTCTCGAAAACAACTGACCGAATATGGAGACCCAATGAGCACTAATGATCATACTCAGCATGAGTGGCCCACCTCACAGGAGAGTACGGGGGCCTACTAGCTTGAGCTCTCTGAGCTCGAGCAGAGGGTGGTGCCTCATCGAGTCGCCCGGTAGGGGCACCACAGCGTCTAGGAGGCATGACTAAATGTGCAAGGTGATGTAAAAAAAATGCCTCAGACACACGCACACCTAAGAACCTATCTCCGTACAATCGTCCAACCGAACCACCACGAACACCAGCCACAATCACAGTCAAAATCAGAAATAGAAACAAGAAACTTCTCTAATCAACTTAAGAAATATCATTGTTACCTCGAAACCACCGAAAAACGGGAACAATATGCCTGAGAAACAGTGCAGGAGAAGTGTTGAAATCGAAAATAATAGAGAACCACTGTCCAAAAATAACACACCGAAAAACTGTACAACCGACGAGAAACGTCTGAACACCCATCGGAACAGCCCCTTAGGAGAAACAATGGCTGATTCTAGGAGCTTAAGGGATATAAACAAAGTCCAGAGGAGTGTTAAAGAGGAGACAGAGGTGAGGATCGAAGTTTAAACCACTAAAAATGGCGAAAAATCGAGAGCAGGTGCTGCTGTCGCGTGAAGTTGATGAGAATGACAGGCGAGAAGAAAGAAAGATTGCTTAAATGAAAACCTAATCTCGCATGAAGTCGTTCAAACGACTTAAGGATGTCGCTTGAACGATTTAAGATGTCGCTCGAACGACGTGTTCGCATGACATGAGATGTCATTCGAACGAGAAATCAAAATTTCCAGATATACCCCCAAAACTTGCAGAATTTACCCAGCGAAACAATTATCCCAAAATAATACCGTGAACACAAAAACAGACTACAAAAATAGAAAAAAAAACAGTGTAAAAGGCGAAAAATGGGAATTACATGTTTATAAGGTACTAATGTGCTCAATTATGAAAGAGGATTGATTGGGAGTGAACTACAATAATTGAGCCATCATTTTAATACGTCGAATCGATCAAAGAGTTCTTATTGATAGCAAGGAATCATCAAACTTCATTAAAGCCATGTGTGACAAAAAGTGTGAGTTTGATGAACTAAACTTAATCAACATGCATACAAGTCCGGATTGTTGACGATTCTACAAACAATAGCGTCATGATACGATGTTTCAACATAGGATTCATGGTGCAAACCCGTTTACTTTAATTTCCAACCAAACTCCCTCAATATATGAATTTTTCAAGATCTTTAGAAATATCTATCAATCTCTACTTAGAGAAAGTCCTATTGGCCCCAATTATAGCATTGATTTCTTTTTATTGCCTTGATTTTCTTTTGGGCTCTTTTGAATGGTGGCTTTCACGACAAGTCAATTATATACTCTCGCAGCCCTTTCCCGTGAACACTCAACATATTTTTAATACCAATTCTCACGGAAAAACGGTTCTTACAAGCACACCTCCTCCTTAAGTTTACTTACGCATAGATGACAAAATTGAGATAAGAACGACTCACCAAACTCAAATATGCAAGAGAAGTCAAGCATCCATATAAACTCGTGCTTGTGTGCAAGAATGGAATATAAGAAAAGTCGAGTAAAAAATGCATATCAACATCGAAACAACCCCATAGTGCAAAGGTTAAGATCATTCTAGGCATCAATAATAATGACAAAAAATCCTACCCCTATAAAAAATGAAAGAAGGGGGGAATCAAACACACTAATATCCCTATATCAATCATGTAGCCTCACGACTCAAAAATCTTTTTGTATTTTAAAAAGTTTTTATAAAAGGCAAAATCTTTTTGTATTTTTCGAAAAGACTCAAATAAATAACAAAAACAAGAATCATGCCATAACACTAACCAAATATAAGGAAATGTGAAAATAGTAGTATATGACAAATCAACGAACAACCTCAATCGAAAGAGGAAAGATGAGGAGAACCACGAGAAATGATACGAGAATCACCAATCTTTAAGCCTAATGCTTCCAAATCCGACTTCCTAACCCAAGTAGGTGTGAACTGAGGAGAAGAGGTATTGGGAACCAGAATGGCTTTAGACTTTCTAAGAGCATTCTTAAGGTCGTAGCAAAACCGTCTGAGATGACCTCTCCTACCGCAATGTGTGCAAGTGTAGATACGGTGAGGAGTGTGTCCAAAAGACCGATTATACCTCACGTTCCTAGGTGGATCTCTCCTTAAGTTCCTAGGCAACTCTCTCGTTTGGATGACTTTGGCTTTGGGCACAGGTATGACATGATTATTAAAGCCAATGCCTCTCCGATTATCTTTGATTTCGACGCTACCTAAGATTTTGTCTATCTTTTTAGACCTTGCCTCCAAATCAAACTTAACTTTACTCGAATCTCTCAGTTTTTCTTCATGCTCACCTATCCTTGACTCAAGTAAACGCGTAGAATTTTCAAATTTCAGAATTTCCTTTTTCATAGTCTCCATCAATCCCCGAAGACTATCTCTCTCACCCTCGATATATTCTAGCTTCTCTCGAATATTCTTTTCTTGTGCCCTAAGATCCTCAATTAAAGAATTGGAATTATTTATTTCTATGGCACGTTCTTTTAACAAAGCTGCTAGTTTCACGTTTGCTTTCTTTGCTTTTAAAGTTTCTTCATACAATTCTTTGAAAGCAGTTTGAAAATCTCTCTCGTCTTCACTCTTATTCTCACTCACCTCCTCCTCACTCTCAGGAGTATCAACTTCAGTGGTTGCGAAAGACTCATGCAAAGGTAAGTCTTTATCACTTACATGACTAACCACAAAGGTGGAAAAATCACTCTTACTAGCAAAAAAAAATTCTTCTTCTGGGTCACTATCACTGTTGATGTAAAAAATTAGACTGCTTCTAATTATTTAATCACAGATAAATATAAATGAGACAAAGAATTTTAAAGTGGTTCTGCCTTATAAGAATGGCCTACGTCCACTGCTTCTGTTATTGCCAAGTGTTTTGGAGTTCTCGATATGCAATTCTATCAAGAAAATACGGTCCCTTAGAATGAGGGTGATACAATGTATTTATAGCCCTTAGGCTGTACATGTGAAAGGGTAAACAATTAATGCCCTTTAAGAGTATACGTCTGTATGATAAGCATTCAATGAATAGTTGAACTGTTGATTATCTGGCAATCAATGCTGTGGCCGAGATGCAGCTCGGACCGCCTTAGTTGCTCGTCGTTCAGGAGTTCCTCGGAGTGTTGGAGTTCCTCGGAGCGTTGGAGTTGGTCGGGGAAATATAACTTCCTCGTTGCTATTGTGCCACGTAGATTGAAACGTGTCTTCTTATGATTCGTCTATATCAGCATATTAATTTTGGTATCAACAGAAGCCCCCAATGTTTCATATTTCGAAATTTGAGGAGTATGGAACATTCTTTCTCGGTATATGGCAATATTAAATGACTTTTCTGGTTTTTAGGAGCATTTTCTCCGTATTCGAATGTCCTTCCAAATTTCGCAGAATTCGCCTTTTTGAATTTTTATAAGCGCTTCGATCTTCACGCACTTTTTGTCCTTTTAGCCGCCGGTAGCGTAATAGTTTCTTTTTGTAATCATTTCTTTCGCCGTTTCCCAAGGCAAAGTATTTAAGCTTCATAGGCAATCCCATCGTCTTCTACCTTTTCCAATTTCTGCTTTCGAGTATTCCATAGTCTTTCTCTCTCTTGTGCGTTCATCCTTTTCTTCGTTCGTTGTCAACAGATCTCCCTTTTTCCTGTAAGATCTTCTTCCTTCTTCTTCATTTCTTTTATTCACCATGGTTTATGTTATTGAATCTCTTGAGAAATTCCATTCTGATTTTTCTATTCCATCTTGGGTAACTCTGGAGGATCTTTCTGAGCCTTCAAATTATTTTCGTTTGGCTGAGGGACATTGGTTCCCCAGCCTCTTTATTGCTGAATGTGGATTTTTTTTCCACCAAACCCTTTGTGCTTAGAGTTGTGTCATTATTTCGATGTTGTCCCTGCAAAAATATCCCCCAACACATGGAGAATAGTTAATGGGGTGTATAGGTTAAATCAAACTCACGGAACCCGTATAGGAATTCCTGAGATTATGTATTGTTATAGATGGGCTGTTCTAGACATTGTTTTTTATTTAAAAACTAGATTTTTGAATAGGGCTTTAGTAGTCAACCTCCCTGATGCTAATAGGGATTATTTTGAACATGGGGTAGTTATCAAAAACTGGCAACATGCCCCTTTGATTGGAGATGAAGTATATCAAGGTCCCAGATGCCCTCCATATGGCAATGGGATAAGTTATTTTCATTTTATTTTATTTCTGAAATTATGATTTCATTATGTTTGATAAAATGTGTGATTGACATTTCAATATGTATTTGTTTGCAGTTGACAGCAAAAGAAAGACTCCAAAAGAATCAGAAGTAAATATTAAGCATTTGAAACTTATCTGGAGTTTGCATAAAAAAGTTGCAGACGAACATATTAGGTTTGCTTCATACTTGTTGCAGTACAGGAGCTATACATCATCCTTTACTGCTCGTCTGTGGTCAGCACTAGTGATCCAGTGTCAGTTCCTGAGGATTCTTCTCTAGAATCTCACATTCCTCTGAGTCAGAAAATGGGTAAAAGAAGAGTTCCTGCTATCTTTGAGGAGACTACCTCTGCTGGAGATGGAAAAAGAAACAAGACTGACGTTTCAAAGGGGACAAAGAAAGTAGATGCTGCCCCTTCTGTTGCTCCTCAGAAGGCTGCCGAGAAGCCCCTAGTGGCTCCGAGCAAGAAGGATGCACCTGTGGAAGTGGTCACCATCTCCCCAACCAAAAGCTCTTCTTTGGTTGAAACTGTTAAAATGCCACCGAGGAGACTGAAGAAATCCTCCTCGGTCAATTTAGCTGAAACTATTCCCCAGCTCCAAGTTAGTGGAGCTGGTGTTCCAACTATTATTCCTCCGAGCTCAGCTATGAGCTCGGTGAAGACTTGGACCATTCCTGAAGTCCAAGGAATTGAGGAGAATATGTCTAGGGATGTGCTTACATCCCTGTTTACTAGTCACATTGCTTCAGTAAGTTTCTCATATTCTGAATTTTCTTTCTTTCCATCAATACATGTATTTCTGTGCTGACTTATCATTATCTTTTTTTTTTCAGCTGGTGAGTTGCATTAACACCATTGTGAAGAAGGATGAAGCGATCAAGGCTTCTAGCTCCTCATCCGGAGTGGAGGATGCTTTATTGGGATTGACCAAATCTTTGAAGGATTCCTGTCAAAAGTATGACGAGGATAGGGCTGATTGGGAGAAAAAGTTGGCTACAGTTGAGGCAGAGAAGGTGCAGCTCGTTGAGGTTTCCAAGGGTTTCGAAAATAAGGTGAAAGATTTGGAGGGAGAGAAAAAGAAGTCTGACGAGAAGCTCAAGAGCTTTGGGGAGCTTGAAAACAAGATGAAAATGACAGAAGAAGAATTGTCCCTTCTGCGAGAAGTGAATCGTCAGAAGGAGGAGGTGGAAGCTAAGTTGAAAGCCACCGAGGATCTTCTATCTGAGAAACTCTCCTCGGAGAAAATGAAAAGAAAGTTGGTGGTGAAAAAATCTTTTCGTAATGGTTGGGACAAAGGGTGGAACAGGGGGATTGCAGCAATGATGTCCCAGGTGCAGTATGGGTGTTTGAAATACTTCTGAGATGGTTGGGTGGCTGCCCTGCAAGAATTAAAGGTTAATGAGGACTCAGAATTGTTTCAATAACATCTCCCCGGTCCTCCCCCAAATATTGAAGATGAAGAAGAGGACGAAGCTGCCTCTGAAGAATCTTCAATGGTAGTGGGTGATCTAATCCTTACTCAGCCTGCCGACGAGGAGCTTTCATCTCTGCCTGCTCCTCCTGAACAAGTTCCAGTCCTAGCCGAACAACTCATTGTTTCCACCGAGCAACCAAGCTCCTCATCCCAGCCTCCCGAGAAAGTCTTGGGAGACAAGGAAAAGGTGTGAAGTTGTTCGGTATTTATTTTCCTTTTGTCACTTGTACTCTGTACTCTGAACACTGTACTTCTTTCTATGATGTAATAAAAAATCACCTTTTTTTATTTCTCTATGTTGTTGATGTTCTGTCTGCTTTTTTATTAACTCTTGCCTTCTCTTCTTTACTAGTTTATGGCTAGAATGGAATTGCTGTCTGCTAATGATACAAAGCTGATGCAGCAATGTCATGAATATTTTAAGGCTGGCCACACTGATTTGGAGAATTCCCAGATTGTAGAGATTCTTGGTCGAGATGCTTCAAACCAAGCAGTGGAGGCATATCAATACTTGAAATATCTTCTTGATCGTGTTGTATCCAACAATGTGGCTTATTACGAAATGATTGAAGACTTGCAAGGTACTCTCGATGAACTTCAACAACAGTATAAAGAGTCTTCAGCTCTTTTGCACGAAGGGTATGAGAAGAAAATCAAACAACTTAGTGCTGAAAAAGACTACGACAAGATGCTTGCTGGCTATGAAGTGAGAGAGAGAACATTAAAAGCAGATGTCGAAGGGCACAGGCAAATCGCTGAGCTATTGGAACAAGAAAACAACAATCTGCAAAAAGAACTAGCTCAGCTGAGGTCTGCTGCTTCATCTTCCACTGCCTTGGTACCGATCACCGATGAAGGATTCTCATTTTTAGAAGTGGAAAATGCCAAGTTGCAAGAAGAGTTAGAGGCTTTGAGAAGAGCTGGGCCTTCTACTGCTATTCGGGGACGAGGAAGAGGTTCTCGTGGACGAGGAAGAGTTGCTCAGAATGTTGACGAGGAACAAAGTATTCAACTTGATCGGGGACGATCAAGAGTTCTTCGTCGTACTATTGAAGAAGCTCGTACTCAATCAGCGTTGGAAAACCAAGCATTCCAATTGATGGCAAAAAATCAAGCCTTGTCTGAACTGTCCAAGAAAGTCCAAACTTTGGAGGATCAACTTGCTGCGACGAAGTCTGCTTTGGATCATAAGGATATTTTTGCCAGAAACCTTCATGAGCAGTTAGAGAGACTAATTTTCCAATTCCATAAACAACCTCGTGAATTCTGGATGGCAGGCTATAATGAGGCCCTTTTTCACTTGAGTGATCGTATTGAAAATGCTAATAATGAAGGCTACGAACAGGGATGGTTGAACGCCCTGGGTGTATTGAAACTAGAGCAAGGTCATTATTTATGGGATTACCATGCTCCTGGGCTGCTCGATCTACCAATTCTGACCTTCAGGATTGATATGAGCTGGATCCCTGCTCGGGCCATTCCTCGTTGTTTGATCTCCAAGTATCTTGGTGACTATGCCCTTCATTCACAGGCAAAATTATCTCGTCCTGAGCATTTACTAGATACACCTTCAATAATGAACGTCAGAATGCTTCGAGATCTTAACTTCATTAATTCTCCCCTTTGCCTGGAAGATCCTCCTGCTGGCGAGGAGCCTATTTCAAAAGCAGAAGGGAAAAAACCAGTAGAATAGGAAATTTTGATGTAATAATTAGTACACAATTTAATATCAATGTAATAAATTTGTGTAATTCATTTTGAATTCAATGAAAGAGTTTCATTTTTATTCGCAAATTTGTATTGCTATTGTCTTGTATTTGTCAAACACTTTATATTTGTGCTTGCATAATAATATCGTGTGGTTTATCGATAAAAAAACTTACAAGTATCAGTAATGTTGCTCGATCACTTAATAATGAGTATAAAAATGTTTAAAATTCTTTCAACCAACCAAGGTTGTTAAATTGTGCTCGTCGACCAATTATAGTTAGTGGGTTTTTATCCCCGACCAGTTATACTTGGTTCAGTTTGGAATATTTTGTTCTTCGAGGAACTTTTGTATTTTCTGTAATAATATTACCTCCCGACCAACATAAGTTGGCATTTGAGAGCATATCTTGTTTCCTAACCAACCGAGATTGGCATTTTTAGGAATGTTGTTCTCGCCCTTTTACCAACCGGAGTTGATCTGAGTTCAAACTATCATGTCCACTTTTCCTTTTACCAAAATTGGTCTGAGCCAGTGTCAGCCTCCTAACCAAAGGAGTATGGTTTCCTAACTAACCGGATCTGGTATTTTTAGGAATGTCATGTTCTCGCCCTTTTACCAACCGGAATTGGTCTGAGTTCGAACTATCATGTCCACTCGCCCTTTTACCAACCGGAGTTGGTCTGAGCTAGTGTACGCCTCCTAACCAAAGGAGTATGGTTTGTTCTCGCCCTTTTACCAGCCGAAGTTGGTCTGAGCTTGAACTATCGTGTTCTTTTTACTGCCGAGCAGCGTAGTGTTACACACTAGTATTCCCCGAAAAACTTTCAATAAAAGGAGAGAAGATGGCGAAATATCATCGTTTTATTCATATTGATGGAACTGCTTTACATTTTACATCACTGATAATACTTGCGTAGGTGTTCAGCATTCCATGCATTCTTAAATTCCTCTCCTTCTAGAGTCGCTATTCGGTAAGTTCCTGGTCGAATAACTTCTGTAACTCGGTAAAGTCCATGCCAATTTGCTTCCAACTTATTGTGCTTCTGAATGACCTTCTTTAGCACGTAATCCCCTTATTTTAAGCCGCATTTTTCACCCTCTTATTGTAGAACAGAGTTGTTCGTTGTTGGTAAGCAGCATTCCTAATGGCTGCCTCTTCTCTAACCTCCTCGAGCATGTCCAAATCTA
The DNA here is from genome assembly GCA_949130495.1 of Sambucus nigra. NCBI lineage: Eukaryota > Viridiplantae > Streptophyta > Magnoliopsida > Dipsacales > Adoxaceae > Sambucus > Sambucus nigra. Next base: position 596,582,712 of record OX422208.1, read on the forward strand.
ATCTTCTCATTAAGTCGCTGACTGGGGAATTGAAATTCAGCACTCTGTGTGTTGGAAGACCCAACTCGGCAGGTATTACGACCTCACTTCCAAATTCCTCATATATGGTGATTCTCCAGTTGCTTCTCGGGGGGTTGTTCGGTAAGCCCACAATACTGACTGTAGCTCATTAATCCAATTAGCTTTAGCCTCACTTAGCCTCTTCTTCAAACCATTTAGTAATGTTCTATTCAACACTTCAGTCTGTCCATTGCTTTGAGGATGGCCTGGTGCTGAATGAACCTTCAAAATGTTCATTGTAGGGGATTCTTCGCCTTATCCATTTCTCCTAATCTATCCTCCAACCGCTGAATGGACCCTTTCCACGCATCCTTTCCTTCCTCGGGCCTGTTAGTTCGAGAAATTGATTATTCTGAAGTGGCCTCCTGAGATCTATCTTGACGAGCAACTGGTCATGATCGTGCTGATCCTTCTCTTAGATCTGATGGTTGTCGAAAACTCCTCGACATGGTCTTAGGTGGACTCCTATTCCTCCTAAGGCCTAATCGACTGAAAGGAGACACCCTGCTTAGTCTTTCCAAGGCACTGGGTCTTTCTGGAGAGAGAGTGATACGTTGATTAGTATCTGTAGCCCGTATTGACGAAGTTCGCCCAGGTTGATAAGAGAAATCATTAGATTCCTCATTATGATATGACTCAGTACGCCTGGATCGTGAAGAAAGTACATAGGTTTGCCTTTGACCACTTCGCTGTCCCGAATGTGCAGGTGCACCGCCATGAAGGGTTTGTATGAGTTGCCGCATTGTTTCTTGCATAGCGGGTTGTCCTTGGGCCAGATTCGTCATAATTCTTGCCAGATCTGGAGGTGCAGAGGGATTTGGAAGATTTCTCACATTTCCAGCGTTTCGATTGCTGGATTCCGGATTATCTGCCATTGATGATGAATGATTTTTGGTGAAAAACGATAACAACAGTCATTTCCCACAGACGACGCCAATCTGTTAATGTAAAAAATTAGATTGCTTCTAATTATTTAATCACAGATAAATATAAATGAGACAAAGAATTTTAAAGTGGTTCAGCCTTATAAGAATGGCCTACGTCCACTGCTTCTGTTATTGCCAAGTGTTTTGGAGTTCTCGATATGCAATTCTATCAAGAAAATCCGGTCCCTTAGAATGAGGGTGATGCAATGTATATATAGCCCTTAGGCTATACATGTGAAAGGGTAAACAATTAATGCCCTTTAAGAGTATACGTCTGTATGATAAGCATTCAATGAATAGTTGAACTGTTGATTATCTGGCAATCAATGCTGTAGCCGAGATGCAGCTCGGACCACCTTAGTGGCTCGTCGTTCAGGAGTTCCTCGGAGTGTTGGAGTTCCTCGAAGCGTTGGAGTTGGTCGGGGAAGTATAACTTCCTCGTTGCTATTGTGCCACGTAGATCGACACATGTCTTCTTATGATTCATCTATATCAGCATATTAATTTTGGTATCAATAATCACTAAGGGAAGAAACGCAATTTATCGGTTTATTAAAATTCTCCCTCAGTTTAGTGGTACACTCATCTATCGTGTGACCAAAACCTTCGCAGCAAAGGCACTTTTCACAATCACCTTTATTAACAAGTTTTTTAAGAGCAGTTTTCATGTGTGATTTCCAATTAGATGATTCAAACAGGTGAATTCTAAAATCATCAAAACCACCGAAAGGCATACCTAAGGACACGGGATCACAAACACAATAAAATAGTGCAACAAGCTCTGATACCAATTTGAAACGGCCCTTAAGTGTACTTTAAGTAAAAACAACTTTGTTCCAATTTTTAATTAAAACTAATTTTAACTTCTTAAATCCTAAACATGCATTTAAGTGATTAAATCCATTTGATGAATAAAACATGCGGTAAAAGAAACAATTTCAGGAAAAATCCCCAAAGGGCAAAACCTTTTTATTTCACTATAATTTGTAAGAAAACGGCTTACTCGGATTACAATGAAATAAGTACGATATATGAAATACCCGCAGGTGTCGGTTTCGATGTCTCGGCTGGAACTTACCCTTTCTAGGAGGGCAACAGTGAAGAAGAAGACGACTCCTCCACAAGATACTTCGTAAGATCTCCTTCTACAATAGCACTCAGCTCTCGGTTGTAGAGTTCTCCTCACAAAGTGCAACACGGTGTTGTTGATTAACGAATAGTCTTCCGATAGATGCGTTCAAGATCACTAAACTTTGGAATTGAGTAATACGATCTTGAATAAACACCGAAAGATGAAAAACTTGTATGGGAATAAGTTTTTCTAAACTGTTCTGCCTACAGAGACGTTTACAGGTACTTTTTATTTATAACTGAGCTGCACAGAGTCTAAGAAAATGAAAACACGAAAATCTTGGCGGTAGGTCATTCGAGCGAGATAAGATCTCGTTCGTACGACATACCAATGTCGTTTGAATGATACTCAATCTCGTTCGAACGAGAGACAGTAAAAAAATATTATTTTTTTTCTTTTTGATTTGATCCTCGAATTTTCTTTAGACTGCTTGCAACTCAGAAATAATTTTTTAAAACGATAAAACGATTTTAATTCCCAAACAATTAAATCACCCAGTATATAATCAATATAAAAATTACCCAACTACTCATAATTTTTCATACCTGAGTGATCTTAAACATATCACGTCTTGACATGTAATCTTATTGAAATCTTTGATTGCACATTCTTGGACTTAAACTTTGTCGAAGGCTTTTAAAAAGACTCCATAGATAACTAGCCTAGACTTAATTTATTTTGTCCGGAATTAAGCCAATTAAACCAAATGAATATACTAAGAATTATGTTCTTACACGTACCTATTTTTGTATCTCATTTTTTTACTGCATTTATTTTTCTGCTTGGATTGATTGTATTAGAATTTATTGAAGCGTTGTATTTTTTTGGGTGCATTTAAAGCACCATTTTATTTGTATTAATTATTTACTTTAAGTACCAAACAAAAGAGAAAAGGGAAATGGGAAAAAATAGATAGAGAGCATCATTGGAGTTGAATTGAAGCCTCTCTATTTTGGATCCGTAGGACTCCCGGGGACGATTAAAGTAATGCGTACTTTCCCCCGATTGACTCAACTCGATCTTCATCCCATGTGTAAAACAATCGTGGGAGGTATCTTTCTTTATCCCTCATGAATCTCATATCACCGAGTTCATTTTTTTGTTTGACTATATGCTCCTCTGTGCCTTTTTTATGCATTGTCTTTACATTAAATGGTGTGATGAATTAATTAACTAATTAACCTAAGACTTACACCCGATCATTGCAACGAGAAGGGATTTTATCACCCGACTCACTCACTTATCTTATTTTGTGCAACCCGAGCCTACACTTAATTAAAATTAACTAAATATCAAGCCAACGTAGGAACACCACTTTTTCATAAGGCGACGTATTGGCTTCGTGTTTTTCTTACGCACGAATTAATTAAAATTTAACTATCCCTTCACTTAAACAAAGATTAACAATTGATTACATCCTAGTTTGGATTCAAGCCTCGCGTGTATGTATTTAATTCCGTCATTTGGTAGTCAAGTTTGTTAAATTCGTCCATTTGCACTATCTGTGTCAGTTTTCCCCTCTTTTTTTCTTATAAACATCAAAAAATATTTTGCTTTCTTCTTATTTCCCAAAACAAAAATCATCCAACAATATTTTTCTTTCAAAATTCCCCCCAAAAGTAGATGTTTCTTTTATTTTTCTTTCTTTTTCTTCAATCCTCACAACGTCAATATTAGTTTTCCTTTCCTTTAAACCAAAAATCCAAAAACAATTTTTAATTTTTTGTGTCCTTGATCATTGCTTAACACGTTCCCATGGTAACCCTTCGATCTCGTCACCATAGGAGAACCCTGACTTTGCCTTGATGTTCCTTCTCATAACCTTGAGGCTAGATTCACATTTTTCGAAACATCTAGTCCCCCCACTACTCTGCCTACCATGGCTGACGAATGTGCCTTAAGGGGTTATTTTGCCCCAATAATGGCCAGTCCTCTATCCTGTATCATTCTTCTGCCCAATTTGAAATATGACCTGCTACCATTTCCATGTAACCTATCTTTCATGGTCTCGAGCATGAGTCTCATTACACTCACTTGAGGAAATTTCTAATTGTTTGTGCTATGTTTAAAAATCAAAATTTAGATGAAGAAAATGATAATCTTTGGTTATTCTAATTTTCTGTTCATGGTAATGCATCTACATGGTTACATTCGTTGCTACCAGATTCCATTACTATGTGGGAGAAACTAGTTAAGAAGTTCATGTCTAAAGTCTATCCCGTGAGCAAAACAAATAAAATGCGCCAATCCATACAGGTCTTTCGCCAATGACCGAATGAATAATTTTGTGAAGCTTGGAGCCGACTCCATGGTTTCATAAACAACCATGCTCATTATGACCTTGAAAAAAGTCGTTTGGTCCATACTTTTGATAATGAACTAGTGCTTACCTCTCGTACCATGATAGAATACATGCATAGTGGAAAAACCATGCATTTAACGTCCACTGATGCCTACAATTTCCTCTAAGAATTAGGCTAAGACTCCCAAGACTGGGAGGGAACCAATAATTTCTCCCGACCCCAACCCCAACATCCTGAGCACACTTATGAGGTCAAGAATCACCCTGATTTCAAAACATTGATAAATGGTTTAAGAACATTAACAAAGATCGTTGATGGACTCATTTGTTCACTACAACAAAATGCCTCTTTATCCAAACCGGTGTTGAGTGTCAATAATGATTCCAACCACTCTTTTTGTGGTATTTATTTAAATCATGACCATATATCTCATTCTTAGCCCATTCTTCAAGAGGAACCCAAGCCCACCTAAAATCAGGCATGTGCTTTTGATGTCGTTAGACCCCCCCCCCCGTCATTTACTTACACTCTCGATAATTGGAATCATGCCTACTTTTCATATAAATACGATGGTAACTCCGCTTCACCTTGACACCAACATCATGATAGCGATCCACCCATTTTCTAACCTGATCAACAAAGGTCACAACGTGCTTCATTTCCAAATAAGTCACAACATCATCATGCAGAGAATCACCATCACCAATATGGTCCTTTCGTAGGTTCATTATGTATTAATAACCAACTTATCCCCGTTCTTTTTATGACATATGAGTATAATTCCCAACTTGATGCTCATTGAAAGTTGGTTCCTCAACGTCCCTATGGACCTCAAACCCAATCTTTTACCTCTTCTCTTGAGTCCCTTTTGACTCATTTTATCTCTAATCAACAAAAAACTATTTAATTAGCTTGAGGCGATAACGGTAGATTCCCTAATTAGACCACCGCTAATCCTAAAGGGAATGGGAAAGAGTTCGCTTATGAAGTTGGGACCCTATCCAACCAAAATTCTTATCAAGCTGATATGAAAGTTGTGACTACCCTTAGGTCTAGAAACAAATTGACAATATTATTTATTCCACTTCAAATTGTGAGATAAATTCTTCTCCTTTGTGCCCCATCCCACCCAATTCTTTCATTCGAATTTTGAACAAAATGAAGGAGAAATCTGTGCCCAACCCTACTTCAAAAACCACTTAGTATGTTCCCAAAAAACCATTTCCTCATAAATTGGTCCCACGAAAAAAAGCACAACAATTCGATGAAATTAAGCAAATGTTTCAGAATGTTCACATCAATATTCCCTTTGTCGCGTTATTCACTAGGTACCTTCATATGGAAAAAATTTCAAGGACTTGTGCACATTCGAAAAAAGGACGAATGTTCCTCGTGATGCCTTTGTCACTGAGCAAGCAACGTCCCTTACCCATGATAACGATGTGTTGAAATATAGAAACCCAGGTCATCCCACTATCTCTTGCATGCTCGGAGATAAGTTTACCACTAGGGCCCTGCTTGATTTTGGAGCCAATGTCAATTTTCTCCCTTACTCTCTCTATCTCGAGATAGGAATGAAAAATATGAAAACCACCCGCACTGAAAATACTAAAGGGAATAGTTTAAGATGTTTTGGTCAAAGTATCTGATATTCATTACCCCGTACATTTCATCATTTTAGACACTCTTGCACCCAACCCAACCAATATTCCTATCATATTGGGTCATCCATTCTTAGCTACAGCAAATGCTCTCATCAATTGTCATGACAGTTCTATGTGTCTTTCTTTTAGCAATATGACAATTAAAGTCAATTTTTTCCACCTTAGGCAATAAAAGGCCGATGTCGAATCCATTGACGTGGTGTGTAAAACTGACTCCTTAGTCTAAGAGATATTGGATCAATCTTACCCTGATGATCATATCTAAAAATGTTTGGATCAATTTAACTCCGACATTGATATTGATTCCTCCATTTTTGAACTAAATGCTTGTTAGATTCTACACTAATGATGGATCCCACCACTTGGGCCACTCAATTTGAGTCCCAATTTATCAAATCTCTTTATTTTGCTAATAACTCAGTTGACCCATTCTACTATATTTCCCTGGGATATATTTTTGCACCTGAGTCTGACCTAGTTTGGAGCCTAAGCACTTACCCTCTGAGTTGAAATGTACTTTCTTAGTCCCAAACCAATATCATCCTATTAAAATTACTTCTGAATTGACACTGAATCATGAAGAAGAATTTGTTCACATTCTCGCCACACATAGCACCGCTATTGGGTGAACCATTTCTGACATTAATGGCATCAACCCTAATGTTTGTAGTCATCACATCCATTTAGAAGAAAGTAATAAGACTTCTCGTGAACCCTAACATTATCTCAATCCTTCAATGAAAGAAGTCGTAACAGTTAAGATTTTAAGATTACTTGATGATGGTATCATTTATCCATCTCGAATAGCCAATGGGTAAATCCCATTCATGTTGTTCCCAAAATGTTTTGCATCATCGCCATAAAAAAATAGTGATAATGAGCTTGTTCCATATGCAAATCGGTTAGCATGTTTGTATAGATTATAGGAAGCTCAACATTTTCACTCAAAAAGAACACCTCCCTCTCCCGTTTATTGATCAAATGATCAAACATTTAGCAGGCCATACGTATTATTATTTCTTAGATGGATACTCGGGATATAACCAAATCCTTAATTCTCTCGAAGACTAAAAAAGACTACATTTACTTGTACTTTTGGTACATTTTCATACTCTCACGTGCCTTTTAGCCTCTCTAATTCACCTGCGACTTTTTAATGGTGTATGACAGTATCTTTAGTGATATAGTATAGCGTTATCTTGAGGTTTTTATGGATGATTTCTTCATTTTTGGATCATCATTTGACCACTTCCTGTCTTATCTTACTAGAGTTCTCAAGAATTATCAGGAGACGAAGTTGGTCCTTAATTGGAAAAAATCCATTTTATGGTAAAGAAAGACATTGTTTTAGGTCACGTTATCTCTAGTGTCGGTATTGAAGTAGATAAAGCGAAAATCAACTTGATTTCCACGCTTCCAATTCCTAAATTTTTTAAGGACATTCATTCTTTTTAGGCTACGTGGGCTTCTACCAATGCTTTATTAAGGACTTTTCTAAACTTTCTTGACCTTTAATGACCCTTTTATCCAAAGATGTCCCGTTTGTATTTGACGACACATGTGTCGCATCCTTTAAGTGCTTAAACTATGCACTCACCTCCGCTCCTATCATGAAACCTCCTAATTGGTCCCTCCTTTTTGATATCATGTGTGATGCATCCGAATTTTTCCTTGGGGCATGCTCGGTCAAAGGATTGACAAGCGTCATCATGTCATATATTATTCTAGCAAAGCGCTCCATGATGCTCAACTAAATCACAAGACCACCGAAAATGAATTATTAGCGATTGAATTTTCTCTCGATAAGTGCCAATCGTATTTTATAGGTTCCCCCATCATCATATACACTGACCATACTTCCCTTCGGCACCTTTTTCATAAGAAGGATTCAAAACCACACTTAATACGATGGATAATCTTACTTTAGGAGTTCAACCTTGAAATAAGTAATAAAAAGGGTTGTCGAAATGTTGTTGCAAACCATTTCTCTCATCTTACTGCTATGTCTGACACTAATCATGTGCCCGTTTCTGAATCCTTCTCGGATGAGCAACTCTTTGCTATTTCTACCTCGCCTTGGTATGCTAATATTGTAATTTTCTTATTACTGACCAATTACGCGATCATTGTTCTAAACAAGAAAAATCTAAGTTCTTGGCGAATGTGAAGTATTTCTCATGGGATGATCCGTATCTTTTTAAGTATTGCATGGATCAAGTTATTCGACCTTGTGTGCTAAATGGGAAAAAAACAATATTTTATCCTTTTGCCATGATGGTGCCTGTGGCAGCCACTTTAGTTTTAAGAAAACTACTGCAAAGGTGCTGCAATCTATTTTTTTCCCACACTTTTTTTGTGATGCCCACTAATATTGCCTAGCATGTGCTAAATGCCAACACTTTAGGCGCATGTCTCGACGTCATATGATGCCTCTCACTCCCATCCTTATTATCAAAGTTTTTGATGTGTGGGGTATTGATTTTATGGGCCTTTCCCCTCTTCTCATGGTTTTCAATACATTTTAGTTGAAGTAGATCATATCTCTAAATGGATTGAAGTGATTGCATGTTGAACCGTGTGGTCCATTTTCTCAAAGAGTATATCTTTGCTCGTTTTGGCACCCTAAGAGCTGTTATTAGTGATAGGGGAAAGCATTTTTATAATCGAGTCTCTGAACACCATGTCAAATACTATAGTGTTACCCACAAGGTTGGTCTCTCCTATCACGCTTAGACGGGTGGATAAGTCGAGGTGTCTAACAGAGAAATTAAGAAAATTATTAAAAAGACAGTCAATCCTAATAGGAAAGATTGGTCATTATGCTTCAATAACTCATTGTGGGCATATTGTACCGCGTACAAGATTTTAATTGGTATGTCTCCTTATCGATTAGTTTTCGTTAATCCTTTCCACCTTCCTAATGAGCTTGAATATAATGCATATTGAGCCATCAAAGCCCTTAATTTTGATGTTGATGAAGCGGGTGTCCATAGCAAACTTCAACTAAACAAATTGGAAGAGCTACGACATGATGCCTATGATTTGTCAAAACGGTACAAGGACAAAATTAGATGGATTCATGACTAAAGTATCATGAGAAAAGATTTCCTTCCTGGTCAAAAAGTTTTGTTGTACAATTCCCATCTTCATATCTTTCCCAAAAAATTGAAAACCAGGTGGTCAGGTCCATTCATCATTGAATCTGTCACCCCTTATAGTGCTGTCACTGTGAAAAATCCCAAGGATAATAGCCTTTTCGAAGTCAATGGTCAACGGTTGAAAACTTCCTTGGAGATTTCGTCCACCACTATTGAAGGGACTGACCTTATTTACCTAGTATATGAAGACTAACAATTCATTCTTATTTAGTGGTGATTCTCATCACCCACACCTTTTCTGCCACCCCGTTCTATCCTAGTTTATATCTTGTTTATGGTGAGTTACATTCGGTTTAGCTGAAGACATTAAACTTAGCGCTATCGAGAGGCATCCCATCGTGTCTTGTTTCGATATATGGGTCTTATCTTGTTTAGGGGTGGTGTTACATACACTTCCCGATGCTATTCTTATACTTACTAGACTTGTACATATTTTTGTGTCGCCTTTGTTTTCTAGGTTCTACTATTAAATCATGCGGTCCAAATTTCATTAATGGCTGATTATGGTAATCTTTTTCCTACCTTATGATTTCAATTTAAAACATAGTTTGAACCATCGAGGATGATGTTCTCTTTTGTTTGGGGATGGTTAATTTATTAAAATCGTACCTATTTTGAAAATTTTATCAGATTCAAGTCACTTTTAATTAGTTTTTTGCTGTTTATCTCAAATTTTATGACATGAATTGTCTGTCATCCCTCTTTTAGAAGTCTCAGAATACCCTTGTTCGAACATGAAATTATTTTTTTTAACATAAAATTAAATAACACCTCTTAAGGCATACTTGCACTATGAATTCTTAAACTCGAGAAAAAACTTGCATTATTACATTTTACAATCAAAAGTTGAAGAGTAACTACATCCTCATGAAAGCCTTAAAAGATCACTAGTAGAGACTTCAACTCGTGAGATTTGAGTTATTCACCTTTTTGAGGGGCTTTACGTAATCTCCGAGTCATAAGTTTACTCAACTTTCTTTGGGTATCGCACTTAATCGTTGCATGGTCTCATTATTCTTCCTTTTTGACGTAACCACTGAGAGTGAAATTACTTTCGAGTTGTAAAAAATGTGTCTTGCAATTTGCTCCGAGCACTAAACCTTCACTCATATCACATTATCATTATCTTCCCATATTTTCCTTATCCATATATATTCCGAATGTCATGTATATATCATTTTCCATCGTTACAATCAATTTTGAGAAAAAGAGTTATTGAAATTGTTAATGTAAAAATTTATTCATTCGTGTGTCTGAAAAGAAAAGTGCATCGCAATAAAAATGAAAAAAATGAGAAAAAAAAAATAATAATAATAATAACAACAACAACAACAACAACAATAATAATAATAATAATAATAATAATAAAATTTATATATGGGAGAAATAAAAATAAAAACACATGATCATAGTTTTGTGAAATGAAGACATTATTTATCCAAATTTGTGTCCCGCTCTTCTCAAAACCTACCCTCATAATAATTCGTATTCTTCATCTCATTTTTCTCACATGTCTTACATAAGTCCCATTTTCATCCTTGGTAAGGTGTTTGAACAAATGAGAAGTCAATACGTTGAATTACTCGACATAGTGGTTAGAATTCCTTCATGAGATTATTTTTTTTCATACATCCGTCATTTCTTATAAGTATGTGAGACGTTTGAACTTCTTTACATTTACTCACTTCCTTACACACTATAGAGATACACTTATCCAAATCTCTAAGAGTTTAATTTAGAGAGACATATCTAGTGAGATTTGAAGTCAAAGCATTTATTATATAAAGGCAATTTAAGAATTATTCTTGTGATACATATGATTGATTCACACAACACACACTAAGTTTTTAGAAAAGGTTACGCTTGAGGTATTAAGTAATTTTATACCTTAATATAATAGTGGAACATTGTAGTCATTGAAGTCTTTTTAGATGGGTTGTATAGCTTTTCATTGTCAAATAAGAGACTGCCTTCTAATAAATCATTTTTAATAAACTTTTTGAATTTTGTAGGTAAATTCGCTGCAAACCTTCATGAGATAACATTCATCATTTAGGTCAACCTACAGGTTTTACGGCTTATTGCACATGCTAAGTGCAATCGTAAGTGCCTACGAAAGTGGCACACTTTTGGTTACTTATCTCTCTCTTTATCTTGCTCGATGACTAGCAATGTTCTGTTTGGGGTGGTATGTTAAGCACCCAAAAGTGTTTAATTTATAATCCAAATAGATGCAATTTAGTCGCTAGTTCTTGGTAAAATTGGCCTTATATTCGTATATGTCTATTTTGCAAGTCAATATGCAGTTGATGTATAACCTTGTGCTAAATCAAAGTAATTGCGACGAAGTAACACTCAAAAGCATTCAGTGAAGAAAATCAAAGTGATCGTGAAGTCAAAAATTCCTTTTGAGATTGCCTAGTTCCGTACCACATACCCAAGCACAAATCCAAGCCTAAACCGACCTCAAGCCATCACATAAACCTCATGTGTGTTTAATTTGTACTTATATATATATATATATATATGTTTATTTAAGTCTTGCATATTTTTTATGACTTTTATATTTTATGTGTATGCGTATAGCTGTAAATATTAGGGTTCTTGTGTTTTTAAATTTTTTATAATGGAAAGTTTTTATATTTTCATTTAAATATAATAGGTGTGTGTATTTTATTAGATTTTTCTTTATTTTATTTTATTTGCTTTTAGTTTTATTAGTTTAGCTTTTATTTTATTATTTGAGTCTTTTATTATTTTATAAGTTAGAATACAATTTTTAGTTTAAATATATTTTATTTAGTATTATTATTTTTATAATTTTTAGTTGAGTCGTAAATATTTAGTTTATTTTTAATTAATTTTGGTCTAATTAAGTTAGTATAAATTACACACACACACATACTAGCCCCATACACACTCATACACTAAAACCACCCACTCACACGCACCTACTTCCCATACACTACACACACATTCAATACAATCCCACACCTCACATTTTCAGAACTCATAAAAAGCCAATGAGACTTTTTAACTCTCCCTCCCCTCATCTCTTTCCACCCAGAAAATACATTCTCTTTATTCTTCAATTGAAAAAAACCTCCATAGTCATCACACCCTTCTTCCACCATCCACCTGAGCTCCTACACGCCGACCTTAATATCTAATCTCCGCCAAAAAAACAACCAACCTGCGGATCTACCTTAACCAACCCAGAAATTCCAATACCAACCTCCTCCTACGAGCCTACCAACCCCCTGACCAAAATTATTCGAAGAAAAATCCACCTAACCCCTAGCTATTGTTGGATATTTTTCAACATTTAATATAATATAATATTTACTTATTAATTTTATTATGTTAATTGGTGTTTTATTTGTAAACTTAGTTTGGGTTATATATTAGAAGGAAGAAACATGAGCAAATGGGTATGAAAGATATGAGAGTGCTCAAGTCCCACATTAGAAGATTACCACAAAAATGTAACATCCCGGACTTTTGGGGATAATTAAAATTCGTAAGTGTGATTTGGGAATTTGAGAAATTATCGTGAAATGTACCGTTTTGAGGATTTAAGGGATTAGATGATTTTTTATGTGTTATATTTACTTTTGGGATTAAGTAAATGAGTTGGACTATTTCAAGTACTTGTCGCAGTTGAGTAAAGCGATAAAGAATAATATTTTAATGGGAAATCCCGCATTAAGTTGTGTTGGGTTAAATTAGTGATTTGCAGTCAAGTACCTCGGATGGAGATTCCGATTTCGCGGTTGGTCTCGGAATGGCAGAGATAGTGAGAATAGAGTATCTGGGGGTAGAAATTGAGTTTGGGGAATTTTTGGACCAGTAGGGATTCGTAATTGAGTAAACGAGTCATTTTTGGGTTTAATAAGGGATAAACCATTTTCTCCCTTATAAAGACACAGGAGAGGGAGAAAGAAATAAAGAAAAGAGAGAAAAAAGAGAAAGAGAAAGAGAAGAGATGAAGGAAAAAGAGGAAGAAAAAGGGAGATTTCGGCCAAACCCCGCAGGAATCGACTCGAGGTCGTCGGATTTTATCATCCAGGCAAGTGTGTACTTGCTTTATTTCATTTTAAGCATAACTATCATATTATAGTTGGTAAACTATATGATTTTGGGTTAGAACCCTTAAAATAAATTTGTGAAACTTTGAGTATGAGTATACATATTGATGTAACGTAAACTCTAAGGGCTCGTTTGGTTCGAGGTTTGGTAAGGGAATGGGAATTCATAATTCCAGGAATTCTAAGTTCCTGGAATCTTCAATTCCTTTCCATTGTTTGGTTCAAGCAGGAATTCTTTTTTCCCGCCATCTAAAATCCCTTCTATGTAAACTGTTAAAAATATATTAAATATATACTATTTTTTGAAAAAGTTTAAAAAAACGTGTTTTGTTACACTTTTATTTAAATATAAACAGTTTTTAGTATTTTTTTTAATTCTTTATAAAAAAATAAAGTTGTAAAAAAACAGTTTTTAAATAAAAACAAAAAAAAGTTTTTGAATAACTTTTTTTATTAATCTTTCCTGAAAAATAAAGTTGTAAAAAATGTTTTTTTTTTCCGTTTTTTTCCTTAAGCAAAAAAACAATTTTTTTTGTTGTAAAAAAAGAGTTTTTTTAATGTTTTTATATTTCTAATATATAAAAAACAGTTTTTTTAATGTTTTTATTAGAAATATAAAAACATTCAAAAAACTATTTTTGTACAACAAAAAAAAATGAAAAATAAAACTGTTTATATATAAAAACTGTTTAACAAAACACATTTTTTTAATGTTTTAAACAGATAGCACATATTTAAAACATTAAAAAATGTGTTTATTAAACATTAAAAAATGTGTCTATATAAATAAAAATGTGTTTATATATTAACATATTAAACAGTTTTTTTTTTGCATTTTTTTTTGTTGTACAAAAACAGTTTTTTGAATGGCGAAAAACATTAAAAAAACTGTTTTTTATATATTAGAAATATATATTAACATTTTATTTAAAAAAAAATTAGTTTAAAGAAACATTTAAAATATATTTTTATAGTTTTAATCTATAATACACTGTTAATATATTAAAAAAAATGTTTATATATGAAAAACAGTTTTAAAAAACACGTTTTTTAACTTTTTAAAAAAATAGTACATATTTAAAAAAAATTTAATAGTTTATATAGAAAATTATTTTTTAACTTTTTTAGTTAAAAAAAAGAGTTTTAAAAACATTTAAACATTTTTGTAATATTTTTATATATAAAAACTGTTATTAAAGAAAAAATGTTATAGTATAAAAATGTCATTCTTTTTTTTATATATAAATGGTGTAAACTATTTTATTTCCTATTAAATGAAGTGAGAGAACGTCACTTGAATATGAGATAATGAATCATTAAATGAAGTGAGAGAACACTTCTTAAAAAATCATGTGATTGGACGACATCAAAACTTGATGTCGTTGAACACATCAAAAAAAAATTCGAGAAAGAGAGAGTGTGTATGTGTATGTGTATGTGTATGTGTGTGAGGAGAGTGTTTATGTGTGTGAGAGAGATAGAGAGAGCATGTGTGTGAGTGCGAGAGAGAGAGTGTGTGTGTGTGTGTGTGTGTGTGTGTGAGAGAGAGAGAGAGAGAGAGAGAGAGAGAATATGTGTGTGTGTATGAGAGAGAGAAAGTGTACTTATGAGTTTATGTCAAATGGTATTTTTGTCTCACCACAAAAGTAAGGTAATATGTCCGGGAATATAGGATTACCCCCATTTTAGAGGGGAAAGGAGAATCCAATTTCGTGGGAATTCTAAATTCCAGGAATTCTAAGTTCCCCCTTAAATCTCCAACCAAACATTGTAATTCTAAATGAGGGGAATTCTAAATTCCAGGAATCCTAAATTCCCTTTATAAACCTCGAACCAAACGAGCCCTAAATGATTTCTAGTGTTAACACCATGTGAAATGAAGTGAAATGGGGGAAAATGAGAAAACAAGGGTTTAATGGGGTTTTTAGGTTCAAATTCAAGAAAATTGGTTTAAATCCACCAATTAATTGATGTGTTAGTTAGAAATCAATGCTTAGATGTTTGATGTGTTGTTGGTTGAGATTACAAAACGATAAGAATGGAGTTTGGGTCTATATTTGGGTATTTTGGATATTGGAAAATCGCCCAAACAGCGCCCCTCGAACAGGCCGAATCGATTCACCTAAGGGAATCTGTATGGCTACCTTGGGCCGAATTGATTCGAATTCAGACCGAATCGATTTGCCCTTGAGGACCTGTTTGCAGAACACTTTCCGAATCGATTCGGATTGGGAATTGATTTGCCTACCCGAATCGATTCTCCATAAGGGAGAATCGATTCACCTTGGCCAGAATTGTTAGTTTTATTCCCTTAAGAGTATGGGGATCTAAATTTCAATTTAGGGTATTTATGGGGGATCCTAGTTATGATATCAGGACTCTTAAATATTGGTTTTGAGGATGAGTGAAACTTTAGATGAAAAAGAAAACCTTGGATTGGTGTAGGGCATAATTCGAGGAACGGACCTAGTATACGTTCAGGATGGACAACATTCGAGAGAGAGTTCTTCAGTCGGTTGGGCATAGGTATTTGCGTTATTCGAATGTATGCGAGCTGAATACATCCGAGTAAATCCTAGGACGTGATTTCTAGGAATTAATATTTTTAGGATTAGATTTGTGTGAATCCTTAAAAATGATTAAAGTGAGAGTTATACATTAAGTGAGAGAATATTTATGATTTTAGTATTTTAGGTGCGTGAATACTTAAATATTGTTACGAGTGAGAACATTTTGGAGATATTGGCCACCGTTATGTGAGGTTGGCAATTATAACCATGTATACATTTGAGGAGTCATAAATGTGTGTATATATATATATATGTGTGTGTGTGTGTGTGTGCGTGATTGGTGTATGTGTATCTTAGAGGCTGATTTCCATGGGCTTTCCCTTGGCATAGGGTTGGAACAACCAGATTATATTTTTTCTCTAGTGCGATCCAGGGAGGTTGCGTGATGTGGGTGAATCCCCTGGCTTGAGGAGTAGGGTGAGTATATCCCTAGGTCATCTCCTCCCGCGTTCGAGTGTGATGTGTGTACTCCACTTGCAAGGGGGACATGACCGCCTCCATCGTTGTTTATTTGTTTACCATGTCCATGAGAGAGTCTGGTACGGTGTCGTGGTATAGTGAGTAAACCCGAATTTTGAATCGGCACTATGCGACCGCATCCTCGAGTTATAGCTCGTTGGGATGGTTATGAATTTTTTTTAGAAGATTAATAACAAAAAGTTATAAGTTTAGTAAACTCCGAAATAAACTCGTTGAATGAAACTCTTTTCAAAATAAACACTAGATGTGTTAAAAACAAATTCGGAATATGATCTTTAGACTTGTTAGATAGATTACCTTAGGTTTTTAAAATTCAAAACCTACAATTAAGTCTCGAGTACGATATTGTTTACCAAAGAAATTAAGAAGATTCAGGCAAATTAACACGAGATTTTTAACGTGGTAAAACCCTAAAATTAGGGAAACATCCACGACCCCCTCTACGGAGCAAAATGAAAAAGTCCACTAAAATCACAACGGAGTTACAACACTAAAGCATGCAACTAAGAACCAAAATACAAGATCAGAAAACGTACCTACCCGAGTTACTCCACTCTTAAAGGCATTATATCTTGATTTGTTCTTCTCTACGCAACTTCTGTTTTATCCTTGAATCCCGAATTTGAGCAGCCCCACAAACAAAATATATCACCAAGAACCACAACTCCTAAGTGTTCGTGTGAAAGTGATAGTGTTTGTGAATTAAACAAGATGCAATAATGCTTCTCACGCCTCTTAATCAAATACAAGCAATATCCTATTAATTACAAGAAACTTCTATATGCATTGCAATTAATCTCAAATATACTTTGATTTCAAGACTTCAAAATTTTCAGATTCGGAATAAAAAAATTCAATCTGAGATTAGTTTCAAAATTATTTATCTCCAAAATATATTTCACCAATTTGTGAAATTAATTTTTGAAACAAAACAACTTTCTCAAATCTGAATATAAGCCACAACAACAAGTCTTGAGTTTCAAATTTATTTGAAACTATAATCTTGGATTAAACAAATCAACAACAACAACACAAATGATATAAGAACAAATACACAACAATCCTAATAATCAGTGTACTAAAAAGGTCCCTAAGAGATAGAGGGCATGAGGAGTACAAAAATCTGACTTGGGTTCAAAGTCCGACGAGTTTTTCGGCGAGAAAAAATTCCGGCGAGACTCCTCTTTCTCTCTTAGTTCTGGCCGACAAATTCTGATCGACGACGCAGCTATTTCCTCCACTCTCTGACTCGGTTTTCGACAACGAGATCATTTTCGTACAGCTTCGATGACGAAAATTTTTGTCATTTCCGGCAACGAGACAGTCGACAGCGGTCCCCTTCTCTCTCTTTAGATTTCTCCGACGACGGCCCGACGAGTTCTTTCTCATATCTCTCTTTTCTCTCATTCCGGCTCCGGCTCCGGCGATAGGAGTTCGGTTCTTCTCTCGGTTTCTCACAAGATGAATGAAGAAGATGCAAAATGTTCTGTTTTCTATAATGTTCATCCACCACTTCTCTCTTGTAAAAAACTCAAGAATAATTAACGCTAAGATATTATATATGGCACTAAAAGGGTTTGTTAAACATAAAGGTTCTAGATTTAATCTTCAATATCTAAGGGTGTAGAAAGAAAGGGGGATAAAAACTGTGATTGGCTAAACGGTGCTCACTAGGATTGAGGCACTAAAAATATGGTTAATAGATAACCACTCAATCTAGGGTCACAAATGAGTCTAACCACCAAGACACTAAAGAAACACAAAAAGCCTTATTAAAAAATAACACACATGTGTTTTTAAAGTCTTGGAAAAATTAAATTTTTTGACTAAAAAAAAATATTAACCAATTAAAAATTGAACCAATCAAATTTTTATCATAAAAAATATTCTTATGTTAATCTCAAATATATTTTTAAAATCATATTTCAATTAAATGAAAAAATTCATTTCAAATGATTAAAAAATATTCAAATGAATTTCTTTTTCCCAAAAAAAATATTTGAAGCAACACCACCACCATAAAAAATATGCATACATAATAAACAAGTATATGCAATGTATGTGTCCTAATTGTGGTTCAAGAGTTGTACTTACCTCTTTGTGTCACATTGGACAACTTGGACTAGGATGCTTTTGATGAAGCTTGATGCTTTTTGAGATAGAGTAACACGAAAAAATCTAATCCTACTTTGTCTCGATATCCAAACTAGTTGGAACTCCTATATGGCACAGACTCAAGTAAGTCAACCATATAGTGTGTTCTCAATCTCCCCCTTTGGATATTGGAGACAAAATTCCCTTGAGTATCCTGAACTCGTGGGTGAAAATGAAAAATCCTAGATTTCTTATACAAAAATCTCTATCTACCCATTCCCATCCTAGAAAAAAAAAGGTAAGAAAATACATTACTCAACTAAAATACAGACCAATACCCTAATAAATATGACAAGTTATACGACCGAGTCTGAAAAATGTTTGAAACAGATAAACTTAATAGCATATTAGTTAAGTTAGTACACGATAAGATATACATCGCAACACAGGTACTCAAGTTCTTCTACCCCAATTTTGCTCAAATATACAACGGGGTAAAAAGATAAATCAGGAGAATATGATATAATGCGACAACATAAATAGTAACATATGCAAGGGCAGATACAAGGGTCTCTTACATTAAACAGATATTAGGAGGCGTCTTTTGTCATTTGAGAAACGACCATGCCCTAAATCCTCAGAAATCAATTATTAGCACGCAACTACCGAGGATATGAATGGGGTGTTGATATAAGTAAGAACTATCATACCAATAGCATTACGAAGATACACATATCGAATATCATCAACATATTTGAAATTCTTCCTAAGGTACACCTAATCAATGATACGACAAGCCGTTTGAACAGCTTTTCCCCAAAAATACTTAGGTAGAATTTTCACATGTAGCATAACCCTATCTATCTCTTGAAAGGTTCTATCTTTCCTTCCAGTAATGTCGTTATGTTGAGGTGTCTTAGGCGCACTAAATCCATGTTTATAGTCATTGCCTATACTATATTTTGCAACATATAAATTTTTGAATTCTCCACCTTTGTCACTTCTGATGCGACATACTTGGGTATCCTTCTCCTTCTCTATTTTTAAGAACACATCGAAGGTATGGGTTTTATTTTTCATAAAATCTACCCATGTATATCTTATAACATCTTTAAATTTCTTATGAGGGGGTCTACTTATTTTCCCTTCTTGACGAGGACCACAGACAGGATAAAAAGAATTTTTGATTTTAGGCAATCCTCTAACCATTTCTTGGGAACTTTTCTTACGAAGATTATCAAAATTTTTATGTTCTAATCTATTACAAGATTCAGACTTAGGAAGGACTGTGTAGCAATTATCCTTATTTCTGTTTCCTGTTAAAATATAATTTCCCGTTTCATCAAAAATTTTGCAATCAGTTTTAGAAATGGAAACGGTATGATTGGAATCACAAAATTGAGATATAATAAACAAGTTGGCCTTGAGACCTTTAACTAGGAGGACATCATATATCTCGGGGAGACCTTCCTCACACAATGTTCCCTTACCTATGATCTTAGATGAAACTCCATCACCAAACACAACATTACCTCCAAGGAAGTTTGTTTTGTTTGTTAATTTAATTTCATCTCCGGTCATATGTTTAGGACATCCTGAGTCAAGATACCATCCAGGCGAAGTGTTTGGTGCCTTAATATGAGATATGACAATGTTGCACTTGAGCTAGGGTAGCAAGTCATCTTTTCTAATCCAAATAGGCCTAGTTTTAACCTTTTTATTGGCCTTTGATTTAGAAAAGTTTTGTTGGGTTTTTCTAAATGATTTCTTCTTAGTTTTAGGTCCTCCCTTCTTTTTATAGTTAGATTTATGAGTGGCCTATCTTGGGAGAATATAAGTATTCCTACTCTTTCTAGAATAGTTAAAGTTTGAATAAGTAGGTGTATACACTCTCTTTTGAAAACATTCAGCAATGGAGTGGCCATAGACATCACAGTATGAATAATACTGATGTGTGGAGGACTTGACTTTATTACTAAAGTCTTTGAAAATTGCTTTATCCCTAATAGGAATAGTCGTCCAAGTGTCATTGGCTTTGGGTTTCTGATAATGATTTCTAACAGGTGGACAGACGCACTTAGCTTGACCATTAGATTAAGGCTTTTGAGAATCATCACTTTGTTTTGCCTTAGAGACATCTTTAAAATAATTTTCTTTCTGAGTGTTTTTAGGACTCTGACCTTGTTTTACAGAAACAACATTTTCAGGAGAAACATTTTTGCTAGTATAAAATTTTTCTCCAAATCCAAAACCAGATTTATCGTCAGAATCAAACTTGCTTCCTACAACAATTTCTCCGTAGGACTTAGCTTGTGTTTCAAAATGTAAGCATTTTTGAAACACGTTTGAAACTTTTTGCTTAGATTCTTCAAGTTCTACCAACGTAGACTTGTATTTTTGTTCCAAAATATTATTTTTCTCAGAAATATCTTCTATTTTTGCAAAAAAATATTCAATTTCAGTCTCATGGGCGACACATTGTGCTGTAAATTCTTCAACGTTCTTCCTAATAGTCTGATTAAGTAAATCTATACGCTCATTAAGTAGCTTAACCGTTTTATCAAGACGGGTACTTTTCTTAAGCATTTTCGTGTATAGCTTATGAAAATCAGGAAGATCATCATTGGAATCACTAAGTGTATCGTGTGAAGTGTCTCCTATATCACTCATTTCATATGTGGAACTCACACACACTTCAGGTTTAACGACAATGCTTTTAGTTTGGCACACCCTTAAGCTATCACTAGCAATGTCGTTTTCATCATCAACAGTCACAACATTTTCAACAGCAGATGTAACAATAGGAGTAATGGAATCATGAGTAGACATACGTTCATCATCATCACGGTATATGATCCTAGCTTAGAATGACATATAGGACTCATAATTATGGGCTGACTCAGTTTCATCTTCATCAGAATCACAAGAGTCATCCCATAATTTACACAAATTAGCCCTAGTATTGTTGGTAGGCTTATTTGGGCATTTATTAGCAATATGTCCCATTTTTCCACATCCATAACATTTGACATCTTTCATGTTTATGTTAGATCTACTATTTTCATTGGTCCTTTTATTGTCATATCTTTCATGAGGTCTATGATTTTGATTACCTTGATAATTTTGTTTGCCTTGTTTATAGGCTAAAGCATTTCTGAATTTGATAATCTTTTTGAAATTCTTGCTCATAAGAGCTATTTGATTGTCAAGATGATCTAAGTTACAGTCATTATTCAAGTCAAGGTCAAAATCTAAGGGACTGACTTTAGGTGAAGTCAGTTGTGATAAAAACACAACATTAGGTCCAGTGAGTCTCTTGTTTCGAGCAGTCAATTGTTTTTTGAACTCTAACTCCATCTCAACAGTTCTTAATTTGCTACTTAGCAATTTAGGAGTCAGGTTTGGGTCATTCATTTCTTCTATGTCATATCTCTTATTGCCAAACTTAGCAGGTAATGACATAAGAATCTTTTGAACGATTTCTTTTCTAGTATAGGTTACACCATTTGCATGTAATTTTGTAAAAATGTTGGTTAACCTAATGTAAAAATCTTCAAAGGATTCATTATCATCCATAATCAATATATTGTAATGTTGGACAAGCATTTGTGTTTTCCCGGCCTTAACTTGTTCATCACCCTCATTTGCGGTGACTAGAGTGTCACAAGCCTCCTTAGAAGTGGAGCAAATATATATTCTTTTAAACTCATGCTCGTTAATGGACATAAAGATAGCATTCTTGCCCTTATTATTATCGAGAGATTTCTTTTTCTCTACCGCAGTAAATTCGCTACGAAGTTTCTTAACCATTATGGGAACAATATCTGACAAAGACTTAGTTGGATGTTCATAACCATTTTCAATCATATCCTAAACATCATCACCGAGCGTTCCTTGAATGAAAACAACCATTCGTACTTTCCAATAGGAAAAGTTGTTTCCATCAAAGAGTGGTGGTCGGGAAAGGTTACCTAATTTCTTTAATCTTTCATCCATATTCAGAAATAGATTTCGAAAAAAATTTCTGGAGTTTTAGGATAAAAAAATCTTTTGATAAACCCGCTCTGATACCACTTGAAAAACTTATTTACAAGATTAATAACAAAAAGTTACAAGTTTAGTAAACTCCGAAATAAACTCGTTGAATGAAACTCTTTTCAAAATAAACACTAGATGTGTTAAAAAAATTCTGAATATGATCTTTAGACTTGTTAGATAGATTACCTTAGGTTTTTAAAATTCAAAATCTACAATTAAGTCTCGAGTACGATATTGTTCACCGAAGTAATTAAGAAGATTCAAGCAAATTAACATGATATTTTTAACGTGGTAAAACCCTAAAATTAGGGAAACATCCACGGCCCCCTCTACGGAGCAAAATGAAAAAGTCCACTAAAATCACAACGGAGTTACAACACTAAAGCATGCAACTAAGAACCAAAATACAAGATCAGAAAACGTATCTACCCAGTTACTCCACTCTTAAAGGCATTCTATCTTGATTTGTTCTTCTCCACACAGCTTCTGTTTTATCCTTGAATCCCGGATTTTAGCAACCCACAAACAAAATATCTCATTAACTTCGTGTGAAAGTGATAGTGTTTTTGAATTAAACTAGATGCAATAGTGCTTCTCACGCCTCTCAATCAAATACAAGAAATATTCTATTAATTACAAGCAACTTCTATACGCAATGCAATTAATCTCAAATATACTTTGATTTCAAGACTTCAAAATTTTTAGATTCGGAATAAAAAAAATTCAATTCAAGATTAATTTCAAAATTATTTATCTCCAAAATATATTTCACCAATTTGTGAAATTAATTTTTGAAACAAAAAAAACTTTCTCAAATCTGAATATAAGCCACAACAACAAGTCTTGAGTTTCAAATTTATTTTAAACTATAATCTTGGATAAAAAAAATCAACAACAACAACACAAATGATCCAAGAACAAATATACAACAATCCTAACAATTAGTGTACTAAAAAGGTCCTTAAGAGATATATGGTATGAGGAGTACAAAAATCTTACTTGGGTTCAAAGTCCGACGAGTTTTTCGGCGAGAAAAAATTCCGGTGAGAAGCCTCTTTCTCTCTTAGTTCCGGCCAACAAATTCTGATCGGCGACGCAGCTATCTCCTCCACTCTCTGACTCGATTTCTGACGACGGGATCACTTTCGTACAACTTCGATGATGAAATTTTTTGTCGTTTTCGGACAGTCGACAGCGATCCCCTTCTCTCTCTTTACATTTCTTCGACGACAGTCCGACGAGTTCTTTCTCCGATCTCCCTTTTCTCTCGCTCCGTCTCCGGCGATAGGAGTTCGGTTCTTCTCTCGGGTTCTCACAAGATGAATGGAGAAGATGAAAAATGTTTTGTTTTCTATAATGTTCAGCCGCCACTTCTCTCTTGTAAAAAACTCAAGAATTAGAAATCCTAAGATATTATATATGGCACTAAAAGGGTTTGTTAAAAATAAAGGGTCTAGATCTAATCTTCAAGATCTAAGGGTGTAGAAAGTAAGGGGGATAACAAATGTGATTGGCTAAAAGGTGTTCACTAGGATTGAGGCACTAAAAATATGGTTCATAGATAACCACTCAATCTAGGGTCACAAATGAGTCTAACCACCAAGACACTAAAGAAACATAAAAAGTCTTATTAAAAAATAACACAAGTGTTTTTTAAAATCTTGGAAAAATTAAAATTTTTGACTAAAAAAAAATTAACCAATTAAAAATTGAACCAATCAAATTTTTATCATAAAAAATATTCTTATGTTAACCTCTAATATATTTTTAAAATCATATTTCAATTAAATGAAAAAAATCATTTTAAATGATTAAAAAAATATTCAAATGAATTTCTTTTTCCCAAAAAAAATATTTGAAGCAACACCACCACCATAAAAAATATGCATACATAATAAACAAGTATATGCAATGTATGTGTCCTAATTGTGGTTCAAGAGTTGTACTTGCCTCTTTGTGTCACATTGGAGAACTTGGACTTGGATTCTTTTGATAAAGCTTGATGCCTTTTTGAGATAGAGTAACACGGAAAAATCTAATCCTATTTTTCTCGATATCCAAACTAGTTGGAACTCCTATATGACACAGTTTCAAGTAAGTCAACCATATAGTGTGTTCTCAGGTTATTATACTTGTGTGTATAGTATAATAATTATGCATGAGAACAAGATAATATATATCTCTAATGGGAGTAAAGAGATAAAATGAACATAAATCAAATCTCAGTCCGGGAGATCCTATCCGGATGTATATTGTGATATGTATATGAGAGTGAGTATGATAAAGTATATAATGATATGAGTATATCTATATACGTTGTGTACTGAGGGTCTAATGGATCTCAACAATCGATGCTGCCAAGTAGTAGTGTATCGAGGGGGTTCCTTATTTGGGTTTCTCTTCGTGAGACACCCCACGCACGAACATGGCACAGTGTTGAAACTGGAGAGACGTTAGCCCTTAGTACTCGGGTTAATTATATATATATATACGTTGTGTGCTTAGGGCTTAATGGATCTCGATGAACAACATTGCCAAGTAGTAGTGTATGGGGGGGGGGGGTTCCTTGTTTGGATTTCGCTTCGCGAGACACCCCACGCACGAACATGGCACAATGTTGAGACTGGGGAGAAGTTTAGCCCTTAGTACTCGGTTTGCTTAGGACTTTCAGAGTTTGGGGGTGACGGATTAGTTAGGCAGGGTAGATTGACTTGGATGTTCAGAGGGATGCGATAGGTGTGCACCATTAGAAGATGGGTGAGGGGTATCTCATGGGAGTGCGATACCAATTTAAATATGAGATAAAATATTTTTCATAAATAAAGCATTTATGCACTTGCAAAATATTTTCACAACTCGGGCTCTGACCCATTTATATATTTTCTCTCTCCTGCTATATATTATATATATATAGGTGTCCAGACACAGGGACGCTTGGATGATGACCCTTTCGAGTCAGACGTTGCTGCAGCAGCTGTGGATGCATGCAGATTTATTTTTAGACGCTTCTATTCTTGTGATCTAGATAAGAAGCATTGTAGTAACATTCGGGCTGATAACCCAACTGTATTTATTTATTTATTCTTTTACCTCCGTTTAGTGCGACATTTGATTTTATTGTATAATGTTCAACCGAGTTATTTTATTTCAGTTCAGTTTCATATACATAAAATGTGTAGATGTTTTAATTGAATGGTTTGATTAAGAAGATTAGTTAAATAAAATTTTGACGCCAACCTAATAGGTTATTAGTAATTAATTTAGTTTTCGACAGTGACGCTAAGAATGAACCATATGTGACTCCTGTTTAAAATTATTATAGGAGTGATCGCCCGATATTTTATTAGGCGGGGTGTCACAAAAAAGTGGTGGTATATAAACTAAGATTCTTAATTGAATAGTCAAATAAGAGGCTATGATCCCACGCATTGCGGTGGTGCGGCGCATGAAAGGGCAATTGGGAGACTTAAGGTGCATTGAACGCTTTGACGTGCACTTGGCACTTTGCATCGTTGCTTGGAGCGTGGGAGCCTATATTTTTTACAAAGTAAAACAAATCAACTAATGTGATTGAACGATATAATCAAAAGGTTTAAAATTTTAAACACTTTATCTAAGCTGTTAGATGAGTTCATAATGTTTCGTGTAAGGGGGTGTTCATTCTCTTATGATGGGACGCCTAATCTGAACCGTTAGATTGAATATATTCCAAATAGACACGATCCAACGACTATTGAGTCACTACATGAAGATCTGTGACTATTGAAGAACAATCACAGAAATGGCTATAGAGTTCCAGTCCTCTATTTTGGATATCGAAAATTGCTAATTTCTCCTATCTTCGTCCTCTATACATGCATTATCAGATTACAAATTCAAAGTGTTCTCGGTTTGATCAAACAGTATGTAGTTTAAATCAAACAAAAGTTCATATACTACATTATTTCCTGAAGGCAGATTCAATAAACCCCAAAGTGTACTCGCAGTTCTTTCTAAACCGAATTGGGAGAAATTTTGCCTAAAAGACAGCGTTCTTAGAATGTGCCGTGCAGAAATAACTATTTTTTTCATTATTTCCATAGAATAACTCCAATAATTTTAGGCAAAAACTTTTATATTATTACTCCTCTCAAATGGAAGGAACAGTGGCACAATCTATCCAAATCATGAGTTAAGACTTAATCCAACTCGATCGGTTTGATGGCAAAATTTCCACTTGTTGGCAAGAGAAAGTTATGTTCTTCCTCACATCACTTAAATTAGCATACATTCTAGATGACAACCTTAAGCAAATTCTCGAGCCCACACCTGAAGACATCGAAGAAATAAAGCAGAAGCGTGTGAAGAAGAAAGAAGATGAATTTATGTGTCAATGACACATTCTTAATGCTTTGTCTTAAACTTTTTATAGTGCTCATAAAATGATTCCAACGACAAAGGAATTATTGAAGGCATTGGAGACAAAATATCAAAACGAGGAAGTGAGCAACCGTAAGTTTCTGATTTCAAACTATATAAATTTTAGAATGAGTAATGATAAATATGTCGTTGCACAAGCACATGAACTCCAACAGATTGTTGGTGACCATGAAGCTATTAGAATTAATCTCCAGGATGAATTTTGAGAAAGGGGGATTGTTTCAAAACTTCCATCCTCTTGGAACGTCTTTAAAAAGAAAATTAATCATGATGAAAAGACTTATATAGTGGAATCCCTTCTTCGCCACCTTCGTATTGAAGATGATTCTTGTATTCGAGAAAATAAGGATGAACATAGCGAAATTCATTTAAAAGACAATATAGTTGAGGATCGTAAATCCAAGAATACCAAAGACTCAAAATTGAAAGCAAAAACTGATTCAAAATTTAAGAACTACGGTGCAAATAAGAAAAAGAAGGGAAAATATTTCTTTTGTGACAAACTGGTCCATTGTTCTAGAGAATATCGTCTTAAAAAGAAGGCAATGAAGGAAAAATAAGGGTTGAAGGAAACCAACAATGTTGAAGATCTTATTTCTATTGTATGCAAAGAAAATTTAATTGAAAATAAAAGTGAATGATGGCTGGATACTGACACAATAGTCCACATATGAAGATACTTCTCTTTATTCAAAACATATCAAGATATTGATGGAAAAGAAGTGAAGATGGAAAAATAATATTCGTACCATTGTAGTTGGGAAAGGCACATTGGAATTGAAATAAACTTCTGGAAAGAATCTTACTCTAATTGATGTACTTCATGTACCTGATATGTGTAAAAATCTTGTGTCTGGGGACCTTCTCAATAAGAGAGGTGTCACACTCCGCCCAATTTTGGCATCGGCCGCCACTAAAACTAAGTCGGGTGTGAGTAAATAAAATACAATTCTTAGCATGAGACATAAATAAATCAGTCCATAAGATAAATAATTGAATCAACCTCAAATGATCATAAGCAACTAAGCGATATAAGATCGATCACATGCTCACTTCGAAAATCCAATCTCCAATAATTAATTAAAAATCTCAATAAAGATCCAACTCCGAATAACTGAAATAAATCCCATAAACAACTTTGGAACCGAATGGCCCAATAACTCTCTAAACTGAGTCTCATAATGAAATACGACTGAAAGGAAAGTCTAAGCTAAAACAAAACAATAAAGTAAATCCGCTCCAGCGGCACCTCCAAATGATAATCTCCCAAAAATCTTATGCAGCTTCTCCAATTCTAATCCTGAAAAAGATTTGTCAACGCACGGGTCAAAGCCAAAGCCCCGAGAAAGAATACACACTACTCCCCTCAAATAGGATCCTTGAATCCAGACAGTAGCATTATATGCAATAAATATCACAATAAAATATTTTTAAATTAAACGGAATAATTTAAACGCGATAAATATAAACCACTAACTACCCGCAAAAATCCCCATTTATAAAGGCACACCAAAATGATTTTAAATTTCCAAGTCCCACGATGTTAATTTAATTAAATTAACCAACTTTTATTATTATTCTCACTTTTTATTAAAGTGTCACACTTCCCCTTGTCAATCGTTTCCACACACGACACGACATAAATCGTCCTCTGATGCATTTAAACTGTCGGCCCCGACACATTATGTCGCCACAAATTTTAATACCCGTTTTTATCTTATGCATTAATTCTCAATTTCTCAATTTATAATCACCCCGCCCTTTTAATCGATGTGAGATCCTCAAAATACCCCTTAGTCCCATAACTAAGGGTCCCCAAGTTATCAATACGTCCTAACCTATGTAGAGGAGGATTTTCTAACATAAATCTCAACCTAGTCTCGTACCTAGACTAGCATAATGGTGTTATAGTAATAAAAATCAGCCCACCCCCGACATGATAAAACCGTGATAATCTACCATCACTAGTCTCATACCTAGAAGGCGTAAATCATCAAAAGGCCTACCCACTAGTCCCATACCTAGAAGGCGTCCTAAAATATAGGGAGAGCAAAAATATCCAATTGACCCGTCACCACAATGATATTTAATAATACCAACAAGTCACACAAATATGCATAATAAATCAATGTTCCAAACTACGCCTTATAGTCCAATTTAATTAAATCTTTAATTAAATTAACATAGCATCAAAAATACCCAAATAGACTCATTTAATTATTTTAAATTAAATATACCAAGTTTTCATCATATATACATCAAAAACTAAATTTTATTATCTCTACATGTGTTACATGAGTTATACGCACCCAAAAGTCAATTATTTTAAAGCTACGATTTTTCTACATGCAACCTTTACCAATAAAACCCCAAATCACTCATGAATCCTACGTACCCAAAGGATTATGAATATTATTCAGATTAAAAGATTTTATAAAAACAGCCCCATAATTAGTATCCACTTTTTTTAATTAAGTTACTAATTATTTTTAAGAAAACATGTAATTAAGTGTTTAGGCGACACTCAAAACGCATAATACTAAAGGAAAAGAATAGAGTATTCATGCGTGTAAAGATTGTGTTGAAAATCTGATTTGAAATCTGGATTCCTTGCGAAAAATTAGCAAAAGAGTGTTCTTGAACCAACTTGATTAAACCTCAATTAAACCTCCCAAAACTTGTGACAAAAACTTGATTTTGTTTAAGGTTGATGATTATGAGTGAGAGGAAAAATATTTTAAAGTGTTCTCTGGTGAAAAACTGAAGAAAAAGTGATTATGAGAACTCTCCTTTACGGATTAACAAGGTTATATAGTGATTAGGAGTCCTAATCCTACAAAAATACTAAAAACATCTTACAGCACACGTTTTCTGGGAGGGTCGATCGATCTACCACCATTCATCGATCGATCGATCATGCCTAAAATCTAACATTACGCCCAAAAAAATTATAAGGGACAAAAATTGAAAAATCAATATAAAATCCATTTTAACTTCGATTTTAATTCCGCTTGAAGTTTTATTCTTCTAAAATCATAACCAACATATTTTGCCAATAAAAATTATAAAATTCAAAAATTTATTTTTTCCAAAAATTCCAATTAATTAATTAAATAATAAATAAAAACACGGGATGTTACATACTTCCCCACTAGCAAAGAATTTCGTCCTCGAAATTTGACGAAGCATACACATCAACGCATAAATCTCACATAAATAAAATAAGGCTCACATATGCTTACCCGTAGAATGCCATAATTAGGCGCCCATACACACAATCCTACGCGCACCTACCCCACAAATAATAAAATAATATATATATTGCCTATATGCATACGCATAACTATGAAAATAATGGCGTACCACACGCTCTCACAAATCCCCCACTCGATCCGATAGTCGAAAGTCTTCAAAATGCTAACGTCCTCAAATTAAATCTCAACACCAAAAATCGATGCATACGATACCTAACATTTGTACTAAAATCTTCAAAAATAATTATCGTCTCCAAAATCCATTTAAAGGATCATCACATTAAGCTTACTAATTCTAAACTCAATGCCTACGACGTTCTTAACTCAAAACTTCACATCTCCAAGAAACACATCTAACACGTATGCTAGACCCTCTACCTTAAGGAGTACGAATCAACAAAGGGAATCGATAATCGACAACGCGGAAGGTAAACGAACTCATAATCTACGAGACCTAAGACCATGCTCTGATACCATCTGTCACACCCCGCCTAGTTCTGGTGTCGGCCTCCACCAAAACTAAGCCGGGCGTGAGTAAATAAAATACCATTCTTAGCATGAGACATAAATAAATCAGTCCATAAGATAAATAATTGAATCAACCTCAAATGATCATAAACAACTAAGCGATATAAGATCGATCACATGCTCACTTCGAAAATCCAATCTCCAATAATTAATTAAAAATCTCAATAAAGATCCAACTCCGAATAACTGAAATAAATCCCATAAACAACTTAGAAACCGAATGGCCTAATAACTCTCTAAACTGAGTCTCATAATGAAATATGACTGAAAGGAAAGTCTAAGCTAAAACAAAACAACAAAGTAAATCCGCTCCAGCGGCACCACCAAATGATAATCTCCCAAAAATCTTATGCATCTTCTCCAATTCTAATCCTAAAAAAGATTTGTCAACGCATGGGTCAGAGCCAAAACCCCGAGCAAGAATACACACTACTCCCCTAAAATAGGATCCTTGAATCCAGACAGTAGCATTATATGCAATAAATATCACAATAAAATATTTTAAATTAAACGGAATAATTTAAACGTGATAAATATAAACCACTAACTACCCGCAAAAATCCCCATTGATAAAGGCACACCAATATGATTTTAAATTCTCAAGTCCCACGATGTTAATTTAATTAAATTAACCAACTTTTATTATTGTTCTCACTTTTTATTAAAGTGTCACACTTCCCCTTGTCAATCGTCCTCTAACCCGTTTAAACTGTCGGCCCCGACACATGACAAGGTTCCACACACGACATGACATAAATCATCCTCTGACCCGTTTAAACTGTCGGCCCCGACACATTATGCCGCCAAAAATTTTAATACTCGTTTTTATCTTAGGCATTAATTCTCAATTTCTCAATTTATAATCACCCCACCCTTTTAATCGATGTGAGATCCTCAAAATACCCCTTAGTCCCATAACTAAGGGTCCCCAAGTTATCAATACGTCCTAACCTATGTATAGGAGGATTTTCTAACATAAATCTCAACCTAATCTCGTACCTAGACTAGCGTAATGGTGCTAAAGTAATAAAAATCAGCCCACCCCCGACATGATAAAACCGTGATAATCTACCCTCACTAGTCTCATACCTAGAAGGCGTAAATCATCAAGAGGCCTACCCACTAGTCCCATACCTAGAAGGCATCCTAAAATATAGGGAGAGCAAAAATACCCAATCGACCCGTCACCACAATGATATTTAATAATACCAACAAGTCACACAAATATGCATAATAAATCAATGTTCCAAACTACGCATAATAGTCAAATTTAATTAAATCTTTAATTAAATTAACACACCGTCAAAAATACCCAAATAAACTCATTTATTTATTTTAAATTAAATATACCAAGTTTTCATCATAGATACATCAAAAACTAAATTTTATTATCTCTACATGTATTACATGAGTTATACGCACCCCAAAGTCAATTATTTTAAAGCTACGATTTTTCTACATGCAACCTACACCAATAAAACCTAAAATCACTCATGAATCCTACGTACCCAAAGGGTTATGAATATTATTCAGATTAAAAGATTTTATAAAAATAGTCCCATAATTAGTATCCACTTTTTCTAATTAAGTTACTAATTATTTTTAAGAAAACATGTAATTAAGTGTTTAGGCGACACTTAAAGCGCATAATACTAAAGGAAAATAATAGAGTATTCATGCCTGTAAAGATTGTGTTGAAAATCTAATTTGAAAGCTGGATTCCTTGCGAAAAATTAGCAGAAGAGTGTTCTTGAACCAACTTGATTAAACCCCAATTAAACCTCCCAAAACTTGTGACAAAAACTTGATTTTGTTTAAGGTTGATGATTATGAGTGAGAGGAAAAATATTTGGAAGTGTTCTCTGGTGAAAAACTGGAGAAAAAGTGATTATGAGAAGTCCCCCTACGGATTAACAAGGTTATATAGTGATTAGGAGTCCTAATCCGACACAAATACTAAAAACAGCTTACAGCACACGTTTTCTGGGAGAGTCGATCAATCTACCCCCAGTCATCGATCGATCGATCATGCCTAAAATCTGACATTACGCCCAAAAAAATTGTAAGGGACAAAAATTGAAAAATCAATATAAAATCCATTGTAACTCCGATTTTAATTCCGCTTGAAGTTTTATTCTTCTAAAATCATAACCAGCATATTTTGCCAATAAAAATGATAAAATGATAAAATTTATTTTTTCTAAAAATTCCAATTAATTAATTAAATAATAAATAAAAACACGAGATGTTACAAGAGGTTTCAAGCTTGTGTATGAGTCTGATAAGTTTGTTTTATCCAACAATGGCCATTGGCAAAGGGTAATTTTGTAACAACATGATCAAAATTAATCTAATAAATGATATTAGTTTTGCATATATGGTTGAATGTATTTTTTATGGCATAGTAGATTAGGTCATGTAATTTATAAAAGTACTAAAAATATGACTAATCTCTGCTTGATCTCGGATTGTAAGTTTGATATCTTTGCTAAATGTGAAATTTGTGCCCAATCGAAGATAACTAAGAGGTTATTTAATCTGTTGAGAGGACATCCGAAATGCTTGATCTTATTCATAGTGATGTATGTGATATGAAGAGTAATATGACTCATGGTGGAAATAAATATTTCTTAAATTTTATTGATGATTACTCTAAATATTCATATACATATTTGCTTAAAAGTAAAGATGAAGTTTTCGAGAAATTTCTGATTTTTAAAGCAGAGGTTCAAACTCAACAAAATCGGAGAATTAAAGTCCTACGATCCGATAGGCGTGGTGAAAATTACCCGAGTGAGTTTATACAATTTTGTAATACTCATGGAATAATCCATCAAGTTACAGTGCCTTATATGCCACAACAAAATGGAACGGCGGAAAGGAAAAATAGGACTTTAGTTGAAATGGCAAATGCAATGTTAATAAGTTTTGATTTACCTTTGTCTATGTGGGGAGAAGCGGTTTTATACACATGTTATATTTTAAATAGAGTTCCATTGAAAAATAAGGATATTACACCATTCGAATTATGATTTAATCGTAAGCCTAATCTTAGACGTCTTAAAGTTTGAGGATGTCTTGCTTATATAAAAAAGCCCGAACCTAAAAGACCTAAACTAGGAAATAGGACTTACAAATATGTTTTTATTGGATACTCTAGTAACAGTACGACTTATAGATTTTTAAATCTTGAAACTCAAGAAATCATTGAGTCGGTACATGTGCAATGCTTTAAACATCTAACAAAGTTTAGTACTTTGAATCAAGGTTTAGAAAATAATAATTCGACTGTTGACTCCTCACTTTCAGAAGAAATTTCACAACCAATATCCTCTTTAGAAACAACGGATGATATTGAACCTGAAGGAGTAAAAGACAAAGAACTAAAAAACATATGGGTCTGAGTTTATTATTTATTTGGTTGAAGGGGATTTAAATGAAACTAAGAATAAAAATTAATTTGTTCTTAATAGAGAAGATGAACCAACAACATTTCATGAAGCAGTAACATCTAGGGATGTTGTCTTGTGGAAAGAAGCAATCAATGATGAAATGAACTCAATTTTGTCAAATCAAACTTGGGTTATTTTTTATCTTTCCCTCATAGCTAAACCTATTGGGTGCCAATGGATGTTTTAAAAAAAAAATTGAATGGTTCTACAAATAAATTTAAGGCAAGATTGGTTGCTAAAGGCTATAAGCAAAAATATGGAATTGATTATTTTGATACCTATGCTCATGTTGCTCGAATCACTTCCATTAGGATATTAATATCTCTTGTTTCTATTCATAATTTAGTAATTCATCAAATGGATGTCAAAACTGCGTTTATAAATGGTGATTTGAAGAAGAGATTTATATGGAACAACTCAAAAGGTTTATTTTGCCTGACCAAGAAAAGGAAGTGTGTAAGTTGGTTAAATCTCTTTATGGACTTAAACAAGCTCCTATGCAATGGCATGAGAAGTTTGGAAATATTGTAATATCCCATGGATATAAAGTTAATGATACCGACAAGGGCTGATCTGGGCGGTGCGAGGAGGGGCAGAGCCCCCCCTGAGATTTTTAATTTTTTTTAGGGGTGCAATTTTTAAGGGAGGCCCCTCCTGAGATCTTGCCTACATTGTTTTTTAATCAAAATTTTGTATAAAACTTGAATTAACCCAAAAAATATTTGCCTCGAGAGCTCCCACCCCCGAACCCCCGGCACCACTCGAGACTTTCACCCCTCCTAACCAAAAATTCTGGATCAGCCATTGGATACCGACAAATGTTTATATAGTAAATTTGAAAACGGTGTTGGTGTTATTATTTGCTTTAATGTGGATGACATGTTAATATTTGGATTTAGTTTCAAATATGTTGAACAACCAAAAGGTTTCTATCATCAAAATTTGATATAAAAGATCTTGGAGAAGCTGATGTGATTTTAGGAATCAAAATTGTGAGAAATGATAGTTCTTTAGCATTATCTCAATCTCATTATATGGAAAAAGTTCTTAAAAGATATAATCATTTTGAACTTAAGGCAGTTGCTACACTAGTGGATCCTAGTATCAAATTAATAAAAAATACTGGGCGTGCTATGGACAAACCTAAATATGCTAGTATTATTGGAAGTCTAATGTATGCCATGCATTGAACTAGACCATATATTGCTTATCCAGTAAGTGTCTTGTGTATATTTACAAGTAATCCAGGATAAGAGCACTGTAATGCAATTTCTAGGGTGCTTAGATACCTGAAAAGGACTTTTGATTATGATTTACACTATGTAGGATATCCATTTGTTTTAGAAGGATATAGTGATTCAATATGGAACAATTTTGAATCAAAATTCACGTCAACTACCGGTTAGATTTTTATGCTAGGAGGAACATTTGTCTTCTGGCGATCTAATAAATAAACATGTGTGTCAGATTCAACAATGCAGTCTGAATTTATAGCCCTAGCAGATGCATGTAAAGAAGCAGAATGGCTTAGGAATTTGTTATATGATATTCCTTTATGGAAAAAGCCATCTCCTTTTATTATGATAAGTTGTGACAACCAAGCCACAATTGATAAAGTTTCTAACAAAACCTTTAACGACAAATCTAGACACATTAGTCTAAGGCATCAAATTATAAGATGATTACTCAATGAAGGAGTGATTATAATCAACTATGTTAAAACGAACAAGAATTTAACAGATCCTCTGGCTAAAGGTCTTTTTAGGGAAATGATATATATCACCTCAAAAGGAATGGGACTGAGGTCTATTAAATAACACAACTATATTTAATGGGAACCCAACACATATCTTAAAAATATAGATAAAGTTCAATGTGGTATAAACAAGTTAAATTATAGTTATGGAATACTAGTAATTTTTATGCAAAAGTTCCATTACTATGTGCCTAGTGTTGGTTTTCTGCATGTTAGAGGGTGAAGGTTACTTCTTAATAAATCATATAAGTGTGACTCGCAGAATCACTAAAGTTGATTTACCTATATGAGTATTGAAAGTGTGCTCGCTTTTTACGAAATCAAGACAGATCCTAAAGAACTCGTGAAATTAGGATTAGCACAGGGCCATAAATGTACATACCAAAAGAACACTTCTAAACTCAGAAATCGGTATGTGTGATAGTTCCTGCTCGTTTCAAAGGATCCTTGGTTCAAGATATGTTCACCACATCACCTTGATAAAGATTTAAATTGTTTACACTATATGGAAGTTCAAGTTTGAAAGACACTTTTCATTTATGTACTAGATTTCAACGATAGTGCCAAAAGTTTTCTATTATGGTTTTTGTAATTGATCGTTTGTATCCTCTCATGTGTATATTAAATTTGGTGGGGAAATGTTGGATAAATTTCAACATTTAATATAATTTAATATTTAATTGTTAATTTTATTATGTTAATTGGTGTTTTATTTTTAAACTTAATTTGGGTTTTATTTTAGAAGGAAGAAATATGAGCAAATGGGTGTGAAAGATATGGGAGTGCTCAAGTCCCACATTGGAAAATTATCACAAAAAATGATGGTATATCAACTAAAAGACAACTAAGATTCTTAGTTAAATAGACAAATAACGGCTATAATCCCACGCATTGCGGTGGTGCTTAAGCACCACTAATCATGACATGAGGCACGCGGTACGAAATGACGATTGGGCGACTTAGGTCCCATTATGCATTTTGACGCGAACTTGGCACTTTGCACGTGTGCATTGTCACTTGCAGCGTGGGAGCCTAAAGTTTTGACAAGGTAAAAAAGATCAACAATTGTGATTGACCGATCTGATAAGAAGGTTTAAAATTCGAAACGACTTAATCTGAGTTGTTAGATAAACTCGTAGCGCTTTGTGTAAAGGCGTGTCCATTCGCTTACGATGAGATGACTAATCTAAACTGTTAGATCGAATCCATTTCAAATAGACACGATCCAACGGCCGTTGAGTCGCTACATGAAGAGCTGTGACTGTTGAAGAACAATAATAGAAATGGCTATAAAAATGAATTCCAGGCCTCTGTTTTGGACACCGGAAATTGCTAATTTCTCCTCTCTCCGTTCTCTATGCTTTGTCATTATCAAATTACAAATTCAAAGTGTTATCGGTTTGATCAAACGGTACATAATTTGAATCAAACAACAGTTCATACCTTGCACTTTATCCTGATGGCAGATTCAATAACCCCCATAGCGTACCTCGCTGGTTTTTCTAAACCGGATTGAGAGAAATTTGCCTATAAGACAGTGTTCCCATAACGTGCCTTACATAAATTAATTAATTTTTTTTGTTCTTTATATTGAATAACTCCAACAACTCCTGCGACCAACTCCTATCTCACTTCCCCATACCCAACTCCGAACCACCACCTCACCATGTATCCAAACCCCCTACTCTACTACCACCATTAACCCTGCGAGCACCCATATGAACCCTCCTGGCAACCCCAAACCCGTTGAATAAATAAGCTCCGACCATCCTTCCCAAACCCACCCTTGTCAAACTCCGACGAATAAAAACCTATGACGGTGAACACAAAAACCGTGAACCTACCGAACCCCCTGCCTAACCACCTTCAAACCCCTTTTCTTCTACTCATTTTTTACCTATTTTCTCTCTAATATATATATATATATGTCTGTGTGTGTGTGTGTACATGTAGGTAATATCACACATGTATTTGATCAAATTATAAAAATCAAATCTCCTCAAATCTCTCCTATACAAACCATCCGTGAGATAGAAAAAAAAAGGGTAGCAACTCATTTGGAAAGAAACACATTTTTGCATTTTCTCCTTACATTCTAGCATAAAATCAAAAGATGCAAAATTCAGAAAAAAATAAATAAATAGTGTAGGCTTAGAAAAAATTCTAGGATTATTTCTTCTAATTTATTTTTTTATTGTAATCGAGTGAGATAGTTCTTGTAAAGAATTTGGACGCAACTTAAAGAAAATAATTCAACAAGGAGACTTGTTTAGTATTATATTTCTATCTCTGTTATTTTAATTTTATGTCTCTTATTGAAATGTTATTGAATCTTGTGTATTCTGGTATGAGAATGCTTGGCTAAACGTCCCGTTCAAGGGGTGAGATGAAACTGTATGTGATGTTATTCTAAGTAATTTATTTATTTATTCACTTGTTATATTCCTGTGAAAATTAATTTTTAATTGTCACATTTCAATTTACGCTTCGATAGAGGGTAATTAATTTCTTTTTAATTTGATCTTTAATTTTGGAATCTAACTAGAGATTGGTTTTTCCTAAATATGACATCAAATTGCTTGGTGTTGCTTTCATTTATTTATATAAATTATAATAAATTGATCTTAATAGGTAATTTATGAAAAAGAATATAAGTCTAATTTTTAGAGTGCTGGCCTTTATAATTAATTTTCTAAAAAGATATTATTATATTTATAATTGTAACGAGAGTTAAATTGAAAATTTAATATTATCTCAAAATATTTTTAAATAAATAAATTAGTTAATTTAAATAATTAAATATGCGATGAAATACTACCCGTTGGATCTCCTCACATTTATAAAAGTTGATTACTCATCATTTTATTTTCACTAGTTTATTTAGTTCACTTATGAATTTTAACATTAATTAATTAATTCTCCCTCGAAATTGTTATATATATATAATGAAAAAATAAGTTTGCAATCATTCGCATGATTTGTTTCTTCACCTTGAAAGTTGGATTGCTACCCGTACTTACCGCTATAAAATTTATTTTAAAAAAAATTGTAGGTAATTTAAGGGATTTTACGACTTAGCTTTTCAAGATAACGACTACGCAAATGCGAAAAAAGCAAGTTATCATATACATTATCCCCATAATGAGAAGATCATTTTAAAAAACCATAAAAAAATATAACTTGTAAGTGGGTGATTTGAAAATTGGATGAATAAGTGCATTTTTAACCGTTGAAACTTGTGATCATTATCTTACTCTTTTTTTAAGTTGAATTTTTTGATGTTCTTTTTTGTAGACGATTTTCTCATTATGGAGATCATGTATACCGAATTTGATTGAACGATTTTTTTTACTATTTTAAAAAAAATGAATATGTTGATAAATATGTTATATGAGGTAACTTGAAGAGTCTCTCTCTCTCTCTCTCTCTCTCTCTCTCTCTCTCTCTCTCTCTTATATATATATATATATATATATATATATATATATATATATATATATATATATAAATGATCCTGTGCGGACTGACTCACACATGTATAATACAAAGCCTTCAAATTCTATCCATTTCTTCACCCCTAGAAATTGTCAACGAAATTATCGATCCCTTATCTCTCTTTTGAAGGTTCACTGCCAAGTGCCACATGTTCAGTCTGGACTGTTAATGTGAGGGTCAGTCTGCATATGAGCAGTATTGTGTATATATAGAAATTATATTATGCAGTCTTCCCGCACAATAGCATCCGGACTCCCCCATTTCTCTCCGATAATTTCTCATCTCCAGACTTTTAATGTGAGGGCCATTCTGCACATGAGCAGTATTTTGTATATATAGAAATTCTATTATGCGGTCTTCCCGCACAATAGCATCCAAACTCCCCTATTTCTCTTTGATAATTTCTCATCTCTTTCTTTCTCTCCTCTCATTCATCTCCTTCAATCTCTCTTCTATTTCTATCTTTTCTAAGATTATAGACGTTGAACTCAAAATAAACTACCCACACCATGTTTTTAGGATCACGCTAGTGAAAAACATCCCAAAAAATAACGCAGTTGTACTAAATGAGAAAATTGAGGAAGGGTCTGGATGTTTCCTGTCCGGGAAGACCGCATAGGAGCATTTTTTTTTTGTGTGTGTATATATATATATATATATATATATATATATATTAAACTCAGCCAATGGAAGTAAAATGCAAATCAAATACAAATTACCCAAAGCACATATTTATCAAAATAATGTATGTTACAAAACTCCTTTTGTTTTAGTAAAAAATATGACTGACAAGGTAATCTTATAAATCCCTTTTCTTTGCCTTCTATATCCGTTCACAACTAGTGATACTGGAATAACCTCCCTAGCCTTATGTCAACAAGTAAAATTTGAA
Source organism: Sambucus nigra (assembly GCA_949130495.1). Lineage (NCBI taxonomy): Eukaryota > Viridiplantae > Streptophyta > Magnoliopsida > Dipsacales > Adoxaceae > Sambucus > Sambucus nigra. The sequence continues at coordinate 596,623,021 of OX422208.1, forward strand.
TTTCTTTCAAAACCATAAGTCAGAGATTTAAAAACGCTCAAAGATTTTTCAATATTAGTAAATTGTCTTCAATACGAGAGGAGGCAATTAAATTTTTTAAATGAAGAAGTAAGATACAAGAGGATTGAATATCAACTTACTAATGAGATTGTCCAAGATAAAATAGAAAATTAAAAATTAAAAATCACAAATGAAATCTCTTCCGTTCTACCAAATGCCTTTTTACATAGAAAGAAACATATAGTAACCTTGCCATACACCAAAGATTTTAATGAAAAATTTATCCCTACCAAAGCTAGACCAATCCAAATGAAACAAGAAGATATGGAACTATGTAAAGATGAAATTATTGTCTTATTAAAAAAAGGAATTATATATAAAAAAAGAATCTCCTTAGTCATGCCCTGCATTCTATGTCAGAAAAATGTCGAATTAGAATACGGAGCACCCAAGCTAGTCATCAATTACAAACCACTTAATAAAGTTTTAGAATGGATAAGATATTCAATCCCAAATAAACGTGACCTCATGAACCGATTAAATCAAGCAACCATTTTTTCCAAGTTTGATATGAAGAGTGGATTTTGGCAAATGCAAATCCATGAAAAAGATAGATACAAAACTGCATTCACAACCCTATTTGGTCACTATGAATGGTGGGTCATGCCATTTGGCCTAAAAAATGCACCTAGTGAATTCCAGAATATCATGAATGAAATATTTAACCCTTTATCCCATTTTACGATTGTCTACATTAATCATGTCCTCGTCTATTCCCACACAATTGACGAACATTGGAAACACTTAAATTTATTTTGTAAACTAATAAAAATTAATGGTTTAGTGGTTTCAGTCTCGAAAGTCAATCTATTCCAAACAAAAGTTAGATTTTTAGGTCATAATATTCACCAAGGAAAAATTAGTCCCATAGATAGGGCCATCCAATTCACTGATAAATTTCTTGATGAAATCCTCGAGAAAACGCAACTTCAAAGATTTCTAGGATCATTGAACTACATTGATGAATTTTATCCAAATCTTCGCAAATAATGCAAACCATTATTTGAAAGGCTACAAAGTAACCCTCCCCCTTGGACTATAGAACATACATCGATAGTTCAAAATGTCAAGAAACATGTTAAAACCTGACCTTGTCTTGGTCTTTCTACACCAAATTCATTCAAAATCATTGAAGCCGATGCCTCTGACATTGGCTACGGAGGTATTCTTAAACAGAAAATCAACCCTCATTCCCCTGAACAAATTGTTCGATTCTATTTCGGAGTCTGGAATAAAGCGCAGAGTAATTAAAGTACTATTGAAAAAGAAATATTATCTATTATTTTATGTGTTTCGAAATTTCAAAGTGACATTTTAAATCAAAAACTTTTAGTCCGTGTGGATTGTAAAAGTGCAAAATATGTTTTAGAAAAGGATGTCCACAATATTGCTTCTAAACAAATTTTCTCTAGTTGGCAATCTATACTGATCATTTTTTATTTTGATATTGAATATATTAAAGGAAGTGAGAATTCCATTTTAGATTTTCTCACACGTGAATTTCTACAGAATAACAATGACGGAGAAAAATCCCCAAAAGACAACTAGAGCTCTTGCTTTACCCACAAGCCAACCTTCTACTAAAATTGCATCCTCTCTCCAAGTAACAAACAGATACCAGGTCCTTGGAAATATTCCAATATCAAATTTTAGTTACAGTTCCACTCTTGCAACTTCTACAGAGTTTGGGCCTTCTTCTAGTCAATACCTAGTCAATGACCCATTTGCTACACAACCCATTCAACAAATTACTAAAGCCAAATTTTATAATCACCCTGCTAAAACTGATTATGTGCTCAAACCAAATTTTTTAAATTTATTTTCTATTGAGCCAAATCACAGCTATATTAAAAATCCCATTGATTTAGTAAAAAACTATTTCCTCCCTCTTGGAACTTCACTCCCCACTATTCTACCAAGACTTTAAAATTTTACATGGATATTCTTTATTCCTCAGAATCAGTTCATATTAAAGCAATCACCGATCGCAACGATTCGTCAAGGATTTTTTACCATTCCTTGCACATTAATAATATAATCTTTCTTCAAGATTAGGGATCCCATCCCTCCATTCTAAACACCCTCTCAAGTCATCAAATTCAGTTTAGTTATTATGATTATAATGAAGCATGGTTTAAAGTTCTCTTTTAACAAAATGAGTCATTCACTCATTCTTGGTTTCTTTGCTTTGATAAAAAATTTAAAAGTCAAATTCCTTCTTGGTTTTCCCGATGGTGAACACAACATGGTTCTATTCTAGAAATCCTACCTACAAACCTCAAAGAATAAGTTAAATATTTTTCCATAGTCTTTAAAGTAAATGAACATAATTCTCAGTTCCCAGTTTTACTTTTGTTCTGTAATAAATACAAAGATCCATGGATATTCAAATGGCAATATGAATTACAACAATCAAGAATTGTCTGACAATTTTATGTTAAATGGTGGGACTCTTTCAATCAATAAAGGATTATTAATGTTGTCCAAATGGAGTTTCCTTGCCAACCAATCATTGCAGTCTAAGCAGTTAAGAAATTTGGTCAAGGTTCTATGGATATAACATTAGCCAAGTCAAAAAAGTCCTAGAGTCTCAAAGATGTAGCACAATAACTTCTTCTTCAAGCTGAAGCCGAAGATGAAAATTATTGTTCTCCCACCTCTTCTGCCGGGTCAACAAATAGTCACCAAGTTAACACATCGAATCCATATTCGATTTCATTATTCCAAGATGCCCAAGACCCTTACAATTTGTAATAAAATTTATTATATTTTTACAGGATAATATTTGGTCAAAATTTAATGATGAGTTACTATTCATGAGCAGTAAAATATTCCTCGACATGTTACTATTCATAAAGAGTGCCGAATGATTAAAATATTCCCCGATAAGTTACTATTTATGAACAGTGTCATCGTATGGGTTTACAGTCTATCAGCTAGCAGTTTACCCAATGTTAAAATCAGTTACCCAAGGTTAAAATAGTTTACCCGAAGTTAAAATCAGTTACCCAAGGTTAAAGCAGTTTACTCGAAATTAAAATTCAGTTACCCAAGGTTAAATCAGTTCACCCGAAGTTAAAGTCAGTTACCCAAGGTTAAAGCAGTTCACCCGAAGGTAATTTCAGTTACCCAAGGTTAAAGTAGTTCACTCGAAGTAAAAGCAAAGGAGTTTCAACTATAAATAGAGCATTCAGTCATCCATTCAAGGTAGAGTCCAATTTTCTATCTTACTTCTGCAAACTCTCTCTCTCTCTCTCTCTCTCTCTCTCTCTCTCTCTCTCTCTCCATTTATCTATTTTTCTCTCAGTTTTCATTCTTATATTCCATTAAACATTATGCTTTCAAGTTCATCCGGTTCAACCAACTATATTAATCAGTAATCTTTGTAAGTTTACTTTCAGTTATTGTAATTTCAGTTTTCAGTATTAATTTCTATTTTTATTATATGCGTTGCTGTAATTTTTGTTTTTATTATATGCGCTTCTTGCCCTTTTGGTATCAGAGCCAAGTTCCCAGTTATTGTGTTTGATCTATATTTCCAGTTCTCCTTTAAAGCCAAGTTCTGACCGATTTGATTCTTACATCATTTGTGTTTTCACATCCCAACTTGTTAGATCACTTGAACAGTAAATTTGGTATCCAAACAATAAGACCCAAGAGAGTGGCATGAGCGAATAGGTATGAGAGGGTATGTATTGAAACATTTTGGGAAAACAAACATGAAAATTATAAGAAGAAAATAGGTTCCTTTAAAAGCTTTAAAATGAATAGATTATTTATATCAAATTATTTGGCTAGTTCTAGCTCTAGGTCTTCTTTTGCTTTTCCCCCCAGACATAATAAACGAAGAAGAACATGTTTATGAAGAAGTGAATTTAGATTTAAATGATTGGAATATTCCCAAAGTCCCAACAAAAGAAATTTACAAAACTAGTTTCCTAAAGTCATCCTTTAGTACTAATTACAATGTTAAAACTATTGAACATGTTTATACTTTAAATAAAGAACACGATAGAATTCAACTATTAACTAGTGAAGCTATTACAAAACAAAGAAAAAACGGATTCAATTTCCTACACATAGGATTAATACAAGTAGCAGTCAAACCATTAACCAGTAAAGGAACAAATGTCTCTATCCTCTTATGTCTTAGAGATGCTAGGCATACTAATTACAACACTAGTATTTTAGGAATGATGGAATCAAGCCTTTTTAATGGTCCAATACATTTTAATTATTTTTTTGATTTTACATTAAGTTTAACTAACCCTCACATATTAAAAACCGTGATACTAAATATTAAAACATCAGGATATGAAATGTTAGAAGGAAGTAAACCACTTACTTTAATTTACAGAATTTATTACGAATGTTTAAGGACAAATCTAAATGTCCACGCTTTAGTAAAAAGTCCAAAAGGCAAAACTCTCCTCATACAAAGCAGTACAAATGATGCTAATATTCAAGTCCCTAGGTCAATAAATTGGAAAGATATTAATTTATCAAACGATTGGTTATTAGAAAATGAAAATCATCCCCGTAAAGTACAAAACAATGCTATTAATCTTGAACGAATCCAAGAATACGTTGACGGATTAGTTAGAATAAGTTTTGATCAACCACGATTTAAAAATCTCCATATTAGAGATGATAGTAAATCCAGAGATGATAGTAAATCCCAAACGAGTTATTCAACAAGAAAATACGATGATCTAATACCTAGACGTAATCTTAAGTTAAAAAAAATCGATACAACTTCCCAAGTAAGTAAACCTTGTTATACAGCGACCTCAAATTTTAATGATGATGAAGATCAACATTTCCCCACTCAAACAGATTTTGAAACAAGTTCAGTAAATCACCAATTATTAACAATCAATAAAAACTATAAAATTGACATGATTAAATTAGGACAAAATTTTGAGTCAAAAGAATACCGTACTAAACGATGAGCATATCGAGAAAAGTACTCCCCAAGAGAAAAGGATAAAATAATAAGAAAGTGAAAAACTTTAATGAATGAAATAAGAAGGGGCATAAAGTTCTTTAACTATTTAGATAACTACTATCACAAAATAAATGTCCTAACAAAAATAAAATGGACAAAACAAGACAAAACTACAGTCTCGTCTAGTCACCCTCCACTAGAAATCATTTTAGTAAATCACATGAAATTAGAAGTTGTTGCTACACCCTTTAAAGTCACTTCTACTAATGGTGAAATAAAAAAAGTTATTGAACAAAATAATTACACTAACCAATACCTGAATACTTTAGGAAAACAACTAGAATCCATTGAAAATAAGTTAGACAAACCAAACCTACCATATAAAAGATAAATACCTTTAATTCAACTTCTGGGGGTCCGAAAAGGAATAAATTTACAAACAAAGTCTGAGAAAACTCTATATAAAATAGAAAAAATGCTTAAAGATATCAAAGTAGAATCATCAAAGACTATTACAACTATCAACAAAAATACCTATATTAATTAAACAGACTCATCCCAAGAATCTACTACAGATGAAGATATCCAGACTATTGAAAAATAATTTATTAATGTTGAATTAAATAGAATAAAAAACTCGAGAGTAACTCCAACCACCTTAATAATATATATATATATATATATATATATATATATATATATATATATATATATATATATATGGAGAGAGAGAGAGAGAGAGAGAGAGAGAGAGAGAGGGAGCTAGGTTCTTATACATACCAAGTTTACATACTGACTTTTTTCAAATAGTAAAACAAATTATTTTTGAATTGAATATTTTTATATGGTATATAAATATTTCAATTGACACATATAAAAAAATAAACTCAAAATAAATTTTTTTTGCTATTTTTAAAAAATTGGTCAAAACTTTTAGAGCTTTTAAAGCACTTTAAAAGCTGTGAAAGTTTGACCAATTTTTTAAAGATAGCAAAAAAAGTTATTTTGAGCTGATTTTTTTGTATGGGTCCCTTAAAATATTTAAATATCACATAAAAATATTTAATTCAAAAATATTTTTTTAATATTTTATTAAAATAGATTTGCGACAGCAAGTATGTAAACTTGGTAAGTATTAAAGCCCCTCTCTCTCTCTCTCTCTTTATATATATATATATATATATATATATAATGGAATTTTGTGACTTAACTCCTTTTTAATGTGATATTTTACTTAACCCCATATTGTTAATCTATTTGATATATTCTCATGCATGAGTGTGTTATCTAAAAATATTACTTAAAAATAAGGGGTTAAGTCTAAGGAATTATTTGATTTTGTTTCATGTTTATAATGTCAAATTAGATTTAATCCCTTATGTTATGGATAAATTTAAAGAATTATGAAAATAAAATAGCAAATCAAATTAAATATTTAAATTTGAAGATTAAGGGACCCTAGTTTAAACTCAATAGTATGAGTCGAATCGAAGTATATACAATATGAAAATGAGAATTTTGCTTGTTTTTGGCACAAATTTAATATACCTTCACCCTTGCCAAACTTATATATAAAAATGTCTTGATAATATGTATTTTAAATGTACACATTTGAAACTCAAAAATAATAAAAAAAAGTTTCAACATATAATTAATAAAACATAAATATTCATGTATAATTTTAGTACTTACTATTTTAAAATTTAAAACATGTACACCGTTTTTTTTTTAAGTACAATGTGGGCATCACCTTTACATGTGTTTTTGACTAACAGACACCGCGCCTACTGCTGAGACACATAGCTTTACATAAAGAATGGCTTTGGATTTATAAATTATAATACATTGAAAATGGTTTGTGGATTCTTATAAAAGTGTAAATTAAAGTAGTACCTTTATGCGGTGTCCAAATCAATTACATCTGGAGTGTGCAAAATACAACTTTATTATAAAACAAGGATCTTTCTTGAAGTCTACTGTTTCACCTACTTTTGTGGTTACATAACATGTTAACTTTGCAAATTTTAAGCATTGCAGTGGTGGGATGAAGTTAACAAAATTCGTGGAAAGATTTGTAGAGATTTTCTAAATTTAGTGAACGGATACAAAATTTCTAAAGGCTTCTTACGAACTTCATTTGTTCGTAAGAATTCCTACGAATTTCTGAAGTTCGTTGGAACTCATACGAACAAATGAAGTTCGTAGGAAGTTAAACATTTATATTCTTACATGTTCCTACGAACTAATGTTAAGTGTAGGAATTTTTTTTTCTTCCTACGAATAACATTAGTTCGTAGGAACATAACTTACAAATTTATTTTCTTCCTCCACTGTGGAAATTGTTTCTCACGAAAGCTAAAACTCACTTTTTCGTTAAGCAAGATACCTTTCATTACCTTTCTCCATTAATGATGCTCTAATACTACGTACTACCAAAGCGATTATAATATCTATCAAAATAAATTACATTAAACAATTTGAAGTTTCTGTTTTCCCCGAATGTACTTTCTTTTACAAACACTTTAGCGACGAGGTATTATTTTGAGAGGGGTGCTATGAGTAGTAAGTAAAATTTTCAAATTTCTTTCAAATAATATTCATGAATTATATTTTGACGGGACTCATACTACAAAGTATAACACTTAATGTTATTGGGGAAATGATTTGGGAGAGTTATAAGGTATACCACTCATTCTAATGAATAAATCTACACCGAGTCAATTGTGACTCACAATTGTGACTGATTGATTTGGCACGGATATAACCATTGGTTCAATTCTTTTTTTTTAAACTTAATAAAAACTAAAAATTTCTATTTTTAATAAAAACTGTTTTTTGTAAAAAAATTATTTTATTTAAGGGATATATACCAAATAATCTCTTGAACTTCTTTTAATACATATATAGTTCAAGTCTTTTTATGTTGCATCAAAAAGTCTTTACTATGTCAAAAAGACTTTACCATGCTGCTGGCGCGGAGCTTTAAAGATAAGAGAATAAATGCCTTTTGGTATAAAATAAAAAGCTTTTGAGGGACTTTATAGTATTTAATCATTTATTTAAAGAAGACAATTTTTTAAAAATGTTTTTAACTTTATATAACTGTTTTAAAAAAAAATTCACCATTTTTTAAAAATAATTTTCATTGAAATTTGTATTTTCAATAAAAGCTATTTAAAAAAAACATTAAATGACGTGAGTCCACGCTAGTGGAACTAAGCAATCGTGAATGATGTGGGTCCGCACCAGTTTTTAAAATTTTACTTTGCAAGTCCTAATTTTTTAATAGATAAATTTTATTTATCAACTATATTTACACAAATGGGGGAAAAATTTTGATGTTTTAGATTCGGGATTGGTTAGTTTACTTGCGTGGACTCGTATTCATTAAATGATGTGGGTCCGCGCCAGCAGCACTAAACAATCGCAATAATGTGGGTTCACACAAGCTTTTAAAAAATAATTTATCATATTCTTAATAAAAAAATACAATTGTTTTTTTAATAAGAAACTATTTTTAAGAAATAATAAAAAAAAAATTAACTGTTTCCAAACAAAAAACAATTTTTTTAACTGTTTTAAAAAATTGGTTAACATTTTTTTTCTAATTTTCATTTATAAAAAACGATTTTTTTAACAAAAACTTATTTAAAAAATTAAGTTTTACCTTTTTTTTGTCATTTAGTAGGACAAATGTGAGTGAGAGTCGGAATTGGGAGTCGGTCTATTCTAATTGTTTGTAAGTTGAAACCCTTGTGTTATGTCTAGTCATATTTAACATTATATCTTAATCGTATATAGTTAAAATTATTAATAATTTTTCGTTGTTCCTTGTATTGTGATTCACTTTTGTTGTTTCTATCTTTATTATCATGTAGGGTGTTCGTGGTACGATGAAAATTCGTACTGTATCATTTTGTATCGAAAAAAAAGTGATAATGATATACATTTTTTACTTACAGAAACTGAAATTTGGTGATTGATTTTGATTTTAACATTTTAATAATCGATTTATCGACTGTACTGTAAGGACATTTTTCTCATGTCCAACATGTTACATTTGTATATGTCGTACGCCGCTACATTTGACACGTCACCTCACGATCTCACATGACGGCCTCTATCCGAATTCCGGGAATCAAGCATTCAACATCTCCATTAATGTGTCCCACATCTGCCTCAACGACTTCACGTTCCACGATTTTAGGGACTTAATGCAAGTGGTACGCAAGGGAAGTCAAAACAGTGAAAAAAGGCACGATAGGAGACTTCAAGGGTATTTTGTAATTTTACAGCCATAGTCCTGAGGTCTGGTCAATTGGAAAGTTTAAGAGCTCGCCGCAACGAAGATACTGGAAGAAACGGTACCTCAATCCGAGCTACGGTGAAGGAGTTATGCCCTTTTGAAGTTGGAGAAAATTCCTTGAAGAATGTTGATTTTTTTTAACCCCAAACCAGAAAGGTACCCCAAACCAGAGATGTACCCCAAACTGCATGGTGTACCCCAAACCGGTTCGGGGTACCTGACGCTGCAAGAGTCCCCAAGTTTTAAAACTCTTTTGGTTTCCTTATAAAGCCAACTTCGGGGAAGCTGTTTTGCAAGACTTTGAAAGACGAATTTGAGAGTCCAAATACCTGTAGTCTTCATATTTTTGAGTCCCAAAACTCATGTTTTGATTCACACAATTCTTCCAATCCTTTGTGAATCTTTTTGGTAACCCAAGAACACAACTTTGAGTTTGTTCAACCCTTGTGGAGAAGTCGTTCTCTTCTTCATTGCTGCCCTCCTGGAAAGGGAAACTTCCAGCCGCCGACATAGGAACCGACACCTGCGGGTATTTCTGTGTCACACTGTTTCTAGTCGTTGCTTTGAAGGTTTACCGAAGACACCGTGCGTTACACTTGTGGGCGATTATCAGGTTGTATGTAAGTCAATGAACTTGTAAATTCTTTAAAGTTCTAGAAATAAAAGGTTTTGCCCTTCGGAGATTTTTCCTTAACTTTGTGTTGCATGCTTTATATTTGATGGGTTGATTTAGATGCACATTTAAGGGTTAATTTTATTTGGTTTAAAAGTAGACGGTAATTAAATAAGGGTTCTTGGAAACTTGCGAATTTAATTTAAATCATTATCACACAGTCACACCGAACCGATTCGGTTTTTCAAATTGGTATCAGAACGGGTTACGCAAATTTATCGCGTGATCTTGATTTTTCAAGGATTTATTTTTTTTTGATACAATTTGACTTCTCACGTCGTCAAATTGATATCAGAGCGGGTTGCCCTAATTTATCGCGTACTCCTTTTTCCGCAAAATCGTGTGATATTGATTTCTTTTAAAAAATTCAATTTTGTGAAAAATCTTAATTTTTTCAATGGAACGCCCGTTTAATGAGGAGCCTATTTTTGAAAAAGTTCACGTCGATGCTAAAAATTTAAAAAGTTTGAATTTGAAACTTTGCAAAAGAATTAAAGTTTTGAAAAAAGAAAATTCTCGTTTTAAATCCGCAATGGATCTTTTGCAAACGGTTCAAAATCACGGAGATTTTTATCGGAAAAAGTTGTTTCCTTGGACCATGACTTTGTTTCTTTAAAATTGTCCAAGAAGGAGAGTGATGAAAAGGTCCTATTTTTAGAAAAAGAATTGGAGGACCTTAAAAATTCGATGGTTTGTGTTTGTGCCAAAGAGGAGAAAAATATTTTAGTCAATGAGTTTGTGGCACGTGAAAAGACTCTTAGGAAAAAGTTTACTTTAATTGAGGGAGAGAGAGATACGCTTTTAGGAATTATTGAAAACTTGAAAAAGGCATCCCTTAATTTGGAAGAGTGTAATTCTTTGCTTGAGTAAAAAAATTTTAAATTAAAAAATGATTTGACAGACTCAAGTAGGTTTGATAGTGATGGTAATGGCTCATCTTGTTTTCATGCTTCTAATGCTAATGCTAAAGCCAAAGCCATTATTTGTTTTAGAGGGTCAACCAATTTTCAGGATGTTAGAAAAGGTCAACCCATAGGTTCCGTTCCACCCATTTACACATGTTCATATTGTGGTCGGAAAGGTCATCTTAGGCGTTTTTGTTTTGATCTTGGAAAATTTCATAGGAAATTTATGTCTAGTGTTCCTGTGGTTCCCAAATCCCCCACACGTTGTTTCACATCTATTTGGGTTAGGAAATCACTTTTGGATACACTAGATTTTAGACAAATTGATTCTTATTTGATTGCACATGATTCTTCTCTTGCCATATCATATAGATGATTGTGTTCGCATGTGTGTCATACGCTAGTTTTTTTTTGTTTCATGATATTTATGTTTACTAGCGTTGTGACATGTAATTTTTGTATGTTTTATTTTTTTTTGAAAAATTTTGAAAAATGCAAAAATATTTTATTTTGATAAAATTTTGAAAAAAAAATCCAAAAAGATTTTTGTTTTTTGTTTGCACCGTTTATGGATGAACACTTTGGATGACCGAGTCACAACATCATTTCATTTTTCATGTGACTATTTGATAGTGTTTTGAGACAACAAGTCAATTCATCCTTGTGCTTTATAATGTTTGGAGTCATTAAGATGTAATTGAGTGTTTCTTCCTACATGTTTGACTCATATTTCCTTTATTGCACACATGCACGGATTTGTTTGATTATTGTGCTTGTCTTATCACATGTTGGTTGGGTGTTTTCACTTCAATCCTGTCCTTAAAACGAACCAAGCGCGATAAAATTTAATAAGGAAATTGTGCATATAAGAACCGTTTTGCGAGTTTGTGTGCTTTGTTTAAAAACGGAGAAGGGCTGCGAAAGGTTCATTTTGCCTTTGCGAATACTTAGCCACCATTAAATTGGACCCAAAAAATGAAGAAATTTTATTATCCGGGGTCCAAAGAGGTTAAAAGAGCCCGAAAAAATTTAAAGGCAATAAAAAGATATTCATGCCAAAAAGGGGCCATTTAGGTTTTTGCACCAATTCTCCAAAGTTTGAGAATTTAGATTACCTCTAAAAGAAAATATATATGAGGGAGTTTGGCTGGAGAATTAAAACGGGTTTGCACGTCCTTGAAATTCTTGAAAATGCGCTATATAGTTTTGGACGTTATTGGTGTGGAAATCATTTGACTTTGATTTGTTGATTTGCATAAGACGATGTCATCTAAATTCAACAAATTTTTACACCTAATGATACCTTTGATGTTCATTCGTTAGGAGTACACGTATGCATCGTGCACATATGATTGATTGAGTTGATTTACCTATCGAATGTGTTCACACCCATTCATTCCGTTTTCATGACTTGGTTGTTTGAGTCTAAATCCATGGTGTGATTTTTGTATCATATTTTTTTCAAATGGTATCAATTTTTTGTACGAAAGAAAAAAAAAATTGAAAAATCAAAAATAGTTTGTGTATTTTTTGTATACCGTGGCACCCCGATTTTTCTTGATTGATTCATTCTTCTTATTTGTCTATTTGGGGACATCATAAAAAAGGGGAGAAAGAATTATCTTATTTTGGGGGAGTTTGAATTTTGGGAGTGTTTTGAGATTTGACTTATGCTTATCATTTATTGGTATCTATGTTTATCTTTTTTCAAACTCGATATGTCACTTGGTATTTTTTCTTGATCTCATGTGTGTAGGTACTACATTTATGATCACTGAATTGCACACCCTGATGAGAAAATATTTGAGATTTTGAAGATTGAAGATTTGAAGTTTTGAAGATTTGAAGAACAAACGATGATGACTTATTCATTTGTATCTTTCCAGTTTTGGGTTCATGGAAGGGTAGATTTGTCTCGGCAATTTTGTTATTTGATAATTCGGATTTTTTATGTATGTACCGGCATAGACATAGGGGGAGATTTGTAAGGACATTTTTCTTATGTCCAACATGTTACATTTGTGTATGTCGTACACCGCTACATTTCGCACGTCACCTCACGATCTCACATGACGGCCTCTATCCGAATTCCGGGAATCAAGCATTCAACATCTCCATTAATGTGTTCCACATCGGCCTCAACGACTTCACGTTTCACGATTTTAGGGACTTAATGCAAGTGGTACGCAAGGGAAGTCAAAACAGTGAAAAAAGGCACGATAGGATACTTCAAGGGTATTTTGTAATTTTACAGCCATAGTCCTGAGGTCTGGTCAATTGGAAAGTTTAAGAGCTCGCCGCAACGAAGATACTGGAAGAAACGGTACCTCAATCCGAGCTACGGTGAAGGAGTTATGCCCTTTTGAAGTTGGAGAAAATTCCTTGAAGAATGCTGATTTTTTTTAACCCCAAACCAGAGATGTACCCCAAACTGCATGGTGTACCCCAAACCGGTTCGGGGTACCTGACGCTGCAAGAGTCCCCAAGTTTTAAAACTCTTTTGGTTTCCTTATAAAGCCAACTTCGGGGAAGCTGTTTTGCAAGACTTTGAAAGACGAATTTGAGAGTCCAAATACCTGTAGTCTTCATATTTTTGAGTCCCAAAACTCATGTTTTGATTCACACAATTCTTCCAATCCTTTGTGAATCTTTTTAGTAACCCAAGAACACAACTTTGAGTTTGCTCAACCCTTGTGGAGAAGCCGTTCTCTTCTTCATTGCTGCCCTCCTGGAAAGGGAAACTTCCAACTGTCGACATAGGAACTGACACTTGCGGGTATTTCTGTGTCACACTGTTTCTAGCCGTTGCTTTGAAGGTTTACCGAAGACACCGTGCGTTACATTTGTGGGCGATTATCAGGTTGTATGTAAGTCAATGGTCTTGTAAATTCTTTAAAATTTAGAAATAAAAGGTTTTGCCCTTCGGGGATTTTTTCTTAACTTTGTGTCGCATGCTTTATATTTGATGGGTTGATTTGGATGCATGTTTAAGGGTTAATTTTATTTGGTTTAAAATTAGACGCTAATTAAATAAGGGTTCTTGGAAACTTGCGAATTTAATTTAAATCATTATCACACAGTCACACCGAACCGATTCGGTTTTTCATGTACCATACCAAAATAAAAAACTAAAATTATTAAGATGATATTACCTAACTTACCATGCATTTATTGTACTTTTGCCTATTTAAACCTTAAAAAATTTAACCTTACAAATTATATAAATGTATTTATTGTTCCATATATTTTGGTTGATTAGAACACGGTGTAATACATTTGATGTTCGCTATTTTGATAATGCATACTAATGTAATACATTTGACCGTTGACTAATCTTCACTATTTTGGTATTGCTAATTCATAAATGTCATATTGAATTAAAACAATGCTAATGATGCAGCTGTGATTATGTCGCAATGTGCTTGCAAAAATGATTTTTCTTTGTGAACTTTCTTTTAGTTTCCTTTATATATATTATCATTTGCTTCATAAATTTTAAAAAATTTCATTACTTTTTTTGTTTTTATGTGTTATTAATGAGTTTGTAGGTTTAGAGAAGGGATACAAAAGAATACCATTATGTACTGAGTATTATCAAAATTTTCATAAAGAGAAATTTATCGAAATTATAGTATTTTTTGAAAAATCGATTTTATCGCAAAAAATCGATTTTATCGATGTACTGCGCGGTTTGAATTTGGTTTATGGGTTGATGTACCCGCCGGTAAAATTGATAATTTTGATTTGATTATTTCCAAGTTGATTTGGTATTGATATACTCCATTTACTTATCAAACCGATCGAAACCTAGCACTATTTCCATGTAACAAAAAAATACAGCTAAACTTATATTGTGTTGAATTTACGTAAGTGTTTTAGCAAATCGCCCAGTTAATAACATAAATTATCAATAAAAATTTCTTAAAACCGTGAATTTTATAGCATGCTCATATTAAATTTATGGATTATGTAAATAATGGTCAACTCCGTCTAGTTGCATGGGAAGTAATGATACAACATCCCTACATGCTTAAGAGGACATAACTATTTAAATTATTATATAATCAGTGATTAATTATGCAGCCTAGTAACAAATAGAAAGAGTGTCAAAACATTAATATATAAGGATTTGATTATGTTTTATCTTTGAGGGAGTTTCTCAATTCACTCCCTAATTAATAAAAAAAAAATCCTCATTTCTACTGACATATTTTTTGACATTATTATCTTTCCTATAATGTTTACATTAATGTTATGTACACAAACTTAACAAATATATCTTATATAAACTAATAAATACATTACAAAATTGGAGCATATATCAAATAGTCCATCGAATTTTTTTTTAATATACGTTTAGTCAAAGTCTTTTTATTTTGTACCAAAAGTCCTTCATCATGCCAAAAAAGTTTTACTATGCCGCTGACGCGGACCTATAAAGATAAGAGAACAAAAGACTTTTTGGTACAAAATAAAAGGCTTGAACTAAGTGTGTATTAAAAAATGTTTGAAGAATTTTTTGATATTTGATCCCACAAAATTTACATGTAAATTATTAAAATAAATCATGTATACAATACAAGACAGATATTGCATTGAAAATATGATTAATATTGTCAAACATTTTTTAAAAATAAAAATAAAAATAAAAATAGTTGCATCAGAAACTACCCTCAAAAAGTATATTAAATCTAAATTTTCTTTATTTTTCCATTAATTTTATGTCTAAATTTTATCACTGTTTTGAGATTGTTAGACACTTCAACTTTATCAACACCCATGATGGATGGTGGAACTAGGTTGGGGGTAGCGTTGGTTTGACGCAGAGGGGGAAAGAGAATCTTATGGACCCCGCCCAAGTTGTATGACATTCCAGTCCTAAAAGAGCAACATAAAAAATAGTTGATTAATATTGAAAATATTCCTCTACAACTAGAACATGGTAATGTCAACGCTCCGAAAAGATGGCTGTTGTTTATCAAGCGAGCCACTAAAGCCAAGTCGTCGTCATAGTCGGCAATTAATGTCAAGGTCCACCATTAGGTTAATTTAGTCCGAAATTAGTGTTTTCGTAACCTTTTAATCTTTAGAGCATAAATATTTATCATTTATAATTTTGTTTTTTATATTTAAATATAATTTTTTTATATTTAAATATAATTTTAATAAAAAATTATATTTAACACATTTATTTTGAAATACTAAACTATAATAGTTCAGTATTATAATCAAGTTTTTAAAAAAATAGTAAAAAGATGTTTTCTAAATTCGATTTTTATTTTTCAACTTAGAATTAATCACTCTTAATATTTTTATATATTTATACCTTAATATATAATATACATACATAATACATTAATATGCATGTAATTTTAATAAAACAATATATGTACATGTACACAAAATTACACACACACACACACACACACACACACACACACACACACACACATATATATATATATATATATATATATATATATATATATATATATATAGAGAGAGAGAGAGAGCGATGTATATGAACACGTATATATATGTATATATTATTATAATATAGACATATATATACGTGTGCATAAAGAGAGAGAGAGAGAGAGAGCGATGTATATGCACACGTATATATATATCTATATTATATAGATATATATATACGTGTGCATATACATCGCTCTCTCTCTCTCTCTCTCTCTCTCTCTCTCTATATATATATATATATATATATATATATATATATATATATATATATATATATATATATATTTCTGATTGGTCCACCTACGTGGACCAATCATAAATGGACACTCATCTCCTTATATGGCATCAATCTTAGTCAGCGGTCACTTAATCAACCACGAAGATAGTTGTTCGATAGGCATGCCGATCAACGTGAAGAATGCAGACTAACAAAGGAAGTAAACAGTCACTACTAGAGGGAAACAACTAATGGTCCTTCCACACGTGGTCTAGGCAATCAACCATCATATTCATTATGTACGAGTGTAAATGCTTGAATATATAAAAGCATTTCAACCCTTGATCTGCGGGTCACAATAAATACTTTGTATTCCTTTCACAAAAGGCATGAAAGAATGGATTCTAGGATATTCTTCTTAATAAGAGTGTCTAGCTTTCTGTAATCACTCAAATCAATACAATAACAGTTCCACAATCGAACCACTTTAAAAACTCTTTGTCTATTGCGTGATGATTTCATTACAATCTTATATTTTACCTGTGATTAGAGAATTGGATCTAGTCCATTGTTTGACATCAACAGATTGGCGTCATCTGTGGGAACGTGTGTCTAATTTTCGTTCTCTATCTTATACATTCTAGTTCGAAGGAAGATGAATGATCCTGAGACTAACGCCAGGAATAAAGGCAACCCAACCGTCCCGTCTGCTCCACCTACAGTCGTAGACTGAATGGAATTCTTGCCAATATTGTTAGGGGTCAAGATGTCTTACAAGAAACAATGAGATAATTGGCTCAATCATTATAATCCAGATCTCCAGCTCTTTTCGGGCAACAAATGGTTTCTTCGCCAAGGAGGGACATGTCACCTCTGCCTCCTAGGCACAACCGACATAGCTATTCCAGATCTTCAGGAGATAGGTCTTACCATTTAGGAGTGATTTCATCTCCCAGATCCACAAAATTCTATAATGGCCATTCTCTCTCTCCTAAAAGACCAAGCATTTTTGGAAACATTGAGTAGAACTTCACCTTTTGACCGTTTGGGACCTCGAGCAAAAAGAAATCCTCCAAGAGAGTTATCCAGAACTAATCAATACACAGTCGACTAGTGTGAAGCTTCAACCAGGTCTTGATCAAGCGTCTGACAATCTGTGCGTGTTGAGCAGACTTCTCAGGAAGAGAGCTCAGCACAAATTTATGGTCGGGATAGTCAAGTTGCTTCACATAAATTTGATACAGGCAACCCTTCATGGAAGGGATCATTCCAGCGATTAGACGATCGGTTGGGGGAAATGGCAAAGGCAAAGAATCCATTGCAAAGAAATTTCTTCAAGGGATCTCCCTTCGTTCAGATGATTGTTTATTTCCTAACTCTGTCCAAGTTAAAACCCCAGTGGTCACCTCCAAATCTGATGGTAAAATTGATCCAGTTTTGCACATTGAGTAATACTAGGTTGCAGCTGACATCTATTATGTTCCTGATGAGATGAGATGAGATGTAGAGCTTTTTCCAGGACCATTATTGTTTCAACCCAAATATGGTATAATAACTTACCCCGAGGATAAATTTCTAACTTCAACCAGCTTGCCGAGCTGTTCATCAACAACATTTGTTTTGGGGCCTAGCCAGTGGAGAGAGTGGCCCATATTTTGAGTGTCAGGCAGCGAGTAGGGGAAACAACCAAAGAATACATCACTCGTTTTAATAACGAGAAACTAAAAGTGGTTGATTATGAAGAGAAAACAACCATCACTGCTTTAATGAGTGGATTGAAGAGTGAACTTTTGTTCAAATTAAGAAATTATTTAATTAAACTCAGTTTTTCTATTAAATCCTAAAACATGCATCTAGGTGTGATTGAAATCAATATGAACATGAAAGAACAGTCATTCACAAACGAAATACACAAATGAGGAAAAATCCCCCAAATGGGCAAAACCTTCTTATTTTCACTATAATTTGTAAAAACGGTTACACGGATTGCAATAAAAATAAGAGCGACATACGAAATACTCTCAGGCGTCGATTTCGATGTCTCAGCTGGAATCTCCCGCAAGAACTTCAGGTGGGCAGCAATGAAGAAGAGAACGACTTCTCCACAAATTACTCCAGATAAGTAAAAACGATCCTCATGAAGTTTTAACGATTCACATACATAGATGGGAGTATTTATGTGAATAAACAAGGCATAAAACATTAAAGGTGAAGTCTATTTTCTGGGTTGTTTTTCGTAGAAATCGTGTTTGAAAAGACTTGGAAAACGTGAAGAAAGTGACCAGATATTTATATAAAAATCGAGGCGACGACGGCGCTCGAATGAGATAGGCATCTCACTCGAACGAAGGACACGTGTCGTTCGAACGACATCGCACGAGATGCTTATCTTGCTCGAACGACAGTGTGAACTCATTTGAACGAGCTCGTCGACCGAGGCACTCCGCTTCTACACTTAGAATTTTTTTTGCTTTTGAAAAAAATAAATCAGACTTCGAAAAAATATTTTCTAAAAAATTCTCAAATATTTATGCAAATATAAACAACTCCAATAAATCATTTTACCAATAATGCAAAGTGGAGTAGTGGGAAACGGTTGATCAGAACGTTGTATAAAGCATGATGCACGTGTGAAGATGATGGATGCATGGATTCGGATCAAGGCCGTCATGGATGATCATGTAGACATGCTGAATGTAGCGGTATTAGACATACAAACTGTGATCTAGGGAAAATAGAAAATTCCTAGATTCTACCCCCGACATTTATAAAATTATGTACTTACAAATCTCCCCTATGTCTATGCCGGTACATACATAAAAAATCCGAATTATGTAATCAAATGACATATAAGATAATATCCCTATTAAAACCTCAAACTGAGAATACTAAATGACATGTCTGCAATCAAACTTCAACATCTTCAAATCTTCAGCTCTTCAGAAACTCCTAAAGCTTTTCTCATCAGGGTGTGCAATCTAATAAATCAACTTTGTATCTACACACATGAGATAAATCCGATACCCGTGACACATAACAGTTTGAAATATAATGATATGGAAAATCAAAGATCAATTAAGCTTACGCAAATCATTGATAAATCAACAAAATTCTCCCCCATAATTCATTCTCCCCCTTTTTATGATGTCCCCAAATAGACAGATATGAGAAGCATAAATATGAAAAATGTCACATGGTAATAAACTTTTTATTTTTGAATTTTCCAAATTTTTTCACACAAAATATACAACAAAGAATTACACCATGAACAAACACAAAAACAACAAAGTCGATGATAGCGTAAATGTAGGGGTGTGATCAAATTCGATAGGAAAATCAATGCATACAAACATGACACATGTGGGTGATGAATATCAGATACTCCTAACGAATGAACTCAACATCTTCCTTAGGTGTAAAAATATGGAAATATGAGACATTGACTCGATCAAATCAACAAATCAAAGCTCAAAATGATTTCCACACCAATAACGTCCAAAACGATTTAATGCTTTTTCAGGACTTTTAAGGAAGTGCAAACCCGTTTAAATTCTCCAACCAAACTGCCTCATATTTATATTTTGAATGAGGTGATCTAAATTCTCAAACTTTGGAGAATTGATGGTGAAACCTAATGGCCCATATTTGGCATGTATTGCTTTTTTTTTGCCTTTTACTTTTTCGGGCGCTTTTAACCTCTTTGGACCCCGGATAATAAAATTCCTCATTTTTTAGGTCTGATTTAACGGTGGCTTAATCACAAAGGATAGATAATTACTTTCGTAGCCCTTCACCGTTTAAAAAAAACATAATCTCACCAAACATTTTTTTTATTTTTTACATGCATTCTAATCTTGTTAAGTTTTATCTCATATAGTTCGTTGTATAGACATAATTGAGATGGAAACACTCAAGCCAATATGTGATAGACAAGTACAATAATCAAATAAAACCCTGCATGTGTACAATAAAGGAGATAAAGTGCCAAACATGTAGAAAGATATCACTAATCACATATCAAAGACTCCACACAATGTAAAGCACATGGATGCAATGATGTAGCATCTCAAATCACTATCAAACAGTCATATGGATAAATGGAATGAAATTTGTAACTCGGCTATCTTAAATGCTCATCCATAAAAGGTGCAAATAAAATACAAAAATCTTTTTGTGCTTTTCTAAAAAGAAAATCTTTTTGGATTTAAAAAATAAATAAAAAAAACAAAAATAAACATGATACAAACTAGCAATAGGGATCATATGATATGAACATGACAATGCATCCTGTCCTAGGCACAGACCAACCCCTCAGTCAACTGTGAAAATCCCTAAAGACTTCCTAAAACTTTCGAATCTAAGGGCATCTAAAGTTTTTGTGAAAATATCGGCCAACTGACGGTCAGTGGGTACGAAGCTTACGGATACGACTTTTTCCTCAACTAACTGTCGTATAAAGTGCTCGCGTATCCTGATGTGCTTTGTACGCGAATGCTGGACTGGATTGCGGGATATGTACATCGATCTCGTGTTATCACAGGAAATAGTCATGGTGTCCTGTGAAATACCATAATCCTCCAACATTTACTTCATCCACAAGAGTTGCGTGCAACAACTCCCAACGACGATCTACTCAGCCTCTGTAGTGGACAAAGAGATGGAGTTTTGCTTCTTGCTCAACCAGGAGATAAGTGCAGAATCAAAATAGAAACACCCACCAGAAGTGCTCCTACAACCATCTAGATCCCCGGCCCAATCGGCATCTGAATAGGCGGACAAACGATCATCGGTATCAAAGGAATACCAAATACCATATGAGAGAGTCCCACTTACGTATTTGATAATACATTTTAGAGCGAGTAAGTGTGACTCTTTTGGGGACGCCTGATATCGCGCACAGACTCCAACACTAAAGGCTATGTCGGGACGACTGGAAGTTAAGTAGAGAAGACTACCTATCATACTTCGATACAATGTTTGCTCTACATCCTTGTCTGAAGTGTCCTTACTAAGCTTGATAGAAGTATTCATAGGTGTACGTGCATGCTTAGCGGAGTCTAAACCAAATTTCTTCACTAGGTCTCTAGCATACTTGGATTGGGAGATGAACATCACATCCTCTAGTTGATGAACTTGGAGACCAAGGAAGAAAGTAAGCTCACCTACTATGCTCATCTCAAACCCAATTTTCATCTCCTCCTCAAAGTGGTGAGCATGCTAGGAGCACATGGATCCAAAGACTGTGTCATCCACATAGACCTGGGCAACCAAAATAGAACCGTCATCTCTCCTAAAGAACAACATCATATCAACTCCCCCTCTCTTGAAGCCACGGACTAAGAGATAGGAAGTAAGCCTCTCGTACCAAGCACGGGGTGCTTTCTTCAAATCATACAAGGCTTTCCTCACATAGTAAACGTGCTCTGTGTGTTTAGGGTCTTCAAACCCTTTTGGTTGTTCCACGTAAACTCCTCCTATAGAATGACATTTAGAAAGACAGTCTTAACATCCATCTGATATAAATTAAAGTGCAGATGACATGCGATGTCGAGTAGTAAGCGGACGGACACAAGCCTCACAATAGGAGAAAATGTCTCCCCAAAGTCTACACCCTCTATCTGTGTGTAGCCTTGAGCGACCAACCTAGCCTTATTTATGATTATGGTACCATTTTCATCTATTTTATTCTTGAAAATCCACATGGTACCTATCATATTAGTCCCACTAGGTCGGGGGACAAGTTCCCAGACATTGTTCTTTTTAAGCTGAAGCAACTCATCCTGCATGGCAGATATCCAGTGTTCATCCTTGAGTGCTTCTTTATGATTCTTGGGCTCGACTGTGGACGTGTAGTAAAAATGACTAAAAACCTTCTCTAGCTGAGCACGAGTCTTGACCCCTAAAGTGGGATCCCCCATAATGGATGCAGGGTCATGACTCTTGCGAACCCAAGCAGGTGTGTTCCCTAACATAAGAGTAGGGACCACAGGGTGTAGGTGAGGGATAAGTAAATCGCTTCTAGAAAAGTCCTCATCCTTACACTGAAGGCTAGGATCAATAAACATCGAAGGTTCGTTATCTTGCATGGTGACGTTTATTGACTCCTTAACCTTAGAGCTCTTCAGGTTAAAAACTCGATACGTTCTACTATTTGATGAATATCCTAGAAATATTTCCTCATCGCTCTGGGAGTCAAACTTTCCTAATTGCTCTCTATCCCGTAGGATGTAGCATTTACTCCCAAAGACACGAAAATATGCAAGGTTGGGTTTATCCACAATTCATAAGGCATCTTAAGTGTGTGTGGACGCAGGTAAACCCTATTCACCATGTGACATGCAGTAGACACTGCCTCTGCCCAAAATCTCCAGGCAACTTTACGACCTAGAAGCATAAATCTAGCCATTTCCTGAATCGTCCTGTTCGTTCTCTCAACAATCCCATTTTGCTGAGGATCTTCATAGCAGAAACTCACGTTTGATCCAAAGGCTATCACAGTAAAGATCTACCTTTGATTCCTTAAATTCCATGCCGTTGTCACTATGGATCCTATTAATAGTGACTCCGTGTTGATTTTGTAGGACACGGCACTTGGTCTTTAAAAACTCTACAGTATCGGATTTCTCTCCCAGAAAACCTACAATCGAATATCTGGAGAAATCATCCAAAATCACGAGGATATACCTCTTACCACCCAGACTCTCAGTACGAGTAGGACACATAAGATCCATGTGAATCAACTCAAGTACACGGGAGGTGGTAATGGAATGCAACTTCCTATGGGGGCTATAAATTTGCTTTCCCAACTGACAGGGTCCACAAATTGTGGAAGTTGGCTTTCCAAGTGATGGTAAGCCACGTACTAGGTCCTTTTTAGCTAAGCGAGTCAAATCTCTAACGTTCACGTGGCCTAGACATTGGTGCCACATATCTATAGGAGTGATCGTGGTGCTGTTGCCGACAAGTGAGGACGTGGGCACAGTCCCATAGCAGTTATCTTTTGTCCTCACCCCTTGCACTAAAAGTTTACCGGCTTGATTATAGACATTACACGCGTCCCGATCAAACTTTACGGCAAAGTCAGCGTCGCACAGCTGGCTAATACTGAGAAGGTTTGCTTTCAGACCTTTAACGTACATAACATTCTTTAGCTTAGGAAATCCTGGTAACTCTACTGTACCTCGTCCTACGATGCTAGACTTTCTCTCGTCTCTAAAGGTGACTCTACCTTCCTTATAATCCTCTAGGTGGGTAAAAAATGAGACATCACCTGTCATATGTCTGGAGCACCCACTATCAAAATACCACTGAGAGGTATTATGTGATTTGAGAGAGACATGAACAACAAGGGCCTTTTTATCTTTCTTAGGTACCCAAGAAGAGGTGACCTTTTGTTTACCCTTGTTGTTGTTGGTTTTAGCCGGGATGTGAGAAGTATTCACTGATGGCAAAGACATCCGTCGAAATTCCTCCATCAAACTCTGTGATGTGGCGGATAAAAACTCAACACGCTCTCTCAGACTGGAAAAATCATCAGTATGATATGGTGGAGCAGTAGTATGTCGTGTCCGACCCAAACTATAGCAAAACTCCCTGAGGTGTCCTTTTCTTTTGCAGTGTGTACAAAAGAACACAGTCTTAGGCGGACCTTAGTTTGCTTTTCTTGGTCGAACTCTCCTTCATGGTTTTTGACGATGGCTATATGGAGTCGTAGTAAACTTAGGAACTGGTCTAGGTGCAATTTAGGATGTGGAGGCACCATCAAAACCTATTCCCTGCCTATTACCAAAACCAAAAGCAGGACCGAGGAGCGTCTTTCCCATCTTTCTATATCTGTTCTCGATTTGAACCTTGACTTCCCGTGCTCTCTCAAGATCATGAGTAAGCTGGGCTACAAGGGCTTCAAATTTCTTTCGAGTCTCTAGGGAGTAATGGAGCTCACTCGTAAGACTAGCCACTTGTTTAGTCAAGTCCCCTTTCTCTTTCTCAAAATAACTCTCTCTCTCTCTCCAAATAGTCTATCTCTCTCTCTCTAAACAAACTTTCTTTCTCAACACATGTAGACTCTCTCTCTCTTAAGGTAGTGCATGTGGAGGACTCTCTCTCTCGCATCTTCTAAATCTTCCTCTAAAGCGGTGATCCTATTCACTAACATTTTGTTACGCTTTTTGATTTTAAATGACTCATTATATAACTCAATATAGGCGCGTTGAAGGTTACTCTCGCACTCACTTGCATCATCCTCCCCCTCACTCACATCGTTCTCACTTTCGAGGTGTCCCTGTGAAGCAGCATCCTCATCGTTATGAGGAGCACTAGAAGTACTCACACGACTAGCTATTAATGCGATGAAGTTACATTCATGCGGTGACTCATCTTCAGAGTCCACTGACTCGACCTCACTGTCGTCACTAAGGGTAGCATTAATGACATCTTTGCCTTTTTCTTTGGCAAGTCTGGGGTATCACACTCAAAAGCTCTATGACCCTTACCGTCGCACTCATAGCATCTCTCACTATCTTTCTTAGGAAGGTCTTTAAAATCTTTTTCATTTTTTCTTATTTTTCTCAAACTTCTTTTTATATTTGAAATTTCTATTTTTCTTGAATTTGAGAATTTTCTTGAAATATTTAGCAAACAGTGCCAAATCATCTAAATCAAAGTCACACTCAGAATCTGACGTTTCTATCTCCTTTTTTCTAGATGACTCAACTCTTTTTCTTGTCGACCCCTCACTCTTTCTATCCTGGGCATTAAGTGAAATTCCCTTATCTTTAGGCTTGACAGAGTTAGGAAACATATCAATTTCATACGTTTGTAAGTCTCCTATAAGTTCCTCCAATTTAAGCGTGTTTAAATTACCCATAGAATTTAGCACAGTGACTTTAGGGATAAGACTCTTAGGCAGTGATCTTAAAATCTTTTTAACAACTCTAGCATTAGGAATGTGTTCACTAAGATTAAAGCTAGTGTTTACAATATCAAATAACCTAGCATAAAATTCATCAAAACATTCAGTTTCAAGCATGGTGATTGTTTCAAATTGAGTTGTTAAATTTTGCAATTTAGACTCTTTCACAGCATTAGTTCCTTCATGGGTAAGTTGTAAAACATCCCATGCCTCTTTTGATGTGGTGCACGTCATTATCCGTCGAAACTCGTCAGGTGTGATGGATCCAGAAATAGCACTTAAACCCTTAGAATTAAAAGATGATCACTTAAATTCCTCTTCAGTCCATGCAGTGACAAATTTTAAATTAGTCACGTTATCAATAGTGATGGAGGGAGGTGTCCACCCTCTTTCAACCAAAATCCAAACACGTTCATCAATGGCTTTTAAAGAAGATTCATGCGGGCTTTCCATTAAGCATAGTTTGTCCCGTAAAAAACTGGCATTTTATTATATAATTTCTCCATTGAACACGCCCTTTTTCAAAAATCAATTTTTCAAAAAAATTGATATCTTAAAAAAATTTTGCGGAAAATTACACGGTACAATTGTGTAATTGGCTCTGATACCAATTTGAAGAGTGCGCTTTTGTTCAAATTAAGAAATTATTTAATTAAGCTCAGTTTTTCAATTAAATCCTAAAACATGCATCTAGGTGTGATTGAAATCAATATGAACATGAAAGAACAGTCAATGACAAACGAAACACACAAATGAGGAAAAATCCCCCAAAGGGGAAAAACCTTTTTATTTTCATTATAATTTGTAAAAACGGTTACACGGATTATAATGAAAATAAGAGCGACATACGAAATACATTCAGGCATCGATTTCGATGTCTCGGCTGGAATCTCCTGTAAGAACTTCAGGTGGGCCGCAATGAAGAAGAAAATGAATTCTCCACAAATTACTCCAGATGAGTAAAAATGATCCTCTTGAAGGTTTAACGATTCACATACATAGATGGGAGTGTTTATGTGAATAAACAAGGCATAAAATCTTAAAAGGTGAAGTCTATTTTTTGGGCTATTTTTCACAGAAATCGTGTTTGAAAAAGACTTGGAAAACGTGTAGAAAGTGACCAAATATTTATACGAAAATCGAGGTGGCGACGACGCTCAAACGAGGTAGGCATCTCGCTCGAACGAAGGACATGTGTCATTCTAACGACATCATGCGAGATGCTTATCTCTCTCGGATGATAGTGTGAACTCGTTTGAACGAGCTCATCGACCGAGGCACTCCGCTTCTACACTTAGAATTTTTTTCTTTTGATAAAAATAAATCTGACTTTGAAAAAATATTTTCTGAAAAATTCCTAAATATTTATGCAAATATAAACAACTCCAATGAATCATTTATCAATAATGCAAAGTGGAGTAGTGGGAAACGGTTGAGCAGAACGATGCATGAATCATGATGCAGTGTGGAGATGATGAATGCATGGATTCGAATCAAGGCCATCGTGGATGATCGTGTAGACGTGCCGAATGTAGCGGTATCAGACATACAAACTGTGATCTAGGTAAAATAGAAAATTCCTAGATTTTACACTGGATATTTATAAAATTATGTCCTTACATGGATTACTTCCAGAAAAGCTATATTATACTCTGGCCAAAGATCCTCCTAAAACCATGACTAAGTTTATGGCTAAGGCAGGAAAAATTATGAACTTCGAGGAAGCAATGGCTGCAAAGCAAAGTTCAATCACTAAGCCTGAGAAGAAAGACCTGATGGAACGGAAGGAATAAAAACCTAAGAAGGATGATAAGCTAAAAAAATATGGAATACATACCCCATTGACTGTAAGAATTCACTATATCCTAGAGGAAATCAAACACAATAAAGATTTGCGATGGCCGAAAAGGTTGAGGATGTAATTCTATTACTAAAGCCGTTTATTAAAAATAAACTATTTAAGTAACTCCGAGCTGTTTTTTGAGGAAACTCTTTTCTTGAAAAAACTAAACTATTTGAGCACAAGATGTGTTTAACAAAACAGTATGTACGAGATCTATTCAAGATTTGAATAACAGGTTTATTAAACATTTTTAAACAAGCTTTTAAGCCCAGCACAACCAAGAATGATATGAGAAGATGTAGGAAGATTAAGTACAAGATTTTTACGTGGTAAAACCTCACCAATTGAGGAAACATCCACGACTCCCTCTACGGAGTAAAACAAAAATCCACTATAAACAAATTTAATAGTTACAAACTATATAACAAACATGCATACAACTCAAACCTATATAAGTTTAGGAATGTACCCTCTGGTGTCCTTATAACTTCTCTGCAGTTCTGATTGTTGATGTTGCCCTCTCAGTTTGTTAACTCCAATTTGTTCAAGCTCTTTACGTCGACTCTTTTTTCTCAAGATCTTATTACCAACACTTTTTGTGTTATAGTGTGAAAGTGTTTGTGGAGGTGCTCTCTAACACATGCATGCACACACTCACACTTATTAAGTACAAACAGTCCTAGCAAATTACATATAAGTCTATATGCTGTGATTTTTCTTTTTCTCTCTTCTCACAAAACTTTGAACCTGTTTGACCTTTAAATCAATCCCAGAAGCCACGGATATCTTGCTTAGAAGGCAGTCAAGATCTTAATCAATCTCAGAGTTTTGAAAAGATTTTCGAGATTGAAAACCTCCAAGTGTGATTTCAAACTAGGTCAAAGGTTTAGTTTTAAGAGAACTAGAATCAGAAAATATTTTTGTTAATTTCAAAGTTAAAAACATTTACAGAAAACGAATCAACAAAATATTTCTCAACCTAAGAAACAAACATGCAAACTAAGTGTAATATATCATGAAAAACTCAGATCTAAAAATTTCTATATACAAGAACAACAGATCTAAGAAAATGATTAAGTTGGAAACAAGATCAAAAGAAGAAGAGGTTACAGCAACAAACCAACTCTCAAATAATCTTTTAAAACACTCAAACACTCAAGGTTGTGTTTGGTAAATTATAGAGGTTTAAAGGTTTATATATGGTTTGAACTGTGTAGACGATTTAGGGTTAGGGTTAGGGTTAGGGTTAGGGTTTCTAACTCTTTCTCTCTCTTATGGTTTCTCTTTTCTCTCTCTACTCTCTCTCTACTCTCTCTTTCTTTTCTCTCAAAGGACGAAATGGCAAAAGTCTTCGAATGCTGAGAGTAGGAGCCTTTTTATAAGAGGCTGGGAAGGTTCGAGAATAAGGATTGAAATCAAGGGACCATATTTAGTCAAGTTCAATTGACTTAGATCCAAGGGCATACGATATGCGGTGGTTAAAGCTCTCCTGATTGGTTCAAAGAGGATCACATGGATTATGATGGAAGACATGCAGAACATTGATAAGAATGATCCAAGGGATGAAAATAATCACTCGATTTGTCTCAGCAAGGAAACACACTTCTCACCAATCAGAAGCTAACACATGTTGGCATATGAGGCGAGATAAAACGCACGTCTAAAATAATTACAAAGTAAACCCTGAAGTCTCTGCCGCTTTTGGTTTCTACCCAAAACAACTTTAAGACAATTAAACCAACATTCTAAAATAGCAGATTTACCCCATAAACCAACATTCTAAAATAGTAGATTTACCCCATAACCTTTTAAAACCAAGTTTTATTAATAAAACTTTATTTTTAAAATGTTTTAAAAAATCCCAAAAAAATATTTAAAAATAATATTGGGGATTTAAACACACACAACATATGTACACACACTAATATGAAATATGACATGTAAATGATTCATTCTACTGTGTGTGAGTGTTGGTAATTAGGTCTAGGTCCCTTCAATCAAAGATGAAATAGAAATGCAAGCTCTGAGGTTCTTTGGATTCTAGGTTAGACATAATTTTGTCACAATTTCCAAACTAGATGAACACTTATACAGTATAGACTCAAGTGAGTCAAGAGTATAAGGTGCTTCAGAGGGAACCACCTAACTGGAGGGACAAATCTAAATATTTTGAGTTCCATAAGGATCATGGCCACACGACAGATAACTATATCACTTTAAAGAACGAAATGGAATCCCTCATTCACTGAGGAACGCTGATTAAATTTGTTGATCAGTGAGAAAGTAGCAAAATAAGGGGAAGATCAAATCCTTCATGAAAACCTAGAGATGACAGGAAGAGAAACCAATGAGGATGGTTATGAATATGATCCTGATCTATCGAAGAAGCCTAAGTAACCAGAGCGCGAGGTAGCTTTGATAAGTTTTGGCTATTTTGGTTGTCATGTAATTATAGGTGGAGATGAAGGTGGAAGAGATCACATTGCAGATAGAAAGTCCTACCTGACTAAAATACAAGCCTCTTCTTATATCCAGAGAATCAATCTGAATGAAGATGATCGGCCCAAGAAAGTCATTAAAGAGAAACTGGTAATTGAATTTTCTAAGAATTACCTTTTTGGGGTACTGTATCCCCATGATGATACGTTGGTCGTCAAGTTTAGAATCCAGGATGCCATAATTTCCAGGGTTTTGATTGATAATGGGAGATCGTTTGTTCCACCCTTACTTTCAAAGTTTAGATTTGAAACTCAGTTAGTTGAAACCATACCACGTGCCATTGATAGTTTTTTTAGGAGAACAAGTCTACCCATTTGGGATAGTCAAGCTAGAAGTGTTGCTCGACACATGGCCTGCAAGTCGCACTATAAAGATACACTTCTTTGTTATGGACAAAAATGTTCAATCTATGTATAATGTGATCCTCGACAGGGTAGAACTAAAGAAGTTTGAAGCTATACCATCCACAGTCCATTAGTGTTTAAAGTTCCCAACTCACTATGGAGTTGGTATCGTGAAAGGTGAGAAAAAGGTGACCAGAGAGTTCTATTACTCCTCAACTGAGCATGAAGACTTGATTAATTTAAAGAAGAAGACCACCACTTACTAGGTAGATAATGCGGAGCCCAACAGTGAATCAGAAGTTGAAACTCTGGGTCCTTGAGATGAAACGAAGTTAGTCAAGGGGCAGATTGTTCAATCCATCGAAAGCGTAATCCTAGATAATGACAAACTGGGGAGGACCACCCAAATCAGATAAACACTGGATCCACTCCTTAAACAGGAATTGGTTGCATTCTGGAGACAGTGAAGGAATGTGGTCACTTGGAGTCACGATGATATGTATGGGATTGATCCCCACTTCTTCTGTCATGAGCTCAACATTAGTAAGGATGAAAAGTCGATCAAACAAAGGCGTAGGGTTTTCAGTTTGGAGAAAAATTAAGTTATACAGGAAGAGGTGGAGAAACTACAAAAGGCCTAATTCATTAAGGATGTCAAATATCCATCCTGATTGGCCAACGTTGTGATGGTCAAAAAGAAAAATGATAAGTGGAGAATATGTGCAGATTTTACTGATATTAATAAAGCCTGCCCAAAGGATCACGTTTCCCTGCCTAGAATTGATGAGTTGGTGGATGCTACATCAGGACATGAATGTTAAGCTTTATGGATGTTTATTCTGGGTATAACGAGATAAGAATAAACTAGAAGACAAGGAAAGCACTTCTTTCATCACCACTTGAAGTACTTATTGCTATATTATAATGACATTTGGGCTAAAAACGCTAGAGCAACGTACCAGAGGTTGGCCAACAAGGTGTTTAAAGAGCAGATTGGAAAGAATATGCAGGTTTATGTGGATGATATGCTAACTAAAAGTAAGAAGGCTTCAGATCATATCAAGGACCTAAGTCAGACTTTCAATCAGTTAGAAAAACATCATATGAAGCTAAACCCGACCAAGTGTGTGTTCGATGTGCAGGAAGGAATGTTCCTCGGCTCCATAGTCAACCAAAGGGGAATTAAAATCAATCCATCCCAAATAAAAGCTCTGATAGAAATGCAGTCACCGACTTTCCAGAAGGACGTACAAAGGCTTACTACTAGAGTAACAATTTTAAACAGGTTTGTTTCTCGGGCAACAAATAGGTGCTTGCCATTCTTCAAAGTGCTTAGAAAGACCTTTGAGTGGAATGCAGAATGTGAAGAAGCGTTCCAAGAATTGAAGAAGTATCTGGGATCACCACCTTTATTGTACAAACCTATTTTGGGAGAAAATTTGTACTTATACTTAGCTATTTCCGAGTCCTCAATTAGCTCAACATTATTTTTATTGGATAATGGAATCCATAACTCAATTTACTACACTAGCAAAGCATTTAAAGGAGACAAAATCAGGTATCCACGCTCGAAAAAACTAGCCTTGGTACTCTTTGAATCCTCCATGCATACGAATCCTTATTTCCAAGCGCACACCATAATTGTGTATACTGATCTACCTCTTCGGCAAGCACTCCATAAACAGGAGAAGTCAGGAAGATTGATGTACTAGGCAGTGGAGCTGGGAGAATATGACACTGTCTATAAACCAAGGTCCTCATTGAAATCTAAGTTTTGGCAAATTTTATTACAAAATTCACCTATCCAGAGGTTACCGACCGAAAAAACTTGCTTGTCGAGTAGATTTCTACAGAAGAAAGCTCAGCTCAAAAGTAAGCTAAAGTGGCAGCCGATCAACCTGAATCATCCAGAGCTCAAGAAATGGCTCAAAAGTTTTCATAGGAGAGTAATAAGATATTCCACCATGGAGTTCTATCTATGGATATCTTTAGAAGTGATATACCATTATGGAATTTATACGTGGATCGATCTTCATGCCCAATTGGAAGTGGAGAAGGTATAATACTCAGTACTTCTAATAATATATATGTTTAATATGCCCTTAGGTTTCAATTCAAGGCATCAAATAATGAATCAGAGTATGAAGCTTTGATAGTCGAACTGGAATTGTCCCATTCATCAAACACCGAGAAGGTAGTGGTGCACACATTGATTCACATCTGGTTATCAACCAAGTGCTTCATCTATATGGAGTCATGGGAGAATTGATGACTAAATACTTGGAAAAGGCCATGGAAGTTATTTCTAATTTTTTAAGCATGAAAATGAACAGGATACCAAGAATAGCTAACACCCAAGATGATGCACTTTCTCGATTAGCTTCAGCAACAAGAATTGAACTCCAGAGGAAAATTCCAATTGAAATCTAGGCTAACAGGAGCATAGAAGAGGATCTAATGGTCAGTTTCATGAGAATTAACACACAGGGATATTGTTGGCCGACTATGAGGGTAGACTATAAAGTATTTGCAAGAAAGTATGATAAGTGCTAGAGGTTTTCTATAATTCACAAAGCACCCAACGTTGCTCTAGTACCAATCACTTCTCCTTGGCCATTCTCTATTTGAGGAATTGACTTGGTCGACCCACTTTCAACTACCAAAGGCAAGCTCAAGTACCTGGTAGTTGCTATTGATTATTTCACAAAATGAGTGGAAGCAGAACCGTTGATAAGGATGCCTTATGAGAAGGTGTATCAGTTCATCTGGAAGAGCATCATATGTACTATGACATGCCTTATGACTTTATTACGAACCATGGAAACTAGTTTGACAATGATTAATTTAAAGCATATTGCGTTCAATCTAAGATACATAAACTCCATTCAGCACTAGGCCATCCACAAAATCAATGGTCAGACGAAAGTGACGAATAAAACTTTGCTCATTGGACTAAAGAAGAGATTTAATGCTGCCAATGGACACTAGATTAATGAATTACATTATGTTCTCTGGGCTTACAGGATAATGCCAAGGACAATAACTAGAGAAACACCTTATATGCTTGCATTTGGGACAGAAACCTTGGTACCAACCAAGATAGGCCTACCAACCCACAGGGTGCTTAATTTTCATTCTCCTAGGAGTGAATTAATGAGGCGATTGGACTTAGACATGTTAGAGGAAGTCCGAGAAGATGTTGACCTTAGAGATGCTGCATACCAACATAGGATTGCTCGCTTTTACAATAAAATGGTCAAGCCTACCAACTTAAAAGAAGGCGATTATGTCCTTAAGAAGGTCATTCAGAAGGACAACAAGCTCGAGGCCAATTGTCATGGCCCATATCGCATATCGACAGTCATCCGACTAGGGACTTATCGACTTGAGACACTAGAAGGGGTAGAATTCAAAAACCCTTGAAATGCCGAGAACCTTCAAAAATATTATCACTAATTCAAGGCATTGACATATTGTACTTCTTTATGTTCAGCCCAACTATTTTCAAGTTCAATAAAAATATTGTTTTTAGTTCCTTTAATTTTTTCGGAGTAAGGCGATATACATCCGCCAGAAATAACAAATAAAAATTATCTCTTGGTCTTCAGCTCTTGGCGATCAACATCACATACTTAATCAGGTTGAACTTATCTACCGATCAATAACACATACTTAATCAGGTTGAAATTATCAAATTAAAGATGTACCAATAGGTTAATGCACAGTCGTATCTCGTCCAACTTATTACTTCATGTATGACTTCGTATGTACAAGTCATAAACAAGAAGTTATTACTTCATAAATGACTTCATATTAACAAGTCAAGAATAAGAAGTATTACTCGACCAAGTTAAATACACTCCTCATACTTGATCGGAACTACTAATTTATTTCATGTATGACTTCGTCTTTGACAAGTCAAGAATAAGAAGTCTGTAAAAATTCGTATACAAGTTAAACAGTTATAAATAAGTTTTACCCGACTAAGTTAAATGCAGGAAGACATGTAAACATTCCGAACCATTGGAAAATACACATATATTCCTCATACATTTTCTCACCACTGAAAACTAATGATAAATATAGATCAATAAAACTATTTATAGTTTCATCTAAGTGCATTAGTAAAATCTATGGCCTACAATCACAGTTTAATAATTCATTATTAAATGATAACTCAGTTGACTGATTGATTAAATAATCATAAGTTGGCAACACAAAAGTATGAATTTTTATTCCAATTCTAATTGTATTACATTCAAGATCAAATGAATACAAAATATAGGAAAAGCTATTCAACTGGACGTTTTCCTTGAGCTTTGGAAATTGGTTGCACTCTCTCCATACCAGTAGGAGGATCATCCAAAGTATAAGGGGATTTGATGAAATTGAAACCCCTCAGCATTTGCCTATTACTACTGCTCCATGCATTGATCATATGAGGAGGATGAACTATTTCATGTACATCATTCAGACTATAGTCTCCTAAGTATTTGGTGATTAAGCACTGGGGAGTAACATCACGAGGAATTTATGATATGTTTAACTTGAATGGGGGATTATCACAATCTAGCAGACCAAGATCATTCCAGTACCATCTGTAGCCTTTACAGTGGCTCTGAGCAAGATAATCATCAATATGGCTAAGGGACTCATTATAGCCTACCATCCACACTTCCTTGGGTTATTTGTGAAATTGAAAGGTTAACCTTTCAACTTGGTGTTGAAGTTTTTTTAAAACATCACTCTTCATTTTCAGCTGAACAGATTGGTCGGTGATGGCTTTATCCTTACCTTCCATCTTTATAGACAACTCAGTAATGACCTGATTCTTTGCCTTCAACTGGGTACTTTGGTTGGCTAGTGTTTGATTGGTTCTTGCCTCATCTACAGTTGGTCGGATAGTTCTTTGTTGCCTGGAAGTTTGCCCAGGCTTATTTTTCTGCAGTGCTTCAAGTTCTTCTACTAGTATGGCATTCTCAGCCTCTAAGAAATAATCACCCTCATCAACACCACTGGCAGATGACTTCTTCAAGCTTCCTAAATCATTTTTAAGCTTGTTATTTTCTTATTCAAGAAGTTTATCTTTCTCCCAAAATGTATATACTTCTTTATTCAATAGAAACTCTTTTCTTCTGTGCATGGAGACATATTCTTCCAGTTTCTTCTCAAAGCCCCAACCTTCACTCAAAGCTTTGTACTTTGCTTCATAGTCAACATAAAGTGAAGTTAAAGAAAAATTATGGTCTTCTTAAAGATCTTCAATCATTTTATAATAAGAAACATTATTTTCCACTTCCCTGTCCAACAAGCAATGAATGTAAATGTATGACTCCTTAACCTGGTCGAACACATCTGGACCAAGAAAGACAAATAATTCTTCTTCGAATAAAGGAACATGGACAACTTTTAAAGATTTCTACTCCTTTTGAGGAGATCAAATTCAACAGAAAATATGGCCTTCTTCCTAGCATCAAACTAAAAATTACAAATATAAGCACACAAACGTGATTACTGAGAAAGCATAACTCCATGAATGTGATTGCATGAAGATAATTTAACAAAAAAGAAGGCATAAATATGGTAAATACAACACATTTAACTAAAAAGATAAATGTTTTCATTGATAAACAAAAAGGTGTTACATACTGCTGGTCCTATTACAGAGTAGACGAACAAAAAGAAAAATAAAGGAGTTAAACCTTCTCCTTATCTTAAACATTGCTCCTAGAGGGTTGGTTAGAAGAAGTAATAATGCCATAAACGGGCTTTAAATTAGACCCAACAGTCAAAATAAAGGATTCCCCAGATTCCTCCTCCTCATCAAAATCTTCCTCCAAATTTAGAGGAGAGCATGGATCATGCCTTAAGAATAATTCAGAGTCCTCTGCAGTGTCAACATCCTTGAGAGCCTGTGACAAGCCATCCTTAAAATATTTCTTCCTAACGAACTCAGTCTGAGAGGAGGCAGTCAAAAATGCCTTATTCCATCCTTTATTGAAGGATTCTTCTTTTATCTTTTATTCCTGGCCTTCTCTATAATAAGCTTAGAGGATAGATAATCAGTTTTCTCTTCGACAGACTTCAAAAGAGCTTGATTTTCCACTAATTTATTTTCAGCCATCTTAGCCTTATTTTTAGCAACTGTCAAACTGGTCTCAACAGTTACCAGTTTTCCTTCAGCAGTGGTGGCTTTCTCATTAGCCTTCTTCATCTTTGCATCCCAAGGCTTCTGCTTAGACTCCAACAGTTGCCTTAAAGCCTCAACAGATTGTGTTAGACCCTCAAGGGCCTCCTAAACATCTATTCTCGAAGAATGAATTTGACCGTCCTTCTCTGTCAGTTGATTGAAATTCATCAAAAATTGCACAAAGGACAACATCAGATTACAAGGAGTACTAAAAAATAAACAAGACATTAAGGGCAGGTAATAGAAGGAAAAGAGTTACCATAGCAAACTTTGGCAAGCATTATCTGCCAACTTTAATCGTGGCAGAGGAGCAAGTGTTACTCTATCAACAAAGCGAGTACCAGTTTTGATTAACTTCCTAGCCATACCAAGATGGATAACAACAGAGGATAACCCTGAAATAGCCAAATCCTCCTGAATCTTCTCGACCAACTCTTGGTCGTCATATGCCTTCCCAACTTGCTTCTCAGACTATCCATTTCTTAACCTTTTGAATTAAGGTGCAACAATATCAATCTCCCCAGCAGTGATGACCCAGGGGACTTTTTTTTACCAACTTTAGAGGTTTTCTCTGTCTTCTTAGAATCAGCATCCTTTCTAATTTTCTCGACAACCCTCTTAGCAGTGGGAGACAAAGCTCAAATCATCAAGTCAGAAATTTTTCTCTTTTCCGTATCAGCAAGTGGGGAGGTGGGAATAGTAGAAATGTCTAACAAATCAAAAGAAGATGAAGTCCCAAAATCCTTCTCAGCCCCTACATATTCCTCAACCAAAGAAGTAGGATCTGGTTCCTCTTCAAGATTTATGAGAGCTAAAGATGCAGTAGTGTGGGGCCTAGAAATAAAGGAGCTAATTGAACTCTTATACTGCAACAAGTATGAGGTATCTCACGGGTGTTCCTCGTCAATCCTCTCTTGAAGGTTCCACATAAATTTCAATTCACGAATATTAATGTCCTCTTCTTTGGGACACTTCTTCTTGCTCTTAACTGTGTAAATCGTGACAAGAAAACACTGGTCAGTATATCATCAAATAGTTGGTTAGAAAAAAGAGAAATATAGTAATTAAATTCAACAACCTATGCCATGTCCTACTTGGGGGCACTTGGGCCCATCATACACTTCTCCTCTTTGAAGAGGGGTATGTTGGCAATTTTTCACAATAGCTCTATAATCAAAGTAATCTTTATTGGTGTTTGAAAAATTGACAACTAAGGCTCTGTTGGAAAACCTAGTTTTCATGTAGTAAGTGTTATCGCTGGTAACCCATTTATAAGAGAACATCAGCTTAGGGATGTCAAGTGGGTTCCATGTATTTGGTGAAGCCTATGCATCTCGTTTACCACTCTCCAGGTGTTGGGGGCTACTCTAGCTGGAACGACATCAAAATATTGACAAAACTCTATACATAAATGATTGGGGGAGGGGAAGTGAAACCACATTCAGTTATGAATAGAGAGGGAATCTAATGACCCTCTAGTAGTGATAACACTTCAACAGGTGGTACAGGGATTTCTAATTCTACCCAATCAAGAATGTTTATTTCTCGCCTAAATTCATTTAGAGAATCACCGTGAACTATGTAAACCATGGTTACCGTAAAGAAAGAAAGAAATCTAAAAGGAATAGAAGAATAAATTTTACAAAGAAAGTGGTAGCAAAATCAAAGGTAGGATGCAAAGGAAAGCTAAAAGACAGAAAACTTGGAGAAGAAGGAGAGTTTGAAAGGTTGGAAAAGTTAAGGTACAAAATCCAGTAAACTCTCATCTCTTATAACTTATCTCAAAAACTATGCAAGAAATGATTGTTTGTACCGATGATTGGCGTTCTGACGGCTTCACAGTCTAAAGAGCACAAAAAATACCAATATTCCCTTTGGTGATTTGCTAATTTTCAAATTATTTAGAAAAATTCCACTACAAGATCAAGGCATGGAAAATTTTCACAAGTCCCACACGTCGGCATACTCCGACCTACTTTGAAGAAAATATACTCCATCATTTCAATAAAAACATTAAGAATGAAGTATTAGGGGATTCCGTTGATACTAAAAATTATCCACTTACGTGGACCAAGCAGAAATGGACACACGCCTCCTTACGTGGCAGCAATCCTAGTCAGCGATTATTCAATTAACCCAAAAGATAGTTTCTCGGCAAGCATGACGACCAACGTTAAAGTAAGTGAATGGTCACCACTAGAGGGAAACATCCAAGCATCCTTCCACACGTGATCTAGACAATCAACCATCACATTCATTATATAAGGGTGCAAATGATTTAATATATAAAGGCATTCCAACCCTTGATCTCTGAGTCACTATAAATGCATTGTATTCCTTTCACAAAAGGCATGAGAGAACGGATTCTAGGATATTCTTCTTAATAAGAGTACCTAGCTTTCTGTAGTCACTCAAATCAATACAATAATAGTGGATGTAGGCTTTCTTACACTGACGAACTACTTTAAAAACTCTTTGTCTATTGTGTGATTATTTCATTAAAATCTTATATTTTATCTGTGATTAGAGAATTGGATCTAGTCCATTTTTTTACATAAACTATATATATATATATATATATATATATATATATATATATATATATATATATATATATATATATATATATATATATAGTCAAACTCTTCAATATACATCATTAAATATACAAAAAGAACACATGATATATTCATGCATTTATGATATATGTATGTATGTATGTATGTATGTATGTATGTATGTATGTATGTATACATTCATATACGATGTATATATACAAGTTTTGTTTATGTGTATGTATATATATACGTTTGCTAATTTTCATAAAACTGTATTAAAAACAAGTTTACCAAATGCAAACCAATATTTATAAACAATAAAAACTGAATTTCAAAATTATATTTAAAAACAGTGTTTAAATCGAGTTTTCTGAATACATGACCAAACACGTCATTAATATTTACCCTTATGATCATTATTAAATAATATTTTTTAATTAATTTCTACGTTTTAATATGTTATTTGACTTAATTTCACTTTGTTAATCTCTTTGACATAACCTTCAATTATGTTAGAAAGTCCTAATTTTCTAATTGGACATAACTCCCAAAATATTATTTTGACCAAAATACCCTTCTTTTAAACATTACCTAATCTCACTTCATCTTCTTCCCCAAATCAAAATTATAAATATTCATCAAACCCTAAATTATAAAATCTAATCAAAGTAAAAAAATGGAAGACAAGGGTTAAAAATAACTAATAAATGGAATAATAGATTCAACTTTCAAAAAATTTATTTGATGAGTATCTATTGCATTTGTTATACCTCATTCTGTTATAGTAATTTATCTAAACAAACACATTAATTTGATTAAATTGTTTCTTAATACATGTATAATATATTTGAGGAGCAATTTTTTAGAGCAGTGATTTGTTTAATTTCTTAGAAAACAAGCCAAATAATTATTAGTTTACGTTTTGAAGTTAGAACTATTACATAATTTCTAGTCCTTTCTAAGTAAAAGTTACATCTCAAGTATTTTTGAAGTTACAGATATGGCATAAGGAAGCATGGTGATAATCCTTAGATTTTTTAGAAATTAACAATAAGGAGAAGCTAAAAATAATTTATTCAATAAGTCTACATGTGTTACAATTATTAATGTAGATACATGAGTATAGATATTGTGGGTACATGTTTTTTATTAGACCACAAGAGTAGCTGACCAAGCCCATAAATGATATTCAAGTGTCCAGCCCAAATTATGAGCCTTGATTATGGATTAAACACGAGATAGGATCAAGTCTATCCCCAAGAATCTCGAAGAGATATTCAAGGGATTCAGGGTCTATCGTGTAGGTTACAACCACCGTCAATGAACACAATATATTGTAACCCCTGTCTCGGGGCATAGGGACATGTAACTAAGACCTTATTGAAAGATACTCAATAAAAACAATAGACCTCTTCGTGGACGTAGAAAATTTTTCGAACCACGTATATATTCTTGTGATGCGATTGCGATTGCGATTACATGTTGTTCTTAGCTTTCTGGTGATTGTTTTATATTATTATTTGTGCTGTGATTTTTGTCACCACATATATGTAAATAAAGTTAAACTTATTAATGTAGATAGAGTTACAATTGTAATTGTATCTACATTAATAAGTGTAATTGCATTGTTGTTATCTTTAATTAATTAAAAAATTTATGGTTTTAATATAACAACAAGATTATTGCTTGGACTAATCATATATAAATAAACTTTTAAGGGATTTATTAACTATTTCCCCTTGGCTTATTTGTTTTTGTTGTTTGGTAAAAACAAAAAAAAATCAGAATGTATTGGCGTATAAGAGAATTGGGATCACGTGCATCATAATTTTTGACACTACTCACATCACATTACAAGAAAACTACATGATAAGGTGTTGGTGCAGTTTGGGAAGGTGTTGGAGATTGTTTTTAACGCTGAATGTATTCTTCCATTTATTAGTTCTTTTTAACCCCTGTCTTTCAATTTTTTTGATAGATTTTAGAATGTAGGGTTTGATGAAAAATTATGACTTTGATTTGGGAAAAAAGATGAAGTGATATGAAGTATTAATTAAAAGAATGGTATTTTGGTTAAAATAATATTTTGGGAGTTAAGTCTAATTAGAGAATTAAGACATTCTAATAGATCTTTAATGGTGTAAGAAAATTAGGGGTTATGTCAAAGAGATTAACAAAGTTGGATTTAAGTCAAATGGCACATTAAGAAGTGGGGGTTAAGTAAAAAAATTCATTAAAATATTAATGTTAACTATAAGCATAAATTATAAAACAAAATTCCCTATACAACAAAATTAACCTCGTTGAAGTGTGAAAAATGAATTTTCTTTATTAAAATATCTTTACACAGAAGACCTAGGTCTATCTATTTATATTCATATTTTTGATTTTTCTTTAAAGGATGTTT
Organism: Sambucus nigra; assembly: GCA_949130495.1. Classification (NCBI taxonomy): domain Eukaryota; kingdom Viridiplantae; phylum Streptophyta; class Magnoliopsida; order Dipsacales; family Adoxaceae; genus Sambucus; species Sambucus nigra. The sequence goes on from OX422208.1 coordinate 596,664,360, forward strand.
TTAAATAAACCCATCTTATATCAATAACCCAACACAATACGATACAAAAATGAACGAAAGGAGGAAGGCAATACTATAAATAATGTAATTCTATCCCAATTTTACATACTAAAAAACATTATCTTTAAATTAGGTTAAGTACCATTAACCCTTATCACTTCAAAATTTCCATCTTATATCAAAATTGCTTTAATTCTATTAACTCTCACGGTTAATTTAGAAAAAATTACATTATTTGATTATCTTTAAATCCTCCACTTTCCTTTCTTAAGTATCAACTTAAACTTTAGATTAACACACAACTGGTATTTTGTAAATATAGTATATCAATGCACGCACCTGGTGTTTGAAAATAATTTTCTATAATTTTTTTGTCAAGTATGGAATTGTGACTCACTACAGGATTACTCACACATTTAATTATTATTATTTAGATTATTTTATAATGATATAAAATTATCCACAAATACCCGTGTCAAATCAGGGTTGTGCCCCACCCATTCGTAACCCTTTTATTCCTTTAATTTACAAACACTAAATTACTCAATTAATCTCATATTCCAGAGTTCTTCAATTCCATTTACTTTCATAGTTACCTATTATGGCCATCCCTCTCTCGATCGGAGTGCCCGGGGAGGTCTTGCGCCCTTCCTCGGGGTGCTTAGGCCATCGTCGATGTAGGGTGATGTATAGAGATAGAGTATCCAACCTATTTTGAACAAAACAGGAAAAATAAATGTTGCCACCTCGAGAGAACGACATCAAAGACATAGTGATGCTTGCAAAGCCAATTAGTTCAAGGATTCGGGGGCTAAGTTATGCAATGGGAAGGTGTTAGGCACCCATCTCTCCCTTTAGGTCTCTCATGGGCATGTGTTATTCTTTTCCTCAACATATCTGTGAAGTGTATGTGCGTGTATATATAAATAAAGAATGAAATTACTCAACTCGCGTCATGGATAAAGGCGAAGTGAGGTCATCCTTAGGAGTGTTCCTAAAATAGTAATTTAAAATATAATGTATGCGTTTGTCGAGTCACCGATCGTTTATAGAAAGACGATGATATAGGTTTGAAAAAACACAAACACAAACACGAATCACAAATATAATGTATGAAAATAATATATAAACAAAAATAGGAAAAGTGGATTCGAATCTCGAATTTTACCAGAGACGCCTACGTAGCCTAAAAAAGGCATCAAAGTTCACGTAGTTCGCATAAAACATGGGGGTGGGGTTTATCCCATAAATCTAATCGGGGAATTTATTATATGTGTGTGTGTGTAGAAAAAGAATGTTTTAGTCTGAGAAAATATAGTGAAAAATCCCTACTTGGAATTTACAAGCAAACCCTCTTTTTCTTATTTTTGGATTTTTTTATTGAAAATATAGTATGTGCAATACTACTAATAAAAAAGTTGGATATTAATATGTGTGATCTAATAAATATGAAATGCTAAAGTAAGAATTGAATAACTAATGCAAAAATAAGAGAATTCAAAGAGAGAGTGAGAGGTTTGGACCTTCTTCGAAAGCTTTAAGGTTAATCTTGATTGTTGAAAGGCTGCTCTTGCAAGTGGATGATGATGGTAGGAGACAACTTAGGAAGCAAGAGAAGTACAGAAGTTGAAGTGAAGAAAGAGTTCATCCAACACTTGAGTTTAAACTTCTCAATGATAGAGCACACTGATTGAAGAAGATTTGCTACTCAAATATCCAATAAAATACGATTCACTCCCCACCTAATCGTATCAACTGTAGTAGTGCCATCACAAGGGAGGTAGTATCTTTTTACAATTCATGGGCCCAATTTGTCACCCCAAAATTTTTAGGGGCAATTGTGGGTACCACTTTTTTATTAGCCCATAAGAGTATTCGACGAAGCCCATAAAGGCTATTCAAGTGTCAAACCCAAATTATGAGACTTGATTATGAATTAAATGCGAGATAGGATCGAGTCTATCCCCAAAAATCGCAAAGAGATATTCAAGGGATTCAGGGTCTATCGTGTTGGTTACAACCACCGTCAATGAACACAGTATATTGTTACCCATGGCCTAGGGCATAGGGGCATGTAACAAATACCTTCTTGATAGATACTCAATAAAAATAGTAGACCTCTCCGTGAACGTAGGAAATTTGTCGAACCACGTATATTCTTATGATATGATTGTGATTGCATGTTGCTCTTAGCTTTCTGGTGATTTCTTTCTATTATTATTTGTGCTTTGATTTTTGTCACCACAATTGGCACCGTCTGTACAAAATAGACCTACGAAAGCATTCATCAATAAGAGGTAACATTGTCTCATCACAGAAACCACGTCCCTCAAACAGGTGACATTTAGCAGCAGTCTATCCCTCCAATGGTAAGGTCTGAAATTCGCCATTCAAACCCTAGGCTCCACCTAGAGAGGTAAGTCTCTGAGGAAAGCTAGGGGCCACCCAGGTCCACATAAATTTCTCAGTTAATAGATGCTCATGAAACTAGACTCCAAGAATAAGTGGAGGCTAGACGCTATCAAGAAGATGAAAATACTCGCCTAAAAAGGAGACTAGAGAGAATGGAGAGAGAGGTCCATCAGAATACTAGACAACACCCTGATCGAACTCCTAGCCCTCAGGCGAGCAAGTATCATATCTTAGGAAGGAGCCCCAGGCGTGGATCACAGAGGATCGAAAGGAGCAGGTCAGATAATGACCATTCAGAACGGATGCAACAGGTTCAATGTTACAGGAGTCCTGGTCGACAAAATGATGACATAAGAAGTTTAGTCTGAAGAGAGATGGACCAACACCCAACTCATCGTGGTGCCAGATCTACATGAGAATTATCTAGAAGAGAACTCAAACCCAAATGAAGTCCCCCTTTTTAAGGCAATAGAAGAGAATGAGGCCCAAAAAAGTTCGTAATCCCTAGGTTCAAGATCTACAATGGGAAAACTGATCCCATTGATCATGTCCGATAATATCGAAAAGCTATGACTCTATGGTGTCACAATGACTCACTCATGTGTTGAATATTCCCCTCTAATTTTCACGATGTGGCTAAAAAATAGTTCGAAAAGCTACCCCACAGGTCCATCAGAAATTTCAAATCCTTGGTCGAGCTATTCATAGCACGTTTCATAACAAGAAGTTACCACCTAAAACGGATTGATGTGTTGGTTACTATGAAAAATAAGCCATAATAGAACCTTATAGAATACGCAAAGAGGTATTGGGAAGTGTTTAACGAGATAGAGTATTTCTTAGAGCAGGTCACCGTAGCATCCTTCAAAATTAGTTTGTCGAGCTCCTACCTCCTGCACCAGTCCTTAACTAAGAAGGAGGATATATCCATCAATGACTTGATGGCTCGTATAGAGAAATACACCAAAGTCGAGGATGTGACCCATCTTAATGTAGGGGATAATGATCGCGCGAAGGCTGGCAAAGGAGTGGAGAAGAGTGAGCCTCAGAAGAAAGGGAACAAGAACGGGGGCAAAAATGGATCCAAGAATTAAAACAAAAGCGACTCCTCAAAGGAATTTCAGGCCATGAATACAGTCTTTAAGGAGCCAATATACAAGATTCATACCAGAATCAAAGATAAACCATTTATTAAGTGGCCGAAGAAAATGGGAGGGGACCCTTCCAAAAAAAATAACGCACTAAGGTGCGTGTTTCACAAATAGGGAAACCACAAAACTGAGCATTATAAAGCCCTCAAATCTCATCTCGAGGAGTCAGCCCAAGCTGGGCATCTTAATGAGTTCGTGGAAAAGAAGCTAAAAAAGGTAAAAGTGAGTGGAGAGAAGAGGCCCGATAACGTCCTCAAGGAGGACATCGGCCACGAGTTTGCGATAATCCATGAGGCGTCAGACCTTAAGTAGATTTAAGGAAATGCCGCTCGAATGGAAGTTAAGAAGCTTACTGCAGTCATACAGGCCTTTTAAATCGACCCGGTTAAAACTCAGGCTGGGAAGCATTGACGATCGGAGGACGTCAATTATAATAAGCACACCGTGTTTACTGATAAAGACTTGGTTGGGGTGAGAACCCCTCATCATGATGAACTGGTTACCACACTCAGGATAGCCAACTGGGATATCGACAGGTTGTTCGTCGACTAGGGCAGCTCATCCTAAGTGATGTACCTGAAGTTGTTCAGAAAGTTGAAGTTGAGAATAGACAACCTCAAGGAAGCCACTGTTCCATCGGTAGGCTTCGCTAAAAAGATTTCAGCTCCTTTGGGGAAGATTGTCTTACAAGTCAGGGCAGGAAACCTTTAAAAAATGATCGAGTTTCTAGTAGTTGACATTGAATCTCCATACCATGCCATCCTCGGCAGAGGGTGTCTCCGTGTAATGAAGTCCGTACCATCAAAAGCTAAAGTGTATAACAGATCGGGGAGTGGTCGAGGTACATAGCGACCAAGATATGGCCAGAAAATGCTTCATCGCAGCCATTCACCCTAAGAAGGAAAGGACAATTTATGAATCGAAGAGTAAGGAGGAAGCCCAGGAGGGGTTTCCACCCTCCAAATAGAAGATAAGTTACGACTGGCCAGGGGTGGAGTAGACCAGGCTCCATACCTTAGAAAGTGTCATTGAAAACCTGGAAGAAGTCGCAATTGAAAGCAACTCGACTGAGAGAATTTTTTTGATTGGTACCTCCTTAACCGATCGTCAGAAGAAAGAGTTAAGTACGCTCATTCGAAGTAACTTGGATGTTTTTGCATGGGAACCCTACGTGCTGCCTGAGATAGATCTTATTATTGCCTGTCATCGATTCCACATTGACCCATCCTTCAAGCCAATTGCGTAAAAGACTCGTCGAAGAGCTCTGAAGAAAGCAAAAGCAGTAGAAAAAGAGGTCGGGAAGCTACTGGATGCAGGTTCCGTACGGGAGTTTCAATTCCCCAAGTGGTTATCGAACCCGATAGTAGTTCCTAAAAGCAATGGAAATTGAAGAGTTTGTATCGACTTCACCGACCTCAATAGGGACTATCCCTAAGACAGTTTCCCCCTTCCAAAGATTGATCAACTGGTCAACGCCATAACAACTCATGAGAGAATGAGCTTTATAGACACCTACTCTGGATACCACCAATCCCCCTTTAAGTTCCAGACCAAGATAAAACTTCTTTCATAACCACTGTTGGTTTGTATTGTTACAAGGTTATGCTTTTTGTCCTTAAGAATGCAGGAGGGACTTATCAGCGGCTAGTTACAAAGATCTTTAAGGAGAAAATGGGGGAGACTATGGAGGTTTACATGGAAGACATGCTCGTTAAGAGCAAGCTTAAGGATGATCACGTCTCTGACATGGAAATGACCTTCGATATCCTCAGGAAAGACATAATGAAACTCAATGCAAGTAAGTGTTATTTCGATGTCCAGTTAAGAAAATTCCTTGGATACCTAGTCAGAAAGATAGGAATAGAGGCGAGCCCCCACCAGATTGATGCCATCAACAAAGTACAACCCCCTCAAATGATAAAGGATGTACATAAGATTACAGGATTGCTCGCCGCGCTTAACCGCTTCATTTTGAAATCCTCATAACGATGTTAACCATTCTTTCAGTTATTGAAAAGAAATAAGGGCCTGACATGGAATGAGGGCTGATATAGAGAGTTAGAAGAGCTCAAGTCCTATATTAGCAGGACTCCTTTACTAGTAATTCCTAGAGAAGACAATCCTTTATACCTTTACCTTACTGTATCAGACCATGCCATGAGCTCTGCCTTGGTATGTAAAAGAGAGGGGATCCAGTATTCGATCTACTATACAAGCAAGACAATTTTTGAAGCCGAGCAGCGGTATATGCCATTGGAGAATCTCTCCTATGCATTAGTGATAGCCTCAAGGAAGCTAAAACACTACTTCGAGTCGCATTCCATCTTTATCGTCACTTCACACCCTCTCAAAGTTGTTCTGAGGAAATCTGACCTCTTTAATCGATTATCAAAGTGGTCAGTCGATCTCGGAAGGTTTGACATCCACTTTTAACCAAGAACAACCATCAAGGGGCAAATTCTAGCCAATTATATCGCTTAATTCATAGGAGAACAACCTACCGATCAGCCAGGAACTAGTCGACTAATGAAAATCATACATAGATCTAGCATTTGGACCATATACGTTGATGGAGCCTCCAATTCAAGGGGGCAGGGGTAGGCATCATACTGGTAACCCCCCAAAATATGGTACTTGAGTAGGGTATCAGACTTGGATTTGAAGCCTCCAATAACGAAGTAGAGTACGAGGCCTTGATAGCTAGCCTGCGTAAAGCACATGTGCTGGGGGGAAGGCACCTTCAAGTCTTTGGCATTTCATAGTTGGTATCTAACCAGAAAAATGGTGATTTCAACGCAAAAGATGAAAGGATGGCAGGTTACCTCGCCATTGTAAAGAGAATCATGGACAACTTCGATCGAGTTGACGTTCAGTAGTTACTCAGGGATAGAATAACTATGAAGATGCCTTAGCACCTCTGAGTTCCAAAATAGACTCTAATCTAAAAAGAAAGATCCAAATAGACTTCCTCTTATAGCCCAATAATTATCAAACTACTAAATTTGAGCAATCACCCGAGCTGGTCCTCCACATAAAAAGAGCACCAAGTTGGATTGACTCCATCATAGACTACTTACGGAGTGATACGCTGCCAAGTGATAAGAGGTCGACACATCGTAAGAGTCAAAGATGCTCGCTTTCACTTATTTCCTGATGGAAAATTGTATAAGTCCTTTAGTGGCCCCTACTTCCAATGCGTTCATCCACAAGATGTTGAGCAGGTTTTGCACGAACTTTATGAGGGAATTTATAGAAATCATGTAGGAGGAAGGTCATTGGACTTTCGATCAATAAAATAAGGATATTGGTGGCCGTATATGTAAAAAGATGCTGGAGCCCATCTCCGAAAGTGTAAAAAAGGCCAAAAACACTCACCTATGGTCCACCGGCCCGCTAGCGACCTTAAGTCATTGACTAGTCCAAGGACCTTTGCCCAGTGGGGTTTGGAAATCATAGGTCCAATGCTTATCGCCGTAGGGAATTGAAAGTATCTATTGGTCGCCACATACTACTTTACCATTTGGATAAAGGCAAAACCACTGGCGAATATTCAGGACACAGACATGACGAGATTCATATGGAAGAACATTATTAACCTCTTCGGTATACCTGGAGCCATTATTATTGACAACAGGACCCAGTTTGAGAGTGGTTTCTTCCAAAGTTTTTGCAACGATTACGAGATCAGGCATTATTTCAGCTCTGTAGCATATACCCAGAGCAATGGTCAAGCTAAAGCTTCCAACAAGATAGTGATCGACAAACTAAAGAAACACCTGGAACGGGATAAGTGAGCTTGGGCGAATGAGCTTCCCCACATCCTCTGGGCCTATTGCATAACCCCTAGGCGAGAAACTAGAGAAATTCCCTTTGCACTCACGTATAAAATTGAAGCAGTCATTCCGTTAGAAGCTGGGATCCCTACCATGAGATCTACGCTCGTTGACCAAGGCCACAACGATGAAGCATTACTCACTGAACGTGACCTAGATGAGGAGTGACAAGAATTTTCTCTAGTAAAGATAGCATCCTACCAGCAATAACTTGCCAAATAATATAATAAAAAATTCAATCCATGGAAATTCATGGTAGGGGACTATGTCCTAAGGAAAGTACTCGGTAGTGCTCTGAAACCATCAGATGGATAATTGGGACCAAACTGGGAGGGACCCTTCAAGGTAGTAAGAGATAAACTGCAAGGAGCCTATAACTTGGAAACGATTCAGGGTAGGGAGATACCAAGGGCTTGGAATGCTGCCAATCTGAAAAAGTTCTATTTCTAGACTTTCTTTATCTGTGCATCATTAGTTTAGGCAAATTTTTATTTACAAACTAATATTTCTCTTCGTTTAAAATTTTGATTAATAAAACTTGATTGGCCTTGTCATTCTACATCTATTAGTTATCTCAATCATATTTTTATATGCACCTTTTCTATGTTACAGTCTTCACTCCTTTTATGAGTATAGTAGGATTCCTGGACTACAGTAAGTTAGCTAACTTACTTCAGTAAAAGGATCTTGTAAAATATCCCTCATGATTGCAACACAATGTTAGGTCTATCCTAACTAAAGGCATCCAAAGCATAATTAGTAGGGCTGATAGGTAAGCCTCATCAGGCCTTTATCCATAGCATAATTGGCATCTTAGATTTCTTCGACAATAAATAAAAACCTACAGTGGATCCTTAGGCAACATGGATAACTCAAGTTGGTCATCAACATTTCTTGGCTCCAAAATCCTGCTCGGGTGGATTACCTATTAATCAGGTGCATTCTCGCCATCCCCTTACTTAGGCCTAAGGTAGTGTGAAGACACTACCTAAAAGGTAAAGTGGACGGAATGGTATGGCTAAGACATACTATACTGGGGAATGCTGAATTGAAATTAAACTCTAAATAACATTTAGTCGGATAAAGAGACTAAAATAATTAGAGTTTACTAACTAATAAATGGAAAGTAAACAATGCATGTTTAGTTGGCTTATGCCTAAAACATAAATATTCAATTGCATTTTTTACTAAAGAGTTACATGGTTACATATGCAACAATAAGGTATCAACTAAGACCTATGAAAATTCACGTCGATGATGAAGATAATATACTACTCGAGCCCACCGACCATCATCAGGATGAAGAGAAAAATCTCTCCACAACCCCCTCCGGGCTTGGCTCTAGCAGCTACCTTGGAATAGCATCTATAGGGATCCAATGGTCATCCCTTCGAAAAGGATTTGGCTCTAAGATAGGGTGAGTGATCTCATGCCTTTACCACAACTTATCCGCCCTCTAATGAAGTCTAGCTCCTCGACCTCTCTCAGCTTCGTTGGAGCCTCTACCTAGCCTTGATCGTAGCCGTCAGGCCACACCTGCCGATGACCCTCTTAAAATAAATGTCACAGAATTATGATATCTTTTTGGAGTCCAATGGCTATTACGTATGCTCACCGAACATCCCCCTTCATCTTGGCAATCTCCCTTTGGGTACTGACATCAGACCTAACTCGTGGTATGGACGATGATGAGGAACCTCATATAATTCGAGGAGCGCTGCTCGAAGCATTCTTTTTAAGGCACGCGACCTCAATTCTTAAGGCGTCATTCTCTCTCTATAGCACCTCCCCTACCTGGTTGATCTCGGATGCATCTAGAAGCTTTACTTTTAAGGCATCCATTTATTCCTGAACAGAAACGCCAATCCCCTCCATCTCCACAAGTTTGTACTTTAGTTCAAAAATCACCTCGGACTGATCCTTATAATCCTTGTTTCTTTCCCTAATGGTTTTGCAAATATGAATGAAAGCTCGGTGAGCTTGGGCGCTTATGTTTGAACCAAGGATTTAGCCCAGATGTGAACTGACTGGAATATAGTCATCAAGATCAACAAACTAAAAGTAGTGAATACATAATAACACATGAATCAATGAATGAAAAAATGATACTTCTTTCATTCATCATAAAGTTACAATGGCCAAATACAAAGTATATCAGTTCGGTAAAAATAAAAAATACACAGATGGAAAATAAGGCCTAGAAGTCAAACTAGTGGCATCAACTTGCTCGAAAGAAGTTGGCTCTTTACCCTTATCAGAAGCAGGATTATAAGCCACCTCGCCTATGCCAACACCTGATGCACCTCCTTTTGTTGGGATAGTATTTGATCCCTGGCTACTATAAAGGAGCGTTAACAGTAGGGGTAACAGGTTCCACGACAGATCGACTGACAGGGGCATCCTTATTTATAATGGGCTTAAGTACCGGATGGTGCTCAACAAAGAGTGGGGAGTCAGTAACAACTCCAGTGGTTACCAAGGCATGATCCTAGCCTTTCTTAAAGTTCACTCGACTGATGTTATCGATCTGGCCATCATCATTTTCGTGCGTTGCCTCCCATCCCTCTTTGTAGCCGCTAACCCGAACGATGGACCCCTCTACCTCCAGTTTCGCTACCTTCTCGGACAACTCCTTATTTACATGCTCTAGTACCTTATTCTCCTCTGTGGTGAACAGCGTGCCTTTAACCACCAAATTATAAGCCTCGCGTATCTCTTTCATCTCTTTAGCTGCATTAGCCTTCTCCTGAGCAAATGCAGCTTTGACTTCCATCAGGTCTTTCTCGAAATATTTTTGGGCCTCTTGTGAAGACCTCAGACCCTTTTCAAGCTAAGAATTCCTTCTTAATAGTTCAGCTCGGCTACGCAGTAGGACAGTGTAATTAGACACAAACTGCAAAGAAAGACATAAGTTAGTAAACATAGTAAGAGGAAATTACAAGTTAGAGAAATAGAGAAAAGAGAAGCAACCTTACCAAAATAAGCCCTTGAGCGGATTTTAGGGTTAACTGGTCAGGGCCTATGATCGATGAGAGCTCATGGTCTACTATGAGCACTACTTTCTCAAGCGTCAGTGGGGCAAGGTGAGGGGCCACGACCATAGAGGCTCCCTTAGCTGGAATAGCCACAGGAACTAGAGAGTCATGTGTCTTCTTTGTCCTCCCTTCTCTCCTTCTCTCTTCATTTATATTCTTTTCAACCTCTTTCTTCCTATCCTCTTCTTTTCTAGTCTCTCTCTCTCTCTCTCTCTCTCTTCTTCTTCTTCTTCTTCTTCTTCTTCTTCTTCTTCTTCTTCTTCTTCTTCTTCTTCTTCTTCTTCTTCTTCTTCTTCTTCTTCTTCTTCTTCTTCTTCTTCTCCACCTCCTTCTTGTGGGCTACTATCTTGGAACCACCAGTAAAATCCTAGGCTTTTGCTTCTGAAACTTCAGCCTATTGGAAATAGTACATCATCATCATCATCATCATCTCAGATCAGGTTCTTTCTTCTTGGAGGAACCATCTCTTCCTCACTAGACTCTCCTTTACTGGATCCTATCTCGTTGGACTCTTCCCTAATGGATCCTTCTTTGATGGATCTCTTTTCACTAGATCCTTCCTTGCCTCTGCCACATCTTCCACCTTTAGTAACACCAGTTTCTGAGCTTCTCTCCTTATCGTCATCTATATCAATAGGTTTGAGAAAACCTTCTTCTTCTTCTTCTTCTGGGATATCAATGTGGGGAATAGTATCTACTGGGCGAGAAATAAAACTACTGGTAATGTTCTTGTATTCCATTAAGAAAAAATAGACCTAGGATGTTCACCCTCAACTACGGGGTCTGTTATATCCTAAGCTTTTACTAGGTCAGCAGACTGGATCTCTCGAGAAGTTGGTTCTTGGTTTTTAGATCACGCTGAAAAAGGAAAGAGAAGATAACATTAGAAGAAAAACACGTTAGAGTAAATGAGCAAGCAATAAACGAAAAGGTTTGGTAACAACCTATGTACTCCTCCCCATAAGTAGAAATCCGAGGTCCCTTGTACCTTATGCCCTCTGTTTGGGGAGGAAATTACAAGTTTCTAGCAATACAACCTTCATACCAGTAGTCCTTGTGGAAATCAGGTAAATTTACTACCAATACCCTATTTGGACTCCTCGCATTCAGATATAAGAGACCCCCTCTTGTGCGAGAAAAAGTATAACAATAGCAGATTTCAGCTAACCCTAAATTGATGCCATATAGTGGATTTACTCTATGGACTCCATTAATGATCTTCCAAACTTTTGGAGAGCATTGAGCAGGAACTATGTCAAAGTATTGAAAAAAGGGTAAAAATTGACGATTTGGGGGAAATGTCAACCCCCTTGAGATAACAGGAGGACATGTATCTAGTGTCCATCCTCAATATCACGAATGCTGGGGGGAATAGGGGTAAACTCAATATCTATCTAATCGGGGATATTGTAGCATTTTTAAAATTTAGTCAGATATTTTTTGCCATGAAAAATCCTAGCTACTGTGGAATGAAAAATAACAACGAAAATAAATTAAGAAAAATGAGGGAACTGGAGACTTACAAAGTGAGAATTAAGTTGGAAATGTTGAAAAACTTCTAATTTGTGAAGACGAAGAGCAAGAGACAACTTGGAAGACGAAGCGTACGAGACAGCTTGGGAAGCAAGAGAAGTAAAGAAGTTGAAATGACGATAGAGTTCGTCCAACACTTGAGTTTAAACTTCTCAATGATAAAGCACACTGATCGAAGAAGATTTTACACTCAAATATCTAATAAAATGATGATTCACACCCACCTAATTGTATGAACTGCAGTAGTACCATCACAAGGGAGGTGGTATCTTTTTCAAATTCATGGGCCCAATTTGTCACCCCAAAATTTTTAGGGGCAGTTGTGGGTACCTATTTTTTTATTAGACAATAAGAGTAACCGACCAAGCCCATAAAGGCTATTCAAGTGTCCGACCCAAATTATGAGCCTTGGTTATGAATTAAATATGAGATAGGCCCGAGTCTATCCCCAAGAATCTCGAAGACATATTCAAGGGATTCAGGGTCTATCGTGTTGGTTACAACCACCGTCAATGAACACAATATATTGTAACCCCTGGACCGGGGCATAGGGGCATGTAACCAAGACCTTCTTGAAAGATACTCAATAAAAATAGTAGAACTTTCCATGGACGTAGCCAATTTATCGAACCACGTATATTCTTGTGTTGTGATTGTGATTGCGATTGCATGTTGCTCTTAGCTTTTTGGTGATTATTTTCTATTATTATTTGTGTTGTGATTTTTCTCACCACAGATATGTAAATAAAGTTACAGTTATTAATGTAGATATAGTTAATATTTCAATTGTATATACACTAATAAGTGTAATTGTATCTACATTAATAAGTGTAATTGTATTGTTCTTATCTTTAATTAGATAAAATTTTATGGGTTTAATATACCAACAAGATTATCACTTGGACTGATCATATATAAATAAACCTTTAAGGAATTTATTAACTAATGCCCCTAGGCTTTTTCGTTTTTGTTGTTTGGTAAAAATAAAATTAAAATCAGAATGTATTGGTGTATAAGAGAATTGGGATCACGTGCATCATCATTTTTGACACTACTCACATCACATTACAAGAAAACTACATGAGAAGGTGTTGGTGCAGTTTGGGAAGGTGTTGGAGATTTTTTTTTATGCTGAATGTATTATTCCATTTATTAGTTCTTTTTAAGCATTGTCTTTCAATTTTTTTGACAGATTTTAGAATTTAGGGTTTGATGAAAAGTTATGATTTTGATTTGGGAAAAAAGATGAAGTGATACAAAGTTTTAATTAAAAGAATGGTATTTGGTCAAATTAATATTTTGGGAGTTAAGTCTAATTAGAGAATTAAGACTTTCTAACAAATCTTTAATGGTCTAAGAAAATTCAGGGTTATGCCAAAGAGATTAACAAAGTTGGATTTAAGTCAAATGGCACATTAAGAAGTGGGGGTTAAGTAAAAAATTTCATTAAAATATTAATGTTAACTATATGTATAAATTATAAAAAAAAAATCCTATACGGAAAAATTAACCTTGTTGAAGTGTGAAAAAATGATTTTTCTTTATTAAAATATCTTTACTCAAAAGACCTACATCTATCTATCTATATTTATATTTGTTCTTTTTCTTTAAAGGGTGTTTTTAAATAAACCCATCTTATATCAATAACCCAACACAATACGATACATAAATGAATGAAAGAACGAAGGAAATACTACAAATAATGTAATTCTATCCCAATTTTACATTACTACAAAACAACATCTTTATATTAGGTTAAGTACCATTAACCCTTATCTCTTCAAAATTTCCATCGTATATCAAAATTGCTTTAATTCTATTAACTCACATGGTTAATTTAGAAAAAATTACATTCTTTGATTATCTTTAAATCCTCCACTTTCCTTTATTAAGTATCAAATTAAACTTTAGATTAACACACACCCAGTATTTCATAAATGTATTATTTCAATGCATGCACATGGTGTTTGAAAATAATTTTCTATAATTGTTTTGTCAAGTATGGAATTGTGACTCACTACAGGACTACTCACACATTTAATTGTTATTATTTAAATTTTTTTATAATGATATAAAATTGTCCACAAATACGAGTGTCAAACCAGGGTTGTGCCCCACTCAGTCGTACCCCTTTTATTCCTTCAATTTACAAACACTAAATTACTCAATTAATCTTATATTTCAGAGTTCTTCGATTCCATTTACTTTCATAGTTACCTATTGTGGCCATCCCTCTCTTGGTCGGAGCGCACGTACGCGGAGAGGAGGGGGGGGGGGTCTTGTAACCTTCCTCGGGGAGCTTAGGCTGTCATCGATGTAGGGTGATGTATAGAGATAGAGTCTCCAGCCTTTTTTTGCACAAAACAGGCAAAAGAATGGTTTCCACCTCGAGAGAACGACATCAAAGACATAGTGATGCTTGCAAAACCAATTTGTTCAAGAATTCGGGGGCTAAGTTATGGAATGGGAAGGTGTTAGCCACCCATCTCGCCCTTTTGATAACTCATGGGCATGTGTTGTTCTTCTCCTCAATAAATCTGTGAAGTGTGTATGTGTGCGTGTATATATAAATAAATAATGGAATTACTCAACTCGCGTCACAGATAAAGGCGAAGTGAGGTCATCCTTGGGACTATTCCCAAAATAGTAATTAAAAATATAATGTATGCGTTTGTCGGGTCACCGATCATTTACAGAAAGACGATGATATAGGTTGGACAAAACACAAAAACAGATCACAAATATAATGTATGAAAATAATATATAAACAAAAATAGGAAAAGTGGACTCGAATCTCGAATTTTACCCGAGACACCTACATAGCCTTAAAAAGGCATCAAAGTTCACGTAGTTCTCATACAACAAGGGGGTGGGGTTTACCCCTGAAATCTAATTGGGGACTTTATTATATCTATGTGTGTGTGTGTAGAAAAAGAATGTTTTAGTGTGAGAAAATGTAGTGATTCCTGCTTGGAATTTACAAGCAAACCCTCTTTTTCTTATTTATGGATTTTCTTATAGAAAGTATAGTATGTGGAATACTACTAATAAAATGTTGGATATTAATATGTGTGATCTAACTAATATGAAATGCTAAAGTAAGAATTGAATAACTAATGCGAAAATAAGAGAATTTAAAGAGAGAGTGAGATTTTTGGACCTTCTTCGAAAGTTTTAAGGTTAATCTTGATTGTTGAAAGGCTGCTCTTGCAAGTGGATGATGGTGGTAGGATGAGAGGAAATAGGATTTGCTAAATTGGATAAGGAAAGTTTGAAATGGAATGTAAGGGAGAGGTTTTAATGTGGAAACCATGCTGACTTCGAGAGAATGTTGTCGAGATCACTGAGAGGGATGTTTCTGAGGTTCCTTTGGAAGTGAGCTCATGATCCCTTTATATAGGGCTAAGAGGCTGATGATCGGCATTGTCCTTGCATTACTATAGGTGGGCAACCCAATATACACTGCCGATAGGCGGGGAAATGGGTTTCCCATTCAGCAGTCCCAGGCAGATTTTTTGGAAAAATGATCCTAAAACGCAATTTTAAAGTCAGAATCGTGGACAGGATGAACTGTTAAGAAGGGTATTAAGAGACCTTTAAGAATCCATTGGCCCACTCTCGGGTTCAGGAATTGACTGTGGTCAAACGAGGCTCAAAGACACTCGACGATCTTTTAGACAAGAGGAAAATGGATCATTTGTTCGAACTATAAGGCCGATTCATGAATGAGCTAGAATGTTAGAAGGGTTTTACAGGGACCTTTGATGTTCTAAATATCTTCGCTCGGTTCGAAGGGTTGAACTTGGTTAAATCAGGCCCAAACGTGCCCGGTGACCCTTCAGAGTAATATGGATCGTTCGTCCATACTATAAGGCTGATTCACTCATGGGGTGGACCATTGGAAAGGTTATTTAGAGCCCTTTAAATATTCTTTTATTATCGTTCAAGCTAAAGCGTTAGTGTGAGTCAAATGGAGCCCGAAAGTGCTGGGTAGCCTCCGTATCAGTTTTGGGGGGAAAATGGTCCATTTTTCCGAACTAAAAGGATGATTCGTGCATGGAGCAAACCATTAAAAATGGGATTCAGGGCCCTTAGAAGATTCATTGAGCTTTTTCTCAGGTGAGGATGAGGATTAGAATCAAAACGGGGCCCAAGAGCACCCGATTGCCTCTATATAGATTTTTGATAGTAAAACATTTCAGTCGTCTGAACCGTAAGGCCAATTCATGCGCAGGGTGGATCGTTGGAAAGGGGATTCAGAGCCCTTTGAAGATTTTTTGAGCTTTATCTCAAGTGAGAGAGTTGACTGGTTGTCATTTGGGGCTCAAGAGCGCCCAATGTCCTTTAGATCAATACTCAGAGTATGATCTAGGGTTTATAGTGAAGGAGGAAGTACAAGGGACCTAAGGAGATGCTTAGGAGGTATTAGAATTTGGTGTCTATAGAGACCCTCGATGGGTGAGCTTGGAACAAGTGAAGGCCGTCGAATTGACACCATATGTATGTTTAGGAAAGAGGTTAATTCTACGGACTAAAGGGATAAGGATGAGCAGTTCAGAGGATCAAGGTCAATTTTGAGGAGCTTATGTTATATTGGGGATGACCAATTTTACGAGTCGAGGTCAATTCTGAGGAACTAAAGTGGTGACGACCGTTTCTGAGGGCCAAGATCAATTCTGAGAACTTAAAGTTGTAGAGACCAATTCTGCGGGATGAGGTCAATTATGAGGACCTAAAGTTGTAATGATCGATACGGGTCGAGGTAGATTTTGAGGACCTAAAGATGAGGGAACCGATTCAGAGAGCCGAGGTTAATTCTGAGGACCTAAAGTGGTGACAACTAATTCTAAAGGCCGAGGTTAATTTTAAGGGTTGAGATTAATTTTGAAGGCCGAGAGAACCTAAAGTTGTGATGACCAATTCCAAGGGTTAAGATCAATTTTGAGGACCTAAAGTTATGGAGACCAATTTTGAGGGTCGAGGTCGATTCCGAGGACCTAAAATTGTGACGACCAATTCTGAGGGACGAGGTTAATTCTGAGGACTTAAATTTATGACGATCAATTCTGAGGACCGAAGTTAATTCTGAGGACCTAAAGTTGTAATGACCAATTCTGTGGGCTGAGATCAATTCTGAGGACCTAAAGTTATAAAGATCGATTATGTGGGTCGAGGCTAATTTTGAGGACCTAAAGTGATGACGACCAATTCTGAGGGTCGAGGTCGATTATGAGGACCTAACATTGTGACGGCCGATTTAAGGGCTAAGGTCAATTTTGAGGACCTAAAGTTATGACGGACAATTTTACAGGTCGAGGTCGATTCTGAAGACCTAAATTTGTAACGACCAATTCTGCGGTCGAGATCAATTTTGAGGACCTTAAGTTGTTATGACCAATTTTGAGGGTCAAGGTCAATTCTGAGGACCTGAAGTTGAGATACGGGGATTTGTTCTCCTGGAGAATTTTATCTTATCTTGGGGATGCAACTGTACCTGTTGTTTAGCTGAGGATTATGTTGTTTTGAGACTCTATTGGGGAAGGTTTTATCCTTTGAGACATCCGGTTGGGGATAGTTGTGCTGGGTAAACTGTGATGGATTTTAACTGCAAGCACATACTAAAATTTTCCTTTAGCCTAGAGATTCCCCTGGGGAACTAAGAAGGTATTATCTTGCCATCCTATTGGGGAAGCATTTATTTTTAGGTTTTCGTTCCGCTAAGGAAAACTTGAGATTTGAGATTCCACTGGGGAATTGCAGTTGGACTTTGGGATGTGGGTGCATTGTTGGTTATGTTTATGGAATATGTTTAGGTTTTATGCTGGGTACAAGAGTTTAATATTAATACAGCAGGGGATTTTGGGAGTCATGTAAGGGGTTTAGTGTTCCAAAAAATAGTTTTCCCGATGAAAAAATGTTCCAATATTTGTTTAGAATTTTTAAGATTTTTCTCGATAATTTTTGGATATTTCTGGCCTTTTTTTGCATTTTTTTGTCTCTTGAGTAGATGTTGATTCTCTGTTGGGGATTGCAGGTGACCTCATATCCCTAGGGTATGACTCCATGGGGTTACGGGCATGCATATGAGGAGGATGAAAAGGAGTTTGGGTACATCTGGTACCTAGGAAAGAGGGTTGTGGGGTAGACGAGGTGACATCTAATTCTGGTTCTTTCCCTTTGGTATCATTTTTAGATTCGTTGTTGACTGGGGGAGCTCAACGTTGATCATGTTTGTATGCTTGAGGTAGTAGCATTGTACCTGAAAATAGACTCCAACAAGGCAAAAAGAGATGCATATTATGTTTGATTATCTTAATTTAGTGGCTTATTCTATATGCATTTTAATTTGATACTGAGTTTTTGCTTTTAGAAAGAGTACAAAGATTTTGTTTTTTGGAATTTTTTTTAATATGTTTTTGGCATGTTTGAGTAGAAGATGATCTTGGCGGCTTGGTTGAAAAAGAGGTTTCCTTTTGAAGGGATTTATTTTGAGAAAAAAAATAGGAAAAATGAGTTTTTTGGATTTTTTTTTAAACAGAGGAAGGCCTTAGTGGCTTGGTTGGTATATGGATGAGGGGATAGAAAGCATAGTTCTAAAGTGGGGCTTATTGCCTTTGTTAGATTCTGCTAAATCTAGTGTGTTGAATAGACTGTAATGATGTTGGTTTTGCTAGAGCTCTTATTTTGGATGAGACGTCACGTTTTACTGCAGTGTTGTGTGCATTGGGAGAGTTGTGGTGGGACACTACCCATACTTTTCATCTTAGCCTTGGTGAGGTGAGTGTTACTCCCATAGACATTCAACAACTGCTGAGAATTGATTATGAAGGGTTTTGGTGATGCTGTCTTTTCTATAGTTATTGCCTTGGACCTGACTACGAGGCTCTTGCTAGTGATGAGGGATTTATGGTGGATCCCCAATTAGTTGCGATAACAGCGTCGACATCTTAGCGTCGTAATCCTTCGATGGTGATACTGGCAGAAACTCTGAATGGTTTTTATGCTTACAGGGAAGGTCGATTCGATTTTCAGAGAGGGAGCCTGGTGATGTTATTTATGTGGCTGGCTGAGAGGTTTGATCTAGCGGTTCCTTTTGAGTATCCCTTGGTGAGCGTGTTGAATTTCTTTACTTGACACTTTATCAGTTTCAGCCCATCTGTGAAGAACTAGGTCAATTGGTTCATGGAGCACGGAGCTCGGTGCCGCCATGGGTCGGTGCTATGGTGGTGAAACTATAGCTTATTCTATAGCTAGGAGAGTACCAGTATGCTTGATTAGTTGGTCTGTAGCAGATTTCATTCTATTTACCTTGTCGACTTCTACATCAAGTTGGATGGGAGCAAATAGTGCATCCTCGTACACTAGACATATTTTTGGTGAAAGACTTGACTGAACCCATGCACTTTAGATTAGGTTATCTATATGAGAGTCATAAGCTATCAACCCGTCCATCTCCATCTACAGGTAGGGCCTGGCTTGTCTGGGGACTATTTAAAGTGGTTGTGAAAACAGGTGGCGAAGATCCTAGTAGAAGATACCGATTAGGGGTGGTTTATTCTTTTTGACACCATGGAAGGAGAGTAGTGGTTTTTTCTAGGCTGATCAGGGCTATCGATTCATGGAGCGTATTCGAAATATCAACCCGGCAGGGGGAAGTTTAGGGACATCTGGGAGCTGATGATGATGGGTTTGGATCTTTTTGCAGCTGTGGATAGGATTTTGTGAAGCTAGGATTATTTTATGTGAAGTTTTTAGTGATTGGGATGTTTTGTATTTTGGTATTTGGGGAATAATTTTACTAAGTTTGGATAGGCTTGTCTAGAAATAGTTTGGTTAGCGGAGAGAGGTGGTTGGTTTGACTCCCTTCGTTGATACTTCGTGTAATGGTACCGTACTTCCTTATTTGAAATATAAATATTTTGATCATATTGTTGTGCCTCGTGATGAGTTTTACATTTGTGTTATCTATACCAATCGCTAAGGCATATATAATCCTTTTGTTCATGTGAATGATAAAATGAACTTCCCTTCTTGGAGGTTAGAAAAGAATAGCATTCTATGAAAAGAAGAAGACCATGAACATATAAGGTATATAAACTGCATACATACCTCTGGGGTTTTGAAATTTTTTGAGTTCCATCTTGAAAGAAAAAGGCTTTTAGAGGATCAGGTGACACGTAGTTCTAAGTAGAGAGAAATGAAGAGAGATTTATTTATTTATTTATTTTTAGAATAAAAGGGAGATGAGAAAAGTTGTAGCGCGCTGAGATTTCAAACTAAGGGCAGAACTTATTGAGACGGTCCAGGTTGACTAGATATGTTATTTCTTCTCCGTCGAGGTCTGCGAGCATAGCAACGCCTCCTGAGAGAATCTTCTTTACGATGTAGGGGACACTCCAGTTCGTCTTGAATTTCCCTCTAGGGTCCTAGATTGGTTCTATGATCTATTTTAAGGGCTAAGTCTCCTTCCTGGACACCACGGTCCTTGACTCTTTGATTGAATGATCACGTTATTCGACGATGGTACCATTGTATGTGGTATAGAGCCTTCAACCACTTTTCATACAATAGTGACAGTTCGTTAAAGCGGCTCTAATTTTAGTCCTCCTCGCTGACTCTGCTCTCGAGCATTACGCGTAGGGAAGGTATTTCTAGCTCAAACGATTGGACTGATTCCATGCCATATGCCAAAGAGTAAGGGGTAGCCTCAGTAGATATCCTGACTAAAGTGCGATAACCTAAGAGGACGTCCGGGTTCCTATTGGTCAAATCTCGACAACTCTAGATCATTTTACTGATGATGGCTTTGAGATTTTGATTGGCGGATTTGACTGCACCGTTGGATTGGGGTTGGTAGGGAGAAGGTTATGTCTCTGAATCCCATACTCGTCGACTGGTTCTATGACATCGGCTTCAAAGTGTAACCCATTATCTGATACTAACTTATGGGGATCCCCATATCAGAGGTGGTGTTATTTCGAATAAACTTGGCCATCTTCTTAGCATGCAATACTGATTATGAATCAATTTTGACCCATTTGGTGAAGTGATAATGGTGACTAGGATGAAATCATGCCCATTTGAAGCTTTAGGTTTGACTTTCCCTATGATGTCAATGCCCTAGATAGATAATGGCCAAGAAGAAGCCATATTATATCATTCTCAAGGAGGCAAGTGCTGGAGATTGGTGAACTGTTAGCATTTGAGGAATCTTTGAACGTAGGCGGTGCAATTTTGAACCATAGTGATCCAATAATACACTTGACAGATAATCTTCTTGGCAAGCATATAACCGTTCATGTAGGGTTTTCATTCCTCGATGTGCATCTTCTACAATATTTCTTTAATGTCAGCCCCTACAATGCAGTGTAAATATGTCCCATTAAAGTTTCTCTTGAATAGTGCTTTGTCACAGATGTGTATTGGGGAACTAATTTTCGAAGGGTCACATGGTCTTTCTTATTGGCTTCTTATACCTATAATGATTGAGGATGCGCCAAATGTTTTAGTAATAGAACCCAACCCTATCAGAACCTTCCTCTGTGATGAGCTTAATGTAGTAGTAGTGGGTTAGCATAAATTATTTTTGGACAAGGAAATGGGCCATCGTTATTACCGCGGGCATGTTGACTATGGAGGCTAGGGTAGCAAATGCGATGACTAAACCCATATTTTTGTCATTTATGTAGACTTCAACCTCCTTGTGTATCAAATCATGAAAGATGGTTATGGCAGCCCTTTGATAGGTAGCCCCAACGTCTTGAGCCCAAATGTCATAACTATGTGACAAAATATTCCCCGAGGGGTAATGAATACATTTTTCTCCTGATGGTTAGGGTGCATCTTGATCTGATTGTATTCGGCGAATCCATCGATGAATGATTTGAGGGCGTGACTGGCCGTGTTTTCCATAATCATGTCGATGTTGGGAAATGGGTAATCTTTCTTTAGAAATGCTTTGTTCAAATCTCGATAGTCGACGCACATCAGAACCTTTCCTCCAGATTTTGATAAGGGTATAATATTAGCTAGTCATGTGGGATAGTCGTTCACTCAGATGAAGTCTACATTCAATTGATTTATTACCACTTCCTTGACTTGAGTGACCATTCAGTGTGGAGCTTTCACAGCTTCTGTTTAACCATCTTTCATTTCGAGAGAGTTAGGATCTCGTGCTAAGCTATTTAGAGATCGATGTTGGGCATGTCGTCGTAGGACTATACGAAGACGTCCACAAATTCCTTCAACAGTTCTTCGAATTGCACGCACTCATGCTCATTAAGGGTGGACCATATCATAATATTGCGTTGTTGGCTACTAGAATTGAGATTGATAACAATAGTTTGATCCTCATTAATTTGAACGTGATTATGTTGTTTGTTATTAACCTTATTAAGATAAGTTAAGAATTGTTCATTTGAAAAATTATCATCATCGTCAAGAGTTTGATTAGAATCAAGACAATTAATATGAGGCACAATAAGATACTCAAAATCCTTGTTTATTTCACTTTTGAGAAAAATAGCATTGAGAACCTCATCAAAAGAGGTCTCGATTACATAATCATCAGAAAAAGGGAGTAACGACAATATATGAAAAGATAGGGTAAACAACAAGGTTGGGTTGCATCTCAGCAAGTGGGACTGGAATATCATTCTAATTGAGAAGAGGCTCATCAGCGGCCTTGATCAGAGTGTATAGGTTTGACGATATAGCGCCTGAATGGATCATATAGAGGATCATCCCCAGTGTCTGCAGGTTGAACGAGTCTTTGAAGTCACTTTCTTCCAAAACCTCGGTAATGGATACGATTTTCTTGGTGTATGGTTGAACCTTATGCTTCCATTCTATGGCCCAGGAGCAGTTGTCCAAAAAGAATATTTCCATCCTCGGCCCCACTTGGTCGTACCATAGTTCAGGAAATCCACAGAAGGGGAAGTCCTCACCCTCCTTGATGAATCTTCCATTAAGAGAACCCCTCAAAATAGTCTTAGGATCTTCTAAGAAGCATGTTGAAGCACTTTGAGTTCAATAAAAGATCCCAAGATTGTGTCCACTAAGAAGCATGTTAAAGCACTTGAGTTTTAAGTCTTCTACTCGATGAAAGGAGGAAGATACCCCTCGGATGCTATGAAGCAACGGTCAATTAAGCAGCAGGTTGAAGCACGCTGGTATGTCAATAACTTGAAACTCAGTGATTAGATTGATAGGGCCAACCCTTATTATGAGTGTTATGGATCCCATAACCTCTCTATGAGTATTATCATAGGCACGCACTGCGATGGAAGTAGGAGTAAGGTCACTTACTTTTAACCCCAAGCAATTAATGGTTCTTAGTGGGAAAACATTGAAGGCGGATCCATATTTGATGAGTGAGAGTGGGATTGTCTTTCCCATCACTTCAACAAAGATGTTGAGGTCATAGTTGTGGTTAGGTATGAACTTTAAAATTTCTTCTTCGGAGAAATAAAGGAGGCTAATGGTGGTCAAGGATCGAACTAGGTTTTAACTTCTTCTAGAGTGGTGGAAGCAGGGAATCTGATCCCGGTGAGAAGCTTTATCAAATAATTCCAATGTAAATGGGAGGATATGAAGAGTCCCATTAAGGTGATGTTATATTGAGTCTTCTTGAGTTGGTCGAGGATCATGCTCTCTTCAATGGTCATTTTTGGAATGGGAAGTTCTTCGAAAACTCCCTTTCCCTTATCTATTCTTGATGACTGAGGATTCGGATCGTGGTAGTGTCTTCCTGATCTGGTCATGTGATTTATGAAGGTGGGGAAGAATAAGAACCCCACGTATTTCTGGCTGAATGGCTACTTTACTGATTTTTCCTGATAGGTCTTCGAAAGATATTATTCCGCACATGTTGATTACTGGACTAATTTTTTCCTGACTCGGTACATCATTTGAGCTATCAAATTTGTCCTCCCATCCGGTGGAAATGATGTCTTCTTTCTAAGAGAAATTGATACATTCTATGACCTCAACGACTTCCTTACATAAATCTTTTCACTTAACGGGGAGGTGTAGGAGTGAAGGAACCAACCTTCTTTGAAGCTTTAAAGCAGTGAGTAGCTAAAAAATGCTACATATCATGTTGGTTTGTTGAAATATGTTTGACATGATCTGTACTACGCCATCTAAGCTGACTTCATCAATAGGTACCACCCAATCATCTGATTCTTTAGCCCATTTTCGTGCTTCCATGAACAAGCCACTGACTTTCTAACATGCGATGGTCATTTTGGTAGGCAATTTCAGTGTGAACTCAAAGATTTAGTTTAATAAAATAGGTAAATCCATGTTTCTTCCTTCGAATTGAGTATGGATGATAATACAAGCCTTTGTGAGGAGTGACAGAGCTTGGTCGGTGAAGCAGGTAGGGTATAGAAGAAAATATGGGAAAATTTTGAGTGGTTTAGGTGCGATTACGGGTATGATGGGTGCTTTAGTGGGCACAATTTGGGTAGATGGATCAAATTTTGGGTAATTCTATAACATGATGGCATTTATGTGGTTTCGAAGTGGGTTATGAGTGGTGTTGGGTTTAGGATTGGCTGGTGGGGTGAGGATACCCCGATCAATTAAACCTTGGACCATATTTCGGAGATGAAAGCACTGGTCGGTAGTATGGCCGATAGACTGGTGGAAACCACAATGGGAATCGGTCTTGAAGTTCTTGGGAAGTGGGTTTGGTAATGGATGGGGGTCTAAGGGTTTAGTGAGGTTTCGTCTTAATAAGTCTCGGTAGAGTTTGGATAAGGGAGTATGGATCTCGGAGAATTCCTTTTTGATGGGATTAGGGCATCTTTCTGATTCCCAAGAGGGAGCAGGCTGGGAGATATTGTTAATAGTTTATACTTTAGTATTGGAAGGCTTCTCGTACTTTATGGGAATGAACTATCCAATCACCTTCTTCGTCTCGGCTTCTAGCTTGGTAACACTTTCTTCAATTTCCACACCCGCTTCCCGGAGAGCTCTAAAGTGTGGATAATACCGACATCCTGTAGTTGTTTGAATATGGGGAAGGAAATTCTTCTTCATGATGATGACTTTTTCTTCTTCAGAGGGCCGATTAGTCATGGTGGAAGATTTCTCCCTCTATCTTGTTATGAAGTTGTTGATAGTTTTTTCAGGGTTTTATTTGACAAAACTCTTGATCACGGCATATAACCTCTAGTTCTTCGTTGCACTTGTACTATGGCATGAATTCTCGAGTGACATCTTCCCAACTGCGAATATTAGATTCTTTAAGGGATATGAACCATCTAAGAGCACTAAAGTCTGTAAAATCTGGCCCATTATCTCTTCAGAGGGCCCAAGAAGGGTCATGGCTTGGTGATAACTGCGAAGGTGTACTATTGGGGGCCTACTGCCCCTGAACTTCTTGAAGGCTAGCATTTTGAATTTCTCTGATAATCTTGATTTGGGGTAGGGAGATACGTGGGTGTAGTCCAAGTAGTTATCGAATATCCTGACTTGATTGAATTTCTTGGATAGTAGTTTGAGATCTTCTTAACCTTTTTTTAGTTCTTCCTCCTTGGGATCAATTGGAACTGGAAAATTAGCCCCTGGCTGGGCAAGGTTTGGCGTAGGGAGATGATCTGGCGATGGCCCATGGGCAGGCGAGGCACACGGAGCATGATGATATTCTTTTGGGACCCAAACAAGCTCGGGAGTGAGTGGACCCATGGCACGAGGAAATAGAACCTCAAATTCTTTGGGAAATTGGACTATATTTTGTTATATCTTATGAACCTCGATTTGAAGGTTGTCAATCTTGGCACTGAGTTGGACTAGGACTGCCATTAGATGAGGCTGCACATTCTGTGCTTAGTTGACATTTTCCATGAAGAGGTGGTGAAGTTAGGTTTCGAAATTGGATGAAGTAGCAAAGGAACTGGTGGAGCTTCACGACGGCTTAACGGAAGATCAAGCCAATATAGAGCCAGACCAAGAATCGGGTGCGATCAACCTGAAAAGGAAAATGATTCAAATTTATTTTTAAAAAAGGAAGAAAGTATTGTTTTTTTATTTTTGAAAAAGAGGAAAAATGTTTTTGGTATTTTTTATAAAAAGGAGGAAAAATATTTTTTGCATTTTGTTTTATTTAGAAAGAGGAAGAAAAACGAGAGAAGAGTCTTAGCACGATTATTATTATTTTTTCACTTGTATTAAGTTTACCTAAATGAAAAAAAAATGTCGGACATGACACTAGCCTGGGAAAATTCGGTTTCTAAAATAGGTAAGACATGGTTTGACTTGTTTCCAAGGTTATGGACAGGGTCTCGTTTTGAAAAATTACGCAATAATGCAAAATTTTAGGTGACATGCCGACCCGACATTTTGGCAGAGTTTCTTGTGGCAAGCGCCAAACTAAATATGAGTGCCCCAAGTTTTACGCATATATGAGGTTTATGCAGTTGTTGGATAAGTGAAAGGGTTCCCCCCTTTGGCATGACTTCTAAGATATACTTTTTACTTTTGAGGGCAATTAGTACGCGTGGACAAACCATTTAATATACTTGAGTGTACATGAATTACCTCACTATATACCTTATGGGACAGTACGTGTGATAGCGAAGTCAAAATACTCAACGTACGTGAACAAATTCCCAGCTATATACCTCCCGTTGTGAGTTCGATCAAGAGGTATGATGATAGGGGAACCATTCAGTATACATCAAAGGTAATAGGCCAATGGAAGGTGAAAGTCATATTTCTTAGGCTAACTACGACCTGCTGGACCAGCGCCCATCACAAAGTGACCCCCCAGTACCGAACAAAATTTTGGTCAATAGCCATGCTTTTGGTGAAGTAGTGTGCAAAATGTATGATTCTTTAATTAGTATATTATGAAGAGAGTCATTTATTTGGAATGATGAGTAAAATAATCACTATACCAATACGGAAGAATGTACAAATATCATGAAAAGTAAATCTATCAGGAGCATGAAGACTATACTAAGCATGGATATATGTGAGTGTGTGATATGTGAATATATATAAGTGAGTGTGTAGTAGTGAGCATAAGCATGGATCAACTACAAGTGGCGTGTGATATATGCAAGTGAGCATTGATATATACTAGTGTGATAAGTGGAGGTTTGTGATATTGAAACCTATGCATGGATATTCTAAGTGGTGTGTGAAACATTCAGGTATAGTGATCCTACGTACAAGTGTAAGGTGTATGTGTGGGGTATTTACAAGTGCTTGAGGTAAAAAGTGGGTGAGAGGTGATATAAACATGAGGTAGATATATAAAATAATTAATAGAGATAAAAAAGGGGAACATATAGGTAGATGCATACGCGCACATGCGAAAGGTGATAATACCCATGTAAGAATAGAGTCTATCCCTCTTAAAACACAATCCCCAGCAGAGTCGCCACTGTGGCCATCCATATTTCAGGATAGAGCATGTGCGCGGGGGTCTCATGCCCTTACTTGGGGTGATTAAGCCGTCATTGATGTGGGGTGATGTATAGAGATAGAGTCGCCAACCCATTTTGAACAAAATAGTCAAAGGAAATGTTGTCGCCTCGAGAGAATGGCATCAAATACATACCGATGCCTGCAAAGCCAATTAGTTTAAGGATTCGAGGGCTAAGGTATAGAATGGAAAGGTGTTAGGCACCCATCCGGCCCATTCAGTCTCTCATGGGCATGTGTTATTCTTCTCCTCAATAGCTCCGTGAAGTGTGTGTGCGTACATACATAAATGGAGAATGGAATTACTCAACTCTCATCACAGATAAAGGTGGAATGAGGTTTTCCTTATGAGTGTTCCTAAAATAGTAACTAAAAATACAATGTGTGCATTTTCCGGTTCACTGATCGTTTATAGAAATACGATGGTATAGGTTGGACAAAACACAAGCATGAGTCAAAATTATAATATGCTTAAATAATATATA
This sequence comes from Sambucus nigra, assembly GCA_949130495.1. Taxonomy (NCBI): domain Eukaryota; kingdom Viridiplantae; phylum Streptophyta; class Magnoliopsida; order Dipsacales; family Adoxaceae; genus Sambucus; species Sambucus nigra. Next base: position 596,692,247 of record OX422208.1, read on the forward strand.
AACAAAAATAGGGAAAAAGGACTCGAATCTCAGATTTTACCCGAGATGCCTACATGGCCTAAAAAGGTATCAAATTCCACGTAGTTCGCATGAAACAGAAGGGTGGGGTTTATCCCATAAATCCAACTAAGGACTTTATTATATGTGTGTGTGTAGAAAAATAATGTTTTAGTGTGAGAAAATTTGGGAGAAATCCCCATTTGTAATTTACATGCAAACTCACTTTTTCTTATTTTTATTTATAGAACATATAGTATGTGCAATAATAATAATCAAAGAGTTTGATATTAATATGTGTGATCTAATAAATATGAAAAGCTAAAGTAAGAATTGAATAACTAATGCAAAAATAAGAGAATTTAAAGAGAAAGTGAGAGGCTTGGACCCTCTTTAAAAGCTTTAAGATTGATCTTGATTGTTGAAGGGATGCTCTTGCAAATGGATGAAGGTGTTAAGAGGAGAGGGAATAAGATTTGCTAAATTGGATAAGGAAATGATGGGAATGGAATGTTGAGGAGAGGTTTCAATATGGAAATCACACTGACTTCGAGAGAATGTTGCTGAGATCACTAAGAGGGATGTTTATGAGTACGTTTCAAAGTGAGTTCATGATCCCTTTATATAGGGTCACTGGGGTTGTCTATTGGCATTCTCCTTGACATGCCTATCGGTAGGCAACCCTCGACACACTACCAATAGGTAGAGAAATGGGTTTGCTATTCGTCATTCCTAGGTAGATTTTTCAAAAACATGGTCATTAAATGCAACCCGTAAGTCAAAATTGAGCATGGGATGAACTGTTGGAAATGGTAATCTATTTAAGTATATATGGGTTGCTCCTAGGTTCCGGAATTGACAATGATCAAATAGGGCTCGAAAGTGCCCGATGGTCTTTTAAATAAGAGGAAAACGGGTGGTTCGACAGAATCGTAAGGTTGGTTCGGCAATCGGATGACCCGTTAGAAAGGTTATGTAAGGTGATTTGGTGTTCCAAAGATTTTCGCTCGTTCAGAGAGTTTACCTTGGTCAAACGGGGCCCAAAAGTGTCCGGTGACCCTTCAGAGTAAAACGGGCCATTCGTCCGTATCGTAAGGCTGATTCGTGCACTGGGTGAACCGTTGGAAAGGGTATTCAGATCGCTTCAAATATTCATTAAGTATAATTCGGGCTAAAGAGTTGACGGGATTCAAACGAAGTCTGAGAGCGCGTTGTGACTTTCGTATCAATTTTCAGGGGAAAATGGACCATTCGTCAGAACCGTAAGGTCGATTCGCACACAAGGCAAACCGTTATAAAGGGAATTCTGGCCATTCCAAAATTTATTGAGCTTCCTCTCAGGAAAGGAAATTGATTGTGGTCAAAATGAAGCCTGGGAGCGCCCGATGGCCTCCAGATCAATTTTTTATAATAAAATGGACTGTTCATACTGTAAGGCTGTTTCGTGTAGAGGGTAAATCTCTGGAAAGGATATTTAGAACCCTTCACAGATTAACTGGGCTTATGCTCAGGAGAGAGAGTTAATCGGTCGTTAAACGGGGTATGGGACCACCCGGTGACCTCTAGATCATTACTCAAAGTATGACCTAGGATTTATGGTGAAGGAGGAAGTGCTAGGGACCTAAGGAGATGCTTACGAGGTCCTAAAATGTGGTATCTACACCTATGATTCATGATTGTGTTATTTAAACTTAGAATACCAACTTCATAATCAGTTATCAATTAATTTTCATTTTTCTATAATTTACCTAATCCATTCTCTTTTCATAATTTTCATTTATCTTAAGGTTCATTGAATCCCACTTATGTTCATGGGCTTACACAGTCTACCATAAATATCTTAGCTAATTGTTTTATTATCCAGTCACTTTAGGTCTAACTCGAAGCTACACTCTAGGGCTTTGGGCCCTTATTAAATATACCCCGCCTTTGTGAAAATCTCTTGCATTTTTCATTAAGTTCTTTCATTATGGTCACACCACAATTTTTAACAAAATACCCAACTTACGTTGTATTTAACAAAGTACCCGATTTGTCTCCGTTTTTATTACTTGTATAAACTACCTTTTTAAGTTTCTTTTACATTGTAACATTTTATACCCAGTCCATGGGCCAAATCATGCTCAATGCTTTACGCTGAATTTACACATTTATCCTCATTTTATCCTTTAACATGCATCTTTGTCCGTTTTGAACCTCTTTAGCGTTGAATTCATTTAACACAACATTTATAGTTCATCTATTAATTTATAAAATATCATGATTATTTTATAATTTCTTTACAATGTTAAAGTCCAATAACATTTAAATATTAGGGACTAATCTCCAAATTCACAAGTTAGGGGGCACTTTTACAATCTTTCAAAATTTGGAGTTTTTTTACATCATTTATAATTCCAGAGGCTGAATAGTAATTATACAATGTTTAAGGGATATTGTGTTCGGTTATCTAAAGGTCTGGAGACTGTCTTAGAATTACCCAAAAGTTCAAGTGCTGTTTTGTAATTCCTTATAGTTTATGTTTTTTAATAAGTATTTCTTGAAAATATATTTTCAGGGTCAAGATACACATTTTAACAAGTCTAGCATCCAAACTATAATTTCTTGAAAGTTTAAAGTCAAAACTATTTGTTACAAAGTTTATCTGGTAATAACACAATTTATAACAATCTTTGGTCCCAAATAATTTTTACTCAAAAGTCCAGGGTTAATAATATTTTTCAGAATACTCTTTAATACTCACAACCTTTAACATTATTTTTACCTTCCACAACTTTAATCTTGAATAACCCACAATATATGTTTACAAATCATACATGAATTATTTTTAATGTGTATTATATGCTAAAAATTTCCAACACCATAAATATATTCAGACATATATTAAACCACATAAGAGGATTATTAAACACACTTAAATTCAAAATAGTGGCAGCCTTCACCTCCAAAGGTCATCTTAGGGGGCTGCTAAGCACTCCTAAGCTTGAAATGATCTCCAATAAATATTTCCTTGCATTTCTATACTCCTAAACCACCCCAAAACCACCCCCTTTATACACCCTAAAAAACCTTCATTTTGGTTTATTTCCTTCCTGTAGTTATGTTTAGGGGTGTTTGCGGTCCGGTCCGATCCGGTTTTGGGATATTTTTGGGACCGGACCGCATTAATCGGTCCTAAAAAATTACGGACCGAGATCGGACCGGAATTATCGGTCTCGATCCTATTCAGTTTTCAAACGGTCCGTGTTCGGTCTCGGTCCTATTCGGTCCGTACCAATACAAAACAGACTGCACATAGTTCAACTCTAAAATCCGATTTTCAAAAACAATATACAAAATTTGTAATACTAGAATCATATTTTCAACATCATTATAACTCATTTGTTTATTTTCAATATTATTGACCAACAGACTGCACATAGTTATAAACATGTATTGTCTCTAAATATGTACAAAGGGATAACACTTAGAAACACAACTAAGGTTCCTCAAAAATCAATCAGAAAATAAAAACCAAAGATCCCTAAAAAAAATAAAACCATAACTCAAATTCTGAACAACCCACAGTGGATCTTACATATTAAGAAGAAGTTGAGAGTTAATACCGGATTGGAAGTTTGCGGTGGTACAATAAACTCCCAATAATAATTTATGGGTAACAAAACTAACAGAAAATAAAACAAACATAGTCTCCCATTTTTATATACCTTTAAAACAAAACTAACAGAAAATAAAAAAGCGAGTTACCTCCCGCCGCCACCGTGTAACCCTAACAGAAGGGTTTGCTGTGCAGGAGGACAGAGGGGAGGGGAGGGAGGGTTTCGTAGAGGGAAGGGAAGGGTCGGGTTTCGTAGAGAGAAGAAGGGATGGGTTGCCTGCCGCCGGCGAAGAGGGAAGGAAATTAGATGTTTGGGTTTGGGACTAAATGTTTCGTAGAGAGAGAGAGAGAAGCAGGGTTAAATGTTTTTGGACTTAACTTGAGTGACTTGGTTTTTGAAAGGGTGCGTGCGTGTGTGAGGAAATTAGAAAAAAATAATAATATATATATATATATATATTTAATGAAAGCGGTCCGGTCCGGTCCGGTCCAAAACCATTTTTTTTAATCTCGGACCGAGACCGACCCGAATTATGCGGTCCTATATATTTTTGGACCGAATTAAAAAAAACCCGCAAAAGTATGTTCGGTTCGGTTTTTTCGGTCCATTCGGTCTATTCGGGTTCGTGCACACCCCTAGTTATGTTAGCACAATGGTTTTTCAAGAGAAATGCATTCTTTGATGTCCCCTAAGGATAGCTGATAGACCAGGTTTTGTTGGGGTGTCACGTCATCGACGCCAATCATTTATTATATTCGGTTCACCAACTTTATGCAAAAACCTAAACTATGACTAAACTCTTTTAAGGGAGCATAGGGGCCAGTCCGGGTATCGAATCCACAAAGATGAGTTGCTAGAATTTATTTCATTCATTAATTCTCGAATAAAAGTGTAAAAGGTAAATGTTAACAAAAATTAAAAGTAATAACGAGAAAAGATTATTCTAGGGAAGGGTAAATTAAACTAAGATTAATAAAGAAAATAAAAACTGTAAGTCGTGCTAGATATCCCTCACGCCGAGTTAATTGGTATAAATGGTTACATGGGTTCACAAGTTATTAAGATTGAATCTCGTTTCGTTAAGTAATTAACTCAAGAGTTGTCACACCCCTAAATTCGCATAAAATCCTAATAACATTTTGGCATCAACAAATACCCCAAAAATTACGCACGTAAGGTCATAAATACGGAACATATGTGATATACCCTGTTAAATCTCCTAGGCGTAATAACTAGGACAACCCAATCAAATAAAACGACTAAAAACCATCACCAAGGCAAAGCAACCCATCAACCCTAGGTGAGTTCAATCCAACACAACCTAATTTGCACTAGCCACTAAGCATAATGAAAAGCATAAATTAAACTAACTAATTAATTAAAGGAAACAATAATTGTTGACACCAAAATTAGTATGCTGATGTGGACGAATAATAAGAAGACATGCGTCAATCTACGTGGCACAATAGCAACGAGGAAGATTGTTTCCCCGGCCAACATACTCACTCCGAGGAACACCAACCCTCCGAGGAACTCTTATCCTCCGAGGAACTCCAATGCTCCGAGGAACTTTTGGACGACGAGCAACTAAGGCGGTTCGAGCTGCACCTCGACCACAGCATTAATTGCCAGATAATCAACAGTTCAACTATTCATTGAATGCTTATCATCTTGACACGTACATTTGAAGAACATTAAATGAATTACCCTTTCATATGTGTATCATTTAATGTAACACCCTTTCATGTACAGCCTAAGGGCTATAAATACCTTGTATCACCCTCATTCAAGGGGACCGGAATTTCTTGATAGCACTTGTAATCGAGAATTCCCAAACATTCAGCAATAACATAACAGTGGACGTAGGACATTCATATAAGGCTGAACCACTTTAAAATCTTTTGTCTTATTTATTTATCTGTGATTAAATAATTAGAGTAATCTAGTTTTTTACATCAACAATAATTAAATTAACAACTAAAATTATCTAGGCATGAAATAAATACAAAGCATGAAAAACTAGGGCACAAAGCATAAATAAGGGGAAGAAGATGACTAAAAAGTAGAACTTACATTAATGGTGGAAACCTATGAAGAAAATGGAGGAGATGGAGTGATCTCCACAAAATCCCCAAATAGTTAAAACCCTAAAGCTAAACTAAATAAGAGAGAAAAAAATAAGATATAATGAGATATTATGTGTCTCTTTACAAAAAATAAAAGGGTTGCTTTTATAGTAAGTGAGCAAAAAGAAATAAAGAAAAAGGAAAAAGAAATAGAAAAGGGGACATTGCCGAGTAACTGCTCAACCCGGTCGACCATGGGTGGGGATTTGGTTGACCGGCTAAAGGGGAAAACAACCACTATAAAGATCGCAAGCCAAAATCACAAACACCGGTCAATCGGTGGCTAGAGGCCGGTACTTTGTTTTCCAGCCAAGTCTCCTCAAGAATGGGGAGAAAAGGGTGCAAACGGAATCAACCATATCTTTTTTGTTCGGGCTCAGAATGACTTGCCGTTCGCTGCCACGCAAAGTTAACTCGATGAACAATGCTACCATGGCATCCCACTAAGATAGAGATGAAGAGTGAAATGTCTAAAATTCCATTGAAGTAGCGTCCGACGACAGAAGTTCTTCGAAATGCAACTGAACCTCACTTTAAGAGCTCCAATACTTACAAAAGCACAATCAACCCCTGGAAAGCATATAAACATACATAATAGAGGTTATATGGTTAATGAGCATAAATATAGGCATAAAGATCACTAAAATCGCTAGAATGCATAAGTAACGGGTGCGCATATGCAATATTTATGATGTATCACCCCCAACTTAGATATTATTAGTCCCTAATGATGAAACAAGCAAAACCAGTATATAGAAGGTGACACAAAATATATATATATGCATCAGAATATAAATGCCACTTTCGTTGGGAACACAATTGCATTTAACGTATATAATAAGCCATTAAACCCATAGGCTGCCCTAGTGGACGAGTGTCGTCTCATACGGCTCCCTCAAAATTATTCCCAATCACATGAGACAAGCCTAACAAAAGCGAAAAACATTTTAAACACATTATTAGCAAAGTGAATGAATTCACATAAAAGTTCGTATTATTAACATTATAGAATAAACTTTGTAGAATTGAAACTTTATGTAGGAGGGGAGCGAGCACATGAAAAGTATGATTTGGCAAAAAAATATATAAATTAGAGAAACATTAAAGCGTGCATATAAGTCAATTCTCACCGGGCATTACGCTCAACACTATGAAATGGGAGGTAACACATAGGACATGCGGGCATAAAGAGTACATGTAAATGGATACTAGGCCACACACATGTCACAAATGAAGAACGTAATATATAAAATGACAAAATTGTAATCTTGATGAAAGATACCGCTCATTAACGGAGTGAAATGCATTTTCACAAATTATCAAAATTATTTAAACTTTTGAATCGAATCACACTAGGATCACATCGGACTTTAATAGGGTTGTAATGTAGGTTACGCTAGGCTCATGAAATGAAGCAAATATGTTCAGATTCAAAGTGTTCGGGGATAAAAACTCGAGATAATGGGAAACTGCAGGAAATATCAAAAATTGGAAAATAACTTCCATAAAAGGCATTGAATATAACAATGGGGGAGAGTAAACGAAGCTTATTGAACAATATACACAACATATACAACTTTCTCTTTATTTTCTTTTCTTTTCTTCCATTTCTCACCTTTTTTTTGTTTTCTTCTTTATCTTTTTCTTCTCTACTTTTCTCACTCTTTTCATGCTTAATTGAAACCGCAAGACAAGTACATCATTCAATTCCAAGTATCATTCCAAACAAAGGTATGGAAGGTAATAAGTATGGTATATACTCTAATACGGAGTTGGTTATGGGATATAGGTTTATGAAATGAAAGGTTATATTTGGATCGAAGGGGTTGACGAGGGGAAGCATTTAAGGTGAGGTCAAGGTCAATATGGATGATATAACAAAAATGTCCTATGATAATTTCCTAAAGTCTACACAATTATTGAGTTAAAATAACTTTAAAAATCATGCTCAAGTAAGACTTTTCAAGATATAAACTCAATTAATGAACGATCAAATGAAAGAATAGTGAGATTACCAACGACTGTAACGTTTTCAAAGAGGAAAGAGAAGTTTATAACACTCATAAACAAAGAAAAGCACAAAGCTCACTAGGTATAAATATATACAATGCACAAAATATTACCGAGTTATAAAAATCTTAAGCCAAATCAATAAAGCAAGAAAAGCGCATGTGCTCATGGGTTAAAGTTTAATTCATCAAGTTATTCATAATATCAATAATTGAGGACTAAATTCTAATAACTTCTAAAATCAAGAGCATGCATCGTTGAGTTGTCTATTGGGTCAGGCAATTATTAAAATTTATCATCGAAAATAGAGGTAAAATGCCTAACAAAGGAGAAAAAAGAAAGAAAATCTATTTGAAATTATTAATTTATTCCAAGAAAAGCATGTTTGGGAAGAACATATAATCAAATCAAAGAAATCACCAATGAATGGATAGAGTATCCCACACCACCTAACTTAAAACCTGGCATTGTCCTCAATGTAAATTAAGAACCATGTTAAAGAGAGGAAAATAGCGATATTACCCAAAATGGAGCGATCTCCGGAAAGTACGAGTCCAATTATTCTACAAAACATGTTAGTAACAAGAATAACAAAAACTTAACTAACTACACTAGACTATAAGTAAAAAGAAAAATAAGATACTATGTACAACCTACAGTTTTAACTATCAACTAACTATACACTAGAAGTTGAAATTTTTGAGGGTCCACCCAAAATACGATTTGACTTTGGAAGATAAACGGGGGACACTCCCTTGAAAACATACCTCCCAAAAAATAAGAATTCCATTTAAACAACGTAAGGTATGTGTAAGGTGAAAGAAATAAACATCGCCAATTAAAAGTTTTGGGGGGACGATGGGGGATTTGGATAAGGCGGGTGACAAAAACACGTGAGGTCTAATAAAAATATTTCCCGCCCAAATATTTTGAAGTTGGATTGGGAGGGGGAGCACATGGAGGCAAAGATTCGTTCATGGAAGGAGACTCGAGCGAGTACTCCTCATCGGTGAAAAGGATTGAAACTTAAAGTTTGGAACCTATTCATCGGGTACTAGCGTCGGTGTGACAGTATAGAATAAAGATGGGAACGGAAGAAATTTTGTCTCAAGAGATGAGTTATCATCGCTTGAAGATTGAATTTCGAAGGAAATAGGATCATTTTCAATGAAACTTTCTTCTTTGGGGGCCAAAGAAGAAATCATTTCATTACAAATGGATATTAAGTACATTTCTTCCTCATTTTCATTCTCTCCTATACCATGGTCCAAGTCAAGAATGATTTGTTCCAAAGTAGGTACAAAGTCCTCATTTGGTTCAAAACATTCCTCGACTTCAAAGTCTCGGAAGAAAAATCGTCTTCGGATTCAAATAATAAATCCAACTCATGCTCCCAACAATGATTTCCTTCACGATAACGGGTTTTAATTTTCTCATTTTCAAGAATACGCAAGCCCTCGCCGAAAGTCATAGGGCAAGGTGTGGATTATTGCAAATGAGAACTTTGAAAACCATAGTCGGGACTACATTCAAAATCATTAGCATAAGTGATATGGCAAATATAGGCCCCTACCGCGGAAGGACTATGATAGGCATGCACCGAAGCGTTACTGATGCATCCTTATATACATAGGACGCGGCCAAACACTATAGGGTGCGGCCTCACATACTATAGGGTGCGGCCCCAGTCTTTCCTCTAAGCTGGATGCATCTCTCTCCATTCAGAACAATAATATAGCACCTATACCGCCTATAAATAGAGTCCCTCACCTCGAAATTGGGGGACCAGATCCTTGCTCATTTTTTACACTGATACCCAGTCTAGAGATCACGACACTTGCGGAGGCATTGCCAAACACTCTACACCCCTTAGTACAGCTTGGGGCTACTCACCGGCATCACAGTCCTCTCTCCGGCATTACCAAAATCATCATAAACATGTATTCTCTTCTCTCATCTACATTGTATGACTATTATGGCATTGTAAACCTATACTACAACCCATATATAATGAGAGTGTGGCACCAAAGTGGACGTAGGTTCATTTTTATAATCGAAACACTCTATATCTTGTCTTTAATCTCTCTTTACTAGCTCTATCTGCTTATTATGTATTTTACACTGACTTGCTGGTACGAGAACGACAAGTGGACAATTTCTTATATCATCACTCTGGCGCCGTCTTTGGAAAACGTGGTATTTCAATCTTGTTTCTCTATATTTTGGGTTCTTAAACAGCTTATTTTATTCATGGGGATAAGTAGGATCATTATCTCATGGGTGAATTTTGGTTACTGAACTTGTATTTTGTATGCATATCCTCAAATGGGTATCACATATATTTACATATGTTTTTGGGTCTCTCTTTTTAAGACCCTAAATTTATTTCTACAATACCCCGATGATGTTACCTCACCAAGATAACACTGGAAAGTGCAAAGGGAAATAACCTCGCAAAGGTGGGTAACTAGGGATGAGATCTGTTTGCTCATTTGCTACTTTCTCAACCTATGATCTAGGGTTTCCAGCCAAAATTGTGTACCAATAGATTCTTCTCCCCTGGATAGACCCTAGTAGGTATGTTCTCCACGTATTTCGTGTTAAAAACTCAATTTCTGGGTTCCAATTATGGGATTGATCATTCCTGCCCAAGAGGGGATACGACCTGGTAGTTTGACTGCCTTTTGGTAGCAAACCCTACTAGTAAGTTGGTTTACAACAACTTCAAATAATCGGGGAATGAACTCAAGTGTCCTCAAGTTCAACCTTGGTGAATTCCACTCAAGGGCAACGGTAGTGAACCTATGTGCCTCATTCGCCACGACCTCAACAGAAAAACCCTCATAGCAATGCAAACGCTACATTCCGACTTACTATTTAGTTCATCCTGTATTCTATGATTACTCACTTCTGCTAGTTTTGTCTCAGATTATATATTTTTTAAAGATTAACAAAGCAGAAATGAAAGAAGACTCCACCCAAAGTGCATAAATAAATAATGAAATTGCTCAGTTGTACAACCACCTCAATCATCTATATGATAGTTACGCCTCACTCCAGACTTAGGTCAACTTATTGACCCAGAGGGTTCTTATGCTAGAGGACGTGACACCCAAAGCTGATGTTCGGGCGGCAGTGGTCGCGACCACAGAAGCTACTGTCTCAGGGGTCGCAGCCCTGGACCAAAAGAGTCAGAAGAGGAAAGTTAAAAATGCAGAAAAGGGCTTTGAATCCTACACTCCACTGATTTACAAAATTGAAGAGGTGTTGGAACTCATAAAAGAAGACAAATTTCTTTGCTGGCCGGAGAAGTTGAAGTCCCCTCCTCATAAGAGGGACATAACCAGATATTACAGATTCCACAGGGACCAGGGGCATAGCACTGGAAAATGTTTTGTGCTGAAAGATGAGATTTAAAGGCTTGTTAGGCAGGGATGTTGCAGCAATTCTTGAAAAATGCTTAGAGGATGCAACCTTTAACAAACAGGCCACATGCTTAACCCCACTTTAGTCTATATTTTCTGTTAAATTTGAAGTGTTGTCTTTACTACAGAAGCGTTGTATTTCCTTACAAAATCAACATATATATATATATATATATATATATATATATATATATATATATATATATGAAGAACATTTTAGCCATATTCTGTCTCTTGATTTGCCATTTATAGAAATCTTAAGAATGACCTTCGTCTTAAACAAATTTCAAGGGAAAGATGGTTAGTTATCTCGGAATACTATTTATTCCGGGAATGGTCCAATTGTTCAAAAGTGACAACCTTAGTTGGCTTATAATGCCACTCATGGTGCAAGGAAATATTCTTATATTCATAAGGCCAACCATCCTTTGGTGTATGCTACTATTAGCTTCAAGGGCTCAAATTGCCCCCACTCAGCTTTCGGTATGCGTTCATTAGCCTGGGGAGTCTTGAAAATGTCCCGTACATTATCTTGGGGAAGCTTTATAATATCTATCCAGGGGAGGCCTAATAATAACCCATAGGGGCCAAATACTTAATTATCTACGGATAATCCTATATTTAAAGGGGCCTAAGACTTAATTGTCTGTGGATAATCCTATATTTGAAAGGTCCGAAGACTTAATTATCTGCGGATAATCCAATTATAGCTTGGGAAGGCTTTATATATATCCAAACATAGCTTGGGTAAGCTTTATAATACCTAGCCTGGGAAGGCTTGATAATAACCCAATCAAAGAGATTAAATCAAAGCTACGAAATTCAATTGAAGCGACTAAAGGATGTTGTGATACTAGCATTATGAAGCATAATAAAGCCACAAAAAGAAGTTGTCCTCAGCCCAGCATACTGTCATCAATTTCTTGACAAGGGCCTTAAAGGTAATGCAACCTTATCAATACGGCTGAAGCCATTATGGAGTCCATTCATCCATTTAGAAGATGTAGAAAAAAAGATGATGACTTTTTAAATTGATCAAATGCTGCGATAGGACTTCAGACCAATCACAGCCTCTGAATCGCAAGCATGACTTGGAAAATTGATAAGTTAATTGAGGTAAAGGAAGTTAAGCCGCAGCCCCAAAGCCTTTTTCTTTGGCACCGCGGCTTGGTGGTGACATACATCATATATGGCATGAAAATTTTAAAAAATATAAGGCAAAATACAATAGGATGCAACCTATTTGGAGGAACCATTCACAAGGTGTTATCGCGGCCTTATATCTATATTTAAGTTTCAGTTATTAAAGAAGCATATTTGCAAGTCATTCAATCAAGCAATCAAATATATGGAGATAAAATTCATTCAATTATCAAAGCAGACAACATAAGAATAAACAAATGATCAATTAAGAGCAGTTAGATTAAAGACTACAGCCTTGGCTAAAGGATGAAAAAAATGTCAAGTTATCAAGTACAGACAAATGGCCGTAGCCTAAATAAACTACAAATTTTTTAGAGGTCGCATCCCAAGGTACATTATAAAAAAGAGACAAATTCCTAAGTATAAGACACATAATCATCCTTGACGTCTCCTTCTTCACCATCCGTGATCGTCTCAATCTCATCATCTGCCACAACCTCCTTCAGTAGCTTTCTCGTTCTCTTATCTGTCGCAACCCTCATCTCAGCTACGCAGGCACTATTTTCTGCATCATCAACACTCTAGGATATAACCTAGTCCTTGTCATCTGGGAAGTTCTTGATAGCCGCAGATGTATGCCTTGTTGTTGGCGAGGAAGAAATCTCTAGACATTTTCAAGTCTGCTAAAACAACCTCTATGGCCTGCTTGAGGGATGCGTAGTGGGAATCCTCCATTTGTTTAAGGGATGTGATATGATCTGTCTCGAACTGACTATATTTTTCTTGAAGCTCCTTCAGTTGGGGCTCAAGCTTGGTGGCATGAAGAGAGGCATTTGAAGCATTGTTGTCAACTTTGCCTCAGCGTCATTTTTTTGCCTTGACAACAGCATCGAGTTCCATTTGTGCTGCTTGAAGTGCCGCGACAGCAGACTCTTTGCCAGCCTCAAATGGAGAATTCTTGGTATTCTCCAGGTTAATGGTATGCACCCTTTCTGCGGCCTCCTCAACTTGTAGAGGCCTTCATTTTTGAGCTTCTGGGACACTGCAACATATGTGGCCCAAAAAGAAATTGAAGGTTAGAAACAAAATGAGTTGTAAGAAGAAAGTATTGAAAATACAAATTTGTACTTACCCTCAGCAGGTTGGAGAGCATATTCTCCAAGATTCTCATGATCCTCCTCCACCAGGCGGTCCAGGTCCTTATTGTCAGGAACCCTCAGCATCTTGTGGATCACCCTAGCAGTTGTATCCTAAGATGACTGAGGATCTGGTCTCCACGACCATCAGGGCCAACACTATCACGAATTTGAGGAGGTGCTAGGTTGGCATTAATAACCATTATTATTTGAGGAGGGGTTGAATTTAGAGTGTTGGTTTGGGAGGTTTCACGACCATAGTTCAACTCAGACCCAAAAGGCATTAAGCCTGTAGCGCCAGATGACTGTTGATGTCATCATTAAATTAGCCTTCGAGCCTTTATTGAGGAGCAAACTCCTCAAACTGAACTGTGGGCGCGACATGAGAGGTTTGGTCTCCCACAGTGGGTGCGACAGGACACTTGAACTTAGCCCTTTTTCTCTTCTTCTGTTTGGCTGCGTTATTGAGGGCAGCCGTGTCCTCATCCATTTTAGCCAATTGAGCTGCTAGGAGCTCCTTATCTATCTCCTCACCTGAAGAAGAAATAAAGCAAAGTCAAAATTTTAAGGTTTAAAAATAATATCCATGACATTAATAAAGTAAGGGATTAATACCTTCCGCAACCATAACTTTGGGGAGAGATTTGTTAGTGAAGTAACCTCCCCAAAAAATTGAGGCTGAAGTCACTAAAGTACTAAATTTTTTGTCGTCAACACTTACGACCGCATCTCTTCTTATTATGCTCTCCTGCCACTCACTTAGGGGAAAATTGTCAAGATCTGCATAAAAGTTTAATGTTAGTACAAAACAACAGAAGGAAAATAGCAAATTGTGGAAAGAGGATGTGGCATATAATCAAAGGTTTGCATCCTTATTTACCTAGTTTAGATGGGTGTCCCCACTACCGCGGCATCCTGAATGATTTCTCTCTCTCAGAATCATATGGATAGATCTCCCATCCTCCAAAAACATATAAATACTTGCCCTTCCAATTTTTTACACTAGTGGGTCTACCATTATAAAAGGTTTCATCATTGTCGCGGAGAGCAAAGTAATAATACCACGTAAATTTTACAGAGTTCTCCTTTGGTCTGTAAAAGTGGAAGAACTCTGCCGGAGTTATGTCCCTCTTGAACCTATTCATCCACAACACTACAGATGCAAGAATTTCTTTCCATCCATTGAGGTTTAGTTAGGCTGGGGCTAGTTTCATGGTCTGGAAGATTCTCCTAATAGGGACTGGAACAGGTAGCCGCAGTCCATATATGAAAGCATGGAGGGGGAAGCAGACCCCATCATCAGCGAGAGCGATGCAGGGCCTTTGTTCCATGAAGGGTGCTGAGCATATCACATTTTTAGGGAATTTAAATGCCTCAACAACTTGGTCAACCCATTTCTGAGTCATGATATTGCAGACGTTTAAGGCTGTAGGGGGTCTTTCTATTCTGTTTGATGGGCCAACAGGTGCGTCCCTGACCTCTGAAGGCCCACCAGTCGTGGCATTAACGTCCATAGGGTTGGTACTTGAGTGGGATTCCTCTTCCATTGCCTCAGAATTCTCCCCTATAAGAAGAGTCCGCGGAGTGAAAATCTAAAGCGACGCAATTTGGGCAATCTCTGACCAGGCAAGGCCCAAATTTCTTTAAAGGCCGCATAAAAGGGAGTTCGGGAGGAGATACTCTAAAATATTTATTATGACACCCCGCCTAATTAATTACCTGGTGATTAGTCCTTAATTAATTAATTTCAGAATATCAAGTTGGTTCAGATAATGCATCACTGTCGAAAGCTCAAATTTTAATTTAATAAAAACTAACCACCTAATATTTAAAAAGGTTGGTGTGAAAATTTTATCTTGTTATTAATCGACATCAGTAAAGAGTAATATTTAAACATCACGATACATCACAACAGTATAAGGTAAAAACTGACTGAAGTAAAATAAAGAACTGAAATAAACACATCCAGTAAAAATTCGATACAATAGTCCAATAACATGAAATCAAAGTCTAATGATATAATAAAATAACTCTAAATCTCTGAATGTAAAATAGGAGTGACGACATGTCCAACCAAAATAAATGACGGATAGATAAGGAGAAATAGACTCATAAGCATTAACTAGCAGTACTCCGTAGCTTCCACGACAGCTACAGCTCGGCAAATGAATGGAATATCCTAAATCTGGTGTCCCTGTGGCTGAGCACCTAAAATAATATAACAAGAAAAGAGATTTCCAGAAAAATGGGTCAGAGCCCGAGTAGAAAATAGTTAAAAATACAGTAAGTGCTTAAATTGATTTAATTAGCACATATATTATCCATGTTAACTTATCATACTCACTTGAGATGCTCACCTCTCATCTAATGTCCACACCTAGCGAGTCTAACTACCATACTAGTCTCATCACTTTACCTGACTATATGTAGGATAATCATTATGTCGAATACAATATCTAAATAACCCGAAATCAATATATTACTATTATTAGGAACATGTTTAAGGATTTTTTAACTCATTCTCATAGCATTCTTTACTCCCAAGTGGTGACCCAATAAATATTTACTTTAATAAAGTAGCCAACAAGAAACACATAATAGGAACTCAGTATACATATATAAAATCTCACTATGTATACATACAATTATATCTATACATCACCCATGGTTAAGAAATCCCTAGTGCTAGGCATACTCGGCTATCTAGTCCCATTGCAACGCTCACGCATAAAGGACAACATGTTCAATCTCTCAAGAACCAAATAAAATATATACACATATTAGAGGCAAACATAGTCCCAAGCCGATGGGCTACGCACATACCTATGCACCCATATGACCGTCATCACTATCATTCTTATAGATAGCCCGTACCTAGGTTCCATGCTCTAGTGGTACGACTCAAAATCCCTCGAAGGAACACAAGATATGGTCGTCCATAACGCGTTAACCCCCGTTAGATAGCCAGTAGCTAGATATGTCATACACATGATATTCCAAGTAATAAGCATGCACACAACTTATATACATTAATAGGTAATCAAATAACCCAAATACAATACTCCGTATGTATTATTAACGTCATTTCTCTCCTCGATACCCGTATATATAAAGCCTCTCTAGGACTTACATTCCCTCCTAGGTTTCCACACAAATTCAATACCCCAAGTACCATATCACTTGATTCCTTAACACTTTGAAAATTTAAGCCACCTATTACTCACGAAGGTTAATACACTTATATAGATAACCCTAGGAAGATTTCCAACCCAAACAAACCCTAAAAACCCATTCTGGGATTTCGTTAGAAGTTCCAGGATTCTCGTTCGAACGAGGTCATTCGAATGAGTTCGTTCGAATGAAGTTCCCACTTCGAACGAACCTAGCAACTCATTTGAAAGGTCGTTGGAAATCTCGTTAGAAGTCTCATTCGAACGAGGTCGTTCGAAGGACCTGGGCAGGTCTTCTAACGAAAATTTCGAACAGACCCAGTTCTTCCAAATTTCGATTATTCTCAACATTCCAAACCTCAAACTCAATCCAAATTTCGTTAACAACAATTTAAAGGTTTCTAAACTAACCCTAATCATTATGGGGCAATTTCTAACACAAATTAGTATTCAAGACTTTATATTTTTAAAAGGGAAACCAATAATTTCCTAAATCTCTAAGAATCCCCATTTAATTAAGCCATCACTTTAAGTATGTCAAATCCTTAAATTCAATTCGGGATGTATACATAAAATCTCTAGATTTAATAATCTACAAATGGGGTAAATCCTCTCCATGCAACCCATCACCAAAATCTAATGTTCTTCTTCGATTAAACCTAATGAAACCCAAATTTCCATAATTTATTATCTAAATCATTAACAGAGTTTAACAAGAACAATATATGCTAAATAAACTAGCAAGATAAACACTTGCCTCAAAATGAAATTTTGATTATTGGGATGAAATTGGTATGGGAATGATCCTCTTGACATGATCTATACGCTGGTGTACTTTTTGGTGTGAAAGCTTGAGTTCTTGGATTAAGTCTCCAATGGAGTCTTCTTCTTCCTTGGTTCTCTCTCTCTTTTCTCTCTTCCTCACGTAAGGTGAAACTGATAGGCCACTAACCCTTAATGCTCTCAATTAATCCCAATTTTCGTCCATTTTATTACCTAAAAAATCCCAAAAGACCAAAATACCCCTCTGAAGTGTTGTTTTGGGCTAAAATGCCCCGGACTCCAAATAAAATACCCGAGTAGTATTTTCGAATAATTTTGACCCTTTCGGACACTCTGGAGCACTCAAAATAGCCATTCAAGTTATATAAAAATAATTTACCTTTTTAACCCCCAAATACATACTAATGACATGACTCATATGCGCTTCCCAAATAATTATATCATGACTGCCGTGTATCTCATCCCGACCATAATATTATTTCCAAGACCGTCTATTACGTTACTCACTACATAATGTTCAACATAATTTTTACTCAACATGATTTTCAACATAATCATTTCCGATAACTACTAACTCTCGTCACATTAGTAATTATTACCATTAAGTCAGATTAGTTATAAATTAAATTTTCTCTCTTAAATGAATTAATCCAAATTTTCATAATGTCATAATAAAATAAATACACGTAAAAATTTCAGGATATTATAGATTTCCCCCCTAATAAAAGAATTTCGTCCCGAAATTCGAAAAAGTAAGGCATACCTGGTAATAACCGGTATCCTCTAGTACACAAAACCAACTTAACAGTACGACTCGATCAATATAGTTCCCACTTCACAGTAAGTTTGTTTATCACTTCTGACACTTTATCAGTTATAGGGTCATCCCTCAATAACAACACCTCACCTTGTGCTCCTACCAAAAAGCATTCGAATAAGACTAGCCTATACATCATTGGCCCCATTATATCAATATCTTTGGGAGATCGTTCCTCACTTCGTATTAACTCCATTTTTAACTACACAAAACTCCCATCCTGGAAGAAACCATATCAATATCTGACTACTCTTGTCCGTTCTTCTAATCTCGGTTCCCAACGACGTGACCCTTACGACAGTCAAAGCCTTCTAAGAAAGTTTGTCGTTATTTCACTATAGCCATCGGATGATAACTTTAGACCAATCCAAAATTTTGATTATCCGCTCATTTCTAATCATCTAGAGGAAGAATCTTTAGGGTCTTTCCACATAAAACCTCAATAAGCGCCTTGTAAATAATAAACAGGTGCGAGTGCTTTCACACAACTCTATCATTAGGTAATATATTCTCCCAGTTACATTACTATTTTACTTAGTATCTATATCTGTTACGAAAATGAAATGATCCCAATAAGTCTAAAATTTCTTTCATACTGCTCCACTAGTCATCAATCACCATCCGCCTACTCCTCGGCCATAAGTGATACGACCGACTCAAAATGAAACGTCATCCCCACCATTTCTTGAAATCCCGTATTGAAGGTGGGGTTCAAGTATCTCATCCTAGTTCACAATAACACTGGGTAGGACCACATACCGGCGCGATCCTTGTGTCAAAGAAAGGCCGAGGCACACTATCTAATAGTGTACACAACCCTAAGTAATAACAATTACCATTTCTTTTGGTCAACTTGTTCCACCCATTCGAAGGAAATAGTGACCTTATCCCGAAGTTGGCAATCCATCTAAGAAATTCGCCAACTTGACTGCCCTATTCCATGACTGGAACCTTCATCTTGATACAAAGTTTCTGGTTAATCATCTTGATCCAATCGATTATTATCTACGAGTGGTACATACGGAGACTACTCTCTATGTCCCTCTCAACACCGACTTCCCCTTAATGCATCTCACATTAAGTGGTACTTAGTACTCCTCTTCTTTCTTCGGTGTATACCAAAAGTTCGAACACGTGCACTTTTTGCCATGATTTGCACATCTAGATTCTTTATACCTTATTGACATCACCATTCTATTCATGTGAAAGTCACTCTCAACCTTCGACTGGGTAGAACTCTGCTTCCAAATTTCCATAATAATTAAACTTTAGTCTTCTCAAGGGATACCCCTTTTTAAACGGCTTTCTATAGCCTTTCAACCAAGTTCGGGAGTGCTACTCTGATCACACCTGTATATATGGATTATCGTTCTTCTTACTCGGCGATTACTCCACTCCACCACTTCCATTTTGTGATATTATCCCCACAAGCATATAATTTACACATCTATTCCCACGCCCCTTAATCCTAAGCGATTCTGACATTAGCCAACCAGGGTTCCCACACACCCTATAAACCGTGCATACTGGCCTAAACATTATGTACGCTCCACATTTACCTCCTAATTCTTTATTACCCCAATTTTTTCTTTGCATCCTCACCGCACAACCGTCTCCACTGGCCTATATCATAATTTAACTTTCGACTTATAGTTATATCTTCATACTTCTATAACGATCGAGGTTTCGGACTCATGGACGAATGGCCAAACATCTCCCTACTTTCAACCTTACACTAAGTTTCGTGCGTGGGATGTCTCGTTAAGCGAAATCCAAATATGGAACCCCTCGATACACTAGTACCTGGCATTGTCGGCCATCGAAATTCGTTAGGACTTCAGTCCATAACATGTACCCCTATATTCCCGTCTCTTGACATAAAGCTATATCTCCGTTTGTAATTACCTTTAAATGATAAACTTTTCTTCTCAAATGCACTATCACTGAACATTGTTGGTAATTACATTCCATAAACCTCGTACTCATACAATCAAGACTTTCAAAATTCTGTCCTCAGACATATAACTTGAAGTCTTAACTCCCCCGTCTCTAAAGGAGTGATATAATAATGTGCTCTCCTATTACTAAGTCCTGAGCGTTCAACGGTATACCCAATATACTCTGAATCATATTAAGAAAGTCCCCACACATACTAGTATTGAACATCTCGAGACCATTAAGTCTCTAAAATAAATAATACAAGTGCGAGTCTGACCCTCTCACAGGTGAGGCCTTGCCATCACAAAACATGATGTACTAGGGCAACAACCCCGATAGCCTTGCAATAACTGCCCACTGTTGTTTGGACCATTACTATAGGGCCGTAACAAGGATAATATCATACTCGTATAATATATTACTAGAACGAGTAATCTCAATAAAGTATATATACCACTAATAATACACTCATTTATTCTCCGCAGATAACCTTAGAGATAACCCTAAAGGTAACCCCGCTATATCATGGAAGACATACACATAATGATAACATTTTCGATATATGCACTAAACTTTTCGCTCACGCGAATCTTGCAATAATCAGAACGTAGTGACTCTCTCGTGTCACACAAAATACGCCTCATCATCTAAGGATATAACTCATACTTCTACCTTACCCATTTTCCATGGATGTTCAAATGGTTTCCCGAACATAACACGTCTGTCCGAACGAAATCAAAATAACATTAACCATTGCCCTTGCAAGCACCGTATCTTTGTCCCAATACTCGCTTCGGGGAAAGATTTAACGCATGTGGTTTTACTCTTCCACAAAATACCTCAGCACCTAATCTACCTATCTCTTGTCATACTGAAAATGTTAGGATTGTCCTCCTCTCGAACTTGGTAGTTTCGATCTTGAGGGCTACTCCTGTTGTTCCTTTAGCTTTATTGGCCCTAAGGAACTTGCAACTAACTTCAATAGCCCTTACTGAATTCACCATCGCTCGATAAGAATTCATCAATCCAAATAATTTAAATGGGTCCCCAGATGGTTGTCCCCCTTGTGGTGCGTCACTAACACCGTTTCACCCACTCTTATTCTCTGACTAAATACTTCGATTCCTTGATCTTCCCACACAAAGAAGCGTTAACATCTTCATGGATGAAGCGCGACATTGTCACTATCTGAAACAATCATCCAACATAATATATTTTAAGTGTTGTTAAGTTTTCTTACTAGTCGATCTCCCACTCGAGATCCCCTTCTCTATTGGTGTCTACTTCCTCTGATACAAGATTCGTTAAGAAAAATTTAAATTCATTTTCACAAGTGGACCTCTGTTCAGCCCTCCTGTGATGATCTCAAAACAACATTCACATCTTATACTTGCGATCAAACTGTACCTAAGATCCTTCCAATGACATAGCATTCCACTTCTAAATGTGGTGGCTGGCTCTCACCATTTTTTCGGTTAGTCACACTTTGCCATATGCCCAAGCCTTTTCATATTAACCTCCGTTGGATAACACATACAATCTCTATATTTCTATAATTTCCATCGATGGTTCTCTTCAATGTTTTGTCTGACTCTTTTTCAATCCAATCACATTGGGTGAGTCTAATTTGGCACTATGTCCCACAAGAATATGCTACCAGCCGCGGCCAAACTCCTAAACAGTTTGACAACAGAGATTGTAAGGACATTGTCCATCACATTTAATTATGTCGTATACCGCTACAAGTTGTCAAAGAATCGAGGATGCTATCACCTACAAACTTCGGATCCGAATTACAAGTGCACCTCAACATTCAAGCTCCAACGAGATATTTTTGGTAAAAATTTGTGTAAGTTCCACTTGCATTTTATATTTAAAGTGATGGGATTTTTTTTAAAAAAAAAAAAAGGTTAGAACTTTTATTTTTAAAATCTCCTTTGAATAAAATAATTTTTTTTAAATAAAAAAATCAGTTGGCATTTAAATTTTTTTTCTAAAAGAAGTTTTTTTTAAAAAAAACATTTTATGGCCAACTCGTTTTTTTTAGTTGATCGTTTCAACTCATTTTTTCAGTTGATGGTTTCAGTCAAAAAAATTAAAAGGATCAAAAGGAAGTTTTTCTAGCAAGGTTTCCTTCTTGATATTTTATAGCCACTGATTTTTTGGTTACTTCCAATCATTGGGATAATGATTGGGGTATTGGTCTTTAAAGCTTTTGTTTAAGGGAAAGTTACGTATAGTTTTTTGAGAGAAGAAAAATTGTTTTTTTTAGAGCACTTTTTTAAAGAAGAAAAATTCTTTTGTGTTCTACAATTTTTATTATGTCTTCTTCTCACTTTTAAGGGTTCAAAACTTTTTTCCATTTTAATTCATAATCCCAACAACTTTTTGTGAATTGCTTTGTGGAACCCAAGACATATTTTTCTGAAATATTATGCTGGTGATTTTGGTACCGTCCTTGGTGCTAATAGAAGATTGCGGTCATTGAGGTTCGCTGCTTGTGGATCTTTGCTAAAGATAGAACTGCGTGTTCTTGTGGAGTAGATGCGGTTGTTCCATTGCTGATGACACCGACCGACGCCTACGGATATTCGCGTGTCAAATTATTTCATTGTAATTCGGGTAAGTTGTAATTTACAAAATTATAGTGAAATAAATGGTTTTACCCTTCGGGGATTTTTTCCTGAAATTTTGTGTCGCATGCTATATCCTATTTATGGTTTGACACACGCACTCACATAGCTGCATGTTTAGGGGATGGATTAATTTAATTCAAAAATAGACTCTAATTAAATAAGTGTGCCAAATTGAATATTTGCGAATTTAGTCAATTATCACACAACATCATATTTTTCAAATTGATATCAGAGCGGGTTGCTCTAATTTATCGCGTATTCATTTTTTCCACAAAATTGTGTGATATTGATTTTTTTAAAAAATCTGTTTTGTGAAAAATCGCAATTTTTCCAATGGAACGTTCATTTAATAAGGTGCCTATGTTTGATGGAAATAATTATGCCTATTGGAAAGCTCGCATGAAATCTAGTTTAAAAGCTATTGACGAGCGTGTTTGGTTGCTTTGTGAAAATGGGTGGACTCCTCCTATGGTCACCGTTAATAACATCACCAATTTAAAACCCGTTTCAACCTGGACTGAAGATGATTATAAAATGTCTAATTTTAATTCCCGTGGTCTAAGTGCTATTTTTGGAGCTGTCACTCCTAATGAGTTTCGCCGAATTATGACGTGCACCACGTCTAAAGAGGCTGGGGATGTTTTGAAATTAACACATGAGGGTACGAACGCGGTTAAAGAATCAAAATTACAAAATTTGACCACCCAATTTGAGACTATCACCATGTCTGAGTCTGAATGCTTTGATAATTTTTATGCACGCTTGTCGGACATTGTTAACACATGTTTTAATTTGGGTGAGGTGATTGATAACACGCCTGCCGTTAAAAAGATTTTGAGATCTCTCCCAAAACGCTTTATTCCTAAAGTCGATGTTTTGAACTCTTTGGGAAATTTGAAATCACTTAAGTTGGAAGAACTTGTAGGAGATCTTCAAACCTATGAGATTGACATGTTTCCCAAAACCATTAAGGCTAAGGATAATGGCATTGCTTTAAAGACTCTTTGTAAGAAAAAGAAAGAAAAAGTTTTTGAGTCCGATTCTGAGGGAGACTTTGATTTTAATGATATGGCCTTGTTTGCGAAAAATTTTAAAAAATTTCTTAACATGAACAAAAATAATTCTTCCAATAAAAAGAAATTTTTTGAGAAAAATAAAAAGAAAGGAAAGGCCAAAGAAAGTGGTGAGAGGGAAAAATAGAATGACTCAGATGAAGAGTGTGATGAAGATTTTGAGAAAGTGATTTGTTTTGAACGTGAGGGTAAGGGACATAAGTCATTTGAGTGTCCTACGTTGCTTAGAAAGAAAGGAAAGAAAGTAGCCATGCCTACCACACTTAGTGATAGTAGTGAAGGTGAGGGTGATGAAACTAGTGGTGAGAAGTTTATAGCTTTTTCGAGTCGTGTGAGCATACCCACTTTGTCCCGCAATAGTGCACACGAATGCGATAGTGATGATTTGAGCGCTTCAAGTGAGGGAGAAAGCGAGAGTGAAAGTGGAGATGAAAGTGAGCTGCAAAAAGCGTTTAGAGATTTGTACATCGATACCTTGAAAACAAAGAAGTATAATAGGGATTTAGGTCGTCGAGTATTAGATTTGGAGAGAGAGAAGAAGGTTTTAAGAAAGGAAAAATGTGATTTGATCGACACGGTGTCTAGTCTGACTACACGTGTATCCCAACTCGAGAGTGATCTCGAACATGCCAGGGTGGTCAAAGTCAATTTTGATAACGCAGCTACGAAGGTTGAAAAGGTGGTTATTAATCCCGATAAGGGTAGAGTTGATGGGCTAGGAATAGGTCATGACAGTGCTTCCACTTCTTTTATCTCACCCAAGCTGATTTCCACTTTAGTGACAGATTCACATGGCCCAAAAATTAACCCACCTAGGCGTCCATTTCCCGTTATGAGAGCACGTCCTTGTGTTTTTGAGAAAGGTGTTTCCAGGCCTATTTATGTTTGTTCCCATTGCAAGAGGAGAGTACACCTTAGGGAATTTTGCTTTAAGTTGGGTTATGTGTCACATTTTTTCTTCTACACGTATTTCTGGCACACATACACCCACACATGATACTTTACATGCTCCTGGAGACTACATGAGAGAGTTTCCACATTTAGGTGAGCAAGTTAAGTTTTTAGTCAAAACTTCACAAGAATTAATGGAGGTTTTTCATAAGTTGGCACCACCTTTGGAAAACCTCTCCGCACCTAACGATTGAGGTTTTACTTGTTTACTAGCATAGGAGTTTTTTCATGATGACATTATTTTCCTATTGTTAGTATGTATCATTTTTGTATGTTTTAATTTTTTTAAATTTTGAAAAATACAAAAATATTTTATTTTGATAAAATTGTTGAAAAATCCAACAAGAGTTTTGTACTTTATTTGCACCGTTTATGGATGGACACTTAGGATGACTGAGTCAGAAAATCATTCCATTTTTTCATGTGACTATTTGATAGTGTTTTGAGACAATAGGTCAATTCATCCTTGTGCTTTATAATGTTTGGAGTCATTAAGATGTAATTAAGTGTTACTTCTTACATGTTTGACTCATGATTTCCTTTATTGCACACGTGCACGGATTTGTGTGATTATTGCGCTTGTCTTATCTCATGTTGGTTGGGTGTTTTCATTTCAATCCTGTCTTTAAAACAAACCAAGCGCGATAAAATTTGATAAGAAAATTGTGCATATAAGAACCGTTTGTAAGATTGTGTGCTTCAGTTGTAAAGGGGAAGGGCGGCGAAAGGTTCACTTGACCTTTGCTAATACTATGCCACCGTTAAAATTGGACCTAAAAAATGGAGGAATTTTATTATCCGGGGTCTAAAGAGGTTTAAATCATCCCGAAAAAATTTAAAGGCAATAAAAAGAAATTCATGCCAAAAAGGGGCCAATTAGATTTTTGCACCAATTCTCCAAAGTTTGAGAATTTAGTTTATACACCTCCCAAAAGAAAATATCTATAAGGGAGTTTGGATGGAGAATTAAAACGGGCTTGCACGTCCTTGAAAATCTTGAAAAAACGCTAAATAGTTTTGGACGTTTTTGGGGGTGGAAATCACTTTGACTTTGATTTGTTGATTTGCATAAGACGATGTCATCTAAATTTAACATTTTTTTACACCTAAGGATACTTTTGATGTTCATTCGTTAGGAGTACACATATGCATCGTGCACATATGATTGATTGAGTTGATTTACCTATCGAATGTGTTCACACCTATTCATTCCGTTTCCATGAGTTGGTTGTTTGAGTTTAATTCCATGGTGTGATTTTTGTATCTTATTTTTGTATGAAAAATTTTAAAAATTCAAAAATAGCTTGTTCGCTTGATTACCGTGACCCCCCGTTTTGCTTTATGAGATTTATTCTTTTCCTTGTCTATTTCGAATAAATAAAAAGGGGGAGAATGAATTGTGATATTATGGGGGAGTTTTAGTATGGGGAGATTTGATTGTGCTAACATTCATTATGTTTATATCATTTCGAACTCAATACGTCACGAGGTTTTTGTTTTATCTCATGTGTGTGTAGGTACGAAGATTTAAGATCAAATTGTTGCACACCCTGATGAGAAAAGCTTGGAGTTTTGAAAACTTGATTGTTAAAGCAAAGTTTGAAAGTTTGAAAACTTGTCATTTTATCTTTCCATAGTTATCTTGGGAGGGTAGATTTGTATAGGTCATTCTTGTGATTGATAATTCAGATTTTTTATTTTGTACCGGCTTAGACATATGGGGAGATTTGTAAGGACATTGTCCATCAGATTTAATTATGTCGTATACCGCTACAAGTTGTCAAAGAATCGAGGATGCTATCACCTGCAAACTTTGGATCCGAATTACAAGTGCACTTCAACATTCAAGCTCCAACGAGATATTTTTGGTAAAAATTTGTGTAAGTTCCAAAAATTTGTGTAAGCTCCAACGAGATATAAAATCTTTTTTGAATAAAATATTTTTTTTTAAATAAAAAAAATCAGTTGGCATTTAATTTTTTTTTTCTAAAAGAAGTTTTTTTTTTTAAAAAAAACATTTTATGGCCAACTCGTTTTTTTTAGTTGATCGTTTCAACTCATTTTTTTCAGTTGATGGTTTCGGTCAAAAAAATTAAAAGGATCAAAAGGAAGTTTTTCTAGCAAGGTTTCCCTCTTGATATTTTATAGCCACCGATTTTTTGGTTACTTCCAATCATTGGGATAATGATTGGTGTATTGGTCTTTAAAGCTTTTGTTTAAGGGAAAGTTACGTACAGTTTTTTTAGAGAAGAAAAATTATTTTTTTTAGAGCACTTTTTTAAAGAAGAAAAATTCTTTTGTGTTCTACAATTTTTAGTATGTCTTCTTCTCACTTTTAAGGGTTCGAAACTTTTTTCCATTTTAATTCATAATCCCAACAAATTTTTGTGAATTGCTTTGTGGAACCCAAGACATATTTTTCTGAAATATTATGCTGGTGATTTTGGTACTGTCCTTGGTGCTAATAGAAGATTGCGGTCATTGAGGTTCGCTGCGTGTGGATCTTTGTTGAAGATAGAACTGCGTGTTCTTGTGGAGTAGCTGTGGTTGTACCATTGCCGACGACACCGACCGACGCCTAAGGGTATTCGCGTGCCAAATTATTTCATTGTAATCCGTGTAATTTGTAATTTACAAAATTATCGTGAAATAAATGGTTTTGCCCTTCGGGGATTTTTTCCTGAAATTTTGTGTCGCATGCTATATCCTCTTTATGGTTTGACACACGCACTCACGTAGCTGCATGTTTAGGGGTTGTATTAAATTAATTCAAAAATAGACTCTAATTAAATAAGTGTGCCAAATTGAATATTTGCGAATTTAGTCAATTATCACACAACGTCATATTTTTCAGAGATGGCATATTCTAAAGATCAAACCCTAGAATATGAAAGGTTTTGTTAAAAAACATCAAGAACAGAATGGTACATTTTCAACCTATAAGACTCTAAAGCCAGTAAATTTGATCGTACGTAAGAACAGGGAATTCAAAAGCCCTAAAAACCTAAGTCTAAGGAAGCAAAGTTTCATTTATTGAGCCAACATGGGTGTTTACAATTCGTTTCATCGATTGATAAGTTATATCCACATTTCTGTTATCTATTATGATCCAATCAAATCAATGGGCTCAAATGATTTTATTTCAGCTTGAATATTAGTAGTATCGATTCAATTCAAATTTAGTTTTTAAAGATGATTCAACAAAAAAATGGATTCGTATGGTTCATTTATAAACAGAAATCAGGAAGAAGAATAAAAAATAACAGTCAAGAAGTTTTTATTCAATTCGAAAGTTACATAGAGACCAACGAGAAAGGAAAACCATTCACTCAACCTCAAACCACCAGTTGCTTAGCCTTGAACCACTTGAACAATCGCCTGAAGATCGTAAGAAAGCTCAAAGGAAAAAATTGCAAGACTTTGCTCTAAATTATTTAGAAACATAATGAAGGCCACATCCAGTTGCCATTTATATTAGAGGCTACAGGAAGGTGAAGCGTCACATTTGATTTTCCGTGAAAACTTGAGAAAAGACTACTCAGCCGCATCCCCAATTGTTATCTCTTCGCACTATGACTTGGGGGCTTATTGATATGGCAAATATGGGCCCTTATCGCGGAATGACTATGATAGGCATGCACCGAAGCCTTACTGACGAAGCCTTACATACACATTCCGCGACCATACACTATAGGGTGTAGCCTCACATACTATAGGGTGCGGCCCCAGTCTGTCCTCTAAGCTGGTCCCATACCTCTCCATTCACAATAATAATATAGCACCTATACCTCCTGTTAATAGAGGTCCACACCTTGAGATTAGAGGATCGGATCCAAGCTCATTTCTTACACTAATACCCAGTCCAGAGACCACGACACTTGGGGAGGCATTGCCAAACACTCTACACAACTCGGTACAACTTGGGGGCTAGTCATTAGCATCGCGGTCCTCTCTCCGACATTCTCGGAATCATTACAAACATGTATTCTCTTCTCTCATCTACATTCTGTGCCTATTACGGCAATGTAAACCTATACTACAACTCATATAATGAGAGTGTGGCACCAAAGTAGACGTAGGCTCATTTTAATAGCCGAACCACTCTCTATCTAGTTTTTTTATCTCTCTTTACTAGCTCTATTATTATGTATTTTACACTTGACTTGCCGGTACGAGAACGACAAGTGGACGATTTCTTGTATCATCAATAAGAATTTTGAAAGCTGATTCATTTAGTTTCAAAATTATTATCATAAGGATCTTGTGACCCAAAATCGAAATGATCATTCCTAAAATTCTCGTAATTCATAACTTGATTTTGGTAATAGTCACCCAGAGACATTTTAGATGTTTAATTTTTTTGGGTTTGTAAGTATTGACCAAAAGTCATAAGGGTAGGGGAATTTTGAGAATTATCAATACGTTTACTAGAAAAATTGGAATAAGAGATGTTTACCCCAACAAAGGCTCGAGAAAGCAAATTCCACAAAATGATGTGTGACCGAAAAAATTCAAGCATATCTTGGCGCTCAAATGTAGAAGTCCTGCAAAAATTGTTAACAAAAAATTCAAATAGAAAAAAATAATACGAAATACTAAATCAAAGAAATTCTAAAACAACTCATCCCCGACAACGGCGCTATTTTATAGGCTGGGTTTTGCCGCGGTGTCGCATCACCGACGCAGGTCATTTGTTATATTCGGCTCACCAACTCTATGCAAAAACCTAAACTATGACTACACTCTTTTAAGGGAGTATAGCGGCTAGTCTGGGTATCGAATCCCCAGAGACGAGTTGCTAGAATTTAATTGGTTTATTACTTCTCGAATAAAAGTGTAAAAGGTAAATGTTAATAAAAATATAAAATAATAAAGAGAAAAGATTATTCTAGGCAAGGGTAAATTAAACTAAGAGTAACAAAGAGAATAAAAACTATAGATTGCACTAGATATCCCTCACCTTGAGTTAATTGGTACAAATGGTTACATGGTTTCACAAGTTATTAAGATTGAATCTCGTTTCGTCAATGTGACACCCCGCCTAATTAAATACCGAGTGATCAGTGCTTTATTAAATTAAATAAAAGTATCCAGTTGGTTTAGCCTTAGCATCACTGTGAAAAACATTTATTTTATTAATTAAACTAGTGTCAAAACATTTTATCCAATAATTAAAATCCTTAATTTAATCATTCGCACATTCACTATATTTATGAATGAAAAATTTACGAATAAAACACCATCTAACTGCATATGATGAAGTAGACATAATCATTCCAATTAATAAAATCCAAACCACCAATTGTAATGTAAACAAATCCAACTGAAATAGAGATACTGAAATGAAAAGAGTACAATGTCTCTTGAACATAAATAACATGATAATGGGTGACACATTCCCTAACTGAGAAGCCTAAATCAAAGAACTGAAGTCATAGATGTGGAGGCGTCTAAATACGAGGACCTGCAACTCCCACAATAGTTGCAGCATGTCAAAAGATCCAACAGTCTAAGCCTGGTGCCCCTGTGGCTTGACACCTAAAATAATTTGACAAGAAAAGAGATTTTGCTAGAGATGGGTCAGAGTCTGAGTATAAAATATTTTAAAATAATTTAGCAAGTATTTAAAAATTGCAATAAAGCAAATATTATATGCATGTTAGCTTTTCGAGCACTCACTTGAGATTCTCACCTCTCAACTATTGTGCATGCCTAAAGTACCTCTAACCCGTCCTAATTATTTTTATCACACCTAACTAGGTCGTAGCCATAAACCTTCTAACACTCACTCGTAGTAATAACCCGTATTCCCCACATATAATTATTATTAAAATTTATGCATTTACTATCCCAAGTAAAATTCTACAATAAGGTTAATAATTCACGTAATTGATTCGATTCCATTTACATACTCATCTACATATTCTCATGGTAGATTAAATCACAAGTATTTATTTTGCATCACACTAGTATAATAAATACTAATACAGCGCCCCTAGACTTAGCTGCGATGCGGGCATATTCTACTATCGAGTCCCAATACATCTCGTATTGAATAAGGACAATCAGTTCGGAATCACTCTCGCACCGTATAAATACAAGTCACACATATTGGAGGCAAACATAGTTCCAAGCCAATGGGGTATGAACATACCTACGCACCCATATGACCGCCCACTTATCAATTCACTAATAAGTCATTCCTAGGTTCTATGCTCTGAGGTACCAATCTGATATCCCCCCGAAGGCTCATCAAGATAAGATTATCCTCTCTTTAAGACCTCCCATGATAGAAAGTATGGTAGGTTTGTCATACACGGAATAAATAGTATTATAGGTATTCACGCAACCCATCAAGATCATTAGGTATACACACAACCCAAATATTTTAGTTCACACATAGTATTATTCTCATTATTACTTACGATATATTTATTTAATTATGAATACTGTCTCTTGTAATTCTCAAGGATAACTCACCGCTCCAAACACTTTAAAGTTTTATTCCCCAATAACTTTAATAATTCTTCCATATACTGAAATTAATTCCTCGATATTTAATATCACTCGAATTAACTACGTCACATAAATTGAAATCAGAAGAAATACCCAAAAATTAGCCACGTCATTCGAACCAGGGCTGATTTTGTTTGAACGAGATCTCAAGTCATTTGAACGACCTCTTCGTGCGAGATGCAATCTCGTTAGAACAAGATCCAATCTCGTTCAAACGAGATGATGCAGTTTCATCCCCAACCTCTACTTGTTACGTCTTCCCACCATTTTTAACCCAAAAATCTCTACTGATTACTCCCAAACTCCCAACAATCAATTCTAAACATTGTTTAAACATATAGGGATGATTTCTAACAACTTAGAATCATTAAATCCTTAACAAACAACCCTAAAATTCAAAATCCCCAAATTCATATACATTGGAACCCTAGTTCATCAATTTTCAATTCAAGCATTCTAATCCCCCATTTAATTATCAATGTTGATCATAAATTCGTGGGTAATCTTCTAACTACATGAACAAATCAAGTTCATACCAATTCAATCCTAATTTATGCATTCAAATGTCACTGTTCATCAAAGTCCCGTATAATTCAAAGGTGTTTATCACCTACACTAACATGAACATGATTATTGCAAAAATAAAGCAATGATTAAAAACTTTCCTCCTAAAAGAAGTTCTGATCTGTTGCTGTCGTTGGTATGGTTGCGGTCCTCGCTCTCCGATCTACACGGTGGTGGTCTCGATGGTGAAAAAAGTGAACTGGTGGTGGTTCTGGCCCTAGAAACCTCTCCTCTTCCTTCCCTCTTTTGGCCTCTCTGTGTCTAACCCTGATATCCCTAATATAACCCATGTACCTAATATTTTATTCCTTCCATTTTCGTCACTAATTATACTCCAAAAATATAAATTACCCAAATGCCCTCTCGAGATGTCGGTTTGGCCCAAAACTGTCTCGGGACCCAAACTAAACTCCCAAGTAGACTTTTCTGACCATTTCGGCCCTTCCAGACACATTGGCAAACTTTAAATGACCATTTGAGTTACTTATATATAATTTACTTTTTACTCCATAGTCTCGACATGACTGACACGTGCATCTCGACTTAATTACCATAATTTTCGTATTTCTCACTCGTGACAATTCTCATAAATTTATAATTATATATTACTTTATTCTCTTAGTAATATTCACTAATATTCTCATGAATAAATACTAACCCTTATATCGCTAGTTAATATTTATTTTAATCTGTATTAATTATTAATTAAATTTCCCTTATTTAAAATTTAATTAATCCCTTGTTTTAAAAATCTTAAAAATTACGGGGTATTACATACTTCCCGCCTAATAATGGAATTTCATCCCAAAATTTGGAAATAAAATCATACCTGGTAAAAATAATTATGATATTTCTCACGCATCTCATCCTCGCTCTCCCAAGTAGACTCCTCAACGTTATGGTGCTCCCACTGGACACGCACAAGTGGAACTATCTTTGACCTCAATATCCTTTCGTTATGGTCTAAGATAACCATCGGTTTCTCCTCGTATGAAGTATTAGGGTGTAAGTCAGTTTGATCTAGTGCAATGTGAGTGTAAGCCATCTCATCCCGGAGATACCGTCGAAGTGAAGAAATAAGGCACACGTCATGAATCTTATGCAAGTGCTCGAGTAAGCCAAGTCTGTAAGCCACTGGACCTATTCGCTCAATAATAGGGAATGACCCTACATACCACAGGGCCAACTTATCTTTCTTCCCAAATTGCATTATCCCCTTCATAGGAGATACTCTTAATAGCACCAGTTCCCTCACACTGAACTCCCTGAAGAACCTCTTGGCATCAGCGTAGATATTTTGTCCATCCTGAGCAACCCGTATGCGACTCCTAATTATATGAATCATGGTTGTCGTATACTGGATCACCTCTGGCCTGAGTATCTTGTTATCCCCCCACCTCTGACCAACAAGTAGGAGAACGACAAGGTTTACCGTACAGTGCCTCGAATAGGGCCATGCCAATAGTAAACTGGTAGGAGTTATTATAGGCAAAATCCACCAGTGGAAGGTACTGCTCCCAACTTCCCCTAAAGTCGGGGATACACATTCGTAACATGTCTTTCAATATCTAATTTTTTCACTCCGTGTGCCCATCCGTCTGTGGGTGATAAGCTGAACTCAATTTCAACTTAGTATCCATAGCCTCCTGAAAACTCTCCTAAAATCGAGACACAAAAATCTTATCCCTGTCGGATACAATATCAAGGGGCACCCCATGTAATCTCACTATCATTGCAATAAAAATATGAGCGTACTATGCCGTAGTAAAATCTGTTCGAACTAGTAGAAAGTGGGCTACCTTAGTCAATCGATCCACAATAACCCATATGGAATCACGGCTTCTCTGAGAAGTAGGAAACCCTCTGATGAAATCCATGGAAATGCTCTCCCATTTCCACATAGGAATCTCTAGCGGCTGAAGAAACCCTGTCGGTTTCTGATGGTTCACCTTTACCAGTTGAGATGTGGCACGTTTTGAGATGAACTCTGCAGTATCCCTCTTCATTCTGCTCCACCAATACTGCCACCTAATATCCTGGTACATTTTATCCCTGCTAGGATGTACCACAAATCGAGATCCATGCTACTCTATCATCACTGCGTGTCATAAGTCTCCCCCCTCGGGAACAATTAGTCTACCGTTGAAGTGTAAGCCTCCCTCAGAACTCACTGAGTAAGACTCTGCTCCCCCGACCAAAAGCTATTAAATCATCTCCTGACAAAATGGGTCCATTTCCTGGGGCCTGTACCATCCTCATCACAATCTAGGGTGTAATGGTCATGGCTGACATGAATGATCTAGCAATTGCATCCTGATGTCCCAATTCTTTCGATTTCGCCTTTCACACCTCGGCTAACTCACCCCTTGGCCTACGACTCAACGCATTTGCTACCACGTTAGCCTTCCTCGGATGATACTGGATCTTAAACTGGTAATCTTTCACAAATTCAAGCCACATGTACTATCACATATTCAACTTCCTCTGAGTGGACAAGTACTACAATGACTTGTGATATGTGAACATGCAAAACTTATCCCCCAACAAATAATGCCACCAAAGTCGAAGTGCGAACACGACTGATACCAACTCTAAGTCATGGGTGGGATCATTTCTCTCGTGTGGATTAAGCTTGCGAGAAGAATAAGCTATAGCTCGATCCTCCTGCTGCAACACCCCACCAATCCCCTGTAACGATGCGTCAGTGAAAACGAGGTACTCCACACCTTCCTCGGGGAGTTCTAAAATTGGTGCCGAAGACATCTTATCCTTCATCTCATCAAACGCCAACTGACACGCATCATCCCAGATAAATGGTATGCCCTTACGAGTTAGATTAGTCATCGAACCCACAATCTTCAAAACCCCCCGAATAAACCGTCTATAGTACCCGACTAGGCCCAAGAAGCTACGCACCTTTATCGGTGTCGTGGGCAATCTCCACTCCCTCACCGTTGACATTTTTTCTCGAGTCCACTGATATCCTCGACTCAAAAACTATATGCCCCCAAAACTGAACCTCTCGCATCCCTAATCCACATTTTTCGTACTATGCATATAGATGATGCACATGTAACATCTGTAGGACCTGACGCAAATGCTCGACGTGCTCCTCCTCGGTACGGGAATAAATCAGGATATCATCTATGAAGATAATGACAAACTAATCTAGGAACTCTCTGAACACCTTATTCATCAAGTCCATAAATACCATCGGCGCATTGGTCAACCCAAATAGCATAACCCGAAATTTGTAGGACCCATATCTCGTCAGAAAAGGAGTCTTAGACACATCCTGCTCCCTGATCTGTAACTGGTGGTAACTAGGCCTCAAGTCTTTCTTTGAGAAGTAGGCTACTCCTCTAAGCTAATAGAATAAATTATCGATGCGAGGCAACGGATATTGATTCCATATGATGACTTTATTCAATTCTCGATAATCCACACATAGCCGTAAGGATCCATCCCTCTTCTTCACAAATAGAACTGGGGAACCCTAAGGTGAGATACTCCATTGGATGAAGCCCTATCCCAATAACTATTCAATCTGATGCCTCAACTCTCTCATTTCTTCATGAGCCATATAGTAGTGTGCACGGGCTATCGGTCGAGTGCCCGGTGCTAAATCTATCACAAAATCTATCTCCCTACTCGGCGGTAATCCCGGTATATCCTAAAACACGTCGGCGAACTCCCTAACAAACAAAATCAAATCAAAAGGGATCACAACTCCTATAGAGGTCTCCTCCTCTATATAATATAAGTGAGTGGATGATCCACCCTTGGGGCGAGGCGTCGCCACTAAAAACATCTCCTGATCAGGGATAGCAAAAACAATGCTTCTATTAAAGCATTCAATCGTGGACCTATACGTGGCTAGCCAATCCATGCTAATAATGGCGTCGTACTCAGACATATCCAAGAAAAGAATATCGACAGGCAAACTGAGGCTCCCATTCTCTATACCCACACCTAGACATATAAAGAAAATCAATGTCCCATTACCCAATGGTGAGTCGACACACGTAATAGTACTATCCGTAGCGTCTAATAACCCCATAGAAAGTGAAAATCTAGTGGCAATAAATGAGTGTGAAGCTCCCGTGCCAGATAAAATGCACGCCAGAGTCCCCTGAAAAGAAAACATACCCTCAATAGCGGGTGGAGCCTGTACGGTTGTAGCCCGGTGGACGTTACAAACACGCCTGTCCTGTAGTTGCCCCTGCTGATCCGAAACTGCTAGAATGGTTGGCAAGGCTGGGACTGGTGCTGGCACTGGGAGGGTGGCGGGAAATATTAATCACTGGGGATCTTATCGAGCACCCTGCTTCTACTGCGGGGACCTACCCCTCTCAGGACACTCCCATAGCTTGTCTCCAATCTTGCCACAAGTAAAGCACTTACCCATTAAGTTTCCTCCTCTCATCCCCTGCTTTATGTTGGTCGTTGCCAGCTCTCCCTTGGACCTAATGGAACTGCTGCTAGACCTATTGGCTATGCCTAAAACCTCCCTGTCCCTGATGAAAACCCCCTGATCTGAATCTCTTAGCAGAATCCCCCTTTTGGGAACCCTTCTCCCCCTGTCTCTATTAACTTTGAGCTACTGGTGCCTCACTGGCACTACCTCCCCCGATCATGCCCTGCTGGATGGACTCTCTAACTCTCTTGCTCCCCTTAACATGGAAGTGGTGATCCTGACATTGTAGTAAAGCAGTATTGAGTACATCTGCATAGGACTATAAGGAAAGGTTACCTAGAAGATGTTGTCTAATCCTCCAAGTAAGACCATCCATGAACATCTGAATCTTCTTTTGTTCAGTAGGCACCTTAACTGGCACCAGGTTTACCAACCTTGTAAACTCCTCCTCATATTCTGCTACAGTCTTCCCCTCTTGGGAAAGGTCCAGTAATTTCCACCTTATCTCAGTCTGAACGGCAGGAGGGAAATATTTGCTATCTAACCACACCCCGAAGTCCTGGATCGTCGAAATATCATGCTCTTCTACTGTAGTAATGGACTCCCACTGTAACGCTGCTCTAACTAGCTTGAAGGTATATAATATCTGCTTTTGCACCTCAATGCACTCATACATCCATAAGTGCCTCTGTATGTCCTTTTTCTATTGGCTGGCTGCCACAGCATCTGAGATCCCTGAGAACTCTAGAGGGTGTGCCTTCTGGAAGGCATCTATGACTCATTCCCAAAAAAAAGGGAACGTATGTACTGGGGCAGGTACCACTACCTATGCCTACGGTGGGGCGGGTTGGCCTACTAAAACACAACTAACTCCGCATTAACTGCCTGTGCAACTATAGCAGCAACCTCGATAACATTCATCATACCCTAGGCCGGAGTTGGCTGTGGCTCGGGCCGTGCATTTTTGGCCCACGATGCTCATCTCGGAGGCATTTAAAATGAGAGAGTATTTATAAGTCCATAGTTCAATAAATCTTAGTATAGCTGAAGATGTATATAAAAATTCGGAATGCAATAATCTTAATAATAGGGCTCTATATCAAAGAACAATAAGCTAGAAGCTTAATAAGCCGTAAAAATCCTAAAGGACTCTAGACACTGATGCTCTGGTACCACCTGTGACACCCCACCTAATTAAATACTGGGTGATCAGTCCTTTATTAAATTAAATCAAAGTATCCAGTTGGTTCAGTCTTAGAATCACTATCGAAAACATTTCTTTTACTAATCACCTAATGATTAATTAATCCAGTGTTAAAACATTTTGTCCAATAGTTAACATCAATTAATTTAATCATTCACACATTCACTATTTTTATGAATGAACAATTTACGGATAAAACACCATCGAACTTCATATGATGAAGGTGACATAATCATTCCAATTAATAAAATCCAAACCACCAATCGTAATATTACCAAATCCAACTGAAACTGAAATACTGAAATGAAAAGAGTAAAATGTCTCTCTATCATAAATAAAATGATAATGGGCGACACATTCCCTAACTGAGAAGCCTAAATCAAATAACTGAAGTATAGATGTGGAGGCGTCTAAATATGAGGACCTGCAACTCCCATAATAGCTGCAGCACGTCAAAAGATCCCATAGTCTAAGCACCCCTCAGGCTGGACACCTAAAATAATTTCACAAGAAAAGAGATTTTGCAAGAGACGGTTCAGAGCCCGAGTGTAAAATATTTTAAAACAATTTAGCAAGTATTTAAAAATTACAATAAAGAAAATATTATGTGCATGTTAGCATTTCGATCACTCACTTGAGATTCTCACCTCTCAACTATTGTGCACACCTAACTTACCTCAAATTCGTACTAACTATTTTTATCACACTTAACTAGGTCGTAGCCATAAACCTTATAACACTCACTCATAGTAATAATCTGTATTCCCAACATACTATTATTAATCAAATTTATGCATTTACTATCCTAAGTAAAATTCTACAATAATGTTAAGAATTCACATAATTGATTCGATTCCATTTACATACTCATCTACATATTCGCACGATAGATTAAATCAAAAGTATTTATTTTCCATCACACTAGTATAAATAAATACTAATACAGCACCCCTATACTCAACTGCGGTGCAGGCATACTCTGCTATCAAATCCCGAAACATCTCATACTAAATAAGGACAATCAGTTCGGAATCACTCTCAAACTGTATAAATACAAGTCACACATATTGGAGGCGAAAATAGTTTCAAGCCTATGGGGTACGCACATACCCACTTATCCATATGACCGCCCACTTATCAACTCTCTGATAAGTCGTTCCTAGGTTCTATGCTCTGAGGTACCAATCTTATATCCCCCCGAAGGCTCATCATGATAAGATTGTTCTCTCTTTAAGACCTTCCGTGATAGCAAGTATGGTAGGTATGCCATACACAGAATACATAGTGCTATTGGTATTCACACAACCCATCAACATCATTAGGTATACACACAACCCAAATATTTTAGTTCATACGTAGTATTATTTTCATAACTACTTACGATATATTTATTTAATTACGAATACTCTCCCCCCTACTTCTCAAGGATAACTCACCGCTCCAAACACCTTAAAGTTTTATTCCCAAATAACTTTAATAATTCTTCCCTATACTAAAATTAATTCCTCGATATTTAATCTCACTCGAATTATTTACGTCACACAAATTAAAGTCAGATGAAATACCCAAAAATTAGTCACGTTGCTCGAACCAGGGCTGCTCTCGTTTGAACGAGATCGCAGGTCATTTGAACAACCTCTTTGCATGATATTCCATCTCGTTAGAACGAGATCCAATCTCGTTTGAACGAGATGATGCAGTTTTGTCCCCAACCTCTACCTGTTACGTTTTTCCACCATTTTCAACCCAAAAACCTCTATTGATTACTCCCAAACTCCCGGCAATCAATTCCAAACATCGTTTCAACATATAGGGACGATTTTTAACAACCAAGAATCATTAAATCCTTGACAAAAAGCTCTAAAATCTTAAAGACCCAAATTCATAAACATTGGAACCCTAGTTCATCAATTTTCAATTCACGCATTCTAATCCCAGATTTAATCATCCATGTTCATCATAAATTCGTGGTTGTTCTTCTAACTACATGAACAAATCAATTTCATAATAATTCAGTCCTAATTTACGCATTCAAACGTCATTGTTCATTAAAATCAATTTCATATCAATCCAATCCTAATTTATGCATTCAAACGTCACTGTTCATCAATGTCCCATGTAATTCAATGGTGTTTATCACCTACACTAACATGAACATCATTATTGCTAAAAGAAAGAAATGATTAAGAGATTTCCTCAAGAAAGAAGTTCTGATCCATTGATGTCGTTGGTATGGTTACGATCCATGCTGTCTGATCTACGCGGTGGTTGTCTCGGTGGTGGTGGTTCTGGCCCCAGAAACCTCTCCTCCTCCTTCCCTCTTTTGGCCTCTCTGTGTCTAAAACTGATAGCCCTAATCTAACCCATGTACTTAATATTTTATTCCTTCAATTTTTGTCATTAATTATACTCTAAAAATTCAAATTACCAAAACGTCATCTCAGGATGCCGGTTTGGCCCAAAACTGTCCCGAGACCTAAGCTAAACCCTAGGGTAGACTTTACTGACTATTTCAACCATTTCGGACACATTGGCACACTCCAAATGACCATTTGAGTGACTTATAAAAAAAATTACTTTTTACTCCATCAATTTTGTCCCGACACGACTGACACGCGCGTCCCGACTTAAATACCGTAATCATCATATTTCTCACTCGTGACAATTCTCATAAATTGACTTTTATATATTACTTTATTCTCTCAGTAATATTCACTAATATTCTCATCAATAAATACTAACCCTCATCTCGCTAGTTAATATTTATTTTAATCCATATTAATTATTAATTAAATTTCCCATATTTAAATTTTAATTAATCCATTGTTTTATTAATCTTAAAAATTACGGGGTATTATAGTCAATTAATTAAATCAAAAGTTGTCACACCCCTAAATTCTCATAAAAGCGAACTAAGATTTTGGCATCAATAAATATCCCAAAAATTATGCACGCAAGGTCGTAAATACGGAGCATACGTTATATACCCCATTAAATCTCCTAAGCGTAATAACTAGGATAACCTAACCGAATTAAACGAGTAAAAACCATCCCCAAAGCAAAGCAACCCATCAACCCTAGGTGAGCTCAATCTAATACAACCTAATTTGCACTAGCCACTAAGTATAATGAAAAACATAAATTAAACTAACTAATTAATTATAGGAAACAACAACTAAAATTATCTAGGCATAAAATAAATACAAAGCATGGAAAATTATTGAACAATGCATAAATAAGGGGAAGAAGATGAATAAAAGTAGAACTTACATTAATGGTGGAAACCCACAAAGAAAATGGAGGAGATGGGGTGATCTCCACAAAATCCTCAAATAGTTCAAGCCCAAAAACTAAACTAACTAAGAGAGGAAACATGAGATATAATATGTCTCTTTACAAAAAAATACAAAGAGTTGCTTATATAGTAAGTGAGCAAAAATAAATAAAGAAAAAGGAAAAAGAAATAGAAAATGGGAAATTACCGGGTAACTGCTCAACCCGGTCAATTGCAGGTCAGGACCTGGTCGACCGGACAAAGCGAAAAACATCCACTGTAAAGATCACAAGCCAAAATCGCAAACACCAGTCGACTGGTGGCCAGGGGCTGGTCAACCGATACTCTATTTGCCAGCCAAGTCTGCTCAAGAATGGGGAGAAAAGGGTGCGAACAGAATCAACCATATCTTATTTGTTCGGTCTCAGAATGACGTGCTGTTCACGGCCACGCAAAGCTAACTCGATGGACTACGCTCCCGTAGAATCTCGTTGAGCTGGAGATGAAAAGTGAAATGTCTAAAATTCCATTGAAGTAGCATTCGACTACAAAACTTCTCCGAAATAAAACTGAACCTCACTTTAAGCATTCTAATACCTATAAAAGCACAATTAACACCTACAAAGCATATAAACATTTAAATATAGGCATAAAAAGCACAAAAAGTGCTAGAATGCATAAGGTAACGGGCACGCATATGCAATATTCATGATGTATCTATAGCCCAATCCTTCATTTAAAATGGGAGCAACACATGGTTTAATGACCATGTTTGGATACGTTTTGAGATCTAAATGGTTATATAAAAACATCTCAACCACGTTTTGAAGTCTTAACACTCAGCCTTATTCCTATCCAAAGTCGCCATAATGGCTCCCTGCCATTGTTATAGCGGGGTTTTAGGCCACTATAGCGGCTGGGGTGATTCTCTATAGTGATTCCCCCACTAATGCATATATTTTTTAACCTTCAATTTTTGTTTTCTTTCTACATGATTCAGTCCAATATGTATTCCGATTACATCTCGCTAATGGAATATTAAATCCCCCAATGACCCAACTAATCAACTAATCATTTTATTACTCAATTTAAGTCACACCAAACATCCTCTTAATTCAACATAACAAATAATTACTTTAATCGGGCAAGAAAAACAATGTTCACTCCAATTAAAGTCATACCAAATATAGACTTAACTCAATAACCACTCTAAATTAATTAAGG
Source organism: Sambucus nigra (assembly GCA_949130495.1). NCBI lineage: Eukaryota > Viridiplantae > Streptophyta > Magnoliopsida > Dipsacales > Adoxaceae > Sambucus > Sambucus nigra. Next base: position 596,734,250 of record OX422208.1, read on the forward strand.
AATTTCCACTTTAATATACCAAAATTCATCATTATCTGATCAAATCAACAAATTCATAAGACTTTTTAAAAATATAATGCTCATAAAATCCAAGAATAGTCGGGTTATTACATTCTTCCATGTTTAGGATATTTCGTGCTCGAAATTCTTATCCATGTTCAAGATTAATCCACTAATCACCATTAGATAAAAAACCTTGAAAAGACATATTTACAATGCCTATAAAATTATCTTAAACTTTAGTACCTTTCATCTCCCGAGCATTAATCTCAAATTTATTATTTCACAAAATCTAATCATAAGTACCCATTTATTCCCTTGTGCTTTTACTTGGAAAATTACACGTGAATCCCTTTTAGCCCTATACTTGGAAAATAACAAACAATAAGTATAATCACACAAACCACCTCTAGTCAAATACCTAGAGATCACAATCAACACGTACTAATCCAAAAGTCATCTCTACACCCAAACTTAGAATATACTCCACTAGGTAACAAGGTTCTTTCGTTTTAAGGCATTTACAAAACTCGGTACCTCATTTAATTTCGTTTAATTTCATTAATACTAGACCATCAAAGCCAACAATTTAAGTCCCTAATCCATTCCGGATTTTTACCCTAGGTTTTAAGACTTATAACTCAAGTAAACGACGATTTACAACTGTGAAACACATGTTAACTCGTAACGATACCATACACGACGATTCTAAACGTTGAGATGTCGAATAATGCCAAAAATAAATCCCTGAACAAGTTTTCATTTTCAATCCATAAGCTTTAATATTCTCCAAAACAAGTGGATGAGTGGCACATGCCCAACCTAACCCTTATCTAACACTAAGCCAATACTGCCACCGTAACTAGAGAATGACCGAGCATCAATGTCAAACTTTGGAAATAAGCAAAAAGTAACTAGGATAAAATGAATAGTTTGAACACTCCTTTCCAAAACTCGAGGGATTACATACGTGTAGACTTCAAACTTTTCTTAATCACTACTAGGCTACACACGTTTCACACAATTAAAGCTATAATAGAGTTCACTCGCTAATAACCCGTGTAGCCTTTATTTGGGCCATAAACCTTGACTTATGATATCGACCCACTACTTAAACTAAACGGCAAGACTTCAAACCTTACACAAAGAATATGAGGGAGCTATTACCAAAAATAATTCATTGTGATACTTATCTCCTTAGAGGAGATGCCCACTCACTTGTTCATTCCTTAGCACATAAAACATGTTCAGAATAGACATTGAGACATTATTAACCTTCCTTGGATATCATAACTTAAAATCATTCCCCATTCTTTGTGAACATGATGTGTTCCGAATCAACGCTTGGAGATAAAACTTGGCTAAATCACGTTTAAACCACTACTTTATCTTGGAACAATATTGATCATTACTCATGGATGCCAATATATTTCTTGAGGTGTGTATACCATATAATGGGTATTGTTTTGACTACATTAATTGTGGTGTGCCTGCAATTAATGTTCTCTCGCTTGAGCTACTTGCTAAATGCATATATTTGTGTTGATTCATTTTAGGAAAGACATGATGCCTGAACCTTATTGGAATTTGACCACATATTCTTTAACTATCGATTATTGAGCGAGACATGCAAAATAATAAACCTGTTCTTGTTGTCGAAATTGAATTAATATATGAAAAACCACAAATAAAGTAATGTCACCTAATGGTGTGTGTTTCTACCATGATTGAGTATTAATCGTGATGAGTAAGAGTGACAATCATTACTTTTTCTTGTCGACATATTGAGAATCTAAATTCACTTGAACCCTATTTCTTTTTTTCCATCCACCTCACTATGTTGACATGCTAGTGCTAGGACGTCAAAACTCTAAGGAAAATTTTCCAATAGAGTTAATTTATATGTATTGGCTTAATTCTGGACAAAATATTTCGAGTCATAGGTTGGGCTTTGTATGTTGACCTTTTAAGCCCATGGTGAGTTTGAATGATGTAGTAACCAAAAAGCTTCAGAAATTACATATCATGCTATGTTTCATGACATATTTAATCTTCGTGTCTCTAAGGATCTCTCAGGTATGAATGCATATTGAATTTTAAGCCTTGGAAGTTTTATTTTTGGGTGTTTGTTTTAACAAAATTATTTGGATGTGTTTTTAGAAGTTTTTAAAGAAACATATTTTTGTTTTAAATTCATTTCAACGACATTAGGGGTTTTGTTCAAACGAGAATGACAGTTTGTTCAAATGAACATCAAACAAGTTTTTATATGTTCATAGAACTTATAACGTTTGAAGCTCATTAGAAGCTGGTTCAAACGAGTTTGGTTATTCATTCGAATGAGGTTTGATTTGGTTCGAACATGATTATAACTTTATTCAAACGAGGTCTTATTTTTGTTCCAATGAACTTTCATAAAAAATGTGCCACCTCGAGAAATGTGTTTTCTATGTAAAGGGGTTCTGAAATTTCTTTTTAGATAGACTTTGGTGAAAATCGTTTTCCACTACATATCCAAAAAACTTCTAAACCTAGTTTCACCCAAAGTTCTTAAGATCTAAGTTTCGTCTTTCTCTATGCTTTAGGACCTTATTTATCGGAACCAAAGTTTGCTTCTCTCATCATTTTGATAGAAAAAAGTTTCATGGGATGGACTCCATACTTGGTTTGCTATTTACACACGATGACTCTTTTGTATAGTGTTGCGATGAAAAAGTCGTGCATCCGTGATACATATTCGTAGACGGTTGCTAAATTTGGATCATTGGATACCGAGGCGTGTGTGAACTCATACATTTTTTAAAATTACGTGATTGAATTCATGCGTTGTCACTGTGGAGGAGCGGTTGAATATTGAAGATACGTCAAGGGTTGCGAGGGCATCGAATCGTTGGTGTAAGTCATTTTTCAGTCTTATGTAAATCTGTATCAAAGTAAATTTGCGTGGTTAGGCCTTTCGAGATTTTTTTCATTGTGGGCTTTCCTTATACATCAGTGTGTTGTATGATTGATCTTTATTTTATCTTCTATCTAGATGTATGTTTTAGGTTAAGATAAAATTTGGTAAATCATTTTATCATAGCAACTTGGTTTAAAACTTGTTTATAGATTTATTTGGGTTAATTCTATTTAAGGTCTTACATATAATTTGAAAAAATTAACAAATTTGACTTTTGTTTTACAGGACCTACCCTCCTGGGAATTTTTAAAATTGGCATTAAAGTTATAATACTAAGTTATCGTGTTTAGACCTATATTTAGGGATGAATTTTTGCAATTTTTATTCTAAGGGTCATTCGTTTTCTAGGGCACCGATGTTTGATGGGTATAATTACGCATAATGAAATATGGGTATGGAATCAACACTTAAGGTGATAGATGAGTGGGTATGGTAAGAGGTTCTTAATGGTTGTCCCACAGCTAGTTGTTATAAGATTCCTAAACCCGTAGAATCATGAAGTGAGGATGAACATAGGTTTGCAAATTGTAATTCATGTTATTTAAATGCTTTATTTCATTCATTCACACCGGAGGGGATCCATTGTATTGTGACATGTAAAACGTCTAGAGAGGCTTAGGATATACTCCAACTCACCCATGAAGGAACTGGTGTTGTTAAGGCGTCCAACTCCAAAACTTCATCATGCAGTTTGAAACAATTAAGATGAAGGAGAGTGAAACCTTCGATGTGTTCTATGCTAGATTATCTGATGTCATGAAGTCATCTTTTAACATGGGAGAGAGAATACCCAAAAATTGAGTAATCAAGAAAATCTTAAGGTCCTTGCCTAAACGATTTAATATAAAGTGAGAGTTTTGAATTCCTTAGGTACTTTAGACTCTACGAAACTCGAGCAGCTTATTGGTAATCTTAAAACTTATGAGCTCGACATGTTTTCCTTTAAAACGAAGAAGAAAGATAAAAGCATTTCTTTGAAAGCCCAGAAGGAGTAAATGTTTGTTTCAAATGATGAGTTTGACATCAATTCTGAAGATATGCCCATGTCTGTTGTAATTTTTTTTTTAGAATTGATTAATTTTTATTTTAATTGGCTTATCTCGTTACACCCCACTGCACCTTCATGACTACCTTCACGTATTCAATGAGAAATAGTTTATTACATTTGAAAGATTCAAGATTGTTTATTTTAACATCATTCTAAAAAGTTATGAGGTGGTTTGGTAAAAAGTTTAATTATCCAGGGGTTATTTTAAAAAGAATTTGCATTAAAAAGTTCTCAAAATAATTTCAAATAATTTTTAAAATTTTTCAAACTCGTTAGAACAAGGGGGATATGTCGTTCGAATGAGATTTCACATGTCGTTAGAATAAGTTCCCACATTCTAACAAGATCTAAAAAGACACCTTTTGGGTACTCTCTGGAATGTCATTCGAACTTTCGTTTAAAATACGTTCGAGTGAGATGAGGTACCATGTTCAAACGAGGTACAAAGTCATTCGAACGAGTATACGAGTTTTTATTTAAAAAAAAATATCTTTGCAACAACTTTTTATATAAGTAGAGTTACATAATTAGACTTTTCCCCAAGCTTTTTTAGAGTTATTTTTGTGATCAAACTATATTCTCTTTTCTTTTAGACACCTTGGATATTTAAGGATGATTTTTTCAAATCAATAATAACACATTAAAATTTCATAAATCCTTGTAGAGATTTTCTCTACTGCTGAAGAAGAAAGGAATTAAAGAGTCCTGAGGCCGATCGGTGGAAACCATGGGAAGAGCTATTTCTTGTGGATGGTGCTGGATTGTGCCATATCTATTAATGATTTGAAGACATGTGCATTATAATTAGTGGAGCTATAGTTAGTCTGAAAGTAATTGAGTCTGCTAAACTCTATAATAGTGCTGAAATCCTGGTTATTCCTAAAAGTCTTCTTCTTGCTATTTGGTTTGGAATTTGGCTTCAATTAATATTGCATGTTCACTTCAAATTAAATCAAGATAAAATTTAGCAAAAAGTGAATTTGTGTGTTTGGTCTACTATACAATTAATTCCGTATAATTCCCTATGCTACTTTCTCAAATTATTATCACAACTTCTTACACTAAAATATTATGTGATCCTGATTTTTACGAATTTTTCTAGGATACCAATTCTCTCAAATTGGTATCAGAGTTGCTTACACTAAGTGTTTTTATGATCTTTAAACTGCGATTATATGGATAATTTGTAAAGTAGGGTTCTAGTTTTTAATGGGTCATATTATGCATACTATAAAGCTAGAATGAGGTTAATTTTAAAATATATTGATGAAAGGGTTTGGCCTGTCTGTGAAAGAGGGTTGGCAGCACCCATAGTGACTAATGGAGATGTCATAAGTCCTAAACCCTTCACCTCATGAACAAATGAATAATTTAAATGGATTAATTTCAACTCTTGTGGTTTAAATGCCATTTTTAGAGCCATTGACCTTAACGAGTTTCGCGCATCATGATGTGAACCACGTCTAAGGAAGGATGGGATACCCCCTTGCTCACTCACGAGGGTACCAATGCTTTGAAAGACTTTAATCTTCAGAATCTCACCACATAGTCTGAGACCATTACCATACTAGATTCTGACTCTTTTAATGAGTATTACACATGTCTATCAGATATAGTAAAATATAATTTTAATTTGGGTGAGTGAATTCTTGAGACAAGAGTCATAAAAATGATTTTGAGTTCCCTACCGTCCCATTTTATCCCTATAGTCACGTCCCTAAATTCATTGGGAATTTTATATTTAGGTTAGAAGAACTCATAGGAGACCTTCAAACTTACGAAATCAATATGTTTCCCGAAATTCAAAAGAAAAAAGGAAATAAGGATTGCTTTGAAAGTTCATTCTTATAAAATAAGAAAAAAATTGATTCTAACTTGGAGTTTGATTTTGAGCTTGATGATCTTGCCTTGTTTACGAAAAATTTCAAACATTTCTCAAATTTAATAAAGAAAACAAAAGTTATGAGAAAAATGAAAATGGCAATGAGGATAAGAGCGTTTGTGAGAAAGATGAGGTGAGATGTTACGAGTGTGAGGGCAAGGTTCATAAATCCCACGAGTGTGACACTAGGCTGAAGAGACAGGGTGAGGGCAAAGCAACATATAAATCAACTCTTAGCGAGAGTGATGTCGAGTTGGTGAATTCCATGGATGAATTACTATGTAAACCTTGCATTGCGTTCATGGCGAGTCATGTTAGTACTTCTAGTTCGTCCCTTACCGGTGAGGACGTTTCTAAATATGATAACCTCGACACTTTTTTGAACCATTCTGGAGAGAGTGAGAGTGATGATGATATTTTGTGCAAGGGAGAAAATAGTCTTTAAAAAGCGTACACCAAACTTTACAAAGAGTCTTTAAGAACCAAAACGAAAAATAGAAGTTTGACTCTTAGGGTGTTTGATTTAGAGAAGCTGGTGATAGCTTTGAGAGAGTGTAAGGCATTGGTGAGTCCACTTGAGAAGTTGAAAGTTTCTTTGTGTGAGTAATTGATTGTGGTTGGTACCGAATTGACAAACACTATGACTAATCTTACGAGAGATATTTAATCTTCATTAGAGACTCGTGAGATACGTGAAGCCCATATATCCCAACTCTATAAAGAATTTGAACGTGTTCAGGAGGTCAAGGTCACTTTAAAAGACGGTTGGAAATATGATCCTTACTTTTAGGTTTTAATGAGAGGTAAGGAATAAGTTACGATGGCGCATCCACTTCCAATGCCGCACCCAAACCGGTTTCCAAGTTTGTGATGGATCCTTATGGCCCTCGTCCTAACCCACCTAAGATACGTAAACCACCAAGGAGAGTGCATCCTAGGCATTTTGATTAAGGTATACCCAAGTCAGTTTATGTTTGTTCCCATTGAAAACAAAGAAGTCACCTTAGGGAGTTTTGTTTTAAGTTAGGGACAATTTATCACACGCGTGTTCCTCAATATGCTTCCACATGAGTTCACACACATGTTCTTGCATGCACTCCTATACGTGTTCCTACTCATGCTCCCACACACTATCGTAGAGATTTTAAGAGTCTTCAAGATAAAGAAGAGTTTTTGTTCAAAACTTCATAAAGTTTAATAGATTAATTTCAAAGGACGCCTATTTCTTTTGAGAACACCTCTCGGACTACTGATTGAGTTTGGGCACTTTTTCTAGTATAAGGTGATTATCATGTTCATGTTATTTGTCTTTATTAGTAGATTTTGTTTCTATGTACTTATATGCTTTTAATTTTAAGTAAAAGTTTGAAAAATCCAAAATGATTTTCGTTTTTTAAGAAAAAAGTTAAAATAGTTCCAACAAGATTTTATTTTTGATAAATTCTTGAAAAAGACAAAAAGATTTTATATTATCGTTTTTCACAATATATGGATGTATATTTAAGTTATTCAGATCACCCCTATATTCCATATATTCATGTGACTTTTCATGGTGTTTTGAGACGTTGATTCGTCTCTTTAGTGTGCTTAATAATGTGTGGATAGCATTTCATTGATCATTGATGATTACTTTCTTCATGATATACTCTTTATCACCTTAATTACACGCATGCATGAACTTTTTGAACATTGTACTTACTTGTGATATGTCGAATACGGTGTTCTCATCTCAATTGTGCTTAATAACAAAACAAATTTATATAGAGATAAATTTTTCTTGTAAGAACCATTGCTCGGATTTCTATTCCCGAAAAAAATTATTATAGGTTAAACAATGGAAAGGGTCTACGAAAGTGAAAAATTCTATTTGCGTTAAAAGCCCCCATTTGCAAAAAAGATCCTACAGTATTAACAATATACAAAATTAGAAGTGCCAAGGCTAATTTTTTATTTCATTGACGCTTCACGACACATGGGAATTATGATATCTTCAAAATTGAGAGTGAATTCTTATATATGTAAGATTTTTAGGGTGTTATAAAGTACAAGATCAATGGGTTTACAAAACGAACTCTCATGAAAAGCATTAAGTAGTTTGGCGTTATTTATTTGAGAAGCATATAAATTCATGACGTGTTGAATAAGCTGAGTCAATTTCATTTAAGTTCAACACAGTTACACCTAAGGTTGAAATTGATTCATTTATTTAAAAGTATCTCATGTCTTCGGGTACCTATGTTATGAATGCCTTTTTTGATTTTCTCGTGGATAATGTTCACACAATTACATTATGCTTTCTTAATTAGGATATTTAAGAGTTATTCCATGGTTTGTTGTATTTGTACTTTTTATACCTTTTTTTTACACTTGAAAATTTTGAAAATGTTCAAAAATAGATTCTATGAATTTGGAATTTCATCCCATGTGCTTTAATGCTTATATTTATGATGATTATTTCTTTTGAACTTATGTGATGCTAGCATTTCACGATTAACTTCTAACTCTTTTTCTATTTCGGACAAAAAGGAAGAGAACAAATTAAGAGGGAGTATATTTATTTTAAACTCATATGCGTCATGATATGTTTTTTTGTTTCATCCGTGTAGGTCAATTCCTCCTTGATAATGATTTATGGGCCACACAAGATAAAGACTTTATGGTTGAAGACTTATATATTTATTCATTTTTGTTTCTTGATTTGGGAGGGCATTAATTGTATTAGTCATAGGGGTCAATTTGACTTCAGTTTGTGTTTTGTACCAAAATAGAAAAAGGGGGAAATTTGTAAGAGAAAGTTCTATAATTGCTCAATTTTTATTTTATTTGGCTTATCCCGTTACACCCCATTGCACCTTCATAACTACTTTCATGTATTCAAAGAGAAGAAGTTGATGACATTTGGAACATTGAATAGCATTCATCTTAACATCATTTAGAAGCGTTATGAGGTGGTTTGGTAAAAAAAATTCAATATCAAGGGGTTATTTAAAAAGATTTTGCCTTAAAGGGTTTTCACAATATTTTTAAATGGTTTTTAAAGGAATTTTTGAAATCTCGCTAAATCGTTAGAACGAGGTGCATAAATCATTCAAACACGATTAGGAATGTCATTAGAATGAGTTCCTACGTTCGAATAAGATCGAAAATGTCGTATTTTGGGCATGCTCTGGAATGTCGTTCAAAGTTTCATTGGGAACACGTTCGAGCGAGATGAGGTACCGCGTTCAAACGAGTACGCGAGTTTTTGTTTTTCAAAAAATATCTTTGAAAAACTTGAATGCCTATCTCTTTGCAATAACTTTCCTTATAAATAGAGATACGGGATTAAACTTTTTCCCAAGCCTTTTTAGAGCTCTTTTTGTTATAAAACTTTATTCTCTTTTCTTCCAAACCCCTTGAATCTTTATGGATCCTTTTTACAAATCAAGAAGAACACATTCAAAGTTAAAAAACCTTTGTAGATATATTCTTTACTGCTAAATTTTGGAGTTGAGGTTCTACTGCTGAAGAAGAAAGGAATTAAATATTCATGAGGCTAATTGGTGGATACCAAGGGAAGACTTGCTTTCTGTGGATGGTGCTAGTTTGTTCCGTATCTATTGAATATTTGAATATCTATGAATTATACTTAGTGGAGATATAAGTAGTATGTAAGTTATTAATTCCTTCAAACTCTTTAATAGTGCTGAAATCTAAGTTTTGCCCGAAAAGGATTTTTTCTCAAATTCTTCTTCCTGTTGTTGGATTTGGAATTTGGCATCAATTAATATTACATGTTCACTTTAAATTAAATCAAGATAAAATTTGGTAAAAAGTGAATTTGTATGTTTGACCTAATATACAAGTAATTCTGTATAATTCACCATGATGCTTTCTCAAATTAGTATCAGAGCTTATTACCCTAAAATATATTCTGTGATCTTGATTTTTACAAAAGTTTTTTTGGGATACCAATTATCTCAGATTGGTATTAGAGTTGGTTACACTAAGTTTTTGTGTGATATTCAAATTGGGATTATATGGATAATTTGTATAATAGGCTTCTTATTTTATATGGTTCAAATTATGCATACTGAAAAGCTAGAATGAGGTCTATTTCAAAATCTATTGATGAAAGGATTTTGCTTGTGTGTTAAAGAAGGTTGACACCACCCACTGTGACTAATGGCAATGTCATAAGCCCTAAACCCACCACCTCATTGATGGATGAAGAATTTAAATGGAGTAATTTCAACTCTTGCAATTTAAGTGCCATTTCTGGTGCCATCACCCATGATGAGTTTCACCGCATCATGATGTGTACCACGTCTAAGGAAGCACGGATACCCTCTCGCTCACTCAATAGGGTACCGACGTTGTGAAAGCTTCTAAGCTTTAAAATCTCACCACATAGTTTGAGACCACTACCATGCTAGAATCTGAGTCTTTTGATGAGTTTTATGCATATATATCAGATATAGTAAATTCTAGTTTTAATTTGGGTGAGAGAATTCCTGAGACAAAAGTCTTAAAAAAGATTTTGAGATCCCTACCATCCCGTTTTATCCCTTTAGTCACGGTCCAAAATTCGTTGGGAAATTTAGAGCTTAGGCTAGAGGAACTCGTAGGAGACCTTCAAACTTACGAAATCAATATGTTTCCCAAAATTCAAAAGAAAAAAGAAATATGGATTTCTTTGAAAGCTCAGTCTAAAAAAAGAAAAAGTTTTTTATTCTAAGTGAGAATTTGATTTTGAGCTTGATGACCTTGCGTCGATTGCGAAAAATTTCTCAAATTTAATAAAGAAAATTCTTCCAAAGAAAAAAACATTATGAGAAAAATGCAAATGGCCATGAGGGCAAGAGAGTTTATGAGAAAGATGAGGTGAGATGTTATGAGTGCGAAGGCAAGGGTCATAAAACCCATGAGTGTGCCACTAGGCTAAAAGGATAGGGCAAGGTCAAAGTAGCGTATAAAGCCACTCTTAGCAATTGTATTGTCTAGTTGGTGCGTTTCGGGGATGAATCACCAAATGAACCTTGCATTGCGTTCATGGAGAGTCACTCTAGTACTTCTAGTTCATCCAATGCCAATGAGGACAATTCTAAATGTGATAACCTCAATGCTTTGTTGAACCATTCTGAAGAGAGTGGGAGTGATGATGATATTTTTTGCAAGGGAGAAAGTGGTCTTCAAAAAGCATACCTTGAATTTTATAAAAAGTCTTTAAAAACCAAAAAGAAAAATTGAAGTTTGAATTATAGGGTGTTTGATTTAGAAAAGATTATAATAGCTTTCAGAGAGTGTAAGGCATCGGTGAGTCAACTTAAGAAGTTGGAAGTTTCGTTGTGTGAAAAGTTGATTATAGTTGGTAAGGAGAAGACCGATTTGACTAGCACTGTGGCGTCTTTGGAAAGATATTCAAGCTTCATTAAAGACTAGTGAGAAACTTGAAGCCCGTGTATCCCAACTCGAGAAAGATATCAAATGTACCCAGAAGGTTAAGGTCCCTTTAGAAGACACATCTAAGAAGGTTGGAAAGATGTTCCTTGCTCATGCTTTACGTTTTAATGGGAGGCAAGGAATAGGTTATGATGGTGCATCTACTTCCAATGCGACAATCGAGCCAGTTCCCAAGTTTGTGATGGATCCTTATGATCCTCGTCCTAACCCCCCTTGCAGACTAAAAACACCAAGGAGAGCTCATCCTAGGAATTTTGATCAAGGTAGACCCGAGCCATTTTATATTTGTTCCCATTGCAAATAAATAGGTCACCTTAGGGACTTTTTTTTAAGTTTGGGAGAATTTCTCTCGCGCGTATTCCTCGATACGCTCCCACACAAGTTCACACACATATTCCTGCATGCACTCCCATACGTGTTCCTACTCATGCTCCCACACACGATTGGAGAGATTTTAAGATTCTTCGAGAGTAAGAAGAGTTTTTGGTCAAACCTTGGCAAAGTTTGATGGAGGAAATTTAAAAGGATTCCTATTCCTGTTGAGAACACCTCTCGGACCAATGATTGATTTTGGGCACTTTTTGTAGTATAGGGTGATTATCATGTTCTTATTATTTGTCCTTATTGCTAGATCGTGTTTCTCTGCATATATATGCTTTTAATGTTAGGACAAAGCTTGAAAAATCCAAAAAGATTTTTTTTTAAGAAAAACTTGAAACAATTCCAAAAAGATTTCATTTTTGAAAAAAAAATTTGAAAAAGAGAAAAAGATTTTCATATTTTCATTTTTCACCATATATGGATGTAAATTTAAGATATTCGGATCACCCCTATATTCCATCCATTCATGTGACTTTTTATGGTGTTTTGAGCCATGAATTCGTTTATTTATTTTGCTTAATAATGTGCGGATATAAATTTATTGATCATTCATGATTACTTTCTTCATGTTGGACTCTTTATCACCGTTATTACACAGCTGCATGGACTCTTTCAACATTTTACTTACTTGTCATATGTCGAATACGGTGTTCTCACCTTGAACCAAATTTATATAGAGAAAAATTGTGCTTGTAATAACCATTGCCCGAATGTCTCTTCTTGAAAAAGATTGTTATATGTTAAGCAATGGAAAAAGGATAATACAGAGAAAAATTCTCTTTGCGTTAAAAGTCAACATTTGCAAAAAGAACTTAAAATATTAACGACACACAAAAACAGAAGTGTCAAGGCTAATTTTGTATTTCATTGATGCTTCGCTACTTATGAGCATTATGATATCTTCAAAGTTAATAGTGAATTATTATATATGTAAAATTTTGAGGGTGTTATAAAGTAAAATATTAATGGGTTTGCACAATGGACTTTCTTTAAAAGCATTAAATATTTTGTTATTGATTTGAGAAGCATTTCAATTCATGACATGTTGCATAAATTGAGTCAATTTCATTTAAGTTCAACACTTTTATATCTAAGGTTAAAATTGAGTTCTTTCTTTAGAAGTATCTCATGCCTTCATGCACCTATGTTATGATTTTGTTGATTTTTTCGTGGAGAATTTTCACACAATTACATTCAACTTTCATGATTATGATATTTTAGTATTATTTTATGGGGTGTTGTATTTGCACTTTTTATACTTTTTTATACTTGAACATTTTGAAAGTTTTTAAAAATCAACGGTATGCCATTTGGAATTTCATTGCATGTAATTTAACGATTATCTTTGTGATGATTATTTCTTTTGGATTTATATTATGCTAACATTTTAGGATTACCTCCAAACCATTGTCTGTTTCGTACAAATAGGGAGAGGACAAATTAAGGATGAGTTTATTTATTTTAAACTCGTACGAATCACGGTATTTCTTTTATCTCATGTGTGTAGGTCAATTCCGCCTTGATAATGATCTATTGGACCATAAAATATGAAGAATTTTCAGTTGAGGACTTATACATTTATCCATTTCCATTTCTTAATTTGGGAGGGCATTAGTTTTATTAGTCTTAGGGGTCAATTGGCTTCGGTTTGTGTTTCGTACCAAAATAGACAAAGGGGGAGATTTTTAAGAGCATGTTTTATAATATTTCAATTTTTATTTTATTTGACTTATCCCATTACACCCCACTGCACCTTTATGACTACTTACACGTATTCCAAGAGAAAATGTTGATGATAATTCTAAGATTGAAGATCGTTCGTCGCAACAACATTCAAAAGAGATATGAGGTGGTTTGGTAAGAACTTTAATTACTCGGGGATTATTTTAAAAAGAGTTTGCACTACAAAGTTCTCAAAATATTTTAAAATGATTTTTAAGAGAATTTCTAAAATTTCACTAACTCATTAGAACAAGATGGATGTCATTAAAACGAGATCTGAAACATTGTCTTTTGGGTATGCTCTGGAATTTCCTTTGTTGTTCGTTGGAAACACGTTCAAACGAGACGAGGTACCACGTTCGAACAAGGTACTAGGTCTTTCGAGAGAGTACGTGACTTTTTTTTAAATGTGTCTTTACAAATATCTAATGCCTATCTACTTACCCTATAAGTAGGGATACGAGATTAGACTTTTCCCCAAGCCGTTTTAGAGTTCTTTTTTGTAATCAAACTTTATTTCTTTTTTCATCGAAACCCTTTGGATATTTAAGGATTACTTTTCAAAATCAAGAAGAACACATTCAAAGTTCAAAAACCCTATAGATATTTTCTCTACTACTAAATTGTGGATTCGATGCTCTATTACTAAAGAATTAAGGAATTAAAGATTCCTAAGGCTGATTGGTGGATATCGAGGGAAGAGCTGCTTCCTGTGGATGGTGCTAGACTGTGTCATATCTGTTGAAGATTTGAATACCTATGCATTATAAGTAATAGAGGTCTGAGTAGTTTGTAAGTTATTGTGTCTGTCAAACTCTTTAATAGTGCTGAAATCTAGGATTTGCCCGAAAGGGATTTTTCCTCAAATTCTCCTGCTTGCTGTTTGGTTTGGAATTTGACTTCAATTAATATTGCATGTTCACTTTAAATCAAATCAAGATATAATTTGGTAAAAAAGTGAATTTATGTGTTTGGCCTAGTATACAAGTAATTTTGTATAATTCCCCATGCTTTTTTCTTATTTGCAAAGAGGTTTAGAAAATTTCTTATGTTTTGAAAACAGTTGAAAGATGTAAAATTTTTTGAGAAAAACTAGTATAATAAGTCTGATCAATTCTCTAAAAATTGTAATGATAATTTTAAGAATGATGATTTAGATGTATGTTTTGGTTTTGAGGGTTATGGCCATAGGACAACTGAGTGTTCGACTAAACTAAGGAATGTGGGCAAGAAAGTGAAGGTGTATAATGCCAGCCTTAGTGATAGTGATCTAAAAAAGGGACATGATTCCCCCATCAAGAGCAACTATACTATGTTCATGGATAGTCATGAGAAACCAAATGAAAAATCTTCCCATGAAAATAATTCTAAGCTTGATAATTTCGAGGCCATTATTTATGATTCCTAAATGAGTGATGGTGAAGAGAGTGGAGAAGAATATGAGGATGAAGAGGAGGAGGAGGAGAGTGAACTCGGAGTTTCCTTTCGTGAGTTGTATACTGAATCATTGAAATTAAAAAAGGAAAACTTGAAGTTAAAAGTTAGGTTGAAACAACGTGCCATAGGTAATTATAAGAGTGTTTTGATTGAGTATCTTAGGTAACATGGGAGAACTCTTGCAGAGAAGCTAGAGTATTTTAAGGCTAGATAGATAGCTTTCCTGGTTTTATGGAGGCTTTAAAGAAGGATATTCTTGAGTTTGAAGAGTCTAGGCATTTACTCGAGTCTAAGATAGTGGATCTTGAACAGAGATTGAGAGACTCGACTCATGTCAAATTTTATTTGGAATCTAGGTCGAAGATATTGGATAAAATATTAGGAACCATCCAAATTAAAGATGAGAAGTGTAGAATTATCTTTGATGATATAGATACCTCCACTACTAAAGCCAAGACCATGATTTTAAGAGAGTCAACTATTACTAGGAATGTTAAAAAAGGTCAAACCTTAGGTAACACCCCACACAATGTCTGCACATGCAAACATTGCAGTAGGAAAGGTCACCTTGGGCATTTTTTCTTTGATCTTAAGAATGATACTAGATAGTCTAGGTCTAGAGTCACCAAGGTTCCTAAAACCCTAAATCACCACGTCACACCTACGGGCGTTAAGAGATCCTATTTGGAGGCTTTACATGTTAGACTTGGTAATTCTCAAATGCTTTCACACGATACTTCTCATGCTATATCTAATGGTTGATAGTGTTCGTATTTTTGCATAAACCAGATTTTGTACTTCATGATATATGTTTTTGTTAGTTGTATATGGTTTGAGTCTTTTGTATTTTGACTTTTCATTTATTGGGTCATATTGAAGCATACAAAAAGATTTTATTTGTCTTTTGAGTTATTTTTTCGAATTGGTATTTTTTTTAAATATAATTAAAAAATTCAAAAAGATTTTTGGTTTATGTGTTGTTTAGTTTTATAAATTTTGTATGGTATATTGGTGTGTTTGAATCCACTTCATTCCATGTTTTCACGTGGCTAGGATATTTGATTATGACTTTCAATGCTTAGATTGTTCTATATCATGCTTGCACGGAGTTCTTAGATTTTAGTTTGCTGAATGGATTCACTTTATATATGCCTCAAAACGCACATGCACGAGCTCTTTGGGATTTTAACTTCAAATGTTATATTTGAGTTAAGTGAGATGTTCTCCCATCATTCTTGTCATCTATATATCTGTTGACTATGAGAGATTTGTGCATGTAAGAACCATTACCCATGAGTTTGCTGATTTTTATTAAATACATGAGGGTTAACGAGAAAGTGTTATGAAAGGAGCAAATCTCCTTTGTGGAAAACCCACCATTGTCAAGAGCTTAAAAAATAAGGGGCAAAAAGAAAAGATCAAAAACGCACCAAAATATTTGTTTGTTTGATTTTCAAAAATAGTATCTTCAAAAGAATTGGGTGAAAAAATATATGATATTCATTTATCTTTTGGGGGTATTATAGTTGAAAATCAACAAGTTTGCATAATTAATCCTATTTATGCTTATTATGTCATGACGCTATTGATTTGTAGAATCATTAAAATTCTAGGCATCTATGCATTGTGCTTGTTTGTTTAGTGAGTTCAATTTATTGGTCACTTGAGGCTAAATCCTAGTTTGATAAAGTTTTATGGTCAAATAGGCCTCCCTGAACATTTTTAACTGAATGGTTCATAATTCATTTGTATATAGTTCACGCCCATTCACTCCACCTCACATGTTTAGACGCATCAATACTATGCTAGTGTGTAAAGATTATATGTTTTATATCATTTTTGTGGTTGTTTATTCCATATATATGACTGTGTTCCACTGGTATATTTTGCATATTTATATGTGGTATCATTTTGTTTTGAGTCGTTTCATTTGCATTTAATCCATGTTTGTCATGTGATTTATCTTTTGATCAAATTAGCATGCTCTATGATCTTATTGGAATCTATTGTTGCTTGTTTACATTGGTATCTTATTCTTTATTGTGTATTCAAACAGGTATCATTTTGCATCAATACTGGTATTAATTGATCATTGTTTGTATTACTTGTGCTTATGTTGCCATATTGTGTTTTGTTGCACTTTACATCATTGGCTGATATTATCCATTCTTTCATAATTTCACTTGATTTCACATGTTCTGACATTTAGGGAGAGAAATGGTTTATGGAGGAGAAATAATTTATGCATTTAATACTCCGGAGTTTAGTTTGGGTCCCGGGGAAGTTTTAGGCTAAATCGACATCCTGGGAGAGAATTTTGGTAATTTTTTTGGGAGGGATTAACTTCCTACAAAAATTAAAGGGATAAAATATCATGTATGTGGATTAGATTAGGGTTATCAGTTTTTACACACATAGAGGCCAAAGGAGGAAGGAGGAGGAGAGTTTTCTAGGGCTAAAACCACCACTAGTGCACTATTTACACCACCAAGACCACCACCGCGTAGATCAGAAAGCGAGGATGGAAAACCATACTAACAACACCAACGGATTAGACCTTATTTATTAAGGCAAGTGTTTAATCCTTACAAAACTTTAGCAATAATCATGTTCATGTTAGTATAGGTGTATAATACCCATGTATTGTTCATACTCTTGGTTAAATTGGAGAGCTAAGATGATCGATTAGAATCTGAAATTGAATTAGGTTAAGTACTTCATGTATGTAGATTCGAAGTCACGAATTAATGCTTAATTTAGATGAACGAATTTGGATTTATTATGTTCTTGAATGAAAATTTGAAGAACTAGTGTTTAATTAATTTATTTAGGGATTTCGGAATTTATCAAGATTTATGCATGATTTAATGATCCTAGGTTGTTGTAAATCATACATAGATGTTAGGATATCAATTAGAATTGATTATTTGGTGTTTGAGAATGATTTGTAGAGGTTTTAGAACTCAAAAATGGTGAAAAACGCAAGCCCTAGATGTTATAGACGAAACATGCCCAGGTTGCTTGAAGCTATCGCGCGATAGCGAAACTGTCATTCGAGCGAGATGGCATGTCGAGTGAAGATTTCGTTCGAGCGACTGTCATTCTTATTCAAACGAGATACAGTCCTCATTCAATGGACATGTCAGAATTCTGAAAAATTTCTTCTGTGTTCAAAATTTGCGCGACGTAGTTAATTCGAGTGAGATAAAATAATGTACGATGAATTTTCAGTATGGTGCAAAATTATTGAAATTATTTGGATAATAATTTAAGGTATTTGGAGCAGCAAGTCATCCTTGGAAATTACGAGACAGAGAATATCCATAATTTAATAAATATATTGTAAGTAGTAATGAGAAGAATACTACGCATGGAATATATAATCGGGTTGTGTAAATACCTTCTGATTTTAATGGGATGTTTGAATACCTATATGTGACTTATTATGTATATGACATACCTATGCTACTTGCTATCATAGGAGGTTGTGAAAGAGGATAGTCTCATCCTAATGAGCCCACTGGGGGAGTTTTTATTAGTACCTCAGAACATAGAACTTAGGTTGGATACCATTCATGAGAACAATGCATTGAACAGTCATTTGGGTGCGAAGATATGTGTGTATCCTAAAGACTTAGGACTGTGTTCGCTTCCAATATGAGTGATGTGTATTTTTATGGTTAGAGAGAGATACCGAACCGATTTTCCATATTTAGTATGAGATGTACCAGGACTGTGACAACTCGAATATGATAATGATAAATTATGCTTAAATCATGATTAGATTATGTGATCTGAGTAATGTGTTATTAATATATATGATGTTAAGTTATTATTTTTAGTCTAATCCTACCTTTAGAAAGCATGAAATATCGAATTAGTTACAAATAAAAAATTTTGAAGTTTCGTTAGGAATATTCAGGTTGGAGACTAGCTTTGACCCTTATAAAATAACAATTAACTTAAGGTATATGCTATATAGTTGTATATATATGAGTTAGGTTTGTAACACAATAAACGGTGTGTTAAACGGATGTCCGAGCAAGAAGTTATGCTGGAATTACGAACCAAGAGCAAATTTGTCCATTAGTTAAATGATATTTCGTCTTATTAGTATAACAAATGGTGGATTTTGATTGGATAACTAAGGAGGTGGGTTTTGTCTGACTTTAAAGGCTTGAAATAATCTCCTCCTTCAGCATATAACAGCCATGGAAAAGTTTTTGCCTAAGGAGAGAGAATCGGGAAGTTTACGAAGAAAGGTGGAGGAGAAGTTGGAGAAAAATTCACAGGAAATTACGTAAAAGTCCCGAAGGTAATTCTACGCATAAATCTTGTTATATTTTTTCTTTTGTTGATTGAAATGATATAAATTATCATTTTTTTACTAAATTTCCATGTCTTGAGGTATACGTATGGTTAGATGTGAGTTTAAGCAAAGTTGAACGTGTAAATTGTGTATATTGCTTCGATTGGAAACCTTGTGTATTAAAACTTCTATATCTTTTTGTATATTTATTGGAATCGAATAATTCTAGTTGGAGATGAAAATAAACTCATATATGTGTATCATATCCAAAAATATGTGAAAATACAAAGAAATGAATCTTGAGTGATAATTGGAAGTTGGGTATAAAATCTGCCCCAAAAGTGGAAGTACTCATACTATGTGTTCGATGTTTTACCTGACATAGCAAATGAACACTAAAAATTATGGAACTTTGATTTCTTATTATTCAATATGTTTATTGATATTGGGTATATTATCATAAAAATTTATGATGTAGAGAAATTTTGAAAATTCCTTGAAGTTGACTGAATGATTGATGAGCCTACAGGGAAGATTTTCTATGTATTGAAGAAATGGGCATAACTTGCTCTAGGAAACTTGTTATGATGCAACGCATTTTGTATTGGAATCCTAATATAATAAGTATTGAATTAGTAAAGAGAGATGAATGTATGTCTGGTCTATGATTTGGATATGTCAAATATATTAACATGAATTTGGATAGAACTTCACTTGTGATAAATGATTTGAATAGAATCATATGATACTTATGAATTGAGTTATGTTTGAGATATTCCTTGGATTGTTGATATTCTTATGATGATACTAATATTGTAAGAAGGATAGGAAAGGAATAAGAACTGGTTGGACAAGTATCGAACAAAGAAAAAGGAAGTCCTGTTAAATTACCAAGGTGAGTGTACTTATGATTTGTTTCATATATAAATATGAATATAGCTCTAAGAGAGGATTTTTTTGAATAGTTCGGTATTCAGGATTTGTTTGGATATTAAAATATCCAGGATTTGTTTGGGTCTTATGATCCAGGATTGGTTTGAATACTTCGATATTTAGAATTTCTTTGGATATTAAGATATCCAGGATTTGTTTGGGTCTTATGATCCAGGATTGGTTTGAATACTTCGGTATTTAGGATTTGGTTGGATATTAAAATATCCAGGATTTGTTTGTGTCTTATGATGCAGGATTGGTTTTAATACTTTGGTATTCGGGATTTATTTGGATATGAAAATATCCAGGATTTGTTTGGATCTTATGATCCAGGATTGTAATTGGACAAAGATCCAATGATTTGATTTGTATTATGACAAGGATTTGCGGGAACTTAGGTTCCAAGATTTGTTATTTCCAACGGGAAGGATTTTTTGGATTATATGTTCACGTATTTGATATAGAATTGTCATTTTATTACAGGAAGGATTGTTTGGATTTTATATCTGGAGATTTGATATAGAACTGTTAATTCATTGCATAACAGGATTTGTTGGATTTAATATCCACATATTTGATATACAACTATTAATTCGTTGCATGGCAAGATTGGTTGGATTTAATATCCACAGATTTGATATAGAACTATTAATTCATTAAATGGCAGGATTGGCTGGATTTAATATCCATAAATTTAATATAGAACTTTTATTTTATTTCAGGGAAGCAGTACCTCGCTAAGCTTAATGCTTATGATTTATATTTTGACATTTTCAGGGTTGTACGTTGCCAGGTAAGATATCATATGATCAGTGATTTGAGGGTTGCACCGTTAGAAAGAGCTAGGGATTAGACATGAGGATTTTGTCATTGTCACACCGAGGTTTTACTACACTTTCACATCTTATATACTAAGTTAGCATGGATTGATTTGATGATTGAAATATTTAACGTAATCCATCATAGTATATAATGTTCGCTTAATTATGACTATGATGTTAATTACGTTATGGTACAAAGAACCTGACTATGCTTATTGTACATGAAAAAAATATTGATAAATGAATTATATTTTGGATGGAATGAAGATTATGACTTAATCATAATATAAATGAAATGATTATAATATATTTGGGTTTGGAGTGTGACAATTAGTGGCATCAGAACGTCTAGGCTATGAATTATGGACATGTGTGACGGTTAGATGGAAGTTATTGAGTTGATTTTATATTTATGAATAGTTTATGTACCAAACAATAATTTACTATTATAAATTATTTGTGTTGGTTGTTATAACCCGGTTATTATAGATGGAACCTGGGTCATTCGATAAGCCAGTGGTTCCAGGCCAGGTGCGCGTGTCTTTAAAATGAAAGAGGCTCATATTACCTCAGATGTGGTGACAGGTACAATTTATGTTACTCATATAAGTGCTTATGTTTTGATTGATCCTGGTTCCACACATTCTTTTGTGTCCTATGCTTCTGCTATATATTTTAATAGACCGTGTACTCGTTTAGATGTGGGGTTGGGTATTTAGATGCTTATGGGGGATATGGTTGTAGCTAAATATGCTTTTTGTGATTGTGTTTTGATTGTGGGGGTTAGAGATACAGTTATAAATCTTCTTCCATTGGATATTTTTTATTTTGATATAATTCTGGAAATGGATTGGTTATCTAAATATTATGCATCTATGGATTATTTCTGTAAGGAAGTTTTTTTTAAAATGCCAGGTGAGTTCGAATTTAAATTTGTGGGGGAAAGGAAAATTGTTCCAACTTACATTATCTCTGCTATTCAGACGAGGAAATTATTGAGTAAGGGTTGTGAGGCTTTTATTGCATATGTTCTTGACACTACGAAGCGGTCTTTACAATTTGTTAATGATCCTATTGAACGAGACATTCCATAAGTGTTTCCTAGTGAGTTTCCCGGGTTACCTCCAGAAAGAGAATTTGAATTTAGTATTGAATTAGCACTGGGAACAACCCCTATATCTATGGCACCATATAGAATGGCACTCGTTTAATTGAAAGAACTCAAGATTCAGTTACAGGATTTACTTGATAAAGGGGTTCATACAACCAAGTGTATCTCCATGGGGTGCACCAGTTTTATTTTTGAAAAAGAAAGATGGTACTATGCGTTTGTGTATTGATTATAGGCAACTGAATAAAGCTATAGTTAAGAACGAATATCTTTTACATCGTATAGATGGTTTCTTAGATTAGTTTCAGGGTGCTAAAGTGTTTTCAAATATAGAGTTACGATCAGGTTATCATCAGTTCAGGGTGAAGGAGGGTGATATTTCTAAAACTGCTTTTCGCACTCGGTATGGTCATTTTGAATTTATTGCGATGCCTTTTGGAGTGACTAATGCTCCAGCTGTATTTATGGATCTTATGAATCGGGTACTGCATCCTTATATTGATTCGTTTGTGATAGTTTTTATTGATAATATTCAGATCTACTCATGTGATCCGGTTGAACATGAAAAGCATCTCAGAATTATTTTGAATGTGTTGAAAGATAAGAAGTTGTATGCTAAGTTTAGCAAATGTTAATTCTGGCTATCCCAAGTTTCATTTTTTGGCTATGTTATTTCTGGGGATGGTATATGTGTTGATCCTAAAAAGGTGAAAGCAATTGTGAATTCGGAGAGGCCCAATAATGTGACTGAGGTGTGGAGTTTTCTGGGTTTGGTTAGATATTATAGAAGCTTTATAATGGGATTTTCTTCGACTACCTTGCCAATGACTAAATTAACCCAAAAGGATGTAAAGTTTGAATGGGATTTTGATTATGAAAATATTTTTAAATAATTGAAAAGGAGGTTGGTAACTGCACTTGTTATTACTATTCCACATGGTGGAGATGGTTTTGTTATTTATATTAATGCTTTGCATCAGGGGTGGGGTTCTGTTTTTATTCAGTATGGTAAGGTTATTGCTTATGCTTTGAGGCAGTTGCATACACATGAACGTAATTATCTGACACATGATTTGGAACTTGCTGCTATTGTGTTTGCTTTGAGATTATGGTCTCATTATTTATATGGTGAAGTATGCGAATTTTTTTTAACTAACCATCAGAGTCTTAAGTATTTATTTACTCAGAAGGAGTTGAATTTGAGGCAGAGGATGTGGATGAAGTTAATTAAAGATTATGATTATACAATTCTCTATCATCCAGGGAATGAAAATGTAATTACAGATGCTTTGAGTAGAAAGGACTCGGGCAGGTTGTCTTATACTCGATATGCTAGAGTTGCTCACATTATGAACTTGATATTGATGGGAGTGGAATTGCATCTAGTAGATGGGGACAGATTCTTTGCTCATGCAAGCGTGAGGTCATTTTTAGCTACTCGTATTTGTGATTTGCAATGTCAAGATCCTTTTCTTAAAAAAAATGACAAGATGTCAAAGATGGTAAGTCTGGTGATTTTTGTATTGTTAATAATGGTACTTTATTGTATAAACAACGATTATATGTGCCTAATGTGGATGGATTAGAAGAAATTTTTTTAGATGAGGCTCATAATTCCATTTATACTATGGATACTGGTAGTACTAAAATATATAGAGATTTAAAGGAGCATTATTGGTGGAATAATATGAAGAAAGAAATAGATGATTTTGTTGTTAGATGCCTTATATGTCAGCAAGTGAAAGTGGAGCATAAAAAACCTGTGGGTTTGCTTCAACCATTGCCAATACCGGAATGGAAATGGGACTATTTAACGATGGATGTCGTAGTTGGGCTTCCTCGATCTCAGAAGGGGTCAGATTCGATTTGGGTAGTGGTAGACAGGTTGACCAAGTTAGCTAATTTTCTAGTAGTGTTGATAGGTATATTAAATTGTATGTTAATGAACTTATTCGATTGCATGGAGCACCTGTGTCCATTCTTTCAGATAGGGACCCTACCTTTACATCCATATTTTGGGATGGTTTGCAGTATGCTATGGGTACTAACTTAAAGTTTAGTACAGATTTTCATCTTCAGACAGATGTGCAGTCTGAGAGGACAATACAGATTTTGGCAGATATGCTTAGAGCTTCTGTTCTTGACTTCAAAGGTAATGGGGATAAATATTTGCCTTTAATAGAATTCATCTATAATAATAGTTTCCAGTCTAATATTGGTATGGATCCATATGAAGCATTGTACGGTAGATGGTGTCGGACACCAATATGTCGTGATGAAGTTAGTGAAAGGAAGATAGAGGGTCAAAAGTTTATTGAGTCACCACTGAAAAGGTGAAGATTATTCAAGATAGAATGAAGACTACTCA
Organism: Sambucus nigra; assembly: GCA_949130495.1. NCBI lineage: Eukaryota > Viridiplantae > Streptophyta > Magnoliopsida > Dipsacales > Adoxaceae > Sambucus > Sambucus nigra. The sequence goes on from OX422208.1 coordinate 596,758,663, forward strand.
AAGTAGACAGAAAAGTTATGCGGATAAATGATGAAAAGATTTGGAATTCCAGAAAGGGGATTATGTGTTTCTTCGAATATCGCCTTGGAAGGGAGTTATGAGGTTTGGGAAAAAAAAGGAAAGTTAAGTCCACGCTATATTGGACCATATAAGATTCTTGAAAAAGTCAGGGTGGTTGCCCACAAGTTATCATTACCCCAAGAGTTATCCCGATTACATGATGTTTTCCATATTTCTATGTTAAGAAAGTATGTAGCGGATCCTTTACATGTGTTGGTGGAATTGCCTATTAAGTTGAATGAAGACTTGAGTTATGTGGAAGAACCACTTTCTATCGTGGATAAGAAGGAACACATATTGAGATCCAAAGTGATACCACTTGTGAAAGTTGTGTGGAGATGTAATTCCATGGAAGAAGTTACATGGGAGAGCGAGGATTGCATGCAGATTCTTTATCGGTATTTTTTTATTCGAACAACCAAGATCTGTCAATTTCGGGGACGAAATTTCCTAACGGGGGAGAATTGTGACTACTCGAATATGATAGTGATAGATTATGCTTAAATCATGATTAGATTATTTGATATGAGTAATGTGTTATTAATATATATGATGTTAAGTTATTATTTTTAGTCTAATCATACCTTCAGAAAGAATAAAATATCGAATTAGTTACAAATACAAAATTTTGAAGTTTCGGTAGGAATATTCAGGTTGGAGACTGGTTTTTACCCTTATAAAATAACAATTGACGTAAGGTAAATGCTATATAGTTGTAGATATATGAGTTAGGTTTATAACACAACAAACAGTGTGTTAAACGGAGGTCCAAGCAAGAAATTATGCCGGAATTACGAAGCAGGAGAAAATTTGTCCATTCGTTAAATGATATTTTGTCTTATTAGTATAACAGATGATGGATTTTGATTGGTTAAAAAAGGAGGTAGGTTTTGGCCGACTTTAAAGGCTTTAAATAAGCTCCTTCTTCAGCATATTTCATCCATGGAAGAGTTTTAGCCTAAGGAGAGAGAACCGGGAAGTTTACGAAGAAAAGGAGAGGAGAAGTTGGAGAAAAATTCATAGAAAATTACGTAAAAGTCCCTTAGGAAATTCTACTCATAAATCTTGTTATATTTTTGGTATTATTGATTGAAATGATATAAATTATCATTTTTTTACAAAATTTCCATGTCTTGAGGTATACGTGTGGATAGATGCGAGTTTAAGCAAAGTTGAACGTGTAAATCATATATATTGCTTCGATTGGAAACCTTGTGTATTCAAACTTCTATATCTTTTTGTATATTTATTGGAATCTAATAATTCTAGTTGGAGATGAAAATAAACTCATATATGTGTAACATATCCAAAAATTATGTGACAATACCAAGAAATGAATCTTGGGTGATAATTGGAAGTTGGGTATAAAATCTTCCCCAAAAGTGGAAGTACGCATACCGTGTGTTCGATGTTTTGCCTGACATAGCAAATGAACACTAAAAATTATGGAACTTTAATTTCTTATTATTCAATATGTTTATTGATATTGGGTGTAATATCATAGAATGTTATGATTTAGAGAAATTATGAAAATTCCTAGAAGTTGATTGAATGATTGATGAGACTATAGGGCAGATTTGCTATCACTACACCAAATCTGCCGAATGGTTGAGGTCAATGATCGTGACAATTCTGGGGGTGACAACTTTTTTTGTCACGGACTTGTCACGGTGATGTCACAGTCCTTGACCTTGACAATTTTTGTCACGGTTAAGGACCGTGACAATGTTAAAAAATTGTCACGGTCATTGACCATGACAAGTCCGTGACAACAATACTTTGTCACGAACTTGTCATGGTCAATGACCGTGACAATTTTGGGCACAATTGAAAAAAAATCTGCTGGGCATTATGGCCACTGCCACTGCTCAACAGTATATTTGTACCTATTATAGCAATGTTGTACCTGTTCAAACATTATATATCCAAATAAAATAGAGATAATGCAAATATACATTCAAAACAATATGCATCACGATATAATCTGAATAGAATTCAAATATAACAACTTAAAACAACAATTCAATTCAAATAATGTCACTAAATGGGGTAAGGTTAAGTCTGAGGAGGTGAGTAGGCCACACGATATACGAATTGACACACCCAGCAATATACATCGTGCCGGATTATTCGCGCAACCACAAGGGGGAGTTCTCCTTCCCGAGTATCACATGCGTGACGAGCACCTTGGACTCGATATCTTGAAGCAAACATCTATGAACTGGCATAACCTGGACGGTATTCAAGTCCCTCAACCCTTGCCTTATCCGCTGGCCATCAAATATGTCTAGTATAAACACCCTCGGCCAACCAAGTGTCAACATCGGTCGATTAAAGGGAGCCAAATAGGGAGTGGATCATCAAAGTCCATACGTGTCGGCGATGAAGCAGCGAGGTCCACATCCTCGTCATCTTGCACCTCCTCCTCCACCACCTTCTCCTTCACTTTTCCCTTACAGTTTTTGCCCAACGAACGATTCATAAATGAGAACATATCTTGGACCGTATCCTCCAAACGAGACAGCTTCGTGTCATGCGAGTCCACCGTTTGAGCCAACTCGGTGTCGCTCGTCTCTAATCTGATGATCCTAGATTTGGACACCCGCGATCTCAACCCTTGTCCTCCCATTGCGATCAGTGCCAAGCACTTGTCTGAGTGCGTCTGTGGATAAGGATACCTTGTCGGCATTAGACAGTGACTCATGCACTTCCTTAAGCTTTGCCTGAAATGATAAAAAACACATGATTAGTAAAATAAGTAAATAAAAAAATTATAAAGTTATTAACCAAAAGTAAACTGTCGGATTACTTACAATCGTGTCCGCAACGCTCGTGGACACCTCCTTATCCTTCCCCTTCTTCGTTCGAATAGCCACATAAGTATCGAGCCTATGTGGCCTACCCCTAGGGCCACTCCCTGTCCCCTGAAATAAAATAAAGTAAAATTAGCATCGGCCCTGCAAAGTAAAATAATGCAGAATAATATATTTCTGTAGTTATACAAAAATTAAATCTTACCATCATCCTATGCTCCACCTCGGCGTAAGACGTCTGGCCGGAATAGTGCACGTTCGTCTTTTTCGCTTGGTTTTCCCTCCTCAATTGGCGAGATGCCAATTGTCGCTGTCAATGAACTGTTTCCATTTTGCCAATGAGATCGGATCATTCGGCGGGACGAATTCGTGCATTCGGATAACGGACTCTCGGATCTTCCCAAAGTACCGGGTCCGCATATTTTTCTTCCATGTCTTGTGTTGGTCCCTCAACTTCTCCAAGACGAAATCACGTAGCTTTGGATCCGGGCTGAATTGTTCTTGTCCAACAAATACAATGTTAGTTGTGAATAAATATAAATATAAATATAAATATAAATATAAATATAAATATAAATATAAATATAAATATAAATCGAAATCGAAATCGAAATCGAAATCGAAATCGAAATCGAAATTGAAATTGAAATTGAAATTGAAATTGAAATTGAAATATTCATATAAATATAAATACAAATGCATTACTTGTAGTGCCACCCAAATAGCTAACTTGAGCTCATTTGGCACCTCCCTCCAACTATTGTACCCCGGGCCGATGATCGTCTTTACCAGCTTGAGGGATCTCGCTAATAGCCCCGTCTTGTTCTCGACGGCCATCCTCGATTTGCCATATTTGGGGAACCTAGGGCCAAGGAGCCCTCGTCGCCTCCCTTACAACCGAGCCCAAACGACATCATCATAACCAGCATCATCATCCCCGCCTTAATACCTGAAGGAGATATTTGCTCTAAAAAAATGTTGCTATTAGTAAAAATAAAATTGAATTAGAAGAAGACATGAAAATATGTATAATTACTACAAATCCAAATGAATTGTTACTGCTTAACACCTCAATTCTGAATTCCAAAACAAGAGCATCTAGCTTATAATATGTTCAATTACTACAAATTCGTAACATGCCCACCCCCACCCCTACTGCCCACACACACGCACACTACACAAGAGAGAAAATGATAAAGTGCAAATCAATTAAAAGCATTAAAAATGTATTGATAAAGTACAAATTGGAATATTTATTACAAATTGAAAAATTATTTCAAATTCGGGTTATCATAAAAAGTGGATTGATATTTGGTAGGAGCAGCTAAGTCATCCGCACTACTATTTAGGCACTTTGGTGTGTGTAGGACAATTGACAACGGCTCGTTGTTTATATACTCTGAGTAAAACACTTGGTTAACTTTTTGAAATGCACAAACAAACGGCTCATCACTCACGTGATAGTTCCTCTTCAACTTGGACAAGTCAACCATGATCAAATTGGTGACAGGATCAACTTTACAAGCATTTTATCCTCTTTGAAGCTTATATAATCCAACCACTTTGAAGCTTATATAATCCAATTCAAATATATTTCGGATTACACCATAGTAAGTCATTTCAGCTTCAACGAGGTTTTTATCTTTTGCGCTCGCTTGAAACAAAGTAAGAGCCTTATATGAAATGCTCGAGTTCTGTACATTTGTACTTTCCTCGTACATTTTAGCGCCGAAAACGTAACCGTTCAATCGACATTTTTTTTACTTTTGTGCCACGAACAAGGGTCCAGTGGCTAAATGAGCAAGCCTTGATGTCGCATCACCCGTTTTTAAGAGCTGAAAATATAGATAAATTAATTATATTAGTTATAAAATTTGAGTGTAATGTAACGTTATATAATGACCATTTTCATTATAATTACCTCTTGTGTCAACGTCGTTCATGTGTGTCAAATAAATAACGAGCTACTTGTTCATGTTGCTAACTCGTTAATTTCACTCGTTTTCCCATCACATGACTACCATCATCGACGAACTCATCAGTGTCATCAACACTGATCGAGTCAGGCATATATTTCGAGTATATATTGATGACTCCACGGTGATGTATTACTCTGTAATTGATCCTGCAATGTATCGCGTATTCTTGAAGTAATCTGTAAAAAAATTCATCAATATTTCAAACGGATACATCCACCGATATTTAATTGGACCATAAAGAAGTGCCTCGTCACATAGGTGTTCCAACAAGTTAACTATGTCAAAGAATGTTGGGGGAAAGTACTTCTCCAACACATAAATCGATTCGGCCACCGCCAATTTTGCGGCCACTATGTGTTCTCGATTGACTACCTTTTCACACAAGAGTGAGAAGGTAATACTAATTTTCATAATAGCCCTCTGCAAATCCTTGTGCTTGGAGAAACAATGCTTAAACAATAGAGGAACCAATTGCATGATCACATGCCAATCGTGGGACTTACACTTATGTAAATCATGAGTATTATAGTTTACAATCCTTTGCAAGTTGGACAAAAAATTATATGGTCCCTTCAAACTATATATTGCGTCTAAAAGAACCTTCCTTTCCCCACTCGTCAAAGTAAACGCACCAGGGGGAATTATTATCCTTCCCCTGCTATCTTCTTTCAACCATAGTTGTGGCTTAAGTTTCAACGATTTAAGGTCTTTTCGTGCATTTTATCCATCCTTCAAATGACTCCCCCAAGTCAAGTGCCCATAATATGTTCAGCGAAGTTCTTGTCTGCATGCATCACATCCAATACACAGTGCACCGGGTTATTCTTCCAATAAGGCAAGTCAAATAAAATTGAGCTCCTAGACCATGCCTTTCTTGTCTCAGTTTTATTCCCAGTTGGGGTCTTCTTATGCTTGACATTCTTAAATTTGGGATTCTTACCTGGCATATTAGGGCCACATTAAGAAGATTTACTTTCAATTTCTGAACCTGAAAGTTGTCTCGGCGGTTGCCTATGTTCAACCTCGCCCAATAAAAAATTAGAGCCTTTCTCAAATCTGAAACTATGAGCCGGGGGGTAAAAACCTCATATGGCAATGGTATACATTTTTTGAGATAAATGATAGATGAAGAGATTAAATCTCCCCTCCACAAATAGGACACCCCAGATAACCATGTACTACACAACCGGATAATGTCCCATAAGATGGAAAATCATGAATTGCCCACATCAACATAGCTTTCAGCGTAAACTCTTCTTTTCTCAAAAGAGTCAAATGATTGCACACCCTCTTCCCACAACTCATTTAATTCTTCTACCAAAGGAGCTAGGTAGACGTCGATGTCATCACTTGGTGCCTTTGGCCCAGGTATCAACAAAGACATCATCAAAAATTCAGGTCTCATACACTGTGAAGGAGGGAGGTTATGTTGTTCTACAGCAAAATCGGGATACTCATAATTCATCCTCCTCCGGGCTGTAGAATCAATAGGATGACGCATGAGATTACCCCCTACTTCTTCCCTAGCATGCCAAGTCATTGCCTCCTCTATCAATGGTATTGTCAAAAATCTCTTTAATCTAGGCCCAACGGGAAAATATTTCAACACTTTTTGAGGCACTTTTGAGCTTATGCCTTCCTTACTAGTACATTGGACATATCTAAGTTCATCGCATACCGGACAACGATCGTAATTTTCATACTCCTTTTGAAATAGTATGCAGTCATACACACAAGCATGAATCGATGTATACTTCATTCCCAAACCTTTCAAACTGTTCTTAATAACAGGATAGCAATTTGGAAGCTTATTTTTCGTGGGTAGTAACCCCTTCACCCATTTCAGAATTTCTATCATGCTATTGCCAGACAAATCGTACTGCGTCTTCAAACTGTGCAGACCAACCATGGCATGTAAAGTTTTTTTATCTTTCTCACAGCCAGAATATAACGGTTGGGTCGCCTTAAATTTTAAACTTTGGTTGTCATCGTCAAGGTTTATCGTGATATCTCCATGAGCACTTGAACCTTGTACATAATCAGTAACCTCATTCTCCTCTGCTTCATAAACTCCGTACGCATCATCAACTAAATTCTCTAACATATTATGATCTACGTCGTCCCCTTCTACATCAATCCTACTTATTGAAGGTTATTGTGAAGGTTGTTCGGGGACAAAAGGAACTTTTAATTCATCGTGAAAACTCCAAAATCGATAACTATCTTGCATACCCGATCTTAACAAATGTAGTTCAATTGTTTTCCACTCAAACACCTTAACATTCTTACACGTAGCACATGAACATGAAAACTCATCATCATTATGAGATCTCTTTGCGTATTTCACAAATTCATTAGCAGCTCTACGAAACACATCCCCCATTCTATTTGTCTCACCCATCCACTCTTTGTATTTTGGATATCCCATCATAGCTACCATAACTAATCACCTATTAAAGGTAAGAAGCGTATATTCATGGATTAGTATAAACAAAACTCTGATTTATAGTATGTTTTATTTAATTATGTCTTCGATTCTTAAATTTCAAATTTAAATTCAATTTATTATAGAAATTCCTATTTCCTCCATCTCCTCGAAAGGGTGAGTGGACCTATCCCATCAAAGACCGCATATTTCTATAATATACTTAACAACACATGCACATTATTACGATTTGAGAAAAATTTGGTGGCATATCCCCGTAGTTCTCCAAGTACACGACATAGATTGGCAAGTGTGAGTGTTATTTCAATTGATCAATTGAAATAACAGTCACACTTGTCCATATAGTATGTACCCAGAGAACATTAGGATACGACTGCAAAACTTTCTCCAAAAGTAACAACTTTAAGCCACTGAGAATATTATTATACAGAAATTATGCAATCCCAAACTGTCCAGACGGAACAATTCGAGAGATCTCATTACAAGGGTAATGACTCTCGAACGGGTCTACGGGCTATTGAATTCGTACACAGAAGAACTAGAAGGCTAGTATATATGCGCACTATATGTAATTTCAAGTATATATATATTGTTCGTTATATAAAGTAATTTTTAAAAAAAGTTGAAAAATCCCACCCCCATATGGACAATAATCCAGTGGTCATGCCACTTTTAAAATTAATCAACCCAACATCGATCCACTATAATCCAACCGCAATGGGAACAATAAATGTGTATCCCGTACTCCTTCTAATTCATTTACTCAATTTATTCTTTTCATCAATTAAACTAACAATTAAAGTATACAATATTAATTTACTAAAAAAATTAATAATCAATCAATTCGTTTACAAGGGACACTACTTGCATATGAGGGAATATATCTAATAAACCAATCAAAATTTAATAAAAAAAATTAACAAGCCCCACCCCCGCCCCATTTCCCCTTGCCCCACCCCTACCCCCATCCCCCTCCCTCCCCCCCTCCCCCCCCCCCACACGCACACACACACACGCACGCAGCCCCACCCCCCGCATCATTTACCCCTCCCGCACATACTCACAAAAACGCACACTACACACACATATACACACACGCGCACATACACACACACATATACACACACGCGCGCGCACACACATACACGCAGCCCCACCCCCACCCTGCCCCACCCCCTTACCCCACCACACACACACACACAACACCAGCCCCTCCCCACCCCGAACCACACACACACGCACACCCACATACACCCCCTCCCCTCCCCTCCCCACCCCCATCCCCCACCCACCACACACACATGCACACACACACACATATGCAGATATATACACACACACACACATATACAAATGGAAGAGAGAGAGAGAGACAAAGAAACCAACTTGAAAGTATAGAGAGAGAGAGAGAGAGAGAGAGAGAGAGAGAGAGAGGTGCGTAGAGAGAGAACAAGAGAAAGTGGAGGGAAACAAAGTGGTGAGAAAAAAGGAGGTGAAAGGGTTATTTGATGCTAAACTTATCACGGACATGTCACGATCTTTGACCGTGACAATATTATAAGAATTGTCACGGTCAATGACCGTGAAAAGTCTAGTTGGCTAAAGGGTGCCAATTTGGCCTTTTTGGTGTAGTGTATGTATTGATGAAATGGGCATAACTTGCTCTAGGAAACTTGAAATGATGCACCGTCTTTTGTATTGGAATCTTAATATGATAAAGATTGAATTTACAAGAAGAAATGAATTTATGTTTGGTCTATGATTTGGATATGTCAAATATATTAACATGAATTTGGATGGAACTTCACTTGTGATAAATGATTTGAATAGAATCATATGATACTTATGAATTGAGTTATGTTTGAGATATTCCTTGGATTGTTGATATTCTTACGATGATACTAATATTGAAAGAATGATAGGAAAGGAATAAGAATCGGTTAAACATGTGCCGAACAAAGGAAAAGGAAAGCCTGTTAAATTACCAAGGTTAGTGTACTTTTGATTTGTTTCATATATAAATATGAATATAGCTCTAAGAGCGGATTTGTTTAAATACTTCGGTATTCAAGATTTGTTTGGATATTAAAATATCTAGGATTTGTTTGGGTTTTATGATCCAGGATTGGTTTGAATACTTCGGTATTCAGAATTTGTTTGGATATGAAAATATCCAAGATTTATTTGGGTCTTATGATCCAGAATTGGTTTGAATACTTCGGTATTCAGGATTTTTTTGGGTCTTATGATCCAGGATTGGTTTGAATACTTCGGTATTCTGGATTTGTTTAGATATTAAAATATCCAGGATTTGTTTATGTTTTATGATCTAGGATTGGTTTCAATACTTCGGTATTCAGAATTTGTTTGGATATTAAAATATCCAGGATTTGTTTGGGTCTTAATGATCCAGGATTAGAATTGGACCAAGATCTAATGATTTTATTTGTCGTATGACAAGATTTTGTTGGAACTTATGTTCCAAGATTTTTTATTGCCAACGGGAAGGATTTTTTGGATTATATGTTCACGGATTTGATATAGAATTGTCATTTTATTACAAGGAAGGATTGTTTGGCTTTTATGTCTGGAGATTTGATATAGAACTGTTAATTCAATGCATAGCAGGATTGGGTGGATTTAATAACCACATATTTGATATACAACTATTAATTCATTGCATGGCAGGATTGGTTGGATTTAATATCCACATATTTTATGTAGAACTATTAATTCATTGAATGGATGGACTGGCTGGATTTAATATCCACATATTTAATATAGAACTGTTATTTCATTTCAGGGAAGCAGTACCTCGCTAAGCTTAATGCTTATGGTCTATATTTTGACATGTTTAGGGTTGTACGTTGCCAACTAGGATATCATATGATCAGTGATTTTAGGGTTGCATCGTTAGAAAGACCTGGGGATTACACATGGGGATTTTGTCATTGTCACACTGAGGTTTTACTACACTTGCACATCTTATATACTAAGTTAGCATGGATTGATTTAATTATTGAAATATTTAACATAGTCAATGATAGTATAGCATTTTCGCTTAATTATGACTCTGATGTTAATTACGTTATGGTACAAAGAACCTGACTATGTTTATTGTACATGGAAAAAAAATATTGATAAATGAATTATATTTCAGATGGACTGAAGATTATGACTTAATCATAATATTAATGAAATGATTATAACAGATTTGGGTTTGGGGTGTGACAAGGACTTATAGCGGAGTATGCACGCACCGTATCTGAGTCTAGGGGTGTCGCATTAGTATATATAATATAGTAATGAGTATGTATATATACTTGTGACATTATCTTCTATGTGAAAACTATAGTTAAGGAAGATAATGAATTTCTTAAATAACTTAATTATGAGAGCGCTTAATCTTATCATGAAACTCTTACTCAAGATAGTAAATGTGAGAACACTTTATAAAATTAGAATGTGGGGAATTACGGGTTATTACTGTGAGTAAAAGTCAGAAGATATGTTTATAATCTAGTTAGGTGTGATGATGATGACTAGAATGGTTTAGCAGTACGTTAGGCGTGCACAATAGTTGCGAGGTGAGAATCTCAAGTGAGTGCTCAGAAAGCTAACATGCATATAATATTTTCTTTACTGCATTTTTAAATACTTTCTAATTTGTTTTAAAATCTTTTACACTCGGGCTCTGACCCGTCTCTTGAAAAATCAGTTGTCTCTTGCGAATTTATTTTAGGTGTCCTTCCACAGGTACGCCAAGCATAGACTATCAGACTATTTGACATGCTGCAGCTAGTGTAGGAGTTGTAGGTCCTTGTGATTAGACGCATCCACTATCATTTCATTCAGTTCCTGTTTGGTCATTCCATTTAGGGCGTGTGTCACCCATCCTCAGTTCTTATTTACGTCAGAGAGATTGCACTCATTATACTTTAGTATTTTCATTTTCGTCGGATTGAGTATTATTATGGTTTATTAGTTTTTGAGACTTTGAATTGGAGCGTCTATTCCAGTTTATTGATTTCAGCTATGAGTTTACTATTCAGTATTATTTTAATTCATGTGTATGGTGAACGATTTCGTAATATAAAATTAATGGAATTAATTAATGGTTTAAATGCTTACAATTTAATTAACATTTTAGACACTAGATCAATTAATTACTAGGTGATTATTAAAGTATATATTTTTTCAACAGTGATTGTAAGAATGAACCAACCGATTATTGTGTTTTAAATTTAATAAAGGATTGATCACTCGGTATTTAATTGGGCAGGATGTCATAATGAATTCTCACTTTGTCTATTCCTGAACAAAAAGGGGAAGAAATGATATCTTTCATTTTAGTTTTAAGAGATCTCTATCTTAAAAGGAGACGTCTTACCTAAGTAGGGATTGTTAGACATGGGGGAGCTTTTATTCTTATCCAGTTTATATTGTTATATATTCAAGTTTCATTTAAAGGTGTGTTTAAGTGTGCAGGGTTAAAATATGTGATAAAGTTTACAAGCGTGAAGAGTTTCTAATATGCTTCTAATTATTGACATTATGTTGTTGTTGTTTATAGGATTTAGGAGCTTATAATTATTGACATTAGATTATTGTTGTTTATAGGATTTTCTTATATTCTTCTAATAACAGAGTTTCTAGCATCAAATGCATAATGTGTTAAGTTGTTTATTGACTACGACTATTTTTCTAGATAAAGAAAATGGTTCATCTCCCCAACTTTGATTTTAAGGAAATGGTAAATATAGGTGCAACTCATTGTTGTGTGGAATAACGTTTTTGATAACTAGAATGGGGGTCTCATTTTACTGTATAAATTTGTCAATTTTCTCAAAATCAAAGGTTAGTACCCTGTCTTAAATCGGTCTGAGTTGTCTTATTACATGAGCTGAATAGAACTGACTGAGTCCCTTCAATATAAGCGGGTGAATATGATGATAACTTTGATTTCATTATCTGTAACATATACAATATACTATTTATTATTATGAATAAAATGTAGGTAAAGTGTATATTTGTGTTTAATATATATTTGGCATACTATTTTCCCTGATCATCATGTATATTTAAGCATAAGTGCTTATTTGCTTAAAAAATGGTTGGTTTGGTATAATATGATTCCCTTACATGATTAATTTTGTGGTTGTGTTTAAATATCAAGATACTTAACGACATTGGTTCTTATTAAGATTTAAGTGTTGAACTCAATCCAACTTATGAATCTTGACCTCTAGTATACATCGCACATGAATCCAAAAGATGACATATTTGGTTCACCTCTTCCACGTTTTATGGCCCCGGGAAAACTTTGACCATCTCTGATTCTATAATTATAGCAAGGGTGTTCATTCGTTTCCTAGAGTGAATATAAAATTCCAAGTTAGGACGCATCTTCATCTATGGGGAAGACAACCATTCAATTTAGTCAAACTTAGTCAAAAGTATTTAAGGGTAGGAAATATGTGTTCATAGAGATACAAAATATATGATTACCAAAAAAAACAAATAAGGAATGTTAATGTTTAATAATTAAAACTGAAATCTACAATCTTAAGTATAATAGCTAGTTGCTTTCGGTCATATTTGGCAATAGGCCTTGGAACCAAGGGTAAATTGGGAAGGAAAACATCTAGAATTACAGTTGAAAAGTTTATGGCTTAAATCTCAGTAGCTAACAATGGTGGCCAAAGTCAAAATTACCCTAAAAAGGAATTTTTTGAATTAAAATGAATTAAAAACAAATGAATTATTTAATTCTTACAGATGAAACCTAAAGAAGTGTTAGAAAAGTTGTGCTTATGGTTCAGAACTTCTCAAAGAATTAACTCTACAAATGTGACCAGTTAAAATAGATTCCCCAAGATCTTACTGTACAATGTAATCGTAACGAGCTGACAACAAAGGAATATCTTTCATTCCTCATAATGTTTTTGTGTGTTTTTTATTTTATATTATCGTTCTTATTGTTTTTCCATCTGAAATGTTGCCATAGTTTTGTAAGTTTTGTCATCAAGTATTATAGAAGAACTAATGAAATTATTATTGTGAAAAAAATCAGATTCCCTACGCTTTTGTAAATATCTTGTATTTATGGTGGCCAATTGGCTCAAGTCTATGAAACTCCTGCCCGGTTACCATTTGAAGTTGAAGATTTTTCAGAATATAATTAGGTAGGTCCTTACTATAGTTGAAAAAATATTTTACTTTCACCTTTTTTGTGGTTAGTGATAAGTATTAATGGGACACATTTTTATGTTCTTGTCTTGCTAATGTGTCTTCTAAAGGTAATGCATGTATGTTGTATATAAAATCATACTGAATATATATTATGTGTAGATACTACTATATTTTCCCCTAATGTTTAGTTAGCTTCATGGATGAATCCCACATCCATGAGGCCACCATCATTTAATGCTTCTCTAAATTCGGTAAAATCACTTCTACTAATGTCCAAGATTCCCTTTTTTTCTTCTGATGATAAAACAACATTTAAGTCTCCTCCAACAAGCCAAGGAAAATCTATATTGATATCCAAATTATATAATTCAGTCTAAAGATCCCTTACCTCATATTTAGTGAATTTATCATAGATTATTGTTATAAGAATTAGGGAAGCAATTATAATGGAACTAAGTTTCACAGTCAAATGTTGCATATGATCTTTTATTCATCTCACATGTAAATAAATTCTTCCAAAAAATCTAGATTTTGTCACAGCAATTATGCATGACATGACCAAAATTTAGTTTTCTCTTAATAACTTTAGTGTTATAAGAATCAATCACAGTCTCACAGATAATGAGGAAATAAATATAATGGGCCTTACATAAATTTTTGAGTCTTCTAATGGTATGAGGATTTTATTCACCCCTCACATTCTAGTTGAGACTTTTAATCATTGGGATTTGGAGGATGAGGTCCCTTTGATAGGGATTCTTAGTACTCTTTTGATTCCTGTATTATTAGGCACCTGGTTGGAATGTTTGTCCCGGTTTGTTTCCTATTTACCACCACAGTAAATCCCTCCTCCTAATGACAAGGAATATTTAGAGCCTCTTTTGTGGAAGAATGTTCAGGCCTTTCCATGTATGTCTTATCCACTCATTGAGCAACGGGAGAGTTCAGGATTATTATTATAGATTTATCTGAGGTACCATTTACTTCATAAATAGATGATTTAGCAGTGTCGAAGCCATTAGTTCTATCCATAAAATTATCAGATTTATTTTTTAAAAGGAAATGTTTATACAATGAAAGAGCCTTTAGACCATTAGCAGCTAGTCCCTAAACGGCCTCATAAGAGGTACGAACACCTTGTATGGGACCAGTGTAACTCGTAGGAACTAACGCGCCTCACACGAGACCAGTGTAACTCCTAGGAACTGACTGTTTGAACATATCTAGACTTTGGATTAAAATCATGTCGTTAGATGGTGAAAATCATAAATGGTCCCTTAAGAGGCACGAACACCTCGCACGGGAGCAATGTAACTCATAGGAACTGATCGCATAGTCATGGTACTCCCGGTTTGAGAATATGGAAATAATTTAAAAATATTCAGACTTTGACTTAAAAACATGTCGTTAGAGGGTGAAAACTCAAAATATCCCCAAACGATCTCGTAAGAGGCACAAACACCTCGAACGGGACCACTGTAACTCATATGGATTGACCGCGTAGTCTCTGGACTCTCGATTTGAGAATATGATGATAATTTGAAAATATCTAGATTAGGCTTAAAAACATGCCATTAGAGGGTGAAAACCCAAACCAGCCCCCAAACAGTCCCGTAAGAAGCATGAACACCTCGCACGTGACCAACGTAACTTGTATATGCAATTTTCAGCTTCAATATGATTTTTATAATTACTTGGTTACTGATATCATCTATTTTTGTATCCTTTTTTATAGGATAACATTTTATCGCTAACTTTTATCCACGTGGAACATAGGAAAAAGTCAATGGTTTACAATAAGGAGATTATTTATTTAATGTCGTTGATATTCAGGATTCTATTTATGTATTATAGCCGTGGGGACTTTTCTAATTTTATTGTTAACTTTTATAGTCGGACGGGCCTTCGTAAATTTATTATTATATTTTATGGCCATACGGATGTTACATTACTCAGGTTTTATATTAACAAGTTTTAGAATGTCCAAAAAAAAGAGAAAATTCTGGCCATTTTTATTATCAGTGAACTATTAAGACTTGTAATATTTTGAAGTTTGTATGTACATTAGTTTATCAACAACGTTCGAGATTCGCAATTTGTGATTTTTTTATTTTTTATTTTTGCAAATAATAAATATCTTTCTTAGTAGATTTGGAATTTATTGATTTTCGTGATTTTGTTTCAAATAATTTTTTTATTGATTGAAAAATTTGGAACGGTTTAAAATCGTGTCAAAATGTATCAAATTGTAAAATTTGAGTACGTTTACGAAATAATTTGGCATGCTTTATAACCGTGCCACAAGCGTGCCAGAAAAAGAAAATCTAGCACGATTTAAGACCATGCCAAAAATGTGTCAGATTCAGTATCTGGCACAATTTAAAAGCGTACCAAAAGCATGCCAGATTAAAATCTGGCATGGTTTAACATCATGCCAAAAGCGTGCTAGATTGGACAATCTGGCATGGTTTAAACGTTCCTAAAAAATTTGGCACCCCTGATTTTGGCAAGGCATGATTTTAAACCATGCCAGATTGGTATTTTTGGTGTATTATAACACTTTTTTCGATTCAGGGGTGAGTCACCACAATCAGATACTCTTTTTGAGCACTTGCCAATGATATTTGTGTGTTTCTATAACCAAATGCTATGTACACTTCTACTAGTCATATAATAATGTTATTTGTGTCTAGGGATATTGATGCAATGAGAATTCGCAACAAGACACAATCCTATGTCAAGCCTTCCTTAACCATCACAATGACTTTATTCGAAAGTGGTTGCTAAATTTAAAAGCTCATAGTCCCCTGTAGCAGGGTTTCCACATATCGCACTTTCTCGATGACTCATTTTGATTCCTAGGTTGAATGTAACAACATTTCACATGATTCTTACTACTAAGGACTATGATACGCTACCCAAGTTTTAAGGAATCCCACTCGACCGCTTTGTAGCGATACAAGGCTAATACTTATAATGGTTGTTGCAATTATGAGAGACCTCAAACCTAACACGTGCTCCATTTAGAACCTCGAAAAAGTTAGGGGAGATATGTCAAAATAAGAGACAAGTATATAAAGTGTTTCGGACCTCAGCTAAGGATCCTATGTCCATTGTTAAAGGGTGTTTTATTATATATTATATCATAAAATTATTATTGGAATATAAGAGACCTTTTGAGACTTGGTCAAGAGAGCTTAAGATCCCTACGGTCTTTGTTATTAATCTGGAGGATTTTAGGAAATAACTGATAGACTTTTGTAAGAGTTCATGAGTATTAATGAAGAAATCAACATGGTATACACCGAGTAAGATATCTGTAAATAATTCAAGTTATGAATAGGTGCTCTCAATAATGGGTTGAGGGTGTGTACAACGATGAGAGGATATTTATTCTACTTATTTGCTTGATTCTAGAATGTGTGTAATGATCTTAACATGTCCTTAACTACTTTCTGCACTTCTTTATATATGCATTCTCTTAGAAAGATAATGAGTGGACTGTAGTGGAATGGTCGAGGTTCCCTTTGAGGTTTGACGGCTACAATACCAAGGTAGAGTGTGGGAGAAATGCTTGTAAATGGTGTAAGGTAGTTGATGGGTGCATTTAACGGAGATTGAAGTCATCAATGCAAGTGGAGTTGAGTGGTGTAAGTAGGTCGAATACAGTTATTCGTTTCACTTACCCGCCAGAGAAGTTGTAGGGGGTTCATCCCAACGGTTAGGAGGTTTGGAATCATCATTGGCTTGTTATAGGGTGGTAACCTTTCTGAGATGGGGACTAAATTACTTCTAGATGACATTTATCTTTCTAATGTCCATTGAGCACGTTAGGGACAATGGGGCACTGGTACTTAGGTCTCTCAACTTGGTTGCAAAGGTGTGTTAGAACGACTAAGTATTCTGGGAGATTAAAGTGGTGGACAAGTCTTGTGACACTACAATGGTCATTATTGAAGACAAGGAAGGTATTTAGGAGCTTGTTAGTGGTTTGGCGGAGGTTAGAAGTTGACCTCAGGACCTCTATTCCTGTGTGAGCGAAGTTGGAGGGTTTGAGGAGCCTTGAAATACCAAAAATTAAATATTAGTATCATCAGTAGATACTTATTGATCTTTGTAAGAATGATAAGGGGAAGCACTTATCCATTATGCAAGTTAGGGTAAGAGCATAACAAACGGCCAAGATTCTCGCCACAATACGATTTCATTAGGAAGGAGCTTGTATTGAATGTGCAAGGGGGCTGAGAGTACGGATGCAACTAAAAGGAGTGATGTGTCAACCCTTGGGGCTATAAACGAGCCCTTTGGGCTCATTTTAATTCTTCACCTTCCAGTCTAGCTATTATATCTTTTTCTATATCCTTTTGAGAAAATAATTATTTTCCATCGATTCCTTCATCGAAAATGTCTATCGAAAACATCTCTTCTTAAAAGGTTTAGACCCCAAATTGATCTCATCATTGGGTCTCACGTTCCCTTCCATCGAATGTCGAACAAGAGGCTGGGGCATCAGCCCATCTACCCACATGGACGATTCCCTTTGGCCCTTTGGTAATCAACTATATGGGGCCCCAAGATCCTAATTTCTCTGGTGGAGCCCATTCTACCTCTCGAATCACTGAACGAGGCTTAGTGGGGATTAAGGAAATGTACTAAATTCCTGAGTTTGTCACGTTGAGGGATGCAAGGTCTAAGGAGAGATCATTCTCCTTGGTTTCTAAGCACATATATTAATTCTTTTATAATATTGGGATAGGTTTCCACTATCTTCATTGGTGGTGAGATTTTGAAGGTCATTGGGATAACCCCTTCTTAACTAGTGGTAAAATCTTAAAAACCTCTGATAGCTAAAGTATTGTCCTTCAAGCAGTCTAGTGGGTATAAATACGATTTCACTCCATCTCAGTTCTATGAGCTATATTGAATTTAACAATAAAAGAATCTCAATAATAAGGGGTTGGAGTAATTTTCTCCTAAGGCCACTGTGGTATTTGCTAAGGTAAACACAATACCCCAAAGTAATAGAATGAAAGGTACTTCTTTATTAAAGGATATTGGATCGCCCCTAACCCCAAGGATAAGATAAGTTGTCCCACCATCTGGTGTAGCCCTCCCACTGTGGATAAGTTAACTTTTATTTCCACCATTATATTTTGACTTATTTACTGACCTTAGATCGGAGCTTTATTGGTGTATTTTCTTTTTTTAGTGTCTACTGAGCCTAGAAAGCAGGAGGAGAATAGGACAGCAGAGGCTTAAGGTTATCCTCCACTCCCTTTGAGTCCTTTGTCACCCCAAAAGACCTTTTCAAGAATGGGATAGAGCCTGAGCCTAAGGCTATGACCCTAAGTATTTCTCTAGAGTCTCCTAAGATTGTGGTTGAGGATTATTAAAGGGGCAGAGCCTTTTACTATGGTGATTAGGAAAAGGAAAATTATTAATGTGGTCTCCTATAATGTCCTTTAGGCTTTCTAAGGAGAAGATGATAATCATAGGGGTAAGGTTGAGCTTCCCCTCAAAATCGAAGAGGTTATCCTCATAATCGAAGGTGCATTTCTAATATACTCTAATTATTCTCTAAGAAAGTATCTTAGCCCTTCTTCTATGTTTACCCTTATCTTTAGACCTTGGTAATTAACTTCTATCTTCTTGATGAGCCAGTAGATAAATGGTAGGAACAGAGGATGGAACTATTGTACTCTAATCAAGCCTATGCTGAGCACGTGGTGAATAAGAGGAAGAGGTACAAGTATACCAAGCGCCTGAAGTTCTGCATAATGGTGGACATTCCAATTCCCAATGTTAAGTTAGTGGAGAAGGATAAGCTAAAGTTAGGCTTCAATGGAGTCCCATTGCTGGGGTCTGTTATTGAAATTATACCCTTGTTACAAGCATATTCAGGAGCAGGTGGGACCTCGAGGGAAACCCAAATCGATCCTTATATTCTAGGGGACTTTTATCCCCTGGTACCATAAGTTAAGGAAACACTTTGTGGTACCATCTTAAATAGGAAGGAGGTGATGGTGTCCCCTCAAAAGGAAGAAGGAATGGTGTGTGTCGCTGAGGCCTCTGAGCTGCTGGAGAGAGGGAATGGTTGCTAACCAAATATGGTGGCTACGCTAAGAGGTCAGGGGACTTCAACCAATGTTGGGGAGATGATTCACCTTCTACGAAAGGTACCTTCTCACTTGTTTTTATTTTCCTTGATAATTTTATATTTTAATATGCCTCGTTCTCATACTTTCTTTCCTTTTACAGGCTCGACACTTTATAGAGGCCCTTATGTCTAGCACCATTAAGGGTAAAAAAGGGTGTAATAAAGCTCTAGAGATGGCTAACTAATGGGACCTGGACCCTCTGGAGCTAAACCAAACTATCACTAGTCGGCAACTACTTTGGAGAAAGAGTGTGAGGTTATATATCAATGATCTTGAGTAGGACCTACTTTGTAATGAGAACACCCTCAGGGACAGTGACTCCTTTCTTGCCTCTGCTCTAGATTCCTTATCCAAGGTTGAGGAATCCCATATCTTGTCTATGATCGAGCACAAGGTGATCGTGGAGGCACTTTATGACTAATTTCTCAAGCTCCAAAGTAACCACAACAAACTTCTTCATGCAACTGAAGATATGGAGCTTCCAAAGTGGCAAGTTATGGACCTTAATTCCATGAAGGATTTGCTGATCTCCAAAGGCCAAGAAGTGCGAAGGGATTATTCGGAGCTTAAGATGATGTACACTGAGCTCTAGGCACTACAAAAAAAATATTCTTTTTGGACTAATATATTAGGGATGGCCAATCATAACCATTCTATTCTCAAGTACATGCATGTTCTATTCTAACTCCACATCAAGTCCATCTTCCTAAGCACACTAAGGTACAAATTACATGGTGGTGAATTTATTATTTGAGGTATTTTGCAGAGTATTGGTTTAATTTTAATTAATATAAATTGAGTTTATATTCTCTTTGACACTGCATACATTCATGTTGAAATGCTGAATTAATCAATTTACATCGGTAAATATGCTTTTTTTCTACAGACGAGTCATGACCTCCTGTTAAATTGGTCAATTGGCCAAAACATAGGGCTTTGGGTGCAAAATTGAGGAAAAATATATTTTTAGTCAATTTTGTTTCTTCAATTTACAATTTGTTAGGATCTTAAATATGCATATCAAATGTAAATGAATGTATACATTTATATACAAATATTCATACACATATATATACCATTCCAAACCCTTAATGGAATAAATTATGTTTAGACCAACTACGAATATTTTACTTTCGGGAACTGATGAAAATTAGTTCAAGTTTGAAGGAATAAAATGTTGAGTTTATAAAAAATAACTATTACCGTTACGATTTGGTAGATATGTACTAGTGGAGGAGAAGATAGGGATATTTTGGTTCTTGAAAATACAAAAGGTTTCAATATAAATATGACAAGAGGGACGTGTTAATGGAATGACAACGAGGTTATTATATAAAAGGGTTATGTGTAATTAATGAACATATGGGTGGTTATGTCTACTCAGGTCACTCTATTTTGGTCCATGAAAATACAAAAGGGTTAAATAAAAAAATGACGAGAGGAATATGTTAACGGAACGGTAACGACATTAAGCCATAGAGCGTTGTGTGTAATTAATGAACTTATGGGGTTTATGTCTACTTAGGTTATTATATTTAGGGGTAAGGAAAAATAACACTTTATTAAACTAAACACAATGTCTTTTCTTGTGTTTTTAAAAATAATATCGCATTTAAGGTCATTCATTTTTCCCCGTGATCAAGTATGATGCATATCGCGCCTCCAATGAGTTCTGTTGACATGGGTATCATTGGAATCACACATAGTTTTTATATAATATTTTTAGAAATATGGTTTTTAATTCGGAGCGAACCAAAGAGGATAACATAACTCTTAATTCAGGATGGTGCACGTATATCATTTATGTTCAGTTGCATTTAAATATGGCCTAAATATTAGGGTTTATACTATATAACAACCTAAATACGACTATGAAATCCATGTTAATGAAATCACAACTGCATGAGGCCATAAAGGGGTTGTGTTATGTCTAATAAGACCATTATACGAGGGGTAAAATTAAAATAACCATTTATTAATCACCCATACCTATTGTCCACCTATTTTACCATCGGTGAACAAAAAATCATGATTACAGGGATTACCATCCATGAAATCATATTTGGTAGGATGTTCATTATTCTATTCTATTCCTGCTAAAAATTAGGGCTAAAAGGGAGTTAGTTATTCTTAAACGGAGCTTTAATAAATCACTCATGAAATAAATATTTTTACTTGGATTCATAATCAACTGCCCATAATAAAATCATTTAAGATTACATTGTGAGGCATCTGTTGTATATAAATGGTATGCATGGGATAGTTGTTAGTCGTGTTGTATCAATTTGACCTACTTTTGTGGTAATGATATCAACATCCTTAAAAACGTCATTTTTAAACGAAGAATATTAATTTAGAATGGCATGATTATACAAGGTTCCCTACGTGAGACACCATTGTAGTAAACCTTATACATTCTACATAATATCATATCCATTATACATTCTATATAATATCATATTCATGCCTCATATGAGTATAAGTGTGATAATAAACAAAAAAAGTACAAATATACCTGTACTTATATTATTTATCACACTTCCCCACTTATAAAGAGTTTTTTTATCTGGTAATTGTTCTAATGATCTGTTTTGACTGGCATTTACAGGGTTTGCAAATAATATTGTTGAAATCAAAAAATATATGTATCTTTACTAAAAGTAAGACTAATAATATATCTAGCCTTTTAGATTTAATTTATGGTCTCATTAGATCAAGCTTTATAAGTTACTATGTATAATAGTTGGATTGAGTTTCCTGATAGGAACTACCGGACATATATTAATGGAGTTGAAACTTTTATATCCTTGGTTATACGAATAAGAACATGCAAACTTCACATATTAAATGTCCATGTACAAAATGTGTAAATAGATTCTACAAAAATATACAAATTGTAAAGGGTAATATAGAAATGTATGGTTTTAAAAGGAGTTATAAAGATTAGACTTTCCACGGGGAGTTCTATGGGGGTTCAAATAATAATAGTGAAATTTTAAGGGATGATATAGTCTAAGATATTGTAACACCCATATTTTTTAGGATAAATA
Organism: Sambucus nigra; assembly: GCA_949130495.1. Classification (NCBI taxonomy): domain Eukaryota; kingdom Viridiplantae; phylum Streptophyta; class Magnoliopsida; order Dipsacales; family Adoxaceae; genus Sambucus; species Sambucus nigra. The sequence goes on from OX422208.1 coordinate 596,781,361, forward strand.
ATTTATTTAATTTAGTGAATTAGAATTTAAACTAAATTGATAATTTAGAGAAATTATTTTATTTAGAGAATTTATTTAATTTGGAAGATTCAATTGATTTGGAGAATTAAGATTTAAATTAATTCGGGTTATTTATTTTAAAATACATGTGTAGTATATTGAGGGTGAAATTGGATATTTTAGTTTAGTAACTCGGATGAAGATTCGGATTGCACGGTTGGTTTCGAATAGGTCAAAATAGTCAAAATTGAGTAATCAGGGGTTGTGTTTGGGTCTCGAGGGCCTTTTAGACTAATTAGAACTTATTTTGGTGACTTTTGGGCTTATTAATTGTAGATGAAAAGTCAAAAATCAGATTACACTTATAAAATGAAAGGTTTGGGCTTAGAGAAGAGTTATTTTCACAAAACCAAAGGTTATGAAAGTTATACAGAGAGGTAAAGAGAAAGGGAAGAGAATTGAGAAGGAATTTCAAGAGTCTAAGGGATGATTTGAGGAATTTTCGCAAGAACATTCTTGGAGTGAAGATTTGGGAAGGAAGTTCTTTCGGTGTATTAATATCTTCACCAAAATCAAACACTACAAAATTATCCAGTCAAGTAGTTAAACTTGCTTTCATTTAATTTGCAGTATTACGATTCATATCATAGTGGGTGTAAACCATAGTCTTTTTTTTGGGGGGGGGGGGGGGGGGGTGAATAATTTCATTAAAATGGGTTTGGGGTGAATTAACCATTTTAATTGATAAATATTGATGATTAGTATGAAATTGATATTATGTAAAGATATATAACACAATTACCTTGCTGGAAATCAAAGTTAGATTCATTAATTGAGAATTGTAGAATTTAATTGAAAAAATGACTGAATAAAAGTTCTATAACCCAATTCGTGAAATCATGAGTGATAATCAAAGCCATTAAAATTTAGAGATTGATATAATATTAGAACCTGTTTAGTATGTGTAATAAACATTGATTATGATTGGAATAAGTCTTGAAAAGAAACCATGAAGGTTTGATGTGTAAAAATAGAGGGAAAACGAGTTAGAGAATAAGGGGGTTCCCTGTTTAGCAGCAACGAATCGGTCTAGTTTTGAGGCCTAATCGGTTCGAATTAACTATTTGTCGAAATCAAATTTTTATATCTTTTTGTTACGATGGCGTGGGCACTAACCTCGTATTTTCTAATTTTTTTAATTAGTTGTGATTTTTCTACGGAAGGGTGTCTGAAACGGAAATCCTTTGTGAGAAATAAAATATGGATTATTTAGGGATGTCCGTAGATGAGTGTAGGGCTCTGGACAATATTAAGGAACATTATTTTACCTTGAAATTAGATGTAAATGAATTCGACGTTTGGATTTAGAGTGTTTAGGATGAACAACCCTTGAAAATATATGAACGGATTCGTATGGAAATTTCGGATGAAATTAGGATATAGACTAGATTGAGATGTGTTTAGTATCTTGAAATCAAAATATGAATGTAAGTTAATACTTATAGAATTAAGAGTCGAGGTCGTGACTTGGATATTTTTAGGCTAGTCCGTCGTGATTTAGGCATAGAGTAGCCGGTTTAATTTATTATGGATGTATATAGTAAATTATCGAATATTGAATTTAGTAAATGGTGTTAATAGTGGTTCTTGGTGTAATACATTCTGAAGGGTGAAGGTATGAACCGAATGAGTGAGTCGGGGTATTGTAGTGAGGTGACAGTACTTAAATAAATTATTAATGTCAAATTGATGAGATTAATCGGTGTAAATTAAAATGTAACGAATTCGCTAAATAAATGAATTTATGATTTAAATATGTAGGATATGACTGAATTACCTATTGACATATTTTAAAGGATAATTGGCCCACTTCGAGTAGTGAGGGATACTCAGATATATATGATAAGAAGTCTAATTTGAATTAACTAATATGTAGGATATATATATACTAGGGTATGCCCGTGCCTGAAGGCACGCTGATAATTTTGAAAAGTATAAACTCATGCATTGGTGCCATGGCAAGTGCTCTCGCCAATGCTACAATTGATCTCAAGTTCGAGATATAGAAACAGTCACGTTATATATGGGGTAAGCAAGCCAACATCCACCTATTTAAGATCCTGTAGTTAAGCGTATTGCTCTTTGACTAAAGGCAGGAAGATTTTTTTTCATAATATCAAGTCATATATAATTTAACTCTAATGTTTTTGTATAAAATAAATAATCGTAAACAATTTTAAAAAATTGGACAGAGCTTCCTTTGTTTATAGGATTATCCGCCCCTGTATAAGAAATAAAAAATACACCAACAACAAAACTAATAGTTTTTAATTCAAATATAATATCATTGTCTATTTAGATATGTATAAAATATGGAATACTCATTTATAGTTTTTTTCACATTTTGCAAGGGCTAACAACATTGTATAGAATGCGCTTAGCTGAAATAAATATTTTACAAAAGAAAGAAATAAGTTCTCAATATTACCAACATACATCATCTTGATTTATGAGAACACTTTTGAAGAAAAAACAGATATGGCAGATGCTCGATCTACCGGTTTCCTATCTTCCATCCCCCTAAAGATCTCACTTTCATCGTTACAATGGTAGGTACTGCACAACGGAACTTCTGCTCAGTCGATCAGCTCCGCAAACACAAACTACAAACAAATAATAACAGTAATAATTATTATAGTAGTTATTATAATAATGATTATTATCATAAAATAAGGCAAGACAATGCAAGGATTTAGACTATAACCTATCCAATGTGTCCTGCCAATCACATATCTAGTACAATACATTATCGTGCTTTGGGAAATCCGCATGCACCGCACCTACAATTTTACTCGATAGTATTACCTCTAAACATATTGGTTTATTTTACCAAGCATACGTAAGATATTCTTTGTACAATGTTTGTGAATAAATTGGCATGTAATGAAATTAATTTTACTTTTCTCTCTTTTCACGTAGCTTGCTTGTGATTTAGTCAAGGAGATGGTGTATCCATTTTTCTAAACCTGCGTATGAACCAATGGGTGAGTGATACACTCCATCCATGATAACATTGAGTGCACCTTCCAAATGGGCTGATACTTCCAGCATGACTCCATCTCCCCATACCTCTGCTTGACTGCAAACCTGCTTATACCCCTGACCGACAAATCGAGCACGTAAAGTAGTGGTAGTTGTAGTTAACATTGACGTGTTTGTATCAATTATTTTATCAATGTCAAAAATTTATTAGTCAATGGTAACCGAAATTTTAGAACTGGACATGCTGTTTGAGTTGCCCAAGAAGCGAGACCCTTGAATATACCTCACTGCTATACATACATATCTTAGGGTATTCCCGTGCCTGAAGGCACGACGAAAAATTTTAAAATACGTAATCGTAAAATGACAAATATTTCCAAAGTATAAAATTGCGAAGCGTCAAAAATTTCGCTCTCCAACAAAATATTGAATGTGTAAACAATTTAGCCAATATAGTCAAACTCTCCTTAAGGGTGTTCCCCTAAACATGTGCCTTCGTCTTTGATTCTACAAAAGGATCACAACGTCCTAAATCTTAAGGGTGTTCAAATTTGTTCCCATGGTATTTTGTCCCCCATGTCGATGGCGAGAAAATAAATTTATTCCGGTGATAAATTAGTTTTCGTAATCTGTAATTCATCATTTCCAAAAACTCTGTTCAAACTCAATTCACCCTCTTATCGATTTTACGAAAGGCATGTTTAGTAATAGTTATAAGACACATGCAAAATCAAAACCTTTTTAATAATGTTACATATAATGCACATATATAGTAATATATTGACATCTTAAGTAAATATTTTTAAATCTAAAATTAGTTTCACTCACACTTTTAGATGAAAATTCTATTAATATATTTTATCCCATGATTGTTTATAATATTTTTTCAATATATATATATTATGGTCAATCCACTTTCATATTTTCTATTATCTAAAGAAAATGTTGACAAATAAACTTTATTAAAAAATGCAAATATAAAATAAAATTTCAAAATAAAAAAACATAATAAGAGCCTACCTCTTTTAAGAGTTATACTTTGCAACAAATGTTTAAAAAAAATTAATAATAAAAAAATTGAATAAAAAAATTTAAAACATATTCACAAAATGAAAAAAAATATCACATCCATTAAAAAAATCTAGCTCAAAAAATAAATATCAAAATTTTCATGGCAAGACAACCCCATATATTTCTTACCTAAGTGCATCAAAGTGTTGGAAGTACTGTCCATATTTTTCACCTTTTAGATGCATTTAAACCTTGAAACGCGATCAAAGACATCAACAGCGGACTCTCCATTAGGGAATCGGTAGAAGAACATTCTGAACTTCTCTCTGGTGTCATTAATGGCCTTCATTCTGTCGGCAGCCTGAAAATTCCCGAAGTGATGTCACAATGTTCCTCTCCTAGTGTTTGTTGCCCTTCCCCCATTGTTGCAACATAATAAATGAGTAAGATAAGTGTAATAAACAAATATAGAAGTAAACATATTAATCTGCACGAAGTAGCATAACATAAGGAGTTGATGTTCTGCCTATTCCGTTCTGTTATGTTCTACCTTGTTCTTTCTGCCTAGTTGATGGTTTCCAGGATAACTACAAATTTCTGCATCACATTATTTAATGTCAAGTTGAAAAAATGTCACATTATATAATTTCTGCAACTTGAAAAAATGTATGAAACTTAAAATACGTGAGTCCTAATTAACGTAAAGAAATAACATGGAAACATGGAAACAAATAAAATCAATCCTAATTGAGTTCGGCTCCAGCACATTGGGGCCCACCATGCATATCACAAACTTGTGTATGACATCATTTTTAGGTAGAGATATTGTCTAACAAATAAGGAACAAAAATAATATATGTACGTATGTACATACATCATATATATAAAGGAGATTCTCAACAGGAAAGTGATGTGGCAACAAACATAATGACTTCATTTTTAAGTAGAGATATTGTCCAACCAATAAGGAGCAAAAATAATATATGTAAGTATGCACATACATCATATATGTAAAGGATATTCTCAACAGGAAAGTGATGTGGCAACAAACATTAGGCAAGACATGACCCCCCCCCCCCCCCCACACACACACCCACACACACACACTTCCTCCCAAAAAAAAGTAAGAGAAAATCATTGAACATAATGATGCATGTAAGAAAACTATTCACTATATATCATATCATGAGGTGAAACTCTGAGATGGAAGTATGTATAAGACTAACTTGTAATGGGAAAAAACTGCATACCTCAACTCCACCAATGCAAAACAGAATGACCAAAACCTCAATAAAACACATTGACATTAACTTGTAAAGAATAATCAAGAAACAGGATACGATCACAACAAACAGAATTGTTGATGTGGTGTTGATATCCCCCACGCCCTTGGAATAATTGGCCTCTATGCTTAAAGATTCATCCAAAGCGTCCTAAAATAACAACATAAATATACTTTGAGCATCCATGACTGGAACAACATAATTATACTTAAAGATTCAACCGAAGCATCCAAAAATAACAACATAATTTCATACATCTTTCAATGAACCAATACATTATGTTACCCAATTTCACTTGTAGCGGTAAACTTGCGGCTGATTGAGTTTGAATTAAACTGCAGTTTGAATTACAAAAATGTTTAATATATAAAATCTAATATATCAAATCAGATTTGATATATCAAACTTTTTTAATCTGCATATGCAATTCAGATTTGATATATCAAAATATGATATAACATATCTGCATATGTTATATGTTATATGTGCAGTTTGAATGCACATATTAAACCTGCATATGTAATTCAATCCAATTGTCCTGAATGGGGGTATGTCTTCCTCTGTAATTCAATGCACGTATCAAACCGGCATATTTTTTTCTTTTTGGAGAAAAATCAACTTATATAAGATTTTTCCATTTCTAATCTCTTGAGGTGTGCAAGGAAGTTCTTGTAACCAATACAAAACTAATAACGAAAAAGAAATCTTTCAACCTAAAAATATTTGTTGCTATTCAAAATTCTTATCATATTTCAACTTAACGCTTCCTCTAAATGAAAAAGAAAAGAAAAAGAAAAAAGATCTTCAGGGATCAGAGTAAATAAAAAAATACGTACACAAAAAATTGTTTCGTTGAATTTCCAAGCCAATGCAATCAGTTTACTCCCCATGAAGCAGGGACTGAACAAATTTAGATCTCATATCTGGTGGTATATAGACTGGGAGATAGCTTTTGTCAAGCCAAACCACTGGAGCTCTTGACTCCAAGATGGGCTCTTGGTTTGGTAGCTTGAAGATGAAGTGTTCAAAGTATAACCATTGGAACTCGGTAGAACTGAACAATGTTTTTCTACAAATATCAAAGCAATGAACAATGTATAAGCAATGGTCAAAGTATAAGAAATACACACATCAATGTAAGAAATGAATAGTGGTTCTAGAAAATAATCAATGGAACTCGGCAGAAATGAATAATGTTTTGCTAAAATATCAATGCAAGAAAGGGAAATAAAGACGTGATGTGACAGATTCCTGTAATATGATTCAGACACATATTGTGAACGTAAACGAAAATACTCAAGAGCATTTTTTTATAAGATAAATGAAATTTATCCTCCCATTCATGACAGAAAATATCACCACAAATTTACATAAACAAAAACAGGTAGTTATTATTTGTTGTTATAAGACAACAAAGAGGTAATTATTATCTGTTGTTATGAAATCACATTCATTGTTCTGTTTATATAATCATTGAAAAGCTAACATCCATAACATTCATTATGTTCATTTTTTGGAAGTCCTTCTTTATTGTTCATTGTTTATCGAGAACAATGATGTTAGATTATGCCATATACAATGTATATGTTGTTAGCTTATTCTATTTGTTATGTTTATATAATCAATGAAAAGCTAACAGCATAATTTCAAAAAACAGAATAATGAACAGAACGAAGGACTTCCAAAAAAATATGTAATGTATATGCAGTGAAATTTCTTACATCGAGTATGGCCTTTTTTATAGTGAGAAGCACCGTACAGGTCCCTTTCATAGCATCTTTAGTTAGCTCATAGAACCATTTCAACAGGATTAAGCATGTCCGCAATTTGCCTCTTGTAATACTAAAATAACATATAGAAGTAGTAATTACAGACAGGTAGAATGTAAATAAATAAATAAACTCCAACACTTGTAATAATACAACTGTCAACAATTGAGTTTCACTCTCACATTAAGTTGAGCAAAAAAAACAACTTAATAGAATAGAGGACTAATTAACTTTCACTCCCACACTCAATAGAATATCGGGATCAACTTTCAATAGAATAGATGTCTTAGATTATATCAATTGAAGAAAGGGTAAAAGAATCAATGTCTTAGAGAATGATTGTTTTAAGGTCATGATCAACTTTCATAATCAGTTAAAGACAAACCATTAAACAAAGCATTGTATTTTCTAAACATAACGGTAGATGTCCAATAAACAAAAGATAGAACAATGTTGCAAATAGCATTCTTGTGAACCCAACATTATAAAGAGTCAACCTTTTTATCTAGAATACTCTATATGTCCAATCTGCACCAACAACTTCAATACTCAGATGATTAAAATAAACTGGACCGTAACTTATATAAATTTAACGTACACAAAAATGTACAAAAATAGTATTAAATCCATTAAAATAAACAAACTAAATATGCTATTACGATGGAGCAGAGGTATCCCTGCCTAACATGATTTCAAAGTAAGTATAAGCCATGTTAGGGTTTAAAAATCTTGATTTTCGTACGACTCAGCGAACTAAACACCAAAGCTTAGAAAAAAATAAGCTATGTTAGGGTTAAAAAATCTTGATTAGAATGTAGAGGAAGAGAATGAATAAAGCATTACACAATTTTAGACCCCGATGTGGTGAATGAAAAACCCATATCTGCAAAACAAACATATGTTAGGGTTACAAAATCTTGATTAGAATATAGAGGAGGAGAATGAACAAAGCATTATTGCAAGCCATATTTCAAAAGTACGCCCAAACTTAGTCAGGAATTTGAACAAACATATGGTATAAGATAGTATACCATGATCTTCATATGGTATTTACATATCACATACAATGATCTTCATTGTAGATTTAAATCTACAAAACAAAACAAAACCAAGATGAAATCATGGAGAGTTGATTCAACACAAATGGAGAGATCATTGTTCGCCAAAAAACAAAACTAACAAAGGCGTGCATCTTAAAAAAATTACCTTGGTAGAGTTCATTCCAGATATCATTGATGGAGATCGTTGATGCCAGATATCGTTGTAAGGGAGAGAGGGGCGGAGAGGGTAAAGTGAGAAGAAAAAATATATAAAAAAGGATGTTTGGGTAATGAGGTTAAGGGATAGAATCAGTGGGATTGAAATACTATTGTACCCTTATGTTTGAATTTTGAAAAAAAGGGGGAAACAAATTAGAGTGTATCAAAGAGGGGGAAGCCAAAAATTTTAAGGCTAAAATAGGAAGGGCAAAAAAATTAATCTTGTGATGTCATAGTTGAATCTTATGACATACATAAGTTTTGTAACTTATTATATATATATATATATATATATATATATATATATATGCTACGTATGGGATATATTATATAGGTTATGTGTATACCTATAATGATTTGTATGATTTATTATGTGTATGATATACCTACGTTGCTTGCTATCAGGAGGAGGTTGCGTATTGTGGACAATCTTATCCTGATGAGCCCATTGGGGGGATTTTAGACCTGTACCTTGAACATAGGAACTTGAACAAGTGCTATCTAACAGTATGATAGTTTCGATGGTTGAATGGGAGTGTGGGTATGTGCGTGACCCATTTGGCTAGGGACTATGTTCGACTCCAATATGTGTGATTTGCAATGATGGTTCGAACGAGATACTGAACCAATAGTCTTTAGACAGTACGTGATGTACCAGGACTGGATAGCAGAGTATGCATGCACCGCAGGTCTCAGCCTAGAAGTGTCGTATTATTCATATATAGATATATATATATATATATATATACACACACACTTATGGTTGATTCTATTATGACTTATTATATTGTGAATATACGTTTATGACTTAATATATAACGAGGTGATAAATTTATGTTTATGACTTATTCTATGGTGAAATTAGTAAATGAGAAAAATAGGGACATCTAAAACAATTCTAGTGGGTGGAGGATTAAACATATCATGAGAAATTCATAATTGGCTAATCAATCATCCAGTAACGTATTATATGGGAAATACGAATGGACACAACAAGTTAGTATGAAGAAAGAGACTTGGTACGTCTAGTTAGGTAGGGTAGCATAACTATGAAAGGTTAGCAGACAAGTGTTAGGTGTGCACATTAGATGTGGAGTGAGTTATACCTCAAGAGAGTGCGACACTAACTTAAATATGAAGAGTGTGCTTGCATATTTAATTACTACAATTTAACTGCTTGCCAAATATTTTCAAAATATTTTACCTGGGATCTGAACCGTGTCAAAATCTTTTTTAAAACCTTTTAGGTGTCCAGCCACAGGGACGCCCAGTGTGAATATTCTATACAAGGATGTGCAACTACAGCTCATATGAAAGTTGCAGGACTTGCTATAGACGCTTCGTCCATTTATTCTAGTGTAGGACCTTTACTCCAGTATTCATTTGGGCATATCGCCCTCAGATGTTGTATTCAGTTATTTATTTAACATTGTGTATTCCACTAATTGTTCAGTTTATTGTTATATAATATTTTTGAATCGATGGTTGATTCGATTACTTTTATTTTTATTATTCAGTTGTGTTGGATTTATTTATCAGTTTGTGTGATGGTTTAATTGTTATTTATTTCCACATTATTATTATTATTATTATTATTATTATTATTATTATTATTATTATTATTATTATTATTTAATGAAAGATAGAATTTAGCACTAGTCTAATTAAATTACTAGGTGGTTAGTAACTTTAAAAAGTTTTTTGACAGTGATGATGTGAATGAGCCATATGAGAGTAACGTTTTATTTTGATCACGAGCTATCCACCCGGTATTTTAATAGGCGGAGTGTCACAGATGGTATCAGAGCATCAGGTTCTAGAGTATTTAGGATTTGTGCCGCCTATTACATTTCACTGCAGCGTTCTTTATTATAGAGCCTTATTATAGGATTGTTGTATTCCTTCACATATGCGACACTTACGTTCTCTTGCGATTAAGTATAGTTGATGTGATTCATATACGATTTCAGGTGGACTTCATACATCGAAGAATATTGGGACAACCAACGAGGGCCGTTAGAAGGACTGCAGGAGAGGAGGCTCAGCAGAAGTCATGGAATATTCACGTCACCGTGATAGGAATCACTATAGCAATACCAGGAGAAGATCCAAAGACAATTGTGTAGGGTGGCATGCAGTGGCACCCAGAATTAAATTTGGGAGAAAAATTTGACTCATGGGAGCAATGTTGTAGTAGTGGGAGTTGGTCACCACAACCATGGAGGGATATCATGGATAATGAGGAGTTTGGGGTGAGATTTGACCGCAAATCCTCTCATTAGCTGTTTACAAAGAGAGGTAAGGGGATTTTAAGTCTTGTTTTAAAAGGACCGTACAATGTTCAGTCATGAAAAAGAATTGAAGTGTTTGGCGAACTTCATACCAGACGAGGTGGATGTGGATAATCAATTAGGTCCGTAAGTTAATAATGGACTCATAGGTAGATTATGAAATCATGGATGGGGAAGTCTGAAGAGAACAACTAGTATCTTTGTTGTCATTACTTGAAAAGGGAGTCAAGAGAGTTGGAAAATCTAACCGAAGGGCAAGACTAGAATTAACAGTGCTAGTGCGACTCCACATGAAGGTATACCTAGTAAGGGACCCTTTGTAATGATTGATATAAAAAGAATTCTTATCAGGTGACGGTGGATTCAGTCAGGGCCGTCAAGGCCAATAACGAGTCCCATAGGGCCAGCGGAGCCAAAGGGACAACGGGGGTAGCAATCAGGGTCAAGTCCACTAGGTCCATGAGAAGGACAACCCCGACATGTACAGTGGGGAAAGGGAAAGGGGTATGACACAGATAGGTGTCTTTTGCGTAAAGAGTAAGAACACATATATGAATCTTATTTGGAGCGAATTGGGGGACACGTACGGGATGCCCAATGGGGGCAACAGTTATAAGAAGTTTTGGTCGGGACGAGGTTTTTTTTTCGGGAACCATTTGAATCGCGAGTGCTATTGGAAATTGAAAGTATGAGATTTTATCTCAGAATGATTTGGGTTCTGGTTTATATGGAACGAGCGAATCACAGTAGTTCGTTAGTACTAAGATTCGCATGTGAAACGGGTGTAGTATAAGTATCGACAATATTATTATAGTGCGTGTATAATTACTATTAAGTATCAAGGATCTATTTAGTTCCATCTGCAGGGGAGCAGGTGTGGAGACTGTGAGGATATATTGTATGAGGATGGCTCATTTTAAGAGGGATATTTGAGTTATGGTTTAATCTTAGGAATAGACTTTTGTGCGAGATAGGCGATTACAGCAAGGCAATCATGTTCGATGTTCTGAGGCACGATGTATATTTTGGGGATGTCTCACCAGAGAGGGGGTCGAGTTCACGATGAGATTTTATGAAATAAACTTTAGAGAGTATAATTATCTAATTATGTTTGATCTCAGTGCGTAGTGACTTTTACTGAGGTGATTCAGAGTATATCGAATTCCGCATTGAGCGAAGAGTTTTAGCTCATTGTAGTTTACGTTTAGAGAACTCAATGCTCGTGAGAGTATCGTATCATGTGATGCCTTGAGAGGGCATAGACTATTTGACTTATGTATCGGGAGATGAAAATTGGTGATATCTTAGTTGTGTGTTTGGGAACCACAAATTTTGATGATCCATAACGCTACAAGATAGTGCATTGCAGAAATTTATTTTGGGCTTCGTTGAGGGATGGTATACATATGGAACATAATAAATGTTGGGCGTAGTGTAGCGGTATTAAATGTTAAATTATCTAACGTATAGAGGAAACACTTTAAGCTGAGAGTTGTTATGATATATAGCCCGGAGAATCGGGTAGTGCTGCGAAGGAAGCACTGAGAGAACGTTTGCACCACAAGTTAATGGGTGGGGCAGTATCGAGAAGAATTAAATTGCAATGTGTGAGGTAATAAAAACTACCCATACGATATATCCATGCCGAGAGAGTGCGGAAATGAACTTGAGACAAGTGTGTTACGTACAATATCACTGCACAAAAACTGTCGAATTGTCACGGTCATTGATCGTGACAAGTCCAACTTGTCAAGGTCAATGACCGTGAAAAGTCTGGGGGTGACCACTTTTATTGTTAAGGATTTGTCATGGTTATTGACCGTGATAAGTTTGTCGGACTTGTCACGGTCTTTGACCTTGACAAGCTTTGTCACGATCAAAGACCGTGACAAACCCTAAAAAATTATCACAGTCAGTGACCGTTATAAGTTTTATTTGTCACATACTTGTCACAGTCAATGACCATGACAAATCTAGGCAGAATTTGAAAAAAATTTGCTGGGCAGTTTGGCCACTGCCATTGTCCAATAGTATATTTGTACCTGTTATAGGAAAATTGTACCTGCTCAAACAACATATATCCAAATAAAATAGAAAGAGTGCACCAATTCATTGCATATACTTCCATATACAAATAAAATAAAAATACCATCCATATCCAAACCAAAATCTAACAAATCAAAATAATTCAAATATAATCTAAGTGTCCAAATAAAAATAGATACAAATAATGTCACACCATAGTGTCTGGGGTAGGTTCGAGGAGGAAGGAAGGCCACACGATACGCATTGAGACACCTCTAAATATGCGTCACGCCACATTGTTCCTGCAACCACAATGTGGAGTTCTCCTCTTTGGGTATCACATGCGTGACAAGCACCTTGGCCTCGATGTTTTGAAGGGTACGTCCATGAACCGACATACCCGTGACATTATTCGAGTCCTTCAACCCCCTCGTTATCTACTATCCATCATATATTCCACGTAAAAACACACTCGGCCAACCGATTATTGACATAGTTTGCTGAACGGGGGCCAAGTAGGGGACTGGATCATCAAGCGGTGAGTCCGCGCGTATCGACGATGAAGAAGTGATGTCCATGTCCTCGCCCTCATCCTCCTCCACCTCCACATCCACCACCTTCTCCCTCCCCTTGCCCTTGCCCTTTCCGCCCAACTGACGCTTCATAAATGCTTATATATCTACAACCCTCGCCTCCAACTGTGATTGCTTCACGTCATGTGTGTCCACCTGACAAGCCAACCCGGTGTTGCTCGTCTCCATTCCGATGATCCTAGATTTTCTCACTCGCGAGCACCCCTAGTCCCCTTGCGATCAGTGCCAAGCAATTGGCTGAGTGTGTCCATGGACAAAGATTCCTTGTCGGCATCAGACTACAACTCATACACTTCCTTAAGCTTTGCTTGAAACAAAAAAAAGCACACGATTAGTTAAATAAGTAAATAAAAAAATTATAACGTAATTCATAAAAATTAAACAGTCGGATTACTTACAATCGTGGCCATGATGCTCAGGGACACCTCCTTATCCTTGCCCTTCATCGTCCAAATTACCACATAGACATCGAGCCTATGTGACCTACCCCCAGGGCCACTCCCCATCTCCTGAAACAAAATAATGCAAAATTAGTAAGCAAAGTAAAATAATGCAGAATAACATATTTTTATAATTATAGAAAAACAAAAACTTACCATCTTGTGCTCCACCTCGGAGTATGACGTTCGGCCAGAGTAGTGCACATCCGTCTTTTTTGCTCGATTTTTCCTCCCCGATTGGTGAGATGCCAATTGTCGATCCTCAATCTCATTGTCAATCAACTTTTTCCAATGTGCCAATGCGATTGGCTCCTTCGACGGGACGGACTCACGCATTCTAATAATGGAGTCCTGGGTCTTCCCAAAGTACCGGGCTCGTAAATTCTTCTTTCGTGTCTTGTGTCTCTCCATCAACTTCTCCAACATAGAATCGCGGAGTTCTGGGGGCAGGCTGAATTGTTCCTATCAAACAAATACAAAATAAAAACAATGTAAGTGTTATTTGCAAATAAATTGAAATTGAAATTGAAATTGAAATTGAAATACATTACCTATAGTGCCGCACAAATAGCTAACTTGAGCTGATTTGGAACCTCCCTCCAACTGGTGTACCCCGGTTCGATAATCGTCTTCACCAGCTCGAGGGATCTAGTCATTAAGCCCGTCTTGTTCTCAACGATCATTCCCAATTTTCCCCATTTGGGGAGCCTAGGATTCCTCATCGCCTCCACTACCTCCAAGCCCTAAAGAAGACATCACCATTATCATCATCATCATCCTTGCCGTAATCCCTGAAGGAGACATTTTCTGTAAAAAATTATTGTTATTAGTACAAATCCAAATGAATTAGAAGAATACAAACACACCAGCACACACACACACACACACCTGAAGAAGGCATACAAATATTTTATGTGGTCGTGCCACTCTTGAATGGGTCGTGACACGAAGTAATTTTAGAAAATAGTTGAAAGCTCCCCCCACCCCAGACACACACACCTGCACACACACACACACACATATACAAAGGAAAGAGAGAAAGAGATAAAATGATCAAGTACAAATGAATTAAAAGCAGTAAACCGATGTCCGATAAAAGCATTAATTTATTGTCTGATAATTGGAATACTTATTAAAAATCTAAAAATTGTTTCAAATTCGGGTTATCATCAAAATGGATTGATATTCGGTATAAGTAGACAAGTAATCCGCACTACTGCTTAGACGCTTTAGCGTATGTAGGATGAGGGAACACAACTCGTTGTTGATATACTCTGAGTCAAACACTTGCTTGACCTTGTGAAATGCACAAACAAACAGCTCATCGATCATGTGTTCATTGCTCATCAACTTAACAAGTCAATCATGATCAAATTGGTGTGAGGATCAACTTTACAAGCATTTTTATCCTCAACTCTGACCCAATCACAGTAAAATACAACCTCTTTGAATCTTGCATATTGCAATTCAAATATATTTCAAATTACACCATAGTAAATCATTTCAGCTTCAACGACGTTTTTATTTTTAGCGCTCGCTAAAATGAAAGTAAGAGCCTTATATGAAATTCCCGAGTTAAGTACTTTCGTACTTTCCTCGTACACCCTTGTGCCGAATACATAACCGTTTAACCGATACTTTTTGTACTCTTGTGACATGAACAAGGGTCTAGTGGCTAGACGAGTAAGCCTTGATATCGTATCACCCATCTTTAAGAGTTGAGAATATAGATAAATTAATTAGGTTAGTTGTAAAGTTTTATTATAATGTAACGTTATATAACAACCATTTTCATTATAATTACCTCGTGTAATAACCACAACCTAAATTCACTTTCTGATTGTGTCATTATTTTTTGCCTTTTATATTTCTCACATGCTTCATATTTTCTGCATAAAATTAATGTGACGAACGTATTACAAAATTAATCATGTATAAAATAATGTAAAATTTAAAATAGTTTAAACTTACTTTTTCCATTCTTCGACATCTTCATGTGTGTCAAATATAAAACGAGCTACTTGTTCATGTTGCAAACTCGTTAATTTGACTCGTTTACCCATCACATGACCACCCTCATCGACGAACTCATCAATGTCATCAATGTTGGTCGACTCAAGCATATATTCCTGAGTATAGATTGATGACTCCACGGTGATGTATTCCTCTGCAATTGATCCTGCAATGTATCGTATATTTTTGACGTAATCTTTGAAACCTTTCATCAATCTTTCAAACGGACATCCACGGATACATCAAGCATTAAACTTTAATCACCACCAATTTTGCAGCCACTATGTGTTCTCAATTGACTACCTTCTTACACAAAAATGACAAGAAGATACTAATTTGCATAATAGCCCTCCTCAAATCCTTGTTCTTGGAGAAACAGTGCATAAAAAATAGAGGAACCAATTGCATGATCACATGCCAATCATGGAACTTACACTTATGTAAATTATGGGTAGCATAATTCACAATCCTTTGCAAGTTGGACAAAAAATTAGATGGAACCTTAAAATTATATATTCTATTTAAAAGCACCTTTATTTCCCCACTCGTCAAAGTAAACGCACCAGGGGGAATTTTTGTCCTTCCTCTACTATCTTCTTTCAACCATAGTTGTGGCTTAAGTTTCAACGACTTAAGGTCTTTTAGTGCATTTTCTCCATCTTTCGAATGACTCCCCCCAAGACATGTGCCCATAATATGTTCAACGATGTTCTTCTCTGCATGCATCACATTCAATACATGGCGCATCGGGTTATTCTTCTAATAAGGCAAGTCAAATAAAATTGACCTCATGCCTCTCTTGTCTCAGTTTTATTCCTAGTTGAGGTCTTCTTATGCTTGACATTCTTAAATTTAGGATTCTTAACTGACATATTAGGGCCACAATCAGAAGATTTACCTTCCATTTATGAACTTGAAAGTTTTCTTAGCGGTAGCCTATGTTCAACCTCGCTCGATAAAAAATTGGAACCTTTCTCAAATTTGAAACTATGAGCGGGGGGTAAAAACCCCTATGGCAATGGTATATATTTTTGAAGCTAGCGGGGGGACGAAGAGATTCAATCTCCTCTCCACAAATAGGACACCCCAAATAACCATGTACTACACAATCAGATAATGTTCCATAAGCTAGAAAATCATGAATTTCCCACATCAACATAGCTTTCAACGTAAACTCTTATTTTCTAAAAGAATCAAATGCTTGCACACCCTCTTCCCACAACTAATTTAACTCTTCTGCCAAAGGAGACATGTAGATATCGATGTATTCACTTGGTGCCTTTAGCCCGGGTATCAACAAAGACAACCTTAAAAATTCAGGTCTCATACACTATGAAGGAGGGAGGTTGAGTGGGACTAGGATCACTGGCCATACACTCTAATTGGTGCTTAGATTTCCAAATGGATTGAAACCATCTGTTGATATAGCTAAATGAATGCTATGTTGTTCTCAAGCAAAATCGGGATACTCATAACTCATCCTCCTCCAAGTTGTAGAATCAATAGGATGGCGCATGAGATTATCCCCTACTTCTTCCCTAGAATGCCAACTCATTGCCTTCGCTATCCATACTACTGTGAAAACCCACTTTAATTTAAGCCCAACGGGAAAATATTTCAACACTTTTTGGGGCACTTTTGAGCTTGTGCCTTCTTTGCCAGTAGATTGGACATATCTAGGTTCATTGCATACCGGACACCGATTGAGATTTTCATACTCCTTTCGGTATAGTATGCAGTGATACACACAAGCATGAATCAATTTATACTTCATTCCCAAACCTTTCAAACTGTTCTTCATAACAGGATAGCTATTTGGAAGCGTATTCTCTATCGGTAGCAAGCCCTTCACCCAATTCAGAATTCCTATCACGCTATTGCCAGACAAACCATATTGGGTCTTCAAACTATGTAAACCAATGATGGCATGTAAAGTTATTAGAGTTTTCTCACAACTAGAGTATAACGGTTGGGTCGCCTTAAATTTTAAACTTTGGTTGTCATCGTCAAGGTTTATCATGATATCTTCATGAGCACCTGAACCTTGTACATCATCAGTGACCTCATTCTCTTACACTTCATGAATGTCGTACGTGTCATCAACTAAATCCTCTAACATATTATGATCTACGCCATCCCCTTCTACATCTATCCTGCTTGTTGAAGGTTGCTCGAGGATAAAAGGAACTTTCAATTCCCTGTGAAAACTCCAAAATTGATAATTAAGCCATTAAGAATATTATAATACAGAAATTATGCAGTCCCAGACTGTCCAAATGGGACTATTCAAGAGATCTCATTACAGGGGTAATGACTCTCCAACGGGTCTAAGGGATACTGAATGCATACGTATAAGAACTAGAAGGCTAGTATCTATGTGCACTATATATAATTTCAAGTATGTTTAATTTAATTATCATAAATGAAACATACTATATATATATAAATTAATAATATATTGTTCATGACACAAATTAATTTTAGAAAAAAGTTGAAAACTCCCCCCCCCCCCCCCCCCCCCCCCTCATTTGGACAATAATCCAGTGGTCATGCCACATCCAACATTAACCAACCCAACATGGGTCCACTATAATCCAACAGAAAAAACAAACCAACAAATGTGTATCCCGTACTCCTTCTAATTCATCTACTCAATTAATTCATTTCATCACATCTTATAAATATATCGTCATCAAAGCTATACAATTAAAGCTATACGATTAAAGTTATAATTAAAGCTATATTTTATTAATCAATTTATCCGTTTCAACTGTCACGGTGTAATATTAATGTTTAACAACTTAATTCTTAATTCCTAAATAACAACATCCAACCCATAATATGTACAATTACTAAAAACCCTAAACATCAATTCAAAGTAACTACTTATTAATTTAAAATCAACAATTAATGAAGGGAATCTAAAGTCTCCTAATTCATTTATATCCAATTAAAGTCATAATTGAATTAACAATAATAATTATAAGTCCCAATTCCAATTCCTATTATGACTATTCCGTGAGAAAAATCTCAAATTGAACTTTAAGCCTCTCAAACATGGGGAGAATCATCATTTACACATTTACGTATGAAACCCACAAAGGGGAGAATCTAAAGGGTTAATTACTTATCATTATGTATTAGCCAACAATATTTGGGTATTTATACTTAAGGGTACAAGATATATTTGGGTATTTATACATTTATGTATGAAACCCTAATTGTTCCATTACCCACACACGCCCTGCCCCCCACCCCTACTTACCACACAAGCACACTACACACACAGTTCCCTCACCCTCACTCCTACTGTCCCCCCCCCCCCTACACCCCCTCCCCACCCCCACACCCACCCCCACACATGCGCACACACACAGACACTACCCTCCACCCCCCACCCCTACACATGCACACACACACACACACTACCCTCAACCCCCTCACCCCCACACATGCACATACACACACGTAACACACACGTACGCATACACACACGCACGCACACATATTCACACATACACATAAAGGGGAGAGAGAGAGAGAGAGAGAAACAGACCTGAGTGTAGAGAGAGAGCAATGCCATAGAGAGAGAAAATGTGGGAAAACAAAACGGTGGGGAAAAAGAGGGAAGGACTTATTTTGCTATAAACGTTATCACGGACCTGTCACGGTCTTTGATAGTGACAACTTTCTAAGGCTTGTCCCGATCATTGACCGTGACAAAAAAAATGCGTATTTTTTTTGTCACGGTCAATGACCGTGACAAGGATGGTCGGCTGAAGGGTGCCAATTTGACCTTTTTGGTGTAGTGTATGTTAGTGATATTTATACCGAGATTTTTGGGCTATAGTATATAGTATGATGAGACTTTGTATTCGCTATTTCAAGATATGATTTATTTGTGCTAGTTATCACTTGAAAGAGGGTTTAGTCTATATATATTATTGTGTGTCACATAATAAACTTATAACAAAGTGTTTGTATTGTTATAATTAATCCCGGGGAGTAGGGACTGTTGATGTAAAAAATTAGATTATCTCTAATTACATAATCACAGATAAAAAATAAATAAGACAAGAGATTTTTAAAGTGGTTCAGCCTTGAATGAATGGCCTACGTACATTGTTTGTGTTATTATTGACTATTTGGGAATTCTCAATTACAGGTTTTACCAAGAAATTATGAGTCCCCTTACAATGAGGATGATACAATGTATTTATAGCCCCCAGGCTGTAAATGTGAAAGGGTAATACATAGCTGTCCAATAGGCGTGTACATCTGTATGATAATAATCAGCATGTAATGCACATTCAATCCTCTTAATTATTCAGTTATAAATGCTCTGAACGAGGTGGAACTCGGACCGCCTGAGCTGCTCGGACCGCCTAAGTAGCTCGGTATATATGAGTTGCTCGGTATAATAAAGTTCCTCGGAGAACACCTGTTGCTCGGAGTGTCTGAGTTGGTCGGGGAGGTTGAGTTCCTCGAAGTCAAGGTGTTGTTCAGAAATGTTTGTAAGTGCCATGTAGATTGACACGTGTCTCCACTTAACTAATCCACGTCAGCAGACTAAATTTGGTATCAACAGAAGCCCCCAATGTTTCACAGTTCGAGGTTGAGGAGTGTGGAACATTCTTCTTGAAATATGGATGGATTAAATAGTCATCCTGAATTTTAGGAGTGTTTTCCTTGTATTTAATTTTCTTTTCGAATTCATAGAATCAGACTTTTTGAATTTCTCCCACTGCTTTGGTCTCCGTGCCTTTTTTTGTCCTTTTAGCCGTCGGTAGCGCAAACGTCTTTCTTTGTAATCATTATTTTTACCCCTTCCCAAGGTAAGGTATTTAAGCGTTGTAGAAAATCCTATCGTCTCTTACTTTTTCAAATATGTAACTTTGATCTCTCCATTTCTTTACCATCTTGTGCATTCATTCCTTCCATCATTCATTATCAACTGATCTACCCTTCTTCTGTAAGATCTTCTTCCTTCTCTTTTATTTTCTTTGTTCATCATGGTTTACCTTATTGAGTCGCTTGATAAATTTCGTTCTGATCTTTCTATTCCTTCCTGGGTCATTTTGGAAGAACTTTCTGGTCCTCCTGATTATTTTCGTTTGGCTGAGGGACATTGGTTCCCCAGTCTCTTTGTAGCCGAATGTGGCTTTTCTTTTCCTCCAAACCCCTTGTGTTTGGAATTCTGTCAATATTTTAATGTAGTACCTGCAAAAATAGCCCCCAATACATGGAGAATAGTTAATGGAGTCCATAGGTTAAATCAGATTCATGGAACCCGTTTAGGAATTCCAGAGATTATGTTTTTCTATAGATGGGCTGTCAGTGACAGTACTTTTTATTTGAAAACTAGGTTTTTAAATAGGGCTTTAGTTATTAATCTCCCAGATGCCAATAGGGATTACTTTGAGCATGGGGTTGTCATGAAAAATTGGCAACATGTCCATTAACTGAAAACGACGTATATCAGGGTCCCAGATGCCCTCCCTATGGCAATGGGATAGGTTGTTTTTATTTTATTTAGTTTTTGAAATCTTATTTTCTTTATATTCGATAAAATGCGTCACTAATATTTTGTTTTTTATTTATTTTCAGTTGACGGCAAAAGAAGGTCTACAAAGGAGACAGAAGTTAATTTAAAGCATCTGAAACTTATCTAGGGTTTGCATCTAACTGTCGGTAACGAACATATCAGATCAGCTTCGTACTTGTTGCAGTACAAGAGTTACACCTCGTCTTTCACTGCTCGTCCAGTGATAAATAACATAGAACCAGAACCAGTTTCTGCAGGTTCTTCTCCTGAATCGCATATTCCTCTCAGTGATAGAATAAAGAGAAGAAGAGCTCCTACCCTCTTCGATAAGTCTGCCTCTACTACTAGAGAGGCAAAGAAAAGTAAGCAGGATGTCCTAGAACAAGGGACAAGACAAATTGAGGCACCTCCTCCAGCTGCTAATAAGAAGGTTGACGAGAAGCCCCCTGTGGCTCCAAGCAAGATTGCAGCTATTTCACCTCCAAGCGAGGTTATAGTTATATCACCGACCAAGACGGCATCCTTGGTCGAGAATGTTCCTGCTCCCACGAGGAAGTTGAAGAAAAGATTCTCGGATAATTTGGCTGAATCCATCTCTCAGCCTCTACCTACTGGAAGGCGTGTTCCCACTTTTATTGCTCCGAGCTCTGCCATGAGCTCGGTAAAGTCTTAGATCATCCCTGAGATCCAAGGTATTGAAGACAGTCTTTCTCGGGATAGGGTTACCACCTTGGCAGCTCAACACATTGCCCCAGTAAGTATTACTACTCTAAACTTTTATTTTTCAATGTTATGTCCTTGTACTGACATACAGTTATTTTCTTTTTCTTAGTTGGTAACATGCTTCAAAACCATTTTGAAAAAGTATGAAGCTATTAAAGCTTCGAGCTCCTCGTCAGGTGTGGAGGAAGCTCTTGTAGGTCTGACACAGTCATTAAAGGATTCTCGTCAGAACTATGACGAAGATAAAACTTCTTAGGAAAAGCAATTAAAAGCCACCAAGCAAGAGAGAGATAAAGCTGTTGAAGTCTCCAAGGGTTTGGAGAAAAAAATAAAAGACTTGGAAAGTAAGAATAAAGAGCTCGAGGGGAAGCTCCAAAATGCTGAAGAGCTTGAAAGTAAGCTCAAGTCTGCTGAGGAAGAGTTAAACAAGCTTCGTGAAGTTGGTCATCAGAAGGAAGAAGTTGTGAATAAGCTGAAGGATGTTGAGGAGCTCCTTAGGAAAAGGACCTCCTCGGAGAGAGAAAAAAGGAGAAAGGCTGTTAAGAAATCCTTCAGCGCTGGCTAGGATAAGGGGTGGAATAAGGGTTTGGCTGCCATGATTTCACAAATGGAGTATGGCAGCCTCAAATACTTCAGGGATGGTTGGGTTGCTGCTTTGAAAGAGATGAATGTCGATGAGAATTCAAACTTATTTCAGCGACACATTCTTGGCCCCCCTCCTTCTCCCGGGGAAGAAGAAGAAGAAGAAGACGAAGCTGCCTCCGAGGAATCCTCTATGGTGATCGGAGATCAGATTTCTCATCCCCCAATTGTCCATACCTCCTGTGAGCAACTTCAGCCGACCATCATTTAAATCGAGCAACCTTCTATGACTTTCGAGCAACATACCTCTTCGTCCCAGCCTCCCAAGAAAGTTTTAGGAGATAAGGAGAAGGTGTAGCGTTGTTCGAACTTTTTCCCTTTTTTGTTAAATGTAACTCTGGGCTATGTACTTCTGTTATGATGTAATAAAATTTTAAGTTTTGGGTTGTGCAACTTAACTCCCTTTTTCTTGCTCTGCTTTTATTCTTCTTGCTCTATCTGCATTTTATTGATTCTTTCCATCTCTTTTCTTTACTAGTTTATGGCTAGAATGGAACTCTTGTCAGCCCATGATACAGAACTGATGAAAAAATGTAACGACTATTTCAAGGCTGGCCATGATGACTTGAATGAATCTCAAATCGTCGATATCTTCGATCCAGATGCTTCAGAGCGAGCAGTAGAAGCCTACCAGTATTTGAAAAGCTTGCTCGACCGTGCAGTGGCCAACAATGTAGCATATTATGAGATGATTGAAGACCTCCAGGGTACTCTTGAGGAACTTCAACAATAATACAAGGAGTCTACAGCCCTTTTGCATCAGGGATATGAGAAAAAGTATCATCAACTAAGTGTTGATAAGGGATATGATAAGTTGTTTGTTTCTTACGACATAAAGGAAAGGACTTTGAAGAATGAGGTTGAAGAGCATAGGCAGATCGGAAAATTGTTAGAGCAGGAAAATAATAATTTGCGAGGAGAGATATCTCAGCTGAAATCTGCAGCCTCTACCTCGGGAGCCTTAGTTCCTGTCAACGATGAAGGTTTTTCTTTCTTGGAGGTCAAAAATGCCAATCTGAGAGACTAATTAGAAACCTTGAAGAGAGCTGGTCCTTCTACCTCTGCTCGTGGATGAGCAAGAGTTTCTCGGGGATGATCAAGGGCTGCTCGGGTTACTATTGAAGAAGCTAGAACGCAGGTAACCTTGGATAATCAAGCATTCTAGTTGGTGGTAAAGAATAAAGCATTAGCTGAGATGTCCAAGAAGATTATGAATCTGGATGAGCAGCTCTCTGCACAAAAGTCTGCCTTGGAGAGTAAAGAACTTTTAACGAAGAACCTCCACGAGCAACTGGAGAGGTTAACCTATCAATTCCACAAGAAGCCCAGAGAGTTCTGGATGGCTGGTTATAATGAAGCCCTCTACCATCTAGATGATCGGATCCAAAATGCAAATAATTTGGGTTACCAGCAAGGGTGGCTGAATGCCTTGGGCGTGCTGCAGTTGGAACAGGGTCACTATTTATGGGATTACTATGACCCTGGGTTGCTCGAGTTGCCTGTGCCACCTTTCAAACTGGATATGAGCTGGATTCCTGCTCGGGCCATTCCTCAATGTCTGATTTCAAAGTATCTCGGTGACTACAGTCTTCATTCCAATTTTGAGATATCTCGCCCTGAACACCTACTTGATCGTCCCTCAGTAATGAATGCCAGGATGCTTAAAGATATAAATTTCATCAATTCCCCCTATGCTTTAGACGATCCTCTCGCTGGTGAAGAACCTATTTCAAAGGCAGAGGGGAAGAAACCAATAGAATAGGATTCTTGATGTAACAATTTATTATGTATTTTATTATCAATGTATTTTGTTTTGGATTTAATGAAAAACTTATAGTTTTCTTTGCAATCTTAATTGTCATTGTCTTTGGAAATATTTTGTAAAACATTTCTAATGATTGTGCATGTATATCTGTTGAAAAGATAAAGATATTTTGCGCTATTTCAAATTTTCGATCAACTAGTTGGTGAAAATTTATTGTCGACTATCTAAAATTATCTGACGACCAAGCAGAGTTGGTGATAGTTTATTTCTCGACCAACTATGGTGGTAGTTTTAAAATGCCATAAGTATCAAGAAATTTATCACTTTTTAATTTTAAGCCCTGAGATGACTTTCATTTGTTTAACCAATTGTTTTCGACCAATCGGAGTTGGTGGTTTTTGTTCCCGACCAACCATAGTTGGAAGATTTTTGTTCTCGACCAACCTTAGCTGGTAGATTTTCTTCTCAACCAATCGTAGTTAGTATTTATGGGAAATTTTTTATTCCCGACCAACTATAGTTGGTGGATTTTCTTCCCAACCAACTGTAGTTGGTATTTCTGGGAAATTTTTTATTCCCGACAAACTATAGTTGGTGGATTTTCTTCCCAAACAACCGTAGTTGGTATTTCTGGGAAATTTTTTATTTCCGACCAACTATAGTTGGTGGATTTTCTTCCCCAACCAACCGTAGTTGGTATTTCTGGGAAATTTTTTATTCCTGACCAACTATAGTTGGTGGATTTTCTTCCCAATCGATCGTAGTTAATATTTCTGCGAAATTTTTTATTCCCGACCAACTATAGTTGGTGGATTTTGTTCCCAACCAACCGTAGTTGGTATTTCTGGGAAAATTTTTTATTCCCAACCAACCGTAGTTGGTATTTCTGGGCTTGATGCGTAATGTGTAGCTAATATTTTAAAAAAAATCAATAAAAGGAGGGAATTGGGCGAAATATCCAAAACTTTATTCATATCGAAGAAAACTGCATTACATAGAGATTAAATTACTGATAATATTTGCGCAGATGCTCTGCGTTCCATGCATTCTTAAACTCCTCTCCTTCTAAGGTTTCGATTCTATATGTCCCTGGTCGAACAATCTCTATTACTCTGTAGGGCCCATGCCAGTTAGCTTCCAATTTGTTGTTCTTTTGAATTACTTTCTTTAGCACATAGTCTCCTTCTTTCAGGTCGCATTTTTTTACTCTCTTGTTGTAGAACAGAGCTGTCCGTTGCTGGTATGCAGCGTTTTTGATTGCTGCCTCTTCTCTAACTTCCTCGAGCATATCCAAATCTAATCTTCTCATCAAGTCACTGATAGGAGAGTTGAAATTCATCACCCTGTGTGTGGGGAGACCCAACTCAGCAGGTATAACAGCTTCACTTCCAAATGCCAGCATATATGGAGATTCTCCTGTGGCTACTCGTGGAGTAGTACGATAAGCCCATAGTACAGAATGTAGCTCGATGATCCAATTTGCCTTTACATCATTTAATCTTTTCTTCAAGCCATTCAACAGCATTTTGTTTGCCGCTTCAGTTTGTCCATTGCTTTGAGGGTGGCCTGGTGCAGAGTGGGTTTTCAATATGTTCGACTGATGACAATACGCAGCAAACTCATTGGTTGTCGAATTGGGTTCCATGATCTGTGATAAATGCATGAGGAAGACCATATCTACAAATGATCTTCTTCCATATAAATTGATACACTCTGTCATATGTCATATCGATAAGGGGCTCGGCTTCCACCCACTTAGTAAAGTAATCCACTGCGACGACGAGATATTTAAACCTTCCTCTGGTCGTTGGAAGTGGCCCGACCAAGTCAATTCCCCACATGGAAAATGGCCAAGGGGAAGTAATGGGTGTCAACAATGCTTTGGGAGTTCTTCAGATGGTGGAGAAGCGTTGACATTTGTCACATTTTTTGGCATAGGTTATGCAATCAGCCATCATTATCGACCAATAGTATCCCTGCGTCATTATCCTTTGCAGAAGTGTCCGACCTGCTTCATGGGCTCCACAAGACCCTTCATAGACTTCTTCGATCAAGTTTTTCACCTCGGCGGGATGTACACATCTCTGCAAGCCAGCTATAATTCCTCGTCTATATGGAACACCATTGGTCAATACATAATGAGCAGCTTTAAACTTTAGTTTCTTGGCTGCGAGTTTATTAGTTGGCAAATACCCTTCTTCAATATATTCTCTAATGGGATCCATCCAAGATGGTCCTAAATCAAGGGTAATAAAGTTCATCATTAGATCTTCATCTATGCTCCGACTAGACAAGACTTCTATTGGGATTATTCTAGCTCAGTGCGTGTGGCTGAAGCTAACCGAGCTAAAGTATCTGCTCTGGTATTCTCCAATCTTGGTATTCTAATTATCTGCACCGCCATCAGACTTGATAAAATCTCCATCGCTTTTGCATGATACCTGATCATTAATTCTCTTTTGGCTGCATATACTCCCAATATTTGATTTACGATCAACTGCGAGTCACTAAATACAATAACTTGCTCTGCCCCCATGGTTTTTGCCAAATTAAGACCTGCAATCATAGCTTCATATTCAGCCTCATTATTAGAAGCCTTGAATTGGAAGCGCAGGGCATACTCCACATCGACCTCATCCAAGTTGTTCAAAATAATCCCTACTCCATAGCCTGTAGTGCAAGATGAGCCATCCACATATAGATTCCATATAGGTACCTCATCTTTAAATTATTGATCGGACAGAGTTCCTCGGTGGAATATTTGTTGCTTCCTTTCATCTTCCTCTAGCACTTCTTGCTGCTCGTTGACCATCTTCTTTTACTCGCCGACCAACTTCTCTTGATCGTCGACCAACTTTTTTTGTTCGTCGACCAATATAAGTTGATCGGGGTTGAAATTTGATGATCCTGTAACATCCACAAGTTGGTTGGTATCCAGCTTTTGCTCCTCAGAGGTATCAGGATAGGTGAACTCTGCTATAAAATCTGCTACTGCTTGCCCTTTTAGTGATGATCTAGGCTCATAAACTATGTCATATTCACTAAGTTCTATTGCCCAGTACATTAATTTCCCTGATTTTTCTGGTTTATGAAGAGCTTGCCTCAATGGCATATCAGTATACACAACTATGGTATGAGCTTGGAAGTACGGCCTCATTCTCCTACTTGCCTCGATCAATGCTAGTGCTAATTTTTCCAGTCTTGGATATCTGATCTCTACTCCTCGAAAGGCTTTGCTAGTGTAATAGATTGGTTTTTTCACTCCACTCTCCATCCTTATCAATGTCGAGCTAATTGCATTCTCCGACACTGCCAAATACAAGTACAATCTTTCCCCCATCACTGGCCTGGATAACAGTGGAGGTGCTCCCAGATATTTCTTTAATTATTGAAAAGCCTTCCATTCAAACGTTCTTCGGAGTGATTTGAAGAATGGGAGGCATCTATCTGTTGCTCGTGATACAAATCTATTAAGTGTTGCAAGTCGTCTAGTGAGACTTTGTACTTCCTTCTTCGTCGTTGGAGATCGTAGTCCCAATAGAGCCTTGATCTTCTCTGGTTTGCTTCGATTCCTTGTTGGTTGATAATATACCTGAGGAATATGCCTTCTCGTACTCCGAATATGCACTTTGTGGGATTCAGCTTCATTTGATATTTGTCTAGTTGATCAAAGGTCTGGCCTAAGTCAATTAGATGGTCAGCATCTCTCTTGCTCTTCGTCAGCATATCATCAACATAAACTTCCATATTGCAACTGATTTGTTCTGCAAATACCTTGTTCATCATCCGTTGATATGTTGCACCTGCATTTTTCAAACCAAAAGGCATAACATTATAACAATAAGTTCCCCTAGCGGTAATGAAAGAGGTTCTATTCCTGTCTTCAAGTTCCATTTTAATCTGGTTGTAACTAGAATAAGCATCCATAAATCTCAACAACTCATGTCCCGAGGTAGCATCCACTAATTGATCAATTCGGGGTAAAGGAAAATGATCCTTTGGGCATGCCTTGTTAAGGTCGGTAAAGTCTACACACATCCTCCATTTGTTGTTTTTCTTCTTCACCATTACTACATTTGCCAACCAGTCTGGATATTTGACATCGTCAATAAAGAAAGCTTTTTGAAGCTTCTCGACCTCCTCTTGTATGGCTTGGTTCTTCTCGGGGTTGAACACTCTTCGTCTCTGCTTCACTGGCTTGATCTCCTTATTCACATTGAGCTCGTGACGTAAGAAATTTGGATCTATTCCTGGCATATCCTCATGACTCCAAGCAAAAGTTTGTTTTTTGCTTTTTAGGAAAACTATCAATTCTTGTTTTAGTGAGGCATCTAACGACGAACCTATTTGAGTTGTTCGTTTCGGGTGCTCGTCGTCCAAAATGATATTTTTAGTAGCTTCCACCACCTGACCTTTCACGAGCTGCGATTCGTCTCTAGGATCCAATGTTTCAATCTCTGCACCTTCATCCACTTGGTAGGTCGTATTATTTTTCCTAGATTCCTCCAGTTCTTCTTGCTCGGCAGATGGGTAATAACATTCTCGAGCAACTTTTTGGTCACCCTTTACAACTCCTACTCCAAAATTGGTTGGAAACTTCAGACATTGATGTACAGTAGATGGTACTGCTTCAAACTTCTTCAAACCTACCCTTCTCATGATGATATTATAAGCTGATTGGACATTCTTATCCATCACAAAGACACGTACTCTTTATGTTCGATAAGCAGGACATGTGCCGATGAACATATCCAACTTGATCGTCCCAAGTGGAAAGACTTTCTCGCCAGAAAACTCGAGGAGGGGCCCGTGATAAGGTTCCAACTGAGATAACTTTAGATTTAAACTATCGAAGCATGAGTAGAACATGATATCCGTCGAGTTACCATTATTCACCAGTACTCTTGAGATTATTACTTCCTTCATCCTCATTTTGATCACCAGTGGATCATCATGAGGATATAGTACACCTGCGAGGTCGTTCTTGGAGAAACTAATGACTAGTTTTTCTTTATTCACCTTCCTCGGGCGATCATCCTCAGCTAGATTTATTCGCTGAATGTATGAACAAGCTTGAGCTTCATTAAGGTAAGCTTTCCTTTCCATAGTAAGGTCCCCACCTCCTGCATCTCCACCTGTAACGTTACAATCAAATAATCCAAAACGAATTGAAAATACCTCACGTTCTGACTGTTTTGGTCTCTTGGGAAGATGAGGGTCGTCTTCTGGATCATCTTTATGATATCTTTTCTTATTTTCTTCTGATCGACGAGGAGATCTAGACCTCTGTCTTGCTCGGTCGTTGCTTTTTCTTTCATTTCTTCGATCAACATACTTGGCCAGCTTTCCTCGTCTGATGAGTGCTTCGATTTCATTCTGGAGAGCTATGAAATTTTCGGTCGTGTGACCATGGTCTTTATGGAACTCGCAGTATTTGGCCTTATTCCTCTTGTCAGGATCTGACTTCATTTTCTCAGGCCAGTTTAGTTCCTCGCTGTTCTTGATCTCTTCCAGGACATGGTTTATGTCTACTTTCAAAGGAGTATAATTTTCAAATTTCTTTAATATTTCCCATGATGGCTTTGCTTTTGACTACTTGTCACCACCATTGTTCTTATGTTCTTTCTTTTTAGCCTTATCAACCTCCATCTTGGTCTCTTTGGTGTCCATGTTCA
This sequence comes from Sambucus nigra, assembly GCA_949130495.1. Taxonomy (NCBI): domain Eukaryota; kingdom Viridiplantae; phylum Streptophyta; class Magnoliopsida; order Dipsacales; family Adoxaceae; genus Sambucus; species Sambucus nigra. The sequence continues at coordinate 596,811,437 of OX422208.1, forward strand.
TCTTCGCAGCCATAGCTTCCTCGGCATTCATGATCTTGGCCGCTTTTGCCATTAGTTCTGACATGGTTCTGGGTGGATCTTTGGCCAAAGTATAGTATAATTTATTGGGCAACAGTCCACTCATCAAAGCAGTAATTGTTGTCTTTTCCTCGTAATCAATAACTTCGAGCTTCTCGTTATTGAAATGAATTATGTAATACATTGTATCATCCTCATTGTAAGGGGACTCGGAATTTCTTGGTAAAACCTGTAATCGAGAATTCCCAAACAGTAAATAATAACACAAACAGTGGACGTAGGCCACTCATTCAAGGCTGAACCACTTTAAAAATCTCTTGTCTTATTTATTTTTTATCTGTGATTAAGTAATTAGAGATAATCTAATTTTTTACATCAACAGGGACATTTACTGATGGGATTCAGGGTGGATATATTTATTATCGAGCGAGGGAGATATAACTCGTGATTAATTAGCGCTAAGAAACTAGTGATAGTAGGAGCGCAGTATTGTATGATGTCTTTTGTAATATGAGAGTGGACGAGTATACTTTTATGTTAGGAGACAAGAATTTAGGGAGGTACGTGATATGGACTAAGGATCTAGCAGATCTCAATGACCAACAATGTTAGGTATTAGTGTAACCGGGGGGTTCCTAGTTTTGGATTTCGCTTAACGAGCATCCTACACATGAAACTTAATGCAGTGTTGGAAGTGGGGAGATGTGTGGTCATTGGTACATTGGTTTGGTACCTTGGTTAATATATACATATGTGGTGATAACTATGAGTTTAAAGTCATATTACAATTTAAGACTAGTAGAGCCGGGAGACTTTCATGCTGATGAGCATGGGTACAGGGTGTATGGGCACCCTGGGGAATTAATTTAATTCTAATATGATACGCAATTACAGGGGGAAGAGATATGGGTAGCGATCTTAAGGGCATGTGAGTAGGGAAGTATTCTACACTTGGAGTACTAGACTAATCTGAATTTCGAGGACGAAATTCTTTTGTAAGTGTGAAACTATGTAACACCCCATTTTTATTAGGATAAATAATTTATTTAATTTGGTGAATTAGAATTTAAACTAAATTAATAATTAGGAGAAATTATTTTATTCGGAGGATTTATTTAATTTGGAAGATTCAATTTATTTGGAGAATTAAGATTTAAATTAATTTGGGTTATTTCTTTTAAAATACATATGTAGTAAATTGGGGGTGAAATTGAAAATTTTAGTTAAGTAACTTAGATGATGATTCTAAGTGCACGGTTGGTTCCGAATAGGTCAAAATAGTCATAATTGAGTACCCGGGGTTGTGTTTGGGTTTCGGGGGCTTTTTAGACTAATTAGAACTTATTTTGGTGACTTTTGGGCTTCTTAATGGTAAATGAAAAGTCAAAAACGGGATTATACTTATAAAATGAAAGGTTTGGGCTTAGAGAAGAGTTATTTTCATAAAACAAAAGGTTAGGAGAGTTATACAGAGCGGTAAAGAGAAAATGAAGAGAATTGAGAAGGAATTTCAGGAGTCTAAGGGATGATTTGAGGAATTTTTGCAAGAACGTTCTTGGAGTGAAGGTTTGGGAAGGAAATTCTTAGAGATGTATCAATATCTTCACCAAAATCAGACACTATGAAATTATCCAGGTAAGTAGTTAAACTTGCTTTCATTTAATTTGCGGTATTGCGATTCATATCATGGTGGGTGTAAACCATAGTCTTTTTTTTTTGGGTGAATAATTTCATTAAAATGGGTTTTGGGTGAATTAACCGTTTTGATTTATAATGATTGATGATTAGTAAAAAACTGATATTATGTAAAGATATATTACACAATTACTTTGCTGAAAATCAAAGTTAGATTCGTTAATTGAGAATTATAGAATCGAATTGAAAAGAATGACTGAATAAAAGTTGTAAAACCCAATTTGTGAGTGATAATCGAAACCATTGAAGTTTAGAGATTCATATGATGACTAGAATTTGTTTAGTATGTGTGAAAAGAAACTATGAAGGTTTGATGTGTAAAAATTGAGGAAAAACGAGTTGGAGAAGAAGGAGGATCGATGTTCAGCTGCAATGAACTGGTCCAGTTTTGCGGCTGAACCAATTTGAATTAACTATTTTTCAAACAATGAAATTTTTAGATCTTTTCGTTACGATGGCGTGGGTGATGACCTCGTATTTTTTCGATTTGTTTTGAATAAGTTATGATTTTTCTATGGAATGGTGTCTGAAATCGAAATTCTTTGTGAGAAATAAAATATGGATTACTTAGGGATGTCCGTATAAGCTTAGGACTCTGGAAAATATTAAGCAACATTATTTTTAACTTGAAATTGGATGGGAATGAATTCATGGTATGGATTTAGAGTGTTTAGGATGAACAACCCTCGAAAATAAATGAATGGATTCGTATGATTATGATACGGACTAGATTGAGATGTGTTTAGTATCTTGAAATAAAAATATGAATGTAAGTTAATACTTATAAAATTAAGATTTGGGTCGTGACTCGAATATTCTTCGACTAGTCGGCGGGAGTTAGGCACAGAGTAGCCGATTTAATTTATTACGGATGTATATAGTAAATTATCGAATAATGAATTTGATAAAGGGTGTTTTACCTAATATTGGGGCTTGTTGTAATAAATTCTAAAGGATGAAGGTACGGACAAAATGAGTTAGTCGAGGTATTGTAGTTAGGTGACACTACTTTAATAAATTAATTAAAGTGAAATTGATGAGATTAATTGGTGTAATTTAAAATGTAATGAATTCATGAAATAACCTAAGCTATCAGTAGGTTATGAGTGAAATACCTATTGACATATTTTAAAGGATAATTGGAACACTTCGAGTAGTGAGGGATACTTGAGAATATATGATAAGAAGTGTAATTTGAACTAAATAATACGTAGGATATTTGGGAGATATATATATATATATATATATATATATATATGCTACGTATGGGATATATGATATAGGTTGTGTGTATACCTATAATGATTTGTATGATTTACTATGTGTATGACATACCTACTTTGCTTACTATCGGGAGGAGGTTGCGCATTGTGGACAGTTTTATCCTGATGAGCCCATTGGGGGGGATTTTAGACTTGTACCTTGAACATAGGAACTTGTACACGTGCTATCTGAAAGTATGATAGTTATGTTTGTGCGTGACCCATTTACCTGGGGACTATGTTTGCCTCCAATATGTGTGATTTGTGATGATGGTTCAAGTAAGATACTAAACCAATAGTCCTTTATACAGTGCGTGATGTATCGCGACTTGATAGCAGAGTATGCATGCTTCGTAGGTCTCAGCCTAGGGGTGCCGTATTATATATATCTATATATATATGTAGAATAATATATATACTTATGGTTGATTCTACTATGTGTGCTTGGTAGATGATGTATTGGGTTTGTATGTATATAACGAGGTGATAAATGTACATTTATGACTTATTCTACGGTGAAATTAGTAAATGAGAAAGATAGTGATATCTAAAATAACTTTAATGGATAGAGGACTAAACATATAATGAGAAAATTATAATTGGCTAATTAATTATCCAGTAACTTATTATATGGGAAATACAAATGGACACAATAAGTTAGTATGAAGAAAGAAACTTGGTACGGCTAGTTAGGTGGGGTATCATAACTAGGAGAGGTTAGCAGGAAAGCGTTAGGTGTGCACATTAGATGAGGGGTGAGTTATACCTCAAGAGAGTGCGGCACTAACTTAAATATGAAGAGTGTACATGCATATTTAATTACTGCCATTTAACTACTTGCTAAATATTTTCAAAATGTTTTGCTTGGGCTCTGAACCGTGTCAAAATATTTTTCAAAACCTTTTAGGTGTCCAGCCACAAGGACCCCCAATTTGAATATTCTATACAGGGATGCACAACTACAGCTCATGTGGAAGTTGCAGGACTTGCTATAGACGCTTCGTTCATTTAATCTAGTGTAGGACCTTTACTCCAATATTCATTTGGGCAAGTCACCCTCAGATGTTGTATTCAGTTATTTATTTGACATTGTGTATTCCGTTTATTATTCAGTTTACTGTTGTATATTATTGTTGAACCGATAGTTGATTTGGTTACTTTTATTTATATTATTAAGTTGTGTTGGATATATTTATCTGCTTGTGTGACGGTTTAATTGTTATTAATTTCCACATTGTTATTATTATTATTTAATAAAGGATAAAAATTGGCACCAGTCTAATTAAATTACTAGGTGGTTAGTAACTTTAAAAAGTTTTTCGACAGTGATGCTGAGAATGAGCCATATGAGACCAACATTTTATTTCGATCACGGGCTGGCCACCCAGTATTTTAGTAGGCGGGGTGTCACAGATATGTTATTTGAATTGAATTGATGGGCTAACGTGATGTCGATGGTTTAAGTGGTAAGAGAAATTCCACATAGAGAGGATAGTGTGGGCAATATTGATCCCATAATTGAAGATGTTGCGATGTCTAATGAAAATACTCCAACATATTTTATACTTTTAAAAGAGAAAAAAAATGATTTGAATAAGAATTATACCATGGTTATTACAGAACTCTCATTTGTAGTTGAGATCTTGGCCCTGAAGCAACTCAATTAGTGAACATATTGTTCTTTTAAAATATTGTTGTTATTATTGAGGAAATCATTCCCTAATCCGTAGATTCCTAAATCTTTCTATCAAGCCAATAAGAAAACTACGGATTTGGGATTTAATTATGAAACTTGGGATGTTTGTCTTAATAGTTGTATATTGTTTCGAAATCAGACAGAGAATCTCGATAAGTGTGACATTTATGAGGCCTTAACCGTCCTATGGTTTTATATTCTTTTACAATGTCGTTGATATTGGTGAACTGAGTAACTGAAGTGTGAAAGTGGGCATAAGAAAGGTAAGATATTTACCTTTGAATCCAAGATTGTAGATATTATTTTAGTCATCACATACATCTCCACTAATGAAATGGTATGTGGAGGGATGAATTGATGATGTCATAATGAGGCATCATACAAACTCTCTTCCTTGGAAAATATTTGACTAGAGAAAACCATATTTTTCTAGTGAAAGTCACAACATTAGACTTGGTCTAGAAATCGATGGATTCAATCCATTCAGTAACTTATCATTGCTCACAGTACTTGTCATGTTGTGATAGTGTCATTTAACGACCCCTATGGTGGTGCATGAAGCAATCTAACCTAATTTTATCAATTTTTATTTATGAGCCAAAGGGGCCCGATGATAAAATTGATGCATTTTTACAACCATTGATTGATGAGTTGAAATAGTTATGGGTTGAAGGTGTGTCCACTTATGAATAATTGATGCGTTGAATAATTGAGTGAATAATTTTTTCAGTTGCATGCAACATTTTTATGGACAATGAGTGATTTCTCTACATATACCATATTTCCTAGATGGAGCACAAAAGGGGACTTCGCATGTTCGTATTGTAATACGGATCATCAAGCAACGCAATCGACAAATGGTGGTAAGTTTAATTATTGGAGACACCATCGATTCTTACCTCAATGTCATAGGTTTCAGAAAGCAAAATCAACCTTTAATACGAAGGTTAATATGAGGCCTCCACCATGTAAGTAATCAGGATCACGAGTTTTGCAACAATTAAATGACCTTGACATTGAAACTGAATATATGAATGATGATGTGTTCAAAAAAGGTTAAGAGAACAAATGGAGAAAGAGGGTGCTAAATCAACAAAATAGTGTATACTTTGAATTGTCATATTTGGAGAATAATTTAGTTTGCTACAATATTAAAGTCATGAATATTGAAAAGAATTTGTGAGAAAGGAAAACAAAAGACAACTTGAAGTCAAGGAAATATTCACAAGTAATGAAAATTAGGCTAGATCTACATCCTTAACCACAAGGGGGAAAGTCACGAGTATATAGCCCCGGTTGAGTTTACGATGAGAAACAAAGAGAAAGATAGTTTTTTGAAAGTTTTATAAAATGTTAGAGTTCCTAATGGTTATTCATCTAATATTTCATTTTGTGCACCTTCAAGAGCGAAGCATATGGGGATTAAAGAGCCATGATAACCACATTTTAATGAAATAACTTCTTCCTATAGTTATACAAAGAGTCTTGCTAAAACTTGTTGTCTAAGACATAATAGAATTAACTAATTACTTCTCAATATTATACTGAAGTGTGAATACTCTTGTCGATATAGAAAAATTTGAGGATCATATGGCTCTTACTCTTTATACTCTTGAGAAGATATTTTCGCCAAGCCTCTTTGATGTGATAGAGAACTTGCCAATTCATTTGGAAGATGAAATATTGATTATTGGCTCAATTATCTACTGATGGATGTACCCCATTAAATGATACCTTCATACACTAAAAATATTTATGCACAATCATGCTCTTCTCGAGGCCTCAATTTCCAAATCAGTTCCCATGGAAGAATGTATGAATTTTTATTCGAGGTACTTCGATGATAATGTGGAAACTAAGTCTAGATGAAAAATTGGGAATGATGACAAAGGAAATGACTCTATCCATGCTGTTGGCAAAAAAACTCAATTTATACTTAATATCAAGACATATACAGAGACCCATCAATATGTTCTTGACAACATTGATGTCGTTGCACCGTACATTGAGTAAGTCACTAATTAAAAAAACAAAATTACGTAGAAAATCACATCGAAATTGATATATAATTGTACACATTTTTACAAAAAAAACACCTTGCTGAACTTTGAAGTAAATATTCTCATATTTCACAACAACATCATGTTCGTCACCTTCATAATGAATAGTTGCACACATGGTTTATGGATAATGTAAGTATTTTATTTTTTTAGTATCTTCTAATTATATTGTGATGTTTATTCATTGTTAATTAATTTTCCTTTTCTTTTCAACTAATGTTAGGTGAATGAACTGGCAAAACATGTCCAACTATTTAGCGAAATTTGAAATTTGGTCTTAGGTTGAATTAAAAATGCTTTACGATTCCATTCTTATGTTGTCTGGGGTTTTCGATTCCGAATAAATAAGGTTGGCACTTGTAGGGAAACTCAGAATAGTGGTTTTATTCTATAAGAAATATAAATGAGTTATGCTAGTCATCGATACACAAACCCATCTTCAGGGGGATATTACTTTTTATGGAGAGTTGACATACATCATTGAAGTTTAATACCTTAAGGGTATGAAGATTGTGTTATTCAAATGAAATTGGGTTGATAATAGAGTGGGCCAAAAAGTAGGTGGGTTTAACTTTACACTTGTGAAATTTAACTACTTATTATACAAAGATAATCGAGTTGGCGATGAACCTTTCGTTCTAGCATCCCAACCTGAACACGTATGGTATGTGTAAGATCCTTTAGAACCATACAAGAATGTTTTTGTTCGAATGACACCAAAAGACATGTTTGACAGTTATTCAACCACCGAAGAAGAATTAGAACCGTACTATATTATTTTTGTTCTTATGACACCAAAAGATAGGTCCGATAGTTAATCAACCACCAAAGAATAATTAGAAGACCCTCGAGTCAATCCATTTAACATGCACGAGTTGGATGAAACTCCATGCGTTTCTTGGGTGAGACAAGGCATGGATGGCTCAGTAATTAACATAACTATTCTTGACATCGATTAATATAATGATGACATAGATGACGAATGAGGATTTCAGTTGCAAATTTAGTTCATTTTGTCTATTGGGATTGTTATAATGTGTATTTGCAATTTTTGTTTTGCTATAGTTCTTTTAACTAGTTTTTTATGGGGATATATATCATGTATTGTATTGATATATGTATTGGATCATTTTATATTTGAATATCATTGATCTTAGAATTTTCCCTTATATTATGATGTGTGTTAGCAATTTCCATATTTGTAAAGATTCATGTCACTTCATTTTATATTTGTAAAATTCATGTTGCTTCTTTACACATATTTATTTGTAACAAATTCATTATGAGTACCTTATGGAGGAGGGGCAAAATAGTATGAAGCACAATCTCAAGAGATAGTAAAACTTGGGGTCAAGGAAGGATCATGGTTCCTCCTATAACACATGAGTTTCATTCGCGTGCACACCATAGTCTACAAATGGAGAAGCACATGAATCATGTCTAATCTCACATGGTGGTAAATATCTATGTTAATTGTTTCTAGTGTTTTTGCCGCTTATTTTGATAGCAATTAGTCGTTTGTGTGTGTGTGTGTTGGGGGGGGAGTAGGACATATTTATGTGGGTTATTTTAATGTCTTAATGCCCATTACCTCTTTTTAATAGGTAGTATAGAGGTCACCCCATCTTCCAGGTGACGAGGTAGAGGAAGTTCAAAGGCGTGGAATAGATGGGGCAAAGACAGAAATATAATTGATTCGATTGAAAAATGTCAACCAATTAGTGATGATGCATCAAAATTGGCAACTTAGTTGGGTTATTTTACATGATAAAGGAACCTATTTCTATTGGATGTGCCATCTTGGGATAAAATGGAGCCACATCATATCACAACAATTTAGGAAACCGTCGAAATAAAATTTATTGATATCTTTTATTTGATTAAAAATGTAAAATTGTAAATAATATAATCTATGTTATTAGAACACATGTTCTAAGAAATATACAAATGATGTCGATGGCTAAATGGATCTTTATTTGAAGAAAATTGTGTTGCAATGGAAGAGGTTCAAGAACCATTTAAAGGAGGACTATTACAACAAATTTGAGATAGAGAGGAGCGAATTGAAAATAGACCCTCCCATGTTGACAAAAGTTGGTGGAATGTTAGGGCACAAAAAATCCAAGGTATAAATCTAATATTGTCATTCAATTGTATCTTTCACTCAAAGTTTTATTTCTTATAATACAACATCTTTTCAATGTATACGTTTAATTTATTTTCATTATTTTGTAGCAAGTGGAGGATCAAAACTCTCAAAATCGAGTAGATTCTTTTTTTATCCTAAGAAAGGAAAAAAATCATTCCCTTAAGTAATAGATAAGGTTATCCATGTAATTTGAATTTGTGTTACTTTTTTATGTCTTTATTTTGAATCAAAATTGTTCTTAATATACCTTTTTTCACCAACACATTAGATGAAGACAAAAGTTTTGCAAACTTATAAACTTAGGGTTTGGAGATATACACTAAAGAGAAATGAATCTTATAGTGATACTGAGGGATCGACCAAATAAATGTATTTAAAATTCAATTATTTTCAATTATTCATATTCATTTAAGGGGTTTGAAAAAAGACCATGGAAAAACAAACAAATCAAAATAAAAATCCAGCAAATATTAAACAACTATAATTCAATTGGAACAATAGTTTTTAATTCATACTAGACTATGTTTAATCGTGTTGTGTTATCGCATCGTTTCAGATTATTGGAATTTGTATATCATGTGAAGTTTATACATTATTGGAATTTTTTTCTCCATGTTTAGGAAACTATAAAGTGATTATTAGGAGAGTTATCGGAGGATCAACAAAATGACGTGGAAGTGAGAAATAAGATATTCAATTAGTTGACATGGTCCGACGGGCATGGTCATGTCTTATGTATGTGAGTAGATCTCAAAAGTGCATATTGAATCTGATCATCCCAATATTGACATCCTTCAATCTTCTTACTTAGTACAACTTTCTAGTTCTTGTTGGAAGACTCTATAACGTCTTTAGTCTGTCGGCAAAACGGAGAAGATTTATGCCTTGGAAGTTCATATTGTTTAATGACGTATGTGACCTTTGCCTCAAAATGTGTTCCATCAATGGAGATTAGCTCAAAGGGTGAACCATGTCTATAGATGATATTATTCCATACGAACTGGGACACCTTCTTAGCATTTATCATAATGTACAATTCTACTTTGAACTACTTAGTGAAATAATATATGGCCACTAGAATAAACTCTTGATCGTTAGAGGCTTTCAGAATTACCTTCCTGATAATATCGATTCCCCAAGTTAAAAAGGGTCAATGTGACGTCATGTTACATAATTCTCTCGGAGGCAGTTTCTACAAGTTGGAGAATTATTAGCATTTCGAACATCTTTGGACATACTTGTTGTAGTCATGTTGAAAGGTGTCTAATAATACCATTGTTGAATAATTTTTTTGAAAATGCGTGTGCTATAGTTAAGTGGACAACAATATCAAACCTAAAGGGGGTGGATAGGTCTGAAGACATCTTATGACCAATGTTTTGATATCAATGATTTTGTTTGCGAATTCAAGTTACTAACACATGATTCAACAAAGTGATTGACAAATAACTTTATTAACTTAAACATAGATTTTAGGTGAATCTAAATGAACAAAACAAGATCTAGCACACCTAAGTCAATTTTAATCCAATTCACTATATTCAAATCTAATCAAAATGACGTGCGTGATCAAATGTGTGCATATGAGTAGAAATCATTCACAATTAATCATAAGACAATGTTTATGAGGAAAAAAACTCCACCAAGGGATAAAAAATCTTAGCGTACTCTAATTTTCATTTCTATTGAAGAGTAATTTTACACATGGTAAGAAGACACCTCTCACACAAGCACTCTCATGAATGCACCTATGAACCTTTCAACTTTGACCTATAGGCAATAGAAATCCTCAACGAGTTCCACGCACTAAATGAAGAAGTCTACTCTCTTCCTTGGAATCAACTCCATAATCTGATTTCTCCAATAAACTAAAGTGCTTCCTCTTTTAGATTTAAGATTCGATGATCATACACTTAAAAGGTAAATTGATTTGAACTAAATAAGACAAGGAAAAATCAAAACTAAAACACTCTTAATTTTCTCTTAAAAGCATAGACCAAGTATAAATCTAAGTTTTATCAATATTGGAGGGAATAAGTGAAATTTGAAAAGAGAAGCAAAACATAAATGCTCTTAACTTCAAAAATGTACTTAAAAATGTATTCGAGTAATGAGAATTTTAGATCTTATGAAATGGGATGGAAAATGCCCTATTTATAGAAAAATTTCAAAATCTGGCACTGCCGTGCGCACAGATTAAGTCTGTTATGTGCACGGTTTCTTTCAAAAAGTAATCGAGGCAATGGTAATGCGCATGAGTACAAAATGGTTCATGTGAACGCCATCATGAGCATGGGCTCAATATAGAGTTATGAAAAAGGTTAAGCCATAACACATTTACAAAATGCCTTAACAAGTTCCAAAAGCAAAGCCAACTCCCAACACTTCTTCAAAACAATTTAAAACACTTGTTCCATCAAATTTTAAAATCCTCACACATTTTAAAATGTTTGTGCACGTGTGTGTGTTTAGCCATAATCAATTCACAATATCCATAACAGAGGATATAGTCTTCACTTCAATGGGAATTCATAGCAATAGAAGTCTTTAATGAACGACTTTTAAAATCAGTAATCTTCAAAGGTTCATTCTATCTCAAATGACCATGCCTCACCATTGAGTCAAGTCTATCTGACTTGAAGCACACAACAACTCAATTGTTTTGGCATGAGCATAAGATAACTAATATATATTACAAAATTACATTTTTCAATTTTTCTTGCTAGCATCTGGCTTTTCATGTGAGGGCCACACTCTCCTCTGTGGACTTCTTCCATCACCTTTTCCTCTTCACTTCTATTAAGACATCGTAAATGGCTGCCATCAGGATATTTTTTCTAGAGTTGTTCGTCACATATGATGAATTGAATGGCTCACCGTTTGTGTGCCATTTTATCTTTCTTACTAGATCTAGAGTGTAAGGATAAAGTTTTGATTGAGCCAATTTGTATGTATTAGCTTAATTCCGAACAAAATATGTTGAGTCATAGTTAGGCTTTTTATATGTTGACCTTTCAATCCTGTGGCATATTTGATTGAAGATGTAGTGGTAAGACTTCAGAGATTGCATTCATCATGCCGTTTTTCATGCCACATTTTTTCTTCATGGTTCCAAGGATCTTTCAAGTATGAATGCATATACATTTTGATCCTTGGAACTTAATACTAGGTGTTTATTTTCATAAAATGTTTGAGGGATGGTTTTTAAAAGATTTTAAAAGAAAAATACTTTTTGGTTTTCAGTCGTTCGAATGAGTTTATGCCATTCGTTTAAATGAGATGATGTTGTCGTTTAAACGGTTTCTAACGGGCATCAAACAAGTTTTCTCCATTCCCATAATAGATATTGTTTAAAGCTATTTCGAATGAGTTTTTTGTTGATTCAAATGAGAAAGTATTTTCATTTGAACGAACCTTTGTTTTCATTCGAATAAATCCTTAAAATTTGTACCGCCTTAAAAAATATGTTTTCTATATAAAAGGGTCCTTGTATCAGTTTTTAGAGAGACTTTTGGCAAAAATGATTTTCCAATACATATCCAAAAGCTCCCAAACCCAAGTTTCACCAAAACCTTTTAAGATCCAAGTTTCATTATCATATACGCTTTGAGATCTTATTTGTGGACACCAAGAAGTTTATTCTCTTCATCTTATTGAGAATCATTTTGTGCGGTGACTTTTGTACTCGATTTTCTATTTACATGCGGTGGAATCCATGCAATGGTGTTACGATGAAGAAGCGGTGTGTCCATGTTCCTGATTCGTAGATAGTTTTTGAGCCTTTTCGGTGGATATCGAGCCATGTGTGGACTCACATGTAGTGGAAGTTGTTTGGGTGGATTCCTATGTTGTCACTATAGAATAGAGGTTGGAGATCAAAGATGCGTCAATACTTGTGAAGGCGTCGAATCTGTGTTATAAGTCATCTATCGACTTTTATAATTCTTCATCATAATGGATTTGTGTGACTGGGTCATTTAAGGTTTTCATGCTATGGGTTTTACTCATACATCCACGTTTCGTGGTTTGTTGTCTTATTTTATTCTTGTTCACACCTAGATTTATGTTTTATGATAAGATAAAATTTGGTAAATTATTTATCACAACAATCGGTATAAAATTGGTGCAGAGTTTTATGTAGGGTTTATTCTATTTAAATTTAATATTTGATTTTAAAAAATTATAAATTATCTTTTGTTAGATTATTCCGTATATACCTACAACTTCAAATTGGTATTAGAACGGGAACACTAAGTTTTTGTGTTACATCCATGTATAGGCATGAGTTTTAGAGGGTTTTTTAAGGAGTTCAATCGATTTCTAGGGCACTGATGTTTGATGGGTTTATTAATGCATATTGGAAAATGCGTATGAAATCAGTACTTACGGTGATAGAAGAGTGGGAATGGAAAGCAGTAGTTAAGGGTTGGTACCCACCCTTAACCTTAGCTGATGATTATAGGATTCCTAAATTCATATAATCATGGAATGAGGAAGATCATATGTTAGCAAATTATAATTTGTGAGGTTTAAACGATCTATTTTTTGCAGTCTCACCAGAAGAATTTTGACATATTATGACATGTTAAATGTCTAAAGAGGCTTGGGACATACTTCAACTCACCTATAAAGGTATTAGTGCTATTAAGTCTTCCAAACTCCAAAACCTCGCCACTCAATTTGAAACCATTAGGATAGAGGAGAATGAAACCTTCGATGAGTTCTACGTCAGACTGTAAGATATCATGGACAATGCTTTTAACTTAGGAGAGAGAATACCCAAAACTCATGTAGTCAAGAAAATCTTAAGGTCCTTGCCTGAAAGATTTAATTCAGAAGTGATATTTTTTAATTCCTTGGGTACTTTGGACTCTATGAAACTCGAAGAGCTTGTAGATGATCTTCAAACTTATGAACTAAACATGTTTTCCTCCAAAAAGATAAAGAAGGAAACATGTGTTTCGAATGATGAGTCTAAAATTGATTCTGATAAAATGGACATATTTACAAAGAAGTTTAGACAATTTCTCAAGTTTGAAAAACAATCAAAAGATGTAAAGAAGTTTGAGAAAAATAAGTATAACAAGGCTGATCAATTCCTTAAAATTTGTAATGATAATTTTAAGAAGGATGAGTTGAATGGATGTTTTGGGTGCGAGGGTTACAACAATAGGGAAGTTGAGTGTCAGAATAAACTAAGGAAGGAGGGCAACAAATTAAAGGGGTAAAATACCATCCTTAGTGATAATGATCCGAAAGAGGAACCTGATTCCCTCATTGAGCGCAACTACACAACTTTCATGGCTAGTTATGAGAGGGTTAATGAAAAATCTTCCTACGAAAATAATTTTGAGCATTACACTTTTGAGGCCATTATATATGGTTACCAAGAAATTTATAGTATAGAGAGTGGAGAACAATAACAGGATGAATAAGAGGAGGAGGAGGATAGTGAACTCTAAGTTTCCTTCTGTGACTTGTATAGAGAAACGATGAAATTGAAAAATTCACACCAACTTGAAGTTAGAATCTAGGTTGAAAGAACATTATGTAGGTAATAATGAGAGTGTTTTGATTGATGATCTTAGGGCATGTGAGAAGATTCTTAGGGAAAAGCTCGTATTAATTGAGGGGGAGGAAGATAGCCTTCGAAAATTAATGGAGATTTTGAAGAAAGATTCCCTAATTTTTGAAGAGTCGCGTCATTTTATCGAGTCTTGGATTGTAAAGTTGGAGGAAAAATTAAAAGACTCAAGTAATGTCAAAGTTGATTTGGAGTCTAGGTTTAAAAAGTTGATAAGATGTTACGCACTGTTTGAATTAAAGATGGCACGTGTGGGATTGTCTTTGATATTTTAAATGCTTCCTTTGCTGAAGTCATGATCATGCTTTTGAGAGAGTAAATCGTTGCTGGGAACGTTAGAAAAGCTCAACCCAAGGATAACATTACTTATGTCTACACATGTACACATTAAGGTAGGAAAAGCCACCTTAGGTGTTTTTTCTTTAATCTTAGAAATGGTCCTTGAAAGTCTAACTCTAGAGTCACTAAGGTTCCCAAAACCCGAGAGCATCGCGTTTTACCTATGTGGGTTAGGAAATTAGATTTGGAGGCTTTACGTATTGGATTTGTTTATTCTCGAATGCTTGCACATGATACTTCTCATGCTATATCTAATGGTTGATTGTGTTCGCATGTTTGAATATACTAGATTTTGTACTTCATGATATATGTGTCTGCTAGTTGTATATGGTTTGAGTCTTTTGTATTTTGATTTTTCATTTATTAGGTCTTATTGAGAAAAAGACAAAAGATTGTGTTTGTCTTCTGAGTTGTTTGTGATAAACTATTATTTTTTGAAAAATGTTTAAGACTCAAAACTAGTTTTGGTTTATGTTTAGTTTAGTTTTACACCTTTTATGTGGCATATTAGTGTGTTTCAATCCACTTCATTTCATGTGGTGAGGACATTTTATTATGATTTTTAATGCTTAAATTGTTCTTAATCATGCTTGCATGGAGTTGTTCGACTTTTATTTTCTTAATGGATTAACTTCGTGTATGCTTCGATACACACATGTACAAGTTCTTTTGAACTTTAGCTTCGTATGCTATATTTTATCTAAGTGAGAGGTTCTCCCATTAATCTTATCATATACATATCTATTGACTATGGGGAATTTGTGTATGTAAGAACCGTTGCTCGTGAGTATATTGTTTGTTATTGAATATATGAGGGTGCACGAAAAAGGGCTATGAAAAGAGAAAATCTTCTTTGTGGGAAGCCACCGTGTACAAGAGCCTGAAAATATGATAAGCAAAAAAGAAAAGATTATAGGCCAATATTTTTATTTGTTTGATTTTCAAAAAATGATATCTTCAAAAATTGAGTGGAAAATATGATATTTGTTTAGATTTTGAGGGTGCTATAGTTGAAGATCAACGGATTTTATAATGAATCCTAGTTATACTTTTCATGTCATTATGTTATTAATTTTTGGAATCATCAAAAGTTTAGGCTTGTTTGCAATGTGCTTGTTTCTTCTTTAAGTTCACTATATCTAACACTTGAGGAAAAATCTTAATTTGATAAAGTTGTGCGGTTAAATAGAACTCCTTGGACATTTTTGAGTGATTGGGTCATAATTGATGTGTATCTAGTTCACGACCCTTCACTCCATTACACATGTTTAGACACATCGATGCTATGCTAATGTGTAAATTTTTTGTATTTTGTGGGTGTTTATACACACGCGCGCGCGCGCGCACGTGCACACACGAGCACACACACACACACACACACACACACACACACATATATATATATATATATATATATATATATATATATATATATTATTGGTATATTTTTCATATTCATATATATGGTATCATTTTGTTTTGAGCCCTTACATTTGCTTTTAGTCAATGTTTACCATGTTCTACATCATTGAATCAAATTGGAATGCTATATAATCACATTAGTAGCTTTTGTTGCTTTTTACATTAGTATCTCATGATTCATTGTGTATTCAAGTTGGTATCATTTATTAGATCAATATTAATACATGTTGATCATTGTTCGGATTATTTGTGCTTGTGTTGACATATTGTGTTTTTTGCACTTCACATCGTTGCATGATATTATACTTTCTTATCCATTTCTAGTTGATATCACGTGTTCTCACACTTTGGGGAGAAATGGTTTATGGAGGAAAATTGGTTTATTATGCATTTGTCTTTGTCTATTCGAGAACAAAAAGAGGGAGAAATGGTATCTTTCACTTTAGTGTTAGGAGAAGATATTATCTTAAGGGGAGACATCTTACCTAGGTTGAGATGATTAGACATAAGGGGAGTTTTATTATTTTGCACATTATATTATTATATATTCAAGTTTCATTTGAAGGTGTGTTTAAGTGGGAAGCATATTTGCAACTGAAGCACCTTATACTCTTGACTCACTTGAGTCTACACTGTATAAGTGCTCATCTAGTTTGAAAATTGTGACAAAATTGGAGTCCCATTCCCTAGATACCAAAGAGCCTCAGATTCTTCTCATAATGCCACACTTGATTCAATTGAAGGTATAAATCTCAATCACACACACACTAGGGTTGCATACATTGTTCATATATTTCATTGATTGATTGTGTGTGAGTTGTGTGTGTTAAATCCCATTCAAATTATTTTTAATAATTTTTGGGAATTTTAAATGATTTTTTTGGAAATTAAAATTTGGTTTATAAAACTTTTGGGGTCATTCTGTAATTATTGTTATTACCTTATTATACCTGAAAGTTGGGTTGGGTAGGATCCGAAAGCGCTTGAGACTTCAGGGGAGATGTGTAAATATTTTCAAAACACGCGTGTGTGCGTTCATTCTGTCCATACACTTGTCAACCTCATAACGGCTAGATTTGTGTTTGTTATTAGACTCATATCTCTTGTGTTATCTCAACCATTGGATCTATGTTATCAACGCTATGCAAGAGTTTAAGCCCAATCCAAGTGAATTATCTCTTGTCCATTCAGCGTATACTTTTTCCACCGCTGTTATTACTCCGTTGGATCAAAGTCAATTGACCAAGACTAAATCTGAGCCATTGACTTGATGAGCCATTCTCGAACCTTCACCTCTCAGTATAAAAGGAAGCCACGCCTTTGCATTGGAATACTTTTGCCAGTTTGTCCAAATAGAAAGGGAGGAGAGAGAAGAGAGAAGAGAGAAGAGAGAAACCGGAGAGTAAACACTAATCTGTTTCAAACCCTAAACTCATTTTTCTTAAACCGTTTACACCAAACCCCATACCTGAGTGTTTGAGAGTGATTCTGCTAGAGGTTTGAAAGATGTTTGAGAGTTTTATCCTCTGAATTCGAGATCTTACTTCTAACTTAGACATTTCATGTTAGATCTCTATTTCTTTTTTATAGAAACTATAAATCTGGCTATTGCATGTCATATTACACTTAGATCTGCATATTTTAGTTTCTCATCTTGATAAATCGTATTTGTTGATTAAATTTTTTTATGTAAATGATTTTAACAACTCAAGAATCAACAAATATATTTTATGTTTCTAGTTCTTATAAAACAAGACTTTTGTCCTAGTTGGAATCGCAATTGGTGGTTTACAATTTCAAAATCATTTTCAAAACTCCTAAAATTGTTTAAGGCCTTGGCAGTTTTCCGAGCAAGGTAACCTTGGATTATGAGATTATTTTAAAGGTCAAATAAAGTCTTTTGTTTCTAAATAAGAGAGAAACTGAAAATATCTTCATTTAGATTTGATCTGTAATTTGCTAGGACTTGTTTGTATAAATAAGTGTGCGTGTGTGCATGCATGTGTTAGAACACTGTCACAAACACTTGTCACACTACAACACAAGAAGTGTTGGCTGTAAGATCTTGAAACTTTAAGAGTCGACATAAAGATGGAACAAAGTGGAGAAGTTAGCAAACTGAGAAAGCCACATCAATATCAGATTGCAGAAAAGTTAGAATCAAAGCAGTGTGTACATATTCTATACTTATGTAGGTATGTTTTGTGTGCATGTGTGTTATTTAGTTTGTAACTTGAATATTTTGTTTTAGTGGATTTTTGGTTTTTGACTTAGAAGTCGCCGTGGATGTTTCCTCGGTTGGGTGAGGTTTTACCACGTTAAAAACGACTTGTCCTTAATATTTCTACACCTCCTCATCTCATTCTTGTGGTGTGCTGATTTAGTTTTCTTAACCTTTTTGGTTTTGGTTTTCAAAACTAGATAAAAAATCTTGATCATATCTCGTACATTTTTCATTAAACACATCTTGTGATTAACCTGTTTTAATTTAAAGAAAAGAGTTTCTCCAAAAAACAAGTTCGAAGTTACTTAGACTGTTTAATCCTGAATTAAACGACTTGAGTAACAGCTTTTTCAATTGGTATCAGAGCTTTGGAAATTCTTTTTAAAGATCCCGTGTTTCTGAAATTGTTTTCTTAAAATCAAAGAATGGACGAGAAATCTGAAAGATTTGATAACTTGTCCAGACCTCCTCTCTTTGATGGAAACAACTTCCCTTACTAGAAAGTAAGGATGGTTGCTTTCATAGAAGGAACCTTGGGAGATGATGTATAGGATATTGTTGAAAATGGATATACTTATACTACTAAACCCGCCACTGAAGGAAGAAATGAGAGGATTAAGAAAATATTACGTGAATTTACTCGAGAAGAGAAATAACCCTCTCTGAACAATAACAAAGGCAAGAATTCCATTTTTATGTCTATAAATGAACATGAAGGTGACACTAGAGTTAAGTCTGCTAAAACACAGATGCTTATCCAACAGTATAACTCTTTAATCATGTCTGACTCTTACTCATTTGATGACTTTTATATGAATTTGACTGATATTGTGACCAAACTGCATGCTAATGGGATAACTTATGATACATATGAAATTATCTCTAAAATCCTAAGGTCATTACCACAGAGATTTGATAACAAAAGATATGCTATTGAGGAAATGAGTGATCAAAATCTCACTCCTGAATTACTAATTAGTAAACTGAGAACTATGGAAATGGAATTAAAATTTAAGAAACAATTGACCCAGTCCCATTGGAAACAGACTAGTTTCAATTTGAGTTTTTCCTCTAAGCTAATGAAACTTGAGCTTAGTATTCCCAATAATGATTTTGATGAGGAATGTGATATAGATAGTTTGGATGATGAAATTGCCTTGATGTCAAAGCAAAATTTAAAAATATTGTTAAATTTAGAAATAAAATGGCAAATAGACAAGGCAAGCCAAATTATCCAACTCAGTCTATCCACAAACCTCATGAGAAAGGTCAAGACAAACATCACAAGGACATTCATACGAGACCTAACAAAGACTTCAAGAATATTGAATGTTTTAGATGTGATAAATTGGGTCATATTGCACAATATTGAAGAGTTAACTTGAACACGACTAATAAACATAATAGGGCCAACATTTGCAAGACATGGGATGATTCAAGTGATTCTGAAAATAAGGAACCTGAGTCATCTGATTTTTTGATCCTTGCATGTCTTTCTTTGCCAAGATTGTCTATAATGATGATATTCATGTGCCTATGTATGAGAATGATGCTAGTAGCTCTACTTTTGTTGTTATAAATCATGCTGATACTGGTTTAGATGCTTTAATTTCTGAGAACAATGTTATTTCTACTGCGGAGTGTGTGAGTCAAAGGGAAAATGATAATGACGATGTCAATGTGTGTGTGAGTTCTAGAAACGAATCCTTAGGGGTCACTTCACACACTACACATAGTGATTCAGACACTGAAGACCTCCCTGATATTCACATACTTTATGCCAAGACTCTCAAGAAAAGCTCTAGACTAGAGAAGATAGTGAAATATCTCACTAAGAAACTAGAAGACCTAAGTCTAATGGTTAAACTTAATGCTGAAGAGTATACTACCCAATGTCTAACTCATAAAAATGAAGTCAAAAGTTTTGATAAAAGATTGAAGAATTTGATTGAAATAAATGAAACTCTGGAGAAAAAATATAAAGGGATATAATTAGAATTGGAACAAACTAAAGAAAAGACAGTAACTGTTTTCAAAAATTTTGTTAAATTTGAAAATAATTCCAATTGTTGTAATGGTTTTGTTGCTGATTCAAAAACCAATTCTGATGATCGATATGGAATAGGATTTTGCCCAAATTCAAAGACCTAAATTAAAAACTTTGAACCAATCAAGTTTGTGTCAGGTGGCAAACGACCTATAGAATCCTGCCCAGATTTTCAAGCCTTAAATGATGAGTTTGATAAAAAAAAAATTGGATATTGGGGAATCAAGTCACTCTAAGTGTGATAGTTTGCCTAAGGCTAAATACGTCTGCCCTCCGATTAGGAAGAGTGCTTCTTCGTTTCAAACTGTACTCACTAGGACTAAGGTTTAACGTCAAAATCTCATGAAACCTATGTTTAGAGACTTTCCTAAGGAGATACCCTCTTCAAGCAATCTATATTGCTCATACTGTGACATATACAGTCATTCTTTTGAAGGTTGCTACTCTAGAAGTTTAGTAAAACTTGTCTATAATACTCCTTTATACCAAAACTTTAACTATTCTAGGAGAAGCCATAATAATTATGCCCTGCCTAGACAACTAGACAAAAACTCTAACTATAGAAAGAAAAAGACCAAACCTAAAAGATATTTTCCAAAAAGGATTCCTAGGAACTTTACTAAACCAAATGCTCATATCTTTCATAAAATTCAAATGCATGCGCAAAATATTTTTCAACAAAAATCTAATACTCGCAAATTTTATCAAAAGAGAGAAAATATTAGCAAAACAAAAGCAAGAGATATTTGGGTTAGAAAAGATGAGCTATTTCCCCAGATGAAGTGTAACATTGTGATTAATACTTTAAAAGCTGAAAACACTCCCTCTGGTTGGTATTTAGACTCTAGGTTTTCAAAGCACATGATCGGGGGTGATACAAAACTTTTAAACAAAACCAGCTTTGCTGGAGGAAAAGTTATTTTTGTTGATGGTGTATCATCTCAAATCATTGGTAAAGGAACACTCCAAGAAGTAGGAATGCTTGTTCTTGAAAATGTTCTTCTAGTAAAAGGTCTTAAGGCTGATCTACTTAGTATTTCGTAATTTTATGACTGAAATCATACTGTCACCTTTTCAAAGAATAATTACAAAATTTTAAATAAAAAAAGGTGAGTGCATAATTACTGGACTCGGGAGTCCTGACAATTGTTATACTGTCCATAATAGTACTGAGGTTTGTAACATTACCGGAATGGATGACATTGAGATATGTCATAATCGAATGGGTCATATAAATTACGATAACCTTAGTAGATTGTCTTCACAAGAAATAGTTAGAGGAATTCCAAAGATCAAACCTATGTCAGGAAAGAAAAATTGTTAAAGCACCTCATAAGAAAGTTAAAGATATTCTTTCCTCTAAACCCTTGGAGCTCATCCATATGGACCTAATGGGTCCTTCTCGTACTATTAGTCTATGTGGACACAGTTACATTCTAGTTATAGTAGATGACTTCACTAGGTTTACTTGGGTAGCTTTCTTAAAATAAAAGTCTGACACTTTCAAAACTTTTTTAAAAATACTACTTCGTAATAAAAATGAGAAGGACACTCAAGTAAATATGATTCGTTGTGATAGAGGAGGAGAATTCATAGATATAGGTGTTATAGAGTACTGTGACTATAATTGTTACAAACATGAATTTAGTGCTCCTAAGACTCCTCAACAAAATGGAATTACTGAGCGAAAGAATCGCACCCTTCAAGAGACGGCTAGAGTTATGATTCATGCCAAGTGTTTACCTAAATATTTTTGGGTAGAATCAATTCGTACTTCTTGTCATATTATAAATAGGGTCTATCTTAGGAAGAATTCAAAACAAACTCCTTACGAACTATGGTATGGGAAGAATCCCAATCTTAAATACCTTAGAACTTTTGGTAGTACATGTTATGTCTGTAAAGACAGAGAGCACTTATCCAAATTTGAGACTTGTGTAGATAAGGATATTTTCTTAGGATACTCTCCTGATAGTAGAGTGTACCGTGTCTATATTATTCACACAAAGACTTTAATGGAATCCATAAACGTTATTGTAAGTGACACTACTGTTGAGAGCAAGACTGGAGAACCAACTATTGTGGAAGAGTCTGAAAATGTTTTAGAAAAAGACTCTCCAGAAATAGATGATTCTTTACTAATTGAGAAACCTGAAGTACCTAACTGGGTTTCTAAAGATCATCCCATAGATAACGTTATTGGTAAACCTTGTGAGCATGTACGTACAAGATCTTAATTAAGAAACTATGCTCATTATGCATGTTTTGTTTCCTTTGTGGAACCAACGAATGTAAATGAGGCATTAAATGAACCTCAATGGATTTTTGCTACACAGGAAGAACTTCTTTAATTTGTCATTCATGACGTTTGGTATCTTGTGCCTAGGCCTGGTCACAAAAAGGTTATTGGCACACGTTGGTGATTTAAAAATAAAACTGATGAAATTGGGATAATTATTGGAAATAAATCTAGATTAGTGCCTCAAGTATATTCTCAAATTGAAGGAATCGATTTTAACGAGACATTTGCACCCGTTACTCGCTTAGAATCTGTTCATTTTCTCTTTACCATAGCTTGTTACTTGCATTTTACGCTTTATCAAATGGATGTAAAGTCTGCCTTCCTTAATAGAATCTTGACTTAAGAGACATATGTTGAACAACCAAAAGGGTTTATTGACCCCCAGTATCCAAACCATGTTTATTGTCTTAAAAAGGCATCGTATGGTCTAAAACAAGCGCTTAGAGCTTGGTATGAGCGTATTTCTAACTTTTTCTTAGATAAAGATTTTAAGAGAGGTGAAAATGATCAAACCCTATTTGTCAAACATTTTGACAAACATATTATTATAGATCAAGTCTGTGTTGACAATATCATTTTTGGATCAACATCCCCTTCAGAAGTTAAATCTTTTTCTGAAATCATGCATAAAGAAATTCAAATGCCTCTTATGGGGGAGTTACAATTTTTCCTGGGTCATCAAGTTAAATAGAATTTAGAAGGTTTATTTGTTTCGCAATCAAAATATGCTTTAGAGATTGTCAAAAAATTCGGCCTTGGAAGTGCAAAAGAAGCTAGAACTCCCATGAGTACTATGGTAAAATTATCTAAGGATGAGAGTGCAAAATTCATAGATCCTACTCTATATCGTAGTATGATAGTAACCTTATTATACCTTATTGCATCACATTCTGATATTATGTACGCAGTTTGCATGTGTGCCCGGTATCAAAATAATCCTAAAGAGAGCCACTTAGTATATGTAAAAAGAATCATTAAATACATAAAAGGCACTCTAAATTTAGGACTCTGGTACACTAATGATACTCCTAGTATTATAATAGGATACACTGATGTCGATTGGGCAGGGTGCACTGATGATAGTAAGAGCACATCAGGGGCGTGTTACTATATCGGTAACAATTTGGTAGGATGAAGTCATAAGAAACAAAACTGCACTTCCTTATCCACAGCTGAATCTGAATATATAGCTACTGGTAGTTGATGTGCTCAATTACTTTGGCTTAAGAAAATGCTAAATGATTTTGGAATTCAAGAAGATCAACTACATCTCTATTGTGATAATCAAAATGCGATCAATATCTCTAAAAATCATGTTCAACACTCGCGAACTAAACATATAAAAATTAGACATCATTTTATACACGAATTGGTTGAGACTAAGGAATTAGAAATTAATTATCTTCCTACTGATTTACAACTAGCAGATATGTTTACCAAACCTTTGGATTATAATAGATTTCTTACGTTGCGAAAATCGATAGGAATGGTTTGTGCTGAATAAACTCGTGTGACTTAAGTATTTTTTCCTTTGTCCATTTGAGATAAAATGGGGGAGAAGTTTGAGTCTTATGGGTTCATTTTGTGTACATTAGATTAACAAGCTTGATCTTAGTGTTATTTTCAGGAATCTGTACAGTTGTAATCAACAGATGTTATTAGGGTATTAGTTTGTAATTAGTTGAGTTATGTAACTTTCTTTTTCTAGGAAATGGGTTGATAGAATTTTTGTATAGGAATACGTTTTTCCTTATTTTTTGTAGCCCTACGAGTCCTAGATGACTCAAAGGAGATTTTGTCTCATATTTCCAAAGGGGGAGATTGAAGCACCTTATACTCTTAACTCACTTGAGTCTACACTGTATAAGTGCTCATCTAGTTTGGAAATTGTGACAAAATTAGAGTCCCATTCCCTAGATACCAAAGAGGCTTAGATTCTTCTCATAATGCCACACTTGATTTAATTGAAGGTATAAATCTCAATCACACACACTAGGGTTGCATACAATGTTCATATATTGCATTGATTGATTGTGTGTGAGTTGTGTGTGTTAAATCCCATTCAAATTATTTTTAATAATTTTTGGGAATTTTAAATGATTTTTTTGGAAATTAAAATTTGGTTTATAAAACTTTTAGGTTCAGTCTGTAATTACTGTTATTACCTTATTACACCTGAAGTTGGGTTGGGTAGGATCCGAAAGCACTTGAGACTTTAGGGGAGATGTGTAAATATTTTCAAAACACGCATGAGTGGGTTCATCCTGTCCATACACCTGTCAACCTTATAACGGCTAGATTTGTGTTTGTTATTAGACTCATATCTCTTATGTTATCTCAACCATTGGATGTATGTTATCAATGCTCTGCATGTGTTTAAGCCAAATCCAAGTGAAACCTCTCTTTTCCAATCGGCGTATACTTTTCCACCGCTGTTATTACTCCGTTGGATCAAATTCAATTGGCCAAGACTAAATCCGAGCCATTGGTTTGATGAGCCATTCTCTAACCTTCGCCTCTCAATATAAAAGGAATCCAAGCCTTTGCATTTGAAGACTTTTGCCAGTTCGTCCAAATAGAGAGAGAGAGAGAGAGAGAGGAGAGAGAAAAGAGAAACCAAAATGTAAACCCTAATCTGTTTTAAACCCTAAACTCATTTTTCTTAAGCCGTTTACACCAAAAACCATACCGGAGTGTTTGAGAGTGATTCTGGTAGAGGTTTGAAAGTTGTTTGAGAGTTTTATCCTCTAAGTTTGAGATCATACTTCTAACTTAGACATTTCATATTAAATCTCTATTTCTTTTTTATAGAAACTGTAGATTTGGCTATTGCATGTCATATTACACTTAGATCTGCATATTTTAGTTTCTCATCTTGAGAAATCGTATTTTTTGATTAAATTTTTTTACGTAAATGTTTTTGACAACTCAAGATTCAACAAATCTATTTTATGTTTTTAGTTCTTATTAAACAAGACTTTTAACCTAGTTGGAATTGCAATTGGTGGTTTACAATTTCAAAATCACTTTCAAAACTCCTGAAATTGTTTGAGACCTTGGCAGTCTTCTGAGCAAGGCAACCTTGGGATTCTAAGATTATTTGAAAGGTCAAATAAAGTCTTTTGTTTCTAAATAAGAGAGAAACTGAAAATATCTTCATTTAGATCTGATCTGTAATTTTCTAGGACTTGTTTGTATAAATAAGTGTGCGTGTGTGCATGCATGTGTTAGAACACTATCACAAACACTTGTCACACTACAACACAAGAAGTGTTGGCTGTAAGATCTTGAAACTTCAAGAGTCGACATAAAGCTGGAACAAAGTGGAGAAGTTAGCAAACTGAGAAAGCCACATCAACATCAGAACTGCAGAAAAGTTAGAATCAAAGTAGTGGGTATATATTCTAAAGTTGTATAGGTCTGTTTTGTGTGCATGTGTGTTATATAGTTTGTAACTTGAATATTTTATTTTAGTGGATTTTTAGTTTGTGACTTAGAAGTCACCATGGATGTTTCCTCTGTTGGGTGAGATTTTACCACGTTAAAAACGACTTGTCCTTAGTATTTCTACATCTCCTCATCTCATTCTTGCGGTGTGCTGATTTAGTTTTCTTAACCTTTTTAGTTTTGGTTTTCAAAACTAGATACAAAATTTTGATCATATCTCGTACATTTTTCATTAAACACATCTTGTGATAACCTGTTTTGATTTAAAGAAAAGAATTTCTCCAAAAAATAGTCCGGAGTTACTTAGACTGTTTAATCCTGAATTAAACGACTTGAGTAACAGCATTTTCAGCAACATGCGGTAAGGTTTACAACAAAAAAAACTACTCAGAGTATGTGTCTGACAAGTCTGTACTTTTTTCCTTTTGGGGTTGGGTATTGATTCTTTTAGTGAGGTTGACTACCCATAGTTTTTTATTTTGTGTTTTGTCTCAGAATAGCCAAAGGGGGATATTTGTAGGGATAAATTTTTGATTGAGTTAATTTATAAGAATTGGCTTAATTTCATGCAAAACATTTTGAGTTATAGGTTAGGCTTTGTGTATAATGACCTTTCAAGCGTGTGACGTGTTTGATTGAAGATGTAGGGGAAAAGCTTTAAAGATTTCATTCTTTGTTCGATGTTTCTTAATTTTCAGTCGTTCGAACGTGTTTATGTCGTTTGTTAAAATGAGATGATGTTGTCGTTCAAATGATCTCCTAATGAACATTGAATGAGTTTTCTCACTTCCCATAACATATATGGTTTGAAATGCATTCGAAACTAGTTCTAATGATAATACAATGTTCATTCAAATGAGTTTTTTATTGATTCCAATGAGTTAGTGTTTTCATTCGAACGAACCCTTAAAATTTGTGCACGTGAAAAATATGCTTTCTATATAAAGGCGTTCTGGCATCAGTTTTTAGAAAGACTTTTGGAAAAAAATAGTTTTCCAATACATACCTTAAAGCTGCCAAAACCTAGTTTCAGCTAAAAAATTTAAGATTCGAGTTTCATTATCATATATGCTTTGAGATCTTATTTGTGAGCACCAAGAATTTTATTCTGTTTATCTTTTTGAGAATTGTTTAGTTCGGTGGATTCCATACCCAATTTTCTATTTACACATGGTGAACTCCATGATGTGGTGTTACGGTGAAGAAGCGGTGCGTCTGTGTTCTTGATCCATAGACAGTTGTTGAGCTTTATCGAAAAATATCGAGGCATGTGTGGACTAACATGTTATGGAAGTTGTGTGGATGGATTCCTACGTTATCTCTATGGATGAGAGCTTGAAGATCGAAGATGCATCAAGGCTTGCGAGGGCATCGAGTATGTGCTGTAAGTCATCTATTGACTTTTGTAATTCCTCATCAGAGTTAATTTGTGTGGTTGGGTCGTCCGTGATTTTTCCTATTATGGATTTTTCTCATATATCTACATGTTCTGGTTTTTTGCTTTATTTTATTCTTGTTCACACTTAGATGCATGTTTTAGGACAATATAAAATTTGGTAAATCTTTTATTAGAATAAGGTTGGTAAAATTTGATAAATTATTTATCACATTATATTGATGCTTCGTATTCCTTTATCATGGGATATATTTATCCCCTCAATGCAAGCTTCATTTTTGACAACGTAGTTGGTACTGTAAAAATTAAATTTGATGGATGTAGGTTAGTGACTCTCTCCTGATGAAACTAATAATATTACAATGTTATATCCTTTCTTATTAGTCGTTCCATCAAAGTATAACTGTCAACTATAGTCGTCTTGGCTTTCAGTCGACAAAATGTCTTCGTTTGAGAAGTGAATGGTGATTCCATCTTATTCATCTAAAGGAGACTCAGCCAAATAATCCATAGTTACTTATCCTTTGATATACTTTTAGTGCACATACTCGATGTTGAATTATGTGAGAAAGAATAGACATTTGTCGATTCTTCATGTCAATGCAAGTTTTTCTAGTAAGTATTTCAAGGGATCCATTCGAGAGATCAACTTGATTTAAAAGGCAATCATGTGATGTCTTAACCTTTGTGTTTCCCATACTAAAGATAAGTAAGATTTTTCTAAGGTCGTGTATCGTTCTTCGCAGGCCTTGAGCTTTCAACTAGCGTAGTATATGGTTTTCTCTCTTCGTAATTCCTCCTCATATTGAGCCAAAATGGATACTATTGTTGTGTCAGTGACCTAAAGGTATAAGAGATGTGGATCTCTAGGTTGAGGTGGAGCCAATATAGGAGGGTTGGCCAAATATTACTTTATTCCATCCAAGGTCTCTTGGCACCAAAAGTTCCATATGTTGATAGAATCTTTACGGGGTAGTTTGAAAATTAGTTCGCATAAAGAGGTCATCTAAGAATTAAACCTACTAATGTACCGTAGACTTGCTAAGAATCCTCTACCATCTTTCTCAATGTGTAGTGGTGGCATTTCTAGGATAGCTTTGGCTTTGGTCGGGTCTATCTCAATCCCCTTCTCACTGATGATGAATCCTAGCAGCTTTCCTTTAGTAACTTTGAAGACACATTTGGGGGGATTTAAGCGCATATGGTAAATATTTAGTCTCTTGAAGAACTTTCTTAATGTCTTAAAATGCCCTTATTTTAGTCTCTTGAAGAACTTTCTTAATGTCTTAAAATGCCCTTATTGTGTCATAAACTTGATTATCATGTCATATATCTACATTTCAACTTCTTTATTGATCATGTCATGCGTTAAAGTATTATCCATTCGTTGGTAATTTTCTCCAGCAATGTGTAAGAGTATGCATTATACTCATTTTCCCCAAATAAGACTAGATTATTTTATTTAATTTACCAAGTATACTTTAACTCTTGTCCTTGAGGTCGTTCCGATAAAACTTCTTGTAAATCATTCAACGGACATCCTCATCTTCCATGCGTATCCTTTTTTTTACCATTATTGGGAAGGTAAACGGACACCTAGACTCATACACATTTTTCTCACATTAATTCTCTTCATATAAAATCTTTTTAAAGTGTGTTTATGTGTTTGATATGGATATTTGGACTTTTTATATGAAATCTAAAATAAATTATTTTGAAACATATATTGCAGTATGCATTTTATATTTGTTGTTGTGTCTACTGTGGGACTCTCACCACAACGAGATTTTTTTTCGCTATAATGACAATCTCTCACTGGCCACCCCAAGTTATAGAGATTTATCTTCAGACTTGCCTTGTAATGTCGCTGTAGGTTTGCCCCATCAAGGAAAATCCTCACTATAGTGATTCTCCGATAAAAAGTGTCAGTTTGGCACAAAAACATACTTTTTTCATTAGAGTGTGCACATCTTTCTCAATACTCTTACATACTAAAAATATGACCATATCTATCTACTTTTACACTATATCACTTCTTGTACGTCTACTTACCTATTTATCCCTCCCTAAGATTCTCTTACAATCTTGTGTGATGTACGTAAGTGGGTTATACTTAATGTTGAAAGTGTGTGAAGTGTGAGTTTATGATCTCTTTGTGGACAATTTTTTTTTTCTAAATCTTTCTTGCCACAAGAATCATTTTAGGAGAGAATAATCTTTGAAAGATAAAAATTTGTTTTTGTGTTAAATCTAGTATTCTTTCATGTTTTAAATCTTGTTTTTCTCTTCAATATGTTTTTGAGGTATTTAAGTAATTTTGAATTCTAAAAATATTTTGAAGTGAATTTGTTTTCTTTAAAAATATTTTTATACCTTGAAAAATTTCTCTCTAATTCGTTCTCATTTTATTTTTAGATTTCATTTATCTCAAAGATATATTTTGTGAGTTAAGCCATTATTTTCAAATAAACTTTCACTTTAGGTTCATCACACACCTAAAAAGTGGTACTACACTTATTGGAGGATTCTGATATTTGTTCCAAGACTTAGGACATAAAAGTTTTCTTCAAACTCTAATAGAAGAATTTGTTGGCAAAGGATTTGATAACATTATTTTCGAACCAAAACCAATTGTGTTTGTACAATAATCTCCAGCTGTTGGCGCTCTCTACAGAGAATATGGTGGGATAGAGTGTCCAGTCTATCATAGAGTTGTGAGGGTGTAAGCCTTTATCTTCTATCTATAAAACTCTACCATAGGGCATTTGGTCTTATGTCGACTTGAGTTTTTTTTTACCGTTGTATGTTATTCCTCTTACGCCTTGGCATTCTGCTCTATTTTTTATCTTTTCGCATTTGGATTAGGTTACCTAATTATTGAACATAAATTTTGGTGTTATTTACTTGGTAAATGATTTTCATGCAGACCTTAGGCCTTGTATTTGTTGCCCTAACTTGAACTTGAAAAGAAAACCTTGACAAGAGATTTTAATGGGTACCTTTCGTTTATCTCAATTTTAAGCACACGCACTCTAAACTGGTATCAGAGCTAGACCTATTAGGTTTTATCACCTACAGGTAGATTAAGTATGTTTGATTATGGAAATTTAACTGAATAACCAAATTCATGAAATGATGGGAATCAAGAAATGTCATTTTTTACCCGGATATATCACATTGTCCAACATTTTAAATCATTCTAGTACAAACATTTCTTGTGCTCATGTTAGTGATGGTGAAGATAATGATCTACGCTCATCTCTTGATGAGAATGATTCTCAAAGCAAGAGTTTATCTAAAACCATTGTTAAACTTTCTTTGAGATTTAAACATTTGTAGAAAGAAAAATCCCAGACATGAATCTTCTGGGTTAATTTTTTATAAGGATATTTGTTTTAGTAAAATTAAAGCCCTTGAAAATGAGAAAACAAAACTTTTTAAAGAGCTTACTTATGTTAAACAATAGAAAGATTTTTTTTAATCTATTAATGTTCATGATCATTCCTTCTACCCTAAAGTTAAAGCTATAGATTTAGACTTTACGACTTCTTTGAAATTCTTGATGAATCAGATGAAGATAACACTACACCAAAAATGCTAATCTGGCACGCTGTGGCAAGGAGATTCTGGCACGGTTTTAAGCTGTGCCAGATTCTGGCACGGTTTAATGATAATCTGGCACACTTTAAAACAGTGCCAAAATTTGGCACTGCTTTAAAGTGTGCCAAAATTGAGTACACTTCACTAAAATATAAATAACCAAAAAAAAATTTATCCCCCTTAATTTTTTAGCCTCCCGCTCTCTCCCTCTCTCGATCGCTCAGCCCCCGCTCTCTCTATCTCTCTCTCACCCATCTTCATCCCCTACCTCCCATCTTCTCTCTCCTCCATTTTCACCCACCTCCACACTCCAAACAAACTAACCACCAGCTGCCCAAACTGGACTTACCCCCGGTTTTGACCCCCGAAAACCCATCCCGCTGACCACCTTCAATCCGAAGTTCGACCACCTTCGTCGGCGACCCCTTCATCCGTTTACCTTCATCGACGATCTGCTCACCATCAACACCCCTCGCTGCCATATTCTACCTCCTACTTCCGGCTATAACCACCTGCTACCTATACTCGATTTCATGCACCTGTCCGACCCTTCCCACACACAAACCTTCCAAAACTAAACCCACTTCGATTTCAAAATAATAATTTCGTCCCGGAACTCTCACCTGACGAAACCCAATTCCGATCGACAACCTTTAAAAACAAACCTTAAACCCAAACGATTTCAATCCGAACTCGAAACCGTCCTCAACTCGGTTCCGACTCAGAAACCCGATCTCTAACCCACTTTAACTCATCAAAACCCAGGCTGCCTATAAGGTATAAACCCATCGGACCAAACCCATTTCTACCCCTACCCCGGCCTGACACTTCTGTCCCAAACCTTTCCCATTATTCAAGACCCATTTCCCGTCTTTCATTCCTAGACGCAACGACGGAGCCCTAGCCAGCCCAGGTAAATCCTCCCATTTTTTTATTAATATATATATGTACACATTGCTGATATTATGAGATTGCTAAGGTTCTAAAAATATTGCTGAGATTAGTGTCGTTTTACCCCTTCTAATATTTGTATAAATGTGAATATTGATTTATAGTAATTATTAGTATAAATGGCACAACTATTTTACCCCTTTTAGTATCACAGTTTTGTTTTACCTCTTTTTTTTTAGATAATTAAATGCCATTAAGAAACCTCGCAAAGGGTGCGGACCTATATACAGGGAATATACAATGCGTCTAACATTAGTATAAATGTTGTTTTACCTCCTTTAATATTAGTATAAATGTTGTTATTAGTTTGTAGTATTTATTTTTTAGGCATGAGGTAAGGAAAAATAAAAGTGTACCTGAGCGACAGTTGTGTGTGAATGAGTTGAGAAGAGCTTAATAATACAAGTTGTGCTAAATCCATGCTCAGGCAGCCCTATTGCCGCTCTGAGGCCGGCACCACCTGCACCTACCACCACCGCATCGTACGTATGATCTACTATAGTATATGGTGACCCTCCAACAATCTCTTACATTTTATTCAAATAATCAAATGTTTAATCAATAACAGGTTCTTAAATGAAATGACATAAGATCAGAAGATGATTTAGACATACATATTCGGAAGAGAAGAGTCTAGGTTTGACGGAGATGGATCTCTTTGAACGAATGTTAAGGCCATGAGCAACGGACCTCCGTAGCAACCCTCACACAACCCACGAACCTTAATCAGGTATTACTAAACACTAATATCTGATTTATTATTTGTGTTGAAAGATCGATATTCATGGATCTGAGTTAGTGTACCTATATAGGTTATTTTGACATTTATTTTCTTTATTTGCAGTTACCAATCTTATGCACCCTTTTTTGCACTTCAAAAGCCTAACAATGGTGCCCGGGGTTCTAGAGCTACTAATATTCCATTTTATCTTTTAGTTTTTGTCCCATGATAAGTAATTTCTAACTAGTTTGACATGTATTTTATTCTTTCACTTGTTATTAACCTACAAGATGTTCTGTAATTTAAGATGTATTTTGTTGGGACAATATTGTGTTATGCATACTAGACGGACAGTAAAAAACATTCCCAAGTATGCTCCATCACAGTCTACATTGAAATGTGTTTCCTCGGATCAAGGAGAAAAAGATAATGTCCCTAAAATCTTTTGTTGAACGCCTTCGGTAAGTTTAAGGATGTTATTCAGAATGTTATGTTTTCAATTTAGTACATTTTTTAAAAGTTCAAGTTTGTGTTAGTTTTTTAATCTATTTTTCATCTCATGGCTTGAAATCATTGTAACTTCAATTGTATATCATAATGTGCCCATACATTTTTCAGATTCTTAGCTCTGGAGTGGAAATGAGAGAAGGAATAAGGTTTGTAGTTACACTACTAAAGATGGTAGTTTGGTCTTCTGTAAGTTGTTTCTTAAATAATCCCACAATATGATTAATAATGTCTTGATTATTCTCCCAAGTATTACCCTCTTCATCTTTAATGGAGTGAATCCTAAGCTTTTAGTGCTTGGTTTTAACACTAGCCTGGCCATTATCAAACTTACCTCATCTCTGTTGTTACATCAAGTTTATATTGTCCCCTATAGCCTGGCCATTACCAAACTTACCTCATCTTTGGTTTGGTTTATTTGTATTTCAATATGAGTTGAAATTGATAGATTATGAATATGAATTGACTTCTACTATGAATCGTTCATAAACCCCTTGAATATATGCGTAAATATTTAGAGAATGGGATCAAATTGATTAAGGTTGAATTTTTAGGGTTCTTGATACAGAATTGGGTTTTATCATTAAATCTTGAATTAATATTGTGTTTTTGATGTTTTAAGCATGTTTAAATCATAGTTAATTTATTTAGATTCTATACTAATTTAAGTAAGATCCTACTTCTATGGTAACATTATAGTTCATGCTTATAGACTTTATGACCGTCTTATTTATTTTGTACAATCGCAATTATTTAGTATAATGAATAGGACCCATGGTGAGGACAATACTCAATATTTCACAATAGGACTCGGAATAAATCGACAAATCAATAGGACCCACATCGAACACATGTGCTTGGTTTGTGGCCTTTCTCAATTACTTACTCATTTTCACTAATTCTTTATGTATGCCAAAATTGAAAAACTGGTAAATAAAACAAAAAACCAAGAACATTTCACAAGTCAGAAAATTAAGTCACATGTTGTAAAATGACTACTTTCCCTACATAATGGTTAATATATCTTTCTAAAATATAATTTTGGTATTGCAGGACCTCTTTGTGTTGGGACTGATACAACATCAGCACACTGGTGAAAGCCAAAGCGGAACTCGAAGAAGTGATTGGAAAAGGGAAGATCTCAAGTTGTTTGCACAAATACGCAAGGATCAAGAATGAGGGAGCTTATTCGGAGGATCTCAAGTTGCGAATAAATTTGGTAAGTATTTTATATTGATGATAGAAGATTTTATAATGTAGTGCACCTTTACCAAAGTAAATTCTTCATTTAATTGTGTGCGCGTGTGTGTGTTGTGTAATATGTGTGTGTTAAGGCCTTAATAAGTGGTTAACATGGAGGAAGGGGCTATATGGATTTATATACTATTTTTAGATGTTAAATCGGTGGAAGGGATTTATTGGTGGTTTAGCTGCGGCTTTTGTGCTTGCTGTTGTTGTTGGGCTTATGTTAATATTAAAATAAGTTGGATTTCATGAATAAACAAAGGAAACTCTGTCGAAATTTTAAGAAATAAGTAAGTGTTCTAAATTGATTAAGGCTAGCATACAACATTTGAAAATTGAACATTGGTGAATGAAAACGTAAAACAACTAATAAACATACCATAATGAGACACGCGTAGTCACGAACACCTCGTACGGGACCAATGTAACTTGTAGGAACTGACCGCGTAGTCCCGGGTCTCTCGGTTTGTGAGTATGACGATAATTTGCAAAAATCAGCACTTAAACTTAAAAACAAGCCGTTAAAGGGTGAAAACCCAAACCACCCCCCAAACGACCCCGTAGGGGGCACGGACACCTCGCACGGGACCAATGTAACTCGTAGGAACTGACCGCGTAGTCCCGAGACTTCCGGTTTGAGAGGGGGGGTGAGGAAGAAGTTACCCTTAGTTGAGGAAGAATGTGTGTCCACTTTGAAAAAAGAGGGAGGGTGATTTAACCATCCTTCTGGATACTTTAAAAGTGTATTTTCAAAATAGTCTTGATCTTAGTGCCAAACTTTTAAATAAGGTTAAATATCTATTTTTGGAACTAGATTCAAACTATTGTGAATTCCTAGATGAAATACTTTGAATGACAAGCCTTGAATATTAAATCATCCATACATTTTTATCATGGTTTACAAAACTTTCATAAACCAAGGAATATGATAGGATCAATAATTTGAAAGAGAAGGGTAATATGCCGCCTCAGGTTTGCAAAAAAACATAAGCATAACGATAAAAGACCTACTAGAGATTGTATTTGTTATTATTGTCATTAAAAGGGTCATCATAAGGATTTTTTCTTTAAGTTGAAAAAATTACTACATTTTGAAAGGGTTTCTCCTAATACTTCTTCACATGTGTCTCATCCTAAGATTTATAAATGTTATTATTGTACTAGGAAAGGACACTTGAGAGGATTTTGTTATTTTTATAAATTGACCTCACACTTTCGTAATGCTAGGAAGAATATTTCTGTAGGAAAACCACATGGACATCCTCTACATGTTCATACAAAAGAGGTGAAGAGATTTCTAATTGGCCCACGGTTTAAGTTACTACCAAGTCATCTCATGTTAGAAAAATATGGATTAGGAAGGATCGCTTATATAAGGTAAATTTAGGAACTGGATCGGATCATTTCATGATCCTCTCAACTTTTACTTGTTATAGGGTTTCACTAGGTGCCTAGGACTTCTTAGAATGCTTATTTTATTCCTTGGCTCCATCTATCTTTTTAATGCTTTGTTTGCATATTTTATTCCTAGATACTCTTGTGATTGTATGCTTATTGGTCACCTTGCTAAAATGCTTATACTAATATATTTGACTTGTTTTCACTCGATGTTTGTATCTTGGTTGTGTTTATGTCTATGAACTCTACATTAGAGTTTAAAATATTTGAGAATTTATGGATTTTTTAGCTTAATTTATCTTGGGGATATGTCATAACTCATCTCTCATGCACCAAGATACATTTTGATCATTATGTTATGAACAAAAGAACAAAACACTTTTAAGTAATGCTTTATGAAATCTTTAAAATGTATATGAATTGAAAAGGTTTGTTATTTTTGCCTTTGTGCTTGTGGGATTTGTGTCTTCATAGTTGAAGTCGAAAAATGCTATATTTTAAAATCATGAGAGATGATGTGGTAAGGGCTATAACATTGATTGGATGATTATACCATTGAAAATTGGAAATACTATCCCATATTAGTAATCAATGCGTGAAATCCGCCATATGAAAATTTGTTTTAAAGTGATGTTTCAAAGACTTATATATCCATCCAAAAATTGAGTAACATCAAGGATGTTAAACAAAGGTTTTAACCAAAGAATCGCTTAAAGAAGAAGAAAAAAGTATCCGTTGAAGATTTTATTTTTTCAAGGAGAATGAAACTTTTTTTTAATAAAAATTATTTAAAGTTTGAAATTCCCAAGTAAAACTTCTTTTTTGATATTTTTTTGATTTCA
Organism: Sambucus nigra; assembly: GCA_949130495.1. NCBI lineage: Eukaryota > Viridiplantae > Streptophyta > Magnoliopsida > Dipsacales > Adoxaceae > Sambucus > Sambucus nigra. The sequence continues at coordinate 596,848,342 of OX422208.1, forward strand.
TATGACTAATGCTCATATTTGTACACATATTTCTTCCACACAAGTTATCTCTTATGTTCCCTTTTAGATTAACTTGAAACACGATATGAATATTTCACTAGCTAGTTTATTTACCATATAGAGTACTCATAATAACCATTTAAATCTTGACTATGACAATTCATAATGCATATGTATTGGATTTTATTTGTCTAAATCATTTTGGAATTAGATAATGTGAGAATGATCACTTTGTACCATTTATGAGTTGTTCCTTAAGTCGAACACTCGCTTGAGAGATTTGGGATTTTCTGACCAATCTCATAGACAACATAGTCTTTTCTCTGCAACAACAGTCGTTGTTCCTCCAACGACTAACGTGACCAATGAAAACTCTCGCTACAGTGACTTTAGGATTTAAGATGCGTCCAGATGACTTTTACTATCATTTTAAAAAAAATAGTTTCTCTCTCCACTCCAAAGTACAAATATACCTACACTATTTTTTTGAAACTATCTTGGAATATTACACCTTTTCCTCATCCAAAAACATTATGTAAGTTTCTTCTCCTCTTTTTCGTTTAAATTTGCAATTTTTAATTCCCCCTTTAATATTATTTTATGGATTTAAGAATGTTTTGACATTTTTTCTTATTAAAGTTATTTCTCATCTCTATTAAGGTTTATTTCACAGTATTCCTTGGTATTTTGAGTTGGATTCCACACATTTAACTCTTAGTAAATTATTCTACTCTAGATTTGGGTATTTTTAGCTTTGAGTTTGGAATATTGTTTCCGAGATGTAGTAGGGGTTAAAACTCACTCCATTTATTCTTAGAACTTTATGTTTTAGGCTTACCTCTTAGGCCTAATTTTTTTTCTTTTGGGTTAATTGGATTCCTTTTACAAACCATGCAATGAATATGTGGGATTTCTAGGAAACATAAAACTAGAGTAAGTTCTTCCAACCCTAAGGAACCATCCCCTCTAAGATTTATTGATCTTGAATCATTCAGTATGTTTTAGAACTTCCGTCTCCATGTTGATCACTATGAGCTTACCATTGATTGGAACCCTCTCTGGATCAATCATGTTGTTAAGTTAAGGGTTTTTGAAGAATGATGCTGGATCAATATTGGGAACCAAGAACTTGATAAAGTACAAGTGTATCCCGATCTTTTTCGAGGGTTTTTTACTACCTCTATAGAGACTCAATCTATACTTACCTCTATTGTTCATGGCATTTCCATTACCATAACTCTAGATTACCTTAGGGAAATTTATGGTTTACCTATTATCCCTCACCCTACCTATCCATATTCTCTTGATGTTATCCTTAATATGAATGAGGTGATCACTAAAATTAGTGGTAGAAAAGTTATAGAGGATCCCCAATGTGCCTTACCTCAAAAGAATATTGATGATTTTTATTATCTCCTCCATATAATCTTTGCAAAAAAATATTGCCTAGAACTCGCACCATCAAACCATCACTCTCTATAATTTTCAGTTCTTGTACTCTATTGGGACTGGTGTTACTGTCGACATAGGGCAACTGATGTCTGATTTGATGGTTGAGAGTGTTAACACCATCGATAAGGGTAATTATACTATTCTTTGTTATGTACGTCTTATTCAACGATTGATTTTAGCAAGAAATGTCCATATTTTTCAAGTGGGAAGAAGGAAAAGCTAGAAAATGATCAACTACCAGACCTACCATAAGGAGAAGAAGTTAGAGAAGACAACTGGCCATCTCCTGCAATAGACAAAGTGGAAGAAGTTCTTACCCATAGACTTGGTGGTGAAGCTTCTCTACCATGATGTAGGACCACACCATCGTCACTCTCCAGTACCACATGTATTCTCAATTAGAAGATCATGCTGATATCTGTTGGGGTTGCTGATATATTACATCCCTAAATTGTATCCTAGTTCACCTCATTTCACAAGAATAAGATTGTGTTTCAGACTTCAGTCCTCACTCAGTTAGATGCCATGTGACGGGATATTATTTATCTTTAGTCATAAGTACATGTATTCCATTCTCATCAAGAAGACTTATATGATGATGATGACGATACATAGGTGGTGGTGACGTTTGCAGGTGGTAAATGATGGAGGTTGGTGATGCTTAATGATATTTTATTTTGGTTCCGTTGATTTTTTCAAACAATGTAGTTTGGTTGGTCCATTTGTTTGTTATTGTTGTTTGGGATATTTGGTTGTTGGTATAATGACTTTATTTTGTCATCATATATATTATGATTGTCTTGATGGTACTTGTGGTGACAATTATATTCAACAAAAATAAGTGAGAGAAGCGTAATCACCAAGGAAAATAAAGAAGATAAAATACCAATCACACAACACAATATGTACGTTGTTCAACAAGAATGCCTACGTCCACGGTGGTGCAGTCAGTATTATTTCTATATACTCCGGGGATCGTTTATAGAGAATACAGTGCGTGTCCTTTGCCCCAGACTTAGAGTTTATTATATACATGTTTGTCCTCGGGGAGTGGGGGAGTTGGACTCCCCCACGTTTACCATCTTCTCCTGGAACATCTCTATACGAGAACATGGGAGGAGACTAAGTCGTAATTCTATTTAGTTAAGGCGAGGGGTCTGGGTTTTGGGCCGTTTTTATTAGGCTAATTGTCCGGGCCCATAATGGTAAATTCGGGTACCCACAATTGCCCCTAAAGTTATTGGGCCACAATTTGGGCTCAATAAATTTAAATGATTTGCCATAATGACACTTTTGTGAATCTTGTAACTCTTCCTAAAGTTGAGAGTTGATTTAGGCGGTAGTTGCTTCGTGTCCTGTGCGCGATGATTGGGAACATTTTAAAAGCTATTTGGAGCAGCGTTCCATAGTTATCGTTTCAAATTTCTTTACATTCATTCACCTTCTGCGAGTTTCAGCTATTGTGTCTTCTTCTCCAAACCTTCATTTTCTTCTCTTTCACTCTCTCTCGTGGCTTGTGATCTTTCATCTCGTAAGTCCTCGTTGCTCTTTCTTTGTGCTTCTTTTATTGAGTTTTCTCTGAATTTTTTATTTTTAGGGTTTACAAATGTCAAAGATAGGTAATAGGTCATTTTCTGAGTTTAGGAAGTTCTATAATATCCTAAAATGGGTAGAGATTGAGTGCCCCTCTCTCCCTAAGAATGTTAGAGAGATAGAGGGTGCTCATTGGATTCATGTCTTGTTGCTTTCTCAAGGGAGGATTACTTTTCCTCTAAATAATTTGTTCCTTTCTTTCTTTGGTTATTTCAACATTGTCCCTGCACAGTGTTCGGCCAACGTATGGAAGATAATTAATGGTGTCCATAGAATAAACCAACTTTATGGCACTAAATTAGGGCTCGCCGAAGTTTGCTTTTGTTATTCCTTTTCTCGAACTAGTTCTGGTCTTCTTTACCTCAAGGCCAGGAGTCCTAACAGGGTATTAATAGTAAATTTACCTGATTCCCACAAGGACTACTGGTAAGATGGCTTTCTTGCTAGGAATTGGCAGTTCTCCCCCCAGACTGAGGGGTCGAGGTCTGATAGATTCACTGTTCCCTTTTATAGGGAAGAGTACATATGTAGTCTCTGCTCTGCCTTTTCGATTTCTTTGTTAATGTGCTATTTTTTTTACACTTTACTATTTTCTTTCCAGCGAGGTTCGAACTTCTGAGCTGATTAGAGATTGGAATATCAGGGAATCTTTGGCTGACGATGAACATCCCCGGTCTGCTGCTTTCCTGCTCGACTAAAAGAATATTGGGTCCAATTTTATTGCAAGGCCTGTGGATAGTATTCTTGAATTTGATATTTCTGAAGAAGCTGCTGCCGATCCTATTCAGTTGGATAAGGAAGAGAGCAGTTTCGAGAGTAATACCAGATTAGGTGCTGAAGGTGTTTTTGGCGAGGAGAGCTCCAGCAGTGATAATTAATCTATCTCAAAAGAGGTTTCTGAAGCCCAAGAACCTTAGAGTTCATCCAGCAGCTCCAGTGAGGAGATGGTTCCCCCAAGAAAAAACTTAATCCGTGATGATGATGATGATGTGATTCTCTCTCAGAGGTCGAAGAAGTAAAAATCCAGCAGTGGGGCTATTGCCACTGGTTCTCGATCTGCTGCTCAGGAGCAGGAGAAGAAGATAAGGGAAGAAGAGAAGGTGAGAGAGATAAAGAGAGAGAGGAAGAGGGAAGAGGAGAAGAAGAAGACTGAGGAGAAGAATAAGGTTGAGCAGAGAAGGAGGGTAGATAAGGAGAAGGAAAGGGAGGAGGAGAGGAGAAAAATGGAAGCGAGGACGAAGGCTAGGCAGGCCTTAGTCCCTGTGTCCGCGTTGCTAGAGGGGGCCTCTATTGCCACTTCTCCCCAACTTTCCCCTGCACTGCTCGAGAGAGCAGTCCTTCCCACTGATCACCGAAAGGGCGATGGGGACTGACCAGTTAGCCCTGCAAGCGAGTCAGAGGCTAGCGTTGGTGAGTCTATTTCTCTTTTCTAATGCTCGTCAAATTCTGTTTATTTCCTTCTTCTAATATCTTCTTCTACTTGTAGTTTGTGACTGATTTTCCTGTGCTCTATCTCTCCCATGATGAGTTGATCAATAAGAATGGTGAGCTGGATAAGCAGAATATTGCTTTGAAAGTGAAAGGTACCGAGCTCGAGGCCAGATTGAAGGTCGTTGATGCTGTGGTCAAAGAACTGAATGAACTGCAGCAGGCCTACGACTTGGTCTTCTCCAGTAAGCTAGCGATCATGGAGGAGAACAAGGTGCTGAACAAGAAGCTGAAGGAGTCCGAGGCAGCCACCATTAAGGAAGACTCATATAACTCCGGGTGGGTTGCCGTATATGAAGATGTTGAGGTTCAGATAGGCTACATCGGTCGTTTGAACTTCAAGAAAGGCTAGAACAAAGCCCTCTTAGCTGACGTGGTGGATGTTGCCTCTCCCTTATTAGATAAGCACGATCCAGGCCCAAAGCTAATTATGGATGAATCCCCTGCCCCAGCCGTCGAAGGTGTTGACCCTACCTCCCAGTCAGTTCCTGCTGATGCCCTTCCTGTTCGGGCGATAGAAGTTATCCCTACTGAGGGAGGTGCTCCTACTGCTGCTGACATGGGAAAGCAGCCAGCTGAGTAACCCGAGGTCGCCAGCTAATTTATCCTTAGGATTTCCTTTTGTATTTTTGTTTTTAATGTTCTTTTCTATTTCTCGATGTACTCTAATCCTTTTACATATTAATGAAATAAGAAGGTTTATTCCCTCAGTGTACTAATTCATTTTATCCTTTACTGCTCTTTTATGGCCTGTAGTTGATTGTTGTAGATGAGTATATACCAGCCACTTCTCAATTGGGGAGAATGCTTGGTCTTGATGTGAGTCCCGAAGTTCGTCATACCTCCGTGAGAATTTTCAAATCACTGCGATTGAGGAACAAGTGTTTCATAGAGCAGATTGAGCTAGTTGTTAAACTGAAAGATAGGCTCCAGGAGATGGAAGAGGTTGGAGCTTATGTTCAAGAGGAGGTGAATACTCTGAGAGTAAGACTCCTTGATGCTACCGAGATGAACCAAGTTGGAGAAATTCTGTAAAAGGAAAATGAGTCTTTGAAGAGGGAAGTGTTGCTCCTCAGGGAGCACGCGCCGAGCACTGCGCCTCGCATTTTAAGGGGTTCCTCCTCATCGCGAGCTGGCGCAGGATCGAGTGACGTTCCTCCGGTAATATGAGGCTCTACCCCATCGATCGTTCCGTGAGCTGGTACAAATGCAATAAGCCCAGCTAGGGAAATGGATGAGCTTTGTGAAGATGTTCGTCAGGCTTACGTTATTACTACTGGGCTTTAAAGGGATGTCACACGGCTGAGGCATCTATTTAAAAGAGGACCTCGGAGAGTATGGGCTAATGGTTACGACCAAGGTTAGGTGGATGCTCCGACGAGGCTGACAGAGTTTGAAGAGCTCGCCTTTATCAGGGGATGGTTGAGTGCCCTAAAGGAGCTACAAGTTCCAAAGAACTCAATACTCTGGTATTGTCATCAGATCTCCACTTCCAATTTAAGGCCTAACCCCTTCAGGAGGGATGATCAGTGGATCCCCATTGATGCCATCCCTCGACAGCTATTGGAGTCAGATGCGAATGAGGTCAAGGAAGGACTAGCTCCTCATCCGGATGACGGTCGAAGAGCACAAGTTGCAGATTATCTTGTACAGAGGCCTCGGACTCATTAAGACTTTTTCAGTTGTAACTCTATACACATATGTAATAAAGCAATGTAGTATTGATGCTTTGGGCTGTTTCGCCGATTATACATGGGTTGTTTATTTCTGTTGTGATAAAGTAATATAAAATTTATGTTTTGGGTGAACTTACCAACTAAACAAGTGTTCTATATTTCTTGCATCATTTATTCTTTGCTTAATAATCTTGGGCGTCTCTTGGCCGACTAGAATGGTAAGTTTTCATAGTCGAGTAAGTGTCCCTCTAGTCCAGTATGCTTATGGGATACCATTCGGCCTTACTTTATCTTTTCGGTCATGTCGTCACACTCTCTTAGGCCTAAGTGTGGCAATTAGAGAGGACACACCTGGTGTTGGATTGTTCTATCCGATCAGAGTTTTGCTGACCAAACATTATTTGGCGACCAATTTGACTTGGCCTATTGCCTAAGGATCTCCTGTAAGGCTTCATATATTGCCATGGGCAATGCTAAGAGGTTGTTCGTGTTTCATAACGAAAATCTGAGGAGGGTGTCTTCCCTGCTATTGCGTACTGAGTAGTGTGCCTGTCACTTAGAAAGGGTGTGCAAGTTACAAAGTTCATATATTAGTTAACTAACACCTCATAGAATGCAACTGCCAAACAACTTTTATTAATCATAAGTAAATGTGCTGCCAAAATATAGAAAAAAAGTGAAAGAAAAAACTAGAAATAGAATTTTTTAGGATTTGTTGCATTTCATGCTCGGGGTATCTCTTTGCCCTCTAGCGTTTCTAAGTGATAGGCTCCTTGTAGGTCATCTCTTGTTATCTTGAATGGTCCTTCTTAGTTTGGCCCTAACTTGCCATCTGATGGCTTTACTGCGCTATTAAGGACTTTCCTTAGGACATAGTCGCCAACTTGGAATGTCATTGGATTGACCTTCTTGTTATAGTGTTTTGTGAGCTGTTGCTAATAGCTCGCTAATTTCACTAAGGCAAGTTCTCTGCATTCGTCGGCTAGGTCGAGTTCAGCGAGCAATGCTGCATCATTCTGGCCCTGGTCAACAAGGGTGGACCTCATAGTTGGTAGGCCTGATTTTAATGGGATGACCGCTTCCATTCCATATATTAGTGAGAATGGGGTTTACCCTGTTGCCCAGCGTGGGGTAGTGCGGTGAACCCACAGAATATGTGGCAGTTCGTTTACCCATGCGCCTTTGGCTCACTCTAATCGTTTCTTTAACCCATCGATCACTGTTTTTTTTAAACTTCGGCTTGACCGTTACTCTGAGGATACGCCACCGAGCTGAAATAGTGCCTGATCCCGTGCTCATTGCAGAAGCTATGGAAAAGGGCCAGCTTTAAACTGTGTTCCATTGTCAGTGATGATGGTTCTGGGGATTCCAAAATAGGTAATTATGTTTTTTTATATGAATCTCATCATATCTACATCTCGGATGTTTTCCAGTGGCTCTGCCTCGATCCATTTGGTGAAGTAATCCATTGCGACCAATAGATACTTGCGGTTATCGGCGGCAGTAGGAAGTGGTCCTACGATGTCCATTTACCATTGGGCGAAGGTCCAAGGGCTGGTGAGTGATCTTAGGCTGCTGGTAGGTTGGTGAACCATAGGGGCGTGTAGTTGACATTTCTTGCACTTGCAAGCGTACACTGCTGAATCTTTTTGCATATACGGCCACCAGTAGCCTTCCTTCATAACTCGAAAATCTAGTGATCTTCCTTCAATATGGCTCCCACAGATTCCTTCATGGAGCTCGTATATAATCTTTTCGATATCCCTCGGGTGAACGCATTATAGGTAAGGGCCGGAGAATGATCTCTTATACATCTTGCCCTCACGAGATAAGTGAAAGCGAGCAGCATTGACTCTTATCTGATGAGCGATCTTCCTATCTCGTGTAAGTGCACCATCCCTTAAATAGTTCCTTAAAGGGTCCATCCAACTAGGTACTAACTCAATCTGGAGCACATGTTCCCCGCCTGACAACTCATCGCTTTGGATGATGCTCGGGTGAGCGAGGAAGTTGATGGGGATCATTATTTTCAAGTCGGAATTTATTGCCAAACTCAGTGCTACCAGGGCATCAGCATGGCTGTTCTGTCCTCTGGGAAATTACTGGGCACTGACTTCTTCGAAGTTGGCCATTAGCCTCTTGGCCAAGGAGAGATAGGCTGCCATTCTTTCATCTCCTGCGTTGTAGTCCCCGCTTATCTGATTGGAGACTAATTGTGAGTCGCCGAACACCTGTAACTGCTTCGCTTCCAAAGTGTGTGCTTTTTGTAGGCTGGCTATCAAAGCGTCATATTTTTCCTCATTGTTGGAAGCTTCAAATCCAAGCCCGATTCCCTATTCGAGGGTTGTACCTTCTGGAGTAACAAGCACAATGCCCACTCCTTCCCCCTTTGAATTGGAGGCTCCATCAATAAATAATTTCCAAACTCCCTCTGTTGGGTGGTTTTCTCCTTGCTTCACGGGTTGAAGTTGGTCTAGAAGATTCACGCTTGTGAATTTGGCTATGAAATCAGCAAGGACTTGTCCCTTGATTGCATTCCTTGGTTAAAATTGGATGTCAAATCATTCGAGCTCGACTGACCATTTAGTTAGTCTGCCTGACAGATCCGCTTTCCTCGGGATTGCTTTAAGGGGGTGTGATGTAAGAACAATGATGGTGTGAGCTTCAAAATAGTGCTTCAACTTCCTTGAAGCTACTACAAGTGCTAAGGCGAGCTTCTCTAGTGGTAGGTACCGTTGTTCAGCCTCTAATAGAGTCTTTCTCGCATAATAAATGGGGTGCTGAATTCCTGCTTTCTCACATACCAGCGCAGAACTCACGGCGTGGTTGGAAATGGCGAGGTATAACTATAAGAAATCTCTTTCTTAAGGTATGATGAGCAGGGGTGGAGAGCTAAGGTAGTCCTTGAGCTCATTCAATGCTTGCGATCAATCTTGATTCCATTTTACTGTCTTGTTTCCCTTCAAGAGCTGGAAGAATGGTTTGCATTTCTCAAAGGATTTTGAGATGAAACGGTTCAAGGCAGCGAGCATACCGGTGAGCTTTTGTACGTCTGATATTGTTCGAGGAGGCTGTACTCTGTTGATTGCGTCACTCTGGTCCGGTTTAGCCTCAATGCCACTGAAAGAACACTTGCTCGCGTTGAGCTTCATTCGGTATTTCCTGAGGATCTCGAAGGTTCTCGATAGGTCTGAGAGGTGGTCTTCTTTGCTTCTGCTCTTGATGAGCATATCGTCGATGTAGACCTGCATGGTGTCTCCTATTTGGTCTTTGAACATCTTGGTGACTAGCCGCTGGTAGGTTGCCCCTGTATTTTTGAGCCTGAAGGGCATGACTTTGTAACAGTATAATCCGACGGTGGTGATGAATGTTGTCTTGTCCGGTCCGGTGCATACATAGGGATCTGATGATACCCCGAATATGCATCCAGAAAATTCATTCTTTAATGAGCTGCTATGGCGTCCACCAATTGGTCAATTTTTGGGAGGGGAAAACTGTCCTTAGGGCAAGCCCTGTTAAGGTCAGTGAAGTCGATGCAGACTCTCCATTTCTCATTATTCTTTAGAACTACTACCGGGTTGGATAACCATTTGGGGAATTGGACCTCCCGTATGGATCCTGCATCTAGTAATTTTTCTGCTTATTTCTCTACCGCTTTTGCCTTCTCGGGCGCAGTTCGTCGTGCCTTTTGTGTGATAGGTTTAAAAGTGAGATTGACATGCAACCGATGACAAACCATACTGGGATCAATTCCAGGCAGCTCGTATAGTTCCCATGCAAAAACGTCTATGTTGCTTCTCAATAAAATCGTTAATTCCTTTTTTTTCTTGATCTATGAGGTAAGCTCCAATAAAAAATACCCTGTCCTTTTCGCTACCACCAATTGTAACTTCCACCAGGTTTTTCACGACCTGCTCAGAAAGGAGGAGCCTGGTCTCCTCCACTTCGAGTCTTCCATACCTTAACTGCTATTTTGAAGGTATCAGACCTTCATGTTCCCCGACCTGCTCATTGGGCTTCTCGGCCTGCTTCTCTGGTCTAGGGCGGATGGCTGCTATGAAGCACCTTCTTGCCATCGCTTGATCGCCATGGATCTCCATTACTCCTCGGTCGATCACATACTTGAGTTTTTGATGGTAGGTCGAAGGGACTGCCTTCATCGCATGTAGTCATCCTCTCTTGAGGATGGCTTGGTATGGTGAGTCAATGTCTACTACCAGAAACTCAATCATCTTGGAGATACTTCCTATCCTTACCGGTAGCACAATCTTTCCCAGTGGGATAGTCACTTTTCCAGCGAAGCCAACTAGAGGGATATTGGCCTCCTTCAGGTCGGCGATGCTCAACTTCAATTTCCTGAATAGATCGAGATACATTACCTCGGATGAAATTCCTTGGTCGACGAGCAACTTGTCGACGTCATAGTTGGCAATCTTGAGAGTAATGATCAAGGCGTCATGGTGTGGGGTTCTTACTCCCACCAGATCTTCATCTGTGAACACGATACGTTTGTTATAATCGACTTCATCTTGTCACCGACGTTTTCCTGATTGGGTCTTTACTCGATCGATTTGGAAAGCTTGCATTACTGCTGTAAGCTTTTTTACCTCCATCCGAGCTGAATTCCCCTGAATCTGCTTCACATCCGATGCCCTATGAATTACAGTGAATTCGTGGCCAACATCGTCCTCGAGTACATTATCAGGTCTTGCTTCTCCATTGCCAATGACTTTCTCTGCCTTCTTTTCTACAAATTCATTCAGATGCCCGGACTAGGCCAGTTCTTCGAGGTGGGACTTAAGAGCTTTGCAATGCTCAGTCTTATGTCCTCCTTCTTTATGAAAAGCGCATCTCAGCGCGCTGTTTCTCTTTGAGGGATCTCCTCCTATCTTTTTAGGCCACTTAATAAATGGCTCGTCTTTGATCTTTGCGAGAATCTTGCAAATCGGTTCTCTGAAGATAGTATTGACTGCCTGAAATGCTTTTGACATATCGTTCTTGCCTCCATTCTTGGAGCCATTTTTGCCCCCATTATTTCCTCCTTTCTTCTGGTTCTCAACTTTGTCATTGCCTAACGTGATCAATGGGATCAATTTTTCCATCATAAATCTTGAATCTTGGAATAGTGAACTTCTTGGGAGCTTCCTCTTCTTCTATTTCCCTCGAGAAAGGGGATTTCATCTGGGTCTTGAGGGCTCTTCTAGCAAACTCCCTGGTCGATCTTGCGCCGCAATGTGCTAGGTGTTAGTCCATATCCCTTCGAACCAAATTTCGTATGTTCTCATTGCTGCGAGCTGGGCTCCTGTAATGGAGAGTCGGTCGCTGGTTCTCGAGTGAGTCGCTGCCTTATTCGTGCCTTTCACTCTTTTGGCATTCACGCCTAGGGCTCCTTCCTCGGCTGCAAGACTTGCTCGCCTAAGGGCTAGGAGTGCGGTACGGGCATCACCTAGTGCTGTGATGGAGCTCTCTCTCCATTATTTCTAATTTCCTTTTAAAGTGAGAATTCTCAGCCTCCTGCTTGCGAGAGGACTCCCTTTGCTCTTGGAGTCTTGCCTCATAGGCATCGATCAGCCTGGAGATTTGCGTGGACCTCGCGGGTCCTTGGCTTTCTTCTGAGGCTAGCCTCTCTGGGCGAGCCCTCTGATCTGAACGTCGAACTTCAGATCTGATCCTGCGAGGAGCAGGTTGTTCTTGGATATCTCCTACTTGAGGAGCTTTACTACTGTGATCAGACATTTCTAACTTCTTTGTTAGTGTGGGCTTTCTCAGGGAAGACAAACGTTCCCACAGACGGCGCCAATTGTAGTGACAATTATATTCAACACAAATAAGTGAGAGATGCGCAATCACCAAGGAAAATAAAGAAGATAAAATACGAATCACATAAAAATATGTACGTGGTTCAACAAGAATGCCTATGTCCATGGTGGTGCAGTCAGTATTATTTTTATATACTCCGGGGAGCGTTTATAGAGAATACAGTGCGCGTCCTTTGCCCCAGACTTAGGGTTTATTATCTACATGTCTGTCCTCGGGAAGTGGGGGAGTTGGACTCCCCCACGTTTACCATCTTCTCCTGGAACATCTCTATACGAGAACATGGGAGGAGACTAAGTCGTAATTCCATTTAGTTAAGGCGAGGGGTCCGAGTTTTGGGCCATTTTTATTAGGCTACTCGTCCGGGCCCATAATGGTAAATTCGGGTACCCACAGTACTCAGCATGTGGAAGTACAAGTTTTGGTGAAGGTCTTCTAAGTTTCTTTAGATATATTGATGGAATCTATATGTCATTTTATATAATGTGTTTTGCTTAATAACCTATTTGTCATGATATTTATTTTGTGATCCTTAGCTCGTCATAGTATTTTCTTTTATTTAGCACATCATGGATTATCTAGGCTATTTACTCATTATCTCACTTGATGCCTACTAACCTATACTATATATACTTGTTGACTTGCACATATGACTCACTCTCACTATCTATTAATGGTGCACTTTGACTAGTATTTGTGTTGCATGTTCTATCTTGATTATGTTATGTAGCTATTTTTCAGTGGAATTTGGACTAGATTCCTTGAATTGTATATCGTATCTTTATTTAATCTTGATTGAAATAACTCATTATATTCTCCTTGTTAGAACACTTGCTTAATTTTATAAATCTTTACCTTTGTCAATTTCATGACCAAAAGGGGGAGAAAGATTAGATTACGGTGGAGTTCTAATGACAAATATATCTCGATTTGTTTCATGAAAAAATACATGAATTTGGCGTTATTATTCAAGAAATGTAGTACACTTCTCAATATTGCTTATAACATTAGGATAATGTCATTTATAAAAACTTTTATATACACCTTAGTATGATGAATCACTTATATATTTTATTCATCGCATGTTTTCTATTTAAATTGTTCACTACATTAGTATTGTTATATCTTGTGTTTAGAATATGTGATAGCTTAGCGGCTACAAGATATCTTCGGAACTCTTGTCTTTGAATATTTCTAATATAGGATAGTCTTTAGCCTTTGTCCAGGCTTGTGTCTATGAGTCATAGGTTGCTAGACTTTCTTATAAACTTGTACTCTTCTTTTTTTGTATATTTTTCCATATAATAGAGAAAGGGTGAGATTGTAAGGTTGTGCATTATAGTCATATCCCCAAATAGGGTTAAATTGTCTTATTATGTTAACCAAATATACTTTGAGTCTTATCCTTGAGGTTGTTATGGAAAAACTTCATGAAAATCATTCAACTTACATCCTCATCTTCCATGTATATCCTTTTTACCATTATTAGAAGGTAAACGGACACCTAGACTCATACACAGTTTTCTTACACTAGTTCTCTTCATATAAAATCTTTTTGGTGTGTGTTTATGTGCTTGATATGGATATATGTACTTTTAGTATGAAACACAAAAGAAATTATTTTAAAACATATTTTGTAGTATGTATTTTATATTTATTGTTGTGCCTGTCACTAGACTCTTACCACAACGAGACTTTTTCTCGTTGCAGCAAGAATGTCTCGCTGGGCACCCCATGTTCCAGAGATTTATCTTCATACTTGACTTGTATTGTCGCAGTAGATTCACCCCAGCATGGAAGATCCTCATTGCAGCGATGCTCAAAAGAAAAAAGTCAGTTTGACACAAAAAGCTACATTTTACATTAGATTGTGCACAATTTTCTCGGTACTCGTGCAAACTAAAGACCTGACTATATATTTTCTACTTTTATACTATGTCACTTCTTGTAAGTCCACTTACCTACTTGTCCCCCCCAAAGATTCTCTTACAAGCTTGTGTGTCATATATAAGTGAGTTAGATTTCATTTTAAAAGTATGTGAAGTGTGGGTTTGTGATCTTTTTATGGACAAAATATATTTGCTAAATCTTTCTTGCCACAAGAATCATTTTACGAGAGAAAAATCTTTGAGAGATAAAAACTTCTTTTGTACCGAATCTTGTATTCTTTTGAGTTTTAAATCTTATTTTTCTTCAATATATTCTTGAGATATGCTAAGTTTATGTACTTGTGAAGTCTAAAAATATTTTAAGTAATTTTTTTTTTCTTTAAAAATCTTTTTATACCTTGAACATATCTACCTCTAATATGTTCTTGTGTTATTTTTAGATTTCATTTATCTGAAAAAAATATTTTATGAGGTAAGCCAATATTTTCAAATACACTTGCACTTTAAGTTCATGGCACACCTAGAATGTGGTACTACACTTATTGGAGGCTTCTCATTTTCATTCCAGGACTTGGAACACAAAAGTTTGCTTTAAACTCTAAAAGAAGAATTTGTTAGCAAAGGACTTAGCGACATTGGTTATGAACCAAAACCGATAACGGTTATGCAATGTTCTTCAGTTATTGGTGCTCTCTACGAAGAATATTGTGGGAAAGAGTGTCTTGTCGATTATATCATCGTGAGGGTGTAAGTATATGTCTTCAAGTTGTAGAACTCTACCATAATGCATTTATCGTTCTGTCGGCCCGAGATTTTTTCCATTGTGGGTTTTTCCTCATACACCTTGGTGTTGTACTGTATTTTTTTTATCTTTACACACTTATATTAAGTCACATAATTATTGAAGCGAAAATTTGGTGTAATCTACCTGTAAACAATTCCTCACGTAGACCTTAGGACTTATATTTATTGCCCTGTCTTGAACATGAAAAGAAAACCTTGCAATATCTTGATAGAAATTTTAAAAGGGTATCTTTCGTCCATATCGGTTTCGAGCACACGCACTCTCACATTATTAATTCCATTGTGCAACAAAAGGTTCCCCAATGGGTAGTGAAAGCCATTTTTCTTTATCATCTAGGTGAATTTTGATTTGGTTATAGCTAATGAAGCCATCCATGAAGGATTTCAAGGCATGATTAATAGTATTATCAATGGTCATATCTATGTTCGGTAGAGGAAAATCATTTTTGGGAGCAACTTTATTCAAATCTCTATAGTTAACACATACCCTTACCTTCCCTGTGATTTTAAGGACATGTAGGGTATTCAACCACTCCTAGGAAAACTATAATGATTATTCTTCATCACTTCTTCTTTGAATTTGAGAGACCATTTGGTTCTGATCTTAATAAGTTTTTATTTGATCGGCGTTATCACTGCTTCTTTGACCTTTAGATACCACTAGGGCCTGAGCTTACGAAGACATCAATGTATCATTTGAGAAGTTAAAGGAGTTAACATTTTTATAAATCATCTAAAGAATAACTTATCTTTATTTCTTTTATCTCATCTGGATACCCTAATTAACCATTGTCGTTTCTTCAACAGACTGTGCACGATTGGTTTATTTGTCATTAAGATTTTTTAGGTGGTCTTTTAATTCTTCATTATAGAAATTAGATTCATTAATTTATTTACACATTTATCATCATCAATATATTTAACAAAAGGATACTCAAAGTTAAAATAAATTATTCCATAAAGGTATTTATATAGTCAAGTACGTCAAAGTAATTTACCTCGAGGACCTTCTCCTTGAATGGGAGGTTGCAGATGGTGGCTAGTGGTTCTTCTGGGAGTACATAGGCGATCTCGTATTCGAAAGGATTCGCATTTATTGGTAGGTGATATAACATCCAGTTATTCTCATCTTCCATTATCACTTCTCAAAATATGTCGGTGTTACTTAAATCTTCAATGGGGTCCCAATCTGCAGAGGGCTTCTCCAACTTCCCGATTAAATCTGATATTTCATGCACCTCTTCTTCTATCCATATAGGATGTACTCTATATTCTGAGAAAATTTCTAAGAATACTTGATATTTCACTTCGATATTTTATTAGAAATTATTAGACAATCAAGTCATTGTCTAATAAATTATCGATCTCCTTTTATTAGACATTGTTCATTAGCATGAGAACTTCTAGATGGATAGAAGAAGAGGTTCTCATGCTAATGAACAATGTCTAATAAAAGGAGATCGAACTTTTCTCAGAATATAGAGTACATCAACTAGTACAGACTAACTTCTAAAAGATCTCTCGACTCACTATTTCCAAGGCTCCTAGAACCTGAACCATGAGATCCAGGTGTATTTATGTTCTCACCACATGATATAAATGGATATTGAATAAGCTTTTGTGACTTATGTTTTCTCTTTCTTTAACTGAGTTAATGGGCTTAATTAGAAGTTATGGGTCTTTATATTTGCATTCTATAATGATGGCATTGACCCCAAGTTTATGGTTAGGTAAGGGATTATTTATGATATCAGGTTCTGGTCTTGTAATAGTAGTAATCTTTCCTTGATCAATCAAGCCCTATATGGCTTGTCTCAAAGGCCGACATCTTTCCAAATTATGCCTTATAATCTGATGATATTCGTAGTATAGATCGCTTTTGAAGCCTTTTGATAGGGTATTTTGTAATGATTTGGGATCCCTAGGCTTTAAAATACCCTTATTTTGTAGATCTTGTTATACTATACCTATGGGAGTCTACAGAGGATGGAATGATCATTGGATATTTTTTGTAATCCATGGTGCAGGTACAGACACAGGTGGCTGAATGGCATTGACAATTGTCTCAATAATTCTCCTTTTGGGGTAAAGGGAACATTTCTTTAGTTATATATATCAACCTTGGGAGGTTGATTCATGAGGTCATCTTCTAATTTAGGCTCCTACGTCCATAAGATATTTTAAGTGGGGTAAGTACCATGTCTTCAGTTGATCCCTCTATGGTTTAATCAAATTCTACTTTGCAATGGCCACTTATTCCTCTTTAGAGGGTTGGTTCACCATTTTATTACCCTCATTCATTCAATGAGCAAAGAAGGTGCCCAAGTGTTCATCGATTCCTTGCGTTGTCATCTCTAGGTCCCGACGGGTGATTTCTAACTCATCACTATACTTGTACTATTTTATGAACTCTCTACAAATATTACTCCAACTTATGGTCCATCCATCTTCTATGGCATAAACCACTTAAGTTTTCCTATAGACATGGTGTGTCCAAACATTTGAGCAATAAATTCCTCGAAATCCCCTAGAGCTTGCATAGCTCGGACATAAATATTGAGGTGAACCATTGGTGGTCCCATTCTCATAATTTTTTTAATATCCAACATCTTAAATTTGTTAGGTAGTTTAACATTAAGACAGAAGGATAGGTGTTAGATGTCTTCAAGGTCGTCGATGGTCCAGAGTTGTCAAAAATTCTATTGGAATGTTTAAAACTCCATTATGAAGCGTCCAAGATCCGTTGGAGTCTCAATCGTATTGTCTACATTGGCACTTTTAACAGTCATTATCGGAGGATTATTAGTTACATGGTCCGTTGTTGGCGGGTTATGGTATTAGAAGTGTGTAAGTTCACTTCATGTCCTTCGGTATTCTCTAATTGATTGGGGAGAGATATATAGTCTTAACCCCAAATTGACATTTCACTTCTTATAGAAATCAGGTTGGCCAAAATATCAACCAAATGATATTCCCTCATTGTTTTGCAAGCTGTTAAGATTATAAGATATGTCTTTCATCCCTTTTCTAAGACGGTAACTGCGATGTATAGGGGAAACGTGGAATTAAGATATTACCTAAGCATTATTCTAAAAAGAATAACATGAGTTTAAGCACGCATTGTTGTTTATTTTGGGTAAACTCGGGTAATGATCCATTTTTTACGGTACTCGTCACTTAGGTCGCAAACTCTGGTAAGAAGTTACGAAAGATGAGTAGAGTTTTCTAAATCCTTAAGTCCATCCTATTTTAGGAACTTTTTTGGGGGGCTACAAAATCCTTTTCGGGAGATATCACCATTTAGCAAATCTCTTAGCTTATATTGTTTTTTGGAAGTGTCCTAATGTTCTACTCAATGAGGTTATGAAAGGGTTTACGTGACACTAAAGGCTCCCTTATTTGGATATAACCCATTACGATATACCTTAGGGATATGTGTGAGAGGGTCATTTTGATATACAGGAATGTATGTGAATAGATCCTTCTAATATACTAGGTGCAAGTAATATGTGTGGGGAAGATTACTTAATATACTCGAGGTATGTGAGTGATGTTCATAGAGAGAATACCACTATATATACGCCGAGGGTATAAGGCCAAGGAGAGTGGAAGTTATTGCTAGGACCTATGTTAGTTAGACCCAAATCCCGTTGCTAGGGTTCCTAGGGTAATAGGGTATATAGTGATATACAAATATTATGTGGTGAAGTAGTGTGCATCGTTTGGAAAGTCTTTTATTTTTTTGGCAAGGGACGTTTTCATTTGAGATTAATATGTATCTTGGTATACATATCACAATCAAGGTTCAAGGGCCACCTAAAGCATAATATAATCCCTACAAGAGCATGCAATATCCGTGTTTTTTTACCTAGTCGGGTATATAAAAGAACAAGTAGTAAAGAACATAATATACAAAAAATAACATGCTGAAATATATACAGGTCTACATTCAATTGAGTTCAGTCCACTTAAAAAATGTCCCTAGTTGTGTCTTTACTATGAGAACTCGTACCCGAGGCTACGTGCCTCCTTCTACCCCCATGCGTGTCCTTTTGGATGAATTGTTAGGGAAAAGGGTCTTTAGCGGTGATATGTGGTCATCGCCTCGTTCTCTGTTGAAAGAAACGTAGTCTCCAGTTTATTTTACACAAAACATATAACAAAAAGTCGTCCTTTATGGAGGCCTGGTGAAGGCATGTAGTCTGCGTGTTTAACCAAAGAGTCAAAAGTCCGAACACTGGGTTACGGATTAGGAAGGTCTCAGGTACCCACTCCACCCTTTTGTTCTCAAACGTGGATGTAAAACATTTATATAAACATGTTATAGTCTAAAAATAAATAATAGAATAACAATAATTAGTGTGTAAATATCCAATGCAGTGGAATGTGGTACGTGCATATAGATTATATAGACAAAGAATAAATATGTACAAAATTGGACTTGCACACTATGATAACAATCCGAGTAAGCGTATATGCTCACACAAAATGTTTCAAATTCCACGTAGTTCGTGAAGAAAAGAGGGATTCCACCTTTTATAAAGACTCGATGCAAGGGATCTAAACTTTTTTTGATCTTTCAAGTTATTTTAGAATGAAACAAGACTAAATCTGAAGATGTAAATGATTTGAGTTTATGAAAAAGACTTAGATGAGATGGTTTCACTTCTAAAACCACTTTAATGAAGAAAGAATGTTGAGACTTCCGACATGAAGAAAAAAATAATAGGTAGAATCCCCGAATCTAGTGATCATCTACCTTATATGATAATATTTCATGGCTTTGAATCTTTTTGCTTGTTTTAGGGGGGCATTTATGAAAATAAGAGTGAAGATATATATATATATATATATATATATATATATATATATATATATATATATATATATATATATATATATATATATATATATATATATATATATATATATATATATATACACAATGGGTATTAGGGATGGTAAAAATCCATCCCTAAAAGCATAAAAAAACATCCCTAAAGAGTATTTGGGACGAATTTTGCAACGGTAAAAAATCGTCCCTTAGACTAGGCGTCGTAAATATTTTAGGGACGGATTTTACCGTCCTAAATGTTAATTCATGGATGCTCTACATTCGGCATTAGGGACGGATTTTTCCGTCCCAAAAGGTATTCCCACGAAAGAATTCCCCCTCGGATAAACCGTCCCTAATACTACTCAGATTTTGGTAGACCCAATTAGGAAGGTTTAGAACCGTCCCAATTGATAACCCAATTACGATGGTACAAACGTCACAAAAAGTATTCTCAATTAACCCAATTAGGGAAGGATTATAACTGTCGCTAAAAGTATTCCAATTAATAAAAAAATGTTATAAACAATTATATTATTAAATGTTTTATGTTGTAATAATAAATTACGTGTAATTTGCATTATAAGTCAAATCATCCAAACATAAACGCAATATATCATCTGCATTCATTTCTTCCATTAAACTTCATTCAAGTAGAAATATTTAAATGAGTACAAATAATAAGAAATACAATTGTCAAAAGAAAATCGTCCCTAAATTAAGATGATATATATAATTGTCATGCTACAAAAACTTCTTTCAGTGTCACATTTAGTAAACACGCTAAAAAACATTCTCTTCAACTTCTTATGCACAACCTGCAATCAATAAATAATCATTTTATCAAAATAATACTATAGTAAAATAAAATATCCAAATAATATTAGTTAATCGTACCAATAACTTTTTACAATTTTTATAAAAATTCGACAAAATCTCCTTTGTATATACATGAAATTCAATATGTTTAATCAACACAAATGCCAGCACGGCCATAAAAAATTGAAAATAATAATCTCGCATATAAACAACTCTTTACAATTTAAAAAAAAAATCGACAGAGTCTCCTTTGTTTATACATGAAATCCAACATGTTTAATAGACATAAAAGCCCACATGGCCATAAAAAATTGAAAACAACAATCTCGCATATCAACAATTCTTTACAAATTTTTTTTTAAAAAAAGGGCAGAATCTCCTCTGTTTATATATAAAAACCAACCTATATAATCAACACAAAAGCTAGCATGGCCGAAAAAAATTTAAAACAATCTCGCATATCAACAACAACAACAATAAATAAACAGTCTACTTGGCTCAATCCATTGATTTGTTCAAGTGTTCCAAGTGAATAAAATATAATGCTGAAATGTTAACCTGTAAAAAAATATAAGACACAAAACAAAAAAGATATCAGTAATCAAATAATCTTTAAACATAAGTCTAATTTTTTGCAAATTCTCGTCTTATACTCAAACTGGGAGTCCAGAGAGTACGCGTTCGGTTCGTATGAGTTACATTGGCCCATGCGAGGTGCTCGTGCCTCACACATAACCGTTTTGTGGTTGTTTTACGTATTCACCCTTTGACGGCATTTTTTAAGCCTAAGTCTAAATTTCTGCAAATTCTCGTCGTATATTCAAATCGGGAGTTCGATGACGACGCGGTCGGTTCGTATGAGTTACATTGGTCCCGTGCGAGGTTCTTGTGCCTCTTACGGGATCATTTTGTGGTTGTTTTACTTTTTCACCATTTGACGGCATGTTTTTAAGCCTAAGTCTAATTGTTTACAAATTCTCGTCATATACTCAAATCGGGAGTCCCGTGGCTACGCATTCAGTTCCTATGAGTTACATTGGTCCCGTGCGAGGTGATCATGCATCTTACGGAACCGTTCTATGACTGTTTTATGTTTTCACCATCTGACGACATGTTTTTAAGCTTAAGTCTAATAGTTTTCAAATTTCGTCCCTTATATTTGTTTGGAAAAAAACTAAAAATTCAAGGTATAGCAAAAGGGACGGATTTTTAAAAACTGTCCGTTACGGTATAGAATAGGGACGGATATTAATTACCTTCCCTTTTGCTATACCAAAAGGGACACTTTTTAAAATCCCTCCCTTAAATTTTCCCAGGAAAAAAAAAGCTAAAAAATTTCTCATACACTTTAAGGGTCGGTTTTTAATAACCGTCCCTTTTCGTATAACAAATGGGACATATTTTAAAAACCGTCCCTATTGGTATATCAAAAAGGACAAAATGACACAGTCATCCCTAATACTCATTTTTCTTGTAGTATATATATATATATATATACACACACACACACACACATATGAGTTTTAGAGATTGGATGTCTCTAACATGCCCACGTATCTACCATAGGAATAATCAAAGTTAACGTAGATAGGGCATGACCTTTAGAGAAAAACCAAGTCTAAAGAAGAAAGAGATGAAGAAAAAGATGATTTTGCATAGTATTGAAGCACAACACCACCCTTTTTAAGTCTATACTTCAAAATAAAAGGGTAAGAAGAAGTGTACCAGTGATGTTACACGTGCACTTTTTCGGCTTGAAATCAACTTGTTGGAGTGTAGTTCTATGGTTACTTTAAAGGAAAGTACCTTTTGGAATAAAAATAAAGAAAAAATAAATAAAATATGATTTTATCTTTTGGGGGGTTTATATGAGAATAAGATGGTTAAACTTTAGGTTATGGTATTGGATCATAGCTTTAGTGGGGTTTAGAAGGCAACATGAGAGAGTCTTGACAATTTTCTGGAGAGAAATAATTAAAAAAAAATGAAAAGGAAATATTTAAGAGGAAGAGTTATTATTGTAAATAATTGGTAGGTGAAGGATACTTTTATAGGAAAATTGTCTAGGCTCATGACTGATAGGTCCCTGACATGACTGATCAGCTATGGCAGAATATACCCCAGGATCGATAGGTCGTGGCACAGTGTTTTCTATTGTGGGTCTATTTTGGGTTGTGTGGATGATTCTTTTTTGGTCTTCCTAGGATTTTAGGGCTTTTATTTTGGTGTTTTTTGGGCCATCCTTAGTATGACTAAGGTTATGGGCTTATTTGATATTGGGAGATTTTACAAGTTATGATACACTCCTTTATCATTATTAGGGAGCATAATGGGGTATCTATATTATCATCTCCATTTTATGATTGTGAACTTTTCATTATGAGATTATATTAGAGGATTTTCATATCATTTCCATTTATTTGTCATATATTTCATTTAATCTCTTCATACCGAGAATGGTATTTAATTGCTTTAACAACCTGTAATATTTTAATAATTAGACTTGATCAATCAGAGTATTAAAATATATGGGGTGTTACAATAGATGTTGGTATGTGGTTACACGGTAGGTGTGACTTCAAGAGAAAATTTATATGTGGGATGTGATGATGCCATATAATTCTTACGATGGGTTTACCGTGCCCATGTGATACATTATGTTGGATATGTAATGTGAATTACATACTTGTTAAAATTATGTAGATGTAATATCTAGATTTAACACTTAATCCGTAGGGTAACATCATAGCAAAATAAATATTATAATGATATAAAATAATGGGTTCGTTAAGGATAGCGTAATAATAATGGGTTGGGATAATCACCTAATTAAATCGTCGTAGGACAACATGCTTCAATTATTGTTATATGGATCTTTTGATTGGGATCATGTAAGAAGTTCTTGTTATGGAAACATTTCAGGTTAACGATAGCAACAGTTCTAGGGTTGAGCTATGTTAGGCATCATCTTCATTTTTTATTATGTTATCCATCCATTATATATGTAGGTGTCAGGAGTTGCATCTCCAATTAATTTTATTGTATGTATTTACATTTTGAGAGATTATATATGGGTCGTGTTGGGACCACATTCAGTTTATTTTTCTTTCAGTTGAGATTTACTAGTATGGGGGGTTTGAGTCTTAATGTTTTGGTATCATAATCTTAGTTGATGAATGTAATTTATTCAGTTTATTGTTCTTTCATTATTTTATTCATGTTGCTAGTTACTCGAGTATGCTTAAATGGTATTTAATTATTATATAACCCTTGTGGACTGTACAAAATATTGACCACCATATGTGTGGAAAATAGGGAGTATCATAATAGGTGACCCATCAACGACATTATAATAAGGTTAGATCATACTTGAGCTCATAGGTCACCACGACAATTGGGTCTAACATACATTTTTTATATGTCAGGTGAATAACTATTTGTATGTTCTTGACTATGCATGATAGACTCCCGAATGCAATAATGTTATTAACGGACAGTCGTACAATAGAGGATATTATTTTTCTAGCGTCATTTACCAAAAATTGTCCACTTTTTTTTTACAAACATTTAGACAACTACATATCGAAAAACAAAGATGTTTTACACAGTATCAAGAGGGGCTCATGTAACACCCCGTAATTTTAATGATTTTTATATTGGGATTAATTAAGTTAAAATGAAAAATTAATCGAAATTAGAATAAATATTAATTAGATATACAAGGGTTAATATTTATTTATATTGAACATTACTTGGTGAATGAGTAATAAATTAATAAGAAAGTATTATGATTATCGTGAGTGAGAAATACGACAGTTACAGTACATTTAGTCGGGACATGCATGTCAGTCGTGCTGGGACTTAAATTTGTGGGATAAAATGTAATTTAATAATGGGTCATCCAAATGATCATTTAGAGTGCGCCAATGTGTCCGTAAGGGTCGAAATAGTCAGAAAAGTGTACTCAGGGATTTAGTTTGATTCCCGAGGCATTTTTAGGGCAAACAGGCATCCCGGGAGGGTATTTCAATCTTTTAGATTTTTTAGAAAAGAGGACCTACGAATTTTCTAGACTTATATAATCTGGTAGGTTGAGGATACTAGGGTTATAATTTAGAAACTCAAAGAGAGTCCACAACAGGAAGAAGGAGAGGTGTCCCGAGGCTTAACCCCCATTCTTGCACCGCCACCATCACTATTGGGTAGATCGGAAGGAGATAAACGCCACCCTACCACCATTCTGTAGATATTCAGCCCTATATATAGAGACAAGTATTTATCTTACTGAATTATGAGTATACATATCATTTATATTAGATTAGGATGCTAAACTTCTTGAATTCATGTATTTTAGCCTTAATTTGGAAGATATAAATTATGTTCTCGTGTAGGAATTGTGATAGACTTAATCCCTAATACATGTAGAACAAAGTTGATGAATTAGTATAATGATAATTTGAAGAAATTTGGGATCTTGTTGAATTTTTTGAACGAAAATGATGAACTAGGGTTTTTAAGAATTAATTTTGAATTAATTCAATTTAAAGATGTTCTTTGATGATTTAATGGTTCTATCACGTTAAAAATCATTTATACCTATTACTATGATGTTTAAGACCTTTTGTTGGGAGTTTGGGATTATGTAATGGTGGTTTAGAGGACTAAAAATGGTTAATCTAGTAACTGTTAAAATGGAGAAGACGAGACGTGTTACAGGCGAATCAATTCGAACCAAAGCCGAATCGATTCGATTTCCCAGATTTTTATGATTTTTCCTTTTTAGTTTAGTATTCGCGGGAAACGATCGAGTTAACTTTTGAAAGGAATTTTTAAATGTGAAGAGAGATACTTTAGTTACTAGTAGGCCAATGTTGGGATTGAGACTTAGTCAAATGAGGGGATTTGGGGCTAAAGTTAATTAGGTTTAATTGGGTAATAAAACCTAATTCGGGGAATGATATTGTGTCACAAGAAATTGAGAGAATTTATGACTTAGACCGGTAGGGCATGAGTGAATTACCTACTGAAATACTTTAAAGAATAAATGGCACACTTCGGTTAGTGGGGGATACTCGGGAAAAAACGATGAGGATTATAATTGTGATGTAATAATACGTAGGATATTCGGGAGTTAAATATATTACATTTGAGACATATATTATAGGTCGAGTGTATACCTATATTGATGTTATATATATATATATATATATATATAAGTTATGTGAATACCTATTGTGTGAATTCTTATATGTAAACATACCTAGGCTACTTGCTATCACGGGAGGTTTTGCGCCGTGGACAGTCTTATCCCGATGAGCCCATTGGGGGGATTTTGACTTGTACCTTAAAACGTAGAACTTAGTGATTGAGCACCACTTGTGTGAATAATGGTGTGATCGGTCATTTGGGCGCATTAGGTGTGTGCGTAGCCTAAAGGCTTAGAAATATATTCGCCTCCAAATTTGTATGAATTATTAATGTATGGTTCGAGAGTGATCCTGAACCCGATGTCCTTTATTTAGTATGTGATGAACTAGAACATGATATCAGAGTATGCCCGCATTGCAGGTCTCCACCTAGGGATGTCGTATTCATATATATTACAAGTGTGGTGTTTAATATAAACGCGTGGTTCATTCTACTAAAAGTGTACTAGTAGATAAAATTGATAGTGATATCTCAAATAATCTAAGTATGTGTGAATTTAATAATTAATTGGTGACTCTTAATGAATAAAAGGGGGCTTGGATATTTAGTAGCGTATTGTATGGGCAATATGGGTGGGCATGATGAATTATTAGATGTGAATAGATTTAAGTCAACTAGTTGGGCGGGGTAGCGTAACAAGGTGGGTTTAGAATAGTACGTTAGGCGTGCACATTAGTTGAGAGGTGAGAATCTCAAGTGAGAGTACGTGGAGCTAATATGCATATAATATTTACGCTTTAATACATTTTAAATACTTGCTAAAATATTTTCAAACTGTTTTACTTGGGTTTTGACCCGATTTAAATCCATTTTTGTAAAAACATTTTAGGTGCCTTGCCCCAAGAACGCCAGGCTTAGGAGTTCCGTCATTTGACGAATTGCAGCTGCTGTGGAAGTTGCGGGATTATTGGTAGTAAACGCCTCCACATTTATGACTTCGTATTTAGGATTTACTTATCTCAGTCGGGCATGTTGCCCATCTCTAGCTAGTGGTTATTTCAAAGACTTTGTACTTCCTTTTTATTTCCAGTGTTGGATTCGGTTTTATATTATAGATGATTGTATTCGGATTTCAGTCTGGAGTGTTTATTCCAATCACTATTCTTTATTCATATGCTCTAGTATTTATTATGTTATTATCTGGAATAGTGAATGAGCTTTATTAGTTAATTTATTGTCTGTTAATAAAAAGATTAAAATTTTAATACCAAGCCATTAGGGTAGTAATAAATTAATTGGTTTTCGACAGTGATGCTAATAATGAGGCCATTGATGATTCCTGTTTAATTTAAAAATAGACTGATCACCCAGGATTGAAATAGCCGGGGTGTCACAAACAGTATCAGAGCATTAGGTTATATTGTCCTTAAGATCTGTGTGGCTTTTCACATTTAAGATAAGAGTTCTTTGATAAAAAGCCTTCTTATAGGGTTATTGTATTCCTTTAGGTGGATATGATTCATGTACGAGTTCGGTTTGGTTTCGTATAACGAATAAAATAGAGCGACCAGCGAGGGCCGTTAGAAGGACTGCAAGAGGAGGCGCTTAGCAGAAACCATAGAGTATTCCGAAAATGGTGATTGTGATAGAATTCACCATGATTATTATTCAGGAAGATGATGATAGGATAATCAGTTGAGAGCAGTAATGTCCCCAAGTACTGTCGTAGATAATAGTAGTGCAAATTCAGACTTACCTAGCATAGTCGACAGGGGAGGGAGTCGAAGGAGCTATTTCAAAGAGACACCTATAAGGATTTGGAGAAGGGAGGAAGTGAGATGGGCCAATGGGAGGAGAATATCCAAAGGCAATTATGTAGGGTGGAGTGCACTGACACCCAATATTAAATTTCGAGCAAATTTTTTTTAGCTTATACGATCAACATGGAGTAATGGGAGTCAATTACCAAATATGAATAAGTATATATGTAATTGAACGAGAAATTTGGGTGCAATTTAACCGCAAGACCATCCATATGATGTTCAGACAGAGATAGGAATGTAGTTTCGATACTTATCACAAGTGGGCTAGATAGAGACCGACCGTGAGAGAGAAGTTGACTTATTTGGTGAACTTTGTACCCAGCGAAGGGTATACAGAGAATATAAATGGGTCCATAAGTTGATAATGGACTCGTGGGTAGAATACACAAGTGTGGATAGGAAATTTGGCTAGGATGACTAGTGCCGATGTAGTCAATGTCGTATGTGTACAAGTTTATAGCAATGCTTCCATGAGAAGGGAGCCAAGAGGGTTGGAGAATCAAGCCAAAGAGAAAGACTAGAGTAAAATGGTGTTAGTGAAGCATCACAGGAAGGTGCACCGAGTAAGAGGATGATTTAAATGACTGAAACCAATGGAAGTCCTACCAAGCAACGATGGATTCAGTTAGGGCCATCAAGGCTAACATCGAGTTACATGGGGATAGCGGAGCCAAAAGGACAACACGGGGTAGTAATTGGGACTAAGACTACCAGGTCCGAGAGAAGAACACCCTAATATGGACAGTGGGTCCAGAGATAGGGGATGACATAGAAAGGTGTCCCATATGTGGAGAGTAGGCCACCTATATTAAACTTATCGACAAAGAGTAAGTGAGACAAGTCAGATTGGGAAGGTAGATGGGAACGATGCCAGTTAGGAACAAAAGCAGTAGGAGCGAGATTTCTAAAAGGAGAATTAGGCTAAAAGATTTAGGCCCAGAGGTTACCAACCCAGGAAATAGTGGGTCCAGGTAGAACTAGCAGGGTACTTAACAACAATAGCATCCCATTCCTCAGGATCGCTAGGGCCAAGAGAAGGGCAGGGAGGCTAACAGGACTAGGACCAGAGATGGGAGAGTTCCTATGGAAGTCACTACGATTATGGAGTGACAGGCCACAGAAAGAAGGATTTCCCCAAAGCGAGGAAAGTGGCAACTATAGGATGAGATCCTAGATATACAACCATTGCAACAGATCATGGGTCAGTTCCAGCACGACGGTTATGCTCAGGGACCCGTTGACCAGGCGAGGTAAGTGACAAATGGAAATAGATTTTTGTCTTATCCTTATGAGCATAAGGTAGGTTTTAGGTGACATGGGTTCATCACAATATGATGTGTAACACTTCTATTCGAGTGAGACTCAGGTTTAGTGGGTGCGTTGGCTATATCAGCCTTATTATAAATGTATCTATCGTTAGGTAGCAGGACTTTTGGTGGCGCATGTGGGGAGGAGCGGGTGTGGACACCAAGAGTATTTTTATATTATGTAGCAATTTTTGCTCCTTTTGAGGGTTACGAGAGTAGAGCATATTATTATTACCTTGTACAATGACGGGATGCCGAGGGTTTGGGCGGTAGTAGATTGTGTCATAAGACTAACGTTGTTATTCCATGGTGAGTTATATTATTTTACGAGGCATCACCTGAAAGAAAGTTGGGTTTATATATATATATATATATATATATATGTGTGTGTGTGTGTGTGTGTGTGTGTGTGTGTGTGTAAACTATATTGTATCGTAGACTTCTATAAGTATGTTGTCTAGTTATATTTGATCCCAATGCATATGGACTTTTTACTGGTATGATTCAGGATGTGATGTATTCTTTGTCGAGCAGAGAGATATAGCTCATTATTTATATAGTGATGAAGACTTGTGATAGTGAGAGCGTCATATTGTATGTCGTCTTTAGTGACATGTGAGTGGACGAGTAGACTTTTAATGTCAAAAGACGGGAAGTTGGGGTACATGTTATGTGCTAAGGGCCTAACGGATCTCGATGACCGACAATGTTAGTTAGTATTGTATGGGGGGTCTTTGTTTGGATTTCGCTTTGTGAGACATCCCACGCATGAAATATAGCGAACATCGGGAGTAGGGAAATGTTTGGCCTTTAGGACACGAGTTTAGTACCTTAGTTATTATACACATGTGTAGTTATAACTAAGAAATGATATTTATATTACGATTTAAGGCTAATAGAGCCATATGATATTGATGTGACAATGATTAAGTTACGATTAGTAGGGTGGTTGAGTGTACCCTTATTGTATAATCGTGCCTAGTATACAAGGCTTAATTTAAAACCAGTATATTACGTTCGGTTGATTTATGTAAAAATGTACGGGACATAAGGTGTATTGGCCCCCTAGTTAGTTGAGATTTTCAGTGTCATTCATGAGGAGAAAATGTGGAAACATCTTAAATAAACGTGGTTACATGAGTAAATTAGAGGCAAAACTAGAATGAGATAAAGAGAATGTAGTTGCATAATGAGCAAGGCGTGTCACTAGAAACTGAAGAGTAGAAGAAAAAGGGTGATTATAGTGTTAAAAAGTACAAGGAATGTACATTTTAGATTTTTGAGGATAATCAGGAACAACTCTGAGCAGAGGAGTAAAATGACGAGAGTTAAGTCATAACCAACTATAGATGTAAAAGTTTGACGTGAATATTCAGGTATGATTACAGATATCTCCCATGAAGGGAGTATATGATTTTAAAAGAGATAAGTTTGCGCCTAGGGAGGAGGGGACCGTTCCCAGGATAGTGAATGGTATAGCCTTTAGAATATCGACCCAATCGCGTTGGAATATTCTCAGAAAAAGGGCAACTAGTTTCAAAGGCGCCAAGAGGAAACAATTAGGGAAATGAAGAAGTATTTTGGAGAAGAGTGATTAGGGCGGAATGAACACAATGTATATTCTTGAGTTTAGGGGAGGTTGGGAGAAATATCTTCCACTGGTGGAGTTTGTATATAATAACCCCTATCAGTTTGCGATTGGCATGGCACTATTTGAGGCGTTCTATGGTAGATGATAAGCACCCAAAAGTGTATATTTTATACCCCAAATAGATGCATTTTAGTCGCTCGTTTTTAATAAAATTGGCCTTATGTTCATATTTTATCATTTTCTCAGGTCAATACGCAGTTGCGGCACAAATAATGTTAAATCAGTACAATTGCAACTCAATAGCGGTCAAAAGCGTGCATCGAAGAAATTCAAAAATACCGCGAAGTCTGAGTCCCTATTTGAGCTTGCTCGATGTGTTCCGATATTTTGAACCGTGTCCCGAAACCCTAACCTAAACCTACACCGAGCCCTGACCATTTTTCAAGCCCCGTGTGTGTTGAGTTTGTACCTTTATTATTTTTCTAGATTTTTATTTTTAGTCATTTTATTTTTAGGATTATTTTAGAATTTTTAGGTTTTATTTTCTATTTTTCTATTTTATTTTTATTAATATAATTTTATTTTATTTTGATTTTATTAAGTTTTTAATTTTAGTTTTCATTTTATTTTATCTTATTTTATTAGGATTGGAATTTTTAGGATTATATTTATTTATTAGTTTTATTAGATTTTACATTTTCTTTTTAAGAGTTTATTTTTATTTTTTATATTACTTTTTAGATCTTTTGTTTTTATATTTTTATTAGGTTTTTAGTTTTCCTTCTTCTATTTCTTTTATTTTAGTTTTACTTTATAGATTAAAAGTTTCAATTTTAGTTTTTACTATTTTATTTTTTTAGGATTTTAGTTATTTTTATCATTTTTTTAGGGGTCTAAATTAAACACACACACAATACACACTATCATACACCCTCACCCTCACCCTCACCCTCACACACCCAATACCACCCCTTCCATCTTCTTCCTCTCACCACACTCTCTCTCATACCACACCATAACCAAAACACCATCACCCAACCAACCTCTACCCCGACCCACCCTAAACCAAACTAGCGGCCACCCCTTAAACTACCTCCCTCCGCCAGCAACCTCAGCCATCCCTCTCCCTCCGGTCGGAAACGTGCCGGAACACCTGACCCGTCGAAACCCTACCCCCACCTGCGCGACCCAGCAGCCTACACCCGAGACCCTTTCGAACCCGAAACAGATCTCAACCCATCTCACCCATTTCGGACCTGCAGCAATCCGAAACCGAAACCCAACTTGACCCGTCGCCGACCTGTCCGACCCAAACCGAAAAACCAAAACCCACAATCCACAATCCGAAATCCCCTGTAAACCAACATACCTCAACCAATCCCCAAAAAATCGAAAATACCCATTTCGATCCAAACAAAAATCGGAGTCAATCATTGGCAACTAAAAATCCCATGAATATATCATCAAAGTAAAACAATATCTCCCAAGAAACAAGACACTTCGTGGCTCTTAAAAGAAGGGGATGTAAGCTTATATAAAAGACTCTCAGGAGGCAACAAAAGACACACAGATACAGAAAGACGGGAGACAAAAAAAGAAAAAAAAGAGGGTAAAAAAGATAGTCAGAAAAATAAAAAAAATTAGCTTTAGGTTTAGAAAAAATTGTAGGTTCAGTTTTTATTTTTAGTTTTGTAATCCAGTCCAGTTTTTGTGACGAGTTTGGGACGCGTGTTAAAGCCACAATTGACTCAAGGAATTATTCGTATCGTATTTTTTCTCTTCTATTTAATTTCTTTCTGATTAATTGTGATTGTGCTGAAAATTTAATCATGTATTGCTAAACGGGTGGGATGAAACACATATGTTAATTTAATTAATTGAACAATGGTTCAATTGATGTGTTCTAGGCAAATTAAATTGGAAAAAAATCACACATTAATTTATTTAACGAGAGTTAATAAATTAATGTTAAAAATTGATATTTGATTTTTGGATTTAACTTAGAGATAGGTTTCATTCTTGAATTCAATTATTAATCATGTGTGTGCAATTCAAAGATCCGTACAATTTTTTTATGAATTGATCATAGCGGGTAGTTTGTAAAAAAGGGTATGAATCTATATTTTTTATCTGTAGTGACACTTTCTGATTTAATTGCTAAAAAAAATAATTTTTAATTTAGGATTGTAACGAGAGTTAAATTTTAAATTTCAATATTATTTCGAACGTATCAAATGAATAATTGGAAAAATTAAATTAAATTAATTACGTGGAGTAATCCCATCTCTTGTCTCTTCTCATAAATTCTACACTCGGTTACGTTTTAGTTTTTCGTAGTTACTTTAGTTGCGTAAAATTTCATTTCCTCCATTAAAAATTGTTTTAAAAAAAATAAATAAATAAAAACACACAAAAAGATTTTTAATAAAAATTGAAATTGCAAGTTTTCACAATAAAGGTTTCGACGCTTGAAATTAGATTGATACCCGAATTTACCGCGATACTGAATTTTTAACAAGTTTTGTAGGTAATTCCAGGAATTTTGATACTCGAAGTTTGACCGCAGCGACATTCCAAATCATATCTGAAGGAATACAAATTAAGATTTATCAAATGGCGCCGTTGCCGATTTCTTGAAGATTGAAGCCCGTGTAGAATTGTACTTTTCATATTTTTTTATATAGTTATTCCTTCCTCTCCCTCCTTAGATTGGTTGTTTAGGATTATTGAGGCCTTGTAATTAATTTGGGTGCATTTTGACACCGATTTATTTTTGTAATATTTATTCCATAAAAAAAACAAATAGCGAAAAGGGAAGCCGGACAAGGTAGAGAGAGGGCATCCAAGGCGAGGATTTAGAAGCCTCTCTACTTTGGGTCAGGACTCCCGTGGACGACTGAAGTAGGCGTACTTCCCCCCGATCGACTCAACTCGGTCTTCACCCCACGTGTGTAAAAACCGTGGGAGGTAAACTCTTTATCACTCGCGGATCTCCTTCAAGCAAGTCAATTTTTGTGTGCTACTTGCTCCTATATGCTTTTTATTTTCGTATTGCACTTAAATTGGATGGTTTGATGAATCAATTTACCTAAGACCTATACCCAGTCATTGCAACGAGTTGGGATTTCATCACCCACTCACTCACATCTCCACTTGCTTGTTACCCGTGCTCTCACTTAAATTAAAATCAATCAACTAGCAAGCCAAGTAGGAATGGTGTTCATTAGGACCCTTTCGAAACGAGACCCTCGTAGGATACTCTAGTGAGTCCTTTCCACACCTCAAATCTTCATTCCACTATCTTAATACTTTTGTCTAGGGAAACTGGGTTTTAAGTGAGGCCGCCCAGTAAAACGGGTTGTGCTTTCCCCACCGTGGTACCGGACAGTTGTTTGTTATAGTAGGTAGTGTGGTGAGCCTTAACTAGTAAGCCTTTTGTCTCTCGGGAAGAAAGTAGGAGCACACTTTTATCGGCGAGGCCTAAGATTCCGTGATTTTCTCGCCTGCAGACGAATAAAAATTGACTACCCACTCACTTAACTTGAAGATAATAATTTGGCTATGTGCTCTTTTGGACTTGTTCCATTCGTGTACGTGTCTAAGTTGTTCCTGTAGGTAGTCCAATTTTTGCTCCAACCGTCAATTTTTCCACCGTTCGTCCATCGCCCCTTTTCCCATTTTTTTGGCATTTTTTTAAATAAACCCAAAACTCTAAAAATATTTCCTTTTTTCCGCCTCATTTTTTTCTTTCAAAAAATATTTTCCATTTTTTCTTCCTTATTTTTCAAAACAAATCCAAAAATATTTTCTTCTTTTTCAAATAACCAAACATCCCAAAAATATTTTTTTCGTGCTTTTATGCCACATTGGCAACGCATTGATCATCGATTAACACGTTCCCCTAGTGCTCCATCTCTAAATTCCCTCTTAGGTGATCGTGTTCCTATCGCTCCTCCTCATTTTTTTGATCCGTGTTCTTCTTCGGAGACACCTAGCTCTCCCACTTCCCTTGGTTCTGTTACCCCACCCATCATGGCCGACGAACGCGCTTTAAGAGACTACTTTGCCTCGATTACGGCCACTCTGCCTTCATGTATCGTTCTTCCACCCACTCCGGCCGTGCAATTTGAAATTCACCCCGCGACTATTTCTATGTTGCCCAGTTTTCATGGCCTTGAACGAGAGTCTCCTTATACTCACTTGCGGAAATTTCTCACTATGTGCGCTACTTTTAAAAATCAAAACTTAGATGAAGAGAATGTCCGTCTTCAATTGTTTCCCTTCTCTCTTCATGATAATAAATCCATGTGGCTGCATTCCTTGCCCCCGGATTCTATCCTCACTTGGGAACAACTTGTTAAGAAGTTCATGTCTAAATTCTGTCCCATGAGCAAAACCAATGAAATGCGCCAAGCTATTCAGGATTTTAGACAAAAGCCTACTCAACAGTTTTGTGAAGCATGGGGCCGTTTTCAAGACTATATTAATAGTTTCCCACATCACGATCTAGAGAAAATTCGCTTAGTCCATAGTTTTTATAATGGTCTTATCCCTTCTTCTCACACTATGATTGAATCCATGCATAAAGGAAAGTTCATGCATTTGACTCCCAATGCCGCCTATAATTTTCTCCTTGAATTAGGCGATGACTCCCAAGATTGGGAGGGCACCAATGCATTTTTGAGATCCGATCCTCCACGTGTAGGGAACACTTCTGAGGTGAAAAATGATCCTGATTTTAAAACTTCGCTACACAGCTTACACTCCCTGACTAAAACCGTTGACGCTCTCAGTTGTACTATGCAACAAAATGTTACATTTTCTAAACAAGCCATGACTGTCAACGATTCTAGTCCTTCCTCTTGTGGTATATGCTTAAGTCAAGATCATTTAGCTCATTTGTGTCCCCTATTGCAAGATGATCCCGAACCCACCATGGCCCAAGCATGTGCCTTTGATACAGCTAGGAAACTCGTTCCCCCGTCGTTTACTTACAATTCTAACAATAGGAATCATCCCTATTGCTCTTATAAGTACTACCACACGTCCGCTCCTTCCCAACCACAACAACATGTTGGTGGTCCACCTGGGTTTTCACACAACCCACAAAGGCAACCTCGCCCTCCTGTCCCATATTAGTCTACTCCTTACCATCAATCGCATTTTCCATCTTCCTTTGTCCCCCACGACGGACAATCAAACAACAATAATCAGCTTGTTCATGTTCCCCCGCCTTCCTTTGAGTATTCACAACCGCTTAATTCTTAGCGCAAGTTGGTGCCCCAACTATCTTATGCTCCGCCGCCCAATTCCTCCTCCTCTTCTCTCGAGAATATCCTCACTCAGTTTATGACCACTCAGACTCAAGCTCTCCAACAGCTTGAACATCGTTTCAACCAATTCGAGTCTGAGCGAGAGAAAGGTCATTTTCCCAGTCAACCCATTGCTAACCCTAAGGGGAATGGAAAATACTTGGCCTACGAGGTTGGTTCCACTTCCAATCCACCCAATTACCAAGCAGATATGAAAGCGGTGTCTACTCTTCGCTCGAGAAAATAAGTTGATAATGGTGTTCATGCTCCCACTGATGTGCCCCACCCGACCATCCCCTTGTTAGATCCTATCCCTAAGGTTCACCCACCTTCTAAATCCCCAGCTCACACTGAGTCTACTCCTCCTGAGCCCACCTCTGCTTATGTGCCCAAGGCACCCTTCCCTCATCGGTTGGCTCCCACTAAGAAAGCCCAATAATTTGATGAGATCAAGAAAGTCTTTTCAGAATGTTCACATTAACATTCCTTTCCTTACCGCGATTCAACAAGTCCCCTCGTATGCCAAATTTTTGAAGGACTTGTGCACTGTTAAGCGTAGGATAAATGTTCCGCGCAATGCTTTCCTCACTGAGCAAGCTATGTCCCTTCTCCATAATAACGGTGTTGTGAAGTATAAAGACCCTGGTCGTCCGACTGTCTCTTGCATGTTAGGCGATAAGTTCACTACTAGTGTTTTACTTGATCTTGGGGCTAGTGTTAATTTGTTACCTTACTCCCTCTACCTTGAGTTAAGTTTACAAAACATGAAACCTACACGAGTAACTCTTCAACTTGCTGATCGTTCCATGAAAGTCCCTAAAGGAATCGTTGAAGACGTTTTGGTGAAAGTCTCAGACTTTTACTATCCTGTGGATTCCATCATCTTAGACACTCCTGCGCCCGACCCAACCAATACTCCTATCATATTGGGTCGCCCCTTTCTGGCCACTGCCAATGCCATCATCAATTTTCATGACGGGTCCATGAATCTCTCTTTTGGCAACATGATTGTCGAAGTCAATATATTCCACCTTATGCACCAACCGGTTGATGTCGATTCTATTGATGAGGTGTGTGTGATTGACTCCTTAGTTACTGAAATGTTGGACCAAACTTACCCTGTCGATCCTCTCTAACAATGTTTGGCTCATTTTGGCTTCGACTTTGACATTGATTCCTTCATCTCTGAACTCAATGCCTTACTAGATTCCACTCCACTGATGGATCCTCCCTCTAGGGATCCTCCCTTTGAGCCCATCTATGATGATACTATTCACTCTGTGGATCACTCCATTCCACATTCTGAACTCCCGGCCACATAAGGTTCCTCCACTTTATGCACTGAGAAACCTCCGGACTTTGTTTCTGCGTCTGAGTTCGATGTCACTCATGCACCACCTGCTACTTTGGAGCTTAAGCCCTTACCTTCCTAGTTGAAATATACTTTCTTAGGCCCCAACCACCAACACCCTGTTATCATTGCTTCCGATTTGACCACTGATCAAGAAGAGCAATTAGTCCACACTCTTACTCATCCTAGCACTGCTATTGGTTGGACCATTTTCGACATTCACGGTCTGACCCCCAATGTTTTTAGTCATCGCATTCATTTGGAGGAGAATGCTAAAACTTCTCGTGAACCCCAACGTCGACTTCACCCTACTATGAAAGACGTCGTGCGCGCTGAGATTCTAAAATTGCTCGATGCTGGTATTATCTACCTTATCTCAGACAATCAATGGGTCAGTCCCATTCATGTGGTACCAAAAAATTCTGGTGTCACCGTCATAAAAAACAGTAATAATGAGCTTGTTCCCACCCGTATGCAAACGGGTTGACGCATTTGCATTGACTATCGAAAGCTAAATGCCGTCACTCGCAAGGACCATTTTTCTCTTCCCTATATCGACCAAATGCTCGAACGTTTAGCTGTTCATGCGTATTACTGATTCCTTGACGGCTACTCAGGATACAACCAAATTCCAATTGCCCCTGAAGACCAAGAGAAAACTACCTTCACCTGTCCCTTTGCCACTTTTGCTTATTCTCGCATGCCCTTTGGCCTTTGCAATGCACCTGCGACTTTTCAACGGTGTATGATTAGCATTTTTAGCGACATGGTTGAACATTTTCTCGAAATATTTATGGATGATTTCTCTGTGTTTGGCTCTTCCTTCGAGCAATGCCTTTCTCATCTCACTATGGTCCTCACACGTTGTCAGGAAAAGAAATTGGTCCTCAATTGGGAAAAATGTCATTTCATGGTCAAAAAGGGGATTGTTTTAGGTCATGTAGTCTCTCATGACGGTATTGAAGTAGATAAAGCTAAAGTTGATATAATCTCCTCGCTTTCCATTCCTAAGTCTGTTAAGGACATTCACTCCTTCTTAGGACATGCGGGCTTCTACCGTCATTTCATAAAGGACTTTTCTAAAATTGCTCGACCTTTAACAACCCTTTTATCCAAAGATGTTCCCTTTATCGTTGATGATGCTTGTGTTGCTTCTTTTGAGCGCCTTAAAGCCGATCTCACTTCTGCTCCGATCATTCAGCCTCCTAATTGGTCTTTACCCTTTGAGCTCATGTGTGACGCATCTGATTTTTCTCTAGGCGTTGTACTTGGTCAGCGGGTTGACAAGCGCCAACATGTCATTTATTATGCTAATCGAACCCTCCATGACGCTCAGCTTTATTACACGACCACCGAAAAGGAGTTGCTGGCTGTCGTATTTGCACTCGATAAGTTTTGATCTTATTTCATCGGTTCCCCAATCATCGTTTACATTGACCACGCTTCCCTGCGGTACCTTCTTCAGAAGAAGGACTCTAATCCACGTTTGATAGGGTGGATTATCTTGCTTCAAGAATTTGATCTCAAAATTCGCGATAAGAAAGGGTGCGAAAATTCGGTTGCAGACCATCTCTCCCGCCTCACTGTTACATTTACATCTGATCTTGTCCCTATTTCTGAAACCTTTCCTGATGAGCAACTTTTTGCTATCTCCACTGCTCCTTGGTATGCCGATATTGTTAATTTCCTTGTTACCGACCAATTTCCCGATCATTGGTCAAAACAAAAGCATACTAAATTCATGGCAGGGTGAAGTTTTACTCTTTGGATGACCCATTCCTTTTTAAGTATTGCACTGATCAAGTCATTCGCCGCTGTGTTCCTAAGCACGAACAATTAAGTATTCTTTCCTTCTGTCATGATGGTGCCTGTGGAGGCCACTTTGGCTCAAAGAAAACTACCACCAAGATTTTGGAAAGTGGATTCTATTGGCCCGCCCTTTTTCGAGATGCCCACCATTACTGCCAGGCTTGTGCCCAATGCCAACAATCTGGGCGGTTATCTCATCATCAGATGATGTCTCTCACACCCATTCTCATCGTCGAAATCTTTGATGTGTGGGGCATTGATTTCATGGGTCCTTTTCCCTCCTCTCATGGTTTCCAATATATACTAGTTGCAATTGATTATGTTTCCAAATGCATTGAATCCATAGCTTGCCGTACTAATGACCATCGCATTGTGATCCAATTTCTTAAGGAGTATGTCTTCACACGTTTTGGAACTCCCAAAGCTATCATTAGTGATGGGGGTAAAAATTTCTGTAATCGAGTCTTTGAACATCTCGTCAAAAAGTATGGCATTACCCACAAAGTTGGTCTCTCTTACCACCCTCAGACTAGTGGTCAAGTTGAGGTTTCCAACCGCGAAATCAAGCAAATCTTAGAAAAAACAGTTAATCCTAATAGGAAAGACTGGTCCTTACGCTTGAAGGACGCATTGTGGGCATACCGTACTGCTTTTAAGACTCCGATTGGCATGTATCCTTATCTCTTGGTATTTGGAAAACCCTGCCACTTACCCGTCGAGCTTGAACATCACGCCTATTGGGTTGTCAAGACCCTTAATTTTTATATCGACGAGGATGGCATTCATCGAAAGCTCCAACTTAATGAATTAGAGGAGATACGAAATAATGCCTATGATTTGTCCAAGAAGTACAAGGACAAAATGAAGTGGATCCATGACCAAAGCATCTTAAGCAAAGAATTCCACCTTGGTCAGAAAGTTTTATTATATAATTCCCGCCTCCATCTCTTTACCGGGAAGTTGAAAACCAAGTGGTCTGGACCCTTTGTTGTCGAATCTGTTCCTCCATATGGTTCCATCACCGTTCATAATCCTAAGGATGGTAGCCTCTTTCAAGTCAACGGTCAACGATTGAAGCCTTTCTTAGAGTTAGACCCATCTCCCATTGAAGAAATTGACCTTGTTGATCCCATTTATGAAGAGTGACGCTTCAGTCTTGTTTGGGGGTGATTCTCATCACCCAATTTTTCTGTCGCCCCGCACTTTCATAGATCTTATCCTTAGGGTAAGTTTCGATCGGTCTGGCTGAAGACGTTAAACTTAGCGCTATCAGGAGGCAGCCCGTCATTCATTGCTTCTGAGTATGAGTCTTATCCTGTTTGGGGGTGGTGTTTCACACTACCCAATGATTTTCACATGCTTTATAGACTTGTGCATACTTTTGTATCGCCTATGTTCTTCAGGTTTAATCTCTACTCCCTCAGGCGGTACATTTTCACCAAAGGTCATTTATGGTAACATCTTTCCTCCCTTGTGCTTTCATTTTTATATATGGTTTTAAACATCGAGGACGATGTTCTCTTTTGTTTGGGGGTGGGAAATTTATCAAAATCGTACCTTTTTTGAAAATTTTCGGAAACAATTGATTTTAAACTTTTTGTGCAGTTAAAAATAAATTTTTATGATATGATTTGTCTATCATCCCTCTTTTAGAAATCTCGGAATATCTGTGTTTGACCCAAAACTTACGCTTTTTACACATAAATTAATTAATATCTCTTAAAGCGTATTTGCACTATGAATTACTAAACTCGGCAATTTGCACCATTCACATTTACAATCAAAAGTTGAGGAGTAACAATATTCTCAAGAGAGCCTTAAAAGATCACTAGTGGCGACTTAAACCCGTGAGATTTGAGCTTTTCACCTTTTTGAGGGTTTTTACGTATTTTCGAGTCACAAGATGACTCAACTTTCTTTGGGTACTTCATTTAGTCGTTGCATGATCTCATTATTTTTTTCAAATTTGGCTTAATCACTGAGAATGACATTACTTTCGAGTTGTACGAAACATGTGTCTTATAGTTTGTCCCGAGCACTAAACCGATTTTTCCATACACTTACCATTTTTACCCTTCACTCTACATTTTCTACCATTATTTTCCTTATCCATATATATCCCAGATACCGTCCATATGTCATTTCCCATCACTACCATAATTTTTGACAAAAAGAGTGTTTGAAATTTTCCATGTGAATTGTCTTCATTTGTGTTATGAAAAGAAAAATGTATTGCAAAAAAAAAAAATCATGCGATCATAAATTCAAATAATGAAGACAATAGTCAGTCAAAGTGTATTTCACTCTTCTCAAAACACCCTATCATTCATCTTCTTCATTTCATTAGCCCCTCATACCTTAAATAATCCCTATTTTCACCCTTGGTAATGTGTTCGGGCAAACGAGAAGATTATATGGTGAATAACTCGACATTCTCGACATAGTGGTTAGCATCCCTTCATGAGATCAGATTTTTTTCATGTATCCGTCCTTCTTATAAAGTGTGTGAGACGTTTGAACTTGTTTACATTTACTCACATCCTCACACACTAGAGAGATACACTTACCCAATTCTTAGAGAGTTCGATTCAGAGAGATATATCCAGTGAGAATTGAAGTCAAAGCTTCGATTCCTAAAAGGCAATCTTAGAATTACTCTAATGATACTTAAGATTGTTTCACACTACACATGCTGAGTTTTAGGGAGGATGACGATTTTGGTATTAAGTAATTTCATATCTTATTTTTATAGTTGAATACGGTGTTCCTTGATGTCCTTTTAAAGTTAGGTTGTATAGAGTTTCATCATCTACTCAAATACTGCATTTAAATAAGTTTTTGAATTTTGTGGGTACATTTTCTGCAAACCCTCACGAGACACCACTCGTACTGTAGGACAACCTACAGGTTTAACGGCTTATTGCACATGCTAAGTGCAATCGCCAGTGCCTGCGAAAGTGGCACACTTTTGGATACTTATCTCTATTTTCTCTCTAATTTTTGCTCGAGGACTAGCAATGTTCTGTTTGGGGGTGGTGTGATAAGCACCCAAAAGTGTATATTTTACACCCCTAATAGATGCATTTTAGTCACTCGTTTTTAATAAAATTGGTCTTATGTTCGTCTTTTATCATTTTCTCAGGTCAATACGCAATTGCGGTACAAATAATGCTAAATCAGTACAATTGCAACTCAATAGCGGTCAAAAGCGTGCATCGAAGAAATTCAAAAATACCGCGAAGTCTGAGTCCCTATTTGAGCTTGCCCGATGTGCTCCGATATTCCGAACCGTGTCCCGAAACCCTAACCTAAGCCTACACCGAGCCTTGACCATTTTTCAAGCCCCATATGTGTTGAGTTTGTACCTTTATTATTTTTCTAGATTTTTATTTTTAATCACTTTATTTTTAGGATTATTTTAGAATTTTTCGGTTTTATTTTCTATTTTTCTATTTTATTTTTATTAATATAATTTTATTTTATTTTGATTTTATTGAGTTTTTAATTTTAGTTTTCATTTTATTTTATCTTATTTTATTAGGATTGGAATTTTTAGGATTATATTTATTTATTAGTTTTATTAGATTTTACATTTTCTTTTTAAGAGTTTATTTTTATTTTTTATATTACTTTTTAGATCTTTTGTTTTTATATTTTTATTAGGTTTTTAGTTTTACTTCTTTTATTTCTTTTATTTTAGTTTTACTTTATAGATTAAAAGTTTCAATTTTAGTTTTTACTATTTTTTATTTTTTTTAGGATTTTAGTTATTTTTATCATTTTTTTAGGGGTCTAAATTAAACACACACACAATACACACTATCATACACCCTCACCCTCACACTAAACCCCCTACACCTCACACACCTAATACCACCCCTTCCATCTTCTTCCTCTCACCACACTCTCTCTCATACCACACCATAACCAAAACACCATCACCCAACCAATCTCTAC
This sequence comes from Sambucus nigra, assembly GCA_949130495.1. Classification (NCBI taxonomy): domain Eukaryota; kingdom Viridiplantae; phylum Streptophyta; class Magnoliopsida; order Dipsacales; family Adoxaceae; genus Sambucus; species Sambucus nigra. Next base: position 596,891,012 of record OX422208.1, read on the forward strand.
CCCAATCCACCCTAAACCAAACTGGCGGCCACCCCTTAAACTACCTCCCTCCGCCAGCAACCTTAGCCATCCCTCTACCTCCGGTCGGAAACGCGTCGGAACACCTGACCCGTCGAAACCCGACCCCCACCTGCGCGACCCAACAGCCTACACCCGAGACCCTTTCGAACTCGAAACGGATCTCAACCCATCTCACCCATTTCGGACCTGCAGCAATCCGAAACCAAAACCCGACTTGACCCGTCGTCGACCTGTCCGACCCAAACCAAAAAACCAAAACCCACAATCCACAATCCGAAATCCCCTGTCAACCAACATACCTCAACCAATCCCAAAAAAATCGGAAATACCCATTTCGATCCAAACAAAAATCGGAGTCAATCATTGGCAACTAAAAATCCCATGAATATATCATCAAAGCAAAACAATATCTCCCAAGAAACAAGACACTTCGTGGCTCTTAAAAGAAGGGGATGTAAGCTTATATAAAAGACTCTCAGGAGGCAACAACAGACACACAGATACAGAGAGACGGGAGACAGAAAAAAGAAAAAAAGAGGGTAAAAAAGATAGTCAGAAAAATACAAAAAAATAGCTTTAGGTTTAGAAAAAATTATAGGTTCAGTTTTTGTTTTTAGTTTTGTAATCCAGTCCAGTTTTTGTGACGAGTTTGGGACGCGTGTTCATGCCACAATTGACTCAAGGAATTATTCGTATCGTATTTCTTTCTCTTCTATCTAATTTCTTGCTGATTAATTGTGATTGTGCTGAAAATTTAATCATGTCTGGCTAAACACCCCATTCAAGGGGTGGGATGAAACACGTATGTTAATTTAATTAATTGAACAATGGTTCAATTGATGTGTTCTAGGCAAATTAAATTGGAAAAAAAATCACACATTAATTTATTTGACGAGAGTTAATAAATTAAAGTTAAAAATTGATATTTGATTTTTGGATTTAACTTAGAGATAGGTTTCATTCTTGAATTCAATTATTAATCATGTGTGTGCAATTCAAAGATCCGTACAATTTTTTTATGAATTGATCCTAGCGGGTATTTTGTAAAAAAGGGTATGAATCTATATTTTTTATCTGTAGTGACACTTTCTGATTTAATTGCTAAAAAAAATTGAATTTAGGATTGTAACGAGAGTTAAATTTTAAATTTCAATATTATTTCGAACGTATCAAATGAATAATTGGAAAAATTAAATTAATTACGTGGAGTAATCCCATCTCTTATCTCTTCTCATAAATTCTACACTCGGTTTTAATTTTTCGTTGTTACTTTAGTTGCGTAAAATTTTATTTCCTCCACTAAAAATTGTTTTAAAAAATAATGAAATAAAAAAAAAACACAAAAAGATTTTTAATAAAAATTGAAATTGCAAGTTTTCACAATAACAGTTTCGACGCTTGAAATTGGATTGATACCCGAATTTACCGCGATACTGAATTTTTAACAAGTTTTGTAGGTAATTCTAGGAATTTTGATACTCGAAGTTTGACCGCAGCGACATTCCAAATCATATCTGAAGGAATACAAATTAAAATTTATCAGTAGACCTTATCGTTTACCTGCTTGTTGGTTTGAGGTGGGGGATAATAAGCTACTCGGACCAGAGTTGATTCATGATACTTCGGCCAAGATTGAGTTCATTTAGAGTCATATACGTATAACTCAAGATAGACAGAAGAGTTATGCCGATGCCAAGCGATTCTTCCCGGAGTTTAATATGGGAGACCAAGTGTTATTACGTGTATTTCCTATGAAGGGGTTAATGAGGTTCAGGAAAAAGAGGGAAGCTGGCACCAAGGTATGTGGGACCATTCCCTATCATTGCGCGGATTGGTCCAGTTGCATATAAACTCAAATTGTCGAAGCATTTACAATGGATTCACGATGTAATCCACATTTCTTCTATGAGACGATATCTCCAGGATGCCTTATCTCACACACACATTACTTTAAAGGATATTGATTTGTAGCCCGATATATCATACGAAGAGAGGTCAGCTGCTATCCTAGACCACAGCGAGAGGAAATTGAGGTCGAAAGTTTTCCACTTATACATGTTCAGTTGGGGCATCATAATGCCGACGAGTCTACTTGAGAGCACGATGATGAGATGCATGACAAATATCCAAAGTTATTTCTACCATCTATTATTTTTCCTCTGAATTTGGGGACGAAACTCCATTATTAGGGGGAAGTATGTAACACCCCATAACACCCCATAATTTTAATGATTTTTATATTGGGATTAATTAAATTAAGATGGGAAATTAATTCGGATTAAATAAATATTAACTAGAGAGCCAAGGGTTAATATTTATTTATATTGAACATTACTTGGTGAATGAGCACTAAATTAACAAGAAAGTATTATAATTGTCATAAGTGAGGAATACGATAGTTATGGTAAATTTAGTCAGGACATGTGTGTCAATCGTGTCGGGACTTGAATTTGTGCAATGAAATATAATTTAATTATGGGTCATTCAAATGATCATTTCGAGTGCGGCAATATATATAAAAGGGTCAAAATAGTCAGAATAGTGTACTCAGGGGGGTTTAGTTTGGGTCCCGGGACATTTTTAGGCCAACCCAGCACACTGGGAGGGTATTTCAGTCTTTTAGATTTTTTAGGAAAGAGGCCCTACGAATTTTCTATACTTATATCATCTGGTAGGTTGAGGATACTAGGGTTATAAGTTAGACACTCAAAGAGAGGCCACAGGAGGAAGAAGGAGAGGTATCCTGAGGCTTAACCCACCATTCTTGCACCACCACCACCACCACCACCACCACCACCACCACCACCACCGTTGGGTAGATCGAAAGGAGTAGAATGCCATCCTATCATCATTCTGCAGAAATTCAGACTTACATATAAAGGCAAATATTTATCCTGCTAAATTATGAGTAGATATACCATCCATGTTAGATAAGGATGACAAACTTCTTGAACTCATGTATTGTGGCCTTAATTTGGAAGATACAATTATGTTCTTGGATAGGAATTGTGATAGACTTAATCCCTGATACATTTAGAACGAAGTTGATGAATTAGTATAATGATACTTTAAAGAAATCTTGGATCTTATTGAAGTTCTTGAACAAAAATGATGAACTAGGGTTTTTAAGAAATAATTTTGAATTAATTCAATAAAAAGATGTTCTTTGATGATTTAATGGTTCTATCACATTAAAAATCATTTATAACTGTTATTATGATGTTTAAGACCTTTTGTTGGGAGTTTGGGATCATGTAATGGTGGTTTAGAGGACTAAGAAAGGTAAATCCCGTAACTATTAATATAGAGAAGACGAGACTTGTTACAGGCGAATCGATTTGGACCAAGGTCGAATCGATTAGGTTTCCCAGATTTTGACTATTTTCCCTTTTTTGTTTTGAATTCATGGGAAACGATCGTGCAAACTTTTGGAAGGAATTTTTAAATGTGAAGAGAGATACTTTAATTACTAGTAGGCCAATGTTGGGATTGAGACTTAGTCACATGAGAGGATTTGGGACTAAAGTTAATTAGGTTTAATTGGGTAATAAAACCTAATTCGGAGAATGATATTGTGTCACGAGAAATCGAAGAGAATTTATGACTTAGACGAGTAGGATATGAAGGAATTACCTACTGAAATATTTCGAAGGATAAATGGCACACTTTGGGCAGTGGGGGATACTCGAGAAGATACGATGAGAATTATAATCGTGATTTAATAATACGTAGGATATTCAGGAGTTAAATATATTACGTATGAGACATATATTATGGTTGAGTGTGTATATATATATATATATATATATATATATCTTGTGTGAATACCTATTGTGTGAATTCTTATATGTAAACATACCTAAGTTACTTGCTATTATGAAATTTTCCTTTCTGTGGACAGTCTTATCGTGATGAGTCCATTGGGGAGATTTTTACTTGTACCTCAGAACATAGAACTTAGGGATTTAGCAGCACTTGTGTGAATAAGGGTGTGACTGGGTGCGTTAGGTATGTACGTAGCCCAAAGGCTTAGAACCATGTTCGCCTCCGAATTTGTATGAATTGTGAATGTATGGTTCGAGAGTGATTCCAAACCCATTGTCCTTCATTTAGTATGTGATTTACCAGATAGTAGAGTATGCCCGCATCGCATGTTTCCACCTAGGGATACCGTATTCGCATATATTACAAGTGTTAGTGTGTACTAGTAGATAAGATAGATAATGATATATCAAATAATCTAAGTATGTATGAACTTAATAATTAATTGGTGACTCTTAATGAATAAAAAGGGCTTGGATGTTTAATAGCGTATTGTATGGGCAATACGGGTGGGCACGATGAATTATTAGATGAGAAGAGATTTAAGTCAACTAGTTAGGTGGGGTAGTGTAACTAGGCGGGTTTAGAGTAGTACGTTAGGCGTGCACATTAGTTGAGAGGTGAGAATCTCAAGTGAGAGTACGTGGAGATAACAATTACATAAAATTACTCTTTAATACATTTTTAATACTTGCTAAAATATTTTCAAACTCTTTTACTTGGGCTCTGACTCGTTTCAAATCCATTTTTGTAAAAACATTTTAAGTGCCTAATCACAGGGATGCTAGGCTTAGGAGCTCCTTCATTTGACGTGTTGCACCTACTATGAAAGTTGTCGGATTCTTGGAGTAAACGCCTCCACATTTATTATTTCCTATTTAGCATTAATCATCTCAATCGGGCATGTCGCCCATTTCTAGCTAGTGGTTATTTCAGTGACTTTGTACTTGCATTTTATTTGTTGGATTCACTTTTATATTATGGATGATTGTATTAGGATTTCAAGCTGGAGTGTTTATTCCACTCACTATTATTTATTCAGATGCTCTAGTATTTATTATGTTGTTATCTGGAATGGTGAATGTGATTTGTTAGTTAATTTATTATTTGTTAATAAAAAGATTAAAATTTTGACACCGAACCATTAGGTTATTAGTAAATTAATTGGTTTTCGACAGTGATGCTAAGAATGAGACCATTTATGATTCCCGTTTAATTTAACAATGGACTGATCTTAGATGATTAGAATAGACGGGGTGCACAGAAGTGTGTAGAACGAGTTTTTGGTGCTTTACAATCTCGCTTTCCTGCTGCCAAAATCCAATCTCATCTTTGGTAACGTGATAATCAATGGCATATCATGATGACATATATCATTCTTCATAAAATGATTATAGTAGATGAACGTGACGAACTTAATCTTCCACTGTAGCACCCCGACAAAATGAAAAGTGTGCTAGAGCCCATGGAGTTACTCAACCGCAAAGACATAAATGATGCGATCCAGATATTTCACAAGTCCGTGTTCATGACTCTGCAACAAAGGTGGCGTTGCACTATGATATACAAGATAATTTGTGTAATATGATAGTGGCATGTAGCTTTTTTTTTTTTATTAAAAATTATTTTCAATTGTATTTTTTAATTACATGTTTTCATTAATAGTTTTGATTTTCTTTGTATGGATTCATTAATATATTTGTTTTTATTATGTGCTGGTCGTACTTGAAAAACATAAACAAATACATAAAACAAGGTGGAACAAAATAAAACAAGGATAATATATATATATATATATATATATATATATATTTTCATTTCCTCCCAATCCCATCATTTCTCTTAGCCCTCTCTCTCACAGTGAAGGAGTCTCCCTTATTTCATTTGTTTACAAGGCAATATCTTTATACATTTAGGCCCAGCTTGTTGGCCAAATTATTTTATTATGTAAATTTGTTCATTGTTCATTGTGAATTATAAATGAATTAATTTGAAATGAGTTAAATTCAATTTTATGTAATGTTTGGTAATTTGAAATTGATATTAAGGTTCTACAAGAAAACAAATGATAAAAGCAAATCAAGAGAGAGAGGGGGAGGAGAGAAGGGAAGGGAGGAAAAGAAAGAGGAGAGCATGCACTTTATGTGACTCGTATTTCAAATGGATGCATCAACATTTTTTATGAAATTACTCAATTTTAGATTTTGCAAATGAGCTAAAATTGATCAATTAATAAATCATTTCATTAATAAAATCAAACATAATTAATCAGTCAATTTGTAAATGGATAAATTTATTAATGAGTCAATTTACAATTTTAGGACAATCAAACGGGACCTTAGCCTTTTAGGGATTATTTATGATATATATTTTTTGTTATTTTTGAATTAATGTAACATGTTGGATTAATAATGAGTACTTAGTTGGATTAATTTTATAATTTAGATTAGGGTTTGAATTAATTTTGTTATTACTTAGGTTAGTGTTTGAATTAATATTGTTGCTATTTATTTTAGGACTTTGATATTATATATAAAGTTTGAGTTAATTTTGTTGCTATTTATTATAAAGCTTGAAGTGGTGAATTGTTAATTTGAACTAATTCTTGGATTCAGATTTTCTTGTGTGGTAGAGGTATTTATCCTAAATTTTAGTATGATAATTTTTTAAATTTGAACATCATTATAAATGTGAAATAATAAAAAATAAAAAAATATTTCTTGCTTCATCTATGAAAAAATATTATAAAAAACTCGTAATAACCCTAAAAAAATTGTAAAAATAACCCACAATACAAATTATGGATTAAATTTTTGTAAAATTATAAAATTAACTCTACCCGTGCCATTCTGGCAACAGTTAGTATGTGACGCAAAAGAGCACCTTTGCACTAAAAAAATCATGAGTAATTTGTCCTTTCAAAATAACTTTATTAATTAGATTAATTGGGTAAGATGTGGTAAAGCCGAGTTTAAGCGAAGCCGAGTTCAAGCTGACGTGGCGTCACGACACCAGTTAGTCACACGTTACGCTCCCGTATGGTGGCGGCAATATATTAATGCTCCAACAGAGCCACCTAATAAAGAGAGGTATTTTGCCTCTTCCAACACCCCTCGTTATCGGAGGAGACTCTCTCTAAATTTTCTCAACCTCCAAAATGGTGAGTCCTAAATATCTGCTACGGATTTTAAAGCACTGCCGTTTTTTTTTCCCTTGTATTGTATTTTTTTTGTTTGTGATTGATCTAACTATCGATGTTATATTTTACTCCAGTTGGAGTTACTTTTAAGATGTTTATTTATGGTGTTTTGTGTTCCCTGATCTTATTTACTTTAGATTCCATATCAAGTCTTCCACTAAAGTGATTAATTTATAATTTCATAGTTTGAGTGAACTTTTTTTCGCTTAAGCCATAACTAATGCTTTCCACAGCAGAAATGCGAGGGGTCTCTTGATTTGATACATAGCATGTATGTGTGTGTATATATACAACCTGTTCAAATTCCGATGTAAAAGAGATGACCAATAGAATGGAACATTTTTTTTAAAATATTAAAAAAAATAATGGGTGGATATGATCTCATTGTACAAAAAATTAATTTTAAAAAATTCAATGGGAATGATAATCAAAACTTTCAACTGCAGAAAATAGAAGTCTTTATCAACTTCGCATTTCACTGACTTGGGGACTGAATATTTTGATAAAATGATCAACTCACTATGGAAATTTTGAAATTTTATTTTTATACTATTCTAATAAGTTAGTTAGTTCTTCTGGTCCTTTCTTTAAGGCCCAGATGCCTTGATCAGGTGCCACCCTGAGCATCTGCCAAGTGGACAATTGCACAGGATCCGCCGTTGGTCTATTTGTAGTTACTTATACGTTGAGGACCCTTTTTTTTTATATGAATACATATAAAGGGGCGTTTTTGTAATTTTTGGACGGGCCTTGTCTATTTTTATCTATCTCAAGACTGGTCCTGGCCTTGATATATATATATACTATCAATTGGTTCTCTTTTCATATTTGTGGTGATTATAACGGCAACCATTTACTTGATTTGGATCTAATGTCTGCACTCAATTTTCCCCTTTTGCTTTCTTTTTTTCATTGTGTTGTTGCTAGTTGCTACAAAAAGGAGGAAAGCAGCAAATAAAAAGTTAAAAACTTAAATTCCCTTTATATTCAATTACTACTTTAATAACCATGGAAAAATTATTACTTTAAATAGCCGTGTGAAAATTAACTCTGCTATACCATATGTCTGAATTACTTTCAGTCAAGCAAAGATCGCTATTCAGTGGCCCCTTTGATTAAAAGGAAGTAAAAGAAAGATCCAATAAATTTGACAGTTTTTTTCATAAATGTCTCACCAATAAAACACTGTTGGATCCGTGGATTGGGCTATCCTGAAATGTAGCTCCTATCAGGTATATGGTGTCAAGCCTTTTCATAAATTCTATTTTGTGGGTCTGTTTTTGCTCCATCTTAATTGCGATTGCAATTGAATGGCCTCTTTTATGTGAAAATTCTTTTACCTATGCATGTGAGAAACTTATTTGGGGGAAGGAAAAGGAATTGGTACGTGTAAGAGAAACTTATAGTGTTGTAGTCACTAGAGCATGGATGATTAACCACTTTTGTTAGGAAAAGGAATTGGTATGTGTAAGAGATATGCATGTACTCAATGTTTTAAATCGCGGTCGCGCAGGGTGTCGCGTTTTGGCTATGAAATCGCCTCGCGCAAATCGCGTCGCGTATCGCGCAAGCAATTCGTGCATTCCAGATTTTTAATTTGAAAAACATGTAACAAATATAAATAAATAAATAAGCTCAAACAATCACTCCAAATCATTTCAAAGTGCTACATCATTCCAAATAAAACACAAATAGGACCATATTGTTCAAAAAATAAGACCATATTGTTCCAAAAAGCTCAAAGGCATGAAGTTTCAAGAATAAATTAATACCAAATGAGTTTTTTCAAAAATTGTCAAACATAAAAAATAAAAAAAAGAACTGTGTAAATTCTTACCAAAGTTGGATCGGGGCTGCCAAACAGTTGAAGGAAAAGTCCGGAGCTCTGTTAATGAGGTTTTTTTTTTGGATCGGGCTGCGAAATTGTGCAAGGAAGAGTCCGGAGCACTGTTAATGAGGTTTTTATTTTGGTTTTCAAGATCGGGACTGTTAAAAGTGATTGAGGAAGGGTTTTGTTAAGTTGGGGCTGTCAAAACTATATTAAGGTAGGTTTTTTTTTAGATCGGGGCTGTCAAAAGTGAATAAGGAAGTGTTTGTGCTTTTTTTAAACCTTTGTACTTGCCAAAACGACGCCGTTTTGGTAAGCCAGAGAGTTTAAAAAAAGCATGCATCGCGCGGCTATAGCGCAGGTTTGCGCACTTTTGCGCTAAATCGCACCAAATTGCGCCCAATAGCGAACGCAACAGCAGTATCCCAATTAGCTGACCCATTTGCGTTGCCTTTTTCCGTCGCAAAAAGCAATAGCGGGCTATTGCGTTCGCGATAGCGAGCTATTTAAAACACTGCATGTACTGCAAAAGAAGCCATTGGCATTTATCCATTGATGCCCAGTAGTAATTTTGAGGATCAAAAACTCATATTTATGTGTTTTAGTGTAGTAGTCACTAGAGCGTGGATTATTAACCACTTTTGTTTTGTACCTAGGTCTTTGCCAGTTTGGATCACTATTTTTTAATTTTATCAAATGAAATTTTACTATCACAACATGATTTTAACTGCCATGATCCATATCTTGCAGGCTAACGCAGCATCTGGGATGGCTGTGCACGATGACTGCAAATTAAGGTTTTTGGAACTGAAGGCGAAAAGAACACACCGGTTCATAGTTTTCAAGATTGAGGAGAAGCAGAAGCAAGTAATTGTAGAAAAGGTTGGTAAGCCAACTGAAAGCTATGAGGATTTCACTGCAAGTCTTCCTGCTGACGAGTGTCGCTATGCTGTCTATGATTTCGACTTTGTGACTGAGGAGAATTGCCAGAAAAGCAGGATATTCTTCATTGCGTGGTACCTCTAAAGTTTCCTCCTTAAAAAATAACCATTCTGCAAATTAGTAGGAGCGTTTAGTGTTTTGTGTCCTTGATGTGAAGATTTTGTAGTGAGATGTTTTTCAATTTATGCAATTTAGTATTTAGTACCTGGGCTGATATTTTATTGGACTTGAAGATATTTTACACTTCAGTATGTTTCACAAATTTACATACCCCAAAGATATTCTCCAAAAACAACATAGGCTAAATGCAAAAATTTTGAATATATATATTTTTATTACTACGTTGACTTGGTCTGAATGGTCTGGAATTAATTATTGTTTGTGCTTATAAGGTCTCCTGATACATCAAGGGTGAGAAGCAAGATGATTTATGCTAGCTCAAAGGACAGATTCAAGAGGGAGCTTGATGGAATTCAGGTGGAGTTGCAAGCAACTGATCCAACTGAGGTGGGTCTTGATGTTATTAAAAGTCGTGCCAGCTGAGGCAGACTTTCGAAGGGAGGAGAGTTCCTCAATGCAATCTCCTTTACACGAGTGAAAGAAATGTTTATAGTTTGTGGGATGGTGAGCTTGGCATAGATTTATGATATTGGTTACCAAGTGCCACCATACAGCGTTCTAAAGTAGTTTGGATGATATTTGTGTTTGTCCCGTTTTATCATGCGCTTCGGTATTTCTACAACCTATGATTCGAGTGTCTCACTTGTAGTCTGATATCTACAAGCTAATATGTAACAACACTATGTGGGGGGAGGTAGACTACACCTAGTCTCTTTTTATATTTTTATGTCGATATATTTGACCCCTTTTATACTCTTCGTAGTTCTGAAAATGAATGGTATTTTGCCTTTTCGGTTACTCATCAAGTAGTTTCTTTAGTATGAAGTTTATCAACACTGAAAAAACTCAGAAAAAACTCAGAAAACAGGCACTTGTTTTGCTTCTAATGCTTCATCCAGTCATCTATATGCTATCATATTATATATATATATATATATATATTTATTTTTTTTGGACGGAACCCCCACACATTTTATAAATATAAGATGGAGAAAAAGCCTCTCCGAAGCTTACAACCCCAAGCAAACTTAAAGTCTAGAGGTTGGGCCCAATACTCTAGAAATAAAGCGATAAATATGGGATTTTATTATAACCCCATTACATAGAGAAAACTTGAAAGAAAATATGGGGATTTATCTTATCCCCATTTACATCTTATTAGTTCTATGTCTTATTTGAGGAGTACGCAGTGTATCCAGCTTAAGTAAACCTTTAACCAACCTAGGGAGAGAGCTTTGAGTCCAATACTTAGAATTCGTGTTGACAATAGAAGCCTGCAAGGTTAAATGATCAGCAACTTAGTTTAATTGTCTCCATATATGATTGAAAATCACATCATCATAACATTGGAAATCTTGAAGCATCTTTCTAGATTGCCAAGGAGGTTTAGCCTTTTTCAATATCACATCTATCAAGAGCTTGAAATCAGATTCTACTATAACTTTTTGAATATTTGATTGAGAAATCAATTTCATTCCTTCAATCAAGGCCAAACTTTCAGCAAAAAACGAGGATTGTACTCCTATAGATTTTTCAAACCCTGTAATGAAATTCCAGTTGGAGTCTTTAATCACCCCTCCAATACCATTATTTCCAGGATTACCTTTAGAAGCTCCATCAATGTTTAATTTAAAAACTCCACTTGGGGAATTAGACCAAAAACATTTTATAATCTGCACAAATTTTGGTCTAATGTGTGATAATATATCAAAGATCTACAATCAAATGGAATGAGAGAAAAAGAGGGGCTAGGGTTTCATATTGTCATACACTAGAATGTCTTACAATAAAAGGAAGAAGAGAGAATATATATAACCTACTACAACCACCTAATAATAATAGGAGAAGGAAAAATACTAAAATACCCTCAATGCTAAATAAAACTCTAATACCCCCCCTCAAACTCACGATGCTGCAGCGAGAAGCATTGAGAGTTTGCCAACCAAAAAACGAAAACGCTGAACTGGATGAGACTTCGTAAACAAATCAGCTATCTGTTGTAATACCCCGTATTTTTATGCTATATTAATTTGGGGGTTTTATTAAATTTAATGAGAGTGAATTATTTAATAAGAATCCGGAAATTAATTATGTTATAATTATTAACGTGACGAGAGTTAGTAATTATATAAAATTGTCGAATATTACTAATGAGCACAGTAATATATGATATGGGTTATATTATAAGTCACGAGTGAATGAAATAACAATTTTGAGAATTTTAGTCGGGACGCGCCCGTGTCGCGTCGGGACTAATTATTGAGTTATAAAAGTGAATATTTTATAAGTTGTTCGTATGGTCGTTTTGAGTGCGCCAACGCGTCCGGAAGGGTTGAGATAGTCAGAAAAGTGTATCCGGGGGTTTGGTTCGGATCTCGGGGTGTTTTTAGACTTAATTAGTGACCCGGGAGGGCATTTTGGTCATTTTACAAAATAGGGTAATTAAACCCACGAATTTCATCCATCCTTAGCAGCCATTTAAGTCAGCCTTTTAGGGTTAGAACATTCAGAACCCTAGAACGGCCATTGGAGTAGAGAGGAGAGAGCTCTCAAGGAGGATTCAAGGCCAAAACACCACCATTTGCACTACCGTCACCACCAACGCGTAGATCGCGAGGAGGAGAACGCAACCACACCAATATCAGCAGGAAACCAGACCTCTGAAATCCTAGGCAAGTGTTTAACTTGCGTATTTTCGTTGGTTCAATATTCATATTAGTGTAGGAATGATTAGGAGTGTAATCAATGGAAGAAAACCCCAAATTTTGATAGGAATTTGCATGTAGAAATATTATAACCATATTCTGGAAATAGTATGTGAAGTAGATGATTAACCCACGAATTTTTGATGTTATGTTAGAAGGAAATTCTGGAGAAAAACTGATTAGAACAAAAGTTAAGAAAACATTAGGGTTCTTGATGTTTAAATGAGATTTTGGGTTGTTTAATCATGTTTAATGATGGATATACGCATGCTTAACGTTAAAAACATCTGGAAATATGTGATTATGTTTGTAGTAGGAGTTTTGGGATGATTAGTGTTGGAAAATATTGATTTGGGTGAAGAATTTTGGTAAAACCCGTAACTGCACTTCTGCAGGATTTCACAGACCTGCTTGATCGATCGATCGAGCCTAGAGCTTCGATCGATCGAAGGTTCGATCGATCGAGCCCCAGACCTCGATCGATCGATCCCTCCTGGCAGACTCTTATTTCCCCTTGTTTAATTAATTGAACATGATTCATCGTGAAATAATTTTTGGGCTTTATGAATAAAATATTTTGGGGTATAGGAGAGACCAGTAGGGCATATGATTAAGTGTTGAGAACTTTATTATGAGACGATAATTGTATCTTAGGGACAATTATTTATAGAACGAGGAAACTACGTAATTCAAGTGAGAGATTACGTCAAATACTTACGATAGTGAATAGACGTTTACCTACTGATTTTGCTACTTGGATGGATAGAATCCACGAGTGTCATGTAACTAGTGAGAAAACCCTTCGAGTTAAGGCTAGAGACGAAACCTTATACGTAATCATAATAATGGGAAATTAAGGATAAATGTTGTGACTATGGGTTACGAGAGGAACCTATATTAATATGATGAAATGGGTATATTTATATGATTGTGTGTACATATATTATATACATGTGAAAAACGTACCCGCGCTACTTGCTATCCCTGAGGTTACCGTGCTGGGACGATCTTATCCTGTGTTGCTTTATGGGGGATATTGATTCGTACCCTAGAAGATAGAGGTCCTAGGTACGGGCTATCAGATTGATAGTCGGACGGTCCTAAGAGACGTGTGGGTATGTACTGACCTCTTGGACTTGGAATCTATGCTTCGCCTCAACGTTGTTTTGTATATGTTAATACAGTTCGAGAGTGATTCCGAACTTGTATTTCCCTTTGTGTGAGCGATACGGGGATTGGATAGCAGAGTATGCCCGCACCATAGTTTAGTTGGGGTGCTGTTATATATATATATATATATATATATATATATATATATTATACGAGTAGTTAATATATATATGAGGTTATAAACTTTAAACTGTCTACTGTGATTTGATAAGTAAAACATGGTTGTTGACTCAAATTATTAAATACTTGTTTTGTGAAAGTATGAGAAGACACTGGGAAACTTTATAATTTAATGAAGCTAAAACGAGAGTAGTGCTACAAATTGAGAGTACCTTTTTAAAACATTGTCATCATTCGATTTTGAAAACTTATGAGAAAGTTAAGATAAACTAAATTATTTGGGAAGGTTAGTACGATAGTTGTGCACATTAGAAGAGATGTGAGAATTTCTCAAGAGAGTGTCGAACTAATATAACTTGCATTGGCCTATATCAATTTAAATACTTGCTTAACGTATTTTAAAATCAAACACACTTTCGGGCTCTGACCCGTTTCTTTTCCTCTCTCTCTCTCTCTCTCTCTCTCTCTCTCTCTCTTGTATATATATATGTATACTTTCAGGTGCCCAGCCACAGGGGCGTCTTGCTTAGGATCCCTTGAGAAGAACGAGCTGCAGCTTAGGTGGGAGTTGCAGGTCACTTGAGTAGACGGCTTCTGTTATTGACTCCACTCCTATTATTCTCATTTATTGGGCACGTGTCGCCCTTTCATCATTTCGTTTGTTGTTGGGATTTTGTATTTCATTTATTTCCAGTATTGTTCTATGGGATTTATTCAGGATGGATTTGTGGTTTTAGTTCCATTTGTTGACATTCGATTAACAAATGTATTATATTATTTGGTTTATTGTGGTGTGATTCTTTATTGTAGAAATGTTGTTTTAATTAAAATAAATCTTTTTCTTTAATTAAAATTTGGAAAGTTTTGTATGGAAAATGTTTTGACACTTAGCTTAATTATCTAGGGTGTTAAATTGGAAAAATTATTTTTATCGACAGTGATGCTGAGAATGAACCAACTGTTTACCTTGATTTAATTTAATAAAGGAGTGATCGCCCGGTATGTAATTAGGCGGGGTGTCACAGGTGGTATCAGAGCATCAGGTTCTAGTGTCCTTTGGATCTGTACGGCTTATTTCGCTTTCAGCTCAACGTTTTTGCTATAGAGCCCTATTTTTAGGATTGTTGTATTCCTGTTTTTACGTTTAAGTCTTCAGCTATTTGAGATCCGATGATAACTGTAGACTAATAAATTTTGTTCACGTTTTAGATGCCTCCGAGACGTGCTCCGAGAGATAGGCGTGCCCAGGCCGAGCAGTCAGCAGCTCCGGCACCAGGCACAATGAATGCTAATGAAGTAGCCGCCATAGTTGCTCAGGCGGTGAATGCCGCGATAGCAGTGATTCAGCAGGCTCCACCCCAGGTTTAGGTAGTGGCGCCAGTACCAGCACAGCTTCCATCTGCATGGGAGAGGGTTCGGGATGCTTTTCAGAAAGCACATCCCCCTGAGTTCTCTGGTAGCTCTGACATTGTCACGGTTAGCCAATGGAAGAAAGACATCCAGCGGCATCTTCGCATGTATGAGTGCACCGAGGTACAAAAGCAGTTATTGGCTTCTTTTAAGCTGGTGGGAGCCGCGTTCCAGTGGTGGGAGTCCACTACTACTTTGGAGGAGAGGGACACAATCCCTATTCAGATGTTCTGGGAGCGGTTTGACCGCAAGTACTTTCCACCTGCAGTGCAGACTGAGATGAGGCGGAAACTACTAAATCTGAAGCAAGATAATCTTACTGTAGCAGAGTATGAGGAGGAGTTCACGAGACTTCTCACCATTGTGCCAGATGAGGCACCTACTGAGAGCAAGAAGATTTTGTTGTTTGTCGACGGGTTAGCTTGGAGGATCCGTCAGCACCTTATTGGGAACTTATCCCTGAGTACGTTCACCGATGTACTCAATGCAGCGTTACTACATTTCCAGGATCACCGCTTCCATCTTCAAGGAAGCAAGAGAGCAGGAGAGTCCAGCCAGCAGGGCAGGACCGGGGGTAACGGTGCCGGTGGGGCACCATCTCATGGACAGACTCGTCAGCACGAGCAGAGTTCCCATCAGGGGGACCCTGCTAAGCGATTCCGTTCAGGTGATCCCAGGCAGGGAAATGGGGGTTATAGGCAGGGCCAGCAGGGCCAGCCTAATCAGCAGGGTCAGCACCGACAACAGGGTCAGCAACAGGGCCAGCAGGGCCAACAGCGTGCACATCAAGGCCAACAGGGCCAATGGCGTGGAGGTAACGGCCAACAGGGCCGTGGTCAGCAGGGACAGAGGGGAGGTAATTTCAGAGGCCGGTGTTTTGTGTGCGGCAAGCACGGCCATAAACGTCAGGATTGCCCAGAAGGCGATATGGCCCCACAGCAGCAGGGAGCCCGTAATGAGCCACAGAGGCCACTTTTCCACCTGCCCTTCCAGCTCCAGCCCAAGCGCCAGCCCTACCAGCCATCCCAGCAGCTCCAGTGCAACAGGGGCAATTACAGTATGGACGTGTCTATAACGTCCACCAGGCAGCATATCCACAGGCACCACCCGCGATTGAGGGTACGTTTCCTATCCATGGTACTATGGGTCGGGTTTTATTTGATACAGGGGCCACGCATTGTTTTATAGCTACGCATTTTGCAAAGGCCTTAGGGTTGTTAGCCACAGCAGAGAGAACAGTGACGTGTGTAGACTCACCATTGGGGAGTGGGTCACTTATTTTCTTTATATGCCGAGGAGTGGGGATAGAGATCGGTAGTCTGGTATTACCTGCAGACATGCTAGTCTTAGACATGCACGAGCATGATGTGATTATTGGTATGGATTGGCTCGCATCTTATAGAGCCATGATTGATTGCTTCGGTGGGAGCATTGTTTTTGCCATTCCGGGGCAAGAGATGTTTGTGACCGCTCATTTGTATTACATAGAGGAGGATACCTCTGAGGAGGTTGTGATCCCTTTGGATTCGATCCCAGTTGTTAGGGAATATTCCGATGTGTTTCAGGAAATACCAGGCCTACCCCCCAGTCGAGAGATAGACTTTGTTATAGACTTATTGCCAGATACGAGACCTATAGCACGCGCACCATACCGTATGGCTCCGACAGAGATGCAAGAGCTACGAGATCAGATCGAGCAGCTGTTAGGTCAGGGCTTCATTCGGAGAAGTACCTCACCTTGGGGCGCTCCAGCTTTGTTTGTGAAGAAGAGAGATGGTTCACTGAGGTTGTGTGTGGACTACCGGGAATTGAACAAGGTCACGATACGGAATAAGTATCCGTTGCCTCGAATCGATGATCTGTTCGACCAGTTGAGGGGAGCGAATTTCTTTTCGAAGATAGATCTGAGGTCGGGGTACCATCAGCTACGTATTAGGGAGCAGGATGTTTCAAAGACTGCATTCTTGACGAGATATGGGTCTTACGAGTTCCGAGTGATGCCGTTTGGCCTCACTAATGCTCCAGCCGTATTCATGGACTTAATGAATCGAGTGTTCAGAGAGTTCTTGGATCAGTTTGTCATTGTCTTCATAGATGACATCCTGATATATTCCCATTCCGAGGAGGAGCATGCCGAGCACTTGAGGCAGGTCCTTCAGACTCTGCGAGAGCATCAGTTGTATGCGAAGTACGAGAAGTGTGGATTCTGGTTGCGAGAGGTACAGTTCTTGGGCCATGTTGTTTCTGAGCAAGGGATAGCAGTTGACCCGAGTAAGGTATCAGCAGTGAGGGAGTGGGGACAGCCCACGACACCGACAGAGGTACGTAGTTTCTTGGGGTTAGCCGGATACTACAGGAGATTTATTCGGGGATTCTCCAAGATAGCGGGTCCGTTGACGAATTTGACTCGCAAAGGGGTACCGTATGTTTGGGATGATGCTTGTCAATTAACTTTCGACGAGCTAAAAGACAAGCTTACTTCAGCACCAGTCCTTGCCTTACCGAAACCGGGTGTGGAGTACCTGGTTTACACTGATGCGTCTTTACGGGGACTTGGAGGAGTACTCCAGCAGGAGGAGAAGGCTATAGCTTTTGCTTCCCGTAAGCTTAAGCCACATGAGAAGAATTACCCCACCCACGACCTGGAGTTAGCAGCGGTCGTCTTTGCTTTGAGAATTTGGAGGCACTATCTATTGGGAGAGAAATTCCGTTTGTTCACAGACCATAAGTCACTGCAGTACCTGTTCACTCAGCGATAGCTGAATATGCGTCAGCGCAGGTGGTTAGAGTTTGTGAAAGACTACCAGTTTGATATATAGTATCATCTGGGGAAGGCCAACGTAGTTGCTGATGCGTTGAGCCGTAGACCGGTAGAAGATGTAGCAGACATCTGGAAAGCAAAGTGGAAAGAGCTGGGTCACCAAGACGCCGTAGCACGTTCTTTCATATCCGTGATGTCAGTCACACCCGAGATTGTTACGAAGGCGATACAGGCGCAGACCACAGATCCGTTTTGCCAGGAGCAGATTGTGCGACTTCTAGCCGAGGGTGCTGAGTCCTATTCTGTTAGTTCTGATGGAGGTTTGCGGTTTAATGGGAGATTGGTGGTTCCAGAAGGCGCAGAGTTACGTCATGAAGTGATGACTCATTCTCATGGGTCCCGATTTGCAGTGCATCCGGGAGGCGATAAGATGTACCAGGATATGAGGCGACAGTACTGGTGGAGCGGGATGAAGAAGGACATTGCTGAATTTGTGGCCAAGTGTTCTACCTGCCAGTTGGTTAAGGTGGACCACCAGAAACCGTCAGGATTGCTTCAGCCATTGGAAGTACCCGCGTGGAAGTGGGAGAGTGTTTCCATGGACTTCATTACAGGGTTGCCTACATCACAAAGGGGCCACGATTCTATCTGGGTGATTGTAGACCGTCTGACCAAGGTGGCTCATTTTCTACCGGTGCGGACAGATTATACCACGGGTCAGTATGCTCAGTTGTTCATCGCTGAGATTGTCAGATTACATGGGGTGCCCCTGAATATTGTGTCCGATAGAGACAAGATTTTCGTGTCGCGTTTTTGGGAAAGCTTTCAGGAGGCTATGGGTACTGAGTTGAGGTTGAGTCCAACTTATCACCCACAGACAGATGGGCAGACAGAGCGTACTAATCAGATGTTAGAGGATATGCTACGCATGTGTGTTCTCGATTTTGGAGGAGGTTGGGAGCCACACCTTCCACTGGTAGAGTTTGCTTATAATAACTCTTATCAGTTCACGATTGGTATGGCTCCATTTGAGGCTTTATATGGAAGGCCTTGTCGTTCCCCAACTTGTTGGCTTGAGGCGGGGGATGACAAGTTGCTAGGACCAGAGGTGATTCAGGAGACCTCCGCGAGAATTGAGATGATAAGGGGTCGCATTCGAGTAGCCCAGGACAGACAGAAGAGCTATGCCGATGCGAAACGGTTCTTCAGGGAGTTTAATGTGGGGGACCAAGTGTTACTGCGTGTGTCTCCCATGAAAGAAGTGATGAGGTTCGGGAAGAAGGGAAAGTTGGCTCCGAGGTACGTGGGACTATTTCCCATCATAGAGAGGATTGGGCCAGTTGCATACATATTGGGACTACCGGAACATCTACATCGCATTCACGATGTATTTCACATCTCGTCGTTGAGACGATACCTTCGAGATGATATGGCCCATACTCGCATCGCGATAGAGGAGATCGACTTACAGCCTGATAGCTCCTACGAGGAGAGACCGGTGGCTATCCTAGACTATAGTGAGAGGAGATTGAGGTCGAAGATAGTTCCACTTGTGCGGGTCCAGTGGGAACACCATAATGTGGAGGAATCCACTTGGGAGCGTGAGGCAGATATGCGCGAGAGATATCCAGATTTGTTCTTATCAGGTATGCCTTATTTTACGAATTTCGGGACGAAATTCCGTTATTAGGGGGGGAGTATGTAATACCCCGTATTTTTATGCTATATTAATTTGGGGGTTTTATTAAATTTAATGAGAGTGAATTATTTAATAAGAATCCGAAAATTAATTATGTTATAATTATTAACGTGACGAGAGTTAGTAATTATATAAAATTGTCGAATATTACTAATGAGCATAGTAATATATGATATGGGTTATATTATAAGTCACGAGTGAATGAAATAACAACTTTGAGAATTTTAGTCGGGACGCGCCCGTGTCGCGTCGGGACTAATTATTGAGTTATAAAAGTGAATATTTTATAAGTTGTTCGTATGGTCGTTTTGAGTGCGCCAACGCGTCCGGAAGGGTTGAGATAGTCAGAAAAGTGTATCCGGGGGTTTGGTTCGGATCTCGGGGTGTTTTTAGACTTAATTAGTGACCCGGGAGGGCATTTTGGTCATTTTACAAAATAGGGTAATTAAACCCACGAATTTCAGCCATCCTTAGCAGCCATTTAAGTCAGTCTTTTAGGGTTAGAACATTCAGAACCCTAGAACGGCCATTGGAGTAGAGAGGAGAGAGCTCTTAAGGAGGATTCAAGGCCAAAACACCACCATTTGCACCACCGTCACCACCAACGCGTAGATCGCGAGGAGGAGAACGCAACCACACCAATATCAGCAGGAAACCAGACCTCTGAAATCCCAGGCAAGTGTTTAACTTGCGTATTTTCATTGGTTCAATATTCATATTAGTGTAGGAATGATTAGGAGTGTAATCAATGGAAGAAAACCCCAAATTTTGATAGGAATTTGCATGTAGAAAACATTATAACCATATTCTGGAAATAGTATGTGAAGTAGATGATTAACCCACGAATTTTTGATGTTATGTTAGAAGGAAATTCTGGAGAAAAACTGATTAGAACAAAAGTTAAGAAAACATTAGGGTTCTTGATGTTTAAATGAGATTTTGGGTTGTTTAATCATGTTTAATGATGGATATACGCATGCTTAACGTTAAAAACATCTGGAAATATGTGATTATGTTTGTAGTAGGAGTTTTGGGACGATTAGTGTTGGAAAATATTGATTTGGGTGAAGAATTTTGGTAAAACCCGTAACTGCACTTCTGCAGGATTTCGCAGACCTGCTTGATCGATCGATCGAGCCTAGAGCTTCGATCGATCGAAGGTTCGATCGATCGAGCCCCAGACCTCGATCGATCGATCCCTCCTGGCAGACTCTTATTTCCCCTTGTTTAATTAATTGAACATGATTCATCGTGAAATAATTTTTGGGCTTTATGAATAAAATATTTTGGGGTATAGGAGAGACCAGTAGGGCATATGATTAAGTGTTGAGAACTTTATTATGAGACGATAATTGTATCTTAGGGACAATTATTTATAGAACGAGGAAACTATGTAATTCAAGTGAGAGATTATGTCAAATACTTACGATAGTGAATAGACGTTTACCTACTGATTTTGCTACTTGGATGGATAGAATCCACGAGTGTCACGTAACTAGTGAGAAAACCCTTTGAGTTAAGGCTAGAGACGAAACCTTATACGTAATCATAATAATGGGAAATTAAGGATAAATGTTGTGACTATGGGTTACGAGAGGAACCTATATTAATATGATGAAATGGGTATATTTATATGATTGTGTGTACATATATTATATACATGTGAAAAATGTACCCGCGCTACTTGCTATCCCTGAGGTTACCGCGCTGGGACGATCTTATCCTGTGTTGCTTTATGGGGGATATTGATTCGTACCCTAGAAGATAGAGGTCCTAGGTACGGGCTATCAGATTGATAGTCGGACGGTCTTAAGAGACGTGTGGGTATGTACTGACCTCTTGGACTTGGAATCTATGCTTCGCCTCAACGTTGTTTTGTATATGTTAATACAGTTCGAGAGTGATTCCGAACTTGTATTTCCCTTTGTGTGAGCGATACGAGGATTGGATATCAGAGTATGCCCGCACCATAGTTTAGTTGGGGTGATGTTATATATATATTATACGAGTAGTTAATATATAAATGAGGTTATAAACTTTAAACTGTCTACTGTGATTTGATAAGTAGAACATGGTTGTTGACTCAAATTATTAAATACTTGTTTTGTGAAAGTATGAGAAGACACTGGGAAACTTTATAATTTAATGAAGCTAAAACGAGAGTAATGCTACAAATTGTGAGTACCTTTTTAAAACATTGTCATCATTCGATTTTGAAAACTTATAAGAAAGTTAAGATAAACTAAATTATTTGGGAAGGTTAGTACGATAGGTGTGCACATTAGAAGAGAGGTGAAAATTTCTCAAGAGAGTGTCGAACTAATATGATTTGCATTGGCCTATATCAATTTAAATACTTACTTAACGTATTTTAAAATCAAACACACTTTCGGGCTCTGACCCGTTTCTTTTCGTCTCTCTCTCTCTCTCTCTCTCTCTCTCTCTCTCTCTCTCTCTCTCTCTCTCTTGTATATATATATGTATACTTTCAGGTGCCCAGCCACAGGGGCGTCTTGCTTAGGATCCCTTGAGAAGAACGAGCTGCAGCTTAGGTGGGAGTTGCAGGTCACTTGAGTAGACGGCTTCTGTTATTGACTCCACTCCTATTATTCTCATTTATTGGGCACGTGCCGCCCTTTCATCATTTCGTTTGTTGTTGGGATTTTGTATTTCATTTATTTCCAGTATTGTTCTATGGGATTTATTCAGGATGGATTTGTGGTTTTAGTTCCATTTGTTGACATTCGATTGACAAATGTATTATATTATTTGGTTTATTGTGGTGTGATTCTTTATTGTAAAAATGTTGTTTTAATTAAAATAAATCTTTTTCTTTAATTAAAATTTGGAAAGTTTTGTATGGAAAATGTTTTGACACTTAGCTTAATTATCTAGGGTGTTAAATTGGAAAAATTATTTTTATCGACAGTGATGCTGAGAATGAACCAACTGTTTACCTTGATTTAATTTAATAAAGGAGTGATCGCCCGGTATGTAATTAGGCGGGGTGTCACATCTGTGCGGAAGAAGAAACAAAAGGCAAAGTGATGGCGCCATGCGTAAGATGATGACGAGTAATATGACAATCAATCTCAATGTGCTTAGTCCTCTCATGAAAAACTGAATTGTGAGCAATCTGAATAACACTCTTATTATCACTATACATAGGAGTGGGCTGAGAAAGAGAGACCCATATCTGCAAGTAACTACCGTAGCCAAACAACTTCGCGAGTGGTAGAAGCCATAGCACGGTACTCGGCTTCCGTGGAAGACACATAAACAACTTTCTTTTTGCTCTTCCAAGAAACAAGAGAATCACCCAGAAACACACAAAATCCAGTAACTGATTTGCGATCTGCAGGATCACTGGCCCAATCAGCATCAGAGTATGCACGCAGCTCCAAAGAAGAAGATGAAGGAAGTAAAAGACTCTGAAATCGAGTGCCTCTCAAGTATCGCAATATACGATGAACAGCTGCCCAATGAACTGTAGTAGGAGCAGTAACAAACTGACTAACAACATGGACAACATGAGCTATATCTGGACGAGTAATAGTGAGATAAACCAAGCTGCCCACAATAGTGCGATATAAGGTGGGATCAGGCAAAAGAACACCATCATACGGGGAAAGATGAACATTAAGCTCCAAAGGGGTATCAACAATCTTAGTACCAGTGAGGCGAGCACGCTCAAGAATGTTCCCGATGTACTTAGATTGTGAGAGAAGATATCCTTTGGAGAATGATCAACCTCAATACCCAAAAAGTAACGTAGGGGCCCCAAATCCTTCATCTCAAAACAACGAGATAATTCAGACTTCAACGTTGTAATTCCACCAACATCATCCCCAGTAATAATCATATCATCAACATACAAAGAGACCAGAATACGACCACCGGAGGTGCACCTGATAAAGAGAGATGAATCATTCTCACTTGGAATGAACCCAAGAGAGGTAATCACGGCAGTAAACTTCTCAAACCAACCCCGTGGTGCCTGTTTGAGACCATATAAGGCTTTCTTAAGCCTACAAACTTCACCAGGACCATGTGGAACACCTCATATAAACCTCCTCATGAAGATCACCATTCAAGAACGCATTTTTAACATCCATTTGCGATATATGCCACTCACGAACAGATGCAACAGCAATAAGAGTACGAATAGTAGTCAATTTCGCAACAGGAGCAAAGGTTTCGTCATAATCCATACCATATTGCTGAGAAAAACCCTGAGCAACCAATCTTGCTTTGTACCGCTCAATTGACCCATCTGACCTAGTTTTGATTTTATATACCCAACGAGATCCAATTGCCCGCTTACCAGCAGGTAAGGGGACCAAACTCCAAGTATCTGTCTGATGCAAAGCAAAGAGTTCCTCAACCATAGCCTGTTGCCAAAGAGGATCAAGAACTGCCTCTTTATAAGACGAAGGCTCAGAGAGGCAGTGAACAGAGGATAAAAATGAAGCAGAAGAATCAGAATAACAAGAATAAACAAAATCTGGTGACTGAGTGGACTTACGTGGACGTTTTGGATAGCGAGAAGGAGGTTCCACTGTTTCAGCAGGTGCTTGGGTGGCCACACGAGAAGGGGGAGAATCAGGAACATCGGATGGAAAAGTACCTGCATCAGTAGAAATAATAGGAACAGGAGCAACATGGGGTGGCACACTATCGGTGGTGCAAGGTACTTCAGATGGCACACTCTCATCATTATCAGAGAATGGATCAATATTGAAGAGATCAGATCTAGTGAGTTCATGAGGGCTATCAGGAATAGAAAAGAAAGGAATATGCTCAATAAACACAACATGGCGAGAGACATATAATTTTTTTGTAACTGGATCATAACAACGATATCCCTTTTGACCCTCAGCATAACCAAGAAAGACACAAATAGCTGACTTTGGAGATAATTTGGTACGTTCCACACGAGGTTGAAGAACAAAACAAGTACAACCAAACACCTTTAAGGAAGAATAATCAGGGGCACACCCATAAAACTTTTCAAAAGGTGACAAACTTGAGCAATGAGAGGTCGGAATCTTATTAATCAGATTAACAGCAGTAAGGACAGCCTCTCCCCAAAACTCACTAGGGACATATGCAGATAATAAAAGAGAGCGAGCAGTTTTAACAATGTGACGATGTTTCCTTTCAGCAACACCATTTTGCTGAGGAGTGTCAGTATAAGATGATTGGTGAATTGTTCCATCTAAATCAAGCAACTCATCGAAATTTTGAGAAGTATATTCCCCACCCAAATCGCATCTAAAGCATTTTATAATAGTAGAATGTTGAGTTTTGACAAAGGCACGAAATTTATTATAAATATCAAAAAAATCCGAACGTCGTTTCATGAGAAAAACCCAACAGTAACGCGTATAATCATCAATAAAGGAGACATAATATCGAGACCCTCCTCTTGTAATAATAGGAGACGGTCCCCACACATCAGAATGAATAAGATCAAAGGGTGCAAAAGTAGAGGAAATACTTCTATTAAACGGTAAAGATGAAAATTTTGCAAGTTTACAACCGCTACAATCAGAGATATCATGGCAATGCAAATTTCCTAATTTTCCTGTAGAAGCCAAATAGTTTAATCGTGAACCTGAGACATGACCAAGACGAGAGTGCCATAAATAAAAGCTAGACGAATCTGAACTCAAACGAAAGGATGACAAGTCAACACTGGAAGCTGCAACCATTGGTACATTAAGTTTCTCCATGATGTACAATCCCCCTGCCTACGGCCTGTCCCAATCACCTTCTGAGACTGTGGATCCTGCACATGACAAAAGGTAGAAGAGAAGGAAACTGAGTAACCGACATCACATAGTTGACCAACAGAGATAAGATTCATTGTAAGCTTAGGAATGTAGTAAACATTAGAGAGAGATAAGTTTGGTGAATCAATAGTCCCAACACCCATTGAGGGCATGGGAGTACCATCAGCAGTCATAACGGGCAATGAAGAAGTGGGACAAAAAGAACCAAAAGAGGACAAATTTGGTGACATGTGATTAGAAGCGCCGGAGTCTAGAATCCAAATACCTGAGGACTTACCTGGTGAAGAGATGGACATGGCGTGAGGCTGTGTGGCAAGAAACTTTTGAAACTGCTCAACAAGAGAATACATGGATGGAGTTAATGATGAAGAACCTGATGCAAATGAGTCTGATGGGGGTACAACCGCTGCAATATTAGGCTGTGAAGGCCTATATGAACGCTGCTGAGATTGGTTATTTGATTTCCAACTAGAAAACTGCTGCTGAGATGGTCAACTATTTGATTGTTGTTGTTGTTGTGCTCGCAACTTAGGGCACTGAGACTTCCAATGACCCTTCTCCTTACAGTAGCTACATTCATCACTTCCAACTCTCGAATAAGGCTTGTTCTGATTACTGGAAAGAGGCCGAGAGGAGGCTACGAAAACAGATGGATTAGGGTCCGAAGAAATTACCTTCCCTGACTGAGTTATGAGACGAATCTCCTCGGCTAACAACTCGTGAACAACGAAATCAACAGTTGGAAGTGGACTACGATGAAGAATCGACCCACGAAGACCCTCAAAATCATCACGCAATGCCATCAGAAACTGAACCAGGCGTTGTTCCTCCCTATTGGCAACATATGGTGCAAAGGCTCGCAATTCAGCCGACTCTGTGAGAGCCAACTGATCCCATAGATCCGTCATAGCAGAATAAAACTCCTGAATACTCAAATTTTTTTGCTCAAGAGCCCGAATATCGCACTCCAATTGGTACTTTTTTGCGAAATTAGATTGGGTATACAATCTTCCCAAATGATCCCAAACATCCTTTGCATAATCATACTTAGCCAACTGCATACCTATAGAAGGTGCAACGGAGTTGTTGATCCAAGTGATGATTTTCGAGTTGTTTGCCTCCCAAACATCCAACAACTTTGCATATTTTTCAATGTTCGTCTTATCATTAGGCTTACTCAAATCGCCATTAATGTAACCCCAAAGCTTCTTCCCTTTAAAAAAATTCTTCATAACATAACTCCAATACCTATAATTTTTTCCATCTAATCTGACACTAATTGATTGCAGCGAATCATATCTTTCACCAGCCATTGCGAAAATAAACATTCAAACAGTACCCAAACAGAACCAAATCAAACGAACTAAACAATTAATCGAACAAACAGGAGGAAAACGACCATAATTACCTTCAAAACAGTCGAGCGAACAAAAGAAGTACCTCCGAATTGTGTTGATGAGATTAAGCTTTGATCCCGCTCTGATACCATGATAATATATCAAAGATCTACAATCAAATGGAAAGAGAGAAAAAGAGGGGCTAGGGTTTCATATTGCCATAAACTAGAATGTCTTACAATAAAAGGAAGAAGAGAGAATATATATATAACCTACTAGAACCACCTAATAATAATAGGAGAAGGGAAAATACTAAAATACCCTCAATGCTAAATAAAACTCTAATAATGTGAACTTCAAATTGGTTAATGATTTGAAAATCTTCAGAGCTAGGAGTATCATAGATTTTTAAATTTTGGAGCGTGGAAGAAGCTAAAAAAATAATTTGATTTATTATATAATTAACAGAAGATTTAGAGTTATCAAAGACCAATCTATTTCTAGCCTTCCATAATTCCCAAAAAATAATTTTTGGAATTATGGAGAAAAGGATCTTAAGAAAATCTTTGTTATTTTTAATCATCCACCAAGATAATAACATAGCCCTGCAAGAAATATTGTTAGGAATAACTTTGAAAAGATGACAAAAGTATTTCCATACTTCTTTAGCTAGATTGCAGTTAAGCAAGACATGTTTGTCGCTATCTTCTTTAGCTAGACATTGCCTACAAACCGGAGCAAGTCTTATACCAATTTTTTGAATTTCAGTCTCAAAAGGCACATAATTATTCAATAATTTCCAAATGAAATTAGAAATTTTAATGGGACAATCTTTAGACCAGTTTATTTTCCAAGTGAGAGAAGTTGGATTATTTTTTCTACATATTTCGAATGCTTATTTCAAAGAGAAATCACCAGAATATGATGGAATCCATATTTGATTCTCAAAGTCAATATGATCATCAGCTATGCTAGATATAGCTTTAATTCTTCTAATTGTTGATGATCCAGAATTAGAAAGCATTCTACTATGATATTTAGATCTCATAAAAGAGGCCCAAATACCATTATCAAATAAAAATTCCCAATACAATTTTATGCTAGAAGCATTAATGATATCTTCCATACTTCTCAAATTTAATCCTCCTTCTTTAAACGGAAAACACATATCATGCCACTTAGACCATTGGTACGGTTTGTCTTTATTAACACCACCCTAATAAAATTTAGAAAAAAAATTATGCAATCTTGTAATAATAATTTTTTTTTGGGGGGAAGGGGGGCTAATAACAGAAATGATGTGAATAGGGACGAATAAAAGGACACTTCTAATCAGAGTGGCCCTACCAGCATGAGAAATTATCTTAGACAACCAAGAATTTAGCTTCTCTCTAATAGAGTTCATAAGATCAGAAAATTGAGACAACTTATTTCTTCCTTTATTAATATTGCAACCTAAATATTTCATAGGCAAAGTTTTAATAGATAAATCAGAATTGGTTCCAATATTAGTTCTTATAGACGGGGAAAGATTTTTATCAACAAAAATAGAGCTTTTAGAGATGTTTATAGACTGACCGGAGGTTTTTTTATAGGTTTTAAGCAATTTAGTAATAGGTAATAAACTTTTTTTATTCCCATTAGAAAAGATTATAATATCATCAGCATAAGCCAAGTGAGATATCAATTTACAATTCCTTGGATGGGAAAAAGGAGTAGCTTTATCATTTATGAACAAATTGTCAATATTCCTACTTAAACATTCAGCAGCTATAATAAACAAGCTAGAAGACAGGGGTCTCCTTGCCTAATCCCTATAAAAGATTGGAAAAAACCTTTGCTTTGCCATTTATGGATATAGAGAACCAATTATTAGAAATTAATCTCCAAATCATGTCTATGAACATTTCATTAAACCCAAATTTTCTCAAAAATGGAAATAGAAAAGGCCAGTACACTTTATCATAAGCCTTTTCCATGTCTAATTTAATAATAACATTATGCCCACGAACTTTTTTTCCTATAGTTTGAGCTAATTCATGAGCAAGCAGAATGTTATCATTTATACTTCTCCCTTTGACAAAACCAGATTGATTATGGGATATAATACTAGGGAGAACAGAATATAATATCTAATTAAGAATCTTAGAGACAATTTTATTAGAGAAGTTACATAAACTTATAGGTTTGAATTGCGAGCAATTTATAGGAATATCTACTTTGGGAATAAGAGCTATGTTAGTAGCTGACCAACTTTTGGGGATTTCAGCTCCAGCAAAGAAGGAGTGAATAGCCTTTATTAAATCATGTTTGATGATGTCCCAGAACTTATGATAGAATTCTCCCCCATAACCATCAGGTCCAGGAGAACTAGAAGGATCCATATCTTTTATGGCATTAAAAATCTCTTATTTAGATGGGAATTCAGTTAGATTTTTATTGTTCTCTTCAATAATAGATTTATCAATAACATTTAAGAAAGAATTATTAATATTAATAAGATCAGATTTCCAGATGTTTTGAAAGTGGGATACAAACAAACTATCAATTTCCTCTTGTTTGTCAATCCAGTTATTTTGGGAAACTTTGATCTTAGTTATATCCAACCTTCTATGACTGATCTTAACAGAAGCATGAAAAATCTTGGTATTCAGATCCCCTTGTTTGGGCCATTTTTTATTACTTTTTTGAAACCAAAAGCTTTCCTCCCTTTGTAAAGAGATATTTAATTTTGCTCTGGCTTCAAATAACTCAGTTCTAGAAGATTCAAAAGGGTTATGTTCAAAAGCCCACTCCTTAATAAAGACTTCATCTTCTAGATTACTGACAGATTGAAATACATTTTTAAACTCTTCTTTATTCCAAACTTTAAGTTTAGCTTTAAGAATTTTAAGTTTAATAGAATTTTTTTTCATAGGAGGGGCATGAATATCACAGTTACAAGATTGCTGAATGATATCTTTCACATTTGATTGAATACACCACATAGATAAGAATTTGAAAGGTCTTGGCAGGTCATCAAAATTACTTTTGATAGACAGAAGAAGAGGACTATGGTTAGATCATGTCTTATGTAAATGAGAAATGGTAGATAATGAAAATTTATTGAGCCAATGCATATTGACTGGGCCTCTATCTAGTCTACAAAATATAGTACCATGAATTCTATTATTGGACCAAGTAAACGTTGAACCTATGTAACCAAGATTAGTCAGAGAGCATGTGGTAATCATATCATTAAAATCCTCCATAGAATGAAACTCTATTTCAGTTCCACCTATTTTTTTCATCCTGTTTCGAAACAACATTAAAATCTCCTATGATAAGCCAATGTATATCAGTGTTTTGGGATGTTAACTGACCACGATCATACCATAGACTTTTCCTTTCAAGAGCAGTGCATTTGGCATATATTAAAACCAAGAATATGGTGGAGTTCAAGTACTCAAAATTTACTTTGAGACAAAGTAATTGATCAGTGTTATAGATTATTGTAACTTTTAAGTCATTTGGCCAAAGGAACTAAATTTTATTAGATATATTAGAAGCACTATAAGGGAAATTCCACTTAAGTTTGTATGTAGTTATCTTCTCAACACCAACTTTAGGTTCTAATAGAGCAATAGCAGGTAACTTACATTTTTTAATAAGATTTTTCTGTCTTCTATTAGTTGCTTTATTAGCAAAACCCCTAATGTTCCAGCAAATGAAGTTCAGCATTTAAACATTAGAATCATAGTTTAAGGAAGAGGACTCACCTGAAGCTCTGGTGATTCTTCTGAATAGAGGATCATAAAGATCTTGTTTAATAGGAATGCCTTGTTTAGAAGTCTTGGTAGGAGCTTTGGATATATCTAGACCTTTCTTGATTTTTTCCTTTTCTTCTTTAGCTTTCTGAATATCCTTCCATTTTTCATCAAACCAGTTAGCAAACCTTTGTAACTCCTCAATCTTAGGAGTCTTTTTAAGGAGACTTCAGTATCTGATAAGTTATCCTTCATACAAGCTGGATGTTTCTCTACTGGAGGTAATTTTGAGGCTTTAGGAGAAAGGTCAATTTGGTTAATAATGAAAGTCTCGTCTGTGTTGAAATTTTGAGATGACAACAACCCCTCCTGAGCAATCTTTTCCCCATCACTTAAAGAGATGTTTTGATAATCTTGGTTTTCCTCTTATGGATTCGAAATACTATCATCTTGAAGGATTTCAAACCTATTGGATAGCCTAGCAGGTTGAGAGTCTTCCTTTCTTGAATCGATAATAATAGGATTCACCTTATCTGCAATACCAGGCAGATTAACCTCTGATTGAGTTGCTGCAGTATCTTTGGAATGAGCATTTTCAGCAGGGATCTTTTTATTTTCCTAGGACTCTTCTTGAATTCCCTCTTTCTTGGATAGATTTTTTGACATTTCTTTCTTTGGCTTTAATTGGGGAAATTTGATCATGCATTTGCTTTCAGAATGGCCTTGTTTCTTACAGAATTCATAAAATGAAGGAAGGTTTTCATATACAATATGCTGCCAGAAACAAGAATTTCCACTACCTATCCAAATCCTGTTGATTCTTTCTCTCAAAATGTTTATTTCCACACAAATTCTTGCCAAACTTGGTCTAGATATGGAAGCTGTTGATGCATCTAATTTGAGAGGTTTCCCCATAAGTTGGGCAATAGAGTATAATGATGATTTTGCATAGAAATGTAATGGAAGGTTTGGTAGATTGATCCACACTGGAACTATAGGAATTTCTTCATCAGGTTTGAAGTCAATTGACCACTTAAAAGTTCTCATTGGGTACTTCCCAATGTACTAGAGGTCTCTAAGCCAAAGTCTAACATAATCTTCCTCACAATTTAATCTTATAAGAATGTGTTTGTAGTCAAGAAGCCCAATAGAGTATGCAGATTTCAGGGAAAAGGTTTGAAAGATTTTTTGAATATAATCAATTGGGGGTCTTCGATGAGAGAATTTCCCCCACAATTGAGTGTTTAAATGGTTCAGCTAGGGTTTCAATGTCTTCCTGAGAGAATATGACAGCAAGTTCTCCCTTAAACGTGGTTAGGCTCTTCAATGCCAGTTCTTTTGTTTGTTGATTCATGAGGATACTAGTGAAGGATTTGGCCCATACAGAGTCAGGTGGTTTAGGAGGAATAGTTATTTCATTTGCAGGTTGTGCCATTGTTACGACAGAAGGAGAAAGAGAATTCTCCCTAATTTCTTGGAGGTTTCTTGGAGAGAGTGCTCTTCATTTCAGGAGAAGCGGATACAACTTTGATTGGATGTTGCTATCATATTGAATTTTATATAAGAACATGATAATATTTCCTATTGATTATCATAAGAGAGCACTACATGAATATTATGTGATTGAATCTTGTCCTTACTATTTTGCACTCTTAATGTGGTGTACTTAGGGAAGGGCACATGTCATCAAGATCCTTACATTTATAGATATGAAATACTCTAGCTTGAAAGGTATCCAAAATTTAATGACATAGATTTTAGATTAAAGGGATAATTCAAGGCTAGTCCTATTTATTGGGTCAAAGATGCATCAAATCCCATTGATTTTTTTTTAATGCAGCAAGTCCTTTTTCATTATAGACTATATATATTTAGACAAATATACCCTCACACATACCAATTTTAAACTCACTTACTCTTTATCTCTAAAAATAAATACATAATCTCAAACTCTCTCTCTCTAATAGCCCACCTCTACCTCCACCCCTCCACCGGAGACTCGCCGGAAACAGTCCACCGGGAAATCTCACCCGAATTTTCATCGGAGTTTCTCTCTCCTCATTTATCTCTATCTCGTCATTTATTTCCTCATTTTTTTTGGTCCGCGCCAGCGGCACCATTGCCCGAGCTGGAGAAGAAGAGTTTTTCCCGGAAAAAATGGAGGTTTTTACATAAACAGTAAATTTATCTGTTAAGTTTTTTCGTAAAAAAATATCGAATATGGGTGTTGTTTGATAGATCTCGACGAGTAGATTCCAAATATATAATTTTTTTGAATTTTGAATTTGTAAATTTGAAGTTATGGACTTTTAAAGATTTGGTGTTTTTTTTAAAAAAAAAGGACATGACAGTTGTAAATAGTTGTGAGGGTGTATTTGTCATTTTAATGTGTTGAGTTGGCAAAATAAGACTTTTGACACTATTGAGTATGGATATTGTTTTCTTAAATCAGCATGACAATCTTGTTCCAAAAAAACCTGTTGATTGATAGAATACGAAGTGCATACAATAATAAAATCAACTAATAATGAAAATACTATAACTAATAAGTAAATGATTTGAACTAAGTGTAAATAGTTATGCAATATAACAAAAATTGGTGCCACGATACATAGTCAAGTTTGCAACGTCCATAAACAAAAAGTGGTCCCACGATACATACTAAGAATTGAAATAACAATAAAGATTGTTTTTGCTAAAACAAACCATCGCTTCATAAACAAAAAGTTTGCAACGTCTCGGTAGTCGTCATTCAGTATCCCTTGTAACCTTCAAATTATCTGAAAAATTTATGAATTAATGAAAAATTAATTGACTACTTAAATTTTCTTAATGTGTAATAAATAATTAATTTACTTACTTAGTTTGTCACCAATTGATGACAACCAGTCTTTTATGCATATAAGAGTCTCAACGGTCTCTAAAGCCAACGATGAACGTGAGTCATCCACAATCCGACGTCCTCAACTAAAAGCGGACTCTTACGCTACGGTCGAAACAGGTATAGCTAGAATATCACAAGCCATCTTTGCAAGTATTGGATACTTTGGTCCATTAAGTTTCCCCCAATTCAATATATCAAAAGAAAGGTCATTTGAATCATCAAGAGGAAAATAAGCCTCCTTTAAATACTGTTTCAACTCCGTCTTTTTCACCAATGAAGTGCTGGAACGCTCCCTAATATACCTCTTAAACCCTCTAGTAAATCTAACCCTCATTTGGTTTGTTATTTCACCATCACTATCACTTGTACGAAAATGCTCAAATATTGTGGGAGAATAAGATGAAACATTTAAACTCTTATACTCGCCATACAAATCAAATAAAGCTACACGAACTCTATGTATGTAACTTCGGGCAAAGAACCATATATCTCATGGTAAGCAAATTGAACAAACTCCATTTTGTACCTAGGATCAAGAACTAATCCAAATGTCAATACCAAACTACAATCCTCCCAATATTTTTCAAACTTAACTTGGCTTATTATAGCTAACATTATCAACTACAATAGTCATTAGTTTCTTATCAATATTCCACTCCAAGATTCTAGCCTTCACCCACTCAGCCACATTTTTCGCCTCGTGAGGACATTCAATCCAACAAAAAGCAATTATCTTTTTATGCAAATTCAATTCATCATCAATATAGTGACATGTTAAACAACAATAACCGGTGCCTTGATGCTTAGGAGTCCATATATCAATGGTTAGGGTAACTCTTGAAGAAAGATTTTCCAAAACTTTGTAAAGTGTTTCTCTTTCGATCTTGAAACATTTTTTCAAATCATTTTTCACAGTAGCTCTTGAACGAAATTTGTATGTGGGGCAACAATAAGAAAGATAATACCTGAAATACTCATGCTCATCCATAAGAAATGAATAATCGTGTCGTGTAACCATTTGAGCATATATCATTCGCTCCACCTCCGGATCAAACTTATGATTTTCGAACTTTGAAATTGGATCGGTGGGAGACTTTAAACTTCCGAGAATTTTTTGTCGAATATCACCACCACCATCTCTTGGTTTTGCTTTACATGATTTCCAATGATTATTTAAATGAGACGTCCCCTTCGAACTTCCAGCATCAAACTTTCTCTTACAATAATTACAAGTGGCGGTAACATTATTATCCGGGTGTATCTCACGAGAAAAGTGATTCCAAGCCTCAGATGTGCGCTTCTTGTTTGCTTGTTTTGATGCATCACTGATTTGATTCTCACTACTGGGAGGAGCAGGGGAAGATGCATTGGTTGAAATATTTGTTTGACTTGTCTCTTCTTCCGACATAATCCTATAATCGCGAATAATAAATTTAACAATTTTAGTACAAAAATAGTTTTTACATATTTTGGTATAAAAACAATTTAACAATTTATACATATTTTGGTATAAAAATAGTTTTTACATATAAAAACAGTTTTTACATATTTTGGTATAAAAACAGTTTTTACAAATTTAACAATTTAACAATTTTATATAAAAACAAATAATCAGTTTAATCTATATATAAAAACGAAACAGTCGAGGACATTCAGTTAGTTTATAAACAAATAATCACTTTTCACATATTTTGGTTATGTCTATTGAGCTTGTTCTGTAAGTTTACAAACTTAACTTACAGACCACTACAAAGTAAGGACTATTGAGCTTGCTAAATTAAGCCCTAACAACTGTTGGATCTACAAAAATATTATGAGCCCTACAAATATTACCTAAAATATTAGTACCAGGTTTGGACGGGTTTCGTCCGCTGTTATGAACCTTGCAAGGAAGGGTTTCGTCCGCTGTTATGAGCCCTGCAAGGTAGGTTTGGGCGAGTTTCATCGTCGGCGGTGACTGGACAGAAGGGAAGGATTTCATCGTCGGCTACGGGCGACCGGAGACTGGACGGGATGTGGAGGATTTGGGAGGGATAAAGGAGAGGGTGTTTGAGCCGATTTGGGGTTTGGGAAAATGTGTGTTTTGGACGGTTGGTGTTTTTAATTTATTAGATTAGATTTTAAAGTTTACATAATTAAACTTCTACCCCAACTTTTATTTTAAGTGTTAGTTTATACCTAAAATATTATATAAGTAATATTTTAAACTAATGTTAGACGGATACGGAGATCCGGTAAAACGGATATCCGGTAAAATGGATACTTTACATCGAATACGAATTATCCGTGTCGGATATTAGTACTATCCGTATCCGTATCCGTTTTCTTGGATATTTTTATAGAGTAATCATATTCGTATCCATTTCCATTTTTTCGGATAAATATCCGAAAATTCGGATTCGGATATCGAACGGATGCGGATTTTTGAATATCCGTTTACAACCCTAAGAGTTGTATTCTTTTGCAAAATCAAAAAGATGACATGAAAGTTTCATCGTATTACTTACGAATACTTTAAAATAGAAAGCAGTATGCTAATTTATGATGCATTTTATTTTTTCCAAATAAAATAATGGTATTACATTGTCAAGAGTTATATACTTTATGATATACATTTATACTATAATATAATATAATAATACATGGGATGATACATACAAAGATATAGATTTTGATAATAATGACTAATGTTGAATAACAACTCAAATGAATGTTATGTGTATGTGTGTGTATATTTTCTATTGTAATACATGAATTTTACAACACGTGGGCTGATAAACTACTTGTACAAGGTATTGATAACTCGTTGATCTCTCTTCGGTCCTTTATGAAGAGATGTATTTTAATGAGAAAATTTGCCAGTGACATAACTTATGACAAAATTAACACAACAATCTCACTATTTTAAAACTTTTTCATGGATTTTATCGTGATAAAATAGTGTTTTATCCCCCCCCCCTCCCCTCTCCCACAAATAAAATTTTAGGATCCACCACTTTATATATCTATAGTAGAAATCAGAAATATGTTTTCTCTTAATGGTGGCTTAGATTAGTTTAGATGTCATGATCCAGATGTAACACATTTGAGCAATAATGACATTTTCGTGAATAATATGTAAACTCTCTCACACTTACTCCCTCTCACTAACCCATGATCTTTTAGCTACATCAGTATGCAACTTTCAAACAAACACACCTTTATCTCCTTATTCCACCCTAACTCCTAACAAGTCGACCCATATTCCTCGAACACCCATGCATCGTTAACACATCACCTTTCTTGCTTGCCACCATGTCACTTATCTTTCTTCGCATCAACTCTTGACTTTTCCTCTCTCTATATGCGCTTATTGTGGATGTTTGTTTACATGCGACGATTCTTTTGTTGTATATTATCTCTCTCTCTCTCTACATAATTTTGTGTTTGTTGATCATGTTTAATAGCTCCTATAAAACGTAATTATTTTGTATAAAACCTAAGTCATTAAACACACATAAATTATAGAATCTTGAACTTTATGATTTTTCAAATTCGTAAAACGGGAGATGAATCTACATATCTTTGTCCATTGCTATATAAAACTAAAAGGGATGCAACCTTAACCGTGAACTAATTTCATTTGTCTTTGCTATTTAATATGAAATTTAGTTACTCAATTTTGATCTTGTTTGAATACAATTTCACTAACCTCTTGATGAAAATAATTGATGGATATTGTAGATTATTTATAGGGAGGGAGATGACCATTCTCCTAAATTGAATTTAATTCTACTTATCATCAAAGTAGTAATAATTGATACTTTTTATGTAACAAAAATCTAAGTTATTATAAATAAAAGATTATTTTTACACATTTTCAAGCATTATAATATTATTACCTTAGAAAAGTCTTCTATAAGTGCGGTCCAGGTCTCACCATTAATAGATTTTTCATAGATCCTAGTTTCACTACCATCCTATAACCATCATAGGTGTCGATCTTTGGAGCTGAGAACTTCCTCGACCGGTTTTTCATCTCAATCTACTTAATGAACAGTGAGGTTGATCCATTGCCTAAAGATTTCCTGGACATGTCCTTTGGTGTGCGGATGAGATTTGTATGGATTCGCCCATCTAAATCCTTCCTAATGAAGTCTCGTAAGTCCTCCTGACCAAGAGAATATACTAGGTGGTAAAGGCAAATTGACAATAACTTTTTGATCAATATTTATTCAAATGGTGGATATGCCCTCCTAGTTTATCGATCAATGGATGGGCATCTATCCTAATGCTGGCTGGGATGATTTTCTCAGGGGTTCTTAGATTTGGATGCCCTGACATTATTTTGGTAAATGGAATTTCTTGGAGAATGGATACTCATTTTGCTATGATGATGAGGTCGATAGGTGCTTTATCCATGCCCCTATAATTTATTGGCTAGTTGTTTCCTTAGGCAAACGATTTCCACATCATGTTATTGCAGGCATTATACATATAAATAAATGAGGATTAGTGTGGCTTTCCTAGAGAGTGGATCTATGGAGGGACTGTCACGACGGAGATAACGCCTACTGTGCCAGAACGATGGCCAGTTTGAACAAGAGATCTGACATCGTTGTTGGATAGGGGATCTAGGTGGATAATGGTCCCTCCTTATGATTCAGATTTCAGACCGATTACGATTTGTCCCATGGGATCAATGATAATGCACAACTTTGATGGTGTCATGTTTGAAAAATCTTGTGGTGAAAACTTCTATCTTCCCATAGACGAAGCCAAATTTTAGGGAATCAGATAAATAATAATATAAGTTACCCAAACATGCCTAGAGTGGCATGCAATAAACTAAAATGAACATAATATGTATGTGATTTAGCCGATATTGACCCACGTTAATGGAAAAGGAGAGGGGTGGCATTTTATAAGATTGAAGAAAGATGACTTGAAGTGCTAAAGATGTTAGTTGAGTGTCCAAGTCGTGGGTACAAGGTGAAAATGTTAACAGACTGTCAACAACATGCCCTCTTCATAATGTGCGCCTTACTTATATAAAAAATAAGTCTTATCTAGTTACATCTACGTGGAGGAGATATTAAAATGTAATCACCCTTATCTTTAGTATATCTTCATTATTATGGTTGAGCTCACGTAGGACTATAATGCCGATAAGGTGGTTTATGATCATCCTCATTCATTTGAATAAGTCTAGCATTAGTCGTCCTCTACCGAGTCGATGATCGATTTTATCTTGGAGCGTTTTAGTCACTTTGTCCCGCGTGTGTAAGATAAGTTTGTCTCACTTTCCCTTCATAACCTTATTATGAATTATGAGGTTTTTAATGATGTTAGATTTTTGTAAAAAAAGTGGAGATTATATCAAAGGGAATAATACAATATGGCCACGTTAACTCTTCATTATAAAATGGAGACTATGTTAGAAAGAACAAATTAAAAAGGGTACTTTTGTCATACAATTAAATTTTTTTACTCAACCTTGTGCAATAATAACTTATTTTGACTTAACCTTTTACAATATGAAAAATTAAACATAACACCTAGATTCTAACACAATTACTTTTTCGTTAAAAAATCACTCTAATTCATATTTTTAATTACCCTTATATTTTTTTCACAAAAATACTCTATTCTTCCATTCTTTATTTTCTTCCCCAAACTCAACTCTTGACCTTAATTTTATAAACAACACCATTAACCACCCAAACATAACCACATTCAAGTTCTTTCGTGGAATAATATGAAGTAAATGGGTGATTCTCGTTCTTATTTTTTTAGGTTTGTGGGTGTTTACCAAATTAATATAATTTGAAGTAAATTATAGCCTTACAAATGAACATCGTTTGTATATTTTTATGAGTGATTGTGAGTGTGTTATCTTAAGCTTCATGAAAATTTTTAGTATTTCAAATCACCTGATACACGTTCTTCCGTGGAACAATCTAATTCTATTTATTCCAATTGGATATATTCATAGCGTTCCAATCTCTTCCTCATCCCTAGATCCGAATGCCATTGATTTATCTAATGATTTTGACTGCTCATCTACTAAGTCGAGGACGATAGTGGTATTACTTGGTTAGATGGTTAGGGGCAAAGTAATATCATTTGAATAAATCTGCGTATTGGTATACGTGTATCAAGTGATGTTTGGATAGTTGATGGTGATGTTCATAAAATTAGGTTTAAGAGTTGAGTTTGGAAAAAAAAATATGAAGAAGGAAAAAAGAGAGTAATCTTGTCTAAAAAATATAGGGAATACGTCAAAATATGAATTTTTAACAGAAAAGTAAATCTGTAAGAATCTCTGAGGTTATGTCTAACTTTAATTTTTCAGAGGTTTTAGTCCAAAGATCTTATTATTACGGGGCTTAAAAAGTGGATTATTATATCTAAGTCCTGTTTTGAGAGTTTTTTCTTAATTAAATCCTGTTGACTAGTCAACTTTTAATTAAGTTCTAATTTTAAATTTATCAATTTTTACTTTCCTAATATACCCTTGTCCCTATATTCCCTCCAAATATAAAATGGTAGTTATTTTTTTCTCTTTTAAAGTTTAAAGAACTATAACTTTCGATATACAATTTCAAAAATTACAAAATATATATATTTGAAAACTACTCATCGAGCCCTATAAAACAAGACCCATATTCGATAGAAAATACTAAAAAAATGATGATGTGTTTTCTTCATTTTTAGGCAGATATTAGATATTATTGTCTATGTAATATTTACATGATAAATGTTTACTGTCTATGAAAATATCTTAGATATAAACTGTTTTATTTTCTGGTGAATTTTTTTTTACTATCTGTGTAATATTAGTACTGTAAATATTTATTGTATGTGAAAATATTGTAAATATAAAATTATTTCATTTTTTGGCGAACACGGTAAATTTTAGTGTCTGTGTAATATATTTATTTCTTTGGAATATTATGGGCTTCATGAATCTTGTTTGATAGATCTTGGTGAGGAAATTTCAAAAATAGTAATTTTGTGAAAAATGAATTTGTAAATCAATTGTTATGATCATTTGAGGATTAAAAATAGGAAGAAAAAAAAAGTTCAACCACTTCTATAACTCCCCCCTAAAAGTTACGAATGATTTATTTCAAAGGGATAAAGTTGTGAAAAAAAATTCCAAAAATTTAGGAATGTGACTTATTTGATGGTTGAAAAGTCAATAGGACTTATTTATGAAAATCTCTTCAAATAGAACCTATATGTAAAAGTCCCTAATAAATCACAAAATTAATATTTCACATCTAATTCACATGACCTATTTAAATTTATTTATTTAAATGACGCATATATCAAATAGTCTCTCGAACTTTTTTTAATCCACATATAGTCCAAGTTTTTTTTTTTGGTTCCAAAAAGTCCCTCACCACCTAAAAACACTTAAAAAAGGAGCTTCAGCAGTGTGGGGCTGAGGTAGGGAAGGGGAGAGGTGGGGCGGGAATGCAGCTAGCGTGGTCCTTTAAAAATAAGATAATATTATTTAAATGGGTGTTTGAAATATTTTTTAAAATAAAAATAAAAAGACTTGGACTGAATGTGTATTAAAAAAATGTACAAGTGACATTTTATTAATTGAACTTATCCCATGATTGGGTAAGAAAGTACCCCACATACCGAATCCCACGATTAATTATATATTATTTTTCGAATTCTACTTCCTCCCAAGGTTAACCTAATACACTAGCTTCGTAAGAGAAGAGGGGATAAATGTCGTCCAACAACGAATCAAAGTCTCCCTCTTCTTCTTCTTCTTCTTCTTCTTCTTCTTCGCTCTGATTGGAATCAGACTCAGTGGAGAACTAATGGAGCGACGGGAATTAGGTTTTGGACGATCGAAATGCTAACTGGGATGGCTGTAAAGTTGGAGAGGGAATGGTGAGTGAGTTTGTAGTTGGGAAGGACGTGGGCCACTCTCCAATAGGGGTGAATTCCTGTTAGGGTCGGCCTTCTCCAAACTTTATCTAAATCTCTGAGATTCACTTGGTAATCGGATGGCTTGATGTTCAAAAAGTGATCTGCAAGTAAAAAATCATATCGGCCAGTAATAAGTAAAAACAAAAATGATAAAATCAAACCATTTGTGGTGACCAACCAGGAGCCTCCCTTGTAGTAGGAATCCCAATCCCATTGTAACCTTCGCCATAAATTGCACCAAAAAACCATAATGACATTTTTGTCAGTGTGTGGGCAAATAAGTAACCAGATTACGAGCCTTATCCCTGGCTTGGAAATGGTATAATCCACTGCTCGAAGAAAACCTCAGGTTGTAACGACATCTTATTTTCTCAAGCCGAAGGTTGGTGCCACAAATATGATTTATGGTAACTGTTCCCCTCATAATCCGGTGGGAACTATCGCTTGCTTGGGAAAGGAGTATTCCATAGCAATATAGCACACTTACCAACAATGGGTTAAAGGGAATTCAAAACTCCCCCCTCATATATAAACACTGTAAAAAAAGAAACCTCCTAGTGAGGAAGATCAAAAATGTCTTCCTCCTCAGGGAAGACTCTCAAGATAACATTATGAGAAATTCTTATTGATCATGGAATTCTTGGAAGTTATTGGCTAATGAAACCTCGTGCTTTTCTAAATGCCCAGACATGATAGAGAAGATGAAGACGATGAAAGAGACTAGAGATGAGAGCCCTTATACTTTCTCATGCTCTATTTTTTCAAAGTCGTCACAATGCTTGGGGAAGCATGTCACGTGTTCATGTGCCATCATTACCATGAGTGATAATGATGGACACAAAACCCAACGCTAGAACTACGTGCACTAACTGCGCTAGCACTGGTTGCTTTGCATGCCTCTAAAAACAAGCACATGTAAAAACAACACCAGATTAAATAGACACGTGACGGAAAAATAAGTCAAGATGTTTGGCCGAACAACCTGGGAGGCCGACCACACAGATCAATACAAATTAAGTCCGATTGGTGTGTTTGATCGATCACCCCTACCTTAGCGACAAATGAAGGGATAAGTTTAACTATGTCACGTGGACTGAACCACACGACTGAACATATATAAAGTCACGGAAGAGAGACGCAAGAAGTAATCAACCTAGGAAGAACTAAATATAATCAAATCTCGAAGATCGTTTTAGATAAAGATAAGTATGGGGAGACCCATGAATGTGGGACATTAGTCTATAAATAGGGGCGATCTAGCACACGTTAAGGACTAATTATAACTAGCAAGCAATAGCGTGGACTCTTAACTAACAACACTATCACTCCGATTATTTCCACCCATTTTTCTAATACAAACCTCCCCACCTTTACCCCCATGGATGTAGGTCGACCTCACGGTCGAACCATGTACATAGCTCTCTTTAGGTCCTTTTTCTGTATTCATAATATTTTCGGGGAAATTATGTAAACTTACTACTTATTACGGGAATAACCTCGTACAAAACCCTTTTCTGTCTAAATGATGTTGTTATTGTGATTAATTTCTTACACGTACATCAAAATCAAGAGAACTTTGTTACCTATATTCTTCTTCCCTTAAAAACAAAAGGGGATTCAAGATTTAGAGATCTAAAACCCTAGAGTACCCTAAATGAATGCGAGAAATGAAGAACACAATACTCTAGGGGGTAGAGCACCCAATAACATTGGTCCTAACATTAACAAGACAAATAACTTCTTTGATTACCCTTGAAAATGTAAAGCATAGGGAATTAATTCAATGATAGAACATTGAGAACACAATTTACCCCCAACGTTCACTAATGCTTGCTTGATCGCCCTGGGTTAGTCCATCCATAAAAGTGTGACACCCCGCCTAATTAAATACCGGGCGATCACTCCTTTATTAAATTAAATCAAGGTGAACAGTTGGTCCATTCTTAGCATCACTGTCGAAAAATAAATTTTTCCAATTTAACACCCTAATTAATTAAGCTAAGTGTCAAAACCATGTTCATACATACTTTCCAAATTTTATTTAAAGAAAAATCATTTATTTTATTAACAACATTCAATAAGTAAGAATCACACCACATTAAATTCTGCAACATAATCCAATTAATTTAATACATTCGTCAATCGAATGTCAACATACGAAATCTAAAGTCGCACATCCAAACTGAATAAATCCCATAGTAACAATACTGGAAATAACTGAAATAAAAATGTCCAATAACAACGGAATAATGGAAAGAGCTACACATGCCCAACTAGATGAAAGTACAAAGAGTGGATCCGAATGAAAGAAGTCGTCTAATCAAGAGTCCTGCAACTTCCACCTAAGCTGCAGCGCGTTCCTTCCAAGAGATCCTAAGCAAGACGCCCCTGTGGCTGGGTACCTGTAATACATACATATATATACAAGAGAGAGAGAGAAAAATGGGTCAGAGCCCGATAGTGTATATGATTTAAAATTTGTTTAGCAAGTATTTAAATTGATACAGGCCAATGCAACAACATATTAGTGCGTCACTCTCTTGAGGAATTCTCACCTCTCTTCTAATGTGCACACCTATCGCACTAACCTTAACAACGGTTTGTCTTATCATTTATCGCACTAATCTTCCCAATGATTTAACTTATCTTAAATTACTCATAAGATTCAAATTTCACGATTCAATTGTTTGAAAAGAATATTTCAATTTGTAACCGAAGATCTCATTTTGACTTTATTAATCAATAAAGCTTTCCAATTTCATATTATACTTTCTCAAAACAAGTATTTACAATTTGAATCATCAACCATGTCCTACATATCAAATCACAGTAGGCAGTTCCAGATTTCATAATTTCATATATATATATATATTAACTACTCGAAAAT
This sequence comes from Sambucus nigra, assembly GCA_949130495.1. Taxonomy (NCBI): domain Eukaryota; kingdom Viridiplantae; phylum Streptophyta; class Magnoliopsida; order Dipsacales; family Adoxaceae; genus Sambucus; species Sambucus nigra. Next base: position 596,935,393 of record OX422208.1, read on the forward strand.
ATATATATCAAAACAACACCCCACATAATAACTATGGTGCGGGCATACTCTACTATCCAAACCCCATATCACTCACATTAAGGGGAATACAAATTCGAAATCACTCTCGAATTGTATTAACACATACTCAAACAATATTGAGACGAAGTATAGATTCCAAGTCCCTTAGGACCGTCTGAACTATCAATGCAATAGCCTGTACAAAGGATATCTATACACAAACAAAATGAGGCGAAGCATAGATTCCAAGTCTCTAAGAGGAAAGCACATACCCGCATCTCTTAGGACCGTCTGAACTATCATTCTGATAGCTTGTACCAAGGATATCTATCTTCTAGGGTACAAGTCAATATCCCCCATAAAGGTCCCATCGAGATAAGACTGTCCCAGCGCGGAAACCTCAGGGATAGCAAGTAGCGTGGGCATGATTTTCACACATAGATAGTATATGCATACACAAACATATAACTATACTAATATTACCATATCAAAAATGGGTAAATTCTCAATTCCCATAATTTCGTCATTCGCATTTATTTCACATTATATAGTTATCACGTATAACCATTCACATCTTATTTTAATTTGAGGAACTTTTCCACTTACTACATCACGCTCACGGATTCTATCCTCCCAAGTATAAAATTCAGTAGGTATACACATTTGTCCCAAAGTAACTCTCTTACGTGTCTCTCTCTCTTTAACATATACTTACATTGTCCCTCATGTAAGATATCCCAAAAATATAGATTTCGCCTTACATTAAAGGATTTTGAATTTTATTTTCAAAGATGAGAATTTCAAATGGTTTCGAAATCGGAATTAAAATGGAGTTTTAATTGAATTTTTTTATTATTATTTAGAAGAGTCCTAAAAATATAAAACTCTCTAAGAGTCCTCAAAATATAAAACTCTCTAAGAGTCCTCAAAACATAAAACTCTCTAGTAAAAATAATATTTTTAGAAATCCGACCGTTCGATCAAGCTGAATTTTTGTCAGCAGTCATGTCTCGCCGTTCGCTACAACATATTAAAATTTCAAGCGATTCCAATGGTCCGATCATCCGGAATAAATTTTTTAGTGTTTTTATCTAATTAGAACTCTTTTCTTAATCAAACTCTTAATCCTTTACATGACAAAGGGTTTCCAAAATATCATTTAAGTCATCACTACATGCAATTTCCTATCTCAAATTGGGTTTTTCTTCCATACAATTCATCCTAATCATTCCTAAACCAATAAAAAAAAGATGCATCAACGAAATAAGCAAGATAAACACTTGCCTGGAATTTTTAGAAATATGGTTTGGTGCCGAAATTGGTGTGGTTTCGTTCCCCGTCTCGCGATCTATGCGTTGGTGGTGACGGCGGTGCAATCGGAGGTGTTCTTGGCCTAGAACTCCTTGGAGAGCTTCTCCTCTTCCTCTCCAATGGCCGTCATTTGTGTTTAGAGTTTCTAACCCTAGAAGGTGACCTAGGTATCTGATATAACTCTTCTAATTGTCGTGGGTTTAATTACCCAAAAAGGTGAAATGTCCAAAACGCCCTCCCGGGGTACCAATTAGGCCTAAAAACGCCTCGAGACCCAAACTAAACCCCCGGGTACACTTTTCTGACTATCTCGACCCTTCCGGACGCGTTGCCGCACTCAAAACGACCATACGAACGACTTATAAAATATTCACTTTTATTAATTCACATTTAGTCCCGACACGACATAGGCGCGTCCCGACTTAAATTTCCACAATTGTCATTTTATTCTCACGTGACAATATTATAAAAATAAATCTTATATATTACTATACTCATCCAGTAATATGAAACAAATAACAAATTTCCAATAATTACTAACTCTCGTTACGCTAGTAAATATTTAAAGCAACATTCCGGATTAAAATTAAATTAATTTATCTCAATTAAATTTAATAAATCCCATAATTTAAAAGCTATAAAAATACGGGGTATTACATACTTCCCCCCTAATAACTGAATTTCGTCCCGAAATTCGGAAAATAAGGCCTACTAGGTAGCACAATTCTGGATATCCTTGTCAGTACGCAAACTATATACATAGTACGGCGCTCAATCACTATAGCTTTTTCCTCACAGCAACATTGTTTTACATTCTCATTGGAGACACTTCACATTGTGCTCCCACCCGACAATATTCGCATAGGTCACACCTATACGTTATAATTTCATTATCTCACCAACATTAGTAGGCCGCACCTCACTACATGACAAATACTCGGATTTATTCATATACAAAACTCCCATTCTGAGAAAATATTACGAACATTTGATCACTCTTGCTCGCCTAAAACAGTCGTGGAATTCTACTACATTTATCAGATGTTTTCTCGACCGATCCAAAATTCTGATTACCTACTCTCCTATAAACATAAGGAAGGAGAATAATCGAGGTTCTTCCATAACAAAACCTTAATAAGTACCTTGTACGCGACAAATAGGTACGAGTGCTTCTACAGAGCTTTCTTGGAATCATCGTATCAAGATTCCAAAATTTCCTTCACGCGGCTCCATAAATCTTTAATCACCGTGCGCCCATTCTTTGGCTAAGGGTGATACATCCTACTCGAAACGAAATCTCATCCCCGATGGTTCCTGAAATCCCATTTCAAAGGTGGGATTCACCAATCTTATCCTGATTTAGAAATTTATACTACGCCGGACCATGCACTGGCGCGATCCTTCCTTTCAAAGGAAGTCTGGGGCATACTAGTAAATATTGTAAGCCAGCCCAAAGGAATATCAATCACTTCCTTCTCGGAGACTTAATTCACATGTTCGGGATAAACCCTTGATCTTGTTTTGAGGATGGCAACCCATCCAAGAACTTTACCGACTTTACCAACCTCTTCCAATTTCAGGAATTTCCGATAAACACAAAATTATTTGGTTGATTCTCCTCTTTCAACCAAACCTTACCTATGGGCAGTGCATGTAGAGAGTACTCACTACGTCTCTCTAAACATCGATTCTTCCCTTGAAATGTCTCACATTAAGTGACACGTAATACTCCCCTTCCTTCCTTGTAGTATGCCGAAAGTTCCACCCGTGCTCTTCTCTCCACGAAGCGCACTTCTGGATCTCTTATACTATACTAACATCATTACTCTTTATATGTGTGAGTCGCTCTCACACTTGACTAATAACAACTCCGCTCCGGGTGTGCTTCATAACAATTAAATTCTACTATATTCAAGGAATACCAATTCTTGAATGGCTTCCCACAGCCTTCCAATCAAGTTAGGGCATGCTATTCTAATTGCACACTTATGTATGGATTATCGCCCCTCATGTGACGTTTAATCCATTCTATCACTTCCACTTCGTTATACTAGTCCCACAAACATATATTTCACACGTCTATTACCACGTCCCTTCGACTCAGACTATTTTAACTGTAGTTAACCAAGATGCCCACATTTTTGCAACACTCCGACCGCCCTGGGAGAGCGAACGGCGTGCTACTCATCTGTAGGACTAACTAAATTCAATGGAATAGAAGGGATAGGGCATTCAAATTCCATGACAATAAAAGAGGAATAATAATTCTCAACCTTCCTCAGATAAGTACAACAATTTTCCCAAATAGGTACAACAACCAAAATAAATCACTAACGCTCTATTCATCAAAATAATCACAGGTCATCTCTTTTGTATAATATAAAGTTCTTTCCAGATAATCCATGCTAAAAATCAGTCCAACTCTTTATTCACCTTGTGTTCTATACGCGATTATGACATATGGGTACTCTCAATCACCCTAGAAATCAAAATTCTTAAATTCTCCTTATCATCGTTCCACCCCTCAACTCGTGGGGATAACTTTTAATGCTTTCCTACCACAAAAATCCGGCTCCAATGAACTTAAAACAAAATTCAACTTCCAACTTACATACATAATTACTTGATCCCATTTCGACCAGGGTACCGAACTCATGGAATAGTGACCAAACATCTCCCTATTTCCAACCTTACGCTAAGTTTCATGTGTGGGATGTCTTGTAAAGCGAAATCCAAACAAGGAACCCCCCCGATACACTACTACCTAACATTATCGGTTATCGAAATCCGTTAGGTCCTCCGCCCATAGTATATACCCCTTTATTCCGTCCCTTAACAGAAAAGTTACAATTTCTCCCGTAATTATGCTTAACAAAGAACGTTTCACCAAATTTCACTATCGTTCAGTATAGGTTGGTGGTAATAGCATTCCATAAACCTCGAATACATACAATCGGAATTCTCAAAATTCCTTTTTCTAACATTAGGGGTATAACTCTTAACTCCCACGTCTCTTACGGATAAAATATAACACTGCACTCTTCCTATCACTAAGTCCGGAGTGCCAAACATAATACTGCGTCAAATCTTTTCGCTCAACGATAAATCCCGATACATACGGAATCATATTTGCAAAGTTTATACATACTTTGGCACCGAATATCTCGAGCCCACTATCTCCTCCGAAATCTCTAGGATAGATAATATAAGTGCGAGTCCAACCTTCTCACAGGTAAAGCCTTGCCAAAACAAACATAAAACATGTTGCACTAATGCAACCACTCCGATAGCCTTGCAATAAATGCCCACTATCGTACTAACCATTTCTGTAATGTTTTAAACAAGATAATATCATACTCGTGTATCGCATCACTACAACGAGTAACCTCAATAAAGTATAAAACACTGTTGATATACTCATTCATCCTCCGCGGATAGCACTAAAGAAGAATCCCGCTACACTAGGGAAAAATATTCACATAATGGTAACATTTATAATTATATGCATTAAGCTCGTCTCACATGTTAATCTAGCAATGAACAAAATATAGTGACTCTCTCGTGTCACATAAACACGCCTCATCCTCTGAGGATACAACTTACACTTCTACCTTGTCAATCGTCTTGACTGCGCAAATGGTTTTCGAACGTAACACGTCTGCCCAAACCATAACAAAATTATTTTAATCGTTGCCTTTTACTAGGCACCGTATTCTTGTCCTTATACTCACTTTGGAACATATTATCGTGAGCGATCTCACTCCGCACAAAATACCTCAGTACATAATCCACTTACCACCTTTCCTACTAACCAGGTTAGGATTTGTCCTCCTCTCGGACTTTAGTAAACTCGATTCCTGTTAACCATTCCGATTATTCCTTTAACTTTTTAGGCCATAAAGATCATGTTACTATCTATAATAGCACTTACTGAATTTACCATCACTTGGTAAGAATTCCATTATCCGAATCATTTAAATGGGTCCCCTGATGTATATCCACATCTCTTTTTGGTGCTGTATCACCACCATTGTATTCAGTCTTATTCTCGACTAAATTCTTCGATTTCTTTAAGCTTCCCACACAAGGAGCATTATCATCTTTATTGACAAAATACAACATTGTCAACCTCTGAATCAATCATCCATCAGAATTTCCTCCTCGAGTATTATCAATTATTATTACGATTTGGTCTCCCACTTGGAGTTATTTCCCCCACTTGTATCTACATCTTTCGATACAAAATTCGCTAACGGTTAAGATTCATATTCACGAATGGAACCCTGACATGCCCTCTCTCAATGAGTTCAGAACCACATTTGCTTCTAATCCTGAACAGTTAAGGAAGGAACATACGGTCAGCACTGTACCTAAGGTTCTCCTATAGGTATAACATTCCATTTCTAAAATTGGTGGTTGGCTCTAACCATTATAACTTCGTCCCGAAAGCCAAGAAATTTTTCTCTAAATTTTCACTTTCGGTTTGCCACACTCCGTCCTATATTTAAGCCTTTGGATACTTTACCGCCTTCGGTAAAGACACATACAATTTTCGCGTTTCTAAAATTTCCCATTGATGGTCTCTACACATTTTTGTAATACGTTGGGTAAGTTTACCCTCGCATCTCATTTGACTATAACAGCATTTGAAAATCATTGTTGCACCTTAGTCGCCTTTCTAGTCTTGGCTTCTCGTGCCACAATGGAGGTGACCTCGACTACGATCATCATCCTCGGATATATTTCATAATCTCAACTGAGCCCTGCCTCCTAATGTACGCTTAACGGTCCTCTTCTGACATCCGTCATCGCTCGGCACACGCACACATCCGAACGAAAATAGAATTCACTAGTGTATACACATTATAGCAGGAGAACGAAATCTCGTCAAAGGAATCGACAATCCTAAACATAGGGCTCTATAACAAACGAAGCAACGCTGAAAGCATAATAAGTCGTACAGATCCTAAGGACACTAGAACCTGATGCTCTGATACCACCTGTAACACCCCGCCTAATTAAATACCGGGCGATCACTCCTTTATTAAATTAAATCAAGGTGAACAGTTGGTCCATTCTTAGCATCACTGTCGAAAAATAAATTTTTCCAATTTAACACCCTAATTAATTAAGCTAAGTGTCAAAACCATGTTCATACATACTTTCCAAATTTTATTTAAAGAAAAATCATTTATTTTATTAACAACATTCTATAAGTAAGAATCACACCACATTAAATTCTGCAACATAATCCAATTAATTTAATATATTCGTCAATCGAATGTTAACATACGAAATCTAAAGTCGCACATCCAAACTGAATAAATCCCATAGTAAAAATACTGGAAATAACAGAAATACAAATGTCCAATAACAACGGAATAATGGAAAGAGCTACACATGCCCAACTAGATGAAAGTACTAAGAGTGGATCCGAATGAACGAAGTCATCTAATCAAGAGTCCTGCAACTTCCACCTAAGCTGCAGCGCGTTCCTTCCAAGAGATCCTAAGCAAGACGCCCCTATGGCTGGGCACCTGTAATACATACATATATATACAAGAGAGAGAGAGAAAAACGGGTCAGAGCCCGATAGTGTATATGATTTAAAATTTGTTTAACAAGTATTTAAATTGATACAGGCCAATGCAATAACATATTAGTGCGTCACTCTCTTGAGGAATTCTCACCTCTCTTCTAATGTGCACACCTATCGCACTAACCTTCCCAACGGTTTGTCTAATCATTTATCGCACTAATCTTCCCAATGATTTAACTTATCCTAAATTACTCGTAAGATTCAAATTTCACGATTCAATTGTTTGAAAAGAATATTTCAATTTGTAACCGAAGATCTCATTTTGACTTTATTAATCAATAAAGCTTTCCAATTTCATATTATACTTTCTCAAAACAAGTATTTACAATTTGAATCATCAACCATGTCCTACATATCAAATCACAGTAGGCAGTTCCAGATTTCATAATTTCATATATATATATATATATATTAACTACTCGAAAATATATATATCAAAACAACACCCCACATAATAACTATGGTGCGGGCATACTCTACTATCCAAACCCCATATCACTCACATTAAGGGGAATACAAATTCGAAATCACTCTCGAATTGTATTAACACATACTCAAACAATATTGAGACGAAGTATAGATTCCAAGTCCCTTAGGACCGTCTGAACTATCAATGCAATAGCCTGTACCAAGGATATCTATACACAAACAAAATGAGGCGAAGCATAGATTCCAAGTCTCTAAGAGGAAAGCACATACCCGCATCTCTTAGGACCGTCTGAACTATCATTCTGATAGCCTGTACCAAGGATATCTATCTTCTAGGGTACAAGTCAATATCCCCCATAAAGGTCCCATCGAGATAAGACTGTCCCAGCGCGGAAACCTCAGGGATAGCAAGTAGCGTGGGCATGATTTTCACACATAGATAGTATATGCATACACAAACATATAACTATACTAATATTACCATATCAAAAATGGGTAAATTCTCAATTCCCATAATTTCGTCATTCGCATTTATTTCACATTATATAGTTATCACGTATAACCATTCACATCTTATTTTAATTTGAGGAACTTTTCCACTTACTACATCACGCTCACGGATTCTATCCTCCCAAGTATAAAATTCAGTAGGTATACACATTTGTCCCAAAGTAACTCTCTTACGTGTCTCTCTCTCTTTAACATATACTTACATTGTCCCTCATGTAAGATATCCCAAAAATATAGATTTCTCCTTACATTAAAGGATTTTGAATTTTATTTTCAAAGATGAGAATTTCAAATGGTTTCGAAATCGGAATTAAAATGGAGTTTTAATTGATTTTTTTTTTTTATTATTATTTAGAAGAGTCCTAAAAATATAAAACTCTCTATGAGTCCTCAAAATATAAAACTCTCTAAGAGTCCTCAAAACATAAAACTCTCTAGTAAAAATAATATTTTTAGAAATCCGCCCGTTCGATCAAGCTGAATTTTTGTCAGCAGTCCTGTCTCGCCGTTCGCTACAACATACTAAAATTTCAAGCGATTCCAATGGTCCGATCATCCGGAATAAAATTTTTAGTGTTTGTATCTAATTAGAACTCTTTTCTTAATCAAACTCTTAATCCTTTACATGACAAAGGGTTTCCAAAATATCATTTAAGTCATCACTACATGCAATTTCCTATCTCAAATTGGGTTTTTCTTCCCTACAATTCATCCTAATCATTCCTAAACCAATATGAAAGATGCATCAACGAAATAAGCAAGATAAAAACTTGCCTGGAATTTTTAGAAATCTGGTTTGGTGCCGAAATTGGTGTGGTTTCATTCCCCGTCTCGCGATCTACGCGTTGGTGGTGACGGCGGTGCAATCGGAGGTGTTCTTGGCCTAGAACTCCTTGGAGAGCTTCTCCTCTTCCTCTCCAATGGCCGTCATTTGTGTTTAGAGTTTCTAACCCTAGAAGGTGACCTAGGTATCTGATATAACTCTTCTAATTTTCGTGGGTTTAATTACCCAAAAAGGTGAAATGTCCAAAACGCCCTCCCGGAGTACCAATTAGGCCTAAAAATGCCCCGAGACCCAAACTAAACCCCCGGGTACACTTTTCTGACTATATCGACCCTTTCGGACGCGTTGGCACACTCAAAACGATCATACGAACGACTTATAAAATATTCACTTTTATCAATTCACATTTAGTCCCGACACGACATAGGCGCGTCCCGACTTAAATTTCCACAATTGTCATTTTATTCTCACGTGACAATATTATAAAAATAAATATTATATATTACTATACTCATCCCGTAATATGAAACAAATAACAAATTTCCAATGATTGCTAACTCTCGTCACGCTAGTAAATATTTAAAGCAATATTCCGGATTAAAATTAAATTAATTTATCTCAATTAAATTTAATAAATTCCATAATTTAAAAGCTATAAAAATACGGGGTATTACAAAATGGGGCAAGTAATTAGCACCTCGTGAGCTATATGTCCCTGCTCGAATTGCTGTATACACAGTATGAGACTACACCCCTTAGTGCCGAACATCTGGATCAGAGGGTATACACGCATCCTCTGGAATAAAAAACCAAGGGTACTTTTATTTAGACCCATTTTTCCTTTCAATAACCCCCACTTTCTTTTCACCCACACAAATGGGCATATACCCATTTAACCGTACCCACTAAATGGGGTTTATAGAAGGAAAACAAATTTACGACATGAATAAACATATCTAAAGCAAAAACAAAACCTTACCAACACTACCAAATTGATAGCCGGAGAAAGGTCTGAAGTTTTAGACAACAGGGAGATCCTCATCGGAAATTCAGAACAATCCATAAAAATGTCGTCGAGTTTCTTTATTCTCTATCTCTCTCTCTCTTGGTTTTAGATTATCGGAGAAACTGGGAAAAAGTTTGAATATCATTTAACCGTTTGGTGGATAGAAGATAATTAATGAAATAGCAGAAAAAAACCCTAAAAATAATTTTACTTCTAGGTAAATCTGCCAGCAAATTTCACAAATCCATCTCTGATAGTTGAACTCTCTCACGCTCTCTCTAAAATAAATGATTTTTGAAGCTTTGTGAAGGGTAATAGAACACTCAACTCTAATATTTGTTTCTTTCTCCTTATGGACACTGCTCAGTTATTTTGTTATTACGATGTTGCTGTCAAAAATGTCCAATGAGTTTTTCTGCCAGGAATTTCTAATGGGTTGTGTTCTTAAGGTGCTGTTGTTGGGGTTTTAAAGAAGGGTTAGGATAGTAATTTTGCAATTTTGTTCTCTTAAAATGCTTGAAAAAAGGAGCGGGGGCTGGAGACATGATTCAGGAGTTTATATAAAATTACCCAAAATCAAAGGCCTGGAGACAACGAGTTATTTAAAAAAGTGCGTATACCATATTGCTTCATAGGCTTGTATGTAAAAATTTCATTATAATCAGGCATTTCAATTTGAATGTAAAAAAGATTTGTGTCTGGTTGCCGGAATAACTTCAAGGAGATATTAGAGAAATACATGTGAAATTCTTTTGCTTTATATTGATTGATTCCTCACAAAATTAAAGTCCACCTTAACATAAATATAATTTAATTATTGTTTATAACTCGGAGTATTCAGTGCCTCCTATATCACCTTACTAATCCCCAAGCATGAGTACTTTAGAACATTCAAATCGTTAGGCTACCTTTTGGCATTATTTATCAAAAAACCAATTGCACACAAACACAACAGGTATTTGAATCTTTAATTGTGATTTGTAAGGAGTGAAAAGGAAAATTGAAATATCTTAACCGATATCTTAACAAACAAACAAAAGAAATAATTTATTCATTCCACTATTTAATTCTGGTTTGATAGGTCAACTAAAAAGACTAAAGTGAATAAATTAAAAGACAGATGAATGCTAAATGATCAACAATAATAAAACTTGATGAATACTAAGAGAAAGTACAACGGGGTGCCAAATTTTAACATATTATCACTTAGGTACCATTTTCACTTTCTACGACTCTAACCCTAAGACTCCATGATATTGTTAAGAAGTTATTTTCCTAGGAAATATTGCAGAAAAACTATTAAAAAATTTATAAGCATGTACACACATATATAATTTTAATTTTACAATAAACAAAAGTATGTTATATTTCTTATTTAAATTTCCAAAAAAGTATAATTAATTTGATAAACATCCACATAACTTAAACATTAGAAAATATATTTAAAAAAAGTAGGAACAACATTTTATTCGTAGAAATATCAATATATAATGTATTATAATGAATAGTTACGACTAAGTATTTTAGTAATAGCTTTAGCAGTAGTAACAACAACGACAACGACGAACATTAACAACAATAACAACAACAACAACAACAACAACAACAACAATAATAATAATAATAATAATAATAATAATAATAATAATAATAATAATAATAATAATAATATGTAATTAATAAAACGAAAACAACAACAACGACGACAAAAACAAAAGTATGTTTTATTAATTAAGGGACGTTTTATTAATTGACCCTATCCCACGATTGGGTATGTTGGGGAAGAGGAAAAGGGAGACTTTGATTCGTTGTTGGATGACCTTGATCCCCCTTTCTCTTACGAAGCTAGTGTATCAGGTTGTACTTGGGAGGAGGTAGAAGTCGAATAAAACTTCTTTGTTCAAGACTTTACTTTTCCCCTAGTCCCATCCTTTCTGAAGATATGAGCACTCGATCGAGGAAACTATCGATCTGGCAGCTGCCAGAGATCAATTAAAAAATAATCGGTCGCCAATGTGCGGGGCGAAAAAGTTCACTTTGCCGATGAGCAGAAGAAGTGGAAACTAGTCTCCCTAGGGGAGAAGGAGTCCCGAGAGCTAGAACGCCAATGGGCAGAGGTCGAGCATGCTAAGAAGAAAAAGAATGAACAACCATCGATCGTTGGTAAATCTACGAATCCCCTCAATAAAGTTTACCGATCATCATCAATAAGCCCGAACAACAGTTGGGGCACCGGTCAAGGACCCCACCTTTCCTAGTGAATAGAGTTCATCCATGGAAGATCTCTTTCTTTAAAGGGAAGGAGCTAGTAACGGTGATAGATTTGGACCACAGGGACCTGAGGTGTCCTTTTATGTATCTTGGGATGCCATGCTACTGTCTGATATGATGGAGTTAAGGAGCTTCACCTTGGAGAGGCTCCACAAAGAGGTCCTGCGTCACAACGCGTTGGTAAGTTCACGTACCCTTTTACTCGGGATTCCTACTACTGGAAGTAACTCAAGTCTACTTCTAAGGAGAACACCTCCCTCAAGTCCTAGATTTCCACTTAATGCCAGTAGATTGAGAACTTGGACAAGAAGGTCAAGGAGTAAGCTGAATCCAATGCGAAGGTGGTGGAGGAGGTTGAATGAATTCAGAGTGAGTTCAGTCGAATTGACTCTGAGCCCTCCAAGATACTGGTCTTTCACCAGCGAACCTTGTTAGAGAATTCATCCTCCAAAAGTTGAGGGCCCAAAGGGAGGCAAGGGAGACCGACCTGGATAAGGCCTATAATGAAGGCTATGAGGCGGTTGTCAAGGATGTTGTTGCCCAACTAGATTATTATGAGTCTGTTTCTTTTAATAAAGGATGGGTGGCAGGGCTTCAAAGTTACAATATCGACGAGGGTGACCCAACCTACTCCGAACACCCCCAGCCAATCCTTTGATAGATCTCCATAGGGAGACATCAGCCCCCTCCTCCATCGATCCCCCTGCTTAAGGGGGTGTACCTGGGTCGATTGGTCAAACTTAGGGCCCTTATTTCCTTTTTCTTTTGTATTTTGTTGACCCTTGGTGGTCATTTGTAGGCCTTGGGTCATTGTTATTTTTAATGAAAAAATATCTTACTTCCTGTATACACTGTTGCATTACTGTTACATATTTTTAATGAAAAAGTATCTTACTTCCTGTATACACTATTTCATTACTGTTACATTTTATTTTCTTACCTCTTCACTTAAACTTACTGAAAATGAACTAACCAGTAATTGTCGAAGTGGGCTAAAGTCAATATATAAGCAATCTTAAGTGAATACATTTATTTGGTTCAAATCATCCTAAGTGATTGACTAAATTAATCCTTAAGCAGCTTTTAATAAATAAAGAAGTTGGCCAAAGACATCTTGGGCGATCGATTAAATCAACCTTAATTAAGTTTTAGCGAATAAAACGATTGACCCAAGCCATCTTAAGTGATCAGTCAAATCAACCTTAAATAATTTTTAGCGAATAAAGTAGTTGGCCAAAGCTATCTTGGGCGATCGAAAAAATCAATCTTAAGTAATTTTTAGCAAATAAGGAGGTTGGCCAACCATCTTAGATGATGGCCAAATCAACCTTAAGTACATTTTAGTAAGTAAAGTAGTTGGCCTAAGCCATTTCAAGTGACCGACTAAAGGGATCTTGTTGCCTCTTTAAAGAAAATCTTCTTTAGATCATACAATTCCTAACAGTGTGTTTTAACTGATCTTTCCCAGATCGTACCACTTATGCAAGTGGATTTTTGTCTAGTTCAATCTACTTTATATCATACCATACCTAAGAGTGGGTTTTAATTGACTTTTTCCAGATCGTACCACTTGTGCAAGTGGTTTTTTTTGCCTTTTCTAGGCCGATCTGCTTTAGATCATACCACTCTTAAAAGACGATTTTTACCAAGCTTTCCAAGATCACACCACTTGTGCAAGTGTTTTTTTATTTTTGCCTAAGGTATTTCACATAATTTAAGATAATTAAATGCAAATCATTTTATTACGCATAAATGAAAGAATTCAACTGACTTCGTATCTAATGATAAAAATTTCTAAGGTCATGGCATTCCATGACCTTAGGACTACCCTCCCATCTATTTTTTCTAAGGGATATGAAACTCCACTCCATTTTGAAGCTACACGATAAGGTCCTTTTCAGTTCGGCGCTAGCTTTCTAGCGGGCAAAAATTTTCAGAGGACTAGGTCGCCGACTTGGAATTCTCTGACCTTGATTTTCTTGTTGTGATTCTTTGCTAGTTCCCACTGATAGGCAGCCAAATGTATTAAGGCTTGCTCCCTCCCTTCTTTGGCTAGGTCCAACTCATCATTTACTTGGTCATTATTTAGATCGTCTGTGAATATCTCTGATCTGATCGCTGGTATTTCGATCTCTAGAGTGATAACTCCTTCCATGCCATAAGTTAGCGAGTATGGGGTTTCCTTCATTGGTTTTCTGGGGGTTGTCCTGTATGCTCGCAGAATGCATGGAAGTTCATCTACCCATCGTCCCTTGGAATTTTCCAGCTTTTTCTTGACGCCTAATAGGAGGGTTTTATTGGTGATCTCTGCTTGCCCATTGCATTAAGGAAATACTAATGTCACGTAATGGATCCTAATTTCGTATTTGATGCAAAAGTCCCAGAAGGAATCGTTATCAATCTGAGTTTCGTTGTTGATTACCAGCTCTTTCGGAATGTCTAATCTTGTGATGATATTTTTCTAGGTGAATCTCCTGGCACTTGATTCTCTTATGTATGCAAGAGGTTCGACCTCAACCCATTTGGTTAATTAGTCGAACAATGTTATTAGGTACTTTCGATTTCTAGTTGCACCTGACAGTGGTCCCATAATATCTATACCACATTGGGTGAATGACCATGAGCTTGTGAGGGGGTTGAGATCTCCGACAGGTTGTTTGATTATCGATGATAACATTTCGCACTTTGGGAACTTTCTGGCAAATTGTGTTGAATCCTTCTACATATACAACCACCAGCACCCTTAAGAGATTACTCTGTACGAGAGAGATCTCCCACCTTTGTGTGCTCCGCAGCTTCCCTCATGCATTCCTCTCAAAATCCCTTCTACTTGATATGGGTGGATGCACATTAATAGTGGGCCTATAAATGATCTTCTGTAGGGATTCCTATTTGAGCTGAGGCAGAATCTGATCGATCTAATTTTCAACTTGCGTGCTGTATTATCATCTGGGGGTAGCTCGTCGATTTTTAAAAAAGAGATGATGGGTTCCACTTATGATGGAACCATTTGTACTCCGAGGATACTCAGATCACTTATTGTATCCTCAATGCTTAGTCAGTTTACATATTCCACCTCAATTGTTCTCTTCCAGTCGACTTCACTGACAGGGGCCAAAGTGGCTAAGACATCCACATAACTGTTTTCGTTTCTTAGCAGCTGATCTACTGAGGTCGACTCTAATTATTTAAGTAGTCCTTTGGCCTTATCTATATAGGTTATTATCCTGTGATCTCTTACTTCATATTATTCATTGAGGTAGTTTGCAATTAGCTTGGAATCATAAAATACGATGATGTGATGGGAACCTATATTGATCGCCCTTCGCAGACCATGCAACCCGACTTCGTACTCGACTTAATTATTTGAACCTTTGAATCCCAGTCTGATGGATTATTCAATAAGTTCACCTTATGGGGTGAAAAAAACTATCCAAACTCCTACGCCTTTCTCATTTGGTGAGCCATTAATAAAGAACTTCCATCGCTGCCCGTTCTCGTCGACTACTAGTGCCTTCGAGATGGGTTACGGTTGTTCCTCTCTTAGCGATGTTGAGAATGTTTCTACGAAGTTGGACAAGACTTGACCCTTGATTGTCATTCAGGGCTCATACCTGATATAAAATTGGGTCAGTTCAAATGACCACTTGGTCATTCTATTATAAATGTTGGCATTTCTAAGGGCATCCTTTACAAGGTAGGTCATCAAGATGATGATGGTGTGGGCATCAAAGTAATGCCTTACCTTGCTTGCGACATTTAACAATACCAATACCATATTTTCTATGGGTATATATCTAATTTTTACTTCAAGAAGGGTACATCTCACGTAGTAGATCGGGTTGAGCTCGCTGTTATGTAAACATATTAATGTCACACTGGTTGCGTGGCTTGAAATGACCAAGTAAAGGTACAGGTATTCCCCCTCATTGGAAGTTAACTACAAGGGAGGGGATCCCAAGAACTACCAAATCCCCTTTAGGTCTCGATCGCATTCTTCTTTCCAGACTACGGGGCTTACTTTCTTCAGGGTTTGGAAGAAAGGCTGGCACTTATTAGAAGGTCTTGAAATGAATCGATTAAGGGCTTTCGTTATTCCAGTGAGGACCTGAGTGTCTCTAATGGTGGTCGTCATTTCGACATCCTATAGAGCTCTGATCTGGTCTGGATTTACTTTGATTCCCCTCTGAGTAACCAGGTATTCTATAAGCTTATTGGATCTCACACCGAACACATATTTATATGCTTTGACTTTCAACTTGTATTCTCTGAGAATGTCGAAGGTCTTCACAATGTCCCTCAGATGATCGGCCAGATGAATACTCTTGATAATCACATCATCTATATAGACCTCCATGGTAGAGCCGATCAACTTCTTGAACATCTTGGTCACCAGCCTCTGATATGTTTCCCTCGTATATTCAACCTGAAAGGAATTACTTTATAACAGTAAAACCCTAAGGTTATGATGAATGAGTTTTTATTTTATCCAGGACGAACATGGGCATTTGGTGGTACCCGGAGTATGCGTTCATAAAGCTCATTCGTTGACACCTTGCTATGAAATTCACCAGTTGATCTATTCAGAGCATTGGAATTATCCTTGGGACAGTGCCTGTTGAGGTTGGTGAAGTCATTACATATCCTCCACTTTCCACTTTTCTTCTTGACAACGATGGTATTCGAGACCCACTATGAGAATTAGACTTCTTTGATAGAGCCAACCTGGAGTAGGTTGTTAACTTTAGTTTCTACCGCCCTTACATTCTCTAGATCTGACTTCATGGGTTTCTATTTAATTGTCTTAGTGCTTGGTTCCACATGAAATTAGTGGCAGGTGATCTATGGATCTATTCCTGGGAGATCATAAGCCTTCCAAGAAAAAATGTTAGCGTTTATTTTGAGAAAATGGGTAAGTTATTTGGTTTCATCCCTGGGAAGCTCCAATTCGATAAGGAAGATCTTTTTTGGTTGTGACGCATCCAGAGAAACAAAAATCAATTCCTTTAACATGCGTTCCGTAGGCGCTAATCGAGTTTCTTTGACCCCTGGCTGAACTACGTTTCAATGCGACTTGGGTTGATCATCCTTTGAGTTATCTTCGCATTGACTATTCTCGGACTGAGTCTACTTTATCTTGATAGCAGAAATAAAACAATTTCGTGCTGCTTCTTAATCTCCTTTGATTTCTATCACCCCAAGGTCAATCAAAAACTTGAGTTTCTGATGAAGCGAGGGCGGAACATTCATCATGTTATGTAGTCATCCTCTACCCAGTATGGTGTTGTAAGGCGACTTTGACTGGATTACGTGGAGTTCAACCTCCGTGTTAGCTGTATTGATCTTGATAGGCAACTTAATTTTCCTTATGGGTGACTCTACATCCCCATTGAAGCCAATCAATGGGTCGGCGTTAGTCTCCAAATCCTTGACATGGTAGCCAAGATTAAAAAGCACTATTAGGTACATAATTTAGGAGGAATTTCCTTAGTCTATCAGTACTCTCCTCACGTCAAAGTTTGAAATTCACAAGGTGAGCACCAAGGCATCTATATAGGGAAGATTTATGCTAACTACATCATCATCGATGAAGATAATAATACGTTCGATATCCAAGTCCTTTCTCTCCTTCTTGACTGGGACCGATTTGGTTAGGTTTACCTGAAATGCTTGTTGAATGTTGGCTGCTATCCTCACCTTTTCCTTTAGTTTCTCGCAAGTGCGCTAGGCCGAGTCGGTGTAGCCGTGGGTGATGGCAACTAATCCTACTGGTGGGAGGGCTTCCTCTACTTTCTGGATTGCGTTAAACTTTATTGCTTCCATTAGTTTCGTTATGCGAATATATACCTTGATATGCCCCGCTTGTACAAGTTCCTCGAGGTACATTTTAAATATTTTGTAGTCTTTTGTGGGGTGCCCGTGATCTTGGTGATAGCTACATCTGAGACTGGCATCCCTAGCACTTGGGTCGCTGACTATCTTTGGAGGCCTCTTGAAGAAAGGTTTATCCTTGATCAGATGAATGAGTCTAAAAATAGGATCCTTGAAGATTGTTTCCAATGCCTTATAGCTACTCTCCCGAGCCTGAGATTTGGAGCGACTTTCGAAAGCTTCACTCCTAGATCCCTTCATGGCTGAGGATGGCTAATTTTGCCCCTTTAGGGGTCTTCTTTGGCTCGCTCTTCTTTTGGTCGGATGAGGATGCTGCACTGGAGAGATCATCTTCTACCTTGGCGTATTTTCAATACGGGACATAATATCATCCATTAAAGAGGCCGACTTCTTTATTAACGACTGATACAGATCAATTGATCATTTCGGACCGAACTTGAAGGAGACTGATAAGCACCCAAAACTGTACATTTTATACCCCGAATAGACGTATTTTTGTTGCTAATTCTCGATAATTTGGGTCTTATGCGCTTTATTGTCTATTTTGTAGGTTGAATGCACGTTGCGGTGCTCAAACACGTATTTCAAAGCAATTGTGCAAATTATGGAGCTAATTACCAATCCCATAACCCTAGCCTACCCTAAACCCACCTTAAGTTGTCCCGAACCGTGTGTGTTTAATTTGTCCCATTTTATTTTATTTTATTTTATTTGTGTCATTTTATTTTTATTTTATTATTTTATTTTATTGAGTTATTATTTATTTTTAGGTTTTATATATTCTTTGCGCATCTTGTATTAGTTTTTATATTTTCTTTTATTTTCGTAGCTTTTAGTTAGTTTATTATTATTTCAATTTTTATTTATTTTATTAGTTTTTATTTTAGTTGTGTTTATTTTTTTTAGAGTTTGTTTAGTGTGTAGTGTTGTGTCATTTTTATTTTAGTTAATTTTTATTTTTATTTTTTTTAGTTTAGTTAAAATTTTATTTTATTTTATTTTTATTTTTATTTTATTTTTTTTAGGGGTCATAAGTTAAACACACACACAACCCCTCACACCCAATCTCACTCACACCCCCTACCTACATACACTCACTTACATCTAACTAACCCCTCTCTCATACCATACACTATCATACACACAAACACCTAACCTCACCCACACTCTTCTATCCTACACCCTCATCCACACTAATACATCCTAACCCATCTTCAACCTCCATCACCCCAGTCATTCTCTCTCCTCCCTCACCCACCATTAACACCTTACTACCATAACCCCCATTACCAATTTAACTCAAAACCATACCCACATTAACCCACTTCTGCCCATATCTCATAACCCGAATCTCGCCGAAAAATAAACTGGCGCCGACCCATGCCCATGCTCCAGCAAACCCAACGACCCATTTTTCCTAACCCCGAAACCGAAACTCGCCGGAATCACGACCCCACCTGCTGGCCAACCCGAAACTAGCTCATCCCCTTGTTCCGACCAACCCGGAACCCTAGCCCCCAAACCCGAGACCACCTACCCTAACCTGCGAAACCATCGGCGAGTGATCGCCATTACCTCGCTGCCATGGTGAGATCCACCTACCCGGAGACCTCTCAAACTTCGACTTTCAAACCCAGTCGAACCCAACACCAGCTCCGACCGGAGCCAACCCAAAGACCCATACCCATTTCATTCCAAAACCCATTTCTCCATTTCAACCAAACCAAACATGATGTCACTTGCGTTAAACCAAACAGCAAACCAAAGCCAAATAAGTCAAAATTCCCACATGCCATTAAACCCATTTAACCCCTTTTACCCAAAATGCCCCCAACTACCTATTTTAACCCAACTTCCCAAAATACCCTCATTCACCCCTCACCCACATGACCTCACACTCCTCTCACCATTTCCATGCATATTCAAGCCAATTCTCAAGAATACCCCTTAGCCCCATATGTGCCATGCATCTCCTATTTAAAGAAGAAGAAGACCCATTTAATAGAGATCTCCAATTTAGTTTTTAAACTCATGTGTGATAAAATTCTCTCCATCCATCTATGTTGAGTATTTTCATTTTTAGCAAATATCTCAATATAGAGGTGTGTAGTGAAATTTATCTCTAGGATAAATTCAACCCCACCCCTCTATAATGATTTTTTGCTTTTTTAGCAATTATTTAAAAATAGAATAATGTAGTTGAATTCATCCCTTATGGGAGGTAAATTCTAATCCATTCCTTTATGTTGAGATTTTGCATTTTTAGCAATTATCTCAATATAAATTAATGATCTAGAATTTATTTCTTTGGGTGAGTTCTAATGTACAATTTTATAATGTTGGGATTTGCATTTTTAGCAAATCTCTTTTATTATTTAATTGTCCATTATGAATTCATCCACTATCCTTTTTATTTTTATTTTGTAATTTTTATTTTAGATTTAATAAATACACGAGTGATTGAGATTGAGAGAATTTTGATGTATAATTGAGAGAGTGTTGATGTAATTGAAGATTCCATTCCAATTCAAGGCTTAAATGAGTTTGATCTATTCCTCTCTTTTACTTTTATTTTAATCCTCACATGCTTTAAATTGTTTATCTTATATTTTTGGATGATGATTATTGAGGGCTAATCTCCCATTTATGGGATGAAATTTTGAAGCCCTCATGAGTCCAATTTTGTTAGTTTACTTATTAGGACAGTTTTATTTATCTCACTTTTCTTAAATTAGCTTTTACTTCTTAATTAGTAGTTATACAAATTAGTATAGTTAGTTAGTTCAAAAAATCCTTTGAAAAATCCATAAAAAAATATAAATAGCAAAAAAAATAGAAAAAAAATAGAAAAAAATAGAAAAAAAATAATAAAAAGCAAATGAATCTATATATGTCCTCTCTAATTTTGTGTTTCACCCTTAGATGTGGATTGATACCTCAGTTACCACTATATTCTAGTTTTGTTATACTTTTATAGGTTTGTGAAGATTTTTGATGGATAGAGGAATTGCAACAACGACGAAAATACAATAGAGACAGCAATTTCTTTAGTTCTCAAATGGCGCCGTTGCCATTCTTGGGATCGTGAAGCACTTGGAGAGGATTTCATATTGTAGTTCATTTATTTTCCACACTTTGCTGTTTTTTGTACCATTTTTATATTTTTAGAAGGCTTGTATTAGGAGTTTATTACCTTGCTTGTATTGCTGTGCATAGAGACACCTTTATTTTATTTTTTATTTTAAAAATTATAATAATCGAAGACAAGCGTGATAGAAAAACTGGACAAGGTAGAGAGAGGGCGTCCAAATGCAAGGATTTAGAAGCCTCTCTACCTTGAGTCGGTAGGAATCCCAGGGCCGACTGAGATAGGCGTGATCTCCCCCCGGTCGACTCAAATTTTTTGGAACCCCACGGCCTAAAAACCGTGGGAGGTACATTTATAAACCCTCGTGCCTCTCCTGTTAGCGAGTCAATTATTGTTTGTGCTTGTGTGCTCTTATTTGATTTTATTCTCGCATTTATTTTTGAATGGTGTGATGAATTAATTGATTAAGACATACACCCGGTCACTCACGAGAAGGGATTTCATCACCCGACTCACTCGTTTACCATTGTGTGCTACCTTAGCCATCATTAAATTTAAAATCAATCAACTAGGTAGCCCACTAGGAGAAAATTTTGCAAAGGCGATCACTCATATTCTTTCGTAAGTTTTTATTGCCCGCGGACTTAATTAAAATTTGACTACCCCTTTCACTAAATTTAAAGATAAAAATTGTCTATGTGCTAGTTAGAAAATTTTCTTGACTTGTGTGTGTTCAATTCAATTTTTTTTGGTAGTCGAGTTTTAGTGAGTTCGTTCAAATTCAAAGAGTCCACCTATTTTTCCCACTCTTTTCTTCCAAATAAAATTCAAAAATATATATTTTTTCCCTTGGTTTCTCCAAAAAAAAAATCCAAAAACATTTTCTTCCTTTATTTTTATCCATAAAAATAAAATAAATAAATAAATAAATCCAAAAATATTTTCTTCCTTTATTTTTATAAAAAATCCAAAAATATTTTTTTTCCCCACTTTTTTTCCAAAAAAAAAAATCCAAAAACATTTTCTTCCTTTCATTCTCTAAAAATCCCAAAAATATTTCCTTTATTTTTCAAATTATTCAAAAACCACAAAAAAAAAAGAGAGTGTAGTTAGTTATTTTGAAATAAAGACATTTGTTCTTCATAGTAAACTCTTTTCAATCTTATCGCATATTCATCCATTTTACATCCATCATTTCACACATCCATCACTCATCATTCATCCATACATCACCATTCTTACCCCATCATTTCCTTCCCATTTCATTTTCCTCTCACCCATTATCATCCATGTTACCCTAGGTGTTCGGGCAAATGAAAGTCGACGTGGTGAATAACTCGACGTTCTCACTAGTGATTAGCATTCTTTCATAAGATCATTTTCTTTCTAATTGTTCGTTCTTTCTTATGTGTGTGTGAGACGTTTGAACTTTCTTACATTTACTCACCTCCTCACACACAAGAGTGATACACCAGCCCATATCTCTAGAGTTCATTTTAGAGAGAGATATCCAGTGAGATTTGAAGTTGAAGCATTGATTTCGAAGAGGCAATCTGGGAATTACTCTTGTGATACTCGACCCGTTTTGACTGATTCACACTACAGACGTTGAGTTGTAGGAAGGATGTGCTTTGAGTATTTACTCAGCTAAACTTTTTACCAATTCTAGCTTGTATTTTTGAATTTATTTCTCTCATGATGGATTGTGCGAGTATTCTACGTCTAATAAGAGATTGACTGCCTTTCAATAAATCATTTTGCAAAATAAAGAATTTTGTGGGTATATTCCCTACAAACCCTCACGAGACACAACTCGTCTTGTAGGGCAACTTATAGGTTTAAAGTCTTGTTGCACATGCTAAGTGCAATCGCAAGTGCCCGCGAAAGTGGTACACTTTTGGTTACTTATCTTTCTCTTTCTCTCTATCTTATTGCTCGAGGACTAGCAACGCTCTATTTGGGGGTGGTGTGATAAGCACCCAAAACTGTACAATTTATACCCGAAATAAACGTACTTTAGTTGCTAATTCTTGGCAAATAGGTTTTATGCGCTTAAATGTTTATCTTGTAGGTTAAATGTCCGTTTGCGGTGTCAAAAGCTATATATTGAGGCAAATGCGCGTTTTATGGAGCTAAATACCCTGTCCCAAAACCCTAACCTAGTCCCGACCTTCCCAAACCTTCACCCGAGCCCGTGTGTTTAGTTTGTGCCTTTTAGATTTTTCTTAGATTTTTATTTTGTGTCGTTTTATTTTAGATTTATTTAGAATTTCTAGGTTTCATTCTCTATTTTTATATTTTAATTTTATTAATATAATTTTATTTTATTTTGATTTTTTTAGCTTTTAGTTTAGTCTTATTTTAATAGGATTAGTTTTAGGAATTTATTTTTAGTTTATTAGATTTTATATTTTAGGACTTTTGTTTTCATATTTTGTTAGATTTTTCATTTTTCATTTTTTATTTGTTTTATTATTTTAGTTTTTAATAGCTTAGGATTTTATTTTCTTAAGTTTTAATATTTTTATTTATATATTTTTTTTAGTTATTTAGATTTTGTTTGATTGTTTTTTATTTTCAGGTAGTTAGTGCTATTTTAGTTGGGTACAAATTAAACACACACACACACAACTCCTCACACCCAAAATACCCTATGCCATACATACACCCAAACACATATACTCACCCACACCTAAATCCTTACACCTCACACACACACTAGTCCACCCCACTTCATCTTCCTCAAACCTTCCCTACACCCATTCTCTCTCCTCTCTCCTAAAACACCATAACCACCCAACAAACCTTATACCAACCTCTCTTCTCTCTCATCCCCATCTGCCTTATAACCCCAAACCAACACATACCCACAAACCCATTTCCACTTGTTCCAACTTCCTGACCCGCGACCACACAACCTTAACTCAGCCAACCCACCAGCGATCTGCTCTGACTGCCAACTCCAACGTGAAACCCATAAACTCGGCCACCTTCTCATACCCGTTCGTTACCCATGCCGACGAACCAGCAAACCCAAATAGCAATAAAGCCAAGCCTCATTTCAAACCATATCTTAAACAAGTCGGCGACCTGTCGAAACTCCGGTCGGTGACCTCTGCAACAAATCATGGCAGCCCCTAAAACTCGGCCCAGCGTCGACGCCCCTCGTCACCTCCGGGGCCGACATCTCACGTCCTCAACCCACCTGGACCTCCACCCAAACCCAAGTTTAATCCCAATCCACCCTACCTATCAAAGCATCCATTGGCGATTGCACCTGGACTTCTTTATTAACGACTGATAGAGATCATCTGATCATTCCGGACCGAACTTGAAGGAGGTGATATCCAGTTGCTTGTTGTAATCGTCAATTTCATTATATAGCTCCCAGTATCTCTGAGCATACTTTATGAGAGCTTCTCCTTTCTTCTTCTTGAGGGAGATCAACGGGATTGTAAAACCAGCCTGCTACTTGTTATAAATGGGATTGTAAACCGCTCAATAAGATCCCTAAAAGTGGAGATCGACCTAGGGGGAATTTTTCAAACCACTTCAAAACGATCTCACCTAGGGTTAATGGGAATACCTTGCACATCAAAGCATCGTAATGGCTCCAAAGGGACATGATTTGTTGATAGTGCTTAATGTGATGAGTTGGGTCTATCTTTCCTTCGTATGATGTGACATTTATCATGGAGAACTTCTTTGGAGGTTCGAAGGATTCTATCTGTTCGGTGAATGGTGAAACTGCACAATGCCCCGGTGTTTTTCTGGACAGGTCCGTGGGGGACCTTACAAGGTTTGAGTTTTCCCCTCCTTCTAATTCTACGGATGAGTCCTCTCATTCGTTTGTCTTTACTTGGTTCAGCTGCAGTCCACAATGAGTTGGCCTGCTACTTTGTGCCTACTCCTTAGAACGGTCTTGGTGATACCCGTAGTTATAGTGAGGGACCAAATGGGGAATTCTTGAATGAGTAGTCCTACCGTCTTGATTCCTTGAGGAATGAGATCCTCTCCCGTGATGATGATGAGAACATGAATGTGAGGTATTACCTTTTGATTGCTTGGGAAGCTGTCTCCTTAGAGGAGAGATCTCCTAATCATGGCTATTGAGCTTATCTTCATATATATTGGCCAAACGGGAGACAACCTTTTCATCTGCTCGGTCGATCGGTGGAGTATGGTACCACCGACTAGGTCTAGATATGCCAGGCGAGCGCCCTCTAGACCTTGAATGTTGATGGAGCAGAAACAGTCGCACAGGATTTTGTTCTCTCCTTACGACACGTATTTCAGACAGTACGCAACTCCTTACACAAATGGGGTGAGACTGATCGGTACTCATGGTGAGCTTTGCGCTTTCCCGACTTCAATAATGGTGAGAGCTTTGAGTTTCCTACAGAAGACGCCAAATTGTAGGGGATTCTTTCCACAATAAGTAGTAACCCAAAAATATTATGAATAAAAAAAAGGAAATAGAGAGAGCCATGTATGTGGTTCCACCTTAAGGTCCGCCTACGTCGACGGGGGTAAAGGGGAAGTGGTTTGTATTAGAAAAAGGATAGAAATAACTGAAGTGCTAGTGTTTCTAGCTGAGAATCCATGCTATTGTGTGCTAGTTACAATTAGTCCTTAGTGTGGGTAGATCGCACCTATTTATAGACTTAGTGTCCCACGTTCATGGATTTTCCCATATTTATCTTTATCTAAAACGATCTTCGAAATTTGATTATATCTAGATCTTCCTTGGCCAATTATTTCTTGACTGCTTCTTGCGTGACTTGACGCGTGTTTGGTCTCGTGGCTC
The DNA here is from genome assembly GCA_949130495.1 of Sambucus nigra. Classification (NCBI taxonomy): domain Eukaryota; kingdom Viridiplantae; phylum Streptophyta; class Magnoliopsida; order Dipsacales; family Adoxaceae; genus Sambucus; species Sambucus nigra. Next base: position 596,961,090 of record OX422208.1, read on the forward strand.
AGGACATGTGGCATAGTAAATTATATCCCTTCAGTTTTTATCTCTCATTCTCCATTCAATCATTTTCCAAAATAAAGTGACTACAATGGCTAGACAAGGAACTTATTTATTGGCTAGGGTTATCAAGATAACCTAAAGAGAGTAAAAATACTAAAAATGGCACACTAAAGATATTCGAAAGAAATATCACACTCAAAATTAATATGACTAACTAACATATAAATTAACTAAAAGTCACAAAAATAAATAAAAAAAATATGAATATTTACTGGACCCTCGTACACATCAAATTTATTTCATTCTCCATGACTAAGTGCCTAAAACAAAAACTTAGATAAATAATTATGTGTGTTTGTTTGGGTGTACTGTATATACACACTTTATATGGTAGGCGATTTAAATAATAGTTCTACGAGAATTGGAAACTGCAACCTACCTCCAATGTACCACATATTGCATCCAGGTTCTAGGTAACATTGGTTAGGATTTTTGTATATATACAAATCAATACACTAAAAACCTCAATCTGACATGCTTGCACGAGGAGAATATTTATTCCACATTTGACACGCTTTAAAACCTTGCCAAAATCAGGCACGATTTTAAACCGTGCCAATTCGTGGCTAAATTCATTAAAATAAGGCAACTTAAGTACACACCCAATTCATAGGACCCTAACATACTTCTCTCTCTCTCTCTCTCCCTCTCTCTCTCTCTCTCTCGCTCGGCGACGACCTGATGTTGCGACCCACCCATCCACCTCTCTCTCTCGCACGGCGACCTGCTCTCCCGACCGGTTTGATGAAAGTAAATACAAACCCTCACTCAAACTTGTATCGAACTATTCATGGCCTCCTAACATGTTTGATTTTCCAAATCTTTGTTTCAATTGAAAAAAAAACTATTACGTTATATTTGTGCTTTCTTATTTTAACCATCTTTATCACTCAAGCTCCAGCATCATAGCTCTATATTAAAATGATTTATTTTTTCCATTTATACATGCATATATATGTTCAGTTTTGTTCTACTAGATCTATTATTATTTCTATGGATCGTTTTTATCTTCTTTAGAATCAATTCTAGGGTTTGAAGGGATGTGTCACAATCCTGTTATATCACTTATTTAAATCTTTGTAACTTTTTTCCCCTTTGTTTAGAGTGGTGTTACATAACAGTAAATATTTCATATTATGGATTTCCCCCCTTTATTTAGAGTTTTTTCTCTTTTGTTTTCCCCAACACAAATGACTTATTCGAAAGTGTACAAATTGAGAAAATTAAGAGACTTATAGATGATGTTGTAGTATTAACTGCCTCACGATCTGGTATTTCTTACTTATGGCATTAACTCTTGGAGACATATTTTCTTATTGATTAGTCAATGATGATGCTACTGGCCAGTTGTGAATCATTTGGGGTATGGGAAGGATTGGACACTTTCTACTGTACATAATTTGTAGATGGTAAGTTATGAGATAAATTGTGTCCTTACTTAATTAATGAGGATATACAACCTTTAAAGATAAGTCAAACAACACAAGGTAATTAACATTTGAATAATAAACTAATTATAATACTTTACAATGAGGAAGTTATGTAATAAGGTAAGTGATCCCTTGCATACATGAGGCCACAAGCTTGGTGAGAAAGTACACTAACATTAAATAGGAGGCTTATGCGTGGATTATTCAATTTAAAATTAATAAATCAATTAACAATTTTTATAAACCAATAATACAATACATGGACATATAAACTGTTACGTAAATATTAGACCTTAATCTTCATAATTATCACATGTGTCCAAAATAGGATTGAAAAACATACCTAAGTCAGCAGTAGATTTGACGAGTGAAGAGGTTGTCATTGGTGCCTCCAACTTGAGATAAAAAACTGTTAGGTTTCTCTCCCATAGCCTTTCTATAATTTGTTGCTTATTTCTAGTGCCTAAATTATGGAGTTTAGGCCATAATTTATAGGCAGGGAGAGGTCCTATATCCCAAAAGTCACGCGATCATGACCGTCCATCACGGTTAGATAAAGAGTTTTACTCAATCTATTTTTTTAATCAATAATTGGTTAATTTATTAACCAAAAACGTTTTTGATTCTTGTGCATATTAGAGTGGCCTTTTATTTACCCAATATGACTTATTTTGTAATTAATAATGAACCACTTAATAGGCTTATGAATTATTTGATAATTCTAACATTCTCCCACTTGGTTCATAATTATTATAAGGTGCGCTTTCAAACTTTCAATCATCTTTAATGGTTTTTCATGAATACCTTTATTAAATAAAACATCAATGTGAGTCATAGCGGTTCCATACTAGTACATGATTAAGGTTCCTTCTATGTACTACGCCACTAACAGTTTATTTAACGAGGTCTATAATGAGGTCTATCATAATGGACCAATAATCGTCTTATAAAGTCTATTTCTGTCACTTTAATCAATCAACATGCACGTAAACTTATATTGCATGATAAAAATTGAAATGTTCAGAATAAAGTTTAATTGATATCAAATATAGTGTCAAAAATTAAGCACCAAACAATATACAACACTTGTACTTAATTGGCTACACGCAAGACTCATATCTTAAGTATGTTTTATGATTGTCCTTTGGTGATAGCCCATTTATTAGTGAATATACTGTGTTAACACTTAAACTAATGTGTTCGACTGACACTTGTTGTTTCTGAACTTCTTCGTTCACATATATGTATTGTATTCTAATGTGCCCAGGTTATTTAAAATACCTATCAGTTCTTCATAATGAAGAGTATAACAGAATTATCATAGTATTTCAGCGAATTGATAATAGTGTCGAAAGCTTCAAGTCCCAAAATAAATTTTTCGCAATCATAATCCATAAGTTGTAGCCCCAAAGTATGCTACATAAAATATTTAATTGTTTCTCACTCTTTTATAATATTAGTCACTAGGCCAAAACAAATCTACTTAATTAAGAGAGAACAATAATCATAAGTGTGAGAATATAATATTTTAAGCATCTCATTACTTCATACTCTTAAATTATTTTATTTCTCTATGATTCACTACTAAGAGAAATTCAAGATATAAATTTATTCCCACTGACTTCAAGGTATATATATACTTAATCAAATTACATAAAGTATTCTTAAAATACCATTGATAGAAAACTTACATAAGTTTATATAGTGATTTCTCAACGTATACAGTTCTTTTCTTAAAGTCTCATAAGTTTTTACACTGAATGTAACTCTTACTCAAAAGGAGCTACTAAAGCTATAAATTTTAATATTCTAAGATATAGGTGAAAATATTTATTTACACCCCTGTTTCTATTCGTAATGAAAACTTTGACCATAAGTCTATCTTTATATCGTCGATTATCAAAATCGAATATTTTCTTATTTCTTTATCAAATTCACATTCTTGGGATACATCTCACAATCATTCAGAATAGCAAACTCATTTATGAGGTTCTTAAAACTATGCATATCCATTAACCAAAGGAACAATTACTTTGGATGTTAAAGGAATGGCATGAGTATCTTAACTTCTTTTATAACCACATTAGGTGATTTGATAGTCCCACTAATTTCACCATTCTTTAAAGAATTTAACATTTGATGTTTTCGATTTCAAAAGTAATTAGTGTACTCTCCTTCAAGTGTAAAAAAAAAATTCTAGCTCTTTTAGTGGATTATAAATCCATGCATGTACTAGACACTCTCAATCACACGAGCATGTCAAATAGGGTAAGTAAAGTAAAATTTATATAATACACTTTTACCATATATATTCATTTTTGTGTAAATAAATATTGTGGTGATATCGACTTGTTACGTTTGACTTGTTATTTTATAACAACATGTTTTATGTAGGTCCACTATCAAGGACTATTAATTCTCCCACTTGGGATACATAAAACATTCTAAACTTATAAAATCTTAAAACTTCAAACATGAGTGTTAAGATTCATAAGTGACAACCTAGACTTAAAAGAATGTGATATTCAATCCACAAGTTCGAAAAGCTACTTTGCAGTTCATTATTATGATATAGGATCACAATCATTTTTCATGTAAAAGTTTTATCAAAAACATAATTATACAAACCACCAATGAGAACAGTATAATGAAGAAAATATATTCTCATATAAACCAAAAAAAAAAAATTATATACTTAAGAGAAATATTTGGAAAGTCCATTAAGGGGTCCTTTTTGAAACGATTCCAAAATAACATAAGAAAAGGAATTCAAGAGTTTATGATTTGTATGATGGTTTGCCTTGTAACGATCCTCATATCGAATTAAACTATGTTACGTAGCACTTTAGTTTTTTTAAATAAAATAAATTATTTCATTCATATCGAATTATACATCATAATTCACACAATGTATATCACATAATGGGTAATCATATATTTTAATCTCTAACATTACGAGATCTTACATAAATTTTATGCTCAATCCATTTAATAATTCTTCAAAATTTATGAAAGAGTTTCACACTCTCATCTATTAAGATTGTGTTCCTAAGGTAAAACTGAATTATAACAATTTAGCATTTTTAAGTAAAATTGAACTTCTTTATTTCATTATAAGAAGTCAGTCTTAAGAACATTAAAACGGATATCACATGCAATTTTAGAGAAATAAAGTAATATATAATTAATGAGGTAAATAGCTCACTACATTAAAGCTATGAGTTGACAACACGTACATGAATAACATTTATAAATGTGAACTTTCTTTCGTAAGAACTTTGAATATTTATATATATGATTTTAGTGGGTACCGTGTTATGTAATTTAGATGGGCATGTTATCTAGGATAAAATTTCACAACCTAATTACATAATTCCTTAATAGTTATTTCAGTTACTCAAAATAAATTTCCTTTAGAAAATTATCTCGCTTGACGAAATAAATCAAATGTGCCACATTAATGATTTTTGCTATGATAAGTTATTACTACCACTTTTAGCTATAAATTTATTACTCACAAGCAATCCAACTGGGTCACTTTGTGACTACCAAATTATCCATTATATGAATATTAAATTATTTTATGGATTGTATAATAAATTCAACAAGCATTAATGTTTTCAAAAGGCATAAATGGATATTGAACTTATAAATTAAGGAAGGTTATGGACTGTTTGGAGCAACAGATACCAACCTTAATAAACAAATATATCCTCCCTTAATATTAACTTCCCCATTACAACCGGACTCTTTGGAGCAACCAAATCACAATGACTTAATCATAGTAAAATCATTAATAATTCGAACACTCAAGACCATATCCGGACTCTTTGGAGCAACCAATACATAGTATTTGAATGTTATCACAAAATTCAGCATTTACAATTTATTAGATTAGACCACTTTGGTGGAATCGTAACCTAATAAAAACTAAGATGAAAACCTTAAGGCTTGCTTTTAATATTCCATTACTCATATTGGACATAATAAGCATATACATATTAAATCTAATATTTATTATTTTGAGTACCGATTAAACTTCACATAAATATTAGTCTCAAAGAAAATTTGAATCATTCGAGTTTAAGTTGATGCATAAAAAAAATATTACTCATTAATGTTCATTTGATAAAAATTGTCTCTTCGGGCAATCTTACAATGAACAAGTCACATCATCATTGCATTAATAATTTATAATTATATTTAGACCAACTAAGAGTCAAATTGATACACAGTAATTTAATATTTATAATCATAGATTGAGACACCTTAATAGATACCTGATCTAATCTAATGTAAATATTAATATCAAAACCTTAACCATAACTATAATTTTCATAACAATATTTGGTATATACCGAAAATATTATGACAAACAAATAAGATAAGCCAACGAATGTATTTATTAAAACACATAAAATGGAGAAATCCATAATTTTCAATAGTGGAAAATTTGAGTAATCACTATAAGAAAACTCTTAAAAAAATAATCTTCCCAATAAGCGAAATTTAAAAAAAATTAAGAAAGAAATAACTGTCAATTTTATTACCAAATATGATAAATTTAAGGTTTTGAAAGCTTAAATGTGCTCAAATAGTCATGACAACGTTTATCACTAAAAAATGTGATTTTTCATCATAAATCCTCTCGGATTGAAATGATTTTTTTTTATCAATCCAGGGTAAGTCGACAATTTTAATCTCAATTATTTCTTATTAGAGGTATAAGAAAACTGTTACCGAAAATGTCTCAAAATATTCAGATTTACAGTTTTATAAAATAAGCGGCTTTAAACATATAATTAAAATTGTCACAAAAGAAGATCACAATTAGGGAACCAAAACCAATTTTAAATTGGGCATAAAAAAAGTGGTAAACAAAATCTCATTGTACGAATTTTTCTTTTATGTGATTATATAGATACACCAATTACTTAATTTGATTGCATTCACATATATCCTAAATTAATTTATCCTTAATTGCGCTTAAATCTTTAATTCATAAAGTGTGAAAAATAAATTTACTTTCATGGAACATACATGCACACACATATTACGTAATGGATATAAAATTAATATCCCAGAAAAACATTATACACAATTCTTGATGGATAATCAGAGGTCCAAATATAAATGCATACATAGTAATTTAATACTTATGACTATAGATTAAGACACTTTCCTCCTAATCTAACATCATATAAATATTATGTCCCAATTATTTTAGGAATTTTTGCAACCAAATAGAATATACTCTTTAATCTAATATACGCTAACATAGGGTATGACACTTTGGTAGACACCTATCCTATCTTTATGAGAATATTAGCACATGAGATTATTAACATGAGAAATATCCATACAATGATTTGTAATGATATAAAGTACATAAGAACATCTAAACAATATAAACATTACGTATGTAGTGAAAAAAAAATCTCGTAAAATATAGAATACTACAAAATGGAAAAATTAATTTTCACCACAAATATGTTTAGACTTTCAAAAGAATCACTCTCCAATTCGTAGAATTGAAAGTATAATTTTCGTGAGAGAGCTATAAAAGTAAACGTTATTTTCAAATCATTTTTTTATTGATGACACAAAATAATTGACGCTTGAAATATTAAGTCCATAATAGACAATAAGAGTTTTAGGGACGAAAATATTCAACCGTCACAGAAATGAATCTAGACACATTTAGTGACAGAAAACAGAAATGTCACATAAGATTTTCATACATAAACATTAAGGCCCAGTTTGGTTGCGCAAATTGTTTGATTATGTAAATTGGTTCATTGTGAATTAGTGAATTGTAAATGAGTGAATTTGTAATGAGTTAAATTCAATTTTACAAGATATTTGGTAATTTGAAATCAATGTTAAGATTCTATAAAAAAAAAGGTAAAAACATATCGAGAGAGAGAGAGAGAGAGAGAGAGAGAGAGAGAGAGAGAGAGAGGAAGGAAAATAGAGGACATGCACTTTTATGTGACTCCTATTTCAAATGGATTCATTTAGGGTCCGTTTGATAGCACAAAAATTGCAAGGCAAAATTTCAAAAGTTGGAAAATTCTGGTATTTTTCATCTTTTAGGTTGTTTGATTGTCTTAATTTGCCCTGAAATTTGTTTTCTATGTACAACACCCCTTAAACACAATTTGCCACCCTAAGGTGGAATTAAATTCTTTTTGGGGGGCAGGTTTTTATTTGCCACCTTTGGGTGGCAAATCACTTAAAACCATTTTTTTATAACTCTATATATTTCATAAATATATAAATATATATTGTTAATATATATATATATATATATATATATATATATATATATATATATATATATATTTTAGCACATATATGTATATTGCGTATATTTCGTATATTTATATATAATTCATATATTTTAATATATATTTATATTTCGTTAATTTTGTACATTTCATATATTTCATATATTTCATATATTCCTTATATTTATATATTTTGTATATTTCATATATTTAATATATATTATTTACAAAATATATATATCTGTATATACAGAATATAATATTATGTATATATGTAAATATATATTCTATATATATGTATTTATTCTGTATATACAGAATATAACATTATGCATATATGTAAATATATATTCTATATATATGTATATATTCTGTAAAAAATATATATTTAATATATTTAGTATATAATATAATATATATTCATATATTTCGTAAATAATATATTATATTTTCATAGATTTTGTACATTTAATAATATAAAAATTATTATTATTATACATACTAAATATATATTATTATATATTATATATTATATTTAATAGATTTTGTAGATTTAATAATATAAAAATTATTATTATTATACATACTAAATATATATTATTATATATTATATACATTTAATGATATAAAAAATATTATGAATATATATACAAAATATATGAATATATATTATATTATTTTCAAAATATATATATTCCGCAAATAATATAATATATATTCATATATTAAAAATACAAAATATATGAATATATATTATATTATTTGCGGAATATATATATTCATATATTTTGTATATTTTTTCGGAATATATATTAATATATATATTCTGTAAACAAAATTTTCACATTTATATCTATTTTCCAGCTTTTGCGTTTGATAGTAAATGTGGAAAATTGATGATTTTTCAACTTGTTTCAAACAGACACAAGTTGAAAAATATTCATTTGCCTTGGAATTGTTTACCCTGGAATCAAATGTCCTGGAATCATTTGCATTTTTCCAGTTTTTTATCAAACGGACCCTTTAACGTTTTTTGTGAAATGATCCAATTTCAGATTTTGCACATGAGCTAAAATGGGGCAATTAATGAATCATTTCATTAATGAAACCAAACACAATTAATGGATCAATTTATTAATGATCCAATTTATAATTTTGGGACAACCAAACAGGGCCTAACAGATTCAGCGACAGAAAATTAAAACGTCGCAGTGAGTTTCACACATCAATATAAGCGTATTTAGCGACAGAAGATCAAAACGTCGCAAAAAGCTTTACATATAACTCTTAACAGTTTCAGCGACGGAAAATCAGAATGTTGCATAAAGTTTTATTTATGAACATAAGTTGATTTTAAACTAAGTCCAAATTAGAGTCATAAAAAAAAATAATAAAAATATCACATAAGTCTCATAATTTAGAATATAAATTCTGCTATAAAATATGATTTTCTTATTTAGACATAAAGGATAATTATGTGATCTAAACCATATGCTCTGATACCATATGTTAGATTTAAAATTAATAAAATAATTGACAGTTTTTATAAACCAATAATACAATACATGGACCTATAAACTGTTATGTAAATATAGGACCTTAATGTACATAATTATCACATGTGTTCAAAATATGATTGAAAAACATACCTAAGTCAACATTAGATTTGACGAGTGAAGAGGTTGTCATTGGTGTTTCCAACTTGAGATAAAAAATTGTTATGGATTATAGGTTTTTCTCCCCTAGCGTTTCTATAATTTGTTGCTTATTTCTAGTCCCTAAATGATGGAGTTTATGCCACAATTTATAGCCAGATATAGGTCCTATATCCCAAAAGTCATGCAATTTTGACAATCCATCACAATTAGACAAAGAGTTTTTCTTAATTTATTTTTTTAATCAATAATTGATTGATTTATTAACCAAAAATATTTTTTTAAGACTCTTGGACATATTAAAGTCACCTTTTATTTATCCAATATAACTTATTTTGTAATTTAATAATGAACCACTTACGGGCTCATGAATTATTGATCATTCTAAAACATGCATGTCTTAGGATCTTGATGGTCGGGGGTTTGGGTTGATGCCTATTGGGTCAGTGGCGAGATATGGTAGACCTAGCAGTCCCTTGTTACTAGCCTCTGATCAACCTACCTTTGAGATCGTAAGGGAATAGCCTTGCTGACGTTATGTGAGCTTCCCCTGTCTTGAGGACAAGCTTACTTACGATGGTTTTGTTGTGGTTGTGTGGCAGGTGTTACATGGCAATTCAAAGCCCATCTCTACATTTTGTTACCTCAATGTAACTATAAAATTAATATTCTAGCATCAAATCACTGACTTGATGGTGGCCTCTGGTCGTGGTTGGCTTTTTAGAGCATTATTAAGTGGAAGAAATGATACGAGCATTGTGGGTGGGAAGGTATTGAAATTGTCTTTTGTGCTGGAGCTGTTAGCTTGTAGGAACTTCAGGAAAAAAAATTTGGACTAAATTTTGGAATTTCTAGACAGTTATTAATTGAGATGTTTGATCCTTAAATATCTTACAGGTATTGAAAAGGTTAGGGTCCATTAAGAATCAGTAGGTTTGGGTTATAGAGATGAAATAGTGTAATTCGACCTTTAAGTAGTAAATTGGGAAACAGTAACATTCACTGGCTTCTTTATTGTTTTCGGTTGATGGGTTTGGATATTTGGAGAATGATTGTATTTTAAGGTTTCAAAAGGTGGTTACCGGTTTAGAAGGTCTATTTTGTTTTTTTTAAGGGCAGTTTATAATTAGGTCACTTGGTAACAATTTTTAAATATTTAAGGACAATTTACAATTAGGTCCACTTGTTATGCTATTAGCGTGGATTTCTACAAGAAGAGAATTAGTGGACCTAAATGTTTAAAATTTGTCAAAATTCTTTTAGTGTTTAAATTTTGTTTATGAGGGACCTAAGAATACTTTCCCCTTTTTTTTAATGGCTAATAGAAGTGTAGAGATGTAAAGAACAGAATAAAGTTGAAGGAGAAGCAACTGCTAGGATTAGGCATCAGCCCTAAAGTTTGCATTGAATCATACCATCTCAAAAGGCTTTAAATTTTTTGGAAGATTCTCTTAACTAATCTTCTGTGAATTCGAAAGAGTATGTGTATATATATGCTACTGAAGATCTCTTCCAATTATGACCGACTCCAAAAGGAAACTTAAAAATTTGGCTATTTAAATATATCTAAACCAGGTATAAATGATGCAAACACCAAAAATTAGATACAAAGAAGCAAGAAAACACAAGCACAAATCTAAAATTGTATTAATAAGTCAAAGAATAATGATATCTCTATTACATCATCACCTAATTATACTTGTAGTAATCCTACTCTAATTAGGAATGCATTAAAAGACTAAGATGCCCTTCACTTATTCTAATATTTTCTAAAAAGGACTAAACCGCTTTTATTACATTTAATACTAACAATTAACAAAACTAAACAATAAAGCCTTTTTACATCATTATCTACATCATTCTCCTCTCCTTTGAAATAGTTCATCTTCTAACATTGAAATATTGGAGCCGAGTGACAAAATACCCCAAATTTGCAACCGGGAAGAAGGAAAAAAATAAATGGAATCCTAAATTAATTTTGTCAAAAATTTGGGACGGCCCAAAATTTTTATCTCCAAAAGTTTCCTCCAAAAATTGCGCCAAATCAGATTTCTTTTCCCCCAAAATCTAAGTTCCCATATCATCTAGCCACCACAAGTTGGAACTCAAGTTAAAAGACATTTCCCCCTTCTTCTTTGAACTACAAGTCAGGCCCACCATAAAAAAAGTTCATTAAGGGCCCAACTCACATTTGAAAGTGAGGTTCATATCCATGTTAGCTGTGTGCAAAACAGAGAGCAAACTTGATCATTGAACTTGTTATTTTCGCCCCCCGTTGGTCTTCTTTCTTCGTTGTTCTCAGGGGCGAAGCCAAGAATTTATGTTGGCGAGGACCGCAGTTTATCGGGGGTTCGCAATTTTTTTAGAGTTATTTATGCTTTTATGCAATATTTTAGCACTAAAAATAAATTAATCATAAGCATTTTTTCCAACAATATCTTATATACTCACCATCAAAATATAATTGTTGCACCACATACAAAACACATGTTTTCACCATACTCACCATCAAAATATAATTGTTGCGCCACATACAAAACACATGTTTTCACCATAACTAACATCTAACATTATAAAGTAATTGTTGGAACATAATACAAAAATCTTGCAAATCACACGTTGAGATGTATCAGAATTGCACACGACGTTCTTTCAAATCGCGAAATCCATCTATGATTGATTCTGCATTAAACTGTGTCGCAATATCTTTTTCAATGTAGATAATAAGAGAATTTGTGATACAATCATTCTCCATCTTGTTTCGAAGCTCGGATTTGACATGACTCATTGTCGAAAATGCACGTTCGGTAGTTGCTGTTGATACTGGAAGAGTTAACACAAGCCTAATCAATCTATTAATTAGTGGATAAAAACTCGACTTTTTTTATTTTTACCAACCACTGACATAGATCAGAAAGAGTGGATAACTTTTGAAATTTCAAATGTTGGAGAACATCAACCTCATAATGTTTCAATTGTACTTTCGATATGTTGCAACTAATGCCAATTGTAAACAATGAGCAAAACAATGAACATAGTATGCATATGGACAATCTTTTGCAACTAAGGCTTGTAGGCCTTTCCATTCACCTCGCATATAACTTGCCTCGTCATACCCATGGCCTCGAATATTTTGTTTTCCAAGATCATAACGAGAAAGTATGGAAAAAAATGTCATTTTTTAGTGTTAATCCCTTAGTATCCGATACATGTACAACACCAAAGAAACACTCCTGAACAAGACCATTTTTGTCAACAAATCTCAAGACAATGGACATTTTCTCATTTTTTGCAATATCTCGAGATTCATCAATAAGGATACAGAACTTTGAATCACCAATTTCCTCACATATGACCTTTCTAATTTTTATTGCATAAATAAATAAGATCTCTTTTTGGACATCAGAAGAGATATATGAGGCATTTTGAGGAGCCTTTTCCAACACAACATTTGCAGCATCTTTATTATAATCCGCCAAGGTCAAACCTTGAAGTCTAAGATAACGAACCGATGTAATCAAGGCTTTGAGTCGTAACCGATTGTTTGTAATTTCTTCCTAACTTTGTTTCTCGAAAACTTTGTCAATATGTTGTGATTGATTCATTAAATCATCACATGATTTTTGAGCAATTTTGTGCAGTGAATTAGGATCTTTTCCTACATGATATAAAAATGCACAATTCTTCCCATTCCCTACTTTCTCCCAATTATTAAACCCATCCCGTGAAAAAGTATATTGCCTATGATGGGCCCCTTCCTTGTTAAAGAGATAACAAGGTAAACAAAATGACGCATCCTTTGTCGAGGAATACTCTAACCAAGACGGAAATATGTTGAACCATGATGCTTGAAAACGACGAGGATGTTTTTCATGTCCGGATAAAGGGTAGTTTGGAAGAATGCATTGATATGGACCGAAGTTAATGTACACCCGCCGAACATCATTAAGTAGCTTATCTGAATAACTCCATATTTCAATACGTTTTCCAGGATCACGCTCTAAATTGTCCATATCAAACCCCTCAACTTCAATTCTTGGAGATTTTAAAGTTCGTTGTTCAAGTGTTTCACGTACTGAATTTTGAACATTAGACTCGAGAGAAACCAGAGACTCGCCAACATTTTCACTTTCAACATGTTTTCTCTTGAAAAATGAATCAAGGGTCTTTCATTTGCCCATATTTCTACAACACTAAATAAAACAATTGAAATTTGTCATTTTCCCTAAAAAAGTTAATTACCATATATTAATTGAACACTAATATCATATAAAAATTAACAATTACAATAAGTTTGATTAACAATTAACAATAATAGTCAACAGTTAAAATAAATTAAAATATTTCCATTAATAATACCCTAGCAATTAACAGTGGAGATATACCTTTCAACAAGCATTAACATATTCAAAATTAATTGAACACTCTAGCAGTTAATAATACTCTAGTAGTTAACATTTGGAGATACTCTAGCAGTTAACATTTGGAGATATACCTTTCAATAAATATTAAAATATGGAGATACTTTGAATAAGCATTAAAATATGGAGATACTTTTGCTTTGAATAAGCATTAACATATTAAAATATTAGAATTTCTAACAATGGATATATACCTTTGCAATGGAGAAAGTCGGCTGCACCACCACGTGAGAAAGGGATTTTTGTTTTTAGTTAACCTAACCTTTAGTTTAAAGATAAAATAAGGTTTGGGCTTGGGCTTTTTTTATGTTGGGCTTAAAAATACAAACATATTATATGTAGGGTATTTTTTTTCAAAAGATTGGTAGGGGCCATGGCCCAGCTTCGCCCCTGGTTGTTCTCTTTCTTTTTCCCTCCGTCTGATCTCTCTGATTTTTCAATCCTTGGTCGACCAGAACCACCACCGCTGGGGGCAAACAATAATATAGGGCCGCGGAACCTTAGGAGGCCTCCTCCAGGGCCATTATCGAGCTATATGGACATGATAGCACGTCATCGCATAAAATGGAATTCAACTGGAGAGTTGGTAATTCTGACTCTTCCCTCCTCCATTATCTTCTTAATTTCTTTCTCTTTATTTGTTTTTGTGTTGGGGTTTGATAGCGTTAGGGCTACGAATTCCTTTTCTTTTAGTTTTGAGGGGGTTTGTTAGTTTGGACAATAGAAGGTTCCGTTTATAGGTTGGATCAAACTGGGATAATTCTTGAACATTAGAATTACAGTTCAAGATCATGTTTAGGATTTGTATTAGAGGGGTATTAGTGGGAAAGAAAACAAACCCTCTAATCTTGATAAGATTAGGGTTGGGGTTCCTTTGATGGTCGCCGTTCGATTTTCTGTAATTTTGATTTTTCTTCTTAGGAACCCTTTAATGGAGATCCAATGGGAGGACACACGCCCACAAACACAAACTTAAGGAGCTCACCTCGATTTTAACCAATTTGATGCAAATATAAAAAATTGCATCCGAAAAGGAGAGAAGACACAAGCAAAAATAAAAAATTATATTAAGAAGCCAAATAGTAATGAGATATCTACTACTTCATTACCTATATATGCTAGTAATAATCCCACTCTGACTAGGAATGCAACAAAGACTAAAATACCCTTCACTTATTCTAATATTTTTGAAAAGTACTAAACCCTTTTTATTACATTTAATACTGAAAATTAACAAATTAAACAATAAAGCCAATCTACATCAATAAACCATATAATATATATAATCCCTTATTATGTTATAACAAAACCTTAAATACTTGGACAACCATCAAGTTAATGCCTAATAAATGTGTCTAGGTGCAAAGTGTTCCATTAATTGGGAACAGTGGAAGTTTTCCCTTAACGGTATACTTTCCTTTCTATGGAGTGGATGTAAAGAATATCATGGATTTTTCAATTATTCATTAAATCCATAATTATTTTTTTCTTTTTTATTCTTTCGTAGAGTTTCATTTTCTTTGCTTCCTTTGTGGACTACTAGTCCACTATTTGTTGTATTTTGTTGTTCATGATAACTTTGCTTTTTGTGTATCGTCGTTGTTGCAAGCCAAGTTAATCAAAACCTCATATACCTATAAAATAATATCAAACTCAAATGTAGAGGTAAGTAAGGGTATCAATCCACATCAAGGGGGTAAACTAGAGACAAACTCAATTGTAATTCATTTTTTTTTCTTTTTGGGATTTTTACTTATTCTAATTTTTTTTAGATTTTTCAATATTAAAACAATTTTTAGGAGTGATGGTGAAATAACACTAAACTAAATCAAAGATCTACACAATTAACTAAAAAGTGAATAAAAATAATGAACTAAGTCTAATACTAAAATAAGAGAATAAGTGAGAAAGCAAATGTCAGAACAATCAAGGAATGGGATTACACCACAAATTTTAACTATTCTAACTAATTAATTTAATTATTTGAATTCTTCTAAATTAATATTAAAATTACAAACCAACTCTCGTTGAAAGTATAATTATAATAGTAATCTTTTAGAAAATTAAGTTTAACCCCCCACAACTCTAGAAAATAGATCTACACTCCTTTTAATTAATCACCCGCTACGATCGATTCATCAAAACTTATCTACATCTTAGAAATTGAAAATAGAGTTGAAATTCAAGTAATAATACCCCACTTAATAAACACTTATCTCTAGTTCGAATCTAAAATGGGTATTATAACTATAATTTTGATTTTCTCTCGAAAATCATTTACCCTCTTTCGAGGTGTAAATTTAAGGGTGAGGGATCAAAATTAACATTCCAAGGGAATTTTCAATTAATCAAACTAATTAAATCAAAATAACATCAAATAAGGGTTCACCCCACCCCTTTACAGGGGATTGTTGTCAATTTTATAAAATACCGCAAGTGCACGAGCTATTTTAGAATAGCAAGTGTAAGTACGGGTCGAACCCACGAGGATTTATCAATTTTTCTTTTGTTAAAAATTATTGTGACGGTCCAACTAGACGAAATGGGTTTAAAGATGAGATGTAATATTAAACTAAGCAACACAAACAAAAAGTAAGACTACGAGAGATATAAATAAGGGAGCGTGAAAACTAGGACGTTGGATTCATTTATCACGTTAAACTAATAACGTGCAATAATTTAAATTCGTCATTTTCGATTTTATAACTCAAATTAAATCGACTCTCGTCGTATTTAATTCAGAAAATAACACGTTAGAAGTCCAAAATAAAATTTAGCGTTTCTAAATTTAGACGCCTAAAATCCCTAATCCCTTAAAAAGTTCACTTTTCAATTTCAACATATAGTCTTTAAGCATGTGCTATCAATCAATTTAATAAAAGTATAATCCATCAAAAAGTACTCATATTTAGAAATAAATTAATATTTTTTTTCAAACAATGCCGATGGTTTAAAATGAACTCTCGTGTCATTTTAAATGAATACCGATTTTTTTAAAAAGTATTTAGCATATATCGGGAACTAAAGATGAAATTAAATCACACACAATATTAATCACACATGATAAATTTCACCTAGTCCTAGTGAGGAAATTAAGCTAGCATAATTGTAGACATAATAAAATTGCAAGACTGAATACTCAATTTCATTAAATAAAAAAACTTATAATTGATGTGTCGCAAATATTCTTGACAAAAATTTCACTCACAAAATAGTTATTGCCCTCAATAAAGAACCAAAAAATTTACCTAAAGCTCTCTCTCTACAATTCTCTCTACAACTCTCGCTCAAAAATAATGAACCCAAGGGTCCTATTTATAGGCTTAGGGTTAGGGTTTTTGGATATGATGGGACTCTCCCTGATTAGTTGTATTTGAGCTGATAATTATCTCATGGAGTCTTGAAAAAAGTGGGGGATAATTATCCCCAAATTCGTCACTATTCACGTCATTATTCACAACAGCAACTTTAATCGCACTTTTGACATCTAAAACTTCAAAATCTCACTTTCGTCCGAACTTCAAAGTTGTGAGTCTTGTCAAGACCTTTTCGAAAAGCTATGGCAAGACCTCAACGGACACTCGAACGATTTTATAAAAAATATTTAGTCCAGCTGTGTCAACTGTGTCATGTCGCGTCGCATCCTGACAATTTTTGCACATCGACTCCTTTGTAGTACAAATTTTTGGGGTAACTATAAAAATACAAAAAAATAAAAATAATTATTCAAATTTAGGGTCACAAATATTTAAAATTTACAAAAGTACCCCTCTTTGCATTTTAGCCCCCGAAATTCATTAATTTCTCGTTTTAATTCAGAATTCAACCAAATGTCATAGAGAACTTTATTTTGCCTAGATAAATATTTATAAATTATTTTTAGGCCCATAAATTTTTTAAAATTACAGTTTCACCTCTAGAGTTATTAAAATCACATTTTTAATTCAAATTTGATTCAAACTTGCATTTTTCTTTTAATTTACGAAAAAGACTGTAAAAGCTCATTACAAGGCCTAGATTTGGGCATATTTCATGCAAAATAATGCACTCATCAAATACCCCCAACCCTAAACTTTGCTAATCCTCGAGCAAAACTAAAATTTTAAAATCTAACCCACTTTCGTAGGAATCACGATTTCACTTAGCATGTGCAACAAGTCGTTAAACCTCTAGGTTACCCTAGTGGACGAGTTTTGTCTCGTGAGGGTTTGCAGTGAATATACCCACAAAATTCAAAAACTTGACTCAATACAAAAGACTCAAAAGTAATATAATCAAGTTTGAATGCAAACTTCATAAATATAGTAGACCTTCACTTCTCAATCTCAACTTATCGTGTGTGTGTGCATAGCCAATATAACCGTCCATTTCAAAAGATTTGATTGTTACATTTCTTATCCGAAAGTTCATTTTGATTTCAAAATCTCACGGAATGCACTCTCAATCGAACACTCGAAAATGGGTTATTTTCTCTCCGTATATGTGAGTAAAAGAGTAAATTTATATGAACAAATTTCACATATACATGATCAAAAACGAATTTTATTTTTATTTTTATAATGGATGAATACGATCTCATGAATGGAAAATCGATTACTTATTGAAAACATTGAATCACACCATATATCCTATTCATCTCCTCTCCACACTATAACTAACTTCACTTGAGATCGATTAGGACTTTCTTTGGTTGTATTGTAGGCTCGAATTTTGGCTAAAAAGAATGGCTTTTGGAGTTCAAAATTTTCTGAGAATATAGAGGTTTTTCGGTATTTTGACTTTTAGTCACTTTTCTTCCAACCTCCATTTTTCGTATTCTTTTGCTTTGTCTTTTCAAACTCACATTTTTTTCACCTTTTTTTTTCTCTTCTTTTCACACATTGTTTTTGGAACCTCATTTTCTTTTGGACTTTTTCCAATCGTAATTTTACCCTAGTATTCTCAGAAAATGGGTATGACTTCTTTTTATGGGCTTTAAACTCCTAGTTGGAGTTGGGTAGGATAATGGTCTTTCAACAAAAGGCTTATCTTCTTTTTGGCTCAAATGGATTTGTAATGTAATAATGTAAAAAATGTTGGAGTTAGGGCTTAATTTTCAGGCTTTCAAATGATGGCCTAATCTCATTTCTCAAGTTTCGTTAAGCCTGTTTGTGTCTCATGATGACTTACTAAGACTTCTAGTGCTTAAGATTCACATTTGGCCTTTCGTTTTCAGTAATCGAATAAAGCAAAGAATTTAAGATCATCAATGAATTTATCACTGAAGGAAAGTTTGAGTTATTTTAACTCGCAGTGATTTAAATATCTCAAAAATGATGAATGGCACAATATCTCACCGGGTTAAAATCTCCACATTTATACGTTAAACATATTAACTTTCACCTCAATATCCATTTTCGATCATATTGTATGGATAATGTGTAAAAATTTCATAAGATGAGAGATCCATGAATTAATTCTATATTAAGAAATTGTTTCAAAACTCAATTATATTGAAAATCTTTTTTTTTTAATTTTTTTTTTCAAAGCGGAGAAAAATGACCTCAATACCCCCAAACCTAATTTCTACATTGTCCTCAATGTTCAAGACAAAAATTTTAAAGGCGTAAAAGATATGAAAGATATTACTGTAACAAGTGACTTTTTCCAACGCACAATTCCTCTAAAACAAAAATTATGATACAATAACAATGACCCAATTTTATGTTCACTCGTGGTACATAGGGTCTTGGAAGAGAATGTCCTCCACTTACCAATCTCGTAATTCCAGATATGGCTTCAACCTTTGACCATTAACTTTGAAAATTTAGCCATTTTTAGGATTCTCTATCTCAACCGCCCCATGTGGGTAGACTGTCTTAACAATAAAGGGACCAGACCATCTAGACCTTAAGATGAAATCTAAAATTGTACAAGAGAACTTTCTGTCCAGGATCAAATGACTTTCATAGGATGGACTTGTCATGGAACATTTTTATTTTCTCTTTATACAATTTTTCATTTTTGTACGCATCATTCCGAATCTCTTCCAACTCATTGAGTTGGAGATTTCGGACCGCTCCTGCAGCAGGAAAATTGAAATTAAAGGTCTTAATGGCCCAATAGGCCTTGTGTTCTAACTCTACCGGAAGGTGGCAGGCTTTTCCGTAGATAATCCTATACGGGGACATACCAAGTGGCATTTTGTAGGCAGTGCGATAAGCCCACAATGCATCCAATAACCTTAAGGACTAATCCTTTCGGTTTGGATTCACTGTTTTCTCGATGATTTGCTTAATTTGACTATTGGAAACTTCTACTTGACCACTGGTTTGAGAGTGATAAGAACATCCTACTTTGTGCATGACCGAGTACTTTTTCAGAAGACTCTCGAAGGAGCGATTACAGAAATGGGTTCCCTGATCGCTAATGATGGCTCGAGGAGTGCCAAAATGGGAGAAAATATTTTCTCGAATGAATTTGACCACCACGTCGTGATCATTCGTCCTACACGGTATGGCTTCTACCCACTTAGACACATAATCAACTGCCAAAAGAATGTAGAGATTTCCGTAGGAATTTGGGAATGGACCCATAAAATCAATGCCCCAACAGTCAAAAACCTTGATAATCAGAATGGGATTTAAGGGCATCATATTCCTACGTGTGATATTTCCTAACCATTGGCAATGGTCAAAACTCCTACTGTAATCATTCGAGTCATGAAAAATAGTGGGCCAATAGAATCCACACTGCAAGATTTTTGCAGCGGTCTTTTTAGCACTGAAATGACCTCCACAGGCTTGGTCATGGCAGAAAGAGATTACGCTTTGAATCTCGTGATCGGGTACACACTTTCGAATGATTTGATCGGGATAATACTTGAAAATATACGGGTCATCCCAAAAGAAATGTTTGGTTTCCTTTAAAAATTTGGAACAATCTTGCTTAGACCAATGCGGTGGCATTTCATCTGTCACAAGATAGTTCACAATATCGGCGAACCATGGAAGCTGAGAGACAACCATCAGTTTCTCATCGGGAAAGGACTCATTTAGTGGCAACATGTTATCAGAGGATTCAATGGTTAACCTAGACAAATGATTCGCCACTACATTATCACACCCTTTCTTATCCAAAATTTCAAGGTCAAACTCTTGTAGTAATAGGATCCACCTAATGAGACGGGCCTTACATCCTTTTTAGACAAAAAGGTATTGCAGGGCCGAGTGATCGGTGGAAATGACAACTTTGGATCCTATCAAGTAAGACCTAAACTTCTCAAGAGCAAAAACAACAGCGAGGAACTCTTTTTCAGTCGTGGAATAGTTCAATTGGGCATCATTAAGAGTCCTACTGGCATAATAGATGACGCGAGTAAGTTTCTCATTACGCTGACATGGAACCGCACCTATGGCATAGTCGGAAGCTTCACACATGATCTCAAATGGCTGATTCCAACCAGGAGGTCTCATAATAGATGCAGAGGTCAATTCCTTCTTTAGCCTTTCAAAGGCTTGAAGGCATTCATCGGTGAGTTCAAAGGGTGTGTCCTTAGCAAGAAGATTGCACAAGGGTTGAGAGATTTTGCTAAAATTCTTAATAAATCTCCGATAAAAATCGACGTGTCCTAAGAATGATTGAACTTTACGCACAATTTTAGGGGGTGGGAGATTAGCAATGCGATCTATTTTAGATTTATCTACCTTGATACCCTTTTCAGAAATGATGTGACCTAGCACTATGCCTTGTCTGACCATAAAGTGACACTTCTCCAAATTAGGCACAAGGTTCTTTTCCTTACACCTCTTCAGAACGAGGGCGAGGTGATGGAGTCACTCATCAAAACTAGATCCAAATACAAAAAAATCATCTATAAAGACTTCGAGGAAATGCTCCACCATATCCATAAAGATACTCATCATGCACCGCTAAAAAGTGGCGGGTGCATTGCATAACCCAAAGGGCACGTGTTGGTAAGAAAAAGTACCAAATGGACAAGTGAAGGTGGTTTTTTCTTGATCCTCGGGAGTGATGGGAATTTGATCGTAGTCGAAGTAACCATCGAGAAAACAGTAATATGGGTGACCGACTAATCTCTCTAGAATTTGGTCTATGAAAGGAAGAGGAAAGCAATCCTTCCTCGTAACAGCGTTCAACTTCCTATAATCAATACACACTCGCCAACCGATTTGAATCCTAGTGGGTACTAACTCATCATCATTATTTTTCACCACCGTAACACCGAATTTCTTAGGGACCACTTGAACGGGACTGACCCATTGGCTATCAGAGATGGGGTAAATGATACCCGCATCGAGCAATTTTAGCACCTCGGCTCGAACGATCTCTTTCATATTGGGAGTAAGTCTACGTTGTGCTTCACGGGAATTTTTAGCATTGTCTTCTAAGTGTATCCGATGCATGCATATCGAGGGACTTATCCCCTTAATGTCGGTGATGGTTCATCCTATGGATTCCTTGTATTATTTGAGAACACACAAAAATTTATCTTCCTGTTCTTTCTCTAAGTCAAACGCAATGATAACAGGTAAGGATTCAGAAGGTCCTAAGAACCTATACTCGAGCGTTTCAGTAAGTGGCTTCAATTCAAGCTCGGGAACTTTCTCAATCGATGGTAGAATAGGTGACAAGGAAGGTGAAAGGGGCTCAGGTTTAAACTTCCAATTTCCTACTTCCATGATAGGGGAAGAGTCGAGGAGGCCGTTGACTTCTTCGATGGACTGTTCGACATTAAATTCGGACCCAAAAAAGGTAAGACAAAATGCTAAAGGATCGTCATTATAAGTTTGCTCGAAAGTCTCTTGGATGATACTATCAATCACGTCGACATCCACGGGTTCGTGAGTTCATCATCATGTTCCCAAAGGATAGGTTCAATTGGCCACTACGACACCTAATAACGGCATCAGATGTGGTGAGGAAAGGACGACCCAAAATAACAGGGATTTGTGCAATAGGATTGTGCACTTGTTGGGTGTCCAAGATAACAAAGTCGACAGGAAATATAAAGTCACCCGCTTTAATTAGGACGTCCTCAACAATACCTCTCGGAATTTTCTCATAACGGTCGGCTAAGGACAAGGTAATCCTAGTCGGTTTCAACTCCCCCAATCCTAGTTTATCGTACATAGTGTACGATAGAAGATTCACGCTTGCTCCTAAATCTATAAGGGCTTTCTCGATGAGGTTCTCCCCTATCTTGATAGAGATCGTCGGAGTACCGGGATCCTTATACTTGATGGGAGTTTGACAAGAAATGACTGAGCTTGCTTGCTCGGTGAGAAAAGATTTCTTGGGTACGTTGGTGCATCTCTTGAAGGTACAAAGGTCCTTCAGAAATTTGGCGTAGGATGGGACTTGTTGAATATCATCAAGCAATGGGATATTGATTTGTACTTGCTTGAATACTTCTAGCATCTTATCAACTTGTGCCTTTTTCTTTGGTGGCACCAAACGCTGGGGAAATGGAGCTTTTGGGACATAGGTCTCTACAAATGGCTCGGAAGGTAAAGGTGAGGATGAAGTTGGAGCCACGGGTGGATCTTCCTTCACCTTACCTTTCACGGATTTACTCTCGGTAGGTGGTGAAATGTTTGTCTCTACTTCCTTGCCGGACCTAAGCGTGATGATGGCTTTTGCATGCTCTTGGGGGTGTGATGCGCTCGTGTCATCTTGACTAACAAATTGACCCCTAGGAATGTTACCCTTGGTATTGGGTTCGGGCTGACTCGAGAATGTTCCCTTGTTTCTCTCACTCAATGCATTAGCTAGTTGGCTCATTTGAACCTCGAGTTTGGTAATGGCTTGCGTATTCGCGTGCATGCTTTGCTGGGTGGATTGGAGGACATTTTGCATGGTTTGTTGGAATTGAAGGGTACTTTGGGCAAGAAGGTTCATCGAATCCTCTAAATATTGAATCTTTTGGGATGAGGGATTCGAGAGTGCACTGGCATTCTTTTGGAAACCCAGGGGTGGGTTACTGGAAGATTGACCTCCACTTCCTTGGTATTGACCCTTGAACCATGAAAGATTGGGGTAGTCTCTCCATCCCGAATTGTATGTGTTGGAATATAGGTCATACTTTGGCCTAAATTGGTAGAGGGCATTGGCTTGCTCGGTGAGTGCCTTGTGGGCCGGAAGGGTGGGGCAATTCTCGACTAAGTGGTCGAATGCATCGCAAAGTAGACACATAGGGGGACCTACAGGTTGAACGACTGTAGGTGCGCTTCGATTGCCCTCTTTGCTCTTCTCTAAAGATTCTAAATGTCGGGACAATGTGACCACTTTGGCAGTTAAATCATAACTTTGTTCGACTTGGTGAGCGAAACCCTTATTGGAGGTGGTGGATCTAGATTCTCTATTGGGTGCCCATCGCAGGGACTTTTTGGCTATAGATTCTCTAAATACCCACACATCGACCTCACTCTTCTCGGTAAAATCACCATTACATAGTGACTCGAGCATAGTTCGGGTGTTACAATCAAACCCCTCATATAAAATTTGGACTTGGCGTCCCATCTGAATCCCATGGTGCCGACATTGCAACAACAAGTCCTTGAATCGCTCCAAATACATCCACAATGCTTCTCCCTCCTTTTGGCTAAATGTGTTGATGAAGTGACGTATCGATGCCGTCTTTTGGTTAGGAAAGAATTTTTGTTGGAAGGTGACACTCATTTGGTTCCAAGTGGTGATGGATTCGGGTTTTAACGAGTTAAACCAACTCTTAGCGTTGTCTTTCAACGAAAACGGGACAATTTAAGCTTAACAATCTCATCGGAGAGTTGTTGGTACTTAATGGTCCCACATATCTCCTCGAATTCACGCACGTGAAGGTAGGGATCCTCTTCTTCAGTACCCCGAAACATGGGCAACAATTGGATTTTTCCCGAATGAAATTGGAATTTGTTTGCATTGTGACCGGGGAGAAGTATGCATGAAGGCTGACTAGACCTAGTCGGATAAATGTAATCTTTAAGGGCACGTGGTTCCAAATTGTCCCCATCTCGGTGAATATAAAAAATCTACCTACGTAAGTATCGGTAATGCTAGACTCCACACTCGACAAACGACCAGTATGATTTCGAAACCAACTTCGCATACACTCAGCTCACTCGATTTTTTTTAATATTTAAGTGATGAGACAAAATATTTGACTCAAACCATGTAATTCCTAGCTAACACATAGCAAATTAAATCATCTAATTTAGGTGAGGAGAATTTCAATTTTTAAATTTATTTTTCCCGAGATTAATCGACGACAGCAAGGGTCTCCGAATTAATCTCCCTAATTAGACAGCTCGTACTCTTTGACAAGGGAGAATTTAAAAGACGACCAACTACGGTTATTGCCTCAAAACCCGTTTTTTCCTCCAGGTAGGTGGTCGGTATGAAGACACATTAAAAACCATCAATCCTAGACAAGGTGAAACATAATTGATTTGACAAGTTCGCGTTGGAGTAACTTTTAATTCTAGGTTCGTTAAGAGGTTTCCTATGAGCTATGTGATATCCTGATGCCAATGACTACTTGATTTAAATTAAATGTGATGGCTCGATATATGCAAATGCTTGGTTAATTAGTGATTTTCGGGCAAGGAAGGGTAATGAAATCCCCACCTTATCTTTTACACGGGTTTTGCCCTTAAGTCAATTTATGCAACGTGCTAAATTAAATACGAAATTAAATTACGTAGGAGCACCAAAAAAACAACGTACCACCAGCGTGGAATTTTTACGGTCACTTATTTATGTCGGGCCAAAGTTTAAGTTGACGTCGATCGGAGGGAAATGTCGCCTACGTTTCAGTCGTCCCTGAGTGTTCCTTGTGCTCGTGGCAAGATTGCACAATTTTTTTCTTCGCGTTCGCGCACCATTGAACACTTTTTCAAATTTTTCATCACTTTTTTATTTTATTTTATTTATTATTATTTTTTTTTTGCAAGAATGAATATGCTCCTGAAAAAAAGAAAAAAAAACTACACCAAGCGTAAAGTGCGACACATACACAAAAAAAAAATTAACGAAAAAAGGAAAAAAATGACACACGCACTAGTTGTGTATTTAACAAAAAAAAAACAACGCATACTTATGAAACAATTTTTATTTTATTTTATTTATATACTTGATAAAAAAACTGAATTACTACTAGAAAAAAAAATTCGTTTTTTTTAAAAAGAATTTTACCTTTTTTTAGGGTCTACCTACTGAAAAAAATAAATCTGGAAATTTCCAGGAAAAAAAATTATTTTTTTCAAGTTTTTCCAATTTTGTATGTATTTTAGGATAAACTTAGTGCTAAAAGTGTTATTTATTAAAAAAAAAACATAAATCAGATTTTATTTATTTATTTATTTATTTTTACACAAAAAAATAAAAATATTGTTTCTTATTTTTTTTTATAGAAATTTGTACTTTTTTTTGATGAATTTTTACTAACAAAAATGCGAAAAGTAAAAAAAACTAGTTCGAAAGTCACAACTCTTTTATTTTTAAAAAAAATCGAACAAATCCCCGACAACGGCGTCAAAAACTTGTTGTCAATTTTATAAAATACCGCAAGTGCACGGGTATTATAGAATAGCGAGTGCAAGTACGGGTCGAACCCACGAGGATTTATCAATTTTTCTTTTGTTAAAAATTATTGTGATTGTCCAACTAGACGAAATGGGTTTAAAGATGAGATGTAATATTAAACTAAGCAACGCAAATAAAAAGTAAGACTACGAGAGATATAATCAAGGGAGCGTGAAAACTAGGACGTTGGATCCATTTATCACGTTAAACTAACAGCGTGCAATAATTTAAATTCGTCATTTCCGATTTTATAACTCAAATTAAAGTGTCTCTCGTCGTATTTAATTCGGAAAAATAACACGTTAGAAGTCCAAAATAAAATTTAACGTCTCTAAATTTAGACGCCTAAAATCCCTATTCCTTTAAAAATTTCACTTTTCAATTTCAAAATATAGTCTTTAAGCATGGGCTATCAATCAATTTAATAAAAGTATAACCCATCAAAAGTACTCATATTTAAAAATAAAAAAATAATTTTTTCAAACAATGTGTCGAAGGTTTAAAACGAACTCTCGTGTTGTTTTAAATGAATATCGATTTTTTTTAAAAAGTATTTAGCACATATCGAGAACTAAAAACGAAATTAAATCACACACAATATTAATCCCACGTGATAAATTTCACCTAGTCCTAGTGAGAAAATTAAGCTAGCATAATTGTAGACATAATAAAATTGCAAGAATGAATAATCAATTTCATTAAATAAACAAACTTACAATTGATGTGTCACAAATATTCTTGACAAAAATTCCACTCACAAAATAGTTATTGACCCTCAATAAGGAACAAAAAACTATACCTAAAGCTCTCTCTACAACTCCCGCTAAAAAATAATGAACCCAAGGGTCCTATTTATAGGCTTAGGGTTAGGGTTTTTGGATATGATGGGACTCTCCCTGATTGGTTGTATTTGAGCTGATAATTATCTCATGGAGTCTTGAAAAAAGTGGGGGATAATTATCCCCAAATTCATCACTATTCACAACACCAACTTTAATCGCACTTTTGACCTCCATAACTTCAAAATCTCATTTTCGTCCGAACTTCAAAGTTGCGAGTCTTGTCAACACCTTTCCAAAAAGCTATGGCATGGCCTCAAGGAACACTCGAGAGATTTTATAAAAATATTTAGTCCAGCTGTGTCAACCGTGTCGTGTCATGTCGTGTCGCATCCTGACAATTTTTGCACATCGCGTCGCAACCGTGAAAGGATGGAATAAAGCTAATCATGCCACTTCAGAAATGGAAATTCCCAACATTATATGGGCATGTGATGCACCTAAGGGAAGAAACTGTTTCCAGACAGAGATAGTCACTCAAGGTTTTTGTTTGTGCAGCCATAGGATAGTGGTGCAAGGGTGAATTTGATGGATACTGGGGTGATTGTATGGATAGTGGAGCGAAAGGAAAAGATGACTGCATAGGAAAACTTGACTATGTAAGCATGGTGTCAAGGGTAAAGTCCTGATTAAACAAAGGCGGTGGTCACCCAAAGCCCGAGTGACTATTACTACTGTTCGAGGATGAGGCCAAGTTTAGGTCCACAAATTCATTGCCAACAATTAGGATAGGATTGATTTTTATCAATCACATAACGAACATAGAAGAATGAAAATAAAAAAGAGAAACTATCATTCAGTTTTTATCGCAAGAAATTAAATAAAAATAAAGAAAGCAACTTGCTTAAATGATACATCCCAAATACCTCGTATTTGTTTCCTTTATCTTTATGCATTCTAGAACTTTTGTGTTCCTTACGCCTATATTTATGCTCATTAACCAAATAACTTCTATTTTGTATGTTTATAGGCTTTGTGATCTATAATAGAGCTTTTGTAGGTATTGGAATGCTTAAGGTGTGGATTGGTTGCTTTTCGAGGAAATTTTGTCATCTTACTCAACTTTAAGGGCAATTTAGTCATTTCATACTTCATCTCCATCTCAGTATAATTCCATGGAAATGTATTTCATTGTTCTAGCTTCGCATGGCCACGAACGACACGCCATTTCAATTTCGGATGAAGAAGTTAGAGCCGTTTTCGTTCGGTATCTTTTCTCCTATGTAAAGACCAAAACATCCAAGAAAACACGGCATCAGTCGACCGGACCTGAGCCCCCAGTCGACTGGCATATCATCTTTTGCCCATGATCCAAGGAAGGGAATTTCAAACCTAACCAGCGGTCGATCGGGCTCTTGGCCGCGGTCGACAAAGTCCTACTGTTTTTGGGCGGTTGTTCCTTTTTTATTTCTTTTCACACTTACTATATAAGTGGGTTTTTGCTTATTTTGTAAGACATATTTTTTTTATATGATTCATTTTGGATAGTTTTTAGGGTTTGTTGTTGGAAACTTCCCTCTCCTTCACTTCTTTTTGGGTTTATAACCATTTATGTAAGTTATTTACTATTTATTATCTTCTTTAATTAATTTATGCTTTACTTCCTTCATGTCTTGCTTTGTTCTTCATTTCCTTCCCATGTATTTATTTTTTATTGGTTAAATAGTTGTTTTCATTTGTTAACTAGGTTTATTTCTAATTTTAATTGTGTATTGTAGCTAGTTTAAGGGTTGGCGTAATATTTCCGCCATTAATGGTTGTCGAGCTTTGAAATCTAGGTTTAGGGTCAAAACGCATTTAATTGAAACCTCGTGTATTAAAGTCGGGATATTAGGCGTTTGACTTTCTTTGTCACACAACGTTATTATTTAAAGCGATAATTCGAAATTAATCCACGCGTGACCATTTTTGATTAAATATTGAATCATTTATTGTTGAATTAATTTTCTTCATGTTTGATATTTATAATTAATTGAATATGCTCGGTTAAATATTTTTGAACCGAAATTATTTTTACGCATTGTTTAGCCCATGGCGAGGATATGACCTTAATCTCGTTTTATTGTTCTTGTCTAGTTTTATTTCTTTTCCTCTCTTTTCCCTTTTAAACCTCATCACCTTTTACACTCTTATTTTAGAAGTAATAAATCAATTAAAGTTTGTCAAACATTAAATGTGGATTTTCGATACTCGGACTAGCCGCTATACTCCATTTGAGTGTAATTAAAGTTTAGCCTTTTTGCATTGCATTCAGAAGCCGATAACAACAATTGGCGTATCTACAGAGACGCTCAATTTTTGCCACCATCAAAATGGTACATCACTAATACTGCGTATTTGTGCCTTTTATCTCTATGCATTTTAGCACTTTTGTGTTCCTTATGACTATATTTATGCTCGTTAACTAGGCAACCTCTATTTTGTATGTTTATATGCTTGCGAGGTATAATTGAGCTTTCGTACGTATTGAAATGCTTAAGGTGTGGATTAGTTGATTTTTGAGGAAGTTCCATCGTCTGACTCAACTTAATGGGAAATTTAGTTATTACATACTTCATATTCATCTTAGTGAAATTCCATGAAAGCGTAGTTCGTTGAGTTGGCTTCGTGTGGCCGTGAACGCTACGTCGTTTTAAGTTTAGATAAAGAAGTTAGAGTTGTTTCTGTTTGATATCTTTTCTCCCATGTAAAGACCAAAACATCCAAGAAAACAGGGCACCGATTGATCGACCGTTAACCCCTGGTCGATCGCATCATTAAGGCTATGATGGAAATAGGGGACCTCAAACTCGAACCCCGATCGATCGTTCCTACTAGTTTTCCAGCGCTTCTTTTTATTTTATTTCCTTTTCCTTATTTTCTTTTCCACTTACTATATTAACCAAACTTTGTTTTGTTTGTAAGATATCTTTCATTTAGATTATTTTTTTAGGGTCTTTATTTGGGGATTTTTGTGGATCTTCCCTCTTCTCACCTCTTTGGGTGAATACCCATTTTATGTAAGTTATTTATGATTCATTGTCTTCTTTACTTGTTATATGCTTTACTTCCTTTTCTTCTTGCTTTGTATTTACTTTTTTTATTTCATTAATTAGTTGTTCATAGTTTATTTGTTATTTCATTTATTAATTAATTTAATCATATGTGTAGGCTAGTTTAAGGGTTGGGGTCATAGTTCCTCCATTAATGGTGTTAACGCAAAAATTCTCCATCTACGAGGACCAATCAGAAAAGGACACATGTCATCCACTACACCAAATCTGCCGAATTGTCAAGGTCATTGACCTTGACAAATCCAACTTGTCAAGGTCAATGACCGTGACATTTCGAGGCGAGATAACTTTTTTTGTCACGGTCGTGTCGCGGTCAATGACCGTGACACGTTTGTCACGGTTTATAACCGTGATAAAGCCGTGACCCTTTTTAAAAAAATTGTCACGGCCATTGACCGTGACACGTCCGTGACAAAAAGTTGTCACGGACGTGTCACGGTCAATGACCGGGACAATTCTGGGCAGAATTTAAAAAAAATCTGCTGGGTAGTATGGCCACTTCCACTGCCCAGCAGTATATTTGTACCTGTTATAGCAATGTTGTACCTGTTCCAAATATCATATATCCAAACAAACTAAAGATAATGCAAATATATATTCAAAATAGAAACTATTTAAGAAGAAATAACATCACCATCAATTATCTCAAATCCACAAACTATTTGCATGGAAAAGAGATTTTGTACCGCGACGCTCGGGGACACCTCCTTATCCTTCCCTTCTCGTCCGAATAGCCACATAAGTATAGAGCATATGTGGGCTACCCTTAGGGACACTCCCTGTCCCCTGAATTGAAATAAAGTAAAATTAGTATCCGCCCCTCAAATATAGATAAATATAAATCGTAATTGAAATCGAAATTGAAATTGACATATAAATATAAATACATTACATGTAGTGTCACTCACACAGCTAACTTGAGCTCATATGGCACCTCCTTCCAACTAATGTACCCCGGGCAATCGTGTCAAATATAATTCTCTTCATATCTAAACACTAAGAAATACCATAATCCTATGGAGTTATGCATTGCAAATTCCTTCCAACCGTTGTGTAGCCAAAAATCAGCAGTTGAAGTTGTCAATTCCACCTTTCAATGGTCTCCCATGTTTTGCTAGAAGTTCCAAGGGGTGGGGTATGGAAAGTGGAATTGACAACTTCAACTGGTGATGTTTAGCTACATAATGGTTGGGAGGAATTTGCAGAACATCTCTCCATAGGATTATGGCATTTCTTAGTGTTCGGATAGACGAAGAGATTCAGTCTCCTCTCCACAAATAGGACACCCCTAATAACTATGTATTAATCACCTATTAAAGGTAAGAAGGGTATATTCATGGACTAGTATAAACAAAAGTTAGATGTAGTTGGAATATTAATGTATTAATCTCCTCTCCACACACGCACACTACACAAGAGTGAAAATGATAAAGTGCAGATCAATTAAAAGCATTAAAAATGGATGTTTCGGTACAAATTGAAATAATTATTACAAATTGAAAAATTATTTCAAATTCGGGTTATCATAAAAAATGGATTGATATTCGGTAGGAGAAGCCAAGTCATCCACACTACTATTTAGACGCCTTGGCGCGTGTTGGACAATTGACCATGGCTCGTTGTTGATATACTCCGAGTAAAACATTTGCTTAACCTTTTGAAATGCACAAACAAATGGCTCATCGCTCACGTGGTCATTGCTCTTCAACTTGGACAAGTCAACCATGATCAAATTGGTGACAGGATCAACTTTACAAGCATTTTTATCCTCAACTCTTACCCATTCATAGTAAAATACAACCTCTTTGAAGCTTCTATAATCCAATTCAAATATATTTTGGACTACACCATAGTAAGTCATTTCAGCTTCAACGAGGTTTTTATCTTTTGCTCGCTCGAAAGAAAGTAAGAGCCTTGTATGAAATTCCCGAGTTCTGTACATTTGTACTTTCCTCGTACACTTTAGCGCCGAAAATGTAACCGTTCAATCGATACTTTTTGTACTCTTGTGCCACGAACAAGGGTCCAGTGGCTAGACGAGCAAGCCTTGATGTCGCATCACCCATCTTTAGGAGCTGAGAATATAGATAAATTAATTATATTAGTGGTAAAATTTGAGTGTAATGTAACGTTATATAATGACTGTTTTCATTATAATTACCTCTTGTGTCAGCCATAGCCTAAATTTGCTGTCTGATTGTACCATTGTTTTTCGTCTTTTATTGTTCTCACAGGCTTCCTATTTACTACATATTACAAAATTAATCATGTATAAAATAATCTAAAATAATGTTAAACATTATAATATTCAAAACTTACCTTTTCCATTCTTCGACATCTTCATGTGTGTCAAATAGATAATGAGCTACTTGTTCATGTTGCAAACTCGTTAATTTCACTCGTTTTCCCATCACATTACCACCATCATCGAGGAATTCATCAGTGTCATTAACGCTGGTCGAGTCAGGCATATATTCCCGAGTATATATTGATGACTCCACGGTGATGTATTCCTCTGTAATTGATCGTGCAATATATCGCGTATTCTTGACGTAATCTTTAAAAACTTTCATTAATCTTTCAAACGGATACATCCACCGATATCTAACTGGACCACAAAGAAGAACCTCGTCGCATAGGTGTACCAACAAGTGAACACTTATGTCAAAGAATGCTGGGGGAAAGTACTTCTCCAATACACAAATCGCTTCGTTCACAGCCAATTTTGCGGCCACTATGTGTTCTCGATTCACTACCTTCTCACACAAGAGGGAGAAGGTAATACTAATTTGCATAATAGCCCTACACAAATCCTTGTGCTTGGAGAAACAGTGCTTAAACAATAGAGGAACCAATTGCATGATCACATGCCAATCGTGGGTTGGACTTACACTTATGTAAATCATGAGTAGCATAATTCACAATACTTTGCAAGTTGGACGAAAAAGTAGATGGGCCCTTCAAATTATATATTGTGTCTAGAAGCACCTTCATTTCCCCACTCGTCAAAGTAAACTCACCAGGGGGAATTATTGTCCTTCCCCTACTATCTTCTTTCAACCATAGTTATGGCTTAAGTTTTAACGTTTTAATGTCTTCATTCCCAAACCTTTCAAACTGTTCTTCATAACAGGATAGCTATTTGGAAGTGTATTCACCTTGGGTAATAAGCCCTTCAACCATTTCAGAATTCCCGTCACGCTATTGCCAGACAAACCGTACTGCGTCTTCAAACTGTGCATACCAACCATGGCATGTAAAGTTGTTTGATCTTTCTCACAGCCAGAGTACAACGATTGGGTCACCTTAAATTTTAAACTTTGGTAGTCATCGTCAAGTTTTATCGTTTTATCTTCACGAGCACTTGAATCTTCTACATCATCAGTAACCTCATTCTCCTAAGCTTCATAAACTCCGTACGCATCATCAACTAAATCCTCTAACATATTATGATCTACGTCGTCCCCTTCTACATCTATTCTACTTGTTGTGAAGGTTGGTCGGGGACAAAAGGAACTTTCAATTCACCGTGAAAACTCCAAAATCGACAACTATCTTGCATACCCGATCTTAACAAATGTAGTTCAACTATTTTCCACTCAAACACCTTACCATTCTTACACCTAGCACACGGACACGGAAACTCTTCGTCATTACGACATCTCTTTGCATATTTCACAAATTCGTTAGCACCTCTACGAAACACATCCCCTATTCTATTAGTCTCACCCATCCACTCTTTGTATTTCGGATATCCCATCACAGCTACCACAACTAAACACCTATTAAAGGTAAACAAAACTTAGATTTATAGTATGTTTTATTTAATTATTCCATCATTTAATTATCCTATTAAAGGGTAAGTGGTCCTATCCCATTCAAGACTGCATTTTTCTGTAATATACTTAACAGCATATTCCCTTAGTTCTCCAAGTACAAGACGTAGATTGGCAGGTGTGAGTGTTATTTCAATTGGTCAATTGAAATAACAGTCACACTTGTCAATCTAGTATGTACCCAGAGAACATTAAGATATGATTGCAGAACTTCCTCCAAAAGTAACAACTTTAAGCCAATAAGAATATTATAAAGATATCATACAGTCTCAAACTGTCCAAACGAAACAATTCGAGAGATCTCATTACAGGGGTAATGACTCTCGAACGGGTCTAAGGGCTATTGAATGCGTACGCATAAGAACTAGAAGGCTAGTATCTATGCGCACTATATTTAATTTCAAGTATATTTCATATAATGGGTTAATTAAAATACAAAAATAAATTCATGGGTTAATTCAAATACAAAAATAAATTCATGGGTTAATTCAAATACAAAAATACAAATTCATGGGTTAATTCAAATATATATATACACACACACACACACCTCCCTCCACACCCCCCACCCCCCACTCACCACATACACACACACCACACACACACACACACACACACACACACACACAGAGAGTAGTGACTGTCTATTTAAAATAATCTCAATGTTAATTTCATGTATTGAATTTCTACTATTGTTTTGTGCTTTTTATAAATCATATTCAATGTTAGATATGTGTTTTGTTAAGATATCTAAGCTGTTCTATAGAATTATTTTTTGTATCTTGAAGTTTAAGTTCTAAAATAATCAACCTAAAGTTGTGGTTCATAAAGTATTATCACAAATATAAACTAAGAGTGATAAAATAACTTTGAGGCATATAAATTAATTGTGACAAAGTAAAATTATGCACCAGAACCTAAAATTTAAAAAAAGTGTTTTTATTTAAACCACACTTTTCTTTCTATAACTCCTATTTTATTAAACTTTAAATATAATTAAAGGTGTATAGAAAGAAAAGTTAAATAGGAATAAAAACAACATTTTTAAAATATGAAGGGCTCACCAATTTGATCAAATTTCTCAACAACATAAACTAAATGATATTTTATTTTTCATGCTTTTAGCAATTTCTGATGCCATTTTAACCCTTATTGTAGTTTTTTGTTGTAATGTCATTTAAAAAAAAACATTTAGGTATGTAAATATATTGTAATAGATCTTGCCTTCCACAAAATGATATTTTATGATAAAATTTTATTTGATGGATATAAAGTCATGTGATACCTATATGTGTTATTTTGCATCTAATAAAAATAAAAAACGCCATATATGGTTTTTTTCTTCATTAGTATAAATATATAGCGATTATTTCACACTTAAATCACATATTAAGCCGGCCTTCATTTTTTTATGAAATTTGTAGAAAATTACTTATTTATTTTGAATGAAAATAAATTGTTATCCAATGTTTTTGGATATTATTTATAATTATGAAACTCATACACAAATTAATGTTGTATCAAAATAATATTACATTTTTAACCCCTACCCCCACCCTACCCCACCCCCTACCCCCACTCTGCCCCCACCCTGCCCCACCCCTACCCCCGCACACACGCACGCACATATATATACACACACACACATATATATATACACACAAACATATATATAAATGGAAGAGAGAGAGAGAGATAGAGAGAGAGAATTAAACCTGAAAGTAGAGAGAGAGAGAGAGCAGCGTCGAGAGAGAGAGAGGGAGGGAACGGCGGGAGGGAAAAAAGAAGGGGGAAAGGATTTTTGCTGTAAACATTGTCACGGTCGTGTCAAGGTCATTGACCGTGATAATTATTTAAAGATTTGTCACGGTCATTGACCGTGAAAATTCTTTATCACGGTCATGTCAAGGTCAATGACCGTGACACAAAACGCGTGTTTTTTGTCACGGTCAATGACCTTGACAAGGGTGACCGGCTGAAAGGTGACAATTTTATCATTTTGGTGTAGTGATCCTACGAGACAATATTCGACACCCGAGGAGAGTTAGTTAGCATCCGAGGAGAGTTGGTCGGCACCCGAGGAGTGTTAGTCGGCACTCGAGGAGAGTTGGTCAGTACTCGAGGCGAATTAGTCGGCACCTAAGGAGAGTTAGTCGGCACCCGAGGAGAGTTGGTCGACATACCAACCAGGAAGATCAAAGGATAACTATGCATTTAATGTGCAGTAATGAAGATGGCAGTGCATTTAGTGAGCCTTAATGTACATTTATACTGTATTAATAGATGACAACACATAGCATACCAAGCAATTCAACAATTAGATTCGTTGAATGTAGACATAAATGTCTACATACAATGAATCTTTTTATCTCCCATTACTATAAATACATGTATTCCCTTAGCCAAAAGGGAGAGATCCAGGAGATCGGGGAGAGATCCAGGAGAACCTAGAAACCCCATACACAAGATACACATCCTTTCTCTCTCTACACCCTATGGTGCTATTGTAAACCGCTGGGAATAAAATAATAATGGACGTAGGCTTTATTCATAGCCGAACCACTTTAAAAATCTTTTGTCTCTTATGTGCTTGATTGGATTACTTTCATCTATTTATCTGTGATCATAAAAATGAGATTCGGTCCAGTTTTTTGCATCAACATATTGGCGCCGTCTGTGGGAACGTGTTACAAGAATTGTTCTCCATCAAAAGCTAAAATTTTATTTTCTCTACGTACAATCAATTATATATTCTACATACATCTTTTGATTCAATCATGATTTTTATGTTTATATACATAAATGAATTGTCCAATTTTTATCTGCAAAATATTGCATATCATGATTTTAAAATCATAACTGTTAGATTAATTCTTATTTAGAAATCTGAAAAATAGTGGATTTCATAAATCATAACTTTTTGATTGATTCTCAAGTTTCAATTTTATATCATAGAATAAATATTTTAAATGATTACATATACCAATATATACGACGGTGGTAAGATTTGATATTTTTCATAGATAATTTTCATTATAAATTTTGTAAAATCTTTGATGTCTATTCAAATTCCCATT
Organism: Sambucus nigra; assembly: GCA_949130495.1. Lineage (NCBI taxonomy): Eukaryota > Viridiplantae > Streptophyta > Magnoliopsida > Dipsacales > Adoxaceae > Sambucus > Sambucus nigra. The sequence continues at coordinate 596,998,327 of OX422208.1, forward strand.
ATATTTTTAATCAGAGAATGGGAAAGGTTAAAGACAATAAAAAGTTTTCTCATGGAAATCATGACCCAGATTTATTTTCTCTCTTCAAGTTTAAGTCTCTTTGCATTCATTTTTATGAGCTATATACTTAATTTGGTTCACATGCCATCCAGGTTAATAAAGTCTCATTGATTGATTTTGATATAAATTTGGTAATAATTTCGATCATTCAGTATATTTTTATCTATGAAAATGGGTAATAGGAAGGGATCAATATAAAAAATAATTCTCTCTCATCAGAAAAATCATTACCCACCTCTTGTAAAAGAGGATCAGTAAAACAATTATGACCATATCAAGACTCTGGGCACAAATTTGATATGTTGGCCCCTCGTTCATCACATCACAGGGTTTCTTTATTGGAATCACACGATATAGTGGATTAGATAATTATTCATTTAATTAACATTCTTAATGCTTAAATTTTACATCGAATGCTATTTTTCTGATCTAAGGATTCGAGATATTCTGGTCATCCATCCATATTGTTGGTCGTCATCATCTTGGGCCATCTTTTATTAAAGGGAAGCTCAACCGGACCATTTTTGTTTGTCGAAGAAAAGATGTGAAGATCCATCAGCAACGTTGAAATAATTTTATGCAACTACGAGGTATCTTATTGTTGGTCAGAGACTCTTATTGTAGCTCGATGGAACCAATTGCAGGTCGACGATCATCTACTTCTTGATCGGTGACATCTCAGTCTTGTTCGGAGGGTTCAATTTACTGGTCGACAACTATCCAACCATCCACTTTTTGGTCAGTGACATCTAATGTTGTTCGGTGTTGTCAATGCACCATTTTTGTTGATCGGCGAAATTGCTCAGCTGGTCGGGGACCATTTGCTTCTTGGTCGGCACCATATATTCTATAACTTGAGATATCCTTAAATGTTGGTCGGCAACATCCATGCGTTTGTCGGAAGCAGTAGAATCTTGGGGTATTGAAAAATGCGAAGCACCCCAGATATTTCTTTAAACACGAGTTCAACTCGGGGACAAACAGGGGCTTAAGTCTTTTTTAACTTGTGATCACCCCAAAAATATTTTTAAAACCAAGTGATAAATAATTTTCAAACGGAAACTTATACCTAATTAGTTGTTGGAGATTAAATAACTTTACAAAAAACTCTACGTCTTATTTATGATGCATATCTGATAAAAATTTGTCCATCTCACACACATTTGGCACAAAAATATTATATTTTAAAATTTTTATGCTGATACACATCACATATTGTTTGGCTGAATAATTATTCCCATGATAATAATTATTTTCTCTAGTCTCGATAGGTGCTCGGGAAGCCTATTAAAATTTCGTAGGGACGATATTCAATCCCAATGAAAGCTCTCGTAAACCTCTGGAAAAGTAGTATTGCTCGACATCAGGCAATTGTGCCTCGACATATCAGCCAACATATATTATTTCATTTTTTGAAATTAATATTTTTATTTCTCAAACATATACCTATCATATATTTATTGAATGATTAAATTATTCGCACGACTAATCAATTCAGCCTACACATATGGTAGAGCAAATTATTAATTTTTACAGGTACAAGATTCAACGCCGACGAATGCTCGAAAACAATCTGCAAACTATTATCATTTCTCAGCATTATGAAATTTCACCTCAGCAAGGAACTATATATTTTATTATTGCTTTGATTTGTGCTCAAGCACAAATTATTCTATATATCCGTTCGGATTCATATTCTATATTTATCTCTTCATGGAGCTCGGCGAAATACTTATTATCATATTCAGCTCCGAGGAAAAGCTACAACAGTTATTATATTTCACCCCCAACGGATAGTTGGTCGGGGCAATTCTTATTTATATTTAGGCCCAGATATCGGCTCAAGCACAAATTATTCTATATATCCCTTGGGATTCATATTCTATATTCATCTCAACATGGAACTCGACGAGATACTTATTATCATATTCATCTCCGAGGAGAACTATAACATTTATTATATGTCACCCCCAACGGATAGTTGGTCGGGGTAAGTCTTATTTATATGCAGGCCCAGCAAAGTTCTCGGCCATATTCTTATGTTCTGGAAAATATTATTCTTATTCGGCATTATGCAATTGTGCCTCGACAAGATACTTATTCAGCTTTGAGGAGAATTACAACATTCGTTGTATTTCACCCCCAACGGATAGTTGGTTGGATAATTCTTATTTATATTCAGACCTGACAACGTTCTCGACCATATTCTTATGTTCTGGAAGATCTTATTCTTGTTCGGCATTATATAATTCTACCTCGACAGATCAACGAGGCACTTTATTATTTTTAATTATTCTTTATATCTATTTGGATGCATATTCTATTCTTATTTCAGCCAGGAGGTCTCCAACATATATATTATCTTATTCCCAACAATCTGTTGGTCAGCTCCAAGGATGTCTCCGGCATTTATTATATCTTATTCCCAACAATCTGTTGGTCAGCTCCAAGGATGTCTCCAGCATTTATTATATCTTATTCCCAACAATCCGCTGGTCAGCTCCGAGGAAGTCTCTATCATTTATTATCAAACTTGTATTCCTCTAGGAAGTAAAGCTACTTGTATTCCTCCGGGAAGTAAAGCTACTTGTATTCCTCCGGGAAGTAAAGCTACTTGTATTCCTCCGGGAAGTAAAGCTACTTGTATTCCTACGGGAAGTAAAACTATATATTCCTAAAAATGCCAACTTATGTTGGTTAGGAAGTAAATTTATTCCCAAAAATGTCAACTGAGGTTGGTCGGAAATAAGAAGCTGTCAACTATAGTTGGTCGGAAACATTTTATGAGTATGTGAAAGCGATCAAGCAAAAAGCATTCAAAGATCATATTCCACACTTGGGGGCTCTATTAAAAATCCAGTTGTTCATTCGGTGGCACATTCTCATAACATCATGCAGTCGAGCATCAGATTCGGCCCCGACTAATTATCATTCAGAAGTTATTTTTCTTGCTCAGGAACTAATTTTGCTTATGAAGTTCAGGAGGCATATTCAGGAGTTATTATGCACATACTATTGAAGTTTAGAAGTCAAATTCAGCATCTACAACACTGAGATCCTTACTACTACTGCCCGACCAACATTGAAGAAGAAGTTGTATGAAAATGTTTCGAAGTCCACCACTAGCTTGGTACTAATCAGATCGAAGAGTTGGGTTCAAAAGCTAGTATGTTACTCGACAAAGTATTCAGAGAATCATAAATCAGAAGAATCAAGCACGTGAAGTTAGCACTCAGTTGCTCGGCACAGGAGGCAGTTGGTCGGCTAGCAAACCAATCAACATACTTGAAGATTATGACAAGCTACAAGCTTCATACTATGGCATGGCTGCATCCAAATTCCCAGGGGTGATACATAGCACACGGAGTTCCTCAAAAGAAAGATTAGAAACCATCGATTATCCTGCATCATATGTCGTCCAGGAGATAATACACTTTATGTTGAACAAATCAAGAAGGTAGATCAAGAATTTCACGAGCACCGAGCAACACTGCAGAATAAATACTCCATCCTTTCAAGTAAACCATCAAGCATGGAGCATTTGGGGCTTCTGTTAACGCAAAAATTCTCCATCTACGAGGACCAATCAGAAAAGGACACATGTCATCCTACGTGGCAATATTCGACACCCGAGGAGAGTTGGTCGGCACCCGAGGAGTGTTAGTCGGCACCCGAGGAGAGTTGGTCAGTACCCGAGGAGAATTAGTCGGCACCCAAGGAGAGTTAGTCGGCACTCGAGGAGAGTTGGTCGGCATACCAACCAGGAAGATCAAAGGATAACTATGCATTTAATGTGCATTAATGAAGATGGCAACGCATTTAATGAGCCTTAATGTACATTTATACTGTATTAATAGATGACAACACATAGCATACCAAGCAATTCAACAATTAGATTCGTTGAATGTAGACATAAATGTCTACATACAACGAATCTCTTTATCTCCCATCACTAGAAATACATGTATTCCCTTAGCCAAAAGGGAGAGATCCAGGAGATCGGGGAGAGATCCAGGAGAACCTAGAAACCCCATACACAAGATACACATCCTTTCTCTCTCTACACCCTATGGTGCTATTGTAAACCCCTGGGAATAAAATAACAATGGACGTAGGCTTTATTCATAGCCGAACCACTTTAAAAATCTTTGTCTCTTATGTTCTTGATTGGATTACTTTCATCTATTTATCTGTGATCATAAAAATGGGATTCGGTCCAGTTTTTTGCATCAACAAATGGGTGTCGCGCTTTGAAATCTCGATTTTGGGTAAAATTGCGTTTAACTGAAACCTTATGCATTATAGTTGGAATATTAGGCGTTTAACTTTTTTTTTTGTCACACAATGTGAGTGTTTATTAAGATATTGCAAAATTAATCCATGTGTGACCATTTTCGATTAAATGTTAATCTTTCATTATTGAATTAATTTTCTTCATGTTTAATATTTATAATTAATTGAATATGCCGGGTCAAATTTTTTCGAACCGAAATCCTTTTTACGCATTATTTAGCCCATGACGGGGATGTGATCCTACTCCCGTTTTATTATTCTTGTCTAGTTCTATTTCTCTTTTTCCCCCTTTTCCCTTTTAAACTACCATCACCTTTTACACTTTTAGTTTAAAAGTAATAAATCAATTAAAGTCTGCCAAACATTTTGTGTGGATTTTTGATACCCAGACTAGTCGCTATACTCCATTTTAGTGTAGTTAAAGTTTAGTTTTTTTTTTCATTGCGGTCGGAAGCCGATAACAACAACTGGCATATCTATACGAATGCTCGGGTTTTGCCACATCAAACTGGCGCCATTTCCAGGGAGTGTTTGTTATAGATTATAATTCTTCTATTATTTCGTAGTACTCTATTTTTTTTTGTATTTTTATTTATATTCTTCATTTTTCCTTTTTTTCCTTTTGCTAAATTGTTTTGAGAACCTTGAAATATTGGTGCTCGTCGCGTTTGTTGAATTGCCTAATTTGAATTATACCACTAAAAATCTTTAAACAAACTTAATTTTGATGAGAATATTTTTCCAAGTTACACTCCCAAGACTATGCAAGAATGCCTTCAAATTATCGAAAATGAACGACTTGAGCGTGAAATTCAAGAATTTATAAGTAATACCTCATCGCCTTGGAAAGAAACTTTGGAAAGTTAGGAATTGTCTAGCTATGAGAAAACCTCCCAAGAAGATGTCATGTCTTCTTGTTGGTTTGATCATGAGTTAGCCGTCAAGGAATTAAATAGCCAATCCAAGAATATTAAAGCCTGGTCTTTAGAAATAAATGGTCAACTCGATGAGATTTTTTCTTCTTCACAAAGCCCGGTAGAGGTTGAAACTTGTATTTCACCCCCCTTTTTGAGGAAGATATAATTGAGAGTGATCCAATAACTTTCAAATTTTAACCTCCTATTAATATTTCAAATTCTTTTGAGGTTCAAAGTCCTTAGCCTTCCTAGTTCTCCACTATTATTGAACCATTAAATTTATAACAAGAATCGATTGAAAGCCTTGAGGACTTTGACCTGATTATTGAACATGAATGTTATTTTGAGATGCTTCATCTCATGAACTATTTACTTGAAATTTCCCCACCTCCCCTTCCTAATGAAAAGCCTTGGGGTTGTGATTTTAATTTTTCTAGAGATTAATTTGGTCTTGTCCCCCTTAGTATCCAAATCCCCCGTCACCCCACTAAAATTCTTAATTTGTGATGGTTCATTTATTACGCCTTACACATGCCTTCCGTTGTTCAAACAAAATTTTTATTTTTTTGGAGGCATGCATTATAATGAGGGGACACCTATTATCCCTCAAAGTCTAATAGTATTTTGGGTGTACCCTCAAAAATTTCAACTTCCAGTGTATAGTTAGATAGAAGTAAAAATTATAGGTTGTATATAGATATTTTTTTTTCTTTCTTTTTTTCTCTTTTTAATTTTAGTCTAGTGTAATTAGTTAAAGGTTTTGTTATTCTTTTTGTTATGCTTGGTTATAACATGTTTTGTAGATTCAATGAACTCATACTTATCGGGGATCGCTCTAACTTTGGGTAATATCTTTCTTTTTAGCTCTTTATGTTATGCTCTTGATTTGCATTCAGGACAATGCAACGTTTAAGTTATGGGTTGTGGAATATTCTATCCATTCTTTGGAAATTTCATTGATTTGCTCACATGTAATTCACTAAGCATGCTTTATTGTAAAAAACTAAAAAAATTCAAAAAAAATTTCTTTCTTTTTTCTCCTTAATTGGGAATTTTTCCCTTGTTTTCAATGATAAATTTTAATAAATGTCTGATCCAATAGACAATTTAATGATGCATGTTCTTGATTTTAGAAGTTATTAGACTTTAGTCCTCAAATCATTTATATTATGAATAACTTGATGAATTAAACATTAATCCCATGAGCACACGTGTTTTCCTTGTTTTAATGAATTGGTTTAAGATTTTTATAACTCGATAATCTTTATTGCATTGTATATACTTACACCGAGTGAGATTTGAGCACTTCTTCATTTGTGAGTGTTACACACTACTCTTTCCTCCTTGAAAATATTGTATTATTCGGTAATCTCACTATTCTTTCATTTGATCGTTTATTATTCGAGTTCATTTTTGAAATGTGTTACTTGATCATGATTTATAGTGTTTGTTTTGACTCGAGAATTGCTTGAACTTTAGGAAAGGATTATAGGTCATCTTTGTTATATCACTCATTTTTATCTTCACCTCACCTTATATGTTTCCCCTCCTCATCCCCTTTGAGCCTTAACATAGCCGTTCGATTCATAACCCCAAATCCCATAACCAACTCCCCATTGGAGTTATAAATCATACATATTACCTTCCGTACCTTGGTTTGGAATGTTACATGGGATTGAATGATGTTATTGTCATGTGGTTGCAATTAAGCACGTGAGAATGAGAAAATTGAAGAAAATAAATAAGTGAAAAAGAGAAGAAAAAGTAGAAAAGTAAAAGAAAACAAAGGAAAAATTTGTGAAAAAAAAATAAGAGAAAAGAAAAGTTTGTATATGATGTATATAGTGTTCAATAATCCTTGTCGCTCTCCAATTTCAAATCTTATTCTTTTTTATGGAAATCATTTTCCATTTTTGAAATTTCCAGTAATTTTCCATTATTCCAAGTTTTTCATCTCCCAGCACCATTGAATCCGTACATATTCCTTTCATTTTTTAACCTTAACCCCAAAGCTACATTACAACCCTATAAAATCCTATGTGATCCTAGGGTGAATTTTATTTGAAAGTTTAAAGAGTTTTGATTATTTGTGAAAATACATTTCGCCTCCTTTAATGATGATATCCTATATTGACATTACATGTTTTTCAATTTATATATAACATTTTTCATTAGTTAAATGTGCGCAACCTTGTTTCCATTTATATTTACTCTTCATGCCCGCATGTCCCATGTTTTACCTCCCTTTCATAATGATTTCATTTGTTGAGTGTATACATCGGTGAGGATTGACATATATGCGCACTTTAATGCTTATCCGATTTATAACAGTTTTGTCAAATCATACTTTGCATGTGCTCGCTTTTCTCCCACTTTTAAGGTTTCAATTCAATGAAGTTCATTCTATAATGTTAAGAATACAGACTTTTGAGTGAATTCTTTCACTATGCAAATATTGTTGAGCTTGTCTTATGTTGGTGATTAGCATATTTTGAGGAAACTTTGATGTTTATGGGTTTCATCCCTAAAAACTCTCACGAGACAACACTCGTCCACTAAGGTAACCTAGGGGTTTAACAACTTATTTCATATGCTAAATGCAATCGTGTTCCCTATGAAAGTGGCATTTATATTTTATGCTTACATACATTTTTCACTGCCTTCTGTTGGACTAGTTTTGTTTTGTTTCATTACTAAAGACTAGCAATGTTTGAGTTCTGGGTGTGCGTATTTGTGGCCTCTCTATGCATTCTAGAACTTTTGTGTTTCTTAGGCCAATATTTATGATCGTTAACCAGACAACCTCTATTTTCTATGTTTATATTCTTTACGAGGTATAGTTGAGATTTTGTAGGTATTGGAATGCTTAAGGTCTGGATTGGTTGCTTTTTGAGGAAGTTCTATCGTCTGACTCAACTTCAATGGCAATTTAGTCATTTCATACTTCATCTGCGGCTCAGTGGAAATCCATGGAAGCGTAGTTTGTTGAGTTGGCTTCGCATGTCCACGAACAGCACGTTGTTTCGAGGTCGGATGAAGAAGTTAGATCCGTTTACGTTTGGCACCTTTTCTCCCATGTAAAGACCAAATAATCCAAACAAATAGGGCACCATTCGATCGGCTTTGAGCCCCCAGTCAATCGGTCTTTCAGAATTAAGCCTACTATGGAAACAAGGGACCTCAAACTCGACCCTGGTTACCCGGGCCCTAGGCCGCAGTCGATCGATCCTACCAGTTCTCCAGTGCGTCTTTTTATTTTATTTCCTTTTCCTTTATTTTCTTTTCCACTTACCATATAAACCAAACTTTATTTTATTTGCAAGATATCTTTCATTTAGTTTAGTCAGGGTTTCTCTTTGGGGATTTTTGTGGAACTTCCCTCTCCTCACCTCTTTGGGTGTATACCCATTTTATGTAAGTTATTTACTATTCATTTTCTTATTTAAATATTTTATTCTTTACTTCCTTTTGTTCTTGCTTTGTAGTTACTTTTCTTGGTTGATTAAATAGTTGTTCATAGTTTATTTGTTGTTTTGTTTATTAATTAGTTTAATCACGTGTGTAGGCTAGTTTAACGATTGGGGTCATATTTCCGCCATTAATGGGTGTCGAGCTTTGAAATCTAAATTGTGGATAAAATTCCATTCAATTGAAACCTCGTGTAGTAAAGTTGAAATCTTAGGCGTTTAACTTTCTTTTTCATGCAACATGAGTGTTTATAGCGATATTGCGAAATTAATCCATGTGTGACCATTTTCGATTAAATGTTTAATCTTTCATTGTTGAATTAATTTTATTCATGTTTAATGTTTATAATTAATTGAATATGACTGGTTAAATGTTTTGAAACTGTAATCCTTTTTACATATTGTTTAGCCCACGGCGGGGATGTGACCCTACTCCCGTTTTATTATTCTTTTCTAGTTTTATTTCTCTTTCCCCCCCTTTCCCTTTTAAACCAGTATACCTTTTTTCACTTTTATTTGAGAAGTAATAAATCAATTAAAGTCTATCAAACATTCCCTGTGGATTTTCGATTTTCGTACTAGCCGTTGTACTCCATTTGAGTAGTTAAAGTTTAGATTTTTTTGGATTGCGGTCGTAAGTCGATAACAACGATTGTCGTATCTACACGGACACTCAATTTTTGCCACATCATTGAACAACAGATTAATTTATTTAAAACTTTGTTATTTTCAAGTCCCTGACAACGACACCATTTTGATTAAGGGTAAAACTGAGTGTCGCGTGAAGACGATTGTCATTATTTATTGGTTTACCAACTTAATACAAACAAAACCATAAATTTCTACACTATACGAATACAATGGTTAGCGGGGTATCGAATCCATAGGAAGTTGAAATGTAACTACATCTGTTTACAAAACTACTTTCATTTGACGTCTAAAATATTGCTAAAAGAAATAAGTAAAAGATGATGTGTTTTGTCTGTTTTTTGGTGACTTAAGCTATTTTAACAGGTTTTACTTGTAAGAAAAGCGAGGGAGGTTGTGGATCACTTTTCTGACCTCTGAAATATGTAAATACGATCTAGAAAAATCAGAGTTATTTCAATGGTTACACACTCACTTAGGCAAGCAATGAAACATATAGGGTATGAGCCTACATGAAAGATGAAAGCTTTAATAGTGATAGTGTTAACTCCTAACATATATTTCATCTCATGCTAAGAATTTGAAAATATATAATGCTTTACTTTATATGTGAAGCCTCCATAGTATTAAATTTAATAAATATTAATATATGAATATACTTCTATACTTTAAAAATCTCGAGGAAAACACTAGTTTTAAATTGGAGGGATAATAATCCCTAACCTATTTAACTATTGAAACATGGTTATTAACGTGATAATTACTTCTCTAGTTGTTAACATACCAGTTAAATTTTAAACTAATTAATAAAGTAGTAAACTAATTACTAAAGCAACAAACTAACTAAACTAATTGATTACGAAATTAAAGCAATCAATAAAGAAAATTAAGAAATTAAGAAATAAACTAATTATGAAAACTAAAACTTTTATTAAAACAAAGAATAGGAAAAAAAGTTTATAGAGAGAGAAAAAGGAGAGTGAATTGGTGAAATTTGATGAAGGCAGTGGGTCCCATTTATAGGAAAACAAAGAGGGCAATTAGGCTATCAGGGTCAGATCGATCCAAATTTTGTCCAGGATGATCCGACAGTTTGAATTCATGATTTGAATTTAACTTTTGACATCTTTTTTCTTCAACTTTAACTCTTTATAATTTCTTCATTTGACAATGTATTAATGTGTTGTACGAATCAAGGCTTTCCTCATATTGAGGCTCATATTCTATGTGAAGCGTCCGAGTTTGGCACTGTCTTCATGAAATTCGTTTTTTCCCTTATAAGAGAATTTTTGTATGTTTTATCATCAGAATGCTTCCAAAGTTCACATTTAGCTTCCCAAAACCTATAATCACACCAAAATATCTTATGTGAGCGATTAATGAGGATAATCAGCTTTATTTAGTAAAAGAGACTATGTATGGGTTTTATGGCTTTGTACCTGCTAAAACTTTCACAAAAAGGATCATATATATATATATATATACACTCACACATATAATAAATGTGACTAATCAGTCTGCTTGAGTAGTCAAACCCTTTAACGTATGAGAAACAACATATCAATTATCGCCATTTATGCACTTTGATTAAAATAACTTCTTTAAGCTTTAAATGGCACAAACAAAAGATTTATCGGCCATGCAAGTTTAGTCTTTATCTTAGATAAATCTACCACAATACGTTTTGTGGCATGATTAACTTTACAACCATTAGTAGTGTCCTCCACCTTCACTAATCGTAATAAAATACGGTTTCTTTGAAATCTATGTAATATAGTTCTAGGATTTTTTGGACAATCCAATAATAGGTCAACACCAAGTCAATGAAAAAAATTAAAATTTCGTTGTTTTATGTCAACAGTTTTTCCTCGCATGGATATGGGACAAAATCAAAATCATTAGCGTGGATTGTTTTGAACTCTTTCACATGAAAATTTTGACTTTTGGTTAGGCTTGAAAACCTTAAAGAGATATCACCTATTTTTAAAAGATTCATTTATTAATGGAATTGTATTAAGGCATGCTTTGCAACACATGCATAATTAATTGCAACAAATGATGTGACAATTGCCTCTTTTGTTACCCATGCTCTAAAATGATCCATAACATCCGTTTCACCTTTTGATTTTGATTTTGGGAAAGTTCACTCTCATACTTCTTATATATGTTCATGATAATACACATACTTAAACAAAAGTACTTTATATATGAAGGTATTTAATCTTTCCAATCTTTGATATCCACCCAGACATGTTCATATGAGATGTTTCATAAAATTCTTCTCCGTGTGCATCACATCAAGTACGTGCCTTACATGGTGATATTTCGAATACGACAGGTTAAATAACATTGATTTTCTAGACCATGCCTTCATTTTACTAGGATCTTCAGGATCCTACCTAGATTTTCTCTTCTATCCTACAAACTGGGGGTGGTTTTATACAAACTTATTCCCCGAAGTTTCAGCCTTTCCCTTATCTAAAATTTGGTAACAAAAAGTCGAGAAGGTTGTGTCTTACGTTTATGACCAACATGTAAAAATTTAGACTTATCATTCCTAAAAAAGTGACTGTTCGACAAAAATATACGATGACCTGTATAATATATCTTACCATGATGACTTAGCCAAGTGGATTCAGTATCATCCACACAGATGGGACATCCATAATAACCGCGAACATTGCAATTAGACAAGATACCATGGGCAAAAAATTCGTGGATCGCCCACAATAACATTGCTTAAAGTATGAACTCTTCACCCTTATGAGCAAAAAACGTTCTCACGCCTTCATCCCATAACTCTTTTAATTCTTTAATTAACAGGGGCTAAGAAAATATTAATATCGTCGCTGGGAGCCTTTGTCCCATGTATACAATGAAAATAATGTGAACTCTTTTCACATGCATAGTGTTGTGCAAGACTTAAAAGTGCTAAGAGAACTGGTCAATAACTTTTATTAATGCTTAAATTATCGAAAGGGATAAACTCATCAGTTGATAATCCAAGATGAACATTGTACGGTTCCTTTATAAAGTTAGGGTGTCATGTGTTTAAAGTTTCTATATGATTGAACTCATGGGATGACATATTAGATTCCTACCCACCTCAGCTCGAGTGTGCCATGTCATGGCCTCTGTTATCCACAGTGCGGTGAAAAACATTTTTAGCCATGGCTCAAGGGTAAAATACTTTAATACCTTTTGTGGAACTTGCGAGTATATGTAAAATTTAGTGGGTTTGCCATTTCCACTCTCACAAACTATAAATATTATCTCACTTCATACATGATACTTATCCTTTAGTTCATGTTCATTGTGGTACAATATGGAATCATTATTTCATGCATGAATATATTTGAACTTCAAACCCAAACCCTTCAAGATCTTTTTCATGGTAGGATAATAATCTGGTAACCTATTTTCATTCAGGAGAATGTATTTATCTTGCCTAATAATTTTGATTATGTTGTTGCCCGACAAATTGTACTGACTCTTGAAATTATGCAAATCGATCCTGACTTACAATACCGAGTGATCTTCATTGTAATTTCTATACATGGGTCTAGTCACATCAGCTTTCAAGCGTATGTATTCCTAATCTTCATGTAATTTAGAATCAACTTGTTCATTACTTTGGTCATAATAAATGTTATTTGAATCCATATGTTGGTGTTTTTTATGGCGGTGGACTCTGTAAGTATCATTAATTAGGCCGTTCAAAGTACGATATGCTAGTGAATCATTCACCACTTCTAATTGGTCGGGTTTTGATAATTCTTCTGGAACATAAGGTATATTATTTTCTCCATGGAATGTTCATATCGTATAGTCTAGTGACACCCCCTACCTTAGTAGATAAAACTCAACGTCTTCCAAAGACTTAAAATTTACATTCATACATCGGGCGCATAAACACAGGATCTTAACAATGTTAAGATTTTTATCTGCATGCTTAACAAATTTATGGGCCACCCTTACATGTTTATAGAATACCCCATCATTATCACGTAAAAGTATGTGTGATACTAATTTAATCAAATTATAAAATTTCCATGTTAACCTTATTTAATCCGTGTCAATTTTTAATCCAATTAAATTCAGCCCTAAAATATGCATCTAGGTGTAGTGGATCACGCCAACACAAACAAATATGAATTTCTAACTCATAGATTTTAGAAAAAATCCCCGAAGGGAAAAACCTTTTATTTCACAAATAATACTCACAATGATTACAAGTGAAATCTGCAAAGAATTTATCTCAACAAACTCTCATGGGCCGCAACCTAAATCAACAATGAATCAACCTCAGAAGATCCACAAAGACACATAGTTCAGTCAGTCTAGGAACACCCACGAGTATTCCCTTTAATACGCAGTCAGGTCAGCCCAGTACCTCCCTCAAGTGGCACCTAGATTAGCAGTAGAGATCTTCTCTATAAAAGAAACTTCACAAAATTGTGTTCTGGGGTCCCCAAAAAATTCACATAAAGATTGGTATGTTTTATGAATTAAAAACAAAAAGGATTAAACCCTTAAATGAAGAAGACAAAGGTAATAGCTGTTAGAAGTTTATGCAGGAAGAAATTTGTCAGGTCTTCTTAACGAAAACTGAGTGGTTTAACATTCTTTATATAAAAAACTTAAGGTGACGCATCGTTCGAACGAAACTAGTATGTCGTTTGAATGAAGCAGGATGTCGCTCGAATGAATTCGCGCGACAAGAAGATGTCGCTTGAACGACCTGCCTTTGTCGGTCGAACGACCTGCCTCTGTCGCTCGAACGACAGTAAAAAAATAAAAAATAAATTATTTTGATAAAAAACTCTGCCTCAACACTTTGAAAAAATTCCGCTTCAAACTTAGAAAATATTTTAGAAAAATTATTCCAACACTCTAAGTGAACCGTTAAGGTATTAAAACACAAACTTACCAAGATTAATCTCGCGGAGGCGTCTTTGTTGAAGAACATTGATATTCGGATCCATCTTGACGCATGATTGGACTTGAATAAGTGTTCGAATTTTGTAGCGGTATATGACATACAATAATGTAACCCGAACAATAAAATATGTCCTTACACTCACCCATCCACTCTTTGTATTTTGAGAAATCCATTAAAGAGTTCTTTAAAATTCAATTCATCTATATAAATATGTTGAACTGAAGGTTAAATTGCATACAAGAACTCTCAGTTAATAATTCAAGAAAATTCATTTAATCCAATAAATTAATCAATATAAAATAAAACCAAACAACTTAAGATGTTATTGTTCACAAAAGTGGTTAATGTGTTCAGGGAAATTAAAATAAAATATTATTCATTACACCAACTTTGTTCGGCAAATACATTGGACAGATAATAAATGTGTTCTTATAATAAAAAATTAGAGCCTCGTCAACTATGTGGTCAGCATACATACCATCTTGTTCACACCCCGATTATATTTCATTCACCAATATATTAGACTCACCCTTTTGCAAAGAGCTACTATGCACAATTGTTTTCAGATTCATGGAAACGCTCATTGTGGACACCCACATTTATAATCGGGACTCACATTTATCAACCATCAACACCCAAAAACGAAAGAGGATAAAGTACAAATATCATCACAATATGGGGTCACACTCTAATATATTAAACACAAGCATATAAATATAAAAGGGGTGCAAATATGAAATCCCATAAACACCAAGCTAAAAACCTATTTTTGAGATTTACCTTCATTAATCGCACGGTTGATGGGAATCAATTTCACGTTTGATCCCAAGAACCTCACGGTTATAAATCTCAGGGTAGCCATTACATGATCTTAACATCAACCGCATGGTTGTTCAGTTGAGGGAAACTGTCCCCCAAAAGGGATCTAACTATACACACATCTTGACACAACCTATCTATCCATACACGTGCCCCTTACCATTAATTGCATATTTGATCAGACCATCATCAGCACGATTGATGCCTCTGAATTGACAACTTTAAATATAAGCCCTACTACGTTGATAAATTCATCCCAAAACCCAACATTAATTCAGTTTTCTAACGTTCTTCAACCCCGAGTATCTAAAATACTCGAGTTTTGTCTGAAATCTTGAGTGAAGTCTCGACTTTTCGAAAAGTCTTTTCCTCCAACAAACAAAATCAAACCTCTGTGCACATCCCATAAAGACAAGCCCTTTCTAAAAGAAGTTATATCCGACGGTTCCCTCTTATAAGGGATACTACCCCAAGAAAAATTCGACATGTACTACAAGGGTAAAAACTTTGAATAAAACTCGGGTCAATACAAAAAATACATATATGATATATAACTTTACATATCTATTTAAATCTCTTAGCCGAGGGAACGGGTATAAGTTTTACATCGTTTATATTTTAAACCCTAGTTTTTGTCCGACGCCTCTGTTTGTTGAGTTAGATAACATACTCATGTGTTTAATAATACGAATCAAAATCGATGTAACTAAAGTAATACACTAAAACATACTTTTCAAAACCATTATTTGGAAAGTGTTCGTGAACTGATTTACTCTAAAACTTTGATAAAACAAAATTCTAAAATTGGAATACTCTTCACCACTTCTGTAAGGGAACATTCTCATCTCAACGACAGCACCCATGAATTTGTGTTTTCCTGGAATGCATATTAAATAATTATCTTTTATTATGTATTTTTAACATACGAATATGCACTCCAATTCATAATGGAAGTGATATATAAAGGGATAGGATCCATAAATACCAAATGTTGTATACTTTATACCCGGTATCCCATTGCCTACACCCTTATATATGTCTTATTAATTAGAACTATGTTAGCCTTAATCACATGACATGTTGGGTACATAGGTGCAATAATGAGTTTCACTTATGAGCCCAAGCCATATAATATGTCTCTTGACATATCGCCTTTAGGTAGTCCTCCATCTCTAGTTCAAACCCCCTTTTCAGACGAAGTGATTATCTTTATCACTTCGAATTATCCCCATAATCTGCAACACCTCTGGAATTTTAGCGATTTCGATAAGGGATACATGGATCTTTTTCGATGACTTTTGGTCCACTCCAATCATAAACACAGATCCCTCCCATTAATCTATGTACCCACTGGTAGTAGAGGATGTCTAAACATCCCACCATCTATATTTATAAAACAATACGAATGTTCCAAAACACCTTCGAGTTAGTGATCGACAGATAGACGACTATATCCTTATCGAAGACTTCGGGTCCACTCTCACTTTAAACCACGCTAGAGTCAGCGTCCTGGAACGCATATAACTTCTTCACTTCTCAAACCAAGTTCTCACACTTGCACACACATCACGTTGGAATCTTTCCATGCGTATCACCACAAATACCAAACTATGGAGGCTTTGATCTCGTGGCTATATGGGTAAGTAGGCGCAACATTGATCCTTTATTATGAACATAAGCCTCGACATTATGTCTCTTGATATATCATCACTGTAGAGATGCTTCCATCTCTCTTATGAATTTGGTCGCCTTTTCACATATTAAATGAGGTATCAAACTATCTAAAGTCGCGAATTCTTACACATATATATACACACACTAATGGCCTCCCATTACAAAGTTCGAGAATTGTTGCATCCGTATACATACATACTAACTCCCATCCGTTACATGGATATATATTCGCACACAAGCACTCTTGTGTACCCACACTGGTTTATTGACATTCCCACACCTCTCATAAACACCATTATAAACCTAAAGATCTATATACATTTTCAGGGATTCTCAAAATAAGGTCTCTCAACATGCTCTAAATTAAAGTAAAAGTAATACTAAATGTAAAATGAGATAATAAGTATATTGATAAGGAAGGATAAAGAACAAGTGGGGTACCTAATACCTTCCCCACTGTAACCTGGTTCCGAAAGTCATACCAAGAATATCTATATCATTCGTGGGTCTCAAAATACCTTAGTATTATCCCAAAAGGGCTACTCGACCCATTTTATTTTTTTTACATAAAATAAACTAGCGAGTCTGAACAACCATTAAACCCTCACATAAAGAATTAGGCTTAGCCCTAAACAAGGGAGTGCAACGGAACTGGAATTTTATATCAAACACCTTCTAAAGGCAATCATCTCACAAATGACCTCAGGGAAAATGGTGGACCAAGAGATAAGCACTCTCACGTATACGTAGGGGACAACATGCTAACACACTACACACAGACCGACTCACCATGCCTCCCTTTTGCACACAAGATGGTGCCGCGACATCCCTACATCTCGCTCTCCCCTTGAGTCCATCTCGGGGCCTGTAACATCGCAATGGCGACTTCGCTGGGGACACATCAAGCAATAAAAATTATTCTTTTGCATCCTCTCATTTTACTTAATATCTCACTCATGCATGACTACTTTACACAAATTTTATAACTTTTTAAAGGCCTTATTTATAGAGTCCCTCGAAATGTAGACACGTGCTTAGATCCCCATGTACAACATTGTGCATTCATCCAAACATATAGGGTGTGCTAAGGGACTTGTGATAAAAAAACACACCAAAGTATGTAAAAATAAAGATTACCCATTTACATCGTGCACTAAATAGTTTTTAATTTTTATATTCTTAAATTCTATACCCGTTAGGCCAAAAGTGGTTAGCCAAAAGGCTAGTTTACAATGACTATAAACTGCACCTAAAATAAGAAATGGTCACTGGTAAATGGGTCATAATTTTTTATCATGACCCCTAACTATATAATCATTATTTTTGCCCACTCGCCTAGTATATTAGGCAACTCCTCTCTAGATCCCAACATCTTGGTGATAGGGAATGTTTGGATCTCGTATAGTAATGGGCTATATTGAATAGGCTTTCACTGCTATTCAGTACCAGGGTAAAGTGGTTTTACATGTACCTTAAAGGTTGCTTAGTCCAAGCATCTTGGTATATCATTATCCATGTTAATGAAAAGCAATCCATCGATAACTGAGTTGAATCGCCTTTTTTGCATATAGAGAAAACTCTAGGTACACACCCTATTGTAAAAAAATAATAGATACTTGTGGGTCACTCTCTTTGATAAAAAAATTTAGAAAAAATATCAGATGGTCGGAGGCTGGTCCAAAACCCCTCAAATTTTAGGTTGACTATCTTCCCTTTTTATAAGGAAGATAAAACAGTTTGAATCCTTAAGTCATCTCCAAAGAAGAATTCCTTTACGTTTGATTCCCCCAACCACTCTTTATTTTTAATAAAATAATGGACCAAGGTTTGTTACTTCCTTCCTCCTCACACGTAAATCAAGAGCTCACTCCAATTCACCCAAATCCAATATGACTCTGCTTAGTTTTCCCCCTTGAAGATATTACTAGATAAAAAATAAAAAAAATAAAATACCATCCATGCACGGTTAAAAATTGATAAAAGAATTGCATCAAATAAGTAATAGATATGTGAGTTCTTCTGACCCCATGTATCGGCCTTCTATCATTACATTTGTCTCAAAAATCCTAAACGAAGGTGCACTACCTTTTTTTGCAGTGGTCATTAACTATAAAAATTCTTACTAAGTTCTTACCATGAAAACTCATGTTCATGTTCCATGTGGTAATTTATTCTTTATTAGTGAGATCCTCACTCACGAATTCTAATTTTGTCCCTCAATAGGTCTCATGTCTAAGGAAGAAGATCAAGCTTTATCTGTAATAAATCAGGTTTTGAGATAGTTAGAGAATATCATAGCCTCTCAGAACACCATGAAATAAAAAGTTTTGACACAAGGCCAAGCACAGGTTTGATTACAAGAGGCTACGGCTACACTCGGGACTAGAAAAAACATATTCCCTCCCTTATCCCCCAACACTAGTAGTTGAGATGGTACTGACCATTCCTCAAGACCCACCTACACCAATGCCAGCATCGGCTCCCCCTATTAATGTCAGCGCTCCCCACTTCTGAGTAACAGTTTCCCTTCATGGTTTATTCGAACCATGCCATTAGTATCTTGCATATCCTCACCCCATCTATCAGGGGCCAACATGAGCTAAATTGGTAGCTCTTCCATCCATCGACTAGATTTTTCCTCCTCATCCTCCTCTAAATTAGTAGATAACACAGGTCCTGACTGAGTTGCGTATTCTCTAATGAAGCAATAAACAAAATGAAAACCTTTGATGAGTTAACTAACATCAAGAAGATGTCCCTTTATCCTAAAGCTCAACTACCGAATAAGTTTAAATAGGTCTGAACCTAACAGAGACACCTCCCAGATCTATAATCCCCTCTTAGTCGGGTCTTCACCGCCTTTGTAAGGACATATTTTCATAGGCCCGTTATCAATTTATTATGTCATATACCGCTACACCGTCGAAGAGCATTCAAGAGACATCTACATCAAAGTCGGATACGAATGACTCAAGTTCTTCATTATTCAAGGCTCCGCGAAGTGTACTTTGGTAAGGTTATGTTTTAAATACCTTTACTCTTTACTTAGATCTTTTGGGATACTTTTACAAAATATTTTCTAAGTGTTGGAGCGGAATTTTTCGTCAAATATTGAGCATGAGTATTTTTTCTAAGTTTTGAAGCGGACCTAAATTTCGTCAAATATTAAGCATGAGCATCGCGTTCGAACGAGATTGGAAGTCGCACGATGTCATTTAAATGATACGCGTCCTTCGTTAGAGCGACATATGCTTCTCGTTCGAACGAGCTCGGATTTCGAGGCAGTGCATTTTTGTATAAATACTCATTAAATGGTAACGTTTTCATTAAGAAGTCACAGCGTTTTGATGAACAGAAATACTGCGAAAGTAGAATCCTTTTTGTCTTCTTCCTTTAGGGTTTTAATCCCTTTTTGGTTTTCAATTCACAAAACTGCCATATGCTTTAGTGAATTGTTTGGTGTTTATGAACAACTTTGCTTTGGTTCAACCTCTGTGGAGAAGGGATCTCCATATTTGATCAGTGGATACCGAGCGTAGTCATTCTACGTGTGGACGAGCCGAAGACAATGAACCAACGCCTTGAGGGTATTTCTCTAACTCTCATACCTTTGAAGATTTGCTGAAGGCAATGTAAGTCAAAGGTCCTGTGAATTCTTCAAAGTGTTATAAAAGGTTTTTACCCGAAAGGGATTTTTTTCCTATATTGGTCGTCTTTATTTTTCATGCATGGTTTGAATGATTTATCATATTTAGATGCATGTTTAGGGGCTGAATTAGTTTGATTAAAAAATTAGACTCTAATTAAATAAGTGTGCCAAATTAGATTTTTGTGAAGTTAATCAATTATCACACAGTCACGTTTTCTCAAATTGGTATCAGAGCAGGTTGCACTAATTTATTCCGTATTCCTATTTTCCATAAAAATTGTGTGATATTGATTTTTTTTAAAATCAGTTTTTTGAAAATCCCAATTTTTTCGATGGAGCACTTATCTAATCGGATGCCCCCCTTTGATGACATGAGTCAGAATTTTGATGATATAAATAGTTTGAATTTGACATTTGCAAAAAGAATTAAAGTATTGGAAAAAGAAAATTCTCGTTTTAAATCCGCGTTGGATCTTTTACAAACGGTTCAAAATTAAAGAGATTTTTATTGTGAAAAACTTGTTTCCTTGGACCATGACTTTGTTTCTTTAAATTTTCCAACAAGGAGAGTGATGATAAGGTCCTATTTTTAGAAGAAGAATTGGAGGATCTTAAAAATTCAATGGTTTGTGTTTGTGCCAAAGATGATAAAAATATTTTAGTCAATGAGTTTGTGGCACGTGAAGAGACTCTTAGAAAAAAGTTTGCTTTAATTGAGGGAGAGAGATAGACGCTTTTAGGAATTATTGAAAACTTGAAAAAGGCGTCCCTTAATTTGGAAGAGTCTAATTTTTTGCTCGAGTAAAAAATTTTGAAGTTAAAAAATGATTTGACAGACTCGAGTAGGTTTGATAGTGATGGTAGTGGATCATCTTGTTCTCATTCTTCTAATGCTAGAGCCAAAACCATTATTTATTTTAGAGGGTCAACTAAATCCATGGATGTTAGAAAAGGTCATCCCATAGGTGTCGTTCCACCCATTTACACATGTTCATATTGTGGTAGGAAAGGTCACCTTAGGCGATTTTGTTTTGATCTTGGAAAATGTCCTAGGAAGTTTATGTCTAGTGTTCCCGTGATTCCCAAAGCCCCCGCACGATGTTTCACATCTATTTGGGTTAGGAAATCACTTTTAGAGGCACTAGATTTTAGACAAGTTGATTCTCATTTGCTTGCACATGATTCGTCTCTTGCCATATCATATAGATGATTGTGTTTGTATGTTTGTCATATGCTACTTATGCTTTTTGATATATTTTTGCTAGCGTTATGACATGTACTTTTTGTATATATATTTTTTGAAAAATACTAAAATATATATTTTTTTTGCACCATTTATGGATGGACACTTTGGATGATCAAGTCACAATTTCATTCTATTTTTTCCATGTGACTATTTGATAGTGTTTTGAGACAACATGTCAATTCATCCATGTGCTTTACAATGTTTGGAATCATTGAGATGTAATTTAGTGTTACTTTCTACATGTTTGACTCATGATTTCTTTTATTGCACACATGCACGGATTTTTTTGATTATTGTGCTTGTCTTATCACATGTTGGTTGGATGTTTTCACTTCAATCCTGTCCTTGAAACTAACCAAGCGCGATAAATTTTGATAAGGAAATTGTGCAAAGAAAAACTGTTTTGTGAGTTTGTGTGTTTTGTTTGAAAACGGGGAAGGGTTGCGAAAGGTTCATTTTGCCTTTGCGAATACTAAGCCACCGTTAAATTGGACCTAAAAATGGAAGAATTTTATTATTCGGGGTCCAAAGAGGTTTAAAAGAGCCCGAAAAAATTTAAAGGCAATAAAAAGAAATTCATGCCAATTATGGGCCGTTTAGGTTTTTGCACCAATTCTCCAAAGTTTGAGAATTTAGATTATCTCTAAAAGAAAATTTATATGAGGGAGTTTGGTTAGAGATTTAAGATGGGTTCGCACGTCCTTGAAAA
Organism: Sambucus nigra; assembly: GCA_949130495.1. Lineage (NCBI taxonomy): Eukaryota > Viridiplantae > Streptophyta > Magnoliopsida > Dipsacales > Adoxaceae > Sambucus > Sambucus nigra. Next base: position 597,020,751 of record OX422208.1, read on the forward strand.
TCTTGAAAAAGCGCTAAATAGTTTTGGACGTTATTGGTGTGGAAATCATTTTGACTTTGATTTGTTGATTTGTATAAGACGATGTCATTTAAATTCAACAATTTTTACACCTAATGATTCTTTTGATGTTCATTCGTTAGGGGTACACGTATGCATCGTGCACATATGATTGATTGAGTTTATTTACCTATCGAATGTGTTCACACCCATACATTGCATTTCCATGACTTGGTTGTTTGAGTTTAAAGCCATGGTGTGATTTTTTTTTGTATACTATTTTTGTATAAAAAATTTGAAAAAACAAAAATAGCTTGTGGATGTTTTTGGGACATACCTTTGCATGGACGTAGTTTGATTCTGGTTTGCTATGCATCGTGACACTCCATGTTTTGATTGTTTCTTTTTATCTGTCTATTTGGGGACATCATAAAAAGGGGGAGAAAGAATTATCATGTTATGGGGAAGTTTTTGCATTATGGGAGATATTTGATTATTAATGCTTTATTCTTATATCATTTCAAACTCTATGCGTCACGAAAGTATTTTTCTTTATCTCATGTGTGTAGGCACAAAGATTGAAGATCATGATGTTGCACACCCTGATGAGAAAAGTTTTGAGATTTGACGAAGATGATTGAAGAACAGTTTTGAGGTCTTGCAAATTTATTCATGGGAGGGTAGATTTGTATAAGCAATTTGGTTTTTGATAATTCGGATTTTTTATATATGTACCGGCATAGACATAGGGGGATATTTGTAAGGACATATTTTCATAGGTCAGTTATCAATTTATTATGTCATATACCGCTACAACGTCGAAGAGCATTCAAGAGACATCTACATCAAATACGGATCCGAATTACTCAACTTCTTCATCATTCAAGGCTCCGTGAAGTGTACTTTGGTAAGGTTATGTTTTAAATACCTTTACTCTTCACTTAGAGCTTTTGGGAGACTTTTACAAAATATTTTTTAAGTGTTGGAGCGGACTTTTTCATCAAATATTGAGAATGAGTATTTTTTTCTAAGTTTTGAAGTGGACCTCGATTTTGACGCCCAGATCGTTCGCGCGAGATCAGCATCTCGTTCGAACGAGATTGGAAGTCGCGCGAGGTCATTTGAATGACACGCCTCGTTCGTTCGAGCGATATATGCTTCTCGTTCGAACAAGCTCGAATTTCGAGGCAGTGCATTTTTGTATAAATACTCATTAAATGGTAACGTTTTCATTAAGAAGTCGCAGCGTTTTGACGAACAGAAATACTGCGAAAGCAGAATCCTTTTTGGCTTCTTCCTTTAGGGTTTTAATCCCTTTTTGGTTTTCAATTCAAAAAACTCCCACATGCTTTAGTGAATTGTTTGGTGTTTATGAACAACTTTGCTTTTGTTCAACCTTTGTGGATAAGGGGTCTCCATATTTGATCGGTGGATACCGAGCATAGTCATTCTGCGTGTGGACGAGCCGAAGATGACGAACCGCCGCCTGGAGGGTATTTCGCTGTCTCTTGTATCTTTGAAGATTTGCTGAAGGAACCGTGCATTACACACTTGTGGGCGATTATCAGGTTGTATGTAAGTCAAAGGTCTTGTGAATTCTTCAAAGTGTTATAAAAGGTTTTTACCCGAAAGGGGTTTTTTCCTATATCGGTCGTCTTTATTTTTCATGCATGGTTTGAATGATTTATCATATTTTGATGCATGTTTAGGGGCTGAATTAGTTTGATTCAAAAATTAGACTCTAATTAAATAAGTGTGCCAAATTAGATTTTGCGAAGTTAATCAATTATCACATAGTCACGTTTTCTCAGCCTTGAAAATGGATGGTCTCCTTATTCCAATCAAACCTAGGCCACCACCTACTAGACCAAATAAAAAATGGCACGATGACTCACATTTTCAGTTCTATCAAAGAGCCGACCACATCCCCGATAACTGTTGAGCGCTTAGGTATGTAATCTAAAACCTCATAGATATTGTGATCCTCATCCCATTAAAGCCTAATATAATAAACAGTCCCTTTCCCTTTCATCCCAACCCATGTAATAACATCATATCGGATAATCCTCCTCCCCATACACCAGCCCGTCCACTCTGATAGTCCCCATTTTTCATAAATTGAGAATGATGACACATTCCCCATTCAAAACATAAACACCTATGGGTATGACATCACCCACCATAAAAATCATCGTTAAAGCTAAGCCCACTATCGACCATATGAACTTATTCATCTTGGATATACATTTCCTACATAACAATCACTTCAGCCCGAACTTAATCATTTTTATAGAGTTCATGCGCTCAAAGAACCAAAACTACCGACTCCTTTTGTAGTGTAGATCGCTCAATCGAATGAGAAGAGATCTATGACGAATTTCTCTAAGAAGCGAACCATATTACCATTGTATTACCAAACCAATCTACCTAATGGGGTTGATCTGTAATACCCTCTCCCACAATTTAGACCATACCCATGTGATTTGGTAACTTGGTATGACCATTTGGGGCTTTAGACTTGGTAAGATGGATCTTGGGTCAAATTTGGGCAACGTAGTGGACCTAGTACGATTAAACTAGATTTGTATGGACTAAAGTTGAGATACAAAAATTTGTTCATCGTTCTAATAAGGTGCCACATCGTTCAAAAAAGAAAGGCTGATTAGGACTTGTTCGATTTCTATCGTTCTCTGGAATCTCGTTGGAACTCCCTCGTTCAAACGAGGAGCATTGTCGTTCGAATCAGATGTAGTTTTCTATTCGAATGCGCTAGTGTCATTTGCCTTTTTAAGCCATATTTTTCACTCATTATATCCCTTGTTGGAACTCTCATTGGAAATAGAGGGGATCTCATTCGAACGAGGTCTAAAGTCGTTTGAATGACGGGACGAAAATCATAAATTTTTGTAGATTTTAATGTGCTGTCACGATGTGGATTGTCGGATTGGATGATATCTCGAGATCTTCGCTACTCAGATCAATATGAGGGATAAAGGCTTGATGTACCAAAGGTTAAAGGTGTTGAGTTTGGGGCATTTTTTGGACATAACACTTAGGATTTAGGTAGTATTTAAAGTGAGTTTTGCCCCATGTAAGCATTCCAATCGGATTTGGTCTTTCTCTCTCTAGATCTTGGAGGTCGTCCACCCTCCGCAACCCTAACACCACAATTACTCCACCCGAAACCACTATAGATTAATCATTTTCTTCCATATTTAAGCTTATAAAACCCACCTACACCATTATTGGGCAAAGTTATGGATTTTGGAGATATTGGGGAATTTTGGAGAGAATATGAAGACAAAATTATGGAGTTCGAAGGGTTTTTAATAGAGCTTTCAAGGAACATTCTTATAAGATCTAGGTAACCTCTTTAAGGCCACCTTAGGAGGTGGGAGGTTTCCATCTTCTTCTACATTCATCCAACCATTTTTTGAGCTTCTTTGAGGTGAAAAACTATATTCTTTATCTTAAGAACTCTATTTTTCCATATTATTGGTTTGTGGATAGAGTTTGTAAGAGTAGAATGCATATGTGATTTAAGAGGGGTGTAAAAATAGTTTTATAAATGATTCCAAGGTTTGAAAAATAATATACTTTCAAGAAAACTTACTTTTAAACATTTTATGAAATAAAATATTTTAAAAATGATATTTATCTTGTTGAGATACTTTGTGAACAAAGTGTTGAAGCTTTCTTGAAAAAATGGGATTTTTGGAAAAATTAGACACTTCAAAATGTCCTTTAAATCTTGAAAGGCATGTTTTTGTAAGTATTATGAAATTTATCGAATAGATTATGTGTTAAACTCATTATTTTACATTTTGGACTTAAAATCCCTCTTTCCATGTGAATAAACTTGTAGTATTTTGATGATGAGCATATAAACAAGTTTAGTGAAGGTTTTAATGAGTTTTAATATGAAATAAAGAAAATGGAAATTTCATCCCTTAAAGTGTGTTAATAAGTGTGGAAAAGCGATAAGTGTATGTTTTAAAGACTATATGTGATGATAACGGAAAATGGTGTTTTCCTTGTAAAGTAGTCTTAAAAATGCCAAATAAATTCTTTGATAAAGAGAGTAATGAAATAAAGAGATTTCCAACTTGAAAATTATGCTACTCCAAAGTGTTAAATAATTGTTAATGAGTTAAAAATATTTAAGAAGTTAGTGTGTGTAACTTAATGATGTTTTGGGGAAATAACACTTGAGAAAATGGAGGAAAAAATAATTTTGAAAATTAATGGGTAAAATAATAATTTTATGTAAAGTATAACATTTTTATGAAATAGAAATATTAAAAACGGTGTTACACAAAGTAGTCCTAATGAAAGTTATTTTGGGGATAAAATCAATACAAGTGCGTAAAGGACAAGAAATGGTGAATTTAAAAGTGTAATACAAGGTGGGGTGAAATCCCCGGGTTTTGTCTTCAACCGATAAAAGTGGAATAATGTGGACATTTGAAAAAGTTTAAAACACATTAATATGGACTCGGATGAGACCGAAAAATAATTAATGAGGGTCCAGAGCCCTAGGGTGAAAGACCCAAAACATTGGTCATAACATATGGTAGTGTAGTCAGTGGTGTGGAGCCCATTAAAATACGCGATTATTTGGGAGATTCCAAGAAAAAGATAATGGAACATGGTAAAGAAATGGATTGTGTTGTGAATATTTGAAAAGACAACCTAACTTGAAATGATGTTGATCGATTTTTTGGTTGAAAGATATTATGAACAGGTAATATGAGAAATTGGTTATTCTCCATATAAAGTGAAAGAATGGTTAAGATAAGTGATTAAATGGGTAATGAAGCAACCTACGGAGGTTTTAACCCATAATTAACACAAGTGTGTGTTTTTGAAAGCCTTTCAATGGAAAATAAGTATTTTATAATATAATGCGTGCAGATGTAAGAGGGATATTTTTTATGGAAAATACTAAGGTAAACTTGGTATGAGTAAATGAATGATTTCGATAAAAGAAGTATTCTCTCTAAACAAATGGTATATTATTTAAGTATTTAACCGGGTGTGAAATCGGGAGAATTGGTAGGTTAAGCAAAAAAGGTCTCTTCGTAGGATTAATGTGATTTAATCGGAACAAAGTTTTTGAAATAAAAACAATTTCATGCATTAAAATGTGTGTGTGTGTGTGGGGGGGGGGGGGGGGGGTGGTAATGGCATGTGCATGTAGGCATAATGTGTTAGAGTGTCTTTTCAGTCATTCGATCCTATATCGTATTGTTGTATTTCCCATTGGGCATTCGAATCATTCCCTCTTTCTTGTCATAGCAGGTTGTGCGTGGTTTTGTATTTTGAGAGCATTGTACAAGTAAGTATCCTTTTATTTTATGTTAGTAGCTCTGAGTGTTTGGATCCTAGGGACCACAGGTCCCAAAAGTAGCTCGATACAAACTGGAATATTATGCTAAACAAGTGAAATATTAATTAAATAAAACTAAACTAGCAACATTATTTAGGTTGTCTCATTGCACTTCACACCTAATGTTCGGGCCGAATCAGGTGACCCACGAGTAACCCATAAATCTTGGTTAGCGCGTTACAAATGGTATCAGAGCTCTAGGGTAAAGGTTCCTTTTGGGAGTGACGTTGTAAGGTCGGTAGTGGATCTTTACCGTCAGTGTTAGCTTTGAGTCAGTCATGCTAGACAAGTGGCGATTTTGATTCATGTTCTTGAAAATAGAGTCAAGGAGATAAGCACGACGAGAAATTTATTACCACGTAGCAAAAAGCCAAGTTAGTTAATTTCCAGTAATAGTTCTCTGCACTTTTGATGCAAATGGTTAGTAATTTATGAGTTTCTGCATGTGCCATTCGTGGCGACACTGCGTTTCCTAGTGTGATTAGACTTTGTGTAACCTTTAATGATGTGAGAGGCCTATTATGATGTTAATAAAGGTAAATGACGTCAATTGAATTAGAGACATGAGTTATGTAAAGTCAACTATGGAGATTAGGTGACTAGAGTGTCATGTCTAAGCGAAATTAATTTTGTGATAAATACACATTAGGTTCCTTGGTAAGGTACTTGCGGGTCATTGATATTGATGATGTGATTTGGAAAATTTGATCCTTGAATAATGTCATTTTGTAAGCATTTAACAATTCGGTAGGGATGTAGACCCGTGTTGGTCATTACTTGAGAATGTGTACTCGAGCCTTAGTTGATAGGATACAATCCCTTTTCAAGAGAAAACCTTTTATATCAACACTTTAGATAATTTTACAAGACATCTTACTTACAAAACTTTTTAAATAATACCACTTAGATCCATACACTCCACACGTGGCGGTCTACTCTCGATATCCATTGACCAGCCTTTCTTTCAGTAGTGATCCTTCGGGTCACAAGATTAGTAGTAGAGATCTCTCTCCGCAAGTATAGATCAGGTATGAGTCTTTAAAGGTTTCAAAAGGATTCATAATTATATTGGGGAAGATGTTTTGTGAATCAAATATGTGTTTTTTACCTAAAACGTTTGAGGACTTTCGTAATAGATATGAAGGTTGCATTTTTTCAAAAGTCTCTATTAAAATATTTTCGAACCAGTTATTTATAGGCCATACACAAAATTCAAGGCAACAAATTTCATTCGAACGAAAATAGAAGTCGTTCGAACGAGAATGTCATCTTGCTAAAATGAAAGTCGAGTTCGTTCGAACGAGACTCCAATCTCGCTTGAACAATCTTCTAATGAGCTTCAAATGAATTCAAACAGACCGCCCTCGTTGGATGTTCATTCAAGCGATCAAACGAAATTTCCTTTTCGTTGAACAAGATTGTCACCTCGTTTGAATGAGGTCAATACAACATTATTTTTTAATTCTAAATATTAGCCTTGATTTTTATATAAAAAAAAATCTTTTGGAAAAAATGTCCCAAATATAAATGTAAATAAATTCAAACTCTTAAAATATTTATACCTTCATAATGTGAAGAAGTCTTAAACTTGGAGATGTTGATATTTGGTTCATCATGTCGACACGTGTTAGTTTGTAATGGGATATGCCAAATGTGCCAAAGTGGCAAATAAAACAAATAACAAAATTTTCTCTCATGAGGCTTGTTGTTGAATCTGTTTTTATAACCAGTTTTCCCTTGTTTAGATGTAACATTGTTTCTAAACTTCAAAATTTTCTATAAATGTTTAGACACGAGGGCTATCTAGTTATCCAATGTTTCAAAATCACATTCCTTATCATAGTCAACATCAATATTAGGCAGTGCTAACTGGGGTGAGACCATTTTAGATTGAAACACTACATTTGAACTAGACTACTTCTGATAATTGGAAAGATGCCTTTTAAATTCAAGTTCCATTTTTGTAGTCCTAAGTTTGTTATTGAGGAGTTCAAGAGTCAAGTATGGATCGTTTATTTCCTCAATTACATACCTTCTATTATCAAACTTTGGGGGAGGGATCTTAGAATTTTTGAAATAATTTCTTTCCTACTGTACATTATACCACTAGCATGCAATATTGTAATGATGTCAGTCAGTCTCATGTAGAATTCATCAAAAGTCTCAGTCTCATGCACAAGCAGTATATTGTACTTTTTAATCAACAATTGTGTTTTGGCTGCCTTAACACGTTCATCCCCTTCATGGGATGTGACTAACGTGTCCCAGACTTCCTTAGATTTGGAGCAAATAGAAATACATTTAAATTCGTGCTCATTAGCAGACATGAAAATTGCATTTTTTTCCTTTATTGTTACTTAAGGAGCCCTGTTTCTCTTCTTTAGTAAACTTACTGAGGAGCTTTTTAATCCTTTCAGTACTACCTTCTTCTATAGGCTTAGTTGGATGAGAATACCCATTGTCAATAGCTTCCCAGAAATTATCTCCCAATGTCCCTTGGATGAAAGCAATCATCCTTACTTTCTAGTAAGGGAAATTGGTTCCATTAAAGAGAGGAGGTCTGGAAAGATTTCGAAGGCGCTCAAATTTTTCATCCATAAAATATTTTTAAACAGTTTCAAAGTACAAAATCAAAGGTTTTGAAGAAAATATTCACATATGATACCAATTGAAAAACCTTACTAAGTTATTTTAACACTATGTTAAAACATTTAAGTAAGTACGGAACTTCTTTTTGGAGAAACTCATGTAAAAATATTATATATTACACTGGTTGTGTCAAAAACAGTTTGTAGGAAGAAATTACTCAAGAATCTTAGAAATAGGTTTTTGATTAAAACCTAAGTCTATGCAGCAAATTGTAATAATGGAAAATTAAAAAGCACATAAAGGAGACCAAATTGTTTTACGTGGTAAAACCCCAAAACTAGGGAAAACATCCACGGTGCCCTCTATGCCACAAAACAAAAAGTCCACTATAATCTAACAATATGTACAAGATTATAAGCACTAGGCACGCATTCAAGACCCTAAGTTCCCCTCTCAAGGGTATATCTGATCTGGCATTGACCTTCCTAGCATCTTTTTTGCCTTCCTCCTTGTTCCTTGCTTACTGTGGCTCAAGCAACTCAAAATATCTAAAATGAACAACACTTAATAGGTGTTTGTGTGAGAGCGTTGTGATAATTATGTGACTACAACTACATGAAATATGCAACTCACACATCTCAAGATTTACACAAAGAAATCCTAACAAATTACACATAATCTATATGATATCCAAAGAGTTCAAACTTCTTGAAAATTAGACTTTGAAATAATTTTAGATATGAGAAAATCTTTCTGGAAAATAGATCAAAGGTTTCAAAAATTATTTATATACGAACTAATTTCAGAAACTGCTAAACTTAATCTTTTTGAAACACTATTATCATATTTGAGATTTAAACACTCTTTGAAGTTTCTTTTTCAAAATATTTGAAGCAGAGAATGGATCTAAGAAAATATACAGTTATAAGACAAGATCCAACAAAAAAGAGTATCAGACACCTTAAAACACTGCGTGATATATATCTCTTAGCAAATCTCACAATTTCTAGGAAGAAATATAAGATCTACAACGAGAATGGGTTCTTAAGAGAGAATGATTAAAAAGGGTCTTCAAACAACAAATCCACACACCAACACCCTAAGAAAACCTAGAATATATAACTCTCAAGAATGGAGGTATTCTGATTTGAGTAACATAAGTAAACATGTGTTTGGTTTGTGAGAAAACCTAAGGATTTGTATGTATAGACGACTAGTTTTCTCTCTCTCTCTCTCTCTCTACTCTTTCTCTTTTCTCTCTCTACCCTCTCTCTTATCTCTTTTTTCTCTCTCAAACGTGACGACTGACAAAAGCCTTCTAAAGGCTAACCATGGATAATTATTTATACTAACAATGGAAGGATCCAGACGTTCGAAGAGAATTAAGGTTATGATCAATTTGACAGTTCAAACTCTTAATCTAAGGATGGATAATGCACCGTTCTTATTCTCACTCTGATTGGCCCTTGGGATTTCACACGAATCACTTCTAAACACATGAAGATCGTTGATGAGATTAGATCTAAGGGCTAACAATGAGTCTCAAAACTGTGAGAGGCACCTAACACAAACCCAACCAACCAGAAGCAAACGCGTGGAGAGATAATGTTGGATGAAGAAAGCGTGTTTTTGAACTTATTAAAATCCAAATTGTTACCACATAATTTTTTGTCAGTTTTGTATTCTACCCTGGCATATTTTTAAGGAATAAAGATATTTTAATTTTGACCCCAACACTTTAAACACAAGATTTAAAACATTATAAATGATCTAAAAAAAGTTTTAAATAAATTTAAAATGTTATAAAAATTCCTAAAAATATGTAAACACTTGTGTACACACTTGTATACCTATATGCATCATTTGTGTCCTATAGAGTGTTCAGGTATTAAGAATACTTCCCTTTTTTTTTATAGGAATGTGGTTCTTGGACTAGATGATATATTCGATGAAGCTTATATACCTTGGAGGGGATGCTCAAAATAGTTTAACCTATTTTATCAACAAATAAACTAGTTGGAACTCCTGTATAGTACAGACTCAAGTGAGTCAACCATATAGTGTGTTCTCAATCTCCCCCTTTAGATATTGGAGATAAAATTCCCTTGAGTAACCTGTACTTGTGGGTAAAATAAAAATCCTAGATTTCCTATTCAAAATAGTTATCTACCCATTCCCATCATAGAACCAAAATTAAGAGTAAAAAAATACATAACTCAACTATCATACATACCATTACACTAAAGCTATGAAATCTGCACAAAACGGAGTCTGAAATGCCTAAATTAAAACACTTAAGATGGAAAATTAGATAATAGTACGGTTAGTTACTCAAGTACATATCCCCCAATTTTTCTCAAATATACAATGGGGTAAAAAAATATGCAAGAGATTATTTATTCAAGATGTAAATCATTCTATCAACCTAAAATTTACAACGGGGCACCTTAAGAGTCTTTTACATAAAATAGAGATAGGAGGAATCTTTTGTCATTTATTAAACGACCATGCCCTATATCCTCAAAAACCAATTATAAGCATGGTAGTAACTGGAGGATATAATCATAGGTGATAGAGATATATTCAGTAATTATCATACCAATGGAGTTTCTTAAGGATTCAAATCATATATTATCCAAGGGTTTGATGAATATATTAGCTATTTGATGTTCAGTGGGTAAATAGTTTATCTCCAATTCTTTAGATTCAACTAATTCTTGTATAAAATGATGTCATATTTTGATATGTTTAGTACGGGAATGTAGAACATGATTCTTAGAGATATTTATCGCACTTTGATTATTGCAATATAGAGTTAACTTTTCTTCATTAATGCCCTAATCACTAAGCATTTGCTTAATCCACATTAATTAAGCGCAACAACTTCCTGCTGCTATATACTCTGATTCTGCGATGAAAAGTGAAGTACAGTTTTGTTTTTTACTGCTCTATCCTACTAAGTTATTTCCTATATAATAACGATCACTTGATGTGCTTTTGCCATCATCGGAACAACCAGCCCAATCGGCATCGGTGTATCCTACAATTGTGTTAGTGTTGTCTTTAGTATACCATATTCCTAGGTTTATTGTCCCTTTGACATTTTTAAGTATATGTTTAACACATGATAGGTGAATTTCCATATGTGCACTTTGATAGCGAGCACAAACACATACATTATACATGATATTAGGACAAGAGGCTATTAGGTACAATGGGAAACCTATCATACTTCTATATAAGGTAGGTATGGGTGTCCCGTGTTCATCTTTGGATACTTTCGTAGCAGTACTCATGGGAGTCGTTTCAACCTTGGCATTATCTAAACCAATTTTTTTCACTAACTCTATTACGTACTTAAATTGTGCAATGAATAACCCATCATCTTTTCGCTTGACTTGAAGTCCTAAAAATTATTGAAGCTCCCCCATAAGCGACATTTAGAATTCCCCGTGCATAATTTTAGAAAACTCTTGAACCTTAGACGGGGAAGTAGATCCAAATATTATGTCGTCAACATAAACATGAGTTATTAAGAACTGTTTATTAAAATGTTTAACAAATAATGTCTGGTCATTTCTACCACGTCGAAATCCTTTATTGATAAGAATGGTCGACATGCGTTCATACAAGTCCCGAGGGGCTTGCTTTAAACTTTATAAAGCCTTTTTTAATCTATATGCATGGTTTGGGTAATGAGGATCAACAAAGCCTTTCTGTTGTTCAACATATGTCACCTCAGTCAAAATACCGTTCAAAAAGGTGAATTTTACATCCATTTGGTAAAGTGTGAATTGTAGGTGGCAAGCTATGGCTAAGAGTAAGCGAACAAACTCAAGATGAGTGACCGGGGAAAAGGTCTCCTTGAAATATATTACTTCAACATGAGATTAACCCTGGACAACTAATCTAGCTTTATTTCTAACTATCATCTCATATTCATCTGTTTTATTTTTAAAAATCCAACGAGTGCCAGTAACCCTTTTATCTTATGGCCTAGGCATAAGCTACCACACGTCATGACTTTTAAATTAGACGAGCTCTTCCAACATACCACCTATCCAAAATGAGTCATTAAGTGTTTCATTTACATTCTTTGGTTCTACTAGGGAGACAAATCATGCAAAATTAACAACATTATGTAATTAGGATCTTGTACACACTGGATCGTCAAGGTTACCAACAACATTATCTATGGGATAATCTTTAGAAACCCAGTTAGGAACTTCAAGGGTGTCAGTTGGTAAAGGATCAACTATCTTCTGAGAGTCATAGGTAAAATTATTTTCAGACTCATCCACTATAGTTGGCCCGTGATCTTTACTCTCGATATTAGTGTCACTCACTATCACATTTATTGATTCCATGATTACTTTGGTAAGTAAGTTATTAATGCGATAAGCATGACTGTTAGGGGAGTAACCTAAAAATATGGCTTTGTCACCACGGGTTTTAAATTTAGACAAATGTTCTCTGTCTTTGTAAACATAACAAGTACTCCCCAAAGTTCAAAAATATTTTAAGTTGGGCTTTTTTCCAAACCAAAGTTCATACAATGTTTGTTTGGTATTTTTTCGAAGGTAAACCCAATTGATGATATGACATGCTGTTTAAAATACCTTAACCCAAAAGTGTTTTGGAATATTCTTAGCATGTATCATTACCTTGGCCATATCTTGGATTGTGAAATTTTTATGCTCGACAACACCATTCTGTTCGGGTGTTTTAGGTGCGTTGAACTCGTGTTGGTAACCATTACAGTTACAATATTCTATTACTCCCAAGTCTTTAAATGCACCCCCTATGTCTTTTCTTATTCGATTAACTTGGGTATCTTTTTCAATCTCGATTCTTAAAGAATTTTCAAAAATTCTTAGAATGTATCAGATTTTTGTTTTAAAAACTCTACCCATGTGAATCGAGTAAAATCATCCACAATAACCAAAATGTAACTCAGGCTCCAAGTTCGGGAAGGACCCATAAGATCCATGTGGATAAGCTCTATAGGTTTTGATGTTAAAGTGTCTTTAACTTTCTCGTGAGCGGATTTAAATATTTTTTTCTTCCTAGAAAGGTCCACAAACAACATTTGAAATTGGTTTTATTTTTGGCAAACCTCTAACTATATCCTGGGAGATTCATTTTCTAAGATTATGATAATTTATGTGACCCAAACGATTATAACAGATTTTATTGTCATCAAATGTGGCTAACCTATAAGTCTCATTACTCGAATTTACTGTGTAATAGTTATCTGGGGTCCTATTACCAGTAAGGATACAATCTCCATTCTCATTTAAATTTTACAATTAGTTTTTGAGAATGTGACTGTATGGTTGGAGTCACAAAATTGTGATATGCTTTATAGATTAGCCTTAAGACCTTTCACTAATAGGACATCTTAGAGAAAAAGGGAGTCATTTTCTTAGAGTGTTCCTTTGCCTATGATTTGAGTTGATACTCCATCCCCAAACAAAACACTTCCTCCTAAGAAGTCAGTTCTGTCAGATAATATAGTATTATTGTTGGTCATATGCTTAGAATAACCAGAGTCTAAGTACCAACCAAAAGCAGTGGGTTCAGCTTTTAAAGCACTAATACCATTGTTACATTTCAACTGGGGTATTATATGGTCCTTTCTAACCCATATAGCTCTAGTTTTCAAAGGTTTGTGAGCTTTTGGTTTAGACATAGATCTAGGACTCTTTCTCTCAGATTTCTTCTTAGCGTGAGATCTTTTCTTCCTATTCTTATAGTTAGAGTTTTTGTTGGGCTGCTTAGGAAGTACATAATTTTTCCTACTCTATCTAGAATAATTAAAGTTTTTATAAACTGGTGAATTGTAGACATTCTTATACAATCATTTTGAAAACATTCATCAAGACAGTGTCCATAAACATCACAGTAGGAACAATATTGGTGGCTAGACGGTTTGTTGACATTTTAAAAATTGGTTTGTCCATTCGTTGGACTTTGGTCTTATGTCTAACTACAACAAGTTGGAATGAGGAATATCCTTGTCTAATAGGGGGGCAAACATACTTACCCTTAGGTTCTACAGCTGTCTTAGGACAATTCTTAATCAAAATGTCTAGCCTTTTTTTTCTTATTATCAAAATCTTTCTTTAAGGCTTGAAAGTTGAGACATAGGTCATCAAGTCTTTTTCCAAAAGACACAAATTGCACATGTTGAAAAGTTTTAGTTTGTGTCTTAGTTTTTTTTATCAAAACCTATGCCAGTTTTGTCTTCAAGAATTGGTTTTTCTAGAAGCAACACAATCTTCAAACCAATTAGAATTGTTTATAAACTTGGAAAAAAATTTGAAGACTGTGGAAAAAATTTCTTTAAATTGTTCCAATTCTATCAAAGTTGCCTTATAGTTCTTTTCCAAAACTTAATTTGATTAAGAAAGTTCTTTAATTTTTTCAACAAAAACTTTAGTTTTGGTTTCATAGGTCAAACACTGATTAGTATAGTCCTCTGCGTTCTATTTCACCATTAGGCTTAGGGCTTCTATTTTTTCAGTTAGGTCCTTGACAGTCTTCTCTAGTTTAGTGCTCATCCTAAGAGTCTTAGTGTAAAATGTGTGAATGTTAGGAAGGTCATTATTATCGGACTCATTAAGTGCAGTTATTGAATTGTCTCATAGTGCCTCATTTGTCATACTCACACACACATTCAATTCATTATTGATACGTTCACTTTGACTCACACACATTGTCGTAGAGCTACTACTAGGAATATCAATAGAATTAATGTTATCCAAGCAAAGAAAAAATTAACCATGAGTAGGCAAGATATCATAGGACATAATAGTACTAGGCATTATAGCATCAAGTTCACTATTACTAGCAGACATATCATCATAATAGATAACTTTTTTGCAAAAAACGACATGCAAAGGTCAAAGGTGTTGGAAGATTCAGGTTCAGCTTCTTCCGAATCACTTGAATCATCCCAAGTTATACAAATATTTGCCCTATTAGTGTTATTGTAGAGTTTAATTGGAAAAATGCACTAATTTACCACACCTAAAACATTCAATTTTTTATGGTCATTTCCAGGTCTACTATTGTTCTCAGTATTGTTTTTGTCATGATTTCTCTCATTAGGCTTGTTGTTGAATCTGTTTCATTAACCAGCTTTCCCTTGTTTAGATGCAACATTATTTCTAAACTTTAAAAATTTCTTCAAATGTTTAGACTGAGGGCTATCTGGTTATCTAATGTTTCCAAATCACAATCCTCATCAGAGTCAAGATCAATATTAGGTAGTGATAACTGGGGTGAAAACATTATATACTGAAACACTATGCTTGAAGTAGACTGCTTTTTCTGGTTATTGGAAATATACCTTCTAAATTCAAGTTTCATTTCTACAGTCCTAAGCCTGATATTAAGGTGTTCAGGAGTCAAGTATGGATCGTCTATTTCCTCAATTTAATACCTTTTGTTATCAAACTTAGGGGGGAGGGATCTTAGAATTTTTGAAAAAATTTATTTCCTATTGTACGTTATACCATTTGCATGCAATTTTGTAATGATGTCAGTCAGAATGATGTAGAATTCATCAAAAGTCTCAATCTTATGCATAAGCAGTGTATTATACTATTGAATTAGCATTTGTGTTTTGGCTGCCTTAACACATTCATCCCCTTCATGAGTTGTGACTAACCTGTCCCAGGCTTTCGTAGATGTGGAGAAAATAGAAATATGTTTAAATTCGTGCACATTAATAGACAAGAAAATTGCATTTTTCCCTTTATTATTACTTAAGGAGGCAAGTTTCTCTTCTTTAGTAAACTCACTGAGGAGCTTTTTAATCCTTTAAGTATTACCTTCACCTATACGCTTAGTTAGATGAGAATACCCATTTTCAATTGCTCCCCAAACATCATCTCCTAATATCCCTTGGATGAAAGCAATCATCCTTACTTTCCAGTAAAGTAAATTGGTTCCATCAAAGAGGGGTGGTCTCGAAAGATTTCCAAAACGCTCAAATTTTTGTCCATAAAAGATTTTTAAACAGTTTCAAAGTACAAAATCAAAGGTTTTGAAGAAAATATTCACCTATGATACCAATTGAAAAACCTTACTAAGTTCTTTTAACACTATGTTAAAACATTTAAGTAAGTACGGAACTGCTTTTTTGAGAAACTCGTGTAAAAATATTATATATTACACTGGTTGTGTCAAAAACAGTTTGTAGGAACAAATTACTCAAGAGTATTGGAAATAGGTTTTTAATTAAGACCTAAGTCGATGCAGCAGATTGTAATAATGGAAAAGTAAAAAGTACACAAGTAGACAAATATTTTTTACGTGGTAAAATCTTAAAACTAAGGAAAACATCAACGGTGGCCTCTATGCCACAAAACAAAAAGTCCATTATAATCAAACAATATGTACAAGATTACAAGAACTAAGCATCCATTCAATACCCTAAGTCTAAGATGAGAAATATACCTACATGGGTTCCCCTCACAAACGTATATCTGATCTGGCCTTGACCTTCCTAACAGCTTCTTTTCCTTCGTCCTTATTCCTTGCTTGCAATGGATCAAATAACTCAAAATCGCTCAAATAAAACACACTTACTAGTGACCGTGTGGGAGTGTTGTGTTAGTGATCTGACTACAACTACATGCCATATGTAGCTCACACCTCTCAAGATTTGTACAAATAAATCCTAACAAATTACACATTATCTATATGATATGCAGAGAGTTCAAACTTTTTGAAAATCAGGCTTCAAAATAATTTTAGATCTGAGAAAATCTTTCTGAAAAATATATCAAAGGTTGGAAAACTTATTTATATACGAACTAATTTCACAAACTGTGAAACTTAAACTTTTTGAAACACTATTATCATATCTGAGATTTAAAAACTGTTTGAAATATATTTTTCAAAATATTTGAAGCAGAGAACGGATCTAAGAAAATATACAGTTATAACACAAAATCCAAGAGAAAAGATCATTAAAAACCCTAAAACATTACGTGATATATATGTCTTAGCAAATCTCACAATTTCTAGGAAGAAATGTAAGATCTACAAAGTGAATGGGTTCCTAAGAGAGATAATGATTGAGTAAGTTCTTCAAATAACAAATCCACATACCAAACCCTCAAGAAAACCTAGAATATCTAACTCTCAAGGATTGAGGTTTTATAATTTGAGTAACACAAGTAAACAAGTGTTTGGTTTGTGAGAAAACTTAAGGATTTGTATGTATAGACGACTAGTTTTCTCTCTTTCTCTCTCTCTCTCTCTCTATATATATATATATATATATATATATATATATATATACTCTTTCTCTTTTCTCACTCTACCCTCTACCTTCACTCTTTTTTCTCTCTCAAATGAGACGAATGGAAAAATTCTTCTAAAGGCTAACCAAGGGTACTTATTTATACTGCCAATGGAAGGATCTAGACATTCAAAGAGAATTAAGGGTTGTGATCTATTTGATGGTTCAAACTCTTAATCTATGGGTTGATAATGCACTGTTCTTATTCTCACTCTGATTAGCCCTAAGGATTTTACATGGAGCACTTCTTAACACATGTACACCGTTGATGAGATTAGATCTAATGGCTAACAATGAGTCTCAAAATTGTGAGATGCAACAAACACAAACCCAACCAACTAGAAGCTAACACGTGGAGAGATAATGTTGGATGAAAAATGCGTGTTTCTGAACTTATTTAAATCCAAATTATTACCACATAATTTTGTGTCGATTTGGTATTCTACCCTGGCATATTTTTAAGGAATAAAGATATTTCAATTTTAACCCCAACGCTTTAAAACAAGATTTTAAATATTATAAAAATAATTTTAAATGATTTAAAGAAAGTTTGAAATAGATTTAAATTGTTATAAAAATATGTAAACACGTGTGCACACACTTTTATACCTATATGAATGATATGTGTCCTATAGAGTGTCCAGGTATTAAGAATACTCCCCTTTTTGATAGGAAGTGGTTCTTGGATTGGATGATATTTGTTGATGAATCCTGCATACCTTAGAGGGGATGCTCAAAATAATCTAACCTATTATGTCACCATATCCAAACTAGTTGGAACTCCTATATGGTACAGACTCAAGTGAGTTAACCATATAGTGTGTTCTCAAACTAATGTGAAATTGACTTAACCTAATTAACAAATCAAGACCGTGAATAATTTTCACACCAACGACACCCAAAACTATATAATGTTTTTTCGAGATTTATATAGTTTGTGAAAACCCATTGATCTTCGACTTAACTCCCTCAAAATCTCACATAACTCAGAATATGCTCAATTATTTTTGGAGAAATTAATGCCCATTTGTAGTGAAGCATTAATGTTTAAACGAATTGGCTTGGCACTTCTTTTTTTATATGCTTATAATATTTTTAGCCTCTTTAAATTGCAAATGGCAGATTTTAACACAAGGACTTTTGTCTTTCGTAGCCCCTTTCAATTACTTAATCTTTAACAAACTTTTCAAAAAAATGATTTAAATCCGAACAATGGTTCTTATAAGCACAACTTTTTATCTTGTTTTTCACATTTAGTTCATCTTAAAGCAAAATTGAGATGATTACACTATGATCGATATGTGGCAGATAAGTGCAATACTCGTCTAAGCTCTTGCTCGTGTGCATTAAAGGAGATAAGGAGTTGAACTTGTAGCAGGTTATCATCAAATCAACTTAATGACTCCACACGTTATTAAGCACATATATGAAATGATGTCACATCTCAAAACACTATAAAGCAATCACATGAATATGGAATAAATCGGTGACTCGAACATCTATAATGTTCATCCATATTATCTGGAAAAAATCCACAAAACTACTTTTGTCTTTTTCAAAAATTTTATCAAAATAAAATCTTTTTCCCTTTTTCACTTTTTCTTAAAAATAAAAAAACTTTTGTATTTTTCAAAAATTTTAAGAAAAATAAAACTCTTTTTGGATTTTTCTAAAAATATCATAATGAAAAAGATAAATACAATGATAATACAATAGTAATACAATCTAACAACAGGAATAAATATAAATAATCATGATAATCATCCTATGCTAGATAAAATATTCGAACTCGGTCAATAGTGAAAATACCTAAAGATTTACTAAGATCCTCAAATCGAAGTGCATCTAAAGATTTTGTGAATATGTTGGCTAATTGACAATCGGTGGTCACAAAGCTCAAGGACACGACCTTCTCCTTAACTAGGTCTAGAATAAACTTCTCGTGTATCATAATGTGCTTTGTGCGCGAATGTTAAATCGGGTTATGACAAAGGTTGATAACACTCGTATTATCATAGGAAATAATCATCTTACCCTGTGAAATGACGTAATCCTCCACAACTTGCTTCATCCATAAGAGTTTTGTGCAACAACTCCTGGCGACTATATACTCAGGCTCCGTCATGGACAAAGATATGGAGTTTTACTTCTTGCTCAACCAAGAGACAAGAGCACTCCCAAAATAGAAATATAGGGATGGCAACAGGATGGGTTTGGGACAGGTTTTTAAAAACATTAACCTGCCCCATTTAATAAACAGGGCAGGACGGGGAAGGGCGGTTTTATTTAAATTTAACTCCTAACACTCCCCATTTAATAAACATATTATTTTTAAAATTTATTAATAGGGTTTTAAAACGATCCCCATTAGGGCCGGGTCAGATCGGGGCTCCTATGTGTTCTAATCTGTGAGGTAGCCCCCCAATTGTCAATTCGTGTTTCCATACGGATCTTTTTCAAAACTATTCAGAACAAGTCTTAAAAATACTCAAAATCTTATATATATATATATATATATATATATATACACACACATATACAGGGGGTCGTTAATTTTATTTTATTTTTATTTTGTATGTATATGTATGGTTTAATTATAATTAGCATATATATAAAGGGCATTTATATATGCATAAGTTGAACGAGGCGAGGCAGGATGGGGCCAATTTTATTTAAATTAACTCCTGACCCGCCCCATCTAATATACAAAATTTATTTTAAAGCTTATGCCACTCCTAATTCATTAATCGAATTTTAAAACCCGTCCTATTAGGGTCGGGTCAGATCGAGGCACCTACAGGTCTGGTTAAATTGTCATTCCTATGGAAACACCCACTCGAAGTGCTCCTACAGCTATCTATATCCCCGAACCAATTGGCATCCGACTAGGAGGACAAACGGTCATTGGTATCAAAGAAATACCAAATATCCTATGAAAGAGTCACACTCATGTTTTTGATAGTATGTTTGAGAGCGCGCAAGTGTGACTCTTTCGGGGATGCCTGGTAGCACAGACTCCAACACTAAAGGCGATATCGAGAGGACTAGCGGTGAGGTAAAGAGGACTACTATCATACTTCGATACAAGGTTTTCTCTATGTTATTGCCTAAAGAATTTTTACTAAGCTTTATCGATGTACTCGTAGGGGTGCATGAGTGCTTAACAGAGTCTAGACCAAATTTCTTCACAAGGTCTCTTTCATATTTGGATTGAAATATGAATATCCCTTCCTCAAGCTTAGGAACTTGGAGACCTTAGAAGAATGTAATCTCACCTACCTTGCTCATCTCAAACTCACTCCTCAGCTCCTCTTCAAAAGTGTGAGCATGGTGGGAGCATGTGGATCTAAAGACTATGTCGTCCACATAGACTTGGGCCACCAAAATGGCACCACTCTCCCTCTTAACATCTTATTAGTCCCCCTCTCTTGAAGCCACAATATAAGAGATCAGAACTAAACCTCCCATACCAAACACGGGGTGCTTTATTCAAATCATACAAGGATTTTTTTAAGATAATAGACATGTCCCGGGTGCTTAAGGTCTTCACACCCTTTTAGTTGTTCCACGTAAATCTCTTCTTGTAGAATGCCATTTAAAAATGCACTCTTATCATCCATCTGATATAACTTGAAGTGCAGATAACATGTTATGGCGAGTGTTAAGTGGTCGGACTCAAGCCTAGTAATAGGAGTGAATGTATCCTCAAAGTCTACACCATCGATTAGTGTGTACCCTTGAGCAACCAACCTAGCCTTATTGAAAAATATGGTATCATTTTCATCCACCTTATTCTTAAAAATCCACTTGGTACCTATCACGTTAGTCTTGCTAGATTGGGGACCAATTCCCAAACATCATTCTTTCTAAATTGAAGAAACTCTTCTTGCATGGCAGAAATTCAATGCTCGTCCTTGAGAGCTTCTTTCACGTTTTTGAGCTTGACTAGGAATCTGTAGCACAAATATCCAACAACATTTATGAGTTAAGCACGAGTATTGGCACTTAGTGTAAGATCACCAAGTATAGAGGAAGGATCATAACTCGTTTGAAACCAAGATGGTTTCTTTTCTAAAATGGGAATGGGGTCTACCGTGGTAGCATGGGATCATCACCCAGAGGTGCATTATCCTCACACTGTGGGCTAGGAGCAATAAACGTCGGTGGCTCGTCATATCTAATCATGACGTTTAATGACTCTATAACCCCAGAGCTATCCAGATTATAAACTCAGTAAGCCCCACTCATCGATAAATATCTAAAAATATCCCCTCATTGCTTCGAGAGTCAAAATTTCCTAAGGACTCTCTATCTCGCAAGATGTATCAATTACTACCAAAGACACAAAAATATGATAGGCTGGCATTCTTCCCAATCCACAATTCATAACCTGTGTGAAATGTGTGAGAACGAAGATATACCCTGTTTACTGTGTGGCTTGCGGTGCTCACTACTTCTGCCCAAAAATGTCTAGGCACGTTTCTCCCAAGAAGCATGGATCTAGCCATTTCTTGTATCGTCACGTTTTTTCTCTCAACAATACCATTTTATTGAGTAGTGCGAACGATTGAAAACTCATATTTGATGCCCACTTCATCACAATAGCTATCCACTTTTGTTTTTTTAAATTCATTATTGTAGTCACTATGCATTCAATTAATAGTGACACCATGTTATTTTGTAGGACACGAAACTTGGTCATAAGAAACTCAACCGCATCGTTCTTTTCTTTAAGGAATCCTAAGATATAATATCTAGAAATTTCATTGACTGTCATGAGAATATATCTCTTACCACCAAAGCTCTCAGAATGAATAGGAGCCATAAGATTCATATGAATAAACTCCAAAACACGGGAGGTGGTAATGGTATTCAACCTTTGATGGGGACTTCAAATTTATTTACCTTGTTGGCAAGATGCACAAATCGAGAAACTTGGTTTACCAAGTGATGGTAAGCCATTAACTAGGTCCTTTTTCACTAATCTCTCAAGATCTCTAAAGTTTACGTGACCTAACTGTTGAGGACAAATGTCCATAGTAGAGACTGTGGCACTGTTGCACACAAAGGAGGACTTGGTCAGAATCCCGTAACAATTATTTGGTGTCCTCACACCTTGTATTAAAGTTTACTGGATTGATCATAAACATTTCATTGAAACCGGTCAAACCTTACTGCAAAGTTTGTGTTGTACAATTGGCTTATACTAATTAAGTTTCCTTTCAACCCTTTCACGCATAACACACCATTTAGCTTAGTAAATACGGGTATCTCAACACTGTTATATCCTCAAATTCTAGATCTACTCATATCTCCATAGGTGACTTTACCTTCCTTGCGATCCTCAAGGTGGGTAAAAAATGAGACGTCACCGGTCATGTGCCTAGAACACCCACTATCAAAATAACATTGAGAAATATTTTGAGCCTTGAGAGAAACATGAACAACAAGGGCTTTATTATCTCGTTTAAGTACCCAAGTGAAAGTAACCTTTTATTTGCCCTTATCGTTGTTGACTCTAGTAGAAATGTTAGAAGCATTCTCAAACGGCATTGAAATTCTTCTATCAAACTATGCAAAGTCGCGACTAGAAATTTAACTTTCTCTCGAAGACTATAAAAGTATCTAAAGTGGTGTACCTGAGTATGTGTATTCTTAGTTCTACCTAATTTATATAAAAACTCTCTAAGGTGACCCCTTCTCTTGCAAAAAGTGCAAACATAGACAAGTTTGGGACTAACTCAGTTTGATTTTCTAGGTTGAACTCTCCTTTGTGGTTTAGGTTCAAGGACATAATGATTAACCACAACTTCAAGAATCGGTTTTGGTGTGGTATGGGAAGTGGATGCACTGTCAAAACCTATTCCATACCTCTCACCAAAACCTAAAATGGGGACACTGAGCATCTTACCCACCTTATTTAATGTATCCTCGATAGTTACCTTGACCTTCTGGGAACGTTCGAGATATTTCTCATGTTGGGATATCAGGGCTTCCAGTTTCTCATAAGTCTCCATGAATTCTTGGAGATCTCTTTGAAGACTAACCACTATATTGGTAAAGTCTTCGTTCTCTCTCTCAACTAATAAAACTCTCTCTCCCAAAGCATCTCTCACTGAGGACTCATTCTCTCTCACCTATCTCAACTCTTTCTCTAGCGCCAATACTCTCATAGCTAACCCTTTGTTTTGTTTCTTAGTTTTAAAGGACTAAACATAAAGATCGGCATAGGCGCGCTGAAGGTCACTCTCGCTCTCACTTAAAAACTTATCTTCCTCACTCTCTACAGAACGACTATACTCATTGTCTAGGTGTTCATGTTTAGTAGCTTCCTCATCATCATGAGGTGCACTAGATGTACTACACATAGGGGTAGTAAACAGACTGATACGGATCGGATATCATGTTTTCCATATTCGTATCCGCTATTTGGATGCACTATTTGTATTTGTATCTGTATCCGTATCCATATTTATATCCGCCCTGATAGTTAAAATAACTATCCATATCCATATCCGCTCAGATACCTCAGATTCGGATAATATTAGTATCCGTTTACATTGTTTAGCTATGTAAATAAAACTATTAAAATATCCATTCCAATGAAATCCAGCCCAATCCAAATAAATATATAAAAAAATTACTACCTCCTAACATCAACAATTATGGCTCCCGTAATAATAGTAGCATTCTATAATGATAATATGCCTTAAAGACATCCATATTTTACAACCATATATATAATCTTAAAGCCATCCAAAAAATGACAATGGAATTCCATAACAGTAGATATAAATATGCACCCTTTAGATTAAATCAAATTTATTGAGAATGATAACCTCATGGACTTTTAGTCTTCAAAACATACTGACATTTTTATTTTAATAAGTATACATTTTTATTTTGTATATAATATACCTATTGTTAAGTTCGGTTCTCATCACAATCAAAACCATCTATTTACTTTTTTTATTTCCTACATTTATTTATAATTAAAGAAACTCATGAACAACCACATGAACAATATATAAATACAATTATATATTAGTATTTTTATTTTGTATGTACCTGTTGTTGTTAACCTTCTGTTGCAGGAGGAGGGGATGCACAATAACGGAGTTGATGCGCAATAGACTAGTAGATGAGAAGCATTGGTGGGGTTGATGAGTAGAGGAGGGCTGATGTGGCGGAGGGGGAGGTGGCGGAATGACGATTTATTATGGAGTGAAATGAGAGTTTCTTTTATCTTGTTTTGTACGAAAGAGAAATGAAATGAAATTAGGGTTTTTTTTATTTTGAGTGGAGTATATGTTCTTTAGTGGGTGTATATTGTATGTGATAGGGTATATTGTAACTTTAGTGTAACTCAATGTTAATATATCCAACAAAATAATAATACATGGCATTTTACAATATACCCAATAAAATGATAACTTTAGGGTTTCTTTGTTTTGTTTTAGGTAATAAATAATTAAGGTTTTTTTAATATTATTTTATTAGTAATACTAATACTAATATTATTAGTAATATTTTAAACATATGCTTGGAGGATACGAATATTCGATAAAATGGATATTTCACATCGGATACGGATTATCCGTATCGGATAGTAGTACTATCCATATCCGTATTCGTTTTCTCAGATATTTTTATAGAGTATCCATATTTGTATCTGTTTCCATTTTTTCGAATAAATATTCGCAAATTTGGATTCGGATATCGAACAGATGCAGATTTTTGAATATCCATTTACAGCCCTAACTACATGACTAGCCATAAATGCAGTGAAGTTACATCCATGCGGTGATTCATTCCCAGAACTCACTGACTCGACCTCGCTGTCGCTAAGCATGACATGTAAGACATCTTTGCCTTTCCCTTGACGTTTCAACCTACTTGGACACTTGTGAGCTTTATGACCCTTTCCTTCACACTCATAACAAATCTCCTCATCTTTCTTTGGGAAATCTTTCTTTTCTTTTTCAAAATTTTCTCACCTGATTTATATTTTTTATCTTTATCAAAACTTTTATTTTCTTTGGAAGTATTTTTCTTTTTCAATTTGAGAAATTTCTTGAAATTTTTCGCAAAAATAGCCAAACCATCTAAATCACCTAAACCCGTCTCTCAATGGACAAATGACGACTTTAAATGGAACAAATTTAATTCTCGCAGTTTGAGTGCCATCTCGAGAGCCATCACCCCTGATGAGTTTCGCCTCATTATGATGTGCACCATGTCTAAAGAAGATTGGGATACCCTTCAGCTCACTCATGAGGGTACCAATGTTGTTAAAGCTTATAAGCTGTAGGATCTCACCACACAATTTGAAACAATCACAATTCTTGAATCTGAATCATTTGACAAGTTTTATGTGCAATCGTCCTATATAGTTAACTTGAGTTTTAATTTAGGTAAGAAAATTCTGAGATCACCCCCCGCTCGCTTTATTCCTAAGGTTGTCGTACTTAATTCATTAGGGATTCTAGATACTCTTAGGTTAGAAGATAGACATGTTCCCTAAAATTGTAAAACCTAAGGAAAAGGTAATTGCACTTAAATCCTAATCTAAAGAGAGATATGAAGTGTCTAAAAATAGAGAGGAAGTGTCGTCCTTTTTCACAAAGAAACCAGACGCGGTCATCAATTGACTTTAAAGTAGACCTCATTCTAGCTTTCCAATATGCATATTTGGTACCGTCAAATATGGGCACTCAATTATACAAATTATCCATTAAAATCCTACCTTTTTCGAGAAAAAAAAATTCAAAAAAATTGATATCAAGGAAAAAAAATTGTGGAAAACAATCACAAGGTATTTTTTTTTGTAACCGACTCTGATACCAATTTGAGAGTGCCACAATCTCAATGGATAAACTTATTTAATTAAATTCCCCAATCATACAAATCCATTTTTTTACCAAATTTTAATCTTTGATTAAATTAGGTTTGCATATGAAGATCGTTCCAAATCACAGAAAATAAACTACGAATGCAATCACAAACAGATATAAAGAAAAATCCTTTTTTAGGGCAAAACCTTTTATATTTTCACTTTAGATAGTTTTACAAGACATATTACTTAAAAAAATTTCTAAAGAATACCACTAAGATCTAGGGAAATCCACAGGTGGCGGTCCACCCACGGTATCCATCGACCAACCTTTCTTTCAGCAGTGATACCTTGGGTCACAAGGTCAGCAATAGAAATCTCTCTCCACAAGTATAGATCAGGTATGAATCTTCTAAGGTTTAAAAAGGATTCACGATTCTATTGGGGAGGTTGTTTTGTGAATCAAAGATGTGTTTTAACCTAAAAAGTTTGAGAACTTTTGTAATAGATATGAAAGTTGAATTTTTTCAAAAGTCTCTGTTAAAATATTTTTGAAACAGGTATTTATAGGTCATACACAAAATTCGAGGTGACGTATTTCTTTCGAATGAAAATAAAAGTTGTTCGAATAAGAATGTCATCTCGTTAGAATGAAAATCGAGTTCGTTCAAATGAGACTCCAATCTCATTTAAACAAGCTTCTAACGAGCTTCAAACGAATTCAAACAGAACAACCTCGTTGGATGTTCGATTGAGCGATCAAATGAAATTGCCTTTTCTTTCGAATAAGAGTGCCATCTCGTTTGAACGAGTTGAATAATTTTTTTTTTCTAACTCTAAACATTTTCCTCAATTTTTATAAAAAAATCTATAATAAAAAACCTCTCAAATATAAATGTAAATAAATTCAAACTCCTAAAAGATTTATACCTTCATAATGTCGAGCAGTCTTGGACTTGGAGATGTTGAGACTCGATTCGTCGTGTCGGCACGTGTCGGTTTGTAACGAGATATGCCAAATGTGCCAAAGTGGAAAATAAAACAAATAAAAAACCTAAGATAAACTATTTTCCCTTACAAGACTCATCTCCGACATACCCTAAGATGATTGGCATCCATCTCATCATTTATGGAGGCTACTCTGCAAAAGTTTATTCGACGAAGTACAATTGAGTTACGGAGGATGAGACCCTAGAGATCAAGGACACAATCCATTATGGTGAATGTGAAACACACATGAATGGAAACACCCTCTCTAGAAAAACACTCATACAGTAGTACTACTATACTACCATACAAAAGGACGCACAGATTATATCAGAAGCTACCTCAAGTTCTAACTTTATGCCCCACGACAACATTTACCTCCCTGAGAGCTATATTGCATGACCTCATAATGTCCTTTATCCACCTAAGGGATAGATATCATAGGGAAGGTGACTCATAAATCCTTCATTGGGAAAGAATTCATCTTGGTCTCCATTGACTACTTCACCAAGTGTGTCGAAGCCTAATCATACGTCGAAACATCATCTGCCGCTTTAGTGTATCCCATGAGTTGGTACCCGATAATGGTACTCACTTTGAGAAATAAATATCTAACCTGTTACATGAGTAGGCTATTACTAAGCATAAGTGTTCCCCACACAGATCTCAAACCAATGGAGTAGTCGAAGCTATTAACAAAAATGTCAAAAACATCATCAACAAAATGATAGAGACTTATAACAGCTAGTCAGATAAACTCCCATATGCCCAATTGGCTTACCACACTACATAGAAAAATTTGATAGGGGCCACCCCCAGTCACTATTTTATGGCATGGCGGAAGTCCTATACATAAAACTCGCGATACCCTCGTTAAGGGTCATGCTCAAAATTCAAAGGACAAAAATCTACTGGATCCAAGCTCGCTATGATAAATTAGCTCTCATCGATGAGAGGAAACTAAAAGATACTTATCCCAATTAGGACTAACAACTACAAATCGCCCGTGCATTTAATAATAGGTTCAAGAAGTGAAACATACAAGATGGTAACCTAGTCTTAAAAGAAAATCTCATACTCGCCCAAACTCTCGAAGGATAATTTGCACCCAACTGGGGAGGACCTTACCTCGTCACCAAAATATACTCTAGCGGGGAAGTTACCTTAGATGATTTTGATGGAGTCACATTTTCCCAACCTTTTAATCTCGATCGATTAAAGAAATTCTTTTCTTAAACTTCCCCACGATGAAAGGAAAAAAATCGATTTAATACAAAAATAGTCAATCGTGACAGGAAGGAAAAATAACATAAACCCAAATACATTCCTAACCATACATCAAAATTCCCACTTGAGCCCCCAACCACTCATTTGAAATAAGATAAAAACATTGTGCCCCCAACTTTTTCATTGGACAAAACTACGTAGACCTGTTTCTCCGCTATATTATTATCACAAACATTCAAATATAAACATGTCGTTGTCTTTGAATCAAAGATACGTAGGCAACCTGAGGTATCACTTCAGTCCCAACCTAAATAAACACAAAAAAACCCTCTTACGGGAAAATCATATTTATGGATATTGTTCCCTCGCTCATGAGGAGTCGGGATGGTCTAAATAATTGAATGTCAAGTAATAAAATAGTCTTTAAGGCATTTTAGAACTCCGCAAAGTTATCCTTTATTAAGAAATAATATGCAAAAGATGATATTACGAAAGAAGTAGGCAAAAGAAGCTTAAAAGGAGAGACACTACACCCCGTACCTATTGCCAAAGAAATAAACATTGAAAATATCTCAAAACACCCCCGTCTTGGGACAACAGTCATCAACAGATAAACTTCGAAAGGGCCCCCCATAAATAGCACCTTATCATGGATAACGGATAACACTACGATTCCAAAGCAACGTCAAAAAGTTGTCGCCATTATATAAGTAAAGAAAGGACGCCTTATTCTCTATTTTAGATACTGCACAGCAAACGACATGCCATCAATAGACGAAGATGCCTCTCTCCAAAAGAAAAGTCTCAAAATAATGGGTACTTTTATTGTAACATGTAGATATACCCCTTTATTTTTGTGTAAACATTTATATCTCCACCATTTTAATAAAAGAACTTATGCTAACTCTGTTCATGTGATTATTTTACATTATTTACCATGTATATCTAAGTATAATAGAACCTATAATTTCAATCCATTGTCAACAATAGTCTTTTCCCAGGTAAAGTATAAAGAGAGTATGCATGAATAAAAGAAAAATAATAGCATAAAAACCAGAAAATGTGACAAATCCCAAGTATAAAATCCCTAAAAACAATAAAGAATACCAAATGTGCACCAATGTAATAATAAACGAACGAGAGTCAGATGTATGGATTGGTGAGGGCAGCCTCCCACCTAGACAAAACCCAAATCGGCTACACAGCATGGTGGAACTTCTTGGCCCTCTCTGCATCTTCACCTCCATTAACATCACCTGCTACTACATCCTCTTGTCTCCTAGGACTGGGTTGAGTTGGAGGATGGGGCATGGCATTAGTCTAGGGCAATTCACTGAAATTTCACATGAATTCGATACCCCATCGGGATGTGTAACTCGGCTTGAATGGGAATGAGATACCAGGGACAAGATTCTCTCCTCGAAGACCACCATAGTAATAAATACTTTCATTGAATGATCCAACCTTTGGTATAGTGAAGACCAAAGAGTTAGCACCCACTTAAGACTAAATGCCGAGACCACCACCTTCTAGAATAAAAATACACAAAATGAAAAGAACAATTAGTGTGGAAATACGAACAAAGGGAAAACTAAAATAGTCAAAAAAGAATAAAAAGAAAGATATACCTCGTCTCTCCCTAATGATGTATTCAACCCGAGGAAAAATTGATCTACAATATCCGTGGATGTAAGATTGGGAACAATAGTCGGAAAACCCTGTCAAAAAGTTTCCAAATTAGCAGGCAAAGAAAAGATGACCACCCTTGAGGTTGGCATCTTCTTAAGAAATAAATTTCTCTTGGTATCGCCTTGGGGATCCTCCATCCCACTCCATCACCCTCGCCTCAGACGTTTGGGCTCTTTCCTCGGCCTCTTAGATTGTTGCCTCATCAGTCCTCATACACCTGCTTCTATAAATCGGCACATGTTTGTGCCACGATAGCACCTATATACTCCTGTATGACCTAAGCCTCGTAATTCATACGCCTTATGCTAGAGAGGGTAAAGATCTCCCTACCCGCTCTGGAATCCACCGCCTGAGCTATATCCCCCGAATCCATACCCTTTTAGATAGAAGAGTTATCTTGAGTCTTCTAAGGACGATAACTCTTCCACCCATCGAAAGCTTGGGAAAGTAGTCCCTGAAGTGCTCGTCCCATAAATCCCTTAGCATAAGTCCATGCTATCTCCATCTTGATCCACCACAGGCACCCACTTGGTCCTAGGAAAATCAATAGACACATCTGTAAACAAACTATCCACCTTACCATCAAAATTCCTTGCAAGCTCATCCTCTGCCTTATAATCCTCCAAAATGATTGTAGGCACACCATCACGTCCTCCGATCGATGTACTAAGTATATAACCGTGGAATTCCCCTCCTCAGTATTGACCCTCGATAACCCTGCCATTACTTTATTTCATCCCATTGGAAGTCCCCTCACCATATCCATCTCATCTCCACACATCATTGATGGACCTACTGCCATTAGAGTTTTCCCCACTCACGCCAATAAATCATCAAAGAGCATTAGGACGATCATCATCATCACCTTCCTATCTATAAAGACCTGATAATTTAAGACTTTTCTTAAAAAATACAATTAGGGACCCCACCATGGAACACCTGACGCTCATCCGTGGTTAACCCCTTGGCATACCTCGAACAATAAGGAAGAGGGAACGACACACATATCGAAAACTCCCACATATACTATCGGGTCACACGTTCCCTTAAATAAAAGAAATCCCCATAGGGATCTTCTAGAATTAGCCTTCGACAGGAAAATGACAAAGCCACATCACTCACCTGCAATACATGACGGTTCAACTCCCAAGGCACTTGGAAAAGAAAAGATAAGAAATGAAATAAACAAATAGAAAGAAGGTAACGGAAAGAGTGGAATTAAGATGGATACAAAGAAATTTACGATATTTGCCTCCATGTCCCTCAAACACTCGGTCGCTGCCTCCCGTGAAAAAAGTAAACCTGCCATCAAGTTCCCCCGCTTGTATCATGTGATGAGGCAGAAAACCTTGTCCATCAGCTCCACTATCCTAGGCCTCCTGGTGTCCAAAAGGACATAAGAAAAAAACCACATCTGCCCAATAGAAACAAAATATAGAGTAAGTAACAAAAGGAACAATATATAAGGAAAACAAAGGAAATACGTAAAACTGACTAGCATATACCTCCCATAAATAATTAAAACATGTGAAACTATTAGTAACAAACCTAAAAAAAGGGACATGTACTATAAGATCTCCTCTAGCCCCATCCTCCCCTATGCATATCCTCAAATATAAGAAAAATCCATCAAAAAGGTAACCAACACACATTAATCCCTCCCGATCGTCCCGGTGCCAAAAGCTCCCCCACAACTGTAAACAAAAGGCACCTTGCATACCACCTAACTTCCATAAGATCAAGCCCAGGATCCCCCACCTGCTCTAAAAGAGTACTTAGAACACTGGCATTATTGAACTCTCCCTAAATTGGAATAGCATACATCCATAGGGCTGCACAAAATTTATCCACCGTAATAGTTAAAGTTCGATCCACCGTCAAATGTACCCATGTGAAAGGAATCCCAATTAAAGCAAAGAAGTCTAGCGAAGTAATGGTCATATCTCCTATCGACAAGTGGAAAGGGTTGGTGGTATCTCACCAACACTCCCCCAGGTCAGTCATTACTGCCCTAAACATCTGAAATGTCCATATGGGCAAAGTATCTAACAGCCGACCAAATTCAACTGTTTAAACGAAAGAATGCACAATTAATGTCGCCCTCATCCAGGCCCTCCCAACAAAGCTGATACAAACAATAACCCTATTATGATCAACTGCCTATAAAATACATCAAACATATATAGAAAGCAACACAGGGTAAACAACACATCCGTCCTAGTGTTTTAATTATCATAAGTTCATACTTAAACTATATTTCATTAGTTCTCGTTAACTAAAAAGATTAATGAGTCATCATGTAATCATAAAATCACCACATATTTCTCCCTCTCAGTGTTTTAATTATCATACGTTCACACTTAAAATATCTTTTGTTAGTTCCCATTAACTAAATAGATTAATTAGTCATGAGATAATGCTAAACTCGGAGGATCTTTTTCCCTCTCTGAATTTTAATTATCATATGTTCACACTTAAATTATCTTTCGTTGGTTCATGTTAATTAAAAAGATTAATTAGTCGTGAGATAATCCTAAACTCATCCCTCTCAATATTTGAATTATCATATGTTCACACTACAACTATCTTTCGTTAGTGTTAACTAAGAAGATTAATTATTTGTGAGATAATCCTAAATTTGGTGAATCTTTATTCCTCCCAGTGTTTTAATTATCATACGTTTACACTTAAACTATATTTAGATAGTTTCCAATAACTAAAAAGATTAATTAGTCATGAGATAATCCTAAGCTCACCGGAGCTTTCTCCCTCTCAGTGTTTTAATTATTATATGTTCACAATTAAACTATCATTCGTTAGTTCCCGTTAACTAAAGATATTAATTAGTCATGAGATAATCCTAAACTCGTCGAAGCTTTCTCCCTCTCAGTATTTTAATTATCACATGTTCACACTTAAACTATGTTTCGTTAGTTCTCGTTAACTAAAAAGATTAATCAATCATGAGATAATACTAAACTCGTCGGAGCTTTCTCGCTATCAGTGTTTTATTATCATATAATAAAGCTTCAACTATCTTTCATTAGTTCCTGTTAACTAAAAATATTAATTAGTCATTAGATAATCATAAACTCATCGGAGTTTTTTGCCTCTTAATGTTTTAGTTAGCATACGTTCAAAATTAAACTATATTTCCTTAGTTCACATTTACGAAAAATATTAGTCAGTCATGAGATGGTCCTAAAACCCTCCGGAGCTCTCTCCCATTTTAATTATTTTTAAGACATACTCCGATTTCACGTATTAAACGACCATTTGGTCATCCTTTTCGAAGTAGGGTAATTAAAATTGTGAAAAATCCATGTTTTGCAAAAATGTCTACAAGAAGTTTTCTTTAAATCTTAGGAAATAAAAACATTCATGAGTGATTGTCTAAAGTTAGGAGTATGACATATGAGCTCCTCAGTTAATTCGTCATCATTCTATCATTATTACTATTTTAGGTTTTCTCATCTCCTCTACTTTCGTTTTAGTGCATGTTATTTTATGTTTAATGTCATTATTATTATTATTATTATTATTATTATTATTATTATTATTATTATTATTATTATTATTATTATTATTATTATTATTATGTTTTATCTTTAATTTTTATTTTTAGAATTAAGTATGAATTCATCACACTTACCCCTATCACTATCTTACTGCCACTCTTTTCCACAAAGATTAATAGGAAGTCAGCATAAGAATCATTACCCCCAAAACACAACATACCAACGCAAACATGAGAAAACCTGATATATAAAATAAAAATACAAAGAGTTTGAACACATACTAGCGAGATACCCACAGGGAGTCCCCCTAACGCACGATGACGATCGCACACCTGCAATAAAATCTCACTATTTGACCCATCCACTAGCAGAGGAGGAATGTATGCCACCCTTGCACCCAGCACCGTAGGCTCTTCCTGCCAAACTACAGCCTCCTAGTCATCAGTGTGCAAAAATATGCCCTGATACCACGCGGGACCCTTGATGAAAATTACGGGCCACCGTTTTTCCCCCGCTTGTCCTGCCTATCCCCCCCCACCTCCACTACCCCCTCAACACTAACAACTCCATCCTGGTTCTAGTCTTTTCCCTTAACCACATCCTCACCATAAAAAATCTAGTCCTAAATATCCATATCATCGAAAACACAGAAAAAACTCGAAAAAGTCCTCACAAATGACTAGGGAGAGAAAATGTGAGAGAAGAAAATGAGAGAGAATAAGAGAAAAAAAGGAAGAATGAAGAAAATTGCCAAAGGAAGAAGTCTTATACATTTGGAATTCAAATTGATCACCCGCACAGTTTATAACCCTATG
This sequence comes from Sambucus nigra, assembly GCA_949130495.1. Lineage (NCBI taxonomy): Eukaryota > Viridiplantae > Streptophyta > Magnoliopsida > Dipsacales > Adoxaceae > Sambucus > Sambucus nigra. The sequence continues at coordinate 597,055,111 of OX422208.1, forward strand.
GATCACACGGTTAATAGGCTAATCAATCGCACGACTAAACCGTTCAAAAATGACCCTTCATTTTAAAAGGCGAACCATACAGTTAAAAGGGAACAACCGCATGATTGGTTCTACAATTTCTTTAAAAAACTCAAAATTCCCTCTGATATGTGTGAATATTTATATACCCCACCAAAAATATAAAAGTCATATAAATGGGACATGCCATATCGTTAAACTTCGATGAAGCATATAGTCACGTCCACACACTTAGTCAATCGCCTTTATGGACACCTCAATTTGCAATCGGGGCTTACATTTGTGAACCATCAACACCCAAAATCAAAAGAGGGCAAAAGTAAAAATATCATCACTTATAGGGAGCACACTCCAATATCCTAAACACATGCATATCCCTACTACTTAAAAATCATTGAAAACTTTGAAGGCACTACTTTTACATTTTTATTTTCATTTTTGGACATTTTCCCATTTCTACCCCCACATTCATTCACTTTTCATTAACTACTCGATTGGTCTTCTAAATTTACAGAACCGATTAGTGGAATATCAATCTTCTACAAGCCCATCGATGGAATTGTAACCACATAAATATAGTTTCACCTTAATGCCCATTAACTTCCCCTAGCTGAAAAGCTCCACAATTCATTAATCCAAACATGTCTATTCATTTGCGTTCCTTAGTGCAGATCCCCCCAAACCTAATTTCACATGCCTAGATCATTCATCGAGCTCACATGTCCAATCCATTCATCCTCCCATCTCAAATAGATTTTCTGTAGCTTTTTGTCCTACAATCTCAAGTGGAAGCTCTCAAAAAGATTTTTTTTGCACTTAATTGGTAGCCATATAAATTTCTTATAAATTTTTGGTTAATTGGTTGACTTGGAAGGATTATGGCCTCCTTATTTCATGATCTCGAGTCTTCCCCTCTTTATTGAAATAAGAGGAAAATTTTGTATAATTATTTTTTTGCCTTTTAGGTTTCCATTACACTTACCTTTTTTGAATTTTAAGTTTATATACGAGATGAATATGTGTGTGTGTTGTTGGATAAATTTCAATATAATATAATATTTTTATTATATTAATTGATGTTTTATTGTAATCTTTAGTTGTTAATATTTTATTATATTATTGGTGTTTTAATTTAAACATAGTTTGGGTTTTATTTTAGAAGGTAGAAACATGAGAAAACGGGTGTGAAAGATATGGGAGTACTCAAAACCCCATATTGTCCCACATAGGAAGAATACTACAAAAAGTAGTGTTTGTTAGAGATATGGGAGTACTCAAAACCCCATATTGTCCCATATTGTCCCACTTGATTCGATTCCGATTGTTAGAGAGTTTGCCGATATATTTCAGGATATACCTGGACTACCCCCCAGTCGAGAGATAGACTTTGTCATAGACTTATTGCCGAATATGAGACCTATAGCACGCGCACCGTACCGTATGGCTCCAGCTAAGATGAGGGAGTTACGGGATCAGATTGAGCAGTTGTTGGGTCAGGGGTTTATACGGAGGAGTACTTCGCCGTGGGGTGCCCCTGTGTTGTTCGTTAAGAAGAGAGATGGTTCACTGAGATTGTGTGTGGACTACCGAGAGTTGAATAAGGTCACGATACAGAAAAAGTATCCGTTGCCTCGAATCGATGACTTATTCGACCAGTTGAGAGGAGCTTCTTTCTTCTCGAAGATTGATTTGCGATCGGGATACCATCAATTGCGTATCAGGGAAGAGGATGTCTCGAAGACTGCGTTCTTAACGAGATATGGTTCTTACGAGTTTCGGGTTATGCCTTTTGGTTTGACCAACGCTCCAGTAGTGTTTATGGACTTGATGAATAGGGTGTTCAGAGATTTCCTAGATCAGTTTGTCATTATCTTCATTGATGATATTCTGGTTTACTCCAAGACAGAGGAGGAGCACGCCGAGCATTTGAGGCAAGTTTTGCAGACGCTACGTCAGAACGAGTTGTATGCAAAATATGAGAAATGCGGGTTTTGGCTGAAGGAGGTCCAGTTTTGGGGACATATTTTTTTCGATCAGGGAATATCTGTTGATCCGGGGAAGGTATCCGCGGTGAGGGAATGGGGACAGCCCACGACACTGACAGAGATTCATAGTTTCTTGGGCCTAGCAGGATACTACAGGAGGTTTATTCGGGGATTCTCGAAGATAGCAGGTCCTTTGACACATCTGACTCGTAAGGGTGTGCCATTCATCTGGAGTGATGCATGTCAGTTGGCATTCGATGAATTGAAAGATAAGTTGACCTCAACACCTGTGTTAGCATTGCCGAGACCAAGAGTTGAGTACTTAGTTTACACCGATGCGTCCCTGCAAGGACTTGGAGGTGTATTGCAGTAGGAGAGTCAGGCCATTGCTTATGCATCTCGTAAGCTAAAGCCTCACGAGAAGAATTACCCCACTCATGACCTGGAGTTGGCGGCAGTGGTATTTGCCCTACGGATTTGGAGACATTATCTGTTGGGGGAGAAGTTTTGATTATTCACGGACCACAAATCCCTACAGTACCTATTCACGCAGAAGGAGTTGAATATGCGGCAGCGGAGGTGGCTTGAGTTTGTGAAGGACTATCAGTTTGATATCCAGTACCACCCGGGGAAGGCTAACGTGGTAGCAGACGCGTTGAGCCGTAGACCAGTTGATGAGGTGGCAGAAGTGTGGAAGGCCAAGTGGAAGGAGTTGGGACAACAGGATGCAGTGGCCCAATCGTTCATGTCGGTAATGACTGTTACACCGCAAATTGTCACGAGAGTGGTAAAGGCACAAGCAGATGACTCGTTCTGTCAAGAGCTGATAGTTCGATTACTAGCATAGGGAGCTGAATCCTACACCGTTAGCTCAGATGGGGGATTACGCTTCAATGGGAGATTAGTAGTTCCGGAAGGGGAGGAATTGCGGCACGAGGTGATGGCAGAGTCGCACGGCTCACGGTTCGCGGTACATCCCGGTGGGGACAAAATGTACCAAGACATGAGGCGACAGTATTGGTGGAGAGGGATGAAGAGAGATATTGCCGTGTTTGTTTCAAAATGCGCCACTTGTCAGCTAGTAAAAATGGATCATCAGAAACCGACAGGACTGTTACAGCCGTTGGAGGTTCCGATGTGGATGTGGGAGAGAATATCAATGGACTTTATCACGGGGTTGCCTACGTCACAGAAAGGTCACGACTCCATTTGGGTGATTGTAGACAGGTTAACTAAAGTGGCTCATTTTCTACCCATAAGGACAGACTACACTGCGGGACAGTATGCCCAGCTCTTTATTGCAGAGATAGTGAGACTTCACGGTGTGCCCCTAAATATCGTCTCTGACCGAGACAAGATATTTGTTTCACGGTTTTGGGAGAGTTTTCAGGAGGCCATGGGCACGGAGTTGCGATTGAGTACGGCATATCACCCGCAGACCATTGGGCAAACTGAGCGTACAAACCAGATGTTGGAGGACATGCTACGTATGAGTATCATTGATTTTGGGGGTGGATGGGAACAGTATCTTCCACTGGTGGAGTTTGCTTACAACAACTCCTACCAGTTCACCATTGGCATGGATCCATTTGAGGCGTTGTACGGTAGACCTTGTCGTTCCCCAGCATGTTGGTTGGAGGTGGGGGATAACAAACTACTAGGGCCAGAAGTGATTCAGGATACTTCGGCAAGGATAGAATTGATTCGGAGTCGCATTCGGGTAGCTCAGGATCGACAGAAGAGCTATGCTGATGCGAAGAGGTTCTTCAGGGAGTTCCAAGTGGGGGACCAGGTTTTGCTCAGAGTATCTCCTATGAAGGGGATTATGCGTTTAGAGAAGAAAGGGAAGTTGGCACCGAGATACGTGGGACCATTTCCTATTATTGAGCGGATTGGACCGGTTGCGTATAGGCTTGGGTTACCGGAGCATTTGCATCGGATTCACAATGTATTTCATATTTCCTCGCTAAGGAAATATCTTAGAGACGATTTGGCTCATTCTCATATTGCTTTGGAGGACATCGATCTCCAGCCTGATAGCTCCTACGAAGAGGGGCCGATGGCTATTTTGGACTGAAGTGAGCGAAAACTGCGGTCAAAGATAGTTTCGTTAGTACGTGTTCAGTGGCGACATCATAATGTCGAGGAGTCCACATGGGAGCGCGAGGATGAGGTGCGAGAACGTTATCCAGAGTTGTTCTTACCAGGTACTTTCTAGTTCCGAATTTCGAGACGAAATTCAGTTATTAGGGGGGGAGTATGTAATAACCCGTATTTTTTTGTGATATTTACTTATGGGATTAATGAAATTAAATGCGTATTATTAATTGAAAATTAATCCGGATTAAAATACTAGCGAGATGCGAGTTGGTATTTGAATATAATGTGCATATATGATTATACATGAATATTGAAGTATGAAATTTATTGTGGGATTGAAATACGGAAATTTGGAAATTTTGTTGAGACGCGTATGACAGTCGCGTCAGGTTTATATTTATTTTAATTAAAAAGTGAATTTTATTTCTATTAACCGTATGGTGGTTTTGAGTGCGCCAACGCGTCCGGAAGGGTCGAAATAGTCAGAAAACACTAGCCGGGGGTTTGGTTTAGGTTCCGGGGCATTTTTAGGCCATACCGGCAACGTATAAGGGTAGTTTGGTAATTTTGGATTTTTGGGAATTAAAACCTACGAAAATTGGGAATTAATATCTGATTTGGAAATAACCCACTAAGCCCACTAATAACCAAATAGACTATGGAGGTTATTAAAATTTGTTCCAAAGAGTTCCTAAAGCATAAACCCTAGCCTCCATTACCACCATTAGAGAAGAAAGCTTGGAGAGAGAGAGAGGAGGAATTCTGCAGAGGAGAGAGAGAACCGTTCATCAGATTCGTCATCAAATCCAGAGTTACTCTTAAGGCAAGTGATTTAATTTCGTTTTTATAGAGAATGCTTCTTCCATGCGTAGGAAACCCAATTAAATTGTATGTTCTTGGGAGTTAATGAAAAACCCATTTAAATTGGAAGTAGAAATTTCATTTTGATGAGGAATCGCATGTAGATTGGTATTTAGATGTCTATTCTGATGATATTATAATTTGGATGAAACAAAAACGGATTTAATTTAGGCTCTTGATGATTTATAAATTCTAGGGTTCATGTTCTTAGAATTGGGGGAAAATATGAAGAGATTTGATAATTGAATGAGGTTAGAATGAATTAACCCCACAAATCATGTTAGTATATGACCTAAATATGTTTAGGAATGATTAGAGACTTTAAACAATCGTTGGATTAATGTTTGGATGAGATTTGAGGTGTAGAGAAGTTGGAAAAACGAGATAGGAATTTCAAGGCTCGAATCTGGCCACTCGTTAGAAGACCTGCCCAGGTCGTTCGAACGAGCTCGTTCGAACGAGCTTCTAACGAGTTGACAGTTTGGGTTCTAACGAGAGGGATGTTCGTTCGAAGACTTTCGTTCGAACGAGATCTCGTTAGAAGGCCCAGTTCGTTTGAACGAACTCTCGTTCGAACAGCCTCGTTCGAACGAGACTTCGAACGAGTTGACAGTTTAGGCATTTTAGCCTGTTTTGATCCCGAGTGTCCCGTAACCTTGTGTATACGTAGAGATAACCTTCCCTTGATGATTAATTGTTACATTTGGGATGTTTGGGATATAATGAGGAGTCAAACCTAGAAGTGTAGTTTGAACCTAAGGGAAAAATATGAAGTAGGACGTGAGTGTCTATTACGTTGCGAGAACTATTGACGGCCTAATTTATTATATTAACCGGGAACATATAAATTGTGTAGTATTATATATCGGTACGAGAATGAGAAGTGTACCTCCAATATATTATGGTAATTACTAAGAGGTGTGCATACTTAGTATATGTATTGATTTTATGTGTATGACATACCTACCATACTTGCTATCACGGGAGGTTTACGTTCGCTTAGGGCCTTCTAATCCTTGTGTTGCCTGGATTTAGATTGGTTACCTCGATGAACATAGGTCAGAGAAGGACTTATTGGGATGTTAATAAGTCTGCTGATCGGGGGAGCGAAGGTATGTGCGTGACCCATGTGATGTGACTGTGTTCGCCTCCATTATTTGTGATGTTGTTATCTGAGAACGATTCCTGAGAGATTCGGAATGCGTGATCCTTATGTACATGATGTACCGGGATGGATAGCAAAGTATGTGTGCACCGCAGCTTAGTCTCGGGGTGCTTGTATTGTATATTTATGACGTGAATAATATACACTTGATTAATGGGAACTTTCATGTTAATATTGTGAATATAATTATGGTAATGTTTTGAGAAAACATAAAGGGATAACCTGAAGTGAATTGTATTACAAATTGAGAATCTGAGTTTAGATAAAGCCCTCTATTGTTTTGATAACGCTAGAATGTAAATTGTAAATCGAGTAGTAAGGGGTAGAACTTATTACGTCTTGGTTAGAAAGGTATGATACTTAGATGGGTATGGTACGGTAGGAGTGCACATGTAGTCGAGAGGTGAGAATTTCATGTGAGTGCACGTCCTAACATGTATTTTGCATTTATTGTTTTAATGTTATTAAAACACTTGCTGTTTTTAAAATGATTTCCACTTTCGGGCTCTGACCCATTTGCTTTCAAATCTATTTTTTTGTAAAAACTATTTTAGGTGCCCAGCCACAAGGACACCATGCTTAGGATCCTCATTCAGGTGACGAGCTGTAGCTGTTTGTGGAAGTTACATGACTTTGATTGTAGACGCTTCTTCTATATTGACTCTCTATTCAGCATTTATCAGTTGTAGGGCATGTCGCCCATTTCTTTTAGAGACATTTCATTTATTTCAGTTATTCATACTTCGGGCATGTAATTAATTCAAGATTTAAACTTGTCTTATTATTTTCAGTTGTTGGATTGTTGTGAGGAGTTTTCCTCCGGACTCTTATATTTATTTGTTGGTTATTTCATTACTTCGTTATGGTGAATGGATTATGTTGTTATTCCATTATTCTTTTATTGCATGTTAATCAGACTTAATTAAAATTTGACAACTTACTTTTTTAAATATTAGGTGGTTAGTAATTATTAAAAATGTTTTCGACAGTGATGCTATTAACTAAACCAACTTGGCATTTTGTATTAATTTAATAAAAGAGTAGCTACCCGGTATTTAATTAGTCGGGGTGTCACATAGATGAGCTCGTAGCATTTCGGGTAGGGTATGTCCATTCTCTTACGATGGGATGCCTAATCTGAACCGTTAGATCGAAGCTGTTCCAAATAGGCACGTTCCAACGGTTGCTGAGTCACTACATGAAGAGCTGTGACTGTTGAAGAACAATCACAGAAATGGCTATAAAAAGAGTTCCATGCCACTGTTTTGGACACCAAAAATTGTTATTTTTTCCTCTCTCCATCCTCTATATTTTGGCATTATCAAGTTATAAATTTAGAGTGTTCTAGTTTTGATCAAACGGTACATAGTTTGAATCAAACAACTGTTCCTACACTGCATTGTATCCTGAAGGCAGATTCTATAAAACCCATAGTGTACTCGCGGTTCTGTCTCAACCGGATTGGGAGAAATTTTGTCTAAAATAAAGCGTTCTAAGGACGTGCCTTGCAGCAAATTATTAATACATTTCGTTCTTTCCATAATAAAACTCCAACAGTTTTAGGAAAAAAATATTCTTATTACTCCACTCAAATGGAAGGAACTGTGGCACAATCTATCCAAGTTATGACTCAAGACTTAATTCGACTCGACCATTTTGATGGCGAAAATTTCACCTGTTGGCAAGAGAAAGTTATGTTCCTCCTTACATCACTAAAACTTGCATACATTCTAGATGATAACCTTAAACAAATTCCCGAGCCCACACCGAAGACACCGAATAAATAAAGCAAAAATGTGTGAAAAGGAAAGAAGATGAATTTCTGTGTCGAGGACACATCCTCAATGATTTGTCCCAAACTGGTTATAGCGCTCATCGAATGATTCCGACAGTAAAGGAATTATGGAAGGCTTTGGAGACAAAGTATCAAAACGAGGAAGCGAGCAATCGTAAGTTTCTGATTTCAAACTATATGAATTTTAGAATGAGTAATGATAAATCTGTCGTTACACAAGCACATGAACTCTAATAAATTGTTGGTGACCTTAAAGCCGCTGGAATCAATATTCAAGATGAATTTCAAGTAGGAGTGATTGTTTCAAAACTTCCATCCTCTTGGAATGGCTTTAAGAAGAAAATTAATCACGATGAAAAGACTTATACTATGTAATCCCTTCTTCGTCACCTTCGTATTGAAGATGATACTCGTATTCGAGAAAAGAAGGATGAACAAGGTGAGGGTCATTAAAAAGCCAATATGGTTGAGGATCAAAAATCCCAGATTACTAAAGACTCAAAATTTAAATCAAAGAATGATTCAAAATTCAAGAACCAAGGTGCAAATAAGAAAAAGAAGGGAAAATGTTTCTTCTCTGATAAACCGGGCCATTATTCTCGAGAATGTCGTCTTAAAAAGAAGGAATTTAAGGAAGGACAAGGGTAGAAGGAAACCAACAATGTTGAAGATCTTATTTCTACTGTATGGGAAGAAAATTCAATTAATAATGAAAGTTGATGGTGGTTGGAATTCCGGCGCAACGGTCCACATATGCAAAGATCGCTCTTCATTCAAAACATATCAAGAAATTTATGGAAAAAAAGTGAAGATGGCAAATAGTCTTCGCACCAATGTAGTTGGAAAAGGTACAGTGGAATTGAAGCTAACTTCTGGAAAGACACTTACTCTAATTGATGTACTTCATGTACCTGATATGTGTAAAAATCTTGTGTCTGGGGACCTTCTCGATAAGAGAGGTTTCAAACTAGTGTACGAGTCTGATAAGTTTGTCTTGTCTAAGAATGGCCAATTTATTGGCAAAGGGTACTCTTATAACGACATGATCAAAATTAATGTAATCAATGATATTATTTCTGCTTATATGGTTGAGTTTATTTCTTTATGGCATAGTAGATTAGGTCATGTGAATTATAAAAGTATAAAAAATATTACTAATCTCGGCTTGTAAATTTGATAACATTTCTAAATGTGAAATTTGTGCTCAATCGAAGATAAATAGAAAGTCGTTCAAATCTGTTGAGAGGACATCCGAAATGCTTGAAATTATTCATAGTGATGTATGTGATTTGAAGAGTAATATGACTCATGGTGAAAATATATATTTCTTAACTTTCATTGATGATTACTCTAAGTACGCATATACATATTTACTTAAATGTAAATATGAAGTTTTCGAGAAATTTCTAATTTTTAAAGCAGAAGTTGAAACTTAACGAAATCGGAAAATTAAAGTCCTATGATCCGATAGGGGTGGTGAATATTACCCGAGTGAGTTTATACAATTTTGTAATACTCATGGGATAATCCATCAAGTTACGGCGCCATATACGCCACAATAAAATGGAACAGCGGAAAGGAAAAATAGGACTTTAGTTGAAATGATAAATTCAATGTTAATCAATTCTGGTTTACCTTTGTCGATGTGGGGAGAAGCGGTTTTATCCGCATGTTATATTTTAAATAGAGTTCCATTGAAAAATAAGGATATTACACCATACGAATGATGGTTTAATCGTAAGCCTAATCTTAGACGTCTTAAAGTTTGGGGATGTCTTGCTTATGTAAGAAAACCCGAACCTAAAAGACCTAAACTAGGAAATAGCACTTACACATGTGTTTTTATTGGATACTCTAGTTACAGTACGACTTATAGATTTTTAAACCTTGAAACTCAAGAAATCATTGAGTCGGTAGATGTGCAATTCTTTGAACATCTAACAAAGTTTAGTACTTTGAATCAAGGTTTAGAAAATAATAATCCGACTGTTGACTCCTCAACTTTAGAAGAAAATTCACAATCAATATCTTCTTCGGAAACAACGAATGGCGTTGAACCGCGAAGGAGTAAAAGACAAAGAACTGAAAAAACATTTGGGCCTGACTTTCTTATTTATTTAGTTGAAGGGGATTTAAATGAGACTAAGAACAAAACTAAAATTGTTCTTAATGTAGAAGATGAACCGACCACATTTCATGAAGCGGTAACATCTAGGGATGCTGTCTTTTGGAAAGAAGCAATAAATGATGAAATCAACTCAATTTTGTCAAATCAAACTTGGGTTATTTCGGATGTTCCCCTCGGGGCTAAACCTATTGGGTGCAAATGGATATTTAAAAGAAAATTAAATTCGGATGGTTCTTTAAATAAATTTAAGGCAAGACTAGTTTCTAAAGGCTATAAGAAAAAAAATGGAATTGATTACTTTGATACATATGCTCATGTTGCTCGAATCACTTCCATTAGGATATTGATATCTCTTTCTTCTATTCACAATTTAGTTATTCATCAAATGGATGTTAAAACTGCATTTTTAAATGGTGATTTAGAAGAAGAGATTTACATGGAACAGCCCTAAGGGTTTGTTTTGCCTGGCCAAGAAAAGAAAGTGTGTAAATTGGTTAAATCTCTTTATGGCCTTAAACAAGCTCCTATGCAATGGCTTGGGAAGTTTAATAATATTGTTATATACCATGGATATAAAGTTAATGATGCTGACAAATGTATATATAGTAAATTTGAAAATGATGTTGGTGTTATTATTTGCTTATATGTGGATGACATGTTAATATTTGGGTCTTATCTCAAATATGTTGAAGAAACCAAAAGGTTTCTTTCATCAAAATTTGACATGAAAGATCTTGGAGAAGCTGATGTGATTCTAGGAATCAAAATTGTGAGAAAGGATAATTCTTTAGAATTATCATAATCTCATTATATAGAAAAAGTTCTTAAAAGATATAATCATTTTGAACTTAAGCCAGCTGCTACACCAGTGGATCCTAGTATCAAATTAATGAAAAATACTCAGTGTGCTATGGACCAACTTAAATATGCTAGTATTATTGGGAGTCTAATGTATGCCAATCATTGCACTAGACCAGACATTGCTTATGCAGTGAGTGTATTGTGTATATTTACAAGTAATCCAGGACAAGAGAACTGGAATGCAATTTCTAGGATTCTTAGATACCTGAAGAGGACTTTGGATTATGGCTTACATTATGTAGGATATCCATCTGTTTTAGAAGGATATAGTGATTCAAGTTGGAATAATCTTAAATCAAAATCCAAGTTAACTACTGGTTGGATTTTTACGCTAGGAGGAGCAGCTATCTCTTGGGGATCCAAGAAACTAATATGTGTATCAGATTCAACAATGCAATATGAATTTATAGCCCTAGCAGATGCATGTAAAGAAGCAGAATGGCTTAGAATTGTGTTGTATGATATTCCTTTATGGGAAAAGCCATCACCTTCTATTATGATAAGTTGTGATAACCAAACCATAATTTATAAAGTTTTGAACAAAACTTACAACAAAAAATCTAGACACATTAGTCTAAGGCATCAAATTATAAGAAAATTACTCATGAAAGGAGTAATCACAGTCGACTATATTAAAACGAACAAGAATTTAGCAGATCCTCTGACTAAAGGTCTTGTAAAGGAGATGATATATATCACCTCAAAAGGAATGGGACTAAGGTCTATTAAATAACACAACTATATTTAATGGGAACCCAACTCATATCTTGAAAATATAGATAGATTTCAATGTGGTACAAACAAGTTAAATTATAGTTATGGAACACTAGGAATTTTATACAAAAGTTCCTTTCCTATGTGACTAGTGTTAGTTTTCTGCAAGTTAGAGGATGAAGGTTACTTCTTAATAAATCATATAAGTGTGACTCACAGAATCACTAAAGTTGATTTACCTATACGAGTGTCAATAGTGTGGCCGCTTTCGATGGAATTAAAACCGATCCTAAAGCGCTCGTGAAATCAGGATTAACACAAGGCCATAAAAGTGCATGCTAAAAGAACACTTATAAACTCAGAAATCGGTATGTGTGACAGTTACGGCTAGTCTCAAAAGGTCCTTGGTTCAAGATACTTTCATCACAGCACCTTGATGAAGCTTTGAATTATTTTCACTATATATAAGTTCAAGTCCGAAAGACACTTCTCATTTATGTACTAGATTTTAACGATAGTGTATAAAGTTATTTATTATCTCTTTGTTTTGCTCTCTTGTGTATATTGAAATTGGCGGGGGAATGTTGGATAAATTTCAATATAATATAATATTTTAATTATATTAATTGATGTTTTATTTTAATCTTTAAATGTTAATATTTTATTATATTATTGGTGTTTTAATTTAAACACAGTTTGGGTTTTATTTTAGAAGGTAGAAACATGAGCAAATGGGTGTGAAAGATATGGGAGTACTCAAAATCCCATATTGTCCCACATTGGAAGAATACTTCAAAAAGTAGTGGTATGTCAACTAAAGAACAACTAAAATTCTTAGTTGACAAGTCAAATAAGAGGCTATGATCCTACCGATCGCGGTGGTGCTTAAGCACCACCAATCGCGACACGCGTAAGCACGGTGCGCGAAAGGGCGATTGGGCGACTTAGGGCGCATTGCGCGCTTTGATACGCACTTGTCAATTCTCATGTGCGCATCGTCGCTTGGAGCGTGAGAGCCTAAAGTATTGACGAGGTAAAACAGATCAACGATTGTGATTAAACGATCCAATCAAAGGGTTTAAAATCCAAAACGACTTGATCTAAACCGTGAGATGAACTCGTAGCGTTTCGTGTAGGGGATGTCTATTCGTTTACGATGGGACGCCTAATCTGAACCGTTAGATCGAAGTTGTTCCAAATAGGCACGATCCAACGGTTGCTGAGTCGCTACATAAAGAGTTGTGACTGTTGATGAACAGTCACATAAATGGCTATAAAAAGAGTTCCAGGCCAATGTTTTGGACACCGAAAATTGCTAATTTCTCCTCTCTCCGTCCTCTATATTTTGGCATTATCAAGTTACAAATTCAGAGTGTTCTCGATTTGATCAAACGGTACATAGTTTGAATCAAAAAACTATTCATACACTGCATTGTATTCTGAAGGCAGATTCTATAAAACCCATAGTGTACTCGCGGTTCTGTCTAAATCGGATTGGGAGAAATTTTGTCTAAAAGAAAGTGTTCCAAGAATGTGCCTTGCAGCAAATTATTAATATATTTCGTTCTTTACATAATAAAACTCCAACATGTGTGTGTGTGTAGAGAGAGCGAAATCTTTACAAACACGTTCCATTTTTATGTTCTTATAGATTTTTCATGTGACTTATTTGCTTTTAATTTTGACTTTATATTCGTTGTGTTGAATATTATATGAAGATGACAAAATCATATGTTAATAAAATTAGGGAATAATTATGAGATTTTTATATGCATTGTTATGCCGTAATGAGACTAATTGAAAAACCACTATTCTTTGGCATCTGATTTTAATTATGTTTTATCTAATCAAAGTTTCTAATCGAATGTTTTACCGAGTTGAGCTTTTATATGTGTTTTTATAATAATATCAGAAAGTGAAAATTTGATGAATTAACATAAGATGTAGTGTGTAGTTTGAGTTTTAACCCATTATGAGTTTATTTTGATTCAAAATTTGGTGTTAAGAATACAACAATATATCATGTGAAAAATAGTGAGAGAACCCAAGTAAACCTTTTTGGGATTTTGTCTTGATTCTCGGTTGAAAGTGAAAGGAAAATTTTGAATCAAATAAATCATTAGAATTGTGTGTATTGATTCAAAGTCATAGTGTAACAAGAACGATGAATCAAAATACCAAAGTTTAGTATGTAAAGAACTTTAAAAAAAATTAATGGCCCAATAATCCTTTCTAGAAAAACATTCTTCTACTCCCAAATGTGCATTTGAGTGGTTTTTCAAGGAACCCATTCCAGATTTGCACATGTTAGGAGTAGTTAGAAAACCGTCTGACCTGTTTTTTACCTCAGTCATATTTTAAATTTGAATTTATAAACTCCTCCATTAAGAAAATGTCAAGATAAAGTATTGACATGAATCATTTGAATTGATATAGTTTTTGTGCATCACAAAATCATTCATAATTTGGTTTGAGTTGGCTAGAAGTATTTAGGCTCAATGTATTGAATATATATATGATTTGGTGCCCTGTTTTGACATTGTGAACCAAATTTGATTCCATGATTTTGGTAACTAGATTAGTAAAAGACTCTAACATTTACCTCTACCTAGAGTCTTTAACTTAATTTTTTCAATTTGTTGGTGTTGAGTATGTACCATTTCTTGATTAGATAAAAACTAATAATCCATAAGTTTTGTAAATATATTTTTGTTATTGACAACTGTGAATGTTTGTAATATGTTGTTTGTATGTTTAGTAGTTGTGCGTTAAACAACTAGCGATTGAGTTTTGTTTATTGGGTGATTTAGTTTGGTACATGCATGAACATTTTTGTTCTGTTAATTATATCTCTGGTAGTTTTGCAATGGCCATAATAATCATATACTGAGTTTTGTTTATTGGATGGTTTATTTTGGTAATTGGATTTTTGATTTTGCAATTTTAAAAATAGTAACAACTTACAGTACCTTTTTCTATTACATTTTGAGTTTCATTTGTCATTTTGATTACATTTACAAGTTTATTTTACATTAACAGGAAGTGCTTTGCTTATGTTTATTCTGATTGAAACAAAAAAGAGGGAGTGATCATTCCTATTAGCTTTTTTGCTTGGGTTCTATTTAGTTATAATCATTGTATGAGTTGTTGTGTGTGTGTTAATAATTATAATAGTAATTTCTTTGATATTAAAAAAAGAAGTAAAAGTGAGAAAAGATATGAAATATATATTTAACAAATGGAGTTATTCATCAATTAAATATTTGGGGCATATATCAAATAGTCCCTCGAACTTTTTTTAATACACGTTTAGTCCAGGCGTTTTTATTTTGCACCAAAAAGTCCTTTACCATGCTATAAAGGCTTTACCATGCCGCTGACGCTGGCGCGAACCTTTAAAGATAAGAGAATAAGGGACTTTTTAGTACAAAATAAAACGCTCGGACTAAATGTGTATTAAAAAATGTTTGAGGAACTTTTTGGTATTTGATCCTAAATATTTTGGGTTCTTAGAGGTGTCAGTCGCTTACCAATAGTATTTGATTCTTACAATTTCGCCTTATCTCTAACTAGAAATAGGAGACATAGAGGATTATTTAAAAAGTCTATATATTTTGGTTTTAGACAGTTATAAAATATAATTTATATATATGTTATTGGACATTAGTCGCTACTATTTGAAAAACGGAGAAGACTTTGGATGCACTTTTAAACCATTACTTGATGGCCAAAGTGTTTGAATGTGTTTACATACCATGGTAAAATAAAGATACATTCTATAGCAACACTTAAAATCGATCTATTTTGGGGCGACATATTGATGTGTCGCATTCACATTGGCTCGTATCCGGATCCACTAATAATGGAGTCCAAACACGAGTCAATACGAGTGCAACATGTTAGGGTGTCACAATCATAGTGTCACGTTTGAATGTCGGCCTATAGTTGTGGTAAAATAAATAAAAGTATATTTGTTAAATCTTTAAATTATTTAAGTTAAGACAATAATAGCTTTGCTATTTTCTCCTTTATCATTGCATAGTATTTTTTTGCAACAATATGTCTAATATTTTAAAATTCATTGAATAATTACTTTTTTCCTTCAACAAATGTTGAAATCAACATTATTACACTATCATATATAGATACAACACTTTATTCAAATCACAATAAGTTTTACATATCCATCAACGATGATCCTTTCATTCGATTGAAAGGAATATTTCATTTGATTAGAAGAATTATTCCACATTGCAGATTATTACATTTAGTGAGTGGGTTCGAATGTGATTACTATTTTGAAGAATCAATTCTTCATAGGTTGTCATAAGGACTTCCTATTATGTTTGGTTCCATTTTAATATTACCCCCATTACATATTGACTGCCAACGTAAGTTTCTTACTAACATAACCTTTGTTTGTTTGTTTTACAATGTGGTTTTACAATGTGGTTTTTTTGGTTTACAATGTGGTTTTTTTTTATAACTTTTGGATAGAATATTTTAACCTTTTTTTATAACTTTTTTTTATAATTAAAGTGTTTTTTTTATAACTGTAAAATTCCTATTATGTTTGGTTCCATTCTATTTAACCTTTGTTTGTTTTACAAAACTAATCTCACACGTAACTTTGGAAAATGGTCACATGTCCAATGCACGTATGCACCAGCTAGTAAATAAAAAGGGGTGAAAATAGGAAATCCCATAAACACAAAGGCAAAGACCAAACTTCGAGATTTCCCTTCACCAACCGCGCAGTTGAAAATTCTAGACTAATCATTACAGGATCATAATATCAACTGAATGGTTGATAAAACCAGGGCCTATCCATCCTTACATGTGTCCCTTACATTCAACGGCATAGTTGATAAAACCAGCACTCGCACTGTTGATGTCTCTGACCCGACATCTATATAATAAAGTAGAAAACTTATGTATGTCATAAGATGGAAAGATGATGTCATCATATGAGTTTTTTAATGTAATACCCCCTTTGCCCCTCAAGTATTTGGTTTCCCCCTCTTTTCTTTCTCAATAATAAGTTCTCAAATTCAAACAGAAGGCTATTTTGGTAAACACACACCAAAAGCACAAATTCTCATCACACTCTCGCATACACTCACCCAAATCGTTCGTTTCATTTTCTCACATTCCCTCATCCATTTTCGCCCCAGACCATAAACGCTCTCTCTCTCTCTCTCTCTCTCTCTCTCTCTCTCTCTCTCTCTCTCTCTCTCTCTCTCTCTCTCAGGAATAACCAATATACAACCCATTTTGCTTTTTGTAAACCCTAAGTATTAGAGGTTTTCGCATTTTTAGGGTTCATTGTTTGTTCGTTTGTAATTTTATAGTGGAGATCTGAATTTTTTTGGTTCGATTTTTCAGGGAAACCCTGAGCTTCTACTCACTGAGGCTAATCAGCAACAACAATCCACACCCTTGCTTGGTTACAAAGCTCCAGTTATGCCAAATCGGCGCTATGAGAATAAGAACATACTTACCTAAAATCTGCTACATGAACATACATACCTAATATTTTGGTTCAATATATCTATTAATGTCTTTTGTTTCTTCTTTTGCATCTACTGATTTATCTGATTTCACTAACATGATATGTATATTAAACTTTGTGGTTTGAGTGGTGGGTAGATTTCCTAATTCAAGAATGGTGGGTTTCGAATTTTATGTTAAATGTATTAAATGAATTTTGATACATTTTAGGCTGCAATGCTTGAAAAAGAGAGCATACCAGGACAAACTTCAACAAGGTAATTTCCCACAAATATTGGTATACATGTTACTGTACCTTATTTTAATCAATTAAGATTTTTATTTTTGTCTTGATTTTTTTCATGTTACTGCAACAATCCACCTTCATTTTTTCATGTTATTGCAACAAGTCAACTAGAAGAGAAATTGGTTATTTAACAAATTAGGCACCCAATGCTAAAACAATTGTGAGAGGACTGTACCACATTGATTGTTGAGAGATACGAGTGTAAAGAAGAAGATTGATTAGTTATCTATGTGATTCCTTGAGGGGTTCGTCCTATTTACCTTAGATTGATATGATATTGGGAAGTTTCGACCTCTTATGCTTCATTTTTTGTTTATGTATACATACTAAACTGGGAAAAGTGAACAACTTTTTGAAATTTTGAATGAATGTCTACGTACCTCTTTTTGGACTTATGAATTAACTTTGAAATTTCCATGTTTTGTATGTCTTTTACCTTAATGTTGAATGGAGATGCGTGCAAGTGCATTATTTGATTTCAATAATATGTATGATTGGAGATGCGTGCAAGTGCGTTTTTGAATTTAGGCATTGATTTAGTGATTATTAAATGTATTACATCATATCAATCAATAACAATTTGATTTCAGTTTCTGAATAGAAGGTCGACTGCAATTGAAGCAACAACCATTACCGCTGGGCCTGTGAGAAACCTTACTGCCATGGCAAACACAACCACTGAATTGCCGCACGCGAGTTCTAGAGCCATAAATAGACCTGAGTTGAACAGAGCCATTCGAAGACCACCATCAGATAGTAAAGAAATTTGGGTGATTAAAGAGACTCATAATTTACGATTTTCGAGTCCAATATACTTCTTCCTCTTAATTGTAAAACTGATTGTAAAAGTTATAAAACCACTTTCTTTTCTTTCACTTGTCGAGCGAAGATATAAATTGTTGTGTTGCTTTTTTCTTGAAGGTTTGTGGCCCGAAGTGTGCACGTAGGCTTGCAGATTATCTGCCTGAAGTGAAAGAAGATGTTGTGATAAATAATATTATGGTTTTGGAACATGGTTATAATGTGTGGGAAGCCTTTGGTAGGCCAGTTTGTTTCTTCACCAACATCCCCCATAATGGTGGTTGTGCATAAAAAACAATTTAAATATGCACACCTGTCAATCCGGGTATATGACTTCTGTAGGTAATCTATACAAATTGTTTGCTCATATCAAAATGGTTTGAACAATGACACACTTATCGATATAGAATATGAAATACACTTATAGGTACGAGTTATGTGTTAGTTTCCCTACATAACACATTTGTTTTGTTTACAGATGTTTGGGCGGGGACCGTGTGCAAAGTATTATTGTTTTACAGTTATAGAGAATTGAGAAAATGGGAAGGAAGAATAAGATTATATAGCGATGAAGAGGGATACGGTGACGGCTGAATTGATCAATTCAGACATGAAAGAGCTTAAGATCACTGCTAAAAAGACCGTCAATCATGTCAGCCTTGGATATGGCAATTCTTTTCTCAAATGAATCGCCTCCTTTATTGCTATCTATTTGTTGATACTGGATCGAACAAACTTGAGAACAATCATTCTGACTTCACTTTTTGTCCCATACATTTTCTTCAGTGTTCCCTTCAGCGTTATTTAACTTCATCAAGGGAGAGGTTGGGAAATGGATTACTTTTATTGCAGTTGTGCTCAGGCTTTTCTTCCCTCGACATTTCCCAGACTAGTTGGAGATGCCTTAGTCACTGATTCTTCTTCTGGTAGTTGCTCCTAATTTTTTTTTTCACACACACTCAAGGATATATTGTAACCTTCTACAAGAACACATTTGAGCATCTATTGGATTCAGAAATTATTTTACGCAGAGCCATTGTATATCCAACACACTTGGAATGATCCTTCTGTTCACCTATCCAGTCTGGGCACTGTTGATTGACTTTCTTTGACCTCGGACATCAATTCTCCCTACCCTAAAGCATTTTCTGTAAGTATATCTATCTGCTATTCAAAATTTATGTTTTTTTTATATTTGTTTTATCCTCATTCGGATGTTTAATTTTGATTTATTTATTTTTTGTAGGATTTGAAGGAAACGATAGTGAAAGGGTTAGGTTTTGAAGTGGAGAATTTCAAGAAATATGATTTCAATTTGAGGGAAGCGTTGGTGGGTCGATCTGTGGTTTATGAGTTTGAAGTTGAAATTAATAACAAGATTCTTCCGGTTAAGATTATGGATAGTGTGAAAAGATTGGACTATGTGAAAAGATTATTCGGTCACCATTTCAGTTAATCGCGTAAATATTTTTAGCCAATTGAATTGCATAGTGTTTTAGTTAATCGAATATGCTCCAGTTAATCGAATATGCTTTACTGTGCCTTTTATATTTCTATTGTTATTATGTTCTGCTTGGTTTGTTTGGTAGAAGAAGCTGACATAGTAATGTCCTCCATGCAATATAAGGTTGTGTGGTACTGAACATTCAGAGTTGGTGATCTTTTCGTCAGGAAAGAAACGTCATCAATAGAAATCCAAGACATAGAATGCTCGAAGATAGTATGGAAAGCACAAGTGTCGTCTCTCATGTAATTTGGTAAGGAACATATGACTAAGAATGCGTTCACAAATGCACATCTTATTTTAAAATAATGTTCATTTCAATAAAATACATGTTTCCTTCCAATATTGTGTCCATAAACTAATCCATTAATTTTTTAGATAAATTCTTGATTAAACAATGAAACCAACAAAAATGGTTGAAAAAAAGCGAAACACAAGATGGCATCCCATATGCTTCTTTTGGACCAAGTCTAGGAAAAACTTATGTTGATCAATGAGTTATCTGTTCGACACCAGATCTGATCCATCAAACTTATAAGAAGATGTTAAGAAAGGTATCCTTTCTTAAACGATAAATAACCATTATGACTTTAGAAGTAGTTAAATGCTACGACTTTTACAACATTTTTTCAATTAAAAGCATACAATTGTGGTCTACTGATTTTGCAGAATGAACTAAGCTTTAGCAAATAAAATTGCACTGCACAGTCCAAACACTGCTTCGAAAATAATAAAATCGCACTCTACTCACGGTTTGGTGTGATTGTGGAACTGTATATGTTTTATTGGGACTTATTTTAGAACTTTGGTAATTTATCTTAGCTATATATATGCAGGTTGCTGATTTGTGCTAAAAGAAATGCAAGTTGATAACTTTGGATAATTAAGCCCTGCACAACAACTCCCGTACTTTGGATAGTTTGATACATCATGATGTTTCCAAATGATCTCCACATAATGATTCCTGACTGTGTGTTGTTTGGTGCAAAAATAAACAATTTTGTTAGAATTATTTATGTCATTTTCTTAGTATGTGAGAAGATTATGCCCTTATATCTATTTTACCGTTTCATTTGTGTTTTTTGTGGGACTTTTTGTTTCTATTTTCTTATTCTTTTGGAATACACTATAAGTACTTAATTTTCTTATTCTTCCAAGTCAGTCTTGATCTTTTTCCACATGAATTTTCGTAGCCGTGGAACCTCTTCCAGTATATACTCTATTATATACTATACTGCTCCACTTGGTCTAGACATTTTGAATACTTTTCATAGCCATGGAACCTCTTCCAGTAGATAAAGTTTAAATTTCAATCTTCAATGTCAATTTAGTAAGCCTTACGTATCCATTTTTTAATTTGAATTTAGTAAGCCTGACGTATCCATGTTTTAATTTGAATTTAGTAAGCCATGTGCTTCCAAATGATGCTACTACATACAGGTACTATATTTACGATTAGCTCATGGATTTAATATCTATTTTTCATTTTTCTTCTCACTCTTTTTTCTTCACGCTTTTCTCCTTACAAGTATGTGGTTTTGTTTTCTTCACAGTCAAAACAACATGCCGCATTCAAAAAAGGGTGTAATGGATTCAATGCCTTTCCCACATGGTGTTGACATGGTCCTAGAGATGCTAATAATGGCAGTGTTCCCACCTATGATGTTATCACAGCTGAGAAAGAAATTGATGACAACAATGTTGGTAACTGGATGCTTCAAAACATGGGCTGGTAAGAATGCTTGGGATTGTCGATGGATGGGAGCGGAATGGTAGGCATTGGCTAAGCAAAATGCATTACACATGCTGCATCTGCTACATGTTCTGCATTTTCTATATGTGCTACATCTGCTATATGTGGATTTTTTTATTATCGCCATCAAGTTTGATGTTTTAACTTTCACAAAAGAAGAAAAAAGGAATCAATTTAGACAAAAGACATTAGGATATAGTTTCCCCTATGATGTTAAAGTTATTTTTGTTTCATATATTTTTACATACTTATTGATAATAATACACTAATTCTGACATTCATTAAGAGTCTAATAGGCCATTTGAATATAATTATAATTTGGTTTCTAAGTTGTGTACCACTAATTTATTTTAATACAAAGTTGTATATTAATGATGGCTTCAACATCACCATAGATTCATATTGAAGTGATACTATTGAATGTGATTGTTTTAGCCCACTAATATATACGTTTGGACATTAGTTTGATAGCGTCATACAATTTGTTTACCAGAGTTGTATCGGTTTGTTTCACCACTAATTTACTAGAGTGATATCACTTGAATGTTATTTTTAGTGGTACCTCCTTATTGGAGGGATATAGTTGGTTGTTTGTATCGTTTGTGATATTGTTGGTTATTTCAATTGTTCGGGGTGTTAATGTTTTAGCTTCCCACAATTAATAGTCAAGTAATTTTCAACAACTAATTTATTTGACAATTTGAGTTTTGTAAGGTCAAAATTTCATTTGCTCAATACATGTGAATGCAAAAATTGGCAGATTATTTATTCGTCGAAAATAGGATCAATTTTGTTAAAAATTACACGTTAGACTATTTGTTATTTGCTAAGCAGTGTGAATAGTCCAATAAATAAAGGAGATTATGACTATATTTTTTTAAACTTTTGTTTTGTTTTGTTTTGTTTTGTTTTGTTAGGGGACGAAATTTGTGCCATTTTGTAATTAAGTACTCTGAAAAGTTTCGTCATTTTGCAATTATCAGCGTGCCTTCAGGCACAGGCATACCCTAGTCTATAAATATGGGCCCCACCACATGATAAACATAAACCAAATATTGATTCATTTTTCTAACTTGCTTTAACCCCGAGTATCAAAGAATCTTGAGTTCTATCCGAAATCCCAAGAAAAGTCTCAACTAGTCAAAAAGTTACTTCCTCCAACAAATAAAGTCAAACCTCTATATTCATCCCACAAAGGCGAGCCCTTTCTAAATAAAGCTCTACCCAACGGTTCCACCTAATAGGGGGCATCCCCCCCATGAAAAACTCAGCTCACGTTACAAGGGTAAAAACTTTGGAAAAAATTTAGGTTAGTACAAAAATACGTGATATGATATAGAATTATACATATCTGTTTTAACCTTTTAGCTTGACCCCCGTTTAAGGACCATGTATGCATTTTATAGCATTTTTATTTTAAAGCCTAAATTTTACGCAACAACTTTGTTTATTGAGCTAGATAACATCATCATATGTTTTGATAATACTAATTTAAATTGGTACTATACGAAAACATATTTATCAAAATTGTTCTCAGGATAGTGTCTGTGAACCGATTTACCCTGAAACTTTATTAAAACAAAAGTCTAAAATAGGAGTACTCTTCACCACTTCTCCAAGCAAACATTTTTGTCTCAACGACTGAACCTACGAATCTATATTTTTCTGGAATACTCATCATACATCTGTATTTGATTAAGTATTTTTAAAATATGAATGTGCAATCTACTTCATAACGAAAATGTTATATAAAGGACTAATCTCCATAAATACTAGAAGGATATATATTGTATACCCAATATCCATTGCCTATACCCATAAATGTACCTCATTAGTTAGAACTACGCTAGGTTTGATCCCCTAACCTTTTTAGTTATGTAAGTTCAATACCAAGTTGAACTCGTGAGCCAAAGACTTATAATACGTCTCTTGACGTATTATCTTTAGGGATGCCTATATCTATAGCCAAAGCCCCCTTTCTCGGATTAGATGATCATGTTTATCACTTTAGATTAACCCGCACTACACCAAATCTTTCGAATTATCACGGTCATTGACCTTGACAAGTTAGACTTGTCAAGGTCAATGACCGTGACAATTCTTGGGGTGATAACTTTTGTTGTCACGGACTTATCACGATCATGTCACGATCCTTGACCTTGACAAGTTTTGTCATGGTTAAGGACCGTGACAAACACGTGACAATGTTTAAAAAATTATCACGGTCAATAACCATGACAAGTCCGTGACAACAATACTTTGTCACGGACTTGTCACGGTCAATGACCGTGACAATTTTGGACAGAATTAAAAAAATATATATTGGACAGTGTGGCCACTACCACAGCCCAACATTATATTTGTACCCGTTATAGCAACGTTGTACCTGTTCAAACATTACATATCCAAATAAAATAGATATAATGCAAATATACATTCAAAATAATATGCATCACGATATAACCCGAATAGAATTCAAATGTAAAAAATTAAAACAAAAATTCAATTCAAATAATGTCATTAAATGTATGGGGAAAGGTTAACTCCGAGGAGGTGAGTAGGCCACACGATATATATATTGACACACCCAGCAATATACATCATGTCGCATTGTTTGCGCAACCACAAGGGGGAGTTATCCTTCCCGGGTATCACATACATGACGAGCACCTTGGACTCTATGTCTTAAAGCAAACGTCCATGAACTGGCACACCCTGGACGGTATTCGAATCCCTCAACCCCCGCCCTATCCACTGGCCATCAAATATGTCCAGTATAAACACTCTCATCCAACCAAGTGTCGACATTGGTCGGTTGAAGGGAGCCAAATAGGGGAGTGGATCATCAAAGTTCGCACGTGTTGGCGATGAAGCAGAGAGGTCCACATCCTTGTCCTGCTACACGTCCTCCTCCTCCACCTTCTCCTTCCCATTCCCCTTACGGTTTCCGTCCAACGAATGCTTCATGAATGAGAACGTATCTTGGACCGTCGCCTCCAAGCGGGACATCTTCACGTCATGTGAGTCCATTGTTCAGCCAACCTAGTGTCGCTCGTCTCCATTCCGATGATCATAGATTTGGCCACCCGCGAGCTCACCCCCTTGTCTTCCCCTTGCGATCAGTGCCAAGCCCTTGGCTGAGTGCATCTATGGACAAAGATGCATTGTTAGCATCAGATTGCAACTCATGCACTTCCTTAAGCTTTGCCTGAAACGATAAAAAGCACATGATTAGTAAAATAAGTAAATAAAAAAATTATAACGTTATTAACATAAAGTAAATTGTCGGATTACTTACAATCGTGGTCGCGACGCTCGACGACACCTACTTATCCTTCCCCTTCTTCGTTCGAATATCCACATAAGTATCGAGCCTATGTGGCCTACCCCCAGGGCCACTCCATGTCCCCTGAAATAAAATAAAGTAAAATTAGTATCTTCCCCGCAAAGTAAAATAATGCAGAATAATATATTTCTATAGTTATAGAAAAATTAAATCTTACTACCATCCTATGCTCCACCTCGGCGTAAGACGTCCGGCCGGAGTAGTGCACGTTCGTCTTTTTTACCCGATTTTTCCTCCTCGATTGGCAAGATACCAATTGTCACTCCCCGGTCTCATTGCCAATTAACTATTGCCATTTTTCCAATGAGCTTGGCTCCTTCGGCGGGACGGATTCACGCATTCGGATAACGAACTCTCGAGTCTTCCCAAAGTACCGAGTCCGCGTATTTTTCTTCCACGTCTTGTGTTGCTCCCTCAACTGGTCCAAGACGGAATCGCGTAGCTTTGGATCCAGGCTGAATTGTTCTTGTCCAACAAATACAATGTTAGTTGCGAATAAATATAAATATAAATATAAATATAAATATAAATATAAATATAAATATAAATATAAATATAAATATAAATATAAAATGAAATCAAAATCGAAATCGAAATTTAAATTGAAATTGAAATATTCATATAAATATAAATATAAATACATTACTTGTAGTGCCACCCAAACAGCTAACTTGAGCTCATTTGGCACCTCCCTCCAACTAGTGTACCCCGGGCCAATGATATTTTCTGCATATTTATCTGTAGTGCCACCCGAACAGCTAAATTGAAATTATTTTTTTGTCTTTTATTATTCTCACAAGCTTCATATTTTCTGCAAATTACAAAATTAATCATGTATAAAATAATCTAAAATAATGTTAAACATTATAATAATTGAAACTTACTTTTTCCATTCTTCGACATCTTCATCTGTGTCAAATAGATAACGAGCTACTTGTTCATGTTGCAAACACGTTAATTTAACTCGTTTTCCCATCACATGACCACCATCATCGACGAACTCATCAGTGTCAACTTTACTGGTCGAGTCAGGCATATATTCCCGAGTATATATTGATGACTCCACTGTGATATATTCCTCTGCAATTGAAACTATGAGTCGGGGGTAAAAACCTCCTATAGAAATGGTATACATTTTTTGAGCTAAAGGATAGACGAAGAGATTCATTCTCCAATCCACAAAATGGAAATCCCAAATAACCATGTACTACACAACCGGATAATTTCCCATAAGCTGGAAAATCATGAATTGCCCACATTAACATAGCTTTCAGCGTAAACTCTTCTTTTCTAAAAGAGTCAAATTATTGCACACCCTCTTCCCACAACTCATTTAATTCTTATACCAAAGGAGCCAGGTAGACATCGATGTCATCACTTGGTGCCTTTGGCCCAAGTATTAATAAAGGCATCATCGAAAATTCAGGTCTCATACACTATGAAGGAGGGAGGTTGAGTGGGGCTAGGATCACTTACCATACACTCAAATTGGTGCGTAGATTTCCAAATGGATTGAAATTATCTGTTGATATAGCCAAACGAATGTTGAGTTGTTCACGAGCAAAATCGGAATACTCATAATTCATCCTCATCCAGGCAGTAGAATCAATAGGATGACGCATGAGATTACCCACTACTTTCGCCCTAGCATGCCAAGTCATTGCCTTCGCTATTCATGGTACTGTGAAAAATCGCTTTAATCTGGGACCAACGGGAAAATATTTCAACACTTTTTGAGGCGCTTTTGAGCTTCTGCCTTCTTTACTAGTAGATTGGACATATCTAGGTTCATCACATACCAGACAACGATCGAGATTTTCATAATCCTTTTGGTATAGTATGCAGTCATACACACAAGCATGAATCAATTTATACTTCATTCCCAAACCTTTCAAAATGTTCTTCATAATGTGACACCCCGCCTAATTAAATACCGGGCGATCACTCCTTTATTAAATTAAATCAAGGTATACAGTTGGTTCATTCTCAGCATTACTGTCGATAAAAATAATTTTTCCAATTTAACACCCTAAATAATTAAACTAAGTGTCAAAACCATTTTCATACATAACTTTCCAAATTTTATTTAAAGAAAAACATTTAATTTATTTATTAACAACATTCAATAAGTAAGAATCACACCACATTAAATATCTGCAACATAGTCCAATTAATTTAAAACATTCGTCAATCGAATGTCAACATGCGAAATATAAAGTACCCAATCAAACTGAATAAAACCCATAGTAACAATACTGGAAGTAGCTGAAATACAAATGTCCCAATAATAATGGAATAATGGAAAGAGCTACACATGCTCAACTAAATGAAAATACTAAGAGTGGATCCGAATAAACGAAGTCGTCTAATCAAGAGACCTGCAACTCCCACCTAAGTTGCAGCGCGTTCCTTCCAAGAGATCCTAAGCAAGACGCCCCTGTGGCTGGGCACTTGTAACACATACATATATATACAAGAGAGAGAGAGAGAGAGAGAAACGGGTCAGATACCGAAAGTGTGTTTGATTTAAAATACGTTTAGCAAGTATTTAAATTGATACAGGCCAATGCAACAACATATTAGAGCGGAACTCTCTTGAGAAATTCTCACCTCTCTTCTAATGTGCACGCCTATCGTACTAACCCTCCCAACAGGTTATCTTATTATAATATCATACTACCTTCCCAATAATTTAACTTATCTTAGCTTACTCATAAGATTTCAAACCGAACAATTTCATTGTTTAAAAGGATACTTCTAATTAACAGCACAAGTCTCGTTTTAATTTTATTAATTCATAAAGTTTCCCAGTGACACATTATACTTTTCAAACAAGTATTTCTGATTTATAATCCAGAATTATTTCTCACTTACTATATCACAACAACATTTTAAATTTCCCAAATTTAGATATATATATTAAGCACCCGTATAATATATATATTCAAACAGCACCAACATGCAAACTATGGTGTAGGCATACTCTGCTATCCAATCCCCGTATCGCTCACACTAAGGGATATACAAGTTCGGAATCACTCTCGAACTGTATCAACATATATACACAAAACAAGATTGAGGCGAAGTATAGATTCCAAGTCTCTAAGAGGTCAGTGCATACCCCACGCCTCTTAGGAACGTCTGAACTATCGATTCGATAGCCTGTACCAAGGATATCTATCTTCTAGGGTACAAGTCAATATCCCCCATAAAGGTCCCATCGAGATAAGACTGTCCCAACGCTGTAACCTCAGGGATAGCAAGTAGCTCGAGTACGTTTTCCACATGTATATAATATATGTACACACAATCATATAATTATACCACTTTTATAGTATTAATATAGGTTCCTCTCGTCACCCATAATTACAATCTTTATCCTTAATTTCACATTATTAGTATTACGTATAAGGTTTCATCTCTAACCTTAACTCGAAGGGTTTTCTCACTTATTTCGTGATACTCGTGGACTTTATCCATCCAAGTAGAAAATTCAGTAGGTATACCTCTATTCACTATCGTAACTATTCGCCGTAATCTCTCACTTGGAATACGTAGTTTCATCGTTTATTATATAATTATCCCGAAAGCCAAATTCTCAACTCATAATAAAGTTCCCAACACTTATTCATAGGTTCTACTGGTCTTTCCTATCTCCCAAAACATTTTATGAAGAACACCCAAGAATTATATCACGACAATTCATTTTTTAAATCATTTACAAAGGGAAATAGTTGTCTGCCAGGAGGGGTCGATCGATCGAGGTTTAGGGATCGATCGATCGAACCTTCGATCGATCGAAGATCTAGGCTCGATCGATCGATCAAGTAGGTCTGCGAAAATCTGCAGAATTGCAGTTACGGGTTCTACCAATTTTCTTCATCCAAAACCATGTTTTTCCATTCTAAACGTCCCAAAAATCCTACTACTAACATTATATCAATATACCATATGTTTTCAACGTAAAGCATGTGCATATCTAACATCAAACATGGACAATTAACCCAAAATCTCATCTAATCATCAAGAACCCTAGAGTTTTTCTTAATCATGGTTCTAATCTGTTTTTACCAAAATTTCGTTCTAATATATCATCAAAATTTCGTGGGTTATATTCCTCTACATGGTAAGGATTCCAGAATTTTGATATAAATTAATTCTACATGAATTCTCCTATCATAAATTGGGTTTTCTTCCATAGCTTTCATCACAAATCATTCCTAAACTAATAGGAAGATTGCACCAAAAAAAATACGCAAGAAATACTTGTCTGGGATTTTTGGTATTCTGATTCACGGATGATTTTGGTATGGCTGCGTTCCTCATCTCGCGATCTACGCGGTGGTGGTGGTTGTGGTGCAAACCGGTGACTTTTGGGGCCTTGGATTGCCTTGGAGCTTTCTCCTTCCGTCTCCTATGGCCGTCACTTGTGTTTTTATTTTCTAACCCTAGCTGACTAACCCAAATGGCTGATATAGGTTGCTGAATTTCGTGGGTTTAATTACCCAAAAAGGTGAAATGACTAAATTGCCCTCCCGGGGTACTAATTAGGCCTAAAAACGCCCCGAGACCCAAACTAAACCCCCGGGTACACTTTTCTGACTATCTCGATCCTTCCGGACGCGTTGGCGCACTCAAAATGACAATACGAACAACTTATAAAATATTCACTTTTTATTTAACAAAATTAATCTCGACGTGACACGGGCACGTCCCGACTTAAATTTTCGAAATTGTCATTTAATTCACCCGTGACATTCAATATAATCAATATCATATATTACTTTGCTCATTAGTAATATTCAACAATTTTTCCATAATTACTAACTCTCGTCACATTAATAATTATAATATAATTAATTTCCGGATTTTTATTAAATAAATCACTCACATCAAATTTAATAAATCCCCAAATTAATATAGCATAAAAATACTGGGTATTACATACTTCCCCCCTAATAACGGAATTTCGTCTCGAAATTCGGAAAATAAGACATACGTGGTAAAAACAACTCTGGATATCTCTCGCGCATATCTGTCTCGCGCTCCCAAGTGGATTCTTCCACATTATGATGCTCCCACTGGACCCGCACAAGTGGAACTATCTTTGACCTCAATCTCCTCTCACTATAGTCTAGGATAGCCACCAGTCTCTCCTCGTAAGAGATATCAGGCTGTAAGTCGATCTTATCTATCGTAATATGAGTATGGGCCATATCATCCCGAAGGTATCGTCTCAACGACGAGATGTGGAATACATCGTGGATATGATGTAAATGTTCTGGCAGTCCCAACCTGTATGCAACCGGACCAATCCTCTCGATGATGGGAAATGGTCCCACGTACCTCGGAGCTAACTTCCCCTTCTTCCCGAACCTCATCCATCCCTTCATAGGAGATACACGCAATAACACTTTGTCCCCCACACTAAACTCCCGAAAGAACCGTTTCGCATCGGCGTAGCTCTTCTGCCTGTCCTGGGCTATCCGAATGCGACTCCTGATCATCTCAATCCTCGTGAAGGTCTCCTGAATCACCTCTGGTCCTAGCAACTTGTTATCCCCCACTTCGAGCCAACAAGCTGGGGAACGACAAGGCCTGCCATACAAAGCCTCAAATGGATCCATGCCAATCGTGAACTGATACGAGTTATTATAAGCAAACTCTACCAGTGGAAGATGTGGCTCCCAACCTCCTCCAAAATCGAGAATACACATACGCAGCATATCCTCTAACATCTGATTAGTACGCTCTGTCTATCCATCTGTCTGTGGGTGGTAAGCTGAACTCAGCCTCAACTCAGTACCCATATCCTCCTGAAAGCTTTCCCAAAAATGTGACACGAAAATCTGGTCTCTATCTGACACAATATTCAACGGCACCCCGTGTAGTCTGACAATCTCAGCGATGAATAACTGAGCATACTGACCCGTGGTGTAATCTGTCCGCATCGGCAGAAAATGAGCCGCCTTGGTCAAACGGTCCACAATCACCCAGATAGAATCGTGGCCCCGCTGTGATGTAGGTAACCCTGTAATAAAATCCATGGAAATACTTTCCCACTTCCACGCGGGTACTTCCAATGGCTGAAGCAATCCTGACGGTTTCTGATGGTCCACCTTCACTAGCGGGAAGGTAGAACACTTGGACACGAACTCAGCAATGTCCTTCTTCATCCCACTCCACCAGTATTACCTCCTCCTATCCTGGTACATCTTATCTCCTCCAGGATGTACTGTAAATCGGGACCCATGAGAATGAGTCATCACTGCATGACGTAATTCTGCTCCTTCTGGAACCACCCATCTCCCATTAAACCGTAAACCTCCATCAGAACTAACAGAATAGGACTCAGCACCCTCGTCTAGAAGTCGTACAATCTGCTCCTGGCAAAACGGGTCTGTGGTCTATGTCTGTATCACCCTTGTAACAATCTCGGGTGTGACTGACATCACGGATATGAAAGAACGTACTACTGCGTCTTGGTGACCCAACTCCTTCCACTTTGCTTTCCAGACATCCGCTACCTCGTCTACCGGTCTATGACTCAACGCATCAGCAACTACGTTGGCCTTTCTCGGATGATACTGTATATCGAACTGGTAGTCCTTCACAAACTCTATCCATCTGCGCTGGCGCATATTCATCTCTCGCTGAGTGAACAGGTACTGCAATGACTTGTGGTCTGTGAACAAACGGAATTTCTCACCCAATAAGTAGTGCCTCCATATCCTCAATGCAAAGATGACCGCTGCTAACTCCAGGTCGTGGG
This sequence comes from Sambucus nigra, assembly GCA_949130495.1. Taxonomy (NCBI): domain Eukaryota; kingdom Viridiplantae; phylum Streptophyta; class Magnoliopsida; order Dipsacales; family Adoxaceae; genus Sambucus; species Sambucus nigra. The sequence continues at coordinate 597,086,711 of OX422208.1, forward strand.
TGGGGTAATTATTCTCATGCGGCTTAAGCTTGCGGGAGGCAAAAGCTATAGCCTTCTCTTCTTGCTGAAGTACTCCCCCAAGTCCCCGTAAGGACGCATCGGTGTAAACCAGGTACTCCATACCCGTCTGCGGTAACGAAAGGACTAACGCTGAAGTAAGCTTGTCTTTCAGCTCGTCGAAAGCCAACTGACAAGCGTCATCCCAAACATATGGTACCCCCTTGCGAGTCAGATTGGTCAATTGACCTGCTATTCTGGAGAATCCCCGAATGAATCTCCTGTAGTAACCAGCTAACCCCAAGAAACTACGCACTTCCGTCGGTGTCGTAGGCTGTCCCCACTCCCTCACTGCTGATACTTTACTCGGGTCGACTGCTATCCCCTGCTCAGAAACAACATGCCCCAAGAACTGTACCTCTCGCAACCAGAATCCACACTTCTCATACTTAGCATACAACTGATGCTCTCGCAGAGTCTAAAGAACTCGCCTCAAGTGCTTGGCATGCTCCTCCTCGGAGTGTGAATATATCAAGATGTCATCTATGAAGACGATGACAAACTGATCCAAGAACTCTCTGAATACTCGGTTCATCAAGTCCATAAAAACGGCTGGAGCATTTGTGAGTCCGAACGGCATCACCCTAAACTCATAGGACCCATATCTCGACAAGAAAGCAGTCTTTGAAACATCCTGCTCTCTAATACGTAACTGATGGTACCCCGACCTCAGATCTATCTTCGAAAAGAAGGTTGCTCCCCTCAACTGGTCGAACAGATCATCGATTCGAGGCAACGGATACTTATTCCGTATCGTGACCTTGTTCAGCTCCCGGTAGTCCACACACAATCTCAGTGAACCATCTCTCTTCTTCACAAACAAAACTGAAGCACCCCAAGGTGAGGCACTCCTGCGAATGAAGCCCTGACCTAACAGTAGCTCTATCTAATCTCGTAGCTCTCGCATCTCTGTCGGAGCCATACGGTACAGTGCGCGTGCTATAGGTCTCGTATCTGGAAATAAATATATAACGAAGTCTATCTCTCGATTGGGGGGTAGGCCTGGTATTTCCTGAAATACATCAGAATACTCCCTGACAACTGGGATCTAATCTAAGGGAATCACAACCTCCTTAGAGGTATCCTACTCTATGTAATACAAATGAGCAGTCGAAACTCCCTCTGGGCGAGGCATCGCCACTACAAACATCTCTTGCCCCGGAATGGCAAAAATAATGCTCCCACCGAAGCAATCAATCATGGCTCTATAAGATGCGAGCCAATCCATACCAATAATCACATCATGCTCGTGCATGTCTAAAACTAACATGTCTGCAGGTAATACCAAGCTACCAATCTCTACCCCCACTCCCCAACATATAAAGAAAATAAGTGACCCACTCCCCAGTGGTGAGTCCACACACGTCACTGTGCTCTCTGCTGTGGCTAACAACCCTAAGGCCTTCGCAAAATGCGTAGCTATAAAGCAATGTGTTGCCCCCGTATCAAACAAAACCCGACCCATAGTACCATGGATAGGAAACATACCCTCAATCGCTGGTGGTGCCTATAGAGCTGCTGCCTGGTGGACGTTATAGACACGTCCATACTGTAATTGCCCCTGCTGCACTGGAGCTGCTGGAATGGCTGGTAAGGCTGGCACCTGGGCAGGAGCTGGGAGGGCAGGTGGAAATAGTGGCCTCTGTGGCTCATTACGGGCTCCCTGCTGCTGTGGGGCCCTATCGCCCTCTGGGCAATCCATACGCCTATGGCCGTGCTTACCACACCCAAAACATCGGCCTCTGAAATTACCTCCCCTCTGTCCCTACTGACCACGACCCTACTGGCCGTTACCTCCCCGCCACTGGCCCTGTTGGCCCTGATTAGCACGCTGCTGGCCCTGCTGGCCCTGATGATTAGGCTGGCCCTGTTGGCCCTGCCTATAGCCCCCATATCCCTGCCTAGAATCACCTGAACGGAAGCGCTTAGCAGGGTCCCCCTGATGGGAACTCTGCTCGTGCTGACGAGTCTGTCCATGAGATGGTGCCCCACTGACACTATTACTCCCGGTCCTGCTCTGCTGGTTGGAATCTCCTGCTCTCTTGCTTCCCTGCAGATGGAAGCGGTGATCCTGGCAATGTAGCAACGCAACATTGAGTACATTAGTGAATGTACTCAGGGATAGATTCCCAATAAGGTTCTGATAGATCCTCCAAGCTAACCCGTCGACAAACAACATAATCTTCTTGCTCTCAGTAGGTGGCTCATCTGGCACAATGGTGAGGAGTCTCGTGAACTCCTCTTCATACTCCGCTACAGTAAGACTCTCCTGCTTCAGATTCAGTAATCTCCGCCTCATCTCAGTCTGCACTGTGGGTGGAAAATACTTGCGGTCAAACCGCTCCCAGAACAACTGAATAGGGATCGTGTCCCTCTCCTCCAGAGTGGTAGTGGATTCCCACCACTGTAATGCGACTCCCACCAGCTTAAAGGAATCCAATAACTTCTTTTGCGCATCAGTGCACTCATACATACGGAGGTGCCGCTGGATGTCTTTCTTCCATTGGCTAACTGTGACAATATCGGAGCTACCAGAGAACTCAGGGGGATGCGCTTTCTGAAAAACATCCCGAACCCTCTTCCATGCAGATGGGAGTTGTGCTGGTACTGGAGCCACTGCCTGAACCTGGGGTGGAGCCTGCTGAATCACCGCTATCGCGGCATTCACCGCCTGAGCAACAATGGCGGCTACTTCATTTGCATTCATTGTGCCTGGTGCCGGAGCTGCTGGATGCTCGGCCTGGGCACGCCTATCTTTCGGAGCACGTCTCGGAGGCATCTGAAACGTGAACAAGTTTATTAGTCTACAGTTATTATCAGATCTTAAACAGCTGAAGACTTAAACGTAAAAGCAAGAATACAACAATCCTAAAAATAGGGCTCTATAGCAATAACGTTAAGCTGAAAGCGAAATAAGCCGTACAGATCCTATGGACACTAGAACCTGATGCTCTGATACCACCTGTGACACCCCGCCTAATTAAATACCGGGCGATCACTCCTTTATTAAATTAAATCAAGGTATATAGTTGGTTCATTCTCAGCATCACTGTCGATAAAAATAATTTTTCCAATTTAACACCCTAAATAATTAAACTAAGTGTCAAAACCATTTTCATACATAACTTTCCAAATTTTATTTAAAGAAAAACATTTAATTTATTTATTAACAACATTCAATAAGTAAGAATCACACCACATTAAATATCTGCAACATAGTCCAATTAATTTAAAACATTCGTCAATCGAATGTCAACATGCAAAATATAAAGTACACAATCAAACTGAATAAAACCCATAGTAACAATACTGGAAGTAGCTGAAATACAAATGTCCCAATAATAATGGAATAATGGAAAGAGCTACACATGCTCAACTAAATGAAAATACTAAGAGTGGATTCGAATGAACGAAGTCGTCTAATCAAGAGACCTGCAACTCCCACCTAAGCTGCAGCGCGTTCCTTCCAAGAGATCCTAAGAAAGACGCCCCTGTGGCTGGGCACCTGTAACACATACATATATATAGAAGAGAGAGAGATAGAGAGAGAGAGAGAGAGAGAGAGAGAGAGAGAGAGAGAGAGAGAGAGAGAGAAACGGGTCAGATCCCGAAAGTGTGTTTGATTTAAAATACGTTTAGCAAGTATTTAAATTGATACAGGTCAATGCAACAACATATTAGAGCGGCACTCTCTTGAGAAATTCTCACCTCTCTTCTAATGTGCACGCCTATCGTTACTAACCTTCCCAACGGGTTATCTTATTATAATATCATACTACCTTCCCAATAATTTAGCTTATCTTAGCTTACTCATAAGATTTCAAACCGAACAATTTCATTGTTTAAAAGGATACTTCCAATTAACAGCACAACTCTCGTTTTAGTTTTATTAATTCATAAAGTTTCCCAGTGACACATTATACTTTTCAAACAAGTATTTCCGATTTATAATCCAGAATTATTTCTCACTTACTATATCACAACAACATTTTAAATTTCCCAAATTCAGATATATATATTAAGCACCCGTATAATATATATATTCTAACAGCACTAACATGCAAACTATGGTGTAGGCATACTCTGCTATCCAATCCCCGTATCGCTCACACTAAGGGATATACAAGTTCGGAATCACTCTCGAACTGTATCAACATATATACACAAAACAAGATTGAGGCGAAGTATAGATTCCAAGTCTCTAAGAGGTCAGTACATACCCCACGCCTCTTGGGACCGTCTGAACTATCGATTCGATAGCCTGTACCAAGGATATCTATCTTCTAGGGTACAAGTCAATATCCCCCATAAAGGTCCCATCGAGATAAGACCATCCCAGCGCGGTAACCTCAGGGATAGCAAGTAGCGCGGGTACGTTTTCCACATGTATATAATATATGTACACACAATCATATAATTATACCACTTTTATCGTATTAATATAGGTTCCTCTCGTCACCCATAATTATAATCTTTATCCTTAATTTCACATTATTAGTATTACGTATAAGGTTTCATCTCTAACCTTAACTCGAAGGGTTTTCTCACTTATTTCGTGATACTCATGGACTTTATCCATCCAAGTAGAAAATTCAGTAGGTATACCTCTATTCACTATCGTAACTATTCGCCGTAATCTCTCACTTGGAATACATAGTTTCATCGTTTATTATATAATTATCCCGAAAGCCAAATTCTCAACTCATAATAAAGTTCCCAACACTTATTCATAGGTTCTACTGGTCTTTCCTATCTCCCAAAACATTTTATGAAGAACACCCAAGAATTATATCACGACAATTCAGTTTTTAAATCATTTACAAAGGGAAATAGTAGTCTGCCAGGAGGGGTCGATCGATCGAGGTTTGGGGCTCGATCGATCGAACCTTCGATCGATCGAAGATCTAGGCTCGATCGATCGATCAAGCAGGTCTGCGAAAATCTGCAGAATTGCAGTTACGGGTTCTACCAATTTTCTTCATCCAAAACCATGTTTTTCCATTCTAAACGTCCCGAAAATCCTACTCCTAACATTATATCAATATACCAGATGTTTTCAACGTAAAGCATGTGCATATCTAACATTAAACATGGATAATTAACCCAAAATCTCATCTAATCATCAAGAACCCTAGAGTTTTTCTTAATCATGGTTCTAATCTGTTTTTACCAGAATTTCCTTCTAATATATCATCAAAATTTCGTGGGTTATATTCCTCTACATGGTAAGGGTTCCAGAATTTTGATATAAATTAATTCTACATGAATTCTCCTATCATAAATTGGGTTTTCTTCCATAGCTTTCATCACAAATCATTCCTAAACTAATATGAAGATTGCACAAACAAAAATACGCAAGAAATACTTGTCTGGGATTTTTGGTATTCTGATTCACGGCTGATTTTGGTATGGCTGCGTTCCTCGTCTCGCGATCTACGCGGTGGTGGTGGTTGTGGTGCAAACCGGTGACTTTTGGGGCCTTGGATTGCCTTGGAGCTTTCTCCTTCCATCTCCTATGGCCGTCACTTGTGTTTTTGTTTTCTAACCCTAGCTGACTAACCCAAATGGCTTATATAGGTTGCTGAATTTCGTGGGTTTAATTACCCAAAAAGGTGAAATGACTAAATTGCCCTCCCGGGGTACCAATTAGGCCTAAAAACGCCCCAAGACCCAAACTAAACCCCCGGGTACAATTTTATGACTATCTCGACCCTTCCGGACGCGTTGGCGCACTCAAAACGACCATACGAATAACTTATAAAATATTCACTTTTTATTTAACAAAATTAGTCCCGACGTGACACGGGCACGTCCCGACTTAAATTTCTGAAATTGTCATTTAATTCACTCGTGACATTCAATATAATCAATATCATATATTACTTTGATCATTAGTAATATTCAACAATTTTTCCATAATTACTAACTCTCGTCACGTTAATAATTATAATATAATTAATTTCCGGATTTTTATTAAATAAATCACTCACATCAAATTTAATAAATCCCCAAATTAATATAGCATAAAAATACAGGGTATTACACATAACAGGATAGTTATTTGGAAGCGTATTCTCCTTGGGTAGTAACCCCTTCACCCATTTCAGAATTCATGTCATGCTATTTCCAGACAAACCATACTGTGTCTTCAAACTGTGCAAACCAACCATGGCATGTAAAGTTGTTTGATCGTTGTCATAGCCAGAGTATAACGGCTGGGTCGCCTTGAATTTTAAACTTTGGTCGTCATCGTCAAGGTTTATCGTGATATCTTCACGAGCACTTGAACCTTGTACATCATCAGTAACCTCATTCTCCTCTGCTTCATAAACTCCGTACGCATCATCAACTAATTCCTCTAACATATTATGATCTACGCCGTCCCCTTCTACATATATCCTATTTGTTGAAGGTTGTTGTGAAGGTTGTTTGGGGGACAAAAGGAACTTTCAATCCACCGTGAAAACTCCAAAATCGATAACTATCTTATATACCCCATCTTAACAAATGTAGTTCAACTATTTTCCACTCAAACACCTTACCATTCTTACACCTAGAACACGGACATGGAAACTCGTCATCATTATGACATCTCTTTGCGTATTTCACAAATTCATTAGCACTTTGCGAAACACATCCCCCATTCTATTTGTCTCACCCATCCACTCTTTGTATTTCGGATATTCCATCACAACTACCACAACCAATCACCTATTAAAGGTAAGAAGCGTATATTCATGGATTAGTATAAACAAAACTTATATTTATAGTATGTTTTATTAAATTATGTCTTCGATTCTTAAATTTCAAATTTAAATTCAATTTATAATAGAAATTCCTATTTCCTTCATCTCCTCTAAAGGGTGAGTGGTCCTATCCCATTCAAAACCGCATATTTCTGTAATATACTTAACAACTCATGCACATTGTTACGATTTGAGAAAAATTTGGCAGCATATCCCGTAGTTCTCCAAGTACACGACGTAGATTGGCAAGTGTGAGTGTTATTTCAATTGATCAATTGAAATAATAGTCACAGTTGTCAATCTAGTATGTACCCAGAGAACATTAGGATACGACTGTAGAACTTCCTCTTAAAGTAACATCTTTAAGTCACTAAGAATATTATTATACAGAAATTATGCAGTCCTAAACTATCCAAACGGGACAATTCGAGAGATCTCATTACAGGGGTAACGACTCTCGAACGGGTCTAAGGGCTATAGAATGTGCACGCATAAGAACTAGAAGGATAGTATCTATGCGCACTATATGTAATTTCAACTATATATATATTGTTCGTTATACAAAGTAATTTTCAAAAAAAGTTGAAAAATTCCACCCCCATATGGAAAATAATCCAGTGGTCATGCCACTTTTAAAATTAACCAACCCAACATCGATCCACTATAATCCAACCACAATGGCAACAACAAATGTGTTTCCCGTACTCCTTCTAATTCAGCTACTCAATTAATTCTTTTCATCAATTAAACTAAGAATTAAAGTGTACAATTATTAATTTACTAATTTACAATGAGGGGCAATCCTACTTTCGTATATTCATTTACTAAAAAAATTAATAATCAATCAATTCGTTTACAAGAGACATTACTTGCATATGAGGGAAAAGATCTAATAAACCAATCAAAATTTAATAAAAAAAATTAACAAGCCCCACCCCCGCCCCATTTCCCCTTGCCCCACCCCCTCCCCACACACACGCACACACGCACACACGCACACAGCCCCACCCCCCGCCACACCCCTCACATCATTTCCCCCTCCCGCACATACCCACAAACATGCACATACATGCACACTACACACACATATACACACGCGCACACATACACACACACACACACGCAGCCCCACCCCACCCTGCCCCACCTCCTTCCCCCACCACACACACACACACAGCCCTACCCCCACCCCCTCCCCACCCCCACCACACACACACACACGCACACACACATACACCCCCTCCCCTCCCCACCCCCACCCCCAACCCCCACCCACCACACACACACACATGCACATATATACACACACACACACACATATATATATACAAATGGAAGAGAGACAGAGAGAAACCAACCTGAAAGTAGATAGAGAGAGGGAGAGCAACGCGTTGAGAGAGAGAGAGAGAGAGAGAGAGAGAGAGAGAGAGAGAGAGAGAGAGAAAGTGGAGGGAAATAAAGCGGTGAGAAAAAAAGGAGGGGAAAGGGTTTTATTTGCTGCTAAACTTGTCATGGACATGTCACGGTCTTTGAGCGTGACAATATTATAAAAATTGTCACGGTCAATGATCGTGACAAATCCGTGACAAAGTCACTTGTCACGGGCTTGTCACGGTCATTGATCGTGACAAGAATTTGTCACGGAAAAAAACGCCTGTTTTTTTATCACGATCAATGACTGTGACAAGTCTGGTCGGCTAAAGGGTGCCAATTTGGCCTTTTTGGTGTAGTGCCGAGTCTCTATGACACCTTTAAGGTTTTATCCATTTCAGTAAGCGATACATAAATCTCTATTGGTGACTTTTGGTCCACTCCAATCCTAAACACAACCCCCTCATATTCATCCTTATACCCACAAACAATAGAGAATGCCTAAACATACTATCCTCTATATGTGCAAACCAACACAAAACTTCAACAACACCTATCGACCGGTGACTTCGGGTCTACTCCCATTTTGAATCCCGTAAATTCGACATCCTGATTCATAGATAACTTCTCCCCCTCTGAAGCCAAGTTCTCACGATTGAACACACATCACATTGGAACCTTTCCATGCAACTCACCGTAAAGATCAAAATACGTAGGCTTTGATCTCATGGATATAAGGATACGTAGCTTCAATACAGAATCCTTCTCGTGAGCACAAGCCTAAAAAATATGTCTCCCGGTATATTGTCACCATAAATATTCTTATGTGTTTCCTATTACCTCTTATCCCCATTACATGAATACACATTCACATACAAGTACTCTTGTGTACCCACGTCGATTTAGTGATGTTCCTACACATCTCACAAACACCATTTTTATACCTAATAACCTATCTACATTTTAAGGTATTCTCAAACTAAGGTCTCTAAAATGTTCTAAAATAAGCTAAAAGTGATCTTAAATGTAAAATAGGATAATAAAAGCATAGATAAGAAAACATAAAGAATAATTGGGGTGCCTAATACCTTTTCGAGTCATAATTTAGTTTTGAATCCACACCAAGGATCTCTAGATCATTCATAGAACTAAAACTACTTAATGATTAGCCCGAAAGGGCTAAGTAGATTTGTTGATACAAAAATTAGTCAGCTGATATGGACCAATTATATGACAACACGTGTTGTCCTACGTGGAAAAAATATATATTCACCGAACAACTCAACTGGACAAGTAACATATCGTGCCAAACTAGTCAGCCTCCGAGCTACTAGCATACCGAGCAACTCATCACTTCGAGCTACTCAATGTGAAAAGCATCTGGCCAGGAAGATCAAACGACAATTACACATTCAATGAACATCGGATTTAATCAACATTTTTAATGTACAGATGTATATGTCTATTAAATAACGGAATATCGTCTATTCATACTGACAACCCCAAGGCTATAAATACATTGTAACACCCTCCATAACAGGGTAATTGATCATTGGCAAATGTGATCGAGATTAGGCAAAACATCGGGAAATACAAAACAGTGGACGTAGGACATTTTCATAAGGCTGAACCACTTTAAAAATCCTTTGTATAATTTCTTCCTTCATATTTATCTATGATTGATTAATTAGATCAAATCTAATTTTTTACATCAACACATTGGCGCCGTCTGTGGGGATTCGACTATACGTAGCGTTTTCACTAAAACATTCATCACAAATGGCTGAGATCCCAGAATCCAGTAACAGGAACAATGACCGAGTTCCCCCTAATCCATCTGCTCCCCTAACTCTTCAAGATCTCACTGGCATGGTAGCCAATTTAGCCCAGGGGCAAACACATATGCAAGAGACCATGCGTCAACTCATTCAAACTGTTTGTAACGGCGCGCCTGCCCAGTCAGGTCAACGAAGCGTCCAGAGACCCACCCATCTGCCGTCTTCAAGAACCAGACGTACGCTATTCCCATATATTTCTCAGTCCAGATGCACTAAGTCTCATCATACTGAGAGGACCAATGATCCCTCATATCAGCCTGGCCGAACCTCTTCTATAAGAGCTACAAATTCTCAACGAAATATTACTTTAGCCCCAGAACGAACAAGCGCTCTGGAGAGGTTGGTCAGAGCCTCTCCCTTTGACCGTTTGGGACCTAGGAGGAATATAAACCCTCCTAGGATTGTTTTAAGAATTTCTTAATGACCAAATGATATACGGGAAGGTTCTGCCCAGTCACGACCAGTAACTCGTATTGAAAGATCCCAAGAGGAGAATTTAGCGCAATCTGTTGCTCGGACAAATAGGTCCGAGGCTGGAAAAAACGCATGGAAGGGCTCCATTCAAAGGTTGGAAGACAAGTTAGGGGAAATAGCTAAGGCCAGGAATTTTCTCCAAAGAACTTTAGTCAAGGGATCACCCTTTGTACAGGCAATTGTGGATTTTCCCATACCATGAAAATTTAAAGCTCCTATAGGAACACCTAAGTACGATGGAAAAACAAATCCCATCCTTCACATAGAGCATTACCAAGCTTCTATGATGTTCCTAATGAGAAGAGGTGCAGAGCATTCTCGGGAACTATAAATGGTTCAGCCCAAATATGGTACAATAACCTTTCTCGGGGGTAGATTGCTACATTCCATCAGCTGGAAGATCTCTTCAAAGGGAATTTCTATTTCGGGGCGAAGCCAGTTAAGGGAGTGACACACCTACTAAGTGTAAGGCAGAAAGCAAGGAAGAGGACCAGGGATTACATCACTCGTTTTAATAACGAGAAACTTGAGGTAATCGACTACGAGGAGAAGATAACCATTACAGCTCTGATGAGTGTTCTATTACCCAATAAGTTGTACTATACACTGGCTAAAGATCCCCCTAAGACCATGGAGGAACTGATGGCAAAAGCAGCTAAGATCATGAACACCGAAGAGGCCATGGATGCGAAGAAGAATGCTTGCACAAAAGCAGAGATGAAGGTTGCAGGTAAAACTGAGAGGAAAGATCAAAAGCACAATGGGGGAAACAAGCAGCCAAAAGGCAAGGAAACGCTAGAGAAGTTAAAGAAGTATGGAAATTATACTCCCTTAAAGGTGGATATTAACCATATTCTGGAGGAGATCAAGAACAACGAGGAACTAACTTGGTAGGAGAAAATGAGGACAGCCCCTGACAAGAGGGATATGTCCAAATATTGCGATTTCCATAGACATTACGACCATACGACCAATCCAGAATGAGATCGAAGGACTTATTCGACAAGGAAAATTGGGCAGGTTCGTTGATCGTCAGAATAATGAAAAGGCTAACGAAAAAAGATGGCAAAGTTCCAAAGCTCCTCACCGAGCAAAAGATGATAAGAAAAGGGACCATGAAGATGATCTAGAAGATACCCCCGACCTTCCCGAAAGGCCAAGGCAACCCGACACAAGGTATTTTTAATCCATTTTGGATCATTTGAATGTAATGTGATTACAGGTGGAGATGCAGGAGGTGGGGATCACACTACTGAAAGGAAAGCTTACATCAATGAGGCCCAAGCTTGTTCTTATATATAACGTATAAATATGGCTGAAGATGATCGCCCGAGGAAGGTGAACAAGGATAAACTGGTCATCGGTTTTTCCAAAAATGATCTGGAAGGTGTCTTATATCCTCACGATGATCCCTTGGTTGTCAAGATGAGGATGAAGGATGTGATGATGTCACGAGTATTGGTAGATAATGGTATCTCTGTAGATATAATATTCTACCCTTGCTTTTACAACTTGAATTTGAAGTTAGCCTAATTGAAGCCATATCACAGGCCACTCCTTGGCTTCACTGGCGAGAATGTCTTTTCACTTGGGACGATCAAGTTGGATATGCTTATTAGTACATGGCCTTCTTGCAGAACAAAAAAAGTATGCTTTTTTGTAATGGACAAAAATGTCCAATCAGCCTACAACATAATCATGGGGAGGGTAGGCCTAAAAAAGTTCAAGGCAATGCCATCCACGGTACATCAATGCCTGAAGTTTCTGACCAATTTCGGAGTCAGAGTTATGAAGGGTGACCAGAAAGTATCTCGGGAATGCTATTATTCATCTATCGAACATGAGGAGTTGGAGGAAGCCAATAAGAAGACTACCACGTGCCAAGTGGAGAAGTCCGAAGATGTAGGGATAGAGACCTTGGACCCTAGAGATGAATCCAAACTTGTGAAGGGTCAGGTCATGAAGGCTACGAGGAACGTCATGGTGGACGACAAACATCCAAAATGAATAACTCAAATTGGCACCTCATTAGACCCGTTAATAAAGCAGGAGTTAGTGGCATTTTTAAGGCACGAAAAGCAAGCTTTTGCGTGGAGTCATGGAGATATGCCAGGGATAGATCCAGCCTTCTTGTGCCATGAGCTAAATGTTAATAAGGAGATCAAGCTAGTGAAACAATGAAGAAGGGTATTTAGCCCTAAAAAGAACCAAGCTATCCAGGAGGAGGTTGAGAAGCTACAAAAGGCCTCTTTTATTGATGATGTCAAATATCCAGATTGGTTAGCCAACGTGGTGATGGTAAGAAAGAAGAACAATAAATAGAGGATGTGCATAGATTTCACAGATCTCAATAAAGCCTGCCTAAAAGATCACTTTCCCTTTCCCCAAATTGATCAACTGGTGGATGCTACTTCGGGGCATGAATTGTTGAGTTTCATGGATGCTTATTCCGGCTACAAACAGATTAAGATGAAACCAGAAGATAGGGAGAGTACTTCTTTTATTACCCTAAGGGGTATATGCGGTTATAATTTCATGCCCTTTGGTCTAAAAAATGCATGTGCAACATACCAGCGATTGATGAACAAGGTGTTTATAGAACAAATCGATAAAAACATGGAGGCTTATGTTGATGACATTCTGACGAAGAGCAAGAAAGCTACAGACCACATAGCTGACCTGAGCCAAACTTTTCATCAGTTGAAGAAATATTAAATGAAGCTGAACCCCACTAAGTGCATTTTTGGCGTACGAGAAGGCATGTTCCTCAGGTATATTGTGAATCAGCGAGGCATTGAGGCAAATCTAGAAAATATTAAAGCTCTGTTGGAATTACGATCTCTAGCTACGAAGAAATAAGTGCAAAGCCTTACAGGGAGTGTGGCAGCCCTAAACAAGTTCGTCTCTAGAGCAACGGATAAATGCCTTCCATTCTTCAAGTTTCTTAGAAAGACCTTTGAGTGGAATGACGAGTATGAGCAGGCATTTCTAGCCTTGAAGAAATACTTAGGGACACCACCTCTGCTCTATAGGTCGTGGTAGGAGAAAAATTGTACCTATATTTAGTTGTTTCTAAAAGTGCATTTAGCTCAGCTATAATCAGAGAAGAGGGTGGAGTACCAAAACCTGTGTATTATATGAGCAAAGCTTTCCGAGGAGTAGAAGTAAGATATCCCAGATTGGAGAAGCTGGCCTTAGCATTGATAGAGGAAAGTAGGAGGATGAAACCTTATTTCCAGGCCCATACCATAGTGGTGTACATTGATTTGCCACTCAGACAGGCTTTTCACAAGCCAAAACAAATCTGGAAGATTGATGTATTGGGCGGACGAGCCGAGGGAGTATGATATTGTGAATGATCCAAGGTCTTCACTCAAAGGGAAGGCGGTAGCAGATTTCATTGCGGAATTCACTTACCCGAATATTGCCGACTAATAAGGGTCTCATGAAGAACAACCTATGTATGTTAGGGAATCATCAGAGACTACGCCCGATTAACCCCTATCAATATATGTAACGAAGGAGACAAGCACCGAGCAACAAGAATCATCAAGCAATAACCCAGTGTTAGGAGATGATAAAAGAAAGTATCAAATATTCCATCAGGGAACTTTGTCAGACCAAGAGTTTGATACTAGCATCCCCATATGGAATTTGTATGTTGATGGCTCTTCGTGTGCCGCGGGCAGCAGAGCCGGTATAATTCTCCAGAGCCTAGATGGATTGGATATAGAATATTCTTTGCATTTCCAGTTCAAAGCTTCGAACAATGAAGCTGAATGTGAAGCTATGACCGTGGGCCTCAATTTAGCCAAAACGTTGAATGTCGAACAAGTTACCATGTTTAGTGATTCACAGTTAATTATAAATCAGATTCTTGGGTTATATGCAGCAAAGGGAGACTTGATGTCAAGGTATGACGCCAAAGCTATGGAAATCATTTCCACTTTTGCAGTGGTCCAGTTGATTAGAATACCAAGGTTAGATAATGCACGAGCTGACGCACTAGCTCGATTAGCCTCAGCTACTCGCACCGAGCTACGAAGAATAATTCCTATTGAGATTCCGGCATATCGGAGCATAGATGAAGATTTAATGTTGAGATTCATCACCCTGGATATGGGACCATCCTGGATGGACCCCATCAGGGTGTATATCAAAGAAGGAGTTGTACCAATTGACCAACTTGCAGCCAAAAGGCTGAAGTATAAAGCTGCTCAGTATGTACTGAACGATGGTATTTTATATAAAAGAGGTACCATAGTAGGTCTACAAAGATGTGTGCATCCTTCAAAAGTTAAATATTTGATAGAGGAAATTCACGAAGGATCTTGTGGAGCTCATGTAGCAGGTTAAACTCTCCTGCAGAGGATAACGACATAGGGATACTATTGGCCAACAATGAGAGCTGATTATACAGCTTATGCGAGGAAGTGTGATAAGTGCCAACGTTTATCTTCTATTCGAAGAACTCCCTAGGCCTTGTTAACACCCATCACTTCCCCTTGGCTATTTGCCATTTGGGGTATAGACTTGGTCGGGCCTCTGCCGACCACCAAAGGGAGATTCAAATATATAGTAGTCGTTGTTGATTATTTAACCACGTGGGTTGAGGCTGAGCCTCTCATTAACATGTCGTATGAGAGGGTTTACCAACTTATTTGGAAGAATATTATTTGCAGATATGGTCTGCCGCATGCTTTCATTACTGACCATGGTACCCAATTTGATAATGAGGAGTTTGCTGCATATTGTCACCAGTCCAACATCCAAAAGATCCATTCTGCACTAGGCCATCCCCAGAGCAATGGACAAACTTAAGTGAAAAACAGAACTTTGTTGAAGGAGTTGAAGAAATGGCTGGATGATGCAAAAGGTAATTGGATTAACGAGATACGTTCTATGTTTTGGGCTTATCGCATAACACCCTGAATAGCAACTAGGGAATCTCCTTACATGCTAGCTTTTGGCAGTGAAGTAGTCATACCAGCTGAACCGGGACTATCGACACATAGGGTGCTTAATTTTAACTCTCCTGTAAGAGATTTGATGAGATGTTTAGACTTGGATATGCTCAAAGAAGTAATAGAAGATGTGGCGATCAGGAACGCAGCTTACAACAACGAACTGACATGTTTTACAAAAAAAGAGTCAAGCAATGCAATCTTAAGGAGGGAGACTATGTTCTCAAGAAGGTGATTCAGAAATATAATAAGTTAGAGGCAACTGGTATGGGACCTACCGAGTAACTACAGTTGTTCGACCTGGGACCTACGGAATAGAAACCTTAGAGGAGAAGAATTCAAAAATGCATGGAATGCAGAGCATCTGTGCAAATATTATCAGTAATACAGATTCATATATTCTTCAGTTCTTTCAATATGAATAAATATGATATTTTCTCCATATTCTTTTTGTTTAATTTTTTTTGGAGTACTCGTGCTACACACTAAACCAGAAACTATGGTTGGTCAGCATATCAGCAACCACCAACTATGGTTGGTCGGCATATCAACAACCACCAACCAAGGTTGGTCGGCACCAATAAATTTAACCAATAATGTTGGCATAATGATCATACAAGGCAAAGCCTGTTTGATCATGGGTGACTTCAAGGGGCATCCCAAACTAGGCAAGTAGATGGGTGACCTCACGGGGCATTAACTGTCTAGGCAACAAGGTAATCCTAAAAAGATTATTACAACTAAGCAGGATCATGGGATGAAAATCATTCTATTGTAACAAATAACTACAACTAGGTAGAAAATGGGGAGAAGTTCCAATGTCTAGGTAATTAAAACAAAACAGGACAAATTGTCCCTCTATAGCTATATATATGCGTTCATCAATAGACAATATGTTATAAGCCAAACATCTTAAAAACTATATCCAAAAAAAGAAAAATGGAATGCACAAAGATGAAATTTTTCTTCATTAAATACAAGAAAGCAAATTACAAAAGATGAAGTTTTCTTCATTCAATACAAATTTCCTATTCTGTTGGCTTTTTTCCTTCTGATTTTAGCACAGGTTCCATCCCAGCGGGAGGATAATCTAAAGAATAAGGAGAATTGATCAAATTAATATCTAGTAGAATCCTAGTATTGCTCGAACTTAGTCGCTTAAGTAGATGAGGAGGTCGGGATATCTCATAATCTTCATGAAGATTGTAATCACCAAGGTACTTGGAGATCAAAAAATGAGGTATGGCACAAGCTGGAATCCAACTAACGTCTAAGTTGAAAGGAGGTACTGGTAGGTCAAGAAACCCAGGTTCATACCAATCCCACAGGGAATTTCCTTTCTCAAGACGCATCACACCAAGAGCATTCAACCATCCTTGCTTACACCCCTCATTATTTGATTGTCTCAACCGAGCATCGAGATGACATAGAGCTTCATTGTATCCCACATTCCAAAATTCTCTAGGCTGTTTATGGAATTGATATGTCAATCTCTTAATATTTTGATGGAGCTTCTTCACAAAATTCTCTTTACTCTCCAAAGCAGAACTTTGCTCGAAAAGTTTCTCGGTAAGACTTTGAATTTTTTTGGACATCTCTGCCAAGGCTTGATTTTTTGTCGTCAGTTGAAAAGCTTGATTTTCTAAAGCCAGTTGGGCCCTCGTTTCTTTAATATTAAATCGACAGCTCTTGCTAGGCCACGAATATAAGGCATTGCTCTGCCACGAGTGGACGCTGTAGGTTTGGCTCTTTTCAAAGCCTCTGATTCTTCTCTCAAGGCAACATTTTCAGTTTCTAAAAAGGAAAAACCTTCATCATTAACTGGGACTAAAGCTCCCGAAGAAGACGAGGCAGCAGATTTGAGTTGTTTCACTTCTTCTCGCAAGGCAATATTCTCTTCCTCCAACAGCTTAGCAATATTCCTATGTTCCTCGATCTCAAGTTTCAGCACACTTTCCCTTTTTTCACGGGCATAGATATATTTGTCATAGCCTCAATCAACACTCAACTGTTGGTACTTTTTCTCATACCTTCATGCAGGAGTGCAGTGGTTTCTTTGTGTTGAAGTTGGATCTCCTCGATCATTCCTTGGAGGTCTTCAATCATTTCATAATAAGCCACATTATTGGCTACAACATGATCAAGTAAACACTCTGCATCAACTACTCGCTCAGAAGCATCAGGTCCAAGGATATCAATTATTTGAGCTTTAGTAAAATCTGTGTGACCAACTTTGAAAAAATCATTACATTTTTTCATCAACTCTGTATCATGAGCTGACAAGAGTTCCATCCTGGCAATAAACTAGCAAGGAAAAATAAAAATGCATCAACAATGATACATACAGAGAAATTAAAGGAGGAACTCAGAATAGATAACAAAGTCCATTTTTATTGATCATAAGAAGAGATAGTACATCCAAAACTACAACCAAAAAGAGAAAAACAACATAACAAAAGAGCCGACCAACCTTACACCTTCTTCTTATTCCCTACAACATCTTCAGCTGGTTTAGATGAAGGAGTTGATTTTTCGAAGGGCAGGTGGCATTGCTTGGTAGAAGTTATTGCCTGTTGAACTTGCTCGGAGGGTTGAGCAATGGTGACAACAGGTACTTGTTCTACTATCATCATAGAAGACTCATTAAATACAACTTCATCTTCTTATTCTTCGTCAATAGTAGGAGGAGGGCCATGAGTGTGTTTCTGAAATAATTTAGAATCATCTGCGACACTCAACTCTTTCAATGTTGTGACCCATCTGTCTCTGAAGTACTTCAAACTTGCATACTCCATCTGGTAATTAATAGCAGTTAAGATTTGTTCCATCCTTTGTCCCAACCACAGCTAAAGGACTTTTTCACAGCAGATTTTCTCTTCGCCTTCTCAGAAGAAGCATATCCCTCAGTAAGCTTCACTTTCTCCTCCAAATCTTTCTTACGCCATTCAGCCTCTTCAAGGTTGCCATCATCTTCGTCCTTGCTAGAAATGGCGACCTTTAAATTTTCCTCCAACTCTTTGGAGGCAATTACAGCTTGGTCTCGAGCTGTATTAGCTTGTTGGCAGGCTGTCTCTGTAGATAGAAGTTTCTTCTCCTAACCATCTTTATCTTCCTCGTACTTCTTCCAAGAGTCCTTCAAAGATTGTGACAACCCAGCAAAAGCTTCTTCCACCCCATTCAAGGAAGTTGAAGCTGAAAATTTCCCCGAGGGAATGAGGGAAAACATTTCTTGAGATGTGCCTATGAAATAATCTCCATATGCACACATAAACATACTCTGATTTCATGCAAGTTTCTCTAATAACATATATCTAATCAAATCAAGAAAAAATTTATTATCTAACTAATCAGATTTTAATACATGCGGAAATTAAAATCATTTAAATATTATTTAATTAAAAGTCAAACTAATAACAATCTGATTTATTACGTTACAATCCAATATATCAAATATGAAGAATTATTCCAATTCAAGTAATTAAATCATGTAATAATTTTAATTCTAAATCATACATAGAATAAGATGAGGATAAGAAGATTAACAAGTATGATTTTTTTAACGTGGTAAAAACCCAAACTAGGGAAAACATCCACGACTCCCTCTACGGAGTAAACCAAAATTCCACTAAAAACAATTTTACAAGAGTTACAAACACCCAAACATGCAACGCAAGATCCTAAGCAATTCAGTCTTGAAACATATACCTACCCGAGTAACTCCACTCTAAAAGGTCTTCCCTCCACGGCGTTTCTAATTCTGATACTTTAATCTCCTTTGCAGTTTCCTTTGCTTTAACTCCTTGCTTCTTGTTTTAGCGAATTCCAACTCAGTCAAAACTGATCTCCTAACAACATACTAGTTGTGCAAAACGTGCAAGTAAATATGTTCTAAATGCAAACCATTCAAGAACTTAACTCAAATCTCAAACATATAAGTTTTCTTCAAAAACTCAACAAAAATACATTTGTAATTAAGCAAATAAGTTTTCTATAAAAACATAAGAAAAAATCATTTTCAATTAAGAACCAATTAAGTTCTCTACAAAAACTTGCAAAATAATTTTTTAATCATAAATCTTATAAACATTCTTTATACGAAATACATACAACACTTATCATGAAGACACAACAAGATAATTCAATCATTTAAAATGTTTTCTTAATCTCTCAAAAATATAATATTCAATTTTATGAGGAAAGTGTTTTTTAAATTATTTCACAAATATGAGAAAACAGATCTTTAAAAAGATTTTCAATAAACATGCAAGATCCAGAGAAATTTTGATTTAAACATCATATAGCATCTAACAAAAAATCAGAATATTTAGATCATAAAAATATTCAATAAAATTCGGATCTAAAAATCTAAGGAATTCTAGTTTTTGTAAAAAATATTTCATCATGAAAGCATATAAATTCTCTCTACAATAACACAATATATCAATCTCTAAAGTTATGAGATGATGTGCAAGATCATTGAGAATTTAAAAACAAAAACAGAATAAAGATGAAGTAGAATGAACACAATGTGTGTGAAATAATCATTCAATCTCTCTCTTAGATATTCTCTTTAATTCTCTATATCTTTCTCTAAAAATATTAAACCCTCTTGTGTTTCTCACTCTAGATAATATGACTGAAAAAGTCTCTCAAAAAATCTAAATACAATAAACTCTTCAATGAGGTTTATATAGGTGAGAAAACAATATTCTAGAAACTCTAAAATCAAGGGTTCAGATTAAAAGTTATTAATCAAAGGTTGTGATTAATTCGAGTTAAAACAGATTTTAACAACTCAAATTAAGTCTGTTATAAAAACAACTCAAGAATCTAAAACCATTCTCTTGAAAACCTAAAACCATACAAGATATAAATAATAGTGGTAAGTGGTTTTAGTTGTAACAAACTTCTCCAATGGATATAATAATGACACCTGGCAACTCTCCACACAAACTCTCTCATAAACCAACGGTCAAAATGGGTACTGACCTATCAAAGTCATAGCAGTCCTATTCGGTCAGGTACACACTAAAAAGTAATAAGGCTCCTAGTAAGTGCGGTCGAAAGTCTCATGGAAGTAAGTAACTAAGGTTTAAAAAAAATAAAACTAAATCCTAAAAATCTATTCTGACGCAAATAGGCAATTGTTAAATCTCGGTTTATAAACCACATGGTACTAGCAAGTCAAATCGGTACAGCTTAAACCAAAGACTAAAAGACAAACATGAGTATTAACAGGTATGAGCCAAAAGTTAATAAGGTAAGTCTCCTATTCGGACATCTATACTAGCAGGTATAGAAGCTGTAGCTGACAAAGAGCACAAAAAATTTAGCAGGTCTAAATCTTTAAGCAAGTGGGTATGGGTTAAGACATGACAAGGCTCCAAAAAAACAACTAAGGAACTGACAGGTACTACACCTATGTGGGCACCACTAGCGTGTAAATGTAATAAAGCTACAGGAGGTCTAAAGCTAAGGCCGAAGATAATTTGGTTCTTAATGAGTCTAAAGGTACAAATACTTATGGCCGAAAATCAAGGTCTTACACTAGCTGGTACAAATCGTCAAATCGATGACAACTAAGGCATGCAACAAAGGTTTAATATAAAATAAACCTATTACAAAAAAAAACTTCTGGACGCATGTACTAGCAGGTCTAGGGCCGAAAGTTAATATAGAAGATATCCTAAGGTTATACGAAAGTTTCTACGGTCAAAAGCAATACCAATAGGCAAGGGCCACACATACAATATGTACACTGGTACACAACAGGTACACTCCTAAGGCTGCGTTTCTAGCCTAATCAGCTAAGGCTATATAGCTCATGGGTTAAAGCTATATGATCACAACACTGATACAGTGCTATGAAAGATGTACTAGCTGGTGTAGACAAATCTTAAGGCTTTAAAAGGTGAAATCTAGCAGGTATAGACCAAGGCTAAAACGAAATAGCCAAACCTAATGTTAACACAAAAATAGTTCACAAAATTTAATTAAACAAAGATTGTTTAACAGATATTTTAAAATTAATGACATTTTAATAAACAAAACATTGTTTTAAAAATTCTTTTTAATTTGAAAAATAATTCTGAAAATTATTTTAGAATAAAAAATTCATTTTTAAAAAAAGTTGCACCAATTTTACTAAACAATTATTTTTCAGAAAAAATAATATAATTTCATTTTAGAAAAAATGTTTAGGCTCACAATTAATTATTCACACAATTAAAACTCATAGATCAAGAAATATGCATGTGTGCCTAATGTGTCAAGTGCAAATGTGCAATATACGTGAATACCTTTACTCGGATACGTCGTTGAGTAGAGTCGAGGCATGTTGAGTTGTCGAGTAACGTTGTAAGATGTGACAAGGAGAAGGCTCTCACTAAAAATATGTTTTGACACAATATCCAAATTAGTTGAAACGATTAAATAATGTAGACTCAAGTAAGTCAAAGATTTAGGGTGTTTCAGAAGCCTTGATAGCCTCATCTTTCTCCAGGATACTATTAAAATACGTCATAAACTGAAAAAGAAAAGAAGCTCAGATCAGAATATAAACATAGTACACGGGGATGAAATAGTAAGGATGATGATGCTTACTGACGCAATATATTGGGCGGCTAAGCCAGTGACCTTCTCCTGAGAAAGGGAACCCTCAGCAGCTCGATATTCGAGAATGGTCCAAGATTTGATCAAACCTTTGGCTGAGCTCGGAGCAATGAGAACTGGAGTGTTAGCTCTCCAAAAAGGATCCTCAACGTCAGAAGGTCGAGCAACAGTTTCTATAGGTCTTTCTGCAAGACCTCTCCTTTATCTTTATAAAGGAGTACCTTCAATCAAAGGTGTTGCCTCTCCTTATGTAATAGCAACACCTTCAATCAAAGGTGCTGCCTCTTTTGGGACAAAAGGTGGCTTCCTATCGACCTCCTTGATAGTTAGAATTGTTCTTTTAGATGGAGTACTATCCATTTTCTTCGTTCCTTCAGCTGGGACATCCTCTTTGCTCTTTTTTGCCCCATTAGTGCTAGGAGCATCTTTGGCAAAGAATTCAGGCATTCTCCTCTTCCTCATCATCAAATCAGTAATAGAGGTACCCAAATCATAAGAAGATTCTTCTACACCGTCTTGAGATAATGGAATTTTATCAAGATCAATTATCACAAGAGGGGCAAGAGGACGAGCAATAAAAGAGGAAGTAGTATTGTTGTATCTCAACAAATAAGAAGCAGCTCTAACGTGCTCCTCAGCAACTGATTGATGCAAACCCCATATGAGTTTCAAATATTTTATATTAATGTCACTCTCTTTTGGGGGCTTTCTTTTGTTATCAACTACAAAAAGTAAAATAAATACCGGTGACGCATTTCATCAAACAAAAATAGAGCTAAATTGAAAAAATTAAAAACAACCTCTCCCATTGCCATAAAGTGGACATCTGGGACCTTGGTAAACATCGTTTCCTTTTAATGGGAGATGTTGCCAATTTTTCATTACAACTCCGTGATCAAAATAGTCCCTATTAGCATCGGGAAGATTGACTACTAAAGCTCTATTGGAAAACCTAGTTTTTAAATCAAATGTCGTATCACTGGTAACCCATTTACAACAAAAAATAATCTCAGGGATCCCTAAATGAGTCCCATGAATTTGATTTAACCTATATACGCCATTAACTAACCTCCATGTATTTGGAGCTACTCTTGTAGGAATAATATCAAAATATTGGCAAAACTCCAAACATAGGGGATTTGGCGAAAAAGAAAAACCACACTCCGCTACAAAAAGGGAGGGAAACCAGTGTCCCTCATCTAAGGAAAATAAATCAGATGGGCAAGGAGGTTCCTCTAGAATAACCCAAGAAGGAATCGCAAAATCATCTCGAAATTTATCCAAGGATTAGACAAGATAAACCATGTTCACTAAAGCAAAGAAAGAAGAAGGAAGAAATTCTTACAGAAAATTAAGAAATCTGCTAAGGCGGACGATGGAAAGATTGACAGTATAAGAATAGAGTGAGAAAATAAAGAGTTTAAAAGATGAGAAGTAAAAAGTAGGAAACGATTTTATTCCATCACTTTTAAATGCCTTGCCTCGGGAAGTGAGAAAGGAAATGATTACTAGAAAAGACGATTGCATTTTCGGCGGCTAAATGATGAAAAAGACGCAAATATCCAAACGACTGTTGAAGATTCAAAATATTTATGAGTTTTCCATTTCGCACTCAAATGACAAGACTGAAGAGAAAATGTCCTAAGTGTTGGAGGTCTGTAATCAAAACCATGTCCGAGCAACTTCTGGGCATAATGTTCCACATTCTCATATTAAAACTCAACTATGAAACATTGGGGGCTTCTGTTGATACAAAAATTAGTCAGCTGATATGGACCAATTATAGGACAACATTTGTTGTCCTACGTGGCAAAAATATATATTCACCGAACAACTCAATTGGACGAGCAACATATCGTGCTGAGCTACTCAGCCTCCGAGCTACTAGCATACCAATCAACTCATCACTCCGAGCTACTCAATGTGAATAGCATCTGGCCAGGAAGATCAAACGACAATTATAAATTCAATGAAGATCGGATTTAATGAACATTCTTATTGTACAGATGTATATGTCTATTAAATAACGGCATATCGTCTATTCATACTAACAGCCCCAAGGCTATAAATACATTGTAACACCCTCCATAAGAGGGTAATTGATCATTGGCAATTGTGATCGAGATTAAGGCAAAATATCGGGCAATACAAAATAATGGATGTAGGCCGTTTTAATAAGGCTGAATCACTTTAAAAATCGTTTGTCTAATTTCTTACTTCATATTTATCTGTGATTGATTAATTAGATCAAATCTAGTTTTTTACATCAACACGATCTAATTTATTTACTTTTATATTCAATAAACTGGTGACTCTTAATAATCAACAACACCTCTTATGAAGAATTAAGATTAGGCCTAAACAGGGGTTGAAAAAAAAACTGGATATGGTTTCGAATAGCTTCCAGGGGAAATCATCTCACAAACCCAGACTGAGAGACAATCACTCTAGTTTCATTATAGGGAACATCATAATAACACGCCAGAAACGAGCACCATGCCTCCCTTCTACACACAAGATAACATCTCTACATCCTCGCATCCCCTATAGTATAGCTCGGGACATGTAACACCATAATCTTGCACCGCACAATGAACTTGGTATTTCAGACATCCTATTACTCTCCCTCAAAACTTCGGAGAAATATGACACAAGTTGCCGTTCTTCGAACCCTATACATGGACCAAAGAACAACTTAGAAAAGGTCCCAAAGAAGGCCCAAAAACATTGGCAGCCCAATTCATGGTTCAAAGACACATAAAGCCAAACCTATATCAAAGACACGTGCACATTACTGATCGATCTAGGGAGAAATACTCCACGACCTACTAATACTGTTAGAGGACCAATCAGTCATGAACCGCAGGCAGTTTTTCAATAAAAGTATGCCTCACTAACCACTTTAGGAACACTTACATCCACCTCTTAAATGTCATTATTTTGTTTTGTTGCTTGTTCTCTCTAGAAAATACTCAAAATTCTCTCCTTTTTTTTATATAAAACCTCTCCAGAACTAAGTTATCAACATCTAACCCAAAGTTCCAACTTCTTTTCTTATCACATAGATCTAAAAAAGGTGAAAATACTTTTTCTCTCCCCTTTTTATTTTTCCTTCTAAAAATATATTTCCTCCTAAAGAAGCCTTAGATCTATCTTCAAAAAGTTTGATTTAAAGCCAAAACTCTATCGAAATGGAAAGGAACATGTGTAACATCACAGGTACGTTCTTCCTAACCCTTTTATCTTGAAAGTTTAGACTTAAAAATGGTGGTGTTATGCTACAAAACCACCCATAATCATCTTCTTCATCTTATTTTCTTCTTTATACGTGGCCTTTCTCTAAAGTTCATGTGATAACTACATTGATTTTGATTTTGCCTATTATGAATACGTAGGCATAATAGGGGGTCCATCCCTAAAACTGAAGTTAGATCTTGTGCATATTTATATATTTCTACTCTTTATTTTTATTAAAATAAAAAAAAATCTTCAAAGGTATGAAAAATACATATATAGATTAGAGGATCACTAGATCCAAAAAATTTACCTATTATTTTTTCCTTAATGTTAGAAGTCTCAACACTCTTTCTTCATTAAAGTGATTCTATTAGTGAACCCATTTCATCTAACCATCTCTTACTAACACAATCATGTTTAAATTTACTGATCTATATTTGTCTCACTCTAAAAACACTTTGATGTACCAAAAAGAGTTATGATCTCTCACATTTAGTCATCATAAGAGGTAGAATCCCTCAGTGTCCTCTTGTGAACTATGTAAACTTTGAATTTCTCTATGAGAGTACGTAACCAATCCCCAGACCTTTGATTCTCTGGTTTAACATGTAAATCACTTTCCATCACTAGGTCTACAAGGAGGCTTACCCTTTCTTTTATATGTTTTGTGTAAAATATGCTAATGAGTCATCTTCTTTTCAAAAGAGAACTGAAAAATGATTGCGTGTCACCGCGAAAGACCCCTTCCCTCATGTCCACAGATGGAAGGGGGAGAGAAGAGTCGCTCGGGTCTAGGTTCTCACGGTGGAGACTCCTCAGGAGACTTTTCTTAAGAGGACTGAACTCATTATAATGTAGATTGATATTCACTTCATCATGTTAATCCTGTACAATACTTCATATTCTATTCTTTACTAGATGTTCTTAAATACGTGACTAGGTAGAAAAACATTGTTATTGCATGATCCCGTAGAAAGGTTACACCCTAGGCATCCTTTGAACTTTACTTGTAATATGTATACCATGACATATAATAATGTTAAGTGAAATTGCCTATTGCAAAAAAATAAAAGACTTTCCAAAAGACTTACACCACTTCATGATCATAACATATGTATATCACTATATACCCCATTACCCTAGGAAGCCTAGAAATAAGATTCATGTCTAACTAACGCGGGTCCTTAGTAACAACTCCCACTCTATTTGTCCTCGTACCCTCAGTGTACATAGAGTGATGTGTTCTTGGTAAATATCACCAACATACCTCGAGTATATCAAGTCAGTTCTCCCACTTACTATCTCCACGAGGTGTATCGAGAGACTAGATTTATGTACATTTAAGTATATCAAAATAACCCTCTCACACATACTTTAATGTAAATCATGAGGGGCCATAGATAAAGAATAGAGACTTAAGCTTCATGTAAAGCCTTCCATAACCTCATGTGGTAGAATTTTAGGACATAACCAAATAATAACATAAGTCAAGAGACTGTCCAAATGGAATCATCTCTCGAAAGGGTTATGTATCCCCCAAGAAGGTTTCCTAAAATAGATTTGGACCCAGGGCTAGGAAAGTTAACTCACTTTTTAAAAATCCTATCTAGGGGCTATGAGGCAAGTTAAGAGTTCAATAGGAAATAGATCATTACCTAGTCTTGCCCCAAAAAATACCTTATTTGCTTACACTCGTGATTGTTCTCTTTAGAGTGATACCGTACCTCCTAAAACCACGATCAATGTTACCCAAAACCCTTCGACCACCACTATTGAGACTTTCATTGTAGTTAGTGCAATTGAAGCCCTATTAGACATGGAACGCCTCAAAATGGAGTTCTAAACACTCCAACTGAACTTTTAATAACTTTATCCCACTGATGACCTTGTTAATATTCATCGCTTATCCCTCTACCCGAATACTAGGATACTCGACAAATTTAAGATGCCCGATATCAAAAAGTTAACAAGAATAGGACAACCCACGGTCCAGCTCAAGCTTTAAGTTCGAGATATGCAAACCCTATGGATTTAGAAGAAGTAATGGCTCAAATATTTGGACACATATTATTTGGAGGAGCACTCAATTGGTTTATATTAATGGACAATGGATGAACCAAAACCTAGAGCGATATCTGCAGAGAATTCTTGAAATAATAAGAGTACAACGATGAATTAAAGATCACTCATCAAGACTTGGAGATGATGAAACCATAGATCAATGAGCAATTAGGCACCTTCATCGCTCATTGGATGAGTAAGGTTACATGGATGGTAAACCGACCCTCAAAAAAGGAACACGTAGCTATCGTAATGAAAATCCTAGTCCAAATATATCGAGACTAAATCAAAACACAACATACACTCCACTTTAAATTCCTCATTGAATGTGATCCCATCTTGACGACAATCTCATGAACTATCCATCCAAGGTTAAGACAGACACTCAAAAACATATTTCTCATTTCTCGACTAAGAGGATCGATATGGAGAATGCTACCACTTTCAATGTTATCCAAGCACCTACATTTGTGCCAACATCATGGGATCTTGAAAACCCCCGATAACCATTTCATTGTTTGTATGATCCAAAAAGTATAGTTTACCAAGATCTCATAAAGAACAGGGTTTGGAAACCCAAAAATCCAAGACCTGTTTTAGATCCCTTAGTAGAGAATTTTCAAAGTGATATGTACTATGAGTGCCATTAAAATGCTACATATACCCTGAAAACATTTTGTACTTTGAATCACGACATATAAAGCCTAATTGAATAAGGATAAGTAATTGCTCCTGCTAAACTTGAAGGCCTACATCAGTTAAAATGCTATGCTTGACCATGGCTCGTGAGTCAATGCCCTCACTACAGGATGTAATACTGAAACTCATATCTTTTAATCAAACCCATTAGTCACGAAGGAAAATGAGAACAACCTAGCTTAGAAAGAATAGTCAATCAGAACTAAGATCGTGTGATTACAACACAGACACACGTGGACCTATGGTCCAAATATTTAGAGCCCTGAAGGCAACATATTGAGATGCCCTAAAAGTCAACATATACCAGCTAATGTACCTCATATT
The DNA here is from genome assembly GCA_949130495.1 of Sambucus nigra. NCBI lineage: Eukaryota > Viridiplantae > Streptophyta > Magnoliopsida > Dipsacales > Adoxaceae > Sambucus > Sambucus nigra. Next base: position 597,115,094 of record OX422208.1, read on the forward strand.
TAGAGAAAACTCTAACCTCCTCCTGTCAGACATAGTTCAATTACACGAAAATATTTTTTAAACATTGGGAAGTCATGTACGATAAAGCGTAACAAGAATCTAGGTACATACGAGAACCAAAAGACGGGAAAGTCATCCCCACCAGGTGGGGAGAATAATTCGTAGTAGAAGATAGCCAAAACTCTTGGGCTTTGTTATCACAAGAGGGCTCAATAACTGAGCAATCACTAGAAAAGGATCTGATATTTCATTTTGATGATTTTCTTGCTTACTCACTCCATGAAGATGCCAATCACATCTATATTTTAGATTTCAATGAGAATATGTATGACTTCCTCACTCCATATTGGGATTCATGGAAGTTAATCATCTCATTCGGTTAGGAAGATTGTACAAAGATCTTACCCTCAACCCATTTCCTTCTAGAGAAAATGGCAAAGATAAAGGAAATGAAGCAATCAAAGAGAACTTATTAGGAGAGGTTGAGGAAAATAGAGTCTTAGACCTACTAATAATGACTCAAGCTAACATTTTCATAGGGGGCTCATCATGTCATATTGTACACATAGTTACTTCATCATGAACTAATTTTCTCAAAAGGTGGTACCTATCTCCTTTAGACCCGAAGAACTCATGGAAACTATATGGAGTTTGAACCTCATAAAAAGTGTATTCCTCACCTGTGTAGAACTACCAAAGATAGGTCCATGTCATAATATAACTTTAAACATCATAGTGAACATCAAAGGACAGAATATGCCTATGGTCCTTAATGATAATATATATTATTTTAACGTCTTTCCACTAAAATAGACATGTGCCTTATAATCAAACATGAGGACCTCACGCCCACAGCTTAAGATGTTAGAGATTATAATACTTCTCGAAAGGAAGTGAAAGGTTCTATTAAGCTTGAATTAGGAACTGGCCCGCTAGAAAATCTTATTAAGTTTAAGTGATTGACATAGCAGCCTCCTCCAACCTATTTTGGGTAGGCCATGACCCTATGACATCTGGGGAGTAGCCTCATCATTGCAACAGAAGTTAAAGTTATGTTATGGAGAGAACTTGATCACCATATCAAGAGATTCCAATTTTCTCAAAGGAGAAGAACTGAGTACCCCGGTCTTGGAAATACAACATGAAAGTGGGGATATTTATATCACTGAATTCCAAACATATTTTCAGGTCATCTTGATGAAACCTACAAACATATTTTGCCACCATACTCTAAATAAGTCTCCTATAACGCCACTCAGCTAATGAAAAAAAATGATATATCGACCATGAATCAGTCTCACAAAGAATCAATAAGGGATTAGTTAACTTATCGAGGTACCCCATCATCATAATACCAAGGGGATAGGGTATAAACACACGGAAAATAACTCATATTCTAGAGCCTTAAAAGCGAAAGGGCTTTAATTTAAGAAACCAGGGGTTGCGCCTACACCATATCACCCTAGCCTTATTAACACTTCATTAAGGAGGTCTATATTTCTCGAACCATGGATAGAAAACTATGAAAAACAAATGCTCGGATGGAATTTTTTACTAAGATCGTCCAATGTGGGTGGATAATAAAGTACATGAGGTAGCCAATTTGATCGGGAAGCTAGGGAAGTCGTCTATAGATTGGAACCCTATTTAAGATCTGAGAAACACTGAGATCTTCTAAGAGGTGATTATGGAGGATGAAAAGACCTGATCATTCTGCCACCTTCTAGTAACTAAGAAACCCTTTGAGGATGAGATTGCCTATGTACTCCAAGAAGAATTAATGTTATTGTCTATAACCTCCCATTTTAGGAGAAGGCTCTCGAGGCTAATTACTTTGATTTACTAGATCATATAAATTCCTTTGTGGAAGAAATAAACTTTAACTTTGAGCATACTTGTATGAACGATATAAATGACGATGAATGTGTAAATCAAAGTAATGAATCTAATTTATATAATGGAGAATATGAAGTTCAACTGAAAGAGATTAATAATAAACAAACTAATTAATAGGTGTATAAATTGTATGTGACCTCATACCGACAGTTGCTCCCCTCTAGACTTCAGATATGTAAGAGAAAAGGGGTGTCAAAATGTAAGAAAATGGTTTAAAGTGGTTCGGACCTTAAGAGGTGGTCCTACCTCCACTGTCAAAGGTATTTATATTATTTATTATATCTTAAAAGAGTTATTACAATCTAAGTTACCTATTGAGCTTTGGTTAAGAAAGTCTGAGGTCTTGTTTCATTTGTCAATAATCCAAAGGACCTTAGGAAGAAATTACTTGACTGATCTAAAGGGTCATGAGTACTGATTTAGTGCTCAATGAGATATATAGGGTATCTGATAACTGGTATATGGAACAAGTTATGAATATAATATCGCAACAATGGGTTGTGACTATGGATCAAGTAGTAAAAACTTATGAATGATAAAACTCTTGGTTCTCTCGAAGTCTGATTGCTTGAACCTATTAACCTCTTAGATTGCTTGAGATTATTTTCCCTTAATCATTTACCATACTTATTTTTATATGAAATTTTTTGGAGAGATAATGAGTCAATTTCCACAGCATGGTTATGATCACTTTGAGATCTGATTGTGTCAGCAAGGTAGTGGAGTATTGGCCAAAGGACTTGGAGGTAGTGTAAGGTAGTTGTCGATAACATTAAGTGCGGATAGGAGGTTTCAATGAAAGTGGAGATAGTTAGTGGAGGTTGGTGGAAAAGTGTTCTTCTTTCCACCTAACCATCAAACTCATTACGAAAGAACTGTCGAAGGTCTCGAAGGTCTTAAATTTCCATAGGACTTTCGTAAGTTGACCTTGAGGCATTTTGCAGTAATACATTCTTGTGTTGAGGATTAGTTAACCTTGGGAGGTCATTTCTCTTCAGTTTAAGGCCCCTCAGAGCATCAATCATAATGGATACCTTGTATTGTGGTCTTTGAGCTTGATGGAGGAGGTTTTCGAAATGAATGTCCCTCCTAGGAGGAAGGAAGCATGACTTAGGTGTGTTGTAGTACTGTAGCCTATCTTTGAGAGTAGACGAGGTTTGTGGACAAAGTAATGATATGTCTTAGGTCAGATTTTAGCCTTTGGACCTGTTCTAAATGCTAATTAAAAAATAGGGTATCATTAGTAGCCCCTTATTACTTGTTGTAAAGTATGCAATGGGAAACAATTATCTTTTACGTAAGTTAGCGATAAGGTAGTAACTAGCCACTGATATTTCTATCATGGTTATATTTCATTAGGAAAGAGATCTCGCGTGGTTGTGGACAAGTGTTAGATATTGAGAGCATTGATGTGCTTTAGGGGACTGAGGCATCTGATCTTATAGGAAAAATGAGAAGGTACTCTAGGTCTTGGGGGCTATAAAAGATCCCTTTGGGATGGGTTGAATCCGTCACTACTCAATTTTGCCATATTTCATTCCCCTAAAATTTTCTTGAGCAAGTAACTTCATTCTCCCAATATTATCTGTAGGAGACATTTCCCTTTAAAGGTCTCAGACTCAAAACCCCTGTCCGTTGTTTGTCCTCATGTGTCTCTACTTTCTAGTATAAACCCAAAGCTTGAAACCTCTTCTCGTCTCCCTATCGTGTCTGTTAGGATGATTGGTTGTGAGGGGGTTACAACCCTATTTTTTAGGTGGGGATCACACTGCCTCACGAATTATAGAGAAGGACCTAATGGATATCCATAATACCTACTAAATTTCAGACTCTATCATTCTGAGGGTAGCATGACCCTAAGAGAGGGATTGTTAAATGGTGGCCTAACACGTGTGTTTTAACAAGTTCTTCCTTAAGTATGGGGTATATTCCCATTGACCTGGCTAGTGGTGAGGATTTTGAAAGAAATTAGGATAACCCCTTCTTAATTGGTGGTCAAGTTGAAAAATGTACGGAGTGGTCTGGTTATATAATCAAATATAGAATTCATAAATTAGGTCACAAACAAGACAAATTCAATTTAATCCAATTTTATCTTGATTAATTATGTGAAACTAACATCCAAGATATGGAATATAAATCGAATCAAACAAATGACAACACGAGATAAGAGGAAAAAACCCTTTTAGAGAAATAACTCTTTTCAACACTGTTACATCTAGGGTATTATAGAACAACACGAACAAAATTATAGACTTAAACTCCACTAAGTATCGCAGTTATGTTTCCTTCCTTATTGATAACAGAAAGTGATGCAGATCAAGTGATGCTCCATAACAAGCTCTACTTGCCTTGTTGTCCATCGATCAGATTTAGGAAGATCATTTCCTATCTTTAGAAGTGAAGAATAAACTATGTAGGGATATGAAGATGTGATTTGTTTTTCAAGGTTTAATAAAATAATCACAAAACATCCAAGGGGTTTGGATTTGTAAAACCAAAATGTTTTGATCTTGGAATATGTGTAAAAATTCTTACAAAGTATTGTAGTTCTCATATCTTTAAACATGGAAAAAAATCTCCAAGAAATATACTTGTAAAGATGGCATTTGAAACCAAGTAAAAAATAATTTTTCGTAGGATTGTGTAAACAAGCTGGATCTCATTCGAACCACCTGTGCAAAGTCATTTGAACGACATCTAATGAGAGATCGAAGGGTCATTTGAAGTTTCGTTCAAATAGCTGATATCGAACGAGTGTAAGAACCTTCTTCGAATGACCCTCTATACCTCATTCTAACGAGATTCTTAAACAATGATTTTTTTATTAAAAAATTTAGAAAAAATATTTTATGTTTTCAAAACTTTTAAAATACTCCTAAACATAATTATTACACAAAATCAACCTCATATACCTTTTTGATAATTATAGTAATTATCTCAAATCTTCAATCTTCAATTGTCACATTCGAACTCTAGTTTGTCTTCGATTGAAGCTTTTAAGAATATGCACGATGAGATAGAGATGTAATGGAATATGCGAAACTAAAATCATAATGAGCAATTATAAATGTTGCTCTTACAACTCTCCCCCTTTGATTGTTCTAGTACAAAACATAATACAAAAAAAATTAATCCCTAAAACAAGTTCAACTAATGTCCCTCCCAAACCCGAAAAAAATAAGACAGTTGCAAAAATGTATCAATTAAAAACAATGCGTGAAAGAGACCTACAAACATGAAACAAAGGAAATTTTGTGACACATGAAGTTTAAAAATAAAACTCACGTTTAATATGTTCTCCTCTTTATTGTCCGTGATAGACAAAGGGTTAGAAGCTAAACTTGAAAACTTAGCATCACCAGAAGACAAATTTGACATATCATCACAAAGGATAGACAATTAAGCATACTCGATGAAGCTTCAACAGACCAACAAGCTATTTTTGAAAATTCTAAATATTTTTAGTATAAAAATATACATGGAAATACAAATAATCACACCATGGAGTAGCACGAAAACATCCAATCATGGATATGGAATGAATGTGTGTGAACTTAATGTAGGTGAAAGTCAACATAAGCATACGTAATGATGATGCATGAAGACAAAGCGATAATCCTAAAAGAAAGAACTCACGCCAACCTTTTGTGAAAAAAATTGAACAAAGTGAAATTGACCCGACTCTTAAAAAATGTCACGAATTTAAATGCTTCTCAAATTAATAACACCAAACTATTTAATATTTTTAAAGGAATTTTATTGTGCGAAACCATCGATCTTCAAGTTATAACACCCTTAAAAGCTCACATTTTAAGTAAAAACTCTCAATTTTTTTGAAGGAATCTTATTGCTCAATTTTGATGAAGCGTCAATGAAATAAATTTGGCCTTAGAACTTTTATTTTAATGTGTTGAATACATCTTTTAGACTTTTGCCAATGGTGACCTCTAATGTAAAGAAGACTGCTTATTCCATATCCCTTTGCATTGCTTAAACATATATTAATCAATTTTCTGGTAAAAAAAATTCGGACAATAGCTTTTACTTGCACTATTAGTTCCTAGGACACTTAGTTCGTTATTAAGCACGATTGAGATGAGAACATCCTATTCAACATATGACAAGTAAGTACAATGCTGAAAAGTTCGTGCATGTATGCAAGCAAGGCGATATAATGAGTCTCGCATGAAGAAAGAAATCAACAATGAACAATGGAGTGTTAAACATGCATTATTTAGCACAAAAAAGAAACAATGCATCATGACACCATGATTAACTCACATGAGTAGATGGAATGAAATTTTGATCCGGATATCTTAAATATGCATACATATATGGTGTAAAAAAAATACAAAAATCTTTTTGAATTTTTAAATTTTTTTATCAAAATTAAATATTTTTGAAAATTTTAGAAAATTTTTCAAAAAAAGAAAATCTTTTTGGATTTTTTAAAATATAAACATAAGAAAACAATCTGGTTGTCGGGACAAATGATATAAATGTGAAAATCACCTTAAACCAGAAACAAATCCTGAACACAATCATTTGTTTTGGAGGTGTTCCCAAAAGACGTAGACATACTTTGAAATTCCTCCATTAAACCATTAGAAGTCTTGAATAGAAACGTAAGTTTCTCTCGAAGACTAGCTAAGTTACTGTGGCAGTGCGTGGGATCATGTGTGTGAGAGACTCTTCCTATCTTATAACAAAACTTCCTAAGAGGACCTCCTTATTTGTAATGGGTTTAAACATAAATTTATTTTAGTGGGACTTGGTTAGAATACCTAGTATGAGTTCTCCTTAGTGGGTTTGGTGGAGTCTCGTAAAGATCTAACGCGAACTTGGCAACTAGCCTGGGTGCAGTATTAGAAGTAGGTGCACCCTCGTAAATAAGCCACTCCTCTCTTTAAAACCAAGAGCACGACGTAGGAACATCTTTTAAACTTTCTTGGATGTGTCCTCAAAGGTAACTTTGACCTCCCGGGCACATTCGAGATATTTCTCGAGTTAGAAAACATGGGCCTCAAGTTTCTCATGAGTCTCTAATGATGCTTAAAGATCTCTCATAAGATTAACCACTTTGTTGGTCAAGTTAATCTTTTCCCTACCCATCGAAACAAGTTGCTCACACAAGGAGATCATAACCAAGGTCTCACTCTCTCTCTCTCTCTCTAGAATTTCAACTCCTTATCTAAACACAACACCCTAAGAGTTAAATCTTTCTTTTTCTTTTTAGTTTTTAACAGCTTGATGTAAAGTTCGGAGTATGAGTATTGGAGAACACGATCTCCTTCATTCAAATCCTCATCCTCAAACTCTTCGTAATATTTCGACTCATTGTCGAGGTTATCACATTTGGAAAAGTCCTCATCAGCATGATACATACTTGAAGTGATAATGTGACTAGCCATAAACGCGATGAAGTTACTTCCATGCAGTTATTCATCCCCAAAATCAACCGAGTCAACATCATTATCGCTTAGAGTGGTATTATAGAAGGCTTTGCCTTTTCTCTGTCTTTTAAGCCTAGTGGCACGCTTATTGTCTTTGTGGCCTTTCCCCTTAGACTCATAACACCTCTCCGATTCAACTTTTTTGGGATTTTTACCTCTATCTGTCTTCTGATCATTCTCATAAAAATTCTCACCTGCTTTGAAATTCTTATTTTTCTCAAAAAAACAAATTCCACTTTGGATGAATTTTGATTTTTGAATTTGAGAAACTTTTTGAATTTTATCAAACAAGACAAGATCATCATGATCAATTTCGGAATCAAAGTCGGAAACCTTCTCTTTGTTTGATTTAACTTTTAAAGCTATTCCCTTTTCTTTTTTCTTTCGAGTTTCGGAGAACATGTCTAATTCGTAAGTTTAGAGACCATCTACCCTAATTATGTCAAGAATTTCCAAAGAGTTAAATAAGGGTAACTTCCCATTAAAACAAGATGGAAGAAACCTCAAAATTTTCTTATCAACTCTCACTTTCAAAATTTTCTCACCCAAATTAAAATAGGAATTCACAAGAAAATATATACAAGTATAAAATTCATCAAAAGTGTTAGATTCAGGCATGGGTATAGTATAAAATTATGTTGTGAGGTTTTGAATCTTAGAAGATTTAATAGCATTAGTACCCTCATGTGTGAGTTAGAGAATATCCCAAGCTTCTTTAGACGTGGTACACGTAATGATGCGATAATATTCTTCGAGTGCGACAGCACAAGAAATAACATACAAACCACGAGTGTTAAAATTACTCATTATAAAGTCACCATTAATCCAATTTGTGACTGGATTGAGACTAATAACATTTTTATTAGCAACAATAAGAGGATTCCATCCCCTTTCAACAACAAGCCAGATTTGCTCGTCGATTGATTTTAGAGACGATCTCATCCGAGGTTTCCAGTAAGCATAATTTGTGCCACCAAACTAAGGTGACCTATTATACAAATTCTCCATATAACCACCAGGATTCATCAAAATATCTTTTTAAAACAAGCTCTGGTACCTATTGTAAAACATGCATAGTGGTCTCATTATATGGTCAAATATAGAATCCTTAAATTAGGTCATAGACAAGCCAAAATCAATTTAATCCAATTTTATCTTAATTAATTAGGTGAAACTAAACATGAAAGATATTAAATCTAAATCGAATCAAACAAACAACAACACAAGATATGAGGAAAAAAAACTTTTAGGAAAAAACCTTGTCCAGCACTACTACAACTAAGGTGTTACAGAATGACACAAAAAGACTTACTAACTCAGACTCCACTAAGTATTGCAGTTATGTCTTCTTCCTTGTTGATAACAAAAAGTGGTACAGGTAAAGCAATGCTCCACAACAAGCTTCACTTTCTTCGATGTCCACCGATCAACCTAAAAAATATCCTATCTTCAGCAGTGAAGAATAAACTCAATAGGGATATGAACATTTGATGTGTTCTTCAAGATTCGATTAAGTAATCACAAAAAATTCAAGGGGTTTGGATTTGGAAAACTAAAGTGTTTTATCACAAAATATGTGTAAAAAGGATTGCGAAAAAGTGGAAGTTCATATCTCTGTAAGTAAGGAGAAAAATATCCAAGAGATAAACTTGAAAAGATTGCATTTGAAACCAAGGAAAATATAATTTTTTACAGGATCGTTCAAACGAACTAAACCTTATTCGAATAACCTACAAAAAATTATTGGAACAAACCGAACGAGAGATCGAACGATATTCTAGAGCAACAAGGAAATTATATTGTTTAAAGTTTCATCCAAACAACTAATATCAAATGATTGTAAGAACCTCATTTGAACGACCCTCCATACCTCGTTCTAACGAGCTTCCTTAAACGATTTTTTGATTAAAAAATTTTGAAAAAGTATTTTATGTTTTCAAACACTTTTAAAATTCTCCTAAACATACTGATTACACAAAATCAACCTTATAAACTTCTTCGATAATTTTAGTGACGATCTTAAGTCTTCGACCTATGATTGTCGCATTCGGTCACTAGTTTGTCTTCGATTCAAGGTTTTAAGAATGTACATGATGATGTAGAGTTGTAACGGAATATTCCAAACTAAAGAATAATGAGAAATTATAATTTTTTCTCTTACTTAACTTGTGGAGACCCCTAATGGCCACAATATTGAATTTTAGGGAGTCCAACAAAGGCAAGCATGATGTTACCCTGGCCAAGTTCTTTAAGTTGTACAAGCTTCATGAGTAGAAAAGGTAAATGATAAGGGCTTAAAGTACTTAGCCCCTAAGGAAAACATGGTGTTTGTTATGAAGGACAAGCAGAATGCCCTTAAAAACTGAAAGGAAAATTTCTTCTTTATTTCCAGAGCTTGAACCACTCCAAGCCCTACGGAGCCTATTTGTTCCCCTACCATTTGGTGTACTCCTCCAGTTATGGGTAAGTTTAATCTGACATTTTTTTCAGTATTTGAGTTAACCTCTATTCTGACCCGTAACACTCTTCCTATCTTTTGTAGTGGTTGTGGAGCCCTCTTAAGATGAATTTAAACAAGATTAATGAGGCCTAGAAGTTGACATATACTCCCTTTGAGATTTGTTTCAGCAAAACGGCTCTCTACCTGTAGGATAAGACCTAAACCTAAGACTCTCACATTAGGAGGAATCCCGGAGGTTACCAAGATAGTGGTTAGGGACATAGTGGAGTCTGAGTCCTTTGTTCTAGTGCCTCTAAAAAGGAAAGTTATTACTAAGATCTCCACTAAGGTTCCTAAGGACTCAAAGGGAAAAGAAGGCCTGCCTAAGAGTAAGGCTGGCCCTCTAAGGACTGAAGGAGACCCTAACTCAGTCGATGAGACTATTTTGCTTAAGTTTCACTATTCCACTAGTAAATATCTTTGAATTTTCATTTTTTTCGTTATTATCCTCAAAAACCTAACTCCGATTTATTATTGATCTGATAGATGATCGGGAAGGGTGGAGGATAGCTAAGTAGATTAACAAAGGGGCTTCTGCTGAGGTTATAGTCAATAAGACGAAAAGGTCCAAGACCACTAAACGCCTAAGATCCAACACCTCAGTGAATATTCCAATTCCAAGAGTCAAGCTAGTGGAGCAGGCAATCTTAGGGTATGGCCCTATTGAAGGCTCAATGTTAGAGCCTATAAAAACCCTACCCTTACTGTAAGTAGAATTAGGGACAAATGGGGCATTTAGAGCAAAACCAGGGGGATATTTATTTTCCAAAGAACTTGTATCCCTTGGTCTCATAAAAAAATCTATGGAAAAGGTGGTTCCCCCCAAGTGGAGGGGGTTTGAAAGGTCAAAGAGGTCTACTGTTGCTGAAGGGAAGAACTTGCCACCCTATATGGTGGAGAGATATTCGAGGTCTCCCTCAGCTGAGGATATGGATTCTTATGCCTCAGATGTGGATTCCATTCACTCACTGGACAAGACGAATAACTCTAACATGGTGGCATTACTGAGGAGTTGAGAAATCGCTGCCAATATTAAGGAGTTTGTTCATATGATGGTCAAGGTATACTCATACTTCTATACCTATTAACTTAGATCTTTACTTTTTATTCCTTGTTATCATATTCTTTTTTTTGTAGGCTCGACATTTGACAGTGACCCTACTAGCGGACTCTTTTGATGGCAACAATTCTTGGAAAAGGGCTATTAAGATGGGAAGAAGTTGGGACCTCACTCAGATGAATTGGATCGAATGATCAACGACCAAAGGTTACAAGTTAAGGATCACCAAAAATATATGGATGCCTTAAAATCATATGTCATTTCCATGGATCGGGAGAAGCTCTTGAAGGAAAAGACTCTCGAAGATAATGCATCTTTATCGACGGTTACATGAGATTCATAAGACAAGGTTGAGGAGCTACACACCCTTAGTCAAATTAAGCTAAAGGTGATAGAATAGGCCCTCCAAAGCCAGAAGATTGAGCTCTATAGTTTTCAAGAGAAACTTATTCAATCTGATGGTGAAGTGGATAATTTGAAGTGATTAGTTAAGTATCTAACTAATGGGAAGGAATAGTTAACTTCCAAAGGTCTGGAGCTATAAAAAAAATACATATTGAGGTCATGGTGAAGAGTAAAGAGCTCCAGAGGAAGATTTACACTGTAATGAAAATTTAATTGGATGCCTCTATGGAATCTGAGGCCTTTAAGAAATACCTTTTCGAGAATTTTAGTTCTGGTTTTACAGATTTCAAGGCAAAGTATTTCGTGATGTGGACGTCTATCATATGTTTATTGAGGACCCTTAGTAGGATAAAGAGAGCTCAGATAGTGAAATTAGTGTTAACGATGACACTATTGAAGCATCTACTCCTAAGGTCCAAGAAGAAGAACCTTAGGAAAAGGCCTCTACCTCTCTACCCTCATCAATCGCCTCAAAAAGTGAATCCCCTGTGGACCTCAACAACCTTAAGACTTGAAAGGCTATTATGTAATTTTTGTTTTTCTTAACTGTTTGTTGGTATTGAACCCTTTAAATATAATGTCACATATACTCTATCAATGATAATGACTTGGTTTTAGAAATTTTGACTTATGTCCAACCTCATGTTACTTTATAGTAGCTTTACTATTTCTTTGCTAAGGAATTTTTGCACAACCTTTATCTATTTAAGGTCTATAACATGTCAAAGTAGACATGAGGGTCCTAAGACCTTCACCACTCACTTGTGATGTTTTTGAAGTCAAAGTTGAGGCTTCGTAATGGGTCATTAAACCTTAGAACTATAAAGTATTTGATACTTGTACTTTTTAGGTCTCAAAGCCTAAAATTTTTATAGCAATACTTAGCCCCCCCAAAATTTTAGGGATAAAGGCGAAAGAGTAAAATTTTTTAGGGTCATATGACCTTATATTTTGAATTTTATTCAGCCTTAAGCCCCCATATGGGCCTTAAAATGTCTGAACTTATGGATTTCTAAAACCTAAAGTCCCATAAGGGTTAGAATACCTTTAAACTCAGGTAAATTTAGAATCTAAACTCATTCTAAGGGTCATAAGACCTCCACATTTAGAAAATTCAAAATTTAAAGTCCTTATAAGGGTCTTAAGACCTTCGAACTTAGAGATCCTGAAACCTGCAGTCATGCTAAAGGTCCTAGACCTCTTAACTTAGGTAAACATAGAATTTAAAATCCTTCTCAGATTTAGGAGTTTTAAAATCTGAAGTCCTTATTAAGGTCTTCAAACCTTCGAACTTTGGTAAACTTAGATTCTGAAATTATTATAAGGGTTATAAGACCTCCAAATTTTGAAATTTTAAAATTCGAAGTCTTTGTAAGGGTCTTAATACCTCTGAACTTAGAAATCCTACAACCCAAAGTCCTACAAAGGTTTATAGACCTTTGAACTTAGGTAAACTCAGATTCTGAGATCCTTCTAAGGGTCATAAGACCTCTAAATTTAGAAAATTTGAAATTAGATGTCCTTATAAGGGTCTTAAGACCTCCCAATTTAGAATATTGATTATCATGTAGGGTTGAAAAGCCTCTAAACTTTTGAGTCATTGGGTTTAACACCATCGTTGGTCAAATTTAGGGGTTTAGGGACAATTATTTGCATTAGAACACTTAGCCCCTAAATGTTTTTAAAAAATGGAAGTTTTATCCAAGCTTCATATATTTTCTTCTAAAAGAGATATTTGACACTTGAATTTTTCAAAAAATGATGTTAAAAAAAATCTTTGGCTAAGATCTTCTGCATTTTTTTTATAACCTTGTCCATTTGAAAACACATTTTCTAGGTGTGAAAATAGACTTTGAACTGTCTTTTTATGGGTCTTTGGACCTTAATCAATTTGCAAGGAATTGAGGATGAAAATCCTGGTGATCCTTTTAATCTTTATTAGGCCATCAGACCTTTTACTACAATTTTTGGATTTCTTTAAACCTGTTGAGTATAGTCTTTTAGGGGTCTTGAGAACTTTGACTATTAATCCCAAAATAAGGTTGGAACCCTTATAACTTAAAGTTTTGGGTCTGGATACCTTATCTTAAACCTGGAGCCATGACTGGAGTCCTTGCAACTCTTTTATTTTTGGTCTTTGAACCTTGGTTTAAGTTTTGAGCCAAGGATGAAGTCCTTGCAACTCTTTTAAGAATACTCATATTGTATACATTATGGGTGAAAAAAAGTATTCTTTATAATTTCTTTTAAGTAGCAGAATATATTATTTATAATTACTCTATGGGATGCCATATGTCCCCTAAGGATTCTGCTACCTTTACTTTCTTGCTTAATTTGGAACCTTAAAGGTGGATGCCCTCATTTATGTAGGATTGGGTAATCCAGTCTCATAAAATTTATTCTCATGGTTTCTTTGGGAGCTCGGACATTGGTGGAGGTAAGGTGAGACCTCAGGGAGCCTCCGAAGCTTTATTGGGATCTCAATCAGGTCCTGGGGTGTGTTGAGAATTATCTTATTCTCTTTTATGGATGTGATGTAGCATTCTCGGACCTTCTTCTGGTCCCCAAAGACCTATCCTACACATTCGAACGTTGGGAACCTCATCACTAGGCTTCTCATTGAGATAAGAGCGCCCAAGTCATTGAGTGATGGTTTTCACATGATCATGTTATAAGAGAAATATAGGTCCATTATTATGAACTTGTTCGAAATAATTTTATAGTAATGTGTGGAACCAAGGGGAAGGGGGAGGGTGACATATACCAAGGAATATGTTTGTTACTTGTTGAATATGATGAGAGGAGTAGCGACGGGTAGCACGTGCTTCGCACCAAGGCCCATAGCTTTAAAAGCGTCTAAGAATAGGATATTTATAAAGCTCCCCATATCAATCAAGACTCTTTTCATATTGTTTTCCACATAACCACGGTGATAATAAATAGGTCATCATGAGGTAAATGAACCCTTTTGAGTTCTGCTTCTGGGAACAATATCAATAGCACTTCTTTTGGAGCTTAATGGGGGGAGATAGACATAATTGACATTCACCCTTTCTTATTGGATACTTATGAGATGGGTTTTTCTGGCTGTGGTAAAAAGTCCACCCCCAGCGAAGCCTCTAGAGATACAGTTAACATCTATCAAATGGGAATCATTTTTGTTTTTGTTGTTATTATATTTGTTGTGTGGACCTCTATCGGCATCTTTGGCTTAAAATTATTTAAGGCATACCCTTTTTATGACTCCTTTGATGGCATTCTTAATCCTGAAGCAGTCACTAGTATTGTGGCAATGGTCTCTATGGAACTGGTAGTACTTGGACTTGTCCCTTTTATCATCAGTGGTCCTCATAGGTTTGGGTGGTGGGAGGAGATCTTGGTCTTCAACTATTGCAAAGGCCTCTTCAAGGGTGCTTGCGAGCAGAGTGAAGTGTTTGGCCTCCGGAGGTCGATTCTTCTTACCTTTTCCCTTCTTCTTTATGGCCTTTGCTACTTCTGAGGTCTCCCTAAGGTGGGAGAAGAAATCTTTCTTTTTTTCCCAATTGGTGAGAGGCTATGGCATGCCTTACTCACTACACCAAAATGGGCATTTTATAACTTTTAATAAAATATAATTTGTTAATGTTTAGAACACTTATGAATGAGTAATGTTCCTAAACACTTAATTCCGATAAAATAACACACATGATTTCCCTGCAATTTTAGTTATCACATTATACTAGGATTAAAATATTTATTTTTAAAAAGGGTTACAAAAATTATCGCTCTTATATTACCTTCCGTGCCTCTTTTTAGCCCAATTTTGTACTAAAGTGAAGCCTAAAAAAAGGGTTATAGAACTTTCATTAAGCACGTTTTTGCCCAATTTTATATTAAATTGAAGCCTAAAAAAGGGTTACTAAACTTCTATCTCGTCGAGAAAAACAACCTTTGTTATCTTAAAAATAATTTTTGCTCTTGGATTGCTGAGGACCTTGTGTCGCTTTTATCATCAAGTCTCTCTCTCTCTAACCTTGGATTGCTGAGGACCTTGCGGGTTGAGTATTTTTATCAGATCATTATAATATATGTGTATTCCAGTTATTTATAGATATGCCATGCTTGATTCTATTTCTAGACATATCCATTAATGTGCCTTAATATATGTTTTAGTGACTTTTTTAACCCTCATTTTTTGCTTTGTTTTGATAATTTATTTGACTTTTATTGTTTTTTTGGTTCTTTCTATGGTCGGATTATGGAAATTTGGTGGTGGTGTTACTTATTTTTTGAATTGCATTTGTTCAAAGATCTAGGATATTTTTTCATTTTGTATAGTTAATAAGTTCTTCTTTTGGTCTCAATTGGTTTGTATATGCTCAACTATTTTTGTTTGGATTTTAATTTATTTAATGATTTGGGTTTATGGTGATGATGTGCAATCATTTTATAATTGAGAGTAAAGTGTGATCTTCAAAAGTTTGTCTTTAAGAGGATTGTTGTTGAGGTAAATTTATCATGCGTAATATATTTTTTGTTTGAAGTTTTTGTATTAAATTTTAGGGATACAGAAGTTTTATTCTCTATCAAATGACTATTAGTGTTGGATTGGTTTTTATAATCATTTACTAATAGAAATATTTTTTGTATTCATTTTATAGAAATATGGTATTTAATAGTTTTTCAATTATAAAGTGGTTGTTTCATTATCCGGGATCTATATAATATTGTTGTTGAGCCAGAATATATATATATATATATATATATATATAATTATGAGCCTCACATGTTCTTGAGCAAGGTCCCCACTTAGGACTTCTACAATATATTATTGTCTTATTGGTATTAGTTAGTTTAAAATCTTTGAGGTTTCAACTAATTTTGTAAATAACTTGAAGGTAAAAAAATATAAATTTATTTTGAAGTGTTATATTCTAAAGTGTATCTACTTTATATATATATATATATATATATATATATATATATATATAGAGAGAGAGAGAGAGAGAGAGATGCAAAATTAGTTAATTGCGTTTAATTTTGTAGTTTCAATTTCATTTATTTGCAGTTTGTATAAATGGAACATAGTTAGGGTTTAATATGACCAACATCTTTGTGCTCAAATTAAGAAGTGTGTTATTTTTAGCACTTTGTACCTTTTATCATATATCTCATTTAGCATTTATTTACCATTGAATTTGCTTGAATTTCATCAGAATTTCATAAACAATTGATGAAAGCATATGATAGAGGAAAGCCACAATATATAAATGGGGTAGTCACATTTATCGATTTTGTGAGGAAAATTAGTGGCGGGGAAACTATATTTCCATGTCCGTGCTGTAAATGTGAGAATGGAAAATTGCTCGACCGTGAAGATATTCATTTTAATTTGCTTCGCGATGGTATATTGCCGTCATGCACATTTTTTCATTTCCATGGGGAAAATGAATATGTCGAAAGGAACGAGAATTCAACTAGGGAAGATGTTGAACAAAATGATGTTATTCCTGAAGATTCGAGGATGGAGGAACTTGTTTATGATGCATTTGAAATTTTTAATTGAAACGTTAATCATTTGACACCTCACAATTGTAGAGACGAAGGCGGTGAAAATGGTTTTTAAACCCACGAGGAGTTGAAATATAAGTACACACACAGTAATGCGAGTGATCCATTATATCCCTCGTGTCCCGAGAAACATACGACATTGTATTTTCTTCTTAAATTGAATAACATAAAGAAAAGATATGATTTATCGGACAATATTTTAATCAATATCTTGGGTTTATTTATGGATAATCTACCCAAAGAAAATTCAACACCAATAAAGTATCTAGATATGAAAAACATAATTAAATAAGTTAGTATGGATTATAAGATCATTAATGCATGCGAGAGTGATTGTATCTTTTACTGAAAGGAACATGAAAAGGATGAGAAATGCCTAATATGAAACTTACCTTGATATTGGTTTGGTTTAAAAGAGGAGGGTAAAGTACCCCAAATGATAATGAGTCATTTTTCGTTAATTCCAAGGTTGAAGAGATTATTTAGTATACCATGGATTGCAAATGAAATGACTTGGCATGCTCAAAATTCATATATTTTTTTATCTCTTTTGTGCAGCTTGATCATAGATTTTGGATTCTCCTTGCTAAAGAACCTCGGCAAGTCTTTTGAGTTGAGTCTTGAGATACAGTCCACCATATAGATGGTATCATTTATATCGTCAACATGGAAGACTTTTTCATTGAACCTCTTGGCATATTCCCTAAAAGAATCGGTAGTTTTCTTACTGACGTGGAGGAGGGAAGTGATAGGCTTCCTCATTTTTTGTGCCCCAATGAAGTGGTTAACAAAGGATCAAACCATTTCAGTGAAGTTTGTAATGGTCCCTGGTTTGATCTTAGCAAAATAATGCTTATCAATCCCCCTTAGGGTGGCGGGAAAAGATCTGCACAGGACCTCATCCGAGGTATCTTGAAGGAGCATGAGTGACGTGTAGGACTCCAAACGGTCAATGGGATCCTTGGATCCATTAAATGGTTAAATAATAGGCATCTTCCACTTTGGGGATAGCATAATTTTGAACGTCATTAGAGAATGGAAAGAGGGTATTTTAAAGAGCCAATTCTATGGTGTTTGGAGTTTGAGTCTTGTACTAGTTAAATAAATTCTCCAATCGGTCTTGCATTTGCTTGATCTTACTATCCCAAGGCTTAGCCACCTTGGTAATTATCTCTAAGGATAAATAACATATCCTTGACATGAATGTAGGTTGCTTATTGTTGGGGGGAACTAGTCACATACTTTGGATCATTATTTTCCTCTACCCAAGGCTCGTGATTTTCACCAATACAACTATGCTCTAGGGCCACTGACTCTTCTACCACTGAGGGTAAAGGGAGCCTACTGATAATGGTAGCTGGTTATTCTTGGAGCTCATTTTGCTGAGCTTTCTTTTCTTTAAAAGACTAGGCCAAAATATCATTGGTTGGTATCTTGAGGAGGATAAGAAGTGTATTTAAAAGGTATGGAACTTTGTAGCTTCCCTACATACGACACCAAACCGATGGTTATAGAAATCGTATGTGACTGGACCTTCGACAGACAAGGAGAGAGGAGTATCAAAATGTGAGACAATGGTTTAAAGTGATTCAGACCTCATGAGGAGGTCCTAAATCCACCGTCAAAGTTGTTTTTATGGTTTATCAGATCGTAAAAGAGTTATTACAATGTGAGATCCCGCTTGAGCTTTGATCAAGAGAGTCTGAGGTGTTTCAGCCTTTGTCAACAATCCAAAGGACCTTAGAAAGTTGTTGCTTGGCTTATCTAAGGGGTCTTGATTACTGATTTTGGGCTCAACAAGATATACAAGGTATATAATAACTTTTAAATGACCCAAGTTATGAATATAAGCTAACAATAGTGGGTTATGAGTATGGAATAAGGAGTAAATACTAATGAATGCTAAAACTCTTTATTCTCTCTCATTATGATTGCTTGAACCGATTAACCTCTTAGATTTCTTAAGATTAGTTTCCTTTAACCATTCACCAGACTTCCTTTTATATCCAAATTCTTGGAGAGAGAATAATTGTACTATTAGGGCATGACCGTGATCGCTCTGAGGTTTGACGGTCTTAGTAAGGTGGTGGAGTGGTGGCCAAAGGACTTGCATATAGTTTAAGGTAGTTTATAGTAGCATTAAATGCATATGGGATCTTTGAATGTAAGTGGGGCTGGTTAGTGGAATAGTGTTATGCTTTCCACGTGCTCGTCAGACTGATCGCAGAATCTTTGTCAGAGGTCTCGGAGGTAAGTTGACCTTAAGGAGTTTTGTAAAATACACTATTAGGATGAGGATTATGTGACCTTTGGATCTCTTTAATTTTAGGTCCTCTATTTGTGTAAGTCATGATGGAGTCTTGGTGCTATGGTCTTTGAGCTCAGTGGAGAAGGTGTGTTAAAAACTAATGTCCAGCCTATGAGGAAGGAGGTATGACTGAGGTATGATACATTAATGTGACCTCCTTTGAAAGTAGCTGAGGTCTAGTGGACTAAGTAGTGATTTGCGTGAGGTAGAGTTCATCCATAGGGCCTCTACTCTTACCTGAGGGTAGTCGAAGGGTCTTAGGGATTTCTAAATTCTAACTGCTAAATAGGGTATTATCCATAATCGTGCATAACCCATTGAGAAAATGACAACGATGAACTTAGGGTCTCTTAATGAGATTAAAAAAGCCAAAATAGGTTCTTAATTAGACAAACTAGAAAGGCGTGATCTTATTCAACTCCTCAAGTATAATATTGACATCTTCATTTGGTCTTACGCCTACATGATAGGAATTGACCCTGAAATTGTACTCCATCATATACTACCATACCTAAATTTTAAACAAGTCAAACAAAAACTCTATAAGCTCATAAATATGTGGTCCCTGAAGGTCAAAGAAGAAGTAATAAAATAACTCAACGTAGGTTTTCTTAGAGTGGTCGAATACCTTACCTAGTTATCCAATATCATATATGTTCCAAAAGTAATAGTGTGTGTCGACTATAGGACTTGAACAAAGCCTGTCCTAAAGATGTCTATCATTTACCAAACATCCATATGATCATTGATAACCCTATTGAGCATGCCTTAGAATCCTTTGTGGATCGCTTCAATGGATATAATTAAAATAAGATGCACTTAGACGATCAAGGAAAAAAATGACCTTCACTACCCATTGGGGGACTTTTTGTTGTATAGTAATGCCAATTGGACTCAAGAATATTGGTGGTTCCACCAATGAAGGGCTACTACTTTTACACATGACATGATTCACAAGAAAGTCTAGGTATGCGTGGATGACATGAGAGTCAAATATAAGACACGTGAAGGATGTGTTCAAGCCTTAAGAAAATTCTCCAAGAGGTTAAGGATATACCAGATGCGCCTGAATCCCCCAAAACGTGTCTTCGAAGTACGAAAGGAAAGATGCTAGGATTCCTCATTAGAAGTAATGGAATTTAGGTGGAACCAACCAAAGTCAAGGACATCCTAGAAATTGCACCTCCAAATATCGAGAAAGAAGTCAGAGGTTTCTTAGGAAAGCTCCAACATATCAGTTGGTTCATCTCCTAGATGACCTTCATATGTGAGTCAATCTTCAAACTACTACAAAACACTCCACCATACTAAAGGGATTTTAATAAAATTAAAGAGTACTTGACCAATCCCCTTATATTATCCCCGCATCTATCAGGATATCCACTTCTCTTATACCTCATGATTATCGATATAATAACGGGAGCCATATTATCCTAATGTGCCAAAGAATCATGAAGAGAGATTTCCATATACTATGCCAACCAAAAATTGACCACAAGCAAAAAGTGGTACACAGCTCAAGAAAAATCCTACTTATCCCTTGTGTTGGAAACACAAATTGGAGACATTCTATGAACACCTTCCAAGTCAAGTTAATATCTCGAATGGATCCTTTGAAACACTTACTCGAAAGTCTTGTATTAACAAGAAAAATGGCTATATGTCTATTCTTGCTCACTAAATTTTTACATTAAGTATGCACACCAAAAGGTGATTAAAGGAAGAGACATTACAGACTATTTAGCCAAATCTCCTTTAGAATGAAAAGAAGATATCACTGCTCACTTTCCAAACGAAGACATCTTAATGACATAAAGTAGAGATGAGTATAGATGGGGATTATACTTTGATCGGGCGACCAATAATAAAGTATACAGTATTGAAATGTTTTTTATCTCACCAAAAGGGAGGCATCAACCTACGACAATCAAGCTAAATTTTGATTTCACTAAAAGAATTACTGAGTACGAAGCTTGCATTTCTGGAATGATAATAAAAAATTGAAAAAAGGATACAAATGATCAATGTATTTGGAGACTCTACTCTCATTATCTGCCAGATCTTGGTCATTGAAAGTAGTTTCCTTGTTCGAGGTCTCTCATCATCTTGCGGATAAAATCTAAGTACAAACCAAGGGATCGGGATAATTGCTCCAATAAGGTATGAGGAACAATAAAGGCCTATAATAAAGACCAATGCATAACAAAGCAATTTAAATTAAATCAAGGCATGTGAAAAATTAAAAAAATCTAATGCTTTGTATGTCAACCCCCTTGGGCATGGAAAAATACGATTGTGAATAAGGAATGGGGGCCTCATACTAGACCCCGTCATCCCTTGTATATTGTATGGATAAGCTAGGCACCCGTATCACTAAGGTCAGGGTCGAATACCTACTAGATGTCTTGACAGTCTCTCTAGAATGACCATGTGATAGTAGGACTGAAGTGGCTGCTAGAGGCGTCACTCTCAAACCCTCACCCTCTTCGTCTATCAGGATAGCCAACATTAGTTTCTCAGTGATGAAAATGGAGTACGGAATTGTGTAATAAAAATAGGCGCATGCTACTAGAACGCCTCTTCTATACACAATCAAGTTCTCTAGATGAAGCAGATGCGACTCCCTTATACTAAAAGGAGGGGATACTGGAGAAAATAACCTAACTCAGTGCAGACATTAACTAATAACCATATATCCCAGATAGAGGACCACAACATCATCTGTGCAGAGCAATAAGTGAGAAGAGGTCTGAGTAACGGTCCTATCTCTAGACCACTGCTTTTAGGATTAATCCTAAAGGATAAATATAACCTGAAACTAAAGAGAAATATCAGGATAAAAATCAAAGAAGACATGTCTAAGAGATGAAAGAATCAAAAGAGAAATATATACCATCTCATCAGTCAGACTGCTTAAACAAGTATATATCTCCATTTATGTATACGTGTAAGCTCATGGATGATGGTTGGACTAACTCCATCACCTATAATGAGTCCAGTTGTCCTCCAAATCCTCTCTGAAAGAATCCTTGTGCAAGGAACTAAAATGCCCATAACTGTGCAAGATACAGTGTGAAATATGATAAATCAAAATATATCACTGAAACCACCTGGTAACCCTCAGGACTCTAAGACAACCTCCTGGACATAACATTCATGCTATCATAAAGCAATTCAAAGGCAGTGCTACACTAGTCATACTAACAGAGGCAACTAAACTATCTAAGGGAGAAGAGAAGACCCTTATCAATCTCATCATGGTGGGGTGAACAAATAAAGAAGGTCATGGTGAACAGAAGAATATGTCACGCTAGCTCGAACGGTAGGCACAAAGCCCAATGCAGACCGAATGGTTGTGTCAAATAATATGGCATGATAAAAGATTATCCCTTGAATGGAAAACCAATCAATACATGGAGATATAAAGGGGTGAGTGTCATCTCCCCGACTGGTAGGTGGGAGTAGATATAGTATCCCACATTCACTTTACGAGCATCAGCACCATAAAGGCAGATAAAATTATCATCAAAGACTCTGTGAAGAGGATGAAGCCTAATCCATAAATGATCTCCCTAACGATCATAAAAAAGGACTTATCGGTTTACAAATTCTCAACTCGATTAGGGTAACCCATAAATCGAATGAATGAACTACGGCCCATGTAGGAGCATTACAAAGAAAATGTGCAAATAATAATATGTAGAAAATAAATATTTAAATAAATGTAAATACCTACAAGATAAATCATTAAATCTCATTATATGAAAAGAAACATGCATTGACAATAAAAAATATTAGCACATAGATAGGTACCTTACTGTTACAAATAACGATGGAAATGAGTTTATCTAGCACCCAAAAAAGGAAGTTCCAATCACCTGTCAAAGGGTCGGGATGGGATATGCTCCCATCCCTAGTTACAACCTCCATTAAAACATCGACATCAGCCTAATCATCTAGCTCTCTCGCCTTGAGAAATGGCCTCACCCCTAGGAGATCATCCTAAAGTATCTTTAAAAGCTCCTCGGCATCTCTTTCTGCCATCACTAAAATACCGAAAGAGAATTGAAGGAAAAACTCAAAGATATTCGAACGAGGAAGTCTAGAGAGATAATGTGAAATTTAGAATGAGACAAAATGAAATAAAATACCATATTAAAGAGATTAGGTTCCATGATCGATCGGTCCTACCTTTATCCAACCCAAGTCTTCCTCCAATATAATTAAAAGTTCTTGTCCTTGCCACTTGCTCATGCCTTTTCAAAACCCACTCATTCAAAATGAATCATATGGTCCCGTATGTGACCTTAAATAGTCATTCGGTCATCTATGTGACCTTATATAGTCATTCAATCCCATGTGCGACCTTAAATAGTCATCTAGTCCCTTATGGGACCTTCAATAGTCATTCGATCCCCTATGTCCTTACATAGATTATGTGATCTTGAACGATGACCAAAACTCATCCAAAGTAAGTCTTCCCCTTTCCACGAATTCCATGTCCATACATAATGATCAAAGCTCATCCAAAGTGAGCCTTCCCCTTTCCACGAATGTCGTGCCTTTTCAAGATGACCAAAGCTCATCCAAAGTGAGTATTTTCTCTTTCTGCAAATATCATTCTCTTGAACAATGACTCAACTCATAAAAAATTCTTTATGTGATCTCACCATGTTCAAACTAACCAAAATGAGTGTCTCATCAAAAATAAAACCCTTTAGGGATACATACTCCTAAGAATACCAGTTAAGATAACAAGTAGCATATTTACAAAACCACGAGCTCATTAAGAAAAAGGGTCGTAGAACGTGCATCTATTTTGACAATAACGTTCGCTCATAAATGAACTCCATTGTTTAGGGGCTTTGTAGACACCCCATTCTGCTCCTTCAAACCCTCAAAGAAATATGACATAATTTTTCATCCTTCAAATCCCAGGAAAAGCCCAAGAACCTTGGGAACCCAAGGAATAATCCAGAATAGGTTAAAAATAAGGCCCAAAAACCTTAGCAGACCAAGTAATCATCCAAAAACACCTAAAACTAGACCAAAATCCAGACCCATATCAAAGACACGTGCCCATAAAAAATCGGTCCGTGAAGAAGTGCATCAAGACCAACTAGTCGTGTTAGCCAATCCTGAGCCCAAGCAGTTTGAGTATAAAAGGAGGCCTCACCAACCATTTCAGGCTCATTTAACTCCACCTAATAAATATTTTTCTTTTGTTTTGTTGTTCTTTATCTGTAAAAAAAAACCTCAAAACTCCGTCCTTTTGCATAGATCCAAAAATTTCTAACTTCCTCTTCTTCTTGCATAGATCCAAAAATATTTTTTCTCTCTTCTTTTGAAAACACCCTAAATAGTCGACTACTAGGTTTTATTGAGTCAATACTATTTAGAGTTTCATCTAGTTTAGATATTGTACAAAATAGTTTAATTTAGTCGAGAATACTCTTGGTACATCAAGCTGCCCAAGGAAGACTAAAGACTAAAGACCATTCATGAATCATTATTTGGTAAATAATTTAAGATCAACCAAAAATTTAGTTTGTACGCATAACACTTGCACACGCATATTATTTGTTCATATTATATCATATGTTAGTTTATTTTAGTTGGCATTATTTGTCTTTATTGAAAATATTTTTCTAAATGCCATTTTTGAAAAAGTCAGATTATAGATACATTTGTATCTGTTAAAAGTAATTTCAAGAATTATTTTGATTTTAAAAATCTATTTTAAGAGTTTTTAAAATTGGTTTAAACATATTTTTATGTAAAACATTTGTTTTAAAAGAAACCCATGTGTTTCTTTACTCTTTATGTATTTGAATTGGATTTTGGCCATTAGATTCTAAATTGATCCGATGATTTATTATTCTTGATCCTTTAACCCCAACCGTTCTGCTCGAAAATTTAGGTATGACCAAGGTCCCCCCCCCCCCCCCAAAGGCCTGCTAACCAGCAGTGCCGATGAGACTTTCTTCGAAATTTGTAAGGATTTTACAACTGCTGCTATTAAAGTTATTTGTGAGGAGTTAATGGTCAAAACCACTCTTTCAAATAGCAAGAGTTAAGGTGATGTATCCTTCAGCTGGCTCATGAACTTCTGGCGAAAACAACTCAATCAAATCAGGGAGTGGTTCAAGACTGCTCCTGCCTATCCCTTTGTCAATCGGTATCCCCTCAACGAGCTTGGACATAAAAATTACTCAGTTATAGGAGTTGAATTTGAGTAAGTACCACAACTAAAAGTCCACCCCGAGAGTTACCTCCTCTAGCCCCTTTAAGCGATGTGCCTCAAAAGGGGAAAAAGAAACTGTTTCCCTTGTGATTCATGTCAAATATTACATTTTATTTCCCTTTTTACTATAAAATAATGCAATTCCATGCTCGTTAAACTCAAGTTTTATACTCATTTACAGTATAACAAAATTCAAATTTATGTTTTAACCTAACTTTTTATCAAGGGCATTTATCTGTTTCACTAATACCTTGAAAATTGATTGAAAAATAAATCCAAAGTGAAATATGGATTGAACAAAAATAAAAAGAAGACAAGAATAGAGAGAAAAGAAAAGAAAAAAAATAAAGGAATTCAAAAAGAGCAAAGAATTCCAAAGGAAAAAAAAGAATTTACTCATCAAAAGTTCACCCTTTCTTCAAATATAGAAAATCATTTTGAGGTACTGATCGTTATTATCCATGTTCAAATTTTCCTTCCTGAAAAGTCCTTAAATGATCACAGGGTTAACATGATTTTACATGTGGAAGGAGATTATATTTTGACGTTCTTTAGATAGTAGTATCCTATCATGATATTAGACTTTTTTGTTTTATATGTAAGTGTCGTTCATCACTGACATGTACAAGGCTTTGTTTCCTATAACATTTACTCTATATGCCTACATATCCCTAGTGACTTACACATATTCAGAGTGTTTTCATTTTTTGAGTGTAACTACCTGCGAGAATTGAACTAGTGCGCTTCATTATAAATTTGGGTCATTTAAAGATATAAATAATATCGCCTGTAAATTTTGTGACGTAGCCCCATCACTCAGTCAATATATATAAATCTCATAAATTAGTTTAACATAATGGTTATAGTATATAAACTATTGGAGAAATCTTCTAGTCATTGCTATTTGCTTGTTAAAACTCAAGATTGTGTATAAGCTTTTCGATTAAAAAAATGGGTAACTATTTTGGAAAAAAATCAAATGTTTATGAGTATCATCAAAACTCCTCCATTAAGGTAACGTAGGGGTTTAACGACTTGTTGCATAAGCTAAATGCAAATGTGCATCCCGCGAAAGTGGATCTTTATCCTTCTTATAAACTTCAAAATGAAATTGCAAATTTTGACACGAACACATCTTTACTATGTCACTAGGGACTAGCAACATGTTAGTTAGGAGGTGTGATTTGTGTCAAATATTGCATTTTATTGCCCTTTTTACTATACAATTATACAATTTCATGCTCGTTAAACTCACGTTTTATACTCATTTACTGTATAACCTTAATCATTTATTATTAATCGTTTGCCCAAGGTTTATTTGAGTATTTATAGGGTTTACGATGCTAGGGACGAAGTATGGATGAAATTTCGGTAAAGAATAGTCTCATATGCACTTTCAAGAGCAAAATGATAAATTCAGATGATCAATTTCGAACCCGTACAAAGCACAAAAATTGTAGGCCTTGAATCAAGAAACGCCTGAGTTCCAACGGTGTGTCAATCTGAGCTCAAATAAAGAAATTACGACTGTGCAATGTTTGAAATTGAAAGAAAGTCAAAGTCAAAGTCAAATCCCGGGTTAAACCCGAATCTAAACCCCATGACCCGAGCACTATTGAAATATAATTAGGCCCAAAATATGGGTCACGTTGATTTTTATGGTGCATCAATACGAGGTAGTATCTGAAAGTTATAACGTTTTGGGCCTCATTTGTAATTAATGATTATGGGGTTTTATTTAAGGGATATATATTTGTGGGTGTAATATATTTAATGAAGAGTCGTTTGGCTCGATGGTAGACGTTGTGTTTTTTCAGGTAAATGGTTGGCAGTTTGAATCCTTCCAACTCCAAACATTTTTCTCCCTTCGCTCGTCCATGCCATGCGCGCCACAGGCGCGTTGACTCTATCTGTCTGCTTTACCCCCATGCGTGAGTACCACTCCTAGCCTAGGCCTATCAATGGGTAGGAGTCAGGTCGGGTTTAGGGAGATTCAGATCCGTGTAATCGGGTCTTCATCGGGTTCGAGTTCGGGTTCGGATCTTCATCGGGTCTACAATATTGGATCCAGACCCAGATCCGTTCCGGGTCTTCGGGTTCGGGTCCGGGTCTGGCTAAATATATAAATTTATTTTATATTATCCCCCTTCTTTATTTTTTAATCTTAAATTAAAATATTTTGTAATGTATTATAGAATATTATTAGTATAAATAAAACATATATTATTTATATTTATTATATACATAAATATATATTGTTATATATATTACTTAAATGTTATATTGATAAGATATATTTATAAATATATATAAATTTATAGTATATGTATATATATTAAAAAAATAATAATGTACAATCTGGGTCGGGTCTTCGGGTCCGGGTCTTGTATGAGATCCAGACCCTACCCGTTTAGTAAACGGGTCTTCGGGTCCAAAAAAATATGCTCAGACCCTATCATACTATCCGGGTCGGGTCTAGGTCCAGATCCGACCCATTGACAGGCCTATTCCAGCGTTTTCATTCTCAGTATATCTATTCAACGCCTATTTGAGTCAACTTTTATTTTTTTTTAAATTCTTTTTCTTATTTTTTCTTTATTACTCTTTCCGCTAGATTCCTTTTTCTTTGTTACCACTTTCTTCCCTCTTTGCAAGATCCATGTTTCTCGCTATTATGACCAATTCGTGTTCTTTCCTTATTTTATTATTATTCTTTTCTTTTGTATTATTTTCGCCCATGTGTAGACTTAACCGAGATTCTCTTTTTATTTTCTTTATTTTTTTTTGTTCTTTTTGTTTTCATACTTTAAGTTTTCATTATCTAAAACAATCTGTTACCTTTTTTTTCCCTTTCTATCCTGTCTACTTTAACCCATTCCCCTACTTGCCCATATTTGTGTATTCTCATTTTTACCCTCAAGCCACACTTCTTTTCCAATAAATTGGGACTTTAGACATTCAATTTTGGGCAGATTTTAGTAGTTAGTTTAGAGTAGTGCAGTCCCAGTTTTTAGTTTATAATAAAATTCTAGTTTCAATAAATCGTTCTTTTGATCTATTTAATTTCTTTATAATTAGTTTATTTTCTTTCTTAATTAGTTGTTCACTTTAAACTCATTTTCTCCCTTTAAAAATATTTCTTCTCTCACATTATTTTATTTAATTAATTAAAAATGCGTTCAATGTAATTTTTATTAGGTTAAGATTAATGAACTCGGTTCAAGTGTGTAGTTTCTTCGATACGATATGATGGAATATACCGGTTTTTTGTGGGTTGAATATTTTCGAAAATACACCGAGGGACCTTAATGGGGTACATCACGTATGTACCATATTCGCGACACTGCGTGTGTAGTTTTGGGATTATTGTTGACGCCAAACTCGTATTTGGACTTTTATGAAAATTTAAGGAGTGACACTCAATGTTTAAATAATTGTTCAAACGAGTATTAATCATGTTTTAAAACGCGTATAACCATATAATAATTTATACTGCATATTTCGAGGTGACGAATTTAATTATCAACCTCTACTTTTCATGTTTGTAAATTATTTTAGATTAAATATTTGCCTAGATAAATTAGTCTTAAAATATTTCAAAAGCTAAAAATCATCTTTTACACTTTCTTTTAAAAGTAATAAATCAGTTAAATTTTAAACGACATTCCCTATGGATTCGATACCCAAACTCGTCACTATATATATAAAACATGCGTAGTTAATGTTTAGGTTTTTTCTATTGAGGTGAAGAATCGACGACAATGACAAGCGTATTTACACAATGCTCAGCTCTCTCCATCAAAATGGCACCTTTACCAGGGACTGATTTTCTTTAAAACTTAATTGTTTTATTGCTTTGGTCCCGACAACTCACCCTGTCAAAATGGCGTCATTGTCGGGGAGTGTTTGTTTTCAAATTTTATTTATTTATTTCTTTGTACATATTTTTCTATATATTTTATTTTAATTTATTTTGTAAGTACCGTAACCATTTAAGATCCGAGATAATTTGAAGTACACGTATTTGGAAATTCTCGAATAGTGAACTTTTTGTAAGTATGTCTTCATTTAATTCTTTCATAAGTTCTAATAGTTTTGATAATGGTTCGCAATAATATTATAATAATAATTTTTCAAGCTCCCCACCACCGATGCCTTTCGGTGAATATTTAAAAAATTCTAAAAATTAATATTCGGGAACTTATGAGAATAATTATTATAATAGAGAATTAAGATAAAGGTCATGTTCCTTCCCATATTTGGATTTTTAGGACAATACTTTTCAAGTTTATAAATTTAGTCCCGGTGGTACAATAGCATTTATTTGTGTGGTCCCTTTAGAGTTAGGAGTTCATTTTTTTGGTCCGCCCCAGCGGCACTATTTTTCACCATTTCTCATGGTGTTTTTATACACATGGACTGAATTTATAAAATTATTTGGAGTGTCCTATTTTTATACACTTTGAGGATTACGAGGACATTTCCCCAAAACCCCCTTATTATAATAAGGTGTCACAAAATTTTCACAATAATGGTAGTGAAAATTATTATAATAATAATTTTAAAAATTGTTATAATGAAAATTTTAATATTAGTTACAATAATGTCGTTTAAATTCTCGATAATGAAGAATTTCAACCAAAACTGATGTCTTTTAGTGATTACTTGTAAATTAATCAAAATACAAGAATTGAAAATCAATCTTGCCATAATTTAAAAAAGGAATATTTGGAACCATATGACGAATTGGAGGATTTTGATCAACAATTGACATCGTTGGAATAAAATGTGTCTTTAATGACCCAAAGCATAAATGAAATGGAGTTTCCCACTCGGAGTTGCTTCCAATTTTAGAAATGTTAAAAAATGACGACGTTATTGAATTAGAACCACCATTAAATGAATTGAACTCTTTTTTGAAAATACTACGGAGTTGAAAAT
This sequence comes from Sambucus nigra, assembly GCA_949130495.1. Taxonomy (NCBI): domain Eukaryota; kingdom Viridiplantae; phylum Streptophyta; class Magnoliopsida; order Dipsacales; family Adoxaceae; genus Sambucus; species Sambucus nigra. The sequence continues at coordinate 597,145,454 of OX422208.1, forward strand.
CTTTATTCCATCTCAAACCTTTTTAAAAGATCTAATTATTAATATTGATTCTAATTCTTGTGAAATTCAACCCGCACTTGATGAATATATAGAAATTGAATTTTTTTCATCACCATTTTTCCAACCATTAGAAATATCACAAGAAACGGATGAACGTCTTGATGATTTTTATCTGAATCTTGTTAAGGAATGCGTACTTTGATATACCCAAGTGTGACCTCATCCCAAGTTGAGACCTGCTCAAACATGGCCGACCTTACAGACCATCATGTCGGACAATTATGGGTCCCACTGCAGTGGTACTTCACCAGCAGTCGTCTGAGACTCTTAAGCCGAGATATATTAACTAGCTGAATAACCCGTCACAAGTCTCGTCTCATCCTGGCATCCCCAAACAGCCAAGACTACACTTAAGTCTAGCTTGTCAGTTTCTCAACAGGACATTAAAGCTTGCATCCTCGGCCTGGTCGAGACCTCCCAAGATGACATAGAGCCACGTATGACACATGTTTCCAGCAGGACTAATCCACGTGGATAGGAAATTATAACAAGATCACAGGAGCACGTGAGGGAAATATTACAGCATCATTACATACTTGAGCCAGGGACAGGTGTTCACACCCTAGTAGAAGCTTCACCATGCATATGTTTTTAACATTCTTGGGGGACAATCAGAACCCCCAGCACTTTATATAATCATCTTCTACCCTTGAGGAAGGGATCCAGAAATTGTAAACCGTAGACAAACTCTGTCTAACTTACGGTAAAGAAATAGAGAGAGCTTGAGTGTTGTAAAACCAAGGCTATTATAGCCTCTTTTACATAATGAAACCCTCACATCCATGCACAGTGAAGTAGGCTAAAAGATAAACCACTTACATATTGGTGTTCTTCCTCTTCTTCTCACCTCCTTCTCTTATTTTCATATATGTTTAGTTATATATCTCCATTGTTGTGTTGTGTTGTGTTGTGTTTGAGCTGAAGCTACTTATACAAATTTAAATGGTGATTTCTTTGCATCATAATTTTGGCGGCGTCTGTGGGAACAAAGGTTCATCTTCTTCCTCTCCTTTTCAACTTGTTTCTCACTTGATTCTATGGTTGTGATTAAATTCCACCCTTGGTTGGATCTATAACACCATTGAAAGATTTCTTGTTAGGTTGTTTAAGTTTTTTAATCTCACTCAGCTCATCTAGCTCACCCGATTGTTCTGTTCGCTTACCGGAGATAGTGTCATATGATTTGCCTCATAGCCCTAGCCCCAGCTCCAGCCAGGCGCCTCCTCAATAAGAAATTACTGAGGTGGCAGTGGCACTGCACTCGCTAATGGCCAACTAACAAAAAATACATGAACAACTTTTTGCTTTTAGCCAGACTATGATGGCCATACCTTTTGGCAATGGGACGGAAATGAGAACTCCGACTGGTAGAGATGGTGTGGATGGAGAGATAGGGGGACCCCCCCACACACATACATACACACAAGGAGACGTACCACCATAAAAAATGTAGTGATGTGGTAGACCCTAGGAGACTCAACCAGGGAAAGCAAGTGCAGGAAGGTACAGATGACCTTGCATTTGACGAGGATGACTACTGGGAACCCTATGAAATCTCTGGCAACACGGTTCACCCAATAACAACTAATAAGGGAAAAAGTTTTAGGCTAACCTAGGACTTAAGCATTTAATAGATTGAGCAGAAGGTCAACTTTTGATCGACTCGGCCGATTGATGACTTATGAGACCGCCTCTCCATATCTCCCAATATTGTAGCCTCTAGAGGGAATGGAGGATGTGTCGAACGTTGGCCACAACAAATCCAAGAGGGTAACAGAGGGAAGTAAACGGTCAATAGAGGATGGTTGGTTGAGAGCCTATGCCCGACCCAACTGGCAGGGAAGGTGGAGCAGATAATATCATGGCAACCGAGAAACCATGGAACATTTATATCCAAAGGCTAGAAAATAAAATCAGTGACCTTCAGAAAAGCTAAAACCCCATCCAAAGGGGGTGTGAGGGTCTCCTTTTGTAGTAGGGATTGTGAGCTACCCAACTCCAGACAAGTTAAAACCTCTGAATGTCACACCCAAGTACGATAGGAGTACAAACCCTATTCATCATATAAAGATTTATTAGTCTGTAATAGATATCTACTTTGTTTTAGATGAGGTGAGTTGTCGGGCACTCTTACTCTAACCGGTGCAGCTCATATATGGTACACCTCTATCCTAAAACCTCCATAAAAAACTTTTAAGTAACTGGTCGACAAGTTCATTCACAACTTCTGCTTCGGCATGAAACCCCAAAAGAAGGTTACCCATCTTTTGTACATAAAGCAAGGAAAGAATGAGTCTCTGAGAGACTATATTGCGCAGTTTAATAAAGATAAGCTTGAGATTAAAGATTACGAGGAGAATACTACCATAACCGCCCTCATTGGTGGATTACAAAAGGGCAAACTACTTTGGAAGATGGTCGAGAATCCTCCAAAGTTCATGGAAGAAATTCTGGCTATGGCCGAGAGAGTCGTGAATGCGAAAGAGGTCATGGCGGCCAAAGGAGAGGATGAAAAGGAAGACGGTGGGAGTAAATCTCAAAAAGCAAAGGGCAAAGATGCGTTTGCCAATTACACTCCATTAACAGTAAGTCCTGACTTGATTTTGAATGATATTAAAGATGATAGTGCCTAAAAATCTTAGGTCTCCTCCTCAGAAGAGAGACAAGAGCATGTGGTGTGATTTTCACCAAGACCACACCACCGATAAGTGTTTTATGTTAAAAGACGAGATTGAGAAGATATTGAAATAAGGGAAGCTTCGAAAGTAAGTTAATCAAAGTGGTTCCAAGGATGATGCCTGAAAGAAACATGGCGGGTTAAGAGATGAGAGGTCGGGATGATAACCTTAGGCTGATAATAAGGATGATCAGTCTAATGATGATAAAGATGACCCTGACCTCCCACTAAAGATATTTGAGCCTAAGGGACGAATGTGTATGATCTCACCAATGTGAAAATATTCAGTGGGGTAATGGTCGGTGGAGGGATAGATTCGGTCGACCACAAGGCGCATGTCGTAGAGGCCAAGTCAGTTACCAAGCAAATGAAAGTAAACTCGACAGCTTCAGATTTAAAGTCGGGGAAAATAAAGAAGAAGGATATGGACACTTTGATTGTGGATTCTCATGGTTGGATTTCAAGGGAATCTTGGCCCCCATAATGACCCTCTAGTAATAAGTACCAGGGTTCATGGGTATAGTGTGTCCAGAATTCTGGTGGACAGAGATAACTCAGCTGACGTCATGTTCTGGGAATGTTTCAAAGGGCTGAAGCTCGGTAAGAAGAGGCTAATTCCTTATCAGTGGAGAAAACATGCACCCTCTTGGAGTGTTTGAAATGGATGTTTGCATGGGCACCTGGTCAAGGTGCCTAATAAAGAAAGTCATCCTTTTATGATGGATGAAAATGTATTTTCAGCCTACAACATCATCCTCGGTCATGTGGCCCTCAAAGATTATGAAGAAGTGCCATCCACTATTCATTAAATGGTAAAATTCTTGATTCATTGTGGAGTAGGAGAAGTCCAAGGTGATCAGGTAAAGGCCAGGAAGTGTTACTTCAGCTCGGTCGAGCAGAGAGAGACCCATAAAAAACTCACAACCTCCTACAACATTGATACTCTTAACCCAGGGACGAGAGGAAACTAAAGAAGGGCGGGGCCACAGAGGAGGTAGAACCTATTATCCTCAATGTGTATGAGCTGGAAAAAAACCGTCCAAATCAGCTCATCGCTAAAAAAGGAGGTGAAGGAAAAGTTGATAAAGTTGCTAAGGAAAAGGCAAAACGTCTTTGTGTAGAGACATAAAGACATGCCAAGAATAGACTCAAATTTCATCTACCACAAGATGAATATCGACGAGAATGCAAAACCTATGAAATAAAGAAGAAGAACCTATACAAGAGATAAGTATGTGGTTATTCAAGAATAAGTCAAGAAACTCCAGTTAGATGAATTTATCAGGGAGGTGCACTACCTAAAGTGGTTGTCTAACGTCGTAATAGTCCCAAAAGCTAATGGAAAGTGGAGAATGTGCATTGACCTCACTGATCTAAACAAAGTTTGTCCTAAAGATTGTTTCCCTCTGCCTCATATAGATCAGATGGTTGATGCCATAACTGGGCATAAGTTAATGAGTTTTATGGACGTATACTCCGGATACGACCAGATCTTCATGGATGAAGCCGACACAGAAAATACTTCCTTTGTCATTGACAAAGGAACCTACTACAACAATGTCATGCCTTTTGGCATTAAGAATATAGGGGAAACCTACCATAGGTTAGTCAACAAGATGTTCGAAGATCAAATCGGCAAGACTATTGAGGTTTATGTGGATGACATGTTGACTAAGATCCTCAAGTTCAAGGAATATGTGGCCAACCTTAAGAGGACATTTGACAAAATTTATATTTACCAGATGAAGCTAAATTCGGCCAAGTGTGTATTTGGCGTGGGTGCCAAAAAATTCCTTGGATTTATAGTCAACTAGAGAGGTATTAAGGTGAAATTATAGAAAATCGGGCACTGATAGAGATGAAGACGCTAAAGAAAATAAAGGATGTGTAGAGGCAACAAATTCATCTTAAGGGCCACAGATAAGTGTGTGTCATTCTTTAAAATTCTAAGAAAAGAATTTGAGTGGGATGAGTAGTGCGAGAGAGCCTTTTAAGAACTTAAAAGCTTATTTGGGTTCTCTAATGCTCTTGTCTCGGTCCATCCAAGGGGACAAGTTGTTCATATACTTAGCGGTACCAGAGTCGATAATCAACGCAACTATCGTCCGAGACGATGAAGGGATTCAAAAATCGATTTACTTCAATAGCAAGGCTCTTCCAGGGGATGAACTGAAATACCCAAAGATGGATAAATTGGCATATGCTTTGATAAATGCCTCAAGAAAGATGAATTCTTATTTTCAAGCCCGCACTATGGTGGTGCTCACCGACACTCCTCTGAGATAAGTTATCTATAACCCTGATAAATCAGGTAGGTTGATGGCCTGGTCAATTGAGTTAGGGGTGTTAGACATCATATATCAGTCACGGAGTGTAATTAAAGGCCAGGTGTTAGCTGACTTTATGGATGAGTTCACTAGGGACGAGGTCGATGCCAACGAAGACAGTATTGCATTATTATTAGAAAAAAAAGCTGTGGGTTTGGCCACAATCAATAATGCATTAGCCGACCGTACTGAGAAGGATATTTTGTTCAAAAATGGGAAAATATATGAAGGGCCTTTTTCAATCGACAACCCAGTCTGGATTTTATTTGTGGATGGCTCCTCATGTGAAATAGGTAGTGGGGCAGGGCTCATACTGTCGACCCTAGACAGGACTGACATTAAATATGCTTTGCGATCTAGCTTCAGGGCCTCAAATAACAAATCTGAGTATGAAGCTTTGTTGGTAGACTTAGCCTCGACAAGGTATTGAATGTCAGCCATGTGATAGTTTACAGTGACTCCCAGTTGGTGGTGAACCAGATCTTGGGGATCTACGAGGCCAAGGATGAGAGCATAGCCAAATACTTGGATAGGGTGAAAAAGATATTAACGAACTTGAGAAAGGTGAAGATAAAGAGAGTACCTCAGCTTGAGAACAGTCGAGCTGATGCACTGGCGAGGTTAGTATCTTCTACGAGGACGGAGATCAGGCGGACTATCCCAGTTGAGATTTTGCACAAACCAAGCATAGATGAAGATGATAGTAAACTTGAGTTTTTCTTGAATTTCAACCTTGGAGCTTCATGGATGGACCGTATTATCAAGTACATTAGAGTAGGGTAACTACCAAAAATAATAGCCGAAAGGAAGAAATTGCGATACAGGGCCACAAAATTCATTATTATAGGAGATGTCCTATACAATAAGGTCTTTCTACTCCCCCTACTACGATGTGTTAAACCCTCCGAGGTGGAATATATCTGAAAAGACATACATAGGGGTCATTCTCCAGCATATTAGGGGAAGATCTTTGGCAAAGAGGATGTGATGCAGGGCTATTGGTGGCCGACCCTCGCCAAGGATGCAGCCGACCATGTAAAAAAGTTTGACAAGTGCCAAAGACATGCCCACATCACATATCAGCCTCATCAACCCCTGTCATCCATTATATCCCCTTGTCTATTCAGAATATGGAGGATTGACTTGGTGGGACCTCTACCCAGGGCTACGTGCAACAAAAACTACTTGATAGTGGCGATCACTACACCAAAATGCTAATTTTGATAATGCCTTCTTGTAACTACTAATGGGGGTGACAAACTTTATCACTGTCATTAGGAGTCACAACATTATTTGTAACTGCCATTAGGAGTCATAAAATATTTGGGTAATGAAAAATTTGAGTCAAGTAGTGTGTCACTACTAATGACAGTCGCAAACCTTACCATATAATTAATTTTTGACTACTATAAGGAGTCACAACTTTATGACTTCCACAAGGAGTCACAAATTTATCACTAAGCTTAAGTTATGACTCTTATGAGCAGTCACAAAATTGTAATTGCTATGAGAATTCATAAATCTTATATTGGTGACCGTTATTAGTGGTCATAAAATTGTGACTACTCGTAGCCATCACAAATTTTGGCTTAAGACTTAATTTGTGCCGCTATTAGTGGTCACAAATTTGTGACTTCTCGTAGACATCAAAAATTTTGATGTAAGAATTAATTTATGACTGTTATTATGGGTCACCAAAATTTTAACCTAAGTTTAATTTCCCTCCTTTCTCTCTTGTGTTCTCTTCAATCTCCCTCCTCCATCCCTCTTCAATCTCCCTCTCCCTCCCTCTTCTCTCTCCTAAGTTAACTAAATTCTCCTCCATCTTGTTGAAATCTCCAGGTAACAAATCATACAGAGGTTTTAAAGGTTTTGTTTTGACATTCTTTTTGTTTCCTGTTTCATTCATAGCGATGTAAGTATTGATTTCATTCTCAGGTAGCACTGAAGGTTTGCTCTATTACTATTTTATTTTTACGCACCTAATTTAAATTCTCATGTAGTAAATCATGTAGAGGTTTTTAAGGGTTGATTTTGTTCTCCATGATGTATGTTTTGTATTCTAGTGTTTGTGATATTAATTAAGTGATAGTTTTCATGTTATATGAATATACCTTAAAGGTTACACATGAAAATTGCATATATGCATATACCAGTTTTTATTATTTTGATATGGATGTCCTTTTTTATCTCAGATTTAAATTTTATTATTTCATTTAGCTTATTTATCTATATGCACCTAATTTTTATTCTCTGTTTTGTATTTAAAGTATTTTGTTAAATTGGTTTAGTAGTAGTTATCTTGTTATATAATAAACCATTTAGGATACACATTCAAATTACATTTATGCATATACCCATTTTTATTTTTTTGATATAAATGTCCATTTTTATCATACAATTAATTTTTGATGTTTCATCGAGATTATTTATCTGTATGCACTTAATTTTAACCGTTCCATATGTATTAAAGCATTTGTAAAATTAATTTCGTGATAGTTTTCATGTAACATGAACCCTACAAATACTCATGGAAATTACGTATATAGAGTTATTCATTTCTAATTTTGTGATATGAATGTCCACTTTTATCTTAGACTAGTTAGTGCACATGTGCATTACACGTGTCACGTGTGACACTCATTGGCTTATGAAAATTCTTAGCCCATCTGGTGAATAAAGAAGGTAGTTAGTGAGATTATTACTCTTGAGTTGCTCACAACTCTCTTAGAAAATACCACAAGAGACATCATAGGTGTTATCGTTGGTTTCGTCATCGAATGAGGGTATTGAGGACCTTTGTCCCGAGCTTTGCAAGGTAACTAGTATTTAGAGTTATATTTGTCTGTTCTATAGTTATTCGATAATTTTTTCATCTTTTATTTTGAATAAAGAGTAACAGTTAAACATAATCTACCTGGCATGGAACTTGAACTTGTTTCTAACTAATATGCCTAGCTACAGAAAGCCAATTCATGGAAGCGCAACAACTGAATTTCCTTCCCGTAAAATTGCCTAGATGGAAAAACCATTTGAGATGTCATTTTATATGCACAGTTGCCTAAAATGAGTACCTTTAGTCATGTGGGATGCCAATTAAGCACAGATACTTCGTTAGATTACCTGTAATAGTATTGAATACAAATTATGTTCCTGGATATACGAATACCTGCCCGATATGTATCCAAAGAATATCAAAAAAAATATAAAATACATCAGGATACATGGACCCTATCCGTAACACATATGTATCCCCGCATCGTGGCTTACTTTTTGATTTTCGGATACCTCATACTTGAGGAGGTATGGAGAGAAGATTAGGAGATATGGTGCCGAATCTGTTTCAATTTTTAAACAAGTCCATTTGTATTTTAAAAAAGTGCATATATAAGTATTCTTTTCTTCATAAACTAAACCAAACTAGTCAATGGTCAATTTGAACAAGTCTAGTTCGCATGCTTCATTGTTGTGAAAAGGCACTAATGCAACTTTTAGGGTTCAAGTTGAATATTTAGGCTTCATTTGTTTACTCCAAGGGTGTGTTTTAAATTATAATGCTTTATTTTAATGAGATTACTATCTTTTTAGGTTGATATTACTGCCCTTTCGATTTTGTTTAGTTCAAGTATATTTATCAGACTCCAGTACTAATTTAATTGATATGCTAGATTTAGTATGGTAGTTATAATTGGTCTACTAGACTTAGTGTATTGTGAACATGGTTTAACTGTGAATTGAAGTTGGGACAATTATGCATATTGTTTTCTAATTGTGAACGTGGTTTAACTGTCTTGGGTCTGAAGTCCTCACACTTTTTTAGTCTTTTAGTATTTGGGATTAGAATAATAGAGGTTCTAACCCAGCTTTTGGGAATCTCTTTACCTACAAAGAAAATATTAATAGCATCCATTTGGTTTCCATTAACAATATTCAACAACTTTTATAGAAAAGACCCCCAAATCCATCAGGGCTTAGAGAAGAGTCTACGCCAAGATCATTCACTGCTCAATGTATCTCTTCTTCTAATGAAAATCCCTCAAACATGTCATTAGATTTAGGACTGATGATATTACTAATAACCTCTGATATATCTTCAATACATATATTTGGATTTTGATCAAGTGATTCTTTTAAACGGTGGATCTTGTATTCTGGGATTGATGGCTTTTTTTACCTCATGAACTTTGTCTTGGTTCTTCAGTTCTCCAACCACTGTCTTTTTGTTCTTTTTATTTCTACATAACTTCCTTTCAATTCTCTAAGGAAATAATTTCATTTTAGCAATTTGTGGTAGCTCTATTTCATCTTTAAAGTCCCCATTTATTGCATACATGTGTTCTACAGTAGTGTGTTGGTCATAAGGGGGTAAATCAGTCACTGTAGGTGAAAGAGAGCATCGATATATGATTAATGATTCCTGGAAGCTAATATGTTGAATGTGTTTTTTGATTTGCTAGTATCTAGTTTTTGTTTTGTTAGGAGTCTGATCAATTATGGACTAAGACTTAAAGGGGATGGACAGTTTTCCTTCTTTATTTTCTTCCACTTCAATTATTTGGTCATTATTCTTTCCCTGGAACATTTCATAATCATCTACTTCTTTATTAATACCTGAATCGACTACTACCTTACTCTTAGGTATTGTCTCGTAATCAACACTAGGTTTAGATACAATAACTATTTTCTGCATCTTTTCTTTGTCTTGTTTTGGTTGAAGATTTGAGGGGTTAAATAAACAACTACCATTGGCATGTCCTTTTTTAAAGCAGGTGGTACAATATTTAGGCAAGTTTTGAGCAACTTCCTGTCAACTCATTATGACATGGCTTTGTACCTATCCCATTTTCCTTCATATCCATGTCACTTATATCTATAGGTTTAATTAATTCTCAACTTTAATTTTATTAGAGAGATCGCACTTTATTGAAGATATTAATTCTCAATTCTCAATTTTTATTTAGCGGTATATTCACGTGCATAAGGATTGTCCACTCCGATTGATAGCTCTTGCATCTTGTTAACTTCCCAGTCCGATTGACAGTTATTGTGTCCTGTTATATATGGGTTATGTTCTCTAAAAAATGAGATTGTTTGTGCCTTAATGAGATTGATTCCTTCAGGTAGAGGTAAGACCCGTAGAGGTATAAGACGAAGAGTGTAAAATAGTAATTTGTTCTTGCTGACCAATGTGAAGTTTAGAGCCATGGGTTTTCTTTAAATAGATGTGGAATCGAAGGCTAGGTGGTTTAGTATATGCATCTATTCACTTTCTTTTTTCTCCATCAAGAGTTTTATCAATTTCAAAAATATGATTTTGTGTTAATCTTAGGTAATAGGGCTGTGCATTTCGTGCTAGATTGTAAGAAAAATAGGTCATATTTTTTTGCTCTCTTTATTGAAATAATGGTTGATTCTGGGAAGACCTTTTAACTAATTTTATTACCTTTTTTGTTTTGGGTAGTATTGGTACCACTTCCGAAATAAAGTTGAAATTATTTGGAAGAACAAATGACCCGGACAAAACTAGATATTTTGATACCTTCACTCTCAATCGTTAATTGGAACATGTAAAAACATCAAATTTTGTAATGATTTATGGTGGGGAGAACGAATTACTTATGTGAAGGGTTGCATCTATCAATCTTTTGTTGTTTATGTTGTGTGTATTAAATGATCTAGTGTGAATTTATATATGCTATTGTTTAATAATACGCATTTTTCTATTTCTTTATATTTTCATGCAGTATAATCAGTATGTGCACAAAACTCAGAACTGATCTCATTTCTGGAGTCGTGGGAAAACCTATTCCTAGAATTTCCATTCAAAACTCTCAGAGGGTCAGTACTGACTGAGGAGATATCGGCTACCCACCTTCCCTCGGGAGATATCAGCACTGTTGACTCGGATACAAGGGAAAAAGTATATTAGCCAAAGGTGAACTAAGAGAGCAACCTTCCTCAAACTCCATTATTGAGATGTAATTCATACTTACATTATAGCAGCTAATGAATTTGTATCCTTCATTCTTAATATTTTCATTATTTAGATTTTGAATGTGGGTGCTTGGATTATTTTATGGTTGTTTTAAATTTAGCATTTCTAATCTTAATCCCTATCAAAGTAGAAATCAACCTCCTAAAAGGTGTTCATTCCTCTATTATATACCTATGTATACCTATGTATGTTTTTATATGCGCATGTATTCGTTTGTTTTTTAGTGTATAATTCATTTTCTTAAAGGCATACTATATGAGAAAATCTTGGAGAAATCCATTTCACCATCATTTCTTTAAATATTATTACTTTGTGTATTGCAGTATTTTTTAGAAAAACAAATGTAAAAAAAATTGACGACAACTTTAGCGTTGGAGATGACTTTAATGGCTCCATTAATTGACGACAAGATATTCAATTGTGTTTTACTAATGAAATAGTTTTACACTACTAAGGGACATGGGTGACTGATCCGACACGACCATGTTTGCCATGGGTGAACTAATCTGGCACGGCTGTGTTTACATGAATTATAATATTTGAAACTAACTTGGTTTTTAAATATTGAAAATATTTATTATTTAGGCTCTAACTTATCACCCTCAATGCAGAAACATTTGGGAAACGAATAGATATGATGCTATATCTTGGTCTTATCATTGATGAGGATACAATAGAGGGTAATGCGGACATTCATTAGTAATAACATCCATTAATAAACTGGTTTCACACCGATTCAGTTTTGAACGCATGACGAAAAAATGAAGCCTTCTAAAAATAGAAAAGCAGAGATAAAAAAGATGAACAAAATCACCACTAGGGCGAACTCCTATTCACTGCTCGACAGCCCCTCTAGCAACTGAGTGTTGTGGCTCGAAGACTCCCCTTCGTCAAATCCCATTCGTCTTGTCTCCTCTCCTTTGCAGGCTTCTAATAGTGATACCAGACCCGTGAGCTTCCAACTCATACCACATCACCCACTAAAAATGTCTAAGCACAATAACGACCCAGATCTTACCACATCTCCCACTAAAAATGAAGGGCTTAGATTAACTCTCAAACTTTAATTCAAAATTTGAATTCTAATTTTAACCTCCTATTCCACTCCTCCCTCTCATTTTCTACCATAATTTTGTTCAGTCCTTTTTAACCACAAAATCCATTTCACGCACCGCTTCTCCTTCTTATTACCTGCTCAGTGATAGGGAGGAGTGCTCACACAAATCATAGGCATTTTTTTCTCATTTCTCTCCCTTATTCACACAAATCCTTTTCTATATATAGTGAGGAGTGCTCAGTGACGGTGAGGAGTCTTGATTTTTGTATGTAAAAATTAATGAGTTTCTTGATTGATTACATGAAAACATTGAAGATGTCTCTATCCGGATTTAGAAGAGAAGTAGTTTGAGTGAAAGATTCTTTGTTGTTGAACCTAGATAATGTTTAACATTTTTAATTTTTATTTCTTTTCCCAGTTAACTTCTGACTTTAAATACTTTGAATTCAACGTCTATGGGATATTTTTTTTGGTTGTTGATTTAATTTTGAGGCATTTCTTCTATTTCTCACTTACAGGTACTCATTTGCAGTGTTTGCACACTCGCTAATACAAGTCATTACTTTAAGTAATTCTTCATATGTGACTCTGTTTGATGTTTGTGTGTATATATTATGTTGCAGGTATTCATTTATCTAATTTTTGGTTTTGAGATTTGAGTCACTTCTAATATCTCCTACCATCTCAGGTATACCTCATTACTTCATTAAGTTATTTATTCATGTCTTCTTTTCTTTTGAGTTATTTCTTCATGTCTCCTACACTCTAAGTTTATTTCGTACTTCATTAAGTATATGGCCTACTGCTTGATGTAACGTGGGGATGTTGTTCCAAAAGATGTTAATGCTGCTATTTCCAAAATTAAAACAAAACGGATTGGTAACACCCGTCTAATTAAATACCGGTAGCTACTCCTTTATTAAATTAAAACAGAATATCAAGTTGGTTCAGTCTTAGTGTCACTATCAAAAAAAAATTAATTAATTACTAGCCACCTAATATTTAAAAAGAGAGATGTCAAATTTTATTAATTAAGCCAACAATTAAATAAGAATTTATTTATAAACCATCACTCGCATAACAATCTCATATAAATGCCCAACGAGATGAAATCAAATAAGTCTGGAGTAAACACTCCAATAATAAAGATGCCAGAATAATTAATGTCCAAAACAAGAGTCCGAATAAATAATAAACCCAAAACTAAAATAATGAAAGTCTGCAACTACAACCTCTAAATAAGAATGGGCGACATGCGCTAACTGATACAAATGACTCTGAAGGAATTAAGGATAAAATGAGAGCGTCTACTACCATGATATTGTAACTTTCATAGCAGCTACAACACGTCATCATAATGGAACTACTATGCTTGGCGTCCCTGTGGCTAGGCACCTAAAAGGTTTTTACAAAACAAAAATAGATTTGGAGGAAAACGGGTCAGAGCCCGATGTCAAAACAATTTAAAAGTTTAGCAAGTGTTTATATTACAAATAAACAACACATATTATAAACACGTTAGTTGTGTTCTCTCACATGAGTTTCTCACCTCTCAACTACTGTGCACGCCTAACGTATTCCTTTAACCCATCCTAGTTATGCCACTATCTAACTAGTTTGTACCACTCCTGCCTTCGCATTATAACATAGAGCATCTACACGTAACCCCCAAATAAGACATATTTATAACCCATGTTCACATTCATTAAATTACTTATCTCAAGTATTAGTTAAATTCTCATTCTTAACCCATTCGAATATCTTAGTCATTCACATCTACTAAGCAATAATGAACCAGTCGCAAGTACATAAGTACATCACTCACAGTACATAAATACATATATGGCACCACTAGTCTAAGCTGCGGTGCACGCATACTCTGCTATCAAATCCATGTACATCACGTACATAAGGATCACGTGTTCCGAATCTCTCAAGAACCATCTAAATACAAATCACACATATTGGAGGCAAACATAGTTCACATACCCATGGGTCACGCACATACCTACGCTCCCATGGTCAGCTGACTTATCAACTCACAAATAAGTCATTCACAGTACTATGTCCTTAAGGTACCAGTCTAAATCCTCCCGAAGGCACACACCAATAAAAGGGTCCTTTCCATAATAAAACTGACCTCCCGTGATAGCAAGTATGGTAGGTATGTAATAGACATAAGAAATCCATACACTAGGCATTCACACGACCTAAGTAATCATATTACAATAGAAGTATTCACAAATTTCATCTAGTAATGACTCGTACGTAGAAATTTTACCCCGAATATAATATGTAATATATTTTCAGCTTGATAACTCTCTCGTTGTATCAATTTGAGTACTTAAACCTACCTCAAAAGGTTACTAGGTTTCTTATTAATTCTTAATGTTATCTCAGCACTTAAAGTCACTCGTTTCCTACCTTTAACCCTACATCATCATAAATTCCCATCATATTTCAATTCGAACACTTTCTAATCGTACCTCACTCGGTAGACCCTCATAAGAAATATCCATCAATCACATAAGTTATACCATTCTCCGATAATATTTAATACCCTACCGATCTTATCTAAGTCCCACAATATTATATTTATCACTATAATAACCAACATAGGCTTTGGAATAATCATTAACCTTAAAGAGAAAAAAATGTCAAAAACCAGACGGGGTCGATCGATCGATGGTTTGATCGATCGACATTCTTGAGTCGATCGATCGATCAAGCAGGTATCAACCCAGAAATTCTTAACAGTTACGAGTTTGCCTCCTTTTACACTTTTTAATCATCATCCCAACATCCAAAACTCATAATTAAGTATACTAATTATCCTACTAACATAGTTACATCATTCCCCACATTTTAGATTCATCAAATCGACCTATAAAATTAATTACTTGGATCAATTTACCCAATTTTCATATAAACCTAGTTTTCCTATTTCTTCAAGAACATCACATAATCCAATAAAATTTCGAAATTCTCTACCCATAAATCATAAATTCATAGTTGTTATCATCTCCAACATCAACCTACATGCAAGTCCTACCCAGATTATGATTTAAACCATTCAAATCCATTCAATTTTCATTATTTATGAGAAATCTTCAATTCTATAAAAATATGTGTATGCTTTGAATCTTTGCAAGATAAATCACTTGCCTATAAATCTGATGTTCTGATCCATTGTTGTTGTTCAAGGGATGGTCCTCTCTTCTTTTCGATCACAATTCCGTCCAAATTGGTGGTGGTGGGTGGTGGTTTTTGTTTGGGGACTTTTTGTAACCTCTCCTCTAACTCATGTAGCCCATCTCTTTGTTTTTGGATGATAATGGACCTAATGGACTTTCCAATATTACCTAATTAAACACTAAAATTCATGGATCATATTTTCTCAATTTTTAAAATGACCATAATACCCTTCCGGGTTGCTGGTTTGGCCTAAAAATGCCCCGGAACCCAAACTAAACCCCCGGCTAGTGTTTTCTGACTATCTCGACCCTTACGGACACGTTGGCGCACTCAAAAAGCTCATACAGATGAAATAAAAATAAAATACTTTTAAATCCTTTAAATTGGGTTCTGACACGACTGTTACGCGCGTCCCAACTAAATTACCGAAACTGCCGTATTTTCAGCTCACGACAATTTTAATAAATTCAATGATCACATATTACCATAATCACTCAATAATATTCAACAACATAAAACCACTCAGTAATATTCAACAACATAATAATAACCAAATACTAACTCTCGTCTTGCTAGCATTTATGTCCGAATTAATTTTCCAATTAATAAATCCCAAATTAATTTAATACATCCCAAAATTAAAAGCAATTCCATTTAATTAACCTCATAATTTAAAGCCATGAAAATACGGGGTATTACATACTTCCCCCCTAATAATGGAATTTCGTCCCAAAATTCAAAAAAGTAAGGCATACCTGGAAAATGAGGTATCCTCTAGTACTCAAAATAAAATATAAAGAAAAGCCCAATCACTAAAGCCCTCGCTTCATAACCAACTTGTTTAACAGTCTTGATACTTTATCAGTTATAGGGTTACACTTCAATAAATGCACTTCGCGTTGTGCTCTTACTAAACAACATTCAAATAAAAATAACCTATACATCATTGGCCGCATTATCTCAATATTATTGTGAGTCCGCACCTAAATACGCATTAACTCTCGCGTTTAACAACACACCAAACTCCCATCCTGGAAGGAATCAATAACACATCTGACTTCTCTTGCCCATTCTTTGAATCTCTATTCCCAACGTTGTGACTTTTACACAAAGGAAAACCACTTTAGCCGGTTGGTGTTACACAAACATTTTTAAGCACCTTGTCCACTATAAATAGATACGGGTGATTTCCCCCAACTCTACCATTAGGTAATATCTTCTCCCCATTACTATAATATACCTCACTTACTAGTTATACTCGATTTGGAATTGAAAAGATCGCAATGAATCCAAAATTTCTTTCATACAATCCACCAATCGTCAATCACCTTGCGCCTACACCTCGGGCTATAGGTGATACAAACCTCAGAATGAAGCATTATTTCCACTACTTCTTGCTACCCCACATTGAAGTTGGATTTCAGAGATCTCCTATTGGTTCTGAATAATACTGCGTAGGACCACGTACCGGCGTGTTCACTATCTAATAGTGTAAATCACCCAATATAACCATTTCTCTCCTTCTGGACAACCTGTCCCACATATTCGAAGGAACTCGTTACTTATCTATAAGTTGGCAACCCCTGAAGGAAAGTTACCAACTTGACTCTTCCATCACTGGAATCGTCGGCTTGATACAAAATTATCTGGTTGATCATCTAACCCCAACCGTTCTACTACTTACTACACCCCTTTCAATGCCGACTTTCACGTATAATTCTTCCAATTAAGTGATACTTAATGATCTTCTTCTCTCGGCGTATACCAAAAGTTTTGACCCTTACACTTTTCACCACTTTGTGCACATCTGGACTCTTTATACCTTATTGACATCCTCATTCTATTTACTCTTCAACATTTGATTGGTTGGAACTCTACTCCAAATTGTCCATAATTGTTAAATATATGCCTTCTTAAGAGATGCCCCCTTATTAAATGGTTTTCCACTGCCATTTCACCAAATTCAGACGTGCTACACTGATTACACATGATATTCATTAACACCTTTTCTTACGACATTTAATCCCATAAGTAATAATCTTACCCATCTATGTCCCTTATTCCGGCCATTACTACATTAGTAAACCAAGTTGTCTACACCCCTTATAACCCAATCATACGATTTTCAAACATTATATACGCTTCATACGTATTCCAACTCTTTATTGCCGCTGCATTTACAACGTGGCTATACCACTTGGGCGTTCTTAATCACCTCTGAATTTGAAATCCTAAATCCTTCTTAACCTCAATGCGTCCTTCAATCAGAACAAAAACCAAAATTATCAGTACTTCTTCACTAATAACTGGCTCTTTTGGCCTTATATCGTAAATTTACCCCTTGTTAACTTCCAGTTATAACTAATTACTTCCATAACGATCGAGGTATCCAATTTATGGATGAGTGATCAAACATCTCTCTACTACCAACCTTATGCTAATTTTCATGCGTGGGATGTCTCGCAAAGCGAAATCCAAATAAAAAACCCCCCCGATACACTACTACCTAACATTGTCAGTCATCGGGATCCTTTACGCCCTCAGTCCATAACATGTGCCTGTAATAATCCGCGTAATTTTGGGTTATTTTAATTAATTTTTGGAAAATGGAGGAAAATAAAGTTTTTGATAAAATTATTTTTATTGCTCAAATATGTTGAATATTATTTTTAAAGGGGAGAATTTCAAACGGTTTCGAAAACAGAGTTAAAACGGATTTTAAAATGATTTTTAAATGTTTTTAACTCTTGGAGTTGTTTTGACTTCCAACTCTTCATTTCTTTGCCTTATTTAAAGGAGACTTTTGGATTTTACTCTTCATTTCTTTGCATTATAAAAGGGAGTCGTGGGTAAACTTTTTAACCTACTTTTGGCACAAATTTTGGCAGCAAATATATTTTATATTCCTCTTCTTTTTATATATATTCTGGCCCTTGAGATTTGTGAGTTCCAACCTTAGATTAGAGGTGTTCTTGGGGCTATTTTGTTGGAGGTTCTTGGAGGAGCTTTTGTAGATCTTTTGTGTTGATCTTGAGGATGTGATCATTGGTTTCTCATCATGGTTTGAGGTATGGGGTTTTACACAATATGCTCCTTAAATCTCACGAGTGTCATTGTCTTTGAATTCTTGTTTAATTGAACTCATATTTGAATTGATAAATTCATTGAAATCTGGAAAATAATTGTTGAAATTATTTTGATTCATGTGGTATCATTATATTGTTGAGAACATTTTCATGAGATTTTAATATGGCAAGGATATTGGGCACCCGCCAAAATTCCTGTTTCCCGGGCTATGGCTTGATAAAGCATATACGGATGTGGTGAGGCCTGGTGACCCGGTTAAAGTGTTGTTGAGAAATTATATTGATAAATGCTTTGAGATTTGCATTTTGATTTGAATATTCGTACTCGTGTTGTTACGTTTTATTCGTTGCTAATTCGTATTTGTTGAGCATAATTCCTATTGTATTGTGTACTTCCCCATATTTTCTTCTAGTGGCAGGTTAGCGCGGATTTTGGGGCGCTATGGAGATTGATTTTAGCGAGGATTATTTGGGAAAGATTTGTATTATTTTGATGTATAGAGCTTTGGAGATTTGTATTTTATTTTCGAGTTAGTTGTTGTATGTAATTCGAGAGATTTGGTATCTGATTTGAAGAGATTGAGATTTGTACTTTCTCTTTTGTTGTTGTCGGATTTAGATGATCTATACCTTATTATTTGCAGATTTTATTAGTTTTATCGATAGTGGCACTCCGTTCGCTCTCCCCGTGCGGGCGGGGTGTTACAAATGGTATGAGAGCTTAGGTATACGGCAACCCTCGGGGTTTGGGTTTTGGGTTCATTGCATGGTTAGCAATTTTTGGAGATAGAAAATTTTAGGTGATATTCGTGATAGGCATCTAGATTAGATGTGAGGAATTTATTTTTGGAGATTGTTTGCCTGATTTTTTAGAGTTAGGCAATCAGCGAATTTCGAGGGCGAAATTCCATTGTTAGTGGGGAAGTGTAATAACCCGCGTAATTTTGGGTTATTTTAATTAATTTCTGGAAAATGGAGGAAAATAAAGTTTTTGATAAAATTATTTTTATTGCCCAAATATGTTGAATATTATTTTTAAAGGCGAGAATTTCAAACGGTTTCGAAAACGGAGTTAAAACGGATTTTTAAATGATTTTTAAATGTTTTTAACTCTTGGAGTTGTTTTGACTTCCAACTTTTCATTTCTTTGCCTTATTTAAAGGAATCTTTTGGATTCCAACTCTTCATTTCTTTGCATTATAAAAGGGAGTCGTGGGAAAACTTTTTAACCTACTTTTAGCACAAATTTTGGCAGCAAATATATTTTATATTCCTCTTCTTTTTATATATATTCTGGCCCTTGAGATTTGTGAGTTCCAACCTTAGATTAGAGGTGTTCTTGGGGCTATTTTGTTGGAGGTTCTTGGAGGAGCTTTTGTAGATCTTTTGTGTTGATCTTGAGGATGTGATCATTGGTTTCTCATCATGGTTTGAGGTATGGGGTTTTACACAATATGCTCCTTAAATCTCGCGAGTGTCATTCTCTTTGAATTCTTGTTTAATTGAACTCATATTTGAATTGATAAATTCATTGAAATCTGGAAAATAATTATTGAAATTATTTTGATTCATGTGGTATCATTATATTGTTGAGAACATTGTCATGCGATTTTAATATGGCACGGATTTTGGGCACCCGCCAAAATTCCTGTTTCCCGGGCTATGGCTTGATAAAGCATATACGGATGTGGTGAGGCCTAGTGACCCGGTTAAAGTGTTGTTGAGAAATTATATTGATAAATGCTTTGAGATTTGCATTTTGATTTGAATATTCGTACTCGTGTTGTTACGTTTTATTCATTGCTAATCCGTATTTGTTGAGCATAATTCCTGTTGTATTGTGTACTTCCCCATATTTTCTTTTAGTGGCAGGTTAGCACGGATTTTGGGGCGCTATGGAGATTGATTTTAGAGAGGATTGTTTGGGAAAGATTTGTATTATTTTGATGTATAGAGGTTTGGAGATTCGTATTTTATTTTTGAGTTAGTTGTTGTATGTAATTCGAGAGATTTGGTATTTAATTTGAAGAGATTGAGATTTGTAGTTTCTCTTTTGTTGTTGTGGGATTTAGATGATCTATACCTTATTATTTGCAGATTTGATTAGTTTTATCGATAGTGGCGCACCGTTCGCTCTCCCCGGGCGGGCCGGGTGTTACAGTGCCCCTATATTCCCGTCTCTTAACAACAAAGTTACATCTCCTTCCACAATGACACTCAAACAAGGAACTCCTTACGAAATACACTTTCTCTTGACATTGATGGTAATCACATTTCATATACATCATGTAATTATAATTGGGGCTCTCAAAATCCCGTCCCCAGACACACAACTATGGGTTTAAACTCCCAAATCTCTAAGGGTGATAAAACAATGCACTCTTCTTGTTACGACATCCTGAGCGTTAATTATAATAACCATCTAAACCTTTTCGCTGACTAGTAAACCAATTACATACGAATCATATAAATTAAATCCCTACGCATACTGGGATTAAATATTCGAGACCGTTATACCTATTTGAAATCACAACAATATATATATATATATATATATATATATATATATATATATATATATATATATATACACACACACACACATATATACAAAAATACAATTGCGAGCCCGGCCCTCTCACAGATGGGGCCTCGCAAGAACGAAACATTCTACCCCAAGGTAGTAACCCCGATAAACTTACAATACCAGCACACTATCGGTATAATCATATATAAAACCATAATTAGGATACTATCATACTCGTATAACACAACACTAAAGCGAGTCATTTCAATAAAGTATATACCTCTATCAATATACCCATTCATCCTCCGTGGATGACAATAAAGGTAACTCCACACTATCAGGGAAAGTATTCACATAAATAATAAAATTTCTGATACTCACTAAACTCGACTCTCAAGAAAAAATAACAATAATAACAATTGTAGCAACTCGTTCATATCACAAACAACATGCAACATCATCTGAGGATATAACTCATACTTCTATCCTGACAATCGTCCTGGCTGCTCAAATGGTTCCTGGACTTAACACACTTGTCCGTACCAAACCGAATATTTCAATAACTGATGCCCTTTCTAGGCACAATACCTTGACCCCTACACTTGCATCGGGAAACATTTATAACGCACTGGTTTCACTCCACACAAAATACCTCTACACATACTCCACTTATCTTCGGTCACACTGACCATGATAAGGTGGTCCTTCTCTCGGACGTTGGTAGTCTTGGCTCTGATGACTACCTCCATTGTTCCCTTAGCTTGGTGGACCTAAGGAACACGCTACTAGTTTCCACATCTCTTACTGAAATCACCATCGTTCGGTAATAATTCAGCTATACGAATCATTTTAACGGGTTCTCCGTTGGGTCTTCCCCTTGTGGTGCTTCTCCAATACCATTTTCCTAGTCTTACTCTATAGAAATTCCTCGATTCTTGCATCTCCCCACCCAAGGAAACATTTACCTCCAAATTACCACTATGCGACATTATTACCATCTGCATTGACCGTCCAAGAAGAATTTCCCAGAAGAGCTAACAATTTTTCTTGCATGTAAATTCTCCCTTTAATATCCTCTTCTCCATTTCACCTACTTCACCCGGTGTAAGGTTCGCTAAATAATTAAAAAAAATTCTCACAAAGTGACTTCTGTCTGGCCCTCTGGTGTGAGTTCATAACAACATTCGCCTTCCACCCTGAACATCTGGTGAAGGAACTTATGGTCAAACCTTACGTGTATGCCTTCTCTCGACGTCACATTCCATTTCTAAGTGTGGTGATTGTCTCTCACCATTGAAACTCCGCTCTTCCGAGCCAAGAAAAATTTTTCTCCAAATTTTCACTCTATTGGCCATACCCCGACATATGTTCGAGCCTTTGGATATATTACGTTGTGTTTGGCTAGCACACGCCATCTTCGCATTTCGAGTATTTACACTGCTGGTTCTCTTCAATGTTTTACCTAACTCTTTCTCTCCCATTCCAACCTTATTGGGTGAGTCTCATTTGAACTCACTTTCTACTATAGGTGTGCCTGGAAGTCACAAGTCGCGCCTTAGCCGTCTGTCCCATCCTGGACTTCCGTGCCATAATATGGGTGACTTCAACTACGATCATCCTTTCTTAATAATTAAATAACCTCAACTGATTTTGTGCCTCCCGCTATTCGCCCAACTGCCTTCGCCTGGCGTATTACATTGTTTTGCTCACGAACACACCCGATTGCAATTAAGATTCACTATCATATAAATCAAAGCAGGAGAACGAAATCTCACCAAAGAAATCAACAATCCTAAACATAGGGCTCTATATCGAAGAAAGCTACGCTAGAAGCATAATAAGCCGCACGGATCCTAAAGGACACTAGAACCTGATGCTCTGATACCACCTGTAACACCCCATCTAATTAAATACCAGGTAGCTACTCATTTATTAAATTAAAACAGAATATCAAGTTGGTTCAGTCTTAGCATTACTGTCGAAAAAAATTTAATTAATTACTAGCCACCTAATATTTAAAAAGAGAGATGTCAAATTTTATTAATTAAGCCAACAATTAAACGACAATTTATTAATAAACCATCACTCGCATAACAATCTCATATAAATGCTCAACGAGATGAAATCAAATAAGTCTGGAGTAAACACTCCAATAATAAAGA
Source organism: Sambucus nigra (assembly GCA_949130495.1). Classification (NCBI taxonomy): domain Eukaryota; kingdom Viridiplantae; phylum Streptophyta; class Magnoliopsida; order Dipsacales; family Adoxaceae; genus Sambucus; species Sambucus nigra. Next base: position 597,168,540 of record OX422208.1, read on the forward strand.
TGCCAGAGTAATTAATGTCCCAATACAAGAGTCTGAGTAAATAATAAACCAAAAACTGAAATAATGAAAGTTTGCAACTACAACCTCTAAAAAAGAATGGGCGACATGCCCTAACTGATACAAATGACTCTGAAGGAATCAATGATAAAATGAGAGCGTCTACTACCATAATCTTGTAACTTCCACAACAGTGACAACACGTCATCAGAATGGAACTCCTATGCTTGGCGTCCCTGTGGCTAGGCACCTAAAAGGTTTTTACAAAACAAAAATAGATTTGGTGGAAAATGGGTCAGAGCCCAATGTGAAAACAGTTTAATAGTTTAGCAAGTGTTTATATTACAAATAAAAAAAAATATTATAAATACGTTAGTGGCGTACTCTCACATGAGTTTCTCACCTCTCAACTACTGTGCACGCCTAACGTATTCCTTTAACCCATCCTAGTTATGACACTATCTAACTAGTTTGTACCACTCTTGTCTTCGCATTCTAATATAGAGCATCTACACGTAACCCCCAAATAAGCCATCTTTATAACCCATGTTCACATTCATTAAATTACTTATCTCAAGTATTAGTTAAATTCTCATTCTTAACCCATTTGAATATCTTAGTCATTCACATCTACTAAGCAACAATGAACCAGTCGCAAGTACATAAGTACATCACTCACAATACATAAATACATATATGGCACCCCTAGGCTAAGCTGCGGTGCATGCATACTCTGCTATCAAATCCATGTACATCATGTACGTAAGGATCACGTGTTCCGAATCTCTCAGGAATCGTCTAAATACAAATCACACATATTGGAGGCGAACATAGTTCACATACCCATGGGCCACGCACATACCTATGCTCCCATGGTCAGTTGACTTATCAACTCACAAATAAGTCATTCACAGTACTATGTCCTTAAAGTACCAGTCTAAATCTCCCCGAAGGCACATAAGGATAAGAGGGTCCTTTTCCATAGTAAAACTGACCTCCCGTGATAACAAGTATGGTAGGTATGTCATACACATAAGAAATCCATACACTAGGCATTCACACGACCTAAGTAATCATATTACAATAGAAGTATTCACACATTTCATCTAGTCATAACTCGTACATAGGAAGTTTACCCCGAATATAATACGTAATATATTTTCATCTTGATAACTCTCTCGTTGTATCAATTTGAGTACTTAAACCTACCTCAAAAGGTTACTAGGTTTCTTATTAATTCTTAATGTTATCTCAGCTCTTAAAGTCACTCCGTTACTACCCTTAACCCTACATCATCATAAATTCCCATCATAGTTCAATTCGAACGCTTTCTAATCGTACCTCACTCAGTAGACCCTCATAAGCAATATCCATCAATCTCATAAGTTATACCATTCTCCGATAATAATTAATACCCTACTGATCTTATCTAAGTCCCACAATATTATATTTATCACTATAATAACCAACATCGTCTTTGGAATAATCATTAACCTTAAAGAGAAACAATTGTCAAAAACAGAAGGGGTCGATCGATCGAAGAAAAGGGATCGATCGATCGATGGTTCGATCGATCGACATTCTTGAGTCGATCGATCGATCAAGCATGTATCAAGCCAGAAATTCTTAACAGTTACGGGTTTGCCTCTTTTTACACTTCTTAATCATCATCCCAACATCCAAAACTCATAATTAAGTATATTGATTATCCTACTAACATGGTTACATCATTCCCCACGTTTTAGATTCATCAAATCGATCTATAACATCAATTACTTGGATCAATTTACCCAATTTTCATATAAACCTAGTTTTCCTATTTCTTCAAGAACATCACATAATCCAATCAAATTTTGAAATTCTCTACCCATAAATCATTAATTCTTAGTTGTTATCATCTCCAACATCAACCTACATGCAAGTCCTACCCAGATTATGATTTAAACCATTCAAATCCATTCAATTTTCATTATTTATGAGAAATCTTCAATTCTATAAAAACTTGTAAAGTTTATGCTTTGAATCGTTGCAAGATAAATCAATTACCTGTAAATCTGATGTTCTGATATGTTGTTGTTGTTCAAGGGATGGTCCTCTCTTCTTTCCAGTCACAATTTCGTCCAAATTGGTGGTGGTTTTAGTTTGGGAACTTTTTGTAACCTCTCCTTTAACTCACGTAGCCCACCTCTATGTTTTTGGATGATAATGGCCCTAATGGACTTTCCAATATTACTTAATTAAACACTAAAATTCGTGGGTGATATTTCCTCAATTTTTAAAATGACCATTATACCCTTTCGGATTGTCGGTTTGGCCTAAAAATGCCTCGGAACCCAAACTAAACCCCCGGCTAGTGTTTTCCGACTATATCGATCCTTCCGGACACGTTGGCGCACTCAAAAAGCTCATACAGATGACATAAAAATAAAATACTTTTAAATCCTTTAAATTGGGTCCTGACACGATGTCACACGCGTTCCAACTAAATTACCGAAACTGCCGTATTTTCAACTCACGATAATGTTTATAAATTCAACGATCACATATTATCATAATCACTCAGTAATATTCAACAACATAAAATCACTCAGTAATATTCAACAACATAATAATAACCAAATACTAACTCTCGTCTCGCTAGCATTTATGTCCGAATTAATTTTTCAATTAATAAATCCCAAATTAATTTAATACATCCCAAAATTAAAAGCAATTCCATTTAATTAACCTCATGATTAAAAGCCATAAAAATACGGGGTATTACAGTTTAGTTCATTTATTAGTGCAAAATAGAGTAGAAATGAGGATATTATATGCTTTTTGTGACATCACGTTAGTTAATAACATTGGTAGGTAGGGGGTTTTGTTTTTGAAAGTTTTCTACCGAGTAAATGTGATTAATTATATGGTTTATTTTATGAAAATTCAATCGTGCCTTTAGGCACAGGTATCCGCTAATCTTCGAACTAATCTGATTAGTTGATTAGCCTGTGAATTTTTGCAGTTGATTCATCGAACTAAGATGGTGTGGCAGCTAAGAGTTGTCTAGCATTTATGGATTGACTTCTGATCCTGGGATGTGGTATTCTCAGTGAAACAAGATATATGATGGGAACAATGCTTACGTTGATTAACATGTACTATGACGTTTTAGATGCACCAAAAAGTGGGGAAAAGGTTAGATTTTCAACTTATATCCTTGTAATTATAAACTAAGTATTAGATATGCATGTATATAAATAAATATATTACTTTAGTGGTTGCCACATTTTCTATCCCGCCTTACAGTTTGACTAAACTATTTTAAGGTTCATTTTTCTAACTTTGGTTTTCTTAGGATGTCATGGCTCATGTTATGGTATACTTTATCCATCTCGGATTAAGATCTTTTGAAAGTCAAACATTTAGAATAAATGCAAGCATTTGTGTAATAAGTGGTTAAGATGATAACTTATTTAATCCCATATCAGATTTAATAGTGATTATAAAGTGTGTGAGGTAGATGAAAACATCATGTTACGGGGGAGAACTTATTTGGGAATTATAGGGGTTAGAAAATCTCAACCACTCTAAGGAATCTACCTAAAAAGGAGGGGAGAAATATTGCTTCCTTCTTTACAGATGGCACACTAACATAATCTAGACCCATGCCAAGTTCAATTCACATATTGCCACTATCCATACGATTTTTTTCTAAATTTTTGGCCATGTTTAATAATATCTACATGTCCACACACAATATGGTGATTGTCATAAGTAACTCAATTTTTTGTTATTATTCACAATTGTTTTTCTTTTTAGCAATTCAAAGATCTATTTAATTTTTTTTATTTCTAATTTATCTCCTTTGGTTCAAATGCAAGGCTAAAGTACTCTAAAAAAACATCAGCAGTAACTGAAGGAGAGTGAGTGGAAGGATGAGGAAAATCATTAGTATAAAAGAAGGGTTAAATATGTTGGAAGGGGGTATTGTGAAGGCCAAGATGAAGTGTTTGTTAGAAGAATTTAGGCTTCCTAAATATTGTTGAATTGATTGTTATCCCTTAAAGAGGGTGGATAGTCCAATAAACAAAGGAGATTATGTTCATTTTTTTAAATTGTTATTTTTTTTATTTAAGTCACAATATGAATTTGGTTGTATATTTCATTTTAAATATGAATTTGTTTGATGAATTTAGACTATTTGAATGATGCTAGACTGTGTGTTATTTGTTAAATAGGGTGGATACTCCTATAAACAAAGGAGAATATTATCAATTTTTTCAAATTATACTTTGTGTTATCGGGAACGTAATTTTTGTCATTTTACAATCACGTATTTTGGGAAAATTTTGTTGTGCCTTCAGACACGGGCAATCCGCTAGCATAAAGATATTTGTAATAACTCTTATTACATTTAATAAATTCAACTTTTGTAAGTGCTAATAGCAGTCATAAATTTATCACTACTACTAATTTTGTAACCGCTGTGAGCAGTTAGAAAAATTTGATTCATAACTGCTGATAATGGTTACAAATATAATATTTGTAAGTTCTCACAGAAGTTACAAATATTATATTCGTAACCGTTGATAGCAGTTACAAATTGGGGTCTCCAGTCATAACCCCCACAGGGGTTATAAAAATTTGTGACTGTTATTAGAAGTTAGAATTTTTCTTTTGTCACACCCTAAATTATGACGATAAATAGCAGTTATAAAGGTCATTTGTGAATGCTAACAACAATCGCAAATCTCCTATTTTGGTGTAGTGGATCGACTACTTTCGAAGTGAGTGGAGGCACAAGCCATGATCTCTATAACGGAGACGAAGACCTCAAAATTATTTGGAGGAACATCATCTGTAGATATGGTCTACCTCACACTCTGATCTCAGAAAATGGGAAACAGTTAAAGAACAAGTGCTTAAAGGCTTATTACAAAAGGGTTAGTATTAAGCAATTCTACTCAGCACCAGGCCGACCCCAAGAAAATGGTCAGACAGAAGTCACTAATAGAATAATTTTAGATGGGGTCAAGAAAAAGTTAGAAGATGCCAAAGGCTCATGGACAAAAGAGGTGCATGTCGTCATGTGGGCTTACAATATGACAAAAATGACGTCGATAGGGTAGACCCTCTTCATGTTAGCTTATGGATCAGATGTCGTGATACTAACTTAACTCGGATTTCCAAGCCACAAAGTCCAGACTTACAATTCGGAGAACAATAACGAAGAGAGAAGGCTGGAAATTAATTTAATAAAGGAGATAAAGGAAGATGCCGAGGTTAGACAAGTGACATATCAGTAGAGAATGACCAAGTTCTACAACAAGAGAGTCAAAGCTAGGCCGATAGCTGTGGGGGACCTGGTCTTAAAGAAGGTTTGGCGAAAGATGAATAATTTGCACTCGAATTGGCATGGCCCATATAGGCTCACTGAAGAGGGCGTCCTCCCTTGGACCTATTGTCTAGAGAAATTGGAAGGAAAAACTTTCTCCAATCTGTGGAATGCAGACCACTTAAAGAAGTATTATCAATAAACTTGTGTAAAATTTATGTAAAATCCTTTTTGCATTTGAAAGATCTCAAAGTAATGAATGAAAAATCATAAGTGTTTCCTCATATCTTTCTTGTACAATTGTTTAAGTGCATCGTTTGAATTTTCCTAAGTTGAATAACATTATTCATTTGGTGAACTAGTCTTGCTTCACTTTCGGTGATACGAGAAATCATGGGAGACTCGTCTCATCCAAGAACTCTCAATAGCACCGAGAGGGGGGAATATTGTGATAACATCACTAAAGTGGTGAAAAACACAAAAACCCTATTTAAAATAATTTCATTATGGTTACTTCAAACAACATTTGTTTGGTGGTCTCACATTAAAAATCATTTTATTATTGTTGTCTTAAGCACCATTGTCTAGGTGGAACTAATTTTAGTCTCCCTCATCGAAGACGAGAGTGTATGAAGAGACGAAATCATCCGTGAACTCCCAAAAATGATGGGGGGACTTGAAGAATTAACATTATTAATTTTGGTGATATCGAATTAAAAATTATTGATTTTGTTATCTGTCTCGGCTGTGGACGAGAGTAGACTTTAAAATAACATCATTAATTTGGTGGTCTCCAATTTAAAAATTATTAATTTCGTTATCTCTCTCGACTGAAGATGAGAGTGGACTTGATACTGGTATTTTCTAATAAAAAATTATTTATGGGTTAACCCAATCTGTCAAGACGAGAATAGATGCATCATAAAGCAGATATGAAAGTATAGGTAAAAAAAGTGAACAAATAACAAGAGATTTTCCATTCAAGAGGAGACAGTTCATCACATCACAAAAATAGTGCAGATATAAATTACAGATGATGATAGAGATTAACATTATTTAAAACTTCCAACAATAAAAAAATTTACATGTGGAAAGTGCAAAAGTTAGGCCACAGGCGGCCGCCCAATAATTATAGCAGAGAAGTAAATCAAGTCATCTCCTCAGGAAGACCCTCATCCTGATTGGCAATGACCTTGTCCACAGCAGGTTCATTATCAGTCCCATCGTCATTGGTAGCACCCTCAGTCGTCCCATTACCATTTTGCTCCGTAATTTAACTCGTTGTCTGCTCGATTGTCTCTGCAAGGGCAATCGCAGTAGCTTCCTCTTCATCCAGAGCAATTCCGATCAGAGTTTTAGAATGGTCAGGGGCCTAAAATTCTTGGGGCGTCAATGCCCCAACCTTAGGGAGTCTTAATATAGCTTAACAGCAAGCCTTATACACTCCCCTTTCGAGGTATTGAAAGGCATACCCTGTAAACTCATTAGAGGCCTTGAAGTCCACCACAACTTGTGTTCCTCATCCAAGGCCTCCTTGAATGTAGCATCTATGTTGGCTTGCCTCTTTTCGTCCAACTCTTTATCGTGTTCCTTCTTCATCTTGTCTACCTCATATAGGTGCTTCTGTTAAATAGAGGCTACTGCCTTCTGGTGATCGACATCCCTGGTGGCCAGCTCATCTCTCATATTTTTCTCGGTCTTTTCAGCATCCTTCCCCCTTTTTTTATTAAGGGAAGATTCTTCTCAAGACACTCACTAATGAGAGTGAAGAAAAGCAAAATGACAAAGGAAACGGGTTAGTACGAGATAATACTTGCAAAACTCAAATAACAAAAGTTACAAATAATTACCAGAGCGGCCTTATGAATACCAAAGTCAATGAGACGAGAGGCATCCATCGTCTCCAAAAAATGCTTGTCATCCTTGGGCATTATTGAGGTAGTAGCGGCACTTGACCTCTTGGCGTCACCAATTATAGTCTTATCATTGAGGTTCAGTTGTTTGAGACGAGCCGCAAGAACGGCATCGGATGATATTGGGATCTCCCTATTCGATCCCCCCTTTCCATGGCATCTTTTTTATTCTTATTTTGTTGGCGATGGATTGTAGTGTCATTCATCACATCCTTCCTCCTCTTTGAGACCTAAATATTGTTGGGGCCGCTGACAGTTATTTTCTTCATCGCTGTAAGAGGAGCCGACTTCTTGCCAAATTTGTTCAATATGGCCGAGATGTTGGGGGAAGCCATTTCCCAGATAGCTTCTGGCGTGTTTTCTGGACGATCTGCAAATATGTGAAAGATATTAATATTAGAAACAGTATAGCTACAGATGACACCATAGTTTAGAATCAAAATTCGCAAGTCCTATAGAGAAGATCAATTAAAGACGAGACTACAGTTATGAGAAAAGACTTCTGCAATTTTGTAAAAGGGTCCACCCCCAATCCCGTCTTGACCAAGACTTCAGGGGTCTTAAGATGCTCAAATTCTATGAGACCACCTTTATCCCCTTGTACTCGTATTTGTTCGACCTTTTCTCCCCTTTAGAAGTCATGTACGATTGTCCCCACCTTTGAGGGACCCTCGGCTCTGAAGTAGAGCACGTGACATCTTAAGGAAATTCCCACGCACCAGAGATGAAAAATTATCTTGACTTTCAGTGATGATTGGATGTCTGGTTGACAATAATAACTTTCTTTGTTGATTTCCTATCTACGACATGGTAGTAGCCAGGTTGGGCTTTGGTGCAGGAGACATTATAGAATGCCTTAAAAACATTTACTGGAATGTCGGTTTTATGACAGAACTTCCAAATAGATATGAAGCCGAGAAGAATCCTCCACGTGTTGGGAGAAAGATGGGTTGAGGCTAGGCCCATACTGGTGAGGATGGTCTGCATAGTAGGGTGGATGGGAAGGCGGAAGCTGACCTTGAACATTTATTCGTAGATAGCAATCTCACCCGGTTGGTTGTTAAACTCCCTTTCGAACTCATCAGGGACCCTCATGTTGATAACAGATTTGATCCCATATAAGTATCTCCAATATAGGAGGTTAACGTCTCTCACAGTGCTCTTGAAGGTTTGACCATAAGACGTGTTAAGTGTTTCCTCGGCCTCATCTTTAGAGTCAACGATTTTTACGATCAGTACTCCACCAGGAAACCTAGTCTGAAACTCCACCTCAGTCATAGACAAGATAGGCACCGTTGATTAGACAGGGGGTTGGGCAATAGTAACCCTCATCCCCTCAGGGACCGATGTCTCAGCAGCCTGGTCATGATCACCAGACTCGGTGGCCCCTGAGTTGATCGTACGAGAAGGGGGGACTCTCATAGCTCGCTTGTAGGAGTCGGATTCATCATAGTAGAGGGGATAAAGTCCTCTATCGATGTGGATGAGCTTCCACTCATTGAATCAGAACTTATCTTACCTATTTAATGATGAACTATAGCTAAGGGGACGGGAAAAATAGGGTGTGTGAGGTCAGACTTGACTCTTCTTTTAGCCTCGGCCTTTGCCTCACACTTTTGTATTTCCCTAAGAATACGACCCTCAAGATGGGTAAATTAGTCATTGAGTTCGTATAAAGTATTAAACATCCAAATGATTTTACCTAAGTTGACCTAAAGATCAAAAGAGGGAAATGAAACGTTTCCAACCAAAAATCCTCAAGAACACAAGAATTGAAACTCGCCGAAAAAAGTGACTGAAGCAACTCCGACGACCCTCACAGAGGGTAAAAAACACTAAAAATGGCCAAAAAAACCCTAAATGACTAACCCCACCTCTTAACCACTGCTAAAACTTCCTAAAACAATCCTAAAGTCACCAATGGAGGCTGCCGAAAAACTAGAATGTCACTGAAAAAGTAATCTTAAGTTCAAACCACCAAAAAGCCTAAAAATATTAAGGAAAGAAGGTGATGGAGGTTACCTGGTAGTTGAAAACGCCTGAGGAACAAGGAAAAGAACCTAAATCTGGTCGAAGAAGTTTGAATGGAGGAGAGAGAATGAGAGAAAGCTGGGTTTTCTAGCGAGAGAGTTTAGGCGCGAGGGAAAAATGTGGAAGAAAGAGAAAAGGGAGTTTTCAAATCATTTAAATAGTAGCAGTAATTATGCACAACTGCCCAAGAGATTTTCATCAGGGCACATATTCAAGCAGGCTATAGCCGCCACTCTTGGGCAACACTCTAAGCCATATGATGCCTTGAAAATGTCACTCAATAACTCTTATTCAACATTTCAGACATGATAATGAAAGGACATATTATCCCTCAGTCAAGGACATCTCATCAACATCTTTTCTTGGACATTTTTTGTCACACACCAAACCCAATATCCATAGTAACCATTCATTATTAGAATAATTAAATCATAATCTTGAGCCCATTGGAAATATAATTCATCTATCCATATTTTACTTCATAATGTGCATAATCAACATAATATTATTCTTGAGCCATAACGAAATTAATATCAGAGTCATAATTAAGGGGACATACAATACTATGATTAACTATGATAAAATTTCACAATCATCAACTCAATCCATACTAACGCAAAATGTACAATGTGTGAGTAGATTAAAATCTTCAGTCTGACAATGATAAAATCCCCATATTTATACCCCGACTCTTTCCAACGGTGCAACTCTCGAAGTTACCGGTCAAATGGTATTCTATTTGGCAGCATACAAACCTGAAATTGTTAAAATATAAACTGTAAGCATTAAGCTTAGTGAAGTACTCCTTCCCTACAATGTAATAACAATTCTACATAGAATATGTGGATATAAAATCCAAACAATCCTGCCCATTGGCAATAACAAATCCTGGATCATAAGATCCAAGTAATTCTTCCCATTGACAATAACAAATCCTGGAACATAAGTTCCAAATAATTCTGCCCATTGGCAATAACAAATCCTGGAACATAAGTTCCAACAAATCATTGGATCTTTGTCCAATTCCAATCTTGGATCATAAGACCCAACCAATCCTGGATATTTTAATATCCAAACAAATCCTGAATACCGAAGTATTCAAACAAATCCGCTCTTAGAGCTATATTCATATTTATATATGAAACAAATCATAAGTACACTCACCTTGACAATTTAACTGGCTTTTCCCTTGCTTTTATCTGGTACTTGTTCAATCATCTCTTCTTCCCTTCCTATCATTATTACAATATTTGTATCATCATAAGAATATTAACAATTTAAAGAATAACTCAAACATAACTCAATCCATAAGCATCATATAATTCTATTCAAATCATTCATTATAAATGAAGTTCCACAAAATTTCATGTTAGTACATTTGTCATATCCAAATCATAGACCAACATATATTCATTTATTCTTAGTAATTCAATACTTATCATGTTAGGATTCCAATACAACAGACGACACATCATTTCAAATTTTCTAGAGCAAAATAAGCCTATTTCTTCACTACCTAGCAAATCTGCCCTATAGGCTATTTTATTGTTCATTCAACTTCCAGGAGTTTTCATACTTTTTATACATCATAACTTTCTATGATATTTCACCCAACATCAGTAAACACCTTGAAAAATATAATATTAAAGTTTCATAATTTTCAAAGTTCATTTGCTATGTCAAGAAAAATATCGAACACATGGCGGGCATACTTTCACCCTTAGGGAAGATTTCATACCCGAACTTCACACTCTCCCCAAAGACTCATTTCTTGGTATTTTAACATGATTTTCGGATATGTCATACATATATGAGTCCAGGTTAATCTCCAATTGGAATCAATCAATTCCAGTAAGTACACAAAAATATATGTAAGTTTGAATAAACAGAGTTTCTAAACAAAGAAATTTTAGGGTTTTATACATTAAACTTAACTTAAACTTTCATCTAACCAAACATATATATCAAGGGCTGAAAGTTTAGTAAACAAATGATGGGTTATATTGTCTAAAACATAAATATAATAAAAACAATAAGATTTGCAGTTAGAATTACCTTCGGGGCTTTTACGTAATTTTCTATGAATTTTCTTCAATTTTTTTCTCACTTTTTCTTCCTAACTTCCTACTTCTCTTTCCTTAAGCTTAAAATATATCATGGCTGAATTTTGGATGAATAGAGAGGTAATTCTAAGGGTTTAAGGTCGGCCAAAGCCACCACCCTTCCCAACCAATGAGAATAAAACATTGTTGCCATAATAAGACAAAATACTACTTAACCGATGGACTATTTTGCCCTTATTTTGTAATTTTGGTATAACTTCTCACTCGAACCTCCATTTCACACATCGTTTGTTGTGTTACAACCATAAATCACTTGTATACAACTATATAGTTTTCACCTCAAGTCAATTGTTATGTCATAAAGGTCAAAACTAGCCTTAAACATGAACATTCCTACCGAAACCTTCAAAATTTTGTATTTGTAACTAATTCGACATTTCATGCTTTTTGAAGGTAGGATTAGACTAAACATAATAAATTAACATCACATATATTAATAACACACTAATCATATCACATAATCTAGGCATGATTTAAGCATAATTAATCATAATTATATTCGGGTTGTCACAATTCTCCCCCTGTTAGGAAATTTCGTCCTCGAAATTGACATACCTTGGTTGTCCGAATCAAACAAATACGGATAACGCATTTTCATGCTATCCTCACTCTCCCATGTAGCTTCTTCCATGGAATGCCTTCTCCACACAACTTTCACAAGTGGGATCACCTTTGATCTCAATATTTGTTCTTTCCTATCGACGATAGCAAGCGGTTCTTCCACGTAGCTCAAATCTTCCTTCAACTCAATAGGTTGTTCCACTAATACATGTGAAGGGTTCGCTACATACTTTATCAACATAGAAACATGGAAAACATCATGTAATTGAACTAACTCTGGTGGTAATGCTAACTTGTAGGCAACCATCCTGACTTTTTCAAGGATTTCATAAGGTCCAATGTTGCGTGGACTTAATTTTCCTTTCTTTCCAAACCTCATAACTCCTTTCCATGGCGATATTCGAAGAAACACATAATCCCCTTTCTGGAATCCCAAATCTTTTCATCGTTTATCCGCATAACTTTTCTGTCTGCTTTGAGATATTCTCATTCTATCTTGAATAATCTTCACTTTTTCAGTGGTGACTTCAATCAACTCTGCACCCTCTATCTTCCTCTCACCAACTTCACCCCAACATACGGGTGTACGACACAGTCTACCATACAACGCTTCATATGGAGCCAAACCAATAGTAGACTGAAAACTATTGTTATATAAAAATTCTATCAAAGGCTAATATTCATCCCAATTACCTTTGAAATCAAGCACACAAGCTCTAAGCATATCTTCCAAAATCTGTATTGTTCTTTCAGACTGCTCATCTGTCTGGGGATGAAAATCCGTACTAAACTTTAAGTTGGTACCCATAGCATACTGCAAACTATCCCAGAATCTGGAGGTAAAAGTAGGGTCCCTATCTGAAACAATAGAAACAGGTGCTCCATGCAATCGAATAATTTCATTAACATACAATCTAGCATACCTATCAACTGTATACGTAGTCTTGACTGCTAGAAAGTGAGCTGACTTGGTTAACCTGTCTACCACTACCCAAATCGAATTTGACCCCTTCTGAGATCGAGGAAGCCCAACTACAAAATCCATCGTTACATGATCCCATTTCCATTCAGGTATTGGCAATGGTTGAAGTAAACCAGTAGGTTTCTGATGCTCCACCTTTACTTGCTGACATTTAAGGCATCTAGCAACAAAATCAGCTATTTCCTTCTTCATATTATTCCACCAATAATGCTCCTTTAAATCCCTATACATTTTAGTACTACCAGGATGCATAGTATAAATGGAATTATGAGCCTCATCTAAAATTTTCTCTTTCAATCCACCCATATTAGGCACACATAACCGCTGTTTATACAATAAAGTGCCATCATTCACAATACAAAAATCTTCAGACTTACCATCTTGGACATCTTGTCGTTTCTTCTCAAGGAAAGGATTTTGACTTTGCAAATCATGAATACGGGTAGCTAACAAAGGCCTCACGCTTACATGAGCAAAGAATATATCCCCATCTACTAGCTGCAATTCTACTCCCATCAATCTCAACTCCATAATATGAGCAACTCTAGCACATCGAATACAAGATAACCTGCCTGAAGCCTTTCTACTCAAAGCATCTGCAACTACATTTGCCTTTCCTGGGTGGTAGTGAATTGTACAATCATAATCTTTAATTAACTCCATCCACCGGCTCTGCCTCAAATTCAACTCCTTCTGAGTAAATAAATACTTAAGTCTTTGATGATCAGTAAAAATTTCACATACCTCACCATATACATAATGACGCCATAATTTCAAAGCAAACACAATAGCAGCAAGTTCCAAATCATATGTAGGATAATTACGTTCATGTGTACGCAATTGCCTAGAAGCATAAGCAATAACTCTACCATGCTGCATAAAAACACAACCCAACCCCTGGTGTGAAGCATCAGTATAAATAACAAAACCATCTCCACCATGTGGAATAGTAAGAACAGGGGAAGTTACCAACCTCATTTTCAATTCATCAAAACTATTTTCATAATCATAATTCCATTCAAACTTAACATCTTTCCGGGTTAGTTTAGTCATCGGCAAGGCAATTGAAGAAAATCCCTTTATAAATCTCCTATAATACCCAGCTAAACCAAGAAAACTCCTCACCTCAGTCGCATTATTGGGTCTCTCCCATTTTACAATAGCCTCTACCTTTTTAGGATAAACACATATACCATCTCCCGAAACAACATGGCCTAAAAATGCGACTTGTGATAGCCAAAATTCACACCTACTAAACTTGGCATACAACTTCTTATCTTTTAACAGATTCAAAATAGTTGTGAGATGCTTTTCATGTTCAACCATATCACATGAATAGATCAGAATATCATCAATAAAAACTATCACAAATGAATCAACAAAAGGATGAAGTACTCGGTTCATAAGATCCATAAATACAGCTGGAGCGTTAGTCACCCCAAAAGGCATCACTAGAAATTCAAAATGACCATACTGAGTACGAAAGCAGTTTTAGAAATATCACTCTCCTTGACCCTCAACTGATGATAACCCGATCGTAAGTCTATTTTTGAAAACACTTTAGCACCCTGTAACTGATCAAACAAATCATCTATACGAGGTAAAGGGTATTTGTTCTTAATTGTAGCTTTATTCAGTTGCCTATAATCAATACACAAACGCATGGTACCATCTTTCTTCTTCACAAATAAAACTGGCGCACCCCATGGAGATACACTAGGCTGTATGAACCCCCTATCAAGTAAATCTTGCAACTGAATCTTGAGTTCTTTCAACTCAGCAGGTGTCATTCTATACGGTGCCATGGAAATAGGGGTTGTCCCCGGTGCTAATTCGATACTAAATTCAACTTCTCTTTTTGGAGGTAACCCTGGCAACTCACTAGGAAACACTTCAGGAAAATCCCGTACAATAGGAAAATCGACTAATTGCAAAGCCCCCTTCTTAGTGTTAAGAACATATGCAATAAAACCCTCACAACCCTTACTCAATAATGTCCTCGTCTGAATAGCAGAAATGATGCAACTGGGAACAATTTTCCTTTCCCCCACAAATTTAAATTCAAGCTCACCAGGCATATGAAAAACAACTTCCTTACAGAAACAATCCATAGATGCATGATATTTAGATAACCAATCCATTCCCAGAATTATATCAAAATCAGAAATATCCAACGGAAGTAGATCTATAACTGTATCTCTAGACCCCACAGTCAAAACACAATCATGAAAAACATATTCAGCTACAACCATATCCCCCATAGGCATATAAATACCCAACCCCATATCTAAACGAGTACACGGTCTATTCAGGTATATGGCAAAAGCATAGGACACAAAAGAATGGGTGGAACCAGGATCAATTAAAACATAATCACTTCTATCAGTAACAGAAAGTGTACCTGTCACCACATCCGGGGTAATATAAGCCTCTTTCATCGTAAAGACTCGTCCACCTGGCCTGGAACCACTGGCTTGTCCTCTGCCCATACTTTTCACTGCACTGCCTGGAGATAACACTCTACTTGCTGCTTCGCTAGGTGCTGTTGTAGTCTCTGCCAACTAGGGACAATTCTTCCTAACATGCCCCACTTGATGACAATGGTAGAATTCCACTCCTTTAAGCTTAGGACACTCGGATTTATAATGCCCCTCCTCTTTACAAAAGAAACATGTAACAATTCTTGTCGGTACCTCACCCTTTCCTGACCTCCTAACCAGATTAGAAGATTCCCCACCCCTAGTATCTCTGCCAAATCTCCCTTGGCCTCTACCACTATATCCATCACCTCTCTGAAATTTATGAGGTTCCACCTTAACACTTCCACCCTCACCTCCTCTAGATTGATATGCGTCGAATATACTTTTCTTAAAACTCTCTCGGCTCGCAACACCATGGTTTATTTGCCTTTCTGCTATCGTGGCTTTGTTTACCAGAGAAGCATAATCTTCTAACTCATAAGTGGCCACTCTATTTTGAATAGGCCAAATCAATCCATCTTGGAACTTACTACATTTATCTCCTTCATCGTGCACATACTTAGTAGCAAATCTAGGCAAAGCAGTAAATTTAGCATCATACTACCTCACGGACATTTTCCCCTGGGTCAAATTTATAAATTCCCTCACCTTCTCCCTCCTATAAACCTTAGGGAAATACTTAACATACAAATCTTTAATAAACTCATCCCAAGTAATAACACCAGTACCTTCCATTCTGGGCACCAAATGGTTGTTGGCTTCCCACCAATATTTGGCCTCTCCTTTCAGCTTAAACACAGCTGGATTCACTTTCTGGTCATCTGGAACTTTCATTAACTACAAAGATGGTCTCTATATCTCTGACCCACATCTCAGCTTCTGTAGGTTCCACCGACCCTAAATATTCGGGAGGATTCAGCTTCAAAAACTTCTCATGCATGGAATCTTTCATTTCCTTCCTTGCCTCTCTCTCAATTGTGGCCACAGTCTTTGATTCCAGATATCAAGCTTGTTGCTCTGCCATTTGCGCCATATTTCGTTCTTGTTGCTCTGCCATCCTCAGTATTGCCTGAGCCATTATTTGCATCTCCGTAGGCTATTCTTGCTCTCTAGCCCTTCCAGTAACACTTTGCTCTACTTCAGTATTCTCTGTACGAGAAGCGACTCCCTCTTCTCTAGGTTGTCCATTCCCAGGTTCCATCTGGAATTATCTATAATACAACAAAATTCTAACATCCAATATAAACAGTTTATGATACTAAACTATTGGTTAGTATATAAACAATTCATAAATGTAAAATCAACTAAATACTGCCATTCAATCGTCACACACGTCCATAATTAATAACCACGCTCTGATACCACTAATTGTCACACCCCAAACCCAATATCCATACTAATCATTCATTATTAGAATAATTAAATCATAATCTTGAGCCCATTGGAATATAATTCATCTATCCATATTTTACTTCATAATGTGCATAATCAACATAATATTATTCTTGTGCCATAACGAAATCAATATCAGAGTCATAATTAAGCGGACATACAATACTATGATTAACTATGATAAAATTTCACAATCATCAACTCAATCCATACTAACGCAAAATGTACAATGTGTGAGTAGATTAAAATCTTCAGCGTGACAACGATAAAATCCCCATATTTAAACCCCGGCTCTTTCCAACGGTGCAACTCTCGAAGTTATCGGTCATATGGTATTCTAGTTGGCAGCATACAAACCTGAAATTGTTAAAATATAAACTGTAAGCATTAAGCTTAGTGAGGTACTCCTTCCCTACAATGTAATAACAATTCTATATAGAATATGTGGATATAAAATCCGAACAATCCTGCCCATTGGCAATAACAAATCATGGATCATAAGATTCAAATAATTCTGCCCATTGGCAATAACAAATCCTGGAACATAAGTTCCGAATAATTTTGCCCATTGGCAATAAAAAATCCTAGAACATAAGTTCCAAATAATTCTGCCCATTGGCAATAACAAATCCTGGAACATAAGTTCCAAATAATTCTTGCCATTGGCAATAACAAATCCTGGAACATAAGTTCCAACAAATCATTGTATCTTTCTCCAATTCCAATCCTGGATCATAAGACCCAATCAATCCTGGATATTTTAATATCTAAACAAATCCTGAATACTTAAGTATTCAAACAAATCCGCTCTTAGAGCTATATTCACATTTATATATGAAACAAATCATAAGTACACTCACCTTGACAGTTTAACCGGCTTTTCCCTTGCTTTTATCTGGTACTTGTTCAATCAGCTCTTCTTCCCTTCCTATCATTCTTACAATATTAGTATCATCATAAGAATATTAACAATTTAAAGAATAACTTAAACATAACTCAATCCATAAGCATCATATAATTCTATTCAAATCATTCATTGTAAATGAAGTTCCACAAAATTTCATGTTAGTACATTTGTCATATCCAAATCATAGACCAACATATATTCATTTATTCTTATTAATTCAATCCTTATCACATTAGGATTCCAATACAACAGCCGACACATCATTTCAAGTTTCCTAGAGCAAAATAAGCCTATTTCTTCACTACCTAGCAAATCTGCCCTATAGGCTCTTTTATCGTTCATTCAACTTCTAGGAATTTTCATAATTTTTCTACATCATAACTTTCTATGATATTTCACCCAAAACCATTAAACACATTGAAAAATATAATATTAAAGTTTCATAATGTTCAGAGTTCATTTGCTATGTCAAGAAAAACATCGAACACATGGCAAGCATACTTTCACCCTTAGGGCAGATTTCATACCCGAACTTCAAACTCTCACCAAAGACTCATTTCTTGGTATTTTAACATGATTTTCGGATATGTCATACATATATGAGTCCAGGTTAATCTCCAATTAGAATCAATCAATTCCAGTTAGTACACAAAAATATATGTAAGTTTGAATAAACAGAGTTTCTAAACAAAGCAATTTTAGGGTTTTTATACATTAAACTTAACTTAAACTTTCATCTAACCAAACATATATATCAAGGGCTGAAAGTTTAGTAAAAAAATGATGGTTTCTATCGTATAAAACATAAATATAAGAAAAACAATAAGATTTGCAGTTAGAATTACCTTTGGGGCTTTTACGTAATTTTCTATGAATTTTCTTCAATTTTCTCCTCACTTTTTCTTCCTAACTTCCTACTTCTCTTTCCTTAACCTTAAAATCTCTCATGGATGCATTTTGGATGAATAAAGAGGTAATTCTAAGGGTTTAAGGTCGGCCAAATTCACCACCCTTCCCAACCAATGAGAATAAAACATTTGTTGCCATAATAAGACAAAATACTACTTAACGGATGGACTATTTTGCCCTTATTTTGTAATTTTGGTATAACTTCTCACTCGAACCTCCGTTTCACACACCGTTTGTTGTGTTACGACCATAACTCACTTGTCTACAACTATATAGTTTTCACCTCAAGTCAATTGTTATGTCATAAAGGTCAAAACTAGCCTTAAACATGAACATTCCTACTGAAACCTTCAAAATTTTGTATTTGTACCTAATTCGACATTTCATGATTTTTGAAGGTAGGATTAGACTAAACATAATAAATTAACATCACATATATTAATAACACACTAATCATATCACATAATCTAGGCATGATTTAAGCATAATTAATCATAATTATATTCGGGTTGTCACATTTTTATCCCTCAGTCTTCTATGCACATTAAAGGCTAAGGGCTAGGGGTGATTGATATACCTAAGTGTGACCTCATCCCAAGCTGGGACCCATTCGTCCAAGGCTGACCTTACAGACCATCATGTTAGACAGTTATGGGCCCCTTTGCAGTGATACTTCACCCACAGGCTCAGCCTTGTCTGAGTCTCTTAGGCCGAGACCTATCAGCTGGCTCAATAACCCCTCACAAGTCTCATCTCGGCCTGGCATCCGAGACAGCCGAGACTACACTCCAGTCTAGCTTGTCAGTTGGTCAGCAGTACATTGAAGGTATCATCCTCGGGATGGACGAGACCTCCCAGGATGACATACAATCATGTTTGACACAGGTTTCCAACGTGACTAATCCACAGGCAACTATAATAAGATCACAGGATCACGTGAGGGGAATATTGCATCATCATTACATACTTGTGCAAGGGACAAGTGTCCACACACTAATGTAAGTTTCACCATGCACATGTTTTATACTAACATATTGAATAACATCTCTTTATAACTTCTCGCATTACTTTATTTAATTAATTAAAAATGCTTTCTAGGTAATTTTTACTAGGCTGAGATTAATGAACTCATTTCGACTGTGTATTTGCTTCGTTATGATATGATGGAATATACTGATTTTTCACGGGTTGATTATTTTCAAAAACACATTGAGGAACCTTAATGTGGTATATCACATATGAACCATATTTGTGACACTACGTGTTTGGTTTTGGAATTATTATTGACGCCAAATTCTTATTTGGACTTTTATTGAAATTTAGAGAATGGCGTTACGGGTTAAAATAATTGGTCAAACGAGTATTAATCATGTTTTAAAACACCTTTATCTATGTAATTATTTATGCTACATATTTCGAGATGAAGAATTTAATTCTCAACCTATGCTTTTTATATTTGTAAATTATTTTAATTTAAATACTTGCCTAGATAAATTGTGGTGTTAAAATATTTCAAAACCCAAAAGTCATCTTTTACACTTTCTTTTCAAAGTAATAAATCATTAAATTTTAAACGACATTCCATGTGGATTAGATACCCGAACTCGTCCCTATACATATAAAACATGTGTAGGTAAAGTTTAGGTTTTTTTATATTGAGGTGTAGAACTAACGACATCGATAAGCATATTTACACGACGCTCGGTTCTCCCTATCACCTCGCCCATGCTATTGCAAAAAGACCAACTTCTTTTACAATTGGTTCATCCGTGAAAGAAGCTTCCATTACCGCTTCAAAGAAATCCAAGTCAAAGAAGAGTGCCAATGAGTTTGTTGGGGTTCCTCTGGATGCCTCTCGACCACTAAACCCTAAGTTAGTAGAAAAGGTAAGTTTAGTATCTCTTGAGGTCCTTTGTGGCTTCAATCCTTTTCCAATTATTCCCCCTAGGCAACCCATTTTTATCATGATGTTGCTTCTCAGGTTCCATACGAGAAAATCTCCAACTTTGGTCAATACAAGATTGATCTTCCTATGGTGGCCCATCTCAACATAAAAAATGTTTAGGCACTAAAACACTGAGGAAACGCATAGCTCGACAGCATCTTGTGATCTTTCCTAGTCCAAGTTCAACTCTAATGCCACCAAGTTCCTCTAAACCCATTGTTTTGGATAACCTACCTATAAATGAAGATGTTATGTTTGCTTCAATGTAGGTTGTCCCAATGCCACATGTTTCTCCTACTCAAGAGGTAATTCTTTAAATAATTTGTATAAGTTTATTTATTTATTAATGTCTTTCCTCTGATGCTTTATATGTTTTGATTTACTCTTTAGGGGTTTCCATCTCCCGGTTATTCTATATCACCTCCATGACTCATTGTCGATGAACATGCTCTCAAACTATCTCAAGTGCATTGTTCATCGATGATTAAGCTTACATACTCTAGGTGTGCTTCCTCCACTCGTGTGAGCGAGGTAGAAAGAAAAATGTCACTTTAAATGGAAATAGTTGGGCTCTCAAGAAGTACAGGCAAAGTTCCAATGATGCCTGACCTTCCCCTTCTAACGGCCTCTGACTCCCCAATATCCAGCATTTTACCACTGGTTCTGATTCCTCTAGCCATCTTGCCCGAGGTAACTTATCTTCTTTATTTCCTTAAAAGAAAACTTCTAAGTATGCCTCCTCAAATTTTCATGTTAATGGTGCCTAAAGGATATGTTATTTCCCAGGTTATTCCATGCGTTCAATTAATCTTTTCCTCCTTAACCTATTATGAGGCCAATAATGAATTGGGTTCCACTAGAAGCTTTTGAAGAGGTAAATCTTCAACTTGTTATAATTATTTCCTTGAAATATCACATGCTAACGCTTGGAAAATTTCTTATTTTCTTTATTTATTAATGCAGCCTTCCCGGGATGAACCAACTACTCTTGGCTATGAGGTTCCTCTGCTATCATTGGAAGTTATCGCGTCCCACCTTGAGGATGGTGTGTCATCATCAGATCCTTCTTCTAGTCTAGCTCTCATGCTAGTGGAAGCTCAATTTTTTTTGCCAACATAGGAGGGATCTCCTTCTGGTTAAAGTTCCATTGATGAAACTAGGGATGCAAACAATTTCTAGGTCCAACTGTGGGAGTTCAAGCTTATGAGGAATATTTCAGATTCCTCAAAAAATGTTTAAAAATACACTTGCGTGGTAACTTATCAATATCTTTGCTAAGATTTTTTTCGAATCTCACACTTGCTTGGTGACTTAGCAAACTCTTTGCTAAGATATTTTTCAAATCTCACACCTTCTTGGTGATTTATCAAATTCTTGATTAAAATTATTTTAAATCTCACTCCATCTTGGTGACTTAGAAAATTCTTTGCTAAGATTTTTTCTCAAATCTTACACCTACTTGGTGACTTAGTAATTCATTGCTAAGATTTTTTTTAAATCTCACACCTATTTGGTAACTTAACAAACTCTTTGATAAGATTTTTTCCTAAGTTACCTCTCCAGGTAATGAGAAAGAATGCCCAAATATGTGGCTAACTTTTATTATTATCTCTTTGCATCCTGTGAGGGAACATGTTACAACAATGGAGTTGTCACAAATTGTTCCTTATCAAGTCATTATTCCTTCTCAACAGATGCCTTTTTGCGTTGGCTCCTCTAGTGATAGTGATCGTGGTTCCTAGACCTATGTCTTCCCAACTGATAGTGAATTTGTGTGTGAGATCCCACTACCAAACATTGTACCTTCAGAATTTTATGAACAGCTGCTTCCGTAGTGCCTGTTCTTCAAGGTTGCCATCGCACGGTGATAGAATAGCTTATTCGTCATCACGCAGACCCTTTCTTTGTGTAACAACTAAGTTCCAATAGAGTCATAATGGGGAATAGACTCCAAAGTGTGGCAACTATTATGGCAGATATCGTGAATACTACAAAGACCATTCTTAATTGGGACACGATCAACCAACACTTGAGAAACCTAATGGAATTAATGTAAGGATGGGTTCAACTTCAGTTGACTCATTAATCATTTAAAACTCCTGAAGGATGTTCGTATGGCGACTCAACATGAGTTTCATCTCATGAACATTGAGGATCAATGTGTTGAAGAGGCAAGGCTGAAAGAGCTTGATCCCTATACTAAGGAGCTTAATAATAAGGTCAAGGGTATCAAATAGGCCTTAGCTAAGGATCTGAGTGACCGCGGAGCTGGGTTGGATCATAGATCCCAAGTTTAAATGAAGTCCATGCTATTGTGAAAGCACAATAGTCTTGCGTTCAAGATGTCGCTTTTCTTCCTGGGGTTATATCACCTCCCCATACCGGTGGTTCCTCATAGGCTACGAATATTTTACTTTCTTGTATTTTTGGGCGATAGTCCCTATTTACGATATAACTCTATTATAGTTGAAATATCAAAAAGGAAATATATTATTATTGACAACTCTCACTTGTGCATAGTCTTACCCATTTTCTTACTTCAAACACTTGTGTTTATAACATACATTATTACTCTTTTAGGTTATATATATGCTTGCCTGTAATCTTTAAACATCTCTTAAATAATCTTACGAACAAACTCAAAAGTAAAAGTAATTTGAAATAACAAAAGAACAATACAACCAACATTAAATATGGTACATTATCAACCATCTGTTGTTAATCTTGAAAGGATTATCTTATTCTATCTTGAAGATTAGGAAGTAACATGACTCATGTGCTTCTTTGACAATAAATGGTTCCTCCCAATTAGCGACAAACTTATGCAATGAAATTCCTCTAATATGTCTAATAACTGTTTTTAAAACTAAATCTCCTTATATAAAATTCATTGGATTAACTAAATTATCATAAGCCCTAGAGATTTGCTCCATGTACATCTGAAAGTGTTGTCTCGCGTAATCTCTGTGTTTGTCCAATGCTTTTAGTTAAACCTGTTGGCCGAAGGAACTTTTAACTCAACTGGTAAAATTGCTTCACCTCCATAGACCAAGGAGAAAGGTGTATAACCAGTTAGTTTCTTTTTGGTCATTCGATAAGCCCATGGTACTGTTGGAATCTTATCATCCCACACTCAAGAAAATCCTCCACCATCTTGCCAATCAAGAAACTTCAATTGCTTGGGGTTAAAAGTAAGTGACCTAACTCCTACTTTCACCACGGTGCATGCCTATGATAATACTCATCGAGAGGTGATGGGATCCATGACACTCACAATAGGGGCTGGCCCTATCAATCTCGTTAATGAGTTTTAAATTATTGACATACTCGCGTGATTCAATAAGCTTCTTAGTCGACTGTGGCTTCATAGCATTCGAGGGGTGACCTCCTCCTTTCATAATAAGTTTAAATTCTTCACCAAAGGGCAAGTAATTACCATTTAGGGAGACGATGACGGTATTGAAAATGCTAGCACTAGTAATTCGGTACGAGAAATATAGCATGGGATTAATAACATGCTTAACTTAGGCTTCACTATTGATCCACTTCCCCTTCCAGTAGGGGATAATTTCATAGACCGAGCATGTCCAGAGCATAGACCTCATGGAAATGTCAACGTTCTATAAATATTCAAGAATATTCACTTTATGCCCTGACTGGGGCTGAGGCGACATCAACAAGGGATACTAGAGCCCATATTCCTGAAAGAGGCCTTTCCCCTATGTGGCCTGGGTTATCAGCCTTCACCAGAAGAACTCAAAATGCTCTGGTAACCACGGTTGAAGAAAAGTTTTGAAGATACCAAGAATGTTTTAAGGGATTCCTTAAACAGGAGATTCATCAAAGACCGTGAAGATTTTCCCTTTTTTGGCTTTCCCGAACTGTGGTATAATCAAGTGGAAATAAGATGAAGCTGGGGATGGAAATCTTCTTTTAAGACAGCTACTCATGGGCCGAAGGCTACCAGCATCAAGTTCAACCTCACACTCAGAAAGTTGTACCCATTACTGAGGTCTCTAAGGAAAGTGATTTCGAAGACTCATTCAATCTGCAGACACTGGGCTAACACTCTACATGATCCATTCATGTGCTACATTGTGGGACCACTCCACTATGATCAAAGCCGCTAATAAGCATCTCCTTAACTGGAATGCTATACCCGTCCCACCTGCTAAGATGTAACCCAACCCGATCGTTTACCCTATTTCCTCATCTATTGTTGTTCCTCCATTTTTTGATAATAATGTAATCGCGGCCTATTTTGACGAGGTTCTCAATGTTTTTTTCCATAAAGTGAAATAAATGATGATTTGAAGTATCTTGTTATGCATTAAATTAATTGTCTTGATTCTAATCAAACTCTTGATGATGATGATTTTTATAAATGAACAATTCTTAACTGATCTTAATAAGGTTAATAACAAACAACATAATCGTTTTCAAATTAATGAGGATGAAA
Organism: Sambucus nigra; assembly: GCA_949130495.1. NCBI lineage: Eukaryota > Viridiplantae > Streptophyta > Magnoliopsida > Dipsacales > Adoxaceae > Sambucus > Sambucus nigra. The sequence continues at coordinate 597,193,556 of OX422208.1, forward strand.
TTGTTATTATTAATCTCGATTCTAGTAGACAACATCGTGAGATTAGGATAGGTTCCACCCTTCACGAGCATTAGTAATGGAAAGTAAAAGAGATGTTGAAGGACTTGTGGACGTCTTCGTATCGTCCTACGATGACATGCATGGCATCAATCCCGAAATAGGCCAGCACAAGATTCCAACTCACCCAAAATGCAAACCAGAAAGATCTGCACCGAATGGTCACTCAAAGTCAAGGAAATGGTAATCAAGCAGTTGAATGTAGACTTAATGTAGGTGATCGAATATCCCACATGGCTAGACAACATTATACTCGTATCAAAATTAGGAGGAAAAGTCCTCATGTGCATCGAATATAGGGATTTGAACAATGCATCTCTGAAGGACAATTACCCATTATCAACATGATTGTGGAAAACATGGTCAGTCACGCCCTCAAGACATTTATCAATGGATTTTATGGATACAATCAGATCAAGATGCACCCTGACCATCAAGAAAAAATTACTTTCATCACCCCTTGGGGAACCTTTTGTTACATGATTATTCCATTCGGGCTAAAAAATGCGAGGGCTACCTATCAAAGGGATGCCATAACCATTTCTCATGATCTAATACATAAGGAGGTCAAATTCTACATGGGCGACATGATTATTAAGTCTAAGACTTGGGAAGTTCACGTGTCCACCCTCCTAAAGTTCTTCGAACGACTACGACGATACCAAATATGGTTAAACCCATATAAATGCATTTTTGGCCTCCCCAAAGGAAAGATTTCAGAATTCATGGTTAGCGAGAAGGGAATCGAAGAAGACCCTACTAAATTGAAATCCATACTCGAAATGATACCTCCCCGAATAGGCAAGGAAGTCCGAGGATTCTTGGAAAAATTATAATATATCAGTCAGTTCATTAGCCAGTTGACTTATATTTGTGTACCCATCTTAAAACTACTCAGAAAGGACTCTACCAAAGTCTGGAATGAGTTGTGTCAGTAATCCTTCGAAAAAATTAAGAAATATCTTACCCAACCTACGGTACTTATGCCTCTGCAACTAGGTCTCCCTCTACTCTTATACTTAACTGTAATAGATACCGCAGTAGGGCCTTTATTATCCTAATATATCGAAGAAACCTGCAAAGAAAAGGCTATTTACTACACCAGTCAAAATTTGGTTGGGTACGAAGTAAACTACAATGCCTTGGACAAATCATGTATTGCCCTAGTCCGGGTCACTAAAAAGTTATGGCACTACATGATCATTTTTCCCACAAGCCCGACCTATCTAGTTGAATGGGTCGATGGTTGATACTGCTATCTGAGTTTAATATCGTGTATTTTACCCATAAAGACATGAAAGGGAGAGCCATCTCCGATTACCTTGCTGACTAACCCATGAAAGAGGTTGATGTTTGGGTCTCTAAATTACCGGATGAAAATATTCTCAGCACCTCTTCGGAGGAACTCTAATGCAAAATGTTCTTTGACGGGGCTTCCAGTAAGAAATCATATGGCATTAGGATACTTCTGGTCGCCCCTGATGACTCTCACACTCCCATTTCCATCAAGCTGGATTTTTCCTGCAAATAATATGATTGAGTACGAGGTATGCATTGTAGGCCTCAAAGTCTCCCTCAAGAAAGGCATCAATCACCTAGATGTCTATAGGGATTCTGCTCTCATCATCGGTCAAATCCTTAGAAGATGGAAAATCAAAGACAAAAAGCTCTTACCCTTCCACGCCCACTTAAAAGCTAGCCTCCTAATTTTGAGATATCACCTTCCACTACTTGCCATGTGCAAAGAATATCTTAGTTGATGCCCCTATCACCCTGGCCTCCATAATCGACATTCCCGAAGGAATGACGATGGCCCCTTTCCTAGTCTAAAAACAAACTATGCCAACCCACTGCAACCACATTGAGTTCATTACAGAGGAAGATTTTGATATGACTAAGTGCTGGTACTACGATATTAACGCCTCCTCAAGCATGGTATCTATCCCCAAGACACCAATAAGAAAGATTGCAACCCTTCGCAAAATAGTTACTCAGTATGTCATCTGTGACAAAGCACTGTTCAAGAGAAACTTCGATATAATCCATGTGCACTGCATTGCGGGGGCTGACATTGAAGAAATGATGCAGAAGATCTATAGTGGGGAATGCAGACCCCATATGAACGATCATATGCTTGATAAGAAAATCATCCGTCAAGGGTACTATTTGACCACCATGGTTCAGGATTACACCACCTACATCCGACGATGCCTCAAATGATAATAATTTGCCAATCTCCAGTACTTGACCCTCGGGAATTATACAACATGACTTTTCCTTAGCCATTCTCCACCTGTGGCATTGACATATGAGTTCATCCTAGTTTCCCTTGATTACTTAAACAAATGGGTCGAAGTCGAGTCATATGCAGTTTGAATGCCAAGAAGGTAGCCAAGTTTATCTGAAATAACATCATCTGTGTTGATATGGGGTTCCCCATGAGCAGGTATCAGATAATGGGTTACATTTTGAATTCGAGGTTATAGAACTAGTCGATGAAGGATTCAGAGGAACAAATCGTCTCCCTACCGACCCCAAACCAATGGTGCAGTTGAAGTCGCAAAAAAAACCCTCAAATCAATTATCAGTAAAATGATCAAGACTTGACGAGATTGGGTCGATCAGATCCCTTATGCCCTATGGGGCTATCGCACTAAAGTTAGTACATCTACTAGGGATACCCCTTACTCTCTAGTGTACGGTATGGAAGAAATCCTACCCGTTGAGCTGTAAATACCTTCTTTATGCATTATGCTTGAAAGCAAAGTCGGCTAGGAAGATTGGTATCAGAGATGCTTTGATGAATTTTCACTCCTGGATGAAAAGAGACTGAAGGCTCTATACCACATATAAGGGTACCATAGACGAATATTGCAATCATGTAACCAAAGAGCTAAGGACCAGGGTGTTAGATAAGGAGACTTAGGCCTCAAAGAAATCATATAACCCGTTTGGGACCTTAGAGGGAAATTCAAGCCAAGCTAGAGTGGACCTTACATCGTAAAGAAGATCCGGTCAAGTGGCATCGCTATGCTCACTGACCTTGATGGAGAAGAGATGGAACATCCAGTCAACTTGGATTGTCTCATAATGTTCTAACCTTAGTCCAAAATCTCAGCGCGCTACGACTCCTCTCATTCCCCTTTTATTCTATAAAAATTCTTCATTTACTTCTACCCAGAACTACATGGAGACTGATCCTCTAACAAAAAACCTTTTGTTTTCCAACTCAAAAAAATTTCAAACCCCCAGAGGTACGTAGGCAGTTCATATGCTTTATATGGGCATGTCTCCTTCTTCTTCTTCACAAAATGCTATTATTTTCTAATCTCTGAGAATGAAAATTCATTTTATTATTTACATGAACAAAAGGATTATGTATGCCTTAACGATTAGTATAGATAATTCAAATGTAAAAATCACCAAGAGGAACAATAATATGATCAAAATCTCATTTATTTCAAATAGGGAGTTCAGTACAATTACACGAAGTATTAGCGAAATGAGTCCAAAAAACACCCTCTACTAACCAAATTATCCCTAGAGCAAGCCTAACCAAAATTATTCCCAACAAAATGAAAGAAAAAACTAAACACATCCCAAGCTTCACATAAGATAAACCTAGATTCACAAAGACCCTATCCGCAGCTTTCGGAAGACCCAGGACCTTCATCTGAAGGCACTCTATAGAGAGTTATGCCCTAACTAGCCTGGAGAAAATTACCATTCCTCCTCCAGGGTGTTAAAAAGGACATACCACCTCTAGCCAATCTCTTATGCTAAGATCTTCTCCATGACCCTCTTCTACGTCCATTTCAAATTATCTCTGGACACATGGGAGACCTTGTCTACATATTGAGATGGAAGGGTTGGCGGTTGATAATTCTATCATAGAGAACCTAACCACATGAGCATGGATTCAGTTAAGTCTTCCACTTGAATGAGGTCTAATGCTTGAGTAGATACTATTTTCTCCCATCTGACTTGGCACATAAGCAGCCAAGGGAAATAAAATAAGGTCTGTTGAAGGCTAACTAACTGAACATACCAATATTCTCCTAGTAATAGAATGAGATGAAGCTCTCCCCACCATGGCACTGATTAGCGAAGGCATTGGCCTTCATGCTCCACGAACCAATTTACCCAGTTCTCTATGGATGGACCAAAACTGATGGAGTATCGAGTAAAGATATTAGACATAACTTCCAAGGGAACTCAGGGGGAACCGTAAAATAAAACCTCTCAGTCAGTCACATGAACAACATCACCAGGCTCCCTCTTAGAAAATCATAGCGGCCTTACCACAAAGCATCTTGACCATTCAGGGTCTCTTTCAGTATCACCACTGCAAGATTACGATAATAAGGCATTCACGATGTAATTGCAGTTAATTGGGGGTCCACCATTAGGTCCCCTGTCAATAGTAAGAACCTCGAAGTTAGGCCCAACGAAATAGCTCTGGCCTAGCCCGCATCGTTGAAATCCCTCAGACAGACAGAATATATGACAGTCGAAAGCGAGGTTATCCCTCCAGTACCAAAGTTTGAGCCATCGATGGGGAAATGTGGAGCAACTCCGCTAATAGTGCCCAAGGAGACCAAAAAAATTTGTTCACATCTGTCGCTACGGTAAGATTAATTCCCAACATGGTTGAAAACTCTTCATAGGCCGAACAGACCTCATCTAAACCAAAACGGAAAATATGGTCTTCAGGGTACCAGAATTGCACTGTCGTCGATACCATATTCCAATCAATATCCCGATTATGCCACAAGGAGATCGACACAAATTGAAAGCTTCATAGTCCACGTTATATAGGCACATGGATTCTAGACTTTGAAGGTAGGAAGCAAATTCTACGTGCATCGAAAGGGCCATTTGGGAAATAATGGAAAATAAAACAAGAAAGAAGAAAGAAGAGAAAGTGAGAGTGGATGAAAAACTACACCCCCTTTTATACACAAGGCCTTGGCTAAAGACAACAAACCCAAGGAGCCCGAATAATGCCTACCCTACAAAGTAAGATGGGCTACAAGAAAGTGCAATCAAAGCCTTAGGGTGATTTTACTTGAACCATATGCCGATAGGTAGGATAAGGGGCATGTCGATGGACAACCCCCTTATTTTAGAAAATTCTATCTTTCCTTTTTTATCAAAATTAAAAACTAAAAAAAATCCTTATTTTAAGACCCTCGGGTTATTTCTTCTAAACTTATCCATTTTTAACCATCATTTTTTCTTTTCCTCGAGTAATTCAATCCCTTTTCTAAAAAAATATCCTCCGATTTTTACAATCTCGGTAGCAAAGTAAAAAAGTGCATGTAGAATAAGTCATTAAAATAAGAATGAATAATAAAAATCTTCTTCGTATATATATTACCATTGTATAATTACTTTTTTCAGGTAAAACAAAAAATAGAAAACAAAACAACGGGACTCAGCCCGAACCCACAATCTATCTCTCACTCTCCCCCTAAACCCTCAATCCTTGATATAGACACGCCTCCCCCTATGACGAGACGTAGATAATCCACTCCCTGAGCCAGATCCCTCGTCTGGGTAGAAGAAGGAACCATACAAGAAGTAACAGAGTCCTTGATATAGGCAGAGGCCAACAGTCCCTGATCTCCTTTAGCCAAGTGTTCGGCACCCGAACATGTTGCAAGAAAATCAACAAAAATGAAAGGCAAATCAATTAGTAAAAAGTAAAGAAAGAATGAAAAGGAGACAAGACAAGGAAATGAAGGCTGAAGGACTTCCTTAACAAGCCCCATCAGCCCCAGATCCATTGCATTAGGGCGGTGCGACAAGATCAGTGATCCCCCTCTAGGCAACTGAAAGTTATAGGCGGGTGGAGTAACCTGAATGAGCGGATACCCCTCTACCAATGTTGTTGCTTCAACCGTCAACTATAATATGCCACCTGTTTTGTGGACGGATACCACCGGCCTTCTATTACCCCTTCCCAAAGCAGTAGGAGGCGGAGGCATGTTCACCATACCATAGTTACAGGAGCGCATCAGCCAGCCGATCATGAAATCTAGGTAGTCGTAAGTTACCGTCGTGTTCGTGTAGGGCGAATAAGACGTGCCAAGCATCATAGACATCCTAGAATCATTTGACATCTCTCGCACCCACCTAATATACATCAAAGGCAATGCCGGTGGTACCACCACCTCATACTCCACTATCTGTCAAATAATCCTCTCTCCCAAGTACCCGGAATATTTAAACTCATGCGTCATTAGCCTTCGCATTTTAGCATGCATTATGGTCACCCTCGTGTGCTTAGGAGTTATCCCCCGAGGGTAAAAGGTCACCTAAAACTACTAACAAAGATCAGTATTCATGCAAATAAGGAAAATGCCAAAAGATAATTAAAAAAATGGAGTAACATGATCGCCAGTCGGCGTGTTCAGAGCCTGTCGCACCGCCGTCGGGGACAAAGACTAGTTCAATCGCCTATTAGACTTCCGTCACCGATACATCTGGAAGAATTCCCCCAAGTAATCATCTTTCAAGGCTATTAACTTGGCGTTGAGCTAATAACCTCATAGAACCATGTCTGTAGAAAGGGCAAGAATTAGCAAAAATTGAAAGGAAATGCAAGAAAATACAAGAAAAGAAAATGCCAGAATTACCTCCAAAATATACGTGGCCCCCGTAAAGGTCTTCCAAAAGAACTGGTTGAATGCATCCAAAGAGGAATAAAGAGTCGCCAAGGTCAGGCTCCCGCGATCATAGAGCAAGACATTCGAAAATATCCTCAAAAATGGCAAAAACCAAAGATGGACAACGTCGCCAGTCGTTGCCACCAAGAAACCACCCAACAGAAGCAAATTAAATAACTGGACCATCTGCTTCACTTGTCGCCCGTCAATCTCATCAATCCTCCTACTCATGAGGACCTCCCTAAGAGAGGAAATGCTGATAGTATCTCTAGAAACTATCCTACCCACATCCCCGAACACCGCATGAATCGTCTTTGACGTCAAACTTGCTGTATGGCCCACCTCTATCTGCACACCCTTGCAATCTATTACCAGAAAATGTTGAACGTCAATGGGAGTCATGGTCATCTCCTCAAAACCCAAGTTAATGGTGTGGGTAGTGTCCCACCACCTCTCTCCCAACGCGCATACAACCTCATTAGAACGCGGTGTCTCCTCCTAAACATGTTCCAGTCATCCACAGTCAGCAAAAGTAACTACCCAACGCACCGTTGTGGAATACTCTCCCATACATCCTTCAACCCTATTGTTCCCCTGGAATGTAGGCTTGAATGAGCTATGTCAATCTGTTAAAACCAATAAGAAAGAAAAAACCCTTTTTGTCAGCACAAGAAAAAAAAGAAAAGAAAAAAAAGAAAAAAAATGTCGAAGGTCACTATACTTACATAGACACTAGGTTTCCTCACCCTAAAAGAGAGGTGATGCGATGTCTCACACAGAAGAAAGCGATCATCGACTATTGGCTCAAACAAGTCAAAGACATTCCCATTGCCCAAAGCAAGGGTAACCCTAGCTCGCCACTCCAGGCCCGCCCAGTCATCAACACTCAACCACTCCATGTTGTATTCCTCACTGAAAGATCCCTTCATTTGAAGTCTTGAAGAAGTAAGGACATTGAAATGAATTATAGAAGGAAGAAGCAGAAGATTCATATGCAAAAAGATGTGAAAATGAGGAGGGTTCACCCCTTTTTTATAGGCATCTGAATAGCATGCCATTCGGCAGACCCCTGCTCATACCAATCGGCACCTGCCTATTCCTCTACATAAGGACGCCCAGGAGTCCTTTCCATTTTCCAAACGAAAACCCCTACAACATGTCGATCAGTATACCCCCTAAATTTTTGTACAAAAAATCCAGAAAAATCTAGAAAAATCCAAAAATTCTCCAAAAAATTCCATAAAATGCCAAACAAGTATTAGAACATTTATTCACTAAGAAAACCATTTTTAATAATACACTCTTATCCCCAGCACAAGCCCTAAACGTATTCCACAAAACAGTGCATCCAAAAATTCCACTACAATTCCCTAGCAGAATCCAAAAACAAATGCTTTTCCAAAATCCCCAACAGAAGTCCTAGCTTAAACTTTCTCATAATCTATCCACCATAAGAATTTCATCTTCCGTGGACAAGTTATCTCCTCTCAAAAGGCATGATCCCCAGTTAGATGTCTTTCCTCATTATAATCTCAAAACAACACAATCCTCAACAAAACTACAAGTAAAAAAGACTCCCCGGAGAACAAACCTCTCCGTGTTATAACCTTAGGTCCTTAGAATTGATCTTGGCCCGTAGAATCAGTCATCACAACTTTAGGCTCTTAGAATTGACCTTGACTTGAAGAATCATTTGTCATCACTTTAGGTCCTCAAAATTGACCACTACCCTCAAAATCGGTCTCCTCAACTTTAGGTCCTCAGAAATGACCTCGACTCTCAGAATCGATCGTCACAACTTTAGGTCCTCAAAATTGATCTCGACCCATAGAATTGGTCATAATAACTTTAGGTCCTCAGAATTGACCTAAACCTCTAGAATCGGTCGTCACGACTTTAGGTCCTTAGAATTGACCTCAGCCCTCAAAATCGGTCTTCCAACATTAGGTCCTAAGAATTGACCTCAGGCCTCACAATCGTTCATCCCCAACATTACCTTAGGTCCTCAGAATTGACCTCGGACCTATGAACTGTTCATCCTCATCCTTTTGGTCCGCATAATTGACCTCTTCCTAAACATACATGTGGGGTCTATTCAAAGGCTTTCACCTGTTCTAAGCTCACCCGTCAAGGGGATCTATAGACACCACATTATGGGTTCCTCCTAAGACTCTCTTTAGTTATCTAGCACTTCCCCATTCACCATAAAACCCTAGGTTATACTCCGAGTACCGATTTAAAGGCCGCTAAGTGCCCCCGGGACCTGTTTGACTCTAGTTGACTTTATCGTCTGAGTGGAAGCTCAATGAATCTTCAAAGGCCTCTAAATCCCCTTTTTTAATGGTTTACCCCGTGCATGAATCAGCCATATGGTTCGGACAAACGATCCATTTTACTCTTAAAAATTGATCTAGAGGCGCCCCCGAGCCCTATTTTGACCTAATCAACCTCCTCCTTTAAGATAAATCTCAATGAATCTTTGAAGGTCTCTAAATTACCTTTCCAACGGTCCACCCCTGCATGAATCGGCTCATGGTTCGGACGAACAGTTCGTTTTCCTGTGAAAATAAAGTCAAAGACCACCAGGTGCTCTCGAACTTCGTTTGAATCCCATAACTCTTTAACTCAAATAGGACTAAATGAATCGTTGAAGGTCTCTGAATCCCCTTTCCAAAAGTCCGCCCCTGTGAAAATCAGCCTTACAGTACAAAAAAATGACCTGGTTTACTCCGAAAGGTTACCAGTAGCTTTCGATACCCATTTGACCAAGGTCAACTATCTGAACCGAATGAGACTAAATGAATATTTGAACGGATCTTAATACCCCTTGCAATGGTCCATACCGTGTGAAATTTGGCCTTACAATTCGAATAAACAATTTGTTTTCCTCCGAGAATCTCCTATCCAAAAGATCATCGAGAACTTTCGAGCCCCATTTGATCGAAGTTAACTCTCTAACCCGAGAGATTCCCAATGTATTCATAAAGGTATCTGAATACCCTTTCAAACGGTATGCCCCGTGCATGATTCGGACTTACGAATTGCATTTTACGACCATTTTTCCAAAAAATCTGCATGAGACTACCGAATGGCAAACCTATTTCCCTGCCTATCAGCAGTGTGTTTGGGGATGCCTGCAGATAGGCAGGTTAAGTAGAATGATGATGGTCTCCCCCTTTCCCCTATATAAAGATATCATGAGCTCACTTTGAAAGGCACCTCAGAAACATCCCTCTCAGTGATCTCATCAACCTTCTCTCAAAGTCAACGCGGTTTTCCTATTGAAACCTCTCCTTCATATTTCATTTCCACCCCTTTCACACCCCATTTAGCAAAATCCTTTCTCTCTCCTCCTACCACCTCCATCCACTTGCAAGGGCAGCATTTTTAATAATCAAGATCAACCTTCAAGTATCTAAAGAAGTTCCAAACATATTTATCTCTCTTTAAATTTCCTTATTTTTGCAATAGTTATTTAATCCTTACTTTAGCATTTCATCTTTGTTAGTCCATAAATATTAATAATCCCATTTTTTATTAGTAGTATTGCACATACTATATTTTCTATAAAAAACAAAAACAAGAAAAAGTGGGTTTACTCATAAATTCTAAACGGGATTCCTCACCACATTTTCTCAAATCAAAACATCCTTTTTTACGCACACACTTCTGAATAAAATCCCCGGTTGGACTACGTAAGCTTCTCAGGTCAAAACTCGAGACTCGAGTCCTCCTTTCATATTTTTATTCATACGTTATTTCTATATATTATACTTGTGATTCTTATTCACGCTTTACCTAACAAATATCATCGTTTCACCATAACGATCTATATCCTGATAAGCGCACACATTATGGTTTTAATTACTATTTTGGGAGTACTCCTAGGATGACCTCACCTCGCCTTTCTCCATGACGTGAGTTATTAAGGAGAATAATAACACATTTCACGGAGTTATTAAGGAGAATAATAACACATGCCCATGAGATATCGAAAGGGCGGAATGGTTTCCTAACACCTTCCCATTTCGTAACTTAGAACCCGAACCTTTAAACTAATTGGTTTCATAATCATCATTATGTCTTTCATGCCGTTTTCATGAGGTGGTAATATTTATTTTGCCTGATTTGTGCAAAAATAGGTTGGTGACTCTATCTCTTTACATCACCCCACATTGACGACAGTCGAAACACTCCTGGAAAGGGCACGAAAACCCTCCCCCTTGAAGCAAAAAAAAGGGAAAAGAGGAAAGCGGGGATGGCCACATTTTCATAAACCAAGGAAACATGATAGTGTGAACAATTTGAAAGATAAGTGTAATATGTATCCTCTTTTTTGAAAAAATCATAATCATCATGATAAAAGATCTACTAGAGCTTGCATTTGCTCTTATTGTCAAAAAAAGGGTTATCGTAAGGATTTTTTCTTTAAGTTGAAAAAGGTTCAACAATTTGATAGGGTTCCCAAGCCTTTTTCTCATATGCCTCATCCTAGAATTTATAAAAGTGATTATTGTAATAGGAAATGTACATTTAAGATAATTTTTTTATTTTCTTAAGCCAACCTCGTACTTTTGTAATGCTAGGAAGAATTATAGCTTTGGTGAGAATAATGCTTTAGGAAAACCACGTGAACATACTCAGCATGTTCATAACAAAGGTAAAAAAGAATGTTAATACTCCCAAGGTTCAACCTACTACCTATTCGCCTCATTTTAGACAAATATGTATTAGGAAAGATCATTTTTATAAGCTAGAATTAGAAACTATATTGGATCATTTGTATATCCCCTTGACTTTTACTTGTTAGAAGGTTTTCTCTTATGCATAGTATTCCTTAGAATGCTTATCTTATTCTTTGAACCATTCTATTCTTATGATGCTTTTTTTGCATATTTTGTTTCTAGATACTTTTGAGATTGTGTGCTTATAGGTCACCTTGCTAAAATACTATGTTTTCACTTGTTTGCACATCATGTTTGTGTCTTGGTTGTGTTAACAACATCTCTACATCTAGAGTTTATAAACTTTGAAAGTTTATGATTTTTTAGCTTAATTTATTTTAAGTATATTTCATGACTCATCTCACTTACACCGCACTACATTTTGAGCATTATCATCTGAACTAAAGAACAAAACACCTTCGAGTAATGCTTTATGGAATTTTCAAAATTTATGTGAATTGAAAATAGGTGTCAGTTTAGCCACAATACTTGTGAGATCAGTAGCTTAATTCTAGGAGTCAAAAACCCTATATTATAAAATCATGAGAGATAATGTGGTGAGTGATACAACTATTGGATTGTCAGAACTAACTTTGTTTGGAAAAAGTTCCGCACCCTTTGTAATGAATGTGTAAAAGCCACCACATACAATAATTATTTTGAAACGTTGTCTTAAAGATTCTATCTATCCAAAATTGATTAACATCGAGGGTATGAGATTATAAGGTTTTAACCAATATCTCTTAGTGAGGAAAAAATTCTAGTTGATGATTTTACTTTTTTTCAAGGAAAATGAGACTTCTTCAAACATAATCATCTAAAGTTTGAGATTTCCAAGTAAAACTTCTCTTTTGATACTTTTTTTATTTCATCGGACAAATGCTCAAATTCATACCTTCATTTCTTCCACACGAGTAATCCCATGTGTGCTCTTTTGAATTAACTTGAAACTTGTTATAAATATAATATTAGCTAGTTTATTCTTCATTTAGAGTACTTGGAATAACCATTAACCATGACCATGACGATTCATATTGTAAACATGTGAAATCTTATTTGTCAAAGTCATTTTAGACAACGGATCATGAGTGATTGATCACTTTTGTCTTTTGAGTTGTTCTTTCACTATAACACTCACTTTAACGTTTTGGAATTTCTCTGGTCAAACCCATGATTAACGAACCTTCATCTCCATGATGACATTTTTCCTCTTTAGAGTGATAGTCATGGTTAGTGAAGATTTTTGCTATCGTAAAACTATGTTAAAACACGCCTGTCAGCCTTCTTTTTGTCACTTCCCCTAAATGTCTCTCTACCTTTGACAAGCTCGTAGCCCTAACTCCATTTATATAAGTTTAGAAAATTCTTCTCATCATTCCTATGAGTTTCCACATCTAGAAATATTCGTGTAAGATTCTACTCATCTTTTATTTCTAGATTTGCAACTTTTTGGATTTTTTAGCACTTCTTTATTAATTTTAATAATGTCTTGCTTTTTGAATCATTTTGGAGTTGTTCTTCACCTCCACTGTGATATTATAGCTTTCTTTAGTATTGTATCATGTCTTCTTAATTGAATTCCACAGATTAACTATTTTTGCATGTAAATACTTTAGTTTTGGAGGATTTTTCGTTTGAGTTTGTGACATTCTTGACGTGCTACACCAAGAATTAAAACTCACTCCTATTTTGGACTCTATCATCTGGGTTTATTTTCCTTAAAACCTCTTTTTTAGTGTAAATATTTTTATTCAGCTACAATGCACGAAATCCCAGGTTGATGAAGAGACATCGTTCCGGTAGTGGACTTTTTACTCCCGTGCCTCTTTCCTCTCCACGTTTCACAAACCAAGATCACTACAATAGGTTTGACAACTTTCATGAGTATTCTGTTCATTTTTAGCATTTGGTGGATTGGAAATCTTTTCGAGACAATGGTGTCACTGCTGTAGAAGCATTTGAACAAAGGTCTTTGCTTGGTATAGGATACCAAGGCAAGGGCAAGGAAGAAATTTACCCCATCTTGATTTGCGAATTTTATACTATAATAAAAAAAATTAGAACTGATACTGGTTTTACTTATATGGTTAGAGGTATTTCTCTCACAATAATTATCTCCCTAATTAGTGATACTTTTGGTTTACCGATTGTCCCCAATCCTACTTACACATATAATACCAATACTAAGCCAAGCAAGAGTGATGTAGTTTGAAAAAACAAGCTTGGAACAAAGGCACCTTATTGATTTTTACTATCTTCTCCATATGATTTTCTATAGAAAACATCACACAAAACCCTCATCACTATTCCATTCCCTCTTTTAATTGCAAATTTATTTGTGCAGTTAGAACAGGAGTGACTTCAGACCTGGATTGGTTGATGTATAAGTTGATAGTTGATGGTATCATAAGTAAGGTAAAAGTGTCTCATTCTCTATTTTACGGGTGTCTTATCAATCACTTACTCATAGCTAGAAATTTTCATATTTTTCAAATGAGAAAAAGGATTTGACTGGAAAAAGCACTACCTACCTCACTTTTCACTCTGGAAGAAAGAAGTTGGAAAAAACTCCCCCACCATAAGAAGTAGTAGATGAAGTGGAAGAGGAACTCACTCATGAGCCGGATGCATCTTCTCAGCACACACAGATGACTACACCACACCATCACTCCAGTATCACTAGCATACTCGACGAGAAGGTCACTCTGATTTCTGATTGGGTAGAGGATCTTTTTTGCCCACATATTGTTGCTAATCATCTCTACATGTCCCAACAGTTTGCCTCGATCCATCAGTTACATATTACATTTCAGACTTTAGTGTTCACACACATGGGTGTTATATGCAGGGACATTGTGGGTCATTGCTCTGAGATTCATCTTCTTCTCTCCATTAATGAGGATTCTAGTGACGAAGACGATGATGGCGAGTAGGTGGTGGTGGTGATCTTTTTTGTGGTGATCTAATTTTCCCTTCGTTTTTATCTATTTTTTGTTTATGATAGTTCTTCAAACTTTGTTGGTTTTTGTTTGGATACATATGGTGTTTGTAGTTTGGATATTTTCTTTTTGAATTTGGTTACTTTGCTTTGTCACCGTTGGATATTGTGGATGGATGTGTTTGAACTTTTCAGGTTGAAGTAAAAATTTTGGTGGAAGCTTGCATAACTTCTTTTAACATCATTGTGATATTTTATATTGTGGGATATCTTTAGATCCCTTCTCTATTTGATGATTCATTATGTGATTTTTAGCTCATCTTATTATGTGCTTTTATTGACACAACATGGATTATTTAGGCAATCTATTCACTATATCATATATATTATCTATTATCCCATGCTTTGTACTTGTTTATTATACATTAGTTACTCATGATGATTACTTATGATGCACATGACTAGTACACTTGTTTATTCATGCACTAGATTGGTTATATTATTTTGTTATTTCTTTAGTGAAATTTGGACTACATTCCTTGGAGTGCATATACTATCTTTCTTTAATTTAATTTAAAATAAAATAACTCATTATATGATCCTTGTTAGTATGCTTGTCTAGTTTGATAATTCTTTACCTTTCACTACACCAAAATTGTCGACTTGTCACTGTAAAAAATCGTGACAAGTTTGGGGGTGACAACGAAAATTGTCACCGACTTATCACGATCAAAGTCCGTGATAAGTCCATGAAAAATAAAATAAATTCACGAACTTTGATCGTAACAAGTCCGTGATAATCTTCATTTGTTGCGGACTTGTCACGTTAAAGTCCGTGACAAATCGGGTAGAATTAAAAAAATTGTTGGGCATTATGGCCACTGCCACTACCCAACAATATATTTTAATCTGTTAAAGAATATTTCAGCCTGTTCAAAAAGTATATATATCAAGCAACATTTGACAATTCATAAAAACTACATATGAATTAACCAACAAATATCCATAACCAAATCAAAAAAATACAAATAATATCCAACATTCAATATTCAAATCAACTAAATACAAATAATGTCACGGACTAGGGTTTTAAATGAGTCTGAGGAGGAAGGTAGGCCACACTACATATGAATTGATACATCCATCATTTCGTTGAACGCCACATTTCTCTTCCAACCACAAAGGTGCATTCTATCTTCCGGCCACAACATGCGTGACAAGAACCATTGCCTCTATATCTTCCAACACACGTCCATGAATCACACTACCTAGGTGTGTGTTCGGGTCCCTTAGCCCCCTAGCTATAAGTGCTCCACCAAAGAGGTCTATTAAATACACACTCGGCCAACCCATTATTGACATAGGTCGTTGGACGGGGGTCAAGGTGGAAAATGGATCATATGCAGGTGGCAAGTGGGTGCGTATCAGCGATGAGGGTGAGAGAGATGGAGAAGGGGTGTTCTCGTCTATCGCCTTCCCCTTGCCCTTAAATGAGGTGGACCCTAACTGATGCTTCATACACTCGAACATATTGAGGACCATCACCTACAACCTTTTTAACTTATCTCCATGGGTGTCCACCTTACGAGCTAACCCGATGTTGCTTGTCTCAATCCCGGTGAGCCTTGACTTCCCTACCCGAGAGCTAACCCCCTTGTCATCCCCTTGTGATCCGGCCCGAGAAATTGGCTTAGTGAATTCGTAGCCAAAGATGCCGTGCCGACATCAGACTGGGAGTTGTGCACTTCCTTAAGCTTTGCCTGAAATGACAAAAAGTACACGATTGGTTAAGTTAATAAAAAAATTATAACATAATTAAAAAGATAATTGTAAGATATTTTTACAACTTACAATCGTGGCTTCCAGGCTCGGGAAAACCTCCTTATCCTTTCCCGTCTTCATCCAAATTGTCACATAGGCATCGAGCCTATGAGGCCTACGCCCAGGGACACTCCTCGTCTCCTGAAATAAAATAATATAAAATTAGTAAGTAATACAAAGTAATGTTAAATTAAAATAACATAAAACTAAAATGAAAGAAAATCAAAAACTTACCATCACGTGCTCCACCTCGGCATAAGACGTATGCTCGGAGTAGTGCACGTCGACCTTTTTTGCCCAATTTTCCCTCCCTGATTGATGAGATGTCAACTGCCACTCCTCGATCTCATTATCAACAAACTGCAGCCACTGTGCCAATGAGATCGGCTCCTTCGATGGTATGGTGTCACGAACCCTCAATATGGACTATCGGTTCTGCCCAAAGTACCGTGCCCGCATGTTTTTCTTTCACGTTTTGTATTGATCTATTAATTATTCTAACGTGGAGTCGCAGACATGTAGATGCAGGCTGAATTGTTCCTATTAAATAAATACAAACCAAAAGGAAAGCAAGTGTTAGTTGTATTTAATTATAAAATATAATAAAATATAAATACAAACATAAAAATTATACAAAATAAAAATAAAGTGAGTAACTACTTGTAGTGCCCCCCAGATGCCCATCTTGAGCTCCTGTGGCACCTTCATCTAATTCGTATACCCTGAGCCGACGATCGACTTGAGAAAATCCAGGGCTCTGGCCAGTAAGGTCATCTTGTTCTTGATGATGGACCCCAACTTGCCCCATTTTGGGGACCTAGTGGCACACAAACCTTCCTCGACTCCGCTACGGTGATGCCCTGATGAAGCCATTTCCTGCAAAAACTATTGTTATTAGTACAGACATATATATGAGAAAATTGATCAAATCCAAATGAATAAAAGAATTAAATTGACTAAAATCAAAATGAATTAAGGCATTAGATGATACAAGTTAACGACATTATAAGAAAACAAATTCATATCATTAACCAAACTAAGCATTATTTCAAATAAATGCAATACTTATTACAAATCTAAAAATTGTTTCAAATTTGGGTCATGTCACGGACTAAGAATTAATGGTTAAACAAAGTAAGATCTAAATTAACATGTTAAATAACCAACCCATCAATTTTGATTCAAATCCACCCGAACTGATCAAATCCAAATGAATAAAAGCATTAAACTGTCGTTTAATATTAATTAAGCTCTAGAAGAATACAAGTTAACGACATTATAAGAATACAAATTCATATCATAAACCAAACTAAGCATTGTTTTAAATAATTGGAATACTCATTACAAATCTATAAATTGTTTCAAATTCGGGTTATCATCTAAAAAGGATTGATATTCTGTTGGAGCAGCCAAGTCATCCACACTACTAGTTAGGCGCTTTGGCCATTGTATGCTGATTGGACACAGGTCATTATTGATATACTCTGAGTAAAACACTTGTTTGACCTTTTGAAAATCACAAAAGGGGGCTCATCTCTCACGTGCTCGTTGATCTTCAACTTGGACAAGTCAACCACGATCAAATTGGTGCCATGATCAACTTTACAAGAAATTTTATCCTCAACTTTTACCCAATCACAGGAAAACACAACCTCTTTGAAGATCATATAGTCCAATTCATATATATTTCAAATGACACCATAGTAAGTCATTTCAGCTTCAACGAGGTATTTATCTTTCGCACTCGCTCGAAAATAAGTAAGATCCTTGTATGAAATTCTCGAGTTGTATATATTTGTATTTTTCTCGTACACCCTTACACCGAATACGTAACCATTCAATCGATACTTTTTGTACTCGTGTGCCATGAACAAAGGTCCAGTGGCTAGACGAGGAAGTCTTGATGCCGCATCACCCATCTTTGAGAGCTGAGATTATAGATAAATTAAATAGGTTAGTTTTAATGCTTTCTTGTAATGTGACATTTAATAAGAGACATTTTCATTATAATTACTTCGCGTGACACCCACAACCTAAATTCGCTGTCTGATTGTGCCATCGTTCTTCATCTTTTATTGTTTCCACATATATATCATATTTTCTGCATTGATCATGATGAATATATTATGAAATTGATCATGCATAAAAATTAAAATAATGTAAAAGTTAAAATAATATAAACTTACTTTTTTTATTCTTCGACATCTTCATGCGTGTCAAATAGATAACGAGCTACTTTTTCATGTTGTAATCTCGTTAATTTCACGCGATTGCCCATCACCTGACCACCCTCATCGACGAACTCATCATAGTTATCCATGTTGCTTGGTTCAGTCATATATTCCTTAGTGTAGATTGATGACTCCACGGTGATATATTCCTCTTCAATTGATCATTGAATGTATCGTGTATTCTTGATGTAATCTTTGAAAACTTTCATCAACCTTTCAAATGGATATATCCATCGATAGTTAACTGGGCCACGAAGATGTTCCTCATCGAATAGGTGTACCAACAAGTGAACAATTATGTAAAAAAAGATGGGGGAAAGTACTTCTCTAACACACAAATCGCTTCGGTTACAGCTACTTTTTGTGGCAACTATGGTATCTCAATTGACAACCTTCTCACATAAAATTGAGAAGCAGATGCTAATTTGCATAATATCCCTTCGCAAATCCTTGTGCTTGGAGAAACAATGCTTAAACAATAGAGGAACCAATTGCATGATCACATGCCAATCGTGGAACCTACACTTATGTAAATCATGGGTAGCATAATTCAAAATCCTTTGCAAGTTGGATGAAAAATTAGGTGGAACCTTCAAATTATATATTGTGTCTAAAAGCACATTCCTTTCCTCACTCGTCAAAGTAAATGCACCAGGGGGAATTATTGTCCTTCCCCTATTTTCTTCTTTCAACCATAGTTGTGGTTTAATTTTCAACGATTTAAGGCATTTTCGTGTATTTTCTCCATCCTTCGAATGACTCCCCCCAAGGCATGTTCCCACAATATGTTGAGTGATATTCTTCTCCAAATGCATCACATCTAATACATGGTTCACCGGGTTATTCTTCCAATAAGGCAAGTCAAATATAATTAACCTCCTAGACCATGCCATTTTTGTCTCAGTTTAATTCCCAGTTAGGGTCTTCTTATGCTTGACATTCTTGAATTTAGTATTCTTATCTGGCATATTAGGTTCACAATTAGAAGATTTACTTTCAATATCTGAACCTAAAAGTTTTCTCGGAGGTAGCCTATGTTCAACCCCGTCCGATAAAAAATTGGAACCTTTCTCAAATCGAAAACTATGATCGGGGTAAAAACCTCCTATGCCAATGATATATATTTTTTCACTATCGATGAGATGCATAGATTCAGTCTCCTCTCCACATATAGGATACCCTAAATAGCCATGTACTACACAATCGGATAATTTTCCATAAGTTGGAAAATCATGAATTTGGCACATAAACATAGCTTTCAGCGTAAACTCTTCTTTTTTAAAAGAGCCAAATTCTTCCTTCTTTCCACAAATCAATTAATTCTTCTACCATAGGAGACAAGTATACATTGATGTCCTCACTTAGTGCTTTTGGACCATGTATAAACAAAGAAAGAATCGAAAATGAGGTCTCATACACTATGAAGGAGGGAGGTTTATTGGTTCTAGGATCATTTTAGTGTTTATATTTCCAAATGGATTGAAACCATCTGTTGATATTGCCAAAGGAATGTTATGATGTTCTCGAGAAAAATCGGGATACTTATAATTCATCCTCTTCCAAGTTTTAGAGTCAATAGGATAACGCATGAGATTATCCCCTACTTCTACCCTAGCGTTCCAAGTCATTACCTCCACTATCCATGGAAATGTGAAAAACCTCTTCAATCTAGGACCAACATGGAAATATTTGAACACTTTTTGAGGCACTTTTGATCTTGTGCCTTCCTTGCCAGTAGATTGTACATATCTAGTTTCATCATATACTGGACACCGATCGAGATTTTCATACTCCTTTTAGTATAGTATGCAGTCATACACACAAGCATGAATGGATTTATACTTAATTCCCAAACCTTTCAAACCAAACCTTTCAAGCTGTTCTTAATAGTAGGATAGCTATTTAGAAGTGTATCATGGTTGGGTAGCAAACCCTTCACCTAATTCAAAGTTCCTATCACGCTATTGCCAGACAAACCATATTGGGTCATCAAACTATGAAAACCAACCATGGAATGTAAAGTTGTTTCATCTTTATCACAACCAGAGTAAAATGGCTAGGTTGCCTTAAATTTTAAACTTTGGTAGTCATCGTCAAGGTTTATCGCTATATTTTCATGAGCACCTGAACCTTGTACATCATCAATGACCTCATTTTCTTCCACTTCATGAACTTCATATGCTTTATAAACTAAATCCTCTAGCATATTATAATCTACATTGTCATCCTTCCCGTGTACATCTGTCCTACTTTTTGAAGGTTGTTATGATAGTTGCTTGGGGATAAAAGGAACTTTTGATTCCCCATGAAAAATTCAAAATTAATAACTATCTTGCATACCCCATATTAACAAGTGTAGTTCAACTATTTTCCACTCAAATATCTTACCATTCCTACACTTAGCACACATACGTGAGAACTCTTTATCAGTATGACATCTCTTTGTGTATTTCACAAATTTATTAGCACATCTGCGAAACACATCCTAGAATCTATTTGTCTCACTCATACACTCTTTGTATTTAGGATATCCCATCACAACTGCTACAAACAATCACCTATTACGGCTAAGAAGCATATATTCATGGATTAGTATAAACACGACTGTATAATCAAATTATTCAGTAGTAATGTTTATAGTGATGATTTATACATAGTTATGTTTCATTCCGCATTATTAATTGTTTAATAGTAAGCTTTTAAAATTTATAGTATGTTTCATTTCTGTCTTATTTATATTCGGTAGAATCATAACCATATATGTTAAAAATGCCTAGGGCCAACCAACTCAATGGCCATCTAAATATTCAAATCCACCAGTCAACAACAATCCAAGAATCTCAAACAACAATTCAAATAATAATGTGAAATATTATAAATGCCTAAGGCCAACCAACTCAATGGCCATTTAAACTTTCAAATCCGCCAATCAACAACAGTTTAAGAACCCGAAAGAACAATTCAAATAATAATGCGAAATATAAAAAATGCCTAGGGCCAACCAACTCAATGGCCATCTAAATGTTCAGATCCACTAATCAACGACTTATGAAGGGAACATGAGAATATAAAAAGCTTTATATCATATTAAAGTGTCGTTATGTCATGCATTCACATGATAATACATGCATGCACCCCCAAAGCAAGTGTTATATAACAAGTAACTGTAATACCCCATTATTTTTAAATATTTTGAAATGGGATTAATTAGGATTAATTGTGAGATATTTAAAATAAATTCGAATTTAAATATTACTCGAGAGTAAAGTAATATGTGATATAAGTTGAATACTACTTAGTGATTAAAATTAATATATGATTATGATTTTACATGATTTAATAAAAATTGTCACGAGTGATGAATACGACAATTTTGGGAATTAAGTCGGGACGCGCATGTGAGACGTCTTAGGACTAAAATTAAATGGTATTCAAAGTAAAATATTTTTATATCATCCAAATGGTCATTTTGACTGCACCAAAGTGTCCAAAAGGGATTAACTAGGCGAAAAGTCTACTTGGATGTTTGATTTGGGTCTCGGGACACTTTAAAACCGAATAGACACCCCGGAGGGGTATTTCGATCATTTTCAAAATGGGGTGAATAGTACCAATGAATTTAAGATATTTTATATACGTTGGAGAGTTTCTAACAATGAGTTTCATTCACTAAAATTAGAGGAAGATATTTCTCTGGAGATAGGAAAAGACACCTCTAGGAAGCCAAGAGGCCAAAGGTCATCCTACACCATCACCGCCATCGAAAGTTGGTCGGAAAAGCGAGAGGACCACCAGTAGAAAAACATCCCAAAAGGTTCAGACCTTCAATTTAAATGCAAATGACTTAATCTATACAAATTAGCATGTATAATGCCCATGTTATAATAGCTATATAATTCTGATAAATTTGCATGATTTGGAGATAAACCATGATGATGTTAATGGAATCATTAATTTGCGAATTATGTAGACTAAACCTTCTTCTGATTATATATATTAATCCACGAATTTGGAATCAATTTATAAAAGAAAATCTGGGTTTTTATATGATGTTCTTGAAGAAATGATTAAAGATGGATTTTCTGGAATTTAGGAGAAATAACTTGTTTGATCCAAACCTATTGGTGTTTTATGATTGTTTAATGATTTGGAAATCATTTATATGTAATGTTATATCGTGTGGAATGAATTATAACAAGTTTGGGGATTTATAGAGGATTTGAGGATAAAAATTGGGTAAACCCGTGGACCATATGCAAAAACAGTAGGCTGATTCCTGACTGATCGATCGATCGATCGATCCCAGATAGTCGATCAATTGGTTGTCCCAGAATTCACATGTTGATTTTTTTTAAGGCTTGATTAAATTCCCCACTTCCAAGAATGCTTAGTGTAAATTAATTATGCATAATGGAATTTAGTGAAGGTCAATATGTTGGTAATTGAGACCCGAAAATTATTATGTATGAATTAATCCTTAAATGTAGAATAATGGATTAAAAGTAATTAGAGTTTATCGAAGAATAAATCTATTTGAGGATATTATGAATTTGTGAAAATTCGGGATTTGGGATAACATGGACCAATAGGGTGTTGGATAATTACCTACTAAAATTTATTTGAGAAATAATGTTTAACTTTCGAGTGATGAGAAATCTTGAGAAATATATGTTACTAAGCAAAGTTGTAATCTATAAATAGGTAGGATATTTGAGATATAAATATACAACGTAAGGGAATTGGTATGGGTTGTGTGTATGCCCTACTAATATATATATATATATATATATATATATATATATATATATATATGATAAAGTATAAAACCTATGTATGTCATAAGCTTACTTGATGATGTCATCTATATGAGTTATTCCTGAACTTCTTATTTTATCCTTGAAAATTTTGGACCCCCTCCCATTTTATTACTTTCCAACTTTCACTTTAATTCAAAATTGAGGGTATTTTGGTGAAACTCACAATGCTTATCTAATTTCTCTCCTCACTCAAACCCCCTCTCCTTTGTCACACAAACATTTCTCCCCCGTTATCTCATTGGCAACCCAAAAGTTTTGGGACGCATAAACATCCCCACAGCTTCAACCTTCGCCCCTCCTCCATGACGCTCTTCAGGTAGTTGTGAGAAAGGAGTTTTTGATTAGGCTTGATTCTTTTGACTTTTAAAATAGGGTTTATTTAGTTTGTTGATTTTTTATTACAACCTAAAATAGGGTTTTTTTTGTTTTTTTTTGTTTGAAGACTGTGATTGTTTGTTAACTAACGGCTTGATGTTTTGATGTAATTTATTTTTCTTCATATTCAGATCGAACCTCATTTCCAGACATATCACTCTTCAAAAATCAGGTATATTAATCTATCCCTTTCACCCTTTTGTCCAGCATACAATCTCTATCTCTCTCTTCTCCTCCTTCCGTCACTCCCAAACATAAATAAACAAAACAGTAGTTTAAAGGTTTTGATATGGTGATTTTCGCTATACATGCATATTTTTATATCTATATCTATAACATTTTATGTTCGTGGCGGTGCTAGGACGTGTTTGAGTTTAGGGTTTTGATTTTGGCTTTGTAATTTATGGTTTTATATCTTAGGTGCTGACAAAGGAGAATACCTACTTAGATATCTACATGTGTGGAGATTAGGTTTCCAAAATGGGTGGGGGAATTAAGGATTTTTGAAATTTTGAATTGGGGATCTACATTATTGAAATTTTGAATTGAGGATATTTTTGTGCACTTTTTTTAATGTATTGTAATTTTTATTGCCATCTCATTAATCTCATATTTGAGGTATTATCAGGGCGTGAAAATTGTATGTTTTTCAGGTATTTGTGAAAATTCCCAAATGTATGTTTACTATCCTTTGTGAAATTGCATTATCATTATCTTCGTCTTTGTTTTAATTGTCTACCACTAATTACATCTTTCGGGTCTATTTGCAGTTACCCATCAAGGTGCACGAGTTAATTTTTTGGGGGATTTTTAAGATTTGTATAGGACACTTAAATATAAATAAGATATTTATTATGAATTCTTTTGTTCATTATGTTGTTTATATTAAAGGTCTTTTCTTTAATTGTTTATAAATCCTTTTGGATTGGCGAGAATCCTCATATTCAGGTCTGTATTACAGGTTCAACAACTTTAACTCTTTTGAAGAAAAATGTTTGATTTTGATTGTGTTTCATATGGACAAAATTTGGAATCATGTAGGCCAACTCAGATATTGTGTCAAATCAGGTATACTCTTTCATACTCGCTTTCAATTTTATTTGGTACTAAATTTATATGCTTTGGGGTAAATGCTGATATATATGCTTTTGGGTTATACATTTACTTCTTGACATGATGGAATTTTAATTTGTCTTGTTGAATATGATTGGCTCTCTAGGCATGAGCTACAACCATCATGATGTGACAAATCAAAAAAGTCACAGCATAAGCATTCATGAGGTACATTCCTTAATCCTATATTATGGTTATTGGATTTATGAAAATTTCTATTTTTATATATTTATGTCAATTTGAGGTATATCATTAAAAAAGGGTGTTTATCTTAATAACTTCTTATATCAATAAACATGGGTGTTTCACTTAAGTTTTATTAATTTCCTTGAATATTCGGAGGGCTTAAATAAATTAAGAAGTGACACATAAATTGAGCATGTCATTGTCATGGGATATGTTGGTTCTATAAATGTTTTCAGGTCTAATGAAGGTTCGGTCGATATAATGTGCTTAGAAAAATGTCTAAGTGTATGTATTCTCCTCAATCATTCTCTTTTATTTGTTCTTAATGGAGTGGTTCATTGTCTTCGACAATTTTGTAATTGAAAATGATAATCCATTCTCTTCATCCTCAAGCTCATGATTAGTAGTGTTTTAATTGGGAATCATGGACCAATTTATTAGAACCTTTTTAATTTGTATGATATCTTTAATGTCATTCAGCCTAAGTTTTTTTGATGTCTTCAATCTCAATTTTTCGCGGTTGTGAGAAAGGAGAAGACATGTAACAAAATTGATGGAAGAGGATTTTTTCCGGTATTCAAATCGCCTTTGAAATGTTAAAAGTTTTAATTTATATTCAATAGACCCTTTCACCGAGGTTTAATAAATGGATTTATGCCCGTTACCTCGATTTATAAAATGGCAGGGGCTTTAGATTGAAAATGTCAAGTTTATGTAAAAACACCCTAAATTAAGGGTGCATAAGCCATATAGTCTCTCATATAAAGCATATCTCTCTGTCTCCCCGTTTTACTGTTTTTTCGTGTCACAGTACCTATTGAGACTAAATAGGAGCAGCGATCCATGTGATTGGAAAAAGACAATGTAACCTTATAATTTTAGTGTTTAATATGGTCGTTGAAGCTTTTAAATACCATCTTAGATCTCTGGAAATATGTTTATTCTCAAAATCCCAAATCCCAAGTACATAATTTATGGATTGCTAATTTTCTCGGTATTCTTGAAATTATTTGGAGGGATAGAAATTTCATTCTATTCAAGAATAGAAGACCATCCTCAAAAATATCTTATTTTCTTGAAAGCTTGGATTATTGATTTTGCAGAAATTTCCCCCTGCCATATTACAAAAAATGACCCTAGCAATCACAAACCTCCCCCAATTATTACTCCATTGTATTGTTCCCTCACCACAGTTATTTAAGTTGAATACAAATGGTATGGCCGAAGGATCCGCAACCCATGCTTCTATTGGGGGTGTTTTATTGCTGCTTTTTGTCTTGCTATTGGCATTCAAAATGCCTTTTATGCTGATATTTATTCTGTCGTGGTTACATAAATATATTTAAAATGTTTTATTTTATGCATCTGTAGCATTTTTTATTTTAGAATTGTCTACGAGTTTGTCTTCTCTCTGCTCTTATTTCTTTCATAATGAGATGAATCTCAATTATTATATGGGAGAGTCATTAGATTTCGAGTCTGTAATTTCATGAGATATAAAATGTTTAACTCACTAATCTACCTAACTTGGAAATTATCAATTGCCTTAACTTGGAACAAATATTGTCTGATATTGCATCCATATTCATGATCAATGTAGATAGTTTACCTCGGTCGATGTAAATTTTTCTCCAATTTGCGTGTTCAATGTACATTGTAGCTTCTTTACTATTTTTCACTTAGATATATAATTTTTTATTTACACGAGTAAAGTATTTAAAGAGTGAAACAAATAATAGCGCACCTCAAAATGGTAACCATGGTTAGGCCTGTAAACGGATCGGATTCGGACCGGATCATGCAAATCCAAATCCATATCCGTTTATGTTAAACGGATTCGGATCCGATCCGTTTACTAATCGGATCGGATCAGGCAAATCCAAATCCATATCTATTTATGTTAAACGGATTCGGATCGGATCCGATTATTCATTTATGTTAAACTTGATTTGCAACATTTTTATCTTCAACTTTTATTTCATAAATTTATTTTGTAAATGTTCCAAAAAAACACATAATGAAATAAAGAATTATTATAATAAATATTTAAAATATATATTCAGAATATTATTAAATACAATATATATTGATTAAAAATATATTATATATAATTTATATAGATATTAAAAATATTAATCGGATCGGATTATTAATGGATCGGAGTATATGAATCCAAACTCGCTCCATTTAATAATCAGGTAATCGGATAATCGGATTTTTGGCATGATCCATATCCGCTTAAACGGATCGAATTCGAATTCGGATAAAATTCGATCCATTGACAGGCCTAACCCATGGTAACTCATTCTTACCACTCATTCTTAACACACATTATTTAGGGCTTACAACTAATCTTTATGGAGTCATGGGCAGACCCATGCCTTGAAATTTGCGCTTTTACAATAGTGGCCGAACAATCCTTCTACACATTGTGTTGTATTATAATTTGAATTGAATGCTTCAGTCACTGTCGTATTATAATTTTAATTGAATAAACCTTCTGAAATTCTTTCATTCTACTTTTTTGTTCATGTTATGTGTCGATATCTAATAAGCACTAGGCATGACCTTCTCAACACATTGTGTGGGCACGCCGTGGGAAAAATAATGAATGCGCCATCTCTCTCTCTAGTTGGAACTCTTATAACATCAACAAGACCCTTGATCATCATGAGAGGTAACACTCCTTGCTCATCATAAAAATGTTTCACAGTTTTATGAAACAAAACACTGCTTGCATTCTACTATGTTAAAACCGTCGTTTATTGTTCTCTACTAAAGATAAGTGGTTTCAATTTTTCCAACTATTTTTCATTGAACGTGATATTGATTAAATATTTGAGTATTTAGTACTGTAGAAGTGAAAAATGGTTACATATAAAATATAGAATATAGAAGCTGAATATTTTCTACATAACTGTTCAAACAGTTTTTGCATAAGTTCATGTGGCTATGTTAAGTGAGGTGATTATTCATAGAAAGTTTGTTGAATCGGTAGAAATAGGTGGAGAAAAAGATCAAACAGGTCTTATTAGTAGTCAAAATCACGATTGGAACTTTGTGTATACATCCTCTCTCTCTAATTGGAACTTTGCGTATTTCATTAATTTATATCATTTGTGTATGGTTGTGTATATAGTTTGTTATTAATTCTTTGTTTCTTAGCCAGTCTAATCAGGAATAACTTAGCGTTAACAACGGATGTTTCTTAGACAGTCTAATCAGGTTATTAATTCTTTATTTCTTAGTTTTACTTGAATTGTTGATAATTAATAGTGTTATAGGCATGGTATACCATAGTATATGTTTTAAATCAAGCCAAACTGTTATTAGTCTAATATTTGTTAGTCTGTGTTATTATGGATCTATATGAAGTTTTTTAGTCTAATATTTGTTGCCCTCGCTACATTACATAGGATGACATTGAAAACACCATCCTTCTCTCAAAGATAGAAAAGGAATCTAGAAAACCAACAATGGTCAAATATCTTCTTGATTTTGTATAGAATGAACAATGGTCAAATATCTTCTTGATTTTATCAAGAATAGATTTATTCATGATATTGTTTTGAAACAAGGATCTAAGATTGAAGAATCATCAAATGAAAAAAAAGAAGTACTGGCTCGAAGAGTGTTATGTTCCCTTGCATCTCTAAAAAGGTTTTGAAGAGAGAATAATTGCCCGCAAGTCTAATAAAACCAGCCCCGAAAAACTTCATGAAATTGGAAGAGTAATAAAGAATCCCTTCAGTAAGGGAGGGTTTTCTTACCTTTTTTTGAAAGCGAAAAGTTCTGAGAATTTCAAGTCTGGGCACTGTAACAAAGATGTTTTGATCATGTATCATATAATTATTATTTTCATTAAGCAAGGATTATATAGCTATTACATGCTTTTAAATTATTTTGTCATATATATGAAACACATTTAAACCTTGCTCCCTTGGTGAAATGAGATTTGGCAGAGCATAATCAAGGAAGTTTGTTTTGCTCCTATTTTTTTAAAAGTTTATCCAAATCTTCCATTGAAATGAATCATCTTCCACATTTGCAACTGCTTTTATAGAATACTTTTAACTCATGTTGTTTAACATTGGCATCTCTATCTTTTGTGTTTTTTTGGCTATTTCTAGGATGCGATTTGATATTGCTTGAGGGTTTAGGTGAAGGCAGTGGAGTATTGTCTCAACGTAAATTTTATCATCAAAAGGCAGCATATATAGTTTCGATATATGATATTAACATACTTTTGATGACACATTGGTTTTGTCCATACAGTTATATGTTGGTGAGTTGAGACGGTGGAATGGTTTTGAGTAATAATATTGATTTGTGGACAATTTTCATTATAAAATTTTCTAACTGCATTGCAGGTGTTTGAAAGAAATGATAATGTGAATTGGGTTATATGGGTGGTCTTATGATATTACTAATCCGAATTAAAATTTCAATTGCATGTAGACGTCGTTAATCAAGAAACACTGAATAAATTTCCGCAAGGGCTTCCTTGCAAACAGAATTAAGATTTGTATATCTAAATTGCTGCACCAGAAGTTTCACTTGAGAGAAATGAACCTCGAAGAGCGGGCGGCACAAATAATAGGTCTTCCGTGCTTGACCAGTTTGGTTGAATGTCTTGTCGTTGTACACCCCAACAACACTTCTGATTATCTTAGGTACAATAATCATATTTCGAAGGTGGGTTTTCATAAGCTATGGCTTTCTCTTGAGACCTCTTTGGAACCTTTTACGAGCACGAGCATAAAAGATCTTGACGAGGTCATCAGTATATGGGTTGTCTTATGATATTCATGATCCGAATTAAAACAAATTAAGATTTCTATATATAAATTCCTGTAATAGAAGCTTTACTTCAGAGGAATGAACCGTAAAGAGTGGGTGGGAGTGGAACCAATACGAGGTCTTCTGTGCTTCACCGGTTTGAATGAATGGCTTGCTATTGTACACCCTAACTACGCTTCTAATCATCTCCGGTACAATAATAATATTTCAGAGTTATTTTTTCACAAGCTCTGTATTTATCTTGGGACTTCTCTGGAACCTTCTATGAGCACGAGTAAAAAATAGCTTGATGAGGTCATCGATAGACATACCAATAAGGGCATCCAAATCAACGCCATTGAAGCTAAACTTCTTGAACGTCATCGTCTTCGGCTGTCTTGCTCCCAAATCTATCTCAAAATCCTCCATGGTTGGAACTGCAGATGAAAACATATATCCAGCGTATTGTGCGCAGCTCATTTTTGTCTTATGATATAGTTAAGAGGTGTTGTGGAATATGAGACTTCATCAATGTTAACGATTGTATGGCTAGATTTTTATCATTTACAATGTTTGATTGTTTTACTAATTAATCATGTTTAAGTATTTTATTTGTAGACATTTAGTGTTTAATAATAGATTATATCCATATGTTGTTTATTTTATGTTATCAAAATGAGAGTGAATTCATTTTTTGTACTAAACATAGTTGCAAAATTTTATTATCACAGCTATAGATGGTGCTAATTTTAGTGCCATGCAATGTTTTGGAGGAGTAAGCATCTTACACCTCAATGAAAGTGTTAGAGATCATGGAAGACAAATCACAATAAGGCTATTGAAAGAATACTGACTTGGATATCTACTCCTAAGGCCAAAATTTGTTGTATTATTTTTATTCTTCATTATTATCTGTATCTTAAAATTATTACCCAAATTGTGTTGTTATTTTAAATGATTTTTACTTTTAATATAAAAAGAATGAAAAATAATAGCGTGTGAAAATGTAAATGTTATTTTTCATTTTTAAGCTTATGGTTGACTTGAACTATTTTAAGAATAATCTTGAAAGTGTGCAAATGTAAATGTTATAAAAATAGATAATCGTTGAATTCATTCAAATATCGTATTTTTATCGGTTGCTTACTAATATTTTTGGCCTTTCCTATATAACTGGTTGAAATTGAATATAGAGAACTTATATTTAATGATCCACACATTAACTTATTAAGGTTCCTTACGTAAGATTATAACTTCATGTAAGTGCATATCATATAAATGGTGATTGAGGTTTCTAGGATTTACTAACGCGATGATAACACTATTGACACCCAATTTAACATGAAAATACATGACAATTTTTGCACCCAATTTAGTACAAGTAAAACACGACTAAAACTATGTCACCCAATTTACTTATGAACATGATGTCACACAACATCATTTAACTCAAAAAAAATTATTTATCTGTTGTGAGTTTATTTTATGAATTTAAACTATTTGATCGTTGTTGGACTATTTGTAATTTGTTAAGCAAGGTGGATAGTCTTATAAATGAAGGAGATTATAACTACATTTTTTTAAATTACATTTTGTTTTGTTGGGGAATGAAATTTGTGCCTTTTTATAATTACGTACTTTGAAATTTTTTGCCATTTTGTGATTATCACCGTGCCTTCAGGCACGGGCATACCCTATATATATATACCATATATATATAGGTGGGATAAATACCTATATTATGATTTATTTTGTGCATGATATACATATGCTACTTGCTATCGAGGTGGAGGTTTCACGTTGTGCACGATCTTATCTCGATTGGACCCATTTAGGGGGATTTAGATTCATACACTAAGCAAAGGACCTTGGAAACGTGCTATCAGTATGAATGATAGTTTCGATGGTTGAATGGGAGCGTAGGTATGTGCGTGACCCATTTGACTGGGGCATATGCCCGCCTCCAATATTTGTGTTATGAGATTTATGGTTCGTGAGAAATGCCGAACCAATTGTCCGTTATGCAGTAAGTGATGCACCAGGACATGCTAGCAGCGTATGCATGCACCGCAGCTGTGTCTAGGGGGCGTCGTATATATATACACTATGATGTGATTTACTGTGTGATTTAGTATATAAGAAGTTATAATAAAATTTCAATTGAATTAAGTAAGTGAATACTTAATATTTAAAGGCCCAGTTCATCTTAAAGAGAAATCAACGTGTTTAATAACGTATTGCGTGGGAAATACGGGATAATGAGAAGAGGTAGGATGATAATTTAGAACCTTGTTTAGGGGAATAATAAGGTACGTTAGACGTGTACACTAAATGAGAGGTGCGATTCTCAAGTGAGAGCCGAGTACTAACATGTACATAATACCTCCTTAATTGCACTTGTTAAGCACTTGCCATTTTTAAAATCTTTTGCGATCGGGCTCTGACCCATCTACTTGCATATTCTCTTCTCTATTATATATATATATATATATATATATATATATATATATATATATATATATATATATTACCAGGTTCCCAGCATTAGGGACGCCCATCTTAGAGGATGGATATTTTGACGAATTCTAGGGATGCAGCTTTGAATTAGACGCATTCATTTTTCTTGATTCCTATCTTTATAGTATTTGGCTCATGTTGGGCATGTCAACCAAGTGGCATTTCGGAAATTGTACCATTTTTATATTGATACTATTTTTATCATTTTGTTGTGGATGGTGATATTGATATATTCCAATGGAGAGTTTATTCCAGTTACATTTAAATTTATTTGATTTTAATTCAGTTGTGTTTGGATGTCACTTATTCATCTCTGTATGGTGGTATGGATTTAATAAAATAAAATTGGAAGTTTTGACACTTAGCTTAATTAATTATTAGGTGAGTAATAAGGAAAATTATTTTTCTATAGTGATGCTAAGAATGATCCAACTGGATATTTTGATTTAATTTAATAAAGAACTGATCACCCGGTATTTAATTAGGCAGGGTGCCACAGGTGGTATCAGAGCATCAGGTTCTAGTGTCCTTAGGATTTTTACGATTTACTATGCTTTTCACTTAGCGTCCTTTGATATAGAGCCCTATCGTAAGGATTGTTGTATTCATAATTGCGCATTTACGAATTCAACTAGTTTTGCGATATTATAAATGCTGATAAAATATCTCTCCCTCGCTTCATATGCCTCCTCAACGTGCATGACGAGCCCCCAGAGCGGCACAGGCCGCTCCAGCCCAGGTTACTATGAATGCAGCATAGACTGCTGTCATTATTGCTCAAGCCGTTAATGCTACCTTAGCGGTTTTCCAGCAAATACCGCCATCGGCACAGGCAGTGCCACCAACACCAGCACTGGCTTTTCCCACTGCTTGGGAGCGTGTCAAGGATGCCTTCCAAAAGTCACACCCACCAGAATTTCAAGGGGGTTCCGATGTTATGATTTCTAGCCAATGGAAGAAAGACATCCAGCGGCATCTGTGTATGTATGAGTGTACGAAGGTTCAGAAGTAGATATTGATAATATTTAAGCTGCTTGGAGAAGCTCTACAGTGGTGGGACTCTACTACCACAGCATAGGAGAGGGATACGATGACTATTCAGGACTTCTGGGTGCAATTTGACCATAAATTCTTTCCTTCAGCTGTTCAAACTGAAATGAGGAAGAAACTTTTAGACCTCACCCAAGAGTGGAAATCAGTTGCCGAGTATAAAGAAGAATTCAATAGGCTGACCAATATGATACCAGCAGAAGTACCCACTGAAGAGAAGAGAATTCAGATGTTCATGGATGGTGTTAATTAGAGGATTCGCTAACATATTTTGGGTAATCTTTTATTATAGACCTACGAAAATGTATTGAATGTAGTGTTGCTTCACTGTCAAGATCACCGCTTTCATGCTAAGGGAAGAAAGCGGGGGATTGAGTCCAATCACTAAGGTAAGAATGGGGGAGGTAGTGGCAGTGGAACATCATCGGTCTAGGGTCAGCAGAGACCATAATTTCCAGTCGGGGGATTATGCTAAGCGACTTAGATCGAGAGGCTTTCGATTTGAACAGGGTGGTAATAAGTAGGGCCACCAAGGAAATCACGGGCAGTAGGGCCACCGTGGCCAACATCACATTCACCAGGGCCAGCGGGGCCAAGGGAGATGTGGAAATGGCCAGAAGGGCTGAGGTCAATAGGGTCGTAATCGGGGGACAGTTTGCCGGTAGATGCTTCACATGTGGCAAGACTGACCACAGGAAGCAGGATTGCCCAGATAAGGGAAAGATACCCCATCAGCAAGGTGCTCATAAGGATCTGTAAAGGACTATGTTTTCATTTTCCCTTCCAGCACCGACACAAGTATCAGCCTTACCTGCCATTGCTCCAGCCGTTCCACCACAAGAGGGAAAGTTGCAGTATAGGCGTGTGTACAACGTCCAGCGAGCAGCAGTTCAACAGCCACCACCTGTAGTTGAGGGTATGTTTTCTATTTCTAAGGCTATGGGATGTATTTTGTTTCATACAGGGGCTTCACATTCTTTCATAGGCACTAAATTTTCATGGGCCACAATGTTATTAGACACGGCCAACAGTACTATTACTTATGTAAACTCACCAACGGGTAGTGGGACGCTTATTTTCTTTATATGTGAGGGTGTGAGTATAGATATTGGGAGTCTGATTTTACCAGCTAATATGATTCTATTAGACATTTCCTCATATGATCATATTATTGGGATGGATTGGCTTGTTTCTTATTAAGCCACAATTGATTACTTTGGTAGGAGCATTATATTTGCTATCCCAGGTCAGGAGAAATTTTTAGCGGCGATGCCTCGCCCTGAGGGAGGATCATCCACTCATTTGTATTGCTTACAGGAAGAGACATATACGCTTTATGACTCCCCTTGATTCGATTCCTATTGTTATGTAATTCACAGATGTGTTTCAAGACATACTAGGGTTACCGCCGAGTAGAGAGATTGAGTTTGTGATTGACTTAGCACGGGGCACTCGATCGATATCCCATGACCCCTACCGTATGTCTCCTGCAGAGATAAGGGAGTTGAGGGATTAGATTGAGCAATTGCTGGGACAATGTTTCATTCGTAAGATTACCTCACCCTAGGGTGGCCCAGTCCTGTTTATAAATAAGAAGGATGGATCCCTACGTTTATGCGTGGATTATCGGGAACTTAATAAAGTCACAATTCAGAATTAGTATCCATTACCACACATCGATGATTTGTTTGATAAGATGAAAGGAGGAGCGTACTTCTCAAAGATTGACTCAAGATATGTATATCACCAGTTGCGAATCAGGGAACAAGATGTATCAAATACTGCTTTTCTAACAAGATATGGATTGTATGAGTTACTAGTTATGCCATTTAGGTTGACCAATGCACCAGCTATATTTATGGACTTAATGAATAGGGTGTTCAAAGAGTTCCTAGATCAGTTCGTCATTATTTTCATAGAAGACATCCTGGTTTATTCTCGTACCGAAGAGGAACATGCCGAGCATTTGCGAAGGGTCCTACAGACACTATGGGAGCATCAATTGTATGCCAAGTATGAAAAGTACGGATTTTGGCTCCGGGAGGTGCAGTTTCTAGGGTATATAGTGTCAGAAAGGGGTTTAGTAGTGGATCCTAGCAAAGTACCGACGGTGAAGGAGTGGGGGCAACCCACGACACTGGCCGAAGTCCACAGTTTCTTAGGATTAGCTAGTTACAGACAGTTTATCAGGGACTTTTTGAAGATTGCAGGTTCGATGACAAATCTAACCTGTAAGGGCATAAAGTTTGTTTGGGATGATGCGTGTCAGTTGGCGTTTGATGAATTGAAGGGTAAGTTAACTTCAGTACCCGTACTAGCACTTCCCAGGCTAGGAGTGGAGTACCTAGTATACACTGATGCATTGCTACAGGGACTTGGTGGGGTGCTACAGCAGGAAGAGCAGGTTATAGCTTTGCCTCTAGGAAGCTTAAGCCTCATGAGAAGAACTACCTTACCCACGACTTGGAGCTAGCAGCAGTCGTAATTGCCCTTCGAATATGGAGACATTATTTGTTGGGTGAAAAAATTTGCCTATTCACGGAGCACAAGTCATTACAATATTTGTTCACTCAGAGAGAGTTGAATATGTGACAGCGCGGGTGGTTTGAATTCATAAAAGATTATCAGCCTGAGATAAATTATCACCCAGGGAAGGCTAACATGGTAGCATACGCGTTGAGTCGTAGGCCTGAGGGCGAACTAGCTGCGGTGTGGAAGGCTAAATGGAAGGAACTGAGCCATCAGGATGTCATTACTAGGTCATTTATGTTAGTTATGACCGTTACTCCTCAGATTGTGATGTGGGTAGTACAGGCTCAGGAAGCGGATCTATTTTGTCAAGAGAAAATTAGAAAAATTTAGCTAAGGGAGCAGAGTCTTACTTAGTGAGTTCAGATGGAGGCTTGCGCTTTAACAGTAGACTAATTGTTCCGAAAGGGGAAGAGTTACGGCACGCAGTGATGTTAGAGTTGCATGGATAGCAATTTACGGTGCATCCCAATGGGGATAAGATGTACCAACATATGAGGAGACAATATTGGTGGAGTGGGATGAAGAGAGAAATTGTTGAATTCGTCTCTAAGTGTGCTACCTGTCAGTTAGTGAAGGTGGATCATCAGAAACCAGCCGGGTTTCTTCAGTCGCTAGAGATTCCAATATGGAAATAGGAGAGCATTTTCGACTTTATCACTAGGTTGCCTACTACTCAGAGGAGTCACAATTTCATATGGGTGATTGTAGATCGTTTGAATAAGGTAGCTCATTTCTTGCCAGTCTAGACTGATTTTTTGACGGGGCAATATGCACAGCTCTTTATAGCTGAGATAGTGAGGTTACATGGATTACCACTAGATATTGTGTCCGATCGGGACATGATCTTCGTTTCGAGATTTTGGGAGAGTTTTCATGAGGTCATGGGTACTGAGGTGCGATTGAGTACAACCTATCATCCACAGACAGATGGGAAGATTGAGCGTACTAACCAGATGTTAGAGGATATATTACACATGTGTATTCTAGATTTTGGAGGGAGTTGGGAGCAGTACCTTTCGCTGGTGGAATTTGCGTATGATAATTCCTACCAATTTACCATCGGAATAGCCCCATTGAGGCGTTATATGGTAGACATTGTCGCTCTCCTACGTGTTGGTTGGAGGTGGGGGACAACAAGTTACTTAGGCTGGAAGTGATCCAGGACACGTCTGCTAGGATCGATATGATGAGGAGTCACATTTGAGTAGCTCAGGATAGACAGAAGATCTATGTCGATGCCAAGAGGTTATTTCAGGAGTTTAATGTGGGGACCAGGTGTTATTACGTGTGTCTCCTTTGAAAAGAATCATGAGATTCGGTAAGAAAGGGAAACTGGCTCCGAGATATGTAGGACCATTTCCTATTATTGAGAGGGTTGGACGAGTAGCATACAGACTTGGGCTGCCAGAGCACTTGCATCGTATACATGATGTGTTCCATATTTCTTCGTTGAGGCGATATATCCTAGATGAGTCGGCACACACTCATATTACATTGGAGGAAGTTGATTTGCAGCCAGATAGTTCTTATGAGGATTGACCAGTGGTGATCTTAGGCCACAGTGAGAAACGTCTGCGATCGAAAGTAGTTCAGCTTGTGCATGTTCAATGGGCACACCATAATGTGAAGGAGTCTACTAGGGAGCGTGAGGATGATATGTACGATAGATACCTGGAGTTATTTCTACCAGGTATTACTTTTTCCGAATTTCGGGATGAAATTCTGTTATTAGGGGGAAGTATGTAATACCCCGTAATTTTTAATGATTTTAAAATGGGATTAATTAGGATTAATTGTGAGATATTTACAATTAATCCATATTTAAATATTAGTCGAGAGTAAAGTAATATGTGATATAAGTTGAATATTACATAGTGATTAAAAGTAAAATATGATTATGACTTTACATGATTTAATAAAAAATTGTCGCGAGTGATGAATACGGCAATTTCGGGAATTAAGTCGGGAAGTGCATGTGAGACGTGTCAGGACTAAAATTAAATGGTAATCAAAGTAAAATATTTTTATGTCATCCTAATGGTTGTTTTGACTGCACCAAAGTGTCCGGAAGGGTTTAATTAGTCGAAAAAGTCTACTTGGGTGTTTGATTAGGATCTCGGAACACTTTAGAACCGAATAGACACCCCGAAGGGGTATTTCGGTCATTTTCCAAATGGGGTGAATAGTACCCACGAAGTTTAGAGATTTTATATAAGTTGTAGAGTTGGTAACAATGAGGTTCATTAATCAAAATTAGAGGAAGAGACTTAGGGAGAGTAAGAGACTTCTCTAGCGATAGGAAAAGACTCCTCTAGGAAGCCAAGAGGCCAAAGTTCATCCTACACCATGACCGCCATCGAAAGTTGGCCGAAAAAAAGAGAGGACCACCAGTAGACAAACATCCCAAAAGGTTCATACCTTCAATTTAAGGGCAAGTGACTTAATATGTACAAATTAGTATGTATAATGCACATGTTTAAAATAGCTATATAATTCTGACAAAATTGCATGATTTGGAGATAAACCATGATCATGTTAATGGAATCATTGATTTGCGAATTATGTAGAATTAACCTTCTTCTGATTATATATATTAATCCACAAATTTTGAATCAAATGATAAAAGAAAATCTGGGTTTTTATATGATGTTCTCGGAGAAATGATAAAAGATTGATTTTCTGGAATTTAGGAGACATAACTTGTTTAATCCAAACTCATTGGTGTTTTATGATTGTTTAATGGTTGGAAATTATTTATATGTAATATATATATCGTGTGGAATGAATTATAACAAGTTTGGTATTTTAATATAGAGGATTTGAGGATAAAAATTGGGTAAACTCGTAGTCCATATGCAAAAATAATAGGTTGATACCTGACGACCGATCGATCGACCTTGAATGTCGATCGATCGACTAGATCGATTGATCTATCCCAGGAAGTCGATCGATCGACTGTCCCAGAATTCACATGATTATTTTGTTTAAGGCTTGATTAAATTCCCCACTTCCAAGAATACTTAGTGTAAATTAATTATAGCATAATGGGATTTAGGGAAGGTCAGTAGGGTGGTAATTGAGACCCAAAAATTATTATGTGTGAATTAATCCTTGAGTGTAGAATAATGGATTAAAAGTAATTAGAGTTTATCGAAGAATAAATATATTTGAGGATATTATGAATTTGTGAAAATTCGGGATTTGGGATAACATGGACCAGTAGGGTGTCGGATAATTACCTACTAAAATTTATTTAAGAAATAATGGTTAACTTCCGAGTGATGAGAAATCTTGAGAAATATTTGTTAATAAGCAAAGTTATAATCTATAAATACGTAGGATATTTGAGATATAAATATACTACGTAAGGGAATTGTTACGGGTTGTGCGTATGCCCTATATATATATATATATATATATATATATATATAGGTGGGATAAATACCTATATTATGATTTATTTTGTTCATGACATACCTATGCTAATTGCTATCGGGTGGAGGTTTTACGTTGTGCATGGCCTTATCTCGATTGGATCCATTTGGGGGGATTTAGATTCATACACTGAGCATAGGACCTTGGACACATGTTATCGGTATGAATGATAGTTTCGACGGTTGAATGGGAGCGTAGGTATGTACGTGACCCATTTGGCTGGGGCGTATGCTCGCCTCCAATATTTGTGTTATGAGATTTACGGTTCGTGAGAGACGCCGAACCAATTGTTCGTTATGCAGTGAGTGATGCACCAGGACATGATAGTAGAGTATACATGCACCGCAGTTGTGTCTGGAGGGTATCGTGTGTGTGTGTGTGTGTCTATATATATATATATATATATATATATATATACTGTGTGATTTAGTAGATAAGAAGTGAATAATAAAATTTGAATTGAATTAAGTAAGTGAATACTTAATATTTAAAGGCCTAGTTCATTTTAAAGAGAAATGAACATGTTTAATAACGTATTGCGTGGGAAATACGGGATAATGAGAAGAGGTAGGATGATAATTGAGAACCTTATTTAGGGGAATAATAAGGTACGTTAGCTGTGTACGCTTGATGAGAGATGAGATTCTCAAGTGAGAGCCAAAAACTAACATGTACATAATACCTGCTTAGTAGCACTTGTTAGGCACTTGCTATATTTAAAATCTTTTGCAATCGGGCTCTAACACGTCTACTTGCATATTCTCTTCTCTACTATATCTATATTACCAGGTGCCCAACATCAGGGACACCTAGCTTAGAGGATGGATATTTTGACGAGTTCTGGGGATACAACTTTGGATTAAACGCATTAATTTTCTTAATTCCTATCTTTATTGTATTTGGCTCGTGTAGGGAATGTCGTCCAAGAGCCATTTTGGATATTGTACTAGTTTTATATTGATACTATTTTAATCATTCTGTTGTGGATGGTGATATTGAGATATTCCAACTAGAGAGTTTATTCCAGTTACAA
This sequence comes from Sambucus nigra, assembly GCA_949130495.1. Lineage (NCBI taxonomy): Eukaryota > Viridiplantae > Streptophyta > Magnoliopsida > Dipsacales > Adoxaceae > Sambucus > Sambucus nigra. Next base: position 597,233,835 of record OX422208.1, read on the forward strand.
TTAAATTTATTTAATTTTAATTCAATTGTGTTGGGATGTCACTTATTTATCTCTGTATGGTGGTATGGATTTAATTAAATTAAAAATTGGAAGTTTTGACACTTAGCTCAATTAATTATTAGCTGAGTAATAAGGGAAATTGGTTTTTGACAGTGATGCTAAGAATGATCCAACCGGATATTCTGATTTAATTTAATAAAGGACTAATCACCCGGTATTTAATTAGGTAGGGTGTCAGGGTAACGAGGGTGAAAAGGTAATAAGTAATCATATATAGGTTGATTTAGTGTAAATTTAAATCTGCCTAAATTATAATAACGAGAGTCGCTACTCATAGCTATTAGCTCCGATTTCACTCATCTATTTTCCATCATCTTGTTTATGATTCAAAATAGGTGCGTGAAATAGGAGTCAATGACTTTCTATTGCGGTTCTCGTTACTATAATCTAGGCACGTGTAAAGTTACACTAAATCAACTTCTATACGATCACTTATTACCTTTTCACCCTCGTTACTTGTTATATAATGCTTTCTTTGGGGTGCATGCATGCATGTTGTAGACACCCCATTCTGTTACCCTTAACTCTCCTTAGGTCCCTAGTACCTCCCCTCATCACTAAAAACCTAGGTCATGTCCCGAGTACTGGCCTGGAAGCCATCGGGAACTCCTCGGCTCAGTTTGACCGAAAAGTCAAACTCTTCGTCTTGATCGAGACTCAATGAATCTTTGAAGGGCACTGAATACCCTTTCCAATGGTCTGACCCACGCGCGATTCTGACTTACCATGAGGACGAACGATCCGTTTGCGTCTGAAACCTGAACTAGAGGCCACCGATCGCTCCCGCGCTCTGTTTGACCTATGTCAACTCTTCAGCTCGACCGAGGATGAATGAATCTTCGAAGGGAATTGAATCCCCTTTACAACGGTCCATCCCGTGCGCAATTCCGACTTTCCATGCGGACGAACGATCCTTTAACTCCGAGAGGTCATCGAATGCTTTTCGGGCTCGGTTGACCAAAGTCAACTATTCAAATCGGGTCAAACTCTTTGGAATGTCGAATTACATCTCCTAAACTTTCCAACGGTCCGCCCCGTACGTGATTTGGACTTACCATGCGGACGAACTATCCATTTGCGTCCGAACGATTCCCCGTCCAATGGACCGACAAACGCTTCCGAGCCATATTTGACCCAAAGTTAACTCCCAAAACCAGGAGAGGTCCAAGGACTTTCGAAGGTCTCTGAGTTACCTTTCCAATGGTATCCAATGGTACGCAATTCTGACCAACGGTTTGCCCTCGGTGGCGCACTGCCAATTAGCAGGTTCGAAACCCTGCCTATCGGCACCTGCCTGCCGATAAGCAGGAAGGGGTCTATGGCGACCGGCACTGACCTGAGCCTATAAAAGGAGGTCTTCACCTCATTTGCAAGGGGAGCCCAGATCTGATAAAAATCTCTCTGAACGGATCCCAGAAACCTCTTTCGAAGGCAGCGTGATTTCAACTTCCAAATCCTTTTTTTACTTCCACTTTTCATCATCCTTTTCATCAAACTTGGTGAATTAACCACTCTCCATCATCATCCAAGTGCCAGGGCTGCTCTCTAACATTTAAGATCAAGTTCAAGATCTTAAAGAAGGTTCAGCCTTCTCAAACTCTCTCTTAAATTCTCTTAAATTCCCAATAACTTGTTTTCTTACTTAGCACTTTTATTATCTCACCTCACACATCCTAAATATACTTTTTATTTAGTATTACTGCATATCTCATATTTTCATATAAATAAAAACCCAAAAACAAGAAAAAGAGGGTTGCTCATAAATTCTAAGTAGGGATTCTCACACTTTTTCGATACTTCTGTCACAACTAAATCACTTTTTCTACACACACACACACACTCACAAATAAGAGATCCCACATTTAGATTTATGGGATAAACCCCACCCCTCGTTTTGTATGCGAACTACGTGGACTTTGATGCCTTTGTTGGCTACATAGGCGTCTCGGGCTAAAACTCGAGACTCGAGTCCTTTTTCTCTCTTTTTATCTTATCTTCTATCTTCTTTAAATCCATTTTCCTTATATTCTATATATTTGTTCTTAGTAACGTATTACTCCACATGCCTTATCGTTCCATTATAACGATTAACGTACGGGTAATCGCGTAAATCTTATTTTCTAATATTATTCTTATATCTTCCTACAGATGACTCGCTTTATCTTTTCCATGATACAAGTCGAGGATTCTTACCTCCATTCTATATATACACATGAACACATATCACGGGGGGGAACATAAGGGAAAATAGCAAACATCCATGAGAGACCGAAAGGGCGGAATGGGTGCCTAACACCTTCCTATTTCGTAACTAAGCCTCTGAACCCTTCTCGAATCATTTTGTTTCGCACACACCATTATGTCTTCGGATGCCACCCTTTGGGGTGGCTTCCCCTTTTTCTTTTGTCTGTTTTGAGTAAAATAGACTGGTGACTCTGAATCTCTACATTTTTTTACACCACATCTCAAATGACGCCGATCGAAGGGCTCTCCCGAGAGGGACGCACGGGACCCGAAGGATCCTTTCCCTTTGCGGAAGGGATCGGGGATGGCCACAGTGGTGACTCTGCTAGGGACTTGTGTTTATTTTATGGGGTTGACTCTATTTACATGGATGCTATATTTGTTTATACTTCCCCCTATATCTGCATGTTCCCCTTTCTCATGTATATCCCATGCCTATGCTTATGTTCACACACTTATAGAAAATTCTCCATTTACACTTCACACCACTTTCACCTACGATCACATATATATCCCCATGTTGCATGCATCACCCATCCATACTTGGTGTACCTTTTGGGGTACTTGTACTTTGCTCCTTGTTTGGCATAATCAAGAAAGGAATTTTCATCATAAGATACTAATAAGAGAATCATGCATGATTCACACAACATCACCAAAGAGCATTGATATTGACCAAATTTTACCCAGTAACTGTAGGGTCACTTCGTGATGGGCACTGGTCCGGCAGGTCACACTTAGCCTAAGCGATATGACTCTCACCTTCCATTGGCCAAGTACCTTCGACGTATATAGAACGGTTCCCCCATATCGTACCGCTTGACCGAAGTCATGACGAGAGGTATATCGCAGAGAATTCATTCACGTACGTCGAGTATATCGAATTCTCTCTCACACATACCGTCCCCACGAGGTATATGGTGAGGCAATTCACGTACACTCAGGTATATCAAATGGCTTGTCCACACGTACCGATTGCCCACAAGAGCAAGACATATATCGTGGAAGTCACACCAAAGGGGGGAACCCATGCCGATTCACCTAACCAATTGCATACCCGCATATAGGTGTCAAACCTAGGACACGCACTTTAGATTGCCGGTTTTAACTCAAAACTCTGTCGAAATTCTGGGTCGATCTGTCGCCAAATTTTTGCGCATTTTTAAAAAGGGACCCTATCCGTGAGCCTGGTTACAAGTCCAAACCGTAGCTTTGCATATATTAAAGACCCCACTTTTTCAGCCTCGGGTCCCGTCCGGCATTGCATTTAGGAGAATTAAATACAAGTGAGAACATAATAATCATGCTGAGTTCAAAATCCAAAAACATTTATCCCTTCTTTATAAAAAATCCAAAAGCATTTCTTCCTTCTTTATCAAAAATCCAAAAACATTTCTCCCTTCTTTATCAAAAATCCAAAAATAGTTCTTCCTCTTTTCTCAAAAATAAATCTCATCCTACGCCTTCTCAGGTCGATCGCAAGCCCTTGGCCTGGCTCCCTACTGGCTTCGGTCTTCAGTCAATCCACCCCGTAGTTTCATCTGTTCCTCTACTACTTCTTTCGAGTCCGGTATCCATCCATTTTCCATGGAGAATACAGATCAAGTACAGTCATATAGCCGGATCTGACGACAGTCCTAGCTCAGCTCGTGTCCAAGATTGACAACCTCCAAACTAAGGTCCGAGAGATGCAACGATATTAGGTTCCTATTCCTCAAGAGCCTGAGGCCCTGTTCCCTCGTGCTATGGGTCCACCCGAGCCTATCTGGGTCCCGCAAGAATATCAGTACGCTCCACGTGCCCCTCCTACCAATGGGCCTCTGCCTTCCCAGCTTACAATGCCAAACATTGCCCAGCCTATGGCTAACCTGCCTGTGGTCGCTGATTTAAAGGAGAAGGAGCTGAATAAAGTCAAAGAGGATCTAAAGATGCTCACCAAGAAGTTCGACCAAGTTAGGATTTCTGGGAATTACATAGACTACACCCACATATCTCCTTCTCCTAAAGCGAGGTTACGCTAGAAGTTCAAGATGCCAAATATCGAGAAATTCGGGAGGAGTGGGCCCCCGATTGTTCATCTTCGCAGTTACCACCGCTCTATGACTCTACTAAGGGCTTCTGAGGATGTGATGGCCCAATTATTTCAGTAAACTTTGAAGGATAGTTCCCTCTAATGGTTTTTATCTCTTGAGGAATCCAGAATCCGTAGCTAGGAGGATGTAGCCCGAGAATTCATGTCGCAGTACAAATACAATGAAGAACTTGAGGTCACTCGTCGTGATTTAGAGCTGCTCAAACAGAACTCTGGGGAATCAGTCAGTAACTTCATAACCCGGTGGAGGGAACAAGCAGCCACCATGACCAATCGGCCATCCGAGGAAGAGAAGGTCAACATAGTGAAGAAGAACTTCTTGTCCCATGTCCGAGTGACGATAGGAGGACAATACTCTCCCCACTTCCGAGCTCTCAGAGAGGCTGGGGTAGAAATCGAGGAAAGCCTCGTTAAAACAGATGTTGAATCGAAGAAGGTGTCCGGACAGTTCACCCCTAAAAAGTATGACAAGCCTGCCAGTGCTACAATCTCAACCATCAATAACATCTCTCAACCAACCACATCATGGGCAGCATAAAGTCGCCCTGCCCCGATTCGAAGGGAATACACTGAGCTCCATGCTCCCCTCTCCAAATTTTACCATGCCCTATTAAGCCGAAACCTTATCAAACCCCTAGATCTAAGTCCATTACCTAATCCACTCCTAAGAAACTTCAAGACTGATGCTCATTGCCCCTTTCACCAAACTGCTGGCCATACCACCGACCAATGCTTTCACCTTCGGAACATAATCCAAGATCTCATTGACCGGGGTACCATCGCCCCACCAGCCAATCCTAAGCCAAACACTACTCACAACCCACTTCCAAATCATACCAATGCCATCTTCTTGGAAGAAAACCCAGATTTCGATCCCTCAACTCAAATCATACCCATATACTCTCTTAAACCTCTTCAAATTTGCCCATATTTCCTCCTACACCCTACTAGCCTCATTGATCAGGCACTGTCACTCCTCACCAGAGCATCAATCGCTGTCCGTACCCGTTTTGAAAATGGAAGTATGGAATTGTTAGAGGTGTTAAACTAACTCCTAGAGTTCGGGCTGAAATTGCCCTCACAGATGGTCATCGATTACCAGAGATTCAGTACATTATTCTTAGAATCACGAAAATGGGCCCGAGATTCAGACAAGTGGGTGGTACCAATCGACGAGATCAGCCTAGATGATGTCGTCCAGACTATGGCAGGATTATTCAAGTAGGCAAACATCATTTGCAGTATCACCGGGTTACTTGACACTTTGAAGCGACAAGGGCGCTTGGTCCCTTCAACCACACATATCCCCCCAGAATGGGAGAACTTGTATGAATAAGCTCTTGAAGTTTTGGAATGCATCGACTTTACATGGAAAGACAAAATTGTTACCACCGGATGGGGGGGGGAGAATTCAAAGATTCGAGTGAAGAACAAGCTTCAGGAAGAACTGGTTCAGTAGACGATATATGTGGGATGATTTCATTTGAAGAACTCCTCGGAGAAATAAACAGGCTGGCAAAACAACCTGAGATTGATGAGCAAACGGGGTTCATATTCTTTCCTTCTTCAATAAATCACATGACCAGATCAGCGAGACATTACCAGGTTCCAAGCTCACTACCAGCAAATGACAGAGGGAAGGGCGTTGAAAATCTTCTTATGCCAGAGATGACCATCCAGGAAAGCAAGATCCTCGATCAACTGAAGAAAACTCAAGCTAACATCACTCTATGGGGCCTTTTCATGTCTTCCCAGCTGCACAGAAATGCTTTAATCAAGTTACTAACTAGACCCATAGTTCCTCCCTCTACCACACCAAAAGAGGCGGTAAATCTAGTCGGATCCTTGACCTCTACCCGAATGTTATCATTCTCTAAAGAAGAAATCCCCAGAATTGGGCCTAATCACAATCATGCACTCAACATCTCCGTCGAAGTTATGGGGAAGGCCGTGACACTCTCTCTTATCGATAACAGATCCGCCTTGAATGTTTACCCATTAAGAACCTTAAAGTGTTTAGGCCTGAAAGAAAGAGACCTCGCTCCAACCTCCGCCACCGTGCATGCCTACGATAATACCCGTCGAGAGGTGATGGGATCTATAAAACTTGTAATAGGGGTTGGACCTTTAAACCCTGTTGTTGAATTCCAAGTTATAGACATCCCAGCTTATATCAACCTGTTGCTCGGACGCCCCTGGCTCCATAATATCAAGGGTGTGTCTTCCTCACTCCATCAAAAATTAAAGTTCTTCGTCAACGGGCGAGTCATCACCATCTTGGGTGACGACGGAAGTGTCGAGGGTGCAAGCACCAGCAGTCCAATTCTTGAGATACAGCATGGGTTAAGTGATATGCTCCTATCAGGATTCCGAGTTGAGCCACTCCTACTCCCGGCAGGGGACGATTTCAAAGAAAGGGTTTGTCCAGAATATGACCCTCATGGCAATGTTAATGTGATTCAGATGTTTAGAAACATGCACTTCATGCTTGGACTGGGGCTAGGGCAAAGGCAGCAAGGGATACTTGATCCCATCAAACTGAAGAAAGCTTTTTCTCCTTGTGGCTTGAGGTATCAGCCATCAGAACAAGAGCTCATAATGATCCGCCAGTCTCGATCAAAGAGAGGATTAGACTGCATCTGAACTATCTCAGGAGACTCCTTAAATGGATGATTCATCAAAGAAGGAGAAGACTTCCCCTTTTGCAATTTTTCAGAACCATGGTATAACCACCCAGATAAGAAGATGAAACCTAGAATAGAGATCTTTTTCCAAGATAGATACCCATGGGCCGAAAGTTCCCCACACCGCTTACAACCGCTCATTAAAGATACCGAAGAGACTGAGGAAAGTGATTCCGAAGATTCCTTCAACTTGCAGGTACTGGGGATGGCAGTCTGCATGGTTCATTCAAACACTAGATCAATGGACCCATCCTGTCTGATTAAAGCTGCTGATACTCCTCTTCCCAACTGGCATGCTGCGCCAGTTATACCTCTTGAAATCTCCCCTAACCCTAATTTTACCCTATTTCTTCTTCTGTTGTCTATCCTTGCTCAAATGTAATCAAGACCTCTTTTGATGAGGTTCTCAATACTGTTTTTCTTATCAATGAAATAAACGAAGATTTTGAGTATCTTGCTGTGCCTTACATTAACTGCTTGAATTCTAATCAAACTTTTGATGACGATGATTTTGCAAATGAATAATTCTTAACTGATCTAAATAAGGTTAATAATAAACAACATAACCGCATTCAAGTTAATGAAGAAGAGTCTGTTGTTATTAATATCGGTTATAGTAGCTAACTGCGCGAGATTAGGATAGGGGCCACCCTTGACTAGCATAAGCGTGCACAACTCAAAGAATTGCTAAAGGAGTTCATGGATGTCTTCGCATGGTCGTATGATGATATGCCTGGTATCGATCCTGAAATATCTCAGCACGAGATCCCCACTCTCCCAGTTTACAAGCCGATTAAACAAAAATTAAGAATACTCCGCACCGAATGGTCGCTCAAAGTCAAAGAAGAGGTGATCAAACAGTTGAACGTGGGTTTCATTCGAGTAATCGAATATCCCACATGGCTAGCCAATATTGTACATGTGCCAAAACCAGGAGGGAGGGTTCTAATGTGTGTGGATTACCGAGATTTAAACAAAGCTTCTCCAAAGGATGATTATCCGCTACCCAATATTGACATGATCGTGGACAACACAGCCAGTCATGCTCTCAAGTCATTCGTCGACGAGTTTGTCGAATACAACCAGATCAAGATGCACCCCGACCACCAAGAAAAAAACGCATTCATCACCCCATGGGGGACCTTTTGCTACACCGTTATGCCATTCGATCTCAAGAATGTTGGGGCTACCTACCAAAGGGCTGCCACAACCATCCTGCACGACCTGATTCACAAAGAGGTCGAGGTTTATGTGGACGATATGATTATCAAGTCCAAAACTAGAGAAGGTTATGTTCCCTCTCTTCGAAAGTTCTTCGAACGACTGCGACGGTGTTAGATAAGACTTATTCCACAGAAGTGTGTCTTCGGCATTATAAAGGGAAAACTCTTAGGATTCATGGTAAAAAAAAGGGGGATAGAAGCAGATCCTGCAAAGCTGAAGGCCATACTTGAGATGCCACCACCCCGAACAGAGAAAGAAGTTCGAGGTTTTCTTGGGAAATTGCAATATATCAGCCGGTTCATCAGCCAGCTAACCTCCATCTGTGAACCAATCTTCAAATTCCTCCGAAAGGATTCAACCAAGGTTTGGAATGAGGCCTTCCAAGAACCTTTTGATCTAATCAAACAATATTTGACCCAACCTCCAGTTCTCATGCCACCACAACCTGGTCTCCCTTTGCTCCTATACTTAACCATAATCGACACTACAGCTGGGACTTTGCTAGCCCAATACCTTGAAGAATCTCACAAAGAAAGAGACATCAATTACGCCAGTCCCAAATTGGTCGGGTACGAGGTCAACTACACTGCTTTAGAAAAGGCATGTGTCGCACTTGTCTGGGTCGCCCAAAAATTATGACACTACATGCTCGCCTTCTCCGTCAAACTTGTATCCCGAATGGATCCCATCAAATACTTGCTTGAGAAACCCGCCTTATCCACTCGAATGGCCCGATGGTTGATGCTCCTAATCGAGTTCGATATTGTGTACATCACACAAAAAGCTGTTAAAGGAAGAGCCATCTCTGACTACCTCGCTGATTACCCCATATACGAAGAAAATGTCAGGATCTCCGAATTCCCAGATGAAAATGTCCTCTGCACCACTCAAGACCGCCTTCGATGGAAAATGTTCTTTAATGGCATTGCCAACAAAAAGGGATATGGCATTGGGATACTCATGATCGCCCCAGATGACTCCCACACTCCCGTCGCCATTAAATTGGATTTCTTTTGTACCAACAATATGACGGAATACGAGGCATGGAAAGTGGGCCTCAAAGTCGCTCTCAAGAAAGGTATTCAACACCTTGATGTCTACAGGGATTCTGCCCTTATCATCGGTCAAGTGCTCAGAAAGTGGAAAGTCAAGAACGAAAAACTCCAACCCTTTCATGCTTAACTAGAAGAGTTAGCCTCCCGGTCCCAAGATATCACCTTCCATTACCTACCCCGAGCAAAGAATAACCTAGTCGATGCTCTCGCCACCTTGGCCTCCATGGTCGACATGCCCGAGGGAATAACAATGACCCCCTTCCTAGTTCAAAAATAAGACAAACCGACCCATTGCTACCATATTGAGCTTGTCTCCACCGAAGATCCCGAACTAGTCGATTGCTGGTACTATGATATCTGGTGCCTCCTCAAACATGGTAGGTATCTCGAGGGTTCCAACAAGAAAGATCAAATAACCCTCCGAAGACTGGCCGCCTAGTACATTATCTGTCATAAAGCCCTACTCAGAAGGAAATTTGATGGAACTCATCTACACTGCATCGCGGGTGATGAGATTGAGAAAATAATGTAGAAAGTCCATAGCGGGGAATGCAAACCCCACATGAATGGTCATATGCTTTCCAAGAAGATCATCCGACAGGGCTACTACTGGACCACCATGATCCAGGATTGCACCGCCTATGTCCGGAGGTGCCTCAAATGCCTACAATTCTCCAATCTTCAACACTTGCCTTCGCTAGAATTATACAACATGACCTCTCCCTAGACATTCTCCACCTGGGGTATCGACATCGTAGGGAAGGTTACAACAAAGGCTTCAAACGGACATGATTTTATCCTAGTTGCCATCGATTACTTCACCAAATGGGTCGTGGCTGAGACATACGCAGTATTGAATGCCAAGAAAGTGGCCAAATTCCTCAAGAAAAATATCATCTGTCGATATGGGGTCCCGCACGAGCTAGTATCAGATAACGGGCTGCACTTCGAAGCAGACTTCACAAAAGTAGTCAACGAATATGGGATCCAGAGACACAAATCTTCTCCCTACCGACCTCAAACCAATGGTGCAGTTGAAGCCGCCAACAAGAACCTCAAAGCCATCATCAACAAGATGACCGAAGGCTGTAGGGATTGGGCCGATCGGATCCCGTATGCCCTCTGGGGCAATCGAACCTCAATTCGAACCTCTACTGGGGCTACCCCTTACTCCCTGGTCTACGAAATGGAAACAATCCTACCTATAGAGATGGAAATACCCTCACTACGCATCATGATCGAAAGTGAGGTTAGTGAAGAAGACTGGTGCCAAAGACATCTTAATGAGATAGCCTTCCAAGATGAAAGAATGTTAAAAGCACTGTACCATATACAGGGGTACCATCGCCGAATAGCGCGATCATTCAATAAGAGAGTCAAGGACCGAGGTGTCCGAGAGGGAGACTTAGCCCTCAAGGAGATAATAGAACCCATCTGGGACCCCAGAGGAAAGTTCAAACCCAATTGGAGCGGACCCTACATTGTGAATAAAATCTTATCTGGCGGTGCCTCCATGCTCAGTTACCTAGATGGGGAAGAGATGGCTCGTTCAGTCAACCTGGATCGACTCAAGAAATTCTACCGCTAAGTCCAAAATCTTGGCGCGCTACAACTCTTCTCATCCCCCTTCTATTCTAAAAAATAAAAATAAATAAAAAAAACTCTTAATTTCTCTCTACCCAGAACTATGTGGGCCTGATCCTCTGCAAAAAACTATTTTTCAAGAAAATAAAGACATTTTCAAAAACCCCAGAGGTATGTAGGCAGCTCATGCACCTCACATGAGTGCGGCCCTTTCTTTTTCACAAAATACTATTCTTTTCTTACCTCCGAGAATGGCGGTTCATTCTAAAAATACTTAAACAAAAGGATTATGTATGCCTTAGCGATCAGTCTAGATAATTCACAATACAAAATTCATCGAAAGGCACAGCTGGATGATCAGAAACTTGTTTATTTCATTAATAAGAAAATTCAGTACGGATTACATAACAAAAAGGAACGGATAACTCCTTTCCCCATTACCATAAAAGCCAAATAAAATCCCCACATCTGTTACACAAAATAAAGTCTCCAGGAATCCTACCCACAGCTACCAGAAGAGCCTGCACCCTCACTATCTACATCCTGAGGTCCCCAAGTGTCCCCTGTCTGAATAGAGTGCCGTAAACATTCCATGGATCGATGAGCCTTAACCATCTTGGAAAAGACCACAACGCCCCCTTCCATGGTGTCAGATAAAACAAACCATCTTTTTCCAGTCTCCACTACCAACATCTTGCTGACTACCTTCCTCCACAACCACTTCATATAATCTTTGGGGACATGCCAACCCTCCCTGATAGACTGAGAGGAACGGGTTGACGGACGTCGATTTTCCCACAGAGATCCAAGCAACAGTCGCAGGCGCTCAGTCAAATCTTCTACCGAAAATAAATTCGAGGTCCGAGGGGGCACGACCTGCACCTAGCCAAATTGGCGCAAAGGCCGCCAAGGAAAATAAAAAGAGTTCTTTCTGAGACCAACCAGCCGCACATATGAATATTCTCCTAGATCCAGAACAGACTGCAACTGCCCCCACCAAGGCACTGACCAATACAACCCACGAGCCCCATACTCCACAAGCCAATTCTCCCAGTTCTCAACATACAGGCCAACGCTGACGAAGTAGCGTGAAAAGAAGTTGGGTACGACCGACAAGGGATACTCTGGAGGAGTCGCCAAGAGGAATCTTTCAGACAACCACATGAACAGCATTACAGGGCTACCCTTCAAAAAGTCAGAACGGCCTTCTCTCCAGGCATCTAAGCCATTCAGGGTCTCTATCAGTATCACCGCCGCAGGATTGCGATGGTATGACATCTATGAAGTCATGGTTATAAGTTGTGGGTCCACTTGCACCTCCCCAGTCACCAGCAGAAATTTGGAAACCAGACCCAGAACAACGGCTCCAGCATAGCCAGCATGACCTGCTTCCCGCAAATGCACGTACTGCAGCACTGCCGGGAGGGAGATCATTCCTCCAGCAACCAATGATCTGGACGCTGAAGGCGAAATACGAAGAAGCCTAGCCAATAAATTCCTAGGAGAACGGGAAAATTCGTGCAAAGTCGTTGCAACCCTGGGATTTACACCCAGTATGGCATAAAATTCCTCGTAGGTAGGACAAACTTCTTCCAACCCAAAGCGGAATACATGGCCTTAGGGGTACCAGAATTATACCGCCGCCATCAGCACGTTCCACTCAAAAGGCCGATTGCGCCACAGGGAGACTCGACGCATGTTGAAAGCATCATAGTCGACATTATAAGAGCACATTGCTTCCAAGGCTTCGAGGTAGTTGGAAAACTAGGTGCTACCAGGGAGAGCCATCTTACAAGGCTAAAAGATAATGGGCAAGTGGATAAGAATCCAAAGGTGTGATGAAAACACTATACCCTTATCCCTTTTTATACTTGAAAACCCTCATAAGGGACATAATCCCTGCAGAAATCGAAGGGAATCCTACCCCACAAGGTACCAAAGGCTGAAGAGGGTACCATTAAAAGCTTTCAAATGATGGGACTGGACTGAACTACCGATAGGCAGGTCAGGGTGCTCGTCGATCGGCAACCCCCCATTTTTGGAAATTTTCCTTTTCCTCTTTTGTCAAATCAGAAAACTCAATAAAAATAAATTGATATTCTCAACAGAATTTCAAGAATCCTTTTTTTTTCCTTATATAAAAAATTTCCAAAAATATTCCTTTTTACGGTCTCAACAGCAAAGTAAAAAGTGCATGTGCATGCATTCATTTATTATAAATAAAAGATAATAAAAAACTCCATTGCATTGCATATATTTGTGTTATGTGTTACATCAGTTTTGCAGGAAAAAAAAAATGGGACTCAGCCCGAACCCACATTCTCTCTCTCTCTCTCACTAAGAGCTTCCATCTCGGTGACGTGCTCTCCTTCCCCTTCGGCGAGATGATGCGCCACCACTACTATAGACAGGGTCCTCTCTAGACGTAGCCGATGTCACCAAGCAAGAAGGAATGGGAACCGCATCCCGAATATGGACAGTCGCCGAAGATATCCAATCTCTGATGTTCCTAAGCCAAGTGGTCGACACCCGAACTTCCAGCAAGAAAAGTTGAAATCAGTATCAAAGCAGAAATGACCAAAACAGAAAAAAAAAGGAACAGAAAGGTATACCGTAGGTCTAAGGACCTCCTCTGTCAAACCCAACTCCTTCGGATCCATCCCATGAGGACGGTGAAACATAGGCACCATCCCTCCATTAGCCCGCCGAATGTTGTACGAAGGGGTATGCAACCGCACAAAAGGGACCTTCGAGGTCGTCGCCGCCGCAGATGCTGAAGGACCATCTCCACTGTGAGAAGAACCCATCGCCTGACTGAACCCGTAGTAAGGAAGGGCAACACATCATATATGCTGGGCGCCATCAACCAGCTCGTCACGAAGTCCATATAGTCATACGACGCAGCCGTATCGGTGTATAGCAAGTAGGACTCTCCGATCATCGCCGTGAGCCTCTCATCTTCCAACAGCTATCGCTCCCGCCTCATAGATGTAGGAGGATGCGCGGGTGGCACCACCCCCTCCTCCTCAGCAATATGGAGAATCACCCTCTCCCCAAGGTACCAAGAATGGGCGAACTCATGAGCCAGCAAGCGCCTCATCCGCGCATTCACCCCGGTCACCCCCGCGTCCTGAATGGCTATCCCCCAGGGATAAAAGGTCACCTGAAAATCTCCAAGCAAGCATAAATCAATACAAGATCAGAAGGAGCAAAAATCAAGACTGAAATGGAAAGAGTCTTACCCTACCACTGGTCAGGTCATTCAAGACCTAACGCACCGCCTCTAGGGAGAGAGATCCCTCCGACTGTCGGTTGGCCTTACGCCATCGATACAATCGGCAGAGGTCCCCAATGGTGTCATCCTTCAAAGCGATCAATGGGGTGTTGCACCCAATCACCTCATAGAATCATGTCTGAATTCACAAAGCAAAAGAAACGCATAAGGAAAATGTGAATGCATGAAAGGAAAATGAGAATGCATGAAAAGAAAATGCGCAAATTAAAGAATACCTCAAGAAGGTACGTGGCCCCAATAAAGGTCCGCCGGCAGCACCAGCTGAATGCATCCAGAGAAGAGTAAAGGGTCGCCAAGATCAGACTCCCACAACCATAGAAAAGGATGTTCGAAAACATCCTCAAGTACGGAAGAAACCACAAATGGACGACGTCGCTGCTCGACGCCACCATGAAACCTCCCAACACCAACAGAATAAATAATCGGTCCATCTGCCTCACTTGCAGCCCATCCTCCACATCGATGACCCTGCTCAGCAGAACGTCCTTCAGCAGGGACAGACAGATAGAATCTCCATAAACAATCCTCCTCACATCACCAAGTGCCGCATGCACTACCTCCGGTCTCACCCGTAAAAAGCGATCCACCTCTATTTTCTCCCCATCACAATCCAGCCCCAGCAGTTGCTGCACATCTATGGGAGTCACAGTCATCTCCCCGAAGCTGAAATGAAAGGTGTGGGTAGTGTCCCACCACCTCTCTCCCAAAACCCGCTGATGATACCACCTAACGCACCACAGGTGGGAGATTCTCCCAGACATCCTTGAGCCCCGTTGTCCCACGGGCACGCATGTTCTTCAAGGAAATATCAGACGGGCAAAAGGAAAAATCTCATCAAAAAGTCAAGAAAGAGAAATCACCAACAGAGAAAAATGCCAAAGGTCAGGTTACTTACATAACCGCCGGGAATCACCCTCGAAGAGAGATGACATGATGGCTCCTGCAGCAGGGTCCGTTCATCCGCAACAAGATCAAACGCATCAAAGGAGTTCTCACTCCCCAAAGCAAGGGGAAACCTGTCCCTCTAATCCACATTCGCCCAATCATCAACAATCAACCACTCACAGTGGACTGCAGTGCTCACAAAGGCGGGCATTTCTTAAAGATCGAAAGGTTAGAATGATTTGTAGAAGAATCGTGGAGAGAGAGAAAAGAAAGAAGCTGTGAAAAAAATGAGGGGATTCGCCCCCTTTTTATAGGATGTCAAGTGCCATGCCGATCGGTAACTTCCCCTACCATACCGATCGGCACTGACCCCTCACCTTCCCGAGGCAGCCCAAAAGTCCGTGCCACTGCCGAATGGCACCTCTCACACTATGCCGACCGGCACCCCACCTCAAATTTCGTACAGAAATTCCCCAAAAAAATACCAGAAAGCCCAAAAATCCTTGAAAAATTCCTAAAAACCCCAGGATGGATTTTGAACATTTTTACCAAGAAAATTCCGCGTTCCCTAGAGTGGAACCCCTTGTTTCCCCAGCGAAATCCTCAAAGGCCAAGTGAGACTCCTCCCGGCAAAGCTCCGGAGGATCTCTAAGGATCGCCTGATCACTTCCCCGACAGAATTCTTTTACATCACCGAAATAGGTTGTTCCCCCCTGCGAGGTCTCCTAAAATCTCCCCCAGCTATCAGCTCCCCAGCTCAGATCAAAATCACAAAGCTCATTCTCCAGCAGAATCGAATTCCAATCTTTATCCACTCTTGAGTCAAAATTGGCCCCGATCTTGGATCGTCACCTGAGTTAGGTCAGAATTGACCTCGGTCCTCAATCATCACCACTCTTGGGTCAGAATTGGCCCCGGTCTTGGATTGTCACCTGAGTTAGGTCATAATTGACTTCGGTCCTCGGTCGTCACCACTCTTGGGTCAGAATTGGCCCCGGTCTTAGATCGTCGCCTGAGTTAGGTTAGAATTGACCTCGGTCCTTGGTCGTCACCACTCTTAGGTCAGAATTGGCCCCAATCTTGGATCGTCACCTGAGTTAGGTCAGAATTGACTTCGGTCATCGATCGTCACCACTCTTGGGTCAAAATTGGCCCCGGTTTTGGATCGTCACCTGAGTTAGGTCAGAATTGACCTCGTTCCTCGTTCGTCACCATTCTTGGGTCAGAATTGGCCTCGGTCTTGGATCGTCACCTGAGTTAGGTCAAAATTGACCCCGATCCTCAATCGTCACCACTCTTTAGGTCAAAATTGACCTCGGTTATTAGACCTTCACCCTAAGCCCACAAAATTGGCTTTGACCCGCAGAATCGGTCACCCTCATCACTTAAGCTCACAAATTTGGCTTTGATCCGCATAATTGATCATCCCCAGCACACTCCTTAGGTCCTCAGAATCGGCCTCGACCCTCTGAATTCGTCATACTCCCTCAAAATCATCATGTGGTGTCTATTCGACGGTCATCATTTTTTCCAAACTCACCCATCGAGGGGCACTGAAGACACCCCATTCTGTTACCCCCTAAACTCTCCTTAGGTCCCTAGTACCTCCCCTCATCACTACAAACCTAGGTCATGTCCCGAGTAATGACTTGGAAGCCATCGGGCACTCCTCGGCTCAGTTTGACCCAAAAATCAAACTCTTCTTCTCGATTGAGATTCAATGAATCTTCAAAAGACACTAAATACCCTTTCCAACAGTCTGCCCCGTGCGCGATTCTGACTTACCATGCAAACGAACGATCCTTTTGCGTCCGAAACCTGACCTAGAGGCCACCGGGTTCTCCTGGGCTCTGTTTGACCTATGTCAACTCTTTAGCTCGACCGAGTCTGAATGAATCTGTGAAGGGCACTGAATCTCTTTTCCAACGGTCCATCCCGTGCGCAATTCTGACTTTCCATGCGGACGAACGATCTGTTTGACTCCGAGAGGTCACCGAATGCTTCTCGGGCTCGATTGACCAAAGTCAACTATCCGCACTGGGTCAAACTCTTTGGAATGTCTAAGTACATATCCTAACCTTTCCAATGGTCTGCCCCATGCGCGATTCGAACTTACCTTGTGGACGAACGATCCGTTAGCGTCCAAACGATTCGTCGTCCAATGGACCGAAAAACTCTTTCGAGCCATATTTGACCGAAAGTCATCTCCCAAAATTGGTATCGGTCCAAAGTACATTCGAAGGTCTCTGAATTACCTTTCCAATGGTATGCCCCGTGCGCGATTCTGACCAACGGTTTACCCTCAACGGTCGATATTCCGAAAAAGCGTGAAGCGCACTGCCAAATGGCAAGTTCTAAACCCTGCCTATCGGCACCTGCCTGTAGATAGGCAAGAAGGGGTCTATGCCAATCAGCACTGACCTAAGCCTATAAAAAGAGGTCTTCACCTCATTTGCAAGGGGATCCCAGATCTGATAAAAATCTCTCTGAACGAATCCTAGAAACCTCTCTCGAAGGTAGCGTGATTTCAACTTCCAAATCCATTTTTTAATTCCACTTTTCATCATCCTTTTCATCAAACTTGGTGAATTAACCACTCTCCATCATCATCCAAGTGCAAGGTCTGCTCTCCAACATTCAAGATCAAGTTCAAGATCTTCAAGAAGGTCCAACTTTCTCAAACTCTCTCTTAAAGTCTCTTAAATTCCCAATAGCTTGTTTTCTTACTTAGCACTTTTATTATCTCATCTCACACATCCTAAATATACCTTTTATTTAGTATTATTGCATATATCATATTTTCATATAAATAAAAATCCAAAAAAAAGAAAAAGAGGGTTGCTCATAAAGTCCTAGTAGGGATTCTCACACTTTTTCATACTTCTCTCAGAACTAAAGCACTTTTTCTACACACACACACACACACTCATAAATAAGAGATCCCCCATTTGGATTTATGGGATAAACCCCACCCCTCGTTTTGTATGCGAACTATGTGAACTTTGATGCCTTTCTTGGCTACGTAGGCATCTCGGGGTAAAACACGAGACTCGAGTCCTTTTCTCACTTTTTATCTTATCTTCTATCTTCTTTAAATCCATTTTACTTATATTCTATATATTTGTTCTTAGTAACGTATTACTCCATATGCGTTATCGTTCCATTATAACGATCAACGTAGGGGTAATCGCGTAAATCTTATTTTCTAATATTATTCTTATATCTTCCTACGGATGAATCGCTTTATCTTTTCCATGATACAAGTCGAGGATTCCTACCTCCATTCTATATATACACATGCACACATATCACGGGGAAAACATAAGGGAAAATAGCAAACATCCATGAGAGACCGAAAGGGTGGAATGGGTACCTAACACCTTACCATTTCGTAACTAAGCCTCCAATCTCGAATCATTTGGTTTCGCACCCACCAGTATGTCTTGGGATGCCACCCTTTGGGGTGGATTCCCCATTTTATTTTGACTGTTTTGAGTAAAATAGACTAGCGACTCTGAATCTCTCTACATTTTTTTACACCACATCTCAAACGACGCCGGCCGAAGCGCTCTCCCGAGAGGGATGTGCGGGACCCTAAGTATCCTTTCCCTCCGCGACGGGGATCGGGGATGGCCACACATGTATTCTATAACAATTTATGAGATAACTATAAATGTACATATATACATACATATATAGATATAGATACACACACACACACACACACACACACACACACACACACACACACACACACATATATATATATATATATATATATATATATATATATATATATATATATATATATATATATATATATATATAGAGAGAGAGAGAGAGAGAGAGAGAGAGAGAGAGACCAGAATGTGTGTTGAGAGAGAGGGAGAGAGAGAGATGGTCATCGAAATATGTGAGGAAAAGGAAAGGGGGTTGTCGCTACTGTAATTAGAGATAAAGAGAGAGTTGTAAGGGCAAACCCACTATAAATCAATTTATACCAGTTACCAATTTATATCAATTACCACATTATATCAATTTATACCAATTTCAATATACAAATTTTAATTTCAGAATGCCAATTTCAATACACAATTATTAATTTTAGAATACACACACCGAAGATTGCATATTTCCTCTCCTTTACCATTCAAGACCGCATATCTCTATAATATAATTAGCATCTCATGCACATTATTTCAATTTGAGGAAAATTCGGTAGCACACCCATATAGTTCTCCAAGTACACGATATAAATTCGCAAGTGTAAATGATCTTTCATTTTTTTCAATTAAAATAACACTTAACACCGCATCATCTAGTATATACCCAGAGAACATTAAGAGATGACAGTAGAACTTCCCCCAAAAGAAACAAGTTTAAGCCACTAAGAATATTATTATAGGAAAACTATGTTGTCCCACACTGTCCAAATGGGAAAATTTGAGAGATCTTATTATAAGGGTATTGACTCTCGAATGGTTCTAAAGGCTATTGAATGCGTACACAAAAGAACTAGAAGGCTAGTATCTATGCGCACTATATGCAATTCAAAATAGTTATAAATTACCATGGTAAGTATATTTCATTTATTCGATAATAATGTTTATACATAGTTATGAACATATTTCTCATTATTAATTGTTTAACAGCAAACTTTTAAATTTTATAGTATGATCTAAGGGCCAATCAACTTAATGGCCATCTAAATGTTCAAATCCACCAATCAACAATAATTCAACAATTTCAAACAATTCAACAATCTTTGTGTGTGTGTGTTTGTGTATATATATATATATATATATATATATATATATATATATATATATAGAGAGAGAGAGAGAGAGAGAGAAAGAGAGATGCATATGGAGAGAGATGTACTGAAATGTGTGTAGAGATAGTCGCCGGAATATGTGAGGAGGAGAAAGGGGGTCGCCGCCGCTGTAATTAGAGAGAGAAAGCAAATATCAAATCCAATTACCAAATATAAAATACCGATTTCAATTTCAATTTATAATACCAATTTCAATTGAAATTGAAATTTATAATAGAAATTTCAATTTCAATTTATACACACACACATTGAAACATGCACTAACACACACACACACACACATACTGAAAATACACATTAACCCACACACACACTGAAACACACATAAACACACACACACACACACACACACACACACACTGAAACATACAGAAACACATTAACACATACACACACTGAAATATATATATACTCACACACACACACTAAAATGCACACGATCACACACATTAACACACACACACACACACACACACACACTGAAAATCGTACATAGAGAGAAAGAAAATGTACCGGTGAGAGAGGGAGGCAGAGAAAGGGAGAATTGAAGCAGGAAGGAGAGAGAGAGAATAGAGAGGGAAAGGAAAATGAAATGTGAGGGAAAGGAAAAGGAAAAGGATAAGAGGCTAGGGTTTTATTTTTTTAAAGTTGTCATGGTCAAAGACCCTGACAACTTCTTAAGGTTATCAGGGACTTTGACCATGGCACATTCTTGACATCCAAGTTGTCATGGTCTTTGACCGTGACAAAAAACGCATCTTTTTTAGTCATGATTTTTTTTCGCAACAACCTTGGTCGGGTGAAGGGTGGAATTTTGGTGCAATGTTTGTCAATTCCATTATAAAAAGGGGGAGAAAATTATAATAAGGGGGAGTTCTAACAATGAACATATATTGGTATATTACACAAGAAACTAAAAAAAATGGTCTCTATATTCAGGAAATGAGGTACATTTCCAACTACTGCTTATAGCACTAGGATATTTTAATGCTACAATTTGAATACACACATTTGAAATGATGAATAAAATTTTATATCTTATTCATCACTTTTTTACTATTTAAACTGTTCATTACATTAGTATCATTATTTCTTTTGTTTAGAATGTATGTCAGCTTAGCAGGTGCATGATATTTTCAGACTTTTATCTTGAAGATTTGTAGTATAAAATAGTCTTTTTATGTATTTTGAGTTGTTTTTTATCGTGTGTCAAAACTAAATTTACATGATGTTGTGTTTCCATAACTGAAGCATCGCCGCATCGAATATTTTCTTCACTGCAGCGATGATCTCTCATTGGCCGCCTTTTTCTAGAGATTTAATCTCAGTTTTTCACTATGTCCTTGCTAAAGTATCTCCATAGAGAAGAACATTCTCTCTTCGATGACGCATGCGCGGACAGTTTTAGTCTGGTGCAAAAAGTTCCTTTTTGTAAAAGATTGTACACATATTTCTCGATACTCACTCAACATGAAGATCTGACACCATATTTTTTTACCTTTTGCATTTTATCACTTAATGTGTAAGTATACAGCTTACCTACTTGTCCCCTAAGCTTCTCTTGGAAGCTTGTGTGTATATGTAAGTGAGTAATAACTTCATTTTTAAAAGTGTGAAAAAGGTATGATTTTGTGATTTCGTTTGTGGACAAAATATTTTTTGATAAATCTTTTCTTGCCACAAGATTCTTTTTTAGGAGAGAAAAATGTTTGTAAGATCAAAACATCTTTTGTGTTGAATCTTGCATTATATCAAGCTTTAATCTTGTTTTTC
This sequence comes from Sambucus nigra, assembly GCA_949130495.1. NCBI lineage: Eukaryota > Viridiplantae > Streptophyta > Magnoliopsida > Dipsacales > Adoxaceae > Sambucus > Sambucus nigra. The sequence goes on from OX422208.1 coordinate 597,255,565, forward strand.
TCTTCAATATATTCTTGAGTTATTTTAAGTATCTGGTGAAATATTTTAAAGTGAATTTGCTTCTTTCAAAATATTTTATACCATGAACAAATCTCTTTATAATTTTTTTTAGTTATTTTTAAATTTTACTTATCTCAAAAATATGTTTGTTAGCTAAGACAATATTTTTAATTACACGTTTACTTTAGATTTTTCACACAACTAAAAAGTGGTACTACACACATTGGAGGCTTCTTAATCTTGTTTCAAGATTTGGAACACAAAGTTCTTCATCCACTTTGAAAGGAAGTTTGTTGATTGTGGATTGAAGAAGACATTGGTTGCGAACAAAATCGGTGGCGGTTGTGAAGTGTGCTCCATTTTTTACGCCTTCCCATGTGGAAGATATGGTGTCAAAATGCATTAGATGGTAGTTATGCATTAGGGTTGTAAGATATACTTCACCTCTATAAGTACCAGAATTCATTTGTCATTCTGTTGACTCGAGATTTTTTCTCGTTTTTGGTTTTTTCTTGTATGCCTTGACATTGTGCTATATTGTTTACCTTTTCACACTAAGATTGATTAACCTAATTAATTGAACATAAAATTTAGTGTAATATACTTGGTAAATAAATTTCCACATACACCTTAGGATTTATCTTTGTTACCCTAACTTGAACTTAAAAGAAAACCTTGTCCCTTTGTTGACCATAGATTTTAATTGGGTACATTTCATCCATCTCGGTTTCAAGTACACGCGCTCTCATTTTTCATACAAGAGGGTATCTTTGGTGTTACAGGCTCCGAGTGGTGATACGGCCAATGGGAAATATTATTGTGTGATGGTGGATGCGGGATTTATTGTCTCTCGGTCCACCACTTCACGTCGAGGTCAGGTTATTGGTTTTGATGGCTCGCTGATTTTCCACCAAAAAGTTATTTGACACCATATCCATTTTTGGGTGCACGCTTGTGGTTTATGCCTAGGTCTAAGTGTATTCCATGATAAAGGTTGTCAGTTATTCAGAGTCGTCAATTTATTTTATATAAAACAAACAAAATGTTCAGGTTAGCCATGTCGGGCTAATTCAAAGACAAATTAAGGTCCGCGATGATCTAGAGATTATTGTTGTCGGGTTCAAAAATCGGGTTATGAGTGGGAAAGGTATTAGGAACCCCACTTATTCTTTATTTTTCCTTAATTTTATTCTTATTATCTCTCTTAATATTATTTGATTAGTTTTTAGTTTATTTTAGAACATGCTTATAGACCTTACTTTGAAAATGCCTTAAAATGTAGATAGGTTTTTAGGTGTGAAAACGGTATATGAACATCACTTATACCGTATGGGTATGCAAGAGTTATTGTATATGACTTTGTATTCATATAAGGGGTGGCCATTATATGTATATAAGCATGCGATAAAGCTCTACTTGTGTAATGGGTGGTCGTCTATATTATGTATGAAAAAATGTGTTTATAAGGTTAATAAGAAAAAGTTATAAGTTGAGTAAACTCCGAATTAATTTGTTGAGCGAAACTCTTTTCAATAATATCGACTTACAGATGTTAAATTCGATAGTCAATAAATTCTAGGTTTTAAGGATAAAAGCAAAAACTATGTCCTTTTGTATGAAATTGAGAAAATAAGAGGTATGAAAATTAAAGCAAATTTGACACGTGATTTTTAACGTGGTAAAATCCTAAAATAAGGGAAACATCCACCGCCCCCTCTACGAAGCAAAATGAAAAATCCTCGAGAATCACAATCAAGTTACAACACCTAAGCATGCAACTAAGAACCAAAATACAAGATCAAAAAATTTACCTACACGAGTTACTCCACTCTCAAAGGCAATCTGTCTTGATTTGTTCTTCTCCACGCAGCTTCCTTATTTTGTCCTTGAATCCCGAATTCCAGCAGCCCCACAAATAAAATATCTCACCAAAAACCACAACTCCTAAGTGTTCGTGTGAGATTGATAGTGTTTGTGAATTAACTAAATATGAAAAATGCTTCTCACCCTCTCAATCAAATATACAAGCAAATATCCTATGAATTACAAGCAACTTCTATATGCAATGCAAATAACCCCAAATATTCTTTGAATTCAAGACTTCAAAAAAATTCAGATTCAAAATAAAAAAATTCAAATCAAAACTAGTTTCAAAATTATTTAAGTCCAAATTTATTTCACCAATTTGTGAAATTAATTTTTGAAACCAAAAATGTCTTTCTCAAATTTTAATATAAGCCACAACAATAAGTCTTGTGTTTCAAATTTATTTGAAACTATATTCATGGACCAAAAATAATATCAACAACAAATATAATATAGATCCAAGAAAACAAATAAAGAACCCTAAAAATTCAGTGTGCTAAAAGGTTCTTAGAGAGATATAAGGTTGAAGAAAGTCTTCAATATAGAGTAATACGAACAATACACCACCTCAAATAAACCCCACACATATATGCTCTCAAATAATTGGGTTTACTGTTTTTTTTATCAATGGAAGTGTTTCGGGTATTTTGGTTTGGAACTGGTTTGAGAAAACCCGTATATGGTTTAAAAAAAATATGAGTTTTTGTCTTCTCTCTTTCTCTCTCTGTTTTCTCTCACAGCTCTGGCAGCCTCGATTTTCTCAGGTGGAAGAGACAAGTTTCAATCTCTCTTGGAGCGCCATTCTCTTCTCTCTCTCTTATGATTACCGCCCTCTCCGTATGCTCACAGCTCCTCTAAAGGAGATGCCGACCTCGATATATTCTCTCTACCCTCTCTTCTATTATGACAATCTCACCAACTAACATTATATACCAACAACGAATTAGTTATAAAGTGACGACTGAGATCGACTTTGACGAGATGACTGTAAATCGTAAGGATGTTATAAGACGATGGCAAAACCAGATGCTGGTTGGTTCATGCGTAGACACCTGAGATTGAGTTAAGATCTGATTGTTGGAAAAATTGGACTTAAATGGGTTTTAAGAAAGCTGTCCAGAATTTTCTGGACAGAATTTTGAGCAACTTTGAGCTCAAATTTAGGTGGGACCCACACTACGAAAATTGTGGGACCATATACGAACGCGTTCACCTCCGCAAGGAGATTAACATAGTATATTCATATGTCCAATTTCAATAAGTTATGAATGATAAATATGTCCCCAAAGTGACTCACAAAGCAATGAAAGTTAATGAATTGGGTGTGTTTTAACTCTTGTCCTACATTGGAAGAGTAGTGGAAATTTGATGAGTTAATAACACCCCAAGTATGGACTAAGGCTTGGATGTCTTGGGGGTATCCCAACTCTTTGAAGGGGAGATGACCTAAGCTATGCACGGGTTGACTTTCGGTCAAACGTCCACACGCGCGCGCGCTCGGTTCGGTTCGGGCTCGAGCTCGGGCTTGTAAAAATCTCCTACATTTTTGGGCCGAATTTTATTTAACTTTCTGGGCTTTAATTATTAATTAATTACGAAATTAATTAATTAATAAACTGTTGGCAGTTATTGCCAACAGTCAACAGTTAATTTCGTTTAACTGTTTTGGCAGTTATTTGCCAACCGTCACCTACTTTACTATAAATACAGATGCCTCCCTCCGTTTTTAAAAAATGAATATTTTCCCTCCTCCAGAATTGCTGCCATTTTCCTTCCTGAAATTTCCTGTCATATTCTCTTCAGAAAATTCTTTTTCTGCATAGCATCTGTTGCATTGTTGTTGAGTATGGAACACAGAGTTTGAGTTCGCTGCAATTAATTATTGTTGTGCTACATAATTAATTGAAAAATCCGTTCTATCTTGGGAGACAATATTCATCAACCTCGAATCACATTGGAGGGAATAATTTGTCTTAAGGAAACTGTTCATAACAGGGCTCGGATTTATCTTTAATTCTTTTTATTATTTCTGCAAATTCAAGTAAGTGTTTCATTTCTGTAATTCTGTTTTTTAATTCTGTAATTATTTAATAATTCATAATTCTGTACAATTGTTATTTATAAATAGTAGACATAACAATCTTAAGACAATTTATTAGTTCTACTGTTTTTAGTGTACAATTTTTTTTTCTTTATTACAGAAATTTATTTGTTGGAAATAATTCTGTTTTGACAGAATAAAATGAATTAATTTACTGCTTTATTGTAGAAATTAGTAATACAGTTTTGATATAGAAATCAATTTCTATATTGGTTTTATATTCTGTTTTAGAAAATAAAATTTTATTTGTGTATTCTTGTTAAAATCTATTTATGATATATTTTAATCTTAAATTATAATTCTGTTTTGTACGGAATTCTTTTATTATTAAAAATTAATGTGACACAGATTTTATAATTTAATTATGTTTTGTACGGAATTCTGTTTATATTATACTTTAATTCTGAATTTTATTTGGAATTCATTTATTGTGAATTATATTTGGAGGAAATTGTTGCACAGAATTTTGTATTCTGTTTTGATTAATTCATTATATATGAATTTTATCATTGATAAAAATTCTGTTTTTGTAACAGAAATGGAATCACAAAGTACGAACACTACTCCTACGAAACTGATTGTCACCAACACAAGTGTGACTGCACCCGTATCTATGCCACACGGGGAGAAACCTGAAAAGTTCATTGGGGCCGACTTCAAACGTTGGCAAGGACAAATGTACTTCTATCTCACTACCTGCCAACTGGGCAGGTTTGTATATGAAGATTGCCCCTCTATTCAAGAGGGAGATGACGCTGAAAAGGTTGCTGCTGTCGATGCTTGGAATCACTTGGACTACCTATGCCGAAATTATATTTTGGCCTACTTGGACAAGACTTTGTACCATGTCTATTGCACTATCAAAACTTCCAAGGAATTATGGAATTCTTTGGAAAAGAAGTATAAAACTGAAGATGCTGGGATGAAGAAATTTATCGTTCGGCGTTTTCTGGACTTCAAAATGGTTGATTCTAAATCTATGATCTCGCAAGTGCAAGAATTCCAAGTGATCCTCCACGACATTCATGCTGAAGGAATGTCAATTAGTGAAACTTTCCAAGTTGCTGCAATTGTTGAAAAGTTGCCACCTTCTTGAACGTTGTTCAAAAACTATCTCAAGCACAAGCGTAAGGAGATGAATGTGGAGGAGTTGGTGGTCCGGCTAAGAATTGAAGAAGACAACCGTGAGTCTCAAAAGAAAAGTGGGAAGAATCCGATGGAAACAAAGGTCCATGTCATCGAAGGTCCTAAAAAGAACAAACGAAAGTATGATGGGGAAGGCACTTCCAAACATAACAAGAAAAAGTTCAAAGTCAAATGCTACAATTGTGGTAAACCGGGACACCGCTCAAGTGAGTGTCGTAAGCCTAAGAAGCAAAATAAAAATAACTCTCAAGCAAATGTGATTGAGGGTGAGAATATCACCAATGATTTGGCGGATATGAATCTTTCTGCCGTTGTCTCTGAATGTAACTTGGTTATAAATACCAAGGAATGGTGGGTGGACACTGGAGCCACACGACACATTTGTGCAAACAAATGGATGTTCTCCACCTATAAGCCATTGGAAAATGAGGAGAACCTTTTATGGGAAATTCTTCCACTTCTAAGGTGGTGGGACAAGGAAAGATTGTTTTGAAAATGACTTCTGAAAAGGAACTTACTCTCAACAATGTTATTCACGTGCCTGATATCCGAAAGAATCTGATTTCGGGATCTCTCCTTACTAAGAATGGTTTCAAGCTTGTGTTTGTGTCGGATCGCTTTGTGTTGTCTAAAAATGACATGTATGTAGGAAATGGCTACCTAAATGAGGGGCTCTTTAAACTCAATGTTCTTACTGTAACCCCAAAAACATCTGTTTCAATGATTGAAGTTGCTAGTTCTTCTTACTTGATTGAGTCATCTAATATTTGGCATGCTAGATTGGGACATGTTAATTTTGATACATTGCGTAGATTAATTAACTTGGAATTTTTGCCAAAATTCAATATTGATAAAAATCATAAATGTGAAATTTGTGTGGAATCTAAATTAGCTAGATTACCTTTCCATTCTATTGAAAGGATAACTGAACCTTTAGATTTAATTCACACCGATATTTGTGATTTAAAATTTGTTCAAACTAGAGGTGGGAAAAAGTATTTTATTACTTTTATTGACGATTGCACAAAATATTGCTATGTATATTTGTTACATAGTAAAGATGAAGCTATTAATGCATTTAAACAATATAAGAATGAAGTTGAGAATCAATTAAGCAAAATGATAAAGGCTATTAGAAGTGATAGAGGAGGTGAATATGAATATCCATTTGAGGAATTTTGTTCTGAAAATGGGATTATTCATCAAACAACAGCTCCTTACTCTCCTCAATCGAATGGTGTTGCTGAACGCAAAAATCGTACTTTGAAAGAAATGATGAACTCAATGTTATTAAGTTCAGGAGCTCCACAAAATTTGTGGGGGGAAGCCTTACTTTCTGCTAATTACATTCTCAATAAAGTACCTCATAAAAGGACTCACAAAACACCTTATGAATTATGGAAAGGTCAAAGACCTTCCTATAAATATTTACGAGTGTGGGGGTGCTTAGCTAAAGTGATGGTTCCTAAACCTAAAAAGGTAAGAATAGGGCCAAAAATCGTGGATTGTGTATTCATCGGTTATGCTACTAATAGCAGTGCATATCGATTTCTAGTTTGTAAATCTGAGATTTCGGACATTCATGTAAATACGGTTATTGAATCGAGGGATGCTTCATTTTTTGAAAATGAATTCCCGTATAACATGACCCGAGAATCTGGTCCTCCTAAAAGGACAAATCAACCTACTACAAGTGGTACTTATCAACCTATTGAATCAATAGAGGATGAACCAAGACGTAGTAAAAGAGCAAAAACCTCGACTTCTTTTGGTCTGGATTTTCTAACATATTTGTTAGAAAATGAACCTCAATCGTATAAAGAAGCTATATCCTTACCCGATGCTTCCAATTGGAAAGAAGCAATTAATAGTGAAATTGAATCCATATTACAAAATCATACATGGGAACTAGTGGATCTTCCACCAAGTTCAAAACTGTTAGGTTATAAATGGATCTTCAAAAAGAAATTGAAGGCCGATGGATAAATTGATAAATATAAAGCTAGACTTGTAGCTAAAGGCTATAGGAAAAAGGAAGGGTTGGATTACTTCGATACATATTCACCGGTAACAAGAATAACGTCCATTCGGATGTTAATAGCAATAGCTGCTATTAATGGACTTGAAATACATCAAATGGATGTAAAAACTGCATTCTTAAATGGTGAACTAGATGAGGAAATTTATATGGAGCAACCGGAAGGGTTCAAAGCTCCCGGACAAGAAGGAAAAGTATGCAAGCTTGTTAAATCACTATATGGATTAAAACAAGCACCTAAGCAATGGCATGAAAAATTTGATAATGCAATGTTATCAAATGGTTTCAAAATTAATGAATGCGATAAATGTGTTTACTTTAAATACATTCAAAATGGATATGTCATTGTATGCCTATATGTTGATGATATGCTTATCAATTGTCAAAACTACAAAACAAATGTTGAGTAGTAGATTTGACATGAAAGATATGGGAATCGCCGATGTTATATTAGGAATTAAAATTTCTAGAACATCGGATGGACTTATATTATCTCAATCTCATTACATTGAGAAAGTACTTAAAAAATTCAAGAAGTATGATATTAGTCCTGCCAAGACACATGTAGATGTAAATTTACATCTAGCAAGAAATAATGGTGAAAGCATATCTCAAATAGAATATTCTCGAATTATCTGTAGTTTAATGTATATCATGAACTGTACGCGACCGGACATAGCATACTCAATAAGTAAGCTAAGTCGATTTACAAGTAATCCAGGAAGAGATCACTGGAAAGCAATATTGAGAGTTTTGGGTTATTAAAAATATACTCAAAACTATGGATTGCATTACTCAAAATATCCAGTTGTTCTTGAAGGACATTGCGATGCAAATTGGATATTTGATACAAAAGACTCTAAGTCTACGAGTGGGTATGTGTTTACCCTCGGAGGTGCAGCCGTATCTTGGAAATCCTCAAAACAAACGTGCATTGCTAGATCGACAATGGAATCCGAATTCATTGCAGTAGATAAAGCTGGAGAAGAAGCTGAATGGCTTCGAAATTTCTTAAAGGATGTTCCAAATTGGTCTAAACCAGTGCCCGCAATATGTATACATTGCGATAGCCAATCAGCGATTGGAAGGGCACAAAATCACATGTATAACGGAAAGTCACGACATATTCGTCGTCGACACAATACCGTTAGACAACTTCTCTCAAACGGAATTATCTCAATTGACTATATAAAGTCAAAAGATAATATATCGGGTCCACTAACGAAAGGTTTAAACCGAGAGCAAGTTGAAAGATCATCGAGAGGAATGGGTCTAAAGCCTATAAATAAATAAGAATCAATATAGTGGCAACCCAACCTAGCTGACTGGAGATCCCAAGATCTAGGTTCAATGGGCAAACCGAACTACATTGTATTCAGTAAGCACTGGAGGATATTTAATCCTATCCATTCCAAAGATGAGACAGTGCATATCTTCCGCGAAATTAGGATAAGTTATGCTTTTAATAACATCTATATCTTAGTACGTCTAAGTGGGGTATTTCAGAATACTCTTTATGGAAGTCACCTACGTGAGTAATAAGGGGGCCACTTCTATGAGAATAATGAAAGGCATATTCTCTAAAATACTTGCGGAACCAAGTGGTGTTCACGGCCAAAATGAACACAAACGTGAGAACCAACTGTGTTGAAGAATTGTTGTGTGAATACTGTTGTCTAGGTTTACAAAAACGGTTGACGGTTCAAGGTCGTGAAGTCTACTGATTAACCAAGTAAATCTGATAGTATATCACAAAGGAAAGTTCAAGGCCACTAGGCTACTTCTCCTGATGCAATAAGTCTTCAGTTTTACTCAACTTGTGTCTGCATCTGCATTAGCATCTGTTTTGTTTTATTTATAGCGATATATCATTCATGTGGGGGATTGTTGAAAAAATTGGACTTAAATGGGTTTTAAGAAAGCTGTCCAGAATTTTCTGGACAGAATTTTGAGCAACTTTGAGCTCAAATTTAGGTGGGACCCACACTACGAAAATTATGGGACCATATACGAACGCGTTCACCTCCGCAAGGAGATTAACGTAGTATATTCATATGTCCAATTTCAATAAGTTATGAATGATAAATATGTCCCCAAAGTGACTCACAAAGCAATGAAAGTTAATGAATTGGGTGTGTTTTAACTCTTGTCCCACATTGGAAGAGTAGTGGAAATTTGATGAGTTAATAACACCCCAAGTATGGACTAAGGCTTGGATTCCTTGGGGGTATCCCAACTCTTTGAAGGGGAGATGACCTAAGCTATGCACAGGTTGACTTTCGGTCAAAAGTCCATACGCGCGCGTCCGTCCGTCCGGCCGGCTCGGCTCGGCTCGGCTCGGCTCGGCTCGGGCTTGGGCTTGGGCTTGGGCTTATAAAAATCTCCTACATTTTTGGGTCGAATTTTATTTAACTTTCTGGGCTTTAATTATTAATTAATTACGAAATTAATTAATTAATTAATAAACTGTTGGCAGTTATTGCCAACAGTCAATAGTTAATTTCGTTTAACTGTTTTGGCAGTTATTTGCCAACCGTCACCTACTTTACTATAAATACAGATGCCTCCCTCCATTTTTAAAAAATGAATATTTTCCCTCCTCCAGAATTGCTGCCATTTTCCTTCCTGAAATTTCCTGTCATATTCTCTTCAGAAAATTCTTTTTCTGCATAGCATCTGTTGCATTGTTGTTGAGTACTATTTATAAATAACACTGATATGGTTCGTTAATTAAAACACGATCAAAGATCACGGTCACAAGCTAGGATGTAGCTCACGCGGATTGAGAGATAATCATATTTGTGTCGTTGATAGATTCGGGATCAAGGACTCACCATCCAGTTTAATAGCTCAAATAGAAGAGGAAGTGCAAATCGATGTGCCGAAAAAACGGAATATGTGCTGAGCAAATAAAAATTTGAAAATATCAAATTTCCACCACAAAAAGTTTTTTCCATAAAAAGAATATTTAAACTTTAACCTCAAACATTTTAAAACATGATTAAAAAATGTTTTAAATGACTTTCTTTTAAATAAAAAATAACGAGGTCTTAACCACTAAAAATTGTGCACATATACAAAAACAGATACAGTGTATGCAGTGAGTGTGCATGTCTTAATGTGGTTCACGAATAAAATACTTCCCTTTGATGCTTATCGAGGTGCTTGGACTGGGATTCCTTTTTTATGAGGCTTGATGCCTTTTTGAGATAGAGTAACGCGTAAAAAATCTAATGTTATTTTGTCTCGATATCCAAATTAGTTGGAATGCCTATATGGCACAGACTCAAGTAAGTCAACCATATAGTGTGTTCTCAATGTAAGGGTGCGAGGAAGCTCAGCTTGTAGTGGATGAAAGTTAAGGTTACATGTGTGTGCACGCAAGAATTCATGGCTTGAGATAGTTTAATATCTCACTCGAGGTTTGAGGAGAGATAGAAAGCTAATATAACAGATGGGTCCATCTTTGTTATGAAAACATATTGAGAGAGATATTATTGACTCTTGTGCTTAGTGTATACATAGTTGAACGTTTGTATAGGGTGTGCAAGTGGTTGCGGATTGAGGTAGTTTGATATCTTGTTTGAGTGGGTGAGAGATAATGAATGAGAGATGAGAGCATCTCAAAGGGGGACAATATATCAAGAGATATATTATAGAGGCTTGTGCTCACAAGATGGAATCGGTATTGCACCTACATACTCGTGTATCCATGAGATCAAAGCCTACGCAGTCCAATTTTACACGTATTCCTATATGATGTGTGTGTAAGTGTAGGACTTGGATTAAGAGGGGGAGAAGCTATTTTTAGCATAGAGGGTAGCTTTGGTGAAGATTAAGAATGGGAGTGGACCCTAACATACTGACAAAAGAATAATTTATTATGATTATTGGGCAATCACTAACGTGAAGGTATAGTTCTTTGGGCTAGTTTAGAGGTGTAGAGGGGCAGTTGTGTAAAAGCTTTAATTTTTTACGATAAAAAATAATAGTAAAACACCACACCTCGATTTTAGAGTGGACCAAAATCCATCGACAGATATATATTTATGTATCTTTTATCGGTATGGCTAAAATCTCAAAGGTATCATAGTCCTCGGTCTAACTTAAGGTGATATAAAATAGGTTTGGAGTAGAGATGGAGATATACCTAATGTAATAATATGTCAAAAGACGTATTATGAGGCTTGTGATTCATGACTTTAGTTCAATATAGCACCTACTTACCTAAGGAGACTGGGGATCAAAGCCAACGTAGTTCCAACAAATGGGATAGATTTAGTGTTGTAGGTAAATGGATACTAGGCATACAATATACATAACTACAATATTTATGGAACCTATTCCATTATATAGCATTTTTTTGTGTTGGATGGATATATTTATATGTTAAAAATACGTTAATCAAAGGCATGTGCTTGACAAGTATTGATATGAAAACACATATTCGGCGATGTCATCAAGGAGATGGGATTTGTTCGCTTGGATAAGCGGTGGGAGTAGTCTGATTTTAGACTTTGGCATGTGCAATATTTCAAGCCGACTCAACCCACTGACACTTTTTTTAGAATGGGTTTGAAAAGTATATTTTCATGTTTTGTCTTTAGTCGTGGAATTTCATTATCATTTATTCAATATATGAGCATGTCAATTCAATAAATAGAGGTATTGGGTTAGAAACCAGGCTTTAAAATATAAATGTTTTAAAGTGCATACCTAGTCCCCTAAATAGGTGTCGGGCTAAAAGAGATAAACAGATATGGACATTTATCATAATATATGTAGGGTATTTGACCAGATATTCTTTCCCTATGTAGTGTGAGTCAAATTTTTGACTAAAGGAGTGTCCCTTGTTAAGGGCCCAGTTAGGTAGAGCTCCATTTAGAAGCACTGATTTTTACAGGATACACGCAGAGGTTTGCCTCTATTTTTCAAAGGAAGCGACTCTTTATAAGTACAAACTTCACTCGAGGGAAAATACTTTTTAAAAGTATGAACCTTCCTCAAGGGAAAGAGACTTCTCTAATTTAGGTATGCTAGTAAGTTACGAGTGTCCGTGCAAGCCAATAATATCAACATCACAGGTTTTTAGTGTGAGGTGCTTAGTGTCAATCCGTTGTGATATGAGAAGCTAATTGACATGTATAGAATGATGAATGACGTCTACTGAATTAAAAATATGACTTGTGTAAAGTCGACTATGGAGATTAGATTACTAGTGAATCATACCTAAATAGTGTTGATTTCTGATAGGAATGCATTTATTTCTCTAACTAGGTACTTTTGGATAGTTACTACCAATGATGTGATTAGCGGAATTCGATCCTAGGGATAGTATCTCATCGTAAGGAAATTAATTATTTAATGGGCATGATGGAGTGTGTTGGTCAAGACTTGGGATGTGTACTCAGTCTAAGTTGATAATATAGTATCGTTACAAGTAAGTGTCCTGGTGATTCTTGGTTAAAGGTCATACCAAGTAGGGAATGACGAGAATTATGGGAAAATTAAAGTAAGTGTGTTACCTATGCAACAATGATGGTTGAGGAGGCTTAGGAGTGAACTGTAGGTAGTCTTCTGTGTCGGGGTTTTAGCAAAAAATGATGGGATTTCAAGGAATAGGATCTTTAGTGATGTCGATGATGTAGACCTAGAGGATTATAGGTTGTAGGCGATGTCCTATATCCTGCCATAATCCTTAGTAGCGTTAGTTGTATGAGGTATATGGTCACGACCATTTGGAATAAATATATGGTATAATTCCTGCCATAATTCCAAATGGCATATGGTTACAGCCATTTGGAATAAATATAAGATTATTATTTGAGTGTAAAGGCTCATTTTTTCCGCCAAAGTAATGGATAGGTATGAGGTAATCCTAGTGTGAGTGTGGTTTAAAGGTATATTGGAGTGTTTGTAGGACTAATTGTGTGTGGCATCATTAAGGATAGAAATCGACTATTGTGATGCCTTGACGTGGTTGATGGTTAAGGTGAACTATATATAGAAGCTCGTGGACCAATGTCCTTACAAGTGCCTAGTAATCACGATGAGGGTATTGAGAGGTTTGTAAGCCCACCTACAATAATAAAGGTATAGGTGATGAAATCTTGTCAAGTCTTGAGGACAGTTACATAAAATGTGTCTGTTGTCCTTACGAGACCAGTAAAGTCCGATATGAAGAAGCATTATCATATTAGTAAAGATTGTGTTGAAGTTCAGGTGATTATTTTAGGCTACTAGTCAAGGTTTAGAAGAGTCGCTAGCGTACGTGCCGAGTGCAGCTTCCCGAATCGGCACAGATATGTGATATAAAATCCTAAGAGAAGTTGAAAGCTTGTATCATTGTGGGCATGATGCTCGGATGTCATAAAATGACTAGTATTGGTGTCGTGATACTCGGTTTCGAGGTGTACTAGGAAATGTATTCGAGACTTAGGTTGGTGACGCCATGTGAAGACTTAAAAATGGCAAACAAGGTGAGGTAATATCGAAGCATGATTATAATGTTGGCATATGTCGATGGCATATGCTATAACGTTTGAACTAAAATTAGATTGCGAGTATCATAAGTTCTGAAATAAATATTTGCAAAAACTAACTAAGATAGAAATAACTATAAAATAGTGAATTCAAAAATAAAACTTCTTCAGGTTGGTCGCATTCCATGCCATTGGTATCTTCATGCCCCCATTGGTTCTAAATGGTAGGATCCTTGCAAACCGTCTCATATGACCTTAAACGATCCCTCCCAATTAGGTCCCAACTTTCCATCTAAAGGTTTTTTGGTGTTGTCGAGGACTTTCCTAAGGACGTAAATTTTCTTGGATTAATGCCCTTGTTGTATTGTTTGCCTAGATGTTGTTGGTAAAAGGCCAACATTATCATGGCTTACTCCCTTCGCTCTTTTACTAGGTGAAGTTCAGCTCTCATGACTTTGTTGTTCAAATCGTGCTCAGCAATGGTGGTCTTCATGGTCAGCAGACCAGCTCCCAAGGGAATGACAGCCTCCATCTTATATGTTAGAGTGAAAGGCATTTCCTTAATAGGTCTTCTGGACATAGTACGATATGCCGATAGGATGTGAGTAATAGGGGTGGCAATTCGGGTTAGTCGTGTCATTTTTAGTTCACTTTGATTTTTATTTGAGTATAAGTTTTGGGTATTTTTAAATCTATACAAGCTAATCGTGTCAAATTCGAGTCATTTCGAGTTATTACCATAAACGGGTTATCGTGTCAAAAATTGCCAGCTCTAGCGAGTAAGCTCATCCGCCCAAGGTCCTTTTACATTCTCTAATATATTCTTCATGTTGTCGAGAATCGCTTTATTAGAAGCCTCTGCTTACCCATTGCTATGGAGGTAAACCATAGAGTTGAAGTGGTGCTTGATGCCATGGTTATCGCTAAAACCTTAGAACGATCCACATTCAAACTGTGTATCATGTACGATATTTCTCTAGATGAATCTGATCATGTTGGTATCCCTAATGTTCATCAATGACTTTTCTTAAATCCAATTTGTGAAGTAATCTATGCCAACTAAAAGGTATTTACGATTTCTTGGTGCTATTGGGAGTGGACCTATGATATCTAAACCCCACTTAGCGAATGGCCACGGGATAGTTAATGATTTTAAGTTACTGTCCAGCTGATGGAGCATGGGGGAAATTTTGGCATTTCTCACACTTTAGACGTAAGAGGTTACATATATCTATATGTATGGCAACTAGTGCCCTTCTTTAAATGCTAGAAAGCCAAGATATCATCCTCTTGCGTGGCTTTCATAGATTCCATCATGTAATAAGTACAATTCTTGGTCAAGGTCACTTAGATGCACTCATTGGAGGTAGGGACTAGTGAAGGATTGTCTGTAGAGTTTTCCTTCGGGCGCCAGATAAAATTGCGCAGCTTTAACCGTGACTTGGTGTGCTTGCTTTTTATCGGATGGTAGGATGTCGCTTTGCAGATAAGATATTATTAGGTCCATCCATCTATAACTTTTTTGTACAGAAAGAACTTTTTTGGTGACCGCGGGATTTATAATGTTGGGATTTAAGAGGAATTCCCCTTCTATAGCTCTCCTCAGATCAGAGTCCACTTCTGAGCTTAATGTTGATAAAGCCTCAGCATGGCTACTGTGCCCCCGGGAGAACTGTTGAATGTGTACTTCCTTAAATTTTGACATCAAATCATGAGCTACCTGCAGGCATGCTACCATCCTTTCATCTTTATCATTGAAATCTCATGTTACTTGGTTGGATACTAGCTTTAAATTGCAATATATATCAAGGTGGCTTGCCCCCAGCGAGTGAGCTTTACGTAGTCCTGCGATGAGGGCTTCGTGTTCATCTTCATTATTGGATGCCTCAAAGAAAAGTTTGATTCCTTGCTCGATCATAGAATTCTCTGATGTGATGAGTCGATTACTACTCCTGCCCCTTAAAATTATAGGCACCATACACACGCAGTGTCCACTTTCTGGGTTGGTCAATCTCTCATCTTCTCATCTGATCAATAATCTTTCGATCGCTGGGGCTATCTTATCCTATAAATTCTATGATGTAATTAGTCAACACTTGACCCTTAATCTTCGTTCTTGGTTGTTAGTGTATATTAAATCTTCTAAGTTCTATTGACCATTTGGGCATCTGTCCAAACAAGTAGGCCTTCTGAAGAACAGGTTTGAAGGGAAAGGGTGAGATGACTATAATTGAGTGAGCTTCGAAGTAATGTTTTAACTTGCACGATGTGATAACCAAAGAATAGGCCAATCTTTCTAGTGGGATGCAGCACTACTCAACATCTAGGAGAGTTTTATTGATATGGTAAACGGGGGATTCGCATCCCTCTCTCTTACAAACTAAGGCTGAATGGACTGGATGGCTAGAAACTGCTAGGTAGAGATAAAGAGGATCTCCTGGATCTGGAATGGTCAACAAAGGAGGCTTTCTCAGATATAACTTGATTGCTTCAAGAGCCTTTGAGCATTTCGCATCCCATATAAGGAATCTTTACTTTTAAATAGCTGAAAAAGGTTGGCGTCATTCAGAAGACTTAAAGATGAAACGGTTAAGAGATGCTAACATCCCATTTAACTTTTGAATCTCGCACAATGTCTTTAGTGGGAGAATGTTGTTAATCACAACTATCTGATCAGGGTTTGCCTCAATACCCCTTTTACTGACCAAGTACCCTAGGAACTTTTTGAATTGAACCCCAAAGGAGCATTTGGACATGTTGATATTCATTCGGTAATGTCTGAGGATTTCAAATGTCTCTACTAAATCCTTTAGGTGATCGGCTTTGAGCTTGCTCTTGATGAGTATATCATCAATGTGCACCTCCATTGTTTCTCCCAAATGGTCCTTAAACATCTTTGTCACCAACCTTTAGTACGTGGCTCCTGAATTTTTAAGGCCAAAAGGCATGACCTTGTAATAGTACAAACCCAGAGTGGTTATGAATGAAGCTTCATCTTGTTCAGGGCTAAAAAAAAGGGATCTGATGATACCCTGAGTATGCACCAAAATACTCATATGTTCGTGGCTGGCTATGGCATCGACCAGTCAATCTATCTTAGGTATAGGAAAAATGTTGTTGGGGCATGCCTTATTTAGATTGGTGAAGTTCATACACACTCTCCAATTACTATTACTCTTTCGTACAACCACTGGATTTGAGATCCATTTTGGGAATTGAACTTCTTTGATGGACCTTTCCTCTAGAAGTTTCCCAACATCTATCTGTACTACCTTTACTTTTTCTGGGGTAGTGCAATGAGCCTTTTGTGTAATCGGTGGAAATGTGGGATCAATATGAAAATTATGGCATGCGACCTTGGGATTTATCCCAATCATATCATACGACTGTTGTGCAAATATATCTTAATTTTGCTTAAAAAAATATATCAATTCATCCCTCTCCTGCTCGGATAGCGTGGTGCCGATCAGGAATTTTCTATCTGGTTGTGTCCCGTCGAAAGCTATCTCCTTTAATTTCTTTATGACCCTATCTGTGAGGTTGACTATCTTCTCTTTCACCCCTGGTCTTTCATAATGTAGTTGTTATTTGTACGGTTCTACTCCGTCTTGATATGTTTCAAAAAAGACTTCTTTTTCTACATTATTTTCTTATTTTGGTCTAATGGCAATGATAAAAAAACTTCAAAGCAATTGTCTGATTGCCTTTGATCTCCATTATTCCTCGCTTTGTAATGAACTTCAGTTTTTGGTGGACACTTGAGGGGACAGCCTGCATGGCGTGCAACCATCCTCTTCCAAGGATGGCATAATAGGGCGAGTCAATAGCTACCACCAAGAGTTTAATCAGTTTTGAGATACTACCGGCCCTAACTGGTAGGATCACCTTCCCCAATGGCATAGTCATTTTTCTAGCAAAGCCGACTAGGGAAACGGTTGCTTTCTTCAAGTCTTCCATCTTCAGTTTGAGCTTTGAAAAATCTCCAAGTACATTACTTCACAGGAACTCCCTTGATCTACTAGTAACTTATCCGCATCACAGTTTTCAATCCTAAGGGTGATTACTAATGCATCATGGTGTGGTATTCTCACTCTAATTAAATTGTCTTCTGTGAAGACTATGTGCTTACTATAATTCACGTCTTTCGATTGCCTGCGCTTGTTATCCTGGCTTTTTGTAGCGTCAGTTTGGAAGGCTCCCATAACTGTAGTGACCTTATTGAGTTCCATTTAAACTGCAATGCCCTGGTTGGGATCTGAAGCATCGTCAATAACGGTAAATTTGTGCCCTATGTCAGCATCCAAAACAGTGTCTGGTTTTGGGTCAGTATTGGCGATGACCTTATTAGCTTTATTCTCCACGTATTCGTTCAAATGCCCTGCCTAGGATAACTCTTCTAGATGGTATTTGAGATCCTTGCAATTCTCTGTCTTGTGTTCGTTGTCCTTATGGTAGTAGCACATAAGAGCATTATTCATCTTGCTCGAATCACCACCCATCCTCTTTGGCCACTTGAGGAATTGGTCGTTCTTGATCTTGCCCAAGATCTTTCATATTGGTTCTTTAAAAATCTTGTTGATCGCCTAGAAAGCCTTGGATGGATTTTCCTTGCTCCCATTCTTGGATCCTTCGTTTTGCTTTTTACCCCCTTCTTAGGGGTGGTCTCTTACATATTTCCCTTGGTCGCCTTTGTGTAACCATTCTCGCCATGACTGAGGGCGACCACATCTTCCACCTTGACATAATTTTGTATGCACGACATAAGATCGTTAATGGTTTTTGCCTCCTTCTTAGTGAGGGATTGGTGCAACATGGAGTTATGGGGTAGTCCTATTTTGAACGATGCTACGGTAACTATCTCTGATTAATCTTTGACCTCATTAAATATTTCCCAGTAGCACCTAGTATAATCTTGTAAAGTCTCTTGAAGTTTCTTCTTCATGGTGAGGAGAGAATCCATCCTCTTTGGGTGTCAACTGCTTGTATAAAGCGAGTTGTGAAGGCCTCTACAAGTGTCTTAAAGCTCTTGACTGACTTGTGAGGTAGGCATTCAAACCACTTTTAGGTGACATCATCTAGGCTGGATGGGAATATATGACACATGAGGGAGGGTCATCACTGGCCTATATTAAGATACATGATCTATGGGATTAGTCTTTTCATCATATATCTTGAACCTTGGGGTTGTGAACTTCTTTGGGGGCTCTTCCTCCTCAATCACCCTTGAAAATAGGGACTGCATATGAGTGATAAATGCTCTCCATGCTATCTTCTTGGTGTATTTAGGCCCGCGATTAGCTAGGTGTTGGTCTATTTCTTTCTGAAATAGATTTCTTATATCATACTTATGACATCCTTCATCTTGGTTACGCCTTGCCAGACGGCTTTCATGCTCTGAGTGATTCAGTTCACGGAGAAAACTCCTTCCTCGCCTGAGAGTTTTTCTCTCCACAGGGCTACGCGTCCGACCACAACGCTTGCGGTTATCCCCACAGAGTTCTCGCTCTATTTTCTTCAGATGTCATTCGAGGTGTGAATTTTCTTCCACCTGGAGGCCCATTGCTTCCTCCTGATGATGGACTCATTCTTCATAGGCATCGACTAGCCATGAGATTTGTGTTGATATGGGTTGCTCATTGCTCATCTCAAAAGGTTGCTCTTGTGGACAAAATCATGGACGGTTTGCGACCTGATTTTTGTCCCAGTAGATCTCAGATCTGACTTTATGTAATGAGAGCTCAATTCACAGATTGCCTGCAACAGGTGCGCTATGAGGGTGAGACGTTGCTTAACTCGCTAGTTTCGTTTTGATTAGGAAAAGACTCGTTCCCCACAGACGGCGCCAATTATGAGCGCAAATAATCACAATTAATGGTTCTAAGCAACGGAGAAACAATCATGGAGTAAAACAATATTGCGACACAAAGGATTTATGTGTTTCGACAACTGCCTACCTCCACGGGGTGTTTTCAGTGTAAATTAATTCTTTAAAAGTTTTGTAATAAAGAATTACATGCCATTTTGCCTCGGGGTAAGGGTTTTATTTATAATGATAGGAGTGGTTGAGCCTCATTCAAACTCTCCCAGTTATTGCTTAGCTCATTTGTTGATCTATATTAATCTCCTGCTAGTTTATAAATAACCAGAAGGGACCTTCCATGTTTATCCCACATGACATTAATACTGACTTGAGCAAGACACTTTGTACCTCTAGGTTGGGCCTATTTGGGCTACCAGAATTTGGGCCATTACGATTTGCACCCCATAATTACATCTTTGTTTATGTAAAACAATTGTAAATAAAGGGTTTTTAAATCCTATTTTTCCCTTTTTGTGGAATAATGTTATTTTTACCTCGTTACTTTTAAGCGTGTCTTCTTTCTCAAGACAATGTTGCA
Source organism: Sambucus nigra (assembly GCA_949130495.1). Lineage (NCBI taxonomy): Eukaryota > Viridiplantae > Streptophyta > Magnoliopsida > Dipsacales > Adoxaceae > Sambucus > Sambucus nigra. The sequence goes on from OX422208.1 coordinate 597,275,596, forward strand.
GGTCTTGGCTTTTTCTTGGGATGATATGCCAAATACATTGTAAGCTACCAAATATATTAACATTTTACCCAAAAAAATAAAAAGATATGTCAAATACATTGTAATATATTATAAAAAGACTAAATCAATCTAAAAATGACTTGTTGATTATCTCTTAGGGTTAGTATGGGTTTTTAGATTCTATAAAGTCTAGCGATTTTTTAAGTGTAGTATTTAAGTGATGTTACTCTAAATAACATACTAAAGCAAAGATTAAGGAGATGTTGAACATGTGATGTACTAACAACAAGTTAATGTAAATATATTTTTCTCATGTTCCAACATTGTAATATTGCATTCTTAAGTTGGACATTACATATAAATAATTATGTTCAACATTCAGTTATGTCATTTTTCTCTCTTTTTATTAATCATTTTTCAATAAGAAATTCCATTCCCTTTTCCCATAGCTGTGAATTATATTTATAAAGATTACGAGGAGATTGTGTCGTATAGGACTTTAGGAGCTATTAGCTTCTGTTGTAGTTGATTTGAGCTGATCAACTCTGAGATTCTAGTTGATTGGGTTTTCCCTCGTGTTTATCCCAAATTGTGAATGCCTATCTTTTGATGCTTGGACAAGTGTCATTTTCTCTTAACAACTCTTAATGCTCACATTATTCCCTCACAATTGCCCCCATAGCTTTACAGTCTGAATGGGGTGGAGAAGTTTCTTCGCTAACGAAAATGACCATGGTTGGCTGAGATACATTGGTCACAATATTGGTATGTATAAGTACACTAACACATGTGAGATTTTTGAAATAGAAAATGTTATGTTCTGCCTATTAGACCTGTAAGGCTGCGCTTGTGACTTTTTAAATAAGCAGAGGGTTTGCTGATAAAAAGCCATGTTGGGGAACCAAAAGTGGAGGCACTGCTTCCAACTGTTACCTTGTGTCCCATTTCAAATGATGAAGCATAAAGGGAGTTTAACCAACCCTTTTTAAAGATTGTATACTGCCATTTTCCTCGCCACCTCAACTATTCAAATGCTCTTAGAGCTTCCATTTTCTGTAAGTCCTTTCTTTCTCTAACGCTCTTGAGTTTTTTGTAACAATTTTCCATTTTCCCTCCGCATTTCGATTATTTTTCTTCTTTTTTTATGAGAAAATGGTGTATGCCATAAACGATAGAATTGTATGAGATTTTTGAAAAAGGTATTGATCCCTGATTGGGTAAAGATCGAATGTATTGCTACACCCAATGATTATTATAATGTCGAGGGTAGTAACTAGTTTCGTACCATTTTAAAAGATTCAATATCTTAGTGGGGTAACTTTTCCCCCAAATGAATTTTTTTAGAGTTTTGCGAATTCTTTAAAGTGGTTCCTTCACAGTGTTCCTTAAATACATAGAGTACAGTGAACGAAGTGCATTGGATAAATGAATTATATGGTATTCAAATAGGGATATCAGAGTTTAGATATTGTTATTCGTGGTAAAAATCGAATGACAATATCATTTATCTGAAGGCAAGGAAATCATATAGGGTTTTAGTTGTTAATCTTCCTGACTCCAATAAGGGGTATTAGAGTCATGGGTTTATTTCTAGGGATTGGTAACATCCATCAATTCCTGAGGGCGGTTGAAGCTACTTTCTTTTATAAATTTTTTATTACGGATCGGTTGTTGTATGGGACGGATATTAACACTTACTACATTGCTTATTTTGTGTAGCTTCATCCAAGAAACAGGAGTTGGATGTCTCTCATTATAATCGTGAGGATCTTATCAAGGTTTGGAACCTTAAGAAGCCTTTGGCCCTGAGTGCCGAACATCCCAGATCGGCATTATTTTATTGAATACAAGAACACCACGACTAGCTTTATAGCTAAGCCCCTCGACTCTGTCTCTGAGATTACTGTTCCTTCCACTAGCGAAGGATCCTTTGCTGCATCAAACTCGACCTCATTTGAGCCTATGGTCGTGAACACCATTACTTTCGAAGTTTAAACTTAAGTGATGCCTCCAAAGAAGAAACTTCTTCCACTCGTTGATATTATCTCCCCAAGGGCTCAAGGGGGAAAAGGAAAAGAGGTCGGGGGACCCTTTGACTTTATCACGTTGTCAAATTCCCTCAACAAGACCTAGGCCCAAAACAAGGCAAGTTTTGATCCTTTGAATACTATTATTGTTGTTATGTCAACCATAAGGGTGGAAATCCCTCTGAAGGGGAATTTGGTGAGGTTAGATGCTGACTTAGCTCCGCCTTTGTCGAGGGGGCCATTCTCGAAGCTGATTGGGACAAGGTTCGAAAGCTGACCTCCAACTAGTTATATTCTCATACCGCTCAGACACTGTCTTGTGTAAGTTCAGAAAATTTATTTGGTTAATTCTCTTATAAAATATTTTTATAATCCATCAACTCGTTTTTTCTTATATGAAGTCCCTGGTCAAATTCATGGATATCTTTGACAGAAGGATTAAGCAGGAGAAGGCTTATGATGATGTTGATTTAGCTTTCAAAAAGACAAAGGAGGACTTTAAGGAAGCGAAAGCATATTATTATATGGAGAGGTTAGCCACCCATAACAAGATGGCTGAGCTGAAGAAAGCTTATGTGGAGCATGCTGAGAACCTATCCAAAACAATAGAGGAGTCTTATGACCAGGGATTTGGGGATGCCTACGAGTAAGAGAAGAAAAAAATGGCTTACATTCATAAGTCAAGTTTTAAGAAAGGTTGGAACTCAATCCTGACTAGGACTGAAGTCCCTCTTGATTTTGATCTATACTAAGAGCATAATCCTGGCCTGCTATCGTACAAAGAGAAAGTGGTCGGGACCTCGAACAAGGTAGCTACCGACCAGGATGAAGCTACAGCTGGCAAGGACAAGGCTACTGCTAACAAGGATAAGGCCCCCGTTATCCAAGATAAGGTTAAGGAAAAGGAGAACTTAGCTAGTTAGGTTTTAGCTTAGGATTTTTTATATGCTACCTTTATTTATTCTGAATTATGGGGGGATGCCCTATACTTTATTTTTATAATGAAAGAGTTTGAATTTTTTTTCCTGATAGAAATTTTGTTTTCATGAAAAGTGTTCCTTGTATGCCTGAGTATCTTCTTTTGGATTTTATAGCTTGAAATAGTTCGACTATGATGTTGAAATTGCATGGATAAGTGAATTTAGACTCGATACTTAGTCAGGAGGCTTACTATCAAGCTCGCCAGTCCTTTCTATCCATTTGACAAGCTTTTCACAATATAACAAGATCTTTGTATGAGCAAAATCGTCTGGTCACTTCGTTGAGGTGTGACGTGAAGGATTCGACAAACATCGGCGAGTTGTTGGAAAGAGAGAATAACGTTATGAGGGAAAATTTGACTGAGAGAATAACGTTATGAGGGAAATTTTGACTAAGGAAGAGAAGACACATGACGAGGATCAATCGATCAAGAATGTTCTTCATAATAAAACTATGAGGCTTAGATATCAATTCCGTAAGGGTCCCCGAGCACTTTGGATGATAGCTTATGATGCTGGATGAATAGTTGCCCTTCCTCACTTGGATGAAGCCACGAGAGTTTCTTATAAGCATGGATAGTTGAATGCTTTGGCACTGATGAGGGTGCTAATTAGCTTCGACCTCCGATGTTGATATGAGGTGGATTATCCCCATTATCAGATTCCTCCGATAGGGAGCACAAACTTAAGGATTCCTATTAAGGTTGTTCCTCCATAACTAATCAAGGATTATTTGCTCGGTTATGATAGCGATGATGAGTTTTGTCCAAATATCAGTGCTGAAGTCAATCGCAATAGGATATCTACCATCTTAGAGTGCAAATGACTAGTGCTTAGAAACTTAATAGTTAAAATGTGACGATCGGGACATCATTGTATATTCCAAAAGCGTGTATAAGATGTTATTTTGTTTAGTATTTTTTTCATGTTTTATGTCGAGCATGGTTTATTCGTCTGCCTTACCTTTTGGAAAGTGTCGTCACACCATCTTAGGCCTAGGTCAAACTATGTCAAAAATGCACCGGGTCGCAAGGCTATCCGCCCATTTAGGGTTTTAGCTGATTAGTGTTGAAATACTTATTGCCTAGGGATACCCCGTAGGGCTTTTTCTTGCCTAGTCAAGTCCTGATGCTTTTTTGTCTAACAAAAACATTTAACCTTGGTCGATTGTCACAACAGTTCATAAATAAAAATAAATTGGTCTGCCATTTGGAACAATGATGAAGCTAATTTTTCATTAACTTAACTTAAAATTTTCCAAAAGAGGACAATTCGAAACAAATAAACTTAAAATTGAACTTGAAATTTGCTAGAGATAAATAAATTTGCTAGAAATAAAACTTTCTAAGGTTGGCCACATTCAGGCCCTAGGGTTTTCCCTGCCCTCCATTGTTTTCAAATGGTAGGATTTTTTAAAGGTCGTCTCTAACAATGTTGAAAGTCCCTCCCAGTTGGGACCTAATTTATCGCCAGATGGCTTCTTCGTGCTGCCGAGCACATTTCTGAGGACATAATCTCTGACCAGAAACCTTCTTGGATTAACGCCTTTGTTTTTTTGCTTATTCAACTGCTGTTAGTATGAAGCTAACTTGACTAAGGCTTATTCCCTTCATTCTTCTGCCAGGTCGAGTTTAGTCCTGAGTATTTATTTCTTCAGTTATAGGTTAGCAACGTCCGTCTTCATGGTCGGCAAGCCAGCTTCCAAATATATTAAGGCTTCCATCCCATAGGACAAAGGCATTCCTCAGTTGACCTTCTGGGTGTCGTATGATATGCCCAAAGGACATGGAAAAGCTCATCCACCTAAGCACCTTTCGCCCTTACAAACCTTTTCTTCATGTCATTAAGCATTGTTTTATTGGAAGCCTCAGCCTGCCCATTGCTCTGGGGGTAGGCTATTGAACTTAAGTAGTGCGCGATGTTGTGACAGTACACCAAAAATGCTAATCTGGCACAATTAGACAAGGAGAATCTGGCACAGTTTCGAACCGTGCCAGATTCTAGCGCGATTTATTCCCTGAAAAGACCGAATAATGGCGGTGTGATAATTGATTTAAATTAAATTCGCAAGTTTCCAAGTAACCCTTATTTAATTAGAGTCTACTTTTAAATCAAATAAATACATCCCCTAAACATGCATCTAAATCAACCCATCAGAAATAAAGCATGCAACGCAGTAAATATGTCGAGACACAGATTTCAGGAAAAAAAACCCTTTCGGGTAAAACCTTTATTTCACTATGAATATATAAATCGCAGGTTATAACTACATAGAGAAATTTGCAATGGATCAACACGTAGCCAACCCATAAAGACAAGCAGTCTTGAACTCAGCAAGAGAATACACGCAACACCCTCCACGAACTCGCAGCCCAAACAACAAAGGAAGAACCGCAGCTCTCCTCAATGACACGCAGCCATAACACTTTGTAGAGACTCCCTCAGCAATGACACGCAGCCCTCGGTTGCAAAGATCTCCCCACAGGTTGAACAATAGCAAAGCTTGTGTTCTAGGGTTCCAAAAGATTCACAAAAGTAATTGGAATTTTTTTGTGTGAATCAAAAAGATGTTTGGCACATAAAAAATCGAAGTCTTGTTGTGTTTGAACTCTTAGAAACATTTTCTCAAAAGACTTGGAAAATACACCACCGAAATAGGTATATATATAAAAAAAAAATGAGATGGCAGAAAATCTCACGGAACCACTCAATTTTATCATGACCGGATCGGTCCGGCTTGGAGGGGGATCGGTCCGACCTCGGATCGGTTCATTTTTGAAAGAGGCTTCTTCGGTTTGCCTGCGATCAGGGGTATATTGGTTCTGATGCAAAGCGGATCGGTCCGGTATGGAGGCGGATCGATTCTTTTTTAAAATAGTCGGACCGGTCCGGTTTACCAGAAAACAAAAGTATCTTTTAAAAACCTCATTTTGCTTGAAAAAACTTACTTCTTATTTTTCATAAAAACTTCCCAATACTAAGTATGAAACTTTAAGGGACTTAAAAACAAAACTTTACCAAGTTCATTCTCGCAGAGGTTATGATGTTGAAGACGCTTTGATATTCGGATCCGTTGATGTAGATGCGATCTTGAATTTCTTTAACGGTGTAACGGCGTACGACATACATATTGACAATGGACAAAAATATCCTTACATTCCCAATCTAGCACGGTTTAAAACCATGCCAAAAGCGTGCCGAAATTTATTATTAAAAAAATAATACTAAAACTAGTTTCATTTTTCACTTTGGAGCCAACATCTCCTTCCCTCTCTTTCTCTACCAAAATTTCTTTTTACTAAATCCCTCTTTATCTACCTAGGTTCCACTCCATCATCCTCGCTATGAGAATAATCCCATAAAATTTTGGGATTAGTATAGTTCGATTTAATGGTTTTAGTTGCTGTGGTGATATTGCTGGTTAACGAAGTTAGGGTTTGTGGGTATTATGGCCGATTTAATGGTTCCATGTACTAGGTCGGTGATACATGAACAAGTTAGGGGTTTTATTGGTTATTATGGTCGAGTGCTACTATCTTGGGTCATATTTGGTGGTCGTAAATTAGGATGAGTTGAATATGGTGGTTTCATAAAAAAGTTTATGTGAGTATTAAGAATTGTTTTACAGATTGTAGCATGGCTTGCTAAATACATGGAGCTATGGGTTATATTCCACGATTTACAGTTATTTTAAAATTCGAGATTGTCTTCTTGGGGTCATTAAATGGTGGAAAATTTTGACATTAGTTCGTACCTCCATTTATCATTTATTCCCTTTGATCATCTCTTTTTCACCTATTGTTTTTTTAGGATATACTATAGTATGAACAATCTGATTGCTCTCTTCTTTGCTATACTAAATAGTAGTATTTAGTGCTTAGATATATATAGTGGAATATGCTCTACACTCTACACCAATTTGTAAATAAAACACTTAATAAGAGACGTCCCAAAAAGAAACATACGAATGTTAATGTGAGATAGGAGGGAGTAATTAATTACTAAACTATTGTTGTCTTCTTAATTAAGGTTCAAACATGCCATGTACCCCCTAAAGGAATTGATGTTATCAGGAAGACTAATGTTGTAATTGTGCCTTCAATGGCTGCTGGTGCGGGAGGGGTATGTATGGCTAACTATTACATTCTAAGTTAACGGATTTGTTTTTATGCTTTGATTTTACGCTTTAAGTAAATTCATGATATGTGGAAAAAATGAAAATTACAATCTTAAATCACGGGGTATTAAAATCTCTCCCCCACCCCCCCACCCACCCACGTGATTTTATGGCAGGACATCCATGTATCGCTGCTTCTACTGACATTTTTAACAATTTGGGATCTAGAGGATTATTATAATGGAACTTCTCTAATTTCCATGTTTTTTTATCTCTTACTCCTTCCATTCTCATTATGTAGGTCAGTCCATTCTCTAATTTCCATGTTTACAACTTCCTAAACGTTTTCTGTGCTGAAAACAATGCATACTATTCTTCAACTTTGCCTTTGATAACTATATAAATCATTAACAGCATCAATATCTTAATTATTTATGATTGTTTAACTTAAGGACGTCCTATAAATTAGATCATACCTTCATTATCGGCCTCTCATACAAGTCTGAGCACACAATGAATAGATGAATAAGAAACTCATTATGCTTAAATGTACTTAAACGTGCCAGATATTGTCCTTAAATGTATAGGAAATCCAATTTACATGTAAATATTCACTTGTGATACTTAATTTTGTGCACACCTTGCAAATATTCACTGGTTTAATTTCAACATAAATATAAAAAATCAATTAAAAGTGAATGCAAATATTCACTGGTTTAATTTTTTGGGTTGAGTGTTGCATTCACTTTTAATTGATTTTTTATATTTATGTTGAAATCTAGCAACTTATAAAGTTTAAATTGTAATCACTTCCTTGTGTTGATGTAGGGGAATTCGATTCATGAAGCAACTCTATTTTCTATAAATGAGATTATGCTTCCTCAGTATCTTGTCTTACTCTCTGAGAATTTTGTCTAGGCACATGTGGCTGTCAACGAGACAGAAACAGATGTCGTTCTCCCATCAAATTTTTCAGGTTACTCACCCATTTATTCTATGAAATTTAGTTTTTATTTATCTTTTTTTTCCTTTTTAAATGCCAATATATTTTTAATGCTCTATTTTTTAAACACTAACTCTACATTCTTCTTTCTTAGATGAGGATATCATGACGCTTCAGCAAATACATAATGAACTTTTGATAAGTCTGCAAGAAACTCACGGAGCTAATCCTCCAACTAAAACTATGCAACAAAATGAAGAAAATAATAGATATGACAATGGTAAAAGTTTTATGATTTAAACAAATAATAATATGTTGAAACTGTAAAGTAATTATAGATACTTATATATAATTCCATTATGTGGGATGCCTTTTTATTAATTTCTCTTTCTCAAATGATGATATCACAAATTCAAAAGAGAATATTAGGTGAACATACAATGAGTCGACAAGAATATATTCCTATTGTAAATGTACTACCAAAAAAGGAAAAAGACAATAATCATGAGGGTAAGAGTTTTCTAACATTGACACGTAAAAATAAACATGTAATTTATCTACTTCATGGAAATCTCACCACGTGTTTTTCTATTCCTACCTCGGGTGATGCCTTGTTGGTTCTCCATGAAAAAGTATGTGAACCTACAATAAATAAGTTACAAATGTATGCAAACTTCAATTCGCAAGAGAATGTTGCAGTTAATGACTATAAGTTAGAACTAACCTCGATGGGAATTATTTTGTCTCCACATGTAGATCACTCATCAATGGGTAGTTTAGGATTTAACCTTCACCAAAACTTGCAGCCAATTAGTTCTACAACTTCAAAAGTATATGAAACTGTAAACATATCACAATGTTTAGAAGATCTTCAAGGATGCACGAGTCCTATGGGACACTCACGAATGGAACCAGATAAAGATATCTTGAAATGGAAATATTCTAATGCATTTGGTCAACCAAGTGTACAATGGGTAATGGACACCAATTTTTTTGTCGATAGTTCATGCACCCACACATCTTTCGCTCAATGCAAACACAAAAACAGTGTTCAACCACAAGGAACATCTGTTGAGTATGAAAAAGTGTGGGAGGTGAGTAATTCCACTTGTGACAAACAATGTATATTGATTTTATGATGAAATTTCCTGAGGACTAAAATATATTTTCTTAACATCTGTGGTTTTTTTAGGGGGATATAACTTCAAATGAAGAAGGAAAACCCGTGTTTGTGAATAAACTAGTGGTATGATTTCGTACAATTTCTAAGATATCCTTTGTTTCCATAACAATAATATTTAATTACACATAACATGTTCAAATTTAAAGTATACAATATTCTTAAAATTAATCTTTACATGGGTGTTAAAGCTCATGTTGATCCATGTAGGCATAAGGTGATTGTATTATAATGTTGTGAGTAATTAGTACATAAAGCATTCAACTACCTTATTTTCTATTTTTATATACTTTGCTTCATTACTCGCATCCATGCATAACATGCTTCATTTCTTAATGACAGGCCTATAGGAAGAAATCAACTTCAAATAAGTAAGTTTGTGTAATACCATTTTTTGGATTTTATTCTCCAATCAATACATATCCTTTATAAATTGTGTCACAAGTTTTCAAGATTGGATACATTCCCTAATTTTTATAACAAGAACTTTCCCTTAGAAGTACTTAAGATTTCTTTTGATGATATAAAAGCATAAAATGTTATGGATTATCTGCATTTGTTGCAGCATTTATGATCTTTGTTAAACAAATTTTATTCCTTTCTCAAGAGCCTCATCAACTAACCACAATCACTACATGTGAATTATCTATTATCTCAAAGACATATCAACAATAAGTAATAATACTTACAGAAGCTAAAAGTTATGTTTGTTCATAGTATTGCCAAATTAGTGTTTGCTCGTTATCATCTTATTTGTTTATTTCCCTATTTCCTAACAACCCATATGAAGGTGATGCAGAGTATCTAATCCTTGAGGCGAAGAATCATTTCAGAAAAATTGATCAACTTAAAGAGAAGAGTCTTGTAAGTCAGGCTAATAATTTTCTTTTACCTTTATTATCTTTTTCATGTTTTCTCTTCACAGTACTTTCCAATTATATTCAAACTTCACATTTAAGACTCAATCATGATGGACTAATTTAAAGGTTACCTTTACTTACAAAATTATAACCCTTCACCTTAATGAAGGCAAAAGTCAATCAGGTCTTCAAAACAATCTATCTGGATTCAATACAAAGTTTTCTGACCTGAACAACTTGTATACATGTCAAAAACCTCATTGACATGCTTCAAAGAGGTATTATCACCTCTATAAAATACCATAATATCATCGTCGTTGATGAGGTAGCTTGGTGCTTTAAATCCTCTTGGATAAGATATGTTGTGAATTTTCCCTTATTGAACTTTCATCAAAATCATTCTGCTCAGCACATCCTATACCATGAAAAGGGGGAGAGGTAAGAGGGGTTGCCTTGAATAACTCCTCTAGAAAGTTGAAGTATCCACTAGGAGAACCATAAATGAAAAGCTGCAGGTGTGCAAAAAAATACCCCAACCAAAAATCAGTCCAAATTGCCCCATTGTATCAAACAGGTCCTGAATAAATAAATAAAATCAATAAAGGCATTTAATGTTTAGCTACATCAAAATCCAATTTATATACTAATTAATTGAATGATCACAATGTATCTCGGTGATGCAGTTAAAAGTTTAGTAATATATATATATATATATATATATATATACACAAATATATAGTATTTGTTTTTATCTCTATGTTAGTCATTCATAGACTATTTCTTTAGATATGTTCTGTCATGAAAGCTTCTATGCATCTGCCAGCAGCATCATTTTCACTAATGCATCTCATTGGCCAATTACTGACGCACTATGTTTCAAAATTTGGAGTTTTATTCTCTTTGAAATATTTCTTTTTTATAACCCAAATTTTACATAGTGCAGTGCACATGTACACTATACCATCCAGTACAATTGGGAAGCATATCAAGACCTGCTTCTCAAATTCACAGTGCAATGCACATGTCTAGTAATCAGAGACCTATTTTTCATATTCTAATTCTAGTATTTTCTGCTCTCTCAGGCCCCAGTACACATGAAACTATAGTAGAGGCCTGAAATGATCACATTAATTTACTTCAGTAGTCTGGTGATCTGTGTATGTAATTGATTTTCCATTTTCACTAATGTATCTATTCTATCATGAAATATTATATGCATCTGCCACCAGCATCATTTTCACTTATGCATATATCAACACACAGTTGCTTTTATTATGTAATGAAGTAGCTATATTTTTTAGAATTTTAATCATTGGCCAATTTTGTATGCATATATTTTCAGAGACCTGCTTCTTAAGAAGATTGTAACCATAAAGATTAATTATAGGTATATAAAAGATGGTGTGGCCATCCCCGATCCTCGCGGAGAGAGAGGATCCTTGGTCCCGAGCGTCCCTCTCGGGAGCGCTTCGGTCGGCGTTGTTGATGAGGTGAAAAATGTAGAGAGACGGAGTCGCCAGTCTATTTTACTCAAAATAGTCAAAAGAAAAGGGAGCCATCCCGAAGGACAGCATCCAAAGACATACTGATACATACGAAACCAAAATGATTCCAAAAGGGTCCGGAGGCTAAGTTACGAAATGGGAAGGTGTTAGGCACCCATTCTTCCCTTACGGTCTCTCATGGGTTGTTGCTATTTTCCTTTATTTCCCCGTGATGTGTGTTCATGTGTATACATAGCGGAGATAGGAATCATCGACTTGTATCATGGAAGAGATAAAGTGAGTCATCCATAGGAATGTTTCAAAAAAATAATATTATAAAATAGGATTTACGCGATTATCCTTGCGTTGATCGTTATAACGGAATGATAACGCACATGGAATAATACGCCATTAAGAACAAATATATGTATATGTAAATATATAATTTTAAGAGAATTGAGTTTAAAGAGTATAGAGAAAATAGAAAATGAGAAAAAAGTAGGAATAGGACTCGAGTCACGGGTTTTACCCCGGGACGCCTACGTAGCCTATAGAGGCATCAAAGTCCACGTAGTTCGCATGCAAAATGAGGGGTGGGGTTTATCCCATAAATCCAACCGGGGACTTCTCTTGTATGTGTGTGTGTGTAAAAAAGTATTTTAGTTGTGAGAAAAGTGTGAGAATTCCCGTTTAGAATTTTTGAGCAAACCCTCTTTTTCTTATTTTTTGGGTTTTATTTATATGAAAATAAGAGATGTGCAATAATACTAGATAAACATTATATTAAGATATGTGAGATGAGAGAATAAAAGTGCTAAGTAATAAAATAAATTAATGTGAATTTAGGAGAATTTAAAGAGAGAGTTGAGAAAGTTGGACCTTTTTCAAGATCTTGAGATTGATTTTAGATGTTGGAGAGCAACCCTTGCACTTGGGTGATAATGGAGGGTACTTAATTCACCAAGTTTGATGAATAAAGTGATGAAAGGTGAAGGTTGGATAGGGATTTGGATGTGGAAATCATGCTGACTTCGAGAGGGGTTTTCGAAACTTGCTGAGAGTAATGGATCTCTCATTTTCCTCTTTTTGGAATGAGGTTAGGCCCTCCTTTTTATAGGCCCAGGGCATTTTCGATCGGCATAGGCATGGTCCTTCCAATCAGTAGGTGCGTTTAGGCACACTACCGATAGGCAGGGTTTGGAACCTGCCGTTTGGCAGTGTCTTTCAGGTTCCTTTGGAAAATCAGTCATAGAGCGCGAACTGTTGATCCAAATTATGCACGGGGTAGACCATTGGAAAGGTATTTCAGATACCTTCAAAATTCCTTTGGCTGCTCCCGGGTCTGAGAATTGACTTTGGGTCAAATGTGTCTCGGAAGCGTTCGTCGGTCTTTTGGACAGGGGATCGCCGGACGCAAACGGATCGTTCGTCCGCATGGTAAGTCAGAATTGTGCACATGGCGGATTGTTAGAGATGTACTGCGACATTCCAAAGAGTTTGTCCTAGTTTGGAGAGTTGACTTTAGTCAACTGGGGCCTGGAAGTGTTCGGTGACCTTTTGGAGTAAAACGGATCGTTCGTTCGTACCGTAAGTCAGAATCGAGCACGGGGCGGACCGCTGGAAAGGGGTTTTAGTGACCTTCAGAGATTCATTCAGTCTCGGTCAAGCTGAAGAATTGAGTTTGGTCAAACGGAGCCTGGGAGCATTCGGAGACCTCCTGATCGAGTTTTAGGGACCGTAAGTCAGAATTGCACACGGGACGAACAGTTGGAAAGGGGATTCAATGCCTTTCAAAGATTCATTCAGTATCATTCGAGCTTAAGAGTTTGATTTTTGGTCAAACGAAGCCTGAGAGTGCCCGATGGCCTTTAAGTCAGTACCCGAGGTATGACTTGGGTTTGCAATGGTGAAGGGAGGTGCAAGGGACTTAAGGAGAGGTTAGGGGGGGTATTTGAATGGGGTGTCTACAGAGCCCCTCGACGGGTGAGTTTGGAACAAACGAAAGCCTTCGAATAGACACCACTTGATGCCTTTGAAAGAGTATGATCGGGGGCGAGGTCGATTCTGAGGACCTAAGGATGAGGTTGACCGATTCTATGGGTCAAAGCCAATTCTGAGGGTTTGAAGATGAGGGTGACCGATTCTGCAGGTAGAAGCCAATTATGAGGGCTTTGGGATAGGGGTGACCGATTCTGCAGGTCAAAGCCAATTCTGCGGGCTTAAAGATGAGGGTGATCGATTCTGTGGGTCGAAGACAATTTTTAGGGCTTGAAGATGAGATAACCAATTATGTGGGTCGAAGCCAATTTTACGGGCTATAGTTGGCGATGACCAATTCGGCGGGTGGAAGCCAATTATGCGGGCTTAAGTTTGAGATGACCAATTTTACGGGTCAAAGCCAATTCTGCGGGCTTAATTTGAGATGACCAATTCTGCGGGCTTAAGGTGAGATGACCAATTCTGCGGGTTGAAGCCAATTCTGAGGGCCTAAATTGAGATGACCAATTCTGCGGGTCGAAGCCAATTCGGCGAGCTTAAGTTTGAGATGACCAATTCTGCGGGTCGAAGCCAATTCTGCTGGCTTAAGTTAGGGTTGAACAATTCTACGGGTTGAAGCCAATTCTGCGGGAATAAGTTGAGATGACAAATTCTGCGGGCTTAAGTTGAAATGACCAATTCTGCTGGGCGAAGCCAATTCTGTGAGATTAAGTTTGAAATGACCAATTCTGCGGGTCGACGACAATTCTACGGGCTTAAGTTGAAATGACCAATTATGTGGGTCGAAGCCAATCCTACGGGCTTAAGTTGAAATGACCAATTCTGCGGGTCGAAGCCATTTCTGCGGGCTTAAGTTGAAATGACCAATTCTGCGGGTAGAAGCGAATTCTGCGGTCTTAAGTTTGAGATGACCAATTCTGCGGGTCGAAGCCAATTCTATAGGCTTAATTTGAGATGACCAATTTTGCGGGTCGAAGCCAATTCTACAAGCTTAAGTTTGAGATGACCAATTCTGCGGGTCGAAGCTAATTCTGCGGGCTTAAGTTGAAATGACCAATTCTGCGGGTCGAAGGCAATTCTGCGGGATTAAGTTAAAATGACCAATTCTGCAGGTGGAAGCCAATTCTGCGGGATTAAGTTGGGGATGACCAATTCTGCGTGTCGAAGCCAATTCTGCGGGATTAAGTTGAAATGACCAATTCTGCGGGTCGAAGCCAATTCTGCGGGCTTAAGTTTGAGAAGTTCTTAGGGAACTCTTACCTCATGATTTTGATTTAATCTGGGGAGCTGATTGCTGGGGAAATCCTTGTGTGTCTTCTGGAGACTTTACCGGGGGAACAGTGAATTCATTATTGGGGAAGTGATTGGGTGTTCCAGGGTTTGGACACATTTCTCGGGGAGAATTGAGACCTTTGGAGAATAGGTGATGATCCTGAAGTTTTGGATATTTTGGATCTCCTCTGGAGACGTTACCGGGGAGAGATTCGTTTGGCTTTTGAGAGTTTCGCTGGGGAAATAGGGGTTCCTCTTGGGGGAGTGTGAAATTTTCTTGGTGAAAATGATTTAAATCCTTTTCGAGATTTTTAAGAATTTTCTGAGGATTTTTCAGGTTTTCTACTATTTTCTGGGAATTTTTGTACGAAAATTTAAAGGGGGTGCCGGTCGGCATGGTGTGGAGGGTGCCATTCGGTAGTGGCACGGACTTTTGGGCTTCCTCGAGAAGGCAAAGGGTCGGTGTCGATCAGTAGGTTGGGGATCAATGTCGATTGGCATGACCCTTGGCATCCTATATAAAGGGGGCAAATTCCTCTCATTTTTCACAGTTTCTTGCCTTCTCTCTTTCTGCGATTTTCTTCTGCGAATCATTCTAGCATTTCGATCTCTGAAAAATGGCCGCTTTTGAGCATTGTAGTACATCGGGAATGGTTGGCTGTTGATGATTGGGAAAATATGGAGTGGAAGGCTAGGGAGCCTCTTGTTTTGGGGATGAGCGGACCTTGCTGCGGGAGCCGCCGCGTCATCGCTCTTCGAGGGTGGTGAACCCTGGCGGTTATGTAAGTAAAATGACTTTTAGCATTCTTTTTTTGGTGATTTTCCCTTTTTTCTTGGATTTTGACAAGGATTTTCTCTTTTGTTAGTCTAATGTTTCTTTGTCAAATATATGTGCCCGCGGGACGACGGGGCTTAAGGATGTCTGGGAGCATCTTCCATCTGTGGTGCATTGGGTGGTATCCTCAGCAGACTTTGGGAGGTTGGCGTCTGTGCTAGATGAGACGCCTCATTCGACGGCGATCTTATGCGCTCTGGGGGAGAGGTGGTGGGACACTACCCACACCTTTTATTTTGGCTTCGGAGAGATTACTGTGACTCCGATAGATGCGTAGCAGCTGCTGGGGCTGATGTGACACCCCGCCTAATTAATCCCGGGTGATCAGTCCTAAATCATGTTAGAAAAAGTTTCTCAGTTGGTCCATTCTTAGCATCACTGTCGTCTTTTTAATTACTAACCACCTAAGTGAGAAAAGTAGACTGATGCCAATTTTTATATCTTTAAATTAATGAAAACTCATGCGAAACATAAAATAATACACCATCAGAATTAGCTAAAATAACCATCCACAATTAAAATAATTAACCGAATAAACCATCGGTCCAAATAACCGATACAAGTAAAGATCAGAAGAAAAATCTTAACAAGTCTAATACATGAACTGTGAGCGACATGCTCAGATAACTTCTAGAAAATTCCTACACGAACGAAAGAAGGAGGAGTCTATCAAAACCCCGCAACATCCACATGTGTTGCAGCAAAGGATACCTGGAGTAGAGTCAAGCTTGGCGCCCTTGTGGTTGGACACCTAAAAGGTTTTAAAAAATTTATAGCAAGGGTTAGTATCCAAAAACATTTGAAAACATTTAACAAATGATTAACTTGCAATAATAAATAAATATGCATGTTCTTCATATTTTAGTTAGTGTCGCACTCTCTTGAGGACTTCCTCACCCCTCCTCTAAGGTGCACTACTAACGCTTCCATTTAATTTACTAGGTCCTACGCTCCTGACCCAATACTTATTTTAACCCTTGAAATTTACCTACTCTAACCGAGTATGCCTTAATTCATGATTTTTAAGTTATTATAAACGTCAAACTTAATTAAATCATTACCCTTTTTAATTTCATAACATTCACACCCGTTATGCACATAATACATTTTTCACTATGTATTAGTTATCCCATATATAATTATCTACCTAATTATATATCTAATCATTTTACAGTATTCACAAACATACTAAAATAACATTTAATACAAACTTTTGACCGAGTAAAAATACTCACAAAAATATAAATTTTCCCAAGTGCTATCCCACTAGGTGTATGCACATAACCTAGCTATTCGAGTTAGATTCGCTCACTAACTTAGTTTATCATACGAATTTGGAGGCGGTCATATTCCTTCCCTGAAAGTGAGATGCCCCTCACCCATACAACGAATGATATGACCTGGGATTATACTCGCCCTACTCCTCAAGCTAGGGGATTCATCCACTGCGCGCAACCTCCCCCTATAGCACAAGAGTACATACTAATAATATTCAATCACTGATATTAATGCACACATAATATATATATATATATATAAAACGTCCCGGCTACACCATGTACAAAACCCGTAACATAAGCCTATTTAATTTATTAAAAGTTTATGGCCCAACTCTAATTATTAATTAATTCGCACATTAATTAATTACGTCACCTTTGGTGTCGCCCCCACCATAAAATTGAACTTACTCTTGAAGTCCGAATTACCCTCACCCGAGTCTAACTTCTCGACTCCCGAATTATTTAGCCTTTACCTAAATAAGATTGATCACTCGGTATTCCTCAACCGTTATTCCCGGACTTGTTCACTACCTCTATATTTAATTCTTCCAAACACCTTCCCAAAAATTCAACCTTAGTGTGTCACACCTAATTTCTCCAAAGCCAAACAATTTTAAATTATGATGTCACACTAAGTCGTCTCCAAATTCTAAATTAGCTTTATTCACCATTAATTAGATTTAGAACCCACGTATAAATTTCTCACCAAATTAATTCATGGAAAAGATTAAATTAAAATTTTCTTCATATAAAAGAAAACTGGGCGAACTGTCAAAATCTGCCGACCATCGATCGATCGATCCCAGACCTTCGATCGATCGATAGAGCAGGTCTTTGTCTCCTTCGCGAAGACAGATTCAGCCATGGATGATTTTTCCCAAACCCTAGTTTTCTCTACCAGCAACCTTAAGCCCTCTTAACATTAATACATGTTAGAAACCTTATTAGGGACCTCCAGAATGTCCACCAATATCATTAATTCGTCCATTAACTACAATTTCTGAATTTGGGGAAATATCCATCTTTAATTCCTTACCCATTTACATACCAAATCCCTTCACCAAATTCGTTTCTAATTATCCAGATATCATCCAACCAGATATGTATCAATTTATAATATCAGATTTCTACAAGAATCCTCATTCAAATTCGTAAATCAGATTATTATTTTAAAAACCTCATGTTTATGCCATGAACACCCAAAATGAATTTTGATCAAACACATCACATGAATATGAATTTCAAAACAGATTCAATACTATTGCAAGTTATCCACTTGCCTTAGGTTTCATAGTGTCTGATTCGGAGATGAATTTCCAAGGTTGAAGACGATTCTTGTTGGCTCTCTAGTGATCTCAAAACTGCCTTTAACTGCTATTAGGGTTCCTTAATACACTTAGCCTTTTCTAAAACCCTATCAGCCGTTTTATTATTCCTCCTAATTCCTTAATTTACCTAATTCCGTTTTTTGCCTAATGGGCCAAGCCTAAGTGACCCAAATGCCCCCGTATGGGTCCGGCTATGTCTAAAAACGCTCCGTGACCCGTTTACTACCCCCGAGTACACTTTTTCGACTATCTCGGCCCATCCGGACTCAACCGTACACTCAGAATTGGCATCTGAATTAATTTATAAAAATATTTATCCCCTCATCCCTTTAGTCTATACCGACTCCCGGTTGAGATAAGTGCATACCCTATCATTAATACTCAAAATGACTTAAATAAATAATTACTATTCACTTAATAAATAACTTCCCGTAAATATTAACCATTTACTCCTCGATTAATATTTAAATAAAATTTCCCTAATTAATTAAATTAAATTACGACTCACAAGTAATTTTCAATTCCCGAATTAATTAAATATTTAATGTATGAAAAATGCGGGGTGTTACATACTCCCCCCCTTACAAAGGAATTCCGTCCCCGAAATTAGGTCATACCTGTGATGAAAAGCTCTGGATATTGCTCCCGCATATCCTCCTCCCGTTCCCAGGTAGACTCGTCAATGTTGTGATGACCCCACTGTACTCTAACTAGTGGAACAACCTTGGATCGTAATTTCCGCTCGCTATGGTCTAGGATAGCCACCGGCCTCTCCTCATATGAGATGTCTGACTGTAAATAAATTTCTTCAAGTGGAATGTGTCAGAAGGCCCTCTCACTCCTGCGATATTTCTTCAGCGATGCTACATGGAACACGTCGTGCATCCACTGAAGATGCTCCGGTTATCCCAGCCTGTAGGCTACAGGCCCCACCCTCTCGATAATAGGGAAAGAACCCACGTACCTCGGTGCTAGCTTACCCTTCTTGCCGAACCTCATCACCCCTTTCATGGGGGACACCCTGACCAATACCTGATCCCCAACCTTAACTCCACGTGTCTCCGTGAAGCATCAGCGTAACTTTTCTGCCGATCTGAATCCTCCCTCAGATCAGCTCTATCTTGGAAGATGTCTCCTGAACAATCTCCGGCCCCAACAGTTTGTTGTCCCCCACCTCTAACCAACAAGTGGGTGAACGACAAGGTCTCTCGTATAATGCCTCGAATGGTGCGATGCCGATTGTGAATTGGTAAGAGTTATTATACGCAAACTCTACCAGAGGAAGATATTTCTCCCAACCTCACCCAAAGTCTAGTATACACATTCTGAGCATATCTTCCAACATCTGATTGACTCTCTCGGTCTGCCCATCAGTCTGTGGGTGATAGGTTGTACTCAAACATAACTCCGTGCCCGTGGCCTCCTGAAAACTCTGCCAAAAATGGGCCACAAAGATCTTGTCCCTATCCGACACATTATTAATCGGTACCCCGTGCAATTTAATAATCTCCACTATGAATAGCTGTGCATAACGCATTGTCTCAAAATATGCGCGAACCGGTAGGAAGTGGGCCACTTTGGTCAACCGATCCACAATAACCCATATGGAATCATGACCCTTCTGTGATGTCGGTAACCCTGTAATGAAGTCCATAGAGATTCTCTCCCACTTCCACACAGGAATTTCAAGTGGCTGTAGCATCCATGATGGTCTCTGATGGTCAACTTTCACAAGCTGACACGTGGAACATTTCGAAACAAACTCTGCTATGTCCCGTTTCATCCCTGCCCACCAATACTGCCTCCTCATATCTTGATACATCTTATCCTCACCGGGATGTACTGCGAATTTCAACCCATGAGACTCCGTCATAGAAGCGTGCCTCAATTACGCATCCTCTGGCACAATGAACCTCCCATTATGGCGTAAGCCTCCCTCCGAGCTGATCGAGTAGCCCTCTGCTCCCTCAGCTAGCTACTGGCTCACCCTATCCTGGCAGGTCTGATCCTCTGCCTGAGCCCTCACAACCCGCATAATGATCTCGGGTGTGATGGATAATGCTGACATGCAAGCCCTGGCTACATCATCCTCGTATCGAAGTTCTCTCCACTTCGCTTTCCAGACTTCTGATATTTTCCCAGTCGGTCTCCGATTCAATGCATATGCCACCACATTAGCCTTTCCAGGATGATACTGAATATCAAACTGATAGTCTTTCACGAATTCTAGCCATCACCTCTGTCTCATATTCAAATCCTTCTGAGTGAAGACATACTGAAGTGATTTGTGATCCGTGAATAGCGTGAACTGCTCCCCCGGGAGATAATGTCTCCATATCCTCAAAGCAAAAACGACTGCTGCCAACTCCAGGTCGTGAGTGGGGTAATTCCTCTCGTGGGGCTTTAGCTTCCTGGATGCATAAGCTATAGCCCTTTCCTCCTGCTGAAGCACACCCCCAAGTCCCTGTAAGGATGCGTCAGTGTAAACTCGATACTCTAATCCTCCTTTCGGCAATAAAGCACAGGTGCAAATGTCAACTTGTCCTTTAACTCATCGAAGGCTAATTGACAGTGATCATTCCAAGTGAAAGGTACCCCTTTTCGGGTAAGATTCGTCAAAGGACCCGCAATCTCTGAGAATCCTTTGATGAACTGTCTGTAATAAACGGCCAACCCCAAAAAATTGTGCACTTCTGTCGGTGTCGTGGGCTGTCCCCACTCCCTCACCACCGATACTTTACTTGGATCCACCGCAATACCCCGATCTGACACCACGTGGCCAAGGAACTGGACCTCCCGTAGCCAAAATCCACACTTATCAAATTTATCATAGAGTTGGTGATCCCGTAATGTCTGTAACACTATATGTAGGTGCTCTGCGTGTTCCTCCTCGGTACACGAGTAGATCAGGATGTCATCAATGAACACGATAACAAACTGATCGAGAAACTCCCTTAATACTCTGTTCATGAGGTCCATGAACACTGCTGGTGCATTGGTGAGTCCAAATGGCATCACCCTGAACTCGTAAGATCCATACCGCGACAGGAAAGCGGTCTTCGGAACATCTTCCTCTCAGATACGTAGTTGATGATATCCTGACCTTAAGTCGACCTTAGAGAAATAAGACGCCCTTCTCAACTGGTCAACTAGGTCGTCAATACTAGGCAACGGATACTTATTCCGTATCGTGGCCTTATTCAGCTCTCTATAGTCCACGCATAACCGTAGTGAGCCATCTCGCTTTTTCACAAATAACACAGGTGCACCCCACGGCGATGTACTCCGTCTTATGAAACCCTGACCCAGAAGCTGCTGAATCTGTTCCCTCAGCTCACGCATCTCTGAAGGGACCATACGGTACGAGGCCCGATCAATTGGCCTCGTCCCCGATGCTAAATCGATCACAAATTCGATTTCCCTGCTAGGTGGTAACCCTGGTATCTCCTGAAACACATCCTCAAAGCCTCTCACCACCAGGATTGAATCCAACGAAATAGCCACCTCCTGTGAGGTTTCCTCCTCAATGAAATACAAGTGTGTGCGTGACCCTCCCTCGGGTAGGGGCATTGCTATTAAGAACATCTCCTGCCCTGGAATGGAGAACAGGATAGTCCTTTCGTAGCAATCCACCGTCGCCCGATAACCTGCCAACCAATCCATACCCAAGATGACATCGTGCCCCTCCATATCTAACACTAGTAGGTCCGCTGCTAAACTAAGTCTCCCGATCAAAATGTCCACACCCCGACAAATCGAGTGAATCATAACCCCGCTGCCAACAGGCGACTCTACACACATCCGAAGACCTCCCGCGGTCTCTAGTAGTCCGACCCGTTTAGCAATATTTAATTTAATGAATGAATGTGATGCTCCAGTATCAAAGAGAATACTACCCTCATAACCATGAATGAGAAACATACCCTCAACTGCTGGCGGTGCTTGCTGCGCCGGGGGATTAGGAACATCCCGGACGTTATACACACGTCCGTAGTGCATCTGCCCCTGCTGAGGTGGGGCGGGTGGGGCTGGTGCTGCTGGTGGTAATTACCCCCGTTGCCCCTGTTGGGCCTCCTGTTGTTGACCTCTGCCCCTCTGTGGGCATTTCCTCTTGAAATGTCCTGGCTGGCCACACACAAAACAGCGTCTCTAACCATCCTCCTGTCGTTGGCCCTGTTGGCCCTGAAGCGGCTGGCCCTGGCCCTGCTGGCCTCCCCATTGTTCCCTTGGCCCTGACGGCCCTGAGGAACCTGCTGCTGCTGATTCGGGCCCGGCTTCCCCTGCCTGAACCCTTGTCCTCCCTGTCGAAAACCACCAGGCTTAAACTTCTTAGCCTGATTCCCTTGCTGACTACCCGCCTGCTGCTGAGCACCACTTGTGTCACTACTAGTAACAGCCTTGCCTTGTTGGCTCGGCTCCCCTGTTCTCTTGCTTCCCTTCGCATGGAAGCGATGGTCCTAGTAGTGTACAAGTGCGACATTAACGACGTCTGTATACGTTACTAATGCCGAATTCCCAATCAAGTGTTGCCTGATTCGCCAGGCTAAACCGTCCATAAACCTCGATTTCTTCCGCTCCTCATCGCTCACCTCATTTGGCACAAAGTTTGCCAAACGAGTGAACTCTTCCTCATAGTCTGCCACTGATCGGTCGCCCTGAACTAAACCACTGAATTTCTTCCTCATCTCAGTCTCTGTTGCTGGTGGAAAGTATTTACGGTCGAACCGCACCCAAAACTCTGCTATCGGCATCAAGTCTCACTCCCCGGCGGTGGTAACTGACTCCCACCACTATAAGGTTGCCCCTGATAGACGAAAGGTAGAAAGCATCTACTTCTGTACCTCGGTACACTCTAGCATGCACAGATGGCGTTGAATGTTCTTCTTCTAGTCACAAGCCTCTATCACATCTGTACTGCCCCGAAACTCAGGTGGGTGACCCTTATGAAAGGTCTCCCTAACTCTCTGCCAAGATTGTGGCCCCACTAGAGCCTGAACTGCTGGTGCCACTGGAGGCGGTGCCTGGGGCTGTGGAAAGTGAGCTCCCATAGCTCTCATTGCTGTTTCGACCGCCTGGGCCACTATCACTGCCATCTGAGTAGTGGAAATCAACTCGGGTGGGGGTGGTGGTAGCGGTACCTGTGGCTCCTGATGAGCCTCCCTAATTTCATCCCTAACCTCAGCCCTCTCCGCTCTCAGTCTCCTCAGTGGCATCTGAAATAGATTGAATTGTATAAGTACACAATTTACACAAAAATATACACAGAAGAAATACGATATCTCACAATCGGAAAATGAATCAACAGTCCTAATAATAGGGCTCTATAACAAACGAGTGCTACACTGAAACGTAGAAAGCCGCACAGATCCTAAGGACACTAGAACCTGATGCTCTAATACCATCTGTGACACCCCGCCTAGTTAATCGCGGGTGATCAGTCCTAAATCATGTTAGAAAAGGTTTCTCAGTTGGTCCATTCTTAGCATCACTGTCGTCTTTTTAATTACTAACCACCTAAGTGAGAAAAGTAGACTGGTGCCAATTTTTATATCTTTAAATTAATTAAAACTCATGCGGAACATAAAATAATACACCATCACAATTAGCTAAAATAACCATCCACAATTAAAATAATTAACCGAATAAACCATTGGTCCAAATAACCAATACAAGTAAAGATCAGAAGAAAAATCTTAACAAGTCTAATACATGAACTGTGAGCGACATGCTCATATAACTTATAGAAAATTCCTACACGAACGAAAGAAGGAGGCATCTATCAAAACCCCGCAATATCCACATGTGCTGCAACAAAGGATACCTGGAATAGAGTCAAGCTTGGCGCCCTTGTGGTTGGACACCTAAAAGGTTTTAAAAAATTTATAGCAAGGGTTAGTACCCAAAAACATTTGAAAACATTTAACAAATGATTAACTTGCAATAATAAATAAATATTCATGCACTTCATATTTTAGTTAGTGCCGCACTCTCTTGAGGACTTCCTCACCCCTCCTCTAAGGTGCACTACTAACGCTTCCATTTAATTTAATAGGTCCTACGCTCCTGACCCAATACTTATTTTAACCCTTGAAATTTACCTACTCTAACCGAGTATGCCTTAATTCATGATTTTTAAGTTATTATAAACGTCAAAGTTAATTAAATCATTACCCTTTTTAATTTCATAACATTCACACCCGTTATGCACATAATACATTTTTCACCATGTATTAGTTATCCCATATATAATTATCTACCTAATTATATATCTAATCATTTTACAGTATTCACAAACATACTAAAATAACATTTAATACAAACTTTTGACCGAGTAAAAATACTCACAAAAATATAAATTTTCCCAAGTGCTATCCCACTAGGTGTATTCACATAACCTAGTTATTCGAGTTAGATTCGCTCACTAACTTAGTTTATCATACGAATTTGGAGGCGGTCATATTCCTTCCCTGAAAGTGAGATGCCCCTCACCCATACAACGGACGCTATGACCTGGGATTATACTCGCCCTACTCCTCAAGCTAGGGGATTCATCCACTGCGCGCAACCTCCCCCCATAGCACTAGAGTACATACTAATAATATTCAATCACTGATATTAATGCACACACAATATATATACATACATATATATATATATATATATATATATATATATATATATATATATATATATATAAACGTCCTGGCTACACCATGTACAAAACCCGTAACATAAGCCTATTTAATTTATTAAAAGTTTATGGCCCAACTCTAATTATTAATTAATTCGCAC
The DNA here is from genome assembly GCA_949130495.1 of Sambucus nigra. Lineage (NCBI taxonomy): Eukaryota > Viridiplantae > Streptophyta > Magnoliopsida > Dipsacales > Adoxaceae > Sambucus > Sambucus nigra. The sequence continues at coordinate 597,300,692 of OX422208.1, forward strand.
ATTAATTAATTACATCACCTTTGGTGTCGCCCCCACCATAAAATTGAACTTACTCTCGAAGTCCGAATTACCCTCACCCGAGTCTAACTTCTCAACTCCCGAATTATTTAGCCTTTACCTAAATAAGATTGATCACTCGGTATTCCTCAACCGTTATTCCCGGACTTGTTCACTACCTCTATATTTAATTCTTCCGAACACCTTCCCAAAAATTCAACCTTAGTGTGTCACACCTAATTTCTCCCAAGCCCAACAATTTTAAATTATGATGTCACACTAAGTCGTCTCCAAATTCTAAATTAGCTTTATTCACCATTAATTAGATTTAGAACCCACGTATAAACTTCTCACCAAATTAATTCATGAAAAAGATTAAATTAAAATTTTCTTCATATAAAAGAAAACTGGGCGAACTGTCAAAATCTTCCGACCATCGATCGATCGACCCCAGACCTTCGATAGATCGATCGAGCAGGTCTTCGTCTCCTTCGCAAAGACAGATTCAGCCAAGGGAGATTTTTCCCAAACCCTAGTTTTCTCTACCAGCAACCTTAAGCCCTCTTAACATTAATACATGTTAGAAACCTTATTAGGGACCTCCAGAATGTCCACCAACATCATTAATTCGTCCATTAACTACAATTTCTGAATTTGGGAAAATATCCATCTTTAATTCCTTACCCATTTACATCCCAAATTCCTTCACCAAATTCGTTTCTAATTATCCAGATATCATCCTACCAGATATGTATCAATTTATAATATCAGATTTCTTCAATAATCCTCATTCAAATTCGTAAATCAGATTATTATTTTAAAAACCTCATGAACACCCAAAACGAATTTTGACTAAACACATCACATGTATATGAATTTCAAAACAGATTCAATACTATTGCAAGTTATCCACTTGCCTTAGGTTTCGTAGTGTCTGATTCGAAGATGAATTTCGAAAGTTGAAGACGATCCTTGTTGGCTCTCTAGTGATCCCAAAACTGCCTTTAACTGCTATTAGGGTTCCTTAATACACTTAGCCTTTTCTAAAACCCTATCAGCCGTTTTATTATTCCTCCCAATTCCTTAATTTACCTAATCCCGTTTTTTGACTAATGGGCCAAGCCCAAGTGGCCCAAATGTCCCCGTGTGGGCCCGGCTACGTCTAAAAATTTCCCGTGACCCGTTTACTACCCCCGGATACACTTTTCGGACAATCTCGGCCCATCCGGCTCAACCGTACACTCAGAATTGGCATCCGAATTAATTTATAAAAATATTTATCCCCTCACCCCTTTAGTCTATACCGACTCCCGATTGAGATAAGTGCATACCCTGTCATTAATACTCGAAATGACTTAAATAAATTATTACTATTCACTTAGTAAATAATTTCCCATAAATATTAATCATTTACTCCTCGATTAATATTTAAATAAAATTTCCCTAATTAATTCATTTAAATTACGACTCACGAGTAATTTTCAATTCTCGAATTAATTAAATATTTAATGTATGAAAAATGCGGGGTGTACAGCTGAATTGCGATGGAGAATAGAAATAGGTGGATCGCTCTTTACGGGTGAAGCCGGAGGCGGTGCGCGCGGCGCTTGGTGATGTGGGTAGGATAGTGTCTGGGGACTCCATCCGTTTGTCGCTGCTGAAGGATGTTTAATTGGGCAGAGTGATCGATGTGGAGGATGGCCTGCAGGTGAGACAGATGGCCTGATTGTTTATTTTGCTGGTGTTGGGGGGATTTCTGGTGGCGTCGAGCGGCGACGTTGTCCACTTATGGGTTTTACCATATCTGAGGATGTTTTCGAACATCCCTCTCTATGATTGGGGGAACCTGACTTTGGCGACCATTTAGTTCTCTTTGGATGCATTCAGCCGGTGCTGCCGGCAGACTTTCACTAGAGCCATGTAGCTTCTTGAGGTATTCTTTAATTTTGTGCATTTTCCTTTCATGCATTCGCATTATCTTTATGCACCTCTTTTGATTGTGAATTCTTATCTTTGGCAGACGTGGTTCTATGAGGTGATCGGGTGTAATACCCAGCTGATTGATTTGAAGGATGAGATCGTTGTGGATTTTTATCAGTTTTATCGATGGCGCAAGGCCAATCGGTAGTCGAGGAGGTCTCTCTCTTTGGATGCGGTGCGTCAGGTCTTGAATGGCCTAACCAGTGATAGGGTAAGACTTCTTTCTTCTTCAGTCTAAGACCTTTGTGTGCTCTAAAAATTTTTTCCCTTATATTTTGCTGGGGATTTTTTAGGTGACTTTTTACCCTTGGGGTGCGACCGTTCAAGACACAGGGTTGACTGGAGTAAATGCGCAGATGAGGCATTTTTTGGCGCATGAGTTTGTCCACTCTTGGTATCTCGGGGAGAGGTTGGTCCGACAGATTATTGAGGGGGAGGTGTTGGTGCCATCTGTGAGGCCCCATATGTCTATGAGGTGAGAGTGACTGTTGTCAGAGGATGCGAGGATCGCGACGATGATTGGCGAGTCTTACCTGTTGTACATCGATACAACTGTGCCGTATGATTATATGGACTTTGTGATGAGTTGGCTGATGGCGCCCATCATATATGATGCACTGCCCTTTCCTCCTATGGGTTCGAGTCGTCCAGTGAGGTCCTCCCACAGGGGTGGTGGTCCGTCGACATCTGCGGCAGCGGTGACCTCGGAGGTCCCCTTGATACAATATTCGATGGGATGATGGAGGGATGGTGACAATGCTACATCGTCCTCATGCAATGGACCCGGAGGAGTTGGGCTTGACAGAGGAAGACCTTCGTCCTGAGGTATGTCTTTTATGTTCTTCTCTTTTGGTTTCTTTTGATCTTTTCTGCTTGATACTGATTCTGCCTTTTCTTGCAGCACGTGTGGGTGTCCACCACTTGGCTGAGGGATATTAGGGGCTAAATCTCTTCGGTGACTAACCATATTCGGGACACGATTCCTGTTCCTTCTTGCTTGGTGCCATTTGCCTCTTCTGGGGAGGAGTCTGGTTCAGGTAGCGGCGGTGCGTCATCTCGTCGTCGGGGAAAGAGAGCGCGTCGCAGGGGTGGAAGCTCTTAGGAGAGAGAGGGGAAAGGGAAAGTGACAGATAGAGTGAATGTGGGTTCAGGATGAGTCTCGTTTGTTTTTTGCTTTGCTTTATTTTCCAACAAAAATGATGTAACACAAAAACATATCTATGCAATGCAATGAAGTTTTTTTAGTATCTTCTGTTAATGATGAATGAATGCATGCACATACACTTTTTACTTTGCTGCTGAGTCCGTAAAATATTTTTGGAAGTTTGAAAGAAAGTTTTATTCATAATAAGAAATTATATAAAGATAGAAAGGGGATTTTTGAAATTCTTTTGAGAATATCAATTTATTTTGAGTTTTCTAAATTTTGACAAAATAGGAAAAAGGGAAATTTCCAGAAGTAGGGGGTTGCCGATCGACAAGCACCTTGTCCTGCCTATCGGCAGGTCAGTCCAGTCCCATCAATTCAAAGCTTTGATTGGTACCCTCTTCAGCCTTTGGTACATTATGGGACAGGATTTCTTCCAATTTCTGTAGAGGTTATGTGTTTTGTGGGAGTTTTCAAGCATAAAAGAGAGGCAAGAGTGAAGTGTTTTCCTCACACCTTCACATTCCTTCTTTCTTGTTCAGTGAGATGGCTTTCCCTCGTAGTGTTGATTTTGACAACTACCTCAAGACTTTAGAGGCAATGTACTCATATAACGTCGACTACGATGCTTACAACATGCGTCGAGTTTCTTTATGGCGTAATCGACCCATATAGTGGAACATGCTGATGAAGGTGGTACAATTCTGGTACCGCGAAGACCATGTATTCCACTTTGGCTTGGAAGAAGTCTGTCCGACTTATGAGAAATTTTCTACCATGTTGGGGGATAAATCTCGGCATTATTGCGGCTCTGCCTGAGTTTTTTTGCTCTCCTCGGGAGTTATCGATCGGGCTTCTTTGTGTTTCGTCCTTGGCGGCCAGATCACTAGTGGTTGGAGGTATGATTTCTCATTCGGTGGTGTTGCGATCTATGCATTTGCAAGAGGTTGGTGATGCTGGATATGCAGAAGCTGTCGTTCTAAGCTTGGTTTCAAAATTGCTGCTGGTGACCGGGGAGCTTCTGGTGGACCCACAACTTGCAGTTATTACCTCATGGATGTACTACCGTCGCAATCCTTCGGCGATGATATTGGCGGAGACTTTGAATGGCTTAGATGCCTGGCGAGAAGGTCGTTTTGACTTTTTGAGGGGTTGCCCTGTGTTGCTGTTCATGTGGTTGTTTGAAAGATTCTGCCTGGTGACTCCTCCGGAATGCCCTTTGTCGGCTATACCCAATTTCTTTTCGCGCCATTTCATCAGTGTTGGCCTGGATATTGAGAGCTGGGAGAATTGGTTCATGGAGGATGGGGATATAAATTTGTACTGGTCAGTACCTTAGTGGGGATAGCTGCTGCCTATTCTAGAACTAGGAGAACACCCGTATGTCCGACTGGTTGGTCTCAGACAGACCACTTTTTATTTCCCTTGGCGGCTTCTACGGCAATTTGGCTGGGAGCAGACCGTGCCACCTAGGACACTAGACTTCTTTCTGGTATAAGATTTGACAAAGCATATGCGCATGCAGCTTAGCTCTTTGTGGGAGAGTCGATGTCTGTCGTCCCGTCCCTCTCAGTCTGCTGAGAGAGTTTGGCACATCCCTGGGGATTATATGAAGTGGTTGTGGAGGAGAGTAGTTAGCAAGATGTTGGTAGTGGAGACTGGGCAAAGGTGGCTTGCGTTTTCTGATACCATGGGGGAAGGTGTGGTAGTTTTTTCGAGGCTGGTTCGAGCTTATCGGTCCTTGGAGCATCTGCGACACTCCATTCAGGAAGGGGAAGTTTGGGGACCCCAGGATGTAGATGATGATAATGGAGCGGGCTCCTCTAGTAGTTATGGGTAGGACTCCTGGAGAGTTTATTTTGTACAGGGAAATAAGTTTGGTTTTTTTTATTTGGATTTTTAAGAAGGTGGGGGGGAAGGGAGTTATCCGTTCCTTTATGTAATTGCACTATAATTTCTTATTATGGAAATAAACAAGTTTTTTATCATCCTGTTGTGCCTTTTGATGAAATTTGTATTTTGAGTTATCTATACCGATCGCTAAGGCAAGCATACTCCTTTTGTTCAAATATATGTTAAAGTGAACTGTCATTCTCGGAGATAAGAAAAGAATAGTTTTTGTGAAAAAGAAGGGGTTGTGGTCATGTAAGATGTATGAGCTGCCTACGTACCTTTGGGGGTTTTTGAAAATTTTCAATTTTCTGGAAATGTTTTTTTTATAATAGAAGGGAGATGAGAAGACTCGTAGCGCGCCGAGATTTCAGACTAGAAGTAAAAAATTTTGAGACAATCCAGGTTGACTGGACGAGCCATCTCTTCTCCGTCTACGTCGGTGAGCATGGCGGCACCACCGGACAAGATTTTCTTGACAATATATAAGCCTCTCCAATTGGGCTTGAATTTCCCTCTGGGATCCCAGATGGGCTCTACTATTTCTTTGAGGGATAAATCCCCTTCTCGGACACCACGGTCCTTGACTCTCTTATTGAATGAACGTGTTATTCGATGATGGTACCCTTGTATGTGATACAACACCTTCAGTCTCCTTTTGTCCAAGAGTGACAGCCCGTCGGGGCGGCTTTGATGCCAGTCCTCCTCACTGACCTTGCTTTCAAGCATGACGCGTAACGAGGGTATTTCTAGCTCCACGGGTAGGACTTCTTCCATGACATAGACTAGAGAGTAAGGGGCTGCCCCAGTAGAGGTTTGGATTGAGGTTAAGTATCCCCAGAGGGCGTATGGGATTCGATCGGACCAATCTTGACAACTTTCAGTCATCTTGCTGATGAAGGCTTTGAGTTCTGGTTAGTGACTTCGACTGCACCATTGGTTTGAGGTCGGTAGGGAGAAGATTTGTGTCTCTGAATCCCATACTCGTTGACCACCTTTGTGACTTCTACCTCGAAATGCAACCCGTTATCTGACACTAGCTCGTGCGGGACCCCATATCGACAGATGATATTTTTCTTGATGAATTTGACCACTTTCTTGGCGTTTAGGACTACGTATGACTCGGCTTCGACCCATATGGTGAAGTAATCAATGGCAACCAGGATGAACTCATGCTCGTTAGAGGCGTTGGGTGTAACCTTCCCTATGATGTCGATGCACCGGGTAGAGAACGGTCAGGGAGAAGTCATGTTGTATATTTCTCGCGGAGGCATGTCTTGAAGGTTAGAGAACTGTTGGCATTTGAGGCATCTCCGGACATAGGCAATGAAATCCTGGATCATGAAGGTCCAGTAGTATCCTTGTCATATGATCTTGTTGGAAAGTATGTGACCGTTCATGTGGGGTCCTCATTCCTCGCTGTGGATTCTTTGCATCACCTCTTCAATGTCAGCCCCTGCGATGCAGTGTAGATGGGTTCCATCAAAGTTTCTTTTAAATAGTGATTTATGACAGATGATGTATTAGGCGACCAGTCTTCGGAGGGTTGCCCGATCTTTCTTGTTGGAACCCTCGGGATACCTACCATGCTTGAGGAGGTGGCAGATATCAGAATACCAGCAGTTGGCTAGCTCGAGATCTTCTTTGGTGATGAGCTCAATGTGGTAGCAGTGGGTTGGTTTATCTTGCTTTTGGACCAGGAAGGGGGCTATTGTTATTGCTTCGGACATGTCGACCATGGAGGCCAGGGTAGAAAGGGCATTGGCTAGGCTATTTTTTGCTCGAGGTAAGTAGTGGAAGGTGATGTCTTGGAATTGGGAGGCTACTTCTTCTAGGTGGGCACGGAAGGGTTGGAGTTTCTCATCCTTGACTTTCCATTTTCTAATCACCTGACCAATGACGAGGGAAAAATCCCCATAGACATCTAGGCGTTGGATACCTTTCTTGAGAGAAACTTTGAGGCCTACCTTACATGCCTCATATTCATTCATGTTATTGGTGCAGGGGAAATCAAATTTGATGGCGATGGGAGTGTGGAAGTCATCTGGGGTGATCAGAAGTATCCCAATTCCATATCCCTTTTTGTTGGCAGCGCCGTCAAAGAACATTTTCCCTCGGAGGTCATCTTGAGAAGCGTAGAGGATATTTTCATCTGGGAATTTGCATATCCAGTCATCATCTTCTTCCATAGGGTAATCAACGAGGTAGTCAGAGATGGATCTTCCTTTCATGGCTTTCTATGTGAGGTACATGATATCAAACTCGGCTAAGAGCATCAACCATCGAGCCATTCAGCTGGATAAGGCGGGTTTCTCAAGCAGGCACTTGATGGGTTCCATTCGGGATACAAGTTTAATGGAGAAAGAGAGCATGTAGTGTCGCAAATTTTGGGTGACCCAAACAAGCGCGATGCATGCTTTTTCCAAAGCGGTGTAGTTCACTTCGTACCCGACCAATTTGCGACTGGCGTAATAGATGGCTCTTTCTTTGTGGGAATGTTCAAGGTATTGGACTAGCAAAGCCCTAGCTGCAGTGTCGATTATGGTTAGGTATAGGAGCAAGGGGGAACAGGCTATGGTGGCATGAGTACCAGAGGTTGAGTCGGGTATTGTTTGATTCAGTCCAAGGCTTCTTGGCAAGCCTCGTTCCTCGGAGGGGTTTGAAAATTGGTTCACAAATGGAGGTGAGTTGGCTTATGAACCGGCTGATGTATTGTAATTTCCCAAGGAAACCTCGGACCATTTTCTCTGTTCGGGGAGGTGACATCTCAAGTTTGGTTTTAAACTTGGCAGGATCTACTTCTATCCCTTATTCACTGACCATGAATCCCAAGGGTTTTCCTTTTGTAACGTCGAAGACACATTTCTATGGATTGAGTCTCATTTGATACCATCGCAATCGTTCGAAGAACTTTTAGAGAGCGGGAACATGACCTTCTCTAGTTTTGGATTTGATAATCATATCATCCACATAGACCTTGACTTCTTTGTGAATGAAATCATGAAGGATGATTGTGGAAGCCCTCTGCTAGGTAGCCCCAGCATTCTTGAGACCAAATGGCGTAACAGTGTAGCAAAAGGTCCCCCATGGGGTGATGAACGCGGTTTTTTCTTGATGATCTGGGTGCATTTTGATTTGGCTGTATCCGACAAACTCGTCGACAAATGACTTGAGAGCATGAATGGCCGTGTTGTCCACGATCATGTCGATATTGGGTAATAGGTAATCATCCTTTGGAGAGGCTTTGTTCAAGTCCCATTAGTCTACACACATCCAAACTTTCCCTCCTGATTTCAGCACAGGCACTATGTTGGCTAAACATGTGGGATATTCGATCACACGAATGAAACCCACATTCAGCTATTTGACCACCTCTTCTTTGACTTTGAGTGACCATTCGGTGTGGAGCTTTCTCAGTTTTGTTTAACCATCTTCTAATCTGGAAGTGTGGGGATCTCGTGCTGAGATATTTTAGGATCAATGTCGGGCATATCATCATAGGACCATGCGAATACACCTATGAATTCCTTCAATAATTATTTGAGTTGTGCGCACCCATGCACGTCGAGGGTATCCCCTATCCTAATCTCGCGTAGTTGGCTACTAGAATCGAGGTTAATAATAATAGTTTCTTCTTCATTAACTTGAACGTGGCAATGTTGTTTGTTATTAACCTTATTTAGATTAGTTAAGAATTGTTCATTTACAAAATTATCATCATAAAAAGTTTGATAAGAATCTCAACAATTAATGTAAGGCACAACAAGATACTCAAAATCTTCGTTTATTTCATTGATAGGAAAAACAGCATTGAGAACCTCATCAAAGGAGATCTCGATTACATTTGAGCAAAGATAGACAACAGAAGAAGAAATGGGGTAAACATTGGGATTAGGTGGGATTTCAACAGGTAGAACGGGCGCAACATTCCAGTTGAGGAGAGATGTATCAACAGCTTTAATCAGGTGGAATGGATCCAATGATGTAGTGCTTGAATGAACCATGCAGAGTGTCAGCCCTAGTGTATGCAAGTCAAACAAATCCTCGGAGTCACTTCCCTCGGACTATTTAGTATCTTTGATGAGCGGTTGTACATGTCATTGGGAACTTTCGGCCCATGGGTAGATGTCTTGGAAAAAGATCTCCATTCCGGGTTTCATCTTTTCGTCTGTATGGTCATACCATGGCTTCAAAAAGTCGTAAAAGGGGAAATCCTCGCCCTCTTTGATGAATCGTCCATTCAAGGAGTCACCTGAGATGGTCTGTATGTAGTCTAGTCTTCCCTTTGGTCCAGACTGGCGGATCATTTTGAGCTCTTATTCTGATGGTTGATACCCCAAACCATAAGGAGGGAAAGCTTTCTTCAGTTCAATGGGATCAGGTATCCCTTACTGTCTTTGTCCTAGCCCTAGTCTGGGCATGAAGTGCATGTTTCTGACCATCTGAATCACATTGCAATGCCATGAGGGTCGTATTCTGGACAAACCCTTTCTTTGAAATCGTCCCCTGCCGCGAGTAGGAGTGGCTCAACTCGGAATCCTGATAGGAGAATATCATTTGACCCATGTTGTATCTCAAGGATTGGACTGCTGGTACTTGCACCCTCGGCATTATCATCGTCGCCCAAAATGGTGATGACTCATCCTTCGGCGAAGAACTTCAATTTCTGATGGAGTGAAGAAGACACACCCTTGATACTGTGGAGCCAAGGTCGTCCGAGTAACAGGTTGAAACAAGTTGGGATGTCAATAACTTGGAATTCAACGACGGGGTTTATAGGGACAACCCCTATTACAAGTTTTATGGATTCCATCACCTCCCGACGGGTATTATCGTAGGCACTTACAGCAGCGGAAGTTGGAGCGAGGTCACTTTCTTTCAGTCTTAAGCATTTGAAGCTTCTTAATTGGTAGACATTCAAGGCGGATCCATTATCGACAATAGAGAGTGGTACGATTTTACACATAACTTCGATGGAGATGTTGAGTGCATGATTGTGGTTTGGCCCAATTCTGGGGATTTCTTCTTTGGAGAAGGATAGCATTCGGGTAGAGGTCAAGAATCCGACTAAATTTATCAATTCTTCTGGTGTAGTAGAGGGAGTAACTCTGGGTCCAGTGAGCAACTTGATCATAGAAATTTTGTGCAGCTGGGAAGACATAAAAATCCCCTATAGAGTGATGTTAGCTTGAGTTTTCATCAGTTGATTGAGGATCTTTCTCTCCTCGAAGGTCATTTCTAGCATATGAATGTTTTCGACACCCTTCCCCTTATCATTGGCTGGTATTGAGTTTGGGATCTGGTAATGCCTCCTTGATCTGGTCATGTGATTTCTGAAGAAGGGAAGAACAAGAACCCTATTTCTTCATCGATCAAGGTTTGTTCTGCTACCTTGTTTATTTCTCTGAGGAGCTCCTCAAATGATATCATCCCACACATGTCGATTACCGAGCCAGTTTTCTTGAAAACTTGTTCTTCATTCGAATCTTCGAATTCTCCCCCCCCCCCCCCCATACGGTGGCAACAACTCTATATTTCCATGTAAAGTCAATGCATTCTACAACTTCAATGGCTTCTTCATACAGGTCTTCCCATTCTGTGGGGATATGTAAGGGTGAACAGACCAGGTGCCCTTGTAACTTCATCGTATCAAGTAACTCGGTCATATTGCAAATATTGTTTGTTTGCCTGAATGATTCTACCATGATCTGGACGACATCATCCATCCTGACTTCATCAGTTGGTACCACCCATTTGTCTGACTCTCGGGCCCATTTTCGTGCTTCCAAGAACAGCGTACTGAACCTTTGCCAATCAATGATCATCTGTGGGGGTAATTTCAGCCCGAATTCTAGAGTTAGTTTAACACTTCTGATAATTCCATACTTTCATTTTTAGAACACGTACGGACAACGATGAATGCTCTAGTAAGGAGTGAAAGTTCCTAATCAACGAGGCTAAAAGGGTGTAGGAGGAAATATAGGCAAGTTTGGAGAGGTTTGGGAGAGTGTATGCGTGTGATTTGAGTTGAGGGATCAAATTATGGGTTCATTTCTAGGAAAATAGCATTGGTATGATTTGGGAGTGGGTTGTGAGTAGTGTTTGGCTTAGGATTGGATGGTGGGGCAATGGTACCCTCGTCAATTAGACCTTGGATTATGTTTCGAAGGTGAAATCATTGGTCGGTGGTATAACCAGCGGTTTGGTGAAAGGCGTAATGGGCATCTGCCTTGAAGCTTCTTGGAAGTGGATTTGGTAATGAACGGGGATCCAAGGGTTTGATGGGGTTTCGGCTTAACAGAGCTTGATAAACTTTAGAGAGGGGATCATGGAGCTCGGTGTATTCTTTTTGGATGGGGACGGGGATGGGGAGGCTTTCTGGTACCCACGAAGTGGTTGGTTGAGAGATGTTGTTGATTATTGAGACTGGAGTACTGGCAGGTTTGTCATATTTTCTGGGAGTGAATTACCGGACACTTTCTTTGGTTCAACCTCTATTTTAGCAAGACCTTCCTCGATTTCTACTCCTATTTCTCTGAGATCTCGAAAGTGGATATAGTATTATCCTCCCATGGTTGCTCGGACATGGGGCAAGAAGTTATTCTTCACTATGTTGACTTGTTCTTCCTCGGATGGTCGATTGGTCATAGTGGCTGCCTTTTCCCTCCATCGGGCTATGAAGTTACTGACTGATTCCCCAGAGTTTTATTTGAGCAGCTCTAAATCACGGCGGGTGACCTCGAGCTCATCATTATATTTTTACTACGACATGAATTCACGGGCTACATCCTCCCACCTACGGATTTTAGACTCCTCGAGAGATAAAAACCATCAGAGAGCGCTATCCTTCAAAATTTACTGAAATAATTGGGCCATCACTTCTAAAGAAGCCCCTAGGAGAGTCATAGCATGATGATAACTGCGAAGATGCACAATCAGGGGTCCAGTTCCTCTGAATTTCTCGATATTCGGCATCTTAAACTTCTCGGGTAACCTCGCCTTTAGATAAGGAGACATGTGGGTGTAGTCCATGTAATTTTTCAAGATTCTGACTTGGTCGAACTTCTTAGTTAGCATCTTGAGATCTTCTTTGACCTTGTTCAATTCTTCCTCTTTTGGATCAACGATCACTGGCAAGTTAGCCCCAGGCTAGGCAAGGTTTGGAATAGGAAACTGGGCAGGTGGCGGCCCATTAACAGAAGGGACACGGGGGGCATGTTGATCTTCTTTGGGAACCCAGATAGGCTTGGGTGGACCCATAGGGCAAGGGAATAGGGCCTCAAGCTCTTGAGGAATAGGAACCTGGTTTCGTTGCATCTCTCGGACCTTAGTCTGAAGGTTGTCAATCTTGGACACGAGCTGAGCTAAAACTGCCGTCAGATCTGGCTGCACAACTGGTACTTGATATGTGTTCTCCATGGAAAGTGGATGAATACCAGACTCAAAAGAGGTAGCAGGGGAACAAACGAAATGCCGGGGTGATTTTACTGAAGACCAAAGATAATAAGGAGCCAGGCTAAAGACGTGCGATCGACCTGAGAAGGCGTAAAACAGGATTCATTTTTGAAAAGAAAGAAGGAAAACATTTTTAACATTTTTTTTTTAAATTGAGAGACAAAATATTTTTGAATTTTTGGTAAAGAAAGGTGAAATATTTTTGGATTTTTGATAAAGAAAGGAGAAATGTTTTTTTTATTTTTGATGAACAAGGGAGAAATATTTTTTTGGATTTTTTATAAAGAAGGGAGGAATATTTTAGAGACGGGTCTCCGCATTATTATTATTATTATTATTATTATTATTATTATTATTATTATTATTATTATTATTATTATTGTTATTATTATTATTATTATGTTCTCACTTGTATTAAATTCTCCTAAATGCAAAATGAATTGTCGGACGGGACCCGAACCTGGAAAAGTTGAGTTTGTAACATATGCAAAGCTATGGCTGGACTTGTAACCAGGCTCACGGGTAGGGTCCCATTTTTTAAAATGCGCGAAAATTTGGGTGGCATGCAGACCCGAAATTTCGGCAGAGTTTCGGGTCGAAACCAACAATCTAATATGTGTGTCTTAGGCTTGACACCTATATGCGGGTATGCATCTTGGTTGGGTGAATCGGAAAGGGTTCCCCCCTTTGGCGTGGCTTCCACGATATACGTCTTTCTTTTGAGGGAAATCGGTCCATGTGGACAAGCCATTTGATATACCTGAATGTACGTGAATTGCCTCACTATATACCTCGTGGGGACGGTACGTGTGAGAGAGAATTCGATATACTCGGCGTACGTGAACGAGTTCCCAGCGATATACCTCCCGTCATGACTTCGATCAAGTGGTACGATGCGGGGAAGCCGTTCGATATACGTCGAAGGTACTTGGCCAATGGAAGGTGAGAGTCATATCGCTTAAGCTAACTACGCCTTGCCGGACCAGCGCCCATCACGAAGTGACCCTCCAGTTATTGGACAAAATTTGGTCAATCACAATGCTCTTTGGTGATATCGTGTGAATCATGCATGATTCTCTTATTAGTATCTTATGAAAGTATCTTTATTGATTATGCCCAATAGGGAGAGAAGTATGAGTACCAGTGGTATACCAAGTATGGGTGATACGTGCAACATGGGGATATATGTGATCCTAGGTGCACGTGGTGTGAAGTGTACATGAAGAATTTTCAATAAGTGTGTGAATAGAAGCATAAGCATGAGGTACACATGTATAGTAAAAGGGGAACATGAAAAATAATAGAAAATATAAACAAATATACCACCCATGTAAATAAAGTCTAGCCCTCAAAATAAATAGTCCCCAGCGGAGTCGCCACTGTGGCCATCCCCGATCCCCGCGGCGGGAGAGGATCCTTGGTCCCGCGGGTCCCTCTCGGGAGCGCTTCAGCCGGCGTCGTTGATGAGGTGAAAAATGTAGAGTGATAGAGTCACTAGTCTAATTTACTTAAAACATAGAAAATAAAAGGGAGCCATTCCGAAGGATAGCATCCAAAGACATACTGATACATACGAAACGAAAATGATTCGAAAAGGGTCCGGAGGCTAAGTTACGAAATGGAAAGGTGGTAGGCACCCATTCCGCCCTTACGGTCTCTCATGGGTTGTTGCTATTTTCCTTTATTTCCCCGTGATGTGTGTGCATGTGTATACGTAGCGGAGATAGGAATCATCGACTTGTATCATGGAAGAGATAAAGCGAGTCATCTATAGGAATGTTCCTAAAAATAATATTAGAGAATAGGATTTATGCGATTATCCTCGTGCTGATCGTTATAACGGAACGATAACGCACATGGAATAATACACCACTAAGAACAAATATATGTATATGTAAATATATAGAATTTTAAGAGAATTGAATATAGAGAAAATAGAAAATGATAAAAAGTAGGAATAGGACTCGAGTAACGGGTTTCACCCCGAGACGCCTACGTAACCTTTAGAGGCATCAAAGTCCACGTAGTTTGCATGCAAAAAGAGGGGTGGGGTTTATCCCATAAATCCAACCGTGAAATTCTCTTGTATGTGTGTGTGTGTGTGTAAAAAAGTGTTTTAGTTGTGAGAAAGGTGTGAGAAAAGTGTGAGAATTCCCGTTTAGAATTTATGAGCAAACTCACTTTTTCTTAATTTTTGGGTTTTATTTATATGAAAATAAGAGATGTGCAATAATACTAGATAAAAAGTATATTAAGATATGTGAGATGAGAAAATAAAAGCGCTAAGTAATAAAACAAATTAATGCGAATTTACGAGAATTTAAAGAGAGAGTTGAGAAAGTTGGACCTTCTTGAAGATCTTGAGCTTGATCTTGGATGTTGGAGAGAAGCACTTGCACTTGGGTGATGATGGAGGGTACTTAATTCACCAAGTTTGATGAAAAAAAGTGATGAAAGGTGAAGGTTGGAAAGGGATTTGGATGTGTAAATCACGCTGACTTCGAGAGGGGTTTTCTGAACTTGCTGAGAGTAATGGATCTCTCATTTTCCTCTTTTTGGAATGAGGTTAAGCCCTCCTTTTTATAGGCCCGGGGAATTGCTGATCGGCATAGCCCTGGTCCTTCCAATCGGCATGTGTGTTTAGTCACACTGTCGATAGGAAGGGTTTGGAACCTACCATTTGGCAGTGTCTTTTAGGTTCCTTCGAAAAATCGGTCGTAGTGCACGAACCGTTGATTCGAATTATGCACGGGGTGAACCATTAGAAAAGTATTTCAGATACCTTCAAAATTCCTTGGACTGCTCCCGGGTCCGGAAATTGACTTTGGGTCAAATGTGGCTCAAAAACATTTGTCGGTCCTTTGGACGTGGGATCGTCGGACGTAAACGGATCGTTCGTCCCCATGGTAAGTCAATATCATGCACGGGGGGGGGGGGGGGGGGGGACCGTTAGAGATGTAGTTCAATATTCCAAAGAGTTTGACCTGGTTTGGAGAGTTGACTTTGGTCAACCGGGGCCTGGAAGCGTTCGGTGACCTTTCAGAGTAAAACGTATCATTCGTCCGTACCGTAAGTCAGAATCACGCACGAGGCGGACCGTTGGAAAGGGGTTTCTGTGCCCTTCGAAGATTCATTCAGTCTTGATCGAGATGAAGAGTTGACTTTGGTCAAATTGAGCCTGAGAAGGTTCGATGACCTCCTGATCAAGTTTTGGGGGAAATGGATCGTTCGTCCGCACCGTAAGTCAGAATTGCACAAGGGATGGACCGTTGGAAAGGGGATTCAGTTCCCTTTGAAGATTCATTTAGTCTTGTTTGAACTGAAGAGTTTGACTTTTGGTCAAACGGAGCCTGGGAGTGCTCGATGGCCTTTAGGTCTGTACCCAGGGTATGACTTGGGTTTGCAATGGTGAAGGGAGGTGCAAGGGACCTAAGGAGAGGTTAGGGGGTATTGGAATGGGGTGTCAACAGAGATCCTCGATGGGTGGGTTTGGAATAAACTAAAGCCTTCGAATAGACACCACATAATGCCTTTGAAAGAGGATGACCGGGGGGTCGAGGTCAATTCTGAGGACCTAAGGACGAGGATGACCGATTCTGCAGGTCGAAGCCGATTCTGAGGGTATAAAGATGAGGGTGACCGATTCTGCAGGTCGAAGCCAATTCTGAGGGCTTAGGGATAAGGGTGACCGATTATGCGGGTCGAAGCCAATTCTGCGGGCTTGAAAATGAGGGTGCCGATTCTACGGGTCTAAGCCAATTCTAAAGGATTGAGGATGAGGGTGACCGATTCTCCAGGTCGAAGCCAAATCGGAGGGCATGAAGATGAGATGACCAATTCTATAGGTCGAAGCCAATTCTGCGGGCTTAAGTTGGGGATGACCAATTCTATGGGTCGAGGCCAATTCTGCAGGCTTAAGTTTGAGATGATCAATTCTGCGGGTCGAAGCCAATTCTGCGGGCTTAAGTTGAAATGACCAATTCTGCGGGTCGAAGCCAATTCTGCGGGCTTAAGTTGAAATAACCAATTCTGCGAGTCGAAGCCAATTTTGCCAGCTTAATTTGGGGATGACCAATTCTGCGGGTCGAAGCCAATTATGTGGGATTAAGTTTGAGAAGTTCTTGGGGAACTCAGCCGGGAAAATTACCTAGTGATTTTGATTTGATCTGGGGAGCTAATTACTGGGGAAATCGTTCTGTGTCTTCTAGAGACTTTACCGAAGGGATAGTCAATTCGATGCTAGGGAAGTGATTAGGTGGTCCAGGGTTTGGACGCATTTATCGAGGAAAATTAAGACCTTTGGGGAATATGAGATGATCCTAAAGTTTTGGATATTTTGGAGGTCGTCTAGGGACATTGCCGGGGAGAGAACGCTGGGGAAATAGGGGTTCCGCTTGGGGGAGTGTGAAATTTTCTTGGTGAAAATGTTCTAAATCCTTTTCGGGATTTTAGGAATTTTCTAAGGATTTTTCAGGGTCTTCTGGTATTTTTTGGGAATTTCTGTACGAAAATTTAAGGGGGGGTGCCGGTCGGCATGGTGTGGAGGGTGCCATTCGGCAGTGGCACGGAATTTTGGGCTGCCTCGAGAAGGCAGTGGGTCAGTGTCGATTGGTAGGTTGGGGGTCAATGCCGATCGACATGACTGGCATCCTATATAAAAGGGGCGAATTCCCCTCATTTTTCACAACTTCTTGCCTTCTCTCTTTCTGCAATTTTCTTCAGCGAATCTTTCTAGCATTCCGATCTCTGAAAAATGTCCTCTTTTGTTAGCAGTGCAGTACATAGAGATTGGTTAGTTGTTGATGACTGGGAAAATGTGGAGTGGAGGGCCGGGGTGCCTCTTGCTTTGGGGAGAGAGAACTTTTTTTACGGATTCGAGCCGGTTACGGATGAGCGGACCTTGCTGCGGGAGCCATCACGTCATCGCTCTTCGAGGGTGGTGAACCCTGGCGGTTATGTAAGTAAAATCACTTTTGGCATTCTTTTTTTGGTGATTTTCCATTTTTTCTTGGATTTTGACAAGGATTTTCTCTTTTGGTAGTCTAATGTTTCTTTGTCGAATATGTGTGCCCGCGGGACGATGGGGCTTAAGGATATCTGGGAGCATCTTCCATTTGTGGTGCATTGGGTGGTATCCTCAACAGGCTTTGGAAGGTTGGTGTTTGTGCTAGATGAGTTGCCTCGTTCGACAGAGATCTTATGCTCTCTGGGGAGAGGTGGTGGGACACTACCCACACCTTTCATTTTGGCTTTGGGGAGATGACTGTGACTCCCATAGATGTGCAGCAGCTGCTGGGGCTGAATTGCAATGGAGAGCAGATGCAGGTGGATCGCTCTTTACTGGTGAGGCAGGAGGTGGTGCGCGCGGCGCTTGGTGATGTGGGGAGGTCTCTCTCTTTGGATGTAATGGAGAGCAGTCGAGGAGGTCTCTCTCTTTGGATGCGGTGCGTCAGGTCTTGAATGGCCTGACCAGTGATAGGGTAAGACTTCTTTCTTCTACAGTCTAAGACCTTTGTGTGCTCTAATTTTGTATTCCCTTATATTTTGCTGGGAATTTTTCAGGTGCCCTTCTATTCTTGGGGGACGAAAGTTCAAGACATAGGATTGACTGGAGTAAATGTGCAAATGAGGAGTTTATTGGCGTATGAGTTTGACCACTCTTGGTATCTCGGGGAGAGGGTGGTCCGACAGATTACTGAGGGGGAGGTGGTGCTACCAGAGGATGCGAGTATCGCGGTGATGATTGGCTAGTCCTACCTTCTATACATCAATACAGCTGTGCCGTATGATTATATGGACTTTGTGACGAGTTGGTTGATGGCACCCAGCATATATTATGCACTGCCCTTTCCACCTACGGGTTCGAGTCGGCCTGTGGGGTCCTCCCACAGCGGTGGTGGTCCGTCGACATCTGCAGTAGCGACGACCTCGGTGGTGCCCTTTGTGCGGTTGCATACCCCTTCATACAATATCTGATGGGATGATGGAGGGATGGTGCCAATGCTGCATCATCCTCATGCGGTGGAACTGGAGGAGTTGGGCTTGACAAAGGAGGTCCTTCGACCTGAGGTATATCTTTTATGTTCTTTTCCTTTGGTTTCTTTTGATCTTTTCTACTTGATATTGATTCTGCCTTTTCTTGCAGCACGTCCGGGTGTCCACCACTTGGCTGAGGGATATTAGGGGGTGGATATCTTCGGTGACTGCCCATATTCGGGATATGGTTCATGTTCCTTCTTACTTGGTTTTGTTTGCATCATCCGTGGAGGAGTCTAGTTCAGGTAGCGGCGGTGCATCATCTCCCCGTCGGGGAAAGAGAGCGCGTCGCAGGGGTGGAAGCTCTTAGGAGAGAGAGGGGAAGGGCGAGTGAGAGAAGAGAGAATGTGGGTTCGGGATGAGCCCCATTTATTTTTTGCTTTTCTTTATTTTCCTGCAAATATGATGTAACACAGAAACATATCTATGCAATGCAATGAAGTTTTTTGATTTTCTTCTGTTAATGATGAATGAATGCATATACATGCGCTTTTTACTTTGCTGCTGAGTCCGTAAAATATTTTTGGAAGTTTGAAAGAAATTTTTATTCATAATGAGAAATTATATAAAGATGGAAAGGGGATTTTTGAAATTCTTTTGAGAATATCAATTTATTTTGAGTTTTCTGAATTTTCACAAAAGAGGAAAAAGGAAAATTTTCAGAAGTAGGGGGTTGCCGATCGGCAAGAACCTTGTCCTGCCTATCGGTAGGTCAGTCGAGTCCCATCAATTCAAAGCTTTGATTGATACCCTCTTCAGCCTTTGGTACCTTGTGGGTAGGATTTTTTTCGATTTCTGTAGAGGTTATATCTTTTGTGGGAGTTTTCAACTATAAAAGAGGGGTAAGAGTGAAGTGTTTTCCTCACACCTTCACATTCCTACTTTCTTATTCAGTGAGATGGCTTTCCCTGGTAGTGTTGAGTTTACCAACTACCTCTAGACTTTGGAGGCAATGTACTCCAATAACGTCGACTACGATGCTTACAACATGCTTCGAGTTTCTTTATGGTGTAATTTGACCATATAGTGGAACATGCTGATGGCGGTGGTACAATTTTGGTACCCCGAAGACCATGTATTCCGCTTTGGCTTGGAAGAAGTCTGTCCGACTTATGAGGAATTTTCTTCCATATCGGGGGATAAATCCCGGCGTTGCTGCGGCTCTGCCTAAGTTTTCTCGCTCTCCCCGGGAGTTGTTGGTCGGGCTTCTTTTTGTTTTGTCCTCAGGGGCCATATCATTAGTGGCTGGAGGTATGATTTCTCTTCTGGAGGTGTTGCGATCTATGCATTTGCAGGAGGTTGGTGATGCTGGATATGCCAAAGTTATTGTTCTGGGCTTGGTTTCAAAATTTTTGTTGGTGATCGGGGAGCTGCGGGTGGACCCACAACTTGCAGCTATTACCTCATAGATGTCCTACCGTCGCAATCCTGCGGCGGTGATACTGGCGGAGGCTTTGAATGGCTTAGATGCCTGGCAAGAAGGTCGTTCTGACTTTCTGAGGAGTAGCCCTGTGATGATGTTCTTGTGGTTGTCTGAAAGATTCTGCTTGGTGACTCCTCCGGAATGCCCTTTGTTGGCTGTACCCAATTTCTTTTCGCCCCATTTCATTAGTGTTGGCCTGGATATTGAGAGCTGAGAGAATTGGTTCATGGAGCATGGGGCTCTAAATCTGTACTGGTCCGTACCTTGGTGGGGACAACTGTTGGCTGTTCTGGAACTAGGAGAATACTCGTATGTCCGGCTGGTTGGTCTCTAACACACCTCTTTTTATTTCCCTTGGTGGCTTCTACGCCAATTTGGCTAGGAGAAGATCGTGCCACCTCGGACACTAGACTTTTTTTCGGTAGAAGATTTGATAGAGCATCTGCGCAAGCGGATTGGCTTTTTGTGGGAGAGTCGACGTTCGTCGTCCCGTCCCTCTCAGTTTACTGGGAGAGTTATGCACATCCCTGAGGATTATATGAAGTGGTTGTGGAGGAGAGTAGTTATCAAGATATTGGTAGTGGAGAGTGGGCAAAGGTGACTTGCTTATTCTG
Organism: Sambucus nigra; assembly: GCA_949130495.1. Taxonomy (NCBI): domain Eukaryota; kingdom Viridiplantae; phylum Streptophyta; class Magnoliopsida; order Dipsacales; family Adoxaceae; genus Sambucus; species Sambucus nigra. The sequence continues at coordinate 597,321,234 of OX422208.1, forward strand.
ATACCATGGAGGGAGTTGTGGTAGTTTTTTCGAGGTTGGTTCGGGCTTATCGGTCCTTGGATCATCTGCAGCACTCCATTCAGGCAGGGGAAGTTTGGAGAACCCAAGATGTAGATGATGATGATGATGGAGCGGGCTCCTCTGGTAGCTGTGGGTAGGACTCCTGGAGAGTTCATTTTATACAGGGAAATAAGTTTGGTTTTTTTTTATTTGGATTTTTAAGAAGGTAGGGGGAAGGGAGTTATCCGTTCCTTTATGTAATTGCACTGTAATTTCTTATTATGGAAATAAACAAGTTTTTGATCATCCCGTTGTGCCTTTTGATGAAATTTGTATTTTGAGTTATCTATACCGATCGCTAAGGCATGCATAATCCTTTTGTTCAAATATATATTAAAGTGAATTTTCATTCGCGTAGATAAGAAAAGAATAGTTTTTGTGAAAAAGAAGGGGTCGTTCTCATGTAAGATGTATGAGCTGCCTACGTACCTCTGGGATTTTTTGAAAATTTTCAATTTTCTGGGAATGAATTTTTTTTAGAATAGAAGGGAGATGAGAAGAGTCGTAGCGCGTCGAGATTTCAGACTAAGCATAAAATTTCTTGAGGCAACCCGTCGAGGCGACTTTGATGCCAGTCCTCCTCACTGACCTTGCTTTCAAGCATGACGCATAACGAGGGTATTTCTAGCTCTACGGGTAGGAATACTTCCATGCCATAGTCTAGTGAGTAAGGGGTAACCCCAGTAGAGGTTAGGATTAAGGTTCAGTAGCCCCAAAGGGCGTATGGGATTCGATCTTCCCAATCTCGATAACTTTCGGTCATCTTGATGATGAAGGCTTCGACTGCACCATTGGTTTGAGGTCGGTAGGGAGAAGATTTGTGTCTCTGAATCCCATACTCTTTTACCACCTCTGTGACTTCTGCCTCGAAATGCAACCCGTTATCTAACACTAGCTCATACGAGACCCCATATCGGCAGATGATGTTTTTCTTGATGAATTTGGCCTTTTTCTTGGCGTTCAGGACTATGTATGACTCGGCCTCGACCCATTAGGTGAAGTAATCAATGAAAACTAGGATGAACTCGTGCCCGTTAGAGGCCTTGGGTGTAAAATTCCCTATGACGTCGATGCCCTAGGTGGAGAATGGCCAGGGAGAAGTAATGTTGTATAATTCTCGCGAAGGCACGTCTTGAAGGTTGGAGAACTGTTGGTATTTGAGGCATCTCCGGACATAGGTGGTGCAATCCTGGATCATGGTGGTCCAGTAGTAGCCTTGTCGTATGATTTTCTTAGCAAGCATGTGAACGTTCATGTGGCGTTCGCATTCCCCACTGTGGATTCTTTGCATCACCTCTTCAATATCAGCCCCTGCGATGCAGTATAAATGGGTTCCAACAAAGTTTGTTTTGAACTGTGCTTTATGACAGATGATGTATTAGGTGACCAGTCTTCGGAGGGTTGCCCGGTCTTTCTTGTTGGAACCCTCAGGATACCTAGCATGCTTGAGGAGGTGCCAGATATCATAATACCAGCAGTTGGCTAGCTCGGGATCTTCTTTGGTGATGAGCTTAATATGGTAGCAGTGGGTGGGTTTATGTAAAGTGCGACTGTGTGATAATTGATTAAATTAAATTTGCAAGTTTCCATGAAGCCTTATTTAATTAGAGTCTACTTTTAAATCAAATAAATACAGCCCTTAAACATGAATCTAAATCAACCCATCAAATATAAAGCATGTGACACAAAAATATGCTGAGACACAGATTTCAGGAAAAAAAACCTTTCGGGTAAGACCTTTATTTCACTATGAATATATAAATCGCAACTTACAATTACATTGAGAAATATTCAATGGATCAATGCGCATCCAACCCACAAAGACACGCAGTCTTGAACTCAACAAGAGAATACACGCAGCACCCTCCAAGGACTCGCAGCCCAAACAACAAAGGTAGAACTGTAGCTCTCCTCAATGACACGCAGTTATAACACTTTGTAGAGACTCCCTCAGCAATGACACGCAGCCCTCGGTTGTAAAGATCTCTCCACAAAGGTTGAATAATACCAAAGCTTGTGTTCTACGGTTCCAAAAGATTCACAAAAGTAATTGGGATTTTTGTGTATGAATCAAAAAGATGTTGGGCACATCAAAAATGAAGTCTTGTTGTGTTTTAACTCTTAGAAACGTTTTCTCAACGACTTAGAAAAATACACCGCCGAAATAGGTATATTTATAGGAAATATAAGATGGTGGATAAAAACCTCACAGATTTGTTCGAATTTATCCCAAGCGGACCGGTCCGGCTAGGAGGCGGATCGGTCCGGCCTCGAATCAGTTCGTTTTTCAAAAGGGCTTCATCGGTTTGCATTCGATTCAGGGTATCCTGGTGCAAAGCAGATCGGTTCGGTAGGGAGGTGGACCGGTCCGGAGGCGGATCGGTTCGTTTAAAATATGGGCGGACCGGTCCGGTATTCCAGAAAAATTAAAATTCTTTTAAAAACTTCATTTTGCTTGAAAAAACTTACTTCTTATTTTTATAAAAAAAAACATTTCATAAAAATCTTCCAATACTAAGTATGAAGCATAAGGAACTTAAAAACAAAACTTTACCAAGTTCATTCTCGCAGTGGTTATGATGTTGAAGACGCTTTGATATTCAGATCCGTTGATGTAGATGCGATCTTGAGTTTCTTCAACGGTTTAACGGCGTACGACATACATATTGACAATGGACAAAAATGTCCTTACAAATTTCCCCGTATGTAAATGTCGGTACATACATAAAAAATATCCGAATTATCAACTAATGACCTATACAAATCTACCCTCCCATGAACCCTAAAGATGGAAAGATACAAATGTTTAAATCTTCATCGTTTGTTCTTCGATCTTCAACAATCATCAAAGCTCAAAGCTTTTCTCATTAGGGTGTGCAACATATTGATCTTCAATATTTGTACCTACCACATGAGACAAAGAAAATACCATGTGACATATCGAGTTTGAAATGAGATAAACATGGATATCAATATATGATAAAAAAACATAAGCTACATCTCAAAAAACTCCCCCAAAATTCAAACTCCCCCATAATATGATAATTCTTTCTCCCCCTTTTTATGATGTCCCCAAATAGAAAAATGAGAAGAATGAATCAAATAAGCAAAATCGTGGTGTCACGGTACACAAAACAGGGAATCAAATAATATGGTAAACGTGCTCTTGCAAGAAGATGCTCAAAAACAAATGCACAAACTATTTTTGATTTTTCAATTTTTCATACAAAAGATAAGATACATTTGAAAAAATATATGCTACAAAAATCACACCATGGATTTAGACTCAAACAACCAAGTCATGGAAATGGAATGAATGAGTGTGAACACATTCGATAGGTAAATTAACTCAATCAATCATATGTGCACGATGCATATGTGTACCCCTAAAGAATGAGCATCAAAAGTATCCTTAGGTGTAAAGAATGTTGAATTTAGATGACATCGTCTTATGCAAATCAACAAATCAAAGTCAAAGTGATTTCCACACCAATAACGTCCAAAACTATGTAGCGCATTTTCAAGCATATCAAGGACGTGCAAACCCATTTTAAATTCTCCAACCAAACTCCCTCATATATATTTTCTTTTAGAGGAAATATAAATTCTCAAACTTTGGAGAATTGGTGCAAAAACCTAAATGGCCCAAAATTTGGCACGAATTTCTTTTTATTGCCTTTCAATTTTTCGGGCTCTTTTAACCTCTTTGGACCTCGGATAATAAAATTCTTCCATTTTTAGGTCCTTTTTAACGGTGGCTTAGTATTCGCAAAGGCAAAATGAACCTTTCACAGCCCTTCCCCGTTTTAAAACAAAGCACACAAACTCACAAAATGGTTCTTATATGCACAATTTCCTTATCAAAATTTATCGCGCTTGGTTCGTTTAAAGACAGGATTGAAGTGAACACACCCAACAAACATGTGATAAGACAAGCACAATAATCAAACAAATCCGTGAATGTGTGCAATAAAGGAAACATGAGTCAAACATGTAGGAAGTAACACTTAATTACATATTAATGACTCCAAATATTATAAAGCACATGGATGAATTGACCTCTTGTCTCAAAACACTATCAAATAGTCACATGAAAATAATGGAATGATGTTGTGACTCGGTCATCCTAAGTGTTCATCCATAAACGGTGCAAATCAAAATACAAAAATCCTTTTGGATTTTCTCAAAATTTTATCAAAATAAAATCTTTTTTGTATTTTTCAAAATTTTTAAAAAATAAAATAAAACATACAAAAATGATACATACTAGCAATAGGCAAACAATGTCATCATGAAAATCACCCTATGCCAGTAAACAAGTCAAACTTCAATCATTAGGTGCGGAGGGGTTTTCCAAAGGTGGTGATAACTTATGAAAAAACTCCATTAATTATTGTGAAGTTTTGACCAAAAACTTAACTTTCTCACCTAAATGTGCAAACTCTCTCATGTAGTCTCTGGGAGCATGTAAAGTATCATGTGTGGGTGCATGTGTTCCAGAAATACGTGTAGAAGCAAAACGTGACACATAACCCAATTTAAAGAAGAATTCCCTAAGGTGTCCTCTCCTCTTGCAATGGGAACAAATATAAATAGGCCTAGGAACACCTTTCTCAAAAACTCTAGGACGCGCTTTCCTAATAGGAATGGGATGCCTAGGTGGGTTAGGGTGAGACTTACGTGAATCTAACACTAAATTAGGAACCGTCTCGTGTGCTAATTGGGAAGAAGAAGCACCGTCATGACTTATTACTAAATTCTCACCTTTACCCTTATGAACCACCTTTTCAACCTTCTTAGGTGCGTTCACAAGATTGACTTTGACCTCCCTGACACGTTCGAGATCACTCTCGAGTTGGGATACACGTGTCGTCAGACTAGACACCGTGTTGGTCAAATCACACTTCTCCTTTCTCAAAACCTCCTTCTCTTTCTCCAAATCTAAAACCCGATGACCTAAATCATGATTATACTTCTTTGTTTTCAAGGTCTCGGTGTACAAATCTCTAAATTCTTTTTGGAGCTCACTTTCATATCCACTCTCCTCCTCACTTTCTACCTCACTAGAAACACTCGAGTCATCACTGGTGCTCTCATGACTACTTTGAGACTAAGTGAGACTAAGTGGGTGTGCTCTCACGACTCAAAAAATCTATAAACTTCTCACCACAAGTCTCATTACCCTCACCTTCACTATTATTACTAAGTGTGGCGGGCATGGCCACTTTCTTTCCTTTCTTTCTAAGCCACGTAGGACACTCAAACGACTTATGCCCCTTATCCCCACATTCAAAACAAGTCACATTCTCAAAATCTTCCTCACACTCCTCATCGGAGTCATTCACTTTTTCCCTCTCACCACTTTCTTTGGCCTTTGCTTTCTTTTTACTTTTATCAAAACAATTCCTTTTATTGGAAGAATTATTTTTGTTCATGTTGAGAAATTTTTTAAAATTTTTCGCAAACAAGGCCATATCATTAAAATGAAAATCTCCCTCAGAATCGGACTCACAAACTTTTTCTTTCTTTTTCTTAAAATGAGTCTTTAAAGCAATGCCATTATCCTTAGCCTTAATGGTTTTGGGAAACATGTCAATCTCATAGGTTTGAAGATCTCCTACAAGTTCTTCCAACTTAAGTGATTTCAAATTTCCCAAAGAGTTCAAAACAGTGACTTGAGGAATAAAGCATTTTCTAAGAGATCTCAAAATCTTTTTAATGACATGCATGTTATCAATCACCTCACCCAAATTAAAGCATGTGTTAACAATGTCCGATAAACGAGCATAAAAATCATCAAAGCATTCAGACTCAGACATGGTAATAGTCTCAAATTGGCTGGCCAAATTTTGTAATTTTGATTCTTTAACCGCGTTCGTACCCTCATGTGTCAGTTTCAAAACAACCCAAGCCTCTTTAGACGTGGTGCACGTCATAATTTGGCGAAACTCATCAGGAGTGACAGCTCCAGAAATAGCACTCAGACCACGGGAATTAAAATTGGACAATTTATAATCATCTTCAGTCTAGGCTGACATGGGTTTTAGAGAGGTGACGTTATTAACGGTGACCGTGGGAGGAGTCCAACCATTTTCGCAAAGCAACCACACACGCTCGTCAATAGCTTTTAAACAAGATTTCATGCGAGCTTTCCAATAGGCATAATTATTTCCATAAAAAATAGGCACCTTATTAAATGAACGTTCCATTGGAAAATTTTCGGTTTTTCACAAAACTAATTTTTCAAAAATAAATCAATATCACACGATTTTGCGGAAAATAGGAATACGCGATAAATTAGCGTAACCTGCTCTGATACCAATTTGTGAAGTGCGACTGTGTGATAATTTATTAAATTAAATTTGCAAGTTTCCACGAACCCTTATTTAATTAGAGTCTACCTTTAAATCAATAAATACAACCCTTAAACATGCATCTAAATCAACCCATCAAATATAAAGCATGTGACACAAAAATATGCTGAGACGCATATTTCAGGAAAAAAAACCTTTCGGGTAAAACCTTTATTTCACTATAAATATATAAATCGCAACTTATAATTACATAGAGAAATCTGCAATGGATCAATGCGCAACCAACCCACAAAGACACGCAGTCTTCAACTCAACAAGAGAATACATGCAACACCCTCCAAGGACTCGCAGCCCAAACAACAAAGGAAGAATCGCAGCTCTCCTCAATGACACGCAGTCATAACACTTTGTAGAGACTCCCTCAGCAATGACACGCAGCCATTGGTTGTAAAGATCTCTCCACAAAGGTTGAACAATAGCAAAGCTTGTGTTCTAGAGTTCCAAAAGATTCACAAAAGTAATTGGGATTTTTGTGTATGAATCAAAAAGATGTTGGGCACGTCAAAAATGAAGTCTTGTTGTGTTTTAACTCTTAGAAATGTTTTCTCAACGACTTAGAAAAATACACCACCGAAATAGGTATATTTATAGGAAATATAAGATGGTGGATAAAAACCTCACAGATCTGTTCGAATTTATCCCAAACAGACCCGTCCGGCTAGGAGGCGGATCGGTCCGGCCTCGAATCGGTTCGTTTTTCAAAATGGCTTCATCGGTTTGCATTCGATTCAGGGTATTCTAGTGCAAAGCAAATCGGTTCGGTAGGGAGGCGGACTGGTCCGGAGGCGGATCGGTTCGTTTAAAATATGGGCGGACCGGTCCGGTATTCCAGAAAAATTAAAATTCTTTTAAAAACTTCATTTTGCTTGAAAAAACTTACTTCTTATTTTTATAAAAAAAAACATTTCATAAAAATCTTCCAATACTAAGTATGAAGCATAAGGAACTTAAAAACAAAACTTTACCAAGTTCATTCTCGCAGTGGTTATGATGTTGAAGACGCTTTGATATTCAGATCCGTTGATGTAGATGCGATCTTGAGTTTCTTCATGGTAATGCCTCCTTGATCTGGTCATGTGATTTACTGAATAAGGGAAGAACATGAATCATATTTCTTCATCGATCTAGGGTTGTTCTGGTACCTTATTTATTTCTCCGAGGAGCTCCTCAGATGATATCATCCCTCACATGTCGGTTATCGAGCCAATTTTCTCGAAAACTTATTCTTCATTCGAATCTTCGAATTCTCCCCCCCCCCCCATCCGGTGGAAACAACTCTGTCTTTCCATGTAAAGTCAATGCACTCTACAACTTCAATGGCTTCTTCATACAGATCTTCCCATTCTGTGGGGTTATGTAAGGGTGAAGGGACCAAGCGCCCTTGTAACTTCAGAGTATCACGTAACTCGGTAATATTGCAAATATCGTTGGTTTGCCTGAATGATTATACCATGATCTGGACGACATCATCCAGGTTGACTTCATCGGTTGGTAACACCCATTTGTCTAGCTCTCGAGCCCATTTTTGTGCTTCCAAGATTAGCGTACTGAACCTTTGGCAATCAATGATCATCTGTGAGGGAAATTTCCACCCGAATTCTAGGGAGTTGGTTTAACACTTCTGATAATTCCATGCTTCCATTTTCAGAGAGGGTACAAACAGCGATACATGCTCTGGTAAGGAGTGACAGTGCCTGATCAACGAGGCTAAAAGGGAGTAGGAGGAAATATGGGCAAGTTTGGAGAGGTTTGCGAGAGTGTATGGGTGTGATTTGAGTTGAGGGTTCAAATTTTGGGTTCATTTCTATGAAAATAGCATTGATATGATTTGGTAGTGGGTTGTGAGTAGTGTTTGGCTTAGGATTGGCTGGTGGGGCAATAGTACCCCCGTCAAATAGACCTTGGATTATGTTTCGAAGGTGAAAGCATTGGTCCGGGATATAACCAGCGGTTTGGTGAAAGGCGCAATGGGCATCTGCCTTGAAGCTTCTTGGAAGTAGATTTGGTAATGGATGGGGATCCAATGGTTTGATGAGGTTTCGGCATAACAGAGATTGATAAAATTTGGGGAGGGGAGCATGGAGCTCGGTGTATTCTTTTTGGACGGGGACGGGGAGGCTTTCTGGTACCCACGAAGTGGTTGGTTGAGAGATGTTGTTGATTGTTGAGACTGCAGTACTAGCAGGTTTATCATATTTTCTAGGAGTGAACTGTTTGGACACTTTCTTTGGCTCAACCTCTATTTTAGCAAGACCTTCCTCGATTTCTACTCCTTCTTCTCTGAGATCTCGAAAGTGGGGATAGTATTGTCCTCCTATGGTTGCTCGGACATGGGGCAAGAAGTTCTTCTTCAATATGTTGACTTGTTCTTCCTCGGATGGTCGATTGGTCATAGTGGTTGCCTTTTCCCTCCATCGGGCTATGAAGCTACTCACTGATTCCCCAGAGTTTTGTTTGAGCAGCTCTAAATCACGGCGGTTGACCTCAAGATCCTCGTTATTTTTGTACTGCGACATGAATTCACGGGCTACATCCTCCCAGTTACGGATTCTGGACTCCTCGAGAGATAAAAACCATCAGAGAGTGCTATCCTTCAAAGTTTGCTGAAATAATTGGGCCATCACTTATTCAGAAACCCCTAGGAGAGTCATAGCATGGTGATAACTGCAAAGATGCACAATCGGGGGTCCAGTTCCTCTGAATTTCTCGATATTCGGCATCTTAAACTTCTTGGGTAACCTCGCCTTTGGATAAGGAGACATGTGGGTGTAGTACATGTAATTTCTGGAGATTCTGACTTGGTCTAACTTCTTAGTTAGCATCTTGAGATCTTCTTTGACCTTGTTCAATTCTTCCTCTTTCGGATCAACGATCACAGGCAAGTTAGCCCTAGGCTGGGCAAGGTTTGTCATAGGAAGCTGGGCAGACAACGCTCTGTAAGGACATAATTTTATAAATGTTCGGGGTAGAATCTAGGATTTTTTTGCTTTCTCCTAGCTCACGGTTTGTATGACTGATACCGTTACATTCGACACGTCAACACGATCATCCTCGACGGCCTTTATCCGAATTCAATGCATCCATTATCTTCACGTGCATCATGCTACATGCGATGTACTGCTCAGCTCATTCCCACTACTCCACTAAACTTTATCGGTAAAATGGTTTATTGGAGCTTTAATATTTGCATAAATATTTGGGAATTTTTTTTAAAATTTTTTTTGAAGTCTGGATTAATTTTTTATCAAATGCAAAAAAAATTCTAAGTGTAGAAGCGAAGTGCCTTGAACGACGAGCTCGCTCAAACGACTTTGACTGTCATTTGCGCGAGATAGGCATGTCGCGCGATCTCGTTCGAACGACATCTGTCCTTCGTTCGAGCGACATGGCTATCTCGTTCAAACGATCCACCGCCTCGATTTTCGTATAAATATTTGTTCTCCTTCTACACGAATTTCAAGTCTTTCTGCAATCTCAAAATTCTACGAAAACAGTCGAGAATAAGACTTCATCTTTTTAAGGTTTTCTAAACTTTTTTCGATTCACAAAACCATTCTCATATATGTGTGTGAATATTTAAACCTTCAAGAGGATCATTTACTCATCTAGAGTAATTTGTGAGGAAGTCGTTCTCTTCTTCATTGTTGCCCTACTGGAAAGGGATAGTTCCATCCGACGACATCAGAACCGACACCTGAGGGTATTTCTGTGTCACATATTTCATTATAATCCGTGTAAGTCGTTCTCTTACAAAATTATAGTGAAAATAAAAAGTTTTGCCCCTTTGGGGGATTTTTACTCATTTGTGTGTGTTTGATTGTTCTTTCTTGATTTTATCATCATTAAACACACCTATATGCATGTTTAGGACTTAATTGATAAAAAATGAGTTTAATTAAATAACTTCCTTATTTGAACGCAAGTGCACTCTTCTCAAATTGGTATCAGAACGAGTTATACAAATTTACCATGTAATTTTTCAGCAAAATTTTTCTAAGATATCAATTTTCCAAAAAAATGATTTTGAAAACGAATGTGTTCATAATGGAGAAGTTATATAATAAAATGCCAGTTTTTTACGGGACAAACTATGCATACTGGAAAGCCCGCATGAGATCTGCGTTAAAAGCCATTGATGAACGTGTCTGGATTTTGGTTGAAAGAGGGTGGACACCTCCCTCCGCCACTCTTGAAAACGTGACCAATTTAAAACCTGTTACTAAATGGACTGAAGAAGAATTTAAATGGTCATCCTTTAATTCTAAGGGTTTAAGTGCTATTTCTGGGTCCGTCACACCTGATGAGTTCAAACGCATAATGTGCACCACGTCAAAAGAGGTATGGGATGTTTTGCACCTTACCCATAAAGGTACTAATGCTGTGAAAGAGTCTAAATTGCAAAATTTAACAACTCAATTTGAAACAATCACCATGCTTGAATCTGAATGTTTTGGTGAATTTTATGCTAGACTGTCTGATATTGTTAACACTAGCTTTAATCTTGGTGAACACATTCCTAATGCTAGAGTTGTTAAAAACATTCTTAGATCACTGCCTAAGTGTTTTATCCCTAAAGTCATTGTGTTAAATTCTATGGGTAATTTAAATACGCTTAAATTGGAAGAACTTGTAGGAGACCTGCAAACTTATGAAATTGATATGTTTCCTAAATCTGTCAAGTCTAAAGATAAGGGAATCTCACTTAATGCCCGGGAGAGAAAGAGTGAGGGGTCGGTAAGAAAGAGGGGAGAGTCATCTAGAAAAAGAGAGACAGATACGTCAGATTCTGAGTGTGATTTTGACTTAGATGATTTGACCCTATTTGCTAATAATCTCAAGAGAATTCTCAAATTCAAGAAAAATGGTAATTTTAAAGATGAAAAAAAGTTTGAGAAAAGTAAGTTTGAAAAGAAAATTGAAAAAGATTTTAAAGATACTCCTAAGAAAGAAAGTGAGAGATGCTTTGAGTGCGACGGTAGGGGTCATAGAGCTTTTGAGTGTGCTACTAGGCTGAACAGAGAAAAGGTCAAAGTTTTCCTTAATGCTACCCTTAGTGACGATAGTGAGGTAAAGTCGGTGGATTCTGGAGAGTTGTTTTGAGAAAGAGAGAGGGGACTTGACTAAAAAAGTGGCTAGTATTACGAGTGAGCTCCATTCCTCCGTGGAGATTAGAAAGAAACTTGAAGCCCTTGTAGCCCAGCTTACTCAGGATCTGGAGAGAGCACGGGAAGTCAATGTACAAATCGAGAACAGATCTAGGAAGATGGGAAAGATGCTCCTCAACCCCGCTTTAGGTTTTGGTGATAGGAAGGGAATAGGTTATGATGGTGCTTCCACGTCCCAAATTGCACCTGGACCAGTTCCTGAGTTTACTACGACTCCTCATGGCCATCGTCAAAAACATCGATGGAGAGTTCGACCAAGAAAAGCAAACAAAGGTCCGCCTGTGACAATGTTCTTTTGTACATATTGCAAAAGAAAAGGCCACCTCAGGGAGTTTTGCTATAGTATGGGTCGGACACGACGTACTACTGCTCCACCACAGCATACTGATGATTTTTCCAGTCTATGAGAGCGAGTTGAGTTTTTAGCTGCCACTTCACAGAGTTTGATGGAGGAATTCCAACGGATGTCCTTGTTGTCAGTTAATGCTTCTCACATTCCGACTAAAACCAACAACAATAAGGGTAAACAAAAGGTCACCACTTCTTGGGTACCTAAGAAAGATAAAAAGGCCTTTGTTGTTCATGTCGCTATCAAAGCACATAATACCTCACAGTGGTATTTTGATAGTGGATGCTCCAGACATATGACAGGTGATGCCTCATTTTTTACTTCTCTTGAGAATTATAAGGATGGTAGAGTCACATTTGGAGATGGGAGCAAGTCTAGCATTGTAGGATGTGGTACTGTAGAGTTACCAGGATTTACTAAGTTAGAGAATGTTTTGTACGTCAAAGGTTTGAAAGCAAACCTTCTCAGCATTAGCCAGCTATGCGATGCTGACTTTACCGTAAAGTTTGATCGGGACACATGTAATGTCTATAATCAAGTTGATAAACTTTTAGTACGTGGGGTGAGGACAGAGGATAATTGCTATGGGACTGAGCCCAAGTCCTCTCTTGTCTGCAACAGTGCCACAATCACTCCTATGGATCTGTGGCACCAACGTTTAGGTCACGTGAACGTATGAGATTTATCTCATTTAGCTAAAAAGGACCTAGTAAGTGGCTTACCATCACTTGGAAATCCAACTTTGACAGTTTATGGACCATGTCAGTTGGGAAAACAAATTTGTAACCCCCATAAGAAGTTTCATTCCATTACCACCTTTCATGTACTTGAGCTTATTCACATGGATCTTATGGGTTCTACTCGTACTGAGAGTCTGGGTGGTAAGAGGTATATCCTCGTGATGGTGGATGATTTCTCCAGATACTCGATTGTAGGTTTTCTGAGGGAGAAATCCAATGCTGTGGAGTTTTTAACGACCAAGTGCCGTGTCCTGTAAAATCAACACGGAGTCACTATTAACAGGATACGTAGTGACAACGGCACTGAATTTAAGGAAGCAAAAGTAGATCTTTACTGTGATAGCATTGGGATCAAACATGAGTTTTTTGCTATGAAGACTCCTCAGCAAAATGGGATTGTTGATAAAAAGAATCGGATGATCCAGGAAATGGCTAGATCTATGCTTATAGGTCGTAAGGTTTCTAGGAGATTTTGGGCAGAGGCAGTGTCTACTACATGCCACACAGTGAATAGGGTTTACTTGCATCCACACAAACTTAAGACGCCTTATGAATTATGAACTGGAAAGAAACCTAACCTTGCATATTTTTGTGTTTTGGGGAGTAAATGCTACATCCTATGGGATAGAGAGAAATTAGGAAAGTTTGACTCTCGAAGCGACGAGGGAATACTATTAGGATATTCATAGAATAGTAGAGCGTACCGGGTTTTTAACCTGGAGAGCTCTAAGGTTATGGAGTCAATAAATGTCACCGTGCAAGATGACGAACCATCGGCGTTTATTGATTCTAGCATTGAGTGTGAGGATGAGGATGTTTCTGACAGTGATTTTCCTGTCCCTCTCCCACACTTTGTGGACCCTACTCCTGTGTTAGGGGACACACCTGCTTGGGTTCGCAAGAGTCATGATCCTTCAGCCATTATTGGCGATCCCACTCTAAGGGTCAAGACTCGTGCTCAGCTAGAGAACGTTGTTAGCCATCTTTGCTACACATCCAAAGTCAAGCCCAAGAATCACAAATAAGCACTCAAGGATAAACACCAGATATCTTCCATGCAGGATGAGTTGCTTCAGTTTAAAAAGAATAATGTCTGGGAACTTGTCCCCCAACCTAGTGAGACTAATGTGATAGGTACCAGGTGGATTTTTAAGAATAAAATGGATGAACATGGTACCATAATCAGAAACAAGGCTAGGTTGGTTGCTCAAGGCTACACACAGATAGAAGGTGTAGACTTTGGGGAGACATTTGCTATTGTTGCGAGGATTGTGTCCGTCCGCTTACTTCTCACCATCGCATGTCATCTGCGCTTTAAGTTATATCAGATGGATGTCAAGAGTGCCTTTCTAAATGGCATTCTACAAGAGGTGGTCTACGTGGAACAATGAAAAGGGTTTGAAGACCCTAAGCACCCGGATCACGTCTACTATCTGAGGAAAGCCTTGAATGGTTTGAAGCAAGCACCCCATGCTTGGTACGAATAAACACCCCGTTCTTGATAAGCACCCAAAACTGTACATTTTATACCCCAAATAGATGTATTTTAGTTGCTATTTCTCGACAATATGGGTCTTATGCGCTTAAATGTTTAATATGCAGGTTTAATGTACGTTGCGGTGTTCAAATGCGTATTTCAAGGCAATTGTGCATTTTACGGAGCTAAATACCAAAGTCCCTGACCCTAACCTAACCCATCCTAGCCTAAACTTGTCCCTAAACCGTCACCCAAGACCCGTGTGTGTTGGTTTGTTCCCTTTTTATTTTATTTTATTTTTTTAGATTTTTAGTTTGAGTCATTTTAATTTTAGGATTATTTTAGCATTTTTTAGGTTTTATTTCCCATTTTTATATTTTATTTCTATTTTTATTAATATAATTTTATTTTATTTTATTAAGTTTTTAGTTTTAGTTTTTATTTTATTTTATTTTATTAGGATTATTTTTTAGGAATTTAGTTTATTATATTTTATATTTTTAGGACTTTAGTTTTTATTAGATTTTTCATTTTTTTATTTTCTTTTGTTTTATTATTTTAGTTTTTAATAGCTTAGGATTTTATTTTTATTTTGAATATTTTTATTATTTTTAGTTTGTTTTAGTTTTTTAGTTAAATTTTATTTATTTTTTTAGTTTTAATTTTATTAATTTTTATTGAGCCTTTTTAGGGGTTCAAATTAAACACACACACCCCACACTCACACACTTAACCCCCTTATCCTACACTTATCCTAAACCCAAATACCTTATCCTAAGCCCCTCACCCTCACCCCTTACCATACACCTCACCTACACCTTAACCTATCCATACCTTTCTTCAACCTCCCAACAACCATCTCATTCTCTCTCCTCTCTCCTCTCCACCATTACCACAAAACAAAACACACACTAAAACCCATCTCTCTCTCTCTCTGAAAACTCTCCTACCCTTGTGACCCACCACTGCAGCTCGTCGGCACCCACCTCCGACCACCGGAACCTCATGCCACCTCCACCCTCTCTCTCTCTTCATCGACCTAACCTGTCGCCCCCCCCCCCCCTCCTTCACCTCACCAACTGCTCCGGCGACGAGACCCATTATAACTGGAGCTTCCACTTCAACCCTTACCCCCTAATCCGACGACCACCTTCTGTGCCCATATCCGGTCACTCAAACTTACCCAGGTCGGCCAGTCACAACCCAAGCTAAATCCTTCGATCCATACCCACTTTCACCCAAGTCAAGACCCACATCCCATTTCTTCCATTTACCCAAAACCCATTTTCCATCCAATCTCAAACCCATCCCATACCCGGTTTCAGCAGCAGAAATCCAAATTCATCATACCAAACCCATACCCACATCCATCTTCCATAACCCATTTTCCATGTTTATCCCAAGCCAAAAACGTGACCTGCTCAAATACCAAATAAACCAAGACCAAACCAACTCAACAACAAAACCCACATGTGCCAAAACTAACTTACCACCTTTTACCCAAAATACCCCCCAACTACTTTTCTAACCCCAATACCCATTATACCCCCATTTAACAAATCAGATTTTATCCTCCCCAACCTCACTCACATGACCTCACACCCCTCATGTGCACACCCTAACCAATTTCCAATTGTACCCCTTAGCTCCAATTGCATATAAAGGAAGACCTCAAGGCCATTTGAAAGAGGATCTCAAAATTAGTTTTAATCTAGGTGTGATAAAATTCTCCCCACCCCTCTATGTTGAGTATTTGCATTTTTAGCAAATACCTCAATATAGAGGTGTGTGTTGAAAATTATCTCTAGGATAAAATTCACCCCACCCATCTATTATGGATTTTTACATTTTTAGCAATTATTTCATAATAGATTGATGTAGTGAAATTTATCCCTTATGGGAGATAAATTCTAACCCATTCATTTATGTTGAGATTTTTCATTTTTAGCAATTATCTCAATATAAATTAATGATCTAGAATTTATTTCTTTGGGTGAATTCTAATGTATAATTTTAGGATTTTAGGATTTGCATTTTTAGCAAATCTCTTTTATTATTTAATTATCCATTATGAATTCATTCATTATCCTTTTACTTTTTAGTTTGTAATTTTTAGTTTAGATCATCAAATATCATGAGTAAAAAAAATTCTAGATTAGAGAGAGCTTTGTAGAGAGAAAATTTTAGAGAGAGATAGTTTAGTTTAGAAAATAAATTTTTGTAAATAGTTTATCATTTTTTATTTTTAGATATTTGTGAGTTTAAATATTGTTAGAGAATTAATTGAGTGGATAGTTGATTTCATATGATTTGGAAGATCAATTAAGAGGTGTATGCTTCAATTTCAAGGATTGGAGTTCAACATAATCAAAGAGATTTGGTTTGATTGTTCTCTTCCCTGCTTTTATTATTTTATGCCTTTGAATATTAATTTGTCATATTTTATACCATGTTAGGCTAAAACCCCTTTCAAGGGGTGGGGTGAAATCCTTATTTGATGTTATTGTATTTTAATTAGTTTAATTACTTGAAAAATCTCTTTGAATGTTAATTTTGATCCCTCACCCTTAGATTTACGCCTCGAGAGAGGGTAAATGATTTTCGAGAGAAAATCGAAATTCTAGTGATAATACCCATTTTAGATTCGAACTAGAGATAGGGGTTTCTTAAGTGGGGTATTATCATTAGAATTTCAACTCTAAATTTAATTTCTAAGATTGACATAAATTCTAATTGATCGATCCTAGCGGGTGATTAATTAAAAGGAGTGTTGATCTAATTTTCTAGAGTTGTGAGGTGTTAATTTTAATTTTCTAAAAGATTACTATTCTAATTACACTTGCAACGAGAGTTGATTTGTAATTTTAATATTAATTTGGGAGAATTCAAATAATTAAATTAATTAATTAGAATAACTAAAATTTGTGGTGTAATCCCACTCCTTGATTGTTCTCACAATTATTTTCCTCACTTTATCTCTTATTTTTAGTTTAGACTTTAATTTTCATTTTAGTAAATTTTTAGTTAGTTTTCATTTCACATTTAGTTTAGTTTAGTTTAGACTTCACCTCACCCTTTTGTTTTAATATTGAAAAAGCTAAAAAAAAATTAGAAAAGTGAAAAAGCACAAAAAGAAAATAAATAGTGAATTACAATTGAATTTGTCTCTAGCTTACTCCCTAGAAAGTGGATTGATACCCTTACTTACCTCTACACTTTAGATTGTTATTATTTGTAGGTACATAAGGTTTTGATTAGAAAGGGCTTTTCAAGCAACGACACAAATATACGCAAAAGTCTTTCTATCAGTTTGAAGCAAGCACCCCGTGCTTGGTACGAGAGGCTTACTTCCTATCTCTTAGCCCATGGCTTCAAGAGAGGGGGAGTTGATATGATGTTATTCGTCAGGAGAAGTGACGGTGCTATTTTGGTTTCCCAGGTCTATGTGGACGACATAATCTTTGGATCCACGTGCTCCCAACATGCTCATCACTTTGAGGAGGAAATGAAAAGTGAGTTTGAGATGAGCATGGTTGGTGAGCTTACTTTCTTCCTTGGTCTCCAGGTTCGTTAGCTAAAGGAATGGATGTTCATCTCCCAATCTAAGTATGCTAAAGACCTAGTGAAGAAATTTGGGTTAGACTCCGCTAAGCATGCTCGTACACCTATGAGTACCACTACCAAGCTTAGTAAGGACACTTCAGGCAAGGACGTAGAGCAAACCTTGTATCGGAGTATAATAGGTAGTCTTCTCTACTTGACTGTCAGTCATCCCGATATAGCCTTTAGTGTTGGAGTTTGTGCGCGATATCAGACGTCCTCGAATGAGTCACACTTACATGCTCTAAAACGCTTTATTAAATACGTGAGTGGGACTCTCTCATACGATATTTGGTATTCCTTTGATACCGATGATCGTTTGTTCGCCTATTTGGATGCTGATTGGGCCGGGGATGTTAATGGTTGTAGGAGCACTTCTGGTGGGTGTTTCTATTTTGGTTCTGCTCTTGTCTCCTGGCTGAGCAAGAAGAAAAATTCCATCTATTTGTCCACCGCGGAGGCTGAGTACATTGCCGCCGGGAGTTGCTGAACGCAAATCTTGTGGATGAAGCAAATGTTGGAGAATTATGGGATTTCACAGGACACCATGACTATTTCATGTGATAACACGAGTGCGATACACATATCCCGCAATCCAGTCCAACATTTGCGCACAAAACACATCAGGCTACTCGATCACTTTATACGTCAGTTAGTTGAGGAGAAAGTCGTATCCCTGAGTTTCGTACCCACCGATCGTCAGTTAGCCGATATTCTTATGAAACCTTTAGATGCCCTTATATTTGAGAGTCTTAGAAAGTCTTTGGGGATTTGCACAGTTTTCTGAGGGGTTGGTGTGTGTCTAGGGTAGGATGCTTGTTCATGTTCATATCATATGCTTCCTATTGCTAGTTTGTGTTATTTGTATTATTGCTTTGTTGTATAGATATTTATTTATTTAAAAAAAAGATTTTCTTTTATAAATTTTTTTAGAAAAACTCAAAAAGATTTTTGTATTTTATTTGCACCTTTTATGGATGAGCATTTAAGATAGCCGAGTCACAATTTCATTCCATTTTTCATGTGACTATTTGATAGAGATTTGAGACGCTACATCATTTCATCCATGTGCTTTACATTGTTTGGAGTCTTTGAGATGCGATTAGTGATATCTTCCTACATGTTTGACTCCTATCTCCTTTATTGCACACATGCACGACTTTATTTGATTATTGTACTTGTCTATCACATATTGACTTGAGTGTTTCCATTTAAATTATGTCTATACAACTCACCATATGCGATAAAACTTTACAAGATTGGAATGCATGTAAAAAACATTTTGGTGAGACTGTGTGTTTATTTGAAAACGGGGAAGGGCTGCGAAAGGTTCATTTAGCCTTTACGATTTTAAGCCACCGTTAAAAAGGACCTAAAAATTGAGGAATTTTATTATCCAGGGTCCAAAAGAGGTCAAAAGATCCCGAAAAAATTTAAAGACAATAAAAAGAAATATATAACAAATATGGGCCATTAGGTTTCCCCATCAATTCTCCAAAGTTTGAGAATTTAGAACGCCTCTATTCAAAATATAAATCTGAGGGAGTTTGGTTGGAGAATATAAACGGGTTTGTACTTCCTTGAAAGTCCTGAAAAAGCATGAACTAGTTTTGGACGTTATTGGTGTGGAAATCACTTTGAGCTTTGATTTGTTGATTTGATTAAGTCAATGTCTCATATCACCACCTTTTTACACCAAAGGAAGATTTTGAGTTCATTCGGTAGGAGTATCCGATATTCATCATGCACATATGTCATGTTTGTATGCATTGATTTTCCTATCGAAATTGATCACACCCCTTCATTTACGCTATCATCAACTTGGTTGTTTTTGTGTTCTTTCATGGTGTGATTTTTTGTTGTATATTATGCGTAAAAAAATTTGAAAAATTCAAAAAAAGAACAGTTTATTCCCGTGTGTCATTCTCCATGTGCAGTCATTTATGCTTCTCATATCTGTCTATTTGGGGACATCATAAAAAGGGGGAGAAGAATTATGGGGGAGAATTGTTTTGATGTTTGGTTGATTTATGAATGATTTCTTATGCTTAATTGATCATCAATTTTTGCATATCATTATATTTCAAACTGTTGTTTGTCACGGATATTTGATTTATCTCATGTGTGTAGGTACAACATTACTCATTATTTGATTACACAACCTGATGAGAAAATCTTTGGAGGTTTCTGAAGAGACGGAGATTTGAAAGACATGTCATTTACTATTCTCAGTTTGAGGGTTTAATGGGAATATTATCTTGTATGTCATTTGATTGCATAATTCGGACTTTTTATGTATGTACCGACATAGACATAGGGGAAGATTTGTAAGGATATAATTTTACAAATGCCCGGGGTAGAATCTAGGAATTTTCTATTTTCTCCTAGAGCACAGTTTGTATGTCTGATACCGTTACATTCGGCACGTGAACACGATCATCCTCGACGGCCTTTATCCGAATTCAATGCATCCATTATCTTCACGTGCATCATGCGACGTGCTGCTCAGCTCATTTCGACTACTCCACTACACTTTATCGATAACATGGTTTATTGGAGATTTAATATTTGCATAAATATTTGGGAATTTTTATTTTAAATTGTTTTTGAAGTCTGGATTAATTTTTTATCAAATACAGAATTTTTTCTAAGTGTAGAAGCAAAGTGCCTTGAATGATGAGCTCGCTCAAACGACTTTGACTGTCGTTCGCGCGAGATAGGCATGTCGCGCGATCTCGTTCGAACGACATTTGTCCTTCGTTCGAGCAACATGGCTATCTCGTTCGAACGAGCCACCGCCTCAATTTTCGTATAAATATATGTTCTCCTTCTACATGAATTTCAAGTCTTTCTGCAATCTCAAAATTCTGCGAAAACAGTCCAGAATAAGACTTCATCTTTTTAAGGTTTTCTAAACCTTTTTTGATTCACAAAACCATTCCCATATATGTGTGTGAATCTTTAAACATTCAAGAGGATCATTTACTCATCTGGAGTAATTTGTGAGGAAGCCGTTCTCTTTTTCATTACTGCCCTACTGAAAAGGGATAGTTCCAGCCGACCACATCAGAACCGACACCCGAGGGTATTTCTGTGTTACATAATTTCATTGTAATCCGTGTAAGCCATTCTCTTACAAAATTATAGTGAAAATAAGTGGTTTTGCCCCTTTGGGGGATTTTTCCTCATTTATGTGTGTTTAATTGTTCTTGCTTGATTTTATCATCATTAAACACACCTAGATGCATGTTTAGGACTTAATTGGTAAAAACTGAGTTTAATTAAATAACTTCCTTATTTGAACGCAAGTGCACTCTTCTCATGGTCCATTAACAGAAGGGACACGGGTGGCGTGCTGATCTTCTTCGAAAACCCAGATAGGCTCGGGTGGACCCATAGCGCGAGGGAATAGGGCCTCGGGCTCTTGACGAACAAGAACCTGGTTTCGTTGCATCTCCCAGACCTCAGTTTGAAGGTTGTCAATCTTGGACACGAGCTGAGCAAAAACTACCGTCAGATCTAACTGCACAACTCGTACTTGATTTGTGTTCTCCATGGAAAGTGGATGAATACCAGACTCAGAAGAGGTAGCAGGGGAACGGACAGAACGTCGGGGTGATTTGACTAAAGACCAAAGTCAATAAGGAGTCAGGCCAAGGACGTGTGATCGACCTGAGAAGGCGTAAAACGGGATTCATTTTTTAGAAGAAAGAAGGGAAATATTTTTAACAATTTTTTTTTTCAGATTGAAAGACAAAATATTTTTGGATTTTTGGTAAAGAAAGGAGAAATATTTTTGAATTTTTGATAAAGAAAGTAGAAATGTTTTGGGATTTTTGATGAAGAAGGGAGAAATATTTTTTTGGATTTTTGATAAAGAAGGGAGGAATATTTTGGAGACGGGTCTCAGCATTATTATTATTATTATTATTATTATTATTATTATTATTATTATTATTATTATGTTCTCACTTGTATTAAATTCTCCTAAATGCAAAATGAAATGTCGGACAAGACCCAAGCTATAAAAGTTGGGTTTGTAACATATGCAAAGCTATGGTTGGACTTGTAAACAGGCTCACGTGTAGGGTCCCATTTTTAAAAATGCGCGAAAATTTGGGTGGCAGGCCTACCCAGAATTTCTGCAGAGTTTCGGGTTGAATCTAGCAATCTAACATGTGTGTCCTAGGCTTGACACCTATATGCGGGTATGCATCTTGGTTGGGTGAATCGGAAAGGGTTACCCCCTTTGGCATGGCTTCCACGATATATGTCTTGCTTTTAAGGGCAATCGATACGTGTGGATAAGCCATTTGATATACCTGAGTGTACGTGAATTGCCTCACTATATACCTCGTGGGGACGGTACGTGTGAGAGCGAATTCGATATACTCGGCGTACGTGAACGAGTTCCCTGCGATATACCTTCTGCCATAACTTCGGTCAAGCGGTACGATGAAGGAGAGTCGTTCGATATACATCGAAGGCACTTGGCCAATGGAAGGTGACAGTCATATCGCTTAGGCTAACTGCGCCCTGCCGGACCAGCGCCCATCACGAACTAACCCTCTAGTTACTGGACAAAATTTGGTCAATCACAATGCTCTTTGGTTATATCGTGTGAATCATGCATGATTCTCTTATTAGTATCTTATGAAAGTATCTTTCTTGACTATCCCCAACAAGGAGAGAAGTATGAGTACCAGTGGTATACCAAGTATGGGTGATACGTGCAACATGGGGATATATGTGATCCTAGGTGCACGTGGTGTGAAGTGTACATGAAGAATTTTTTATAAGTGTTAGAATTGAAGCATAAGCATGAGGTACACATGAATAGTAAAAGGGGAACATGAAAAATAGGAGAAAATATAAACAAATATACCACCCATGTAAATAGAGTCTAGCCCTCAAAATAAATAGTCCCCAGCGGATTCGCCACTGTGGCTATCCCCGATCCTCGTGGCGGGAGAGGATCCTTAGTCCCGCGTGTCCCTCTCGGGAGCGTTTCGGCCAGCGTCGTCGATGAAGTGAAAAATGTAGAGAGATAAAGTCATCGGTCTATTTTACTCAAAACAGATAAAAGAAAAGGGAGATGTCCCGAAGGACAACATCCAAAGACATATTGATACATACGAAACCAAAATGATTCGAAAAGGGTCCGGAGGCTATGTTACGAAATGGGAAGTTGATAGGAACCCATTCTGCCCTTACGGTCTCTCATGGGTTGTTGCTATTTTCCTTTATTTCCCCGTGATGTGTGTGCATGTGTATACGTAGCGGAGATAGGAATCATCAACTTGTATCATGGAAGAGATAAAGCGAGTCATCCATAGGAATGTTCCTAAAAAATAATATTAAAAAATAGGATTTACGCGATTATCCTCGCATTGATCATTATAACGGAACGATAACGCACATGGAATAATACGCCACTAAGAACAAATATATGTATATGTAAATATATAGAATTTTAAGAGAATTGAGTTTAAAGAATATAGAGAAAATAGAAAATAGAAAATGAGAAAAAGTAGGAATAGAACTCGAGTCTCGGGTTTTACCCTGAGACGCCTACGTAGCATATAGAGGCATCAAAGTCCACGTAGTTCGCATGCAAAATGAGGGGTGGGTTTTATCCCATAAATCCAACAGGGGCTTCTCTTGTATGTGTGTGCGTGTAAAAAAGTGTTTTAGGTGTGAGAAAAGTGTGAGAATTCCCGTTTGAAACTTTTTAGCAAACCCTCTTTTTCTTCTTTTTTGGGTTTTATTTATATGAAAATAAGATATTTTCAATAATACTAGATAAAAAGTATATTAAGATATGTGAGATGAGAGAATAAAAGTCCTAGGTAATAAAACAAATTAATGCGAATTTAGGAGAATTTAAAGAGAGAGTTGAGAAAGTTGGACCTTCTTGAAGATCTTGAGCTTGATCTTGGATGTTGGAGAGACGCACTTGCACTTGGGTGATGATGGAGGGTACTTAATTCACCAAGTTTGACGAATAAAGTGATGAAAGGTGAAGGTTGGAAATGGATTTGGTGGTGGAAATCACGTTGACTTCGAAAGGGGTTTTCTGAACTTGCTGACAGTAATGGATCTCTCATTTTCCTCTTTTTGGAATGAGGTTAGGCCCTCCTTTTAATAGGCCCAGGGCATTGCCGATCGGCATAGCCCCGGTCGTTTCAATTGGCAAGTGTGTTTAGGCACACTGCCGATAGGCGGGGTTTGGAACCTGCCGTTTGGCAGTGTCTTTCAGGTTCCTTCAGAAAATCGGTCGTAAAGCGCGAACCGTTGATCCAAATTGCACACGGGGTGAACCATTGGAAAGGTATTTCAGATACCTTCAAAATTCCTTTGGACTGCTCCCGAGTTCGGGAATTGACTTTGGGTCAATTGTGGCTCGAAAGCATTCGTCGGTCCTTTAGACGGGGGATCGTGGGACGCAAATGGATCGTTCGTCCCCATAGTAAGTCAGAATCGCGCACGGGGCGGACCGTTAGAGATGTACTTCAACATTCCAAAGATTTTGACATGGTTTGGGTAGTTGAATTTGGTTAATCGGGGCCTGGAAGCGTTCGGTAATCTTTCAAAGTAAAAAGGATCGTTCGTCCGTACT
Organism: Sambucus nigra; assembly: GCA_949130495.1. Lineage (NCBI taxonomy): Eukaryota > Viridiplantae > Streptophyta > Magnoliopsida > Dipsacales > Adoxaceae > Sambucus > Sambucus nigra. Next base: position 597,345,618 of record OX422208.1, read on the forward strand.
GTAAGTCAGAATTGTGCACGGGGCGGACTGTTGGAAAGGGGTTTCAGTGACCTTTGAAGATTCATTTAGTCTCGGTCGAGCTGAAGAGTTGACTTTGGTCAAAAAGATCCTAAGAGTGTCCGTTGACCTCTTGATTGAGTTTCGGGGGGAAACGGGTCGTTCATCCGCATCGTAAGTCAAAATTGCGCACGGGACAGACCATTGGAAAGGGGAATCATTGCCCTTCAAAGATTCATTCAGTATCGTTCGAGCTGAAGAGTTTGACTTTTGTTCAAGCAGAACCTAGGAGTGCTCGATGGCCTTTAGGTCAGTACCCGGGGTATGACTTGGGTTTGCAATGGTGAAGGGAGGTGCTAGGGACCTAAGGAGAGGTTAGGGGGTATTAGAATGGGGTGTCTATAGATGGATACTTCCTTATGATAATAAGATTGAGTTAATTAACTATAGGACCTTATGATGCAAGCACAAAACAGATTGCAAGAAGATGGAGTTAACTTGATTATTATACAGATTGCAAGCAGATTTAGTTAACCTTCGAAGTGCTGCATAGAGCAACTTCATTACTATTCTGTTTTAGAGTAACTTCGTTATTGTTTTGAAAAATGATGATAAGACTGATTGCTATATTCTACAACTTAATAAAATCATTTCATATAAGACAGATCAGTGGTATATATTTGCTTTAAAATAAGGACAGTGTATTCTTTTTCACACTCCAAGCACATGCTTTGATATCTATATGCTACGACTAAAATTTATTTCGTTCTTAAATTTTCAATTTCATTCCTCCCTTAACCCCTCTCTTTTGAGAAATGGATGAAAAAGATCAATATATTATCGTTCAACAGTAGCAAGTCAGAGATTGAGACATAGAACTAGGTCTAGTCTGAATTAAATGAATAGGTCTGGGACTTTTTAGTTAACAGGTGGTTCAGTATGATTTATTGTGAAGCTTAGTGGGGCTGCTTTTACATATAAAATATAGAATTTTAATTATCATAATACAACGAGAAATATTATGTTGATGTAATAGTTTGGTGATGTTATATGGCATTATAGTTTTATGTTTATTGTTGTTTTGGCAATAAATAGTTGTTTTGGGGATATAATATTTTATTTATTCTAATTATTTGTGTGCCAAACATTCTCTTTTATCAAATAAATAGTGTCTCAGGTGGGTGATACTTCGAATCCATCACCAAGTGGTGCGACACTAGCTACACCCTCTACTAAATGGGGAGACCATGCAAGGACGCATGTACCGGTTTCTTATACGACATGGAGACATGTAAACGCGCGATATAAGAATCAAATTTGGACAATGTTCAAGGTATACTATATTCTCACTTTTGATACAATTGTAATAGTTGCTTAATATATATTTTAGTTTTCACTTTATCTGGTGCTTAATATACATTTAAGTTCCCTATTGGTAACATTGTCTTTCTTTTAACATCGTTAATATATAATGGTGTCCTACATTGGCCCTAAATCAAAATAATTGTGTTGTTAGAGGGTGATAATTCGAAAATATCTAGAATAGGCTTAAAAAAAAGACGTTAAAGGGTGAAAACCAAAACCAGCCCCCAAAAGAACGCGTAAGAGGCATGAACACCTCGCACAGGAACAATGTAACTTGTAGGAACTGGCCGCATAGTCACTGGTCTCCCGGTTTGAGAATATGACAATAATTTGAAAATATCTAGATTAGGATTAAAAACAAGTCGTTATAAGAGTGAAAACACAAACCATACCCCAAACGGCCCCATAATAGGCATGAACACCTCGCACGGGATCAATATAACTTGTAGGAACTGACCACGTAGTCACGGGTCTCTCGATTTGAAAATATGATGATAATTTGATAATATGTAGATTAGGCTTAAAAACATGTTGTTAGAGGGTGAAAATCCAAACGACCCCGTAATAGTCACTAACACCTCGTATGGGACCAATGTAACTCGTAGGAACTGACCGTGTAGTCGTGGGACTCCCAGTTTGAGAATATGACGATAATTTGAAAATATCTAGATTATGCTTAAAAACATGTTGTTGAAGGGTGAACATCCAAACCAGCCCCCAAACGGTCCCGTAAGAGGTACTAACACCTCACACGGGACCAATGTAACTTATAGGAACTGATCGCGTAGTCACGGTCTCCTAGTTTGGGAATATGATGATTTGAAAATATCTATATTATGCTTAAAAACAGGTCGTTTGAGGGTGAAAACTCAAACTAGTCCCCAAACGGTCCCATAGGAGGCATTAACACCTCACATGGGACTAATGTAACTCGTAGGAACTAACCAAGCAGTCACGAGACTTTCGGTTTAAGAACTTAATAACAATTGTAACTCGTATATGCAATTTTTCAGTTTGAATAAGATGTTTTTTAAATTACTTGGTTACGAATATCATCTCTTTTTTGTATCCTATTTTTTTGGAGGATAATATTTTATTGTTAGCTTTTATCCATGTGGAACACACAAAGAAGTCAATGGTTTACAACAGGGGTATTATTCATTTAATGTCTTCATATTCGGGATTCTAATTTTTATGTGTTATGGCCATGCTGACTTTTGTAGTTTTATTGTTAACATTTATGGTCGTACGGGTTTTTATAATTTTATTGTTATATTTTTTTGTCGTACGGGCTTTACATTACGCAAGTTTTATATTAGCAGGTTTTAGAATGTTCAGAAAATAGAGAAAATTATGCCCATTTTTTTTTGTCTGTCAACTATTAAGCCTTGTAATATTTTGAAGTTTGTATGAACATAACATGCAAGAATCGCAATTTGTGAATCTTCTTGATTTTTTTTGCAAATAATAAATATTTTTTCTTCCAGATTTGGAATTTGCTGATTTTTCAATTTTGTTTTCAAATAATAATTTTTTATTAATTGAAAATTTTGGCACGGTTAAAAATCGTGTCAAAACTGTAACAAATTATAAAGTTTGAGTATGCTTATAAAACAATTTGGCACACTTTGTAATCGTGCTAAAAGTGTGCTAAAAATGGAAATCCGACATAGTTTAAAATCATGCCAAAAGTGTGTTAGATTCAATAGCTGGCATGGTTTAAAAGCATGCCAGATTGGGCAATTTGGCACAATTTTAAACCGTGACAGATTATTGTTTTTGGTGCAGTGTGAGTGTTAAGAAATTTTAAAACAGTCCTCTCTCAAATTGCATTCCATTGTCAGTGATGATCGTTCTTGGTATGCCAAAGTGAGTTATGATGTTTTTCCAAATGAATCTCATCATATCGCTGTCTCTAATATTCGCTAGAGGTTCAGCCTCAAACCACTTAGTGAAATAGTCTGTGTCGACCAGAAGATACTTCTAATTTCCCAAACTTGTGGATAGGGGGGCCACGATGTCCAAACTCCATTGAGCAAATGGCCACGGGTTGGTCAAGGACCTTAGGTCGCTAGACGGGAGATGAAGCATTGAGGAGAACCCTTGGCACTTCTTGCACTTTCAAACGTAGGAGGTAGAGTCCAGCATATATGGCCACCAGTAGCTTTCATTGATCACCCTGAACACCAAAGACCTTCTTCCAGCATGACTCCCACATATTCCGTCATGAAGTTCATACAGAACTTGATCGACGACATTAGGGTGCGCGTTGAAGATACGGTCCTGTGGAAGACCATTTGTAGAGTTTGCGCTCAGATGATATGTAGAAGCGGGCAGCTTTTACCCTGACCTAGTGGGCCTGTCTCTTATCAATCGAAAAAACATCTTCTTATAAATAGGCTATGATTTGGTCCATCCAGCGAGGGACTTTCTAAACGATGAGGACTTGTTCATCAACATCTGATCGCGATGTGCTTGGATGGGCGAAGTATTTTATAAGAGCATATTTTCTCTCATTTCTCAATTAGCTTAGTCTTACATTACTTTTTCGCAAGCTACCGGTTGATACGAGCCGACACAAAGTCAGAAGATCTAACATCTCCAACTTTTAAGCATCTCCATACTATGAAGGTGTAATGCTATTAAGTTTATATTTATTCCTTGAATTTATTTTGGGTTGTTTATTTTTATTAAAACTAGAAACAGGATTTTATATTTATTTCAATTCAAGGCAGTTTTTCTTTATTTAAAAATTTTCATAGTATGCGGAACTCGTTTAAACGAGATGGAAATCCCGTTCAAATGAGTATTCATTCTCATTTGAAGTGGTCCTTTGAAATTTAGTTCAATCGAACATTAAACGAGGGCGTACCGTTTTACATCGCTCAAAGCTCGTTCAAACGAGATTAGGGTTTAGTTCTAACTACCTTGCTATCGGTCAAATGAGGTTCTTATCTTGTTCAAATGAGCCTAGTTTTTCCTTCGAACACCACCTCGAAATTTGTGTTCACCCTATAAATATGTGTTTCTTATTTATTTTTGTTAAGACTTTTGTCAGAACTGTTTCTGCATATCTTTAGCAAAAGTTTTAAACCTTTTGAGTTTAGAAAACCATTTTGATTCACAAATTACATCCCTAAAATATATTTTAATGAATCAAGTTTGAACCCTATTGTTAGTATCTTTCATACACAACCTTTGTAGAGAAGGCATCTCCATGGATGACTTGTGAAACCCGAGTGGATCAATACTGAAGACAAAGATTGAGGCTGAAGGAGGACTACAGTTCTTGTGATTCTTTCGAGGATCAATGTTGAAGGAAAATTGTGGCTTTGTGGTTTTTGAGAGGATCATAGTAGATTCATTTATAAAATTTGTAAGTTGCGATTTGTGAATTTTATAAAGAGAAAAAAAGGTTTTGCCCTTAGGGTATTTTTTCTAAAATTGCCTTGTCGTGTTTGCATGCTTACTTTATCTACTTCATCACCTAGATGCTTGTTTAAGGTAATAAGATAAAATTTGGACCTGTATATGCTGGACACTTAAATATAGAAATTATCCATTAAGATCGAGATAGCACACTCTCAAATTAGTGTCAGAGCCCGTTGCACAAATTTACTGTATGATCTTTACCACAAAAATATTTTTCTCTTGATATCAATTTATTTTTGAAAAAAAATTATCGTAGAAAAATTTGATTTTAATGGAGAATTTGTATAATCGAGAGCCCATCTTTGATGGTACCAATTATGCATACTGAAAGGCTAGGATGAGGTCCTTTTGAAAGCCATAGATGAGATAGTCTAGTTAGTTTGTGAAAGAGGGTGGACTCCTCCCACTGTCACCATTGATAATGTTGTTGGCCCTAAACATGTTTCTTCTCGGACTGATGAGGAATTTAAGTGGAGTAATTTTAATTCTCATGGATTTAGTGCCATTTCTAGAGCGATCACCCTTGACGAGTTCCATTGCATCATGATGTGCACTACATCTAAGGAAGCATGAGATACCCTCCAGCTCACTCACAAGGGTACCAACGTTGTAAAATCTTCAAAGTTTCAAAATTATACCACCCAATTTGAGACCATCACTAAGTTAGAGTCCGAGTCATTTGATGAGTTTCATACGCATTTATCGGACATTGTCAATTCTAGTTTTAATTTTGGTGAGAAAATTTCGAAAATGTGAGTTGTGAAATTTTGAGATCACTCCCCACCTGCTTTATTCCTAAGGATACCGTGCTTAATTCGTTAAAGATTTTATACACCCTCAGGTTAGAAGAACTTGTAAGAGATCTTCATACTTACGAGTTAGATATGGACCTTAAAACCATTAAACCTAAGAAAGTATGGATAGATTTAAAGACTTGAGCTAAGAAAAAAGAAAAAGGAGAAAGTTTGTGAGTCTGAGTCTGAGAGTGAGTGTGATTTCGATGACTTAGCCTTGTTTACAAAAAATTTTAAACAGTTTCTCAAATTTTCCAAAAATAATTCTTCCAATAAAAATATTTTTGAGGAAAAAACTAAGAATGCGGTCAAGGATAACGGTGAGAAAGGGGAAGAGATAAGGTGTTATGAGTGCGAGGAGAAAGGGAACAAGTCATATGAGTGTCCCACTAGGCTAAAGAGAAAGGGCAAAGAAAGTGCAAATGAAACCACTCTTAGAAATAGTGACATCGAGTCGGCTGATTTAGGGGGAGAATCAGCACATGAAGAGTGTGTTTCTTTCATGGATAGTCACGTGAGCACTTCTAGTTTGTCCCACGCTGATGAGGACATATCTAATTGTGAGATCCTCAATGATGTTTCGATTCATTAGGGAGATAGTGAGAGTGAGGAGGAAGGTAATCTCCAAAAATCTTTTAGTGATTTATGCACCAAGACGTTGAAGAAGAAAAAGATTAATAAGGAGTTTTCTCTTAGGGTGTTAGATTTGGAGAGAAAGGTGAAAGTTTCTTTGTGTGAGCAGTTGATCATTTTAGGATGAGAAAAGAGTGAATTGACCAACAATGTGGCTAGTCTTACAAGAGATTGTAATACCCCGTATTTTTATGCTATATTAATTTGGGGATTTATTAAATTTAATGAGAATGATTATTTAATAAAAATCCGGAAATTAATTATGTTATAATTATTAACGTGACGAGAGTTAGTAATTATGGGAAACTTGTTGAATATTACAAATGAGCATAGTGATATACTATATTGGTTATATTGAATGTCATAAGTGAATTAAATGACTATTTCGGAAATTTAAGTTGGGACGTGCCCGTGTCACGTCGGGACTAATTTTGTTACATAAAAAGTGAATATTTTATAAGTTATTCGTATGGCCGTTTTGAGTGCGCCAACGCGTCCGGAAGGGTCGAGATAGTCAAAAAAGTGTACCCGAGGGTTTAGTTTGGGTCTCGGGGCGTTTTTAGGCCTAATTAGTACCCCGGGAGGGCATTTTAGTCATTTTACATAATTGGGTAATTAAACCCACGAATTTCAGCCATCTTTATCATCCATTAGGTTAGCCTTTTAGGGTTAGAACTTTCAGAAATCAAGTTACGGCTATTAGAGAAGAGAGGAGAGAGCTCCAAGGCAAATTCAAGGCCAAAAAGCCACCGGATTTCACCGCCACCACCACCACCGCGTAGATCGCGAGACAAGGAACGCAGTCATACCAAAATCATCCGGAAATCTGCATACCAAAAATCCCAGGCAAGTATTTGACTTGTGTATTTTTGTTAATGCAATATTTATATTAGTCTAGGATTGTTTAAAGATGGAAAGTATGGAAGAAAACTCAAATTGTGTTAGGATAATGCATGTAGTTTTTGATAATATGGAAATTCTGGAACCCTTGCCATGTAGTGGAATATAACCCACGAATTTTTGATGTTAAATTAGAAGGAATTTCTGGTAAAAACAGATTAGAACCTTGTTTTAGGAAAATTCTAGGGTTCTTGATGATTAGATGGGATTTTGAGTTAATTATCCATGTTTAATGATAGTTACACGCATGCTTTACGTTATAAACACCTGGTATAATGTTATAATGATGATAGTAGGATTTTTGGGGCGATTAGAATGGAAACACATCGTTTTAGATGAAAAAGTTGGATGAAACCCGTAACTGCATTCTGCAGAATTTTTCCCAGACCTGCTTGATCGATCGATCGAGACTAGAGCTTCAATCGATCGAAGGTTCGATCGATCGAGCCCCAAGCTTCGATCGATCGACCCCTCCTGGTAGACTCCTAATTCCCTCTTTAAATGCGTTAAATTCAAATTGTCATGATATAATTCTTGGGCACTCTTGATAAATTGATTTGGGAGACATTGAGGACCGGTAGGGGATATGAATAAATGTTGGAAACTTTAATCTTTAACGAAAATGGTATTTATGGGATATTTACTTTAGGTTAATGGATTTATGAATTTAAAGGGTGAGGTGCGTAAGAGAGTTACGTGGGAACCTAATAAAGACACTTACTGAAATTTAGATTTGTGAGGATATAGCCCACGAGTGTTAGGTAATAAGTGAGAAAAACCCTTCGAGTTAAGGTTAGGAACGAAACCTTATACGTATTTCTATAAATGTGAAATTTAGGATAAATGGTATAATTATGGGTAACGTGAAGAACCTATGTTAATATGATAAAGTGGAATATCTATATGATTGTGTGTACATATATTATATACATGTGAAAAACATACCGCGCTACTTGCTATCCTTGAGGTTTCCACGCTGGGACAATCTTATCTCGATGGGACCTTTATGGGGGATATTGACTTGTACCCTAGAAGATAGATATCCTTGGTACAGGCTATCGAATTGATAGTTCAGACGGTCCTAAGAGACGCGAGTATGTTCCATCCTCTTAGAGACTTGGAATCTATGCTTCGCCTCGATATTATTTGTATATGTGCTAATACAATTCGAGAGTGATTCCGAATTTGTATTCCCCTTGATTTGAGTGGTATGGGGTTTGGATAGTGGAAGTATGCACGCACCATAGTTTTATTCGGGGTGCTGTTATATATATATATTATATGAGTAGTTAATATATATATGAGATTATGATATTTGAAACTGTCTACTGAGATTTGATAAGTAGGACATGGTTGTTGACTCAAATTAGTAAATACTTGTTTTGAAATAGTATAAGATGTCACTGTAAAACATTATTGATTTTATAAAGTTAAAATGGAGGACTTTGATTACTGTTTAGAACATTCTTTTTAAAATGGAGTCGTGAATTATAAATCTTGCGAGTAATCTAAGTTAAGTTAAATCTTTCAGAAAGACTAGTGCGTTAAATGATAAGAAACCGTGGGGAAGGTTAGTGCGATAGGTGTGCACATTAGAAGAGAGGTGAGTATTTTCTCAAGAGAGTGACGTACTAATATGTTATTGCATTGGCCTGTATCAATTTAAATACTTGCTAAACATATTTTAAAATCAAACACACTTTCGGGCTCTGACCCGTTTCTTTTTCTCTCTCTCTCTCTCTTGTATATATATGTATATTTTCAGGTGCCCAGCCACAGGGGCGTCTTGCTTAGGATCCCTTGAGAGGAACGTGCTGCAGCTTAGGTGGGAGTTGCAGGTCACTTGAGTAGACGGCTTCTTTTATTGACTCCACTTCTAGCACTCTCATTTATTGGGCACGTGTCGCCCTTTCCATTATTTATTTGTTATCGGGACATTTATATTTCAGTCATTTCCAGTATTGTTCTTTAGGATTTATTCAGTATGGACTTGTGCTTTTAGTTTTCATATGCTGGCATTCGATTGACGAATGTATTATATTATTTGGTTTATCGTGGTGTGATTCTTAATTGTAGAAATGTTGTTTCATATAAATAAATCTTTTTCTTTAAGTAAAAATTTGGAAGTTTGTATGAAAAATGTTTTTGACACTTAGCTTAATTATTTAGGGTGTTAAATTGGAAAATTTATTTTTATCGACGGTGATGCTGAGAATGAACCAACTGTTAACCTTGATTTAATTTAATAAAGGAGTGATCGCCCGGTATTTAATTAGGCGGGGTGTCACAGGTGGTATCAGAGCATCAGGTTCTAGTGTCCATAAGATTTGTACGGCTTATTTCGCTTTCAGCGTAACTTTATTGCTATAGAGCCCTATTTTTAGGATTGTTCTATTCTTGCTTTTACGTTTAAGTCTTCAGCTATTTGAGATGTGATAATAACTGTAGACTAATAAACTTTTTCACGTTTCAGATGCCTCCGAGATGTGCTCCGAAAGATAGGCGTGCCCAAGCCGAGCAGCCAGCAGCTCCAGCACCAGGAACAATGAATGCAAACGAAGTAGCCGCCATTGTTTCTCAGGCGGTGAATGCCGCGATAGCGGTGATTCAGCAGGCTCCACCCCAGGTTCAGGCAGTGTCGCCAGTACTAGCACAACTTCCATCCGCATGGGAGAGGGTTCGGGATGCTTTTCAGAAAGCGCATCCCCCTGAGTTTTCTGGTAGCTCCGATATTGTTACAGTCAGCCAATGGAAGAAGGACATCCAGCGGCATCTCCGAATGTATGAGTGCACTGACGTGCAAAAGCAGTTGTTGGCTTCCTTTAAGCTGGTGGGAGTCGCATTACAGTGGTGGGAGTCTACTACTACTTTGGAGGAGAGGGACACGATCCCTATTCAGTTGTTTTGGGAGAGGTTTGACCGCAAGTATTTTCCACCCGCAGTGCAGACTGAGATGAGGCGGAAATTACTAAATCTGAAGCAGGAGAACCTTACTGTAGCTGAGTATGAGGAGGAGTTCACGAGACTTCTCACTATTGTACCAAATGAGGCACCCACTGAGAGCAAAAAGATTTTGCTATTTGTCGACGGGTTAGCTTGGAGGATCCGTCAGTACCTTATCGGGAATCTATCCCTGAGTACTTTCACTGACGTACTCAATACAGCGTTACTACATTGCCAGGATCACCGCTTCCATCTTCAGGGAATCAAGAGAGCAGGAGATTCCAGCCAGCAGAGCAGGACTGGGGGTAATAGTGCCGGTGGGGCACCAACTCATGGACAGACTCGTCAGCACGAACAGAGTTCCCATCAGGGGGACCCTCCTAAGCGATTCCGTTCAGGTGATTCTAGGCAAGGATTCGGGGGTTTCAGGCAGGGCCATCAGGGCCAGCCTAATCAGCAGGGCCAGCAGGGCCAACACCGACCGCAGGGACAACAGCAGGGCCAGCAAGGCCAACAGCGTGCACATCAGGGCCAACAGGGCCAGTGGCGTGGAGGTAATGGCCAGCAGGGCCGTGGACAGCAGGGTCAGAGGGGCGGAAACTTCAAAGGCCGATGCTTTGGGTGCGGTAAACATGGCCATAAGCGCCAGGATTGCCTAGAGGGCGATAGGGCCCCACAGCAGCAGGGAGCCCGTAATGAGCCACAGAGACCACTCTTTCCACCTGCCCTCCCAGCTCCAGCCAGGTGCTAGCCCTACCAGCCATTCCAGCAGCTCCAGTACAGCAGGGGTAATTGCAGTATGGACGTGTCTATAACGTCCACCAGGCAGCAGCTGCACAGGCACCACCCGCGATTGAGGGTATGTTTCCTATCCATGGTACTATGGGTCGAGTATTATTTGATACGGGGGCAACACATTGTTTTATAGCTATGCATTTTGCGAAGGCCTTAGCGTTGTTAGCCACAGCAGAGAGCACCGTGACGTGCGTCGACTCACCCCTGGGGAGTGGGTCACTTATTTTCTTTATATGCCGGGGAGTGGGGGTAGAGATTGGTAGCTTGGTATTACCTGCAGACGTGTTAGTCTTAGACATGCACGAGCATGATGTGATTATTGGTATGGACTGGCTCGCAGCTTATAGAGCCATGATTGACTGCTTCGGTGGGAGAATTTTTTTTTCCATTCCGGGGCAAGAGATGTTTGTAGTGGCGATGCCTCGCCTAGAGGGAGGTTCGACCGCTCATTTGTATTACATAGAGGAGGATACCTCTAAGGAGGTTGTGATTCCCTTAGATTCGATCCCTGTTGTCAGGGAGTATTCCGATGTATTTCAGGAGATACCAGGCCTACCGCCCAGTCGTGAGATAGACTTTGTTATAGATTTACTGCCAGATACGAGACCTATAGCACGCGCACCTTACCGTATGGCTCCGGCAGAGATGCGAGAGCTACGGGATCAGATAGAGCAACTGTTAGGTCAGGGCTTCATTCGTAGGAGTACCTCACCTTGGGGCGCTCCAGTCTTGTTTGTGAAGAAAAGAGATGGTTCACTGAGATTGTGTGTAGACTACTGTGAATTGAACAAGGTCACGATACGAAATAAGTATCCGTTGCCTCGAATCGATGATCTGTTTGACCAGTTGAGGGGAGTAACTTTCTTTTCGAAGATAGATCTGAGGTCGGGGTACCATCAGTTACGTATTAGAGAGCAGGATGTTTCAAAGACTGCCTTCTTGTCGAGATATGGGTCCTATGAGTTCAGGGTGATGCCGTTCGGACTCACAAATGCCCCAGCCGTTTTCATGGACTTAATGAACTGAGTATTCAGAGAGTTCTTGGATCAGTTCGTCATCGTCTTCATAGATGATATCTTGATATATTCACACTCCGAGGAGGAGCACGCCGAGCACTTGAGGCAAGTTCTTCAGACTCTACGAGAGCATCAGTTGTATGCTAAGTACGAGAAGTGTGGATTCTGGTTGCGAGAGGTACAGTTCTTGGGCCATGTTGTTTCTGAACAGGGGATTGCAGTTGACCCGAGCAAAGTGTCAGCGGTGAGGGAGTGGGGACAGCCCATGACACCGACAGAAGTGCGTAGTTTCTTGGGATTAGCCGGATACTACAGGAGATTCATTCGGGGATTCTCCAAAATAGCGGGTCCATTGACGAATCTGACTCGCAAAGGGGTACCATATGTTTGGGATGACGCTTTTCAGTTGGCTTTCGACGAGCTGAAAGACAAGCTTACTTCAGCACCAGTCCTTGCCTTACCGAAACCGAGTGTGGAGTACCTGGTTTATACCGATGCGTCCTTATGGGGACTTGGGGGAGTACTTCAGCAGGAAGAGAAGGCTATAGCTTTTGCTTCCCGCAAGCTTAAGCCGCATGAGAAGAATTACCCCACCCACGACCTGGAGTTAGCAACGGTCGTCTTTGCATTGAGAATTTGGAGGCACTACTTATTGGGCGAGAAATTCCGTTTGTTCACAGACCATAAGTCACTGCAGTACCTGTTCACTCAGCGAGAGCTGAATATGCGTCAGCGCAGATGGCTAGAGTTTGTGAAGGACTACCAGCTCGATATACAATATCATCTAGGGAAGGCCAACGTAGTTGCTGATGCATTGAGCCATAGACCGGTAGACGATGTAGCGGACGTCTGGAAGGCAAAGTGGAAAGAGTTGGGTCACCAGGACGCAGTGACACGTTCTTTCATATCCGTGATGTCAGTCACACCCGAGATTGTTATGAGGGTGATACATGCACAGACTACAGACCCGTTTTGCCAGGAGCATATTGTGCGACTTCTAGCCGAGGGTGTTGAGTCCTATTATGTTAGTTTTGATGGAGGTTTGCGATTTAGTGGGAGATTGGTGGTTCCAGAAGGCGTGGAGTTACGTCATGAAGTGATGACTCATTCTCACGGGTCCCGATTTGCAGTACATCCGGGAGGTGATAAAATGTACCAGGACATGAGGCATCAATACTGGTGGAGTGGGATGAAAAAGGACATCGCCGAGTTTGTGTCCAAGTGTTCTACCTTCCAGCTGGTGAAGGTGGACCACCAGAAACCGTCAGGATTGCTTCATCCGTTGGAAGTACCCGCGTGGAAGTGGGAGAGTATTTCCATGGATTTCATTACAGGGTTGCCTACATCACAGCGGGGCCACGATTCTATCTGGGTGATTGTAGACCGTTTGACCAAAGTGGCTCATTTTCTGCCAGTGCGGACAGATTATACTACGGGTCAGTATGCTCAATTGTTCATTGCTGAGATTATCAGATTACACGAGGTGCCCCTGAATATTGTGTCAGATAGAGACAAGATTTTTGTGTCACGTTTCTGGGAAAGTTTTCAGGAGACTATGGGTATTGAGTTGAGGTTGAGTTCAGCTTACCACCCACAGACAGATGGACAGACAGAGCGTACTAATCAGATGTTAGAGGATATTCTACGCATGTGTGTTCTCGATTTTGGAGGAGGTTGGGAGCCACATCTTCCACTGGTAGAGTTTGCTTATAATAACTCTTATCAGTTTACGATTGTAATGGCTCCATTTGAGGCTTTGTATGGCAGACCTTGTCATTCTCCAACTTGTTGGCTCGAGGTGGGGGACAACAAGTTTCTAGGACCATAAGTGATTCAGGAAACCTCTGCAAGGATTGAGATCATCAGGAGTCGCATTCGGGTAGCCCAGGACAGGCAGAAGAGCTACGCCGATGCGAAACGGTTCTTCCGGGAGTTTAATGTGGGAGATCAAGTGTTATTGCGTGTATCTCCTATGAAGGGGGTGATAAGGTTCGGGAAGAAGGGGAAATTGGCCCCGAGGTATGTGGGACCATTTCCCATCATCGAGAGGATTGGGTCGGTTGCATACAGGTTGGGATTGCCAGAACATTTACATCGCATCCACGATGTATTCCACATCTCGTCGTTAAGACGATATCTTCGGGATGATATGGCCTATACACACATTGCGATAGATGAGATAGATTTACAGTCTGATAGCTCTTACGAGGAGAGACCAGTGGCTATTCTAGACTATAGTGAGAGAAGATTGAGGTCGAAAATAGTTCCACTTGTGCGAGTCCAGTGGGAGCATCATAATGTGGAGGAATCCACTTGGGAGCGTGAGGCAGATATACGAGAGAGATATCCAGAGTTGTTTTTACCAGGTATGCCTTATTTTCCGAATTTCGGGACGAAATTCCGTTATTAGGGGGGAAGTATGTAATACCCCGTATTTTTATGCTATATTAATTTGGGGATTTATTAAATTTAATGAGAATGATTATTTAATAAAAATCTGGAAATTAATTATGTTATAATTATTAACGTGACGAGAGTTAGTAATTATGGGAAACTTTTTGAATATTACTAATGAGCATAGTGATATACTATATTGGTTATATTGAATGTCATAAGTGAATTAAATGACTATTTCGGAAATTTAAGTTGGGACGTGCCCGTGTCACGTCGGGACTAATTTTGTTAAATAAAAAGTGAATATTTTATAAGTTGTTCGTATGGTCGTTTTGAGTGTGCCAACGCGTCCGGAAGGGTCGAGATAGTCAGAAAAGTGCACCCGGGGGTTTAGTTTGGGTCTCGGGGCATTTTTAGGCCTAATTAGTACCCCGGGAGGGAATTTTAGTCATTTTACATAATTGGGTAATTAAACCCACGAATTTCAGCCATCTTTATCAGCCATTAGGTTAGCCTTTTAGGGTTAGAACTTTCAGAAATCAAGTGACGGCTATTGGAGAAGAGAGGAGAGAGCTCCAAGGCAAATTCAAGGCCAAAAAACCACCGGATTTCACCGCCATCACCACCACCGCGTAGATCGCGAGACAAAGAACGCAGTCATACCAAAATCATCCGGAAATCTGCATACCAAAAATCCCAGGCAAGTATTTGACTTGCGTATTTTCATTAATGCAATCTTTATATTAGTCTAGGATTGTTTAGAGATGGAAACTATGGAAGAAAACTCAAATTGTGTTAGGATAATGCATGTAGTTTTTGATAATATGGAAATTCTGGAACCCTTGCCATGTAGAGGAATATAACCCACAAATTTTTTATGTTAAATTATAAGGAATTTTTGGTAAAAACAGATTAGAACCTTGTTTTAGGAAAACTCTAGG
This sequence comes from Sambucus nigra, assembly GCA_949130495.1. Lineage (NCBI taxonomy): Eukaryota > Viridiplantae > Streptophyta > Magnoliopsida > Dipsacales > Adoxaceae > Sambucus > Sambucus nigra. The sequence goes on from OX422208.1 coordinate 597,360,828, forward strand.
GTTCTTGATGATTAGATGGGATTTTGAGTAAATTATCCATGTTTAATGATAATTACACGCATGCTTTACGTTATAAACACCTGGTATAATGTTATAATGATGATAGTAGGATTTTTGGGGAGATTAGAATGGAAACACATCGTTTTAGATGAAGAAGTTGGATGAAACCCGTAACTGCATTCTGCAGAATTTTGCCCAGACCTGCTTGATCGATCGTTCGAGCCTAGAGCTTCGATCGATCAAAGGTTCGATCGATCGAGCCCCAAGCTTCGATCGATCGACCCCTCCTGGCAGACTCCTAATTCCCTCTTTAAATGCGTTAAATTCAAATTGTCGTGATATAATTCTTGGGCACTCTTGATAAATTGGTTTGGGAGACATTGAGGACCAGTAGGGGATATGAATAAATGTTGGAACCTTTAATCTTTAACGAAAATGGTATTTATGGGATATTTACTTTAGGTTAATGGATTTATGAATTTAAAGGGTGAGGTGCGTAAGAGAGTTATGTTGGAACCTAATAAAGACACTTACTGAAATTTAGATTTGTGAGGATATAGCCCACGAGTGTTAGGTAATAAGTGAGAAAAACCCTTCGAGTTAAGGTTAGGAACGAAACCTTATACGTATTTCTATAAATGTGAAATTTAGGATAAATGGTATAATTATGGGTAACGTGAAGAACCTATGTTAATATGATAAAGTGGTATATTTATATGATTGTGTGTACATATATTATATACATGTGAAAAACATACCGCGCTACTTGTTATCCTTGAGGCTTTCGCGCTGGGACAGTCTTATCTCGATGGGACCTTTATGGGGGATATTGACTTGTACCCTAGATGATAGATATCCTTGGTACAGGCTTTCGAATTGATAGTTCAGACGGTCCTAAGAGACGCGAGTATGTGCCATCCTCTAAGAGACTTGGAATCTATGCTTCGCCTCGATATTATTTGTATATGTGCTAATACAATTCGAGAGTGATTCCGAATTTGTATTCCCCTTGATTTGAGTGGTATGGGGTTTGGATAGTGGAAGTATGGACGCACCATAGTTTTATTCGGGGTGCTGTTATATATATATTATATGAGTAGTTAATATATATATGAGATTATGATATTTGAAACTGTCTACTGAGATTTGATAAGTAGGACATGGTTGTTGACTCAAATTAGTAAATACTTGTTTTGAAAAAGTATAAGATGTCACTGTAAAACTTTATGGATTTTATAAAGTTAAAATGGAGGACTTTGATTACTGTTTAGAACATTCTTTTTAAAATGGAGTCGTGAATTATAAATCTTTCGAGTAATCTAAGTTAAGTTAAATCTTTTAGAAAGACTAGTGTGTTAAATGATAAGAAACCGTGGGGAAGGTTAGTGCGATAGGTGTGCACATTAGAAGAGAGGTGAGTATTTTCTCAAGAGAGTGACGTACTAATATGTTATTGTATTGGCCTGTATCAATTTAAATACTTGCTAAACGTATTTTAAAATCAAACACACTTTCGGGCTCTGACCCGTTTCTTTCTCTCTCTCTCTCTCTCTCTCTTGTATATATATGTATATTTTCAGGTGCCCAGCCACAGGGGCGTCTTGCTTAGGATCTCTTGAGAGGAACGTGCTACAACTTAGGTGGGAGTTTCAGGTCACTTGAGTAGACGGCTTCTTTTATTGACTCCACTTCTAGCACTCTCATTTATTGGGCACGTGTCGCCCTTTCCATTATTTATTTGTTATCGGGACATTTATATTTCAGTCATTTCCAGTATTGTTCTTTGGGATTTATTCAGTATGGACTTGTGCTTTTAGTTTTCATATGTTGGCATTCGATTGACGAATGTATTATATTATTTGGTTTATCGTGGTGTGATTCTTAATTGTAGAAATGTTGTTTCATATAAATAAATATTTTTCTTTAAGTAAAAATTTGGAAGTTTGTATGAAAAATGTTTTTGACACTTAGCTTAATTATTTAGGGTGTTAAATTAGAAAATTTATTTTTATCGACAGTGATGCTGAGAATGAACCAACTGTTAACCTTGATTTAATTTAATAAAGGAGTGATCGCCCGGTATTTAATTAGGCGGGGTGTCACAGAGATCTTCAATCTTTATTGGTGGTGTATGTAAAAATTCTTCTCATACGTGGACCAATGAAGAATGTAAACCTTTCATCCTACGTGACCGACCAGCCTACTTGATCGGCTTTAGAGATACTTAGTCGGCTAGAAGGTTGACAAACTCCAGAAGGCCAACCAATAGGAATATCAATAGTTACTCTGATGGGACGCCAACCATCACTGAATTCCAAGAGTTTCATTTATTGTATATAGATGTAAATGCCTATTAATATAAAGGCACTCCATCTCTAGGATTTTAGACCCCTATAAAAAAAACTACTCCCTTAGTTCAAGGGACAATTCGAATCACTCATATACACACCATACTGAGCTATTGTAAACCTCACTGAATAAAAACCAACAGTGGACGTAGGCTATTTTACAATTAAAACACTCTAAAAATCTTATATCATGTGTGTGTGGTTTGAGTTACTTATCTTATTTTTATCTGTGATTATAAATTTGGATTTAGTCCACTGTTAGACATCAACAGATTGGCGTCGTCTGTGGAAACATTTGTCTATCATCGTTCTCTACCATTTGTTTCATTTTTTTAAAAGAAATGACTCATCCTGAAAATAGAGCTAGAAATAAAGGCAATACTATCATTCCATATGTTCCTCCTAGTGCGGCAGACTTGCAAGGAATTCTTCTCAACCTTTCATAGGAAAAGAAACCATGCAAGAGTCTGTCTCCAAGAAATTGGCTCGCACTACGCAAGCTAAGTCCTCCAATTCTAGAAGGGATATGCCACCATCACCAGCTAGACATGAAAGAAATTATCATTCTCGTTCTTCTCATGATAGGTGATATCGTCCTCGTGCAACCTCGTCATTTCGATCAACGAATTACTATGACGGTGGATTTTTTTCAAAAAAGACCAAGTGTCTTAGAGAGGCTAAGCAAGGAGTCTGCTTTTGATCATCTAGGCCCCCGAGTAACTAAAGTACATCATAGGGAGCAGGAGCATCGTCGTGAATACAGAGAAGGGTCCACAAGATCTAAGGCCAGTATGAGGGGCTTTGTGCGTGCCTAACTGACCTCTCAGGAGGAGAGTTCAGCACATAGGCACAATAAAGCTTCTAGATCTACCTCGGCCAAGTCTAAGATAGATGAATATTCGTTAAAGGGATCCATGCAATGATTGGAAGATCGGCTAGGGAATACATTGCAAATGAGTTTCATCAAAGGGTCACCCTTCATCCAGGCAATTTTGGAATACCCCACACCTTCCAAGTTCAAGTCACCAATGGTCACTCTCATGTATGATGGGAAGACTGATCCAGTCCTTCACATAGAGAAATATTAAGTTGTTGTCGACATCTACTAAGTGCCCGACAAAATGAGATGTAGACACTTCTCTAGTTACACCACAAGACCAGCCTAGATTTGGTATAATAATCTCCCAAGAGATAAAATATCTAGTTTTCATCAGGTAGCTGAATTGTCCATGTAAACTTTTGATTTGGGGCTAATCCAATAAAGAGTGCCACTTATCTCTTGATTGTGCAACAAAAGACGAGAGAAAGTACTAAAGAATACATTACTCGTTTTAACAATAAAAAACTAGAGGCGGTAGACTATGAGGAGAAAATACCCATTGCAACACTTATGAGTAGGTTGCTCACTAAAGATCTTTACTATGCCTTAACGAAGAATCCACCCAAAACCATGACAGAACTAATGGCTAAGGCTGGAAAAATAATGAATGCTAAGGACGCTATAGCAGCCGAGGAAGCTCCTAAGACCAAGGGTGAAGGTCTGAAAAATAATTCTAATTCTTTTAACAAGGATTCGAAAGACAAGAATCTGGATCAGATAAAGAAATATAATGAATATACTCCGCTCAACAAGGGTGTTCACTATATCCTGGAAGAGATCAAAGGGAACAAAGAATTGAATTGGCCTAGAAAGTTTAAAACACCCCCAATAAGAGGGATAAATCCAAGTACTGTGATTTCCACAGGGATCCTGGGCACAACACCAACAGCTATATTGTACTAAAGAATGAGATTGAAAATCTTATTTGGCGAGGAAAATTGAGCAAGTTTTTTTATCGGAATGGTAATCGAGATGATTGTAAGAGGTCTGAATCTCCAACCGAAGCAAGGGAAGATAACAAAATGGCACAAAACAGTGATTTTGAAAAAGATCCACACTTGCTGAAGAAACCTAATGAGCCATAAGTAGAGGTCAGCATGATATCCTTTGAATGCCACTTCATCGCAGGAGGAGACGGTGGAGAAAGAGATGCAATTGTAGAAAGAAAAGCTTAATTAAATAAAGCTAAGGCTTGTCTAACAGTCAGATAGATTGATATGGCTGAATCCAATGATAGTCGGCCAAGGAAAGTCAACAGATACAGGATAGTGATTGGATTCTCCAAAAACGATCTCAATGAGGTCATTTACCCTCACAACGATCCGTTAGTTATCTCATGAAGAGTTCATCATAGTAGAGTCACAAGGATCTTGGTTGATAATGGGAGTTCAGCAAATATAATGTTGTACAACTGTTTCGAAAGCCTAGGGATGAAGAACAGCAAGCTAGAACCATACCATAGACCTCTCATTGGATTTGCAGGGGAGAAAGTATACCCATTGGGAACCATCAAGCTAGAAGTTTCGGTCGGTACAGGATCGACAAGCAGGAGAGAAATAATTCGCTTCTTTGTGTTAGACAAAAATGTCCCGTAAGCTTGTAATATCATCTCAAGAAGCGTGGGAATAAAGCAGTTAGAAGTTGTGCCATCTACAATGCACTAATGCATGAAATTTTCAACAAATTATGGGGTCGTTGTAGCAAATGTCAATAACAAAGAAGCTAGGGAATGTTATTATACTTCATCCAACCAACACGAAATTCACATGAAAGATACAACCACTTTCCACACTGACCCTCTAGATCCTCGGGAAGAAAAGGAGCTCGTAAAAGGGAAGGTTATGGAAGAAATTGAAGTTGTTATACTAGACGATGAGAAATCAGAAAAAAAACACCCAGATCGGTTCTAGGTTATCTCCTTCTCTCAAATAGGAATTGATCACATTCCTTAAAGAGAGGAAAAATGAGTTCGCCTGGATTCATGAAGATATGCCAGGGATTGATCCAAACTTCTTTTTCCATGAGCTTAATATATGTCAAGATGCTAAGTCGGTTAAGCAAAAGAGAAGAGTATTTAGCCCCAAAAAGAATATGGAGATCCAGGAGCAAGGAAAAAAATTACAGCGAGCACGATTCATTAAAGATGTCAAATACCCAAGCTGGTTGGCCAATGTACTCATGGTAAAAAAGAAAAATGACAAATGGCACATATGTATGGATTTCACTGATCTTAACAAGGCTCTTCCAAAAGATCATTTTTCTTTACCAAGGATTGATCAATTGGTTGATACTACAGCAGGTCATGAATTACTCAGCTTTATGGATGCTTATTCTAGATATAACCAGATTAAGATAATACCTGAAGATAAAGAAATCACTTCCTTTATTACCAACCGAGGAACTTACTGTTATAATGGCATGCCTTTTGGGTTAAAGAATGCTGGAGCTACCTAACAGAGATTGGTGAATAAGGTTTTTGAAGACCAAATCGACAAAAACATGGAAGTATACGTAGATGATATGCTCACCAAGAGTAAACATGTTGTCGACCGCATTGAGACTTGGCTCAAACCTTTTATCAACTAGAGAAGTATCAAATCAAGCTCAACCTAACCAAATGTATCTTCGGAGTACAGGAGGGAATGTTCCTAGGGTACATTGTCAATCAAAGAGGAGTAGAAGCAAACTCTGACAAGATTAAAGCCTTGCTTGAAATGCAGTCCCCGACCAATAAAAAAAGTTCAAAAATTGACAAGAAGAGTAGCTTCCTTGAACCGTTTTGTCTCTCGATCAACTAATAAATGTCTTCCATTCTTTAAAGTGCTTTGAAAGACCTTTGAGTGGAACGAAGAATGTGAGAAAGCTTTCTTGGAGTTGATTATTATTTAGGCTCTACCCCACTCCTTTCCCTATAAGTTCTGGGAGAAAAACTATATTTATACTTGGTTGTTTCAGAGTTAGCTGTCAGTTCGGCATTGATCCGACTAGATGGAGGAGTTCAAAGGTCAGTATATTTTACTAGCATGGCATTTCGAGGAGCAGAAATCAGATATCCACGCCTGGAGAAGATATCCCTATCTCTCATTGAAACTTCTAGGAGGATGAGACCATACTTCCAAACTCACACCATTGTTGTTTACACAGATTTGCCTTTGCAACAATCATTGCATAAACTAGAAAAGTCTGGGAGGTTAATGTCTTGGGTAGTTGAATTGTGAGAGTATGAAATTTTTTATGAACCCAGAGTTGCAATAAAAGGCCAAGCAATGGCAGACTATATTACCTAATTCACGTATGCAGAGGAGAAACCTAGTCCATATTTGCCTGTCGAGCAGACTTCTACAGAAGAGAGCATAGCCCAAAGGCAAACAGATACTTTGGTAGACCAAACTAACTCATCGGCTATTCAAGAAAGAATTGAATAAAGAAAAAAGATGTTCAAGTATGGAGTGCTAGCAGAAGAAGAGTTCTCTGATGACATTCCAATTTGGCAGTCAATTGTAGATGGATCCTCATATGCTACTGGAAGTGGAGCATGGCCTCATCATCAACACTCCGGATAACTTGGATGTGCAATATGCTGTAAGATTCTAATTTAAGTCTTACAGTAATAAGGCAGAGTATGAGGCATTGATTACAGGACTGGAACTGGCTTCATCACTGGACGCCGATCAGGTATTGGTATATAGTGATTCTCAGTTAATCGTTAATCAAATACAGTAAATTTATGGCGTCAAAGGTGAAACTATGATGAGATGTCATAAAAAACAAACTAAAGTTATTTTTATGTTCACTTCAGTCGGGATAGTGAGGATTCCCAGACTAGAGAATGCCTGAGTAGATGCTCTTTCTCGGCTTGCTTCAGTAACTCCAACAAAACTTAGGCGTACAATCCCACTGGAGATTCTTGATCCCAGAGGCATTGATGGGATGGAAGTCAGTGTCATTTTTGGGGATTTAAGTCCTTCATTGATGGACCCGATCAGGGAGTACATTGAAAGAGTAACACTTCCTTCTGACCAGAAAGAAGTTAAAAAGATTAGGTATAACGTAGCTAGTTATGTGTTCAGAAAGGGTGCCCTATACAGGCAAGGATACATGGTTTCCTTACTTCGTTTTGTTAATCCAAATGAAGTGAATTATTTTATTAAAGAGGTGCATGAAGTCTTATGTGTAGCTTACACCACTAGGAGGTCTCAAAGACAACGGATAGCGATGCAAGGTTACTATTGGCCAATGATCAAAGAAGATTTTATTGCTTTCACTAAGAAGTATGATAAATGTCAGAAGTTTGCTACCATCCACAGAAGACCAGGAGAAAGTTAACACCAATAACTTCTCCATGGCCTTTCGTTATATGGGTAATTGACCTGGTCGGGCCACTGCGGGCCACCAATGGAAAATTCAAGTATATGGTTGTAATTGTTGATTATTTCACCAAATGGGTAGAGGTTGAGCCCTTGGTTGATAAGCCTTATCAAGGGGTTTTCCAATTCATATGGAAGCAAATTATTTGCAGGTATGGCATGCCCTATGCCTTTATCACCGATCATGTATTGACAATGACGAATTTGAAGAATATTATATTCAGTCAGGCATCCAGAAACTTCATTCAGCACCTGGGCATCCATAATGCAATGGCCAAACAGAGATCACTAATAAAACCTAGTTATACGGGTTGAAAAAAAGGTTGGATAAGGCTAAGGGCAACTGGATTAATGAACTCCACAACTTCCTTTGGGCATATAGGACTACTTCCAGAACGACAACGGGATAAACCCCATGCATACTAATTTTTGGCATTGAAGCAGTAGTATGAGTGGAAATAGATTTGTCAACTCACATGGTATTGAAATTTAATTCACCCAAGAGTGGCATTAGGAGGAGACTAGATTTGAACATGATATAAGAAGTCCAGGAGGATGTTATTGTTCGGATGGCTTCCTATTAACAAAGGACTACAAGGTTTTATAACTAAAGGGTCAAGCCGACCAACCTAAAGTAGGGGGGTCTAGTACTCAAGAAAGTGATGTAGAAGAATAACAAGTTAGAGTATAATTGATATGGTCCATACCGTATCTCGACAGTTATCCGACCAGGAACTTATCGTTTGGAAACTTTGGAAGGGGAGGAATTCAAGAGTCCTTGGAATTCAGACCATTAACGTAAGTATTACGAGTAATACAGTTTTTAATAATTTTGTCCCTCATGTAACTGGTTATTTAAATTAATAAAATTTCAGATTTTGCTCCATATACATCCTTTTTTTGTTTTGTTTTTTGAAGTATGGTGGCTACACCTTAACCAGAATTAATGAGCAGTTTTAATTCAAACGTTTCCAACTTCAGAAAATTTTTCTAATAGTTCCTCACCGAAAAAGATCATGGTTCAAACTTTTCCAACATTAGAAAAGTTTGCAAAAAGTTCCTCGCCAAATAGCATCGTTCAAACTTTTCCAAACATTTTCAACTTCAGAAAAGTTAAACTTCATGTATGATTTTTCCTCGGCAAGTCACGAACAAGAAGTCAGTAAAATTTCTTAATTAGAAGTTTTACCCGATCACGTTAACACACTAGAATAATTAGACATTCCTAATACACTGGTCGCAGCTGATAACTAATGCTACAACTTATTACAATAACGTTATTTACAGTTTTATCTAAGTGCATTAGTCGAATCTAAGTCCATATACATGATTCAAACATGAATCAAATATTAAATATTTGATCAAGTTATTTAGTCTATAAGCCGATTAACTAATCATTATACATATTACCTAGTCGAAAAAAACATTAACATTGACCATAATCTTGAATAATGAGAAATCAATCAAAAATAACTTCACTTCATTGATGTAGTAATAATTAATCAAAATACAATACAAGAAGTACAAATCTATTCTACTGGACATTTTCCTTGTGCCGTATCCATTCCAATGGGAGGATCATCTAGGGTATATGGAGAATTTATTGTATTGAAATCTCTTAGCATCTGCCTATTGTTGTTGCCCAACATATCAAGTAGATGAGGAGGATGAACTATCTCGCACTCATCATGGAGGCCATAATCCCGTAAATACTTACTTATCAGGCATTGGGGAATGGCATTGGGAGGAATTCATTTTGTGTCCCATTTGAAAGGAGGCTTGTCACAATCCAAAAGACCTAGGTCATTCCAGTGCCACAAGTCACTGTTTTTATCATACTTCAACAAAATTAGCAAGTTGGTCCATTCCCATTTATAGCCTTCATGATTGTTTTGAGCAAGATGATCGTCCATGTGGGCTAAGGCCTCATTGTAACCCTCCATCCAAACTTCCTTAGGTTGTTTGTGGAAGTGGAATGTTAGCCAATCCACTTAACTTTGAAGTTTCTTAATGACAATATCTTTGGATTTTAACTAGGTAGTGTAACACCCCGTAATTTTGAGGATTTAATATTTAATTATTTTTGGGAGTTATAAAAATATTTAAATTAGAGAAACTTAAATTCATGAGTTAGAGAATTTATTTGAGTGATCCGAATTATTTATAATTGGCGACTTTAAGTTTAATTGTCCGAATTAATGTGTGTCGCATTTTGAGGTCGAATTTGGAAATGTCAAAAATTATTTCGAATCGCAATTCCGAGTGCGCGGTTGCGTCCGGATGGGTCGAGATAGTAAGAAAATAGTACCCGGGGTGGTAATTGGGTCTCGGGGTATTTTTTGGGCCCCGGGCCCACGCGGGGTGAGTTGAGCCATTTTAATTAGGCCCAGATGGCCGAAAATGGGATTAAGGGTTTTTAACCTAAATGGAGAAGTGTTAAACGACAGTAAACACAAATTCTAAGCCTAGGGCTTGAGAGGGAAATTAGGGGAAAGCAAATCAATTGGGGATTATTGGAGCCGAATTAAGGGACTACACCAACGGATCAGACCCTACGAACAATTCCAGGCAAGTGGTTAACTTGCTGTATTGTGTAAATGGTGATATCCAATTCATATTTTAGTGATGTGTAAATTAAAATTTGTTTTGGGGATAAATGGGTACAAAATGGGTTTTTTTACTGGAATACTTGGCTGAGATTCAAAGTAAGAAATAGGTGTGTTATATATCCCTAAGTAAAGATAAAATGAAATTTGAATATATTTGATGATTAACATGGAATCTTTATGAGTTCTTGGATGAAGAACATGAATCTTGAATGACTTAGGGTTTATTTGATGAACACAAGAGGTCAATCTGCCAGAATTTTTGACACAATTTTAAACGTATGCCATTTGAGTTGTACTTCGAATTAGAGTGTGAACCATACATGCATGGAAAGTTATTTCTCTTATATATCCAATGAACTTGGAATCAGGTCAATCGGAGTTCTGTAGAGGGAGTAATCGATATTTTACTATAGGGTGTTTGATCTGTCAATATAGTAATCTACCAGAATTTTGACACGACTTTAAACGTGTGCGATTTGAATTTTACTTCGAATTAGAGTGTGAACTATACATTAATGGAAAGTTATTTCTCTTAGATATCCAATGAACTTGTAATGAGGTCAATCGGAGTTCTGTAGAGGGAGAAATCGAAATTTTACTAGAGGGTGTTTAATCTGCTAGAAAATTTGAGATTTCTTTTTAAGCCTCAAATGTCTAAAATTTTATCATGGAAGTGTTTGGGACCTTGATGAAATATATTGACGGAATAATGATATGGAAGTAGGTCTATGATTGAGTGTTGTACTTTAATTTTGTGAGGGAGTTAAAGTGGAGATTCATACGCTTAATTGTGACGTACTCTAATTCGAGATGATAAGAATATAATTACGGAAAAGCGTGTGCGAGCTTAAATTCGTTAGGTTAGTGGGTTAACAAGGGTAACTACTGAATTGATATAACAAGGGGTAACTAGGACCCTTAGAGTTGTGTGAATACTTGAATTAATACGAAAGTGAAATAAATTCGTAAAGCAAACAAATATGGTGAATATTAGAGAGAAATATATTACATACAAGTATGAATAATTGGGTTGTGTAAATACCCACTATTTTATAGGATTACTTGGGTTGTGAATGCCTATTGTGTGTTTTCTTGTGATAGGAACATAGACTCGGGAAATATTAAGTTATGGGCCAAGTGAGTGAGTCCGGAGATAATGGTTGAGTGACACCAAGTTATTAAATTAATGGATGTGTTAATTAATGAAGATAGAGTCGGAAGGTAGACTCGGCAAAGTATTAAATTAATTGATGCTGTGATTAATTAATTTAGATTCGAATTGTAAACTAGGGAAGGGTATTAATTAATTAATGTGTAAATTAATTAAATGAGAGTCGTACCACAGACTCGGATCGGTATTAAATTAATAGGTGTGTTAATTAATTTAATTAGAGTCGGATTGTAGACTCGGGTAGGTATTAAATTAATGGGTGTAATAATTAATTTAATTAGAGTCGGATTGTAGACTCGGGGAGGTATTAAATTAATAGGTGTGTTAATTAATTTAATTAGAGTCGGACGATAGACTCGGGGAGGTATTAAATTAATAGGTGTGTTAATTAATTTAATTAGAGTCAGACGATAGACTCGGGGAGGTATTAAATTAATAAGTGTGTTAATTAATTTAATTAGAGTCGGACCATAGACTTGGGAAGATGATAAATTATTAAGTGAGAAAATTAATTATGTTGAGTCAGGCCACAGACTCAGGAAATTACAGGCTAGTGTACGGGATTTTCAGTACACGGTAAAGCCGGGGTTTATATTATATATATACGGTGTAGTGATAGTATATATATATACGTGTATATATTGTGTGTGATATTAAATATCAGTGACTAGATATTTATTCAATTTATACTCTAGTGATATCAAGGGAGGTTGCGCGATGTGGGTGAATCCCCTAGCTTGAGGAGTAGGGCGAGTATATCCCCAGGTCATAGCGTCTGGTATATAGGTGAGGGATTTATCTCACTTTCAGGGAAGGAATATGACCGCCTCCACTACGTTTATAGTTTGGGCCAAGTTGGTGAGCGATTCCAACTTAGGGAACTAGGTTTTGTGAACACACCTAGTGAGATAGCACTTTCGAAGGAATCATCCGGCGAGGGTATACTCGAAGGGATGGATATACGTATGACATATGTGTGGATGTTTTAGTAAATGTACATATATAATGGTATTCAATATTATATGCGGGTAATAATACAGTGTGTGATGTATTTACTTTATATAACTTGTGACACGGTTATATGCTACTATTTAAGAAGGAATTAATTAAGTTAATTGTGAGATAACTTATAATTCAAGAATCATTATACTTGGGTTAGAGTAGTATGGCAAGGGGAGGTTATACCAAGACTAGTTGGACAGGGTAGTGCAACTAGGTGGGGATCGAGGTAACCGATAGGTGTTCATAATAGTGGAGGGGTGAGAATGTCCACAAGGGAGTGCGACACTAACTTAAATATAAAGCGCATTCATGCATTTTAAATTACTGCAGTTAATTCACTTGCTAAATATTTTCAAAATGTTTTGGGTCCTAACCCTTGCTATAAAACTATTTTCAAAACCTTTTAGGTGTCCAGCCACAGGGACGCCGGGATAGATATTCTATTCCAGGGATACGGAGCTGCGGCGTATGTGGATGCTAGCAGGAGTTTGGATTAGACGCATCGTTCATTCATTCCTAGAGTATGAATCATCTATCGGTTCCAGTTTTATTTAGGGCTTGTCGCCCAGTCTTCTCAATACAGATTTCAGATGTATTTATTCAGGTGTTGGATATTTATATTGGATGTTTATTCAGTTGTGTGAATGGTTTATATTTATTTTCGCATGTACTGTTTTGTAAATTAAAAAGTTAAAATTTGGCACCAGCTTTTGGAATACTAGGTGGTTAGTAAGTTTTAAAAAGTTTTTCGACAGTGATGCTAAGGATGATCCAACTGGGATTCCTGTTTTAATTTGGTATAGGACTGATCACCTGGTATTTTATTAGGCGGGGTGTCACAGGTAGCTTGGTCGGCAAGAGCAATATCTTTGGATTTCAACTGGGCAGATTGGTCGGCAATAGTTTTCTTCATCCTTTCTTCCTCAATAGTTGGTCGAACAACTATCCTTGGCCTAGAAGTTTGACCAGGCTTGGTCTTTTTCTTCTGCAAAGCTTGCAGATCCTCCAACAATCTTGCATTCTCAGCCTCTAAAAAGGAAACATCTTCATTTGGACTTGTAGTAGTTGATGTCTTCAGGCTGTCAAATTCATCCCTCGGGGCATTATTTTCTTTCTCTAACATTACAGCAATTGATCAAGCACTCTCCAAATCTTGTTTCAAAGACAGTCCCTTCTTATTCAGAGTAGAAGTAATGTCCTTTAACTTCTTGTCAAAGCCCCATCCCTCACGTAATACTTTATACTTAGCCTCATAATTAGAGTGAAGTAAAGCCATGGACAATTTATGATCTTCTTGCAGTTACTAAATCATTTCATAATATGCAGCGTTATTAGCAACAACCCTTTCCAACATGCAATGAAGATTGATATATGACTCCTTTACTTGGTTATAAACATCTGGGATTAGCAACCCTATTAAGTCTTCCTCAGACATGGAAACATGACCATCTTCCGGAAGGTTTCCACTCCGCCTGAGCAGGTCAGATTCAGGAAATATTATGGTCATTTTCCTAGCATCAAACTGAAAAGTTACAAATATATGAGTTTATAGGGAAAATACAGAGGAGTAGACAACACAAGAAATAACAAACTAGTAAGAAATATAGACCATTCAAATGCATAAAGAGTTAAGACAATAAAAGTTGTTCTTTCATTGTTTAATCGTTGAGGTACAAGAGTGGATACATTATCAAGAAAGAAAAGATAAAAAAGTAAACTTGTTGAAAGGGAGCTAAACCTTGTCCATGTCCTTAGCCTGGTCCTGTCTGGCAGCAAGTTAGTTGGCACTGGCATTGGGAACTAATGAAGATTCAAGAGTCATTACAGAAGATTCTCTAGACCCTTCTTCATCATTAAACTCCTCATCTAGACTAGGAGGAGTGCGAGGGTCATGCCTTTGGAAGAATTTGGAATTTTCTTCTATACCGACCACCTTTAAGGTCTCAGTCCAACCTTCCTTGAAGGATAAATTTTTGTCATACTCAATCTGAGTAGAGATAGCAAAAATGGCCTTCTCCCAACCTTTATCAAAGGCATCTTTGCCTTTGGCCTTAAAGGAAGTCACCTTGTCTTTCAACATTTGCACCCGAGGTGTGGCGTCTGAAAGCTTATCCTCAGCAGCCTTGGCCTTACCTTCATCATCACTCAACTTCTTCTCGACAGTTTCATCTCTTTCCTCGATAGAATTTATTTGGTCTTCAGCCTCATTGGCTCGATCATTGGCCTTCTTCAAATCTGCTTCCTAGGATTTTTACTTTATCTCCAATGTTTGTCAAGAAGCTTCCAAAGATTGTTTTAGACCTTCAAAGGCCTCTTCGACTTCACCAAGAGAGGATCTCAATTGGTCATACTTCTCCATCATTTGGTTGAAATCAACTAAAAACTACAGAAAGAGAAAAATATCCGATATCATAAAGAGTTCATCAACATAGAAAAAAGAGCAAAAAATGAGAAAAATACCAGTGCCAAGTTATGGCAAGCTCTCTCAGTCAGCCTGGAGCTAGGCATGGAGGATGACATAGCTCTATCAGTGGGAAGTGTCCCAGATTTAATCAGATCCCTAGACAATCCAGTGTTAATAGAGATAAAGGCTAACCCAATGTCAAGGTCGGCCTAAATTATCCTCACCAACTCTTGTTGGTCGGCAGTCTTCTTTCCAGCTAATGCATGTTGCTCGGCTGTTGTCTTCTGGACCTATTTGTGAGTATTAGGCAAACTTCTCCTCGACCTCTTCGGGTGAGGTTCAACAGTCTGAGTCTCATCAGCACCAATAGGCCTCTTGTCACTGTCGTGAGACTTCTTTTCAACTGGATTCTTACCAGTATTAACAGCTTTCTTGGGGATGGGAGATAAGGGTCCACCCATTATGTTGGGCATCTTCCTCTTAGTTATGCCTATATAAGGAGAAAGGGGAATCGCATAAATGTCCAAGGACTCAAATGAGGAAGAAGTTCCTCCTTAGATGAATTCAGCCTTGGTAGACTCAGTAGCTGAAGAAGTTGGTGTAAGATTCTAGCAACTTGGGGCAGGACACATGTATGTCGGGCAATAAATGAGGTAATAGAGCTTTTGTACTCCAACAGCAAAGAATCTAATCGAGGATGTTCCTCTTCAATCTTTTGATTTAATCCCCATAAGAATTTAAGGTCGTAATATATCTTACATTTTGTTTAGTTTAAGGGTTTGTATTTAGGGAGCCACCCTCTCCTCCTCCACTTTGGGGTAATACCCATTTATGTATATAAGTCTTACTATTCATTGTCTTCTTTGTTTGTTTAAGCTTTATTTTCATTATGTCTTTACTTTTCTTGCCTAAATAATTAGTTGTACTTATTTATTTCATGTTTCTTTTATTTTTTAGTTGTTTTAATTACTTTATTTGTGTTTAGTCTTTAGTTTAAGGGTTGCGGTCATGTTTCCGCCAATAATAGGTCTTGGGCTCTAAAAGTTAGGTTTTGTGTAAAATTTCATTCAATTGAAACCTCGTATATTAAAGGTGGAATATTATGCGTTTAACTTTCTTTGTCACACAAAGTTACTATTTAAAGCGATATTCCGAAATTAATCCACTTGTGACCATTTTTATTCAATGTTTTATTTCGCATTTTTGGATTAATTTCCTTCATGTGTAATGTTTAGTATTAATCGAATATGCTCAGTTGAATATTTTTGAATCAAATTCTAATTATGCGTTGTTTAGCCCTTGGCGAGGATGTGACCCTGACTCTCGTTTTATTAATTCTTGTTTAGTTTTAACTTCTTATTTTTTTTCCTTTTTCCCGTTTTAAACCCATCACCTTTTACACTTTTATTCTGGAAGTAATAAATCAATTAAAATCTATCAAACATTCCCTGTGGATTTTGATAGCCAAAATGACCACTATACTCCATTTGTTGAGTGTAGTTATAGTTTAAGTTTTTTATATTACGGCGGTGAACCGAAAATAACGACAGTATCCTTACAAGAACACATAGTTCACGCCCGATCAATACCATAAGAACTTGTCGAAATAAAGTCCGAAGGAGTACTTAGTTACATTAAGCTTCATTTTGTAATACCTGAGCACTTCAAATGTCTTCATCGGGTCTTACAGATGATCGGCTTTCCTCTTGCCCTTGATGAGCATGTTATCTATGTAGACTTTGATGGCATTAATTAACTGGTCTTTGAACATCTTGGTGACCAATCGTTGGTACGTAACTCCAGTGTTCTTGAGACAAAATGGCATGACCTCATAGCAGTACAGTCCAAGTGTGGTTATGAACGAGGTTTTATCTTAGTCGACATCGAATAAGAGGATTTGATGATACCCGAAGTATGCATTAAGGAAACTCATTCGTTCATGACTAGCTATGGCGATCAATTATTGGCAAAGGAAAGTTATCTTTGGGACATGATTTATTAAGATCGGTGATGTCTATGAAGACCTTCCATTTTTTGTTAATCTTTTTCACAACTATTGGGTTAGAAAGTCACATGGGTAATTGAACTTCTTCACTGGATTTTGCCTCCAGAAGTTTCCCTACCTCCTCTTCCATGACTCTTGCCTTCTCAAGGGTCGTTCGACGGGCCTTTTGCGTAATTTGTGGGTGCGTTGGGTCCACATTAAGTCGATGACACATGACTTTGGGATCGATCACAGGCATATCATAAGGTTTCTAAGCAAAAACATCTTGGTTTTCCTTAAGCAGTAGAATCAGTTCCTCTTTTTCTTAGTCGGTGAGTGAGCTGCCGATCAGGAATTTCTTCTCTAGGTGTGAACCATCGAATGCAACCTCTTGAAATGAATCCATGACCTTGTCTATAGGGGGAACCCTTATTTCTTTTGCCCCTGGTCATCCATAATTTAGTTGCTATTTAGATGCTGCAACCCCATCTGCGATTGGTTCTCCGATGACCTTCTTTTTTTCTTCTCTTATTTGAACCTTATGGTGGTGATAAAGCATTGTTGAGCAACAATGTGTCTTCCCCTAATTTCCATTATCCCTTGATTAGTGATGCATTTGAGTTTTTGGTGATAAGTGAAAGGGACAGCTAGCATAATGTGGAGCCATCCGCACCTAAGAATTGCATTCTAAGGAGAATTAATGTCCACAACTAGGAACTCGATCATCTTTGTGATGTTTCCTGTTCGGGATGGCAGAATCTTTTTCCCTATTGGCATAATCAACCTTCCAACAAAGCTGACCAAAGGTACAATCACTTCCTAGAGGTCTTCTATTTTGAGATTAAGTTAATTATATAGCCTCAGGTACATAATCTCCACGAAACATCCCTAGTCAACCAAAAACTTGTCCACGACCCATTTAGAAATCCTAAGTATGATTACTAATGTGTCGTGATGCGGAGTTTTAACTCCGACTAGGTCATCCTCAGTGAAGACTATGTGCTTGTTATAATTGATATCTTTCGAACGCCTTTGCTTGTCCGCCTCAGTCTTGGAGGGGTTAATTTGGAAGCCTTGCATAACTCCAATGATTTTTTAACTGCATTCGAACGTCGTTACCTTGAATCTATTTCGGTCTCAAGGCATTATGAATGACTGTGAACTCATGTCTAACCTCGTCCTCATTTAAGACTTTGTCGGGTTTCTGGTCGGTAACTATGGTTGCTTTGGAGACCTTTTTCTCCACATAGTCGTCCAAGTGGTTGGCCTGGGTCAACTCCTCTAAGTGAGGTTTGAGGACCTTGCAGTTCTCTTTATTGTGCCCATGCTCCTTGTGATATGTGCACCTGAGTGCAATATTTCTCTTCGATGAATCCCCCGTCATCTTCTTCAGCCAATTCAGAAACTGTTAATCCTTGATTTTACTTAAGATCTTGTAAATCGATTATTTAAAAATGGTGTTTATCGCATGAAAATCCTTAGTTGGGTCCGCCTTGTCACCATTTTTAGATTGTCCATTCTGCTTATTGCTCCCTTTCTTGGCATTTTCTGTATCGTCATTCTTGGTCGACTTAGGCCAACCATGGTCACTTTGGGTACTGGCAATCGCATCCTCCACCTTGTCATATTTCTCTATGCATGACATGAGATCTTCGATGGTGTCTGCCTCCTTTTGGGTAAGGGACTGATGCAGTATAGAGTTTCTGAAAAGTCCGATCTTGAAAGAGGCCACAACGCCCTATTCGGAACAATCTTCTATTTCATTATAATTTTTTAAATATCATCTCGTGTATTCGCATAAGGTTTCCTGATGTTTCTTCCTCATAGTGAGGTACGAGTCCATCCTCTTGGGATGAACGTTGTTGGTAATGAACCGATCAGTAAATGCTTCTGTGAGTTGCTTGAAATTATTGACCGACCTATGCGGCAGATTATCAAACCATTTCCCCACGATATCCCATAAGCTAGAAGGGAATATCCGACACACGAGAGCATCATTGTTGCTCCATAATATGATAGCCTGCCTATTTAAACCTTGGAATTGAAAAAAATTTAGGAGGCTCTGGCTCCTCAATTACCCTTGCGAAAGGGGATTTCATATTAGCGATGAAGGCGCCCTCCCAACCATTAATGGATCTTACCCCATGAAGAATTGGGGTGTAAGTCCATATCTTTTTGAATGAGGTCGCTGAGGTCATATCGACGATCGCCTCCATCCTAACCTTGTCTTATTAGAGGTATCCTTTGCATGGAGCGCTCCTGATAATGATGTGAACTCCTTCCTCGATTGTGAGTTATACTCGATTGAGGACTAGGTGTCCGAACGTGACACTTTCGCTTGTCTCTGTGGAGCTCTTGCTCCATTCTCTCCTGATGATGCTACAGACAAAAATTCTCTCTCTTATTGATGAAGTTGTTGCTCATAAGCATTGAACAGTCATCAATCAGAGTAGATTTTGAGGGTTCGTTACTCTGCTCAGAAGGTTCCTCCTGAGGTTGATAATGTGGGTTAGGGACGTCGCACTCCTTATGAGATGAACCTCTAACCTGAGCCTGGGCGTCGGAGCTCCATTTGGGTGGTTTCCATTGGATGGAAGAATGTAAGGACAAAATTTCCAAATAAGTCCATTGTAAGTATTTGACTTATTCTCATAACAAAACATGTTTTTCAGTCATCGATAGATTTTTTTTTGTCACGATTC
The DNA here is from genome assembly GCA_949130495.1 of Sambucus nigra. NCBI lineage: Eukaryota > Viridiplantae > Streptophyta > Magnoliopsida > Dipsacales > Adoxaceae > Sambucus > Sambucus nigra. The sequence goes on from OX422208.1 coordinate 597,380,295, forward strand.
TCACACAGTCTATAACATAAAGTTTATTGAATACGTTTCGGCCAAGATTCAAAGATTTATTATGCCGAGATTAATTTGGTGCACATTTCACGTCTTTATTGCATTCCGATCTCTCAAGTATGAATGCGTAATGTTTATGCGACTCGAAAAATATTTATAGGATGTATTTTTTATTAAAAATGATTTTAAAGAGTTTTAACTTTGTTTATTCTTATATAAGGATTATTGAGAGTCGTGTGAATCCTTCTCTTGTGTTTAGAAGGATCAAACGACATTCACAGCCGTTCAAACGACATGTGTAGGCCACTCAAACGACACGGCTATCTCGTTACAATGACAACTTTTATATTTAAGGCATGTATCAATCAGAATTTCGTAAGATGCAGAACTGGAAAAACAGTTTACAAATAGTACGTTTTCTGAACAAGTTTTCCAAGGTTTTCAAAGTCTAAAAACATCCTTAAAGTTTCAAGATCCGAGCTTTCATACTCTTATGATATATAGATCTTGGTTTGCACCATTGGTTTGTTCTTCCATCATTAAAGAATTGTTCGCTGGGTTTTGCGGTGAAGAAAAGAAAGAGTTCATGTTCAACATCATAGACATTGTCAAGCTGTATCGGTGGACACCGAGGCATTCGTGGACGCGTGTATTGTAGACAGGTATCGTAGAAGGAATTTTGTGTGGGCACTATGGAGGAATGGTTGAAGGATCAGAAGAGCGTCAAGACTTTTGGGGGATCGAGCCGTTGAGTAATTCTATCATCTGAACTTTGTAATACCACATCATAGTGATTGTCTGGCTTGGGTCGTCTGAGGTTTTTTCCCTTAGTGGTTTCTTCATACATTCGGCGTCGCCTTTGTGAACTTATTTATCTTACTTGATTTAATCACCTAGATTCATGTTTAGGATTAAACAACATAAAATTGGGCTTAACTAAAATTGGTTCACATACTTGGTATCACTACACCAAAACTGGCGATTTGTCACGGCCAAAATCCCTGACCAAAACTATGGGTCGCGGACTTGGGCCGTGACCATTTTGGGCGTGACCATTTTCGTGGGTCGCGGCCCAAGTCCGTAACCAAAAAATGGTCACGACCGAGGGGGGTCACGGCAGATGGTCGCGGACTTGGGCCGTGACTCATGCCGAGACGGGTCGCGGCCCTCATCCGTGACCCACAACCGTGATAAATTGGTCGCGGCCAAAGTCCGCGACCCACGACCGTGACAAAAAAATAAAAAATAAAAATTGGTCGCGATCCTCATCCGTGACCCACAACCGTGACAAATTGGTCGCGGCCAAAGTCCGCAACCCACAACCGTGACCAAAAAAAAAATGGTTGCGGTCCAAGTCCGTGTCCCACGACCATGACGGAAAAAAAGGAAAAAAATGGTCGCGGACTTTGGCCGTGACCCATAACTGTGACCAAAAATAAAATAAAAAATGATAGCGACCCAAGTCCGCGACCATTTTTATGCGTGATAAAAAAAATAAAAATAGTCATGGACAAAGTCCATGACCATATTTAACTATAATTTTTAAAAAAAAGTCTTTTTTTGGTCCACCTAAAATTGGGGGGTCCAACCACAAACTGCGAACCGAGAACGTTGTTAATAAACAAATATATATACAAACTTATAAATATTAAGCGTCTTAATAATTCATAGACCAAAAAACAAATTGGGCAGAGTTTCCCCCATTTTCTTGACATTTCAAAACCTGTAAATGTAAAACCTACTTATTATAAAGCCCGCACGGCCATAAAATTCAACAATCAAATTATAAAAGCCCGCACGGCCATAAAACTAAACAATAAAAGCCCGCACGGCTGTAACACAAAAAACAAAATCCTGAATGTCCATAACATATAAACAATCTTCATGTTGTAGACCATTGCATCCTTCGCTTGTTCTGCGTGCAAAAATCCTACAAATGATAGGATACATAAAAAAAATATCACTAACCAAATAGTTTTACAAAAAATTTAATCAAGCAGAAAAATTGCATATATGAGTTAAAATTATCAGTAACCAAGTAGAAATATGCAAATTACCGTCGTTTTGAGACCCGCGGCTGTGGGGTCAGTTCGTACGAGTTACATTGGTCCAGTGGGAGGTGTTGGTGCCACCCACGAGCCGTTCGGGGGCTGTTTCGAGTTTTCACCCTCCAACGACATGTTTTTAAGCCTAAGTTTAGAAATATACAAATTACAGTCGTACTCTCAAACCGGGAGACCCGCGGCTGCGGGGTGAGTTCCTACGAGTTACATTGGTCCCATGGGAGGTGTTGGTGCCACCCACGGGGATGTTCGGGGGCTGTTTCGAGTTTTCACCATCTAACGTCATGTTTTTAAGCCTAAGTCTAGAAATATGTAAATTACCGTCGTATTCTCAAACCGGGAGACCCACAGCTGCGGGGTCAGTTCCTACGAGTTACATTAGTCCTGTGGGACGTGTTGGTGCCACCCACGGGGCCGTTCGGGGGCTGTTTCGAGTTTTCACCCTCTAACGCCATGTTTTTAAGACAAAGTCTAGAAATATGCAAATTACCGTCGTTTTTTCAAACCGGGAGACCCGCGGGTGCGGGGTCAGTTCCTACGAGTTACATTGGTCCCGTTGGAGGTGTTGGTGCCACCCACTGGGACGTTCGGGGGCTGTTTCGAGTTTTCACCCTCTAACGCCATGTTTTTAAGCCTAAGTCTAAAAATATTCAAATTATCGTCGTATTCTCAAACCGAGAGTCCCGGGACTGCGCGATCAGTTCCAACGAGTCACATTTGTCCTGTGGGAGGTGTTGGTGCCACCCACGGGGTCGTACGGGTGCTGTTTTGCGTTTTCACCCTCTAACGCCATGTTTTTAAGCCTAAGTCTAGAAATATGCAAATTACCGTCGTATTCTCAAACCGAGAGGCCTTCGGCTGCGTGGTCAGTTCCTACGAGTTACATTGGCCCCGTGGGAGGTGTTGGTGCCACCCATGAGGACGTTCGGGGGCTGTTTCGAGTTTTCACCCTCTAACGCCATGTTTTTAAGCCTAAGTCTATAAATATGCAAATTATCGTCTAATTCTCAAACAGGGAGTCCCGCGGCTGCGCGGTCAGTTCCTACGAGTCACATTGGTCCCGTGGGAGGTGTTGGTACCACCCATGGGGCCCTACGATGGCTGTTTCGCATTTTCATCCAATAACGCCATGTTTTTAAGCCTAAGTCTAGAAATATGCAAATTACCGTTGTACACTCAAAGCGGGAGACCCGCAGCTGCTAGGTCAGTTCCTACGAGTTCCATTGGTCCCGTGAGAGGTGTTGGTACCACACACGGGGACGTTCGTGGGCTGTTTCGAGTTTTCACCTTCTAACGCCATGTTTTGTGTAAGTCTAGAAATAAGCAAATTATCGTCGTACTCTCAAACCGGGAGTCCCGCGACTGCGTGGTCAGTTCCTATGAGTTACATTGGTCCCATGGGAGGTGTTGGTGCCACCCACGGGGATGTTCGGGGGCTGTTTCGAGTTTTCACCCTCTAACGCCATGTTTTTAAGCCTAAGTCTAAAAATATGCAAATTACCCTCGTATTCTCAAATCGGGAGACCCGCGGCTGCGGGGTCAGTTCTTACGAGTTGCATCGGTCTCGTGGGAGGTGTTGGTGCACCCACGGGGCCGTTCGGGGGCTGTTTCGAGTTCTTACCCTCTAACGCCATGTTTTTAAGCCTAAGCCTAGAAATATGCAAATTACCGTCGTACTCTCAAACCGAGAGTCCCGCGGCTGCGGGGTCAGTTCCTACGAGTTAGATTGGTCCCGTGGGAGGTGTTGGTGCCATCCACGGGGACGTTCGGGGGCTATTTTGAGTTTTCACCCTCTAACGCCATGTTTTTAAGCCTAAGTCTAGAAATATGAAAATTACCGTCGTACTCTCAAACCGAGAGTCCTGCGGCTGCGTGGTCAGTTCCTACGAGTTACATTGGTCCCGTGGGTGGTGTTGGTGCCACCCACGGGGCCGTTCGGGGGCTGTTTCGAGTTTTCACCCTCTAATATATTGTTTAGAATTTGGAAAAGAGTTTTTCAAAAAGAAACTTATTTTTGACATCTGTAAAACACATTCAAAAGAAAAAGGGGCCTACAAATTGGTATTAGAGCTAGAAACACTTCTTGATTGTATAGATCCTTGTTTTGTATTTTTTTAGTAGTCGTATTTGCTTATCTCTCTTGGGTTGTTTTTCTCTTGATGGATTCACAAAGTTTTGACGAATTAAATCTCTTGAATTTGAAGTTTGCAAAATGTATTGAAATTCTTGAAAAAGAAAATTCTCGTTTTAAACATATAATTGAATATTTGCAAACGTTTCAAACTCAAAGAGATACCATTTGTGAGAAGTTTACGCCTTTGTATGATAAACTTTAAATCTTTAATTTTGTCAAGGAAGAGAGTGATAATAGAGTCCTTGTTTTAGAAAAAGAGTTGGAGGACTTAAAAAATTCTATGGTTTGTGTCGTTGAAGAAAATATTTTGATTAATGAATTTAAAGTACGTGAGAAGACTCTTAGGGATAAGTTTGATCATATTGAGGGAGAGAGACATAACCTTCTAGGGGTAATTGAAAATATAAAGAAGTAGTCCCGAAAATTTGAGGAGTCTAACTTTTTGCTTGAGTCCAAAATTTTGAAATTAAAAAATGATTTATTGACTCGAGTGATAGTACAAATATAGCACCCTGCCGTGGCAGTATTCTTCTACAGTCGCATGTTCAGGCCATGCAGGCCGCGGCCAGTACCTCACTCAGGGCGCGGCCAGAACTCCTATAGGGTGCGGACCTCTCCATCACAGGCCGCGGCACCCCACCTTAGGGTACGCGTTCCCCTCCAACAGCTCCGCTGCTTACTCTGTGGGCCGCACACCCTCATCCACAACTACTGCAGACTTGGTGTACGCCACGTGCTCAGGGCACGTGACTCAACTCACTTCCTCATAAATAGAGGACCACGCCTGGAAGGAAGGGGGGATTCCACAGGCCCGGGGTAGGCTCTCCAATACATATTCCCTCTACATAACCCCAACATACGACCTGGATGCCATATACCTACAACGCAGCTACCTCCCCGAAAGAGGGGAATCCTCAGTCATCATGTATTCTCCTTTATTCTCATACTTGTACGCCTCTTTAGGCACAGTTATATTGTAAAAAACAACGCATATAATGAGAATGGAGCAACATAGTGGACGTAGGCCTAATTTTGAGGCTGAACCACTCTATACCTTGTCTTCTCTCTGTTTGCTTGCTTTACTTGTTTAACTCTCACACACACACATATATAGCTTTTGATCTGCTGATATGAGAACACCCTATGGCCGATATCTCCTATCATCAGTTTGGCGCCGTCTGTGGGAACGAGATATTTCAATCTTGTTTCTCTGCTTATATGAGTTCTTCAAACACCTTATTCGATCCCTGAGGGTCCTTTGGATCATCTCCTCATGGGTCGGTTACTGGTTATTGGACTCCGCATTACGTTCGCCCCCTTCAACGGATATTTCATATTTTTGGATCTGTCTTTGGATCTTCATTTAATGACTCTGGATCTATTTTGCATACCCCTGTGATATCATTCCATCTAGATAATGCTAAAATGCATGATGGACTTTAGTCCTAAAAAAGGTGGATGATTAGGGAAGGGCTATATTCACTCCCATTTTTGTTGTCATCTACCTATGATCTAGGGGTTACCATTGAAGTTGTGCCATATTGCGCACCGCGAGGAAATTCTCTCATCAATGGACCCTAGTAGGTTTTCTTCACATGTTGGGGGAGAAAATATCAGCTCCTGTCTTGGGATCTCTCCCCTGCCCAGACAGGGGTACGGCCTGTAAGGTCAACAGTATCTCATGCCGCGACCCCTACTGGTGCGGACCTACCACAACAGTTCAAAATCATCGTGGGAGGGATTTGAGTGTCCTTTGGATCGACCTTGGTGAATAACACTAAAAGGCTGCGGCAGTGCACTTATGTGCCATACTGGTTGCGGCCTCAGAAGCATAATCATGGAGCAATTCAACCCCCCCCCCCTCCTGATACTTCTGTGATCACTCACTTCTATTAGTTTTGTCTCAGATTCTGTATACTTTATAAAGACTAACAAAAGCAGAGATGGAAGGAGAATCCAGTCGGAGTGCAGAAGTCAAGGATGAGATTGTGCAATTATACAATCACCTTAATCACCTCTATGACATCCACGCCTCACTTCAGACCCTGGTCAATTTTCTAACTCAGAGGGTGCTAACGCTGGAGGCCGCGACATCTAAAAACATAGGCGCGGAAGTGGAGGAAACAACAAAGCCAGCCTTGCCTGCCGCGGCAGTAAATGAAACCGCGGAATCAACCGTCAGAGGTCATAAAAGCCGAGCAGAGAAATCAGAGAAAAAGTCGGGTGTCTATACTCAGTTGAGCCTCCCGATTGAAGAGATCTTGGAGTTCATCAAAGAGGACAAGATTTTGAGGTGGCCAGAAAAATTGAGAGCTCCACCCCACAAGAGGAACAAAGCTACCTGGTGCAAATTCCATCAGGACCATGGCCATGACACAGAGCAATGCTATGCTCTGAAGGATGAAGTTGAAAGGCTAATCGGGCAAGGGATGCTGCAGCGATTCCTGAAGAATGCATAAGGGATTCAGCCAAACCTGGCGGAGGCTGCATGCCGCATCTCATCCTTAGTCTTTCTAATTTCAACTATTTCTGTTTATGTTTTATGAACCTCAATGTAGCTTTAATACTCAAAGACTTTATGTTTTGTTAATAAAGTCATTAGCTGCAGCATACATATATAAATATATGAACTAGCAAGTTTAGCTATATCTAATATTTCTCTTGGTTTCATAATCTGCTATCTCACAAAAAGACCTTTTGTCTTAAACAGATTCCAGAGGAAATATAACAAAATTATCTCGAAGGATTATTCTACTTCGGGATGCACTTATGGATGGGTTACGACCTTCATTAGCTCAGAAGTTCCCCTTGCAATGTGCAACTACATCTTATCATATGATGACCATATTCGCAAAAGCATCTGAGGATTCAAGGATCTTTTATTAGCCACAAGGGCCTACAATGCCAATTCTCTGCTCTCGGAGTGCGACATTAGCCACGGGGGCTTATAATGCCCGTTTTTAGCTTTTGGGACGCGTCATCGAGCCGGGAGGCTTACAATATCTAGCCAGGGATGGCTTTATATATATCATTAGCTGTGGGTGGCTTAATAGCATAACCCAGCATGGAGAGGCTAGATAGCGTCTCGCATATTAAGGCTTGGTGACACGACCCAGCTCGAGAAGACTTGGAAACACCAACATATGTCTGCAGAAGTACCTTGTTCAGATGAACCCGAAGTACGCCGCGGACCACCGATACGGTTACAAAGCTCTAGGAGCCATTCATTCATGATAGTGCTAAGGCACTAATATCTTGAAGCATGAAAAATCATAAAAAGAGCCACAACCAAAATTTTAAAAATCAGACTCAGACTCAGAATAAGTATAAGAACCCTGGAAATGGACAATCTAGCAACTCGGGACAATTTCTCTGTTTCAAGTGTGGCAAGACTGGTCATATGGCTCGCAAATGTCGCAATGTGCCACAAGCACAAGCGAATTTGACCGAAGAGGACCTATGTGCTATGATTTCAAAAATCCACATGGTTAGCGGTGCCGAAGGGTGGTGGTTGGATACTGGCGCTTCCCGCCATATCTGTTATGACCGTAGTCTGTTTAAGACTTATTCTGAGACTGCAGATAAGAAGATGTTGTTGGGTGATTCTCACTCCACTGAGGTTGCTGGTACTGGAAATGTGAAATTGAAGTTCACTTCGGGAAAGACTATTATCCTCAAAGAAGTTCTTCACACTCCCGAGATAAGGAAAAATTTTGCTTCGGGATATCTTCTCAATAAAGCTGGCTCTACTCAAACTATTGGTGATGATTTATTTACTTTGACCAAAAAGGGAATTTTTGTTGGCAAGGGTTATGCCACTGATGGGATGTTTAAGTTGAATGTTGATGCAATGAATAAAATTTCTCCTTCTGCTTATATTGCTTGTTCATTTAATATTTGGCATGCTAGGCTTTGTCATGTTAATAAACGACTTGTTAAAAATATGAGCACTTTAGGATTAACTCCAGAATTATCATTAAATGATTTTGAAAAATGTGAATGGTGTAGTCAAGCAAAAATCACTAAGGCACCACATAATTCTATTTTTAGAGAATCTGAACCACTTGATTTAATTCATTCGGATATTTTTGAATTGGATGGTGTCACAACTAGAAATGGCAAACGTTATTTTATAACTTTTATTGATGATTGTTCTGATTATTCATTTGTGTATTTAATGAAAAATAAAAGTGAAGCGTTTGACATGTTTAAAATTTTCCTTAATGAAATTGAAAATCAATTTAATCGGAAAATAAAAAGGTTACATAGTGATAGAGGCACCGAATATGATTCTGGACCATTTATTGAATTTTATAAAACCCACGGTATTATTCACGAAAAAACTGCCCCTTATTCGCCCGAAATGAACGGTAAAGCCGAAAGAAAAAATAGGACATTAACTGAATTAGTTGTGGCTGTTTTATTAAATTCAAGGGCTGCCTCACATTGGTGGGGTGAAATTATTTTGACTGTGTGTCACGTGCTTAATAGAATTCCTAAGACTAAAATGAAAATATCTCCTTATGAAATTTGGAAAAATATTAAGCCCAACGTGTCATACCTTAGAACGTGGGGGTGCTTAGCCTATGTACGTATACCCGACCCTAAAAGGGCTAAATTGGCAAGTAGAGCATATGAGTGTGTTTTTATAGGCTATGATATTAATAGTAAAGCATACTGATTTTATGACTGGAAAAATCTAGTAATTATTGAATCAAATGACGCCGATTTTTATGAAGATAAATTTCCTTTTAAATTGAGAAATAGTGGGGGCGAGACATCCACTAATATTTCTTTAAATAAAAATAAAGAAAATAATGAATCCATTTTAGAAATTCGAAAAAGTAAAAGGTCTCATGTAGAAAAAGATTTTGGTCCCGACTTTTATGCTTACACTTTAGAGGAGGATCCTAACACTATTCAAGAAGCCTTATCTTCTTTAGATGCCGATTTATGGAAAGAGGCTATTAATGATGAAATGGATTCTTTGGAAACAAATAAAACTTGGCATTTAGTGGATCTTCCTCCTAGATGTAAAACAATTGGGTGTAAATGGATTTTCAAAAAGAAATTAAAACCTGATGGCACTGTTGAAAAATATAAGACACGTCTTGTTGCTAAATGTTTTAGACAAAGAGAAAATGTAGACTTTTTTGATACATTTTCACCCGTGACTAGAATAACCTCTATACGTGTACTATTTGCTATAGCTGCCTTAAATGATTTAATTGTACACCAAATGGATGTTAAAACTGCACATTTAGATGGAGAATTAGAAGAAGAGATTTATATGGATCAACCAGAAGGGTTTGTTGTACACGGTCAAGAAAATAAAGTATGTAAATTAGATAAATCTCTTTATGGACTCAAACAGGCACCTAAACAATGGCATGATAAATTTGATAGCTTAGTCATCTCTAATGGGTTTAAAATTAATGAAAGTGACAAATGCATTTATTATAAATATGTAGAGAACATTCGCACTATCATATGTCTTTATGTTGATGACTTGCTTATATTTGGTTCTAATATTCATGCCGTAGAAAATGTTAAATCATTATTATGTGCTAATTTTGATATGAAGGATTTGGGTGAAGCTAGTGTAATATTAGGAATTAATATTACTATGTCAGAAAAGGGACTTTCTTTGGATCAATCTCATTACATTGAGAAAGTTCTAAAGAAATATAATTACTTTGACTGTAAACCTGGTAGTACTCCATTTGACCCTAGTGCAAAGTTATTTAAGAACACTGGCGACAGTGTAAATCAAAATGCTTATGCAAGCATTATAGGTAGCTCACGTTATGCTACAGATTGCACTAGACCTGACATAGCTTATGCTGTGGGAGTACTATGTAGATTTACCAGTAGACCTAGTATGGAGCATTGGCATGCTATTGAGAGGGTCATGTGGTACCTTAAAAAGACAATGAACCTCGGATTACACTATAATAAGCATCCCGCTGTCCATGAAAGATTTAGTGATGCTGATTGGAACACCCTATCTGATGATTCTAAGGCTACTAGTGGATATATATTTAGCATCCCTGGTGGTGCAGTTTCTTGAAAATCTAAGAAACAAACTATTTTGGCTCAATCCACTATGGAGTCTGAGATGATAGCGCTAGCTACTTCTAGTGAAGAGGCAAGTTGGTTAAGAAACCTCTTGTCAGATATCCCATTATGGGAAAGACCGATACCAGCCATTTTGATTCATTGTGATAGTACCGCGGCTATTGCAAAAGTTGAGAACCGTTATTATAACGGTAAGAAATGACAAATACGTCGTAAGCATAGTACTGTTAGATAATTTATCTCTACGGGTGCTGTGAGGGTGGATCATATACGGTCTGATAAGAACTTAGCTGATTCTTTGACGAAAGGACTAGCTAGGGAGAAGGTGTGGAACACCTCGAAAGGGATGGGATTAAAGCCCTTGGATAAATGAGTCATCTGTGATGCTAACCCAACATATAGACTGGAGATCCCAAGAAATATGTTCAAAGGGTAATAACAAGTCACAAGTTGTATGGGTTGAATCATGCGATTATTAATTAATATAGAACGGGATTTTACTCCGAGTCCATCCCTATGGAGCATGATATCCTAAAGCGAGTTAAGGATGAGGTTATATAACTCTTAATGAGATCTATAGCTCTATTTTGAGTGGGGTACTTAGATACAGGAGTATTCTTGATGGACTCACCTATGTGAATGTGGATGTGTGGCCGCTTCCTATGGATATTTTGTGCAAATTCCTAAAGCGTTCACTATACTGGGATATAAGCACATGGCCGTAACGTGCTAGCTATTAGTACTACACCCAAGTAGGGTTGTGTGTGGGATGTTGTCAGAGATAGAGTTCAAAACTACGGTTACTCTAGTATATTCTGAATCATCTTTACTACGTAAAGGTTCAAGTCGGAAGACACCTTTGCTTATGCACAATTCTATGAATTATTGCTCTATAAAAATGTTTTCAAGTTTTGCAAGTGAGGGATTGTAAGGAACAACTGTCCTCAAAAGCTGTCAAAAGAGTGAAAAACTAAAGAGGTTTTGTTTTAAGAGTGTCCCACATCGGTTATGCCTCAAAAATGAGTTGTGTATATTTATATTTTTTCTGGAACCAATGGGCAAGCCCTTTGGGCATTAGATGTTTTGTGTGTATGGGTGGGGGACTTATTGGGCCAAGTCGCACACCAGAGCGCGCCGCCGCCTCCGTCCGTCTGGCCCATGTTCGGGTTCGGGTTCTCGGTCTTGGGCTCATTAAGAAATAATTTTTTGGACAAATAAATTAACTATTTTGGGCTTTAAAAATTAATTTTTAACAGTAATTAATTCCGAAAAAAACGTGGGCCTTTAACTGATTGAATTTTTCCACCCAAATTTCCAGTTTTCTCTCCACGTTTTTGCCCACTAACGGTGATTTCTTTTTTGCATAAAAAGAGGTTGAGACCTCTGTTTTCAACACAGTGCCAACAAAAGAAAAACACACATGCAGTTCATCTTCCAAACAGTTTCGATTTTTTTTTTTCCAAAATAATTAATCTCGTTCCACAGATTAATTATATCGTTAGAATCGAGCAATTATACAGAATGTGTGTACACAGACCGGGTTGATTTTTGTGCTTTATCGATCCGTATTTTCTGATTTTGGAGGCTGTTTTATCCTGGGGTGGCGGGGCTTCGAGACTGTCAGCACACTTTGGGCAGAGCCGCGAAACACCTTAAAGAGAGCGATATTGTCCGCGACTCAGCCGTGTTCTAGACTGTCCAGTTCGGGATTTCTTATATTTTCTGCCCCAGATTTAGTTGCTCCAAAAAATTGAGTAATTTCCTTCCTAATATTTAATTCTGCATTTAATTATTTACTGCTGCTTTAACATTTTTAAGGTGTTCTGAAAATTCTGCCATGGATAAAATTAACTCAAGTAACCTTAATAAGCCTTTTAAATATGAAGACACCCATTTTAAACGTTGGAGCAAAAAACTGCTATTTTATTTAACTACGAAAAAAGTCGCATCGTGTGTTCAATTTGACAAACCCGTAGTAAATAATCCACCTACTGTTGAGGAAAGAAAAATACTTAGAAATTGGGAGGAAAATAATTTTCTGTGTAAGAATCATAATTTGAATGCTCTAAGTGACGAACTTTATGACTATTATGCCAATTATAAAACTGCGAAAGATGTTTGGGACGCACTTTTTAAAAAATATGACACGAAGGAGGCGGGTGCTAAAAAATATTCCGTCAGCCGTTATTTGAAATTTCAAATGACGGATGACAAATCTGTTGTTGCTCAAACCCATGATTTGCAAATGATTGCCCGTGAAATTATTTCGAGGGCATGGCTTTAGATGAGCAATTTCAGGTGGCTGTCATTATTGATAAATTGCCTCCACTGTTCAAAGAGTTTAAAAATATTTTGAGGCATAAGTCTAAAGAATTTTCACTAGAGTCACTTATTACTAAATTTCGAATTGAGGAGGAATCCCGAAAACAAGACTATAAAGATGAAATTCTTGTTGTGACTAACAACAAAAATCAGAAAAAGAACCACACTCCAGTTGTTTTAAAAGCAAACGGAAAAAATATGAAAAATCAGAAAAAGAGCCACAACCAAAATTTTAAAAATCAGACTCAGACTCAGAATAAGTATAAGAACCCTGGAAATGGACAGTCTAGCAACTCGGGACAGTTTCTCTGTTTCAAGTGTGGCAAGACTAGCCATATGGCTCGCAAATATCGCAATGTGCCACAAGCACAAGCGAATTTGATCGAAGAGGACCTATGTGCTATGATTTCAGAAATCAACATGGTTAGCGGTGCCGAAGGGTGGTGGTTGGATACTGGCGCTTCCCGCCATATCTGTTATGACCGTAGTCTGTTTAAGACTTATTCTGAGACTACAGATAAGAAGGTGTTGTTGGGTGATTCTCACTCCACTGAGGTTGCTAGTACTGGAAATGTGGAATTGAAGTTCACTTCGGGAAAGACTATTATCCTCAAAGAAGTTCTTCATACTCCCGAGATAAGGAAAAATTTGGCTTCGGGCTATCTTCTCAATAAAGCTGGCTTTACTCTAACTATTGGTGCTGATTTATTTACTTTGACCAAAAATGGAATTTTTGTAGGCAAGGGTTATGCCACTGATGGGATGTTTAAGTTGAATGTTGATGCAATGAATAAAATTTCTCCTTCATCTTATATTGCTTGTTCATTTAATATTTGGCATGCTAGGCTTTGTCATGTTAATAAACGACTTGTTTAAAATATGAGCACTTTAGGATTAATTCCAGAATTATCATTAAATGATTTTGAAAAATGTGAATGGTGTAGTGAAGCAAAAATCACTAAGACACCACATAAATCTATTTTTAGAGAATCTGAACCACTTGATTTAATTCATTCGGATATTTATGAATTGGATGGTGTCACAACTAGAAATGGCAAACGTTATTTTATAACTTTTATTGATGATTGTTCCGATTACTCATTTGTGTATTTAATGAAAAATAAAAGTGAAGCGTTTGACATGTTTAAAATTTTCCTTAAAGAAATTGAAAATCAATTTAATCGAAAAATAAAAAGGTTACGTAGTGATAGAGGCACCGAATATGATTCTGGACCATTTATTGAATTTTATAAAACCCACGGTATTATTCACGAAAAAACTGCCCCTTATTCGCCCGAAATGAACAGTAAAGCCGAAAGAAAAAATAGGACATTAACTGAATTAGTTGTGGCTATTTTATTAAATTCAGGGGCTGCCTCACATTGGTGGGTTGATATTATTTTGAATGTGCGTCACGTGCTTAATAGAATTCCTAAGACTAAAATGAATATATCTCCTTATGAAATTTGGAAAAATATTAAGCCCAACGTGTCATACTTTAGAACGTGGGGGTGCTTAGCTTATGTACGTATACCAGACCCTAAAAGGTCTAAATTGGCAAGTAGAGCATATGAGTGCGTTTTTATAGGCTATGCTATTAATAGTAAAGCATACCGATTTTATGACTTGAAAAATCAAGTAATTATTGAATCAAATGACGCCGATTTTTATGAAGATAAATTTCCATTTAAATTGAGAAATAGTGGGGGCGAGACATCCATTAATATTTCTTTAAATAAAAATAAAGAAAATAATGAATCCATTTTAGAAATTCAAAAAAGTAAAAGGGCTCGTGTAGGAAAAGATTTCGGTCCCGACTTTTATGCTTACACTTTTGAGGAGGATCCTAACACTATTCAAGAAGCCTTATCTTCTTTAGATGCCGATTTATGGCAAGAGGCTATTAATGATGAAATGGATTCTTTGGAAACAAATAAAACTTGGCATTTAGTGGATCTTCCTCCAGGATGTAAAACAATTGGGTGTAAATGGATTCTTAAAAAGAAATTAAAACCTGATGACACTGTTGAAAAATATAAGGCACGTCTTGTTGCTAAAGGTTTTAGACAAAGAGAAAATGTAGACTTTTTTGATACATTTTCACCCGTGACTAGAATAACGTCTATACGTCTACTATTTGCTATAGCTGCCTTAAATGATTTAATTATACACCAAATGGATGTTAAAACTGCATTTTTAAATGGAGAATTAGAAGAAGAGATTTATATGGATAACCCTGAAGGGTTTGTTGTACACGGTCAAGAAAATAAAGTATGTAAATTAGATAAATCTCTTTATGGACTCAAACAGGCACCTAAACAATGGCATGATAAATTTGATACCTTAGTCATCACTAATGGGTTTAAAATTAATGAAAGTGACAAATGTATTTATTATAAATATGTAGAGAACATTTGCACTATCATATGTCTTTATGTTGATGACTTGCTTATATTTGGTTCTAATATTCATGCCGTAGAAAATGTTAAATCATTATTATGTGCCAATTTTGATATGAAGGATTTGGGTGAAGCTAGTGTAATATTAGGAATTAATATTACTATGTCAGAAAAGGGACTTTCTTTGGATCAATCTCATTACATTGAGAAAGTTCTAAATAAATATAATTACTTTGACTGTAAACCTACTAGTACTCCATTTGACCCTAGTGTAAAGTTATTTAAGAACACTGGCGATAGTGTAAATCAAAATGCTTATGCAAGCATTATAGGTAGCTTACGTTATGCTACAGATTGCACTAGACCTGACATAGCATATGTTGTGGGAGTACTATGTAGATTTACTAGTAGACCTAGTATGGAGCATTGGCATGCTATTGAGAGGGTCATGCGGTACCTTAAAAGGACGATGAACCTCGGATTACACTATAATAAGCATCCCGCTGTCCTTGAAGGATTTAGTGATGTTGATTGGAACACCCTATCTGATGATTCTAAGGCTACTAGTGGATATATATTTAGCATCGTTGGTGGTGCAGTTTCTTGATAATCTAAGAAACAAACTATTTTGACTCAATCCACTATGGAGTCTGAGATGATAGCGCTAGCTACTGCTAGTGAAGAGGCAGGCTGGTTAAGAAACCTCTTGTCAAATATCACATTTTGGGAAAGACCGATACCAGCTGTTTTGATTCATTGTGATAGTACCGCGACTATTGCAAAAGTTGAGAACCATTATTATAACGGTAAGAAACGACAAATACGTCGTAAGCATAGTACAATTAGAGAATTTATCTCTACGGGTGCTGTGAGGGTGGATCATATACGGTCTGAACAGAACTTAGTAAATTCTTTGACGAAAGGACTAGCTAGGGAGAAGGTGTGGAACACCTCGAAAGGGATGGGATTTAAGACCTTGGATAAATGAGTCATCTGTGATGGTAACCCAACATATAGACTGGAGATCCCAAGAAATATGTTCAAAGGGTAATAACAAGTCACAAGTTGTATGGGTTGAATCATGCGATTATTAATTAATATAGAACGGGATTTTACTCCGAGTCCATCCCTATGGAGCATGATATCCTGAAGCGAGTTAAGGATGAGTTATTATAACTCTTAATGAGATCTATAGCTCTATTTTGAGTGGGGTACTTAGCTACAGGAGTATTCTTGATGGACTCACCTATGTGAATGTGGATGTGTGGCCGCTTCCTATGGATATTTTGTGCAAATTCCTAAAGCGTTCACTATACTGGGATAGAAGCACATGGCCGTAACGTGCTAGCTATTAGTACTACACCCAAGTAGGGTTATGTGTGGGATGTTGTCAGAGATAGAGTTCAAAACTACGGTTACTCTAGTATATTCTAAATCATCTTTACTACGTAAAGGTTCAAGTCGAAAGACACATTTGCTTATGCACAATTCTATGAATTATTGATCCATAAAAATGTTTTCAAGTTTTGCAAGTGGGGGATTGTAAGGAACAGCTGTCCTCAACAGCTGTCAAAAGAGTGCAAAACTTAAGAAGTTTAGTTTTAAGAGTGTCCCACATCGGTTATGCCTCAAAAATGAGTTGTGTATATTTACATTTTTTGTGGAACCAATGGGCAAGACCTTTGGGCATTAGATGATTTGTGTGTATCGGTGGGGGACTTATTGGGCCAAGTCCCACACGCGCGAGCGCCACCGCCGCCGTCCGTCCAGCCCGTGTCCGGGTCCGGGTCCGGGTCCTTGATCTTGGGCTCATTAAGAAATAATTTTTTGGAAAAATAACTGAACGGTTTGGGCTTTAAAAATTAATTTTTAACCGTAATTAATTCCGGAAAAAACATGGGCCTTTAACTGATTGAATTTTCCACCCACGTTTCCAGTTTTCTCTCCACGTTTTTGCCCACTAACGATAATTACTTTTTTGCATAAAAAGAGGTTGAGACCTCCGTTTTCAATACAGTGCCAACAAAAGAAAAACACACATACAGTTCATCTTCCAAACAGTTCCGAATTTTTTTTTTCCAGAATAATTAATCTCGTTCCACAAATTAATTATATCGTTAGAATCGAGCAATTATACACAATGGGTGTACACAGACCGGGTTGATTTTTGTGCTTTATCGATCCGTATTTTCTGATTTTGGAGGCTGTTTTATCCTTGGGTGGCGGGACTTCGAGACTGTTAGCACACTTTGGGTAGAGGCGCGAAACACCTTAAAGATAGCGACATTGTCCGCGACTGAGCCGTGTTCTAGACTGTCCAGTTCGGGATTTCGTATATTTTTCTTCCCTAGATTTGTTGCTCCAAAAAATTGGGTAATTTCGTTCCTAATTTTTAATTCTGCATTTAATTATTTACTGCTGCTTTAACATTTTTAAGGTGTTCTGAAAATTCTGCCATGAGTGAAATTAACTCAAGTAACCTTAATAAGCCTTTTAAATATGAAGGCACCCATTTTAAACGTTGGAGCAAAAAACTGCTATTTTATTTAATTACGAAAAAAGTCGCATCGTGTGTTCAATTTGACAAACCCGTAGTAAATAATCCACCTACTATTGAGGAAAGCAAAACAATTAGAAATTGGGAGGAAAATGATTTTCTGTGCAAGAACTATATTTTGAATGCTCAAAGTGACGAACTTTATGACTATTATGCCAATTATAAAACTGCGAAAGATGTTTGGGATGCACTTTTTAAAAAATATGACACGAAGGAGGCGGGTGCTAAAAAATATGCCGTCAGCCGTTATTTGAAATTTCAAATGACGGATGACAAATCTGTTGTTGCTCAAACCCATGATTTGCAAATGATTGCCCATGAAATTATTTTCGAGGGGATGGCTTTAGATGAGCAATTTCAGGTGGCTGAAATTATTGATAAATTGCCTCCACGGTTCAAAGAGTTTAAAAATATTTTGAGGCATAAGTCTAAAGAATTTTCACTAGAGTCACTTATTACTAAATTGAGAATTGAGGAGGAATCCCAAAAATAGGACTATAAAGATTAAATTCTTGTTGTGTCTAATAACAAAAATCAGAAAAAGAACCGCACTCCAGTTGTTTTAAAAGCAAACGGAAAAAATATGAAAAATCAGAAAAAGTGCCACAACCGAAATTTTAAAAATCAGACTCAGACTCAGAATAAGTATAAGAACCCTGGAAATGGACAGTCTAGCAACTCAGGACAGTTTTGCTGTTTCAAGTGTGGCAAGTCTGGCCATATGGCTCGCAAATGTGGCAATGTGCCACAAGCACAAGCGACTTTGATCGAAGAGGACCTATGTGCTATGATTTCAGAAATCAACATGGTTAGCGGTGCCGAAGGGTGGTGGTTGGATACTGGCGCTTCCCGCCATATCTGTTATGACCGTAGTTTGTTTAAGACTTATTCTGAGACTGTAGATAAGAAGGTGTTGTTGGGTGATTCTCACTCCACTAAGGTTGCTGGTACTAGAAATGTGGAATTGAAGTTCACTTCGGGAAAGACTATTATCCTCAAAGAAGTTCTTCACACTCCCGAGATAAGGAAAAATTTGGTTTCGGGCTATCTTCTCAACAAAGCTGGTTTTACACAAACTATTGGATCTGATTTATTTACTTTGACCAAAAATAGAATTTTTGTAGGCAAGGGTTATGCCACTAATGGGATGTTTAAGTTGAATGTTGATGCAATGAATAAAATTTCTCCTTCTGCTTATATTGCTTGTTCATTTAATATTTGGCATGCTAGGCTTTGTCATGTTAATAAACGACTTGTTTAAAATATGAGCACTTTAGGATTAATTCCAGAATTATCATTAAATGATTTTGAAAAATGTGAATGGTGTAGTCAAGAAAAAATCACTAAGACACCACATAAATCTGTTTTTAGAGAATCTGAACCACTTGATTTAATTCATTCGGATATTTGTGAATTGGATGGTGTCACAACTAGAAATGGCAAACGTTATTTTATAACTTTTATTGATGATTGTTTCGATTATTCATTTGTGTATTTAACGTAAAATAGAAGTGAAGCGTTTGACATGTTTAAAATTTTCCTTAATTAAATTGAAAATCAATTTAATCAGAAAATAAAAAGGTTACGTAGTGATAGAGGCACCGAATATGATTCTGGACCATTTATTGAATTTTATAATACCCACGGTATTATTCACGAAAAAAATGCCCCTTATTCGCCCGAAATGATCGGTAAAGCTGAAAGAAAAAATAGGACATCAACTGAATTAGTTGTGGCTATTTTATTAAATTCAGGGGCTGCCTCACATTGGTGGGGTGGAATTATTTTAACTGTGTGTCACGTGCTTAATAGAATTCCTAAGACTAAAATGAAAATATCTCCTTATGAAATTTGGAAAAATATTAAGCCCAACGTGTCATACTTTAGAACGTGGGGGTGCTTAGCCTATGTACGTATACCCGACCCTAAAAGGTCTAAATTGGCAAGTAGAGCATATGAGTGCGTTTTTATAGGCTATGCTATTAATAGTAAAGCATACCGATTTTATGACCTGAAAAATCAAGTAATTATTGAATCAAATGACGCCGATTTTTATGAAGATAAATTTCCTTTTACATTGAGAAATAGTGGGGGCGAGACATCCACTAATATTTCTTTAAATAAAAATAAAGAAAATAATGAATCCATTTTAGAAATTCGAAAATGTAAAAGGGCTCGTGTAGAAAAAGATTTTGGTCCCGACTTTTATGCTTACACTTTAGAGGAGGATCCTAACACTATTCAAGAAGCCTTATCTTCTTTAGATGTTGATTTATGGCAAGAGGCTATTAATGATGAAATGGATTCTTTGGAAACAAATAAAACTTGGCATTTTGTGGATCTTCCTTCTGGATATACAACAATTGGGTGTAAATGGATTCTTAAAAAGAAATTAAAACCTGATGGCACTGTTGAAAAATATAAGGCACGTCTTGTTGCTAAAGGTTTTAGAAAAAGGGAAAATGTAGACTTTTTTGATACATTTTCACCCGTGACTAGAATAACGTCTATACGTGTAATATTTGCTATAACTGCCTTAAATGATTTAATTGTACACCAAATGGATGTTAAAACTGCATTTTTAAATAGAGAATTAGAAGAAGAGATTTATATGGATCAACCTGAAGGGTTTGTTGTACACGGTCAAGAAAATAAAGTATGTAAATTAGATAAATCTCTTTATGGACTCAAACAGGCACCTAAACAATGGCATGATGAATTTGATAGCTTAGTCATCTCTAATGGGTTTAAAATTAATGAAAGTTACAAATGCATTTATTATAAATATGTAGAGAACATTTGCACTATCATATGTCTTTATGTTGATGACTTGCTTATATTTGGTTCTAATATTCATGTCGTAGAAAATATTAAATCATTATTATGTGCCAATTTTGATATGAAGGATTTGGGTGAAGCTAGTGTAATATTAGGAATTAATATTACTAGGTCAGATTAGGGACTTTCTTTGGATCAATCTCATTACATTGAGAAAGTTCTAAAGAAATATAATTACTTTGACTGTAAACCTGCTAGTACTCCATTTGACCCTAGTATAAAGTTATTTAAGAACACTGGCGACAATGTAAATCAAAATGCTTATGCAAGCATTATAGGTAGCTTACGTTATGCTACAGATTGCACTAGACCTGACATAGCTTATGTTGTGGGAGTACTATATAGATTTACGAGTAGACCTAGTATGGAGAATTGGCATGCTATTGAGAGGGTCATGCGGTACCTTAAAAGGATAATGAACCTCGGATTACACTATAATAAGCATCCCGCTGTCCTTGAAAGATTTAGTGATGCTGATTGGAACACCCTATCTGATGATTCTAAGACTACTAGTGGATATATATTTAGCATCGCTGGTGGTGCAGTTTCTTGAAAATCTAATAAACAAACTATTTTGGCTCAATCCACTATGGAGTCTGAGATGATAGCGCTAGCTACTGCTAGTGAAGAGGCGGGTTGGTAAAGAAACCTCTTGTCAGATATCCCATTATTTGAAAGACCTATACCATCCGTTTTGATTCATTGTGATAGTACCGCGGCTATTGCAAAAGTTGAGAACCGTTATTATAATAGTAAGAAACGGCAAATACGTCGTAAGCATAGTACTGTTAGAGAATTTATCTCTACGGTTGCTGTGAGGGTGGATCATATATGGTCTGAACAGAACTTAGCTGATTCTTTGACGAAAGGACTAGCTAGGGAGAAGGTGTGGAACTCTTCGAAAGGGATGGGACTAAAGCCCTTGGATAAATGAGTCATCTGTGATGGTAACCCAACATATAGACTGGAGATCCAAAGAAATATGTTCAAAGGGTAATAACAAGTCACAAGTCATATGGGTTGAATCATGCAATTATTAATTAATATAGAACGGGGTTTTCCTCCGAGTCCATCCCTATGGAGCATGATATCCTGAAGCGAGTTAAGGATGAGTTATTATAACTCTTAATGAGATCTATAGCTCTATTTTGAGTGGGGTACTTATCTACAGGAGTATTCTTGATAGACTCACCTGTTTGAATGTGGAAGTGTGGCCGCTTTCTATGGATATTTTGGGCAAATTCCTAAAGCGTTCACTATTCTGGGATAGAAGCACATGGCCGTAACATGCTAGCTATTAGTACTACACCCAAGTAGGTTTGTGTGTGGAATGTTATCAGTGATAGTGTTTAAAACTACGGTTACTCTAGTATATTCTAAATCATCTTTACTACGTAAAGGTTCAAGTCGAAAGACACCTTTGCTTATGCACAATTCTATGAATTATTGCTCGATAAAAATGTTTTCAAGTTTTGCAAGTGGGGGATTGTAAGGAACAGCTGTCCTCAACAGCTTTCAAAAGAGTGTAAAACTTAAGAGGTTTTGTTTTAAGAGTGTCCCACATCGGTTATGCCTAAAAAAAAAGTTGTGTATATTTACATTTTTTGTGGAACCAATGGGCAAGCCGTTTGGGCATTAGATGTTTTGTGTGTCTGGGTGGGGGACTTATTGGGCCAAGTCATACATCCGCGCGCGCCGCCTCCGCCGTCCGTCCGGCCCGTGTCTGTGTACGGGTCCTGGGTCTTGGGCTCATTAAGAAAAAAAAATTTGGACAAATAAATTAACGGTTTTAGGATTTAAAAATTAATTTTTAATAGTAATTAATTCTGGAAAAAACGTGGGCCTTTAACTGATTGAATTTTTCCACCAACGTTTCTAGTTTTCTCTCCACGTTTTTGCCCACTCATGGTAATTTCTTTTTTGCATAAAAAGTGGTTGAGACCTCTGTTTTCAACACAGTGCCAACAAAAGAAAAACACACATACAGTTCATCTTCCAAACAGTTCCAAATTTTTTTTTTCAGAATAATTAATCTCGTTCCACCGATTAATTATATCGTTAGAATCGAGCAATTATACAGAATGGGTGTACACAGACCGGGTTAATTTTTATGCTTTATCGATCCGTATTTTCTGATTTTGGAGGCTGTTTTATCCTGGGGTGGCGGCACTTCGAGACTGTCAGCACACTTTGGGCAGAGCCGCGAAACACCTTAAAGAGAGCGACATTGTCCGCGACTCAGCCGTGTTCTAGACTGTCCAGTTCGGGAATTCGTATATTTTTCTTCCCCAGATTTAGTTGCTCCAAAAAATTGGGTAATTTTGTTCCTAATTTATAATTCTGCATTTAATTATTTACTGTTGCTTTAACATTTTTAAGGTGTTCTGAAAATTCTACCATGGACGAAATTAACTCAAGTAACCTTAGTAAGCCTTTTAAATATGAAGGCACCCATTTTAAACGTTGGAGCAAAAAACTGCTATTTTATTTAACTACGAAAAAAGTCGCATCGTGTGTTCAATTTGAAAACCCGTAGTAAATAATCCACCTACTGTTGGGGAAAGCAAAACAATTAGAAATTGGGAGGAAAATGATTTTCTGTGCAAGAACTATATTTTGAATGCTCTAAGTGACGAACTTTATGACTATTATGCCAATTATAAAACTGCGAAAGATGTTTGGGACGCACTTTTTAAAAAATATGACACGGAGGAGGCGGGTGCTAAAAAATATGCCGTCAGCCGTTATTTGAAATTTCAAATGACGGATGACAAATCTGTTGTTGCTCAAACCCATGATTTGCAAATGATTGCCCATGAAATTATTTTCGAGGGTATGGCTTTAGATAAGCAATTTCAGGTGGCTGTAATTATTGATAAATTGCCTCCACTATTCAAAGAGTTTAAAAATATTTTGAGGCATAAGTCTAAAGAATTTTCACTAGAGTCACTTATTACTAAATTGTGAATTGAGGAGGAATCCCGAAAACCGGACTATAAAGATGAAATTCGTGTTGTGTCTAACAACAAAAATCAGAAAAAGAACCACACTCCAGTTGTTTTAAAAGCAAACGAAAAAAATATGAAAAATCAGAAAAAGAGCCATAATCAAAATTTTAAAAATCAGACCCAGACTCAGAATAATTATAAGAACCCTGAAAATGGATAGTCTAGCAACTCGGGACAGTTTCCCTATTTCAAGTGTGGCAAGCCTGGCCATATGGCTCGCAAATATCGCAATGTGACACAAGCACAAGCGAATTTGACCGGAGAGGACCTACGTGCTATGATTTCAGAAATCAACATGGTTAGCGGTGCTGAAGGGTGGTGGTTGGATACTGGCGCTTCCCGCCATATCTGTTATGACCGTAGTCTGTTTAAGACTTATTCTGAGACTGCAGATAAAAAGGTGTTGTTGGGTGCTTCTCACTCCACTGAGGTTGCTGGTACTGGAAATGTGGAATTGAAGTTCACTTCGAGAAAGACTATTATCCTCAAAGAAGTTCTTCACACTCCCGAGATAAGGAAAAATTTGGTTTCGGGCTATCTTCTCAGCAAAGCTGGCTTTACTCAAACTATTGGTGCTGATTTATTTACTTTGACCAAAAATTAAAATTTTTGTAGGCAAGAGTTATGCCACTGATTGGATGTTTAAGTTGAATTTTGATGCAATGAATAAAATTTCTCCTTCTGTTTATATTGCTTGTTCATTTAATATTTGGCATGCTACGCTTGGTAATGTTAATAAACGACTTGTTAAAAATATGAGCACTTTAGGATTAATTCCAGAATTATCATTAAATAATTTTGAAAAATGTGAATGGCGTAGTCAAGCAAAAATCACTAAGACACCACATAAATCTATTTTTAGAGAATCTGAACCACTTGATTTAATTCATTCGGATATTTGTGAATTGGATGGTGTCACAACTAGAAATGGCAAACGTTATTTTATAAATTTTATTGATGATTGTTCCGATTATTCATTGTGTATTTAATGAAAAATAAAAGTGAAGCGTTTGACATGTTTAAAATTTTCCTTAATGAAATTGAAAATCAAATTAATCGGAAAATAAAAAGGTTACGTAGTGATAGAGGCACCGAATATGATTCTGGACCATTTATTGAATTTTATAAAACCCACGGTATTATTCACGAAAAAACTGTCCCTTATTCGCCCAAAATGAACGGTAAAGCCGAAAGAAAAAATAGGACATTAACTGAATTAGTTGTGGCTATTTTATTAAATTCAGGGGATGCCTCACATTGGTGGGGTGGAATTATTTTGACTGTGTGTCACGTGCTTAATAGAATTCCTAAGACTAAAATAAAAATATCTCCTTATGAAATTTGGAAAAATATTAAGCCCAGCGTGTCATACTTTAGAACGTGGGGGTGCTTAGCCTATGTACGTATACCCGGCCCTAAAAGGTCTAAATTGGCAAGTAGAGCATATGAGTGCATTTTTATAGGCTATGCTATTAATAGTAAAGCATACCGATTTTATGACTTGAAAAATCAAGTAATTATTGAATCAAATGACGCCGATTATTATGAAGATAAATTTCCTTTTAAATTGAAAAATAGTGGGGGCGAAACATCCACTAATATTTCTTTAAATAAAAATAAAGAAAATAATGAATCCATTTTAGAAATTCGAAAAAGTAAAAGGGATCGTGTAGAAAAAGATTTCGGTCCCGACTTTTATGCTTACACTTTACACTACACCAAAAACAGGAATCTGGCACGGTTTAAAACTGTGCCAGATCAAATCTGGCACGGTTTTGAACTGTGCCAGAATCAGGTGTTCCAAATAGGCCAGTTTTTTCTGGCACGGTTTAAAAGTGTGCCAGTTTTGACCAAGCAGGAACACTTCTGGCACACTTTATAACCGTGCCATAATTTAATATTTCTGACACACTTTTGGCACACTTTATAACTGTGCCAGATTGAGTACATTTTGGTACACTTTTGGCACAACTTAAAACTGTGCCAAAATTTGATACACTTTTGGCACGGTTTTGAACAGTGCCAAATTTTTGGATCAAAGAAAAAAAAAATTATAAATAATATTACCCAAAAGAAATTCGAAACATTTTCAATAATAATATAAAACCAGCCTGACAAAAATATTACAACAACAATACAAATAGTCCGCAACAAAACTAATACACATACAAGCCCACTAAAAATTAATAACTCAAATTCCATTAATATAAAATTCATGTCAATACATATGAAATTCATCTCAATACATGCACAACCATAGAACTTCCAATGAGTTCCAACTATAAAACAAACAAACAAAAAAGAGTAATTAATTCTTATCATTTGACTAGATTAAAGGCCAACAACCTATGCGATCCTTTCGAAGAGATTCTTGCTTGCCAACAACTTGTTCGTGGAAACCCTATTGCTTTCGTTGACGAATTGATCGTAGTCGGTCAAAGCAACACAGTAAACGGCAAGATCAACGTCTTTGAACATTTCTAACCACTTGCAATAATCTCCAAGTCTACTTGAATGAACTCTAATGAGTTGGTACCTGCAGATGCAAAGCAAGAAGTGGTATTAGCACTTAAATTTTGTATAGTCACAAATTCACAACGACTTGAGCCTGAAAAAGACTAAAATATGCATAAAATGTTGGTGAAATAAAGAAAGTAGAACGTAAGTGTTTTAAAAAACTAATTCCAAAGTTTCATGTTGATATAGATGTGAATTGCATACCATTTGTAAACAGTTTACAAAATTTGGGCAGAGTCCCCTTTGTAAACAGGCCTATCCACCCTGTTTAAGGACTAAAAACTACTCAAACCACAACAATAGTAATATTATTTACCGAACCTCATATAAATAATCAGTGTGTAGATATGCAACAATCGTGCCCAATAGTATACATTACACTGAGCTGATGATTTCTCAGTAGACATACATTAGTGCCCATTCGTCACACGCCTTGATGATTCCTCGAAAAAAATCAAATGAACCTTGATTTTTCATTTGGAGATAAGGTCGGTGCCTTTCGTTGTGCTTAGAAGAAGTGTTGTGTGTGTGTATATATATAGAGAGAGTGCAGCTGTGTGCGCAGCTATATATATCTGCTATATATATATATATATATATATATATATATATATATATATATATATATATATATATATGTGTGTGTGTGTGTGTGTGTGTGTGTGTGTGTGTGCGTGTGTATGTGTGTGTGTGTTATATAACAGCATATATATATAAGGCTGTTATATATATAACAGCACACATATATGTGCTGCTATATATATATATATATATATATATATGTGTGTGTGTGTGTGTTATATATATATATATACTAGCGAAATGCCCGTGCCTGAAGGCACGAAAAAAATTTCCAAAAGTACGTATTCAGAAAATGACAATTTTCTAAAATACGTAATCACAAAATGGCAAAAAAATTCAAACTACATAATTGCGAAACGATGAATAGGCATAGCTGTAATTTTCTTAAACGAAGTACACGTACGGTGAAATTGAGTCGGCAAAAAAAATTTAAGTGTTAATTAACTAACGAAGCTTTCTGTTCACATCAATTTCAAACGTATTTTGTTTTCAAGACGAATCAATAGTACATAATGATTGAGAGTCACGAACAAATAAAGATTCTCCATACCTTCATTGTTCCTTCGCCTCTAGAGCTATCACCGAATCACCATCAGTTTTAGTTGTGAATAATTCATAATACTCATTCAAATCGGCATTTCTAAACTCAGGTTGTGAATAAGCCTCCATCCAAACTCCCATTCCAAACTCTAGAAAATAAAACCATGAGTTAGCTGCTAAAAATTATATCTTAATAATCATAATGCAGTTTGTGGATGTTCCTATTTGCACAGTTGGACAATTGATCCCAATCAATAACAAACAACGGAGACCAATATTTACATAGTTGGACAACAAAGGTTCAACAAACATTTACACAGTTGGACAATATTTATAGTTGGACAATATTTACAGAGTTTAGAACCAATGGCAAGATTGTATATCCGATGCAATACAATATGTACAGGCATTACAAAGAAGCTGTAAAGCTTTATGATCTCCATCAATCCTCTTTTGCTTTCTTCTGCTAAAGCCATCAATAACTGCTAGAGCCATTAATTAGTGCAACATGAAACTCCCATTCATCAGAAGGATTCTGAGAAACACAGGAGCTACTTTCATGCCCCGGGTCAAGAAGCATAAGGGAATCAATTAGAATGCACTGCTTGATGAAAATAAAAGCATTATTAGTACTATATCTCATGTGCTAGTGAATTTAAAATAAATTCGAGATAAAAATTTGTAATGACTATATGTATGTCGATCGGTTGTCAAGAAAATTAGAAAATGAAATCAAATGTTAAAATCAACTGCAAAAAGACAGAAAAAGCCTGAATCGATATTTTTAAACCCAAAAAGCTTGCTGCTTAGTTCCAAAGAAATAACCTGCAAAAAGAAAAATTAAAAATAGTGAGTGTGGTATGCAGTTCTCTCCTTGTTTGGTCATTCCTGGGAATTTTCTAGTTTCAGTGGTAGACGAAATGGAATCTTGGAGTTGTAGTTGGAGTAGTAAGGTGGTAGGCATGACAAATCAAAATTTATGTAGTTGGAGGAGTAAGGTGGTAGGCATTCAAACACACACACACACCAGTTACTTTATTCCTTTAAACAGAGTATTGCCATAACTCAGTTACTTCATTCATTCAAATGCACTCCTATACATTCCTTATGTGTATAAAATGCACTGCTAATTGAAATGTACTGCTATACATTCCTTATGTGCATAAGGAAAGAAGTAACTGATATTATAAGTAGCTTATAAGGAATGAAGCAACTGATATCATAAGTAGCTGATAAGGAATGAAGTAACTGATATTATAACTTGAAATCTACCATGTAAAGTTAGGCATGTAGATCATTATGCGTAGAAAATGCGGATTGGTATATATCTCCTCTAGTTAGTCAACACTACTATACATCAAATGCACTGCTATACATAAATTTAGTGCATCAAATGCACTGATATACATCAATACAGAGAGGACACCAAGCATACCATAAGATATAACGATCAAAAATTAAGAAATGATGAAAATTAAATAAGATACCATAGGATGAATAGCCTTGAATCGTTTACAATAAAACTTGGTATGATAGTATGGTCATATTCAAAACACACAACAACCAACACCAAATATATATTGAAATGGAGTAATTCAAGATGGAGTAATTCATTACGTTAATATATATTGAAAAACCCCGTTAAATCTTCCCATACCCATTCTCACATACAGATCAAACTAAATCATATCATATATTTAGTCAACACGGTCGAATAGAAGGCCAACACACCATGACACTATCCTACTTTTTCTTAAATGACATGAGTATGAAACGTATCAATGACATGACTAAATTGACCATAAGTCAGCTAATTGTAATGTAAATAGGGAAGCTATTGTTTGTGACTACTAAATGACTCTGGTATGTGAGTAGTATGAACATAAATGACATAAAAAAGTTTTTAAGAGTATTCTCATATTAAAATGATTAATAAAAGGCTTCTCATGTATATGATTACTAAAAATGGCTAATGGATACACGATCAGTGCGAGAGATGGAGCCTTTTGTCTAAATTGGTTCCTTTTTTTTCTTTTGTGAAAGTTTAAACTTTAAACCTAAGGGTTGTGTATTTAGCTTGTGTATAGAAGATGTCAGACTAAACTTCATGCGACTTCGAAATCCAATTGATTTACCTTCAGTTTGAGATCTTCAGCGGTCTGAATTGTGTAGTTGGAGTTAAAACTGGTGTAACAGTAGCACCAGATTTGGCTTCCCCTTTTGGATCAACAGTAAAGAGTAAGTCTGATTCAAGAGTGAACATAAGTTAGCACAATACCATTGGAAATCACTAAACCATTGTGTATTAATGGGAAATAATCACTTTGGTGGTACTTTATGACATCTATACTAATAAGCAGACCCCGAAAATTACAAGAGGATTTATTCCATCCCCCATGGGATTGCGAGATAGTGAATACACCTCAAGTAAACAAACATACAAGGGTCCGAAAGGGGAGACAGTTGTTGTGGATAGAGTAGTTCTCAGCTCTGATAGGACTAACAATATATGCATCAAATTTATGATTCGCCATACCCGTAGACCTGAGGTGGGTGATAAATTTAGTAGTAGGCATTACCAGAAAGGTGTTTGCAGCACCATTGTTTAACAGGAGGATTTTTCTTTTTCTGAGCGTGGCATTTGCGGCCCTGATTTGATTATGAATCCTCATGGATTCCTGAGTTGAATGACAGTTGGGAAGATGATTGAATTTCTTGGTAGTAAAGATGGAGTTTCATATGGTAGATTCCATTATGGTAGTGCTTTTGGGGAACCAAGTGGTCATGTAGACAAAGTTGAAGCTATTAGCGAAACCCTGGTGGAGCATGACTTTAGCTACAATGGGAAAGGCTTCATTTATTCAGGAATTACTGGTATGCCCCTACAAGCATATATCTTAATGGGGCCAATCTATTACAAAAAGTTGAAACACATGGTCCTAGATAAAATTCATGCTCGAGGTAGAGGGCCACGTGTCATGATAACCCGACATCCTACTGAAGGGAGAAGTCGAAATGGAGGACTAAGGGTAGGAGAAATGGAACTCGATTGTTTGATTGCTTATGGAACTAGTATGCTGATTTTTGAATGCCTAATGTTCTCCAGTGATCCTTTTGAGGTTCAGGTTTGCAGAAAGTGTGGTTTGCTAGGATATTACAATTATAAGCTGAAAACGGGCATTTGTTCCACATGTAAGAATGGGGAAAATATTTCGACTATGAAATTCCCGTACATTTGCAAGCTTTTATTCCAGGAACTACAATCAATGAATATTGTTCCTCGATTAAAACTAACTGAAGCTCGATCCATTGGGTTTGCTACAAATACTTGAAGTATAGAAAGTGACGCAGGAAGGTGAGATTTGTGATGTTGACTGCGATAACATGGACTTTAGGATTGAGTATTTTGACCTCCCAGAGTCCAAAGGATACCGTTTATGAAAATGTGGTCCAAGCCTCCATCCAATGGAGATATAAAATGTGTAGAACATATCTTTGTGCAAAAGTACTCGATTCTGTTACCCGAAAGTGCTATGCTTTTTGGCTGATGCCAAATATTCAGTTATGTGCTGCTCAACTCAAGGTTTTACACAATGTACAATTTATGCATTAGTCAAACAAAACACTTGCATGACACTTGAACGAGCATACGTGACTTTGTATTGCCTTTTTTATTTTTTTGAAGAGTTACTTATACTTGTGCACGAACTTAAAAAAAAGTATTTGCAGGCCCAGAGCAAACTCTTTAACTACTAAAGATAAGAATTTTATAGTAGATCCCATCTATGCCAATGGTGGGGAAGATGAGAAGAATATAAGAATTCCTCTGATTGACGATCTAAAGACTTTTTCAAATATTTTGGGAAAGAAATTTAAAAAATACAAGGGAAATAAAGCAGAAGTCCGAAGAAGAATGAAGTCACAAGGGAAAAAACATTATTAAAGTAGCCAATAATGCTCGGCTCAAAGACGTGAATAAAAAGGCTACCAGATCCAATTATAAAGTATCCTTAAACTCCAATCCCAAAGTAACTAATTGACCTGTCTTATTGTGCGGAACATTAGTTGAGTGGCTCAAAGATCTTATTCAATAAGAGTTAAAAAGTTGATGAAAACTCACAAAATGCAGATTCAATGTTGTTACTTGTCAAGAAGAGAAACTAGGTGAAAATTAGGTGGATTCCAATGTTGTTAGAGATTTTAATCAAGCCATAGATGACTGTGGCTTACTGAATTTGGAGTTTATAGGAACCATATTTTCTTGGTGGAATAATATATCTGACCAAGTGTTAATTATGGATACACGTGATAAAGGTCTAGGGAACTCCTAGTGGTCCTCACTCTTTTCTCATACTAGCATCTTTAATATGAATATAATTTGTTTGAATCATGATTCGTTGCTAGTGTCTGTGAAAACTGAGTTGGACATCATTCCTAAAGCGTTTAAATTTTAATCTATATGGTGCAACCATCATGGTTTTGTTAACTTGGTCAAATCTTCATGATGTGGGGAGGTTCGGGCTCTAGTCATGAGGAAATTCTCTATTAAAGTGCAGAGACTTAACGATGTCTTGAAAACATAGAACAAGAACAATTTTTGTGACATATTCCAATTAGTTAATGATTTGGATGATGAAGTTCTTAAAAGAGAGGTGGATTATGAAGGATGTAAAAGTGATTCAAAGAGAGTTAGTCTTCAATATTGCAAAGCTAAACTATTAATGGCCCTTAATAGTAAAGAGATATATTAGAAGGGGATCCTATTTATTTCCCCGAGTCTATTTCTCATTCCTGCAAATTCTTTTAGTCGAGGGCTGAATAAACTATTTCCCCAAGTCTATTTCAAAGTGATGAGTTGATGCAACATTCGTCGGGTGTTAATCATAAGCGGATCAGTTGTGGCATCACCGTCTGGGGCATCCTTCTTTTGGCCAAATGTGATGCGTCATGTTTAAAGAATGATTTGCATACGAAATATTTCTAAAATGATAAAATTTACATTGAATTTGGCCCCAACCAATAAGACGACAATGCTTCTCAACCAAATATCTTATCGCCAAGCATCACGAGCAAACAACCTAAGAGGTATTTCTACGACATCCCCTTATCTTAACATGAATTTAGTGTAGTGAATGCTCATGAAATCAATTATGAAGAATAAAAAATAATCTAACAACAATGACAATATAAATAAACGAGTGGTCATACTAAATTCCCAATGAAAAGAAATCAATCCCAATGTAGTATAATTTAAAAGATTTCTTATATACCATTTAGGGAATGAAAATTTTTATTTGCAGTTAACTCATGGTAATGATGTGACAGTTAGTGAAGGCACAAGGCGCACCAATGCGTCATTGTCTCCCTAGAGCCTAGGTGCAAGACAGGGCGCGCACATTTAACAACTATGAGTGATATAGTCTTCGAAATGTCAAGAAAGAAATAAAATTTCATATTAATAGGACATCCAAAAACTCCATAAGACATAACTTAAAACAAATACTAAGATCATCCAACTATTTTCTTTTTCATTTATAATAATACATAACCCATTGATAAAGGGATTTCACTTTAAGCAAGTGTCAAGTAGAAAACAGTAAATTAAAACTATAAGTATATCCATATATTAGACAAATAAGAGTTCATGAAATTGTGTATTATGACTCATGAGAAAATTACATAATAAGAACTTTCAAGCTTTTGTCTATACCAACCCCAAATAGCAGTCCTCATTTTGGGATAACATCAAGAGCCTCCCGGCACCGTCCTCCTTGATAAGACTTCCATGTGTTACACTACCCTGTCAAAAATAATGTTAAACTAATACCCAACAACCATGTCTAAAATCATACAAACAACCTTTAGTAAATAAAATAGCTCACAAGTATGGTAATGTTCGTCAAATCCCCAAACTAAATTGAATTAGCAATAATGGATAAGGTAATAAAAATATCCTTACACGGATAAAAGATAAACGAGAATTAATGGTAACTTGTAAGAGTTGGTTCTTCTCTCAATTCCTTCCCTTAAAAGAGAATATCATGTATGTCAAAGGCATCTGAGTGAAACAACATAAAAACATAACAAAAATCTACATCAAAGGCATAAAAACATAACAAAAATCTATCACTACACCAAAGGTATAAAAACATAACAAAAATCTATCACTACATCATATTAAGAGGTAAACAATATAAAAAATCTATCACTACACATCAAATTAATAGGCAAAAAGCAGTAGGAACTTATCTAAAATAAATCTATCTTAATGTATCAGTGCATATACAAAAAAGCTTACCCAAATCGTGAATCCCATGATTGTGAGAAACCCTAGGTGCCTAAGAAAGCTGGCCGGAGAGAGATAAAGTAGATCGAAGAGATAGCAGGAGCAGACCGGAGACAATTGTGCGTGGAGAGTGAGAGAGCAGACCGAAGAGAGAGAGAGAGAGAGCACAGACCGAAGAGAGAGCATGATCAAACCACAGAGAGAGAGAGCTTAGCAAGAGGTTGTAGAGAAAGGGATGTGTGGGGTGACCGGGAAGATTGCGCAGGATACAAAGTGTGAGCATAGTGAAATTTTTTAGGCTCCTTTATATTTTAGATAAGTGTACTCAATTTTGGCACACTTTAAAACAGTGCCAAATTTTGGCACTGTTTTAAAGTGTGCCAGATTGTCATTAAACTGTGCCAGATTTTTAATATCAGAGTGTGCCAAATTGTTGTTTTTGGTGTAGTGTTAGAGGAGGATCCTAACACTATTCAAGAAGCTTTATCTTCTTTAGATGCCGATTTATGGAAAGAGGGTATTAATGATGAAATGGATTCTTTGGAAATAAATAAAACTTGGCATTTAGTGGATCTTCCTCCTGGATGTAAAACAATTGTGTGTAAATGGATTCTTAAAAAGAAATTAAAACCTGATGGCACTGTTGAAAAATATAAGGCACGTCTTGTTGCTAAAGGTTTTAGACAAAGAGAAAATGTAGACTTTTTTGATACATTTTCACCCGTGACTAGAATAACGTCTATACTTGTACTATTTGCTGTAGATGCCTTAAATGATTTAATTGTACACCAAATGGATGTTAAAACTGCATTTTTAAATGGGGAATTAGAAGAAGAGATCTATATGGATCAATCTGAAGGGTTTGTTGTACACGGTCAAGAAAATAAATTATGTAAATTAGATAAATCTCTTTATGGACTCAAACAGGCACCTAAACAATGGCATGATAAATTTGATAGCTTAGTCATCTCTAATGGGTTTAAAATTAATGAAAGTGACAAATGCATTTATTATAAATATGTAGAGAACATTTGCACTATCATATGTCTTTATGTTGATGACTTGCTTATATTTGGTTCTAATATTCATGCCGTAGAAAATGTTAAATCATTATTATGTGCCAATTTTGATATAAAGCATTTGGGTGAAGCTAGTGTAATATTAGGAATTAATATTACTAGGTCAGAAAAGGGACTTTCTTTGGATCAATCTCATTACATTGAGAAAGTTCTAAAGAAATATAATTACTTTGACTGTAAACCTGTTAGCACTCCATTTGACCCTAGTGTAAAGTTATTTAAGAACACTGTTGAGAGTGTAAATCAAAATGTTTACACAAGCATTATAGGTAGCTTATGCTATGCTACAGATTGCACTAGACGTGACATAGCATATGCTATGGGAGTACTATGTAGATTTACCAGTAGACCTAGTATGGAGCATTGTCATGCTATTGAGAGGGTCATGCGGTACCTTAAAAGGACGATGAACCTCGGATTACACTATAATAAGCATCCCGCTGTCCTTGAAGGATTTAGTGATGCTGATTGGAAAACCTATCTGATGATTCTAAGGCTACTAGTGGATATATATTTAGCATCGTTGGTGGTGCAGTTTCTTGGAAATCTAAGAAACAAACTATTTTTGCTCAATCCACTATGGAGTCTGAGATGATAGCGCTAGCTACTACTAGTGAAGAGGTGAGGTTGGTTAAGAAACCTCTTATCAGATATCCCATTATGGGAAAGACCGATACCAGCCATTTTGATTCATTGTGATAGTACCGCGGCTATTGCAAAAGTTGAGAACCGTTATTATAACGGTAAGAAATGAAAAATTAGTCGTAAGCATAGTACTGTTAGAGAATTTATCTCTACGGGTGCTGTGAGGGTGGATCATATATGGTCTGAACAGAACTTAGCTGATCCTTTGACGAAAGGACTAGCTAGGGAGAAGGTGTGGAACACCTCGAAAGGGATGGGACTAAAGTCCTTGGATAAATGAGTCATCTGTGATGGTAACCCAAAATATAGACTGTAGATCCCAAGAAATATGTTCAAAGGGTAATAACAAGTCACAAGTGATATGGGTTGAATCATGCGATTATTAATTAATATAGAACGGGGTTTTACTCCGAGTCCATCCCTATGGAGCATGATATCCTGAAGCGAGTTAAGGATGAGTTATTATAACTCTTAATGAGATCTATAGCTCTATTTTGAGTGGGGTACTTAGCTACAGGAGTATTCTTGATAGACTCACCTATGTGAATGTGGAAGTGTGGCCGCTTCCTATGGATATTTTGGGCAAATTCCCAAAGTGTTCACTATACTGGGATAGAAGCACATGGCCGTAACGTGCTAGCTATTAGTACTACACCCAAGTAGGGTTGTGTGTGGGATCTTGTCCGAGATACAGTTCAAAACTACGGTTACTCTAGTATATTCTGAATCATCTTTACTACGTAAAGGTTCAAGTCGAAAGACACCTTTGCTTATGCACAATTCTATGAATTATTGCTCGATAAAAATATTTTCAAGTTTTGCAAGTGGGGGATTGTAAGGAACAGCTGTCCTCAACAGCTGTCAAAAGAGTGCAAAACTTAAGAGGTTTTGTTTTAAGAGTGTCTCACATCGGTTATGCCTCAAAAATGAGTTGTGTATATTTACATTTTTTGTGGAACCAATGGGCAAGCCCTTTGGGCATTAGATGTTTTGTGTGTATGGGTGGGGGACTTATTGGGCCAAGTCGTACAGGCGCGCGTGCCGCCGTCGTCGTCCGTTCGGCCCGTGCCCATGTCCGGGTCCGGGTCCTGGGTCTTGGGCTTGGGCTCATTAAGAAATAATTTTTTGGACAAATAAATATATTATTTTGGGCTTTAAAAATTAATTTTTAACGGTAATTAATTTCGGAAAAAACGTGGGCCTTTAACTGATTGAATTTTTCCACTCACGTTTCCAGTTTTCTCTCCACGTTTTTGCCCACTAACGGTAATTTCTTTTTTGCATAAAAAGAGGTTGAGACCTCCGTTTTCAACACAATGCCAACAAAAGAAAAACACACATACAGTTCTTCTTCCAAACAGTTCCGAATTTTTTTTTCAGAATAACTAATCTCGTTCCACAGATTAATTATATCGTTAGAATCGAGCAATTATACAGAATGGTTGTACACAGACCGGGTTGATTTTTGTGCTTTATCGATCCGTATTTTCTGATTTTGGAGGTTGTTTTATCCTGGGGGTGGCGGGACTTCGAGACTGTCAGCACACTTTGGGCAGAGCCGCGAAACACCTTAAAGAGAGCGACATTGTCCGCGACTCAGCCGTGTTCTAGACTGTCCAGTTCGGGATTTCTTATATTTTTCTGCCCCAGATTTAGGTGGTCCAAAAAATTGGGTAATTTCGTTCCTAATTTTTAATTCTGCATTTAATTATTTACTGCTGCTTTAACACAACCATTTTCTTGAAAGGAATAGAACTAATAGTTAAATATTGTGATTGCCTCTGTTGGAAATTAGTAGTTTCAATTTAGTTCCTAAACAAATAATTTGGCGAATTCAGCCCCTAAACTATCTAAATGAGCCCAATCTCACCCTTCCATCCATCGACCGTTGGAAATAAATGGTAGAGAAGTCATGTTTTGTGCACATGCATCTTTTTGGAGTCTAAAGCAACAAAAACACGATAGCTACCATTCTGATTCCCAAAAAAACTTCGAACTATGTCAACTCCAAAACCCTAGTTTCCAAATCAAGCCCTATATCAATCAATGTCCAACATTTGTGAGGCTGAAAACTGATGGAATGGAGGTTGCAACAAGTGGATGAGGTATGGGTGAACACAAACAAGGATTGTGATATTTTTTTTAGTTTTCATCTCATTTACATTAGGGTTTATGAAATTGTGTTCATATTAAACATTTGTCCATATTTCAATATTAAGTTGCAGAGCAAAGTTTTTTGAAAACCCTGGAAATTATGTTGGTGGTGGGGTCAATTTTGTTGATTGTGTTGATCCAGTCAAAATTTGTATTCATGAAAATTGGGTTGTGCTCCTATTTATTTATTTGGTGTAGGGTCCCTAATCTTGATATTAGTGTTGGGTTAAAAACACTTGAATATGATAGGGATATATTAGACATGATTCAGTATGTTCCTAAATATGAGGTCATTGATGTGTACTTTAAGCATGTAGAGAACTTTAATGAGGAACAAGGAGGTAATGAAGATGGGGATGATGTAGAGACTAAGAAGCAACTGATAATGAAATGAGTGTTGATTATGTGGTTGATGCAAATAGACCTGAGGATGGTTTTGATGGAAATTGGAAGTTTTTGGGCTATTTTTAGGATTGCATGACATTTTTGCTATTTTTTTAGTTTCTTTATTTGGTTGTATTTTGTTTTAGTAATTGTTTGCTTGGTATTTAGGGAAGGAAGTAGCAAAAGTCTAATAGGGGTATATTTGTAAATAGGTCATTGCTTGGAGCCTAAGCTACTTCCCCCTTTAAATAACCCATAATCTTCATTTTTAGGGGACTTCGACAATTTTTGAAATATAAGAAATATCTTATTTCTCTCTCTAGAAATAACATTGTCTTGATGTTTAGTTCATTAACGTGTAGTTTACGTCAAATTGGTATCAGAGCAGGTGTCGCTCCAAACATCGGTGTATTCATGTGTTAGTTTGTATCAGTGAGTCTAGATTATCAAATCGTGCCCTACATTCTCAACGACCGCGAAGAAGACGACGCGAATTCAAGATGAGATTAACACAAAGTTAAGAAAAAGTAATCAAGAATTGGCAAGGCGAATGGATGAATTTACACGGAAAAATCAAGAACAATTTGAAGCCCTAATGTTACAAATATCCAAATTTCAAAACCCTAACCCCTCCTTTACACTTCTTCCCTAGAGTCCTTCGCCCCTGTCCTATGCACCACTGCCCCAAGCTGCTCCACACACCCCGTTGCCCCGACCAAAAAGAAACCCTTCCACTGCCTTAACCCCTGCTGCCCAGTCCCCCGAATACCCACCCTTTGTGCACCCCCGCCCCACTCGCAAACTAAACCCTAGGGTTTCCCCCTTTGCCTACAACCATCCGACCCTTCCCACTGCCAGCCGACCCCTTCCACCCCATTTTTCCCCAAACCCGACGCCAAAAAACCTCCTGGACCATCCCAATCCCAATCAAACACTCAACCACACCCTACAAACCCCAAAACTCTAGGTTTATAGCCTATTTTGCTCGACAACCATTTGGGTTGTCCCATCTCAACCCAAAACCACTTTGGTGCTCCGGAACAATGATTTTTTACCCGAGAGGAGGCTACTAAGGCTGTTTTGGGTGAAGAAAAGAAGGAATAAGAAGAAAATTGAAGGGTGGACTCTTCCTCAATTTTCAAAAATAAATTTTTGCCCCCCCCCCCCCCCCCCCCTCAAGTATTGGCACCATTTTTGGGAATTTTCACATGAGTCCCCAAATTTTTCAAGCTCAAGGATGAGCTTTTTCGAAGACAGAGAGAATGATGGAAATTAAAAGTTTTTAGGCTATTTTTAGGATTGCATGACATTTTTTCTATTTTTTTTGTTTCTTTATTTGGTTGTATTTTCTTTTAGTAATTGTTTTCTTGGTATTTAGGGAAGGAAGTAGCAAAAGGCTAATAGGGGTATATTTGTAAATAGGTCATTGCTTGGAGCCTAAGCTCTTCCCACTTTAAATAACCCATGTAATCTTCATTCGTAAGGGACTTTGGCAATTCTTGAAATATAAGAAATCTCTTATTTCTCTCTCTAGAAATAACATTGTCTTGATGTTTAGGTCATTGACGTGTAGTTTACGTCAGGTTTAAATGATGTTAATGTCTTTGATCTTGGGTTGAGGGATAATAATTTGTTGTGTAATGGAGTGGATGATAACGAGTGGTCTAGTTATGATAATTCAGATGAACTTTTGAGCTTAACTTTTGATGATGATGAATTAGATATTATCAAACCAAGAAGTGTTTGGTTTCTCGAGTGGAATCCAGAGAACGACTTGAAAAACCCTCAGTTTCATGTAGGCTAAGATTTTTCAAATGCGGAACAGTTGAGGGAAGCTATCAGAGGATACTCAGTTGTGAATAACAAAGAGATAAAATTCAAAAAAGAATGAAAAGTGGAGGGTTAGAGCAGGATGGTGCCACAATGTGAGTGGAAAATTTATGCTTCAAAGATGCAAGGGAAGATTCACTTCAAGTGAAATCATTGAATTACAAGTACACCATATACAAGCCTTCATACCAAAATAAAAATGTGACCTCAACTTGGTTTTGAAACCATTAGGTTGTTACCTATATTAGGGCTATGAAGAGGGATTTCAAGGTTGTGTGTCCAAATTTCAAGGTTACAAAGCAAAGAAGACGACAAAAATTAAGGTTTGAGGCATGTCATAAAGAGCAATATAAGAGGATTTGGAATTATCGTTCTGAGATTAAAAAGGCAAGGACAGGTTCAACTTTGATAACAGAGAGTTCACCTGGTATGGATCTGAGGTTAAGGAGAATGTATTGTTGACTCGCACCCTTGAAATAAGGTTTTCTAACAGCTTGTAGACCCATGATATGTTTGGTCGGTTGCCTCTTATATGGACCTTACCCAGGACAGTTTCTTTCAGCATATGTAGTTTCATTGCACTCTATTTACAGTTTTTAAAACTGAGTAGTCTTCACAATTTACTGCATTTTTAAAATTGAATAGTTTCTAAAACTGATTATTTTGATAGTTTACTGCATTTTTACAGTAAACTGCACATGTAGTTTTATCTTTTTTCATTTGATTCTTCTTGGCCATATAATCTATTAGAGAACCTACAGTTCGATGTAAAGACTAATTAATTTCATTTGGTTTAATTTGATATGGAGGGGTTAATTAAGGCACTGCATATGATTGTACCCAGTGTAGCCACAGATTTTGTGCAAGGCACCATCACAACAACGTTAAAAGGGTATTCCCTGGAAAATTGTTGAAAGATATGTTATGTAGTTGTGAAAGGACAACCACTATGGAATACTTCAACAAGTGCATAGTTGGATTGGGGGTAGTGAATGACAACTCATATAACT
This sequence comes from Sambucus nigra, assembly GCA_949130495.1. Lineage (NCBI taxonomy): Eukaryota > Viridiplantae > Streptophyta > Magnoliopsida > Dipsacales > Adoxaceae > Sambucus > Sambucus nigra. The sequence continues at coordinate 597,420,721 of OX422208.1, forward strand.
GAATTGACCTGAACATTGGTCAAGGCCTTATTTCATCCCAAACACAAAGTGTGATATTTTGCTCAATAATCATTGTGAGTGTGGAATGCATCCATTTCAGAAGCTAGGTACAAACCAATCATCACATTGATGGAGACAATTAGAAAATTATTGCTGAGTAGAATTAGGAACAATAGGGACAAGATGAGGAGGTATCCATGTTTAAGTTGTCCTAAAATTCAGCCAAGGTTGGAGAAGTTGATGGAAGAATCAAATGGTTTCATTTGTGAGTGGTTCTTTTTTTTTTGGGGGGGGGGGGGGGGGTCACAATTTCAAGTTATAGGATCAAATGTGCATTTTGTGGTGGATTTAATGGAAAGAAGTTGTAGTTGTAGAAAATGGCACCTTAGTGGGATTCCTTGCAATCACTGAGTAGCAGCAATCATCTTTAGAAGAGAGAGGCCTGAGTGTGTGGATGATTACTACACAAAGGAGAGTTACCTAAGAACATAGAACAACAAAAATGCCCCAATCAATGGTGATGAGCTTTGGCCAAAGTCTGGAAAAAGACAAATAATGGAGCTATTAGTTGAAACTCAGCCTAGGAGGCCAAAGAAAAAAAGTAGAAAGGAACCGAAAAAAGGGGAGAAAAGAAGAATTGAATCTAGGAAAACAAATTGTGGTGATGACTTGTAGGTATTGTGGCAATAGTAGTGGCCACAACACAAGAACTTGTGCCAAGAAGAAAAATGATGCAGCATCCACATTCAAACCATGTGTGGGGCTTCAAAGTGTTCATGTATTGAGTAAATTACCAGTAAGTTTTTTTAGATACTTGTTAACTTTAATGAATTCAATTACACTTACAATTCTTAATTTTGAGTCATTTGTGCAAAGACATGTTAGGAGGCCCCCACCACCAATCAACAATCTCAACGATCCACTAGTGGGATGCCACCACTAAGCAAATCCCAACCCTGAGGTTATATTTGCAGCCCAAACACCTTTTTTTGGAAAATGAAAATGAAGGTCAGTTTTTTTTTTTTTGTGAGTTTTAGTTATGGAGGTGCGCATTTTTTTGTAAGTGGGTATGGTAGTTAGTATTGGAGCTGGTGTAAACAGTCTTTGGTGAATTTTAATGTTGGAGGTGCACAATTGGGAAAGTATGAACAATATGTAATTACTACTATGATTGTGTTTGGGTTGTTGGGATATTAATGAAATCTACATAGCATTACTACATTTTCTTGTTTGATTTCATTACTTTTATGGTTGTGTTGTATTGCATTAAATGAATAACACATATCGAAGAATAGTCAAATAAACACTCCTTTTTCATTAATTCAAATATCCCATTTCAACAAAATCACTAAATTACACGGAACTAATGTAAATCTAATTTTGTTCCCACATGTGCGTTGCATGCACCATCTTCCTCAATTGTGTTAATTATAAACCATACGATGAATAGTGTTACACCAAGTGCAAGCCACATTTTGTTGAATCTTCCTCTCACCCTTCCTTCTTTTAAAATCCACATAAAATGTCTTCCCAAATGGGGGAAAAAAACATGGGTTCATTCTGCAAAAAATAATGTGGGGGAGGACTAGTATTGAATGCATAATCTAAAAAAAATTATATGGACAAAAATAATAAGTGATTTTACTTGCTGGGTTGCTTGTGCATGTGAAAAACACCCGACCGGGATTTTGTTGAATCTAAGAAGTGTGGTGAACAACCCTTTGTCCACAATAGCAATTAATTTGCATTTGTCCTTACTTTTTTAGTCTGAAAATGTGACAAATATATATATATATATATATATATATATATATATATGTTTTTTTCAGCTGCTAGTGGATAGAAAAGAAAGGTATATGTGTTGTATTTATGGCTTCAAAATTAGGTAAGTGGGGGCTTTAAAGCCAAAAAATGATGCCACTTTTTTGGAGGGAAGCAACCCCGTGTTGCCTCGGTGAACTTCCTCATTTTTTCCGTCTGTGCTATAAATTCTCGTTTAGATAATTTGGGGGCTGACTTTGCCAAATTATTGGTTTAGGAACTAAATTGACACTACTAATATAGCATAGAGGTCAAAAACTCCATATATTTAAGTCCTTGGGCTGCATTAATATCTCTGCCACCAAACCTCTTAAGAGACCTGACTAAGATAAGAATCCAATAATGGAAGGTCAAATGAGCAGTCTCATGTTGAGGATGGGTATATTTTAAGCAATTTCCGGTCTCCCTAAGTCTCAATTAAGTTCGACCTGGATATGAGAGACATCCAAAAAACAAAGGGATTTCGTTCAGTTAAGGTGTGAAATTACTTTTTGTATGTGGTGTCTCTCAAATGCTAAAGATGGATTGTAACCCTGATAGAACGTAATAGGCAAAAAAGGACAAGAAGATGTCATTGCATCTCTAAAACCACCATGGGTGTTCTGCTGCTACTTAAAAGTGCCACCAAAGACATCATCCTTCAACATTGTCTTACAACTTCCATCCACACTTTCAATAAGAATAGGAAACAACCATTTTCTTAAAAGGAATATGTCTTTAAAAAAAAGGTCCAAGGTTTTATTACTTTCTTTCTTGAAGTCCAGAGCTGGGGCCCAGTCGATAGACTTATTGTGTCAGATGTTGTGAAGTGTTTCGACAACATAGATCATAGGCCCCTAATATTAAATGAAAAAAATAAGGATTTTTATGGGTTGGATCATACTTAAGTATTGTGTTGTTGTTGTATATTAATATAGCATTTTGATACCTCTTCAATACTGTTATTGCATCTGTTGGAATTTATGAGTTTTAATGTAATCCTACAAATTGCAGGCTTTCTTATTTTTAGGATTACTTTTATTATAGAACTCCTCTTCCTATTATAATTGAAAAAAATTTATTTTAAATATAAAAACATACCTGGCCCTCTTGTTTGAGTAAGCCAATTACAATATTCTTTTTGGTATCAAAGCTTCTTTCGATCTCCTACCTAAAGCCGGTAGGAGGGGCTTAATGATAAGCCTCTCATTAAATTATTAAATGAGATTAAAGATGATTAAAATTGACAAAAGTCCATGTGATTATGCGACTAGAGTATTATTATGTGCGTCGGACATATCACGTGTATTTGTGTATTATTTACGTATTAACTAGACAATATTCTAGTATTGAGAGTTTTGACATATGTTATGGGACACATGCCACTTAAAATAAGACATGTGTCACCATGGGTTATTTGACATGTGGCGACCCACTTGGGTTGGTTTTGCTATAAATAAACCTCACCCCCATACATTTGAGAGAGAGCTTCTTGGGAGAGAAGAGTGATTTTCTTGTCTTATGAGTTTTTAGAGAGAGTTTTAGAAAAGAGTTTTGGAGAATAGTTTCAACACCTCCTATCTCCCCGAAAAACCACCACAATGAGTTTTTCGACGAATAGTATGAACCCACGCACTACGCTGACTTTGATTCCGAGCATGAGGGATACGTAGGCGCAATCGAAGTTGATCAAGTCAAACACGTACAAAAATCTGATATTTTCCCAAAATTAGACTACTCTCTTACATTTGGCAACTCTGCTGGGGAGGTATTCATGGTTTTTATCATGTAACGCCTCATTCGTGATCGAAAAAGTGGACGGAGATAGAGGAAAGCGGTTGACAAAGCAACATTATGCTCTGACATTCACTAGAGAAATGTTCAACTCCATTTCAGATAAGGAATCCAATACTTCTATCTTATGATTTCTCATGCTTTATATATAAAAAAATATATAATATCTTTATATGTAAATATTAGTTGAGATGTCTATTTTGAAAGTATGCTCTAGACATTAATATTTACAGAAGAGGTCGAATAATATGTGTTTACTTAAATTTTTTATTGATGAAACTATTCAGTCTCATGTATATTTGTTTTTGAGAGAGGCATAAAAGAAAGTTATCATTTGAAATATGAATGACAACATGATGCAATTGTTATGCACCGATGAGCCTCAAATTGTCTCTATAGGCAAAAAAAAATTAAAAAAAAAATTTGGATGATCATTTGGCCTGAACTATTTACAATGAAGTGACTCAATGAAGAAAAAAGAACTGTCATGAAGAGACAGTCTTGAAAAGATAATGATGTTCCTCGATTAAATTAATTGATGGACTGTAGCAATTTAATTGTGTTTCGTAACTGAATGATCTAAAAGGTGGAAAGTACTGACTAAAAGCAAATTAGTCATGTCTTGCTGCGAGTAAATAGTAAAATAGTACAAATTGATAATATTTTACATTATGATATACTGGGATATTTTCAAAATCACATGGTCGTACAGTACGTCAACAGGTCAGGTCACACCACATGAGTAGGCCTTTGTGTGTGTCTATGTGTAGTACAGTTATAGATAACCCTTTATAACTTTAAGTACAACAGCAGAATAGATTTTCTTAGATTTCCCTTTGTGTGTTAGACTTCGGCAACAGTACACTATCAATTGATAAAGGTATATCTTTGAAATATTCAAAGCTAGTGATTTATACATTTTGGAGTCACAAACCGAGAAACCTTTGAGGTTTTCTATATCCTTGCTCCGAAGAACGTTGCCTCCGATAGAAATAGACGGAGCTTTGCTCCGATGAACCTCTTCACGATAAAGCTTGACTGAACCGTAGCACCTGTTCAAAGAAATTCGTTCGAAGAAACTCAAAACCCAGTCACATCTGAGATTTTCGAAAAAACCGAAAGACCATATATATATATATATATATATATATATATATATATATATATATATATATATATATATGTGTGTGTGTGTGTGTGTGTGTGTGTGTGTGAGTTGATAATGACCGGAGGTTCTGCGTTTGCTTTTCGGATTTTTGTTTTTTTTGCCGGTGTACAGTTTTGGTAATTCATGGATTGCGTTTGAGAGATATAGATGCTTGGACTGATTGAAAAAAAAAAGTATAGTCCTGCTTCCGTGTCACCTTAGTTGGTTGAGCTTCATCGGATCTCTGTTGGCAAAACTCACTTATGAACCGCTTTATGTATTTAAATTACTGAGCTTCATCAGACCTCAGATGTGATCCCAACGAACCTTATTCCTCTCCGGCGGTGTGGTCGCTTACTCCGTTGTCATTTCGTCATTTTTTTTTGGGGCATGGTCGGTCATATCCAAACCAGTAAACCTGCCCATATTTATTCCCAAATCAAATTGGAGATTCAATTCGGTCAGTGCTTCAACTGGTACCGACAACGGGCGATGAGTTTACACCTGGGTTTCACAACCAAATTAACCCAACATGAAATGGGTCTTGCTCAACTCGGATATAACTCTGACGCATCAGAAGATCAAAATAAACCATTGTTCCTGAGAGGCAAGGTTGAATAGACATTCCAAACAAACCAACCCACTAAACTGGGTACTCACCGACACACCATGAAAAAAATTGGTAAGTGATTTAGATAAGAGGGTAAAATCTATTAAAGGTAGATATAAACAGAAACGCCGTGGGATCTTGAAATGTGATGAACCCCCCATGGAAAATTGAAACCGAAGAACCATCGTGGGATCTTGAAATACAAAAAATCACCGTGGGAGCTTAAAATCCGATGGACCTCGGTTAGAAATGGGCAGATCTAGCTCCGAGGAACCTCTACCCGATGAAGCTCCGATTGGAAAGAGAACCAGTGTTGTCAAACCGAAGCACCTGTTCGAGGGAACTCAATGACGGATCATTATATGAGTGATCTCCTTCTTCGTGGGTAGGGTAGATCCGGCATACAAACTTGAGGTCCATCGTTTTATGATTTGGCGATGAATGATCTTTGATTTTGGATTTGAGGTCCATGAGGGATGGTCTCTTTTTCATAATATATATCGGATTGTACTAGGGGTAAATAAGGAAGTATAATAAATATTTAGAACAGTGACTTTCTCTTCTCTCCATTTCTTCCCATATTGGACGGAAAGTTTTGGAGAGAAAATTTTGATTGAATCTAAAAAAACCTCTCTCCTTTTCTCTCCCTTTCCCTCGGAACTAACTCCCAAACGAAGGAAATATCAAACTTTCTCTCCTTTCGTTTATTTTCTCTCCATTTTAAAACTCCCAAACAAGCTCTAAGTGTGGTGAATGACACCAGTTATGGTCCCTCGTATTTAAAAAAAAAAGAAAAAAAGGGGAATATGTTGAATATTTTTCAAACTATGATTTAACTATAAGAGATGCATATATGATTTAACCGTTACAGCTTATGGTTCCTCAGGCATGGCACATGTTGGGACGGTTCCTTTGTTATTACGCGTGTCAAATCAAAATTGATGTCATAAGCAATTATGAATAAACATAATAAGTATGTTTTTTCATACAAATTTAGAAAATAGTCGGATGTCTATATAATTGATAATATGAGCGTGATACCGTTGAAAAAAAATAAGGGGTTTATTTTATTTGTGGTAAATAAAATATAGAGATAATAATGCAGTTCTCATAGAAAATTTTATTGTTCAAAAATATTCATAAGTTACGTTGATGAATTGAAAAGCTTCATTTTTTAGATGGATGAAATATAATGAAGCTTCGATCGAGTATTTTGACATTTAAAAATATTCACAATTATTTGTACATCGTATTCATATACATTATGATTCATTTACGAAATATTTGAATATGTTTTAGAATTGAAAATTTATCTTGAGATTATATACACCTTTAGATTTATTATGACATGCACCCTTAAACGGCATTTAATTATGTGCGATACACCTACGAGAATCGGTGGTTATGATTCATTTGCACAGATTTCCCTGGACTTTATTTAACTTTTATTTTATTACATCAAATAAAATAAAATAAAGGGGGCATAATGAGAATTGAACTTGGGTATTTCCTGAGTTTTACTAACCATTTACAATATTATATTATTGTGTCAGAAAGATATTATTTTGTAGAGACTTCTGAATGAGCAGATATGAAGCGAGGCTGACATCAAGCCATTGTTCAAAGATATGATAGTTTGAGTAACACCCCATGAAATGTAATAATTAGATTTCTTTCATTTTTCTCGGGTGGGAATCGTAAATGATATATGTAATTTATTTTATTTTATTTTATCTTGAGATAAAAATAAAATAAAGGTGGCAAATGGATATTATGATGTAACATAGCTTGTAGTGTAAATATTCTTCAACATCCTACGCGACAAGGTTAGATTGATGAACCTTCAGAGTATAGTAACATCCAAACAGGTCATTACAAATCTTCTTCAGTTTCTTTCGCAAAGAGTTCAAACGGGTTAATTAGTTGTCACTCAGAAATTGACAAAGCCATAGTCATCCTTCATATATGACATCATATTACGAGAACTTTGCGAGTATTGAGATAAGTCTTCTATAAAGGTGTATCAAAATTGTTGGTAGTTGAACCACGATCGTTATGACTTAACTCGTCCGAAGAAGTTGGTCATTGAAGCAAACAGACGAAGGATCACGCTCAGTATGTCAGGTACGGGATCCTGTCCTGAAAAGAGATACATAAGAATGAGTTTATGAAAAATCTTAACAAGTGATTATCATTGTTAAGTCACCGTTATGGGTGTTACCGTTATTGGTGGATTTTTACAAAAAATCTTAGCAAGTGTTTTCATGGTTAAGTCACCGTTATTGGTGGAGTTTTACGAAAAATCTTAACAAATGTTTTCATTGTTAAGTCACCGTTATAGGTGGAGTTTACGAAAAATCTTAACAAGTGATTATCATTGTTAAGTCACCGTTATGAGTGTCACCCTTATGGGTGGAATTTTACGAAAAATCTTAACAAGTGTTTTCATTGTTAAGTCACCGTTAAAGGTGGAGTTACGAAAAATCTTAACAAGTGTTTTCGTTGTTTAGTCACCGTTATGGGTGTCACCGTTATTGGTGGATTTTTATAAAAATCTTAACAAGTGTTTTCATTGTTAAGTCACTGTTAAAGGTGGAGTTACGAAAAATCTTAACAAGTGTTTTCATTGTTAAGTCACCGTTATAGGTGCAGTTTACGAAAATCTTAAAAAGTGTTTTCATTGTTAAGTCACCGTTATAAGTGGAGTTTACGAAAAATCTTAACAAGTGTTTTCGTTGTTAAGTCACCAATATGGGTGTCACCGTTAACACCTTAACAAGTCGATCGAACATATGAAAACTGACTAAAGTTATTTCGTACATACAGTCGATATATTTCAGACATGTATCAATATATCAACTATATGTACGAGGGGGCAAATGTAGGAAGGGCTTAATGATAAGCCTCTCATTAAATTATTAAATGAGATTAGAGATGATTAAAATTGACAAAAGTCCATGTGATTATGCGAATAGAGTATTATTATGTGCGTCGGACATATCACGCGTATTTGTGTATTATTTACGTATTAATTAGACAATATTCTAGTATTGAGAGTTTTGACATATGTTATGGGACACATGCCACTTAAAATAAGACATGTGTCACCACGGGTTATTTGACATGTGGCGACCCACTTGGGTTGGTTTTGCTATAAATAAACCTCACCCCCATACATTTGAGAGAGAGCTTCTTGGAAGAAAAAAGTGATTTTCTTGTCTTATGAGTTTTTAGAGAGAGTTTAGAAAAGAGTTTTGGAGAAGAGTTTCAACACCTCTTATCTCTCCGAAAAACCACCACAATGAGTTTTCCGGTGAATAGTAGAACCCACGAACTACGCTGACTTTTATTCCGAGCATGAGGGATACGTAGGCGCAATCGAAGTTGCTCAAGTCAAACACGTACAAAAATCTGATATTTTCCCAAAATTAGACTACTCTCTTACAAAGCCTATCTAGCCTAATCTAGCATATTCTCTAAGAATATTTTTGCATTCTAACAATTATAAGCACCAAATATAAATTATAAAGTACAATTATTTTCTGGGCCCCACGTATACATCATTTTCCCCCATTTAAAAACCTCGCCTCAAGCATGGAGGCTGTTGGAGTGGTTACCCTATGGATTGTTGATTACGCATATAAATAAAACTACAAAGATATTTATTACTCAAATTGTAAAAACCAACCAAGTGGACATTAGGGTTTACCACCAAGATCTCTCTGATTTGGTATCATCTTGGCACGAACATGATTTGATGAAGATTAATAGAGAACGCGGATTCGATGTTACCTCTCAATCTTCTACCGTATTCCCAATATGAGCAATAACAAACAGAGTATAGGCTCTTCCTTCGTGATCACCCTCTTCTCTCTTTTGTTCTCTCTCCTCTCTCTTTTTCTGTCAATTACGAATTAGGCTTTTAAGAGTTCTAAGAGTGACAAAATTAAGAGAACCTTAGGTGCATATATAGAGGTTATGCTAGGGACCTTAAGGAGAGGAGGACATGGCTCCCAATAGGCCTAGGAAAACCTGATCAGATCCAATACCTAATCTTAGTCCATTAATTATAATTAACTCCACTGAATAATATAATTGCAACTGCGCTGGTTAACCAAAAATTATATTTCAAGTTATTATTAATTAATTAATTCTCCCCGCGTTAATGTTAAAAATACCCAATAATTAAATAATTTACTAACATTTTATTTTAATTAACTTCTTTAATTTCTTGAGCGGCCCATCTTAACTTATTTTTAGTGTCTGATTAACATGATCTACTTACTTGGTTTGACACATACAATAAGAATCTCAAGAGGGTATAACCAAACTCCATATCAATATGTGAATTTCATCCATAAATGACTTTCACCATATACTAATCGCCACCACCCAATCTAATAAGCATATTGATCCAATAATGAATCTCACCCGATAGGTCAAAGCAATAAACAACTAGTGCACATGCCCATTAAGTATATCAGGATTAAATGATTTAAGAAAATCTAATAATAATGAGGTGTAAATTGTCTATTGAATCAGTACAAAGACAATAACCTCAAGGTGATACTGCTCAATACACAAAGTAAACTAGCATAATAAGTTGAAATTATACTGTTTCTCGTAATCAAGATAAACCTATTGAAACACTATGCTACACCCCTCCTGATGGTGTGTGAAATTCCATCTAAAACTCTAATTGAGGAACTTATATTGCACAAGAATGGGTGATTTAATCTTTTGTGTGTAAGTCATACTCTACACATACACACCACACCACACCACACCAGATCACCTATTATGCAAAAGAAAAGACACCAATAATATGTAAAATAACGAAAAACGTTATGCACATACATTAAAAATGGGAAAACTAATTTATTAAGTAAATAGTAAATCAATAACTAAAACTACTATATAAAGCATAGATTTTGTCTACAGCTCTAATAAAGGTGAGAGAGCAGAGGAAGCAACACCATTGCACAATCATCAGCGGACTCCCCCACTTGAAAGGGAAGCCATTCTCGATAATCACCCTCTAAACCAGTTAGCAAAGACCCACTTAGGATTCGCCCAAGACCCAAACCAATGGCAGAGAATCCAAACTCGACCCTGAAATCTACAATGACGAGAATCAACATACCAATTTATCGGTGGGGGCCAATGATGCCTGATGAGAGTAAGGACACCATAAAGGAGCACCTTCATAGTGAGGAGATGCATCCCAACCTCCAAATGGGACTCGAATACATCCCAAAACGAATCCACATACTCAGTCCAAGAAAAGCAAAGCCCCGACGAAGATACAAACTCAGAATTACCCTAAGAAGAATCACCTACATCCTGAAAGACAAGAAAAAATCACCAACACTAAACAACTCTACATCTAAAAAATGGGCGTGAGTCGCTCAATAACCCTCCTCAAAAATATTTTTTAAAAAAAACAATACAGAACTCAATCTCGTCCTCGCTACATAACATCTTAATGTCCGTGAACCGCATGCAAATAATCCAACATTCTTTAACGAAGAAGTCGAAGAAATCGCCAATAAAGTAGTTTTAGGGAGGCGGTCATCAGAAGCAATAAGGGGGCCTCATAAAAGGACTCACCATAGGGCACATAATCGCGAAACTCAGCTAGGGTTTCCTTGCTATCCTGAATCCAAGTATCTCACTTGGATTCCAAAGTAATAACCATCCTAGCACACTCCAACGGGAAGCGACAATCCACATATTAGGCAGCCGAAATCAACCCTGAACTAAATCTTTGAGCCTCTCGATGCCAATGCAAACAACCTCCCTTCAAAATGTTGATTGACTTGACGTTCGAGAAATCGATAGTCTTCTCCCACATATAGGGCAATGATGAAACTCTTTAATCCTTCGATCAATGTCTCCAACTTGCAAAACGGAGGGGTAGGGTTTCAAGGAGTGGTCTCAGATTTTACAAATTTCAAGGGCCGAAACGCAATATTCTAAAATGGAGAAGGTGTCCAAATAATTTTCAAAGGTAGAGGGGGGTCAATTTGTGAATGAATCCAATATTAGGTTAAGGTAATAAGGAAAAATAATGGTGGGGATGTGGCTGAAATATATATATATATATATATATATATATATATATTATTTTTTATTTTTTTTGGGTGTGTGTGGGGGGGGGGGGGGGGGTAAGACCAAAGGGAGGGACAGAGTAGTATTCAATAGAGGGTGGAATTTACCTTAGTACTTAGGGCACAAGAAGATCTTTCTTGTTTGTAAACCCTAGTACCTTCGGTAGTAAGGAATGCTTAAAGGAGTTGCCATTGATGGAAGGGTGGTCGGCCAACACAAGAGCAATGATGGGACAACATCGAAGACATCAAATTGGGATTGGTTAAGGCTAGATCTAGGGTTTTCTATAGAGATTCACAACAGAGGAGCCATATTCATCGTCATAGGAGGGAAAATCATCGTTGACGAATGCCAACCAAGCTCGACGGCGGCTGTAAGAGGTCGAACCTGACAAATCTGGGAAACGAAATTCTGATTCTAGGGTTTTCGAGGGAGTTTGTCTTTGTAAGGAGAAGGTGGTTTTTTCGGGCATGGTTAGTTATCAGGGGGGGCTCGTCAATCGTTAGTGAGTATCGTCAAACACTGACGAGTGCAGGGTGTTACTAAATTCATGGTTTTAGGTGGTTTTGGGTGTGAAGTACGGGATAGGGTTTGGTGAAAATAGAGTAAGGTTGCAACATCCACACGGAGAATGGGGTCAGTGGGCCAGTGGTGCTCCAGCAAGGGTGGCAAGAAGACAACGCAAAGGGTGAAATGGTGAAACGGTGGTGTCCCATCACCGCGGGCAGTGGGGTGTCTTTTGAAGGCATGGTTCGGCGGTGGTTCCTCTAAGCCTTACTCATGGCTCTACAACACGTGCGTCGACCACATCAAAGTGAACGTCGCTTTGAGACCAATTTGATGTATACGCAGCGAAAATTACATGCACACGCGTTTAGGGTCAGTAAAAGATAACTCTCGAACTCCTCATATATTCACTCTATTCATAGGATACATAGGAATAGTGAAGTCTTCTAAAATATGATGTCATAAGTGATGTCACGTATAGTGGGCATCAACCATATCATTACTAGAGTCTATTTAGCCAAATCTAAAATAACTCAAATGGAATATTTATTTGTTTCGATAATTATAAATCATTAAAAATAAAATAAAAGGCACAATTATTTCTCGAACTCCGCATATACATTATATGGGTACCAATAAAAAATATATATGACTGATCATAAATATTTTCATGGGAATGCAAGCAATTGGATATTTAATTTCATGGAAGAAAATACATACATATATATATATATATATATATATATATATATATATATATATATATATAACATGTTTATGTTCTACGGTATGGTACATGATCTCCGGTAGCATTAAATCAAATGTATGCACTAATGTATATGGGATTTCAAGCAGCTCATGGGGCGTGATTGTGCCTACGGGAGACGACTATCTTTTATTTTCTTTTATTTTCCATTTTTAGTTTAGGGTTTATTATCGTTTTCCTTTATTTTAAGTGTTTAATTAGTTTCCAAGTATATTTGGGACTAATGAGTCACTTTTAGGTATTAGTTGTCCTTTTTGGTCTTTTTGGGTAATTGTTTGGCTAGCAAGCTAACTCTTCCTATAAATAGGCCATTTGGCGCTCATTTGTACTTATAACCTTGAATATTGAGAATTGAGAATAGAGAGAGAAAGAAACTCATTTCACTAGTCTAATTTATTTGTTGTTATTATTGTTGTTGTTGTGTAGTTCATAGTTGTGTAGTGTAGTAATAACACTTCCGCATATGAAGATTTACATCAAATTGGTATCAGAGCTCGGTTTGATCTTGGTGTTCGTCGAGGTGCATAAAGCTGATCACGAGTTAAGATTCCAATTCTGGTAACCCGTCAATCGAAAGATTGATAAATGCCCAAATAAGAATCGGGTGAATGGAAACCCTAAATTCCATCACCACTAAAAGAGGTGATACCAACTTTTTTATCTCTTCCACCCTCCATCTCCACCACTACCATCCTCCACCTCCACCTCCTACCGCCACACAACCACCACCCCGTCTACCAGAATTTTTGTCTTCAATTTTTACCCAAACCCTAACCTAAGAAACCCACCACCCCAAAATTGAAAGCCTAACCCCTCAAGAATTCAAGCAAATACAAACCCTAACCAAGAAATCAACAAACCCTACGCATAACCCTAAACCCACCCCCACCAAACAGCCTTAACCCAAAACAACCCCAATCCCTCCTTACCCAATTTTTACCTTTTCCCACTCATTAATGCCCAACCACAATTATATCTAACCCCAAACGGGTCTGTCCTACTTCGAACCGATCTCACCCTCCCTATTGACCTCAATTCCGATCAATTTTTGACACAGCATATGACTTCCATCACAAATGTACCCACTGGGGATACATTTTACGACTATTTGCCACCGGAGTTGTTGCCGTCTTCATTCCTCTTGTACCGTCCGATCGGATTCAAGATTCCACCAAGCCAAGTTGCAAGTATGTGTTAATGGTATTGAGAAGGCGGAGTGGTCGTCAGTTTTGAGTTGCTCGGATTCTTTAGGGAGGCATCGTTGAGATTCGAGTATCTTGGATACACTTGTTGAATGGGTCTAACAAAAGTTCGTCCGGTCCATTTGCGTATTGGATTTGATTGGGGGTTTTGCTTTGCTTTGGAAACTAATGCTTGTACCGACACATGTTCATGTAGCACTGATGTGTCACCCTCCAAGCTCGAGGATGAGATTTTTCGAAGACGGGGAGAATGATGTATATGGAATTTTAAACAACACGTGGCGCGTGGTTGTGCCTACGGGAGACGACTATCTTTTTTATTTTCTTTTATTTTCCATTTTTAGTTTAGGGTTTATTGTCATTTTCCTTTATTTTTAGTGTTTAATTAGTTTCCAAGTATATTTGTGACTAATGAGTCATTTTTAGGTATTAGTCGTCATTTTTGGTCTTTTTGGGTAATTGTTTCGCTAGCAAGCTAACTCTTCCTATAAATAGGCCATTTGGCACTCATTTGTACATAACCTTGAATATTGAGAATTGAGAATGTAGAGAGAAAGAAACTCATTTCACTAGTCTAATTTATTTGTTGTTGATGTTGTTGTTGTTTAGTTCATAGTTGTTGTGTAGTGTAATAATAACACTTTCACATTTGAAAATTTAAATCATTCACTCTCAAAAAAATGCCCGTATCTTTGAACTTTATCAAGATATATCTCGTGCCTCGTGGGAAAATGAATTATTTGTGGTCAATTAATTTGGATATTTACAATCGCGTTGGGAAGAGTTGACATTGTCAGGATTTTTTAAACAAAGGATGCACGATGTTGGTCAAGAGACTTGGCTAACAGAATACATTGTTTTTTTATGGGTTTACGATATTAGTATGACCCTCTTATGACTCAAATCCTAAATAAAACACATTCTCTAATGTCATCCTTATTTGATGCATATGCTACTGTTGATGTAGATAAGGGCTCACACCGTCATCTTTAACTTCGAGCCCATTAGTTGCACATTTCGGTTCTTGAATTACCGGCGGGGTCGGGGTGGGGGGGAGCGAGGCGGGGCGGGGAGGAGGGAGGGGGCCTTATTTTCTACCCCTGCGAAGAAGTTGGGCATGTCAAAGGCCACTGCTTCCGGCTTCCTGGATTGAAGCATAAGTTCGCCAAAAATCATTCGGCTAGTGTTGGAGCTTCTAGTACTAGTTCATCTCACATCACTGCTATCATTGATAATATGGTGAGTATTGGCCATGTATCCTTCCCATATTTAAGTCGGGGCGGTGGGGGTGGCCTTATTTTCAATCCCTGCGGAGAAGTTAGGCATATCAAAGGCCACTGCTTCTGGTTTCCTGGATTGAAGCACAAGGTCGCCAAAAATCATTCGGCTAGTTTTGGACCTCCTGGTACTAGTTCATCTCGCATCACTGCTATCGTTGATAGTGTGGTGAGTATTATCCATGTAGCCTTCCGATTTTTAGTCGGTTGCACTCCCAGATCGGGTCAATTAGGATCTCTTACTGCTAGAGTTGTCATCCCCACCATTGATAGTCGCCACAGGCACTACAAGGAAAATAGTTTTTTGCGACGAATTCAATTCATCGCCTATATATTAACTTCATCGCAAATGTCTTTTCGTGACGCGCTACATTCGCCGTAATTGTCATCACAAAAATCTAGTCGCTACAGTTCTGTTACGATGAAGTGTAGCCACGTCGCAAATTATATTTTGCGATGTGTCAATTCATCGTTATAACTTTATAAAAATCGTCGCTAACTAATTTCAATCCCTTAATTTGACCGTTTTTCGACAAATATATTCGTCGCTATTTGTGATGTATTCATCGCTAAAGCCGGTTCTTTTGATGAAGTAGCGATGAACATGATGCATCGCACAATTTTTTTTTCGATGAAGAGGATGCATCGCACAATGTTTTATCCAGTCGAAGAAATTTAACGCAAAACTGGTTTGTCGCGACGAATTCATTCGTCGCAAATTGCTGATATTAACTCATATCCCAACTGAATTATCATTTATTGGGACGAACTTCTCCGTCGCTAAAGTACATCTTATTCATAAATTGTATTCAAATTGTGTCGCCGTAAACGAAAAGAAAATTATATTAAAACTATGATTAATTCAAGTTGAAGTTTAAAATTAATTTTAATACATAAACATAGTTAATGGATTTCTAATAAAATAACAATAGAAATCAATTCATCTCCATGCCAAATCATGTTAGTAAATGAGAGCATATTAAAATAGACAGAGAATATTCAACTTTAATTAAAGTAAAATCTTGGTCTACTTGATAACAAAAAAGTAAACTAACAAAAACTAAAAGAGGTTCTTTAACGAAAAAAAAAATCCTAATCTAAGAAGATCCATCCATTGGGCCAATATGAGCCTCTACCCATGCCTGAAAAGCCATAAACTTTTGAATCATTGCACCCTGACTCTCTACAATGTCATTCAAATGAGATACTTCAGATTTTAGAGCCTCATTCTCCGCATTATTATTTTCCCTGTACCGTGATCCAAATGTATCGGGTCGAGGGCCAAAACCAAATCCCATAACATACCCCGGACTCTTTCCAAGGACTTGCTCACAGACTTGTGCCTCTGTCATTTCTGGATTGTTATGGTGCAATTCGACCATTTTGTTCTACAAAAGAAAAAACTTATTATAAGGAAAGAATAAAGTAATTGTAGACTAATAAATTTACATTTGGTAAAATGAAATACACTTGCATTTGAAAGTAAATTTTTTTTAACAGACTCTAATAAAAATGGATAAAAATCTCACAATATTATAAGTTTAGTAGACTATAAAACTAATTGAACAATGTGTTGTATGTTCTTTAGAAAAGTAATAATATTTTTGGGAGTATTTATCCAACATATATTTAATATGGTCATCAACAAACTCCAAAATTATAAAAAGAAAAAAATCTCCCACACACATCTATCATAGTACCCAATGTTATAAAAAAGGAAAAAAATAAGATGGTGCTAGAAATGTTCTATGGAAACTAAAGTCATAAATATATGAAATAATAAATAAACATACTTACATAGGCAGTTTCATTCTCTCTGTTGATCCACCCTCTGTCACTGTGTAATGTGTGTTATGAAAGAGGTCAATACGCCCCTTTGGTGTCTCTTTTATCTGACCATCATCCTGTAATAAAAAATAAGCAAGAAAACCCATCCAATAGTTATATAAAAAAAATATTATCCAAGAGTTATATGAAAACCTAACATCTAACATGCAAGAAAGTTCACAGTAAAAAATATTTTTCATTCATAAAAAATGGTCCAAGGCCTTACAAAGGAAAAAAAATAATAATAAAAGATAATTTTGTAACTAAACTCGGTGGAATACAATAACATCACAACTATGGAATTATATTTCGAAGCCACCACTGTTCCAAAGGGTTTGAGGAATGAATTACCACATTACCTCTTCGTATGCGTGTTGCACAAATGGTTTTGATCCACCACGATGATTAAATCGAACTTTTTTGCGACTTTCAACACATTTGCTTGAACGAGTCTGAAATAGTACAACATATGTATTTTTAAGACACTTTTTATGGAATAAAAATGGAATTAGAACTAAATAAAATATATTTGTTATATACCACAAACTTCGGACTGCTCCAAAGTGTGCATAGAAAATCCCAATCTTCTTTTGACGAAACCTTTTGATGTGGATGATCCCGCACATCTTCCAAATTGAACTTCTTGAAATGCTTCTTAAGACGGTAGCGATGATCATTATATTGAGAGGACATTCTATTAAATATATATCTCGAAACAACCTGATTTGACATGTCTACATCAAACTTTGTCTGCAAAATTAGTACATACAAATATGTTAACATGGACAAAGTCTACTACATGTTATCTAGTGAGGACAACCAAGTCTACTTGAAATTTCACTAACAATGGAGATATATAAAGTACATTGAAAAAAATGGAGTATTTTGTCTCCTTAAAAGCCACAAAATTGAACAGGACAAGTGTTTCTGTGAAGGGAAATAGGATTTCGGACTTTCAAACGGGTTGGTTGGATCTCAAAAGTTAAAGACACCCACAAATAAAGAGGGTCTAAGTTCAAGTTCTATTGGGAATTTATCATTTGAGTGGGCAGACATTAGAATATGTCTAAGTTTAAAAACAAAATTTTGAAGGGGTGAAACACATTGTGGGGTTACTTATGACCTATAGTTACGAACAATCTTGATATCCATTAATCAATTGGATTCTAAAGGTTTTCGGATGTAAGTAGCGGGTGGATTCTTGAGAGTCTCTCGAGGCTATATGGTCCTAGCAAACGGATAGGAGGGTAAAGGGTTGTATCATCTGAAGCAAACTTTGAGGGCAATAGGGCATAAGTTATCAAGTGCTCAAGGCCTGTCTCGTATGTGAATAGAACGCAAACATCAATTGCGTGTTTTAAAAATCATACAGGACAAATCTTAATAATGGAGGAGATGGATCGGGCTTCCCCTTTAGATTTTAACTTGAGTTAGTTACACATGTGCATTGAATGGTTAAAATAAAGGGAGAAACACTTTTGATCTGGGTTATGTGTAACTAGTACAAAGAAGGTCAATGTGAAGAATTTGAGAATTTTGAAGTAGCGTGTCTCAAAACTGAGTTGCAAAAATTCTCAGGAAAGTGGAGATTTACAGAATCTTTATAGGCTTCAGCATCAAAACCATTTGAGAACATCCCCGTGTCCTTGTTTTCCATCAGATCGGCCAATATATTGATTAGAGATATTATTCTAGTCAGGCTGTGTAAAGGGGCTGAGTGTTTAAGATGCTGCAAGGAACACAGAGAGATTAATGCTTCTTTACTCTATTATTATATGTTTGGTTTTTGACTTTTTCATCTTTCTGTTGTATTGAATACAGTTTGAGGATTGTTGGTCCTCTATTTTTTATGATATTTTATTCTATTAATAAAAAGCTTCTGGTTTCCAATAAAGTTCAAAAAGTTCCAAAATTAGATAAAAAAATAAAAGTTCATGGTTCCAATCAAAATGTTAAAGTTTAAAGTGAGAAATTTCACTAAAAGAATTCAGGCAGAGCAAATCTGTCACAGAAAAGTAACTATGGCTTTAATATTCATTATATTACCTTTTGAGAGAGATTGATATTAAGAGCTTGAGACTTGAAATCATAATTCCTCTTTTGTATGAATATTCCTAATTACTGAGGTGTAATTTGCTTCCGCTAATTTACATCACTTTCAATGTTATTTACACGTCATATTTTCCAAGATACATTCGGCATGATTTTAAAAGAACCAAATGTATACCATTTCCTACTAAATTTTTTATTTATTTATTTATACATACATATATTTGGTCTCAAATTATCTAATCATTCTCTTCATTCAATGCTCATGTCTTGGTGGATGAGAAGACCAAAAGCTGATCACCTCAAATTTCTCTTTATAACTGTTCCTGGAGCTATCATATGGGAAATTTGGAAATGTAGAAACTCTAGTATTTATGAGGGTTCTATAACGTCCAATAGCTACATCATTAATAGAGTTTTTAACTTTATTAAGGATGTTAGCTACAATTTAAAATTCAAATCAGTAGGGCTCAATGATGAGATTATTACTCAAAAATTTAGCCTTAAAATCTCATCAGAGAATCCTAAAGTTTTGTATTGCTCAAATGGCTCAAACCTCCTCAAGGATGCTTCAAACTTAACACTGATGGCTCATCTTCATGTAATTCTTACATAGCTGGATCTGGTGGCATAATTAGAGACCATAAGGGAGTCTTCATTAAAGCGTGTTCAGCATATGAGGGTGCTCTCACTAATAATCAAGCTGAATGTATGGCTATTCTTAGGGGATTAAGACTTTGTGCCTCTCTCAATATCTCTAATGTCATAGTGGAAAGTGATTCTATGTTTTCTATTGATGTCATAAATGGTAAGATTAAAAAGCCTCTTTGGACTCTTATTAAGATTCTCAACCAGATTTTAGAGCTCAAAATCCAAGTCCAAGCCAACTTCACTCATTGCCTCAGAGAAGGAAACTTTGTTGCAGATAGGATGGCCTCTCATGGTTCTCAAACTTCAACATACACTATTTTTGACTCAGTCATGGATCTTCCTAAGGCTGCTAGAGGTTATTTCAGGATGGATTTTCAAGGCTTTCCCTCGATTAGATGCTCTCCTCTTTAATGTAGTCATGTATTTGCTCTTTTGTTGCCTTTCAAGTTTTCCCTTGCTTTGTAAATGCCTCCTTGGTAGGGTTATTCTACCTATATGAAATAAATCTTCTATTTTCCAAAAAAAATAAACTATATATATATATATGGGGGGTAGAGTTTCATACATGCATTATCGCATAGGGCCGAGAATATAATGTAAGCAACACCATTTGTTTAAGATTGAAGCAGCAGTGTGTAATATAAGTCTATCGTAATTGGAAAGAACATGCATACAGGGATATTGTTTCCTTAACTAACTCATAAACAAACCCTCACAAACTGGCATTTCCTTTTCACTAGCTTCAGTGAGGGTCAGTCTTGTCACAACTTGTAGGATCAGAGGCGACATCCATGGGGCCCACCTGGTTAATATCGCCATGCCACGACACCTTTATGCCGCCTACCACTTCCACGTGTCTTTTGTCCCCCTCAATTCTCAACCCTTGCACATCAGCGCAAACCAACACCTTAACATCACCCCATGTCGGACAGCTTGAACTCATTGATCGGATAGACTTCATAAATGCCATGAATGCACAATACCTTTGACCAAGACTTGAAAACATTTCAATCAAGCAGCTCTTTTTTCGTCTCCGGGAACCACCACACAATGATCATGACGACTAAAACATATTACAGACTACTAAAACATATTACACACGATATGAACGCAGCAGAAGACTTTAACATATTCCTACACTTGCACATACAAATATTTATACATATATATAAAAGGGTTTTATCTAATGCATCATCTCGTTCATTCGTAATAGTCCAGTGAGTAGTGACTACAAGATAGGTCAATGGCTTTATTTATTCTATATAAGCTTCGAGCCCTGATTATAGCATGAGAGTAAATAAGAAATTAAAGATGTACAAGGAAATAATAAAATATATCCTGATTTAATAACATCTCCAGAGCACCTACCAACTGATAGAATTTATATACAAACCGTAATTATAAATAATACAAAACATTTCTTCAATGTTGCAATTTCGAAAATCCCCAAGGTGGGCCCACCATTTAACCACCATGCACATCATAATCACAATGCACTCCTCTCAATCCGAAGTAATACAATATACAATTCTATACATGGCTCATATCATTTATGTGTCTAATAGTCCAAGGTTTGGAAATTCTCATCCCCTAGAGACTTATTCAAGGTCTCCCTGGTCTCCTCCCTTCAGGACTTACTATGTCCAAGTAGGTATTGAACCATGATTTCAATTTCCCAAAATGGTCCTTTGCTAGGATGGCATAGCATATTGGCCTAGTTGTATTGCAACAGATACTCAATTAGCATAAATTGAACATGAACATACTTTCCATTTGCAAGTAAAAGTAAAGATTCTCATTGAGCAAAAAGTCTATGAAAAAAAAAATCTAATTGTAGGTGTGTTTAGGAACCCGGACGGGGACTAGGTTTCAGTTATGTCCGCACTGCCCTAAAGGCCCCAGTTTCAAATGCAATGGTGAAGAAAAAAGTAGCGGTTAATCGCGGAGGGTCAACTGTGACAGGAACAGATGCTGATCTACGAAAATTGAGCATGGAAGCTGCACAAGAGGTACAACTCTTATTACTACGATTGCGATTCTTTATTGCTTTTATCCCTTCCTTTACGCTCTTTAATTTCTTAAACAAGTTAATCTTAGAGTTCAGAGGATCCAACGGTGTCTTGATGATAGTAGCCTTTACCACCTCAGAGCTCTCTTTTTTCACTTTGTTAAACATGTCATGTTTAGAACTCAGGCGATGGGGCATTAGCAGATAAAAAGAAATGAGTGATATCCTCAAAATTGCAGCCCAATTCTGGTTCGTAGTCTAGTATTATACTTTATATCTAATTGGGAATGTAAGTGATGAATTGTCCACTGTCCCTTCAAGAGGGACCTTCCCCTCTTTTTTGGGGTAATCCACTATTTTCTTTGTGGGCACTAGATTTCAAGGCTCATGTTAGTCTTTCTCTTCTATGAATGATGAGTCTGCGTCTTATTAGGGAACTACCCTAATGTCAAGGGGTCGGATGGACCCCTAAGAAATGATGAGTTGCACTTTTTTGTAATAAGTTGAAGTAGCCTTACATTGTACAGTTCCATCACGTACATTATACAACTCAAACTATGTACAGGGGATGTAATGACCTATACATAGCTACCAACCTCCGCTCAGTGCATCTATAACCATTGGACGAGTCTGAGATTCAATCAGTCGTAATTTGTTCCAAAACATATGGAGTATAAGTCCGGGTTTGAGAATTTTACTTAATCCTGTTATTGGGGATTTTTAATGTGGTGACCTGTCAAGAAATAGTACGTTATGCATTCCATTGGAAACCGTGTACATAGTACTAGCTTCTCTTTCCATCGAAAAACTATTATTCAGAAAAGACTACAAAGAAAAGTAATAGAAATATGAACTTGTGATGCTAAAATATTCTGGTTTGAAATTCTAAACAATAATCAGAAACTAACATAATAGAACAGATATGATGAAAACATAACAGGTATGTGGATTCTATAAAATATAGCCTTCTCTATGGTGGTGTGATGTGACGCATCCATGAAGTGTGAATCAATGGGGGAAAATAATGCATAATTGCGAGATTAAAAAGTTGAATAATTAAGCTACTGTTTAAAATTAAACAAGATTAAACCCCGAGGGTACATACCAACAGCCTATTAACTAATTCATCCCTCTCGTCATCAGTTATCTCAGACCAATTTTCTGCCTGCAGAGGCGCATAGCTCCGCACTACAATACCAATCTCAGCAACAAATGCCTTACGATTAAACCCCAAGGGTCTTCCATGTGCAAAGTCCACACGAATCTTGGTCCTAGTTGCTGCAAATATTTTTTCAGAAGCCAAGTTTCGAGCAATTCCACGAACTTTCTTTGGGGCAGTAGTTACTAAAAAAACACATTACATTACATATACAAAATGATTGATATAACAAAAAAAGACGTGAACGCAATAAAAATATTAGGTAGCACTACCATATTCATCAGTTGACGGTGCCCTAGAGTGATTGATATCTCTAGAAATGTGTCCTCTCGCTATACCAAGTGCCATGACAATTTACTGCAACAAAGTTCTAGAAAGTAATATTTGAACGCAATAATAAATATTAAAAATAATATTTTGTCCATTCTCTTTATAGAATGTAACTGTTAAAAGCCGAGCTTAACAATTAACTTTAAGCAGTTGTTCAATATGTGTGTATATTTCATATCGTTATCTTAATGTCAAATAAAACCATGAAGAGATTATTCCATATGTGTGTATATATTTCATGAATTCAGCAGACCCAATATGCAAACCATACCTCAAAACATCCGAAATTCAAATTAACAAGTGGAAGTTTATCCTTTGCTAAACACGGAGAATTTTAATTGGTTCAATTAACTACCAATAAATTACCAACAAAGTAAAACAGAGATAGCAAAGCATATGCAAAATGGAAGAAAATAAAAGAGAGTACAATCAATTTCATCATTTTAACCAACATCTAACTACTGTTATCAACAAAATTATTTTTTCAAAACAAACACTACAGGTCTTCTATCAATCACTATCATCATCGATGCTCGCTTGACTTTCTTGACCATCACTACAATATTCTTCTAACGTGTCATCTTCATCTCCAATCTCATCATCAAATAAAATATCATCATTGTCAAACAAAGTAGGTGTCATAATTATCTCATCAGCGCCATCATTTGGTCTAACCAATTGTACTGCGTCGAGATTTGCATCTTGAACAGGGCACTGAATATCAGAAGAATCATCCTCTTGGTATGCGTCGTCAATTGTACTATCAACAGTATCGTTTACGTTATCTTCTTTTGGGACATCCCAAATATGTCTGTGTTGCACTTTCTGCACGACTTTCCAATTGGATCCGAACTTGTAATCATCCAAGTAAAATACTTAAGACACTTGTGTTGCTAGAACAAAAGGATCATTCTCGTACCGTGTATTACTTACATTAATAGAAGTAAGGTGATTATCCACTTGTAGTCTCTTCTTCTTTGGATTAGTATCATACCACTCACATTGAAATATAACAGTGTGATGCCCCATTATGTAGTTTAATTCAATAAAGTTACATAACCATCCATAAAAATCAATAACTTCATCTTCATGCTCCCCTGGTACAACTACCCCATTGTTTTGAGTTGTACGACGATCATCAAGATCTTTTGTATGGAATCGTACCCCATTAACAATGCACCCAGTATATGTAATCACACCAACATCAGGACCACATGCCAATGAATAAATTTCATCCGTAGCCTCAGGAGATCACTTATGACGCAAATTCTTTATCTATTATGGATAAAAAGTTAAAGTTATTATCAATCATCAAATTCTATAATGGTTAATTATCAATTACATCATCATAATAAACTGTCAAAATATATGTACTTACGCGACTTTTAAACCACTTTGAAAATTGTTGTGTATGCCTGTGATATAAGTTTTCTGGAGATTCCATCTCTAATAGTGCCATATGTTCGCTACATTTTCAATGTCAAGCATTTTTATTTTTCAAAACAACAATTAAAATATAATTAGCTTATGATATAATAACATGATACTTACTCTATATATGATTTTATCTCAGTGCAGTTGTTTAAGATGTACCAAGAAATCTTGTCTATATCTCTATGTGGTAACATTATAAGCTGTCTTCCACCAAAGGGTCGGACAGGCTGAGAGAAAACAGATAGTGAGCCTTTGTGTTGCTCTGATAACTCATCATTGTTACGATCTTCTCGATTAAATTTGGTTTCGATCCCGTGAAGGTACATTGAACAAAACGTTAATGATTCTTTAACAATGTATGACTCTGCGATGGAGCCTTCGGGCCGAGCCTTGTTGTTGACATTACCCTTTAACGTCCCTAAATTTCTATTGAAATAAAATAATGTCAAATGTATAAAATGAAACAAAGTACCACTCAAATTGAAAATATAAACTAATATATTTACAAAGTACCTCTCAAATGGAAACATCCATCGGGAATTCACTGGTCCACAAAGAATAGACTCACGTGGTAAATGCACGGCCAAATGGATCAAAACATCAAAGAAAGCTAGAGGAAAGATCCTTTCGAGTTTACACAGTATAAGAATAATTTTTTCTTCTAATTTCTCTAGGTCCTTTACAAGCAATGTCTTGGCACATAATTGTTGAAAAAAGTTGGATAACTCAACCAAAGTTGTACAAATATCTTTGGGCAAGTACCAACGTATTCCAACAGGAAGAAGTCGTTGTAACATAACATGACAATCATGACTTTTCAATCCCGATATCTTACCGTCCTTTATACTCACATTTCTTGATATGTTGGCTGCATATCCATCTGGAAATTTAACTGATTTCAAAAATGTGCAAAATTCCTTTTTCTCATTCGATGTCAATGTATACGATGCACGCGGCTTCAACCATTTGTTACCGTTCTCTTTCATGTGCAACTCCCTTCTTATGTTCATGTCAGCTAGATCTAATCGAGCTTTATCTGTATCTTTATTTTTACCATCCATACTCAATAATGTTCCAAGCACGCTATCACATATATTCTTTTCAATATGCGTGACATCGAGATTATGACGTAACTTCAACTTTGCCCAGTACTCCAACTCAAAGAAAATACTTTTCTTTATCCAATTTAATTCCTCGGGGGTACGCTTTCTCTTCCTATCCCTATTGTTTGGATTCTTACCAGGTTTTAATATTTTCACCCGACTCAATTTCTCTAAGATGTCATCCCCAGAAAACTTCATCGGCGCAACTCCCATTTCTTGCTTCCCATTATATTGTCTACTTTTTCGCCACGAATGATTTTGAGGCAAATATCGTCGATGACCCATATAACATATCTTATTTCTTATACGTTGTGACGACGTATCCTCATTACATACTGGGCATGCTTTGTATCCTTTTGTGCTCCAACTAGATAATGTACCGTACGCGGGGAAATCATTTATAGTCCACAATACAGAAGCATGCAAACGAAAATATGTTTTACTGTACGCATCCCAAGTTTCCACACCAACATCCCATAACTCTTTCAACTCATCAATAAGAGGTCTTAAGTAGGCATCCATGTCTTTTCCGAGTGCCTGAGAGCCAGGAATCAGCAATGTCATTATAAAAAATGGTTCCTTCATACACTTACACAATTGCATATTGTATACGACAAGTATTACAGGCCACATGCTATATGAGTTGCTCATATTTCCAAACGGATTAAAACCGTCTGAGGCAAGACCCAACCTAACATTACGAGGGTCTTGTGCAAACCAAGGGTAATTCTGATCAAAATCTTTCCATGCCAAGGCATCCGCGGGATGCCTCAAGAAACCCTCACTATCGACGCATTTCTCCTTGTGCCACCTCATGTCAATAGTGGTATATCTTGACATAAATAACCTCTGCAACCTCGGTTTTAGTGGAAAATAATGCAATATCTTATGAGGAACATTTTTCCCCTTCTTATCATTATACTTAAATCTCGGTTCATCGCATACTGGACATTTATCAACATTTTGATGCTCCTTCCAGAATAATGCACAATCGTATTTGCATGCATCAATTTTTTCGTAACCTAATCCTAAATCCCGCAACCTTTTCTTCGCATTATAATGAGAGGTCGGAATACTTGCCTTGGGAAATGCATCTTTTAACAATTGGACCAACATATCAAATGATTTATTACTCCAACCATTAAGAACTTTCACATGCATCAACTTTACAAGGAATTGGAATGAAGTGAAATTATTACGTCGTGGATAGAGCTCTTCTTCAATGTCACCAAGTAAGTCGTTAAATCGAGAAGGATCCCTTTCTATATTGCTCGGCCCATGCTCATTTTCAGCTTTCTCTGGGAAGATGTTTGGGTCAAATGCATCATTTAACATTCCAAACAAATCATCCTCTTCCTCTTCATTTTCCAAACTTTCTGATGCTTGTGCATTCAAATTATGACGAACTGCAAAACTGTAAGAGACGCCACGTACCAACAAATGTTTCTCAACGGTAAGTAAATCATGAATATATATTTCCTGAAAATATCGACATGGACATCTGGAAGTATTATTTCCATCTAAGCAATTTCTTTTAACCTTAATAAATGACTTAACACCGTCCTTGTACTCTTTTGATAACCTATCGGGCAAGAACATCCAACTATTACTCATATTCAACTTCCTGTTTATATCAAACACAAATTTTCATTCACTAAATAAACAAGTTTCATGACATGTTATCCATAAACTTTAAATAGAATCAATAAATCATGGAATTACAAAACGTACCGATGAAAAACGTATTTTCTGTCTTCCTATT
Organism: Sambucus nigra; assembly: GCA_949130495.1. Classification (NCBI taxonomy): domain Eukaryota; kingdom Viridiplantae; phylum Streptophyta; class Magnoliopsida; order Dipsacales; family Adoxaceae; genus Sambucus; species Sambucus nigra. The sequence goes on from OX422208.1 coordinate 597,448,258, forward strand.
AAAACCTTCGATCCACCTAAGCAGAAGACATGTTAGTATGATACATACAAGATAAATGAAACCATGATAATAATAAAATAATATACATACAACGCGGGCCTTGTATTTGAAATCAGCTATAAATAATCATTTTTATTGTTTATTCTTGATTCTTCATGAAGAGATATGTGATTGTTGGCAAAAATGAACAATTTTTTTAATGCCTTTACATGCATCCCATCATTCATTGAGATTCTTGGAAATTTTTTTAATTCTCTAACAAGTGCCAATATTTTAATGTTTATTTAGATATTTTTTATTCAATATGAATTGCATTTTTTTATTATTCATGTTAATTATAGTTTTTTGATTTTTTAATTAGTTTATCAAATTTGAAGTCCAACACGCATTAACTTTTTTTTTGCAGGTATGGCCATTTTTATTAGTCATTTTTCTTAATAGTAAATGTTATATATATATATATATATATATATATATATATATAACCGGGGTGATATAACCAGGGGCAGGGGCGATATAACAGGGGATATATATATATATATATATATTACTGTCGCCCCCCCCCCCCCCCTGTTATATATATTTTATACATATTACTGTTTCATATATATATATATAATCCCTGTTTCATATCATAGGGATTATATATATATATGAAACAGTAATATGTATAAAATATATATAACAGGGGGGGCGACATTAATATATATAATAACAGGGGGGGGGGCGACAGTAATATATATATATATATATATATATATATATATATATATATATATTTCGCATATACATGTTATATATAAGGAAAAGATGAAATACCTGATGAAGAAATCCGTTAAGAGAGATGGAGAAACTGCCAACAGAGATGGAGAGAGGCGGGTGAGAGGGGCAATAGAGATGGAGAGAGGGGTGAGAGAGATGGAGAGAGGTGGCTGAGGATTGGAACGGGGGAAGAGAGGCGTGAGGAGATTGGAGCGGGAGAGACGTGATGGCTGGATGGGAATAGGGGAGAGACTACGTGAGGCTAGTGGGTAATAGTTAGGGTTAAAAGCTTAATTAATTTTTTAAATCTCATATGGGTCGTTTGCGATGAAATAATTAATTTTGGTGTTTTTTTTACGAGAGAAAATCCAATTCATCGTAATAAGTCAAATAAAATGTGGGAAAGTAGGTGCCAATTTTTGGTACCAAATATTTTGCGATGAATTTATAATTTCCTCGCAATAGGTATTGTTTTTGCGATTTATTTAATTCATCGTAAATGATTAAATTCTTTGTCATAAATATTGCGACGAAGTTAATAATTCTTCGTAAAAACACATTTATAACGAGAAATAAAATACGCCGCAAACACAATTAGTCGCTAAATGTCCTTTTTTTCACATTCCGGTTCTTGCATTACGCGCGGGGGCGGGGTGGGGGGGAGCGGGGCGGGGAGGAGGGAGGGGGCCTTATTTTCTACCCCTGCGAAGAAGTTGGGCATATCAAAGGCCACTGCTTCCGGCTTCCTGGATTGAAGCATAAGTTCGCCAAAAATCACTCGGCTAGTGTTGGGCCTTCTAGTACTAGTTCATCTCACATCACTGCTATCATTGATAATATGGTGAGTATTGGCCATATAGCCTTCCGATATTTAAGTCGGGGCGGTGGGGGTGGCCTTATTTTCAATCCCTATGGAGAAGTTAGGCATATCAAAGGCCACTGCTTCTGGCTTCCTGGATTGAAGCATAAGGTCGCCAAAAATCATTCGGCTAGTTTTGGACCTTCTGGTACTAGTTCATCTCGCATCACTGCTATCGTTGATAGTGTGGGGAGTATTATCCATGTAGCCTTCTGATATTTAGTCGGTTGCACTCCCAGATCGGGTCAATTAGGATCTCTTACTACTAGAGTTGTCATCCCCACCATTGATAGTCGCCACAGGTCATCTGTACCTTTCATGTTAGGATAGGAACACCCACTTAGGTTATGAATTCTGGAGACAATGATCATATGACTAGTAAGGTATTAGTATTTTCGTCTCGTGGCGTACTCGTTAGTCAACGATTTTGTCTTGTAGATGGCGCCACCTCTTATATTCGCAATAAGAGAGACGTGTATATGTCTGCTAACATTATCCTGTCATCTCTTCTCCATGTGCCTAACTTTGCTTTCAACATGTTATTGTTAATTGCTAAAAATCTTGAAGTGTGCTGTCCTTTTCTTGCAACTTGAGTTTGAAAAGGATTTTTTACACGGGAAATAAGAATTGTCTCTACTACTTTAGTGATCCACCTTATTTGCAACCTCTAGCCTCTAGTTTTCAAGCATAAGTTCTCCTCGTTTCTAGTTCTTATGACATTTTATTTGGTACCTTAGACTTGTGGCATGCTCGTTCATGCGAATTTTCAATACTAGTTGGAACTTTCAAAACATACTAGAACTAGTTATATGTCATGTATGCATTGGGCTCTTGTTATATTTGATTTAATCAGCTCGAATGTGTGGAACTTTCTCTATTTATTGGTTCACCTGACCACGAACATTATATCACATTTACTAGTAATTATTCTTGTTGCACTTAGGTTTGTTTCCTTAATAGAAAGTCAAAGATATTCGCTTTGTTTATGCAATTGTGCTTCAGATGATTGAAATTCAATTTAACACCAATAGTGATAAGATAATAGGAATGAGTATGTTTACAATGAGTTTTGATAACAAATCAATGGCTCTACACTCACTCATGAATAGTATAGGGTGGTGGAACATAAAATCGTCACATTATGAATGTGGTTGGTACGTTGTCTTCTTAGCGGTATGCATGTTACCAAGTTTTATTGGAGCGTAGATGTTCTTACAGCACGTGTTTTTATTAATCCCGTTTTGTGCAGGATTTTGGGTGGCAAGTCTCTCCTCCGAGCTTGAGCCTGGAAACACTTTATTTTCTATTTTATCGTGTGCGTTTGGGTGTACTTGCTTTATCAACAATCGTAGTCCCTCACCCAATAAACTTGATGATAAATCTATTCGTTGTACTTTAGGGGGCTATTTTACTATGTTCAAGGGCTATCGATGTTATAACCCAATGACAACATGTGTATCATTCTCTTGATGTTACCTTTCATGAAACTATTTTAATGCAGCTAGTTCCTTTACGATTAGGTTTTTTTTACTTTACCCCCCCCCCCCCGAGATAATGTTGTATTTAGATATTCCCCCTTAGATATTCAATCCCACCCTCCCCCACACACCACATCACACCCCCGCACGCACACGCGCACGCGCGCACGCATGTATGTAGAGAGTATAAGCGTGTCATTGCATAAGGTACAAGCAAGATGATGCACATGTGGGGGTAAGTCTAATTTTTTAGAAGCGAGTTGTTATGTCTAATTATGATGTTATCTCATGGGAAAAGTCATAAAAAAACATTTTGTTATTTTGGTCTTTTAAGATTCGGGTTTATTTCAAGTTCATAGGTAAAATATTTATTATACTTATGACTCTTGCTATCCAACCATGTATGTTGTATCCCTTAATTTACTTCCAATGAACCATACAAGTTATTTATGTCATCACTTATTATTCATGTACATTATACCTAGACATGCAAGGAGCAATACAATTATTTGAATTCTTGATAAATTAGAAGTCTTTAGCAATTGACGAGAATAATTTCTTCTTTTTTACTCTTATCCTATTGGTGGATTCTTATTGGGGGTGAGTTTTGGTCCATGGATTTCATTGAGTGTGGGTGTGCATTTTTTTAACTATTCATTTGTGTTCTCTCCTCATTCTTCCATTAACCGGAGACAAGAAAAACCTTTGGGAGCGAGGTTACGAGCTGAGAAACAAAGATCGAGTACAAAATAACGACTAGCCTTGCCTCTACATATATTACAAGCGTTATGAGTTATGAAGCACAGACACTCTCCCGGAAGCCATGAGTTAGCTTTGACTCTAGTTGGACATGCAACACACTCCGACACGCGAATCCTTTTTTTTACGGTTGGACACGATGGGACACGTAAAAGGACACGTGAATTAATTTTTTTACTCTTTTTATTTTCTTAATTTCTCTTTCTAATGTGGTGGTGATTCTGCTTTATTTATGATTTTTAATAATAAAGTGCATTTGAATTTTGTTTTGTATGGTCCATTTTCTTAATTTTATGTTAAGAATGCTCTAATGATGTATTTTATGGAAAAAAATCTGTGTAAATTATCAACAAAATCGTACGTTATACTTTCAATAGCCCCAAAGAAATCAAAGCAACATCAAGAAGAGATTCAAGAACTGGGGAAAAAATTTGATGAATTAGCCCGACAAACCCTAATGTCCCAAGAACTCAACCAAAAGTTTGAAACCCTCTTCCGCCTCTTCACCCCAATTCCACTATTTACCGCCGTGATCGACCCACCGGAATTAATCCTCCGTAGACCCAAAAAAGAGCCCATCACCGGTGAATCCCACGGCCTCGTCCAAACTCCCGATCTCATTGAGAAAAATAGGACTACCAAACCCCTCAAAAAACTGCCATAAGCTCTCGAACAGCTCGTCGGTTACTCGGTTCTGCTAAAAAATTTTAAGTCCCACAAGGGAACCCTTGGCGGTAACACTCGGGAAATCCTTGATTAAAAGGGGGATTGGAACCCTTCGACTTTAACATATATGCCAAGCCTCTCGGCAAAATCAATGATCCCGCCCTCCTCGGCCCCAGTCAAAACCTTGAGTACCTCGGCGGAAGTACTTATTCAGAGCCCATCGGCAGACGAAATCAAGGAGGTCTCGGCCTAAATTCAGAGACTCTCGAACAATTCTTCAGCATCGCAAATTTTGCCCCCAATGGAATACTATATCTCACCAGAAAACTCCCAAATTTTGAGACCTTTGGTGGAAGAAGAAATTCGATGCCTCAATGAACCACCCGAGGCCCTCAACAAATCACTAGAGCCCCTCGGCCCTGCCAAACCCCTGACCCTCAGAAATTCCAACTCCCTCGGAATCCCGAGACCCCTCGAAAATTTCTAATACGATGCATACTCGAGTCCCCAACCCTTGATTCGCGTTCATTCCCTCATTCCCCACCATATATCCCCCCACAACCTATCCCTACTTTACACCAATTCTTCCTCATCCTCCGACACTGGAGACACCCACTGCAGTGTCTTGGAGTGGATACCTCCTCCTCCACCCAATGCTCCTCACTTTGTGCCACTATGGGACCACCAGTGTTTTTGATTGGCACGTGTCCACATTATCCTCGTGTCCCTCCTGCACCACCAGTGGCTCAGCATGTACCTCTTCATCCAGTATCTGTTCAGATGTCGCCCTTGCCCGATGATTATGCTGCGCCTGTACCAGGTGATGTGATGAGCTTTGACGCCCATCAAGATGGGAACCCCTTATCTATGGCACTCCAACTACTTTCTCGGAGTCTCCACGGCGATATACGCATTGATGTCCCGATGTTCGATGGACAATTCTCACCCGATGCCTTCATTGACTGGTTAGCTGCTATGGAGACAGTCTTTGATTACAAGAGGGTTCAGGGGCGCTCTTGTGTTCTTATTTCTACCACCAAATTTCAAGGATTCGCTCTTGTGTTCGTCGGACAACAGCCAAACTACCCCCTATTCAGATATGGACAGAGTTGAAGGCCACTCTTCAGGCCTCATTCATCTCGCCGACATACGAACGAGATCTTTTTACTCGCATACAGTCTCTCCTACATGAGACGTCTACTGTGGTGGAGTACACCGAACAGTTTCAACTCCTTTGCATCAGAGCTCATCTTCCTCAGACAGAGAATCAGCGGATTAGCCGCTATATTTTGGGCCTCCAGTCTTACATTTAGCGCCATCTAGGATTATGAGAGATACCGACATTTTCTGAAGACAGTTGAGTATGCTACTAAGGTAGGCTTACCACCTTGCACTAACAGCTCTACCCTCTTCCTGAGCTCCACCACCTTCGGTCCCAACCAGTGGCTGAGCCAGGAATTCTAGCAGGCCTGGGCACGGAAGGAAAATTCCGGGGGTTCGGGGGCGGGAGCCGATGAATTTTTTTTTAGTAGTACTTATAATAGTCTTTTAAATGCATATAAAATAACATATAAATAGATGAATTACAATGATTTAAAAAATTAAACATCAATACAAAACGAATAATTACTACAAACCCAATAACAACAATATTAATTTCAACACCATCATGTCCAAAAAATATTACTACAAACCAATAACAACAACATTTATACTAATATTAAAAGGGATAAAACAAAAAATAAGCATATTTTCAGAATTTCAACAAACTCTTTAACAATGAATATTTGCTACACAAAATTTCAACAAACCCTAACAATGGATATTTACGAAAAAAAAAAAACAGGAGGAAGACATATCTTAATGTGGTGTAGAGATTTAACTCAAAGAATATGGAGAGTAAAAAGTGAAAATGTGTATAAATTTTAGGAGTTCTGTTTTTGAACGTGAATAGGAGAACTTTTGTGCTGAATTTTTTTCTTCCTTTAATACCATTACTAATATATGAGTGTATATATATATATATATAAAAAAGGTGGCCTTACTTGTTCTGGTCTGGGCACGTGCCCAGGTCATAGACAAAGTGGCTCCGCCACCGGTCCCAACTACTGCCCATACTCCTGTATCTGCTCCCACTAATACTGCCTCGGTCACCTCTACTACCCCCGCGACACCACCTCCAAGCTCTCTTACATTCAGATGCTACAATTGTGGCACCGTTGGGTATCGAGCTTCGGACTGCTCTCTTCCACGTCGCCACGCCCTTTTAGCAATGGAGCATCCTTCAGATTATCTCGATGAGTCCAAGTAGCCACCTCGCCATGCGTTAATCACTATTTTGTAGCCTAACTCAGTGGACATCCCTTTCTGAGTTCGTGGACGAACTCTTTTTGAGGGTGGAGAGGGTGACATGATGAGGATCTTCTTTGTGTACATTTTGTTCATTCTCGTTATTTTTCTCTATTTTTTATGTACTTTTTTTGTAGATATTTGGTACTTGAGTAAGGAGTTAAAGCTCGAAAGGGCATATTAGTAATTAGGACAATTTTTGTTGCCCAAGTTCCCTCCTACTCTTATAAATACTCATGTAAGCCTCATTTGAAGAGGACCTTCACTTTTGAACACAAGACATCTTTAGACTCTCTCTCTAAAAATTGTTGTTTGATTTATTTGGGCTTTTAACGTGTAGTTTACGTCACATTGTGTCCGAATTTACCTTCTCAAACAATATCATAAGCTTTAGCAACTGATCATTCGATCACATATTAATGGGCAAGAGCGTGCAAGGTGCGCAGCTGCACCTATTTATCAAATATTAAATACTAGCAGGTAAGGGGTCGCTCTAATCAAGTGCAAGGTGCGCTATCACGCATGGACTTTTTACGATTTTTTTTTATTTAATCCCTAATAGAGAAGTTTTTTTCGTGATTTATACGTGAAATGTTATAATGTATACATGAATTTTTGTAATAGAATATTTGGAGGTAGTCCTATTTTAGGTAGTTTTCAGAGGTCTCCACCCCAAGCTTTTTTTTTCTTTTATGCCATTAGTCCTATAATTGTTGGAAAGGAAGTTATCATGAATTGTGGTCATAATGACACTTGTTGTTGAGATGTTTAACCACCACTCAATGGGCCCAATAGCTAAAAATAACGTAATTTTTTTACTTAACCTCTACAATAATAGCGTATTTTGACTTAACCCCCCCCCCTCCCCTCTCACACACACACACAATTTTTAGAAATTAGCCTCTAAAATTAGACGAACGTTAAGTTCCGTTAAAAAAGTCTTACTAATTTGGAATTTGACTTATTCCCTATATTTTTTTTTTGACAAAAATACACTCTTCTTCATCTTCTTTCCCAAATCAAAACTTGACCGTAAGTTTCTTTGACCCAAGTGCTTTAACCCAAAATGGGTATAAATAATAAAAAGTATATAAAAAATATGGGTTTCTAATTTGCTGTTAGGATCGAAGAAAATAGAGAAGGGCGTTCTTGTCGGTGATTGCACCGGTGGGTCTCACTGGCGACGGATCCCTATCTCCTCTTGGATTCTCTCTATTTTCTTCCTCTATTCAATTTTCTCTCTTCTCTTTTGTTTTCTCTCCTCCTCTCTTTTTAATCAATTTGAGGATTTCCCGGTTTGCGTTTTGAATGGTGTTGGGGATGATGATGATTGCGATTCAGTGGTGTTCTGGACAAGTGGTGTTGCGAGGTTTGTGGGATGTGATGGTTTGCGGTAGATTGGTTTAATGGGAGTGGGTGTTGGACAAGGGCGGATCCAGGGGTGGGCCCACCAGGGCTGTAGCCCACCCCTCCCAAATTGGAATTTTTTTTTGTAAGGGTTAACGGTTCTTACTTGAATTTAAATTGTTATTGAAAAATAACACCAAAATTTGTAAGGGTTAAAAATTGTTGGAAAATGAAAAATAATATAAATAAATAGATATAAAAACTTTATAAATTTCTCCTCTTGGGAAATCGCCCTCAACCCCGGACATTGGCCAAAACTTCGGCCTCATTGACAAAAATTCTCGGGTCCGTTACTTATTTTAGCCCACTCATTCGAGAAATCCTAGCTCCGCCCTTGGTGTTGGATTTGAAGCTTTAGTGGGTGGTAATTTGGTGGTCAGTGGTGGTTTTGTGTCGATGGTGGTTATGTTTGGCTGGAGATAATGGTGTGACTATGTTGGGTGTTTTAATGGTTGATTTGGTTTTGGCAGTGATGATGGTTTATGGGTTAGATCGTGGAAAGGGAGATGGTGGTTCGAAGCTATTGTTGGTGCTGGTGGGTAATGATGGTGGTGATAGGCTGCAACTATGGTGGGAAAGCGGGGCAACATGGGTGGTGAAGGGTGGAGGGTGGTTGTTGGTGTTTAAATTATTCTATTTTTTGTTTTAATTTATTTTATTTTTCTAGCTTTTAATTCTGATTTTGAAGTTTTGCAAATTTTTAGGTTCTTGAAATTCGAATTAAGGTTCTTAATCTATGAAGCACGGACACTCTCCCAGGGGGCAACGAATTGGCTTTGACTCGAGTCAGATACGGGACACGTTCAGGCACGCTCAGACATGCTCTGGACATGAGTATCCTTTTTATTATATTTTTTTAACTCGAACACGCTAGGGCATGTATTCTGGACACGTTGGTCAAACTCAAAAATCTAGTTCATGATGTACCAAAAAAATTACCTCAGCCCCCAAAAAAACCTTAGCTTCTCTTCTTTCTTCTCCCGATAACACTAACAGAACATATCAAGCCTTCCTTCGAATTCACAACTACCAGCTGAGGAAGAAAAGGAAAAAAATAGAAGAGAGAGAAGAAGAAAACAAGCAATTGCGTGACAAAGTTGCGTGAAGAAAGAGAGAAGAAAAAAAAGAGGAGGAAAGAAATAAAAAGAAAAGGAAAAGAAAGGTTGTATCAGATTAGCTGTACATAAAGCTATGTTGTCTGTTAGTGCCAGATTAGCTGTCAAGTTATCGTAAAGCTAGCATAGTTTTTACTGTCTAGTCCAGAACTTATATCACTCAGAACATCATGACTAGCATTTAAAGTAAGGTGCAATAGGGTGCTATTGAATTGAGAAATATTATGTATCTAATATTTACACACAGTCTGATAAAAGTTAAAGAATGATTAGGAAGTAATATTTTTATTAACTAAAAATTATAAAGATATTTGTAATTAAAATTCTGAAAATATTTAACAATAAATACTAATAAAAAAATTACATCTAGTTAAAAATATAAATACAAATAATATTAAACGTATTTCAGCGTGTCGTGTCCTAATTTTTGAAAAAATTGCAAATCACGTGTCACATGTCGGGTCGGATCTCGTATTACGTATCGAGTCCGTGCTTCATAGTTCTTAGTCAACCCAAATAATTGGAAAAAGACTTTGTTGAGTTGAAGTAAGGTTCTTGGGAAAGAAGATGAAAAATATGGTATTTTTGTCCAAAATATATAAGAGGCAAGTCAAACAAATTAGTGGAGCTTTTTTAATTGAACTTAACCGTCGTCCAATTCTAGGGGTCATGTCTAATTTCTCAACATTTGGGTGGTTAAGTCAAAATATGCTATTATTATAAGAATTAAGTCAAAAAAGTCCAAATAAAATACACCAAAAATACTATTAGAACCGAAATTTTTATAGAAAGTGAAAATACCGAATTAGGTGGAGGGTTTTTATTAGTTAGTTTGTGGGGTCCACGCCAGTGGGATAAGGAAACCGACCAATAATACGGTGTCATGTGTGATTTTATGTCAAAAATTCGGTTCCAATAAAAGAACTCAAAATACACGGGAATGGATGCTCCTTTTTTTGGTTACGGACAAAGGTTTTTTTTTGTTTGTTTGTTAATGCACAAATTTTAGATATATGTACACCATAATATATAAGCTTTACATTAAGGACTAGGGCCCTTAGCGTGGAAAAGTGCGAGTGGACTCGTAATTTCTTATCAGCTAAAAACTAAATTGGAAAAGCTCCTTGTTTTTTATTACGTATAAAAGGGTCTTACACCTTATAATTTTAGGACCGACCCTACTAAGACGATTAACCTCAAAGCATTAACTATAATGCACCAGTTAATGTCATAAGTTTGACACCCGCAATATCTAACTTTCTCCTCACCTTCAACACCGAGCGCTCTCAGACCCAAGACAAGTACAATAATAAACCAAACAAAGTAATATAATGCAGACAGTAAAAAGTACAAGTAAAGAAAAAATTCGGAAGTGAGATACTCCTTTTTAATATTTAACGCTTATCACAGAAAACCCTAACATCATGCATCATAGCCTGAGCCTATTTTGTTACAATAGTAAGTTCAAAAGAGTATATAAAATGCAGAATTAAGTGACAAACCTGAAAGATTGTGATCGTGGCTCTAGATAATACATGAAAGGTTTCGCGGGTAAGAGAAAAGCAAAAGAGGGAGGAATCGATTAAAACATGCGTTGCCGCTATGTGGGATAAGAAATATATCTAGCAGATGTTTTTTTCCGGGACCAACTTATACATTGTGGAATTCAAAACCTGAAATGGCGAAATTATTTGCACCTTTTCACTTTCACCTATGTTCCTCGGTAGGGCCAACTAGATAAGTTAAAAGTAAGTGATTAATAGCCTATCAGGGTCCCTTTGATTCACAATGGGCAAAATTAGGACTTTGTTTCGGCCGGATCGGATCGAAAAATTCCTATTCGAAAAAAATTCCGATTTTTCAGAAATAAAATAACTATTCCGATTCGATTTTTTCGAAAAATTAAAAAAAAATCCGAATTCGAAAAAATCGAAAAATCGGAAAAATCGAAAATTCACAAAATATATTAAAAATCCAGACATTTCGGAAATTCCAAAATTTCAAAAAAATAAATTATGGATTTTGGATTACTCGAAATTCTCATTTTAAAGAAACAATAAAAATGGCTTAACCCAACATGTAAACACATGAGGATTTGGCTCATTTTTCATTTGTGTAGAAGTCAGGAGGATACTCTCCTATTATAGGGCATATTTTGGAGCACTCTCCCTCTCCCAACCGATGTGGGATATGGAAAACTTTCAAAAAATCAGAAAAGAAATCAGAAAAATCGGAAATCGGAAAATAATTCCAAAAAAATCGAAAATAATTCGGAAAAATCGGATCGGCATAGTTTCGGAAAAATCGGATCGAAAAAATCGAAAAATCGGAAATTCAAAATTATTTTCTATTTCCGATCCGATTTTTTTCGAAAAAATAAGAAATCGGAAATCGGCAAACTAAAATTTCATTCCAAATTCGAAAAAAATCGGATCGAAAATCGGAAAAATCGAAAAGTTCGAAAAAAAAACACAGTCCTAGGCAAAACAGTGGCAATGGCAAAATTTGTCTGGCAAATTTTGCCTAATTTTTTTTACATGAGGCTATCAAACAATCATTAGGCGAAATTAAAGTCAATTCAATTAATTTATTTAAAAACAGTTTTTATATTATATTCAAAAATGCTAAAAACCGTTTTTACAAATTTTTATATTACTGTTTTTTACAACAGTTTTTTTTATATTACGGTTTTTTTATATTACGGTTTTTTATAATATTAAAAACAGTTTTTTAAAATATTACATAACAATTTTTAAACATTCACAACAGTTTTTTTAAACTGTTTAAAACAGTTTTAAAAAATGTTTTTTAAAACTTTAAAACAGTTTTTATAATATATTCAAAACAGTTTTTACAATATTTTGTTAATACGGTTTTTAAAAAAAATTGTAAAACATTTTCTTAACAATTTTTTATAATATTAAAAACAGTTTTTAAAACATTGCAAAACAATTTTTAAATATTCATAACAGTTTTTTAATTATTTAAAACAGTTTTTTATTATTTTTTAAAACATTAAAACCGTTTAAGAAGTTGGCAAATTTGTTGACAAATATTTTCCACTCAAATAGGTAAGCAAAATTTGCCCACAGATTGTGTATAGGAGGTGTTGTACATTGGCAAATAATGCTTAGGCAAATTGTGCAACCAAACAGTCAAAATGTGAACAAATTTTCATATTTGTCAACTTTTTGACATTTACCTAGGCAAATTTTGCCAACCAAACGGACCCTTAATCTAATATATCTATTTAAAATTAAAAATGATGTTGGTTGTCAAGCGTATTATCTAATTAATAGTAGTTGTGATTCATTATTACTGATTTTAGAGGTATGTATTGCATTATAGATTTTTAACTAGGTATAAACTCGCATAATGTGCGATTTAATCCAATTTTAACATTTATTTCGACAATAAAAAGAAACAAATTATGTGATTGAATAAATTATCGTGGATCGGATGGAAAATTCCATTTTCTTAATATAAAAGAAATGTAAAGACAAATATAAGAAGTTAGAAGATTATAATTTTTTTATCACAAACCATTCTTATACGTAACTGCATTACCAAAAAATATATTGAAAACTTCTCCTAGTATTCACAATCAGGAAGGCCAAAAATGTTTAAACTGCATTTGTGTAGTGGTACCCACAAATAATGTCACTCATTCATAATTAAACAACAAAACAGTATGAACTTTATAGAATGTGATCGCCAACTTTTCTTCTGGAAGCTAACCAACTATATCCCCCAAAATGTTGAAAATAATAATTTATGATTTGATTTGGGCGAGGACATGAAAAAATCACATTGAAGGTACCAAAGCAAAGCAGCTGACCAACGAGATTAGTCACCTGCCAATATTTGGAAACACAACAAATTGTTACGGAGGGAGGGAGGGAGGGAGGCGGCAGCTTGCTTTTCTCTTAGAATGTGTGTGTTGTTTGGATAAGTTTAGTTAAGTTATGTTAAGTTAAGCTAGAAAATATTTTCTAAATTACATCCTTGCTCAATATATTTCTAACTTCATAAATTCATACTCAAAATTATATATATCAAAAAAAAAAATTTTTTTTTTTAATACTTCACTGGGGGCTACAGCCCCCACTGGGCCTCACATGCCTCCGTCAACAATCAATGGAGTTATTTTCACTCATGCTTAGCTCAGGCTCCTTGTACTTTTTCTTAACACACTTGTTGAAACACGTATGGGTCAGCTTGTTGAATAATTCAGCCGTATACTCCATCTCCATCTCTGTCATACCAAAAATATGTTCCTTGTCCATTGGGATTGGTGTGATATTATTGTTGGCAACCATTATAACCACTATATAAAGAGAATTAAAAAAAATGGCCACTTAAAGATCATAATTCAACTTCAGTTGTTCCATAAAGCAACTTATCACAGACAAACAAAATGTATATAGAGCAAATATGCCACATAGGGTTTTATGTTGGTATGCAGAAAATTCAATACCAAGGGTCCGTTTGTTTGCACTTCTGAAGTCTGAATTTAAGCCATTCAGATTTCAGAGCCAACAAAAATACGTTTGTTTTGGAGGGTTTTCAGATAGTAACGGTAATATTGCCCTCTTAATGATTCAGAGGTTCAAAAGCCTCTGAATCTGGAAACTGAAATCTGAACGAAAATATCTTTACAATAATACCCTTATTTTGAAATCACAATAGAATAGAAAACAGATATATCAGAATCGTGTTGAAATAAAAGACAACAAAGAGTTTAAAAACAACAAAACTCTTCCTAACAAAATCTATATATAGTCAACGAAATACACAAAAATGGTGTAGAAAAATTTCACAGCCTTCACAATCTTGCAAAAAAAATTCAAGAGGTATATTCTTCCTTCTTATTTCTTCTTCCTTTTTTTCCAACATATTGACGAGCTTTATAGTAGAGTTGTAAACAAAAAAAAAAGACTTAAAGAAAAACATCAGACCTTGTCTCCAAACCTCCAAACGCTGCATTCTTCTTCTTCCTTTTTTTTTTTTTTTTTTTTTATGTTTGCAACATCTTTTGCTTCTATAAAATAGTTGGTGTTTGTACACATGTTGATACCAAAATTAATATGCTGATGTGGACGAATAGTATGAAGACACGTGTCGATCTACGTGGCACAATAACAACGAGGAAGATCATTTACAGATTTACCGTGGTTGGTACCGAGCAACGAGAATACACCGAGGAGCTCTATCGTGCCGAGGAACTCTATCCGAGGAACTATATCATCCCGAGATACTCTAAGCACTCCGAGGAACTCTTGATCAACGAGCAACTAAGGCGGTCCGAACTGCACCTCGGCCGTGTCATCAATTATCAGACGGACAACTGTTCAACTATTCATTAGATTCTTGACGCACACGCTGCATTAAATGTATTACCCATTCATATGTATATCATTTAATGTATTGGACCTTTCATGTACAGCCTTGAGGCTATAAATACCTTGTATCAATCCCATTCAAAGGGAGGGGAATTTCTTGAGAGAACTTGTAATCAAGAATTCTACGAACACTCAGCAATAACATAACAGTGGACGTAGGCTTTATTCCTAGCCGAACCACTTTAAAAATCTTTGTCTTATTTATTTATCTGTGATTGAATAATTAGAGCAATCTAGTTTTTTACATCAACAGATTGGCGCCGTCTGTGGGAAACGACTGTTGTTATCGTTTTTCATAAAAATCATTTATCACCAATGGCAGATAATCCGGAATCCAGTAATCGAAATGCTGGAAATACTGGAAATCTTCCAAATCCATCTGCATCTCCAGATCTGGCCGGAATTATGATGAATCTGGCTCAGGGACAAACCGCCATGCAAGAATCTATGAGGCAACTCCTTCAAACTCTTCAAGGCGGTGTACCTACTCATTCAGGGCAAAGGACTGATCATGGGCAATCACGATCCAGACGTATTGGGTCATATCGCAATGGGGAATCCAATGATTTTTCTTATCAACCTGGGCGAACTTCATCAATACAGGCTACGGATACAGATCAACATATCTCTCTTTCTCCGGAGAGAATTAGCGCTTTAGAAAGATTAAGCAGGGTGTCTCCTTTCAGTCGGTTAGGACCAAGGAGGAACATGAGTCCACCTAGGGCTCCATCAGGAAGTTTTCGACCACCACCAGGTTTGAGAGAAGGATCTGCACAATCACGACCAATTACTCGTCGAGATAAATCTCAGGAAGCTACGTCAGAGCAATCAGTTGCTCGGACTAAGCGGCCCGAGGAAGGGAATGAAGCATGGAAAGGTTCCATTCAACGATTGGAGGATAGACTGGGAGAAATGGCTAAGGCGAGGAACCCCTTACAGAGAACTTTTGTTCAAGGGACACCTTTTGTGCAAGCCATTGTGGATTTCCCCACACCGTCGAAATTCAAAGCACCTGTAGTGACCCCCAAGTACGATGGAAAGACAGATCCCGTACTTCATATAGAACAGTACCAAGCTGCTGCAGATATCTATACTGTCCCCGACGAGATGAGGTGTAGAGCATTCTCGGGAACTCTTACCGGATCTGCACAGATATGGTACAATAATCTTCCTCGGGGTAAGATTTCAACTTTTGTTCAGTTAGCCGAGCTGTTTATTGGTAATTTTTGTTTTGGGGCAAAACCAGTAAAGCGAGTAGCGCATTTACTAAGTGTTAGACAAAAATCAGGAGAAAGTACTAGAGATTACATAACTCGTTTCAATAACGAGAAGTTGGAAGTCATAGATTATGAAGAAAAGACAGCAATCACTGCTTTGATGAGTGGTTTGCTGCCTAACAAGCTATACTATACTCTGGCCAAAGATCCGCCTAAAAATATGTCGGAATTGATGGCAAAGGCGGCCAAAATCATGAATGCCGAGGAGGCTATGACTGCGAAGAAGAATATGGATAAAGAAGTTAAAGTGGAGGTCGACAACTCTAAGAAGAAAGATCAGAAAGGTAATGGTGGTGACAAATATTCCAGGAATAACAGGATAAAGTTGGAAGCCCTAAAGAAGTATGATAATTATACTCCATTGAAAATGGGTATTAATCATGTTTTAGAAGAAATCAGGAATAACGAGGAAATCAAATGGCCAGAGAAACTGAAGACAGATCCAGACATGAGGAATAAGACCAAATATTGCGAGTTTCACAAAGATCACGGCCATATGACCAAAAATTGTATAGCCCTTCAGAACGAGATTGAAACACTCATTCGAAGAGGAAAATTATCAAAGTATGTAGATCGCAGAAATGAAAGGAGGAATGATGATAGAACTAGAGAGAGATCTAGATCTCCTCGTCGTGCAGAAGAGAAAAAGAGGAGGGCCCATGAAGAGGATCCAGATGATGACCCCGATCTTCCCAAGAAGCCAAGGAAACCTGAACGAGAGGTATTTTCCATACGTTTTGGATCATTTCATTGTAACGTTATTACAGGGGGAGATGCAGGAGGAGGAGACCTTACTGCAGAAAGAAAAGCTTATCTCGGAGAGGCTCAAGCTTGCTCATATATTCAGCGAATAAACCTGGCCGAGGATGATCGTCCGAGGAAGGTAAACAAAGAGAAGCTAGTAATTGGTTTTTCAAAAAACGACCTGGCAGGTGTTCTTTACCCTCATGATGATCCTTTGGTGATCAAAATGAGAATGAAGGACGTGATCATTTCAAGGGTGTTAGTAGACAATGGTAGTTCGGCAGATATCATGTATTATTCATGCTTTGATAGCTTGAATTTGAAATTATCCCAATTAGAACCTTATCACAGACCCCTTCTGGGTTTTGCTGGCGAGAAAGTTTTTCCACTTGGGACGATCAAGTTGGATATACTCATTGGAACTTGGCCTGCTTGTCGAACAGAAAGAATACGCTTCTTTGTGATGGATAAGAATGTGCAGTCAGCCTACAACATCATCATGGGAAGAGTTGGATTGAAGAAGTTCGAAGCCGTTCCTTCTACAGTACATCAATGTTTGAAATTCCCAACAAATTTTGGAGTTGGAGTGGTGAAAGGTGATCAAAAAGTAGCTCGGGAATGCTATTATTCGTCGGCCGAACAAGAAGAACTAGAAGGATCGATGAAAAAGACTACTACTTACCAGGTAGAGGAAGGTACAGAAATTGAAACTCTTGATCCCAGGGATGAATCTCAACTTGTAAAAGGACAGGTGATGGAATCTACAGAAAATGTTATTCTGGACGACGAGCATCCTGAACGAATAACCCAGATAGGTTCATCGTTGGATATGTCAATAAAAGAGGAGTTGATAACTTTCTTGAAGAATAGGAAAAATACTTTTGCTTGGAGTCATGAAGACATGCCAGGAATAGATCCAAACTTCTTATGTCATGAACTCAATGTGAATAAGGAGATTAAACCTGTAAAGCAGAGAAGAAGGGTGTTTAGTCCCGAGAAGAATCAAGCCATACAAGAGGAAGTCGAGAAACTCCAGAAAGCTCAATTCATTGAAGATGTAAAATATCCAGATTGGTTGGCAAATGTGGTAATGGTAAAGAAGAAAAACAACAAATGGAGAATGTGTGTTGATTTTACTGATCTCAACAAGGCATGTCCAAAAGATCATTTTCCATTGCCCAGAATTGATCAACTAGTGGATGCTACCTCGGGACACGAGCTACTCAGCTTCATGGATGCTTATTCTGGCTACAACCAGATCAAAATGAAACCTGAAGACAGGGAAAGTACTTCTTTTATTACCCCTAGAGGAACTTATTGTTATAATGTTATGCCTTTTGGTTTAAAAAATGCAGGTGCAACATATCAGCGGTTGATGAACAAGGTTTTTACCGAACAAATCAGCCGCAACATGGAGGTCTATGTCGATGACATGCTCACTAAAAGCAAGAAAGCTGCTGATCATTTGATTGACTTGAGTCAAACTTTTGATCAATTGGATAAATACCAAATGAAGCTTAACCCGACGAAGTGCACCTTTGGGGTACGAGAAGGAATGTTCCTCGGATACATCGTCAATCAGCGAGGTATTGAGGCAAATCCAGATAAGATCAAAGCTCTTCTAGGGCTGCGATCTCCGACGACGAAGAAAGAAGTGCAGAGTCTTACCGGACGAGTTGCAGCGCTCAACAGATTTGTATCTCGAGCAACTGATAAATGCATACCATTCTTCAAAACACTTCGAAAAACCTTTGAATGGAATGAGGAATGTGAAAAAGCTTTTCAAGACTTGAAGAAATATTTGGGAGCACCCCCACTGTTGTCAAGACCAATAATAGGAGAAAAGTTGTATTTGTATTTAGCAGTATCAGAGAACGCAGTCAGTTCAGCGTTGATCAGATTGGAGAATGGAGTCCAGAAGCCAATTTATTACACAAGTAAGGCTTTCCGAGGTGCAGAAATCAGGTACCCAAGACTAGAAAAATTGGCATTGGCACTAATTGAAGCAAGCAGAAGAATGAGGCCATATTTCCAAGCCCATACCATCATTGTTTATACTGATATGCCTTTGAGACAAGCCCTTCATAAGCCAGAAAAATCAGGGAGACTGATGTACTGGGCAGTAGAACTTGGTGAATATGATATTGTGTATGAGCCCAGATCATCATTGAAGGGGCAGGCTGTAGCAGATTTTATAGCAGAGTTCACATACCCTGATACCCCCGAGGAGCAAAAGATGCCTGCTGATTTACCTGTGGACGATACAGGATCAACAGAAACATTTGCTGACCTACCTGTGGACGATACAGGATCAGCAGAAATAGGTCCAAACCAACCAAGGTTGGTAAAAGGACTTGTGGATGTAGAGAAATCATTATATTCAAACTCAGACCAACCACGGTTGGTAAAAGAGTACGAGCAGATGACTGACGAGGAGCGAAAGATACCGGGGGATGATGGAAGAAAACAACAGATATTTTATCGAGGAACTCTGACAGATAAGAAATTTGAAGACGAAATACCTACATGGAGATTATATGTAGATGGATCATCCTGCACAGCTGGTTGTGGAGCAGGAATTGTTTTGATCACTCCAGACGAGATTGACATGGAATATGCTTTGCGATTCCAATTCAAAGCCTCTAACAATGAAGCGGAGTATGAGGCTATGATAGCAGGTCTTAATCTAGCAAAGACTATGGAAGCACAACAAGTGATGGTATTCAGTGATTCTCAATTAATTGTGTATCAGATGATGGGAATGTATGCGGTTAAAGGAGATTTAATGATCAAATATCATGCAAAGGTGATGAAATTGTTGACAGAATTTGAGGCCATTCAATTGGTGAGAATACCGAGGATGGAGAATGTACAAGCAGACGCACTGGCCCGACTAGCATCAGCTACTCGTACCGAGATGCGAAGAACCATACCGATTGAAGTATTAGAAGGTCGGAGCATAGATGAAGATCTGACAACGAATGTGATTACCCTTGATTTAGGGCCATCTTGGATGGATCCAATCAGGAAATATGTTGAAGAGGGCGAATTGCCGGAGGACAAACTCGCTGCCAAGAAACTGAAATATAAAGCTGCTCGGTATGTATTAACTAATGGTATTTTGTATAGACGAGGAATTATGGCAGGTTTGCAGAGATGTGTACATCCCACCGAGGTGAAAGAATTGATTGAAGAAATCCATGAAGGATCTTGTGGAGCTCATGTAGCAGGTCGAACGCTTTTACAAAGAGTGATGACACAGGGATATTACTGGCCGACAATGAGGGCTGATTGTATAGCATATGCCAAGAAATGTGACAAGTGCCAACGTTTTTCCTCCATCCGACGAACTCCACAAGCATTGCTAACACCAATAACTTCCCCTTGGCCATTTGCCATGTGGGGAATTGATTTGGTTGGACCACTGCCGACCACCCGAGGAAGATTCAAGTATCTCGTAGTTGCAGTGGACTATTTTACTAAGTGGGTGGAAGCTGAGCCTCTTGTCCATATGACGTACGAGAAGGTATACCAGTTTGTATGGAAGAATATCATTTGTCGATATGGTCTCCCTCATGCTTTCATCACAGATCATGGAACACAATTTGATAATGAAGAATTTGCTGCCTATTGTCATCAGTCGAACGTTTTGAAGTTTCATTCAGCACCAGGACATCCCCAAAGCAATGGACAGACTGAAGTGACGAACAGAACATTACTAAATGGGTTGAAAAAGAGGCTAAGTGAAGCTAAAGCAAATTGGATTAATGAGCTCCAATCAGTATTATGGGCCTACCGAACAACTCCCCGAGCAGCAACTGGAGAATCACCATATATGCTAGCATTTGGAAGTGAGGCTGTGATACCGGCCGAGTTGGGTCTCCCAACGCATAGAGTGCTGAATTTCAACTCTCCGATCAGTGACTTGATGAGAAGAATGGATTTGGACATGCTCGAAGAAGTAAGAGAAGAGGCAGCCATTAGGAATGCTGCTTATCAACAACGAACAGCTCTGTTCTACAACAAAAGGGTGAAGAAATGCGATTTGAAAGAGGGTGATTATGTGCTGAAGAAAGTCATTCAGAAACAGAATAAACTGGAAGCAAACTGGCATGGACCTTACCGAGTTATAGAGGTTGTTCGACCTGGAACCTACAGAATAGCAACTCTAGAAGGAGAAGAATTTCAGAATGCATGGAATGCTGAACACCTGCGAAAGTA
Source organism: Sambucus nigra (assembly GCA_949130495.1). Classification (NCBI taxonomy): domain Eukaryota; kingdom Viridiplantae; phylum Streptophyta; class Magnoliopsida; order Dipsacales; family Adoxaceae; genus Sambucus; species Sambucus nigra. The sequence continues at coordinate 597,469,297 of OX422208.1, forward strand.
TTATCAGTAATGAAAAATGTAAAGTATTTCCTTCATTATGAATAAAACGAGGATGGTTCACCATTTTCTTTCTGTTGAAAGTTTTTCGGGGAATATTAGTGTTGAACACTACACTGCTTGACAAGAAGAAGACTGCTCTACGGAGTCATGCTCTACGGAGCCATGCTCTACGGAGTCAAGCTCTACGGAGCGCTCTACGGAGCAAAAGTGCTATAAGTAGCCAACCTCCTTTGGTTAGGAGGATAAGCTCTCCGGAGCGCTCTACGGAGCAAAAGTGCTATAAGTAGCCAACCTCCTTTGGTTAGGAGGATAAGCTCTCCGGAGCGCTCTACGGAGCAAAAGTGCTATAAGTAGCCAACCTCCTTTGGTTAGGAGGATAAGCTCTACGGAGCGCTCTACGGAGCAAAAGTGCTATAAGTAGCCAACCTCCTTTGGTTAGGAGGACATGCTCCAAGGAGCCAAAAAGTTCGAAAGAACCCTACTACTCCTTTGATTAGGAGGTGTAAACCAGCATGATCAACTACGGTTGGTAAGACTTTATATATTCTCGCATTACAGCTTATGTTGGTCGGGAGGTAACATTATTACAAAAAGTTCTTTAAAGAACAAAATATTCCAAACTGTACCAAGTATGGTTGGTCGGGGATAAAAACCCACTAACTATAGTTGGTCGACGAGGATAAAAGTATTGACCTTAGTTGGTCGGACACATGTTTATATTTGAAAATTGAACCAAGTATGGTTGGTCGGGGATAGAAACCCATCAACTGTGGTTGGTCGACAAACATTATTCATCCACCTTGGTTGGTTGGAAACAATTTTGAACAATTTATGCTTATTATAAATTCTAATTTGGTTGATGAACCATATAATTTGCAAACAGAAAAATAGCTATTGGCAAAACAGAAAATGAAATTCTTTCATTAAGATAAAAATGTATTACATGTTACATGTATGTGCTAACTATTACATTAAAGATTCCTACTCTATTGGTTTCTTTCCTTTATCCTTTGAGACAGGTTCCTCGCCAGCAGGAGGATCCTCTAGACAAAGAGGAGAATTAATAAAATTCATGTCCTTCAGCATTCTGACATTCATTATTGTAGGAGTGTCCAACAGGTGCTCAGGACGAGATACTTCAACTTGAGAATGAAGGTTATAATCACCAAGATATTTAGAGATCAAACTCCGAGGAATGGAACGAGCAGGAATCCATGCCATATCTAATTTATAAGGAGGAACAGGCAAGTCTAGCAATCCAGGAGCATGATAATCCCATAAATAATGACCTTGTTCCAATTTTAATACACCCAGGGCGTTCAACCATCCCTGTTTATAACCTTCATTGTTAGCATTTTCAAGGCGATCATCCAAATGGTAAAGAGCTTCATTATAGCCTGCATTCCAGAACTCCCGAGGCTGTTTATGGAATTGGAAAGTTAATCTATCTACTTGCTCGAGAAAGTTCTTGATAAGAACATCTTTATTATTCAGATCAGACTTCATCGCAGCCAATTGATCTTCTAAAGATAAATTTTTCTTAGACAAATCAGACAGAGCACGATCCTTAACATTCAGTTGGAATGCTTGAGTTTCCAGAGTAGATTGGGTGCGAGATTCTTCAACACTACGGCTAAGAACTCTTGATCGGCTCCGAGAAGCAACTGGAGAACTTTGCTCCTCGATTATTCTTCCTCGTCCCCGAGAACTCCTTCCTCGTCCCCGAGCAGTCACAGGAATAATAGACTTTTTCAAGTCATCCAACTCTTGCCTTAGTTTGGCGTTTTCAACCTCTAGAAACGAAAAACCTTCATCAGTAACTGGTACTAATGCAGTGGAGGAGGAGGCAACGGATTCATATTGAGCCAATCTTTTCTGCAGACTATTATTTTCTTGTTCCAGGATCTCGACAATTTGTCGGCAGGCTTCAACTTCACCTTTTAGGGTCCTTTCCCTAATGTCATATGCAGCAATGATCTTTTTATGACCTGTATCAGAGGAAAGTTGTTGATATCTATTTTCATATTCCTCGTGTAATGAAGCCATCGATTCATTGTGCTGACCTTGGAGATCCTTTAAGGAACAATGCAGCTCTTCAATCAATTCATAATAAGCGACATTGTTAGCTACAGCTCGGTGGAGTAAATCTTTCAAGTACCGATAAGCCTCAGTCGCTTGTTTTGAAGCATCATGACCAAGAATGTCAGCAATTTCAGAAGAACTAAGGTCTGTATGACCAGCCCTATAGTATTGGTGACATTGCTGCATCAGCTCGGTATCATGAGAAGAGATTAGTTCCATTCTAGCAACAAACTAAAGACAAGAAAAAGACAACAATCAACAAAGAATCATCAATAACAGCGATGAGTAAAGAAGTATTTTATTAGATCATAAAAGGATTACATTGTTCGATTACAAATGACAAAAAGATAGAAATGATACCGAACAACTTCACACCTTTTCCTTGTCTCCCAAGACTTTCTCGGGAGGCTGGGACGAGGAGCTCGGTTGCTCGGTGATAACAACAGCTTGGTCGGCAGAAATCTTCTCGGCAGGAGGAGGCATAGAAGAAATGTCCTCAATGACAGAGGGTTGAGAAGCAGAGATTGGGACATCCACAGCTATGGAAGATTCATCTGATGCAGGTTCATCTTCTTCTTCTTCCACAATTGGTGGAGGAGGACCAGGGAGATGCCTTTGGAATAGCTCAGAATCGTCTTGGGTTTTTAGCTCTTGTAGAGCAGCTACCCAACCATCATAGAAGTATTTCAACTCCCCATATTTGACTTGAGATGTCATAGCTGCAATCCCTTTATCCCATCCTTTTTCCCAACCAGCACTGAAATGTTTCCTAACTGCAACTTTTCTTTTCAACTTCTCCGAGGAGAGTTTGACATCCAATTGTTCTTTCTGGATTTTGATGTCGCGCAGGATAGACAGTTCTTTTTCTGCATTCTTCAGTTGGTCATCGCATTTTTGCTGATTGACCTCTAAGCTTTTCACCTTCTCCTCCAAATTCTTGGAGGTTTCAGCCATCTTCATCTTATCAGCCTCAGCTGCAGCCAATTTTTTCTCCCAGGCAGCTTTCTCCTCGACGTACTGCTGGCGAGATTCTTTCACAGATTGGGCTAAACCCAAGAGGGCATCGTCAACATCGGACGAGGAACTAGAAGCTTTAATAGCTTGATCTTTCTTCACGATGGTATTGAAACAGTTCACCAGCTGAAAGATAAGAAAAACAATAAAGTCAATACAAATGCAAGAAATCAAGAAAAAGAAAGAAAGACCAAAGGTATGAGAAATTTACTGAAGAAAGATGGCGAGCAGCTAGGGATGTCAGTGTATCCCTAGGAATCTTTTCATCAACCCCGAGAACCTCGGGTATAACTGAGCTCGTTGAGGAGCTCGGAAGAATGATTTTTGAAACATTACTACCACCAGCGGGTAGAGAAGATGCAGTTCCAGCAAGATTAACCGAAGACGATTTCCTCAATCTCTTCAAAGGAGGGTCAGCAGCATCAACCAAGGAAGAAGTCTTGGTCGGAGATATTGTAATCACATCAGCACTAGCACTTTTCTTGCTCGGGGCCACTGGGGGCTTCTCGGCAAATTTGGAGGAACTGGCATCTACTTTTTTAGTCCCCTCTGGGACATCAATTTTACTTTTCTTTGCTTCAACAGCAGAAGAAATTTCACCAAATAGAGCAGGAGGAGCTCTTTTCTTGCCCATTCTCTGAGATAGGGAAATATGAGAATCTGAAGATGAACTTTCTGGTGTTGAGGCTGGTTCAACAGGGCGAGCAGTATAAGAGGTTGTGTAGCTCTTATACTGCAGCAAATATGATGCAGATCTAATATGCTCGTCTGCAATCGTCTTATGCAAATTCCAGATAAGTTTTAAATGCTTGATATTCACTTCCGACTCTTTTGGAGTTTTTCTTTTACTATCAACTGCAAATAAATACATAAATCTCAGTCATACATTTTGTCAAACATGATGAAAACGCAATTTCATAAGTAAAATAAAAATGAAAAATAAACCTATCCCATTGCCGTATGGGGGGCATCTGGGACCGTTGTATACTTCATTCCCAGATAAAGGCGCGTGTTGCCAATTTTTTATAACCAACCCATGCTCAAAATAATCTCTATTTGAATCAGGGAGGTTAACTACAAGGGCTCTATTTAAAAACCTAGTTTTTAAATAATAAATATTATCTAAAGTAGCCCATTTATAGCAGTACATGATTTCTGGGATCCCTATACGAGTCCCATGAATCAGATTTAACTTGTGCACCCCGTTAATTATTCTCCATGAATTGGGGGCTATTTTTGCAGGAACAAGATCAAAATATTGACAAAACTCAAGACATAATGAGTTTGGGGGAAAAGAAAAACCACATTCAGCAATGAAAAGACTGGGGAACCAATGTCCCTCAGCCAATCGAAAGTAATCTAAAGGCTCAGAAAGAACCTCTAGAGTTACCCAAGAAGGAATGGAAAAGTCAGAACGAAATTTCTCAGCAGATTCAACAATATAAACCATATTGAATAAAAGAGATGCAGAAGAAAGGAAGAAAATCTTACAGAAAGGAGATATGTTGACAACGAACGGAAACAATGATGAACACACAAGAGAGAGGAAGAGAATAGAAAACTTGAAGGCAGAAAAATGGAAAGTGTAGACGACGGTATGGTTACCAAAGGGGTTTAAATACTTTGCATTGGGAAGCGGCGAAAGAAATGATTACTAAAAAGAAACTACTGAACTTCCGGCGGCTAAAAAGACAAAAGTTGCACGAAGATCGAAGCGCTTATAAAAAAGGCGGAAACTGCGAAATGAGAAGGAAATTTGAATACAATGCTCCTAAAACCCAGGAAGGTCATTTAATATTACCATATACCGAGAAAGAATGTCCCATACTCCTCAAAGTTCGAAATATGAAACATTGGGGGCTTCTGTTGATACCAAAATTAATATGCTGATGTGGACGAATAGTATGAAGACACGTGTCGATCTACGTGGCACAATAACAACGAGGAAGATCATTTACAGATTTACCGTGGTTGGTACCGAGCAACGAGAATACACCGAGGAGCTCTATCGTGCCGAGGAACTCTATCCGAGGAACTATATCATCCCGAGATACTCTAAGCACTCCGAGGAACTCTTGATCAACGAGCAACTAAGGCGGTCCGAACTGCACCTCGGCCGTGTCATCAATTATCAGACGGACAACTGTTCAACTATTCATTAGATTCTTGACGCACACGCTGCATTAAATGTATTACCCATTCATATGTATATCATTTAATGTATTGGACCTTTCATGTACAGCCTTGAGGCTATAAATACCTTGTATCAATCCCATTCAAAGGGAGGGGAATTTCTTGAGAGAACTTGTAATCAAGAATTCTACGAACACTCAGCAATAACATAACAGTGGACGTAGGCTTTATTCCTAGCCGAACCACTTTAAAAATCTTTGTCTTATTTATTTATCTGTGATTGAATAATTAGAGCAATCTAGTTTTTTACATCAACAACACAGTTTGGAGGAAGTAACCTCTGTACACACTTTTCTGAATAACGTGTCCATATTGATGTATTTTGTCAGAAAGTGCAGTCCTGTGCATTCTAAACCATGTGCAAATAATTATTATATTTTTTTATCCCAACAATATTGTCCTTGCATCTTATCTTCCATGCCAAGTGCCTCCCTCTCCCAATCGTTGAAACCTACAGCTATGAGGTTGATGTGAGAAATGTGCATGACCCCACCATTTGAATTTATATGGGTATGTATTGTGAGAATCAAGTGTTTATTAAAAAAAAATGAAATATAATTTGTTAAAAAATTAGTAGGGCAAATTTTTAAATTTTTTTCTTAAGTAGCAAAGATTGTTTGATAAAAACAATTAGTCTAATAACATAGAGTTTTTTTTAAATATAAAAGTAGTTTGTCCGCGCCAACGGCATAAATATTTTTATAATGAATTTTTTTTTTGTGTAACTAGGGCTAGCAATTTTAGAAACGACACGAAAAAATGACACGGAATGACGCGAAATTAACCCGAAATTAAAATGATATGTCTGTTCGTGTCGTGTTTTTTTTACACGAAGTCGTGTTCGTTAGTGAATTATGAGTCGTGTCGTGTTATCGTATTTTTTAGGGGTGAAATTTTGGTATTCGTGTCGTGCCGTGTTATTTTTTATTCGGGTCGTGTTCGTGTCAACTAAAAAAAATACGAATGCGTGTCGTGTCGTGTCGTGTCGTGTTCGTGTCCGAAAAAACCTTGTAGTTTTACCTTTATATAATAAGCAAAATTAGCGGTAGTTACTTTAATTGCTTTAAATTAGTAAGATTTTCCAAATAGCTATTTGCTTTTTTTTTTTTATTTATTTCTTTCATCAAGAAACCTATTTGCTTTAAATTAACGGCCAGTTAATTATAAACATCTTGTTTTTTTTTATAATTAAACACATTGTTTGTTTGTTTTAATTTATTTATTTCATCCAATAAACTAACTACTCTAAATAATTTTAGATATGGCTCCAAAAGAATCGAAAGTAACTCCACGATCAAAATTTGCGGGCACTAGTTTAGGTAAAGATTTTATAGATATGTGTCTGAAAGAAGTTAGTAGGGAAGGGTATAGTGGAACTTCGTTGAAGACTGTGTCGTGGAATAGGATGATCGAAGAATTGAAAACAAAATATAATCACGAATTTGATCAAAAACAGTTAAAGAACCAGTGGGACTATCTTCGTAAATCTTATTCTACTTGGAGAGTGCTTGTGAATAGGACTGGTCATGGGTACAATGCAGAAACAGGAACTTTCGATTGGCCAGATGATGTTTGGGATGACATTATAAAGGCAAGCATTAAACATTTATTTTGTTTATGTAGTTTTTTTTTTATCGTTAACTAGATATTAGTATTTTTGTGAATTTTAATAGCTACTCCGTTAGTTTTTACATATTTTTAAACATTTTAAACTACGCAAATTCCCTACTACTTAGAGTGCCAAATATTATTTACCTATTAAATTGCATATTGTGTGTCATAATATTTATTTAAGGACATGGATGTTTTTAAATATATGTTTTCTTTATAAAATAAATGTAAGGATATAATGGTCCAAATAATTTGTATTCAGATTTCAGACATAAATCTGCAAACAAACAATATACATTCAGAAGTTTCATTCAGACATCAAACAAACAACTTTTTCAGATTCAGACTTCAGATTCAGACTTCAGATTCAGACAAAAAAACAAACACAACCCAAGACTCGGTTAAAATTCATTTTCTCCACATAGCTGGAACTAAAAGCAAACACAATATGATAAAAATCATTATCCAATAACATTTCTTTCACATGGCGTTAAACCAAACAGTTGGTGTGCATTGCTGAAAATTCATAACAAGAAATCATATACAGTTCATATTTGATTTCTTAAGTCCATACTTTTCTCAAGTCCTCCTAAAAATAAAAAGAAAAATAAAGAAAAACGGATCAAAATTACCATAAAACAAATAGTATTCCTACCTTCAAAACGGTATTTGATAGCTATTGCGTCGGGGCAATCATTCTCAATAGTGATCTAACACAACTTTATTGATCATGAGAAAACATTTATCGAGGAAGCTTTGCAGCAAATGGGTGAACTCTGGGTTTTTATCTAGGAATAGGATAGAGGAGATGAAAAGATGGTTTTGGATTGCTTTGAGATAGAGAGAGAAAAAAACACATTAGATATTTATGAAATGCATATGAAGGTGAAAAATCTATGTACTTCAAACAGTGGAGTAGCTTTATAGAGAAGTGGAAACATCTATTGGAGCTACCAAAAAAATATATGAAAGGAATGAATTCAAGGTAAGGGACAAAAGGTGGCGGGCTTTATGAGAGGATGCAACAGTCTTTGGGTTATAAAGTATGGTGGCAACGAATGAAATGATTCTAGTAAAATAAAAAATAAAATCTAAACTCTATGACCCCATACTTGAAAATTGAAACAATGGTAAAGTAAGGCGCATCAGAGGGTTTCCTAATGAAGAGCTCAAAGACTTGAAGTAATTAGAACTTGAGATGCACAAACAAGGTTTGTGCGCGCAGAACGTTGAAGAAAAATGTAATAAAAGCCGTGAAGATAGGGATTTTTAAGGGTGCTATGAGAATTTAGAGTTGTGAAAGTTACAAAAATGAAGGCCTTGGGCTTTTATACCAAGAGGGAAAGAAACTTTTAGATTTCAATAGTCAAATTTCTTTTGATCTAATGGATTTATTTGTTCGGTGGGATGAATGTGCATTTGGGCGTATATGCCCACGCCCATATTGAAAACACGTGCATCATTATACGTGTAATTATTTCAGCACAAGGCCCAAATATTATCAAATGGCAGAAATGAGACAGTCCATTAGACTCCCTTCAGTTTTGATCAAGACTCTTCGGTCCATCATCTTGAACGTAAAGAGCCTTGGGGGCAGCTGATGAGGGAGATTTGGGTCGGATCGTATAATTGTCGATCGTATGGGAAATCCACCGAACACCCCTCCCACACTTTATTGGATGATTGGGCGTTCAGACTAAAGACCTATTCAACTAGCCGTTATTTTAAATACAATGCACATTTCCTATGATGATGACCCACTTCCCTAATAAATAGGGAAACAAGGATCATGGTAGCTTTGCCAAATACAATCACGTATACCATGAGAATAACCACTCCATCAAGTGGTAGAAATGAGACTATAGGAACCATAATGTAAGGCTATTATATAAAGCCAATGTAACATAGGAGGAATGGCAATTGAGCTGATTCACGTGTAATCACTATAACTCCCATAATAATTATTATACCTAAAATATATCAACCAATAGATAGGAGACATATGGCATGAAAGCCCATGTAGGCACAATAAAGATATACCAAAGTACTGCCTAGAGCCTTAGCCAATAAGCAAGGCCATGACCCAGTCGCGGATAGTACTTTATTTCCCCTCTATACACTCAAAACCACAGCGTGGTGTGCCAATGGATCGCAGAAGCCATGGCACGACTGTGTGAGAGGGTCACATCTATGCCTTTTATAGGCCGCGACCTCCTAGCCTCCACATCCCCAGATGTATAAGTCGTGGACCCTTACACGTCAACATTAGATTTTTGGTTGTCCACCTTCTAGAAAGATTCCACACTTATCCACAAGTCACGTGCACCGTGCATGTGACACTAGTTGATTGAAGGGCCCCTCTATCTTGAACAACTTCAAAGATTATTTTGGTAATCGCCATCTTTATTTCTTCTTTAACCTTAATTTGGTTAAAGAACCACTTAAACATAGGACTTTTCCCATTTCTGAGCATTATGTTTCTATCTCTACCTTATAGGTCTGTGCATCGCAAATATATTATGATTTTTAAGTTCCCTCTTCATCCAATGTGAGCGCTACATTCACTATAGACACCACATTCAATGTAGACACCACATTCAAGGACCCTCCTAAGCATCTCCTTAGGTCCCTAGCACTTTTTCCTTCACCAAAAGCCTAGGGCATGCTCCAAGTACCGACTTAGAGGCCCCTGGGGCCCATTTGAATCCTATCAACTCTCATCTGAGTGAATACACAATGAATCTTTCAAGGGCTATGAATCCTTTATCCAACGGTCTGCCCTATGCGCGAATCGGTCTCACGATTTGAATGGACGATCCATTTTACTATTAAAAATCGATTTGGAGGCCACGGGGTGCTCTCGGGCCCCGTTTTGACCCCAATCAACTTCCTCACATGAGTGGAAGTTCAATAAATATTTAAAGGTTCCTAAATCCCCTTTCTAACGGTCCGCCCATGCGCGAATAAGCCTTACAATTCAGATGGATGGACCATTTTCACTCGAAAATTGATACGGAGGCCATAGGGTGCTCCCGGGCTCCATTTGACTCCCGTAAGCTCTTCATCTCGAATGAGACTGAATGAATATTTGAAGGGACCCTTTCTAACGGTCCATCCCATGCACGAATCAGCCTTACGGTACGGACGAATGACCCACTTTACCTCGAAGGGTCACTGGGCACTTTCAGGCCCCGTTTAACCAAGGTCAACTCTCCGAACCGAGCGAATCTCTTTAGAACATCGAATATCCCTGCATAACCTTTCAAATAATTCATCCCGTGCCCGAATTAACCTTACAATCCGGACGAACAATCTGTTTTCCTTTAGAAATTTCTTATCCAAAAGACCGTCGGGCACTTTGTGTCCCGTTTAACCATAGTAAATTCCCGAACTCGAAAACGACCCTATGGATTCTTAAACCTATTTGAATACTATTTCTAATGGTTCGTCCTGTGCATGATTCTGACTTAAGGATTGCATTTTATGACCATTTTTCCAAAAAAACTGCCTAAGAGTGTCGAACGGCAAACTCATTTCCCTGCCTATCGGCAGTGTGTCTGGGGTTGCCTGTCGATACGCATGTCAAAGACAATTTCGATCGGCACCCCCTTTACCCTATATAAATTGAGCATGAGATCATTTCAAAAGTCACCTCAAAACATCCCTCTCAGCAACATTCTCTCGAAGTCAGCGTGGCTTTCATATTAAAGCCTCTCCTCCGCATTCCATTTCCATCCTTTCCTTAACCAATTTATCAAATTCCATTCCCTCTTCTCCTACCACCTCCATACACTTGCAAGAGAATCCCTTCAGCAATCAAGATCAACTTTAAAGCTTCCGAAGAAGGTCCTAACCTTTCACTCTCTCTTTAAATTCTCTCATTTTCGCAATAGTTATTTAATTCTTACTTTAACATTTCATCTTCATTAGATCACACATATTGAGATCCAACTTTTTATTAGTAGTATTGCACATACTATATTTTTTATAAAAATAAATAAAAACAAGAAAAGGAAGGTTTTCTTGTAAATTCCAAACAAGGATTTCTCATTCCATCTTCTCACACTAAATATCCTTTTTTCTACACATGCACATATAATAAAGTCCCCGATTTGTATTTATGGGATAAAACCCCACACCTATGTTGCATGCGAACTACATGGACTTTGATGCCTTTTTAGGCTACGTAGGCATCTCATGTAAAATTCGAGATTCAAGTCCTCATTTCCTATTTTTGTTCATATATTACTTTTATATATTATATTTGTGATTCATGTTCGCATTTTGTCCAACCTATACCATCGTTCTTCTATAAACAATCAGTAATCTGACAAATGCACACATTACATTTTTTTAAATACTATTTTGAGAACACTCCTAAGGATGACCTCACTCCGCTTTTCTCCATGACGCGAGTCGAGTAATTCCATTCTCCATTTATATATATATACGCACACACTTCATGGAGTTATTAAGGAGAAGAACAAGGTTCTAAAAAACGCGAGGCGTGACCAAGGCGTAGAGGCCAAGCCTTAAGCCTTAGAAGCCTAGGAGGGCCTTGGAGTAAAAAGGCGTGAAAAGGCGTTTAGGCCTTTTTTAATATATTTTAATATTTTTTAATTATAACAAGGCTAATAAAAAATAAAGAAAATGGTACATACCCAATAAAAATAAATAATACTGAAATGGTACATACCTGGAAAATATGTCCGTATATTTGCAATTAGGACGCCTTTTCCATATGCATGCTCTATAAGTCCTCATCATGTTATCACCCAATTCCATGCAATCAAAATTCAAAGTAGTCAATAAAATAATTTAAATAAATAATATTAATCAATAAGAATAAAATCAAAATAGCCCCTTATAAAATAGAAAATGATACATACCTTGAAATTGAATACCAATATATGCACTGGGAGCCCTTTTCCATGTGCACAAGTCCACATCACCCTAATAAACTTACACTACGATAATCCATTAGTTAGTACAACCCAAGTTTCAACCAAACAACACATCTCTCAAATAAGGTCATAAATATTACAATCTTTTAAACTTAAACAAACATGTTTAATCATCTAATTCCTTATCGAACTCTAATTCAAAATCATCTTCTTCATCCATTCCATCTTCTGTGCCATCCGATACAAAATCCTCTTCATCGGGTTCCCTTATTTCACTTTCATCACGGGCATTTCTACCGCTTCTTCTAGGTTGTAAAATATCATTTGCCGCTTCTACAGCCGCATCCCATGTAAGTCCAGAACCCACCTCCACGCCATCCACACTCTGATCATCATCATCATCACAACCATCAACAATCCATGACTGTGCATTAGTAGCATCACTTGCTAGCAATTTATCCTTCTTCTTTTTCTTATCATTCTTGTTCTTCAACCTTGCATTGAATTGCACAAATACTAGTTTATTCATTCTCGTGGTATCTAATCTATTCCTCTTCTTGGTGTGTATCTACATTAAGAAAACAAAATATCAGGATATTAGTATACTTGAAATTAAATTACAAAACTAATAACAAAAAGCAACTAAACAAGATATTTATGTAACTTACTCCTTCAAAGACACTCCAATTTCGTTCACACCCCGATGAACTAGAAGTCAAACCAAGTATCCTTTTAGCCATTCTCTTCAAATTTGGAGTTCCACTTCCATAAAAGTCCCACCAACCAACTAGTCAATGTCAAATGAATAGATTAAGTGGGTGAGAACAATGTAAAGAGTGTGACTAATGTAAATGTACAAAAATAAAAAAGAGTAATAGTAACATACTAGGGTTATAATTATCATCATTGTTCTCACGTCCACTAATCGCTTGCTTTTTGCCGAATACACCCTCCTTCTGGAAATACTTATGCAACTCAATATTTAGCACATGATTTTGGATTGCATCATCATCAGGAAAGAACTTCTGAACACAAGTAATCAAATTATCTGTAATCATTGGATCATCTTTGATACTCAAATTTTTGTAATAATAAAACGGATTCAACAAATAACCCGTTGTGTGAAGTGGACTATCAATGCGACCCTTGCCTTTGGTATCAATAATGTCCAAGATCGGTTTATAATCACGCTCTTTCTTCAATGCATTTATGATTTCCTCCATAGCCTTTACTACCTCCCCAAACACAAACCCCATTGCAGGCTTAACATCACCATCAACAAGTTTAAGCACCTTTACTAATGGAGTGAACACTCTCAAGCACAACTCAATCAAATTCCAAAACTCATTTGGAACAACAATAGCAAAAGCCTCCTTCCCCTTTTTGCTCTTAGACCATTTAGTCTCATCCCACTCATTGCTAGTCATCATATTTCTCAACTCCTGTTTTTTGTCAAGTAAACTTTGTAAAGTTAAGAAAGAAGTAGCAAACCTTATGACTCCCGGTCTAACTATCTCCTTCTTTGTAAATTTTCTCATCAATGACAAAGTCTTGTGATGTGCATAGATGAAAATAGTGAATGACTTTGCCTTTTGGATCACATTTTTAAAGGTGGGAAGCTTAGAAATCCCCTCAAGCATGAGGTTAATAGTGTGGGTAGCACATGAGGTCCAAAAGATGTTTGGCCTTTCTAAAGCCAATAAATTCGCCGCCGCCATATTGTTAGTTGCATTATCAGTCACCACCTGAATCACATTTTCTGGCCCAACATCTTTAATACACCCATTCACATACTCAAATATGTAAGTACCGGTGTGAGCATCACCCGACGCTTCCTTTGAAGAAAGAAATGTGGTACCTAACTTACAATTCACGCACAAATTCATTATACTTCTACGTTTTCTATCACTCCAAGCATCGCTTTCCACTCCTCCTCTTGCTTTTTAAGTTCTTTTTTGGTGGACTCTATCTCCCCCTTTAAAAGAGGCTCCCTCAGTTGGTACTGTGAAGGGGGTTGGTAACCCGGGCTATATAACCCAACCGCATCAACAAAATTCTTGAAGCTATCATTGTTAATTGCATTAAAAGGTACCCCCGCTTCATATATCCACTTCGCCAAATATTGATGAACCGCTAATGCCCTTTTCTTGTCAACAGCATCGTTAATATTTTGTTGCTTCTTCTCTATGCAAGCAGATAAATATGAGTCATCCAACCTAATTTCCCTCGTAAATTGATCCATGGGACCACGAAAAGCCCTTTTACGACTCCCACCTTTAAGACTTTCAATTTCTTCTTCATCCTCCTCCTCATTCGTTAAACTTACCTCACTCCTCCTACTTTTATCACTCACCAATTTTTGGACTTTCTTATTTTTCGCCTCTTCAAGCGCCTCGATACATTTGGCCTTTTGCTCTTCGTTAGCCTTACTACATGGTGCAACACCCAACCCCTTGATTCCAGACACATGAATTTTATGTCTATAGATTCCTGCTTTAGTAATTTTTCCACACAATGTGCACTTGATATCATTATTATCGTTTAGATTCGCACGAATCGCGGTTTCCCATCCAACATCACTAAGATCTTTCTTTGATGACGCCTCATTAGATGCCATCGACGAAGATTCATTTGGATTCATTAACCTATATTAAAAACAGAAACAGGTTCTAAAAGCATGTATTTCTAGACCATTGAAAGCATGTATTTCAGCAGTTGAAAAAAACTATTACAGTTTACAGTGGTCTTCTACTATTACAGTGGTCCTCAACTGCTACAAAACTATTACAGCATTACAGTTCAACTATTTCAGCATTACAGCAGTTGAAGAAAACCATTTCAGCATTTCAGCATTAAATCATTACAGCATTTCAGCATTACAGAAATTACAACACAAATCTTATCAGAACATTGAGTCAACAAAGTGTATTATTCCAAAACAGATGCAGGCACAGCATTCCTTTCCTAGTATGATCATTGCCAAAATTGGGTATACTAAAACAACAGTCGGTGTAATTAGCTGTAATGCAGGAAGAATACACGGTAGTATGAAAATCAGATAAACGCAAATTAAAGCAAAACAAACTTGTTTGGAAAACAAATTAAAAGTCATGTAAAAAATTGATTGTAAAGTATTCAAAGTATATTTATATAAGTAAAAATAGATCGTGAAAAACAGGGAACTGGTCTTGAAAAGGGTTTAAAAGTCATGACCGATCGTGAAAAACGAAAATGATTTTTTGTACAGGATCGATCGTGAAAAATGAAAAACAAAAGTGAAGAACTCACCTTTAGAACAGGGCCGATCGTGAAAAACGATTAGGGTTTTATTTCTTGTTGATAAAACGAAAGTGAAGAGCTCACTTTCTTTAGAACAAAGTGAAAAACGAAAAGGGTTTTGTTTCTTTATAACAAAACGGCAGAACTCAGTCAACCAAACACAAATTAGTTTTTTTTTTTTTGGTTTAAAAGCAACCAAAACGACGTCGTTTTGGTTACCCCCGAAAATGAAAATAAAAAAACGCTGCCTGAGGCTCAT
Organism: Sambucus nigra; assembly: GCA_949130495.1. Classification (NCBI taxonomy): domain Eukaryota; kingdom Viridiplantae; phylum Streptophyta; class Magnoliopsida; order Dipsacales; family Adoxaceae; genus Sambucus; species Sambucus nigra. Next base: position 597,484,639 of record OX422208.1, read on the forward strand.
TTTATCTCCAAAAAAATGCATTTTTTATGCCTTTTTAAAAAAAAACGTTGACCAATGTTGACCACGCCTTTGTCCACGCCTAGGCCCTAAACGGGGCGTATCAAAAAAGCCTCGCGCCTAGGCGCCGCCTAGGCACATTTTTTAGAACACTGGAGAAGAATAACTCATGCCCATAGAGACCAAAAGGTCGGGATGGGTGCTTAACACCTTCCTATTCCGTAACTTAGCCCCTGAATCCTTGAACTAATTGGTTTCGCAATCATTAGTATGTCTTTGATGCCATTATCGCTAGGCAGAAATAGTTCTTTTGCCTGTTTTTAGCAAAATAGGTTGGCGAATCTACCTCTATACATCACCCCAATTGACGATGGTCAAAGTGCCTCGAAAGGGCACGAGTGCCACCGCACGCATGCCGACCGAGAGACAGGATGGCCACAGTGGCAACTCCGTTGGGGACTTGTTTGTCATAAGAGGGCTGGACTCTATTCTAATATGGGTGTTATCATTTTTTGCATGTGTGCGTATGTACCTACCTGTATGTTTCATTTTCCCTCTTTTACTTCTTGTATATCTCTACCTTATGTATATATCATTTTTCACCCCGTGCACTTATAAATACCCTTCATGTACACCTCACACTACTTACACTTATATATAGGATCACTTATACCCACATGTTTCACACACCACTTATAATATCCATGCTTAGGTTTCACTAGCACACACCTCCACTTACCACACTTGTATATATCCATGTTCACTTGCACATATTACATGCCACGTGTAGTTGATCCATGCTTAGGCTCACTACCACACACTCACGTGTAGATATTCACATATCACTCACTTGTATGTATCCATGCTTAGTATAGTCTTCACACTCCATGCCAGATTTACTTTTCATGATACTTGTATATTCTCCCCCATTAGTATAATGTTTCTTTTACTCATCACGCCAAATAAAAAACTCTTTCAATGATATACTAATCAAGAATCATGCATTTTGCACACTACATCACCAAGAGCATGGCTATTGACCAAAATTGTGTCCCTTACTGGGGGGGTCACTTTGTGATGGGCGTTGGTCCAACAGGTCGCAATTAGCCTAAGGAATATGACTCTCACCTTCCATTGGCCTAATATCTTCGTCGTATATTGAACGGTTCCCCCCGCATCGTACCGCTTGACCAAACTCACTATGAGAGGTATACAGTAGGGAACTCGTTCACATATGTCGAGTATATTGAATGCGCTCTCACATGTACCATCCCCACGAGGTATATAGTGAGATAATTCACGTACACTCAGGTATATCAAATGACTTGTCCACTGGCACCGATTGCCCTCGAAAGCAATAAGCATATCGTGAAAGTCATGCCAAAGGGGGGAACCCTTACACTAACCCAATAACTGCATAAACCTCATATAGGCGTCAAATCTAGGGTACTCGAATTTAATTTGTCGGTTGCTACATGAAACTTTGTCGAAATGTCAGGTCGGTATCCCGCCCAAATTTTTTGCGCTATTTCGTCGATGAGCTTGGAAACAAGTCAAACCATATCTTATCTATATTTCAAACCCAATTTTCTTAGGTTAGGGTCTTGTCCGACATTTCTTTTGCATTTAGGTAAACTTAATATAAGTGATAATAATAATAATAATAATAATAATAATAATAATAATAATAATAATAATAATAATAATAATAATAATAATAATAATAATAATAATAATAATAATAATAATAATAATAATAATAATAATAATAATAATAATAATAATAATAATAGTGCTGAGACTCTTCTCTCATTTTTTCTCCTATTTATAAAAAAATGAAATCCCAAAGACATTTGTCCTCCTTTTTTTTTATCAAAAATACCAAAAATATTTTTCTTCTTTTTTTTTTACCAAAAATATCAAAAACACTTTTCCTTTTTTTCAAAAATACCAAAAAAAAAACAATCCTTTCTTCCCTTTTTCGAAAATAAATTCGAATCGTTTTCCTTCTCAGGTCGATCGCATACTCAATTCTTGGTCTGGCTCCCTATTGGCTTCGGTCTTTCGTCAAACCACCCCGAGGCTCCCCTAATACCAGTCCAACTCCTTATACCGAACCTTGCCTAACCAGGGGTTAATCTGCTAGTTCTTTTGGTCCCAAGGAGGAAGAATTGAACAAGGTCAAGGAAGACCTCGAGCTGTTATCGAAGAAGTTTGACCAAGTTAAGATATCCGGAAACTATATGGACTTCACATGTCTCCCTACCCTAAAGTAAGATTATTGAAGAAGTTCAAGATGCCAGCCAGCGAGAAGTTTAGGGGCAGTGGGCCCCCAATTGTGCACCTTCGCGGTTACCACCGAGCCATAACCCTTATTAGAACCCATGAAGAGATTATAGCCCAGATGTTTCAACAGACTTTGAAGGATAGTGCCCTCCGATGGTTCCTATCGAATAATCCATAATCTGCAGTTGGGAAGATGTCGCTCGGGAATTAATGTCACAGTACAATTACAACGAAGAGCTAGAGGTTACATGACGTGATCTAAAGCTTCGTAAGTGGATCTCTGGAGAAACCGTTAACAACTTCATAGGAAGGTGGAGGGAGAAAGTTGCCACCATGACTAATCAGCCCTCCGAAGAAGAACAAGACAGCATCATGAAGAAGAGTTTATTACCCTATATCTGAGTAACTATGGGAGGTTAGTATTATCCACACTTTCTAGCCCTCTGGGAAACGGGTGTAGAAATTGAAGAATATATTACCAAGGTAGAAGTCGAGCTGAAGAAGGTGACCGAACAGTTCATTCCTAAAAAGTACGAGAAGCCTGCCAGTACTACTGTCTCAACTATGAATAATATCTCCCAGCCTGCTACCCATTGGACATCCGAAAGTCACCCTAATCCCATCAGAAAGGAATACAATGAGCTACATGCTAACTTATCCAAAGTATATCAAGCCTAGTTAAGTTGAAGCCTCATCAAACCTTTGAACTCCCGTCTATTACCAAACCCACTTCCCAAGAATTTCAAAGATTGAGTATGTCCAGAACATAACCCTCACAACAATGTCAATGTGATTCAAATGTTCAAAAATGTGCATTTCATGCCCGGACTATGTCTGGGATGACGTCAACAAGGGATATTGGAGCCCGTAGTCCTAAAAGAGGCCTTTCCCTCATGTGGCCTGGGTTATCAGCCTTCACCAAATGAACTCAGAACGCTTCATTAAGCACGACTGAAAAGGAGTTTAGAGGATGCTAAGACTGTTTCGAGGGATTCTCTGAATGGGAGATTTGTCAAGGAAGGTGAGTACTTCACCTTTCGTGTCTTTCTTGAACCATGGTATGGCCAAGACAACAGGAAGATAAAGCCAAGGTGGAAATATTCTTTCAAGAAAACTACACCTGGGCCGAAGACTGTCAGCATAAAGTGCACCCTTTCACTGAGAAAGCCATAGCCATTACTAAGGTCTCCGAGGAAAGTGATTTTAAATACTCGTTCATTCTGCAGACACTGAAGTTGACTCTCTGTATTATCCATTTAGACGTTATACTGTTAGACCCATCCACTCTGATCAAGGCTTCTGATGAGTGCCTTTTCAACAAGAATGCTATACTAGTCCCACATATTCAGATTCAACCCAACCTTGTTGTCTATCATATATCTTCATCTGTTGTTTTTCCTCCCTTTTTTTATAACAATGTCATCGAGACCTCTTTTGACGAGATTCTCAACGCTGTTTTTCCCAAAAGTGAAATAAATGAGGATTTTTATTATCTCGTTGTGCCTTACATTAATTGTCTTGATTTTAATCAAACTCTTGATGATGATGATTTTGCAAATGAATAATTCTTAACAGGTCTTAATAAGGTTAATCATACTACGTTCAAATTAATGAGGAAGAAACTATTGTTATCAATCTCGATTTTAGTAGCCAACAACGTGAGATTAGGATAGGATCCCCTTTAACGAGTTTGAGCATGCACAATTCAAAGAGCTGTTGAAGGAGTTTGTAGACGTCTTCATATGGTCCTAAGACGGCATGCCTGGCATCGATCCCGAAATAGCTCGACACGGATCCCAACTCTCCCAGAATGCAAATCGGTCAAACGGAAGCTATGAAAGCTCAGCATTGAATGGCCAGTCAAATTCAAAGAAGAGATAATCAAGTAGTTGAACATAGGCTTTATTCGGGTGATCAAATATCCCATATTGCTAGCTATTATACCCGTACCTAAATTAGGAGAAAAAGTCTGCATGTGCGTCGACTACCGGGATTTGAACAAAGCATCTCCAAAGGATGACTATCCTTTGCCCAACATCGACATGAATGCGAACAACACGGTCGGTCATACCCTTAAGTCATTCGTCGATGGATTCTCTGGATACAATAGAATCAAGATGCACCCTGACTATTAGGATAAAACCGCATTCATCACCCCATGGGGAACCTTTATTTACACTGTTATGCCATTCGAACTCAAGAACGCAGGGGCTACCTAGAAAAGGGATATCACAACCATCTTGCATGATTTAATAAGTAAAGAGGTCGAAGTTTATGTATACGACATGATTATTAAATCTAAGACTCGAGAGTGTCACATACCCACCCTCTATAAATTCTTTGAATGACTACGGCGATACCAAATGTGGCTAAACCCATAAAAATGCATTTTTGGTGTCACCAAAGGAAAGCTTTTAGGATTCATGGTCAGTGAAAAAGGAACGAACTAGACCCCGCCAAGATGAAAGCTATACTCGAAATGCCACCACCTCGAATGGAGTAGGAAGTCCGGGGATTCTTGAGAAAAGTTAAGTACATTAGTCAGTTCATCAGCCAACTGACTTCTACTTGCGAACCCATCTTGAAACTACTATGGAAGGATAGGGATGACAACGGGTCGGTTCGGGGTCGGGGAAAGCATCTCCATCCCCATCCTCGTTAGAAATACCATTCCCCGTCCCCGTCCCGTTACCCGTTATAACAGGTTCGGGGATCCCCGTCCTCGTTTAAAACGGGTATCGGTTTCCCCGCGGGGAACCCCTTTCTTTTTTTTTTAATATAAAAAAAATAATTTCATCATCATAAACACAACTAAACAAAGTGAAAAAAAATACTATACTCAACCCAATTAAATTTAAATTTAAATTAAATTACATCATGATAAACACAACTTAGATCTCATTAAATTAATTTACAATATGTTTTCCTATGTTTTCTCGCAATCTGAAAAAAATATTACTTAGAATAACAAAATGCTGAAACAAATCTGATACATTTGTTCCTCGTCTCAGCCGCGCAGCCGTTCATAATTCGAATCCAACGTTTCAAGATCTTCCTTAAAATGACATTTCACGAACATGTAATCAACCTTTAGAAAATAGTTCCCCGTGTGCTTCTTGTACCACGAGTCTTTTTAGTCTCCAAGCCTCTTATCTCACTGGCAGATCTATAGGAAGTGTTTCTGATTGTACTGTATATCCTTCTATCTACGTTGCTTCTTTTTCCAACCAGTTTGGTCCAATTGATAGAGGGACTGCCCAATGTTTATTCTTTCTTGATTTCACCATGTCGCCTTCCAGTTCTAAACACCGCAATATTGTAATTAATTTATCCGTTATTAGGAGTTTTGCTGCATTGTGTGTCATTCTTTTTGGGTTTTGGTTTATGAGGAAACGAAAATCGAAGAGGATAATGAAAAAGAGGGCGTTTGAGATGAGGGAGATGGTGGATAAGGACGAGGGTGGAGGGTTTCACAAAAGGTTTTTTTTTTAGATGAGGGACAGGCGGAAGAAAAAATAAGGAGTTTGGGTTGAAAGTTATGTCCCTCTTCTATCTTATATATTTATATATATACATATTTCATTATATATTAATAATTCGGGTATCCCCGTGGGGACCCGAGGCTATACCCGAACCCAATCCAAAAAATTTCGGGGATTTTTTTACTCCCCGAACCCGCCCCGATCCCCGAATTGTCGGGGATTTTCAGGGGATTTTTTTTTCGGGTATCCGCGGGGACCCGAATTTTTGGGGAGAATTGCCATCCCTATGGAAGGATTCTACCAAAGTCTGGAATGAGGCCTGTCAGGAAGCCTTCGACAGAATCAAGTAATATCTTACCCGACCTCCGATACCTATGCCTCCACATCCAATTCTCGCTCTACTATTGTATTTAACCGTAATAGATAATGCTACAGGGGCTTTGCTAGCCCAACATATCGAAGAATTCCATAAAGAAAGGGCCATCTACTACGCTAGCCAAAAATTAGTCGGGTATGAATTCAACCACATTGCCCTGGACAAAGCATGCGTCCCCCTAGTCTGGGTCACTCAAAAGTTACGATATTACATTCTCATTTTTTCCACTAGACTTGTGTCCCGAATAGATCCTATCAAATACCTGCTTGAGAAACCCACCCTGTCTATCCGAATGGCCTAATGGTTAATGTTACTCGCTGAGTTCGATATCGTGTATGTCACACAGAAAGCCATGAAAGGTAGATCCATCTCCGATTACCTTGCTGACCACCCCATGGAAGAGGCCGATATTTGGATCTCTGAATTCTCAAATGATGATATTCTATGCACCTCTCTGGAAGACCTCTAATGGAAAATGTTCTTTGAAGGCATTACCAACAAGAAAGGACATGACATTGGGATACTCCTAATCTCTTATGATGACTCTCACACTCATATTGCCATCACGCTAGATTTTCCCTGCACCAATAATATGACCGAATACGAGGCATACACTGTAGGCCTCAAAATTTCCCTCAAGAACGATATCAAATACTTGGATGTTTATGGGGATTCTTCTCTCATCATTGGCCAAGTCCTTAGAAGATGGAAAGTCAAAGACGAAAAGTTCTTACCCTTCTACACCTACCTAAAAGAGCTGGCCTCCCAGTTCCAAGATGTCACTTTCCACTAATTGCCTTGCATATAGAACAATTTAGTTGATTCCCTTGTTACCCTGGCCTCCATGGTCGATATGCATGAGGAAATAACAATATCCCCCTTCCTAGTCCAAAAACAAGCTATGCCAACCAACTGTTATCACATTGAGGTCATTACCGAGGAAGATTTCGATATGGTCGAGTTTTGGTACTACAACGTTTGGCGCCTCCTCAAACATGGTAGGTATCCCAGAGACACCGATAAGAAAGACCATGTGACCCTTCGCAAACTGGTTGCCTAGTATATCATCTGAATTAGAGCAATGTTCAAGAGAAACTTCAATATAACCCATTTACACTGCATCACAGGGGCTGACATTGAAGAAATAATGCAGAAGATCTCAACGGGGAATACGGACCCTACATGAACAATCATATGCTTGCTAAGAAAATCATCCGTCAAGGGTATTATTAGACCACCATGGTTCATTATTTCACCACCTATGTCCAGAGATGCCTCAAATGCCAATAGTTTGCTAATCTCCAGCACTTGCCCCTCGATAATTGTACAACATGACTTTTTCCTGGACATTCTCCACTTGGGGAATTAACATCATATGGAAAGTCACACCAAAAGCTTCAAATGGGCATGAGGTAATTATGGTCATCATTGATTACTTCACCGAGTAGGTCAAAGTCGCGTCATACCTAGTACTGAATGACAAGAAAGTGTCCAAGTTTATTTGATAAAACATCATCTATCGATACGGGATTCCCCATGAGTTAGTATCAGATAGTGGGTTACACTTCGAAGCTAAGGTCACAAAACTGGTCAACGAGTACGGGATTCGGAGGCACAAATCTTCTCCCTACCAACCCCAAACCAATGGTGCAGTCGAATCTGCCAATAAAAATCTTAAATCCATCATCGATAAAATGATTGAGAGTTATCGAGATTGGGCCAATCGGATCCCTTACACCCTCTGGGGATACCGTACTTCAGTCAGGACATATAGTGGGGCTACCCCTTACTCTTTGGTGTATGACATGGAAGTAATCCTACCCGTTGAGATAGAAATACCTTCCTCACGCGTTATGCTCGATAGCAGAGTCAGCGAGGAAGATTATCATCAGAGCTGTTTTGACGAACTGTCACTCTTGTATGAAAAGAGGCTGAAGGCTCTATACCATAAACAAGGGTACCATCACCGAATAATATGATATTCAATTAAAGAGTCAAGGACTGTGGTGTTTAAAAAGGAGACTTGCCCTTTTAGGAAATCATGGAACCCGATTGGGACCCCATAGGGAAATTCAAGTCGTATTGGAGTGGCCCCTACATAGTGAAGAAGATTGTCTCAGGAGGCATCATTATTCTCAAAGACCTCGATGGATAAGAAATGGCATGACTAATCAACCTGGACTGTCTCAAGAAATTCTACCCTTAGTTCGAAATCTCGACGCGCTATGACTCTTCTCATCTTCCTTATATTAAATAAAATCTCTTCATTTCTCTCTACTTAGAATTACGTGGGGCTTGATCCTCTAAAAAAATCTTTTACTTTCAAAATAGAACTCAAAAAAATTTCAAAACCCCCATAGGTATGTAGGCAGCTCATACACCTTATATGGCACGATCCCCTTATTTTTCACAAAATGCTATCCTTTTATAAACTCCAAGAATGACGGTTCATGTCATCATTTACATGAACAAATGGATTATGTATGGCTTAGCGATTAATATGGATAACTCAAATGTAAAACTCATTAAGAGGCACAACAATATGATCAAAATATTTTTTATTTAAAATAAGAAAGTTCGGCAGCATTACATAAAGTATTAGTGAAGGGAGTCAAACCAACTACCCCTCTTCGCTACCAAACTATTTCTAAGTAAACCTAACCAAACTTCACAAATTTATTCCCATAACCCCAAATACAAAAAATCCTAAAATCTTCACAAAAGTCACTTAAAACCCTTCATATAAAAATAATCCCATCTTCATAAAATCCTATCAGCAGCTGCCAGAAGACCCAGTCCCATCATCATCATCTCTCGGAGGTCCACAAACTTTCCCTGCCTGGTTGATATGTCGAATATGCTCCATGGAGCGGTACACCCTGACCAGCCTGGAAAAAAACACTACCCCTCCTTCCATGGTGTCAATAAAAATAAACCACCTCTGGCCAATCTCTTCCGCCAATATCTTCGCCAATACTCACTTCCACAACTATTTCAAATAGTCCTCGGACACATGCCAAACCCTGCCTACCGATTGAGATGGACAGGTTAACGGCCGACGATTCTCCCACAGAGAACTTAACCGCATGCGCATGGATGCTGTTAAGTCTTCCATCGAAAAAAATTCTAATGTCCGAGGAGGCACTATTTGCTCCCATCCAACTTGACACAGAAGCCTCCAAGGGAAATAGAATGAAATCTATCGCAAGCCAACTAATCGAGCATATTGATACTCTTCTAGCTCCATAACATGTTGCAATTCCCCTCACCATGGCACCGACCAACGAAGGCACTATGCTCCATGCTCCACAAACTAATTGACCCAGTTCTCCACATATGGGTTGAAACTGATGAAGTACCGAGCAAAGAAATTCGGCACGCCTGCCAAGGGATACTCAGGAAGAACCGCGAGACGAAACCTCTAAGCCAACCACATGAAAAATTTCACCGAGCTCCCTCTCAGAAAATTGGAGCCACCTTCCCTCCAAGAATCAAGACCATTCAGAGTCTCTGCCAGTATCACCGCCACAGGACTGCGACGGTAGGACATCTATGCTGTTATCGCAACCAACTAGGGATCCACCATTAAGTCCCCCATCACTAGCAAAAGCCTCGAGATAATCTCTAAGGATAACTTCGATTTAGCCCACATCATTGAATTCCCTCAAGCGCATAGAATACATACAACCGGAAGGAAATCACCCCCGAAGTAACCAAGGTCGAGTCGTCGAAAGGAAAATATGGAACAACTCTGCTAACAATGGCCGGTAAGATGGAGAAAATTCGGGCATAGTCGTCGCTACACGGGGATTGATTCCTAACATGGCTGTAAATTCTTCATAGGTTGGACAAACCTTATCTAAACAAAAATGAAAAATATAGTCTTCGGGATACTAGAACTGCACAGCCGCCGCTAGCATATTCCAATTAATGGCTATGTTATGCCGCAAGGAGACTTGGTGCAAGTTGAAAGCGTCGTAGTCCATATTATACAAACACATGGCCTCAAGACTTTTGAGGTAGGAAGAAAATTTTGCGCGCAACGAAAGGGCCATTTTGGGAATAATGTAGCAGAAAACGAGAAGCAAGGAGTAAAAAGAAGAAAATGGGTGTGGATGGAAAAAACTACACTCCTTACCTTCCCTTTTATACACAAATAATCTGAGAAGTCCAAATGAATTCATGCCCTACATAGTACTCTAATCCGTAGAAAAGTGCAATCAAAGCCTTAGAGTGATTTGACTCGATCCATATGCTGATAGGCAGGACAAGAGGTATACCAATCCGTAAATCCCTTATTTTAGAAGATTATATCTTTTTTTTTGTCAAAACAAATCCTTATTTAAAACCCCGGGGTTAGTTCTTCTTACTTATCTAATTTTATTTATCATTTTCCAAAATAAACCTTTTTCTCGAGTTAATTAAGCTATCTTTTTCTAAATAAACATCCTGTCATTTTTACAGTCTTAGCAGCAAAGTAAAAGTGAACGTAGAATAAGTCATTAAAACAAAAATTAAAAATAAAAATCTCCTTCATATATATATATATGTTGTCATTGATTACATCTTTGCAGGAAAGAAGAAAAACAGAACAACGGGACTCAGCCCGAACCCACAATCTCTCTCTCTCAAACCCTTACCCCCATGAAGGATACGCTTTACCCGAGAACGAGCGATAGAACCTCCACTTCCAGAACCCGATCCCTCATCCTAGGAGGCATACGGAACCAAGAAAGAAGGAACAGAGTCATTGATGTAAGCAGTTGTGGAGGCCACCCAGTCCTTGATATCCTTTAGCCAAGTGGTTGGCACCCGAACATACTACAAAACAGAGAAATAAGAACAAAAGGACTAATCAGTTTGTAAAAACAAAGAAAGAATAAAAAATAAGAGACAAGAAAAGAGAAAATTATACCTTGGGCTGAAGGACATTATCTGTAAGCCACATCGTTCCCGGTGTCGCTACATTAGGACGATGCAACATGCTTAGTGTTCCCTCGCTATTCAACCATAAATTATAAGAAGAGGGAGTGACTTGAATAAGAAGAGCTACCTCTGCGCCACCGACGATGTACCACCTATGCCGTGGGAAGATCCCACCGTCCTGTTGGTAAAGTTGTAGGAGGTGGAGGCCTGTTCACCACGTCGTAAATGCGAGAGGGCATCAATGATCTTGTCAGGTAGTCATAGCCCACCATCGTGTTCATGCAGAGTGTGTATACCTCGCCAACCATTGCCGCCGTCCTAGCCTTGACAAACATCTCCCTTACCCTCATCATATACATCAGAGGCAACGATGGTGGGACCGCCACCTCGTACTCATGATATGTCGCACCACCTTCTCTCTCAGGTACCAGGCGTACCTAAACGCATGCACCATCAGCCACCGCATTTGCGCATACATACCTGTCACCCCCGTATGCTGAGGAGCCATCCCTAAAGGGTGAAAGGTCACCTGTAATCCCCAATAAAAGAATCAATATTCATGCAAAGTAAGAAAAAGCCAAAAAAGGATTCAAAAGAAAGACTAAATAACGCGATCGCTCGTCAGCATGTTCAGAGCCCGTCGCATCGCCGCTAGGGACAATGACCGATTCGATCGCATGTTGGACTTTTGTCGTCGGTACATTAGACATAAGTCCCTTATGTCTTCATCCTTAGAGCTATCAACCTCACATTGGTCCTAATAACCTCATAGAACAACGTCTATAAAAAGACATGAATCAACAATAAAAAAGAGAAACTAAGGAAAATGCATAAGATGGAAAAAAATGCGAAAGTTACCTCCAAAAGGTACATGGCCCCATAAAAGTCTACCGGCCGCACCAGATGAATACATCCAAAGAAGAAGAAAGGATCGCCAAAGTCAGGATCCCCTAATCATAGAACGGGACATCAGAAAACATCATAAAAAAGGGAAAAAACAAAGATGAATGACGTCGCCACAAAAAAACACACAACATAAGAAAAATAAATAATCGGGACATATTCTCACTTGCTGCCTGTTAGTCTCATCAATCCTCATACTCAAGGGAACCTCCTGAAGAGAGGAGATGAAAATAGAACCCCCCATAAACAATCCTACCCACATCCCCAAATGTTGCCTGGATCGCCTTCGGCGTCACCCTTAACGTGCGATTCACCACTATCTGAAAACCCTCATAATCAATCCCCAACAGTTGCTGAACCCCATAGCAATCAGCACCTACCTGTTCCTCTGCCCAAGGAGGCCTAGGAGTCCGTGCCATTATCAAACGGTAACCCCTATAACATTTCGATTGATAGCCCCCTGAAATTTTGTACAAAAAATCCCCAGAAAAGTCCAAAAATTACCCAAAAAATTCTTTAAAATTCCAAACATACATTGGAATATTTCTTCACCAAGAAAACCATTTTTTCGAATCCATAAGTCCCCAATAGGATTAGTATTACGCTATTTTCCCCATCATAAACCCTAAGCATATTCCACAAACATAACCAACGGCATGCCTTAACTTTAGGTCCGCAGAATTGACCTCAACCCGCATAATCGATCCCCTTAACTTTAGGTCCTTCGAATTAATCTCGATCCGCAGAATCGGTCGTTACCATTTTAGGTCCTCAGAATTGACCTCGACCTTCAGAATCAATTGTCATCACTTTAGGTCCTCAGAATTGAACTCAGCCCTCATTACCTATCATCTCAACTTTAGGTCCTCAAAATTGACCTCGACCCGCATAATCAGTCACTACAACTTTGGGTCCTCAGAATTGGCCTCGATCCGCATAATCAGTCCCCTCAACCTTTGGTCCTCAGAATTAACCTCGACCCTCAGAATCGATCGTCTTAACTTTAGTTCCTCAGAATTAGCCCCGACCCGTTGAATCTGTCCCTTTTAACTTTAGGTCCTCAGAATCAACCTTGACCCTTTGAACCATTCATCCTCAACCCTTTGAACCGGTCATCCTTGACCCTCTGAATCGATATCCTCTTCCCTTTGGTCCACATAACCGACCTCTTTCCCAAAACATCCATATGATGTATATTATACGACCTTCACTTATTCTAATCTCACCCGTTGAGGGGCTCTATAGACACCACATTCTATGACCCTTTTAAGCATATCCTTAGGTACCTAGCACATCCTCCTTCACTATAAACCCTAGGTAATACTTCGAGTGCCGATCTAAAGGCTATTAGATGCCCATATGCCCCATTTGAGTTAGATCAACTCTCTCGTCTAAGAAATGGCTCAATTAATATTTGAAGGTTTTTAAATGCCCTTTTTGATGCTCTGCTCCGTGCATAAATCGGCCTCATGATTCCAATGAACGGTCCATTATACTATAAAAAATAGATCTGAAGGCCATCGAGCGCTCTCAAGCCCTATTTTGACCCCAATCAACTTCCTCAATTGAGATAAGGCTCAATGAATCTTTAAAAGGTCATGAATCCTCTTTATAACGGTTCACCCTATGCACGAATTAGCCTTATGGTTCGGATGAACGAACCGTTTTCCCTTAAAAATCAATACGAAGGCGATTGGGTGCTCTAAGGCTCCATTTGTGCCCCATAAACTATTCAACTCAAATTGGACTGAATGAATCTTCTAAGAGCTCTGAATCTACTTTCCAATAGTCTACCCCGTGCATGAATCAACCTTATGGTACAAACGAATGACCCATTTTACTCTGAAGGGTCACCGGGATCTTTCGAGCGCCATTTGACCAAGGTCAACTCTTCGAACCGAGTGAAGCTTTTTGGAACATGAAAGAGACCTGCATAACCTTTCCAATGGTCCAACTTGTGTGCGAATCAGCCTTACGGTTCGAATGAATGATCTGTTTTCCTTTGAGAATATCTTGTCTAAAAGACCGTGAGGTGATTCCGAGCCCCGTTTAACCACAGTCAATCCCTGAACCTGGAAGAAAACCAATATATTTTTAAAGGGATCTGAATACCCTTTCGAAAGGGTCGTCTCATGCATGATTCTGACTTACGGATTGCGTTTTACAAACATTTTTCCAAAAAATCTGTTTGAGACTCCAGAATGGCAAACCCATTTCCCTGCCTATCGGTAGTGTGTCTGGGGTTGCTTGCTGATAGGAAGGTCAAGGAAAATGCCGATCATCATTCCCCTTTACCTTATATAATAGTAGCATGAGATCACCTCGAAAGGCACCTAAAAAACATCCCTCTCAATGATGTCAACAATATTCTCTCGAAGTGAGCGTGGTTTTCGTATTGAAACCTCTCCCCCACATTCCATTTCCATCCTTTTATTTCCTAATTTAGCAAATTCCATTCCCTCTCCTCCTATCACCTCCATCCACTTACAAGAGAAGCCCCTCAATAATCAAGATCAACTCTAAAGCTTTCGAAAAAGATCCAAACCTTTCACTCTCTCTTTAAATTCTCTCATTTTCGCATTAGTTATTTAATTCTTACTTTACCATTTCATCTTCATTAGATCACACATATTGATATCCAACTTTTTATAAGTAGTATTTCTCATACTATATTTTCTATAAAAAACAAAAATAAGAAAAAGAGAGTTTACTTGTAAATTCTAAACGGGGATTTCTCACTCCATCTTCTCACACTAAACATCATTTTTCTACACTGACACATATAATAAATTCCCCGATTGGATTTATGGGATAAACCTACCCTTATCTTGCATGCGAACTACGTGGACTTTGATGCCTTTATAGGCTACGTAGGCATATCAGGTAAAATTCGAGATTCGAATCCTCCTTTCCTATTTTTGCTCATATATTATTTCCACATATTATAATTGTGATTCATGTTCGGGTTTCGTCTACCCTATACCATCCTTCTTCTATAAATAATCGGTAATCCAAAAAATGAACACATTACATTTTTTTAATTCCTATTTTGGGAACACTTCTAAGGATAACCTCACTCCATCTTTCTCCATAACACGAGTAGAGTAATTCCATTCTCCATTTGTATATACACGCACACACACTTCATGAAGTTATTAAGAAGAAGCATAACACATGCTCATAAGAGACCGAAAGAGCAGGATGGGTGCTTAGTAGCTTTTCATTCCGTAACTTAGCTCCCGAATTCTTGAACTAATTGGTTTCTCAAGCATCAGTATGTCTTTGATGTCGTTCTCTTGCGGTGACAACATTTTTTGGCCTGTTTTGTGTAAAATAGGCTGGCGACTCTATCTCAATACATCACCCCAATTGACGATGGCCAAAGTGCCCCAAAAGGGCGTGAGACCCTTTGCGTGTGTGCGCTAACTGGGAGACGGGATGGTCATAGTGGCGACTCCGCTAGGGACTTGTTTGTCATAGAAGGGCTAGACTCTATTCTTTACCTACCTATATGTTCCCTTTTCCAAATTTTACTTCTCGTATATATCTACATCATATATATATCACTTTTCACCTCATGCACTTATAAATACTCTTCATGTACACCTCACACTACTTACACTTGTATGTAGGATCACTTATACCCACATATTTCACACACCACTTAGAATATCCATGCTTAGGTTTCACTAGCACGCACCTCCACCTACCACACTTTTATATATCCATGTTCACTTGTACATATCACACGCTACTTGTAGTTGATCCATGCTTAGGCTCACTACCACACACTCACTTGCATATATTCACATATCACTCACTCACATGTATCCATGCTTAGTGTAGTCTTCATACTCCATGCTAGATTTACTTTTCATGATACTTGTATATTCTTCCCCATTAATATAGTGCTTCTTTTAGTCATCACACCTAATAAAAAAACTCTCTCCATAATATACTAATCAAGAATCATGCATTTTGCACACTACATCACCAAGAGCATTGCTATCGACCAAAATTGTGTCATGTACTAGGTGGTCACTTTGTGATGGGTGTTGGTCCGACAGGTTGCAGCCAGCTTAAGCAATATGACTCTCACCTTCTATTGGCCTAGTACCTTCGACGTATATCGAACAGTTCCTCCCGCATCGTACCGCTTGACCAAACTCACGACGAGAGGTATATAGCGGGGTACGCATTCACGTACATCGAGTGTGTCAAATTCACTCTCACACTTATTGTCCCCGTGAGGTATATAGTGAGGCAATTCACATACACTCATGTATATCAAATGGCTTGTCCAGACGCATCGATTGCCCTTAAAAGCAAGAAGTATATCGTGGAAGTCATGCCAAACCCTTCCACTAACCCAAAAACTGCATAAACCTCATATAGACATCAAACCTAGGGAACTCTTATTTAGTTTATTGGGTGTTATAAGAAACTTTATCGAAATGCCGGTTCGGCATGTCGCCTAAATTTTTGCTCTATTTCGTCATTTTTCAAAACAGGACCCTGTCCATGAGCTTAGAAATAAGTCAAACCATATCTTACCTATTTTTCAAACCTAATTTTCCCAAGCTCGGGTCTTGTCCTGCATTTCTTTTGCATTTAGGTAAACCTAATACATGTGAAAACACAATAATAATAATGCTGAGACTCTTCCATTTCCAACCACATTTGTTCAGCATAAACACACAACAACCACACCAACAAGCCAACAAATGTACATCTCATGCTTCTTCTAACCCATCTACTCAATTATTCCATTCTCAACAATATAAGAAGAATAATCAAGGGCTTAAATTCATTTCTTGTATAATTAGGTACAATTCTCAATTTCAAGGGCATAACTTTATAAAGGAGGATTCTAATTACTTTTCAAGATTATAAAAATGGGGATATTCATCATTCATGCATTTTCATATGTAATTAGGCTTTAATTATAATTCAACATGCTTATAATTTCATCAATTAGGCATTCATTATCAAAGGTACTACCTATAAATTTAAATGTACAACTCTAATAAGCACATCAAATTTTAACATTAATTAAACCTAATTAAATCTTAATTATTCAGCAAAGATTCAAATTAACATAAATCTCATTTTTAATCCTCGGACCCTAATATGCAAGTCTACTAATTTCTGACTCTATTTCACATTTCATAAATTACTCTAGGCTAAATTCTAACATACAACATATATTGTATTCTAATTCCATGAAAATATGATCTTAACACAATAGTTCTCAAACCCTAGAGATTTCTAACCAATTTTATCCTAAATTTAGGGTTTAGGTAGAACTAGCAATTGTATAGATAAAATGAGGTAAGTAGTCTTGTAACTTGGCTCAAAATATCCACCAAACTTGATTTAATTTGGAAGAAATGAAGACTTAAAAATCAGTCTTGAATCCTCTTTGGAAACTTATTTGAGTTTGTAAGAGAGTAGTCTAATTTTGGGGAAATATCGGATTTTAGCACGTGTTTGACTTGAGCAACTTCGATTGAGCCTACATATCCGTTATACTCGGAATCAAAGTCAGCGTAGTTCGTGGGTTCGTACTATTCGTCGAAAAACTCATTGTGGTTGTTTTTCGGAGAGGTGGGAGGTGTTGAAACTCATCTCAAAACTCTTTTCCAAAAAACTCTATTCTCAAACTCTCTAAAAATTCATAAGATAAGATAATGACTCTTCCACTCCTAAGAAGCTCTCCCTCAAATGTATGGGGGTGAGGCTTATTTATAGCAAAACCAACCCAAGTGTGTCGCCACATGTCAAATGACTCGTGGTGACACATGTCCTATTTTAAGTGGATTGTGTCCCATAACATATGTCAGAACTCTTAATACTAGAATATTGTCTAGTTAATATGTAAATAATACACAAATACGCATGATATGTCCGACGCACATAATAATACCTCAGTCGCATAAACACATGAACTTTTATCAATATTAATCATCTCTAATCTCATTTAATAATTTAATAAGTGGCTTATCATTAAGCCCCTCCTACATTTTTCCCCTCATACATATAGTTGATATATTGATACATGTCTGAAATATATCGACTGTATGTACGAAACAACTTTAGTCAGTTTTCATATGTTTGATCGACCTGTGGATCGTGCCTAATAATCTCATATCTCATTTCATCTTGATGATGTCCTCATATTTCACATTTTATGATATAATGCAATCTC
Organism: Sambucus nigra; assembly: GCA_949130495.1. Lineage (NCBI taxonomy): Eukaryota > Viridiplantae > Streptophyta > Magnoliopsida > Dipsacales > Adoxaceae > Sambucus > Sambucus nigra. Next base: position 597,502,817 of record OX422208.1, read on the forward strand.
ATGTTTCATATCTCAGTTACATGATATACATCAATTTCATATCTCATATCTTAAATTTCATTTTAAGGCTTCGATCTCATAGGTTATTCCGAAGGACCTCGTTATCTTTTTTTTCATACGAATGATATACTATGATTGTCGCCCCCATTCCTACTTAAATGAACATGCATCCACGATTTTATTGTGATTGTTCATAACTCTACTTTAGTAAAAAGTATTATCATGGACACATAATAACTACTTCAGCATTCTCTTTTATCATTCTCAACTAAGCTTGGTGGAAGTATTATTATGGTTTACATAATAACTACTTCATCGTTGGTGGAAGTATTATTATGGTTTACATAATAACTACTTCATCGTTTTCTTTTATCATTCACAGCTAAGCTTGGTGAAAGTATTATTACGGTTTACATAATAACTACTTCATCGTCCTCGATTAATCTTTTAGTGCATGCACATGTTTTCTGACTTGTTTTAATCACGATGAAGTTTCTTGTGCATGTACGCTTTATTGACTCGCTCAAATTACCACTTTTTAATGTTTTTTCTCAAACTCACACCTACAAGGTGACATAATGATGAACCCCCATTTGTTAGGATTTTTCGCAAACTCCACCCTTAGAGGTGACTAAACTATGAAAAACACACTTATTAAGATTTTTCTTCCACCGTTAGAGATGACTTAACAATTAAGATTTTTTGTAGACTCCACCTATAACGGTGACTTAACAATGAAAACGCTTGGTAAGATTTTTGTAAAACTCCACCAATAACGGTGACTTAACAATGAAAACACTTGTTAATATTTTTCGTAAACTCCACTTATAACACTGACTTAACAATGAAAACACTTGTTAAGATTTTTGTAAAACTCCACCAATAACGGTGACACCCATAACGGTGACTTAACAATGAAAATACTTGTTAAGATTTTTCATAAACTCCACCTATAACGGTGACTTAACAATGAAAACACTTGTTAAGATTTTTCGTAAACTCCACCCATAACGGTGACTTAACAATGAAAATACTTGTTTAAGATTTTTCGTAAACTCCACCTATAACGGTGACTTAACAATGAAAACACTTGTTAAGATTTTTCGTAAAATCCACCTATAACGGTGACTTAACAATGAAAACACTTGTTAAGATTTTTGTAAACTTCACCTATAACGGTGACTTAACAATGAAAACACTTGTTAAGATTTTTCATAAACTCCACCTATAACGGTGACTTAATAATGAAAACACTTGTTAAGATTTTTGTAAAACTCCACCAATAACGGTGACACCCATAACGGTGACTTAACAATGAAAACACTTGTTAAGATTTTTCGTAAACTCCACCTATAACGGTGACTTAACAATGAAAACACTTGTTAAGATTTTTGTAAAACTCCACCAATAACGATGACACCCATAACGGTAACTTAACAATAATAACCACTTGTTAAGATTTTTCGTAAACTCATTCTTCTGTATCTCTTTTGAGGACGGGAGCTCATACATGCTGAATGACAAACTGAGCGTTGTCCTTCGTCTGTTTGCACAATATTCGCAAAGTTCTTGTAATATGATGTCATATCTGAAGGATGACTACGACTTTGTCAATCTCTGAGTGATAACTATTTAATCCGTCTAAACTCTTTGCGAAAGAAGTTGAAGAAGCTTTTGTAATGGTCTACTTAGACGTTACTATACTCTGAACGTTCAATAACCTATCCTTGGTGTGGATGATGCCGAAGAAGCTTTAGCCTACAAGCTACGTTACATCATAATATCCATCTGCCCCCTTTTATTTTATTTTATCTTAAGATAAAATAAAATAAAATAAATTACATATATCATTTACAATTCCCACCTAAGAAAAATGAAAGCAACCTAATTATAGCATTGCATGGGGTGTAACTCAAACTATCATATCTTTGAACAATGACTTGATATTTGCATCGCTCAATATCTTCTCATTCAGAAGCCTCTGCAAAATAATATCTTCCCAACCCAATTATATAATATTGCAAATGGCTAGTAAAACTCAATAAATATCCAAGTACATTTCTCATTATGCCCCCTTTATTTTATTTTATTTGATATAATAAAACTTAAATAAAGTCCGGGGAAATTTGTGTAATGAATCATAACCACCCATACTCGTAGGTGGACCGTGCACAATTTTAATGTTGTTTGAGTACACGACGTATTAAACTCGAGAGTGTATAATATCAATGTTAACCATGAGTTGTAACATACTCAACATTTTCATAAATGATTCATAATTTATGAAATAAACATAAAATAACATTTGCAAATTTTTTCTATCAAATATTAAATAATATTTCATCATGCTCCCTCTGAGTCGTTTTTACTTTTATGTAATAGCATCTAGAAATATCTTGCCATGAATCATAATATTCTCGTTGTAGGCACAAAATACTGTGACACATTAACAGACTCGAGCCTTCATCGCTTTAAAGTTTCTCAAAAGCTCTTAATTTTTCATAAAATCTGTTATTTTATCCTTAGCATCCACCAGAATAGACTATCATAAAATCTGTGTACAATTTTTTTTTATTATCTAGAATAAAAAAAATGTTTGATTATCCATTAATATGTATGATCTGTCATTTGTAATAAATGGTAGTCTCAGCAGAATACATTAAAAAAATCCACTCAATGTGTAGTCCCATTAATAGACCTGCATTTGTACTATTAACCAACTAATATAAAAGATGTAGTCACAAACAAATCTATATGGTACGCAGTAAGATCTTGATATCTATTGATTATCCAAAAAAAAAAATTAAATGCTCCTAACACTCATAAGCTCTTTACTCTTTTCCAAAAGATATTTTTGGCCACATGAGGTAGTTTTATATATTATTACCCATTAGTCAAATATACTCACTCCCTCACGTTATATTTACAATACCAGTAAACAAGGTATATTGTCCCAACATCCAAACGCAAGGGGAATCTAAGTATTCAAACGCGAGGGAACACAACTACGGAATGGCACAGCCTCATAACGCGAGGGAGCACAATATCCTAAACGGAAAACGTGAGGGAGCCAAGAAAAAAAATGCGAGGGAGCACAATATCAAAGAGCAACACGCGAGGAAGCTCACATAGACACGAACGATCACTCGTATGGTGATCCAGTTTTGATTTTCTTCATACAGGTTCTTCGGTTTGGTGTGGATTTAGGTTTAACTCCATGGTTGGTTATTTCCAAAATTGAGTGGAGAGTCGTCTCGGTTTGAATCCAAGTTCCCTCGATCAATTAACTCCAGGGTTCGTCAACTTTCCATTTCTGGTAAGTCGATTTCAAGTCCCATATGTGGATTGAACTCAATGGTGCCAAGGTTTGCACCTTTTCTCCAAAAATGTTTGGTGAATTGGTTTAGTAAACCCAGGGCGATTCAGTTTCGTACTCAGATGTAGACTCGTGTTGTATCGGAGCGAAGTTCGTTGGTTATGGGTTAAATCTGTTTGTTCCAGCCGTTTCAGACGGTAATTTGGTGTGTACCCATTTGAGGTGAATCGGTTCTGGTACACTATTGAGTCAGATGTGGTCTTTCATTTTTTTGGAAAATCTCAGGTGTGACTGGGTTTTGAGTCTCTTCGAATGAGTTTCTTCAAATTTTTATTACTGTTCAGTCCGAGCTTCATCGGGGGGAGATTTATCTGAGTAAAGCTCCGTCGGCTTCTGTCGGAGGTAACGTTATTCCGAGCAAGAATATAGAAAACCTTAAAGGTTCCTCGGTTTGTGACTCCAAAATGTATAAATCACTAGCGAGAATATTTCAAAGACATATCTTTACCAATTGATAGTGTACTGTTGTTGAAGTCTCACACGCTATAGAAAATCTAAGAAAATTTATTCTGTTGTTATACTCGAGTTATAAAGGGTTATCCATAACAGTACTGCACATTTTCTAATCAATCTGTGACAGCCACACACACAGGCCTACTCATGTGGCCTAATCAGTTAATGTACTGTACGACCATGTGATTTTGAAAATATCTCAGTTTATCATAATGTAAAATATTATCAACTTGCACTATTTTACTATTTACTTACAACAATACATGACTTATTTGCTTTTAGTCAGTACTTTCTACCTTTTAGGCTGTTCAATTACGAAACACAATTAAATTGTTGCAGCCCATCAATTAATTTAATCGAGGTACATCATTATCTTTTCAAGAATGTCTCTTCATAACAACCTTTTTTCTCATTGAGTCACCTCATTGTAAATAGTTCAGGCCAAATGATCATCCAAATTTTTTCATTGAGTCACCTTATAGAGACAATTTAAGGCTCATCGGTGCATAACAATTTCATCATGTCAGCATTCATACTTCAAATGATAACTTTCTTTTTAGCCTCTCTCGTGCAAAAAACAAATATACATGAGTCTGAATAGTATTGTCAATAAAAAATTTACGCAAACACATATTACTTGATCTGTTATGTTAATATTAATGTCTAGAGCATGCTTTCAAAATAGACATCTCAACTAATATTTACATATAAATATATCATTTTTTTATATATAAAGCATGAGAAATCATAAGATAGAAGTATTGGATTCCTTATCTGAAATGGAGTTGAACATTTTGAAGCACCTTATACCTTTGACTTGCTTGAGTCTACATTGTATAAGTGCTCAACTAATTTGGAAATATTGACAAAATTGGTAGTCCATCCTAGAAACCAAAAATCCTCAGAACCTAACTCTCTAATCCTCTTCAAAGATCAATGATGGTACAAAATGAATCTCACAACACACAATTAGAAGTGCATACATGTGTTAATATTGCCTTAAATTGAGTGTCTGTTTAATTCCCCTTTAATTGGTGCTTTAATATTTTTATGGGGAATTTTTAAATAATTTTAAACCTTTTTAAACATTTTTTTTAAACATTTTTGAATAAATGTTTTTATTAATAAAATTGGTTTATAAAATTTGTGGGGTTTATATACTATTTTGGAAACTTCATTTTTCACTGAAATGTTTGGTTGGGTACGATCTCAAAGCGCTAGAGACTTCAGGGTGATGTTTTGTAATTAGTTTGACGCGCGTGTGAGAGCCTCTTACCAGCCAACACTTGTCATCCTTTTGGTGCGTTAGTTTGTGTTTGTTATGTGAGAGGATAGCCAGTTGCATTGGTGATCGTTGGATATTTCCTTATCAAGGGTCTGCATGCGTTCTTAGTTAATCCCAGTGCAAACCTTTTGAACCAATCAGAACCATCTTAATCCATCGTTGTTTTATAACCATAGGATCAAGTCAAACCTTGCAAGACTTCATCACATCCATTGATTTGCCTCGATCATCCAGAACCTTCCCCAGACACTATATATACCCTTCACTTCTCAGCCTTAGAGAACTTTTTGTCATTCGTCTTTCTGAGAGAAAAAATAAGAGAGAAGAGAGAAGTGAGAGAGAAGAGAGAAAAGAAAAGAGAGAAAAGAGAGAAAGAAAAACCTGTTAGCCAAACCCTAACCCTAACCCTAAACAGTTCACCTTCTCTGAAACAAACCTTTGCATATTCAAACCCAAACACAACCTGAGTGTTTGAGAGAGAGAGAGAGAGAGAGAGAGAGAGAGAGAGAGAGAGAGTGGTTTGTTCATATCGTTGCTGTAACCTCTTGATCTTTAGATCTTGTACACAACTTAAACATTTGTGTGAAGATCTAGTTTCTTTTTCATAAAAACGTTAGATCTACATACTATATGTTACATTTTCACTAGATCTGCATTTTTTATACTTGATTTAAGAAAATCTTACTGATTTGGTTTTTAAAATGTTTTCTGGTTTCTTTTCTTACGAAACTTGATTCTGACCTAGTTGGATTCACACTTGGAGGGTTTTCAATCTCATAAATGTTTTCAAAAGAGATTGATTAAGGTCTTGTCCGATTTTTGAAGTAAGATCTCCGTGGAATCTGGGTTATCTTTGAAGGTCCAAAGGATTTGAGTTCTGTGAGAAAGAAATAAATTAAAATCACTGCATATAGACTGTATATGTAATTTTTATAGGACTGTTTGTAAATCTAAGTGTGTGTGAGTTCATGCATGTGTATAGGAATCACTTCACAACACTTAACACACTACTACACTGGAAGTGTTGTGTTTAAGATCTGAAATCATTGAGTCGACGTAAAGAAGCTAAAGCAAAGGAAGTTAGCAAACTGGAGAACATCATCAACAAATCAGATCTATCAGAAGTTAGAAGGAACCAAGGGGGTATATTTCTAAACTTAGAATAGGTTGATTTGTGTGCTTGCATGTTGTATTGTTTGTAACTGATTTTTGTTATTAGTGGATTTTTGTTTTTGTGACTTAGAAGTCACCGTGGATGTTTCCTCTGTTGGGAGAGGTTTTACCACGTTAAAATCATTGTGTTGATTATCTTCATCTACTCATCTCATTCTTTAAGTGTGCTGAATTTTTGAAACTGCCTTAGTTTTAAAAAATTGATTACACAATCTTAATTACTCTCGTACATTTGTTTCTTTGTAAACACATCTTGTTTATAATTTTTATTTTCAAAAGAAAAGGGTTTCTCCAACAAACATTCGGAGTTGCTTATACAGTTTAACCTTGTGTTAAACGGCATTAGCGACGTTTTTCACATTTCTCTGGTGAATGTTAGAGCAGAATGTTGATTTGTCAACCGCTTTCCTCTATCTCCATCCACTTTTCCGTTCACGAATGAGGCATTACACGATAAAAATCGTGAATACCTTCCTAGCAGAGTCGTTAAATGTAAGAGAGTAGTCTAATTTTGGGGAAATATCGGATTTCAGCACGTGTTTGACTTTAGCAACTTCGGTTGCGCCTACGTATCTGTTATACTCAGAATCAAAGTCAGCGTAGTTCATGAGTTCATACTATTCGCCGGAAAACTCATTGTGGTTGTTTTTCGGAGGGGTGGGAGGTGTTGAAACTCATCTCAAAACTCTTTTCCAAAAAACTCTATTATCAAACTCTCTAAAAACTCATAAGATATGATAATGACTCTTCCACACCTAAGAAGCTCTCCCTCAAATGTATGGGGGTGAGGCTTATTTATAGTAAAACCAACCCAAGTGGGTCGCCACATGTCAAATGACTCGTGGTGACAGATGTCCTATTTTAAGTGGCTTGTGTCCCATAACATATGTCAAAACTCTCAATACTAGAATATTGTCTAGTTAATATGTAAATAATACACAAATATAAATGATATGTCCGACGCGCATAATAATACCTCAGTCGCATAAACACATGGACTTTTATCAATATTAATCATCTCTAATCTCATTTAATAATTTAATGAGAGGCTTATCATTAAGCTCCTCCTACAGAGTTTATTTAAAATTTCCCTTGAATCTTGTTTAGAAATATGAAATATTAATATAGGGTTTTAGTTTTATGTTTGGGATGTAATTTGGTTGAGGGATTAACAGCTAATAAGGTTTTAGGAGAGAAAACAACAGGTTTAAGGTTATGTTTAAGAAAGGAAAAGAAATTGCTTGCAGTAGGCGAAATAAGGGGGTTGAATCCCATTTAATAGTCTTGTCCACTATAATGCCCCTCCAAGTGTTGCACCGCCACAACCTAAATTACTGCCCCCCACATCCCTCGTGCACTAACCCTAACCCTAAACTTTCATCACAAGAAATATACTAAAGGCCATTATACCCTTGGTCTTTTCCGTTAATACACCATAGTTACAAGCCACTTTATAACTTACAATAATTATCATTTTAGTCCTAAACTCTTAAAGTAATTACACTTACGCCCACAAACTTTAACAATTTACCAATCAACTCTATAATTCCATTTAAATTCGTTTAAACTTTAAACTCTTATAAATGACTTTGAATACACAAATTAAATTATATGATTAATCTGGATTTCCATTTAATTTATTAAATTACTTATAATTAATTAATTATTAAATTCCATCTTTAAATTACTGGTTATTACACTACGCAAAAATTAGTGATCATTACTTGGAAGCCCATAGCCTAGCACGACAATTTGATGATTGGTTAACGACGGTCTTGGCCGGGTCTACTTGTATTCCGTCTTTGGAAATTACATGTCCTAAATTTTTTACATTTTTCATAAAGAAGTCGCACTTACTTTTCTTCACAAAAAGATGATGATCACAAAAGGTATATAGTACTAGGTGTACATGCATCTCCTGATCTTCTCGATTCTTAAGTTATATTTATATGTCGTCGATGAATATAATAATGAATTGGTCCATAATGGGTTGAAACACTCGATGCATTAAATCCATAAGTGCAACAAGTGCATTGGTTAGTCCAAAAGACGTGACAAAAAATTCAAAATGACCATATCAAATTCAGAATGCGGTCTTTAGTATCTCTTCCTCCTAAACTCATAACTGATGATAATCGAATCGTATGTCAGTTTTTTGGAATATATTTGACTACAAAACTGGTTAAAAATCTTAAATTCTAGGAATTTAATATTTTTTCTTGATAATTACCTGGTTTAGTCTCCAGTAATCAGTACATTAGAAAATACCCCCTTCTTCTTTATGAATAATATGGGTGTTCCACAGGGTGAAGTACTTTGCGAGCTAAAGCCCTTTTATAGTAGTGCATAGAGTTGGGTTCCTAGTTCACATAATTTTAATGATGCAATCCTACATGGTGGTATAAAAATGAATGAGGTGTCGAGTAAAATATCTATAATGAATTTTATTTCTCTTATTGGGGGTAGACTAACTAATTCTTCAATGAAAACATATGTATATTCGTATAAAACTAGGGTGAGTGATGGTGATAATTAGTCTTGTAATTGGGCAAAGATCTTGGGTAGATTAAATTCTCCCACAAAGTTGAATACTTCTTTTTTGGGTATTTAAAAGTCGACCATTTTCCTATGGCAATCATCTTGCTACAGTCATAGATTTAAGGTACAATGGAAGTTATGATAACTAGTTCAACCATCACTAAAAATGCTTGCATTTCTTGGCTTTACTGTTAACGTACTCTTGTGCATATCTGGAAAGTTCTATAAAACAAGCTCCGTACTAGGACACGCAGAGATGGAGTTGTTTAAGATTCAGGAAGTTGACTTTTGTTCAATCTTTCACATATCCGATGAAGTATTTTTTAAAGTATATCTGCCCCAATTATGTCTATGTTAATTTTTTAGTGGCTTAACTACAACGTATTGACTTCCACTAGTGGTCGGGTTCTCCTTCAAAAATATAGGTTATTAGGGTTAACCGAAGGTAAGTTATTACACCTAATCTATATAGTACCTTTAATGCCTAGCTTATCCATGCATTTTTCTACTTCATTAGAACTAGGTTTTTTGTGAAAGGTTAGGATCATTGTACTAGAATTCCTTTAGTGATTTCATATGGCGTATTTCATTGGCAATTTTAGTGGTTATTAGGTGTTGTGGTGGTAATTTTTTCTATATTCGGGTTAGTTCAATCAATTCCCATAGATAAAGTAGAATTCCTTTGATATGGTTTGGCAGATTTGGAATTGCAATTTGGGGTTAAGGTGTTTATTCAATGGGAAGGTTATCATGTTGGCATGTTCCACTATCAGTTGCCCGAGTTCTTGCGTTCCTATGGAAAAAATAATTATTTTTATATATTGATATGCCCAAAGTGCACCCTCTTACTCAGAGTAACTAACCTCGACCGGTCTCATAGCCGAGGTGATAAGATGCTTATGACAATTATCATCAAGGTCGTCTCTCATAAGGTTGGCCCCTCATACGCCAACCTCTCCTCTTTATCATCCGAGGTGTCCAGAGTCTCGCAGGTTCAATCAACCATCAACGTCATCATCGGCCTCGGTCGACGTTACAGCTACCTCATACCTAACCTCGGACAGTCCTCCTAGCCGAGGTAATCACAATTAAAGAAGACAAAATAATTACATCTGACTCCACCAATCTCATACTCATCCAGGTTGAGGTTACACCAGTTAAGGACACAGGGCCGAGCCTTTACAAGCACATGTAAGGTTTGGAACACATGGACAAATCTGTTATAACCGAATAATTCCCCCCATGTGAGGGAATATTGAGGTCATCATTATCTATATAAGATCAGCTGGGTGTCATTCTCATACTGGTTCGATTCTCATGCACATGCTCATTGAATGCTTGGGGGGTACATTACACCCCCCAAGCACTATATATAGAGGGCATCCTCTACCTTGTAAAAGGATCCATAATTGCAACCCTAGCTAAAACTCTGTTAATTTACACAGTAGAGAGAGAAAGCTTGAGAGTTTGTATCTATGGCTATTGGTGCCTTCATCTAGTGATATTACTCACACACACAGTGGACGTAGGCCAAATTGGTTGAACCACTTACATACAAGTGTCCATCCTCTTCTCCTCACCTTATTCTACTATATATACACTCTTATTTGCTGCCATTGTTATCACTAGTTTGAGCTTGTCAACATCTTACCTGGTGGTGCTAATTACAACATCATCATATATAAGAATTTATGTAAAGAAACTTAATGAGTTTTATGTACAACATAACTCTGCATTTAAACAATCCCACTATTCTAAAAACCCCGCCTAGGCACACCTAGGCTTGAGGCTTGGAAGAAACGCCCCGCCTTAAGATTTTGACGCCTTACGCTTGGTAAAACCCTAAAGGCGTACTTTTGCTCTAAAAACAACAATGCTTTAGTGAAACGATAAAGTTTTTTTTACAAACCGGATCATTATCTCATCCAAAATAATAAAATAGTATTTTTATTTGCAAATATTCAGACATATTTTTATGATATGTACAATTTTAGTATTTTAATAGCCTTGTTATGGTTAGAAAATATTAAAATATATTAAAATGACCTAAACACCTTTTCACGCCTTTTTACGCCTAGGCCCGCCTAGGCTTCTAAGGCTTAAGGCTTGGCCTCCACGCCTTGATCACGCCCCGCGTTTTTTAGAACCTTGAACAATCCTTAGTATATTATAATAAAAAAAGGAAAGTATCTTTCAGAGTGAGAATTATGCTATGGATTAGGCATTATACAACCGTTCATACACACTATCTTAACCTCCATACGCTATCCTAGGTATCACTCCCCATATAATGACACAACGCCTTAGCCTCTTGATCACACACATGATAAAATATGACTTTGATACTTCATTCCTTAATACATATATAGTATTCCATATTAAACTTTATCAATTGATGCTGAGTACCACCTGTTTTCTTGTGTTCACCGAGCCTACATAGTTTGAAATTTATAAAGAGAAGAATTACTCATAGGGCTGGGTAGAGACATAATCTATATGTGACAATGGAGAAGTAACAATGAGATCTTCTTCTGGGGTGATAATTTAGGCATGATGAATGGCTTGTTATAACATTGCTGGATCCTTGGCATAATTATGAGATTGCGTTATGGACTGATCTTCTCCGACGAGTCGTCTAGATAAAAGTGAGTAATTGATATCAAGGGTAGCAATGGCCCATTCACGATCGATGCTTCTTATTATTTCACACATCTTGGTATACCATGACTCATGAGTTATAATTCCATTTATATTTAAAAAGATCTCATCCCATACATTCATTTCGGCCAAATAAATGTTTATCTCGGTAAAGAATAAATAAGTTGCAAAAAAAATAACTAATTAGCTATTATACTAAACTCATGTCCCGCATATGATTAATAAATTGGTCTTAGTTTTGATACCACATTGTCACACCCGATACTCTATGTAAAGTGATAGATGTGCATATAAGTGCATAAGATCAAGTTTTATGATTGCTTTTATTTTTATTTTTATGGTTTGGCATATCCCGTTACACAAACACGACATTGACACAACTTCTCGGTATTGTAAGACTTTATTGAAGACTAAAGAGATTAGAAGATTTGTTTGTCTCAACAATCATGGTAAAAGATTGTGATCCTAAGTGGTAAAAGGTTTCTTAACATTTTATGGGGATTAGTTATCTTTTATGAGGCTATTTTTATAAAAAAAACTTAAAATTTTTGTATCCAGAAAAATGACGCTTCGTTCGAACGAAGTTGTCTATCATTCGAACGAGATTATATGGGTCGTTTGAATGAGAAACTAATGAGGCATTTTTCATGTTCCTCTAAAATCTCATTTGAAAACCTCGTTTGATGTCATTCTAACAAAAATCGGTGTCATTTGAACGATACCTGGTTTCGTTCGAACAATCGAGCGAATTTTGACTTTTTTAAAGATTACATTTCCCATACATTTTGTGTTTATCCTTTTATCAACCTTTCTAATAAAAAGGATAAATGGGATCAGATACTTGAAGAACTATTTTTTAAGAACAAAAACACCTTTTGAGTTCTCTTTTTGTGATCAAATACCTCATATTATATTCCTCTTCCCTGAAAATTATTCAAGAGCACTTTAGCAATCACAAGAAGGATTCTTGCTGAAATTACTTTATCGAGACTTTTCGCTATTGGTGAGATTATGGAACAATGTTTCACTGCTGAAGAAGAAGATGAGGCTGATCGGTGGATACCGAGGGTAGATCGCTACCTGTGGACGGCTCTGGAACTGAATCGTATCTATTGGCGCTTTGAAGACTCTAGACATCTAACTTTGTATACCTAAGTGTGTTGTAAGTCGATTGTATTCAAAACTCTCAATAATGCTAATATAAAAGGATTTTGCCCTTTTTAGGGATTTTTCTTCATCTCGTGTTTATTTTCATGCTTGGATTGAAAATAAAAAATTAAAAATCATCTCGTATGCACACCAAAATTAACCGAAGATAAAATTTGATTAAAAATTGAATTGTGTGTGTGGCATTTAATTATATAAATTGGTCCATTATATCAGGTGCACTCTAAAATTGGTATCAGAGCTGGTTACACTCAATTATCATGTGATCGTTTTTCGCAATTTTTTTTAAACCAATCTTTTTTGAAAAATGTTGATCTTTAAAAATTTGGGATTTAATGGATAATCTATATAATCGATTGCCCATTTTTTATGGTTAAAATTATGCTTAGTGGAAAGTTAGGATGAGGTCAACCTTAAAATCTAGTAATGAACGTGTCTGGTTGCTTTGTGAAAGAGGGTGAACACCACCCACTGTGACTGTTGACAATGTCGTTAGTCCTAAACATATTTATTCTTGGATAAAGGATGAATTCAAATGGAAAAATTTTAACTTGCGCGATTTGAGTGTCATCTCGGGAGCCGTCACCCATGATGAGTTTCACCGCATTATGAAGTGCATTACATCTAAATAATATTGAGATATTCTTTAGCTCACTCACTAGGGAACCAATGTTGTTAAAGCTTCTAAGCTGCAAAATCTCACCACATAATTTGAACCTATCAATATGCTTGTTTCTTAATCGTTTGATGAGTTTTACGCACATTTGTATGATATGGTTAACTCGAGTTTCAATTTAGGTGAAAAAAATCCCGAGACTCGTGTTGTTAAGAAAATATTAAGATCGGTCCCTGCCCATTTTATTTCGAAGGTTGTCGTGCTAAATTCATTTGGGATATCGATACTCTTAGGTTAGAAGAACTCGTAGGAGACCTTCAAACATACGAGATAGATATATTCCCTAAAACTATTTAGCCTTAAGAAAAGGGAATTGCACTAAAAGCCCAATTCGAAAAGAAAGAGGAAGTTTCATCGGATTCCGAGTATGATTTTGACTTAGATGATTTAGCCCTTTTTGCTAAAAAAATTTAAAAAGTTTCTTAAACTTAAAAAGAAAAATACTTCCAAAGAAAATAAATTTTTTGAGAAAGATAAAAAATATAAATCTGGCAAGAAAAATTTTGAAAAAGAAAAGAAATATTACCCAAAGAAAGACAAGGAGAGATGTTATGAATGTAAGGGAAATGGTCACAAAGCTCATGAGTGTCTAACTATGTTAAAGTGATAATGGAAAGGCAAAGCTGCCTTAAATGTCACGTTTAGCGATAATGGCGTCGAGTCAGTGAGTTCGAGAGATAAATCAGTGCATGGATGTAACTTTATAGCATTCATGGATAATTATGTTAGTACACCGAGTGCACCTCATGCCAATGAGGAAGCTACGAAAATGGGACACCTCGACAGTGAGTCTAGTCATTTTAATGTGAGTGATGGGAAAGATGTTTTAAGTGAGAGCAAGCCTGACCTACAACGCGTCTATGTCTATCTTTATGCTGAGTCCTTTAAAACAAAGAGGCAAAAGAAAAATTTAGTTATGAGACTTTTAGCCTTAGAGATGGAGTTAAAAAAGGAGGGAAGGAGTGAGTCATCGGTGAGAGAAGTTTTGGGAGAGAGAGTTTGTTTAGTTACGAGATAGAACGGGGACTTAATCAATAAGGTAGCTCGTCTTATGAGAAATCTCCAAGCATCCGTGGAGACTCATGAGAAATTTAAAGCCCTTGTATCCCAACTCGAGAAAGATATCGAGTGTGCCTGACAAGTCATGGTAACTATCGAGGATACATTGAAGAAGGTTAGTAAGATGCTGCTCCGCCCCACTTTAGATTTTGGTGAGAAACATGGAATAAGTTATAACAGTACCAAAATCAGTTCCTAAATTTGCGGTTAATCCTTAATGCCTTCAACCTAAACCATAAAAGAAAGTTCAACCTAAGAAAGTGAACCAAGGTAAACCCAAACAAGTCCATGTTTTCACCTTTTATAAGAGAAGAGGCCACCTTAGAGAGTTTTGCTATAAACTAGGTAGAATTAGGCGTACAGAGGTCACCTTAGAGAGTTTTTCTATAAAATAGGTAGAACTAGGCGTACACATACTCCTACGCACTGCTCTAGTGATTTTGCTAGTCTTAGAGAGCAAGTGGAGTTCTTAATCGCGACTTCACAAAGCTTAATGAAAGAATTTCAATGGATATCTTCGCCATTTGAGAATGCTTCCAATTCTCCAACTAGAGCCAATAATGACAAAGGCTAACAGAATGTTACGTCCACTTGGGTACCTAATCAAGACGTCAAGCCCGTATTGTGCACATTTCTACCAAGGTTCAAAATACTTCCGAATGGTATTTTGATAGTGGGTGATCTGGGCACATGAATGGTGACATCTCATTTTTTACCTACTTTGAGGATCGCAAGGAAGGTAAATTCACTTTTAAAGATGGGAGTAGGTCAAGTATAATAGGGTGTGGTTGTGTTGAGATGCCCTGCTTCCCTAAACTAGAAAATGTGTTGTACATAAAAAAGTTAAAAGCGAACCTAATTAGCATAAGCCAACTGTGCGACACAAATTTTGCGATAAATTTTGACACGTATGAATGTAACATTTATGACAAATTCGGTGAACTTATAGGATAAGTTATGAAGATCGAAGATAATTGTTATGGGATTATGCCCAAGTCCTCCTTTATGTGTAATAGTGCCACGATCTCCACTATATACCTTTGGCATCAATGACTAGGTCATGCAAACTTTAGAGATCTTGGGAGATTTATAAAAAAGGACCTAGTTCATAGCTTACCATCACTTGGGAAACTAACTTTCTCGGTTATGGACCTGACTAACAAGGAAAACACATTTGAATTCCCCATCGAAAGTTGAATATCATTACCACCTCCTATATTTTGGATTTGATACACATGAATCTTATGGGTCCTACTCGCTTGAAGAGCTTAGGTGGTAATAGATATATTCTTGTGATGTCCGATGAGTTTTTTAGATATTCTATTGTAGGATTCCTTAGAGAAAGTCCCGATGCGATTGAGTTTCTTACAACCAAATATCGTGCCCTACAAAAGCAACATGGCGTCACTATTAATCGGATGCATAGTGATAATGACACTGAATTTGAAAAAGCAAAAGTGGACATCTATTATGATAGAGTTGGCATCAAACATGAGTTTTTTATCGTTCGTACTCATAAAAAAAATGGGATTATTGAGAGGAAGAACTGGACAATACAAGTGATGGCATGATTAATGCTTATTGGGAGTAATGTGCCAGGCGTTTTTGGGCAGAGGCGATGATTATCGCATGCCATGCGATGAATAGGGTATATCTTCGTCCACACGCGCTTCACACTCCTTATGAGTTATGGACAGGGAAGACACCCAACCTATTGTATTTTTGTGTCTTTGGGAGTACTTGCTATATCTTGCGAGATAGAGAGAACTTAGGAAAGTTTGACTCCCAGAGCGATGAGGGGATATTTTTAGGATATTCATCGACTAGTAGTGCTTATATGGTTTTTAACCTTGCAAGATCTAAGGTTATGAAGTCAATAAACATCACGATTAAAGATAATGAGCCACCGATATTTATTGATCCTATCCCATAGTATAAGGATGATTCACCCCTTACCGATGATCCCATCCTTTCTCATACTACCATGGTGGACCCTAATTCTGTTTTAGGGGACCTACCATCTTAGGTTCGTAAGATTCATAATCCTTTTGCTATACTTAGTGATCCCACGCTAGGTGTTAAGACTCGTGCTCAACTAGAAAATATGGTTAGCTATCTGTACTACACCTCCTTAGTCAAGCACAAGAATGTGAAAGAAGCACTCAAAGACAAGCTTTGGATTTCTACCAGGCACGATGAGTTGCTTTAGTTCACAATAATGATGTCTAGGAGTTAGTACCTCGACCTAGTAAGTCTAATGTTATAGGTACCAAGTGGATTTATAAGAATAATATGGATGATAATAGTACCATAGTTAGCAATAAGGCTCGATTGGTCGCTTAAGGCTATACCCAGATCGAGGGTGTAGACTTTAACGAGACATTCGCTGCTGTTGCTAGGCTTGAGTCTGTCCGCTTACTACTCACCATATCATGTCATTTATGCTTCAACTTATATTATATGGATGTCAAGAGTGACTCTGTGAATGGAATTTTATAGGAGGAGGTTTATGTGGAATAACTAAAAAGGTTTGAAGACTATAAGCACCTGGGAAACGTCTATTATCTTAAGAAGCCCTGTATGGTTTGAAATTAAGCACCTCGTGCTTGGTGCGAGAGGCTCACTTCCTATCTTTTAGCCCGTGGCTTTAAAATAGGGGGAGTGGATAAGACGTTATTTGTGATGAGAGAGAGTGGTACTACTTTGGTTGCGCAGGTCTATGTGGATGATATTATCTTTGGATCCACGTGCTCCCACCATGCTCACACTTTTGAGGAGTAGATGAAGAGTGAGTTTGAGATGATCATGGTAGGTGAGCTTGCATTCTTCCTAGGTCTCTGGGTTCGTCAGCTTGAGGATGGGATATTCATATCTCAATCCAAATATGCAAGAGACCTTATGAAGAAGTTTAGTCTAGACTCCGCTAAGCAATCATGCACCCCTATGAGTACATCGACAAATCTCAACAAATAAACTTTAGTCAAGGACATAGACCAAACCCTATATTGTAGTATGGTAGGTAGTTTCCTTTACTTGATCGATAGTCGTACAGATATTGCCTTTAGTGTTGGAGTCTGTGCGCAATACTACGCATCCCTAAAAGAGTCACACTTACTCACACTTAAACGTATCATAAAATACGTGAGTGGAACTCTTTCATATGGATACCGATGACCGTTTGTTTTCCTATTAGGATGTCGATTGGGTCGGGGATGTCGATGGTTATAGGAGCACTTCAGGTGGGTGTTTCTATTTTGGGAGTGCTCTTGTCATTTGATTGATCAAGAAGCAAAACTCCATATCTTTGTCCATGGTGAAGGCTGAGTATATTATCGTTAGGAGTTATTACACACAACTCTTATGATAATACGATGATTATTTCTTATGATAATACGAGTATAATCTGTATTGCTCGTAATTCGGTCCAACATTCGCACACGAAGGCAATTAGGATAGAGAGCACTTTATATGTGACCTAGTTAGGGAGAAGGTTGTGTCCTTGAGCTTTGCGAGTACCGATCGTCAGTTAGTCGATATATTCACGAAACCTTTAGATGCACTTCGATTTGAGTATCTTAAGAAATCTTTAGGTATTTGCACTGTTGAATGATGATTATCATGTTTACATCTTATATTCCTATTGCTAGATTGTATTATCATTATATATATATTTTTCCTTTTGATATTTTTTGAAAAATCTAAAAAGAGTTTTTATTTTTCTGGAAATTTTTTGAAAAATACAAAAATATTTTTGGTTTTTAAGAAAAAGGTGAAAAAGGCAAAAATATTTTATTTTGATGATTTTTTTTAAAAGACAAAAAGAGTTTTGTATTTTTTTGTCACCATACATGGATGAACATTTAAGATGTCCGGATCACCCATGCATTCCATATTTCCATGTGACTTTTTCGTAGTATTTTGAGATATAACGTCATTTCTATAGCTTTCTCAATAATGTGTGGAGTCATTACATTGCTATTTGATGACTATTTTCTATATGTTTGACTCCTAGTCTCCTGTAATGCACACATGCACAAACTTGTTTGAACATTTCACTTACTTGTCACTTATTGAATACGATGTTCTCATCTCAATTCTGCTTTATAACAAACCAAATGTAAGAGCAAGATAAAAAGTTGTGCATGTAAGAACCACTGCTCGGATTACCTCTATTTTAGGAAAATATTGTTAAATGTTAAGCACTGGAAAGGGTCTATGAAGGATACAAATATTCTTTGCATTAAAATCCACCATTTGCATAAAAGAGCTTAAAAAGATCAGAGGCTAGTAAAAGCAGAAGTGGCAGGCCAATTTTTGATACATTGATGCTTTGCTACATATATACATTAATTTTTTCAAAAATAATTGATAGTTTATTCTTAGTTATATGAAATTTTGAGGGAGTTATAGTTGAAGATCAATGGGTTTGCACAAACTAAATTTTTTTCAAAAAACATTACATAGTTTGGCATCATTGGTGTGAGAATAATTTATGTTCATGACATATTGAATAAGTTGAATCGTTTCACTGGAGTTCACAAATTTCACACCTAAGGTAGACTTTGATCTCTTTCATTATAATTTTCTCAAAACCTCGTGTAGACATGTTATGACTGTTTATGTTGATTTACCTATGAAAAATGTTCACACCCGAATAATCTGCATTTATGATTCGTATATTTTAGGGTTATTCCATGGTATGTTGTATTTGTTCATTTTATACTTTACCTTTAAAAGAAAAATGAAAATTTTCAAAAATCATTAATTGATGCATTGCCTTTTGAGATTATCATCACCTAAGCTTCCTTGATTATACTTGTGTTGATATATTACTTATTTGTGTTATGCTTTTACTTCATGCTTAGTTTCGACTCCTTTGTCGATTACGGATGAAAAAGAGGAGAAAAAATTAAGGGGAGTTTTTATTTCTGTTTAAAACTCTATGCATGACGGTATCTTTATTTGTCTCATGTGTATAGGACTTTTCGATTGGATGATGATAATTTTGACCCACACATGATGAAGACAAATCTGACCAAAGAAAAGATCCGATTCATTGAAGAATTGCACAATTTCCACGTTCCAGTTTTTATAATTTTGGAGAGGGTAATTATTGTATTAGGATCAATTTGGCTTAAGTTTGTATTTTGTACCGGAATAGCCAAAGGGGGAGATTTTTAAGAGCATGTTTGTGATTGCTTGTATCTTTTTTTATGGTTTGGCGTATCCTATTACACAAACACAACACCAACACAAGTTCTCGGTACTCGAAGACGTTGTTGAAGACCGAAGAGATTGGAAGATTTGTTCGTCTCAACAATCATGGTAGAATACTGTGATAGTGAGTGGTAAAAGGTTTATTTATATTTTTTAGGGATTACTTATCTTTTATGAGACTATTTTTGTAAAATAAACTCTAATTTTTTGTAAGAAAAATCTCCAGAAAAATTATGCTTCGTTCGAAGGAAGCTGTCTATCGTTCGAACGAGATTATATGGGTCGTTTGAACGAGAAGCTAATGAGGCATTTTTCATGTTCCTCTAAAATCTCATTTGATGACCTCGTTTGATGTCGTTCTAACAAGAACCAGTGTGATTCGAACGACACCTGGTTTCGTTTGAACGATCGGTCAAATTTGACTTTTTTAAATATTTTCTTTCCCATATCTTTTGTATTTATCCTATTTATCAACCCTTCTTATAAAAAGGCTGAATGGGATCAGATACTTGAAGAACTATTTTTTAAGAACAAAAACACTTTTGAGTTCTTTATTTGTGATCAAATACCTCATATCATATTCCTCACCCCCAAAAATTATTCAAGATCACTTTACCTATCTCAAGAAGGATTCTTGCTGATATCACTTTATAAAGATTTTTCTCTACTGCTGAGATTATGGAATAAGGTTTCATCGCTAAAGAAGAAAATGAGGCTGATTGGTGGATACTGAGAGTAGATTGCTACCTATGTATGGCTCTAGGGAATTTTGAAGACTCTGCGCATCTAACTTAGTGTAGCTAAGTGTTTTGTAAGTCGATTGTATTTTTTTTTTTAGAAAAAATACAATTTATTGAATTAAGTGAGAAATGCCCTCCCAAATGGCATTACAAAAGATAACAAGGCCTATCTAGAAAAAATAAACCTTGGAGCATCTAGACTAATAGCCTTCTTGATAAATCTAGGAGTGTCTTTAAGATGATGAAAGGTATATAAGCCTTTATGAATGATATCAAAAGAAGATAAAGCCACAGCTAATTTGTTCAATTCTCTAGGACACAACTTGATTGATATTTGGAGATGTTGAAAAAGGTCTTCAACTTCTTTGAACGATTGTTTATATTGCCAAGGAATACATCTGAGATATGAAGTTATGGATTATTCATCATCTCGTGTTTATTTGCATGCTTTGCTTGTATATAAAAATTGAAATTTTTCTCGTATGCACACCAAAATTAATTAAAGATAAAATTTGATCAAAAATTTAATTGTGTGTGGCATTTAATTATATAAATTGGTCCATTAGATCACGTGCACTCTCCAAGTGACAAGTAATTTTAGACAGCAAAATAAGTGGAATATATTCAAACAGTTGCACTCACTGGTGGCTTATTATATAACTAATCTCACATTACAAAATAAAAGGGGGAACACAAATATAATTTATATTATTTGATATATGATAGTAAGAAAAACCCATAAAGTGACAGTGCTTTTGCTAACTCTGCCCGTAATTAAGTTATGGATAGTAGTGGTTTGAGCTGAAACGTACGCAAGTGCACATTTTATAAGGGTATTTCCCCTTATTCTAGCTCAATTTCTATTTGGAAAGGCAAAAAATACGCAAAACATTGCCAAGTATATATTTTTATGACCTTAACGAGAGGGTTTTGAATGTTAATAAAAACAATATTAAAAGAAAGAAGTTTTGGAAGTAGAATTTTCACAGTCATCGAGATGATAAGTAAATCTATGAATGTAAAGTTATAGGAAACAAATGTATAAAAATTGATATAAATAATAAAGATATGAAAAAACGTAATGTACAAGAATCTAGAGCCAAATATCATAAGAAATCAGATTACAAAAATATAAGTCGTTGCATTATTTATATCTAGTCAATCTCAACCACGGGAAGATAAATAATAGAATTGCTAAGCACTTCTCATAAGAGAGGCATCCACGTGGTAAGCAAAAGACTAGGCATTCAATGCTCTGAGCTCTAACTCCAAATAGGTTTCTCGTTATCTTCCCTATGTGGGATACGATATATTTGTTTATAGCTATAACTTATGCAACATAACCATATGAATTAGTATTAGTATCGGTTTCAGTAAAGCAAATAAAAAGTGCACAAGCTATAAAAGAGTTCGGATATGAGAATGAGGTTTGGGGTTATCACCTAGTGACATAGAGAATTAAGATTGTAAAATAAGTATTGTGTAAATAATATTGAAATCAAATGACGTACTTTTAGCACTTTTAGGATTATGTCACGTTTAGGGTTTTGGCATAAAAATTGGGGTGGCTGTGTATATATGTGGGGTCGTTAGTTGGGTTTTAAATAGGGTTTAAAATAGTTCCATGGTAAAATTGGTTATTAAAAAAAAGTAAATTTTGGGGTTTAATTATAGTTTCTAAATTTATTTAGGGTTATTATGACTTTTAAAGAGGGGTGTAATTGAAAGTATCATTTTTGGCGAAAAGTGTAAATTATGGGTGTAAAATATAAGTTTTTATAAACTATAGGGGTTTGGTCTTTTAAAATGAAGTTTAATTATAAACTTTCTCCTTAAGTTTCATGAGGCAGTGATTTCCCGATATCCAAACATGGTAATTTAATATACCACTATCATTAGAAAAATTTAATAAAAAATTTGAGAAAGTCTCAGAGACTGAAACTTCCTCAGTTGCCCTCATGCGCAACTAACAGGTTCTTAGCCTCACACATTTCCCCATGCACCTGTGCGTGGGGTGCTATTTATCGTATTCAATCTCCTAATAGTTGACCTTTTAATTTGACTTAATGATTTTAGACTCATTTCTTAATCAATTTGGTCGATTCAAAAGCCACAATTGTTTATTTTTCCTAAAGGAATCCTACAATAAAAGATTTATTGACTGGGATTTATAAAGTAATAATTTCTCTCTGTTTCAAATCGAGTGCTAAGTCCAATTTAAAATATTGTAAAATTTTCAAAATGAGGGTAATTGTTTTTAAATTCTTCAATTAAAAATTTAAAACCTTGATTTGGAGCTGCAAACGAGAGAGTAAGTGCAATTCATAATACACGGATCTCACTGAGGATTCAAAGAAGAGTTATCATCTATTAATACTTGTTTAGGACGAAAGAATAAAGTTTCACCATAGAAGCTCAAGATTCCATGACTATCTATCCTAATTCATGCATTTATACTACACAGATGAACAAATTAGACGTTGGAAACTTGTTAAATGAACTGCAAAAAAATAAATGGACTTTTAATTGTGCAAATAAGTTGCATTGGAAAGATACCCCAAATTGACAAGTTTAAATTCTCGAATTTGAAGTGTTTAAGATATTGATTTGAGCTGGGGTTTAAGGCTTTTTATAGGGGTTGATGAAGGCAATTTATTGGTGAAGATGGGAGGTGGATTTGAGATGCCCATATGTGAATTCTAAGATGATGAGGCGCGTAACCGTGTGAAAAAAATGTAATCTAGCTCCTCACGAGGCAACCACTTGATCTAGAATGGTTGAGGGTTAAGTTAAAATAAATTAAAGCTGCATTAGGTCCTTAGCTGGTCTTATAGTTTAAGAAAATGTGTTGTACTTTATTTTTTTGTTTAAAATTTAAGGGTTTAAGTGAAATTTCTCTCAACTTTAAGGTTTATGACTTGATGAATTCTTGAAATTTGATAGGTTTGGAAAGGGGTTGTGGCTATTTTAGTTTATAAGGTGTGAATAAGGTTCAATTAGGGTTTCTTTTAAAGAAGGAACAATTTGGTAATTTAGATAACTTCAAGGGTTTTTGCAAATTTATTATTTCAACAAGGTTTACTCATGGTTATAAATTTTAGGTAACTAACTGTAGACTCGAAGGGTCCTATAGATTGATACAGAATTGCATATATGTATAAGTTTTTTTTGATAATTGATAGTTATACCTAATAATTCATATTCGGGTTGGGGTTCATGTTAGGCAAGTTGTTATAATTTTAGCTTAAATAGAGTGGACCCTACCGCCTTCAGAATTTCTTGTCGAGCTATGTCACAATTTTAGTTGATCCCATTAGAGAAGACTTGGGTTGACAAGTTAATCTTGACCGCTTCAAGAAATTATAGCCCTAGGTTTTCATACCTCCTTCCTCATTCTCTTATTTTCTTTTCTAAAAAACTCTTATCTCTCTCCCTTATGGAAGAACTATGTAGGACCTGATCCTCTTGTAATAGGTTTTTTAATATTTTTATCATACTTTCTCCATAGAGGTATGCATAGAACCTAATAATAAACTTTGGGTTCTGTCCATTCTTCATTTCATTATTTTTCTTACTCTAATTCAAACATTAAGTTTATTTCAATATACGAACACCCATTCCATTACATAAGGCCTCACACATCCTTAAACCATACCCCTAACAAAAACTTGACTGTACCTAAATAATTAATCCTTCACAAAGCATAACCAACTACACATAATGAATATACACTAACTACCATTAACCATACATATAATTATCCACCACACTTGATGGTCCCGTACCGTTACTATCGTCACTAAGTCCATCACCATCACCTGGTCCTAGGCATCCGTCGCTTAGATAGCCTTCCTCCTTCTCTATATATTCTTATATGCTAAAAGAAACCATAACCTAATGATGCCTACACCCATCAACAATATTCCCATATCATAAATGCAAACTTTAGCCTAGGTATCTTCCCATAGTCATTACATAAAATTATTAGATGTAACCAAAGTTGATCCACCTGAAGCAGTTGGGCACCGTAAAGTCATCTATCATTTCCAAAGACTTCCAAGTGATATCCTTAGGGCCTTACTCACACTTTTAACTATGAAGAATTTCCATATCGATGGGGGAATAATTTTCTCCTAGTTAGCCTGACGCAGTAACCGCTACGGGAAGTAAAATGAGGTCCTTCATACACTGATAAGTTGAGGATAATGTTAGTTATCTAAATATAATATGGGGGTTAGTTCTACCAACAAGGTACATATTATTAAATCTCAGTTACCCTTCCCTCTAATGACCACTCAATATAGACGTTGTTTTAGCCTTGTCAATAATTCACATGTGTCTGCACTAAGAAATGATCGTTATCAAAAAGTTAAAATGTCCAAGGAGCAATTGGACAAAATCTCTACAGAATCGACATGTATAGCAACATCGAGCTACCTCTTAGAAAAACATTAGGATAAAGCTTTCAGTCATCAAGGCCATTTAAGGTCTCATCGAGAATTAAAGCTACGAGATTATAATGATAGCTCATCTACAATATGATGATTGCCACTTGTGAATTAACATTAGTATTGTTATTCCCAATAGTAGTTTTGCAATCAGACATAGTGCAACTTTACCTCCATAACTCGTGGATTAGACATGCTAGAACTGAACAGATTCTAGGACTCGTGGCAATGAAATTTTAGAACCTCACACTAATGATCTTATTATCGAGGGTGAAACATGCAGTAATTGTCCCACTATATCCTAAGAAGAATAAGAAAAATCAGGCACTGCAGTTGTCACACTCAGGCTTTAACCCAACATCACAAGAATTCTTCATAGGCTGGACATATTTCATTAAATCCTAAGTGGAATACATGATCCATAGGATACCAAAACACTATGGAAGCCCCCAGAAAGCTCTAATAAATTGGTTTATTCCTTCGCAAAGAGAATAATCGCAATAAAAAAGCATTGTAATCCACATCATAGAGAAACATCCCCTCTTTCCTTACAAGATAGTTATTATATTATTCTAATATGGTAATTTACATCAAGAATATTGTAGGACAAGAGAGAGTTAAGAAATTTTTAAAGTATGATATATGTTTTAAAAAATCTCACCTTAAAGTTCATTTATAAGCTATTAAAATATCTATTGATTTAAAGGATTCAAAGTTCCCATGCATTAGCAGCATTCTCATACTACTTATTCTTGAAAAGGTATAGGAGCACTAAAAAAAATGTACTTCCAAGGTTTGTCGATCAACATCAGGATGTACCCATCGATCGACAACCCCTCATTTTTAGCAAAATTACCCTTTCCCTTTTATATTCTTAACTTTTACTTTTTTATGTGTATATAATATAAGATTTGGAGTTATTCCCCTACCACGCATTCCTTTTATTTTTCTTTATCTCTACATTCACCATCTTATTAAAAAAATAGGGGAAAATTAAGAGTACGGATATGAAATATGTAAACTAAAACAAGATAAATAAAAAATTAGCCTCATTACCATATATATGTAAAAAATATAAGTCTCATCAAAGTCAAAATAAGTTAAGTGCAACTACACTAAAAAAAGAAGAACATAATATGCCAAGATGCATCCCGGACTTTCTACGCCAACTTATGGTGTTATGGGCCCCCAACTAGGACCCGGGGGAGAGGGATGCTCATCGCGTTTGGTCCTTGACAGGAATACGAGAGTTCTTGTCTCTCGGTTAATCGAATCTCCCCTAGGTCGGGTTATGGGTTCGATTGGGTTGATGATTTTCCCCTTGAAGCTGTTTGACACTATATCTAGTTTGAGTCGTATGCCTCGATTTTAAGCCTAGGCCTAAATATATTTTTCGCTGAGGGGTTATCGGTTGTTTAGAGTCACCGGTTTATTTTATATAAAAACAAATAAAAATGTTTAGGTTAGCCTTTTTGGGTTAATCCTTAGCTCGGTTTAGGCCTGTGATTGTTAGGAGATTATTGTTGTGGGGTTATGGAATCGAGTTACGAGTGGAGAAGGTATTATGCACCCTATTTTTTCTTTGTGCTTCCTTAATTATATTCTTATTATTGCTCTTAACATTATTTCGTTACTTTTTAGTTTATTTTAGAACATGCTTAGAGACCTTAGTTTGAAAATCCCTTAAAATGTAGATAAGATCTTAGGTATGAAAATGGTATCAGTGAGAGGTGTAGGAATGTCACTTAAACTGTTACGGGTACACAAAAGTGCTTGTGTATGACTTTGTACTCATGGGTGGATGTTAGTATGTTTGTAAGTGTGCGAGTAATCTTGATGTGAATAACAAGGCTCGACTTAGAAATATTTTGGTATTTCGTTCTAGCTTTGAGGAGATATAGAAAGGTAAGAGATGAGTGCATCTCTGTTATGACAATATATAGAGAGACATATTGTTAAGGTTTGTGCTCACGAGAAGGACTCAGTATTGTGCCTCGTACTCGTATAGCCACGAAATAAAATCCCATGCAGTTGAGTTGTGATTAGTATATATGTGTTTGCACATTTGTATGGGGGTACGTGAGAGATCACGACTTTGAGATAGTTTGATATCTCGTTTTGGGTTAGAAAAGGGATGAGTAATGAGAGATGGATGCATCTTGATGGGGATAATACATCAAGAGGCATATTATCGAGGCTTGGGCTCACGAGAAATACTCAATGGTGTACCTACGTACCCATATAGTCTCAAGATCAAATCCTGGATAGTTCGGTTATTCATATATTCCAATTTGATGTGTATGCAAGGGTAGGATTTGACTTTGAGTGGGGAAGAAGCTACCCGTAGGACAGAGGGTAGCTTCGATGGAGGTTTAGAATGGGAGTGGACCCTAAGATCACTCATATTCGCATATCATATTATAATTGTGTGACACCCCACCAATTTTAATCCTAGGTGATCAGTCCATTATTAAATTAAACCATAATCATTAATGGTTTCATTCTTAGCATCGGTGTCAAAAACTTGTTATTTACTAATCACCTATGTAAAATTAAGCTGGTGCCAATTTTTTCTTTTATTATTAACACATGCAACAATAATTTAAATGAATTAAAGCAATCATACATGTATATAATATGAACAATCCCACGACTGATATAAGTAATTAAATAAAGGAGACCGAATAAACCATCGGTTCTCTAAGTAAAATAATCCAACCACAATCCGAAATAAGTATATAATATCTGAATACATTCTAATGCATAACTAAAATAAATAAATAGTCTGAAGGCAACATACCTTGATGACTTGATAATGACATCTATTGAAGCGTCTAAGAAGATATCCTGCAAACCTCCACACTACTGCAACTACGTGTCACTAAATATGATCTCTGTCCCTGTGGCTGGACACCTAAAATGTTTTGAAAATATTTTGACACGAGTTAAAGCCCAAGTAAAACATTTTGAAAATATTTAGCAAGTATTTAAATCAGTTATTTATTACACATGTATTATTCACATACACTCTCTTGAGATTCTCACCTCTCAACTATTGTGCACAACTATCGTATTCTACCTAACTAGTATCCCATGTCCAACTAGATAAGGCATCTGACTACTCTCGATAAGTATAGTTCTCACTTATATCCTACGGTACTACGGTTTCAATAATAAATTATTTATTCTCATTTTATTATTGAGCCACTTATTTAAATTTCACCATTTAATTTCCTTTTTAGATATTCATCATTTATAAATTCTACTGTTTCACATAAGTAGGTATATTACACGGTATATATATTCATCACACATAAATATATATATACATATATATCATCCCCGGAATGGTCCCTCGTGATGTTGGTATACTCTGCTATCAAGTCCATGTACCTCTCGTACTTAATAAAGGACAATTAGTTCGACATGTTTCCCCGAAACCAAAATAAATCACCATCATAGTAGAGGAGAACATAGTTCTAAGCCTTTTGGATACACACATACCTAACGTACCCAAATAACCTACCAATTCTATTAATACACGACACCGCCTTAAGTTCCATGCTCTGGGGGACTAATCCAGACCTCACTAGAATCGTCAAGGTGGGATCGCTCTCTGTGCATACACCTCCTGATAGCAGGTAACGTAGGTATGTTCACACACATAATCAAATCATATCTATAGGTATTCACACAGCCTATTTATATATTATTCATAAGGTATACACACAACCTAATTTCATCAACTCATACGTAGTATATATTTCACTCGTATATTCAACGTACCATAATTTTCAATTAAACTTCCATTTCACATAATTTCAATTATGTCTCACTAATCTAAGGGTCCTATTTACCCCTTACTTAATATCACTATTTTAAAATACGAACTGGTGGCCACGCGTTCGCAATGAAAAGATCTATCTCCAAGACCTAAAACCTAGGGTCATTCAAGCAACACACGTATCTCGTTCGAACAATTTACACCTTTAAAATAACTTCGTAGTTCATCATCTAAGTATAGAACAATAATAACAATCAATTAATCGAGACAACCTCCAACGGAACTACATACCAAAAATAACATATCTTAAAATTTTTCCCACAAATCTGCCCATATTTTTAAAATGCAGTTTTGAGGCATTTCGGAGCCTTTTTGGGGGAGAAAACGTATCACTGAATAAAATGTAGAAAATAATATTTTCTATGAGGCAACGCTAAAGGAATAGCCATTTTTGGAACCAAAACAGTGCCAAATAATTTTTCAGATGACAGTTTAAGTTTTAAATGATTCCTAATTTACCCAATTTTATAGACTTCTCAAATTTAAGAAGTTGTTCTACAATTCAATCCCCAGAATGATGTTATTACACTTGTATCTAGATGGAGGGTCTCGTGATCTAAATCTCATATATTTTGATTTCGTTTTGTTTATACAAGTGGATTCATTCTATATGCAATCATATTCCCAATTATGAGGTATATTCATCAAATCATAAAATATCATCAATTTTACTAAATTCAAAGGCCCTACTCTAAATGGGTATTATAACTTGTGGTATCAAAAAATATCACAATAAAGAATTTATAAAGAACAATCACAATCAAATAAGAAAGCATACAATTGCACACATAATACCACTGTTTACGTGGTTCGACAACTTGCCTACGTCCACGGAGATGTCTACTGTTTTATTAAGTATCTCTCAATATGCTTGGTTACCTGCCCCTCTGCCACGAGCTAGGGGTTATAATTTATAGATGTGGAATTTCAGTTGTGAATGTAACTCCACGATGACCATGATGGGATTTACCATGAATCCCTTGAATATCTCCACGAGATCATTATTGATTGACTTGGTCATATCCCAGCGTGGCTTAGATAATACATGTGTGTATCTTAATCCCATGAGTTGCTCTGAGCATCTTCTTAGGTCTATTGGTCTTGATCGGCTACTCTCGTGGTTTGAGAATAAATGGGTTCCCATAATTGCCACTAAAATCTTTGGGCCATCACTTGGGCAAATGGATTTTAAATGAGTCCGAGATCGCAGCACCGTCCGCAATGTTGTGTTTGTAATTTATTAAAATAAGAGGGTCGCACTTGTCTTTTTATGAGAAATTAAAGAGCTAAATCCTTCTTGAGAATCATGGATCATCATTTGAGTGCTTAAAAATAGTTGTTGGTGCAAGACTAACCGTTAGTTCATCGTCCTTGGTCGTTTTTGCACATATTGTGTCTTCAAGCTTCACTTCTTACTTTCATTCTTCAAAATAAAGGCTTTCCCTATTTTCCAAGCTTTGTTTCTATCCTGTAAGTTTCAGTTCTTTTCTTCCTTCTAGCTATCGTCTTTTGTGAATCCTCAGTTACTGTAGTTAGGATTTTTATGTTTCTCTTGAGGCGATGCTTGCTAATAAAACTCTGCTTGAATTTAGAAAGTGCTATATTATTCCTGATTGGGTAAATATAGAGTGTAAATTAGTACCCATGAATGTTCGTGACCTGGGGGACGATCACTGAATTCATGTGCTCTTGGTTTCCCAATGGGGGTTTAACATTTCCCCCTAATCCTCTGTTCTTAAACTTTTTTAGATACTTCAACATTGTTCCCACCCAATGTTCTCTAAATGTGTGGAAGATTGTCAATGGGGTTCATAGGATAAACCATATTTATGGTACCAATCTAAGATTAGCCAAGATTTTCTACTGTTACTCCTTCTCTCGCACAAGTGGACGTATTTTATACTTGAAAGCGAGGAGTACCAACAGGGTTTTGGTAGTAAATCTACCTTATTCCCACACATATTATTGGTCTGAAGGATTCATTGCCATAAATTAGGAGTATCCTACCCAATCAGAGGGCGTAAGGTACATGGGACTTCATATCCCTACTTTTAGGGAGGAGTACACAGGTTGTTATCACCATCTCTTTTTCTGTTGTTTGTTTGACTATCCCTGTATACTCTTCCTCTGATGCGTATCCCTTTCTCTTTTTTATATCAAAGGCTAAAAACTAGGAACCTGCTCTTCGTGAAATTCGAGCTGCTAAACTCTTGAAAGCTTGGAGGATAAGGGATGTTGTTGCTGAGGGTGATTATCCTCGATCGGCTGCATTCTTGTTAGAGTATAAGAACACTACTTCCAGCTTCATTGCTCGCCCAATAGCTACAATTCCTTATTTGCATATTCCATAAGAAGAGGTTGATGGTGCTTCTGAGCCCATTGATTTAGAGAACGAGAAGGAGAGAAACTTAGGATAGGATTCAGGAGAAAGCACCGAGGAGGGTAGTGAACAAGGTAGTGAATGAGAGAGCAGTGAGGAAGAATCTAGTGAGGAATAAATGGCCCCTCCAAAGAGAAATAATTTGAATCAGGATGATGACTATGATAATGACCTGTTGTCTAATAGGGTGAAGTTTCTGAAGCAGAAAGTTAGAGAATCCATTAGTTGTTCCCAAGAGAGGACTCGAGAGAATGAAGTGGAGAAACGAAAGAAAGAAGAGGAGGAGAAACTGGAGAAAGAAAGAAAAAAGAAGAAGATCTAAAGAGAGAGGAGGAAAAGAGAAGGGAACATGCCTCTATAGTTCCATCTGTTGTTGTTGTTGAGGGGGGCTTCAATGGCTGCTACCCCCATCTTACCCCTTTACTACTGGACAAGGCAGCGCTCGCAGCTAATCGTGAGTGATTAGCGAACATGGGATCAGACCAGTTAGCCCTTAAATCTGCACAGGGGCTTACTTTAGTGAGTATTTTCCTCTCTATATTATTTATTCCCTCTTCTTTTAAATTATCTCATGTTAACCTATGTTTCTTTTGATTTGTAGTTTATTTCTGACTACATTGTACTGCTCCGTGATTGGGCCGACCCATCGAGAAGAAGTGTAGAGCTAGGCGATGCTCTAAAATCTTCTGAGAAGGCTTCGATAGATGCAAATGTGGCCTTTAAATGGGAAAAAGAGTAGTTGGTGAAAGATCTGGTCGACCTCCGAGCTTCCTATAGCGCCGTGATTGCTGATAAATTGCCAGTGGCTGAGGCGAACAAGGACTTGGTCGCTAAGGTCGATAAGTTGGAGGGGAAAGCATCAAACGCTCGGGAGAGAGGGTACAGTGAATGTTGGGAGGCGGCATATGACGACACCGAGCGCCAAATTCCCTCTTTCCAGTGAGCATGCTTTAAAAAAGGGTGGGATCATGCCTTGATTTCTGCTGACTCCCACCTCTTCTCTCAGCATCATCCAAGCCTTAATCCTATCAAGGTATCCCCTGATGCTCAGAATGTTATGGAACCCGCTGTCCCTCCTGCAGAACTTGCTTTCGACAATCCAGTGGGGGTCGTTACTTCGGCTGGGGGAGTTGCTCTTCCAAACCCAAGTGTTGTTGAAATTGCTGTCGACCAAGCTGCTGACAAGGGAAAAAGGCCCTCGACTGCTGACCAGGTTGAGGCCTTCTAAAGTCCTGTTAGGAATTTCAGCTTTTTTTTTGTACCAATGTTATATCTCTAGTTTTTCCCTTTCTTTGTACTGGCTTGTGCCTCTATTTTGATTTAAATGGAAAGTAAACTTCATCTCATTACTAATGTTTGTTGCCTTTGCTGCTTGTTCAGTTGGTGTAGCCCATTAATTTAGATGAATACATTCCCATGAACTCACACCTAGACCAGGCTCTTGGCCCGAATATAAGCGTTTAATCACGTAAAGCCTTTATAAGGATATATAAATCCCTCAAGGCAAGCAACCAGGACTATAACAATCATCCTGAGGTGGTCGCTAGGCTTAAATATAGGCTTGAGGAGATGAAGGAAATTGGTGCCTCTGTGTAGGAGGATATTGATGCCTTGAAGGCAAAGCTTCTGGATGCGTCCAAAGTCAACCAGTTGGGGGAGTTATTACAGAGAGATAATGATGCTTTGAGAAGAGAAATTTCTCGTCTTAAGGAAAACACTCCATCTGGTCCCCCTCTTGTGTTGCGAGGATCCTCTTCATCATCGGCTATAATCGCTCAAAATGACAACCAATCTTACAGGAGGGAGATTACAGAGCTAAAAGAAGACGTTCAACGAGCTTATGTGATCGTTGTTGGTCTCTAGAGGGATATCACACGATTAAGACATTTGTTTTGAAGAGGTCCTCTACAGGTCTGGACTGATGAGTATGACCAAGGTTGGATAAATGCCCCAATAAGACTGAAAGAGGTTGAAGTCCTTGCTTTTTTTAGGGGATGGTTGAGCGCTCTTAAGGAATTGAAAATTCCTAAGGAATTCACCATGTGGTATAAGTATCAAACCCTTCACCCATCCGGTAAGCACAATCCCTTTTAGAGGGATGATCGTTGGATCCCAATAGTTGTCATTCTTGCGCTGCTTCTGGAGCCACACCCAGAGGGCGCTGAAGAAGACTTAGTTCCTTATCTTAAGGATGGTCGAAGAGCTCGAGTAGCAGACTACCTTGATCGTCATCCCGGGCCATCGTAGGTCTTTAAGTATTTCCTTGTTTGTTGATGTAAATGTAATCATATGATTTTTAATAAGAGATGCAACTGATTATTTATGTTTTTAGCATGTGCTGACTAAACATGTGTTAACCTTGTTTCTTGATTGCTTGACATCACTATTTGACCAAAAAAACACTTGATAGAACTAATCGTAGTATGAAAAGTACAAAGCTTTAATCCTTTTGGGTTTTTAACCGACTAAATGATGTTGAGTTTTTGTTATCTCCTGTTTGAATATTCTCCAAGTCCAATATGCCTTAGCCATATCATTTCGTCTACCTTAAATTTTAGATCGTGTCGTCACATTTCCTCATGCCTAAGGATAATGGCGATAATATACCTGGTTAATGGGACATCCGCCCGAGCAGGATTATTTGACCAACCTGAGTTGGCTTTATTGCCTAAGGGTCCCGTGTAGGACTTTATTGTTGCCGGAGCAACTCAAGAGGCCAATTGTGTTTTCAACAAAGACCCGAGGAAGGTTGATTATAAACCTTGCTTTATATATTTTTTATCTCCTTAATTGGGACAAATCTAGCAGACTGTTGTAATCATGGGAGCTTTATTTGTTGTTGGTATATAAGATTCCTTAATTGGAGCAAGTTGATTAACTCACTGTAATCCAGGAGTTCTGTTATGCTTTGAAGAGAGTATATTTCTTAGAAAAGATGCGTATTGAAGTGAAACCAAGAGACATTATACAATCAAGATATTTAAAATGCATTGGCCAATCGTTTTTTATTGATTAAAATGATAAATAAAAGGCAACATTAGTTTGTAAATGAAAATTTGCCTAAAACAATAGTGCTGAAAATAAAAGATATAAAAGTTTAAAAATAGAACTTCTTGAGGTTGGTAGCATTCTAGGACCTTGGTATCTCCCCGTCCTCCAACGTTTTCAAATGATATGCTCCCTGCAAGTCATCCCTTATTACCTTTAAAGGTCATTCTCAATTTGATCCCAGTTTACCATCTCATGGTTTTACAACACTATCAAGGACTTTCCTCAGGATATAGTCCCCTTATTATAAAGCTTATCGGATTGACTTTTTGGTTTTATTATTTGTCTAGTTATAGTTGGTAGGATGCAAACTTAACTAGTGCTAGTTCTCATTGCTCATCAACTAAATTAAGTTCAGTGATTAATACTTCATCATTGAGGCCTTGTTCGACCAAGGTGGTTTTCATTGTAGGGAGATCTTCTTCAAATGGGATGAATGCCTCCCTTCCATAGGCGAGCGCGAATGGGTCTCTCCCGTTGCTCTCCTGGGAGTTGTATGATAAGCCCATAAAATGTGGTCTAGTTCATCTACCCAGGCACCTTTGGATCTTTCCAGTCGCTTTTTTAGTCTATCAATCATTGTCTTATTGGAAGCTTCAGCTTGCCTGTTATTTTGGGGATATGCCATCGAACTAAAGTGATGATTGATGCCATAATCGTCGCAAAAGCCTTAAAAGAAGCCACTTTCTAACTGCATGCCATTGTCGGTAGTGATCCTTTTTGGAATCCCAAAGCTGGTGATGATGTTCTTCCATATGAACCTCATCGTATCAGAGTCTCGGATGTTTGCGAGCGGTTCTGCCTCTACCCATTTTGTGAAATAGTCAGTGCCAACTAGCCGATACTTATAATTTCCAGATACGGTAGGTAGTGGACCTACAATATCCAAGCCCCACTGGGCAAAAGGCCATGTGTTGGTTAATGACTTGAGGTTGCTAGTAGGTTAGTGGACCATAGGGGAGTGCTTCTGGCTTTTTTTACACTGAAAATGTAAATTCCATGAAAAGTATGGAACCCAGCGTTGTAAAACAGGTGATGGTTCAACTTTCAAAAATAACAACAAGTTTTAATTTCTTCAAAAACAAATTAAAACATAATTCAAGTCCTAGAATTTGCCTAAGTCATAATTAACAATTATCCAAAGTTAGGCGAAACCAATTTTAGCAAATGACTTGAATAAACCAATTTAACCCAATATTTAATTTAAGTCCCAAATTAAATGAGTGTGATAATTAAACCAAATTTTATCTTGAAATTATCTTAAGCATGGATTCTAAATTAATGAGCAAGATAAAATAAACAATGTCACACTACGCCGAGATGTACGAGGAAAAACCCAAGACGGGAAACAACCTCGGACGGCCCTAGCCACAAGTCCACTAGATACGGAATTACAATTACAAGACAGATAGACTTACAACGACTGACTCGATCCCTCTCAAGCCTCGACGCTCCTTCTCATAGAAACCTCTTCCTAGCGGACAACCTCGGAACACCACCGCGGTCTCGGAATCCACCGATGGGACTTTATATGGTCACCGTCACCCAAGCATGGAGCCTTTCTCCGTGTGGGTAGAATCTCAACAAAAGTCTACTTTGTGATGAGGTGTAGAAGCAAACCCGAAACGTCTCTTGAATTCGGTAGAGAAAACCGGTGCCAAAAACTCCAAGCAAGTGATATAAATATAGAAACTTGGATAAACACAACTGGGTGTAAACTAGAGTGTGTATGAATTTTTCTTTGAAAGAATAACACTCAAAACATGATCTTTTTCCTTAAACAAATTTTGTCTCAAAATACTCTCTAGGAGTTTGTATGGTATGAAAAAGATACCCCTTGAAAAATGATTCCCGTCCTTGATAAAGCCTTAAAAAATCTGTTAAGAAACAAGTGGGATAATGGGGTGAAAACTGCCAAAAAACTGCTCAAAATCGTTCCCGCCTGGCGTCTCGTTCGAACGAACTTGACTCTCGTTCGAACGAGACTTCTAACGAGCGACCAGCCTGGGCTCGTTAGAATCTCGTTAGATACCTCGTTAGAACGAAAAACTCGTTCGAACGACATATCGAACGACTGACCAGTTTAGGGTCGTTGGCAAACTCGTTCGAACGAAACTGGTTCGAACGACAAAACTCGTTCGAACGAAATCTGGTTCGAACGAAAAAAAAAACTCGTTCGAACGACATTTCTAACGAACGACCAGAAAGTTTGTAAAATTCGATTTTGGCCCAGAAACTTTTATATACTTATTTTAAAGTTCTATTTGATTCTTTCTGAAAATAAAATGCAATTTTTATTACACCTAACACCCAATACAAACTGTTCCAAGATCCTATATAAATATAATTACATTCATACCTTGGGAGCATGGAACCTTAGTTGATGATGTAGAAACGAGGCACACAAACCGGCATTTCGATGAAGCTTTAAATTCTTTGCCGCTACGTCTTCAATACATACTTCATAGGCTTGAGAATATTACAAATAAATACTATCCTATGAATAAATGTTTTTGTCCGGAATTGAGCCAAAACTATATATGGACTCAATTGGTAATTTGTGTCCTTACAAATCTCCCCCTTTGGCTATTCCGGGACAAAAACCAAACAAAAATCCTAAAGGGCCGTCAAGCTCTACTAGACTCAAAACATAACCCGCCCAATCTTGACTCAACCCAAGGATCAAACGCTTTGCCATTAAACAATGATGCTTTAGTAGAATACCTGCACACTTAAGCAAACTCATCAAATGCATAGGGAATATCAAAATATAAAATGCAATTAATTAAATTATTCCCCCTAAATTAATTCTCCCCTTTATCAAATACATGACCTACTTAGAAAGACATTTCCCCCTAAGATAAATCTCCCCCAAACGAAGATACGAGATACCATTTCTAATAGGATTAGATACCATTTCTCCCCCAATCATCATTCTCCCCCTTTTTGTTCAGGAATAGGCAAAGGATAAAGAACTAATAAACAGTATGTGAAAGCTTAAAGAAAAGACATGACAGCATATGGGCAATAAAAACAAGGCAAAGACAAACAAATATCATATATATATATACTATAAATATACCAATAAGTACGTGCATATATAGATAGATATAAACACACACATGACACAAAATACAATAAGTTTGCACACTCGTATGGCAAAAATGTGTCATATGGAAACGGAAGTGTAGGGGTGTGTACTAGTAACAATTAAATTTAGACCCAAACACTTAAGAAACGTTCACGGAGTTCTCATTTGATTGCAAACTTCATCACAGTTAAATATAACCTCATGTGACAATATAAAGATTGAACTCAATGAACAAACATACACAATGCATACAAGCCTAGCATGATGATGATTCTACAAACCAAATAGAGTCATGACATTAAAGACAACTAGGATAAACGGACATTGTGCAAACCGTTGATATACCATCCAATTCTCCCTCAATGAGCATATATATTCTTTTGTTTTTGAATGAATATATCAAACAAACATAGGCCTTGGCAATTGCTTTCTTTTAAATGCCAAATATTCTGTTTTTAGGCCTTTGGATCACGTATTTCTTTTAGATCCAATCAACGGTGGCTTACTATCGCAAAGGATTTAATTCATCCTTTCGGATCCCTTCCCCGTGCATATATTAATTTATCATGTTTTCATTTTTCACACAAATCTCACATGCAACGGATTTTGACATGCACTAGTCCTCCTAGGTCATAGATATGTAGATGACTAGATTGATAGGAGAACACCTCAAAAAGCTCAAATATAACATGTGACATTAATATTTCAAAAGAGCTCGTGCATGTGTGAAAAGAGGCATATAGAAATAGAATCCATTTAAACAATACAAAATCCAACTACTCCATATAAAACATGGTAAAGAACATTTTAAGGATTGAAAATCTACACAAAAAGTTCTAGCCACATGGGAGCGTAAACGATAGGATTCAAACACAAATATATGCCACATAAAGTGTGTCAAACTAAAATACACACAAAATAAAATCTTTTTGAGTTTTTTTTTTTTTACATTTTTAATCAAAAATAAATATTTACTCAAAAGGACAAACAAAAATCATTTGTATTTTTCATTAAGCTTAAATGAAATAAATAAAACACAAATGATAAACGAAAATCTTTTTATATTTTTCAATTAATTCAAACACAAAATATAATACAAAAAGATAAACAAGTCATAATTTCTAGCATGTGATATGAAATAAGGCAATGACTAGAAAATGACTAAACAAGCATACATTTAGCATATGAATATAGCATGAAGTACAAACGCTAAAGTATGCAAACACTAACACATTCATCCATTAGATTTAGCAAGGGAGGAAGCATGTGTAAGTAAATGAGAATCAACAACCCTATTTTGTAAGGTAACCAAGTCGGATTTCCTAACCCAAATTAATGAGGAATGACTATTTTGGGGTGTAGGAACGTTAACAACCGTGGTTACTTTACTATGGGGTTTTCTAGGAATTCGTTTAAGATCTAAAAAAAATTTCCTAAGATGACCTTGTCGACCACAATGTGTACAAGTGAGAACATGTCGAAAAGATTTACTTAAGGAGTGATCTTTAAAGGTATTCCTAGTTGATTCTCCTAAAACATTGGTTTGGGCATTATGAGTAAATTCATTACAAGGATTGAAGGCTAAACCACAAGTGTCATTTTTAATTTGGACCGTTCCTAACATTTTATCTAGTTTTTCCGAACGACACTCCAAATCAAATTTGACAATACTAGAATCTTTTAATTTATTTTCCAATTCTACAATGTTAGATTCTAGTAAAACATTTCGCTCTTCAAAATCAAGAAGCTCCTTTTTCAAGGATTCCATTAAACCCCTAAGGCTATCTTTTTCGCCTTCTACATAATCAAGCTTCTCTTGAAGAGTCCTCACATGTGTCCTAAGGTCTTCCATTAAAACATTTTCATCAATGACCTTGACACTCTTTTTTAAACAAGCTTCTAACTTCAAATTAGTTCTTTTCAAATTAATAGATTCTTTATATAATTCATGAAAAGCATTTTGAAGTTCACTCACATCAACCTCTTCTTCATTTTCACTCTCACTTTCTTCTTCACTCTCACTATCATTAAAAATAAGG
This sequence comes from Sambucus nigra, assembly GCA_949130495.1. NCBI lineage: Eukaryota > Viridiplantae > Streptophyta > Magnoliopsida > Dipsacales > Adoxaceae > Sambucus > Sambucus nigra. Next base: position 597,542,009 of record OX422208.1, read on the forward strand.
GAATCATGAACAATGACCTTGGAAGTGGCATGTGCTATCGTGTCATCAATCGATGAGTTCTCATTATCACTAACATGACTAGCCATAAAAGCCACAAAATTTTTCTTAGTGGGGGAATAGGGCTTTTCTTCCTTATCACTATCACTAAGGGCTGCATTATATGAAATAGGTCGCTTACCATCTTTCCTTAGTTTAGTTGGGAACTCATAAGCCCTATGGCCATAACCTTCACAACCAAAACACTTATTAGACTCGTCCCTATCTAAATGTTCATTACTAGGTTTAGGGATTTTCTCGGCTTTAGAAATCTTCTCGCTTTTATCATGTTTAGAAGTATCAAATTTCTTAAAATCATTTTTAACTTTATCTTTGTTAAATTTAAGAAATTTTCTAAATTTACGAGCAAACAAAGCCATGTCTTCCGAGTCACTATCACTATCGCTCTCTACTACTTGTTTTACCTCTTTTCGGGATTTTAAAGCAACACCCTTTTCAATTTTCTTTTCAGTTTTAGAGGGAAACATATCTAGTTCATAGGTTTGTAAATCACCTACAAGCTCTTCTAATTTCGTAGAGGCTAAAGTAGGTAAAGAATTTAAAACGGTCACTTTAGGAATAAATCTATCGGGTAGGGACCTCAAAATTTTCTTTATAACACGGTCGTCAGGTATTTTCTCTCCCAAGTTAAAGGATGAATTAACAATATCAGAAAGTCTAGCATAAAATTTATCAAAAGTTTCTTTTTCATCCATTTTGATAGTTTCAAATTGAGTAGTGAGGTTTTGGAGTTTTGAAGCTTTCACGACACTAGTTCCTTCATGAGTTAATTGTAAAATATCCCAAGCTTCTTTAGCGGTTTCACATGTCATAATACGTCGGAATTCATCCGGTGCGACAGCGCTAAATAAGGCATTTAAACCACGGGAATTAAAATTTGCTAGCTTAAACTCATTTTCAGTCCATCTATCGACGGGTTTGATAACACGTTCATTTTCAACTAAATAGGTTGGTGGGGAGTACCCGGTAACAACAGACATCCAAACTCTCTCGTCGATAGATTTTAGTGCCGATATCATTCGCGCTTTCCAATACGCGTAGTTTGAACCATCGAAAATAGGAAATTTTGAAAATGGGGAAAAATCCATTTTAGCCAAAAATTAAAAAGATCTTCACGAAATAATTTATCGTTTTTGGCTCTGATACCAATTTGAAAAGTATGGAACCCAGCGTTGTAAAACAGGTGATGGTTCAACTTTCAAAAATAACAACAAGTTTTAATTTCTTCAAAAACAAATTAAAACATAATTCAAGTCCTAGAATTTGCCTCAGTCATAATTAACAATTATCCAAAGTTAGGCGAAACCAATTTTAGCAAATGACTTGAATAAACCAATTTAACCCAATATTTAATTTAAGTCCCAAATTAAATGAGTGTGATAATTAAACCAAATTTTATCTTGAAATTATCTTAAGCATGGATTCTAAATTAATGAGCAAGATAAAATAAACAATGTCACACTACGCCGAGATGTACGAGGAAAAACCCAAGACGGGAAACAACCTCGGACGGCCCTAGCCACAAGTCCACTAGATACGGAATTACAATTACAAGACAGATAGACTTACAACGACTGTCGATCCCTCTCAAGCCTCGACGCTCCTTCTCGTAGAAACCTCTTCCTAGCGGACAACCTCGGAACACCACCGCGGTCTCGGAATCCACCGATGGGACTTTATATGGTCACCGTCACCCAAGCATGGAGCCTTTCTCCGTGTGGGTAGAATCTCAACAAAAGTCTACTTTGTGATGGGGTGTAGAAGCAAACCCGAAACGTCTCTTGAATTCGGTAGAGAAAACCGGTGCCAAAAACTCCAAGCAAGTGATATAAATATAGAAACTTGGATAAACACAACTGGGTGTAAACTAGAGTGTGTATGAATTTTTCTTTGAAAGAATAACACTCAAAACATGATCTTTTTCCTTAAACAAATTTTGTCTCAAAATACTCTCTAGGAGTTTGTATGGTATGAAAAAGATACCCCTTGAAAAATGATTCCCGTCCTTGATAAAGCCTTAAAAAATCTGTTAAGAAACAAGTGGGATAATGGGGTGAAAACTGCTCAAAACCGTTCCCGCCTGGCGTCTCGTTCGAACGAACTTGACTCTCGTTCGAACGAGACTTCTAACGAGCGACCAGCCTGGGCTCGTTAGAATCTCGTTAGATACCTCGTTAGAACGAAAAACTCGTTCGAACGACATATCGAACGACTGACCAGTTTAGGGTCGTTGGCAAACTCGTTCGAACGAAACTGGTTCAAACGACAAAACTCGTTCGAACGAAATCTGGTTCGAACGAAAAAAAAAAAACTCGTTCGAACGACATTTCTAACGAACGACCAGAAAGTTTGTAAAATTCTATTTTGGCCCAGAAACTTTTATATACTTATTTTAAAGTTCTATTTGATTCTTTCTGAAAATAAAATGCAGTTTTTATTACACCTAACACCCAATACAAATTGTTCCAAACTCCTATATAAATATAATTACATTCATACCTTGGGAGCATGGAACCTTAGTTGATGACGTAGAAACGAGGCACACAAACCGGCATTTTGATGAAGCTTTAAATTCTTTGTCGCTACGTCTTCAATACATACTTCATAGGCTTGAGAATATTACAAATAAATACTATCCTATGTATAAATGTTTTTGTCCGGAATTGAGCCAAAACTATATATGGACTCAATTGGAAATTTGTGTCCTTACATTCCAGCATCCTTCTGCCTACACGACCACCAACACCCTTCCTTAATTGCTCAAAAATACAATGATCTTCCTCGTGCATGACTCCCACAAATGACTTCATGAAGTTCACTAAGAACCTAATCGACATCTTCTGGGTGAACGCATTGGAGGTAGGGACCAGTAAAAGACTTTTTATAGAGTTTCCCATCAGAAGATAAGTGAAAGTGAGCAGCCTTAAATCTTATCTGGTGCGCCGACCTCTTGACGTCTGGCATCTTGTCGCTCGCAAATAAGTTATGATAGGATCCATCCAACTGGGTGCCTTTTGTATGTGGAGTACTTGCTCGACCGCGACTGATTGGTTGATGCTTGGATGTGCGAGGAATTCTATCTGAATGGTTCTTTCTAAATCAGAGTCAATGGCAGAGCTTAGAGCTGCTAAGGCGTCAGTGTGACTGTTTTTCCCTCTGGGGAACTACTGAACATCAATTTTATCAAACTTTGCAGTAAGTCTCCTTAGAACAGCGAGGAAGGCTTCCATCCTCTCATATTTGGCTTTGAAATCTCCACTTATTTTCTTGGACACTGGTTTTGAGTCGCCAAATACCGAAAGGCACTTTTCCCCCAGTATTTATGATTTACATAGGCCGGTGATCAACGCTTCATATTTTGCTTCATTATTGGAGGCTTCAAGTCCCAATCTGATCCCTTATTCGAGTACAATATTTTTTGGGGTAACCAATACAATACCTAGTCCTGGTCCCTTGGAGTTGGAGTTGGAGTTGGAGTTGAAGGCTCGATCGACATAAAGGGTCCATCCGAAGGCTTTTTGTTCCTGTTCAATCAGTTGCTCAACTTCTAACTGAGCGGTAGGCTGGTTTCCCATGAGTTCAACGATAAAATCTACTAGAATTTGCCCCTTAATTGCTGTTCTTGGTTAAAAATGGATATCAAATCTTCCAAGCTCGACCGACCACTTTGACAGTCGATCGAGAGATAAGTTTTTGTTGTAACAACTTTGAGGGGATGTGAGGTGATCACGATAATAGAATGAGCCTCAAAGTAATGCTTCAGCTTCCACGAGGCTGCCACTATGGAATAAGCGATCTTCTCTAGGGGAAAATAATGTTGCTCGGCATCCAGAAGCGCCTTACTTGCATAGTAGATTGGGTGTTGTCCTCCTTTCTTATCACATACCAATGTGTATCTCACAACATGGTCTGACACGGTACGGTAAAGATACACGAGATCACCTTTATTTAGAATCACCAGTTAGGTTGGCTTGCTGAGGTAAGACTTAAGTCCTTCCAGGGCTTTTGATCAGTCGTCGTTCCATACCAGGCCCTTATATTTCTTCAACAGTTAGAAGAACGGTCGACAACACTCCGAAGACTTAGAGATTGAGTGCGGCGAGCATACCAGTGAGCTTCTAGCATCCCTTATCATCTGAGGGGGCAGGACCTTTCTAATAGCATCGATCTAATCAGGTTTGCTTCAATCACTCTTTTGCTGACTAAATACCCTATGAACTGTCCAGACTGGACACCGAATGAGCACTTGCTTGCATTAAGTTTCATCCGGTACTTCCTGAGGATCTCAAAGGTTCCTACTAGGTCTGAGAGGTGGTCATCCTTGTATTTGATTTTGACGAGCATATCATCGATGTATATTTCTATTATTTTTCCTATAAGTTTCTTGAACATCCTGGTGACCAATCATTGATTAGTCGCTCTGCATTCTTGAGGCCGAATGGTATGACTTTGTAATAATATGACCCATTAGGGTTTATGAAGGAGGTTTTATCCTGGTCAGGCTCATAAAGTAGGATCTGGTGTTATCCGAAGTAAGCATCTAAAAAGCTCATCCTTTTATGCGTTGTTGTAGCGTCGACCAACTGATCTATCTTTATGAGGAGAAAATTATCTTTCGGACAAGCCCTGCTAAGGTCAGTAAAATCAATACATACCCTCCAACTTCTGTTGCTTTTAGGTACTACTACTGGGTTGGATAACCATTTGGGAAACTAAACTTCCTGAATGGAACCTGCATCCAGTAGCTTTTCAACCTCTTTTTCTATTATTTTTGCCTTTTCTATGGCTGTTTGGTGAGCCTTTTGAATAACTGGTTTGAAAGTAGGGTCGATGTGCAGTCGATGGCATGCACTAGTGGGATCTATCCCTGTCGGCTTATATGATTCCCAAGTGAATATATCCATATTACTTCGGAGGAACGTGGTTAGCTCCCTCTTTTCTCGGTCGGTGAGAGAGGCGTTGATTAGATATCTCCTCTCATGTGAGTTGCTCTCAGCTGAAACTTCTTTTATGTCTTTAACGACCCTATTTTGGGGGTAGACCCTGATTTCCTCCACCCCTGGTCGGTCGTATCGTAATTGCTATTTGGAAGACAATACCCCCTCGTGGACTTCTTCGTGGACTTTATATTCGTCTTTCTTTTTCTCTTATTTAGGACGAATGGCTACAATGAAGCATTTTCTATCCATAGCATGGTCGCTACGAATCTGGACCACCCCCGATCTGTAATATACTTGAGTTTCTGATAATATGAAGATGGTACGACCTTTATGGCATGGAGCCTGCCCCTTCCTAGGATGGCGTGATAGGGACATTCGATATCTACCATAAGAAACTCGATCATCTTTAAAACATTTCCCACCTGGACTGGCAGGACTATCTTTCCCAGCAGCATGGTTATCTTTTCTGTGAAGCCTACCAACAAAATGGTGGCCTCCTTGAGGTAAGAAATATTTAGCTTTAATTTGTGGAACAGTTCTAGGTACATCACTTCGGAAGAGCTACCCTAGTCAACAAGTAACCTGCCGATATCCCAATTTTCTATCCTTAGTGTGATAACCGATGAATCATGATGTGGGGTCCTTAACCCAATTAAATTATCCTCGATAAACACATTGTATTTGTTGTAGTCGACGTCTTCTGGCCGTCGACGCTTCCTGGCTTGAGTCTTAGCGAGATTTATCTGAAAATCTTTCATAATAGCAGTAAGCTCTTTTACCTCCATCCAAACAGTATTTTCTTGTACTTGTTTGAGGTCTGACGCCCCATGAATTAGTGCGAACTCGTGGCCTATCTCGTCCTCTAGGGTGTTATCCGGCTTCTGATCACCATTGTTGTGACCTTGTTTATTTTCTTATCTATGAACTTGTTGAGATAGACCGCTGGGCTAATTCCTCGAGATGATACTTGAGTGCTTTACAATGTTCATTCTTGTGACCGCCCTCTTTGTGGAATGCACATCTCTGTGTGTTATTTCGTTTTTTTGTGTCTCTTACCATCTTCCTGGCCATTTGACAAATGGATCTTCCTTGATCTTGCTGAGAATTTTTTATATCAGTACCTTGAAGATTGTGTTGATACCCTATAACACTTTCAAGGTGTCATTCTTGTTGCCATTTTTGGAGCCACTCCTGCCGTCGTCCTTATTTCCTTTCTTTTGAGAATCACTTTTCTCTGTCCCTTTGTTTGTCCTCGTATGACCATTTCCCCCTGCATTAAGATGGATTACATCTCTGAGTTTGGCGTATTTTTCAATACGGGCCATTAGGTCATTGATGGAATTAACCTCCTTCTTAATTAGGGGTTGGTGCAATAGATAAGTGCTCGGCATAACGATATTGAAGGACGCTACAATAACTTGCTCCGAGCAGTCCTTAATTTCTTTAAAAACCTCCCAGTGCCTCTTCTCATACTCCTTGAGGTTCTCCTGTGTCTTTTTCTTCATTGTGAGTAGTGCATCCATCCGCTTAGGGTGGGAGTTGCTGGTTATAAAGCAAGTTATGAATAATTCAACTAGAGCCTTAAAGCTCCTAATGGACATGTGTAGGAGCCTCTCGAACCATTTATGCACCACGTCGTGCAGACTGAAAGGGAAGATGCGACACACCAATGCATCATTGTGGCTCCACAAGGTTATGGCATGCCTGTACTGTCGGACATGGTCGATGGGATCAGTTTTCCCATCGTAGATCTTGAATCTAGGGATTCAGAATTTCTTGGGTGGCTCCTCTTCTTCTATCTCCATTGAGAAAGGGGACTTCATTTGTGTGTTAAGAGCTCTTCTAGCTAGCTCTCGTGTGGATCTGGTTCCTCGGTGGGCTGGATGCTGATCCATCTCCATTCGGACCAAGTTCCTAATTTCATCATTCTGTGGACCAGGACTCCTGTGGCGTCGAGCTTGATGTAGTCGTTATGATTGAACATCATTTGACCTATTCCTCTCAGATCTTTTTAAGTCACGCATGGGGAACCTTCCTCGGTTGTGAGATATACTTACCTGAGGACTAATAGTCTGATCATGGCGTCGCCTTGTGCTCCTGTGGACATCTCTCTTTATTCTTTCCAGTCGCCTTTTTAGGAGAGCATTTTCTTCTTCCCAGTGACATGTGGTTTCTTATTACTCTCAAAGTATAGCCTCATAGGCATCGACCAATCTGGAAATCTGCGTGGACCTAGGTGGTCTATGGCTTTCTTCAGAAGGCTACCTTTCTTGGTGAAACTTGGGATTCGGTTGGAGAATTTCAGACCTTACCCTAGGAGGGGCAGGTTCTTCCTAAACGTCGTCGACTTGAGGAGGTTGCTGCTGTGGTAAGACATTACATGCTTTCAGTTAGTGAGTGTTCTCATAGGAATAAAAATCTTTTCCCATAGACGGCGTCAATTTTGGTATCAAAAAATATCACAATAAAGAATTTACAAAGAACAATCACAATCAAGCAATAAAGCATACAATCGCACACTCAACACCACTATGTACGTGGTTCGGAAACTTGCCTACATCCACGGACATATCTACTATTTTATTAAGTATCTCTCAATAAACTTGGTTACCTTCCCCTATGCCCGGGCCAGGGGTTACAATTTATAGATGTAGAATTTTATTTGTGAAAGTAACTCCATGATGGCCATGATGGGATGGACCATGAATCCCTTGAATATCTCCGCGAGATCATTGGGGATTGACTTGGTCCTATCCCAGCGTGGCTTTGATCCCATGATTTGGGTCGGGCAGCCTCTTTAGTCTGTTGGGCGTGATCGGCTACTCTCGTGGTTTGAGAATAAATGGGTTCCCACATTACTCATGAAAATTTACCAGATAAATAGTTTCCTTATATTGGAATAGTTTGATTTTGATCCTCTTTAATGAAGCTTCTCTTCAAATCCTTTCTCCAAGAGTGGTTGTGATGCTAAACTAAGCTTGAATTCTTTAAAACCTATGCTTGAGCTCTAAGAAAAACTCTTCTCCTCCTTTCTACTAGCCTCCAATTGTTTTATAATCTCTTTACCCTAGCCTCACATCACCACAACTATATATACTACACAAAATCCCGAAATTCCCTTAACCCTAGGTTATAAAATGACTAAAATGCCCTCTCGGGTTGTCAGCTATATTTACATTTGTCCCGGGACCCAAACTGCACACTCGGGTATACTATGTTTATTATTTCGACCCTTCTGGACTCAACCGTAATCTCAAAATCACCATCCGAGTTACTCATAATTTATTTTCTATCTCTACCTTATTTAGTCCGCTCACGACATCTGGTTGAGATATCATACTATCACGTCACTGTCATTCATTGTGATATCAATTTTATAATTACTATTCACTTAGTAATTTTTAACCCATCATATTTATATTAAATTATGTCACTTGTGAAATTTAAATTTTAACCAATTTAATTCATTTTTAATTCTTTAAAGATACGGGTTGTTACAGATTATTTGGTGGCCAAAAATTATTACACTTCAAAATAATTTGGAGCTGTACATGGTGAGACGAGGGCATATTTATTATTGGAGTGGACTAGAATACACCGACGGAGATCTACGTATCCCTTTTTGACATTGTTAAAATATGAAGGTGTCTTAATACTCGGGATGGTTACTCCGTATTTGGACTAGAGATGGAGGCATCCCTAGTAAATAATATGTCAAGAAACGTATTATGAGGCTTGGTCTTCAGGAGTTTGGTTCAGTATAGCTCCTATAAACCAAGGAGACTTGGGATCAACGCCAACGTAGTTCCAACAAACGAGACATATTTACGGGTGTAGGCAATGAGATACTAGGTATACAATATACAGCATTACGATATTTATGAAGCCTAATCCTTAATGTTGCATTTTTTGTTGTGTTTGATTGATATATTTATATATTAAAAATACGTTAATCAAAGGCCAGTGCTTGATAAATAATTGTATGAAAACACATATTCAGGGGTGCTATCGTAGCGACGGGCTTTGTTCGTTCGGAGAAGCGATGGGAGTAGGTTGATTTTAGACTTTGGCTTGTGTAAATTTTTGCACTAACTTGGCTCACTAACACTTTTCGGAGAACAATTTTAAAAAGTTTGTTTTCGTGTTTGTAATTAGTCGTGGCAATTGATTAACATTTATTTAACATATGAGTATGTTAATTTAATAAACAATGGTGTTGGGTTAGAAATCATCCTTTAAAATATACATGCTATAAAGTACATATATGCTCCCCTAAAAGGGGGTTGGGCTAAATGAGATAAAAATATATGGACAGTTTATCACAATATATATTGGGTGTTTGATCGAGATTTGTGCAGCGTTTCTTTACCCTTGTAGCGTGAGTCGAATTTTTCCCGGGGGAGACCTCCTTCTTAAGGTGCCCAGTTGGGTAGAGATCCGTTTAGTCAGGCCGAGCTTCATTTAAAAGTGCCAACTTTCACAAAATGTGCGCAGAGGTTTGCCTGTATTTTTCAGAGGAAGTGACTTTTCAGAAGTATGAACTTCACTCGGGGGAAGCGACTATTCAGAAGTACAAACTTTCCTTGAGGGAAAGCGACTTTTCTAAAGTATAAATTTCACTCGAGTATTTTCAGAACGAGATCAAGTATCTCGGACGCTCGGGATTGAAGAAACATAGAAACCGAATCAATGCTGGGTTTTATGACGCTTTTAAAGGTTAGTGGGGCCCTCCTTTTATAGGGGTCTGAGAGGGCCCTTTGTCCTTACAGTCATCCATGGACTTTGACTATACGTTCATTTAGACTTCCATACGTATGGTGGATGAGGGGTGCATATACGTGTATGGCTGGGGTTATATTCACAAAGATTTTATAATCATTGTCTGTGAAGGGACGAGTGTTTGGTTAAAGCCTTTAACCCTTCGGTTAAAGGACCCCTCAGAGGGTTTTTTGTATTTTTAGTTATTTATATTTTAACCCTTCGAAGCTTTGCCATTTTGAGCTTTATAATCGTTTTGTAGGTTTTTGGGTTAAGGGTACTTTACTGAATGGGATAAAATGACCCACACCCTTATTACAAATCGAGGTGTCCACAAAGGTGGTCATTTAGGAGGGTGTGCGTGCGGATGTAATAACCCGTATATATATATATATATATATATTTAATTGGACATTTAAATTATGCGGGTGACACGTATTAATTAAATAAAGAAATAATGAGATAATAATTAAACATTACTTTGAAGTGAAATGAAGTAATATTTATGTGATAATACATTTACCAGTGTGTTATAGTATTTTAATCGGTACACGTTTGGGTACGTTATATGAAATTAACATAGAAATATATTTATAAGTGACTCGGATGATAATTTTAAGTGCACGGTTGATCTGAAATGTGTCAAAGTAGTCAAAATTAGGTACTCAAGGGTAGTGTTCTCGGAGGTTTTTTAGACTAGTTTGTATTAAAATAAGATTAATTAAGTCATTTTAATGGGAGGTAAAGGGTAAAAAAGGGGATTCAGGTTATGAAATGAATGGTTAAGGTTAGATGGATAGTCATTTCACAATTCTAAAAGTCTTAGTGAGTTAAAGCAGAGTTTAGAGAGGAAGTGAAGAGAATTTAGAAGAAAAGCCCAAAAGTTCAAGAGGAAAGTGAAGAGACAATAGAAGAAAAACTCAAGAGGATTGAAGAATTTGGAAAGGATTTTGGAGATTTTTCATTAGCTTCAATCGAATTCAGAATTTATGAATCTAAAGGCAAGTGATTATCTTGCTATTTATTTATGTGTTCAATTTCAATTCATATCACGATTGAGAATTGATTTTTGGGTGGGATTCATATACAATTGGGGTTTTTAACATATAATTTCAGAAAAATATATGTGTGATTATTTAAGATTTAAATTTGGAATTTGAATACCATATTGATAGATGGATTATGATTTGGAAGATTGAAATGGATAAATTGTTATGAGACATGGTGACTTTTAACATATGTTTAGATTTCTACCCAAATCCATGAAATATGGATATTTATGTTCAAAATAAATTTAATCCACGTCTAAAATTATTGGACATTGAATTTGTTTGAAGAATCATATGTTTGGACTTATGAATTTTGGGTTGGAACTTGGTGAAAAACGAAATTTAAAGAGGCAAAAACGAAAAAAATGGGAAGAGTTATTTTGAAGAGTTTTAGGTCTTCTTTTTTAGTGCGTTCGGAAGATATCTGAGAACAACTCAAAGCACATACCCAACTCAATTTTTCCTGTAGAATCCGAATCTGGAGTCGAATTAATGATTCGGATAATGTTTAGATATAATTTTTAGCATTTTAAAATAGGCCTAAAATTGAGATTTTATTTCTAGGTGAAATTTGGAATATTTGAGGTGAATTATAATCGAGGATTATTAATGAATTTGTTAAGAAAATTTTGGTAAAATAGTTATACGGGTTTATAGCTACGTGTACATTATTGTAGTTCGATTATCAATTAATTAATTAAGAGAATAATTAACTAATTGAGTATATTATGGAGCTTTAGGAAATAATGTGTTTGTGTCGTCAGTGATAGGCAAGATTAAATAAATTATTGAGCAATATATAGATGTGTGGAGATTGTGTGTATATATATCGGTGTGAAAGATATAATTATATGAATATAATAACCTACCCCTCTAGTGCTATCATCGGAGGTTTCGCAAGTGGGTGATCTTCCATGGCTAGCGAATGTAGGGTAAGTATTATCCACATGTCATAATCGTCATGCATATGGATGATAAGGTTGAAGTTAGAAGTGAGATAATTACGGGTATGGTTATGGCTCACTATCTATGAACCTATGACCGCCTCCAACGTTGTTATTTTTCTATAGTAGTTTGGTGTGAGATCCCGACGCGGTTGCCAGGATGATGTGAGTATTCTCTGAATTATGATAGCATTGTAGAAACCCGCATCCTGTAAAATATTATTATTGTTATAAAGGATATCACTCTCTATATATATATATATATATATATATATATATATGTGTGTGTGTGTGTGTGTGTGTGTGCATGTGTGTGTGTGTGTGTGTGTGTATGTGTGTGTAGAGAAATATATACGAGCACGATGAATTAAAATGTGAATATTAATAACTAGTGAAAGTTATTAGATTTGAGACAATAAATTGTAATTGAGAATTATAGTGGTTAACATATGTGAAAGATAAATAGATAGATTACTCAGGATGGGATAACTTATGGAATTTAAGGATACTTAGGAACTAATTAGGTAGGCATCATAACTAGGTCATTAAAATGCATATGTTCGGTGCGCACTTTATATGAGAGGTGAGTATTGTCTTAGGAGAGATTGCGGTGCCAATTTAAATATGAGTGAATGAATACATATTTATTTATGCATTTCAATTACTTGACAAATATTTTCAAAAGGATTTGGACTCCGATCCGTATCAAATTTATTTTCAAAACCTTTTAGGCGTTTAGACACAAGGACGCCAAGCGTGATTATTCTTCCAAGCATCGGATCTGCGATAATAATGGGACGTTGCAGGATTTGATGTAGTCGCCTCTATTCTCACATTGCAGACAAGATTCTATTCATATTTGAGCATGTCGCTGTGACACCCCGCCTAATTAAATACCGGGTGATCAGTCCTTTATTAAATTATAACTAAGATGAACGGTTGGTTCATTCTTAACATCACTGTCGCAAAATAAACTTTTCAATTTAAACACCCTACATAATTAAGCTAAGTGTCAAAACCATTTAAAACATTATTTCTATTTTTTAATTAAAGTCCAATAATAAAATCTTTCATAATTCACCGTTTAAGAGTCACACAAATAACTAAACTGGAAAAGATCATCCAAGCAATTTAAGCATTCAATTAACTAATTCCAACTTTAAAACCACGAAGGAAAAATATACTGACAGTAACAAATCCCAAAGTAAAAATACTAAAAGTAAATGAATCACAATCTCTAACAAAACCCACTGAATAAGGAAAAAAAGGCGACACATGCCCAACTGGATAAAACAGAACTAAGAGTGGAGTCAATAATGAGGTCGTCTAAGCAAAAGGCCTGCAACTCCCACCTAAGCTGCAACACGTTCCTTCCAAATAATCCTAAGCATGACGCCCCTGTGGCTGGGCACCTGTAGTATATATATATATATATATATATATATATATATATATATATATATATATATATATATATATATATGTACAAGAGAGAAGATAACAGGAAACAAATCAGAGCCCGATTGTAAAACAGTTTAAAATTTTAGTTTAGCAAGTATTTAAAATGCTTACCGGCTAATGCAACAATCATATTAGTATGCGGCACTCTCTTGAGAAATTTCTCACCTCTCTTCTAATGTGCACACCTACCGCACTATTAATCCCCACAAGTTTAGCTTATCTTAAATTTCTCATAAGGTTTCATGCCGACAATTAATAGCACTAAGATAATTAATTTCTGAAAGCAAAGTTTTCACATAAATCTCATTTTATTACAAAGTCTTTCAGTATTGCCTCAAACATTGCAAACACTTATAAATTCGGAATATTTATTCATTGCTTAACTACTTTTAGTCACAGTAGAAAGTTTCTAATTTCAAGTCTATATATATATACTAACCACTCATATAATATATATATATATACTAACGGCACCCCACATAAAATTTATGGTGCTGGCATACTCTGCTATCAAGTCCCCGTCACTCGTACTAAGGGAAAATACTAGTTCGGAATCACTCTCGAACTGTATTAATGCAAAACACATACAAATTGAGGCGAAGCATAGTTTCAAGTCACTAAGAGGTCAGCACATACCCTCACGTCTCTTAGGACCGTCTGACTATCGATCAGATAGCTTGTACCAAGGATTTCCGTCACAACCCGAATATAATTATGATAAATCATGTTTAAATCATGATTAGCTTATGTGATATGAATAATATGTTATTAGTATATATATAATGTTAAGTAATTATGTTTATTTTAATCCCACCTTCATAAATCTTGAAATATCGAATTAGTTACAAATGTGAAATTTTAAAGTTTTCGTTAGGAATGTTCCTGTTGGAGGCTAGTTTTGACCTTTATGACATAACAATGAACTTGGCGTGTAAACTAGATATTTGTATATATATGAGTTAGGTTTATAACAAAATAAATGGTTCATCAAACGGACATCCGAGTGGGAAGATATTGTCTTTTTACGAACAGGGGGTAAAGTAGTCATTTAGCCTTAAATGATATTTTGTTTTATGTAATGCCACATGTTATATTTTGATTGGAACAAGAGGGGGTGGACTTATGCCGATTTAAAACCCTTGAATTAAGCTCTTCCTTTAGCATATTTTAGCCATGGAAGAGTTTTAACCTAAGGAAAGAGAGTTTTGAAGTTTAGGAAGAAAGTGAGGAGAAATTGAAGAAAAATTCATAGAAAAATTACGTAAAAGCCCCTAAGGTATTTCCATCCATAAATCTTGTTTATTTTTTTGTATTACTTATTTAAATGATTTAAATAATCATTTTTTTACTGAATTTCCATGTCTTGATGTGTACTTATGGATAGATGCAAGTTTAAGCAAACTTGAATGTCTAAACCCTTGAAATTATTTTGTTTATAAACCTTATTTATTCAAACTTCCATATATTTTTGTATACCTACTGGAATTGATTTATTCCAATTGGATATTAACCTGGACTCATATATTCATGATATATCCGAAAATCATGGTAAAATACCAAGAAATGAGTCTTTGGTGAGAGTTTGAATTTCGGGTATGAAATCTGCCCTAAGGGTGAAAGTATGCCTGCCATGTGTTCGATGTTTTGCTTGACATAGCAAATGAACTCTGAAAATTATGAAATTTTAATCTTGTATTTTTAAATATGTTTACTGATGTTGGTTTAAATATCATATAAATTTAAGATGTAGAAAAATTATGGAAATTCCTGGAAGTTGAATGAACGATAAAAGAGCCTATAGGGTAGATTTGTTATGTGGTAAAGAAATGGGCATATCTTGCTCTAGGAGACTTGAAATGATGTACCGTCTTTTGTATTGGAATACTAATAAGACAAGTATTAAATTTCCAAGAATAAATGAATTTATATTTGGTCTATAATTTGGATATGTTAAATATATTAACATGGATTTGGGTCGAACTTCACTTTTGATAAATGATTTGAATGGAATCATGTGATGCTTATGGATTGAATTATGTTTAAATCATTCTTTAGATTATTGATATCCGTACGATGATACTAATATTGTAATAATGATATGATGGGAAGAAGAGCTGATTGAACAAATAACGGATAAAGATAAGGGAAAATCCAGTTAAACTGTCGAGGTGAGTGTACTTATGATTTGTTTCATATATAAATATGAATATAGCTCTAAGAGCAGGATTTGTTTGAGTACTTCAGTATTCAGGATTGTTTGGATATTAAAATATCCAGGATTTGTTTGGGTCTCATGATCTAGTATTGGTTTGAGTACTTCAGTATTAAGGATTGTTTGGATATTAAAATATCCAGGATTTGTTTGGATCTTATGATCCAGGATTTGTTATTGCCAATGTGCAGAATTATTTGGATCTTATGATCCATGATTTGTTATTGCCAATGGGTAAGATTGTTCGGATTTTATATCCACATATTCGATATAGAATTGTTATTCTGTTGCAGGGAAGGAGTACCTCACTAAGCTTAATGCTTACGGTTAATATTTTAACAATTTCAGGTTCGTACGCTGCCAACTAGGATACCATATGACCGGTAACTTTGAGAGTTGTAACGTTGGAGAGAGTTAGGATTTAAAAATGGGGATTTTATCGTTGTCACACTGAAGATTTTAATATACTCACACATTGTATATATTGATTTAGTATGGATTGAGTTGATCATAGTTAATCACAGTATTGTATGTCCGCTTAATTATGACTCTGATGTTGACTTCGTTATGGCACAAAAACAATATTATGTTCATTATGCAGAAAAATATTGATAAATGAATTAAATTTTCAATGGGCTCGAGATTATGATCCAATTATTCTAATAACAAATGATTAGTATGGATATTGGGTTTGGGGTGTGACAATTCCTATGTTTTAGGGTACAAGTCAATATCCCCCATAAAGGTCCCATCGAGATAAGACTGTCCCGGCGTGGTAACCTCAGTGATAGCAAGTAGTGCGGGCATGATTTTTACATGTGTATAGTATATACACAAACACAGTCATATATATGTATACTACCATTCCCATTTCTAAATTAGGTACGCCTACGACCCATACTATGATATTCGTTCTTAGTACATGTTACTAGATTATCCCGTATAACGGCTCGTCTCTTTTATTCTTAATTATAGGTTATTCCATACATTCCTCATTTCACTTGTAATATTCTATTCCCCAATGTATAAATTCAGTAGGTACTCCCTTATTTTCTAACGTATCTTTCTTACGGGTCTTACTCCTTTAATTACACGTTTCCATAATTTCCTATGAATAAATTACTCCCCGTTAACTTTAAATTCGCCATACTTTAAATGCCCCCTTTTTACGAAGTCCTACTGATCCTCTTTATGCCCCAAAATGTTCTATTAATAAGGTCCAAAGGTTACTACTCAGTTTAATCGAAATAACTATTTAAAGGGGGAATATAAATTTTCCAGGAGGGGTCGATCGATCGATGGAATGGGGTCGATCGATCGATCAAGTAGTTATGACGAAACTGCTAAAAATCCAGTTACGGGAATCCTATTCCAAACTCATCCAAATCATCATATTCCACTCCCAAACTCCCAACAAATGATACTATAAGTGTTATATACCCAAATAAATAATTTTCTACGCAAAACATGTGACTTTTCATCAAGTATAACAATTGACAAGGGCAAAATCTATATAAACCTCAAGAACCCTAATCTTTTATTTAACTTAGTTCCTCCCATTCTTTTTTTAGATTTTCTACTCCTAACTCAATGAAAATTCGTGGTTTAACCTCTACATGTGAAATAGATTTCCAGAACATGATTATTACCTCTATAACATGTGAATTCTAGTCTCCAATATATGCTTTCTTTCAAGGAATTGGTTCTAATCAACCCTAGGCTAATATAATTGAAGCATTAACTAAAACAAAGAAAGATAGATACTTTCCTGGAAATATTTGTTTCTGATTTGTGGAAGAAATTGGTGTGGTTGTGTTCCTCGTCGCGCGATCTACAATTTGGGGGTGACGACTGTGCAAATGGTGGAGTTCTTGGCCTCGAACTCCTTGGAAAGCTTCTCCTCTTCCTCTCCAATGGACGTTCTTGGTTTTTAGTTATGCTAACCCTAGAAGACAACCCCTAACATCTGATAAAACCTTAGAAAATTCGTGGGTTTCCATGCCCAAAAATACAAAATGTCTAAAACGCCCTCCCGGGATGCTCATTAGGCTTAAAAACACTCCGAGACCCAAACTACACCCCCGGGTACATTATTTTGACTATCTCGACCCTTCCGGACACATTGACGCACTCAGAATGATCATACGTGTGACTTATAATTTATTCACTTTTAATAATACAAATTTAATCCCGACACGATACAGGCACGTCCCGTTAAAATTTTCAAAATTATCAAATTATCTAAAACGCCCTCCCGGGATGCTCATTGGGCCTAAAAACGTCCCGATACCCAAACTACACCCCCGAGTATATTATTTTGACTCTCTCGACCCTTTCGGACACATTGACGCACTCAAAATTACTCTCGTAACAATCTTATGTGCCACTGTCATGACAGATATGAAAGAACGGGCTACCGCGTCCTGGTGATCCAACTCTTTCCACTTTGCTTTCCAGATGTCCGCTACGTCGTCTACCGATCTACGGATCAACGCATCAACAACTACGTTAGCCTTTCCCGAATGATACTGTATGTCGAGCTGATAGTCTTTCCCCAACTTTAACCACCGACGTCGATGCATATTCAACTCTCGTTGAGTGAATAAGTACTGCAGTGACTTATGGTCTGTGGATAAGTGGAACTTCTCCCCCAGTAGATAATGTCTCCATATCCTCAATGCAAATATGGCCTCTGCTAACTCTAGGTCGTGAGTGGGGTAATTTCTCTCGTGCAGCTTAAGCTTAGGGGAGGCAAAAGCTATAGCCTTCTCCTCCTACTGACGTACTCCCCTGAGTTCACGTAAGGAGGCGTCGGTGTAAACTAGGTACTCCACTCCCGGCTTGGGTAAAGTAAGAACTGTTGCTGAAGTCAGCTTATCTTTCAGCTCATCGAAAGACAATTGACAAGCATCGTCCCAAACATATGGTATCCCCTTGCGAGTCAGGTTTGTCAATGGATCTGCTATTTTGGAGAACCCTCGGATGAATCTCTTATAGTACCCGGCTAACCCCAAGAAACTAAGCACTTCCGTTGGTGTTATGGGTTATCCCCACTCGCTCACTGCTGACACTTTACTTGGGTCAACCGCTATCCCCAATTCGGAAACAACATGCCCCAAAAATTGCACCTCCCGTAACCAGAATCTGCACTTCTCGTATTTAGCATACAGATGATGCTCTCGTAGAGTCTGAAGAAACTACCTCAAGTGATAAGCATGCTCTTCCTCAGTGTGTGAATATATTAGGATGTCATCTATGAAGACGATGATAAAATGATCCAAGAACTCTCTGAACGCTCGGTTCATCATGTTCATGAATACGGTTGGAGCATTTGTGAGTCCAAATGGCATGACTCTGAATTCATAGGACCCATACCTTATCAAGAAAGCAGTCTTTGAAACATCCTGCTCCCTAATCCATAGTTGAGTATATCCTGATCTCAAATCTATCTTCGAAAACAAAGTTTCTCCCCTCAGCTAGTCGAACAGATCATCGATTCGAGGTAACGGATATTTATTCCGTATCGTGACCTTGTTCAGCTCCCGGTAATCCACGCATAACCTCAATAAACCATCTCTTTTTTTACAAACAAAACTGGAGCGCCCCAGGGTGAGGTACTCCTACGAATGCAGCCCTGACCTAACAGCTGTTGTATCTGATCTCGTAACTCCCTCATTTCTGCTGGAACCATACGGTACGGAGCGCATGCTGTCGGTCGAGTATCCGGTAATAAGTCTATGACAAAATCTATCTCTCGACTGGGGAGTCGGTCTGGTATCTCCTGAAATACATCAGAATACTCACGAACAACTGGGATCGAGTCTAAGGGAATCACGACCTCCTTAGAGGCATCCTCCTCTATGTAATACAAAGGAGCAATAAAGCCTCCCTCTGTATGAGGCATCGCCACTACAAACATCTCCTGCCTCGGAATGTCAAAGATAATACTCCCACCGAAATAATCTATCATGGCTCTGTAAGCGGCGAGCTAATCCATGCCAATAATAACATCGTGCTCAAGCATCTCTAAGACTAACATGTTTACAGGCAAAAACAAGCTACCAATCTCTACTCCCACAGCCCGGCATATAAAGAAAATTAACGACCCATTCCACAGTGGTGAGTCTACGCGTGTTACAGTGCTCTCTGTTGTGGCTAATAATCCTAAAGCCT
This sequence comes from Sambucus nigra, assembly GCA_949130495.1. Lineage (NCBI taxonomy): Eukaryota > Viridiplantae > Streptophyta > Magnoliopsida > Dipsacales > Adoxaceae > Sambucus > Sambucus nigra. The sequence continues at coordinate 597,561,603 of OX422208.1, forward strand.
TCGCAAAATGAGTAGCTATAAAATAGTGTGTTGCCCCAGTATCAAATAAAACTCGACCCATAGTGCCTTGGATAGGAAACGTACCCTCAATCGTGGGTGGTGCCTGAGGAGCTGCTGCCTGGTGGACGTTATAGACACGTTCGTACTGTAACTGTCCCTGCTATACTGGAGCTGCTAGGATGGCTAGTAGGGCTGGTACCTGAGTTGGTGCTGGGAGGGCGACTGGAAAGAGTGGCCTCTGTGACTCATTATGGGCACCCTGATGCTGTGGGGCCTTATCCCCCTCTGGACAATCCTGCGCCTATGGCCATTCTTGCCACACCCGAAACATCGGCCCCTGAAATTACCTCCCCTCTATCCCTGCTGACCACGACCCTGTTGGATGTTACCACCCCGCCACAGGCCCTGTTGGAAACGTTGTTAGCCCTGATGGCCCTGTTGTTGTCCCTGCTGCTGACGGTGTTGGCCCTGCCTAAATCCCCCAAATCCCTGTCTGGAGTCACCTGATCGGAATCGCTTGGCAGGGTCCCCTTGATAGGAACTCTCTCAATATGACGAGTCTGCCCTTGAGATGTCGATTCCCCACCAGTATTACTGCCCCTTGTCCTGCCCTACTGGCTGGACTCTCCTGCTCGTTTTCTTCCCTGCAGATGGAAGCGGTGGTCGTGGCAGTGTAATAATGCAGCGTTAAGTACATCCGTGTAGGTACTCAGTGACAGATCGCCTATGAGGTGCTGGCGAATCCTCCAGGCCAACCCGTCCACAAACAACAGTATCTTCTTACCCTTAGTGGGTGCCTCATCTGGCACTATAGGGAGAAGTCTAGTGAACTCCTCCTAGTACTCGACAACAATCGTTTTCTCTTGTTTTAGATTCAGTAATTTCTGCCTCATCTCAGTCTTCATAGAGGATGGAAAGTATTTGCGGTCAAACCGCGCCCAGAATGACTGAATAGTGATGATGTCCCTCTCCTCCAAGGTGGTGGTGGATTCCCACCACTGCAAAGCGGCCCCCTCTAGCTTAAAGGAAGACAATAGCTATTTTTGCACGCCCGTGCACTCGTACATGCGCAGATGCCTCTGGATATCTTTCTTCCATTGATTGGTTAAAATGATATCTGAACTACCCGCGAACTCTGGGGGATGCACCTTCTGGAAGGCATACCTAACCCGCTCCCACGCAGATGGAAGTTGTGCTGGTGATGGCGCCACTACCTGAACCTGGGGTAGAGCCTGCTGCACTATTATTATTGCAGCATTCACCGCCTGAGCAATGATAGCGGCTACCTCGGTTGCGTTCATCATACCCTGAGCCGGATCTGCTGGCTGCTCGGCTTGGGCACGTCTATCCTTGGGTGCGCGTCTCGGAGGCATCTGAAATGAGAAGGAAGTTTATTAGTCTACAGTTATTAATAAATCTCGAATAGCTGAAGACGTAAGTGTAAATGCAAGAATACAACAATCCTAAAAATAAGGCTTTATATCAAGGACGCTAAGCTGAAAGCGAAATAAGCCGTACAGATACTAAAGCACACTAGAACCTGATGCTCTGATACCACCCGTGACACCCCGCCTAATTAAATACTGGGTGATCAGTCCTTTATTAAATTATAACCAAGGTAAATGGTTGGTTCATTCTTAGCATCACTGTTGCAAAGTAAATTTTTCAATTTACACACCCTACATAATTAAGCTAAGTGTCAAAACCATTTAAAACATTATTTGTATTTTTTAATTTAAATCCAATAATAAAATCTTTCATAATTCACCATTTAAGAGTCACACAAATAACTAAACTGGAAAAGATCATCCAAGCAATTTAAGCATTCAATTAACTAATTCCAACTTTAAAACCACGAAGGAAAAACATACTGACAGTAACAAATCCCAAAGTAAAAATACTAAAAGTAAATGAATCACAATCTCTGACAAAACCCACTGAATAAGGAAAAAGGGCGACACATGCCCAACTGGATAAAGCAGAACTAAGAGTGGAGTCAATAATGAGGTCGTCTAAGCAAAAGGCCTGCAACTCCCACCTAAGCTGCAACACGTTCCTTCCAAAGAATCCTAAGCATGACTCCCCTATGGCTGGGCACCTATATATATATATATATATATATATATATATATATATATATATATATATATATATATATATATATATATATATATATATATGTACAAGAGAGATGAGATAACAGGAAACAGGTCAGAGCCCGATTATAAAACAGTTTAAAATTTTAGTTTAGCAAGTATTTAAAATGCTTACCGGCTAATGCAACAATCATATTAGTATGCGGCACTCTCTTGAGAAATTTTTCACCTCTCTTCTAATGTGCACACCTACCGCACTATTAATCCCCATAAGTTTAGCTTATCTTAAATTTCTCACAAGGTTTCATGTCGAAAATTAATAGGGCTAAGATAATTAATTTCTGAAAGCAAAGTTTTCACATAATTCTCATTTTATCATAAAGTCTTTCAGTATTGCCTCAAACATTGCAAACACTTATAAATTCGGAATATTTATTCATTACTTAACTACTTTTAGTCACAGTAGAAAGTTCCCAATTTCAAGTCTATATATATATTAATCACTCATATAATATATATATATACTAACGGCACCCCACATAAAATTTATGGTGCTGGCATACTCTGCTATCAAGTCCCCGTCACTCGTACTAAGGGAAAATACTAGTGCGGAATCACTCTCGAACTGTATTAATACAAAACACATATAAATTGAGGCGAAGCATAGTTCCAAGTCACTAAGAGGTGAGCACATACCCTCACGTCTCTTCGGACCGTCTGACTATCGATCAGATAGCCTGTACTAAGGAATCCTATGTTCTAGGGTACAAGTCAATATCCCCCATAAAGGTCCCATCGAGATAAGACTGTCCCGGCGCAATAACCTCAGTGATAGCAAGTAGCGCGGGCATGATTTTTACATGTATATAGTATATACACAAACACAATCATATATATGTATACTACCATTCCCATTTCTAAATTAGGTAAGCCCACGACCCATACTATGATATTCGTTTTTAGTACATGTTACTAGATTATCCCGTATAACGACTCGTCTCTTTTATTCTTAATTGTAGGTTATTCCATACATTCCTCATTTCACTCGTAATATTCCATTCCCCAATGTATAAATTCAGTAGGTACTCTCTTATTTTCTAACGTAGCTTTCTTACGGGTCTTACTCCTTTAATTACACGTTTCCATAATTTCCTATGAATAAATTACTCCCCGTTAACTTTAATTCGCCATACTTTAAATGCCCCCTTTTTACTAAGTCCTATTGATCCTCTTTATGTCCCAAAATGTTCTATTAATAAGTTCCAAAGGTTACTACTCATTTTAATCGAAATAACTATTTGAAGGGGGAATATAAATTTTCCAGGAGGGGTCGATCGATCGATGGAATGGGGTCGATCGATCGATGCTCTTCGGTCGATCGATCGATCAAGCAGTTATGACGAAATTGCTAAAAATCCAGTTATGGGAATCCTATTCCAAACTCATCAAAATCATCATGTTCCACTCCCAAACTCCTAATAAATGATACTACAAGTGTTATATACCTAAATTAATAATTTTCTACCTAAAACATGTGAGTTTTCATCAAGTATAACAATTGGCAAGGGGAAAATCTATATAAACCTCAAGAACCCTAATCTTTTCTTTAACTTAGTTCCTCCCATTCTTTTTTTAGATTTTCTACTCCTAACTCAATGAAAATTCCTGGTTTAACCTCTACATGTGAAATAAGTTTCCAGAACATGATTATTACCTCTATAACATGTGAATTCTAGTCTCCAATATATGCTTTCTTTCATGGAATTGGTTCTAATCAACCCTAGGATAATATAATTGAAGCATTAACTAAAATAAAGCAAGATAGATACTTGCCTGGAAATATTTGTTTCTGATTTGTGGAAGAAATTGGTGTGGTTGTGGTCCTCCTCGCGCGATCTACAATTTGGCGGTGACGGCGGTGTAAATGGTGGGGTTCTTGGCCTAGAACTCCTTGGAAAGATTCTCCTCTTCCTCTCGAATGGTCGTTCTTGGTTTTTGGTTATGCTAACCCTAGAAGACAACCCCTAAAATCTGATAAAATCTTAGAAAATTCGTGGGTTTCCATGCCCAAAAATACAAAATGTCTAAAACGCCCTCCCGGGATGCTCATTAGGCCTAAAAATTCCCCGAGACCCAAACTACACCCCCGGGACACATTGACGCACTCAGAATGACCATACGGGTGACTTATAATTTATTCACTTTTAATAATGCGAATTTAATCCCGACACGACACAGGTGCGTCCCGATAAAATTTTTAAAATTATCAAATTATCTAAAACGCCCTCCCGGGATGCTCATTAAGCCTAAAAAAGCCCCGAGACCCAAATTACACCCCGGGTACATTATTTTGACTATCTCGACCCTTTCGGACACATTGACGCACTCAGAATGACCATACGCATGACTTATAATTTATTCACTTTTAGTAATGCGAATTTAATCCCGACACGACACAAGTGCGTCTCGATAAAATTTTCAAATTATCAAATTATATTCTCATGATAATTTTACTAAATTTATTTACACATCTTACTTTACCCATAAAGTAATTTACAACAAAATTCCAATAATTACTAACTCTCATCATGCTTGTAAATATTTAAATGATTTTTGGATTAATATTAAATTAATATCTCTAATTAATTTTAATAAATCCCCAAATTTAAAAGTCATAAAAATACGGGGTATTATAGTCGCCCATGTCAGTCAGATTTATTTTATTTTATTTCATTATTGGTATTTGTTGCATGAATGTTATACCGATGGTTTATTTGGTTACATTTGCATGTACTGGATTTATGTTATAGAGTTAATGTGTGATTGTAAATTTTTATTACTATCAGAATAAATTATGGTTTGATTATAATGTTGTTGTCTCACGTTGATAAAGAATAAAATTGACACACGACTTAATTTAATAATAGGAGGTTAGTAATCAATTGGTTTTGACAGTGATGCTAAGAATGAGTCAATGAGATTCCCGTTTTATTTTAGTAGAGGGCTGACCACCCCTTTTTTTAATAAGTGGGGTGTCGCATATGGTGTTAGAGCATCAGATTTTAGAGTCCGTAGCATCTGTGCGAATTTGTTACGTTTTCTCCCGCAACGTTCTTTGATGTAGAGCCCTATGCTTAGGATTGTTGATTCATATTACGATATACATTCTCCTGCTATTATGTATAATGAAAGTGAATCTTATACGAGTTTGATAAGCCGAATAGGAGAAGGACGATCAATAAGTATTACGTACAAAGACCATTTAAGCAGCCATAGACATTGACAATTGAAAGTATAAATTTTATCCATGGGCAGATGGGGCAGGTTCGACGTGATACGAGTGCGTCAAAGTATTTGGGTTAGCACTAGGTTTCGCGTGAAATGGGATTAGTAGATGTATCGTTAGTATCACTTTGAGTGTGTATATTTACTGTTGGGTAGCAGAACTCTCTTTAGTTCCATCTGTAGGGAAGCGAGTGTGAATACTGGGAGGATATATTTTTGGAGATTTGCTCGTTTTAGAGAAATGGTATGTGAGTATCATGTTATCCTGGGTATGGACTTGTTAGCCATGGTGAGTGATGGTAGACTATTATAGTAAGTCTATTTTGTTAGCCGTTCCAATGCAGGATGTGTTATTTTTGCAATAGTTCATCTGAAAGAGGGTTGAGTCGTGTATCTATTATATTAAAATGGAGATTTCGCAGAATATAGTAGCTTCGTTATATTCAATCCCGGTGCATAAGGACTATACTGTTATGATTTACGAGATATCGAGTTTAAGATCGGACGAAGATATTTAGCTTGTTATTGATTTAGCACTGGAGACTTAGAGATAGTGCGGGCATAGTGTTATATGACTCTTTTAGATATGGGGGAGTGGAGGATTAGACTTATACATCTAGGGATAGGATTATGGCTTTCCCCTTAATGTGTTTTGGGCCAAAGTATCTCGATAACCGATATTGCCAAGTGATAGGGCATTGGGGAGATTCCTTGGTTTAATTCCAATTACGTGATTCTCCATTTATGAACCTTAATAAATGTCGGGAGTTGGGAGACGTTGTTAGATGCCACGGCATTGGTTTTGAATAATAATCGTATTACATGTGGAGAAAACACTTGGAGCTGAGAACTATTATACAATATAAGGTTAGTGGAACCAAGTAGTGCAGTGTAGAAAGTACTAGGAAAGTTAACACCACTAGTGTATAGGTGGGCAATCTTGAGGATATGTAAGTCATTATTATTGGGGTAATCAATAATACCCTTACGATATAGTCACGCTGAGCATGTGGGGCCGAATATTAAATAAAAATATTATGTATGTGATGTTTCTACGTATGTGCATGGGATAGAGGGTGTATGAGCGCTCAAGTTAGTTTGATTTTCATAATCATTCCGGATAAGGGGGACGTAGTAATAAATGTGTTGAATCGTATACATGTGGAGCAATAAAAGCGACATTGAAAAAGTAAGATGGACTTAATTGCGGTTAAGGGAGGAGATAGTATATATATATATATATATATATACACACACACACACATACACACACAACATGGAGAGCTATCACACTCGAGATGGGTTGGAGGCCTGGGGATACAAGCGAGGAATCTCTCTAGCCAAGGGAAGACCTAACGAGTTTAAAGGAATCGAGCAAAGCTTTATTCATTCGAATGTTGAGGGTGGCTTAGGCATAGTAGTGTGTTGATTTCACCATGCGAGGAGAAGCCAAAAAATGCACAGTTTAGAACAAATGCATGGGTTACGAATTTGAAGTACCCCATGAAAGGATAAAAATGCACTATGTGACGTGGGATATAGAGCTTTGTGTATTGGTGTGGAGTGAGACATAGTGAAGTTGTCTCTAGACGCACTACTCGTTGATGGGAAAAGATTGGTCCGAGGTGATCCACTAGAATTTTTCGATAATTGGTGTTTCTAGTGACGGAATGAATATGCAGACTGATGAAGTTCATTGTTGGGTTATCAACATCGTGAATAGGTTAAGATTCCCTTTAACTTTGTGGTATGGATTGACCGAGGCAGAATAATTATTGCTAATTTGGGTGAATTACATTATTGGGTAACGTACCCAACATTTCATTTTAGAGAGGAAATGAAACAGCACAAGATGCCACCCAACAATTATTGTGACTCAGGATGAGATCCTTAAGGCCCATCTCCGATTGGGAATATTAGGAGGTAGTGGGAACGAAGTGCATTTTGAATGAGACATATTACCCGTAGACTAAGGGGTAAACAAGAAAAGTGACTAGGATATTGAAGAATGAGAGAGATGCGTTTTGTAGACTTTAAGGTAATTGGGAGGAGTAATTGCCATTGGTAGAGTTGCATGTAATGGCTAGTACCAGATATTATTAGAAAGAATCCTTTTGAGGCTTGAGGCGGGAGGCCTTATTGTTCACCACCTGTGGTTGGGTGGGGAAATAATCAATTCCGTAGGTCGGACGTGATTTAGAGTCGGTCGACCGGGATTGAGATAATCGAAGTTATTTTCATATAGTTCAGGATTATCATAAGAGTTATGTCATCGCGAACCGAAGAATTAGAGACTGAAGAGAATGGCCATAAATTATCGTGGGTGTCTCCCAGGAAGGGATTTATGTGATTTGGATAAGAAGGAAAGTTGACACCTAGGGAAGTGGGGCCTAATCCAACATTGAGATGATAGAGCCAGTGGAGCATAGGCTCGTCTTATTGGAGCATCGTTAGTGGATTCACAATAATTTTTCGTATCATTGTATAGGTGATATCTTACGAATAATAGAGTATAATAGTATGAAATGATTTGAATAGACTTGTCGCTAATCTTGGACCGTAGCGAGTAGGCCTTTAGACATGATGATACCACTGGCAGGTGAATAGTGGAGGCATCAACATTTATCATGAGTGGATTATGAGTATATTCGGATGCTATGTGGGTAAGGATCCAAAGTTTTTAGTACCGGGCTTGCCCAAATTTCGAGGGCGAAATTCCTTTTCTAGGGGGTGTATGTAATACCCCATAGTTTTATATATATTTAATTGGACATTTAAATTATGCGGGAGATGCATAATTTAATTAAATTAAGAAACAAAGATAAAATAATTAAACATTAATTTAAAGTGAAATGAAATAATATTTATGTGATAATATATTTACTAGTGTGCTACCGTACTTTAACCGAGACACGTTTTGGTACGTTATATGAAGTTAAGATGGGAATATATTTATAAGTGACTCGGAAGATAATTTCGAGTGCACGGTTGATACGGAATGGGTTAAAATAGTCAAAACTAGGTATCCAGGGGTAGTGTTTGGGTCTCGGGGGATTTTTAGACTAGTTTGGATTAAAATAAGATTAATCGAGTCATTTTAATGGGAGGTGAAGAGTCAAAAACGGGATTTATGTTATAAAATGAATGGTTAAGGTTAGATGGATATTGATTTCATAATTCTAAAAGTTTTAGTGAGTCACATCAAAGGTCAGAGAGGAAGTGAAGAGAATTTAGAAGAAAAGCCCAAGAGTTCAAGAGGAAAGTGAAGTGACAATAGAAGAAAAACTCAAGAACTCAAGAGGATTAAAGAATTTGGAAATAATTTTGGAGATTTTTCGTTAGCTTCAATCGAATTCAGACTCTATGAACCTAAAGGCAATTGATTATCTTTCTATCTATTTATGTGTATAATTTTAATTCATATCATGACCGGGAATTGATTTTTGGGTGGGATTCATATACAATTAGAGTTTTTGACAAATAATTTCAGAAAAATATATGCATGATTATTTAAGATTTAAATTTAGAATTTGAATACCATATTGATTGATGTATTATGAATTGAAAGATTAAAATTAATAAATTGTTATTAGATAGGGTGACTTCTAACATATGTAGAGATTTCTACCGAAATCCGTGAAATGATCATATGTAAGAAGATTTATGTTCAAAATAAATATAACCCATGTTTAGAATTGTTGGACGTTGAATTTGTTTGAAGAATTATATGTTAGGACTTATGAATTTGGAGTTGAAACTTAGTGAAAAACAAAATTAAAAGAGGTAAAAACGAGAGGAATGAGAAAAGTCATTTTGAAGAGTTTTAGGTCTTCTTTTTGAGTGCTTTCAGAAGACATTTGAGAAAAACTCAAAGCATATACCTGACTTAATTTTTCGTGTAGAATCAAAATCTGGAGTCAAATTGGTGGCTCGGGTAATGTTTAGATTTGATTTTCCGCATTTTTAAAACAGACCTAAAATTAGGATTTTATTCGGGGTAAAATTTAAAGTATTTTAGGTGAATTATACTTAGGGATTATTAATGAATTTGTGAAGGAAAATTCAGGAAAATAGTTATGCGGGCTGATAGCTAGTTGTTTGGAATTTTAGTTTGAATATCAATTAATTAATTAACAAAATAATTAACTAATTGAGTATATAATGGAGCTTTGAGAAATAATGTGTTTGTGTCGTCAGTGATAGGTACGATTAATTAAATTATTGAGAAATGTATAAATGTGTGGAGATTGTGTGTGTGTGTGTGTGTGTATATATTGATGTGAAAGATACAACTATATGAATTTAATAACATACCCCTGTAGTGCTATCATCGGAGGTTCTAGACATTTTAATCATCCTGGATTACGAATGCAGGGTTAGCATTATCCACGGGTCATAGTCATCGCGCATGTGCCTGATAAGGTTGAAGTTCGAAGTGAGGCAATTGCGGGTGTAGTTATGGCTCACTATCAAGGAACCTATGACCGCCTCCAACATTGTTGCTTTCCTATTGTAGTTCGGTGTGAGATCCCGACGCGATAGCCAGGATGATGTGAGTATTCCCTGGATTATGATAGCATTGTTGAGACCCGCATCTGGTAAAATATTATTATTGTTATAAGGGATAACGATTATACATATATAGTGAGTGATAGATATGTATACATGTTATGATAATAAAATACGTATATATATGTACAGAGAAATATATACGAGCATGATGAATTGAAATGTGAATACAAAGTTATTATAAATGAGACAATAAGTTAAAATTAAGAATTATAATGGTTAATGGATGTGAAAGCTAAATAGATATATTACGCAGGATGGGATAGCTTATGGAATTTAAGAATACTTGGGAATTAGTTAGGGGACATCATAACTAAGTGATTAAAATGCGTACATTAGGTGTAAACTTTAGATGAGATGTGAGTATTGTCTCAGGAGAGAGTGCGGTACCAATTTAAGTATGAGTGAATGAATACATATTTAGTTATGAATTTTAATTGCTAGCAAAATATTTTTAAAAGTATTTGGGCTCTGACTTGTATCAAATTTATTTTGAAAACCATTAGGTATCCAGCCACAGGGATACCAAGCGTGATTATTCTTCCAGGCATCGGAGCTGCGATAATAATGGGACGTTGAAGGGTTTGATGTAGTCGCTTATATTATCAGATTTTAGACGTAATTCTTTACATATTCGGGCATGTCACCCATGTAGTCAGATTTACTTTACTTTATTTTATTATTGGGATTTATTGTATGAATGGCATACCAATGGTTTATTCGGTCATTTTTTCATGTAATGAACTTCTGTTTCAGACTTAATGTGCGATTGTTAATTTTATTATTGTTAGAATAACCTATGGTTTGATTATAATGTTGTTGTGTCACGTTGATAAAGATTAAAATTAACACACGGTTTAATTTAATAATAGGTGATTAGTAATTAATTGGCTTTGACAGTGATTCTTAGAATGAGCCAATGAGATTCACATTTTATTTTAGTAGAGGGATGGCCATCCATTATTTTCATAAGAAGGGTGTCACAACAGACACTCATTGTCAAAATTGAAATGATTCAATAATAGGTTTGCCTATTTTTGGGATGTGTGTGAATTTTTGCGTGAGAGGTAGGAATTTGGGAGGGGGGATGGAATTTTTTGGACATATTCAGATCAGTAAACCATCCTCAATCGTTCTGTTCATAAAATTGGATCATTTAACCGCTCTGTTAAACGCTTGGTAGCATTTAACCATTCGGTTAACAATTTTAGCATAAGAAACATATAAAGGGGGATGCCTAAGGCTGTTCCTCCATTCTTCCAATTTTTCTTTTCTTCTCCCCTGTTTCCCTCTCTCCCTCTTTGGGAGTTCTGCATCTATTAGTGAGTTTTTGTTCACAGTTTTTTAGACTTTTTTAGAATTATGGAACCTTTGGAGCCAACTATGGTTGACGACGATGATTTTTAGGCCCTAGACCTGAACGAGGATGAAGAGGGGTGTGGGATGTGACGGTGGATCGAAGGTGCTGGCATGGCTAGCAGATGCAGAGCATTGGCCTGAAGTGTTTATCTCAAGGTCTGCGGGGCACCAGAGTGTGGTCCCCCACATGGATGATTGGCAGGGGGTGCTCGTGGTGTCAGGGGCATGGGTTGTGTATGACCCCCCTTTTCTAGTGAAAGAGGATGACACGGAGATCCTCCTACAGGAGTGCAAGTGCCATATGACCTTTGGAGTCGTGTAATAAAATAAAAACAATAATAATAAATAACAAGACAACGCGATAATGATAATAAAGATAATAAATAATAGTAAAGAAAAAAAAGTAATAAGAGCAAAACTCACGAAAAGATAAAAGTAAAAACCATATAAGTACTAAGCTGGTATATAACATATACTGAGAAAATAAATCGTAATGAAGGTTATACAATGGTGGATTAGACCCGAGTGTCACGTGTGTGCCCTCACAAGATAATTATATATAGGGTTTTTTGGCCACCTGATGAATGGTTACCTTTATGGTTAGCGAGAACCGAGGGTAGGTAGATTAAGTGTGAATATATGATAACCCAAACTTCGGGAAGGAGAAAGCTTCGTGGGTTTATGTTCACCTCACGATCGATTAACCTTTATGGTTAGCGGGAACCGAGGGTATTTAGACTAAGTGTGAACATACTATAACACAAAATCCAGGAGGGAGAAAGCTTCGAGAGGGTTTTTGGTCATCTCACGACTAGTTAACCTTACTGGTTAGTGGGAACTGGGGGTAGGTATATTAAGTGTGAACATAAGTTAACCCAAACTCTAGGAGGGAAAAAGCTTCGGGGGGATTCTGGGCACCTCGTGACTGGTTAACCTTCTTGGTTAATAGGAATCGATCATAGGTGGATTAAGTGTGATATATCTGATAACCTAAACTTTGGGAGAGAGAAAGCTCTTGTGGGTTTCAGGTCCCCTCATAATTGGTTAACCTTCTTGGTTAGTGGGAACTAGGGTAGGTATATTAAATGTGAACGTACGATAGCCCAAGCTCTGGGAGAGAGAAAGCTTCAAGAAATTTCTGGTCACCTCATAACTTCTTGACTTTCCTGATTAGCTAGAAATGGGGGTAGTATCTTAAGTGTGAATATACGGTAACCCAAATTCCGGTGGGTTTCTGATCACCCCACTATTGGTTAACCTTCTTGGTTATCAAGAACCGAGGATACGTATCTTATGTGTGAAAAAACAGTAACCCAAACTCCGAGAGGGAGAAAAGCTTCGGGGGATTTCTGGTCACCTCACGACTAATTAACCTTCTTGGTTAACAAGAGTTGTCGATAAATAGCTTAAGTGTGAACATATGCTAACCCAAAGTTCGGGAGAGATAAAGCTTCAGGGGGTTTCTGGTCACATCACAGCTGATTAACCTTCCTGGTTAGCGGGAACCGAAGGTAATAAGCTAAAGTGAGAACATACAGTAACCCTAATTTAGGGATGGAAAAAGCTTCGGGAGGTGTATTGTCACCTCACGATGGTTAACCTTCCTTGTTAGTGGGAACCGAGGGTAGGTAGATTAAGTGTGAACATACGATAATCCAAACTTCGAGAGGGAGCAATCTCCAAGGGGGTTCTGTGTAACAACCCGTATTTTTATGATATTAAATAATTATGGGATTAATTATTATTGTTGAATTAATTAAATTAAAATGTGAGAAATTAATTTTTAATTAATTCGGATTAAAATAAATATTAACTAGCGTGCCAAGGGTTAATACTTTTTGATGAGAAGTATTGAATATTACTCTACGAATACGTAATATGGAATTATGAAATTACTGTGCGAATACGTAATATGGAGTTATAAAATTTTATAAATTATCGTGAGTGTGAAATATGACAGTTTGGTATTTTAAGTCAGGATGCGTGTGTGAGTCGTGTCGGGACTAATTGAATGGAATAAAAAGGTAATTTATTTTTAGTAACTCGTATGTTCATTTCGAGTGCGCCATTGAGTCCGAAAGGGTCGAGATAATCAGAAAACTCTATCCGAGTATTTTATTTGGACTCCGAAATATTTTCAAGCCTAACCGGCATCCCGTAGGGGTATTTTTGTCTTTTGGATTTTGGGGAATTATTTTGGATAAAAATTAGATAATTAAAAATGAGTGTACGTGAGTGAGAAGGAGTTTGTCAGTTTCTAAACCTATGAGAGAGAGAGAGAGAGAGAGAACCACAGAGCAAGAAGGAAAGTCTATAGATGTTCTTGGTGCAAAAACTCAAGAACTCACACCACAAATTTCACCAAAGCGTAGATTGAAAGACGAGGAACAAGTCTATACCAATTTCACCAGTGGATCAGATCGTAAAATCAAAGCAAGTGTTTGTTGCTTGCTTTCTTTAGCAATAATTGTGTTCATGTTAGAGTAGGTAATTACCCCATTGCTATGAAATTGAATTTGGTGAAAATTTGGGAGAATTGATCATAAATTAGGACTGATGTGATAAGAGTTTGATTCCTCATATATATAGGATGATATCCATGAATTTATGATATTGTTTTGAATAAATCTGGGGTTTAATTTAGAGTTATGCATATAAATTTGAGAACTAGGGCTCTTGATAATTAAATTGGGGATTTTAAATTTGATTGATGATTAGTGATGATTTAATGATGTTATATTGTTAGAAATCATATCTAGATGTTCAAAAGATGATGGGAATTGATCGATAGGTGTTTGGGTTAAAATCTTAAAGGCTTTAGGGTTGTAAACCTGATAATAACGTAGTTGCTAGAGGTTAAAGATGTAACAGTGTTGGTCGCGAGAAGTCGTGCCATGTCGCGCGAAGATGGTTTGAACAAGACTCGATCTCACGAGAAGTCGTTCAAACGACATGACACCTGGTTCGAACGATATGTCCAAAATCTGGAAAATTCTATTTCAACCCAATTCGAGTTACATAGTTAATTTGAGGGAGGAAAACTGTTAATTGATGAATTTTGCACAGTGAACAATTATTGGGAAGTATTTGGGAAATAATATTTTAAATATTAGAACGGTAAGTTAACCTTAGAAATTTTGACAGAGAGTAATCGAAATAATTATATTATAAGTAGTAATGAGAGAATACTACGTGTGGAAAATATATGCACGGGTTAGGTGAATACCTATTGATTTTAATAGGATGTGAGAGTGCCTATTATATGTTTATTATTCACTACACCAAATCTGCCCATTTGTCAAGGTCATTGACCTTGACAAATTCACCTTGTCAAGGTCAATGACCGTGACATTTCGAGGCGAGACAACTTTTTTTTGTCACGGTCGTGTCAAGGTCAATGACCGTGACACGTTTGTCACGGTTTACAACCGTGACACGTTTGTCACGGTTTACAACCGTGACAAAGCCGTGAACCTTTTTTAAAAAAAATGTCACGGGCATTGACCGTGACAAGTCCGTGATAACTTTTGTCACGGACTTGTCACGGTCAATGACCGTGACAATTCTGGGCAGAATTTAAAAAAAATCTGCTGGGCAGTATGGCCACTGCCACTGCCCAGCAGTATATTTGTACATGTTATAGCAACGTTGTACCTGTTCCAAACATCATATATCCAACACAAACTAAAGATAATGCAAATATATATTCATGACAGTATAATCCAAATCTTCAAAGTAAAAATAATATACATGACGATATAATCCAAATATAATTAAAATGGACAAACTAGAAAATAATGTTACTACATGTCTTGGATAAAACTGAGGAGGTGAGTAGGCCACACGACATACGAATTGACGCACCCACTAATATACGTCGTGCCGCATTATTCGCGCAACCACAATAGGGAGTTCTCCTTCCCGGTTATGACATGCGTGACGAGCACCCTGGACTCCATCTGTTGAAGCACACGTCCATGGACTATTCCACCCTCGACGATATTCGGGTCCCTCAACCCCCGCCCTATCCGCTGGCCATCAAATATGTCCAATATGAACACGCTCGGCCAACCAATTGTCGATAATGGTCTGTTGGAGGGCGTCAAATAGGGAAGTGGATCGTCGAAGTACGAACGTGTCGGTGATGAAGCGTACATATCTTGGACCGTCGCCTCCAAACGGGACAGCTTCGCGTCGTGTGAATCCACCGTTCGAGCCAACCCGGTGTCGCTCGTCTCCAATCCGATGATCCTAGATTTGGCCACCCGCGAGCTCACTCCCCTTGTCCTCCCCTTGCGATCAGAGCCAAGCACTTGGCTGAGTGCGTCTGTGGACAAAGATGCCTTGTCGGCATCAGACTGCGACTCATGCACTTCCTTAAGCTTTGCCTGAAACGACAAAAAGCACATGATTAGTAAAATAAGTAAACTAAAAAATTATAACGTAATTAACAATAATTAAACTGTCGGATTACTTACAATCGTGGCCGCGACGCTCGGGGACACCTCATTGTCCTTCCCCTTCTTCGTCCGAAGAGCCACATAAGTATCGAGCCTATGTGGCTTACCCCCTGGCCCACTCCCTACCCCCTGAAATAAAATAAAGTAAAGTAAAATTAGTATCGTCCCTGCAAAGTAAAATAATATACAATAATATATTTCTGTAGTTATAGATAAATTAAATATTACCTTCATCCTATGCTCCACCTCAGCGTAAGAGGTCCGGCCGGAGTAGTACACATCCGTCTTTTTAGCCCGATTTTCCCTCCCCGATTGGCGAGATGCCAATTGTCGATCCTCGATCTCATTGTCAATGAACTTTTGCCATTGTGCCAATGAGATCGGCTCCTTGGGCGGGACGGATCCGCGCCATTGTAAAATGGTCTCTCGTGTTTTTCCAAAGTACCGTGTTCGCATATTTTTTTTCCACGTCTTGTGTTGCTCCCTCAACTGCTCCAAGACGGAATCGCGTAGCTTTGGATCCAAGTTGAATTGTTCCTGTCCAACAAATACAATGTTAGTTGCGAATAAATATAAATATAAATATAAATATAAATATAAATATAAATATAAATATAAATTGAAATTGAAATTGAAATATTCATATAAATATTACCTGTAGTGCCGCCCAAACAGCTAACTTGAGCTCATACGGCACCTCCTTCCAACTCATAAACCCCGGGCCGATGACCGTCTTTAGCAGCTCGAGGGATCTCGCTAAAAGCTCCGACTTGTTTTCGACGGTAATCCCAAATTTTCCATATTTGGGGAGCCTAGGGGCGGAGGAGCCCTCGTCGCCTCCGCTACCACCGAACCCAGACGACGACATCATCATAAACAGCATCATCATCTTCGCCCTAACATCTGAAGGAGACATTTTTGCTGTAAAAAAATGTTATTTGTACAGATAAAAAAAATGTTATTAGTACAGATAAAAAAATGTTCCGTCTATATTATAACGTATGTGTAAGTTCCGTTAATACCATTTCGTTTCAATTTTGTAATATTATGTTTTTTCCAAATATTTAAAGAGTTATTAAATGGGTGCCCCACCCCTGCCCCCTCCCCCCGCCACACACACACGCACACCTACGCACACACACACACACACCCACCCCACCCCTACCCACCCCACCCCCACCCCCTCCCCCCACCACGACCGTGACAACTACATATATTGTTTATCAATAAAATTATGACATGAGATAATTATAATTGTAGCATAAATTTCATTATCATGGGTTTTACCTAATTGAATTAAATGAACAATACTTTTAGCCCTTGTTATTCATCAAATTTGAGGCAAGTTAATTAGAATATTTGTATCGAGCCTATGTGATTTATATGGATTAATTCTATTACATTTATAATTTAACTAATAGAGTTGAATTTTAATATTAATCCTTTGGTTTATTTAACTAACTTTGGTTTGGTTTATTTCTAGTTGAATCTGAGTTATAATTTTTAGATTATGTATAGGAATTGAATTTTAATATTAATCCTTCATAAATCCCTTGAATACATGCATAAATTTGTAGAGATTGAAATTAAATTGCTTGAGATTGAATTTCTATGTTTCGGGGTCATTATTTGAAAATACTTAATTACCCTTTGAAAACCTTTCATAACACACCTATGTATTAAATATGGGTTAGACCTCTTAGCTTGCTCAACCACCCATTTACACACTTACTTTACCTTTTATTTACATTATGGATATTAATCAATTCACACGTTTTTTGTCCACTTCAACCTTTACTGAAACATTTATTAATTCATTCAAGTTAGGTAAAACCACGCAAGTATCTAATACAAATATTATCATTCAACAAATTAAGTCCCATCGATAATAAACCCCCTCCCCCACCCTGCCCCACCCCGCCCCACCCCAATATTTTTCAACACTGTATCCCCCAATAGTAATAAAGAATTAACATATAATTTTCAACTCCAACAACATATGCTTCAACTTAACCCAATCTTCCCAATAATACCAACTAATCAACACCCAACATCCAAATCCAACAACATAGGTCTAGAACCAAAGTTTGCACATAATAATTTATAGTCTCCAAGAAAGTACCATTTTTATTCATAATATTTACGATTATCAGTGAAATAACGTTGCCAAGGCCGTTTATGAAAATAAACTATTTAAGCAACTCCGAAAGTTTGTTGAAGAAACTCTTTACTAAAATCAAACTGATTTTGAACACAAGATGTGTTAACAAAACATATGTACGAGATATGGACAAGATTTGATAACAAGTTTTAGTAAACAGTTTAAAATGTTTTAAACTCAGCACACATCAGAATGGGATGAGAAGATGTAGAAATATTGATACTCAGGATTTTTTACGTGGTAAAACCTCAACCTTGAGGAAACATCCACGACTCCCTCTACGGAGTAAAACAAAAACAATCACTAAAACAAATATGCGAGTTACAACCTATTTAACTAACATGCACACAAAAACAAATCTATACAAGTTCAGGATTGTACCCTCTGGCGTCCTTAACTTTTCTGCATATCTTGTTTGTTGATGTAGTTGTCTCAGTTTGTCAACTCTTCTTTGTTTCAGCACTTTACGTCGACTTATGTTCACCAAATCTTATAGCCAACACTTTCAGTGTTTGTAGTGTGAAGATGTTTGTGAATAGTGTTCTAAAACACATGCATGCACACACACACACTTATTAGTTACAGACAATCCTAACAAATCACATATCAAGTCTATATGCAGTGTATTTGTTATTTTTCTTTCTTACAAAACCAAGAACCTTTATGACCTTTCAAAATAACCCAGATTCCACGGAGATCTTGCTTAAGAAATCGGTCAAGACCTTTCTCATTCACTTTTGAAAATATTATGGAGATTGAGAACCCTCCAAGTGCGAATCCACCTAGGTCAGGTTAAGTTTTGTAAAAACAGAAATAGAAAAACATCTATTGTTGATTCTGAAGTAAGAAAATGTTTTAACAGAAAACAATCAACAACGAAATTCTTAAGATGAGAAATAAATGCAACTAAGTGTATTATGACATGCAAAACTACAGATCTATGATTTCTATTGAACCAGAAACAAGATCTGAGTCTATGTCTAAGTTGGAAATAAGATTTATGAACACAAGGATTTCAGCAACCCAAGATCTTTCAACCAGAACTCTCATAAACTCAAGAAAACACTAAGGATGGTGTTTGTTTGGCTATGGTGTTTTTTTCTGGAGAGGTAAGTAGTTTGGGCTTGAGAAGTATTTGGACGAAGTTAGGGTTTCTAACTAGGGTTTGGTATCTCTCTCTAACTTCTCTCTTCTCTCTTCTCTCTTCTCTCTCTCTCTCTCTATTCTCTGAGACTTTTCAAAATGGCAAAAACTTTCGAAGGCTGAGATGGGAGGCCTTTAAATAGGAAGAGAGGAAGATTCCAGAGCATCGTTCAAAAACAATGGCTGAGATTGAGTCAAGCTCCTTTGACTGCAATCCAAGGGCTCACAACAGGCAGTGGATTAAACAGGCTGTGATTGGCTTAAGGATTTACATGGGGATTCACTCAAAAGACATGCAGGCCATCGATAAGGGTTGATCCAAGGGCTGATAACAAGCGATGGTATGTCTCTGTAAAGAAACACACATAGGGCCAATCAGAGAACAGCAAGTGTTGGCCTGAGGACGAATGTAAACGCGCGTCCCAAAATAATTACAAAGCCAACCCTAGAGTCTCTAGCGCTTTCGGTTTCTACCCAGAGTAACTTTAGGCCAATAAACACAACAATACATATTTATATATTAACCCCAAGACTTTTTAAATCAAGTTTTAATTAAATAAAACCTTGTTTAAAATAAATTTAAAATTATTAAAAATCAAATTAAGGGATTTAAACACACTCACAACATTAATACACATAGAGGTGCAATATGATATGCAAGAATAAAATTTTAAGTGTGTGAGTGATGGCTATAGTCTCAGGATCATCACAAGATGTATGGAAGAAGAAGCAACCCAATCTCTGAAGCTCTTTGGTTTCTAGGATGGATACTATTTTGTCACAATTTCCAAACTAGATGAGCTCTTATACAGTCTAGACTCAAATGAGTCAAAAGTATAAGGGCTTCAATCTCCCCCTTTGGAAATATGAGACAAAATCTCCTTTGAGTTATCTAAACTCGTAGGGCGACAACAAATAAGAAAATCCTATTCCTATAAAAGATCTATCTACCCAAATCCTAGAAAGCAAAAATTACATAACTCAACTATATACAGTTTAACATCCTATTATTACAATAAAGAATGACTGTACAATAAGAATACCTGCAAAAAATTACTAAGATCAAGCTTTTTAGTATATGCAGTAGACTCAAATTTCTCCCCCATTTTGTCTCAAATGGACAAAGGGAAGGAACTTGGAAAATATGACAGGTATTTACTCAACACAAATCATACCAATAGATTTACGTAAAGAAATGAATCTATTATAATCAAGAGGTTTGGTAAATAAATCTGCAAGTTGTAGATCAGTAGAAAGATAATTGATTTCTAATTCCTTGGATTCAACTAATTCACGAATAAAATGATGTCTTATTTTAATGTGCTTAGTTCGCGAGTGTTGAACTGGGTTCTTAGAAATATTAATTGCACTTTGATTATCACAATAGAGATGAAGTGTGGGTTCTAAAATACCATAATCACTTAGCATTTGTTTAAGCCACAATAATTGGGCACAACAGCTACCGGCGGCTATGTATTCAGATTCAGCAGTTGAGAGAGATGTGCAGTTCTGTTTTTTACTACTCCATCCTACCAAGTTATTACCAATATAACAACATGCGCCTGAAGTGCTTTTACTATCATCAATACAACCAGCCCAATCAGCATCAGTGTACCCAATAATAGTGCTAGGTGTGTCATTCGTGTACCAAATTCCTAAATTTAGAGTGCCTTTAACATATTTAATTATGCGTTTAACAGTGTTTAAATGGCTCTCCTTGGGGTTGTTTTGATAACGCGCACAAACACAAACAGCATACATGATATCAGGACGCGAGGCAGTCAGATAGAGTAATGTGCCAATCATACTACGATATAAGGTAGAGTCTACAGATTTACCATTTTCATCTTTAGATAATTTCTCTGTAGTACTCATAGGCGTTTTAGCACTTTTAGCACTCTCGAGGCCAAATTTCTTAACTATCTCTAATGCGTACTTAGTCTGCGAAAGAAACAATCCATCTGGTTGTTGTTTGACTTGGAGACCTAGGAAGAACTGTAACTCCCCCATAAGGGACATCTGAAATTCCTTACTCATAATTTCAGCAAAAGATTTTACTTCTGAGGTAGAAGTGGATCCAAATATGATATCGTCTACATAGACTTGAGCGATAGTAATGTGTTTGCCAAAATGTTTGACAAATAAGGTTTGGTCATTTCCACCTCTTTTGAAACCTTTGTCCAGCAGAAAACTGGACAGGCGCTCATACCAAGCTCTAGGAGCTTGCTTAAGACCATATAAAGCCTTTCTCAACCGAAATACATGATTAGGATAATTAGGGTCAATGAACCCTTTAGGTTGTTCTACATAGGTTTCCTCGGCAAGTATTCCATTAAGGAACGCAGATTTAACATCCATTTGATATAATGTAAAATGCATGTGATAAGCTATAGCAAGAAGCAGACGAACTGATTCTAAACGAGTAACAGGAGCAAATGTCTCATTAAAATCAAGTCCTTCTATTTGGGAATAACCTTGAGCAACTAGTCTAGCTTTATTTCTAATTATCATCCCATTTTCATCAGTTTTATTTTTGAAAATCCAACGAGTACCAATAACCTTTTTGTGATCAGGACGTGGAACAAGATACCATACATCATGAATGACAAATTGTAAAAGTTCATCCTGCATAGCAGAAATCCAGTGAATGTCATTCAATGCCTCATTTACATTCTTTGGTTCCAAGAGAGAAACAAAGCATGCATAGAGAGCATAATTTCTAAGTTGGGATCTTGTACGTACTGGTTCACTAGGGTTACCAACTATGTTGTTTATGGGATGATCTTTAGAAACCCAGTTAGGTACTTCAGGTGACTCAATAGGTAATGAATTATCTATTTCAGAAGAGTCATTGTCTAAAATATTTGACGATTCTTCTTCTATAGTTAATTCACTAGTCTTGCTTTCTATAGTAGTGTCACTAACAATTACATTTATGGATTCCATTAAGGTCTTAGTGCGAAGATTATACACTCGATAAGCTCTACTGTTAGGTGAATAACCTAAGAATATGGCTTTATCTCCTCTACTTTCAAATTTAGATAAGTGTTCCCTATCTTTGCAAACATAGCAGATACTACCAAAGGTTCTAAGGTACTTAAGATTAGGCTTTTTATTGTACCAAAGTTCATAAGAGGTTTGTTTCGAATTCTTTCTAAGATAGACCCTATTAATAAGATGGCAAGCTGTACGAATAGATTCTACCCAAAAATACTTAGGTAAGTTCTTAGCATGGAGCATGACACGTGCCATCTCTTGAAGAGTTCGATTCTTTCTCTCAGCTATTCCATTTTGTTGAGGGGTCTTAGGAGCACTGAACTCATGTTTGTAACCATTATAGTCACAATATTCGACAATACCAGTGTCTTTGAATTCACCACCTCTATCACTTCTGATTCTATTCACTTGAGTGTCTTTTTCATTCTCAATCCGTAAAAGAATCTTTAAAAAAGTTTGAAAAGTATCATATTTTTGTTTTAAGAAAGTTGCCCAAGTGAATCTGGTGAAGTCATCAACCATAACAAGAATATAACTGTGTCCACAAAGACTAACAGTTTGAGAAGGACCCATTAGGTCCATATGGATGAGTTCTAAGGGATTAGAGGTAAGGATATCTTTAACCCTTTTATGAGGTGCTTTAACAATTTTTCCTTCTTGGCAGGGACCACATACAATGTTATGAATAGGTTTAATTTTAGGTATTCCTCTAACTATTTGTTGACAGGACAATTTACTCAAATTTTCGTAATTAATGTGACCCATTCTGTTATGCCATATCTCATTGTCATCCATTCTGGCAACATTACAGATTTCAGAACTAGACATGACAGTATAACAATTGTCAGGAGTCCTGAATCCTGTAATTAAGCATTCTCCCTTTTCATTTAAAATCTTGCAATTGTTCTTTGAAAAGGTGACAGTATAGTTTGAGTCACAAAATTGCGAAATGCTAAGTAAATTAGCCTTAAGACCTTTAACTAAGAGAACATTTTCAAGAACAGGAAGACCTTTTTCTTTAAGAGTTCCTTTGCCTATGATCTGGGATGATACTCCATCACCAAAAACAACTTTTCCACCATCAAAGTGGATTTTATTTAAAAGTTTTGTATCATCACCTGTCATATGCTTGGAACATCCAGAATCCAAGTACCAACCAGAAGTTGTAAGTTCAGCTTTTAGAGCAGAAACAACAATATTACACTTCATCTAGGGTACTAGATCATCTTTTCTAACCCAAATTGCTCTGGTTTTCTGTTTGCGCTTGTTTGCTCTCATTTGATAAAATTTGCGAGCATTAAATTTTTGTTGAAAAACATTTTGCGCATGATTTTGAGTAAATTTGAATTCCTGAGCATTTGATTTAGAAAATTTTCTGGTAATCCTTCTAGTAAATGTCCTTTTAGGTTTAGTCCTTCTATTCCTATAGTTAGAGTTTTTGTCTTGTGGCCTGGGAAGGACATAGTTGTTACGACTCCTCCTAGAGTAGTTAAAGTTAGGATATATGGAAGAATTGTAGACAGGTTTAATTAGTCTCCTAGCATAGCAGTTATCGAAGGAATGACCGTATATATCACAATACGAGCAATAAAGATTGCTCAGAGTTGGGTTTTCCTTAGGAAAGTCTCTAAACAAAGGTTTTGAGAAATTTTGAGGCTGAATTTTATTCCTAGGTAGCACAGGTTTGAAAGCAGGTTCACTTTTCCTAATAGGGGGGCAGACATATTTTCCCTTTGGCAAACTTTCATGCTTAGAGCAACTTTCATCTCCAGTGTTAGTGTTTTGATGGTCAAACTTAGTTTTTAGAGAATGAAAGTCTGGACATGTTTCAATAGGTCTTTTGCCTCCTGACACAAACTTGATAGGTTCAACATTTTTTGTTTGTGTCTTTAAATTGGGGCAAAACCCTATTCCAGTTCTATCATCAGAATTGGGTTTAGATTCAGCAACGAATTCCTCAAAACATTTAGAATTGTTTTCAAATTTGGTAAATTTTTTGAAAACAGTTGCTGTCTTTTCTTTTGTTTGTTCCAATTCTAATAATGTTCCTTTGTATTTTTTCTCCAGAATTTCATTAGCTTCAGTCAAAGTTTTCAGTTTTTCATTAAACACTTTAACTTCACTTTCATGAGACATGCATTGTGTAGTATACTCTTCAGCATTCAGTTTTACCATTAGGCTTAGATCCTCTAGCTTTTTGGTAAGATCTTTCACAACCTTTTCTAGTCTAGTACTTTTCTTAAGAGTTTTAGTATATAGAGTGTGGATGTCTGGGAGATCATCATTGTCAGAGTCACTAAGTGAAGTGTGTGAAGTGACCCCTAAGGTTTCATTTTTTAAACTCACACACCCATTGACATCAGCAGTATCGATTCCCCTTTGACTCACACACCCCGAAGAAAAAGTATTAATGTTCTCAGTAAGTAAAGCATCTAAACCAGTTAAAGTATGATTCAAAGCAACAGAACTAGAATTACTAAACTCATCCTCACTATCAAGCATAGGCATATCATCATTATATATGATTTTGGCAAAGAAGGCTAAACAAGGATCAAAACCATCAGATGTCTCAGGTTCCTCATTTTCAGAATCACTTGAGTCATCCCAGGTTTTGCAGATGTTGGCTCTAGAGTGTTTGTTTTGGGCATTTAAATTAACTCTACAGTCTTGAGCAATGTGTCCTAGTTTACCACATCTATAGCATTCAGTCTTCTTGAGGTCTCTGTGAGGTCTTGTGTTGTCCTTGTTCTGTTTGTCATGAGGTTTCTCATGGGGCTTGTGATTTGAAGGAGTAGAATAATTAGACTTGCCCTGTCTATTTGCAACACTGTTTCTAAATTTAACAATTTTCTTAAATTGTTTTGTCATTAGGGCAATCTGATTATCTAGACTTTCTAAGTCACAGTCCTCATCAGAATCATTACTAGGGGTGTTTAACTCAGGCTTAATCATCTTAGAGGTAAAGCTAAGATTGGAATTGGTATTTTTCCTATGAGTGTGGGTTAATTGTTTCTTAAACTCTAATT
Source organism: Sambucus nigra (assembly GCA_949130495.1). Taxonomy (NCBI): domain Eukaryota; kingdom Viridiplantae; phylum Streptophyta; class Magnoliopsida; order Dipsacales; family Adoxaceae; genus Sambucus; species Sambucus nigra. The sequence goes on from OX422208.1 coordinate 597,586,699, forward strand.
CCATTTCCACAGTTCTTAATTTGCTACTGAGTAATTCAGGAGTGAGATTAATATCACACATCTCCTCAATAGCATATCTTTTATTGTCAAATTTCTGTGGTAATGATCTCAGAATTTTAGACACAATTTCTTGTCTATCATAAGTTATACCATTGGCATGAAGTTTAGTGACAATATCAGTAAGGTTCATATAAAAATCATCGAAAGACTCAGATTCAGACATGATTAAGGTATTATACTGTTGGATTAACATCTGAGTCTTAGCAGCTTTTACCCTAGAGTCTCCTTCGTGGGCAGTAATCAAGGTATCCCATGCTTCCTTGGAAGTGGTACAAGATGAGATTCTCTTGAACTCATGTTCGTTAATAGACATAAATATAGCGTTCTTGCCTTTGTTATTATTTCGAGAAACCTGTTTCTCTTCTTGAGTAAATTCACTCAATATTTTCTTAATCCTTTCATTGCTTCCATCAGTGGCTGGTTTAGTTGGATAAGAGTATCCATTTTCAATAATATCCCATACATCATCTCCCAGGGTTCCTTGAATGAAAGCAATCATTCTTACTTTCCAGAAAGAGAAATTGGTTCCATCAAAGACTGGAGGTCTGGTCAAGTTACCATATCTTTCGTTTTTCTCGTCCATAATTGATTTTGAGAAAACAGTTTCAGAAACTCAGGATCTTTTAGAAATAAGTTCACCAAAAGCTCTGATACCAATTGAAATAACGTTGCCAAGGCCGTTTATGAAAATAAACTATTTAAGCAACTCCGAAAGTTTGTTGAAGAAACTCTTTACTAAAATCAAACTGATTTTGAACACAAGATGTGTTAACAAAACATATGTACGAGATATGGACAAGATTTGATAACAAGTTTTAGTAAACAGTTTAAAATGTTTTAAACTCAGCACACATCAGAATGGGATGAGAAGATGTAGAAATATTGATACTCAGGATTTTTTATGTGGTAAAACCTCAACCTTGAGGAAACATCCACGACTCCCTCTACGGAGTAAAACAAAAACAATCACTAAAACAAATATGCGAGTTACAACCTATTTAACTAACATGCACACAAAAACAAATCTATACAAGTTCAGGATTGTACCCTCTGGCGTCCTTAACTTTTCTGCAGATCTTGTTTGTTGATGTAGTTGTCTCAGTTTGTCAACTCTTCTTTGTTTCAGCACTTTACGTCGACTTATGTTCACCAAATCTTATAGCCAACACTTTCAGTGTTTGTAGTGTGAAGATGTTTGTGAATAGTGTTCTAAAACACATGCATGCACACACACACACTTATTAGTTACAGACAATCCTAACAAATCACATATCAAGTCTATATGCAGTGTATTTGTTATTTTTCTTTCTTACAAAACCAAGAACCTTTATGACCTTTCAAAATAACCCAGATTCCACGGAGATCTTGCTTAAGAAATCGGTCAAGACCTTTCTCATTCACTTTTGAAAATATTATGGAGATTGAGAACCCTCCAAGTGCGAATCCACCTAGGTCAGGTTAAGTTTTGTAAAAACAGAAATAGAAAAACATCTATTGTTGATTCTGAAGTAAGAAAATGTTTTAACAGAAAACAATCAACAACGAAATTCTCAAGATGGGAAATAAATGCAACTAAGTGTATTATGACATGCAAAACTACAGATCTATGATTTCTATTGAACCAGAAACAAGATCTGAGTCTATGTCTAAGTTGGAAATAAGATTTATGAACACAAGGATTTCAGCAACCCAAGATCTTTCAACCAGAACTCTCATAAACTCAAGAAAACACTAAGGATGGTGTTTGTTTGGCTATGGTGTTTTTTTCTGGAGAGGTAAGTAGTTTGGGCTTGAGAAGTATTTGGACGAAGTTAGGGTTTCTAACTAGGGTTTGGTATCTCTCTCTAACTTCTCTCTTCTCTCTTCTCTCTCTCTCTCTCTATTCTCTGAGACTTTTCAAAATGGCAAAAGCTTTCGAAGGCTGAGATGGGAGGCCTTTAAATAGGAAGAGAGGAAGATTCCAGAGCATCGTTCAAAAACAATGGCTGAGATTGAGTCAAGCTCCTTTGACTGCAATCCAAGGGCTCACAACAGGCGGTGGATTAAACAGGCTGTGATTGGCTTAAGGATTTACACGGGGATTCACTCAAAAGACATGCAGGCCATCGATAAGGGTTGATCCAAGGGCTGATAACAAGCGATGGTATGTCTCTGTAAAGAAACACACATAGGGCCAATCAGAGAACAGCAAGTGTTGGCCTGAGGACGAATGTAAACGCGCGTCCCAAAATAATTACAAAGCCAACCCTAGAGTCTCTAGCGCTTTCGGTTTCTACCCAGAGTAACTTTAGGACAATAAACACAACAATACATATTTATATATTAACCCCAAGACTTTTTAAATCAAGTTTTAATTAAATAAAACCTTGTTTAAAATAAATTTAAAATTCCCAAAAAATTATTAAAAATCAAATTAAGGGATTTAAACACACTCACAACATTAATACACATAGAGGTGTAATATGATATGCAAGAATAAAATTTTAAGTGTGTGAGTGATGGCTATAGTCTTAGGATCATCACAAGATGTATGGAAGAAGAAGCAACCCAATCTCTGAAGCTCTTTGGTTTCTAGGATGGATACTATTTTGTCACAATTTCCAAACTAGACGAGCTCTTATACAGTCTAGACTCAAATGAGTCAAAAGTATAAGGGCTTCAATCAGTTTCTCGTGTATTAGCCAAATTTCCACCCCACCCTGCCCCCCTCCACCACACCATGCCCCACCCCCTGCCCCCCTCCCCCACCCCCGCCCCGCCCCACCCCCACCCCCACCCCCACCCTGCCCCACCCCCTGCCCCACCCCGCCCCACCCCCCCCCCACCCCCTGCCCCCACCCTGCCCCACCCCCCACACACGCACACACATACACACATATATATATGCACATACCCCCCACCCCCTCCCCCACCCTGCTCCCCTCCACCACCCCCTACCCCCATCCCGCCCCACCCCCCACACACGCACACACATACACACACATATATATATACACATACACACATAAATATACAGAAAAAAAAAAAAAATATATATATATATATATATATATATATATATATATATATATATATATAAATGGAAGAGAGAGAGAGAAATTGGACCTGAGAGAGAGAGAGAGAGAGCAGCGTCGAGAGAGAGAGAGAGAGAGAGAGAGAGAGAGAGGGAGGGAGGGAGGGAGGGAGGGAGGGAAGGGCGCGGGAGGGAAAAAAGAATGGGGGTAGGGTTTTTGCTGGAAAAGTTGTCACGGTCGTGTCACGGTCGTGTCAAGGTCAATGACCGTGACATAAAACGCGTGTTTTTTTGTCACGGTCAATGACCTTGACAAGGCTGGCCGGCTGAAAGGTGGCAATTTGTCCATTTTGGTGTAGTGATTATTTGTATAGCATACCTACGCTGCTTGCTATCAGGAGGAGGTTTTCGCGTAGTGGACAGTTTTATCCAGTGTTGCCCATTGGATATTTGACTTGTACCTAGAGCATATGAACTTGGTTACGTGATATCTGATATGTAGGATAGTTTCGATGGCTGAATGGGAACGTAGGTATGTGCGTGACCCATTTGGCTGGGGATTATGTTCACCTCCAGTATTTGTGATTTGAATTTTATGGTTCATAAGAGATTGAACCAACAGTCCTTCATGCAGTGAGTGATACACTAGGATATGATAGAAGAGTATGCATTGCGCTAAGTGGTCTTAACCTAAGGGTGCAGGATTAATATATATATGTATAGGGATGATGTGACTATATATATATATATATATATATATATATATGTGTGTGTGTGTGTGTGTGTGTGTGTGTGTGTGTACTTGTGAATAATTCTACTGTGTGAATCTAGTATATATGGTAATGATCATAATTAAAATAATCTTAATAGGTAAAAGATTAATTATTCGAATTATGAATATGAAATGTGGTTATCTCGGTTAAACTATTTTTAATAACCTATTGTATTGGCGGTACGGGATACTCCTACGAGTTATAATTAGAAGTATAAGCCTATGACCTAGTTGGGAGTGTTATAGATAACTTGGTTGGAGTAGATGTACGTTAGGCGTGCACAGTAGTGGAGAGGTGAGAATCTCATGTGAGCGTTCGAATCTAACATGCACTTAATACTTGCTTTATTGCAGTTTTAAATACTTGCTAAATCAAATATTTTTACAACTAGGGCTCTGGCCCGTCTCTTGCTATTCTTATCTCTTTTGCTATATATATGTATCATATCAGCTGCCCAGCCACAGGGTTACTAGACTTAGACGCTTGGATTGTTTAGCGAACTGCAGCGGTTATGGGAGTTGCAGGTCCTTGCATTTAGATGCCTCTATCATTTCTTTCATTTATATTCGGACATTTCATTTAGGGCATGTGTCGCCCATTCTCAGTCGTTTTATCAGAGAGATTGTACTCAGTTTACTTTAATAGTTCTTTTCTGTTGAATTGAGTATTGTTATGGTTTATTGATTTGAGACTTTGAACTGGAATGTTTAATCCAGTCTTATTTATTTCAGCAGTTGAGTTATATCCAGTATTTATTATAATCTTGTGAATGGTAAATAGTTGAACTCTTAATACTTAGAAATTATTAATGGATTCTTTGGGTATAACTAAAAATGGAAAATGTTTTGACATTAGCTTAATTATTTATTAGGTGATTATTAATGTTAAATGTATTTCGACAGTGATGCTAAGAATGAACCAACCGAACACTTTGTTTTAAATTGAATAAATGACTAATCACTCGGTATTTAATTAGGCGGGGTGTCACATTCTGGTCACCTCACGACTAGTTAACCTTCCTGATTAGTGGGAATCGGGGGTAGGTAGATTAAGTGTGAACATATGGTAACCCAAACACCGGGAGGGAGAAAGATCCGAGAGGATTTTTGGTCACCTCTTGACTGGTTAACCTTGCTGGCTAGTGAGAACCGAGGATATGTAGTTTGAGTGTGAACATACGGTAACCTAAACTCCAGTAGGGAAAAAGCTCCGCGGAGTTTCTGGTCACCTCACGACTAGTTAACCATCCTAGTTGGAAGGAACCGAGGATAAGTAGATTAAATGAGAACATATGGTAACCAAAAATTCCGGATGGAAATCTATGGTAGTTTCTAGTCACCTCACAACTAGTTAACCTTCCTCTTAAGTGGGAAGTGAGGGTAGGTAGCTTAAGTGTGAACATACGGTTACCCAAATTCTCTAAGGGAGAAAGCTTTGAGGGGGTTTTCTTATTACCTCATGACTGGTTAACCTTTTTGGTTAGAGGGAACTAAAGTTAGGTAATTTAAGTGTGGATATACAATAACCCAAACTTCGGGAAGGAGAAAGTTTCGGGGGTTCTGGTCACCTCACGATTGGTTAACCTTCCTAAATAACATAACCGAGGGTATATATATTAAGAGTGAATACACGGTAGTCTAAACTTCTGGAAGGATAAAGCTCAAGGGAGTTCTGGTCCCCTCATGCCTTGTTAAGCTTCCTAGTTAGTGGGAATCGAGGGTAGGTAGATTAAGTTTGAACACATAGTAACACAAACTATGGGAGGAGAAAGATTCTAGGGTTTTCTATTCACCTCAAAACTGGTTAACCTTCTTGGTTAGTGGAAACCGAGGGTAGGTATGTTATGTATGAATACAAAGTAACCTAAATTCTGAGAGGGATAAAGCTCCGGGTGTGGGGGGTTCTGGTCACCTCACGACTAGTTAACCTTCCTGGTCAGAGGGAACTCGGGGTAGGTAGATTAAGTGTGAACTTAAGGTAACCCAAACTCCGATAAGGAAAAGGCTCCGGGAGGTTTTTGGTCACCTCACAACTGGTTAACCTTCCTGGTTAGCAGGAACTGAGGGTAAGTAGCTTAAGTGTGAATACATGGTATCCCAAACTCCAATATCGAAAGTTCTTTTTTGTATAACTGGTGTGTTTTGTGTTTCTTTTTCTTTCTTGTAGCTTGGTGGTAGTGCTCGAGTCTCGGGTTTCGTAGCACTGCTGGCTAGAGTTTGGGCAAAGCCCCCCTTTTTTTATGCCTTTGCGTATATTGTTGGGTTCGGTCTACTAGTGGACTCCCTCTATGATGTGCAGTTTAGGAGGAGTTAGTTGATTATAGATGCTTTGGAAAGCGTTGGTGGGATACTAGTAGTACTTTTCACTTGCCGGTGGGGGAGATGACCATGACTCCTCTGGACTCAATGCCTTTACGGAACTCCAGTTCGTCAGAGTCCTCCTGGTGGTGGATCGTACTCTGACTGGTACTAGACCTAGCAACGGGTTATGTTCTTATCGGTGTTTATCGTGTTCGGATCTTATCGTATTCGTGTCTAAATGGGTGAATTTTTTATTGTTTGAAAAAATATATTCAAGCCTGACCCATTATCTTAACGTATCATGTCGTGTCCACTCGTAACTACCAAGTAAATAATGATTTATATTAAATTGTATACAAGTTGACATATTAGCTCATTTTTAATACAATTAGGCGTATTAACTCATTGATATTACTAAGTCTCTCATTTATTAATATTCATTATGATTAAATTAACATTGAGCTATATAAACTCTACACGAGTCCCACTAATATATCTTATTTACTTAAATTAAGGGGTCTTATTGGGTATTAACGGGTGAAATAAGTCAACACTAATCCGACCCATTAATTATCATGTTTTATCGGGTTGGCACTGATATGACCTAGCATTAAGGGTCCACCCATTAATTTATAACTTCATATGGGTTTCATGTTATCGTGTTGCTCCTCATTTTTCCAGGTCTAATTGTTATAGCCGAGGGACCGTGCATGGCCTTGGGGATGCTCGCTGGGAGTTCTTGGAGGTTAATGCTTTGACTACCTATTTGGAGCAGGTGGTGGACCTAGGGATTGATGTAGTAGCGGTAAGACAGTATGGCAGAGCTTCGCTATTTTTTATTGTTGGGGTGCTTTTGGCGTCGGGTGGTGCAGGTGGGATCCATTTATGGTGGTTGCCCTTTTTGATGGACTTTTCTCAAATTTTGGGATATGCATGGGGGAGGATGGGGTTGGTGGAGATATATGGGTCCATGTCTCTCTTTTTAAGATATCTCACAGACAGTTTCACAGATTTCATGTATTTGTGGGAAGTATATGTTATTTAGTTTCATTCTTATTATATGTTTTAGTTGGATATCGGGTGGCTCCTGAGGTCAAGAAGGAGAAGGCGTGCCTGAGGAGGACATTAGGGCTCACAGGACGATTCCCGAGCGGACGACCAGGGGAGGCGATGTGCCTACACGGGACACAGCAGGTCGTGATAGGGCTAGGGATCTGGGGGTCTTGAGGGGGTCCATTTCGAAGGTGTCAACGAATTTGCTAAGGTCTATGGAGGCGATGGTGGAGGGTTTGTGGTTTGGTGCTGAGGTGGCGGGCCCGTCAGGGCATGCTCAAGGGAGTTTGGATACCCCTTCTTTCTTATAATTTTTGGACATTGATGGGTTGGGATATAGAACAGGTGATGATTCCCACCCTCCATTTAGCACGGGGCTGGATAATATGGAGTTTGGCATCAACAAAAGGCTGATGAGGATCAGATGAGGCCGAGGTTGATGGTGAGGGAGGGGTGTATCCCATCATCGGGCCTCGACGGAGGATGTCATCGTAGCTCGCATTACTACCCCCGAGACTAGAGTCCAGGAGTTGGCGGAGGAGGTCTTACGGGTGGTTCTTAAGGGAGGTTTTGCTCAGGGGAGGCATCCCTTAGGAGGGTGGACGTCCCCGTTTTCTAGTATGTGACCCTATTAGGTTTCCCTTTGCCACGTCCACTATCCATTTAGATCTCCTAGCTCTTGGATTTTGAGTGACTTTGGTAGTGGAAAGGGTACATCTTATCCCCCCTTTTTTATGTTCACTTTCTTTGACTGTTTTTTTTTTATTTTCCCCATTTTTCTTTATACTAATAATTTCTTTCTTTGGCATCTTTCAAGAGGCGGCAGTTTTAGTGTTCAGCCTACAAAAGATGATGAATCTTTGGTCCTCGATATACCAAGAGTTGGCCTAATGTATTAAGATCTATGGTCCTACCAGGTTCAACGACGAGCGAATAATGGCTCGGTTGTCATCTCGCTCTCGATCCCGTACCCGTGCACCATTACATCCCTAGGGTATTTAAACTCTATCACAGGGTTGGTGAGCCATCTGTCGACCGATCGTATGCATCATCCCCCAGTTCGGCACAGTCCTAGGACCCATAAGGATCCCAATGCTATATGTGATGGTGGTGATGTTGCTGAGTGGGCTAAGAAGGCCCGTTAGAGTAGGCTTTGGTTTTATTGTCTAGGTTGAGGGCCTATCTCCACCCATTAATATATTTGACTCTCTGTTTCCTTTTATTCTTTTATAGATTCATGGATAATATTCTTTTATTTGTTTTTAGAGGTTTGATACTAGAGGTATGATATTTTTTCAATTTTTATAACATCACTTGGATTTCATGTAAGTCTATGCCTTTATATTTTTCATGAGAAAAGATTTATTGATTGATAGTAGAAGACATGTTATATTTATTTCTAGGATAAATAATACCATAGTATGCGTGTGAATAGAGTGAGGTTAAGTTCTTTTTATTAATACGGTGGTGACATTTACATACACCTTTTTACACAAATTAAATTAACAAAGAGGAGTATATAAATATTTTGAAACAAAATCTCCCACGACCTTTTCTTTTGGAGAGAAATAACTTTATCTCCTTGCTAGTGAACCAGTTGTCTGAATTAAAGTCGAAGTGTGAGGGAAGGAGATTCCCTTTTCTTTACTTGTGAACTGACAAGGGCTTTTTTATATTGCTTTGGAATCGGAGTGTCACCCTTTAACCAAGCTAGGGCGCCATTTTGTGAAGAGCCCTTAGTGAGTTGGTTCATTGATGATTTGTCCTGAATGCGGGGTGTTTTTGAAGACAGTATTTTTGGTGTTTATTTCTCCAGGAAGAAGGATATTGGGGTATTGTACTTTTCTGTTAGGCTTCTTTCGACAGTTATTTTTCGTAGTATCAGCCTTTGTGTGTTGTTTCTTAAATAAGAATGACCGTGTGGAGTCTTAACAATGCCTTGAAGCACTGTTTTATTACTTTATGTTTATCTTATTTAGACCGCGCCTACTCTTTCAAAGTGTCGGAACAATGACCTTAATCAGTTTTTTCCTAAAAAATAGGATTTTTTGGTGTTTGTTTAGACCGGGACCGAAGGGACATCTTAGGTTGCCTACGTATCTCCGATTTAAAGACGACGATGTGTCTATATTAGAATGTTTGTGATAAAAATATGGCAGATAATAAGGTCTACATAGTTCTACTGATTGAAAAGTTGGGGCTTTAAGTTTTTTAGCTGACTTAAGTGAAAAGGTTGGTGGCTCAAGTGTGATTTTTTATGTAAGGATATGAATGTGTATAGGCTTACATAGTCCTCCCTTCCCGTTACAATTGATTATTTTTTGGTTTAAATCGACCTTTTCCTCCTCACCACATGTAGGTTTTAAGGGAATAATTTCTTCAGTCAGTCGATATTAAAGGGTTGGGAAAATGTGACTCTATCGAGATCAACTAAGGACGAGGCAGGGTCCCCCCAATTGGGTGCAATTTTTTCTCTGGAATTCTGGGAAGGTTAGAGATTATCTTTTAGGACTAGATCGCCCTCTTGTAGGTTTTGCTTTTTAACCCTCTTAGTAAATTCACAAGCATTATGTTGATGGTAGCCTTGATTGTGATAAGCGGCCTTTAGTCTCCTCTTATCGAGAAGAGCTAGTTCGTCGCAGGGAGTTTGAACCTTGTCGATTTTGGCTACTTGGCTTTCGAGCATGACTCGTAATGATGATATTTTAAGTTTTATGGGTAGAACTGCCTCCATTCCACAAACTAACGAGTAGGGGGTGGCTCCTATTAAGTTTCGCTATGTGTTGTGGTAACCCCAGATGTCGTATGAGAGTTTATCTGACCAGTCATTGTTGGTATCCGTAATCTTGTTGATAATGTTCTTAACGTTTTTATTTATAGCGCTGACTGATCCATTAGTTTGTGGTCTATATGGGGATTTAATGAGTGAATTATTTTTTATGAATTATGCCCAAATCTAGACCTTATTATGCCCATTATATCATAAACAATGAGCTCTTAGAGTCGTTTTAATAAAATAAAATAAAAATGCAAGTTTGAATAAAATTCAAATTAAAAATACAATTTAAGTAACTTCGGGGATGAAATCATAATTTTTAAAACTTTATGAGCCCGAAACTAATTTTCTGGTGGTTATCTAGGCAAAATAAAGTTCTCTTTGAAATTTGGTTGAATTTCGAATTAAAACGAGCAATTTATGAATTTCGGGGGCTAAAATGCAAAGAGGGGTAATTATGTAATTTTCTAAATATATATGACCTTAAATTTTAATTAACTATTTTTATTTTGCATTTTTATAGGTACTCCGAAAATGTGGACAACAAAGGAGTCGATGTGTAAAAATTGTCAGGATATATCGCGAATCAACACAACACGACACGATTAATACAGTTGTACTAAATATTTTTTATAAAATCTCTCGAGTGTCCGTTGAGGGCATTCCATAGCTTTTCGGAAAGGTCTTGACAAGACTCACAACTTTGAAGTTCGGACGAAAATTAGATTTTGAAGTTTTTGAGATAAAAAGTGCGATCAAAGATGGTGTTGTGAATAGTGACGTGAATACTGCCAAAATTGGGGATAATTATTTAAAAAAAAGACTTATCAATTAGCTCCAACTCTTTCCAAGACTCCATGAGATAATAATTATCAGATCAAATTCAACCAATCAAAGAAGAGTTCCACCAAAACCCTAATACCTCATTCCTAACCCTATACATCAGACCTTAGGCTCATTATTTTGGGGGAGAGATTGTAGAGAGCCACTTGAGAACAATTTTTGATGGTTTAATTTTGAGAATTTGATTTATATTTGAGGGATAAGAATTGTATATTTGTGGGAGGAATTTTGTCAAGATTATTTGTGAGACACAACAATTGTAAGTTTGTATTATTAATGAAAATTTGTATTCATTCTTGCAATTTTATTATCTCTTCAATTATGCTAGCTTAATTTTTTCACTAGGACTAGGTGAAATTTATCACGTTTGATTAATATTGTGCGTGATTTAAATTTGCCTTTGTTCCCGATATGTGCTAAGGATTTTAAAAATCCGGTATTCATTTAAAACGACACGAGAGCGTGTTTTAAACCTTCAACTTTGTTTGAAAAAAAAATCATATTTTTATTTTTAAGTGTGAATACTTTTTCATGGATTATGCTTGCACTCGATTGTTTTGATAGTCCATTCTTAAAGATTATACTTTAAAATTTTAAAGTGAACTTTTTAAGGGAATAGAGATTTTAGCCATCTAAATTTAGAGACGTTAAATTTTATTGTGAACTTAAACGTATTATTTTTCGAATTAAATGCGAAGAGAGTCGTTTTAATTTGAGTTATAAAATTGGGAATGATGAATTTAAATCATTGCACAGTATTAGTTAAACGTGATAAATGGACCCAATGTCCTAGTTTATCACATACTAGTTTATATTTTTCGAAGTGGCATTTTTTATTTTTGTTAGCTTAGTTTAATATTACATCTCATTTTTAAACCCATTTAGTTTGGAAAGTCACAATTATTTTGAACGAAAAAAAATTGATAAATCCTTGTGGGTTCGAGCCGTACTTACACTCGCTATTTTATAATAGCGCGTGCACTTGAGGTATTTTATAAATTGACAAACAAGTTTTTGGCACCGTTGCCGGGGATTTGTTCGATTTTTTTAAAGAAGTTGTGACTTTTGGACTAGTTTTTACTTTTCGCATTTTTGTTAGTAAACATTTCATAAAAGACAAAGAAAAAAAATATGAAGAAAAAAATCAGCAACTAATATTTCTATTTTTACTTAGTAAAAAAAAAAGAAAAAAAATCAGATTTAGGCTTTCTTTAGTAAATAGCACTTTTAGCACTAGTTTATCCTAAAATACATTAAAAAAATGAAAAAAATCGAATATATATATATATATATATATATATATATATATATATATATATATATATATATATATATATATTTCTGAAAATTTCCAGAATCATTTTTTTTAGTAAGTAGTCCGTAAAAAAAACGAAAATTGAAAAAAAAATATTTTTTTTCGAGTAGTAATTTACAGAATAAAAGAAATAATTTTTTTTATTTCTTAAGTGTGCTTTGTTATTTTTTTTTGTTGAATACACCACTAGTGTGTGTGTCGTGTTATTTATTTTTATTTTTTTCCTTTATTTTTTTTGTGTCGCACTTTACGCTTGGTGTAGTAGTTTTTTCTAGAAGCATAAAAAAAGGGAAAAGAAAAAAAAGGAGACAAAATGAAGAGAAATTCAAAAAAGTGTGCAACGGTGAGCGAACGTGAAAAAAATTGTGCAATCTTGCCACGAGCACAAGGAAATCTAGGGGTTGACTGAAACGTAGGCGACATTTCCCTCCGATCGACGTCAACTTAAAACTTCGCCCGGCGTAAACAAGTGACCCTAAAAAATCCACGCTGGAGGTACGCTTTTGTGTGATCCTACGTGGTTTAATTTCGCATTTAATTTAGCGCGTCGCATAAATTAACTTAAGGGCAAAACCCGTGTGAAAGAAATTGACTTCCTTAGCTCGTTCCATAACACGAGTACTGGGCACCCCAAATCTGAACATGCTTTAGAATGAGCTTATGACCACTCCTATGTTCAACAGGACTTGAAGATACCGACAGAGAAAAAACTAAACTATAATGTTTATGATTGTCTCTTGCATAAAAATCCTGATAAGAATTTTTTGCAACCCTGAATAACCTACCATGGACCTTATTATGTCTTAAAGAGTCTAAAGCCTTCTTTCTTTCCCTTTAATGATTTTACCCATTAAAATTTTCAATTCAATATTTAGCAGTAATGGTGAAATAAAACTTATAATGTATAAATTATTTCCCAATGTACCACAACTAGTAAAAGATGTCCAATTTTAATAAAATATTTTTTTATAAAATTAATCGAATATCTGTTCAAAACAAATTTAGAAAACCGAAATCAATTTATTAAAGCATGTACATTAAATTATTTTATTATATTAATTTTATGTCCTCACAATTATCTAAAATATATCCTTACTACTTATATTGTTGTCTTATTCTTAATGCCCACAATGAGGAACATCTCTCTTTAAAGTAATTGTCGGTTACCTGGAACCTTTACAAAAAGTTACAATCCTTATTTGTTGTTCCCGAGTCTACATATCAAGTTACCCTAGATCGGACCAGAAATCAAGCATTCATTTTTAAGAGGAAAACCGTTACCATGTAAAATTACATTTTGAGTCCTTGAAACTTATTCCAATAAACAATTTAATATTTACATAATGAAAAAAAATTGAATTCATTTTTGAAATCTTATAAACATGATATTGAAAAAATTGATTTACAATTAAACACGAGAAATAATTTGTTTATATATTATGTGGCACCCCTCAATCACCAATTTAAAACTAATCCATCAGACATCCTAGTTCCCATTTGAGATGAGATTTCTCATTGGGAGCTTAAATAACCACACCTTGAACTATACAAATTTTCATCTTTCATTATACTATCCGGATTGTTCAGGATCCTCTGTCCAACATACTAATAGCTAATGACATTTGGTCCCACTCCTAATCATAACGACTCCTTTGGGAGGATATCAAAAGTTGTGTCTAAGTGTATACCACAAACTAGTTGTAGATTATCCCATATCACTTAGACTCCTCTTTTAGGAGGGTGCTTACGTGAATGATGAATTCAAAATTACTCGTTAGAAAACTTGTATCTACTACCATAACAATTAGTACTCCTCTTTAGAGGACCTACATAATATTGAAAGTGTACGAATCGTTGAAGGAGACCGTAAAATTTATGTTGAAACCCTTCTCCCACTTAGTAGTTTAAAACTTGGTAGTTTTGAAAAACTAAACTTTCAATTCTAAATGCGCGAGTTTAAATCCTTGGTGATTTGCAATTTACTTATATAAATTAAATAATCCAATCTCACTATTTTAATTTTCTTAAAATAAAAAATATAATTTAAATTTTGCAAAAAATTTCGTAGATCTCAATTTAAATTCATACATTTAAATTTAATTGCCCTGATTTAATTCAATTTTGAAAAGAATAAAACACAATTCAAATTTTTGGAGAAAATTGGTGATGTAGTACAGTCTTAAAATAAATAATTCATGTGGTCCATAAAATGGGTGTTCCTAATTATCCAAATAATAGCACACAAATTATGAAACATAATATAAATAAAGCGACATGTAAGAAATTAAATAATTAAAACCAATAAAATTTAAAAAAACATTTGACGCCCTTTCTGTCATGGCCTAGACTTCAAAACGAAGTGAAACTCTCCATGCATAAGTTTCCTTGCTGAAAAATATTTTATTTTGGGCAAGAGTCCAACTTGAACTTAAACTGTCCATACAAAAGAATTTTTGTTAAAGAAAACTTCTTTTTGGGGCATGAGTCCAACTTGAAGTAAACTTCATTAAAATCTAAGGCAGGCAAAATTAACGATGTCCGGTCGAGCTGATTCTTTGAACAAAACTTCGTTTCATCTTAAAAACGAACATATAAAAAAATCATAGAAATTTGACATTTCGATCTTTAAATGTGATATAGACGATCTTAACGTTCTACGATCGAGCTTATTTTTTAATAGTATCTTCGTCCCATCTTCAACTAGAACATATCAAAATATCACCAAATTCTAACAGTTCGATAATCCGGAATGAATAAAATAGGATATAAAATTTGAGATTCAAGAACCTCCACAACCCATCCTAGAACCCTAATTTAATCTCCATGAAACTATACCAAGAACCTTTCTTTCTTCTTCAAGAAGTCCCCAAACTATCTATAACTTTTTCCATGATCATAACCCATGATTACAAAGGTGAATTACCATAAAACATTACATCCCCTCACAATCTACACCAAAATAGGATTTATTCAAAACCAAAATTGACGAAAATTTAACAACGGAAAAACCCACCATATGATCGAATCACCTAAACGAAAACAACTATTTACGTAACCATAATGGAAGGAATGATAATACTAAAACCCTATAAAATAGAGTTATTACGGATCCATATACAAAGCTATGCATATTCATACAAACTAAAATTGGGTTTCTAATTAGACAACATGGATCTTTTTAATAAACAATCAATTTCAACTGGGCTCTGATACCAATTATAAGGAAAAATAAATTGGGATTGATATTTTAAATGCAAAAAAAATTTCATCCCTAAAGATCATTGATTAACCATGCATTAAAAAGAAAATAAGAAGTAGGTTTAAAGATTAAATCTAGGGTTTCAAGAATTCATATCATAACGAATCTTGTTGTGATTCGTATAAGGAGAAATTGCTTGATGAAGAACATAATGTTACCACCCCTACAAGGTTTACAAAAACCTTTCTTAACTTTATGCAAAGCTTGGATCTTCTAGGATATGATGCTCCCCACAGCTAGGTAGGTGTGTGGGCACCATTTTATATAAAAACCCTTCCTTATGAGTGAGATATAGTACTCTCCCTCTAGGTCTCTTCAGAAAAACGTGAATATTATTTTCTCTCACCTCTCTCAAACCCCAATGAGCCATAATAAATATAAAAACCCTTTTCTAGACCTTTAAATACAAGTAAAAAAGGTGGGCTTAGGCCAAACTTAGTTTCTTAAAAGTTTGGGCCTAACTATATGGACTATACTAGGGACCCAAGATAAATGATTAAATTATCTCCAAATAAATACTTGAAAATCTCAATTACATTATCGCTATTATTTTTTTTCTTTATTTAATAGTGAATTAACTCCAGTAAATAATCACGACTGCACTCCAATTTAATTATCATAGAAATCATTCGGATGCACTCCTATTTAATTATCTCAGAAATCACTCGAACATAATGAGGACTTATTTGAAAAGTTTATTATGGTACACAATATGATTCCCCGCGTTAAGAATTCGATACCCACTTGGTAAAATTAATTTATTGTTAATCGATTTTAACCAACATCTAATCAATTCATTGATTCTCAAACTCAACTTATTTGCTAATCCGTCGGAATTATAAAATAATCCACCGATCGGGTTTTACTTGGTGAAAATAAAACATATAACTATATTAAGGGGGTATCACAATCAACGTTATCCCATTTACGTGGATTCCTTCGAATTATGATCTCAAACCTGCTTACACAATTATTACCCAATATGTGGAGATCATTTGATCAGTCTAAATTAGATCGCACCCATAATAATTAAAGTGACATTAGTGCAAGGATTACAATCCTCATAATTTTTGGGATTAATAATCTATGCACCCTTTGCAAATGGTGTGAGATTTTCTTAGTCTGATCAACACAGCCCTTAGCATAAAATCTCATGGGTAGCCATGTTTAATTTGGATAAAATGTTAGGCGCCGTCTAAGTAAAAGATGACAAACGTAGGATTAACTTTGATGATTAAAATTCTTCATATACTATTGTATGTAAAAATTATGTTCCTACGTGGACTAATGAAGAAGGCACACACGTCATCCAACATGCCCGACCAGCATATTTGATTAGCCACAGAAACACTTATTCAGCGGGAAGGACGACTAACATGAGAATGCCAACCAATTGGAACATCAACAATTATTTAGATGGGATACCAACCAACTATGAATTCCAAGAGTTTTACTTATTCTATACAAATGTAAACACCTACTAATATAAAGGCATTCCATCTTTTGGGTTTCACACCCCTATAAATACAAACCAATCCCTTAGATCAAGGAACAACACGAACCACACATATGATTATCTTGCTAAGATATTGTAAACCTTATTAAATAACAACAATAGTGGACGTAGGCTATTTTACAACCACACCACTCTAAAATCTCTGTCTTTTGTGTGTGCGATTTAAGTTATTTCTATAATCTTTATCTGTGATTATAAAATTGGAATTAATCCATTTTTAGACATCAACACCTACTAAAGCCAAAACCATGCATTTAAAATACTCAAGCATAACTAGGAATGTTAGAAAATGTCAACCCTTTCGTAACACCTCTCGTCGCATCTGCACATGCACACATTGAGATAGGAAAGGCCACCTTTGGCGTTTTTGCTTTGATCTTGGAAACAGTCCTCGGATGTCTAAGTCTAGATTCATCGAGGTTCCCAAAACCCAAGAGCATCCCTTTCCACTTAAGTGGGTTAGGAAATCAGATTTGGAGGCTTTACATGATAGACTTCTTAATTCTTAAATGCTTCCACATGATACTTCTTATGCTATATCTAATGGTTGATTGTGTTCACATGTTTGCATACACTAGCTTTTGTACTTCATGATATATATGTTTACTTGTTGTATATTGTTTGAGTCTTTTTATTTTAATTTTTCTTTTGAGTCTTATTGGGTAATACAAAAAGATTTTGTTTGTCGTTTGAGTTTTTTTTATATTGATATTTTTTTTTTAAAATCTAAAAAAGATTTGTATTTTTATGTATTTTAGTATTACACATTTTGCGTGGCATACTGGTGTGTTTGAATCCACTTAATTCCATATTTCCATGTGATTAGGATAATTTTTTATGATTGTTGATACTTAGACCGTTCTTAATCATGCTTGCATGGAATTGTTCGACTTTGATTTACTTTATGAATTCACTTTGTATATGCCTCCACACACACATGCATTGGTTTTTTGAACATTAGCTTCACATGTTATATTTGAGTTATGTGATATATTCTCCCATCAATCTTGTCATCTACATCTTTTGTGACTATGGGGAATTTGTGCATATAAGAACCGTTGCCCGTGAGATTTTTTAAATAATCTCTCTTGCTATCACATGCTCTCACATTTAAGAGGAGATTTAGTTTATGGGAGGGGAATAGTTCTATGCATTCTTACCTTGTCTATTCCTGAACAAAAAGGTATCTTTCCTCTCATGATTAGGAGATATTTATCTTATGGGGAGATGTAGTCCTAGGTTGAGATTGTTAGACATAGCGAGAATTTTATTCTTATGCAGATTTTATACTCGTTATATTCTCTTTGCATTTAAAGGTGTGTTTAAATGTGCAGGTTTACAATATGCAGTAAAGTTTTCAAGCAAGCAAAGCTACTCAGTGTACGTGTATGTCGATCATCTATACTTTTTCCTTTTGGAATTGGGGATTGAGTCTTTTAGATATCTTAACGCCCCATATGAGTCTTTTATTTTTTGTTTTGTCTCGGAATAGTCAAAGGGGGAGATTTGTAAGGATAAATTCCCAATTAAGTCAATTTGTATATATTCTCTAAATTCCGAACAAAAGATTTTGAGTCTTAGGTTAGGCTTTGATTTGTTGACTTTCTAAGCCTCTGACGTGTTTGATTGAAGACGTAGCAGACAAGCTTCAGAGATTGCATCATAGTGTTGTGTTTAGCACCACGTTTAGTCTTCGTATTTTTGAGGATCTCTAAGCTATGAATGCATATGATTTTTATCTTTGGAAATTTTATATTGGGTGATTTATTTTTACAAATATGTTTGGTGCTATTTTTAAAATGTTTTTTTAAAGAAAAAATATTTTTGTTTTTGGATTGTTTGATTGAGATTTAACGTTCGTTCGAACGATATGTTGAGTTCGTTAGAATGAACTTCTAACGAACATCCAACATGGTATCTCTGTTGGACAGAGGTCTATCCGTTAGAAGCTCATTTGAAGTATATTCGAACGAGGTCATGTGTTCATTCGAACGAATGTGAAGTTTGTTTCAACGAATAAGGTTTTCGTTCGACCAAACCTTAGTTTTCATTCGAATGAGTTTTTTCAAAAATTTTGTCGCCTCAAATTTTGTGATTGCAATATAAAGGATGTCATGTATCATATTATAAAGAGACTTTTGGCGAAAAACATTTTACCATTTATATTCAAAATCTCCTAAACCCTAGTTTGACCCAAACACTTTAAAGATCCAAGTTTCATCTTCTTATACTTTGAGATCTCGTTTGTGGGCACTATTTTTTTTTCTCTCAACATCTTTGTGAGAAAAGTTTCGTGTGGTGGAATTTGTACCTCATTTACGGTTTACATGCGGTGGACTCCATAGTGTGGTGTTGTAGTGATGAAAAAATGGATTTCGTGTTTTGATCCGGAGACAATTGTTGAGCTTGTTCCGGGGATACCGAGGTCTGTATGGACTCTCACGTTATAGAAACTTGCATGGGTGGACTCCTGCATTGCACTATGGAGGAGAGGTTGAAGATCGAAGATGCGTCAAAGCATGTGAGGGCGTCGAGTCTGTGTAGCATGCCATTTATCAACTTTTGTAATTCCTCGTGATAGTGATTTTTGTGGTTGGGTCGTCCAAGATTTTTTCTATTGTGGGTTTTCCTCGTACATTATCGTGTTGTGCAGTTTTTATTATCTGTTATCATCTAAATGCATGTTTTAGGTTAAGACAATAAAATTAGGTAAATTGGTTTATCACAACAATTTGGTTTAAAACTAATGCAAATTTTTATTTGCTTTTATTTTGTTTAAGTTATGTAAATAATTTGAAAAATTAAAAATTGGACTCTTGTTGTTTAGACCATCCCTCGGTACACCTTTGCCTAGCATCAGGGTGTTTTCATTTTATAATTACCTTAAAAATTTAAACCGCATTTATAATTAATCTTTAGTGGGTTACACCTGTTTGATTGTGATTGGTTAAGAGTGTGTTTGTTGTGTCTCACATCTTTGTTACCTATTGTGCACCGTTGGATTAAAACAATCACTGGCTTATATTATTTATTGAGTTGAACCATATGTCTTACCTTACAACGAATCAGAGTGATTTACCTTGTAACCACTTATATCCCTTCAGCTGCCTTGTATGCTTGTTTTCAGATCGATATAATATATTGCGTATACTCCGCATTCGATAAATTACACTAGACAATACTTTAGTAATGATTTAATTTTTTCATTTAAGAAGCCACCACATATATTGTGCCAATTGGCTCCGTAAATATTGGACACTAGGTTTCATAGAGAACATGACATTTGTCAAGCGCACTTGAGGCACTTTTACCATAAAAAAGAGGATTTCCCCTCTCATATGATGGATGATGGTCTCGGGGGACAAAGTAAAGAGCAGAAACATAACTCTTCTCCCCCACGAACCTCTTGAGCTTCGTCACGGGTTCAATAGTCACAAGCGGATTTTCATAGTTTCATTACAGTATACGGGAGTTCGGAGGCAGCTAGCAGGATTTAGCACCCCTCGCGCACCAAAAACCACAAAAAATCGAGTTTTCAGACGTATCATACAGACCCACGAACTACGCAGACTTGAATTCCACAAACGAAACGGATATGTAGGCGAAACCACGTTGCTCAAGTCTAAAGCACGTTCAACGCGATGTTTCTCCAAATCTGCACTCACATCTTACACATTCTGATTGGTTAAGAGTGTGTTTGTTCTGTCTTACATCTTTGTTACCTATTATACACCGTTTGATTAAAACGATCAGTGGCCTATATTATTTATTAAGTTGATTCGTATGCCTTACCTTATAACGAATGAGAGTGATTTACCTTGTAACCACTTATATCAATTCAGCTTACCTTGTATGCTTGTTTTTAGACCATTAGATCAAACCTTAACCGGTATATATAATCTCAGCCGATATATCTAATCCCAACTGTTGATTTTCTCGAACATCTCCTAAACCTTCTACCGTCTCGATTTAAACCCTGTTTGTCTTAGGCAGTTATAATTTTGGGATCAGTTAGAGAGAGAAGGAAAAATAAAGAGAGGAGGTTAGAGAGAAAATGTTTGAGAGAAAAAGGGAGAAAAATTTTCT
Source organism: Sambucus nigra (assembly GCA_949130495.1). NCBI lineage: Eukaryota > Viridiplantae > Streptophyta > Magnoliopsida > Dipsacales > Adoxaceae > Sambucus > Sambucus nigra. Next base: position 597,607,693 of record OX422208.1, read on the forward strand.
TGAGAGAAAAACCTATTCTGAAAGAAAATCTAAGAGAGAAAAATATTTTTCTGAGTGATAAAAAACTTAGGATTTTTTAAAACACATCCGAGTGTTAGATTCGCTAAGTTGAGAGAGTTAAACTCCTTTAAGTCCTACTATCCCTATAACAACCTTTACCTCGTTTGTAGATCTTGATTTTTCTTCATAAAATCAAGGTTTTGAACATTGTGGAATATTTTCACACACTTGAATTTAGTTTTGTTTGAAATATCAGTTTTAAAACCTTTTTTCATAAACGTTTGATATATTCTCATATTTCATGTGGATCTTGGTTTGCATGTTTCATTTCTATTTAAATCCATAGCATTTTTAGTTCGAAACAAAATATATTAGAAATCAATTTTTGGAGTTTAGATCTGAAATTTCTGAAAACTCAATTTTATATCTTTTGAAGTTTGTTTTCTTATATATAACATTTACCGATCTTAACGAATCTAAAACGTTTTATGAGATTTTATGATATATGTTGTTTAGATCTACTCACTTAGACTCCTGCTCTAATTTGTTAAGATTATTTATAATCGTAAGTGTGTGTGTGTGTGTGTGTGTGTGTGTGTGTGACTCGAATGTTCATGTAGATAGGTCATTTCACACCTACACTGTTTCACACACTTCACATATTTTGGTGTTGACATAAAGACCTGCTGGACTTGTGGTTTCAACAAGGCTTGCTGGATGAGAAAGATTACCTTGGGGTGTAGCTCAACATTTTAGTTATATTTCTTTCTTTTTTTAATCTTGTTACATGCATGTATTTTGTAAACCATATTCTTATTTTAATGAATTTTTGTTTTGTGGCGTAGAGGTCACCGTGAATGTTTTTCTTAGGTTTGCAGTTTTACCATATTAAAATATGTGTTTTGAACTATCTTTATGTGATCTTAACTCTTACATTCTTCTTAACTTGAATGACGATTAATAGATTTATTCTCCTTAAAGTTTTTATTACCAAGTATTTTAAATATCAAATTTGTTCTTTTGTGTTGATTTTAGACACCTTATGTTAAATTAAAGTTCTTACAAATATGAGTTTCTTCAACAAGCTTTATTGGATTCTCCAACTTGCCATTTAACTTTGTTAAATATAAGGTTGAGTTTAGTATCAGGGCGATTTTAAAGTTTTTTGATTTGGAGTTTCTGAAACTTTTTTTTTTTAAATGGATGAGAAATTTGAAAAGCTTTGTAATTTGTCCCGACCTCTTGTCTTCGATGGACACAATTTTTCTTATTGGAAAGTAAGGATGATTACTTTCATCTAGGGTACCTTAGGAGATGAGGTTTGGAAAACTATTGAAAATGGTTGTTCTTATCATACTAAACCTATCAGCAAGAGAAGCACTATAAGAATTAAGAAAATGTTGAGTGAGTTGGAAGAGAAACAAATGTCTCTCTTTAATAATAAAGGTAGAAATTGTATTTTCATGTCTGTTAATGATCATGAGTTTAAAAGAATGTTTATATGTACTAATTCCAAAGAATCCTAGGACACACTTGTCACTGCCCATGAAGATGATGAGTGTAAGACAGGAATGACATAAATGCTCATATTCTGATGATGAATGATACTAAAACTTTTGATGACTTCTACACCAAACTTATTGATATAATCACTAGACTGCATGCAGATGGAATTATGTATGATATGAGAGAAATATTTAAGAAGATCCTTAGGTATCTGCTTTATAAATTTAATAATAAACAATATGCCATTGAAGAAATGGACAATCCCAATTTCACCCCTAAACTTTTGAGTAACAAGTTAAGGATTGTAGAAATGAAATTTGAATACAAGAAACACATAACTTATATTGCTAAGAGATATTATGGGTCAAATTTAGATTTCTCCTCTCAAATGACTGTGCCTAATTTAAATGTCCCTGAGCTTGACATAGAGTAAGGTGAAGATTATGATCTCGAAAGTATTGATAACCAAATGGCTCTTATGAGCAAACATTTTAAAACGATAATTAATTTTAGGAATGATATGGCTACTAAATAAGAAAAACCTGGTTATCAAAACTTTCAACGTTCAAAACCTCATGATCATAATTTTAATAGGGAGAATAAAAAAATAAAAATTATAGGCCCAAGAAAGACCTGAGTAATATTCAATATCACAGATGCAGTACTATGGGTCATTATGCTAATCAATGCAAATCTAAGGTTAAAGTTACACCTAAGGCCCATATGTGAAAAACTTGGGATGACTCAAGTGACTTAGAAGATAATGAGTTAGAGCATCTGAAATAAGTGAATCTTACATTTTTTTATGCTAAAATATATATACTAATGATAAACATGTCCGCCGCTTGATTCTATTATTGATACTTCACCTGCTAACATGTATGTCATGAAGTGGATGCCCGATGGTGTTACTGTTAATACTACTGATGAGTCAAGTGGGTGCATGAGTCAAAGTGATAATCATTATGACGAATTGAAGGGGTGTTTGAGTTCTAAATTATAAAATGAATCATTAGGGAGCAATTCACACAGTACACTTAGTCAGTCTGATGATGATGACCTACCTGATTTTCAAGACTTATATGCTAAAACCTTAAAAAAATGTTCTAAAATTGAAAAAATAGTGAAAAATTTGACTAAACGCGTGGAAAGCCTAAGTATAACTTTTAGGAAGAATGTCGATGAATTAGTGTATGGCTCAAGAGATTAAAACTAAAAATTTCATTTTCAAAATAAATGCACTTCCTGAGAAAAATTGTGCTTTGGAACAAAGCTAAAAATCCACATTGATTGAGCTAGATGAATCAAAAGAAAAGTTTTCAAACATTTTTAAGAAATTCCTTTATTTTGAGACAAATGCAAAAACGTATGTTAAAATCATAAGATCTAGCAAAATCAATGCTGAAGACAAAACTGGTCTTGGTTTTGAAAGGAAAAAAATGAAGGTTGTTGGCCAAAATGAGTCTAAACCTATTTTTCTTTCCTGTGGAAATTTATCATACTCACCAAGCCAGAACTTTGAAAAGTCTCAGAAATCCTTTTTAAAACAATCAGTCTCACAAGACACAAAGACTTCGTGCAGTCCTAAGTAGAAACCTAACAACAAATCAGAGTATATGTGCCCCTCGTACGAGAATTTGGGCATAACGTTGTATTTTTTGCAGTTAAACCTCATATTCAAAGTGAGTCTAAACCAATTTTTAAAGGTTTAGAAACTAGTTTCAAGTCGTCTTCACAACTTTACTATAAATACTACAATGTTTATGGACATACTTTTGCGGAATGTTTTCAAAAACATCTATATACACCAATGTATAATAACTTTAACTATTCTATAGTGAGACGCCCTACTTATATTCTCCCAGACAAACTAATATAAACTCAAACTTTATAAAAATAGGAAGAAGTCTCGCACCAAGAAAAAGCCATTAAGGCAAACCCCCAATCTTTTTCTAAATTAAAGGCGAATAAATATTTTAAAACAAGGGCTATTTGGGTTAAAAAAGATGACTTGATACACCAACTTAGGTATAACATTGTTATAACTGCTTCAAAACCTGAATGTACCTCTGTTGGCTGGTACCTTGGTTCTGGGTGTTCTAAGCACATGCCCGGGAACGCGACTAAATTGACAAACATGAGTAACTTCTTAGGAGGTCATGTCATGTTTGCTGACAGAGTCTCATCCTAGATCATTAGTGAATGGGCACTTAAAGAAGAGGGTTTACCGATCCTTAATGACATTTTCCTCGTGAAAGTCTTAAAAGCCAATCTGCTAAGTATCTCTCAATTTTGTGGCCCTTTTTAAAAATCGAGTGCTGATAACTTTGCTTTTTGATGTATCATTATTGAAAGCCAAGTTAATCAAAACCTTATAATACCTACAAATTAATATCAAACTCAAATGTAGAGGTAACTAAGGCAATCCACCTCAAGGGGGTAAAGCGAGTGGAAAATAATTGTAATTCACTTTTTTACTTTCTTTTTTGGATTGTTTACTTTTTTATTTTTTTTAGCTTTTTCAATATTAAAATAATTATCAAAGGTGAACGAAACTATACTAAACTAAATGAGAGATAAAAACAACTAACTAAAAAAATGAGATAAAAATGAAAATCATCAAATCTAACTAAATAAAAATCTAAAATATGAGATTAGTGAGAAAATAAAAGTGAGAACAATCAAGGGCGAGGATGACCCAAAATATTTTAGTTAATCAAAATTAATTATTTCATTAAAATTAATTATCCCAAGTTAGTATCAAAATCACAAATCAACTCTCGTTGCAAATGTAATTTTAATAATAAAAATTTAGTTGATTAAATTTAACACTCCTAAAACTCTTGAAACGTAGATCTAAACATCATTTAATAGATCACCCGCTAGGATCGATCTAGTAGACTAGTTTAATTCATAGAAAATAAATTTTAGAGTTGAAATTCAAATCATAATACCACACATGAGAGACCCCTATCTCTAGTTCGAATCTAAAATGGGTATTATAACTAGAATTCCGATTTTCTCTCGAAAATCATTACCCTCTCTCGATGCGTAAATACAAAAGTAAGAATGAAAAATTAATCATCAAAGAGATATTTAATTTAAATAAGCTAATTAAAGTAAGATTAACATCAAATAATGGTCTTCCCACCCCTTGAAAGGGTATCTAGCCTAGTATGATTTTAAACATGATGAACAAATAATCAAGGCTATAAAAAATTAAAATATATGGGTAAGAGGATAAATCTTCAAACAAGTTTCCTTGATTTGCAAAATTGGACTCTAATCCTCTATTGAAATTGAGCAACATCCATTCAATTGAGCTTTCCACAATATTCAATTACATACAAACACTCAATTGAATCACTCAACAATTACTTTCTCACAATTCTCTAAAAATTAAAATTAAAATAAAAACTTACCTAAAAAAAATTAAAAATATAAAGTGTTTCTCTCTTTAACTCTCTAAAACCCTAATTGCTCTCTAAATGGCCTTGAGGTCTTCTTTTATATGCACGTGGAGCTAAGGGGTTAAATTGGGAATAGGCTAGGGGTGAGCATGTGGTTATGGGGTGTATGAGGTGGGAGAAAAATCAGATTCGTTTATGAGGCCAAGATGGGAGAATGAGGAAAGTGGGTTACAAAACATGTGTTGGGGGTATAATGGGTAAAAGGGATTAAATGGCTTTTAAAGACGTGTGGGAAATTAGTTGGTTTTTATTTTTGGTTTGTTTTGTTAACAGGTGACAAATCGTGGTTGGCTTGGGTTGGAAAGGGTTTTGTGGGTTTGGTTATGCCATGGCGATTTGGATTGGAGTCGGGTTGTGGATTTTTGGGCGTGGGTTCGGAGATGTGGAGGTTAAGTCGCCGACAGGAGGTGGGGGCATCGAATTGCGGGTTTGTTGAGTTTCGACGAGTTTCGGGTTGTTGGATGTGACAATACGGGGCAACATGTGTAGGGTCGGAGGGAGGGGTGCTTTTAATTCGGGTTGTAGAGGGGTATGAGAGACATAACCGACAGATTTGGCTTGGGAGAACTTGGGTTCCGATCGGAGAACGCGACCGGGTTTGGGGCTGGTGAGGTCACGGGTTCCGACCGGAGATCAGCGTCTCCGGTTCTAGGGAGGTCCGACTGAGTTTATTTTGCCGAATTTTGGGTCATGGGCGTTGTGGTTTTGGATATTGTGGTAATGGATGAGAGAGAGGAATTTATGGTGGTGTTTGGAAGAAAGTTAGTTGTGAGTTTGTTAATGGAGGGAGAGGAGAGAGAGTGGTGAGAGGGTGAAGATGGGTAAGGGGAGTTAGAGTGTGGTGAGGGTGTAGGAGAGTGTGTGTGTCTTAGGAGGTGTTATGGCGTGGATAAGGTGTTGGGTATTAAGGTGTCAATTGGTTGTGTGTCGGATGTGTGTGTGAGTGTTAGTTTAGGTGTATGAGGGTATAGGTTATGTGTGTGTGTGTGTGTGTGTGTGTGTGTGTGCGTGTTTAATTTGGACACCTAAAAATAATACTGATTAAATAAAAAAATAAAATTAATAAAACAAAATCTAAAAAATAAAATCCTATTCTAAAAAATAAAAAATAAAACAAAGACTCAAATTAAAAATGAATAAAAAATAAAAATCAACTAAAAATAAAAACAGCTGACACGACACGACAAACTCTAAAAATAAAAACTATAGAAATAAAACCATAGAAATAGAAACTAACAAATAAAAACGAATTAAAATAATACTAAACTAACTAAAAACTAAGAAAAAATTAATACACGACGCGCTAAAAATATAAAAAATCCTAAAAATATATACATGACTCTATAAAATAGTAAAATAAATTCTAAAAGCAAAATAACACAAATAAAAATTTAAGTAAAAGAAATAAAAGGGGACAAATCAAACACACAAGGGTTTGGGACAGGCTAAGGCTCAGTTTGGGGTAGGCTAGGGTTACGGAAATGGGTAATTAGCTCTTAAAATGGCACAGTTGCCTCGAAATTACGCGTTTGAACACCGCAACGTGCATTCAAGCCTGCACAATATATAATAAAGCATATAAGACCATTTTTTTTATAAACGAGCGACTAAAATGCATCTATTCGGGGTATAAAATGAACACTTTTAGATGCTTATCACACCACCCCCAAACAGAGCATTGCTAATCCTCGAGCAAAAAGATAGAGAGAAAGAGAAAGATAAGAAACTAAAAGTATAGCACTTTCGTGGGTACTTACGATTGCACTTAGCATGTGCAACAAGCCTTTAAACCTATAGGTTTCCCTACAAGACGAGTTGTGTCTCGTGAGGGTTTGCAGGGAATATACCCACAAAATTCTTATTTGCAAATGGTAGTCTATCTCTTATTAGACATTGAATAATCGCACAATCCATCATGAGATAAATGATTTCAGAAATACAAGCTAGAATGTGTAAAAAGTTTAGCTAAGTAAATACTCAAGGCACATCCTTCTTAGAACTCAACGTGCCTGGTGTGAATCAGTTAAAATGGGTCGAGCATCATCAGAGTAATTTTTAGATTGCCTTTTCGGAATTAATGCTTCAACTTCAAATCTCACTGGATATCTCTCTCTCAAACGAACTCTCGAGATTAGGGCTAGTGTATCGTTCTTGTGTGTGAGGAGGTGAGTAAATGTAAGCAAGCTCAAATGTCTCACACACATATAAGAAAGAACGAACATTTAGAAAGAAAATGATCTCATGAAATAAATGTTAATCACTATAGTGAGCACATCGAGTTATTCACCACGTTGACTTTCATTTTCCCGAACACCTAGGGGAATATGAATGTTTATAGGTGAGGGGAAATGAATTAGGATGAGATGGTATGAGATTAGGTAGGGTGGTGATGGATGAGTGATGAATGAGTGAAATGATGGATGTGAAAAAAAATGGATGAATGATGGATTACGATAAGAGTGTATAGCACTTAAAGAACAAATGTCTTTATTACAAACTACAAACTCTCCTTTTTCTTTTCTCTCTCTCTTTTTTTTCTCTATTTTTTCTATTTTTCTTTTTTTTTGTTTTTCTTTTTTTTTATACTCTCAACACTGAAGACATTTAACATTTGGAATCACACTCTTTTTCTCAAAAAATGATGGATGAAATATAAATGGAGATGATAGGTGAGGGTGTGGGGAATATGTGTGAATATGGTAGAATGTGGTAATGTAATGGGTGAAGTGAATGGGAGAAAATCTAGTGATTGGGACAAATTTCAAGACACGCGTTTCTTATAACTCGAACAAGATGTCGTTCTCAGCAATGAAGCCAAAATTTAATGAAAAATAATGAGATCATACGACGAGTTAGTGTGGACCCAAACGAAATTGAATCAACTTGTGACTCGGAGATTGTGTAAAACACTCTGAAAGGGTGAAAGGAACAAATCTCACAAGCTAAAGTCTCCACTAGTGATCCTTATGGCTCTCTTGAGAATTATAGTACTCTTCAACTCTAAACCGTAGTGACGTGATAAGTGCGCAATTTTTGTTGAGTCTAGAAATTCATAGTCCAAAAGGCCTAGATATGTATTACATAAGCCATTTAGAAAAATATAAATCCCCTAGCTTGATTTTTAGACTTAAAAATATGGATGATTGAAAATTCACATCAATAAATGAGATGAAAGAAACTGCATGAAATTTTAAAAATCAGGTTTAAAAATAAAAAGAATTCAAAAGAGGTATGATTTTGATAAATTTCCCCACCCCCAAATAAAAATTAACATCGTCCTCGATGTTAAATAAAATGATTTTTAAAATTGAGAGCAAAAGGGATGAAAGAGATTACTAGAATGAACCGCTAATGAATTAGGCAGATGAATGCAAGAAGAAACCTGAATAAAAAAAATGATATAACAAAAATTGTACAAGTCTATAAACATGGTAAAGCATTGGGTGGTGTGACACACCACCTTCAAACACGATGAGACTCGTACAAGAAACAACGGGCTGCCTCCCGATAGCTCTAAGTTTAATGTCTTTAGCCAGACCGAAGGGATCTCACCCTAAGGATAGGATCTATGAAAGCGCGGGGCGGCAAAAAAAATTGGGTGATGAGAATCACCCCCAAATAAGACTGAAGCATCAGCCTTGTTGGAAACAGGCTAAAGTGGTCAATGCACTTGTGATTCGTATCAAATATTGCATATTTTCGCCCGTTATTTTTATGCATTCTAGCACTTTTACGGTCCTTAATGCCTATATTTATGCTCATTAAACATAAAACCTTAGATTTGGATATAAACATGTTTTGTAGGGGTTAATTGTGCTTTTGTAGGTATTGGAACGCTAAAAGTGAGGATTCGTTGCATTTCGGAGAAGTTCCGTTGTCGGACGCTACTTTAAGGGTATTTTAGTCAATTCACATTTCTTACCCAACTCATGAAAATTCCACGAATACGTAGTTCTTTGATTTAGCATCGCGTGGCTGTAAACGGTGCGTCGTTTGGAGTTCGGACGATGAAGATATGTCTCTTTCCATTTTGCAATCCTTTCCCCCTCATCATGGACCAAAGGAGGCCAGAAAACAGAGTACCGGTCGACCGCGTCCCTGGGACCGGTCGACCGCGGTTTCATATTTTGCCATGGGAAAGAGATAGTGGTCTTATACAAGAAGGACCGGTCGACCGCGCCCCTGCGATCGGTCGACCAGTGATGCCAGATATTTTGCTGTTCTTCCTTTTTCTTTTCTTTTTCCTTTATTTCTTTTGTAACTTACTATATAAATTAAATTTTGGTTTTATTTTAGATATACTTAGATACAGTTAGATATTTTAGGTTGTAGAGAGTTGTAGGTTAGGGTTTGGGTTTTTGAATAGTTCTTCTTCTTCCTCTCTTAGATTGACACCCTTTAGGGTTTCTAAGTGGCACTATTCATCTTCCCTACCAATAAATATAGTTGTATTTCTTCATTTCTTGCTTTCTAGTGTAATTTACATGCTTTCTAATTTAGGTTTACTTTCTTTATTTCCTTTCTTTCTAGTATAGTTTTATCGCGTTTCTTTACCGCATTTTTACGATGCTTTCTAGGTAATTTAAATTAGGTTGTGTTTGAATGGAACTCACTCGGGTTAACGCACTGCTTTGCTTGGTGATAGTGTTTACGGGTCTATTTCGGGTGCGTTGTCCTAGTTATTACGCCTAGGAGATTTGACGGGGAATATCATGTATGTCCCATGCTTACGACCTTTCGCGCGTAATTTTCGGGATATTTGTTGACGCCAAAAACTTATTAGGCTTTTATGAGGATTTAGGGGCGACAACCCTTGATTTAATTAACTGTCAAAACGAGACGCATTCTAAATAACCCGTCGACCCATGTAACCATTTTATACAAATTAGTCCGGGTGAGGGATATTCGACACAATCTATAGTTTTACTTGCTTTCATACTCTAGTTTCAATACACTTGCCTAGATTAACATTTTCCTTTCATGCATCTTTTTCCTTTATAGTTTGTAATCATCTTTTACACTTTTATTTCAGAGTACTAAATCATATAAATTCTAACAACTCATCCCTATGGATTTTTGATACTCGACTTACCACTGTGCTTGCCCCGCAAATGTAGTAGTAATTTAGGTTTGTTTTTATAGTCGCGGCGAGACAGAAAAAAATGACTGTGCACTTTACATGCGCACACTTCTCGCGCGCTATCAACTTGTATGGCAAAGTACATCACGCGATGCAAAGCATCGGTGGACCATGGATGGGTGGGTATTAGGGTGAGGGTGAGGGTGAATAGGAACCGGTCACCGTCCTTATTGCGTCGTAAGGTGAGGGCAACAAGGGACCTATAGGCATGATGCTCTAATTGGTGAGGGAGGCAAAAAGGTTTGAAAAGTGTAATGGGGTGGGACTCATTAAAAGCACACGACCATTCTATAAATGGACGATAATAATGGTCGTACCGTGACACGCCAGGGAGCTGTCGAGAAGAAAAATCAACACCACAAGGAAGTGGTGTGCGTGGAGGAATAGGCTTGATGTCACGGAAGTGGAGAGTATCTGTAATACCCCGTAATTTTATTGATTGTTATTTAAGGGATTAATTAAATTAAATGAGAATTAAGTGAGAATTAATACGGATATAAATACTATCGAGATGTGAGTTGGTATTTTATTATGATGTGTATATATGGTAATATATGAGTATTAAAAATATTAAAATTTTCGCGAGACAGAAATATGACAATTTGGGAAATTTAGTTGGGACGCGTGTGTCAGTCGCATCAGGAATGTAATTATTTAAATTAAAAAGTGAATTATATTTTTATCAACCGAATGGTCATTTTGAGTGCGCCAATGTGTCCGGAAGGGTCGAAATAGTCAGAAAACACTAGCCGGGGGTTTAGTTTGGGTCCCGGGACATTTTTAGGCCAAACCAGCAACCTAGAAGGGTATTTTGGTAATTTTAAAAATTAGGGAATTAAGACCCACGAATTTTAGTGTTAATTTAGATATTTTAAAAGATACACTAAGGCCATTATCATCCAAAAAGGGAGAGAGTGGGCTACGGTAGTTTTTGAGAAAAGTTAGAAAGAGGGAAAAAGGGTTTCCAAACAAGAAACCTCCAGCCACCATCACCATCCTTGGGAGAATTCTATAGAGAAAGGGGAAAAATCAGCCTTCATTCACCAACATCAATTCAGAAGAACAAATCTAAGGCAATTGTTTTGATGTCATTATTTGCAATGCATATTTCCTCCATGTGTAGTGTAGAAAACTGTTTATGTCTTGGAAATTTTGATGCAGAACACCCAAAGGGGTTTATTGTGAAACTTGTGGTTTTGGGTAGGAATTTGCATGTAGAATGATTATGGACGAATTCAATATACGAAACATAACTTTTGATGATATGAAAACGGATTAATAAGGAGTCTTTAATTGCATTTAAACTCTAGGTTCATGCTCATAGGGTTTGGAGTGAAAAATTGGGAATTTATGTAAATTGCATGTTGATTTGGAGTATTTTGACCCAATAATATGTTAGGAAGCGACCTAGGAGGACTTAGATTAGATTATTAACAATAAAACTTAATTGGGGTGATCTTAGAATGGGTTTTTGAAAAGAGGAATTGAAGAAAAATGAGTTGGGGATTTTCTGGGCGTATTCTGCCATCTCGTTAGAAGACCTGCCCAGGTCGTTCGAACGAGCTTCTAACGAGATGACAATACCCCTTCTAACGAGTTAGTAGTTCATTCGAAGGCTTTCGTTTGAACGACACTCGTTTGAACGACCTCGTTCGAACGAGACTTCTAGCGAGTTGACAGAATGGCTTTTTAGGCTTGATTTTATATCAAATGTCCCGTGGACTTATTTAAAGGAGTAATAACCTTCCCTTATTGACTAGTGGGTATATTTGGGAGATTGGAGTACGTGGAGGAGTAAAACTTAGAATCTTGTAGTAAACCGGATGACCTTTATGGATTAGGAAACGAGTACCTAATTACGACGTGAGAAGAGTTGACAACTTTAATGTATATAAATCGGGGACTTATAAACGTGTAACATTAAATGATGGTATAAGAACGAGAAGTATACCTCTATTAATATTCTGAGATATCTAAAATATGCGAATGCTTAGTATATGTGGTTATCTGTATATGACATACCTACCATACTTGCTATCATGGGAGGTCGGCGTTCGATCAGGGCCATCTAATCTTTGTGTGCCTACGAGGGGATTTAGATTGGTACCTCAAGGACATAGGTCAGAGAAGGACTTATTGATAAGTAAATAAGTCTGCTGATCATGGGAGCGTAGGTATGTGCGTGACCCATGTGATGTGAACTATGTTCGCCTCCATTATGTGTGATTGTTGTTATTTGAGAACGATTCCTGAGAGATTCAAAATGTGTGGTCCTTGATGTTCGATTATGGTGACGTCTAGACTAGTGAATAGTCATACCTTGATGTTCTTTTGATAAGGGTAGAGTCATGTGTAGCTCGGTCAGTATTCGATTGACTGATGATAGTGTTATGCCAAGTGAGTGTCATCATTAATGGTAAGGATTGAGACGTTTTTGGATTCCAAATGTCGACCATTCATTTAAATGGTTGTCATAACCTCGACTGTAGGGGGACAACAAGAGAGTGTTTCGACCATTGTTGAGAAGTTTTGTAAGGAGGGTGTGTACTCTTGGGGAAACACCCGCGAATGGGTTCGTAAGATATTTAATTTTTACTTCAGTTATGTGTGGAATACTGATTGTTAATTGGGGTCATGGTACGTGAAGGTACCCGCTACCTTATATTTACGACCTTTGACCTACTGGATATCACACCGTTCTTCATAAAGATTAGGTAGCGTTGGTGTGCTGGAAGATGAGTATTCGGATGGTGAGTCGGGTGGTGAGTGTGCCAAATCCTATATTCTGATTTGGTAGGATAAATGGGAATTTTTTGTCTTACCTCGTTGCTTGGAAAATGTACAAGCCTTATTCGTGGTTTGAATAACCAAGTTCATTTCTTGTTCGTTGAAAAAATTCTAATATACTCACAGTCCAAGGAAAATCATGTCGGATAGGTTGAGTTCCTTACGTGTTTTTTAAAAAAAAGAGCGGTAAGTCGAATCTAGCGAGGGTTTGTTGCCTTGGGTTAGAGCGACCAAACCATGAGAAGTGAGGCAAGGGGGAACATTGCATCTCGGGTTAGTTCAAAAACTTTAGGTGAGGGATCCTTGATCGCCTGGAATGCAACTTTATCGATGTTATCTTGTTCATGAGAGTATGGACCTTGCTGATATTATTTACCTAAGTCTAGACTTGGAAAGTTGGAATAATATTTGTAAGTGCATAGAAGTTGTATGTTTATGCACATGTGCAACCTTAATGGATAATAAGGGTTGACATATTGGTTGACTCACCATCAATATAAGTGCAAGGCAAGTGTTATTGACAACTCGGAGTAGAGTTAGCTTTTGAGCTTTCAGTACCATTTGTTAGTCGATTCTGAGTTGAATATCGAGGTATGATTGATGAATAGTGACATCTGTATTGAATAGGCGAAGTTGGATTATTTGTTGTGTGATGAACCGTTGAGTCGAGAGATAAGTGTTTTTTTCGGAGTTAGATGATTCTTGTACCACTAGGGATCTTGAGTTGACAAATTCCTTATCTCGACAAGCTGACAGTAGTGTATCGGAGGGGTTTCTTATTTGGATTTCGCTTGCGAGACACTCCACGCATGAAACTTAGCAAGTCGGGACTTGGGGTTATTGATTTCTGGATCAGCTTAGTAGTTAAGTTATGTTAGGCTTTGTGGTGAGACTTCGGTTGTAGAGTTAGAAATGGGAAAGTATCTCCATGGATTTAATTATTGGGTTTCCAAGATCGCAGTGCGATGATGATTCGATTTGGGTCATCATCGACAGACTGTAAAGGTGGATATTTCCTTCTAGTGATGACTGATTATACGGTAGCACAGTATGCCTTGATTTTTTTTATTAGTGAGGTTGTGAAGTTGCATGGGGTATCGCGTGATATCGTGTCCAACCGTGGCAGTGTCTTCATCTTGCACTTTTGGGGTGGTCTTCAGGAGGCAATGGGAGTTCAGTCGAGTTTAAGTATTGCGTTCCACCCTCAGCTTGATGGTCAGACGGAGCGGGTAAACCAAATTTTGGAGGACATGCTATGATTTTATGTGTTGGACTTCAAAGGTGGTTGGGATACACATTTACCACCGGTGGAGTTCGCATACAATAATAGTTATCAAACAAACTATTGTTATAGAACCATATGAGGATTTTTACAACATGCCTTGTCGATCCCCTACATATTGGTTGAAGTTCGGAGAGCACCGGATGCTGGGTCCGAATATTATAAGGGAGACCTCGGAGAAGGATGACTTGATTCGTGCACGGATGAAGACCGCGCAAGATCGTCAAAAGACTTATGTTAACATAAGGCAGAGGAAGTTAGAGTTCGTTGTTGGGGACCAGGTGCTGATGAGGGTCTCACCCATGAGAGGCGTTGTTCGTTTTGGTGCGAAAAGGAAGATTTTAACGCGATATGTGGGTTCGTTTATAGTATTGGGTAAGGTGGGATCAGTTGCCTACCATTTAGCCCTACCCCTACCAGCTCCAGCGGGTACACGATATTTTTTTATGTATCCATGTTGAGGAAGTTCTTATGTCCCGAGGACTCACACCTATATATAGAGTTAGATGGAGTTGAGCTGCAGCTCGATGGGAGCTATGAGGAGAGGCCGGTCAGGATCCGAGATCGTCGTGAGTAGCAGTTGAGGTTAAAGTTATTCCTTTTCTTCGTCTTATGTGGAGTAATCATGATGAGTTTGGGGCCACTTGGGAGAGAGAGGATGACTTGTGAATTAGTCACCCATATCTCTTCATGGAAGGTACGTGTGAAACTACCTTACTTGACTTGAATTGATTTGTTTTAATTTGGATTTCGAGGACGAAATCCCGTTCGTAGAGGGGGAGAATGTAATACCCCGCATTTTTGATTGAATTGAAAAAAAAAATTATTTCAGTATATATATTCGAAATGTTTGAAAATGAAACTATGTCAGTATATATATTCAAAATGATTGAAAATGAAAAGTTAAAATGAATTCATTGATATATGAATATGCGACTTAAATATTATAAGCGAATTAACGCGTATAAGGATAGAGAGGGTTAAATTTGGCGCAATGGCATTTTTGTAAATAAACTAACCCTAGGTATAAATAGAAAAGAAGAGAAGAAGTCTTCATTTATCATTTCACAAATGGGGGCTAGGGTTTGGTAGAGAGAGAGAGAGTAAGAAGAGAAGAAATCTAAGAGGATTTCAAGAGGATTTCAAGAGGATTCAACTTCTCCATACAATCCAAGGCAAGTTAATAACCTATATGTGTATATTATGTATCTATAATGAAATTTCACATGAACATGTATTTGGATCCTTAAATTAATATGATATTGATGTTAAAAATGATATGCAATGTATTAGGATCATCATCCATGTAGATTCAAATGCAATAACATCATTATAGGGATTGAATTGTTGAAGAAATTCTTGAATTTGAGAAATCTATTAACTTGAGTAAATCGTCATATTAAAAACTGTTTTGAGCTGTTTTGGTTCCGAAAATGGATGTTTTGTCCTCATTGACCGACAAAAAATTATATTCTAAACAACTTTGTAGTTTTAAGTTTTTCCAAAAACGGATCGAAAAATCCTCGAATATGCATTTTACGGTTCTGCGCAGAAAGTTATCGTGAGCAGGTCCGAATTTTATATATTAGTTTCGGGTCTGTTTTAGGAAGGATATGGTAGCGTGCTCGCGTGTCCTTGTAGAAAATCACGTTCCGAACAACTTTGTAGTTTTAAATTTTCCCGAAAACGGATCGAAAAAGCCTTAAATAAACGTTTTAAAAATCTGGGCAGAATGTTGTCGAAAACAGGGGCAATTATTATATGTTAGTTTCGGGTCTGTTTTAGGCAGGATATGGTAGCGTGCTCGCGTGTCCTTGTAGAAAATCACGTTCCGAACAACTTTTTAGTTTTAAGTTTCCCCAAAAACGGATCGGAAAAGCCTTAAATAATCATTTTAAAAATCTGGGCAGAAAGTTGTCGAAAACAGGGGAGAATATTGTATATTAGTTTCTTGTCTGTTTTAGGCAGGATATGGTAGCGTGCTCGCGTGTCCTTGTTGAAAATCACGTCCCGGACAACTTTGTAGTTTTAAGTTTTTCCAAAAATGGATCGAAAGAGCCTTGAATCTACATTTTAAATTCTGGGCAGAATGTTGTTGAAATAAGAGTGGTAATGTTTTTCATGTTGTTAGTAAGATAATTATGGTGTTGTGCCTAATATCCTAACTTGATCACATACTTATGTTTATTAGGGATATATAACCTTGAAATGATTTGATGTTGAATTAGTAAATTAATGATGGAAATTATGTTATATTGTAAATAATGACTATGGTATAACTCGAGTAAGAGACTTGACACAATTGTATATATACATAAGCGTGAAATCGTTTTACATGTATATTGTCGAGTATACACTAGACTAGTCCTCCGGTCGATGTAGGCACATGTTGAATGCGATTTTTTGTGTGATTGATCCGGTTAGGTTCCGCTCGAGTGCCGTGTCGGAGATAAACCACCGGAACCGGACACATGGTTGTAATGAGGGTCGGAGAGAAAGACCTTGAAACGCCATGTGATTTAGGACTTAGTATGATTGCCCTTGCCTCGTAATATTGGGGAATATTCGTGTGTAGGCCTAGTGTTACGACTTGTTACCCCGGGTAACGATAGTGACCCGATATGACTTGTTGTGTGAGATATTATGCTTGTGTCTTAAAGTAATATCCCGAATCGATGTATATGATATTATACTTGAAGAAAATATTTTGATACATTAAATACTGAAATGAGATTAATAATGATTAATCATGATACGATATGAGATTACACGTTACTCGAGTTTGGGTTGGATAGTCACGACATAGGAGCATTGGTTGGGTAATTGAACAACTTAATTACTGGAGACGAGTAATGACTAGTGTGCTTTCATTGTAAGTACATCTTATAATCTTATAGCTTGTTTTCTTGCTTTGACGTTCGTCTATCTTGCTTTTTGCTCCTCTCCTATATATATAATTTATGACAGGTCCTCGTCCCGCTGGACAATAGACTATGGAGCCTGATGAGATCATATCAATCTTAGGATTCATGTAGCCATGGAGTTGTTCTATTTTAATTTATGTCGTTCGTTTCCCTTTTCTTAAGGGTGGTATCAGAGATTAATATTACTTTGTTTATACTTTGGATTTGAGAGAATTGTTGTATTACTCTTTCCCATTTTGTGTTGGGCCGCATGTATTGGCATTTTATATTTTCAGTTTGAGATTACTGATGGAATATTACAGCTAATAGTTATGAGTTGGTTTCACTTGTTATAGCTGTTATGATGTGATATGATTACACTTATGAGAGTGTACAAGTTTACTTTACTGCATTAATTTAAATTTTGTTTCTAATGCCAACATATTGACGCTCCGCTTAATTTAATTGGGCGTAGCTAACCGAATTAGATTTAAAAAGCAGGGTTGTCACAACTAGTGAGAGAGGTGAAATCACTAAGAATATCATAAAGAGACGGCTCGGTATCACTCTCACACGTGTCGCGTGTCAACGGGAAATGACCAAAGTAGTCCCGTAAAGGACGTTCGTGGGCCATGTTTAGAAAAATATTTTTTTTGATTTTTTTAATTTTGTCAAAAGGAAAGAAAATATTTTTGAATTTTTTAAAAAATGAAAGAAAGAAAATATATTTGGATTTTTTTTTTGAAAGAAAAATGAAGAAAATATTTTTGGAAGAAAAGGTGGGGAAAAATATGGACTCTTTGAATGGACGAACTAACTAAAATTCGACTAGCGAAAAATTAATTGGACACACACAAGTCAAGGAGAATCCCTAACTAGCACATAACCAATTTTTATCTTGAAATTTAGTGAAAGGGTAGTCAAATTTTAATTAAGTCCGCGGGCGATAAAAATCAAGGAAATTATCTGAGTGATCGCCTTTGCAAAATTTTGTCCTATTGGGCTACCTAGTTGATTGATTTTAAATTTAGTGATGGCTAGGGTAGCACACAATGGTAAGTGAGGGAGTCGAGTGATGAAATCCCTTCTTGTGAGTGATCGGGTGTAGGTCTTAGTCAATTAATTTATCACACCATTCGAAAATAAATGCGAGAATAAAATCAAGTAAGAGCACACAAAGCACACAGAAGAATTGACTCGCTAACAGGAGAGGCGGGAGGGTTTAGAAATGTTCCTCCAACGGTTTTTAGGCCGTGGGGTGCCAAAAAATTTGATTCGACCGGGGGGAGATTACGCCAATCTCAGTCGGCCCCGGGAGTCCGAACAACCCAAGGTAGAGAGGCTTCTTTTCCTCGCCTTGGACGCTCTCTCGCTACCTTGTATGGTTTCCCTATCATGCTTATCTTCTATTATTACAATTTTTAGAATGAAAAAATACGGTGTCTTTATGCACCGCAATACAAGCCAAGAATAGAATAATCCTAAATGCAAGCCTTCTAAAATAAAGAAAATTTGTACTAAAATGCAACAAAATATAGGAAATAAATGAACTACAAAATTGAATCCGCTCCGAGTGCTTCAGGCTCCAAAGAATGGCAACGACGCCATTTGATAATTTTGCTTTTTGATGTATCGTTGTTAAAAGTCAAGTTAATCAAAACCTTATAATACCTACAAAATAATATCAAACTCAAGTGTAGAGGTAAGTAAGGGTATCAATCCACTTCAAGGGGGTAAAGCGAGTAAAAAACTATTGTAATTCACTTTTTTATTTTCTTTTTGGGATTTTTTACTTTTTCTATTTTTTTAGCTTTTTCAATATTAAAACAATTATCAAAAGTGAATGAAACTATACTAAACTAAATGAGAGATGAAAACAACTAACTAAAAAATGGCATTAAAATGAAACTCATAAAATCTAACTAACTAAAAATCTAAAATATGAGATTAGTGAGAAAATAAAAGTGAGAACAATCAAGGGCTAGGAAGACTCAAATTATTTTAGTTAATCAAAATTAATTAGTTCATTGAAATTAATTATCCCAAGTTAGTATCAAAATCACAAATCAACACTCGTTGCAAATGTAATTTTAATAATGACATTTTAGTTAATTAAATTTAATACTCCTACAACTCTTGAAAAATAGTTCTAAACATCATTTAATAGATCACCCGCTAGGATCGATCTAGTAGACTAGTTTAAATCATAGAAAATAAATTTTAGAGCAGAAATTTAAATCATAATACCGCACATGAGAGACCCCTATCTCTAGTTCGAATGTAAAATGAGTATTATAACTAGAATTCCGATTTTCTCTCGAAAATTATTTACCCTCTCCCAAGGCGTAAATACAAAAGTAAGAATGCAAAATTAATCATCAAAGAGATATTTAATTTAAATAAGCTAATTAAAGTAAGATTAATATCAAATAATGGTCACCCCGACCTTTGAAAGGGTATCTAACTTAACATGATTTTAAATATGATGAACAAATAATCAAGGCTATAAAAAATTAAAGTAGAAGGGTAAGAGGATAAATCTTCAAACAAGTCTCCTTGATTTGCAAACTTGGACTCTAATCCTCCATTGAAATTGAGCAACATCCATTCAATTGAGCTTTCCACAATATTAAATTACATACAAACACTCAATTGAATCACTCAACAATTAATTTCTCACAATTTTCTAAAAAAATAAAATTAAAATAAAAACCTACCTAAAAAAATTAAAAATATAAAGTGTTTCTCTCTCTAACTCTCTAAAACCCTAATTTCTCTCCAAATGGACTTGAGGTCTTCTTTTATATGCACATGGAGCTAAGGGGTTAAATTGGGAATAGGCTAGGGGTGAGCATGTGGCTATGGGGTATATGAGGTGGGAGAAAATTAGATTTGTTTATGAGGGCAAGATGGAAAATGAGGTAAGGGGTTACAAAACATGTGTTGGGGGTATAATGGGTAAAAGGGGTTAAATTGCTTTTAAAGACATGTGGGAATTTAGTTGGTTTTTATTTTTGGTTTGTTTTGTTAACAGGTGACAAATCGTGGTTGGCTTGGGGTTGAAATGGTTTTGTGGGTTTGGGTATGCCGTGGCGGTTTGGATTGGAGTCGGGTTGTGGATTTTTGGGCGTGGGTTTGGAGATGTGGAGGTTAAGTCGCCGACAGGAGATGGGGGTGTCGGGTTGCGGGTTTGTTGAGGTCCGACGGGTTTCAGGCTATTGGATGTGACAATACAGGGCAGCACGTGTAGGGTCGGAGGGAGTGGCGGTTTTAATTCGGGTTGTAGCTAAGTATGAGAGAAGTCACCGGCGGGTTTGGCTTAGGAGAACTCGGGTTTCGATCGGAGATCGTGATCGGGTTTGGAGCTGGCGA
Source organism: Sambucus nigra (assembly GCA_949130495.1). Taxonomy (NCBI): domain Eukaryota; kingdom Viridiplantae; phylum Streptophyta; class Magnoliopsida; order Dipsacales; family Adoxaceae; genus Sambucus; species Sambucus nigra. Next base: position 597,628,153 of record OX422208.1, read on the forward strand.
GGTCGCGGGTTCCAACCGAAGATCTGCGTCACCGATTCTAGGCAGGTCCGACCGGATTTATTTTGCAGAATTTTGGGTCATGGGGTTTGTGGGTTTGGATATTGTGGTAATGGATGAGAGAGAGGAATTTATGGTGGTGTTTGGAAGAAGGTTAGTTGTGAGTTTGTTAATGGAGGGAAAGGGGAGAGGTTGAGGATGGGTGAGGGGAGTTAGAGTGTGGTGAGGGTGTAGGAGAGTGTGTGTGTGTCTTAGGAGGTGTTATGGTGTGGATAAGGTGTTGGGTATTAAGGTGTGAGTTAGTTGTGTGTAGGATGTGTGTGTGAGTGTTAGTTTAGGTGTATGAGGGTATAGGTTATGTGTGTGTGTGTGTTTAATTTGGACACCTAAAAATAATACTGACTAACTAAAAAAATAAATTAATAAAACAAAATCTAAAAAATAAAATCCTATTCTAAAAAATAAAAAAATAAAAAAAAACAAAGACTCAAATTAAAAATGAATAAAAAATAAAAATCAACTAAAAATAAAAACAACTGACACGACACGACACGACAAACTCTAAAAATAAAAACTATAGAAATAAAAACCATAGAAATAAAAACTAACAAATAAAAACGAGTTGAAAGAATACTAAACTAACTAAAAACTAAGAAAGAATTAATACACGACGCGCTAAAAATATAAAAAAAATCCTAAAAATATATACATGACCCAATAAAATAGTAAAATAAGCTCTAAAAAATAAAATGACACAAATAAAAATTTAAGTAAAAGACATAAAAGAAATAAAAGGAGACAAATCAAACACACACGGGTTTGGGACAGGCTAAGGTTCAGTTTGGGGTAGGCTAGGGTTACGAAAACGGGTAATTAGCTCGTGAAATGGCACAGTTGCCTCGAAATTATGCGTTTGAACACCGCAACGTACATTCAAGTCTGCACAATATACAATAAAGCACATAAGACCATTTTTATTATAAAATAGCGACTAAAATGAATCTATTCGAGGTATAAAATGAACACTTTTGGGTGCTTATCAAGTACAAAATTTTAAATAAATATAGTGAATGTATTCTTATGGGAAACAGAACTCGAGATAACTATTACACAGTTACTCCCAGTGTTGAGTCATGTAAGTTAACCAGATTTGATGGCTCAGATCTGTGGTATAACAGATTAGGCCATACTAATTTGATGACTTAGGTAGATTGATCTCCCAATAATTAGTTAGAGGTTTACCTAAAATAAAAATATCTCAAAAAATTATTTGAGGCCCTTGCCAGGTTGGAAAAATAATTAAGTTCCCTTATTAGAAAGTTAGGGATGTTATGACTTCAAAGCCCCTAGAACTTCTACACATGAACCTCAAGGATCCTTACCGTACTGTTAGCTTATGTGGCAACAATTACATCCTTGTTATTGTGGATGATTTTTCATGTTTAACTTAGGTTGCCTTTATGAAAAATAAATCGAATACCTTTCGAGAATTTCTCAAAATACCTTTATAAATTGAAAATGAAAAGGATACCTATGTATCATGTATTCAACATGATAGAGATGAAAATTTTAAGGAAACTAGTGTAGTAGAATACTCTTTTGGTAATGGGTATCAGCATGAGTTTAGTTCTCCTAAAACTCCACAGTAAAAAGGTATCGCTAAATGGAAAAACTGTACAATCCAAGAAATGACTCGGGTGATGTTACATGTCAAGGATCTACCAATATACTTTTGGACTGAGGCAACCCAGATAGCGTGTCACATTATTAATCATTTTTATCTTAGGAAGAATGTCAAACAGACTTCATATGAACTTTGGTATAATAAAAAAAAACTAATTTAAAATATTTTAGAACCTTTGGGAGTATTTGTTACATTTGTTAAGATAGGGAACACCTTTCAAAATTTGAATCCAGAGACGATAAGGGTATTTTTCTTGGATATTCACAAAACAATAGAGTTTATCGCGTCTACAATTTTCGTACCAAAACTCTTATGAAATCTATTAATGTAATTGTTAATAACATTACTATTGGGAATGCTAGCACTGAATCAATTATTATAGATGAGTTGGAAATATTTTTTAAATTGACTCGCCTCGAAAAATTAATCCATTGCCAACTGATGTCCCTGTGGTACTAACATGGGTTTCTAAAGACCATCCCCTTGCAAAGGTTGTCGATAACCTTGAAGAGCCTGTGAGAAAAAGATCATAATATTAAAATATGGCTAACTTTCCATGCTTTGTTTCTCAAGTAGAACCAAAGAGTGTAAACGATGACCTAAATGACTCTACTGGATTGATGCCATGCAAGAAGAACTGGTCCCGTTTAGGAGTCATGACATTTGGTATCTTGTTCCCCGGCCAAATAATAAAAACATTATTGGTAGCCGTTGGATTTTTAATAACAAAACGAATGAATTAAAGGTAATCATTATAAATAAGGCCAGACTAGTCACGCATGGATACTCTCAGATTCAAGGAATAGACTTTGAAAAGACTTTTTCTCTGGTAGCAAGGCTCGAGTATGTTCGCCTTATCTTTGCTGTAGCATATTATTTGCAATTCAAATGTTACGAAATGGATGTTAAGTCCGATTTTTTTAATGGGATTCTAACTGAGGAAGTATACGTTAAACAGTCTAAGGGATTTTTTTGATCCCTCTCATTCGAATCATGTCTTTCGATTGAAGAAGGCTTTATACGACTTAAAATAAGACCCTCGGGCTTAGTACTAACTTCTCTCAACGTTTTTAGTTAATAAAGGCTTTGAGCGTGGCCATAAAGGCCAGACAATATTTGTGCGCAAAAGTAACAAACAGGTTCTAATTGCCCAAAGTTATGTAGATGACATTGTTTTTAAATCCACTTCCCATCAACAAGTTAATGGTTTTTCAAAAAATATGCATGGGGAGTTCCAAATATTTCTTATTGGGGAGTTATAATACTTTCTCGATTTATAAGTTAAGCAGGTGAATGATGGACTTTTCATATCACAAACTAAATATGCGAATGATTTGGTTAAGAGATTTGGTTTAGACAATTCAAAAATAGAACAAACTCCCATGAGCACCACATCTAAAATATCAAAATATGATAATGGAAAAAATGTTGATACTACTCTATATAGAAGCATGATAGGCAGTCTATTATATTTAACAGCCTCTAAACCTGATATTATGTATGCCATATGTGTTTGCACATGTTATGAATCTGAAGATAAAGAGTCTCATTTGCTCTGTGTTAAGCGTATTATTATATATGTTATGGGGCACTTTAGAATATTTCATTTAGTATACTAAGGATACATCCAACACTATAGTTGGATATACTGATGCTGACTGGGCAGAATGCTCTAACGATAGTAAAAGTACCTCAGGTGCTTGTTAGTACGTAGGGAATGACCTGGTTGGTTAGAGTAGTAAGAAACAAAATTTTATATCTTTATTAACTATTGAGGCGAAATACATAGTTGGATATATTTATTGTGCTCAATTGTTATGGACCAAACAAATGCTTAGTGACTATGGTATTGCTGAAAATAAATTGACCTTATTATGTGATAAATAGAGTGCCATTAATATATCTAAGGGTCTTGTGTAGCACTCTAGGACTAGACACATTAAAATTAGACATCATTTAATCCTTGACGTAGTTGAATTTAAAGAACTGCTTATCGAATATTTGCAAATTTAAAAACAATTAGCAAACTTGTTTACCAATCATGTTGATAACATTAGATTTGAATCTTTACGAAAGTCCAGTGGGATGATAGTTCTAGAAATTTTCGACCTTATCTTTACGCAATATGATATGATCATATCTTCCTGTCTATATCATGCTTATAATATATCTTTGAGGATTTTGGGCACGAACATTTTATAAATGACAAAAGAAGCCTCCTTTATCTTATCAATGTAGGAGACACCTGACATGAACCGCTGTTATTATTTGATTGGTAGTTATTTGTTTTATATACTTTCTCTTTATTGCTTACACATTTTTTATTTGAGACAAAATAAGGAAGAAGGTTTGAGTTCATCCCGTGGACTAATTATAGACTTGAATTCAAATTCGACTAACACGATATATTGTGAGTATTTTCATGCAGGCCTTGTACAACATTGTGACACCCCGCCTAATTAAACATCGGGTGATCAAGCCTTTATTAAATTAAAACAAGTTTCTCAAATGGTTCATTCTTAGCATCAGTGTCGAAAACCTTTTAATTACTAATCACCTACGTGAAAATTAGACCGATGCCAAATTTTATCTTTAATAATACAGATAAATCAACCATGCGGAACAAAGTATAACAATCACCATGTACTACAACCCAATCAACAAAATATAAGTACAAGAAAACAAGAGTATTACCGAATAACCATCGGCTAAAAAATCCCAAAACAACAATAGAACAACCACTAGTCCGAAACTAAACATCTGAGACTGATACCGGACCACAAGTCCATGCATAGAATAATGTGAGATCTTGCACTAGATCTGAAATAGAGATATCGCCTAATCAAAAATCCTGTAAGCATCCACTGTGCTACAGCTTCGAGTCCCTGGAATGAAATCAGCATACATGGCGTCCCTGTGGCTGGACACCTAAAAGGTTTTGAAAATATTTTATAGTAAGAGTTAGTACTCAAAACATTTTAAAAATATTTAGCAAGCGTTTATCACAATATAAAATGCGGTTATTGATTACACGTGTTAGGTTCTCGTACACTCTCTTGAGTTTACTCACTACTCATCTATTGTGCATACCTAACGTTCTTCACTTAGCCTGCCTAGCCATATCTCCCAAGCTAACTAGGACTAAAGTAATCATCTGAACTTATCTATACTTAAGTTCTCCTACCGCCCATACAGTACATCCATTTCATTAACATATCGCGAAGGTTAATTAATTCTCAAGTAACATTTCACCTATGTTATGTTTCAAAACTTCTCATTTAGTTTCAATATTAAATTTCTACAATTCTCACAATTAATATCTTTCCACTTTTGTAATTAAGTTTCACTACTTAAATTACTAATTAGATACTCTTTATTTAACGTTACGTTTTGTAATTAAGTTTCTCTACTTAACTTACCAGTTTGATATGTATCGTTAAACACATCATATATTAATCTACTAATACACAGAAGTAGAATATCATTAAGTATATATTTCACACACAATATATACTAAATATCAGTCATTACTATTATGTCCTTTTGACACACCTAAAGGACTCTTGGTTCGGAATGATTCATCGACCCCAAGTAAGAATTGGTTCAGAATGATACATCGATCCCAATTATTTATATACACATATTTTGGCTCGGACTCTTTCACCACGCCACCAGTTCGGAGGTTTGGTTCGGCATTTTACATCGACCCCAAACATATAATAACCCTATGTTAGTTTGGAGAACTTCATCGACCCTAACATATTATAACTCTACGTTAGTTCGGAATACTTCATCGACCCTAACGTCGTTAATTTAGGTATACATCTCTCAACCTAACAGTTCATACAATTTAGTAGGTACACACCCGACCTATCAATCATGTTTGTACGTAATATAGTATTCTCTTATATTAATCGTATTCGTCAATTTACGATTTCTCACTATCGCATTTATTTGAGTATTCACTCAACTCTAAGGGCCCTCGTTACCCCTCACATATAATTTAAGTAGTTATTACTTACCCTACTGGTCTATTACTTGAATTGACTTTACCTCACCTCGTAACTCAGTTCCAAATTCCCCGATGATCTACTCAATCGATTTATTCTCTTGGTCCATAATCCAAGTCCTATACCCAATGGCCTTATCGGACCTCAACAATATACCTACTGGTCTTATTATCACTCCCATATAAGTATTATATCAATCATAGGATTCCCATTCATTCCCTAAAATCAAAGAACCCTTAATCAAGGAAAAATTCGAGAAAAAAACCTTAAGTCGATCGATCGACTCCTGGGTTCGATCGATCGACCTAGTCGATCGATTAACATTCAAGATCAATCGATCGATCGATCTGGGGCAGCAACAGTTCGTCTTCTTTGATAGTTTCCTCTTCCATTAACAAACCTCCAAACTTCATTATAGTATACCAAATTTCAACCCAATTATCCTAACGTGTTCCCACATACACTAGGACAATTTCTAACGTTTCAAATACATCAAAACCTCAATTCATTTAAAGAAATAGTGGATTAAACTCAGAATTTCTTAAAACCCTAGTTATGGTGTTCTTCCCATATATTCATTCAAAACCCATATTTTATTCCGAAATAATTATCTAATCAGCTCTGAATATTATTCCCCTATATATGTTAAATCATTCTACATGCAATTCTTACCCCAACATATATAAATATCATTCTTTTCTTTCCAAGATATTGATTTAACAAAACTATTTAAAAACCCTACACATGGGCACTTTATAATTTTTTGTAATAAACAACTTGCCTTGACAGATGGGTTCTGATTTTGTGGAGTTGATGATGGATTGATGCTTCTCTTCTTCAATCCTTCCTCCTTTGACTCCTAGGATGCAAGATCCAAACCCAACCTCTTCAAAAGCATCTTCTAAGCCTTGAGAATGATTTTCTCCTTCTCTCTAATGGTCTTGGTGTTTCCCATGGGTGTTCTAAACCTAACCCCTCTTTCATACGGATGATAAGAGATTCTCAAATTCGTAGGTCTCAATACCCTCACATGTTAAAAGACCAAAATGCCCCCGAACGGTCTCGATTTAGTCCAAAATTACCTCGGGACTTAACTAGTACCCCCGGGTATACTATTTTGACTAATTCGACCCTTTCGGACTCATATGTGATCTCTAAATTATCATTTGAGTCACTTAAGAATATATTACTCGTTCTCACCCCAAACTGGTCTACACATGCTAAGTAACTATTTACTACTCGCACTAAGTAAATAGAAAGAGGCAATATTAATCAGTATCTATCTCTTGATTAGTACTCCATATTCACAATTATTAATAAATCTCACTAAATTACTTTGCTTGTGTAATTTAAATCAAATCGTATTTTCTCATTTAATTCTCCAATTTAATTAAATAGAAATACTCAGAAATATGGGGTATTACAAACATCTCTCCAGACTTAGGGTATTATTCTATGTTGTAGCTGAGTTTTGTATTTTTTCTTTCATTATTTTCAATTTTAGGATGGGGAAATGGTTGATAGAATTTGTATAGGAATACTTTTTTTTGCGTATGAGTACCCTTGATGTACTCAAAGGATTTTATTTCTACTATCCAAAGGGGAAGATTGAAATAACCTATACAGTTGACTTTCGAGGTTTTGTTTTAAGTATATATTGCATAGGTATTTCATCAAGTTAGGATATTATGACAAAAATTTATTTTTAGAGTTGACCACCTCAAAGGATAATTGTTCAAGACTAAGAAGGTAATCTACTTCAAAGAAAGAATCCGCATATACACGACGCAAAATGTGTGTGCAGTGCATGTAAATATGGCTTAAGTGTAAGTTGGTCGCTAAAGTAATAAAATCGGTAAGTCATGTGTCGAACTCAGGGAATATGATGAAATCGTAATGACTACTAAGGTAAGGCGTCTAAAACCTAATTATTGACTCACAAAAGAAATAAGAAAAGGTGATGAAATTTTTTATGAGAATTTCTACGAACGGATGAAAGCTAAATAATAAATGCAAATTAACTAACCAAATGCAAGACTAAACTTTTGATTTTTTAAATAAACTATATAAGAAAAATGGGGTGGGGATACACTCTCTCGAAACCGTCGGTAATTACATTGGATACAAGATTTTCAAGAACTCAATATACAATTAATATAAAACCTTAAATTTATCAACGTACTAAGCATATGAGGATTTTACTCCGCACAATATTTAGTCCAAAATAAATCTAACGCAAACGACAAAATCATCGACACGCCTATTATATCCTAAAATACTTCGGTTATCTAGGGAAAAAGAAGTTAAAAGGCCTATAATACTTGTTCTAACAAAGTGTTAAACCTCCTAATTATTTATTTAAATCTATTCAATTTTGTATCCATCCATAATACCTAGGTTAGGTTCATGTACCCCAACCCTCTAAAAACCTAGTTAGACATGTTAATTCTAACTATGCATGTGATTTTTACGTAGCATGGAGACGTGATGATGGATTTACTACAATCAGACATATAAACAATATCAAATAAGAAATAAAGGAGAAAGATCATATGAAAATCAAAGCTTGAATGGAAAATTGGAAGAAAGATATGCTTATATTAAATTTGCATGCAAATATGGACAATAATTGAGTCTTCTTCTTTCTCTCCTTTATTAGCCTTCTTCTCCTCTAAAAAACTATGTAAAACTAAAGTACTAGATCCCTAATCTGATGTTACATTAGTCTTGGGTCGTTTTGGAAGTGTTTTAAAACCATACAACTCCCTAGAAAAAAATAAGGATAAAAGTGAAAATTATATAACAGGTAAATCGAACCGGTTCGCCTTGTCACCGAACCGGTTCGCACCAGCGAACCGGTTATACTGCATGCCAAATAGGTTTTCTTAGGGATAATTTATTATGTTATAGTTTTGCCCCTGAAATTTCTTCCCGTCTGCAAACGGCCATAACTTATTCATCGTAACTCGGATTTAGGTGTCATTTTTTCTAGTGTGCTAGTATCTTCAAGCATTAAACTTTCCTTTTGGATTTACTCCGAGTTTCAGATAAAAAATTATATAATTTCCCTTGAATCTCCTCTCTTTTAATTTCTTCCATTGTTTCGATTTTCCTCTCGCATCGTCTTGCACGAAATACCTTTAAAATAAGATAGAAATGCACAAAACAAGAAATGCTTGCCTAAAAGGTTAATAGCATGATTATAAGATAAATCCTATCTATAATGCACGGGACTGTAAAAGTACCTAAATTAAGGCTATAAATATGAAATATTCATGCCGAAACTTAGAAGATTGCTCATTCCGAGCAATGTAAAAGAATAAAAGTATGGTCTAAATGAACTTCTAAATAATTATTGGGATAGAATACCTCTTTTACGGGCAAACGATTTCATTTAGCGTATGCAATAAGCCGTTAAATCCCTAGGCTACCTTAGTAGAACGAGTGGTGTCTCGTGAGAGTTTGTAGTGAATTTATCCACAAAATTCATTTTTTGACTCAAATAAAGGATCAAAATAATTAAAACTTGTATAATTTAAATTTCAGAAAAATAATCACTTAAATTTTTTTATTTAATAATCTCAATTCATAAGCATGTGTGTGCGAAACTGAAAATTAGGGGAAGAGGGAAGAAAGTGGCCGATGAAGCTCACCTTACTGATCCCAAGAAACAAAACCTCTCGAAACAGCTCAAGGATAGAATGGGGCCTATGATGGATTCGATGGATCATGAGGCTCAGCGGGAGAGTGTGTTGAGAAGGTTTTCGGGAAGCAGACTGTCAAAAGCTTCGAGGGAAAGAAAGAGGAAGGTTGTTGCTATGACAAGCAGGCAATATAAGAAGAAAATCATAGAGGATGGAAGAGTGATTTACCTACTATGAAGGTGTGAGCGGACAGTTGAAGGAGTTGATATAAAAGCTGGTGAAGAGGTTGACCCGGTGTATAAATGTTTCTTGATAGACCAACAGGGGAAATGTATGGTCATTGATAACTCTAATATATAAGAGTTTGTAGAGGAAGTGGGAGAAGAGCCAGAGTGTATGAAAGATCGACCGAAGCCAGAAATATAAGAGCTAGAGTAGCTGGACTTAGTTGATGAAGGAGAAGATCCAAGGCCCATATTCACTTCAAAGGATCTGAGCAAGGAGAAAATAGGGGCCTTGGTTCAGCTGATTCAGAAATATAGGGACATTTTTGCATGGAAGTACACTGAGATGGAGGGACTAGATGAATAAGTGAGTAGATACAAGCTCAATGTTATGCCTTCAGCTATATCGGTGAAGCAATCCATAATAACTTACAAACCGGAGCTAGATTTGAAGATCAAAGAGAAGGTGGAACGATTACTAACGACAGGGTTCATCGAACTGATACAACACCCACTCTCGCTGTCAAGCATCATCCTAGTGGGAAAAAAGGATAAGAATCAGATAAGGGTTTGTGTGGACTTTAGAGATTTGAACAGAGATTGCCCAAAATACGAGTTCCCACTGCCCTTCATTGATAGCTGGATTGATGCGACGATGGGTCATAAGATGTATTACTTTATGGATGGGTATGTGGGATACAACTAGATCAAGATGGATCCAACTGATGTAGAGAAGACGACGTTAAGGACCCCATTAGGCAACTTCATGTACAAAGTGATGCCCTTCGGGTTAAAGAATGTTGGGGCAATGTATCAGAGGAGGAGGATGGCTTTTTTTTCTATGACTTATTTCACAAGTTTTTGGAATTTTATGTGGATGATTTGGTCATTAAATTGAAGTAGGAAGAGTCCCATCTAGATGACTTGAGGAGGGTGTTCATTCGCTGTAGAAAATACAAACTAAAGATGAATCCACTAAAGTGCGCTTTCGGGGTCACAAGTGGGAAGTTCCTGGGTTTCATGGTGGATCGACAAGGAGTACGAATGGACCAAGATAAGAAGCAGCAATCCTAGAAATGTCGTATCCAAGAATGACGAAGGAGATCAAGAGTTTCCTTGGTAAAGTCTCATACCTTAGGAGAATTATACCAGGACTACATTAAATAACTCACCCATTGATGGAGCTACCGCGAAAGGGCATGAAATTCAAATGGGAGGAAGCTCACTAGGAGTATTTGACCAAGCTAAAGAAGCTGATCAATTCTCCACAGAGGAATATCCCTCCAAGAGCAGGGATGCCATTGCAACTCTAGCTCACATATACCACCAGGTCCATCGGATCTCTCTTGTCACAAGAAGTCGATGGGCAAGAAAGGCAAGTCTACTACCTGAGTAGGATCATACATGGACCAGAGGCAAGGTACAATAGTGTTGAAAGACGTTATTTATCCTTGGTTTTCGTAGCATAAAAACTCAGACATTACATGTTATCTTTCACAATTCACATCGTGATAAGATGTGACCCAATTAAGTTTTTGTTGGCAAGAACTATTTTGATTGGAAGAGTAGCTAGGTGATTCCTTATTCTTTCAGTGTATGACTTAAAATGTGTGGTCCTTCATGCGATTAAGAGCCAAGCATATGCGAATTTATTGGAAATTTTCCCTATTAGGGTATTTGAGACACCCCGAGAAAGCATTCCAGGAGACAACTTGCAAGCGAATTTTATGGATGCCAACCTTGAAGAATGGACAATGCAATTCGATGGTTCTTCCATGAAAACGAGAGGTAGGGCAGGGGTTATCTTCTCTAAAAGGAAGGAGGAATTTTACCTGTCCTACAAATTAGATTTCCTTTGTTCCAATAATGAAGTAGAATACAAAGCGTTGGTACTAGGGTTGCTAGAGGGCCTTTGAAAGGGGATCCATTCACTATGCATTAAAGTCGATTCAAACTTAGTGGTCCAACAAGTGAACAAGGAATATGAATTGAAGCACCTCAGTCTAGCACCTTATAGAACGATCATCCAACAATTGATCAATCAGTGCCATCAAGTCAAGATAAGAAGGCATCCCAGAACAATGAATAGACATGCTGATGCTGATGCTGATGCCTATGCCACCATTGCTCAAAAATTGGCTATGAAAATCGATACAACTACCGCGGTGATCCAACGAAGAAAAACCCCATCAGTTGTGCAATAAATCCTACCCATGGAAGGTGATTCAGATTGGAGGGGCGAGATCAGGAGGCAATTGGAATTCGGGGAAGGCAAGATGGAACTGAAGGAGCTAGCACAATACTTTGCCAATAATGGAAACCACTATTTCAGGAATGTGGGATGATGGTTATCAATATATGTTTGTCCAGAAGAAGCAGAACAAAAATCAAAGAAGACATATGATGAACACTGCGAAATAACGGAGATCCATCTATACAGAAGAATCTAGAGGGAGGGGTGCTTATGGACCACAATGAAGCAGAATGCAACAGAGTTATAACGTAGATACGATATGTGTTAACTTTTCTTTCAGGAAACTGAATGCCACTTTATTGAAACTCAAGAAGACTGAAGGCAGCGTTACATTGATTTTATCAAAGAAAGAGTTATTCCTCTAGGAAAAATGGATGTGATGGGACTCAAGCGAAGAGCCCCACGATTTTACCTCCAAGAGGATCAGCTCTATCGGAGAGGGTACTTCAACAAACTGTCGAGATACATCACTAAAGAGGAGGCAACGGATGTTTTGAAACAGGCTCACGATCCAGCTCACATTAGAGGAGTGAAGCTATACGACCAATTGATGACCTTAGGTTATTATTGGCCAACTATAGAGAAGGATTCTACTGAGTTTGTGTAAAAATGCAACTCCTTCCAGCTGTATGGAAACATGATCCATGCCCCTTAGGTGGACTTACATTTTTTGTCCACTCCTTACCCATTCTACACTTGGGTGTTTAACTTAGTAGGGGCTAGGCCTGTCAATGGGTCGGGTCTGGACCCAACCCGATCCGTATAATAGGGTCTGAGCATATTTTTTTGGACCCGAATACCCGAAGACCCATTTATTAAACGGGTAAGGTCTGGATCTTATACAAGACCCGGACTCGAAGACCCGACCCGAATTGTATATTATTATTTTGTATATATATACATATATACTATAAATTTATATATATTTATAAATATATCTTATCAATATAACATGTAAGTATTATATATAAAAATATATATTTATCCATATAATAAATATAAGTAATATATGTTTTATTTATACTAATAATATTCTACAATACATTACAAAATATTTTAATTTTAGATTAAATAATAAAGAAGGGAGATAAAATAAAATAAATGTACATATTTGACCAGACCCGGATCCGAACCTCAGACTCGAAGACCCGAACGGATCCAGGTCTGGATCCAATATTGTAGACCCGATGAAGACCCGAACTCGAACCCGATGAAGACCCGATTACACGGATCTGGATCTCCCTAAACCCGACCCGTCTCCGACTCGTTGACAGGCCTAGTAGGGGCGATATACCCCTCTTTGAGGGGGAAGATCTAGATACTCGGGGCAACATAATGTTTTACAAAGTGGGCTGAGGCGATACCACTCAAGAGAGCAACTGCAGGTATAGTGGCTAACTTTATCAGGGAGCACATTATTTGCAGGTTTGGTATTCCAAATATTATCCTCTCTAACAATGGGACCCCGTTCGTCAATAAAGAAGTAACGATGTTTACAGATAGACACTCCATCATCCATCATACCTCAACGGTGGCATATCTTAAGGAAAACGGTCAAGCTGAAGTAACTAATGAGACCTTGGTTAATATTTTGGCCAAAATAATGGAAGACTTCCCAGGATCGTGGGATAACAAGATACCAGCAGTCTTGTGGGCCTATCGAATGACCAAGAGGAAGCCTACAGGGTATACACCGTTCTCACTTATATTTGGGGCTGAAGTAATTCTACTGATAAAACTGGAAGTCCCCTCTGCCCAACACGCCTTGGGAAGCAGCATGCTCCCTCAGAGTAGGCATGTACAGTTGGAAGCACTAGACAAGCACAGAGATAACGCAATGCAACGTTACTAAATGTACACAAAGAAACTCTCATGAGCATATGACAACTTGGTGAGGCCCAAGAAATTTGTGGAAGGTAATTTAATCTTGAAGGAAGCAGTGAAGCACATTCGGGCGCTCCCATTGCCTGAATTCGCTACGAATTGGGAGGGACCTTTCATTGTAAAGGAAGCTCACGATTCAGGTTACTGCATAATTTCTAAAATGGAAGAGGATAAACCTTTCAAGATTAATAACAAATGATTAAAAGTTTATCATATGTAGGCTAGTAACCTCAGTTAGAAAAAGTAACCTCAGTTAGAAATTATTTCTTTTCGTTATGGTGAAATTTGTTGTATGAGTTATTTATTTTGTAATGAGAGGAAAAGAAAGAGTTTGTTCGTAGATTATAAAGGTTTGAACTTTGAGATAAACAAAGATATTGCAACGAAACAACACATGGTGACAAAACACAATATCTTTTTCATTAATATGACTCGTAATGATTACAAAAAAATTGGGAGCTAACGTCCAAGGATTACATATGAAGAAAATACAAGCGGGGTGTCAGCCCAAGAGGAACCATAAATCTAGGGAACAAAATAAATCCCCAGGTAGGACCGAAGTAGGTGCAAGGAATATTTGTTATGCAATGATGGAACCCTCAAGTATGGCATGGGCTTGAGCCCGCTATACGACCAGGGCCTCACGTGCTTGCATCACCTTGAGCAAAGCCTCTTCCTTATCCTTGACCCTGAGATCATTGGCCTTCGTCAAAGGCACTAACTCCAGTAATTTGGCCTCTTCAGCCCGTTAGGCCTCCACCTGCTTCTGGAACAGTTCCCTCTAGTTGGTCAGTTGGGTGGACTTCAGAATCTTCAAGTATTCAATAAGCCAAGAAAACTGGAAGCCATCGCTACCTAAATCCCTCAAGTTGCCCAAATGTTGATTTATAACAGGCCTTGATAAAGATGAAGTAGGATCATTAATGACCTCAGTTGTTATAGTCGCCATACCTTGAAGCCTATAGCCCATCAGGACAGGGTTTGAACGAAGGCAGTCTCGGGTAAAAGTCTGTGGGTGATAGGTGTCCAATCGCTCGATAATAGTTCGATGGCATGCAAAAAATTAAGGGAAGTGTCGAAGGAGCTGTAATAAAAAGGCATAAGGGGCTATATCAGGAAGTGGCACTTCGCAAACGGATTCACTATCAGCCTAAAGATTTATCATTCAACCATAGTCATTGTGGCCTGACTCATCCGAGAAAGCTAGTTCCCGATGGGGTGAAGTGATAGGCAAATGGCTTCGTTGGGTTTGGTCTTCAACAGGAGTGGGCTCTCTTGCAACCTAAAAAAGATAAAGAGATATGAGTTCTAACAAAAAATCTTAATAAGTGGTTTTCATTGTTAAGTCACCGTTACTGGTGGACCTTGAAAAAAAATCTTAACAAGTGGTTTTCATTATTAAGTCACTGTTAGTGGTGAAGTAACAAGTTGTTTTCATTATTAAGTCACCGTTACTGGTGGAGTTTGATAAAAATCTTAACAAGTGGTTTTCATTATTAAGTCACCGTTACTGGTGGAGTTTGATGAAAAATCTTAATAAGTGATTTTCATTGGTAAGTCACCGTTACTGGTGGAGTTTGATAAAAAAATCTTAACAAGTGGGTTTTCATTGATGAGTCACCGTTACTGGTGGAGTTTTGACGAAAAATATTAATAAGTGGCCTTCATTGTTAAAGTAACATATCAGATTGTTTCTTTTTCTTCGTTATAACAAACATAATGATAACACTTACGCAAAATAATAGGAGAAATCAAGAGTTACCTCTTGGGAAATTGACGAAGGTACAAAGGCAAGAATGGCAGCTTCGTCCTCCCTCGGCCTCCCAGAAGAAACTTTTGGTTGAGGAACCTAGATCGGAGTCGAAACACCATCTCCTTCAAAAGGCAAAAGGGCTAACACAAAAGTTGTCCCCTCTAGAGTAGCTCCCATTAGAGAAGTAACCATGGACGATATCGAAACTGGCGAAGGTACCGAACCTGTAGAGGCAGAAGGAACACCAGAGCTAGATGCACCAGTTGCAGCCGCAGAAACCCGTGCAACCACAGGTTGGAACGGGGGAGTCAAAGATGGATAAAGCTGCAGATATAAACTTGAGTGTTAAATGCAAGAAATATCTTAGGGAAAAAGGGAAAGGCAAACATTTAGCTTATCCTAGTGACATTGACAAATGGGGAAAATCTAGACCGGACTCAACAAAGGAAGCTGTAGAAAAGCATCAATGAGGGAGGAGACTAATGGGGATCCAACTTCAACCTGAAATATATCACGTTATTTAGAAGCTACATCAACAAAAGAAACAAATAGATTGGAGATTTAAAAGTCATTACCTCGGGAATACTTGGCCAAACTGGAATGATGTCCAGAGGAACCATAGATAAAGGAGATGACTCAGAAGAAGCTAGGGGAGTCCCCCCGGTTGAGAAGAAACTCCCTCAGATTCAACGAAAGCATTGGCCTTTCTGGCAACCTCCACTGCATGATGGGAGGGAGAGCGACGGGAATAGGTGAGCCCGATCATGGGAGAACGGGTAAGAGAGGCAATGGTAATAGGCTAATCGAATCATCCTCCCACGAAGGGAATCACTGGGGGTGAATCCCCTTTTTAGGCAACCTCCTAACAAAGGCAAATAAATTATCACAAGAGTTACATATACCATTATTAAGCTATAAAAGGTTAAGTGTTGGAAAATTTACCTCTTGCTCTCGAGAAGAGTATGATGAGATTACCGCTGGCGAGGAAGGAGGATAATAGTCGTGAGAAGACTTTTCAGTGGCGCTAGACTCAACCTAGGGACTATCATCAACAACAGTTAGAGCTGTAGGGGAAAGACCCCAAGCTTCACTTCGTAAGCCCGTATCCTCCGAATCTTGGTACCCAGAGTTTTCTTTCGAATGACAGAAGCACCAACAGTGGGGGGGACTCTGGAACTTTTTCTGCATCTTGACACCCCCTCCGTTGGATCCATGATAATAGTAGGGAAAGCAGTAGCAGGAGAAGCGGGGTGAGTGGCTTATTGAAATCCCGTTGCACCCTCTCCAGTTCGACCTGACACTTGGCTCTTATCTCACCACTTAGTTCTGCAGGCATGCTAGGTGGAATGGAGTCAATTGGGAACGCCTCTAGAGGGGATTGGGATTCAAGTTGGGACTTAGACTTGGAGGAAGCCCCACTCTTGAAAATTTTGGATTTTTTGGAGGAAGATTTTTAAGGCACCTCGCTAGAAGAACCCTCGGTAGTTTGTTTGGGTGTTGAAGATTTTTTGGTCCTAGGACTAATAGTGGGGACCATTGAGTAGTAAGGAGACATCTCCCTTGAAGGATCCTTTGGAATTTTGTTCATAAGGAAATCCACCCCAAGAACAGAATTACCTTTAAGCCCCAGTTTCAAGGGAGTAAAAGAAAGGACTGGGGGATACACCGGAGGACCCTGAACGTTGGCCAGTTGCATTGGCTTGAACTTAGTCGTAAACAGAGAAGTCACATCCCCTTTTCTTACAATACTGGGGATGGTGACTCGCCCAACCAGCAATGAGCTGAACCCCTAAGCAGCAGTACAAGTGTAGAGAGAACATGCCACAGTAAAGGTGGCCTTGGGGTGAGACAGCTGAAAAACTGGGTGAGGGGCCCATTGGTCAAAGCCAAATTGATGACTACACTAATTGGGGTTGTATTGATCTGAAGTCTATCCCCACTCGGTATAAGAGGGTAAATACCCTGGAGAAAATAGAAGGACCACCGCTAGAGAAGGATTTCCAACAATAAGGTCCAAAGTATTTGGTTGGACCATCATGGCTTCAAGTTGAAAAAAAATTCAAGCGTGGACAAAGATTTCTTCACCGTAAGGCCTCATGACAAAGCTTTTAGGTTTATCAATACTAGGAAGTATCTCCTTGCGGCTCTGCTTCTTATGATGAAGGTATAAATAATGGGACAGGATGGTTTCCCCACGAGGAGGAGAAATGGTGTTGGCTGATACAGAAGGGAAACGGACGTAAAGGAAGCCCGTTAGAAGTATGGTATTGGCAAAATTGGCTAGTTTATAACGGCTAAGGGTTGTTCCATATCTAGATGAGTCCTGTCCATCCAGGCGTAGAGGGAGTATAATGTCATGGCCGCTAGAGGAAGCATGATACCTCTAGCCAAAGGGATGGATATATTGATAACGTCTCTCTTTGGCTCGCTATTTAGTTTGCCAGGTATCACGAAGAGGGAAAGAATAATAAGGATATAAGCTGGTAACTCAAGAGATGTACCTTGACCTTTGGCAGCTATAGAGGAATCATCCTTTTCAGAAGGATCTTTGAAGAAGTAATTGATGAGGGGGGTGAAGGTGGATTTTTTGGATAACCCGATGCAGCTTCGGCATATTCGATCCAACTCAAAGCAATCAGCAGACTCTTCGGTATCCAGGGACAAGTTAGAATAAGGCACATAACCCAAAGGCTCAAGCCACATAATTTCACAAACATCCTCCAGGGTAATAGTAAACTCACCCCATGCAGCTATAAACGTGTTAGTGGTAATATTCCAACAAGAGACCAAGACTTGGAGGGCAGCATTGTGTTTGGAAAGAGTGAACTCCCCAAACCATTTGTCCCGATGAAGCCCGACCTTGACACGAGCTACAGCGTGGGAACTTTGCATGTGGGTGTTCCAAGGGGCAAAATGAGTCGGAGAACTTCCAGGTCCCTCAAAATCAATCTATGAGCAAGGGAAGTCACCCCAATCAAGACGAAATGTAGAGTCCCCTGTGGGGGGAGGAAACCCCATTCGGCAGAGTCTTCATCTTCATCACCCAGGAGTAAGGGGTCACACTTGGCAGTGAAAGTGAAAGTTTTGCAGAGGTCTGAAAAATCATCACCCTTGCCAAAAATGAGGGGAACAACGGTAAAAATGTAGTTGTTCCTGGCGAGCTGCCATCAGAGCGGTGGCTTGCCTAGGGGCAGCAGTAGTAGCACTAAAGGTAAGGGCAACCGAAGAACTTGAAGAGGCCATTATATATGGTGGTGAGGGAAGAAAGCTTCTGGGAAAGAGAAATGAGGTTGAAAATGGTGGAACATAGTCACCGGAGGTGGCAAAGAGGGCAAGAAATGAGAAGAAAATAGGGAAAATCATGGTAACAATGGCGGTTTGTTCCTCTTCTCTCTCTAAAAATCTCTCTAAATCGAAGAAGACAAAGGAAGCGTAAATGAGGAAAATGGCTAAGTGTTGGATAATAGCCGTTTGAATTTTTAAGTTGGCATTTAGGTATCCCACCAAAGCACGTGCCAAGCCACCTATAATCATTTCAACTGGACACATGACACTATGAGGAATGCTCTGACAACTGAAAAGATAATCTCATGTCATCAATGAAGTGACATTTGGTTAAAAAGAATATTTTCTTTATAAAGAAGTTGTGATTTTGGCGCCATAATTTGTCAGATATATCGTCAACCCTAGGAGCCCAAACGATAATACAGCAGATTGGAGGGGGAACGTCAGAAATCATTTCATTTCAAAACCAGAACAGATAAGCTGTTACCACAGTTCCAAAAGCTACGATGTCCCCTCGCCATAAGTCCAAACGGGTTTAACTTTGACTTAGGTACATCGGGGAGAATTTTTCTTTTCGAACAAGATGAAATGGTGTTGGCTAAACTATAAGTATCTCAGGAAGAATTGATTTACAAGCACAACTCAAATGATCACAAGGCCACATCGTAAGTAGCCCAAACGCAGTTAACTTTGACTTAGGAGCAATGGGAAGGATTCTAATCACTAAGGGGCAGTCCCAACGAGGCAGTGACTTTAATTTGGGAGAATTTCCTTGGGAGAATTTACGGAGGAGAATTGAACTCTGAGTTGACAGAACGACCATGATATCCAAAAATTAACGATGT
This sequence comes from Sambucus nigra, assembly GCA_949130495.1. NCBI lineage: Eukaryota > Viridiplantae > Streptophyta > Magnoliopsida > Dipsacales > Adoxaceae > Sambucus > Sambucus nigra. Next base: position 597,647,733 of record OX422208.1, read on the forward strand.
CCGCTCACCACAGGCCCAGGGCATGAAAAGCTTTGGTTCAGGTACATCGGGGAGAATTTCACTTTTGATAGCAGATATAATGGTAGAAGTTGCAACAAATACGCCAGTAGAATTTTTTTTCAATGCAAGAAAATAGGGCATATCTGATTAAGAAGTTTTTTGTGCAGACATTTCTTGTTCGCCACAACAAATCTCTACACGAAGGGGAAAATATAGGGGGGTTTGAAATAGCACAAGAGATTCAAGGGAAGGAAACAACGATTCAACTCAGCGACGCAACTCAATGAGCAGGCTCAGTCTATTTCCATTCTTACTTAATCATGCTGTAACTTTTATTTATATTAATTATGATGTAACGATTGTAACTATTCAGTGTGAGGTCAAACGGTACTCGCGAGAGACCATGCCTGGCAGGGCCTGGGAGAGCTTTTATGTTCTATCGAATGACCTTACTGTGAGAACTTCAAAGGGACTTGGTTTGGAGGATTAAGAAGTGAGGCATCATTGGGGCTTGTCCTGACCACCTTAGATACACCTGGTAAAACACCGAGAGACCTTTCACCGTGAAAACTTATGCGAAGCAGCCTTGATCCCCATTGTATGTTGAGTTTTGAACCAAATAACCCTCTACCTAATGTCACATCTACTTTAGGTATTGTCACTAGCCAGCTAAGCATTGTCTGAGCAATACTCTAGGAAACTGCTGTGGTATTGGGGTTGTTAAACGGTTTGGTGAGCCACCTCTATGGTGACAGTCCTCTGACACACAGTGGTAAGGCAAAATGCATGTCCATCAGGCATAAAATGTTTGTGAAGTAAAGTATGGGTGGACGTATGTTCACAGTTGTAGGGGACTAAGGCATCTCAGGAGTGGTGTGGGGGTTATTTATGGGCCTTAACCACCTCTGAGAGAAGAGAGTTTTTTCTAGAGACCATTTGCTAGAGAGAGAATAGATCAGAGAGAAGTTATTGCAAAACTTAATCTCTTACTCCCCCACCATTGTCATTTATTGTGAATCTTTTAATAGCTGACCAGAGATCTTTCATGAGTTGTTGGTGTGTTTGGCTACCTGCCAAGGTGTATCTAGAGTGCTTGCTTCTCTTTCCCTTTAATTGAGTTACTTCTGAGTTTCCTTCATTATCATTTGAGTTATACACGAGTGTCTCGTGAGTTCAATCCGAGTGTTGATCAAATATTATATTATGTGTTAACCTGCATTTATTGAAGAGTTCATGGATTACCATTCATCACCATACCTATAGGGGTTACACCTCTACTAGTATTTCTATACTCCGAGGATACAAGGGGACTACCCTCTTACACATTGAAAAGAACTTTGAGTTAACTTTTAACTTGGAGTGACTTAATTACTCGGAAAAGTGATAGGCTCGAAATCTCACCGAGTTAAAATCTCTACACTTAAGTCATCAATTTCGCTCAATTTCCATTTTTGGTCAATTTCGGCTTAGTGCATAAGATTTTTACAAATTGAGACTTTAAACAAAATTTTAGTGATATTTTTGAAGAATTAAAATTTTTATTTTTATTTATTTTGAAGAAAAATATTTTTGACTTTTTTTTGAAAATTTTCAATTTTTTTTTTGTTTTTAACATTTTTCAATTTTGGGGGGAATTTTAAAATTTGTGAAGTTGGAAAGACGCACTTGTATTCCCCTAACTTAGACTTTTGCATTGTCCCCAATGAAAATGACTAAAATCTAAATCATAAAAAGAAAAGGTGCGAAAATAAAAATGAGCAAATAATTAAAATGCAACTTTCATTAATAGACCACTCAATAACAATGCATTAAAAGGATATAAATTATATAGTTCTTTAGAAGACAAATACATCAATAAAGCGTAAGAACTACATAATGAGATAACCACAAAGAGACCATGAGATTTTAGTGCAAAGGCCCGGGAGCGTTGAGATCACGAGAGTATGGATCGTAAAAATAGCTCGGGAATTGTGCTCCGGGACCCATATTCAAGCGGTGCATGTCCGCTTGGAGGCGCATCATTAAGCTCATCTTGCGCCGATAGTCCCTCCTATCAATCTCTCGCTCCGTCGCTGGGAGGGAGTTAGAAGGTTGGGTATTTTGGATAGGAGGCAAGGTGAAATGCTTGGGGGGGGGGTGAATATGGTGGGAAAAATAGGAGGAAAAGTCAAATTTTTTAGCAGGTTCAAAAAACCGGTTCGGTCCCAGAGCGAACCGATTTTGTAGAACCTTCTGCCCAAACGTTGGTTTTTGGTCCATTTTTCTTAGGCTAAGTGTTGGGGAGTGTATTTTTACTCTAAAATCACTCCTAAAACCTCCCTTTCAACTCTGGTCACTAGGCTACCTCGAAATCTCTTCGTTTCGTGACTTTCACTGACTCGGGAACGGTAAAGCCAAATTTTGAGTTCCTAACACTTTCTAATGCGGACTCGACTGACTGAAAAATGCCCTCAAACACACACGGCTCTCACTATACAACAAATCCATCCCATATGCACCAGGGGTATGACGACCTCTCTCTCTCCCCTAAAACTTACTCAACCCCATATACGGGGTCCTAACTATCCTTGCCATCTCGCCCACATCATAATCCAAAAGTCAGAAAAATTAGTAATCGACCCAATACACCTCAAGGCATGTGATGAATAAAGATAATGAAATCATCGCGGTGCCCAATCACCTTATAACGTAATTGTCTAGACTTGGAGAGATTATCATAGTGAAATTTCGAAGGACATGTTAAGCCTAGATTTACCTAAAAGTCAAGAATGATTGGATTGGGCTCTAAATCGGACGAAACTCTAATCCTCTCCCCGATCGCATCTAAGAACTCAAGTGGCATGGGTGGGTGATCACAAAGAAAGAATTTATCTATCCTATCTTTCTAATTGCTTTTCTCAAAGTGCCCAAAAGAGTCCAATAACGATTGGAAGTGAAGCTCTCATCCACTAGCCTGAATTCTTTTTCAAACTTTTCTAGGCTCATATCTCCTAACTCCCTTTCTTTCTTAATCTCTGAATATTCTTTTTCACTCTCATTTAAATACTCTATCCCGCTCTCGATAATCGTCACTAAACACGCCTCATGTGTATCCACAAAATCATTACACTCAATCCGTTCATTTACTACCTCCTCGATAAGATCCGATTCGTGTAAATCATTCTCATTACCCACTTATTTGACGATATTGAAGATATTCGTTTCGAGTTCCATGTTCCCAAATATAAGTAGATTTTGACCATTACGCATGTTAATTAACGTGTTAGCCGTAGCTAAGAATGGGCGAACAAGAATAATGGGAACATGATGACTTAATGGGGAGGAGGGCTTCGTGTCCCAAATGACAAAATCTACCGGGAAGTCAAAAATGTCGACTTAGACGATAATGTCCTCAACTACCCCTAGGGTTATCTTCACAGAAATATCTGCAAGTTGGAGAGTAATTTTGGTGGGCTTCTCCCAAATTAAGTTTTTCATAGATAGAGTAAGGGATAATGCTCACACTCGCCCCTAAATCTATTAAAGCCCCACTGATGCACGAAATGGTAATGCACCCGGATCTTTATACTTAGGTGGGAGATAGCTCAAAAGTGCTGAACTTACATTTTGTGCGAAGAACACCTTCTTCTTTACCTTTAATATACATTTTACCGTGAGAAAGCTATTGAGAAACTTTGCATATGCTAGAATTTGCTTTATGGACTCAAGAAAAGGTAAATTAAGCTTCACTTGCTTAAGCACATCTAGAATGTCATCAGGGTAACCTCTTTTAGGAGGAGGGGCCAACCGTTGAGGGTATAGTGTGGATATAAGGGGTATCACTACCACTTCGGGCCTAACTGTGTATTTTTTTCACTCTCATCCAGGGGGCCTCTTCGGCCTCTTGCGTACCGAGTGAAACCTCCTTCTCATTTTGCACGTCTGTGGCAGATGTGATAAGTCAACAACTCTTCCACTGCATAGAGTGGTCACCGCACTACATTACTCTTGATTTTTAATGGGGTGTCATTGGCCTTGGGTGGGAAACTTACCCTTCTCTTGGATACTTAAGGTAGATTGCAACATAGAAAGTGATTCCTTTAATTCGGCAAAAGTTAGATCATTTCGAGAATTAATCGCTGCGTGAGTTTGCATAAATTAGGCAAGAGTGTCCCCGAGACTCTTCCATTGTGGGATCAAATAAGGTGGGAGGGGTGGGAGTTGTTGGGCAACGTGTGGATTCGGGTTCATCGCCAGATTCGATTGCCTATAACTAAAATCGAGATGGATGCGTCCTGAGGGGTTAAAAAAATTCCCATGAGTGACATCAAGATTACCCTTAGAGGCTCCCACTATCTCAACTTTCTCTTGAAGCATAACTTTGTAGGCGGGTATTATCTAACAATCCTTCGTTAAATGCCCCACCTCACAAATAGCACAAATTTCCTCCTTGATTTCTCGAGAGGATAAGGATATATCTCTCCCCTAGCCTTAAGCACGCCCTCTAACCTCTTGGCTAATTGGTTAATTTGAAGCTTCAACACGACTTTCTTGTCCAAGTGATAGAGTCCACATGCGGAAGCAGATGTGGACGTGATTTTAGCTTTGGGTTGGGTGTTCAGATCCAATGTGTCCCCAGCTTGATAGTCTCGATGACATGCTTAAAGTGGGCCTCATCATCATCCGTATATAACCCTAAGAACTCTCCTGGGCACATAGTTTCAACTTGTTTCTCAGAGATTTAACTTAGCCCATGATGGAAGTAAGAAATGAGTCTCCGCTTCTCAAAGCCATAGTGTGGGCACATGTTAATTAATTCGTTGAACCCCTATCAACACTTATCAAATGGATCGTTATCGTTTTGTTTAAAGGTTTGAATTTGAGGCCAAATAACGTTGATCTTACGTGCGGAAAAGAACTTTTGAAGAAATTTAGCCTGCATCTCTATCCATGTGCCTATCGAGTTCGGTGCTAGTGACTAAAGCTAAGTCTTAGCCTTGTTCTTAAGTGAAAAATGGAAAATCTTGATGCACACTACATCTTGGGTGCAAGATTGATCGTTAAACGTCTCACACGCCTCCTTGAACTCTCTAATGTGGAGGTAAGGCATCTCCGACTCCATACCTTAAAAAGTTGGGAGAATCTAAATCATTCCATTCCTAAAGTGGAATTGAACCGTATTATATGAAAATACAATACAACCTGGAGCGACGGTTTTCTCGGGATATAAGTGGTCTCTTATGGGTTAATACGACATCACTCCCTCACCCATCTCGAATTTAATGTGTTCACACAATGCACTCACACTTATAGAATCACTTTCCTCACCGAAATTCCTAGACATATGACGCATGGTGGGACTACTCGGTGTAGGAGGTAGTACCCAAAAATTTGAAGTATTTGGAGTATTGTTACTAGAGGAAGGGAGTTCGACTATAGCCTCGGGATTTGGATTGGACTGAGTATTTTGCATTTAAAGCACGAGAGAAGATTTTTTTTATTTTTTTTCTAAATTTTTTTTTTTGCGGTTTTATGATTTTTTGGGATTTTTTAGAAATTAAAGTCAAATTCTTAGATTAATTCAACCTAACCTAGTATGTCTACCTACACCCCGACAACGGCGTCAAAAACTTGATGCGATGCAAAATACGTGTGCAATGCGTGCAAATACGACTCAAGTGTAAGTCGTTCGATCAAGTAGTAAACCCGGTAAGTCGGCTATCAATCTTAGGGAATAGGATGAAATCGTAACGACTACCAAGGTAAGGCGTCTAAAACCTAATTATCGACTCACAAAAGAAATAAGAAAATGTGATGAAACTTTTTATGAGAATTTCTACGAACTGATGCAAAGCTAACTAATAAATGCAAATTAACTAACTAAATGCAAGACTAAACTTTTGATTTTTGAAATAAACTATATGAGAAAAATGGGGTGGGGATACACTCTCTTGAACCATCGGTAATTAAGTTGGATACAAGATTTTCAATAACTAAATATACAATTAAGAAAAAACCATAAATTTATCAAAGTACTAAACATATGAGGATTTTACTCCTCACAATATCTAATCAAAAATAAATTTAACGCGAACGAAAAAATTATCGACACGCGTATTAGATCATAATATACTCTGGTTATCTAGGAAAAACGAAGTTAAAAGGTCTATAATACTTGTCCCAACAAAGTTTCAAACCTCTTAATTATTCATTTAAATCTATTAAATTTTGTATCCATCCATAATATCTAAAATGGGTTCATGCACCCCAACCTTCTAAAAACCTAGCCTAATATGTTAATTCTAACTATGCATGTGATTTTTACATAGCATGGAGACATGAAGATGGATTTATTGCAATTAAACATGTAAACAATATTAAAGAATAAATAAAGGAGAAAGATCATACGAAAATCAAAGCTTGAATGGAAATAGGAAAAAAGTTATACTTATATTGAATTTGCATGCAAATATGGACAATAGCTGAGTCTTATTCTTTCTCTCATTTCTTAGCCTTCTTCTCCTTTAAATAACTATGTAAAACTAAAGTATTGGATCCCTAGTCTGATGTTACATTAGTCTTGGGTCGTTTTGGAAGTGTATTAAAACCACAAAACTCTCTAGCTAACAATAAGGATAAAAGTGAAAATCTCGTATAAGGGAAATCGAACCGATTCGCCTTATCACCAAACTGGTTCGCCCTAGAGAACCGGTTCTACTGCATGCCAAATCGGTTTTCTTGGGGAGAATTTATGGTATTCCACTTTTGCCCCTCGATTTTCTTCTCATCTTCAAACACTCATAACTTCTTCACCGTAGCTCGGATTTGGGTGTCATTTCTTCCAGTGTGCTCGTAGCTTCAAGACCTTCAACTTTCCTTTTGGCTCTACCTCCAGATTCTAGTTGGAAAATTGCATAATTTCCCTTGACTATCCTCTCCTTAAATTTATTCCATTGTTTCGGTTTTCCTCTTACAACCTCTTGCACGAAATACCTGTAAAATAAGAGAGAGGTACACGAAACAAAAGATACTTGTTGAAAAGGTTAGTAGCACAATTATCAGATAAATTCATTCTAATTACAATGCACAGGACAGTAAAAGTACCGAAATTAACGAGATAAATATGAAATATTTATGCCGAATCACTCATCATATTTAACCCTATCCAAGTATGGTAAGAATGTATAAAATCCACACAAATAGGACACTAAATGTGCATCATGCATATTAAGTGCTAATATAATTTTTCAAGATTTTATATAATTTTTAAATAATTATTTGAATTATTTTTAAACTTAAAATCAAATTTTTTTCTTTATATAAAACATTTTAATTTGGTTTTAAGAATATTTGGGGTGACTTTTATGATTAACTTAAAGTTTTTAACTTGAGTTTATAATTTATCTTTTATGGGTTAAACCTGTTTAGTTTTAACTGGTTAAGAGTTTGTTTGCTATGTCTCACGTCTTTATTATCAATTGTGCACAGTTGGTTTAAAACGATCATTGGCCTTTATTGTTTATTGAGAAGATCCATGCGACTTAACTTAAAACCAATTAGAGTGATTTACCTTGTAACCAGTTAGAGTGACTTACCTTATAACCAGTTATAGACCTTCAGCTTACGTTGTATGCTTATTTTTAGACCGTTAGATCAAACCTTGCTCAGTATATCTAATCTCAGCAGTTGATTCACTCGAACATCTCCAGAACCTTCCACCGTCTCTATTTAAACCCTGTTCGACTTAAGTAGTCAGACTTATTGGCTCAGTTGGAGAGAGACGACAAAATATATAACAAAGGTTAGAGAGAAAGAAACAGTTCGAGAGAAAAAGAGAGAAAATTTTTCTTAAGAGATAATTAAAGAGAGATTTTTTTCCTGGGTGATAGAAAATTTAGGCTTTTCTAAAACACGTATGAGTGTTATATCAGCTGAGTTTTGAGAGTTAAACTCCTTTAAGTCATGTTCTCCATATAACAACCTTCACATCGTTTGTAGATCTTGATTTTTTCTTCATAAAATCAAGGTTTTAAACATTGTCAAACATTTTCACACACTTGCAATTAGTTTTGTTTGAAATATCAAATTTAAAACCTTTTTTTTAGATTTTGATATATTTTGATATCGTTGTGGATCTTGGTTTGCACGTTTCATTTTTGTTTATATCCATAAGATTTTTAGTTCGAAACAAAATATATCATAAATTAATATTTGGATTTTAGATCTGAAAATTTTAAAAACTCGATTTTATATCTTTTATAATTTATTTTCTTATATATAACATTTTAGTTATACCTTTTACTGTTAAGAAATAGATCTAAACCTTTTAAGATATCATGGTATAGGTTGTTCAAATCTACTCATTTAGACTCCTGTTGTAATTTGTAAGGACTATTTGTTATTCTAAGAGAGAGAGAGAGAGAGTATGTTTGTGTGTGTGTGTGTATGTGTGTGTGTGTGTGTGTATGTGTGTGTGACTTGCATGCTCATTTAGATAGGTCACTTCACACCTATAATGTTTCACACACTTCACATAGTTTTATGTGTAGCTATTCTTTGGAGAACTAAACTGATAAGTCAACGTAAAGACCTACTGGACTGGTGGTTTTAAGAAGGCTTACTGGATCAGAGATATTACCTTGAGTTGTAGCTGCACGTTTTAGTTATATTTCTTTCTTGTTTTGATCTCATCGCATGCTTGTATTTTTTAAACCATATTCCTACTTTAGTGGATTTTTTTTTTTTTTTGGCATAGAGGTCACCGTGGATGTTTTTCCCAGGTTTGGAATTTTACCACATTAAAATTTGTGTGTTGAATTGTCTCTGTGTGGTCTTAACTCTTATATATTTGCATAGACTTTACTTTGGTTAAAGTTTCTGTTACTAAGAATTTTAAATATCAAATCTATTCTTCTGTCTTGATTTTACACATCTTGTGTTAAATCAATGTTTTTACAAATAAGAGTTTCTTCAACCAGGTTTATCGAATTCTCAATCTTGCCCTTTATAAGGGTGAGTTATTTCAAATAAACCAAATAACGCATGAGATTCCCACCCACCCCAGCTCGAGCGTGCCATGTCATGGCCTCTTCTATCCATGGTACAGTGAAGAATCTTTTTAACCGTGGCCCGAGGGAAAATACTTTAATAACTTCTACAAAACTTGCAAGCACTTGTGAAATTTGGTTGTACCGTCTTTTCAACTCTCATAAACCATATATATTGGCTCCTTACATATAAAATATCCATTCTTCAGTTAGTGTACATTACAGTACAATATACAATCATACTTTCTTGTATGAATAGATTTTTACTTCAAACTTAAACCCTTTAAGATCCTTTTCATGCTCGGACATCTATCTAGTAACATTTTCTCTTTTGGGAGAATGTCTTTATTCCACTTAAGAATTGCAGTTACACTATTGTCAAACAATCTAAATTGACTCTTCAAATTATGCAAAACGATTAATGCATACAATACCGAGAGATCTTCTTCACGATTTTTATACAAACGTCTAGCCACATTGGCTTCAACCGTATGTAATCCCGATATCTGAGTAATTCAACATCAACTCATTTATTAACTTGGTCATAATGCATATTATCCATATCTATAGGGTTGCGATTTTGAAGGTGGTGGACTTTGTAAGCATCATCAATTAGGTCGGTCAAAGGATGATGTCACTACACCAAAATGGTTAAATTGGCACCCTTCAACCGGCCAGTCTTGTCATGGTCAATGACGGTGATAAAAAAACACGCATTTTTTATCACGGTCATTTACCGTGACAAGGTCGTGACAAAGGTTTATCACGGTCTTTGACCGTGATAAGGCCATGACAATTACGGTTGTCACGGTCTTTGACCGTGACACGTCCGTGACAACTTTCCCAGTAAAAAAAACCCTCCCTCTTCCTTTTTCCCACCATTTTCTATTCCCTTCATTTCTCTCTCTCTCTCTCTCTCTCTCTCTCTCTCTCTCTCTCTCTATATATATATATATATATATATATATATATATATATATATATATATATGTATATATATATATATATATGATTTGGTACATTTTCTTTCTCTATTTCTCTTCCATTTGTATATATGTGCGTGTGCGTATATATGTGTGTGTGTAAATGTGCGCGCGCGCGCATGTGTGTGTGGTGGGGGGAGGGGGTGTATATGTGCATGTGTGTGTGTGTGTGTATATATATGTGCATGTGTGTGTGTGTGTGTGTGTGTGTGTGTGTGCGTGTGTGGTGGGCAGTGGCAGTGGGGGGGAAGGGGCAGGGATGGGGAGTCGGGGTGGGCAGGGGTGTGGGGTTGTGTGTGTGTGTGTGTGCTTGTGTGTGTGGTGGGGGGAAGGGGGTGAGGTGAGGGCGGGGCAGGGGGAAATGGTGCAGGGGGTGGGGCTTGTTAATTTTTTTAATTAAATTTTTATTGGTTTATTAGATATTGCCCCTGTATGCAAGTAGCGCCCCTTGTAAAAGAATTGAATGATTAAATATTTATTAATTATTAATTTTTTTAGTAAATTAATAATTAGTGCCCCTTTCATATGCAAGTAGGATTTCCACTCATTGTAAATTAGTAAATTAATAATTGTATACTTTAATTGTTAGTTTAATTGATGAAAAGAATTAATTGAGTAGATGAATTATAAGGAGTACGTGATACACATTTGTTGTTTCTATTGCGGTTGGATTATAGTGGATCGATGTTCGGTTGGTAAATTTTAGAAGTGGCATGACCACTGGATTATTGTTCATATGGGGGTGGGATTTTTCAACTTTTTTTTAAAATTACTTTATATCACGAACAATATATATAGAGTATGATAATTAAATGAAACATACTTGAAATTACATATAGTGAGCATAGATACTAGCCCTCTAGTTCTTATGCGTGCGCATTCAATAGCCCTTAGACCCGTTCGAGAGTCATTACCCCTGTAATGAGATCTCTCGAATTGTCCCGTTGGGACAATTTGGGACTGCATAATTTTTGTATAATAATATTCCTAGTGGCTTAAAGTTGTTACTTTTGGAGCAAGTTCTGCAGTCGTATTCTAATGTTCTTTGGGTGCATACTAGATTGACAAGTGTGACTGTTATTTCAATTGATCAATTGAAATAACACTCACACTTGCCAATCTACGTCGTGTACTTGGAGAACTATGGGGATATGCTGCCGAATTTTATGGGGCGGGGTTGAATATAGGCTACCGTCGAGACAACTTTCAGGTTCAGAAATTGAAAGTAAATCTTTTGATTGTGGCCCTAATATTCTAGGTAAGAATCCCAAATTTAAGAATGTCAAGCATAAGAATTGTGAATTATGCTACTCATGATTTACATAAGTATAAGTCCCGCGATTGGCATGTGATCATGCAATTGGTTCCTCTATTTTTTAATCATTGTTTCTCCAACCACAAGGATTTGTGGAGGGATATTATGCAAATTAGTATTACCTTCTCATTTTTGTGTGAGAAGGCAGTCAATCGAGAACACATAGTGGCCGCAAAATTGGCGGTGATCGAAGAAATTTGTGTGTTGGAGAAGTACTTTCCCCCAGCATTCTTTGACATAAGTGTTCACTTGTAGGTACACCTATGTGACGAGGCACTTCTTTGCGGTCCAGCTAGATATAGGTGGATGTATCCGTTTGAAAGATTGATGAAAGTTTTTAAAAATTAAGTCAAGAATACGCGATACATTACAGGATCAATTGCAGAGGAATACATCAACATGGAGTCATCAATCTATACTCGAAAATATATGCCTGACTCGACCAGCGTTGATGACACTGATGAGTTCGTCGATGATGGTGGTCATGTGATGGGAAAACGAGTGAAATTAACGAGTTTGCAACATGAACGAGTAGCTCGTTATCTATTTGACACACATGAAGATGTTGAAGAATAGAATAAGTAAGTTTAAATTATTTTAAGTTTTACATTATTTTAGATTATTTTATACATGATTAATTTTGTAATATGAAAAAAATGTGAAGCCTATGAGAACAATAAAAGACGAAAAATAATGGTACAATCAGACAACGAATTTAGGCTGTGGTTGTCACAAGAGGTAATTATAATGAAAATGTTCGTTATATAACGTTACATTACACTCAAACTTTACAACTAACCTAATTAATTTATCTATATTCTCAGCTCTTAAAGACGGGTGATGTGACATCAGGGCTTGCTCGTCTAGCACTGGACCCTTGTTCATGGCACAAGAGTACAAAAAGTATCGATTGAACGGTTACGTATTTGGCGCAACGGTGTACGAGGAAAGTACAAATGTACAAAACTCGAGAATTTCATACAAGGCTCTTACTTTCTTTCGAGCGAGCGCGAAAGATAAAAACCTCGTTGAATCTTAAATGACTTACTATGGTATAATTCGAAATATATTTGAATTGGATTATATAAGCTTCAAAGTGGTTGTATTTTACCGTAACTAGATAAGAGTTGAGGATAAAAATGCTTGTAAAGTTGATTCTGGCACCAATTTGATCATGGTTGACTTGTCCAAGTTGAAAAGCAATGACCACGTGAGTGATGAGCCGTTTGTTTATGCATTTTAAAAGGTCAACCAAGTGTTTTGCTCGGAGTATATCAACAACGAGCCGTGGTCAATTATCCTACATGCGCAAAAGCGTCTAACTAGTAGTGTGGATGACTTGGTTGCTCCTACTGAATATCAATCCATTTTTCATGATAACCCGAATTTGAAATAATTTTTCAATTTGTAATAAATATTCCAAGTTGTACTTTATTAATCCATTTTTAATGCTTATAATTGATTTGCACTTTATCATTTTCACTCTTGTGTAGTGTGTGTGTGTGGGGGCAGTAGGGTGAGGGTGGGGATGTTTCGAAATTTTAGTAATTGTACATATTATGAGTTAAATGCTGTTGTTTTGGAATTCAGAATTGAGGTGTTAAGCAGTAATAATTCATTTGGATTTGTAATAATTGTACATATTTTCATGTCTTCTTCTAATTCATTTGGATTTGTACTAATAACAACATTTTTTTTTAAGAAAATGTCTCCTTCAGGTATTAAGGCGAGGATGATGATGTTGATTATGATGATGTCATCTGGGCTCAGTGGTAGCGAAGGCGACGAGGGCTCCTCGACCCCTAGGCTCCCCAAATATGGCAAATTGGGGATGGTCGTCGAGAACAAGACGGGGATATTAATGAGATCCCTCGAGCTGGTAAAGACGATCATCGGCCCAGGGTACACAAATTGGAGGGAGGTGCCAATTGAGCTCAAGTTAGCTATTTGGGCGGCATTACAGGTAATGTATTTATATTTATATTTATATGAATATTTCAATTTCAATTTCAACTTCAATATATATATATATATATATATATATATATATATATTCGCAATTAACATTGTATTTGTTGGACACGAACAATTCAGCCTAGCCCTAGAACTACGGGATTCCGTCTTGGAGCAGTTGAGGGAGCAACACTAGACGTGAAAGAAAAATATGAGAACCCGGTACTTTGAGAAGACCCGAGACTCCATTATCCAAATGTGTGACTCCGTCCCGTCGAAGGAGCCGATCTCATTGGCACAATGGCAAAAGTTCATTGACAATGAGATCAGGGAGCGACACTTGGCATCTCGCCAATCGGGGAGGAAAAATCGGGAAGAAAAAATGGACGTGCACTACTCCGGCCGGACGTCTTATGCCGAGGTGGAGCATAGGATGATGGTAAGATTTTATTTTTCTATAATTACATAAATATGTTATTCTGCATTATTTTACTTTGCAGGGCCGATACTAATTTTACATTATTTTATTTCAAGGGACGAGGAGTGGCCCTGGGGGGGTAGCCCACATAGGCTCGATGCTTATGTGGCTATTTGGACGAAGAAGGGGAAGGATAAGTAGGTGTCCCCGATTGTCGCGTCCATGATTGTAAGTAATCCGACAGTTTACTTTTTGTTAATTACGTTATAATTTTTTTATTTACTTATTTAACTAATTATGTGATTTTTGTCGTTTCAGGCAAAGCTTAAGGAAGTGCATGAGTTTCACTCTGATGCCAACAAGGCATCTTTGTCCATGGACGCACTCAGCCAAGTGCTTGGCACTGATCGTAAGGAGAGGATAAGGGGGTGAGCTCACGGGTGGCCCAATCTAGGATCATCGGATTGGAGACGAGCAACACCGGGTTGGCTCAAACGCTGGATTCGCATGACGGGAAGCTGTCTCGTTTGGAGGCGATGGTCCAAGATATGTTCTCATTTATGAAGCGTTAGTTGGGCGAAAACCGTAAGGGTAAAGGGAAAGAGAAGGTGGTGGAGGAGGAGGTGGAGGAGGACGAGGATGTGGACCTCGTTGCTTCATCACCGACACGTGCGGACTCTGATGATCCAGTACCCCATTTGGCTCCATTTGACCTACCGATGATGACACTTAGTTGGCCGAGCATGTTTATACAGGACATATTCGATGGCCAGCGGATAGGGCGGGGGTTGAGGGACCCGAATACCGTCAAGGGTATGCCAGTTCATGGACGTGCGCTTCAAGACATCGAGTTCAGGGTGCTCGTCACTCATGTGATACCCGGGAAGGAGAACTCCCCATTGTGGTTGCGCGAACAATGCGGCACGATGCATATTCAAGGGTGTTTCAATTCGTATATCGTGTGGCCTTATAGTGACATTATTTGAATTGAATTGCTTTAAGTTGTTGCATTTGAATTATATTTTGATTTTATCGTGATGCATATTCTTTTGAATGTATAGTTGCACTATCTCTATTTTATTTGGATATATGATGTTTGAACATGTACAACGTTGCTATAACAAGTATAAATAAACTGCTGGGCAGTGGCAGTGGCCATACTGCCCAACAGATTTTTTTTTAATTCTGCCCAGAATTGTCACGGTCATTGACCATGATATTTTTTTAAATAATGCCACGAGTTTGTCAGGGTCTTTGACCGTGACAAATCTTGTCAAGGTCAGTGATAGGACCGTGACAAGTCTAATGAACTTGTCACTGTCAATGACCGTGATAAGTCCGTGACAACAAAAGTTATTATTCCCAGACTTGTCACGGTCATTGATCTTGATAAGTTGGACGTGTCACGGTCAATGATCATGACAATCCGACAGATTTGGTGCAGTGTGTGCTGGCGAATCGTTCACAACTTTCTCCCATTGGGTTTTCGTCACGCAATCATGTGCCGATAATTCTTTCGGAACATATGATACATTATTTTCTCCATAGAATGTCCATATATTATAATCTTGCCTCATACCCACAGTAGTAAATACAATTCAATGTATTCCAAAGATTTAGATTTTCCTTTTATAAAACAGTTACACGGATACGGAATCTTATCACCATTAAAATTTCTAGCTGCATATTCAATAAAGTTTGGAATGCCCTTTACATGATTATCAGATACTCTGTGACTCTCTCCCATCCACTCTATGTATTATGGGAAATTTATTAAGAAGTTTTCAAAATTCTAGCCACCCGTGTAAATAGGTTGAAATGAAAGTCATGTTAGATACAAGAACTCTCAGTTTATAACTTAAGCAAATTCATTCGACTAGATCATTCAGTAAACATGGAATAAAACCAAACAAATATTCCATACAATTAAAATATTATAAATTTGTTAAAAAAGAAAATTTTGTTCAATGCGTAGACTTGTTCAACAAATTAACTGGCTTCGTAATAAAATAATTTTAATAGTTTCGAGGAAAGAAGAATGTTAGCAAAAATTTGTATGAAATTTGTTCGACCAAAACAAAAAACAGTGGAAAACAGCAATTGACATATTATGTGCCCTTTGCTGGGGCACCTGATACCCTTATAGGGCTCACCACCCTATAAGGGTTAAGCATTCAATAAGGGTAATATAGGTAAGTTGCGCGTATGACTTGTAACGTGTGGACCTATCATTAATTAAATGAAAAATTATGAGTTTAAGATACCATGAAGACTAACGCTTGTAGTGATAGTATATAAATAGAGTTTTAAGGGATTACTAGCTAATGCCCTTAAAAAATAATTGTATTTTAATATGGTAAAAGAACATTTTTAGTATTGAATAATTTTATAGACGAATTTTGTATCAAAATCATTGTTTGTCTTGGTTATAAAGAAAATGTTAACAAACCCTTTTTTAAAACATTAGGCCTCTACATATATACTTCATGTGAAGCTTATAATCCAACTAGAGGTGGGAAGTCATTTATTATTTATATTTGAAGTCAATTTTCGATGATAGTATGACAATACAACTCCAAATTTGCTATCAACGTAAGTAGAGCGTGCCATTAACGTCACACAGTTGAGTTATGTTCTCAACTGTGTGGCGTTAATGGACGAATAACCGTACGCACAAATACAAATATAAAGGACATAACTCAAACGCTCAAATCACATTGCAATTAAACTTGCTCAACTTATCTTTATTAATTATGGACGAATAACCGTACCACCACTGGAGAATGGTTGTTAGCCCGCTCTTTGTGGGCCTTCTTGGAGTCATGGCCGGAGCAGTCATAGTTGCAACCTTCCATTGCACGGTTGTTAAATAGTGCAATAATTCTCATAATCCATCATTAACAACCACAACCGCCCCACCAGTCCAAACCCATATTAGTGAGCCAGATACTCCAAGCAGTAGCAGCACCAGCAATTCAACGGTTAACCTAATCCCAACATATCGTTATAGCGTAGAGTTCAAAGAATGGACGTGTGTTGTATGTCTAAGCGAGTTCGAGGAAGGTGAAGAGGTACGTATATTACCCGAGTGTGCACACTTGTTCCATGTGTCGTGTATCGATATGTGGCTCTATTCACACTCAAATTGTCCGCTTTATTGTGTTGAAGCTTTACGCCAGCAGCAACATGTCGCACTGTCATTGAGAGATTCCGATGGCGTTCACCTAAGAGATTAGTATGTATGATTTTGTATGTTATATTCAGTGACTAACGAAAGAGTCATGCTTAACAATCACAACATCATGTGAGGTAATTATTATGAGTGATCATATAGTTAATCGGTTCAAATTGTTTATCACTATCATATTGACCATCAAAATTATCACACCGTCTTGTGACCTATTTTTTGGGTTTATATCATATCAATCGTTCAACAACATATTTTTATCAATAAAAATATCTTGAAATTTTTATTGTTAAATCTGTGCTGAGAAAATAATTTTTCACTAAATAAATAAATAGTAATTAAAACCAACTTATCAATTAAAATTACAGTAGCAGTAAATAAAAGCAAGAATAACATGCAATTCGTGATTAAAACAATCACTTGAAGATATTTGATCGAGTCAAAAGTTGAACTATCTCTCATTAAGACAGAATACACCCCCGTTACGGTACTGACGGCAAATTCAATGGACGTCTATCTCTCAGGATGAAACGGTCAACGAGTGTTATAAGAAGTACTTCAGTGCAGCAGTCCCACGAACCAATAATGGCGAATTTGTCTCAAGCAGGAAGAAGGGAATAAGGACAGGAGTAGGGAATTCGAGTAGATTTTTCTTATGTTAAAATGGATTGTATATGGTCCTTTATATAAGTGGTGAAGGGTTGCAACAATTGGCTTTTTCCAGAAAAGATGTGACTGTTTTAACAGTCATATCTGTTACAAAACACCACAAAGTTTTAATTAACTTAATTAAAACGACAACGTTTTAAATAATTAATTAATGGGGAAATAATTAAATTAGTCCGTAATTAATTAATTCGTTTTGGGAAAATAGATTTTTTTTAAACCCAAAGGTTAATTAAATTTTGTACAAAAAAATTAATAGTTGCTCAAGGAAGACCCAAGACCCGGACTCGGGCGAACGGCAGCGGTGCGCGCTCATATAGACTTTTGGCCTAAAGCCCAAACATGCATAATGTAAGGCCACTCCCTTTCAAAGAGTTGGGATACCCCAAAGGCATCCAAGCCACAGTTCCATAACTTGGGTATATCAACTCCAAGCTTTTCTACCACTTTTTCAATGTGGGATAAACTCACTTAACTATGTTACACCATCTAGCTTAAATTCAAATGGGTCACTTTAAGTCCAAATTTCTCATTCATTACTTCACTATTTTGAACAAATGAGTATTCCAAATTAATCTCCTTGCTATAAGGAATACATTAGTACTAAGACACATCATTTTTAACATATGTGTCCCATTTAAAATTGACTCCAAAGTTTGACCACATAAGCTGTCATTTTAATTAAAATATCGAACATTTTGTACATTTTCTTAAAATTGCGAGGACAAAAATTACATTTTGCAAACAGATCCTTAATTTTTTTTAAATAAGATAATTGTGTTTGAAACCTCAGATTCAATTGGTAATATGAGATGTCCAAAAAAAGAAATTGGGAATATGAAATTTTCATTATTTTTCCATATTTTTGTGCTGCCATTATGCATAGATCATGCCACATAACTTGATTTTTATTTATGTGATATGATATTTTTTGATTGTCCAATATTCAATTGCAAAACGTCAATATAAATGAAAGTACACCAATTCTAGGTCGATTCATAAATTTGACTCAGTTTATGTGACTCACTAATGTGTCGTGTTGCACCATGCTCGATGACAAAGATAAAAAATAAGAATTTTGGTCCATTTGTAAATGGGCCAATCTTAGATGTGCCTATTTGCTATTAGTATTAGTACTCGTAAAAAAAATTTAAATACTTTAAAAAATATCTTTATACATGCTAAAAAAATCGAAGCGACAAAATTAGTGCAGAAAATGTCAAAAGGACCATATTTGTCAACATCTTTTTCAAAAAAAAAACTGGCCTATAAAAATATTTCCTAAAATGATCCAAAATGTCTAAATAGATTCATAATATAGGATTGATTTGGAAAATTTTATTATCCTGTAAGTGGTCTTCATGAGAAGCACATGAAGAAATGTGTAAGATTTTTCAAATACATCAAATGTTGTGGATCGGTTTGGAGGTTCACCTTTTTATGTAAAAATATGTGGTAAAATGATCGTTTGGCGTTACTAAAAACAATACCACCATTTTTTCCAATGAAAATCGTAGTAGAGTGATATCTCTATCTCTCTCTCTCTCATTTAGGCCGATAATTTATGGTCACCATCAGCGCCTTAGTTCAAATGCTTAGCGGACTTAATGCAATGGCTATGGTGATATTATGGTTTCGATATCTTAATGTTGTGCGTGTGGCATAAAGAAAAGATTATGGATATTTTTATAATTTTAGGAAGAAAAAATTGGGGTTATAGAGAAATTTTGTTGTATATTTAACACGCCATCATTAAGTAAGGTTACCCAAATGGGGAAGGGTTGTGAACCCGAATGATATTGACTATTATATTATAAGCACCCAGTCATGCCTTTAATAGCATTGTTAGTCTATGATCTTAATACCACAGGCACGTAAAGATAAAAGGAGGGGATTTGTAATTTTTACATGTAGTTCATATTATAAGTGAAATGGTGGGCAATCATTTCAAAGATGTGTCTTAATTAGTGTGTTTAGTTCTCCTGATTAATTAATGGTTCAAGGTTTTGTCACAAGAAGGATTGCAAACGAACCAAGTCGAGCCGAGCTTAAGTAAATTCAATTATCAAATTAGTTTGAGATTATGTCCGAGGTAGGTTCATTTAATAAAAGAACGAGCCGAAATCGAGCTGAGCTCGAGCAACTGGACTCTAATGGGTATAATCGAGCTCGTTTATGCATTATAAGACGAGCTCAAGTTCACAAGCCCAATGATCGTAATTTTTTAAACAAGCTCAAAATCGTGATCAAGTTCGGTAAGTTTGCTTAACAAATGAGCTAGATCTTTAAATGAACCGAGTTAGAGTTGTTCATGAACAACTCGGTTTGTTTGGAGACCTACTCGCAAGTTAATTCTTAAGTGCCTTTTAAATCATAAAAGTGTTGTGCATACAAAAAGAGTACAACACTTCAAGCCACTAGAAAATGCTAGGTCATGAACACGTGCGCTACACATGTGAGATTAAGTTGATAAATTGAAAATCCCTATTATATAATTCGGTAGGCATTGGAATGAGTTTGGAATCATAAACTAAGAAATTATACTACAAAATTGATCAAGGGAATATTTTCATCGACTCTAAAAAAAAATTATGCAAACGTGTGTAAAGAGAAAAAAATTGAAGCCCTTTTGGAATGGGTAATTTTATCACAAGCTCCTCTATTGAGTGTATACAATAAGGCAGTTCTAAGGGCACCTCATATTTCTCTCCAAAATACCACAACTTTATTTTTACTACAAAATACCACTTAATTCTAATAATTACTTCATAATACCACATCAGGGACACCACATATTTAAAGTTCTAATAATCATTTACACACTTTCCCTCCATCTCTCTACACATTCAAACCTCCTAACCTTTCATCTTCAAATTCTAAACTTTTCATCTTCGAATCTATTCTCCTTAAACTAAATATTAAACATCAAGTTGGTACATTGAATACACTATCCATTTGAATACCCAAATATATATATACCCCCATTTTCATATGCATTTGCTGTTCAACATAACATTGAGAAATTAGTACCCATTTTCATTTGTTGTTCAAAGCATCGAATCATTTTAGAATCGTGTTCAAAGGATCGAAGCATTTTTATTTACTGTTAAAAGAATCGAACTTTAAAGTTCTCCTTCTCCTTCAAAGTTCTCATTCTACATCGAATTACACTATGAAATCGAATTACAAAGTAACTTGAATGTAGATAATGAAAACGATAATTTTTAATGACTACAACGATCACAATCCATGTTCAAAAAATTCCAATAAATTTTTATTTTCTAATATAACCTCGTCTGGACTGTTAAAAAAATTGAAGGCACTGAACTAGGGTTTCATTCGTTATGAACATACTGAATGAATCCCATTTATTCGATATGTTCATGACGAATAATTTTTTTGATTACCTAGGGTTTCATTCGTTACATTCATACCGAATGAGCTGTAATGTTTTCTAATGTATACAACGAATCAATGGATTCTGAATTAGGGTATCCATTCATTACCATTATCCCGAAATGTATGCCTTAATTCGCTATGTCGAATGTAATCACCACCAGTCGGCACCTTTACCCCGAATGGAATCAATTATTTTGTTATCTTTATGACTTATGTTTATAATGAATACCTATCAAATGATACATGATTTACCTATGACATGACTTATATTTATAATGAATTCATGACTTATGTTTATAATAAATACCTATGAAACGATTTATGTTTATAATCAATACATGATTGCCCATGAATTGATACATTATTATCTACGACTTATGTTTATAATGATTTGATTATTACCTACGAAATGATACATAATTTCCTATGAAATGATTTATGTTTATAATCAATACATGATTACCTATGATTTGATACATGATTACCTATGAATTGATACATGATTCCCTATGACTTATGTTTATAATGAATTCATTATTACCTATGAATTGATACATGATTATGTATGCATTATGTTTATAAGAACTCAATGACAACCTATGAATTGGCTTATGTTTATAATGAATGCAGGTCTACCATGGATAACTTGGTATCCTACTCTCGAAAGAATCGGAAGCCATTGACTGCCTCAAAGAGGAAGCGTACTGCAACTGTTTCGGATGTGATGGAGGTGGATCCCCGAGTGGTGGATATGTATGAGGAGGTTGCGATTCATGACGAGGAGGTTGCGATTGAGGTTGAGGTTGAGTAGGCCAAGGTTGAGGAGGAGGCCGAGGAGGGTCATAAGGCAACGAAGGGGGTGTCGAGCCTGAAAATATTTCTCCCCAGCGACCTGAAAACCCGTTTAGCATTTTACACAAGACCGCAATAGCATATAGCCAGAAGAAAAAGGTGCTTGAAGAAGGCACCTCTGCTGCGGCATACGGGGGACCCACCGATCCTATCTTATTAAAATATTTCAAGCATCATGTGGCCTACGGTATTTGGACTGGATCAATGGTAATTTAAGTTCCCTTCAATGTTAAATCATTAATGTTTTAAATTTTCCATTGCTTTCATAAACCTTAATAAATATTTTTCTTATATTGTACGTGGAGCGGGTGTCGTTAGTGCGCATCAATCACTGGATGAAGATCAATGAGTGGCAATTCAGTGATCTTTCTGCAAGTGTACAAAACAAGGTTCAAAGGGCTAAGTTGGGGGGGGGGGGCTTATCTCATATAGAAATCGTTATTTAGATTACTTCCTTATATCTGCGTTTGTCGAGAGGTGGCATCCGGAGGCTAACACATTCCATATGCCATTTGGGGAGATAATGATAAGAACCCAAAACTGTACATTTTATACCCCGAATAGACGTATTTTAGTTGCTAATTCTCCGTAATTTGGGTCTTATGCGCTTTCTTGTGTATTTTGTAGGTCAAATGCACGTTGCGGTGTTCAGACGCATATTTCAAGGCAATTGTGCAAATTATGGAGCTAATTGCCAATCCCGTAACCCTAGCCAACCCTAACATAGTCTAAACCCGTCCCAAACCGTGTGTGTTTAGTTTGTCCCATTTTATTTTATTTTTGTCATTTTATTTTTAGGGCTTATTTTATTTTATTATTTTATTTTATGAGCCATTATATATTTTTAGGATTTATATATTTTTTTTAGCACTTCGTGTATTAGTTTTTATATTTTCTTTTATTTTCGTAGCTGTTAGTTAGTTTATTATTATTTTATTTTTTATTTTATTTCTACTTTTTTATTTTATTAGTTTTTATTTTTATAGTTTTTATTTTAGTTGTGTTTAGTTTTTTTTAGAGTTTGTTCAGTGTGTCATATTGTGTCATTTTTATTTTAGTTAATTTTTATTTTTATTTTTTTTGTTTAGTTAAATTTTATTTTATTTTATTTTAAGTTTATTTTTCTTAGGGGTCATAACTTAAACACGCACACAACAACCTTACACACTCACACACACAAACAACCCCTCATCCCCAACATATCTCATACACCCTTACTACACATAATCACCACCCAAGTCATCTTCAACCTCAAACACTTTCTCTCTCCTCTCACCAAAACCATAACCTCCATAACCACACCACCATTAAACCCATCTACTCTCTTACCTCCCACAACCAAAACCCTTTATAGCACTCCCCAACTCTCAAACTACTTCCATAGCCCCTGCGAACACTCCAAATCCGGCGAGCTCAACCCCTGTCGCCGGAACCGATCCCATCACCTCACCCCACCGGCGACCTACTGCGCCTCAACTCGAAAACCCCCGGCGATAACCCGCCGCCGATCGTTGTCTGCCAGCAACCCTTACTCCCCCCTCGCTGACCCGCCAACCCATTTTCGGCGAGAACCCGACCAACAACCAAACCCGATCTCCTCTTCAACTCCGGCGACCAAGCCCAACACCCACATCCCCTCAAGCCCGAGACCCCATCTTTCAACCCCCAACCCGAATTCCACTCAACCCAATAAAAAACCCAAGCCCATTTCCATTTTTCTCCCAAGCCACGATCTCACCTGTTAAACAAAACCAAACAAAGACAAAACCAAATGCCAAACAAATGCCCATGTGTTTAATAACCCAACTTAAACCATTTACCCCCATTTACCTATTATACCCCCAACTAAACCTTTTTCCCATTCTACCCCAAAACCACTGTTACCAAATCATATTTTATTCCCTCACCTCACTTCCCACATGACCTCACACTACCCATGCACATTTGTGCATTTTCCTAAATTAACCCTCACTCACACCTTATACAACCTCTTGCACCTTTATCCTCCCATTTTTACCCCCATGCTCCATGCCTACTATTTAAAGAATGGAAGACTCAATTTGAAAGGAGGCTTTTATCATACCAATTTGTAGAGATAATTCTAGAGAGAGATGGTTTAGTGTAGAAAATAAATTAGGATAAACACCATTTTGTAAATAGTTTTATTTTATTATTTTTATTTTTGTTAGATATTTATGAGGTTAAATTTTGTAAGAGATTTAATTGAGTGATTATTTAATTGCAAATCACTTGGATGCTCAATTGGAGGGATGTAAATTGCAAATTCAAGGATTGGAGTCCAATTTTACTCAAATAGATTTTGTTTGATTGTTCTTCTCTTCTACTTTATTTTATTAGCTTTTGATTGTTTGATTATCATGTTTAATATGATGTTAGGCTAAATCTCCTTTCAAGGGGTGGGGTGAACCCTTATTTGATATTATTTTAATTTAATTAGTTTGATTACTTGAAAATTTCATTTGAATATTAATTTTGATCTCTCACCCTTAAATTTACGCCTCGAGATAGGGTAAATGATTTTCGAGAGAAAATTGAATTTCTAAGTTATAATACCCATTTTAGATTCGAACTAGAGATAGGGGTTTCTCAAGTGTGGTATTATTCCTTAAATTTCAACTCTAATTTCATATTCTATGATTTATACAAATTTTAATCGATCGATCCTAGCGGGTGATTAATTAAAACGAGTGTAGATCAATTTTCTAGAGTTATGGGGTGTTAAACTTAATTTTCTAAAAGGTTACTATTAAAATTATATTTGCAACGAGAGTTGATTTGTAAGTTTAATATTAATTTGGGAGAATTCAATTAATTAAATTAATTAGTTAGAATAGCTAAAATGTGTGGTGTAATTCCACTCCTTGATTGTTCTCAAATTTATTTACCTCATCTATCTCATATTTTAGTGTTAGACTTTATTTTCCATTTTAGTCACTTTTTAGTTTGTAATTTGATCTTTCATTTTAGTTTAGTATTATTTCACATCCTCACCTCAAGTAATTGTTTTAATATTTGAAAAAGCTAAAAAAAATAGAAAAAGCAAAAGCCCAAAAAGAAAAAAAAATGAATTACAATTGAGTTTGTCTCTAGTTTACCCCCTTGATGTGGATTGATACCTTTACTTACCTCTACACTTTAGATTGTTATATTTTGTAGGTAATTTGAGGATTTTGATTAACTTGGCTTTCAACAACGACACACAAAAGTCAAAGTTATCAAATGGCGTCATTACCGGGGAGATAATAAGTTATCAAATGGCGTCGTTGCCATTCTTGGGAGTGTGAAGCACTTGGAGCGGATTTCATATTGTAGTTCATTTATTTTTCGCACTTTTTTTATTTTTAGTACCATTTTTTCTTTATTTTATAAGGCTTATATTTTGGATTATTCTATTCTTGGTTTGTATTGCGGTGCATAGAGACACCTTTATATTATTTTTCATTTTAAAAATTGTAATAATCGAAGAAAGCGTGATTGGAAAACCGGACAAGGTAGAGAGAGGGTGTCCAAAGGCGAGAATTTATAAGCTTCTCTATCTTGGGTCGGTAGGACTCCCGAGGCCGACTGAGATAGGCGTAATCTCCCCCCGATCGACTCAAATTTTTCGGCACCCCATGGCCTAAAAATCGTGGGAGGTACATTTCTAAACCCTCGCGCCTTTCCTATTAGAGAGTCAATTCTTTTGTGTGATTTATGTGATCTTACTTGTTTTTATTCTCGCATTTATTTTCGAATGGTGTGATGAATTAATTAATTAAGACCTACACTCGGTCACTCACGAGAAGGGATCTCATCACCCGTCTCACTCTCTTACCATTGTGTGCTACCCTAGCCATCACTAAATTTAAAATCAATCAACTAGGTAGCCCACTAGGAGAACATTTTGCAAAGGCGATCACAAAGATTTCCGTGATTTTTATCTCCCACGGACTTAATTAAAATTTGACTACCCCTTTCACTAAATTTTGAAGATAAAAATTGGCTATGTGCTAGTTAGGAGTTCTCCTTAACTTGTGTGTGTGTCCAATTTATTTTTCGGTAGTCGGTTTTAGTTGGTTCGTCCAATTCAGCGAGTCCATATTTCTCCCCACCTTTTCTTCCAAAAAAAATCCAAAAATATTTTCTTTCCTTTTGAAAAAATTTAAAAAACTCCAAAAAAATATTTCTATCCACATGGCCGAAGAACGTCCTTTACGGGACTACTTTGTTCATTTCTCATTGTCACGCGACACGTGTGAGAGTGATTCCGAGCCGTCTCTTTATGATATTCTTAGTGGTTTCACCTCTCTCACGAGTACCGTTGATACTCTTAACTCATCTATACACGCACCTCATACTTCATCGCCTTCGATGATGAGTGTCAACGTGTCGCCAACATTGTCGTGCACCCATTGTTCTTATGTCGATCACATGTCCCATGAGTGCCCGTACTTGTCATATCCATCTGAACCCACCATGGAACATATGTATCCATTTGACACTGTTCCGAAACTCACCTCGGCCTACTATCCCGATACGCCCAATCCCGAGTGGTGTGAGTACCTGAGCTATTCGTGGAGGCTCGATTACCCTTCCAGGCAATACGAATCCCAACCCGATGTTGTGGATCCTCACACATTCCAACAGTTGTCATGGCAACCTTATGCACCCGTTCACGATCAGTTCCCTTACTACGCACCCCATGAGTATCAACCATTTGTCCATCACGAAGGCGATCCTTTCGTATATGATGAACATGGCCCCACCCCACACACTTCATTTGCATATTCTCCGTATAGTCCTGACCATAGCGAGTTATGTCCACCTCAACCACCGCTGCCACCCCTCACTCCACCACCAACATCCACATCCGCTCTCGAAAGCCTTTTGCAAAAGTTCATACTCGAGCAAGAGCAAGCTACTCAAATCCAAAATGAAGCCCTCCAACAGCTTGAACAACGATTAAATGAATTTGAGTGTGCGAGAAAGTCGGCCATTCCCATGGATCCACCCATAGTTGTAACCGAGTGTGATGGTGATGTGTCCTCTTGTGACACGAATTTTGAGTGTGACCAACCCTACCACCCCGAGAATCTCGAAGTTGAGACCATCCCATGGTCCGGGCCCCAAGTCGATAATTGTGTTAACTTACCTTTCATTAGTGAGACTGATTCACTCCCGTCAAATCCAAAGGAACCCACACTTGAGGTTCCCACTCACTTTCCCATAGAATCCAAAAATATACCCGAGCTTTTACCTTATGCCCCCAATTTCATATGTCTCTGACATGCCCGTATCTTTTAGGTTAGCTCCGGCTACGAGTGTTCACCATTTTCCCGAGATAGAATTCGTGATAGTTACTAACTATCCGGATATGGATGGTGTCCCACCATGCATGGCTCCCTTTGAGCCCAATATTTCTAGAGATTCCTCTATCTCCGATCTTGGTGTCTCGTTTGAACCAACCACCCCATTTACCGATGCTACTCTTATGGAGAAGTTGACAACTCCATCTTTAGAAACCACACTCCCCTGTGAGTATTACTTTACTCTTCCCAATGAGTGTGTGTCTCCCACGCTTGAGTTGGATCATCTTCCTCCACCATTTATCCCATCCGATACACCCTTTACCCCACCCATTGTCCCATCACCTAGTTTGGATCTAGATCTTATACCATGCATGTTTCCCTCTACATTTTTAGATCCTCACCTAAAACCATCCTCCACCCATGAGAGTTTTTATGGTGTTACTCTCCACCGTGATACCGAGCTTGTTACTCCATGCCCGCCACTCTCTTGTGGTGTTGATTTTTCTTCTCGACAGCTCCCTAGCGTATCACGGCGCGACCATTATCACTGTCCATTCATAGAACGGTCGTGTCATTTCTATGAGGCCCAACCCATCACTATTTCCACACCATTTCGCCTCCCTCGCCAACTAGAGCACCATGCTTATAGGGCCCTAGTTGCCCTCACTTTTAAGCTCAACAAGGCCCGTGGCCGATACCCCATAACCCTCACCCTTACCCTAATCCCTACCCACCCATGGTCCACCGATGCTTTGCATCGCATGATGCACTTTTCCATACAAGTGCATTAACCCTTTTAACCTCTATCCAACAAGACTGACGCTTCAGTCTTGTTTGGGGGTGATTCTCATCACCCAATTCTTCTGTCGCCCCGTGCTTTCCTAGTTCTTATCCTTAGGGTGAATTCTGATCAGTCAGGCTGAAGACATTAAAGTTACCGCTACCGGGAGGCAACCCGTTGTTTCTTGTACTAGTCTCATCCTGTTTGGGGGAGGTGTTTCTCACCACCCAATGCTTTATCATGCTTATATACTTGTACAAATTTTGTTCTCTCACTTTTTATTCAGGTTTTATTTTGGCTACATCTGTCCACTTCATTAGCGGTTGATTCTGGTATTATCTTTCCTACCTTATGCTCTTAATTTTCAAAATCATTTTACTTAACATCGAGGACGATGTTCCTTTTTGTTTGGGGGTGGCGAATTTTATCAAAATCGTACCTCTTTTGAATTTTTTTTATTTTTGAACTTGATTTTTAAAATTTCGTGTAGTTTCTTTCATATCAATCATTGATGTGAATTTTCAATCATTCATCGTTTAAGTCTAGGAATCAAGTTAAAATATATTATTTTTTTCTAAATAGCTTATGTAATACGTCCCAAGGCATGTTGCACTATGAATTTCTAGACTCAACAAAATTTGCGCAGTTATCACGTCAATACGTTTTAGAGTTGAGGAGTATTACAATTCTCACGAGAACCTTAAGGATCACTAGTGGAGACTTTAACTTGTGAGATTCGTGTCTTTCACCCTTTTAGAGTGTTTTATGCAATCTCCGAGTCACGAGTTGATTCAACTTCATTTGGGTCCGTAATTTAAATCCTTGTATGATCTCATTATTCTTCACTAAATTTTTGGCTTGATCACTGAGAACGACATTACTTTCGAGTTGTAAGAAACACGTGTCTTTAAGTTTGTCCTGATCACTAAGTTTTCATCCATACACTTACCACTTTTTCATATCACATTTCCATTCACTCACCCATTACCTTTCTATATTCTCCCCATCCATATATATACCCCACCACATTCATATATCATCCATCATATTGAGAAAAAGAGTGTTGATTCCAAATGTTAAATTTCTTCATTGTTGGTTTGAAAAGAGAGAGAAAAAAAAATAAAAAAAAAAGAAAAAAAATAAAAAAGAAAAAAGAAAAAAGAAAAAAGAAAAGAAAAGAAAACGAGAAAAAATAACGAAAATAAAAAAGATAGAGAAAAGAAAAGAAAGTGAGTTTGTAGTTAGTAATTAATTTTATGTAATAAAGATATTTGTTCCTCAAGTATAGAACACTCTTCTATCGCATCCATATTTTATGCATCACACATCCATCACTCGTCATTCATCCATACATCACCATCCAACCTCATATCCCATCCTTCTCATTTCATTTCCCCCTCACCCATTATCATCCATGTTACCCTAGGTGTTTGGGCGAATGAAAGTCAACGTGGTGAATAACTCGACGTTCTCACTATAGTGATTAACATCTCTTTCATGAGATCATTTTCCTTCTATATGTTCGTTTTTTCTTATGTGTGTGTGAGACGTTTGAACTTGCTTACATTTACTCACCTCCTCACACACAAGAGCGATACACTAACCCAATTCTCGAGAGTTCGTTTGAGAGAGATATATTCGTGAGATTTGAAGTTGAAGCGTTGATTTCAAAAGGCAGTCTAGGAATTACTCTTGTGATACTCGACCCATTTTGACCGATTCATACCACACACGTTGAGTTTTAGGGAGGATGTGCCTTGAGTATTTACTTAGCTAAACTTTTTACACATTCTAGCTTGTATTTATGAAATTATTTCTCTCATGATGGATTGTGCGATCATTCTATGTCTAATAAGAGATAAACTGTCGTTTTCAAATAAGAATTTTGTGGGTATATTCCCTGCAAAACCCTCATGAGACTCAACTCGTCTTGTGGGGCAACCTATAGGTTTAAAGGCTTGTTGCACATGCTAAGTGCAATCGCAAGTGGCCGAGAAAGTGGTACAATTTTGGTTTCTTATCTTTCTTTTTCTCTTTATCTTATTGCTCGAGGACTAGCAACGCTCTGTTTGGAGGTGGTGTGATAAGCACCCAAAACTGTACATTTTATACCCCGAATAGACGTATTTTAGTTGCTAATTCTCGATAATTTGGATTTTATGCGCTTTATTGTGTATTTTGTAGGTCAAATGCACGTTGCGGTGTTCAAACGCTTATTTCAAGGCAATTATGCAAATTATGGAGCTAATTACCAATCCCGTAACCCTAGCCAATCCTAGCCCACCCTAACCTAGCCTAAACCTGTCCGGAACCGTGTGTGTTTAGTTTGTCCCATTTTATTTTATTTTTGTCATTTTATTTTTAGGACTTATTTTATTTTGTTATTTTATTTTATTGAGTCATTATATATTTTTAGGATTTTTATATATTTTTTAGCGCTTCGTGTATTAGTTTTTATATTTTCTTTTATTTTAGTAGCTGTTAGTTAGTTTATTATTATTTCATTTTTTATTTTATTTTTACTTTTTTTATTTTATTAGTTTTTATTTTTATAGTTTTTATTTTAGTTGTGTTTAGTTTTTTTTAGAGTTTGTTCAGTGTGTCATATTGTGTCATTTTTATTTTAGTTTATTTTAATTTTAATTTTTTTAGTTTAGTTAAAATTTTATTTTATTTTATTTTATTTTATTTTTAGTTTATTTTTCTTAGGGGTCATAACTTAAACACACACACACAACAACCTTACACACAAACAACCCCTCATCCCCAACATATCCCATACACCCTTACTACACATAATCACCACCCAAGTCATCTTCAACCTCAAACACTTTCTCTCTCCTCTCACCAAAACCCACAACCTCCATAACCACACCACCATTAAACCAATCTAATCTCTCACCTACCACAACCCAAACCCTTATACCTGCTGCTATACCACTCCCCAACTCTCAAACTACTTCTATAGCCCCTACGAACACTCTAAATTCGACGAGCTCAACCCCAGTCGCCGGAACCGATCCCATCACCTCACCCCACTAGCGACCTATTGCGCCTCAACTCGAAAACCCCCAGGGAGTCGATCGCTGCCGGCCAGCAACCCTTACTCCCCCCTCACTGACCCGCCAACCCATTTTCGGCGAGAACCCAACCAACAACCAAACCCGATCTCCCCTTCAACTCCGGCGACCAAGCCCAACACCCACATCCCATCAAGCCCGAGCCCCCATCTTTCAACCCCAAACCCGAATTCCACTCAACCCAATCAAAAACCCAAGCCCATTTCCATTTTTCTCTTAAGCCACGATCTCACCTGTTAAACAAAACCAAACAAAGACAAAACCAAATGCCAAACAAATGCCCATGTGTTTAATAACCCAACTTAAACCATTTACCCCCATTTACCTATTATACCCCCAACTAAACCTTTTTCCCATTCTACCCCAAAACCACTGTTACCAAATCATATTTTATTCCCTCACCTCACTTCCCACATGACCTCACACTACCCATGCACATTTGTGCATTTTCCTAAATTAACCCTCACTCACACCTTATACAACCTCTTGCACCTTTATCCTCCCATTTTTACCCCCATGCTCCATGCCTACTATTTAAAGAATGGAAGACTCAATTTGAAAGGAGGCTTTTATCATACCAATTTGTAGAGATAATTCTAGAGAGAGATGGTTTAGTGTAGAAAATAAATTAGGATAAACACCATTTTGTAAATAGTTTTATTTTATTATTTTTATTTTTGTTAGATATTTATGAGGTTAAATTTTGTAAGAGATTTAATTGAGTGATTATTTAATTGCAAATCACTTGGATGCTCAATTGGAGGGATGTAAATTGCAAATTCAAGGATTGGAGTCCAATTTTACTCAAATAGATTTTGTTTGATTGTTCTTCTCTTCTACTTTATTTTATTAGCTTTTGATTGTTTGATTATCATGTTTAATATGATGTTAGGCTAAATCTCCTTTCAAGGGGTGGGGTGAACCCTTATTTGATATTATTTTAATTTAATTAGTTTGATTACTTGAAAATTTCATTTGAATATTAATTTTGATCTCTCACCCTTAAATTTACGCCTCGAGATAGGGTAAATGATTTTCGAGAGAAAATTGAATTTCTAAGTTATAATACCCATTTTAGATTCGAACTAGAGATAGGGGTTTCTTAAGTGTGGTATTATTCCTTAAATTTCAACTCTAATTTCATTTTCTATGATTTGTACAAATTTTAATCGATCGATCCTAGCGGGTGATTAATTAAAACGAGTGTAGATCTATTTTCTAGAGTTATGGGGTATTAAACTTAATTTTCTAAAAGGTTACTATTAAAATTATATTTGCAACGAGAGTTGATTTGTAAGTTTGATATTAATTTGGGAGAATTCAATTAATTAAATTAATTAGTTAGAATAGCTAAAATTTGTGGTATAATCCCACTTATTGATTGTTCTCAAATTTATTTACCTCATCTATCTCATATTTTAGTGTTAGAATTTATTTTCCATTTTAGTCACTTTTTAGTTTGTAATTTGATCTTTCATTTTAGTTTAGTATTATTTCACATCTTCACCTCACGTAATTGTTTTTATATTTGAAAAAGCTAAAAAAATAGAAAAAGCAAAAGCCCAAAAAGAAAAAAAATTGAATTACAATTGAGTTTGTCTCTAGTTTACCCCTTGATGTGGATTGATACATTTAGTTACCTCTACACTTTAAATTGTTATATTTTTTAGGTAATTTGAGGATTTTGATTAGAGGAGCATTTCAAGCAACAACGAAATATACACCGAGAAGTCTTTCTATCAGATGATAATCACCCTCGACGACGTATCGATAATCTTGGGTGTTCCTCTCATCGGATCACCTCTGTATAACCCGCAGCCCACAGTTGAGGAGGAGGATATAGTGGTCCCGTCACTTGTAGGCTTAGTGGTAGAGTTGTTAGGAGTGAGCAGGGAAGTTGCCTTGGAGGAATGTGGTGAGCATGCGGCCATCCGTTTGAACTGGCTCACTACGAATTTCAAGGAGAGGCCGCGTAACGCCAATTCATTGAGTGAAGACAAAGACCATTGCGCCAGAGCCTACTTTCTCAACATTATCGAATGCACAATTTCCCCGATAAGATAAAGAATAAGATTTTCGTGCTATACATTCATATTCTTAGAGACACGAAGAAGGTGAAGAAACTAGCATGGGGTATGGGGATCCTAGCGCATGTGTATAGGCAGTTGGGCCTTGCCTCTCGTTCAGGTGTGAGGCAAATGAGTGGTTGCCTCTCTTTTATACAAGTAACTAATAACACACATTCATATTTTGATTATGTATATTTATCAATTTCCCATTTTTTCAAATAAACCAACTACATTTGAATATCATACAACTTCATTTGAATATCATAGAACTTCATTTGAATATCATATCATACAAGTTCATTTCACATCATACAAAAACGTTTCATACACCAAACCAGTCGATCTTGATAGGTTCATCGTTAGTCGCTACATTATTTGGGCAGATTTTTCAGAACTCCGCTACTTGTTGTGCATATTTATCAATCCACGATTTTTCTTCTGGCAATGAGCAACTATGTTAGTAACTTGCTAGTGGGGGAATTGGACAACCATACTTCAACTTCAAAGCTACAAAGTGATTCTCGCATACATGAGCAATCTCTATGAATATGGGATATACGGTTCGTTCATGTCTCATTGGTAGAAATGTGAGACACTGTCTCTTCGAAATGAGGATGCACACGCACTTGTTAGTTTCCGCCAAAAGATAGCCCGTACTCGGGCATGATTATCCAAGACTTGGGCATACATGGGCTTGAATACTCGTTGAACATAAGTATAACAGTGTTTGGAAACCAATCATCAAAACAATGTGAATAGAATTCAGTATTTACCGTGACTTCTTCAATCAAGTCCGATCTCACTTGTCTCCATCCATCGGGCCCAAATCTGAGGCATTTAACAACACATCCAAACCCACAATTTTCATCAGCTTCAACCTCGATGATATCTTCTACGCAATCTTTATAAAAAATGGTATCTTATTGATATATTATTTATATGCGAGGGAGTAGTTCGGGCACCATGGGGCTAGGTTAGTGAATTCGATAAAATTAATTTTCTTCTTAGGCCCTTGGGCCGCGGGTGTTCCTTTTCTGTTGATTGCCTAGCAAGTTCGAAGCCCGAGGGATCCATTTTAGTTGACTTCTCGTGCTTTCGCTCTTTAGCAGTTGGTTTTCGACCTCTCGGGCGACCCTTCCAATGCTTTGTCACGAATGGCTCAAATAACCTAGCGGTTGTGGGACACCTGATGTCCTTGAGTTTTCATAACATGGCCTTTTGATCATCGATAGTTGATCCCATAAACTCTTTGACCTTCTTTTATAAGTCTTTGCCTAGTCATGTCACAATTTGTGATAACCTTCCAATCCATATTCCAGAGTAAGTGTTGTGTAGTCTGCCGTTAACTCTTTGACTATGGTTGAGATTTGTTATAAAGCGTAATCCCACAATTATGCATTTCATCCCAACCTAGAGTTCAGAGGAAGAGGCAAGTATGGCTAACCCGCTAACTTTATTCCTTAACCGTAACTATGGAGTAGAAGTTCAGAGGCAAGCCAATATAGGCTACAAAGTTAATGAGACACCTCGTGCCTTGACCATGCCTCCGAGAATACAACTCGTAACGAAAGAAAATCTAAGGCATAGATAAGTAATCTTACAGTCCGCGAACTACATAAATAAGTTAGAATTCTTGATCTCTCAGGCAGTAGGGTACTTTTGTAAATTATTTTTTTTAGCTAAAAAACTTTATAATTTCAAATTTAAAGATAAAAAAACCAAAATTCCAGAACCACCCATCAAGAGTATCAGGAACAAACAGTGGCGGATCCAGAAATGTTAGTAAGAGGGGGCCAAACAATATATAGCTATTTTTAGAGGGGACAAAACCAGAAAAATATAATTTTTTCCCATAAAATTTTGAAACTTTAGGGTCAAAAATTAAAATTCTTTGAAGTTTGAGGGGGCCAAGGTCACGGCCACCCCTTGCCCCCCTTATCCGCCTCTGGGAACAGAAACTCAACGGATTAAAATCTTCAAATTTATTCATTAATCGTATTAACTTTCGCTTCAATATTTATTTTTGATTATATTATATGGCTACCATGTAAAATTTTCAAAGTTTGAGAGATTCGTGAATTAATTCTATATTAGGAAGTAGTTTTTAAACTCAATTATATTAAAATATATTTGGATTTTTGATTTTTTTTCTAATTTTTTCATTTAAAAAAAATACCTTCCTTACCCCCAAACCTAAATTTTATATTGTCCTCAATGTATGCTCAAATAAAATTATGGACGATGCAAATAAAGTAAAAATATAAAAGGACCTTTACCCACGAACTCCAATTTTGCTACCAATGTCCAATCCAATCTCATGTATTCATCATAAATCAAAAGTTTGAACAATTATTAGTCAATCCAATAGATAAGTTATACAAATTTAGGCACATAATGAATGAAATAAGTGTAATTATGCCAAAACACAGTGAGAACGTATGTGCTTGCGTTCAACTGAGCAAATTATATATTAAACACCTTTTAACCCAAACAGACCCTAAACATGCAACAATATGTGATTGAATAAGATGATAATCTAAGCAAGAACATTCAAACACATGCTTGTGAGGAAAAAATCCCCCAAAGGGGCAAAACCATTTATTTTCATTATAATATTGTAGCTATACAATTTCGGATTACAATGAAAATACAAGTGACTAAGAATTACCCTCAGGTGTCGGATTCTGTAGTCGGCGGCTGGAACTATCCCTTTCCAGTAGGGCTGCAATGAAGAAGAAGAACGGTCGTCTCCACAAGGGTGTGAACAGCAAAAATGCGTTCCTGGGTTGCAAAGTGATTCAAAAATGTTTGGCAATTTGTGTGAATTAAATACCTAGAGTCTTGATGCTCAATAAGTGAAGACTTAGAGTTTTCTGTACTCTGAAAATCGTGTGTATGAGTCTCTAAAAACCACTTCCCGTAGTGGGATTAAATAAGAAGTCTTGAGCCATAAAAATCTAAGCACGATCTGAACACGATCTATTTAAGTTTATCCCAGGCGGACCGGTCCGGGTCTGAGGTGGATCGGTCCGGTTGACCGGATCGATTCTTTTATTCCAGGCTTCATCGGTTCGCTTGCGGTCCGGGGTATACTGGCCTTCAGCAGACGGATCGGTCCGGGTCTGAGGCGGACCAGTCCGGTTAGCCGGATTGGTTCTTTTATTACAGGCGGACCGGTCCGGTCTGTCAGACTTTGATTCCTCTTCTTCTTTTGATATTCGGATCCGTTGATGAATGTATGAATCTTGAATTTCTTCAACGGTGTAACGGCGTGCGACATAATAAATTGTTAATGGACATAAATATCCTTACACACAGTCAAGGTATAACATGAATGGACACACACGAATATTATGTCATAGTGAAATCCCTAATGATACTTTAAGCCCATGTCTTCATCAAAATCGATAATGAATATATCGAGCTCTAAGTCAGACGAAACTTCTATCAAGCCCTTAATCTCATTTAAACACTCAAGTGACCCGGATGATGGAAGTGATGGAAAAGGACAATGCAACGTGATAAAACATGCATCATAGGGGTGAAATGCTTGAAGGATTGCCTCAACCACCGCCTCACTAATAGATAATCCCTCAAGTGTCAACTTACTCTCAAAAGACTCAGGTTGCCATTCACAGAGAAGACATTGCTTGAGCTTAGCATCCCAGTCAGTCTCCTCGATGTTACAAAATAAGTCCAATAAGGATTGGACTTCAATAGTGAGATCTTCATCAACCGATACAAACTCTTCTTCGAATTCTTCAAGACTCATATTTAGAGAGACATCATGTGGCTAAGCAAGTAAATTGGTGGTGTCACTATCCAGTGGGGTAGTGGCATCATACACTTCTTGAACGCACTTAACTTCATTGCCATCTCCCGATTATGGACTCTCTAAATTGAAAAAGTTTAAGCCCATGGTCATGTTTCCAAATGAGAGGTTCAATTTCTCACTCCAACATTAAATGACAATGTCAGAAGAAGTAAAGAATATTTGACCGAGGATGATTGGGATTTAGGTGGATGAGTTTAGTACGTATTGAGTATCCATGACCATAAAGTCTCCTGTAAAGACAAACTCACCCACTTTATAAATACATCCTCTATAACACCTTTAGATACCTCAACGGATCAGTTGGCTAA
Organism: Sambucus nigra; assembly: GCA_949130495.1. Lineage (NCBI taxonomy): Eukaryota > Viridiplantae > Streptophyta > Magnoliopsida > Dipsacales > Adoxaceae > Sambucus > Sambucus nigra. The sequence continues at coordinate 597,684,914 of OX422208.1, forward strand.
GGACAAGGTCATCTTAGTAGGCTTTAACTCTTCTAAACCTAGTTTCTCATACACGGCGTACAGAAAAAGGCTCTCCCAAATCTAATAGAGCTTTTTAGATGGTGTGTTCCCCTGTCCTAATAGAGATCATCACTGTCTCAAGATCCTTATAATTGGAGGGGTTTTTATATGAAATAATTGATCTTTCTTGCTCAGTGAGAAATGTTTTCTTTAGAATGTTGGTGGTCCTTTTTATGATACAAAAGTCCTTCAAAAATTTGGCGTATGACGAGACTGGTTGTATAACCTCAAGTAGAGGGATATTAATATGCATTTTCTTAAACACTTCCAACATCTTGTTGTAACACCCCACCCGTCCGGGGAGAGCGAACGGAGCGCTACTGTCGATAAAAACTATACTAATCCACAAATAACCAGGTATAGAGCATCTAAAATAAATCCCGCAATATAAAAAAAGAATCCACTAATCTCAATCTCTTTAAATTAAATACAACCAATAATCTCTCGAAATAATACAAATATCTATCTCGAAATAAAATGCTTTATACAACAAAAATAAATACAATCTTCTGATATGTATTCTCTCGAATATTCTTCCCAATAATAATCCATGCTAAATATCATTCTCCAAATCAAATTCTAAGCGCACAAATTCGCGCTAACCTGTCACTAAAAGAAAATATGGGGAAATACACAATACGACAGGAAATATGCTAAAAAAATATTAGCGGTGAATAAACGTAACAATACGAGTACGAATATTAAAAAAAAATGCGAATCTCATAAGCATTTTTATAAATATAATTTCTCAACAACACATTAACCGAGTCACCAGGCCTCACAATATCGCGTCATACTTTATCAAGTAGCCGGAACAGGAATCTTGGCGGGTGCCCAACGTCAGTGCCATATTAAAATCTCATGACAACATGCCCAACACAAATATAATACCACATGAATCAAAAATAGATTCCAACAATAATTTTCAGATTTCCAATTGAATTTAGCAATTCAAATATGAGTCAATAATCACGAGAAAACAAAGGGAATAACACTCGTGAGATTAATGAGCATATTGTGTAAAACCCCATACCTTAAACCACCAAAAGGAACCAAACATGAATCTATCCAGAAACCTCAGATTACACCATCAAAATCATCTCCCAAATATCACCAAAAACTCTTCCAAGATCCAACACCAAAACAACCCCAATAACACCTTCAAAAACTAAGGTTAAAATCTTGAATAAGTTTGGGGCTATGGTTTGTAGATAAAAGGGAGTAATTTTGGAGAGGTCTTCTGATTGAAAAGTTTGAAAAAAAGTGATTTGAAAAGTCAAGCCACGAATTTTTTTGATATACGAAGGATTAAGAGTTTAGATCCACGATTGGATTTTGTCTCTCCTCACCTCTTTCAGGTTTGATCTCGGTTGGTGGTGAAATGTGATTCTCAACTTACTTATCGGACCAACATCATTATAGCTTTGACATGCTCTTGGATTTGGGAAGTGCAAGCGTTATCTTGGATAACATTTTGACCCATAAGCATGTTACGTCTAGGATTGGGCTCGGGGGAGACTAAAAAATGCTCCCTTATTTCTTCCACTTAAAATCTAGGCTAATTGGCTCACTTGAACCTATAACTTTGCTATAGATTGAGTATTCACGTGCAAGCTCTTTTGGGTAGAATTGAGGGCACCTTAAGTTGACTACTGGAATTGGAGGGTGTTTTGAGCAAGCAAAGTAAATTTATCCTCTAAAAATTGAATGTTGTTGGGATGAAGGATACGACAGGTGGTGTCCTTTTAGAAACCCAAGGGTGAGTTAATAAAATATTGACCTCCTTGGTACTCTTAGACCATGAAAAGTTAGGGTGGTCTTTACACCCTTCATTGTACGTGTTGGAGAATGGGTTGTACTGCTGCCTATTTTGATATAAGACATTTGCTTGCTCCGCCAACGCCTTATTAAAAGGGAGCGCGGGACAATTTTCGATTAATTGGTCTAATGCGTCGCAACGTAGACACATGGGGGTATCTATGTGTTGACTACCATCGTTGTGTTTTGGGTTCCCCTTTACTTATTTAAAGTACTTCTAAACGACAAACTAAGGTGGCCATTTTAGCGCTCATATCAAAGTTATGGTCGTCATGGTAAGTGGTACCAACATTGGTCGGGCTTGATCTAAATTCTCGTTGGAGTTCCCAATGTCGGGACTTTTTGGTAACGACCTCTAAAAAATTCCACATGTTTCACTCTTTTTCATAAAGTTGTCATTGCACATTGGTTCCAACATAACTCGAGTGTTAAATTTAAACCCTTCGTAGAGGATTTGGACTTAGCGTCCTAACTCAATACCATGACGTGGACATTGTTATAAAAAGTCCTTGAACCGTTCGAAGAATATAGATTGTGATTCTCCTTTCCATTGGCTAAATATGTTTATGGCGTGACGTATCGACACCGTTTTTCGATTTAAAGTGATTTTTTGGAGAAACACTATACTCATTTGGTTTTATCTAGTGATGGAATGGGGTTCGAGTGACATGAACCAACTCCTTGCCTTTTATTTCAAAGAGAATGGGGACAATTTAATTATAACAATATCATTAGGGAGTTGTTGTTATTTCATTTTCCCGCAAATATCATTGAATTCTCGCATGAGAAAATACAGGGCCTCTTTCTCCGTACCCCTAAACGGTAATATTTAGATGGTTCCTGATTTTAATTCAAAGTTATTGGCATTATGTGGGAGAATAAGGATACATGATGGTTGACTCAACCTTTGGAATGTGGGTAGTCCTTAAGGGCTCGGGTTGCTACTTCGTCTCTTATTTCAGAATAAATTGAGACTCTTCCAATAAAGGCGATTGGAAAATCAGTGCATTCCTCACTCACTAATCGACCAGTATTGTCTCAAAACTAATTATGCATACACGATGTACCTCACTCGAATTTCTTTTTTTTAGTGGATTAAATATTTAAATAAGAAGCTGGAAATTTTTAGTACATAATTTTTTTTTTTTATTTTCTATATTTTTTTGTTCACAAAGTAAAATTAGGTCGAAAGTCAATAACTTTAAATTGAAAATAAATCCCCGGTAATGGTGCCAAAAACTTATTGTGGAATTATAAGTATAATTAAAATAGAATATATGGACTATAATTTTAGTAGGAGGATGACAAACGAGAATGTGGTGAAACTTGAGGGTCACGTGAAAGTTAAAAATGATCATTTTTGTTATTTAGGCTCAATTATCCAAAAAGATTGAGATATTAATAATGATGTTACTCATACGATTAAAGAAAATAAAATGTGTTAGATAATAAAAAAATAAAATGTGTAGAAAATGAGAGCGACGAAAATGCGAAGATGAATTTACGATAAAGCTCGAAAGAATAAAATTATAATTGAAAAAATTCATAAAATGATAAAATCAACTGTTATAAAAGATAAATCGAAAGAAAATCAGTTTAGATGATTTAAACATGTTAAACCTAAATCAATTGACGTCCTTGGAACGAAGAGTAATTTAATTGTAATTGATGGTAAAAGTAGAAGTAGATATAGACTAAAATTAACTTGATAAAATATAATAAAAAAATATGAAATGAGTAATTTAACTAAGGATATTGTCTTAAACAAATCTAAATGAAAAAATAGGAATCTTTTTGGGAAGGACAAAAAAAGTCAAGAACCAGACGACACTAAACAAATATTTCCAATATTTTCTGAGCAAACAAACACACTAATAACAAATACTCCATACTTCTAATACTTTTAAACTCCCGCCGGCTCCCCATCTCACAATTATACCGTCTTCTATAAATATATACTCTATATACACATAAAAAAAACCCCATATGCATTAGATTTTTTTTGTGATGATTTGAGCTTGGTGTTGTGATCTCAACAGCCATGGATGAAGAAACACCATTAGTTGTTGAACAGCGGCAGCCTCAAATAAGCTTTGATCACAGCAGAGATATTCATATTCTGAGTTGGGCCTTTTTGTTGATTTTCTTGGCATATGGTGCTGCTCAGAATTTGGAGAGTACTATCAACACTGTGAGTTTCTGCCTCCATCACTTGACCTTAATGCAACAAATTAATGCTTTGCTACTCTCTATTTTAATTTTGGGCCATTTGAGCTTTCGTCATCCTTTGTCATATATCTTCAAAATGTCATTAAAAAAAATAATATTGGAGTCCTATTTTAAGTATTCTCGTGAAATAAGTCCTATTTTTTAATTTACCAATTTTTTTCCTACTAATATACCCCTCTCAATATTCCCCTCAAATTTAAAGTGTTATTTTTTTTTTTCTAAATCAAACTTTAAAGAACTATAAATTTTGATATACAAATCTAATTTTTACAAAATTGATATTTTTGAAAGCTCCTATTCGAGCCCTATAAAAAGGGGTGTTTTTATTCTCACTCAAGTTTTCTTTCGACACACCCATAACAAGATTATTAAGTTTAATGAAAATGGGGTTATAGAATAAAAAGTGAGGTTTAAATAAAAACACCCTAAAAAAAATTCCATATTCAATATAAAATATTTTTAAAAAAATGACGTATTTACTTCATTTTTTACTGTTTGTGTAATAATCACATTTACTTTGTGTGAAAACGTTCCAGATTTAAAACGGATTCATTCTCCGGTGAACATAGTTAATATTAACTATGTTAATTTTTTTTCCTTCAATTTTTATAGTCATTATGGATCTTGTTTGTTATAGATGTCGTTGCGTTGGTTTCGAATATATCAATTTTGTGAAAGACGGATTTCTCTAGCAAAAATTATAAGATTTTAATGTTTGAAAAATGGAGATAATCCCCTAAAATTTGTTCTCTCACCAATTACGAATGAGTTGGTTATAAAGGTTATTTATGTCAAATAAAGATCCTGAAAATTAGGAATACGACTTTTTTAAAGGTTGAAAAATCAACGGGACTTATATAATGAAAAAATGTTCACATGGGACTTATATGCAAAGGGGTGGCAATTCGGTTAGTCGTGTCATTTTCGAGTCGCATTGATTTTGAGTTGAGTATAAGTTTTGGGTACTCTTAAATCTATACAAGCTAATCGTGTCATATTCGGGTCATTTCGGGTTATTACCATAAACGGGTTATCGTGTCAAAAATTGCCAGCCCTAGCCCCCCAAAACTGTAAGTGTCAACAATTTAATTGTTTATATTTTGTGAAGTCTTTGCCCAAATCCGGGTTTAACATGTTAAATAAATACTTTGTTAATGTGATTGGGTTGATTTGAATAGTTTTGGGATTGGATTTTGGTTTCAGGAGGATGATTTGGGAACCATTTCACTTGGGATATTGTATTCATCTTTTACATTTTTTTCGTTAGTTGCTTCATTCGTGGTTCAAGCGCTCGGGTCGAAGAATTCTTTAGTTCTTGGAACTACTGGGTATTGGTTGTTTATAGCTGCAAATTTGAAGCCAACATGGTAATTACATCTTTTGTTGTTTACTTACTGTGATTTGTGTGATCAAATTATTAACTTCTTATATTTTATTTTAGACACTACTGGTCCTAAGCCTGGATAAAGGAGGAGAGTTGCATTAGGTAGCTGACAGCTACTGTAAAACTTTGTCAGATCCTTATAAACATGAATCTTATGAATATATGGACCAATATTAGGGCATTCCCCTTAAGTGATGCATTGCGTCTACCAGCGGGTGTCTCGAAAAATAATCAAGGGTCATTGCGCCTCACCACTAGGTGTCTTGAATAATAAGCAATGGGCGTCGCATCGGTGCCCAGGTGCGAATAGAGATGGGCAAGGGTTCTTACAACAATTTGGACATGTGCGGGTAAAAAAGCTGGTCCAGGGTAGTAGACTCAGGTTAGTGACTTGGAATGTAGAGACATTGACGGGAAAATTGATGGAGCTAGTAGATCCTATGATAAGAAAAAAAGTTTAACACAACTTGTTTAGAAGAAACTAAATGGGTTGGTGATAAAGTTAGAGAAGTAGAAAATACAGGGTTTAAATTGTATTATATAAGTAAACATAGAATTAAGAATGGAGATGGAATAATAGTAGATAGGAATCTTAAGGATGATATTGTAACTGTTATTAAGAGAGGTGATGGACTTATACTTGTGAAACTGGTATTAGGTGAAAATGTAATTAATATTGTTAGTGCTTATGCGAACAAATGGATGAACTAATTCAAGAAATATCCGCAAATGAGAAAATCTATATAGGGGGAGATTTTAATGGCCATGCAGGAGAAGATCGTATAGGATATGAGATAGTGCGCGGGGGATATGGTTTTGGAGATAGGAGCGACGTTGGAGAGTCTATCTTAGATTTTGCGATGACTTATGATTTTGTACTAGTAAATACATTTTTTAAAAATAGGCTTGAATATTTGATAACCTATAAAAGTGGAACGAATAAGAGCCAAATAGACTTTTTTATTATTAGGAAAGGACACCAATTAACATGTATAGATTGTAAGATTATTCCGGGAGAGAGCTTAACCTTACAACACAGAATAATGGTGTTGGATATAAATATTAAAAATCAATCACGAGTGCAAAAAGGGAAGATGAACCTACGACCTAGGTGGTGGAACTAAAAAGAAGAGAAATTAGAACTATTTAAAGATAAAATATTAAATGAAGCGTCATGGAATACCAAAAATGAGATAACATAATGTGGAATAAGATAGTTAAACATTAGGAGAATATCGAGAGAAATTTTTGGAGAATCAAAGGGTAGGGGGCCACAATGTAAAGAAACTTGGTGGTGGAACGAAGAAGTACAAAATATAGTAAAAATCGAAAGGGGGTGCTTTAAAACATGACAAACAACTAAAAACGAAGAAATTTTTGAGAAGTATAAATGGAATAAGAAAGAAGTTAAGAAAATGGTTAGAGATGCTAAGTTAAAGGCGTATGATGATCTTTATACAAAACTAGGAACAGAAGAAGGAGAAAAAAATATTTATACTAAGTGACAAAAAAAATAGAAGATTTTAATAACGTTAAGTATATTAAAAGTGATAATTCTAGAGTCCTAGTCAAGGATGATGAGATTAAGAAAAAATAGAAAACTACTACGAGAGGTTATTAAATGAAGATAATGGGAGTAGATTAGATATAAAAGAACTTAGAGAGACTCGAGAAAATATATTTTTTCGCAAAATTGGGATAACAGAGGTTAGGTTTGCTTTAAAAAAGATGAAAAAATGGAGGGCTTTGGGATCAGATGGTATCCCTATTTATTTATTGAAGAGATTATTAGAGAGGTATAGGGAGAAAAGGAATGATATTCATATATTTTTATAGATTTGGAGAAGGTGTATGATAGTGTAGAGGGGGCTTGAAAGTAATCTTGAGTTTAGGGATAGTTCCCTAACTGACAATAAGTGTTTGAGATTAAGCAACCGAGGCAGCTCAAGCGTGGGAACTCAGCGAGGCAGCTTGGCGTGGAAACTTATACTTTAGCTTGTTGTATTAGTCCTATGGTATTTCTGTTTATGTTAACTATAAGCTATAACGGTTGTAATGATGTAACGAGAATAATAATGAGTTTTAGTGTGAGGTCAAACGGTACTCGCGAGAGACCAGGCTTGGCAGTGCCTGAGAGAGTTTTCATGCTCTATCGAATGACCTCGCCTTGGAAACTTTAGAGGGACTTGATTTGGAGGATTGAGAAGTGAGGCACCACTGGGGCTTGTCCCGACCATCTTAGATACACTTGGTAAAGCACCGAAGAATCCTGACCGTGGAATCTCGGGCGGAGCAGCTTGGAGTTCCATCGGGCGTTGAGTTGTGAACCAAACAACCCTCTACTTAATGTCACATCTACTGTAGGTGATGTCACTAGCCCGCTAAACAATGTCAGACATGCACTTGAGTAAACCACCGTAGTATTTGGGGCTGTCAGGCAGTTGGTGAGCCACCTATGCGACAACAACCCCCTGACACACAGTGGTTAGGCAAAAAGGCATGTCTTGGCATTTAATGTTTATGACATGGAGACAACTAGTGCATCAGGTATTTAATGTTTGTGAGATAAAGTATGAGGAAGGTCTTTCACAGGCATGGATGACTGAGTTGCCTCGGGGGTAGTGTGGGGGGCTATTTAAGGACCCCAACCACCTTTGAGGAGAGGGGGGATCTTTTTAGAGAGTTCTGATGATCCTTTGAGAGTTTAGAAGTTATTACTAGAGAGAATATACATTCAGAGAGAGTTATTGCAAACCAGAGGGGTTTACTCGCTCACCATTGATATTTATTACGAAGCTTTTAATACTTGACAGAGATTCTTGAGGGTTTTTGGTGTGTTTATACCTGCCTACCGAGGTGTATCTAGGGTGCTTACTTCTCCCTCCCTCTAGCTAAGTTACTTCTAAGTTCATTACTATTTTCTGAGTTATACACGAGAGATTTGTGAGTTTAAACTGAGTCTTACCTTCACTAGGGTCTGTGTTTGTATGTCCTATCATTAATCCAAAGCTTTGGCCAATTAGCTTATCATTACTATACTCAAACAGGGGTTACGCCTCCATCTATAATCTAAAGTACCCTCTTACATTTGGCGATTCTGCTGGGGAGGCATTCTTCTGAGTAAGAAGTATGGCGCAAGATAATGCTACTCGAAGACTCAACTTTGATGATATCCAACATAATGAAGAACAAGCCGCGAGGGAACAAGAGGCCCTAAAGGATGGGGCTCCTCGAGTAGAGGTACCTCCGGTTCTAACGATGTCAGGCGTTCCGGGGGTGACACAACCTTCCACGAGTGCGGGGTTGGGACCCACTCAGATCGCGCTCCTCATGAGCAAGTTTTACGAGTTTTTGCAATCTCCAGTAGCTTCAACTTTGCTGGGAGGATTGGAGGCTAATGCTTTCGTAACACCAGGGGTAGCTCCAACGTCCCCACCGGGTGCAGGTGTTGCGGGAACGATCCCAGCAAGCGTACCCTCTGTTGTGAATCCAGCAGTGGGAACCTCAGGAGTTTCAACAGCACCACCTGTAACGTTTGTTCCAGTTGCAACGGGCACTCAGCCCGTGGCCCCGTTGCTGGTTGCTCCAGTGGCATCGCCCATGGAGGAAATGAGGAAAGAGATGCAGAAAGAGATGTTGAAGTTTATGCAAGCTTCCTCGCAATCTGCTGGCGAGGTGGCTTCGGTTTATGATGACTTTCGAACACCTTATCCTCAGGAGTACAATGAGGAGCCCTCTCCAAAGGACTATATTCCCCCTATCTTCGAAAAATATACAGGGAAAGGTGGGAACCCGAAGGAGCACATTAAGCGTTTTGTTGAACACTTGGGAGCGCATTGCAATAATAAGAAGCTTAGGTTGAGGGAGTTTTCCAAATCCCTAACCGATAAGGCATACACCTGGTACTCCCACTTGACTCCTAACAGCGTTTCTACATGGGAGGAGATGCACGTATTGTTTGTCCAGAAGTTCTTTTTGGCAGAAGATGAATTCACCTTGACCCAACTTGGTAGGGAGAAGCAAAGATCTAAGGAAGAAGTGGTGGCCTATGTTCGAAGGTTCAGGGAAAGGTCCCTCGATGTAAGGGAGGAGGCCAAAGAGTCCAAGTTATTGCAGATCTGTGCCGAGGGGCTGCTTCCTGAGTACATCTACCATCTCATCAATGAGACGCGCGAGGGGACTTTTGCGGCATTCTTAAAGGCTGCAAGAAACATCTCTTTGGTGGTGCGACCCATGATGTTCAGGCAGCCGATGCAACCCCGGGGGGGAGGTCTCAGCCCCCACGGGTAGGGTACACCGAGGGGGAAGATAGAGGCAAAGCATCGAAGAGAGACAACAAGAGGAAGTTCGGAAGAGACAGGGAAGACCCACCACCATTGCCTTGTACAGTGGAAGAAGCTTTCAGCTTTTACAACGCGATGGTCCAAGGGGGGACGATCTATAAGCCAAAGGATGCCCTCGCCGAGGAGCCCGATGCGGCAACAAAGGCGAATCCAAAGTATTGCCAGGTTCATCGGAGGATCCAGCATCCGACAGAAAGTTGCTTCACACTAAGAAGAATTATTAATAAATATGTGAAGGCAGGGACATTGCAAATCCCTCCGCAGGACGTCAATAACAACCCACTACCAGCACATGGGGCTAATCTCGTGGTGGCCTATGATGAAAAGCAGAGAAAAGAGATAGGGATGAGTATGAGGAAGCTTTGGAGATTTGCACTAAGGGAATGGCTAATGCCGTGTTAGCTTACGATGAAGCAAGCGCCAAGGATGTGGAGGATGTATATGGTGTCGAAAGCGAAGAGGTAGACCCAACCCTAGAATATTGAGCAGTTTCAAAATCCCCGAAGTTCACTTGGTTCTTCGAACAAGTGGGGATTCTAAAGGAGAGTAGGTTGGAGATAACCCAGGCGACACTTGATATTTCGAGGAAGAACGTGGTCCCTTCGCTGAGATGGAAGGAACCCATGGCCAGGTTGGTAAGGAGGTTTCTGTCAGAAGTAACCTTCAGCGATGCAGATAGGGCTGTAAGGTTCCCTCACAACAGGCCGTTGTATGTGACTGCTAGTGTTAACGGAGTTAGCTTTGCAAGGACTCTCATGGATGGGGGAGCTTCCATTAATATCATGCCAATTAACTCCTTTCACGCTGCCAATATTCCAGAAGAAAGTTTGGTCCCCATGCCTTTGGTAATTTCGGGGTATGATAACCAGTTCTCCAAATCCATTGGGTATGTTAATGTGGAAATTGTGATGGGAAATTTGAGTTCCCATATAAAATTCCACGTAATAGAGAGTATAACTTCCTATCATCTGCTAATAGGGAGGGTGTGGATGCATAACCAAGGGCTAGTTCCTTCTACGTACCACCAATGCGCTAAGGCGAATATCAAGGGGACAGAGGTGACCATTAGGGCAACGAAAAGGCCCTTCGCTATCGAGGAAGCTCACTTGGTGCGCGGTGTTTTATACTGAGTTGGAAGAGGATGTCTGGGTCCTAACGAAAAGGATGGAGGGAGCATGGGTGCCCTCGATCAGAGAAAGGATGGGGCCCTTGAACGAGCAGGGTAAAGAGGTCGCGAGCAGCGCAAGAGTAATGACTGAGGAAGCTCACCAGGCGGTCCATCGGCCCCAAGGCATCTCGAAGCAGCTCAAAGACAGGATGAGGCCCAAAGCGGATCCGATGGAGCATGAGGTCCAACGACAAAGCGTGTTGAGTCGGTTCTCAGGGAAAAGAGTGGCCGAGGCGTCTAGAGAGAAGAAGAGGAAAGCAGTCGCCGCTACCAGCAGACAATGCAAGTAAGTCATTACTGAAGAAGGAAAGGTGGTGTATCGATTGTAACGGTGTGAGCGGGCGGCCGAGGAAGCTGATGACGAGGTTGACCCGATTTATGAATGCTTTCTGGTGGATCAACGGGGGCGGTGCATGGTGATAGACAATTCCAGCATACATGAATTTGTGGAGGAAGTTGCCGAGGAACCAGATTACATGGCAAGTCAGTCGAAGCCCCAGGCACAAGAGTTAGAGCAACCAGACCTGGCGAAGGAAGGAGAGGATCCGAGGCCTATCTTCATCTCGAAGGATCTCAGTAAGGAGAAACGAGGGGCCTTGGTTGAGTTGATTCAGGAGTTTATAGACGTCTTCGCATGGAAATACACAGACATGGAGGGATTGGATGGGGAAGTAAGCTGCCACAAGTTGAATGTAATGCCTTCAGCCATTCCAGTAAAACAGGCGACGAGAACATACAAGCCCGAGCTAGATTTGAAGATCAAGGAAGAGGTTCAACGCTTACTAACAGCAGTGTTCATCAAGCCGATACAACACCTGATTTGGCTGTCTAGTATTGTCCCAGTAGGGAAGAAAGACAAAAACCAAATAAGGATCTGCGTGGACTTTAGAGATTTAAATAGAGCTTGCCCCAAAGATGAGTTCCCTCTACCCTCCATTGATAGCTTGATAGATGCAACGGCGGGTCATGAGATATATAGCTTCATGGATGGGTATGTGGGGTACAACCAGATCAAGATGGACCCCTCAGATGCAGAAAAGACGGCATTAAGAACCCCGTTGGGTAACTTCATGTACAGGGTGATGCCGTTTGGACTCAAGAATGCTGGGGCGACTTACCATAGAATAATGATGGCCATTTTCCATGACTTATTTCACAAGTTTGTGGAATTCTATGTGGATGATTTGGTCATCAAGTCGAGGAAGGAGGAGTCTCATCTGAGCGATTTGAGGAAGGTGTTTTCCCGTTGCAGGAAGTATAAACTAAAGATGAATCCACTGAAGTACGTTTTTGGGGTGAGAAGCGGGAAATTCCTAGGCTTTGTGGTTGATCTACAAGGAGTGCAGATGGACTAAGACAAACAACGGGCGATATTGGAAATGCCATGTCCTAAAACGGCGAAAGAGCTGAAGAGTTTCCTCGGTAAAGTCTCCTACCTTAGGAGATTTGTGCCTGGCTTAGCCGAAATAACACATCCATTGATGCAGCTGCTGCGAAGGAACGCGAAGTTCAAATGGGAGGCAATTCACCAGGAGTCTCTTGACGGACTAAAGAAGTTGCTCATTTCACCACAGACCATGGTTCCACCAAAGACAGGAATACTGTTGCAACTGTATCTCACATCCACCACGAGGTCTGTGGAAACTTTGCTGGCACAAGAGATCGAGGGGCAAGAACGACCAGTTTATTACCTTAGCAGGATCATCCATGGGCCAGAAGCCAAATATAGTAGCCTAGAAAGGCATTGTTTAGCCTTAGTATTTGTAGCGCAAAAACTTAGACATTATATGATGTCTTTTACAATTCATATTGTAACGAGATGTGATCCTATTAAATATTTGCTTGCAAGAACTATATTGATTGGCAGGGCGGCTAGATGGTTCCTTATCCTCTCTGAATATGACTTAAAGTGCGTGGTTCCTCGCGCAATCAGAAGCCAGGCGTACGCTGATCTATTGGCTATTTTCCCTTCAGGAACGTTCGAGCCTCCCAAAGAGAGCATTCCAGGAGACGACTTACAGGCCAATCACCTAGACGCAACGGACGAAGAATAGACAATGCAGTTCGATGCGTCATCGGCAGAAAAGAAAGGAGGAGCAGGGGTTATCCTTTCGATGGAAATGGAGGAGATTTGCCTTTCTTACAAGTTAGATTTCCCCTGCTCTAACAACGAGGTAGAATATGAAGCATTGGTATTGGGATTGCTAGAGGCTCTTCGAAGAGGGATCCGTTCACTTTGTATCAAAGGGGATTCGAACTTGGTGGTTCAGCAAGTGAATGGAGAATACGCATTGAAACACATAAGCCTGGCACCATATAGAATGATCATTCAGAGGCTCCTTGGCCTGTTCCATCGGATCAAGATCAAGAGGCAGCCCAGAACGATGAACCGTCACCCAGACGCCTATGCCACCATTGCCCAGAAGATGATCATGAGGAGCGATACAACTACTATCGTGATTCAACGAAGAACAACTCCTTCAATGGTACAGTCAATTCTACCGATGGTGGAAGACGCAGAGATCAGGAAGCAACTAGAGTCTGGCGAAGGAATGATGGGGCTAAGAGAATTAGCCCAATACTTCACAAACGAGGGAAATCTTTACTTCAGAAATGCAGGGGGATGGTTGTCAAGATGTATCGGCCCAGAAGAAGCAGAGAAGAGATTGAAGAAGACACACGAGGAGCACTGCGAAACAACTGAGATACCTCTATATAGGAGAATACAAAGAGAGGGATATTTCTGGCCTAGCATGAAGCAGGATGCTGCAGAGCTACAACGGAAATGCGATAAGTGTCAACTGTTCTTCGAAGCGGCTGAATGTCATCTCATTGAAGATCAACCAGACTGGAGGCAACCCTATATTGACTTCATTCAAAATGGAGTTGTCCCAACGGAAAAACTAGATGCGATGGGACTAAAGCGAAGGGCCCCAAGGTTCTACGTTCAGAAGGGGCAACTTTATTGAAGGGGATACTTCGACAGGCCACTGTATTGCATCACGAAGGAAGAAGCAGCTGAGGTTCTCAAACTAGCGCATGATCCAGCTCACATAAGAAGGGCCAAGTTGTATGATCAGCTAATGACGTTGGGATATTATTGGCCAACAATGGAGAAAGACTTTGCCGAGTTCGTTCGAAAATGCAAAGCTTGCCAACTTCATGGAAATATGATCCATGCCCCATCGGTAGACTTACACTCTCTGGCAACACCCTATCCGTTTCACACTTGGGCGTTGGACCTGGTAGGGCAATACATCCTTCTTCGAGGGGGAATATCTGGATACTAGTAGCAACGGAGTGCTTTACAAAGTGGGTTGAAGCGATACCACTCAAGAGAGCAACGGCTGGGGTGGTGAGCAACTTCATCAGAGAATATATCATTTGCCGTTTTGGGATCCCAAAGGTCATTCTCTCATATAACGGGACTCCCATCGTCAATTCAGAAGTAACAATGCTCACAGACAAGTACTCCATTGTTCATCATACTTCAACGGTGGCGTACCCAAAGGGAAACGGCCAAGCCGAAGCGACTAACAAAACGTTGGTTAATATTTTGGCTAAGATGATGGAGGACTTCCCAGGATCGTGGGATGACAAGATACCAGCTGTACTGTGGGCCTATCGGACGACCAAGCGGAAGCCCACAGGATACACTCCGTTCTCTCTTGTTTATGGGGCTGAGGCAATCCTTCCAGTGGAGTTAGAAATTCCCTCTGCTCGATATGCCTTGCGAAGTAGTATGCTACCTCAGAATAGACATGTGCAGTTGGAAGCGTTGGATGAACACAGAGATAATGCGATGCAACACTTTCAAATGTATACGAAACAACTCTCCAAGGCATATGATAACCTGGTAAGACCGAGGAAGTTCGTGGAGGGAGACCTTGTTTTGAGGGCAGCAGTAAAACACATTAGGGGGCTTCCTCTACCAAAGTTTACAACGAACTGGGCGGGACCTTTCGTTGTAAAAGAAACCCATGACTCAGGTTATTGCTTAATTTCTAGGATGGAGGAAGATAAGCCATTCAAGATTAACAATAAATGGTTGAAAACTTACCATGTGTAAGCAATCAAGTTGGAGCCATTGTGGTAACCAGCTGTTGTTAGTAATATAGAAGTTTTATTTGTAACTTGAACATAATGAAAAGATTGTAGAAAGGTAGAAATTTACAACATACGCAAGCAGTCATAACACAAAGAGATGAATAGGAAAACATACATTTTTTTTTCATTAACAAACATGGGGGCATTACAAAAATGGGAGCTACTGCTCAAGAATTACATAGAAAGAAGTAGAAGCAAGATATATACAAGAGTTCGTTAGCCTAAGAGGAACCATAGATCCGAAGAAGAGAAAAAATCTCCGGGAAGGCCCGAAGAAGCTGTTGTGCAGGACTGTTGGGCATTGATAGAAACCTCCAATCTCGTTTGCGCTTGTGTACGTTCGATGAGGAGTTTTTCTCGTTTCAGCTTGACTAGACGCAAAGTTTCTTCGACATCCTCTATCTCCTTATCCACGACTTCTAGAAGAGGTGCTAGTTCGGCCAACCTAGCTTCCTCGGCCCGTTGATCCTCCTGATGTTTTCGCAACAGTTTCCTCTGGCTGATCAGTTGTTGGCTCTTTAAAGTCTTCAAATACGTTATAAGCCAGTCAAATCGGAAACCGTCACGACCCAACTCTCTCATATAGCCCAAGAATTGATTAAGGAGGGGCCCGATAACGTTTGCAGTCGGAGTACTGGTAATTTCGGCAACAACGGTAGCCATGCCTTGAAGCCTATAACTCATGACAGAATTGTATGAACGCAGGCAATCCACCGTGAAGGTTTCAGGATGATGATTCACGAGTTGCTCAATCACTAAACGGTGGGTGACAGGCATTTGGGGAGAACGTTGAAGCACCATCAGGCAGAAAGCGTGAGGAGTCAGGTCTGGCAGAGGAAGCTCACACCCAGATTCACTCTCTGTTGCAGCTCCGGTCGTGGAACCTTGATCATCGTGGCCAGAATCCCCCGAGACGACAGGTTCCCGATGGAGTGAGCCAATAGGCGAAAGAACTGGTGGAGAACCCCCCCGTGCAACCTGTGGAATGGTAGAAGATATTATGAAAAATTCTTAACAAGCGTTTTCGTTGTTAAGTCACCAATATAGGTGGAGTTCATGAAAAATCTTAACAAGCGTTTTCGTTGTTAAGTCACCGTTGTAGGTGGAGTTTATGAAAAATTCTTAACAAGCGTTTTCGTTGTTAAGTCACTGTTATAGGTGGGGTTTATTAAAAATCTTAACAAGCGTTTTCATTGTTAAGTCACCGATATAGGTGGAGTTCATGAAAAATCTTAATAAGCGTTTTCGTTGATTAAGTCACCGTTATAGGTGGAGTTTATGGAAAATCTTAGCAAGCGTTTCCGTTGTTAAGTCACCGTTATAGGTGGAGTTTATGAAAATCTTAACAAGCGTTTTCGTTGTTAAGTCACCATATAGGTGCAGTTTGCGAAAATTCTTTAACAAAAATGCAGAGAATTAACAAAATACCTCAGTCATAGCAGGAGCCAGAACGGGAATCACCGTGGCGCCCATAGGGGCATAAACCATTGGAGGCGGGCTCATTACCTCAGAAGCCACAACGGGACCCCTGGTCGCAGAAGCCTCAACGGTTGGCAAAACTCCCCCACCAACATAAGGTACCAAAGCCAGCATGGGCGATTCACTGAGAGAAGATGATGGACTCTCAAGCGAGGCCCCAACATAGATTGGTACAGAAGAACCACCACGCTGGGCAGAAGCATCGACCTTGGCCTTATATGCGAGCAGACCACCAAGAGAAGAGGGTGGAGCAAGACCGGGAGAAAGCTGCAACAATGAAGCTAAGAGTTAGAAAGGAGGAATAAGTACAGAAAAAAGGGAGAAATACCTCTAGGCGCTACTTACCTCAGTTATGGCACTAAAAAGGGGATTGACGGTCAGAGGTCTCGTCAGCACCGTTGGAAGAAGAATGTTGGCTAACAACGAGGACACTTCAACCAGTAGCACCCAACATCCCAAAGTTTAACACGATAAACGAAAAATGGGGCGAAGGACGTCAGACTAAAGAAAGTTATGGATGAAATCTTACCTCGGGGTCACTTTCTGCAGCTAGAACGATGGGCAGAAGAACCTCGGGTGGAGGAGATAAGTCAGAAGAGGCTGCGGGAGTTGTCTCTGGTGGCAAAGAGGCGCCCACAGACTCAACAGCATCACCACCCATAGCAACATCCCTCGCACGTTGTGAGGCTGAACGACGGGAATAGGTAAGCCCGGTCATGGGGGAACGGGGAGGAGTCACATCGGTTCGGGAAATACCGAAACGTCCCCCCACGAAAGGGCTCACGGGAGGACTAGGGGGATTGGGCCTTTCCTCTTCACCCCCCTGCATCAAAGTTATCAAGAAAAAAATAAGCAAATCCAGCTTGCCTTAAGCAAAGGGGAAATGAGAATAAAACAAGTATACATACCTCAGATCCGGAAGGAGAACGAGGGGATATATCCATTGGCGAAGAAGGAGGGGAGGCAGCAACAGTTGGGGCAGGAGAGGTGCACATTGGGAGTCTGTTTCCTCTGGGACTTGGTACCCAGAGTTTTCTTCCTTATCCCCGATGCACTAGTACTAGTACCTCGAAGAACCTCTGAACTTTGCCTTCTCCTTGCCGTTGGTTTGGTAGGATCAACCACGACCGTGGGAAAAGCAACCGAAGGAGGAACGACGACAGCGTGCCGTTGAAACTCGGCGTTTATTCGATCTATCTCAGCCTGAGCTTCCCTCCTTAACCTCTCGGCCACTTTTGCGGACATGGGAGGGGGAACAGAGGCTATAGGGAAGGCTGCCACGGGAGTCTGGGACTTAGATTTTGGTTTTGCTGTTGAGGACACTCGCTTTTGGCCCTTTTTGCTTTTTTGGTAGGCGGTTGAGAAGACCCTTCACCAGTAGCAGCTTTGATCGAAGGGGCAGTTTTTTTCGGGGCTGCAACGGTTTTGGGTTTGGCCGTGACAGTAGGGATCAGGGAACAAAGTGGGGGAAGCTCGGTGGGACGTACCTTGGGGGTTTTACTTAGAGGGAACTCAATCCCAAGAACGGAGTTGCCCTTTAACCCCAGCTCCAATGCAAAAAAGGAAAGAACTGGAGGATACACGGGATCTCCCTCGATGAACTCGACAATTTCAGCCAGTTGTTTCGGCCAGTACCTTGTGGCAAATAGAGGGGTCACGTCCCCTCGCCTGGTAATGCTGGGAATGGTGACTCGCCCAGCCATTACAAAACATATTCCCCACGCCGCAGTTGAAGAAAACAGAGAACATGCCTCGCTAAAGGAAACCTTGGGGTTTGATGATTGGAAAACTGGGCGAGGAGCCCCCTGATCAAAACCAAACTGGCAGCTGCATCGGTTGGGATTGTAGTGCTCGCTGGTATACCCCCACTCAGTGTAAGAAGGCAGGTACCCTGGGAAAAATAGAAGGACCACAGCCATCGAGGGGTCTTCAATATCTACGCCTATATCCACCATCCTTGCTTCATGTTGAAAAAACTCACAAGTATGGACGAAGATATCCTCTTCGTAGGGCCTCATTACAAAGTTTTCAGGACGATCAATAACAGAGATCAACTCCTTTCGGCTTTGTTTCTTATGATAGACAAAGGAGCGTGGAGGTAGAATTGTTTCCCCCGAAGGGGAGCGGTTGACCTTGGCTGCTACGGCAGGAAAACGGACGTAGAGGAAGCTTGTCAGGAGGACACAGTTGGCAAAATTGGCCAAGTTATAATGACCTAGAGATCGTTCCATGTCAAAGAGGGCCCTATCAAGCCACGTGTAGCGGGATCCCAATGCGATTGCAGCAAGGGGAAGCTTGATACCTCGGGCCAAACGAAGGGATATATTGATAAGGTCCCTTCGGGGCTGATCGTTGGGCTTCCCCGTTAGAAAGAAACGAGAAAGAATGACAAGGATATAGGCAGGAAGTTCCAACGGTGTACCTTGGCCAGGCGCCTCTGTAGAAGAACTACCTGTAGCAGAATCCTTGAAGAAATAATTGATGAGTGGAGAAAAAGTGGCCTTGTTCGATGAACCGATGCAACTTCGGCATATACGGTCCAGCTCCAAACGATCAGCAGTCTCTTGGGCATCTAGAGCCTCATCAACATAGGGCTCATGGCCTGTTGCTTCAAGGCCTAAGAGCTCACACACGTCTTCCAACGTTATCGAGAACTCGCCCTACGCAGCAATGAACGTATGAGTGGTAACGTTCCAGCGAGACAGCAGAATAGGAAGGGCAGTATTATTCTTGGAGAGAGTGAACTCACCAAACCACTTAGCCAGTTGAAGCCCTATTTTGGTGAGCGTATCAGCATGAGAACTCTGCATATGGGAGTTCCAGGCAGTAAAGTGAGCAGGAGAACCCTCGGGCGCTTCGAAATCGATGTGGGACCACGGGATGTCCCCTCCCTCCAGAAGAAATCGAAGAGTCCCCTCGGTAGGAAGAAAGCCCCAGTCAGCAACATCTTCATCTTCATCACCAAGTGTTAGGGCATCATACTTAGCGTTGAAAACACAAGTTTTACAAAGTCCAGCAAAATCGTCACCCTGTCCAAATATAGGGGATCGACGGTAAAACTTTAGCTGTTCCTAGCGGGCAACATCTGGGGCGGTGGCAGTAGTAGAGGTAGCAGGCGGAGCCCTGGTGGTGGCAGATACGGTGGGGTTGCTTGAGAACGCCATGACAAATAATGACGAAGTAAAAGAAAAGCTTCGAGAAAGAGGGGTTTGAAAATAAAAATGGAGGAGCGCAACCACAGGTGGTGGCATAGAAGATAAGAGAGGAAAGAAGTAGGTAAGAGCTTAACAGCAATGGAGTTCTCACAGACTTTCTCTCACTAAAGCGAATGGAAGCTTGAAGAAGATGAAGGCAAAGGAAGAGAACAATGAGTTAAGTGTTTGAATATAGCCGTTTGAAATTTTTGAGTTCGCCTTTTAAGTTTCCCACCATCGCACGTGCAAGGCCGCCTATAATCATTTCAAATAAACACGTGGCACTCCGGGAACTATTTTGACAGTCGAAAAGACAGCGCCACGTCATTAATGAAGGGACGCATGGAGAATAGAAAACGTTGCCTTCTCTAACAAGTTTGAGTTTTGGCGCCAGAATTTATGTCAGACATATCCAATGACTCCCAACGAAGACAGTCCCTCAACGGTTCAAAAAAGCTATGATGCCCCCTCACCACATGTCCAAACGCTGTTTAAATTATGACTCAGTTACATTGGGGAGAATTTCTGCTTTTTCGAACATAGTGAAACTTTACAAGAGAGAATTTCACTTCCCAAGAGTCCAAATGAGTATTGGAGAAGGTTAGTAGGCCTCCCGGGAGAATTTTAAATAATAAAGCTAGAACGGTTGAGGCTCAACATCAGGAAAAAGTGGCGATGTCCCTTCGCCCAAACACTAATGAGTTATGGCGCTTCGGCTCAGGTACATCGGGGAGAATTTTACTTTTTCCAGGAGGTTATAACGATGCGGTTCTAACGAGGGAAAGAAGGCCAGAATTTTTTTTCACACAGAGAAGGTTCATCAGATTGAGAAGTTTCGTGCCAACATTTCTTGTTCCAACAAATCTCTCCACGAAGGGGCAAATGTAGAGGGGGCTTGAAAGTAATCCTGAGTTTAGGGATAATTCCCTAACTGACAATAAGTGTTTGAGATTAAGCAACCGAGGCAGCTCAAACGTGGCAGAGGCAGCTTGGCGTGGCAACTTATACTTTAGCTTGTGGTATTAGTCATATGGTATTTCTGTTTATGTTAACTGTAAGCTATAACGGTTGTAATGATGTAACGAGAATAATAATGAGTTTTAGTGTGAGGTCAAACGGTACTCGCGAGAGACCAGGCTTGGCAGTGCGTGGGAGAGTTTTCATGCTCTATCGAATGACCTCGCCGTGGGAACTTTAGAGGGACTTGGTTTGGAGGATTGAGAAGTGAGGCACCGTTGGGGCTTGTCCCGACCATCTTAGATACACCTGGTAAAACACCGAAGGGTACCCTGACCGTGGGATCTCGGGCGGAGCAGCTTGGAGTTCCATCGGGCGTTGAGTTGTGAACCAAACAACCCTTTACTTAATGTCACATCTATTGTAGGTGATGTCACTAGCCAGCTAAACAATGTCAGACATGCACTTGAGTAAACCACGATGGTATTTGGGGCTGTCAGGCAGTTGGTGAGCCACCTCTGCGACAACAACCCCCTGACACACAGTGGTTAGGCAAAAAAGCATGTCTTAACATTTAATGTTTATGACATGGAGACAGCTAGTGCATCAGGTATTTAATGTTTGTGACATAAAGTATGAGGAAGGTCTTTCACAGGCATGGATGGCTGAGTTGCCTCGAGGGTGGTGTGGGGGGGCTATTTAAGGACCCCAACCACCTTTGAGGAGACGGGGGATCTTTTTAGAGAGTTCTGATGATCCTTTGAGAGTTTAGAAGTTATTACTAGAGAGAATATACATTCAGAGAGAGTTATTGCAAACCAGAGGGGTTTACTCGCTCACCGTTGATATTTATTACGAAGCTTTTAATACTTGACAGGGATTCTTGAGGGGTTTTGGTGTGTTTATACCTGCCTACCGAGGTGTATCTAGGGTGCTTACTTCTCCCTCCCTCTAGTTAAGTTACTTCTAAGTTCATTACTATCTTCTGAGTTATACACGAGAGATTTGTGAGTTTAAACTGAGTCTTACCTTCACTAGGGTCTGTGTTTGTATGTCCTATCATTAATTCAAAGCTTTGGCCAATCAGCTCATCATTACCATACTCAAACAGGGGTTACGCCTCCATCTATAATCTAAAGTACCCTCTTACAGATAGGATACCAAGAGATATAATATGGTGGGTTTTAAATAAAAAAAGCGACTCGTAGATATATTGATGTGATTAAGGATATGTATGATGGTACTATAGTAAGAATATCAACTAGAGAAAGTAGTGAATTTTCAATTATTGTAGATTTGCACCAAGGTTCAACACTAAGTCCTTATCTCTTTGCTCTTGTTATGGATGAGTTGACTCGATAAATAAAAGATGAGTTGCCGCCGTGTATGCTATTTGCTAATGATATTGTTATAGTGGATGAAACTAAGATGGAGATTAGTGCTTAGATTGGAATTGTGGAGAGAAACTCTAGAAACAAGAGGATTTAAAATAAGTAGAACTAATACAGAATATGTAGAGTAGAATTTTAGTAATAATAGGAGGATAAACAACTAGCTAGTGAAGTTGGACGGTCAAGCGATACTTATAAAATGATCATTTTCGTTATTTAGTCTCGATTATCCAAAAAGATGGAGATATTAGTGATGATGTTACTCATAGAATTAAAGCAGGTTGGGTTAAGTGGAGAAGTGCTATTGGCATATAATCGTATTATTTGATCAGTGTATACTTTTGAAGTTAAAGAGGTAATTCTATAAGACGGCCATTTGACCTGACATGTTATATGGGGCGGAGTGTTGGGCAACTAAAAAATAAATGTGCAAAAAATGAGTATGGCGGATATGCGAATGCTAAGATGAATTTGTGATAAAATTCGAAAGGATAAAATTAGAAATGAACAAATTCGTGAAACAATAAAAGTAGCTCATATAGAAGATAAATTAATAGAAAATCGGCTTAGATGGTTTGGATATGTCAAGTGTAGACCAATGGATGGCCCCGTAAGAAAAAAATGATTTAGTTAGTATTGATGGTAATACAAGAGGTAAATGTAGGCGTAAATGAACTTGGTGGGATATTATACAACAGGATATGATATCATTTTCAACTGTTAATATTGCGCTGAATAGAGCGGAATGGAAAAATATGATTCATGTAGCCGACCCTAAATAATTGGGAGAAGGCTTTGTTGAGTTGAGTATGTTTTAAGGGTATCTGTGAAACTATGTGTGACAAAGTAGTAAAATGTCAAAAATAGGATAAATTTGAGTTGGGAAGAATAAAAAAACCTTACGTACAAGACTTTGGTGTAATGAACAGATTACTTTCTGAGGGCTTGTGATACCTTTATTTTTGATAAGAGGCAAATTCTTTATTAAGATAGAAAAGAGTAGTAATAAAAACAAGTAGTCTGCTAGTATAAAACAAAGGAAATACATAATACGAGAGCTATTGGAATAATGCGTCTAAACGCATAAATGAGTTGTGAAATCCACCCTTCAATAAGAATAAACACATTGCAAAGCTACATTACAGGGTTGCCTTTATATATCAACGTTGTGGATTTTTTTTTTCATTTCAATGTTTTTATTTGTAATTAGTAGAAAATGCCCAGAAATTATAGCGTAATTAGATATGATCCTTCCAAATTAGTTGTTCGGAATCCAGTCATTAATTGATGCTCTATATGAGATTCAGCATAGATGAAAGGATAAGTACAAGTTGTAACCCAAAAAAAGAACGGTAAGCATAAGTATAATTAATTATTGATTGCCATAGACCACTGCACAGCCTTTATGTTGAACCAGTGTTCAGAGGCGAATCCATATGTTGGAGGTATAAAATATGTGATTATTCTTATAAAATTGAAGCAATTTTCAATAATATCGGATGTAAATGCAGCGAAAATTTACACACGCACACGCACACGCACACGCACACACTAATTAAAAAATACCAAGGTTTTTTCTCGACTCATTCATTCATATTGATTTTGTTTTTTTTCAATGAGAATATAAATAGGCATGAGTACTTGGTGAGCAAGTAACCTTTGATGTCATGGACTTGCTGACCTAGGCCATCACATCACTAACTCTAACTAACCTATTCTAGAATATTCAAAATGAACGTTTACTTATCTAATGTTAATAAAGAAAAATAATGAAATAAAAAATACAATTAATTCCCAGGGCACCCCCGGAAGTCTCAATATCAGTTTGACTACTTAATTTTTAAGAAAAATAATGATATTAAACGATACTCCCCTGATCAACAAATTCTGGCTTTAGCCCGCCAGTGTTGTATTTCAGAATTCAGAGGTCATGCACCTGAACCTGGAAGCAGAATTTCTTGTGAAACCTGTTATGAGCTTGAAGCCCAATTCTATTCTTCTTTTGGTTTGTAGAAAGCATAGTAACATTCACCATACGCAGCTTCGACTGACTCCCACCTGAACCTCACTCCACCCAGATACAGATTGGGGATAGGCATCTTGTTCTGCCAATTAAACAGTAAAGATGATGTAGTTGCGAACATGAAGCTCCCAGCCTTAAGGACCTAATTCTATTGTGGCAATAATTGGCAAACATTAAGATATATATATATATATATATATATATTTTTTAATAATTTTGTATGATTATTATATCGTTTTTGCTTTCTATAATTATTTAATAATTTACTGATTTAGAATATTAGTATATTATGAATTAGATATTTTTGTTATATGAACAGTTATTGTTTATTTATGATTTTCAATGAATCATATGATCAACGAGTACCTATTGTTTGTTTACTTTACCTCTAAAATTGCTATATTTAGACTTTCGTACTTTTTAATATTAATTTTAAACTTTCCCCTAATTCTGCCAGTTCTGTTAGAGTTAACAATGCAAGAAAACTTAGTGGTGAAATATTTGACAACATAAAAAATTCTCGCTGAATGATATTTTTCGTGGAGATTTATATATATATATTTTATATTTTGTCGCTGATTATTACCTTTAGTGACTAACATTGACGTGAGACGAGATGAAGCATGAAGAAACCACCCTAAATCCTATATAATTTCGCTGTTAACTTGGACTGACGGGGGCAATTTCTAGTAAGAAAAATGTAGCGAGTCTAAATACGACAGTTATGGAGATACCAAAGTATAGTTACTTGGGCCTACATAGTAAGAACAAGTCTTTATTGAGTTATTCATGCATACTTTAATATATTTAGTGTCACAACTCCTATTTAGTTTACAGTTTCATGATTGGTTGTACATAAATTTGGTAGATTTTTCATGTAGGTATACGATGGTGCCAGCTTCTTTGTACCTCGGATTTGCTGCTTCAATAATATGGGTTGGGCAGGTGCTAAATTTTCTTTGAATTCTTTCATCCTTCGATTGCACTCAAATTATTACTTCTCCCTAACCTTATTGTGGTCTATCAGGGGACATATCTTACTTCTACCGCACGCAGTCATGCGAATGATTACAACGTACATGAAGGAACTGTAATTGGTCGCTTTAATGGAGAGTTTTGGGGAATGTTTGCCAGTCACCAGGTGCACCAGTAAACTTTTTCCTGACAAATCTTACTATCTTTTGTTATGGCACATTCCCACTTTTAAAGTTGATGCTGTCAATATGTAATAATGACTTTCTCTTTTTGTATCAATATGCAGTTAATTGGAAATCTTATATCTCTTGCTCTGTTGAAAGACGGAACGGTATGCATGCACTTGTAATCCCAAGCTTTGGTTTGTGTGACCAATCTTTTTTTTTGCTTGTTAAATAATTTAATATGCATTGGATATTAAATGCATCCCACTGTAACGTTAATGGGAACTTAGTTTTTCACCTCTGGCTCTTGAAGTCTTTGACTGGGATAATTACTCTAAAAAATAAAGAAAGACTAGTAGAAGTACGTATATTAGTTTTGCACTGCTCTGCTTTTTAGGTAATCTCGGGGCAGAGCATTCAAACGAATGGAAAAAAAGAACTTAATTATTTATTTCCCTTATTGAATTTATGTGAGGTGAAATCCTGGTGTCTAATGAATCTGTTAAACACAGTTTTGGGTTCATTTTGATTGTCAACTTAAACAAATGATATTCTTCTGTTAATAAAATCTGATTTATGGGTTAATTGAAAACAAACATCTGAAAAATACTCGTGTTACCAAGAAAAAATGGGTAAATGGGGTTAGGCTTAGGCACTATAATTGCAATAAAGAATCTGGTGATTTGATAAAAGTGCCTGGTCTGTCAATCTTAAGCTTGGCTGTTTGTGTCGTAACTCGACAAATGACATACAAGAGTAAGCACAAATTGAAAATAATTATCCTTACTATTACAATACTATATATAGGTGTATGTACGAGGGCAACACACTAAATAGGGATAATGAAACAAAAAGGAGAAATTCTAGAAATTAGCCAAATTGGGTTTATATCATGACACTATTCCCGAGAGAAAGTAAAAGCTAATATAAACAAGGTGAAATGAGTAAAAGACTACTCATAGAGGAAATTGACAAAAATATCCATTGACAGGTAAGGACCGATTTACCCTCGGTGGGATACCCAACACTACAGCTCTAATAGCCTTTTAATGTGATGGGCCATGATTTAACGTATTGGTTATTGATGAAGCAAGCAAAAAAGGGGAGAAACTTAATTCTCGTGGTTGAGTCCAAATATATGGGGGATAGTGTCTAATTGAATTTGATTGAACGTAGATCTTCATATGATTTGCTAGATGTCGTTCAAATCCAATATCTTTAGGTACAGAAGGATTGAAATAGATATTTCCTCTTACAGGCGTGTGAAAGAATTTGTAGTTTTTGTTTTGAAAGAAGTAAAGGAAATCTGGTTTATCTGTGTAATTGAAGCCCATTTCATTGGTTTTCTTCTTCTTATAATAATAATAATAATAATAATAATAATAATAATAATAATAATAATAATAATAATAATTGTTATTATTTTTATTTTTAGGATCAATTATCAAAAAGTCTCTCAAACATTTTATAATACACATTTAGTCCAAGCCTTTTTATTTTGTTCGAAAAAGTCCCTCAAACACCCATTTAACTAATATTCTCTTATTTTTAAAGGTCCGCGCTAGTGTCATCTCTGTCCCCCGTCACCCCCCCCTTCCCCCCCCGCGCTGGAGCTCCAGTGACCCTCATCGGAACTCCTTTTTTGAGTGTTTTTATGTGGTGAGGGACTTTTTGGAACAAAATTAAAAGGCTTGGACTAAACGTGTATTAAAAAATATTCAAGGGATTATTTGGTATATGCCCCTTATTTTTATTATTATTGTTATTATTAATATAATATTATTTTGATCTGCTTATGATGTGTTATTTTTAACATATTGCAGGGTGGAAGTACCAGTGGCACAACTCTACTGTTCATCGTCTTCTTATGTAGTATGACCTTGGGTACAATTCTCATGTGCTTCTTACATAAGAGGGATGGTAAAAGAGCAGAGGGGCTGCAAGATTCTTCGGTTAATTTCTATTCTTCAGTGGTATCTCTGTCAAAGTCTGCCATCACTCCATTGCTTGATATACGACTACTGCTGCTTATCCCCCTTATTGCATATTCAGGCTTACAACAAGCATTTGTATGGTAAGATGATGGAAATACATTCTCATAGTGTGCAAGTAACCGCCTGTACGTTAAGTATGTATGTTGATGCAAAGACCGTCCAGCGACATATTTAGTAACACGTAGGGTGCGATTGCAAAAAAATGCATAGAGTTCAGGAGTTGTTCTTGCAAAATCTGCGTAGTGTATATTTTTTTTTCCTTTCCAATTTACCCTGATCTTTTTTATCTTTCTTATTTATTCATTGCTTTTCATTCTATTTTTTCTATTGAGCAAGGATCCGTTTATCATTTTAGGGCTGAATTCACAAAGTATATTGTTAAGCCTGTAATTGGGGAGTCAGGTGTGGGTGGTGCAATGGCAGTGTATGGGGCTTTTGACGCAATTGTAAGTACGCAAATTCACAAATGAGTGTTTTCTTTCGATTTTTTGTTTCTTTAAAACGGATTGGCTAACATTTGTACTTTTTATCTCTATTTTATGCTTTAATTCTACACAAGGCATCTTTTTATATTTCATCCCGCTGTCTTCACCCTTGCCAATTCTTACAGTTATAATGTAGGAAAACTTAAAAGCGTTGGTACTTTATCCCTTTTGTATACATTCTTTCTGATGTGATCCGAGGAGCATTTTGGTCATATCCTCTTTTATTTTTTGGATCCATATATTAGTTAATCATATTTTCATCCTATGTTGCATTTTATTTCATTTCATTTCATATTGTATTAGTCTATTTAGAGGATGATCTTTAGGTGAACACTTGAATAATAGGTTCATTGTACCTGAACTTTAGAGTAAAAGCTTAGTTATATGTCTCTCTATAAATTGGTGTAGTTCCTTTAGAGTTGCCATTAGACGTGTGGTTACGTCAATTGGTATCAGAGCAAGGTCTCGCTCCGCCATTTGTGTGAGGTGTCACCCCAATTTTTATTTGTGAGGTGTCACAACAAATTTTTTATTATTTTCCATTTAAATCGTTTTCCACATTTTAATGGCTCCCAAAAAGGTAACAATTAATGAGAGATTTATCCAAATACAAGAACAAATGACCTCCCTCATGGTACAACACATCGCCACCCTCATTCAACACATGTCATTTCTTTTTGAAAACCCTAACCATACCCTAACTCAAATACCCAAACATCCCCAAAACCCATCTTCATCTCCCCCCCACCTAAACCCTAACCGCAACTCCACCACCCTAATTACCCACCCACCCATTAATATTTCACCACCAACCTTACACCACCCTTTTTAACACACCGGGAGGTACTACTATAATTATGGAATTAGAGAACTTTTGTATAAAAAAATATCATTTAGATTGAGCATAAATTTGTGGAAGTAAATAAATACATAAATCAACTGAATAGAATGTCTCAATTTTATTAAATCTCAAATGTCTTTTAACAAAACAATTTATAATAAACAAAGCGGTACATTTAAATTTTGAAATAAATATCCAGAGTCTCTAACGATGATCCTAATCCCAACGATGCCCAAAAGTATCATCTCGCATCAAACCTGAAATACAACAAACTATTGGGGGGGGGGGGGTGAGCGGGAAACTCAGTAGCTGGCATAAATACTCCAAGTGTAACTACAGATACTCGTGTGTGCGTGCATCATATACAAGAGTGTATGCATTATGAGCACTCAAACTAAAATTCCAATAATATAATCATAATCTAGGATCTCACCGCGAGCACTACACAACTCAAGACCCATATCAAAATCCCCATCGCACTTCCCACAGTACGATATGGACTACCGTCCACTATCCGGTTAATTATCCTTGGAACAATCCAATGGCCCCCGAAAATAAATAACATAATTTGGACAGACGACCCATCATAACCTGGCATCACCGCCATAAAATCTTGGCATCACCATGATAATAACACTGGGCAAAATTACCAATCGGGGTCCATGGCATATTCTTTAGATAATAAACAAAATCGTAGCCGACAGCACATCTTGTCCAACGGGTGGGTTGACCAAGAAATTCCTATGCATTCTCCAATAACAGTCGTCATAATATCATTCTCTCAATAAAAATAAATTACAGATTCAATTCCCACAAATCAAGTGTATATGTATTCTACCCAATTTCTATAACCCAACATACTCGTAAAATCAACTAGTTTTGTTATCTCGAACTACACGGCATGAAAATAACACATACAAAATGGGTGCAATAACGAATATAGTATACGAGCATATAATACATATAAATGCAACACATAACATGGATATAACTATACAATCAAGGTTGAATAGGTGTAGCACACTAAATTAACAACGGGAGAACGAAACTACCTCAAGAGAGCCAAAATCCACAATTTTAGTCCTGTTTTGAAAACCTAAAAAAATCAGATCCAAACATTATTCGAATCGTCAATCCGACTTCAGATTCAGATTCTATACGAAAAATTGGATCAGGTATGTGTTTTGAATTTTTCTTAAATCTCATTCGAAAGCACTCAAAAAAGAGATCTAATACACTCCAAACTGACTCTTTTCATTCCTCTCGATTTTGCCGCTTTAGATTTCGTTTTTGGCCTCTCTATTTGCTCTTCCCACACCTAACATTCCTTATATGTCCCCTCTCTCAAACCATACCTTGGAGCCTAAACTAACACATATTATCGTATTGCCATTTAATTTAGAATTCTCTACTTTACATATTTAAATCTTTATAAAATGTCCAAAAACTATTTAAATTTAAATTTAAATGTTTGATTCGATTCCAAACCAAAATAAATTATTTTTAAATATAATAATATCAATAAAAATTATCTTTATTAAAAATAAAATATCCCGATTAATAAAATAGTCAACAAATTAAAATTACTGAAATTTTGTATAATATTCATAAATAAACCCGCAAAATAATGTGGTATTACACCTCCTGCCGCCGTCAGCCCCCAACCGCCTCCTTCCGCCACTTTTTCTGGCGTAAGCTACACGTCAAATGGCTAAAAAGAATTACAAAACCCTAATTTTAGTAGCATACTCTACCGTCTTCAAAAAGGTCGGTATCTCTCTCAATCCAAGGTCGCGCTGAATATGGGGCTGGAGTCCCAGAATGTAGCGGCTGATCCATTGATCCTCCGTCTCGGGTAGGCCAGCTCTAGTGCAGAGGAGCTGGAACTGCTTCGTATACTCTACTACCGAATACGTATCTTGTTGAAGAGACTGAATGCGCGTAAAGAGGTCTCGCTCGTATGTCGGGGGTATAAAGGAGGCCTGAAGAGCGATCTTGAAATCGAGCCAGTCTTGGATAGGAGGGAGTCCTGCAGCGGTCCTACTATAGCAAATGTCATTCCACTGAACGCGGGCAAATCCCTGAAATTTGGCGGCAACTAGAAGAACACATCAGTGCCCCTGAATCCGCTTGTAATCGAAAGCTGTCTTTATAGCGGCAAGCCAGTCGGTCATATTATCCGGGGAGAATCTACCATCGAACATAGGAATATCTATGCGAATACCTCGAAAGTAACTGAAATGCTAATGAAAGTGAGTCTCCATCCTGATGAGCTCCTAAACCCATCACGTCACCCGGCACAGGTGCGACAGGGACAATCGGAATCGGAGGTACCTGGATAGGTGGTGGATGAAGAGGATGAGTATGTTGGACCATAGGCGATGCTGGAGGATAGTGGTGGGGACATGTGGCGATCAAATGACCAAGCTCTCCACAATAGTAGCACCGTCGGTCGTGTAAGGATACAAAACGAGGGCCATCGGGTGGGGGAATCCAATCTATAACGCTACGGCGAGTATCCCCGATGCCACTGGATGAAGAAAAATCGGTGGAAAATAGAGAGAGATCATGGTGGGATGATGGGGGAGGTGATATGTATGGTGGTGGGTGAGGATGCAAATGTAGATCAATGTTTTAGTCAAAATTGCCAAAATCATATGGGTCAGGTGGTTCGAGTGGTCGAATAGGGTTGAGATTTGGTGGTAGGTTGTGGAGAATTGCGTTTGGAGTTTTGGGCAACTCGGCTAGGGCTAATTTTTGGGTGGGTGCACATTCTTGAGTAAAAATGGGGGTTCTTGGGTTTGAATTTTGGTCGTGGAAATTGGTATGTGTTTTGGGTACTGAACGGGCTTTAGAGCAAGGGTCGGGGAAGCAAGTAGAGGATGGGAATAGTACTCTGGGTTGCCCAATAGGTCTTAAAGGTTCAAACAGGTATGGGTGGAACAGTTTTTGGTTAGGATTTGGTTCAGGGTCAGAATATGATCGGATTATGGTTTTCTTGGGGTCGGCCAAACAAGGAAGGTGATTGGAGTGAGGGCGAGTATCGTCGGTGATTTTCTGGGGTTCTTCGGTGTCGGAATGATGCAGAAGCAGGTCAGAGGTCTGTCTAGTGTTGTCGGCGGGTTTCTGGGTATATGTTTCAACAAGGGCAAAAGTAATTTGGGCAGACCCGACATCAACAGTGCAGCAAAGGGCGGAAGGAGCTTCGCCCGACTCGTTTGGGCCAATTTAGCTGGAGGGAAGAAGGAACAGACCTCTGTTTTCTCTTTGGGGTGGGTTTTCGGAGATGATTTCCTTTCCGGGTCGACGGGAAAGGGTTTCTTGCGGCTCCCTTGTGTAGCTAGGGTTTTGAAATTTGGAGAATTGTTGCTCTTGTTGCTTTCGAACCATCTCTTCCATTCTTTGATCGTGCTTTTCTTCCATCCATGTCATTTGGTCTTTCAATTCTTGAATCTCGTCCGCTTGTGGCTTGGATTTCTTCGGAGCCATCGCGAGTAGTGTACGATTTTTGATTACCAACACACTAATACACCAATTGGGGAACGACACCTCGTCTGATACCAATTTGAAATAAACTACACGTCAAATGGCTAAAAAGAATTACCAAACCCTAATTTTAGAGAGAATCAAAAGTTGATTTATATTTCAAAAATGGAAAACTGAGTACAAATGAGAATACAAGAAGTATTTATAGGGCCTGAATTACTTGCTAATCAAGTAATTAGCTAAAATGACTAAGTGGGCCTACTAAAAATAAAAGAATGCCTAATTAGTCCCAAACATGCTTGGAAACTAATTAAGGAAGGAAAATGTCTTAAATAAAACTAAAAATAGAAAATACAATGAAAATAAAATGGATCCCCATCACTTTCAATCACCAAAAAAATTTCAAACTCCTCAAAATTCCCCCAAACTTCTTCCATGCCCTCTTCTCATCCCGATTTACAACTTCCCTCAAAGATCCCATCCCAAAATACCCTTAAAACAATCTCTACCGCCCCATTCTCCCTCGGCTCCGGCGAAGTCAACGTCCTTCCTACCCCCTTTTGGTGGTCCGATCAACGATCCTACTTCGGATCCATATTTCCCACCCCCGGGCGACCCACCCCCTCAATTTTCATCTCATTTGGCCAACTCCGGTCACCAGATCGCTGGAACTCTGGCCAAGCGGGGTGGGGCAGCCCCCAAGCCTTCTAAACCCCTATTTTTTTCACCTTCTTAGCCCGAATAGCTCCTGAATTATCCCACCCACCTAATTCTAGGGTTTTAACCCTTCTCCACCCACCCACCCTCCCTCCCCCACCCATTTCTCACCCTCCCCCCACCACACTTTCAGTCCCCTCACCCCCATTATTCTCCCGAAGCGGGGTGGGGCAGCCCCCAAGCCTTCTAAACCCCTATTTTTTTCACCTTCTTAGCCCGAATAGCTCCTGAATTATCCCACCCACCTAATTCTAGGGTTTTAACCCTTCTCCACCCACCCACCCTCCCTCCCCCACCCATTTCTCACCCTCCCCCCACCACACTTTCAGTCCCCTCACCCCCATTATTCTCCCGAACACTCGTTCACTCACCCACTCCCTTCCATATATTACCCTCACTCCTTTGCCTCCCATACACCACCCTTAAACACCCCCCACCCATTTCACCCCTGCCCTATCATTACGACCCCCAGCCTATCCCTCACCCCATACACCCTACTCATGGTCCTTTCATGTTCTCTATCCATCCACCACCCTCCACCCCACCCCTGTTGCATCATCCACCCTTGCACCCATATTGTTCACCCACATATTACACCACCCACACTCTTCCTATACCACCCCACCCCTTCTGTCTCACATTGACGCGGGTGATGTGTCTAGTTCCTCTTTCTCTACCCCACACGACTCCCACCCCCAGATTCGTGATTGGATTCCACCCAATTTGCCTCCACCACCGGATATCATTCCCCTCACCCCCGATCCCTTTATATGCCCGCCGATGCTTTTTTTGCCATGAGCAGGGACATTTACTCGGCGCTTGTCCCCATTTCGCCCGTGACCATCCTTTCCCCACCCTATGAATCCCCCACCTCCAGTTGCAGATCCACCACCGCCCCTCACCTCATGTTCAGCCCCAGTTCCTCCACCCTAGATCACAAGGCAGACTCTGTTTGTTGGTTTTGAGGATCTCCTCACAGGTGATGATGCCGTGATTTCTGTCCCACCAGGGGGTGAACCGTTGGCTTTAGCTCTTCAGCTCTTCTCGCAGAGTTTACACTGGGACATTCAGGTCGATGTACCCATGTTTGATGGCCGGCAGCAGCCGGATGCAGTGGTTGATTGGCTTGCCTCGATGGAGCGCGTGTTTAATTACAAACACGTTACGGGGCGCAAGTGTTTTCTATTAGTCGCGACGAAGTTTCAGGGGTATGCTGTTATTTGGTGGCATGATCTAGAGCAAAGACGAGTGGTTGAGGACCTCCCACCGATTCAAATTTGGGTCGAGTTGAAGGCTGTATTGCTTGCCGCCTTTTTTCAGCTACATATGCGTGGGACCTCTTCACAAGAGTTCAGGCTTCGCGTCAGGAGACAACGATGGTTGATTATGCGGAGCGCTTTCAGTTACTGTGTACTCGGGCCTGGCTTGACGAGTTTGAGGAACAGCGAATCCGCCGCTACATCACCGGCCTCCAGTCCTACATATAATGAGACTTGGCCTTGCGTGACATACCGACCTTGGCTAAGGCTGTGGAGTATGCCACTAAGATCGAGACAAATCATCTAGCAGCCGCAGCCTGTGCCTCCTCCCGGGTCCCTTCTCCTTCAGTGACCATCGTTCCAGCTTCTCCATTAGCTGCAGCTTTCTCTCCCATTCTTTCTGCTGCTGCCGCACCACTTCCAAACCCTGCTCCAACCTTTAAGTGCTTCAACTGTGGTGTTGTTGGTCATGAAGCTTCTGCTTGTCCTACTCCGCGTCGCCGTGCCCCGATGACGATGACTCATGTGTCCGATTACCCGTCGGATGATTATGTTGACATTGGGCACGCATTGATGATGGTCTTGACTGACGACGAGGAGGGCATCCCACTTTTACTTCGAAGACGAACTCTTTTCTGAGGAGGGGAGAATTATGTGATTCGAGGGTATTTTAATCATATCCTCTTTTATTTTTGGCTCCATATATTAATTAATTATATTTTCATTCTATGCTGCATTTTATTTTATTTCATTTCATTTCATATTGTATTGGTCTATTTAGAGGATGGGCTTTAGGTGAGCACTTGAATATTAGGCTTATTGTATAGATGGTCATAAGTCCCACATTGGTTAGTTGCTCCTTTAGTGCTCACCCCCCTATCCTATAAATAGATCCCCCCTTTTCCTCATTTAAGGACCCGAACTTTGGAGTGAAAACTTAGTTATATTTCTCTTTCTAAATTAGTGTGGTGCCTTTAGAGTTTCCATTAGACGTGTGGTTACGTCCCTTTCATAAACAAATGTGTATTCAATAAGATATCACGATGACACTTTTCATGAGTATTACGGCATGAGGTGGTGTAACGGGGAAACATATATACTACTCTAACAACCAATAATAATAATGATAATGAACTCAAATCTCTCATTTCGTAGTGGTAGTTGCATGTTATTCCTCCAATGGGGGTTACAAAACATACAGGGATGAAGGATGGTTCCAGAGATAGCTCAACTCAACGAAGCCTTTTCTCAATTATTTGGGGTCGGCTACATGAATTCTATTTTTCCATTCCTCTCTGTTCAGCGTTATATCTTTAGTTAAACCACATGATATCATGTCCTTTTTTACAAGGTTCTAGAGATAGCTATCATAATCAATTTGGGAATATTTTAATATCCATGTGAGGTCATGAGTGACATTACTAAAGGATGGTCCCTCCACGACATTACGTGATCTAGAATATTCTTATTTACAAATTATGAGAATAATATTCTTTTGTATCAATAATCTTATACTAATGTAAAAACCCTGATGCAAACACCAAAAATTGGATCCAAAGAAGAGAGAATACAAAAGCCCAAATCTGAATTTTATTTAAAAGTCAAAAGATATCTTTTGAAATGAGGGGATGCATACATTTATAGGGATTGAGAGGCTTCTAGAAGGTGTTAGCTAAGTATGTGTTGTCATGAGGTGTCATCATGACAACTCTAGTGGAACCTATTAGAAGCTTCTATTCTAACTGTAATATCTAATCACTAAAAATATGACAAATATGATGAAAGATAATTATGAATGAAAAATTACAAATATACCTCAAATTTATTATTTACATCATAATTCCTGTTATTAACATCATGTTCTACATCATTATCCCCCCTTTGAAAAGTTCATCCTCGAACTTGAAAATGTTGAGGCCGAATGTCAAAATTCCAAAAATTTGCCGCCGAGAAGGGAAAAATTATGGGGTCCCAAAAGATTTATATCCAAAAATTTATTCCAAAAAAGTTTGGGTCAAAACAGAATTCTCTTAAAAAGAGGAATTCCAGTCCAAATATTTTGAACTGCTTAAATGGGCTGGAATATATGGTTGACCCATTTTTATATTTGAACTCTCTAGTCTCCATTCTTGGTTGGCCGAAGGCCCGAAACTACCGCCACTGGGGTCAAACAACATCCTAGGGTTGCCAAACCCTAAGACGCCTCCTCCCGGGCCATTACTGGACTGCTGGGACAACAACATGGTTCGTTAAGACATGTGACTATCTACCGGAGAAAGATCGCCGGTGAGGTATGTTGATCGAATCAGTTTCTTGGTCGATTTTATTTTATTCCCCTTTTCTGTTTTCGATTGAACCCTAGGAGATGAATAAGGATGCGATTTTGAACTTTTCACCCGTTCTCTCCTATTCTTGGCAATCTGGGTAGGCAATCGGTGGGGGTTTTCTGGCTGGAACTTGGCTGGTACATTCTGGGGGCTGTCGGAGGTGGGAAAAATAGAATTGGCTGTCATCAGGGGTTCGTTCTGTTTAGGGAAGTTTGGATGTGTTGGAATTCGTTCTGTTTGGCTGGAGGAAAAGATGGGTAGGGCTAGGTAGGAGGTCGGAGAGGCAGCGGAAGTATTCTTGGGCAAAAATTGGGGCTGAACTGAAGATTTTTGAAGAGTTTTGGAATTAGGGTTTAAGATTGGGTTTAGGGTTTGATTTGGAGGGGGTATTGGAGGAGAAAAAGATAAATCATCCAATCTTGACACGATTAGGGTTTGTTGGTTTATCAATTGGGCAATAGCTTTTTCTAGGGCCGTAAATCGATTTTCAGAATTTGATGGAAATGGGCCCTATTCTAGGGTTATTTTTGTCATTTCTATTTTATTTATTTTTATTATTTGTATTTTCCTTTACTTGTTTTGTTATTTAAAGGAAGGAGTAGTAATGACATTTTTGTAATTAGTGCCTTGGCTTGGAGCCTAAGCTACACCTCCCTTTAAATACCTATGTAGTCTTCATTTGAAGACACTCCTCCATTTTGAAATATGAGAAATCTCTTGATTCTCTCTCTAAAGTTAGGGTTTGTTTATTTTCTTGGCAGTTTACGTCAAATTGGTATCAGAGCGAGGTGTCGTTCCCCAAGTGGTGTATTAGTGTGTAGGTATTCAAAATCGTATACTACTTCGATGGCTCCAAGAAGATCCAAACAACAAGAAGAAATTCAAGAGTTGAGAGACAAAATGGAGCAACAAACCCTAGATTTCAACATGAAATTTGATGCCATAATGCAACAACTTATTAAGTTGCAAAACCCTAACCCTAGCCCACCCAAAACCCTAACCACCACTCCCACTACCTTTTTCCCTTATCCCAACCCTTACAACGCCTCCAACTCAGTTGTCGAGGGGCTGCCCCAACCCCACCGCACCCTTGCTGCCCCTCCCCTTCCAAACCCGAGCCAGATCTGCCCAAAAACCCAGCAGCAGCCCTGCTGCCCTGTTTGCAACCAACCCCTTGCCGTTCCACCTCATTTCCGACCACCCCTCACGCCCTTTAGCTATCGAAAAAACCTCCATAGATCCCCAAAACCCTGCTGATCCTGAACAGACCCCAACCCGCCCCTATTCCGACCCGAGTTGACCCGTCTCACCCAACTCCAACCCTGAAATCCTACCCCAGCCTTCCCGAGCTTCTTCCGACCCCCTTCCCTCATTGTCGGCCACAAATAAAACCCTAGAAGTACCCCCCCCTAATTCCACGCGATGCCCGACCCATCTCGACCCAATTTTTAGCCCCACCCACCTTGGATGCCCCAAAACCCACTGTCCCGACCCATTTTTACTAATCGGACCCTCCACCTTACTCGGAGGCCCTCCCGTGCCCAACTCAACTCAATTCCCACCCCCACTTATACACCCTTGCCTGCCACCGTACGCCCCACCACCTCCACCCTCACATCATACCCCTTCCCATCATGATCTTTCCCTACTCTACACTGATTCCTCATCATCCTCCGACGCTGGGGATACCCACCGCAGCGTCTTAGAGTGGATTCCCCCTCCCCCACCTGACCCTCATCGCTTCGTACCGCTTCGAGACCGCCAATGCTTTTATTGTGGAGAGTATGGCCACCTGAATGGCATGTGTCCTCATCGTGGTCCTCCAGCACCCCTCGTGGCCCCACATGTCCATCCTCTTTATCCAGCACCTGCCCAGGTACCACCTATCCCTGCTGCTTATGTTGCACCTGTGCCGGGTGATGTGATGGGTCTTGAGGCTCATCAGGTGGGAGACCACCTGTCTGCGGCACTTCAGTTGCTTTTTCGGAGTCTTCACGGAGATATGCGCATTGACGTCCCCATGTTTGATGGACGATTCTCCCCGGATGCTATGATTGATTAGTTGGCATCGATGGAGAGGGTTTTTGATTACAAGCGGGTTCAAGGCCCCTCTTGTGTTCTCCTAGCGGCCACCAAATTTCAACGATTCGCCCGGGTTTGGTGGAACTATCTTTGCTATAGCCGGACAACGACGGGGTTGCCTCCTATCCAGACATGGCTAGAGCTGAAGGCCGCGTTATAGGCTTCATTTATACCACCGACCTATGAGCGTGACCTTTTTGCCCGCGTCCAGTCCCTCCGCCAGGCTACATCTACGGTGGTCGAGTACACAGAGTAGTTTCAGCTCCTTTGCACTCGGGCTCGCCTCCCGGAGACTGAGGACCAACGGATCAACCGCTATATTCTGGGACTTCAGCCATACATTCAGAATGATCTAGGCTTGAGGGAGATACCGACCTTTTTGAAAGCGGTCGAGTATGCGACCAAGGTCGAGACCTACCACACATCATCATCAGCTCTTCCGACCTCACGAGCCCCTCCTGCATCGGCCTCCGCTCCTGCTTTTCCCTCGGTATCGGCACCAGTCTCTACTACCACCACTACTGCCGCGCCTTCCCCGGGTCCTCCTACATTCAGGTGCTACAATTGTGGAAATGTGGGCCACCGAGCTTCTGACTGCTCTCTTCTGCGACGCTGTGCCCTATTGGCTATGGAGCATCCACCTGACTATTTGGATGCGTCCGAGTAGCTTCCTAAGCATGCACTGATCACTGTTTTGGAGGGCGACTCCGTGGGTCTGTCTCCCACTGTGAGCTCATCTGGGCACCTATTTTTGGAATTTCCTCACGACTCCTGTTTTTTTTAGCGCACGTGAACGAGCTTGGTTTTAAGAGGGGGAGAGTGATGGAAATGGGCTCTATTCTTGGATTATTTTTGCCATTTCTATTTTCTTTATTTTTGTTAGTAATGACATTTTTGTAATTAGTGCCTTAGCTTGGAGCCTAAGCTACACCTCCCTTTAAATACCCATGTAGTCTTCATTTGAAGATACTCCATTTTGAAATATAAGAAATCTCTTGATTCTCTCTCTAAAGTTAGGGTTTGTTTATTTTCTTGGCCATTGACGTGTAGTTTACGTTAGAATTAGTGTTTTGGTTTCTCTTTTTGGGAGCCATTAATGGGGATGCAATGGGAGGAGGGCCCCCCCCCCCCCCCCCCCTCCACACACACACGCACCAAGGAGTTAATCTCGCTCTGATACCATTTTGATGCAAACACAAAAAATTGGATCCGAAGAAGAGAGAACACAATAGCACGAATCTGAATTTTATTTAAAAGCCAAAAATATCTTTCCAAATGAGGGGATGCGTACATTTATAGGGAATGGAAGAGGCTTCTAAAACGTGCTAGCATGAAGTGTCATCATGACAACTCTAATGGAACCTTCTAGAAGCTTTTATTCTAACTCTATTATCTAATCACTAAAAATATGACAAAAGATAATTAAGAATGAAAAATTACAAATATACCACACATTTATTATTTATGATGTGAACAAGGGACTTTTCGTCATTTTTTAGTCTTTTATTCTTTCTAGTATTGCATTGTGTATTTTTCTTTTGTTAGTATTTAGAGGTGGGAAGGACAAGTGGCATCTAGGGAAATAATTGTAATTAGTTCTATAGCTTAGAGCCCAAGTTACTTCCCACCTATAAATACTCTTTTGTAGCCTCATTTGAGGCATTCTTCCCTTTTAAGTTATATTGATTTGAGAGAGTTTAGACGAGAGTTATTTTCTTCTTGCTCCCATTTGAAGTCATTTACGTCAATTGGTATCAGAGCCTCATTGGTTTTACCTGTTGTTGTATAAACAAAAACTCGTAAATAACATCAAGATGGGACCGGGAAGCAAGTATGCCCCTGTGGCAACTTCTAGCGAGCATCTCGAGGAGGTTCTCAACCGGTTAATGACTCGGATGGATGACTTCGACGCCCATCTTCCGCCATCTATAGCCACCACTGGACGCCCTCGCACCACCACTGGACGCCCTCGCACCGCTCCGACACCATATCAAAACCTCAACCCTAATTCCCTAAATTCGACTCATTCCACACCCCTACCACAAAAAGAACCAAATCCAGCAAACCCTAACCCCCATTACAACCACCCCGAAGCAGCCTTAGGCGGCAGAAATCCTTTGACACTGGCCACCCACTATACCACCGATGATAACCCCCAACCGGTGCTAAATCCTTCAAGAACCACTACCAAACCAATCGGAATCACCTTGGCAGCGTCGAATAGATGCCGAAACTCCCCTCTTGTGGTCGGCGACCACTCGCCAGCCGTCGCCCAGTTTGTCCTATGCTGTTAGTAACATGAAGCAACTCAAATGGGCCGGATCTACCCTAACGAGGGTCGCCCAGTGCTATTTAGTTCTCTTAACTCCACACTGGTGTACCACGCTCCGATCTGGAGCCAAAACTGCCCGATCGGCGCAGCTGAAAGTTGTCCAAGGCCCGCCGTCCAACCCCATGCCACTCCAAGACAGCCCACTTCGTCCCAGGGTCAGACCACCACTCCGGTGATCGGAACCTACTCTCCAACGATCGTTGACATCATGCGTGGCCTCCAGCGACCAAAGGGGACAATGAAACCAACCGATGGTGTTCAAGGGCTTTCCGACGTCAATCCCGTAATCAAGAAGTCAACCAACCAACAATCATGCCCAAATAACATGATTCTGGTGGTAAGTGATCCCATAGTGGTCAATAATCAAGCTTCTGATCAAGAAACCCTAGGATTTCAACCCCCTCATACCCAAGAAACCCTAATCACAAACCCTAGCCTCCCCACCTACTGTCTTGTGTTTGGAACCACTCAAACACATGTCCCTACACTCGAAACCCTAAACCAACATGTCCCCACCCTCCAAAATTATCAAGAATCATCCAAGAATTCACCACCACCACCCAAACTATCATCACACCACCATCACTTTCCATCCTCTCACCTATTACCACCTCGAATCTTCGTATCATCATATTTACCTGCACAAACTTATCATACGAACCCCATCACCACTCACCATGACCCCCACCTTGAACACATTTCAACCTATCTTCGCCACCACCCTCAAAGACACCATGAATCCCATCATTTTCCTTCCATGCCACCGGTCCCACCCACCACTATTAACCCTTATACATCCCACATTGCCTTTTGCACGCTTCCGCACGCACCTATGCTCCGCACTTCTTCACCTACAAGACACCCGAGACATGTTCCCTCTGTATGGGATGCCCGTTCCACCCATTAAGCCCTATTGATTCATTTGAGCGGGTGCGGGAGTGGATTGGTCTCCCTCCATCTGACGGCCCACCCTCACCCGACCCTATTCTCTTCCAGACATTGAGCTGCCACCACCCACTGATTGGCGTACTGACATGTCGCTGTTTGACTCGCTGAGTTCGAAGGTCACCCCATATGTGCCTATCACAGAGAGGCATTGCTTTTTGTGCTACCAGAGAGGGCACCAGATGGAACACTATCCCTACTGCCAGCTTTTGGCCCCTGCTCCACCCATCCCTAATCTGTGGAGGCCGTACCACCCTATATTCCTCCCCCTGTACCAGTCCCACTTGCGGCACCACCACCAGCTCCTGATCCTCTTCATCCATCACCTCGGAGACAGCAACACAGAGCCCAGATTGATGCGCCTTCGTTAGGCGATGATGAGATAGATGAGGGTGATTTGATCCTACTGGGTGGAGATACCATCACACACTTAGCCCTCCAGCTGTTGTCGAGGAGCATGCAGGGCGATATTCAAGTGGATGTCCCGATGTTCGATGGCCACCTTCAGCCCGACGCCGTTATTGATTGGCTTGCCGCATTGGAGCGGATTTTTAAGTACAAGCGACTGAAGGGTGGCCGATGTGTTTTGCTAGCAGCAACCAAGTTCCAGAGCTATGCTAGTGTTTGGTGGAATGATTTGGAGCAGCGTCGTGTTCTTGAGGGTCAATGTCCCATCCAGTCCTGGGCCGAGCTCCATGCACAGCTGATGACCACATTGTTCCCGCTACTTACGAGCGAGAGCTTTTTTTTCGCGTCCAATCTCTCAGGCAGGACACTACACTATTGGACTGCGCGAAGCGTTTTCAGCTTCTATGTACTCGTGCTCGCCTTGGCGAAAGCGAGGAACAGTGGGTAAGTCGATATATCCACGGGTGTAGAGTTATATTCAGCGGGATCTTGCTTTGGATGACGTCACCTCCTTCCATCAGACTGCCCCTCCACCTCATGCCCATTGCTGCTCCTCCAGCCTGTTGTTTCTAGTGCCCCCTCCTACTTCAGCCGCTGCGACCTCCACTGTCCCACCACCTACATTCGAATGTTACAATTGTGGGGAGATGGACCATCGAGCTTCGGATTGTTCACTCCCATGCCGTTGAGCCCTGCTAGCTTCTAGTGGCCCCGAGTATCTCGAGGAGACGGAGGAGGCTCCACCCCAGCATGCCCTTATTACTATTTTGGATGGTGACACTGAAGGCCTTCCCCTTTGAGTTCAAGGACGAACTCTTTCCCGGGGGGGGAGGGGAGAGTAATGTGAATAAGGGCCTTTTTGTCATTTTTTCCTTTATTCTTTCTAGTGTTGCATTGTATTTTTCTTTTGTTAGTATTTAGAGGTGGGAAGGACAAGTGTCATCTAGGCACATAATTGTAATTAATTATATAGCTTAGAGCCCAATTCCCACCTATAAATACTCTTTTGTAGACTTATTTGAGGCATTTTTCCCTTTTGAGATATATTGATTTGAGAGAGTTTAGACGAGAGTTATTTTCTTCTTGCTCCCATTTGATGTCATTTACGTCAATTTACATCAAAGTCTCTTAAACATAAATTGCCTCTTTGGACGTGTATAAATCTGGAACATAAAAGAATCACAAAGAAACCATTTTCTACTTTAGTAAATGTGAAACATTAATAAGCAAGCCATTTTGGTTTCTACCTATCTGACCGAAAACACCTCCAACTTCCAAGTCCTCATTATCTTAGTCTGGCTAGCTTCATCTCCCATATTCATTAATGGTAGTATTAATGGAAGTATACAACTGACTCATCCTCTTGGTCTCCTCCTTACAACTCTATAAAAAGCGGTCTCCGGTTAGTGCCAAATTACCTCTTTCTCTGCTGCGGTCTCTCGCCAGTACCATCGTCCCACTTCTGCCATCCCCATAAAAATCTTCCATAAATGTGTTAGTACCTTTATTCCTTTTTTATTTTTTTTGGTTCCTGCAATTTTATCTCTTTATAGTAGGTATTTGCCCTTAAAATTATTTTTATGTGCATAATATGTTTCTATGTTTTAGTTTGAAAGGAGTAGATTCCCTCACTATTAGAATCTTCACTTTAGTAGCGATCTTATTTGGTAGTTGTTTGCTGGTAAAAAATGTATTTTTCTTACCAACTCTGTTGTAGTATCTGGGTTTTTTCGTTTTATGGCCCTAATCACAAGGTCCTATATATACAGATTTGCACCCTACTCCACAACCCACATTTTGTCTTCATCTCTTCATGTATGCCGATAATGTTGTACCCTTAAGTGTTGGTTTGTCTTCGTCTTGTCTACTTTGCTACTTGTATTTATTCTTGTATGCCAAGTGTTTGTGAAAACCAGGTATGGTTAAAGTGAAAATTTAGCATAAAATCGGTTCTTATGGGTATGCTAAATGGTTATAGCACACATTTCTAGGTTAAATTGGTTTCATATCTAGGATAAAGAAAGTAGCAAACAAGGTTGTGCCATATGGCCCCCCACTTGGAGCAGAACTTTTTTTACCGCGTGAGAGAGAATAAAAAAATTTGAGTGCTGAAATAAATTCTCTTTGCGACGATAGATTATTTACCCCCCCAAGTGGGAGCAGCTTGGTAACTCCCCTTCCAAAACTGTTCCAAAGCTGTGTTGTTTAGTCTGTGTTATGTTAAATGTCCCTTTGCCCAATGGGGAGATGCTTATTTGGTAGGTTAAAAATGAACTAGAAATGTCTAATTATAGGGTATACCCACAAGGAGTGTCTCACGGAGTTATCTATTTTTGTTTACCATCAGTGTTCAGTCGAATGAAATGTTGAGCACAAATCGTTATAACTGTGCTGTCATTATTGTGTCTTGATCCTATTTTTAATTTTGATATGTTATGCTCCGTGTGGGGTTACAGAAAAGTAAAAACTATTACAAATATAATAGATAAATAAAGGTATATATGTCGTTGCTTTGACATTTTCAGGCCGAATATAATACTGCATCAATAAATTTAAGAATGAATTATTGTGTTGCCCAGTTTTACTTTTCTAA
Organism: Sambucus nigra; assembly: GCA_949130495.1. Lineage (NCBI taxonomy): Eukaryota > Viridiplantae > Streptophyta > Magnoliopsida > Dipsacales > Adoxaceae > Sambucus > Sambucus nigra. The sequence goes on from OX422208.1 coordinate 597,729,675, forward strand.
TTTGCCTTGTTGATTTGTTATGTGATATTTTTGAGTTTCTTTGGTATGTCATGCTCTGGATAAGTAACTTCATCTTGCACATTTGGGATGTTGGTCGATCCTGGAATCCTCTTTATTATCTAATGACATTAAATGTTTAGCTATAAGAGAAACTAAAAAAGTATTCCATAGTGCATTCATTTCCGCTGCTCAATAATATTTGTACTTACTTTATAATACAATTTACAATTTGTACTTGTATTGATGTGAAGATTGTCTGAATTTTGCTACACCTTGTTTTATGTTAATATATTAGGTACATATTTATAATTTATGTGCATTTTTTTATGGACTTAATTTATTTTAGTAACAATGTAGTTCTTTTTATTTACTATGTAGATAAGAAAGGTCCTTATATTCAATTACGGTTTAAATTTTTTCTTTTTATACATGAAAATCCCAAGTTTTTATGTTTTTGAACATCTAATTGTATATAATTAGTTGATTGTTCCATGCTTGGCATGTGATTAGGCTGCCCTCTTTAAAGAAAGGTGTATTGCCTCACTACAAAGTTTTCTTCAGGTTTTTGTTTTTTAGAGGGCGGGGAGAGGGGGGGTTAAGTTATGACAAAATAAATATTTCACACGAGCCAGATCGATTAATATATAAATATTCTACGTTGCTTTCAGATTTCATTATTTTTTTGATAGCCACATGCCAATCCTATCCAATATATATATATATATATATATATATATATATATATATATATATATATATTGTTAGTTATTTGAATTTTCATTAAACAATCACGTACATAATTGTTAGAATGTAACTTTATAAACATATTGGTTAACTACTCAAATCAATTTTCTCAGGGTCCACGTTCCAATCCTCCGGCATATACGTCATGAAGAATATTAAAGTAGCAATTTTTTTCCCCTGCCTTTCTTCTATATAATATTATGTCCATTTCAACTGAAACACCATAGTTTGGAGAGTGAATATTAATTTAATCTGTCATTTGAAGTAGATACTCTAATATCTTTAGTTTGGTGGTAGTTCAGAATTTTGAAAAGAACTTATTTGGTGTATGGTATATTGTTTATTTGATATTAAGTTTAATAATCTAAGTTTGTGTTTGGGATTTGTGTTAGTGCTCACTAGCTGCTGGCCGCCTCACGTTTGGTCTCAAGTCAATCACCTTAATAGTTTCTGGCGGAGCTTTTATCCAGGCTATTGTATTGCTGTGGCTTCTGCTGAAGTACAGGTTACCTATCCTATCAACTCAGTTTACTCATGATGTGTTTAGGAGCTCCAACTCTATGCTTTGAACTGAAATTGAAAAAAAACTAGTTCAAATTTTTATAAATTTTGCTTTGATTTCAATTACGAAGCTTGGAAATAGATAATCTATTTGAAGCTGTATCATCAGTTTTTGGTTACCTATCCTATCTATTTGAAGCTGTATCATCAGTTTTTTTCCTTTTCTTTTCTATCTTTTCCTTTTCCTTTTGTTTTATTTTTGTTTCTGTTGTGTAATTATGCAGTGTAAGTAGTGGAGTCCTTGGAATTATTTACTCACTTCTCATAGCGGCCATTTGGGGAATTGGTGATGGAGTATTCAACACACAACTTAGTGCCTTGTTAGGGATTCTCTTCAAGCATGATACGGTAGTGAACTATCTCTGTTTATTTATGCCAATCATTTCATTTTTTGTCTGAAAGATCTTCTAGAATACGAATCTATCTGTGTCCTTCTCATACATACCTAATGTAAAATGACAATTTTGATTCACATACTCAGATTAGATACTTCTATAACTGTTTTTTAGTTCAGGATATTCGCGCGATCCACAACTTTTTATTTAGTTCATATTCTAAATTCATGCTAATCATTTTACGCATTGATGTGTCTAGCGTAAACTTTTTGCAATAACTGCAGTTATTAATAGAACTTTAAGGGTCGTTTGGCCTTCGGCCCTAATGATGTAGTACAGCTGCACAGAGCTTCGATGATAGCAGTGGGAAAAAATGATATTTGTTGGCCAAGTTGAAACTGAAAGGTTTGGAAAAGTGAGAAGAGTATTAGGAGGGCGACGTCTATATAGAAAATCAAGAGTTCTAGGCTGTGCCAGAGCGTATTTCATCATTTCATTCATACTGCAGTAGTCTCTAAATATACAATTGCGTTTAGGAGTCCTTACATACAATAGAATAACTTTTGTCATACCTCAATTCGGATATGCAATCAGACATATTCTCTCTCTTATACATAACACTTGACACTCCCCCTCAAGGGAATAGTGGGGGAAGCGAAGTAGTGGCCGGAGCTTTAGTAAACAGGTCAGCAACCTGATGATGAGAGTGAACAAACGGGGGTGCGAGCAAGGTTGTCAAAATGTGAATCGGAGCCGCATCGTTTTCTCAAAAAATTATCGTATCGTATCGTAAGATACATTTTGATTTTCAATAATTATATAAATAATTTTATATACATTAAAATACGTGCGTGTAGTATCTAAAAATAATATGGAAAACACAATAATTATTTAGCAATTTCAGCCTTTTATTTTTCCTTTCACCAACTTGCGTGCAATGATCATACACCAAATCTTTTTGTCTTAGCATTCTATATTAACATTAAAGAAAATAAGGAATAAGTAATTTAACCCATTAACTGAAATATAATAATATTCTCAGTAGTCACTATGGTCAATTTTCTATTAAACACAATATTTAATAATTTATACAATAATCATAACTACTAAGACCAATTATATATAATAATATAGTGACTTTGCACAGGACACTAGCCTACACATAAATAAATAAATTTGTTGGGAATAAGAAACAAAGGAAGAAAATAATAAATGAAAAAAAGAGAGGAGGTTGCGATCAATGGAACCTAAATCGAAGAAGAAGAAGAAGAAGAAGAAGAAGAAGAAGAAGAAGAAGAAATAGAGAGGAGTATGTGATTTGGTTCATAATTAGAAACCCTAGCAAAGCTGTAATGGTTTGTAAGTTCTTCTCCTTGTTTTTTAAAACCCTCGTAACTTTGCTAAACCAAATCCCAACGCCCAAATCCCTTTTACAAACTCCCTCAACTTATTCTATTTTTTTTTTGGTTAAAAACGCAAAGTGGCGTTGTTTAGCTGAAAAACAAAAAAGGTATGTATCGACGATACGATACCATACGTCCGATACATATGTATCGACCGATGCTTATTTATCGCCGATACTTACAAAAAACGATACATTCACCGATACAACACGTTTTGACCTCGATACGATACGATACGATACGATACGTATCGTGCATCGGCCGATATTGACAACATTGGGTGCGAGTAAACAATTAAAAACCTTCTCTCAAATAAGATGGTAATCCAATTCAACGTGTTTGTTATGGGCATTAAGAATAGGATTATGAGCCATGTAAAGCACACTAATGTTATGAATAAAGACATCAGGAGAGGTTTAGAGTGAATGATCAATTTCATGAAGAACATAGGCGGCCCAAGTAATGTCAGCAGTAGCATCTGCTAGTGTACGGTACTCCACTTCACAGCTTGAGTGGGCAATGGTTGGCTGTTTTATGACGACCGGAAAATGTAGTTGCTTCCCAACCCACACACCAAAAAAATGCAATACCCCGAGGTAGATTGATGAGTGTTGGAGCAACCAGCTCAACTGGCATTCAAAAAGCCAAAGAGATTAAGAGTGGACTAAAAGGTGATCCGTAAACCTAAAGCAGAAGTGCCAACAATATCATGAAGTAAGCATTTGGCAAGTAGAAAATGATCATCCATTGGTTCATGCCTAGACTGCCATATGATAGAATATGGAATCTTCGGTCTATTAAGGGTAAGATACTACAATGCCTTAGATAAAAAGCAAAACTCTGTCCGATCAGTGTATGGAACAGTGAGAGTACCAAGAGAAAACTTGGTGACAATAGGGGTAGAGCCTGGCTTGGCACGGAGATGATGAGCACGTCGCAGGAGCTTAAGTGATATATTGTTGATGAGTTAGGATAAGATCACCATGAGAGTGATGAAACTGGATGCGAAAAACATGGTGCAAGACACCCAAATCCTCCATAGCAAATTCACACCATGTTGGAGTGAAGGACTGCTGCAGATGACTAGAATATCATCAGCATAAACTAGTATTACCTTGAGCACAATGTAAAATAATTAATGATGAATCGACATGGATGCAATGAAAACCAAGGCGGAGAAGATAGATGCTAAGATGTTCAAACCAAGCCTTGGGGTCTTGTTTAAGACCATAAATAGCATTCCGCAGGATACAAACATGATTGTGGAACTGAGCATGAGCAAATCCAGGGGTTTGCTTAATGTAAACTACCTCTTGTTAATTGCCATGTACTATGAACGCATTCTCTGCGTGAAGTTGGCTGAAGGACTACGAAACTGCACACCAATGCTGAGAACAATGTGAATTGTAGCAGGTTTTAATGTGAATCACAAGGGCATTTCAGTCATTTGTTACATTCTATTTTGTTCTTTCATGTCTTTTTTCCTTTTGTTGGATTTGTAGTAGTTAGAAGGCTAGTAAGGGAAATTTTAGGTATTATGTAATAAGAATATGCTAGACCATGCGATATCATGGGACACCTGCTCAGCCGTCACCGCTCCGATTGACCCTCACAACACCGGAAGAGACTACAAGAAATGAATAAAGGAGTGGCTACAAAAACCCCTCTCCCTCTGACCCCGAATTCAATTTTGTCGTTGTGTAGGCGGGGAGGACTTGCCTACCACCCACACTTCGTTGTATAGGGATGGATAAGGACCCATACCTGAAGAATGGAAGACAAACTTGTCCCTGTTTGATTCTCTAAGCATGAAGGTAACCCGTTTATCCCACTCGAGAAGCATAATTGTTTCCTCTGTTACGAGAAATGACATTAAATGGATGATTGTCCCCTCAAACAAATGAAAGAGGCCGAACTACCCCCGGTTGATGAGATGCCACTCCCACATGAAGCCCCATCTCCGGTACTCATGCTCATGGTCCGTGGCCGACCTCCGCTTGATGATTTTGATGACAAGCAGGACGAAGGTGCTTTGTATCCCCAGCCGGGAGGGGACCATTTAGCTTATGCGTTACTGTTCTCCAATAGCCGCAATGGAGACATTCGTGTGGATATTCCCATGTTTGACGGCCACCTTAAGCCCAACGGTTTTGTTGATTTGCTTGATGGTATGGCGAAGGTTTTCGAGTACGAGTGCATCTTCGGGCCCAAGTGTGCTCAACTAGCAACCACGAAGCTTCAAGGGTTCGCACGTGTATGGTGGAATGACATGGTCTAAAGGCGGACGATGATCCAGCAACCCCCAATCACCATTTGTGCCCGTATGAAGGATGAGATGAGGGTGTTCTTCATCCCGCCCACCTGTGAGAGACCTCTTTTTCCCGGTCCAGGGTCTTCGACAAGGCTTCAGCTATTGTGCACTAGCGTGGTTAGGTGAGAGCGAGGAGCAGTGGATCAGTCGCTTTATACACGACCTTCAGACCATTCACCATTCACCATTCACCATTCACTAGGATCTGAGCCGCCGAGAAATTTCAACATTCGTCAAAGCCGTAGAGTACGTGATCAAAGTGGAGGAGCATCATAAGAGTTCCACTACGATTCGCCATCCTCTTACCATCACCTCGCTTCCCAAAGCACCAAATACCCTCACCACTACTATCAAATGTTTCACCTGTGGCCCGATTGGCTACCAAACTTTCAAGTGTCCCAAGGGGAGGAAGAAGGCCCCCCTTGCGACATATTAACCAGAGCCATCCGATGAAGACGAGGTTGTGTAAAGCCTTTGATTGCCCACATCATCTCAGTGGACCCCGAAACCGATGACATCTTCCCTTGAGTTTGAGGACAAACTCTTTTCAATGAAGGAAAAGTGATGTGAATCAAAAAGGGCATTTCAGTCATTTGTTAAATTTTATTTTGTCCTTTCACGTTCTATTTCCTTTTCCCTTTCCCTTTAGTCTATAAATATTGTACACCCCCTTACATATTGTACACCCCCTTATGGGCATCATTCCTTTAATAGATATTTTGTATATTAGCTCGTTTGTTTTGAGTGTAATTTGTTGGTGTGTTCCATTGGTGTGGACACTGTTGATGTTAAATTTAATAACTAGGCTGAATGTTTCAGTAAAGCCAAGACCTTCTATTTGATTAAATCCTTGGCAATGCTGAACCTTATAATGATCAATAAGTTTTAGTTTAGCGTTAAAAATACCAAAGTCCAAGTGCGGTTGATGTGAAGAGAATTTAACTCCTCTCGCAAGTAGCCACTGAGATTAAGATTGTGAAGCCAGAAATACAGTCTTAGATTTGGGTCCTTGGTCCTTTGATAATAAGCCAGTGATAGACAAACCATGGAGTCCAGAGGTGAGCCTTTGCAAGGATAATTGTAGATATCAATGTGGATAATGAATTACCAGATTCCATCCCTATTTTTGGGCCAAATGAACAATTCTTCAGACAAAAAATAGAGTATGTGTGGATCCCCACAAAACGTGGACATCGTCACATCGCAAAATATTTGGGCATGCGGAAGAGAGGTGTGGAGTAAAGCAAAGATTAAAACAAGATTGGATAGTCAAAAAGAATCATGATGATATTGATGCTAGTGGAGTGGATGAATTTGAAGGGAAATTTCAAAATAAAATTGCTGAAAATTCACGGAAGATCATTGAACATGCAAATGCTAGAGGTAAACTGCAAATAATAGCTGTGAGAAATGAGGCAGAACAGAAGAGCAAGGAATCGAAAGCAAAATACATCCTTACTGAAGGAGATCCCTGATGAACAGGTTTAGGCGGTGGTGGCAGCTCCACATACAATGGAGGTTGTTGGCATGCCTTTGAACTTTTGCATGTTAAGTGTGATGAAATACATCCAACTTTGGATGAATTCGATAAGCATGTAAACAATATAATGATGAAAAGGCTGAGTCCATGAAAGTAAAAGATAATTGGGATTCGGGGAAAGGGGTCAGCGATAAGAAGAATGGTGGGGGGACGAATAAGAGGGAAGTAGGTAGCTATGGTAGGACCAAAACTCTCAGTGCACAAACTTATTATTTCTGTAAATTCATTTCTTTCATATTTTTCTGGATCAGTGAATGTAGCTTTAGCCCCTGAGCAATATGTTTGGGGGCATTGTATTTCTTTTGGGCTGGGAGTGGCTAGTCTAGGAGGGTGGGGTATTAGCCCTGTATGGTTTGTATTTAGTTTGTTCTTTCAATGAAGCTTACATCTTAACAAAAATTGCCTTGCAATGCCAATGTTACCTAAATGATCCAAAATTTCTTTTTTTTGACGAACTCTACCCCTCCACCACACTGATTTTTTTTTCTTGCTGAATTGATTCCAAGTTAAAATTTGAAATTTGCAAAAAATATCAAGGTCCTCAGATTCAAGTTTGAGTGGATATAACCAAGTTTAATGAGTGCAATTGTCTACAATAAAATGACATAGTATCGCATATATTGTGAGGATAGGATTTGTGTGGGACCCAAAGATCACAATGTATTAGGGCATTGATTAATATCCCTGTTCAAATTAAAAGGAAGTTTGCAACTCTTGTCCATTTGTCAATTAACACAAACTGATGTTCTACTCCAACTATTAAGTTAAGACACTGATATTTAACCACAAACTTAGAGATCTAGAACTAGGGTAACCCAAATGTTGATGTCAAATGTATTCCGGTGCTTTCCCAGTTGGTATAGCTGTGAGAACATCCTGTTATCCAGCTGCGTAACAGGTGTCTTTGTTTTCCCAATCTTCATATGCTTTGTTTCCCTTGATTGGATCTGTCTCTGCCTTTGGTGATTCTTCCGTTATGAAATTTGTTACCTTCATAGTTTGAACCAGTTGATAGATTTGATATGGCCAAACTATGCGTCAAGTCTCGAGTTTAATGGAGCAGGATGGTGATTAGTTGTTGAAGCAAGTTGAACAAGAGAGATAGGTTGGTATATGAAGGGGAGGCCATAGTTCCCAAAAACTCTGATACGTGTAAATCTAGAGTTCTGAGCTATGCCAAGGTTATCACGTTATATCATTCATACTGCAGTAGTCTTCAAGTGTACAATTTCATATAGGAATAGGAGTCCTCGTACAATAGAACTGTTGGGTACTCATCTTTACAACTGAGTCCCCATATACACGAAATATACTACCTCAACTAGGATATGCAATTCTATCTCACTAAACGGTCTAGTATTCCAACCATGGGGGTGTGGTGGGGGAGAGGCAGCGAGCTGTCTTAGGGGATTATTGTTAAAGGCGCGCCTAGTTCTGCACTTGGAGTCCAAGATCGGAAAGGCACACAGGTCCCTGCCTTGCCTCAACTCAGGCGAGGCCTCTTTAGTGAGGTGAACCTAAACTCAAGGCGTGGCTTATGGGCGCCTTACTAATTTTTTGGATTATTTGGCCTTTGGCCCCCACTGTTTCAATTCTTGTAGGATCTAGTTTCACTTTTTTCGACACGTTTGGGGACAAAAAATCTTAAGTGGAAATGAACACCAAATAGAAAAAGTCTTAAAAGCAGGAGTGGATCAATTGAAACGTTGGCTTCACATATTTTTCTATAAAATATGGATTATTAAACAAAGGTAAGACTAAGAAGCCCTGAAGTCCTAGACTCCACAAATAAAATGTCTTTTTTCACTACTTAAAATGAAAGAGGCGAAAGAGACTGAAGAACCTGCAATGTTGTAGAATTTTAATTCAACTATTATGTTGATTTGATTATTTTCCACACATTAAACTATGGGTGCGTTTGAGAACCCCAATTCCATGGCATTGAAGGGGAATACTTTCAGTTCAAAATTTTCAAAATTCGAACTATAAATTTTCCAATTCCAATTCCAATCCATGGAATTGGGCTCCCAAACACGCCCTATGTTTATTTGGAATATTCGAGTATTTTACTTTTGTTGACTATTTAGTAATTGCCATGAAAAATTGATTGCGATACGAACTTGTTTAACTTTTTTGTAGTATTTTATATATATATACAGAAAGTACATACCATTTTTTTAAAATAGTAAAAAAATGATTTTTTTGATGAAACTTCATGGATATGATTTCCATGGTGAGAAGATCATCTCCAATTTTTTTGGTCGAAAAATTCAGCAAAAAAACCGTTGTGATGATGTGATACATAAAAAAATGGTATAAATATGCATTTTCAACTGTTGAAATGTTGGATCGGCGCTAGCCGCTTTATTGATTGAATTTTTTTGTGAAACTTCATATATATGATCTTCTCACTATCGAGATCATATCCATGAAGTTTTATAAAAAAATTCAATCAAAAAGTAGATGAGATGATCGCCAACATTTCAATGGTCGAAAATGCATATTTATACCATTTTTTTACATATCACCTCATCTCAACGGTTTTTTTTATTGAGTTTTTTGATGAAAAATTGTAGATGATCTTCCCACCGTGGAGATCATATCCATGAAGTTTCGTCAAAAAATTTATTTTTTATACTATTTTAAAAAAATGGTATGTTCCGGGATCTGCACCATAAGGAGTCCTTACAGGAGAGGGCCTCTCTCTCTCTCTCTCTCTCTCTATATATATATATATATATATATATATATATATATATATATATTCTCATATGTCACTTGATATAAATATACAACAAATTTTTTATTTTCGTATGGCGTCTCACTCTTCCGATTCCATACTGACTTCATTCACGATACCTTGGAAGCGCACTCAACTCTCTCTACTCGACTGGCTCATTTGATCAGTGGTACCTCCCACCTGACGGCTACCATATGGATTTCCATTCTCAATTATATATAGGTTAGGAATCCTCTTGTTTTGTACAATGTGCGCCTCGCTTCAATTCGATTTGGCGTCCTTGTGCCTAGGCTCTACTGGCTTAGCCCTGTGGTGACTTGTCATATTTATAGCCTCCTAATAAAAGTGTCTTCACTTTTTAAAATATTATGTTATTTACTTATTTATTTATTGATTTTTGTGCGGAAATGTGAACTTGACATATTGTTTCTTCACATATTCTGTGTATGTGATGTTATTTGCGCTTCAATTTCTAAAAGACAAGGCTCAAATTTAACTTGGGTCACTTTTGGGGGACAGGAAGGAGCATTCGCACAACTCAAGCTTTGGCAGAGTGCTTCAATTGCAGTTGTTTTCTTCATAAGCCCATACATCTCATTGCAGGCGATGTTAGTGGTCTTGCTTGTTGCTCTCTGCATTGCCGTTGCTGGGGTTCTGTTTCTCACAATCGTGGTAGAGAGAGCATTTTCATCTACTGCTTCTTGATATTGACCCGCCATGAAGTTTAATTCCAAAATTTGCATGTTGTTATCTTGTCACTTTATGTCAACATGCCATCTTATCCAATGCAGTGCTGGTATTTGTACAAAGGTTGTGTTCTCATTACAAATATCCATGCCATGTTATCCGTCTTTTTCATATGGCCTCTAGATTTTTTTTTGAAGGGGGTGGGTGGGTGGGGGCGCTTGACAAATAAGTCTCATTTCCAGAAAGACATTTATTCATTGCTCCTATCAAAACAAAATTTCCTTAATATGTCCTATTCATACGTGCAGTAAATATACATGAGTTTTTGTAATAGGACTCGTTGGAGGGACCTTTTTTTCCCCCAATTCTACTAGCGCTATTGAAACAATGTTGATATTTTGAAAACAAATGCGAGTATGTGTTACTATATAATCCTCATAATCATTAAACTCGATATTTAATATTTAGGGTTAATTGATGTGCACACAACATATGTTCAAAACTAATTTTTAGTCCATGAGTATATGATATCATCAGAAATAGTGACATTAATTGGACACAGAGATAATATCACTATCCGCGTACTATTGTCACCACCAGAGATTAAATATTATTTTTGAAAATATGTTAATCTACAAATTAAATAAAAATATATGATAGGCTTTTGGTTAAATGGCCCCTAATATATATGGGTTAAGTTTGGGAACTTATACGAATCTTTTTCCTTTGTTTTGGCATGTGATGTGGTTATTTTTTTAAATTTTTTTATGGAAAATGAAATGAAATGAAATGGAACCTTATGAAGTTTCCAGTCAGCGAAAATTTTATGGAGCCACTTATTCTTTTTTTTCTCAACAGTCATTCCATTAGCATTCAAGTTCATTGAAAAATACAGGCAGATCACATAGTGACGTTCCAGTGTTTAGTGACCAATCCCACTTTACAGTATAAACTATCTATTGTATTGTATTGAACTTGAAACCCACTATCCATCTCTGCCACTACAAGATTTTGAAAGTAGGGAACAGTGGTTGGTGAATCATCCCACTTCATAGCCAAGTGATGTTAGTTCGCCTATTTGCGTCATCAGAGTTGTATTTGACACCCTTTTACTCGCACATTCAGATGTCTTTAATGCATTTGTTGACGATTAATACATGAAAAACATCAGTGTCAATAAAAAAATGTCAACAAATGATGCCTTACAGGATTATTATTTTCACACTGGATGGTAATTTTGGACAAGGAAAACGTAAAGATAGAGGGAAAACTTAAACAACACATACCGAACACTTCTTTATTTTTTAGGCATTAAATTAGTTTTAGGGAGGAAGTTTAAGTATGGATACTCACTCAATAGAATGATTCATGCAAATCCAATATCCAAGAATGAAAAAACTCAAGGGATAAGTAAGAGAAATACAATCTAAAAACGAAGTATGAGAATATGATGATGACTTCCTTTATTTGATTAAATCAACAAAGGTTTCTACTTCTCTCAAGCGTTACTATTACTCACTATTCTAAAAAATTCGTCTAGGATTAAGGCTCGGGAGAAATGTCCCGCCTTAAGTTTTTTACGCTTTATTCTTGGTAAAACCCTTAAGGTGCACTTTTTTCTAAAAACAACAATGCTTTAGTGAAACGATATCGCCTTTTAAAGAATTTTTTTACTAATTGGACCGTTATCTCATCCAAAATAATCAAATAGTATTTTAATTTGCATATATTTAGACATATTTTTATGATATGTACAATTTTAGTATTTTAATAACGTTGTTATGGTTAAAAAAATATTAAAACATATTAAGAAGGTCTAAACGCCTTTTCACGCATTTTTACGCCTAAGGTCCGCCTAAGCTTCTAAGGCTTAAGGCTTGACCTCTACGCCTCGTTCACTCCCCCCGTTTTTTAGAACCTTGCTATTACTCTCAATGTGTATACAAGATAAATAAATAATGAACGATGCTTGCTTTCTAACTTAGGTTTAATAGCCTAGAACTTTAAGAGGGAGCCCAAGTGATAAATGCCCAAAATAATCCTCATTTAAACCCATTATTTCGTTGCAGTGAACACAACCCTCTGCTGATCACGGGTTCCAAACTCAGAAATCCCCAAAGTGCTGTCGAAGTTCATGACTCGCTTCGCTGCAGCAAAGCTCCTCTTTACTGGAGCGAAGCTACCTTCTTTAGTCGCACCGACGAGCGAAAACATAGGGTTGTGAGTATTGAGTCAAAACTCCACAAATATCCACATTGGTGAAAGAAATCTATAGCCTCGTATATAAAAGGAAAAACTCCACTAATCATCCCACTTCATAACACCCTTTTACTCAAACATTCTAATGCGTCTTTAATGCATTTATTGATATGGGAATTACTCATAATCAATAAAGTTTGACTGATTAATACATTAAAGACATTAAGAGTGTCAATAAAAAAAAGTGTCAACAAATGATGGCCCTATAGGATTATTCTCTTCACATTGTGGGTGGTGAATTTTGGACAAGGAAAAAGTAAAAATAGAAGGAAAACTTAAGTAACACACATACCTACGTGTTTAGTCGAATGAGGTCCACACCCACGGGCACTATAATAGGAGTTACATATGGGATCCACTATGACTTAAGACCAAATAGGAACAAGTTTAAGCTCTCAACTACTCTATTAGCTCTTATTCCTAAAGTTGAATCTCCCACTAATTTTGGTCATTTTAGGCCAATTAGTATGCAGAACCTTATTAATAAGATTGTCTCTAGAATTTTGAGCAGCAGACTTGCTGATCTTCTTCCTAATCAGATTGCCCACAATCAATCTGGCTTTATTAAAGGCAGGTCTATATCTGAAAATGTGATGTTAGCTCAAGAATGCTTGTCTAAATTAAATGCCAAGAATTATGGTGGAAATGTAGTAATGAAGTTGGATATGGCCAAGGTTTATGACAGGGTATCTTGGTTATTTTTGATTAAAGTCTTGAGGAGGTTCGGTTTTAATGAAACATGGATTGACTATATATGGAGAATCGTTTCAAATTGCTAGTTTTCTTTGGTGCTAAATGGTGAAGTCATGGGTCATTTTCCCTCTTCCAGAGGTTTGAGGCAGGGAGACCCGCTCTCTCCCTCCTTGTTTGTGTTGATGGCAGATGCTCTATCCAGGCAATTAAATCACCTGAATTCTTCTCCTTCTTATGTGGGATACAAGCACCCTATTGGGAGTATAAAATTTAATCACTTGGCTTTTGCTGATGATCTAATTATATTTTGTTCAGGTTCCAAGAGGGAATTATCCACTCTTCTTATTGTTCTATCTCAATATGAAGCATGTTCTGGACAGTTGATTAACAAAGGCAAAAGTATTCTGATGCTATCCAATAAGATTCCTGTCTCCAGAGTAGCTGCTATTGGAAGACAAACTGGTATGCAATTGAAAGAAGGATGTATTACCTATCTTGGGTGCCCCATCTTTTCTGGTTGGAAGAAGATTATATTCTTTGAACCTCTCATCCAGTAGATTAAAAAGAGGTTGATGGTATGGAAAGCAAAGCTTCTAAGCTCCGGAGGAAAGTTAACTCTTCTCAAATCCGTTTTATCCTCTATGCCTATGTTCCTTTTGAACTCGATTTCTCCTCCTAAAGCAGTTCTAAGAAGAGCTGAATCTTTATTTGCTCAATTTTTCTGGAATACATCTCATGGGGTTTCTAGGCATCATTGGTGCAAATGGGAGCTTATTGCTAGACTTGTGGAGGAAAGGGGTTTGGGAATTAGATCAATCACTGATGTATCTAAGGCTATCGATATAAAATTATGGTGGAAGCTTAGGACCTCAAATTCTATGTGGGCATCATATATGATTTCTAAGTATTGTAGAAATAGTCACCCGGTTAAAACTTCTAATAGGGTTACTTCCTCATCATGGAAAAGAATCTATGCAGTGAGAGATGTTGTTGAGGATCACATTTTATGGCATGTCAGTACGGGTTCTTGTAGTATGTACTATGACAATTGGTGTGTTGGTCCAGTTAGAGATAATCAAGTGCAGGTCGATGTTAGGGTTAATTGGTTTTGGAATGAGTACCATATATGGGATAATGCTAAATTGCAACAATTTTTCTCTACCTCAATATGTAATCAGATTAAATATACTCTTCTATATGCCTATGACTCTGATGTAGCAGTATGAGACCTAACATGTTTTGGAGAATTCTCTTTATAATCTGCATGGAATCTATGTAAGAATACTTATGCAAAACAATGGAGCTCTTCATTTATTTGGGATAAAGCCATCCCTTCTAAAATGTCTATTCTTGTATGGAAACTCTTACATCACCTTCTTCCCACAGATGATAGCATTAGGCGATTAGGTATTTGTGGTCCTTCTATTAGTCATTGTTGCCCTCTCCATCAAGAGGAATCAATTGATCATGTTTTTTCTCAAGGTGATATTGCATCCAAAGTGTGGGATTTCTACTGCAAAGAATATGGGGTTTCTAGAGTTCAGAATGGAGTGAAAGGTCAACTTATGAACTGGTGGCTCAATTGCAGCAGAAGTATATCAACGCATAAATCCATCCTTGTCTTTATATGTTGGAGATTGTGGATTCATAGAAATAAATGCAAATATGAGGGGGTAAACGGAAGTACTTCAGCTGTATTTCATAATGTCAAGTACCTTTTGCAGTTATATCACATCCCTACTATGAGTAAAGTTGTCAAGCCTAAGTTGGTTAAATGGATGGTTCCTCCTTCTGGGGTTTTAAAACTAAATATTGATGGGAGCTCAGTGGGAAATCCCGGTATGGGAGGAGCAAGGGGTATTCTTAGAAATTGTAAAGGTGAAATTGTGTGGGCTTTTTCCAGCAATCTGGGACAGGTATCTAATATTGAAGCTGAAGTTTGGGCATTGTTCAAAGGCATCTCATATTACAGAGATTTGAAAGACTATGTTGTGGAGATTGAAAGTGATTCTAAGATTGTGGTTGATATTCTTCAAGGCAAAGTGAGATCCCCGTGGAGGGTAAGATGGCATATTGATAAGATAACATCTATGTTGACTGACTATACCTTCTCATTGCGGCATATATATAGAGAAGAAAACTATGTGGCTGATTATTTGGCCAAATTGGGTAGCAAAGAATCGTTTAATATGTTTTCTTTCCATACTTCTGACTTCCCTAAACACCTGGTAGGATTTTTAAAAGTGGATAGGTGGGGTTTACCATCAATCAGACAGGGCTAGATGGTATTGGGGTGTCTCCTCCTTTTGGAGGCTTGTAAGCTCTCAGTTCCTATTAATCATGTCCTAAATTTTGTAGATGCCACGAGTGAGGCATTTTCACTCCTATATATTTGATATATATCTCATTTAAAAAAAAAAAGCTCTCAACCTCGCAATACACGTCACACTATCTCAAGTAGCTATGTGAGACTAGGATAATATATTCAACCCTAATATCAACAAATCATTACTATTTTAGAATTTAACGTTGGTACGGAGTCCCCATCTTCACCAAGTAGTTCTTTTTTTTATGCACTAAATTAGTTTTAGGGATGAAGTTTAAATATGGATACTCACTCAATAGAGTGATTCATGCAAATCCAATGTCCAAGAATGATGAAACTCAATGGATAAGTAAGAGAAATACAATCTAAATACAAAGTATGAGAACATGATGATGCCTTCCTTTCTTTGATTAAATCAATAAGGGTTACAACTTCTCTCAAGCGTCATTATTACTCTCAATGTGAATACAAGGGAAATAAATGATGAATGATGATTGCTCTCTAACTTAGGTTTAGTAACCTAAAACTTTACGAGGGAGCCCAAGGGATGAATGCCCAAAATAACCCTCACTTAAACCCATTATTTTGCAAAACTAGGCCCTTTTGTTGCAGCGAACACAACCCTCTCGTGATCAAAGTGTTGTCGAAGTTCATGACTCGCTTTGCTGCAAAAAATCACCTCTTTACTAGAGCTAAGCTACCTTCTTTGGTTGCACCGAGGGGCAAAAACACGGGCTTGTGAGTATTGAGTAAAAACTCCACAAATATCCTCATTGGTGAAAGAAATCTATAACCTCATACATAAAAGGAAAAATTCCACCACTCAACTCGTAAGGTCTTCAACGATGTATAACATTAATCAGGTTCGAACAATGCTCAAACTTGACTGCCGCTATCATTTCGTCAACGTGTCGATCGAATTATCTTTGATGCCAATTTTCTTCACAACAATGACACCACCATCGATAATCTTTCGTATGAAATGAAATTAGACATCAATATGCTTGGTCCTCCTATAATGAACTTGGTTATTGTCTATGCAGATATGACTTTGGCTATGATAATGCACCTCTACATGATCTTGTATAATCTCTTAATCACCAATATGATCTTGAAACCATAAGGCCTCTTTAACTACTTCCGTTGCAGCCATATACTCCCCCTTCATAGTAGACAAAGCACCCGTGGCATACAACATAGAACCTCTAGCTAATCGAATCACATGCTAATGTAAAAACATACCTCGTAATCGATCGGTGTTTGTCTAATTAACCCACGTAGTTTAAATCAGCATACGTATACACATGTGACTTCTCAACCCGTTGGTACATAAGTTCCACATCAAGTGGTCCTCGTAGAAACTAAAAAATCCACTTCACATATTTCAATGCTCTTTTCGCATCTTTTCCATATACCAATTCACAACACTCAGTGCTTTCAATCGAGTACAAACCATGAAATATATCAAGCTACCCACCGCACTTGCATACACAACTTGATTCATATACTCCAAAGCCTAGTGGAATTCAAATTTTCCTCTTTTTTTCATCAATAATCCAGGTATGACATGATACCTTGATCCTTTCAAGAAGATAGATTTCTCCCTATTTCTTTCCTCTTATCATCACCAAAGTGCCCAAGACAACCTTTAGCATTCCTTACTTAAGTACAATCTTGTACCTGTTGGAATCTAATGCACCCAAAGAAATCAAATTATTCTTCAGTTTTGGAACATAACGAACATCCATAGAGTCCAAGTCACTCCATCATGCATCTTCAATTTGATTGTGCCAATACACTTCCATCGATATATATAGTCATATCCATATATACTTTCCCTCCATCCACCTACTTAAAGGTAGGAATAAATCTTTATTTGGGCACATGTGGTAAGAGAACCACGAGTTAAGAATCCTCTCATTTGAGGAGTTTTTCCTTGAATAAACTACCAATGTGCTCCCAAATTTACTATCCTAAGAAGTAACAGAATTGGCGGAATCTGCAACCGGTTTATTATCGTATCTTGACTTTAGCTTAGGGCAATACTTATTGAAATTCCTTATTCTTAAACTTGTAACACAATATATTATCCAATACCTGGTCCAAGAGAAATACCTTGTCTTCTGTCATTGGTCCTACCCCGCGTAACCAACACACAAGACTAATAATCACTCTTCTCCTTTTTTCACTTGTTACTTCCAAACAATGCCAAAGAGGCATCACAAAACCTAATTCACCCTTTCCATATAACAATATGATGCTATAATTATCATATGAATTCATAAGTTAATGTAAAAGTAACAAAGATTTATCTTCATCACAACATTTAAGCTTAATAAATTGGAGAAAATTTTATCAAACTCATCAAGATATTTGAACATACTTACCTTCAATATAATTAAATCCAAATACTTTCTTCTTGAGATGCAAATGATTTTCTATGATCTTCGTCATATATTTATCTTTTAATTTCTTCCATATTAACACTTTCGATACTTCCTTCATCACATTACATACTACATTTTGCGTGAGATTTGATCGGATAATGCTACACGCTTGTAAGGCACATTCCTCCAAATCATCTCCCAACATATCTGTGGGTTAAACTGCAATGCCCTTCAAAGCCTCATACCAACCTTGCTTGATTAAAACATCTCTCATATGACAATGCGACATGCCAAATAAATAGTTTTACATTCAAACTTTTCCATATCAAACTTCTCCATTGATAACTTTGCAATTTTAGAGGTAGCCATTATCTAATCTCCAAAACGAGTTCTCAACAATAAACAATCGGGCTAAGACCAAAACCCCACTTACGAATTTTATTAAAACACTTTGGATTCACATAAAGTAATGACCTTACAAGATAAACCTCTCATAGAAATTTGTAGTGGAGATATCCACTGAGTGATTCATGCACAACTAAGATCTAAGAATGAAGAAACTCAAACGATACCAGGAGAATTACAATACAAATGCAAAGTATGAGAAGGTAAAAGAAAACACACACCAATAAATCACATGATAAGATTTACATAGTTCACCAATTTTGCTATGTCCACGTATGGTGATGGCTTCCTTTCTTTAATTAAATCAACAAGGGTCATAATTTTTCTCAATCCTCACTATTTTTTTTTATTATTTTAAGTTCAAGCCCCCTTGGTAGGTGGGGGAGGGGGGGGGGGTGCTCGAACTTATGAACACTTGCTAGACAAGGGTCATTGATAACCATAGGGGTAAAACCCTTTGGTTCTCAATCCTCACTATGACTCTCACTGTGTATACGAGAGGAATACATGATAAACAATGGATTATCTTTAACTATGGTTCAGTGATATAAAAGTTACTATATATACAAAGGAGATCTAAAAGATTAAATGCAAAAAATGTTCTTACTTAAACCCATTATTTCAAAAACTAGGGTCCATTCGTTATAGCAAACACAACCCTTTTCGAGTCGTGGTTTCCAAATCCAGAAGTCCCCAAAGTATTTCCTAACTTTATGACTTATTTCGCTGAGGCGAAGCCACCTTAGTTGGTCATGCCAGCAGGTAAAAAAGCGAGGCTATGAGTGATGAGCCAAAACTCCACAAGAAGTTGATGTTTCAAACACAATAGATAAGGAGGATAGATAAACTATACACACGAGTCAATTATTACCAAGGATAATGAAAGGATGGTGACTTCAATTTTAGATGTGTTAGGGACAATTTCTCAAGGACTGGTGCCAAAGGTTAGATGGAAATGATTAAGGAATATGTGGAATTACCCGAGGGGAAAATAATCACGTTTCAATTCTAATGAATAAGGTACACTTTGAGATCTTTACTAAGACCATCTCTAAAGTGCTTGATAAAATTCCATTTGGCATTTCACGTTATCAAATGCGCTTGGTAAAACGACATTCAATTTGACTCGAGGCTAGGATAGTTCACAACATGGTTATTGGAGTGCCTCAATAATGCAATTTAGCATATATTAAAATGTAACTTGCAATAAGTTTGGGCTATTATGCAATAAACTTTAGTATTATAATAATTTTGACAAATCGATTGAATTTTTTAAATCGAAGCATATTAAAATAAAATAATATGTAACTTAAGAAATATGTCATTAGTTACTTCTAATTTTATAAATTAGTAAGTTTTATAAATACACAAAAAATCCCAACTCAGGCGCAATACCCTGACTACTAAGACTACTAGTGTGCCACCTACTCCACCATATAGATGCATTAGTATCACCCACATTTTACTTCCCTAAAAAAAAAATTCACTATCACCTAAAGTTCATCTCATGCCCACTACTAATACTTTTAGGGTACCTTCTTATGCATTTTCTCACAAATATTGTCCTCATACACATATGGGAGGCAATGGATGCTTGTATAAGCTAGCACATACCCATAGGAGAAATATAATACTAGCTTAAAATAGAATGAGGAATCATAATTAAACTCTATAACTAAGTTCATAATTTATAATTTAATATTCATTACACTAAAGAATAATAATTTCGACCTGGTCCACTATCTCAAATTTAAATTTTATCTCCTTGTTAAATGCTTAATAATCTCCATGCATTAAGATTATAGATGCCCATCGATTATATTAAATTACTAAAAAAATGATTTGATTGACTTTTTAAAAAAAAAATTCTTTTAATAATTCACTTAACTTACATAATATGTTAGATTATTGAATTCACTAATCGAGTAGACATAACTAAAACTTATAACCTACATTAAGGGGGTATCATTAATATCTATATCGATACATAGATTCCATCCATAACTAATTTTCACCATAAATTAATCATTCTCACCAAATCTACATGTTTAGGTTATATTTTTAAAACCATCTATTGTTAAGACATTTATTTTATTAAATAATTTCTCGACTTTACTTCATTTTAAATTTGAATCCTAATATGGGACTGCCTTATATTTGTTTTTAAATTTATTATTATATTAGATAATTAGACTTAGTAGGACTTCTTATGAGTATAGTCTGACTTACTCACAAATTATCTGAATTATGGGTTTAAGTATAATCCAACACTTCACAACCTCATTGATTCAATGGTATAGGAATTTGTTTAATAGTTGGAAGGAGATTGTAACTATATACTAGGAATGTATGGTGCATAAATTCTTAATCCTAATAGATACTAAATACTTATATGTTCATATAATTATTACTTTAATTTGTTGATGGGTAAGATTCAATTTATTAGTTCTACATACCTTGTAAGTTGGTTGATTAATTATATGGGCATTTTCAACATTGCACATTCAAGATAATATAATCCTAGATTATAAAACCCATTTTTTGAACTTATAAGTTTTAATTTTACTAGTATATGTTATCAATGATTATTTAATAATTTGATAGAGTATTAATTATGTTAGTTTTGTCAATCAAGGTGTTAAGTGTCGGTGAGATAAAAATTTCTAATAATTAGATTTTATTAAGCGGATATTTATAACTTAACATGGGGAATCAAATGATCTATCAATTACTTTATAGACAAATATTCTTAATTCATATAAAGTAATTTAGAGATTAAATTGGAGTGAACTTTTATTTATTTAGAGAAATTAAATTAAATTAAATTAAATGGTGACAAATTAATTTCATTGAATCATTACTATTTTTTTTAATTTTCGTTTAAAGCCAATTTAGTAATTTTTTCACAATTTCCTTGTATATTCCTCACTTACGTGAATGTCCATACTCACTTATATCATAGGGTTTTGCTTTAATATAAAGAGAAAATGGAGGAACCAAGGCGACTAAAAGAAACATTCAAACTCAATTACAATTGAGAGAGAGAGAGAGAGAGAGAGATAGTCTTATCTCTCAAGTCGTTAATATCTTTAAGGTGTAGTGAGACAACAATCTATATTATTATTGGATCATATAGAATAAAAATATTACGTGTTTAAAGTAATCAAATTAGTAACTTAAACATCCTTAAATCTATCTATAATTTCAGTTCATCAGTTCTACAACTGCGAGGTATAACTCTCTCTCTTTTAGTGTAATTTTTGTGTAAACTAAGGAATAATGAATCTAATATCCATTGATCCTTAGACAGGATTATTCTTGCATTTTGCTGCACAACCAAACAATATATATTAGAGCATAGTTGTGATTTAAATTCTTTTAGGTTCCATGCTTTCCAAATCAAACCTTTAACCTAGAATATCTTGAGTTTAACATGATTTTGCAGGATTTTTAGTCCCTTATTTATGATTCAATATATGTTTTCTATTGATTGAATGGATCCTCGAATGGTTTATTCATAGTTACTTTTTTAAAATTCAATTTTTCTATAATTATTAATGTTTTAATTATTTCATGAATCGATGTATATGAAGGATGAGGATAAAGGTATAACTAATATTAATAGTAATGTATGATAACATGCATATTGTTAAGGATCAACAAAAAATGTTTGGAGGTAGAATTTAGATTCATGAGAGGGTGATTTTAAGGAAATAAACCTTGAAGGCGTACGCATGACATTGAATTGATGTCGTACGCATGGCCTTGAAAGTCGCATAACGATGTAAAGCTATTGTGCATAACTGAGCTAGCTCGAAAGTGATCAAGAGCATGTAGGCACTAGCCTAGGCGATGACTTTCTCAAATCTTTAGTTTGAATCCATTTGAAATCACAGGCATAGCGTTCAGATCATACCAAGATGCTTTGGAGTCCTCTCTTTGGTCTATAACTTATTCGACCAAGGTCATAATGAAAGGGATTTTCTATTGCATTAGAAATATGTATTATGCATGTTGATGGTGTCCTATTTAATTTAAAAATATTTACTTATGTTTATTAATTGTGGTGTAGTTAATTAAAAATTTAATTAGTTATTTTATGGACAACATAGTGATATTAAATACTTACCTTAGCTCACTATTTTTACTTTTCTACATTAATTCAAAAAAATAAATTATTTAATATTTTAGTAAAAAAGGCCACAAACAACAGGGAATCACAGAGCCCATCAAGTTGATACCTTCTTGCCCACCATATGGTCTAGGCTATCAACCTTATCTGGAGGAACTTAGTGACAGTCAACACATTTTTATGAAGAAGTCCTTTAAACAAAGGAGGTCATCTAAGGAGACTTTGTGAACGGACGATTAGTCATAGAACATGTAGACTTTCCTTTAGAGTGTGAAGTCTCTTGGGAATTACTACCCAAATTAAAATTATTTAAAATTAAAAAGGTATATTTTCTTTCAATAAAAATTCGGTCAAATGTTTATCCTAATGTATAACTGACAAAATGTATTTACAATTATGATTCTCTTGTTAACATATATTCTTTAAGAATATAAGGAAATTAAAATGCACAAAAATAAATCATGCACTTGAGATGAGCATTTTTATGAGAAAATCCTTGCAGTAGAAAACATTGGTCGAAACCTACACCTTGCAATATATAAGTAAAACATTAGACAAAGGGAGAAATGATTTACAAACTTGACCCTCTCTCCAGACTCCAAAATGAACAACCTCCAAAACCAAAGTTTTCCACTTTATAATATCTAGAGAAAGAATGGATCATATCCAACCACTTGTGACCTCACAACGTGTCAACCTCGTTAATAATCTCAAATTTGAACCTATTTAAAATTCTCTTTCAGGTTGAATTAAACTTTGCTCCAAAAAGGAACCAAGAGTAGCCAATGAACTAATACATTTAAGTGTGAGAAATTCCTAAAGGTTGATGGGGGTAGAATATGTTTGGGCTCACAAAAAAATCTAATAAAGTTTTTAAAAATAAAAAGAGAAAATCACTTAAAAATAAAAAAGAAACTTGAGTTTGAAGAATAAATAAATCTTTAATTCTCTTTATCAATACATTGCAAAGAATTTTTACATACAAAGAAAGTTGAGATCTCTTAGAGATATGATTTATTTTTGGATTGATAAGAACTTGAAAATAATTTCAAAACCTTAAAATCTTTAGACCTTGTTTAGTTATGAAAAACAAGTTTGTTTTTGAGTAAAATTTTCCAATCTTTTTTTAACAAAAATGGAAAATTATAAAATGCATTAGAGTTTGATACTTTTCTAATATACAAAATTGAAAAGAAATTTTATAATTTTTTTTTTGTTTTCAAGGGAATTGGAAAACCACTTTAACAAGTTTTTCACCAATTTTCAAAAGTACCCAAACTACATTTTGATCCTAAACTTTATATAACTTGATGGGTGTTAAAATTGTATTTGACCTTAGACACACAGGTGCTCCCCTCTGTACCTTCAACATGTAAGAGGAGAGACGTGTCAAAACATGAGACAATTATTTAAAGTGGTTCAAACCTTAGTTGAGGGTCCTACATCCACTATCAAAGGGTGTTGTACTATTGATTAGATTATAAAAGAGTGATTACAATCTAGGAAACCTCTTGAGCTTTGGTCAAGAGAGTCCGAAGTCTTTCGGCCTTTGGAAGTAGCTGATGGACTTATCTAAGGGTTACCGAGTATTGATTTAGGGCTCAACAAGGTATATCAAGTATATGATAACTAGAAATGATCCAAGTTAAAAGTAAGCTCATAATAGTGGGGCTGAGAGAGTCTTCGACAAGGAGTAGCACTTGCGATAACTTAAAACTCTTGGTTTCATGAATGTAGGATGATTTAAACTTGTCCTCAACTTTCAACTAAGCTTCTTTTTGATATGCAAATTCTAGGAGAGAGAACGAGTGAATAGTCACAGCATGACTGTGGTGCCTCTGAGGTCTGACAGTGTTAGCAAGGTGGTGGAGTGTTGGACAAAGTTTTTGCAGGTAGTGTAAGGTATTTGCTGAGTGCATTAAATATAATGGGAGACTTTAATACAAATTGCCTTGAGTGGTGGCGGTAGGTGGAATACTATTATGCGTTCCACCTACTCCGCCGGACTGATCACAAAAGCTTAGTCATAGGTATGAAACTGTCATGGTGATTCTATAAGTTGATCTTGAGGTAGTATGCAATGATACACCTCATTATTGAGGTTAGGCGACCTTAGGAGGTCATTTCTCTTCAGTATGAGGTTTACCCTAAGCGCAAGAAAACGCAGAACTTTGGTGTTGTGGTTTCTAAGTGTGGTTAAGGAGATATGTTGGAATGACTAGAATATCTAGGAATAAGGAATAAATGACAACTGAGGTATACTACAGTACAATAGCCTTTTCTTGAGGGAAACGAAGGGCTCGAAGTCAAACAATGGTCTGTCTGAGGTCAAAGGCTAGACTTGGGACCTCTGTTCTTATCAGAGGGTGATTAAGGGGTCCATAAGATTTTTAAATACTAAGTGTTAACTAAGGTATCATCAGTAGCCCCTTATTTCTCCTTGCAAGGATTACAAGGGGAAATATTTAAATGTTTATGTAAGTTAGGGGAAAGGTTGTAACTAACAAGCGAGATTCCCATAATAATTAGATTTCTTTAGGAAGGCACTTGAACGTGGTTATGGATAAGTGTTGGGGATGAGATCATTGATGTGATTGAAAGGATTGAAGTGTTTGACTTTGAAGACCGAAGGAACTGGAATGCTAGGCTCCGAGGGCTATAAAAGAGCCCATTGGGCTGGGTTGAATCCTTCAACACTAACTCCAGCTATTACCTTATCTCTCTATCATTTTATTGATAAAAAAAACCTTTTATTTCCAATAATATCTTCTAAAGACATTTCCCCTTCAAAGGTATTGGACCCATATCCCCTATCTGCCATTATTCCTCACATTTCCCTGCCTTTAGCTGCGGACCCAGAGGTTGAGACTTCTAATAATTTTCCATTTTGGTCTGTTCCCCTGGTACAAAGGCGATTAGATATAAGGGAGTTCATAACCCCGACTTTAATTGCATGGCTTATTCCTTCTCTCGTATCTTTGAGCAAGACTTAGAGGGAATCCGAAAAACTTACCAGATTCTTGAGATTATCACTCTAAGGGATGTAAGTCCTGATGAGAGGGAATGTTTAATTGTTACCCAACATATGTGCTTTAACGAATGTTTCCTTTAATATGGGGCTAGATTCCTACTATCGTTGCTAGTAGTGATGATTTTTAAGGCTACTAGGATAGTCCCTTATCAATTGGTGGCTAACTTATGGAGAGCTGTGATGGACATCATCTTGGCTATTAGGGAGTCCAGCAGAGGTAAGCATGGTGTTTCACCGACCCAATTTTTTAAGTTGTGTAGGGTCTAGGAATAGAAGAAGGTAAATTACAAGGGTCTGAAGTACTTAGTTCCTAAGACCAAGGTGGTCTTTGCCACGAACATGCATTATGTTCCCAAGAACTAAAATGAGAGGTTTTTCTTTATTGGTGGAGCCTGGACACCCAAAACCCACTAACCTAATTGGTTTCCCTAATATATGGTGTACTCCCCCATCCATGGTCAAGTTAGAGTTTACCTTCTCTCTTGTACTTGAGTGTATTCATTGATCTATGTCAAGAGTTTTACTAATTTCTTTTACTTTCCAGTGGTTTTTGAGCTTTCTTAGGAGGAACTGGATATGACTACTGAGGCCTAGAATTGATAACTTTTGAGATCCTTATTACAACCAAGCATCTCTTAAACTATAGTATGGGACCTGAGCCCAAGTCCCTAATCTCCAGTGATGCTCATATGGTCCACAAAATTGAGGTCAGGGATACCTTGGAGTTTGAGGCCTTTATCTTGGTGTTCCGAAAGAGGAAGGCAACTATTTGAGTCTCTATCGAGGTTCTTTAGTCCTCTGAGGGAAATAATGACCAACCTAAGGGTAAGGCTGGGCTTCTACCTAAGCCTAAAAAGGAACTCCCCTCAGTTAATGATACCATTTTACTAGAGTCTGATTGTTCCCACTGTAAGTAACTTACCCTCTTTTTTCCTGCAACTATCCTCATTCATAGTTCTTTGATAGTTAAGTATTATCTATTATTGATCCAGTAGATGAAGGGGAGGAATGAAGGATAACTATGAAACTTACCAAAGAGATTTATGCTGAGACCCTGGTCGACAAGATGAAAAGGTCCAAGACCACCAAACATCTGATGTTCAACACCTTGGTGGATCTTCCAAACCTTGGGGTCAAGCTAATGGAAAAAGGCAAACCTGAGGTCTGGCTTAAGTGGAGGTTCAATAACGGAGCTCACAACTAAAACTCTTCCTTTACTACAAGCATTAATGAGGAAGGTGAAATCTCTAGGTAAACTTAGAGTCATTCTTCTATTCTAGGGGAATTAGAGCCCATTGTCTCATCATTTGAGGAAGCTATAGGAAAAGAGGTGGTGATATCCCCCCAAAAGGAGGTGGTCTCGAAGGGTGCTTTATGAGGTCTTAGGATAACCTTGGAGCTCGGTCACTGCAGTGGGGAAAAATCTATTGGACCCTGGGGTAGAGAGGTATTATAGACCTTAGGGTGATGAGGAGATGAATTCTTATGCCTCAACTTTGGATAACCTTTACTCTAAGGATAAAAAGAATTATTCAGAGATGGTAGCCACCTCGAGGGACATGGGGACTTTTGATAATGCCCACGAGTTGGGAAAGGTATTGTCTTTTCCTTAGCACCTTTTGTTCTTTGCACTTTATTCTCATATTTTTTCTTCATTCGCAGGCACAGAACTTGGCGGAGGTTCTTATGATGGATGCCATTGATAGCATAAAAGGGTGGAGCACGCTTGTTGAGATGTCAAACAAATGGGACCTTATCTAGTTAGTTTTGAGTCAAATCATCAACAATCTATGGATGAAGGAGGATTCCTTTAAGAAGGATGGGGTTGGCTCGAGGTCTAATATAACTGAGTTAGAGAAAGGCAAACTTTTGAATAGGAAGTCCCTCGAACACCTATTGACAACTACCCGAGACAGAATTGCTAAGGTTGAGGAGGCCCACGCTTTGGCTCAGATAAAACATAAGGTAATGGTAGATGCCCTATGAGATCAAACACTTAAGATTCAAATAATTTAGGAGAGATTTCTACTGGCTGAGAAAGACATGGGCCTTTTAAAGCAATGGGTGGTTGATCTCATTTCTGTGAAGGATCTACTGACCTCCAAAGGCCAGGATATGCAAAAGAACTATGCTGAGGTCTTAGTGAAGCATAAAAATCTCTAGGGGAAGATCCAAGACATAATGAAGAGAAATTTGGAGACTTATCTTGAGTATAATCTCGTCAAGAAGTTTCTTTTCTAGAATTATAACTCTGGATTTGAGGCTTAGAAGGCTAAAGTCTAATAACTTTTTCCTGACACGGACTTCTTCGGCTTATTTGTTAAACTCCCTTAGTCTGGTGAGCATAGTCAGATGATTAGATAAGCAATGGTGATGATGTTGATGTCGCCTATGCCTCCCAAGTTCAAGAAGAAGAAGCTCTGAAGAAAGCCTTCGCCTCTTAGCCGCAATAAAGCCCTTTAAAAAGTGAAGCTCTTATTGACCCCACCGGTCTCAAGCATTAAAGAGGATTTATTAATTTTTCTTTTTTCTTTTGAACTTTTGGTCCGTAGTCCCTTTAATATAAACTCGTGATCCCTAATCGTTGAATGAAAATGGGTTGGTTTTAGCAATTTTGACTCATGTACTGCTTCGTGCCTGTTTCTGGTGCTCCACCTTTACTAGCTGACAAGTAGAGCACCGAGACATATAATCTAGCACATCTTTCTTCATTCCTGACCACTAATACGATCGTCATATATCTTGGTAACTACGTGCCTCAGTCAAAACTACCTCCCGGGCCTCCAAATCCTTGGGCACTATTAGCAGTCTCTAGAACCGTAACCTTCCATTTGATCCAATCGAGAAGAAAGGGACTTCACCAACTATGACTTTCCTCACCTTTCCTTAATAAAAGGAATTTGACTCTTATTCCTGTACTACCCATGATACGATAACTGGGGTAACTATCACTACTGTCAGGAAGGAAATCGTTAAATCTGTATCAAGGTACTCCATTTCTTCACCTAAAAAATATGGCAAGTCATCCACATATTCATCCCACAAAGTGGCTACACTATTTCTCGTCCCATGATTCAAAGCAATCCCTGCCATATTTGATTTCCTTGGTTGGTATTGGATAAAAAAGTGGTAGTCTTTTAAAAACTTTAACCATCTCCTTTGCCTCATGTTCAAATACCTCTGTGTGAACAAACATTGAAGACTCTTGTAGTTAAAAAAACCACGATAACCTCTCACCCATCAAACAATGTCTATGCATACAAAGCATGAATACGATCGCTGCCAACTTTAAATAATGATTCGGGTAGTTATCCTCGTGTGTCTTACACATACGACAAATGTAGGCTCGAGGCCTTTCTTTTTGCATCACAAATCCTTACAAACCCTAAACTGGTGCATCCATAAAAATTATATACTAGATTCCACCTCAAGGAGAAGAAAAAATATGCGCGATCGTGAGCTTATCTTTGATATCCTCAAACGCTCGCTAAAATTGACACTATATATAAAGGGTACCCTTAGGGGTGAGGTGAGTCAGTGGCCCTATAAATCTTCAAGAACCCTTGAATAAACCTCCTATAGTATCATATTAGTCATAGAAAGATCCTAATCTTCGTAAGTGCCGTGGGTTATCCCTAAATCCATAATCGCTCACACCTTGATAGGATCCACTGAAATATCGGCCTCTGACGCAATGTTCCCCCAAAAATTGTACCTCGCAATGCCAAAGCCCGCACTTGAAGAACTTGGCATGTGACTTGTTCTCCTTTAGCATCTGTAAAACCAACCTCAAATAATTCCCATGATCCTAATTTGATCAGGAATACATTAGGATATCGTCAATAAACAAAATGATGAATTTGTTAAAGTATGATTGAAATACTCGATTCATGATGTCCATGAAAATAGTGGTGCATTGGTCAAACCGAATGGCCTGACCCAGAACTCGTATGATCCTTAACTTGAGAGAAAAGTTATCTTTAAGATATCCTCATCCCTAATTTGTAGCTACTGATACACCGAGAGTGCAAGTTAATCTTGAAAATTAATGATGTTCCCCTCAACTCATTAAACATGTAATCGATTCGAGGCAATAGAGTTGTGCCTAATCGTGACCTTATTCAACTCTATATAATCCACACAATCTGAGTGACCCTTCCATATTTTGGCATTTCTTCATGGTAATGTCATCCCTGAATATTCTATCGGTCTCAATCACTGTGTTGTATGCTCCAATCATACCTCATTTATCTTTGATGAAGTCTGTCGCATAAAACTCTCTTGTACGAAACCTAAGCTAATGCTAATTATAAGGCAAAAAGTAAGCTCTTAGTGATAACTCAATACCTATCCCAATTAAAACCAAAAGGACATTGGACAATCTATGACACATTTACGCAATCATAATCCCCTTTTATGCACTCTCTTCCTATAAAAATATGTATGCTAGCCCTTCATTCGAGCCTAAGCATAATTACGTAATGCAATATCGACCTAAAATCGCACATAAAAATCCTACCCCAGTAATCGATATTTGCGTAAAACATACCGATATATACAAGCTCACAAGTAATACGATGATCTCTAAACTAAAAAGTCGTCAAAGAGGCTAATGACTAAGCTGAATAAACGAATTACCACGTCTTTATAATCATTGTGTCAAGTAGCCCCTACTTGCACGGGTACCCACATATATATAAAGCACAGAGAAACATATATACCTTATCATTGTAGTCAACACCCTACTAATAAAGAACGATAAATCCTCGATGTCTAAGCCAGACTCTTGCAAGTGAGCTAAACACATATCGTAACCATTTCCCACAGGTACCCAAAAAAAAAGAAATTGGTTTCCACTAAGGCGTCTGTTAACTAGGTGGCCTCACTCTCCACGATTTTAATACCTTCCTCTAAAATAACTATCAAAATAGTTGCCCTGATGACCTGTCTTCTTTAGTCTATTATACTAAGACTTACCTTCTCTGACCTGCTCTCATTGGTCATAACCCCACTAGTCATCATTACTATAGCCTTACTGTCCATAAAAAAACGTATTATCTACACTTGTAAACCTTTTGGGGTCTAGTCTCCCTATACGATTCCTCTTGCAGATGAGGTCCCCCTAATTAGTCAATGCTACATCATCTCTAGTCATCAGGCCTAGTTTGGTCTCAGTCTTTATAACCTTATGAACAATGCCCTTCAAATAGTTATGATGCTCCTGCTAATGTAGGAAGGTAACTTCAAATACATGGAAGCAAGTGGTGAGAAAAGGTTACCTAGCAACACCCGTTAAACCCTTCACGTATGGTTCTTGCTAACTCTAAAAAGTTTTTCGTATTATAATTGTTAATACAAATTTCCTTCTTCATTTCCGTGTCAGTCTCTCCTGGTGAAAGAAGATAAAGATAGTTGAACTCCTCCTCATAGTGGTTACTAAGTGGTCACACATATGAGATCTTCAAAACTTACCTCCCATGCAGTTACGGATGGTGAGTGAAAGCATATCCCCTCGAACCATATGCTAAGTGAGTTCTAAAGGTTTCATTTCCAAAAATTTCTCACTTCCTATAAAAGTCGACCTTATGCATGGGTCATCTCGTAAGTAAAATCCAAACAAGGAACCCTCCCAATACACTTGGTCCATTATGACCGTGAGTCAGGAACCATTGCATGAAACCTCCTAAATGATAGTCGTTATGAAGAGTATAAATCCTAAACATCAAGGTTATAAATTAATCAAAGAAGGCAACTCATAAATAGCTATAGACGCACTTAAGACTTTTAGAACACTAGAACATGGAATGCTCTTATATCAACTGTAACACCCCGTAATATTTAATAATAGATTGATCAGGTCTAAACTAAACAATATTGGAGTCAAAACAATTGAATTCCATTCTACACGTGACTAAAAGTGAGATATACCGAAGTAAATAAAATAAACAACAATACATGGAAACTCATCACATCTGATACCACGAATCACAATATTAAAGTCTACACAATAATCCACGACTATGTTACAATCCTAAATAATGGAAAGTAAAAATAACTACATAATTTGGACCATCCGAATAGGAAATAACATAAATAAAACTAGTCATGCAGTCCCGACACCTACATCCTAAGATTAGCATCACGGGATGAGATGTAATATTATAGGATTAAGTCTAAGGTGGAAAATGGTGGCCTAGGTCCCGAAATGTTAGGTCAATAAAAACGTTACCATTAAGTCTATAAATAATAAGAGTATAATTGAAATTGGGATTAATCATAACATGCATTTACCTCTTGCATTTTAACTTCTTTTAAGATTATCCCAACCCAAACAATTTAAAGTGTTATATGCAATTAATATCCCCATCCCATGTGAACTCATGATTAAGTCTTATTCTACATAATTTGAATATGGTTAATGGATACATAATAACATTACACTAATCATCTCAAGTGTATAAAGTAAGTAAGATAATCTCAAAATCCAATGTCCACATACGTATGATCCCCGACATGTACAATATAAATAGGCTCTCACTCAAGCACCCAAATAATTAAGCTTATCCTTAAAATCTTCGAGGATCGCTCGTGCATACTAGGTGTAATCTTTGACTATCCCAAACCTAAATCACCATCATGTTCGAGGGCTAAGTCACTATTCCTACACATCATTCGAATATCCTACCATACCTTAGACTACACGAATGAAATCTTTCTATAATCCCCTTGGACATGGATACCTACACATATGGCCTGCGGTGAAAATTACCATGAAAAGCTCGTCTCTATCATTGTGTTGCACGTGTCCCATAATGGAATCCCTCTTAGTACGATCGCCACCACACATGATATGCATTTCACTAGTAACACCAGAGAAGAAATCCTACTCAATCATGGAATTCTAGTCTTAAAATGAATTAGTCAATTTCACAACTTTAATCAATTTTTGGAATCCAACCCATGATCCCAAACTAAAGCTCTATAATTCATAATATCAGTATATTTATATAACAATTTAGATCGAGGATTATCCCTAAATTATACCCAAGTCCCAAAATTCCATTGAATAAATCAATAGGAAAAATTGTCAAAAATCAGGGGGCATCGATTGATCGATCCTTGCAGTTATTTCGAAGTTTCCCCCTTACCGAAATCATCTTCTCTAATACCCAATTTCTCAACCCAAACCTCCATAAATGATTCTAAAACCTTCATCTAAGTCCCATAATACATCTAAACAACATATATTCATAAAATCAATGACTTGATCATAAATCTAAAGTCAAATCCCTTAATTATATATCAAAATTCATATAAAAAACCTAATTCATTATTCAATAACCCTTGGTTATCAAATATCTCCTACTAGTGCATGATTTCTTCTTATTTATACATGTAATGAAAGGGTTTATAGGTTTTACAGTACTAATCATTATCTAATCAATCCAAGCCAGATTCATAATGAAATTCATCAAATTAAGGGGAGATTCAACCTAATTACTAACTAATT
Source organism: Sambucus nigra (assembly GCA_949130495.1). Lineage (NCBI taxonomy): Eukaryota > Viridiplantae > Streptophyta > Magnoliopsida > Dipsacales > Adoxaceae > Sambucus > Sambucus nigra. The sequence goes on from OX422208.1 coordinate 597,762,739, forward strand.
TAGGTTTATTATGAAATCATTCAATTTTAATCATTCATTTCCGATTTATAACATAATTAGGTTAAGACTCACATTAATAGATATAATTTTAACTAAGAACAATCATACTTTCATTCTAAATAAACTTTCTTTTATCATTTTTGGTGAGAAATCAAAGCCAAACCCCTTCAATCCCCCTCTTTCTCTTAATTCTTCATATCTCTAAACTTGTAAAGCTTCCCCAACTTATGTTTCAATAATGAACTCCATAAAGGTACATTAACACTATAATTTTTGGAATTAGGCTTGGGCCTTAATTGGACCACTACCCAACAAGTCCAAAATGATCTCTAAATGTATTAAACTCCCCTTAGGCCCTATACTAACCCAACTGGCTGATATTTCATCATTTTAAGTAAAAACAAAAACTAATGTTTTAAATGTTCCAAACCTCATTAACTCATAACATCATTAATTATAACTTTTATTCAACATTGTTATCATTTAAGTCGATAAAATTCCAAAAGTCAACTAGGTATTAATTTGGTGGGACTTATCATTTTAAGCAACTAGGTCATGCTCATTGGAACCTGACACCAAATGAATAATAGAAATAAGGAAACCCTCGATACCAAATCCCTAACCCTTTCATAGTCACCCATAATACGCACCCAGGTTCAATTAGTTAATTAATATATTATCGTGTGTTAATACGAGTTTTATTTATATAATTCAAATATTTATTTTATTTAGTGTCATCACACGTCACTCAAACATATATACAATATTATTTATTTAATCCATAAAAATACAGGTTATTACACAATGCACGAAGAAGTTTCTCATTGGGGTGGCCTTGGGAGTTAAGGGAGCGGAATACCGAAAATCCATAAAAAAATAGTGTTAGAGAATATACCGATGTCAAATATCTCGATAGACCTCTCCATGTCAAAATGAGTACGATATAGATAAGAATACAAAGATCTTGGTGTGATTGCAACATTGGGAAGGTTAACACCACGAGCTAACCTGGTATGTAGATTAACGAAATCATGACGAGGTTGATTATTGGTATTACAACCTAAGAAAAAGTGAGAAAGCAGTACTAAGATGTATGCAACTAACTCTGAAGAGGACTCATATCCTTTCCCCTAACCGTATTCAATATAAACTCCCTATTATTTCTTCTCCTTCATGAGTTTGGTGGATGTCTTATAAAATAATTTTATAAATTAGGGGCAAGTTACCTTTGATAAACCTTCAACACTAGCTCACACCCACTAATCCAGTTGAACACGATCTTTTTTATCTGTCACAACAAATGGAAGCATAAAAATAAGTAGCATGACCACAGGATTCCATTCCCATCAGTTCACGAATATCTTTAAGAATGATAAACAAACTCAGCTCATAAAGTACAAAGGGATAAGTATAGGTTCTCCATCGAGACACAAGTATCCGGGGTGCCCCATTATCCTTGTAAATAGTGAAGTCCCCAAATTATTTGGAAGCTCTCACGAGCTATACCTTTGTCAAAGTATTAGAATAATTACGTATGATGTACTCCGACCAAGAAAGGAAACCATATGAGGAACCATTTGATCCCTTTAAATCCATCCACAAATAGGGGAAACATACCCTATCTAACTGGAAGAAAAAAACACTAGAGGGATCCACCACGACACCATTGGTGTAGTCCAATGGCTCTTCTAGGTCCAATAAGGGGTGGTCACCAGACTCTATCATGGACTTAAACAACTAAGTATTATCATAAAAACAATTATCATCGAAAAAGAAAGGCACACAATGGTAGTGCTCCAACTGGATCTTTCTGGCCATTGTCTTATCCACTAGGTTGCGGTTTGAGTGGGTCATAATATGAGAGGATTGGGAAGACATTGAAATAGAGGATAAAAAAGAACTTCAAACATAAAGGGGAAGGCAAAAAAAATGGCTATTTCTCTCTCTACTGAAGATGAAAACTATCTTCATTGGTTATGGAGGGGAAAAAAGTTTAAAATGAAACAGGATTGTGGTTTATATAGGCTACATGATGAAGTAATGGGGAATTTTGTCCACATGCTAACCTAGGCCATGGGAAATGACACAATGATATCATTTAAATATCCTTACAACGAACCATTTGATTATCACACGTGGTAATTGGAAGAGGAGAATAAAAGGAAATTATGGATGACATTATGGTTGGCAATAAATGAGAATGGATTTCCTTAGATATAAATAGGAATACAAAGTTATGAAATCAAAAAGTAGCATTGACCCAAGTGTTTCGCAGTCAGTTGTTCCACATATAAAATCATTGGCATGATAATAATTTGTACGAGGGGGAAAATGTAGGAGGGGTCTAATGATAAACCTCTTAAAAAATGATTATTGAAGATAATTGTGACATTACACCAAAAAGGGAAATTTCAAGTGTTTTTAACACTTGTAAATGGAATTTGCAATGGTTCAAAATCGTTGCAAATTGGTGCATTGTAAAATTTTTACGACGGCTCAAAACCATTACAAAATGGTATTTGCAACGGTTTATTGCAAACGATTGTCCGTTTTGGATAACTATTACAAAAATGGCAATGGTTTTGAACACTTACAAATGGAAATTTCGCATGTGTTTCAAACTGCTGCAAAAATTCAATTTGTATCCGTTCATAACCGTTGTAGAATTTTGTAAGCATTTTTATTTTGCAACGATTCTAAATACTTATAAATAAAAAAATATGTTTTTTTTATAACGGTTAAAAATGCTTACAAATAGTAATATGTAAGAAAAAAATGTTGATTTTGTAAGTGTTATGAACCATTTATGAACCGTTATATAAATTAAAATATTACAAAAATTATGCACCACATGCCACCACCGTCACATATAACAAACAATAAAATAGCTAAGAACATAACAATTATAACTAAAACTGTACAAGTTAACAACTTGATAAAAATAAGTAGAATTAATTTGCCTAATAATTTCAAACTACATTAGAACCCAAGAAAATACTCCATGATTTATTCCATAGCGAGGTATGGGGAGGTGAAGAAGTTGAAGCGCTTTCATATGTTGCACCAATCCAAAGTTTGATCCACCTCTTAACTATCATTTCGAAAAGAAATGCTTGGATTTGATTGATTATGGAATGTTGGCCTACTGTCTTAGTGGATGTTTGACTCCGACGTAAAGTTCCCCAATCAAGAAACACATGGAAGATACAATGGTTGCAGTCCTAGTGATGGATAAGAGTTGGGACCGTCTTGAGCCCTATATTATATATAGAAGGATGGCCATTTTTCCCTATGACGCACAGAGTGTCACGTTAAATAAATCCAAATTCATCATATTTGATTTTTTTGATAATTTGGATAGAATTTCTGCATAGATTTTTAAGTAAACCCAATTTTCGGTTGGAAGTGGTAATGAAGTTAAGTCGAGTAATGTCTTGAGGTGGCAAGAACAAACAGTCTTCTAATCTCTGCCTCTGTTAAAATAAGTGAATTAAATAAATACTTGATTCGTATGCAATATAAATAAAATATTACATGCCTAAATGTTGTATATTAAGTATCCTACTCTTACATCAGCTTTCTAGCTCTTGCTTCTAACTCTCTTTTGTTTATGAATTATATTCAAAATCAAGGACCTGAATACTATGTTAGAAGAAAGTAGAGACCTTTGACTAAAACCAATATCATTTCATGTTATATTTCTAGAAAAGTTCAGCAAGAGATTCTAATAAACGAGTCAGGTGAAGAAACATAAGAAATAATTATTTCATCCTCTAAAAAGAGAACTTTGTTGAGCTTTGGAAAAATCTGCACCCCACACGACTAAATAAGTGAATGACGCTTTGCTTCATAAAAACTAGTTGAGAATAGATTCACTTTTTAAAAGATTACATTACAATTAAGTATCACACATTATACAAGGCGAAAGACTTGGTGTGACCATTTGAAAAGATGCTACAACTAAGTTGAGAATTGTGTTTCCGAAGTATCATGTTTCGATAGATATACATCAGGTTTCGATTTTTTTGTTTGTAAGTAGAAAAATTAATAACTAGCATTGCTAACTCAATAATTAGTTAGTTATTTGTAACATTTGTACCAATTAGTTGTGAAGGTATATACGTTTTCCTATATATAGATCTAACCATATTTGTTTTTGATACATACAATCAATACAATACCAAATCTTTCAATAATTTTTAAGAAAAAATAATTTCAATAGGAATATCAATATTATAGGTATTTCCCAAAGGTTTTGCTATATTTGGGAGCATACAGTCCAAGTGATAAATAATATGTCTCCAAACTTCTTTTAGTTACTGATAAAATTGAAGACCATACAAGGTGGGAGTCACTAGTACAATAAGTTAAAAGGGCTTTTACACTCTAGTCCTTGGACTAACAATTTTGGACAAAAAAATCAGGCCCACAGAAATCGAAGCGCCCAAAACACTGTATTCTCTCTTGAATCAAAACCTTAATCGTACCATCTCTTTGATCAAATACCAAAACAAATCTATTTCTCAATCAAATTTTGGTCAACAACAACATATAAATACTCCTGATCAAAGCGCTAAAAACTCTGTTCGATCAAAACCCTAACTCTCTTCGATCAAAATCGTAGCTCTCTTCGATCAAACCCTAATCGTTGAAGTTCTACATTTTACATTCTAAATCAAATTCTTCCAAACACCACTAACAAGTATGTATACATTCTCTTATCACCTTTTTGTCCTTATGTATTTTGTGTTCTCGTATGTATAAATTTGTAGACACATGGACTGATGAAATCACATTCTTCTTCTTCATGATATGAACAAATATATTTGTTTCCCTCATTTTAATTGCAAAACACGCTTTTTGCATGTTAAATATATGTATTTCAGCATTGTACTTTTCCTCCTGTATACATAATTTATCGAGGATTTATCAAGGACTAGGAATACATACATGATTGGAATATGTACATGTACAACCCTGTTTTGCGTGTACTATGTGTATTTTACGTGTACTATCAAAAAATACACGCAAAATACACAGAGTACACACACATTAAAATTGAATTTCTCAATTCATTATGCGTGTACTTTTATGTTTTATACGTGTACTCTATAAAATATTTATTTCAAATCCATATTTGATGAATCCTATGTTGTTTTGGTCCGCGCCAGCAGCATTTGAATGATATTCCATGAGTTTGTAAGAAGTATTATTATTTTGTTAATATTTAGGTGTGTTTTTGGTCCGCGCCAGCTGCATTTGAATGATATATTATTAGCTTGTAATCAGTATTATTGCATGTAATTTTTCTTTTTTAGCGTGTACTTTGTTGAAAGTACACACAAAAAATTCATAAAGTATACGCACATTGAAATTTAATTTGTTCAATCCAATATCCATGTACTAATGTGTATTATGAGGGTAATATTTTGTATTGTTGTGTTATTGTTTAGGAATCATACGATCTAGCATGTTCAACTACAAAACTTCTGCTTGCACATTCAAAGATCTTAACCATACAAAACCTTTCACATTGACAGTCAATAGTACTAATGATGACGAAATTCATTTTCTCCTTGGCATCAATGATAGAGCTAAAAGGTTACTTGGTTTCTACTACTACTATGAAGACATTTACTGCACTTTTGATGTGCAACAACTTCAAGTAACTGAATCGAAAGAGAATGATTTAGCTAAACGAATTGAGCAGTATTGCTTAAGGGGTTTTGATAATGTTGGAGCTTTTAGCATTCAACTATTGTATCACTTCTTTACTGAATATGTTAGGAGTAGAGAATCTTGGTTTTTGACTTGTCGAACAACCTCTGTTAGGTATTACCATGAAACTGACGATATATATTATCGCCTTTAGCATGTATTTTGTTGAGACTTGTATAAATTATTTGTGAGAATATTGCATGTACTTTTGTTAAATACGCTTGTATTTATTATTTTAGTCTATGTTTTATTCTAATTCGCATGTATTTTATTTTTTGTACATATCATTATAGGTTAGTAATTTAAATTTTGTTTATAGATCAATATAATGGGGATGAAGATGAAGGCAAGAAGAGGAAAGAAATAAAAAAAGAGCAGTTCTGATGATAGTTCTTCATCCAGTTCCAGTTCTAGTTCTACTGTGGCATTGAAATCTAAACGTCCTGCAAAGAAGAATGACCAATATCGGTCAAATATTGTTAGCTTTCTCCATGATTTGCATCATATTAAAGATAAAATAAACAATATCCATATTGAACTTCTTAAGAAGACTCCATTTTGGGAGCTTTTCAATGCATACTACAGTGAGAAAGACGGATAAAAATATTTTATCAATTATCAAGCTGTACAATACGGAAATCAAAAGTTTTCGTATGAAGAGTAGGATTCCAATAATGCCAATAGATATAAGTGAAATATTTGGCATACCACTGATTGAGGGTTTAAAATCAATAGAACTGAAAAAGCGACCGAATACTGCTCAAAAATCTGAATTACAAACATGATACTTCGCAAAAAGAATAGGCAAGTCAGAAATATTGAATGGTTTGAAGAAATCAGTTGAATTGGAGACAGATGAAGGAATTACTAATTTTGTTAAAATTATGTGTCTCCACTTCTTGAACACGTTGTTTTTCTCCAACTCAAACTTCACCCTTGGAGAATTTTTGTTGAAATTCATCGACAATATCGAGAAAATGAATAAGTATGATTAGGCATCTGCTGTGCATGAGTTTCTCATACATTCACTTGACAAATCAGTAAGTTCAAAACCTAGCACAGTTAGTGGATGTGTCATTTTCCTACTAGTGAGCAAAAAAATATCCTCATATTTCAAAATTTACATACGAATACTCACGTGTATTTTGAAAATACACGTGATATTTTCACTTGTATTTTGAAAATACAAGTATATTTTCACGTGTAGACTTGATATTCCTGATATTTCAAACTTTACATACCAATACTTACCTGTACTTTGAAAATATTACGTGTATTTTCAAAATACACGTGATATTTTCTCTTATTCTTTCAAAATACACTTGACATTTAACGTGTATTTTGAAAATACACGTCTTATATCATGTGAAAGTACACTTATATTTTACAAAGTACACTTGTATTATGTTTTGTAAATGTAACCAGTGTACTTTCAAAATACTCTTGTTATAATTTTTGTCAATATTATAAATGTACTTTAGAAAGTACACGTGAACTTATATTGACAAAGTACACGTTAAATTTGTAAAAGTCACGTGTACTTTCAATATACAATTGTAAAATTTGTAAAGTACACGTTTAATTTTGCGTGTATTTTGAACAAATCATTTGTACTTTCCATTATGAATCCCTAGGTAATACAAGTATTAAATTCATTTTGTTTTTTTGTATGATCACAGTATTGGACATGTGAGAAATTTGAAATTATTTCTCCCGTTGAAGAATTTAAAGAAAATACTCCAAAATTCCCGAAGTGGAAATTATCTTCTTTGAGACAATGGTTTGTGAAGAATGACATCGCAACAACAACTTTGAAGCAGGCTACAAATAAACCAGCTTGTAAGGACATTTTTATATAAAAGGAATCTCAGTTTGAAGAGCCAAGTTACTCTTTGAACATTTCTACAGAAAGTCCTATACATGCTGATTCATCATCAGAAAAAGTTGCTGAAGATATTAATGACAACGAGTTTTCACATGGTTGGAATATTGCCCTTAAAAACATTGTGACTCCAAAGAAAAAGAAGGGAAAAGATCAACCAAAGGTTAATTTGGAGGAACAAATTGCTGTTTTGAAAAGGGAATTGTTGGAAAAAAATGACCAACTATCTAAAGTAGCTGAAGACATTAATGGTGCACTTGAGAAGGTGACCTCTTTAGAGGTGGAGAGTGTCATTTTGACTGTACATTTGCAGGTAGATCGTGATTCACTTTTTGAAGCCCATGAGGAAATGAAGAAGTTAAAGGTGGAGAATTCCAACCTTTTAAAGGAAAAAGAGTTACTAAATAAGTTAGAGGTAGAAAATGCCCAACTAGTTGAGTTAAAAAATTCTTTAAAAGAAAAGCTTGATCAAGTCACAATGAGTGACTCAGATAGAATTAAAGAATTGGATGAATCATTGAAAAAACAGGCAGAATCAACACGAATTTTGGTACAAAAAAATGGATATCTGTCTCTGAGTTTTAACAAGGAATGTTGGATTGTAAGCATTAATACACAACTCATGGACGAAATTTCGAGTTTTAAGATTGAACTAGCCTCAAAGATAGTTCAGGGCACCCCCAAAATATCTAAAACAAAAGGACCTCTTACTAGAGGATAGAAGAAAAGAAAAGCTGACAGCGAAACCGAAAAACATGAACCAATTAAGAAACAAAAAGAGTAAAAGCTGAGAAAAGGACATCTAACAATAGCTCAACAAATGAAAGAAACTCACTTCAAGCTTGAAGCAATCGAAGTATACAAATATCTCGATGAAACTTCGAAGAAAAAGATTGAAGAGTTTATTCAAAAGGCTGAGCCAGGGTAAAGTTTATTGTTTTATGATTTAGCACTTCGCTAATTGATATTTTTTTTGGTGCAAAAGAATAAGGTTATTATTATTATACAATTCTTATTGATTATATAAAATGCAGGGAATTTATTTTCCAAGGGCTGGTTTCGTATGTCCCATGGGAAGATTTTGTTGAAGTCTTCAACAATCAAGAAATTTCAAGCAAAGTATGTAGTCCAAATATTAGACATCCATTAAATTTCAACATTATTATTATTTCCTCACCATTTTATATTATGTGAAACAAATAATACTTGCCTTTAGTGAAGTATTGATGTTAAAATTGTCAGAGAAAGGGCTCTCCTACTCACACACTTTTTTTTATTATTGTTGGGTAAGTACAATTAAACCGAAAGTTTTGAGAAACAAAATTTCAGTTTTTTTTATTAACACAATGTCTATAATTTTTATTCATATAGAAGCTTGTAGCACAAATGATGTCAATAAGAAGGGAGAGTTATACAGAGATTTATTTGAATACTTAAGCACTTGTAATAATTTGTTCATTGTACTAAGACATAGTGTAGGACATTTCACATTACTTGTGATATACAAAAAAGAAAATAAAGTGGTCCACATGGATTCCCTTCGACCGAACGACAAGGAAAAAAACACAATATTCTTCGATGATGTAAAAAAATTGGTTAGTGCCTAAACTTAATTAGTAATGTTACCTGTACTTATATTATACACGTGTACACGTGTATAATATAATGCGTGTACTTTATATTAGTTGCACATAATTACCTAGATTATCAAAGTACACACATCATATTTTAAAATACACGTGAAATGAACAAATACAAATTACGTGTACTTTAATATTATGCGTGTACTTTTAACTCTTTAGGCAAAATGCACCCATCATATTTTAACATACACGTGATATGAAAAAATAAAATATGCGTGTACTTGAATATTATGCGTGTACTTTTAACTCATTAGGCAAAAGTACACGCATCATATTTTAAAATACACGTGATATGAAAAAATAAAATATACGTGTACGTAAATATAATATGTGTACTTTTCACTCTTTAATCTTCATATACTCTTTTATTTGTATACACTAAATATTTGTATTCTTAACAGTTTTCTGTCTTCCAAAAAATACTGTGCCTATTGAAGACTGAAACAGAAAAAAATGAAAAACAATGGTTACAAAATTCAGAGGAAGTTTGATGAAGGTACACCAAATGAGTTTACATTGGATGATGATCCATTGACAGAGCAAGAAAAAAGGACAGTAGATTTCTTGCTGATAAGTGATCTCAAATTTGACCTAATAAGAGATCATGAATGCCCTAAACAATATAATGGGTAAGAAAAATTTCATTTCTAAAAATTACTAATTTGTATCTTTTCAAAAAATTTCATTCACATCATACTAATTTGTATATTTGTTTTATTTTAATTTCAGGGTTGACTGTGGGGTGTTCTGCATGTCCTACATTGAACAAATAAGCAGAAACAAGGAAATGCAAAAATTGTTTCAAGACCCTGACATGCTAAAACAAAGAGCATATGTACTCGGCGAAATTCTTCTATCAAAATATTTCTTCCCCCGAAAGGAGAAAAAACTTCTATAAATTGTGATTCAAATACAAAATATATTTGTAATTTGTTTTGTGTTATATTGGTTATTGTTTACAATATTTATTACACCAATGAATTCTTCAAAGTACACGCATTTTGACTAAAGTACACGCACTGGTTAATATAATAATTTTTTATTATTTTAATTGAAAATTACTTTGAAGAATTCATTGAGGACACAAAAACCAAAATCAATTTATTAACTCAACTACTCACTTCCCAACTACTTCTGGTCAAGAAATAAATAGCTTTAACTTTTCCTATAAAAGAGTAATATTTGTTCCTTTCTTAACCATTACATCTAGGGTAAAGATAACATAATGCCTATTCTAGCAAAAAACTTGCGAGAAACTCTTGAGAGAGATGAAAGAGATAAACAAAAATAAGGCAAATTTAGGAAAATATTTTCTCATATGAAACTGCCTTTGAGAAGTTTCAAACATATGTGAGGGAAGGCTATTCTGGACTTCCACCCAATCCCATAGATTTATTTGATGTGGATGAGGACCCTCCTCAAACACATGAAGACCTCGTGTCTTTCTATACACAAGAAGTTCCCATGAAAATCGCCAAGCTGAAGGAGAATAAGGCTCTCCATGAAGGCCTTGTAGCTGTCATAGAAGAAGAAATTCGACACTGGTCGAATTTAATTGACTCTCTTCCTGACACCCTATATGCCTTTGACAAACTTCCCTAATAGAAGCCTTCTTTAGTGTTTTCAGCTTTTGTTATGTGAAAAAATTGTACTTTATTTTTTTGTTTTTAATAAAAATTTTATTTCTTTCATGCATGTATTCTCACTTATGTCATACACCAAATATAGTAAAGTATACGTGAACCCATATAAAAATGATCACGTGTATTGTAAAAAATGTAAACATTAATATCATTTCATGTAAAAAAATTGGTATGTCAAAATATGATTACGTGTATTATAAATTATAATACACGCAAATTTTTATAAAGCACAAACAAGATATTGTCACAAAATATTATATAAATGCGTGTACTTTATATATTACACGTGTACTTTATAAAGTACACGCATAGTCTATAAAGTACACGCCTAATGAAATACTTGTATAATAATGCCGCTGGCGCGGACCATAATACATATAGGAGTTTAAGAATATGAATGACCCAAGTGTCTTTTATAAAGTACAAGCACATTGTAATGTCCAAAACGATTTTCCAAATAGTACATGCATTTATATACGTCTACTTGATATAATTACATGTAGAATACATAAAGTACACGTATATTGAATTAGATTTTGTCATATCAATATGCGTGTACTTTGCTAAAACATGCATGTACACTTATATTTAAATGCGTGTACTTTAATTATCATTGCGTGTACTTCATAAAGTACACGCATATTATATTTATATTATGCGTGTACTTCATGCATGTACATCATAGAGTACACACATATTTCATCAAGTTAATCTAAATTAAATGTCATTAATAAAGTACACGCATGCTTTTATAAAGTACACGCATATTGAACTGACCAAATCCATTTTTAAATGCGTGTACTTTATGTATTCAATGTGTACTTTATAAAGTACACGCATATTTCATCAAGTACACGCATTGATAAAATTTCTTTGGACATCAAAATGCGCGTGTACTCTGTAAATAACATGCGTATACAAATGTAAAGTACACGTGAACATCAGGAAAAATGATCACGTATGTTTTATGAAAAATATGTGTACAACTACACAAAAAACAAACTAAAAAATGAGACTTAAAAATAAATTACATTCATTTATGTGAAACAAATGGTTTATTAATTAATTTATTCAATCAAATGGTTAAAATGAATGAATTCAACAATTTTAGAAATACTCAAATGGGTTCCTTACAAGTAGACCTGTAATGACCCGTTTTACTACACCTTAAGCAAGTAACTTCCCTTACTGTGATCTCACCAGAAGACTTTATTCTCTTATTTCTTGGCCTGCCTGTCGGTCTCTTAGTCATTGGTGGAAGGACAGATGGATTTTTAGGAATAAGAATATTTAAGGAAATCAAATCAGGAAGAGGAACTATAGGTATAGAGTATGATTTTCTGTAGAAAGATACCTTATAGTACTCCTCAATATAATCATAAATAATGGTCCCTTTCCTCCGCACAACACAAACAGCATGAGAACATGGAAAACATCTAATATGCTAACTCTTACAAGAACAAGTCCTTTTTTTTAAGTCAACTGTTACTCGCACTTCTGAATGAACTTCAAATACATTTTGACTTGAGCGACTAATAGTCCAATGTCGGCTTTTATTCCAATTTTCGTTCAGTAACTTTTGAAAAAAAGGACATAACTCATTTGTCCAAGTGTCAGACTCAACAAGTTTGTTTGCATTGAAATTCATAATCTTCACTCTCAATTTATCAAGCATATTCATTACTGGTAAATGCCTTTCCTCCAATATCCATGAATTGAATGACTCCGCAACACTAGATGCCATGTCACCATACCATTTACCAGGGAAATATGCACATGACCAATTCTCGGGAGGCAAACTATCAATGAAATCGGCAATAGCAGTTCCTCCTTCCTTCTTCAATGCTTCAATATTCTTGTGAAATATATCTACTGAGACAGCATATGCACAATACAAAAAATCTTTAACAATTTTCTTTCGAAATCCAGCACAATTCCCACGAATTTTCTTTATTTATATTCCCTTGTAAATGATGTATACAGTAGGAATGTGCTGACAACGGGAAGACCCTCGAAACAACTTCATGTAATCCATTATTTCGATATGATATAAATATTATGTTTCGATATTGCTCAACTACTGCACTATGCAAATTGACAAGAAACCACATCTAGTTATCTTCGGTTTCAGAATCAACAACAACATATACAACAGGAAAAAGGCCTGAAATATAAAAATATATCAAAATTAAAATAAATAACATATGCATGTACAACACTTTGTAAATTGATGCTGCTGGCGCAGAACCTAAAACACATGGGAAATATATTGTGTTTAATTTAAATTGTTGGCAAATAACAAGACAAAACATAAAAATGTACCGTACACATGATAAAGATAAAAAGACATGCATGTTTACTTTGCAGTCTTTTGCTTGACTTTATTATTAACAACACTAACATCAACATACACGCATAAAAATGTAAAGTATAGGTGAACTAAATAAAAACATTCAAAGGTACTTTACATTTTTAACATGTACTTGGCTTTATTATTTCTACATAACATCATCATCATCAAAGTATACACATAAAAATGAAAAGTACACGTGAAATTAAGAAAAACATTCACGTGTAGTTGACATGTACTATGTGTGTACTTTAGTTTGTATTCAACATAACAACATCATCATCAAAATACACGCATAAAAATGAAAAGTACACATGAAGTTAACAAAAACATTCACGTGTACTTAACATGTACTATGCGTGTACTTTACTTAGTATTACACATAACAACATCATCATCAAAATACACGCATAAAAATAAAAAGTACACGTGAAATTAACAAAAATATTCATGTGTACTTGACATGTACTATGCGTGTACTTTACTTTGTATTACACATATCATCATCATCATCATCAAAGTACACGCATAAAAATGAAAAGTACAAGTGAAATTAAGAAAAACATTCACGTGTACTTGACATGTACTATGCATGTACTTTACTAAGTATTACACATAATAAGACATATCATGAAAATACACGCAAAAAAATGAAAAGTACACGTGAACTAAAACAAAGACCTTCAAAGGTATATTATATTTTTATGCTTGTATTTTGATGATATGGAATGTAACAAACAAAATGTCAATGCAATACACAAAATAAAATATTTACAATTAATTTACCATTGTTCCCATTCCTTGCAGTAGCTGATAGTATTGTTCCACGGTAACGGCTCTTCAAAAAGGCACCATCAAGAAATAAAACAGGTCTGCAGTCTTGAAATCCATAAATACATCCTCTAAACATTACAAATATTCTCTTGAATTTTTTACTCTCATGTTCCACATCAAGGATGCAATGTGATCCAGGATTATACTGCAATAGAAGGTCACGATAATTATTCATTAATGCATAAGAAACCTTTTCATCACCATGTATATCAATAGCAGCCATCTCGTTCGCACGCCATGCATGTTAATAAGCTATATCAAGACCATAATTCTTCTTCATATCTCTAACTACATCAATTGGTCTCAATAGCGGGTTATCTCTAAGATCATCAACTACCAATGTTGAAACCAACTTAGAGGCTATCATTTTGGCTGACGGACTACGAAAGACACCTCTACATGTATGCTCATTATTCATTGCACGTATGTAAAAGTATCCATTTATTGTAGATAATGAAGCATGAATTCTCCACATACAATTCTCAGTAGTTTTTTTAGAGCATTCAACCGTTACTCGAGTTTTATCATTCTTTAAATACACATACTTGAACCCAACCTCAACGGCATACTTTCGCAATTTATCCCGAAATTCCACTACACCTCCTTAAAAACACTGCTGCTCATGGCTTATATAAGTCTTTCAATCATTCGAAAGATAGACTTTCGACTTACTTGTCTCCACACCTCCAAGATAAAAGTCATTTTCAATGCAACTATTAAAATCATTTGCAGTGTCTGATGATAAAGACTCTAACCTCTGTGTATTTGTATCACCACTGTCAACCCTCTCAGAACTTGTATTACTGCAGTCAACCCCTTCAAAAATTCGATTAGAGCAATCAACCCGTTCACGACATGTATTACATGGAAATGGTAATGAATCAATGATATATATCCAAATGAAATTAGCTTTCACGATCAATTGGGGCCGCAACATACAACAAACATCGGTGTCACAAACCAACATGAACCGACATTCATCACCAAATGAATACCTCAATGAAAAACTCCCACTTCTCAAATTAGTAAACCTAATACACAACTCATTGCATATGAAATCTAATGAGCTATCTTCAAATATTTCAATACAAGCCATATTATCCAAATAACAACACATTGCTATTACACTACTTACCATAATGTCCTGCAGTAAAACAAAGACGAAAAACATTTACTTCAAGGTCAACAATTCTAAAAATGCGTGCAATAATTTAATGCATGAAATATCAAAATATTTATTTATAATTAATATAAAATTATAGGCACTATTTAAAAACCTATACATGAAGCAATAAAGCAGATACATATTTTCAAAAAAACAATCACATGTACTTTATAAACACTGCGTGTACTTTGAAAACTGATATCGAACGGGTTATTTCCGCTGGCGCGGACCTATATCAATAGTGATTCAATACCAAATCAAAATCAAGGACTCTTAAAATTAGAATGAAACATCAATAATATTCATTCGGCACATTCAACCAACAATTACAAATATTGATAAATATAACTTATATATGAAGAATCCAAACATAAATGCATAAAAAATACAAAATCAAAACATATACATATATAACATATAAAAAGATATTCAATCACATGAATGAATATTACAATGAGTCTCTAGAATCAAAACAAAGGACATACACTTATTGTAATCGATCGACAATAGAAAAACCAACTGCTGATAATGATAAACTTACAAATGATAGAGCCAAGTGATACAGGTAGAATCGATTAAGAACAATGTAATCGATTATAGGACAGACGAAAAAAGCATAAGATTGATGTTATTTTCTAAAATGATTACTGACCCATCTGACTCAAATGAAATATGTAGTCATCCAAATTTTTAGTATTTTATAAAAACACGTCCACCGGATCAATAGAGGAATATGAAAAATATGATGGGATAACAATATGAGGATCATCCATTGTAATTTACAACGTGCGAGTCTTTTTTTTTGAAATTTTTATGGAAAAAAACTAGTCCGAAAGTCACAACTTCTTTAAAAAAAATCGAACAAATCCCCGACAACGGCGCCAAAAACTTGTTTGTTGATTCCTCCTAAAAAAATGATAAAAACTTGGCCCTCAAATTGATTACAATCACTAAAAAATTGCTCTATTTGAAATTCCTCCTCAAAATTGTTAGCCCAAGGTCCTTTTTATAGGAGAGTGGTGAGGTATTTGGGTTGAGGTGGGACTCTCCCTGATAGGCCGAATAGTGTTGAAAGATGTCTCTCCACCTTTTTAATCTCTGGATCGAAATAAGTGACCGAATTTTCCCCCACTAGAAAACTCTTATCGTTTCTTGCTGAACACGCATGCTGATTTTCATCCAAATCAAAGAATAAAAATTTCCGACTTTTTTTACGATTTCAAGTGTTAAGAACGACCGTAAAATTCATCTTTTCGTGCCTTTTCGAGTTCATCATCAATTTGCACCAAATTCCATCATTACCTGTAAAAATTTCACTTGGCAACTTTTTTCACAAATTAGCACAAGAATATTATAAAATTATCGAAGTGGCCATTTTTTACTTTAAATTGCCATTTTCAATTCAAATTCAATCATTCTTGCATTTTTTTCGTTTTTTAATAAAATGATCCTAAAAACTTATTAAATAAAATAAATTGGGACTAACAAGGTATAAATTTGGGTATAAAATATACAAAATAATGCACTTATCAAATACTCCCAAACCTAAACTTTGCTACACCTCGAGGAAAACTAAAATTTTAAATTCTAACTCACTTTCGCATGAATCACGATTCCACTTATCATATGAAACAAGGATGAGTTTTGTCTCGTGAGGGTTTGCAGTGAATATACCCATAAAATTTAAAAACGTGACTCAATATAAAAGACTCAAAAGTAATATAACCAAATTTGTATGAAAACTTCATAAATTTAGTAGAACTTCACTTTTCAATCTCAACTTATCGTGTGTGTGTGTGCGTAGCTAATATAACCGTCCATTTCAAAAGATTTGATCGTTACATTTATTCTCCGAAAGTTTGTCTTGATTTCAAAATGTCAAGGGATGCACTCAAATTCGAACACTCGAAAATTGGTTATTTTCTCTAGGTATATTTGAATAAATGAGTAAATTTAAGTGAGCAAATTTCACATATACATGATGGAAAAATGATTTTTTTTATAATGGATGAATATGATATCATGAATGGAAAATCGATTACTTATTGAAAACACTGAATCGCACAATAGATCCTATTCATCTTCTCTCCACACTATAACTAACTTCCCTTGAGATCGATTAGGACTTTCTCTGGTTTTATTGTAGGCTCGGTTTGGCTAGAAAAAATATTTTCTTTTGGAGTTCAAAATTTATGAGAATATAGAGTTTTTTTGAGATTTTGACTTTTTGGCACTTTTTCTCACCTCCATTTTTCTTCTCTCTTTCTTTTTTCTTTTCGACTCACATTTTTTCCACCTTTTGTTTCTTTCTTTCTTCCCCCCCCCCCCTTTTTTTTTTCTTTTTCTGAGACATCATTCTTTTGCGAATTTTTTTTTGGCCTTTTTTAACCGTAAGTTTACCCTAATATTATCAGAAAATGGGTATGGCTTCTTTTTATGGGCTTTAAACTCTCAGTTGGAGTTGGGTAGGAAAATGGGTTTTCCAACAAAAGGCTTATTTTTTTTTGGTACAAATGGGCTTGCAACTGAAAAATGTGAAATTATGGAGTTAGTCTTAATTTTGGGGTTTCAAAGGATGGCCTAATCTCATTTTTCAAGTTTCGTTAAGTTGATTTGTGTCTCAAGATGATTTACTAAGACTTCTAGTGCTTAAGCTTTACATTTTGACCTTTTTTTACAGTAATCGAACAAAACAATGAATTTGAGACCATCAACGAATTTATCACTGAAGGAAATTTTGAGTTATTTTAATTCGGATTGATTTTAACCTCTCGAAAATAATGAATGGAACCATATCTCACCGGGCTAAAAATCTCCACATTTATTCGTTAAGCATATTAACTTTCGCCTCAATATCCATTTTTGAACATATTATATGGCTAATGTGTAAAAATTTTCATAAGTTGAGAGATCGATGAATTAATTCTATATTAAGAAATTGTTTCAAAACTCATTTATATTGAAAATCTTTTTGAATATTTGAAAATTTTCTGCTTCCTTTTTCTTTTCAAAAATATCATCCTTACTCCAAACCTAAATTTCACATTGTCCTCAATGTATGCTCAAATAAAAATATGGACAAAGAAAATAAAGTAAAGAAGCGAAATGATGATATTATCTGTGAAATTCACTTTGCTACCAACATCCAAAGTAACAAGTGTATGTTAACAAAAACAAATGAAAAATAACAAAAAAAGGGAAAAAACACACTAATAATATACATACCCATGAAAATTACCATCATCACCATAAATTAATAATTGAAGTGGTCTGGGTCATTCCAATTAATAAATTTTATAGCACAAAGTTTCAAAACATCATAAATTTGAGAGTATAACTGCACAACATAATTTCAACCATAAATACATCATTATAATGGTATTAACCGACATCATCAGTGATAAACACATTTGAGTCACACTAATCATATGTCGATGCATCACATGGGGGTAGTAAATTACAATAAGAATCCAAATATTTACTATCCCTTTTTCGAAAAAAGTCACATAAAATTGGGGATGCATACTCCACTCCTAAATGTGAGACTTTATGAAAAGCACAATAAGAAAAGGTATCATGGGGCGATACACTTTCTTCATAAAAAATGGGAGGACTGTTATAATTACTTGAAGTATCACTAAAATCGGATGACGAATCCTCAAATAAATTTTTCCACATATAAGAAGAATCAACATTTTTCTCAATTAAATCAGGAGAAAAATATCGACATAAATTAACATCCAAATGATCACAAGTATTAAATGTGTTAAGATTGTCAATTTTTTTCTCCTCACAAAATTGAATATCCCCATTCAATTCATGATTATTTTTCGAAATAACATCATTATACCATTTGTTTACTTCTTTCCAATTGATAAATTTTGATGAACAAATAGTAATTAAAGGGATTGGATTCTCATCCACACCTTCTTTAATTTTTAAAATGATTACTGACCCATTTGACTCAAATTGATTTACGTAATCATCTAAATTTTTAGTATTTTGTAAAAATACGTCCACCGGATCAATAGAGGAATGTGAGAAAGATGATGGGATAACAATATGAGGATGACCCATTATAATTTAACACGCATGAATCTATTTTTTTTTAAAAATCATTACGGCAAAAAACTAGCCAAAAGTCACAACTTCTTTAAAAAAAATAGAACAAATCCCCGATAACAGCGCCAAAATCTTGTTTGTCAATTCCTCTTGAAAATTATGAGTCCAATGGTCCTTTTTAAAGGACAAGTGGTGAGGTATTTGAGTTATGGTGGGACTATCCCTGATTGGCTGAATAGTGTTGGAGGCTATCTCTCCACCTCTTTAATCTTTGGATCGAAATAAGTGACTGAAATTCTACCAACTCGCAAACTCATCTTTTCTTGCTGAACACGCATCCCGATTTTCATCCAAATCGGAGAATAAAAATTCTCGACTTTTTTTTATAATTTCAAAAGTGTTAAAACAGCTCTTTTCGAATGATCGTAAAAATGAACTTTTTTGCTCCTTTTTCGAGTTCATCATCAATTTGCACTAATTTCCATCATTACTTCCAATAATTTCACAAGGCAACCTTTTTCACAAATTAGCACAAGAATATTATAAAATTATCAAAGTGCTCATGTTTAACTTAAAATTTCCATTTTTAATCCAAATTCAATCATTCTTGATCCAAAGAGCTTATTATATCAAATAAAATGGGACGACCAAGGTATAAATTTGGGTATAAAATATACAAAATAATGCATTTATCAAATACACCGAAACCTAAACTTTGCTACTCCTCGAGAAAAACTACAATTTTAAATTCTAACTCACTTTCGTAAGAATCACGATTGTATTTAACATGTGCAACAAGCCGTTAAACCCTAGGTTACCCCAGTGGACAAGTTTTGTCTCATGAGGATTTGTAGTGAATATACCCACAAAATTCAAAAACTTGACTCAATACAAAGGACTCAAAAGTAATATGACCAAATTTGAATGCAAACTTGATAAATATTGTAGAACTTCTCTTTTCAATCTCAACTTATCGTGGGTGTATGTGCGTAGCCAATATAACCGTCCATTTCCAAAGATTTGATCGTTACATTTCTTCTCTGAAAGTTCGTCTTGATTTCAAAATTTCACGGGATGCACTTACAATCGAACATTCAAAAATGGGTTATTTTCTCTCGGTATATGTGAATAAACAAGTAAATTTAAGTGAGAAAATTTCACATACACATGATGAAAAATGTATTTTTTTTTATAATGGATGAATATGATCTCATGAATGGAAAATCGATTACTTATTGAAAACTTTGAATCGCACAATAGATCCTATTCATCTTCTCTTCACACTATAACTAACTTCCCTTGAGATCGATTAGGACTTTCTTTGGTTGTATTATAGGCTCGGGTTTCGCTTAAAAAATGTTTTTTTTTGGATTTCAAAATTTCTAAGAATATAGATGTTTTCGGTATTTTGACTTTTTGGCACTTTTTCGCACCTCCATTTTTCTTCTCTCTTTCCTTTTTATTTTCGATAGAGGAATATGATAAAGATGACGAGATTAAAATATGAGGATCGCCCATTATAATTTACAACACATGAATCTTTTTTTTTGAAATTTTTACGAAAAAATAGTCCGAAAGGCACAACTACTTTTAAAAAAATCGAACAAATCCCCGACAACAGCGCCAAATATTCCTCCTAAAAAAATGATAAAAAATTGGCCCTCAAATTAGTTATAATCACTCAAAAAACTTGGCCCTTAATTTTGAGTTGTGGTGGGACTCTCTCAAATAATCTATCTCTCTACCTTTTTAATCTTTGGATCGGAATAAGTGACCGAATTTCCCCCCACTCAAAAACAAATATTTTCTTGCGAACACTCATGCCGATTTTCATCCAAATTGGAGAATAAAAATTCCCGACTTTTTTTTTACGATTTCACGTGTTAAAACAACTCTTTTCGAACGACCGTAAAAATCAGCCTTTTCGCGCCTTTTTCGAGTTGATCATCAATTTGCACCAAATTCCATTATTACCTGCAAAAATTTCACTGGGTAACTTTTTTCACAAATTAGCTCAAGAATATTATAAAATTATCGAAGTGCCCATTTTTTACTTGAAATTGCCATTTTCAATCCAAATTCAATGATTCTTGCATTTTTTCCCCTTTTTTTAATAAAATGATCCTAAGAACCTATTAAATAAAATAAAATGGGACTAACAAGGTATAAATTTGGGTATAAAATATAAAACTAATGCACTTATCGTGTGCGCTTATTGAAATATTGATCGTTATGGATCAAAAGTATGATATATATGAATAATATATGGATAAAATAGGAAAAATGTGAAAATATAAAAAATAAGAAAATAGGACTCGAGTCTCGGGTTTTATCCCGAGACGCTACGTAGTCTATAAAGGAATCAAAGTCCGCGTAGTTCGCATGAGGCACAAGAGTGGGGATTATCCCATAGATTCAAATGGGAGTTTATTATATGTGTGTGTGTAGAAAAGTTATTTTTTTAATTTTGAGAAAATGTGACGAAGAACCCCATCGGAATTTATAGGTGTAACCCCTATTTTCATTGTTTTATTTTTTTTAATAGAAAAATATTATCTAAAATATAACTAATAAAGGATGAGGTGTTAATGTGTATGATCTAAAGTAAAAGCTAAGTTGAGAATTTATATAACTAATACGAAAATAAAGAAATTTAAAGAGAGAAGGATGTTTGGACCTTCTTTGGAGACTTGAAACTTAATCTTGATTGTTAATGAACTTCCTTGCAAGTTGGGATGAATGTAGGATGATAGAGAAGGATATTTTTACTAAATTTGGTATGAAAGTGATGGGAATGAAAGGTAAAGAAGAATTTCACACAAGGAAACTTCGCTGATTGCAGAATAATGTTGCTGAGATCACTGATATTGATGGATCTGGGATTTCTTTTGAAGTGAGCTCATTATATTCTTATATAGGGTAGGGGGACTACCGAGTTGCACTACCCTTGTCCCGCCTATAAGCAGGTAACCCTAGACACACTGTCGATAGGTAGGAAAATGGACCTGGCAATTGACAGTCTCGTGCAGATTTTCTAAAAAATAGTCGTAAAATGCAATCCATAAGTCCAAATAGTGCACGGGGCATACCATAAGAAAGTTAATTCAGAGACCTTTTAGAATAATTGGTCGCTCCCAATTTAGGGACTTGACTTTGGGTCAAACGGGGCTCAAAAGGGCCCGCTAGTCCTTTGGATGGAAGATCGTCGGACGATGATGGATTATTTATCCTAATCGTAGGTCTGAAATGCACACGCGATATACCATTAGAAGTTTTATGCGAGGTACTTCGATGTTCCAAAGAGCTTCATTCGGTTTAGAGAGTTGACTTCGGTCAAACTGGGCCCGAAAGTGCCGATGACCTTTCCGAGTAAAACGGATCGTTTGTCCGTACCATAATGCTGATTCACTTATGGGGTAGACTTTTGGAAATGACATTCAGTTCCATTTAAATATTCAGTCTTGTTTAAGATGAAGAGTTGACTTTTTTATAAACGAAGCCTGGGTGCGCCCAGTGGCCTTCGCATTAATTTCGGTGGAAAACAGATCGTTCATCCGAACTATTATGCCTTTTTGCACACATAGTAGACCATTAGAAAGTGGTTTCAGTTCTCTTAGAGGATTCATTGAGCTTTCACTCAAATGGTGAAGTTGATTAGGGTCAAATTGGGTCCTGAGAGAGCATGGTGGCCTCAGATCAATTTTTTATAGTAAACTAGTTCGTTCTTTTGAACTATTATGTCGATTCATACATGATGTAGACCGTTAAAAAGTGGATTTAAATCCGTTAGAAGATTCATTGAGCTTTCACTCTGACGATAGAGTAAACTAGAGATAAACGGGGCCCGAGAGAGCCCAATGGACTCTAAATTGGTACTCAGAGCATAACCTAGGGTTTGTAGTCAATAGGGAGGCACTAGGGATCTAAGGAGATACTTAGGGGGTCCTAGAATGTGGTCTCTACCGATACCCTCAATGGGTGAGCTCAGGACAAGTGAAAGCTGTTGAATATATACCACATGATGTTTTGGAAAATAGGTCAATTCTGGGGGCCAAAGTGACGAGGATGACCATCTAAGAAGGTCGAGGTCCATTCTGAGGACCTAAGGTAATGCTAGGGGTAGCTGATTCTATGGTATGAGGTCAATTTTGAGGACCTAAGGTGGAAGCGACCAATTCTGAGGGTCGAGGTCAATTCTAAGGACCTTAAGTTGGGGCGACCAATTCTGAGGATCAGGGTTAATTTTGAGGACATTAATTTGGAAGAGACTAATTCTGAGGGTCGAGGCCAATTCTGAGGACTTTTAGTAGGAGCGACCAATTATAAGGGTCGAGGTCAATTCTGAGGACCTTAAGTTCGAGTGACCCATTTTAAGGGCCGAGGTTAATTTTGAGGACTTTAAGTTGGAGTGACCAATTCTGAGGGTTGAGGTCAATTCTGAGGACCTTAAGTGGGGGCGACTAATTCTACCAGCCAAGGCCAATTCTACGGGCTTAAAGTTAAGGCTACCAATTCTGAGGGTCGAGGTTAATTCTAAGGACCTTAAGTGAAGGCGACTAATTTTGTGGGTCGAGGTCAATTCTAAGGACCTTAAGTTGGAGTGAATAATTATGAGGGTCGAGGTCAATTCTGAGGACCTTAAGTTGGACGTGATCAATTTTGAGGGTCGACGTCAATTCTAAGGACCTTAAGTGAAGGAGACCAATTCTGAGGGTCGAGGTCAATTTTGAGGACCTTAGATTGGAGGCGATAAATTTTGAGAGTCGAGTTCAATTCAGAGGAGCTTAAGTTGAGGTGACCAATTCTGAGGGTCGAGGTCCATTTTGAGGACCTTAAGTGGAGGCGTGGGGAATAACTCTCTTCGGTAATTTTTATTTGAGACTCTACTGGGGAGGATACATTTGTTTAGGGATTCTGTAATTTTTAAAAGAGCTAAAAATATTGCTCTGGAAATTCCACTTAGGGATACATGTTATAACTTGAGGTTTTGGGATTTCGCTGGGGAGAGATATTCAGTTAGGACTTTTAGCTCTACTTGGGGAAATTGGAATATTTTTAGGAAAAAGTTTAATTCAGGAATTCCTGTTGGGGAAATGGGTGGGATATTACGTAGCCCTGCTAAGTAAGCATTTGATTTCTGCTGAGGATGAGGTTTTTGGGATTTGGCTGGGGAGTTGTAGTGAGATTTTGGTATGCGGGTGCACTGATTAAGTTAGTTAAAACGTGGTATTAGTTCAGCTAGGGGATTTGGGAGCTTGAAAAATGGGTTTCTTGGTAAATAAATGTTCCAATATTTATTTGGCAATTTTAAGAATTTTTCGGGATTTTTTTGGAATTTTCTACCATTTTCTGGAATTATTTTGTATGAAATTTCAGGGGGTTATCGACCGACATGTTGTAGGGGTTGCCTATCGGAAGTGGCGCGGTCTTATGGGTTGTCTTGAGAAGGAGAATGGACAGTGACTATCGGTGGGTATCAGAAAACTACCGATTGACATATCCCTTAGCCTCTTATAAAAATTGGTGAATCCTCTTCATTTTTCACAACATTTAGCTTCCCTATCTTCTACTTCTCCTTTCTTGAATCTACTGCTGCATTATTTCCTTGTTCGAGACTAGAAAATGGTGGATTTCTCAAGTAGCGAGACCCACATGGCGTGGTTGAGTGTTGACGATTGGGTGAACGTGGAGTGGCGGGCTAGGGTGCCCCTGGATTTGGGTAATGAGAATGATTTCGACTTATTTGAGCCTTTTGCCAATGATCGGACTCTTTTTCATGGGCCTTCACACCATTGGTCATCTAAGGTTATGATCCCTAATGGCTATGTTAGTACCGCATGACTTTTGGCATTCTTTTCCTTCTTTGCATTTTCTTATTTCTTTGAATTTTGACAAAAGGTTTCTTTTTGTTTTGGCAGACTGACATTGATGCTAGGAGCTTCTGATCCTGTTGGATGATGGGATTTAGGGATGTGTGGGATCACCTTCTTGTGGTGGTGTGATAGGTAGTCTCTTTCGCGAGTTTCGATCATTTTGCGTCTGCTTTGGATGAGATGTTTCACTCTATGGCCGTTCTACGTGCACTCGGGAAGACGTGGTGGGACACTACCCGCACCATAAGCTTAGGATTTTGGGAGATGTTGGTGACCCCCATTGATGTTCAGCAACTATTGGGGATCGATTGTGATGGGACACATATTGTAGTGGATCGATCCCTGAGGGAGACACCGACGGGGTGGATACGGAACTGGATGATGTGGGGAGGTTAGTCTCAGGGAAATCGATTCATTTTTCTCTTCTCCAAAAGGTTTTACTAAGTCGAAGGATTGATAAGACCTTCGGGCTGCAGGGGAGGCAAATGGAACACTTACTTATTCTTCTGCTGTTGGGAGGGTTTTTGGTGGCGTCGAGCGACGACATTGTTCACTTATGGCTTTTAACATATCTGAGGGTATTTTCAAATATCCCTCCTTTGATTGGAGGAGCCTGACTTTGGAGACCTTTTATTCTTCTTTGGATGCTTTTAGTCGGTTATGCCAGAACACTTTTACTGGAGCCACGTATCTTCTGAAGGTAATTTTCTTTATGCATTTTTTCTTAATGAAATTTCTTGCTTTTGCTCTTTGATTTCTTCTGATTGCTGACTTTTATCTTTTTGCAGATTTGGTTCTACGAGGTGATCCAATTTAATGCCTGTTTGATTGTTTTGCGTGATGAGTCGGTGGGGAATTTCTATCGGATGTATCGGCGGCGAAAGTTCAATTGGAGATCGATGCAATATTTCTCCTTGTCGAAAGTATGTCAGGTCTTGAATGTCTTGACGAGTGACCAGGTTATTTATTTTTTTCTCTTTTGAATCCTTTTCTTTGATGTTGTCTTTGTTTGTGCGGGTATTGACTTGATCTTGGAAAAATGCAGATGCCTTTCTATCCCTGGGGGACGACTATTAAGCATACAGGGGTGATCGGGGGGAATACGCAAATGCGCTGGTTGCTGGTGCACGAGATTGGTTATTCTTGGTATCTGGGAGAGAAATTAGTTTAGCAGATTGAGGAAGACGAGGTGGTAGTCCCACTGGCAATACCCACGAGATATATGAGGCGGGTGCGAGAGAGGTCGAAAGAGGCCAGGGCGGTGGCAATGATTGGCGAGCCCTACTCGACCTATACTAACAAGATGGACACGTACTACTAACTTGACTTTGTGATGATCTGACTGATGTTGTCATGTATCTATGATGTGGTTAATATGCCTCTGCCTCGTATGGCTTCTAGCAAGGGTACTAGTCGGTCGGTGGGGTCTGCCCATAACACTGGTGGTGCATCTTCATCAGAGGCAATAGAGAAGACGGAGGTCCCCTTTCTCAAGATTGATCCTCCTTCCTGCAATATCCGATTGGCTGGAGGGAGATCATTGAGTATGACACATCTCTTTAATGCGATGAACCCGACGGTATTGGGGTTGATGGAGGACATCCTTCAGCTAGAGGTATATCTTTTCATTTCTTCATCCTTTATCTTTCTGATTTCTCTTTTTGCTTTAGACTGACTGATTTGTATTTTTTGTTTTTCTTACAGCATGTCCGGGTGTTGATTGATTGGATGAGGGACATCCGAGACTGGGTGTCTTCTGCGAAGGCTCATATTCAGGATTTGATTCCAGTTCCTTCTTATCTGGTGTTGTCTTTTACTTCTAAGGAGGGATCTGGATCAGGTAGTGGAGGCTCCTTTGCTTATAACCCGGGAAAGCATGTTCATCATAGGGACGGGGGATCCTACGTGTGGAGAGAGAGAGAGAGAGAGAGAGAGAGAGAGAGAGAGAGAAAGTTTGGGGTTTTGGGTTGAGTCCCGTTATTTTTCTTCTTTTTTTAGCAAAAAAAATGTAATGATAGAAATATATATATATATATATATATATATATATATATATATATATGAAGTGAATGGAATTTTTATTTATTTATCTTTACTTTAAATGTCTTAATCTGCATGAACTTTTTATTTTGTTTACTGAGCCCATAAAAAGGATTAGAATTACTCAAGAGAAAGTTTATTTTGAGACAAGATGAAAAAATGTAGGAGGAAAAATCCTGAATTCTTTGAAATAAAGATTATTTTTTTGAGTTTTTGATTTTGACAAAAAAAGAAAGATGGAATTTTCTAAATATAAGGGGTGCCAATCGGCATGACCCTTGTCTTGCCTATCGACAGGTCAGTCAAGTCAAATCGCCCCAAGACTTTGATTGCACTTTCTTCAGCTACTAGCACTTCACGGGGTAGTCTTTTGTTCGAATTTTACAGACTCCTTGTTTTTAGCCAAATTTTTCAAGTATAAAAGGGGGTAAGGTGGTGAGGTTTATTCACCCATTCACATTTTCTCTCTCTTGATTATTTCTTATTTTGTGTATTATTATTTCCAAAATGGCCCTTCCCATGAGTGCGGAATTTGCCTCTTATCTCAAAAATTTAGAGGCTATGTGTTCGTATAATGTAGATTATGATGCTTTTAACTATGTCGGGTCTCTTTGTGGCACAAATGACCCATTGCCTTGAACATACTGATGGAGGTAGCACAATTTTGGCACCCCGAGGATCATATTTTCCATTTTGTCTTGGACGAGGTCTGCCCAATAATGTGGAGTTTTTTGCTATTTTTTGGGGTAAATCCCAGTGTGGCAGCAGCCATGCCTGAATTCTCTCGATCTCCTTGGGAACTGTTATCAGGACTTCTCCACATCTCTCCTTCAGTAGCTTGACCACTAGTCACTGGGGGAATGATCTCTCTCCCATCTATATTGTATTTTATGCATCTGCGGGATGTTAGTGATATGGGCCATACTGGAGCCGTTGCCCTTGGATTAACTTCGAAGCTATTGCTGGTGACTGGAGATTTAAAGGTGGACCCCCAGCTGTCTTCCATTACTGAGTGGATGCCATACCGTTGCAATCCTATAATGGTAATACTGATAGAGATTCTGAATTCTCTAGAAGCTTGGCGAGAAGGCCATTATGATTTTCTAAGAGGAAGACTTGTTATGTTGTTCATGTGGCTGTCTGAGAGATTCCATTTGGCGGTCCCCCTGAATATCTCTTGGAAGCTATGACAAATTTGTTCACTCGTTATTTCATTAGCTTTGTCCCATCCATAGAGAACTGGATAAACTAGTTTGTAGAACACGGAGTTCGATGTTTGCGCTGGTCGGTGCCCTAGTAGGGGGAGTTGCATTATATTCTGGAACTGGGGAAATACCGGTACATTCGGTTAGTTGGTCTTTGATATACTTCCTTTTATTTCCCCAGGAAGCTCTTGCATCATGTCAAATGATAGCATATTGTGCCTTCCTGTACCCTGGATTTCTTTCCTGTAGAGAGGATTTGACTAAAGGCATGCAAATGCGGCTGGGCTCTCTGTGGGAATGTTATCGGCCATCAACTCGTCCTTCCCAATCTATTGGTAGGGTTTGGCATATTTCTGGAGACTATATGAAATTGTTATGAAAGAGGGTAGTGACTAAAATCTTGGCAGAGGAGATCGGGCAGAGATGGTTTGCCATGTTAGACACTATGGAAGGTTTTAGGATAGTCATCTTGGCGGGGGTAGTTGTTTGACTCCCTATGCTGATATTTTCTGTAGTTGTGCTGAGTTTTCCCATGATGGAATAAAAAATGATTTTAATTATATTATTGTGCCTCTTTATAAGTTACATTTGAACTATCTATACCAATCGCTAAGGTATAAATATTACTTTTGTTTATATAAATGACAAAATGAACTGTCATTCTCGGAGGTAAGAAAAGAATAACATTTTATGAAAAAGAAGGGTTCATTCCCATGTATAGCTTATGAGCTGCTTACGTACCTCTGGGGGTTTTGAAAATTTTGTGAGTTTCAGTTTTGAAAGAAAAAGGTTTTTTAGAGGATTAGGCCCCATGCAGTTCTAAGTAGAGGGAAATGAAGATTATTTTTAAAGAATAGAAGGGGATGAGAGGAGTCGTAGTGCGACGAGATTTCGAATTAAGGGTAGAATTTCTTAAGATAGTCTAGGTTGACTGGATATTCCATATCTTCTTCATCAGGTTCAGTGAGCATAATGGCGCCACCGAACATGATCTTCTTCACAATGTAAGGGCCATTCCAACTTGAATTTCTCCTTGGGGTCCCAGATGGGTTCTATGATTTCTTTAAGGGAAAAATCCCCTTCTAAAAAACCACGATCGCTAACTCTTTGGTTGAATGACCGCTCTATCCGGCGATGGTATCCCTATATATGATATTGAGCCTTTAGCCTCCTTCGTCTAAGAGTAATAACTCGTTAAGGCGACTTTGATGCCAGTCTTCTTCGTTGACTTTTCATACAAGTATGAAGCGTAATAAAGGTATTTCTAGTTCAAGGGATATGACTGATTCCATGCCGTATACGAGAGAGTAAGGGTTAGCCTCAATAGATGCCCGAACTGAAGTATGGTAGCCCCAGAGGTCATAAGGGATCCGATTAGCCCAATCTCAGTAACTCTCGATCATCATGGTGATGATTTCTTTGAGGTTCTTATTGGTGAATTCAACTGAATCGTTGGTTTGTGATTGGTAGGGAGAAGATTCATGTCTCTAAATCCAATACTTGTCGAGCAATTATGTAACTTCTACCTTGAAATGTAACCCTTTATCTGATACTAACTCATGTATAACTCCATATCGATAGATAATGTTCTTCCAAATGAACTTGGATACATTTTTGGCATTCATTAATGCATATGACTCGGCTTCGACCCATTTGGTGAAGTAGTAAATGGCAACCAGGATGAACCCATGCCCATTGAAGGCTTTGGGTGTGACTTTGCTTTTGATATCGATGCACTTATGGAGAACGTACACGGAGAGGTTATGTTGTATAATTCCCTTTGAGGTAAGTGCTGGAGGTTGGAAAACTGTTGGCACTTAAGGCATCTCCGGACATAAGCTGTGCAATCCTGAACTATGCTAATCCAGTAGTAACCCTATTAGATAATCTTCTTGGCGAGCATATGGCCATTCATGTGGAGTCTGCATTCCCCGCTATGGATTTCTGCATTATTTTTTCAATGTCAGCCACTACGATGCATTGTAAGTGGATTTTATCGAAGTTCCTCTTAAACAATGCTTTATTGCAGATAATGTACTGGGTAGCCAGTTTGTAGAGGGTTGCTCGATCTTTTTTATTGGCATATTTGGGGTACCTACCGTGCTTGAGGAGGAGCTAAATATCGTAGTACTAACACTCGATCATATTAGAGTACTCTTTGGTGATGAGCTCCATATGGTAGCAATGGGTTAGTTTAGCTTGCTTTTGGATTATAAAGAGGGCCATCGTTATTCTCTCGGGCATGATGACCATGAAGGTTAAAGTAGCAAAGGCATCGACCAAGCTATTTCTTACTCAGGGCAAGTAATGGAAGGTGATATCTCGAAATTGGGAGGCCAACTCCTCTGGGTGGGCGTGGAAGGGTAAAAGCTTCTCATCTTTGACTTTCCATCTTCTAAGGACTTGGCTGATAATGAGGCCAGAATCCCTGTATACATCTAGGCACTGAATTCCTTTATTAAGAGCGACTTTGAGGCCTACGGTGCATGCTTCATATTCAGTCATGTTGTTAGTGCAAGGAAAATCTAACTTGATGGAAATATGAGTGTGAGTCTTGTTGGAAGCGTTGTCAAAGAACATTTTCCATCAAAGGTTTTCTTAAGAGGTGCAAATAATATCTTCATTCGAGAATTTGGAGATCCAAATGCCGGCTTCTTCCATAGGGTAGCCAGCAAAGTAGTCAGAGATGGCTCTCCCTTTCATGGATTTTTACGTGACATACACAATATTGAACTCGACTAACAACATTAACCCTTGGACCATTCGTCTAGATAGGGTAGGTTTCTCAAGAAGGTATTTGATAGGATCCATTCGGGACACAAGTCTAATGGGAAAAGCGAGCATATAGTGCTATAATTTCTAAATGACCGAGATAAGGGTGGCACATGCTTTCTCTAAGGCAGTGTAGTTGACTTTGTACCGAACCAATCGTTGATTGGAGTATTATATGGACCTCTCTTTGTGGGATTCTTCAAGGTATTGGGATAGCAAAGCCCCAACTGCAGTGTCTAATATGGTCAAGTATAGGAGTAGAGGGAGACCAGGCTGCGGTGGCATGAGTACCGGAGGTCGGGTAAGGTATAACTTTATTAGATCAAAGGCTTCCTGATATACCTTATTCCAGACTTTGGTGGAATCCTTTTAGAGGAGTTAAAATATGGGTTCACAAATATAAGTCAACTGGCTGATGAACCGACTGATATATTGTAATTTTCGTAAGAATCCCTAAACTTCCTTCTCCGTTCGGGGTGGTGGCATTTCGAGTATGGCTTTAAGTTTGCTAGGATCTACTTCAATTCCTTTCTCGCTAACCATGAATCCTAAGAGCTTTCCTTTGATGACATCGAAGACACACTTCTGTGGGTTAAGTGGCATATGGTATCACCGTAGTCCTTCGAAGAACTTTCGAAGAGCGGGAACATGACCTTCCCAAGTCTTAGACTTGATGATCATATCGTTTATGTGGACCTTGACCTCTTTGTGTTTCAGATCATGCAAGATGGTTGTGGCAGCCCTTTGGTAAGTAGTCCTTGCATTTTTAAAATCAAACGACATAATCGTGTAACATAAGGTTCCCCAAGGGGTGATAAATACGTCTTTTTCTTAATGATCAGGCATCTTGATCTGATTGTATTCGATAAACCCATAAATAAATGACTTGAAAGTGTGACTGGCCGTGTTTTCCATAATCATGTCGATATTGGGCAGTTATCATCTTTCAGAGAGCTTTGTACAAATTTTGATAATCAATGCACATGTGAACCTTTCCTCCTGATTTTAGCACGGGTACAATGTTGGCTAGCTATGTGGGATATTTTATTACCCGGATGAAGCCTATGTTCAAGTGTTTAACCACTTTTTCTTTAACCTTGTGCGACCGTTCGATGCAAAGCATTCGTAGTTTTTGTTTGACCGGTTTACATTTTAAAAGAATTGGAATCTCATATTGACCTATTTCGGGATCAATACCGAGAATGTCATTATAGGACCGTGCGAAGATGTCCAAAAATTCCTTCAACAATTCTTCGAGTTGCGCGTGGGTGGACCCTATCCTAATCTCGCGCAGTTGGCTACTAGAACAAAGGGTGATAACAATATTTTCATCTTTGTTAAATTAAACGCAGTTATGTTGTTTGTTATTAACCTTATTAAGATCAGTTAAGAACTATTCATTTGTAAAATCATCATCATCATTAAGAGTTTGATTAGAATCAAGATAATTTATATAAGAACAACAAGATACTCAAAATCTTCGTTTATTTCATTTTTGGGAAAAAATTATTGAGAACCTCGTCAAAGGAGGTCTCGATTACATTATTATCAGAAAAGGGAGGAATAACAAAAGGGGAGGAAATATGATAAACATCCGGGTTGGGCTGCATTTCCGTAGGTGGATTTGGTATAACATTCCAGTTGAGGAGGGGTTTATCAGCAACCTTGATCAGGATGGACGGATTTGATGATGTAGTGCCTGAGTGGATCATGCAGAATGTCATCCCTAGTGTCTTGAGATTGAATGAATCCTCGAATTCACTTCTTTTGAAAATATCGATAATAGCTATAGCTTTATCAACGAGTGGTTGCACATGATGTTGGGAACTTTTAGCCCATGATAGCTATCTTGGAAGAAGATCTCCATACATGGCTTCATCTTCTTATCCACATAATCATACCATGATTCGAGAAATCTACAAAAGGGAAAATCTTCACCCTCTTTGAACAATCTCCCATTGAAGGAATCTTCTAAACAGTCTTGGCACTTTCTAAACTTCTCTTTAATCGAGGTTGGTGGAGCATCCAGAGTTCCTCTGGTGATGGTTAATAACCCAGGCCATATGGAGGAAAGGCCTTCTTCAGTACTATAGGGTTCCCGTATCCCCTGTTGTCATCATCCTAGTGCCAGTCCGGGCATGAAGTACATATTTTTAAACGTTTGTATCATGTTGACATTATCGCGAGGGTTATGCTATAAACATAGTGTATCTTAGAGATCATCCCCTATTGGGAGTGGAAGTGGTTCTACTTGAAAGCCAGAAAGAAGCATATCATTTACCCCATGATGTATCACTAGTATCGGATTACTAGTGCTTGCATTTTCTATATTATCATTGTCGCCCAAGATGGTGATGACCTGCCCTTTGGCAAAGAACTTCAATTTTTGGTAGAGAGAAGAAGGAACCCCCTTGATGCTGTGAAGCCACGATCGACCAAGAAAAAGGTTAAAATAAGCGAGTGTGTTGATAACTTAGAACTTGGTATTGGGATTTATAGGGCCAACCCTTATTGTGAGCTTTATGGATCCCATCAAATCCCGACGAGTATTGTCATAAGCACACAGTGCAATAGAAGTTATAGAAAGGTCGCTTAGTTTCAAACCCAAGCAGTTGAAGGTTCTTAACAGGTAAACATTGAGTATTGATTCGTTGTCAATGAGTGAGAGCGGGACTATCTTCCCCATTACCTCAACAAAGGTGTTGAAAGTATTGTTATGATTCAGACCAAACTTTGGGATTTCTTTTTCAGAGAAGGAAAGCATTATCGTAGAGGTTAAGGACCCGACCAGGTTCATGACTTCTTCTGGAGTGGTGGAAGGAGGGACTGTGGGGCCGATAAGCGATTTTATTAGAGCATTTAAGTGTAGTTAGGAAGACATAAAGAGTCCCCAAAAGGTGATGTTAACCTGAGTTTTTTTGAGCTGGTCAAGGATCTTTCTTTCCTCGATGGTCATTTTTGGCATGGGGAGTATCTCGATAATTCCCTTTTCTTTATCTGTCATCATTGATTCAGGATTTGGAAACTGGTAGTGCCTCTCAGATCTTGTTATATGGGTCAAGGAGGATGGGAAAAATAAAAACCTTATTTTTTCGTGTATCTCGGGCCGTTAGTCCACTTTGTTGATCTCTCCTAGAAGATATTCAAACGATATCATCCCACATATACTGATCACTGGGCTAACCTTTTCCTGGATTGTCTTTTCATCTGAACTATCAAATTTGTCCCCGCATCCGGTGGTAACGTTGTTACCTTTCCGTGAGAAGTCAATATATTCCATAACTTCCATGGCTTATTTATATAGATCATCCCACTCAACGGGAAGATGCAGAAGTGAAGGGACCAACCGTCCTTGTAACTTTAAGGCATCGAGCAGCTCGGGCATACTACAAATCTCATTGGTCTGTCGAAATATGTTTGCCATAATCTGCACTTCATCATCTAAATTGACTTTGTTAACAAGAACCACCCAATTATCTGACTCTCGAGCCTACTTCCAGGTTTTCATGAACAAGGTGTTGAACTTCTGACAATCAATGGTCATTTCAGAGGGAAATTTCAGCCCAAACTCTAGAAGTTGGTTCAGTACTACTGGCAATTCCATATCCTTTCCCTCGGAATGAGTACGAACAACAATGCATGCTCCGTGAGAAGTGACAGAGCTTGGTCGACAAAATAGGTAGGGTGTAGGAGAAAATATGGGCAAACTTTACGGGGTTTAGGTGAATATATGAGTATAATGGGTGCTTTACTGGGTACAATCTGGGTAAATGGGTCAAATTATGGATCATTTTCTACAAAGATAGCATTTGCATTATTTGGGAGTGGATTGTGAATGGTGTTTGGTTTAGGATTGGCTGGTGGGGAGATAACACCCAGGTCAATCAGACCTTGGATTATATTTCCCAGATGGAAGCACTGATCAATGGTATGGCTGGCATTTTAATGGAAACCACAATGGTCATCGGGTTTGAAATTTTAAGGTAGTG
This sequence comes from Sambucus nigra, assembly GCA_949130495.1. Classification (NCBI taxonomy): domain Eukaryota; kingdom Viridiplantae; phylum Streptophyta; class Magnoliopsida; order Dipsacales; family Adoxaceae; genus Sambucus; species Sambucus nigra. The sequence goes on from OX422208.1 coordinate 597,797,915, forward strand.
GGTTTAATAATGGATGAGGGTCCAACGACTTGATGATATTACAGATCAATAGTGCTTGATCTACTTTGGAGAGGGGATCATGAAGCTCGTTGTATTCTTTTTTGACTGGGTTATCTCGACTTTCTGGTGCCCAAGATGTAGTAGGCTGTGAGATGTTATTGACGATCGAGACTGTAGCAGGCTTCTTATATTTTCTTGGGATGAACTGTCCGGACACTTTCTTTGGCTCAACTTTCGTCTTGGCAATACTTTCGTTATTATCCACTCCTGCTTCCCGGAGGGATAAAAAATGTGGGTAATACTATTCTCCCATCATTTCTCGGACATGGGGTAAGAAGTTTTTCTGCATAATACTAACTTGCTCCTCTTCGAAAGGTCGGTTGGTTATGGTGGCCATTTTCTCCCTCCACCTTGCTATGAAATTAGTGACAGTTTCTCCGAGGTTCTTCTTGATAAGTTATAAATCATGGCATGTAACCTCCAATTACTCATTGTACTTGTATTATGACATGAATTCATGGGCAACATCCTCCTAACTACGAATTCTGGATTCCTTGAGGGACAAGAACCAACGAAGAGCGTTTTCCTTCAAAGTCTGTTGGAACAATTAGGCCATTATTTCCTCAGAGGCACCTAGGAGAGCCATGGCGCGATGGTTACTTCGAAGATGAACAATTGAGGGTCTGCCACCCCCGAACTTCTCAATGTTAGGCATCTAGAATTTTTTCGACAGCCTTGGCTTAGGGCGTGGAGACATATATGTGTAATACATGTAGTTCTCGAAGATTCGAACTTGGTCAAACTTCTTGGTCAATAGCTTAAGGTCCTCCTAAACCTTGTTCAACTCTTCTTCTTTCGGATCAGTGGGCACTGACAGGTTAGTCCTTGGCTGGGCAAGATTCGGTATATGGAGTTAAGCGGGTGGTGGCCCATTAGTAGGAGGGGCGAGTGGATTGTGCAAATATTCATCCGGGACCCAAATAGGCTCAGGTGCAGGCAAACCCATACACGAGGGAAGTGGTCCTCGGGAATAGGGTCTCAATATCCCTACATCTCATGAACCTTGATTTGAAGGTTGTCAATCTTGGCGGTAAATCGGACTAGGACCGCCATCAAGTCAGGCTGCACATTAGGTATTTGGTCTGCATTATCAATGGAGAGTTGGTGGAGGTGGATTCTGGACTCGGAGGAAGTATCAGTAGAACTAACGGAGCTTCGGGGCAATTTGATGGAAGATCGAAGCTAATAGGGAGCCAGGATAAGGGTTGGGTATGCGATCGACCTGAATGAGGAAATTGATTCGAATTTATTTTTGAAAGAGAAAAGGAAGAATTATTTTTTATTGGAAAGGAGGAAAATGTTTTCAACATTTTCTTTTGGAAAGGGGAGGACAAAATGTTTTTGGCATTTCGATAGAAAAAAGGGGAAAATGTTTTTTTTATATGTTGATAAAAATAAGGGGGAAAATATTTTTTTGGTATTTTAATAAAAGAGGAGGAAAAGTATTTTTGACACTTTTGGTAAGGAAAAAGGAAAAATGAGAGAAGAGTCTCATTATTATTATTATTATTATTATTATTATTATTATTATTATTATTATTATTATTATTATTATTATTATTATTATTATTATTATTATTATTATTATTATTATTATTATTATTATTATGTTTTTACTTGTATTAGGTTTACCTAAATGCAAAACGAAATGTTGGATAAGATCTGAGTCTTAGAAAATTGGGTTTGAAAAATATGTAAAACACGGTTTGACTTGTTGCCAGGCTCATGAACACGGTCCCATTTTGAAAAAAGACGAAATTGCGCAAAAATTTGGGCAGCATGTTGACCCGAAATTTCGACAGAGTTTTGAGTAGTAACCGACAAACTATATATGAGTGCCCTAGGTTTGACGCCTATATAAGGGTATGCAATTATTGGGTTAGTTGAAGGTTCCCCCTTTGGCACTTTCACGATATACGTCTTGCTTTTGAGGGCAGTCAGTATGTATGGATAAGCCATTTGATATAACTGAGTGTAGGTGAATTTCCTCACTATATACCTCGTGGGAATAGTACGTGTGAGAGTAATTCGATATACTCGACATATGTGAACGATTTCCCTGCTATATACCTCCCGTAATGGCTTTGGCAAGCGGTACGATGCAGATGGAACCGTTCGACATACGTCGAAGGTACTTGGCCAATGGAAGGTGACAGTCATATTGCTTAGGCTAACTGTGACCTGCCGAACCAGTGCCCATCACAAAGTAACCCCTCAGTACGGGACAATAAATAGTCAATATAGAAATGCTCTTGGTGATGTAGTATGCAAAATGCATGATTCTTGATTAAAATATTATGGAGAGAGTATGTTATTTAGCATGCTGATCACTGTGATAATAAGGAAGAATGTACAAGTATCATGAAAAATAAATCTAGCATAGAGCATGAATATTGCACTAAGCATGGATACGTGAGAGTGAGTGATGTGTGAATATCTATAAGTGAGTGTGTGGTAGTGAATCTAAGCATGGATTAACTACGAGTGGTGTGTGATTAAGTATAAGTGAGCATGGATATATACAAATGTGATAAGTGGAGGTATGTTCTAGTGACACATAAGCATGGATAGTCTAACTGGTGTGTGCAACATGTGGATATAAGTGAACTGATATACAAGTGTAGGTAGTGTCAGGTGTACATGGAGATTATTTAAAAGTGGGTAAAATGAGAAGTGAGTGAGAGGTGATATAAACATGAGGTAGATATATACAAGAAGTAATAGAGGAGATAAGGGAACATACATGTAGGTGCTTATTGGGGTAGATATATACAAGAAGTAATAGAGGTGTTATTGGTGTGGAAGAGAATTTCTAGATGAACTTAAAGTTGGGAGCTTATTGGGTTTTCTTTTCTCCTCTTCATTAAAGTTGTTGTCTTTAAGAGGTAGGGGTTCTACACTATTTCCAAGTTTAAATCTAAGCGTGTTAGATATATGTACATATGTTTGACTACGTATGCTTATTATCACTGTATATGAATATATATTGAAGAATATTTGATAAAAATTGATAAAAGTTACATTTTGAAAGGAGAATAATTTCATAATGTTTAAGCAAATTATTTTTTGCATAAATCATGTTAAACTTTTGATTTCATGAAAAAATATTATATTAAATTTATGAAGAAATAGTAGGATGCATTTGTTGGGTTTTATGGGCATATAACCTTACTTTCATTAACATAAACTCGTCTAGTTGGGATAAATCGACCAAGTTTGTTGAAAATGCATTAAATTGAGATTTTGAAAAAGTAATGGTAAACTTGAATATTTCAGAATAGTATTCACATAAAATAATATAATTTATGTGAGAAAGTTTAAAAAAACTTGATGAAATTAAATTAAATGGCTACAAAGTATAAAAGTAGTAAAAGTTTGGGAATTCATTATGTAATATTAAAAAGTTAATGCCAAAGGTGAAACGAGGAAAAAGGGTAAAATTTGTAAGAACAAGTATTAAAATGTCAAAATTATGGTTTTTGTGTAAAAATTATGATTTTATGAAAAGTTTGGATTAAGTAGTAACATTTGCAAAAATAAATATGGTCTTGGAAAGTTGATTTTAAAGGAAGAAAATGACAAAATAAAATGTTGAAAAAAAGGAAGAAAATGCATAATAAATATTTTTGTGTCTATCCCAAGATCTCCCCCCTCCCCGGGTGCTTTCAGGGGAAAAGAAGGAGAGTAAAGGTCCCGCACCACTTGCTACTTGGGGGGGGGGGGGCTTCAGCCGTCGTCAGTTTTGGGGTGATGTAAGAGATGGAGTCGTCAGCCTATTTTTCACAAAATAGGCAAAATAACATGTTGCCGGCTCGATAGAGTGGCATCAAAGACAAACTGATGCTTACGAAACCAATAGATCGGAGGTTCTGGGGGTAAGTTAAGGAATGTGAAGGTGTTAGGCACCAATCCCTCCCTTTCGGTCTCTCATGGGATTATGTTACTATTTTCCTTAATTTCCCCGTGAGGTGTGTGCGCGTATCTATATAAGTGGAGATCGAAATCACTCGACTCGCATCATGGAAAAGATGTACCGAGGTCATCCATTGGAATTTTCCCAAAATAATAATTAGAAAAATATGATGTGTGCGCCTATCGAGATATTAATCGTTATGATGAAACGATAATATATGTTAGATAAGATGCAAGTATGGATCAAAAGTATGATATATATGAAGAATATATGGATAAAATAGAAAAAAAGTGAAAATATGAAAATGGAAAAATAAGACTCGAGTCTCGGATTTTAGCTCGAGATGCCTACATAGCCTATAAAGGCATCAAAGTCCACGTAATTTCCAGGTGACACAAGGGTGGGTCTTATCCCATAGATTAAAACGAGAATTTATTATATGTGTATATGTAGAAAAGAAATTTTTTTAATTTTGAGAAAATGTGATGAAGAATCCCGTCGGAATTTATAGGTGTAACCCTTTTTTTTCTTTGTTTTGGGGTTTTTTATAGAAAATAAATTAAGTGAAATATAACTAATAAAGGATGAGGTATTAATGTGTATGATCTAAAGTAAAATCTAAACTGAGAACTTATATAAATAATGTCAAAATAAAGAAATTTAAAGAGAGAAGGATGTTTGGACCTTCTTTGGAGACTTGAAACTTGATCTTGATTGTTAATGAACTTCCTTGCAAGTTCGGATGAATGTAAGAAGAAAGAGAATGATATATTTGCTAAATTGGGTATGAAAATGATAGGAATAAAAGGCGGAGAAGAATTTCACACAAGGAAACTTCGCTGATTGTAGAAGAATGTTGCTGAGATCACTGATATTGATGGATCTGGGGTATCTTTCGAAGTGAGATCATGCTCTCCTTATATAGGGTAGGGGGACTGCCGATCGACACTACCCTTGTCTTGCCTATCGACAGGTAACCATAGGCACCTTGTGACGCGACTAAGAATGTGTCTCAGAAGTGCGTACTCTCTAGGCTCAAGTGCAAGCCTATCGCTCAAGTAATAATCCGATAAGTCAGGTATCGATCCTCAGGGAAATAGGACAACAGAGTTGTAACGACGTTGGATGGACGAAGAAATCCTAACTCTGACTCTAAAAAGAAAGGACAAGATGATTTGTTTTGAGAATTGGCTACAACTAAATGCAATTTTGAAATTATGAAAGAAATGCAACTATTCTAAATTACCTAAAATACTAATGATGAGTGACCTAATACTTGAGCTATATGATGAGGAAAATAGAACGGGAATACAATCCCTCAACCCTAGTGTATTGATGGTATAAAACTAATCGTAAATTTAAGTGATGAATTAGACCAGAAATTAGTACTCCCAAGCATTACGTATATGAGGTTCAAGCATGCATCATACGAAATCAGAGGACGAGTAAAGCGATAATGCGCGATACCAACACTCGCATTGCATTCTAAAGCATCTCGGTTACCCTGAAGAAAATGAGATCCAAAGATCTACAATGGTTGTGATGCTACGCAATACGGTCGTAATAAATCATTAAATTTAGAGGATTAATTTTATACACATGCAACTACCACATCGAGTTGGGTTCATGAATCCCGACCCTTAAAAATTTAGCCTACCATGATGAAATTAATGAAAATGATTGTTGAATTGCAGGAAATCACGATTAAACTAAGGGAAAATTGAAGAATGATGTAGAAGGAAGATTAAACAGAAGAAAGTAATCAACTAACTTACCAAAGCACTAAAAGCATCAACTAAAATTACTTGTAATCATAGAAATCTGAACAAACTTCAATCTTGGAATTAAAATTGCAATAAATCTTCAAACTAGGGTTTTGTGGCAACTTTCTCTCTCTAACTACCTCTAAAAGTTTTAACTGAAAAGGGAAAAATTAGATTAATTTTCTGCCCCTTAAAATAATTATAAATTGGGTTTAAATACCCAATAAGACTCCAAGAGTTTTAGCTTAATTAGGACTCTCCATTGGAGGAAGAGTAAGAAAACAAAACTGTGACAGGCGGACCAATCCGGTCCTCTTTCAGTTCGGTTCGGCTTGGATCCGATCGGTTCTTTTCTTTTCTTCCCGGATCGGTCCTATCTGCATCGGTTCTTTTCTTTTCTTCCTGGATCTATCCTATCCGGATCAGTTCTTTTAATTTCCATCAACTTCGATTCGTCTTCGGTCTGGGGTTCACTGGAACTTTGTATTTCAGATCGGTCCTATCCGGATCGATCCTATCTTTCTTTGACTTTTTCTTCTACCTTTGACTGCTCATAACTTTCACACCGGGACTCCGATTGAGGTACCGTTTCTTCCTATGTACTTGTAAACTTGATATCTTCAACTTTTCTTAATATGCCTCATCTAAATTCTGGGTAAAAATTACAACTTTTTCATTTTGACTTTCCTTCTTTTCTTTCTTTATTCTTACGGTTTCTTTCTTTCTTTCGTGACATCAAATACCTGTAAAATTAGTACGAAATATCAGAAACTCGGGGTACTCGTTAGAATAAGTCGGTAGCATGATTATGATATAAAATCAAATAAATTACGATGTTCGAGGTGCTAAAAGTAACTAAATTAAAGGGATAAATTTGGAAGAATTTATGCCTAATCAAATCCCCCTAACTTAGAACTTTGTGTGTCCCGAGCAATGTTAAAGAATCCTATCAAAGCTCAACTCTTGAAAATCATTTTATTGGGATAGAGTACCTTTTTCGCTGGAAAGCGATTGCATTTAGCGTATGCAACAAGCCTTTAAACCCCTAGGTTACCCTAGTAGGACGAGTTGTGTCTCATGAGGGTTTGCAGAGAATATACCCACTAAATTCGACTCAATGAAACTTCAAAATACGCAAAAATTGTATAATTCAAACTTTCTCAGAAAATAATCATCATCAAGTCATGTTCAAGAGTCTCAAATCATAGTGCGTGTGTGCGAAGCCGGAAAATTTAACTGCGGATTTCCACCGATTGACCATTACGTTACTTATCCGAAAATTCGATTTGATTTCAAAATCTCACATGATGCTCTCACAAACGAATTACTCGGAATGTGGCTATTTTTTCTCGATATGCGTGATTTATAAAAGTAAATGTAGTGGAACCAAGTTCACACACGTAAGTAGAAAGACGGAAATTTTATAGTGATTGGATCTCATCAACGGAATACGATTTGAAACACGGGAACATTGCCTCTTATACATACGTTTTATCTCTTTTATTATCTTTTGTTTTTTAACTCTCCACGCAGCAACTAGTTTCGGAATTTGGACTCGGTTAGGACTTTTTCGGGTTACAAGTATATTGGGTAAAATGAAAATGGTAGGGAAGGTTCGAATTGGAAAATTCATTTATGATGTCCATTTGTGCTTTTTCCAGGCTATTGCTCATTTTTTTCTTCTTTTTCTATTTTTTACGCTTTTCTTTCCTTGCTATTTTTTGTTGAGCATCTCTATTTTTTTCTTGCCCCTTTTTGTGCGCTTTCCGGACTTAGTTTCTGGGATTGTCCCTTTTTCACAATTCTAGGCCAATTGGTGTTTTTCGGGTTGTCAAACGAAAGGGAACAGTTTATTCGGCTCAATTTGGGTTTGCAAAAGGGATCATTTTTTCGCTTCTTTTTATGGCCAATATTTTTGGGTGACAAATGAGGGCCTACTTCATTGTCCAAAATACTAATTGCATTACCATATGCATTTCGAGATGAATTAAGTTTAGAGATCTATTTGTTACAATTTCAAGGCAATATCACACACATTTTCCATAACCGATCAACATGAAAGGATTGAGATCTTCGATGACTTTTTAGACGATAAAAAGAACTTTGAGTTAACAATTAACTGGATTGATTTATAAATTTCACAAAGATGAAAGGCTCGAATATCACCGGGGTTGTTAATCTTCACATTTATTCGTTAAGTCGCCTACGTTGGCTCAATTTCCATTTTTGGTCAATTTCGGCTTTGTGCATTGTGTTTTTACAATTTGAGACTTAAAATCGACTCTTACTGATATTTTTGAAAGATTTTAATTCCAATTTTTATTTATTTTGAACAAAAAATATTTTTGGATTTTTCAATTTTTTTTTTGAAATTTCTAGGCATTTTTCAAAATTTGTGAAGTTTTAGAAATATGCACTTGTGACACCCCTAACTTAGACTTTTGCATTGTCCTCAAGGAAAAATGACTAAAGTCTAACTCAAAGCAAATTAAAAGTGTGAGAAAATAAAACAAATAAATTATTAAAATGCAACAAGACACTATATGACACTTATGCATGACAAAAAAATACAACAACAATCACCCCATACGCGTCGGGGGTGCGACGACCTCTCATCTCTCCACAGACTCACCCGACCCCACTCACTGGGTTCAATTCTCTCTTTGTCTCTCCCGTCTTCATATCATAAACCAATAATTGGAACAAATTGGGACCTCGCTCATAGATAAGGGGGAGATCGGGAGACTTTTCGTGACTAGTCGGAAAGGGATCCTCGTGATACTTATTCAAAGTGTGGCCTACGTGCATCGACTCGGAGGGAACACCTAAGTTTCTTTTAATTTTTGGAACGCATGGGTCGGGATCTAAGTCGAACGAAACACAACTTTTCTCCTCTATCGCCTTCGGGACATCAATTGGTATGGGTGGATGGTTATTGCGAAGAAACTCATCAATTTTATCTTTCCACTCGCTCTCTCCTAAATGACTACATGAGTCCAATAGAGATTGGACTTCGTCGTTAAGGCTCTCATCCACCTGCTCGAATTCTCTCTTAAAGTCCGCTAGGCTCAACTCCTCTAGCTCTCTCTCCTGCTTTGTTTCCACATCCTTCCTTCCTCTCTCCAATTCAGTATATGCCCCCTCACTCTCATGGCTCAACACTAAGCAGGTCCCTAGGGCATCTCGATAATAATTTTCCTCAAAGTACTCCTCTACGATCTCGTCGATTATGCTCACATCGTGAAGATAATCTTTTCCCCCGTATGTTGGGCTATATGGAAGATGTTAGTCTTTAAGGTCATATTACCAAAAGTGAGTTGCATCTGCCCATTTCAGGTATTGATAATTGTGTTAGCCGTAGCTAAGAATGGGCGCTCGAGAATGATGGTAACTTGATTGCTCGAGGAGAAAGAGGGCTCTGTGTCCCAAATGACAATGTCTACCGTAAGTAGAAAGTGTTAACTTGGACAATCACATCCTCAACTACACCTCTTGGGATCTTCACAGTTCGATCCACTAATTGGAGAGTGATCTTTGTGGGCTTAAGGTCGCCCAGATCAGGTTGCCTATAGATGGCGTAAGGGAGGATATTGACACTTGCTCCCAAGTCAAGTAAGGCTTTTTCAATTTTATTTTCTCCAATAATGCAGGAAATGGTGGGTGCACCGGGATCTTTGAATTTTGGCAGGAGATGATTAAGTAGAATGGAGCTCACGTTCTGTGCTAGACATACGTTTTTCTTTACCTTCATCTTCCTCTTCACTGTTAACAAGTCTTTGATTACTTTTGCATAAGCTGGAATTTGCTTAATGGAATCGAGGAACGGTAAATTTAACTTTACTTGCTTTATCACATCTAGCACTTCATCACGGGGGTTTCCTTTGTGGGAAGGAACCAACCTTTGAGGAAACGGTGCTGCGGTGGGTGGTTTCACTACTACCTTGGGCCCACTAGTGTCTTCTTTATCACTGTCTTTCAAGGGGACATCTTCGGCCTCTTTTGTTCCGGGTGAAATCTCCTTGTCTTTGGTTGCATCGTGTGGGGGAGGTGATAGATCAACGACTCTCCCACTACGAAGAGTGGTCACAGCTTGACATTTCTCCTGATGTTCTGTAAAGGTGGAGCTAACGCTAGTTTGACCTTGGGGAGTTCTTTAGCCCTGGGCAGAAAACTTTCCCTTCTCTTGGATACTCAACGATGATTGCATCTTTGAAATATTTTCATTTATGTCGCTGATCACGTGATCATATCTAGCATTGATTGCATTCTGGGTATTGATAAATTGGTTCATTGTATCCTCGAGATTTCTTCACGATGGAGTAATATATGCCCGTTGAGGTGGTGGTGCTGGCACATGTCCTTGCATGTGTGGATCTTGTTGAAAGTGCGAAGGTGGAGGAGGGGTAACATGTGAATTAGGATTCATCGCTGCATTTTGTTGCCCATAGTTAAAACTAGGATGGTTTTCCCACGAAGGGTTGGGTTCTATGAATTCTCGTGGGGTGCACCGAAATTACCCTTGAATCCTCCTATACCACTCACTTATTCTTGAAGCATAATTTTGTAGGTGGGTATCATCGGGCATTCCTCTGTTGAATGTCCCTCCTCATAAATCGTACACCTTCTCGATAGGGTTTGGGATGGATCCAGTTGGTCCTCTTCCATATACTTCATTTAGGTCTCGCAGTCTTTTCTCAAGTACCTCGATTCGACTGTCCGTCATAGAATTCTTTTCTACGTAAAATAGGTCGAACGCCGATGGAGTGGTGGTCACTTGGCGATTTTGATTTTGAGCATTGGGGTCAGATGTATCCTAGGATTGGGCAGTCTCGACGACATACCTTAGGTGAAGCTCAGCATCGTTGGCGTCTAATTCGATAAATGGACCATCGCACATGGTTTCAACGAGTTGCTTGGAATTAATGTTCAGCCCATTATGGATGAAGGAAATGATTTGCAGTTTATCAAATCCATGATGGGGGCATGAAGTAACTAACTCATTTAAATGCTCGTAGCATCGATCGAACGACTCATTTTCTAATTATCAAAAATTTTAAATTTGAGCCTTGATGGAGTTCGTTCGATGTGGAGGAAAGAATTTCTTAAGAGATTTATATTGCAACTCATTCCAGGATGCAATCGAGCTTGGAGGTAAAGACCATAGACATGTATTAGCTTTATCTTTTAGCGAGAATGGGAAGATTTTGAGGCGGATTACCTCTTGTGTGCAAGTTTGATCATTGAGGGTTTCACACACATCCTCAAATTCCCTGATGTGGAGATATGGCTTTTTAGAATCCATACCATCGTAGTGGGGGAGCATCTGGATCATCCAATTTTTAAAACAACGGGAGTATGATGCATCCCGGAGTGACAGTACACTCGGGATATAAGATTTCTCTCAAAGGACGGTAAGGGGCCTCTTCCTCACCGACGGCTGCACTACCGTGTTGCGACATGTCTCTCTCTCTTAATGACTCGGTGTGGTATGATCGGGGCGTGCTCTGAAGTGTGTCCTAGGAGGGAAAATGGAGTGTTATTTTAGATTGAGTGTGACGGTGTGGGAGGTGGAACCCAGAATTGTGGATCGTTATGAGTGTGAGGGCTATTAGGGTTGTACTCACCTATCGGGTTTTCGTGAATGCGAATTGGAGTATTATGGGGAGTTGGATTGAGTTCAGAATTTTGCATTAACGGGCTTATGAGAGATGATGATGAATAATTTATGCCTTTTTTTTAAGAATTTTTATATGTTTTTGGGTTTTTGGAAATTTTTGGTCAAAGTTTGAGATTGACTTGATCTAATCCTAAGTCTACCTAATTCCCCGGCAACGACGCCAAAAACTTGACGCGACTAAGAATGTGTCTCAGAAGTGCGTACTCTCTAGGCTCAAGTGCAAGCCCATCGCTCAAGTAATAATCTGACAAGTCGGGTATCGATCCTCCGGGAAATAAGACAACAGAGTTGTAGCGACGTTGGATAGACGAAGAAATCCTTACTCTGACTCTAAAAAGAAAGGAAATGATGATTTGTTTTGAGAACTGGCTACAACTAAATGCAATTTTGAAATTATGAAAGAAATGCAACTATTCTAAATTACCCAAAATACTAATGATGAATGACTTAAAACTTGAACTATATGATGAGGAAAACAGGACGGGAATACAATCCCTCAACCCTAGTGTATTGATGATATAAAACTAATCGTAAATTTAAGTGATGAATTAGACCCAGACTTTAGTACTCCCAAGCATTATGTATATGAGGTTCAAGCCCTCACCATACGAAATCAGAGGATGAGTAAAGTGGTAAGTGCAATACCAACACTCGCATTGCATTCTAAAGCATCCCGATTATCCTGAAGCAAACGAGATCCAAAGATCTACAATGGTTGTGATGCTACGCAATACGGTCATAATAAATCATTAAATTTAGAGGATTAATTTTATACACATGCAACTACCACATCGGGTTGGGTTCATGCATCCTCACCCTTAAAAATTTAGCCTACCATGATGAAATTAATGAAAATGATTATTGAATTATAGGAAATCATGATTAAACTGAAGGAGAGTTGAAGAACGATGTAGAAGGAATATTAGACATAAGAAAGTAATCAACTAACCTACCAAAGAACTAAAAGAACCAACTAAAATTACTTGTAATCACAGAAATCTGAACAAACTTCAATCTTGGAATTAAAATTGCAATAAATCTTCAAACTAGGGTTTTGTAGAAACTTTCTCTCTCTAACTACATCTAAAAGTTTTAACTGAAAAGGGAAAAACTAGATGAATTTTACGCCCCTTAAAATGATAATAAATCGGGTTTAAATACCCTACAAGACTCCAAGAGTTTTAGCTTAACCAGGACTCTCCATTGGAGGGAGAGTAAGAAAACAAAACTGCGACAGTCGGACCGATTTGGTCGTCCTTCAGTTCGGTTCGGCTTGGATCGGGATCGGTTCTTTTCTTTTCTTCTCGAATCGGTCCTATCCGGATCGGTTCTTTTCTTTTCTTCCCGGATTGATCCTATCTGGATCGGTTCTTTTAATTTTCATCAACTTCAATCCATCTTCGGTCTGGGGTTCACTGGAACTTTGTATTTCAGATCGGTCCTATCCGGATTGCTCCTATCTTTCTTTGACTTTTTCTTCTATCTTTGACTGCTCATAACTTTCACACCGGGACTCCGATTAAGGTAACGTTTCTTCATATGTACTTGTAAACTTGATATCTTCAACTTTTCTTGAGATGCCTCATCCGAATTCTTGATAAAAATTACAAATTTTCCCTTTTGACTTTCCTTCTTTTCTTTCTTTATTCTTCCGATTTCTTTCTTTCTTTCGTGACATCAAATACCTGTAAAATTAGTACGAAATACCAGAAACTCGGGGTACTCGTTAGAATAAGTCAGTAGCAAGATTATGAGATAAAATTAAATCGATTATGTTATTTTAGGTGCTAAAAGTAACTAAATTAAGGGGATAAATTTGGAAGAATTTATGCCTAATCACCTTGTCGATAGGAAGGGAAATGGACTTGCCAATTGGTAGTCTCATGCAGATTTTTCTGAAAAACGATTATAAAATGCAATCTGTAAGTCCAAATCATTCACGAGCATACCGTTAGAAAGGTAATTCTGATACATTTGAGAATCCTTCAGGTCACTCTTAGGTCCTAGAGATGACTTTGGGTCAAATGGGGCTCGAAAGCGCCAGTCGATCCTTTGGACAGAAGATCATCAAATGACGATGGATCGTTTTTCCGAGCGGTAAGTCTAAATCACACACGTGGCAGTCCATTAGAAAGGTTATGCGAGGTACTTCGATGTTCCAAAGAGCTTTGCTCGGTTCGAAGAGACGAATTTTGTCCAACGGGCCCGAAATCACTCGGTGACCTCTCGAAGTAAAATGTATCGCTTGTCCATATAGTAAGGCTAATTTGTTTATGGGATGGACCACTGGAAATGGTATTCAGTGCCCTTCAAAGAATAGTTTAGTCTGATTTTATCTGAAGATTTGACTTTGTTCAAACGAAGCCCGGGAGCGCCCGATGGCCTCCGAATTAGTTTTTTGGGGAAAACGGATCATCCGTCTGAACTGTTATGTTGTTCCATGCATGGGGCCAACAGTTGGAAAGGATTTTTAGTGCCCTTACATTGACCTGTACTCTGACAGTGAGGTTGATTGTGGTCAAATCAGGGCCCTGGAGCGGCCGGTGGCTTCTATATCAGCTTTCGGTAGTAAATTAGTTCGTTTGTTCCAACTGTTACACCGATTCATGCATAGGACAGATCATTGGAAATGGGATTCAGAGCCCTTCAAATATTCAATAAGTTTTCATTCTGATAATAGAATTTACTAGAGTCAAACAGGGCCCGAGAGCACCCGATAGCCTCTAGATCGGTACTCGGAGCATGATCTAGGATTTTTAGTAAATGGGGAGGCACTAGGGACCTAAGGAGAGAGTTTGGGGGGGGGGGGGGCTTAGAATGTGATGTCTATATTTTTTAAAGGTAAAGTCTTGGAATGACAAAAGAAAATTTTAGCACAGAAGTGTCATTTTGTGTGAAATATGGACTTAAGAATGATTTACCAAACTAAAAGGACTCTAGTTAAAAAGTTAGAAGAAAGGGAAAATATATTATCTTAGGTTTTTAATTTGAATGTAATTGTATTTTGGCATGTCCTCTTAAATATTGACACATCAAATCGAACTCTAACATCTTCAAGTTCAAGACTCCTCCACATATCATGAAGGTATAAAACTTTTAGGAGTTCATAATTATTCATAATTATATTTTGGATTTGTTTTTAGAAAAATTGAGGCTGAATTTTTAAAAGATTTAAATGTAAATTTTTTATTTTTTTGGCCTCGTTCTAACGAAAAGGGGATTTCGTTAGAATACCCTTCTAATGGACATATAACAGTCTTGCACCACCTTACAGGGACTTCTCGTTAGAAGATCATTAGATATAGACTTCGAATGAATTTCTTTTTTCATTGGAATGAAACCTTATCCTCGTTCGAACGAAAAAGGTATTTCATTTAAGGCCCTTTTAACGAACATCTAACGAGGTTGCATTACTTTATAGGGATTTCTTGTTAGAAGCTCGTTAGATATAGACTTCGAACAAACATTTTTTTCATTGGAATGAAACCTTATCCTCAATCGAATGAAATTGTGTTCTCGTTCGAATGACCTTTATTTTCATTCGAACGAGCTGTCGCCTAAAAAATTATGTCAGGACTATAAAAAATTATTTTGAAATCTTTTTTCTTGGGGACTTTTGAAAGAACGAAAATTGTATATCTTTATCAAAGGTTTTCATATTTTGTGGTATTAAAACACTTTTGATTCACAAACTTTATATCCTTAAATATTTTGTTAATCCTTTTGAAATCCTAAAAGTTTCTGTATCTTGTATACACCTTGTGGAGAGGATTCTCTATGCCTGATCTTGTGAACCAAGGGTTCTCTCATGAAGAAGGAAGAAAGATAATTGTTGGATACTTAGGGTGGATCATCGCCTGTGGATGAGTCTGAACTGAGACATTTTCTTTAGAAGGATTTGAAGACTCTGCACATTATACTTATTCGGTCTAATTAGTCTGTAAGTCAATTGTCTATAAAATATTCTGAAGTGTTGCATATAGGTTTTGCCTTGAAAAGAGATTTTTTCTCAATTTTGTGTTTGATTACATGCGTAGAATTTTTCTGTGACTGGAACTTTGATCGTATACAAATAAAAATTAATTTCAGATTAAAATTTGGTAAAAATTGAATTTGTGTGTTTGGGATATTTAATTGATAAATCAATCTATTAAGTTCATGTTGCATACACTCAAATTGGTATTAAAGTAGGCAAAAATAAAATATTGTGTGATCCTGATTTATTCGTAACTTCTTTTTTAGATACCAATTTTCTCAAATTGGTATCATTGTGGTTGCACTAATTTATTGTGTAATCCTTTTTTTGCAATTTTTTTTGAAAAATTATCGATCATTAAATATTTTAAATTTAATGGATAATCTGTATAATCGAATGCCCATTTTTTATGGTTCCAATTATGCTCACTGGAAGCTAGGACGAGTTCTGCTTTAAAAGCCATTAATAAATGTGTTAGTTTGTGGAAAGAGGGTAGACACCACAAAAGGTAGTTGTAGATAATGTCATTGGCCCTAAACCTGTCTTTTCATGGACCAACGAAGACTTTAAGTGGAGCAATTTTAACTCTTGCAGTTTAAGTGCTAATTCTAGAATCGTCACTCCTGATGAGTTCCTCCGCATTATGATGTGAACCATATATAAATAAGCTTGGGACACCCTCCAGTTCACAGATGAGGGTACCAACGTTGTAAAGGCATCTAAGCTTCAAAATTTGACCACCCAATTTAAGACCATTAACATGCCAGAGTCCTAGTATTTTAATGAATTTTATGAGCGTTTGCCGGACAAAGTTGATTCTAGTTTTAATTTGTGTGAGAAGATTCCTGAGACGAGAGTTGTTAAGAAAATTTTTAGGTCACTCGCTTCCCACTTTATTCCTAAGGTCACTGTGCTAAATTCCTTAGTAATCCTAAATACTCTTGGGTTAGAAGAACTTGTTGGAGATTTTCAAACATTTGAGATAGGTATGTTTTCTAAAATTGTTAAGCCTAAGGAAATAGGAATTGCTTTGAAAACTCAAACTAATAAAAAGAAGAAAGAAAAAGTTTGTTAGTTCGAATCTAAATTTGATTTTGAACCAAATTACTTGGCCCTTTTTGCAAACAATTTCTCAAATTTTCACAAGAAAAATCTTCCAAAGAAAGGATTTTTGAGAAAAATAAAAATAAGAACGAGGGCTAGAAGGTTTATAAGAAAGAAGAGATTAGATGTTATGAATGCGAGGGTAAAGGGAACAAAACACATGAGTGTTACACTAGGCTTAAGAGAAAGGGAAAGAAATTTGTAAATAAAGCCACTCTTAGCAATAGTGACATCAAGTCGATTGATTCAGGGGGAGAATCACCACATGAACCATGTTTTGTGGTCATGTCTAGTCACATTATCACTTCTAGTTTGTCCCACACCAATGAGGACATATCTAAATGTGAAAGCCTTGATGATGTTTTTATTCATTCTGGAGAGAGTGGCAGAGAGGATGAGAATTTGAGTGATGGAAAAGGTGATCTCCAAAAAGTGTTAGTGATATTTACA
Source organism: Sambucus nigra (assembly GCA_949130495.1). Taxonomy (NCBI): domain Eukaryota; kingdom Viridiplantae; phylum Streptophyta; class Magnoliopsida; order Dipsacales; family Adoxaceae; genus Sambucus; species Sambucus nigra. Next base: position 597,814,858 of record OX422208.1, read on the forward strand.
CCGAGACTTTGAAAATGAAAAATCTTAATAAAGATTTGTCTATTAGGCTGTTAGATTTAAAGCAGGAGATGAAAATTTTGAGAGAGTGCTAAGCATCAATGAGTCAACTCGAGAAGGAGAAAATTTCTTTATGTGTGTAGTAAATCATTTTAGGGAGGGAAAATACCTATTTGACCAACAACGTGGCTAGTCTCATGGGAGATCTTAAATCTTCATTGGAGACTCGTGAGAAACTTGAAGCCCGTGTATCCCTAAAAGACCTTGTGCGATACTGATTTCAATAGTTTCTCAAATTCCAATCACAAACTTATTTAATTAAGTCAATTAATGAATCAAATCATTTTAGCTCATAAACTCAAATAGCTATATGCGTGCAAGTGTCAAACCAACATAAGTAATATATGCGACACAAATTTTAGGAAAAATCTCCTCGGGGCAAAACCTTATTTGACTATAATTGTAAATCGCAAATTACACGGTTACAATGAAATACAGTTTGACACTCGAATACCCGCAGGCATCGGTCGATGTCATCAGTAATAAGTTCACACTCAGCGAACCTACATGAATCGCAGTCCAATCTTCAACCTAGGAACACCGCAGCACTCCTTAATGACACGTAGTCACAAAATTCTGTAGAATCTCACTCCAGAATAGCATGTAACTCTCGATTGTAGAGATCTCCCCACAAAGTATGAACAATAGGAAACTATATTTTGGGGTTCCACAAAACAACTCACACAAAAGAAATTGGGATTGTGAATTGAAAAACAAAAGTTATGAGCCCTCAAATTTGTTGGAGAATAGTATCAAAACGTATTTTGTGAAAACCAGTATTTCTCCACACGAAAATCAGAAGCTTGATACCCTTATTTATAATAAAAATCAAGGTGGTGACGTGTCAGCTTAAACCACATCTCGTTCAAACGACATACGCTGTTGTTTGAGCGAGATACAATCTCATTCGAACCATGTACGGTGTCGTTTGAACGACAGCATACATGTTTCCCAAAAAACTTCAATCTTTTAAATATCTTGGAAACCTCAAAACTTAAGACTGCGTACGAGATCAGAAACATTTATCCAAAACATTTGTGATTTTGAAAAATTAAAAAACCATTTAAAATCATTTCAAAAATTATTTAAACTTTTATAAAAATATCCCAACACTTTTAATGTAAAATGTAAATGAAACCTAAACACATTTTACCAAATTCATCTTTGCTGGGCTTGAATGTTGAAGTCTTCTTGAAATTTGGATTCGTCTCTGCAGATGTAAGCTTCTCAATCCTTCGACGACTTGTAGTAGTATACGACATACTAAATTATGACGGACAATGTCCTTAGAAATCTCCTCCTATGTCTATGCCGGTAAAAAATAAAATATCTGAATTATCAATATCAAATGACCTATACAAATCTACCCTCCCATAAGCTCAAACATGGAAAGATAAACTGACAAGTCTTCAAAAAATTTCAAACGATGCTTCAACAATCAACTTTTCAAAACTCCAAACTTTTCTTAATAGGGTGTGCAACATAATGTTCTTCATTGTACCTACACACATGAGACAAAGCAAAATATCTTGTGACGTATTGAGTTTTAAATGATAAACATAAAACATGTAAGCATAATCAAATCTCCCCCATACTTAAACTACCCCATAATATCATAATTCGTTCTCCCCCTTTTTATTTGTCCGAAATAGACAATGAAACAAATAAATCACATAAAGCATATCGGGGTGTCACGGTAAACCAAGCAAATAAATTTTTTTGAATTTTTTATACAAAAAAACAAAACTGACGTTACAAAAATCACACACCATGAATTACACTAAGACAACCAAATCGTGGAAATGAAATGAATGGGTATGGACAGATTCGATAGGAAAATCAACTCAATCATATCATATGTGCAAGTTGCATAAGTGTACTCCTAACGAATGAACATATAAAATAGTCCTTAGGTGTAGAATTGTTGAATTTAGATGACATCGTCTTAATCATATAAACAAATCAAAATCTAAATGATTTTCACACCAATAACTTCCAAAACTACGTAATGCTTTTTTGTGACTTTCAAGGACGTGCAAACCGTTTTAAATTCCATCCAAACTCCCTCATTAAAATATAATGCATTTTATTTTTCTTATGAGGTGATGAAACTAAAATCTATTGGCCCATTTTTGGCATAATTTTCTTTTTATTGCCTTTCAATTTTAATGGCTCTTTTAATCGAAAAGGATAAATGAGTAAATTTCGTAGCCCTTGCCCATTTTTCAAAATAAATACACACAATATCACAAACGGTTTAAATCATGCACTTGTCAAGTTTTATCGCATTTGGTTCGTTGTTTAGATAAAATTGAGATGGAAACACTCAACCAACGTGTGATAGACAAGCACAAAAGACAAACAAATCCGTGCATGTGTGAAATAAAGGAAAAATAGAGTCAATCATGTAGGTAGTAACACTATATCATCTCAAAGACTCCAAACTTTGTAAAGCACATGAATGACACAACATTTTGTCTCAAAACACTATCAAACAATCACATGGATAAATGGAACGAAATTGTGACTTGGTCATCCTAAATGTCAATTCATTTAAGGTGCAAACAAAATACAAAACTCTTTTTGGATTTTTCAAAAAATTTTATAAAAAAATCGTTTTGCATTTTTCGAACACTGTTCAGAAACAACCCATCAATACCAAATAAGTATAACAATATGAAACAGAGGACTACAAACAAAGAATTAATTCCAGGGGTCGTTAGAACGAGATGCCTTATTGTTTGAACGACAGAGGATCTCTCAAGGAGGCTTCGCGCGAGATGGATTCTCATTAGAACGAGAAAAACAAAATTTCCCAGTTTAATCGGTATATCTTGCAGTTTTGTCCAGCAAGAAAATTTTGAGAAAACAGTTCCTGAAATGGACAAAAAGATCCAAAACAATGCTAAAACAGTACCAGAAATAAGAAAAGCAAACAAAAATGTTAACCAAGTAAAACAAGTGGTATATACTAGCACTAGGTATAAGATAACATCATGCAAATCAACCTATGCTAGCAAATATGTCTAGACCTCGATCGGTAGGTGCGGTGGAGTTTTCAAAAGACGGTGACATCTTTTGAAACAACTCCATCAAATCATGAGAAGTCTGGACCAAAAACTTTACTTTCTCTCGAATATGTGCAAACTTTCTATCATTATGTGCAAGCAAAGTATCATGGGTGGGTGCATGTGTGCGAACATGTGAAAAAGTGAAGCGTGAAACATAACCCAATTTAAAATAAAACTCCCTAAGGTGTCCTCTCGTTTTGCAATGGGAGAAAATATAAATCGGCCTAGATACACCTCTCTTAACAATTCTAGGACGTGCTCTCTTAACATGTACGGGATGCCTAAATTGGTTGGGTCGAGTAACCAAAATGGGAACCGGCTCGGGTGAAATAATAGAAGTGGATAAACTGTCATGACCTTTTCCTAAATTTTCACCACCACCCACAACGGGATTGAGAACCATCTTTTCAACTTTCTTACATGCGTTCTCTAAAGGGACTATGGCCTCTCGGGCACTTGGAGATCACTCTCGAGTTGGGATACACATGTCATCAGACTAGACACCGTGTCGGTCAAATCACACTTTTCCCTCCTAAAAACTTATTTTTCTTTCCCCAAATCTAAAACCCGATGACCTAAATCTCTATTATACTTCTTCATTTTCAAGGTCTCAGTGTACAAATCCCTAAAGGCTTTTTGGAGCTCACTTTCATCTCCATTCTCAACCTCGCTCTCATCTCCACTAGAAACACTCGAGTCATCACCGTCGCTCTCGTGAACATTATCATCGTGAGACAAAGTGGGTGTGCTCACATGACTCGAAAAAGCTACACACATCCCATGCGATAAGCCTTTTTGGACTCATATCCCTCATCTTCCTCATCTCCCTCACTATCACTAAGTGTGGCGGGAATGGCAACTTTCTTCCCCTCTCTCCTAAGCTTAGTGGGACACTCAAACGACTTGTGCCCGCTCTCTTTCTCTTTCTCACCTCTTTCTTTGGCCTTGTCTATCTTTTTATTTTTCTCCGAAACTCTTTTATGGGAAGAATTTTATTTCAAAAACTGGAGAAATTTTTTAAAATTCTTTTCAAGAAGGGCCATGTCAAACTCAGACTCGAACTCACAAAAACTCTCTTTCTTTTTCTTATATTGGGCTTTAAGCGCTATCCCTCTATCCTTAGGTTTAACAGTATCGGGGAACATGTCAATTTCGTACGTCTGGAGGTCTCCTACCAACTCTTCTAATTTCAGACGATTCAAATTTACTAAGGTATTTAAAACAGTCACTTTCGGGATAAAATGTTTAGGCAGCGATCTTAAAATCTTTTTAACAAATCGTGCATTAGGTAGAGTCTCACCTAGGTTAAAACTAGTGTTGACAATATCATACAAACGTGCATAAAACTCGTCAAAACACTCAGTCTCTAACATAGTGATTGTCTCAAATTGAATGGTTAAATTTTGAATTTTAGACACTTAAATCGTGTTAGTGCCCTCGTGTGTGAGTTGCAAAATATACCATGATTCTTTATACGAGGTTCACGTCATGATATGTCGGAACTCGTCAGGGTTAACAAGTTCGAAAATTGCACTAATCCCTCGTGAATTGTAAGTGCTCCAGCTAAACTCATCCTCAGTCCAGTTTTCCACTAGTTTTAAATTCGTGACATTATTTGGGGTGACAGTAGGAGGAATCTAACCTCTTTCACAAATGACCCAAACTCTTTCATCGATTGCTTTTAAATGAGATTTCATTCGGACTTTCCAGTAAGCATAATTAGACCAGTAAAAAATTGACAATAGACTATGTAAGTTTTCGTTTGGAAACATTACGACAAACTTTCAAAAATTAGATTTAAAAAAAAATCAATATCACACAATTTTTGCAAAAAATAGGAATACACGATAAATTAGCGTAACCTGCTCTGATACCAATTTGAAAAACCATGAGCAATACTGATTTCAGCAGTTGCATAAATTTTAATCACAAACTTATTTAATTAGAGTCAATTAATGAATCAAATCAATTCAATCCATAAACTCAAATAGCTATGTGCGTGGAAGTGTTAAACCAAAATAAATAAAGTATGCGACACAAATTTCTGGAAAAATCCGCTCAGGGCAAAACCTTTTATTTCACTATAATTGTAAATTGCAACTTACACGGTTATAATGAAATACAGTTTGATACTCAAATACCCGCAGGCGTCGGTCGATGTCATCAGCATTAAGTCCACACTTAGCGAACCTATATGAATCGCAGTCTAGTCTTCAACCCAGGAACACCGCAGCACTCGCTAATGACACGCAGTCACAAAACTCTGTAGAAAATCACTCCACAATATCACGCATCTCTCGGTTGTAGAGATCTCCCACCAAAGTATGAACAATAGCAAACTATGTTATTAGGTTCGACAAAACAACTCACACAAAAGCAATTGGGATTGTGAATTGCAAAACAAAAGTTATGAACCCTCAAATGTGTTGGAGAATAGTATCAAAACGTATTCTGTGAAAACCAGTATTTCTCCACACGAAAATCAAAAGCCTGACACACTTATTTACAATAAAAATAAAGGCAGTCAGCTTAAACTACATCTCGTTTGAATGACATACGCTGTCGTTTAAGCGAGATACAATCTCGTTCGAATCATGTACGATGTCGTTCGAACGATAGCATACATGTATCCCAGAAAACTTCAGTCTTTTAAATATCTTGGAAACTTCAAAAACTTAAAAATGTTTACGAGATCAGAAATATTTATCCCAAACATTTATAATTTTGAAAAATTAAAAAACCATTTAAAATCATTTAAACTTTTATAAAAATATACCAACACTTTTAATGTAAAATGTAAATGAAAATTAAACACATTTTACCAAATTCATATTTATTGGGCTTGAATGTTGAAGTATTCTCAAAATTTGGATTCGTCTTTGTAGATGTAAGATTCTCAATCCTTCGACCACTTAGCGGTATACTACATACTAAATTGTGACAGACAATGTCCTTACAATCCTAACTTGAGATTGATCTCAAACATGCTTAGGAGGTCAAGGTCACTTTATAGGATAGATCTAAGAAGGTTGGAGAGATGATCCTCGATCCTGTATTAGCTAATGTTGAGAGACACAGAATAGGTTATGACGGTGCATCCACTCCCCATGCCGCACCTGAGCCAATTCTCGAGTTTATGACGGATTTATATGGCCCTCAAACTAGGGATGGCAACGCGTCGGGTTTGGGGCGGGTGTGTCATAATCCGAACCCGCCCCGCGACGAGTTTTTTAACCCGCCCCAAACCCGTTTAAGTGTAACCCCCCCCGCCCCGTCTAATATATTAAATATGAGTATTTTAGTAATTATATGAAATAAATGGGACGGTGCAGGTTATGCTTATATATAGAAAACTCGAACCCACCCCATTAGGGGCGGGGCGGGGTGGGAACCCGGCGGGGCCGATTAAATTTCCATCCCTACCTCAAACTAACCCACCTTACCCATATAGGAGAGCTCGTCCTAGACGTTTTGAGAAAGGTGGACCCAAGACCATTTATGCTAGATGGACCCTAGCCCATTTATGTTTGTAGCCATTGCAAACAAAGATGTCACCTTAAAGAGTTCTATTTTAAGCTAGGGAGAGTGTCTCACAGGTATGTTCCCCGGTAATCTCCCACACGAGTTCCCTCTTTCACTCCCACTTATGTTACTCTACATAATCTCACACATCACTATAGAGATTTTGAGAGTTTTCGAGAGAAAATAGAGTACTTAGTCAAGACTTCACAAAATTTGATGGAGGAATTTCTTAGGATGTCATATCCTTTTGAGAACTCCTCTGGGCCTAATGTTTGAGGTTGAGACTTGTTTCTAGCATAACGTGCTTATGATGTTCATATATGACATTCCTATAGCTAGATTGTGTTTTCATTATGATACCATTGTATTTATATTTTTCATTTTGATATATTTTTTGAAAAATCCAAAAAAAGATCTATTTTTCAAGATTTTTTTTTGAAAAATATAAAAATATATTTAAATTTTAAGAAAAAAGGTGAAAAATGCAAAAAGATTTTATTTTGATGAACATTTAAAACATTCGGATCCTCCATTCATTCCATATTTCCATGTGACTTTTTCATAGTATTTTTGAGACATGACGTAATTTCATTTATGTGCTTAATAATGCGTGGAGTCATTACGTTGATCTTTGATGATTACTCGCTACATGTTTGACTCCTAGTCACCTTTAATGCACACGTGCATGAGCTTTTTTTAACATTGCACTTACCTGTCATTTGTTAAACATAGTGTTGGCATCTCAATGTTTCTTTAAAATAAACCAAATGTAATAACGAGATAAAAAATTGTGCATGTAAGAACTATTGCACGGATTTAAATGATTTTTCCAAAAACTATTATTATATGTTAAGAAATGGAAATGGGCTAAGAAAGATAAAACGTCTTTGTGTCAAAAGCCACCATTTGCATAAAAGAGAGTAAAAATATTATAGGCATATAAAAAAAGAAGTACTAGGCTAATTTTTGATCATTGATGCTTCGCTACATATGAGCATTAATTTTTTCAAAAATAATTGAGTATTCTTAGTCATGTGAGATTTTGAGAGAGTTAAGTTAAAGATCAATGGTTTTGCACATACTATAAAATTCTCAAAAGAGATTAAATAGTTTTGGCATCAATGGTCTGAGAATCACTTTTGTTCTTGATATGCTGATTAGGTTAAGTCAATTTCACATGAGTTCACCATTTTTACACCTAAGGTAGACTTTGAGATCTTTCATTAATAGTATCTCAAAATCTTAGTGCACATGTGATTATGATTGTCAATGTTGATTAACCTATAGAAACCTATAGAATATGTTCACACCCCTACATTACGCTTTCATGTTTCGGTTATTTTATTGTTAATTCACGGTGTGTTGTATTTGTATATTTTATTTTATACTTTTATTTGAAAAATTGTAAAATTTTAAAAATAGTTAGTTGTGTTGGCCTTTGAGATTATCATTATTCGTGATTTACTTATATATCTTTGTGATAATATCTTACTTCTTATATGTAATGTTGTATACTTCATGTTTAGTTTCTACTCCTTTGTTTATTATGGAAAAAAAGGGGGAGAACAAATTAAGGAGGAGTTTTTATTTTCTATTTATAATTCTATGTGTCACGATATTTCTTTGTCTCATGTGTGTAGGTCTCAAAGGGGAAAAATAAATTGCACCAGATGAAGACAAATTCGTCTAAGGGAAGAACAAATTGAGATTGAAAACAAAGTTTCACTTATGTCGTTCTATTTCTAGGGTTTGGGAGGATATTAAGTTTTTTTTTATCATAAAGGGGCTTATATTGTTATTTGGGTTTCTATTTTATCTTTTATCGGAATAGCCAAATGGGGAGATTTATAAGGACAAATATTTTGTGAATCCTTTTGAAACCCTACAAGTTTATGTATCTTGCATACACCTTGTGGACAAAATTCTCTACGGCTGATCTTTTGAACCAAGGGTTCACTGCTGAAGAAGGAAGAAGGCTGATTGGTGGATATTGAGGGTGGATCCCTGCCTGCTAAGTACTCTGGACTGAGTCATTTTCTTTAGAAGGGTTTGAAGACTCTACGTGTTATACTTAGTCGTTCTAATTAGTCTGTAAGTCGATTGTCTGTAAAACATTCTAAAGTGCTAAATATAGATTTTACCCTGAAAATAACTTTGATGGTATACACACCATAATTAATTAAAAATTAAGGTAAAAATTTAATTTGTGTGTTTGGGACATTTAATTATATAAATTAATCAATTAAGTTCGCACTACGGACTCTCACTGAATTTTATGTGGTGAAAACTCATGTTTTGTAAAGTAAAAATGAAAATAAGTATTTTTCACAAAATATATAAAATGCAATTTACAAGTGTATATGAATAGTGAAAAACACGTTAAAGTGTACAAATAGGTATTCGAACTAAAAGTTTAAGTTTCATAAGAAATTATAAACAAAGTTGTTTTCAAAGATTAAATATAGAGTTAAAGGTAAAATAATAACGTAATTTTTATAAAGTGTGAATCTTAGAAATAAAGTGTATTGGGACTTGTTTCATCCCGAGTATTTGGCCTCATTATCCAGTAAAAAGGAAATAAAGGAAAAACTATTAAAAGTGGATAAGAAAGAAAGAAAGGAAAAGAGTTACAATAACGTAAAAAATAAAAGATACTCGAACGTAATCGGGAACTTTATGAAGGTACTGAAGCCCTAGGGTGCAGTGCGTCTTAATGATTAGATCTCAAACTACTGATTAGGAGCATATTGGAGCATGATGACAGTCGGTGAAAGGCCGTACAACACTCATGGATTGGTACCTCGATTAATCAAGTGAAAAGATAATTTTGAGCATGACGCTCATTAATGTAAAGGAAAGTTTATGAAATAACTTGGAAAATGTGAAAGTGGGTTAATGGTTAAATTAACGGGAGATAAGTAGTATTAAAAGAAAGATAAGTGTGAGTGGGTTCATGGCCCGTGTTGCATGGTTATAACACATATTGCATGGTTATGATACATCTTGTATAAGAACACTTAATCAAATGAAGGATGATTTCATAATTGCTAAAATACACTTCTATGTACAGATATTACTTTGTTCGTAATACTCTGCTAGTATTTTTCCTATCAGGCTCACGCTCATACCCTACTATTCCCCCGTCCCCCCAGCTACCTCAGGGAAAGATAAAGGGAAGGAAGGATTGATGCACTAGTTGAGCTCAATTTACTATTCATTTTAAATGTGTAATTTAACTTCAAAGTACGTTTTTTACTATTTGAACCTTAATACAATTATTTTAAATTTAAATTGTAATAATACACGATGGTATGGATTTTACCGTAAATGTTATTTATTATGTTGAAACTGCAAAACTCTTTTATTTCAAGTGTTCCTTAAATTTCATCAGTTGGACAAGATTTCTTCAATTAAAATAAATGGATTTTTACGTCGTAAATGTAAAATCAAGTCTTTATTCTAAAATAGGATTTTTGATAAATGAAATAAAAATATAAAAAGGTTTTTGAAATTGACACCCAAAAATGGGGTGTCACAACTTGGTATCAGAGAGTACGCTTACGTTTTGTTTTCTCAATTTTAATAATAGTTATCTGTATTCTATCTGTGCTAAGGTATTAGTTCATTTTGACTACGTTAAGGTTAAGTATAACAGTTGGTTATTGGAACGGGATTTAATCCATCGATGTTAGGGTTTGAAGTTAAAAAATAATTTGTAAAGTGAATTTGGGATTTTATAATTGTTATTGTACACGAGTGAGGCACCAAGATCATGGGGTTGCTTACGTTAAGTAATAACAAGTTAAGGTGATAGAAGGTCATACCACCGATGATTGTGCATGAGAAAAATGATATTGAAAGTTGTTAGTGTCAACGATATGTGACACAACATAACGATTTAGGTGGACCCTTAGAGATAAAATATTAATATAGAGACCCAACAAGAGAAGTATGCTAGCCTAAACATAAGTTTCAATAGTTAAGAAAGTATATGATAGTGTACAAATCATCAATACTTGGAATGATTTTAGGTATATGACATAAGAATAAGAACAAGAATAGTCTCTAGTCATTATAATTTTATGGAGTGTCGAGATGTGAAGACACTTATTTTAATTAAATTAAATCTCGAGAAAATATTGATCTTATTTCTTAGGTGGAATGATTGAGTTTCATAGGATACAAATGATAAGTCACTCAATGGTGTCTATTAACAAAGATATTTAATTAGAGTTTGAAATTAGTTTTTGAGGTGTTTCCTTTTCAAAAGTTCGTTCTTAATGAAAATGTAATGAGTTTAATGGAGTGTCAAGTATACTACATTGTAGAAATTTTAATATGCAACTTGTAGAGAAAAAAATGTGAATATATTTCATGAAACAAATGATTTGTAGCAATGACTAGGTGAAAAAAATGTGTTAAGTCTTAAGGAAAGGCTTTCAAACAAATTATAGTCATTAACGAGTAGAGTTGTGAGCACCATATAATTTTGACATCTCTAATAGTGCCTTGGCTTAGTGGGGAATAAACTAACAATATCTTTTATATACATTAGAATCTACTACTCATTGACTAGTTGAGGTTATGGTAATATAACAACAAGAGTAAAACCCAAGTGTCGAGTCAACGTATATGTTAATTAAATAGAGCCTTGGGTATAGATTCACCCCATGGATAGACATTGACATAGGATGGGTTGATTAATCTATTGATTTGTGTTATTAGAGATGTTTGGAGAAAAACATATTATGGTGATGGTTAGGTGTATTGATACCTTAAGGCAGTAAAGGTTGGTTAGTGAAAGTTGACACGTAACCCTGGTAAGGGAACAATGACAATAACCCTATGGAAATAGTATCCTAAGTAATTTAAGTATATCCTAATACAGTAAAGGTCAATAATGGTTCTCAGTGGCCAAATATTAGTGGTGTCTTGAAATAAGGATTGTAAATTCAAGTATGATCTATTGGGATTACAGAGTTAAGACATACAATACTCATTGGAGCTAGTGTTAGCGTTCGTTTTATTTTATAGCATAAAATGATCATTAAAGATCAATGAGTAGGTATGACCTCTATGGAGGGAAGCATCGTAGTGATTGACGATAACATCTCTTTTCTTTTAAAGCTTGTCATGTCATCGTTCGACTTACAACGATAGTGTAGGTCGAGGAACTCGGTGCGATTGAAAAAATACCTCGATTGTAGGTAAGGGAATTCAATATCAATGTTATATAATAATACACGTTCGTGGTCCCACGGTGGATTAAGACTAGGGACATAGTATTCATATCACATGTTTAAATAGTACCCAAAACTATTGCAATTATAAAGAACTATTACTATTTTATTGTCTGTAGTGGTAAAGACAATGGTGTCCCTGTGTTAATTATGGAATGATTCGTGAATAGTTATACATTAAAGTCTTCTTGATAGTCCATAGTGATAATTATAGAAATAATAAAATGTTTAAAGTACGTAAAGGATAATAGGTTTCCATTACATGTGATATGTTGGTTGACTGGAGTTAAATAAGATGTGATGTTTGGATCGATAGAACTATCCTTAGTTTCTCTCTTAGGTTTAGAAGTGTTTGATTAATGACGAATTAGTATTCGCGCTATATTGTAAGTCTCTGTCTTAGTGGGGCAAACACAAATCACGAGTTCTAAATTAGGATATATATATTGATCACGCAAATTCATATTTTGAGGTTAGGAGGAAATTAATAGGCCTTGATGATTAATTGATTTTATGACACGAGAAGTTGTCATGGGTGTTATTGGCAAGTAGAAATTACATGGTTGTATGCTATCAAGATATAGCCAATAATTCGCCTAACTTTAAAATCAGGTAAATCCGAGTACTTAAAATATTAAACTATATAACAAATTAGTGATAAGATCATATCAAGAATATATTAGATTTAGCGGTGTAAACAAATTAAGTAAAGGGATTTTGAGAAATTGGAAACAACTAGAATGTTGTGGATCAATGTTTAGATGTATGATTTCTAACGGGAAGTTAGATTAGACTTGTTTAATAAATAACGTAATTAAATGATAAGTGTTGATCTAAGAAAGTATCTTATTGTCATACAGATAAATTTCAATTCTGAGCATATGATTGAAAAGCGTTTTTCATCATGACCCGCAAGAATAAGAATTAAAAACAAGTAAGAGTTACGAAGATACTAGTGGATTGACCGCTTCATTATATTTCCTAGTAAGGAAAAAGTTCCACATTTTGGAGAAACTAGAGGTATGGTTGTACGTACAGGGAACCGCATGGATGATTAAGCTTGAGTGAAATAAATTAAATTGCATAATTTAGTGTCAAAAAGTACCTAATAAAGTTTAAAGGAACAATTGAGGATTCTGATGATTGTGTTCTCACTAAAGTTAAGTCTAGACCTAGAATATCCAGTTTTACAAGGGAGATAAGCCTAGGGTCATAGGGTGTTGTTTGCTAACCGATAAGTTAGGATTTATAAAGGCAGTCGTGGAAGCCAATTTGCGATTTGAAAGTTTCCTTGATGACTAAATGATAAAAAAGGCATATCGTGCACTGTTGCATATAATATAAGTTAATTATTTGGTAAAAGGTTAATCGTGAGTCGAGTTCAGAAAGTAAGACGATGGGTTTTAAAATCAATAGAGGTTGGCTAAATAAATTGTTGATCCTAAGCAAACTTGCATAAATTATCTAAGGCATCAAAGAGTACATATCAAGGTTAACATGCCAATGGCGCTCAAGGAATCAAAGGTACTATACCGATAGACATTCGATCCGTGAGATTAATTATGAATTTCAAAGTAAAATGATGAAGACTAAATCTTCTTGTGTAATGTTTTGCTTTCAGAGATGAAAATTCCCAAGGTGGGGAGCTTGTAACACCCGAATTTTGTTGAATTAATAAAGTTACGTTACATTTTCGGACTCACGTGGTTCGCAAATTATATAGACTTAGATTTATGATAAATTAATGGCATTAATTTAAATAGATTATTTTTTTAATTGAAATAAAGGCTAAGGAGAAAAATTCAAAAATGTTATGCACTGCATTATGCATGTTAATTAAGTTACGCATTTTAAATTGAATTAAAGAAAAAATATATGGATTAAATTAAATTTCTATTTATGTATTATTATATCATAAGGATAGAAGAAGAAAATCCAAAATAATAATAATAATAATAATAATAGTATAAAAGGGTTTTTCGTCAAATAATAAAAGTGCTCAAAATTTTAAAAAAAAAATCCACGACATGTAAAATGAAATTCTAAACAAATTTCTCTTCTAATTTATGTCTAACTTTTAAGAAAAAATAAATAAATTGAGAAATTTGAGTTGGGTGCGCTGCCAACTTTGGACAATTTTAGGGGTTTCCTACCTAGTTTTCTTCCATCTATGGAGTATAAAAATGTGCATTTTATATAATTTGAAAATACTTATTCTTTTCCATGATTTTAACTCAGTATAAGCTTGCTTATTCTCTCTATATTACAACCTTACTAGACCACACAATTATACTTTCATTATCAAGGGTTTTTAAATGCTATAGAGATGTTATTTTGGGTGTGGAACATAATTTCTAAATGAACTTAAAGTGTGGAGCTTATTGGATTTTCTTTTCTACCTCTTCGTCAAAGTTATTATCGTCGAGACGTAGGGGGTCAAGTTTTAATTAAAGCATGCTAGATATATCTATATATGTATGACTACTTATGCTTACAATCATTATATATGAATATATATCGAAGAATATGTGATAAAAATGGATAAAAGTTGAATTTTGAAAGGATGATAAATTTAGAATAATTAAGGAAATTATTTTAGGCATAAATCATGTTAAAGTTTTTTATTTCATGATAAAATATTATATTGAACTTATAAAGAAATAATAGGATGTATTTGTTGGGTTTTATTGGCATAAAACTTTGCTTTCATTAAAATAAACTCATATAATTGGGATAAGTGGGTTAAGTATATATATAATACATTAAATTGAGCATTTGAAAAAGAAATAATAAACTTGAAAATTTCAGAATGCTAATCACATAAAATGATATAATTGATATGACCAAAGCTTGAGAAACCTGAAGAAAAAATAAAGTAAATGGGTTCTAAGTATAAAAGGAGTAAAAGTTTATCTCTCTAAATGGGTAATATTAAAATTTTAAGGCTCAAGGTGAAACAAGGAACAATGGTAACAATGAAATGTTATCAATTTGCAAGAGAAGTCTTGAAATGTCAAAAGTATGTTTTGGGTAAAAAGTATGATTTTATGAAAAGTTTGGATTAAGTAGTAACATTTGCAAAAATGAATATTGTATTGGATAATTAATTTTAAAGGATGAAAGTGTCAAGATAAAATGATGAGAAACAAGATAGAAAATGCAAACTAAATATTTTGAAAGGTAAAGTTTTGGAATGAGAAAAAAAATGTTTCAGTACAAAAGTGCCATTTTATGTGAAATGTGGATTTAAGAATTATTTACCAAATTAAGATGACTCTAGTTATAGAGTGTAATTTTATGTGGTGAAAACTCATGTTTTGTAAAGTAGAGAAGAAAGGAGAATTTTTGGCAAAAATGTATAAAATGTAAGTTTACAAGTATATATTAATAGATAAAACACACATTAAAGTGTATAAATAGGTGTTTGAAATCAAAGGTTAAGTTTCACAAGAAATGATAAATGAAGTTATTTTCAAAGATTAAATACCGAGTTAAATGTAAAATAAAATTGAACTTATTATAAAGTGTTAAAGTTAAAAATAAAATGTATTGGGACTTGCCTCTTCTAGGGTATTTGGCCTCATCGACCGATAAAAAGAAAATAAAGAAAAATGGATTCAAAATGGATAAGAAAGAAAGAAAGGAAAAAATGTTACAATGACATCACAAATAAAAGATACTCGGAGGTAAAAAAAATTAAGAAAGGCTCAAAGCCCTAAGGTGAGGCTCAATGCTTGGATCCTAAACCACTGATCATGAGCATAATGTAGCATGGTGGCAGTTGGTGAAAGGCCGTATAACACTCATGGATTGGTACCCCTAATTAATCAAGAGAAAAGATTATTTTAAGCACGGTGCTCATTATTGTAAAGGAAAGTTTATAAAACAACTTAGAAAATATAAAAGTAGGTTAATGTTTAAATTAATGGAATACAGGTAGTATTAAAAGAAATAATAAGTGTGAGTAGGATCATCACCCATGTTGCATGGTTATAATGCACACTGCGTAGTTATGATACATCTTTCATAAGAACACTTAATCAAATGAAGGATGGTTTTATAAATACTAAAATACACTTTACATGTATGTATAATCGTTTATATGTAATACTGTATAAGCATGTGTCCTACTGGGCGCATGCTCATATACCACCATATTCCACCTCTTCCCCTTGGTACTTTAGGGAAAGATAAAGGAAAAGAAGTTACGAGAGGTAAGGAAGGATTTACGCACTAATATAACTTTATTTACCATTCATTTTAAATGTGTAATTTAACTTCAAACTATGGATTTTACTATTTGAAAATTAATTAAAGTATTTTAAATTTGAATTGTAATAATACACGATGGTATTTATTCCGTTAAACTGCAAAACTCTTTTATTTCAAGTGTTCCTACGAATTTCACTAGTTGTACATCATTTCATTAATTAAATTCAATGAATTTTTACGACATAAATGTTAAATCGATTCTTTATTCTAAAAGAGGATTTTCTTAAATGAAATCAAAGTATAAAAAGGGTTTTCGTAATTGACAATCGAAAATGGGGCATCACAAAATTCAACGGTTTCATGATGTATTCCATGTATAGATGCTGAGGAAATTTCTAAGGAATTATTTAACCCATCAGCATATACATATTGGGGAAGTAGAGTTTCAACCATACACCAGTTATAAGGAGATACTTTCCATAATTTTAATACTACCCGTAGTTTTAAATAATTAATTTAATTAGAAAAATTAATTACATGAATAAATTTAATTCATAAACTGGCATGTGAATTTAAATAAAAATAAATAAATTATTGAGTTAGTGTTAGCTTTTGCATGTTATTTGTATGCATTGTTCTAAAAAACCCGCCTAGGCTTGAGGCTTGGGAGAAACGCCCCGCCTTAAGATTTTGACGCCTTATGCTTGGTAAAACCCTTAAGGCGTACTTTTTTTTTTCTAAAAACAACAATGCTTTAGTGAAACGATATCGCCTTTTAAAGATTTTTTTACAAACCGGGCCATCATCTCATCCAAAATAATCAAATAGTATTTTTATTTGCAAATATTCAGACATATTTTTATGATATGTACAATTTTAGTATTTTAATAGCCTTGTTATGGTTAAAAAATATTAAAATATATTAAAAAGACCTAAACGCCTTTTCACGCCTTTTTACGCCTAGGCCCGCCAGGCTTCTAAGGCTTAAGACTTGGTCTCCACGCCTCGATCACGCCCCGCGTTTTTTAGAACCTTGTTTGTATGTGTTAGTTAATTAGTTAAATTATTAATTTGTGTGTGCTACACGGTTTAAAAAATATAATTACGTACTTAGTAAAATAATTTGGAGTAGTTTACGTTGATGTAAATTATTTAGTAACATTGTGATATTTTTTAGTTAATAGGGCTTGAGATAAGTTTGTGGTGGGGATTGGACTTGTGGGGCCTTTGGGATCCCAAAGAAGGTTAAAATCGTAGGATGATATACATATGATTTGGGTAAACCATTGAGGTAAGTTTGGACATGTGATGAGTTTGGGGGTCTATAATCCCATCCAAAATAGGGTTAAGCCAAATGACAATAGGTGATTACTTAAATAACAACTTAACTTAGCATTAGACTTATGATATTATTTTAACCTAACCCTAAAGCTAAAGATAGCAGTGGTCAAATGGAAGGCGAGTTTGGGAAGTGAATAGGAAAAGGAAAAGGAAAAGGAAAAGGAAAAGGAAAAGGAAAATATAGATTAGAAAAGGATATATTGAAGGTGAATAAGGATAGCAATTGGGATTAACAAGATAGGGTTAATATTATTCCCAAATCAACCACTCCATTTTTAAGTAAAGAACTATGTCCTACTTTTCCCCTGTGAATCCATTTAAAAAAAAGTAGAATTCATGTTTAGACAAGAAAAATAAAATAATTGATTTAGTCAAAGTGTATAGCTCATGTAATTACACTCTAAATTAGGTTATTGGATTATTTTGACTAGTTGGTATCATATTGTATAAAATTGTAACCTTAAAATGTCTGAATTCTATAATTGGATAAACATATAAACTTCATCTTATAAAATTTCTTAAAATTGTATTTAAATTTGGATAATTATCATATGTAAATTAAGTATTTCATGAAATTAGAATTTAGGTTAGTTTATGTTACTTTGTGAAATTGTTATTTCATCTCGTAACGACATATGTTCAAATTGATGTTATGTTGCAAAATTGGATTAATTGTTTATATTATCAATCAAGTTAATGGGTGAATTAATATTTTAATGATTGTAGTCCATGTTAGAATCTATGTTTTAGGATTTAAAGTTGTCCATAATGTATCATGCCCAATTGTGTTGTCAATTTTAGTAAAAATGATAAATTTTTGATTTGTATGTTTAGAAATGTTATTTAATATTCCTAAACAAACATCAAAACTTTGGATATAGATTTGGGTTGATTAAAAATAATTTAGGATGAGTTTTGGGTTCAATTACGTAATAAAAACAATGAAAAAAAATAAAGTATGAGCCCAAGGTCACAAACCCGGATCGATCCGGGTTAAGGCCTGTAAGGGAAAATTTTCGATTGAGTTGATAAGTATGTATTGGATTAATTTCGGACAAAACATTTTGAGTCATAGCTTAGGCTATGAGTTGTCGACCCTTCAAGCCTAATTGTTTGATGAAGATGTAGCAGCAAAGCTTCAGAGAGTACATATCATGTCGTGTTTCGTGCCGTGTTACGTCTTCATATTTTTAAATATCTCTCAGGTATGGATGCATATGATGTTAATCCTTAGAATTCATATTATTTAAGATGTTTTGTTTTTAAAATTATTTGGAGATGATTTTTAAAGGAAAAATAATTTTATTTTGGTTCTTTTGAATGAGTTTAAGCGTTTGTTCGAACGATATGTGGAGTTCATTAGAACGATCTTAAAACAAACATCAAACGGAGTACTTCTGTTTATCAGAGGTATATACACTTGAAGATCATTGGAAGTTGGTTGGAACAAGATCACTTGTTGTAAGAGCAAGTTTTATAATATCTCAGATTATTTTTTATTTTGGCTTATCCTGTTACACATACATTGCGCCTTCATGACTTCTATGGATTCGAAGACAAAGTTGAATACTTTTAGAAGATTGAAGAATTGTACGTCTCAACAACATTTATAAGAAGTTATGGATGAATTTGGTAAAGTTTTACTTTACTTTATTTTTCCAGGGGTTTTAGAATTTTTAAGAGTTTGTTATTCAAAATGGTTTTAAAATGTTTCTAACGAAAACTCTAAAAAATCACTATCTCATTCGAATGAGAATATATTATCGTTCGAATGAAATTCATTATGTCGTTAGAATGAGTTCTCTTGGATCGAACAAAATCTGGAACATCGTCTTTCGACAAGCTCTGGAATCTCGTTAAATCCTCGTTAGAAGTCGTTAGAAAGAGATAAGGAGGGTTGTTAGAACGAGTCTTACAAACGATCGAACGAGGTGTTTTTCATCAAACTCAGGAATCTCGTTCGATATGTTGCTAGATACCTAATCGAATAAAAATGGGTTTGTCATCCGGACTAGGTACCTGTTGTTCGAACGAACGCACGAGTTCTTGTTTTTAAATTAAACCTGATCCAAATTTATAGTATTTATCCCTTTGTAACAAACTTCCTTATGAAAGGAGAGACGATATTAGAGACTTAAATAACTATTTTTGAAAGCTTTTCACACCCTTTTTTAGTTTGATTTATGATCAAAATCATCCAATATCATTCCAAACCCCTTGGAAACTTAAAGATCGCTTTATCAAATCAAGAAGAACCTTTATAGTTCAAAAACTCCTGTAAAGATAAATCTCTACTGTTAATTTGTGGATCAAAGGCTCTATTGCTAAAGGAAAAGGTTGATCGGTGGATACCAAGGGAAGATTGCTTCCTGTGGATGGTGCTGGACTATGTTGTTGTTGTAGATGATTTGAAGAACTGTGCACCATACTTAGTTGTTCAAAGTAGTTTATAAGTCTACTGTGTCTATCAAATCTTGTATAGTGCTGAATACAGATTTTTTCCTTTTTAGGAATTTTTCCTTACTTCTTCGTGTTCTTCTATGCTTGGTTTGCTAAATCAAATTTGGACCAAATCTTTTTATGCACACCTAATTAAATCAAAGATAAAATCAAGTAAAATTAAATTTGTGATTGGTTGACTAATATACGAATCATTCAATATAGTCCTTGTTTTCTCAAATTAGTATTAGAGCCGATTACACTAAGTTTTTATGTGATCCGTTAAAAATTTAGATTTTATGAATAATTTGTATAATAGGATGTGTATGTTTGATGGGTCAAACTATGCTTACTAGAAAGCCAATATGAGGTCTACCCTAAAATCAATAGATGAACGTGTTTGGCTTGTATATGAAATATGGTGGACACCACCCACATTGACCAATAACAATATCAAAAGGCTAAAACTTATCTCTACATGGATGGAGGAAGGTTTTAAATATAGCAATTTTAATCACGCGATATGAGTGCCATATCTCGATCCATCACCTGATGAGTTCCACCACATTATGATATGTACCACATGCAAAGAATCTTGAGATACCCTCCATCTCACTCACGACGGTACCAATGCTATGAAAGCTTCCAAACTGCAAAATCTCACCACACACTTTGAAGCGATTACTATGATAGAGTCTGAATCTTTTAATGAATTTTATGCACGATTTTCTGACATTGTAAACTCTAGTTTTAATTTAGATGAGAAAATTCCTAAGATACATATAATTAAGAAGATTTTGAGATCCCTTGCAACCCATTTTATTCCTAAGGTTATCGTGCTTAATTCGTTAGGGATATTAGATACTCTCTGGTTAGAATAAATCATAAGATACCTTCAAATGTATGAGATAGATTTTTTTTCCAATACTATTAAACCTAAGATAAATGAAATTGCATTGAAAGTGCAGTCTAAAAAGAAAGAGGAAGTGTCATTTGAATCTGAGTATGATTTTGACTTGGATGATTTTGGCCTTTTTGCAAAAAAAATTCAAAAAGTTTCTCAAACTTAGAAAAGAAAATACTTCTAAAGAAAAGAAAAGTTTTGAGAAAGATAAAAAAATATAAATCGGGCAAGAAAAGTTTTAAAAAACAAAAGAAAGATTACATAAAAAGATAAAGAGAGACTTTATAAGTGTGAGGATTAGGGTTACAAATCTCATAAGTGTCCAACGGGATTAAAGAGACAAGGCAAAGGCAAAGATGCCTTTGATGCCATGCTTAGCGAGAGCGATGTCGAATCGGCAAATTCCGAGGATGAATCACTGCATAGACATAACTTCACTGCATTCATGGCTAGTCATGTTAGTACATATAACGCACCTCACACCGATTAGGAAGCTACTAAACATAATGACCTTGATAGTGAGTCTAGTCATTCCGGCAAGAGTGAATGAGAGGATGTTTTAAGTGAGAGCGAGTCTTTTAAAATGAAGAAACAAATTAAAGTTTTAGCGCTTAGAGTTTTATCTTTAGAGAAGGATTTAAAAGAGGCAAGAGAGAGAGAGAGAGAGAGAGAGAGAGAGAGAGAGAGAGAGAGAGTCATTTGTGAGAATTTTTTTGGGAGAAAGATTCGTTTTAGTAGAGAGGGAAAATGGTGACTTGACAAATAAAGTGGCTAGTCTTATGAGAGATCTTCAAGCATCGGTGGATACACGTAAGAAACTTAAAGCCCTTGTATACCAACTCGATAAAGGCCTCAAATGTGATCAGGAGGTCAAGGTTACTTTAGAGGATACATCAAAGAAGGTTAGAAAGATGTTCCTTAATCCCTCTTTAGGCTTTGGTAAGAGGCGAGGAATAGGTTATGATGGTTCATTCACTTCCCATACCGCACCTAAACAAGTTCCTAAATTTATGGTAAATCCTTATGGGCCTCGAACTAAACCACAAAAGAGAGTTCAACTTAAGAAAGCGAACAAAGATATACCCAAAAAAATCTATGTTCACTTTATACAAAAAGATAGGTCACCTTAGAGAGTTTTGCTACAAATTAGGTTGAACTAAATGTACATATACTCCCGTGCACCGCTCTAGTGGCTTTGATAGTCTTACAGAGAAAGTTGAGTTTCCAGTCTCTACTTCGCAAAGCTTCATCATTTTAAGTTTTTGCTGTTTAAGAACACTTGTAACGCTCATACTAGGGCCAACGAGGATGAGGAAAAACAAAAGGTTATCTCCACTTGGGTACCTAAGTAAAATAACAAAGCCCTTGTTGTTCACGTTTCTCTCAAGGTTCAAAATACTTCCTAATGGTATTTTGATAGTGGGTGCTCTAGGCACATGACTTGTGACATATCATTTTTTACCTACCATGAGGATCGCAAGGAAGGTAAAGTCACTTTTAGATATGGGAGTAGGTATAGTATTTTAGGATGTAGATGTGCAGAGATACTCGGATTTCCTAAACTAGACAATGTGTTTTACGTGAAAAGGTTGAAAGTGAACTTAATTAGCATAAGCTAACTGTGCGATGCAAACTTTGCAATAAAGTTTGACCGGTCTGAATACAATGTTTATCATCAATCAGATGAACTTTTACTACAAGGTGTGAGGATGGAAGATAATTGCTATGGGATCATTTCAAACTCCTCCTTTGTGTGAATAGTGTCACGGTCTCCTCTATGGCCCTTTAGAATCAATGACTAGGTCATGTGAATTTTATAGATCTTCAGATATTAGTGAAAAAGGACCTAGTTCGTGGCTTACTATTGCATGGGAAACCAATTTCCTTGGTTTGTGAACCTTGCTAACATGTAAAACAAATTCAAATCCTTATTAAAATTTGAATACCATTACCACCACCTATGTTTTGGAGTTGATTCACATGGATCTTAAGGGTCCTACTCACTCGGAGAGCTTAGGTGGTAAGGGATACATTCTCGTGATGATTGATGACTTTTCTAGATACTCTATCATGGGATTTCTTAAAGAAAAGTTCGATACGATTGACTTCCTAACAACCAAGTGTCGTGTCCTGTAAAACCAACACGATGTCATTATTAATCTGATGCGTAGTGATAACGACACTGAATTTAAAGAAGTAAAGGTGGATAGCTATTGTGATAGAGTGGGGATCAAACATAAGTTTTCAGTCGTTCTTACTCTTTAACAAAATGATATCGTCTAAGACAAAGAACTGAATGATATAAGAGATGGCTAGATCCATCCTTCTTAGGAGAAATGTGCCTAAAATTTTTTAGGTAGAGGCGGTAAGCACCGCATGCCATATGGTGAATAGGGTATATCTTCATCCGCACACGCTTCACATGCCTTATGAGTTATGGACAAGGAATAAGAGAAAACTATCGTATTTCCATGTCTTTGGGAGTATTTTCTACATCTTGAGAGATAGAGAGCACTTAGGAAAGTTTGACTTTCGAAACGATGAGGGGATATTTTTATGTTATTCATCGATGAGTAGGGCTTATAAAGTGTTTAACCTCGTAAGCTCTGAGGTTATTGAGTCAATAAACGTCATGATTAAAGATGACGAGACACTCATGTCTGTGGATCCTAGCCCCCAATGTGAGGATGATGCACCCCCTAGTGATGATCCCATCCTTCCTCATACTATCTCAATGGACCCCACTTCTAATTTAGAGGATCCACCCGCTTAGGTTCAAAAGAGTCTTGATCCTTTCGCTATACTTGGTGTCCCACACTAGGTGTCAAGATTCATGCCCAACTCGAGAATATGGTTAGATATCTATGCTACTCCTCCTTAGTTGAGCCCAATAATGTGAAGGAAGCACTCAAGGATGAGAAATAGCCATCTGCTATGAAAGATGAGTTTCTTTAGTTTTGTAAGAACGATGTCTGTGAGTTAGTCCCCTGATCGCAAGAAAAATGTGATATGTACCAAGTGGATTTATAAGAATTAGATGGATGAGAATGGTACTATAGTTCAAAACAAGGCTAGGTTGGTCACTCAAGGTTATACAGAGATTACATGTGTAGACTTTGACGAGGCATTTGCTCTAGGCTTGAGTTCATTTGCTTACTACTTTCCATAGCATGTTATCTGCGCTTAATGTTATATCAGATAGATGTCAAGAGTGCCTTTCTAAATGACATTCAATAAGAGGAGGTTTATGAGGAACAACGAAAGGGGTTTGAAGATCCTAAGCACCCGGGACACGTCTATTATCTTAAAAAGGCCTTATATGGTTTAAAATAAGCACCCCATGCTTGGAATAAGAGGCTCACTTCCTATCTCATAGTTCTTGGCTTTAAAAGAGGGAGAATGCATATGACATTAGTTATGAGGAGAGAGAGTGGTGCTATATTGGTTGCCTAAGTATATGTGGACGACAAAGTATTTGGATCCACATGCTCCCAGCATACTCACATTTTTTAAGAGGAAATGAATAGAGAGTTTGAGATTAGTATGGTTGTTGCCTTATGTTATTCTTAGGTCTCCAGGTGCGTCAGTTAAAGGATGGGATATTCTTATCTCAATACAAATATGTAAGGGACCTAACGAAGAAGTTGATTTAGACTTCACTAAGCACTCACGCGCCCCTATGAGTACATCGACTAAGCTTAACAATGACACTTTACACAAGGACATAGATTAAACCCTATATAGGAGTATGATATGTAGTCATCTCTATATTATAGCTACTTGTATCGATATTTCCTTTTGTGTTGGAGTCTGTGCGCGATATCAGGCATCATCGAAAGACTCTCACTTGCTCTCACTTAAATGTATCATTAAATACTTAAGAGTGACACTCTTTCCTACCGTATTTGGTATTCCTTCAATACCGATGACCGTTTTTGCACCTATTTGGATTCCTATTAAGTCAGGGATGTTGATAGTTATAAGACTACCTCGGGTGGATATTTTTAGTTTGGGAGTGCTCTTGTCTCATGGTTGATAAAGAAGCAACACTCAATATCTTTGTCCACAACGGAGGCTGAGTATATTGCTGTCAGGAGTTATCGCACGCAAATCTTATGGGTGAAGAAAATGTTGGAAGATTATGGGATTTCTCAAGGCACAACGACTATTTCTTGTGATAATACGATTGCGATCCATATATCTAGTAATCAATTCCAACATTCGTACACAAAGTACATTAGGATACGCAAGCATTTTATTCATGATCTCGTTGAGGAGAAGGTGGTATCCTTGAGCTTTTGAGCACTGAACGTTAATTGGCTAATATTTTCACAAAACCTTTAGATGTACTTAGATTTGAGGATCTTAGGAAATCTTTAGGTATTTGCACTACTGATTAAGCTTGGGTAATTTATCTAGTGTAGGATATTTATCATGTTCATATTTTATCTTCCTATCACTATATTGTATTATCATTGTATTTATCTGTTTTTCTTTGTGATATATTTAGAAAAATCCAAAAAGATTTTTATTTTTTGGATTTTTTTTAAAATTACAAAAAGATTTTTTAGTTTTTAAGAAAAAGATTGAAAAAGTGAAAAAGATTTCTTTTTTGATAAAATTTTTGAAAAAGAAAAAAAGTGTCTTGTATTTTTGAATGAATATTTAAGATATTTGGGTCACCCCTACATTCCATCAATTCACGTGACTTTTTTTTACTGTTTTGAGCTATGACTTTATTTCAATAGTGTGCTTAATGTTGTGTGGATATAACTACATTGATCATGGATGATTACTTTCTACATGAATATTTATGAACATTGTGCATTGTCATTTGTCGAATACGGCGTTCTCATCTCAATTCTTCTTAGTGACGAACCAAATGTGAAAAGAGATATGTTGTGCATACAAGAACCATTACCCAAATCTTATTTTTTTTAGAAAATATTGTTATATGATAAGAAATAGAAAATGGCTACGAAAGATCAAAATATTCTTAAATTAAAGGCCACCTTTTGCATAATAGAGCCTAAAAATATTAGAGGCACACAAAAACAAAAGTACCAGGCCATTCATTTAAAATTCATTGATGCCTCGCTACATATGAGCCTTATGATTTCTTCAAAATATTTGAGAGTAAATTCTTATATATGAGGGATTTTGAGGGAGTTATAAAGTAGAAGATCAATGGGTTTGCACAACGGAATTTCTTGAAAAATATTAAATAGTTTGGCATTATTGGTATGTGAATCATTTATGTACATGGCATATTAATTAAGTTGTGTCAATTTCATATGAGTTCACTAAATAGTTTGTGTTCTTATCTTGACTATGCTGTTACTGTAGAAGATTTAAATAAATAAGCATCACACTTAGTTGTTCTAAGTAGTTTGTAAGTCCACTATATCTATCAAATCTTGTATAGTGATGAATAAAGGTTTTGGACTTTTTAGGGATTTTTCCTTACTTCTCGTGTTCTTGCATGCTTAATTCAAAATATTAAAACATGACCACATCTTTGTATGCACACTTAACTAGATCAAAGATAAAATTTGATAAAATTGAACTTGTGTTTGGTGGACTAATATACAAATCATTCCGTAGAATTATCGCATTCTCACATGTTCATTCGAACGAGGTTTAAGTTCGTTCGAACGGGATAACATTTTTAGTCCAACGAATCTACTATTTTCGTTCGAATGAGTTGTCTAAAAAATTTTGCTACCTCAAAAAATGTGTTTTTTTATATAAAGGGAATCAGGTATCAATTTTCTCAAAGACTTTGGGTAAAAAAATATTTTTGTATACCTATCCAAGATCTTCCAAACCCTCATTTCACCCCAACACTTTAATGATCCAAGTTTTCATCTTTCCATGCTTTGATATCTTATTTTGAGGGCACCATAGTTTTTTTCTCTCATCATCTTGATAGAGATTTATTTTGTGCGATGTACTTCGTTCTTGATTTGTTGTTTACACACACTAGACTCCGTGATGTGGTGTTACAGTGAAGAAGCAGTGGATTTTGTGTTCTTATCCAAGGTATGTGTGTACTCATATGTTGTGGAAGCTAGAGTGGGTGGATTCCTACGTTGCACTGTGGAGGAGAGGTTAAAGATCGAAGACACGTCAAGGCTTGCAAAGGCGTTAAGTCTGAGTTGTAAGTCATTTGTCAAATTTTATAATTCCTCATCATAGTGAATTGTGTCGCTAGGTCCCCTGAGAGTTTTCCTATTGTGGGTTTTCTTTGTATATCAATCTGTTGTACGATTGGTTTATTTAATTTATCTGCTATCACCTATATGCATATTTTAGGTTAAGAAGATAAAATTTGGTAAATTGATTTATCACAACACCTCGATTTAAAATTGGTGTATAGTTGTTAATTGGGTTATTATGTTTAAATTTTATATAATTATTTTTCAAAAAAATAAAAATCGAACTTATTTACTTAGACCATCTCTCTATACTTACCTATTTTAGGGGTTTCAAATTGGTACCAGAGTGAGAACACTAAGTTATCGTGTTTAGATCTATGTTTAGGCATGAATTTTGGTGGGTTTTATTCGGAGGGTCATTCAATTTATAGGGATTGAAGCTTAATGGCTCTATCTATACATACTGGAAAATGCATATTAGATCATCACTTAAAGCAATAGATGAGCGGGTGTGGTAAGCGGTACTTAATGGTCGGTCCCCACACACAACCGTAGGTGGTGACTATAGGATTCCTAAACTCGTAGAATCAAGGAGTGAGGAAGAGAATAGGTTTCCAAATTATAATTCTTGAGGCTTAAATTCTCTATTTTGTTCTATCACCCCGTAGGAGTTCCACCGTATTATGACATGTTAAATTTTTAAAGTGACTTGGTACAAACTCCAACTCACTTATGAAGGTACTAGTGTTATTAAGGATTCCAAACTCCAAAACCTCACCACTCAGTTTGAAACCATTAAGATGGAGGATAGTGAAACCTTCGATGAGTTGTATGCTAGATTGTCCGATATTATGAACTCGTCTTTTAACTTGGGAGAGAGAATAACCGAATATCGAGTAATCAAAAAAATCTTAAGGTCCTTGCTTGAAAGATTTAATTCAAAAGTGATAGTTTTGAATTCCTTGAGTACTTTAGACTCTATAAAACTTGAAGTTCTTGTAGGTGATCTTCAAACTTATGAGCTTGACATGTTTTTCTTTAAAACAAAAAAGAAAGGTAAGGTCATTGCTTTGAAAGCTTGAAAAGAGGAAACACTTGTTTAGAATGATGAGTCTGACACTGATTCCAATGATATGGCCATGTTTGTGAAGAAATTTAGAAAATTTCTCAAGTTTCAAAAACAATCGAAAGATGTAAAGAAGTTTGAGAAAAACTAGAATAACACGGACGATCAATTCCCTAAAAATCATAACGATAATTTTAAGAGGGGTGGCTTAGATAGGTGCTTTGGCGGTAAGGGTTATAGCCATAGGGCAGCGAGTGTCGCACTAAACTAAGGAAGGAGGGAAATAAATCGATGGTTTATAAATCCACCTTTAGTGATAGTGATCCATAAGAGGGACACGATTCCTCCATTCATCACAAGTACACCACGTTTGTGTCTAGTCATGTAAGTCTTGATGAAAAATCTTTCCATGAAAATAATTCCGAGCATAATACTTATGAG
This sequence comes from Sambucus nigra, assembly GCA_949130495.1. Taxonomy (NCBI): domain Eukaryota; kingdom Viridiplantae; phylum Streptophyta; class Magnoliopsida; order Dipsacales; family Adoxaceae; genus Sambucus; species Sambucus nigra. The sequence goes on from OX422208.1 coordinate 597,843,309, forward strand.
GCCATCTTTTTTTATTCCTAAGTGGGTGATGGTAGTGTGAGTGGAAAAGAAGAAGAGGGTGTCTAATAAGTGATGTGAACTCTAAGTTGCCTTCCGTGAGTTGTATACGGAAATGTTGAGAGTTAAAAAGGCAAACTTGAAGTTGGAAGCTTGTGTAGGCCCCTTTTTATATGCAAAAAGTTAGAAGCTTGAAGTTTGACCTTTTCTAATAACCTCGGCTGTAGTTGACGCTCTAAAACAGACTATGGTTTTGGCTTTGACATTCAAACCAATGGAACAAGATAAGCCTCTACTTCCACTACTCACACTACTCAAGTCGGTTAAATTATTTTGTAAAATTAAAATTTTGGACTCAAGCAAAGAATTAGACTCCCCAAATTTTTGGGACTCCTTCTTTAGATTTTCAGTTACAACTAGAAGGTTATCTTGCTCCCCCTCAATGTGAGCAAACTTATCCCTAAGACTCTTTTCACGAGCCACAAAATCATTAATCAAAATATTTTGATCAACGGCATAAACCCTAGATTTTTCAAGTCCTCTAACGATTTCTCTAAACTAAAGACTCTATTATCACTCTCCTTATTGGAAATTTATAAAGATTTATAGTTGCCATGTAAATCTCCAAACTTCACACGAATGATACCTCTTTGAGTTTGAAACGTTTGTAAATATTCAATCATATTTTTAAAATAAGAATTTTCTTCTTCCAAAATATCAATTCGTATTGCAAACTTCCAATTCAAAAGACGTAACTCATCAAAACTTAGGGACTCCATTGACAGAAAAATAAACAAACCAAGAGAGAGCAACAAGCAATCACCCAAAGCAGCAAAACGAGTATCTAGATAAAAACTTAATGCAACCTGATGTGATACTAATTTGTAGGCCCATTTTTCTATGCAAAAAGTGGTTTTAAAGATGACAAAACAATTTTCTTTTTATTAAAAACCTTTTTCCAATTTTTAATTCGCACCAAGTTGTAAACCAATTTTAACTTAACCAAATTTTATCTTAATTAATACTAAACATGCATCTAGTGATTAAATCAAATAAAGTAAGGAAAAGAAAGCTCACAACGCCAGATGTACGAGGAAACCACTAAGGGAAAAAATCTAGGACGGGCCAATCCAGACAATCACTATGATGTGGAATTACAATGAACAGAAACAAGTCTTACTAAACGATGCAATCCCCACAAGACTTGACGCTCTTTTGATCTTCAACCACTCCTCCACAGTGCCCACGTAGAAAGTCCTTCCACGATGCTCGTCCACAATACACGCGTCTACGTATATCTCGGTGTCCACTCATATGGATTATAACTTCTACGATGTTCAACATGGCTCTTTCGCTTCTTCAACGCAAAACTCGGCAAAGTTCTATGTAGAATAAACTTTGAATGGTGCCAACAAAGATGACTATAGCATATAGTAATGAAAACTCGAATGTTTGAAACTCAAAGTATGTTTTGTACTTGGAAAACCTTAGAAAACTTTCTGCAGAAAATGTACTGGTTTGTAAACTATTTTTTAAAATGCACAGTGACGAAATTCTGAGGAAACCAGGCCATAAATAATTTTCTTGAGGTGGAGCATCACTAGAACGAGATGGCCATGTCATTAGAACGACAAGGTAATCTCGCTTGAACGACTGTTTATGTCGTTTGATGTCATTTGAGCGACTGTACTCGTGTGTTTGATTTTAAGAAAACTCCAAACCATCGTTGTCTCAGAAAAAAAAAACGAAGTGTAATCCTTTTAAAACCATTTAAAAAATATTTCTTTAATAAAATAACATCCTTAAACAATTTAAAATAAATTTCGAGTCCCACTAAAATTACACATTCATCCCTGAGTGATCTCGGAATGCAATCAAACTTGAGGACGAAATTTGCACCATAAACCGGCATGATAAATCATTGAAGCTTTACCGCAATGTCTTCATGTAACTTCAATTATGTCATGTTTTGTGTGGGATCGTGACAATAAAAAATACGACCTATGACTCAAATATGTTTTGTTTCGAGAATAAGTCAAATAAATATACAATGGACTCAATTGGAAATTTTGTCCCTACAAATCTACCCCTTTGACTATTCCGGGGCAAAACCAACAGTAAAATGCTTAAGCCAGGTCGTCAAGCCGAATGACGCCTAAATCTCACCCCATATACCCCAAATCAAATATACAGGACAAGACTAGTAAATGATGGTTCGACAAGAATGAACTGTCTGAATATGATGTAGACTTGAACTCTCGAATCTCTTTAAGCGTACCTACACACATGAAATAAACAAAAACCTAGTGAAGTATGGAGGAACAAATGATATAAACGAATATGTAAAAACAAACTAAAATCATTTGTTATATGAGTAAAACATGATATCAATTTGTAAACAACATCTAAATCAGGATACCAATTTGTGCAAACTCATTAAGATACTAATAAATAAGCATGAATGCATATGATATCAATGTGAAATGCAAGAAAATATATATGTTCAATAGACGAAATCTCCCCCTACATCACATATATCTTTCCCCCTTTTTGTCTCGGATAGACAACTAGGTGAAAAGAAAAACATATCTATCATGAGATAATCAATGAAATGTATCTAGATAATTATGAAACAACTAGATAATAATGATCAAGCATATCAAATCCGTAGCTAGAAAATAATAATCACACAACATGAATCAACAATTTAAATGGGTGTGACTAAACGAACTTAATGCATTAATAGATGAACCAATAAAAATCTGCATATAACTAACTGTCCAGAAGCAACCTAGCAGAACCAAAAAGTATACCAATATGAACCAGGGTACTGAAACAAAAGGAAATAGAGAAAAATCCCTCAGCAAGTTGCTCGAATAAGATATCCTTGTCACTCGAACAACAGAGGCTTATCGCGAGATGACTTCGCGTGACATCAACATCTCGTTTGAACGAGAAAAAACCAAGACTCAGTTCCAGTTCTAAAAAACATGCAGTTTTGCCCAGCGAAAAAAAATTGTGAAATAGTAAACTGGTAAGAGTAGAGATTGCAAAATAGTAGAAAAATAGAAAACTAACAACTAAAACAATATGAGTTACATGCAAATATAGTACCGATGTGCTCAAACATGAACATGAAATGTATGTGCGTGAACTACAACAAATGAATCACCAAACTACAACTGATAGATATAAACTTTAAACTCTAATTGATAGATATAAATCACCAAACTACAACAAATGAATCTAATTGATAGATATAAATCACCAAACTCTATTTTAGTCCTATGTGACATTTAAAGTGTGAGATAAATGAACTAAACAATCAAACATGCACACAAATCTAGAATTTTGACGATTCTACAAACAATAGATTCATGACACGATCTTTCAACGTTAGGTTTTGTGGTGCAAACCCGTTTAAATTTTCTCCAACCAAACTCCCTCATATGCATTTTCTTTTTAAGCTCTTTTGAGGTTTCTATCATTCTCAACTTAGAGAAAATCCTATTGGCTCGATTTTTTGCATTTGTTTCTTTTTATTTCCTTGATTTTCTTTTGGGCTCTTTTAAACGGTTTTTTCTACGATGAATTAATTTTACACTCGCTCAACCCTTTCCTGTGAACACTCATCATTTTTTCAATTCAATCCTCATGGTTAACGATTCTTACATGTACACATCCTCCTTAAGTCTATTTACACATAGATGAAAAAATTGAGATAAGAATGTCTCACCAAACTCAAATATGAATGAGATGTCAAAAATTCATATAAAATCGTGCATGTGTTCAAAGATGGCATATATACAAAGTCGAATAAAAAAGCATGTCAAATTCGAAACCTCCCCATAATTCAATGGTTAAGATAATTCTAAGCATCAATAATTATGACCAAATATCCTAGCCACATGGATAGTGAAAGGATGGGGGTCCAAGCACACCTATATGCCACATCAAACATGTAAACTGAAAAATAAAAAAAAATGAAAATCTTTTTTGTTTTTCAACATATTTTGACTGAAATAAAAACAAAATGTTTTTGTATTTTTCCAAAAAAATATGAAACCAAAAATCTTTTTGTATTTTTTCAAATAAGACTCAATTTAATTAAAAAGGATAAGATACAAAAGATACACATTTCATAATACTAGCAAGATATAAATCATGATACAAAGACTAGCGTATGACAAAGATGAAGATGCAATCAACCATAAGAAATAGCAAGTGAAGAATCATGTGCATGCATGTGAGAATCAACCAACAAAGCATTTAACATCTCCAAAATGGATTTCCTAACCCAAATCGGTGTATACTTCACAAAACGGATTTTGAGCATCAACGAGACACTACATTTAAACTTTCCAGGGTCTTGTTTAAGATCATAGAAGAAATGCCTGAGGTGATCCTTCCTACCACAATGCGAACATGTGAAAACACGATGAGGAACGACCTTTTCTAGCACCCTCAGATGTGGTTGACGCTCTAAAACAGACTATGGCTTGGCTTTAACATTCAAACCACTGGAACAAGATAAGCCGCTACTGCCACTACTCACACTACTCGATTCGGTTAAATAACTTTACCACATCAAAATTTTGGACTCAAGCAAAGAATTAGGCTCCTCAAATTTTTGGGACTCCTTCTTTAGATTTTTAATTACACCTAGAAGGTTATCTCGCTCCCCCTCAATGTGAGCAAACTTATCCCTAAGAGTCTTTTCACGCACGACAAAATCATTAATCAAAATATTTTCAACAACGGCACAAACCCTAGATTTTTTCAATTCCTCTAACTCTTTTTATAAAACAAGGACTCTTTTATCACTCTCCTTTTTGGAAATTTTTAAAGATTCATAGTTTCCATGTAAAGCTTCAAAATTCTCACGAAGGATATCTCTTTAAGTTTGAAACGTTTGAAAATATTCAATCATATTTTTAAAATGAGAATTTTCTTCTTCCAAAATACCAATTCGTTTTGCAAACTTCAAATTCAAAAGACGTAATTCATTAAAACTAATAGACTCCATTGAGAGAAAAATAAACAAACCAAGAGAAATAAAAAAGTAATCACCCAAAGAGAACAAAACAAGGATCTACATAAAAAACCTAATGCAACCGACTCTAATACCAATTTGTAAGCCCCTTTTTCTATGCGAAAAATGTTTTTAAGGATGACAAAATAATTTTCTTTTTATGAAAAAACTTTTTCCAATTTTTAATTCGCACCAAGTTATGAACCAATTTTAACGTAACCAAAATTTATCTTGATTAATCCTAAACATGCATCTAGTGATTAAAGCAAATAAAGTAAGGAAAAGAAAGCTCACAATGCCAGATGTACGAGGAAACCACTAGGGGAAAAACCTTGGACGGGCCAACCCAGACAATCACTATGATGTGGAATTGCAAAGAACAGACACAAGTCTTACTCAATGACTCGACCCCACAAGACTTTGCACTCTTTTGATCTTCAACCACTCCTCCACAGTGCCCACGCAGAAAATCCTTTTTCCAAGATCCTCATCCACGATACACGCGTCTACGTATGTCTCGGTGTCCATCTATATGGCTTGTAACATCTATCATGTTGAACACGGCTTTTCCGCTTATTCGCCGCAAAACCCAACAAAGTTCTATGCAGAAAAAAATCTGAATGGTGCCAAAAAATATCACTTTAGCATATAGTAATGAAAACTCGGATCTTTAAAACTCTAAGGATGTTTTGTACTCGGAAAACCTTTGAAAACTTCGTGCAGAAAATGTACTGGTTTGTAAACTATTTTTCAGACTACACACTTACAAAATTATGAGGAAACCACGCCTTAAAAAAATTTCTTTAAGCGACGCATCACTCAAATGACTGTAGTTATCGCTCAAACGAGATGGCCATGTCGTTCGAACGAAATGGTGATCTCGCTCGAACAACTGTTTATGTCGTTTGATCTCATTTGATGTCGTTAGAGCGACTATACTCGTGTGTTTGATTTTAACACAACTCTAAACCATCTTTATCTCGAAAAAACCGAAGTGTAATCCTTTTAATACTTTTTAAAACCATTTAAAAATTATTTCTTTAATAAAATAAACTCCTTAAGCAAATTAAAAGAAATTCCAAGTCCTGTTAAATTTATGCATTCATACCTGAATGATCTCGGAATGCAATCAAACTTGAAGATGAAATTTGCACCATAAATCGGCATGATAAATCTTTGAAGCTTTACCGCAACGTTTTCATTTAACTTCAATTACGTCATAGTCTGTGTGGGATCGTGACAATAAAAAGTACGACCTATTACTCAAACATGTTTTGTTTCAGGAATAAGTCAAATAAACATACAATGGACTCAATTGGAAATTTTGTCCTTACAGCTTGGTTGAGAGAATGTGCCATAGGTTATAATAAATCTAAATTCATTGAGGACCTTAAGGCACATGAGAGGACCCTTTATGTCACACCCTTCTTTTTGGTATGATAAAACAAGAAGTACACATAAAGTAACGAATCAAAGCTAAGGAAGAATAACATAAATTTATTCATTATTAATATGTTTACGTATAGTTGTATCGCTGCAGGGGTGAGTTACATATTTTTAGTAAACAAGATAATACAGAAAATTAAAAAGTTCCACTCATTGATCCCATTTGTCTTATTCTCTACCCATACGGTCACATACGCAAACGGACGACATATTTTTGTCTCTAATAGGGAAGAGATATTATATTATTTCATTGGGAACATCTGGAGAAGGGGAGAATTAGCCCAAATACACTAAGAAGATTCTACCAGTTCTATAACAAGTATATAGATATAAATGAGAGTTGGAGTGTGTATAGAATCAGTCTTTAAAAACGCTAACAATAATAAGCTAAAAAGCCCATACTTATCAGTTTATAAGAGAACATTAAAAGTTTTGAAACTAATAATCCCATACGTACTAGTCCGTTTAAGAAATGAGATTTATTACTAGTTTATTTAGGATCATGTAAAGTAAGTCAAGGAGTTTTGAACTAATAATCCCATACTTACCAGTTCATTAAAGGGTATAAAAGTAGTTAAGCCATCTGTAAAACCATAATAATAGGTAATTAATAATTAACCCAAAACTTTTGGGAAAACGTAATCTGTTATGCACACATTTAAAGTGGCACTCATACGTATGTTGCAATAATCATGGCTTTCAATCATCTGAGACCAGTAGGCCAAGTAGAAAGTTTTGTGGGATAACATGTCAGTCCACTCCCTAGTTAATATCGATGATAATAGTAAAAATTGCACAAACGTGCTAGGGTAATTGAATCAATATGAAACACGATACCAGTTATTAGATGAGAAGGTTTAAAATTGATCCTTAGTTTAAGTTTATAAATACTGAGGATAAATTCAAATACTGTTGATGTGTAGCAAAAATATGTAGTAAGGCAGTATAATAACATTCACACACTAAGAGTAAATAGGAGTTATCACATAGTGATATCAATAGCAGTATATTAAATACGCAAAGAATACAATTGAAAAGGTAGGAAAAAACCAACTTTCTTGGTATTTGGTTGGATTGATATCACACTAGGATATTTAGAAGAGCCGGGGCTTGATTTTCTATGTACAATGTATGGGTATGAAAGTATTTGGGGTTTAGTCAGTCAATTTTGTACTAAAACTATCCCTTTTAAAGTTCTAAGGGTTTATTTGTAATTATCTTGGAACTTTAAAATACTAAACTTAAGATCATTTTTTAACTTTGGTGTAAGACAATTTTTGTCTTAAAACATTTTGAAGTATTTATAGACAAAATTTGGGGATTAAATTCATAAGTTGAAAAAAGTTAAGAGGGCTTAATTTGTAAATTTGGAAAATTATTCTTAAGTTAAAACCTTAGTTTTTCATAACTTAATCTAGGAATATCCAAACTTGGTCGTACCTTATACCATTTTTACCAGAAAAATTTAATAAATATTTTCGAAAAAAAATCAAAAATTTCTTACTAGCCACGTGCCCTCACGCGCGTGGTCAAAGTTTTTGGTAAAAGTCTTCATCTTCAACCTCTCAATTTTGACTTTTTAGGGTTTTTATTTTTGACCTTGGTTTTCTCCTTCGTTGTTATACCATTTGAGATGATTCCTTAACCAAACTAACCTAGTGTTTTATGAGGAATCAAAATTTATAAGTTTTATGGATTGATATTCATTATCAGTCAAGCTTCAAAACTATGCGTTTGTCTGAAATTTTGATCTGATCTTCATGGATTTCTAGAGTATGGGAACATTTCTTATGAACTTGTATTGGTTTTTGCTATATATGAGAGTAGTTTGGTTTTGGTTTTAATGATTAAGATGGATTATACATGAAGAAATTTGGATTTTTAGTTTTTGAGTTCAACATACACTTTTGATCGATTCAAGCTCTATATGCACCTTCATGGCTTTTAACCGTTACACTTGAGATACCTAGGTTATAATGAAGTTATATGTAGCTTCAAATCAAAGTTTAAGGTATTATATCAAGATTCACCATTAAAGCTCAAGCTTTAATGGTGTTTCTCCCTGTTTTTGCTATTCTAGGCTATTTTATATGTAAAAACTTGCATATTATGATTGTTCTAACTATATTAACTACATAAAAAACTTATGGAATTTAAAGAACAAAAAATTAAGCATAAAATCATAAGGTACCTAATTTGGGAGAATTTTTAAGTTTTTGAACGAGGCTCTAAGGTGTATTTTTACTATTGGGTTCGTGAGGGTATTTATACTACTTCTTTAGGAGATTTGATTGGAGCCCTTGGGTGGTGGATTTGAGCCAGTTTATGTCTAGTTTTTCTCATAGGTAAGTGTTGTTCACGTGGTTACATGGTGTGCTCATGTGGGTTTTAACCTCTAGTGTTAAGGTGTAGAATTATGCGGACAAGGATCTAACTATAGATGAATAAGTTTACAAGGTTGGTCCTTAATTATTTGTATAATAACTTTTATAGCCTCAAAAGTATACTTTTTGTAAGGTATAGTGGTATTTTTGTAATTTTAAAAAGTTTTCAAGCTTAAAATTATAATTTTATGTTATTTAGGTCTAAAGGATTAATTTTATATAAAGTTGGGATTAGATATACATCAAGTTATCTTACTTTGAAACTTTCAGGGGCTATTTTGTAATTTAGTGAACTTTAAGGAGTTAATGTTAATTTAATAAAAATATAGGTTTCTAGGTGTAGTTTTCTTCTTCTTACAATCTACCTACCTAAAAAAAATTCGTTCTCAAATTTTACCTTGAAATAAGTCGGGGTATTAATTCTTCATTGATTGTTCTGATTCCCATATCGCTTCTTGTTGATTCTAATGCTCCCAAAGTACATTAATTGAGGGAAATTCCTTGTTTCTGAGATACTTCACTTGACGATCCAGAATTTGAATAGGACATACTTCAAATTCATGGTTGGGTTCAACTAAAATATTTTTCCATGTAACGGTATGGGATGGATCTGAAATATACCAGCGTAGCCGTGGCACATGAAATACGTTATGGATATTGGATAATTCCACAGGTAATTTTAATTGATAGGATACGGAGCCGATTCTTTTAAAAGATGTGAAAGGTCCAATATACCTGGGGGCTAATTTTCCTCTCTTTTCTAAGCATAAAATTCCTTTTCAGAGAGATACTTTCAGAAACACTTGATCAGTCACTTAAAATTCTAAGGGTTTTTGGCGTTGGTCTGCATAACTTTTCTATCGATCTTGGGTCGTCTTTAACTTCTCTCGAATCTATTGTATTACTTCAGTGGTTTCTGGGATTATCTCGGGACCAAATCGTTTACTATCTTCTGACTCTATAAAAAATGCAGGTGATCTAAAGGGTCTTTCATATAAAGATTCAAATGGATCCGCTTTAATATTAGCTTGGTAACTATTGTTATATGAAAATTCTATAAGAGGTAAATATACATTCCAATTGTCAGACATATCTAACGTACATGCACGTAACATATATTCTAAGGTTTGAATTGTACGTTCTGATTATCCATCCATTTAGGGGTGGAATACGGTACTTAAATTAAGTTTAGTACCCATTTCAATTTGCAATGCTTTCCAAAATTTTCCTACAAAATGAGAATCTTTATCCGATACATGGATAAAAGAATTCCATGTAATCGAATAATTTCTCAAAAATATAAAGCATACTAAGCTTTTAGACTGAATCGGTGGTCTTTAAAGGTAGAAAATGAGAAAATTTGGTAAGTTGATTTACTTTACCCAAATTGAATTACATCCTTGGGATGTACGAGGTAGTCCACTGACAAAATCCATGGTAATATAATCATATTTTCATTCGGGCATAGGTAGGGTTGAAAAAGTCCACCAAGGAATTGGTGTTCTATTTTTACTTGTTGACTAGTAAGACATTCCCTTACAAAATTCTCGATATCATTTCTCATGTTTGGCCACCATTATTGCTTCTTCAAAGCATGGTATATTTTTTAGCTTTCGGGTGTATCATAAATTTCAAACGATGAGCTTCTTGCAACACTTCTTCTTGAAGAGATGCATTATCAGGTACATACAATCTATTTCTAAATCGTAGTCATGTTTCTTTAGCGTAGGAAAAATCTAATTCTGGTTTAAAAAGTTTTGTACAAAATAATCTTGGGTTTGTTGAGATAAGTTCTTATCTCTCAATTCGAGATCTCTCAATTCGAGATAATCAATATTCTTAAAGAGTTTCGCACAAGGGGTAAGTAACCGTAGATCATATTGGTCTATGGTAGCGACAATATTGTAGGAAATTAGGTTATGAACTCATCCTACTGGATTTCAACTTAAAGCATAGGCTACTACATTAACTCTACCTAGATGGTAATGGAGTTTTAATCAATAATCTTCTAAAAATTCATCCAACGTCGTTGTCTTAAATTTAAGACCTTTTGGGTAAAGATATATTTAGAACTTTTATGATCCTAAAAGACTGGAAAATTTACACCATAAAGGTAACAACAACAAATTTTAATGCAAAAACTACGGCTACTAGTTCTAAATCATGGGCATGATAGTTATGTTCATGAGTCCTGAGTTGTCGTGACCCATATTCTATCACTTTCTCATTTTTCATTAACACACATTTTAATCCTTGTAACGAAATATCGGTGTACAGATCGTAACTCAAGTCACTAAAAGGAATAGTGAGGATAAGAGTAGTAGTTAATTTGTCCTTCAACACTTGGAATGATTGGTTACATTCTTCAGTCCACATAAATGGAATTTCCTTCTTAGTTAGTTTTAAAAGGGGAAGAGCAATGCATGAAAATCCTTCTACAAAGCGACTATAATATCCAACTAATCCTAGAAAACTATAATATTGGTAGGACTTTTCCATCCCAAAATAGCTAAAATTTTAGCTGGATCGAGTTGGGTTCCATTTTTAGAAATCACATGTCTTAACAATTTGATTTACTTTATTGAGAAGTCACATTTGCTCTTTTTTGCATATAACCAATGGTTTCTAAGAGTACTTAAGATCACTTCCAAACATTGGGCATGTTATATCTGATTCTGAGAATATACTAGAGTATCATAAATAAAAACGATCACGAACTGGTCAAGAAATAGTCTAAAAATTCTATGCATTATATCCATAAAGGTTGCTAGTGCGTTTTCAAACCAAATAACATTATCGTAAATTCGAAATGTCCGTAACGAGTTAAAAAAGTAGTTTTTGGAATATCTTTCTCTCTAACGCGTAATTGATGATAACTATATTGTAAGTCGATTTTAGAAAAGAACCTTTATCCTCGAAGTTGATCAAATAGGTCTCCTATTCGGGGTAAAGGATACTTATTCTTAATAGTTACTCAGTTGAGGTTACGATAATCTATGCACAATCTAAAGCTTCCATCATGTTTCTTAACGAATAATACCGGATCTCCCCAAGGTGATGAATTTAGTCGAATAAAACCTTTTTCTAAAAGATAATCTAATTGGGTACGGAGTTCTCGAAGTTATAAAGGAGCCATTCGATATGGAGGTATCGAAATAGGAAGTTTCTCGTGAAAAATATTGATAATAAACTCAATTTCTCTAAAGGGTGATAATCCTTGTAAATTCTCCAGAAAAACGTCTTTGAATTGTTCCAATAGATTTGGAAATAAATAAGAAATTTAGATTTGAAAATCTGAGGGTCTTAATGGACCTGATCCTTGAAACATAAAAGAACAATTATCTTCGTTTCGAAAATGAATTTTCTTAGCTTGACAATCGATATAAGCATGATGTTTGGATAAAATGTCCATTATAATAATAATATCGAAACCACAAATATCTAAATTATCAAGTTGATAAGGAGACTTCCTAAACCAAGCTGAATTTCAAAAATTCTATAACCCTACGTTAGTGTATTGATTTCACCTGTTGGTAACTCAATATCCAATGGATTAATTAAATATGTTGGTCATAATTGTAATAATTTAGCTAGTCAAAGGATAATAAAAAAATGCATGGATCCTGTATCAAATAAAATGTGTAGAAAAATGTTGAAAAATGATCGTACCTTCTATCACGTCATGTGTATTTCACATAGGCTGTATCGTATAATTCCTCCCACGATTTGAAATTAGCTCAAATCCCTGTGTAGAGTTTGGCTTGGAGTGATTCTGGATATAATAGAATTTTGGATTTTGTGAGGGTTTATTTGGCTAACAACGGATTGGAGTTGACTTTATCTTAGAATATTGGGCCCGAATATATCCTATTCATGAAACACATGACAACGAATTTTTGAACGTGTTATGTTATGATGAATCTGGGAATAATATTGTCCACTCGAGTTTGCATAAGTATGAGGTCTAGAATGAGATGGAGTTCTAATGGCATGGTTATTCCTATCAATTGGGGGTGGAGATAGAATTATAGTAGAAGAATTATGTTCCACAATGGTAGTAATGTCGATCAATTGAGAATACTCACGAATTTATAACAGAGCTTTTGAATGCTTAACTCTCGGATGTAATACTCTTTCAAACTTCTTGCATTTTTTATCTCAGTATCCACATACTCCAGAGCATAGTGAGATAATTCAGTAAATCTAGCCTCATATTGAGCTAGTGATAGGTGATCTTATTATAATTTTAAGAAATAAACGGTTCATTGATCTCGTTCAGTCTGTGGAAAATACTTTTTGAAGAAAGTCTCCTCAAATTTATCCCAAGTAAAATTAACAACATTTTGATTGCGTGACAATGCTTACCACCGTGAATTTCACTATTGGATGTGGCCTCGGGATATATTGGTGGAATTGGCGTTTTGTCTGCAAGTGCTAGATTTATAGCCTCTTGGATTATTTTCAGATCATTGGCATAATCATCTACCTTTCGCATAACTTGCATTTCGTCTAGAATTCTGTTGGTCAGTACCAGCCTTTTAATCTCATTACTTGAGCCTACCCAATCTTCCTCGACTCTACGGATAATTTCCCTTAACCTTACTAGAGCCTCTTCTCTAACACGTGTTTCCCATCGATTGTTTGGTTCGAGGTCTATATTAAATAATAATGTGTCCCACACATCCATGCTTTAACATGGAATTACCATATAATAGTAGTACTAAAAGAAGTTACGAAAAGATAAAATAACTAATATCTTATTTGTTTCCCGCATGAAATGCTAACTCGGCGATATGTTTAAATTTAAAACATGCTATGATACCAACTTGTCACACTCTGATTTTTGGTATGAATGACGCATAAAATAATAAATCAAAGATAAGGTGGAATAACATAATTTTATTCATTATTAATAAGTTCACATATAGTTGTACCACCGCAGGGGTGACTTACATATTTTTAGTAAATGTGATAATACAAAAAATTGAAAAGCCCCACTCTTTGCTCCCATCTGGCTTATTATTTTCCCATATGGTCACATACGCAAACGGGTGACCGATTTCCATATCTAGTAAGGAAGAGATATTATCCTCTTTCTCCGGGTGCATCTAGAGAAGGAAAGAATTAACATAAATATGCTAAGAAGATTCTACCAGTTCTATAACAAGTATATACATATAAATGAGAGTTGAAGTGTGTATAGAAATAGTGTTTAAAAACGCTAACAATAATAATTTGATAATCCATACTTATCAGTTTATATGATAACATTAAAATTTTTGGAACTAATACTCCCATACTTACAAGTCCGTTTAAGAAATGAGGTTCATTACCAGTTCATTTAGGATCATGTAAAGAAAGTTAAGGAGTTTTGAACTTATAATCCCATACTTACCAGTTCACTAAAGGGTATAGAAATAGTTAGGCCACTAGTAAAACCATAATAATAGGTAATCAATCAACCCAAAACTTTTGGGGAAAATTAACCTTCTATGCACACAATTAAAGTGGCACTCATACATATGTAGCAATAATCATGGCTCTCAATCATCTGAGACTAGTAGGCCAAGTAAAAAATTTTGTGGGATAACACATCAATCTACTCCCTAGTTAATACTGATGATTATACTAAAAATAACACAAAAGTTCTAGGGTAATTGAATCAATATGAAACACGATACTGGTTATTAGATGAGAATGGTTAAAATTAATCCTTAGTTTAAGTTTAAATACTAGTGATAAATTCAAATATCGTTGATGTGTAGTAAAAATATGTAGTATGGTAGTTTAATAACATGCACACACTAAGAGTAAATAGGAGCTAAATAGCAGTATGTTAAATACCTAAATTCACACACGTAGTGATATCAATAGCACTATGTTAAATACGCAAAGAATATTATTGAAAAGGTAGGAAAAACCTACTTGTTTGGTATTCGGTTGGCTTGATATCAGACTAGGATATTTGGAAAAGTTGGGGCTTGATTTTCTGTATACAATATGTGGGTATGCAATTAATTTGGATTTAGTTAGTTATTTTTTTACTAAAACTGTCTCTTTTAAAGTTTCGAGGGTTTATTTATAATTATCTCGGGCCCTTACAATACTAAACTTAAGATTATTATTGAATTTTGGTGTAAGAGACTTTTTGTCTTAAAACATTTTGAAGTATTTATAGATAAAATTTAGGGATTAAATTCATAAGTTGGAAAAGTTGAGAGGGGTCAATTTGTAAATTTGGAAAAAAATTCTTAAGTTAAAACCTTAGTTTTTCATAACTTAAGTCAGGAATATCAAAACATAGCCTTACCTTATACCATTTGACCCGAAATTTTTAAAAAAAAATTTAGGGAAAAAAATCAAAAAATCCTTATTGGTCACACTCCCTCACGTGCGTGGTTAAAGTTTCTGGTAAAAGTCTTCTTCTTCAACCTCTTGATTTTGACTTATTAGGGTTTGAGTTTTTTAGCTTGGTTTTCTCCTTCGTTGTTATACCATTTGAGATGATTCCTTAACCAACCTACCTAACTTTTCATGAGGACTCCGAATATGAAAGTTTTGTGGATTGATATTCAGTATAACTCAAGTTTAAAAAATATGCGTTTCTCTGAAATTTTGACGTAATCTTCATGGATTTCTAGAGTACGACAAGGTTTCTTATGAACTTGCATTGGTTTCTACTATATATGAGAGTAGTTTGGTTTTGGTTTCAATAATTAAGATGGATTATACATGAAGAATTTTGGATTTCAACTTTTAGAGTTCAAACTACCCTTTTGATCAATTTGAGCTCTATATGCACATTCATGGATTTCAACCATTACAATCGAGATCCTTAGGTTATAATGAATTTATATGTAGCTTCAAATCAAATTTTAAGGCATTATATCAAGATTCATCATTAAATCTCAAGCTTTAATGGTGTTTCTTCCTGTTTTTGCTATTTTAATCAATTCTACACGTAAAAGCTTGCATATTATGAACATTGTAACTGTATTAACTACACTGAAAACTAATGGAATTGAAAGAACTAAAAATTAAGCATAAAATCATAAGTTACCTGATTTGGGAGAATTTTTTAATTTTTGAACGAGGCTATAAGGTGTGTTTTTACTACTGGGTTCGTGGGGATATTTATACTAATTCTTCAGGATATTTGATTGGAGCCCTTGGGTGGTGGATTTGAGCCAATTTATGTATAGTTTTTCTCATAGGTAAGTGTGGTGCACATGGTTACATGGTGTGATCATGTGGGTTTTAAGCTCTAGTTCTGAGGTATAGCACTATGTGGATAGGGATCTAATTATAAATAAAGAAGTTTCCAAGTTTGGTCTTAGTTGTTTGTATAATTACATTTATAGCCTTAAAAGTATACTTTTTGTAAATGATAGGAGTATTTTGGTAATTTTAAAAAGTTTTCGGGGTTAAAATTAAAATTTTATGTTAATTTAAGTCTAAAGGATTAATTTGATGTAAAGCTAAGGTTTAGGGGTTAAATTTACATCTAGTTATCTTACTTTGAAACTTTCAGGGGATATTTTATAACTCATTGAACTTCAAGGGGTCTAAGTTAATTTAACAAAAATGTAGGTTTCTAGGTGTAGCTTCTTTTTTTAGAATAATTTTGATTCTACACACATAACAAGGGGTTAAATCATGGCCATAGGTAGATTAGGGTTGAAAAATTCTCGGTTCTTGCAGTTTACCTACCTAAAAAGAAATTTGTCTTCGAATTTTACCTTGAACTAAGTCGGGGTAATGATTATTTATTGCTTGTTCTGGTTCCCATGTAGATTCTTGTTGAATCTTATGCTCCCAAAGTACTTTAACTGAGGGAATTTCCTTATTTCTGAGATACGTCACTTGACCATCCAGAATTTGAATAGGACGTACTTCAAATTCGTGGTTGGGTTCAACTGAAAAAATTTTCCACTGGTAATTTTAATCGATAGGCTACGAAGCCGATTATTTTATAAAATGTGATAGGTCCAATATATTTCGGGGAGACACTTTAAAAAATAATTTATCAGTCACTTGAAATTCTATGGGTTTTCGACTTTGGTCTGCAAATTTTATGTCGATCTTGGGTCGTCTTTAACTTCTCTCAAATCTTTTGTATTACTTCAGTGCTTTCGTGGATTATGTCGGTACCAAATTGTTTACTATCTCCCGACTCTACCCAACATGCAGGTGATCTACAAGGTCTTCCATATAAATCTTCAAATGGAGCAACTTTAATCCTGGCTTGGTAACTATTGTTATATGAAAATTCGACAAGAGATAAATATACATTCCAGTTGTCTGACATATCTAACATATAAGGATGTAACGTATCTTCTAAGGTTTGAATTGGACATTCTGATTGTCCATTCATTTAGGGGTGGAATGCGGTACTTAAATGAAGTTTAGTACCCATTGCAATTTGTAATGCTTGCCAAAATTTTCCTAGAAAATGAGAATCTCTATACGATATAATGGATAAATAAATTCCATGAAATCGAATAATTTATCGAATATAAAGTGCTAAGCTTTTGAAATGAATCGGTGGTCTTCAAATAGAGTCACCGACCTATTTTTCACAAAACAGGCAAAAGAAATGTTGCTGCCTCGAGAGAACGTCATCAAAGACCACCGTTTAGGTCTCTCATGGGCATATGTTATTATTGTTCATAATAAATCCGTGAGTAATGTACGTGTATATATAAATGGAGAGTGAAATCACGCAACTCGAGTCATGGATAAAGGTGAAGTGAGGACATCCATAGGATTACTACCAAAATAGCAATTGAAAATATAATGTGAAAAGTGCGACTGTGTGATAATTGAATAAAGTAAATTCGCAAGTTTCCAATCAACCCTTATTTAATTCAGCCCCTAAACATGCATCTAAGGTGCGTGTGTCAATACATAAATAAATAAAGCATGTGACACAAAAATATGTTGAGACACAGATTTCAGGAAAAAAAAACTTTCGGGTTAAAACCTTTATTTCACTATGAATATATAAATCGCAACTTACAATTACATAGAGAAATCTGCAATGGATCAATGCGCAGCCAACCCACAAAGACACGCAGTCTTGAACTCAGCAAGAGAATACATGCAGCACCCTCCAAGGACTCACAACCCAAACAACAAAGGTAAAACCGCAGCTCTCCTCAATGACACGCAGCCATAACACTTTGTAGAGACTCCCTCAGCAATGACACGCAGCCCTCGATTGCAAAGATCTACCCATAAAGGTTGAACAATAGCAAAGCTTGTGTTCTAGGGTTCCAAAAGATTCACAAAAGTAATTGGGAATTTTGTGTGTGAATAAAAAATATGTTTGTCTCATCAAGAAACGAAGTCTTGTTGTGTTTGAACTCTTAGAAACGTTTTCTCAAAGACTTAAAAAATACACAACCGAAATAGGAATATATATAGGAAATATGAGTCGGTGGTAAAAAATCCAAACAGATCTGATCGAGTTTATCTCAGGCGTACCGGTCCGGTATGGAGGCGGATCGGTTCGGTATGGAGGCGGATCGGTCCGACCTCGGATCGATTCATTTTTTCAAAGGGGCTCTTCGGTTCGGTTTCGATCCGGGGTTTACTGGTGTAAAGTGGATCGGTCCGATATGGAGGAGGACCGGTCCGGGGGAGGATCGGTTCTTTTTTAAAATAGGCGGACCGGTCCGGTTTACCAGAAAATAAAAAAAAAAACTATTGAAAGCCTCATTTTTCTTGAAAAAACTTACTTCTTATTTTTATAAAAAACATTTCATAAAAATTTCCCAATACTAAGTATGAAACTTTAAGGGACTTAGAAATAAAACTTTACCAAGTTCATTCTCAGAGAGGTTATGATGTTGAAGACGCTTTGATATTCGGATCCGTTCATATAGATGCGATCTTGAATTTCTTCAACGGTGTAACGGCGTACGACATATATATTGACAATGGACAAATATGTCCTTACAAATCTCCCCCTATGTCTATACCGGTACATACATAAAAAATATCCGAATTATCAACTAATGACCTATACAAATCTACCCTCCCATGAACCCTAAAGATGGAAAGATAGAAATGTTTAAATCTTCATCATTTGTTCTTCAATCTTCAACAATCATCAAATCTCAAAGCTTTTCTCATCAGGGTGTGCAACATATTGATCTTCAATCTTCATACCTATACACATGAGACAAATCAAATACCATGTGACATATCGTTTGAAATGAGATAAACATAGATACCAATTTATGATAAAAGCATAAGCTAAATCTAAAAAACTCCCCCAAAATTCAAACTTCCCCATAATATGATAATTCTTTCTTCCCCTTTTTATGATGTCCCCAAATATACAAATGAGAAGAATGAATCAAATAAGAAAAATCGAGGTCACGGTACACAAAACAGGGCATCAAATAATATGGTAAACGTACTCTTGCAAGGAGATGCTCAAAAACAATTGCACAAACTATTTTTGATTTTCAATTTTTTCATACAAAAATAAGATACATTTGAAAAAAAATATGCTACAAAAATCACACCATGGATTTAGATTCAAACAACCAAGTCATGGAAATGGAATGAATGGGTGTGAACACATTCGATAGGTCAATCAACTCAATCAATCATATGTTCACGATGCATATGTGTACCCCTAACGAATGAACATCAAAAGTATCCTTAGGTGAAAAGATTGTTGAATTTAGATGACATCGACTTATGAAAATCAACAAATCAAAGTCAAAATGATTTCCACCCCAATAACGTCCAAAACTATTTAGCGCATTTCTAAGCATTTCAAGGCCGTGCAAACCCGTTTTAAATTCTCCAACCAAACTCCCTCATATATATTTTCTTTTAGAGGTAATCTAAATTCTCAAACTTTGGAGAATTGGTACAAAAACCTAAATGGCCCATAATTTGGCATGAATTTCTTTTTATTGCCTTTAAATTTTTCGGGCTCTTTTAAGCCTCTTTGGACCTCGGATAATAAAATTCCTCCATTTTTTAGGTCCAATTTAACGGTTTTTATATGCACAATTTTCTTATCAAAATTTATCGCGCTTGGTTCGTTTTAAGGACAGGATTGAAGTGAAAACACCCAACCAACATGTGATAAGACAAGCACAATAATCAAAAAAATCCGTGAATGTGTGCAATGAAGGAAATCATGAGTCAAACATGTAGGAAGTAACACTTGATTACATCTTAATGACTCCAAACATTATAAATCACAAGGATGAATTGACCTATTGTCTCAAAACACTATCAAATAGTCATATGAGAATAATGGAATGATGTTGTGACTCGGTCATCCTAAGTGTCTATCCATAAATGGTGCAAACAAAATTTAAAAAATCTTTTTGGATTTTTCAAAATTTTTGTCAAAATAAAATCTTTTATATTTTTCAAAATTTTTCAAAACAAAAAATATATACAAAAAGTACATGTCATTACACTTGCAAATATATATCATGACAACAAGTGAATGACAAACATCCAAACACAATCATCTATATGATATGGCAAGAGAAGAATCATGTGCAAGCAAATGAGAATCAACTATTCTAAAATCTAGCGTATCCAAAAGTGATTTCCTAACCCAAGTGGATGTAAGACGTCGACACGGGGTTTTGGGAACCAACATGACATTAGACTTTGAATTCCTAGGACCTTTTCCAAGATCAAAACAAAATATCTCAAGGTGACCTTTTCTACCACAATATGAACATGTGTAAACAGGTGGAACGACACCTAAAGTGTGATCTTTTCTAATATCCTTGGAATTAGTTAACCCTCTAAAATAAATAATGGTTTTGGCTTTAGCATTAGAAGTATGAGAACATGATGAGCCATACCATCACTATCAAACCTACTTGAGTCTGTCAAATTATTTTTTAACTTCAAAATTTTTTACTCAAGCAAAGAATCAGAATCTTCCAAAGACAGGGATTTCTTTTTCAAATTTTTAATTAAACTTAACATTTTATCCCGCTCACCCTCAATTAACACAAACTTATCCCTAAGAGTCTTTTCACGTGCCGTAAAATCATCGATTAATTTTTTATCCTCGACGGCACAAACGGGAACCCTAGAATTTTTTAAGTCCTCTAATTCCTTCTCTAAAATAAGGACTCTCCCATCACTCTTCTTTTTGGAAATTTTCAAAGAATCAAAATCAATACACAAATTACCAAAGTGCTCACGACAAATATCATTTTGAGTTTGAAACGCTTGCAAATATTCAATCTTAGTTTTAAAGAGAGAATTTTCTTTTTCCAAAACTGTAATTCTTTTGCAAAGTTTCAAATTCAAACTTTTTAATTTTTCAGCATGGTCGTCAACTTTTTCAAAAATAGGCTCCTCATTAAATGGGGGTTCCATTGAAAAATTGCAATTTTTCACAAAACTGATTTTAAAAAAATCAATATCACACAATTTTGCGGAAAATAGGAATACACAATAAATTAGCGCAACCTGCTCTGATACCAATGTGAAAAGTGCGACTGTATGATAATTGAATAAATTAAATTCGCAAGTTTCCAATCAACCCTTATTTAATTCAGCCCCTAAACATGCATCTAAGGTCCGTGTGTCAATCCATAAATAAATAAAGCATGTGACACAAAAATATGCTGAGACACAGATTCAGGAAAAAACCCCTTTCAGGTTAAGACCTTTATTTCACTATGAATATATAAATCGCAACTTACAATTACATAGAGAAATCTGCAATGGATCAACGTGCAGCCAACCCACAAAGACACATTGTCTTGAACTCAGCAAGAGAATACACGCTGCACCTTCCAAGGACTCACAGACCAAACAACAAAGGTAGAACCGCAACTCTCCTCAATGACACGCAGCCATAACACTTTGTAGAGACTCCCTCAGCAATGACACGCAGCCCTCGGTTGCAAAGATCTCCCAACAAAGGTTGAACAATAGCAAAGCTTATGTTCTAGGGATCCAAAAGATTCACTAAAGTAATTGGGATTTTTGTGTGTGAATCAAAAAGATGTTTGACACATCAAAAAACGAAGTCTTGTTGTGTTTGAACTCTTAGAAACGTTTTCTCAAAGACTTAAAAAAATACACCATGAAAATAGGAATATATATAGGAAATATGAGTCGGTGGTAAAAAATCCAAACAGATCTGATCGAGTTTATCTCAGGAGAACCGGTCCGGTATGGAGGCGGATCGGTCCGACCTCGGATCGGTTCATTTTTTTAAAGGGGCTCATCGATTCGATTTCGATCCGGGGTTTACTGGTGTAAAGTGGATCGGTCCGGTATGGAGGCGGACCGGTCCTGGGGAAGATCGATTCTTTTTTAAAATAGGCGGACCGGTCCGGTTTACCAGAAAATAAAAAAAACTTTTAAAAGCCTCATTTTGCTTGGAAAAACTTACTTCTTATTTTTATAAAAAACATTTCATAAAAATTTCCCAATACTAAGTATGAAACTTTAAGGGACTTAGAAACAAAACTTTACCAAGTTCATTCTCACAGAGGTTATGATGTTGAAGACGCTTTGATATTCGGATCCGTTGATATAGATGCGATCTTGAATTTTTTCAACGGTGTAACGGCGTACGACATATATATTGACAATGGAAAAAAATGTCCTTACATAATGTGTGCGTTTGTCTATCACCGATCGTTTATATAAGAATGATGGTATAGGTTGGACAAAACGTGAGCATGAATCACAAATATAATATATGATGAAAAATAGGAAAGGAGGACTCGAATCTTGCATTTTACCCAAGATGCCTACGTAGCCTAAAAATGCATCAAAGTCCACGTAGTTCGCGTGCAACATAGGGTGGGGTTTATTCTATAAATCCTATCAGTGAATTTATTATGCGTTTGTGTGTAGAAAAAGGATGGTTTAGTTTGAGAAGATATAGTGAGAAATATCCGTTTGGAATTTACAAAAAAAGCCTCCTTTTCTTTTCTTTTCTTTTCTTTTCTTTTCTTTTTTTTTAATTGAAAATATCGTATGTGCAATACTACTAGTAAAAAGTATAATACTAATATGGGTGAACTAATAAAGATGAAATGCTAAAGTAAGAATTATATAACTAATGCAAAAATGAGAGAATTTAAAGAGAGAGTGAAAGGTTTGAACTTTCTTTAGAAGATTTAAAGTTGATATTATTTGTTGGAGGGTTGTTCTTGCAAGTGATGAAGGTGGTAGGAGGAGAGAGAATGGAATATGCTAAATTGGGTAAGGAAAGGATGGAAATGGAATGTGGGGGAGGAGTTTCAATATGGAAACCAGGCTGACTTTGAGAGAATGTTGCTGAGATAACGGGGAGGGATGTTTTTTAGGTGCCTTTCAAAGTGATCTCATGATACCTTTATATAGGTTCAAGGGGGTACCAATCGACATTGTCCTTGACCTGCCAATCAGCTGGAAACCCTAGACCCATTACCGATAGGTAGGGAAATGGGTTTTTCATTCGTCAGTCTCAAGCAGATTTTTTGAAAAAATGATCATAAAATGAAATCCATAAGTTCGAATCGCGCAAACGATGAACCATTGGAAAGGGTGACCTTTAAGAATCCATTAGAACGTTCTCAATTTTGATAATTTATTGTGGTCAAACGAGGCTCAAAAGCTCCCGATAGTCTTTTGGATAAGAGGAAAATGGATTATTCGTCCGAACCGAAAGGCTAATTCATGCACGATGCAGATCGTTAGAAAGGTTATATAGAGCCCTTTGATGTTCTAAAGAGCTTCACTCGATTTGAAAGTTGACTAAGGTCATACAGGGCCCAAAAATACTCCATGGCCCTTCAGAGTAAAACGAGTCATTTGTCTGAATCATAAGGATGATTCATGCATAGGGCGGACCATTGGAAATGTATTTAGATCTACTTATAACATTTATTTAGTCTCATTTGATCTATAGAGTTAATGAGAATCAAATGAAGCCCGAAAGTGATCGATTGTCTCTGAATCAGTTTTGGGGGGATAATGGTCAGTTCGTCCGAACCATAAAGCCAATTTGCATATGGCACAGATAAGTTAAAGGGGATTCAGGATCCTTTAAAGATTCATTGAGCTTCTGCTCAGGAGATAAAGTTAATTGGGGGTAAAAATGGGGCCTGGAAGCACCCGAAGGAATCCTGATTAGTTTTTGATAGTAAAACGAACTGTTTGTCCAACTCGTAAGGTCAATTTATGCACGGGGCATACCGTAGAAAAGTGGATTTAGGCCCTTCAAAGATTTATTCGGCTTTATCTCAGGTGAGAGAGTTAATTGATAGTCAAACGGGGCTCGGGAGCACTCGGTGACCTTCAAATCAATACTGAGATTATGACCTAGGGTTTTATAGTGAAGGAGGAAGTGCTAGGGACATAAGGAGATTCTTAGGATGGTCCTTGAATATGGTGTTTACAGAGCCCCTCGACGGGTGAGATTAGAATAAGTGAAGGCCCATGGATGGTTTTAGGTAAGAGATCAATTCTACAGACCAAAGGGATGAGGATGACTGATTTAAAGGGTCGAGGTTGATTATGAGGGCTTAAGGTTATGTTGTGAGTGACCGATTCTACAGGTCTAGGTAAATATGAGGATTTAAAGTTCTAGGGATCGATTCTGCGGGCCAAGGTCAATTCCGAGGACCTAAAGTGTATAAAGATCGATTATGTGGTTCGAGGTAAATTTTGAGGACTCAAAGTTGAGGGGAACGATTTGGTGGGTCGAGCTCAATTGTAAGGACCTAAAGTTGTAGAGACCAATTCGGTAGATCGAGGTCAATTCTGAGGACCTAAACTTTAGGGACATATCCTGCGTGTCAAGGTTAATTCTGAGGACCCAAAGTTGTAGAGATCGATTATATGGGTTGAGGTAAATTTTGAGGGCCTAAAGCTGTAGAGATTGATTTTATAGGTTAAGGTCAAATCTGAGGACCTAAAGTTGTAGAGACCGTTTCTGCGGGTCAAGGTCCATTCTTATGACCTAAAGTTGAGGGGATCGATTCTATAAGTCGAGTTCAATTCTGAGGACCAAAAGTTATAGGGACCATTTCTGCAGTTCAAGGTCAATTCTAAGGATGGTGATGATTGATTATGAGGTTCCAGGTCAATTACAAGGACCTAAAGTTTTAGAGACCAATTCAGAGAGCTGAGGTAAATTTTGAGGACCTAAAGTTGTACAGACCAATGTTTGAGGACCGAGGTAAATTCGATGGACCAAAATTTGTGACGACCATTTCTGAGGGTCGAGGTCTTTTCTGAGGACCAAAATTTGTAATGACTGTTTCTAAATGCCGATGTTAATTTTAAGGACTTAAAGTTGTGAAGCGGGGAATTATTCTCTTGGGAAATTTTTTACCTTATCTTGGAAGCAGATTCACTTATTGTTCCGGTAAGGATTGCGTTGTTTTAAGACTTTACTAGGGAAAGTTTTACCCTTGAGACATCTGGTTGGGGATAACTTTACTGGGGAAGTTGGGCGTATCCTGAAACTCTAATGGTGGATGGATTGGGAGAAAGTTTAGCCTGGAAATTGCGCTAGGGAATTTGGGAAGATATTATTTTTCAATCTTAATGGGGAAGCATTTGATTTGAGGTTTGGGTTCTACTAGGGAAGACTTTAAATATGATATTTCGCTGGAGAAATATAGTGGACTTGGGATGCAAGCGTATTATTGGTTCTATTCGTGGAATAAATTTAGGATTTATGTTGGGTATAAGAGTGTAATATTAATCATGTTGGGGACTTTGGGAGTTTGTAAGAGATTTAATGTTCCAAAAAATAATTTTCTTGATGAAGAAATTTTTCGATGTATTTGGCATTTTTAGGAATTTTGCGGGTAATATTTGGATTTTCTAGCATTTTTTTTACAAAATTTTCGAAGGTTGTTGATCGTCTTATTGTAGGGGTTGCCATTTGGAAATGGCATAGACTCTTGGGCTTCCTTGGGAATAAAGCGTAACAACACATAATCAGCATCTATGAGATTAGTAAGTTGACAAAAATACTGGTAGAACCCAAGTCAAGATAACTCAGGTTCATCTATAAATAGATTGCAAAGGCAAATCAGTTCGAAAGTCGACCATATGATGAAAGTACCAAAACATGATAGGGGAGTTATTTAATCCTTTCGAATAATAGGAAAAGTGAATATACAAGAAATATATATAGGGATCATTTATATAAATTAAAAAAAAAACATATTGTGCAATTATAATGAGAATGGAGATAAAAAAATAGGAGAAATTCATATCTCCATTCCATCTATTTGACAAGGAAAAAAATGGAAGAACTGATAAAAAAGAAAGATCATATGGTAGAAGTAGGTTCGTTACTGCCTGTAGAGGGTTCGACTCAGAGGGAATAAGTACACCTTCATTGGAAGGCTCATCAATAGCCATCATCTGCTCAGTCGTGAGGGCAGGGTTCATCTTCATCACCTTGCCACTTATTCACTACCTCGGTAATATCCGTGTAATGAGTCATCACTCTTTTCTTTAACTCCTCATACCCGTCCATAAAAATCCAACACATTCAACATTAGAATCGGTCGAAGACTTATACTTGGTCACCCTAACTTCCTCAACGGTTACTAAAGTCACTTTGGTCTTCTCAATCTCCTGAGATAACTTTGTATTATTTTAAGTAGCTACAGTCAAATCATGTATAAATTTATTCAGGGCTTCTTCTATGATCTTTAGTTTGGCATCATTGAAAGCAGCCCTATCATGAAGCTTTGTATTATCTTCCTCAGTCGTGCTGAGAGCAACAGTCTTGGCCATCAGCTGGTCGTCTCTCTCTTGGATCTCATCATCAATCTTCTTGAGGTTATCTGTAGTTTATTATAAATCGACCTTCAGCTTCCGATGCTCCTCGGCTAATTCGTCATAAGCATAGTTATTGATAATATCCTTCTCGCTCAAGATTGTGGAAGATTCATCTATCTGTCGACAAAAATAGCTAAGTCAGGTACTAAACGACTAAAATTATGAAATAGAGAAAAACTGTGAGAAAACTTACCATAGATAACCTGTGTTAAATCATACTCCATAACGATTTAGGGTCGTACCCTCTTAGGAACTCGAAATCCTTATTGTACCCATGATATCCCAATAAGTTGGTTGCATTAGTGGAGTGATAAAAAATGGACTCAAGATCAGAGCTAATCTCATCAAAAGAAATCTTATACACGGGGTCAAACTTAAACTCTTCAACCTTTGCTTGGGGATGTTTTAATTGACCAGGGGATCAAGAGGATGGTTGTCCCCCATAGTAGGTACACTAGAATACATAGGGGTTTGCCCTTGCATTTTGCAAAAGCAAAAGCTACATCCTCAGCTCTCTTTTAAGAATTCGACTCGACGTGGGTTTTTTCCTTTTCATTCTTCTTCTTCTTCTTCTCATCCTCTACTCTTTTCTTCTCAGCTTCCAACCTACTCTTATTAGCCTACAACTTCTTTTAGTGGGCTATTTTTATGGTTTTTTTATCAATATGTATGGGAGCTATTCCTAGGGTGGATCCTAATGGGGGTTCATAGGTAGCAAGAGATAAAGTTGAATGGGCAAATAAGTCAAAAATCCAAGAAAAAAAGGGTAATAAAAAGATTAAAAAAAAAAGCATGGTTACCTACACCAACTTCACCCTCGGCCACCAATTCAGCTTTAGTCTGAAGGTTGGTATCAAATAGCACGTACTCTTTCAAGGTAACAATTACTTCCACCAGGGTAACTCCACCTAGAGGAGTGTAGTAGCCAGCAACGATGAACTTCTGAGTAGGGAATAAAACTTTTCAGTAGAGAATATATCTTCAAATTTAGGGGGCTTCTTCACATAATATGATTCCACCAAATTCCTCACTACACAGGTAGATGTGGGACCTTCTTCACTGAAATAAAGGGGTAATGTCAGAATATAACAGGTATAAACAAGACAAGGTATGTAATAATTGGAAAATTTACCTATTATGTTCGGCCCTTCCATTTGTAAGGAATCCTACATGATGTATCCTGTTCATAACTCCTAAACTCCCATTCACCATTGGCAAAAAACATTTTGACCCTTTTAGCTATGATTACTGGTTTGGACAACTCTAACCACCCATAAGTTGGATTTACTGGGAAAGAAATAGTAATACTTGGGGGCTTTGGCATTGTCCTTTAGGCCGTGGACATACCTAAAAATGTCTCCGGTGAGATCAAATTCAGTCATGATTTTCCATAACATCATTGCTCCCAGAATGGTCCTATAAGCATTGGGGGAAGTTGGGTCAATGTAACGCCATATCCACTAAGGATAAACCTGATAATGGGATGACGAGGCAGTCTATGTCCCACTTAGAGGGCCCAAAGTGGAATACATATCTCATTCGAGTTCGAATTATCATACACTCTCTCCTTATTGGTGGGTACCTAGTTTGAATGCTAATGGGAATATTGTACTTCTTCCTAAGATGATCTAACTCATCCTCAAGGATGTCACTTTCATACCACCTCGCGTCAGTTATAGAGGAGTCATAGGAATTAGAAGAATATACAGTATCATGATCCTCACAATTTATCCCATCATCAAAAGGCTCGTCTACAGGGGAATAAAGGGGAATAGTCCTACACTCTCAGGCTTGATGTCATCACCCCTATCTGATCTAATCTCCTCAGAGAAGGATTCTAAATTTATGGCAGACATTGGCTCTCTATTTTCTAAATCAACACCTACTTGAGGAGGCACTAAAATACCTATACCTCGAATGTCAATGTTGGGGGTGGAAAATGGAGATTCTATGGGCAACGGATCTTAACCACTAGAAAATGATGCTTAGGTTGTATATTTAGAATTCCTCAAATCGTACTCTGGCCAGACCACCTGTAAGGGTTGTGAAAACCTCCCAGCAGTGATACCTAGGAAGGTAGTTTCCAACTCAGCTAATATCTCACACAAACATTAGACGTGAGGAGGGTAGGTTATCAAGATGACAAAAAAGCCTTTCTAGCCGAAAAAACTGGAGTTAGGGGCCAAATGGGTGAAGAAAAAGAGGTGAAAGCAAGAAAAACCCTAAAAATATCAAATTCAACTCAATGGTAGTCTAAATGTTAAAGTTTCTAACCAAATATCTAACAAACTAAACCCAATAGTAAAGTTCATTGACACCAAGCACGAAAACCCCCAAAATGATGGAAGAAAACCCTAAAAAGCTTTAGAGGGAAAATGGGCACGTACCTTCTAAATGGAAAAAGGAAGTTGAAAGTGAAAGATAGGGACTGCACCAGAAACATAAAAAACTAAGTAGACAGTGAATGCTCAAGCAATGGAGGATCAAAACTTTTCTCTACAACTGAGTTTTCTCTCTCTAGGAATGATGCTTGGGTAGTTTGAATGGTGATGATTGAAAAATTAAGGCATAAACCGTTTAAATACTTTGCATTTGGTGGCAAAGATTCACTCATCATTAAGTGACATAAGCACTAAAAATCCAACCGGCGGTACATACCTTCTGCACCCACATGCGTGTGTAATCATTACCCATGCATCGCTTTTAATTGAATGATACATGTCCACTTTGAACACCAAAACACTAAAGTCTATCTGCTCAGCTCAGGTCATGCAGAAATTAGGATGACCAAATCTTTTTCCACCGACCAGAATTAACACTTTTATCCATTCATTCCATGGAGCAACCACTCAGGAACAACACCAGTCCATAGAAGTTGTTACAAACTCTACTGATGCATAAAATCTTGGGGCTTTCGTTATACCATAAATGGAGAACACCATGTGGGAACTTTATAAGATGCCATATGGTCTTACTAAAGTTATATTAAAAGGTCTTTCTCAATGTTAAATTTTGATCACCCATGAAGGATTGTGCTCGGTTCAGACACTCTCGTGCTCAGCCTATTACTCTGTTTCTCATGCTGACAGCTGTCTCACGGCATTAATTAATTGTGCTTACTGATTCAGTCAATACGATTTCCGTACCTGCCTATACACGCAAGAAAAGATCATTGGTCACACTTATCATGCTTATGTACGCGCAGAGTTTAAGCACTTGTCCACTTCATATGGGCTGTAACAAACTCATCCTTAGATGTCCCACTATATATAAAAGGTATCACCGCCTGGTCGATAAAGGCAGTCCATATGTCCCTTAATATTCTCTAATAACTAACTATAAATAGCATAGGATCCCATGGGGATAAGGCATTAAGATCATCTATAACACCCCGCTCAATTAAATACTGGATTATCAGTCCTATACCCAATTAAAACTGAAATTATAGTTGGTTCATTCTTAGCATCACTGTCAAAAAATATTTTCTTTTTATTAATCACCTAATATCCAACTAAGCACGTAAATCTCGTCTTTGTCTCTCACCTCTTTTCCCTCTTGTCATTTAATATTTTCATAATTATTTGTTCTTGTTTATTATTATTAACTCCTAAGCCAAAGCATAAAATCCTTGAACCAATTTTAAACAATAACAACAGGCATTAAATATCTTATTAGAGGAAAAATTCGGTAAGATTGTGATGTCTTAAAGATCAGAGGTCATCTCATACATAATTTAGCTTATTGTGAGGGTTATTATTTAAATAGGGGATAGTTGAGGTGTTGAAGTGAGCTAGCTATAAATAATATTAGAAATTAGAGTTGTGCACTTGACCTTGTATGATTAGTTCTCAAGTCAAATGGGAGAGAGTATGCATCCTGAGGTTTTTTCTCCTAGGTCTGGTTTATTTCTTGTAAGTATGATCTCGTGAGATATTTTGTGTTAATTTATGTCAATCTAACACTTCATACACTAACGGTTTTGATGACTATTGAGGTGGGTAATTGAACTTGTTAAGGTTTTTTACTTCATCAATTCTCATAGATGGCTTTGGTTGAGACTTGTACATATGAGCTAAGTAGAGATCACTTCTTATATTTTTTTTTAAAATTTAAAAAATATCACATGCCATATAATTTCACATCTACACAATTAAAAAAAAATTCTAGCTAAAATAATTAAAAAGACTAATTTAGGCAAAATATATTCATAGTGCCGATTAGGTGCCATTAAGCCAAATTCACCCCCTCTAGGACTTGGTTTGGATTGTCGTTGTCTATGCATAACCTCTATTCTCAGGAAATATTGTGACTAAATTGGTAATCTAAGTAGTAGTTCATATAATGAAGTTTGATTTAGGAATTAATTTAAAGACTCGAGAACTCGTGTAACCTAGTACTCTTGATTATGATTAAATAATGTAAGCTGAGAATTATCTGTGTACAATTGTCGATCAATCGTAACTAACTTGACTAGTATGATATTTACTTCCACTACATCTTTATTTGAGATTGTGTCCTTAATTAGCATCAAATAAAGAATCTCTTGAAGTGGTCATGTCCCACATTTTGTTGTTAACATTTTTAGGTCCAGTTGATCAACTACCATTAGGGTTAGTTGAGCATTGTGGGTTCAACTTGTAAACATTTATATATGTAGGCATGTTATCATAGGTTCTTTACGCTTATCAGTCATTGTAACATCTTTATTTCTACACATAAGGTGTTTAATCCCATATACAATCCATAAAGGCTACCTAAAAATTAAACACAATTTTAAGCATATTAGAATAAATGAAGGCAAGAATAATAGATGACATAATAAATAAACGTATAAATCTAAACCATCAACTAAACTAAATGATATCAAACATAAGTCTAAATTCCACCGTAATAATAAATACTCAACTGATAAAATATAGATCTAATTGAAATGCCAAGAATGCCTATGCATAAACCCACACAATACTAAAATAACATAAAGATAAATTGATAGGGTATGCAACCCTCAACACCTACAATGTTAATGGCTAGATAAAAGTACTAGAAAATGAGCTGAGACGACTGCAAGTTCAACCCTATAAATGATATTGCTATTGAACTAGAATGTTTCAACGCAAGAGGGTCATGCCTACATCAATAACTTCATGCGTGATCCCAATCATAAGAACCATATAACAATAATAAAAGCATGTCGTTCCTGTGGAGAATTAATTATATGAATATCCCAATACAACATTAATATGTTATCCTTATGGACTCCATTATATTATAACATTATAGTATTAAAAATTTTATTATGATGTTTCATGCCAAATGATATAGTTCTATCTTTATCTATCCAAACCACATAATAATCACAAATAAATAGTCCACATAACATTTCGATCACAATATACCACATGGGCAATCTCCACCCATCACATAAATCAGAAGAAATCCCTATAACCCCCACTTAAATATCTCATGAAGGCCTACTCCTATATATTCGGGTATCTCTTATGCCTCCATTAGTACCGACTACAAGAAGATCCCATCTTCTAAATTCTCTAAATACGCAACACGAATACATCACTATTCCATTATACTAACTTTGTAACCATATGCTAACGTTTACACTAAAGGATCCTACTCCTACTATCCCAGGACATGATGACTATAATAAACACGTAATATCGGGATAATAGACTTATACATGACCTTTGTCATCATCATGGTGTGTAATACGTAGCCTCGCGTGCATTCTTATAAATTATTGACTAATAGATTAATCATGAGCCTACACACCTACCCATGGTATGATCACGCACATGAAGAATCCAAATAACACATACAACTAAATCCAAACAGCCTACGTAAAATAAATTTTTGCATATAGGCGCACACAAACTATACATCATCATTTACAAAGCATACATTAATTCCTAGTAATTTATCCCAAACATTACCATCTCACAGGGTTATAAAACAATCCATAACCAAAGAATTCCAACTATTAGTCCAAATTAACATTTTAGGAGGCTTACAACCATTAATTTCATTCCATAAACTACAAACATCGTTTTAGGCATACACATTAATACCCATTAACTACGTCTTCTTTACATTTTAGGTTGATACACATTTTTAATCCCTAACCCCAACTTAATGATTTAACTATTAATTAACATATCTAGATTTCAACCTAAACCAATCGAACCAAACCACCAGACATCCAAAACTTAACTTGGAAACCTTCCATGGTCGGATCGATCTGGACTTGAAACCCCTAAAAGAGGCAAGTATGGAGATATAGTATAAATAATACAAGTCCAATTTTTAATTTATTAAAAAAATATATAGACTTTAAAAGAATAACCAAAATAAAAACTATGCACCAATTTTAAACCGAATTATCGTGACAAACTAATTTACAAAATTTCATTTTCTCAACCTAAAACATGCATTTTGATGATAGAAAATAAATTAAATAAACCAATCGCATTACACGCCGACATACGAGGAAAACACAAAATGGTAAAAACCTTAAACAACCGAGCTACACAATTCACAATGACAAGGAATTATAAAAGCCTTGATTAATCTTAGATCATTAACCTCTCCTCCATAGTGCAACGCAAGAGTCCACTCATGCAAGATGCCATAACATGTGAGTCCATACATGACTCGGTGCCCACCAAATAGGCTCATCAACTGTCAATGGATAGGAACATGGAATCCACTGCTTTGTCACTGCAACAACACACCACAGAGTCCACCGTGTGTAAACAACAAACCAAGTACAAAGTCCACCGCACGAAACAAATCTCATTCAAGATGATGAGAGAAATAAACTATGGTTCCCTGAA
Source organism: Sambucus nigra (assembly GCA_949130495.1). Lineage (NCBI taxonomy): Eukaryota > Viridiplantae > Streptophyta > Magnoliopsida > Dipsacales > Adoxaceae > Sambucus > Sambucus nigra. Next base: position 597,876,824 of record OX422208.1, read on the forward strand.
AATAAGATCTCGAAGAATAGAAAGATGAAAACTTGAAACTTTAAAGTGTTTGGGTGAAACTAAGGTTTAAGATCTTTTGGATAAGTATATGAAAACTTTTTTCACCAAATATCTCTGGTAAACTGATGCCTAATCTCCTTTATATAAAAAAAAGCACTTTTTGAGGCAACATAATTTTTTAGACAACTCGTTTGAACGAAAACATAAGGTCCGTTTGAACTAACATGTGGTCTCGTTCGAACCAACTTTGACCATATATACCTCTGATAAATAGAAGTACACCATTTGATGCTCGTTGAAAGGTCGTTCTAACGAACTCCACATCTCGTTGGAATGAACGCTTTAACTTATTTTAACAAACTAAAACAAAAATAATTTATATTTTTTTAAAATCATTTCCAAACAATTTTAAAAACAAAACACCCAAAACAATATAAAATCCAATGGTCAAAATCACGCATCCATACCTGAGAGATCCTAGGGAACATGAAGATGAAATGTAGCACGAAACACGACATGATATGTAATCTCTAAAGCTTTGCCTCTACATCATCAATAAACATGTCATAGGCCTGAAAGGTCAACAACTCAAAGCCTAACCTACAACTCAAAATGTTTTACCCCGAATTAAGACAATACATACAAATCTACTCAATTGAAAATTTACCCTTACAAATCTCTCCCTTTGGTTATTCCGGAACAAACAAAAACAAAAATTCCTATGAGCCATAAATCTCTCTAAAATACTTAATCCCTTACCCCCCAAAAGAAAACTACAGATGCACGATAGACACGTATGCTGAATAACTTTGAATGCTTGTAAACTTATTGTAAACTTACACACTTAGACACACCTTCAAATACAATTTGAATCTATAAATAATATAAATATGCATATGAATAAAACTCCCCCTATGTCTAACAATTCCTACCTTAGTAAGATGTCTCCCCCTAAGGTAAAGATCTCTTAAAACTAAAGTGAAAGATAACATTTCTTCCCTTTTTAAAGAAATAGACAAAGATAGGATGCATAAAATTATTTGTCCCTCATAAACCATTTCTCCCCCTAAATGTGAAAACATGTTATACCAACTAGAAATTTAGAGAGAGGAATAAAATCATGCAAGGGTGTAAAGTGCAATCAAACGCAACATGGCAACACAATAATAAATAATCCACACAATGATCAATTGATACTACTAATAATGAAAATATAATACCTACTTGAATACAAAATGAAACATGAGATATAAATACAAACAATCGACAATGATACCAATATGATTATAGAGCATGCCAATTTGATCCAAGAAAAAGCACATGGAAAATATGGATAAAATGCAAATGCAAAGACCCTAAACAAAATAATACCATATATATAAATATGCAAAATATACCACACGCACACACACACACACACACACACACACACACACACACACACACATATATATACATAAATAACCATAAAAACATGACACAAATGCATAATCTTTACACACTAGCATAGTATTGATGTGTCTAAGAATGTGGGATGGAATGATTGGCTGTGAACTAAATACAAATAAATTATAACCCAGTCACTCAAAAAAATTCAATGAGTTCAATTTGACTGCAAAACTTAAATAAGCTAAGATTTAGCCTCAAATGACAGATAAACTAAACTCAGTGAACAGACAAGCATAATGTAAACAAACCTATAATATTGATGATTCTACAAATCAATAGCGTCATGACGTAATAAAAATAACTAAGATTCATTTTGCAATCACGTTGATCTTCAACTATAAAACCCTCAAAAGCTAAACATACATCATAATATTCACTCAATTCATTTGAAGATACCATTTTTGAAAATAATCAATCAAACTAGTTGTCCTTTAATCTATTTAATTTTTACCATTTAAATTTTTTAGGCTCATGCCAACGGTGGATTTTACGCAAAGTATATTTTCTCCTTTTGTATCCCTTTCTCGTGCACCCTCATATTTTTAATAAAATTCAATAAACTCACGGCCAATGATTCTTATATACACAAATACCCCATAGTCATAGAATATGTGGATGAAAAGATTGATGGAAAAACATCTCACGTAGATCAAATATAACATGTGAAGTTAAAGGTCAAAATAGCACGTGAATGTGTATGTGGAGGCATATACAAAGTGAATCCATTAAGCAAATCAAAGTCGAACAACATCATGAAAGCATGATTAAGAACAATCTAAGCATTGAAAGTCATAACCAAATGTCCCAGAGAAGTGAAAATATGGAATGAAGTGGATTCAAATATATCAATATGCCATACAAAATATGTAAAACTAAAACACATAAATTAACAATCTTTTTGAGTTTTTAAATATTTTCCCAAATAGATACCAGTTAAAAAAATAACTTAAAAGACAAACTAAACTTTTTTGTATTTTCAAAAAGACCCAATAAATGAAAAATCAAAATATAAAACACTTAAATAACAAATAACTAGCAAACACATATATCATGAGCTGAAAAAGCTAGTGTGAACATAATCCACCATTAGATATAACATAAAAAGTACCGTGTGCAAGAAAATGAGAATCAACAAGTCTAACATATAAAGCCTCCAAATCGGATTTCCTAACCCACATAGGTGTAACATGATGCTCTAGGGTTTTGGGAACCTTGGTGAATCTAGACTTAGAGTTTATAGGACCATTCTAATATAAAAGATAAAATTCCTAAGGTGATCTTTCCTACCACAATGTGTGCATGTGTAGACACGACGAAGGGTATTCCCTAAGGGTTGACCTTTTTTCATATTCTTAGTAATGGTTGACTCTTTCTCAAAAGCATGGTCGTAGCTTTAATAGCAAAAGTATCTTGATCATCGAACCCAATCCCACACTTGCCATCTTTGATTTCGTTAGTGTCTAAAATTTTATCCAAATTTTTTTACCTAGATTCCAAATAAAATTTTACATGACTTAAGTATCATAATCTCTCTTATAGCTTCACTATCCTAGAATCGAGTAAATGCCTAGACTGTTTAAACTCAAGAAGATCCTTATTCAAAATCTCCGTTGAACCTTGAAGTCTATCCCTCTCGCCCTCAAGATACAATAGCTTATCTCTAAGAGTCATCTCACATGCCCTAAGGTCCTTAATAAATTTAGCATTACTATCATCTATGACATCTAGCTTCCAACTTCAAGCTTTACCTTTTCACTCTCAATGTTTTTGCATATAACTCTTGGAAGGCAACTTGGAGATCACTCTCCTCCACCTCTTCATCATCCTCTTATTCTTTTCGAATCACACTACAATTACTCACTTGAGAATAAAAAACTATGGACTCGAAAGTTTCATGCTCAAAACTATCGTCATAGTAAGATTTTTCATCAAGAGTTGCATGACTAGCCAGGAACACGATGTAGCTGCCATCAATGAGGGAATCGGGTCCCTTAAAGGTGGCATTATACACCTTTAGTTTCTTTCCCTCTTTCCTTAGTTTAGTTGGACACTCAACTGCCCTATGTCTATAAACCTCACAACCAAAGCATTTATCCAACTCATCCCTCTTAAAATTATAATTATAATGTTTAGGGAATTGATCGTTCTTGTTATACTTTCTTCTAAAACTTTTTTACATCTTTCGATTATTTTTTAAACTTAAGAAATTTTCTGAAATTCTTTGTAAACATGTCCATATCATTGGAAACGATGTCAAAATCGTCATTTGAAACAAGTGTTTCCTCCTTCTAGACTTTCAAAGCAATGCCCTTATCTTTCTTCTTCGTTTTGGAGAAAAACATGTCAAGCTCATAAGTTTGAGTCTAAATTACCCAATGATTTAAAAACTGTCACTTTTGCTAAATCTTTCAGGCAAGGACCTTAAGATTTTCTTGATTACTCAATTTTTGGGTATTCTCTCTCCCAAGTTAAAAGACGAGTTCACAATATCGGACAATCTAGCGTAGATATCATCGAAGGCTTCAGTATCCTCTATCTTAATGGTTTCAAACTGTGTGGGGAAGTTTTAAAGTTTTGAAGCCTTAACAACACTAGTTCCTTTATGAGTGAGTTGAAGTATATTCCAAGCCTCTTTAGATGTTTTACATGTCATAATACAATCAAACAACTCATGATAGAACAAACAGAGCATTTAATCCTACAGAATTATAACTTCGTAACATATGCTCTTCCTTGCTCCATAATTATATGGGTTTAGGAATCTAATAGACACCACCTACGGTTATGGGTGGGACCAATCGTTAAGTACCGCTAGACATACCCATTCATCTATCGCCTTTAGTGCTGATTTCATATGCATTTTTCAATATGCATAATTAGACTCTATGAAACATCAGTGCCCAAGAAATTGAATGACCCTCTGAATAAAAAACACCAAAATTCATGCCTAAACACAAATCTAATCATGATAACTTAGTGTTATCATTCTAGTACCAATTTAAAACCCCTAAAATAGGTACGTATGAAGAGATGGTCTAAACAAAACAAGCCCAATTTTTATTTTTCAAAAATAAATATATTAACATTAAATAGAATAACCCAAATAAAAACTATGCACCAATTTAAACTGAATTGTTGTGATAATCTAATTTACCAAATTTTATCTTCTTGACCTACAACATGCATCTAAGTCATAGAAGATAAATTAAATAAACCAATCGCACAACACGCCGATGTACGAGAAACATACACAATAGGAAAAACCTCAAATAACCCATCCACACAATTCACTATGATGAGGAATTAATATAGTCAATATATGATTTACTACACAGACTGGACGCCCTCACAAGACTTGAAGTGTCTTCGATCTTCGACCTCTTCACCACAGTGCAACACACGAGTCCACCTACGTAAGCTACCATAATGTGTGAGTCCATATATGCCTCGGTGTCCACTAAATAGGCTCATAAATCATCTACGGGTACGAACATGGAATCCACCACTTCTTCACCGTAATAACGCACCATTGAGTCCATCATGTGTAAACAACAAACCAAGTATGGAGTCTACTGCACGAAATGAATATCTATCAAAATGATGAGATAAACAAACGATAGTGCCCTCAAAACATGATCTCATAGCATAGAAATATGAAAACTTACATATTTAAAGTGTTTGGGTGAAATTGATTTTGGGATCTTTTGGATAGGTATATGAAAACGTTTTTCACTAAAAGTCGCTAAGAAAATGATGTCTGATCCCCTTTAAATAGAAAACATGATTTTTTTAAGCGATATAATTTTTTAGATACCTTGTTCAAATGAAAACATAAGGTTTATTTGGATTCGAACGAACTTAAACCTCATTTAAATGAACACGTGGTCTCGTTTGAACTAAATTTGAATGAACTTCGACCGTATATTCCTCTGATACACGGAAGTACCCTATTTTATGTTCTTTAGAAGGTAGTTCTAACAAACTTTGCATCTCGTTCAAATGAATGCTTAAACTCATTCGAATGAACCACAACAAAAATTATTTTTCTTTTCAAAATCATCTCCAAATAATTTTAAAAACAAAACACCCAGAATAATATAAACTCGAAGGATTAAAATCATGCATCCATCCCTGAATGATCCACGAAACACACAAAGATATAATGTGGAAAAAATGACACGATGCGTAATCTTTGAAGCTTTGATGCTACGTCTTCATCAAACACGTCATAGGCTTGAAAGGTCAACAACTCAAAGCTTAACTTATGACTCAAAATGTTTTGTCCGGAATTAAGACAATACATACAAATCGAGTCAACTGGAAATTTGCCCTTATAAATCTCCCCCTTTGGCTATTCCAGGACAAAATAAAAATAAAAACACATGTAGGCCAACAAGATCTCTAAAAGACTCAATCCCCAATCCAAAAAGGAAGGAGTATAAATGCCCGAGAGACACATAAGCTGAGTAGTTTTGCACACTTGTAAACCTTTTCGCATGTTGTAAACATGCACACTTAAACACACCATCAAATGTAACTTGAATGAATAAAAAATATAAATCTGCATATGAATAAACTCCCCCTATGTCTAACAATCCCTACCTACGTAAGACATCTCCCCCAAAGATAAACATCTCCTAAAACTAAAGTGAAGGATAAAATTTCTCACCCTTTTTGTTCAAGAATAGACAAAGATAGGATGCATAAAACTATTTATCCCTTAGAAATCATTTCTTCCCCTAAATGTGAGAACATGTAATACCAACTTGAAATATAAAGGAAGGAATAACATCATACAATGGTGTAAAATGAAACAAAACACAATATGGAAACACAAGCACAACTAAACCACGCAATGATCAATTAATACTAATAACGATCCAAATATGATACCTACTTGATAGACAATGAAGTGTGACACTTCGCCTAATTAAATATCCGGTGATCAGTCCTTTATTAAATTAAAAGAAGTTTCACATTTGGTCCATTCTTAGCATCACTGTAGAAAATCACATTAATTACTAACCACCTATTAGTTAATTAAGCCAGTGTCAAAATTTTATCTTTCATTACACAATCGATAATAATGAACAGAAAATGAAATTAAAACATCCACACAATGAATTTCATCTAACCATCACAAAGAATAAATAAAAACTGTCTTGCCGAATAAACCATCGGCTATAAAATCCAAATCCAAATATTATATCCAACAAATAGTAAATAAATACTACTACAAATCTAAAATGAATAACTGAAATAAATAAAGTCTGAATGGGGCAACATGCCCAACTGAAATACTGAAATGAGATCCTACACTAGGAATGAAAGGTAGAAGCGTCTACTCAAATCTTGCAAGCCTCCACAACGCTGCAGTAAATTGATCCTAGAATAGATCGCCAAGTCTGGCATCCCTGTGACGAGACACCTAAAAGGTTTTGGAAAATATTTATAGCATGGTTAGAACCCAAAATATTTTGAAAATATTTTTCAAGTATTTATCACAATATAAAAATCAGTTATTGATTACACATGCTAGGCTCACACATACTCTCTTGAGTTTCCTCACCCCTCATCTATTGTGCACGCCGAACATTTTTTTACTTAGCCCACCTAGCCATACTACCCAAGGTAACTAGACGTAAGTATCTACCAGGACTATTGATACCTATAAGTCCCCGTACTGCCTAGACAGTACACTATTCGAATTAACATTTGTTGTATGTTATTGATATCATAAGTAACATTCTTCATATATTATCGTTCAATCATTTAATTAAGTTTCACTACTTAATTCATTATTTATATCCACACTATCAATCTGTCTGCTATCACACGTAAGTAGAATTATTCAAATGATTATATATATTTATCTCACTAATATATAGAAATTCGGTGTCTCTCAAAAGGACCACCATACCAATAGGCATACGCTGCTATCAGTCCATGTACCTCTCCTACTAGAATAAGGACTATTGATTTGACATGTCTCCTCGAACCCAAAATCAAATAACAAACACTTGAGGTAAATATAGTTCTAAGCCTTTGGGCTACGCACATACCTAACATGCCCAAATGACCTGCCACTCTCACTAATACACGGCACATAGTGAGCCTCCCAAAGTTCTATATCCTAGGGCACAAATCTAGATCTCCATGGAATCGGTAAGGTGACATCGCCCACTGCGCGGGAACCTCCGTGATAGTAGGTAGCGTAGGTATGTTCACATGTAATACCAACCATATAATAAGTATACACACCACCTATATATTTATCAAATTAGTAGGTATACACACAACCTAATTATCATATCTCGTACGTAGTATTTTTCTCTCGAATACTCATCACACCATCAATTTACAATTTACCTCTCTGTCGTGTTAATTCGAGTATTATTATCTACATTAAGGGTCCTAGTTACCCTTTAATGAAATTTAGTTACTAGCTCTATCACACACTACTGGTCTTTATATAAATTCACTTATATTTCCAGTAATTCATTCTCCCACTCTCAAATTAATTTTGCCTTAATTTAAGTATATTAAATCTCTCCTTAATTCTCTTATTTAGACTAAATCATAATCTCATCACAAGCCTACTATAATATAACAAATCTCTCATTATATTTTAACAGGGTCCCGAAGGTTTCCTCGACTAAATTTTAGGAGTTCTAGGCTTAAAAAGGAGATTTTCACATTTTTGGGGAAACCGAATTGATTCGTCAGTAGGCCAAATCGATTCGCTTTTCTAATTGATTCGCCTCTGTGCTGAATCGATTCGAAATTTTGCAGATTTTCTTCTTCCTCTACGCAAGTGCATTTTTCCCCATTTTTATCATTCAACTCTCCATGGTTCTTTACCAAATTTCAAACCAATTATCCTAACCCTTTTCCACATGTATTAGGATGATTTCCCACGTAATATAAACCTTAAAACATTAAACTTTCAAATTAAATCTCGATCATAACAACCATTCATCAAAAACCCTAGATTTCATTTTCTTCCACTATATATTTCAAAACCCTATCAACATGGGTATTATAACTTCAAAGAAAACTGTAAATAAACACTTACCTTGTCTTGTGTGATCTGACTTCATGGTTTTGATGTTGGATGGTATGTCTTCTCTTCCAATTCTCACTCCAAGATCGATAATGGGGCAAAATCACGCTTCAATCTCTCAAAAGCTCTCTCTTAGGCTTTACAAATGACCTCTCTTCTTCTCCAATGGATTCTCTGAGTTTTCTAACCTCTAAACCCTAGCCTTTCCCATCTATATGCTGATAAAGAAGTTAGAAATTCATAGGTCTCTTCACCCTTATTTACTAAATGACTAAAAGCCCCTCTACAGTGCCAGTTTAGTCTAAAATTTTCCCAAGACCCAATCGACAACCCCGAGCATACTATTCTGACTATTTCAATCCTCCCGGAGTCATCTGTGACCTCGAAATCATCATCCTCATCACTCTAAATAATTATCCTATCTCGATCTCAATTTAGCCTACATGCAATTCCTGGTTGTGATAAATTCAATTACGCCAATTTAACTCGTTATGATGTATAATAATTTCCATAACTCATTTACTATTCACCTAGTAAATTTTAACACATAATATTAACCATTATCCCTTTCTATTGATTAATTTCTCGCGTAATTTAAAATAAAATGAATATTCTATCAAATTAATTAAATTTAAAATACGTACGAATATGGGGTATTACATTCTTCGCCCCTTATAGAAAATTTCATCCCCAAAATTAGGTCATTCCTGTGGTGAATAACTCTGGATACTACTCTCGCATGTCATCCTCCCGCTCCCATGTAGACTCGTAAACACTGTGGTGTCCCCACTGAACCGTGACTATTGGTACCACCTTAGACCGTAACTTTTCTCACTATGATCCAGAATAACCACTGTTGATACGAAAAATCGAACACACGTCATTCTCATATCATCATATCAAGTACAGAATAAGCATCAAACATGTAAAGCAAGTAAAGAGAGACAAAACACAAGATATAGAGTGGTTCAGCTATTAAAATGAGAATATGTCTACTTTGTTGCCCCCCACTCTCATTATATACACGTTGTAGTACAAGATTACGTTGTAATTATTGGGGTATAATAGAGTTATAAGAGGTTAATACATGATCGTAGCTATTCCGAGAAGGCTGGGGTGAGGTCTACAAGGTAGATGTATAGCCCCAAGCTGGATTATGGTTGTGTAGAGAGTTTGGCAAGGCATCGCCAAGGGTGATTGTCTAGAGGGTCCCCATATCTTGAGGTGTGGACCGCCATTTAAAGGAGGTATGTAAGTTGTGTCACGTGCCCTGAGCACGTGACATGTAAACAAGTTTGAAGAGTAATCCTTTTGATGGGGCAACAGCAGTAACTAGGGGTTGTGGCCGATTTGGTCCCGGGCAGCACTTGATCTAAAGATATTGTGGCCTACCGGGAAAACAAGCCTTGTAGGTGCTGGGACCCATATAGGACAAGCCAACGGTCAGTAAAAGGGAAGCCATATGAGCATAAGGTCGTGACCTCTCTATTTAACGGCACCAGCCTTTCGTTAGATGTCTCTGCGGTAAGGGACCATATTAGTCATATCAGTGAGCCCCCAAGTCGTAGTGCCAAGGGGTAAATTTGTGTTGTATCTTAATTTTATAGATATCATGTTCTGTTTTAATTTCTGCGATCATTTGCAAAGCAATGCTTCAACTTCATGTGCCCTCTTATATAAATTGATTTGGTTATGGCCTTCATTACATTTCCCAAACCTTTGAGAACGAATCAAGAGACATACTCTGTCATTTTGCATTCATGTTTTTCGGTGAGATTACAAGGCGGCTCAAGGCATTTGGCTGGTTGTTTGAGGCTAAGATCCCTCATCTATTGATTCCTGGGTAACTTTTAGAATTAACTCTTAGTTTCTCTTTTATGTTTTTTGGCATTCCCATTTGGCTAAATGCTTTTCATTCTCATGCTTGAACCCATGATAAATGAATTATTTAAATTCATGATAAACAAATTACCTAAATCCATAATAAACAAATTTTCTGTAATGAATCTTTCTTCTTGAACCGAGTGAGTGGTTATTCAAGTAGGATTTGAGTTGAACAATCGACTGTGTTGCAGAATTTGACTTTCTTGGATTTATGTAGAAGCTAGGGTTTTATGGATAATGTAGGTATTTGAATAGGATTATGGTTAGAACACAACATCAATTCATGGAGTTCTTGGACAAAACTTTAGGGATTAGTTTTGAATCTTCAATCTGAGAGTTTTGAATATCTTACCTAGTTATCCATCGGTTGCGGTAAGCTTAGGGTCTTCATACTGTAATATCTTTTGCGGTCATACTTTAACTTATGCCAATAATTATTTAGGATAGGCCTCTACGAAACTACATATGGCTTTTACTTCCATTAAAACACCCTTGGGAGTTATCTTCCCTTTTAGACTGATTTGGCTGCGACATCAAATTCGGTTAGGACCCTTTTTTATGGTTGTAGCTTCCATATTGGCTACAGCCTTTTCTTTTCCTTCGCTTCAATTATTAAATTTATCTAGACTCCTTTATTATTTTACTAATGCCATGGCTTCTAAGAGGCTCTTCTGACCATAGTGGCTACGGCACCTAACTGCGGAGCCCGTCTACTTTTCAGATTCTGTCACAACTCTATGAGTTGGGATCCTTCGGAGTTTCTAAATAAATTTTGGTGAAAGAAATTTGGCACTTACCCTCCTAATATTCCTCTGATGAAGCCTTTGCAGGTTATTGGGCCTTGCACACTCAAAAATTGCCCAAACTGCATACTCCTTGACACAGACTCTGTGAAATCCTTATATTGTAGGGACACGACTGAGGGTTCAGAATCTATAGAAGAAAATACAAATTCTAAAAATTATCATGTTGAAGCAGAGGCTGCAGCAGTTAAGCCTTTTGAGGCCAGAGATGTGCCAGCTGGTCTATCTAATAGGATAGAGACAATTCATGTCGCCGTAAACATTCACAACATTATGACCAATGAGTGGAAAAATTAATTTACTGCGGCATTTGAGTTTCCTGATGGAGTAATTATTTCTACTCCTTCCACTGACCAAAAAGCATGCTCTACCGTTCTTAATAATGGGATTTGATTCCCCTTGCTTATCTCCGTCTACCGATGAAGACTATCTGTGCATGTTCCTATTAGGAAAATCTTGAGCACCATGAACTTGGTACCAGCCTAACTAGACCCGAATGGATGGAGGTATACACTTGCCTCAACAGAGCTTTGCGGAAAAAAAATTTCAAGGCATATTACTCCCGTGGAGTTCTATCACTTCTATCGGTCAAAGTATAACTCTATTGAGTTTGTATGGTACTATTATTTTGCCCTGCGAAACAACGATGAGGTCTTATATACTGGGAGGCCTTCCAGTGTAAACAACTAGAAAGGGAAATATTCTACATTTCTGGTGAGGGATGGGAAATCCATCCAAAAGAGTCAGAGAGAGAGAAAACACATAGAATGTCGCGGTGGAGGGGATGACCCTCCAAACTAGGCGAGCACATGTCGCAGTCTTTATACTGTGTTGGGCAACTTTTCCTGTAGTTTCCTTATTTGCCTCCCTTTGATATTTTCTCCAGCATATACTGATATTTATATTTGTGCAGCCCTTAATAATCTACCACTCAATAGTAGGCTGTAGAAAAGAGTTGCTAAGGTTGCATGCATTAGTGGTGAGCAGAAAAATTTCAACACCCTGGTAACGTCTGCATCTATTTTTGAACAAGGCAACTTCACCATCAAAAGCGTACCAAAAATAATGTATAAGGAAGGTAACCATTTATACTTTACCTTAATTTTTTAGTGGAAAGTACTTTTATACGATCCTTACTTTGTTATTTTTCAGGAAAGGAGATAGACAGAGAACTCTTGGTTGCCCAGTTGGTAGAAATGGATGAGGATGCCATTGTCCTCAACAACGCTGCCAAAAAAGGGAAAAAGAGTAAAATAATCCTAAAGGGGAAACAGGCTGCGATCGAGAAAACTACTGCACCTACTGGTATTCCTGCTTTGGCCCATGAAGAGGCTCAGACTGATGTGGTCAATCATAGTAGTGTGCAGGTTGATGATATCGCGGGCAATGAGAGGCCGGAGGGCCCATTTATTGATGGCATTCGTCATCACTTAGATGTAGCAGGCTTGTTACCATCTGAGTTTGAACTCCGAGTTGGACACAACCCTTCACATGTTATTTCTTCCAACTCTCTCCCTCCGTAGACTATCATAGCTGTGAATGCCAACTTATCGCCAACTCAAAGTCGCCAAAGTGTTGGACCTGATGGTTATCTGCGGCCTCAGTTGAGGACTTCAAACCCTCAGTTTTCTTGGGATACGAACGCCAGGGTTGTCTATAGGATGCGGAGGGTACCAGACAACATTGACTTGGACCGCCTCATAGATGAAGACCACGAATACTTGGATGAGTACGCCCTCTAAAGCTTGATGCGGGAAAGGACTATTTATTTTTCTTTCACTCCATTTTTCTACAGTATATCATTTTTAACTATATAATTTATACGCCGCAAACCAAAGGATAAAATATGAAGGCCTATATGAACTGAAAGAGGCCACAAAGAGAGTTCATGAGGCTGATTTGGAGAATGCCAAGACTTCATCCTTTGAGGCAGGCAAACAATCCACTGCTGCGACACTCAAAGATGCACAGATGGATTTGGAGTTTTCCATCAAGGCAAAGGATGTGTCCAAATAAAACTTTACCATGCTTGCATTATCTCATTAAGCTTCTAAAGCCAAGGTTACAGAGGCTGCTAAACAGGTCGCTGACTTCAAGAGATAGCTAAAATAGCTTCAACAAAATTATGACCAATTAGAACAAAGCTACACCTCTGTGCTCTAGCAAAAGGAAAGTGAACATGGCACAGTCGTGAAGCAAATGGAAGAGTCTCATGCTGCAGCCTTAACTCAAGTTGCAGACGATGCCAAGGCTACATATAATAAATCTAAGGATTTCTATTTGATAAATAACAAAGCCTATCTCTGTGGCTTTCAAGAGTTCGGGCATATGGTGTTGAAAATTTTCCTGAATCTAAGGATAAGATCCTTGATTGGAAGCTCAGGGATGCTGAGCATGCTAAATTTATGGAAGAGATAAGGGCTGCTACAGAGGTAAGGGCCAGGCATCGGATGGAAGCAGCAACTGCGGTAGGGGATAATGAGATAGAGACAACTGCGAATGGTGAAGAAGAAGATGAAGACAATGATGTAGGATCATAATTTTCTAATCTTCACCATCATCTTTGGGTTGTAATGAACTATTTTTTGAACTGAACTTTATATAGGATTGCGAACATTCTTCTAATTTTGAACTTGAATTATGAAATAGGGTTACGCCCATTTTTTGTCAACTGTAGCCGTAATCAATATATTTATTTTTTGTCTACATGCTTCTTTTGTCTTTGCCCCTTGAATACTTAAATGTTTGAATGATTTACTTTGCTTTAAATGCCTGAATGCTCTTGACTATTTCTTTTTCAAAAATGAAACTTTTAACTATTCCACTTCAACAATGAATGTATTAAATATGGGGCCGCAACAACTTCTTATTAAAAGGATCCATGAATCAGGGTCGCGGCAATTTTTTTTTGCCTTTACTTTTCTCATGATTATTCATTTCACACAATGAGCTCTCAAGCCGTGGTGCCAAAAGAAAAAATGACTTTGGAGCTACGGTTGAACTCTTTGGCTCTGCTTCTTAGTTTTTCATTACTAGTCCCCAAGTCTTGGTGTCAATAGAAACCTTAGGACAGTTGGGGTGTTGTTTGCTTGTCGCAGCATCTGAGGTGACAAAAACTCTATGTTAGGCTATGGCCTCTTATTCTTTATAGCTTTAATATGATTCATGATGTTATTGACACAACCTCCTTTAGTCACTTTAACTGCATGGAACTTCTTCCATAGCTTCTTAATTGCTTGAACTATCATGAAGCCACTTTCGTAGCTTCTCTTTAGTCGTTTTAATTGGATTATTATCAGGCCTCCCTGGGCTAGGTATTTTGAAGCTTCTCCCAGATATAGTTGGATATGTATCAATCCATCTCTAACTTATCGAAGCATTTCAGAAGAAAATAATGGGCATTAGTTCCCCATAACGGGCATTGTAAGCCCCATGGCTAAATGACGCATGCTGATAGCTTAGAACGAGCATTGTAAGCCCCCATGGCTTAATGACGCATGTCGATTGCTGAGAACGGGCATTGTAAGCCCCTGTGGCTAGATAAAACATCCCAATACTAGGTACGGGCATTTTAAGCCACTGTGGTTAGTCGAATCATCTCGAGAGTCACCTTTGTGATTTTAAATATCATATGCATAGGCTCCATGAGGGGCATTGTGATCCCACTAAATATTAATTCTCGAGATACTATGTTGCCTTCATTCGAAATTTATTTAAGACGAAACCCTTTTATGAGATAATAGATAATGAAAACAAAAGAGATGAGATATGGCAAAACAAACCCTATTTTGTATATTCATGTATTTATGACCTTGTTAGAAAAATACAAAGTTTGAAGAAAAAGTCTAACTAGATTTTTTCAAAGATAAATAGAAACATAAAGTGGAAAATAAGGCAGATATGAGGCATGAGGCATGTCAGTCAATTGGGCGTAGTGATTTTGAGAGTTGCTACATCCCTCATGTTGTCTTCAGGAATTACTGCAGCATTCCCTGCCTCATAAGCCTTTCAATTTCATATTTTAGCGCGAAGCATTTGTCAGTGTTGTGGCTATGGTCTCGGTGAAAATCACACCACTTGGCCCAATTCCTTTTATAGGAAGGAGCCTTCATCTTCTCAGGCCACTTAAGTAATTTTTCTTCTTTGATGAACTCAAAAATATCTTCAATTTGACAAGTTAATAGGGTGTAGGCTTCAAAGCCCTTTTTTGCCTTCTCTATCTTCCTCTTTTGGCTCTTATCCATGGCCACTGGTGATGCGGCCTCTATGGTTGTGGCCACAACGGCTGGGACAAGGGCCTTTGGTACTGCTACAGCTTCTATCATAAGAACCCTTTGGGTCAGGAAGTTAACCCGAGTTTGGAGTGACGCATAGATGTCATACAGATGGTTGAGGTGGTTGTATAGCTGAGTAACCTCATCCTTTATTTTTATGCTTTGGCTAGGGTCTCCTTCCATTTTTGCTTTGTTAGTCTTTAGAGATATACTCTGAGATGAACTAAATAGCGATGAGTAATCAAGAATGCAGAGTAAATAACCAAGTACAGTGTTGATGTAAAAAATTAGATCGCTCTAATTATTTAATCACAGATAAATAAATGAGACAGAATATTTTTAAAGTGGTTCAGCCTTGTATGAATGGCCTACGTCCATTGTTATGTTATTGCTGAGTGTTTGGGAATTCTTGATTACAAGTTCTCTCAAGAAATTCCGCCCCCCTTGAATGAGGGTGATACAAGGTATTTATAGCCCTTAGGCTGTACATGAAAGGGGTGATACATTAAATGATATACATATGAAAGGGTAATACATTTAATGCAGCGTGTGCATCAAGATAATAAGCATTCAATGAATAGTTGAACTGTTGATTATCTGGCAATCAATGCTGGGGCCGAGATGCAGCTCGGACCGCCTTAGTTGCTCGTTACTCAAGAGTTCCTCGGAGCGCTGGAGTTCCTCGGAGTGATAGAGTTCCTCGGTGTATCCTTGTTGCTCGGAGATAACATGATTTGGTCGGGGAAATGAACTTCCTCGTTGCTATTGTGCCATGTAGATTGACACGTGTCTTCGTATTATTCGTCCATATCAGCATATTAATTTTGGTATCAACAGAAGCCCCCAATGTTTCATATTTCAAACTTTGAGGAGTATGGAACATTCTTTCTCGGTATATGGCAATATTAAATGACCCTCCTGGGTTTTAGGAACTTTTTCTTCGTATTTTAAATTTCCTTCCAAATTCGCAGAATCCGCCTTTTTGTATTTTTAAAAGCGCTTCGATCTTTGTGCATTTTTTGTCCTTTTAGCCGCCGATAGCGTAATAGTTTCCTTTCTGTAATCATTTCTTTCGCCATTTCCCAAGGGAAGGTATTTAAACTTCAGAGGCAATCCCATCGTCTTCTACCTTTTCAATTTCTGTTTTCGAGTTTTCTAAAGCTTTTCTCCCTCTTGTGCGTTCATTTCCTCCTTCGTTTGTTTGTCAACAGATCTCCTTTTTTCCTGTAAGATTTTCTTCCTTCTTCTTCATTTCTTTTTATTCACCATGGTTTATATTATCGAATCTCTTGAGAAGTTCCGCTCTGACTTCTCTATTCCTTCTTGGGTAACTTTGGAGAGTCTTTCTGAACCTTCAACTTATTTTAATTTGGCTGAGGGACACTGGTTCCCTAGCCTATTTATTGCTGAATGTGGATTTTCTTTTCCACCAAATCCGTTGTGTTTAGAGTTCTGTTAGTACTTCGATGTTGTCCCTGCAAAAATAGCCCCCAACACATGGAGAATAGTTAATGGGGTATATAGGTTAAATCAAACTCATGGAACTCGTATAGGAATTCCTGAGATTATGTACTGTTACAGATGGGCTGTTTTAGACAATGTTTTTTATTTAAAAACTAGGTTTTTGAATAGGGCCTTAGTAGTCAATCTCCCTGATGCAAACAGGGATTATTTTGAACATGGGGTAGTTATAAAAAATTGGCAACATGCCCCTTTGGTTGGAGATGCAGTATATGAGGGTCCTAGATGCCCCCCATATGGCAATGGGATAGGTTATTTTCATCTTATTTTGTTTTTTGAAATTATGATTTCATTGTGTTTGACAAAATGTATGACTGATATTTCACTATGTTTTTATTTGCAGTTGACAGCAAGAGAAAAACTCCAAAAGAAACAGAAGTTAATTTCAAGCATTTAAAACATATCTGGAGTTTGCATCGAAGAGTTGCAGACGAGCACATCAGGTCTGCTTCATATTTGCTGCAGTACAGGAGCTACACATCATCCTTTACTGCTCGTCCTGTGGTCAGCATTAGTGACCCATTGCCAGCTTCCGAGGAATCTTCACCAGAATCTCACATTCCTCTAAGCCAGAAGATGGGCAAGAGAAGAGTTCCTGCTATCTTCGAGGAGACTTCCTCTGTCGGGGATGGAAAGAGGAACAAGGTTGAAGTCCCAAAGGGGACCAAGAAGATTAATGTTGTTCCTTCTGTTGCTGTTCAGAAGGCTGCCGAGAAGCCTCCAATGGCTCCGAGCAAGAGAAGTACTTCTGTGGAAGTGGTCACTATTTCACCCACCAAAGGTTCTTTGGCTGAAACTGCTGAAGTTCCACTGAGGAGATTGAAGAAATCCTCCTCGGTTAGTTTTTCTGAAGCCATTCCCCAGCTCCAAACTAGTGGAGCTGGTGTTCCAACCATCATTCCCCCGAGCTCTGCAATGAGCTCGGTAAAGACTTGGATTATTCCTGAAGTCCAAGGCATCGAGGAAAACATGCCTAGGGATATGCTGACATCCCTAGCTACTCGTCACATTGCTTCAGTAAGTTTCTTTTTATCTTGAATTTTTCCTTCTATCAATATATGTATCTCGGCACTAACTCATCACTACCTTCTTTTTTCAGCTGGTGAGTTGTTTTAACACCATTGTGAAGAAAGATGAAGCGCTCAAGGCTTCAAGCTCCTCATCTGGAGTAGAGGATGCATTCCAGGGTTTGGCCTAATCTCTGAAGGAATCCCGTCAGAAGTACGACGAGGATAAAGGTGAATGGGATAAGAAATTGGTTGCATCTGAAGCAGAGAAGGTGCAGTTGGGAAACAAAGTGAAGGACTTGGAGAGGGAGAACAAGAAATACTCCGAGAAGCTCACTACTTTCGGGGAGCTTGAAAATAAGCTGAAATCAGCTGAGGAAGAGCTAACACTTCTGCGCGAAGCAAATCGTCAGAAGGAGGAGTTGGAGGCCAAGCTGAAAGCCTCCGAGGACCTTCTATCCGAGAAGCTCTCCTCGGAGAAGATGAAGAGAAAAACAGCTGTGAAGAAATCCTTTCGAACTGGTTGGGATAAAGGATGGGATAGGGGGTAGCAGCAATGATGACCCAGGTGAAGTATGGAAGTTTAAAATACTTCCATGATGGTTGGGTTGCTGCCTTGCAGGAATTGAAGGTGAACGAGGACTCTGAGCTATTTCAACAACATCTCCCTGGTCCTCCTCCAGTTATTGAAGACGACGATGAAGACGAAGCTGCATCTGAAGAATCTTCAATTATTGTGGGTGATCAAATCCTTGCTCCTCAACCCAACCAGACATCTGCTGAGGATATTTCTTCTTTGCCTGCTTCTCTTGAACAAATCCCAACTTCAGCCGATCAAATCAGTGTTCCCACCGAGCAACCAAGCTCCTCGTCCCAGCCTCCCGAGAAAGTCTTGGGAGACAAGGAAAAGGTGTGAAGTTGTTCGGTACTATCTTTCTGTTTTTCTTCTTACTTATACTTTGTATCTCAGATCTTTGTAACTTTGCCTTATGATCTAATAAAATTTGAGTTATTTTCTTCCATATGATTGTCTCTTCTTTATCTGCACTCTGTCTTGATCTTCTTTTTCTTTCTCTGTTAGTTTCTGACCAGGATGGATCTTTTGTCTGCGAATGACACAAAGTTGATGCAGCAATGCCATGAGTATTATAAAGCTGGTCACACAGACCTCAGTGCATCAGAAGTTGCCGACATCCTTGGCCATAGTGCTTCAGAGCAGGCAGTAGAAGCATATCAATACTTGAAATGTATTCTTCATCGTGTTGTAGCCAACAATGTGGCTTATTATGACATGATCGAGGAGCTTCAATACACTTTAGAAGATCTTCAGACTCAGTACAAAGAATCAACCGCCCTTCTGCACGAGGGGTATGAAAAGAGGTATCAACAGCTTTCTGCCGAGACGGGACACGAAAAGATCCTTGCTGGGTACGATATCAGAGAGAGGAACCTAAAGGGAGAAGTTAAAGCTTGTAGAAAAATTGTTGAATTTCTAGAACAAGAGAATAATAATTTGCAGAAAGAGCTAGCGCAGTATAAATCTGCAGCTTCTTCTTCAACAGTTATAATCCTAGTGACTGATGAGGGATTTTCCTTTCTAGAGGTTGAGAATGCCAAATTAAGGTAAGAATTGGACACTTTAAAGAGGCCTGGTACTTCCACTGCTGCTCGGGGGCGAGGAAGAGGTTCTCGTGGTCGAGGAAGAGCTGTTCAAAATATTATCGAGGAGCAAAGTTCTCCACCTGCTCAGAGTCGATCAAGAACTCCTCGTAGTATTGAAGAAGCTCGTACTCTGTCAACATTGGAAACTCAAGCATACCAACTGAATGCAAAAGATCGGGCTTTGTCTGAAATGTCCAAGAAAATCCTAACTTTGGAGGATCAACTTACTGCGACGAAGTCAGCTTTAGAGAATAAGGACATTTTTGCAAAAAGCCTTCACGAGCAGTTGGAGAGACTGACCATCATATTCCATAAGCAGCCCAGGGAATTTTGGATGGCTGGGTACAACGAGGCATTATTCCATTTAGATGCTCGTATCCAGAATGCCACTAATGAGGGCTATAAACAAGGCTGGTTGAATGCCTTATGCGTGTTAAAACTTGAACAGGGACACTACTTGTGGGACTATTATGACCCCGGGGTGCTTGACTTGCCTGTGACACCGTTCAATTTGGACAAGGAATGGATTCCAGCTCGTGCCATTCCTCGGAGCTTAATTGTACAATACCTCGGTGATTACAATCTTCATTCTCAGATCGAGGTATCTCGTCCCGAGCATCTATTGGACACTCCTTCAGTAATGAATGTCAGAATGTTGAAGGACTTGAATTTTATCAATTCTCCTCAGACCTTAAACGATCCTCCTGCTGGCGAGGAACCTATTTCAAAAGCTGAAGGAAAGAAACCAATAGAATAGGGATTTCAATGTAATAGTTAGTATACATGTAATTTGTAATTCGTTTTGAATTTTAATGAAAGACTTTCATTTTCTGTTTGCAAATTTATATTGCTATTGTTTTGTACTTGTCTAACACTTTTATATTTGTGATTGCATAACAATACTTTGTGGTTCATCGACCAATCTAGTAATAAAAGGTTACAAGTATAAAAAATGTTGCTCGATCACTTAATAATAAAGTAATGAGTATAAAAATGTTTAAAATTTTTCCAACCAACCAAGGTTGTTAAATTGTGCTCGTCGACCAATTATAATTAGTGCGAGTTTTTATCCCCGACTAACCATACTTTGTAATTTTTTTCATAAAATGTTGTCCGACCAACCAAGGTCGCTAATTTTATCCTCGTCGACCAACTACAATTAGTGGATTTTTATCCCCGACCAACCATACTTGGTTCAGTTTGGAATATTTTGTATTTTCTGGAATAGTTTTACCTTTCGACCAACATAAGTTGGCATATTTTGTTTCTTAACCAGCCGAAATTGGCATTTTTAAGAATGTTGTTCTTGCCCTTTTACCAACCGGAGTTGGTCATGGGTTTGAACTATCATATCCACTAACTCTTTTACCAACCGAAGTTGATCACATTAGTGTACGCCTCCTATCCAAAGGAGTATAGTTTGTTCTCGCTATTTTACCAACCGAAGTTGATCACGCTCGAACTATCATATCCACTAGTTATTTTACCAACCGGAGTTGATCACACTAATGTATGCCTCCTAACCAAAGGAGTATAGTTTGTTCTCGCTATTTTACCAACCGAAGTTGATCACGCTCGAACTATCATATCCACTAGTTATTTTACCAACCGGAGTTGATCACGCTAGTGTATGCCTCCTAACCAAAGGAGTAGAGTTTGTTCTCGCTATTTTACCAACCGAAGTTGATCACGCTCGAACTATCAATGTCCACTAGTTATTTTACCAACCGGAGTTGGTCACGCTAGTGTATGCCTCCTAACCAAAGGAGTATAGTATGTTCTCGCCCTTTTACCAACCGGAGTTGGTCGTGGGTCTGAACTATCGTCTTCTTTTTGCTGTCGAGCAGCGTAGTGTTGTACACTAGTATTCCCCGAAAAACTTTCAATAAAAGGAGAGAAGATGGTGAAACATCATCGTTTTATTCATATTGATAGAACTTCTTTACATTTTACATTACTGATAATACTTACGTAGGTGTTCAGCATTCCATGCATTCTTGAATTCCTCTCCTTCTAGAGTTGTTATTCGGTAAGTTCCTGGTCGAACAACTTCTGTAACTCGATAAGGTCCATGCCAATTTTCTTCCAATTTATTGTGCTTCTGAATGACCTTCTTTAGCACATAATCTCCTTCCTTTAAATCGCACTTCTTCACCCTCTTGTTGTAGAACAAAGCTGTTCGTTGTTGATATGCAGCATTCCTAATGGCTGCTTCTTCTCTAACCTCCTCGAGCATGTCCAAATCTAATCTTCTCATCAAATCACTGACTGGAGAATTGAAATTCATCACTCTGTGTGTTGGGAGACCCAACTCAGCAGGTATTATAGCCTCACTTCCAAACGCCAGCATATATGGTGATTCTCCAGTTGCTGCTCGGGGAGTGTTCTATACGCCCACAATACTGATTGTAGCTCATTAATCCAATTAGCTTTAGCCTCACTTAACCTCTTCTTTAAGCCATTTAATAATGTTATGTTCGTCACTTCAGTCTGTCCATTGCTTTGAGGATGGCCTGGTGCTGAATGAACCTTCAAAATGTTTGACTGATGACAATAGGCGGCAAACTCCTCGTTATCAAACTGTGTTCCATGGTCTGTGATGAAGGCATGAGGGAGACCATATCGGCAGATGATATTCTTCCAAACGAATTGGTATACTTTCTCGTATGTCATATCAATCAGTGGCTCAGCTTCTACCCACTTAGTAAAATAATCCACTGCGACGACGAGGTACTTGAATCGTCCTCGGGTCGTTGGCAGTGGTCCAACCAGATCAATTCCCCATATGGCAAATGGCCAAGGGGAAGTTATGGGTGTCAACAATGCTGGTGGAGTATGTCGGATGGAAGAAAAACGTTGGCATTTATCACATTTCTTAGCATAGGCTATACAATCAGCCCTCACCGTTGGCCAGTAGTATCCTTGCGTCATCACCCTTTGCAAAAGTGTTCGACCTGCTACATGGGCTCCACAGGACCCTTCATGGATCTCTTCAATCAATTCT
Organism: Sambucus nigra; assembly: GCA_949130495.1. Classification (NCBI taxonomy): domain Eukaryota; kingdom Viridiplantae; phylum Streptophyta; class Magnoliopsida; order Dipsacales; family Adoxaceae; genus Sambucus; species Sambucus nigra. The sequence goes on from OX422208.1 coordinate 597,899,491, forward strand.
TTCACCTCGGAGGGATGTACATATCTTTGCAAACCTGCCATAATTCCTCGTCTATACAAAATACCATTAGTTAGTACATACCGAGCAACTTTAAACTTCAATTTCTTGGCAGCGATCTTATCCTCCGGTAATTCTCCTTCCTCGACATATGCCCTGATGGGATCCATCCAAGATGGTCCTAAATCAAGGGAAATAACATTCATCGTCAGGCCTTCATCTATGCTTCGACTTTATAACACCTCAATTGGTATCGTTCTTCGGAACTCAGTACGAGTAGCTGATGCTAGTCGGGCCAGTGCATCTGCTTGTGCATTCTCCGTTCTTGGTATTCTGATCAACTGAATGGCATCAAATTATGCCAACAACTCCATCACCTTTGCATGATACTTGACCATTAATTCTCCTTTAAATGCATACGTTCCCATCATCTGATTCACAATTAATTGAGAATCATTGAATACCATCACTTGTTGCGCTTCCATAATCTTTGCTAAATTAAGACCTGCTATCAAGGCTTCATACTCAGCCTCATTATTGGAAGCTTTGAATTGGAATCGTAAGGCATATTCCATGTCAATCTCGTCTGGGGTGTTCAAAACAATCCCTGCTCCACACCCTGTTGTGCAAGATGACACATCTACATATAATCTCCATGTAGGTAACTCGTCTTCAAATTTCTTATCTGATAGAGTTCCTCGGTGAAATATCTGCTATTTTGTTTCATCCTTCCCTGGTATTTTTCGATCCTCGTCGACCATCTCTTCTCGCCCTTTTACCAACTGGAGTTGGTCTGGGTTTGAATTTGATGATCTTTCTACATCCACAAGCCCTTTTACTAACCTGAGTTGGTCTGGACTTATGTCTGTTGATCCTGTAACATCCAAAGGTTGGTCAGCGAGCAACTTTTGTTCCTCGGGGGTATCAGGATATGTAAACTCTGCTATAAAGTCTGCTACTGCTTGTCCTTTTAAGGATGATCTGGGTTCATACACAATATCATATTCACCGAGCTCTATTGCCCAGTACATGAGTCTTCCTGACTTTTCTGGCTTATGAAAGGCTTGTCTTAATGGCATGTCGGTATACACGATGATGGTATGGGCCTGAAAATATGGCCTCATTCTTCTACTTGCCTCAATTAAAGCCAATGCTAATTTTTCTAACTTTGGGTACCTGATCTCTGCACCTCGGAAAGCCTTACTTGTGTAATAAATCGGCTTCTGGACTCCATTCTCCAATCTGATCAATGCCGAGTTGACTGCATTTTCTGATACTGCCAGGTATAAGTACAACTTTTCTCCCATCACTGGTCTGGACAGCAATGGAGGTGTTCCCAGATATTTATTCAAGTCTTGAAAGGCTTTTTCACATTCATCATTCCACTCGAAAGTTTTTTGGAGTGTTTTGAAGAATGGAAGGCACCTATCAGTTGCTCGAGATACAAATCTATTGAGCGCTGCAACTCGTCCTGTAAGACTCTGCACTTCTTTCTTCGTCGTTGGAGATCGCAACCCTAAAAGAGCTTTGATCTTTGTTGGATTTGCCTCAATGCCTCGCTGGTTGACAATGTACCCGAGGAACATTCCTTCTCGTACTCCAAAAGTGCACTTCGTCGGGTTGAGCTTCATTTGATATTTATCTAGTTGATCAAAAGTCTGACCTAATTCAACTAGATGATCAGCAGCTTTTTTGCTCTTTGTTAGCATATCGTCGACATAGACTTCCATATTGCAACTGATTTGTTCGGAAAAAACCTTGTTCATCAGCCGCTGATAAGTTGCACCTGCATTTTTCAAACCAAAAGGCATAACATTATAACAATAAGTTCCCCTAGGGGTAATAAAAGAAGTGCTTTCCCTGTCTTCAGGTTCATTTTGATCTGGTTGTATCCAGAGTAAGCATCCATGAAGCTGAGCAGCTCGTGTCCCGAGGTAGCATCCACCAATTGATCAATTCTGGGCAATGGAAAATGATCCTTTGGGCATGCCTTGTTGAGATCAGTGAAATCAACACACATTCTCCATTTATTGTTTTTCTTCTTCACCATCACCACATTTGCCAACCAGTTTGGATACTTCACATCTTCAATAAATTGGGCTTTCTGGAGCTTCTCGACCTCCTCTTGTATAGCCTGATTCTTCTCGGGACTAAATACTCTTCTTCTCTGCTTTACAGGCTTGATCTCCTTATTCGCATTGAGCTCGTGACATAAGAAGTTTGGATTTATTCCTGGCATGTCTTCATGACTCCACGCAAAATTTTTCTTCCTGTTTCTCAAGAAAGTTATTAACTCCTGTTTTATTGAAGCATCTAACGACGAACCTATCTGGGTTATTCGTTCAGGATGCTCATCGTCCAGAATAACATTTTCTGTAGATTCCACCACCTGTCCTTTTACAAGTTGGGATTCATCTCTGGGATCAAGTGTTTCAATTTCGGTACCTTCCTCCACCTGGTAGGTGGTAGTCTTTTTCCTTGACTCTTCAAGCTCCTCTTACTCGGCAGACGAATAATAACATTCCCGAGCTACTTTCTGATCACCTTTCATAACTCCTACCCCAAAATTTGTTGGGAATTTTAAACATTGATGTACTGTAGATGGGACTGCTTCGAACTTCTTCAAACCAACTCTTCCCATGATGATGTTGTAGGCTGACTGCACATTCTTATCCATCACAAAGAAGCGTATTCTCTCTGTTCGACAAGCAGACCAAGTTCCAATGAATATATCCAACTTGATCGTCCCAAGTGGAAAAACTTTCTCGCCAGCGAAACCCATAAGAGGTCTGTGATAAGGCTCCAATTGAGATAACTTCAAATTTAAACTGTCAAAGCACGAATAGTACATGATATCTGCCGAACTGCCATTGTCTACTAGCACCCTTGAAATCACTACTTCTTTCATCCTCATTTTGATCACCAAAGGGTCGTCGTGAGGGTAAAGAACACCTGCCAGGTCATTTTTTGAAAAGCCAATAACCAGCTTCTCTTTGTTTACCTTCCTCGGACGATCCTCCGCGGCCAAATTTATTCGCTGAATGTACGAGCAAGCTTGTGCCTCTTCGAGGTAAGCTTTTCTTTTTGCAGTAAGATCTCCTCCTCCTGCATCTCCTCCTGTAATAACATTACAATCAAATGACCCAAAACGTATGGAAAATACCTCCCGTTCTGGCTGCCTTGGTTTCTTGGGAAGATCGGGGTCATCCTCAGCATCATCTTTATGACCTCTTTTCTTTTTCTCCTCTGCTCGACGAGGAGATCTAGATCTCTCTCTAGTTCGATCATTATTTCTTCTTTCACCTCCCCGATCAACATACTTTGCGAGCTTTCCTCTTCGGATGAGTGTTTCAATCTCGTTCTGGAGAGCTATGCAATTTTTAGTCATATGTCCATGATCTTTGTGGAACTCGCAATATTTGTCCCTGTTCCTCGCATCAGGATCTGACCTCAGTTTCTTCGGCCACTTTACTTCCTCGTTATTCTTGATTTCTTCCAAGACATGATTAATACCCATTTTCAAGGGAGTATAATTATCGAATTTCTTCAGGACTTCCCATGATGACTTATTATTTCTGGAACGCTTGTCACCGCCATTGCCCTTATGCTCTTTATTTTTAGACTTTTCGACGTCCACCTTGGTGTCTTTATCTATATTCTTCTTTGCATCCATAGCTTCCTCGGCATTCATGATTTTGGCCGCTTTTGCCATCAACTCTGACATAGTTTTAGATGGATCTTTCTCCAAGGTGTAATACAACTTATTAGGCAATAACCCACTCATCAAGGCAGTGATTGTTGTCTTCTCCTCGTAATCTATGACTTCCATCTTCTCGTTATTGAAACGAGTTATGTAATCTCTAGTACTCTCACCAGATTTTTGTCTAACACTTAACAAGTGTGCTACTCGTTTTACTGGCTTTGCTCCGAAACAGAAATTATCGATGAACAACTCGGCCAACTGAAAGAAAGTTGAAATCTTACCCCGAGGAAGATTATTGTACCATATCTGGGCAGCTCCAGTAAGAGTTCCTGAGAACGCTCTGCATCTCATCTCGTCGGGGACAACATAGATATCGGCGGCAGCTTGATATTGCTCTATATGAAGAACAGGATCTGTCTTTCCATCATATTTAGGGGTCACTACTGGTGCTTTAAACTTTGACGGTGTAGGAAAATTCACAATGGCCTGGACAAAAGGAGTCCCTTGAACAAAAGTTCGTTGTAAGGGATTCTTCGCCTTAGCCATTTCTCCCAATCTATCCTCCAACCGCTGAAGGGACCCTTTCCACGCTTCATTTCCTTCCTCGGGCCTATTGGTTCGAGCAATAGATCGTTCTGAAGTAGCCTCTTGAGATCTATCTTGACGAGAAACTGGTCGTGATTGTGCTGATCCTTCTCTTAGATCTTATGGTTGTCGAAAACTCCTCGACATGGTCTTAAGTGGACTCCTATTCCTCCTAGGGCCTAATAGACTGAAAGGAGACACCCTACTCAGTCTTTCTAAGGCACTGGGTCTTTCTGGAGAGAGAGTGATACGTTGATCAGTATCTGTAGCCCTTATTGATGAAGTTCGCCCAGGATGATAAGAGAAATCATCAGACTCCTCATTACGATATGACTCAGTACGCCTGGATCGTGAAGAAAGTAAATAAGTTTGCCTCTGACCACTTCGCTGTCCTGAACGTGCAGGTGCACCGCCATGAAGGGTTTGTATGAGTTGCCTCATTGTGTCTTGCATGGTGGTTTGTCCTTGAGCCAGATTCGTCATAATCCCGGCCAGATCTGGAGGTGCAGAAGGATTTGGAGGATTTCCAGCATTTCCAGCGTTTTGATTGCTAGATTCTGGATTATCCGCCATTGATGATGAATGATTTTTGGTGAAAAACGATAATAACAATCGTTCCCACAGACGGCGCTAATCTGTTGATGTAAAAAATTAGATTGCTCTAATTATTTAATCACAGATAAATAAATGAGACAGAATATTTTTAAAGTGGTTCAGCCTTGTATGAATGGCCTACGTCCACTGTTATGTTATTGCTGAGTGTTTGGGAATTCTTGATTACAAGTTCTCTCAAGAAATTCCGCCCCCTTGAATGAGGGTGATACAAGGTATTTATAGCCCTTAGGCTGTACATGAAAGGGGTGATACATTAAATGATATACATATGAAAGGGTAATACATTTAATGCAGCGTGTGCATTAAGATAATAAGCATTCAATGAATAGTTAAACTGTTGATTATCTGGCAATCAATGTTGGGGCCGAGATGCAGCTCGGACCGCCTTAGTTGCTCGTTACTCAAGAGTTCCTCGGAGCGCTGGAGTTCCTCGGAGTGATAGAGTTCCTCGGTGTATCCTTGTTGCTCGGAGAGAACATGATTTGGTCGGGGAAATGAACTTCCTCGTTGTTATTGTGCCACGTAGATTGACACGTGTCTTCGTATTATTCGTCCATATCAGCATATTAATTTTGGTATCAACATACAGTAATAAGGATGTAGTCTTTGGCAATTTGCCAATATGTATTGTTCTGGCCGCGGCATGTAGAACATATAAGGTTACTATCTTGGCCTCTCTAAGGGAGCTCACCAGAGTTTAATTTGACAGTTTTACCATAACCTCTCCCTGGTGATGTAATAAAGCTATGTTGCATCCTCCCTAAAAAAGGGTTGTGGGGCTCAGGCAGTTTACATTAGGCCATATCCTGCTTGATGCAGAGCAATGAAATTCCAATCCTGGACCCATGAGATGGGTTTAATCAATCCGGTAATATGAAAAATAAGCCTACAAGGGGTCTAGCAGGGACAAATCAGTTTTCAAGTGCAAAGAATTGCACAATTTTAGTAGAAAATCCTAGATCATGGGTTAAGAAAGCAGTGAACGAGCATAATCCCATCCCTAGCTACCCACCCTTGAAAGGTCATAGACTTTTTGCACTTTCCAACACGTTCTAGGTAAGGTAGCATCATCGGGGTAAACAAAATAAATCTAAGGTAATAAAAAAGGATACCAAGGAGTAGATATAAAAATATGCAATACCCAGCTAAGCGTGTATGCACAAAATACGAGCTCAAATACCAAACCTCACCCATGGGATGATGACCCAAAGGGGCACCATGAGTGAAATAAGGTGCTAAGAACCCGAAATATAAAGAAATAAGATAGAAATACCTCGATTCCCACAGATTATTGATACAAGAAATTGGACACACGTCGTTCTCATATCAGTATATCAAGTATAGAATAAGCATCAAACATGTAAAGCAAGTAAAGATAGAGAAAACACAAGATATAGAGTGGTTAGGCTACTAAAATGAGCATACATCCACTTTGTCGCCCACCACTCTCATTATACACACGTCCTAGTACAAGATTACGTTGCCATGATAGGCGTACAATAGATTTAAGAGAGGAGAATACATAATCGTAGCGATTCCGAGAAGGTCGGGGTGAGGTCTACAAGGTAGATGTATAGCCCCCATATAGGATTGTGGTTGTGTAAAGAGTTTGGCAGGGCTTCACCAAGGGTGATTATCTCGGGGGTCCCCTTATCTTCAGGTGTGGACCTCGATTTATAGGAGGTGTGTATGTTGTGTCACGTGCCCTGAGCACGTGACATGTAAACAAGTCTGAAGAGTAATCCCTTTGATGAGGCAGCAGTTGTGAGTAAGGGTTGCAGCCTGTTTGGTCCCAGGTAGAAGCTGATCTAAAGATGTTGTGCCCTGTTGGGCAAACCAACCTTGTAGGTGCCGCAGCCCGTCCAGGAGAACCTAGCGGCTAGTGAAGGGGAAGTCATATGAGCATAAGGCCGTGACCTCTCTATTTGATGGCAACAGCCTTCTGTTATATGTCTCCGCAACAAGGGACCATATTGGTCATATCAGTAAGGCCCCAAGTCATAATGCTAAGGGGTAAATGGGTGTTGCAGCTTAAATCTATAGATGTCGTGTTGTGTTTTAATTTCTGCGGTCATTTATAAAGCGACGCTTCAACTTCATGTGCCCTCTTATATAAATTTATTTGGTCGTGGCCTTCATTACATTTCCCAAACCTTTGAGAGAACGAATCGAGAGCCATACTCTATCATTTTGCATTCATGTTTTTCGGTGAGATTCCAAGGTGGCTCAAGGCGTTTGGCTGGTTACTTGAGGCTGAGCTCCCTCATCTATTAATTCCTAGGTAACTTTTTTAATCAACTTTTAGTTTCTCTTTTATGTTTTCTGGAATTCCCATCTGGCTAAATGCTTTTCATTCTCATTCTTAAACCCATGATAAATGAATTATTTGAATTCATAATAAAAGAATTACCTAAAAAAATTTCTGTAATGAATCTTTCTTGTTGAACCGAGTGTGTGGTTATTCAAGTAGGATTTGAGTTGAATAATCGACTGTGTTGTAGAATTTGATTTTCTTGGATTTGTGTAGAAGCTAGGGTTTTATAGATAATGTAGGTATTTGAATTGGATTACGGTTAGAACACAACACCCATTCATGGCGTTCTTGGACAAAACTTTAGGGATTAGTTTTGAATCCTCAATCTGAGAGTTTTGAACATCTGACCTATTTATCCATCGGCCGCGGCAAGCTTAGGGTCTTCATACTGTAATATTTGTTGCGGACATACTTTAACTTCTTCCAATAATTATTTAGGATAGGCCTCTACGACACTAACTGTAGCTTTTACTGCCATCAAAACACCATTGGCCGCTGTCTGTCCTTTTAGACTGATTTGGCTGCGGCATCAAATTCGATTAGGACCCTTTTTTATGGTTGCAGCTTCCATATTGGTTACAGCCCTTTCTTTTCCTTTTCTTCAATTGTTAAATTTATCTATACTCCTTTATTATTTTGCTAATAAATGTCACAGCTTCTAAGAGGCTCTTCTGACCATAGGGGCTACGGCACCTAACTGCGGAGCCCATCTACTTTTCAGATTCTATCGCAACTCTTTGAGTTCGGATCCTTCAGAGTTTCTAAACAACTTCAGGTGAAAGAAATTTGGCACTTCCCCTCCGAAGATTCCTCTGATAAAGCCTTTGCAGGCTATTGGGCCTTGCACACTCAGTAAGCCCCCAAGTCATAGTTCCAGGAAGTAAATTGGCGATACAGCTTAATTTTATAGATTACACGGTGTGTTATAATTTATGTGGTCATTTGCAAAATGACACTTCAACCTTTCGTGCCCTCTTATACAAATTGATTTGGTTATTGCCTTCTTTACATTTCCTAAACCTTTGAGAACGAATCGAGAGCCATACTCTGTCATTTTGCATTCCGATTTTTCGGTGAGATTTCAAGGCAGTTTAGTGCATTTGGATGGTTACTTGAATCTGAGCTCCCTCATCCATTGATTCCCAGGTAACTTTTTGAATCAACTCTTAATTTCTCTTTAATGTTTTCTGGCATTCTAGTCTAGCTAAATGCTTTTCATTCTCATGATTAAACCTATAATAAATGAATTATATGAATTTATAATAAACTAATTACCTAAATCCAAAATAAACATTTTTTTGTAAAGAATCTTTCTTCTTGAATCTAGTGTGTGGTTATTTAAGTAGGATTCGAGTTAAACAATCGACTGTGTTTCGGAATTTGATTTTCTTGGATTTGTGTAGAAGCTAGGGTTTTATGGATAATGTATGTATTTGAATAGGATTAGAGTTAGAACACAACACCCATTCATGGCGTTCTTGGACAAAACTTTAGGGTTTAGTTGTGAATCCTTAATCTGAGAGTTTTGAATATCTGACCTTTTTATCCATCGGTTGTGGCAATCTTAGGGTCTTCATACTATAATATCTATTACGGATATACTTTAATTTCAGCCAATAATTACTTAGGATAGGCCTCTACGGCACAACCTGTAGCTTTTAGTGCCCATCAAAACACCCTTGGTCACAGTCTGTCCTTTTATACTGATTTGGTTGTGGCATCAAGTTTGGTTAGGACCCTTTTTTCATGGTTGCAGCTTCCATATTGGTTGCAGCCTTTTCTTTTCCATTACTTCAATTATTAAATTTCTCTAGACTCCTTTATTATTTTTCCAATAAATGTCGCGGCTTCTAAGAGGCTCTTCTGACCATAGTGGTTGTGGCACCTAACTGCGGAACCCTTCTACTTTTTAGATTCTGCCCTTGATCTATGAGTTGGGATCCTTTAAAGTTTCTAAACGACTTTTGGAGAAATAAATTCGGCACTTCCCTTCCTGAGACTCCTCTGATAAAGCCTTTGCAGGCTATTGGGCCTTGTACACTCAAATATTGCCCAAAATTGCATAGTCCTTGACTCTGACTCCACAAAATCCTTGGATTGTAGGGACACGACTAAGGCTTCAGAATATATGGAAGAAGATACAAATTTCAGTAATCATCCTATTGAAGTAGAGGCTGCAATAGTTAGGCCTTCTCAGGCTAGAGATGTTCCAGCTGGTTTGTTTGATAGGACAGAGATAATTCTTGTTGCCTAAATGTCCACTGCATTTAACCGATGAGTGGATAATAAAGTTGTAGTGGCATTTGAGTTTCCTAATGGTGTAATTATTTCCACTCCTTCCGCTGACCAAAAAGCATGCTCTGCCATTCCTAATGTTGGGATCTGCTTCCCCTTGCATGCCTTCGTCTATGGGCTATGGCTACTTGTTCTAGTTCCTATCAGGACAATCTTCAGTGCCATGAACATGGCACCAACCCAACTAAACCCGAATGGCTGGAGGGATATACTTGCCTCAACTGTGTTTTGGGGAAAAAAGTTCTTAAGGGATATTACTCTCGCGGAGTTATTTCACTTCTATCGGCCAAAGGATAACTCTGTTGAGTTTGCATTGTACTATTATTTTGCCCTGCGAAACAACGATGAGGTCTTGTAAAATGGGAGGCATTCCAGTGTAAAGAACTAGAAAGTGAAATATTTCTACGTTTCTGGAGAGGGATGGGAAATCCATTCAGAAGAGTCGGAAAGAGAGAAAACACATAAAATGACGCGATAATGGGGACGACCCTCCAAACTAGGTGTGTATATGCCGCAACCTTTACACTGTGCTGAGAAACTTTTCCTGTAGATTCCTTATTTTCCTCCTATTGATATTTTATCCGACATATACCGACATTGATATTTGTGCAGCCCTTAATAATCTACCACTAAATAGCAGGCAACAAAAAAGAGTTGCAAAGGCGGCACGCATTAGTGGTGAGGAAAAAAAAATTATTGATGACATTGGTGATCACTTGGATGTAGCAGTCTTATTACCATTTGAGTTTGAACTCCGAGTTAAACACAACCCTTCACATGTTATTTCTTCCAACTCTCCCCGCCGTGAATGCCAACTTGCCTCCAACTCAAAGTCGCCAAAGTGTTGACATTGATGGTCGTCTGCGGCCTCAGTTGAGGACTCCAAACCCTTAGTCTTCCTAGGATACGACTGCTAGGGTTGTCTATAGGATGCGGAGGGTACCCGACAACATTAACTTAGACCTCCTTGTGGATGAAGACCACAAACACTTGAAGGAGTATGTCCCCACAGCCTATTATGGCTAAAGACTATTTTTTTTTCCTTTCACTTCATTTTTCTGCAGTATATCAATTTTTTTAACATATAATTTACAGGTCGTAGACGTTTTTGTGTCCCAAAGGCTAAAATATAAAGGCATATATAAGCTGAAGGAGGACGAAGAGAGAGTTCATGTGGATGATTTGGAGATTGATAAGACTTCATCCTTTGAGTCAGGAAAATAATCCTTTGCCATGGGACTCAAAGGTGCATAGATGGATTTAGAGGCTTCTATCTAGGCAAAGGTTGCGATCGAATAAAACTTTACCACGCCTACATCATCTCTTCAAGCTTCTGAAGCCAAGGCTGTAGAGGCTGCTAAACAGGCCACTGACTTCGAGAGCCATCTAAAATAGCTTCAATAAAAGTATGACCAATTGGAGCAAAACATTACCTCTGTACTCCAGCGAAGGGATAGTGAACATGGTGCAACCGTGAAGCAGATAGAAGAGGCTCAAGATGCAGCCTTAACTCAAGCTATAGATAATTCTGTGACTGTATACAAAAAATCCAAGGAATTCTATTTGACAAATAACAAAGCCTATCTCTGCAGCTTTCAAGAGTTCAGGCATAGGGTATTGAAGAATTTTCCTGATTCCAAGGATAAGATCCTTGCCTGTAAGCTTAGTGATGCTGAGCATGCTAAATGTGTGGAAGATATAAGGGTTGTAGTAGAGGCAAGGGCTAGGTAGTAGATGGAAGCAGCTGCTGCGTTAGAGGATGATGAGACAGAGACAGCTGCGGATGGTGAAGAAGAAGATGAAGACCATGATGTAGCATCATAGTTTTTTAATCTTCACAATCATCTCTAGGTTGTAATGAACTATTTTTTGAGCTGAACTTTATATATGGTTGTGGCCATTCTTCTAATTTTATACTTGAATTCTGAGATAGGGATGTGCCCTTTTTTTTCCAACTGTAGCCATAATCAATATATTTAATTTTTGTCTGCATGCTTCTTTTGTCACTTCCCCTTGAATACTTTAATGTTTAAATGCTTTACTTTGCTTTAACTGCTTGAATGCTCTTGATTATTTCTTTTTCAAAAATGAAACTTTTAACTATTTATCTTCAACAATGAATGTATGGAACATGGGGCCGCGACATCTTCTTATTAAAAGGATTCTTGAATCAGGGCCGCGGTAATTTATTTTTGCCTTTTCTTTTCTCATGATTCTTCATTTCACACAATGAGCTCTCAATACGTGGTTCCAAGAGGAAAATGACTTTGGAGCTACGACTGAACTGTTTGGCTATGCTGCTTGATTTTCCTTTACTAGTCCCCAAGTCTTGATGTTAATATCAACCTTAGGACAGGAGCTGCGGTGTTTGTCGATCGCAGAATCTAAGGTGACATAGACTCTATGTTGGGCTGTGGTCTCACATTCCTTGTATATTTAATATGATTCATGATTCTATTGCCACAGCCTCCTTTAGTCACTTTAACTGCATGGAACTTATTCCATAGCTTTTTAGTCCCTTGAACTATCATGAAGTCACTTTCGTGGCTTATCTTTAGTCATTTTAATTGGGTTATTATCAAACCTCCCTAGTCTAGGTATTATAAATCTTTCCTAAGCTATAATTGGATATGTATCAAGCCATCCCTAGCTTATAGAAGCATTTAGGAAGCAAAAAATGGGCATTAGTAGCCCCCGTGGCTAAATAAGAGCATCTGAAAGTGTATAACGGGCATTGTAAGCCCCTTGGCTAAATGAAGCATGTTGACAGCTTATAATGGGCATTATAAGCCCCCGTGGCTAGTCGAATCATCTTGAGAGTCGCCTCTGTGGTTTTAAATATCATATTCCTTCATGTGCATAGGCGCTATGAGGGGCGTTGTGAGACAACTAAGATAGTAATTCTCGAGATAATATGTTGTCTCCATTCGAAATTTATTTAAGACGAAAGCCTTTTATGAGATAACAGACAATGAAAACAAAAGAGATTGAGATATGGAAAAACAAGCCATATTTCGTATATTCATGTATTTATGACCTTGTTAGAAAAATATAAAGTTTGACGAGTACAACTAAATAAAGTTTTTCAAAGATAAACAGACACATAAAGTGAAAACTAAGGCAGATATGAGGCATGTGGCCTGTCAGTCAATTGGGCATAGTGGTTATGAGAGTTGCTACATCCCTCATGCTATCTTGAGGAATTACTGCAGCACTCCATGCCTCATAACCCTTTCGATTTCATCTTTTAGTGCGAAGCATTTGTCAGTGTTATGGCCATGGTCTCGATGAAAATCACACCACTGGGTCTGGTTCCTTTTGTGGGAAGGAACCTTCATCTTCTCAGGCCACTTAAGCATTTTTTCTTCTTTGATGAACTCAAAAATATCTTCAATTTAACAAGTTAATGGCGTATAGGCTTCAAAGACTTTTTCTGCCTTCTCTATATTCCTCTTTTGGCTCTTATTCGCTGTCACTGGTTTTGCGATCTCCGTGGCTACGGATATAATGGCTTGAATAATGGCCTTTGGTGGTACTACAACTTCTAGCATAAGAACCCTTTGGGTCATGAAGTTTACCTGAGTCTGGAGTGAGGCATGGATGTCATACAGATGGTTGAGGTGGTTGTACAGCTGAGCAACCTCATCTTTCATTTCTGCAATTTGGCTGGAGTCTCCTACCATTTCTGCTTTGTTAGTCTTTAGAGATATGCTCATGAGATTAACTAAACAGCGATTAGAAATCAAGAGTGCGGAGTAAATAACCAAGTATAGTAACAAAGATGTAGTCTTCGGCAATTTGCCAATCTATACTGCTGTGGCCGTGGCCGTGGCATGTAGAACATATAAGGTTACTGTCGTGGCCTCTTCAAAGGAGCTCACCAGAGTTAAATCTGACAGTTTTACCATGACATCTCTCGGGTGATGTAATGAAGCTATGTTGTATCCTCCCTAAAAAGGGCTGTGGCGCTCAGGCAATTTACATGCCTGGCTGTATCCTGCTTGTTGCAGTGCAGTGCAATTCCAATGCTGGACCCATGAGGTGGGTTTAATCCATCCAGTAATATGAAAAATAAGCCTACAATGGATCTACCAGGGAAAAAAATGTCTTCAAGTGCAAAGAATTGCACAATTTTAGTGGAAAATCCTAGATCATGGATTAAGAAAGAAGTGAACGGGAAGAATCTCATCCCTAGCTACCCAACCTTATAAGGTCATTGCTTTTTTTCACTTTCCAACACGTTCTAGGTAAGGTAGCATCATCGGGGTAAACAAAACAGATCTAAGGTCATAAAAAAGGAGACCAAGGAGTAGATCTGAAAATATGCAATACCCAGATAAGGATGTATGTGCAAAATACGAGCTCAAATACCATACCCCACCCATGGGATGATGACCCAAGGGGCCCCCATGAGTGAAATAAGGTGCTAAGAACCTGAAATGTAAAGAAACAAGATGAAAATACCATGATTCCCACAGACGGTGCCTGATTGTTGATACGATAAATCAGACACACGTCGTTTTCATATTAGCATATCAAGTATAGAATAAGCATCAAACATATAAAGCAAGTAAAGTGACACATAACATAAGATATAGAGTCGTTCGGATATTAAAATGAGCCTACATACACTTTGTTTCCCACCACTCTCATTATATACATGTCGTAATACAAGATTGTGTTGCCATGATAGGCGTACAATAGAGTTAAAAGAGGAGAATACATGATCGTAGCGATTTTGGGAAGGCTGAGGTGAGGTTTACAAGGTAGATGTATAGCCCCAAGATGGATTGTGGTTATGTAGAGAGTTTGGCAGGGCCTTCACTAAGGGTGATTATCTCGGGGTTCCTCCTATCTTGAGGTGTGGACCTCCATTTATAGGAGTTATGTAAGTTGTGTCACATTCCCTAAGCACGTGACATGTAAACAATTTCTAAGAGTAATCCCTTTAATGGGGCAGCCGCTGTGAGCAAGGTTTGCGGCCTGTTTGGTCCCAGGCAGCAGCCGATCTAAAGATGTTGTGTCCTGTTGGGCAAACTAGCCTTGTAGGTGCCATGCCTTATCCACGATAAGCCAGCTGCTAGTAAAGGGTAAGGTGTTTGAGCATAAGGCTGCGACCTCTCTATTTGATAGCAGTAGCCTTCCGTTAGATGTTTTTGTGGTAAAGGACCATATTGGTCATATCATCTACGAGTCTCTCTCATACGAGACGTCTGGCTGCAAATCAATCTCCTCGAGTGGAACATGCCAGAAAGCTCTCTCGCTCCTCACGTACTTCTTCGACGATGACATGTGGAACATGTCACATATTCGCAGAAGATGCGCTGGTAACCCAAATTTATATGCCATTGGTCCCACTCTCTCAATAATCGAAAAACGTCCTACATATCTTGGCGCTATCTTACCCTTCTTGCCGAACCTCATGACCCCCTTTATGGGAAACACATATATCAACACCTGGTCCCCAACTTATAACTCTAGGTGCCTCTAATATGCATCCGCATAGCTCTTCTATCGGTCCTGAGCTATTCGAATACATTCTCGAATTGGCTCGATCTTGGTAATCATCTCTTGTTTCATCTCTGGTCCTAAAAACTTGTTGTCCTCCACCTCTACTAGCAAGCGGGTGAACGATTAAGTCTCCTGTAAAACGCCTCAAACGGTCCCATATCGATAGTAAATTGGTAAGATTTATTATATGCAAACTCTACCAGTGGAAGATATCGCTCCCATCCTCCCCAAAACTCCAGGATGCACATCCTCAACATGTCCCCTAGCATTTGATTTACCCTCTCAGTTTGTTCGTCTATCTGTGGGTGGTATGTTGTAATCAATCGTAAGTCAGTGCCCGTAGCCTCCTGAAAGCTCTCCCAGAAATAAGACACAAGGATCTTGTATGTATCAGATATAATTTTGACTAGTACCCCGTGCATCTTAATTATCTCCGCTATGACCAGTTACACATATTGCATCTTCTCAAAATTGGTGTGAACTTTCAAGAAATGCGCCACCTTGGTCAGTCGATCCACTATCACCCAAATAGAGTCATGATCCCTCTGCGAGATCGATAGTACCATAATAAAGTTCATCAAAATGCTCTCCCATTTACACACAAGAATCTCTAGCGACTGTAGCATCCCCGAAGGCCTATGGTGGTCTACCTTAACCAACTGACAGGTAACACACTTTGCGATAAACTTTGCTATGTCTCTCTCCATCCCTTACCATTAGTGTTGTCTCCTCATATCAAGGTATATCCTATCCCCGTCGGGATGTATTCCAAATCTCGAACCGTGAGACTCCGTCATAACATTATGCCTTAAATCCTCATCCCCAAGCACAACTAATCTCCCATTAAAATGTAGGTCTCCCTATGAGTTGATCGAGTAAGACTCTATACTTTTAGCTAATAACTGTCGCACTATATCATAACAGCATGGATCCTCCGCTTGTGCTTTCACTGCCCGCATGATAATCTCGGGAGTGATAGATAAAACCGGTATACACGCTCTGGAAACCTCATTATCGTGTCAAATCTCACTCCACTTCTCCTTTCAGATCTCTACCAACTCCCTAGTGGGTCTCCAGCTTAATGTGTAGGCTACCACGTTAGCCTTATCAGGATGATACTGTATACCAAACTATTAATCCTTCACCAATTATAGCCACTGCCTCTACTTCATATTCATATCCTTATGTGTGAAGAGATGCTGAAATGACTTATATCCATGAACAATGTAAATTGCTCCCCCAACAGATAGTGTCTCCATATCCTTAGAGAAAATACCACTTTTGCTAACTCAAGGTCATGGGTGGGATAATTCTTCACATGGGGCTTAAGCTTTTGAGTTGCATAATCTATGGCCCTCTCCTCCTGTTGTAATGCACCCCCAAGTCCTTATACGGATGCATCCGTGTAGACCCGACACTCCACCCCACTCCTAGGCAATGCAAGTACTGGCGCTAACGTCAGCTTGTCCTTCAGTTCATCAAAGGATAGCTGACAGTGATCACTCCACATAAATGGTATCCCCCTTGTGAGATAGGTTCATCAGTGGACACGCATCTTCAAAAATCCCTTAATGAAGCGGCGATAATACCCAGCAAACTATAAGAAGCTGTGAATCTCTGTCGGTAGCATGGGTTGTCCCCACTTCCTCACCGCCAATACCTTACTCGGATCCACTACAATACCCCTATTAGACACGATGTGGCTAAGAAACTATACCTCTCGTAGCTAAAATCCACACTTTTCGAATTTGGCATACAATTAGTGGCCCCAAATAACATCCTACATAAATGCTATGCGTGATCTTCCTTGGTCCGAGAGTAAACCAGAATATCGTATTTAAACACAATCATGAACTCGTCTAAGAACTCCAAGAATACCCTATTCATGAGATCCATGAACACTACTGGCGCATTGGTGAGACCAAATGGCATCACCTTAAACTCGTACAACCCACACCATGATAGGATAGTAGTCTTAGGAACATCCTCCTCCCGAATGTGTAACTGGTGATATCCCGATCTCAAATCAATCTTGGAGAAGTACGCAGCTCCTCTCAACTGATCAAATAGGTCATCGATCCATGGCAACAGATATTTATTCCGTATCATGACCTTGTTCATCTCCCTGTAGTCTAAACACAAGCGAAGCGAACCATCCCTGTTCTTCACAAATAATATCGGTGCTCCCCACGGCAATCTACTCTGCCAAATGAAACCCTGTCTTAGTAGCTACTGAATCTACTCCCTCAACTCCCGAATCTCTGAAGGGGCCATATGATACAATGCTTAGGCAATCTATCTCGTACCCGATGCTAGGTAGATAACAAACTCAATATCTCGATTGGGTGGTAACCTTAGTTTCTCCTAAAATACATCCTTGAAATTTCTCACAACTAGAATTGAATCTATCGAGATAACTACCTCCTGTGAGGTCTTTTCATCAATCTAGTATAGGTGGGTATGCGACCCTCCCTCGGGAAGAGTCATCACCACCAAGAACATCTCTTATCCTGGAATATAAAACACTATAGACCTCTCGTAACAGTCTAATGTTTCCCTGTAACCCGCCAACCAATCCATGCCTAGGATAACATCGTATCCCTCCATGACTAACACATGGAGTTTCGTTGCTAAGCTCAGACTCCTAATAATAATTTCCACACCTCTACATATTGAGTGAGTAAGTGACCATTTACCCAATGATGACTCAGCACACATAACGCGAGTGCCTGTTGTCTCTAAAATATCGGTTGCTTTGGAAAATTTAGTGGAAATAAAAGAATGCGATGCCCTAGTATAAAAAAGAACCCTACCCTTATTCCCGTGAATTGAAAACGTACTGTAGAGGGGTACATACTAATTGGCCCAAATAGTTAAGCGATAAGGCCCAATTGGCGAGGGGGACTCATCACGAATAACCCACCCCCCAAAGAAATGCCCTGGCCATAGACAATAATAAAGCTGGATGAGGAGGCCCATAAGCAAGGGCTCCTCGTTCCAATTCACTTAAAGTTTATAGAAATGTAATTTCGATTAGGAGGCCCATCAGGAAGGCCTCCTAGTCCCAATTTGTCCAAGAAATAGAGCATGGGAGAGGAGGCCCAACAGGAAGAGATCATTGTCCCAATTTACTCAAAGTTCACAAAAATGTAATTTGGACGAGGAGGCCCATTAGGAAGGGCTCCTCGTCCCAATTTACTCAAAGTTCGAAAAAATTGAACTTGGGCGAGGAGGCCCAACAGGAAGGGCTCCTCGTCCAAAATGCCCAGAATTCAAAAATCTTGAATTTGGGCGAGGAGGCCCATCAGGAAGGGCTCCTCATCCCAAACAACTCAGAAAACACATAAATGAAGTTTAGGTAAGGAGGCCCACCACAAGCGGCTCCTCGTCCCCAATTGTTCAAAAGTCACAACAACAAATTTTGGATGAGGAGTCCCACCACAAGGACCTCCTCGTCCCCAAAAATCTAAATTCCTTACAAAAAAAATAGTGAGCGAGTAGGTCCACCTAGACTGACCTCCTTCCTAAGATTTGTTACTCATATATATGTTAAAGTACTAATATATTACTTTCTGGTAGCCTAGTTGAGCAAGCAGGGATCAAAAAGGAAAGTTGGGATCTCTTAGGAGTTTTGGCTTGGTGGCTGAGGAACAAGGTTTATTGAGCAAGCTCAACCACTTAGCAGTTTAAGATTGAGATAACACTAGTAGATAGACCCTAGGGGTCATCCAGTCCCTACATAGTTCACACGTAGTCATAACTAAAGTGAGCAACTAATAGGTTTCTCATAAGAAATGAACAGTTTATGAAATGATTTTAGAGGAGGTGGTCCTTGAGATATCTCCTCAAGTTTGTAAATTATTTTAGAGGAGGTGGAACTTGAGGCCTCTCCTCATGTTTATAAAAGATTTTAAAGAAGGTGGTACTTGATACCCTCCTCAACTTTACAAAGTTTGTAGAACAAGTTACCATTTTATAAGATATTTACCAAATCAGATATTTTGTCTTCAAGCGTAGATATATTTTATTTTTGACTTTGGTTTGCACCAGATGGCACATGTCAGAAGGGACAGGATACTAGACATGGGTAGGGGCATAAAGGTACATTGCAAACCTTATCCCTCACCAAACCCCTCAATTTTGGCGCTCAAAAAGTGCCAACTCAGCCCTAGTGCCCAAGTATAAATATGACCCCTGGGCAAGGTCAAGTAAGAATCATAACTCAAGTCATACCGTTACTCTATCAAAATCAGCCCAGATACCTAGTGTTCTCTCCTTGGTATCTCTTTAAGTGATGAGTTTTTTATTCTTTCACTCCCTCCAACAGTCATCATTCTCAGGAGTTTCTCTTGAGAAAAGTTACTATTATTATCTTGAAGTTCATCTTCTAGCGGGGAGTAGTTCTTACTTTGGTTACGTTTTTACCAAAAGGAGAAAGTTTTACCAGGTGCTATTCTATAATTTCTTGAAAGACAGTGAAGGCAGAGTTTATTGGAGTGGGTCATGCCTTACCCTTTCTAGTTATTCATAGACCCTAGTATATGCTACCCTCCTACATTTGGCGACTTCTCTGAGACGTATCCTCACTTCTATGGACAAAGAAGGTTTCAACGTTTCAAAGCAACTAGTTTTTTAAGACATTCCACTTGGTAATGGAACCCAAAATGATCAGACCACTCATGAGGACGGGGTGGTGACCAGACTAAAGACACCTGCTTCTCAAGGAGGGCAGACTAGCTCACCGGTAGCATCTCCGATGACAAATATGAGCCTTATAGTCATATGTTTTTACTTCTTGAAGCAAAATAATGTAGACCTATCAAGTTTGGGTCAAGGTTGTGTAACACCAGCAGCTGCCCCCTTTGGAAGGGCAGCCACTCTAGCAATAACTCTGATAGAGATGATTCTGCCACGAAAGGTAGTGCTAGAGCAGATTGTGGTGCCCTCAATCTCACCAGCAGCAAAGGGCATGAGCTTGGAGAAATATCCCTTGAATCCAGTTACTATGGAGGAGTTGAGGAAGTTGTTCTCCTCCTCTTAAAGAGAGGCATCTGATTTGTATGAAGAGATATAAGAACCTTACCCTCAGATTGTGAATGAGAATTCATACCTAGAAGGGTATATTCTTCCAAAATTCATTAAGTTTAATGGCAAATGGGAGAACTCAAGAGAGCACGTGAAGAGGTTCATTGAGTACCTACGAGTGCATGGAAATGATAAGAACCTGAGGTTAAGGGAGTTCTCCATGACCATTACAAGAAAGGCCTACACATGGTATTCCCACTTAGCACCCAACAACATTCTCGTATGGGAAGAAATGCATAGAAAATTCCTCCAAAAGTTCTTTATGACAGAAGATGAGTTTACATTAAGACACCTGGCATAAGAGGTGCAAAATTATGGGGAGGAGTTAATGCCATATATCAAGCACTTTTATGGGAGAGCACTGGATGTTCACGAGGAGGTAGCAGAGGCAATGTTGCTTTAAATTTGGGTCGAGGGGCTCATAGAGGAATACAAGCTCCATTTGGCTAATGAAACTAGAGATGGAACTTTTAGAGAATTCACCAAGGCTACCAGCAATATAGCCATGATAATCAAATCGAGGACATCAAGTTGGAGGACAGAAGTACCATTGACTTCTAAAAGGTTTCAAGTCTTGAGGAGGCAAGCAGTTAATTATGTGGATAGAAATCCCAAAGGCAAGAAGGGAGCCTCTGGATCCAAGAATAACAGCCTGGGCAACAAGAGAAAGTTTGGAGAAGATGCCCCACCACCGCTACCTTGCAGTGTAGCGAAAGCTATAGATTGTTATCATACATTGGTACGATAGGTGGTAGAAGGTCCCCACCACCTGAATGGGGAAACCCCAACAGTAGCTATAAAATCCAACCCTAAGTATTGCGAGTTGCACCAATGGGTGCAACACTCCACCAAGGACTATTACTACTTGAGGAGGATCATTGATAAGTGTCCAGTGGTACTCTACAGATAACCCTATGGATGTTAATGAAAACCCACTTCCAACACATCATTATGCCACTGCCAATATGGTATTAACATATGATAAAGAAGTAACTCAAGATCTGATGGAGTGAGAAAGTGGCGAGAACATATGTGACAAGTTGGAAAGCTTATCACTGAGCAGCGGGCAAAGAACTGAGGTAGAAAGGAAGAGAGAGGAATGGCTCTTCACTTCAGACCAAGAAGAGGATGGAAGTGAAAAAATTAAGCAGGTAACTCTCCTAGAAGGCAAGGTGGATGTCATCATTAATCTGGATGAGGGGGGACATCTAAGGCCGAGTACATTTACAATGCCTAAACATATGAGGTAGACCTATATTCTGAATGTGAGTCCATAGCGAGGACCCCAAAGTTCAAATGGTTCTTCGACCAAATAGGAGTGGAGTATGACACCAGGGTGGTCATAATAAGAAAAGTTTTAGAGGTGGTACAGTAAAGAGGAAATCCCTCATTGAATTGGTAGGGGCCGATTAGCAGGTTGATCAAGAGGTATACTTCTTAAGTGTTATTTTCTGAGGTAGATAGACAGGTGACTTACTTCCACAATCGCCTGTTATATGTCACAGCTATGATCAATGGAGTTTCGTTCCCCCAAGCATTAATAGATGGAGTAGCATCCAATAATATTATGCCAATCAGCACATTATACGAGATGGGGATCGATTAAGAGAAGATATTACCTGTGCCACTAGTGATATCGAGATTTGACAGCGCTAGAATGCAATCCCTCGTATATGTGAATATAGGAACCAAGTTGGGGAATTTCACATCCCACATCAAATTCCACGCCATCAATGCTAATACTAGCTACCTGCTGCTCATTATGAGGGTATGGATTCATACCCATGGTATAGTACCCTCCACCTACCATCAGTGTGCAAAGGCCAATATCAAAGGAATAAATATCATAAAGACTTTTTTCCGTTGAAGATGACCATCTGGTAGATGTGATATTCTACACAGAACTAGATAAGGAAAGAAAGAATTCTACGAGGAAGCTAAAAGAGAAGCAGGTGGTTGGAAGAAGTGCCCAGCCAAGAAAATCTGTACATGATTATTTAGGGGGAAGGATGATTCCCCACATAGCAAAAGGCAAGAGGAAGGTGGTTAAACCTCCTCGAACTTGCAAAAAAGTGGTTCTACCCGATCAAAAAGTTATTTACTGTTTGTAACGATCTACGCAGGAGATGTTCTAGGATGAGAGCACCGACCCGGTGCCAGAATATTTTGTAGTGGATGAATACCATGTTATTGAGCATAATGAGGAACCATAGGAACCTTCAGAATGCATGCAGGATGAACCTAGGTAGTAGCTACAAGAGTTAAAGGATATCAACCTGGGGGTAGAAGGGGGTGAAATTAGACCCATTTTAATCTTCAAGAGTCTGAGCCCAGAACAGAATGAGGAGCTTGTAGGTCTCCTCAAATAGTTCACCGACGTATTTTCCTAGAAATATATGAAAATTCTAGGAATAAATCTAGAGGTGAGCTCTTATATATTGAATGTTCTTCCTAATGCTCTTCCAGTTAGGCAAGTAACACGCACGTATAAAGCTGACCTCGACCTGAAGATAAAAGCAGAGGTAGAGAAGCTATTGCAAGCGGGGTTCATCTAACTTATTCAGCATCCTGTGAGGCTCTCCATCATAGTGACGGTGGCAAAGAAGGACAAGAGCCAAATTTCAATTTATAAGGATTTTTACGACTTAAATCAAGTATGTCCCAAAGATGAGTTCTCTTTAGCAAGCATAGACAGCTTAGTTGACGCTATTGCAGGCCATGAGTTGTATAGTTTCATGGATGGGTACGTCATCTATAATCATATTAAGATGGATCCAACGAATGTGTAAAAGACTGCCTTTCGCACCCCATTAGGGAACTTCCACTTCAAGTCATGCCATTCAGATTGAAGAATTTTGGGGCCACGTACCAAAGGACCATGATGGCAATTTTTCATGATATACTAGAATTTTATGTGGACAATCTAGTGGTGAAATCCAATATAGAAATAAAGCACATACAGGACCTTCGGAGAGTATTCAAGAGGTGTCGCGAGTACAAGATGTAGATGAACCTCTTGAAGTGTGCCTTCAGGATCACTGTGGGAAAGCTTTTGGGATTTATTATGAATAAGCGGGGGTTCAAGTAGAGGCAAAGAAAACAATCATAATGATGCCACATCTAAAGAGTCGGAGGCAGCTCAAGAGCTTATTAGGGAAGATGTCCTACCTAAGAAGATTCAAACCTACGCTAGCGAAAGTGACCAACCCATTCACACACCCATTAAAAGACAAAGCCAAGTGGACTTGGGGAGATGAGCAGAAGAAGTCCGTTAAGAGGATCAAAGAAATTTTAGCCTCCCCATCCACGATGATTCCACCAGAAGCTGGGGCGCCACTGTTTCTTTACCTTACTTCAACAGAAAGGTCCATAGGGGCACTACTGGCTCAAGAGAAGTAAGGAGTAAAAAAGCTAGTGTACTACTTTTTAAGAGTAATATCAGGTACATAAACAAGATACACTAGCGTATAGAGGCACTGCCTTGCCCTGGTCTTTGTTGCTCAAAAGCTGAGACATTATCTGCTAGCCTCTACAAATCATACAGTCATTAAGTGTGACCCCATCACGTACCCCTTCTCACGAACGGTGCTTGTGGGACGAGCAGCAAGATGGTTTTTGATTTTGTCAGAATATAATTAAAAATGCATAGTACCCAAGGCCGTCAAAATTCAAGTGGTAGCAGATCTGCTGGCCCATTTTCCAAGTGGGAATTTTGATCCCCCCTTTCCTGGGGAGAATTTCCAAGCATGCATGGTGGAAGAAAGGGAAAAGTGGACGATGGAGTTTGATGGCTCTAGTGCTTAAGGAACATGAGGTGTGGGTATTATATTGTCTAATGGTAAGGAGAAGATCACCCTCTCCTTTAAGTTAGATTCAAATGCTCAAATAATGAGGTTGAGCTGAGTATGAGGCCCTCATTTTGGGAATGTTGGAAGCAATCTGAAGAGATGTTAGGGTGTTGTTCATACGATGGAACTCCAACTTGGTAGTGAAACAGGTTAATAGGGAGTTCGCCCTAAAACATGCTAACTTAGCACCCTATAAATACATCATCCAGAGATTGTCGGGAAAGTTCTTGGAAGTAACTGTGGAGAGACATGTAAGAACAATAGGCATCCTGATCCACTAGCGACGATAGCACAAAAGTTAAACATAGATGATCTAGACGCAATGATCATATTACGGCAAAGAATAATGCCTACTACAGTGAAATCCTTATTCCCAAGCAATGAGCCAGAAAACTGGAGGCATCTAGTTGTGAAGCATCCTGAGATGAGAGAAGGGACAATAAAGATGTTAGATTTAGCTAACTACCACCATCCTTAGGTAACACTTTACTTTAAGAGCCCTGGAAGGTTCCTAACAAGATGTGTTAGAGAACAAGAGGCTAAATAAAGGTTGGCATAGATGCACAAAAAGCATTATGGTACACTGATATCCCTCTTTATCGTCGGTTGCAGCAGGGTGGTACTATTAGCCCACCATAAGCATAGAGGCTTCTCATCTGTAATAGGGTTGTTTAAAGTGACAAGCCCATTTTGACCGGCCAGTGGAAGCTAACTTTGTGTAAGCCTTAGAAGATTGGAGGCAGCCATACATAGCGTATGTGAAAGACGGTGAGTTACCTATAAAGAGAGAGGATGAAATTTATCCGCAAAAGAGGATAACTCGTTTTTACTTGGTGGAAGGAGAGCTTTACAAAAAAGGGTACAATGAGAAGGTATTAAAGTGCATAGCTAAAGAGGACACGGGGAGAGTGCTGAAGGAAGCTCGTGAGCCCTCCCATATGGGAGGTGCCAAACTGTATGATCAGCTGATGACGTTGGGGTATTATTGGCCAACCATGGAGCCTGACTCCATTGGTTATGTGAATAAATGCATAGCTTGTCAATTACACGAAAACATGGTACATACCTCTTCAGTCAGCTTACAAGGCTTAGCGGCTCCCTACCCCTTCCACACTTGGGCATTTAACCTAGTTACAAAAATCAGCCCAACTTCTCATGGAATTTTTTTTATCATTATGGCTATAAAATCATACACCAAGTGGGCAGAAGCCATCCCTCTAAGGAGAGTGACTGCCCAAGTGGTAACCCAGTTAATCAAGGCATATATCATATGCAGGTTTGGTATACCCAAAGAAATTTTTACAGATAATGGGAAGCAGTTCGTATGTAAGGAGATGGCCCTCCTCACAGACAAGTACAAAACAACCGCTCCACCATTTCCTACCCTAAAGGTACTGGCCAAGTAGAGGCCGCCAATAAGACCCTAGTCAATTTCTTGAAGAAAATGCTAGAAGACATGCCAGGGGCATGGGATGAGAAGTTGTCCATAGTACTATAAGTTATCTTACTTTAAAGAGAAAGCCGACTGGGTTCACCCCGTTCTCACTAGTATAAGAGATCAAAGTTATCTTACCAGTGGAGTTGGTGGTACCCTTAGCCAGAGTTTCTCAAAGTAATGAACTCACCCCTGACCCACGACATGTACAGTTGGAGCCACTGGACGAGCAAAGAGACAAGGATAAAGAGAACTTTAAAGTTTACACCCAACAACTTTCGAGAGCCTATGAAAATTTGGTCAAGCCCAGGGAGTTCCAGGTGGGAGACCCAGTCCTATGAGAATCTACTCACCGTCTTCGCAGTATCTCGGTATCAAAATTCAAACCCAACTGGGAAGGCCACTTTATAGTAAGAAGGGTAAGCAAGTCGGGTTATTGTCAGATATCAGAGTCGGAGAGTGATTACCTCTAGTTCATCAAATGCAAGTGGCTGAAGAGGTAGTATGCTTAGTATTGTTGAAAAATCATTTATGTTAAAGAATTTGAGCAGGTTTCTCTAGCACTAGAAAATTTCTTTTTTTTATAAAAAAATGATAGAACAATACAACTTTGTAAATGGTACAGAAAATGAAAAAGAAATGAATGGAAAATCTTTTTTTTTTTTTTGCATTGCATGATGATTCTTATTTTGTTTCTTTACCTACAGCGTGAGGTAGATCCACTAGAATATTTTTGTTACTCTCTACTAGGCTAGAAGAGGGTCGAGAACAAAGATAACTTTTCTCATTACACTTGGGGGGTAAATCCATCCCGAGAGAAAAGTATATTGAGCAAAGTCTCTCCAGGCATATTTAATAAGTGATTATAATATTATCACCAGACCAGTAGGAGGACATCCTCCAAGTCATAATAAAAAAAAATATAATAAATACTTTTTTTACAACAGAATTGCCTAGAGAACAAGTTCTAATTTTCGTTCTCAAAGAAAAGCCTTATTTTACCAGTCCATAGAAAATGTAGAGAAAAGGGGACCTACACCCTCCCTGCTCTAATTTCTTTAAAGAAAAGACCCAATAGACTAGGGGAATATTTCCATAGAAAATAGTAATTTTTTAAAAATTTTAAGCGAAGGAGAAGATTTAACCCTTTATCTCCCAGTTATTCCCTAAGAAATGATAACCATAATAAAATACCCCACGACTAGAGGGGACAGTTCTAAAAAAAATGTTAACTTGCTCAGCAAATATACAAGTACCCCACATCTAGAGGGGGAGGTTCTAAAAATGTTAACTTGCTCATAAAATATGCAAGTACCCCACAGCTAGAGGGGATAGATTTATATATGTTAACTTGCTCAGAAATTATGTAAGTACCCCACAGTTAGAGGGGACATATCTAAAGAATGTTAACTTGCTTACAAAATATGTAAGTACCCCACAGTTGGAGGGAATATATCTATATATGTTAACTTACTAAAAAAATATGCAAGTACTCCACAGTTAGAGGGGCTAGATCTAAAAAATGCTAACTTGCTCAAAAAATATACAAGTACCCCACAGTTAGAGGGGACAGATCTAAAAATGTTAACTTACTCAGAAATATGCAAGTATCCCACAATTAGAGGGAAAAATTTAAATAGATGAACTGGCCACAGAAAATTAGAGTAGGCCGTAGTAAGCAGATATTAAAGTCCAGATAGAAAAAAGTGAGCAACATGATAAAAACCAACAAAATACTTTATGTTTAATAATGACAAAGTTCTTTACATATGAAAAGTATATAAAAGGAAGTCTACATAACAAGACTATCTACCCACTAGACAACATGAAAAATAAATCCTGGTGGGACTACAAGTCTGTATAAGAAGCACCTCAACAAGCTACTCCTCTAATCTAGCCATCCGAGCCTCATCCTCAGCAACACCAGCCTCTAGCTTAGCCATCTTGGCCTAGAGGCACTGAATCTGAGTCTGAATTCGAATAGACTTAGCCTAACACTGTTGCTCCCTAATTTGCCTATAAGTATGAAGCTTAATCATATTTTGAAAGTTCATCAAGAAAATGATGAACCAAACTTTCAACTCAATCCAGCTGGAAATGATAGAGCGCTAAAGATCATGAAGAGCCTGGAGAAATAGTGCAGCCCTCTGAGTAGTCATGTCAATGGGAGGTGTAGATAGGAATTCATGAAGATGTTTAGCTAGGACCTTCAAGTTAAATACCATAAGTCTATCAATGTTGAGGACCCTTTGGGAAGTAAAAGTCGCAAATTGGTGCTCCAAAAGCATATCCAACACCTCTCGCTCATGTGGACGAAAGATGGAGGGAAACTCTAAATGCAACAGCGCGCTCATGAAAGTCCTAAGAGCCTCCACCTCTATATCATCGTAGCCTGTGTTATGAGACTCAAGATCTGAAAGAGGGATAGAAGAATCCTCACCAGATTGGGTATCACCGCTGGCCTCAGAACTCTGTTCGGCCTCACCAATGGCCTCGCAGGCTTATTAACCGGATCCTGCAAAAAAATAAAAGGTAAGAAAATAGATAAGTCATAAAGAAAATAATTAGTAGGAGGTGGGTTACCCATACTCAAATTGAAACAAAGATTAGGGAAATTTTACCCCAAAGCCTAGGGGAGTCAATATGTTGTCACCAAAGCGAGAGGGCACCATAGGACCTTGAGCACCGGCCTAACAGAAAATAGGCATGTGTTAGTATTTTCTTTTGCTAAGGAAAAAGAGAAATGTTTTAACTTTATTAGACAGACACAACCCAGGTATGACAGTTTAATACCTGGGGAGCGCACAGTATAGCACTCACAGTAAGTCCTACAGAACTAGGGACGGCCACCCCACTAACCTGAAAATGAGGAAATAGGAACGTGAAGGTGAGCCTACTTGTACAGTAAAAGCAAGAAGAAAGAGGGGAACAAAGAAAAGAGTAAGGTATGATAGTATAATACCTGACTCACATAACTCCCCCTTATTGTTCCACAGTCAAAGGAAGAATCGCGGCGCTAACCTGAAAATAGGGAAATAGGTAAGTGCCAGTAAATATTTACACAAAAAATGTAAGCTCAAAGATCTAAGTAGATTAGGTATTTACCTGGGAACTCCCCACTGAGTTACCTGCCTGAGACTCCTTAGTAGCAGGAGAAGGAGTAGCACTAACTTAGGGGGTGTCCAAAGTCTCTTCAAGCGCAAAAACTGGTGGACTACTCGCTTGAGGGTTTAAATATAGATTTTGCAAATAAAGAGACCGTGTCTACAGATTTATTATAAGAAACGACATAATATGAAGATATGTAACTAATCTAGCATATAAATGTGCAAACACTGAACATGCCACTGGATCTGGTCTTACGGATCTAGGAACAAGCCCCTCAAACAAGGGGACTTTAGACAAGATGGCTGAAGCAGCTTTCCCTACAGAAAATAAGGGGAGACTCACAGGTGCTACCTCAAGAACTATTCGTAAAGGAGGAGGTCCCACTAACACTACCCTGCAATATAAGAAAGATATGAAAATCTATAAGACTTTTGTAGTAATGAAGGAAAAAATCATAGAATATAAGTAAAGACAAGTTGAAATAATTATTGGGAGAGGTGCTATAAAAATGCCTCCCATAGATACAATGGTTGCAGGAGCTTCCCCAGCGATAGTAGGGACTACTAAAGGGGAAAATGAGGAAACAGATGGAGAAGTGGTAGTACCAACCAACAGGCATATAGATAAATAGAAACAGAAAATGAGAATAAAATCCCAATAGCAAAGAAAAAATGGGTCAAAAGACAAAAGATTCGAAACAAGTGTACCTGAAGCCCTTTTAAAGAAGAAGAATAAGGGAAGATGATCGGTAGGATAGTAGCAGTGGATTTAGTATCCTAGTCATGGCAAAGTTATCAGAAAACCAAACATAGATAAAGAAAGAAAGAAAGCCTAATAGGAATAAGTAATACCTGAAAGGTGGAGTTAACCTGTGTAACAGGCTCGCTAGATGCGATAGTAAAACTGGACTAGAAGATATAGGCTAAATGTTAGGCCTATTGTACATGGGAACAAAGACCCAGGAGATAGGAATCCTCCCTGAAGGCGATAAACCTGGGGTAGTTCCTCCCGTGAGTGGTGTTACTCCCCCGACAGAGGAAGGGCCACTGAAAGAGGGTCCCTACAATAAATACAAGAAAAGATAATGAGATCATCAAATGTAGAAAGTATGACACAATATAGAAAGAAAATAAAGAAGATAAGCTCAAAGTACCTCAGACAGTCCGATAGAGGAACCTCTCACCACAGAGGAGGGGGAGATGAAGAAAGCGGCTGAGAGAAATAATCACCTATGTGTAAAAAAAATAGAAGACTTCAAAAGATATGTCTCAAAATATGATAAGTAAAAGTAAGATACTCAAGAGGGTTAATGCTTACCTGGACTGAAGAATAGGACATAGAAGAAGTCCTTGTTGTCATTGGAAATATAGTAGATAGTTGTAAAAAAGAGACAAGAGCAGAAAAGGTATTATTAACAAAAAGCAGAAAAGATAATACTGAGTGAGTATAGGGAAGTGACAAACCTCCCTAGATAGGCCCAAAGATGAGCCTATCATAGAACTCCTGGACCTAGGAAAAGGCCCCCGGGAAAGAGGTGGAGGCGACGGAGCACTCGCCACAACAGAGACACCCTGCCAATGTAACCAAGATAAAAAACTGTTCATATCTAAAATACGCATATGTAAACGAGTAATATTACAATGCAAAAGATGTTAAGAGAAAAGATTTATAGCGGTGGAGTGGACAGTTTATCTATATGGTAATTGTCCAATGGTAGGACTGCTGGTAGATAGAGAGTCTATCATGATGCCCTAGCCAGAAGACTCCCCCAAAACTAGTAACAAAGAAGAAGTATCAGTGTGTTGATCATCATAAGGATCAGTGGCACTCATCTCATTCGAAGAAGAACGGTCATCATTATAAGAGGGAGTACTTCTATGATCGACTAGTTCCTCTTCAAATGATAGAGAAGGAGAACCCTTATGTGAAACCCCACAAAAGTCAGTTTTAATAAGAAAAAGGGAATGAGGTCTAGTACCTTCATCGATGGGAATGGAAGTAACGGCAGGCTCCTCAGCAGATAACCCAAGGGCTTCATAGCCCTGTTCTCACATAGTCCTATATATCTCCTCTACCCGAGGGTCATTAATGTCGGACCCCTGGTCTAGTGCAGGAGATGGATCAGCATCCCTATTACTAGTCTTCTTCTTTTTCGTGCTCACCCTAGTTCTTACTAGCGGGGGGGAGTAGGAGCATAAGAAGTAGTAGAAGTAACAGTGGTAGCAAGTACGTAGTTTGAAATGTCCACATTTAGATGCTTCCTCTTTGGAGTAGCAGAAGATCTTGACTTGACTTTTGACTTGGGCCTAGTAGGTTAAGGCTCAGGTTTCTTAGAATAGATAGACTCGCCGAGCCGAGGGCGGCTCACCAGGATTAGAGTCAACTGCTCGATAAGAGCCATGGGGATGGCACTCCAGTGCCATAATGACCTTTGGGTCCTCTTACCCAAATGCCTATCATTATTGGGAATTTTTGTGTAAATAGTTTCATGAGGGACATCCCTCACACAAGTTTAGATCAACACGACTTCCTTCTGCCAAAGGTTAAACCAAGAATGAGTAAAAGAGGGTACGTAATCTCAAGAGGATACAAACAGGTGGCCCAGATGACCAACTCTATCAACCACCCCCCTCAAATCTGAAGTTGGCAAAAGCCTCAAGGTATAGCTCGAAGGGGGAGGTGCTCAAAGGATAAATAGTAGTATGAATCCCCTGATCATAACCAAACTGCCTCCTCACTCTCTTAGAGTGGTATAACTCCACACCTTGACCCAAGTCAGTCAAAAAGGGAAAGGTGCAGGGAAGAAGCATACCGATCACAGAAATATGAGGGAAAGTAGGAACAAACTTGACATCAACAGGGTAGTAGAAAGTTTCCTCAGTAGCAGAGAAGGAATGCCAAGAAAAAATACCTCACACAGTCATGTAGTAATGCCTGAAGGAAAACTCATTAATGTTGTCTATCAAAGACCCTATAGGAGTCTTAGGAGTCTTCTTGTACCATCTTGTAGCATAAGCATCTCCGCAGTGATAAGACCTAGCCTTTGGGGAAAGTTAGGAATTCTCTCAAATAAGAAGGACATAATGATAAAGTGTTGGTAAATTTGATAGCGTCATAACGACCACAAGAGAGCTCAACATCCACATGTGCCATGTCTAACCAAGTGTATAAAGACCCCAACGTTATAGCTGTGAGGGGGACTTCCCTCCCTCGAGCAAGCCTCACAGAAAGCTTGAACAAAATCTCACGAGGAGAATCATCTAGCCTCCCAGAAAGAACAAACCTGCTCAGGAAGTGATAAAGAGTGTTACCAAGTGTGAGGGGGAGTTAATTTTTGGGCCCTCCTGACTCCTTAAGGCCCTTCTCAAACTTTCACTCTTGGGCAGCTACTCAAAATCCTTAAACCAGTATCTCTGTCATTTGGAGAGGGAGTATTTGGCGATCCCAGTCAAATTGATATCTACATATTTTGATCACTCACCTAAAGCAGAGTGGGGATCTCCCAACATTTTCTCCTCGACCTCATCCTCAAAACCATCAGTAAGAATATAGTTCCCCAAGTAGGGAAGAGCGAGCAGCTCACAGATATCCTCCAGGGTAATAATAAATTTCCCCGATCTAGTAATAAAAGTATGAGAATCCCTACTCCGGTGAGAAGTCATCAAAGTGAAAGTACGCTCTTGTTTGGTAATAGAGCAAGCCTTGAGACTGATAATGGTGGTCAGAAGGCCAAGCCCCTCAATAACAACTCTGTGTGAGGGGGTGGACAAGATATGATCAACCCAGAGACCCCATTGCTATATGGCACCCCTACATGCCTTGACCTCAATATTGGAATGAGGAAATTCACCCATGTCTACTCACACCCTAAGCATTGAATCAGGTAAAACAATGGGAAAGTCAGAAGACTCGCCTAGACCCACTTGGGGTCGCACGTTGATATTAGACACAAACTCCTGCTTGTAATTTTCAAGCGAGATCATGAAAGTATCCTTATTGCCAAACTAGGGTGCCAGATGATAAATCCAAAAATCCCTCTGTTGGCGAGCAGCTAAATATTCCCTTTAAGATTTCAAGTAGACCACAGATGAGGAGGACCCTGGGGTGAGCACCCCAGTAAATGAGGAGGCTTTAGTAGTGATAAGACCTTTAGATAAGGAGGCATTATGTTTGCGAAAGTCATAGCAGATGAGGATCCACATCTCACCAATATCCCAGCAGACGAGGGAGCCCCCTTATGGGCATCCAGAGAGTTGAACCCCCCAAACCCCCCAAAAACTCCCTCCAAAATCACAGAGGTGATGGTGGTGGTGCCAGTGGCCAAAACGGTCGATAAAGTGACGGGAATTGGTACTACACACCCACTAGCACCTCACTAGTGGCAGTAGGGATGACGGAACAAGGGTTTTGGTAGGTTAAAAACGCCATTTACATTACAGGAGAAAGAAAAGGTAGGACGGTGGTTATGGAAGTTTTTAGGCTACTGTTCTCCCTCTCTCTCTCTCTAAAAATTTTCGGAGTTTGAACTCAAAATTCCAAGGTAAAAAAAAAGGGAAGTTTAAAAAGGGGTTTTATGCCCTATTAAGCTACACGCAGACTGTCAATCAAAAGAGAACTGAATACTTTCCAATGATGAGATGTGTGTTCCCCATTTGACACGTTCCACCTCGAGACCATAAAAGTAGGCTGAGGTGATAGGTCTAATTAATGCGACAAGTATCATCATGAGATTGGGTTAGGTGGTTTATATTCTAAGAAATAATTAATGATTGCATACAAACCTTTGGTATGACCAACACACAGATTTTTGTGTGAGTGGATTAATGTAGAGGGGCACACACTCATTGGCCCAAATAGTTGGGTGAGTAGGACCAATTGGCAAGGGGGCTCATCACAAGCAACCCCCCCCCCCCCCCCCCCAAAAAAAAAATGCCCTGTCCATAGACAAAAGTAAAGTTGGGCGAGGAGGCGCATCAGGAAGGGCTCCTCGTCCCAATTTACTCAAAGTTCGTACAAATGTAATTTGGATAAGGAGTCCCATCAGCAAGGGCTCCTCATCCCAATTTGTCCAAGGTTCATTGAAATAGAGTGTGAGCGAGGAGGCCCATCAGGAAGAGCTCTTCGTCCCAATTTACTCAAAGTTCACAGAAGTGTAATTTGGACGAGGAGGCCCATCAGGAAGGGCTCCTTGTCCTAATTTACTCAAAGTTCACAAAAATTGAACTCGGGCGAGGAGGCCCACAAGGAAGGGCTCCTCATCCCAAAATGCCTAGAATTCACAAAGCTTGAATTTGGGTGATGAGGCCCATCGAGAAGGGCTAGTCATCCCAAATAACTCAAAAAAGATAGAAATGAAGTTTGGGCGAGGAAGCCCATTACAAGTGGCTCCTCGTCCCTAAATGTTAAAAATCACAGGAACAAAGTTTGGATGAGGAGTCCCACCACTAGGAGATCCCCATCCCCAGAAATTCAAATTCCTTACAGAAAAGAACCAGTGGGCGAGTAGGCCCACCTAGAGTGACCTACTCCCCAAGATTTATTACTCACATATATGTCAAAGTACTAATATTTTACTTTCTTATACAGGTAGACTGGTTGAGAAAGTAGGGCACAAAAAGGCAAGTTGGGATCTCTTGGGAGTTTTGGTCTGGTGGATGAGAAACAAGGTCTATTGAGCAAGCTCAACCACTTAGCACTTTAAGATTGAGATAAAACTAGTAGATAGACCCTATGGGTCACCCAGTCCTTACATAGTTCACACCCAGTCATAACTGAATTGAGCAACCAAGAGGTTTCTCACAAGAAATTAATAGTTTATAAAATAATTTTAGAGCAGGTGGTCCTTGATACCTCTCCTCAAGTTCGTAAATGATTTTAAAGGAGGTGGTCCCTGAGACCTCTACTCAAGTTTATAAAATATTTTAGAGGAGGTGGTTCTTGATAACCTCCTCAAGTTTACAAAGTTTGTACAACAATTTACCATTTTAAAAGATATTTAGCAAATCAAATATTTTATCTTCAAGCGCAGACATATTTGCTTTTTGACTTTGGTTTGCACCAGGTGGCACCTATCAAAGGGAACAGGCAACTACACATAGGTAGGTACAAAAGTTATATTATAGACCTTGTCCCTCACCAACCCCCTCAATTTTGGCGCCCAAAAAGTGCCAACTCAGTCCTAGTGCCCAAGTATAAATAGGACCCCTGGGCAAGGTCAAGTAAGAATCATAGTCATATCGTTACTCGGTAAAAATCATCCCAGATACCTAGTGTTCTTTTCCTACTCTATCTATAAGTGTTGAGTGCTTTGTTCTTTCACTCTTCCCTGACTGCTATCATTATCAGGAGTTTCTCTTGAGAAAAGTTACTATTATTGTTGTGAAGTTCATCTTCTTGCAGGGAGAAGTTCTTACTTTGGTTCCATTTTTACCAAAAGGAGAAGGTTTTACCATGTGCTGCTCTAGAAATTCTTGAAAGACCTTGAAGGCACAGTTTATTGGAGTAGGTAATGCCTCAACCTTTCCAGTTATTCATAGACCCCAGTATAGTTACCCTCCCACACGTACCCTCAACTGCTGGCGGTGCCTGAGGTGCTGGTGGCATGGGTACGTCTCGAAAATTATACATACACCCATTGTGCATTTGTCCCTATTGCTGCTGTGGGGTTAGGGGTGCTAGTGCTAGTGCTAGAGGTAATGGAGCCTGCTGCCCCTGTTGGGAACCCTAACCAGTTATGGGAAATATTTCCTCTTATGACCCTACTGGCCACATATAAAACATTGTCTCGAAAATAGTCTCTGCCTATGGCCCTGATGACCCTATCGAGGCTGGCCCTGACTCTGTCCTTGATAACCCTAGCCCTGATGGCCACCTCCATTGTTACCTTGGCCCTGGCGGCCCTGAGGAACCTGGTGCTGCTGGTTAGGACCCTTTTAACCCTACCTGAAACCTTGACCATCAGGTCGACAACCCCCAGATCTGGATCTCTTGGCCCGATCCCCCTGTCGGGAATCCTGTCACTACTGCTGCAGTACCCCGCTAGTACCACCCCCACTTTCCTTTCCAGGATGGCTAGTCTCACCTCCTCTCTTGCTCCCCTTCATATAGAAATGATGGTCCTGCTAGTGTAATAAAGCGGCATTGACGATATCTGTATACGTCACTAATACGGGGTTGCCGATTAAGTGTTTCCTGACCCTCCAAACCAATCCCTCCTTGAATTTTCCTTTCTTTCGTTCCTCATTGCTCACCATGTTTGGCACAAAATTAGTCAAACGGGTGAACTTATCCTCATACTATGCTATGAGAGATCACCCTGAGTCACCTCATCAAATTTTTTCGGCATCTCGATCTCTACAGTTGGCAGAAAGTACTTGCGATCACATCGTACCCAAAACTGAGCAATCATCATCATATATCTCTCCTTAATAATGGTAACTGACTCCCACAATAGTAGTACCGCTCCAGTAAGTCTAAAAGTAGTTAGCATCTTCTTTTGTGCCTCACTACACTCCACTATGCGCAAATGATGTTGTATATTCTTCTTCCACTGGTGAAACTCGGGATGGTGGTCCTTCTTAAACGTATCTTTGACTCTCTGCCAATTAGATAGCTCTGTCTAGGCCTGAATCACCGGTGCCACTGGCGGCTGAGGCTGAGGCTATGGGAAATGAATAGCCTTAACTGTCATAGCTGCGTTGACCATCTGTGCCATAATCTCTGCCACATGTACAGTCGAGATCATCTCCAGTGGTGGCTGTGGATGCGGTACCTGTGGCTCCTGATGAGCCTCCCTCACCTCATGAGAAGGTTGGAACCCCCAAATTTTTGAAAATTGCTTTTCAATTAAATATGAATTTCCTTTAAGTGCGGAATAGGATGGTTCAACACAACACACACAACCTTCAAATTTTAATTTCTTTCAGATTAAAATTAAACTAAACTAAAAGTGACATTAAATTAAACCACAAGTAAATTTTCACTTAAACAACTTTTACCTTAAACAACTTAAATAAATTTTCACTTAAATTTATACTGAGACAACCAAATCATGGAAACGGAATGAATGGGTGTGAACATATTCGATAGGCAAATCAAAGCAATCAAACATAACATATGTGCACGATGATTATGTGTACTCCTAACGAATGAATCTCAAAATCGTCCTTAGATGTCGAAAAGGTGAATTTAGATGACATCGTATTAATCTAATTGAAAAATCAAAGTCAAACATGATTTTCACGCCAATAACGTCTAAAACTATGTGACACTTTTTCATGACTTTTCAAGGGCATGTAAACCTGTTTTATATTCCATCCAAACTCCCTCATAAATAATAAATCCTCTATTTTTTCTTGAACTGATGAAACTAAATTCTCTCCTTAGAGAAATCCTACTGGCCCATTTTTGGCATATTTTTCTTCTTATTGCTTTAGTTTTTTCTTTGGGCTCTTTTAAACGGTGGCTTTCAGGACGAGTTGATTTTGTACTCTTGCAGCCCTTTCCCGTGAACACTCATCATTTTTTCAATTTAATTCCTCACGGCAAATGGTTATTACATGCACTACTTCCATTGTCAAATTTTATTGCATTTGGTTCGTTTTAAAGAGAAAATTGACATGAAAACACATCGACCAACAAGTGATAGACAAGAACAATAGTCAAACAAATCCGTGCAAGTGTGCATTAAAAGAACTCATGAGTCAAACATCTAAGTAGTAATAACTAATCACATCTCAAGGACTCCAAACATTGTAAAGCACAAAAATGACATGATGACGCGTATCAAAACACTATCAAATCGTCACATGGATATGGAATGAAATTGTGACTCGGTCATCCTAAATGTCCATTCATATACGATGCAAAACAAAATACAAAACTCTTTTTAACTTTTTTCAAAAAAAAAATATCAAAGTAAAATCTTTTTCTATTTTTCAAAAGTTTTATCAAAAACAAAAATCTAATATAAAAACTACACAAGTCATAACACTAGCAAGAATATATCATGAAGCATAACTAGCGTATGACAAACATGCGAACACAATCATCTATATGATATAGCAAGAGAAGAATCTTGTGCAAGCAGCAGAGAATCAACTAGTATAACATCTAGTGCCTCTAAAAGTGATTTCCTAACCCAAATAGGTGTACAACGACACATGGGGGGTTTGGGAACCACGGGAGCACTAGACTTCAACTTCCTTGGAACTTTTCGAAGATCGAAACAAAAACGCCTAAAGTGACCTTTCCTACCACAGTGTGAAAATGTGCAAACAGATGGAACGGCACCTATAGGTTGACCTTTTCTAACGTCCATGGGATTTATTGACCCTCTAAAATAGACAATGGTCTTGGCTTTACTAACGGAAGTATTAGAGCACGACGAGCCACTACCATTGCTACCAACACTACTTAAGTCTGTCAACTCATTTTTCAACTCCAAATTTTTTTACTAAAGTAAAGAATTAAAATCTTCCAATTTGGGGGACTCCTTCTCTAAATCTTTAATTATTTATATATGGTTATCACGTTCATTCTTAAAATACGCACACTTATCCCAAAGAGTCTCCTCACGTGCCACAAACTCATCGAGTTAAATATTTTTATCCATTTTGGCACAAACACAAATCTTAGAATTTTTAAAGTACTCCAATTCTTTTTCTAAAACTAGGACTCTATCATCACTTTCCTTTATGTACAACTTTAAAGCATTAAATTCATGGTCCAAAGAAATAAATTTCTCATGATAAAAATCTCTTTGATTTTGAATCGTTTGCAAAACATCTATAGCGAATTTAAAACGATAATTTTCTTTTTCCAAAACCTTAATTCTTCTCGCAAACATCAAATTCAAACTATTCAAATCATTATCATCAAAAATCTAACTCATGTCATCAAAGGGGGGCATCTGATTACATAAGTGCTCCATCGAAAAAATTTTGATTTTTCAAAAAAAATCAATATCACAAAAATTTTGCGGAAATAGGAATACACAATAAATTAGTTTAACCAGCTCTGATACCAATTTGTGAAAAGCCATGTGATACAATTCGAACAAATTTCCAAGTTTTCAATTAAATACTTATTTAATCAAGTATCAATTTTTAAACAATATTAATTAAGTCCACTTTTATTTCATCCCTAAACAAACATCTAGATGTAGTGGATCATGCCATCACAAATAAAATTACTGACTCACAGATTTCAGGGAAAATCCCTTTTGGGCAAAAACCTTTATTTCACTATAATGCTTACAATGATTACAATGAAATCTGCAAAAAAATTACCGCAGCAAACTCTCAAGAACCTTAGTCCTGAATTAGCAATGAATCAACTGCAGAAGATCCACAAAGATGAACAGTCTTGAATCAGCCCAGGAATACCCGCAAGCACTCCTTTTGACACGCAGTCAACGTCATCCCAGCACCTCCCTCAAGCGGAACCTAGATCAGTAGTAGAGATCCTCTCTATAAGAGAAACTTGACACAAGATGTGTTCTTGGGTTCTAAAACAACTCACATAAACTATTGGAATGATTTGTGAATTAAAAACAAGGATTAAAACCCCAAAAGTGAGAAGTATTCTGCCAAAGCAGTTTCGTCTATTGACAATTCGAAGGTCTTCTGATCTAAAACAAAGTTGATCGAACCAATTTATAGAAAATCTAAGGTGGAAGCTCGCTCGAATGAGATCAAGCTGTCGCTTGAACGAGATCTAGCAACTTCGCGTGACATCACACTGTCATTTGAATAACTGTGCGGGTTGCTTGAACAACCTGATTAAAAATAAATATTTTCTTTTTTATTTCAGAAATCTACCTCAACACTTAGAAAAATATTTTTGACGAAAAACTTAAAAGTTCGCTCCAACACTTAAAAAAACATTCAGAAAAGTTATCCCAATATTCTAAGTGACATGTTAAGGTACTTAAAACACAACCTTACCAAAGTTAAACTCGTGGAGGCTTGAATGTTGAAGAAAACTTAAAATTCAGATCCGTCTTGTTGCATATGTGATCTTGAACATTCTTCGACAGTTGTAGCGCTATACAACATACTCAATTGATAACAAAAAATATAAATAATGTCCTTACAGAACTGAAGTTTGAAGGATGTTCTTGAAAGCATCAGGTAAAAGAATCTCCTCAATGGCAGGAAATTGAGGTCCCAGCCACACAAGAGGGACAGGAGCGCATGGTGTGAATTTCACCAAGATCACTATCACACAACCAATGGATGTTTCTAGAATAAAGTTGAAAGGGTCATAAGGCAGGGAATGCTCTAGCAGTTTAAAGGGGAAGTAGTCCCTAACTAAGACAGTTGCATGCCTATCTCTATACCTTATAATATTTTTTATTTTATATTTATGCAAAAAAGAAACTTTAAATTTAAATATTGAATCTATATTTCATGATCACGCATAAATATTCCAATGCTGAATTCTCATTCTATTCCAAAGTCTTTTCGAAAGACTCTTATTTTGATAGGTTTGAAGATAACCTAGCAACCGATCATCCCAAAGATTGACGTGAATGGGAAATTAAATGGCATATAACACCCCTCTTAGCGTGATGGCCTTGAATAGCATATGATACCTTTCTTAGCCTTAGGGGATCATAAAATCCTTTCTTAGTCTTGGGGCCTCATAATACCCTTTCTTAGCCTTGGGGACTCATAATACCCTTTCTTAGCCTTGGGGGCTTATAATACCCTTTCTTAGCCGGGGATGGCTTATCATTCCACAAATGTCCCGAGACAACCATGGGTGGCTTGAAAGATACCCATCCACGGGTGGCATAAAAATTCCTAATAGTTGTAGGTGACTTAAAAGATACTCAGTCATGGGTGGCATGAAAATACCTAATAGTCGTGCGTGGATTGAAAATACACCTAGCCATGGGAGGCTTGAAAATAACCCGAAGCAGGAAATACAAGTGCACATGAAAAGTACAACGTAAGATTGAAAGTTACAGCCCGGTTAATGAAAATGTGGGATGGGGAGTTATATTCGTGACAAGTGAATTTAGTTCCCAAGAACCACTACAATCAATTGCTACCGCAGCACACTTTCCACATATAAAGAGCTAAAACAAGAACAAAAGTATATGGCAAGGACATTTAGTTCCTAAGAACTACAGTTCTTATTACCGCGGCCTAAAGTTCAACACATTGAAAAGTCTGCGAAAGGATATTTCTAAAGTTGTTACTACTTAGTTATTGTGGCATAAAGCTACATATCATAATAGGATTAAAAGAATCATACAAGCATTCAACATGGATTATAAAAAGGATGAGAATTTATAAAGAAGCATTCAAGTATTGTCTTGAAAAGCAATTACATCATAAAGGCCACGGAGATCAAAAGCACATTCAAGAATACATTATTCCAATTGTATGAAAGTTATGTAATGAAAAAAAGCTGAAACATCTCTTCTCTTTGCTTCTTCGCTAACTCCTTCGCAGCATGGAGCTCCTTTATGCAAAGGGTGTGCTTAGGATCGTTGAACCTCCAGCCATAGATGCTTTCTTTGGTGTCAAGGTAATTTTTATCTACCCTATGTCATATCTCTTTACATCTACGTATATATTCTTTATTTTGGAGAAGGAATAAGTCTTGGGAAGTCTTGAAGCTGGCCACCGCATCCTTAGTTGTCTTCTTTAAAGTCGTGATGTTATCAGCACTTATTTGTTGGAAAGTTGTAGCATGTTCATCAGTCAGCTTCTTTATATCCTCAGGATGACTTCGGACCATGCCTCGGGTTTTTTCTTCAAGGTGGATGAATTTATCTTCAGAGGCTATGACCTTCCTGGCAGCCTCCAGACACATGGCTTCTATAACTTTAAGGCCTCCACGGCATCCTTAAAATTTTGTTTAGCTTTATTTTGGGCCTTGACTATAGACTCCACTTTGACATCCGCGTCTATTTTTTTTTGCCTGAAGAGCATCTTCCATAGACTTTTTTGATATCTTGAAAGAAGGACAACTGGGCACCCTCCAATTGAGAGTGATGATCATCCTCTATGGCCATGTACATCCTTTGTGGTACCCTCTAATTGAAAGAAGGATGACCTGGCACCCTCAAATAGAAGTTACAAATACCTTTTGCAACCTTCATTGGTGCTTAATGGGAGGTATAATATCCAAGATGAAAAAATGATCACAGAGTAACTATGTCAAGAAATTATTTCTTTTTGTCATTAATTAAGATTACGGTCTCAATTCATTTCCTTTGTCTTGAAGAAGTAGTTAACCCTGCATAAACTACAAGGGGATTAGAAAGGATTCGAAAGTATTAAAGGCACATGCAAAGCATGCAGCAATGAAAAAATTCATGATGAAATCAAAGTCAACTAAAGATCATAGCAGGCAGTTACCTTCGTTGGGGGACAACCTTATGACTGCAGAAGTTTGTGTGCCTTCTCCTTTTCTGACTCATCTGTGCACCTTCGAATTATCTCCAAATGTAAAAATACTTACCCTTTCAGTTTTTTACACTAGAAAGCCTGCCCCTCATCAGGTATTAATTGCCACTCTGCAGCCACATGTATAAGTACCACAGGTTTTCAACGGAGTTCTCCTTTGGCCTATATAAATCGCATAACTCTGCAACCGTGAAGTCTTTGCTAAACGTTTTCTTCCAAACTACTGAGAAAGAAAGAATGGTCCTCCAACCATTGGGGTCAACTTTGGTTGGGTCCAAGTTCGTGACTTTGAGAAACTTCCTCACAG
The DNA here is from genome assembly GCA_949130495.1 of Sambucus nigra. NCBI lineage: Eukaryota > Viridiplantae > Streptophyta > Magnoliopsida > Dipsacales > Adoxaceae > Sambucus > Sambucus nigra. The sequence goes on from OX422208.1 coordinate 597,941,718, forward strand.
CCACTAGGACTAGCAGCCGCAATCCTATGAGGAAGGCATGGAATAGGAAGCATACTCCTTCACTTGGGATGGCAGAGCATGACCTCTGTTTCGCAGAAGGAAGGGTGCAAATAATTCCCTCAAGGAACTCACAGGCTTCACCCAATCACTTCTAACTCATTGTATAAGGATAATGGAGTGCCACAGGCTCTCTTGTTAATTCCTGGTCACGGCCAGATGGCCCTGGCTCAGTATTTCTAGTTTCTTCTGTGACCACGGTAATATCCACAACATCAATATTAGTGGGAGTTTGGTCATTGGTGGAATAAGTATCCTCATCTATTTGAACACTCTTTGTGGTCTCATTTGAATCCCTACAGACAGAAAAAGGCACAGATTCAAAATCAACTTATACACAATTTGGGTAATTCTTCAATCTATAGGGCCTACTAATCTTTAAAGGTTTGATGTGTAACATCGCGGGAGGAAGAACACCAAATTGCCTCTTCCAGAAATCTTCCAAATATTTCTAAGTATTCCAATGCATATGGTCGCGAAAATTACCTTCAAAAGCAAGAGGCTTCATAGTTAAATTGTCACAGCCAGTATGATCAAAATACTAAAATGGGAGCAACTGCCTCAAAAATAGGCCGCAACATCAAACGAAGGAAAATCATAAAAATGGAAAAATAAACCTTTGCAAAGGTTGAAATCAAGGTCACAACCATGATAAAATAAAGAGAAAGGTTAAATTTTGGAGCTATGGGTAAAAGAGGGTATGGTTACGAGCCACAGCTAGTTGTTTAGAGTACAATGGGTCACGACCTAAGGGGGTAAATAGGTAATAGTTCATATTATTGATTTAAAAAGATCAAAACCCTAAACCTTAGAATTTTATCTAAGAACACCTTGAACAGCGAGTTCATGTTCTTGGCTAAATACCAATCGAAATGGGTTCAAGACCCAAAACCTAACCCCAGAAAACCTCCAATACAGTAAAACTCTTTTTTCACATTCCCAGGAACAACGTACTACGTTCCAAACAAACCCATTCATGAATCAAATTCCTCAAAAGTACATTTATACCCATTTATAGCCTAGAAACACCAAAGAATAAGTTTTACCTAGTTCGTACACAATTAAAGCAATTGACGATTACCAATTATGCATAAGATCCTAACTATCAATTTTATATATCGAATCGAATTCGGTACGGGTTATTTAAAAAGCCCTAGCCACATGATTTTAAGAAGACAAAAATGCATAAGTGAAACAGATATGAACAACGTGAATTCTAATCATAAATTGTGGAAATAAAAGAGAAAATGGAGGATTACCAACCTAGATTGGAAGAAAAGATACTTGAAGGAAGATTGAAGCTCGCTTCAATGAATTAGAATTCGCTTGAGAAAATCGTCTGGAAATGCCTAGTGCAAGTGCTCTCAAAGTTTGGGTAAAGGTAATGAGGCCATGGCACCTTCCCATTTATATAAGAGGGTGTTGGAAGTTGAATCCTCACAAAAGCATGTCGCGGCATTATGTCGCATCACCAACAAGAGAAAATATCAATTCACTTGAACCATAGTAGTTGGAATATGTGCCCCCAAATTTTTTATTCTCTTTTAAAATAAAATATGAATTTCCAAAAGTGAAGAATGAAGATGGTTACTAACAAATAGTAAATTTTGAAATTTTATTTTCTTTTCTTTTCTTAAAAGATGGAAAATTATAGTGAACACAAATTTTAATTTCTTACAACAAATTAAAATTAAACACTACAAAGTGAATTAAAGTAAACACACACACACTTTAAAATCACTCAAACCAAATTAATTTAATTATCAAGTTTAAATAACTTAGGCAAGAATATTATTCAATTAATTTAGTGCCAACTTGAATTTAAATTAACTTAAACAGAACTTACCCAAATATTTAAACAAGCACCATTTTAATCAAGATTGCGAATCAAACCCAATTTTATCTTTTTACCCTAAGCATGCGTTCTAGGTAATTTTTGCAAAAGATAAAATAAATTCACAATCCCATAACGCGCCGATGTACGAGGAAAACCCAAAACGGGAAAAACCTTGGACGACCCTGGCCTAACAAATCCACTAAGTACGGACTTAGAAATTAAAAGACAGTAGACTTACACCAACAACTTGACTCTGTCCAAGCCTTGACGCTCCTTCTTGTAACCACATCTACCTAGTACATAACCATGGACTCCTCGACAATCTCGGACTCCTCCGATGGGACTCTTGGACACCGTCACTCTCACGCGAAGCTTTTCTTCGAGTGGGAACACCACAGCGTAAACCAAATGTCTTCTTCATTATGGGATGTAAAAGTAAACCTAAACTTCTCCTTTTTATGGTAGAGATGAACCAATGGTGCCAAACAACTCCAACCAAATATTATATATATGAGGTACTTGGATAAATAAAATATGGGTGTAAACTCATGTGTTTGTTGAAAATATTTCTTTGAAATTCAACACATAAAAACATGGAACTTTGGTTGGTGTATTTTCTATCAAAAATGATCTCAAGGAATGTACCAACGTATCTTGAAAAATGTGTCCCGAGTATATTTTAAACTGCCAAAAAGAAGTGGGACAAAAGAGTGGAAAAATGGGTTAAAACTGCCAAAACTGTTCATGCCCAGAAATCTCGTTCGAACGGCTTTTTCATTCGAACGACATTTCGTTCGAACGACTCATCTAACGAAAAGTCAGTGTATAAAAGGGAAATTCGTTGGCAAAACTCGTTCGAACGAAATTCTTGTTCGAACGACATTCTCTACAAATATTCCAAGTCTCTACAAATAGCCCAAAAACTTTATTTTAAATAAAAATTACACCCATTAAAATTATTCCAAGTCTCTACAAATATATATATATATATATATATATATATATATATATATATATATATATATATATATATATATATATATATATATATATATATAGCATTCATACCTTTTGGATACTATGGAATCAATTGTCGTTGACGTAGAAACATTGCACTTGAAACTCGGCACTTTGATAATATTTATTTTAAATACAAGCCGCTACGTCTACAACTGAAACTTCAAACGTCATAGGCTTGGAGGATACTCACTTAATACTATCCTATGACTCAAATGTTTTTGTCCGGAATTGACCCAAAACTACAAAGGACTCAATTATAAATTTGTGTCCTTACAATAGTCAAGGTACATGGGCATAAGCAAAGTCATGACACTAACTCACTAAACCTCTTATCACTGAGGATTTGGGTCTTATTGATATGCCTAATATAGGTCAACCTATGACTCACCGCAATAATATAAGCACGGTGCCGCTGCCTGGGTCTCTAATAGGCCGCGACAGTCTCTTATATTGTGCTACTGGTTGGGTCTCAAATAGATCACAGGAGACTTATGCATCCAGTACTTAAAAAGGCCATGGTCTTGCCTCTAGTAGGGTACAACCTCCTTCCAAATTAGTAGCACATACTTACCGCAGACTTAGCTAGCTCAGTGTGACACTTGCCAGCTATCAACCTTCTAGAAGTATTCCATCCTGAGATCACTTATCCATATGTCACCTGCTCTATGCACGTGACTCACATCTTGACTTCTATAAATAGAAGTGCTCACCTCCTAATTTGTCGTGACATGATTGGTACTGAAGCTCTACTAAATTTTCCACTCACTTTCTCTCTCTTTATCTGAGAGCTCACTCGGGTTAACTCTGGTCACCTAAACTATTAGGGCTTACAGTCCCTTTATAGACTTGCTCTAAAGGTCGCATCTTGCTCAGTGCAGAGCCCATATGTTCGTATATATTGCCTTCTCTCTATCTCTTATATGACTAAAAAGGTAATCAACACTTATACTAATACTTGTGAATAATGAGAATGAGGCACGAAAGTGGATGTAGGCTCGTTTTATAGCCAAACCATAATATATCTTGTGTTTATCTCTCTACTTTTACTTTTGTATGCTTTATACACTCTATTATTGTCGAGAATAGCTTTGATGGCATGGTTTATTCTTACCAACACAATTATCAACATCGTCAATCTGTAATGAATGCATAGGAAGTATCGTAATGAGAAATGATGTTTTTTTGGATGAATTGGAAGACTCTCTCATATAAAATCTCTACCAGGGGCTCTGCCTCTACCCACTTGGTGAAGTAATCCACAGTAACCACCAATATTTAAATAGTCCTATCATCTTAGGTAAAGGTTCCACCAGATCTATTCCCCAAATTGTAAAAGGCCAAAGGGATGTGATCGGCGTGAGAGGGACTCCTAAAGTGTGATGGATTTTGGCATACTTCTGACATTTATCACATTTTCTAGCATAGTTTGCGTAGTTCTTTTTCATAGTGGCCCAATAATAGACATATGTGGACACATGTTTCACCAGGGATCGCCCTGTCGAGTATGCTCCGTAGCATCCTTCATTTACTTCCTTGATCAGATTGTTCACCTGGGATGAATTAACGCATCTTAACATATAATAGTCTATCATATTCTATATAAGATCCCTGCTTCCATTACGTAGTTGGTTTCCTTGTAGCATAGTTTCCTTACTTCTTTTGGGTCAGATGGCATATCATCGATCTCAATGTAAGCCCATATTGGGTCCATCCCTGATGGATCGACGTTTATTTCCATGATGTTGACAGCTTCTTCGTCTGTGAAACGATGTGTAAATATCTCCACTAGGACTATTCTACACAATTTTGTGTGGGTAGCTGATACTACACGGGCCAGTGCATCTGCCCGATAATTTTTCATTCTAGGGATTCTCGGCATCTTAACTCCTAAAAATTTTGTCAGCCACCATTTAATTTGGCTAAGTACTTAACCATGGATTCCTCGTTGGCTTCATATACTCCGAATAGTTTATTAACCATTAATTGAGAGTCATTATGTGCTAAAATCTGCTCGGATCCTAATGACGAGGCTAACCCAAAGCCTGCTATTCAGCTTTATTTTTGGAGGCCTCAAATTAAAATTATAGCATATATTACACATTTATTTCATCTATCATAGTGACGTTAAGACATGTTGCACTGCCTGTGGCGTAGGATGAGCCATCCATAGATAGTTTCCATACGGGGATTTCTTTCTCAAATTCTCATATAACTAACTCTCCATGTTTGAATAATTTCATCATGTACTCCTCGTCATGAGTGAAATCTTCTCATCTGGTTGACGATTCAGGAACATCCTTACTCTGATTTAACATCGGCATAGTTGATCTCTCTTTAAAAGAGGCCTGCTCATTTCTCGTATCAATGAGCTCTCTTATGAAGAAGTCTGCTCGATTTCAGTTGTAGTTAAGCTCTCTTCCTTGGAAGTCTGCTCTACCTCGAGTGTTGATCTCTCTTTCGGAGGAGTCTGCTTGGAAGGTTTCTCTTCGTAAGTGAATTCTGCAATGAAGTTTGTCATAGCGTGTCCTTTGATAGATATTTTGGGCTCGTATTGGATGTCGTATTCCCCAAGTTCTATCACTTAAGACATCAATCCCCCTGACTTTTCAGGCTTATAAAGGATCTGTCGTAAAGATGGATTTGTGTACACAATAATAGTGTAGGCTTGAAAGTACGCCTTCATTCTCCTTGAAGCTTCGATTAGAGCTAAGGATAATTTATCCAGACTGGGATACCAAATCTCTGGTCCTCATTATGCTTTGCTGCTGTAATATATAGGCCTCTGTATTCCTTCTTCCTGTCTTACCATAGTCGAACTAATAAATATTCTGATACGACTAGGTGGAGGTATAGTGTCTCCCCAATGATTAGTCTTGATAAGAGAGCTGCAAACCCCAAATATCGCTTTAATTCTAGGAACGCAGTTTCACACTCGTTATTCCATTTAAAAAATTTCTCAAGACCTTAAAGAAAGGAAGGAATTTTTCAATAGCTCTAGAGGCGAACCTGTTGAGAGAGGCGACGCGTCTTATCAATCTTTGCACTTCCTTATTTATTATCGGGGACTATATGTTAATTAAGGCCTCGATCTTCTCGAGATTATCCTCAATCCATCTTTGATTGACAATGAAGCCTAGGAATATACCTTACTTCACTCCGAACATGCAATTGGTTGGATTAAGCCTCAGCTGATGCTTCTTCAAATGATCAAAGGTTTAATGTAAGTCTTTCACGTTATTAGTCGTCGTTTTACTCTTAGCGAGTATGTCGTCGACATATACTTCCATTTTCTTCCCAATCTGATCTTCAAAAACCTCATTTACCAACCTCTAGTGAGTTGCTCTGATATTTTTAAGATCGAAGGGCATGTCATTGTAGCAATAGGTGCCTCTGCTGATGATGAAGGACATTTTTTCTCTATCTATTGGTTTCATTCTGATCTGATTATATTCAAATTAAGCATCCATAAAACTGAGCAGCTCATGACCCGAAGTGGCACTAACCTACTGGTCAATTTTGGGCAGGGGATACTGATCCTTGGGACCAGCCTAGTTCAAGTTAGTGAAGTCCACCTACATCTGCCACTTATTGTTCTTCTTACATACCCTTACCATATTGGAGAGCCATTTATGGTATTAGATATCGTCTCTGAAGTTATCCTTCTGCATCTTTCGAACCTCTATCTGAACCACCATGTTTTTCTCAGCATTGAATGATTTGAATATCGCTAATGTCGGATAACAAACTATCACAGGGATAAAGGGGAATTCTTAACAAAATCCATATGTGGGGGGTTCTTAGATTTGACCATTTATCCGAAATGGTCATCTAGTCATTGGACGGATTCCTTATAGGGTTGATCCTTGTGCTCGGCCTTTATTACAATGTATTTGACTATTCGACCTCGGTTTATAGACGAGCTCTCTTCCTGGGAAGTCTACTCATCTTGGGACGATCTTCTCCTGCTAGTTTTGGATTTGGCAGAGAGCTTTGATCCCCGAGTAACTGATTGATTTGATTCAACCTGACGCGCGTTATGTTCTCTAAAAGATATTAACTGTTTGAAGAGAACCCTACGTGTATGTGCTTTAACTAAAGACAATCTTTTTATAATTTTCTCAATTTTATAATGCACCAAATATGTGAACCAATTTAATTAACCCGGTTCTATCTTCTTAATCCTAAACATACATCTAGTGAGATTAAGTAGATAAAGTAAAGCTAGTTCACAATGCCGGCGTACGAGAAAACCACAAAGGGAAAAAACCTCAACAGCCCACGCTAGATAATCGTTATGATATGGTTTTACAAAGCATAAACAGTAGACTTACACAACGACTCGATCCCCACAAGCCTTGACGCTCTTCTATCTTTAATAACTCCTCCACAATGCAATGCAAGAGTCCACATACGCAAGTGTCCACAACAAAGGAGTCCGCATATATCGCACTATCCACTGAAATAACCTCAACAACCGTCTACGATTCTAAACACGAAGTCCACCGCAACTAGCACGTACAAAGTCCACAGTATAAAAATAGTTCTTCAAATGATGGAAGAACCAAACTAGTGGTGCAAACCATGATCCTTATGACATAAGTATTATGTAAACTTAAATCTTGAAACAAGGAAGGATGTTTATGTTTCTATCTTTTGGAAACCTTTGTAAACTAGTTGCAGAAAACATATATTTTTATGTTCTGTTCTGCACTCTATTTTTCTGAGTCAAAGATGCCTTAAATAATAAAAGATAATTTTGAGGCAACGCATCGTTCGAATGAGAAACAGAAGTCGTTTGAACGAAATATGTATCTCGTTAGAACAAGATACAATCTCGTTTAAATAAAGGATAAATTCGTTTGAACAAAATAAAGTGAAAGACTTTGTTCATACAACTTTAAACTTGATTTAACTCAGAAAAGATTTATAAAAATCATTTTAAAAACAGTTTTAAATAAAATTACATCCTTATAAAAAAAATCGAGAACCATAAACCATTATGCATTCATACCTAAGAGAATTTTGAAAATCATGTGAATATCTTCACATGATTATTTATACAACAAGTTATATGTGATTGTTTATACTAATGGGAACTAAATGTCCACACTTTTGTTTATATTAATCCGCGAATATACACTTCTTACCTATAATAGGTGATTGTTTGGAGTAGCTGTGATGGGATATCCTAAATACAAATAGTAGATGGGTGAGACAAGTAGATTAGGGGATGTGTTTCGCAGAGATGCTAATGAATTTGTGAAATTCGCTAAGAGATGTCATAATGATGAAGAGTTTTCGTGTCCGTGTTCTAGATGTGAGAATGGTAAGGTGTTTGAATGAAAATTAATTTAACTAAATTTGTTAAGATTGGGTATTCAAAATAGTTATCGATTTTAGAGTTTTCATGGGGAATCAAAAGTTTTTTTTGTCCCCGAGAAACCTTCACAACAACCTTCAACAAGTAGGATAGATGTACAAGGGGGCAATGTAGATTATAATATGTTAGAGGATTTAATTGATGACGCGTACAAGGATCGGGTGCTCATAAAGATATCAGGATAAACCTTGACGATGACTACTAAAGTTTAAAAGTTAAGGCGACCCAACTATTATACTCCGGTTGTGAGAAAGATCAAACAACTTTATATGTCATGGTTGATTTTCATAGTTTGAAGACCCAATACAATATGTTTGGCAATAGCGTAACATGAATTCTAAATTGGGTAAAGGGCTTGCTACCCAAGGAGAATATGCTTCCAAATAGCTATCATGTTATGAAGAACAGTTTGAAAGGTTTGGGAATGAAGTGTAAATAGATTCATGCTTGTGTGTATGACTGCATACTATACCGAAAGGAGTATGGAAAATCTTGATCGGTGTCCGATATCCTGTTATGAGCGATAAGCCATTTGTTTGTGCTTTTCAAAAGTTTAAGCAAGTGTTTTACTCGTAGTATATCAACAGCGAGTCATGGTCAATCGTCCTATATGCGCTAAAGCGTTTAAACAATAGTGTGGATGACTTGGCTGCTCCTACCAAATATCAATCCTTTTTTTATGATAACCCGAATTTGAAATAATCTTGAGATTTGTAATAAGTATTCCAATTATCGGACATCAGTTTAATGCTTTTAATTCATTTGTACTTGATCAGTTTATTGCATGTAATATTTAGATTTAATTCTTAAGCATTAATTCAAAGTCCACGTCCAGTGGGTGTATTATTCTAGTGTTTTATTATTATTGGACATCATTTAATACTTTTAATTCATTTATACTTGATCAGTTTAGTGCATTAATTCAAAGTTGCCAGTGTTTTGTTATAATATGGTTAGTGCTTTGTATTCTTCTAATTCATTTGGATTTGTACTAATAACAACAATTTTTACATAAAATGTCATCTTTAAGGCTTGGTAGCAGCGGAGGCGATGAGGGATAATCGGCCCCTAGGCTCACAAAATGGGGCAAATTGGGATCGACCGTTGAGAACAAGACGGGATTATTAGCTAGATCCCTCGAGTTGGTGAAGACGATTATCAGCTTGGGGTACACTAGTTGGAGGGAGGTGACAAATGAGCTCAAGTTGGCTATTAGGGCGGCACTACAGGTAATGTATTTATATTTATATTTATATTTCAATTTATATTTATTAGCAACTAACACTTACTTTCTTTTTATTTTTGTATTCGTTTGATAGGAACATTTCGGCCTGCCCCCACAACTCCGCGATTCCATGTTCGAGCAGTTAAGGGAACAACATAAGACGTGGAAGAAGAATTTGCGGACCCAATATTTTGAAAAGACCCGGGACTCCATTCTCAGAGTGCGTGATATCGTCCGAAGGAGCCGATCACATTGCACAGTGGCAAAATTTTATCGACAATGAGATCGAGGAGCGACAATTGGCATCTCGCTAATTGGGAAGGGAAAACCGGGAGAAAAAGTCAGACGTGCACTATTTCAGGCATACGTCTTACACCGAGGTGGATCACATGATGGTAATTTTTTTTTTCTATAATTTTAGTTTTATGTTATTCTGCATTATTTTATTTTGCGTAACTTACTAATTTTGCATTATTTTATTTCAGGAGATGGGAAGTGGCCCTGGGGTAGGCCACATAGGCTTGATGCCTATCTGGCAATCCGAACGAAAAAAAGCAAGGACAAGGATATGTCCCCGAGCATCGCGGCCACGATTGTAAGTTATAAATGTTTAGGCTTTGTTAATTAAGTTATAATTTTTTTTATTTACTTAATTAACTAATCGTGTATTTTTTATCATTTCAGGCAAAGCTTAAGGAAGTACATGAGTCGCAGTCTGATGTCGACAAGGCATCTTTGGCAACGGATGCACTTAGCCAAGTGCTCGGTATTGATCGCAAGGGGAGGACTATGGGGTGAGCTCGTGGATGGGGAAGTCTAGGATCATCGAAATGGAGACGAGCAACACCGGGTTGGCTCGTCAGGTGGACACGCATGATGAGAAGCTATCAAGGTTGGAGGCAACAGTCCTAGATATGTATGCTTTCATGAAGCGTAAGTTGAGCAGGGCAAGGGGAAGGAGAAGATGGTGGAGGTGGACGAGGACGTGGACGCCCCTGCTTCATCGCTGATACGCGCGGACTCGCCACTATATGACCATCTTGACTCCCGTCAAGCGGCTTATGTCAATAATCGGTTGATCGAGCGTGTTTTTACTCGACATATATAATGGCCAGTGGATAGCGAGGGGGTTGAGGGATCTGAATACCCTCCTGGGTATGCCGGTTCATGGACGTTTCCTTCAACACATTGAGGCCAAAGTGCTCGTCATGCATGTGATGCCCAAAAAGGAGAACTCCGTATTGTGGTTGCGCAAATAATGCGGTGTGACGTATATTGAGGGGTGTCTCAATGTGTATATCGTTTGTCCTTCCTTACTCTCCGACCTACTGATGGCTCTATGCATTGACATTATTTGTATCTATTTTATTTGGACACTTGGATTATATTTGTATTGTTTTGATTTGTTACATTTTGGTTTGGATATGGATTGTATTTCTATTTTATTTGGATATGGAATTATATATACAATGATTTGGTGCATTCTTTCTATTTTATTTGGATATATTTTGTTTGAACAGGTACAATTTTGTTATAACATGTACAAATATACTGTTGGACAGTGGCAGTGGCCATACTACCCGTCATATTTTTTTAAAATTTTGCCCAGAATTGTCACGATCGTTAATCGTGATAGGACCATGACTAGTCTAATGAACTTTTCACAGTCATTGACCGTGACAAGTCCGTGACAAAAACATTTATCATCCCCATACCTATCACCGTCAATGACCGTGATAATCCGACAGTTGTGGTGTAGTGAACTGAAAATATGCACCAAAAATGCGGCATGATCTATCTTTGAAGCTTGGCCGTTATGTCTTAACCACAACATTATGGGCTTAAGGGAATCGTGATACATAAAGTCTATCATATGACTCAAAGTTATTTTTGTCCAGAATAATGCCAAAACATATAAATTGACACATTTGGAAATTTTTCCTTATAAATCTCCCCCTTTGGCTATTCTGAAACAAAACCAAAAACAGTGAAATGCTAAGTCGGGTCATCAATTCGAAAAACCTACGTCCCATCCCGTAAACCCAAAAATAAAAATAAAAGACACAGACGAGAATATGTAGGAGCAACAAGCATGAGCTGTCTTAATGTGATGTAGTTGAAAATCTGAATCTCTGAACAATCACTACACACACAAAACAAACAAATACCAAGTGAAGTATGGAGGAATAAAAGATAATGTATAAACAATATCATCAAGTCTCAAATCACCCCCTACATCACATATCTATCTCTCCCCCTTTTTGCCTATAATAGACAACTAGTGGGATAAACAAACAGAGAAAATAATATCTAGCATGAGTATAGCATGTGGAGCATAACTATAAAACATGAGTAACCAGCTAATAAAATATAAGAATATGACAAAGTATAGCTAGTAAACAGTCATATGAATCAATTATCACTATAACACATGATGTGACTAAACAAATTGTCATCCCTAATGCAATATAAGAATGAAATATTAATGAACCAAATCAACTGCATATAAACTGTCCATAATATCACAAATACCATATGAGAATATCAGACTAATGTGTGGCACACGAGTACTGAAACTGATCAGAAAAATCTCAAAAAACTTTGCAGGTTGTTCGAACGAACCACAATGTCGTTCAAACGAAAAGAACATCTCGCTAGAAATGAGAGTGATCTCGCTTCAAATTACCCAAAATAGTGAGCCTCGGTCGAAGCATGACTTCTAATAACCTTCTAACAACCCAACACTATATATCGAAATAATATCACTCGAACCTTGTTGGAAACATACTGCGAACGACGTGGAGAAATCATTCAAACAACTTTGACAATTCCTTCTAACGACATAAAAATTTCTCGATTCCAACCCAGAATAATATACAAACTTAGTCGAGAATGATGCTCCGCAAATATAAACACCTGACACTTCAAAATAGGTAAAATACAACTCAAAAAGCAAAAATGATTACACTTTAACATGGTATCGATGTGCATAAACATGGAATTGAACGAATGAATGAATCATAATTCAAACATGTAGATACTTTCAAGAAGCTCTAATTGATCGCTAAATATCATCAAACTATAGTTTTAGCCATATGTGACAATTATAAGTTGCACTTAATGAACTAAACATACATCGTGCACACAAGTCTAGAATTTTGACGATTCTACCAAATAATAGCATCATGACATGACCTTTTTTACCTAGGACTCATTGTGCAAACCCGTTGATCTTCAACTATACTCCATCAAAAGATAAGCATATATGATTATTCTTTTCTCATGCATTTTCTTTTGAAGTCTACTTTCTCTTTTAATAGATTTTCTATTGGTCCTTTTTTGGCAAAACATGCTCTTTTTAATGCCTTAATTTTTTTCTTGACTTCTTTTAAACAGTGGCTTTCACGACGAGTCAACCTGTCTCTCGGAGCCCTTTCCCATGCACCCTCATATTTTTTAGTAAGCAATAAATATCCTCACAGGCAACGGTTATTACATGCACAACTCCCCCCAAGTCTGATATGCGCATAAATGACAAGATTGATAGGAGAACGTCTCACCAAAATCAAATGTACATGAGAAGTCAAACATTCAAATAAGCTCGTGCATGTGTGTACAGTTTCATACACATAGTCGAATCTAAATGCAAATTAAGTTCGAAACAACTCCGTTAAGCATATGGTTAGGATCAATCTAAGCATCTAAAATTATGACCAAATGTGCTAGCCACATGAAAATAATAAAGTGAAAGAGGACCAAGCACATCAATATGTCATACCATAAGTGTAAACTCAAAACACAAAAACCAAAAATCTTTTTGCATTTTTAAAATATTTTTTACCCAAAAGCAAAGTCTTTTTGTATTTTCAAAATAATATAAAAAACAAAATCTTTTTGTATTTTTCAAAAAAATATGAATCCAAAGATCTTTTTGTATTTTTTTCAATAAAACTCAATAAAAGAGAAGTAAAATACAAATGCACATGCCATAACACTAGAAAATATATATCATAAAGCAAAACTAGCGTGTGACAAAAATATCTAATACGATCATTCGTAACATCTATCATGGGAAGAATCACGTGCAAGCAAATGAGAGTCACGAATTCTAATACTTAAAGCCTCAAAGTCTGATTTTCTAACCCCAAGTGGGTGTGTAACAATGCATGGCAGTTTGGGGAACCGAAACGACTTTATTCTTAAATTTTCTAGGAGCATTTTTAAGATCATAGTAATAACGTCTAAGGTGACCCTTCCTACCGTAATGAGTGCAAGTGTAGATACGGCGAGAAAAGTTACCTAAATGTGGACATCACCTAAAGTTCCTAGTTGGCTCTCTCAGACGTGTGGTGTTCGCTTTGGGAATGGGAGCAATACAGTCATCGAAACCAATTCACCCTAAATTATTTTAAAGAAATCATAGTGCTCATATGTAGTGAAGTATCAATAAATCTAATTAAAATTGGTCTGGAATTTTTGTTTTTATGTGCCTCTAATTCTTTTAGGCTCTTTTATGAAAATGTGACTTTTAATGCAAAGAATATTTTGATCTTTCGTAGCACCTTCCTAGTGCTTAAAAATATTTTTCAAAATATAAAAAAAAAAAATCGGGCAATGGTCCTTACATGCACAACTTATCTATTTTTACATTTGGTTCGTTATTAAGTAGAATTGAGATGAGAACATCATATTCGACAAAAGACAAGTAAGCACAATGTTCATAAAGCTTGCGCACGTGTGTAATAAAAGAGACAATGAGTCTAACATGTAGATAGTAGTCATCAAAGATCAACGTAGTGATATCCACACATTATTAAGCACGCTGTCGAAATAAATTCATGTCTCAAAATCCTACGAAAAAGTCACGTGAGAAGATGGAATCTAGTGGTGATCTGGAAATCTTATATGTTCATCCACATACGGTGATAAAGGAAAATACAAAATTCTTTTTCTCTTTTTCAAAAACTTTAAGAAAAATAAAAGCTTTTTCACTTTTTCATCTTTCTCTTAAAAAAATAAAAATCATTTTGCATTTTTCAAACTTTTCCAGAAAAATAAAACTCTTTTTGGATTTTTTTTAAATATATCAGAAAGAAAACATATAAATATACAATGATAATACAATCTAGTAATATGAATATAAAATGAGAACATTATAAACATCCTACACTAGAAACAAAACTCAACCTCAATCATTAGGCCCAGAGGAGTTCTCAAAAGGATAAGGCGTCCTATGAAATTTCTCCATCAAACATTGTGAAGTCATGAATAAATACTTTACTTGCTCTAAAAACTTTTAAAATCTCTATGATGATGTGTAGGAGCGTGCGAGGCAACATGTGTGGGATCATATCGGGAAACATGCATGTGAGAAACTCTCCCTAGTTTAAATAAAACTCTCTAAGGTGACTTCTTTGTTTAAATATAAATAGGCTTGGGTCCACCTTACTCAAAACGTTTAGGACGAGATCTACTTGGTAGGTTAGGTTACCGTGGTGGGTTAGGTTAAGGGCGATAAGGATCCCTCACAATCTCGGGAATCGACTCGAGTGCGGCATAGGAAGTGGATGCACCGTCATAACCTATTCCTTGCCTCTCAACATTAACTAACATGGGACCGAGGAGCATCTTTTCAACCTTCTTAGATGTGTCCTGTAAAGTTACCTTGACCTCCCGGGAACATTCTTGATCACTCTTGAGTTGGGATACAGGGGCTTCAAGTTTCTCACGAATCTCTAATAAATATTGAAGATCTCTCGTAAGACTAGCCACGGTGATGGTCAAATTGGCCTTCTCCCTACCTATAACAATCATCTGCTCACATAATGAAATTTTCATCTTCTCGAGACGACCCAATAATGTCTCACACTCTCTCAAAATATATTCGCCTCCTTCTTCAAATCTAACACCATAAGATACAAATCTCTATTAAGCTTTTTCATTTTTAAGGTCTCGGTGTAAAAATCGCTAGCTTTTTTGGAGTCCACCTTCTTCCTCACTCAAAATCTCTTCCTCACTCTCATTTTCACCAGAATGGTTTGAAACATCATCAAGGCTTTCACATTTAGAGATGTACTCATCGACATAGGACAAACTAGAAGTGCTAACGTGACTAGCCATGAATGCAGTAATGTTAGGTGTAATACCCCGTATTTTCGAAGACTTAAATAATTGCGTGATTTATTATTATTGTGGGATTAATTAAATTAAAATGTGAGAATTAATTATTAATATGGATTTAAATTTGAATGTTTACTTGCATGACGAGAAGTTAGTAACTATTAATATTGCTACGAGAATAAGTAATATGGAATGGCGATTTTATATAACTTGTTATGATAGAGAAATACAACAGTTTGATATATTAAGTCGGAACACGCGTGTGAGTCGTGTCAGGACTAATTAAGTGGAAAATAAAGGTAAATTATTTTTAAGTAACTCGTATGATCATTTTGAGTGCCCCGTTGAGTCCGTAGGGGTCGAGATAGTCAAAAACCTCTACCCGTGTATTTTATTTGGACTCCGAAACATTTTTAGGCCAAGCCAGCACCCGGTAGCGATAGTTTTGTAATTTGGATTTTTGGAGGAATTAAATGGACGAAAATTAGAGATAAATTATATCAGCTAATTGGGGACAATTAGGGTTAGGTTACACCAAAATGAAGAGAGAGCCACAGTGGGTGAGGGAGAGCAATTTCCAAAGGAGGAGAAGCCATGTTCACCACCTTGCACAACCACCACCACCATCGTGTAGATCGAAACGCGAGGAACACATCCATACCAGCAACACCAACGGATCAGACCTTCGAAATCAAGGCAAGTGTTTATTACTTACTTTCTTTAGCAATAACCATACTCATGTTATGTAGGTGGATTCAATCCTTTATTTACATGTTAATTGGGTGAAAATTGGAGTTAAATGATGATTAGAGACTGGACAAATTAGTTATTGATATCCCTTCATGTATGTAGAGGTGAAACTATGAAATCGAATCATATATGGATGAACGAATCTGGATTAGTTGGATTCTTTAATTGAAATTATGGAAACTAGGGTCCATATGAATTAAATTGGGAGTTTTATATAATTATGATGATTAGTGAAGAATTAAGGATCCTAGGATGTTAGGAATGACTTACAATTTGTTATGGGTTGATGGGTATTGATGATGAGGTGTTGGGTGTTGAATCTTATAGGTTTTAGGTTCATAAATGGTGGGAAAAACGTAGAATTTTGGGAAAGAAGACGAACAGTGACATCTCGCGCGATCTCGTGCGAAGTCATTCGAGCGAGATAGGAAGTCGCGCAAAGTCGTTCGCGCGACACGTGGAAGTCGTTCGAGCGAGATGCTCTTCTGGTTCGAGCGAGATTTTTGATTTTTAAGAAATTACCTATTTTTCCCCTATGTTGGTAAATGGTTGATTTGAGTGAGGAAAATTAGTTTTCGATGAACCCAAAATTATTGCGAATTATTTAGGGGTAATGATTTCAAATATTCGGATGGTGAGATTACCTTGGAGATTACGAGAGAGAGATAATCGTAATTGTAAATGCGTCGAGAGTATTAAGTGATAAATACTTACGATATTAGTTCTAATGATATGGAACTTATAAGAATAAAAGTTAGTGGTTACGTTTGGGATTTCTTACGATTATGTATTAAGGAGTTTTAGGTGACATATTATCCTTAGGATTATATTACGAGAGAGGGGATATCGTAACTTAAAAATACGTTGATAGTATTTAGTGACAAAAATACTACGTATGGAATACGACACTTGGTTGTGTATATTGTTTGATTCAATAGGTTGTGTAAATACATATTACTTGCTAGTATTATGTGTATGACATACCTAGCTGCTTGCTATCACGGGAGGTGGTGTAGAGACAGTCTTATCCTGAGGGGATTTTGACTTGTATCTTAGAACATAGGACTGTGAAGACTTACTTGTGAGATGGTAAGTTGCTGACTATGGGAGCATAGGTATGTGCGTGACCCATAGGTATGTGAGCTATGTTCCCCTCAATTATGTGTGTTTTGTATATATGGTTCGTGGGAGACTTCCGAACCGATAGTCCTTATTTTAGTACGAGAGGTACCGGAACATGATAGCAGAGTATGCAATGCACTACAGGTATAGCCTTGGGGTGTTGTGTTAGTATATATATATAATGAGTGGTGGATATTTATATATATTTGTATTATACTTACAAGGTGATATTTGTAGGCTATTAAGATTGGGTTAATGCATATATATAATGGTGAAAGATATATATATATATATATATATATATGTATATATATGTATGCTTTTGGTATATCTAAAATGAGAAAATATCGGATAATTAAGATAGTGAAATCTTTAGTGATGTAAATAGTGAATACTTGACTTTAGTGTGATAACACTTGTTTAAAATGATAAATGTTGAGATCTAAAATCGGAATAATACTATGAGGGGTAGTTAGATGGATAAGTCGTTCACCTAGTTAGAAGTGTGTCGGATGGCTAGGATTAGATGTACGTTAGGCGTGCACACTAGGCGGGGGGTGAGAATCTCATGTGAGAGTTCGAACTAACATGCATATAATACTTTCTTTAATGCAGTTTTAAATACTTGCTAAAACAAATATTTTTACACATCGGGCTCTGACTCGTCTCTTGCATTTCTTCTCTCTTTTGCTATATATATATGTATTAGTACAGGTGCCCAGCCAGAGGGACACCGCTTCTAGATACTTGGATGGTTTACCGAGCTACAGCAATTGTGGAAGTTGCGGATTATTTGAGATTAGATGCTTCTCTCATTTCATTCAGTTCCTAGTTCAGATACTCAGTTAGGGCATGTGTCGCTCATCCTCATTAGCAGAGTTGTGCTCAGTTTACTTTGTAGTTCTTCTTAGTTGGTTTGAGTATTTATGGTTCGGTTTGTAATTGTAAACTGGAGGTTTTATCCAGTCTTATCTATTCAGTATTTGATTCAGTCAGCATTTAATTCTTGTGTATGGTTTATAAATACATGTTCCGAATTTTGAAATTAATTGGTTTAAAGTTTAATTGAAAAAAATATTTTGACACTAGCTTAATTAAATGTTAGGTAATTAATTGGATTTAAGTTTTCGACAGTGATGTTAAGAATGAACCAACCGAACATTCTGTTATAAATTTTATAAAGGACTGATCACCCGATATTTAATTATTTTATAAAGGACTGATCAACCGAACATTCTGACACTAGCTTTTAATGTTTTTTTAATAATATCTCGTCAAAAAACACCATGCCACTATCTTCAATCATGAATTATTTTGGATAATTGTAATTTAACAAATCACAATACTTCATAAAAAATTAAAAATTAAAAATTAAATTGCATCCAAATCTTTGGATACTTGTAGTGGAGAAAAAAAGTACCATATATGTCAACATAATCAAGATTTGGAGCATGAATGATAAGATATATGATACCATTATAATTCATTATATTCTCAGGTAGAGCAAAGCTAGATGTCGCCTATATACGTTGGAGTAATATATTGTCAAACTTCATCATATAACCTTTAAATTGTGAAAAGAGGCAAATTTGAAATACGATTGAATAGGGATTCAGAGATTTAGACATGCACATACACTCAGGGAGATTGCATGGGAGACAAGTAATCTATCTCTCTCTCGCTCTCTCTCATATATATATATATATATAAAATAATGCTCTTGTGCGGACTAGTCTGCATTTTAAGAATGCGGACCAGACATGTGTCACCTAACGGTGCGCCTAGAAATTATGTCATAAATTATAGGCACACACTCTCTCTTTTCTGGGCTCACCGTCAGGTGACACATGTCCGGTCCGCATTCTTAAAATGCGGACTAGTCCGCACAAGATCAGGACTATATATATATATATATATATATATATATATATATATATATATATATATATATCATAAAAAATGAGATGTTCAAATTATAATTGAAAAGTAGTTTTAAATACTATATTATTTGAGAAATAATTTTGACACCATTTTATGGGTTAGTTTGTCCCAAAAAATTATGGTACAATTAACCCCCAATTATGATTTTTAATTCTTTAGCAATGATAATTTAGTTATTTATATTAAGGGTTCGTTTGGTTCAGAATGAAATACTTTTAACCACAGTGAAAAATAAAGTAGTGAAATATTTTCTCCATATTTAAAATTAATTTTATGTTGGTTTGAAATTGTGAATAAGTGCACACTCTATAATTATATAACTTTAAACAAAAATAGTGAAAAAAAATTAGTCTAAATTGGTGAAAACATATTTCACTATTTTGCTTTCACTGGAGTGAAAAATATATTATCCAAAATGAAAGGAACCCTAAGAGTAACAATAAAAATAGTTTGTTTTACTTCAATGCATAACTAATCTTTGTTATTATACTTTAATACATTTTAATCGATTTATTAGACTTAAGATCTCTTTTAGTCGCAAGATGTTCACACTTGGTAACAAAACATGTACTAAAGTCTAATATATTAATTAAAAGTATTAAAGTCCATTCTTAAAAATTAATAATATATTAAAGTAAAAAAATTATAAAAATAAATTAATGTACAAATGTTTTCTAAATTGGGATATAATATTTTTTTATGGACTAAATTGTCAACCATTCATTAATACGTTAGATAAATGCGAAATGCGAAATGCTCAGTTGGGGGCTGACCTTCGTATTCTCCTCTCATACCAAATTTATAGAATAAACAAATGAAAACAACAAGAGGAGTGAGTCAGTCTCCACTCTCTCTTGATCTCGACGTTTTGGTCTCCACCATCAACAACTAAACTAAACCAAACTAAACTTGATATAGATATACCGCCCCTCAAAAGCAGTTGAGATTAGGTTCATCTCCACTCCATCTACCTACCTAAATCCATCCATATATATATACACACAAACAATCAACAGACCAATACCTTTGACCACGTGATGATATTCTCTCTATTCAACTCAATCATCCAACGTTTCCACCACCCGCGGTGGCCTTTGCTAGTCTACGCCACCACATGGACAGCACTCCTAACAGTAACTGTGGCGGTGGCTTCTTTCTCGGCGGAGTATGCGTTTGTCTCGGCTATAACTCCGAGCTCTCAGGCGTGTCAATCGGATGGATCAGTTAGGGTTCTGTTGGATACTCCGGCTGACGTTTTGTGCTTATCGGGTCACTTATTTAGGAGGTCCAATATGGACTTGGTAGTACCTCCGATTTTCGCCGCAGTTATCGTAGCCGCCTCCGCTTATGCGGTTCGAGCCTTCGCTTTGTGGGAAGTGGATGAGATTGAGGACACCCACCAAGGTGTTTAAATTCATTATCATTTTTTCTTGTTTTAAATATTATTTCGACGGACCTAAATAAATTTTTTTTTAACTTTTTATTCTAGTCATATATAATGTTACCGCTTTTTCGGTTTTGTTTCGTGGGTTGAGGAAACTTTCATTTGTCAATAAGTTGACATTAGTTTGGGAAGATTTTACTGTTTACACACTTTTGGAGCATGCTTTGCTATGGCTGATAAGTCCTACCAACAGACTTACTGGATTTTGTAGGAATGTTTGTTAAACAATTTAAACTTTATACCAAGCTGAAGGTTACATGGTTACAAATAGGACTTAAATGGATTTAAAAAAAAAAACACCTTATCTTGTTGGAGCGAAAAAAAAAATCTTATGTTGGACTAAATACTGTGAAAATTATTTGATTATGTAAATTAATTTATTATGAATTATAAATGAGTGAATTTAAAATGACTTTAAATTCAATTTTAGGTGGTGTTTGATAATCAGAAAAAAAAACAAATTGAGAGAGACAAGGGGCAGCATGGGGAGGGAGAAGAGTAGAAGAATGAATTTTTTGTTATTTCTATTTCAAATAGATGCATTTATATTTTTTGTAAAATGCTTTAATTTCAAGAAACTAACATGGACTAATAACTAAAATTATTTTTTTAATAAGACCAAATACAACTAATAATCGATTTATAAATTTATCAATTTATAAATGGATCAATTTAGAATAACCAAACAAGCCTTAATAAATGGGACTAATCATCAAAAAAAAAAAATAATTTATGTGATGCCTTAGGAGTCCCCTTTGTTAGTTACCCACAACTATTTCCCAAGTGTGTGTAATAATGTTCCTTTGATCTCAAATTAAAAGATCACTTCAAAAGTCAAAACATTTTTAAAAAGTTACTTTTAACGACCTAACCTAATCAATGGTCGAGTAATAGATTTTGTAAAGAACAACAATTGTTTAACAAATATTACATTTGCAACCGACTGAAATACCATTATATTTTTTTAAAAGTTATCAGTGTTGATAAAAATACCTAATGCTCACCACCACAAGAACAGTAACTCAAGAATTTGCATAGATATACCACTAGAACAGACAGAAACTTTTTACCATTACATTTGTAAATTACATACAGGAAGTACCGAAGAGGATGTAATCTAGGCTCGGCATCGTTTACCGTATTTTCATTTAAAATAGAGTAATTTTAGATCCACTCATGAATTCGAATCACTTTTGATGACTTCTTGTGTGTCATGTCTGTAATGCTCTACTGAATATTATTTAAAAAATCAATTAATTCAGATATGATACGCTAGTAAGTCGTACAAAATGAACCGAATTCGTGAATTGGTTTAAAATTATAGATTATAATGAGAGTTTTGGGGAAAGCTCCTCATAATTCTCAAAGTGTATAAAAATAGGACACTCTAAATAATTTTATAAATATAATTCCTGGACTAAAAACATCATGAAAAATGATGTCGTTGGCACGGACCAAAAAAATGAACTTATAACTCTAAGGGAACCACACAAATAGATGATATTGTATCACAAGAACTAGATTTATAAACTTAAAAGATATTATCTTAAAAATTCAAATATAAAAAAGAACATAATTTTTATCTTAATTCTCTAATTATAATATTACCTATGTCCTAGAAAGTTATAGGTGGGAATCTGCTCAGTAGTTTGGCAGTTGCCCATCGACCAATATTATTAAAAATTAGCCATGAGTATAAATTTCTCAATTCAACGTAGCCTAGTCAAATTAATTTAGTAATAACAGTACAAATAAATATGCTTCACGTGTTATCCTATGAGGTGACTTGGCCAACTTGTTGCTGAACTCCCACAATTTCTTTGCCAACACTTGGTTTCTAGCAAATTTGGCATCCACCCACTGCAGTCCAGAAAATACTTTCCACTCGCACCTTTCAGCTTTTGGGCAGAGTCACTGGAGTGCCACATAACATGCCGTGGTTGGCCCCCTGAAATAATTGGAAAGAAATACTATCAGAGAAAACGATATTATAAGATTGGTATTATTTTTAGTATCTGCGTATAGAGTTTATGAGCAAAAAGTACAACCTCTTAACATTATTTTGTGAGAAAAAATTTATGTATATCAAATAATCATATTTAGTAAAGATAAAATACCATTAAGTGCGAGCAATTATAAAGATAAAAATATATTTATTTTTCAAGTGATATATTAGGGGGCGCTCATGGTAGATAAAAATCCGTATTGTACCGTTTTGTATCGAAAAAAAGTGGTAATGGTATAAGTTTTGTACTTACCGAAGTCAAAACTACCGAAACTAAAATTACCGATTTTTTTGTGATTGGTTTTGATTTTAACATTTTAATAATTGATTTACCGACTATACCATATAAAAATGAAAAAATGAAATTGCCAAGATAATATTACCTTACTTTATTAAACAAAACAAGAGCACCATAGCTAAAGTGAAAAACAACCACACTCATAATAAGCTCTTAACTTTACACTTGTTATTTTTATTATATTAAATGAAAACCTTTGATTTATTAGACTCAATCTAAGTCATACATTTTAACTCATATAAAATGTAACAAACTCCTCTATCAACCCTAATGTTTACGATCTTTCTATTGACATCTCTCTCGCTCTCTATTTCTCTCGATCTCAGCTACACCTGGTAAGAGCTTTCTTTGTCTCCCTCTCTCCCCTTTTAATCTCACCTTCCTATATGTGTTCTTTGACCTAAATCAAATGAATCATATCATTTTATTTACTGAGAACACGTGGTACAATGTTTCTGTTTTTTGTAATATTACTTTGTTAACTATCCTCCCATACATTTGTTTTTTAATTAATGAATTACTAAGTGAAAAGATTGTCTTCAATGTTTCTGATTCACTTTTGTAATTTTTTATAAGCAAAAAAAGTTAATTAGTGTCGATTGGTGTTATTCTCTCGATATTTCATAACTTTTCATTTGGAATGACAGTGAACAAAATGTTTGTTGGAATACCCAAATAAGGCAATTACAACTCAAAAAGTCAGTATTTTGATTATTACGGAGCACTGATAAAAAATAATATAGGGCGGTTAGAATATGGTCCATTTGTGCTTTTGCCTATTTAAACCTTAAAAAAATTCAATCTTACAAATTATACAAATGTATTTATTGATCCTTATATTTTGGTTAACTTGCACACGGTGTAATGCATTTGATGTTCGCTATTTGGTAATGCATACCAATGTAATTCATTTGATCGGTGACTAATGTTCACTATTTTGGTATTGCTAATTCATAGATGTCATGGATGGATGAAAACAATACTAATTATGCAACTTTGATTATGTCGCAAAGTGCTTGCAAAAATGATTATTCTTTGTGAATTTCCTTTTAGTTTTCTTTATATATATTTGTTATCGTTTGCTTCATAAATTTTAAAAACATGAATTACTTTTTTTTGTTTTTGTAGGTGTTATTAAAGGGTTATAGGTTTAGACGAGTGGTATAAAAAAATACCATTATGCAACGAGTACTACCAAAATTATCGTAAAGAAAAATTTATCGAAATTATCATATTTTCTAGAAAATCGATTTTATCGATGTACCGCGTAGTTTGATTTTTGTTTATGGGCTAGTGTACCAGTTGAAAACTGGTAATTTGTCTTTGATGCTTTCAAAGTTGGTTTAGTATTGGGAATCTCCATTTATCGACCAATCTGACCGAAACTCAGCCCTATGATATATACATGTCTTTTTCTTCTTTTCTTATTTTTTTGCTAGTGTAAGTAAAGTGGTTTACTTAATAAGGCCAAGAAATGATTTATTTTAGTTTTATTTAATAAAAAAAATGTTATCTAGTATATAAATGTTTATTTCTTTATGGGGAGATAGATTAGCTTACCCATGGGATGTTCTTCCATAAGAGACAAGTTAACACCCGCAAGACATTTGTTGAAACACCATAATATTGGAATGTTATATATTTCTCTGACAAAAAATAGAACCATATGTGAATTTGAGGCGTATGAATCTACTCTAATTAACTTATTATTTTCTTGTACTCAAACCAATGAGTGTGTCAATGGGTGTCCTAAAAAATTACCTCCATGATAAAACAAATCATGTGATTCTTCAAGTGCTAAACTTGGAGAATTGTCATAGATTATTCAACGAAATTGATAAGGATAAATTAAAGAAGAAAGACGATTTTTCGGAATGAAGAAAATGGCAGACTTTACATGTGTTTATAGCCAGAATAATGTTTATTGACCAACATACATGAACCCAACAACCATTTAGTCATAGCCTTTTGATCGCAACTATCTAGATTTAATGATCCATAGATCCTAAAATGGCACAACCGTACAACGGTTATTTACTAAAGTAGCGATTAATGTATGTGTATCATACTTGATTGTGTGTGGTTAATTTATAGGTCGTCTGATATGTTGACTTTGTAAAAATCAAAGTCTCTTACCGTTCTTTGCAATGATGCGTACATGAAAAGTGCAAAGTGTGCCTCTAAAGCACCCAATATGCCTTAAATGCCCAACCACAATTGCACGTACACTACACCAAATCTGTCGGATTGTCACGGTCATTGACCTTGACAAGTTAGACTTGTTAAGGTCAATAACCGTGATAATTCTGGGGGTGATAACGTTTGTTATCACGGACTTGTCACGGTCATTGACCGTGACAAGTTCATTAGACTTGTCACGGTTATGTCACTATCCTTAACCTTGACAAGTTTTGTCACGGTTAAGGACCGTGACAAACCCGTGATATTTAATAAAAAATTATCACGGTCAATGACCGTAACACGTTCGTGACAAGTTTTCTTTGTCACGAACTTTTCACGGTCAATAACCGTGACAATTCTGGGCAGAATTGAAAAAAAAAACTGCTGGGTAGTTGGCCACTGCCACTGCCCAGCAGTATATTTGTACATGTTATAGCAACGTTGTACCTGTTCAAACATCATATATCCAAATAAAATAGAGATAATGCAAATATACATTCAAAATAATATGCATCGCGATATAATCCAAATATAATTCAAATGTAACAACTTAAAACAATTCAATTCAAATAATAATGTCACTACGTGTTAGGAGTAGGGGTAGCTCTGAGGAGGTGAGTAGGTCACACGATATACGAATTCATACGCCCAGCAATATACAGCGTGCCGCAATGTTCACGCAACCACAATGGGGAATTCTCTTTCCCGGGTATCACATGCGTAACGAGCACCTTGGACTCGATGTCTTGAAGCAAACATCCATGAACTGGCATACCTTGGATGGTATTCGGGTCTCTCAACCCCCGCCCTATCTGCTTGCCATCAAATATCTCCAGTATAAACACACTCGGCCAACCAAGTGTCGACATCGATCGGTCGAAGGGAGCCAAATAGGGGACTGGATCATCAAAGTTCGCACGTGTTGGCGATGAAGCAGTGAAGTCCACATCCTCATCCTCTACCACCTTCTCCTTCTATTTTCCCTTATGGTTTCCGCCCAACGAACGCTTCATGAATGAGAACATATCTTGGACCTTCGCCTCCAAACGGGACAGCTTCGCATCATGCGAGCCCATCGTTCGAGCCAACCCGATATCGCTCGTCTCTAATTCGATGATCCTAGATTTGGCCACCCGCGAGCTCACCCCCTTGTCCTCCCATTGCGATCTGCGCCAAGAACACTTGGCTGAGTGCGTCGGTGGACAAAGATGCCTTGTCGGCATCAGACTGCGACTCATGCACTTCCTTAAGCTTTGCATGAAACGACAAAAAAGCACATGATTAGTAAAATAAGTAAATAAAAAAATTATAACGTAATTAACAAAAAGTAAACTGTCGGATTACTTACAATCATGGTCGCGACGCTTGGAGACACCTCTTTATCATTTCTCTTCTTCGTCCGAATAGCCACATAAGTATCGAGCCTATGTGGCCTACCCCCAGGGCCACTCCCTGTCCCCTGAAATAAAATAATGTAAAATTAGATACGACCCCGCAAAGTAAAATAATGCAGAATAATATATTTCTGTAGTTATAGAAAAATTAAATCTTACCATCATCATATGCTCCACATCGGCGTAAGACGTCCAGACGGAGTAGTGCACGTTCGTTTTTTTTGCCCAATTTTTCCTCCCCGATTGGCGAGATGCCAACTGTCGCTCCCCGATCTCATTGTCAATGAACTTTTGCCATTATACTAATGAGATCGGCTCCTTCGGCGGGACGGATTCACGCATTCGGATAACGGACTCTCGGGTCTTTCCAAAGTATCGGGTCCGAATATTTTTTTCCACGTCTTGTGTTGCTCCCTCAACTGCTCTAAGACAGAATCGAATAGCTTTGGATCCAGGATGAATTGTTCTTGTCCAACAAATACAATGTTAGTTGCGAATAAATATAAATATAAAATGAAATTGAAATCAAAATCAAAATCGAAATTGAAATTGAAATATTCATATAAATATAAATATAAATACATTACCTGTAGTGCCACCCAAATAGCTAACTTGAACTCATTTGGCACCTCCCTCCAACTAGTGTACCCCGGGCCGATGATCGTCTTTACCAGCTCGAGGGATCTCGCTAATAGCCACGTCTTGTTCTCGATGGCCATCCCCAATTTGCCATATTTGGGGAGCCTAGGGGCCGATGAGCCCTCGTCCCCTCCGCTACCACCGAGCCCAGACGACATCATCATAATTAGCATCATCATCCTCGCCTTAATACCTGAAGGAGACATTTTTTGTAAAAAAATGTTATTATTAGTACAAATCAAAATGAGTTAGAAGAAGACATGCAAATATGTATAATTACTACAAATCGAAATGAATTGTTACTATTTAACACCTCAATTTTGAATTCCAAAACAACAACATCTAGCTCATAATATGTACAATTACTAAAAATCTGAAACATCCCCACCCCCTCCCCTACCGCCCACACACATGCACACTACGCAAGAGTGAAAATGATAAAGTGCAAATCAATTAAAAGAATTAAAAATGGATTGATAAAGTACAAATTGGAATATTTATTACAAATTGAAAAATTATTTCAATTTCGGGTTATCATAAAAAATGGATTGATATTCGGTAGGAGCAGCCAAGTCATCCACACTACTATTTAGACACTTTGGCGTGTGTAGGACAATTGACCAAGGCTCGTTGTTGATATACTCCGAGTAAAACACTTGATTAACCTTTTGAAATGCACAAACAAATGGCTCATCGCTCATGTGGTCATTGCTCTTCAACTTGGATAAGTCAACCATAATCAAATTGGTGACAGGATCAACTTTACAAGCAGTTTTATCCTCAACTCTTACCCAGTCACAGTAAAATACGACCTCTTTGAAGCTTATAGAAGATTTACTTTCAATTTATGAACCTGAAAGTTGTCTTAACGGTAGCCTATATTAAACCCCGCCCAATAAAAAATTGGAACCTTTCTCAAATCTGAAACTATGAGCCGGAGGTAAAAACCTACTATGGTAATGGTATACATTTTTCACTACACCAAAATGGCCAAAATGTCACCTTTCAGCCGGCCACCCTTGTCAAGGTCATTGACCGTGACAAAAAACACGCGTTTTATGTCATGATCATTGACCTTGACACGATCGTGACAAGGAATTATCACGGTCAATGACCGTGACAAGTCCGTGACAAATTTACTTGTCACGGTCATTGACCGTAACAATTCTTTAAATAATTGTCAAGGTCAATGACCGTGATACGACCGTGACAATGTTTACAGCAAAAATCCTTTCCCCCTTCTTTTTTCCCTCCCGCCGTTCCCTCCCTCTCTCTCTCTCTCGACGTTGCTCTCTCTCTCTCTCTCTACTTTCAGGTTTAATTCTCTCTCTCTCTCTCTCTCTCTCTCTCTCTCTTCCATTTATATATATGTTTGTGTGTATATATATGTGTGTATGTGTGTATATATGTGCGTGTGTGTATGCGTGTGTGGAGGGTGGGGCAGGGTGGGGGTAGGGGGTGGGGCAGGGTGGGGGGTAGGGGGTGAGGTAGGGTAGCGGTAAGGTGGGGGGTAGGGGGTGGGGCAGGGTGGGGGTAGGGGGTTAAAAATGTAAATAAATAAGTAATTTTCTATAAATTTTCAAAAATAATATCCAAAAATGTAAATGTAAATAATATCCAAAAATAATATCCAAAAATGTAAATGTAAATAATATCCAAAAATATTGGATAACAATTTATTTTCATTCAAAATAAATAAGTAATTTTCTACAAATTTCATAAAAAAATGAAAGCCGGCTGAATATGTGATTTAAGTGTGAAATAATCGCTAAATAACAAAACGTGTTCAAGTGTATAACAAGAAAGAAAATGTGGTATTTAGATTGGGTAAAATTCTTAAAGTAATGTTAATGGACTAAAAGACCTAAGACAACTGGCCAGTAAGTCACGGATCAAAAAATTTATGACGGGTGATGAAAGCCCGTAAACATTTTGGGGTGGGGTATGATTTATAAAAAGCACAAAACAATAGTAGAAATTCAATACCTGAAATTAACATTGAGATTATTTTAAATTGACAGTCACTACTGTGTGTGTGTTTAAATTGAAAGAAAATATGAGAATTTTATTAAAGATTTTTATGGGAACTTGTTATACTAGAACTTAGATGAACACTAAGTGATGAAAATAGTCCTTAAAATTGAAAATTAAATAAAGTTTATAAAAGTAAAGATGCTGGTAATACATCAAAGATAAATTAATAAGGACTAAATAACAAAACGTGTTCAAGTGTATAACAAGAAAGAAAATGTGGCATTTAGATTGGGTAAAATTCTTAAAGTAATGTTAAGGGACTAAAAGACCCAAGACAACTGGCCAGTAAGTCACGGACCGAAAAATTTATGACGGGTGATGAAAGCCCGTAAACATGTTGGGGTGGGGGTGGGGTATGATTTATAAAAAGCACAAAACAATAGTAGAAATTCAATACCTGAAATTAACATTGAGATTATTTTAAATAGACAGTCACTTCTGTGTGTGTGTGTTTAAATTGAAAGAAGATATGAGAATTTTATTAAAGATTTTTATGGAAACTTGTTATACTAGAACTTAGATGAACACTAAGTGATGAAAATAGTCCTTAAAATTGAAAATTAAATAAAGTTTATAAAAGTAAAGATGCTGGTAATACATCAAATATAAATTAATAAGGACTAAATAACAAAACGTGTTCAAGTGTATAACAAGAAAGAAAACGTGGTATTTAGATTGGGTAAAATTCTTAAAGTAATGTTAAGGGACTAAAAGACCCAAGACAACTGGCCAGTAAGTCACGGACCGAAAAATTTATGACGGGTGATGAAAGCCCGTAAACATGTTGGGGTGGGGGTGGGGGTGGGGGTGGGGGTGGGGTATGATTTATAAAAAGCACAAAACAATAGTAGGAATTCAATACCTGAAATTAACATTGAGATTATTTTAAATAGACAGTCACTACTGTGTGTGGTGTGTGTGCGTGTACGTGTGCATGTGTGTGGTGGGGTAGGGGGTGTATGAAAGTAAATTAATAATTAATGCTCATTTTTATTTGTAGTAATTGTACATATTTTCATGTCTTCTTCTAATTTTTTTTATCTGTACTAATAACATTTTTTTTACAGAAAATGTCTACTTCAGGTATTAAGGCGAGGATAATGATGCTGGTTATGATGATGTCATCTGGGCTCGGTGGTAGCGGAGGCGACGAGGGATCCTCGGCCCCTAGGCTCCCCAAATATGGCAAATTTGGGATTACCATCGAGAACAAGTCGGAGCTATTAGCGAGATCCCTCAAGCTGCTAAAGACGGTCATCGGCCCGGGGTTTATGAGTTGGAAGGAGGTGCCATATGAGCTCAAGTTAGCTGTTTGTGCGGCACTACAAGTAATATATTTATATTTATATGAATATTTTAATTTCAATTTCAATTTCAATTTCAATTTCAATTTCAATTTCAATTTCAATTTCAATTTCAATTTCAATTTCAATTTCGATTTCATATTTATATTTATATTTATATTTATATTTATATTTATTCGCAACTAACATTGTATTTGTTGGACAGGAACAATTCAACTTGGATCCAAGGTTACGCGATCCCGTGCTGGAGCAGATTAGGGAGCAACTCAAGTCGTGAAAAAAAAATATGCGGGCACGGTACTTTGGGAAAACATGAGAGTCGATTATCCAATGGCGTGAATCCGTCCCCCCCAAGGAGCCGATCTCATTGGCATAATGGCAGAAGTTTATTGACAATGAGATCGAGGATCGATAATTGGCATCTCGCCAATCGGGGAGGGAAAATCGGGTAAAAAATACGGACGTACACTACTCCGGCCGGACCTCTTACGCCGAGGTGGAGCATAGGATGCAGGTAAGATTTAATTTTTCTATAACTACAGAAATATATTATTCTTCATTATTTTACTTTGCGGGGCCGATACTAATTTTACTTTACTTTATTTTATTTCAGGGGGTAGGGAGTGGGCCAGGGGGTAAGCCACATAGGCTCGATACTTATGTGGCTCTTCGGACGAAGAAGGGGAAGGACAAGAAGGTTTCCCCGAGCGTCGCGGCCACGATTGTAAGTAATCCGATAGTTTAATTTTTGTTAATTACGTTATAATTTTTTAGTTTACTTATTTTGCTAATCATGTGATTTTTGTCGTTTCAGGCAAAGCTTAAGGAAGTGCATGAGTCGCAGTCTGATGCCGACAAGGCATCTTTGTCCACAGATGCACTCAGCCAAGTGCTTGGCTCTGATCGAAAGGGGAGGACAAGGGGGTGAGCTCGCGGGTGGCCAAATCTAGGATCATCGGATTGGAGACGAGCGACACCGGGTTGGCTCGAACGGTGGATTCACACGACGCAAAGCTGTCCCGTTTGGAGGTGACGGTCCAATATATGTACGCATTCATGAAGCGTACGTTGGACGGAGACCGTAAAGGGAAAGGGAAAGGGAAGGAGAAGGCGGTGGAGGAGGAGGTGCGGGAGGACGAGGCGCAGGATGACGAGGATGTGGACCTCGCTGCTTCATCACCGACACGTTCGTACTTCGATGATCCACTTCCCTATTTGGCGCCCTTCAACAGACCAATGTCGACACTTGGTTGGCCGAGCGTGTTCATATTGGACGTATTTGAAGGCCAGCGGATAGGGCGGGGGTTGAGGGACCCGAATATCATCCAGGGTGGAATAGTTCATGGACGTGTGCTTCAAGAGATGGAGTCCAGGGTGCTTGTCACGTATGTCATACCCGGGAAGGAGAACTCTCTATTGTGGTTGCGCGAACAATGCGGCACGACGTATATTAGTGGGTGTGTCAATTCGTATGTCGTGTGGCCTACTCACCTCCTCAGTTTTAACAATACACCAGACATGTAGTGACATTGTTTTAAGTTTGAATTGAATTGTTATAAGTTTGAATTGAATTGTTTTAAGTTGTTACATTTGAATTATATCGTGATGCATATTGTCTCTATTTGAATATATATTTGCATTATCTTTAGTTTGTTTTGGATATATGATGTTTGGAATAGGTACAACGTTACTATAACAGGTATAAATATAATGTTAGGCAGTGGCAGTGGCCATACTGCCCAACAGATTTTTTTTAAATTCTGCCCAGAATTGTCACGGTCATTGACCGTGACAAGTCCTTGACAAAGAAACTTGTCACGGACGTGTCACGGTCATAGACAGCGATAATTTTTTTAAAAAGGGTCACGGCTTTGTCACGGTTATAAATCGTGACAAACGTGTCACGGTCATTGACCGCGACACGACCGTGACACAAAACGCGAGTTTTGTGTCAAGGTCAATGACCGTGACACGACCGTGATAAAAAAAGTTGTCTCGCCTCGAAATGTCACGGTCATTGACCTTGACAAGTTGGATTTGTCAGGGTCAATGACCTTGATAATAGTGCAGATTTGGTGTAGTGTTTTGAGCTAACGGATAGACGAAGAGATTCAGTATCCTCTCCACAAATAAGACACCCCATATGGACAATAATCCAGCGGTCGTACCACTTTTAAAATTAACCAACCCAACATCGATCCACTATAATCCAACAGCAATGGCAACAACAAATGTGTATCCCGTACTCCTTCTAATTCATCTACTCAATTAATTCTTTTCATCAATTAAACTAACAATTAAAGTATACAATTATTAATTTACTAATTTACAATGAGGGGCAATCCTACTTGCATATGAAAGGGGTACTAATTATTAATTTACAAAAAAAATTAATAACCAATCAATATTAAATCAATCAATTCTTTTACAATGGGCACTACAATATGAGGGGCAATATCTAATAAACCAATAAAAATTTAATTTAAAAAAAAAACACACGCACATATACACACATACAGCCCTACACCCCCTACCCCCCACACCCCACACCCCAGCCTTACCCCCTACCCCCCACTGTCGCTGCCCACTACACGCACACACACACACATATACACACACATGCACATGCACATGTACACACATGCATATATACACACACATATATATACACACACATACACACATGCATATATACACACACATATATATACACACACATATATATATACACACACATACACACATGCACATACACTCCCTCCCCTCCCCCCAGCCCTACCCCCTCCCCGCTCACACACACACGCATATATACACCATACACACACACATGCACATTTACTCACACATATATACACACGCACATATACATACACATATACATAAATGGAGGAGAAATAGAGAGAGAAAACATACTAAAGTTTTAGAGAGAGATAGAGAAATTGAGGGAATTAGAATCGGTGGGAAAAAAAAAGGGAGATGGTTTTTTTACTGACAGAATTATCACGGTCATTGACCGTGACAACTTTATAGGATTGTCACGGTCATTGACCGGGACAAGACCTTGTCACGGTCATTGATCGTGATAAAAAATGTGTATTTTTTTGTCACGGTCAATGACCGTGATAAGGCTGGCCGGTTGAAGGGTGTCAATTTGACCATTTTGGTGTAGTGGTGTGCGGATGGTGCTTTACACCATCCTTGGTGCTAGAGTGCAGACTAGGAGCATACTCTTTGATACATATAAGTAAACTCTTTATAACTTACATGCCTTTATTAACTCACTCAACTTTTCATCTTTTTTCTATGGAGGAATTTGGATTTTACACTTGTAATTGGCCTTTCACATTCTACACCATTCGACTTTTCAGATGCCATCTTATCTTATCTTTTTTATTCAATTAATTATACAATTTCTCAATAATTTCCCACTATATTGTAATATATGCAATTTCTTCTTATAATATATCCATTCACAAAAGAAGGTATTTTTTTTATTAAAACATTCAATTAGTGAGTGTATTTCAAAGTGCTAATAAGACGTTAGTGTACTATGCATTAAATTGTGTCTCAGTGTTTTAAAACCAAAAATAGATCACACAACAAGATGTTCAATATATATTAACACTGTTCCAGCTTCGTGATATGCCTGGTTTCATGAACATTTACAAGAGTAAACCTAAACTCTGAATATAAACGATATTTCTTATATTCACATTGGTGAAGTTATTTGGCATGTCCTTGCTAATGTTGACATTGAACTCCATTAAGAGTGAAATTCATCCTTGCGATGTAGCAATATGCACTGGACATCCTCAGAAGGATACTAAAATGATTTTAGTGCATAAATAATAACTTAACAACAACTTGTTATTACCCATTAAACTTTGGAATAGTGGTAGTGCTATGAAAAAGTTGGTTTACCAATAGTGGGGAGTTTTTACAAAAAAGTTTTAGTATCATTCCATTAGATGTATCCTTTATCAATTCTCTATAAAGTCCTTCAGTATGAGAATTCGATAAAGTCTTACTTGTTTTAACATATATTACATTAATATTACCCATCGTTATCAATTGCTTGGCATATTCATGTCTTAAGCTAATGTGTCTATAATTTATGTTATATATCTTGTTATACGCTTTAGAAAACATGGGTTCACTATCAGAGCACAAAAAAATAAGTGACATCGATTTTGGACATAATTATATATCCAACAATAAATTTCTCTGTCACTTTTCTTCCTTTTATGTTGTTGAGAGTGATATAAACTCAGATTCCATGGTTGAATGCATCATGCAAGTTTGTTTATTTGTGACTAAAAGATCGCTCCACTTAGTAGTGTGATTATCCATCTAGACGTGGATTTTTTATATTTTTCATAAGTGATCCACCTAACATCGAAGGAAGTTTTGAGTATGGCAAGAAAATCATAGTAAAATATACATAACTCAACGGTCCCCTTGTAGTATCCCAACATCCTCCCAATTATATTACAATGATCAATACTTAGGTTATTATTGTATCTTAATAATTTTCCTACCGCAAATGCGAAATTGACCTTTTACAGTGCATAAAGTACATTAAACTTCCTATTGCACTAGCATACTCAAGGTGTGCAATTGCCTTGCCAAAGTTTTCAAACAATTTAACATTGTAATCATAAACGGTACTTCCTTCTTTCACTTTCAAATGATTGAATTTAATAAGAACTTTTTCAACGTAATGAGATTGATATGATTCATAACCCCCACTATGTTTCTTAATTTTCATGACTAAGGTAATATATTATTCATTAATACATGTCATTTTAAGTTGTGAAGTAAGATATTTCTTAATCTCGTGTACACCTCTCGCGTTTGTTCAAAAAATTAATAACTCGTCAAAATAAAGACAAATAATTACACCATAATCATTTGTGCACTTGGAGTAAATGCATTTCTCAAGATTGTTTTATTTAAAACCATTTGAAAGAATACCATAATCAAATTTTTCATGTCATTATATTGGTCCTTGTTTCATATCATAAAGTGATATAACTAAAATACATATTTTATTTTCATTTTCAGGCAAAATAAACCCTTCAAGTTGTTCCACGTATACTTCATCATAATTGTCACCCGTAAGATATATAATTTTAATATCCATTTTATTCTCATGAAAATTATAAATAGATTCAATCATTATTAATACTCGTATGGATGTTATTATAGCTACATGTGAATAAGTATCAAAATAGTTTATCCCCTTTGTTTTCTTATATC
Source organism: Sambucus nigra (assembly GCA_949130495.1). Lineage (NCBI taxonomy): Eukaryota > Viridiplantae > Streptophyta > Magnoliopsida > Dipsacales > Adoxaceae > Sambucus > Sambucus nigra. The sequence goes on from OX422208.1 coordinate 597,977,728, forward strand.
ATTTGGCTACCAATTTCGTCTAAAATGTTTAAATAAAACCATTTATATTATATTTTTATTAAATACCCTGTACTACTTATTGGTTTTGATTCTTGTGGTATACCAAAACCTAAGTTTGATTAGATAGTATTGAAACCATCTCATCATTAATGTCTTGTTTTTAAAAAGTATCATCCCTTGAAGCCACTCCTTCACTAAAAGTTTCATGATCTTCTTATACTTTAAGTAAAAAGAGGTATTTTATTAAGAACATTATTTATATCTTCTTAGTTTTAGGATCTTCTTATACATTGAGTAAAAGAGGCATTTATTAAGAAACTATTTATATATTCTTGCACCGAAAAGACTAATATTTTTAACAAAATAAAACCAGAGCTTTAGGATTTATCTTTTATACTGAGCTGAATTATCCTCGATATATTTGTATATATATGATAGGTTCTTTTCTTTTACTATTCTGTGAGTGCAATTAATCACAATTAATAAATTGTATAAAGCAATTAAATAAAAAGCATGCAAATGTCACAGACAACACATAAATATACGTGGTTCGGCAAATTGCCTACATCCATGAAGAGGTTAATGAATTATTATTAGTGTCTCTCAAAGTTCGAAAAATGCATCCCCCTTGGCCATAGGGTCTAGGTTGCATTTATAGTTGCATCAAACTACAGTGGTTTAATTGACCAAGGAATTCCTTAGCTCGCTATTGACTCACATTGTGATTCCTTTTTTGTTTTATTCTAAAATCATGTTATGACCGATATGTGTAACACCTTTTTCAATATTTTTATTTCATAAAAATGTTCTACTTTATGTAAAATTACCATTTACCCTTTTTGTTTCCAAACTTGTCTTTCCTCCATTTTCAGATGTGTTATTTCCCAAAACACCATTAAGTCTCCTACACTAGCTTCTTAAGTATTTTTAACACATTAACACCCTTTTTACATTAGGATTAACATTCTTTCAAGTTATGAGCATCTTTATTCCCTTATTTCCTTTCCAATTTCATAAGTGTTAATCTTTCAAAATATTATTAAGTTACACACACCAACTTTTCATTGTTTTAACCAATAACACTTATACAATAATTTAATAAGTTAGACATTTCTTTACTTTCTTTATCTAAGAAATTAAATTATACTTAAAGACTACTTTTATAAGAAAATCCCATTTCCTTTTATTAACACGTGTAGTCTTACATCCTTACAATTATCACACTTTCAATCCCTTTTTTACACACTTTGAAGACTAGAATTTTTATTTTTCTTATTTCATGTTTAAACCTAACAAAACCTTCCTTAAACTTGTTTATATGTTCATAATTAAGATACTACAAGTCTATATTGAAGAGAAGATGGATTTTAACTTAAAAAATCCTAATAAACGGTTCAAACATACATTTCATTATAGAAATTCATAATACTTGCAAAATATACTTTTCAAGAGATAAAGGGATATTTTTATTTCTTCAAATTCAAACAATGTTCAACCTTAATAAAATCTTTATTTTGTACAAATCTTGGAATATTATTTCACCAAAATATTCTAAGAAGATAAATATCATTATAAAATATTTTATTTCCTAAAATGTTTACATCAAACTTCTAGAAAATACCATTACAAAAGGTCCAAACTTAGTTTCTTTTCATGAAAACTTTGAAATACTCTTAATAATTTACTTCTAATCAAAATAAAAAATTTGCAACATTTTTATTCCATAAAAATGTTAAATTCCAAACTACTTGAAACTCATTATATTATTCATATGTATCCTACTCTCATAATCTAGTAACAAGACTACTAATATGCAAGATAAAGCCTAAATAATAAGAGTAGAGTTCTCCCTCCTCAAGTGGAGCTCCAATAATGGTAGGCATAAAATATCTAAGAATGTGGAAACCTCTCACATTCTAAGATGGCCTTAGAGAGGTTGCCTAGATCCACAAAGATTGCTTTCATGAAAGCTCCATAAAAAATCCTCTTTAAGATCCATGAATCTTCCATCTTCATCTTCTCCAAAACCCCCGATAACACCTCCAAAATTCGTAGTTATGCCCAATAATGGTGGAAATGGGTATTTAGGGCTTGAATATGGTGGGAGACTAGTTGGATATGATTTCACAAGGTGTATATTAGGTGGTGGAATGGTGGTTTATGGTGGAGAGAAGTGCACAAATCTAAAAATAGTGGGGGAAGACCCCCCCCCTTCTCTCTCTTCTTCAACTTCAAAATTGTGACGCCCCGAACCGGATATAAGGGTTATTATAGGATCGACTCAGATCCGATTCGAGTGTCAAGTGTGGGGTGCAATGAACAACCTAAATAATGTTACTATTCCAATTTTATTATTAAATAAGATTATGCTTTGCTTTGCATGTGATTCCAATATAAAATAAACTACGTGCGGGACCCAAGGAAAGTGCCCCAATGCCAAAGTAAACAGAGCTACTAACGTTAATGCGAGTAAATATTATCGGTATAATGCTCTTAAAGTACGTAACCGCAAACAACCTGTCATAACAAAGAGGAGGGAGTGAGCGAAAGGCTCAGTGGAATTTATACAAATGCAAAATTGAAACAAACAGCAGAAAAGAATACTCACTCACTATATGCTCATGAAAATATGTATATATCTACACATACTTTTGAAAATACATGCTCCGATGTATTAAACCGTTTTATTCCAAAAATATAATTTATCCCCATTCATCCTCTTTTTCTTTCCCAAAATAGTCATTTTGGATAATCTTTCCTTAAAAATCACATTTTTCCCATTAACGCACATGGTTAATCATCTATAGGAAAACCATTTCTTTTCTTGAAAATATTCATCTATTCAACATTTATTAACTCACGCTAGAGTTACTTTGTCATTATTTTAATATTCTCATTAAAACAATCTTTATGACACGCACACCTCGTGTTGGAAAATATTCATTTTCATTGAGAAACTTATACACCACACGACACAAAACATTTATTATTTCATGAAAATTTTGATTATTTCCATCTTTCAACCTTTTGCAAATCTCAATATTTGTTTGCATTAATTTCAAGACTATTCTCATTCTTCATTTCTTATTACAAGATTTATAAATCTTTGTCTTGGAGTCTTGCCATTATTACGGGATTTCACGGGCTCTACACCATCGGTCTCCAGTCGCCATATGCTCATCTGTACAACGTTTGGGGTCTTTCACCACTAGGAACGTCATGCCCCTGCTTAATTCTTGGCATCATGCAAGTATCATTTATTATTTTTTTCATGTGTTTCAATATTATTCTCAATGTTCACATTCATTCTCATTTGGAAAATCAATTATTTCATTTTTCTTCAAACTATTCATTGACATTTTTATTTCATAAAAATGTTCTGTTTTACGTAAATTTACCAATTTACCCATTTCTCGTCAAACACGCCTTTAACCATTTAACAAGTGTTGTTCCCAAAATAGTTATCAACTTTCCAACTTAATTTTCAAAACACTTTTAACCACTTAACACTTGTTAAAGACTATATTTTTATCCATATTCCACACTTATCATTTTAATGAAACTCATTATTTTCACTTAGCAAAAATATATCATTAATCTCCTTTTACCATACTTAATTAATACATTTAATTGTCAAATATTTTCTTGACATCATACTATTCACTGTATTTATGACAATGTCACTACTATTTGTTTCCCACAAATATTATACTTTTAAATCGGTTTAAACATACTAATTTCGTCAAAAACCAATTTATAACTTCTCAAAGTGTATTTATGATATTTTAAACATAATTTTAGTAATAAATTTCAAATTTTATAAAATGACTTTATTTTCATTTATGTTTCCAAAATAAGTTGTACACACTTTAAATACCCATTTGGCCACTATCAACACATTTGGCCTTCTTTACTTTCTTTAACTACTCTTAACTATCAATTTAAAAGTAAGCATTTTATACTTTGATTATTTACATATCAACCCCAAATATTTCTTATTATGAGTTTATGCATCTCAAAAACACCCATTTAAGTAAAAGTCCAATTTCTTCTTCTACTTCATCATTTTGGTAAGAAAGTCCCATTTTTATTTCGTAAAAATGGCATATATTAGCCCAATATTTTTCTAAACATGAAATTACATTATTTACCTTTGAAACATCATTTTAACACATTTTATTTCATAAAATGTTCAAGGCTAATATTCTGAAATTTATCCACCTTTTGAACCCATCAGAATTACTTCTTATAAACTCATTTCTACACTCCAAATGATGATATGATGACTAAACCACATAAAGTTGTAAAGTAGCTAAAATTCTATATATATCAAGTCTACTATATGTAAATATCATTCTAAAAATTATCAAACTCTAAACCTCAATTAAAGTAAGATTTTCCCACCTCTTGAGACTCCAAAATGATGGTGTAGGAGGAGCAACCCTACCTTCAAAAGTGGCCTCAAGGGGTTACCAAATGCATCCTCCGTGAGAGCTCTATATGTGTTCTGGGAAGTCCTTATTTAAGCTCCAAGAAATGCTCCAAAACTATAACTCTAGCACCAAAATATAAGCTTCGAAAACTTTCTCAAGTTATATACTCCTTGAATGGTTATTTTGAGATGTTTTGGGTCTTCTTTAATGGTGATTTGGTGGGTATTTTAGGGGTGTGAAGTTTAGCTACGTTTTTTGGAAGAACTCTAAGGCTTGGAGAGCTCAAAGGAGTGAGATGAAAGTTAAAAAATCTGATGGGAAATGAATAATGAAGTCTACGACCACCCCCTCCCCTTTTATAATTCATTTCTAACTTACAAAAACCAAGAAACCCATGTGATACATTCCCCCACACACAATAAGCCAAAAACTTTTCAACCAAGGTCTTAAAAGGAGTGAGACAAGCCCAAAAATAATTAGTAATAAAGGCATAAAATAAGAAAGAATTGTTGCATACATGTCAACCAAATTTTGTTATTATTATTAATATTTTTACTATTTTTACAACTGAAAGTAGCTCTAAAATAGGTTTAATGATATTTTTTGGAGATGTCGAAGAAGGGAAAGTTGCTTAAAATTAAATTTTAAGTCGAAAAAAATATTTTCAAAATTTTCTGAGAACTTTTATTTTTTTGACGAAAATAATAATATTTTCTTTATTTATTCATTTTTTGACTTTTGACCCCATGGCACTCTTAGGCCTATTTTTAGCATCCCATAACTATGGTCAAATTATTTTTAACCCCAATAAAATATCCTACAAAAATTGCGCAAGTCCGTGTCCTGCGCGACACGCGCTGACAAAAATCGTGTAATATTAACCATGACCGTATCACAATCATTCATTAGAATTTTGCATGAAACTTAGCCAACATACTTACTAGGACTATTAGGACTTAAATGCGCATACATACGAACCATACAACGTGAAGATTCTTTTTCTCCTTAATTACTTTTCGTGTCATTTTGGCGTAATTCCCTTATATATTTATTCCTAAAAAAATTTCTTCGAATAAAATCAACAATGTATTATTTAATATTTCTTTTCTAGGGCGGGGTATCACATTCTTCCCTCCTTAAGAAATTTCATCCTCGAAATTTATAACTCATCAATCTTAATCCTTCAGTCATCTAAGCAAACCATTTCTAATTCTGGAGTATCATAATCTTTATAGTTAAAACTCAAAGATTTCATCCATTTTAATTATCATCAAGTTAACCCAATCATGGTAAGATTTTTCAATAATAACACCGAATCATGCCTAACTTATTCATCCCAACAAATTTTTTGAAACAATCGGTATACCTCAAACATCATGCCATCATTAATGAATTCATCATCACGAGTTAGGATTTACAAATCTATGTTTTCTAAAATTTTGAATCACATCAAGACTAGGTTAATACACCTGTAACACTTCCTAGTCATTCATATCAGCAATCTTAAAAGAGTCACTTTATCACATTGGCTTAAAAGACGAAAACCTCCTATGAGATCTTCATATTAACCTGAAGCATCCTTGACATCATAATCCAAATTATACATATGAGTAACTATATCCTCAATTCGGAGTGTAACATTTTCACTTAATTTCTCATTACGTCTAATATCCATATAATTCCTAAAACGTATTCTTGAACCTATGACTGAAAAGTAACTAGCTATACTGTAACTCCAAACTGTAACTAGTTTTATCGGTCAACTAATAGGGTCGTTAACCTAAGATAACCGATTTACATATGCAAACTACGAGCAACAAATCGTGAGACCATGCACACACACAAACTACTGAAAATATTAGGGTGCTTCCAACAAAGTGCGCAATCATTTACTGTGATGCATCAGCCACAATCGGCCTAACCTGCGCCACTACTGAGCTTATGTAATGTCACACCCAGATCACAACCGAATAACAACTTCACATTACTGGGATCAAATGAAACATATGGAATGACAACAAGTTAAGTGATTTACAAAACCAAAGGATAACAATCGAATTTTGGCATCAAATTGTTTTTCACAAAGTACGAACCAACAAGTGATCTTATGGTCCACAACTTATAACCAATGTTCCTCCCATGTACATTGACTGATTCGATGCAAAATTTCCATTCTCATTGAAGTATAAACTAATTCTTTTGGGAAGTTAAAACACAAGGCTTTCCTCCTTATGACTAATGTTATGGGTTACACTTTTATATTTGTACGCACTGCACCAATTTCACGCGAGATCACCCTTCTCATCTTTTATCATAAATAGCCGACCCATTATACGTAGGTCTCCAAATTTCAATACGTGGTATCTAACCTCAATTTTCAATGTTCAACACATATGCATAGTCTCAAACATCTGAATTTACTAACAACTTCCTAACTCTTAGCAACATCCTCTGCAATCCTGAATATCACACTTCAGTCGAAGTTGGCGGTTCTAATCTCATAGGTAGGATGTTTGCTCACCTTATCTTATGACTAAGTATTTCTCTAGGTGAATAATTATTTCTGTTTACTAGAGTTACTCCAAACGTATCGGTTTCAAAACAGGGTGCTATGATTAAGCTTATTGCCCCATTCCAAGAATGCTTCCTTAAAACATTGGTGCAATTATTTAGGTGCTCAAAATTCTCCTAAGTGTATAACTTAGTGCTCACCATCCTGTTTACAACACACCCTCAAATGTCACATTAAGATAAGTTTTACGATTCATGGTGCTAATCTCCAAAGTTTTGCGACAAGTCAACATGATTGATAATGATTCATCAACACCTAAACAATCCCTAATACTCATATTCTCCAAGGCTTTATGGATAACTTTCGTAAACTTATAATTTTTTATAAAGGTGTATACACGATCAAATGTAAGAGTCGTCTGTCACACTAAAATCTTGTCCTACTCGATGTCCTAGAAATAAATTCTAATTAAGCCCATCCAAGTGCTTCACACAAAATTCGGATAAAATTACCAACTTATATTTCTCCAAGAGTTATATCAAGATACGTTTTCATAATCTGAATCAATTCATTTTATGTCACCAATCCTAAGGCATTTTCGCACGTTAACACGATTTAGTCACTAATGACCTATTATTATTTTATGAAATCCTCAACGCAATAATTCTCCCAAGTTTTAAGGTAACAACATCCTATTTAGCCAAAAAAATCATATGCGACCAAGTACAATAATTATTTTATCACGACAGGAGCTTATCGTACTAATGTCCCCAAAACACTCTGCTCAAGTCAACCCAATTGTTTATCATAGCGACTTGATTAAGGTCATTGATCTTCAATATCTTTATGTGGTAATAATTGATTTGATTCTTCCAACGCCACACCAATTATCTTCTATCATATACTAGGGAATCACCCATGACATATTCTTATGTCATCTTAATTTTCCATTTCTATGCAAGTAAATGACATGCCTATCACCGAGGAACACTAATCAACCTTAGTTTTATCTATCATATACAGCCCCAAAGGTATCGTCTCGAAATTCTTATTACTTGCATTACTACTTTTCTCAAATAACCTTAGCACTTACTCCTAAGAGCAATTATCATGGAATTACAAACTTATCAAATTACTAACCCGTAGTAAAAATCACTAGACTATGTTATATAAACCTAAATTTGTGTTTAATCAAAGATGTAGCTTGTCTCCAATATTTTATCATCACACCACGCGATAAATCATTCGTTTTTATTTAATAAAGACTAGGGTAGGATACGGACGACGGGCATTGCTTATAAACATCCAAGACCATACCACAAACGTCACAATAGATCCTATTCCTCAATACCGTATTATTATAATCTCCCAAAATAATCAAATTGATACCATCATCAACATTGTGCCACAAGGATAATTTTATTTCACTTCTTAAGTCATCATGATTATCTAAGTCTACATTATAACCAAAATATATACATCACGGTATAATAAACCCCAGTCCTTAACCAAGGGACCTACTAATTTCTCATCACAAGATCAATACTCACAAATATACTGCCCAAGATATACACCCAAATACATTAATCCGAGTCTTGAATTTAATACACTCTCACTACGAAGTCAACATTTTATACTATACACTCAAGTCACCTAATCTCCAAAGTTAAACTCAACCAATCTTTCTAGCTACAATTTAGCTCACAATATTTGGTGCATTAACTTCTCTTATTCTTTGTTACCATTAAAATTAACACACAATATATCTCTTATATAATGGAATTACGATGTTTGCGACATTAGCTTATACTTTCCCCCGTAATTACTAATATATCTATATCAGAAATACGAAAGCAATTTATAATTATCAACCTAATCGTGTATCACTTGGCATCAACTTACTTGTCAGGCTAACCTCTTTGACTTTAGTGACGAGGATACAAACTGTCACCAAACTAGCGTGACCGGACCAAACCAACATTGACGTTGAAAGATCCACAACCGACCTCACCACGTCACACCCGAAAGAAACGTTGAACCTAAAGCTCTAATACCAAGTTGTGACTCCCCGAACCGGATATAAGGGTTATTATAGGATTGACCCTGATCCGATCCGAGTGTCAAGTGTGGCGTGCAATGAACAACCTAAATAATGTTACTATCCAATTTTATTATTAAATAAGATTACGCTTTGCTTAGCATATGATTCCAATATAAAATAAACTAAGTGCGGGACCCAAGGGAAGTGCCCCCAAGGCCAAGTAAACAGAGGTACTAACGTTAATGCGAGTAAATATTACCTGTATAACGCTCTCAAAGTACGTAACCGCGTACAACCTGCCGTAACAAAGAGGAGGGAGGGAGCGAAAGGCTCAGTGGAATTTATACAAATGCAACATAGAAACGAACGGTAGAAAAGAATACTCACTCACTATATGCTCATGAAAATATGTATATATCTACACATATACTTTTGAAAATACATGCTCCGATGTAGTAAACCGTTTTATTCCAAAAATATAATTTATCCCCGTTCATCCTCTTTTTCTTTCCCAAAATAGTCATTTTGGATAATCTTTCCTTACAAACCACATTTTCCCATTAACGCACACGGTTAATCATCTATAGGAAAACCATTTCTTTTCTTGAAAATATTCATCTATTCAACATTTATTAACTCATGCTAGAGTTACTTTGTCATTAATTTAATATTCTCATTAAAACAATCTTTATGACACGCACACCTCGTGTTGGAAAATATTCATTTGCATTGAGAAACTTATACACCACACGACACAAAGCATTTATTATTTCATGAAAATTTTGATTATTTCCATCTTTCAACCTTTTGCAAATCTCAAGATTTGTTTGCATTAATTTCAAGAATATTCTCATTCTTCATTTCTTATTACAAGATTTATAAACCTTTGCCTTGGAGTCTAGTGATAAGCACCCAAAACTGTACATTTTATACCCCGAATAGTTGTATTTTAGTTGCTATTTCTCGACAATATGGGTCTTATGTGCTTAAATGTTTATTATGCAGGTTTAATGTACGTTGCGGTGTTCAAACGCGTATTTCAAGGCAATTGTGCATTTTACGGAGCTAAATACCAAATTCCCGTACCCTAGCCTACCCTAAACTTAGCCCAAACTTACCCCAAGCCTGTGTGTGTTTTATTTGTGTCATTTTATTATTTTTTAGATTTTTAGTTTGAGTCTTTTCTATTTTTAGGATTTATTTTAGATTTATTTTAGAATTTTTAGATTTTATTTTCTATTTTTCTATTTTATTTTTATTAGTATAATTTTATTTTATTTTGATTTTGATTAGTTTTTATTTTTATTTTATTTTATTTTATTAGGATTTTTAATTTTTAGGATTTCATTTATTTATTAGATTTTATTTTTTTAGGACTTTAATTTTAAAGTTTAATAGATTTACATTTTTATTTTTCTTTTCATTTCTTTTTCCTTTTATTTTTATTTTTAATTGAATCTTTATTTTATTATTTTAGAAGTAGGATTTTTACTTTTTAGATTTTTAATTTTATTAGTTTTAATTTGTTTTTGTTAGTGTCATTTTAAGGGTCCAAATGACACACACACACTTATCCTAATACCCACACACTCCTAAAGATACACCCTACTTCTATACACATTCACATTCACCCAAACACATCCTCACCTACACCCTAACTTCCTACACCTCACCACACACTAACACCTATACTTCATCTTCTCCAACAATCACCCCACCACACATTCTCTCTCCTACCTCCATTAACACACCCCACACCTTAACCTTCGTCTACTCCACCATAGCCAAACACCCCTAACACCTATACCCACCTCACAACACCTCAAAACCCCCTGACCAAACCCCGCCGGCACCTGTCCGGACCTGCAAACCGGTGACCCCTCTCCGGCAGCTCCCCACTCTCTCTCGCGACCCAACCGCTACCTACCTCCGACCCGATACCAAACCTCCGCCGGACCTACGACCTCTCCTCTCCATTCCGCCGTCGCCGAACAAACCCACCGGCGCTGTCACCAGTCGCCGGCGTCCTAACCCTGCTCCGCCACCCCCCTGCGTCACCTCCGCTGGTGTCCCATCCCGCCGCTGAAATCCCGAGCCATCTCCGCCCTGCCTTAATCTCCGACGGCGACCCTCTTCCGATCCCTTCTCTCTCTCTCCTCAACCCATTTCCAACAGCAAAACAAACCCAATTCAAAAACCCATACCCACTTCAAAACAAAAAAAAAATCCAAAACCCAACCATAGCCCAAACCCATTTTTCAACCCATTCATTACCCAATTCCCTTAAGCCACGATCTGCCAACAAATACAAAACCAAATGCCAACTAAATTCCCATGTGACCATTTAATTCACTTATCACCTTTTACCCCTTTTTACCAAAATACCCTCCAACTAACCTTTTCTACCCAAACACAATTAAAACCCCAAAATGCCCTCACTCAAATCTGAATTTATCCTCACCTCACACCCCTATGCACATGTGCTCACATCCAAACCACATGCACTCCCTACCTTTTTACCATTATACCCCTTTGCTCCATTGCATATAAAAGAAGACCTCAAGACCCATTTGAAAGAGATCTCAAATTAGTTTTAAGATTGGTGTGATAAAATTCTCCCCACCCCTCTATGTTGAGTATTTGCATTTTTAGCAAATACCTCAATATAGAGGTGTGTGTTGAAAATTATCTCTAGGATAAAATTCACCCCACCCATCTATTATGGATTTTTGCATTTTTAGCAATTATTTCATAATAGATTGATGTAGTGAAATTTATCCCTTATGGGAGATAAATTCTAACCCATTCATTTATGTTGAGATTTTGCATTTTTAGCAATTATCTCAATATAAATTAATGATCTAGAATTTATTTCTTTGGGTGAATTCTAATGTACAATTTTATAATTTTAGGATTTGCATTTTTAGCAAATCTCTTTTATTATTTAATTGTCCATTATGAATTCATCCACTATCCTTTTAATTTTTAGTTTTATTTTGTAAATTTTAGTTTAGATTCAATAAATACATGATTGAGTGATTTTTAATGTGTAATTGAGAGATTGTTGATGCAAATGAAGATTCCATTTCAATTCAAGGCTCAAATTGGTTTGATCTATTCCTCTCTTTTACTTTTAGTTTAATCCTCACATGCTTTCAATTATGTATCTCATATTTTTGGATGATGATTATTGAGGGCTAATCTCCCATTTATGGGATGAAATTTTGAAGCCCTCATGAGTCCAATTTAGTTAGTTTACTTTTTAGCTCAATTTTATTTACCTAATTTTTATTAGCTTTTACATCTTAATTAGTAGTTATAAAAATTAGTATAGTTAGTTAGTTAAAATATTCCCTTGAAAAATTCATAAAAAAATAGAAAAAGTAAAAATAGAAAAAAATATAATAAAATGCAAATGAATCTATATATATGTCATCTCCAATTTTGTGTTTCACCCTTAGATATGGATTGACTCCCTTACTTACCTCTACACTAGTTTTGTTATAATTTTGTAGGTTCGAGGGAAATTTTGATGGATAGAGAAGTTGCACAACGACAAATCTACATTAGAAGTAATTTTTCTTTTTATCATCTAGCCATTATTCCGGGATTTCACGGGCTCTACACCATCGGTCTCCAGTCGCCATATGCTCATCTGTACAGGCTTTGGGATCTTTCACCACTAAGGACGTCACGCCCTGCTCATCTATTCAACATTTATTAACTCATGCTAGAGTTACTTTGTCATTAATTTAATATTCTCATTAAAACAATCTTTATGACACGCACACCTCGTGTTGGAAAATATTCATTTGCATTGAGAAACTTATACACCACACGACACAAAGCATTTATTATTTCATGAAAATTTTGATTATTTCCATCTTTCAACCTTTTGCAAATCTCAAGATTTGTTTGCATTAATTTCAAGAATATTCTCATTCTTCATTTCTTATTACAAGATTTATAAACCTTTGCCTTGGAGTCTAGCCATTATTCCGGGATTTCACGGGCTCTACACCATCGGTCTCCAGTCGCCATATGCTCATCTGTACAGGCTTTGGGATCTTTCACCACTAAGGACGTCATGCCCTGCTTAATTTTTTGGCATCATTCAAGTATCGTTTCTTATTTTCTTCATGTGTTTCAACATTATTCTCAATGTTCACATTCATTCTCACTTGGAAAATCAATTATTTCATTTTTCTTCCAAACTATTCATTGACATTTTTATTTCATAAAAATGTTCCGCTTTACGTAAATTTACCAATTTACCCATTTCTCGTCGAACACGCATTTAACCATTTAACAAGTGTTGCTTCCAAAATAGTTACTAACTTTCCAACTTAATTTTCAAAACACTTTTAACCACTTAACATTTGTTAAAGACTATATTTTTACCCATATTCCACACTTATCATTTTAATGAAACTCATTATTTTCACTTAGCAAAAATATATCATTAATCTCCTTTTATCAGACTTAATTAATACATTTAATTGTCAAATATTTTCTTGACATCATACTATTCACTGTATTTATGACAATGCCACTACTATTTGTTTTCCACAAATATTATACTTTTAAATCGGTTTAAACATACTAATTTCGTCAAAAACCAATTTATAACTTCTCAAAGTGTATTTCTGATATTTTCAACATAATTTTAGTAATAAATTCCAAATTTTATAAAAAGATTTTATTTTCATTTATGTTTTCAAAATAAGTTGTACACACTTTAAATACCCATTTGGCCTCTATCAACACATTTGGCCTTCTTTACTTTCTTTAACTACTCTTAACTATGAATTTAAAAGTAAGCATTTTATGCTTTGATTATTTACATATCAACCCCAAATATTTCTTATTATGAGTTTATGCATCTCAAAAACACCCATTTAAGTAAAAGTCCAATTTCTTCTTCTACTCCATCATTTTGGTAAGAAATTCCCATTTTTATTTCGTAAAAATGCCCTATTTAGCCCAATATTTTTCTAAACATGAAATTACATTATTTACCTTTGAAACATCATTTTAACACATTTTATTTCATAAAATGTTCAAGGCTAATATTCTAAAATTTATCCACCTTTTTAACCCATCAAAATTACTTCTTAAAAACTCATTTCTACACACCAAATGATGATATGATGACTAAACAACATAAAGTTGTAAAGTAGCTAAAATTCTACATATATTAAGTCTACTATATGTAAATATCATTCTAAAAATTATCAAACTCTAAACCTCAATTAAAATAAGATTTTTTCACCTCTTAAGACTCCAAAATGATGGTGTAGGAGGAGCAATCCCCACCTTCAAAGGTGGCCTCAAGGGGTTACCAAATGCATCCTACATGACATCTATATATGTGTTCTAGGAACTCCTTCTTTAAGCTCCAATAAATGCTTCAAAACTCTAACTCTAGCACCAAAATATAAGCTCCGAAAACTTTCTCAAGTTATATACTCCTTGAATGGTTATTTTGAGATGTTTTGGGGCTTCTTTAATGGTGGTTTGGTGGGTATTTGAGGGGTGAGAAGTTTAGCTACATTTTTTAAAATAACTCTAAGGCTTGGGCAGCTCAAAGGATTGAGAGGAAAGTGAAGAAATCTAATGGAAAATAAAAATGAAATCTAAGACCATCCCCCCCCCCCCCCCCCTATTTTATAATTCATTTCTAACTTATAAAAACCAAGAAACCCATGTGATACATTCCCCCCCTCCCCACACAATAAGCCAAAAACTCTTCAATCAAGGTCTTAAAAGGAGTGATACAAGCCCAAAAATAATTAGAAATAAAGGCATAAAATAAGGAAGAGTTGTTGGATACATGTCAACCAAATTTTGTTATTATTATTAATATTTTTACAATTGAAAGTAGCTCTAAAATAGATCTAATTGATATTTTTTGGAGATATCGAAGAAGAGAAAGTTGCTCAAAATTAAATTTGAAGTCGATTTGAAATTTTTCACAATTTTCTGAGAACTTTTATTTTTTGACGAAAATAATAATATTTTATTTATTTATTCATTTTTTGACTTTTGACCCCATGGCACTCTTAGGCCTATTTTTAGCATCCCATAACTATGGTCAAATTATTTTTAATCCCAATAAAATATCCTACAAAAATTGCGCAAGTTCGTGTCCTGCGCGACACGCGCTGACAAAAATCGCGTTATATTAACTATGACCGTGTCACAATCATTCATTAGAATTTTGCATGAAACTTAACCAACATACTTACTAAGACTATTAGGACTTAAATGCGCATACATACGAACCATACAACGTGGAGATTCTTTTTCTCCTTAATTACTTTTCGTGCCATTTTGGCGTAATTCCTTTATATATTTATTCCTAAAAATTTTCCTTCGAATAAAATCAACAATTTATTATTCTATATTTCTTTTCTCAGGCGGGGTATCACAAATATAACCCAAATAAACGTAAAAACTCAAACCTTAAAATCCCGTTTTTATCCAATCTGGGCTCACTAGAGCTTGACAGCTCATCCATCCAATGATCCAAAATGCGATAGCACATAAGGTCAACCCGATTTAAAAATTATGCGTAACCTCGTTCGAACGAGAATCCCCCCTCATTCGAACGAGAATGGCTTCTCGGTCGAATTATGCTTCGAATGACCTGGATTTGTTATTTAGTGGGATCTCGTTCAAACCTTATTCAATCCCCTACTTTAAATGACCTTGGTTTTTTCGTTCGGACGACCATTTTTCATTTTTTTTCTCCGAATTCTCCAATTTTACAAACTTCCAACATTCATAATCAGGACCCCAAACAGTCAATTGCAGCTATAAACTGAATCATGATTTTCCAATTCCCAAGGTTTTCGTATTATTACAACTTGTGAGGGAAAATTAATAAAATATTAGGGCGGGGTATTACAATTCACTAGCCTTTGGTATGTTGTTCCAGCATTTTTTAGTCCAAAAGACATAACATTATGGTAGTAGGTAAACCGACTAGTGATGAATGAGATTTTTTCCTTGTCCTTTGGTTTCATCTTGACTTGGTTGTACCCTAAATAAGCATCCATGTAACTGAGCAATTCATGTTTGGTAGTGGCATCGATCAGTTGATCAATCCTTGACAAAGGAAAATGGTCATTTGGACAAACCTTGTTGAGATCCGTAAAATTAATACACGTTCGCCACTTGTTATTCTTTTTCCCGACTATAACTACATTGGCTAACCAATCAGTATATTTGACATCTTCAATAAAGCTTGCCTTTTATAATTTTTCCATCTTTTTCTGGATGGCCATATTCTTTTCAGGGTTGGATACACGTCATTTTTATTTGATAGGCTTGGCCTCCTTGTTAATATTTAGTTCATGGCATATAAACCCTAGGTCAATCCCTGACATATCTTCATGGCTCCAAAAGAACACATTCTTTTGCTATTTGAGGAAACTTATTAACTCCTGCTTGAGGCATGGATTCATGGATGAGCTGATGTGTGTTGTCCTTTCATGGCGCTCGTCGTCAAGGATTATAGTCTCCACTGCCTCAATAACTTGCCCTTTGACCAGGTCAACCTCCTCGCAAGTATCTATGGTCTCAATTTGGTAGGTAGTTATAATTTTCTTCACTTTTTCTGGTCGGCTGAAGTGTAATAGAATTGTATGGCTTTAATCTGGTTCCCAGCAACAATGTCAACCCCATAATGTGTAGGAAATTTCAGGCATTAGTGTAAAGTAGATAGTACAACTTTAAACTTTTTCAGGCAACCATACCGATGATGATGTTCTAAGCTAATTGTACATTCTTGTCTAGGATGAAGAACTAAATCCTCTTAGTTCGATTGACCAACCAAGTTTTAATTATGACTTCTAATTTAAAAATTCCCAAAGGATACGCTTGTTTTAGAGAAACCTATGAGGGGTATATGATAAGGCTCTAGTTTAGTCACGTAATCCCAATCCTTTGAAGCAGTCATAAAACATGACGTTGGTTGAGCTGTCATTATCCACCAATTTTCTGGTGACTCTTGCTTCATGAACCATCATTGTGATGACTAGAGGATCATCGCGAGGATAAAACACCCTATAGAGGTCGTCTTTTGAAAAGCCTATCACCAACCTATCTTTGTTCACTATCCTAGGGCGATCATCAATATGACCGGATAGATTAATGCGTCGAATGTAGGAGCACGCTTTGGTTTCATTCAGGTATGCTTTTCTCTTGACTATCTCGTTACCTCCACCAGCATCATCATCTGTAATGAAATGACAACCAAAAGAAATTATTTCACCTCACGCACGGGCTCCCTAGGTCTCTTTGATAGATTCAAATCGTCTTCGGTATTATCATCTCTACCTCTTTTTCTTTCATCTCCTCTGTTATAGGGAGATTTTGATCGTCTCCAGGCTTCTTGCTCTTCTGACTTGCCTTCTTTATCAACGAATTTATAGAGTTTTATCTTTTGAACCAGACTTTCTATTTTATTCTTCAGGTCTATACAATTGTTTGTATTATGCCCATGGTCTTTGTATAATTCACAATAGTTGGGTTTATCCCTCTGGTTTGGGGGTGACTTTTGCATCCCCGACTATTTCAAATCCTTACTTCCTCGGATTTCCTCCAAAATGTGGTTTACACCAATGGTGAGGGGAGTACGCTCATCATACTTCTCGAGTTTCTTCTCCTTCTTATTTTTTTTCTCTTTCTTTTCGGAGCCATATTATTATCGATATTGGTTTCGTGAGATTGTTTCGCAACCATGGCTTCTTCGGCATTCATAATTTTGCCTGCTTTGTCCATCAATTCAATTATGGTCTTCGGGGGATCTTTGGCTAGGATATAACATAGCTTCTCATATAGTAAACCGCTCATCAACGCAACGATTGTTCTTTATTCTTCGTAGTCCATAACTTTCAGTTTTTGTTGTTAACGCAGGTGATGTATTTGCATGTTGTTTCCCTTGGTAATTGGCAAACACTCATTAAATGAGCTACCCTCTTGATTGGTAATAGTGTTAAAAAATGTTCAGCAACACATCTTGTCTGGAACTGAGTAAATGTCGAACACAGTTTAATATTTTTCGACATTGTAGGGGGTCTTGAAGATAATCTCGAGATTAGAGATAATCCCCCCAGTTAATACAACAGACTCAAGGGATTAAGGCTGTGATGCAGCTCAAGCGAGGCAGCTCAGTGTGGCAGCTCAAGAGAGGCAGCTCAGCGTGGCAGCCTAGGGAGATCTTCCAGCAAAGAAAATGGCTGAGGGAGCTCATCCTTTAGATTTCTTGTCTTACTTAGTATTGTTGTACCTTTTGTTTATATTAACTATGAGCTGTAATGATTATAATCTTATTTAGTGTGAGGTTAAACGGTACTCGCGAAAGACCAGGCCTGGCAGGACCTGGGAGAGCTTTCATGCTCTATCGAATGACCTTGCCGTGAGAACTTCAGAGGAATTTGGTTTGGAGGATTCATAAGTGAGTCAGCGTTAGGGCTTGTCCTGACCATCTTAAATATACCTGGCAAAAAATCGAAGGGCCTTTGATCTTGGAACCTTGGGCGGAGCAGCCTTGAGTTCCATCGTGCATTGAGTTGTAAACCAAATAGCCCTCTACTTAATATCACATCTACTTTAAATTATGTCACTAGCCAGCTAAGCAATGTCAAATCCGCACTTGAGTAAACCACCGTGGTATTTGGGGTTGTCAAACAGTTGGTGAGCCACCTCTGTGATGACAGCCCCCTGACGCACAGTGGTTAGGCAAAAGGCATGTCTTGGTATTTAATGTTTATGATGTGGGGCTGACTAGTCCATCAGGCATTTAATATTTATGACATAAAGTATGGGGGACTTCTTTCACAGTTATAAAGGACTGGGGCATCTCAGAAGTGGTATGGGGGTTATTTATTGGCCTCAACCACTTCTAAAAGGGAGAGTTTTTTCTAGAGATTATTGGCTAGAGAGATATTATCATCAGAGAGAAAGAAGTTATTGTAAAACCGGAGCTCTTAGATACCCACCATTGTCATTTACTGCAAAGATTTTAATAGCTGACTAGAGACCTTTGAGGGTTGATGTGTTTGGTTGGCTACCAAGGTGTATCTAGGGTGCTTACCTCTCTCTCCCTCCAAACGAGTTACTTCTGAGTTCATTATTATCTTCTGAGTTATACGCGAGAGATTTGTGAGTTCAAACTGAGTTTACCTTCATTGGGTTGTGATCGTGTGTCTTATAATTAATCAGGAGTGTTCTCGGTTAACTTGTCATTACTGTACTCAAAAGGGGCTACACCTCCATTTAATCTAAAGTACCCTCTTACTTTTGGCGACTCTGCTGGGGAGGTATTCTTTTAGCAAAAGATTATGGTACAAGATAATGTTAATCGTAAACTCAACCTCGATGATATCCAACGCAATGAGGAACAAGCGGTGAGAGAGCTAGAAGCTCCTAGAAGTGGGGTTCCTCCTCAGGTAGAGGTTCCCCAAGATCCAAGATGATTGGAGTCCCAATGATCACCCAAGCCTCTACTAGTGTTGTCCTAGGACCAGCTCAAATGATCCTTCTCATGGGTAAGTTTTTTGAGTTTTTATAGACACCTGCCATGGCCTAGGAGGGGGAATACATCCCAGCTCTTTTGTGACACCTGGGATGGTCCCAGTAGCTTCGATGAACCGTACTCTGATTGTTCCCACAAGGACTGGACCCATAGGCGCAGCACCTACTCCTGCCTCAACGATGGGTGTAATGGGCATGACGAGAATTCCACCTGCGGTGGCCACCTCAAGTGCAACCAAAATCCCATCAGTGGTCCCTCTGGCCACTCTCTCCACGGTTGAGAAGACGTCGGCGTCTACGTTAGAAGAGATGAGGAAAGAAATGCAAAAGGAGATGATGAAGATGATAGCAGCTTCCTCGCAGTCAACTAACGAGGTAGCTTCAGTGTATGATGATTTTCGCACTCTTTATCCTCAAGAATACAACGATGAGACTTACTCGAAGGACTACATCCCTCCCATATTTGAGAAATACATTGGTAAAGGGAGGAACCCAAAGAATAACATCAAACGTTTCACCGAACATCTAGGAGATCACTGCAACAACAAGAAACTCAGGTTGAGGGAGTTCTCAAAATCATTAATCGATAAGGCTTATAAATGGTACTCTCACTGGGCACCAAAGAGTGTTTTAACATGGGAAGAGATGCACATTTTATTTGTCCAGAAGTTTTTTTGGGGGAAAAGATGAGTTTACGTTAATGCAGTTGGGCAGAGATAAGCAGTGGCCAAGAGAAGATATGGTGGCTTATATTCGAAGATTTAAGGAGATGTCTCTCGATGTGAGGGAAGAAGCTAAAGAGTCCAAACTATTACAACTATGTGTTGAGGGTTTGCTCCCATAGTATATCTGTCACCTGATTAATGAAACTCGTGAAGGAACTTTTGCAGTATTTCTGAAAGAAGTAAGAAACATATCATTGGTGGTTCGACCAAATCCTGTTATGGTACCACTGATACCCCTGGTGTTCAGACATTCGGGGTCACCCGTTGCAGCACGCGGCCAGCCCCCACGGGTAGGATACATCGATGGAGGTAAAGGAGGCAAACATCCGAAGAAGGATAACAAGAGAAAGTTTGGGAAAGATAGGGACCCACTATCGTTAACTTGCACAGTTAAAGAAGCTGTTATCTATTACAATACCATGGTCCAAGGAGGAACGATGTATGAACCTAAGGGAATCCCCTCCGTGGAACCAGATGCGACAACGAGAGCGGATCATAAATATTGTCACATCCATCGGAAGGTGGGTTACCCAACGGAGACTTGTTTCATATTGAGAAATATTATGAGCAAGCACATGAAGACAGGGACTTTGCAGATCCCTTAAGATAATAACGTGAACATTAACCCCTACCATCGTACGGGGAACCTAGTGATTGCCTATGATGAAGAGGCAGAACGAGAGACGAGGGAACTTGAGTTCCAACTGGAGGACTTTGAAGATACTTTAGAAGATTGCATAATGGGCATGGCTAATGTGGTCATAACTTATGATGAGGTAAGTGCAAGGGACATGGAGGAGGTATATAACTTAGAAGGGGAGGAGGTGGACCCAAGATTAGAGTACCATGCTGTTTCGCGATCACCCAAGTTCTTGTGGTTCTACGACCAAGTAGGGATACCAAAGGAGAGCCATTTGGAGATAACGCGAATAATTTTGGATATCACAAAGAAGAACGCAGTACCCTCATTAAGATGGAAGGGGCCCATGGCCAGACTGGTGAGAAAGTTCTTGTCTGAAGTAACTTTTAGTGATGCTAATAGGGTCGTGAGATTCCCACACAACATGACCCTATACGTAACGGTAAGTATCAACGGGGTAAGCTTTGTTAGGGCACTAATGGATGGAGGTGCATCGACAAACATCATGCCTATCAGTTCCTTTTGAATAGCCAACATTTCGAAGGAAAGACTAATACCAAAGCCCTTGATGATTGCTGGTTATGATAATCAATCATCCAAATCCATAGGGTACGTGAATGTGGGGATCGTAATGGGAAACCTTACCTCTCACATCAAGTCCCATGTGAATGAAAGCACCACTTCCTACCACCTACTGACAGGAAGAGTATGGATGCATAACCAGGGTCTAGTACCTTCGACGTATCACTAATGTGCAAAGGCACCCGTTAAAGGGACTGAGATCATCGTACGGGCCACGAAGAAGCCTTTTTCTATCTAAAAATCTCATTTGGTAGATGCAGCCTTTTACACATAGTTAGTGGAAGATTCCAGGGCGCTGACGAGAATAATGGAAGGAGCAAGAGTTCCCTCTATCAGGGAAAGAATGGGGCATGTGAATGGCCAAAGTAGTGAAGGAACAAAGGGAAAGGTAATAACGGAAGAAATTCACTTAGCTAATCCCAATAACCAAAATCTGTCAAAGCAACTTAGAGACAAGATGAAGCCCATAATGGATCCGATAGATCATGAGGCCCAATGGCAGAGTGTGCTGAGCAGATTTTTAGGGAATAAGTTAGTTGAGGCTTCGAGAGAAAGGAAAAGAATGGCAATCGTAATGACGAGCAGACAGTGCAAGAAAAAGATTACTGAGGATGGAAGAGTGATCTACCTTTTATAAGGGTGTGAGCGGGCAACCGAAGGAGCTGATTTAGAGGCTGACCCG
This sequence comes from Sambucus nigra, assembly GCA_949130495.1. NCBI lineage: Eukaryota > Viridiplantae > Streptophyta > Magnoliopsida > Dipsacales > Adoxaceae > Sambucus > Sambucus nigra. The sequence continues at coordinate 597,999,885 of OX422208.1, forward strand.
ATATATGAGTGTTTCTTGGTGGACCAGCAAGGGCAGTGCATGGTCATCAATAACTTAAATATACAAGAGTTTATGGAGGACGTAGTCGAAGGACCAGATTATATGATGGCTCGCCCAAAACCCCAGATGCAAGAGTTGAAGCAATTGAACCTAGCCAAAGATGGAGAAGATGCAAGACCCATCTTCATTTCAAAGGATCTGAGCGCAATGAAGAGAGAAGCCTTGATTTAGGTGATTCGAGAATTCAGGGATGTCTTTGCGTGGAAGTACATGGAGATGGAGGGATTGGACGAAGAGGTTAGTTTCCACAAACTGAACGTTATACCTTCAGCCATACCGGTCAAGCAAGCCACAAGAACATACAAACCAGAGCTGGATTTAAAGATCAAGGAGGAGGTCCAATGATTATTGGCAGTAGGGTTTATCGAGTTGATCCAACATCCACTATGGCTTTCAAGCATTATTCCAGTAGGAAAGAAGGATAAAAATCAAATAAGGATCCGTGTGGACTTCAGGGACCTGAACAGAGCTTGCCTGAAAGATGAATTCCCTCTACCCTTCATTGATAGCCTCATTGATGCAACGGCTGGTCATTAAATGTACAGTTTTATAGATGGGTATGTGGGGTACAACCAGATCGAGATGGATAGAACTGATGCAGAGAAAATGGCATTCATAGCCCCGTTGGGCAACTTCATGTACAAGGTGATGTCGTTTGGATGAAAGAATGTCGGGGTGACATATCAAAGGACGATGATGGCCATTTTTCACGATATCTTTCACAAATTCCTAAAGTTTTATGTGAACGATTTGGTCATCGAATCGAAGAAGGAAGAGTGTCATCTAGATGACCTTAGGAGGGTGTTCGTCCGCTGCAAAAAATACAAGCTGAAGATGAACCCACTAAAGTGCACCTTCGAGGCCACGAGTGGGAAGTTCCTAGGGTTCGTAGTATATCGTCAGGGAGTACAGATGGACCAGGACAAGCAGCGAGCTATCCTGGAAATGTTGTGTCTGAAACCGATGTAAGAGCTCAAAAGTTTCCTCAATAAAGTCTCCTACCTCAGGAGATTTATGCCTGGACTAACCGAGATAACTCATCCGTTGATGGAGCTACTAAGGAAGGGCAGGAAGTTTAGGTGGGAGGAAGCTCATCAGGAATATTTGAATAGGTTGAAGAAGCTGTTGACCTCTCCACAGATAATAATCCCTCCAAAGCCTGGTACGACGTTACAACTCTACCTTACGTCTACCACTAGGTCCATTGGAGCACTTTTGGCACAAGAGGTCGATGGGCAAGAAAGGCCGGTCTACTACTTGAGCATAATCATACATGGACCATAGGTAAGGTATAATAATGTAGAAAGGCATTGTTTAGCCTTAGTTTTCATAGAAAAAAAAAATTAGGCATTATGTTAAGAGGCATTTTGCGTATGGTCGTTGTCTTCAAAATTCAATCTCAAAATTCCCTTGAGTACCTACAAAACTTATCTAAAACAACTCGTATTGCGGTAAGTTCGGGTATCAATCCAATTTTCAAGGTGAAACAATTCATGTGAATACTTGCAATTTCAATTTCTTTTTTATTTAAAACTTTTTTTTATATTTTTTTTAAAACAATTTCAAGGGAGAATTAACTAATAAATGCTAAAAATTATGAAATGACTAAATAAGAAAAAATAATGTACGATCAAGTGTAAAAAATGTGAGAATATCAAGAGATGTGATTACACTGCATTATCAATTATGTTAATTTATCAATTTATTAATTTGAAATATTTCGAGATAATATTAAATCGATAATCCAACTCTCGTTATAATTATAAATTTAATAATACCTTTTTCAGAAAACTAATTTAAAAATGTCACACGATGAAAAATTAAGAACTATACTATTTCAACAAGATTACCCGCTAGGATCAATTTAACAAAAATAGTATGAGTTCTCAAATTTCAACACATAATTAATATTCAAATTTTGAAAAAATTTATCTCTAGATCGATCCCTAAATTCAAACATTAATTTGTACAATTAATGTACTAACTCTCGTTACATAAATTAATTGATGACAGTCAAAAATTAATTTTTCTAGAAATATAGCATTAATGAAATCAATTAATTAAATTAATATCCTACGCAGTGCATCCCACCCCTTGAACAGGGTGTCTAGCCAAGCATAATGAAATAATTAATCATGGTCACAAATATGGAACAAAAAATTAAAGATTAGAGCAAGAAATACAATACACAAAAGTCTCTCTTTGAATTGATTCCTTGAACCGCGTTCATGCACGTGTGTCCCAATGTTTTCACAAATCCAACACTTGATTACATAAAAATAAATAAAAAATAAATAAAATAAAATAACCCTAACAAATATTCTAATGTTAAACTAACTTTTGGGGGGATTTTTCTGCTTTTTTTATGTTCCTACTATATACATAATATACACATTGTTTCTCTCTTTTTTCGTCCCTCTCTCGTGTATTCTGTGTGAGTCTGTTATAAGAGCCCCCTATGAGACTCCCCTTCTATTCTTTTTATAGCTCACGAATTTGTGTTGTTTTGTTGGCAGATTTTGTGGGATTTAAAAAAAAAGTCAAAAGACATCTGGGTTATCTTTGGAAGTGGTTTAATCCGATACTTTTGGGATTATGGATGAGGGTTGTGGATGGAATCTATGGTGATACCCGTTTTTTGGTCGGGTTTAACGGATTGGCTTTGGGTTTTGAGTAGTTGGTTTGAAATCGGGTATAGCAGTGCAGGTGGTTTGGATGCTGGTGGTTTTTGTTTCGGGTTCGTGGATTTGCGGTTTTGGAGGTCGAGCAGGGGTCGGTTTGGATTGCGGGTTACGGGGTGTGTTGATGCCGATAAGATATCATGGAGGCATCAACAGGGTGGTTGCCTTTAGTTGGTATCTGAGTTTAGGGGGATGGGAAATGGTGGTGATATGGAGGTATTTGACTATGGATGTTTGGAGATTTAGGAGAGAGAAAGAATTGAGGTTGAAGATGATGGTGGGGTTGATAGGGTGTGGTAAGGTGTAGTGGAGTTGGTGAGGGTGAGTGGGATGTTTGTGTGTATGTGAGTATATGGAAGTTAGGGTGTGGGTGAGTGTGTATGTGTGTTTGGTTTGTGACCCTTACAAAAATGAAACTACCAAAAAAATAAAACTAGAACTAAAATAAATAAATAAATCTAAAAAAAAAATTCTAATTTATTACTAAGAGACTCAAAAAATAAAAAAGAATTAAAAAGAAAAAAGAAAACTCTATAAAAACTAAAAATCCTAACTAAATAAAATAAAACTAAAATCTAAAGAAAAAAATAACATCTTATAAAAATAAATTCCTAAAAACTAATCCTAAGAAAAATAATAAAATAAAATAGAATTATAAACTAATAAAAATTAAAATCAGAATAAAGAAATATAAGAATAGAAAATAAATCCGAGAAAATTTAAAATAAATCATAAAAATAAAACGACTAAATTTAAAAATCTGGAAAAATAATAAAGGTACAAACTCAACACACACAGGCTCGGGTGATGGTCTGGGCTCGGTGTAGGCTTAAGTTTGGTCCGGGGATAGGGCTTGGGACATCGAAACTCATTGGGGCAAGCTCAATGGGACTTTTAACTTCGCAGTCTCTTTGATTTCTTCAATGCATGCTTTTGACCGCTATTGTGTCGCAATTATACTGATTTAGCATTATTTGTACCGCAACTGCGTATTGACCTGAGAAATAAACAACTATGAACATAAGGCCATTTTTATTTAAAACGAGTGACTAAAATGCATCTATTCGGGGCTTAAATTAACACTTTTGGGTGCTTATCACACCACCCTCAAACAGAACATTGCTAGTCCTCGAGCAAAAATAGAGAGAAAACCGAGATAAATAACCAAAAGTGTGCCACTTTCGCAGGCACTGGCGATTTCACTTAGCATATGTAACAAGCCGTTAAACCTATAGGTTGCCCTATATAACGAGTTGTGTCTCATGAGGGTTTGTAGTGAATATACCCACAAAATTCAAAAGTTTATTGAAATGCAGTTCCTTATTTGATGATGAAACGTTATACAACCCAGCGTAAAAGGACATCAAGGAACACCATATTTAATTATCAAAGTGAGATATAAAATTACTTAATACCAAATGCATATTCCTTCCTAAAACTCTACATGTGTAGTGTGAAATAATCTTAAGTATCATTAGAGTAATTCCAAGATCACCTTTATAGAATCAAAGATTTGACTTCAATTCTCATTAGATATATTTCTCTGTATTGAACTCTCTGAGAATTGGTTAAGTGTATCTCTCTAGTGTGTGAGGAGGTGAGTAAATGTAAACAAGTTCAAACGTCCCACACACTTTATAGAAAATGATGAATACATGAAAGAAATTTGATCTCATGAATGAATGCTTAACCACTATGCCGAGAATGTCGAGTTATTCACCATATAGACTTCTCGTTTGCCCGAACACCTTACCAAGGGTGAAAATAGGGTTTATGTAAGGTATGAAGGGAAAATGAAGAAGATGATGAAGGGTTTTCGAGAAGAGTGAAACACGTTTTGACTGACTATTGTCTTCATCTTTTGAATTTATCATCGCATGATTTCTTTTTCTTCTTTTTTATTTTTTTCTCTTTTTCTGTTTATTTTTCTATTTTTTTTATTGCGATGCATGTTTTTTTCTTTTCATAACGAAAATGAAGACAAATTACATGAAAATTTTCAAACACTATTTTTCTCAAAAATTATGGTAGTGATGGGGAATGACATATGGGTGGTGTCTCGAACATTTATGGGTGACGAAAACATGGGATGATAATAGGTGGAGTGAAGGATAAAAAAATGGTAAGTGTGTGGGAAAATCGGTTTAATGCTCGGGACAAACTACAAGACACATGCTTCTTACAACTCGAAGATGATGTCATTCTCAGTGATTAAGCCAAATTTGAAAAAAAAATAATGAGACCGTGTGCATTTATCTAAGTATAAAACACCAAAGCAGTTAAGTCAACTCGTGAATCGGAGATACATAAAAACCCTAAAAAAGGTGAAAAGCTCAAATCTCACGGGTTTAAGTCGCCACTAGTGATCTTTAAGGCTTTCTTGAGAATATAATTACTCTTCAACTTTTGATTGTAAACGTGATACTGCAAATTGCCGAGTTTAGAAATTCATGGCGCAAGTACGCTTTAAGAGGTATTAATTAATTTATTTGTAAAAAGCTTAATTTTAAGTTCGAACACATGTATATTGAGGCTTCTAAACGACGGATGATAGACAATTCATGTCATAAAAAAATTATTTTTCTAACTGCACAAAAAGTTTAAAAGCACTTGTTTCTGAAAATTTTCAAAAGAGGTACGATTTTGATAAATTTCCCACATCAAAACAAAAGAGAACATCGTCCTCGATGTTTAAAACTATATATAAAAATGGAAAGCGCAAGGTAGGAAAGATATTACCATAATGAACCGCTAATAAAAATGTACCGCATGATGGAGCAGAGATGAAACCCGAAGAACAGATGCGACACAAAAATATGTACAAGTCTAGAAAGCATGTGAAAATAATTAGGTGGTGTGAAACACCACCCCCAAACAGGATAAGACTCATACTCAGAAATAATGAACGACGGGCTGCCTCCCGGTAGCATTAAGTTTAACGTCTTCAGCCATACCAATCGGAACTCACCCTAAGAATAAGAACTAGGAAAGCACGGGACGACAGAAAAATCGGGTGATGATAATCACCCCCAAACAAGAATAAAGCGTCAGTCTTGTTGGATAGAGGCTGGAAGAAGTCAATGCACTTGTATGGCAAAGTGCATCACACGATGCAAAGCATCGGTGGACCATGGGTGGGTAGGTAGAAAGGGATATGTAATAACGATAAGGGTGAGGGTGAACATGCACCGGTCGCGGGCCTTATTTAGCCGAAAGGTGAGGGCAACAAGGGCCCTATAAGAATGGTGATCCAATTTGATGGGGAGGCAAAATGGTGTGGTAAAAGTGATGGGGTGGGCCTCATAGAAAGTGTATGACCGTTCTATAAATGTACGATGATGATGGTCGCGTCGTGACACGCCAAGGAGTTGTACCTGAAAAAATCAACACCACAATCAAGTGATGTGCATAGAGTAACAAGCTCGGTGTCACGTATGAGGAGAGTAGCATAAATACTCGCAGGGATGGTGGGGTCGATAAAAAATGCATAAATGGTATCGTGGAGAACTAGGGTGGAGGGAGGATGGAGGTGAGGATCTAAATGCTTAGAAGTGAATAGGTGAGGTATAATTACAAGGTCCAAACCAAGTGGTGGGGTGGTAGGGACAGTGGGTGGATCGAGTGGGATAAATGGTGGGGGAATATGATCTAACTCGAGAGTAGTAAAAACACACTCCTCACGAGGCTCGGAATGATCCTCAAGGGCACTCGTAGGAGGAGGTATGAAAGTGAACGATGGAGTGATCAACTTAGCCACCCGAAAGTCACCATCCAAAGTGGTGGAAAAATCTAACGGGGCATCCAAATACGAGATAGATAAATCAACATTAATATCTGACTCAATGGGAGCCAAGCATGGTGGGATAGGATCCATATCCAGGGCGATAAAAACCATTTCGGATTCAATCTCAGGAGAGTGGGAAGCACTCACAGACAGAGCTAACCTATAAGGAAGTGTTGCCTCAGGGGCACACATAAAAGGATCAAAAGGTGTAGACTCGGGCATAATAGTAGATTCGGTGGAAGGGGAAATACGAACCTCAATGGTGGGTTCGAGAGGATAGGGTGCAGCGGGATCAGTCTCACAGTCAGTGGATAGGTCAACACAATTATCAACTTGGGGCCCGGACCACGGGGTGGTCTCAACTTCAAGATTCTCAGGGTGATAGGGTTGGTCACACTCAAAATGAGTGGAAGAAGACGACATATCATCGTCCCACACGGGTGCAACAATGGGTTGACTTGGGGTGAAATCTGACTCATTCGCACACTCAAATTAATTTAATCGGTGTTTAAGCCTTTGAAGGGATTCATTTTGAGATTGAAGAGTGTGCCCAAACTTTTGCAAGAGGCTATCGAGATCGGATGTGAAAGGTGGTGGGGAGATGTCGGTGGGTGGCGGTGGTGGTTGAGGTGGACACAACTCGCTAGAAACATTAGGATGTGGAGAATACTCATATGAAGTATGGGTAATGGGGTCAAGTTGTCCATAGACTGGAAAAGCATCTCCGTGAGAGACAAAAGTGTAATACCCCGCATTTTTTATTGAATTGAAATTGAACTAAAAAAAATGATACTATGTCAGTATATATATATATTCGAAATCTTTGGAAATGAAATTATGCCAGTATATAAATATTCAAAATGTTTGGAAGTGAAAAGTTAAAATGAATTCATTGAGATACAAATGTGAGACTTAAATATTAGAAGCGAATTAACGCGTAAAAGGATCGAGATGGTTAAATTTGGGGCAATGGCATTTTTGTAAATAAACTAACCCTAGGTATAAATAGAAAATAAGAGAAGAAGTCTTCATTTTCTCATTTCACAAAAGGAGGATAGGGTTTGGTAGAGAGAGAGAGAGTAAGAAGAGAGGAAAGTTAAGAGGATTTCAAGAGGATTCAACTTCTCCATACAATCCAAGGCAAGTAATAACATATATGTGTATAATATGTATCTATAATGAAATTTCACATGAACATGTATTTGGATCCCAAAATTAATATGAAATTGATGTTAAAAATGATATGCAATGTATTAGGATCACCCTCCATGTATATTCAAATGCAATAACATCATTATAGGGATTGAGTTGTAGAACAACCTCTTGAATTTGAGAAATCTATGAAATTGAGTAAATCGTCATATTAAAAACTCTTTTCAGTTGTTTTTGTTGCGAAAATGGATGTTTCTTCCACGAAGCCTTGTAGAAAATCACGTTCCGAACAACTTTACAGTTTTAAGTTTTTTCAAAAACGAATCGAAAAATCCTCGAATATGCATTTTACAGTTCTGCGCAGAAAGTTGTCATAAACAGGTGCGAACTGTATATATTAGTTTCGGATTTGTTTTATGCAGGATATGGTAGCGTGCTCGGGTGTTCTTGTAGAAAATCATGTTCCGAAAAACTTTGTAGTTTTAAGTTTTTCCAAAAAAGGATCGAAAAAGCCTCAAATCGAAGTTTTATATATCTTCACAGCAAGTTGTCGTAAACAGGGGCGAAATGTATATGTTAGTTTCGGGTCTTTTTTAGGCAGACTATGGTAGCGTGCACGCGTGTTATTGTAGAAAATCACATTTCGAACAACTTTGTAGTTTTAAGTGTTTCCAAAAACGGATCGGAAAAGCCTCAAAATGGCGTTTTACAATTCTGGGCAGAATATTGTTGAAATAAGAGTGCTAATATTTTTCATGTTGTTAGTAAGATAATTGTGGTGTTGTGACTAATATGCTAAATTGATCACATACTTATGGTTATTAGGGATAAATAACCTTGAAATGATTTGATGTTGAATTAGTAAATTAATGATGTAAATTATGTTATATTGTAAATAATAACTATTGTATAACTCGAGTAAGAGACTTGACACGATTGTATATATACATAAGAGTGAAATTGTTTTACATGTATATTATCGACTATACACTAGACTAGTCCTCCGGTCGACGTAAGCACATGTTGAATGCGATTTTTTATGATTGATCCGGTTAGGTTCCGCTCGAGTGTCGTGTCGGAGATAAACCACCGAAACCGGACACATGGTTGTAATGCGGGTCGGATAGAAAGACCTTGGAACGCCATGTGATTTAGGGCTTAGTATGATATCCCTTACCACGTAATATTGGGGAATATTCGTGTGTAGGCCTAGTGTTACGACTTGTTCCCCCGGGTAACGATAGTGACCCGATATGACTTGTTGTGTGAGATATTATGCATGTGTCTTAAAGTAATATCCCGAATCGATGCATTTGATATTATACTTGAAGGAAATATTTTGATACGTTAAATACTGAAATGAGATTAATAATGATTAATCATGATACGATATGAGGCTACACGTTACTCGAGTTTGGGTTGGGTAGTCACGACATAGGAGCATTGGTTGGGTAATTAAACAACTTAATTACTGGAGACGAGTAATGACTAGTGTGCTTTCATTATAAGTAAATCTTATAATCTTATAGCTTATTTTCTTGCTTTGGCGTTCGTCTATCTTGCATCTTGCTCCTCTCCTATATATAGAATATATGGCAGGTCCTCATCCCACTGGACAATAGACTATGGATCTTGATGAGATCATATCAATCTTAGGATTCCTGTAGACGTGGAGTTATTCTATTTTAATTTATGTCGTTTGTTTCCCCTTTCTTAAGGGTGGTATCAGAGATTAATATCACTTTGTTTATACTTGGAATTTGAGAGAATTTTTGTATTACTCTTTCCCGTTTTGTGTTGGGCCGCATGTATTGGAATTTTATATTTTTAGTTGGAGATTACTGATGGATTATTACAGTTAATAGTTATGAGTCGGTTTCACTTTTTATAGATGTTAGCATGTGATGTGGTTACACGTATGAGAGTGTACATGTTTACTTTACTGCGTTTATTTAAATTCTGTTTCTAATGCCAACATATTGAAGCTCCGCTTTAATTTGATTGGGCATAGCTAACCGAATTATATATAAAAACCAAGGTTGTCACAGTTGGTATCAGAGCACGGTTTTAGAGCCTTTAGGGATTTGAGGGCGTCCGTTACGCTTTCCGCGCATCATTTTGCTTGATATGTAGAGCCTTACGATTAGGTATTATATTCGATAACTTGGAAGATCTTCACGCTACGATTTCAATGGGCGATTCGGAGCTAGCCTTGTGTATATGGAGGGTTCCTTGTTTGGATTTCATTCGTGAGACGTCCCACGCATGAGGTGAATCTCCGATCGACCACAAGATAGTATGTGTGAGGTTCGTGTATGAGTACTTGTTGTAATTATGACTAGTTCTCCACTTGAATAATTTTTTTAGCATACGTGTTCACTCTCTATCTTTTAAGATGGTGATTTGATGAGACGTGGACTCTGGGAGGGCATAGGGTCCAAGAATTTTTGGAGATCGCGATTCACGTGCAACTATCTTAGTTTCATTGCCCACTAATAGGTGAGAGCACCGATGTTGAACTCAATGATTGAGTTGACTTTTGGTGCTTTAGGGGGGGGGGGGACACCCGTATATTTATTGTGCATTATCAACTTTGGATATCGTCGCTCTTATGGCTATAAAGAGGTTGGTATAAGTTATAGCCCACCCTCTAGTACCACTGAGTTGTTGGTACCACTTGTGTGTGTAGTTGTCTGAAGTTGTTTCCAATGTGGAAGGATAGGGCTTTAGATATGGCATACCTCAAAATGATGTGTTTCAGTTGTTGTTGTGACGTTTTCCCGAGAAATAATTATCGCGCTCCACCTGTGATAGACAGACTGCTGAGGCATTCGATGATGTATTAATTAGTGAATGGTTAACAAAATAAGTCTTGTGGTAATAAGAGTATATTATTACTCACGAACATGTAAAGGGAGGGTTGTGATTTGAGAGAGGACTACTACAAATCGGTGTATGTCCCAACCCGTCAAAGGATGACTTGAGGGGTCCAATTTTGGTGTACGCAAGAGTGTTATCATACTTATGAAAAGCACGAACTAGATTCATCCGTTTGATGATGTTGAATGGGAGATTCATGAGCCTGAATCTGGAATGGATAAGTGATTATCCTTGAAATTTTGTGTTGGTATCAGGGTAGTTTGGTAGGCGTGTAAACCTACACGTTGTCCACACAAGCGATAAATGTCGTATTGGGGTGGCATAGTGGTGTCATGGTGTGTTGATTGGATAAAATATGTAATGGAATGGACTTAAGGCCGATTAGGTGTGTGTTCGGTCATGTACAAGATATGTTAGTGGGTTGGGTACTCACATGTTCAGAGTGGAATGTTTCGGTGAGTTATCCCGAACAACTTCGCCAGAATGTATCAGTAATATTGCGATATCTTGCCCATGGACACTAGGGATGAGTAAGTCCATATCGCAAGCTCATACGAGGATTAACATTGGAGAAGTCCAAAATTGTCGAGGGAGTTTTCTTTCCATATTTGGTAACAATTGGAGTTCAGTGTTCTTCGTAAAGCCCTAGATTAGAATGGGTGTTCGATAAGATGTGGCTATCTTGTTTTGTAACATCGGTATATTTGTTAAAGGCTATTGAGATCGGGACGTGAATATGAGTGTGCTGAGGAATGGACTTGAGATGGAGTTACCAGTTGCCAACCCTATGGTGAGTAGTGAATCTCGAGGGACGAGTTGTCGAGTGAGAACATCACGAGGGAGCGTTCAATAAGCGTTTCATTTGATACGAGTGTGATCGCTTGAGTTGGTGATATATCCAAAAGCTTGGTTTTATGTTATCACCCGATGATTGGGGGTATTAATTTGTTGCACCGTGATAATGGTGGTGCTTGATTTTGAATCCATCATATATGGGAATGTGGCTATGTTGTGGCCCTCGTTATGTATTAATGTGAATTAGAGCACGAGTGAGTAGTTAGTGACATGATGTTTACTTAGACCGTGTGTGATTAAAGACACGTTTCAAAACCAAGTGTAAGATGTTCGATTATAGTGACGTCTAGATTAGTGAATAGTCATACCTTGATGGTCTTTTGATAATGGTAGAGTCGTGTGTAGCTCGATCATTTTTCACATGATTGATGATAGTGCTGCCAAGTGAGTGTCGTCATTAATGACAAGGATTGCGACATTTAGGGGTTCCAAATGTTGGACACATTCGTTGAAATGGTTGTGATAACCTCCACTATAGGGGGACAACAAGAAAGTGCTTCGACCGTTGTTGAGAATTTTTGGAAGGAGGGTGTGTACTCTTCGTCAAACATTTGTGAATGGGTTTGTAAGATATTTAATTTTTACTTCATTTATGTGTGGAGTACTGAGTGTTAATTGGGGTCACGGTATACGAAGGTACCCGCTACCTTGTATTTACGAACTTTGACCTGTTGGATAGCACACCGTTCTTCATAAAGATCAGGTAGCGTTGGGGTACTAGACGATGAGTATCCAGATGGTGAGTGTGCCAAATTCAGTATTCTAATTTGGTATGATAAGTGTGAATTTTGGGTCTTACCTCGTTGCTTGGCAAATGTACAAGCCTTATTCGTGGTTTGAAGAACCAAGTTCATTTCATATTCGGTGAGAAAATTCTAATATACTCACAGTCCAAGGAAAATATTGTCGGATAGGTTGAATTCCTAAATGTGTTTTTAACAAAAGAGCAGTAAGTTGAATCTAGGGAGGGTCTGTCGCCTTGGGTTAAAGCGACCAAATCGTGAGAAGTGGGGGTGTGTAAGGGGGCATATTGCATCTCGGGTGTGACACCCAGACTAATTAAATACCGGGTAGCTACTCCTTTATTAAATTAATACAAAATGACAAGTTGGTTCAGTTAATAGCATCACTGTCGAAAACATTTTAATAATTACTAACCACCTAGTATTTAAAAAGTAAGTTGTCAAATTTTAAGTTAAGTCTAATTAACATACAGAAAAAGAATAATGAAAGAATAACAACCATTCACCATAACGAAGCAATAGAATAACCAACGAAATAATAATAAGTCCAGAGGAAAACTCCTCACAACAATCCCACAACTGAAAATAATATGACAAGTCTGAATCCTGAATTAATTACATGCCAGAAGTCTGAATAACTGAAATAAATGAAATGTCTCTAAAAGAAATGGGCGACATGCCCTACAACTGATAAATGTTGAATATAGAGTCAAGATAGATGAAGCGTCTACAAGCAAAGTCCTGTAACTTCCACAAACAGCTACAACTCGTCACCTGAATGAGGATCCTAAGCATGGTGTCCTTGTGGCTGGGGACCTAAAATAGTTTTTACAAAAATAGATTTGAAAGGAAATGGGTCAGAGCCCGAAAGTGGAAATCATTTTAAAAACAACAAGTGTTTTAATAACATTAAAACATTAAATGCAAAATACATGTTAGGACGTGCACTCACATGAAATTCTCACCTCTCGACTACATGTGCACTCCTAGCGTACCATACCCATCTAAATGACATACATATCTAACCAAACCGTAATAAGTTCTACCCCTTACTACTCGATTCCCATATTACATTCTAGCTTTATCAATATAATAGAGGGCTTTACTTAAACTCAGATTATCAATTTGTAATACAGTTCACTATCGGTTAACCCGTTATGTTTTCTCAAAACATTACCATAATTATATTCACAATACCAACAAGAAAGTTCCCATTAATTAAGTGTATATTATTCGCGTCATAAATATACAATACAGGCACCCCGCGACTAAGCTGCGGTGCACACATACTCTGATATCCATCCCGGTACATCACGTACATAAGGATCACGCATTTCGAATCTCTCAGGAATCGTTCTCAGATAACAACAATCACAAACAATGGAGGCGAACACAGTCACATCACATGGGTCACACACATACCTGCGCTCCCACGATCAGCAGACTTATTAACATCCCAATAAGTCCTTCTCTGACCTATGTTCTCGAGGTACCAATCTAAATCCGGGCAACACAAGGATTAGAGGGCCCTAAGCGAACGTAAACCTTCCGTGATAGAAAGTGTGGTAGGTATGTCATACACATAAAATCATATACATATACTAAGTATGCACACATCTTAGTAGTCACCAAAATATAGTTGTGGTATACTTCTCATTCTCGTACCGACATATAATGCTACACAATTTTACATATTCCCGGTTAATATAATTATTCAAGCCGTCAATTGTTCTCACGCCGTAATAGACACTCACGGCTTAATCCATATTTTCCAATTGGTTCAAATCACACTCCTAGGTTTTACTCCTCTATATATCCCAAATGTTCCTACCATAACAATTTATCATCAAGGGAATGTCATCTCTACAATTAAATAAGGTTACGGGACACGCGAAAGCAAAACAGGCCAAAAAGCCTAAACTGTCAGCTCGTTAGAAGTCTCGTTCGAACGAGGCTGTTCGAACGAGAGTTCGTTCAAACGAACTGGGTATCTAACGAGATCTTGTTCGAACGAAAGGCATCGAACGAACATTCAACCCATTAGAAGGCAAACTGTCCACTCATCCTGGGTAGGTCTTCTAATGAGAGGCCAGTTTCGAGCCCAAAAATTCCTTAACTCGTTTTTCCATATTTTCTTCCACTCTACTCTCATCTAAACATCAATCCAACAATTGTTCAAGGTTTCTAATCGTTCCTAAACAAACTTAGGTCACATACTAACGTGTTTTGTGGGATTAATTCATCCTAAATATCATCCAAATATCAAATCTCTACATCTTCTTCCCCAATCTCAAGAACATGAACCCTAGAAATTAAATTCATCCATAGACATAAATAAATCCGTTTTTATGGTATAAAAGATGTATTTTTCTCTGAATATTCATCCTAACATTGTTCTACATGCAATCTCCTCATAAATTTTATAAATCTCTACATCCAATTCAATGGGTTTTTATCATTCTCCAAGAACAATGAAATTTTATAAATTTCCTACGCATGGAAGAAGCATTCTTTGCAAAATATGTAATTAAACCACTTGCCTTATGTGTATCTCTGATTTTGATGTCGAATTGATGGATGATTCTCTCTCTCTCTCTGCAGGATTCTCCTCTCTTCTCTCTTTACAAGCCTTTCTTCTCCAAGGTGACAATGGTGGCTAGGGTTTGCCTTAGGAACTCTTTTGGAACTAATTCCAATAACCTTCGTAGCCCATTAGGTTATTAGTGGGTTTAGTGGGTAATTGCCAAATCAGATATTAATTCCTAATTTTTGTGGGTTTTAATTCCCAAAAATCCAAAATTACCAAACTACCCTTATACGTTGCCGGTATGGCCTAAGAATGCCCCGGGACCCAAACTAAACCCCCGACTAGTGTTTTCTGACTATTTCGACCCTTCCGGACGCGTTGGCGCACTCAAAACGACCATATGGTTAATAGAAATAAAATTCACTTTATAATTAAAATAATTATATTCCTGACGTGACTGTTACACGCGTCTCAACAAAATTTCCAAATTGTCGTATTTCAATCTCACGACAAGTTTCACAGTTCAATATTCATATATAGCCATATATACTCATTAAAATCAAATACCAACTCGCATCTCGCTAGTATTTTTATCCGGATTAATTCCCAATTAATACACATTTAATTCAATTAATCCCATAAATAATTATCATAAAAATACGGGGTATTACATACTTCCCCCCTAATAACAGAATTTCGTCCCGAAATTAGGAACTAGAAAGTACCTGGTAAGAACAACTCTGGATAACGTTCGCGCATCTCATCCTCGCGCTCCCATGTGGACTCCTCGACATTATGATGTCGCCACTGAACACGCACTAACGGAACTGTCTTTGACCGCAGTTTCCGCTCACTTCTGTCCAAAATAGCAATCGGCCCCTCCTCGTAGGAGCTATCAGGATCGAGATCGATGTCCTCCAAAGCAATGTGAGAATGAGCCAAATCGTCTCTAAGATATTTCCTTAGCGAGGAAATATGAAACACATCGTGAATCCGATGTAAATGCTCCGGTAACCGGTCCAATCCGCTCAATAATAGGAAATGGTCCCACATATCTCGGTGCCAACTTCCCTCTCTTCTCGAAACGCATAATCCCCTTCATAGGAGATACTCGGAGCAAAACCTGGTCCCCCACTTGGAACTCCCTGAAGAACCTCTTCGCATCAGCATAGCTCTTCTGCCGATCCTGAGCTACCCGAATGTGACTCCGAATCAATTCTATCCTCGCCAAAGTATCCTGAATCACTTCCAGCCCAAGTAGTTTGTTGTCCCCCACCTCCAACCAACATGCTGGGGAACGACAAGGTCTACCGTACAACGCCTCAAATGGAGTCATGCCAATGGTGAACTGGTAGGAGTTTTTGTAAGCAAACTCCACCAGTGGAAGATACTGCTCCCATCCACCCCCAAAATCAATGATGCACATACGCAACATGTCCTCCAACATCTGGTTTATACGCTCGGTCTTCCCATCGGTCTGCGGGTGATACGCCGTACTCAACCGCAATTCCGTGCCCATGGCCTCCTGAAAACTTTCCCAAAATCGTGAAACAAATATCTTGTCTCGGTCAGACACGATATTTAGGGGCACACCGTGAAGTCTCACTATCTCTGCAATAAAGAGCTGGGCATACTGTCCCGTAGTGTAGTCTGTCCTTACGGATAGAAAATGAGCGACTTTGGTCAACCTGTCCATAATTACCCAAATGGAGTCGTGACCTCTCTGTGACGTAGGCAACCCCGTGATAAAGTCCATGGAGATGCTCTCCCACATCCACATCGGAACCTCCAACGGATGTAGAAGTCCTGTCGGTCTCTGATGATCCACTTTTACTAGCTGACAAGTAGCGCATTTTGAAACAAACACGGCAATATCTCTCTTCATCCCGCTCCACCAATACTGTCGTCTCATGTCTTGGTACATTTTGTCTCCACCGGGATGTACCACGAACCGTGAGCCGTGCGACTCTGCCATCACCTCGTGCCGCAATTCCTCCCCTTTCGGAACTACCAATCTCCCATTGAAGCGTAATCCCCCATCTGAGCTAACGGTATAGGACTCGGCTCCCTCTGTTAATAATCGAACTATCTGCTCCTGACAGAACGAGTCATCTGCTTGTGCCTTTACCACTCTCGTGACAATCTGCGGTGTAACAGTCATCACCGACATGAATGATCGGGCCACTGCATCCTGGTGTCCCAACTCCTTCCACTTTGTCTTCCACACCCCTGTCACTTCATCTACTGGCCTACGGCTCAACGTGTCTGTTACCACGTTAGCCTTCCCCGGGTGGTATTGGATATCGAACTGATAATCCTTCACGAACTCAAGCCACCGCCGTTGCCGCATATTCAACTCTTTCTGCGTGAATAGGTACTGTAGGGACTTGTGGTCTGTGAACAATCAAAACTTCTCCCCCAAAAGATAATGTCTCCAAACCCGAAGGGCAAATACAACTGCCGCCAACTCCAAGTCATGAGTGGGTTAATTCTTCTCATGAGGCTTTAGCTTACGGGAAGTATAAGCTATGGCCTGACTCTCCTGCTGCAATACACCTCTAAGTCCTTGTAAGGACGCATCGGTGTAGACTATATACTCAACTCCCGGTCTCGGCAATGCTAACACAGGTGCTGAGGTCAACTTATCCTTCAACTCATCAAATGCCAACTCACAGGCATCACTCCAGATGAATGGCACACCTTTACGAGTCAGATGTGTCAAAGGACCTGCTATCTTAGAAAATCCCCGAATAAACCTCCTGTAGTATCCTGCTAGTCCCAAGAAACTACGGATCTCCGTCGGTGTCGTGGGCTGTCCCCACTCCCTCACCGTGGATACCTTCCCCGGATCAACAGATATCCCCCGGTCGGAAATAATGTGTCCCAAAAACTGGACCTCCTTCAGCCAAAATCCGCACTTCTCATACTTTGCATACAGCTCGTTCTGACGTAGCGTCTGCAAAACTTTCCTTAAATGATCGGCGTGCTCCTCCTCTGTCTGGGAGTAAACCAGAATATCATCGATGAAGACAATGACAAACTGATCTAGGAAATCCCTGAACACCCTATTCATCAAGTCCATAAACACTGCTGGAGCGTTGGTCAAACCAAAAGGCATAACCCGAAACTCGTAAGAACCATATCTCATTAAGAACGCAGTCTTCGAGACATCTTCTTCCCTGATACGCAACTGATGGTATCCCGATCCCAAATCAATCTTCGAGAAGAAATAAGCTCCTCTCAACTGGTCGAATAAGTCATCGATTCTAGGCAACGGATACTTATTCCGTATCGTGACCTTGTTCAACTCCCGGTAGTCCACACACAATCTCAGTGAACCATCTCTCTTCTTCACGAACAACACAGGGGCACCCCACGGCGAAGTACTCCTCCGTATAAACCCCTAACCCAAAAACTATTCAATCTGATCTCGTAGCTCTCGCATCTCTATCGGAGCCATACGGTACGGTGCGCGTGCTATAGGTCTCGTATCTGGTAATAAGTCAATGACAAAGTCTATCTCTCGACTGGGGGTAGGCCTGGTATCTCCTGAAACACATCGGAATACTCCCTGACAACTGGGATCGAATATAAAGGAATCACAACCTCCTTAGAGGTATCCTCCTCTATGTAATACAAATAAGCGATCGAGCCTCCCTCTGGGCGAGGCATCGCCACTACAAACATCTCTTACCCCGGAATGGCAAAAACAATGCTCCCACCGAAGCAATCAATAATGGCTCTATAATCTGTGAGCCATTCCATACCGATAATCACATCGTGCACATGCATATCTAATACCAACATGTCTGCAGGTAATACCAAACTACCAATCTCTACCCCCACTCCCCGGCATATAAAGAAAATAAGTGACCCCCTCCCCAATGGTGAGTCTACACACGTCACTGTGCTCTCTGCTGTGGCTAACAACCCTAAGGCTTTCACAAAATGTGTAGCTATAAAACAATGCGTTTCCCCCGTATCAAACAAAACCCGACCCATAGTACCATGGATAGGAAACATACCCTCAACCGTGGAGCTGCTGCCTGTGGAGCTGCTACCTGGTGGACGTTATAGACACGTCCATACTGTAACTGCCCCTGCTGTACAGGAACTGCTGGAATGGCTGGTAGCGCTGGCACTTGGGCTGGAGCTGGGAGGGCAGGTGGAAAAAGTGGCCTCTGTGGCTCATGTTGAGCACCCTGCTGCTGCTGCGAGGCCATCAGGACAGTCCTGGCATTTATGGCCAGTCTTGCCACAAACGAAACACTTCCCCGGGAAGTTCCCCCCTCTCTGTCCCTACTGTCCCCGGCCCTGGTGGCCGTTACCGTTCCTCCACTGGCCCTGCTGAAACTGTTGTTGACCATTCTGACCCTGCTGGTTTTGATGGCCGTTCGGACCCTGATGGCCCTGCCGGAAACCTCCCTGTCCGTGCCTGAAATTTCCCGATCTGAACCTCTTGTGATCCCTCTGCTGGGAACCCTGATCACCCTGTCTCTGCCCCTGAACAGAATGTGCCCCACTGGCACCATTTCCCCCAGTCATGCCCTGATGGCTGGACTCTCCCGATCGCTTGCCCTCAGCCATGTGAAAGCGGTGATCCTGGCAGTGTAACAGTGCAGCGTTAACCACATCAGAGTAAGTGGCCAACGATAGGTCCCCCAACAAATGCTGACGGATTCTCCAAGTCAACCCGTCTGTAAATTTCTGTATCTTCTTCTCCTCTGTCGGTATCTTATCCGGAACAATGTTCAGAAGATCAGTGAATTCGGCCTCATATTCGGCCACAGTCTTACCCTCCTGCTTGAGGCTCATCAACTTCCTTCTCATCTCCGTGTGAACAGCTGACGGAAAATATTTGCGATCGAACCGCGCCCAAAACTCCTGGATAGTGAGAGTATCTCTCTCCTCCACGGTGGTAATATACTCCCACCACTGCAGTGCAGACCCCACTAGCTTAAAGGTAGCTAGTATCTGCTTCTGGACATTGGTGCACTCATACATCCTCAAGTGCCGCTGAATGTCTTTCCTCCATTGACTCGAAACCACCACATCGGAGCTACCTGCGAACTCCGGAGGGTGTGCTTTCTGAAAAGCATCACGTATACGTTCCCAAGCAGACAGGAATGCATGTGCCTGAACTGGCGCGGCTACTGGCGCCTGAGGTGATGCCTGCTGAACTACGGCTAGTGCGGCATTTATCGCCTGGGCCACAATGGCTGCAACCTCGGCGGCATTCATCGTGCCCTGAACTGGTGCGGGCTGTGGTTCTGGCGTTGCATCCCTGGGAACCCGTTGTGCACGTCGTGGAGGCATCTGAAATAAGAATAAAGTTTTTAAGTTCGCAGTTATAAACTCAAAATAGCTGAAGAACGTAGCATATACAAGAGAATACAACAGTCCTAAAATATAGGGCTCTACTTCAAAGAAAGCTCAGCGGAAACATAATAAGCCATACAGATCCAAAAGGACACTAGAACCTGATGCTCTGATACCACCTGTGACACCCGGACTAATTAAATACCGGGTAGCTACTCCTTTATTAAATCAATACAAAATGCCAAGTTGGTTCAGTTAATAGCATCACTGTCGAAAATATTTTAATAATTACTAACCATCTAGTATTTAAAAAGTAAGTTGCCAAATTTTAAGTTAAGTCTGATTAACATACAGAAAAAGAATAATGAAAGAATAACAACCATTCACCATAACGAAGAAATAGAATAACCAACGAAATAATAATAATAAGTCCAGAGGAAAACTCCTCACAACAAAACCACAACTGAAAATAATATGACAAGTCTGAATCCTGAATTAATTACATGCCAGAAGTCTGAATAACTGAAATAAATGAAATGTCTCTAAAAGAAATGGGCGACATGCCCTACAACTGATAAATGCTGAATATAGAGTCAAGATAGATGAAGCGTCTACAAGCAAAGTCCTGTAACTTCCACAAACAGCTACAACTCGTCACCTGAATGAGGATCCTAAGCATGGTGTCCTTGTGGCTGGGGACCTAAAATAGTTTTTACAAAAATAGATTTGAAAGCAAATGGGTCAGAGCCCGAAAGTGGAAATCATTTTAAAAACAGCAAGTGTTTTAATAACATTAAAACATTAAATGCAAAATACATGTTAGGACGTGCACTCATATGAAATTCTCACCTCTCGACTACATGTGCACTCCTAACGTACCATACCCATCTAAATGACATACATATCTAACCAAACCGTAATAAGTTCTACCCCTTACTACTCGATTCCCATATTACATTATAGCTTTATCAATATAATAGAGGGCTTTACTTAAACTCAGATTCTCAATTTGTAATACAGTTCACTATCGGTTAACCGGTTATGTTTTCTCAAAACATTACCATAATTATATTCACAATACCAACAAGAAAGTTCCCATTAATTAAGTGTATATTATTCGCGTCATAAATATACAATACAAGCACCCCGCGACTAAGCTGCGGTGCACACGTACTCTGATATCCATCCCGGTACATCACGTACATAAGGATCACGCATTCCGAATCTCTCAGGAATCGTTCTCAGATAACAACAATCACAAACAATGGAGGCGAACACAGTCACATCACATGGGTCACGCACATACCTGCGCTCCCACGATCAGCAGACTTATTAACATCCCAATAAGTCCTTCTCTGACCTATGTTCTCGAGGTACCAATCTAAATCCGGGCAACACAAGGATTAGAGGGCCCTAAACGAACGTAAACCTCCCGTGATAGCAAGTATGGTAGGTATGTCATACACATAAAATCATATACATATACTAAGTATGCACACATCTTAGTAGTCACCATAATATAGTTGTGGTATACTTCTCATTCTCGTACCGACATATAATGCTACACAATTTTACATATTCCCGGTTAATATAATTATTCAAGCCGTCAATTGTTCTCACGTCATAATAGACACTCACGGCTTAATCCATATTTTCCATTTGGTTCAAATCACACTCCTAGGTTTTACTCCTCTATATATCCCAAATGTCCCTACCATAACAATTTATCATCAAGGGAATGTCATCTCTACAATTAAATAAGGTTACGGGACACGCGAAATCAAAACAGGCCAAAAAGCCTAAACTGTCAGCTCGTTAGAAGTCTCGTTCGAACGAGGCTGTTCGAACGAGACATCGTTCAAACGAACTGGGTATCTAACAAGATCTCGTTCGAACGAAAGGCATCGAACGAACATTCAAATCGTTAGAAGGCAAACTTTCCACTCGTTAGAAGCTCGTTCGAACGACCTGGGTAGGTCTTCTAACGAGAGGCCAGTTTCGAGCCCAAAAATTCCTTAACTCGTTTTTCCATATTTTCTTCCACTCTACTCTCATCTAAACATCAATCCAACAGTTGTTCAAGGCTTCTAATCGTTCCTAAACAAACTTAGGTCACATACTAACGTGTTTTGTGGGATTAATTCATCCTAAATATCATCCAAATATCAAATCTCTACATCTTCTTCCCCAATCTCAAGAACATGAACCCTAGAAATTAAATTCATCCATAGACATAAATAAATCCGTTTTTATGGTATAAAAGATGTATTTTTCTCTGAATATTCATCCTAACATTGTTCTACATGCAATCTCTTCATAAATTTTATAAATCTCTACATCCAATTCAATGGGTTTTTATCATTCTCCAAGAACAATGAAATTTTATAAATTTCCTACGCATGGAAGAAGCATTCTTTGCAAAATATGTAATTAAACCACTTGCCTTATGTGTATCACTGATTTTGATGTCGAATTGATGGATGATTCTCTCTCTCTCTCTGCAGGATTCTCCTCTCTTCTCTCTTTACAAGCCTTTCTTCTCCATGGTGACAATGGTGGCTAGGGTTTGCCTTAGGAACTCTTTTGGAACTAATTCCAATAACCTCCGTAGCCCATTAGGTTATTAGTGGGTTTAGTGGGTAATTGCCAAATCAGATATTAATTCCTAATTTTCGTGGGTTTTAATTCCCAAAAATCCAAAATTACCAAACTACCCTTATACGTTGCCGGTATGGCCTAAAAATGCCCCGGGACCCAAACTAAACCCCCGGCTAGTGTTTTCTGACTATTTCAACCCTTCCGGACGCGTTGGCGCACTCAAAATGACCATACGGTTAATAGAAATAAAATTCACTTTATAATTAAAATAATTATATTCCTGACGCGACTGTTACACGCGTCTCAACAAAATTCCCAAATTGTCGTATTTCAATCTCACGACAAGTTTCACAGTTCAATATTCATATATAGCCATATATACTCATTAAAATCAAATACCAACTCGCATCTCGCTAGTATTTTTATCCGGATTAATTCCTTATTAATACACATTTAATTCAATTAATCCCATAAATAATTATCATAAAAATACGGGGTATTACATCGGGTTAGTTCGAAACCTTTAGGTGAGGGATCATTGACTGCCCAGAATTCAACTTTGCTTGTATTGTGTTGTTCGAGAGAGTATGAACCTTGCTAATATTATTTACCTAAGTCTAGACTTGGAAAGATGGAACAATATTTGTAAGTGCATAAAAGTTGTATGCTTATGCACATGTGCAACCTTAGTGGATAATAAGGGTTTCCATATCGATTGACTCACCATCAATTTAAGTGCCAGGAAAGTGTTATTGACAACTCGGAGTAGAGTTGGCTTTTGAGATTTTAGTACATCTATTAGATGTGGTATCTGATGTCTGGGATCGCGACTCACAGTGTAGCTGGGGCAACATTATTAGTCGATTTTGAGTTGAGTATCGAGGCATGATTGATGAATAGTGACATCTATATTGAATAGACGAAGTCAGATTATTTGTTATGTGATGAACGGTTGAGTCCAGAGATAAGTGGTTTTTGGAGTTAGATGAATCTTGTATCACTAGGGGTCTTGAGTTGAAAATTTTCTTATCTCGACGAGCTGATAGTAGTGTATCGGAGGTATTTCTTGTTTGGATTCTGCTTGCGAGACACTCCACGCATGAAACATAGGGAGTCGGGACTTGAGGGTATTGATTTTTGGATCAACTTAGTAGTTCAGTTATGTTAGGCTTTGTGGTGAGAGTTTGGTTGTACAGTTAGAAATGGGAAAGTATCTCCATGGATTTCATTGTTGGGTTGCCAAGATTACAGCGTGGTCATGATTCGATTCGGGTCATCATCGGCAGACGGACAAAGATGGCTCATTTCCTTCCAGTGAGGACAAATTATACGGCAGCACAGTACGCTACGGTGATTATTAACGAGATTGTGAAATTGCATGGGGTACCGTGTGATATCGTGTCCGACCATGGCAGTGTCTTCATCTCACACTTTTGGGGCGGTCTTCAGGAGGTGATGGGAGTTCGGTTGAGTTTTAGTACTGCGTTCCACCCTCGGTTTGATGGTCAGACGAAGCGGGTAAACCAAATTTTGGAGGATATGTTACGAGTTTATGTGTTGGACTTCAAAGGTGGTTGGGATAAACATTTGCCACTGGTGGAGTTCCCATAAAATAATAGTTATCAGCAGACTATTGGCATGGCACCATACGAGGCTTTTTACGGCAGGTCTTGTCGATCCCCTACATGTTAGTTGGAGTTCGGAGAGAACCGGATGCTGGGTCTGGATATTGTTAGGGAGACCTTGGAGAAGGTTAACTTGATTCGTGCACGGATGAAGACTGCGCAAGATCTCAAAAGACTTATGCTGACATAAGGTGGAGGAAGTTAGAGTTCACCGTTGGGGACTAAGTGCTATTGAGGGTCTCACCCATGAGAGGTGTTATCCGCTTTGGTGCAAAAGGGAAGCTTTCACCGCGATATGTCGGTCCGTCTACAGTGTTCGACGGGGTAGGGTCAGTTACCTACCGTTTAGCCCTACTCGACCAGCTCCAGCGGGTACACGATGTTTTTTATGTATCCATATTGAGGAAGTTCTTACGTCCCGGGGACTCACACCTACACGTAGATTTAGATGGGGTTGAGCTGCAGCCTGATGGGAGCTACGAGGAGAGGCCGGTCAGAATCCTAGATTATCGTGAGCAGCAGTTGAGGTCAAAAGTCATTCATCTTGTTCGTGTTATATGGAGTAATCATGATGAGTCTGAGGCCACTTGGGAGAGAGAGGATGGCTTGCGAATTAGTCACCCATATCTCTTCATGGAAGGTACGTGTGAAACTACCTTACTTGACTTGACTTGATTTCTTTTATTTTGGATTTAGAGGACGAAATCATGTTCGTAGAGTGGGAGAATGTAATACCCCGCATTTTTTATTGAATTGAAATAGAACTAAAAAAAATGAAATTATGTCGGTATATATATATTCAAAATGTTTGGAAATGAAATTATGCCAGTATATATATTCGAAATGTTTGGAAATGAAAAGTTAAAATGAATTCATTGAGATACGAATATGCGACTTAAATATTAGAAGCGAATTAACGCGTAAAAGGATCGAGAGGGTTAAATTTGGGGCAATGGCTAGTTTATAAATAAACTAACCCTATGTATAAATAGAAAAGAAATAAGTCTTCATTTTCTCATTTCACAAAAGGGGGCTAGGGTTTGGTAAAGATAGAGAGAGTAAGAAGAGAAAAAAGTTAAGAGGATTTCAAGAGGATTCAACTTCTCCATACAATCCAAGGCAAGTTAATAACCTATATGTGTATAATATGTATCTATAATGTAATTTCACATGAACATGTATTTGGATCCCAAAATTAATATGAAATTGATGTTAAAAATGATATGCAATGTATTAGGATCACCCTTCATGTAGATTCCAATGCAATAACATCATTATAGGGATTGAGTTGTAGAACAACCTCTTAAATTTGAGAAATCAATGAAATTGAGTAAATCGTCATATTAAAAACTGTTTTGAGCTGTTTTGGTTTCGAAAATGGATGTTTCGTTCACGCGGCCTTGTATAAAATCACGTTTCCAACAACTTTGTAGTTTTAAGTTTTTCCAAAAGCGGATCGGAAAATCCTCGAATATGCGTTTTACAGTTATGTGCAGAAAGTTGTCGTAAAGAGGTGCGAACTATATATGTTAGTTTTGGGTATCTTTTAAGCAGGCTATGGTTGCGTGCTTGCAGATTCTAGTAGAAAATCACGTTCCAAACAACTTTTTAGTTTTAAGTTTTTCCAAAACCGGATCGAAAAAGCCTCAAATCGACGTTTTATATATTTGCGCACCAAGTTATCGTAAACAGGGGCGAACTGTATATGTTAGTTTCAGGTCTGTTTAAGCAGGCTATGGTAGCGTGCTCACGTGTCCTTGTAGAAAATCACATTCCAAACAACTTTGTAGTTTTAAGTGTTCCCAAAAACGGAACGAAAAAGCCTCAAAACGACGTTTTACAATTCTGGGCATAATGTTGTTGAAATAAGAGTGTTATTGTTTTTCATGTTGTTAGTAAGATAATTGTGGTGTTGTGACTAATATCCTAAATTGATCACATACTTATGGTTATTAGGGATAAATAACCTTGAAATGATTTGATGTTGAATTAGTAAATTAATGATGTAAATTATGTTATATTGTAAATAATGACTATTGTATAACTCGAGTAAGAGACTTGACATGATTGTATGTATACATAAGAGTGAAATTGTTTTACATGTATATTATCGAGTATACACTGGAATAGTCCTCCGATGGACGTAGGCACATGTTGAATGCGATTTTTTATGATTGATCCGGTTAGGTTTCGCTCGAGTGTCGTGTCGAAGATAAACCACCGGAACCAGACACATGGTTGTAATGCGGGTCGGATAGAAAGACCTTGGAACGCCATGTGATTTAGGACTTAGTATGATAGCCCTTGCCACGTAATATTGGGGAATATTCGTGTGTAGGCCTAATGTTACGACTTGTTCCCCCGGTAACGATAGTTGCTCGATATGACTTGTTGTGTGAGATATTATGCTTGTGTCTTATAGTAATATCCCGAATCGATGCATTTGATATTATACTTGAAGGAAATATTTTGATACGTTAAATACTAAAATGAGATTAATAATGATTAATCATGATACGATATGAGGCTAAACGTTACTCGAGTTTGGGTTGGGTAGTCACAACATAGGAGCATTGGTTGGGTAATTAAACAACTTAATTACTGGAGACGAGTAATGACTAGTGTGCTTTCATTATAAGTACATCTTATAATCTTATAGCTTGTTTTCTTGCTTTGACGTTCGTCCATCTTGCTTCTTGCTCCTCTCCTATATATAGAATATATGGCAGGTCCTCGTCCCGTTGGACAATAGACTATGGAGCTTGATGAGATCCTATTAATCTTAGGATTCCTGTAGCCGTGGAGTTATTCTATTTTAATTTATGTCGTTTGTTTCCCTTTTCTTAAGGGTGGTATCAAAGATTAATATCACTTTGTTTATACTTGGGATTTGAGAGAATTGTTGTAATACTCTTTCCCGTTTTGTGTTGGGCCGCATGTATTGGCATTTTATATTTTTAGTTGGAGATTACTGATGGATTATTACAGTTAATTGTTATGAGTTGGTTTCACTTGTTATAGTTGTTATCATGTGATGTGGTTACACGTATGAGAGTGTACATGTTTACTTTACTGCGTTTATTTAAATTTTGTTTCTAATGCCAACATATTGACGCTCCGCTTTAATTTAATTGGGCATAGCTAATCGAATTAGATATAAAAAGCTGGGTTATCACAAAAAGGTTGATCAGCACGAGGAGCATAGTAAGGGGATTGATAGGTATGAGGTGCACGAGGTGGCGATGACGACTGTTGGAATCGTAAGGATCCACAACGTGGTGTTGGGATTCATATTGCATGGAAGGGTGATCAGGCCGCCATGAATAGCTGGGGTACTCATACCCCTCGACATTAGATATGTCATGAGAATACGACGAAGGTGGTTCCGAAACAGTGTCATATGGAAACATTTGGGCCATGGTGGGTTGATATGGAGAAAAAATAAATGGACACTCATGGGACAAGTGATCAATAAGAAAGCCGTGTGTGCACGGCGAAGCATGGGATGGGTTGACACTCAGCACCGAAAGCGGTAGAATAGGTGATGTGGGCATGGACGACACACGAGTATGAATGGTGGGCGTGTGAGTGTTAAAGCCATGAATTAATTAATGGAGGTTCGATTCGGGCTTAACATCAAACAAACTTTGAGAGAATGGGAAATGGTCAAAGTATTCCCGTATAAGACGTTCTTCGGCCATGACGAGAGAAATATTTTTTGGTTTTTTAAATATTTTTCAAAAGAAAAGAAAATCATTTTGTGATTTTTTAAAATACGAAAACGAAAATCTATTTGGCATTTGGAATATGGAAAAAAATCTTTTGGGGATTTTTGAAAATATTTAAAAAAAGAAAAATATTTTTGGGATTTTTCTAAAAAGGGGAGAAAATGGACGCTTGATTTTTACTAACAAACTAAAACCGACTACCGAAAAAATTAAATTGTACACATACGAGTCAAGTAAAAAATCCTAACGAGCACGTAGCCAATTATTATCTTCAAAATTAGTGAAAGGGGTAGTCAAATTTTAATTAAGTCCACGGGCGACAAAAATTACGAAATTTATCTTTATGATCGCCTATTGCAAAAATGTGTTCCTACGAGGCTAGCTAGTCGATTGATTTTAAATTTAATGACAGCTAGAGTAGCATACCATGGATAAGCAAGTGAGTCGGGTGATGAAATCCCGTCTCGTTCCAATGACCGGGTCCAGGTCTTAGGTAAATTAATTCATCAAACCATTCAATTTAAATTCGATGCAGAACTTAAAGTACACAGGAGCAAGTAAGCACGCAAAAATTGAACTCGCTTGCAGGAGATTCGCGAGGGATAAAGAAATGTACCTCCTACGGTTTTTACACATGTGGGGTGAAGACCGAGTTGAGTCGATCGGGGGGAGAGCTCGCCTATATCAGTCGTCCCCGAGAGTCCTACCGACCCAAAGTAGAGAGGCTTCTAAATCCTCGCCGTTGGACGCCCTCTTTCTACATTGACCGGGGTCTAGGCGTTTTCACGGGTCTGTTCGGGTCGGTTTTGGACCCTAATTCAAACCGAACCGACTATGAAAAAACATGTCGGTTTCGGTTCACGGCGATTTCGGTTCGGTTCGGTTTCGGGTCGGTTTTCGACGGTTTCATGTTTGGGCTGGTTTTTTTAAGGACAATTTTCGGTTTGGGTCGGTTTTTAAAGGTGGGTAATGGTTTTGAATATAAAAATATAAGTTATTTAGGTTTTTTTTAATATATATATTGGTTTCGGGTCGGTTCGGTTTGAGTCGGTTATTCCCACGTATAAATCGACAACCGAACCGACATGGTCGGTTTTTTATATCCGTAAACCGTAGGCCGAACCGGGCTAAAAAAAACAGGCGATTTCGGTTCAGTTTGGGCCTGTTCGGTTCGGTTTTCGGGTCGAGCGATTTCTTTTAACACCCCTATCGGCGTCCCTTTTCGCTTTTGGATTTTATGGAAAATTATTGCAAATAATTCGGTGTCAAAATGCACCCAAATAGATATAAAGCTTCAAAAATCCTATACAACCAGTCTAAGGAGGGAGAAGAAGGAATAACTACACTACAAAATAAAAAAATAAAAAAAATTACAAGTTTTCAACTTTGTCTCCACGTCAAGAAAGCGGCAACGATGCCATTTGATAAGAGTGTTTTTGCTTATGGTCGTTGTCTTTAAAATCCAATCTAAAAATTCCCTTGAGTACCTACAAAACTTGTCTAAAACAACTCGTATTGCGGTAAGTTCGAGTATCAATCCAACTTTCAAGGTGAAACAATTAATGTGAATACTTGCAATTTCAAAAAAAAAAAATATTTCAATTTTTTTTAAAACAATTTCAAGGGAGAATTAACTAATAAATTCTAAAAATTATGAAATGACTAAATAAGGAAAAATGATGTGCAATCGAGTGTGAAAAATGTGAGAATGTCCGAAAGATGGGATTACACCGCATTATCAATTATTTGAATTTCTCAATTTATTAATTTGAAATATTTCAAGATAATATTAAATTGATAATCTAGCTCCCGTTACAATTATAAATTTATTAATATCTTTTTCAGAAAACTAATTTAAAAATATCACACAATGAAAAATTAAGAATTATACTATTTCAACAAAATTACCCGCTAGGATCAATTTAACAAAAATAGTATGAATTCTCAAATTTCAACACAGAGTTAATATTCAAATTTCGAAAAAAACTATCTCTAGTTCGATCCCTAAATTCAAACAATAATTTTTGCAATTAATTTACTAACTCTCGCTACATAAATTAATGGGGCATTTACGTTTAGATCCTATTAGACGTTCTTATATACATTCTAGTCCCATCATATTTTTCTCTTACATATAAGTCCTATTCCTAATTTTTTTTGAACTTTTTTTCCCAATTTTACCCTTTTAAAACCAACAATCCGTAACTTCCTTGAGGAAGTTACATAAGTGGTTGAATTTTTTTTTTAATCTTCAAATGATCATAACTTTTGATTCACAAATCCGTTTTTCACAAAATTACTATTTTTGAAATCTGCTCGACGAGATCTATCAAACAAGATCCACGAAGGTTATAAAATTCCAAAGAAAAAAATTTACACAAACAGTAAACTTTACTGTATGCACTAGAATATGAAATAGTTTTATATATTTGACATTTTCACAAACAGACAGTAACATTTACTGTACTAATACTACACAGTCTCTCTCTCTCTCTCTATATATATATATATATACGGTGGATCAAAACCTTTTTTTTTCAAAATTACCTTATATTTGAAGGTTCGCGCTAGCGGTATCCAATCCTTACCACCATTATTGGAGCTTTAACGACCTTCATCAGAGCTCCGATTTGGGGTGGGTAAGGGTGGCATGTGGTGCCGCTGGCGCGGACCTTTGAAAATAAGATTGGATAAATGGGATCGGGATCATTTGGAGCGCCAATTTGGGGTGAATAGGGGTGGCACAAAACTTTAAAAATAGGAGCATATTGGATATATATATAATTTGTAAAAATGTCATAGATATTAAATTTTATTGTATACACCAGAAAATGAAATAGTTTTATATCTGTGACATTTTCACAAACAATAACATTTACTGTGATAATATATTTATGAAATAGTTTTATATATATAACATTTTCACAAACAGTAACATTTACTGAGTTAATATTACACAATATATATAACATTTTCACAAACAGTAACATTTGCTAAGATAATATATATATATATATATATATACACGGTAGATCCAAACCTCTTTTTTTTTTAATTACCATATTTTTAAAGGTTTACGCTAGCGACATTCAATCCCCACCACTACCCACCCCAATTGTCGAAGCTTCAACGACTGTCATCAGAGCTATGATTTAGGTGGGTAGTAGTGGCATAGGGTGCCGCTGGCGCGGACCTTTGAAATTAAAAGAATATTAGATAAATGGAATTTGGATCCACTGGCGCTCCGATTTGGGGTGAGTAGGGGTGACAGTGGGTTAGGTTTATATCTATAACATTTTTACAAACGTTAACATTTACTGTGTTATAACACACTGTATATATATATATATATACGGTGGATCCAAACCTCTGTTTTCTGATATTGTCATATTTTTAACGGCCCGCGCTAGCGGTATCTAATCCTGACCACCACCAACCCCAATTATCAGAGCTCCAACAACCTTCATCAGAGTTCTGATTTGGGGTGATATGGAGTGTCGCTGGCGCGGACCTTAGGAAATAAGAGAATATTGGATAAATGGGATTTGGATACACCGGCGCTCCAGTTTGAGGTGGGTATTGGTAGCATTGGATTAGGTTTATATCTGTAATATTTTCACAAATAATAAATGTTACTGTTTGTGAAAATGTTACATCGGCATCCCATGCCACCTCAAATCAGAGCTCTGATGAAGGTTGTTGTAGCTCTGATAAAGGGGGTGGGGATTGGATGCCGCTCGCGCGGACCGTTAAAAATAAGATAATATCAGAAAAAAGAGGTTTGAATATATATATATATATACTGTGTTATATGAACACAGTAAATGTTAATTCTTGTGAAAATGTTATAGATATAAACCTAACTCAATGCCACCCCTACTCACCCCAAATCGGAGCTTCGGTGGATCCAAACCCCATTTATCTAATATTCTCTTAATTTCAGAGGTCCGCACCAGCGGCACCCTATGCCACTACTACCAACCCAAATCATAGCTCTGATGAAAGTCGTTGAAGCTCCGACAATGGGGGTGGGTAGTAGTGGGGATTGAATGTCGCTAGCGTAAACATTTAAAAATATGGTAATTTTGAAAAAAAAAATAGTGGTTTGGATCTACCGTGTGTGTGTGTGTGTGTGTGTGTCTCTCTCTCTCTCTCTCTATATATATATATATATATATTATGTAATATTAACTCTGTAAATGTTACTGTTTGTGAAAATGTTATATATATAAAACTATTTCATAAATATATTATCACAGTAAATGTTATTGTTTGTGAAAATGTCACAGATATAAAACTATTTCATTTTCTGGTGTATAAAATAAAATTTAATATCTATGACATTTTTACAAATTATATATATATATATCCAATATGCTCCTATTTTTAAAGTTTTGTGCCACCCCTATTCACCCCAAATTGGCGCTCCAAATGATCCCGATCCCATTTATCCAATCTTATTTTCAAAGGTCCGCGCCAGCTGCACCCCATGATACTCTGGTGGATCCAAAGCCCATTTATTCGAAAGTCTCTTATTTTCAAAGGTCCGCGCCAGCGGCACCACATGCCACCCTTACCCACCCCAAATCGGAGCTCTGACGAAGGTCGTTGAAGCTCCAACAATGGTGGTAAGGATTGGATGCCGTTAGCGCGAACCTTTAAATATAAGGTATTTTTGAATAAAGAGAGTTTGGATCCACCGGATGTATGTATGTATATATATATATATATATATATATATATATATATATATATATATATATATATATACTGTGTAGTATTACCACTGTAAATGTTACTGTCTGTTTGTGAAATGTCACATATATAAAACTATTTCATATTCTAGTGCATACAGTAAAGTTTACTATTTGTGTAAAAAAATTTCTTTGGAATTTTATAGTCTTCATGGATCTTGTTTGATAGATCTTGTCGAGCAAATTTCAAAAATAGTAATTTTGCGAAAAACGGATTTGTGAATCAAAAGTTATGATCATTTAAAGATTAAAAAAAAAGTCCAACCACTTATGTAACTTCCTCAAGGAAGTTACGGATGGTTGGTTTTAAAAGGGTAAAATTGTGAAAAAAAATTCTAAAAAGTTGGAATAGGACCTATGGGATTATTAAAAAGTCAATAGGACTTATAAGCTTGTTGACCCGATAAATGGGACCTAGATATAATTACCCCTAAATTAGATTGGTGACAGTCAAAAATTAATTTTTCTATAAATATAGCATTAAATAAATTAATTAATTAAAGTAATATCCTACGCAGTGCATCCCACCCCTTGAACAGGGTGTCTAGCCAAGCATAATGAAATAATTAATCATGGTCACAAACATGGAACAATAAATTAAAGAGTAGAGCAAAAAATATAATACACAAAAGTCTCCCTTTCAATTGATTTCTTGAATTGTGTTCATGCACGTGTGTCCCAATATTTTCACAAATCCAACACTTGATTACATAAAAAAAACTAACCCTAACAATTATTCTAATGCTAAACTAATTTTTTGGGGGATGTTTTTCTGAATTTTTTTTTATGTTCCTACTATGTACATAATATACGCAGTGTTTCTCTCTTTTTTCGTCCCTCTCTCGTGTATTCTGTGTGAGTCTGTTATGAGAGTCCCCTATGAGACTCCCTTTCTCTTTTTTTTTATAGCTCACGAATTTGGGTTGTTTTGTTGGCAGATTTTGTGAGATTTAAAAAAACAAGTCAAAAGATATGTGGGTTATCTTTAGAAGTGGTTTGATCCGATACTTTTGGGATAATGGATGAGGGTTGTGGATGGAATCTATGGTGATACCCGTTTTGTGGTCATGTTTAATGGAGAGCTTTGGGTCTTGAGTAGTTGGTTTGAAATCGGGTATAGCAGTGGATGTGGTTTGGACGCTAGTGGTTTTTGTTTCGGGTTCGTGGGTTTACGTTTTGGGAGGTCGAGCAGGGGTCCAGTTTGGATTGCGAGTTATGGGGTGGTTGCCTTTGGTGGGTATCCGAGTTTAAGGGGATGGGAAATTGTAGTGATATGGAGGTTTTTGGCTATGGATGTTTGGAGATTTAAGAGAGAGAAAGAGTTGAGGTTGAAGATGATGGTGGGGTTGATAGGGTGTGGTAAGGTGTAGGGGAGTTGGTGAGGGTGAGTGAGATGTTTATGTGTATGTGAGTATATGGAAGTTAGGGTGTGGGTGAGTGTGTATGTGTGTTTGGTTTGTGACTCTTAAAAAAATAACACTACCAAAAAAATAAAATTAGAACTAAAATAAAAATAAAAATCTAAAAATAAAATTCTAATTTATTACTAAGAGACTCAAAAAATAAAAAGAATTAAAAATAAAAAATAAAACTCTATAAAAACTAAAAATCTTAACTAAATAAAATAAAACTAAAAACTAAAGAAAAAAAATAAAATCTTATAAAAATAAATTCCTAAAAATTAATCCTAAGAAAAATAATAAAATAAAATAGGGATTAAAAACTAATTAAAATTCAAATCAGAATAAAGAAATATAAGAATAGAAAATAAATCCTAGAAAATTATAAATAAATTTAAAAGAAATCCTAAAAATAAAAGGACTCAAAATAAAAATCTAGAAAAATAATAAAGGTACAAACTCAACACACACAGGCTCAGGTGATGGTCTGGGATCGGTGTAGGCTTATGTTTGGTTCGGGGATAGGGTTTGGGACATCGGAACTCATTGGGGCAAGCTCAATGGGACTTCTGACTACACGGTCTCTTTGATTTCTTCGATGCATGTTTTTGGCAGCTATTATGTCGCAATTATACTGATTTAGTATTATTTTAACCGCAATTGCGTATTGATTGAAAAATAAACAAATACGAATATAAAGCCATTTTTATTTAAAAGGAGTGACTGAAATGCATCTATTCGGGACTTAAATTAACACTTCTGGGTGCTAATCACATTATATGCTATCTTTCACGATTCATATTGTGATAAGATGTGATCCAAAGATTGTTGGCAACAACTATCTTGATTGGAAGAACAGCTAGGTGGTTCCTCATCCTCTCAGAATATGACTTAAAGTGCGTGGTTCCTCGCGGAATTAAAAGTCAGGCGTATGCAGACTTGTTGGAAATCTTCCCATCTGAAGTATTTGAGTCGCTCCGAGAGAGCATCCCGAGGGATAACTTGCAGGCAAACTTTCTGGAGGCTGACCTTGAAGAATAGACGATGCAATTCGATGGTTCGTCGATAGAAAAAAAAGGAGGGGCTAGGGTTATTTTCTCTAAAGGAAATGAGGAATTTTTCCTTTCCTATAAATTAAATTTCCCTTGCTCCAATAACGAAGCAGAGTATGAGGCATTGGTACTTGGGTTACTAGAGGGCTTTCGAAGGGGAATCCGTTCATTGTGCATCAAAGGTGATTGAAACTTGGTAGTTCAGCAAGTGAATGGGGAGTACGCGTTGAAGCACCTCAGTCTAAGGCCCTACAAAATGACCATCCAACGGCTGGTTAACCAGTTCCATCGGGTCAAGATAAAAAGACATCCTAGAATGATGAACTGGTATGCTGATGCTTATGCCACCATTGCCCAAAAGCTAATTATGAAGAGCGATACAACTTCTGTGGTGATCCAATGAAGAACATCCCCATCGGTGGTACAGTCAATTCTACATATGGAGGGAGATTCAGATTGGGGAGACGAGATCAGAAAAGAGTTGGAGTCTGTGGAAGGCAAGATAGAACTGAGGGAGATAGCGCAGTATTTCGTCAATTATGGTAACCTTTACTTCAGGAATACAAGAGGATGGTTGTCAAGGTGTGTTGGCCCAGAAGAGGCAGAACAAAGATTAAGGAAGACGCACGAGAGCCACTACGAAACAACAAAGATCGCTTTGTACAAGAGTATTCAAATGGAAGGATACTTTTGGCCAACGATGAAACAATACGCAACTGAATTAGAACGAAGGTGTGATAAGTGCCAGCACTTCTTTAAAGCAGCTGAATGTCACTTCATTGAGACTCAAAAAGACTGGAGGCAGCCTTACATTGACTTCATCAAAGACGGAGTTATTCCAATAGAGAAAATAGATACGATGGGACTCAAACGTAGGGCCCCACGATTCTATGTCCAAGATAAACAACTCTATAGGAGAGGATACTTTAACAGGCCGTTGAGATGCATCACGAAATAAGAGGAAACTGAAGTGTTGAAAAAAGCTCACGGTCTAGCTCACATCGAAGGGGCGAAGCTATATGATCAACTAATGACCTTGGAGTATTATTGGCCAACTGTGGAGAAGGACTCTGCCGAGTTTGTACAAAAGTGCAAGGCCTGCCAGCTACATGGGAATATAATCCATGCTCCTTCGATGTATCTACATTCTTTGGCCACTCCCTATCCATTCCACACTTGGGCATTTTGATTTGGTAAGAGTAATACATCCTTCATCAAGGGGGAAGATCTGGATATTGGCGACAACAGAGTGCTTTACAAAGTGGGCCGAAGCGATACCTCTCAGAAGAGCAACGGCAGGCGTAGTGGCTAACTTTATCAGAGAATATATGATTTATCATTTTGGGATCCTGAAAGTCATCCTCTCCGATAATGGAACCCCCTTAGTCAATAAAAAAGTAACGATGCTCACTAACAGATACTCCACCGTCCACCATACCTCAATAGTGGCATATCCTAAGGGAAACGGACAAGTTGAAGCTACAAATAAGACCTTAATCAATATTTTAGCCAAAATGATGGAAGATTTCCTAGGATCACAGGATGATAAGATCCCAGCAGTGTCGTGGGCCTACTGAACGACCAAGAGAAAACCCACTCTCGCATATGTATGAATCTGGAATAATCCTGCCAGTAGAGTTGGAAGTTCCTTTCGCTCGTTATGCCCTACGAAGCAGCATACTCCCTCAGAGTAGGCACATACAGTTGGAGGCGTTGGACGAGCACATAGATAATGCGATGCAACACTTTTAAATGTACACGAGGTAGCTCTCAAGGGCATATGATAACTTGGTGAGACTAAAGAAGTTCGTTGAAGGAGACCTCATTTTAAAAAATAGTAGTGAAGCATATCAGAGGTCTTCCTCTACTTAAGTTTATAGTGAATTAGAAAGGACATTTCATAATGAAGGAGGCTCATGATTCAGGTTACTGTTTAATTTCAAAGATAGAAGAAGATAAACCATTCAAAATTAATAACAAATGGTTGAAGGCCTATCATGTATAAGCGAGTAACCTTAGAAAGATGATGTATTTAGCTTTCATGAATATACAAGATAATTTTGAAGTTATGTTATTTATAGCAACTAAAGTACGATGATAAATTATAAAACTTTATTTTTTACAATTAGTTATAACATAGAGGAGATAAGAAAACATGATAAACTTCTCTTTCATTCATAAACTGGGAAGTGTGTTACAAAATTGGGAACTACTACCCAAGAATTACATGAGAAGAAAAATAAAAATTTATATAAGTGTCAGTGGGTCATTAGCATAGGAGGAACCATAAGTCTGGGGCAGAGAAAAAGTGCCCAGGCTAGCCTGAAGAAGCTGCTAATC
Source organism: Sambucus nigra (assembly GCA_949130495.1). NCBI lineage: Eukaryota > Viridiplantae > Streptophyta > Magnoliopsida > Dipsacales > Adoxaceae > Sambucus > Sambucus nigra. The sequence continues at coordinate 598,037,383 of OX422208.1, forward strand.
ACGCCTATTGGGCGCTGATAGAACCCTCCAGCCTCGTTTGAACTTGAGCATACTCGATAAGCAGTTTCTCTCGTTTCAACTTTGCCAGACAAAGAGCTTCTTCGATATACTCCACCTCTCGATTTACAGCTTCCAGTAGAGGTACTGACTCAGCCAGTCTTGCCTCTTCAATCCGTTGAGTTTCCAAGTGCTTCTGCAACAGCGTCCTCTAACTTTCCAACTGCTGACTTTTCAAAGTTTTTAAGTGTTCGATCACCCAGTTGAATTGAAAGCCATGTTTGCCTAACTCCTTTAAATATACAAAGAATTTATTAAGGAGGGGCCTGATGACATTTTCAGTGGGGGTATTGATAAGCTCAGCATTGGTGAGGAAGGAGGGGAAGCGGATGATGAAGACCTCTTAGTAGGGTGGTGCTTAACATCAGGAGCTCGTTTCTTCGAGAACTTAGTACCCAAATTCTTTTTTCTTGCACCAGTAACACCAAGACTGGGAAGAACCCTTGAGCTTTTCTTTTGCTTCGACCCCCCTTCGGATGGATCTATTAAGATGGCGGGGAAAGTAACAGTAGGAGGGGGAACGATGGGAGTGTGTCATTGAAACTCGAAATTTATCCGCTCCACCTCAGCTTGAATTTTCTTTCTTAACTCCTCACTCACTTCGGCAGACATATGAGGAGGAATGGAGTCAATGGGGAATACATCCAAGGGAGCTTGAGGCTGAGGTTGGGACTTAGACTTTGAAGAAGTCTCACTCTTGGATCTCCTAGTTTTTTTGGCTGGTGGCTTGGAAGGTCATTCTCCAGAAGCTGCATCGATTGGAATACCCTCACCAGAAACACGTTCAATAGGGCCAGACTGTTTTGGGGCTGCAATATTCTTGGGTTTGGGCATGGCAGTATAGATCATGGGGCAATAAGGAGGTAGCTCGCTGGGAGGATCTTTAGGAGTCTTGCTCCCCAAGAATAGAGTTGCCCTTAAGGCCTAATTCCAAGGCAGGGAAAGAGAGAACTGGGGGATACCGATGGGGACTTTGTATAAATTCATGAATCCTGGTCAATTGCATCGACCAAAATTTGGTGGCAAAAGAAGTGGACACATCCCCTTTCCTAGTTGCATTGGGGATGATAACCCGACCTTCTATAGTAGAAGTTACGCTAAGTACAACTGCAGTAAGGTGGAAAGTGCAGACCTCAGTAAAAGTAGCCCTCTTATTCGTTAACTGAAATACAGGTCAAGGAGCCCCTTGATCAAAACCGAACTTCCTGCTGCACCGATCGGGGTTGTAAGGTTTAGAAGTACATCCCCACTCGATGAAGGAAGGAAGGAACCCAGAAGTGAACAGAAGCACCACAGATTGTGAAGGATATTCTACAGCCAGAATGAAAGTGCATGTTCTAGCTGTAGAAAGGAAAAAAATTCCAAGTGTGGGCTAAGGTTGACTCTCCGTATGGTCTCATGACAAAGGAGTCCAAATGGTAAAAAACACCCATTATCTCTTTTTGGCTTTGTTTTTTTTAAAGCACAGGAGGCGAGGGGGCTTGATGCCTTGGATAAAGGGATAAGGAACAGATTTGGCGATAATAAGAAAACGAGTGTAGAGGAATCCCATTAAAATAATGGTGTTGGCAAAATTGACCAGATTATAACGGCCAAGGGACCGTTCCATGTCAAGATAGGTTCGATCCAACCAAGTGTAGAGGGACCCCATAGCAATGGTGCCCAGAGGAAGATTGAAACCTCTGGCCAAATGAATGGAGATGTTTATGAGGTCCCTCCTAGGCTGATCATTGGGTTTCCCAGTCAAGAAGAAATGGGAGAGAAAAATAAGGATGTAGGCTGGTGATTTTAGGGATATACCTTTACCCTTGCCTGTGACAAAAGTGACATCCTTCGAAGTAAGAGATTTGAAGAAATAACTAATTAAGGGAGTAAATGTAGCTTTGTTGGATGACCCAGTGCAGCGGAGGCAAATCTGATCCAACTCAACCCGATCAGCAGTTTCTTCGACATCCAAGGCCTCATCAAGTTAAGTAAACTAACCCATGGGTTCAAACCCAAGCAGCTCACAGACATCTTCCAAGGAAATGGTGAACTCCTCCCAGGTAGCAAATAAGGTGTGAGTTCTGATGTTCCATGTAATACCCCGTAATTTTAATGATTTTATTTAATGGGATTAATTAAATTAAGTAGGATAATTATTTGGAAATTAATACAGATTAAAATACTAGCGAGACGTGAGTTGGTATTGCATTATGATAATAATTTTGAATATTACTGGGTGAATATGGTAATATATGATTATTGAATTTATTAAAATTTTCGGGAGTCATAAATACGACAATTCGAGAAATTAAGTTGGGACGCACGTGTCAGTCACATCAGGAATCATTTTAAATGAATTTAAAATTAAATTGTCATTTTATACTCCATATGGTCATTTTGAGTGCGTCAATGTGTACGGAAGGGTCAAAATAGTTAGAAAACACTAGTTGGGGGTTTAGTTTGGGTCCCGGAGCATTTTTAGGCCAAACCGGCAACCCGGGAGGGTATTTTAGTCATTTTACTTTTTAAGGAATTTTGACCCACGAATTTTAGGCTTTATTTATCAGGAAATATTAGGGCCATTATCTATCAAAAAGCAAGGAGTGGCCAAGGTGAGAAATATGAGAAGTTATAAGAAGGTTGCAAGGCCATAACCACCACACACCACCACTATTCGCCAAAATTGTGACCGGAGAGAGGAAGAGAACCAACCCTTAACGACATTAACGGATCAGAACATCAAATTTCCACGCAAGTGATTTGATTCATTAAGTTTCAGCGAATAATTTATCCATGATAATGTAGGATTTGATGATAGCCATGAACAACGATTGAAACTCATGAAACTTGGAGATGAAACTCTAATTCTGGATAGGATTTGCAAGTAATTTCATTCTGGAATAGGATTTAACATCTTATAATGAAGATTTGGGACAAAACTGGGACTGGAAACGAAGGAAACCCGTAGCCTGCACCTGCTTGATCGATCGATCGACATTCATAGGTCGATCGATCGACTGGCTCGATCGATCGATACCCAAGGTCGATCGATCGATCTCCTCATAAACTGTGACCTTTTTCCCATTTTTGATTTTAAGTGTTTTCGGCCATCGAACGTTGTAGTTGGGGATTATGTGAATACATTAGGACTTTAGGGAGACCAGTAGGGGTATATTTGATTCCCGGAACATATTAGAATTTGGTTGGAATGTAGTATTGAATTTACGAGTGTCTGGCGCGTAATTTCCTATTTTTATGATGCGAGAATATGATTTAAATTCTTAGGATTGATAAGTTAGGATTTGGGACATGAATAAGGACTTCGGAGTACTGAATTAATATGTGGGAAAAATAGGAGACTTAGTAACCTTTTCGGTTAGGTTTTAAGTACTCGAAACCATACGACGTGAGACTTATCGGTGAAATATATTATATATAATTCGGAATAATAATCGTGTACGAATTATACTCATGGTATAGGTTTGAGAATATACCTTTAATAATATAACAGTTATCTAAGTTGTGTGAATGCTTAGTATATGGACTATTATGTGTATGACATACCTACCATACTTGCTATCATGGGATATCGACTTTCGGAATAGGACCGTCTGATCTTTGTGTGCCTACGGGGGGATTTAGATTGGTACCTTAAGGACATAGGGCGGTGAATGGCTTATTTGTGAGTTGATAAGTCAGCTGACCATGGGAGCATAGGTATGTGCGTGACCCATGGGTATGTGAACTATGTCCGCCTCCAATATGTGTGATTTTGTTTATTGTAACGGTTCCTGAGCGATTCGAAACACGTAGTCCTTATGTACGTAATGTACCGAGATTCGATAGCAGAGTATGTGTGCACCGCAACTTAGCCTAAGGGAGACCTATTTGTATATTTTTGCTGAGAATAATATAAGTGTATTTATTTCGGACTCTTTGTTAAAATGGGAATATGAATAATTGAGACATTTTGAATGGGATTTAAAATGAGAATTTCCTATCGTAATTGTTATAAATTAACCTGATCAATGAAAAGGTAAGATACACTCAGGATATATTATAATGATATGAATAGACCCCTATATTATAATGCGTGGACAGGAAGTGGTACAAACTAGTTAGTTAGCGACATAACTAGGACGGGTTAAGGATATACATTAGGCGTGCACATTAGTTGAGGGGTGAGGAACTCATGTGAGAGAACGTAACAAACATGTATATAATATTCACTATTTAATGCAATTAAACACTTGCTATATTTTTAAACTGTTTTCACCTCGGGCTCTGACCCATTTGCTTTCAAATCTATTTTTCTTGTAAAACCTTTTTAGGTGCCCAACCACAGGGACGCCAAGCATAGGAGTTCCATTACATTGACGTGTTGTAGCTGTTGTGGAAGTTACAGGATTTCGATATTAGACGCCTCCACATTCTGCATTTGATTATATTCTGGGACAGTCATCAGTTAGGGCATGTCGCCCATTTCCATTTAGAGACAGCTTTCTCAGACTTTCAGTTTTGGATTTATTTATTTAATCAGACATTGTATTGGGATTTATTCAGTATTTGGATTATTCAGGGGAGTGTTACTACAGATTCATTTTATTATTCCATTATTATTCTATTGTGATTGTGATGTGGATGTGGTATAGGTAGCTTATAATTTAATTGGTTGCATATTAATTTAATTTAATAAAATTTGACAACTCACTTTTAAATATTAGGTGGCTAGTGATTGTTTAAAAATGTTTTCGACAATGATGCTATGAACTGAACCAACTTGACATTTTATATTAATTTGAATAAAGGAGCAGCTATCCGGTATTTAATTAGTCGGGTTGTCACAGGTGGTATCCTATATTTTTGGACTGTTGTACTCTTTTGTGTATCTTACGTTCTTCAGCTATTTGAGAATAATAATTGTGTACTTAAAAAACTTCTCTCTCATTTCAGATGCCTCCTCGACGTGCACAGCGAGTTCCCAGGGGTGCCCAGCCCGAGCCTCAGCCTGCACCAGTTCAAGGTTCTATGAACTCTACTGAAGTTACCGCCATTATAGCCCAGGCAGTAAATGCCGCGTTACCAGTCGTGCAGTAGGCACCACCTCAGGCATTGGTGGTAGCCCTAGTTCAGGCTCATGCATTTCCGTCTATTTAGGAGCGTGTCCGTGATCCCTTTCAGAAGGTGCACCCTCCGGAGTTTGTAGGGAGCTCTGACGTTGTTGTGTCGAGCGAGTAGAAGAACGACATCCAAAGACACTTGAGGATGTATGAGTGTACAGATGTGCAGAGGCAGATACTGGCTACATTTAAGCTGGTAGGATCAGCATTGCAGTGTTGGGAGTCCATTACAACCACAGAGGAGAGAGATGTTCTTTCTATACAGGAGTTCTGTGTGCAGGTCGACCGCAAACATTTTCCTTCAACAGTTCACACCGAGATGAGGCGAAAATTGATGAACCTTAAGCAGGAAGGAAGGAAAGTGGCAGAGTATGAGGCCGAGTTCACCAATCTTCTGAACATCATTCCCGATGAGATTCCTACTAAAGAGAAGAAAATCTAGAAGTTCATGGATGGGTTGACGTGGATGATTCGTCAGCACTTGCTGGTAATCTCTCGTTGGCCACTTATTCAGATGTGGTTAACGCAACATTATTTCACTGCCAGGACCACCGCTTCCATTTGTCAGAGGGTAAGCAAGCAGGAGAGTCTAGCTAGTAGGGTAGGATAGGGGGTAATGGTGCTAGTGGGGCACAGTCTGCTCAGGGTCAGCATAAGGAGAGTCATCAGAGTTCCCAGTAGGGGGATTCTAAGAGATTTAAATCTGGGGGTTTCAGACATGGCTAGGGAGGTTTTAGGCATAGCCAGCAGGGCCAGCAATAGTTTCAACAGGGCCAGCATGACCAGGGTAGGGGTGGTAACGTCCACCAGGGCCGTGGGCAACAGGGTCAAAGAGGGGTAAACTTTGCAGAAAAATGTTTCATATGTGGAAAGATTGGCCAAAACGCCAGGAGTGTCCTGAAAGGGGCAGGGCCCCGCAGCAGCAATAGTAGGGTGCTCGACATGAGCCCCAGACATCGATGTTTCCCTCCGCCCACCCAACACCACCACAGATGCCAGTATTGCCACCTATCCCAGCAGTACCAATTCAGGAGGGATAACTTCAGTATGGTCGAGTTTACCAGCTCCAATAGGCCACAGTCCCGCAGGATCCACTCGCGATTGAGGGTAAGTTTTCTATTCAGGGGACTATGGGGCGTGTTTTATTTGACACAAGAGCCACACACTATTTTATTTCCACGAGATTTGCACGCGCTATTGGATTATTAGATACCGCGGAGAGCACTGTTACTTGTGTAGATTCACCGTTGATTAGGGGCTCTGTGATTTATCTTATATGTAGAGGTGTGGGCGTAGAGATTGGGAGGTTTACTTTACCTGACGATATGTTAGTATTATATATGACCGAGTACGATGCGATTATTGGTATGGATTGGCTGGTGACGTATCGAGCCATGATTGATTGCTATAGTAGGAGTATTATTTTTTCCATACCCGGTCATGAGATGTTCCTAGTGGCGATGCCTCGTCCTGAGGGAGGATTGTCTATGCACTTGTACTACATATAGGAGGAGACCTCTAAGGAGGTGGTGATACCATTTGATTCGATTCCAGTTGTTAGGGAGTTCACTGACATATTCTAGGATATTTCGGGATTACCTCCTAGTAGAGAGATACACTTCGTTATAGATTTAACGTCGGGCACTCGGCCGATAGCCCACGCACCTCATCGTATGGCTCCAGTAGAGATGAGGAGCTACAGGATCAGATAGAGCAGTTGTTGGGTCAGGGGTTTATCCGTAGGAGTACTTTGTCGTGGGGTGCCCTGTACTGTTCGTTAAGAAGAGGGATAGATCTTTAAGGTTGTGTGTAGATTACAGGGAGTTGAATACAGTCACGATATGGAATAAGTATCCATTGCCCCGAATCGATGACTTATTCAACCAGTTGAGAGGAGATGCCTTCTTCTTAAATATTGACTTGAGATCGGGATACCATCAGTTACGTATCAGGGAGAAGGATATCTCAAAGACTGCCTTCTTGACGATATATGGTTCCTACGAGTTTAGGGTTATGTCTTTTGGCCTAACTAACGCCCCAGTCGTGTTTATGGACTTAATGAATAGGGTGTTCAGTGAGTTCCTAGGCGAGTTCGTCATTATCTTCATTGATGACATTATAGTTTGCTCCCAGACAGAGGAGGAGCATATCGAGCACTTGAGGCAGGTTTTGCAGACGTTGCGTCAAAACGAGTTGTATGCAAAATATGAGAAGTGTGGGTTTTGGCTGAAAGAGGTTCAATTTTTGGGGCATATCGTTTCAGACAGGGGAATATCCGTTGATCCGTGGAAGGTATCGACGGTGAGGGAGTGGGGATAGCCCACGACACCGATAAAAATACGTAATTTCTTGGGCTTATTAGGATACTACATGAGGTTTATTCGGGGGTTCTCCAAGATAGCGGGTCCTTTGACACATTTGACTCGCAAGAGTATGCCATTTATCTGGAGTGATGCCTGTCAGTTGGCTTTCGATGAGTTGAAAGACAAGTTGACCTCAGCACAAGTGTTAGCATTACCCAGGCAGGGAGTGGAGTATCTAGTCTACACTGATGCATCCTTACTAGGACTTGGGGGTATACTGCAACAGGAGAGTCAGGTTATAGCTCATGCTTCCCGTAAGCTTAATCCTCACGAGAAGAATTACTCCACCCATGACTTGGAGTTAGCGGCATTAGTATTTGCACTACGAATTTGGAGACATTATCTCCTAGGGGAGAAATTCCATTTATTCACAGACCACAAGTCCCTTCAGTACCTCTGCACGCAAAAGGAACTGAATATGCATCAACAATGGTGGCTCGAGTTTGTGAAGGATTATCAGTTCAATATCCAATACCACCTAGGGAAGGCTAACGTGGTAGCAGACGCGTTGAACCGTAGGCCAGTAGGTGAGGTGGCCGAAGTGAGAAAAGCAAAGTGGAAGGAATTGGGACACCAGGACGCACTGGACTGATCATTCATGTTTGTGATGGCAGTTACGCCTCAGATTATTACTAGGGTGATACAGGCCCAGGTAGCAGACCCATTCTGTCAAGAGTAGATAGTACAATTGTTAGCAGAGGGGACCGAGTCTTATTCCGTTAGTTCATACGGGGGGATTATGCTTCAATGAAAGGTTAGTTGTTCCTGAGGGGGAGGACTTGCGACACGAGGTAATGACAGAGTTGCATAGCTCACGATTCGCGGTACATCTTAGTGGAGATAAGATATGCCAGGATATTAGGCGATAATACTGGTGGAGCGGGATGAAGAGAGATATTTCTGAGTTTGTTTCGAAATGTGCCACTTATCAGCTAGTAAAGGTGGACCATCAGAGACCGACGAGACTTCTACAACCATTAGAGATTGCTATGTGGAAATACGAGAGCATTTCCATGGACTTCATCATGGGATTACCTACATCGTCGAGAGGTCACGACTCCATATGGGTGATCGTGGATAGGTTGACAAAGGTCGCCCACTTTTTGCCAGCCCGGACAGACTACACTACGGGACAGTATGCCTAAATCTTCATAGCTAAGATAGTAAGACTCCACGGGGTGCCTCTCAATATCGTGTCGGACAGAGACAAGATATTTATATCACGGTTTTGGAAGAGTTTCCAGGAAGCCATGGGTATGGAGTTACGGTTGAGTAGAACATATCACCCGTAGAGAGATGGGCAGACCGAGCGGACAAATCAGATGTTAAAAGACATATTGCATATGTGCATCCTAGACTTTGGAGGTGGTTGGGAGCAGTATCTTACATTGGTGGAGTTTGCGTATAATAACTCCTATCAGTTCACTATTGGTATAGCTCCATTCGAGGCGTTGTACGGTAGACCTTGTTGCTCCCCAGCATGTTGGCTAGAGGTGGGGGATAACAAACTCATAGGGCCAGAGGTGATTCAGGATACTTCAACGAGGATATAGATGATACGGAGCCGCATTTGGGTAGCTCAGGACCGACAGAAGAGTTATGCCGATGCCAAGAGGTCCTTTCGCGTGTTCAATGTGGGGGACCAGGTGCTGCTCAAAGTTTCTCCTATGAAGGGAATTATGCATTTCGAGAAGAAGGGGAAGTTGGCGCCTAGATATGTGGGACCATTCCCTATAATCGAGCAAATTGAGCCAGTTGCGTATAAACTTGGGTTATCGGAACATTGCATAGGGTCCATGACGTGTTCCATATTTCCTCACTGAGGATATATCTTCGGGATGATCTAGCCCATACTCATATTGCTTTAGAGGATATCGATCTACATCCAGATAGTTCTTATGAGGAGGGGCTGGTTACTATTCTAGACCATAGCAAGAGGAAGTTGAGGTCAAAGATAATACCATTAGTACGTGTTCAGTGGCGGCATCATAATGTCGAGGAGTCTACCTGAGAGCGAGAGGATGAGATGTGCGAGCGTTATCCAAAGTTATTTTTGCCAGGTATATTTTATTTTCGAATTTCGGGACGAAATTCTGTTATTAGGGGGGAAGTATGTAATACCTTGCAATTTTATTGATTTTATTTAATGGGATTAATTAAATTCAGTAGGATAATTATTTGGAAATTAATCCAGAATTAAATACTAGTGAGACGTGAATTGGTATTTTATTATGATAATAATGTTGAATATTACTGGGTGAATATGGTAATATATGATTATTGAATTTATTAAAATTGTCACGAGTCATAAATACGATAATCCGAGAAATTAAATTGGGACGCATGTGTCAGTCGCGTTAGGAATCATTTTAAATGAATTTAAAAGTAAATTGTAATTTTATCATCCGTATGGTCATTTTAAGTGCGCCAACGTGTCCGGAAGGGTCAAAATAGTCAGAAAACACTAGCCGGGAGTTTAGTTTGGGTCCAAAGGCATTTTTAGGCCAAACCGGCAGCTCAAAAGGGTATTTTAGTCATTTTAATTTTTAAGGAATTTTGACCCACGAATTTTAGGCTTCATTTATCAGCCAATATTAGGTCCATTATCTGTCAAAAAGCAAGGAGTGGACAATGTGAGAAAGAGGAGAAGTTACAGGAAGGTTGCAAGGCCATAACCACCACACACCACCACTATTCGCCAGAATTGTGACTGGAGAGAGGAAGAGAACTAAGCCTTAACATCATCAATGGATCAGAACATCAAATTTCTAGGCAAGTGACTTGATTCATTAGGTTTCAGCGAATAATTTATCCATGATAGTGTAGGATTTGATGATAGCCATGAATAATGATTGAAACTCATGAAACTTGAAGATGAAACTCTAATTTTGGATAGGATTTGCATGTAGTTTGATTCTGGAAGTATTTCATTAACAAAATCATGACCCTTGATGAATTAAAAATGAATTTAGGAAGAGAAGTATGATATTTCTTGAAGAAAATAGAAAAACAGGGTTTTTCATGAAAATAGGACGATTTGACCCAAGAAAAGTCTAATTGATGATGATTTAAGAGTTATGGAACGTTAAGAATCATGTAGTTAGGCAGTACAATGACCCAATATGTTTACTTTAGGATTTAACATCTTGTAATGAAGATTTGGGACAAAACTGGGACTAAAAATAAAGGAAACCCGTAGCCTGCACCCGCTTGATCGATCGATCGACATTCATAAGTCGATCGATCGACTGGCTCGATCGATCGATACCCAAGGTCGATTGATCGATCTCCTCAGAAATTGTGACCTTTTCCCCCTTTTTGATTTTAAGTGTTTCCGGCCATCAAACGTTGTAGTTGGTGATTATGTGAATACATTAGGACTTTATGGAGACCAGTAGGGGTATATTTGATGCCCGGAACATATTAGAATTTGGTTGGAATGTAGTGTTGAATTTATGAGTGTCCGACGCGTAATTTCCTATTTTTATGATGCGAGAATATGATTTAAATTCTTAGGATTGATAAGTTAGGATTTGGGACATGAATAAGGACTTCGGAGTACTGAATTAATATGTGGGAAAAATAGGAGACTTAGTAACCTCTTCGGTTAGGTTTTAAGTACTCGAAACCATACGACGTGAGACTTATCGGTGAAATATATTATATATAATTCGAAATAATAATTGTGTACGAATTATACTCATGGTATAGGTATGAGAATATACCTTTAATAATATAACAGTTATTAAAGTTGTGTGAATGCTTAGTATATGGACTATTATGTGTATGTCATACCTACCATACTTGCTATCATGGGAGGTCGACTTTCGGAATAGGACCGTCTGATCTTTGTGTGCCTATGGGGGGATTTAGATTGGTACCTTGAGTACATAGGGTTGTGAATGGCTTATTTGTGAGTTAATAAGTCAGCTGACCATAGGAGCGTAGGTATATGCATGACCCATGGGTATGTGAACTATATCCGCCTCCAATATGTGTGATTTTGTTTATTGTAACGGTTCCTGAGCGATTCGGAACACGTAGTCCTTATGTACGTAATGTACCGGGATTCGATAGCAGGATAGTCACCACGATCCTATCTGAAGCGTAGAGTCCCCTCTGGAGGAAGAAAACCCCATTTGGATGATTCTTCGTCTTCATCACCTACCAACAAAGGTCATACTTGGCTGAAGAACTGCAAGTCTTTCATGCATCAAAGAAGTCATCATCTTTGCCAAAGATTGGAGACCGGTGATAAAAACGTAGTTGCTCTTGGCGAGCAATATCCAAGGCGGTGGTGACTACAGTGGCAGCAGTAACAGAGGCGATAGTGGTGGAGGTTGGCTGAGCACTGGTGTTGGTAGCCTTGGGAACGCTTGAAGAAGCCATAGAAGGTGGTGATGAACAAAAAATCTTGGCAAAGAAGGGATATTGATGAAAATGGAGGAGTATAGTCATAAGTGGCGGTGAAATAGACAATGAGAGGAAAGAAATCAGGGAAAAGCTTAGTAACAATGACGTTTTGAGGATTTTCTCTCTCTAAGTGTACTGGGAGTTAAAGAAGATGAAGGCAAAGTAAGTGAAAAAAATGGCTAAGTGTTTGAATAATAGCCGTTTGAAATTCCTTGGTTTGCCTTTTGAGTTTCCCACCACTTCATGTGCAAAGCCGTCGATAATCATTTCAAGTAGACACGTGGCTCTTCGTGAAGTGTCCTGATAGTTAAAAAGATGACACTATCCAATATCCCACAATAAAAGAAGCTGTTACTATGGGCACTACATCTTTAATGAAGTGACAGTTAAAAATTTGGGTTTGGCGCCAAAATTTTTCTTTTTTGTCGGACATATTCGATATCCCACGACACAGAAGCTGTTACTATGGTTTAAAAAGCTACGATGTCCCCTCGCCATAAGTCCAAACGAAGTTTAACTGTGAATCAGGTACATTGGGGAGAATTTTATTGTTCAATAGTTACTTCGAGGAGAATTCCACAAGTTTAAATGCCAGGGATGCCTAGGAGAATTCCACAAGTTACTTCGTGTAGTTTGTACATCATAGCTATAAGCAAGTTATTTTTGCGTTAGGAATGCCTACACGAAACATCATAGACATGGGAGAATTTCACTTCCCAAGAGTCAGAACGGATAGTTAACAGGTTCCTCAGGCATTTCGGGAAAATTCTAATAGCTAAGGAAGAAAAGACAGAAGAGTTGATGCTCAATGACAGGAAAAAGTTGTGATGTCTATTCGCCAATCGCCGACAGGTCACATCACTTTGGTTCAGATACATCGGGGAGAATTTTACTTTTTCCTGGAAGTGATAATAACAGAAGTTGTAACGAAGACAGAAATGCCAGAATTTTTTCACAAATAGAAGGTTCATCAGACTGAGAAGTTTTCATGCAGACATTTCTTGTTCCCATAACAAATCTCTACATGAAGAGGAAAATGTATGGGGCTTAAAGATAATCTCGAGATTAGAGATAATCCCCTCAACTAATACAACAGACTCAAGGGATTAAGGCAGTGATGCAGCTCAAGCGAGGCAGCTCGGCGTGGCGGCTCAAGAGAGGTAGCACAGCGTGGTAGGGAGATCTTTCAGCAAAGAAACTGGCCGAGAGAGCTCATCCTTTAGCTTTGTTGTCTTACTTAGTCTTGTTGTATCTTTTATTTATATTGACTATGAGCTGTAACGATTATAATGTTATTTAGTGTGAGGTCAAACAGTACTCGCAAGAGACCAAACCTGGCAGGGTCTGGGAGAGCTTTCATGCTCTATCGAATGACCTCGCTGTGGAAACTTCGAAGGGACTTAGTTTGGAGGATTGAGAAGTTAAGCAACGTTGGGGATTGTCCTGACCATCTTAGATACACCTGGTAAAACACCGAAGAGCCTTTGATCGTGGAACCTTGGGCAGAGTAGCCTTAAGTTTCATCATGCGTTGAGTTGTGAACCAAACAAATCTCTACTTAATGTCACATCTACTTTAAGTGGTGTCACTAGCCAGCTAAGAAATGTTAAATTCACACTTGAGTAAACCACTATGGTATTTGGGGTTGTCAAACAGTTAGTGAGCCATCTCTGTGATGACAGCCCCCTGACGCACAGTGATTAGGCAAAAGGCATGTCTTGGTATTTAATATTTATGACGTGGAGCTGACTAGTCCATCAGGAATTTAATGTGTGTGATATAAAGTATGTGGGATGTCTTCCACAGTTGTAAAGGAATGAGGCATCTCGAGAGTGGTGTGGGGATTATTTATTAGCCTCAACCACTTCTAAGAGGGAGAGTTCTTCTTAGCGATTATTGGCTAGAGAGAGATTATCATCAGAGAGAAAGAAGTTATTGCAAAATTAAAGCTCTTACTTACCCACCATTGTCATTTACTACGAAGCTTTTAATATCTGATTGGAGACCTTTGAGGGTTGGTGGGTTTGGCTGGCTGCCAAGGTGTATCTACCTCTCGCTCCCTCCAGACGAGTTACTTATGAGTTCATTATTATCTTTTGATTTATACACGAGAGATTTATGAGTTTAAACTGAGTTTACCTTCATTGGGTTGTGATCGTGTGTCTTGTAATTAATCAGGAGTGTTCTCAATTAACTTATCATTATTGTACGTAAAAAAGGGTTACGCCTCCATCTAATCTAAAGTACCCTCTTACAGACATAAAGGACTGGATCAGTTTTGCCATCATAATTGGGAGTGACCACCGGTGGCTTGAACTTGGCAAGTATAGGGAAGTTTATAATTACTTAGAAAGGTGATCTTTTCACAAAACTCCTATGCAAGTTCGGCCATTTCTCCCAAACGATCTTTCAACTGCTGTATAGAATATTTCCAAGGATGTTCTTTTAGATTGGTTTTATTTGAAGTAGTCTTAGTTTCTCCGTCGTGGGTTTGGGCTGAGCTCTCTTCCTGAGAAGTCTCATCGGTCACGCAGGTTCTTATCCTGACAGATCCTTCTCAACTATCTCGTGATCTGAAAGGCTCTTTATGATTGTGGCCCCTAGCATTTAGGGGACCTAAATGATAAAAAGTCTGAGCCTTTTCTTAGTCGGTCCAGGGAATTCGATATCTCTTGAGAGAGTGAATGCCCATTGTAATAATTAGTAGATTTGATTAATGAGGTCGCTTTGGGGCGACAAGATCCGTCGTTAGTGGATTTAGAATATTTAGAACTGCTCCTTTCCTATATAGGTTGCCTGTCCTCATAAAGTGCTGGAGGTAATATTTCTTCTCGGGTGGTCGGACCAACTACGAGCCTGGTTTGGAGTGTTTGGGCTGGTTATCTTACGGTTTCTTGCATAGTCTCTTGGCCCTTGGCTATATTCAACAGAATTCCATTCCCATTTCCATTAGTACCATATATGACAATTCTCAATTTTTACCCTGACCGTGCATACGATACTATATCTTAACCGTTCAAATGACCCATGCAGATGGACCATAATTGTGGGCGTTCGAACGTGTAAACCATAAATCTTTTCAAAATTTCGTCTTTCGTCAACCTATAACCCCTATTACAACCCCTCTGTCCACAACTACCATTAATGGCATAATTCAAGACTTTAATACCTCCCATATACCCTAAATTGTGTAACAAACATCCCTAAGCCAAATTTTATGATATCCTTACAAGTTTACTATGTTTATATAAGGATTTGAAAGTATTTTTCAGCATTAGAACCTTAAGTTTTAATCTCATTCTAAAGTCCTAAATTTCCAATTCATTCATGCCATAATTAAGGGGCTTTTGGTCAATTATTCAAGTATACGCAATTCTAAACATAATTTGTTAAATATAACAAAAAATTCATAAAAAACTGAATCAGATTCTATTTATGGATAAGAACCTAATTTTTACTAATAAATTACAATCCAAAGCTTATTATTTTATTATCTAAATCAAGTGTTCTACATTTAGATTTAGAATCCAATGAATAGCTATATATTCTAGTAACAAAAACAATTGTATTAATATACTCGGTAAACTTCCCTTTAAATAAAGGTGATGGATTCCAAATCAGTTGTCCCAATTTTTCTTCTTCATCCAAGCCATTTGTTCCAATTCTTTTTTCTTCAAGTTATCTATTCTCTCCAGCCTCTCTTTAGCCTTAGGGCTATCTCTTTAAAGTGTTAAAATGAACTAGACTAACCCTCATCCCCTTCTATCTTGTTCATCATGGAATTTAGGGTTGGCCCCCTTATTAACTTTGACCCATTAAGCCCCAAACCACTACCAATTAGTCTAAAACCTAGCCCAAGCTACACATTAACCCATAGGACTTAAAACCCATCATTTTATGGTACAATCGGTCATTTTACCTACCCCACAAGTCATTCGAACTACCCATCAACATTTTAATAAATACGCTCATTCGAGTTTAAAATAATTTATTAATTTTATTTGTTAAATAGTTGTTCATTTATGTATGTGTATTATGATCAATTTAAACAATTATAAATGTACGATATAAAATAGTAACCTCACTAGTCACTCACTGCAGATATAAATAACATTTCACAGTATAAATTAATTTAAATAGTGCATTAAAATTTTGAGTTATTACACTCGTGATGGGGAGTCCTCATTCTGACCGAATCATCATTAGTGAACACTATATGCTCAGAATAATCTATTTCCATAAGTCACAGACATTTGCTTGGAATGGGCTTGATTGGGTCGATTTGGAATGCCTCTATTACCATTGTGAACTTCTTGAGCTCCATTCTGAGGGCATTTTCTTTGATTTTACGTGGGTTTGAGACCCCGTGAATTACTACAAACTCATGGCCCAAGTTTTTTTTCTAGGATATTGTCTGGTCTCTAATCGCTTACTGGTTATGCTTGACCTTCCTTCTTCTCAACGAACTCGTTGAGGTGCCTGACTTGAGCCAGTTCCTCGAGGTAGGATTTTAGGGCTTTGCGATTCTTAGTCTTGTGGTTGTGATCCTTTTGGTATGCATGCCTTAGTTCCATGTTCCTCTTCTTAGGGTCACTTATCATCTTCTCGGGCCACTTAAAATACTATTGACCAGTAATATTGTAAAGATCTTTTAGATCGACTTAGTAAAGACCGTGTTGATGGCCTTGAACACCTTATCAGGATCTTTGTTCTCAATTCCTGTTAGCTTCCCATTCTGCTCCCCTTATTTTTTCCTTATTCCGTATTTATCTCCATTTTTAAACTGCTTTGGCTGATCAGCCTCCTGACCAACTCCAGCCACTATATCTTCGACCTTAGCGTAATTCTAAATCCTCGCAATGAGGTTATCAATCATAATAACCTCACTATTGGTGAGGGATTGATGGAGCATGGAGTGGCTCGGCAACCCAATCTTGAAAGAGGTCGCCGTGACCTGCTAAGTGCAGTATTCCTCATCGTTATACACCTCCCAGCACCTCTTAGCATTAACTTAACTTGGAACATTCCCTAAGGGTTTTTTTAATCATAATAATCGAGTCCATCCGTTTGGGATGGGTAATGCTTTTGAAATTAATCATTTTTTCTTTTTATCAACCCATCATTCTATTCGTGAATTACTCAAAATAGTAAAATGCTTCCACTAGATTTTCCCACAAATGGTATGACCTAAAACTAATTATAATTTGTTCCCTAAATCTCTCCCAAATTGATATTCCTCCTAAATTCAAATTTAACATCAATTACTACTAATTTGATTTCCATTTAAAATAATGTTCATGGTTTTTCTAATAATTTTATAAAAGCTCCAAAAAATAAGAGCAATTCATAATATTATTTGTAGGTGATAATTTTCTATAACTAATAATTTTTTTGCACACAAAACCAAAAGAGATGGTAATTACAAGGAGAATAAAATCATAAGCACGGCATAAGGTGTACGTGGTTCGACAGCGTGCCTATGTCCATGGGGTGCTAGGGTTTGTTCTATATTGCTCAAGAACACAGGGTGACAGAGTTGTAATACTATTCGACATTATATTAATGCATGCCCCATTCACGTGGGGTGCATTTATATTTATAAGACATCTTACGAGAGTCTTAAACCCCGTTAATAACTATCCCTAAGAGTTTGGAATTATCCTTGATCATGATCAACCGTTATAAGTGATATCTTTAAACAATTCATTATTGACTAGGAGTCTTCACTAATCGTAAGCGTACGTGGTCGGGGCACATGTGGACGAGCACATGTTAGTAAAATTCTTGACCCCAGATTATTGATCACATTCTCATAAATATTCTCAATTGAAACCACCATTTCGGTAATTCTTCCATGATCAATAAATTTTTTTAATCTACAATAAATTCCCAATTAATTCTAAACAATTACTTAAAATTTTCAACAAATTCTTATAATTATTCTAATGTCAATATTAGTGCTAATATTATTGTATGAATTTTCAAATTCCATAACAACCCAACCTAATTAAATTATCCATACTAAATTTTCAAATTAAGATAGTAAAAAAAAATCCATTTGCCAATGGGTTATTAAAAAAGTTCTTTGTGTTTAATTTTCTCTTTTATACGAGAGCTTCTTTGACACTTTAGAGAAAGAGAAGAGCGCGATGTTCTATTTTGTTATTCTTTATATTTTCTTCGCTTTTTAGCATTTGATAATTTCCTATCTTGGAAATTGATCGATACCAAAGAGCAAGAAATCCTTGTTGAGCCTACACTGTTTTATCACTAGCCTCTCAAACACTTTGGGATTTATATTTATAATAAGTAATTGTGATAAAAGTGACACACTTTGTTATTTCACATCATTGGAATTAAGAGAGTAATTAATCTCGAAAGAATACTTCATTAAAAAGGTTCAAGAAATACATTGCTAATCTTTAATATAAGATATTTAGATGTTGAGTTTCATATCGACATTGTAGAGGTCTCCAACTTGCTAAATATTTGAGAAAAAAAGTTAGTTTTGGAGGTAGTGCAATATGTAGTGTAATATGTTAATCTCCTTTGTAAATTTCTACCAAATTTTTCGCGAAAGTGTTTCACTGGCGAAAGGTTTTTTCCTGTACTATTATTTCCTCCTACATTCGGTATTACATTTAACTAGATTTTTTTTTTGCATAATTTGTCTTTTAAATGTCTAATAAGACTAAAATTTAGATTGTATGAATATTGGTAAGTCTCGTCACATACACTTTAGGGTGTGCTATATACTTCAACACAATTAAACTTGAAAAAATAATTTTAATTTGTACATCTATATATACCTCTAATACGATAGTATTAGAAGTTAATGTCCATCATTTAATGCTCATGGATGTCCCCCTCTTATAACCTATTTATATACCAACAGTCACCTGCCCCCCTCTCTTCTTCTCTCCGTTTATGCATTTACATATCAATGCAAGTTTAGAGTAAATGGAGTCATCCGATTGAAATTGCTAGAGTACGTCGATTGTCTTTTCAATTCCCTCTTTTACCTCCCCACCTGACTGCTCTCTTAGCTTTTGATCTCCCACCACATTTTCTCTCTTTTTATAATACAGTCTGCACCTTCATTCAGTCTGTTATCTTCCCCACTCTCTCTTTTTCTCCTCGCAATATGTAAGCCCTCTGTGTGGACATCTTGGCCTTGGGGAAGGCAATAGTAGTTTTTGAATTTTATATCAATGAACCGAGATTAAGATATTATATTGGTTTAATTTTAACTAATATAATAATAAACAGTGACGTCCACAATCATGTGGTAAGGGGCGTTGACATATTTATCCACAGGAGTAAGGTAATATTCAAGGATCGTGAGGTGGGATTTCGAGTTTGGTACAAAAGCAAGTGTATATTTTGAGGATTTGAGATTTGGGGTAGTGGGTACGGCACTTGGGGTAGTTCCAGATGGAGTGGAGGTTGGAGGCTGTGCTTATGGCATCGCATGGGGAGGAGAGGTCGGAGGACTGGTGGGCCCAGCCTTGGATGCAGATGAGGTGGAAAACGGCGAAGCAACGGGAGGAGCAGGACCAGGTGGGGTGGGGGGCGAATGCGTTCGCGGCAGATGAGGCAGGAGAGTGCGACGAAGCGTGACGAAGTTAGGAAATATTGGATTATTAAGAGATTGGGAGATGAGTGGTCGTTAATTTTTATGTAGGATCTGAATATGGTGTCAGAAAGTTCATATTGGTTAAATTTGTAAGATCTTATGGTGTTTTTATATTCTTCTTTGATTTTAATTTTACACGCTTGACATTCACTATATCAATGAATTTTATTGGTTATGATTGTAAGATTTATTCTAAATTTTTAGAATATTTTTGTGAATCTCTCTCCAGTACCAGTGTTGTTCAAATAAATCACTATGCGAGTTGCGATTAAAGGCAAAGGCCACCGAGTGTTTGGAATGTTTTCTTGAAATTTTACATAGAATTTTCTTGCAAAAATAAAATGTCGTCTGAGCCTAGCCAATTGAATTTGGGATGAACCTATTAAATTAGGCAAACAGCCCTGGTCAGCAGCCACAAATATCAGCTGGCTATGCTTGATAATGGGTATTTAGAATTTCTTACGTTTCTAATTTAAAGGTTAAATTTCTTTGTACAAGATGGAGATCTGTTGTACAAATTCAGTATTTTTTTTCTAACTTTTAATCTAATATTTAATTTAATATATAAATATAAAAATAATGTCTAAACACCATACAAAAAAATCAACTCAAAAATATTTTTCTTACTATTTTAAAAAAAATGGTATGCATTAGGGAACCTCATATGAGATTATATATATATAGAATCGGACTCAAGTGAGGTCCCAGTTTGAGTACCCAGTTTGCGGACCATTTTTTTTAGAGAGTAAAAAAAAATATTATTGGGATAATTTTTTTATGATTTTTAAACATCTCAGTATGACCATAAAAAAAATCAGCTCAAAATGATTTTTTTTGCTATTTTAAACAAATCGGTCAAACTTTGTTAGTTTTAAGTTGTTTTTAAGCCGTTAAAAACTGAAAATTTTTGACTGATTTTTTTAAAATAGCAAAAAAAATTATTTTGAGCAGATTTTTTTATAGTCCTACTGAAATGTTTAAAACCCATAGAAAAAAATCAGTCCAAAAAGAATTTTTTTACTATTTTATCACAAATAGTCTGCAAACTGGGTCCTCAAATTGAGGACCTCTCTCTCTCTCTCTCTCTCTCTCTCTCTCTCTCTCTATATATATATATATATATAGTCGAGCTATCCAACATACCTCCTAACGACATATCTATAAACATACCCAATTTTTAAAATAGTAAAAAAAATAATTTTGAGATGATATTTTTTATATGGGTTCATGATATTTCATTGTGCCCCTATAAAAAAATCAACTGAAAATAATATTTTTTGTTATTTTTAAAAAACAGGTAAAAAAACTGACAGTTTTTACTCTTTAAAACTGTTAGTTTTTTTTATCTATTTTTTAAAAATAACAAAACACATTATTTTGAGTTGAATATTTTTATTGGGGCGTATTGAAATATTATGAACCCATATAAAAAATTTCAAATCAAAATTATTTTTACTATTTAAAAAAATAGGTATGTTCCTAAGTATGTTTAATGAGGTATGTTGGAGAGCATGACTCTCTCTCTCTCTCTCTCTCTCTCTCTCTCTCTATATATATATATATATATATATATATATATATATATATAGATATATTAGAAGTTAATTTTATTTGCGTGTTTGTTTGATTACAAGAACACTTTGTAATAAGAAATGTGTTTTCATTTTTTGCTTAAATAAAATAAGCATATCTACTTAATTAAATTAATGATTTGATTATTTTATTTTGCAGTAAGAATAAAAATATCTAACGATAAAAAATATTACTATATGTTATATCTCATTTCGTCACCAATAAGAATTAGGTTGATTGAGGCTATGACCAAATTACAAAATATTCATTATTAGATAGCTGCCAACATTAAGTTGTAGCATTGTGCACGAAACTATTCGATAAGAATTATGTCAAATTTGTTTTTAGCAGAATCCCCATGAAAAGAGTAATATATCATAAAAGGTTAGATGTTATTTGTTTAATATAAGTGGATTTCATGTCAATTAATTTTTTAGGCAAATTTAACTCCAATTTTTATGTAATTATCATATAATAGAAAATTTTGCTCTTTAAAAATATTTGGATACATATTTCTACAATATTTGAATAACATATCTATTTAAGTCTTTCTATATGAAATTTGTCTGCATACATGAGATAAAAGAGTTGTGTATTTTGTTGTCCAACAAAGTGAGTTTTCACATGAATGGATGGGAGCATAAGGAAGTGGTCGATGGATAACTTAACAATTTGACATTATAGGCTTATGTTTATTATTTATGTTGAAAATAAAGCCTGGTGATGACAATTTATTTTAGATAGCATAGGTGAAAGGTTTGGTAATATATTTTATTTGTAGGCTTATAGTTTTTTTCGTTAATAAATAAGCTCCTAAATGTCCTTAGTAAATGCAATCATTGGCCTCGAAATATTTACTGTATCTCTGAGCCAAATTCTCGAAAGATCTTTAAATGTGTACTTCTTTGTTTAGAATGTGTTCTCTCCCTGAGTTACCTATGCATCTCAAACAAAAGTATTATCATATAATGTTATCAAACGTCATTGTGCGATATTCCTTCAGATTTTGTTTTACTTTCTTTTTGAAAAAAAATTCAACAAATGTAAATTTCTTTGGAATGACTTAAAATGGTAAAGTCATGTTTCTATAATGTATGTAAATGTGGTGTTCATTTAATAGAGTTTTTCTTCTTTTAAGTTCAATGAGTAACTATTTTTTACTAAGTTTGCCTTTCCTTTTTCCTATTTTGTTATTTAAAAATGTGATAAACTTAAACCAAAATTTATTTATGTTTAAAAAATTGAGATCAATTACACGTTTATGGGGTTTTACTTCTACAGATCGCCCGTACATAGCACGGGTTTCATGCTAATATACCTCTAATACGGTAAATTTGAGGTATAAATAGGTATTAACGATGCAAAGTTATCACTGGGGGTTGCACCGCATAAATTCTCATAGATGCATTTCTCTATGTTTATAAACCCAAATTCACACGATTGGTCTTCTTCAACTTTTGAGTTTCTCTCTCTCTCAAATGTTCCCAATGAGACTCTCAATAAATCAAAATTCAAACGTTAAATCTTCCCTCAACCTTTTTGTTTCTCTCTCAAGTGTTCTCAATTCCTCACAAAAACTCACCTAATATCAACCCTCTTCCTTTTGCTCTCTAGCAATATATAATCATCCATTTTCTTTCAACCGAACCCGTATCAATCTAAAGATTGAAGATTTATGAAAAATCCTGATTTTGTTTGGAAGAGAGGGTTTTAAAGGGATAGCTCGAACTTGAATTGGAAGAACAAATAAACTCACTCCCTATTGTCAACGAAGCCGATAAGGCCTAAGGTTTCTCAGAAGCTATCCAGACCGAGACTTCCATTTTTGTCAAGTGGGTATAGCTTAAAAATGATGGATATTATGGGTTACCACCAAGGAATGGGCTTGGGTATATCAGGACAGGGATTTGTGGACTCCATCTCTCGATTATGACCTTGAGAATGATGAGAAGAAAGAGGATGTAGGGAAGAAACAAACTAGAGGTGGGAAAAGGAACGCGACAAGAAATTTGATGAACGAGACTCATAGAGCTTTGGCTGAGAACAAGGTGGCTCATCCATCTTATTCCTGTACAGTTTCCGTCAAATACGGGGAGAAGATATGGCTTATGTTTTGACAAAATTTTTATATATTATTTACATTTGTAAAATACATATTAAAAATGTGTGCATTTGTTTATAAATGATCTATTTTTTATATATATTTTTTTAAATTTTGTAATCAAACACATCCTATGTGAAAATTAAATTTGGAACTGAAATTTTCTAATAAAGTTTTGATTCTGAAATAGTAAGTCTTAATTTGAAATGGAGTATTTTTTTCATGTTTTTTGTTCTAATCATATAAGTTAATGCTTTTCAAGAAGATAGTTCTCTTAAATTCTTATGCATATGCAAATATCCTACTTAAATTTCCGAATAAAATTTTGATTCTGAAATAGTAAGTCTCAATTTGAAATGGAATAGTTTTTCATATTTTTCTGTTCTGATCATATAAGCTAATGTTTTTTAAGCAAATAGTGTTATTAAATGCTTATGCATATGCAAATATCCTACTACTTGTTCTTATGACACTGTGACGAGCAACATAAAAAAAATTACTATTCTCTTTTTGAACATTGTCTATAATCTTTTTTATTTTTGTTAATATTTTATTATTTAATTTTGTGACGTGTTAGTAGGTGTTGGACATATTTATGTGAATTAATTCAGGAATTGGATATGAATTTGTGATACAAGCTAAATGTTGGTTCACGACATTTAAATTTGAGTTATATCTTTATGTACCTTCTTAACATTGTGAATGGTCATAGGATTGTCTCTAATAGTGATTCCAACAATCCATATGACGACATTAAAATTATTTATATCAAACGACAGTTTTGGATTAAGCCAATGAGTATAATTTAATTCTTTTGGGGGAATAACTCTCTTATTAATAATACTTCTCAGTTGATCAATGATGCTGAGATAATATTACTTTTTTCACTTTTCCAGATAAAGAAGAAGTAAAATTTACTGTTTTTGGTACGATGAGTGATAGCTTAGTTGGTCCTAATGGTTTCAATGGTTATTTTCTCCACAAATGTTGGGATATCATTAATAAAAATAAACATGCGCTGCATAAGTGGGTAACCTTTTTCATTGTAAATCAACATCCCAATGGTAATAAACTTCTTAACTTTTCTACCCAGAAATTTTGATCCCACAATTTTCAAACATGACAACTCATGGTCATAATATTTATTTTCTATCTTTAATTGCTTATGTGTGTATATAAATGTAACATGGTCATAATACTTATGGCTAATTTCAAATATCTTAACATGTTGGTTTTGAAGAGGGGCAGTTACGATGACAAAGCGTTTGAAGGCAAGAAAAGACTGCTAAATATGATAGGCATCGATTCTTAACAATTCACAATGAACGTTCAATATGTACTTTACTCCACCTCATATAAAAATACATTGGTTATTGTGGTGACAATTATTATACAACACAAATAAATATGAAAGAGGTAATAACCAAGAAAGGATAAATAAAATGTCAATCACACAACAACAGATGTACGTGGTTCAGCAAAGATGTGCCTACGTCCACGATGGTGCAGTCAGTATTATTTCTCTATATTGTGAAGAATAGGTACAGATAATACAACTTGTCCTTTGCCCCGAACCTAGGGTTTAATTTATACATGTGTGTGCTAGTTAGTGGAGATGATGGGTTCCTTCATATTAGCCATCTTCCCTATCCTTTCCCTTCATGGGATTGTGCTCCCCTATAACTTATCTTCATGGGATCGTGGGGAGAGACCGGGTCAATATGAAAGATAGAGGGCCTGGATTTTGGGCCGCCAGAACTGGGCTACTCGTCCAGGCCCATGGTCCTACATTCTGGGTACCTACAATTGCCCCTAAATTTGTTGGGCCATGTGTATGGGTCCAATGAATTTAAATGATCGGCCATTATGGCTGATTTGTGATTCTTTGAAAACTGTGAAGTTATTTTGGCGGCACCCGCTTCGCTATCCGTGCGCTATGATTAGAATTGAAGGCTTGTTGGGATAAGGCACATTTCTCTTCGTCGCTTCAGCTTTTTCAGCAATCTTCTATCTTCTGAGAACTCTTACGCTTTGTACCTTCTACTTTCGATCTCTACTCTCGTTACTTCTTCGCCATTTGACCTGATCTTCTGTCTTGTAAGTTTCTCGTGCTCTTTGCATTTTTCCTTTGGTTTTTTCTTGTATTTTTCCAATGGCGAAGATTGGAAATAGGTCAGTCACGGAGTTTAGAAAATTCTACAACATTCCTGAGTGGGTAGAGATTGAGTGTTATGCCTCGCCTCCTAGGAACGTTAGGGATATAGAGGATGCACATTGGATTCACGTTTTGTTGCTCTCCCAGCGGGGACTTACCTTTCCTCCTAATGATCTGTTTCTGCATTTCTTTAGCTATTTTGGTATTGTACCTGCACAATGTTCGCCCAATGTATGGAAAATAGTGAATGGCGTGCATAGGATAAATCAATTGTACGACACAAGGTTAGGTCTTACCGAGGTCTGCTTTTGTTACTCCTTTTCTCGAACTAGTTCAGGTGTCCTGTACCTCAAAGCTAGGAGCCCTGATAGGGTATTGGTAGTAAATCTACCTGATTCCCATAAGGACTACTGGCAGGAAGGTTTTCTTGTTAGGAATTGGTAGTTCTCTCCCCAATCTGAAGGGTCAAGCTCTGAAAGATTCACTGTTCCCTTTTATGGGGAAGAATATATAGGTAGATATTGGTACTGTTGCTTCAAACTCTGCTGACTTATGAATTTTCTAACCCCTTTCTGCATTTTCTTTTACAGCGAGGTCAAAGAACGTGGAACCTGCTCTCAGCGAGGTCCGAATTTCTGAGTTGGTTAAAGCTTGGAACATCAGAGAGCCCTTGGCTGACGGCGAGCATCCCAGATCTGCCGCTTTCTTGTTAGAATATAAGAACGTGGGTTCCAGCTTCCTAGCACGACCTGTGGATAGTGTTCCAGAGTTTGCTTCTCTCAAAGAGACTACTGTCGAGCTAATCCAGTTGGACGAAGAGGAGAGGAGCTCTGAAAGTGAGTCTGTCGATAATCTTGGTGGAGGGAGCTCTGTCGGTAGCAGTTCTTCTAATTCTGAGGAGAATTCTGAACCTCAAGAATCGTTGAGCACTTCCAGCAGTTCTGGTGAAGAGATGCCTCCCAGGAAGAATTTGATCAGAGATGACGATGATGATGATGACGTGCTCCTTGCACAGAGGTCCTAGAAACCGAAGACTGCCTCTGGGGTCATAGCTACTGGTTCTCGGCCTTCTTCTCAGGAGCAAGAGAGGAAGAAGAGAGGAGAGGAGAGGAAGAAGGTGGAAGAGAAGAAGAAAGTGGAGGAGAGAAAGAGAAGGGAAAGAGAAAAAGAGGAGGAGAGGAGGAAGATGGAATTGAGGACCAAAACTGGTCAAGCCCTGGTCCCGGTGTCTGCCTTGCCTGAGGGGGCTTCGGTGGCCGTCTCTCCTCAGCTTGCACCTGCGCTGCTCGAGAGAGCAGTCCTTCCTGCAGATCGCGAGAGGGCGTTGGGGTTCGATTAACTGGCTCTGCAAGCTAGCCAGAGGCTTGCCTTGGTAAAGTTCTCTTCTGATTCTCAATTTCTTTTAACAAGTTTTGATGGTTTCTTCTTCTTGATCCCTCCCTTGTTCTTTGCAGTTTGTGACCGACTTTGCCGTGCTTTATCGCTCTCGCGACGAGCTGATGAGGAGGAATGGTGAGCTGGAATAGCAAAAATCTGCTCTGGTAGCCAGAGGTTCTCAGCTGGAGGCCGACCTGAAGGCTGCTAATGCAGCTCGAGTTTCATCTGACCTGGCTCTTGTTAATTCTGCTCGCGAGAGAGATGATGCGGTCAGGGAGCTTGACGAGCTGAGGAAGGCTTATGACCTGGTGTGCTCGAGCAAGCTAGACCTTGCAGAGAAGAACAGGGTTCTGGCCGAGCAACTGGAGGCGGAGAAAACCCAGGCATCCACCCTTAAGGAAGACTCGTACAACTCTGGCTGGGATGCTGCGTATGAGGACGCTGAGGTTCAGATAGGCTATATCATCCGTCTGAACTTCAAGAAAGGGTGGAATAAGGCTCTCATGGATGCTGGGGTGGACGTTGCATCCCCACTCTTTGACGAGCACGATCCAGGGCCAAAGCCAGTCGTAGATGAGGACCCAACCCCAACTGCTGAAGGCACTGATCCTGTCTCTCAGGCGACTTCCACTGACGCTCCTTTGGTAGAGAGGACAGAGGACACCCCTGCAGAGGGTAATGCCCCTACTGATGCTGATAAGGACAAGGGACCATCTACCTCTGGGCCACCCGAGGTTGCTAATTGATAGGGCTGCTTTGTAATTTTTTATTTTTCAATCTGATGTAACCTCGTTCCTTATTAATGAAAAGACTTCATTTTTGTTTATGCTGATCTCTTTCTTTTACTTGTAGTTGGTTGATGTGGATGACTATATTCCTATTACCTCCCAACTAGGTAGGACTCTCGGTCCTAATACAAGCCCTGCAGTTCGCCAGGCCTTTGCTAGACTTTGCAGGTTTGCTAAGTCAAGGAACCAGAAATATAAGGATCAGTCCGAGCTAGTGGCCAAGTTGAAGGACAGGCTCCAGGAGATGGAATAAATCGGTGCTTCAGTGCAAGAAGAAGTCAGTGCACTGAGAGCAAGGTTGCTGGAGGCCACCGAGATTAACCAGGTTGGGGGGTTCCTGCAGCAGGAGAATGAAGACTTGAGGAGGGAAGTCCTAAGGCTTAAGGAGCATTCACCGAGCATCGTTTCGGCAGTCCTACAAGGCTCTTCTTTGTCGCGAGCTGCTCGGCCTCCCCTCCCGCATGCTGGTAGGAGTGCTAGGGGTAGGAATAGGGAAGCCGAGGAACAGCGTGAGAGGGAAATGGAGGATCTACGCGGTGATGTTCGACGAGCTTATGTGACTGCTGTTGGGCTCCAGAGGGACGTCACCCGTCTACGACATTTGTTCAAGAACGGTCCTCGACAAGTGTGGTCCGATGGCTACGATCAAGGCTGGCTAGAAGCTCCGACGAGACTATCAGAGTTCGAGGAGCTATCCTTCATCAGTGGGTGGTTGAGTGCCCTCAAAGAGCTGCAGGTCCCGAGGAACTCGACGCTGTGGTATCGACACGAGATGTCCTCCTCTTCTCTGATGCCCAATCCATTCAGGCGGGATGATCGATGGATCCCCATTGATGCTATTCCCCGGTGATTATTGGAATTGGACGCAAATGAGGTCGTGGAGGAGCTCGCCCCTGCTCCTGATGATGGAAAGAGAGCTAAAGTTGCTGATTATCTCGCTCGGAGGCTTCCACCTCCTTGAGCAATCCTCTTTAATAATTGTAAATGCTTTGGGCGAGCTAAACATGTACTATCATTGTTTGTAAATATAAAAGATTAATGAAAAGTTCGAGTGTTGGGCGATTTTGCCGACTAAACGTGTTCATCCAATCCTTTTATATTTTTGCAGCTTTACAATCCTTTTTATTTTGTCATGTGAGTGTCCGTCCAGTCCAGTATAAGAATACCATTGTGCCCTCCCTTTACCTTTTAGGTCGTGTCGTCACACTCCCTTAGGTCTAAGTAGGGCAATTGGCGAGGACACACCTGGTATTGGATGTCTTCATCCGGTTAGGATTTTATTTAACCAAAGTAGGTTTGATGCCTAAGAATACTCTGTAGGGCTTCATATATTGCCATGGGCAATGCTAAGAGGTCTGTCGTGCTTCATGACGATGACCTGAGGAGGGGTGTTCCCCTGCTATGTCATCCATTATGCCTGTGATTTGGAAAGGATGTGTAATAAGATATAGTTGTTACTAGTTAGAGAGTGATCAACTGAGAGATTTTCATTGGTGAATTGAGAAATGAACTGTACTTTCACATAATGAGTAATAAAAAGATCTAACAATAGAACTCTTAAAAATAGAATTTTTTGAGATTAGCTGCGTTCCATGCTCGTGGTATCTCTCTGCAAGTTTACCGTCTGATGGCTTCACTGTATTGCCCAGGACCTTTCTTAGAACATAGTCCCCAACTTTGAATTTTCTCGGATTGACCCTTTTGCCGTAGTGCTTCGCGAGCTGTTGCTGATAGCTTGCTAGTTTTACTAGGGCAAGTTCCCTGCGCTCGTCGGCCAGGTCGAGTTCAGCGAGCAAAGCCTGATCGTTCTCGCCTTGCTCGACAAGGTCGGATCTCATTGTAGGCAATCCTGCTTCTAGTGGGATTACCGCCTCCATACCATATGCTAGTGAGAATGGCGTTTCTCCTGTGGCTCGCCTAGGAGTCGTTCTGTATGCCCATAGGATATGCGGTAGCTCGATTGTCCACGCGCCTTTGGCTCATTCTAACCGCTTCTTCAATCCAGCGATCACTGTCTTGTTGGAAGCTTCAGCTTGTCCGTTGCTTGCTTTGAGGATAGGCCACCGAGCTGAAGTGGTGCCTGATCCCGTGTTTGTCGCAGAAGTCCTGAAAAGGGCCACTCTCGAACTGTGTTCCATTGTCAGTGATGATGGTTCTGGGGATTCCGAATCGAGTGATTATATTTCTCCATATGAACCTCATCATGTCAGCATCTCGGATGTTCGCCAGTGGTTCCGCCTCAATCCACTTGGTAAAGTAATCAGTTGCAACCAACAGGTATTTTCGATTGCCGGCAGCGGTGGGCAGTGGTCCCACGATGTCCATTCCCCACTGGGCGAAGGGCCAGGGACTGGTCAGGGATTTTAATTCGCTGGCGGACTGGTGGACAATGGGAGCGTGAAGTTGGCATTTTAGGCATTTGCGGACATATACTGCGGAGTCCTTTTGCATGTATGGCCACCAATAACCTTCCTTCATTGCTCGGAAGGCTATAGACCTTCCTCCGACATGGCTTCCACAGATTCCTTCATGAAGCTCGTGAAGCACGGCTTTGACATCTCCTGGGTGGACGCACCTAAGGTAGGGGCCGGAGAAAGATCTTTTATACAAGTCGCCTCCTGTGGATAAGTGAAAGCGAGCAGCTTTGACTCTTATCTGGTGGCCAGTTCTCTTGTCCTCTGGGAGCGTTCCGTTCTTTAAATAGTCTTTCAAGGGATCCATCCAGCTGGGGGCTGATTCCAATTGGAGTATTGGTTTTGCTTTTGTCAGCTCGTAGTTGGGGTAAATGCTGGGGCAACTGAGGAAATCAATAGGGATGATCCTTTTAAGGTTAGAATCAACTGCCGAGCTTAGGGCTGCTAAGGCATCAGCGTGGCTGTTTTGCCCCCTAGGAAACTATTAGATGTTGATCTCTTCAAAGCTCCTCATTAAGTTTTTTACCAAGGAGAGGTAGGCTGCCATTCTCTCATCCTTCGCGTTATAGTCTCCACTTATCTGATTGGAAACTAGTTGCGAATCTCCGAATACCTGCAAATGCTTTGCTCCCAGAGTTTGTTCCTTTTGGAGACCTGCTATTAAGGCTTCGTATTCTGCTTCGTTGTTGGAGGTTGCAAATCCCAGCCTGATTCCTTGCTCAAGGACTGTATTTTCTGGAGTGATGAGAATAATTCCTACCCCTGCCCCCTTTGAGTTGGAGGCTCCATCAACGAATAGTTTCCAGCTTTCCCCTGTAGCCTGGTTGTTCTGTTCTGTTCTGTTGGCTTAGGCTGGTCGAAGGGTTCTTCGCCTGTGAATTCAGCTATGAAATCAGCAAGGATTTGACCCTTGATAGCTGTCCTTGGTTGAAATTGGATGTCAAATCGGTCGAGCTCGACTGACCATTTAGACAGTCTGCCCGATAAATCTGCCTTCCTTAGGACAGCCTTGAGGGGGTGTGATGTGAGGACGATGATCGTATGAGCTTCGAAGTAATGCTTCAGTTTCCTCGAGGCCATTACTAGGGCGAATGCGAGCTTTTCCAATGGTAGGTAGCGCTGCTCGGCATCTAATAAGGTTTTGCTCGCGTAATAGACTGGATGTTGGATTCCTGTAACTTCACACATTAGCGTTGAGCTGATAGTATGAGTGGATACAGAGAGGTAGAGGTACAAAGAGTCCATTTGTTGTGGTATGACGAGCAGTGGTGGAGAGCTTAGGTAGGGCTTGAGCTCGTCTAATGCTCGTGAGCAACCTGGGGTCCATTCTACTGTTTGCTGCCTTTTAAGAGTTGGAAGAAGGGCTTGCATCTCTCGAAGGATTTAAAAATGAAACGATTTAGAGCAGCGAGCATTCCAGTGAGCTTCTGTACATCTCGGACTGTGCGAGGAGGTTGCACTCTTTTGATTGCATCAATCTGGTCCGGATTAGCCTCTATTCCTCGCTTATTGACCAAATACCCCAGAAACTTTCCTGACTGGACACCGAAGGAACACTTGCTCGCGTTGAGTTTCATTCGGTACTTCCTGAGGATTTCGAAGGTACTTGACAGGTCTGAGAGGTGATTTTCCTTCTCCTTGCTCTTGACGAGCATGTCGTCGATGTAGACCTCCATTGTGTCTCCCATTTGATTCTTGAACATTCTAGTAACTAGCCGCTGATAGGTTACCCCTGCATTTTTTAGCCCAAAAGGCATGACCATGTAACAGTATAAACCAACCGTCGTGATAAACGTCATTTTGTCCTGATCCGGGGCATACAGGGGAATCTGGTGATATCCTGAGTATGCGTCCAGGAAACTCATTCGTTCGTGAGCTGCGGTGGCATCTACTAGTTGGTCTATTTTCGGAAGAGGGAAGCTATCCTTGGGGCAGGCTTTGTTGAGGTCAGTGAAGTCTATGCAAACTCTCGACTTCCCATTGCTTTTCGGAACTACCACTGGGCTGGATAACCATTTGGGGAATTGCACTTCCCGTATGGACCCTGCATTCAGCAATTTTTTGACTTCTTTTTCTATTGCTCTGGCCTTCTCGGGAGCAGTTCGTCGTGCCTTCTGCGCTATCGACTTGAATGTGGGATCGACGTGCAACTGATGGCAGACCATATTGGGATCGATTCCTGGCAGCTCATAGGGTTCCCAAGCGAAAACATCTATGTTGCTTCTGAGTAAGGTTGACAAATCCTTTTGCTCTTGGTCAGTGAGTGAGGTTCCGATCAGGAAGACTCTGCTGTTGTCGCCTTCTCTAGCCGTCACTTCTACCAGGTCCTCGACGACACGCTCGGAGGGGAGGAGCCTGGTCTCTTCCACTCCAGGCCTTCCATATTTTAATTGCTATTTGGAAGGAATCGCACCTTCCTCCACTTTCTCGCTGGTTTGAACAGCTCTTTTCTCTGGCTTTGGTCGGATGGCAGCTATGAAGCACTTCCTTGCCATCGCCTGGTCGCCATGTATCTCCATTACTCCCCGCTCGATGACATATTTGAGTTTCTGGTGGTAGGTCGAGGAGACTGCCTTCATTGCATGAAGCCATCCCCTGCCGAGGATGGCTTGATACGGTGAATCGATGTCGACCACCAAGAATTCGATCATCTTGGAAACATTTCCAGCGCGCACTGGCAGTATTATTTTGCCCAGAGGCATGGTCATCTTCCCAGCGAAGTCGACCAGAGGGACAGTGGTTCCCTTTAGGTCGGCGATGTTCAACTTCAATTTCCGGAACATGTCGATGTACATTACTTCGAATGAGCTTCCTTGATCGACGAGCAGCCTGTCGATGTCAAAGTTGTCTATCCTGAGTGTAATGACTAAGGCATCATGATGTGGGGTCCTTACTCCCACAAGATCTTCATCCGTGAAAACAATATGCTTGTTGTAGTTGATGTCCTCTGCTCGCCGACGTTTTCCTGACTATGATTTTGCTGGATCAATCTGAAAAGCTTGCATTACCGCTGTCAGTTTCTTTACCTCCATTCGAGCTGAGTTACCCTGGATTTGCTTAACATCAGATACTCCGTGGATTACTGCGAATTCGTGTCCGGCGTCATCTTCCAATACGTTGTCGGGTTTTGGCTCTTTGTGGGCAGTCACTTTCTCTACCTTCTTTTTCACAAAGTCATTTAAATGTCCGGACTGGGCCAACTCCTCGAGGTGGGACTTAAGAGCCTTGCAGTGCTCGGTCTTATGCCCTCCCTCTTTGTGGAAAGTGCATCTTAACGCATTATTTCTTTTCGAGGGGTCTCCTCCCATTTTCCGGGGCCATTTGATGAACGACTCATCCTTAATCTTCGCGAGAATTTTGTAAATTGGTTCTTTGAAGACGGTGTTGATCGCCTGGAACGATCTTGTAACGTCAGGGTTCCCTCCGTTTTTGGAGCCATTCTTGCCCCCACTCTTTCCTCCTTTTTTCTGGTTCTCAACTTTCTCACTTCCCTTGGTAGTGAGCTTGGCTCGACCGTTTTCTCCTACATTAAGGCGGGTGACATCTTCCACCTTTGCGTATTTCTCAATCCGGGCCATCAGGTCGTCAATGGTCGTAGCTTCCTTCTTTGTCAAGGACTGGTAAAGGAGGGAAGAGCTAGGTAGCCCAATTTTGAATGAAGCCACTGCCACTTCTTCCGCGCAGTCCTCGACCTCGTTGAATAACTCCCAGTACCTCTTTGCGTAGTCTCGGAGTGTCTCCTGAGGCGTTTTCTTCATTGTTAATAGAGCATCCATCCTTTTGGGATGGGAGCTGTTGGTGATGAACCGGGCCGTAAAGAGCTCGGCCAGGGATTTGAAATTTCTGATGGATCGGTGAGGGAGTTTCTCGAACCATTTCTGGGCCACGTCATGGAGGCTCGAGGGGAAAATACGGCACATCAGTGCATCTCGGTGATTCCAGAGGGTCATGGCCTGCCGGTACTGCCTGGCATGATCAATGGGATCAGTCTTCCCGTCGTAAATCTTGAACCTTGGAATGGCAAACTTTTTGGGAGCCTCTTCCTCTTCAATTTCCCTCGTGAAGGGTGATTTCATCTGGGTTTTGAGGGCTCTCCTGGCGAGTTCTTTGGTCGATCTGGCGCCGCGGTGAGCTGGATGTTGGTCCATTTCTCTGCGGACCAGGTTCCGTATGTTGTCGTCGCTGCGAGCAGGGCTCTGGTAGCGGCGAGCTTTTCTTAGTTGTTCACGGAGGTCGTCGTCTGAGTCGCCACCTTCGTCCTCTTGATATTGCCGCCTAGGGCTCCTTCCTCGGCTGCGAGATTTGCTCGCCTGAGGGCTAGGAGTGCGATAGGGGCGTCTCCTGGTATCAGGACGTAGTTCCTTCTCCAGTTTTTCCAGTCTTCTTTTCAAGCGAGCATTCTCAGCCTCATATCTGCGAGAAGACTCCCTCTGCTCGTGGAGCCTTGCCTCGTATGCATCGATCAATCTGGATATCTGCGTGGACCTTGCTGGTCCTTGACTTTCTTCTGAGGCTGGCCTTTCTAAGCGAGCCCCTTGATCTGAACGTCGGACTTCAGACCTAATCCTACGAGGAGCAGGTGGCTCCTGAATATCTCCTGCTTGAGGAGCGTTGCTGCTGTGACCAGACATCTTAGATTTTTTCTTGGCGTGGGCTCTTCTCAGGGAAAGATGAACGCTTCCCACAGACGGCGCCAATTGTGGTGACAATTATTATGCAACACAAATAAATATGAAAGAGGTAATAACCAAGAAAGGATAAATAAAATGCCAATCACACAACAACAGATGTACGTGGTTCAGCAAAGATGTGCCTACGTCCACGATGGTGCAGTCAGTATTATTTCTCTATATTCTGAAGAATAGGTACAGAGAATACAACTTGTCCTTTGCTCCGGACCTAGGGTTTAATTTATACATGTGTATGCTAGTTAGTGGAGATGATGGGTTCCTTCATATTAGCCATCTTCCCTATCCTTTCCCTTCATGGGATTGTGCTCCCCTATAACTTCTCTTCATGGGATCGTGGGGAGAGACCGGATCAATATGAAAGATAGAGGGCCTGGATTTTGGGCCGCCAGAACTGGGCTACTCGTCCAGGCCCATGGTCCTAAATTCTGGGTACCTACAGTTATCATTTCATTTTGTATTAATTTCCAATTTATAATTGAAGCAATGTATATAAGAAGTTAGTAGAAAATTATTGTATAAGGACCCCGCGCATCGAGCGAGTTACATGCTAGTTTTTTCTATTTGCACAAAGCGCACTTATACGTGATTTTATTAGAAAAGTACATATTTATTTAATACATAATCCTTTGTTTGTTGTTGTCGAAAAAATAAAACATTGGGAGTCAATCCTATCAATGTAAAACATTTCTGGGTCAATTCCGGAATTACCAAAACTTTTGAGAGCCAAAAGGCAAATAAAGTTGAATCGACGCAAAGACGTAAATTCACGTGTTATTAGAGTTTATTTTCGACAACACAACACAACACAACACAACGCAACGCAACGCAACGCACATGCACAGCAGAGGTTACCGTCCAATGTTTTGATGGTGTCCTCAAATTCCCCTTCTCCCTGAACACTAGCAAGGGCACCGAGAGCCTCTCTGTGTGCATATATTTGGTTATTTGAATTGCCATCAACATCTTGAAAATTGACAGATCCGATCCGGAAAATCAGGATCCATCTCGATCTAATCAAACAATGTCGGCATCTCGACGACTCCGAGAGTTTCAATCCCGTCCAGGCAACAAAACCTGCGTCGACTGCTCACAGAAGAATCCTCAATGGGCTTCTGTCTCCTACGGTATTTTCATGTGCTTAGAATGCTCCGGAAAACACCGTGGTCTCGGAGTCCACATCTCCTTCGTTAGATCCGTTACCATGGACTCATGGTCCGAGATCCAGCTTAAGAAAATGGAATCCGGTGGTAACGAACACCTTAATCAATTCCTTTCCCAATACGGTATTCCCAAGGAGACCGATATTGTTGCTAAGTACAACACAAACGCTGCTTCTATTTACCGAGATCGAATCCAAGCCCTAGCCGAAAATCGGCCATGGCAAAACCCACCCGTTGTTAAAGAGAGTATAGGATCAAGCCCTAATCCTAATATGAATAGGAAACCTCCGTTGAGTGGTGGTGGTAGGAGTAGTAATAATGGGGGGTGGGATAGTTGGGATAGTTTTGAAGATGGAGGGGTTAAATCGTCATCGGATCTGAGGCGGAACCAGTCCGCGGGGGATTTTAGGAGCGGAGGAGGTGGAGGTGGGGGTGGTGTTCCGTCTAGGTCCAAATCCACGGAGGATATCTATACGCGTGCGCAATTGGAGGCGTCCGCGGCTGGTAAGGAGGGATTTTTTGCGAGGAAGATGGCGGAGAACGAGTCGAGGCCGGATGGACTACCGCCCTCCCAAGGTGGGAAGTATGTGGGGTTTGGATCGACTCTGGCACCCGTGGCGAGAAATAATTCGCAGGGGGATGTTCTTTCGGCTGTTACTCAGGTCGAATTTGATTCATTGATTTGTTATGTTGGTCTATATGTAAATTGTTGATTTTTTGATTGTGGTGTTGTGTGTTTTGTATAGGGGTTTGGTAGGTTATCTGTGGTGGCTGCATCTGCCGCACAATCGGCTGCCAATGTGGTCCAAGTGGGCACAAAGGAGATTACTTCAAAGGTATTTGGTTTTACAAATTTTCCATACTAATTTGATTCTCGTTTTGGAAATCAGGTTTCTTTTACTAATAAGATTGTGTTATTTATTTATTTTATATTCATTATGCCTGGTCTTTTGTTCCAACATTGAAAATGGTTACAAGTACATTGAGATGGAAGCTAGTTTGGAGGAACATGATAAATTCACGGAGGTAGAAGACTAGATGCTAATTAAGATGAATGTCAATAATGCCCCAAAGCTTTTTCGCTTTGGAGATTGTCATGTAAATCAAGGTTCTAAAAACGCGGGGGGTGACCGAGGCGTGGAGGCCAAGTCTTAAACCTTAGAAGTCTAGGCGGGCCTTAGGGGTAAAAAAGGCGTTTAGGCTTTTTTTTAATATATTTTAATATTTTTTTAACTATGACAAGGCTATTAAAAAATACTAAAATGGTACATACCTTAATAATATGTTTAAATATTTGTAAATTAAAATACAATTTTTTTAAAATACTAAAAAAAACAAAAAACTTTGCGTTTTTTCATGCCTTTTAAAAAACGCCCAAAGCGCACGTTTTTTTACGCCTTACCCCAAAAGACGTTGACTACGCCTTAGTCCACGCCTAGGGCCAAAACTTGGCGTATCTAAAAAGCCTCGCGCCAAAGCGCGCCTAGGTGCCTCTTTTAGAACACCAATGTAAATAGAAAAATAAAAAGAGGCTTTGGCTGGCTCCGAAGGCCATAACTATAAGTGACTTCACATTCTTAATTGACTGTTTGTTTTGGGTGTGATGGTTTTGCTGAGAGGAGAGGGAAATAAAATTTGTTTTCTGCCTCCCTCAGTGAGGGCATCAGCAAGATATGGACCATCTTTTCTTAGTTTTAGTATTATGTCAATTGGGCCGTCGCTAAA
The DNA here is from genome assembly GCA_949130495.1 of Sambucus nigra. Taxonomy (NCBI): domain Eukaryota; kingdom Viridiplantae; phylum Streptophyta; class Magnoliopsida; order Dipsacales; family Adoxaceae; genus Sambucus; species Sambucus nigra. The sequence goes on from OX422208.1 coordinate 598,074,940, forward strand.
TGTTAAGAAAAATCACTTTTAGTGACAATTGTTTTATATTTATCGAGAAATAATGTATTAAAGACTAATAAACTGATAAAGTTGTATCAAAGTCTAAAATCGAGAATTAGTAATGTATGAAAGTAAAAAAAAAACCATGATTTTTTATCCATATCTGGATAAAGAAGATCTGTTAGGTGATAGCATGAGTTGTTATTTTATTTTGCTCATAATAAGTGTATATATTACTAAAATTATGTTGTGGCTTGAAGGAGTATGTTTTTTTCTTTTTTTGGGTTGGTTGGTTTGGGTAAATCTACTAGCAACCACATTGGTGTTTAAAATGTTGAAGACCCAGAGTTATATGAAGAAAACAAGCAATGTTTAAAAAATCACTCGAGCCTCGCCTCTAGGCTTAAGCCTCTATTGCTAAAGAAGAGGCTCACGCCGTAATGCGCCTTAAGGTGTGCTCAAAGCTTACGCCTCGAGGTGAGGCAAGGTGTTGAGGCAAAAATGGGTTTTTTTGACTTAACCCCCACTTCTGAATGTTATAATTGATTTAAACCCCACTTTCGTAATCGCTTTGACATGACCCCCAAATTTTTAACATTGTTACAACTCTGTTAGAAAAATCCCCAAATCAGATTTTTGACCAAATTACCCTCCCACTTCATCTTCTTCCCCAAATCAAAACCCTAATTTTTTATCCACCCCTAAAACCACATCCACCCCAAAGATTCAACCAAATTGCGGACGAAATCCTCTCTTTCTAGCCGGTGCTCATCGCGATCACCCAGTTCAACAAAAGGATACACCAAGTTCAACAAATTGATTCCACCAAGTTTAACACGGTTAAGATGAAGCATACGGTAATGGGTGGGTTGCGGTGATGCATACAGTTGAACAATGAAAATTACATAGGCATACAGCCCAACAATCAAAATTGATCATCAACCACCGATTTGCGATTTAGGGATTCAGCAAACCATCAATTTGTGTTTGCGATTTAGGATTTTGATGTAAAAAAATTCGGATGGTGCTAGGGTTTCACAAGGGTCGTCAGAACCCATCGATCATTAACAAGAAAAGGGAAGTTTATATTCAATGAACCGATTTCATCTATATTCTCGATTTTCGACTAGTTATATATATATATATATATATATATATAGAGAGAGAGAGAGAGAGAGAGAGAGAGAGAGAGATAAGTCTCATGTTATTTGTTTGTTTGGTTTGATTTTGGTCTAGTTGATATTTTTGGTGGTTGTGTTGGGCGGTTTGATGGTGGTGGTGGTGAGTGTTTGGAATGGTGGTATGTTGGTGGGAATTTGTTTTAATATTTGAATCTTTAAGGTGGAGGAGGAGGTGGTGGTGGTTTTAGGGTAGGATAAAAAGTTAGTGTTGGTTAAAAATCTGATTTTGGGGTTGATTTTGGGGTTAAGTCTAATTAGGATCTGAGGATTTTTTAAAAGAGTTGTAATGATGTTAAAAGTTTGGGGGTTATTTCATTGTGATTAAGAAAATGGGGGTTAAGTCAAATATGACATTAAGAGGTGGGGATTAAGTATAAAAAACCCTAATATAATCATACTCTCAGTAGCTAACCTATACACTTATAATATTCTTTAAAAGTGACACAAGTGTGTGTATATATATATATATATATATATATAATATAATGTAATGATCTTGTGCGGACTAGTCCGCATTTTAAGAATGCGGACCGGACATGTGTCACCTAACGGTGCGCCTAGAAATTTTTGCCTAAATTATAGGCACACACTCTCTCTCTTTCCTGGGCTCACCGCCAGGTGACACATATCTGGTCCGCATTCTTAAAATGCAGATTAATCCGCACAAGAGCAAGACTATATATATATATACCTACCGAAAAGTTGAGAGAGTGTTTGTTTGAGGCTGTTGCGAAAGCATGAAATGAGAAGGCCCAAAAAATTCAAAATAAAAACGAGTACAATGAGGGAGGGAAGAGGAATATAGTCATCAACAAACAGAATAATATTTGATACACAATGCAACTTTTCCATGCTTTAACTCCACTTCAAAGAAACATGTGAAGGTGTAAATGCAAACCTACACTCACAGATAAAAGCTAATAATTAGTTACACTTGCAAACCCAAAGACCTACGGTATTAGGAAACCCAAATCTTTTTTGCAAGCCCAAAGACTTGCCACACAAAAAACATTCACACTTAACACCGGTTGGTGGTTGGTAGTAGTCTTTTAGAGAGAGAGAGAAGTTGTGAGTAGTTAGTTATTGGTGAGTTTGGAGGGAGTAGTTGTAGGTGAGTTTGGAGAGAGAGAACAAAAATCGTGGGTTAGTTTTGCATGGGAGTGGGTAGTTTTCAAGTCGTCCATTGAGTATAGTTAGTTTTTAATAGCAACGGTTAATTGGATTGTTTGGTAGAATGAATTTGAAGACACGTGGGCAAAGTAACTATTGCGCACTTGTATTTTTAAGTAAAGGAAATTCAAAATTTTAAGAAAATAGGAATGGAAGTGCGATGACAAGTGCCCTCGCCCAAGTTGCGGTTGGTCTCAGGATCGAGGCATAGGAGCAGCCTCTCCATATACGGGGTAAGGCCAACTGACTTCCGTCTCTTCCAGGCCTGCAGTTAAGCGGGAGCCTCATGCACGGGGTACGACCTTTTAGGAATGGAAGTGCGCATATATAATAGTAAGATTAGTACATTGAATCCCATTCTAATAATTAATAATATAAGAGATTATTTTTAGAATTTAATTAGTTGTTAAATAATTAGAAAAATAAGCATTATCTATGGTAAGTTGGTTCCTAGAATAATTAATTAGTAGAATTATTACTCTAATTTTATTATTGCGCTAATTGTATATTCTAATGATGTACATAAAGATTATATATATCACTGTTGTTAAAGGCGCGCCTAGGCGTGCGCCTAGGCTCCAGGCTCACCTAGGCTCAGCATCAGCGCCTTGCCACACTCAGGCTCGACTCCTTCAATAAGGCGCGCGCCTTGTGCGCTTAGGCTCCAGGCTCAAAGCGCAGCACAGGCGCGCCTTGTGGAATTTTTTTGGATAACGCCTCCAATACAAGAATGGATCAATTGATATACTTATTTTACACATTTTCCAATGGAATAAAGAAGATTAGATGATTCCTCACCCCAAAACTAAGCAAAGTACGTCCTTGAGAATCCTAGGGAAACTTAATCTTTCTCAAAAGCACTGTTCTAAAAAACCTCGGCACGCCTAGGCTTGAGGCTTGGGAGAAACGCCTCGCTTTAAGTTTTTTACGCCTTATTCTTGGTAAAACCCTTAAGGCGCACTTTTTTCTAAAAACAACAATACTTTAGTGAAATGATATCGCATTTTGAAGATTTTTTTTACAAATCGGACCATTATCTCATCCAAAATAATCAAATAGTATTTTAATTTGCAAATATTCAGACATATTTTTATGATATGTACAATTTTAGTATTTTAATAGCCTTGTTATGGTTAAAAAATATTAAAATATATTAAGAAGGCCTAAACGCCTTTTCACCCCTTTTTACGCCTAAGGCTTAAGGCTTGGCCTCCACGCTTCGATCACGCCCAGCGTTTTTAAGAACCTTGCGCAAAAGAAACAAACAAAATTTAACTCGAATAATGTTGCATCTTTGAATAATTTATATGTTGATTTTGATTTCTTCTTTTCACACACGAGTATTTATTATATGAATATGTCAATATATTTTCTTTTTTTGATTATTGGATAGTCAAATTGTTACATAAATTTGATATTTAAATATATATTTTTTTCATATAGTGGTATATGCTCTATCTCCTTTTGACTTGTCTCGTCATTAGCGTGTATAATAATAATTTATGTTATATATTTCTAATTTTAGATCACTAATAATATTATTTATAAATATACAACTTTTGCACGTTCTATAAACTTTGCGCCTCACTTCGATCAGGCGCGCGCCTCGCCTTGCGTCTTGCGCCTAGGCTCCACAAGGACCTTGGCGCCTTGGTGCGCCTTTCGCCTCTGACAACTATGATATATATATATATCATAGTTGTCAAATCGTGAATTGAATTATGAATTGGAAACCCTATGAATCGTGAATCGAATCGTAAGAATCGGTATAAACGTAAAATATATAGGAAATAATATATAAATGCAAAGAGAGCACATTAAGAATATATAATAAAACATATTATGACCTAAAATCAATTATAATACATGATTTCATTAAAATCTAACTAAAAAATGAACTTTCGTGTCCAAATTTTAACAATACCACCACCTACAATGTCTAAATTTAAACACAACAATATATTATACAATATAATAACACAAATAAAGATTAAACATAACACAATAAAAAATGCGTTATAATAATAATACCATATAATATAACTTATGAAATCCTCACACAAGATTTCTTGGCTTCAATGGATCGGAAAGCTACCTCCCTCTCATGATCAGCTTCAAACAGGTTAGAAGAGAAGAAAAAAGTCATTGCAATACGAAATAGAAGAAATTGCAGCTTCGAACAGGTTAGAAGAGAAGAAAGAAAAGTGATCGCAGTTTAGGTTTCGTTCTAGTATGTGTTTCGGTCACTCTCTTGGTAATTTAAGTTTGTACTAACTTCTTATTATTATTTTAATAATAAGACATTTTTAGGGTTATTTTAAAAGGAACAAAAAACGAGCACCAAATATCAACATCCTTTGAGAAACATGAATCGCACTTGAATCGTGAATCGGTGTGATTCACGATTCAACCCCGAATCGGTTGATTCAACTGGATTTTTGGAACCCCTTCGATTTTATTCCCGATTCGTTTCGATTAGTATGTGAATCGAATCGTGAATCGTAAGATTCCGAGTAATTAAAATGCATAATAAGTATGAATATATTCTTCCATATTTAAATTGTTGTCGCACTCACATGAGATAATTCTCACTCCTCAACTACTGTACGCACCTAACGCATGCATTTTAACCTCTAGTTATGCTACCCAACCTTACTAGTCTCAATATACCCTTAAGTCTATACACTACCCCGTGTCACGCGTATTTTTTGAAATTAGTTATCACATCCTTTTAATAATTATAATTCTCAATTATAATTAATCAATTCATTGCAAATAACTTTCAACAATTATAATTCTCAGTTATAATTAATCAATTCATTCCAAATAACTTTCACTGGTTATTAGTTCAGTGTTGACACATTAATGACATATACGTAATATATATGTGCAGAAAAATATATACGGGTATATATATGTATATATGTACATACACCATTCTCCGTTGACGTTCAATTTAAAGCCAATTTGATGATGATATGATGACAATACACTATTTATTATTTTGCTTATATTGATTAAGTTATGTTACATAATTTTTGTGGTTTTATTAATCCTTATTTATTTATTTTTAAATTTTATTGATTTTCTTTTTTCAAGTTGAGGTTTACACCTCGCCTCATACTTTTTTAAACATTGGTCACGATAGAGGTTTACTTTTTTGACTCGTGCCTCTATTTTTCAGTATTAGTGGTTGATGTCTTCACTAACCAGCAAGATTAATAATGACATAAATTAAGCCGTCACACACCATAAATACACTCAAGATAGAGAGTAATACTCAAATTGGAGAAATGTAGAATGCTTTACTAAATGAGGAAAGGGGATATTTATGGGGGTAATGGAGGTCATCAATATCTAGTAGGGAAATGGGCCTAGGCCCATGTGATGTCACATGTGACCTAAGAGCAGTCATTTTACAATCTTTCCTATAATGCCCTTTTAGAAGACCTCCCATTAAATACAATTAAAAAAATGCAATAAAAATAAAAAACAACCAATAAAAATAAAAATGACTAAAATAATACAATACTAAAATTAAATGTTATTATCGGCTCAATTCCACACACGTGCCATGCATCCATACGCATCAATTAACGTGGACCAATTAGAATAGTTCAAAACCATTCTTTAATATGCGTAGTACTGTCTAACTGATTATACTTATACAAACGTGGGTCGAACTTGTCAGATTCAATATTCCATTATAAATCAATATTAAATTAGAAAAACAATTAAATGACACATAAAACTAGATAAAGAGGTTGTATATAAATAATCACATTGTTTTCATCATTTCAACTCCCTATTTAGTGGCGATATCGATCGTGGTAACGATGTGAATTAGGATAATTTGCCACAGTAGGATGAGGATAAAAATATTCCATATGCTTGGAATGACTGGCTAGATGACCTATAATTTGAAAGCATTTTTAAGAAATATTATTAATTTATAAGGGATACTACTAATTTTTGAGAAATACTAATAGTTATTGACAAATGTAAACCAAGTTTTTAAGAAATAGTACTAATTTATTAAAAATGTACAACAAATTTTAATCAAAGTCATATTACTAATTTTAAAAATGTACAACCTTTTTTCTTATTCGTATGAAAAATATACAACAAATTAAAAAATTGTTAACTTTTTGATTATTATTTTGTACAAAACAGAAAAAAATGAACTTTTACAAAAGTAAAACACAAATGTAGAAGCTGGTAACTTTTAGCTATTATTATTTTATACAAAAATGTTATCTTTTCATTTGTACAAAAAAAATCAACTTTTATCAATGCCTTAAAGGACAACTTTTAAATATTTTTTTAAAATGAACTTTTACTACTGTAAAACACAAATGTAAAAGCATTTAACGTTTTTTTTTGTAGAGTACAGTTATTAATTTTTTGAGAAATAAAAAACAGTATTTTAGCAAATAAAAAATGAACAAAAACACAAGCATTCTTAAAAAAAGACGTTCAGCTAAAAAAAAAAAAGGGTCGTAAACAGACTCAAGTCTCACCTTTTTACGAAACCACATACAGTACCTCTTTCCGAAAAGAAAGCTGAGATTGAAGCCGACTTCTACGAACACAAGTTGGGCTGAAGATTGTTAGGTTTCTTCTCGATTGGTCTTCTTCTTCTTCTTCTTCTTGTTCTTCTTCTCGATTCAGCTTCTTTACGAAACCCCATTTGGCTTCTTCTTCTCGATCAACTCGGCTGATTTACTAGTCGTCTTGTCCGTCTCGGCTGAGATATCGGTGTTACATCTCGGAATCGCCGATATCTCGGCGATATATCACGATACTGATTTTTTTTGATTCGCCTCTTGGAATCGGAGCGGTGCCTTGCGATACCAAGTCAACCCGGCCGATGCCTAGTCGACTCGGTCGAGACTTTGAACCATGTATGTGCATCTTGCCCACAACAAGGGTTGAGCTGTTGTTGGCATCCTTCTGTTAATTATGATACTCTCCTGGTCCTTCCAGCGGAGTTGTGAAGATAAATGCCGAGCACCTATTTGGTTTTGCAATCAATAGACTGCTAACAAGGAAGATTTCTGTTTAGTCATTCAGTCATTGGGATTTTCTACCGACATGCAAGGTTTAAATGGTAAAAGAAGAATGTTTTTGGTTTTGGCGGTTGTGATTGTACAATGTTATATTAGCTTCTATTTTCTGCCATGTTACCCCCGTTTTTAGAGAACATCATTACTTCTGAGGTTATGAAGACCGGCGGCTCTTTCAGGGCTAGTTTGAGTTTATGAAGAATCTAAATGCGCAGATATTAAGCACAAAATTTGGATCTCACTGTCAAATTTCTGAATTGTTAAATCGTGTCTAATATAAATGTCAGAATGATCGTCATACCCTCAAGGGTTTTGTTTAGACAGAAGATTGGCGTTGGTTATGAAAAATAGGCATATGCTTTTGTCATTTTATGCTGGCTAGTGAAGTCTGTCGCAGTTGACATTTTGCGAATACCACAGGTGGTGGTGGTGGCCCTCTCTCAGGTCAGCAGTCTTCTAGGTCTAGTCACCTCCCCTATAACGTGCTGCTCTGTTTATTTTCATGTTGCAAAGATCACCGGAATTGTGTAAACAGTCAAAATCTGAATCGCACTGGTAAATTGTATTTTCCCAATTAGAGAACTAAAGAGAAGGGAAAACCTTCCGAACCTGTCGAAGCCCCCCGCGTACATGAGATAGTGACGGGTAAAAGTGCTGTGAAGTTAATGTCATATGTAGAGAGACAGAGAGGATCAACAGTTTTGATGTGTGCCAACACGAGTAGGAGAATAATTGTCGGAATCTGAAACGCTGTGATGTAGTCATGTATTGGATAGATAGGTCAGAAGGATAAATCAGAATCCAGACATCTTTTTATTCAGACATCTGAACTGCCCTTGTCAGGACACGATACTTGTCTCTATGTGTTGGACATGGCTTACATGTGCCCAAAGCTTTCCCAGGGAATTTTGAAAATGCATATATGATATCTTTAAATATATTCCTGTATGTGTTTAGTGTTTGATAAAATGGGATTTATTATATTATATAGTTAATTGAGAGTTGTGGGGTCTGATTTGTATCTTGAGGCTAGTGATGTAATGTTTGTATGTTGTAAACCCTACTTTGGTTATACCAATCTTCCACTATTCTTCTCTATTTGCTCTTGTATTTTATTCCAATTTACCATTTCTTGATTTGGAAGAATAAAACTCTAGTATCGTGTGTGCTTTACCATTCCAATTTACCATGCTTCTCTAAAATGTGATATTGGAACAGATTTTTATGCTTTACCTAAGTTATTTCTGATGGTTAAAACTCTAGTATTGTGTGTGCTCTTGTTATATTGATAGAATACCCTACTCAAATGCAAGATTCATAAGCTTTAGAGAATAATTTATTAACGTGTTTCTACCCATCACAAATTGGCACCATTTTGTGATAAATATTTTTAGGATTTTCTTAGAATTATTTATATATATATATATATATAGGGAGAGGATCACAAGTGAACCTAAAAAGCGGACTTTTTAATGAACCTTAACAAAAAATACTTAACAACCCATTAATTTTAATTCCTTTGTTGTAATTAGTCCGCGCCAGTGATTTTTTTTTTAACTAGTGGTCTGCCATGGTGGGGGTGGGGTGGGGGTGGTGGGTGTGTGGGTAGGGGGTAATGGGGTCTCGGGTCACATGTGTGTTTGTTGCCGCTGGCGCGGACCAATTACATCAAAGGAATTAAAATTAATGGGTTGTTAGGTGTTTTTTTGTTAAGGTCCATTAAAAAGTCCACTTTTTAGGTCCACTTGTGATCCTCTCCCTATATATATATATATATATATATATATTGTCCTCCATTTTTTATTGTTGGACTGCCATATCAGTTTGAAATATTGATTCAAATTTCTAACAGTGTGCTCTGAGAATGGCATTTAGTTGAGGTTGAGCACATTATAGGTTCAAGTCAATACAACCCATGGTTCAAAGTCTCGGTATCGGTCCCGGTATCGGCCATTCGATTTTCAACTCGGTCGCGGTATCGGTCACGGTATCGGGCGATACGCAAAGATACACTATTTAAAGAGCGCAAAAAATTCCGAAAAAAATCTAGAAATTTTTTAAAAAATACGATTAACAATGTGGACCAATCAGATAAGTTTAAAACTATCCTTTAATATGCATAACGTTGAAAAATTGATTATATTGACGTGCTGCGAACTTGACAGATTCAATGTTCCATAATAAATCAATATTTTTTTTCACGGAGGATACAAATATTATGCTTTTACAAAGAAAAACAAATGTTAATTTTTTAGTAAGAGGATATTTTTTTTTTACAGAGAGGATACAACTATTATATTCTTACTATTATTTTTAGTAAGAGGATACAAATGTGTTTTTTAAGTACGTTATATTTTCCTAAAAAGGATAGAAATGTTTCTTTTTTCGTATTGTTATTTTTTCACAAAGATGATACAAATAGTGATTTTGACAAAGCACTACGTTTTTTTTACAATCGTTTTTTACAAAAAGGATGCAAATTTTATTTTCTTACAAAAAATGATGCAAATGTTATTTTTTTATAAAAGGAATGCAAATGTTATTTTTTTTTTTGTTGGGTTGCAAATGTTTTTTTTAAATTGATGGAAATGTTATTTTTTTACAAAGAGGATGCAAATATTTTTTTTTACTTGTGTTGCAAATGTTATTTTTACATAAATGATGCAAATATTATTTTTACAAATGTTTAGAGGATACAAATATTATTTTTACAATAATTACAGTTGTATATTTGTTTGTAAAAGAATAACATTTACGTTTTTTTATAAATAATAATATATTAAAATATAACATTGGGAAAGTTATTATAAAAAATAATAACAAATAACATTTGGATCATTTGCATTCTTTTTAAAAAAAACTGGCACATATACAACGCACTAAATTAAACCCACACGATGATCAAATAACCCCCCCACACAGATTCTTAGTACCTTGTACCATCTCGACCGATATATCACCGATATGGGTCGTACTATTGTGATATCGCCGATATGGGCCGATTCAATCGCGATATTGCCGATATGAGCCGATTCCATCGCGATATCACCGATATGGACTGATTTTACTGCGATATCGCCGGTATGGGCCGATTCTACTGCGATATCGCCGATATGGGCCGATTATACCGCTATATCACCGATACTATCGAGAAATTACCGATATAGGGTCGATTCACATCAATAATTGAAAACTCAACTCGGAACTCGGAATCGGATCGGTGGGCACCGATACCTAGTCAACTCGGCCGTATCGTCGCGGTATCGGCCTTGACTTTGAACCATGATACAACCCAATACATGGTTCGGCTAAGCTTGTATTTGTTGCAGCTCTGGCCCATTGATTATCGTTACTACTTGTGTGTGTAAGGAGTGTGTGTGTGTGTGTGTTTTGTTTGGGGGGGGGGGGGGGGGGGGAGCTAGTGTTGATAGGGATCATTTTTTACTTGGTCCTGAGTGCTGAATGCTTCCAGTTAATACTGAAATCACACACAGTTATCAGACGCACATAATTCCGTTAGTATTCTAGGAAGTTGAGTGAAAGTGTGTGATGATATCGTCCTTTCTAGGAAGTTGAGTGAAAGTGTGATGATATCGTCCTCTAAATGCAAAAGACATGATCATCTTGGTTGTATCATAATCGCATATAAAGTGAAGGCTTTCCATTCATGAAATCCTGTTGAACTTGCTTACATTATTATGCGGGACTTTTCAGAATTGAAGTGGATCTATTTTCCTTTGCAAACATGTAGTTTCTTTACTGTTAGGTGAGATTGATGGATGGACCTCATTTTTATCGCAGGTGAGAGAGGGGGGCTATGATTACAAGGTGAATGAAACTGTGAATGTTGTCACTGCAAAAACAACAGAGATTGGACAGAAGACATGGGGAATCATGAAAGGGGTCATGGCATTGGCTTCACAGAAGGTTGAAGAGTACACTAAAGAAAATCCCAACTGGCAACGAAACGAAAGCGAGGGAAACGGTTACTATCAGGAGTTTGGGCAGGAGTCCAAAGGAGGATGGAATTCTTCTAGTGGAGGAGGGCAGCCCTCATCTGGTGGGATCAGCGCAGGCTCCTGGGATGATTGGGATACCAAAGACGGTAGGAAAGAAGTTTCCACAAAGGGAACATCATCGCATAACGGTGACAACAGCTGGGCAGGCTGGGACGACGCTAAAGATGATGGATACGATAATTTCTACCAGAGCGCAGCAAAGCCTGTTGATCATAATGGGAAATCGGATACCAATTGGACCGGGGGAGGTTTTCTCTAATAAAGGTGTTTAGTATATTATCTCCAAGTCATTCTTAAAACTCTCTTTTCCCCTTTCAAATTTATAATTTCATTCTTATTGGGGTCAAAAGGGCTCGTGTGTTTGATAATAGTTTACATATGTACAATCTTCAACAGGGTCGGTTTATTGCCAAACCAAAGAGGAAGACTGCTGCTTGTGTTTGTGAGAAAACATGTTTGTGGTTTTCAATTTAGATCGACTTTATATTTGTAATGACTGTAGATCTAATATCTTTCATTTATATTTTGATTATCTGAACTTCATTGTTTTGATGACCCTGAAATTGTAAACACTTTTATATTTCAATTTCTCATTAAAATAACATGATTTCCCCCATAGGACTCTGTTCACGAATTTGCCAAATCGTTAACCAATGAATGATCCCTCTGATATTTCATAGGCTTTTTCAGAAACAACAGTTTTACTCCAGGGTAATTCACTCTGTGGTATTCAGCTGCATCACTTGTGTACACGATTGAATTGAATCCTACGTAGACCAGTTTAATTTATGTAATAGACGAGTTTCTTCTCACCAGTTGTTTCAGCACATTTTATTATTTATTTGCGTTTTTATGTTTTTACCCCCCGGCGTTCTGAAATTATGTACTCTAGACCACTAATATCTTTTTTTGGGCATTAAGGTCCCTCTCTTGTAATGTATACCCGAATTTCAGTAATGTATATACGGAACTTTTTCTTAATTTTTTTTGAAAAAGGTTGTAATTTGTGCGTGGGATTTTAGGATGTATTCATGATTTTATGATTTTCAGTAATATGCATGTTTAAAGTTCGAATATATTAAGATGAGGGACCTTAGTGCTAGAAAATATATAAGTGGACTAGGGCCAAAAGAAATATTGACCAAGGATTGAAATGAAAAACTTCATTTTACTTAACATCATCTCAAGCAGACAAAAAAATTAAAAATCAACTAGACTCAAAATAGTGTACTAGAAAGTCAGAATTATTGAATAGTAGGACAGAAATAATATATCTCCAATGAGCGGCGGTTACAACTATTTGTAGGTCAAGGTAACCTTGAACAATAGGATGTTGCTCTAAGAGGTGAACTGCATACCAAATACATATTTGTAACACCCCTACCTTTTGGTTGTCAATCACTCAATTGCAGTTATCTTGTCAAAACTGTGGTAAGAAAAAAAATCCTAACACGTATTTCAGTTTTCTCACCTGATAATAGCAAATTTCAGTTTATTTGATGATTGAGTCGGCTCAGCAATCTTCTAGAAGATTGATTTTATAAAGGCATTGATAAAAGATCAGTACTATTGTCACTTGAGCATATCAATCCGTCTCTACTTTTTTTTTGCCAACAGATTCGTCTTTAGTTACTTGACTCCTTTAGAATGCATGATGATTTGAGCAAAAGTAGCTTTTAGTGTTAGAGTTTCATGATTTGTCAACTTTGCTAAGATAGACATAACCTGGTCAATGATAGTCCTTTGTGAGGATTAAATGTGATAATCTGCATCTACATAGCCAATTAGTTGTGGATCATTAGATTATTAGTATGGATGAATAATTGCATATTAGTATTAGTAGTTTCCAAAAGTATCTCATGATACTACGAGTTTATGCCCAACTATATATCACAAAGAGTCTGAAAAATGTTGTCCAGTCTCGTGCATTGCGCTGCGCTAAGTATAATAGTACAACAATTTGATTATGGAACTTGTGGGCCTATGGTTGTTTCATCCTCCTCTTTGGACAATGTGGATTGTTCTCAGTATTGAAATATTGAATGACAATGTGTGTATTTGTGTTGTGTGTGTGTGTGTGTGTGTGGTGGGGTGGGGGGTGGTTGTTGTGGAGTGGGTGGGAGGCAGGAGGTGGGGAAGGGACGGGGGGGAGGAGGGGAAGGGACGGGGAGGAGGAGGGAGGGAGAGGAGTGTGGTTGTGGTTGGTTGATGGGTGTTCCATACATGTCTATAAATATAATTTGAATGATGAATCAATATTGCAATTTGCAACAAAGCTGAGCATAATTTTCAAGCGAGACAATACTTTCCCTGAGGTCTTTCATTTCAAGTTCTTCAGGTATTCTGCACTTCTATTAAGCTTTTTAAGGATACCCAATTTAATTTATGTCATATATTAAATTATCAGTATTACAGATCCCTTTAAGGATTCATTTACACTGACACACAAACATATATATGATTTTGTCTTCATACCATTTCTTATACGAGTGGATGGCTGTATCACATATGAGATTTCTCAAGACTATACAATTGAAGTCTGAATTAAATTGAGCACGGACTTGTCAAATTTTCTTTTAGCAAAGTAAATCCTTCTCAAAGTAAATTCTTCATTTACTTTCATGTATAAATAAGATGCTACAACATTAACGACACTCATATCTTTTTCTAAATTGCGAAGCGTGGGAGACGGTTTTACCACTTATAATATTTGAGACCCAGTTGGGGCATGATGCCCACACCATTCAAATTGATAAGCACACATGCATAAAAGATAAATTCGTCGAACCTTGTATATGCGGTGTCTTTCTATATGATTGGCTAAAATTCTTGCACCTTTATTTTTCATTTTGGTTTAGGTCATTGTTTATTCTAAGTTTATGTGTTTGTGCACTTACAATCACCTTTATTTTTCATTTTGCTTTATTTGATTTTTATTCTAAGTCTATGAGTTTGTGCAATTACAATTGGGGAAATGAGTTTTCTTTGATCTCACTAGCCAAGTTTCGATTCCAAACATCAGCCCACGGATAATACTCAAGGTGAGAACAATGATTTACATGATATTTGGAATAATGGATATATGTCACCACCACCGAGACAAATGAGATCCATTGTACAATATCCATGTTAATAGAGAACTCGAAGATCCTTTTACAAACCCAAACAAGACCAATCAAATGGTGAGTATAGACAGTACCACCCAATCAGGTCTCTAGAATGATTGATGCTTATGATGAGCATCTTCGCGAGCAGAGAAGAATTGCTCGACGAAGGAAAAATGCTTGTGTTTTGCATTGCTTGGAGAAGGTTGAACAAGAGCTCTGTGGAGAAAAAGCATGCCATTAAGAATTCACTCAAATTCCTACCCCTTAGGCGAGTAAAACTCACAACCAAGGAAGGAGTACGCAACGTCATAATAGGAAATCGTCACTTGAGAGGGATCGCGTCAGGCCTTAAAGCCATGAAAGTAGGTGTGAAATACAAAGTTTTATCTGCAAGGAGTTGGACGGTCGAGTTACCCAGGTCAGGGTTTGTACCATGACATAATTAGTATGAAGATCTTTGGTAAACCAAATGAAGTCTCCTTTTGCCTAGGATTTAGAAGATATAGACCCTCTTAAGAATTTTACCTCTGTACGATTCAAGACATATGAAAGGAAAACAGATGCCATCGATCATGTTTTCCAATACTACCAAGCTATGTCTCCATTGAACAACAATGAAGCATTGGTATGCTGCATTTTCTCCTCCAGCCTAGGGGAGGTAAAACAAAAGTGGTTAGATAATCTCCCCACTGACTCACTCAATAGTTTTAATCAACTTGACGAATCCTTCACAACTATATTCCTCACCAGTAGCTCTCACCTTATGAAGATGGATGCCCTGCACATTCTTAACACAAAATCCCAAGAGACGCTCTAAGAATATGCTCGATGATATTGAGAGGTTTATAATGAACTAAAGATTACAGGTTGTAGTAGGATACTTGGCATTGGCTTGCCTAACTACTCATTGCTGTACGAATCATTAATTAAGGAGGCTACCATAATCGACAATCTTATGTCCATAATTGAGAAGTATGAAAAGGGGGAAGACGTTTTGATCATAATTGAAGAAGGGTTGGTGTCCGAACATAAGACGTTGGTAATAAAACAAAGGAAACCAAATTGAAGAAGGGTGCAAAGAAGCATAATGATGTTCGAAGGTATGGGGACAAAGTAACCCTAGCTAAGGCATACCAAGGGATCAACATCAATTTCAAAGAACCGATATTTAAAATCCTCACTAAGATTAAAGATAAGCAGTAGAGGAAAATGGCCGATAATCCAATAAAGAGGAACTCTACGTTGAGGTGATCTTATCACAAGGATTATAGACAAAAAATCGACATTTGAAAGGCTTTGATATCCCACTTAGAGGATGATGTACAAGTAGGACATCTAGATGACTACGTTGTGAAAAATCAGAGGAAAGATAAAGTCACTACTGACCAAAGGTCAAATAATGGTTTGGATTATGTAGAGGATATGCATATGTTCTCTGTAATTTATGGGACCTTTAGCCTCAATCAAATTAAGGGGAATGTAGTAAACAAAAATATGAAGAAGGTGATCTCCATAATGGAATCCTTCTAAATATATCCCTGCAAACCAATGATGATAAAATGTCTTAGTCTAGAATAAGTGGACCATACGAAGCATATTATATTCATCGCGAAAGACTTATTAGGGGTAAGGAATCCTCATCACGATGCTTTAGTCATCATGATCTGTATTGCAAACTAGGACATTAAAAAATTCCTAGTCAATGAGGGAGTCCCTCAGAAGTTATTTACATGAAGTTGTTTAATAATATCAATTTATGTGTGCCTGGCCTCAAGGAAGTCACTGCACTGGTCAGATTCGCAGGAACGATGATTGTACCCATAGTGAAGGTGGCACTCCTAGTCCAAGTAGGGGTAATATCCATTATTATTGAGTTATTAGTAATGTATATCGACTCACCATGTAGCACCATCCTAGAAAGAGGACGCCTCCACACAATGGAGGTAATACTTTCGCCTCATCACCAAAGGCTCAAATGAGTTACTTCCCAGGGAGTAATAAAGATCAGGGGTGTAAAAAACGAATAAATGCGGTGTGTGATGCCGATTTAAATTAATTCACAACTTTCTAATTTGGCACACTTATTTAATTAAAGTCTATTTTTAAACCAAATTAATTCAACCCCTAAACATGCAACTATGTGTGTGCGTGTGTCAAACCATAAATAAATAAAGCATGCGACACAAATTTCAGGAAAAATTCCCGAAGGGCAAAACTTTTTATTTCTAGAACTTTTAAGAATTCACAAGACCATTGACTTACATACAACCTGATAATCGCCCACAAGTGTAACGCACGGTGTCTTCGTCAAACCTTCAAAGCAACGACTAGAAATCCGTAGTGGTTCACGCGTAGCTATACCACAAGGACCGCAACCCAAAAAACTCCGTAGAGACTCCCCCACAATAGCGCGCATCTCTCGGTTGTAGAGATCTCCCCACAAAGGATGAACAAAATCAAAGCAATGTTCTTGAACACCAAAATAATTCACCAAAGCATATGGGATTTTTGTGAATTGAAAACAAAAAGGGTTTAAACCCTAAACGAAAAAGTCAAAAAGATTTTGCAGTTTCGCAGTTTTCTGTCTTTCAAAACGCCGGGATTTCTTAATGAAAACGAAACCATTTAATGAGTATTTATACAAAAATGCACCCCCTCGGTATACGAGCTCGTTCGAACGAGAAAGTAATCTCGCGCGAACGAAGTACAAATGTCGTTCAAACGACATCGCGCGACATCTATATGTCGCTCGAACGAGATGCCGATCTCGCTTGAACGACCTGAGGTCAAAATCGAGGTACGCTTCAGGACTTAGAAAAAATACTCATTCTCAAATTTTGACGAAAAAGTCCGCTCCAACACTTAGAAAATATTTTGTAAAAATATCCCAAAAGCTCTAAGTGTAAAGTTAAGGTATTTAAAACATAACCTTACCAAAGTAAACTTTACAGAGTATTTTTGATGAAGAACCTTGATATTCGGATCCGTCTTTGATGCTCGAATGTTCTTGAATGCTCTTCGACGGTGTAGCGATAAATGACATATTAAATTGATGACGGACTTATAAAATAATGTCCTTACAAGGGGAAACCAAACTTTTAATCAACAATGCTTTATTGCAAGTATCTAGCTAAGTAAGGGGAAGAAAAAATAAAAAAAGTGGAGTAAGTGGTTATAGTGGGGATTATGCCCTCGAAGTATCAACTAAGTACGAACGACTAGGGGTGGAGGAAAATCGAGTCGCCCTAGTTGATCGGGTCATGAAACACCGAACACCCCCAAAATAAATTTCTCATATGAATATTGCTAATGGATAAATTGAAGAAGTAACAAAATGATATTTGGAGGAGTAATCAAGATTTGTTTTCATGGAAACCTTAAAATATGGCAGACATAGATCTAGAGGCCCATTCCACAAGTTACTCATTGATCCATATTACCCTTTAGTATCACAAAAACTCACCGAATAGATCTTAAGAAGGCAAAAATAATAGAAGAAAAAGTTAGGAAACTTCTGAAGGAAAGATCCATGAAAGAAGTTCAATTCCTATCACGCCTCTCTAATCCCATGGTAGTGAATAAAAAGTAGTAAAAAGTGAAAAGTTTGTCTTGACCTCATGGACCTAAACAAGTCTTTATAAAAGGGTAATTTTTCTCTTCCAAAGATTTACCAACTGATAGATGGGAGAGCGAGTCATTAACGAATGAAATTTATGGATGCTTATTTAGGATATCACCAACTCCCGTTATTCGGACCGGATAAATAAAAGACCTCTTTTATCATCTCACTTGGCATATATTGTTATACCATTATGCTTTGTGGATCGAAGAATGTAAGAGTGACCTACCAGTGAATGGTGACAAAAATGTTCAAGGAATATATGGGTAATATACAGAGGCGGTATGCTAGTAAAAATAAAAAAAGAAGGCTGATCATGTGGTAGACCTACGAGTTTTTTTTAAGATCATGCTTCATTATTAAATGAAACTTAATGCTTCTAAATTATTTTTTGGTGTACGTTCCTAAAAATTCCTTGGATACTTAGTTAGCCAAAAAGGAATTGAAGCCAGCCCCATTCGTATCTAATTATGTACAATTGAGCCATCGACCATGATACGAGAGGTCCAAAAGCTGAAAGGGATGCTCACAAATATCAACTGATTTATTTCAAAGTCCTTTGATATGTGCCGCCCATTTTTACAAGTGTTAAAGAAGAAAATGAAGGATACATGGAATGAGAAACGCACAACAATGCTAAACGATATAAGGATCTATTTAAGAGATCCACATTATGTAGCAGTCCCTGAGTGAGGATGAGTTCTATACTTATACTTATACTTAGTCATGTCCAATCATGTTGTCAGCTTGACATTAGTCCGTGAATAAGCTATAAGCATCATTTAACTACTTCAGCAAGACATTTAGAGATGTGGAGAAGTGATACATTCCATTAGAGAAGTTGAAGTATTCACTAAAAAATGCATCTCAAAAGTCGAAACACTATTTCATCAGCCACCTCATTTTAAAATTGACTTCTTTCCCACTAAATTCAACTTTATGTAAAGTCGACCTATCTCGAAATGGTCAATAAAATTAGGTAGGTTCAATATTCATTATTAACCTAGACCATCAATCAAGGCATAATTTTTGGCGTACTTTGTAGTTAAATTTCACCAAAGAATCATTGATGATGCTAAGATTTAGCATCACCAGATAAGTGATAGTGAGCTCAAGCAGTAGCAGCCATGGCAGCCATGGAGATGTATAAGTGTATAAGTAGGTAGAAGGGGATGAGTATAAGAGGAAGTAAGACAATGATGTATAGTGGTTCAGCCAATTTGGCCTACATCCACTGTGAGTGTGTGATCCACTAAGTATGGGCACTAATGGCCTTGGATACAATGCACATAACCCTCTCTCTCTCTCTCTGTGTGTGTACAAGCAGAGTTTTAGCTAGGGCTACAGTTAATGGATCGATCCCCTGTAGGGTTGTAGGTGACAAGTATATATAGGTCTTGGGGGGTGTAGTGTACCCCCCAAGTAAACATGGTGCATGTGAATGGTGATCTAACCAATCCCCTGTTGACACCTGTAGATGCCAAATGATGACATAATATTCTCTCACGTGAGGGTGTGATTCTGTTATAACGGTCTGCCACGTGTCATATGAGCCTGACGCGCACTGTTCCACGCGTCTCCCAAACCACGCGCCGTCATGATACCACCCTCGGCCTATGAGCCGAGGCCGAGGGCAAAGTTTCTTCCGGTAGGGAGCCTGGCTTGATTCTGGCCTCGTACAGTCGTACCCTCGTAGTGTCGCCCGGAGCCTGAGGAAGGGTCGGCCCCTCGTAGGGTCGTCCGGAGCCTGGAGGAGGGTCGGCCCCTCGTAGGGTCGTCTAGGCCTGGTGGAGGGTCGGCCCCTCGTAGAGTCGTCTGGGCCTGGTGGGAGCCAGCTGGAGCCTGGTCAAGGGTCGGCCCCTCGTAGGGTCGTCCGTATGGGAGGTGATCCTTGTCCAGACCGAGGGTATAAACGGGTATATCAATCACCCCCCAGCCCTTAGCCATAGGTGTCATTGAGATGGCTGAGGGATAATGCTGAAATTCAGATGCGTGTACGATCAGTTAGGTGAGTGACACCTGGGCAGGTACTCATTGCTGTTCCAGTTTCCAAGGCAGGGCGGCTGCCTAGTGCACTTGGGGCCTTGTGCCCTAATTATACCTTTCTTTGGTAAATGGGTCCACTCATTACCAAAGTACTTAAGAGATTTTCAAACTCTCTCTCTTCATCTTCTTCTTCTTCGCGCCCAAGATTATTCTCTCTCTAGAACCAGTTTCCACCGCCATTTTCAGCCTTCAAACCTTCAGGTCCTAGCAGCGTTCTTGTCCTTCTCCTCATCAGGTAACCTTTTTCTCCTCTTGCCTTCTTTTGTCTTCATTTCTGTCTATTTTTTAGGGTCGTAGGTCGTCTGGTTTTTAGAGTTCCCCCATAGCTTTTTCCGGTGTCTTCTCCGGTTACTGGTTCTTCGAACGTTCTTGACGAAAACCCTTGAGTTCTTTATTTAATCCAAAGGTCAACCCTGGTCAATCTCCCAAGTGTTTGTGGTTAAATTAGACAAGTCTAGTATAATTTCTTTAAGTGTAGGGTCTTCCCCTTAATGCTTAGGAGGCTTTACAACCTGGTGTCTGAATTCCCGTCCTTGAGAGAGAAACTATTTACCGAGATCAGACGGATAGAGGAAGAGGAAGAGAGGAGACGAGGGGCCGACCCTATTTGGGTACGACCCATCTTTTCCATTCCTCTTGCCACCATAAGACCATCTGAACCCTCTGAGTCTTGTGGGTCGTCATCTCGTCCGGCCGATACTCCCAAACCAAGTGAAATGGACGAGAGAAACTCCTCTCCAACTGGTGCTGGAACTTCTGGTAGAAGGGACTCACCTGACCTTAGCCCAGGACGGGAGACTGAGGGTACAATCCCCTCTGAGGCTGTCCCTGTGACAACCCTGTCTCCCAACGCCTTCCAAGTGGCTTTTCCTCAGGGTCCTCCTGCAGGTGATGAGGAGGACGAGGACGACGATACAGATGATGAGGTTGATACCTCCCATGCCTCGTCTTTTATCTCCTCTGTTAGGGATAGGGACCTTCTGATATGGAGGCATATTTACGGAGTGCCATCTGGGGTGACTATGAGGGCTCCCTCTGACACTGAGAGGGTTTTTGAGGGAGAAGAGGGAGAGATTGCAGTCTACGAGCAAATGTTCAAGGTAGGTGTTAGACTTCCCTTCCATCCTGCTATTGTAGATATTCTGTCGGCTCTGGGCGTCTCCCCCTCTCAACTTCCACCCAACTCATGGAGGACGATTCTGGGTTATATCTCTTTGTGGAAAAACTCTTTCACTGATGAGCCCTCGTCCGACGTGTTCTTGGCCTGCTACAATATCACCTCTTCATCTAAACATCCCGGATACTATCATCTGGGAGCGAGAAGGTCTGAGAAGAAGCTGCTCCACGTGGCTCAAACTTCCAATCATGATTGGAAAAAAAGGTTCTTCTTCGTATCTGGGGCATGGGAGAGCTCCACCGAGGCGTCCCCTTCTGCCGATGCTCCGAGGGTTCCTAACAGATGGTCTAACCCCTCCATGAAATCTAGGTCAGACCCCGGACTTAGCTTGGAGGAGAGGGATATTGTTGAGTATCTGAGGGGACGAGGGAGAGAGGGTGAGATCCCAAAGTTCGAAGATTTGATGACCCCTCGCTTCCTTAAAGAGGCTGGTCTGAGGGTCGGCCCTCTGACAGAACTATGTGAGTTATACTGAACATTTTCCCTTCTTTACTTATTTTTGAAGTGTTCTCTCTTTATCTCTGAACTTTCCTGATTCATCGTATCCTTTTCAGGTCGTCCTGCAGGCGTGTCAGATTACCTCTGGGATATGACTGCTCCAAGCCTTCTTGCTGGTCTGACAAAGAAGAAGGGGAAGGAGCCTCAGCAAGCTCCCAAGAAGACAAGGGCCTCAGGGCCGACAGTTGTTGAGCCGACAGCTGTTAGCCACAAAAGAAAGGAGCCTGAGGCTCCGGTCGAGCCTCGTCCTGACCCTAGGACGAGGGCCAGGGCCGAGGCCTCTGAGGGAGCAACCTCTTCATCAAGCATGGGGGCCTTCTGGTCTCAAAATCTGTCCCATCTGAGGGCCGACCCCTCATCTCTTATTGCCAACCTGAGGGCAGCAAAGGCCTCTATGTTCTCTGCACCGTCGGCCTCCGACTTCGAGTTCTTGGCGCAGATGCCTCCAGCCAAAGTGTATGACTACGGTCTGCACTCCCTTGCTCAGGTATTGGCCCTGACCTTTAATTTCATTCTTTCACAAAGTGTTTCCTCGACCCCCCTTGATGTGTCTTCATTTTTCTTGCAGTCTGTCTGTGCCTTCACCTCAGCCACCAAGTGGATGGCTGAGAATCAACAGAAATTCCATGAAGCTGAGAGGGCCATTCAACAAGAGGCTGACCTACGAACAGAGCTGCACACTGCGAGGGCCGAGCTGGAGAGCACAAGAACTGAGCACGCTAGAGTCCTTGATGAGCTGACGAGGCAGCATGATGCCGATATGCAGGCCAAGGACTTGTTGATCAAGGACAGGGACTTGTTGATCAAGGGCAAGGATGAGGCTCTGATCAACCTGGAGGCCCAGCATAAGGCTGATCTGAGAGCAGCTATCAAGAAAGCTGAGGCTGATGCTGTGGAGGCATACAAGACTTCAGATGAATTTCAGGGCTTCGTCCTTGAATATCTTGAGAGGGGGATCAGGACGGCCTGCCGATGGGTCGTCCTCAAATTTGGCGATGTCGTCTCCTCTGTTCGCCCATCACTGGAGGGTGTTCAATTGGACGACCCTCTAATTGCAGAGGCCCTCAACCAAGTGGAGTCGCAAGTCCAGATTGAAGGGGTCGGTACATCTGAAGATCATCCGGTTCTGGTAACTGAGGAGACCATTCCCATGGACGTTGAGGCCCTGCCCTCTGATGTCGTCCCCTAGGGTGGCTGCCTGTAGCCCATACCCTTATTTTTGTACTTTTTGTTCAAAGGCCTTGTAAAAACACTTGACACTTATATTTTATTAATACCAGTCTCTTCCATATTTACTGTCTTCCTTATTTCATTTTATTATGGCTTGCTCATTGTTGATGCTACTAACCCTTCCCTCGTCTTTTTTGAGGACCACTGTGGGGTCGTCCCCTAATGTGGCCTCATTATAGCCGAGGGTTCAAGTAACCAAATTACTTTTAAGTAATGTCTTCTCTCGTCTTTTTTGAGGACAGTGGAGGGGTCGTCCCCTCCACTGGCCCTCATTATAACCGAGGGTTCAACTAACCAAATTAATGGATTTTAATTTAGTCTTCCCTCGTCTTTTTTGAGGAGAGTGGAGGGGTCGTCCCCTCCACTGGTCCCCATTATAGCCGAGGGATCAACTAACCAAATTAATGGATTTTAATATAGTCTTCCCTCGTCTTTTTTGAGGACAGTGGAGGGGTTGTCCCCTCCACTGGTCCCCATTATAGCCGAGGGATCAACTAACCAAATTAATGGATTTTAATTTAGTCTTCCCTCGTCTTTTTTTGAGGAGAGTGGAGGGGTCGTCCCCTCCACTGGTCCCCATTATAGCCGAGGGATCAACTAACCAAATTAATGGATTTTAATTTAGTCTTCCCTCGTCTTTTTTTAGGAGAGTGGAGGGGTCGTCCCCTCCACTGGTCCCCATTATAGCCGAGGGTTCAACTAACCAAATTAATGGATTTTAATTTAGTCTTCCCTCATCTTTTTTGAGGAGAGTGGAGGGGTCGTTCCCTCCACTGGTCCCCATTATAGCCGAGGGATCAACTAACCAAATTAATGGATTTTAATTTAGTCTTCCCTCGTCTTTTTTGAGGAGAGTGGAGGGGTCGTCCCCTCCACTGGTCCCCATTATAGCCGAGGGTTCAACTAACCAAATTAATGGATTTTAATATAGTCTTCCCTCGTCTTTTTTGAGGAGAGTGGAGGGGTCGTCCCCTCCACTGGTCCCCATTATAGCCGAGGGATCCACTAACCAAATTAATGGATTTTAATTTAGTCTTCCCTCGTCTTTTTTGAGGAGAGTGGAGGGGTCGTCCCCTCCACTGGTCCCCATTATAGCCGAGGGATCAACTAACCAAATTAATGGATTTTAATTTAGTCTTCCCTCGTCTTTTTTGAGGAGAGTGGAGGGGTCGTCCCCTCCACTGGTCCCCATTATAGCCGAGGGATCAACTTTCCATGCATGCTAGGACTGACAATAGGATGAAGGAAACACTGATATTTCTCATTAATTTTCCAAGTGTTCTGTTGGAGCAACCCTAATTACAATTATGGCCTTTCAAGACCTTACAACACTACTGATAGTATTTCTTCAAATGATCTGCATTCCAGGGGTTTGAAAAAGGTTCCCCCTCTAAGTTTTCTAGCCTGTAGGTCCCTGGGACAACTTCATCGATGACCCTATATGGGCCATGCCAATTAGGATGGAGCTTGTTGGGTTTCTGCCAAGTCTTTTTAAGAACCAAGTCTCCCACTGCGATAGGCCTCTGTTTCACCCTTTGGTTTTAAAACCTTGCGGTCCTCTGCTGGTAGGAAGCTTGCCTTATCTCAGCATCCTCCCTTCTTTCCTCAATCAGGTCTAGGTCAAGTCTCCTCTCTTCCGTATTTCCCTGGGGGTCATACATTTGGACCCTATGAGTAGGAAACTCCACTTCGGTGGGGATGACTGCTTTTGATCCATAAGCTAACATGAATGGGGTCTCCCCGGTAGAGGTCCTTACTGTCGTCCTGTATGCCCACAACACTGCATATAACTCCTCGACCCATCTTCCTTTTGCCTCCTCAAGCCTCTTCTTAATCCCATCTAGGATTGTCCTGTTCGTAACTTCGGTTTGCCCATTGGCCTGAGGTCGGCCTGGGGTGGAGAAAAATTGTTTGATGCTTACCCTCTCACAGTACTTCTGCAGAGAGGCATTCTTGAATTGAGTCCCGTTATCCGAGATGAGGGTGTTGGGTAGACCATATCTGCATATCACATTCTTCCAGATGAACTGGAAGGTCTTCTGCTCCGTGATCGTGACCATCGGTTCGGCCTCTACCCACTTTGAAAAGTAGTCAATTGCTACGATGAGGAACCGATAGTTATTGACTGCTCTCGGTAAGGGTCCTACCAGATCAATCCCCCATACTGCGAACGGCCATGGGGATGTAATGGAGGTGAGAGGCTGGTGAGGTTGGTGAGGGATGGTAGCAAATCTTTGGCATTTATCACACTTTTCAACATATGCGGCAGCATCTTTCCCCAAGGTCGGCCACCAGTAGCCTTGGGTGATCACCCTCTTTGCCAAGGATCTACCCCCAATATGGCTTGAGCACGACCCTTCATGCACGTCTTGCAAAATGGAAGGGACCTCTGAGGGATGCACACACCTAAGTAAGGGGAGCAGAAACCCCTTTTTGTACAGCGTGTCTCCGATGACAGCGAACTTTGCAGCCCTATATCTCAGCTTCTTCCTCTCTTGGCTCGCTTCTGGCATCTCTCCCCCTCTAATGTATCTGATCAGGGGGTCCATCCATGAAGGTTCTTGAGAAACATTCATGCAAACACCAAGTGTTCCCCCGACGTCTTCGATAGTTGGTCGAAGCAAGATTTCTACCGGGACTGTCCTCCTTATGTCTGTCCTAGTAGCTGAGGCCAACCTTGCAAGGGCGTCAGCACGGCCATTGTCGAGCCTAGGTATCCTCTTGAATTTCACTTCTTTGAAGTTTTTCAGCAATGACCTCACCTTATCAAGATACCTAGCCATCCTCTCGTCTTTGGCCTCACAGGCTCCTAGTATCTGATTCACCACCAGCCTTGAATCACTGTGAACCGAAATTTGGCCGACACTAAGGGATATGGCCAAGGAGAGGCCAGCTATCAAGGCCTCATACTCAGCCTCATTGTTGGAGGCTTTGAAATTGAACCTCAGGGCATACTCGACGTCTGTGCCATCGGGTGCTGATAGTATCAGTCCAGCACCACTTCCGCTATCACAGGAGGACCCGTCAACGAAGAGGTTCCATGGATTTTTTCCTTCAGAGAAATTTCCCTCAGAGAGGGACCCCTGTCTAAAGATGTATCTTCCCTCTTCGTTTTCAGTCACTTTTCTTCTAGCGGTGTTCGTCTCAGCCATATCTGCGAGTGTGTCTGCGGGTTTGTCTTCTGTATCCGTCTTCCCGAGGGTCTCACCCTCGGCCTCATCATCTTCCCAGGTGAACTCAGCCACGAAGTCTGCCAAGGCCTGCCCCTTAATGGCTATCTTAGGCTGATACACAATGTCAAACTCCCCCAGCTCTATAGCCCAGGTCATTAGCCTTCCTGATTTTTCAGGCTTGTGTAGGACCTGCCTAAGAGGAGAGTCAGTAAGGATGACCATAGTATGGGACTGGAAGTACGGTTTCATCTTCCTTGAGGCATGGATCAAGGCATAGGCCAACTTATCCATCCTCGGGTATCTCTGCTCTGCCCCCTGGAGTGCCTTGCTGTTGAAATATACGGGCTTCTGTATCCCTTCTTCGTCTCTTACGATTGCTGCACTGATAGCGGACTCTGAGACAGCAAGGTACACGTAAAGTCGTTCACCCTGCACGGGTCGTGACAGCAGCAAGGGAGACCCTAAGTATGATTTTAGCTCCTTGAAAGCCTCATCACACTCTTCGCTCCATTCGAAGGCCTTCCTGAGGATCTTGAAGAACGGTAGACACCTGTCTGTAGCCCTTGACACAAATCTGTTCAAGGCAGCCACTCTCCCTGTGAGCCTCTGAACGTCTTTAATGGACTTGGGGGTCTTCATCTCAATAAGGGCCTTTATCTTTTCAGGATTGGCCTCGATGCCTCTTTGATTGACAATGAACCCCAAGAACTTCCCCGCTACGACCCCGAAGACACACTTGGCCGGATTGAGCTTCATTTTGTATTTGTCCATTGTATTAAAGGTCCTTTCCAGGTCTGCCACATGGTCCTCTGCCTTCAGACTCTTAGTCAGCATGTCATCTACGTAAACCTCCATAGACTTCCCAATTTGGTCTTTGAACATTTTGTTTACGAGGCGCTGGTATGTTGCCCCCGCATTTTTTAGGCCAAAGGGCATGACCCTGTAACAGTATGTCCCCTTGTCAGTGATGAAGGCGGTCCTCTCCGAGTCCTCAGGGTTCATGAAAATCTGGTTATACCCTGAGTAGGCATCCATGAAACTCATGAGCTCATGGCCTGCGGTAGCGTCTACCATCTGGTCGATGCGGGGGAGAGGGAAGCTGTCTTTGGGACAATGCTTGTTGAGGTCTGTGAAGTCCACGCACATTCTCCACTTGCCGTTGGCCTTTGGGACAATGACTGCATTGGACAGCCACTCAGGGTAGATGACCTCTCTGATAAATTCAGCGTTTTCTAATTTTCTAACCTCATCCCTGATGACCTCATACTTCTCTCTAGAGTAAATCCTCCTCTTCTGCTTTACCGGCTTCACTCCCTCTACCACATTGAGTTTGTGGCACATGATTTCAGGGTCGATCCCTGGCATATCTACATGACTCCACGCGAAGACGCTTCGCCTTCTCCTCAACAGTTTGATGAGGTCTTCCTTGATACTGGGCTTCAGAGACTTGCCAACTTGGACGGTTTTTCCCGGGTCATCCTCATCGAGGATGATGGGTTCTACCTCCTCAGCGGGCTCCCCTTTTTTGAGCTTCGTCTCGTCCCTGGGGTCTAGGGTATCAATGTTGTAAGTGGCTGTAGCCCTCTTGTGTGCCTCCTTTTCTTCAGCGGAGTTGTAGTAGCATTCTCTCGCTGTCGTCTGGTCTCCCTGGACTTCCCCCACCCCATAAGGGGTAGGGAACTTAACCATCTGGTGGACTGTGGACGGCACAGCTTCAAACCCCTTGAGGGCCACACGTCCCAGTATGATGTTGTATGCCGAAAACACATGCTCATCCAGCACAAAGAAACTGACCCTCTTGGTGAGCCATCTCGGCCATTCGTCCCCCATCCTGACATCAGCCTCATATATTCCCAGGAGGTGAACCTTCTCCCCACTGAACCCAATCAATGGATGATGGTATGGGACAAGTCTGGCACGACTGAGGCCCAAGGCCTTGAAGCATGGCCAAAACATCACATCTGCGGATGAGCCCCCATCTACCAGGATCCTCGGCACTTCGCACCCGTGCACCCTGGTAGTGATGACAAGAGGGCCATCATGCGGGGCCAAGAGGCCTTTGAAGTCCATCCTTGAAAATCCCACTATCAAAGTGTCCATGTCAACCTTCTTCCTTTTTTCTGACTTGACCTCTAGGAAGGTTGAGTGCACCATCTTCGTTACTGCCTTAGCCTCCGCAACATGGGCCTTCCTGTCAGCGACCTCAGACCCTCCTCCTGCTCAACCCCCGGAGATCAATCCTACACCGAGCGAGATCATATTGAGCCTCTTGACAGGACCGTGGTCGTCTCTCGACGGGAGGTCAGGGTCGTCCTCATCATCAGAAGGGTCGTCCCCTCTTTTTTGAGGACCTTCTCTACAGGCATCGACTCGCTTCTTTCTGGGGTCGTCCCCTCGGCCCCTCTTGAAGTCGGCTTTGTCGACGTACTTTCTGAGCTTCCCTTCCTTTAGCATCTTCTCAATCTCATCTTTCAGAGCGAATTGGTGAAACTAACACCACAGGTTCTTATTCCTCTTGTCGGGAGCTGCTCTCAGCTTCTCAGGCCACTTCAGCGTCTTGTCACTCTTTATCTCATTGAGGATCTGTTCACAGCTGACCGTCAGAGGGGTGTACCCCGCGAACTTATCATCCATGGTTCTCTTCTTCCCCTCTTTGTTCTTCTTGGGGTATTTACTCCCACTTGCACCTCCTCTTTCGTCCTCATATTTTGCAGCCATCGCCTCTTCGGCGTTCATCACCTTTCCTGCTGTAGACAACAGCTCAGCCATCGTCCTCGGAGGGTCTTCGGCAAGCTTCCATAATAGCTTCCCCTTCTGGAGCCCTCCAATCAGGGCTGTCATAGCTATGCTCTCCTCATAGTCTTCCACCTCCAGCTTCTCTTTATTGAATCTGGCTATGTAGTCTCTCAGAGTCTCGTTCTTTCCCTGCTTAACATAGATCAGGTGTGTGGTCTTCTTCTGTGGCCTCACCCCAAAGCAGAAATTATGGATGAACAAGTCTGCCAACTGCTTAAAGTTTCCAATAGAATTTTTTGGAAGAGACGTGTACCACACATGCGCAGCCCCTGTCAGGGTACCAGAGAAGGCACGACATCTCATCTCATCTGAGATAGAGTATATATCTGCCGCGGATTGATACATCTCCACATGGTGGACAGGGTTGGTGCTCCCATCGTATCTTGGGGTGACCACAGGAGGCTTGAACTTTGATGGCGTGGGGAAGTTGACTATCTTTGCCACAAAGGGTGAGCCTATGGTGTACCCCCTCTGAAGAGGGTCCCGGCTCTTCAGTATGTCGCCAATCTTATCCTCTAACCGCTGGATTGAGTCATTCCAGGGCCTCACAGGGTCGGCCTGGCCGATGTTATCCCCTGCTGCCTCTCGGAGGTGGATGGATGGCTCCGCTACGGCAGGCCTGTGTCGGCTGTTTACTTCCCTTTGGCCGTTATCCCGTCTTTGGGGTCGGCCTTCTGCTTCTTTCCTAGATCTCGCTGCGCTTCTTGACTTGGACAACTTGTCTCGCAGGTCATTCACTGGGCCCAGCCTCTCGAAGGCCGACCCCCTGCTCAGGCGGTCAAAAGCAGAGCCTCTTGGGCGATCATCAGGGTTTGGTCTCCCGCACTTTCCTCTACTGTCCTGGAGGGGTCGTACTGTATTGTTGGAGACCTCATACGGCTCCCAGCATTCTACTGGAGCCTCTTCTTCCTCCAGATCATCATACCTGTCCTCAGGGCAAGGGTTTCCTTGCCTCCCCAGGCGTAAACGCCGGGGGTCAGTATTGTATTAGTTACTCTCGACGACACAATTATAATATATACGAGTTGTCTTTGAAGAATATAACAATGAGGCCGGGTACAAAGCAGTGATTGGAGGGATTAAAAAGGCATAAATATTAGAAGAAGAATGTTTCAAGCTGTTTAGTGACTCAATAAATACTTATTTGAAATAAAATATCAGGGGTGTATTTCACAAGGGATGAACACATGTCGACCTACCTATAGAAAGCGTAATAGTTTTTCACTCAATTATAGGACTTACAAATCTAACAATTCTCTCGAGGAAATAATAACTACCCAGATACTTTGGTAACCTCGGCTTTGGTAGTCAATTCAGATCTTAGGAGAACTATTGAGGTTGAACACCTAGACTTCTCAAGCATAGAGGATATTTAGGAGGCCACACAAATTATTCCAATATAGGAAACTCCAAGATGAAGGAATCCCATCTTAAAGTATTTGAGAAATGAAGCACTACCCGACGACTATAAATAGGTTTACAATATTGAGTAAAGAATGATCAATTATTCTAGTCTTTAAAGACTCATACTTAAGATGTCAACCCTTTGAGATCGAGGAATGCTTCTCCTGGATCTTCTTCCACTTCTCCACATGTTCAAAAGAACATCTCTTGAAATTGAGAAGGACTCTCTGAGAAGTGTTTATTTAGCACACACACTCCTGAGTATAGGCATAACAAACATGGATAAGTTTCTGAATATTGACTATCTGGGACCTCAACCTCTCCTTCTTAGTAATCAATGCCTATAATTCAACCCTTTGATCACAAAAAGGCTTTTTCCTACTCCATTCGATAGTTATCCTAGCCACCGTGAAATCCATGGACTTAAGATAGGCCTTCTCTTCCTAAAGGGAAGAGACCTTCAAAGTCTTAGATAGGTTATGAGATTCTAGAATAATAAATAAGGGGATGTCAGTATTACGAAGTATGAATATAAATAAGCAAATAAATAAGAAAAAAACATTAGATATGTAAGGATAAATTTCCAATTGAGTCAATTTGTAGTGTTGGCTTATTTTCGAACAAAACTAATTGAGTTGTAGGATAGAAGTTATGACCTTCAATCCTATGATGTTTGTGTTGAAGACGCAACGACCAAGCCTAAATTGAAGATATCATCAATGTCGATTTTTGTGCCATTTGTAACGTCATCAACATTTCATTATTTTTAAAATTTCTAAAGGTATGAATGCATTAATATATATATATATATATATATATAGGGACTTGGAAATTTATTTTGGGTGTTATTTTTTACTAAAATTATGTTGAAAATGCTTTTATATTCTTTTTAAAGAAAAACATTTTTTTTCTTAAATGTCGTTAGAAGTTTGGTACAAACATAATGTTCGAACGACCATGTTCAAACAACTATGTTCGAACGACCTGAGCAATTTTGCAAACGAACTTCTCCGCATATTGTTCTGAATTTTCGTTAGAAATGTCGTTCAAATATATATGTTCGAACGACCTGAGATTTTTTGCAAACGAACTTCTTTGCATATTGTTTTGAATTCTCGTTAGAAGATTCGTTTAAACATATATGTTCGAGCGACCTGCCATTTTTTTGACAGTTTTTCGGCAGTTTTCATATTAACTTCCCACTTTCCCCACTTTATTTTTACCACTTTTAATATGTGCGGGAACACAATTTTCTACAGGACTTTTCATACTTTATAAGTGCTCTTTAGAGCAAAAACCTTTATAAAAAAAGTCTCCTTGATGTTTGTTACTCAAATGATTTAATCTTTTAAACAACATCAAGTTTTTACACTTGTTGTTTATTTTGATCAAAGTCCTATATATATATATGCTTTGAGATCATCATTGTTGGCACCGAGTATTTTTCTCATCCCAAAAGAGAAAGTTTCCTATGGAGGAGTCCGTTTTGTTGATGATTTGTAGTGTGCATACGTTGGAAAGGCTTTTGTATGTTTTGACGATTGATTCACCCCATCGGTGGATTATGAGACCACGGTGGATTCTGGAGTTGTCAATTAGGTGTAGGTAGAAGAATGGAGAAGCATCAAGGCTTAAAAGGCGAGTCGAGGAAGTAAGTCTTTTATCGTGTCTTATGTAAAACCATACCTAGTGGATTTGTGGCTGGACAGTCCGAGATTTTTCCCGTTGTTGGCTTTCGTCGTACATCACGGCGTTGTGGTATGTTTGTTTTTATCTTGCAAATTCATCACATAGATGCATGCTTAGGGGTAACAAGATAAAAATTGGTTTAATCACAACCTTTGTTTAAATTGGTGCTAATTGAATGTTTTGGGTAAGTTTAGTTTAATATAATTCAAGTTGGCATAATTAATTTGACAAAATGCATGCTTTAGTTTGTTTGACATAATTTTAACTTGAATTGGATTAATTTTGCTTAGTTGTGATTAAAATAAAAATTCAAATATTTATTTTTTTAAGTTTAATTTGATTTTAATTTTGAAGAAAGTAAAATTTGGGAACCTTAATTATTAATTTTGAAAGAAATTTTAAGTTTCGTATATTGTGTGAACCATATTGTATTTTGAATATTAAAATTGGGGTATTAAAGAATTTATTCTAAGAAATCACATTCTCAGATTGATATCAGAGCAGGTTAAACTAATTTATCGCATGATCCCGATTTTTAAGGATTTTTTTTTGTGAATATGGAAAATATATCATTTTTGAAATTTTCTAGTTTTTTATGGTTCCCGCATGCTAGCACATGACTCCTCACTTACTATATCTTATGAGTAATTGCTTGCATGTTTACATACACTAGCCTTACTTTATGATATATTCTTGCGAGTTGTATGTTTGTTTGTCATATTCTAGTATGTGCTTCATTATATAAATTTTGCTAGAATTTTAACATGTTGATATATTTTAATTTTTTTCATTCATTGGGTCTTATTGAAAAATGCAAAAATATATTTATTTGTCTTTTGGGTTGTCTTTATGTTTGTATAAAAAATTTAAAAAACTTAAAAAGATTTTCTATTTTTGTGTATATTTAGTTTTACACATTTTGTGTGGCATATACGTGTGTTTGAATCCAATATCATCCCCGCTTCCATTTGGTTAGAACTTTTGGTTAAGATTTTCAATCCTTAAAGTGTTCTTTATCATGTTTGCACGGAGTTATTTGACTTTGACTTGCTTAATGGATTCTCTTTTTATATGCCTTGATTCACACATGCATGAGCTCATTTGATCTTTAACTTCACATGTATATTTGAGCTAAGTGAGACGTTCTCCTATCAATATAGTTATCTACATATTGCTATGACTATGAAGGATTTGTGCATGTAAGAACCGTTGCCCGAATTAAAAAAAATAGAAAAAATGATTATGCAGTGTAGTTGTTTATCAATGGAATCGGGCTGCGAAAGACAAAATTACTTTGCGTGAAAAGCCACCATTGAAATATGTCCTAAAAAATA
Organism: Sambucus nigra; assembly: GCA_949130495.1. Taxonomy (NCBI): domain Eukaryota; kingdom Viridiplantae; phylum Streptophyta; class Magnoliopsida; order Dipsacales; family Adoxaceae; genus Sambucus; species Sambucus nigra. Next base: position 598,108,440 of record OX422208.1, read on the forward strand.
TGGCATTGTTAAAATTAGCCAAGGCCAAACTTGTTGTGTTTGATATGAACATTCAAAATAAAAGAAAATAATTATTATATTTGAGGTTGTTTGGATGGATATATCAACGAATTTGCACAATGACAATGTATCCTAGTTATGAAATTTTTGTCATGACTCTATTGGTTTGTAGAATCATCAAAATTCTAGGATTGTATGCAATGTGCTTGTTTGTTCCTTGAGTTCACTTTATCTTGTCACATGAGGCTATATTTAAGTTTGATAAAATTTTGCATTCAAATAAGAACTCCGTGAACATGTTTTAGTGATTGCATATTAATTTTCTTATTTCTAATTCGCACCCCTTCACTTTCATTTATCACATGTTATTTAGACACATTTTTGCCATATGAGTGTGGAAAGCTTAATGTATGTTATGTCGTGTGTGGTGTTTATACCTATGTATATGTGCATGTGCGTTATTGATATCTTTTGTGTATGTATATATATGGTATTCCTTTTGTTTTTGAGTCTTTGCCTTGCTATCTAGTCTATGCATGATTCACGTTGAAATAAATATTCATCTTATTGCGATTGATATCTCATGCTCATATTAGTTTATTCTATTTGGTATCTTTTTCTATTGCATCATAGTTGGTATTTATTAATCTTTATGTTGGATAGTTGTTTCTCATGCCATGTGCTTTATTATTCTTGTCACTTTATTCACCATTGCATGATATACTTGTTTTTTCATTATTTATATCCCTTGCTTCATTTAGGGGGAGTATTTGATTGAATTGGGGGAGAAATAAGTTATTTCATGCTCTTTAAACTTTGTCTATTGTTGAACGAAAAGGGGGAGAAATGGTATCTAAACCTTTTAATGTGGGAAAATCTATCTTAGGGGGAGACATCTTTCTTAGGTAAATTATGTTAGACAAAGGGGGGGTGGGGGATTTATTTATGCACTTTATATTGTCATATTCCTTTTGCATTTGATAGTGTGCTTAAGTGTGCAGGTGCAGGTTTTCATCTTAAGTGGCAAATTTTTAAAGAGAAAAAGCTTCTCAACTATGTGTCAGTCAAGTATATGTATTTTATACTTTGGGTGGGATTGAGTGTTTTTAGATGAGTTTGACGACCCATAGGATTTTTATTTTTGGTTTTGTCTCGGAATAGCCAAAGGGGAAGATTTGTAAGAAAAAATTTCAAATTGAGTCAATTTGTAGTGTTGGCTTATTTCCAGACAAAACTAATTGAGTCGTAGGATATAAGTTGTGACCTTCAAGCCTATGACGTTTGTGTTGAAGACGTAGCAGCCAAGCCTAAATTGAAGATATCATCATTGCCAATTTTTGTGCCATGTGTAACGTCATCAATATTTCATTGTTTCCAAGATTTTTAAAGGTACGAATGCATTAATATATATAGGGACTTGTAAATTTATTTTGGGTGTTATTTTTTACTAAAATTATGTTGAAAATGCTTTTATATTTTTTTAAAGAAAAAGAAAAGTATTTTTTTTTCTGAAATGTTGTTAGAAGTTTGGTTCCAACATAGATGTTCAAATAACCATATTTGAACGACCTAAGCGATTTTGCAAACGAACTTCTTCGCATATTGTTTTGAATTATCGTTAGAAGTTTCATTCAAACATAGATGTTCGAACGATCATGTTTGAACGACCTGGGCTTTTCTTGGAAACGAACTTCTTCGCATATTGTTCTAAATTCTCGTTAGAAATTTCGTTCAAACATAGATGTTCTAACATCCATGTTCGAACGACCATGTTTGAATGACCTGCCATCTTTTTGACCGTTTTCATATTAACTTCCCACTTCCCCACTTTATTTTTACCACTTTTAATATGTGTGTGAATACAGTTTGCTACAGGACTTTTCATACTTTCTAAGTGCTCTTGAGAGCAAAAACCTTTATAAAAAGTCTCCTTGGTGTTTGTTAATCAAATGATATAATCTTTAGAACAACACTAAGTTTTTACACCAATTATTTGTTTTGATCCAAGTCCTAAATATATATATGCTTTGAGATCACCATTGTTGGCACCAGGTATTTTTCTCATCCCAAAAGAGAAATTTTCCTACGAAAGAGTCTATTTTATTGAAGATTCATGGTGTGCATACGTTGGAAAGGCCTTCGTATGTTTTAACGATTGATTCATCCCATCGGTGGATTCCAAGACTGCAGTGGATTCCAGAGTTGTCGACTAGGCGGAGGTAGATGAACGAAGAAATGCCAAGGCTTGAAATGCAAATCGAGGAAGTAAGTCTTTTGCCATGTCTTGTGTAAAACCATACCTAGTGGACATGTGGCTAGACCGTCCGAGGTTTTTCCCGTTATAAGTTTTTCTCGTAAATTGGGGTGTTGTGGTATGTTTATTTTTATCTTGCAAATTCATCACGTAAATGCATGCTTAGGGGTAACTATAATTCAAGTTGGCATAATCAATTTGACAAAATGCACGCTTTAGTTTGTTTGGCATAATTTGAACTTAAATTGGATTAATTTTATTTAATTGTGATTAAAAGAAAAATTCAAATATTTATTTGTTTAAGTTTAATTTGATTTTAATTTTGAAGAAATTAAAATTTGGGAACCTTAATTGTTAAATTTGGAAGAAATTTTAAGTTTGGTATATTGTGTGAACCATCTCGTATTTTGAATATTAAAATTGGGGTATCAAAGCATTTACTCTAAGAAATTACATTCTCAAGATATACCTTCCCCACGAGGTGGACGAGTTCTCTAGTATTTTCTTTAGCTTCTATAGCCTTCAGAGTTTTCACCATGAGAAAAAATTCACCTTCACAATAGCCTTCAGAGCTTCAGTGGTATATGCATAGGCATTCAAACCCTATGGTGCCTGTGGCCTATTATATGCGAAGAGAGACTCCAAATATTTATGGGGGTTGGGATCCTCAAAGTCCACCCTTATTCTGCAACCTTCCTTTTCCCATTTTAGTGGTATCAGGGACCTTTTAAACATATACCAACTCTCTCCACTGAAGGCCATAGATCTGAGTCATATTTTATCCCCCTTGGACAATTTATGGGTAATTTTCAAAGTTTGGGTTTCTTTATGTCAGAATGTGAAATTATTGGTGTCTCCACAACTTTTGATGAGATCAGGGGTTGTAAGTCCCCCAAAATATAATGCACACCTTAATGTAACTCAAGGGGTTCACTAACCTCATTCAACACTTGCAGTGAATTTTGGATTTTTATTAGAGATTTAGTAGTAGGTTCAAGAGGATCATCAGTCTTCACACCTTCAGTTATGTCACCAACAGTTTGGGAGGTACTCAAGTCCTTTACACTCCATTGCTAGGGTCTCAGAGGGATGGGAGACCATTATACACTCAGTGACATGGTTCCTTTTCTTCTTATCTTCTTATCTTCCTATGTAACACCAAATTCTAGTCAAGTAGATGTTTAACCGTTTCATTTTGGAATTCCTAGTACATAACTGGTTCCAAGGAAAGAGAAAGAAAATCAAGTGAATATGATAAGGATTAAAAAAAGATTTATATATTTGTAGAGACGGATTACCAAGTTTAAGCTTGGGCCCACCATTTGAGGCCACAATTTGCTCCACTGTACCACTTATGACCACATCATAGTGTGGGGGAAGAGTGGTGTCTTCCCTAGTAGTCCTTTTTTTTACCTTCACTCGCCTCAAGATCTTCAGCGTTTTGGGAAACTTATTTATAAATAACAAACCCATTAGGTTTGTGCCTAACCCCTGGACAGGGTGTACAATTGAGCATATCCACCACTGATAACACCAGGAACCACAAGGCATACACCTTGTTTATTAGGATATAGCCCCATGCTTACTTTGAAGAGTTTCCATGGGGTGACCAGGTGTTTAAAAATACCCCAACTATTACCAAGGAATTATAAAGGTTGAAGATTTTACAAAAGGCTAATGGGAATGTCACCCATATTAGGAGGGTCATTCCAAAATTCCAACCCGATTACCACTTATGGCCACCCAATCTCCACCAACGAACAAAAAATCCTTTTTACTCTATTTGGGAGATTTATTCTTATCCTTTAGGAAGCCTTGTCTCCCTGAACTAGGAGCTAAGTATTTTAAACTAGAATTATCCTTCATAATTAGTTACTGGAAGCGGTATAGTGGAAGAACTAAGTAGGGGTCAAGTTAAGCTCCCCATTGCTCATGTCCTTGAAGGCCAACACCACAACCATAAAAGGTCTCCATGAGTTGGTTACCAATTGGGAAGGATCCAACCCAATGGTGATAAATATATCCCCCACTATAAAGGGAAGGTGGAATCGATATTCGTACTCTAAAAATACTCATTAAAGAAAATAAATGTTTGTTGTAAGGGCATATTTTCTCTCATTGCTCAATAACTTTGGCTTACATAAGTTTTTGGTATATTTCGCTATCGTTTGATTCGAGCCGAGATAAAGTTCGAAGATCCAACATCTCCAACGTTCAAGCATCTCCATACTTTGAAGGTATAATGCTTTAGTGTTTGAATTTATACCTTAAAGTTATTTTGGAATGTTCGTTTTCTTTAAAACTTGAAACTTATTTTTTCTTTAAAAATCGAGGCAGTTTTTACTTTGTTTAAAAATAATTTTAGTACGTGTACCTCGTTCAAACGAGATCGGTATCTCGTTAGAAGGTTTATTCAATTGAACATCTTATGAGGGCTTACTGTTTTTATTTTTTGATGTCGTTAAAAACTAGATTTGTCTCGTTCGAACGAGATGATGATCTCATTAAAACGACAGGGGAGATTCATTCGAACGACCCCATCATCTCGAAATTTATGAAAGCCCTATAAATACCTGGTTCGTGTTTGATTTCATTAAGACTTTTGCCAAAACTGATTCTGCACTCAACCTTTTTATTTGAGAAAAACTTTTTTAATTCACAACTCATCATCCCCAAAGTTTATTTGAGTGAATCAAGTTTAAACCCTATAGCTTGTATCTAGAATACAACTCTTGTGGATATAGTTTCTTCGTGGATGATCTTGTGATACTTGAGGGAATTCACTGCTGACAACGAAGGCTGATCGGTGGCCGGTGGATACCGAGTGTGGAAGGCCGCGTGTGGAAGACTCTGTATATATCCATATTATTCAGATATTTGTTAAGCACCGCGCATTATACTTGTGGCAATTATCAAGTAGTTTGTAAGTCGATAGTCTTGTTATCTCTTTATAGTGCTGAAAAAAGGTTTTACTCGAAAGGTTTTTTGTCCTTAATCTGCCTCTGTCGAATGCATGGTTTATTTTATCAGCTTTATCACCTAGATACATGTTTTCGATAATAAGATAAAATTTGGACTTGTGTGTGTTAGACACTAAATTATATAAATATTCCATTAAGATCACAAGCGCACTCTAAAATTGGTAGTAGAGTCTGTTTCACGAATTTAATGCATGATCTTTTCTGAAAAATATTTTTCTCGTGATATGATTTTTTTTTAAAATTGTTAATCTTTGAAAAATTTGATTTTAATTATATAATTGAGTGCCCATCTTTAATGGTACCAATTATTCCTATTGGAAAGATAGAATGAGGTCCATCTTAAAAGCCTTTGATGAAAGGGTCTTGTTAATTTGTGAAAGAGGGTGGACTCCTCCAACAATCACGGTTGATAATGTCACAAATCCGAAACCGTCTCTTTCTGGACTGATGATGACTTTAAGTGGAGTACCTACAACAAATTTAGTGCTATTTCTGGAGCTATCACACCTGACGAGTTTTGGTGTATCATTACAAGCACTACATCTATTGAAGCATGGGTATCCTCCACTTGACACATGAGGGTACCAACGCTTTCAAGGCGTCTTAGATTCAAAATTTGAACACCAAATTAGAGATTATTACTATGTTAGAGCCTGAGAGATTTTGATGAATTTTATGCTAGGTTGAGAGACATCGTAAACACTACTTTTTTTAATTTGGATGAGAAAATTCTAGAGATTAGGGTCATTAAAAATATTTTGAGGTCACTCCCCATCCTCTTTATTCCTAAGGTCAATGTGCTTAATTTGTTAGGGATTTCAGACACTTTGAGGTTAGAAGAACTCATAGAAGAGCTTCAGACTTATGAGATAGATATGTTCCCTAAAACCATTAAACCTAAGGATATAGGGTATCTTTAAAGACTCAAGCTAATAAGAATAAAAAGGAGAGAGTTTATGAGTCTGAATCTGAGGGAGATTTTGATGTTGATGACTTAGCCTTGTTTGCAAAAATTTCAAAAAAGTTTCTCAAGTTTTGCAAAACTAATTCTTCTAATAAAAAGATTCATGAGAAAAATAAAAAGAAGAATGAGGTCAAGGATAGCAGTGAAAAAGAGGAAGATATAAGGTGTTCTGAGTGCGAGGGGAAAGGGCACAAGGCAAATGAGTGTCCCACTAGGCAAAAGAGAAAGGGAAAAGAAATTGCAAATGAAGACACTCTTAGCGATAGTGACATCGAGTCGGTTGATTAAGGGGGAGAATCATCACATGAAAAGTACGTTTCTTTCATGACTAGTCATGTGAGTACTTCTAGCTTGTACCACGACGATGAGGACACTTGTAAACGTGAGAGCTTTGATGATGTTTTGAGCCATAATAGTGATTGTGAGGATGAGCTTGCAAGTGAGGGAGAAAAGGATCTCCAAAAGGCATTTAGTAATTTATACACTGAGACGTTGAAAACCAAAAAGTTAAATAAATATTTGAGTTTTAGGGGTTTTATATTTGGAGAGAGAGGTGAAAGTTTTGAAGGTATGTGACGTGTTGGCGATTCAACTCGAGAAGGTGAAGGTTTCGTTGTGTGAGTAGTTGATCGTCGTAAGATGGGAAAGAGTGAATTGATCAACACTGTGTCTAGTCTTAAGAGAGATATTCAATCTTCATTAGAGACTCGTGACAAACTTGAATCCCGTGTATCCCAACTCGAGAGAGATCCAAGACGTGTCCTAGAGGTCAATGTTACTTTAGAGGACACATCTAAGGAGGTAAAAAAAATGCTCCTCAGTCCCACTTTGGTGTGACACCCCGCTCAAAATAATAACGGGTGGCCATCCCTATACTAAAATAACCAGGAATCTTAAGTGGATCATTCTCAGCATCTACTGACGATTCTAAAATAAATATGACTGATAACCCATTACTACAAAAAAAAGAGGGTGTCAATTTTTTTTATAAACATTTACTGAAACAAACCATACAACAACTAACCCACAACATAAAAACTACTAAATATAATAAAGAACACACACATGCTAATATAAAAGAGACAATTACAAGAGTACAACACAATGTACGAAATAAATTACCCGAATATGTTGTCGGGTCAAAGACAATACAATAATCTAAGAAGGAAAATATAAAAGTGCTACGCTACAACACTTGGGTATAAACCCGATACACAAACTGAATCCTAATCTAGATACCCAAAAGATAGAAATCGATTATAACAAAATTTTGCACCAACCCGCAACTACTGCAGCTCCACGAATACACTGGATGGAAATCATCAAAGGCGTCCTTGCGGAGGAACACCTAAAATAATACAATATATATACAGGGAAAGAGAAAGTATAGACGGGTCAGAGCCTGAGGTGTGAAAATATTTTTATAGAAAGTGCATTAAAATGCATAATAATTATAAATGCATTATGATATGATTAAAGTGGAGTCGCACTCTCCATAAAATTTAACTCACCTTTCAACTAAAGCACGCAACTAAGCGTATGCACATGATCTCCAAATAAATGCCCAAATCTATCTAGGGGCAAAGTAATCTAACTTACTCCCAATTTTTATATTCAATTAAAATCCATCTAAATTATCTCTCAACTCCAAATATTACCACTCTCATCTATTCACCCACTTTCTAAACATATAAAGTATACATAAACATTCTCTTTTACTAGAAGTTCTCATATTCTAGTTATTTCCATAAATATATATATATATATATATATATATATATATATATATATATATATATATATATATATATATATATACACATATATGAGTTATTAGCATCTAGGTGTTAAGGACTAAACTTCTCCCAATTCTCAATACTGCACTGCGTTTTGTGCGTGGGACGTCTCGCAAGAGAAATCCAAACAAGGAACCCCCCCGATACACTAATCCTTGGTAGCATTGGTTATCAAGATTCATTATTCCCTCAATGCATGACGCGTATAACCCAAATTCTCTTATTCTATGTAATTAATTAATTATTCTCAATTCTCAACAATGCACGGCGTTTCATGCATGGGACGTCTCGTAAGCGAAATCCAAACAAGGAACCTCCCGATACACTACTCCTTGGCACTGTTGATCGTCGAGATATATACTAATATAAATATGAGCACTAAGGACTAACTTCTCCTCACTCCCAACATTGCACTGCATTTCGTGCGTGGGACGTCTCGCAAGCAAAATCCAAACAAGTAACCCCCTGATGCACTACTCCTTGGCAATGTTGGTCGTTGAGGTCCATTATGCCCTCTATACCCAAAGTACTATATATACTCATAATAATTATCTACTCTACAATTCCACTTTAATATATATTCATCACAATTTGTCTGGATAAAATCTCCCGGAATGAGATTCAAGCAATCTTCTTATGTCTCTTTACGCTAGAGACAAATATGATATCACATAATCATATACAATTAATATACTATTCACACAAGTATAGTAATAACCATCCCAGCGAGCTATAACTCGAGGATGCAGGTTCTCAATGCTATCATATACCAAAGAATCACTCACATATCATCTTGGGTACCAACGGTCGGAATCTCACACCGCCTTGGTAAAAACCATAACGCAACGTACGGGAAGTGGTCATAGTTCCTCCTCGAAAATGAGACGAAACATACCCACCACATCTCACCCCTAATAAAACTCACACAATAATAAATGGATGCTATGACCTGGGGACTATACGCGCCCTGCCCCTCAAGCCAGGGGCCTCACATCGCGCAACTTCCCATGATAGCATAGAGGGGGTATTCTTCACACACACACACACACACACACACACACACACACACACACACCCACACATATATATATATATATATATATATATATATATATATATATATCATACACACAAGATATACATATATCATCACACAAGGTATATATATATATATATCACACTATTTACATACTCTTATTACACTCTTAGGCGTAAATGAAATAATATCATTATTTAGTATATTTTACTCTCGATATACTATTCGTCAATAACCCACATAACTTCCCCACTTTGTATACAGTATACGATTTCTCACTTGAAGTTCATACCTCACTTCTATTTTGATTACTCTCTCAATTCAATTTACGTTGAGGATGTTCTCGATATCATTATGCACATCAATCAACATTTATTACTCTTTAATTATTAACCTCGACACTAAGAGGATTTTCCACTAAATCAATACGATAACTTAAGTTCACACTCTCTCTAAATCAATCACTAAAATCCTAACATTTATATCCAATCATCTATAAATTTTGCTCTCATGTGCTTGATGAGAGAGGAAATACGCATTCAATTTCATTATGATATGATCCCCAAACATCTTCTCATTTTCTAAGATCCTTAATCCCCTTAAATAATCACTTAATCCTCTATGATATAATAATTATGAAGGTCCATAAATATAAACCCAAAGGAAAGGGGATAAACTTAGATTCCCAAACTTGAGCCAAAAACAGAGGCCCGATCGAACGGTCCCCCAACCACGAACGACTGCGCTTTCCAATTTGCCTAACCTCGAAGACAGTATGCCCCTCCCCTGAGGCGCGGTCGACCAGCCTTGCCAGTAATTTCGGCCAAACTCCATGTTTACAAACTTTTAACTTCTTAAAAACTCCACAATACCTACTTCAAACCCCAAATCTTCAACCCAAACATACTCACAATATTAAAACTCATTAATTGTATAAACCCAACAAATTTACAACCTCCAATTCATCATATATACATCAAATGTAAGATTTAATACAAAATCTAGGTTTTAACGTATTTATCCCAAATTTCATAAATTTATCCACAAATCATGAAATAAATGATACACAACAATTGTTTAGCAAGTTTAATCACTTGCCTCAAAGTTATAGAGTCCGATTTGCCCTCGAAATCACGAATTTGGCGAATATCTTAAGCTTTCTTTCTCTTTCTCTTCTTCCTTTCTTCTTCTCTCGCTTTCTCTCTGTCTTTTTAGGGCTTTCTCTTTCTCTTAAGTGAGAATGACTTCTCACGTAGGCTTTTAAGCCTTATCTCCCAAGATACACAGTTTTAAATGATAATACACACTTTAAATGACTCGGTAACTTTTATTCGAGCCAAATGAACTTAAAATATTTTGGAACCCATATAAATCCCAAGTACAGTCATTTTGAATCTCGACCCTTCCGGAAACAACCGAACCCTTAGAATTGTCATCCAAATCACTTTCTAACATCTTCAAATTTTGACCTCAAATGCCAATTTAATTAATCTCCAATTAAAATAATATTTATTTCTCCCAAAATAAATAAATTATTGTCCCAAAAATCTCGGGGTATTATAGACTTCCCCACTTTCAAGAATTTCGCCCTCGAAATTACGCTAAGCCTAATACTCCAAAGCTCAACTGGTTTCTACTACACTTAACCTCGCTAACACTATACCCAAACCTCCCATTTCCCACGACGATTTTTTTTATAGAATCAATTATAACAACTAGGGCGCCCATACACCCTTAATTCGAGCTCTACTCATATAAACAAAATTAGGCTTCTCTTGCCTCAAATAGTACCATGACTCTAATTATATATAAATTATACTTACATACTAATAATATAACAATTTTAAGAGGTCCAAAGATTTAACTCCTCTCAATTCCTGACATTCGCTACTTTAATGCGGGGGAGGTCTCATAAGCGAACTCTCCCAACACACTAATATGTAGCGAGGTCGGAGATTGAGATTTTGTTAGATCGGGACTAGAGTTTAAAAATATTTTGTGTAAATCATTTTTGGTATTGCCCAAAGGCCTATAAAAAGTTTTATTTTGAAAATCGTTTATTATAAAATAGTTTATGTCTTTCGACATTTAAATAAAATACCTTATGCCCAAGACACAAGGTTTTAATATTTATCATACTCATAATAGTATATAGTTCTCACAATTAACATAATTATGAGATAAGTCTCTTACTCATCAATAATCCACCAAATTCATTTTAGTAACAAGAATTTCTTATATCATAATAAAATATTGCCATACACTATGCTCTTCCATAACTGGAATACAATAATTATATAAGTTTAACACGACTATAAAAAGAAGTAGCTTTATCATCACTACTCAACACATTTCAACATTTCTTACGTTCACAACAAAGCTATAACTCTCTATGAACACATTACAAAATAATCTATTCTCTCAAGAGATAATAATATAAGAGTCTCACTTGCTCAAAATTCCCTTACGGGTCATTCCATACATAATAGGGTTATATCGCTACCTTCTCATAACTATCTCACCTACGATATTCCCAAAACTTCATATAGTATAATCCTATTCACAAAGGAAAATAACTTACATCATACCTCTCTAGTCCGATTTCATCACCTCATCAATGGGTTTCCACACAAAGTCCCCCGGCCTAAAATGGCCTTGAATCTGTTGTAAGGGTTTCACTTCCAAAACTTCCTCAAAACGTGGTCCGTTGACAATCTCTCTTTCTATGACCTATTTCACTACAAAAGAAACATCTACCCGCAAATCCTCTCTGCCCATCTTGAGGAACATAACGCTGTCGCGACCCTCTATTGTCCGACTTATACCCACTGGCATTACTGGTATTCTCTTCACCAAACCTACTTGATGAACCCGAATCTCTAAAGTTCTTACCCCCTTGTGAACGAAGACGATATTCATGACACTGCAATAGCACCTCCCTCAAGCGGCACCTAATCAGCTGTAGAAATGGCACTATACAAATTTAAAGTTCAACAAGGTTGAATCTAGGGTTCCCAAAAGATTCACAAAAGTAATTGGAATTTTTGGTGTGAATCAAAAGGTGTTTGGGACTTAAAAAACATGAAGACTTGATGTATTAGGACTCAAATAACATTCTCCCAAAGTCTTAAAAAAAAGTAATCCCAAAATAGGTATATATAGAAAAATACAAATTTTTGAGTCGGTGCGACGAACCAGTTCTACTCACCGGTTTGCTTTTTTCCAGTTCATCGAACAGGTTCGGCTATGGGGGATCGGTTCAGATTAAAATAAATTTCTATAAAGAAAATACTTCTTAATTTGGTAAGACATTTTAGAAAAAAAATATCCCAACACTTTTAAATGAAACATTAAGAAATGTAAACTCAACTTTACCAAAAATAATCTCGGAGAGGCACGTTGTTGAAGAACGTTGATATTTGGATCCTTCGTGATGCATGAATAAGCTTGAACCTTTCTTTGATGGTTGTAGTGGTATATGACATATCTAATGTAAACCAGACTATATAAAATATGTCCTTACAAATATCCCCCTATGTTTATGCCGGTACAAAATAAAAACATCCGAATTATCAAATCAAAATGCCTATAGAAACCTAATACCCTCCCATGAACCCAAAATTGAAAAGGTACTAAACATGTAGGTCTAAAACTATTCTTCAAAAATCTTCAACATAAAAAATCTTCAAACCTTTAAGCTTTTCTCATCAGGGTGTGCAACATGATTTCAAACTTTGTACCTGCACACATGAGACAAAGAAAATACCATTGTGACGTATCGAGTTTGAAATGATCTAAGCATAAATCAATCAATATAATCAAATCTTCCCCATAATGCAAAAACTCCCCCATAATTCGTTCTCTCCCTTTTTATTTGATCGAAAAAGGCAAGGAAACGAATAAACAAAATAAACTTGGTGTTGTCACAATAAAAAATGCATAGAAAATATGGATCAAACTACGCCCATGCAAAGGAATAACTCAAAACCTTCCACAAATTATTTTTGATTTTTTCATTTTTCATACAAAAATGTAAAAATAATTTTACGAAAATCACACACCATGAATTTACACTAAGACAACCAAATCATGGAAACATAATGAATGGGTGTAAACATATTCGATATGCAAATCAAAGAAATCAATCATAAAATATGCGCATGATGAATATGTGTAATCCTAACGAATGAATCTCAAAATCGTCCTTAGGTGTCGAAAGTGTTGAATTTAAATGACATCGACTCAATCCATTAATACATCAAAGTCAAGAATGATTCCCACACTAATAACGTCTAAAACTATGTAATGATTTTTCATGACGTTGTCAGGACGTGCAAGCCTATTTTTCATTACTTTCCATCCAAACTCCCTCATAAATAATTATGCATAATTTTTTCTTTTGAGGTGGCCCCTTTTTAGCATATTTATCTTTTTATTGCCTTTAAATTTTTTCGGGCTCTTTTAAACGGTGGCTTTCACGATGAGTTAATTTTGTACTCTCACATGCCCTTTTCCCGTGAACATTCATCATATTTTGTTGCAATTAAATCCTCATGGTAAACGGTTCTTACATGCACTACTTTCATTGTCAAATTTTATTGCACATGGTTCATTTTAAAGATAGAATCGAGATGAAAACACTCCGACAAATATGTTATAAAAAAATACAATAATAAAACAAACCGTACAAGTGTGCATTAAAGAAACTTATGAGTCAAACATGTAGGTAGTAACAACTAATCACATCTCAATGACTCCAAATATTGTAAATCACATAAATGAAATGATGACGCATATCAACATACTATCAAATCGTCACATGGATATGGAATGAAATTGTGACTTGGTCATCCTAAATGTTCATTCATATATGGTGCAAACAAAATTCAAAACTCTTTTTTGCTTTTTCAAAAAATTTATCAAAATAAAATCTTTTTGGCTTTTCAAATTTTACTCAAAAAAATGAAAATATTTTTTGTATTTTTTAAAAATAAAAATTTAATACAAAAATGATACACACTAGCAATAGGCAAAAAATTATCATCATGAAAATCAACCTATGCTAGCAAACAAGTCTAAACCTCAACCTTAGGTGCGGTGGAATTTTCCAAAGGTGGTGACATCCAATGAAAAATCTTCATCAAATCATGTGATGTCTTGACCAAAAACTTTACCTGGTCACTAATATATGCCAACTCTCTCGTGTAATCATCTGGAGCATCATGTGTGGGTGCGTGTGTGTGAACACGTGTGGAGAAAAACGTGACACATAACCCAACTTAAAACAAAACTCCCTAAGGTGTCCTCTCTTCTTACAATGTGTGCAAAACATAAACAGGCCTATGTAAACCTCTCTCAAAATGTCTCCTACACATTCTCCTATCTGGTATGGGATGCCTAGGTGGGATGGGTTGAGAGCCATATGGATCTATCGCTAACTAGGGAATCGACTCTAGTGCAAGATGTGAAGTGTATGCACCGTCATGACCTATTCCTCGTCTCTCAACATCACCCAAAACGGGATTGAGAACCATCTTTCCAACCTTCTTACATGCGTTCTCTAAAGGGAGTTAGACGACCCACGCACGTTCAATATCACTCTCGAGTTGCGATACACGTGTCTTCAGACTAGAGATCGTGTTGGTCAGATCACTCTTTTTTCCTTCTAAAGCAATCAACTATTCACTCAAAGAAACCTTCACCTTCTCGACTTCACTTGCTTTTGCCTCAAACACCCTCAAAACCTCTAACTCTCTCTCTTGAAATATCTCACCCTAATACCCAACTCCTTATTTAATTTCTTAGTCTTTAAGGCCTTGGCATACAAATCTCTAAATGCAATTTGGAGCTCACTTTCATCTCCACATTCACACTCACTATCACCCTCACTAAAAACAGTCAAACTATCCTCCTCCTCGGGGATCTCACGTGCACAAATATCCTCATCGTCGTGGGAGAAAGTATGTGTGCTCACGTGGCTAGCTAAAAAGGCAACAAACTTCCCATGTGAAGACTCATCCCCGGAATCATTCACCTTATCCTCACTATCGCTAAGAGTGGTTAGCATGTCAATTTTCTTGCCCTTTCTCCATAGCCTATGTGACACCCCGCCTAATAAAATACCGGGCGATCACTCCTATATCAAAATAAAACAAGAGTCGCATATGGATCATTCTTAGCATCACTGTCGAAAACCAATTTAATTACTAATAACCTATTAGGCCGGCGTTAAAATTTTACTTAACTACTCTTTTTAAACAACTACGAAATTAAAACACCCACACAGTTTATATAAATGAAACTGAAATGAAATAGAATAACCGAACACTCGGTTCAAATATGATACAACCAAATAGAATCCGCATAAAAAGGGGGAAAAGAATAATTAAATGCAATTGGGCCATTGGCCTGAATATTTATACAGTACCTCCTATCTAGAGTACAAGAATAGAAGCGTCTATCGAGAACCTGCATGCATCCACAGCTACTGCAGCAGACGTCTGACTCAAAAGAAGTGTCATCCAGGTGTCCCTGTGTCTGGACGCCTATATATATATATATATATATAAAGAGAGGGAAAAGTAGTTAAACGGGTCGGAGCCCGAGTGTGAAAAATATTTAGCAAGTGCATAAATGCTTTATTTTTAAAAAATCTGTTTTATCTCATATTTAAATTTGGTACTGCACTCCCATGGGATACCACTCACCTCTCTTCTAATAGTGCACACCTAGCGCATCCTAACCAAATACCCTAGTCAAGCTACCCCGCCTAACTAGTCTGTCACCCATCTCCTAACAACCCTAGTTATTCCAAGTACTAAGGGCTAAACTTCTCCCCAGTCTCAACACTATGCCATGTTCGTGCGTGGGGTGTCTCGCAGAGCGAAATCTAAACAAGGAACCCCCCTAAAACACTACTACGCGGCAAGGTCGACCGTCGAGATCCATTAGACCCTCAGTACATAACGTATATACATACTATATAATAATATACATCTTATAGTACACATCCGGATCTATCTACCGGACTGAGGTTGACTTTATATTCATTTTTGATAATACACATCCGGATCTAGCTCCCGGACTGAGGTTTACTATATACACATCCGGATCTATGTCCCGGACTGAGGATATTCTTTTTCATTTTTATCTCTTTATTCTCATTAGAGATTTATATTACCTTGTTATCATGCACAAGTAATATACCATACACACAAGCAAAACAACCATCCCAATGAGCTATAACTCGAGGATGCGGTCTCATAATGCCGATCCAAAAATCCGAGTTTACTCAATATACCACGGTACCAAGCCAGACTTACTCAATGGTCATGGTAAACATATACACAACGGTGGAGGCGGTCATGTTCCCTCTGCAAGTGGAATCACATAAATCGCACTCGAATGCGGGACGATAATGACCTGGGGACTGTACTCACCCTGCTCCTCGAGCCAGGGGATTCACCCACATCGTGCAACCTCCCTGGATTGCACTAGAGCATATATATAATCTAGTTGTTCCCATCCTATACTCAAAGGGGAAGCCCGGGGAAATCAGCCTCTAAACACACATATACCATCATATATAGATACATATGTATTTATATCATATCATATATATACTTTAATCACATAGTATATATACACTATATATTCCTGCTCGAATATATATAAATGGCCATAATTGCCAATCACATCTAGCGATGACCAATAATCCCAAAGATTCTCTCAAAGAATCATATTCATACGTGTAGGCCCCCAATTTTAAAATTCAAAAGTATTTTTATACTTTGAAATCAATTTCCTTGTGAAATATATGTGCGAAAGAGATGTGATGGTTCAACATAAAACAAATTTTAATTTCTTTTTCAAATTAAAATTAAACCAAGTGAAATAAATTTAATCCATTAAACATTTTCACTTAAACATAATTTATCAAAGTCCAAGAATTTGCCTAAGTCATATTTTTCAATTATTCCACAACTAGGCCAAACCAATTTTATCAATTAAATTAAATGACTTGAATTAAATAAACAATACCCAAATTTAATTAGCACCAAATTAAATTAAGTGTGATAATTAAAACCAATTTTATCTTGAGTTATCCTAAGCATGCGTTCTAAGTTATTATGCATGATAAAAGTAAATCAATCACACTACGCCGCTATGTACGAGGAAAAAACCCACAACGGTAACAAACCTCTGACGGCCCTAGCCTCAAATCCACTAAGTACGGAATTTACATTTACAAGACAAATGACTTACTTCCTCAACTCGAACCCTCTCAAGCCTTGATGCGTATTCTTGTAACCACCTCTTCCTAGCGGATAACCACGGAGCTCCACCGCGATCTCAAATCCACCGATCGGACAATTGGTACACCATCAACCACACATGGTGCCTTTCACCATGGGAGAAAGCCGCAACTAAACAATTCTTCTTCTTTGAGGGATTTAGAAGAAAACCCAAACTTCTCTTCAAACAAGCGTAGAGACAAATCGGTGCTAAAATGCTCCAAGCAAAGTAAATGTATATATGAACTTGGAAGAAACAAATATGGGTGTAACTAAGTGTTTAAAGGATTTTTCTTTATAAAATAAACACTCAAACTCATGAACTTTTTCTTGGAAGAATCAACTCTCAAACCTCTCTCTAGGAGTTAGAAAATTATGAAAAAGTTAGTTTAGAAAAAGTTGTTCCCGCATATTATAAATTTTGAGAAAAGTTAGTGGAGAAACAAGTGGAAAAAGTGGGAAAAACTGCTTAAAACTACCAAAAAACTGTTCCCGCCAAATCTCGTTCGAACGACATCTCGTTCGAACGAGGCTTCTAACGAAGTTCCAGTGTGAACTCGTTAGAAATCTCGTTCGAACAGCCATCTCGTTCGAACGACATTTCGAACGTAGTTCCAGTGTCCAATGGGGAAGCTCGTTGGCAATCTCGTTCGAACGACTTGTGGTTCGAATGACAATCTCGTTCGAACGAACTTACAGAAAGTTCCAAAAAATTCATTTTTAGCCTAGAAATTTTATATACTTTATATAAAAGTTTTAATTGAAATCTTTTTGAAAACAAAAAAAAGTTTTAAAACCTAACACCCAATAAACTTAAACTTGTTTCAAGCTCCTATATATATATAAAATGCATTCATACCTTGGGAGCATGAAACCACTGTTGATGACGTAGAAACGAGGCACATGAACACGATATTTGATGAAGCTTTATACTCTTTGCCGTTACGTCTTCAACTAAATACATTATAGGCTTGAATAGGTACATTGAACACTATCCTATGACATAAACATTTTTGTCCGGAATTGAGAAAAAACTACATTAAGACTCAATTGGAGAATTGTGTCCTTACAAATCTCCCCCTTTGGCTATTTCGGGACAAAAACCAAACAAAAATCCTAAAGGGCCGTCAAGCTCTACTAGACTAATAAAAAGTCCTACCCAAAATAAAAATACAATGCTTGACTCAAACAACCCAAATGATCATGATCTTTGCCGGTAAAAGTTGCCACTTATAATATGATTCCTGCACACTTGATCAAACACATTACACGCATAGGTAATATCAACATATTTAATGCAAGTAGAGTAAGTACTCCCCCTAAATTAATTCTCGCCCTTTATCAATAGTGATCAACTTAGAAAGACGTCTCCCCCTAAGATAAATCTCCCCCAAACTAAGATACGATTATAATAGGATTAGATACCATTCCTCCCTTATCATTCTCCCCTTTTTTGGTTCAGGAATAGACAAAGGCTTAAAGAGTTAAAAATTAACTTATATCCCCAAATTGAAAGCATAAACACCCAAATAACTTATCTAAAATAAGCAAAGGATAAAAATGGAATGGGATAACAAGCTAAAACATGCAATTGTGCATAAAGTGATGAGAATGTTAAAGCACACGGGCAATAAAAGCATCACTAATCCAACAAATAATAATTGATACTAACTCAGACGCAAGAAACAGATACCAATAAGATGCATAAAGTATGAAGCATGTGATATCAACAAAGAATGCAACAAGATAGATACCAATTATGAATTAAAGCATAAATGGACTAGAAAGCGCGACAAAGACAAAATAAAAATATCAAATATATGTATACATAAGATATAACTAATAGACGTAAGTACACATATATAGATATAAACACACAAATGACACACACAAAATATAATAGGAGTTATGGCAAAAATGTGTCATATGGAAACGGAAGTGTTGGGGTGTGAACTAGTAACGATTAAATTAGGCCCAATCACTTAAAACATGTTCACGGAGTTCTCATTTGATTGCAAACTTTATCACATTTGAATATAACCTCATGTGACAATAAAGATTGAACTCAATGAACAAACATACACAATGCATACTAGCCTAGCATGTTGATGATTCTACAAACCAAATAGAGTAATGACAATAAAGACCACTAGGATAAACGGACATTGTGCAAACCGTTGATATACCATCCAATCTACCTCAAGAAGCATATATATTCTTTTTATATTGAATGAATATATCAATTAAACATAGGCCTTGGCAATTATTTTTATTTTAGTGCCATTTTTATGCTTTTAGGCCTTTGGACCACGTATTTCTTTTAGGTCCATTTCAAACGGTGGCTTACAATCGCAAAGGATTATTATTCCTTTCGGAGCCCTTCCCCGTGCACATTTATAAATCATTTTTTATATCTCACAAACTCACGTGCAACGAATTTTGACATGCACTAGTCCTCCAAGGTCATAAATATGTAGATGACTAGATTGGTAGGAGAACACCTCACAAAGCTTAAATATACATATGAAGTTGAAATTTTAAAAGAGCTCGTGCATGTGTGAGTAGAGGCATATAAAAATAGAATCCATTTAATCAACACAAAATCCAACTACTCCATGTAAGCATGGTAAAGAACATAATAAGGATTGAAAATCTAAACCAAAAGTTCTAGCCACATGGGAGCGAAAAAGATGGGATTCTAACACAAATATATGCCACATAAAGTGTGTCAAACTAAAATACACACAAAATAAAATATTTTTGAGTTTTTTTGAAATTTTTAACCGAAAAAAATGTACTCAAAAGACAAAAAAAAATTCATTTGAATTTTTCATTAAGCTTAGATTAACAAGAAATAAAAACCCAAATGAGAAACAAAAATCTTTTTGTATTTTTCATTTAATGTAAACAAGAATGAAAGAAATAAAATACAAAAGATAAACAAAAATCATTATTCTAGAATGTGATTAAGCATGGAGCATAGACTAGAAAATGACTTAAACAAGCATACATTTAGCACGATAATATAGCATGAAGCACAAAAGCTAAAGTATGCAAACACTAACACATTCATCCTTTAGATTTAGCAAGGGAGGAAGCATGTGAAAGTAAATGAGAATCAAAGATCCTATTTTGGAAGGCAACCAAGTCGGATTTCCTAACCCAAATTAATGAAGAATGACTATCTTTGGGTGTAGGAATTTTAACTACATTGGTTGCTTTACGTTCGGATTTTTTAGGAATTCGTTTAAGATCAAAACAAAATTTCCTAAGACGACCTGTTCGACCACAATGTGTACAAGTAAAATTACGTCGAAATTTAGTACCTCAGGAATGATCTCTAGAGTCTTTCCTAGTGGATTCTCCTAAAAAGTTGGTTTTGGCTTTGAGAGTTGATTCATCACAAGTATCGAAGCCTAAACCACAAGTGTCATTTTTAATTTGGACCGTTCCTAATATTTTATCTAATTTTTTCGAATGACACTCCAAATCAAATTTGACATTACTAGAGTCTTTTAATTTATTTTATAATTCTAGGATGTTAGAATCTAATAAAACATTTCTCTCTTCAAACTCGAGAATCTCCTTTTTCAAGGATTCCATTAAACCTCTAAGGCTATCTCTCTCGCCTTCTACATATTCAAGCTTCTCTCAAAGAGTCCTCTCACGTGTCCTAAGGTCTTTTACCAACATACTATCATCAATGACCTTGACACGCTCTTTTAAACTAGCTTTTAACTTCAAATTAGCTCTTTTTAATGTAATAGATTCTACAAATAATTCTTGAAAAGTATTTTGAAGTTCACTCACATTAACCTCTTCATTTTCACTCTCTCTTTCTTCTTCACTCTCACTACCATAAAAAACAGGGGATTCATAAACTTTGACTAAGGAAGTGTCATGTGTTTGAATATCTTCATGGGAAGATTCATTATCGGAATTCACACAAGAAGCCATAAAAGCCACAAAGTTAGGTTTAGTGGGGGAAACAGGTCCCTCTTCCTTATCACTATCACTAAGGGTCGCATTATATGAAATGGGTCGCTTACACTCTCTCCTTAGTTTAGTGGGGCACTCCGAAGCCCTATGGTCATACCCTTTACAACCAAAACACCTATTGGACTCGACCCTATTTAAAGTTTCATTAGAAGATTTAGGGATCCTTTTGGCTTTGTCATACTTAGAAGTTTCAAATTTCTTAAAATCATTTTTAAGAAATTAGAAAGTTTAAATTCACCCTCACTCCATCTATCGGCCGGTTTGGGAACACATTCATTATCTACTAAATGAGTTGGTGGAGACCAACCGTTAACTACCGATAACCAAACCCTCTCGTTGATAGATTTTAGTGCTGATTTCATACGCACTTTCCAGTACGCGTAGTTAGAACCATCGAAAATTGGAAATTTTGAGAATGGGAAAAATTACATTTTAGCCAAAAATTATTTAAAGAATCTTAACGAAATAATTTATCGCTTTGGCTCTGATACCAATTTGTAGGCCCCCAATTTTGAAATTCAAAAGTCTTTTTATACTTTGAAATCAATTTCGTTGTGACATATATGTGCAGAAGCGATGTGATGGTTCAACATAAAACAAATTTTAATTTTTTTTTCAAATTAAAATTAAACCAAGTGAAATAAATTAAATCCATTAAACATTTTCACTTAAACATAATTAATCCAAGTCCTAGAATTTGCCTAAGTCATATTTTTCAATTATTCCACCACTAGGCCAAACCAATTTTATTAATTAAATTAAATGACTTGAATTAAAAAATATTACCCAAATTTAATTAGCACTAAATTAAATTAAGTGTGACAATTAAAATAAATTTTATCTTGAATTATCCTAAGCATGCGTTCTAAGTTATTATGCAAGATAAAAGTAAATAAATCACACTACGCCGCGATGTACAGGGAAAAAACCCACAACGGGAAAAAACCTCGGACGACCCTAGCCTCAAATGCACTAAGTACGGAATTTACATTTATAAGACAGATGACTTACTTCCTCAACTCTAACCATCTCAAGCCTTGACGCGTCTTCTTGTAACCACCTCTTCCTAGCGGAAAACCACGGATCTCCACCGCGATCTCGAATCCACCGATCAGACAATAGGTACACCGTCAACCACACATGGTGCCTTTCACCATGTGAGAAAGCCGCAGCTAAACAATTCTTCTTCTTTGAGGGATCTAGAAGAAAACCCAAACTTCTCTTCAAACAAACGTCGAGATAAACCGGTGCTAAAATGCTCCAAGCAAAGTATATGTATATATGAACTTGGAAGAAACAAATATGGGTGTAACTAAGTGTTTAAAGGATTTTTCTTTATAAAATAAACACTCAAACTCATGAACTTTTTCTTGGAAGAATCAACTCTCAAACCTCTCTCTAGGAGTTAGAAAATCATGAAAAAGTTAGTTTAGAAAAAGTTGTTCCTGCATAGTATAAATTCTGAGAAAAGTTAGTGGAGAAACAAGTGGAAAAAGTGGGAAAAACTGCTTAAAACTACCAAAAAATATTCCCGCCAAATCTCATTCGAACAACATTTCCGTTCGAACGACATCTCGTTCGAACGAGGCTTCTAACGAAGTTCCAGTTTGAACTCATTAGAAATATCGTTGGAAATCTCGTTTGAACGACATTTCGAACGAAGTTCCAGTTTCCAATAGGGAAGCTCGTCTGCAAACTCGTTCGAACGACTTGTGGTTCGAACGACAATCTCGTTCGAACGAACTTACAAAAAGTTCCAAAAAATTCATTTTTAGCCCAGAAACTTTATATACTTTATATAAAAGTTTTAATAGAAATCTTTTTAAAAATAAAACACAGTTTTAAAATTTAACACCCAATAAACTTAAACTTGTTTCAAGCACCTATATATATATATAAAATGCATTCATACCTTGGGAGCATGGAACCACTGTTGATGACATAGAAACGAGGCACATGAACACGGAATTTGATGAAGCTTTATACTCTTTGCCGCTACGTCTTCAACTAAACACATCATAGGCTTGAATAGGTACATTGAAAACTATCCTATGACATAAACGTTTTTTGTCCGGAATTGAGCCAAAACTACATTAAGACTCAATTGGAGAATTGTGTCCTTACAATAGGTTCACATACTCATTATACTACATCGTAAGTATTCCTTCACTCTAATAGATAGTAAATACCTTATTCCCATCTAAGGATTTAGTGGATATCTCCAAATATACCAATTTACATTAATTAAATAAGTATATTCTTCAATTCATCCTAATAATCTCATAGGATTCCCTCAACCATCATCAACACAATTATTCTATCCCGCATGTATAATCATATAGGCCGCAATAGCCACTAAAACTATCCCAATTGATGTTCATCCCCGAATACCCTAAAATTAAATAGGTTGTGGATTTCCTTCCCACAAACCCAAGGACTACATCTCGTCCAATTAATCATTTAGAGGTCCCCACCCTATTTTAGGAACCCCAACATTCTAAATCCTCAACTTATCTATTTTTCTCGAAAATAGCATTTTAGGGTTACACACTTAAAACCCTCACCTAGCTCCCATAAATCCCTCAATTGGAGGACTATTTACTCCTAAAAGGTTTCTTATTTCCTCACATAATAAACTCGAATCAATTTGAATTGGAATTCATCCCATCCAATTCATCCAAGGAAAATTTGTCAAACTTCCTGAAGGGTCGATCGATCGACCCATGGCCCTCGATCGATCGATGGTTCGATCGATCGATCCTCTACCCTCGATCGATCGATCACGTCAGATAGTTTCTTCTCCGAGAAGCTGTTTCGGACATAAAAGCTTCTCCCAAGCTTTTGTCTCCGCTACCAACGTCCTACAACCTCAACCAACTACTTCTATTGATATAAAAATGGTTCTAAACATCCTAGAACCCCAAACCAACAATTAATTTTGATTAATTTCTAAATTTCTCCGAATAGAAAATTATTGGGGTTTATTCGTTTTAACTCCCTAAAACCCGTTTTATCCACGAAAACCCAACCCAAAATCTCTTGGGTTTGTTATTACGAAACTACGATATGAGATTTATGCTTAAAAGTAAATAAAGCAAGTAAGCACTTGCCTCGTGGTTAAAATTCGACGATCCCGAGTCGAGTCCGGCGGAGTTTGGCTCGAAATCTCCATTTTTTCTCCTTTTTCTTCCTTCCTCTATCTCTTCTCTATTTTCTTTCTATTATCTCCCCCTCTCCATCCTTATATAGGGAGAAAAGGGTTTATACCCCTTAAAACCCAAAAATGACTCGTTTACTCAATTACGAGTCCTTTTAACTCTTAAATTTCCCGAAACTTAAATTTAACTACCGGACACTCGTTTTCGACTATCTCGACCATATTGAGACTCACCGGGCAGTCGAAATTTCAATCCGAGGTACTTGACCGCAATCACCTATTTTAAACCAATACATTTCAATGCGGGTTTTTCCTAATTAAAATCTTACCTTTTGTCACCTTACTCAACGACGACATATAATTAAAATACTTCGACATATTTACTTAATCCCAAAAGTAAATACAACACCCATAAAAAATCATCTAATCATTGAAAACCACAAAAAATACTATTCCAAGAAATTCTCCAAATTTCCAATTTACACCCAATTATGGAATTTAATTATCCCCCAAAAGTATGGGTTGTTACATACTTCCCCCCTTACGATGGAATTTCGTCCTCGAAATTCAGATATAACCTACACCACCAACCTACGATCACAAATTCCACTACATCTTAGTACCCTCAAGATAAAAAAGGTGCTAACATGATGGTCCCTTACCATATTCCACTTACCTCAAGGTGTACTAAAATTTGCTAGCTTCACCATAAGCTTATCTAAATTTCTACCTATTATCGCACCACAACAACGCGTTACTCCGATGGCTTCTATTGCTGCCAATAAGAGAAATGAGTCCATAACTACCGCTCTAACATCTCGCCAAGTTGATACCCTTACTTGTTATCTACTTCCAACGGTTCCGTCACATATCTCGGACGTGCCACCTCTTATTGCCCCTTATACAATTGAAATATCGCATACCTCTCACGACATTCCATCCAACACTCTCCAAATCCATTCGTGACTGCCTTACGTCATAAACTCCAACTTCATACACTAAGCCTGTTCTGTTTCGGGCAGTATATAAAACCAACTTACTAAGGTGCCCATACACCTTTTTAACCTGTGCACATCTGCACAACCATTGTAAACTTTCAACACGTAACACTCTCTCTAAATAAGGGTCTCCTTTCCTCGGTGTAATACCCACACATGGGTCTTCCCAAGCCCCAAAATCCCATTCTTCTCACATCGGCGTCACTAACTCTATTGAAATTACATCCTAATAACCTACGATCTAGGCATTGACTCACCTACGCGAAACAAGTACACTCCTAAGTATATCCCTAGTGCCCAAGGCCTCTCTCAACTTTCGACATTTGCTTGGTTTCATGCATGGGACGTCTCGTAAAGTGAAATCCAAACAATGAGCCCTCCCATTACACTACTCCCTCGCATTGCCGGTCATCGAGATGTAGTGACCTAAGGCACACCAGTGGGGCGTCCTAAATCCTACCTCTCTAACCTACGAACGCATTTCTACTATTCTATCCTCCCACCTGAGTGAAAAGGAAAATCTAACTAATCGAAGTGTCCGCTCTCTACAAAAGCGTTACGATCATCATACCCAAAATATACTTCCTCAAAATTTACCTTTTCATTAAGGCTTGGCTATAATCCCAAAATCAATTCCCTTCACCTTGCCTCACCTTTATACTTGCGGTGAGAAAAACATTTTAGTGCTTTTCCATAGCATAATATTTCCATAAGCATACCATCATCACATGGCTCATAGTCTATAGTGTTTCATCCACACTAAATGAATTATCAACAAAACCAACATCCTCGCATCCTATAACATCTCTCCACTCCTGACGACGTTAAGGTTCATGCATGGAGCATCTCGCAAAGCGAAATCCTAATAAGGAACCCCTCCAACACACTACTACTTAACTTCATCGGTCGTGGAGGTCCGTTAATTTCGAATATGCAACCGGGATAATCCTATCCCCTCAACCAAATGTGGTCTGAACTCCCATCTCTATCCAGGAGCCATACCACTAAGCACTCGCAACCCACTCAGTCCTTGTGCAATCAATGATGAGCTTAAACTCACAACTCAACAATCAGCCCTGCATACCTTAAATCACATCTATAAGGTCGCCACGCACTCAAATCATAATAATGAAACCTATTCTCACCGAAGTTCCATATATCCATATTAACAAAGGCTAACTCAACCTGTATCCAGGTGAGACATCGCAACAACAACCTGTTCCACCCTGGAACCGCGAACACGATAGTCTTGCCATCATTAGCCTGCTATCGCTCCGAACAATGAAGACTATAATATATTCATAGTATTACCATACTGGTATAAACATATAAGGCGAGTATCATAATCCAGATATATATACTTAAAATATCAACACCCGCCTTTATAGCGAATGAAAGAAGAATATAACTCCGCTACTGCGAAGAGCACATAGGCCTAAATTACATAATGTTATCGATACCGCCACAAAGCTCAAATTACACACACGAGTCTGGGGCTAACGAACACCATGACTTTATCTAGCCACGCCAATTATACCTCTTCCTTTTGAGGTGAAACTCATAACAATGACTTCGCCTTTATCTACTCCAAATGGTTCTCGAACCGGGTACACTAGCCCTTACTGAACCAAAATTACTTAACTTTTTTCCCCATCTATGAACCCTAACCTTGTCCTTTATTCCTACCGGGAAAGGACACCCGTGCGACTCCGCACTCCACATCATTATTTTCATCACTAGCCTTCTTGACCATGATAAAATTATCAGCATCTTGGACTCCATTGCCACGATCCTGATAATCACTTTACTAATTCCCTCTAACTTCTTCTTTGTTAGAAGGAGATTTCACTACCGACCTCAACAACCCCGTCTTAATAAATTCCCAGGTGGATGTCCACCAATGGGGTCCTCGAACATACCCATTCTCCATAAGTGTTAGCAACACTTATCTAATGAGCCCATCAATCCTTGAAAGGACTCATTATTTATTGTACCTACCTCACCTCGGTACAATGTTCACTTCTCCATATTACTCTCTATTCACTGCCGGTCTCTGGCCAATCCTTATGTGAATAATTCAGAAACTGCATTCTTTTCATTCCTGCTAAATCATGGGGACTCACGGTTAAAACTATCTGTAAGATCCCTTTCGAACCCTTATCGCCACTGGGAAATTCAACTTTAGTACCACTCTCTACTACGGCGGTACTGCGGTACTCATAACTACTATACTTTAGTAGTCGTTGCAACAATTCTTAGCAATTGCCACAAGGATAATGACTTCTACTACGGTCTTTATCTCCAGCTTCATCTACGGCCCCAATTAAGCCTCACCTCCTACTGCCCTCATCACGACCTTCCTTGGTCATTCATCCTCGATCAACACAAGAACCTCAAACAAGCGCACAAAAAATTTACATAATTTTATACTATAGCAGGAGAACGAAATCTCACAAGAGAAATCAACAATCCTAATCCTGAGGCTCTATATCAACTCGAGAGCAACGCTGAAAGCGTAGTACGTTCGCACAGATTCCTAAGGACACTAGAACCTGATGCTCTGATACCATCTGTGACACCCCGCCTAATAAAATACCGGGTGATCACCCCTATATCTAATTAAAACAGGAGTAGCATATGGATCATTCTTAGCATCACTGTCGAAAACCAATTTAATTACTAATAACCTATTAGGCTGGCGTCAAAATTTTACTTAACTACTCTTTTTAAACAACCACGAAATTAAAGCATCCACACAGTTTATATACATGAAACTGAAATGAAATAGAATAACCGAACACTCGGTTCAAATATGATACAACCAAATCGAATAGGAATAAAAAGGCGAAAAAGAATAATTAAATGCAATTAGGCCATCGGCCCGAATATTTATACAGTATCTCCTATCTAAAGTACAAGAATAGAAGCGTCTATCGAGAACCTGCATGCATCCACAGCTGCTGCAGCAGACGTCTGACTCGAAAGAAGTGTCATCCAGGCGTCCCTGTGTTTGGACACACACACACACACACACACACACACACACACACATATATATATATATATATATATATATATATATATATATAGCAAGAGAGGGAAACATAGAAAAACGGGTCAGACCAGAGTGGGAAAAATATTTAGCACATGCATAAATGCTTTATTTTAAAAAAATGTGTTTTGTCTCATATTTAAATTTGGTACCGCACTCCCATAAGATACCTCTCACCTCTCTTCTAATAGTGCACACTTAGCACATCCTAACAAAATACCCTAGTCAAGCTACCTCGCCTAACTAGTCTGTCACCCATCTCCTAACAACACTAGTTATTCCAATTACTAAGGACTAAACTTCTCCCCAGTCTCAACACTATGCCATGTTCGTGCGTGGGGTGTCTCGCAGAGCGAAATCCAAATAAGGAACCCCCCTATACACTACTACGCAGCAAGGTCGATCGTCGAGATCCATTAGACCCTCAGTACATAACGTATATACATACTATATAATAATATACATCTTACAGTACACATCCGGATCTATCTCCCGGATTGAGGTTTACTTTATATTCATTTTTTATAATACACATCCGGATCTATCTCCCGGACTGAGGTTTACTATATACACATCCTGATCTATCTCCCGGACTGAGGATATTCTTTTTCATTTTTATCTCTTTATTCTCATTAGAGATTTATATTACATTGTTCTCATGCACAAGCAATATACCATACACACAAGCAAAATAACCATCCCAACGATCTAGAACTCGAGGATGCGGTCTCATAGTGCCGATCCAAAAATTCGAGTTTACTCAATATACCACGGTACCAAGCCAGACTTACTCAATGGTAATGGTAAACATATACACAACGGTGGAGGCGGTCATGTCCCCCCTGCAAGTGGAATCACATAAATCGCACTCGAACGCGGGACGGTAATGACCTGGGGACTATACTCACCCTGCTCCTCGAGTCAGGGGATTCACCAACATCGCGCAACCTCCCTGGATCTCACTAGAGCATATATATAATCTAGTTGTTCCCACCCTATACTCAAAGGGGAAGCCCGGGGAAATCAGCCTCTAAACACACATATACCATCACATATAAATACATATGTATTTATATCATAGCATATATATACTTTAATCACATAGTATATATACACTATATATTCCTCTTCGAATATATATAAATGGCCATAATTGCCAATCACATCTAGCGATGACCAATAATCCCAAAGATTCTCTCAAAGAATCATATTCATACATTCACATACTCATTATACTATACCGTAAGTATTCCCTCACTCTAATAGATAGTAAATACCTTATTACCATCTAAGAATTTAGTGGATATCTCCAAATATACCAATTTACATTAACTAAATAAGTATATTCTCCAATTCATCCTAATAATCTCATAGGATTCCCTCAACCATCATCAACACAATTATGCTATCCCGCATGTATAATCATATAGGCCGCAATAGCCACTAAAACTATCCCAATTGATGTTCGTCCCCAAATACCCTAAAATTAAATAGGTTGTGGATTTCCTTCCCACAAACCCAAGGACTACATCTCATCCAATTAATCATTTAGAGGTCCCCACCCTATTTTAGGAACCCCAACATTCTAAATCCTCAACTTATCTATTTTTCTCAAAAATAACATTTTAGGGTTACACACTTAAAACCCTCACCTAGCCCCCATAAATCCCTCAATTGGAGGACTATTTACTCCTAAAAGGTTTCTTATTTCCTCACATAAATAACCTCTAATCAATTTGAATTGGAATTCATCCCATCCAATTCATCCTATGAAAACTTGTCAAACTTTCTTAAGTGTCGATCGATCGATGGTTCGATCGATCGATCCTCTACCCTCAATCGATCGATCACGTTGGACAGCTTCTTCTCCGAGAAGCTGTTTCGGCCATGAAAGCTTCTCCCAAGATTTTTTCTCCGCTCCTAACGTCCTACAACCTCAACCAACTACTCCTACTGATATAAAAATGGTTCTAGACATCTTAGAACCCAAAACCAACAATTGATTTTGATTAATTTCTAAATTTCTCCGAATAGAAAATTATTGGGGTTTATTCGTTTTAACTCCCGAAAACCCATTTTTTTTACGAAAACCAAACCCAAAATATTTAGGGTTTGTTATTACCAAACTACGATATGATATTTATGCTTAAAAATAAATAAAGCAAGTAAACACTTGCCTCGTGGATAAAATCCGACGATCCCGAGTCGAGTCCGACGGAGTTTGGCCCGAAATCTCCCTTTTCTCTCATTTTTCTTCCTTATTCTCTCTCTTCACTCTTTTCTTTCTATTCTCTCCCCGTCTCCCTCCTTATATAGGGAGAAAGGGTTTTTACCCCTTAAAACCCAAAAATGACTCGTGTACTCAATTACGAGCCCTTTTAACTCTAAAATTTCCCGAAACTCAATTTCGACTATCGGACACTCTTTTATGATCATCTCGCCCATTCCGAGACTCACCACGCAGTCGAAATTTCCATCTGAGGTACTTGACCGCAACCCCCAATTTGAACCCAAAATATTTCAATGCGGGTTTTTCCCAAATAAAATCTTACCTTTTGTCGCTTTACTCAACGACGACATATAATTAAAATACTTCAACATATTTACTTAATCCCAAAAGTAAATACAACACCCATAAAAAATCATCTAATCCTTGAAAATCCCAAAAATTACTATTTCGAGAAATTCTCCAAATTTCCAATTTACACCCAATTATGGAATTTAATTATCCCCCAAAAGTACGGGTTGTTACTACCTAGTGGGACACTCAAAAGCTCTATTCCCCCTACCCTCACACTCAAAACACTTCTCTTCTTCCTCTTTCTCACCTTCATTCTCACCGCTCTCTTTGGACTCATTTTTATTTTTCTCAAAAAATCTTTTATTGGAGGAATTTTGTTTTGAAATCTATAGAAACTTTTTAAAATTTTTCGCAAGCATGGACATTTCAAAATCAATCTCACCCTCAGAGTCGGACTCACAAATTTTCACTTTCTTTTTCTTCTCTTTTGTGGACACTTCCTTTCCTTCTCCAGACTGGGCTCCAAGTGCCATCCCTCTATCATTAGGCTCGATAATGTCAGGAAACATGTCAATTTCATATGTTTGGAGGTCTCCAACTAGCTCATCTAATTTTAAATTTCTCAAATTACCTAAGGTATTCAAAATAGTCACTTTGGGATAAAACATTTTGGCAACGATCTTAAAATATTTTTAACCACTCGAGTATTAGGTATAGGCTCACCAAGATTGAACTAGTGTTGACAATGTCAGATAAACGTGTCTAAATATCATCAAAACACTCACATTCAAACACGATAATCGTTTCAAATTGTGTAGATAAAATTTGAATTTTAGACTCTTTGACCGCATTTGTGCCTTCGTGGGTAAGTTATAAAATGTTCCAAACTTCTTTTGACGTGGTGCACATCATAATACGTCGGAACTCCTTAGGAGTGAAGGCACCATAAATTGCACTTAGCCCACGTGACTTAAAAGTGCTCCATTTAAATTCGTCCTCAGTCCAGGTAGTTTAAAATATGTTACGTTATCTACAATGACAGTGGGAGGCGTCCACCCTCTTTCACAAACTACCCAAACACGCTCATTAATGGACTTTAACTGTGATTTCATACTTGCTTTCAAGTAGGCAAAATTAGACCCGTAAAAAATGGGCATCTAATTATATAAGTACCCCATTGGAAAAAATTGTGATTTTTCACAAAATAGATTTAAAAAAAATCGATATCACATAATTTTTGCAGAAAAAGGAGTTCATAATAAATTAGTGAAACCTCCTCTGATACCAATTTGTAAATAGTGCGCGCGATACTGATTAAAAAAATTCGTAAATTTCCCAGTTAACCTTATTTAATCGTTTTCAATTTTTAATCTAATTTTATTTATGCCTAAAACATGCAACTACGTGTGGATAAATCAAACCAACAAAAATAATTGTTGACACACAGATTTCAGGAAAAAAAACCTTTTTGGGTAAAACCTTTTATTTCACTATAATACTTACAATGATTACAATGATATCTGTAATGGATTAACCTTAGAAAACCCACATAGGCGGCAACCTAAATCAGCAATTGAATTCCACAGTAACTCCACACGAACCGTAGTTCAGTCAGCCCAGTAACCCTCATGCGTACTCCTTAGTGATGTGTAGTCAGTCAACAAGTATCTCTATCAAATGGCACCTAATTAGCAGTAGAGATGACAATCCACAATGCTAATGTTCAACAAGGTTGAATCTAGGGTTTCCAAAAGATTCACAAAAGTAATTGGGATGTTTGGAGTGAATCAAAAAGGTGTTTGGGACTTAAAAAATACGAAGACTTGATGTATTAGGACTCTAAAAATGTTCTCCCAAAGTCTTAAAAAAAGGACTCCCGAAATAGGTATTTATAGAAAAATATAATTTTTTTGAGTCGGCGCGATGAATTGGTTTGGCCCATCGGTTCACTCCGTCGAACCGGTTCGACTATGGGTGAGCGGTTCGGTTCGGCTTAAAATTTATTTCTTTAAAGAAAATATTTCTTAATTTTATAAAACATTTAATAAAAAAATATCCCAACACTTTTAAATGAAACATTAAGAAACGTAAACTCAACTTTACCAAAAATAATCTCGCAGAGGCACGTTGTTGAAGAAAGTTGATATTCGAATCCGTCGTGAAGCATGAATAAGTTTGAACCTTTCTTTTACGGCTGTAGCGGTATACGACATATCTAATGTAAACCGGACTATATAAAATATGTCCTTACAGTGTTAGATTCATATGGCTCTCGACCTAACCTACCCAGGCGTCCAATTCCACGTAGGAGAGCACGTCCTAGACATTTTAAGAGAGGTGATCCTAAGCTCGTTTATGTTTGTTCCCATTACAAGAAAATAGGACACCTTAGGAAATTTTGTTTTTAGTTGGGTCATATGTTTCATAGGTATCTTCCACGATATTCTACTACACGTGTTCCCACACGCACTGCTACACATGTTACTCCACATGCTCCTGCACATCACATGAGGGACTTTGAGAGTTTTCAAGAGCAAGTTGAGTATTTGGTCAAAACTTCACGGACCTAATGATTGAGGTTTAGTCTTGTTTGCTAGCATATGATGCTTTTCATATTCATATCTTCATGCCTATTATTAGTATGTACTATCATTGTATTTATCTTTTTCCATTTTTATATATTTCTCAAAAAATCCAAAAAGAGTTTTGTTTTTTATTGAAATTTTTTGGAAAAATAAAAAAAAGATTTTATTTTTGATAATTTTTTTGAAAAATACAAAAGAGTTTTGTATTTTTTTACATCACATGCGGATAAACATAAAAGATGTCCGAGTCACCCATTTATCCCATATCCACATGACCATTTTGTAGTGATTTGAGACGTGACATCATTTCATTATTGTGCTTTATAACGTTTGGAGTCATTAAGATGTGATATGATGACTACTTGCTGCTTGTTTGACTACTTATTACCTTTAATGCACACGAGCACCAACTTATTTGAGTATTGTAGTTACCTTTCATGTGTCGGTTGTAGTGTTTTAATCTTAATCATGCTTTTAAAATGAACCAAATGCGATAATGAAAGTAGTGCTTGTAATAACCATTTCCCGGATTGAAAAAATTGAATATCACATCTCCGGTAAATGTGTTATATTTAAAGAAATGGAATCAGGCTGCGAAAGATAGGTTGTCTTTTCGTGAATAGCCACCATTTGTAAATGAAAAGAGCCTAAAAGATTAAAGACACATAAAAAGAAAAAAATATAAAGTTCCAGGTCAATTTGAAAGAACATTGATGCTTTGCTATATATGAGCATTGATTTCTTCAAAATAAAAATATTTGAGACTAAAAATTTAATATGTGAGTTTTGAGGGATTTTAATCAAAGATAAATGGGTTTGCACATCCTGAAAAATTCTCCTAAAATCATAACATAGTTTTGGGCTTTATTAGTGTGGAAATCACTCACAATCTTGATTAGTTGAATAGGTTAAGTCAATTTCACTTGACCTAAGGTAGACTCTGAGATCTTGCATTAGTGGTGTCTCATTCCTTCGTGCATATATGTTATGTTTGTCTACGTTGATTAACCTATAGATTGTGTTTACACCTATACATTCCGCTTCCATGATTCAATTATTTTTGTATTTCTCCATGGTGTGTTGTTTTTGTAAATTTTTATACTTGTAAAAAAATTTGAAAAATGAAAAATTGTTTGTGGAGCGTTTGTGATTATCATTGAATGTGCTTCTTTGATATATTTTTATGATGATATCTTATTCTTTTCGGTGATCTTCCTTATATTCCATGCTTAGTTTTTACTCCTTGTCTGTTTCAGACAGAATAAAAGGGGGAGAAGAAATTATGGGGGAAAGTTTGATTTATGGGGGAGATTTTCATATCTTTATGCATTTATTTGATATATTTCAAACTTGATGCACCACGGGATATTTTCTTTGTTTCATGTGTGTAGATATTTTGAAAGATCATATTTGTATTACACTCAATGAAGACAAAAAGAC
This sequence comes from Sambucus nigra, assembly GCA_949130495.1. Classification (NCBI taxonomy): domain Eukaryota; kingdom Viridiplantae; phylum Streptophyta; class Magnoliopsida; order Dipsacales; family Adoxaceae; genus Sambucus; species Sambucus nigra. Next base: position 598,143,517 of record OX422208.1, read on the forward strand.
CAAGAGAAAATAATGAAGAAGTGAAGATTTGAAGAAAATTTCATCTTTGTACCTATCCATTTCAGGGTTTGGGAGGGTATTAGGATATTGTATTCATACTAGGGTATTATTTGTAATTTGGATTTCAATTTTATATTTGTACTGGAATAGCTAAAAAGGGAGAGATTTATAAGATCATATTTTCTTTCATTGCTCAGTAGCTTAGGCTTACATAAGTTTTTGGCATATTTCGTTATCGTTTGATTCGAGATGAGACTAAGTCTGAAGATCCAACATCTCCAACATTCAAGCATCTCCATACTTTGAAGGTATAATGCTTTAGTGTTTGAATTTATTCCTTAAATTTATTTTGGGTTGTTTGTTTTCATTAAAATTGGAAACATGATTTTTTCTTTAAAATTGAGGCAGTTTTTACTTTGTTTAAAAATAATTTTAGCATGTGTATCTCGTTCAAACGAGATGGTACTCATTCAAATGGGATTGGTATCTCGTTAGAAGGATTCGTTAGAAGGCTTCTTCAATCAAACATCTTACGAGGGCTTACTATTTTGATTTTTTGGCATCGGTAGAAATGAGACTTATCTCGTTCAAACGAGATAATGATCTCATTAGAACGACACCATCACCTCAAAATTTGTGAACACCTTATAAATACCTATTTTGCATTTGATTTCATTAAGACTTTTGCCATAACAGATTCTGCATATCCTTTGCAAAAAATTTCAATCTTTTTGTTTGAAAAAAACCTTTTTGATTCACAAATCATCATCCCCAAAGTTTATTTGAGTGAATTAAGTTTAAACCCTATATCTTGTATCTAGAATAAAACTCTTATGGAGAGAGTTTCTTCACGGATGATCTTGTGATACTTGAGGGAATTCACTGCTGACGACGAAGGCTGATCGATGGATACCGAGCATGGAAGGTCGCGTGTGGACGACTCTTTACGGAGACGTATTCTTTAGATATTTACTAGGCACTGCACATTATACTTGTGGTTGTTATCAAGTAATCTGTGAATAAATAGTCTTGTAAACTATCTAAAGTGCTAGAATAAAAGGTTTTACCTGAAAGGTTTTATTTCCTTAATTTGCCTCTGTCGAATGCATGGTTTATTTTATCAGTTTTATCACCTAGATGCATATTTAGGATAATAAGATAAAATTTGGACTTGTGTGTGTTGAACACTAAATTATATAAATATTCCATTAGGATCGCATGTTCACTCTCATTTGTACATAAACTATCTTGGGGGTTTAACAAGCCTCAGATGCACGGACTGTGATATTTGATAATCATCTCAGGACCTTGATGTCCTCGGCGATAAGGAAATATGATTTGTAGGAGGTACTACTGTAGTTTATCACTAGGGGGATTAGTGGATGATGGAATATTTTCAAATGTGGAAAGTAGGATCTTTTTCCATTTCTCATAAGGACCAACAGTCAATCTAGGACTTTATTTAAAATAAGAGGCATCCACCGTTAGAGGGACAAGGTTAAAAAATTAAGGAATATACTACTTGGGAATAAAAAAAGGCTAATAGAAAAAGAGGATAGGGATAACAAGAAAAGGGTGAGTAACAAAGTTTGAGAATAAGTGATTGCAAGGAAGTGTGAAGGAAACTATAGAACAAAGGTAGGTGTTTTTAAGTTGAGAATAACCGTCATGACTTCCCCCAAGTATGCCAACCGTCAAATTGACTTGAATCTCCACATGATCTCTTGTACGAATTTATATTATACTAAATTTTATTTATGACATAATTTATAGGTACATTACTATTATTATCACGTAAGTCATTTCACTAAATATTTTCCCTTCTATGTTATGAAAGAAGCAATAAGGGAAACTTATGATACCAAGTGTAATATATAACCTCAAAGCCTCTAAAAAGGTACTCCAAAACTCAAGTATAGGTTAGAAGTAGTGTTCCTGGAACTCATTCATCTTGCCTAGGTCTAACAACACACCAGACCAGATAAGTAAATCCCCCAGACTTCCCCATAGTCATATCAAATGTAAAGGACCTGCTCTAAACCTGAGCTCCTAGCCTTATGGTTTGTAGTAGACATAAAGGACCTCAATAGTTCCTTAAAACTCCTAAACAAGTTATTATTAATTCATTAAGGAGTTCTTTGCCATCAAGAGTGGATTTTGTTATACCTTACTCTACCACCATCGATATTGTCCCCAATTTAACCACCGCTCACAACGGTATAGGGGTTTTAGTCGATACCACATCAATATACTGGTTCCATCGGGGTTTGAACCCTTAACATGTGGTGTTATAAACCACATACCTTACCAGTGGAGCTGAAAAGGCCTCGGTGTTAGAATTGTGAGAATCTATATATATTAATCGTTAATTTCCATCACCTAGGTGATATGGGATGTAACTCTTTGGATACTATATCAACCATGACACCAGTCTGTTACCATTCACCCCCTTAAGGATACCGACATCCTAGTTGGGATGAAATCAACCATCACCTAACATGTTGGTACACTTATTCTAGTTAGGTACTCACTTTGATACCATTATGTAATACCTCACTCTACCACCATTGATATTGTCCCCAATTTAACCACCTCTCATAGTGGTATGGAGTTTTATTCCAGCTCACATCAATAAACTGGTGCCAACAAGGCTTGAACCCCTGACATGTGGTGTCATAAACCACATGCCTTATCAGTGGAGCTAAAAAGTCCTCGGTGTTAGAACAATGAGAATCTACGTATAAGAACCATTACTTTACCCACCCATGCGATGTTGGATGTGACTTTATAGATGCCGAATCAACCATGTCATGAGTCTCCTATAGATCCACACCTCAAGTAAGTGTCAACAAAATATTAACTACTAAGACTAAACAAAGAGGAATCCACCTTAATCACACTTCTTAGACCATAATAGGATCTGAGATGACTTACTCAAAGTTGGGATCTTTCCATCACCTCATTCCTCCAGCCTCATGGTCAATTAAGTTAGTAAACACCCAGGAATAAGTTCTTCATCTATTTTGGTGTGTTGGTGATAAAATTCATACACTATTTCACCAACCCCCACTCACTTTGTGCAAGTCATCCTAGAGGATTGATTAACACTTAATACTCCCCAAAACCACCATGATGAACATAAAACTTATTACATCAAAATGCACCTCTCCACTATAGTGATAGAGCTCAGGGAAAGTCTTCCCATGTCACAAAAGTCCCATCTTACTAGCCCAATGTAAATGGATATATATTGGACACTTGGGGAAGGTAACATGGATTATCTCCAAGTGATTATTATTAAGAACAAATATTTAAACTATTCTCTTTCATACTCATAATGGGATTGGACTACTTTCTTCCCTAACATTGTATTCTATGCATCGTACTTGATAGCCCTTGAATTATTTCACTCTTGTGAGTTTCAATTGGGTTATAATTATTTAAGTAAAAGTCAATAAATTATTTCCTAATATCTATTTACCCATTATAAAGACCTAAAAAAACTTAAGATCACCTACCAAAAGCCTAAATGTGGTTAGATTTGCATTTTATCCATTACATTAAATATACAAGAGAGAAACACCTTAAGTGGACGTAGGCACCTAAAAGAGGTGTTAAATCATTATATCATTATTTCTTTTAGTCGAACAACGCTGCCTCCTTTTCATAGAGGATCATATGGCGAGGCTGAGGTCTAAAAAAGTTCTAACTCATCATTTTCCATGATAAAAGAATATATTTACCTATAGTAAATCTTAGATTTCTATAGGAAACCTTGTGCCACAAGTGCACATATAAATTGTTAAATTTAATCCTTTATCTTTCTTATAAAATATCATTTATAACCTTCAGGGTTAACATCTTCCTAGGTTTGTTTTTTGAGTCCAAATATACCATGATTATTTAGATACTAATTATGCCTTTATGGATACCCAAATCTCATACCCATCTGCCTGCATCAAGACACAACATAAGCTGACTGACTCCTCTACATATAGTTTCCCCCTTAATATGCCTCTCATCAGTACTTCTCCTAAGATCCACAAAAGTTCCTAACCAAACCTTGAGACTATTCACATAACACTAGATAGGTTTGACACCCCATACCTTGCTATCATTGTTAAATATAAATAACTCTACCATGAGAAATTGAGAGTTCAATATAGTACTTCACTCATTATTTATCAGGCCATACCATCATATCACAATGCTCTTAACTCTGGTGGTCCAATGGTCACTCGAGTGTGACAAAATCTTTATGCTCTGATGTATGACACTCCTCTGATGTATGACACTCCTCTGGAGGGAATTTTGGTATTTTATCCAAGAATCCATTTCCTATAAATAAAATCCCCGATTGACCAAAATGTGGAAGATTAAACTACATAAGCCTTACTTGTACACCCTCAAACCTTCAAGACTTGATCGAACCTATGTCTGATCAATCTAAAAACTAAGGCCAACCTAATCTTCCCCTGTTAAATAACCTTAAGGTTCAATAATAACACTTTTTAGGCACACAAAACTAATTCCTTTAAAATAAAAAGAGTGACCCGAGTTGCAATGAAGTTCCTACAAATAAAGATCAATAATGATGAAGCGCTTTTCGGTTGAAATGATGAACACATAATTTTACATCAATGGTTATACCTCATCTGTATAGGTAGTAATGATTGGGACAACCTCCCACTTCTTTACATCACTTTTATTACATTAAGCCACTTCACGAGTGAATTTATACATTTCACTTCATCACTATTCCTCATTATGTCCATTTACGACTCTCCTCGGTTACCCTATATCATCCTACCTTGATCTGTATCACGTAAGTTCAACAGGGATTCGTAAAAGATAAAAAAATTAGGGTTTTAACATGCCATATCCTTTTATAGAAATCTCCCTAAAACTCATCTTTTGACAAACCTACTTTTCTACTGAAAAAACCATCTCACATATTCTAAAAGGCCTAACGGAAGCTTTGATTTACACTGTAAGGAAACTAGCGAAAATCTTAAGGTAGTTCCGTTAAATACTGAGCTAAGTCCACTCGATAACTTTTAAATAAACATTAGGATATGTCTTGAATATTTCCAATATGTATTCAAAACATGCCTATTACTTAATTAACATGTTTTCACACAAGAAGAAAACCTTTAAGAAAGTTTACGGATAGTGTATCAATTGTATGTCGTACGCCGTTACACCATTGAAGATGTTCATGCTTGCATCATCATCAATGGATCCGAATATCAAAGAAAGCAAGGAATCAATGTTTTAGACAGCCGGATCGATCCGCTTGTTTTAAAAAGGAACCGATCCGCCCCTTTTGGAAAAGGAAACGGTCCGCCCCCAGACCGATCCGCCCTATACTTGGACCGATTCGCTTTGCTCAGAAACTAGTAGACCCCGAATCGAATGCGAACCGAAGAAGCTTCTTAAGAAAACGTATAGGTCCGACCTCGGATCGATCCGCATCCATACCGGACCGGTGCGCATGGGATAAATTCGAGCAGATCATGCAGAGACTTTTCAGGCCCAGTATTTTCTTATTTAAACCAACTTCGGTGATGTATTTTGCAAGACTTTAATAGATGATTTTTTGAGTCCAAAAAACTCTAAGTCTTCCCCTCTGTGAGTCCCAAGACTCATGTTTTGATTCACACTAATTTCCAAACCCTTCTGAATCCGTTTGCAACCCAAGAACACAACCGTGTGTCTGTTCATACCCTTGTGGAGAAGACCGTCCTTCTTCTTCATTGCTGCCCTCCTCGAAAGGGAAACTTCCAGCCACCGACTACAGATCCGACGCCTGCGGGTAATTCTGTGTCACTTTATTTTTATTGTAATCCGAGAAATTGTATGTTATAATATTATAATGAAAATAAATGGTTTTGCCCCTTTGGGGGATTTTTCCTCAAATATGTGTGTTTGAATGATCTTGCATGTTTCATCATCTTGTTCAATCACATATAGCTGCACGTTTAGGAGTTAACTGATAAAACTGAGTTTAATTAAATAATATTTCTATTTGAACGCACGCGCACTCTTTCAAATTGGTATCAGAGCCAATTACACAACTTTACCGTGTAATTTTCCGCAATTTTTTTTAAAATATCGATTTTCAGAAAAATTGAATTTTGAAAACGAGTGTGTTCATAATGGAGAAATTATATAATAAAATGCCAGTTTTTGACAGGACAAACTATGGATATTGGAAATCTCGCATGAGATCTGCATTAAAAGCCATTGATCAACGTGTCTGGATTTTGGTTGAAAGAGGGTGGATACCTCCCTCCGTCACTGTTGAAAATGTGACCAATTTAAAACCTGTCACCTCTTGGACTGAAGAAGAATTTAAATGGTCATCTTTTAATTCTAAGGGTCTAAGTGATATTTCTAGGTCTGTTACACCTGATGAGTTCAAACGCATAATAACGTGCACCACGTCAAAAGAGGTATGGAATGTTTTACAACTCACCCATGAAGGAACTAATGCCGTGAAAGAATCTAAATTGCAAAATTTAACAACTCAATTTGAAACCATCACCATGCATGAAACTAAATGTTTTGATGATTTTTACGCTAGGCTATCTGACATTATTAATACTAACTTTAATCTTGGTGAACATATTCCTAATGCTAGAGTTGTTAAAAAGATTCTTCGTTCCCTTCCTAAGTGTTTTATCCCTAAAGTCACTGTGCTAAATTCTATGGGTAATTTAAATACGGTAAAATTGGACGAACTAGTAGGAGACTTGCAAATATATGAAATTGATATGTTTCCTAAAACTACTAAGCCTAAAGATAAGGGAATTGCACTTAATGCCCACGAGAAAAAGAGTGAGGGGTCGGCAAGAAAGAGGAGAGAGTCATCTAGAAAAGGAGAGACAGATTTGTCAGATTCTGAGTGCGATTTTGACTTAGATGATTTGACTCTTTTTGCTAAAAATTTCAAGAGAATTCTCAAATTCAAGAAAAATGGTAATTTTAAAGATAAAAAGAAGTTTGAGAAAAATAAGTTTGAAAAGAAAAATGAAAAAGTTTTTAAAGATCCTCATAAGAAAGAAAGTGAGAGATGCTTTGAGTGCGATGGTAAGGGCCATAGAGCTTTTGAGTGTGCTACTAGAATAAACAGAGAAAAGGGCAAAGCTGTCCTCAATGCTACCCTAAGTGATGACAGTGAGGTCGAGTCGGTGGATTCTGAAGACGAGTCACCGCATGATTGTAACTTCACCACATTCATGGCTAGTCATGTGAGCACTTCTAATTTTCCTCACAACGATGAGGATGTTACATCACAGAGACACCTCTACAGTGAGACCGATGTGAGTGAGGGGGAGGATGACACAAGTGAGAGTGATCTTCAATGCGCCTACGCCGAGCTATATTCTGAGTCCTTTAAAACTAAAAAGCGTAACAAAGCTTTAGTTCTTAAGATCACCGCTTTAGAGGAAGATTTAGGAAAAGCGAGAGAGAAGGAGTCATCCACCTGCACTACCATAAGAGAGAGAGAGTCTGCCTGTGTTCAGAAAGGGAGTTTGTTTAGAAAAAGAGAGAGCTAATTTAGAGAGAGAGAGAGAGTTGTTTTGAGAATTTGAGAGGGGACTTGACTAAACAAGTGGCTAGTCTTACGAGTGAGCTCCATACTTCCGTGGAGACTCAAAAGAAACTTGAAGCCCTTGTTGCCCAGCTTACTCATGATCTTTAGAGAGCACGAGAAGTTAAGGTACAAATTGAGGACGGATCTGGGAAGATGGGAAAGATGCTCCTCGACCCCGCTTTAGGTTTCGGTGATCGGCAGGGAATTGGTTATGATGGTTCCTCCACGTCCCAAATTGCACCAGGACCAGTCCCTGAGTTTACTACTACTCCTTATGGTCATCGTCAAAAACCTCGAAGGAAAGTTCGACCAAGAAAAGCAAACCAAGGTCCGCCAAAGACTGTGTTCTTTTGTACATATTGCAAAAGAAAAGGCCACCTTAGGAAGTTTTGCCATAGTTTGGGTCGGACACGATGTACTTCTGCTCCATCACGTCATACTGATGAGTTTGCCAGTCTAAGAGAGCGTGTTGAGTTTTTAGCTGCCACATCACAGAGTTTGATGGAGGAATTTCGACGAATGTCTTTGCCGTCAGTGAATGCTTATCACATCACGGCTAAAACCAACAACAACAAGGGCAAACAAAAGGTTACCACTTCATAGGTGCCTAAGAATGATAAGAAAGCCCTTGTTGTTCATGTTGCTCTCAAAGCACGTAATACCTCACAGTGTTATTTTGATAGTGGGTGCTCCAGACACATGACAGGTGATGTCTCATTTTTTGCCTACCTAGAGGAATATAAGGAAGGTAGAGTCACCTTTGGAGATGGGAGCAAGTATAGAATTATAGGATGAGGTACTGTAGAGTTATCGGGATTTCCTAAGCTAGAGAATGTTTTGTACGTCAAAGGTTTGAAAGCAAACCTTCTCAGTATTAGCCAGCTGTGCGACGTTGACTTTGCAGTAAAGTTTGATCGGGACGCGTGTAATGTCTACAATCAAGCCGGTAAACTTTTATTGCAAGGGGTGAGGACCGAGGATAATTGCTATGGGACTATGCCCACTTCCTCACTTATCTGCAACAATGCCACAATCACTCCTATAGATTTATGGCACCAACGTCTAGGTCATGCGAACATTAGAGATTTGACTCGTTTAGCTAAAAAGGACCTAGTACATGGCTTACCATCTCTTGGAAAGTCAACTTCCACCGTTTGTGGACCCTGTCAGCTAGGAAAGCAAATTAGGAGCCCCCATAGGAAGTTACATTCCATTACCACCTCTCGAGAACTTGAGCTGATTCACATGGATCTTATGGGTCCTACTCGTACTGAGAGTTTGGGTGGTAAGAGGTATATCCTCGTGATGGTAGACGATTTCTCTAAATATTCTATTGTAGGTTTTCTGAGGGATAAATTCGATGCTGTTGATATATAATGACCAATTTCCTTGTCCTACAAAATCAACACGGAGTCTCGATTAATAGGATCCGTAGTGATAATGGCACATAATTTAAGGAAGAAAAAGTAGATCTGTACTGTGATAGCCTTGGGATCAAACATGAGTTTTTTGCTGTGAAGACTCCTTAGCAAAATGGGATTGTTGAGAGAAAGATTAGGATGATCCGGGAAATGGCTAGATCTATGCTTCTAGGTCGTAATGTTTCTAGGAGATTTTGGGCAGAGGCAGTGTCTACTACATGCCACATGGTGAATAGGGTTTATCTGCATCCACACACACTTAAGACGCCTTATGAATTGTGGACTGGCAAGAAACCCAACCTTGTATATTTTCGTATTTTTGAGAGTAATGCTATATCCTTTGGGATAGAGAGCAATTAGGAAAGTTTGACTTCCGAAGCGACGAGGGAATATTGTTAGGATATTCATCGAATAGTAGAGCGTACCGAGTTTTTAACCTGAAGAGCTCTAAGGTTATGGAATCAATAAATGTCACCGTGCAAGATGACGAACCTCCGACGGTTATTGATCCTAACCTTCAGTATGAGGATGAGGACTTTTCTGGGAGTGATTTACTTGTCCCTCTCCCACACTCTGTGGACCCTGCTCCTATGTTAGGGGACACACCTACTTTGGTTCGCAAGAGTCATGACCCTTCTTCCATTGTTGGTGATCCCACTCCAGGGGTCAAGAATCGTGCTCAGCTAAAGAACGTCATTAACCACTTTTTCTACACGTCCAAAGTCGAGCCCAAGAATCACAAAGATGCACTTAAAGATGAACACTGGATATCTGCTATGCAGGATGAGTTTCTTCAGTTTAAAAAGAACAATGTCTGGGAACTAGTCCCCCGACCTAGTAAGACTAATGTTATCGGTATCCGGTGGATATTCAAGAATAAAATGGATGAAAATGGTACCATAATAAAAAATAAGGCTAGGTTGGTCGCTAAAGGCTACACACAGATAGAGGGTGTAGACTTTGGGGATACATTTTCTCCTGTTGCAAGGCTTGAGTCCGTCCGCTTACTACTCGCCTTTGCATGTCATCTACGCTTTAAGTTATATCAGATGGATGTCAAGAGTGCCTTTCTGAATGGCATTCTACAGGAGGAAGTTTATGTGGAACAAGCAAAAGGGTTTGAAGACCCCAAGCACCCTGAGCACGTTATTATCTGAGGAAAGGATTGTATGGTTTGAAGCAAGCACCCCGTTCTTGGTACGAAAGGCTTACTTCCTATCTCTTAGCTCATGGCTTCAAGAGAGGGGGAGTTAATATGACGCTGTTCGTCAGGAGAGATGACGGTGCTATTTTGGTTGCCCAGGTCTATGTGGACGACATAGTCTTTGGATCCACTTGCTCCCAACATGATCATCACTTTGAGGAAGAGATGAAAAGTGAGTTTGAGATGAGCATGGTTGGTGAGCTTACTTTCTTCCTTGGTCTTCAGGTTCTTCAGCTAGAGGATGGGATGTTCATCTCCCAATCCAAGTATGCGCGAGACCTAGTGAAGAAATTTGGTTTAGACTCCGCTAAGCATGCACGTACACCTATGAGTACTTCTATCAAGCTTAGAAAGGACACTTCAGGCAAGGACGTAGAGCAAACCTTGTATCAGAGTATGATAGGTAGTCTCCTCTACTTGATTGCCAGTCATCCCGACATAGCCTTTAGTGTTGGAGTCTGTGCGCGATATCAAGCATCCCCAAATGAGTCACACTTACTCGCTCTAAAATGTATTATAAAATACATGAGTGGGACTCTCTCATGTGGTATTTGGTATTCCTTTGATACCAATGACCGTTTATCTGCCTATTCAGATGATGATTGGGCTGGGGATGTAGATGGTTGTAGGAGCACTTATGGTGGGTGTTTCTATTTTGGTTATGCTCTTGTCTCCTGGTTGAGCAAGAAGCAAAACTCCATCTTTTTATCCACTGCGGAGGCTGAGTACATCGCCGCCGGGAGTTGTTGCACGCAACTCTTGTGAATGAAGCAGATGCTGGAAGATTATGGGATTTCATAGGACACCATGACCATTTCCTGTGATAACACGAGCGCAATACACATATCCAGCAATCCAGTCCAGCATTCGCACACAAAGCACATCAAGATACGCGAGCACTTTATACGTTAGTTAGTTGAGGAGAAAGTAATATCCCTGAGTTTCATACCCACCGATCGTCAGTTAGCCGATATTTTCAAGAAACCTTTGGATGCCCTTAGATTTGAGAGTCTTAGGAAGTCTTTGGGGATTTGCACAGTTGACTGAGGGATTGGATGATTTTTCATGTTCATATTATATGCTTCCTATTGCTAGTTTGTTTTATATGTATCATTGTTTTGATTGTACAGCTATTTATTTATTCTTTTGAAAAATCCAAAAGATTTTTTTTGGCACCTTTTATGGATAAGCATTTAAGATAACCAAGTTGCAATTTCATTCCATTTATCCATGTGACTGTTTGATAGAGATTTGAGACGCTACAACATTTCATCCATGTGCTTTACATTGTTTGGAGTCTTTGAGATGTGATTAGTGATATCTTTCTACACGTTTGACCCCTATCTCCTTTATTGCACACATGCACGACTATATTTGATTGTTGTACTTGTCTATCACATATTGGCTAGAGTGTTTCCATCTCAATTCTGTCTATACAATATACAATATGCAATAAAACTTGACAAGATTGGAATGCATGTAAAAACCATTTTGGTGAGACTGTGTGATTATTTGAAAAAATGGGAAAGGGCTGCGAAAGGTTCATTTAGCCTTTGCGATTCTAAGCCACTGTTAAAAAGGACCTAAAAAATGGAGGAATTTTATTATCCGAGGTCCAAAGTGGTTAAAAGAGCCCGAAAAATTTATAGGCAATCAAAAGTAATACATGCCAACTATGGGCCATTAGATTTCACCATCAATTCTCCAAAGTTTGAGAATTTTGATTACCTCTGTTCAAAATATAAATCTGAGGGAGCTTGGTTAGAGAATTAAACGGGTTTGCACTTCCTTGACGGTCCTGAAAAAGCATGAAATCGTTTTGGACGGTATTGGTGTAGAAATCACTTTGAGCTTTGATTTATTGATATGATTTAGTCAATGTCTCATATTTCCATTTTTTTACACCAAAGGAAGATTTTGAGTTCATTCGTTAGGAGTATCCGATATTCATCTTGCACATATGTCATGTTTGTATGCATTGATTTTCCTATCGAATTTGATCACACCCATTCTTTTACGCAATCATCGACTTGGTTGTTTTGTGTTTGTTCATGGTGTGTTTTTGTTTGTTGTCTGAAAAACATGAAAAATTCCAAAAATAGTAGTTTATTCCCTGTGACACCCCGACTTTGTTTGTTAGATTTATTCTTCTCATTTGTCTATTTGGCGACATCATGAAAAGTGGGAGAAAGAATTATCATATTATGGGGGAGGTTTGAGTTTTTGAGATTTGATAAAGTATGATTTCATCATATATTGGTATTTATGTTTATCTCATTTCAAACTCGATACGTCACTTGGTATTGGCTTTGTCTCATGTGTGTAGGTACTACCTTGATGATATCTAAATTGCACACCCTGATGAGGAAAGCCTTAAGATTCCTTAAGAGTTGAAGAACAAATGATGAAGTCTTATTCATTTGTACTTTTCAGTTTTGGGTTCATGGAAGTGTAGATTTGTATAAGCATTTTGATATTTGATAATTCAGATGTTTGTTTTTATGTATGTACCGGAATAGACATAGGGGGAGATTTGTAAGGATATTTTTGTCCATTATCAATTGTATGTCGTACGCCGTTTCACCTTTGAAGATGTTCATGCCTGCATCGTCATCAATGGATCCGAATATCAAAGAAAGCAAGGAATCAATGTTTTAGACAGCCGGACCGGTCCGCCTATTTTAAAAAGGAACCGGTCCGCCCCTTTTGGAAAAAGAACCGGTCCACCCCCAGACCGATCCGCCCTATACCCGAACCGATCCGCTTTGCTCAGAAACCAGTAGACCCTGGATCGAATGCGAACAAAATAAGCTTCTTGAGAAAATGAACCGGTCCGACCTCGGACCGATCCGCATCCATACCGGACCGGTCCGCCTGGGATAAATTCGAGCAGATCGTGGAGAGATTTTTCAGGCCCAATATTTTCTTATTTAAATCAACTTCGGTGATGTATTTTTCAAGACTTTAATAGACGATTTTTTGAGTCCAAAAAACTCTAACTCTTCACCTCTGTGAGTCCCAAGACTCATGTTTGATTCACACTAATTTCCAAACCCTTGTGAATCCGTTTGCAACCCAAGAACACAACCGTGTGCCTGTTAATACCCTTGTGGAGAAGACCGTCTTTCTTCTTCATTGCTGCCCTCCTAGAAAGGGAAACTTCCAGCCGTCGACTACAGATCCGACGCCTGCGGGTAATTCTGTGTCACTGTATTTTCATTGTAATCCTAGAAATTGTATGTTATAATATTATAATGAAAATAAATGGTTTTGCCCTTTTGGGGGATTTTTCCTCAAATATGTGTTTTGAATGATCTTGCATGTTTCATCATCTTGTTCAATCACATATAGCTGCATATTTAGGACTTAACTGATAAAATTGAGTTTAATTAAATAATATTTCTATTTGAACGCACGCGCACTCTTTCAGATAGTGTCATCTGAAACGTGACCACTGCAATTACATTGGGTTTTGTCAGATATTAAGGTTCTTTTCCCTGTAATTTTGCGTCGATTTTATCTTTGAAAACTTTTCGAAAATAACTATTTTTATATCAAACAACTATACCACCTTATGATAACTTATGGCTAAACCCAAAAATCTTGAACTATGTTTACTTCAATTTCTCTCTCATGGATGTGTAGTCGCATAAAGGATTTCACCTTCTAAGCACAAGTCAAACCATATACCCACACCCACACCCACACACCCACACACACACTTTTTTGTGTATATGTTACATGCCTATATACACTGATATAAAAATTTTCTTATACATCTATCTTGTTCTTCATACCATAGTAATATGTTTAGTAGTGCATGTAACCTATTAAATGAATAATCATATTACACTTGATTGTAATAAGATGAAAATGAGGATCGGTTGCCTAAAAACTTTCTTATCGATAATTTAGTCCCTATACTCAACTCTTATTTTGCATAAAGACCAACACCTTCACACCTAGTTTTGTGGGGTTAATTTGAATTTTATCTTTTTGAAATAAAATTTACTTGAAAATGAACAACATATACTCATTAACGGGTGAATTGAAAGTCCTCTTCATATGGACGCACCCATGAACTAACACATTCCGAGGTCTTGAAAAGACCTTACTCTCAAAGGTCGGTTTTCTCGCAACCTTAATGGCATATAATGTGACACCCCATAAAATGCAAAACTAGATTGATGAGGTCCAAATATAAATAATACGACAGTAAAAAAGTTGTATCATTTTAAGCATGACTGAAAATAAGATAAACGATAACACACTGGCCGTGATAAAACATAGTATATAATAAATCTCTAATACCAAAACTCAAATCATAATAAATAAACTCCGCCCTAAAATAATAACCAACTCAAAAATATATTATCCAAATCTGAATATAAATAACTAACTCCAATTATAAATAAACCCCAATACAATAACCCGTCTCGACAGATACTGAAATGGAAAAATAAGTACTTATAACAAAGCGATAAATAAAATTGAGCACGCCAGATCGACACCAATATCCTATGAATGAAAGACATAACCTGGAATGAATGCTGAATAGATTATGGCTAAGGCGGTTGCTGCTGCCTAAGACTTAAAAAAGAGCTCCACAACCCAAAAAGTATACAATGAGTAATGGTGTAACTAAATTTGGGACACAATAACAATGATACATCTTCCTCTCGCATATTAGTTATTTTATAAGTTATCCTAATCAAAACAACCTAATTGAAGCAGGCATGTATAATTCCAACTCAAGTAAACCCACGATACATAACTACATATCTTCACAAGTTTTCAATGTTTATAAGATTACAAAGGCTAATATCTCATTTATACATCCGTAGTATAATACCATTATAAAGGAATATAATGATATACTACAATAAACAAGTGATAATTACCTATCCACTTGCAACATAAATGGGTTATACTCAAGCCCGTAAATAAAAGCACGAAGGCCTATCCCTAACACCCTCGAGGATAACTCGTGTCGTACTAGGTATACATATAGGTCGTCCCAACCATATAAACTTAGTATCAATAAATGTAAAATCACCATGCTATTACACCAATCACATGACCCCATACCGAAGGCTATACAAAAGGATCCCCACATTGTTCCCATCGAGGAATAATGGATACTTCAGCACATTGGATCAGGGTAAATAGGACTAAGGTAAATCCCATTTCAATAACTGGAATACCACTGCGATGAATATCATACATGCCCCATCAAACCCCTCTTAGTACGTCTCCCATAATCACACACATCCCTTCGGTATGATTGCATATAAATTCACCCAAATAACAGTCAATCCCACTCAAGGGATTATCGAGGTATTCTTTTAAATCTTTGATTACTCTTTATCGTTTAGCATTAATGATTTCATAAATTAGAGTCGAACTCCTAGGGTTATAGTTTAAGAGTTTCTATCTTTAACCTACTAGTGTTAAATAGTCTTTTAATTAATTAATCAATTTCTAAGTTGAAACTGCCTCGAGAACCCAAGTCTACACCCAAAACATTAAAACTGGGTTGGCCCCGTCGGACCAAATTGATCCGGACCCCGGGCAGATCGATCCGATATGTCTAAGGGGTTATTTTCATCTTCTTCATTGCAATATCGGCCAAAGCCAAAATTTCCCCCAACCTTAAAGCCTAAAAAAACTAAATTGGCCCTTCTCATAATAATCTAACCAACATACAATCAATATGAACCTATAATAACAAGATTATAATGATTTAACATACAAATTAAGGTATAAATTCAGATTGGAATAATCTATCCCTAGGTTCATCATTAAAACAAGATCTACTAAATTAACATACCAATTTATTAAAAGAATCATTCAAAAGTGAAGGATTTTACGAACAATGTTATTAGATTACATATCTAAGGTTTTTATGTTCTGATTACAGGATTTCGTGATTCAATATAAAGGACTCAACAACAAACTGCATAATACGTTATTAGACTACAAATCTAAGGTTTTTGTGTTCTAATTATATGATTTCGTGATTCAATATAAAGGAATCAACAACAAACTACACTAGTTTATGAACATGAGATTAAGGCCTAAACATGTAATTAGTCTAATTACAAAATTTGGTTATCATATAATTAAAAATCACATTTCATTGATTAATTTGAGATTCCAATGAACTACTATCATTATAATACAAATTCAATTAGATTTTTAAATCAAAGTAAACTTGCCTTAGACCGATTGTACAAATCAAAGTCTCAATATCCCCAAGTCTGTTCAATCCTTAGTCTGCCTCTTTTCCTTAACTGCTAGTGTTATCTCTAATGTGTTGAAAATATTTTAGGTATTTTAATTAAGCTAATAAATGCTCCAATCCCTAAATAAATCCTAGAATAAAAAACATAGCCTTTCCCTAATGAGCTCAAAACATTCTCCAAATGGTATGAAACTTGCCCAAACCACATATTAAACCAACAAACATAAATCCCACTATTTTAGCTAAAAGTAGACTTTATAAATGTCCCAAAAGTCAATCCTAATCAATAACATAGTTTTATAAATTAGTTAACTCATTAATTTAATTATAAGTCGACACAAGTAGATTAATTTAAAACTTGATTATTAATTAGTTATGCGCAGCTTGACATTATATAAAACTACTTGACCATCGGTAGGATCCAATATCGAGGGATTAATCCAAACACGGAAACCCATAGTCTCCCATAATACTAAGTCACTTAAAATATTTACTTAATGAATTACAATGTATTATGCCGAAATTTTAAAGATTTGAATTTACATAACATATAAATGAATCCCATAACAAAGTATATAAATATAAATATAATAAGTGACATATCATATGTTACGTCAGACAATTTAGTATATAAACAAACAGTTTAAATAAATGCATAGAAAATATGGGGTATTACTTTCCTCTTCCCTCAAATAAGGAATTTCATCTTCAACTTTTATATACATGATTCAAAGATATAAGGATATGGTTCCTGCATGTTATCCCCCCCCCCCCCCCCCACTCTCTTTCCCAAGTAGACTTAGCCTCGCTATGATGTCACCACTATAATCTAACTAAAAAAATAACTTTTGATAGTAGAGTCTAGCCTCTCTGGTCAAGAATGCTCTATGATCAGTCCTTATAGCTCATGTCTGGATGTAGCTCAATCTTGTCGAGGTCGATGTGATTGAATGCTAACTCATCCTATAAGAACTTCCTCAGAACAAATATATGGGAGATATCGTGTACACACTGAAGATGGTCAGGGAATCCCAAACTATACGTTACCGGCCCACCCTATCCAAGATCGAGAAGGGAGCTATATATTGGGGCGCCAAATTCTTTATAGACCCAAATATGATAAATCTCTTCATCAGGGAGAACTTTTAAAGAACCTAATCCCCCACCTAAAACTCCATATTACATTTCCTCTTGTCAATATAACGCTTTTGTCGACTCTGGTCAATCTTCATACACTCCTTGACAAGTGCCACCTTCTTTGAGCTACCCCGTATATAATTTAGACCGAATAGTCTACTATCCCCCATCTTCAACTGACAACTCAGATAATGACACGGTCGTCCATACAACACCTATTAGGGTGCCATAACAATAGTCTATTAATGACTATTATTAAGCGAACTCCATGAGCGAATAGTGTTTATCTCTATTCCCCTTGAAACACAAGATTGTAGTATATCCTCCAAGATATGGTTCACCAACTTAGTCTACCCGTCTGTCTAAGGATGAAACATGATATTCATATTTAGGTGTACTCCCATCACCTCCTAAAATCTCACCCATAATTGAGAAACAAAAGTTTTGTTCCTATCGGACACTATATTGAGCGGTACCCCAAGAAGACGCATAATCTTTGCAACGAAGAGTCAGGTGTACTGCTCTGCGATGTAGTTTGTTCACACTGGAAGAAAATGAGACACTTTAATCAATTTATAAAGGATGACCCAAATAGAATCATGTCCCCTTTGAGACCACGACAACCCATTAATGAAATCAACTTTACTAGATGGTAGGTGGCACAGGTAGACACAAACTCGAATATGTGTCACTTCACCCGACCCACCAGTACTGCCTCCTCATATCACAGTACATCTGATCACTCCAAAGATACACAGTGAACCGCGAACTATATGCCTCATCCAAAACTACCTTTCGTAGTTCAAGGCCATCCGACACAACCAAATGCCACTAAAATATCAATCCTCCATCTGAGACAATCCAGTAAACTAGAACCCCCCGATAAGAGCTCCCTCACCTTTTCTTCACAAAAGAAGTCCAAATTTTATGGCTGAATCACCCCTGACACAATATCATGTGTAACTACCAAAACTTCCAAATAAGCCTATAACACCTCCATTGTACACAAACTATCCCACTGCTTTTCCCACAAAGTATATAACTCAATCCCTCACTCTGCCCATAAGGCTACCAAACTAACGGTCGATCGATGAATCAATGTGTTTGTTACTACATTTACCTTTATCGAATGATACTAAATCGAGAAGTGTTTGTCCTCCACAAATTATAACCATCTCCTTTGTCGCATGTTTAAATCCCATTGTGTGAAAAAGTACTGAAAACTCTTGTGGTTCGAGAATAACGTGATACTCTCGGCTAATGGGTAATGTCTCCATATACGAAGAGGAAAGACTATCGCCACCAAAACTAAATCATGGGTGGGATAGTTTCACTTGTGAGGCTTAAGATTACGAAAAGTATAAGATATGGGCCTCTCCTCATATATTAAAACTTCTCCAAGTTCTGAAACGATGCATCCGTGTATACCATGTACTCCACTCCTACTCATGGTAAAGAAAGCACATGCATGGTCACGAGTCTTTCCTTCATCTCTTAAAAATATCTCTAATATTCGGATCTCCAAACAAACGGTAGGAGTGGTATAGCCCCATAAAAAAATTTAGTGACTCGATAATATTTGAGAACCTCTAAATGAACCTCTTTAGTACCCATTCAGTTCCAAGAATCTCCTAACCTCCGTAGGCATTTTGGACTGTCCCCACTCTATCATGGCTAACACCTTGATAAGATCCATCGATATCCTAACCTCCGATATAATATGGACCAATAACTTCACTTCCCTCAGCCAGAATCCACATTTGGAGTACTTAGCATATAACTTATATTCTTGAAGTGTCTGCAACACTGTCCTCAAATAATACGTATACTCCTCTTCAGATCGGGAGTATACGAAAATGTCATCGATGAATACAATGGCTAACTGGCTCAAAAATGGTCGGAATACCCTATTCATTAAATCTATGAACACGGATGGAGCATTAGTCAACCCAAATGGCATGACCTTGAATTCTTTATATCTATACCATATTAAAAAAATCCATCTTTAGAATATCCTCCTCCTGAATCCATAGTTAATGATACTTCGAGTGAAAGTCAATATTTGAAAATAAGGACACACCCCTCAACTAACTGAACATGTCTTCAATACGAGGCAACAAATACATTTTCTGTATTGTGACATTATTTATCTCCCGATAATCCACAAAAAGCCTCAATGAACCAATCTTCTTCTTCACAAACAACACTAAAGCTCCCCATTGAGACATAGTCCTCCGTATAAAACCCTTACTCAAGATCTGTTGAATATGATCCCGTAAATACCTCATCTCTAAAGGAGCCATCCGATAAGATACCCCCGCTATGGTCTTGGTGATCGATACCAAGTCTATAACAAAATCTATCTTTCGTGCAGGTGGTAACCCTGATACCTTATAAAAAATGTCTAAAAACTCCTGGACTACATGTATCGACTCCAATGATACAATGACCTCCTCTGACATACTTACGTCGATATAACACAAATCAGTACCAGACCCTCCATCGAGCCTAGGCATATCTATACGGAACATATCCTACTCGAGAATGACAAACATAATAGCATTTCCACTACAGTTGATCTACATGTGATACTGTGCTCACTAGTCCATACACAAAATGATGTCATACCTTCGCATATATAATATCAATAAGTCCGTCGAGAAACATAACCAACCAATCTCATTAGCTATATCCCTAGAAAACTGATGTAAAACCGCATCCCTACTCACTAAGGTATCTACATACATAGAAATGTCTATAGCAATATCTAACAAACATAACTTCAGGGCAAAAGAAGTACTAGAAAATGAGTGTGATGCCACCTATCAAACAATACTAATGCGTAACTACCATAAATATAGAACTTACGCTCAATGGCCTATGGTGGGGAATGTTGGTCCCACTGATACACGTTGAATACACATCCATAGTGCAACTTTGGGCAACCCTACGCTGGTGGTGGTTGTAAGGCCTGAAACCGAGGTGGGACTGGAAAATACTATTGCTGTCCCTATTAAAAGTGTCCCTCATCGTCCTAGTTACCCCAAGGGTACCTCCTAAAAGAGTGTCCTATCTCTCCATAAGTCAAATATGACCCTATGATGGGATGGTCCTGATGGCGAACCTACTATTCCTGACCTGGACCTGACTTCTTTATTTATGGACCTGTTGGCCCTGATAGCCATGGTATTATTAGTCCTAAAGGCTATGATGTCGTTGTCCCCGATGGCCCTATGAACTATGACCCTGACTTACCTGATGACGTTGATCATTTGTACCTCAAAACCTCTTAGGGGATGCTCCCGATGTGGTAGTCCCCTCTACTTCTGTGAGTCTCCCTGATTCTGGGTCAACTCACTTCTCTCCCCAGTCTTCGGCCCTTGGCCTATCCCAGACTTCTCTTTATTTAGAGACCTATCTCTATAAAAGTAGCGGTGTTCCTAACAATGAAGTAATGTGGCATCCACTACTCGAGTGTAAGTAGTGAAGGTCGGGTTGCCAAGTAACAGCTGCCCAATCCTGCAGGTGAGGCGCCCGATAAAATAGTCCATCTTATTACCCTCTGTGTTATCCTTTCTCGAGGTAAATAAAGACAAACAGGTGCATTACCTCCCGTACTCTACCATTATATAGTCCTCTTATAGCAGTCTCAAAAACTTTGTCCTCATACTTACCTAAAGTGATGGTGTGAAATAATTTTCCTAAAACTTGACCTTGAGATGTCTGATGGTCATCCTCAACTTCTCATCATCAGTGATGACTGGTTCCCACCACTAAGTGCATCTCCTACTATCTTAAAACTAGATAATATCTAATTTTGAATCTCCGATCACTCTATCAGACGTAGGTTCGTCTTAAAATCTCGCCTCCATTAATAGGACACAATGGGATCCGTAGATCTTGCAAACTTTGGAAAATTACCTTTGCTAAAGGCACTTCTATCTCTCTCCCATATCGATGTAGTATGCATATAACCATGGATGGTGGAGGTGGTGGCTGGTCTTGGTTCATGTCATCCATAGTAGCTATAATGGTCTGTTCTATAATGGCAACCAAATTAATTGGTGCAAGTGCTGGTGCCTGCCCTTGTGGCTGGGGCTGCAATGACTCTTACTTGACAGCAGCAGCCTGTCTGTGACGTGCAGGTCCTCTCTTAGTGTTCACCATCTGAAAGGCAATAAAGAAAAATATATCTGTAAGAGACAAGAATCCAAAGCCTACATAGTTTAGCTCTAACATTTCAAAGAACACAACACAAAAAATTGATGGACACACTCAAGACCTTTGGACACTAGAACTTGGAATGCTCTGATACCAACTATGACATCTCGTAAAATCTATGACTAGATTGATAAGGTCCAAATATAAATAATACGAGAATTAAAATAATTTGTATCATAGTAAGCATGACTGGAAATAAAATAATGGATAACATGGTGACAGTGAAAAAGTTAACAGAGTATACAAATAAATCACTGATACCAAAACTCAAATCATAATAAATAAAATTCGCTATGGAATAATAACTATTTCAACAATATAGTATCCAACTATGAATATAAATAACTAACTTTAATAATAAATGAATCCCAATACAATAATCCGACGCGACATATATTGAAATGGAAAAGTACCATCTCTTTATTTAAGGTAGAACTCTCAGCTCTCATGGAGGCAAGTTACGCGATTGTCACATATTAGCCAAGATTGTTTTTATGATACACGATGGGGAGGAAATGCATTTAGACGTGAGGCAAGGGTCGAAGGAACAACATTGAGAGGAGAGTAAAAATTATATGTTATTTTATTTTATTTTGGGGCTAGATGAGATTATAACCCATTTCATATGGAACTCCTCATTTGATTCGAATACCCTTGCTCGAGGTCTAAGAGAGATAAGAGAACTTTGAGATCCTGCGTCCCAAACTATCTCTTAGGGAACTTTCTTGGGGGTCAAAACCCATTTGAGAGATGTCGTTAATTGAAGAATCTCCCGCATTTTGTTACTCTTAGATGTGTATTAAGATTATACTACATGAGGTTATGAACCCTCACGATATAATATCAGGGGTACGTGTGAGAGGGTCATTTTGATGTACCTGAATTTGTGTGAATCAAGCGTCTTGGTATACCTCATGGAGACAGTACGTGGGATATTTGACTTAATATACTCGAGGTACGTGAGTGATATTCACCGAGAACATACAACTTTATATCTGCCGAGGGTACGCGACTAAGAAAAGTGGAAATGGTCACTAAGGACCCGTGTTGTTTAGACCCAAACCCTGTCGCTAGGCTTCCTAGGGTGATAAGGTATGTAGAGATATGCATATGTTATGCTTGTGAAGTATTGTGCCTTTTTGGAAAGTCTTTTATTTTTTTAAAGTATGCATTCTCACTTGAGATTATTATGTATCTTAGAATTCATGGCATAAACAAGGTTCAAGGGACGTCTAGGGTGTAATCTTATCCTTACAAGAGCATGCAATACCACTGTTTTTCTATCTAGTCAGTTATCTATAAAGAATAAGAATAAATTCCAATGAACATAAAATACAAGAATGTACATGAATAACATGCTGGAATGAGTACAAGTCTACATTAAATTGAGTTCAGTCCTCTTAATAAAAAAAGGCCCTACCAGAGTCCCCCATATGAGAACCCGGACCTAAGATAACACACCTCTCTAATACCCATGCACGTGCGTGCATGTCCCTTTGGTCATCGCCTTGTTCTCCTTAAAAAGAAAATGGAGTGGGTAATTTATTTTACCCAAAACAAACAAAAGAAGGGTAGACCTTCGTAGAGACTTAGTGATGGAAAATGATTTGCGCATTTAACTAGATAGTCAAAGGTTCGGGGATTGGTTTAATAATTGGGAAGGTGTTAGGAACCAACTCTGCCCTTTCTATCTCAAATGTAGATATGAAGCATTTATATTAACATGCTATAGTGTAAACAAAAGAATAATGTGAAATATTTTATATGTACCTAGACTGTGCAGTGTAGTGTGGGATGTGTGTGTAGATAGTATAGACAAAGGATAAATATGTACAAAAATAGGACTTGTTCACTAGGACGACAATCCAAGTGAGCTTATGTACTTTCACGGAGAGATTCAAAGTCTACGTAGTTCGCAAAGTGGCCTAGAGGGATTGTACCACTTATCTTGACTTGATGTTGGAGATGCTAACTCCCTTTGATATCTTGAAATAGTTTTAAGACAAAAAAATTTTAGATCTAAAAATTTATGGAAAATGTTTACGTATGAGTTGATGTAAATAGGATTGATAAATGAAACTATTTTGATGAAAATAGGGAGTTAAGACATCTTACATTAAGATCGTCGTTGGATTAAGTGATCCTCTAACCTATTTTTTGTTTTAATGATTTTGAAGACTTTTGTTTGGTTTTTTGATATTTATGAAAATAAATTAGTATCGACATAAACATGTAAAAAGTTACACTTGTTCACTCAGATGTCAGTGCGAGTTATCCTACGTACTCATGAAAATAGATTAAAAGTCCACGTAGTTCGTAAATTGACAATAAGGATTCTACCTCTCATAAAGGCTTGATGCGAGAAATCTGAACTCTCTTTGATGTCTCAATGTATTTTTAGAGTGAAGTCTGGATATAAGAATGTAAAGAACTTCATGTTCATGAAAGATTCTTGGATGAAGTGGGTTCATTCGTAAAACCACTTTGATGGAGAAAGATTGAT
Organism: Sambucus nigra; assembly: GCA_949130495.1. Classification (NCBI taxonomy): domain Eukaryota; kingdom Viridiplantae; phylum Streptophyta; class Magnoliopsida; order Dipsacales; family Adoxaceae; genus Sambucus; species Sambucus nigra. The sequence goes on from OX422208.1 coordinate 598,167,847, forward strand.
GAGACTTCCAAAATTAAGAACAAAATAATAAGTAGAAACCCTTGATCTAGTGATCCTCTAACTTACATGAAAGTATGTTATGGCTTGGAAACTTTTTGTTTATTTTTTGGTGTTTATGGAGATAAAGAGTAGAAACATGTGAAAATGCACAAGATTTGACTTGAGTTTTAGGGGTGGCCCCGTATTATGCTTACGTATCCATCATAGGCAGAATCAAAGTCAACATAGTTCTAAAATGACCTTTAGATAAAAGTCACATCTAAAGAAGAAAGAGATGAAGAAGAATATGATTTTGGGTGATGTTGTAGTACAACACCATCCTTTAATGGTCCATAATAAAGAAGGTTAGAATAATACTTGCAGAGCTGTAGATTTGAGTTTTTTTTTTGTGGGAAGGTCTTTACCTCTATAATGTTTATCAACATTTTCAAGATGGTTGGCCACCAACTTCTAGACCTAACTCAGATATACCATCGTGGAGTGGTAGATCTGGCCTTTCGTGCCGACAAAACTTTTACTCTATCTTTAGGAAGGTCTAGCTACAACTTCTAGCAAGTTTACCAAAGCTTTGCTAGAACTTCTTGAGAGCTCTAGTCTCTTTCCCTCACTAGAACTCTTTTGGGAGAGTTCTAGGCCCTTTCTCTCTCTAAAATCACCTCTAATGTTGAGATTGATGATGTGAAAGGGATCAAGACCTTACCCCTATTTATATGGGAAGTTATGGGTGTTTTGTACCAATTGGTCAGTCATTCCTTATGCATGACGAATCAGTCAAGCATGCACTGGCCCGATCGATCATTTATTCCGACACTGTGCTAACTTTGTAGCAGTTTCGTATTTTGAGAATATATTTTAACTCGAACCTCCGATTTGCACATGTTCAAAACTGTTGGAAAGATAATTAAAACATGTACAACTTCCTTAATCGTAATAACTCTAAATTTTGAATTTATGTTGGGTTAAATTTGCTTGTAAGTGAGTCATTATGTTCAAAACACGAATATGGACTAGCATTTGGTAACTTGGCACTTGAGATGACTTCTTTCTCTTCATGAGAGTTTTAAAAAACATCAAAAGTACATATTTTACTCATGATATGAAGGTTTTAGGAACTACCATTCACCCATAGGTCCATGGTAAATTCATCAAGCCATCCCAAATGAAATAAAATTTTGGGGGTCGTAAAACGGGGTGTCTACATGATTAGAAAGAGACTATCACTGCAACGACAGATAAATAAGCCAATATGCCTCCTAAACAACGTATGCCTCGACTTTTAATTCTAGGGTGTGGATGCTATTTTTTGCACTATGACCGCATAAGAGGTTAGACGCATTATGACTTGTGAGTGTGTGAAGGATGCTTAGAATATTTTGCAATCCACACATGAGGGAACATGAATTGTTAAGGTTTCCAAGTTACAAAATCTGATGACTAAGTTTGAGACGATTAAGATGTTAGAGATTGAGTCTTTTGATGAGTTATATGATAAGTTAATGGATATTTTCAACTCCTTATTTAGCTTTGGTGAGCCAATCCTCGAGTCTATAATTGTGTGAAAAAATTTAAGGTCGTTGCCTATAAGATTTAATGCCAAAGTCACAGTCCTAGATTCCCTAGGTGGCGTTGAAGTTATGAGAGTATCAGAACTTTTAAATGACCTTAAAACCTATAAGGTGAATATATTTCCTACGAAGAAAGATAAAAAGAAGGTCATTACTTTGAAAGCTCGAAAAGAGGACGCGTCAAATTCTGATAGTGATGATGAGCTTGATGCTGAAGAGATAACTAGATTTTCTAGGATGTTCTAGAAGTTTGTTAAGATTAGAGACGAGAAGAGTCTTGAGAAGAATTTTGAAAAGAAACCCGATAACATTGTAGACCATGATAGGAAGAATAAGGATGTTCTTAAGAAGGTGAATAATCGGGTCAAGTGTTTTGAATGCCAAGGTTTTGGGCACTATTCTCGAGAGTGTTCCACTAGACTAAGGAAGGAGGTTAAGAAACTGAATGAGTCCTTTGATGAGTTATATGCCAAGTTGTTGGATATTTTCAACTCCTAGTTTATCTTAGGTGAGCCGATCCTCGAGTCTAGAATTATGCAGAAAACCTTAAGGTCGTTTCCTGAAAGATTTAACACCAAAGTCACGGTCCTAGATTCCCTAGGTGGTGTTGACACTATGAGAGTCCAAGAACTTAAAGGTGACGTTATAACCTATGAGATGAATATGTGTCGTCCAAAGAAAAATGAAAAGAGGGGCATTGCTTTGAAATCTCGAAAAGAGGACGTGTCAGATTTTGATAGTGACGGTGAGCTTGATGCTAAATAGATATCTAGATTTTCTAGGAAGTTTAAGAAGTTTTTTAAGCTTAGAGATGAGAAGATTCTTGAGAAGATTTTTGAAAAGATTCTTGAGAACTTTGTCGACAATAATAGGAAGAATATGTATGGTCCTAAGAAGGTGGATGGACGAGACGAGTGCTTTTAATGCTAAGGTTTTGGGAATTATTCTTGGGAGTGTCCCACTAGACTAAGGAAGGAGAGTAAGAAACCAAAGGTATACGATACCGCCCTTAGTGATAGTTAGTCGAAAGAAGAAGTTAATTCCCCCACTAATAGCAACTACACCATGTTCATGGCCAGTCAGGTGGGCTTAATTCCCTTGATGAAGATGATCATGTGCATTATGGTTCCAAGGTTTGGTCTTTAAGTTCCCATGATAATGAGGAGAGGAGAGACTGATAGGAAGATAGTGAGCTTCAAGTGGCCTTACAAGAGTTGTACACCGAGTCGTCGAATTTGTAAAATATTAATTTCCATTTATAATCTAAGGTGAAGGAACGTTCCATAGGGGATGATAATGGTAAATTTATTGAGAATATTAGGGAATGTGAGAGGAATATTAAAGACAAGCTCGAGTATGTTGATTGAGAAATAGATAGTCTTCTTAGTTTTATGGAGGCTTTGAAGAAGGAGCTTCTTGAGTTTGAAGAGTCTAGGAATTCTCTCGTGTCTAGGATTGTGGAGTTAGAAGAAAAGTTGAGAGATTTGAGTAATGTTAAATTTAATTTGTAGTTTAATTTGGAGAGGTTGGATGAAATATTAGGCACCTTCCAAATTAGAGATGACAAGTGTGGGATTGACTTCAATGTTATAGATATTTTCGTTGCTAAAGCCACATGCGTTTGAGAGAGCCAATCAAAGTTAAGGACGTTAGAAAAGGTCAACCTAAATATAACATTCCTCGTGTCTTCACTTGCACACACTGTGGCAGGAAATGTCAACTTAGGCATTTTTCTTATGATCTTAGAAAAGGTCCTATAAAGAATTAGGCTAGCGTCACTAAGCTTCGCTAATCCCGAGTTCGTCACATTACACTTATGTGGGTTAGGAGATCTAATTTAGAGGCACTAAATATTATTATCGTTGACTCTCGTTTGCTCTGACATGATTCATTCCATGCTATGTCTTATAAGTGCATGTTTGTCCTGCACTAGTTTTGTGCTTCATTTTATATGTTATTACTAGTGTTACAACATATATATATTTTGTATTTTGATTTTTAATTTTTTTTTGTCTTAATGAAAAAAAAAACAAAAAGATTTTATTTGTCTTTTGAGTTTATTTTTTTTAAGTCGTTATCATTTTGAAAAATGCTTAAAAACCCAAAAAGATTTTATTTTTGTGTATTTTAGTTTTACAAATATTGTGTGGCATATCGATGTGTTTGAATCCAATTCCTTACATCTATTTATGTCACTAGGACATTTGATTTTGATTGTCAATGCTTGGATTGTTCTTAATCAAGTTTACATGAAGTAGGTTAAAATTGATTTGCATGATGGATTCAATTTCAATAGCATCTGCACACACTTTGCACGACATCTTTTGGATTTTAAATTCATATGTCTCATGAGCTAAGTGAGGTGTTCTCCTAAAATTCATGTTGTATACATAAAATATTTGACTAAGGGGGAGTTGTGCATACAAAAACCATTACCCATGAGTTTGTTTGATATTTTTTTAAAAATATGAGTACGCATGGAAAATGGCTACAAAAGGAAAAATCGCCATTGCATGAAAGGCCACCATTGGCAAGAGCCTAAAAAAGCTTGAGAGGCAATAAAAAATGAAAAATTACCAAGGCCCCTTTTTTACATTGATGCTTAAAAAATTAGGAATCTTGAAAACAAAAAGAGAGAGAAAAAAGATATATTTTTTTCGGTTGTTTAGTTAAAGATCAATGGTTTTGCATAATGAGTCCTAGTTGAGCTTAATTGTTTGGACGATATTGATTCGAAATTCATAAAAATTTCTAGGCAAGGGTGCTTTGTGTTTGTTTGTCCTTTTGAGTTCATTATTTAACACGTGAGGCTAAATCGAATGTTGATAAATTATTGTTGTCAAATAGATCTACTTAGACATGTTTAAGTGATTGTATCATTTTCTCTTATTTCTAGTTGACACCTCTTCATTTCATGCCACCATGTTTAGACATATTGATACTATGCGAGTGTATAAATCTTATGTGTTTGTGTCTTTTATGGTCGTTTTGGTATATGTGTGGTTATATATATGGTATGTTTTATGTTTTCATTCAATTTATATTTACTGTATGCTTAATCTTTGATTTATATTGGCATGCGTTATGATCATCTTGGTATCTTATACTTGAATCCTTGCATTTTAGTTGATATCATATGTTCATTGTTTGAATTATTTGAGATTTTGTTTCCGAACTACTTGTCGTTGCATGTCTTGCTTCACACTATTTTATTATAAATTTATTTTTCCCTTATGATTACCCATCCTTCACTTTGGGGGAGATTTGGTTTTATTGAGAAGAGACATTTTATTATTGTGCACCTCATTCTTTGTCTATACGTTAACAAAAAGGGGGAGAAATGGTATATAACTCTTCTAGTGTTGGAGTTCTTTAACTTAGGAAGAGACATCATTTATTAGGTATAAATGGTTATAAAAAGGAGAAGGGTTTTTCATATGAATTTTCTATAATGTTATATTCTCTTTGCATTTGAAGGTGTGTATAAGTGTGCCGGTTAGTAACGATGCGATAAAGGTTTGCACAAGAGCAAAGATACTCAAGTTTGTGTCGATCAAGCCTCTGTAACGTTTTCCCTTTCGGGGTTGGAAATTGAGTCTTAGTGAACTTGACGGCCCCCAGTAGTTTTTCATTTTGAGTTTTATCCCGAAATAGCCAAAGGTGGAGATTTATAAAGATCAATTTTCGAATCGATTCAATTTGTAAGTATTGGATTCATTTCATGTTTGGATAAAACTTTTTTGAGTCATAGGTTAGACTTGAGTTGTGTGTCCTTTAAGCCTATGATTTGTGATTGCACACTATGCCAAAAGGCTAAAGTGACCTCAAGATTACATTGGATTGGATGCCATGTTTTCATCTCCAATATCTTAAGGATATCAATGAAGGTATGAATGCATATTAGTGTTTGATCCCTGGATATGTTTGAGTGTTGGTTTATAGTTGTTTGAGGCCTTTTTGTAAAATGTCTTTGAAAGAAAAATATTTTTTTCATTTTAGTTCATTCGAACGAGTTTATACAGTTCATTCAAACGAGATGTGAATGTATCAAGAACAACCTTTAAACAAACATCAAATGAGGCATTTCTATTGATCAGATATATATTATTCAAAGATTGTTAAAAGCTGGTTCAAATAAGATAACATGTTCGTTCAAACGAGGTTTTTATTGGTTAGAATGAGATCAGGTTTTTGTCTGAATGAACTGCCTTGAAATATGTGTCACCTTACAATTTGTGTTTTATATAAATATTCAAGTGTGACATTAGTTTTTTGAAATGTCTTTTACAAAAATATTTTTCCAAGTTATATATTATGCCACCCAAACCCTAGTTTCCACCCAATTTTGAGATCCAAGAATCTTACATCTATATGTCTGTTTGAGATCTCTTTTGGGTTGCACCATATGTATTTGCTCTTTATACTATAAGTGTTTCTTGTGGCGGAGATCGTGTTTGTGTTGAGCAGTGGTTGAACTAGTCACGAGACAAGTAAGATCGATTGGATAACAAGATGTGGGAAGGATATTTCATTGTGTGGCTATTGTAAGGTGTTCAATAGAGGATGCGAAAAAGGATAGAAGGAATGAGGAAGCACATCAAGGACTAAAGGCATCGTGTATGTAAGTCCAAGTTTTTATTGTAAATATTCCTATATCGTATGGGACTTATGTGGATGGGTCGTCTGAGGTTTTTTCTGTTGTGGGTATCCCTCGTACATTATCGTGTTATGGTTTTCTTATTTTAATAATACTTATAATCACCTAGATGCATGCTTAGTTCAAGGCTAATATCAGTAATACTGTTTAACACAACACTTGTGGTTTTATTCGATGTAAACTTTATTAAAATTGTGAAAAATTAAATTGATGTTCTCTACAAACCTATGTTCTTTAGCTTTCTCAAAGACATATTAAATTAGATCTCAAACATAAACACACACACACACACACCAATGACTACCTAAGTCAATTAAGGCCAATTAACTAGGTTTAAGCTGTTGACTAGTTCAATTACCTAACAATTCACCATACGACCTTAAAAATCTGAGGTGAGATAGTGTGTGATATGTTTCATATAAGAAATGAATAAACAAGGCAACTCACAACACTGGATCTACGAATGCCTAAATATTAAAAACTCTAGATATATGCATATATGAACCGTTACTTCCCTACACCTAGGCAAAGTGGAACATAAATATATGGCTATCAAGTCATCCATGATATTAGTCTATTACAATCCATCCCTCAGGGAGCTCAGTGCCCTTAATGGGATGAAATCAACCATTAACCAATATGTTGGTACACTTGTTCCAACTGGGTACTAACTCTGATACCACTTCGTAATAACCTATTCTGCCACCATCAATATTTTCTCTACTTTAACCACTGCAACCAACGTTATGGGGTTTTATTTCAATTCATATCCACAAACTGATGCCAACAAGATTTGAACCCCTAACATGTGGTATGACTAATCATATGCCTTTCCAGTTGAGTTGAAAAGGTCTCGGTATTAAAAGAGTGCATATATATATATATATATATATATATATATATATTTATATACTGTTATTTTCCCTCACCTAAGCGATGCGGGATGTAACTCTATGGTTATCAAATCAACCATGATACTAATATATTATATATTGCTTAAGAGTGACAATTTTTCATATGTGAATGATAAAAAATGAATATAGTAAACATAGGTTTTATAATCATTGAATATATATTTTCCATTAATTTAGGCATTTATTTGTACTCCATAAGTTTAATATAACCATTAGGGGCATTTAGGTAAAATTGGGAGATCGTAAAAGGAGAAGTTTTTATTTTTTTGAAATTTGGAAACATATGGGCATTTTAAAATTTAAAATATGTGCCTCTTCTATAAAGTTGAATACCTAATATTGGGGTTGTAGGATATATGAACTTAAGAGAAGAATATATGTGCCTCGGGATATACTCAAAGATTTTGGCCAAAATGAGGTGAGTCATATAGGTGCCTTAAAATTTTATCAAATGTTTACACACTTTTGAAAGTTATTTAACATGTTTTTTTATGAAACTCCTAGTTTTATTATTTTTTACGTATCCATAATCATTCTTGATTCACTTTTAAATAAGTATCGAGAGAGACAACTGAAATTCGAGTCTTAATTCTCTCAATATTCAATTCTTCATGGTTTGATCTTCTTCTTAAGATTTGACCAACATTTGTGAGTATGTATCTTGATGTCTTCTCTGTAGGTTTTTGATCATGTTGAATTGGTTTTGATCCTTTACTTCTCTTCCGTGAGCTATTTATTCTCATAGCTTGGTATCGTTGGCATTATATTAAAGTATTGATCCTCTCTTGATCCTTTAAATTATTTTTATATTTCCTCGAGTCTTAAGTATATATTAATTTTGAAATTAATTTAAATAAACAAACACTTAGAGGAATGATTCATATCTTAGGACAATCACACATAAATTCAGTTTTAGAAAATTTTATCTTGAATGAATTTAGTGTGTATGTCATGATGCAGTCCAAATTAAATATATCAAACTAAGCAAGCAAACACACGAAGAAGTAGGAAAAATCCCTTTTGGGAAAAACCTCTATCTCAGTAGTATACAAGACTTGACAAGTATGATACAACTTACGAACTACTTAACTCACTAAGTATGATGCACAGTTTTTTAAATCTTCTACAGCAACGACACAGTCCAGCACTACCCACAGGAAGCAGTCTTCCTTCGGTATCCACCGATCAATCTTCTTCTTAAGCAATAGAGACTTTTCTCCATAAATCAACTGTAGAGATGAACTGAGGGTTATTGAACATGAAAGTGTTATTCTTGATTTGATAAAGTGATCTCTAAATTTCCAAGGGGTTTAGATGATATTTAGAAGAGTTTGATCATAAATAGAACTCTAAAAGGATGTGAAAAAGCTTGCAAAAGAGTTCTTAAACACTTTAATCCCGCATCTCTATTTATAAGGAAGTTGGTCGTAAAAGGATAAACATTAGAGATTTGGATCAAATTTAATTAAAAACAAAATGTCACGCGCTCGTTCGAATGACCAGGTACCTCATTCGAACGATATATTCTTTTTCGTTAGATCAGGCTTCCAACGATAGTTCGAACGACATTTTAGTGCTTGATGTAAAATCATCTCGTTCGATCATGGGAACCCATGTTCTAATGGCATACCTTATCTCATTTGAACGACTTCCAATGACCCTTTGAATGACATTCTAGAATGGACCAAAAGGCAATGTCCCATATTTCGTTCGAATGTTTGAAATCTTATTCTATCGACATAGTGTAACTCGTTCGAATGACAAGAAAAACTCATTCTAACGAGTCCTTAAAATTTTCTTAAAAGCATTTTAAGGATATTTTGAAATGCAAATGAAACATATGCCTAACTCAACATATACTAGACTTCTCACCTCATGGGGTATGTTCCACAGTCTTGACCTCTGAGACCACCTCAACTAATGCTTGTCATCATTAATTATTGAGTACACTTCTAGACTTGTAAATAACGAAAGCTTGGTTTTAGCCACAACAGTGTCGATCTATGATAATTCTTTAAGGTCGAGACCTCATCAACAGTTATATTCGCTAGGAGCAGAATTAGTCCTTTATCGAACTTATCCTTGAGCAAAGGCACTTTAGTAGTCTCGATTGGCTGAGACCCTCTAGCTCCGACATAGTTCACATGCATGGAACATATGACAAGGGTATTATTAGCACACGTGATCAGGACCATTATGGCATATTGAACCTCATGTGAAGCATATATTTGGCCATCTTGAGTTACACATTGCATTGTATAGCTGTCATACTCTCATTTGTCATCTGATCTCATTCATACATACTGCATGCTAGGGGTGATATTGTACACCCCCAACACTATAAAAAGAACTCATCCTCTTCCTTTAGAAGGATCGATAATTCCATAAAAAACTAATATTTTTTTAGAGAGAGAGAGTGAAGAATAACTCGCAACCTTATCAATGGCTTTCGGCCCCATTTTATAGTGAAAACTATTTACTCTTTACAAAGTGGAGGTAGGCCAAGGCCGAACCACTTAAATACTGTGTCTCCTCCTTATCTCTCTCATCTTATATACTTGATTATTTTCTTATTGAATTGATGTCTTATTCCACCATTGTACCACAAACCTAGAAACTAAGCTAAATATACCTCTGGGTGATATTCTGTATCATTATTTTGGCACCATCTGCGGCAATATTTGTTGTTTTCTTCATCTTAGCTATAGCGATATTCTATTTGTATCTGGTGGTGATCCAAATCCACCATTGCTGGAGCTGAATCACCATTGAAATATATTGATTTGGGTTTTGTAGAGCTTCATTAATTCAGATTATTTCTCGATTTTCTGCTTTTTCTCTTTGTTGTTTGGTTAATTCTCACCAGAGACGGCCACCAATTTTCCCTGTAATACCAGGGGCTATCTCGAGTCAGCCACATCAACAATTAAAAATAGCAGACGTGGAGACGAAATTGAGGTTCCTTATGGGCATCCAGTAGTAAATGTAAGAACAGTTCTTGGCCTTCAGCCAGGATATAATGAGAAAAATTCCCAATTATCCTATTGTGAACCTGATAACTCCAGTTTCTAGGAAGACAGTGAATTCGGCAGTTGGGAAACCACCCCCGGCTCTAGAAAAGAAGGCACAACACCACTTAAGGCAGATGGACTTCACTGATCCACGATGTCTTCAGCTTGGAAAGAAAGTTCAGGAATGCCTGGATGATGTGGCCTGCGACGAGGAAGGCTGCTGGTAATAGTATGAAATCTCAGACACCTCTTATCGTCCAGGGGCTACTCCACCACCAACCTACCAAGGAAAAAGTGTCCATCATACTCCCCCAATTCATCATAGAGGCTCAACGTTTGACAGACTAATTATAGGATCAACCTTTGATCGTCTCGATCCAAAGGGTGAAGTCAAATGAGATCAGCGCCCTCGCAGCGTTGGAGGCACACGTGTCATTGGTCTTCATAATGAAGAAAATCTGAGACAAGAGTAGGATGGCGAGAATCACATAGAAGTTAATAGTAGGCAGCGAACTATTGATAGAGAACCAATTCCTTAGGTGGTTGGTGTAAAAAGAGCGGGCGACAATGTAGTGCAAGAGGAAAAGCCCTCGAACAGTTCAATTCAGAGGCTAGAGGATAAGATCGACAATTTGATTAAGATCTAAGACCCTGGGCACATGGGATGTATATAAGGATCTCTATTTATGCAGAAGATTGTCAACTACCCTACTCCTGCGAAGTTCAAACCGTCGAGTGTGATACCCAAATATGATGGGAGCACTAAACTTTTCCACTATATTCAGATATATAAGTCAGATACCTATATCTATTCAACACCCAATGAAATGAGGTGATGATCTTTCTCCGTCACTGTCATAGGCATGGCACATGTATGGTACACCAACATTTCGAGAGGATCTATATAGAATTTGAAGTAGCTTGAAAAAAGATTATTCCATAACTTTTGCTTCGACATGAAGCCGACGAAGCGTGTGACACATCTGATAGACGTCAAACAGGGAACAAAGGAAGTTATGAGAGAGTACATCTCTCACTTTAATAAGGAGAAGTTAGAGGTGGACGATTATGACGAGAGCGTTGCGATGGAAACCCTTATTAGTGGGCTCTAGACAGGAAAACTCTTATGGAACCTCTATGAGGATCCTACAAATTCATAACAGAACTTTTGGAAACATTCAAGTTAATCATGAATGCGGAGGAGGCCATGGAAACTAAGAGAGGTGATGTGAAAGAGGCAGACAATAGTAAGTCTGACTAAAACAAAAATAAAGAAGGGAAAAAGAGGTCGAACAATGATAAGTTTACTAAGTATACTCCAAAAACTATAAGCCCAAATTTGATATTAAATGAAATAAAAGACGATAGGGAGCTTAGGTGGCCTGAGAAGTTGAAGCCCCCACCCAACAAGAGAGATAAAAGTAAATGGTGCGAGTTCCACCAGGATCACGACCATAGGACTAATCGCTGCTTTACCTTAAAAAATGAGATAGAGAAATTATTAAAACAAGGAAAAATTAGAAAGTACATAGATAAGAGTGGGGTCCGAGATGAGGGAAGGAAAATGTTTAATGAAAGAAAGGATAACAAGCCAAGAAAATAGATTCAGGCAACCAAAAGAATGGAAGAGTCAGACAAAAGCTACAATGATGATATTGATCTTCCAACAAAACTCCCAATAGTAAAAGGTAATTTTTGCATGATTTCCCTTGGTGTTAAATGATATGTGGTGGACTAGCAAGTGGGGGTACTGACCCGGATGATAGGAAGCCTCATGTAGTTAAAGTAAAAATAGCACTAATGAGGGTCAAGCTAAACTTGGTCGAGACATAAGCCAAGCCGAACAATCTCATAAAAATTAATATGGATATTCTAGTAGTGGAGGTTATACTTCAAAGGGATTTGGCCACACACGATGACCCTCTAGTCATCAACACACGAGTTCACGACTACAACGTAGTTCGTATCCTAGTTGATGGTGGGAGCTCGAAAGACATTATGTTTTGGGACTATTTTAAAGGTTTGAAGCTAAGAGAGAAAAGGTTAGTTCCCTATAACCAACCTTTGATTGGGTTTAGTGGAGAGAAAGTACGCCCGCTCAGAGTCTTTGAGATAGACGTATGTATAGGAACCTGGTCGGGATGTCTGACCAGGAGAAGCAACTTCTTTATGGTGGATGAACATTTTTTCTTCGCCTACAACATCATCCTGGGGAGAGTATTACTAAAAGAATTCAAAGTTGTACCTTCCACCGTACACCAAATGATGAAATTCCCCACTCCTTATAGAGTACGGGAAGTACAAAGTGATCAAGTAGAGGCCCGAAAGTGCTACTTCACCTCGGCTGAAGAGAAGAAAGCCCATAAATGGAAGATAACTTCTTATGACATTGACACCCTTGACCCAAGGGATGAAAAAAATTCAAAAAGGGAGATCTCATCGAGGATGTAGAATCCATCGTCCTTAACGAGGGCGAACTAGAAAAAATCGTCCAAATTGGCTCATTCCTAAGGGCAGAATATAGGAGGAATTAATCAAGTTATTGAGAAAGCAACATAGTATATTCGCCTAGAGTCATAGTGATATGTCGGGGATTGATACCAAAATTATTTGCAATTATCTCAATATAATATTAAAAAAGTTAAGCCAGTGAAGCAAAGGCTATACACCTTCGAGAGAAATCGATATGATGTGTTGAAGTGGTAAAGAAATTACAAATCATAAACTTCATTAGAGAGGTTCAGTACCCATAATGGCTTTCCAATGTCGTCATTGTGCTCAAATAGAATGAGAAATGGAGGATGTGTGATATACATAAGTATGAATTCATTTGGACGAGACTTAACTCAACTTCATAACCCCCTTCAAATGCCAGTGAGACACATCTTCATACGAGCCCATATCTGTCAGTCTCAACCTTCAAAACCTAATCAATAGAACAGTTGTAACCACACACAAAAGCTATGTCTCGGCCTCGATATGTGTCGACCTTGTATGAGACTACTAGGCCAACACTAATCTACTATTTATGAATAGGTATCACTCTCGGTATAACTCAGCTAGAAGATACTCCATAAATCGCAGCAATCCGAGACCGCCACAACCGACTTCAATTTTTCAAATGGGATATGTGACTTGTGCATCACCAAACCATATGGGTAAAACGGTTACAGGAGATCAACAACCCGCGTGAGGAGAATATTCTATCATTATGAATTACACATGAAGAAGACATGTGGCGCCCTTTCACTGAATTACTCAGCTTGTGAACACCAGGTGCATGCTTGGGGTGACACTGCGCACCCCTAACACTATATAAACCCACTTTATTTTTTTTGTAAAGGGGAGAGTAATAGAGAACCCTACCAAAACTCTACAAAATTGTATTCTAGAGAGGTAAATCTTGAGTGTGTAATAATAGCCTTTAGTACCTTATAGTAATATAAACACCATCACCTTGCGCAGTGGAGTAGGCTAAGGCTGAACCACTTATATGCCTGTGTCTTGTATCTCTCTCATCCCCTTCTTATACGTACATATAATTGTGTTATTACTGTGATTTCCACCATTGTTGACATAACTAGAGCTTGAGTTGCCTATATCTTAGAAGTGGTGATTCCCAACATCATTAGTGTGTTTTAACTTCACAGACCTCAATAAGGCTTGCTCAAAGGATAACTTTATATCTCCTTGGATTGACCAAATGGTGGATGCAATAGTTGGACATGAGCTCATGAGCTACATGGACACTTACTCGGGGTATAACCAAATTTTAATGCATAGTGAGGATATTGAAAAGACTTCCTTTATTACAGATAAAGGAACCTACTACTACAAGGTAATGCCTTTCAGATTGAAGAATCCATGGCAACTTATCAAAGGTTGGTTAACAAAATGATCGAGGACCAGATTGGAAACAAAATGGAGGTGTACATGGATGATAAGCTTATGAAGAACTTGAAGGCCAAGACTTATGTAGCCAATCTGGAGAGGACTTTTAACACTATGGAAAAATATATAATGAAACTAAATCCAGTAAAGTGTGTGTTTGGAGTCCACGCGAGAAATTTTTGGGGTTTTATTATTAATCAAAGGGGGATTCAATCAAATCCCGCTAAGATCAAAGAGCCGATTGATATACAAATGTCGAGAACAATCAAGGATGTCCAAAGGCTAATCGAGCGAGTGGCTGCCCTGAACCATTTTGTCTCCAGAGTAATAGACAAGTGTTTACCATTTTTCAAAATCTTAAGGAAATATTTTTCCCTGGATGAGGAGTATAAAAGGGAGTTTTAGGAATAGAAGGCTTATCTCGACTCTCCGATGCTTTTCTCTCATCCAATTTAAGGATATAAGTTATTTTTGTATCTGGCTATCTTGGAATCATCCATCAGAATTGCCATTTTTTGAGATGATGATGGAATTCAGAAGCCTGTCTATTTCAATAACAAGACTCTACAAAGGGCAGAGTTAAATTACCCAAAGATGGAGAAGATGGCGTATGTCATAGTTCATGTTTTAAGAAAGATGAATCCTTATTTCTAGGCACATACAATGGTGGTACTAACTGATACTCCACTTAGGCAAGTCATTCATAAAATCGAGAATTCGGGTAGGTTAATGGCCTGGTCAGTGGAGTTAGGTAAGTTTGACATCATCTATCATTTGATAAGCGAAATCAAGGGATAAGCGCTAGAAAATATTTTAGCAGTGTTTACCTAGAATGTTGGAAATGATTCCAAAGTCACGAAATGAGCTGAAATGCCGCTAATTATTCATAAGGACGTAGTGGTCAATGAGGTATAAGCCGACAAAGTAGATCATACGACAAAAAAACATATCCTGATCAAGAAAGGAGTGTTGGATGAGGTCCCTTTCACAAAAGAATGACTTATTTGGAGCTTGTTTGTTGTGGATCATCCTGTGAGAGTGGCAGTGGAGTAGGTTTCATATTATCGGCCCCTGATGGATCCAATATAGAGTATGCTTTGTGGTTCAACTTTAAAACATCAAACATTGAATATTAGTATGAGGCTCTACTGGATGGACTTTCTTTATCTAAGGAACTTAATATCAGCCAAGTGATTCTCAACTGATTGTCAAGCAAGCGCTGAGAATCTAAGAGGTCAAAGATGAAATAATGGCCAAATACCTAGCTAGAGTGAGGAAAATGTTATTGAACTTCGATGAAGTTAAGATGAAAAGAATCCCAATATTAGAAAATGGAAGAGCCGATGCATTAGAAAGACTTGCATGGGATAGTAGGACAGAGATAAGACAATCCATGCTTGTTGAAATTTTACTCAAGCTGAGTATCGAAATTGAAGGAGTTGACATGAGCCTTTGTTTGAACTTGAATTCTAGAGAGTCATGGATGGATCTGATCATTGATTACATTAGATATGGAAAATTACTCGGTTCTAAAGTCGAGAGAAAAATAATCAGATATCGTACATCTAAGATTACCATCAAAGGCGACGTGCTTTATAAGAAAGGTTTCCTGTTTCTTCTTCTTCGATGTGTATAACCCTCAGATATGGGATATGTTTTTCGAGATGTGCATGAGGGATCATGCGCAAGTCTCATATGTGGACGATCTCTGTCTAAGAGGATCATCACTCGGGGTACTTCTGACTAACCCTTGCGAAAGACTCGATAGAAATGTACATAAGTGTGACAAATGCCAATGTTTTTCTAGCATCCCTCATCAACCACTCTCGTCTATATCAACCCCTTCGCCATTCGTGATGTGGTGGATAAACATGGTCGGCGCTCTGCCTAAAGAAAATTTACAGGTTCTTGATTGTTGCAATTGACTACTTTTCTAAGCGGATGGAAGTCGAGGTTGTGATAACAATTATTGAAGTGAAATACTTCAAATTTATATGGATAAATATCATATATAGGTACGGTCTCCCTAATGCCCTAATATCTGACAACAAAAAACAGTTTAAAAATAAATCCCTTGAGGCTTATTGCACAAAGTTCATCATCAAGCAATTCTACTCCTCACCCAGTTGACCACAAGTTAATGGTCGGACAGAGGTCATGAACTGAACTATCTTGAACGGGATAAAGGAAAATATTGAATATTCTAAAGGAAAATAGGTTGATGAGATATACAGTGTATTATTGGTTTGCAAAACTATAGAATGGACTATGGTAAGGGAAACGCCATTTATGTTGGCTTGTGGATATGAGGATGTAATTCCAATAGAGATCGGGCTTCCAAGTCATAGTCCAAACTTATGACCCAGAAACTAACCTTGAAGAGAGAAGACTTGATCTAGATCTAATTGAAGAGAGATGAGAAGACGATGCAGTCAGGCAGTCCACTTATTAAAATAGACCAGCCAAGTTTTACTATAAAAGAGTGAAGTCTCGACCTATTGCCATGGGAGACCTTGGGCTTAAAAATGTCTCATAGAAGACCAATAAACTACACCCTAATTGGTATGGACATTATAGCGTGACATAGGAGGTCATCCCGAGCACATATAGGTTTGAAAATCTTGAGGGTGAACCATTCTCTAATCCTTGGAATGAGGATCACTTGAAAAGATACTATCAGTAGTCTTTTAGTTTTATTCAATAAATTATGTTCTATGCTTACCGCCAGTTGTACGAATCAAAGTTTTTAATGAGAAATGTACCAAGTTTTATATCATCTCTTATTTTTATGTATCTAATTCACATGGCACCTAAGTGTAGAACATCATTTAATTGTAGTGAAGTTATAAATATCTCTCTCTCAGTGGTACGAGAATGATTGAGGAGTCTCGGCTCCAAAACGTCATTCTAAAAATGCAGAGAGGGGGATATTCCCTTAACATCATTTTGGTTTTAAGTATGGTTATGCAGAACATCATTTAATTATAAAGAATTAGCAAATAACTCTCTCTCAGTGGTACGAGAATGATTGAGGAGCCTCAGATCCAAAATATCATTCCAGAAACGTAGAGAAGAGGGAAATCCTTAACATCATTTAGGTGGTGAAGGACAAATAAAATCATTTAAGTATGGTTATCCAGAACATCAATTAACTATAGTGAATTAATAAATAACTCTCCCTCGGCGGTACGAGAATGATTGAGGAGTCTCAGCTCTAAAATGTCATTCAAGAAATGCTAAGAGGAGGGAAATGCAATATACATCATTTAGGTGGTGAAGTAAAAATAAAAACATTTAAGTATGGTTATGAATAACATCATTTAATTATGATTAATTAATAAATAAATCTTTCTCGGTGGTACGATAATGACTGAGTAGTCTTGCCTCCAAAATGTCATTCAACAAACGTCGATAGGAGGGAAATCCCCTTTACAACATTTAACTATGGTGAGCAGTTTAAACTCTCTCTCGGTTGTCTCAGCTCCAAAACATCATCCTAGAAAAATGAAAAAGGAGAAACCCCATGAAATGATCTGCTTAAACATTAAAAGTTTTGGTGATAACCCAACATCAAGCATGGAAACTTACAAAGAAGAAAGTCTGTTCAGACGCTACAATTGGCGTTAAAATCATAACCATGTCATATTCAACCATATCACAATCGAAACAAGTAAAAAATGGAAAATATATTGCTAAAAAACTTGCTCATAAGTGAAATTGTTCAAGTGTTTAAAGGAGTTACACATAAGGGGCACATATGACCACAAACGATAGCCCATAAAAAGTTAAGATGTAATTCTCCACAATCGTCTACCTTGTCTTGGTAGGTAAAGTAGGGTTGTTAATTTGTATAGAGGTATTACCTTCCTCATCACCACCTTATCTATGGCCTCTAGGTTAGCTAGAGTAGTATCATTCATGGCAACACACGACTCAGCCTGAGCTTGCACTTGCTTAAAAGATTCCACACTTTCGGGATCGATGAAGCTAAGTGAATTGTTAATCTCAGCCAGCTATGGGTCACTGGCCACCATCTCAGGGCACTGGTTGGATACTTAGCGAAAAAAAACCTTCGTTATTTTCTCTATATACTATATGGTGTAGTCTGAAAACTTATCCAATTCCTTAAAATCAGTTAGAGATTTATCAACTTCCACCTTTAGCTTCTCGGCCTCATCGTCAGTCTGCTTATTCAGCTGCTGCTCCAACTGATTAATATTTATAACCAGACCAGTTTTGATTATTTGCATCCTCTCCCTGTGGCGCATTATTTTCTCTTGATCCTTGGCATCATAATCAACTTTTATATTTACAAGCTATTCCTTGAGATTGTTGGCCTTAAACTGGGTGTTCTCGGCTGCCTTGACCTAATTCTCAGCCTAAGTTACCCCGAACTGGATGTTCTAAAGGCAATCATTGACTGCAAAATAATAAGATGAGTCAGTATGGACGACACAAAACTTGGAACAAAAAGCAAGTGTAATAGCAAGAATAAAAATCGTACTTGTGTGGCCCTGTGCATTGCAAAGTTAAGACTGAGAGGGGTGTTGGACATCAAAGTAACTTTGTCACAGTCGGGTACAACCACAACAATGGCCTCTCATGTCTTTAGTTGACTCCCGGGAAGGTAGTCGACATTCGTGCCTAGTGGGGCCAGACGAGCAGTTGTTGTGGTGTCGTCTATTATGGGGATGATGGGGTCAGTGTTTTACCTCTGAGGGGTATCTTTTTTCTTCTTATGAGGGGAAGGATTAGCGAGAGTGCCCTAAAATATATCCTTTATTTTTTTAGACCCCTTAGTGGTATGGGGAATAATTATAGTTTATTTTTGTCGAGGTTGTGTCGACGATGTGGTTTAGCACTGCAGACAAGCCAAAATGTTTCCTGTGATTGGAGCTGCCATCTCCCAAACCTGATCAGTAACACCTTCTGGATGATCTGCAAAGAAAAATATATGAATAAGTATCGATATAAGCAATATCAAATGAAAGTAAAGTTGAAAAGGTTTCAAAGTAAATGCTTACGAAGTTCAGTAAGGGGTTCCGCCCCCAACCCAGTGCATTCAAGAAGTTTAGGTCCACAATTGGTCAATGTTTTTCATCATCTCAGTGCTTAGATCGGGATCCATCTTGGGTGATATTGAAACTCCATCTCATTTTCTAGGGAATCTCGACTTGTTAGTAGCAGACGACACGCTGCCATCAAACTCCTAATCCCCAGATATAAAGAAGTAGCGAGACTTCCAATTGTGGTTGAAAGTTTGGTTGATGTGAACAAGTTTCTTATATGGATCATAAGCCACGAAAGGGTAGTAGTAGGGTGCATCTTTCGTCGTGAAAACAGTAAAATAGTCCCTAAAAACACCAATTGGGATATCTTCCTCGTATCCTATTCTCTAAAGTTAACCAACCCAATTAGTATCCTCTAAGCGTTGGGTGCCAGCTGAGCAAGGGACAGGCCGATAGATGCAGGGATGGCCCTGATAGATGAATGAATTGGCAGATGAAAGACAGTCTTGAACATATGCTCATAAATAACCACTTCTCCTTTAATTTTTCTTCTGAAGGCACGTTCATCCTCCGAGGGAACCCTCATCTTAATAGAGGACTTGACACCATACAAATGTCTCCAAATAATATTTTCGGTTTCACGTACGTCATTGGGGATGGCCATGGCTAGAACATACTCTTCATATTTTTCCTCGTCCCCCTAATAATATAAGCCTTGTCGTATGGATAACGACTTATAAATTTGGCTTCAGTCATGGCCGAGATGGGAATTACCATGGGAAGAACCTAGATAACCACTTCTACCCATGACTTATTATAGGAGATATCATACACCTCAGGCTTAGGATCCCTTACCTCTGACTCATTTTTGCACCCTCATCTAGACGATCAAGGGTAACCCTCATGGACACTTCAAAAGAGTCGGCCCTAGATTTCTCTCCCCCCGTTCCAGGTTTTAGAATATGAAAAGGGCTATAGCCTGAGGAAGAGGGGAATAAAGGGTTGTTTAGAAGGAGCAACTGATATTGTATCACTACTTAATGAAATCACAACTTTGAACTTGACCAAATATGGGTATGTAAGGAGTGGAGGAGGACGAACTTATGACATAAGAGTGGGGGGTGAGAGGAAGTTGAGACTTGACTTTAGGTTTTTGCCTAGCCTCGGCCTTGACCATGTGTATTATTTATCACAAAATACATTTTTTTTTAAATGGGGAAACTCTTCCCCTAATTCAAATAATTTACGGTATATGAAAAAAAAAGAATGGAAATTGACCACAATTGACCAAAGATTAAGAAAGAACCATTCAAGAACACGAGGAACAACTCCAGTGAGTTTCGACTGGAAAGCTCACTGAAAAGCTCAACCAAAGCTGCAAAACTACTAAATCCACTAATCTTAATCCTAAAGCGATGTCTAAGTCTTAAATCTCCCTATAATTACCTTAATCCCAACCTGATACCACTGGAATTGGTGGCTGAAAAAATTAGAGGTTGCTGAGAAACAAAAAATAAGGTAAATATGAAAAGAAAGTTGACTAGAAATATAAAATGAAGGACAAAAATGATACCTGGGAAGAAGAAGTTCATCGAAAAGGATAAAAGACGTAGAGAGAGAGAGAGAGAAATTGAAAGATTAATCTCTAGTTGTACTAGAATGGAGAACGATAGAAGAAGGATAAAAGAAGTTAAAGGGTTGGTTTTTAAACCAACTGAAGTGCCTGCAAAATCTCATAAATAATCATTGAAGCACGATTTTTGAGGCAACACGCTTCAGTTTTCAAACCTAGAAATTGAGCTGAATATACCTATGGGTGATATTTTGTATCATCACAAACTCTTAAAAAAATGTTCTCCTCTGGAAAAGTAAAGGATTTACCAAACTACCATAACTCTTCTGAGTATTTTTAAGACGAACATATCTTCAATCTCCAAAAATCTTCAACTTTGTCTCCAAGTATGTAGAAGCAGTCATAATGGTATAGTGTATGTGTAACAGGTATGCCAAATAAATATAAATTGAGCAATTATAAAACTGGATCTTACAAAACTCCCCCTTTGGCTATTTCGGTACAAAACAGAAACCGAAGCCAAATTGACCACTAAAGACTTAATACAACTAATTCCCTTCCCAAATCATGAAACGGAAATGCAATCTTGCATAATTCTTCAACAAAAAGGTCTTCATCTTGTGCGGTCCATGAAATCATCATCAAGGTGGAATGACCTACACACATAAGACAAAAGAAATACCGTGATGCGTACAATTTTTAAATAAAAATAAAACTCTCCCTCAATATGTTCTCCACCTTTTTGTCCGTAATAGAAAAAGGAGTAAATACTAAACATGAATAAGAAGCGTCACCTGAAGAAGCAAGATACCATCACAAAGATAAACAATTAAGCACATGCGATGAATATCCAAAAGTGTAATCGATAACACATCATGCCTTTTTTAATTTTTCATTTTTTTAAATATAAAGTATAAAAAGTACATATCAATATAAAAACACATAGTTACCATGGTATAACACTAAAATATTCGAATCGTGAGAATACAATGTAATTGTGTGAACATTTTTCATAGGCAAATAAATAAACATTCATAACATAGGTGCACGAAGTCATGAAAAACTTCTAAACATGGAACTTAATTTCTATCTTATGTGTAAAAAAATTTAAATGAAATTGACTCGACTTATGCAATATTCCATGAATTTTAATGATTCATAAAATAATAGTGCCAAACTATTTAATACTTTTCAAGAAAGTCCTTTGTGGAAACCCATTGATCTTTGACTTTATAACTTCATAAAAAACTCACATATATAAGAATTCACTCGAAAATATTTTTGAAGAAATCACAATGCTCACATGTTGTGAAACATCAATGAATATAAAGTAAATGGCATGGGCACCTCTGTTTTTGTGTGCAGCTAATCTTTTTAGGCTATTTTTTATAAATGGTTGCTTTTAACGCAAAGAATATTCTTATCTTCCCTAGCCCCCTTCCATTGCTTAACATATAACAATTTTTTTTGGGAAACAAAATCCGAGCAATGGTTCTTACAAGCCCAACTTATCTCTTTTTACATTTGGTTCATTATTAAGCAGAATTGAGATGAGAACATCGTATTTAACACATGACAAGTAAGTACAATGTTCAAAAAGTCCACGAACGTGTGCAATAAAGCTGGCAAGGAGTCTAACATGTAAAAAGTAATTATAAATGAGCAACATAATGATATCTACACATTACTAAGCACACTATCGAAACAAAGTCATGTCTTAAAGTAATACGAAAAAGTCACGTGAATGGATGGAATGTAGGGGTGATCCGAATATCTTAAATGCTCATCCATATATGGTGAAAAATTGAAAATACAAAACTTGTTTTGTCTTCTTCAAAATTTTATCAAACATAAAATATTTTTGGGTTGTTCAACCTTTCTTAAAAACCCAAAATCTTTTTGGAGTTTTCAAACTTTTTCATAAAAACTAAATTCTTTTTGGAAGTTTTTAAAATATATCAAAAGGACAAAAATATTAATACAATATAGAAATAGGATTATGAGATATGAACATGATAAACATACTATACTAGATAAAATACCTGAACTCAATCAACGGAGCAAATATCCAAAGACTTCCTAAGATCCTCAAATATAAGTGCATCTAAAGGTTTCGTTAAAATATCGACTAATTGATATTTGGTGCTCATAAAACTCGAGGACATGACCTCTCCTCGATGAGATCACGAATAAAATGCTCACGTATCCGAATATGCTTTGTCCGAGAATGTTGGACTGAATTACGGGATATATATATCACACTCGAATTATCATCAGAAATAGTCATAGTGCCTTGTGAAATTCCATAATCTTCTAAGATTTGCTTAATCCATAAGATTTGCCTACAATAACTCCCGACGGCTATATATTCAGCCTCTAATGTGGACAAAGATATGGAGTTTTATTTCTTGCTCAACTAAGAGACAAGATCACTCCCAAAGTAAAAACACCAAACCGAGGAGCTAGGCTGACACACGGTCATTAGTATTAAAAGAAAACTCAATACCGTAGGAAAGAGTGCCACTTACGTATTTGATGGTATATTAAGTGCGAGTAAGTGAGACTCCTGGTATTGCGCACAGACTCCAATGCTAAAGGCAATGTAGGGACGACTAAAAGTTAAGTAGAGAAGACTACATAAAGGGTTTTCTCTATGTCCTTGCCTATAGAGTTTTTGCTAAGCTTAGTCGATGTACTCATGGGGGTCTATGAGTGTTTTGTTAAATCAAAACCAAATTTCTTCACTAGGTCCCTAGAATATTTGGATTGAGATATGAATATCAGTAAGGGCAAATAGTTTAGCTTAGGCTGAATATTTATTTTATTTTCACTTAGGATAGTTTGGCGTATCCCGATACAATCTGTCACGTACTGTCACAACAAACCAATTCCAACACTGAAGACTTCACTACATCCGGCAAAAGGTATAAATCAACTAATGTTTAAACTTATTCATGAAATTTATTTTTGTATGTTTTACTTTTATTAATAATGAAATAGGAATTTTTTGCTTAAAAAATTGAGGCCTTTTATTTTTTTAAGTTCGGCTGCCTCGTTCATACGAGAAGGCATTCTCATTCGAGCAAGATGTCAAGTCGTTAGAAGGGTTGTTCGATATATTCATTTAATGAGCATATAACGAGGGCGTACTGTTTGGCATCATTTGAAGGTTGTTTGAAGTTGGTTCAAATAAGATTGCCTTTTCTTTCGAACGAGCTCCCGTTTCGTTCAAACAAACTATTTTCTCATTTAAACGAGCCTCATTTTTATTTGAATGAGTCGTCGCCTCAAAATTTGTGTTTGCCTTATAAATACCTGTTTCATGTTTATTTTTCCTAAGACTTTTGAAGGAGCTCATTTTGGATATCAGTTCTAAAAGTTTTCAAAGTTTTGTGTTTCCAAATCTTTTTTGATTCACAACAAACATTCCCAAAATGGATTTTGTGGATCGGTTTAAACCTTAAAAAGTTTAGTATCCTTACATACATCTTGTGGAGAGGTACTCCATGGATGACTTGTGAATCCAGAGGGATTCCTGCTGAAGAAGAAGAAGGCTGAGGCTGGATCGGTGGATAACGAGAGCAAATCTATCGCTCCTGGACTTCTTGGAGAAAAGTGGTATTCTTTAGAGATTTTCGAAGATACTTGTCGCTGGTATCAGGTAGTTTGTAAGTCGACTGTCTTGTATAATTTCTAAAGTGATGAATAAAGGTTTTAGCCATAAGGTATTTTTCCTCAATTGTTGTGTTCTTGAATGCGTAACATATTCATATTGTTTTCAACACATATTTGCCTTCATAACTAGTTTAATCAAAGATTAAAATTTGTTCAAAATTGGTTTTGTATGCTTGGACTTTTAAATTGAAAAATACAAAAATAGAATTTTTGTTTGTGACCATCCTTGCCGAGCATATTTATTTCTGCATTCTCATAGTGGTCTCAGAGCATTCAGCTTTTCTTACCCTCATAATGTCCCATCTTCTAAGTGACGCACCTAGAGACCTAAGAAAAATGTAAGCTCACTAATCATCTCAAGCTAATATTTCATCTCCTCCTCAAAAGTGTGAGCATATAGAGAGCACATGGATCCAAATACTATGTCATTCACATAGACTTGGGCAACCAAGATAACACCACTCTCTCCTTACAAAAAACGTCTTATCCAGTGCCCCTTTCTTGAAGGAACGAGATAAGGGATAGGATGTTAGCCTCTCATACCAATCACAGGGTGCTTACTTAAAACCATACATGGCCTTCTTAAGATAAAATATGTATCCCATGTGCTTTAGGTCTTCAAACCCCGTTGGTTATTCCACATAAACTTCCCCTGTAGAATGCCATTAAGAAAGGCTTTCTTGATATACATTTGATATAACTTAAAGCGCAAATGACATACTATGGTACGTAATAAGCAGATGGACTCAAGCCTAGGAACATGACCAAATGTCTCGTCAAAGTCTACACCCTCAATCTGTGTAGCCTTGAGCGACTAACCTATCCTTATTGCAAACTATGGTACCATTCTCATCTATCTTATTCATGTAAATCCTCTCAGTACCTATCACATTTGTCTCTCTAGGTCGAGAAACTAACTCCCAGACATCATTTTTGTAAAACTGGAGTAATTCATTTTGCATAACAGATATTCAAAGCTCATCCTTGAGTGATTCTTTTACATTATTGGGATCGGCTAAGGAGGTGTAGCAAAGGTATCTAACCACATTTTCAAGTTGAGCACGAGTCTTGACACCTAGTGTGGGATCAGTAAGTATAGAGGAAGGGTCAGAACTCTTTCAAACCCGAGATGGTGGATCATTTAAATTAAGAGTGGGGTCCACTGAGGTAGTATGAGGAAAGATGGGATCGTCACCAGGGGTGCATCATCCTCACACTTGGGGTTAGGGTAAATAGAAGTCGACGGCTCTCTTTCTCTAATTCTGACGCTTATTGAGTCTATAACCTTAGAGCTTGCAAGGTTAAGCATCCTATATGCCCTACTTGACAATGAGTAATCTAAAAATATCCCCTCATCGCTCCAGAAGTCAAACTTTCCTAAGTTCTCTCTATCTCTCAAGATGTAGTAAGTCCTCCCAAAGGCATAGAAATATGATAGGTTGTGCTTCTTCCTTGTCCATAAATCATATGGCGTGTGTAGCATGTGCAGATGAAGATATACCCTATTCATCGTATGGTATGCGGTACTCACTGCCTCTGCCCAAAAAAGTCTAGGGACATTTCTCCAAAGAAGCATGGATTTACCCATCTCCTGTATCGTCCGATTCTTCCACTTAACTATCCTATTTTTGTACGAGTACGAATGGTCAAAACCTCCTGTTTGATGCCCACTCCATCATAATAACTATCTCTGGTTTCTTTAAATTCCGTGTCGTTATCACTATGCATCTGATTAATAGTGACAACGTGTTGGATTTGTATGACACGACACTTAGTTGTTAGGAACTCAATCGTATAAGAATTTTTCCTAAGAAACCCCACAATTGAGTATCTCAAAAAGTCATCGACCATCATGAGAATGTATCTCTTTCCACCTAAACTCTTCGAGTGAGTAGGACCCATAAGATCCATATGAATCAACTCCAAAACACATGTAGTGGTAATAATATTCAACTTTTGATGAGGCTTCAAATTTATGTTCCTTATTGATAAGGTCCACAAATCGAGGAAGTTGGTTTTCCAAATGACGATAAGTCGTAAACTAGGTCCTTAAATCTCTCAAGTTCTCTAAAGTTCACATGACCTAGTCATTAATGTCAAAGGTATACAGAGGAAACCGTGGCACTATTGTACACGAAGGAGGACTAAGGAATAATTCCATAACAATCATCTTCGTTCCTCACTCCTTATAGTAAAAATTTCATTGAATTGATCATATATGTTACATTCAGACCATCCAACGTTATCGCAAAGTTTGCATCACATAGTTGGCTTAATATAATTAAGTTTTCTTTGAACCCTTTTACGTACAACACATTGTCTAGTTTAGGAAATCCAAGTATATCAACACATCCACAGCCTAAAATACTAGACTTACTCCCATCTTTAAATGTGACTTTTTCTTCCTTGCGATTCTCTAGGGTGTTAAAAAATGACATGTCACCAGTCATGTGCCTAGAGAACTCATTATCAAAATACCATTGAGATGTATTATGAACCTTGAGAGCAACATGCACAATAAAGGCTTTGTCATCTTTCTTAGGTACCCAAGTGGAGGTAACCTTTTGTTTGCCATTGTCATTATTGGGTTTAGTTGGAGAATTCGAAGCGTTCTCAAATGACATAGACATCCATTGAAATTCTTCCATTAATCTTTGTGAAGTCGCAACTAGGAACTCAACTTGCACTCTAAAACTAGCAAAATCGCTATAGCGATGTGTAGAGTTTGTGTACGTCTAGTTCTATATAACTTGTAGAAAAACTCTCTAAGGTAACCTCTCCTTTTCCAAAAGGTGAAAACATAGACTAATTTGGGTCTACCTTGGTTTTCTTTCCTAGTTGAACTTTTTTGTGTGATTTAGGTCAAGGCCGAAAATGATCTGCCATAAATTTAGGAATCGGCTCCAGTGCGGAATGAAAAGTGGATACACCGTCATAACCTATTACTTGCCTCTTCCTAAAACCTAAAGAGGGATCGATGAGCATCTTTACAAACTTTTTCAATGTATTCTCTATAGTAACCTTGACCTCCCGAGAAGGTTAGAGATATTTCTCAAGTTAGAATACAAGGGCTTCAAGTTTTTCACGAGTCTCTATGAATGCTTGAAGAGATCTCGTAAGACTAAACACTTTGTTAGTCAAGTCACCATTTTACCTCTTCATTAAAAAATTCTCTTTCCTAAAGAAATTCTCATCGAGGATTGGCTCTCTCTCGCCTCTGTCAATTCCTTATCTAAAGATAAGCTCTAAGCACTAAATCTTTTATTTTTTTTTTCTTCGTTTTAAAGGACTCATCATAAAGTCATCGTAAGAAAATTGAAGGCCCCCCTCACTCTCATTCAAAATGTCATCTCCTTCACTATATTTGAAATGACTAAACTCACTATCGAGGTCATCATATTTAGTATCTTCGTCATTGGTGTGAGGTGCACAATATGTACTAACATGACTAGCCATAAATGCGGTGAAGTTACATCCATGCAGTGACTCATCCCCAGAATCCACCGACTCGACATCGCTATCACTAAGCGTGGCATTGAAGGTAGCTTTGTGATACTTACCCTCACACTCATAACATCTCTCTTCATCTTTCTTAGTGTAATATTTTCTTTCTTTTTCAAAATTTTTCTTGTCTGATTTATATTTTTTGTCTTTCTCAAAACTCTTATTCTCTTTGGAAGTATTTTCTTTTCTGAGTTTGATAAACTTTATGATTTTTTTTTGCAAAAAGGATTACATCATCCAAGTTAAAATCGTTCTCGGAGTCAAACAACACTTCCTCTTTCTTTTTAGATTGAACTTTTAATGCAATTTCCTTTTACTTAGGTTTAACGGTGTTGGAAAACATGTTGATCTCATTCGTTTCAAGGTCTCCTACGAGTTCTTCTAACCTAAGCGTATCCAATATCACCAATGAATTAAGTTGGGTAACTTTAGGAATAAAATGGCCCACCCGTAATCTTAAGATCTTTTTAACTACAAGCGTTTTAGGATTTTTCTCACCTAAATTAAAACTAGATTTCATGATATCAGACAATCGTGTATAAAATTCATCAAATGACTCAAACTCTAGCATGGTAATAGTCTCAAACTGTGTGATGAGATTTTGTAGTGTAGAAGCTTTCACATCATTGGAACCCTTGTGAGTGAGCTGGAGGGTATCCCAATCTTCTTTATATGTGGTGCACGTCATGATGCAGAGGAACTCCTCAGGGGTAACGACTCCAGAAATAACATTTAAGACACGTGAGTTAAAATTACTCCATTTAAATTCATCTTTTGTTCAAGAAGAGACATATTTTGGACCTATGACATCTCCATTGGTGACTGTGGATGGTGTCCACTCTCTTTCACAAACAATCTAGACTCTTTCATTAATAGATTTTAAGGCAGACCTCATCCTAGATTTCTAATGCGCATAGTTTGACCCATAAAAAACATGCATCCTATTATATAAATTATCCATAAAACACAAAATTTTAAAGATCACCAATTTAAAGAAAAGTTGATATCAATTTTTTTTGTAAAAAGGATCACAAAATATTTTAGTGCAACCAACTTTGATACTAATATGAGAATGCGATGATTTTATGGAATGATTCGTATCATAGGCCAATCACACACAAATTCAATTTTAGAAAAAAATTTCTTGAATAAATATTTGTGCATGCAGTGATGTTGTCCAAATTAAATATAGCAAACCAAGCAGGCCAACGCACAGACATAAAAAAAATTCCTTTTGGGTAAAACCTATATTTCAACACGATACAAGATTTTACATACACAATACAACTTACAAACTACTTAGCTCTCTAAGTATGATGCCCAGTATTTCAAGTATTCCACAATAATACCAAAATCCAGCACCGTCTAGAGGATGCAGTTTTCCCTCGGTATCCAGTGATCAACCTTCTTCTTTAGCAGTAACGCCTTCACTCCAAAAATCAGTAATAGAGATGAAATCTACAAGGGTTCTTGAACATGAAAGTGTGCTTCTTGAATTGATAAAGTGATATCTAAATTTCCAAGGGGCCTATATGATATTTATAAGAGATTGATCACAAATGAAACTCTTAAAGGGTGTGGAAAAGCTTGAAAAAGAGTTCTTAAAGACTCTAATCCTGCATCTCTATTTATAAGAACACTGGTTGTAAAAGGATAAACTCTAGATATTTTTATCAAATTTAATTAAAAAACAAAATGCCATACCCTATCTCGTTCGAATGACATACCCTTTTTTGTTCAATTAGGATTCCAACAACAGTTCAAACGACATTCCAATGCTTAATGTAAAGTCATCTCGTTCAATCGTGGGAACCCTCGTTCTAAAGACATGCCTTATCTCATTTAAACGACTTTTCACAAGCCTTCTAATGACATTCTAGAATGGACCAAAAGGCATCGTCCCAGATTTCGTTCAAATGTTTGAAATCTCGTTCCATTGACATAGTGTAATTCGTTTAGACTACAAGCAAAACACATTTAACAAGTCGCAAAATTTTCAAAATTTTCTTAAAAATATTTTGAAATTCAAACTCTTAAAAAATGTATTCCCCTAAAAAAGTAAAGGCTTTACCAAACAACCATAATTATTATGAGTATTGTTAAGATGAACGAATTTTCAATCTTCCAAAAGTCTTAAACTTTGTCTTCGAGTACGCAGAAGAAGTCATGATGGTGCAGTGTATGTGTAACATGATATGTTAAATAAAAATAAATTGAGCAATTATAAAACTTGCTCTTACAATTATTATTAAAATCAATTAATTAATTATTAAAAAAAGTTGGGTTCATAAATGATTTGAGTAGATAACATAACAACTGACACATTATACCTAAATAGTCAAGAGATAAAAAATCAACAAGTATATGGATATGTTACAATAAAGTATTTAACTAAAATGTATTAGGTCAAGATATTGGTGTATAAGTTGTGCCCATTGTAGTATTCGTGACCATATGAATCATATTGGAATCATTATGGTCTAAATGGTGATGTCATATTGTCGAGGTAATTAAGCAATTGAGCTTAAGGCTTAAGATATAATATGATTATTTGATAGTAAATATCATATAGTCTGGCCCCATAGATAGTTGCATGAGTTTCTCCAATGTAAGATTTTGATTTCAAAATTAAAAGTAATATATAAAGTATATCTCTGTTAAATTTATTACATGTTTTAATATGGTATCAATCCCTTATTATTCCTTTAAAACTGAGAAAATTTCTTCAAGAAACTTTTTGCACATTATTCTTTTATATGAATATAAGGGTACCATTTGAAAACACCATGTGGTCTCTTCCATTTACTTTAATGATTTTAGCAGCTTTAAATATGATGAAAGTTTTAGTTGTATTGCATATAGAGTAAGAGAAATTTTATTTTTTCCACAATTATCGTCACACAAACATATGTGATAATTTGTTCTAATATCTTAACCCATTTCTCTATATGTTGATTAAGAAATTTACTCAATCTAAAGACTATATAAGAAATTTGGACAAATGAAAACTTAAATAAATAACTATTAAGAAATCCAATACAACTTTTTAAAAGTAGTACCAAATCATTGATTAACAAATATGAGAAATAATTTCATGTCCTAAACTATATAGAAGCATGAGTAGAAAAAATTAATTTATTTTTGGACTATCCAGGGACTATATATTTAGATACCCCATTCTTACACCATCTTACACCGTAAGAGTTCTCGCTGAGGACCTCCCTCTCTAGGATTCTTATTCATTAAAAAAATCTTGTATAAATACCCGTATTTCAAACTCATATCATTTATTTTTGAGTTTGGGTATTCCCCTAAAGAGAAGATTATAGGTCTTTGATTTACCTTTCCAATGGTATAATCCGCACGCCATTCAGATTTTTAAGTCGAGAAAAATATATGAAAATACAATTTTCACTCTCGTATTTGTCGATCGGCAAGCCTCATCTTGTGCCAATTGATAGACCCTGGGGAAACCTTTTATTTTTACCCTCTTTGGGTTATCCTATAAAAGGAAGGGCATGACCTCATTTTTGACATCTCAAAATATGCGCATCTTTTGTCCTTTTTTTAAAACCCTAAGCATTCCCTTGCACATTCTTACATTTCATCATCAAATCTCACTTCCCAAACATTATTTTCATCAAATACATCATTATCTAATAAATTTTCCTACATCATCAAATCCCTTAAATCATTTTGAGGTATATTCTCAAAGAAAGTTATGTTTGAAGATCCAAAGAAGGTTTAATAGTTTTTCTAACTTTTATTTTTAAATCTTCTCCTTTACTTGAATTAATTAAACTCCTTACTTCTATGTGTGTACTTCTCATTTTCTATTTCCCACGCATTTAGTACTATTTTTTCCAAAAACATTTTAAATCATTTTTTTTATTAGATCAAAATTCCTATACTTATTTTCATAAACCCAAAATACGATTTATTTATATTTTACCATATAGTGGTATTGTTTGATTGATTTTTTCAAAGAAACATTTCACTTTTCATTAAAATAAACCTAGAACATTTTTAGATTGCAAATATAATGTGAATTCACCCTTTAAGATTTTAAACAATTTCATTATATTTGAAACACTTTTTTCATCCGATTGATTTCAAATTTTTCTAAACAATTTCATCCCATTTTAAACTATTTCATTAGATTGAATTTAACAAACATAAAATGATTTCTTCAAATAAAAATTGTTTTCAAACAATCAATTTGGTGTGTGGTGTACAATTTTATATAGAAGAAAAACATATATGTTAATTAGCAGCAAAACCACATGGTGTTGTTGTATAACTAGTTGAAAGATTGATATTTTATTCCTCTTTCACCCTATCAAATCTATAAGAGAGATAAAAAAAATATTAAGATAGGAGTTCAAGAAGAAGTTAGGGTTTCATATATGATTTGATAATCTATTGCAAAAATTAAAGTTAGGTCCCATATCTAATTGATAGATTTGTGGACGAAGGAAATAGTGGTTGGGGTTGTTGTTATTTTCTTAAAAAATTATTTGAGTTGGATTCCCCAAGAAGTATTATATATATATATATTATTTTTTCTAAAGTCTTGTTACAAATGTATGTCATGTCATTACTATACTTGGGTGATACATCAACGATGAGTTAGTGTTAGTGAACAATGTTAACTATCTGCCAACAAAATGAAAGTTCAATTTTATATCTATAAAAAAAGTATTGTGACCAAAGTGAAAAAAAGAGTAAAGATCATTGCATAAATATGTATTTAACCCATCTATATATCGTTTGGTTTGGTAAATTTTGCGATATCGTGCATAGTATATGGTGTGATGTGATCTTTTACCTTAACTACATGAAATATGATTACTCAATAAATGATTATCACTCATTTATATGTTTGATCAACATTGTTAGCTGCTTATATATATATATATATATATATATATATATATATATATATATATATATATATATATATATATATATATATGTTGTCTAGTTCTTTCTTAATCTTTTCCCAGAAAAACACGAGAAGTTTGTAGATAGGGGTGTTGAATTTGAGAATGTTTAGAACCTATTGGTCGTTTTATATTTCATGTTTAGGGGGTAGATTTTAGTAGTTTGATGAGTTCTTTCATGTTTCCATACAATTGCGAACGCGCGCGCGCGCGCGCACACACACACACACACACACACACACACACACATACATATACATATACATATACATATATATATATATATATATATATATATATCTTATTACTCATATATTTTCATTATTTATATATTGCACATTGGTATTTAATTTATTTATTTGTGCCTGACTAGAAAAGTAAAAACCCTATTTCTTTGAACGTTATTTGAGCCCATTTTCATTTATTACGTGCAAATTAAAATTGACTTCTTTTAGGACTTTGGTCGGGCAAGTTATGGCATAGGTGATGAAGTTGATTCATTTTATTGTAGTTTTTTTTATCTTAAAATTTGATAAATGGGAATATTGTAAGAGTATAGTATATTCATTGTATCTTCGATGTTTGGGTTTTCTATAGCTCGATCAAAATACTATTTGAGTCTTGTCCAAGAGGTGTCCAAAAATGTTAATTTATCAAGATCAATATGACAGATCATTCATGTCATTTATCATAGATTAAACTACTTTATGATGAAGGTATATTGGACTAAATTGAAAAACCATTTTAATTTAATCTTATGTTTTTTTATATTTTGTTAACACCATATTTTACGAGGTTCATCTCGTGCTATTTTTTTACACATGGCTAGATGATGGAGGAAGTTATTGACGATTATATGGTGATCATTGCAAGAATTTTTTTGTGGAAGGGTTAAAGCGGTTAATATCTGAATTCGAATTAAAGTTTATTTGGTGGTACGTATGGGTGGTTATTAAAAAGAATTAATTCTAATTCAAATTGGAATTGGAATTGTATACAACTATAAATTCATCCCTTGAGGAGAAAAAAAATAACAAATCAAACAAACCCATGTCTTTACATTTTATCATTTAATTTTTAGCACGTTTGTACCTTTTATCCTTTATTTTCCAGACATGTAATCTTACTTTACTTTAATTCCATGAAAGTGTATTCAGTTTTCAACATTTACATTCCAACATTTACATTTAGGCCTTTACATTCTTATAATTTAGATTTCTCATTTTGTCTTAACAAAAGTCTTAATAATTGAGGTAAAATGTCCCTTTCAAATAGATCAACCTTATCTTTTAACAAAGTTAAAAGGCTAAAATTGATAATTCAAAAAAGATTTTTGAGTAAACTCTTAATTCTATAAAAATGATTTAACACAAGGTGTGTAAAAATAAGAAAAATCTGTATAGATTTACATTTGAAATTCTTGGTACAAGAATTATGTCAAATAAAATGTATCCACTAAACTCGATTCAAACTGATAAGCATGTAAGAGTTAAGATCTTGTAACAAGGTAAAACCCCATACCTAAGGGAAACATCAATGATGACCTCTATGACACAAAATAAAATTCACTAAAATAAGATATATTGTTTACAGATACAAACATGCTACAAGTTCAAATCGAAAAGAAATATACCCAAATTTGAGCTACACCTTAAGGTACTATTTTCGATCCAAGAGTTTGATGTAACCACAAATCTAACAAGTTGTACGTCAACTAGAATTCTTATTCTCCGGATAACAATCACACAGACTATGTTGTTGATGTAAAAAATTAGATTGCTCTAATTATTCAATCACAGATAAATAAATAAGACAGAGATTTTTAAAGTGGTTCGGCTAGGAATAAAGCCTACGTCCACTGTTATGTTATTGCTGAATGTTTGTGGAATTCTTGATTACAAGTTCTCTCAAGAAATTCCGGTCCCCTTGAATTGAGGATGATACAAGGTATTTATAGCCTTTAGGCTGTACATGAAAGGTCCAATACATTAAATGATATACATATGAAAGGGTAATACATTTAATGCAGCGTGTGCGTCAAGAATATAATGGATAGTTGAACAGTTGTCCGTCTGGTAATTAATGATACGGCCGAGATGCAGTTCGGACCGCCTTAGTTGCTTATTGATCAAGAGTTCCTCGGAGTACTTAGAGTATCTCGGGATGATAGAGTTCCTCGGTATGATAGAGTTCCTCGGTATGATAGAGTTTCTCGGTGTATTCTCGTTGTTCAGAAAGAAGCACGGTTGGTCGGGAAATGATCTTCCTCGCTGCTATTGTGCCATGTAGATTGACACGTGTCTTCATCTTATTCGTCCACATCAGCACATTAATTTTGGTATCAACAGAAGCCCCCAATGTTTCATATTTTGAACTTTGAAGAGTATGGAACATTCTTTCTCGGTATATGGCAATATTAAATGTACTTCCCGGGTTTCAGGAGCATTATATTCAAATTTCCTTCTTATTTCGCAGTTTTCGCCTTTTTGATAAGCGCTTTGATATTCGTGCAAATTTTGTCCGTTTAGCCGCCGGAAGTTTAGTAGTTTCTTTTTGGTAATCATTTCTTTCGCCGCTTCCCAATGCAAAGTATTTAAACTTCTTTGGTAACCATACCGTCGTCTACGTTTTTCATTCTCTGCATTCAAGCTTTCTCTTCTCTTCTTCTCTTGTGCGTTCATCCTTGTTTCCGTTCGTTGTCAACACATCTCCTTTCTTTCTGTAAGATCTTCTTTCTTTCTTCTGTATCTCTTTTATTCAATATGGTTTATATTGTGGAGTCTATTGAGAAATTCCGTTCTGATTTTTCCATTCCTTCGTGGGTAACTCTAGAGGTTCTTTCTGAGCCTTTAGATTACTTTCGATTGGCTGAGGGACATTGGTTCCCCAGTCTTTTTGTTGCTGAATGCGATTTTTCCTTTCCACCAAACTCATTATGTCTTGAGTTTTGTCAATATTTTGATCTTGTTCCTGCAAAAATAGCCCCCAATTCGTGGAGAATAATTAACGGGGTGCACAAATTAAATTTAACTCATGGGACTCGTATTGGGATCCCTGAAATTATGTTTTGTTATAAATGGGCTGTTCTAGATAATATTTATTATTTAAAAACTAGGTATTTGAATAGGGCTCTTGTAGTTAATCTCCCTGATTCAAATAGGGATTATTTTGAGCATGGGTTGGTCATAAAAAATTGGCAACATGCGCCTTTATCTGGGAATGAAGTCTACAACGGTCCCAGATGCCCCCCATACGGCAATGGGATAGGTTTATTTTTCATTTTATTTTACTTATGAAATTATGCTTTCATCATGTTTGACAAAATGTATGACTGATATTCCATTATGTATTTATTTGCAGTTGATAGCAAAAAGAAAAACTCCAAAAGAGTCAGAAGTGAATATCAAGCATTTGAAACTTATCTGGAATTTGCATAAGACCATTGCTGACGAGCATATTAGATCTGCTTCATATTTACTACAGTATAAGAGTTATACAACCTCTTATACTGCTCGCCCTGTTGAACCAGCTTCAACACCAGAAAGTTCATCTTCAGATTCTCATATCCCCCTATCTCAGAGAATGGGCAAGAAAAGAGCTCCTCCCGCTCTATTTGGTGACACTTCTTCTGTTGTTGGAGCCCAGAAAGGCAAAATTGATGTCCCAGAGGGGACTAAAAAAGGAGATGCTGGTTCCTCCAAAGTTACCGAGAAGCCCCCAGTGGCCCCGAGCAAGAAAGATGCTCCTGCTGATGTAATTGCCATCTCTCCGACTAAGACTTCTTCCTTGGTTGATGCTGCTGACCGTCCTTTGAAGAGATTGAGGAAATCATCCTCAGTTAATCTTGCTGGAACTGCATCTTCTCTACCCGCTGGTGGTAGTAGTGTCTCAAAAATCATTCTTCCGAGTTCTTCAACGAGCTCAGTTATACCCGAGGTTCTCGGGGTTGATGAAAAAATTCCTAGGGATACACTGACATCCCTAGCTGCTCGCCATCTTTCTTCAGTAAATTTCTCATACCTTTGGTCTTTCTTTCTTTTTCTTGAATTCTTGTATTTGTGTTGACTCTATTGTTTTTCTTATCTTTCAGCTGGTGAACTGCTTCAATACCATCGTGAAGAAAGATCAAGTTATTAAAGCTTCCACTTCCTCGTCCGATGTTGACGATGCTTTGTTGGGTTTAACCCAATCTGTGATGGAATCTCGCCAACAGTACATCGAGGAGAAAACTGTTTGGGAGAAAAAATTGGCTGCAGCTGAGGCTGATAAGATGAGGATGGCTGAAGCCTCCAAGAATTTGGAGGAGAAAGTTAAAGTTTTGGAAGTTAAGCATCAGGAATCTGATGATAAATTGAAGAAGGCAGAAGAAGAATTATCTACTCTGCGAGATATCAAGGTTAAGAAAGAGGAACTGGAGGTGAAGCTCTCCTCGGAGAAGTTGAGGAGAAAAGTTGCAATCAAGAAACATTTCAGCGTTGGTTGGGAGAAAGGATGGGAGAGAGGGATAGCTGCAATGACGTCCCAAGTCCAATATGGGGAGTTGAAATACTTCCATGATGGTTGGGTAGCTGCTCTACAAGAGCTAAAAGTCCAAGACGATTCTGAGCTATTCCAACGGCATCTCCCTGGTCCTCCTCCACCAATTGTGGAAGAAGAAGAAGATGAACCTGCTTCAGATGAGTCTTCCATGGCTATGGGCGATCAAGTTTCTGCCTCTCAACCCTCTGCCACCGAGGACGTTTCCTCCATGCCTCCTCCTCCCGAGAAGATTCCTACCGATCAAGCTATAGTTACCACCGAGCAACCGAGCTCCTCGTCCCAGCCTCCCGAGAAAGTCTTGGGAGACAAG
The DNA here is from genome assembly GCA_949130495.1 of Sambucus nigra. Classification (NCBI taxonomy): domain Eukaryota; kingdom Viridiplantae; phylum Streptophyta; class Magnoliopsida; order Dipsacales; family Adoxaceae; genus Sambucus; species Sambucus nigra. The sequence continues at coordinate 598,205,438 of OX422208.1, forward strand.
GAAAAGGTGTGAAGTTGTTCGATAGCATTTCTGTATTTCCTTGTAATCGAACAATGTAACTTTTTGATGATCTAATAAAATATATCTTTGCTTATCTCCGTTGTTGATAACTTGTTTTTGTTGATTGTTGTCTTTTTCTTGTCATTAGTTTGTTGCTAGAATGGACTTGATCTCTTCTCATGATACTGAGCTGATGCAGCAATGTCATCAATACTATAAGGCTGGTCATACAGATCTTAGTACATCGGAAATTGCTGATATCCTTGGTCATGGTGCTTCAGAGCAGGCTATTGAAGCTTATCAGTACTTGAAAGCTTTACTCGACCGAGCAGTGGCCAACAATGTCGCTTACTATGAGTTGATTGAAGAGCTTCATGGTTCCTTAGAGGATCTTCAAAATCAACACAACGAATCAATGGCTTCATTGCATAAGGATTATGAAAATAGATACCAGCAGCTCTCTTCAGAAACAGGCCACAAGAAGATCATTGCTGGGTATGACGTCAGGGAGAGGACCCTAAAAGGTGAAGTTGAAGCCTGTAGACAAATTGCCGAGATCCTGGAACAAGAAAATAATAATTTGCAGAAGAAATTAGCTCAATATGAATCTGCTGCTTCATCTTCTACTGCATTAATACCAGTTACTGATGAAGGCTTCTCGTTCTTAGAGGTCGAAAATGCCAAACTGAGGCAAGAGCTGGAGGACTTAAGAAGATCTGCCATTTCTGGAACTGCTCGGGGACGAGGAAGAGTCAGCCAAAATGTTGAAGAGGCTCGCACTCAGTCTACTCTGGAAACTCAAGCATTCCAGTTGAAAGCAAAAGACCGTGCTCTGACTGAAATGTCCAATAAAAATCTGTCTCTGGAAGATCAGCTGGCATCAACGAAATCTGCCTTGCATAACAAGGATATCTTTGTCAAAAGCCTTCATGAACAATTGGATAGATTAACCTTCCAATTCCATAAACAGCCAAGGGAATTCTGGATGGCAGGATATAATGAAGCTCTCGTTCATCTGGACGCTCGCATTGAACATGCTAATAATGAAGGTTACAAGCAAGGATGGTTAAATGCATTAGGTGTGTTAAAGTTGGAGCAAGGGCATTTTTTATGGGACTATCATGCTCCATCATTATTAGACCTGCCTGTACCACCTTTCAAATTGGATATGGCATGGATCCCAGCTCGTTCCATTTCTCGCAGTCTAATTTCAAAATACCTTGGTGATTATAGCCTTCACTCCCAAGCTGAATTATCTCGTCCTGAGCATCTTTTGGATACACCTTCTGTTATGAACGTCAGAATGCTCAGAGATGTTAATTTCATCAATTCTCCCCTTTGCCTAGAAGACCCTCCTGCCGGCGAGGAACCTGTCTCTAAAGCACAGGGCAAAAAACCAATATAATAGTAATATTCATGTAACAATTTAGTACCTTCTTGTAATTTGTAATTTATTCTAGATTAATGAAAAGATTTTCATTTTCCGTTTGCCAATTTTGTTAGTCTTGTGTTTATCAAACACATTTATATTTGTACATATGTATCTGTTAAAAAGATAACGATAATATTGTTCATTAAGCAACTTAATAAAAAGTTACAAGTATTAGTAATGTTTCTCGATCACTTAATAATAAAGTAATGAGTAAAAATATTCAAACTGTTTCCAACCAACCAAGGTGGATGAATAATGTTTGTCGACCAATTACAGTTGATGGGTTTTTTATCCCTGATCAGCTATAATTGGTTCAATTATAAAAATGTGTCCGACCAACTAAGATCAATAATTTGTCTTCGCCGACCAACTACAGTTATTGGGTTTTTATCCCCGACCAACTATACTTGGTGTATTTTTTGAACATTTTGTTCTTCAAAGAAATCATTGTAATAATATTACCTCCCGAACAACATAAGTTGTAATATGAGAGTATATTTTTATCTTACCAACCGTAGTTGATCATGCTGGTGTACACTTTCTGGTTCCTTAAAGCTTTTGGCTCCTTAGAGCATTTTTTGGCTCCTTAGAGCATGTCCTCCTAACCAAAGGAGGTTGGCTACTTATAGCACTTTTGCTCCGTAGAGCTGTCCTCCTAACCAAAGGAGGTTGGCTCCTTAGAGCACTTTTGCTCCGTAGAGCTGTCCTCCTAACCAAAGGAGGTTGGCTACTTATAGCACTTTTGCTCCGTAGAGCTGTCCTCCAAAGGAGGTTGGCTCCTTAGAGCACTTTTGCTCCGTAGAGCTGTCCTCCAAAGGAGGTTGGCTCCTTAGAGCACTTTTGTTGTGTAGTGTATTACACTAGTATTCCCCGAAAAATTTTCAACCAGAAAGAACATGGCGAAACATCCTCATTTTATTCATAATGAAAGAACTGCTTTACATTTGACATCACTGATAATACTTGCGCAGGTGTTCAGCATTCCATGCGTTCTTAAATTCCTCTCCTTCTAGAGTTGCTATTCTGTAAGTTCCTGGTCGAACAACCTCTGTAACTCGGTAAGGTCCATGCCAGTTTGCTTCCAGTTTATTCTGCTTCTGAATGACCTTCTTTAGCACATAATCCCCCTCCTTTAAATCACATTTCTTTACCCTTTTGTTGTAAAACAGAGCTGTTCGTTGTTGATAAGCAGCATTCCTAATGGCTGCCTCTTCTCTGACCTCCTCGAGCATATCCAAATCCATCCTTCTCATCAAATCACTGATCGGAGAATTGAAATTTAACACCCTGTGTGTTGGTAGGCCCAACTCGGAAGGTATTACAGCCTCACTTCCAAATGCTAGCATATATGGTGATTCACCTGTTGCTGCTCGGGGAGTTGTTCGGTAAGCCCACAAAACTGATTGTAGCTCATTAATCCAATTTGCTTTAGCCTCACTTAACCTCTTCTTCAACCCATTTAGTAATGTTCTGTTAGTTACTTCAGTCTGTCCATTGCTTTGGGGATGGTCTGGTGCTGAATGAAACTTCAAGACGCTTGACTGATGACAATAGGCAGCAAATTCTTCATTATCAAATTGCGTTCCATGGTATGTGATGAAAGCGTGGGGGAGACCATACAGACAAATGATATTCTTCCATATGAACTGATACACCTTCTCGTACGTCATATCAATTAGTGGTTCAGCTTCCACCCACTTTGTAAAATAGTCTACTGCCACGACGAGATACTTGAACCTTCCTCGGGTCGTCGGCAGTGGTCCAACCAGATCAATCCCCCACATGACAAATGGCCAAGGTGATGTTATGGGTGTCAACAATGCCTGTGGAGTTCTTCGGATGGAAGAAAAACGTTGGCACTTGTCACACTTCTTAGCATAGGCTATACAATCAGCTCTCATCGTCGGCCAGTAGTATCCCTGTGTCATCACCCTTTGCAGAAGAGTCCGACCTGCTACGTGAGCTCCACAAGATCCTTCATGGATTTCTTCAATCAATTCTTTGACTTCTGATGGATGCACACATCTCTGCAAACCTGCCATAATGCCTCGTCTATACAAAACACCATTAGTTAACACATACCGAGCAACTTTATACTTCAATTTCTTGGCAGCTAGTTTGTCCTCTGGTAGCACTCCTTCTTCAATGTATGCTCTGATAGGATCCATCCAAGATGGTCCTAAATCAAGGGTAATAATCTTCACCGTCATATCTGCTTCTATGCTCCGACTTTCAAGTACTTCAATTGGTATTGTTCTTCGCAGCTCGGTGCGTGTAGCTGACGCTAGTCGGGCCAATGCGTCTGCTCTAGCATTCTCCATTCTCGGTATCCTCACCAATTGAATAGCATCAAATTCTTTCAATAACTCCATCACTTTTGCATGGTACTTCACCATTAACTCTCCCTTCACTGCATATATTCCCATCATTTGATTCACAATTAATTGAGAATCACTGAAAACAATTACTTGACGTGCCTCCATAACTTTCGCCAAATGAAAACCTGCTATCATAGCCTCATATTCAGCCTCATTATTGGAAGCTTTGAATTGGAATCTCAAGGCATACTCCATGTCAATATCATCTGGAGAATTTAAAACAATCCCTGCTCCACAACCAGCCGTGCAAGATGATCCATCTACATATAATCTCCATATAGGTAACTCGTCTTCAAATTTCTTATCTGTTAGAGTTCCTCAGTGAAATATCATCTGTTTTCTTTCATCATCCCCGGGTATCCTTCGTTCCTCGTCGGTCATTTGTTCGCACCCCTCTACCAACCGGAGTTGGTCGGGGTTTGAATATGATGATTTTTCTACATCCACAAGTCCTTTTATCAACCATGGTTGGTTTGGATCTGTGTCTGTCGATCCTGTATCGTCCACAGGTAGGTCAGCAAGCACCTTTTGCTCCTCGGGGGTATCAGGGTATGTGAACTCTGCTATAAAATCTGCCACGGCTTGCCCTTTCAACGATGATCTGGGTTCATACACAATATCATATTCACCGAGCTCTATTGCCCAGTACATCAATCTTCCTGATTTTTCTGGCTTGTGAAGGGCTTGTCTTAACGGCATGTCGGTATACACAATGATGGTATGGGCCTGGAAGTATAGCCTCATTCTTCTACTTGCTTCAATTAATGCCAGTGCCAATTTTTCCAGCTTTGGGTATCTGATTTCCGCACCTCGGAAGGCCTTGCTTGTGTAATAAATTGGCTTCTGGACTCCATTCTCCAATCTGATCAACGCTGAGCTGACTGCATTTTCTGATACTGCCAAATACAAGTACAGCTTCTCTCCAGTTATTGGCCTAGACAACAATGGTGGGGCTCCCAAATACTTCTTCAAATCTTGAAAGGCTTTCTCACATTCATCAGTCCACTCAAAACTTTTTCGTAGTGTTTTGAAGAATGGGAGGCATTTATCAGTTGCTCGGGATACAAATCTGTTGAGTGCTGCAACTCGTCCGGTAAGACTCTGCACTTCTTTCTTCGTCGTCGGGGATCGCAGCCCTAAAAGTGCCTTGATCTTTTCTGGATTTGCCTCAATACCTCGTTGGTTGACGATGTATCCGAGGAACATTCCTTCTCGTACTCCAAAGGTACATTTCGTCGGGTTAAGCTTCATCTGGTATTTATCCAGTTGATCAAAAGTTTGACTCAAGTCAACCAAATGATCTGCAGCTCTCTTGCTTTTGGTGAGCATGTCGTCGACATAGACCTCCATATTACGGCTGATTTGTTCGGTGAACACCTTGTTCATCAACCGCTGATATGTTGCACCTGCATTTTTTAAACCAAAAGGCATAACATTATAACAATAAGTTCCCCTTGGGGTAATAAAAGAAGTACTTTCCCTGTCTTCAGGTTTCATTTTGATTTGGTTGTAGCCAGAATAAGCATCCATGAAGCTGAGTAGCTCGTGTCCCGAGGTAGCATCCACTAGTTGATCAATTCTGGGCAATGGAAAATGATCTTTTGGACATGCCTTGTTGAGATCAGTAAAATCAACACACATTCTCCATTTGTTGTTCTTCTTCTTTACCATCACCACATTCGCCAACCAATCTGGATATTTCACATCTTCAATGAATTGGGCTTTTTGGAGTTTCTCGACCTCCTCTTGTATGGCCTGGTTCTTCTCGGGACTAAACACTCTTCTTCTTTGCTTCACAGGCTTGATCTCCTTATTCACATTGAGTTCATGACATAAGAAGTTTGGATCTATTCCTAGCATGTCTTCATGACTCCAAGCAAAAGTATTCTTCCTGTTTCTCAAGAAAGTTATCAACTCCTGTTTTATTGAAAAATCCAACGACGATCCTATCTGAGTTATTCGTTCAGGATGCTCGTCGTCCAGGATAACAATTTCTGTAGATTCCACAACCTGCCCTTTTACGAGTTGAGATTCATCCCTAGGGTCAAGAGTTTCAATTTCTGTGCCTTCCTCCACTTGGTAAGTAGTAGTCTTTTTCTTTGATTCTTCAAGTTCCTCTTGCTCGGCAGACGAATAATAGCATTCCCGAGCTACTTTTTGATCACCTTTCATAATTCCTACTCCAAAATTCGTTGGGAATTTCAAACACTGATGTACTGTAGATGGAACTGCTTCGAACTTCTTCAATACAACTCTTCCCATGATGATGTTGTAGGCGGACTGCACATTCTTATCCATTACAAAAAAGCGTATTCTTTTTGTTCGACAAGCAGGCCAAGTTCCAATGAGTATATCCAACTTGATCGTCCCAAGTGGAAAAACTTTCTCGCCAGCAAAACCCAGAAGGGGTCTGTGATAAGGTTCTAATTGAGATAATTTTAAATTCAAGCTATCAAAGCATGAATAGTACATGATGTCTGCCGAACTACCATTGTCTACTAACACCCTTGAAATGACCACATCCTTCATCCTCATTTTGATTACCAGAGGATCGTCATGAGGGTAGAGAACACCTGCCAGGTCGTTTTTTGAAAAACCAATCACTAGCTTCTCTTTGTTTACCTTCCTCGGACGATCATCCTCGGCCAGGTTTATTCGCTGAATGTATGAACAAGCTTGAGCCTCTCCGAGATAAGCTTTTCTTTCTGCAGTAAGGTCTCCTCCTCCTGCATCTCCTCCTGTAATAACATTACAATCAAATGACCCAAAACGTATGGAAAATACCTCTCGTTCGGGTTTCCTTGGCTTTTTGGGAAGATCGGGGTCATCATCTGGATCCTCTTCATGGTCCCTCCTCTTTTTCTCCTCTGCGCGACGAGGAGATCTAGATCTCTCTCTAGTTCTATCATCATTCTTCCTCTCACTCCTGCGATCTACGTACTTTGATAATTTTCCTCTTCGGATGAGTGTTTCAATCTCGTTATGAAGGGCTATACAATTTTTGGTCATATGGACATGATCTTTGTGAAACTCGCAGTATTTGGTCTTATTCCTCAGGTCGGGGTCTGTCTTCAGTTTCTCTGGCCACTTGATTTCCTCGTTATTCCTGATTTCTTCCAAAACATGATTAATACTCACTTTCAATGGAGTATAATTATCATACTTCTTTAGGGCTTCCAACTTCATCCTGTTATTCTTGGAATGTTTATCACCACCATTACCTTTCTGATCTTTCTTCTTAGAATTGTCGACCTCAACTTTAACTTCTTTGTCCATATTCTTCTTCGCAGCCATAGCCTCCTCGGCATTCATGATTTTGGCCGCCTTTGCCATCAACTCCGACATATTTTTAGGTGGATCTTTGGCCAAAGTGTAGTACAGCTTGTTAGGCAGCAAACCACTCATCAGAGCAGTGATTGCTGTCTTTTCTTCATAATCTATGACTTCCAACTTTTCGTTATTGAAACGAGTTATGTAATCTCTAGTACTTTCACCTGATTTTTGTCTAACACTTAGCAAGTGTGCTACTCGCTTTACCGGCTTTGCTCCAAAACAAAAATTGCCAATAAATAATTCGGCTAACTGAACAAAGGTTGAAATCTTACCCCGAGGAAGATTATTGTACCATATCTGTGCAGATCCGGTAAGAGTTCCCGAGAATGCTCTACACCTCATCTCGTCGGGGACAGCGTAGATATCTGCAGCAGCTTGGTATTGTTCTATATGAAGTATGGGATCTGTCTTTCCATCGTACTTGGGAGTCACTACGGGTGCTTTGAATTTCGACGGTGTAGGGAAATCCACAATGGCTTGCACAAAAGGTGTTCCTTGAACAAAAGTTCTCTGTAAGGGGTTCCTCGCCTTAGCCATTTCTCCCAGTCTATCCTCCAAACGTTGAATGGAACCTTTCCATGCTTCATTCCCTTCCTCGGGCCGCTTAGTCCGAGCAACTGATTGCTCTGACGTAGCTTCCTGAGATTTAACTCAACGAGTGGTTGGTCGCGATTGCGCAGATCCTTCTCTCAAACCTGGTGGTGGTCGAAAACTTCTTGATGGAGCCCTAGGTGGACTCATGTTCCTCCTTGGTCCTAACCGACTGAAAGGAGACACTCTGCTTAACCTTTCCAAAGCGCTAGTTCTCTCCGGAGAGAGAGTGATACGTTGATCTGTATCCGTAGCCCGTATCGATGAAGTTCGCCCAGGTTGATAAGAAGAATCATTAGACTCCTCATTGCGATATGACCCAGTACGTCTAGATTGCGATTGCCTATGATCACTCCTTTGCCCTGAATAGGTAGGTGCACCGCTCTGAAGAGTTTGAATGAGTTGCCTCATAGATTCTTGCATGGCGGTTTGTCCTTGAGCCAGATTCGTCATAATTCCAGCCAGATCTGGGGATGCAGATGGATTTGGAAGATTTCCAGTATTTCCAACATTTCGATTACTGGATTCTGGATTATCTGCCATTGGTGACAAATGATTTTTATGAAAAACGATAATAACAGTCGTTTCCCACAGACGGCGCCAATCTGTTGATGTAAAAAATTAGATTGCTCTAATTATTCAATCACAGATAAATAAATAAGACAGAGATTTTTAAAGTGGTTCGGCTAGGAATAAAGCCTACGTCCACTGTTATGTTATTGCTGAATGTTTGTGGAATTCTTGATTACAAGTTCTCTCAAGAAATTCCGGTCCCCTTGAATTGAGGATGATACAAGGTATTTATAGCCTTTAGGCTGTACATGAAAGGTCCAATACATTAAATGATATACATATGAAAGGGTAATACATTTAATGCAGCGTGTGCGTCAAGAATATAATGGATAGTTGAACAGTTGTCCGTCTGGTAATTAATGATACGGCCGAGATGCAGTTCGGACCGCCTTAGTTGCTTGTTGATCAAGAGTTCCTCGGAGTACTTAGAGTATCTCGGGATGATAGAGTTCCTCGGTATGATAGAGTTCCTCGGTATGATAGAGTTTCTCGGTGTATTCTCGTTGTTCGGAAAGAAGCACGGTTGGTCGGGAAATGATCTTCCTCGCTGCTATTGTGCCATGTAGATTGACACGTGTCTTCATCTTATTCGTCCACATCAGCACATTAATTTTGGTATCAACATATGTGTTGGTGAAAAGTGACTTATTCCATATGAACATGAAAGTCACACACGTACACTTATGAGTACAAGCAGACCTATCAAATTATAACATGTGTCTATATGAACAAATCTAAACAAACAATATCAGAAATCATTTAAGATAGTTTAGATCTTCTGAGATAGTATAACAATTGATCTAAAATGAAGTTATTTCAAAGGAATAAAATTAGTTTCTCAAATTTTTTGAAACCTAAACACTAACACAACTTTTGATATATCTTGTTTTTAAATAATGTTTTATGGATCTATAAAGAGACAGTACATGAAAACCAAGATCCACTCAAAATATTAGAAAATGAAAAAAGGTTTTCAAAAGTAGTTTTAAAACAGATATTTCGAAAATCCAAAACTCAACAGTGTGTGAAATATATCTCAGAGTTTTAAAACCTTGACTTTATTTAGTAAAATGAAGATATAAAAACTTGGGAGAAAATCTATTGCTATAAGGAGAGAAAAACCTAAGAGTTTAACTCTCTAAGTCAGTAACACTCAACGCTCAAATGTTTAAAAGAAACCCTAGGTAGAAACAAATATTTTCTTCCTTTCTCTCTCTATTTTTCTCTCAAATTCTCTTAATTTTTATTTATCTTTACTCTCTATTCTTTTTTTTCTTCTCTCTCTAGATTGGACGGAAAAAATTGATATGATAAGATGAGAAAGACATTTATACACAAGGTCAAACATTTTGGAAACAAGCTATCAAATCAATTACTGGGATGAGTTACATCGGCAGAGATTTAATCCAACGTATGTAAAAGAATCGTTTCAGGTAAGGTAACTAGGAGTAAAATGTTATCAGGTCAAGGAGGGTGATTGGTTAAATGTTATATGACATGGATCGAACTAAGCTCTATCTAATCCATTGATAAAAATATTCCAACGCTTAACAAAAGGGATAAAATTTGGCAGACACAAGAAACACAACGTGAACCTACTAAATATCGACAACTATAACCCATTAACCTTATTAATAATGTTGAATTAATGCTTAAGCAGGTAATTAAACAAAACACCAGTTTTTATTTAAAAAACATATAAAAATGTTTTATTTAATGAAGAAAATTGATTTTTAATTCAAAATAATTTCTAAAAATTATTCAAAAATCATATAAAAATTTGAAAAAATATGAAAACACTAAATATGCATGAAATGTAGATATTGCGCTAATTGTTGTGGAGTTTTACCTTTTTAACGTACTTGAGATTGAATTTGAATTTATTCAAGTAGAAATCATGAAATAGGTTGACTTGAACCTTCTTGGACTTGAAAAATAACCATTAGAAGTGCTCGATGCTAAAAATATAACTTTCGCCTTCATATCCAAACTAGATGAAAAATTTATGTAATGTAGACTCAAAATAAGCCTAGGAAGTCAACTGCATGGGGTGTTTAAATCTCCCCCTTTGGATATTGTAGACAAAACTTTTTGAGTACATCAAGTGTACTCGTAGGAAAAAAAACTTAATCATATACAAATTCTATCTACCTTTCCCCATCCTAAAGACGAAAATATGAAGAAAAAAAATACAAAACTCAATTAGTTATAGACCAATACCCTAGGTCTTGAGAAGTCTTGAATGATTTTCCTGGATGAAATAAGTATATATGCCATACTTCATAAGATATTGTGTTAGCAGAATTTGAAAATAAAATCTACCCCTGGGATGAACTCAACTTATTCTCCCCCATTTTGTCCCAAATAGATAACAAGTAAACAATTAAGAAAGAATAATAAAAGGAATAACTACCAATAATATGATAAAAACATGTCACATTAGGTGCCTTTTACAGTAACAAGATAATAGAAGGAGTGTTTTTTCATTTAATAAATATTCATACCTTAAATCCTCAAAAACATATTATAAGCAAGATATTGACTGGACGATATGACAAGATAAGGTAGTAATTTAACCCAAAACAATCACCCCAATAAATTTTATTAGAGATTAAAATATATAATCAAGGGGCTTATTGAAAATATCTGTTAATTGTTTATAAGTGTGCAAATATTCTATAATCAATTCTTTTGATTAAACTAAGTCACAAATAAAATGATATTTAATTTTTATGTGTTTGGTTCTAGAGTGTTGGACAAGATTTTCAGAATGTTAATAGCATTATGGTTATCACAAAGAAAATGCAAGTTATTTTCAATAATTCCATAGTCACTAAGCATTTGTTTATTCCATAACAATTGGTCATAACAAGTAGTCGAGGTGATATATTCAGATTGAGAAGTAGATAAGGATATACAGGTTTGTTTTTTACTACTCCAACCAATCAAATTGTTCCCTACGTAATAACAAACACCCGAGATGTTTTTACTATCGTCGGAGCATCCTTCCCAATCGACATCAGTATATCCAATAATAATATTGGATGTATCTTTAGTGTACTAAATGCCATATTCAAGAGTTCCCTTAACATACTTAATAATACGTTTCACGTATTATAAGGGGGACTCTTTAGGTGCACTTTGATATTGTGCACAAATATAAACGTCGTACAATATCAAATATAGAGGTTGTTAAATATAGCAGGCTTCCTATATTGCTTCTATAAAGAGTAGGATCAATGTTTTTCCCATTTTCATATTTTGACATTTTAGACGTAGTACTCATAGGAGTTCTTGCTACTTTGGAATTGTCTAAACTAAACTTTTTAACCATATCATTTGCATATTTAGCTTGGGATATAAAAAGACCATCACTCATTTGTTTAACTTATAAAGTAAGGAAATATTGTAGCTCCCCAATAAGCGACATTTGGAACTCCCCATGCATAATTTTTGAAAAATCTTTATCTTGTTGTTGGGATGTAGATCCAAAGACAGTCTCGTCTACATAAATTTGTGCGATAATGACCTCTTTGTTAATTTTATGAACAAAAAATGTATGGTCATTTTCGCCATGATCAAGCCCTTTATTAACTAAAAAGGTTGAGAGGCATACATACTAGGCCTTACAGGCTTGCTTTAAGTTGTATAATGCCTTTTTTAATCGAAAGACATGGTTCATGTGAAAAGGAACAATAAATCCCTTAGGTTGTTCAACGTATACGTCCTCTATTTTAATGCCATTTAAAAAATGGACATCCATTTGATAGGGATTGAATTATAAATGACATGCTATTGAGAAGAGAAGGCGAACAAACTCAAGACTTATTACTAAAGCAAAAGTCTCTTCAAAGTTTATTCCCTCAATTTGAGAATATCCTTTCACGGCCAATTTGGCCTTATTTCAAATGATTACCCTTGATTCATTCATTTTGTTTTTAAAAATCCAATGGTTACCGATAACCTTTATATCTTTTGGTCGGAGAATTAGATACCAAACATCATGACTACTAAACTAGGCCAGTTCTTCTTGCATGACATCAATCCAGTAAGTGTCATTGAGGGCATTGTTTACATTCTTCAGTTCTATTTGAGAAACAAAGCATGAAAATTCCCCAAAATTTGAAGTGTGATCTTGTTCTCATGGACTCATCAAGGTTGTCGACAACTTTTTCAAGGGGGTGGTCTTTAGAAACCCAGGTTGGTATAACCGGGGTTTTAGTTGGCAATGAATCAATTACTTAGGGTGAATTATTTTCTAACTCAACTGCAATAATTGGTTCAGTGCTAACATTCCCAATGGTAGTATCCTTAACAGCTACATTGATAGATTCTATAAGATCTTTGGTATGAATATTATATATGCGATATGATTTACTATTTTCAAGAATAGCCAAGAAAAAACCCTCATCACCTCTGGAGTCAAATTTTGGAACGTGTTCCTAATCTTTACAAATATCGAAACACTCCTAGAGGTTCTAAAAAATTTTAAATTGGGGTTTTTTATGTACCAAAGTTTGTATGAAGTAGATTTAGAATTCTTCCTAAGGTGTACATGATTAATAATGTGACACGCTATATGGATTGCCTTAATCCAAAAGTATTTTTTCAAATCCCTAACATGTAACATCACCGGAGCCATTTATTGGATTGTACGATTTTTCCTTTCATTAATACCATATTTATGTTGGGTTTTAAAATAAATAAACTCATGTTGATACCCATTACCAAAATAATATTCCACAACACCAGTTTCTTTAAATTCGCCACCTCTGTCATTTCGAATACGTGATACTTGGGTATCCTTTTCGTTTTTTATTTTTAAAAGGATTTTATGAAGTTATCTAAATGTATCCGATTTTTTTCATAGAGGCAACCCAAGTAAAATGCGTGAAGTCACCCACAATAACAAGAATATAATTGTTCCCATAAAGGCTAACAATACGAGAAGGACCCATACGGTTGATGTGGAGAAGAGTTAAGGGCTTTGAAGTCTTAATCTCCCTAACTTTCATATGAGGGGACTTACTTATTTTCCCAAATTGACAAGGGCAAGAAATAATATTTAAGAAAGTTTTTTTTGGTAAACCTCTAACTTATTATTGGGAGCCCAATATTCTTAAGTTGTCAAAGTTAGTATGACCCAATCGATTATGCCAAAGATCTAGGTCATCTAATCTTTTTATCTTACAGGATCGGAACTTGGACCAACTGTATAAAAATTATCCCAAATACTGTTTCATATAAGGATAAAGTTATCATATTTGTTTAAAATCTTACATCCGATTTTTTAAAAAGTAACCTTATGATCAGAATTAAAAAATTAAGTTATACTTAGAAGATTGACTTTTAAGCCTTTCACCATGAGAACATCATTAATAATAGGTTAACTCTGTTCTTGAAGTGTCCCTTTACCAATGATATCGGATGAGACTCCCTCACTAAATAGGATATTGCCTCCTAAGAAGTTAGTCGTATTTTATAGTTTAGTCTCATCCCCAGTCATGTGTTTAGAACACCCAGAGTCGAGGTACCAGCCAATAGAGGTGCGTTCGACTTTTAAAGAAGTTATAACAATATTGCACCTGGGTTGGGGGTGTTAAGTCATATTTTCTAATCCAAATGGCCCTTATTTTAAAATATTTTTGGGTCTTTGAATTAGTATAGGACTTGGTGGGGGGAGGGTTCACCGTAATGGCTTTTTCTTGGTGTGAGACTTATTCCTATTTTTTCTCAAGTTAGAGTTTCTATTGGTTTTCTTCAGAATAACATATGTAGGTCATATCACTTTATAATAGTTGAATTTATTATACACAGGTTTATACTGACATTTTTGAAAACATTTTGTAATAGTATGGCCATAAACATCACTTTATTTATAGTAAAGAGCTGAGGACGACTTGACATTATTTTCGAAACCCTTAAAAATAGGTTTAGATTCATTTTCAATACGAGGTTTGACTGCAACAAATTTATATTTGTCCAAAGTCTCCGATAGGGGTCACAGATACTTAGATTTGCTGTCAAGATTTTACTTAGGACAATAAGTAATCTTTGTTTCTCGTAAGACTGGTTCCTTTAAAATAGCTTTCTGAGAGTTTTAAAAAGTCTGGCATAGTGAATTTGATAAATTCTTCGAGGATACAAACATAGTTTCAAATTCATTTTGACCTATAACATTGATTCCTTTGGGTGTTTTTTCAAAACAATGACCTGTTTTTATCTTCAGCATTGATTTTTCTAGAGCTTATAATTTTCTCATAGGTCTTTACATTTGTTTCAAAATGAAGACATTTCTTGAAAATGTGTGAATTCTTTTTAGATTCCTATAGCTCAACAATGTGGATTTTTATCTTTGTTCTAAAATACAAATTTTCTTAGAGAGCTCGGTTATTTTAAACATAAAATCTTTAGCTTCAGTTTCATGAGCCACACACTAACTAGTGTAGTCCTCGACATTCTGCCTAATAGTTGTACTTAGGCTTTCCACTCGCTCAGTCATGTTTTTAACCATTTTTTCAAGTCTAGAATATTTCTTTATAGTTTTAGCATATAATTAGTGAAAAAAGGTAGATCATCATCATCGGACTCATTAAGTGTAGTGTGTGAATTTCTTCCTAGCGATTTATTTTGAAATTTAGGACTCACACTCCCATTCAGTTCGTTGACTTCTTATCACTTTAACTCATGCACCTACTTGACTCATTAGCAGTATTAATAGTAACCGTACTAGATACACAATTAATCACATACATGCTAGTTGGTAAAACTTCAACCACAGACTCACTAGCAGGTAAAGTATCAATCATAAAATCAACAAGGAGGCATGCTTTATCATCATTATATATAATTTTATTGTAGAAAGACATGCAAGATTCATTAATTTAAGACTTCTACGACTCATAATCTTTTGAGTCACTTGAGTCATCCAAAGTTTTGCACATATGGGTCTTAGGTGTGATTTTGACTTGAAACTTGCACCTATTAGCATAATGACCCATATTTTCATAATTGTGTCACTTAATATTACTATGGTCTTTCTTGGGTCTTTGAATGTTATTTTTATTATTCTGTCTGTCAAAATTTCACTCATGAGGTTTTGAACCTTAAAAGTTTTTTATAACCATTTTCCCCTTATTTAGTAGCCATAGCATTTCTAAAGTTGATTATCTTTTTAAACTGATTACTAATAAGGGCTATTTGGTCATCAAGATTTTTAAGATCATAATCTTCATTTAAATATATCTCAAGGTTTAGGAAAATCAAATCAAGCCTAGTCATTTGAGAGAAGAAAACTAGATTTGACCTATTGAATCGCTTAGCAATGGAGTTCATGTGTTTTTTTGTACTCTAGTTCCATTTCTACAGTCCTTAACTTGCATCTCAAAAGTTCAGGGGTCAAACTGGGATCATCTGTTTCTTCTATGGTATTAATTATTATCAAACTTAGAGGGTAGAGACCTAAGAATTCTCTGAACTATTTCTCTCTTATCATACACAATTCCATTTGCATGCAACTTCATCATTACTTCAATCAATTTATTGTACAGGTCATCAAATGTTTCAGTATCATTCATTATCAGGGTATTATATTATTGAATGAGCATTTGAAAGTTTCCTACCTTGACACGCTTATCACCTCATGGGCAGTGACCAGTGTGTTCCAGACTTATTAGGGAGTAGTGCATATAGAAATTATTTTGAACTCATTTCCATTCACATACAAAAAAAACAGTTTTTTCCCTTATTGTTATAGAGAGACAGTTGTTTCTCATCTTTAGTGAACTCACTCAACATTTTTTAAAATCTTATAGTGCTTCCCTCATTGAGTGATTTAGTAGGCTGAGAATAATCATTTTTAATAGTTTCCCATACATTATCCCCTAGGGTGCTATGGATAAAAGCAATCATCCGTACTTTCCAGTCAAAAAAATTATGTCCAATGAGGACCAGAGGTCGGGACAGATTACCAAGATTTTTAAATTTTCATCCTTATTGAAAACACAAATAGTTTCAGAAGCTCAGGATCAAAAAGAATTTTAAAACTGCCTTGATACCACTTAAAATATATCAACCTTATGCTTTTAACAAAGTTAAAAGACTAAAGTTGATAATCCAAAACATCTTTTTGAAGCAACTCTCGTTAGTATAAAACTGATTTAACACAAGGTGTGCAAAAATAAAAAACAGTTATATAGATTTAGATGTAAAATTCTTTATAAAGAATTAAGTCAAATTTAATGTATCTATTAAACTCGATTCAAGCAGAGAACCATGTAAGAGTTAAGATCGTGTAAAGAAATCACAACACCAATTTTAACGTGCTAAAACCCCAAACCTAGGGGAAACATCCACGGTGACCTCTACGTCACAAAATAAAATCCACTAAAATAAAAAATATAGTTACAGATACAAACATGCAACAATATCAAATCGAAAAGAAATATACCTAAATTTGGGCTACACCTCAAAGTACTCTTTCTGATCAAATAATTTGATGTAACCATAAATCCAATAAGATTTACATAAACTAGAAGTCTTATTCCCCAGATAACAACCATACAGACTATGTGTCGTGTGTGAAAATAGTGTGGGTGATAAGTGACTTATTCTATATGAACATACAAGTCACACACGCACACTTAGGGATACAAACAGACCTATCAAATTACAATAGGTGTTTATATGAATAGATCTAAACAAACTATATCAGAAATCATTTAAGGTGGTTTAGATCTTCCGAGATCAGTATAAATAGATTTAAAGCAAAGTTTTATTGAAAACATATTTTAAAAATAATGAAATCAGTTTCTCAATTGATATCTAAACTCTAAAATAACTTTTAATATATTTTATTTTCAAAGAAGTTTTGATGGATCTAAAAAGAAATAGTATATGCAAAGCATGATCCACTCAAAATATCATAAAATGAACAAAGATTTTTTAAAATAATTTTAAAACAAATATTTCGAAAAACCAAATCTCAACAGTGTGTAAAATATATCTCAGAGTTTTGAAACCTTGATTTTACTGAGCAAAATCAAGATCTAAATACTAGGGAGAAAATTGATTGTTATATGGAGAAGAAAACCTAAGAGTTTTACTCTCTAAAGTCAGTAACCCTCAACGCTCAGATGTTTTAAAGAAACCCTGGGTAGAAACTAATATTTACTTCCTTTCTCTTTATGTTTTTCTCTCAGATTTTCTCGAGCTTTCTTTCTCTCTCTAATATTTGCTCTAGACTAGATCTAAAAAAGTGAGCTGATAAGACGATAAGGCCTTTTATACACAAGGTCGAACACTATGGAAATGATTTACCAAATCAACAGCTGGGATGAGTTATACCGGTTGAGATTTAAGCCAACATTTATAAAAGAAACGTGTTAGGTAAGCTAATCAGTAGTAAAAGTTTACCAAGTCAAGGCATTCGATTGTTTTAATGTTATAGGACATGGATCGAAGTAAGCTCTATCTAAGCCACTGATAAAAACAAATGAACGACTGACAAAATGGATCGAATTTATGAGACGCAAATAACATAAAATGAACCAACCAAATATTGATAGTTGTAATCCATTAACCTTATTAACAATGATGGATTAATGCTTAAGAAGGTAATTAAAAAAATAGTTTTTATTAAAAAAACATTTAAAAAGGTTTTATTTAATGAAGAAAATTAATTTTCAATTCAAAATAAATTCTAAAAAAGATTTAAAAATCATATAAATTTGGAAAAAAATATGAAAACAATAACTATGCATGAAATGCAGAAAGTGTCCTAATTTATGTGGAGTTTTACCTTTTTACCATACTTGGGATATAATTTAAATTTGTTGAAGTATCAATCTTGAAGTAGGCTGATTTGAACCTTCTTGGGATTAAAAATAACCATTTGAGGTGCCCAATACTAAAAATGAAACTATTATCTTTATATCCAAACTAGATAAAAACCTATGCAGTGTAGACTCAAAACAAACCTAGGAAGTCAACTGCATATGATGTTTATTCTTTACAATTGGGCACACCCTTGAACCCACAGTCATTTTTTGTGGATGATTATACGTCCTATTTTGGACCATATCTCAATTCTAAGCAAACATATTTTGGCTCTATAAGGACATGACACAAACTATCATAATGAGGGTACGAGTCTTTTCCATCCAAGATTTAGACCAATATTTGGTAAGTAGTGATTTTCAAATGTGTATGAGACATATGGTCAAAAGTCTTAAGGATTTGATCCAAAGTTTAAATCATTTGTAACATCCCCTGTCACATCAACCTTATACAAAAATCTTGCTTTGGAAAAAGCTATTAGCAAAGAAAATGCCACGAATTTTCAAAAAAAATATGATAATGATCCTCAACCATTTACATTATAAAATCACAATGCTAATCTAGAAATCGGGGTTGGAATATCATCAAATAATTTCAAAAATCAGATGGTCCATAAATTTGGTTTTCAAACTAGATTTTGGGCTATAAGAAGTTGTTCAAAGATGTGTAGAGTTGCAGTAAAAAAATGCGCAGAATATGTGCTTCGAACCAAAGCACGGGAGTCCCTCAAAGTTATTGTAGAATTTATCTACATAGGACGAATGGTTGTTTATTCTAGTTTTAGTAATGGGTCGTGTGTTATTCTCTTAAACTTCATTTGTTGCATGGGTGAAAATGTAATTTTTTAATATAAATTTGTTGGGTGCATTCTATTAAAAACATTTGAGTCATTGAGTCATTCAAGTTACGTATACTTAATATGTTTGAGTGAGGCATGTTCAATTGTACTAGATGGACATTTAAAGATCAAAGATCATGCAAGCCTCTTATTAAAAGACTTTAGTTACTACTCATACTCGGATTAGAGACTATATCCTTTTGTAGCTATTGTGAATTGTTTATGGCTAACACACACGTGCATTATTTTTTAATAAAATGTGTGAGTTGTCATTAAATTTTTAATGGACAAGTGTTAAAATAACACTGAGGTTTGTGAAAATATTTTGAGGAGTTGACCATTTTGTGGTTGAGAAGTTAAAGGATATTTTGTGTATTTTATGCCTTTAACCGTCCGTATGACCATGTATTGGGATCGTACGTATGGCCCCTAGAGAATGACCATCATTTATCCCCTTGCGCATGACGTTGCCTTAAATTCCTTAATGCCTGACATTGTGCACACGAAAAAAAAGTCTACTGTACGTATGATAGAGCAAATATTTAAATCTTTCATATAAATAGGTCATTTTTCCTCCCATTTCATATGATCTAAAATTTACACAATTGAAAAACCTTCCAGAGGATATATTCATAGTTGAGAGATCTTTTTACTTATCTTTTCCACAAAATTCACTTGTTCCCGAAAAACTATTTCAAACTTAGATATATGTCTTGATCTTAGTGTTTTGTGAGTGATTTTGATCAGATTACCATTAGCCTATTATAAGACGTAATCTAATTTTGAATTGCTATGATCTCATACACCTATATCTAAAAGAGGAGGCACTTTGATTCATTGCTGGAGTTGAAGTGTGGCATAGATTCAAAGGAGGAGATTGTATTTCCTCATTTGCATTGGGTAGATTTGTGTGGATTTCTATTATATACAAGAGAAAGTTGCAAGGTCCATATATTACAACATGAGAGAGCTTATGCTAGAGTTATCTTCTTTTCTTGTGTAAATCATCTTTTTAAGTAGAGATATAAATTGGAGTGTGTCGAGATTTTTTTACCCCTAAATGGGGATTTTTCTTTATAAAACTTGTCTTATGAATGTTTGTGATTGTTTTCTATTTAATTTCACTCTTTGAATCACACAAAACATTTAGATCTCACCTAGAATTAGTGTAATCGATAAGGTTGTGATTTCTAGTTATTCCCTCTATATATACATAATCAAACTTGTTGTGTGACTAATTCAAGACATTTTTTATATCACTTAGTTCAATCATGTGTTAGGTGATTTGAACTTGTAAGTATAATTATTGAATTTCAAAAATTGGTAATGATATGCATTCAAACCTATTCACCTCCCAAATTCATTGTAGGTTAAACACTTACGTTAATAACACACATCCTCAAGGAGATAATGAGTTGGTATATAATTATATTATCTCATACCATGTTTGGTGTGAGATGGGATATGATTTAAGTGGGATAAATTACCCCATCCCATGTTTGGTGATGGATGGGATACGATTTCAATTGAGATTAGTTATCCCATGCGAGCCTCTTATCCCACTAGGTGTGGAATAACACCATACCACCTAGAAGGTGGCATTATTTTATCCCATTAGGGTAGGATAACTCTTAACATATACCACCTTTAATCAGGGTTAGATAATTCTTAATCTATCCCACCTACTTATCTCACACATCAAATGAGGACTTAAAGAATAAATTGAATTACTTCCATGCCCTTTAAAGTAATGCAAGTTTTGTGTAAGATAATGAAAATCTTTGTTATGCCCCACAATGTTTATCATCCGAATCAACACTTATGGATGGTGAACTACAATGGAGGTTGGTAGGAATTCAGTAGGATGTTGTTTCTACAGTATTTTTAAATCATTTGGCTTAAAAATTATGGATCCATGGTCATGGAGAATACATTTTAGCAACAACAATTTCAATCTTATTCGCTTGACAATAGCATTGATTTCATTCTCCGGTTATACAGTCACCCAAAACACATTTCAGTAAAATAATCATAACTCTCTCTACATAAGTCCGAATGATCAACCCTTTTTTGCATTGGAAGCTTGACTTCCTGATATTTATTGTGATATATATCTTTTTATATAGTTCAAAAGACACGATAAATCCATGGTTGGGAATTCGGAAAAAAAATTTAGGCTCTTACAACATTTTGTACACTCATTAAAAATGCAGTTTAACAAAACGATCATAACTCTCTCTACAAATGTCTAAATCATGAATAATTTATTGTAATGGAATATTGATTTAGAGATATTAATTTTGATCTATGGATGATTTTCTAGTTCAAAATACACAGATAACACCATGCTTGGGAAGTTAGACTAAAATTTTGGACTATTACAACGTTTTGTGCAGTCACTAAAAAAGCATTTTTGAAAAACAATCATAACTCTCTATATGGATGTCTATATGATGAGCCATTTATTGCATTGGATGCTTGACTTCAATCGCTTTCTTTTGGTACATGGCTAATTTTCTAGTTCAAAAAATATAAATAATACCAAGCTTGGGAAGTTAGGTCAACTTTCTGGACTATTACGGTACGTTTTATAGTATTATTCACCATCTTTGGTAACCTTCAAAGGTATAAAATGTTACAATTATTCACCATCTTTGGTGACACTTAGAAAGTTAGAATTGTTATGATTATTCACCATATTTTGTAACCTTCAAAGTTAAAAAAAAGTTATAATTATTCACCATCTTTGGTAACCTTTGAAGGTAAAATATGTTGCAATTATTCACTATCTTTGGTGACTCTTCAAAGTTTAAAATCTTTTGTAATTATCCACCATCATTGGTAAAGGTTTAAAATCCAGAGATTATTCACAATCCTGAGTAACCTTCACAGTTAAAAGGTTTGAAGTTATTCACCTTACTTGGTGATAATAGAATTTGAAACCGAGATATAAATTATGCCATTTTTTACTATGAGCTTTAACATTGATAATGTAACACCCGCCCCGAGACTTTAATCGTGATCGTATAATTTGGTGACTCGGTATGGCTGAATGGGGTTTTGGACTTGTTGAGTTGCACCATAAGTTAAATTTGGGTAACTTCGTGGCCTTTGTGCTCGTCGAACCAGAATTTTTAATGCATGAAGTTTGGGCTAAGGAAATTATAGGTCGTTCAAACGAGGGGTCGATCTCATTTGAATGAGGTTTGAACGAAACTTCTAACGGCTTATGTTTGATCTATTTATCGTGCATGCTGACATCTTATTGGAACACCTCGTTGGAAGGGTCATTCAAACGAGCGATCACTTTCGTTAGAATGAGGCTCAAAGTCATTCGAACGATCGAAGCTGAGTTTAAAAATGTTATCCTTTTTAATATGTTGTCATGATGTGGGTCGTCGGATCTAATGACGTGTAGACTTTTCAGTGGCCCAGATCAAAACATGGGGCACAAGACTAGATTTCCCCTGGCTCAAAGGGTTGGGTGAAGGGGCATTTATGGAATTTGGACCTTAGGGATTTGGGGGTATTTAAGTCTAAGTTTCCCATTCTGGGGCATTTGTACAGTAGAATTTACCTCCTCTCTCTTGCCTTGAGAGCTTCTCTACCCCTAACCACCATACATCACCCTAGCACCACCACCACTCCACCATATGCCACTATATTTCCCTCATATTATTACATATTTAAGCCTTATAAACTCATTTCCACCATTGCTGAGCAAAGCTAGGAAATTTGGAGATATTGTTGGGGTTTCGAAGAAGAAATGTGAAGATTAATGGAGTTTGAAGGGAATTTTTCTTGGATCTTTCGTGGAGGCAAGATTTATGGAGCTAGGCAACCTATTTAGGGTCGCCTTAGGAAGTAGGAGGCTTCCATATTCCTCTACACTTCACCCACCATTGTTGAAGCTTCATTTGAGATGGAAAACTTTACTATTTAGTTTAAGGACTCTATTTTCCATAATTGTCGGTCTTATAGTTAGAGTTTGTAAGAGTAGGATGCATATATGATTTAAGAATGCTATTTCCTACGATTTGTGAAAATGGGTTTACAAAAGGTTTAAGAGGTTTTGAGCAAAATGATATATTTCAAGATAACTTGGTGTTTAAATATTTTTGTGGAATAAAAATGTTGAAGGAATGCTCACTTGTTAAAGATATTTTATGAACAAATGTTTCAAAGTTTTCTTATAAAAAATATGGATTTTATATAATTGGATATTTATTCAAGTTTTGAAGAAACAAAAATGTCTTTTGCCTTGAAAAGTATGTTTGTGAAAACATTATGAAATTTCTAGAATAAATCAGTAGTTAGACCCATTTAATAGGATATTTGGACTTAAAATCCATCTTCTCATGCATAAAAACTTGTAGTATTTTGATGACAAGCACATAAACAAGTTTAATGAAGGTTTATTTGGTTTAAACATGAAATATAGAAAATAAAATTGTAATTTGTTAAAGTGTACGAAAAAGTGTTAAAAATGTGATAGGTGTATGGTTTCAAGACTACATGTGTTAATAAAGGAAAATGGTATTTTTCTTATAAAGTAGTCTTTAAATGTTCAATGATTTCTTGGAGAAAGAAAGTAATGAAAAAAAAGATTTCCAACTTGAGAAGTATGTACTCAAAAGTGTTAAATAAGTGTTAATGGGTTACAAACCTTGAAGAAGTTAGTATGGGTAACTTAATGATGTTTTGGGAAATAACACTTGTGAAAATGGAGTAAAAGACAAGTTTGGAACAAATGGTTAAAAGGGAAATTTTACGTAAAGTGAAATATTTTTACAAAATAAGTTTTTTGGAAAGGTGTTACACAAAATAATCCTAAATGAACGTGATTTTTGGGATAAAATCAATGCAATCATATAAAGGACAAAAAATGATGGCTTTATAGTGTAACACAAGTTGGGATGAAACTCCGAGTTTTGGCTTTAACTTGTAAAAGAAAGAGGAATAATGTGGACATTTGAAAAATATTAAAACATATTAATATGGACTCGGATGACACCGAAAATAATTAAGGAGAGCCTGTAGTCCTGGGGTGAAAGATCCAAAATCACTGACCAGAGCATATGGTAGCATAGCCAGGGGTGTGGAGCTCGTTAAAGTATGCGGATATTGGAAGATTCTGAGAAAAAGTGGAACATGCCAAGAAATGGATTGTGTGAAAAATCTGAGAAATGACAACCTAAATTGAATGAATTAATGAATGTTCCGATAAAGGATAATGTGGACAAGTAACTGTGAAATTTTTTAATGCCCATAAAGTAAAGGAATAGTAAAGTGAGGTGACAAAATGGGCAATTAAGCAACCTATTGAGGTTTAACCCTTAATTAACACAAGAGTGTGTTTATGAAAGGCTTTCTAGGAAAAATAAGTATTTTTCAACACGGTGTTCGCATGTATTGAAATGTGATTTTCAATGAAAGTACTAAGGTAAATTTGGTATGAACAAAGGGTATTTGTTTAAAATATTTAACCGGGCGTGTTAAATCAAGAAATAAATGGCAAGGCAACTAAATAATGTTCTTTTATTAGATTAAAGCAGATTAATCAAAATAAATAATGTTTTGGGAATAAAAATGGATCCATGCATTATATGTATATGTATATATATATATATATATATATATATATATATATATATATATATATATATATATATATATATATATATAACGTGTTAAAGTCTCTTTCATGTTGTTTGATTCTATATTGCATTGTTGTATTTTACCACTTGGCAATCGAGTCATTCCCTCATCTTTATTACAGTAGGTCGAGTGCAGTTTCATATTTAGAGAGCATTGTACAAGCAAATATCCTTTTGTTTTAACGTTAGTAGCTCTGTATGCTCAGATTCCGGGGATGCTTCCCACGGGTGCTCACGTATTTTGATTTAAATTGAGTCGCATGCTAAATAATTGAAATGTTAATTATATAAACTTGTGATAGAAATATTATAGAGGTTGTCTCATTTCACTTCACACCTAACGCTTGGGTCGGACTGGGTTCACCACAGGTAACCCATAAATTCGGGTCGAGCATTACAAATGGTATCAGAGCTCTAGTTTCAAGGTTTCTTTCGGTAGTGACAAGGTGAGGTCGATAGTGGATCTTTCGATGCTGATGTTGATTTTGTCCCGATCACGCTGGATTGGTGACGGTTTCAATCCGTGTTTTCGATAATAGAGCCAAAGATATTAGCACGATGGATAATTCATTGCCAAGTGGCATGTGACCAAGTTAGTTATCATTAATCGCTTTCGCGCTTTTAGTTTAGATATATTGGTGATCACTAGTGATGACACTGCATTTTTCTAGTGTGAGGTGTTAATGTGTCAACCATTAATAATGCAAAAAATCTATTGGGTTAATAGAGCAAAATGACGTTCATTGAGTTAGGGGTATGAATTGTGCAAAGTCAACCGTGGAGACTTTGTGACTAGAGTGTCATGACTAGGTGGTGTTGATTATGATAAGAATGCGATAAGTTCCTTGGTTAGGTACTTTCGGGAAATTAATGTCGATGATGTGACTAGGCAAACTCAATCCTTAGGGTAGTGTCATGTCGTAGATAATTGGTGATTTAGTAGGAATGAGGAATCGTGTTGGTCAACACTTGGGGATGTGTACTCGGTCTGAGTTAGTAAGATACTATTATTGTAAGTAAGTGCCTTGGTGGATATTGATTTAAGTTGTACATCACAAGGTAGGATGCGAGTTACAGGCAAATTATGGTAATTATGTTTCATAAGCAACAATTATGGTTAAAGTGACTTAGGAGTGAAGGTTTTAGAAAATACGATGAAATTTGAATAATAGGACCTCTACATATGTCGGTGATGTAGACCTAAAAGATTATATGTTGTATACGACGTCCTATATCCTGCCAAAATCCTTAGTAGTTTCAGTTTAGGGTTTAATACGTGGTCTAGGGCATCAGCCATTTAGGAAAAGGTCTTCAGACCCTTATTGGATCTCAAGAAGACAGCCGTAGGTTAGACCTATGTCGGTGTTCCGAATAAAATGGAAATAATTGTGATGCCTTGAGGTGTTGGAAGGTTAAGGTGCACCATGTGTAAATGCTTAAAGACTAGTGTCTTTACGAATGCTTGATGGTCATAACATGGATGCTGAGAAATTTATGGAGCGTACCTATGGTAAGAGAGTCATAGGTGATGAGATCTGGTCGGATTTTGATGACGTCTACGTGGGATATGCTTTGAGTCCTTAGGGAACGAATCAAATTCAGTATCATGGAGTGTTATTGTTCCAATGCTAGTGGTGTTGAGAGTCATGTTATGATGTTAGGTTATTAGTCAGAATTTAAAGGAGTCGAATAGTGTACGTGCGAGGTACTATCATTCGAATTGGAAAATATGGGTGAGGTTACCTTCTAAGATAGATTTGGAGCACGTTTCTTGAGTGGGCGTAATGCTCGGGTGTTATGGGATAACTAGTGCAGGATCTATAATACTGGATTTTGAGGAGTACTAGGAAATGCATTCGGGGCTTAGATTGATGATGTCATGTTAGAGACTTGAAAACGGCACACAAGAGGGATATCTAAGAATGATTTGGGACTAGTTCTTCGCAGGTCTTTCCAAATTGGTACAAATTAAGAGATATAGTCCGGTATGGTACTTACTACCCTTAAAATGCTAATGGAGATCGGTGTGGCGATCACATAAATTAAATTTGGGTAAAAACTAGAGATAAGCTCTGCGATAACCTCGTATAGGTAGAGGAATGTTTCTCTTAAATGAGTACTACCTAAGGAGATGTTTAGGGTACGATCATGGTATGATAATTACGATAATGACCTAGGTGTATTAATTCGGTCACGACGTCACTCGAGAGGTGGATAAGGTTTTTACTGACAAGGCACTAGGCATTCTCCAACCGGAGTTGTTCGTGTATGTCAAGGATGTAAAAGGAAGCCTTATCCCTAAGGAGGGAAGTCCAATGTTTGACTTCCCAAAGGATAATAGGTAAGCATGTTGCTTTTGTCTTATGAAGATGAATGGTTGCGATCCGATTCGTCATGATTAGTGACTCGATCCAGGGATGTGGATAGGTTAGTACTTTGTGAAGATGAATGGTGGTGGAGTGACAGGTGGTGGTGGTGGTTGTTGAGGGGGATACAACTCACTATGGACACTAGGATGCGAAGAATACTCATATGAAGTGTGGGAAATGGGTTCAAGTGTGTCATACATGGGAGAAGCATCTCCGTGAGAGACAAAAGGCTGATAATCATGGGGTGCATAGTGAGGGGACTAATCGGGATAAAGTGCACAAGGTTTCCATGATGACTGTGGGAACGTGTGAGGATCCACAACAATGGGTTGGGATTCATTTTACGTCAAAGGGTGATCAGGCCTCCACGGATAGCTAGGGTACTCACAGAATTCGGGATTGGATATATCGTGATAATAGGTCGAGGTTGGTTCCGAAACAGTGTCATATGGATACACCTGGTCCATGGTGGGTTCATATGGATATGAAAAGTAAGGTCACTCATGGGATAAGTGATCGGCATATGAACAATGGGTGCCCGACAAAGTATGTGACACGTCGACACATGACACCGAGGGTGATGGACTAGGATGTGCGTGCATAGATGGTGCAAGAATATCAATGGTACTCGTGAGAGAGCTGAGACCACTAAGTATATCATAAAGAGATGGCTCGGGATCACTCTCACACGTGTCGCGTGACAATGGAAAATGACCAAAGTAGTCCCGTAAGGGACGTTCTTCAGCCATGATGAGAAAAATATATTTTTTTGAATTTTCTCAAAAAGAAAGAAAATATTTTTGGATTTTCTAAAAAATAAAGGAAGAAAATGTTTTTGGATTTTTTTTTTTGAAGAAAAGAGTGGAAAAAATAGGAGGACTCTTTGAATTTGCACGAACTCACGAAAACCTGACTACCTAAGGATGGAATTGGACACACACAAGTTAAGAAGAAATCCTAACTAGAACATAGCCAATTTTTATCTTTAAATTTAGTGAAAGGGTAGTCAAATTTTAATTAAGTCCGTGGGCGATAAAAAAAGTCACGAAATTATCTGAGTGATCACCTTTGCAAAAGTATTCTCTTAGTGGGCTACCTAGTTGGTTAATTTTAAATTTAATGATAGCTAGGGTAGAACACAAATGGTAAGCGAGTGAGTCGGGTGATGAAATCCCTTCTCGTGAATGACCGGGTGTAGGTCTTAGTAATTTAATTCATCACACCATTCGAAAATAAATGCAAGAATAAAATCACACAAGGGCACGTAATCACACACAAGATATTGACTCGCTAACACGAGAGGCCCGAGGGTTTTAGAAATGTACCTACCATGGTTTTTACACCGTGAGGTGCTGAAAAATTTGAGTCGATCGGGGGGAGATCACGCCTATCTCAGTTGGCCCCAGGAGTCCTACCAACCTAAGGTAGAGAGGCTTCGTTTCCTCGCCTTTGGACGCCCTCTCTCTACCTTGTCCGATTTCCCTATCACGCTTGTTTTCGATTTATTACAAATTTAAAATAAAAAATAAATGGTGTCTCTATGCACCGCAATACAAGTCAAGAATAAAAATCCAAATACAAGCCTTCTAAAATAAAGAAAAATGGTACTAAAAAACAACAAAGTGAGAAAAATAAATGAACTACAAGATGAAATCCACTCCAAGTGCTTCAAGCTCCGAAGATTGACAACGGTGCCATTTGATAGAGTTTACTTTGCGTATTTTTTCCTCGTTGCTTGAAAGTCCTCTAATCAAAACCTTAATTACCTACAAAATATAATAAACTAAAGTGTAGTGGTAAGTGAGGTATCAATCCAAATCAAGGGAGCGAAACGAGAGGAAAACATACGTAATTCAATTTTTTTGATTTATTTTCTTTTTGGACTTTTGCTTTTTCATTTTTTTATGCCTTTTCAAATATTAAAATAATTTTTGTAATAGATGGTGAAATGACACTAAACTAAATCAAAGATGTAAATAAAAGTAAGTCCAGATACTAAGTAAATCTAACTAAGTAAAAATCTAAAATATGAGAATGGTGAGGAAATAAAAGTGAGGACTAACAAGGGATAGGATGACACCATATATTCTAGTTAATTAAAATCAATTAATTCATTAAAATTAATTATCCCAAGTTAGTATCAAAATCACAAATCAAGTCTCGTTGCGAATGTAATTTTGACAATAACATTTTAGAAAATTAAATTTAACACTCCTACAACTCTTGAAATATAGATCCAACATCATCTAACAAATCACCCGCTAGGATCAATCGATTAAACTAGTTTGAATCATAAAATTAAGCCTAGAGTTAAAATTAAAGGAATAATACCACACTTGAGAAACCCCTATCTCTAGTTCGAATCTAAAATGGGTATTAGAACTAGAATTTCGATTTTCTCTCGAAAATTATTTACCCCCTCTCGAGGCGTAAGTAAAAAGTAAGAGTGTAAACTTAATTATCAAAGGGAATTTTAATGTAAATAAACTAATTAAAATGGATTAACATCAAATAATGGTTCACCCCACCCCTTGAAAGGGGTTTTAGCCTAACATGATATTAAACATGATGACCAAATAATCAAAGGCTAATAAAATGAAATATAAGAGAAGAGAACAATCAAACTCAATCTCTTGAAGTGAAATTGAACTCTAATTTCTTTTAAATCAAGCACCATCCGTCCAATATGAGCATACAACAATAATCAATTCGATATAATACTCAATTGAATTACTCATAATTTATCCTCACAAATCTCTAAAAATAAAAATAAAAACTATGTACAAAATATTTCCCTAATTTATTTTCTACTCTAACCTATCTCTCTAACTCTCTTTAGAATTGTCTCTGCAATCCTCCCTTTCAAAATGGTCTTATTCTTCCTTAATAGTGAGGCACATGGAGTTAGGGGGCACAATTTGAAAAATGGGCTAGGAATGCATGATCATGGGGTGAGGTAAAAATCAAATTTGGGTGAGGGCATTTTTGGGTATAAAGAAGGTGCATGTGGGAAATGGTTGTTTGGGGGTATAATTGGAAAAGAGGGTTAAGTGGTTTAAGTCAAATGGGACGTAACTGTTTTGACTTTGTTTGGATTGGTCTTTATTTCTATTTAGCAGGCTGAAATCGATTTGGCTTGTGGCAAAAAATGGGAAATGGGTCTTGGAAGATGGATTGGGACAAATGGGTTTGGCATTGATGTGTATGGAATCGGGTCGAAGTTGCCAACGGGTTATGACAACGGGATGGAGGGTCATGGGTTGTTGGGGATTGGTTTGGGGCATGGTTTTATGGCGGGTTTGTGGATCAGGATGGTGGAATCGAGTTCGGTTTGGGCAGTCGGGGCAGGTGGGTGGATCGGGGTTTCAGGTTGAGATGGATTCGGCCATGACTATGGTCCATAGAATGGGATAGCAACGGGTTCAGTAGCAGGATCGGATATGGCAGAAAATGGGTTTTGGGGGTATGAAACGGGTTGTTGCTGAAAAGGTGGTCGGGTTCTTGATCGGTTGGATGGGGTCTAAGGTTCGGTGGTTATGGGTAGAGGGTTTAGGAGGTGGATGTGTTTGGTTATGGTGAAGATTTAATAGAGTAGGAGAGAGTGAAGTGGGTTTGAGGTTGAAGATGAAGTGGAGGGGTTAGAGTGTGGTGAGGGTGTAGGAGAGTAAGGTATGGATGGGGAGTTGTTTTGGTGTGATTTATGGTATAGGGTATTAAGGTGTGAGTGTTTTTAATTTGCACCTTAAAAACAAATAACACTAAAAAAATTAAAACTAATAAAACTAAAAATCTAAAAATAAAATCCTACTCTAAAAATAAAATAAAGACTCCAATGAAAAATGAAACTAAAAAGAAATGAAAATAAAAATAAAAATCTATTAAAGCTAAAACTAAAATTCTAAAAAGAAAATGTAAAATTTAATAAAACTAAAAATAAATGAATTCCTAAAAAAGCTAATCCTAATAAAATAAGACTAAAAAATAATAAAATTCAAAATCAAAATAAAATCACACAAAGTAAAAAGAAATAGAAAATAAAATCTAGAAAATTCTAAATAAATCTAAAATAAATCCTAAAAATAAAACGACTCAAACTAAAAATCTAAAAAAAATCATAAAGGCATAAACTAAACACACAAGGGCTTCACGATAGGTTTAGGGACTGGTTTAGGCTCAGGTAAGGTTACGGGACAGGGTATTAGCTCTAGATGCAATTTGCCTTAAAATAACACTTTTGACACCGCAACTGCAATCTAGCCTGCACATTAAATATTTATGCGCATAAGACCCAAATTATCGAGAATTAGCAACTAAAAATGGTCTATTTAGGGTATAAAATGTACACTTTTACGTGCTTATCAGGTAGCCTGGATTTGTACCGTGTTATGGTAATGACGCAATTTAACTCAGTAGAGTGTGATTGCACCTAGTTTGGTCAATGTAGCTCGATAACTGGGTGTAACCTTGTCTAAAGTATACTTTCTATTGCATAAAGTTGTGTATAGGGGTGGCTGTGCTTTTGGCCGCACGGTTTTCTTATAGTATCTATTCGTCTTAGAATTTGCAACCTTATGATTAGTCGACATGGCAGTGAGTGGCTTTGGTTGTAAAGAGCAGGATGATGACTTGAGGGCATTGTATAGTGTTAGATCTCGAGGAAAAATAGCGCTAAGTGATATTGCCATGATAGGCAGATTGGTTTAATGCCTAGGTAAGTGTTCCCTAGTAGTACACCTAAAATGACCCCAGGTTCATAGAAGGGTCCTATGGGAAGATGTTGTTTGTATGCATGATTTGGAACTTAGTGGGTATGTCACCCCGATGTAAGGGACTTGCGATGTGAGGTTAGTATCAAGGCTAAGTGAATTTTCTTAGTCAGAAGAACCCGAGAATTTGAGGAGACTCGGGATAGGTAGTCTAAAGAATTAAAATAATTTATGATAATAAATTGGGTGGTTAATTACATGTCATTTCCTTGGATGAGTGTTTATCCTTAGATAGTGCTGCCCCATTAGAGGTGCCGGTATGCTCGGGCATTAACAAAGAAACCTTACGACATGATTAAACTTCATCATTGAGTAAGTGGAGACTCAAGGACTATTATGTAAGCTTAATGGCTAGCCTGATTAGTGAGCATCAGAATATGTTGCATGTCGAGATCTTTGGTGACAAACCCTTATGGAAGGGCGTATGATAAATTTTGGTGATTTAGGACTTAAATGACTTATCCCTGAAATATTCCTATGAATACGAGTAAGGATTGATGATCTTGGGAGTTCGTGATGGATTCGTTATTTCAAGGACGAAATTCCCTAAGGAGGGAATAATGTAACACCCGCCCCAAGACTGCTCGTATAATTTTATGACTCGGTATGGCCGAATGGGACTTTAGACTAGTTAAGTCAGACCATAAGTCAAATTTGGGTAACTTCATGGACTTTGTGCTCGTCAAACTGGAATTTCTAATGCACGAAGTTTGAATCGAGGAAATTAAAGGTCGTTCGAATGAGGGTTCAATGTCGTTCGAACGAGGCGTTCAAAAAATGTTCAAACAAAACTTCTAATGACTTAGGTTTGATCCATTCATCGCACGTGCTGACACCTCATTGGAAGGGTCATTCGAAGGAGTGATAAATCTCGTTCAAACGAGGCTCAGGGTTGTTCGAATGATCGAAGACGAGTTTGACAATCTTATACTTTTTAATGTGTTATTACGATGTGGGTCGTCGAATCTGATGACGTGTTGACTTTTCATTGGCACAGATCAAAATGTGGGGCAAAAGGCTAGATTTCCCTTGGCTCAATGGGTTGGCTATAGGGTTAGTTGGGGAATTTTTCCCTTAGGAGTTTGGGGACATTTGTGCATCAGATTTGCCCCCCCCCCCTCTCTCTATCCTTAAGAGCTTTCCCTGTCTCAACCACCATACACCACCCTAGCACCACCACCCCTCCATATTGTGCCACAATATTTTCCTCATATTCTTCCATATCTAAGCCTTATAAACTCAATTCCACCAATGTTGAGCAAAGCAACAAAATTTGGAGATGTTGTAGGGTGTTTTTTGAAGAACAAGTGTAGAAGATATATGGAATTTAAAGGTTTTTTTAGCTTTCATAAAGGTAAGCTTTGTATATCTAGGAAAGAAGATATATGGAATTTAAAGGTTTTTTTAGCTTTCATAGAGGTAAGCTTTGTATATCTAGGAAACCTCTTTAAGGCCACCTTAGGAGGTTGGAGGTTTCCATATACCTCTGCACTTTACCCGCCGTTGTTGAAGCTTAGTTTGAGGTGGGCAACTCCACTCTTTAGTTTAAGAGATCTATTTTCTATAAGTGTTGGCCTTATAGTTAGAGTTTGTAAGAGTAGGATGCATATATGATTTAAGAATGTTATTTCCTATGATTTGTGAAAATGGGTTTACAAAAGGTTTCAATGGTTTTGAGAAAAATTATATATTGAAAGAAAACTTGGTGTTTATACATTTTTATGGAATAAAAATGTTGAAGGAATGTTCATCTTGTTAAACATATTTTATGATTTTTTTTAATTTTTCTTGTGAAAAATAAGGATTTTATATAAATGGACGTTGATTCAAGTTTTGAAGAAATAAATTTTTTTTTGCCTTGAAAAGTATGTTTGTACAAACATTATGAAATTTCTAGAATATATCATGTGTTAAACCCGTTTAATAGGATTTTTGGACTTAAAATCCATCTTCTCACGCATTAAATCTTATAGTATTTTGACGACAAGCACATAAACAAGTTTAATGAAAGTTTATTAGGTTTAAACATGAAATAACGAAAATGAAAATTTCAGCCTTTAAAGTGTATGAAAAAGTGTTGAAAATATGATGAGTATATGGTTTCAAGACTACATGTGTTAATAAAGGAAAATGGTATTTTTCCTGTAAAGCAGTCTTTAAATGTTAAATGATTTCATGGAAAAGGAAATTAATGAAATGAAGAGATTTCCAACTTGAGAAGTATGTTACTCTAAAGTGTTAAATAAAGGTTAATGGGTAAATAAAACTTTAGTGTGGGGAACTTAATGATGTTTTGGGAAATAACACTTATGAAAATGGAGGAAAATATAAGTTTAGAACAAATAGGTAAAATGGAATAAGTTTATGAGATGGTTTTACTACACTTTATGAGATGAAATGAAAAAACTTAATGATATAACTTTATGAAATGGAATAAGTTTATGAAATGAAAAGATAAGTTGAGAACAAATAGGTAAGATAAAGTAACTTAATGATAGTGTAACGTGTATTTGACCCTTAATAGTTCATAACCCATGGTTTTACTACACCTTATGAGATGAAATAAGTTTAATCTCTTATAAATTCTAGTTGTTGTGTGGGGTCGGGGGGGGGGGGGGGGAGTTAAATCTCATATTTGCATTTGTTTAGATCACTTAATGGAAAGTTATTGCCCCAGGGGCACATGAGCCTGGAATAAACTTAGTGGATTTTCAAGATTTCTTATAGGACTTTATTATACCAACATAGCTATTCGGTTTTCTACTACTTACTTAAAACTTCAAATCTAACTACCCTTATTTATTTATTTATAATTCGAATTGTTGTTCATGTAAGTCCATTCACCAAGAAGAATGGGTTAAGACTACACAACTCGTTGCCCTAATTTCTGAAGTAAAAGAATTTGTAGTTAATATCTATATATATATACATACATTCTTGAATCATGC
The DNA here is from genome assembly GCA_949130495.1 of Sambucus nigra. Lineage (NCBI taxonomy): Eukaryota > Viridiplantae > Streptophyta > Magnoliopsida > Dipsacales > Adoxaceae > Sambucus > Sambucus nigra. The sequence goes on from OX422208.1 coordinate 598,240,160, forward strand.
CTTTTTTATTGGGTACATAGTAATAAAGTAGATAACTCCTCTAACAATGTAGTTTTGCTATAAAACCCCCTTGACTATTTTCAATGCAAAACCCCTCCTGAGCTATATATGTTTGTTGCATTAAAGATAGATCAGCAGGGTCTTTTGCATTACTACATAATTCAAAGGGGTTTGTTTGTTGCTCTTTCCCATTTTTTTTATATTTCTATTTGGGGGGCATTTTTATCTCTTACCTTATTTTAATTTTATTTTCTTGTATTTTTGCAATTTAAAAGAATATGGTGTCCATCGACTCCATTAAATGTTTGTTTATACTTACGAAATCCAGTTTGTCAAGTTAGCACGTATTAAGTTTTTTTTGGAAAATTTAGGTGCTTGAATAGCTTGGTAATTTAATTTATTTTTCGATTGCAAGTGTCTTGGCATTCTTCTTCAGAAAGTTGACAATAGAGCTTATGTGTGTGATAAGCTTGATTGGATGTATAAACAGTCTAATATGTTATTTTTGAATAATAGGCTTAGTTTGGCCAAAGCCATGGGATTTGTAAATATGTTCTAAATTTAATTATTGTTAGTCTTATTTTATCAGTCATGTATTGATGCTACAATTTTCTTACAAGTTGAAGCATCCCATTTGGATACTGTTTTAGAAAAACTGTAATACATATCCCGTAAAAAAAGAGGCGGAGTTTCTTGTTATATTATTTATTTTTGAAGAATTGTTTTCATAGTAATTATTTTTAGTTGAGGGTATTTTTCTATCATTGTCATTCACTTCCGATTTTTATTTTATAGAGGTTCTTTTGGGAAGATAGGCAAAATTTAAACCTCAATATATTAATGGAGGGTGAGGTAGTATCATTAGCACCATGAATAAATACATAGGTAATGTCTATGGTTAGTTGATTATTTGACATGTGCAGTCTTCTTCGCTTTACCACTCTTATTTGAAGTCTTTTTTCTCTTACACACACTTACATATGCACATATGCACGTTTTTTGATGTGATATCAATATTTATATATCAAAACCATTTAGAGATTTGAATAACTATGTCCATTTTCATTTGATTGATGCTCGACACTTTAACTTTAGAAGACCGAAGAATATATTTTGGAACTCTCGATTCTTGAAATACTGAGGTATCTATTAAAAACGTATATCATTTTCACACCAACACCTAATAATATTACGTAACAAACAAAGACACCTGATTTCTTGGACAGGGATAATTGGAGTAATTGGCATGTGGTGTGATGTTATAATTAGAAGATGGAATTTTTAACCCAATCCCATAGTGGTTATTAATGCTAGATCTAACAAAATGCTAGTGTTTGAATAATTGTATTAATATATGATAGTGGTCATTTTAGTGATAATAATTGAAAAACGATATCTAAAGATGAAAAAATTCGAGTCTTCTTTAAAATGAGCTTCAAAATGGTAAATTGGAAACATACATAAATTCATTTAGGCCTTTGAAAAAATCTGTGAAATTATTTAGTTGAGGACTTGACAACACTTCAAGTTAAGTAAAAAAAATATCTTTTGAACCATTTTGCAGTCTCTTGGCATTGGCTTAAAAAGAACATCGATCGGACTTATGGTTCAAGAGCCTTAAATGATGTGTAAAGTCATTTATTATATATGTTATCTATGATTGTAGAGTCATTTATCAAATGTTAGTTCGATATTTAGTGGTTTGTAAACTTGATTGCATTACTTTTATGTGCAAGCATTGCTTCTGATTGATTGTGATGTCCGAAACATTAGAAATTCTAAGAAATGAGGAAGTCATTGTTGTAAATCAAGGTAAACTTTTTTGTTTGGTCTATGTGTTTGTTGTGTGTGTGGTGGGGGTGGGGGTGGGGTGTAAATAAATAGAATTGTGGCTTGTTTGTAGTTTATGCTCAACTTATTGATCTCAAACTTTGATTTTCATTCGCTTGTTTATAATGATATAATATTTCTTAAATGTAATTTATTTTTCTCACACAATATATGAAGAAAACTTAGTAGGTAGACATATGTTTATTTTTGCATATTGACTAGGGGTTTAAGGAAGGAAAGTTTAGATTACAGGAATAGATGGTTGACTTCAAGCTTGAACCTTTTTATATAACATGTGGCTATTGGTAGTTATAGAAAAAGATCAAATAACGACGTCAATGAAATCGTGGACATTCCGTTCTTAGTATATCAAACATTATAATTTGTGTTTAAACTAAAAGATTAACTAAAATATATGGAAAAAATACTAACGAAGAGAAGTATATAAGAATAGTCGGGTATTAATTTTTTTTGTATAGAACTAATCAAATTACTTAGGTAGTTTGTGGTTGGGTTGAATGAACATATGAAAGTTAAACACCATAAACACAATGAGAGGAACCAAAGTAAATCGTAGGAACCGATTATACCCCTATAAAGCTCTCAGTTTAACATAATGACAAGTATACACAAGTTTTAGATTAAAAAAAAAGGCGCTGGAAGTGAAATATTAAAACAACTAAATAACCTAGAAAGAGGTACGAACACCTCGATATGGGTGATTGTAACAAGTTAGAACTAGTCGTGTCCTTATTGGACTCTCGGTTTAATGAAATGAAAAGTATATGCAAGGTTTAGGTTAAACAATGGGGCGTTTAGGGTGAAATATAAAAATAGAAACCAAATGATCGAGAAAGAGGCACGGTCGCCTCGAAAGGGACCACTGTAATGTGACACCCCGCCTAATAAAATACCGGGTGATCAGTCCTATACCAAATTAAAACAAGAATCCCAGTTGGATCATCCTTAGCATCACTGTCGAAAACTTTTTAAAACTTACTAACCACCTAGTATTCCAAAAACTGGTGCCAATTTTAACTTTTTAATTAAACAAAACAATACATGCGGAATAAAAATATAAACCATTCACACAACTGAATGAAAGTAGATAGAATAGAAATTACACAACTTGCCGAATAATCACCGACCACCAAATAAATAATCCAATACAATTATTCAACACCTGAATGAATTACACCTGAAAATTGTACCGAGAAGTCTGGGCGACAAGCCCTAAATAAAACTGAGACTAATACCAGATTCCTACTCTAGGAATGAATGAATGATGCGTCTAATCCAAACTCCTGCTAGCATCCACATGTGTCACAGCTCTGTGTCCCTGGAATAGAATATCAATCATGGCGTCCCTGTGGCTGGACACCTAAAAGGTTTTGAAAATATTTTTATAGCAAGGGTTAGAACCCAAAACATTTTGAAAATATTTAGCAAGTGAATTAACTGCACTAATTTAAAATGCATGAATGCGCTTCATATTTAAGTTAGTGTCGCACTCCCTTGTGGACATTCTCACCCCTCCACTATTGTGCACACCTAACGGTTATCTTAACCCCACCTAGTTGTACCACCCCGTCCAACTAGTTCTGGTATAACCTTCCCTTTCCATACTACTCTAACCCGAGTATAATGATTCTTGAATTATAAGTTATTTCACAATTAACTTAATTAATTCCTCTTAAATAATAGCATATAATCGTGTCACAAGTTATATAAAGTACATACATCACACACTGTATTATTTCCACCAATAATTAACTTAATTAATTTCTCATTAATTAACAGCATATAACTGTAACCCGAGTTATATAAGGTAAATACATCACGCACTGTATTATCACCTACATATAATATTTACTATCATATTATACGTACCTTTACTAACATCCACACATATATAATACGTGTATCCATCCTTCCGAGTATACCCTCACCGGATGATTCCCTCTAGAATGCTATCTCACTAGGTGTGCTCACAAAACCTAGTTTCCCCAAGTTAGAATCGCTCACCAACTTGGACCAAAATATAAACGAAGTGGAGGTGGTCATATTCCTTCCTGAAAGTGAGATAATCTCCTCACCCATGTACCGGACGCTATGACCTGGGGATATACTCGCCCTACTCCTCAAGCTAGGGGATTCACCCACATCGCGCAACCTCCCTTGATAGCATTAGAGTATTTAAATTGAATAAATATCTAGTCACTGATATTTACTATCACACACAATATATACACATATATATATACTATCACTACCCGTATATATGTAATATGAACCCCGATTTTACCGTGTACTCAAAATCCCATACACTGCCTGTAATCCTCGTACACTGCCTGTAATTTAATGTCACACACAATACATACACGTATACATATATACTATCACTACACCGTATATATATATATATATATATTAATAACCCCGGCTTTACCATGTACTCAACATCCCATACACTGCCTTTAATTTACCGAGTCTATGGCCCGACTCAATGTAATTAATTCTCTCACTTAATAACTTATCCTCTTCCCAAGTCTATGGTCCGACTCTAATATAATTAATTTTCACATTAATTAATAAGTACCCTTCACGAGTCTAAAATCCGATTCTGATTAAACTAATTATCCCACCCATTAATTTAATCATACCCGAGTCTATAAATCGACTTTAATTAAATTAATTAACACCCTTGTTAATTTAATCCAACCCGAGTCTACAAACCGACTCTAATTAAATTAATTAATACACTTATTAATTTAATACTACCCGAGTCTACAATCCGACTCTTATTAAATTAATTATCACTCTTATTAATTTAATATTACCCGAGTCTACAATCCGACTCTTATTAAATTAATTATCACTCTTATTAATTTAATATTACCCGAGTCTACAATCCGACTCTAACTAAATTAATTAACGCATTTATTAATTTAATAACTTGGTGTCACCCAACCATTGTCCCCGGACTCTCTCACTTGGCCTGTACCTCAACATTTCCCGAGTCAATGTTTCGACTCCAAACTAATTACTTTCTCTCGATAATTAATTTAATGCCTTGATGTCACTTAACCAACATACCCGAACTCGCTCACTTGGTCCAATTTACATCTCATAATTTCTTTCCCACATTTTTCGCCCACAATGTGTCACACATTTATTTCCATAATTTTCCCAATTATATTTACCTATAATTACCAACATACCCGGACTCGCCCACTTGGTCCATAATTAAATATTCACCCGAGTCTATATCCCGACTCAAAATTATTTAGTTTATCTCCAAACTTAATTCACTACCTTGGGGTCGCATGACCAATATACCCGGATTCACTCACTTGATCCGTACCTCACTATTTTGGAATAAAGTCTCTCAAATTCATCCATTAAATGTCCCACATAAATTCATCCTAGTCCCAATTACTTTCTCCCATAATTGCTAGGAATATTTGTTTCACAATTATTTACCACTACTAATTGTATGGAAATTATTTTATAATTAATTCCCCCTCATATCTCACCCAAGGCCGAACTGCCCAGAATTTCCCATCGTCGATCGATCGATGCCCCCGATCGATCGATCGATCCCTTCGTGCCATCGCTCCTACCTTGATGAATTCCACCATTAACGAAAACCTCCAACCTTCATTCTTTCTCCTGGACTAACCCAAGCCCAATCAACCCTATTTCTACATAAGAATAGGATCAAAGCACCTTATAGAACATCAATCTGGAATTAAATCTCAAGATTTCCTACTTTTTCCCGAACTGGGTATTATCCGGGTTTTCAATCCCCAATACGAATTTCATTCCTTTTATCAGTAATTAACCCTCTAATCTTACTGATTTTAACATCTGATTCAGTTCTCTACATTCTAGAATCATAAGCACGATTTATCTCCCCCTTAATCTCATTAAGGTATATAAATTTACAAAAACCCAATTTAGATTTTGGTGACACACACCCAAAACGAATTTTCATACACACATCACTACGATATGAATTGATTATCAAACTTTTAAAAATCACAACAGTTAACCACTTGCCTCAAAGTGTTTGTAGTGTCTGATCCGTTGTTGCCGTCCCTCAATTTGGCTCCAAAAACCTCCAATTTGCTCTTGATTTGTTTTCCCCCAAATCCCCTCTCAAACCCTAGGTTTAGAGTTTTGTTGGCTGCTGATTTCCTAATCCCTCACTTAGGTTAAAAACCCTCCATCCCTTTTTTAGCCTAATGGGCTTAATTAAAGTGGCCCAACTCACCCCGTGTGGGCCCGGCTATGCCCAAAATTACCCCGAGACCCAATTACTATCCCCGGGTACTCTTTTTTGACTATCTCGACCCATCCGGACTCAACCGCGCACTCAGAATTGGCATCCGAATTAATTTATAAAAATCCTTATCTCACACCCAATTTAGTCTATACCGACTCCCGGCTGGGATAAGTGTATGCCGCGTCATTAATACTCGAAATGACGTAATTAAATTATTACTATTCACTTAGTAAATAAATATCCCTAAACATTAACCATTCACTCCCCGATTAATATTTAAATATATATATTGCCATAATTAATTCAATTAAAAATACAATACATAAGTAATTTAATATTCCCGAATTAATTAAATATTAAATGTATAAAAATACGGGGTGTTACATGTAATGTGTATAAACTAACCATGTCCTTCTAGAAATCTCTGTTTAACAAAATGACAAGTATACGCAAGCTTTTAGGTTAAAAATGGGGTGTTAGGGGTGGAATGTCAAAACAACAATTGAATTGCCCCAAAAGAGTCACGAATACCTCACGATGGACGATTGTAACGTGTGTGAACTGGTCATGTCCTTATCGGACTTTCAATTTAACAGAACCACAAGTTTACTTAAGTTTTAAGTTAAAATGGGGAGTTGGGGTGAAATATCAAAACAGTAACCTAATGGCCTGAAAAGAGGCACGAGCACCTAGATTTGGACCATTATAAGGTTACTGAACTGGTCGTGTCCTTATCAGATTCACAGTTTAACAAAACCAAAAGTTTACGCAAGTTTTAGGTTAAAATGAGGCATTGTGGTGAAATGTCAAAATAACAATCAAATAACCCGAAAAAAGTTAAGAACACCTCGAGATAGACCATTATAAGGTGTGTTATAAGGGCAAATTTCCAATCGAGTCAAGTTGTAGTATTGGCTTAATTCTGGACAAAACAAATTGAGTCATAGGATATATGTTTGTGGTATCCTTCCAAGACTATGACCTTTGAAGTTTAATTGAAGATGTAGTGGCCAAGTCCATAGTGAAGATTTCATTCTTATCGGTTTCGTGTCATGTTTCACGTCATCAACATTTGGATTCCAAGGTCTCTAAAGGTATGAATGCATTTAATATATACAAAGTCTTGGATATTTTTTATGGGTGTTCTTTTAACTCTTTTGTCAAAACGACTTTACATTTTTCTCAGAAAATCATTTTCATCCTTTACATAAAAAAATTTGGGCTTAAAAAGCAAATTTGGATTTTCCGATATGTCGTTCGACGACATTTTTCTCATTCAAACGATGTCGTTCGAACGAAAATTGAACGATATATCGAAGGAACTTTTGTCATCTTTTTCTGAAATGTCGTTAAAAGTTTCGTTAGAACGACATCATTCGAATGAGATATTTAACGAGAATTTTCATTTTACCACCATTTTCTTTTTAGAACCTCATTCGAACCAAAACATTCGAACGACATTCAAAATTTGTTCGAACGACCTAAGCAGTTTTTGTACAGTTTGGTTAGTTTTTGTTTTTAACCGCCAGTTTCCCCACTAACTCTTTTCCAGATTTAAGAAGTGCGAGAACAACACTTTTTGTAAGACTTTTTACCACTATTTAAGTTCTTTTGAGAGTTAAATACTTTAACCAAAAAGTCCCACTCGATGTTTTTGTTTTTCATGGTTTAATTTCTACCAACACACATGTTTACATCCATAATTTTAGTTTGATCCAAGTTCTATTTATATATACTTTCTTTGACATCAATTTGTCATCGAGTTTGTTCTCATCCCAAAAAGGAGAAAAAGTTGCATATAGAGGTTTCCATTCTTGGTTCGTGGTGTGCATACGGAGGAGAGGCCTTTGTATGTTTTGATGATAGATGATCCCCATCAGTGGATTTTAAGATGTTGCTGGACTCCAATGTTATCTATTAGGCGAAGGTTGAAGAACAAAGGAGCGTCAAGGCTTGAAGGGAGTCAAGTCGTTGTTGTAAGTTCTCTTGTCGTTCCTTTGTAAAAATGTCGTCCTTAGTGGATTTGTGGGCTTGGTCGTCCGAGGTTTTTCTTGTTGTGGATTTTTCTCATACATCACGCCTTGTGTGTGTGTGTGTGCTTATTTTTATCTTGCAAATTTTTACTTAGATGCATGCTAGGTTAATCAAGATAAAGATTAGTTTAATTGTAACTTTAGTGTAATTTTGGTGCAAACTAAGTTTGGGTAGTTTTAACTTAATTCAAGTCAAGAAATTTAATTGGAAAATAATCATGCTTGTTTATATGGCATATGAAGAAGTTTAATTGGGTTTATTAAATTTTTTATTGAAAGAAAATTAAATATCTATTTAGTTGTGTTTAATTTTAATTTTGTGGAAATTTAAATTTGGGAACTTTAATTGTTAAATTGGAAATAAATTTTGAATTTTGATATATTAAATAAACCATCCTTATTTAGAATTTTAAAATTGGGGTATCTTTACCTTTATCAAGTGGTGTTAGAGCAGGAATGCTAAATTATCGTGTTAAGGTCCTTTGTCAAAATTTTGCTTTAAAATAAAAATTTACCTTTTGCAAAATTTCTTAATTTTGAAGGTTCCAACTCCGCGTATTAAAAATTGCGTATGAGGTCGACAATTAGATCCCTAGATGTGCGGGTTTGGCTTTCGGTAGTTAAAGGGTGAAACCCACCAACATTCCTAGAAGGAGAGGTTCGTATACCTAAAACCCATTGAGAGATGGAGTGAGACTGAGCTTAAGTTTGCTAATTTTAATTCCCATGGTTTAAATGCCTTTTTTAGTGAGGTCACACTGGATGAGTTCCGCCGGATTATGACATGTGAAAAGTCTAAAGAGGCATGGGATCTACTCCAACTCACCCATAAAGGAACAAGTGTCGTGAAAGCTTCAAAACTTCAAAACTTCACCACTCAATTAGAAACCATTAAGATTCTAGAAAGTAAGTCATTTAATGAGTTCTATGCGAGAATATTAGATATTGTGAATTCTTTCTTTAATTTGGGAGAAAATATACTCGACAACCGTGTTCTAAAGAAAATTTTGAGGTCTCTACCCGATATATTTATTCCAAATGTGACCGTTTTAAATTCTTTAGGCACTTTAGACTCTACAAAATTAGAAGAGCTTATAGGTGACTTACAAACCTATGATCTTGACATGTTTCCCTCTAAGGATGAGAAGAATAAAAATAAGGGCATAGCTTTGAAAGTCCGAAAGGAGGAGACATCGATTTGGAATGATGAGTTTGAGATTGACTCAGAAGATATGGCTTTGTTTGCTAGGAAGTTTAGAAAATTTCTTAAGATTAATAAAGAAAAACTTAAAAATCATTATAAGAAGTTTGAAAAGTCTAAGCATTATAAAGCCGAGAGATTCCCTAAAAATAGCAATGAATATCTTAATACGAATGAGTCAAATAGGTGTTATGGTTATGAGGGTTATGGTTATAGGGCATACGAGTGTCCTATTAAACTAAGGAAGGAGGGAAAGCAACCAATTTCATATAATGCCACCCTTAGTGATAGTGAACCAGAAGAGGGACCTAATTCCCCCATTGAGCGCAACTTCACCGCGTTCTTGGAAAGTCGTGTGAGCATTAACAATGAATCTTCCCATTCAAATATTCCTTTACATGAAACTTTTGAGGCCATTGTTTGTGAATCCCAAGAGTTTGATGGTAAAGAGAGTGGAGAGGAGAGTGAGAAGGAAGAAGAGGTAGCGGAGAGTGAAGTTCAAGTAGCCTTCTGTGAGTTATATGTGGAATCAATGAAATTAAAAAGGGTTAATTTGAAGTTAGAGGCTAAAATGAGAGAGCATGTCAAGGCTAATTATGAGAGTGTTTTAGTTGAAGACCGTAAGGCACGTGAGAGAATTATTCGTGAGAAGCTAGAGCACATTGAAGGTGAAAGAGATAACCTTAGAGGTTTAATGGAGTCTATGAAGAAAGATCTTCTCGAGTTTGAAGAGAGTAGGTGTTTACTTGAGTATATAATAGTACAACTTGTAGAGAAATTGAAAGAATCAAGAGACTTCAGCCAATAAATCTTAGGGACCGTCCAAATCGAAGACGACAAGTGTGGTATTGGCTTCGATATTCAAGAGACTTCAGCCAATAAATCCTAAACCTTAGTTTTGAGAGAATTATCTAGGAACACTTTAAATGATCAATCCTTAGATCACACTCCATGTCGTGTTTTCACTTGCACACATTATGGTCGAAAGGGGCACCTTAGGAAATTGTGTTTTGATTTTAGAAATGGTCTTAGAAGGTCAAAGGGTAGAGTTACCAAGGTCAATAAATCCCGAGAGCATCGTGTTTCACTTATGTGGGTTAGGAGATCCGACTTGAAGACTTTGCGTGATAGAGTTTATGATTCTCATTTACTTTCACATGATTCCTCACTTGCTAAATCCAAAGGTTGACCGTGTTAGTTTTATTTGCATACACTAGCTTTTGTGCCTCATGATATATTTTTGCTAGTTTTATGTTTGTTTGTCATTTTTTAGTCCTTACTTCATCATATATGAGTTGCTATAATTATGACCTACATATCTTTTGTATTTAATTTTTATTTATTATGTCTTAATAAAAAATACAAAAATATTTATTTTATTTTTTCTTTCGGGTTATCTTTGTGTCTAGTTAAAATTTTTGAAAAACTCAAAAAGATTTTCTATTTTTGTGTATTTTAGTTTTACACATTTTATGTGTCATCTACTTCTGCTTGAATCCAATATCATTCCCGCTTCCATGTGGCTAGAACTTTTGGTTAGGATTTTCAATCCTTAAAGTGTTCTTTGTCATGCTTACATGGAGTAGTTTGACTTTGACTTACTTAATGGATTTTTTTATATGCCTCGATTCGCACATGCACGACCTCATTTTATTTTTAACTTCACATGTATATTTGAGCTAAGGGAGATGTTCTCCTATCAATTTAGTCATCTAAATGTTGCTATGACAATGGAGGATTTGTGCATATAAGAACCATTGCCCGGATTTTAAAAAAAATAGAAAAATATTTATCCGGTGTAGTTGTTTATCAATGGAATCGGGCTGCGGAAGACAAATTAATTTACGTGAAAATCCACCATTGAAATATGGCCTAAAAATGTGGCTAAGTTAAAAATAACCAGGGCCGATATAAGTTTATTTGGGTATGTTTATTCAAAATAAAAGAAAATAATATTATGTATAAGAAAGTTTGGATGGATATATCAACGGGTTTGCACAATGGCAATGTATCCTAGTTGTGCTATTTTTGTCATAACTCTGCTAGTTTATAGGATCATCGAAATTCTAGGCTTGTGTGCATTGTGTATATTTGTTCATTGAGTTCACTTTATCTTATCACACGAGGCTATACTTAAGCTTGATAAAGTTTGCATTCAAATAAGAACGCCGTGAACATGTTTAAGTGATCGGGTCTTAATTTTTTTGTTGCTAGTTCACACCCCTTCATTTCCGTTTACCACATGTTATTTAGATACTTTTTTCCATATGAGTGTGGAAAGCTTAATGTATTTTGTGTCGTGTGTGGTGTTTATAGCAATGTATATGTGCGTGTATGTTATTGGTATCATTTGTGTATATATATGGTATTTCATATATTTTTTAGCCTTTGCCTTATTATCTAGTCCATGTATGATTCTTGTTGTTATAGGTATCCATCTTGTTGCGACGTTTGTTTGATACCACATGCTTATGTTTAGTACATTTTAGTCGGTATCATTTTTTTGTCAATCGTATCTTGGTTGGTATCTATTGCTACTTGTGTGGATTAGTTTATTACTTGTTGTCATATTGCTTCATTATACTTGTCAATTTATTCACCATTGCATCTCATACTTGTTCTTCCATTATTTATAACCCTTGTTTCATTTAGGGCGAGTATTTTATTTAATTGGGGATAAATAGGTGTATGTATGCATTTGACTCTTTGTCAATTCTTGAACAAAAAGGGGGAGAAATGGTATATAAAACTTTTAAATTTGGGGAGATCTAACTTTGAGGAGACATATTTCTTAGGTAGATCATGTTAGACAAAGTGAGAGTATTCATTTAATCATGTTATTTATCTTGTTATATTCCCTACGCGTTTAATGGTGTATTTAAGTGTGCAAGATTCTATCCTTAGTGGCATCCTTTAAAGCGACAAAGCATTTCATCCCATGTGTCTTGTCAAGCGTCTGTAATTTTTTGTTTTGGGAGGGTTGTGTTCTTTTAAAAGAGCTTGATGGCCCATAGGTTTTTATTTTGGTTGTCCCGGAATAGCCAAAGGGATAGATTTGTAAGGCCAAATTTCTAATCGAGTCAAGTTGTAGTATTGGCTTAATTCCAGACAAAACTAAATGAGTCATACGATATATGTTTGTGGTATCCTTCCAATCCTATGACATTTGAAGTTTAGTTGAAGACGTAGTGGCCAAGTCCATAGTGAAGATTTCATTCTTACCAGTTTCGTGCCATTTTCACGTCATTAACATTTGGATTCCAAGGTCTCTAAACCTATGAATGCATTTAATATATAGAGAGTCTTGGATATTTTTTTTATTGGTGTTCTTTTAAATTTTTTGTCAAAACAACTTGACATTTTTGTCAGAAAATCATTTTCATACTTTACACAAAATGTTTTGGGCCTAAAAGCAAATTTGGATTTTTTGATATGTCGTTCGAACGACATTTTTCTCATTCGAACAATATATCGAACTAACTTTTGTCGTCTTTTTCTGATATGTCGTTAGAAGTTTCCTTAGAATGATATCGTTCGAACGAGATATCTAATGAGAATTTGCATTTTACCCCTGTTTTCTCATTAGAAGCGCGTTCGAACGAGATTCACAAGTCGTTCAAATGAGATTCAAAAGTCGTTCGAACGACCTGGGTGATTTTTGTGCAGTTTTGTCAGTTTTGATTTTTAACCTCCATTTTCCCCACTAACTCTTTTCCAGATTTAAGAAGTGCGGGAATAACACTTTTTGTAATACTTTTTGCCATTTTTCAAGTGCTTTTGAGAGTTAAATACCTTAACCAAAAAGTCCCACTCGGAGTTTTTATTTTTCATGGTTTAATTTCTACCAACACATGTGTTTACCCACATCATTTTAGTTTGATCCAAATTCTATTTATATCTACTTGCTTTGAGATCAATTTGGCATCGGGTTTATTCTCATCCCTAAAAGGAGAACAAATTCTCAACGGAGGTTTCCGATCTTGGTTCGTGGTGTGCATACGGAGGAAAGGAATTTTTATGTTTTCACGGTAGCTGAGCCCCATTGATGGATTTCGAGATGTTGGTGGACTCCAACGCTATCTACTAGGCGAAGGTTGAAAAACATAGGAGTGTCAAGGCTTGAACGGAGTCGATTCGTTGTTGTAAGTTCTCTTGGTGTGTCTTTGTAAAAATACCGTACTTACTCGATTTGTAGGCTGGACCGTCCGAGATGTTTTCCATTGTGGGTTTTCCTCATTCATCGCGCCTTCTGTGTGTGTGCTTATTTTTATCTTGAAAATTCTCACTTAGATGCATGCTCTGTTAATCAAGATAAAAATTGGTTTAATTGCAACTTTAGTATAATTTTGGTTCTAACTAAGTTTGGGTACTTTTAACTTAATTAAATTCAAGATATATAATTGAACAATATTCATGCTTGTTTGTATGGCATATAAAGAACTTGAATTAAAATTATTTTGTTTTTATTTGAAAGAAAATTAAATAACTGTTTAGTTGTGTTTAATTTTAATTTTGTGGAAATTAAAATTTGGGAACATTAATTGTTAAATTTGAAAGAAAATTTTAGTTTGATATATTGAGTGAACCATCCTTATTTAGAATTTTAAAATTGGGGTATCTTTACCTTTATCATGTGTGAACTAGTCGTGTCCTTATTGGACTCGCGGTTTGACAAAACCATAAGTTTACACGAGTTTGAGGTCAAAATGGGGCATTTGGGTGAAATATAAAAACAACAACCTAATGTCTCGGAAAGAGGCATGGACACCTCGATATGGACCATAGTAAGGTGTGTGAACTAGCCATGTTCTCATCAAACTCCCGAGTTAAAAAAAATGACAAGTTTATGCACGTTTTAAGTTAAAAAAATGGGTCTTTGGGGGGTGAAATATCAAACAATAATCTAAGGGCCTGGAAAGAGGCACACACCTTAATATTGACCATTGTAAGGTTTGTGAACTATTTAAGTGTCCTTATCGAACTCTCGACATCACAAAATGACAAGTGTATGAAAGTTTTAACTTAAAAATTGGGTATTGGGGGGGGGGGGGGGGGTGAAACATCTAAATGACAATCAAAAGGCCTGGAAAGAGGCATGAACACCTCGAGATGGTCAATTTTTAGGTGTTTAAACTAGTCATATTTGTAACACCCCGCCTAATTAAATACCAGGTGGCCATTCCCATACCAAATTAAAACAGAATATACAGTTGGCTCATTCTTAGCATCACTGTCGAAAACATTTACAACTCACCCAATACCCAATTAAGCTGGTGTTAAAAACTTTCCAAATTTTAATTCAACAAAATCCATTTTTAGTTTACAAATAACACAACACATATTATTCTACAACACTAATAACTGAACAGATAACACAAAAGAATTTAAATGCAATTGGAATAATCATTCCCAAATAATGATCCAATTCAGTAATCCCAACAATATTAAATGTATTAAAATAACACGAGTATAAGAGTATTATCAGATAGAAAAGAGATAGCTGAATTCCTTTGGGCGACATGCCCTAACTAAAAGAATACTGTGAATCAAATGAAGATAGGCATCTAAGCAATACTCCATAGCTCCATAGCTCCTCATAATCCGCTAAGGTTGGCATCCCTGTTACTAGACACCTGATATAGAAGATACAATAGAAAAGAAAATATGCAAGGAAACGGGTCAGAGCCCGATTGTGAAAATGATTTTTAAAATAGCAAGTATTTAACAAGTGCAATAAAGCATTTATTATGTACATGTTAGTATCCAACTCTCACTTGCTATTCTCACCTCTCATCTAGAGTGCACACTTAACGTTTTCTATTAACCTCCTAGTCAATGGTTCCTCTTCAAAAATTTCCATAATATGATTCCATCACATATAATAACCCCGTATGTCCTATACCATACGTCAGATAATCATTCCTATACGTTTCTCATTAACATGATTCATTTCTCATTAATATGAATTAAGCTTTTCAATAAATATTCATTAACTAATTTCAATTATTTTAATCAATTCACCGTTATCTACAACTCATCACACAGTAGATTGATTTAACCACTATATACATTCATTTAATTCATCATTATATATATACATATGTAATACGGCACCCCGAGTCACAGCTGCGGTGCAATGCATTACTCTGCTATCATGTCCCAATATCGTTGGTTGCCGAATAGGGGACTAAAGATTCGGTAAAGATTTCTCGAACCACAAACAACAACACACAAATTGGAGGCGAACATAGTTCTCATATCCATGGGTCACGCACATACCTACGTTCCCACAGTCAACGAACTTATCAACTCCCCGATAAGTCTTTCATAGACCTATGTTCTTGAGCGACAAATAAAAAATCCCATGGATTCATCAGGATATGACTGCCCTCACGCGCAAACCTCCCATCGATAGCAAGTAAGCTAGGTATATCATACACATAATCATCAATCAATCAAATAGGCATTATCATCTACCTATAATATAATATCAACAAGGTAATCCCACTACCCTAAGACAATCCCCATACGTAGCATTATATCTCTTAAATCCTGCGTATTAAAATATTATGACTTTATTTCTTTAATTTAATTATCCCCGAGCCTCACTCATTACTCAAGGTTCAAATAGGCTTTTCTCAACATTTTATTCAGTAAGAAATCACTAATATCCTACTGGTCCATATCATCTTTTCTCCTGAATTACTACGAATTAAACTCTCCCTTTAATTAGGGTTAAAACCGATAGTTTCAAATCTCTTATAAACACATCTTCTTTCACTTAGAATTAAACCCTCTTTTAAACTTAAGGCTACCCAGGTGTTATATTCAATCACCACCACTGGACCTATCCTTAATCCTCATTTATATCAATTAGAATCCAACAAATGAATCTAGCAACCGAAATACCTTTCAATTTGATTATCATTATTCTAATCAATTAAATCCCAATCAAATTAATTTGAATCTTAACTAGGGCTTACTTATCTTCTCTAAGTCCCATAATATCCAATTAATAATCACCAAAGATCTACAAAAGGTTTGGGATAAGAACCAGCATTAAAAAGAAACAACTTTAACAATTCTGGGGAGGTCGATCGATCGAAGGCAGGGGGTCAATCGATCGATCGCCCAGATAACAGCCCAGTTTTCTGCATTTCTTCTACTACGGGTTTCATCATTTTTTATCATTCAAGCCTTCATATTAGCTACCCAAATGACTTATAATCCTTACTACATGATATATCAACATATGTGAATGATTTCTAATGATCTAAACATCCTAGAATCATCAAGAGTTTGAATTAAAAGCATGGTTTTATCCTCTTTTTCCAGAAAGTTATCATCATAATATCTTCAAGAACACATAAATGGTTTTCAGAATTTCTTCAAAAAATTTATGATTATTTCGTGGATTACTATCTACCTACAACATGAGTTTGATTCCTATATATTTTCAGTTTCCAGAAATCCATTAACAACTCTATCCTTTCATCTTCCAAACATGAAAAATCTCATCCTTTTATAACTATTCTAACATGGATAATATACAAACTTAGATTGCAATTATCAAACACTTGCCTCTAATGAAGATCTGATCCTTTGGAGTTGAATAACACAAGTGGTTCTCCCTTTCTCAGGCCAACTTGCAGTGGTGGTTGGTGGTGGTGACCTTTGATATTTGGTTCTTCTCCTTTCCAAGTAAGCTTTCTTTTCCCAAGCAACCTTTCACTCTCTCTAAGAAGATGACTTCTCAATATTGTGTAGAAGAGATGAATGAACCCACGTTCAACTAATCTCCAAATACTTATAATAAGACAAAATCCGAAATCACTATTCATCCCCCTTGAAAAAATGACAAAAATACTCTTTTGGGTTGTCTATTCATTTCCAAATCACCCGAGACCCAAAACCAACATCCAAATAGACTTTTCTGACTATTTCAACCCTTCCGGACGCAATGACACAGTCGAAACGACTATAAGGTTGATAGAAAATAATTTTCCTTTTTAATTTAACAAATTAGTCCCGACACGTCCCATACCGCGTTCGACTAAAAATTCAAATTACTGAATTAATATCACACAGCAATATTAATAACATCACATTCATATATTACCTAAATATCTTTAAGTAATATTCAGAATCAGTCATTTAAATATCCACAATTCGGTTAAAACCCAAATGAATTAATTTATAATAAGATCCAATTAATCCATTAATTTAAAATATAACCCATTTTAAAAGTCATTAAAATAACGGGGTATTACATACTCCCCCCCCCCCCCCCCATAATAGAATTTCGTCCTAAAATTCAGAAAATAAACCATACTGATAAGGTCAACTCTGAGTATAAATCTCACATCGCAAGTAATCTATGTCGTACCGCCCATACAGTACGTTATCAAGATCCCCGTCAATATTACACCAAGTCTCACCATATAGTTTCAACTGAATCGAATTTAATCTTTACATAATCTTCCCTATACCATCCTCGTGACAAAGTTTGGGAAAAATGATCCTCACTTATTAAACAAATAAATCCTGAAGTCACAACTACTTACTATTTCACAATTATGAAAACTACTACAATCCAACCATCCAGGGCGCCCATACACCCTATCGTACAACTTTCATGATAAAATGGATATGATTACCCGCATAATACTCTGATTTATGGCAAAGGTTATAAACTCATATCCTAAAGACCTAACTTATTTCGACTCCCAACGGTTATTAGTTTCATGCATGGGGTGTCTCGCAAGCAAAATTCAAACAAAGAACCCCCCCGATATACTACTACCTAAAGTAGTCGGTCATCGAAACTCCTTAAGTCCTTAGTCAATAGTTTATCACCTCTCTATAGGTTTTATCGATCTCAAATAAAAGTCTACTCATCTACTCTCTTATTATAGACAAGATGATGGTTATACGCTCGCATATACCACAAGTCAATCCACACCGATAGTCACATCGTGTTCAGACACGCCTAATGTAAATAACTCCATGATAAAATCAGACCCACATGATGACATGAAAATATAGGTGTCCCACACCCCTCGGTGAGTTTACATAAATAAAGTTCCATAGGCTAAGTTTAGTAACCCTTTAGCCTATACAATACTAATCGCTACAAAATCAGTATGCGCCTCATAAATCCTTAGATAGAAAACATACCCTCATTCGTGGGCGGTGGTTGTTAACTCCCACTATTATAACTTTGCTCTGATGAGTCAAGAAAAAATTTACCCCAAATTTTCAGTTCTAGTTCACCACACTCCACTATATGCCCAAGCCTTTGAATATATTGCCTTCGTTAGGTAACACACATAATTCCTGCATTTCAAGAACTTCTACTGATGACTCTCCTCAATTTTCCATAATAGGGGTGACCTCGACTACGGTCATCATACTTGAACATACTCCATAACCTCCTAAGTACAACCTTCGCTATCCGTCCAATGACCCTCATCTGCCATACTTCTTGTACGAACACGTCCGGACACAAATAATATTCACTAATATATACGTGATAGCGGAGAACGAAATCTCACCAAGGAAATCAACAATCCTAAACAAAGGGCTCTACATCAAAGAATGCTAAACTGAAAACACAGTAAGCCGTACAGATACTAAAGGACACTAGAACCTGATGCTCTGATACCACCTGTAACACCCCTCCTAATTAAATACCAGGTGGCCATTCCCATACCAAATTAAAAGAGAATATACAGTTGGCTCATTCTTATCATCACTGTCGAAAACATTTACAACTCACCCAATACCCAATTAAGCTGGTGTTAAAATCTTTCCAAATTTTAATTCAACAAAATCCATTTTTAGTTTACAAATAACACAACACATATTATTCTACAACACTAATAACTGAACAGATAACACAAAAGAATTTAAATGCAATTGGAATAAACATTCCCAAATAATGATCCAATACAGTAATCCCAATAATATCAAATGTATTAAAATGACACGAGTACAAGAGTATTATCAGATAGAAAAGAGTTAGCTGAATTCCTTTGGGCGACATGCCTTAACTAAAAGAATACTGTGAATCAAATGAAGATAGGCATCTAAGCAATACTCCATAGCTCCATAGCTCGTCATAATCCACTAAGGTTGGCATCCCTGTTGCTGGACACCTGATATAGAAGATACAATAGAAAAGAAAATATGCAAGGAAACGGGTCAGAGCCCGATTGTGAAAATGATTTTTAAAACAACAAGTATTTAACAAGTGCAATAAAGCATTTATTATGTACATGTTAGTATCCAACTCTCACTTTCTATTCTCACCTCTCATCTAGAGTGCACACTTAACGTTTTCTATTAACCTCCTAGTCAATGGTTCCTCTTCACAAATTTCCATAATATGATTCCATCCCATATCATAACCACGTATGTCCCATACCATACGTCATATAATCATTCCTATACGTTTCTCATTAACATGATTCGTTTATCATAAATATGAATTAAGCTTTTCAATAAATATTCATTAACTTATTTCAATTATTTTTCTTAATTCACCGTTATCTACAATTCATCACACAGTAGATTGATTTAACCACTATATACATTCATTTAATTCATCATTATATATATACATATATAATACGGTACCCCGAGTCACAGTTGCGGTGCAATGCATTACACTGCTATCATGTCCCAATATCGCTGGTTGCCGAATAGGGGACTAAAGATTCGGTAAAGATTTCTCGAACCACAAACAACAACACACAAATTGGAGGCGAACATAGTTCTCATATCCATGGGTCACGCACATACCTACGTTCCCACAGTCAACGAACTTATCAACTCCCCGATAAGTCTTTCATAGACCTATGTTCTTGAGCGACAAATAAAAAATCCCATGGATTCATCAGGATATGACTGCCCTCACGCGCAAACCTCCCATCGATAGCAAGTAAGCTAGGTATATCATACACATAATCATCAATCAATCAAATAGGCATTATCATCTACCTATAATATAATATCAACAAGGTAATCCCACTACCCTAAGACAATCCCCATACGTAGCATTATATCTCTTAAATCCTACGTATTAAAATATTATGACTTTACTTCTTTAATTTAATTATCCCCGAGCCTCACTCATTACTCAAGGTTCAAATAGGTTTTTCCTCAATATTTTATTCAGTAAGAAATCACTAATATCCTACTGGTCCATATCATCTTATCTCCCAAATTACTACGAATTAAACTCTCCCTTTAATTAGGGCTAAATCTGATAGTTTCAAATCTCTAATAAACACATTTACTTTCACTTAGGATTAAACCCTCTTGTAAACTTAAGGCTACCCAGGTGTTATATTCAATCACCACCACTAGACCTATCATTAATCCTCATTCATACCAAATAAAATCCAACAAATGAATCTAGCAACCAAAATACCTTTCAATTTGATTATCATTATTCTAATCCATTAAATCCCAATCAACTTAATTCGAATCTTAACTAGGGCTTACTGATCTTCTCTAAGTCCCATAATATCCAATTAATAATCACAAAAGATCTATAAAAGGTTTGGGATAAAAACCAACATTAAAAAGAAACGACTTTAACAATTCTGGGGAGGTCGATCGATCGAAGGCAGGGGGTCGATCGATCGATCGCCCAGATAACATCCCAGTTTTCTGCATTTCTTCTACTACGGGTTTCATCATTTTTTTTATCATTCAAACCTTCATATTAGCAACCCAAATGACTTATAATCCTTAATACATGATATATCAACATATGTGAATGATTTCTAATGATCTAAACATCCTAGAATCATCAAGAGTTTGAATTAAAAGCATGGTTTTATCCTCTTTTTCCAGAAAGTTATCAACATAATATCTTCAAGAACACATCAATGGTTTTCAGAATTTCTTCAACATATTTATGATTATTTCGTGGATTACTATCTACCTACAACATGAGTTTGATTCCTATATATTTTCAGTTTCCAGAAATTCATTAACAACTCTATCCTTTCATCTTCCAAACATGAAAAATCTCATCCTTTTATAACTATTCTAACATGGATAATATACAAACTTAGATTGCAATTATCAAACACTTTCCTCTAATGAAGATCTGATCCTTTGGAGTTGAATAACACAGGTGGTTCTCCCTTTCTCCGGCCAACTTCAAGTGGTGGTTGGTGGTGGTGACCTTTGGTCTTTGGTTCTTCTCCTTTCCAAGTAAGCTTTCTTCTCCCAAGCAACCTTTCATTCTCTTTAAGAAGATGACTTCTCAATATTGTGTAGAAGATATGAATGAACCCACATTCAACTAATCTCCAAATACTTATAATAAGACAAAATCCGAAATCACTATTCATCTCCCTTGTAAAAATGACCAAAATACACTTTTGGGTTGTCTATTCATTTCCAAATGATCCGAGACCCAAAACCAACATCCAAATAGACTTTTCTGACTATTTCAACCCTTCCGGATGCAATGACGCAGTCGAAACGACTATAAGGTTGATAGAAAATAAGTTTCCTTTTTAATTTAACAAATTAGTCCCGACACGTCCCATACCGCGTCCGACTAAAAATTCAAATTACTGAATTAATATCACACAGCAATATTAATAACATCACTTACATATATTACCTAAATATCTTTATGTAATATTAAGAATCAATCATTTAAATATTCACAATTCGGATAAAACACAAATGAATTAATTTATAATAAGATCCAATTAATCCATTAATTTAAAATATAACCCATTTTAAAAGTCATTAAAATCACGAGGTATTACAATATTCTCATTGGACTCCCGTCTTAACAAAATGACAAGTATAAGTTTTTTGAAAATTTTCTTCTTCAATACAACTTTTTAAACATTATTTGATTACTAATATCTTCTCTTTTTTGAAATTTAAGTATTAGCTTTTATACATGTAGAACACATTAACAAGTCAATGGTTTACACAAGGGAGATTGCTTATTATTTTTATTGACATTAGGAGTTTCTTATATGATGTGTTATAGTCGTTTGGGCTTTTGTAATATTATTGTTAAATTTTATGGTTGTGCGTGGTTTATATTAAAGTAATTTTATATCAACAGGTTTCAGAATGTCCTGAAAATAGAGGAAACTTTGTCTCTTTTTTTGGTCTGTGAACTATTAAGACTTGTAATATTTTGAAGTGTAATGTGTACATTTGTTTATCAACAACACCATGCCAGATTCATAATTTGTTGATTCTCCTGATTTGTTTGAAAATAATAAATATTTTTTCTGCCGGATTCATAATTTAATGATTCTCCATATTTGTTTGCAATTTTTTTTATTTCCTGAAAAATATGGAGGTGCAAAAATTATGTCAGATTGCCAAATATGAATACGCTTATTCCAGAATTTAACACACTTTATAACCATGCCAAAAATAAAAAATGGTACGATAAAATATGGCACGCTTTACAACCGTACCATAAGTGTGTCTAATTCAATATCTGGCCCGATTTTAAATTGTGCTAGAGAATCTAACACAGTTGATTTTGACATGGTTTAAAATCGTGAAAATTTGGGTTTGGCAAGGTTTAAAACCGTGCCAAATTGAGTTTGGCACGGTTAAAAACTGTAACATATTGTTATTTTTGGCGTAGTGATAGCTCATTATTTTTACGAGGAACATCCTATATGATTATATTGTGAAAAATTATGAACATCATCATTATTTTTTTACTCTTACATATACCACCCCCCACAGAATGATCTT
Source organism: Sambucus nigra (assembly GCA_949130495.1). NCBI lineage: Eukaryota > Viridiplantae > Streptophyta > Magnoliopsida > Dipsacales > Adoxaceae > Sambucus > Sambucus nigra. The sequence continues at coordinate 598,263,273 of OX422208.1, forward strand.
TTAACACACTAAATGCTTTATCTACATCCTTCAGGCTGGAGTCATTTCACTTGGAAAATTATTTTTTTCTGTGTTCATCAGGTAAGTTATTGTTCTAATATCTATTTCCCACTTGGGCCATATACAATCAACTATATTGTCTCTTATGGATGACTATTGGCAATATATTTACACTGAGGGTTTTACCATTCACTAGCATGCAACCCGCGTGATGCCCGTGATTTTTTTTAAAATTTCACTAAATAATAGATATATAAATTAAAAAAAAAGTTCAATAAAATTCCAAACAAAATATTAACCCAAATAAGACACCTAAAAAACTATTACACCCAAACCACAACCCAACAACACCAACACTATATGTTATTACTAACAATTATGTGCCCAAAATGTAAACAACGCATACTATTATTACTAGTTACATATATTCAAAAATTAACCTTTGAATTTGGCATTTACTAATTCGCACAGGGTAAACCGACTTATCAAACCTTGTTATAAATTAACAGAAAAACATTTTATGTAACTAATTACAAAGAGTGAAAAGCAATAATTCTGCCAGCTTGTTTATGTTGCAATAGAAAGCAAGGCAAGAAATTGGGAAATGAAATGAATAACATTATCAATCTAATATACTAACAAAATATCATCAACAATAATGTATTAATAATTTTAAAAAAATAAGATATTAATAAACCAAAAAATTGAAAGTGAGATAACAACTGTTGACGATAACTTAGATAGGCTACTACGATTCTTAATGAGTTACATTTTATACCTGTTAGTAGACTACTGCTACTCAGTGAGAATAAAACAATTCTTGCTGATTTTCTTCCTCCGCAATTGGGACAATCAAAGGCCGACATCAACCCGAGGGGTTTATCAGAGAGAGAAGGAAAATGATGGGATACATTTATAAGGAATGGAGATAGGGATAAAACAGAGGAGGGAGATAAAGTTCTCTCAATTGTTGAAAGTTACATCCCTTTAACCCAAGGATGAGGGTTACATTTATAGTGGTGTAAAGTGGTTGATTCATACAAGAAACTCCCTTAGCTTACCATTGTCTCATTTGGTTATCTTGAATATCCCCTTCCGAGATTGCTCGTAACCGTTTGAGGTTATCAACGCTCACGTGCTAAATGCTTATATTTATCCACGTAATAAATGCAATTGTAGTTTTTTTAGTAGCTAGGATCGAGCATGTACACATTTTTTCTAAGCACGTTTGATTGTCCCTTAATTGGGCCTAGTTAATTATTTAGGTCCTCATAATTGCCCCTAAAATCTTTGGGCTGAAATATGCTTAGTCCAATAGATTTTATTCATCGTTTGGGCCCAATTATTTTTAAAACTTGTTGGAAAATATAAACCGTCATGATAGCCTAGTAATTACGCTGAAGTCTCAAGGATACGCTCCTCCGAGTTGTAGCTGAAGTGCCAAAATCCGCCTTAGGAGCCGTGTCTTATGATTGTGCATGAGGATTCAAACAGAGTGGGTATACTCTCAAGATGTTATTTTGCCTTTGATTTTTTGCTTATCAAAGTCTTCAAAGATTCTTTTGCATTCCTTCATCTTTGTAAGTCTTCATCTCCACTCCTTGCTCTCATAATTTTCTTCTTCTTTCTAGTGTTTCTCTTCAGTATTAGTAGTTTTAAACCTCCAATCATGTCAACCATTCACAGGAAGAGTGTAGATGAGTTTAGAAAAAAATTATTCCATTCCCTTCTAAGTGGAGATTGACTGTGCCCCATGCCCAAAGATGTCAGAGACGTCGAAGGGGGTACTGGATTCGCACATTGGTTGTAGTTTAACGGGTGTTGACATTTCCCCTATATTCTTTGTTTTTAGAGTTTTTTGAGTTCTTTGGGGTTGTCCCTGCTCAGTGTGCCATCAATACTTGGTGAATATTCAATGGGATCAATCGTATAAATGAGCTCTATGAGACTAACTTGGGCATTTTGAAGATTACGTTTTATTATTCCTGGTCTCGCACTTCTGAGGGCCTCTTATATTTAAAGGAAAGAAAGGTAGAAAAGGTGTTGGTTCTAAACCTCCCTGATTCCAGTAAGGGATATTAGGATCATGGGTTCATTGTTAGGATGTGGCAACATCCACCACTTTATGAGGGCGAAAATTACACAGGGTTTCTATGTCCTAGCTGGGGTGATGATCACATAGGTTAACATTTGGTTTTCCAATTTACATATTATTTTATTATTTGTTCTACTATTGCTGATTTTTCTTTTCTGTTGTCTTGTGAATAGGTGACAAGAAAAACAAAGAGTCCTTCCTCAAAGACATTAAAGTTCAGATCTCCTGAAGTCCTGGAGGGTTAAAGATAGTATGCCTGATGGTGGACATCCCAAGCTGGTGACCCTTTTTCTTGAATACACCAATACCACCAACAACTTCATCGCTCACTTGGTGGAAGATATACCTGATCATCTTCTGCTAGATGAGGAAACTTTTTCTTCTTTTAAGCCAATAGACATTGTGTCAATTCAGCAAGAGTGGGAGGAAGGTCCAATGGCTCCTATCAGGAAAAGAGTGTTGTTTGTTGATGATGATGATGATGATGATGATGATGATGATGATGTTCTCCTCTCTGCTAGAGCCAAGTCCTAACAGAATACATAAGGAGAATCCTCTAAGTCTGGTGACCCACGTTTGGCTGCCAAGCAGAAGGAAGAGGAGAAATGAAGAGGAGAAGAGGAGGAAAGAAGAGGAGAACAAGGAAGAAGAGAATAAAACGTCCCTTATAACCCCTTCAAAGAAGAGCAATGTTCCCCCTCTTTCCTCAACATCCTTAAAATCTGGTATGTATCCCACAATCCAACCCTTGCCACTGATCTACTGAGAGGGGTAGTGCTCTCGGGTGAAGAAGCTGGGACTTGACCAAATCTCTCTCCGAGAATCTCAAACTCTGTCCCTGGTAAGGATCTTCTTTTTATTTTTTGTATTAGGTCTGTTTGACTGCTATTTTTTAAATCTTCAAACATTTGATCTTTTCATCATTTTGTAATTTGTGGCAGAGTTTACTAGTCTTTTGGATGGTTGCGTCGACCAGGTAAAAAAAATTATGAACTGACTGAGGCCCTCTGGAAGTCATAAGAGGCCATGCTCAAAGCCAAGTAGTCCCACGAAAAAAATACCATCACTGAAGTTATGGCCTCTTTAAAATTCGAGAAGAGCCTTTTAAAGGTGGATAACTCTCTGTTAACGAAGGAGGTTGAGAAGATCCCGACCCTTAAGGATACAAGCTTCGATCAAGGCTAGAACGAAGTGTGTTATAACGCTCCAGTCCAAATCTCTTATGCTCGAAAGTCCATCTTCTAGAAAGGATGGGAAAAAGCCTTAGTGGAAATTGGATTCCTCTCTGAATTTGACATATTTGGAAGGCACCAGCTAAGGCCCTTCCTAGTGTTGATGATGAGCCTTTTTGACAACCATCTTCCTGACCAAGAGAAGTAGGTAGCACCTAAAGAGAAGGAATTGGTGACCAAGGGGAAAGAAGTTGAGATAGAAGAGAAGGTGAAGAAGTGAAGCCTTTAGTTCTTGGGCTTTTTCTTCTTTTTCTCGCTTAATGTACAATTTTTTCATTCCTTAGACTATAATGGACCTTCATATCCTTTGTTTTGTGTGACACCCCGCATAATAAAATACCGGGTGATCAGTCCTATACCAAATTAAAATAAGAATCCCAGTTGGTTCATCCTTAGCATCACTGTCGAAAACTTTTTAAAACTTACTAACCACCTAGTATTCCAAAAGCTGGTGCCAAATTTTAACTTTTTTAATTAAACAAAACAGTACATGCAGAAATAAATATAAACCATTCACACAACTGAATAAAACTCAACTGAAATAATTAATTACACAACTTGCCGAATAAACCATCGACCACCAAAGTAAAATAATCCAATACAATATTCAACATTGGAATAAAACAAATCTGAAAACTGAACTGAAAGTCTGGGCGACATGCCCTAAATAAAACTGGAACTGATGAGTGATTCCTACTCTAGGAATGAATGAACGATGCGTCTAATCCAAACTCCTGCTAGCATCCACATATGCTGCAGCTCCATGTCCCTGGAATAGAATATCAATCCTGGTGTCCCTGTGGTTGGACACCTAAAAGGGTTTTGAAAATAGTTTTATAGCAAGGGTTAGAACCCAAAATATTTTGAAAATATTTAGCAAGTGAATTAACTGCAGTAATTTAAAATGCATGAATGCGCTTCATATTTAAGTTAGTGTCGCACTCCCTTGTGGACATTCTCACCCCTCCACTATTGTGCACACCTACTGGTTACCTTAACCCCACCTAGTTGTGCTACCCCATCCAACTAGTCCTGGTATAACCTTCCCTTGCCATACTACTCTAACCCGAGTATAATGATTCTTGAATTATAAGTTATCTCACAATTAACTTAATTAATTCCTCTTAAAAAGTAGCATATAACCGTGTCACAAGTTATATAAAGTAAATACATCACACATTGTATTATTATCCGTATATAATATTTACTACCATTATATACGTACCTTTGCCACAAAATTCACACATATAACATAAGTATATCCATCCCTTCGAGTATACTCTCGCCGGATGATTCCCTCTAAAATGATATCTCAATAGGTGTACTCACAAAATCTAGTTTCCCCAAGTTGGAATCGCTCACCAACTTGGCCCAAAATATAAACGTAGTGGAGGCGGTCATATTCCTTCCTTGAAAGTGAGATAAATCCCTCACTCGTATATACCGAACGCTATAACCTGGGGATATACTCGCCCTACTCCTCAAGCTAGGGGATTCACCCACATCGCGCAACCTCCCTTGATAGCACTAGAGTATATAAATTGAATAAATATCTAGTCACTGATATTTAATATCACACACAATATATACACGTATATATATACTATCACTACACCGTATATATATAATATGAACCCCGACTTTATCGTGTACTCAAAATCCCATACACTAGCCTGTAATTTCCCGAGTCTATGGCCCGACTCAACATAATTAATGTTCTCACTTAATAATTTATTATCTTCCCGAGTCTATGGTCCGACTCTAATATAATTAATTCACACCTCAATTAATATAATACTTCCCCCGAGTCTATCGTCCGACTCTAATTAAATTAATTAACACACCTATTAATTTAATACCTCCCCGAGACTACAACCCGACTCTAATTAAATTAATTATTACACCCATTAATTTAATACCTACCCGAGTCTACAATCCGATTCTAATTAAATTAATTATCACACCTATTAATTTAATACCTCCCCGAGTCTACAATTCGACTCTAATCATATTAATTATTACACCTATTAATTTAATACCTACCCGAGTCTACAATCCGACTCTAATTAAATTAATTATCACACCTATTAATTTAATACCTACCCGAGTCTACAATCCGACTCTAATTAAATTAATTAACACACCTATTAATTTAATACCAATATGAGTCTGTGGTGCGACTCTCATTTAATTAATTTACACATTAATTAATTAATACCCTTCCCGAGTCTACAATCCGACTCTAAATTAATTAATCACAACATCAATTAATTTAATACTTTTTCGAGTCTACCTTCCGACTCTACCTTCATTAATTAACACATCCATTAATTTAATAACTTGGTGTCACTCAACCATTATCTCCGGACTCGCTCACTTGGCCCATAACTTAATATTTCCCGAGTCTATGTTCCTATCACAAGAAAACACACAATAGGCATTCACAACCTAAGTAATCCTATAAAACCGTAGGTATTTACACAACCCAATTATTCATACTTGTACGTAATATATTTCTCTCTAATATTCACCGTACTTGTTTGCTTTACAAATTTATTTCACATTCGTATTACTTCAAGTATTCACACAACTCTAAGGGTCCTAGTTACACCTTATTATATCAATTCAGTAGTTACCCTTGTTAACCCACTGACCTAACGAATTTAAGCTCGCTCACGCTTTTCTGTAATTATATTCTTATCATCTCGAATTAGAGTACGTCACAATCAAGCCTATGAATCTCCACTTTAACTCTCTCACAAAATTAAAGTCCAACACTCAATAATAGACCTAATTCCATATCATTATTCCATCAATATATTTCATCAAGGTCCCAAACACTTCCCCGATAAAATTTTAGACATTTGAGGCTTAAAAAGAAAAATCCCAAATTTTCTGGCAGATTAAACACCCTCTAGTAAAATTTTGATTTCTCCGTCTACAGAACTCCGATTGACCTGATTCCAAGTTCATTGGATAGCTAAGAGGAATACCTTTCCAAGAATACATGGTTAACACTCTAATTCGAAGTAAAATTCAAATCTCACACGTTTAAAGTCACGCCAAAATTCTGGCATATTACTATGTGGACAGATCAAACACCCTGCCAAGTATTCCATTAACATATGAATTGGATACACATCACTAAAATATGAATTGGATATCAAAATTTAGGAGTAAAAACAGTTAACCACTTGCCTGGAGTTACTCGTAGGGTCTGATCCGTTGTTGATGTCCCTTAACTTGGCTCTAATAACCTCCAATTTGCTCTTGATTTGCTTTCCCCCAAATCCCCTCTCAAACCCTAGGTTTAGAGTTATGTTGGCTGCCATTCCTTAATCTACCAATTAGGTTAAAAACCCTTAATCCCGTTTTTAGCCTAATGGGCTTAATTAGAATAGCCCAAATCACCTCGTGTGGGCCCGACTATGCCCAAAAATGCTCCGAGACCCAATTACTACCCCGGGGTACTCTTTTCTGACTATCTCGACCCATCCGGACACAAACGCGCACTCAGAATTGACATCCGAATTAATTTATAAAAATCTTTATCTCACACCCAATTTAATCTATACCGACTCCCGATTGGGATAAGTGCATACCCCGTCATTAATACCCAAAATGACGTAATTAACTTATTACTATTCACTTAGTAAATAAATTTCCCTAAACATTAACCATTCACTCCCCGATTAATATATATATATATATATATATATATATATATATATATATATTGCAGTAATTAATTCAATTAAAATTACAACACACAAGTAATTTAAAATTTCCGAATTAATTAAATATTAAATGCACAAAAATACAGGGTGTTAATGAAAATAATATTTTGAGTGTGCCAATTTGCGTATTTTTTTAATAAACTATTTACCTATTCTGCTTTGCTATTTTAGACTGATGTAGAGAAAATTCCCCCTTATAGTAACTTAGAGCATGTTCTTGGGTGAGATGCTAGCGCACAAGCTTGCCGAGCATTTTTTACTGCCTATAAAGCTAAAAAAAAAGAGGACCAATGCCTATAAAGATCAATACACTTTGGTCACCAAGCTAAAGAACGATGTCAAGGACTTGAAAGGTGTAAGTGCCTCCATATAAAAGGAGATTAATGACTTGAAGGCCCAGTTGGCCAAATCCAAGGATGTGAGTGCGATCGACTCTTTGGTTCGGTCAGAAACTGATGACTTGAAGAAGAAACTTTTTGAGGCCGAAGAGCAAGCTCGATGGAGCAACACCATAGTGATGGATCTAAGCTGTGATAATAAGAAGGTTCAGTATTTGTTCAAGATGGGTCCTCGAGTGGCATGGGTGATAGGCTATGATAAGGGTTAGAAGGATGCCCTAGTGAGGTTGTAGAAAGATCAAAATGTCGCTTACAAGCATGACAGACCAAGCATCCTCAAGGTTGTTATAGAACCTCAAGACTCTCAACTCTGGTATATGTACCAGGTTGATTATCCTTCGTATAGCCGACCTCTTTTCGAGCATGATGAGACTTGGATTCTTCTAGACACCATTCCTTTTCAACTGGTTGAGAGCTACTTGGAAGGACACGGTAGTGATGATGAATATAGGCCTAACCTAGACAATGGTCGAAGGAGGCAAATAAAATAATATCTGGCTCATCGACCATAAACTGTTTATAAATTTTTCGTGTTTTTTATATTTATAATGTAATTGGTACTCTTTGTAATCAGGCTTTGCCAAATGAATTAAGTTAATACCAATTTCTTTTGCATTTTTTCAATTCATTATGCCTTACATGTGTTGTTATGTCGTTCTTACCTTTTAGGTCGTGTCATCTTACTCCCTTGGGAATATAAAAGACAATGGCAAAAATGCACCTGGTATGTGGGAAATTCGCCCGTTCAATATCTTAGTCGATCAAGTTAAGTTGGTTTATTACCTAGGGATCCCCCGTAGGGCTTTTTCTTGCATGGGTAAGCTTTTAGGTCACCTGTGTTGGTCATGAAAGGGACCTAAGGGCTTTAGTTTTAATTATAGTTAGCAAAAATTATCATAGGATTCAAGTTAAAGACCAATCAATACTCTTTTAAAGATTAAGAACCAATTATGAGCCCGCTACATAGGAAACAATGTAAATCAATCATAACAGGAATATATTACGAGTACATAAGTTTTGAAATGAAAATTTGTACAAACTAAGTGCCGAAAAGTAAAAAGAAGACTAAAAGTAGAACTTCTTTAGGTTGGCCGCATTCCATGCTCTAGGTATCTATCTGCCTTCTATTTTTTTAAGTGATAATCTCCCCGTAGATCTTCTCTAATAACTTTTAATGGTTCCTACTAGTTGGGCCCCAGCTTATCGTCCAACGATCTTATGGGTCTGTCGAGAACTTTCCTCAGGACATAGCCTCCTACTTATAACTTCCTAGAATTGTCTCCATTATTATACTGCTCTGCTAACTATTGTTGGTATGAGCCTAGTTTGATCATGGCTTGCTCTCTTTGTTTATCGACAGAGTCAAGTTCAACGCAAAGAGCATTGTCATTTAGTCCTCAGTCGACCAACCTTAGTCGTGAGGCCTGCTTTAACTGGCATGACAACTTCCATTCTATGTGAGCGAAGGGTGTTTCTCCAATTGGTTTTCTAGGCATGGTATGATATGCCCAAAGAACATGGAGGAGCTCATCCACCTAGGTGCCTTTTGCTCTTTTTAGCCTTTTCTTAAGGCCATTAAGTAGTGTTTTGTTAGAGGCCTCTGCCTGATCGTTATTCTGGGGATACGCCACCAAACTAATGTGATATTTGAATTTGTACTCGTTGCAAAAATCCTGTAAAGGTCCACTATCAAACTGAGTGTCGTTATCGGTATTGGTACCCTAAAACGCGTTATGATGTTCCTCCGGATGAACCTTGTCATGTCGACGTCCCTAATATTGGCCATTAGTTCTGCCTCTATCCACTTGGTTAAATATTTTATGTCGACCAGTAAGTACTTACGATTACCAGGTGCGATAGGTAGTGGTCCCACGATATCGAACCCTACTGTGTAAATGGCCATGGGTTAGTCAATGGTCTCAGGTTGTTAGTCGGTTGATGGGCCAGGGAAGAGAATTTCTGCCATATTTTACACTTCCAAATCTAAACACTTGTGTCTTTCTGCATGTACGACCACCGATAGCCTTTTTGATTGCTCAAAATTCTAAGGATTTTCCTCCTGCGTGGCTTTCATATATTCCATCATGAAGTTTCAAGAGAACTTGCTCAGCATCGTTTGGGTGCACAAACTGGAGGTATGGTCCTCTGAAGGATCTCTTATAAAGTTTACCCCCATTATCCAAGTAAAAATGCGCATCTTTTACCCTGATCTAATGGGCTAATTTTTTTATCTGCCGGTAGTGTTTCATTTTGTAAGTATGCTACGATGTTGTCTATCTAACTGGGGCCTTTGCTGATGGAGATTACGTTCTTGGAACCTGCTGTCTTCTCAATACTAGGCTTGGCGAGGAATTCCACTTCAATGGTTCTCTTGAGATCTGAGTTCATTGTTGAGCTTAGTGCTGCTAGAGCGTCGACATGACTATTATGCCCCCGGTGGAACTATTGAATGTGGACAGCCTCAAATTTTGTATTTAGCTCACGAATAACTGCGAGGTAGGCTTCCATTCTGTCATCTTTGGCATTAAAATCACCACTGGTTTGATTGGACACCAATTTGGAGTCACAGTAAACGCTAAGTTTTTTCACCCCAAGAAAATGTGATTTGCGAAGTCCGACGATGAACACTTTATATTTTACCTTATTATTGGATCTATCAAACCCCAGTCTGATCCTTTGCTAGATCATAACATTTTTAGGAGTGACAAGAACAATTCCTACGTCCATTAGATCAGGTGTTTTACAAAACGAAACATTGCTAGCAGATATTTGTAAGTTAGAATTTTTTTATTTGCCAGTAGTGTTTCATTTTGGAGGTGTCATCAACATACAGCGTCCAACTTTTACCTTGGGACTGTTTATGCCACTCTGATCAATCGGTCAGCTATGGGTCAGTAGGGCATTCTTTAGTAAATTTTACGGTAAAATTAGATAAAACTTGCCCTTTAATTGTTGCCTTTGGTTGGAAGTGAATAACAAACCTCCTGAGTTCCACCTATCACTTTGACATTCGCCCAAAGAGGTCAACTATGTGAAGGATAACTTTAAGGGGGAAGGAGGTGATCATAGTGATGGATTGGGCTTCAACGTAGTGCTTTGGCTTGCGTGAAGTGATCACTAATGCAAAAATTAGTTTCTCCAAAGGAAAATAATGTTACTCGGCATTAGAGAGCGTCTTTCTAGCGTAGTAAATTAAGAATTTCTTTACCTCCCTTTTGTAGACAAAGGCAGAGCTGACTGCGTGATCTGATACTGCCAGATAAAGGTAAAACGGGTCCCTCTGATTGGGGATTGCAAATAGTGGAGGCTTGTTGAGGTAGGATTTGATTTGTTCTAGGTCCCTGGTATATTCATCATTCTAGGTGAGGCCCTTTTCCTTTTTGAGCAGTTGAAAAATGGTCGGAAGCGCTCAAACGATTTAGAAATAAAGCGATTGAGTGCTGCGAGCATTCCAGTGAGCTTTTGGACCTCGCGTAAGGTTTACGGCGGTTGGACCCTGCTGATCACTTCTACCTGATCCGAGTTAGCCTCAATCCCCCTCTTACTAACTACATAACCCATAAATTTAACTGGTTGGATCCCAAATGAATTCTTGCTTGCGTTAAGTTTCATTTGGTAATGCCTGAGAATTTCAAAGGTGTCAGTCAGATCTTGGAGATGGTCGCTCGTGTTCTTGATCCTGATGAGCATGTCATCAATATACACCTCCATGGCCTCCCCCAATTAGTGTTGGAACATTTAGTGACTAACCTCTGATGTTTAGAACCTGCGTTCTAGAGGCAAAACGGTGTGACCTTGCAGAAATACATACCTACTGGTGATATGAGCGAATAGGAGAATCTAGTGGTACCCCGAATAAGCATCTAGAAAACTCATACACTCATGAGCTAATGTGGCGTCGATCAACTAGTCAATCTTTGGTAGGGAATACTATCCTTGGGACAAGCCCTGTTGAGGTCGGTGAAATATATGTAGACTCTCTAGCCCCCATTGCTCTTTCGGGCCATGACTAGATTTGAAAGCCCCTTTGGTAATTAAACTTCTCTGATGGACCTTACCTCCAGAAGTTTTCCTACTTCCTTTTCCATTGCCTTTGCCTTTGAGGGGCTATTTGATGGGTTGTTCTGCTTGAATGTTGGGTCCATATGGAGTTAATAGCAGGCAACTATAGGGTCTATCCGAGGAATATCATATAGTTTCCATGTGAATACGTGCAGGCTCTGTTTCAAAAAAGTAATCAGCTCCTCCCTTTCTAGGTTATTCATGCGTGTCTCAATTAAAAACTTTATTTTTTGCTTGGATTTGTCAAAGATAACCTCCTCTAAGTCTTTAACGACCTTATCAGTGTGGTGGATCGTAGTCGCTTCCACCCCTGATCGGCCATGTTATAGTAGCCTCATCCTGGGCTGCCCCCAAAATGACTTCTTTATCTTTTTTTTTCTCCTGCCTAGGCCTAATGGCGACGATAAAGCACTTTCAAACAGTCGCTTCATCACCTCTAATCTCCATTATTCCCCTGTCAGTGATGCACTTGAGCTTCTGATGGTAAGTGGAAATAACAGCTCTCATGGCGTGAAGCCATTCTCTACCCAAAATAGTGTGGTAAGGTGACTCAATGTCGATCACCAAAAATTCTATGAGTTTTGAAATATTCCTCACCCTTACTGGCAAGACCACCTTCCCTAACGGTATCGTCATCTTCCCGATAAAGATGACCAAAGGAATGTTCTCCTTCTTGAGGTCTAACATCTTAAGCTTAAGTTTGTGTAATATAAATAGGTACATCACCTCTGAAAAGTTCCCCTACTCCACTAGTAACTTGTCCACATCCTAGTTTGTGATTCTGAGAGTGATTACTAACTCATCGTGGTGTGGGGTTTGTACCCTTACCAAGTCTTTCTCTGTGAAGATGATGTGTTTGTTATAATCAACATCCTCTAGTCGTCGGTGCTTGCCAGCCTATCTTTTGCGAGACCAATCTGAAAAGCTTACATTACAGCTGTAACTTTCTTGAGTTCCATCCGAATAGCATTACATTTGGTATGATTGAGATTGGATGCTCCGTGAATGACGACGAACTCATAACTCATGTCATCATTAAGGACATTATTTGGCTTATGGTTTCCATTATCTACGGCCTCGCCAGGCTTTTTCTCGATAAAATCATTAAGATGCCCAGCTTGGGATAATTTCTCCATATGAGCTTTGACCGCCTTACATTTTTTGGTCTTGTGGCCGCCTTCTTTGTGGAATGCGCAGCGAAGTGTAATATTCCCATTGGTCGAATCATCCCCATCTTCTTGGGCCACTTGACGAACTTTTGATCTTTGATCTTTACCAGAATCTTGTAGATTGGCTCTTTGAAAACTATATTGACATCTTGAAAAGCTTTAGGGAAATCAGTTATATTTCCACCTTTAGCACCATTCTACTTCTCATTCCCCTTCTTGGGGGTGTTCTCTTTATCACGTCCTTTGTTTGCCTTGGCGCGACCAGTCTCAGCTTGACCAGTTTGGACCACAGCCTCCACCTTGACATATTTCTCAATGCGTAACAAGAGGTCGTCAATGATTTTAACTTCCTTATTGGTGAGGGATTTATACAACATCGGGGTCGAGGGCAGACCTATCTTCAAGGATGATATGATGACTTGCTCCAAGGAATCTTCTACTTCATTGAAGACTTATCAATAGCATGTGAAGTATTTGCATAGGGATTCCTGCAACTTCTTCTTCATCGTAAGCAGCGAGTCCATTCTTTTGGGATAAGAGCTGCTGGTGATGAAATGAGCAGTGAAGGATTCGGGGACTATCTTGGAACTATTAATGGACATGTGAGGGAGATTCTCAAACTATTTCCGGGCAACATCGCCCAAGCTGGAGGAGAAGATGTGACACACCACTTCATCTTTATGACTCCATAAAGTCATAGCCTACATATACTACCGAACATGGTCAATAGGATCGGTCTTGACATCGTAGTCCTTGAACCTGGTGGTTTTAAACATTTTAGGGGGTTTCTCCTTTTCGATAGTTCTTAAAAATGGAGACTTCATCTGGGTGATGAGGGATCTCCTTGGTTGACCTGGCACCCTAATGAGCGGGGTGTTGGTCCATTTCTCTTAAAACCAAACTCCTTATGTCATCTCTGTGACACTCATCATCTCTGTGGTGCATGCCTTGATAACTTCCTTGCGTTGAGCACACTTGGTCGCGTCTGGTGATCCTTCCTTGGCTGTGAGTCTAAGAATCCGAGGTCAGTGCTTTCGATTCTGGTGGAATTTTATGTCCATCTCTTTTAATCGTCATTGGAGGAAAAAATTCTCTTCAACTTGGAGGCGAGCTGCCTCGACCTGATATTGAATCATAGGTTCGTAAGTGTCAACCAAGCATGAGATCTAAGTATATTTAGGTCGCTCGTGACTTTCCTTCAAAGGTTGTTATTCTGGTCGGAAACTTACCATCTAGGCGAACCTCAGACCCGATTCTCAAGGGGGCTAAGTCAACCCGCACATCTCCAGGTTGAGGCACACTGTTGGGAAAATTATTTGGTTGTTGAGACATCGTGGGTGTTCCTTGCAAGAAGTACTTTCGTGGAGAAGATCGTTTCCACAAACGACGCCAATTGTGAATACAATTTTATCATAATTAAATGAATCCAGAAAGCAATTAAAGAAGGAAAATAAAGAAGATGCCAATCACACAACACACGATATAAATGGTTCGGTGAATTGCCTACGTTCACGGAGAGGTTACTGTTTTTCTATTAAGTTCTCTCAATTTTTGAAAGCTCCGTCACTTTATATTGTTGTAAAGTGTTTGAGTTGTACAAGGAACTCCCCCGGCTTTCCACTAGCTTGTGTGGTTATCTTGAATATTCCCTCTGATATTATTGGTAACCATTTGAGCTTACCAAGGTTCACGTCATAAATGCTTGTATTTATCCACGTGATAAATGCAATTGCTAATTTCTTTGAGTAGCTTGGTCCAGACATGTCCATGTTCTACTGGGCCTGGTCAAACGTCCCTTAATTGGGCCTAGTGAATTATTTAGGTCTCCAATATATATATACTAGTATGTAGTCCGCGCGATGCGCGAGCGTTTTATAGAAGAAAAACTTAAAATTTATTTAAAATAATTCTAAATATAAATTGATAGAAGTTGTAAATATATTATGCTTTATATTTTATTATATGAGTAAAAATAATTATTGAAAATTAGGGGTGATAATTTTAGCACGAAAGAGTGATACGATCTTAATTTGATCCAAAATTTACACAACATATCATTTTGCGTCGGGTTCGGGCGGAGGTTTTAGGCATTGAATTATCAAAATTATGACTTATAAATTGTTAAAGAAGTTCTATAATGAGAAATCTCAAACTAATCCAATTTTTACTATGTATTTAACATATTAAAACAATTAAACTAAACAAAACATATTCAAAATAAAAATACAATACATATATGAATTGATAAACACGTGTATTCTGTAGAAATATTTGTTTTAAACGAAAAATATTAACTAAAAGATATGAGACAATCCAAAGACACGAATAGTTGTGAATTTAAATGTCTTGTTTAGACACTTTCTAAAGGCACAACTCCACCACATAAACATATCTTATCTAAAAAACTTTTAAAACACTAAAAAAACTTTAAGAAATTGAAGACAAAGAGAAAAATGAACAATTTAGTAAACTTAGCTCCTAAAATTGAGTTAGTGGGTGTCATGAAGATGTTAGCTAAACTAAAGAATTAAGCATTTATTTAAGTCTTCAAAATCAACACCATAAACAAACAATTAGAAACTAAATGTGTTAGTTAAAATAGAATGAAGTTTCTAATTGAGAAAAAAATAAAGTCCAAAATTATAAAAATAAAAGAGAAACTTTTGATTGGAACAAATAAACAACTCAAATAAAATAAAATAAAATAAAAAAGAGATCTAACTCCCAAGACATCCCATGAGGCTCCACCAATTATTTCCTCAAATACTTTAGTAGGCTATGGGGCCTCCAGTGGCATTTAATGGCGCTGACTGAAATGCTCCCGGTGATTTAAACTCATTCATCTACACATATTAAAACATAATTCACATTAGACCCGTGTTTCCAATTCAAAAGGCCAATATGTCCACAGAATCATGCAATAACATGTTTGGTATAATGAGTCATTTGAGGATCAATTTGCACATCCACTTACCATCAAACACAGATAAGGCAGTATATTGTAATTAATATTTTGTTATTAACAAATAAGAAGATGAAGAATAAGAATTGTACCCAGCTTGGGGAATCTACACAAGGTCCATCCCTTCCTATGTGAGCCACATGCTTAACGTTTATGTTTATGCAATAATTAACGTTTCAGTGATATGGCCTTTGTCATATCACTGAAACCTCCGAATTAACCCTATAAAAAATGAAAAGATAATTAAAGATAGAGTAGAAAGAATTCAGATAAGTTTCTAAGGTTTCAAATTTCAAAAATAAAAGAGGGCTAATAATAACCAAACTGAATATTTCTAAAGAAAGAAAAAAAAAATTCAGAGGGGTATAGAGAAGATAGCACGCAAGTTAATATAAGGTGGACCGAGAGAAACGAAGGGGTGGAAAGAACGAAGGGGTATAAAGAGATATTTGAGGTGGTTTAGCCAAGAGTCTTCAAAATAAGAGACGCATAAAATAGATAATTTAGCCGAGTTTGAAAGGATTGGTTAAATCGCATTTATTGCCTATTAAAACCATTAATACTATCGTATTTTATATATATATAACGAAATAAATGATTTGGGGTAAGTGGCTTAGTGGTAATGGGGTAAGTGGCCTAGCGGTAACTTTAGAGGGAATTGACCTTGAGGTCATGGGTTCAAACCTTGATTGGGCCATGGGCCTTTGAACATTTTGGGTTTCTCTTGAGTTACCACATTCTTTACTCAATTAAAATTATGTTTTTAATTATTAATTAACCACGTTTTAATTTTTGACTTAATCTTTTAATCAACCACAATTACCCATTAATCGAGATAAATGTGAGTTAGTGGGGATAAACTATTTTTCAATGTTTTACTTTATTCCTATAAATATGTCATGAGATTTGTAAAAACTATTTGAAAAATGTCATTCTCTTTATATCACTCTATATATTTTCTACAGGAAAAATTCTATCATATTTCCATTATGATTTTCATTGATTTTGTGGTTTTGGAGTATCCAGGAAGTTCTAAAATTACTCATTGTTGCTGGTGGAGTAATATGGTCATTGAATCCTATGAGATTTTTATTTAAGAGGGTGATAAAAATAATATCAACGAGCAATTACACATTTATGACATGTCTAACACAATCTTCGATCGATAAATTCTTCTAATTTTACTTCTTTATGAATTTTGGAAATTTTCATATATTTCGTATCATTATTTTCCAACACATCTTACGAGTACAAGTCATAAGTGAAATTATTTTAATACTTTTAGGGAATGTAAATCAAATCGCTGTATTACTCTAAAAAGCTTTACAAGCATTTAGGAATCCTGATCAACCAGAGTATCCACGTAAGATTGAAAATAAATTTCCCTTATCCACATAAGATGTCCACGTCAAATGCACTGCGTACAACCTTAATAGACCATTCATCTCCAGCCTTCCTCATATGCAGTTGTCCATTCAGCTCCATTATACAATTAAGCTCCTAGACCGTCCAGCTCCAACATTCTTCATCGTCCATTAAGCTCCAAAATTTAAGCTCCTAGACCATTCAATCCAGCATTCTTCATCGTCCATTAAGCTCCAAAATTATTAGTGGTTATTAAAGTCATTTTCTTTCTGAGTTAGTTTTCCATCATGGGCAGCTTAACTGTACTGGCATTATACCTATGGATGTTATATCATTTATAAAAGTAAAGGAGCAGTTAATTAAGCCAAACTCATGTTGAACCACCCCCACCCGTGGCCGCATCCTCGACTGGCACGTTCATATTGATGGTCCCCTATCTCACACCACGAGTTGCCTCCTCTTCCCCTCGAAATGATGTAGTTTCGATCACTATCCACAATTAACCCGCCATTAATGAGTTTTATTAATGTCCAACAAGTTCCAAAACACCCCAATATGGTTTCTAATGGATTTAAATCTTTGAGAATCATTAACTGAATTAAATATCTTAAAAGGGTTCTGTCGTGTGGGTCTTCTAGCCAATTTGGATGGCTGTTGGTTTGGACCATCTTGTTATTTGATTCCACTAGGTCTGGTCTTTGATAGTTTTCGGGTCTTGTCGTTATGTTGCTGCCTTTTTGGTGAATGCTCGGGTTGGATACCATTTTTCATGCTCTGGTTGTACCATCATCGTGGTTGATGGGTTTGGAAGCAATTGGTGGTGTTTTGGTTAAGGCGAGGTGCTCTTCATTAAATGTTTCAAGTTTGTTTTATTGACTGCATTTTGTGCACTTTTTCCATTATTTGGGTTTCACAACTCCATGTCCCCCTTTTGGGGTTGTGATCTAAAAAAAGTTATTAAGTTTATATAGTGGGAAGGTGGGAGACTAATTTTTAGCGTATGGGAAGCTATTCTTTCTGTTTATATTTCTTTTACCTATTTAATGTATCCAGAGAAGTCTGCAAGTCCCTCTTAGTTTTGCTATTCACTTGATCTGGTATTGTTTACCTCTGTTATAGAAAGTTTTGGTCATTGAGTTTAAGGGTGTGGAACATAAAGTATAGGTAATCTTTAATGGAATTGATGTTTTCCTACTTTCAAATAATTTCAGTGACACCCTTTTCTTAAAAATATTATTTTTAGTTCCATAACGATAGTATGTTAAACAACCTTTCATTTGTGTAACCATCTTCAATTAGTTTCAGATAAATACATCGTGTTAACCTGATTAGTATAACACATGTGTCAAAAATCCTTTGAAGATTTGTCATTTTTTGAATTGTCAATTACTTTAGAAAAAGAAAATAAAGAAGAAGATTTGGCATTATTTTATTTCAGTCACTAGTTTATGAAATTTTTCATATTTCTGTCCTTGATTTATGATTTTTTTAGTAATTAACGTATTTATCTATTTGAGGAATTTCAGAATTTTTATGGGATTGATTCGTTTGAATTTTTTATTTGGAATTTACCTATATATTTCATTCAGGGTTTGCATATAGAACCCCTCACATTTGATAATGGGTTTATATATAGATATGAGATCAAGTATCCATGTTTATGCAAGAGGCACCACTACTCGATTATTGCATAATGAGTGGATATTGACTCTTACTTTCTTCATCTGTTCATATGACTATTTTTGTCATCCACGTAAATTATAATTTTTCATTTCTTGATGGTAAAATTATTGTGTAAGAAGTGGGTATAGAATTTTTCTTCGTTCATATGTTCTTAGATAATATGTGTGTGCAATCGTGAGAGAAAGACAATGCAACTTTGGACTGGTACTCAATTGTCTGATGCTAGCGATAGTAGTACGTAGATAGGGAATATTTGTGAAGAGGATAATCCCCGGATTTTAATAATCACAAATTAAAATATAATTTCCTTTTAAATAAATGCGGAAGCGTTGAGATGGTTTTAACTTTCAAATAAAACAACAAGTTTTAATATCTCCAAAACAAATTAAAACATAATTCAAGTCCTAGAATTTGCCTAAGTCATAATTAACAATTATCCAAAGTTAGGCGAAACCAAATTAATGCAAGTGACTAGAATTACACAATTTTACCCAATATTAAATTAAAGTCCAATTTTAATATAGTGTGAGAATTAAACCGAATTTTATCTTGAATTAAACCTAAAGCATGCGTTCTAAATTTTGTGCAAGATAAAAATAAACAATGTCACACTACACCGCGATGTACGAGGAAAAACCCACTAACGGGAAAAAACCTCGGGACGGCCCTAGCCTCAAATCCACTAAAAACGGTATTACAAAATACAAGACAAAAGACTTACTTCCTAACTCGAACCCTCTCAAGCCGTGATGCTCCTTCTTGTATCAACCTCCAATTAGCGGATAACCAACGGAGCTCCACCGTGGTCTCGGAATACACCGATGGGACTTTATATGGTCACCGTCACCCAAGCATGGAGCCTTTCTCCTTGTGGGTAGAATCTCAACAAAAGTCTTCTTTGTGATGGGGTGTAGAAGCAAACCCGAAACGTCTCTTAAATTCGGTAGAGAAAACCGGTGCCAAAAACTCCAAGCAATTGATATAAATATAGAAACTTGGATAAACAATTATTGGGTGTAAACTAGAGTGTGTATGAATTTTTCATTGAAAATTAACACTCAAAACTTGAACATTTTCCTAAACTAATTTTGCTCTCAAACTCTCTTTTGGAGATAAACAAATGTTGGAAAAGTTGTCTTGGAAAATGTGTTTCCCGCACATAATAATGTATGAAAAAAGTTGGTTGAAAACCAAGTGGATGAGTGGGGAAAAACTGCAAAAAACTGCCAAATAACTGTTCCCGTTGGAATCTCGTTCGAACGAACGTGATTCTCGTTCGAACGAGACTTCTAACGAGTGACCAGCCTGGGCTCGTTAGAAGTTCGTTAGATACCTCGTTAGAACGAACATTCGTTCGAACAACATATCGAACGACTGACCAGTTAGGGTCGTTGGCAAAACTCGTTCGAACGAACTTGTTTCGAACGACAAAACTCGTTCGAACGAAATCTGGTTCGAACGAAAAAACTCGTTCGAACGACATTTCTAACGAACGACCAGAAAGATTGAAAAATTCGATTTTGGCCCAGAAACTTTTATATACTTATTTTAAAGTTCTAATTGATTCTTTCTGAAAATAAAATGCAGTTTTTATTATACCTAACACCCAATACAAATTGTTCCAAGCTCCTATATAAATATAATTACATTCATACCTTGGGAGCATGGAACCTTAGTTGATGACGTAGAAACGAGGCACGCAAACCGGCATTTTGATGAAGCTTTAAATTCTTTGCCGCTACGTCTTCAATACATACTTCATAGGCTTGTGAATATTACAAATAAATACTATCCTATGAATAAATGTTTTTGTCCGGAATTGAGCCAAAACTATATATGGACTCAATTGGAAATTTGTGTCCTTACAAATTTGAAAGATTGAATGTACCCTCCTAGGACCTTACTTTTCCTCTTCCTTGTATATATGTACACACAATAATTCCAATTTGTCCATTACATTTTCTTTTTCTATTTTTACTCTGATCCTATCTAATTTACATATATGGAAACAAGTCCACTCATTCATAATCATGATCATATCATTATCACCGACAATCAAATCAACATTAAGGGAATTCCACCAACTCCACTAATATCTCTTACATCACATAAAAAATATCCATCCACTGACGTCGAAATCGAACATATTTCTAAAAGAAAGCGTGCTGCAAGGTATTCAAAATTTATTATCTATTATACTTTTATTCCCTTTTACAATATACTATTCTAATATTTTTTAACATATATTTTTCCTTAATTAATTGCAAGAACATTGATGAAAGGAAAAAAAGATGTTGTAGATTCGATTTCAAGAGTGCCATCTTCATCATCAAATTCCTCCTTCTGTTACTACATTTCATTTATAATTTATTGTCTCACTCTATGTAAAACCTTGACAATGTTTTTTTACATTTCTACTGACTGTTTATACTCTATCGTCCATTTTTATTTTATCTACTTTCACTTTTTCAATTGGTTTCATTTATTTTACATTCAATAATGTGTAAGATTTTGAGCTAGTAGTTTTTAATAATGTAAGTCAAGAAGCATGGGTTTAAAGCTTAAGTTACAATTTATAGTTTTTTTCGATTTAGTCTAATTTTCAAAGTTTTATTAGGCTTAAAATTTTATTAAGTCACGTAATCACAAAAAATTACTCCCAATCGCCTTATAAGTGCCTTTAACCACCCTCTTCATTTGGTCAGAGAGTGACAATTGTCTTATAATTGTTACAAATTAAAAAAATATATGGGTGAAAGAAATCTTTAAAATTAGGGACATATACCAAATAGTCCCTCGGACATTTTTTAATACCCATTTAGTCCAAACTTTTTATTTTGCCTCAAAAAGTCCTTTGCCACATATTTTGGAGAGGGAGTGCCGCTGGCGCGGACCTCTAAAAATAAGAGAATATTGAGTGTTTGAGGGACTAAATGGGTTAAACTAAAAATATATGTCCTTTTTAAAAAATATATATTTATAGTAGGGATTATTTAATAATTGACCCTTAAAATTAGAAGTAAATAATTGTGATGCCGTAGATTTAAAATGTTTATGGTAGCCAGCAAAAACTTTTACTTAACCGCCCCCGGGCCCCACCCGTCAAAATAGGATTAGGTTTACATTGGCGATAATAAGTAACTAGATAATCAGCCAAAGTGATTTGATAACCAAATGATAAATGATGTGTTGGCGTTGAGGCTTCAACTCGCAATATTCCATGCCAAACCCGATCTCGAACTCTCAACAGGTACGTTTTGGGACCATTGGATTCGACTATTAATGTGGGGCTCTCCAACTCTATGGAGGAAAAGAAAAACAATAATGGTGTGGTTAATGATAAGCATAATATAAAGTAAAGAGCGTTACCGTGTTTGTAATGATGTTTTCAGCTAATAATGGTGTGGCTAATGATCAGACGTCACATGGCACCCAGAGAACAGGTATGTTATGTAAATCAACCCAACCAGCCGCTCTCCAAGTTTTTCAGTCACTTCTACTCATAACAATTGCGCAAATTACGCAGACATCTCGAAACAACGCAATTGGTTGAGGTGGGGGGACCATTGATAGCTACGCTCAGCGATTCAGCAAATTATGTAGGAAACAAAGGATCCACCCGCTGGGGGGTGGGGCATCATCTTTTATATCCTGTTTTCCTCTTTAGCGCATGCAAACATCTCCAAAAGAGATCTAGTAGTTAAGGTTTTCTTTTTAAGTTATTTTAATTATATTCCGAAATAAAGGTGGGCACGTATTGGTATCATGCATTATGATTGGCATTGCTCAGCTCTTGCATGTTGTCTGAATAATGATACGAACATTTGTGCAAAACCCCACGGGATGGTCCAAGTGCGTAAAATTAATTTTTTTTAATGCATTACTAATTTTTTATATTGGAATTTAATACAATTTAATTAGTTTATTAAACTTAAATACCTTTTTCATTGCTAAATGTGAAAATTTCACCACTAAAAGTGATCTTAAGTGACATTAAGAAAAATATATTAAAGCCTAATAAAATTGATTAATTTGGGATAAAGTTTAATGTCACTATTTAGGACATATTAAAGTTAAAAAAAGAAACTTTTACTATTTATTTATTTTGAATAGTGATGAAACGCTATGCCCTTTGGATAAAAGGTCGTGTTCATTCAGAAGAGGCATGACTAATCGGAAGAGGTGCTTTGCATTCTAAAGATTAAAAAAAAAAATTGCAGTCTAGAATCTTGTCATTTTCCATATCCCTTCCTTTGAATTGGTTTGACTTCTTTGAGAAAGTAGAACATGGATTCGGATTCTCCAAAGATTTGTAGATTGAAATTTGAAATGTTGTTTATACAAAAGTAAAATTGCTATATCTTGAGAAACAAACCTTCATCATACCAGCAAGTGTATTGGGGACGAATGTATCTTAAGAAAATTGAAATTTTCTACATTTGTTTCGTCTCTAAGTTTCTGTGCAACTTTATATTTTTGTTTAAATATGAATTCGTTTCATATTTACATAAATGGAAAGAGAATACCGTTTTCTCACAATCTTAAGACATAATATAATATTTATTTTCTTATCTGTTTGATTAAAACTATTTGAATATTCTACAATGTTGCAATAATGTTTATGGTATTTCTAAACAAATTTTCACCACTGTATATTTTGAACCAATGAATATTTTATAAGTTGATTTATAAAATAACACATTTATTCATTTATTTTAACCCACCAGTTTTTTTTATATTCCCCACTTTAATTAAGCCCACATTAATGGGCTGAAATCCTTTTAACCCACCCCAAAATTTTGAGTTTATTGGTTTTTAAGTAAAATTAGAAATAATCTACACTTCGTTACCAATTACCGGATCGAGCAAATTTGATCACCATTTCAGACATCCAAATGTTAACTATTTGTAAACGAGCATAGGGCCATTTATAGGGCATAAGTTGAAAAGGAAACTCATAAAATCAATGACAACTTTAAAAGGATATAAACTTCAAAGCTTTAGTTAAAAAATAAACAACTTAAATGATTAGTTATATGTAAAATGAAAATAACTTATGAACTTTAAAGTCTGAAATAAGATTTAGTTGCATGCAATATAATAACATAGATAAAAGTAGTTAACTCTAAATTTCTTGCTTTAACTCCCAAAAGCTACCCTAGTAAATGAATAATTTTCAGGAATCTTGTTTAAAAGATGGGAAATAAAGGTGTTGGTGGGTCACCAATATTGTAGTACGCCGGAAGTGGCTCATCGAAAAAGGTACGAAATCTATTCGCCAGAGGGGACTGTGTTTGCCATAGATGATAAACTTGGCAGGAAATCTATTCCCATGTCACCCCGAATCAGAACTCTGATGAAGGTTGTTGTAGCGCCGACAATGGGGGTGGGTGGTGGTGAGAATTGGATGCCGCTAGCGCAGACCGTTAAAAATAAGATAATATCAGAAAAAAGAGGCTTGGATCCATCGTATATATATACTGTGTTATATGAACACAGTAAATGTTAATGTTTGTGAAAATATTACAGATATAAACCTAACTCAATGCCAACCCTACTCACCCCAAACCGGAGCTTCGGTGGATCCAAACCCCATTTATCCAATATTCTCTTATTTCCTAACGTCCGAGCTAGCGGCACCCCATGTCACCCCAAATCAGAGCTCTGATGAACATTGTTGTAGCTCCAACAATGGGGGTGTGTGGTGGTGGGGATTGGATGCCGCTAGCGCGGACCGTTAAAAATAAGACAATGTCAGAAAAAAGAGGTTTGGATCAACCGTGTGTATATATATATATATATATATATATATATATATATATATATATATATATATATATAGAGAGAGAGAGAGAGAGAGAGAGAGAGAGAGAGAGAGAGAGGCCTCTGCCTGTAAGGACTCCTTATGGTGCAGACCCCAGTACATACCACTTTTTTAAAATAGTAAAAAAATGATTTTTTTGATGAAACTTCATGAATATGATATTCACGGTGAGAATATCATCTCCAATTTTTTTCATCAAAAAATTCAGTAAAAAAAACCGTTGAGATGAAGTGATATGTAAAAAAAAGGGTATAAATATGCGTTTTCGACCGTTGAAATGTTGGGTCGGTGCAACCACTTTATTGATTGATTTTTTTGTTGAAACCTCATGGATATGATCTTCTCACTGTCGATGTTAACACAGCAAATGTTTATATTTTTTAAAATATTACAGATACAAACTTAACCCAATGCCAACCCTACCCACCCCAAATCGAAGTTCTGATGAAGGTTGTTGGATAGCGTGGACCTTTAAAAATAAGATAATTTAAAAAAAAACGTTTGGATCCACTGTGTTTGTGTGTGTGTGCGTGTGTGTGTGTGTGTGTGTGTGTCCGTGTGTCCGTGTGTGTGTGTGTGTGTGTGTGTGTGTGTGTGTGTGTGTGTGTGTGTGTGTGTCCGTGTGTCCGTGTGTGTGTATACTGTGTAATATTAACACAGTAAATATTACCGTTTGTGAAAATGTTACAGATATAAACATATTTCTCTTTCTGGTGCATATAGTAAAGTTTACTGTCTGTGTAATTTTTTTCCTTTGAAATAATATGGACTTCATGGATCTTGTTTGATAGATCTCGTCGAGCAGATTTCAAAAATAGTAATTTTGCGAAAAATGGATATGTCAATTAAAAGTTATGATCATTTGAAGATTACAAAAAAAATCAACTACTTATGTAACCTCCTCAAGGAAGTTACCGATGGTTGATTTTAAACGGATAAAATTGTGAAAAACAGTTTCAAAAAATTAGGAGTAGGACTCATATGTAAGAGGAAAATATGGTGGGACTAAAATATCTTTAAAAAAGGTCAAATAGGATCTAAATGAAAATGCCCCAAATATTTAATGTTGTTCACCAATGTAGGTTACGTCCACAAAGGTCAAGCGTTTAATTTCACTATGAGAATACTTATTATTTCAACACACACGCACCTCTAAATAACTTAACTCATAACTATAAATATATACACTATTTTCAATTTCCACCTCCTCCATTTCCCCCGCACCCCCCCCCCCCACCCCCCCCCCCACCCCACCCCACCCCACCCCAAGACAAAAAAAAACTCTGTGCATAAACTTTGTATGTGACTGCCCTCACTTATGTATCCACTGGAATTATGCTCATAATATATAAGCAAGACTTAGGGGACATCACATTTACCTTAGGCATGCCTACTTTAAGCCTCATTGTTATCTACATAAATGTAAAAAAAATCAATCACCGAAAGGATAAAAGTTATGCAACCCGCATTTAACCTACACATTATGACTTTTGTCCCCCAACAACTTGTGTGCTCTATTCTTAACATGGATGGAGTGAAGAAACAAGTCCAATAATATCTATATTGGCGATCCACTATATGACAATGACAAGACAATCAGGGACCATTACACCAAGAACACACAACTCCATCAACCATGGGGTAACTTACACCTTCCACAAGATGAGTGATTTACATGACCTTTCTACGATTAAATATTTATATACAAGACTTGTATTTGTAGTAACTACAAACATTTTCCATTGTCATTGTTGGTACTATTTATACACATTCAAAATCAAAAATTATCCTACCACCATTGAGACTAAAATGTTCAATGCATGTGTGTAGCTAACCAGAGTTAGAGTCGTCCTTTGACTCTAGATGAGGCCCTCGAGCAATCTCCTCTTCTAATAGGATTCATTTCTCACTATCTTATAATATTGGAAAACTTACAACCGGTGTCTTTGTTCTATTTCAAAACAATACATGTATCGAGTGCTCAAATCATATGCACATTACATCCTTATTTTTCACTTCACTAGATACATACGGTGCCATGTGACTTTTAAAGCTCCACTGCTATTGAAATCAGTAAATCCTTGTAATCAAATTAGCTAATGGATATTAGATTCATTTGTAAATTCTGGACATATGCCACACCACTGTAATACCCCGTATTTTTATGCTATATTAATTTGGGGATTTATTAATATTAATGTGAATTAATTATTTAATAAAAATCCGAAAATTAATTATGTTATAATTATTAACGTGATGAGAGTTAGTAATTATGGGAAAATTTGTTGAATATTACTAATGAGCAAAGTAATATATAATAGTGGCCATATTAAATGTCACGAGTGAATAAAATGACAATTTTAGAAATTAGAGTCGGGACGCGCCCGTGTCGCGTCGGGACTAAATATTGATAAATAAAAGTAAATATTTTATAAGTTGTTCGTATGGTCGTTTTGAGTGCGCCAACGCGTCCGGAAGGGTCGAGATAGTCAGAAAAGTATACCCAGGAGTTTGATTTGGGTCTCGGGGCGTTTTTAGGCCTAATTAGTACCCCGGGAGGGCATTTTAGTCATTTTGTATTTTTGGGTAATTAAACCCACGAAAATTAAAGGGGTTATATCAGATGTTTAGGTTATCGCCTAGGGTTAGATAACTCAAAACACTCAACGACCATTGGAGAGCAGAGGAGAGAGCTCTCAAGGCATTCCAAGGCTCAAAACTCACCCGTTTGCACCGTCGCCACCGCCAACGCGTAGATCGCGAGATGGGGAACGCAACCACACCAAACCAGATTTCTGAAAATCCCAGGCAAGTGTTTATCTTGCTTATTTCGTTGATGCATCATCCATATTAGTTTAGGAGTTATTAGGATGAGATTTATGGAAGAAAAACCCAATTTGAGATGGGAAATTTTCATGTAGTGATGATTTATACGATATTCTGGAAACCCTTTGTCATGTAAAGGATTAAGAGTTTGATTAAGAAAAGAGTTCTAATCAGATACAAAGACTAAAAAAAATTATTCCGGACGATCGGACCGTTGGAATTGGATGAAATTTTACAGAGAATTAGCTGAAGACGATTGGAAGCTACAGAAAAAAATTCAGCTCGATCGGACCGTTCAATATTTTTTAATATTTTTTTTTCTAGACAGTTTTATGTTTTGAGGACTCTTAGAGAAAATAAAAATTCAATTAAAACTCCATTTTAATTCCGATTTCGAAACCGTTTGAAATTCTCATCTTTGAAAATAAAATTCAAAATCCTTTAATGTAAGGCGAAATCTATATTTTTGGGATATTTTGCATAAGGGATAATGTAAGTATATATTAAAGGGGAGAGACACGTAAGAGAGAGTTACGTTGGAACATAAATGGATATCTATTGAATTGTACATTTGGAAGAATAGAGTCCATGAGGGTTACGTAGTAAGTTGAAAAACCCCTTCGAATTAAAGTTAGAAACGAACCATTATACTTGATAAATAATAATGGGAAAATAAGGATAAATGTTGCGAATGTGGGTTATTGGATAAACCTAAATTGATATAATAAAAGTGGTATATTTATATGATTGTGTATGCATATATTATATACTTGTGAAAATCATGCCCGCGCTACTTGCTATCCCTAAGGTTTCCGCGCTGGGACGATCTTATCTCGTGTGCCTTATGGGGGATATTGACTCGTACCCTAAAAGATAGAAATCCTAGGTACAGGCTATCGAATCGGTAGTCACGGTCCTAAGAGACGTGAGGGTATGTACTGACCTCTTGGACTTGGAAACTATGATTCGCCTCAATATTGTTTGTGTATGTATTTATACAGTTCGAGAGTGATTCCGAACTTGTATTCCCTTTAGTACGATTGATACGGGGATTGGATAGCAGAGTATGCCCGCACCATAAAATTTTATGCAGGGTGCTGTTAGAATATATATATTATACGAGTATTTAATATATATATGAACTTCTAAAATATGGGAAACTGCCAACTGTGTTATGGTAAGTAAGGCATGTATAATGACTCAAATTGGAAATACTTGTTTTGAAAAGTATAATATGATATTGAAAAAACTTTATGAATCAATAAAGTTAAAATGAGTGTTTTGTACTAAATGAAATTGTCCTTTTTAAACCATGATGTTGTTAAATCTTAAATTTTGAGAGTCACCTAAGATAAGTTAAATCCTTGGGGAAGGATAGTGTGATATATGATGAGATAAACCATTGGGAAGGTTAGTGCGATAGGAGTGCACATTAGAAGAGAGGCGAGAATTTTTCAAGAGAGTGTCGCACTAATATGTTGTTGCATTGGCCTGTATCAATTTAAATACTTGCTAAACGAATTTTTAAATCATATACACTATCGGGCTCTGACCCGTTTCTATTCCTCTTTCTCTCTTGTATATATATGTATATATTACAGGTGCCCAGCCACAGGGGCGTCTTGTTTAGGATCCCTTGGAAGGAACGTGTTGCAGCTTAGGTGGGAGTTTTAGGTCACTTGCTTAGACGATTTCATTTAATTGATTCCACTTCTATCATTCTCCTTATTGGGCATGTGTCGCCCTTTCCACTATTTATCTGTTTTATTGGGACATTTGTATTTCAGTTATTTCTAGCACTGTTACTTTGGGATTTATTCAGCATGTATGTTTTACTTTAAGTTTTAAATGCCGGGATTGGGTTGTTAAATGTTAAATTATTGGATTGATTGTTTAATAAAATAAATAAATAAAATTGGAAAGTAATGTTTAAAAAAAATGGTTTTGACACTCAGCTAAATTAAATAGGGTGTTAAATTTGGAAAAGTTATTTTTACGACAGTGATGCTAAGAATGAACCAACTGTTCACCTTGATTTTAATTTAATAAAGGAGTGATCTCCCGGTATTTAATTAGGCGGGGTGTCACAACCACCCAGAGTGAATTACAACCCATTAAACATATTGAGCTTCACCATTCTCACACCTCAATGACACATGTATCACCATTCAAATATCTAAAATCCAATGTCCATTTATTGTTGGTGATTCTTGGCTTTATTTATTTTTAACTATTGTAGAATGAAAAGATATTTAACATATCATGACTAAACTTTTTTTGTGTTCTTGGCGTTGTTTTATGATCTTTTGGCTTTCTCATTGTGTTACTTATACTTAGCCTTTTTTTTATTTTGCGTTTGAGTTGATATTTATTTGTTATTGTTTTTAGTGTCTTAGCCATTTCTCATTTTGTACTATTTTTATGATAATCCTTCAAAGAATGTGTGTATGGAAATTCATATTTCATTTGTACTTTTGCGAGAAAATTGCGAGTAATCTAAAACTTTCACATGGAATAAATCACATTTACTTTAATTGAACATGCTTGTACGTTGGAAAAATTCACTGTCGTTTTTTAATTATTTAAAAAACGTTGTCATTTTTTAATTAATTAATTAAAAAGTTAAGTTGCTTTAGTAGAGAGATGCAATTGTACAAACAGTCACATCTATTCTGGGAAAATCCATGAGTTGCAGCCCTTCACCACTTATAAAAGGGACCATATGCAGTCCATTTAAGAGATTAGAAAATGTACCCGAATTCCCTAGTACTGTCCTTGTTCCCTTCTTACTGTTTGAGATAAATTCGTCATTGTTGGTTCGTGGGACTGTTGCACTGAAGTGCTTCTTGCAACAGTCGTTGGTCGTTTCATCCTGGGACGCAGACGCCCATTGAACCTGCCGTCAGCACCGTAGCGGGAGCGTATTCTGTCTTTAGGAGATATAGTTCAACTTTCGACTCGGTCAAAATTCTACAAGTGATTGTTTCAATCACAAACTGTATGTTCTTCTTATCTCCCTTTACTGTTATGTTTTTCTAGAGTAATTAATTAATTAATTTTAATTACTGTTTATTTATTTAGTGATATATATATATATATATATATATATGTGTGTGTGTGTGTGTGTGTGTGTGTGTGTGTGTTAATTTTTCGTAATTCGATAAACAACAATCTTAAGACAGAATATTTATATATTTTTTGTGTTTTCACTAAATAAATAAATTTTCTTAATTGAAATTAGATTGGTAATGTTTTACCTGTTTTATTTACATACTAAAACATGTTTACATTGAATATCTCTTTTCCTACAATTTTAATTTTGGAAAAATTTCTATACAATTCATAAATTGCTTTTGTGTTATTCAATAACAAAATAATGGCTACTGAATCCTCTGAAAATGTGATGTATGTTCCTCAAAATGATGAGGCGGTTAGTATTCCTAATACCGTTCCGACTCATTTAACTCATGGAGAAAAACTCGAAAAGTTTAATGGTACTGATTTCAAACGTTGGCAACAGAAGATGTTGTTCTATTTAACTACCATTAATCTTGCAAGGTTTATTAACGAAGAAACTCCTGTGGTTAATGAAAATGAAATGGATAAGACAACTTTGCTAGCTGTAGAATCATGGAAGCATTCATATTTTATTTCCAAAAATTATATCCTTAATGGATTGGATAATACGCTTTATTGTAATAACCCTCTCTTCCGATAGCCCATTTTATCCTTAATTACCATGTGTAGTAATTAGTTATTATCTGATAGATGCTGAGTAAATATTAATTTGTTATGTCAAGGTCAATATTTACAAAAATGTTGCATAGTTACCCCGTGAGTAGATAAAATGTTCATGTGGTAAATTTTTAATGTCATAAGGATTTAAAATGATATTTTGGTTTATTTTGAAACCGGAAGTAAAATGAGTTATAAAATCTCCAAATGATAATTTGGATAGTGTAGTTAGTCCCAGTAGGTGTGTGACAGTCAAAATATGTGCCATATTGTATTTTGGCATTTTGGGCACTTTTGACTGGTTTTGGCTTAAATAGTGTAGTCGCGTATATTTTTATCGCGTATTAGTCACTTAAGTGGGCTTATGGGACTTAAGCCCCGTTTTATTTCCCACCCTTATTCCCATTCTTCCATTTTACTCAATTGAGCTCTAGAGAGAGTAGAGGGAGGAAGAGAACTTGGGAGAAAAGAGAGATTGGAGCTTGGATTGTTGCTTCCTTCTTCATCAAATCAGATTCTTACCTTGAGGCAAGTAATCTACTTGCAAATTTATGATTTAAGTAGAATAAATTGCATTGATATTTATGATTTATAAATGTTAGGGTTTGGTGGAATTTTGGGTATTTAACCCTTAGAGATTGATTTGGATGATAATCTTGTACATAATGGTAGCTAGAGGCCCATATTATGTATTGGTGATGATAGATAATCTTGGGTTGAATTGGTTTTGGGTTTAAGGAAATTTTGGAGTTTAAGACTCCATAGCCATTCTTGGCATTTTCGCAGGGGCGAATCGATTCGGCCCCTTGGGCGAATCGATTCGCATAGATGCAGAATCCCAGGTCTTGTTGTCCGAATCGATTCGGATTAAGACCGAATCGATTCGGTAATTGCAGAAACCAAATTTTATTGTCCAAACCGATTCGCTTTCAAAGCGAATCGATTCGCTGGGACGAATCGATTCGGCCCTTAGGGCGAATCGATTCGGTTCTAGCAGATTTTGGGGGTCTTTTTCTTTTAATTTTCCTCCTTATTCTTTAGGATTAGGACCTAGGTAACTTCTTTAAAGAAGTAAACTTAGAGTCCTAGAGTAGTTATGGAGTTTGGTCGTTGCCCTGGATTAGAAATGGGTTCATCTGGGGTTTATTTCGGGGAGGTTTCAAGTGATGTTAAGTCATTACTTCTTTTATTCAAACTTGTAGAAGTTTGGAAGTTAAATGCCCTAACTTGGAGACTTAAGGGCTTATCGAAGTTATATAAACCGGGGAGATTTGTAGGATCATAATGATCATTTGGAGACCTAGCCTGAAATTGTAATTCGAGGAAAAATAAATGATAATGTTCGATGGGAATTAGGTTCGCATAAAATGAACCCATAGGTGTTTAAAGATGATAGGTTCAACTAGAATGAACCCCGTTGTTTAATGATGTTAGGTTTAAATAAAAAGAACTAATCTCATGATTAATGGAAATGGATTTGGTAATGAATATGATAATAAAATGTAAATGTTAATTTACTGTTACACACCTCTCTAAATGACATCATAAGGGAAGTTCGCTCGTGAGGTGAAGCCCCCTGGCTAATGAATGCAGGGTGGATATAGTCCTAGGCCATGGGAGCGCTTATTGTTATTTTCTGCGATGGGTAGGAGATTCCGGGTGTGGTCTTGACTACCCCGCAGGCTCATGGACGCTTCCCGACGTGTTCCGATAGGTGCCCAGGTTGTCTTATGTTAGGCCCTGGAAGATGATGGTCATTTAGGGGCGCGCACAGTGGGGAAACCCGGACGGGCGGTCTTAGATATCGTTATATGTATATGTATATAACTATATTTTCATCAAGTTGGACTTGATGGTTGATAAACGCCACAAAGAGCTTATGAAATGCCATAAAGAGCATAAATATGTGCCATGAAGAGCACGGGAATAATATACGTGCCATAAAGAGCATAAATATGTGCCATGAAGAGCACGGGAATAATATATGTGCCATAAAGAGCACTTGATGTACATGATATTCCTAATAAGGAATGGAAAGATAAAATGGGAAGTTTTAATAAATGAATAAAAATTATAACTTCTTGATTTAACCAATTATATGGTTTTATTCCTAATAAGGAATGTCTGAAGGAAATGGAAATTGTTTTTTATAAGGAAGGGTTTTAACTTAAATTGCTTTACCTTAAATTCTTGCTTATATTGTAGATAGCATGTCATATTATCATCCTCATCATTCATGTATAACTGTTCATATCTATTATGCTTTTTATTCTTCTAGAAATCATATAGAACCCGGCCCTGACCGGTTTACTTCCTTGTTGTATATATATTATTGTATCCGCTCAATTGCTCCACCGCAAGGACGCCCGACTTGACTCTCCCAAGTTCCCTGCACTTTCGACGAGCTGTAAGATTTTGCGGGTTATTACAGGATGTTGTATTAGACGCTTTCATTCTTGTTATTCTAGTTATGATCGGGTCTTGTCCCTCGAGCGTGTGGCCCAAACATTTGTATTTGATTAATGGTTGTACTATGTAAGATATTTATATTGTTGTACGTTGTCTTACGTAGCTGTGGACCGACAGCTTATTCGGTCCATTTGTGTACTTTCGTTTTAGTTACTTTATATATTATCTTTTGGAATTCCACTTGCTTGTCAGATTGGGTTGTTTAGTTTAAAACTTTCATAACCGCATTTTTAAAATTTTACACTTTTTGGCAACCCGTTTTCTGATTTATTGGGTGGTTTTCCCGTATACTCAGTTTATATTTGTGATGCTGAGAATGATATCCATCCATGATCCCTGTTACGTTTGAGTATCGGGCTGGCCACCCCTTATCTCGGATTGCGGGTTGTCACATTTATAATGTATATAGTCCAATCAAAACCGCTAAATTGTTATGGGAGTCTTTGGATAAAAAAATGTAAAATCGAGGATGCCGGCATGAAAAAATTCGTGGTCAATAGATTTCTCGAGTATAAAATGGTTGATTCAAAGACTGTCATAAGCCAAGTCCAAGAGCTTCAATTAATTTTTCATGAAATACTTGTTGAAAATATGGTCATAAGTGAAACATTTCAAGTTGCTACAGTAATTGAAAAATTACCTCCTTCTTGGAAGGATTTCAAAAATTATTTGAAGCATAAACGAAAAGAAATGGGACTTGAAGATTTAATTATTCGGTTAAGGATAGAAGAAGATAATCGTAAATCTAAAAAGAAAAATGGTAACCATGTTATGTCTGCAAAAGCAAATATTGTTGAGGAAGGATAAAAATTCAATAAAAAGAGGAAGCACAAAAATGAAGGCACAAGTCAACAAGGCGGTGCTAAGAAGTTCAAAGGAAAATGTTTCAATTGCAACAAAGAAGGTCATAGGGCCAAGTATTGTCGCAAGCCGAAAAACAAGAGAACTTCAAGAAGAAATCACCACAAGCCAACATGACAGAAGTTGATGTATTATCCGACGATGTTTCCAATGTTTCTCTCTCCGCAGTTGTATCTGAAGTAAATTTGGTGGGTAATACCAAAGAGTGGTGGGTTGATACCGGCGCTACACGTCGTGTATGTTCTGATAAAATTATGTTCACAACCTACCAACCGATTGCAAATGGAGAACAATTATTCATAGGAAACTCCTCCACCTCGAAGGTTGAAGGTAAAGGCAAAGTAATGCCGAAAATGACTTCGGGGAAGCATCTCACAGTCAACGATGTATTGCATGTGCCTGACAATAGAAAGAACCTTGTTTCCGGTTCCTTGCTAAGCAAGAAAGGATCTAAGCTAGTCTTTGTTGGAGATAAATTTGTACTAAGTAAAGATGGAATGTATGTAGGGAAAGGATATATGTGTGATGGGATGTTCAAATTGAACGTCATGATTGTTGTACCTAAAAGTAACAATGATAATAATAATATGATATCTTCTGCTTATATGCTTGAGTCTATGGATATGTGGCATGGTAGACTTGGACATGTTAATTATAGTACTTTAAGTAAATTAATTCACTTAGAATTAATTCCTAAATTTAGCATTGATACAAGTCACAAATGTGAAACATGTGTAGAAGCTAAATTAACTAAAATACCTTTTCATTCAATTGAAAGGAATACTAAACCTTTAGATTTAATTCACACCGATATATGTGATTTAAAATTTGTTCAAACTAGAGGTGGGAAAAAGTACTTTATTACCTTTGTGGATGATTGCACTAGATATTGCTATGTCTATCTTTTAAGAAGCAAAATTGAAGCAATTGAAGCTTTTAAGAAATACAAGATAGAAGTTAAAAATCAACTTGGTAAAAAGATTAAAGAATTAAGAAGCGATAGAGGTGGTGAATATGAATATCCTTTTAAGGAAATATGTTTAAAAAATGGTATTATTCACCAAACTACCGCACCATACTCTCCTCAATCAAATGGGATTGCGGAACGTAAAAACCGAACTTTAAAAGAAATGATGAATGCATTATTAATAAGTTAGGGATTACCCCAAAACATGTGGGGGGAAGCATTGCTTTCAGCTAATTACATTCTCAACAAATTGATTCATAAGAAAACAAATAAGATACCCTATGAGTTGTGGAAAGGACGCAAGCCTTCCTACAAATACTTAAAAGTGTGGGGGTGTCTTGCAAAAGTACTAATTCCTGAACCTAAAAAGGTGAAAATTGGTCCAAATACTATTGACTGCATATTCATTGGTTATGCACATAATAGTATTGCATATCGATTTCTTGTGCATAAGTCTGACATTCCTGAAATTCATGAAAATGGAATCATAGAATTTAGGAATGCATCATTCTTTGAAAATATCTTTCCTTATAAGAATACACAAGAAATAACTTCTAACAAAAGAATGCTTGAAGTTACAAATGGTGAACCTCGAAATATTATTGAGGAAGAACCGAGACGTAGCAAAAGAGCTAAGAGTTCAAAATCTTTCGGTCCAGATTTTCTAACATATATGTTATAAAGTGAACCTCAAACGGTAAAAGAAGATCTATCCACTCCGGAAGCCTCATATTGGAAAGAAGCTATCAATAATGAAATTAAATCCATTTTGCAAAATCATACATGGGAACTGGTAGTCCTACCACTAGGGACAAAACTGTTAAGGTGTAAATGGATATTCAAACGAAAAATGAAAGTTAATGGTACAATTGATAAATATAAGGCTAGACTTGAAGCTAAAGGATACAAGCAAAAAGAGGGAATAGATTATTTCGACACCTATTCACATGTTACAAGGATTACATCCATTAGAATGTTAATTGCAATTGCAGCAATACATAAATTGGAAATACACCAAATGGATGTTAAAACGGTATTTTTAAATGGTGAATTAGATGAAGAAATATATATGGAACAACCGGAAGGTTTTAGATCTCCTGGAAATGAAAGGAAAGTATGTAAACTTGTGAAGTCATTATATGGGTTGAAACACGCACCTAAACAATGGCATGAAAAATTTCACAATGTCATGAAGTCAAATGGTTTCAAAATAAATGAGTGTGATAAATGTGTTTACATCAAAAGCACTCACGCGGGACATGTGATTGTATTTCTATATGTAGATGATATGCTAATAATTGGTAATAATAATAATGTTATCAATTCTACTAAACAAATGTTGACTAGTAGATTTGAAATGAAGGACATGGGATTGGTTGATGTCATCCTAGGAATTAAAATTATTAGAACCCCTCAAGGAATTAGCTTATCTCAATCACATTACGTTGAAAAAATACTTCAAAAGTGTAATAAATATGATCAAAGTCCCATGAGAACACCTGTAGATCTAAGTCATCACCTCCTTAAAAATAAAGGTGAAGGTATATCTCAATTAGAGTATTCTTATATTATTAGAAGTTTGATGTATTTATCAAACTGTACTCGACCTGATATAGCATACTCGATTAGTAAGCTCAGTCGATATACGAGTAATCCCGGGAAAGATCATTGGAAATCCTTGATAAGAGTTCTTCGATATCTTCAATACTCTTTGGGGGATGGGTTGCACTACGAACGATATCCAATTGTACTTGAAGGCTATAGCCATGCAAATTGGATATCTGACTCAAATGATTCGAAATCCACAAGTGGATATGTATTTACCCTTGGAGGTGCAAACGTATCTTGGAAATCCTCTAAGCAAACGTGTATTGTAAGATCCACGATGGAATCTGAATTTATTGCTTTAGATAAAGCTGGGGAAGAGGTTGAATGGCATAAAAACTTCTTAGAGGATATTCCAATATGGTCAAAGCCTATGCCACCTATCATAATACAATATGATAGTCAATCGGCAATTGTTAGGGCTGAAAATAATAACTATAACGGTAAATCACGATATATACGTCATCGACACCAAACCGTTAGACAATTTCTCTCAAATGGAATTATTTATGTTGACTATGTAAAGTCAAAGGAAAATATTGCGGATCCACTAACTAAAGGTATACCTGGAGAGCAAGTTGCAAGTTCATCACGTGGAATGGGCCTAAAGCCTGTAAAATTCTAAAGAGTCGTCTTAATGGAAACCCAACCTAAATGACTGGAGATCCCAAGAAATAGGTTTAAAGGGACAACCTAATTATGATGACTCGATTTGCACTAAGAAGTAATACTTTAATTACTTCCTCCCATTCCGAAGACAAGTCAGTGCACAAACTGCCGTGTGTATAAGGATAAACAATATTTTTAATGATTTCTATATCTTGAATGTATAGGTCAAGTAGGGTATTAGCAGGATACTCTTTATAGAAATCACCTATGTGAGTGAGAAGGGGTCGCTTCTATGAGAATAACGAAGGCTATTTCTCTAGCACACTCATGAAACCAGAAGGTGTCCAAGCCAAAATGGACACAACAATGAGAACCAATAAGGTTGGAAAAACATTATGTGAATACTATTGTCTCGGTTTACACAAATGGTCGATCAATTCAAGAAATCACGTTAATTGATTGGCTAGTAAGCTCGATAGTATCTCACTAGGAAAGATTCAAAGCCACAAGCTATCTTTTTCGATGCAATGTTTTTTTCCTAGAACAACTCTCTGTTTGCATTTATATTCGTTTCATTCTTCCAAATTTCATTCATGTGGGGGATTGTTGTATATTTTATGAAATGCCTATGAAATTCCAGCTTATTTAGTCAAACTTTAGAGTCAATTTTAATTAAGACACATATGTTAAAAGTGACGTGTCTTAGTACCAATGTGTTCCTTGTAGCAAGGAGATTAATTTGGTATACTCACTTGTTAAAAATATTTAAGTAATGAATGAAAAATTTGGACTTAAAGTGACCCATTTGAGTTTAAGCTAGATGGGGTAACATAGTTAGTGGGTTTGTCCCACATTGGAAAAGTGGTAGAAATTCTTGGAGTTAATATACCCAAGTTATGGGACTAAGGCTTGGATGCCTTGGGCTATCCTAACTCTTTGAAGAGGAGATGGCCTATACTATGCATGTGTTGGGCTTGGGCCAAAAGCCCACATGCGCGTCGCCGCTACCGTCTGTCCGGCTCAGCCCGTGCCCATGTCCGGGTCCGGGTCCGGGTCCGGGTCTTGGGTCTTTCTTGAGCAACTATTAAATTTTTTGGACAAATTTTAATTGACCTTTAGGCGTTAAAATTTATTTTCTGAACCAAAAAATCTGGATTAATTACGAATTAATTATTTTCTGCATTAATTAATTATTTAAAAATATTTTCGTTTTTTAATTATTTAAAAAATGCGGTCGTTTTTTAATTAATTAATTAAAATGTTAAGTTGTTTTATTAGAGAGATGCAACTATACAAACAGTCACATATGTTCTGGGAAAAGCCATGAGTTGCAGCTAGGGGTGGCAATTCGGGTTAGTCGTGTCAATTTCGGGTCATGTTGATTTTTATTTGAGTATAAGTTTTGGGTACTTTTAAATCTACACAAGCTAATCGTGTCAAGTTCGGGTCATTTTGGGTTAATACCATAAACGGGTTATCGTGTCAAAAATTGCCAGCTCTAGTTGCAGCCCTTCACCACTTATAAAAGGGACCATATGCAGTCCATTTAAGAGATTAGAAAATCTACCCGAATTCCCTACTACTGTCCTTGTTCCCTACTACTGTCATTGTTGGTTCGTGGGACTGTTGCACTGAAGTGCTTCTTGCAATAGTCGTTGACCGTTTCATACTGGGAGGCAGACGCCCATTGAACCTACCGTCAGTACTGTAGCGGGGCGTATTCTGTCTTAAGGAGAGATAGTTCAACTTTCGACACGGTCAAAATTCTACAAGTGATTGTTTCAATCACAAACTCTATGCTCTTCTTATCTCCCTTTACTGTTATGTTTTCTAGAGTAATTAATTAATTAATTTTAATTACTGTTTATTTATTTAGTGATATATATATTAATTTTTCGTAATCTGGTAAACAACAGTTATTGGTTGGTTTATGGGGTTTTCACCAGCGGGACCTCAAAGTCAATCAATAACAAGCCGACACGTCATTATGTCGGGCAAAATTTTGTCAAAAATTCGGGCTCAGTACAAGTGTTCGACTGTTTTCTCACAATCTTAAGACATAATATAATATTTATTTTGTTATATGTTTGATTAAAACTATTTGAATATTCTACAATGTTGCAATAATGTTTATGGTATTTCTAAACAAATTTTCACCACTCTATATTTTGAACCAATGAATATTTTATAAGTTGATTTATAAAATAACACATTTATTATTTTAACCCACCAGTTTTTTTTATATTCCCTACTTTTATTAAGACCACATTAATGGGTTGAAATCCTTTTAACCCACCCCAAAATTTTGAGTTTATTGGTTTTTAAGTAAAATTAGAAATAATCTACCCTTCATTACCAATTACCGGATCTGAACAAATTTGATCACCATTTTCAGACATCCAAATGTTAACTATTTGTAAATGAGCATAGGGCCATTTGTAGGGCATAAGTTGAAAAGGAAACTCATAAAATCAATGACAACTTTAAAAGGATATAAACTTCAAAGCTTTAGTTAAAAAATAAACAACTTAAATGATTAGTTATATGTAAAATGAAAATAACTTATGAACTTTAAAGTCTGAAATAAGATTTAGTTGCATGCAATATATAATAACATAGATAAAAGTAGTTAACTCTAAATTTCTTGCTTTAACTCCCAAAAGTTACCCTAGTAAATGACTAATTTTCAGTAATCTTGTTTAAAAGATGGGAAATAAATGTGTTGGTGGGTCACCAATATTGTAGTACGCCGGAAGTGGCTCATCAGAAAAGGTACGAAATCTATTCGCCATAGGGGACTGTGTTTGCCATAGATGATATACTTGGCCGGAAAAGGTCTAGGACCATGCATTAGTGTTGTTCGTGGACAAATGAGTCGTTTATAAGTGATTTATCAAGTGGGGGGAAGTAAGTCTATTTCCAAAGGACTTGTTTCCAAAGTCAATTCTAAATGACAGTTAAGAGCCTAATGGCACATTTCCTAAAATTGTGGGACACCATGAGTATTTTACATCTCCAATAGTAGTGCCTATCAATCTGATATAGCATCCTCTTTTGGAAAAAAGTCTTTGTATTTCAAAAACCCAATTGGATATTCCTACGAACGTGTGCTTAATTTAGTGCCATGTCATATTGTCTAACCGTTCTCATATTCCCACATCTAGAAATGAAGGTAGAAAAGTTCTATATGACTCATTAGCCACATCACATTCTCTACCACCGTTGGAGAAATTTTTTCCCATTCTAAATTTCTATAATAGAAAATCTAGATAGTAAATATGAATGGAAACAAAATCTTCTTCATTTATCATGTAAATAGTGCATAGACAAAGCGTCATATTACACAACAATTGTTGTATTAAACCTATAATAATTTAAATTAATTGTCAAATGAACGTATTCATTCAAAGATAAAATTTAAAAATGAAAAATACGTATCCAGATGGATTATTTAACTTCAAAACATACCGTTGCAAACTCATTGTTTAGTAATGGCCCATTTAAATGCTATGCATAAGAATATTTTAAAGTTTGAGCTCGCCAAATGAGTTTATGGATTTTCCGAAGAGATTTTTTTAGGATGGTTTAGGACGCTTTAGATTTTGTGAACAAATTTGGTACCAAAATTAACCAAATAAAAATGAAATGAAGAAATGTATTATGAAAATAAGTTACAAGAACACAAGAGAGACACAAAAAATTTAGAGAAAATCATATTTAAGTCCCATTTGTTTGGTCAACATACATATAAGTCCTATTGACTTTTCAACAAGTATATAGGTCCTATTCCAACTTTTTAGAAAAATTATTCACAATTTTACCCTTTTAAAATCAATCATCCGTAACTTCCTTTAGGAAGTTACATAAGTGGCTGGATTTTTTTTTAAACTTAAAATGATCATAACTTTTTATTCACAAATCCGTTTTTCACAAAATTACTATTTTTAAATTCTGCTCGACGAGATCTATTAAACAAGATCCATGAAGACTATAAAATTTCAAAAAAAAAATTATACAACCAGTAAACTTTACTGTATGAACTAGAATATGAAATAGTTTTATATATGTGACATTTCCTATGGTAATATTACGCAGTATATATATATATATATATATCCGGTGGATCCAAATCCTTTTTTTCCAAAATCTCCTAAAGATCCGCGCAATCGGCATCCAATCCTTACCCCCATTGTTGGAGATTCAACGACCTTCATCAGAGCTCAGATTTGGGGTGGGTAGGGGTGGCACGTGGTTCCGCTGGCGCGGACATTTGAAAATAAGAGACTTTTGAATAAATGGGTTTTGGATCCACCGGAGTGGCATGGGGTGCCGCTGGCGCAGACCTTCGAAAATAAGAGACTATTGGATAAATGGGATTGGGATCCTACGGAGCGACAGTTTGGCGTGAGTAGGGTGTCAATAGGTGCCGGCGGCGCAGACCTTTAAAAATATGAGCATATATATATATACACACACACTGTGTAATGTGATAACACGGTAAATGTTATTGTTTGTGAAAATATCACAGATATTAAACTTTATTGTAATAAAGTTTAATATCTGTGACATTTTTACAAACAATAACACTTATTGTGTTAATATATTTATGAAATAGTTTTATATATATAACATTTTCACAAACAGTAATATTTACTGAGTTAATATTACACTATATATATATACACACGGTAGATCCAAACCTTTTTTTTTTAAATTACCATATTTTTAAAGGTTTGCGCTAGCGACATTCAATCCCCACCACTACCCACCCCCATTATTGGAGCTTCCACGACCTTCATCAGAGCTACGATTTAAGGTGGGTAGTAGGGGCATAGGGTGCCGCTGGCACGAACCTCTGAAATTAAGAGAATATTAGATAAATGGGGTTTGGATCCACCGGAGCTCCGGTTTTGGGTGAGTAGGGGTGGCATTGGGTTAAGTTTATATCTGTAACATTTTCACAAACATTAACATTTACTGTGTTCATATATATATATACACACACGATGGATCCAAACCTCTTTTTTCTGATATTATCTTATTTTTAACGGTCCGTGCTAGCGGCATCCAATCCCCACCACCACCCACCACCATTGTCGG
The DNA here is from genome assembly GCA_949130495.1 of Sambucus nigra. Classification (NCBI taxonomy): domain Eukaryota; kingdom Viridiplantae; phylum Streptophyta; class Magnoliopsida; order Dipsacales; family Adoxaceae; genus Sambucus; species Sambucus nigra. The sequence continues at coordinate 598,305,972 of OX422208.1, forward strand.
AGCTCCAACAACCTTCATCAGAGCTCTGATTTGAGATGTCATGGGGTGCTGATCTAATATTTTCACAAACAGTAAAATTTATTATTTGTGAAAATATTACATATATAAACCTAACCCAATGTTACCCCTACTCATCCCAAATCGGAGCTCTGGTGGATCCAAATCCCATTATCCCACATTCTCTTATTTCGTACGGTCCGCACCAGCGGCACCCCATGTCATCCCAAATCAGAGCTCTGATGAAGGTTGTTGGAGCTCCGACAATGGGGGTGGTGGTGGTGGTGGGGATTAGATGCCGCTAGCGCGGACCGTTAAAAATAAGACAATATCAGAAAAAAGGGGTTTGGATCCACCGTATATATATATTATGTTATAACACAGTAAATGTTACTGTTTGTGAAAATTTTAAAGATATAAACCTAACCCAATTCTAACCATACTCATTCCAAACCGGAGCTCCGGTGGATCCAAACCACATTTATCTAATATTCTTTTATTTCCTAAGGTCCGCGTCAGCAGCACCCCATGTCGTCCCAAATCAGAACTCTGATGAAGGTTGTTGTAGTTCCGACAATGGGGGTGGGTGGTGGTGGGGATTGGATGCCGCTAGCACGGACCGTTAAAAATAAGATAATATCAGAAAAAAGAGGTTTGGATCCATCGTATACATATACTGTGTTATATGAACACAGTAAATGTTAATGTTTGTGAAAATGTTACAGATATAAACCTAACTCAATGCCAACCCTACTCACCCCAAACCGAAGCTTTGGTGGATCCAAACCCCATTTATCTAATATTCTCTTATTTCCTAATGTCTGCGCCAGCGGCACCTTATTTCACCCCAAATCAGAGCTCTAATGAATGTTGTTGTAGCTCCGACAATGGGGGTGGGTGGTTATGGGGATTGGATGCCGCTAGCACGGATCGTTAAAAGTAAGATAATATCATAAAAAAGAGGTTTGGATCAACCGTATATATAGAGTGAGAGGCCCCCGCCTGTAAGGACTCCTTATGGTACAGACTCCGGTACATACCATTTTTTTAAAATAGTAAAAAAATAAATTTTTTGATGAAACTTCATGAATATGATCTCCACTGTGAGAAGATCGTCTCCAATTTTTTTCATCAAAAAATTAAATAAAATAACATGTTGAGATGAGGTGTGTGGTGACAATTATTATTCAACACAAATAGATAAGAGAAGCGCAATCACCAAGCAAAATAAGGAAAGTAAAATGCCAATCACACAACAGGAGATGTATCTGGTTCAGCAAGAATGCCTACGTCCACGGTGGTGCAATCAGTATTATTTCTATATACTCTGGGGAGCGTTTACAGAGAATACAGTGCGTGTCTTATGCCCCAGACCTAGGGTTTATTATATACATGTATCTCTTCGAGGAGTGGGGGTGTTGGACTCTCCCACGTTTACCATATTCTCCTGAAACATCTCTTTACGAGAATATGGGAGAAGACACAGTCATAGTTTCATTCAATTTAAGTAAGGGGTCTGGACTTTGGGCCACTCTAATTGGGCTACTCGTTCGGGCCGGTAATGCCAAATCTGGGTACCCACAATTGCCCCTAAATTTGTTGGGTCACAAGTTGGCTCAATAAATTTAAATGATTTGTCATAATGGCTCCTTTTCATATCACGTAACTCTTCCCAAAGTTTGAGGGTTGATTTAGGCGGCAGTTGCTTCGTGTCCTGTGCGCGATGATTAGTCATATTTAAAAGTCATTTTGAGCAGTGTTTCATAGTTGTCGTTTCAAGCTTCTCAGTGCTCTTCTATCTTCTGCGAGTGTTAGCGATTTGTGCCCTCTTCTCCAGGTCCTCACTTTATTTGCTTTCGATCTCCCTTATCACTTGGGCTTGTGATTCTTGATCGTCCAAGTCAAACTTTCATCTCATAAGTCTCCTTTGTCTTCTCTCTGTGTTTTCTTTCAGTGCTTTCTTTGAACTTGAAGCTTAAGGTTTGCAAATGTCAAAGATAGGTAATAGATCAGTGTCCGAGTTTATAAAGTTTTACAATATCCCAGAATGGGTAGAGATTGAGTGGGCCTCTCTCCCTAAAAATGTTAGAGGGATAGAGGGCGCTCATTGGATTCACGTCTTGTTGCTCTCCCAAGGGGGGCTTACTTTTCCTCCAAACAATTTATTCTTGCATTTCTTTGGTTATTTCAACATTGTTCCTGCACAGTGTTCACCCAATGTATGGAAGATAATCAATGCCGTTCATAGAATAAATTAACTGTATGGCACCAAATTAGGGCTCGCCGAAGTCTTCTTTTGCTATTCCTTTTCTCGAACTAGCTCTGGTGTTCTTTATCTTAAGGCCAGGAGTTCTGACAGGGTGTTGGTAGTAAACCTACTTGATTCCCACAAGGATTACTGGCAAGAAGGCTTTCTTGCTAGAAATTGGCAGTTCTCCCCCCCAAACTGAGGGGTCGAGGTCTGATAGGTTTACTGTTCCCTTTTATAGGGAAGAGTATATAGGTATTCTTTGCTCTATCCTTTCAATTTCTTTATTAATGTGTTATCTTTCTGATTCTTTCCTATTTTCTTTTCAGCGAGGTCGAAGAACTTGGAACCTGCTCCCAGCGAGGTTCCTCTTTCAGAGTTGGTTAAAGCTTGGAATATCAGGGAGCCCCTAGCTGACGGCGAGCATCCCCGGTCCACTGCTTTCTTGCTCATGTACAAAAATATTGGTTCTAGCTTCATAACGAGGCCGGTAGATAGAATTCCCGAGTTTGATACCTCCGAAGAAGTTGTTGTTGATCCCATTCAGTTGGACGAGGAGGAGAGTAGTTCTGAGAGTGACATCAGAGGCGGTGCTGAAGGTAATTTTGGCGAGGGGAGCTCCAGTGGTGACAGTTCTTCTGATTTGGAAGAGGTTTTTGAAGCCCATGAACCTTCGAGCACGTCCAGCAGCTCTAGCGAGGAAATGGTTCCTCCAAGGAAAAATTTGATCCGAGATGATGATGATGATGATGATGATCATGTGCTTCTCGCTCAAAGGTCGAAGAAGCAGAAGTCCAGCACTGGGGATGTTGTTACTGGTTCTCGGTCTTCTGCTCAGGAGCAGGAGAAGAAGAGAAAAAAAGAAGAGCAGATGAGAGAGAGAGAGAGAGAGAGAGAGAGAGAGAGAGAGAGAGGAGGAAAGAAATAGGGTTGAAGAGAAGAAGAAGAAGAGGATGGAAGAGAAGAGGAAAATGGAGAGGGAGAAGGAAAAGGAGGAGGAGATGAGGAGAATGGAAGCGAGGACGAAGGCTGGGCAGGCCTTAGTGTCTGTGTCCGCGTTTCCAGAGGCGGCCTCAGTTTCCATTTCCCCTCAATTGGCCCATGCGCTGCTTGAGAGGGCAGTCCTTCCTGCAGATCGTCAAAGGGCGACGGGATTTGATCAGTTAGCCTTGCAAGCTAGTCAGAGGCTAGCCTTGGTAAGACCATTTCTCTTTTCTAATGTTTGACAAGTTCTGGTTGTTTCTTTCTTCTAATATCTTCTTCTACTTTGCAGTTTGTGACTGACTTTGTCGTGCTCTATTACTCTCGCGATGAGCTGGTGAACAAGAACGGCGAGCTGAAGCAGCAGAATGTTGCCTTAAAAGTGAAAGGTATAGAGCTGGAGGCTAGTCTGAAGGTCGCTAATGCTGCTCGGACGTCTTTCAACCTGGCTCTTGCTAATGCCAATCGAGAGAGGGAAGCAGTAGTTAAAGAACTTAATAAGCTGCGACAAGACTATGACTTGGTATACTCGATCAAGCTGGTTATTGTGGAGGAGAATAAGGTGTTGACCGAGCAGCTGAAGGAGAAAGAGTCTCAGGCATCCACTGTTAAGGAGGACTCATATAACTCCGGGTGGGCTGCTGCGTATGAAGACGCTGAGGTTCAGATAGGCTACATCAACTATCTGAACTTCAAGAAGGGCTGGAACAAGGCCCTTTTAGCTGCTGGTGTGGATGTTGCTTCTTCTCTGTTCGACGAGCACGATCCAGGACCAAAGCTAATTATAAATGAAGCTCCTGCCCCAGCCATTGAAGGTGCTGACCCTTCCTCTCAGACAGTTCTTGCTGATGCCCTTCCTGCTCCGGCGACAGAGGTTGTCCCTGCTGAGGGAGGTGTTTCTACTGCTGCTGACAAGGAGAAGCAGCTAGCTTCTTCTGGGCAACTTGGGGTCGCCAGCTAATTTACCCTTAGGGTTACTCTTGTATTTTTGTTTATAATTTTCCTTTCTGCTTCTTCAATGTACTCTGATTTTTTTCATATGAATAAAATGAGAAGATCTTTTCCTTTAGTGTACTGAATAACTCTGTCTTTCATTGCTCTTTTATTGCTTATAGTTGATTGATGTTGATGATTATATACCAGCCACTTCTCAATTGGTAAGAATGCGTGGTTCTAATGTAATTTCTGAAGTTTGTCATACCTTTGTGAGGATTTTTAAATCACTGTGATTGAGGAACAAGCGTTTTATAGAGCAGACTGAGCTCACCGTTAAACTGAAAGACAATCTCCAGGAGATGGAAGAGGTCGGCGCCTCAGTCCAGAAAGAGGTGAATACTCTGAGAGCAAGACTTCTAGATGCTTATGAGATCAACCAAGTTGGAGAAATTCTTCAGCAAGAGAATGAGGCTTTGAGGAGGGAAGTCTCGTGACTCAGGGAGCATGCGCCAAGCATCGCTCCTGCAGTGTTACGAGGTTCTTCCTCGTCACGAGCCCGAGCTGGACCAAGCGATGTTCCTCCGGTGCTGCGAGGTTCTAACCCGCCAACTGTTCCGTGATCTGGTATAAATGCAAGAAGTTCAGCTAGGGAAATGGAAGAGCTCCGTGGTGACGTCCAACGAGCATATGTGATTGCTTCTGAGCTTCAAAGGGACGTCACTCGGCTGAGGAATTTGTTTAAGAGAGAACCTCGGCAAGCATGGGCCGATGGTTACAACCAAGGTTAGTTGGATGCTCCAACGAGGCTAATAGAGTTTCGAAGAGCTCGCCTTTATCAGGGGATGGTTGAGTGACCTGAAGGAGTTGCAAGTCCCAAGGAACTCAATACTCTGGTGTCTTCATGAGATCTCTCCTTCCACTCTAATTCCCAATCCTTTTCGGAGGGATGATCAGTGGATATCTATTAATGCCATCCCCCGATAGCTATTGGATTCAGATGCGAATAAAGTCGAGGAGGAGCTAGTTCCCCATCTCGACGATGGTCGAAGAGCCCAAGTGGATGATTATCTTGTACAGAGGCCTCGGCCTCATTAAGATTTTTCCAGTAGTAACTCTGTATATTTTATAATGAAGTAATGTAATGTTGATGTTTTGGGCGAGCTCGCCGACTAAACATAGGTTGTATTTGTTGTAAATATGATGAAGTAATATAAACTTTATGTTTTGGGCGATTTTACCGATTAAACAAGTGTTGTATATTTTTCACATTTTTTAGAATTTGCTTAATAATCTTGGGCCTCTCTTGGCTGACTAAATTTGTAAGTTTGTATTGTTAAGTGAGTGTCCCTCCAGTCCAGTATGCTTATGTGATACCATTCTGCCCCATTTTACCTTTTAGGTCATGTCGTCACACTCTCTTAGGCCTAAGTGTGGGAATTGGCGAGGACACACCTGGTGTTGGATGCTTTATCCGATCAGGATTTTATTAACCAAACATTATTTGGCGACCAATTTTGATTTGGCCATATTGCCTAAGGATCTCCTGTAGGGCTTCATATATTGCCAGGGGCAATGCTAAGAGGTCTTTCATATTTCATAACGAAAACTTGAGTAGGGTGATTTCCCTGCTATAGTGTAATGATTAATGTGCTTGTCACTTGGAAAGGATGTGTGAGTTATAAAGTTCATATACTAGTTAACTAACACTTCTTAGAATGCAACTGCTAAATAACTTTTATTAATGATAAGGGAATGAGCTTCCAGTCTCATAACTACAATGCAAAAGAATAATCTATAAATAGAATTTCTTAAGGTTGGCTGCATTCCATGCTTGAGGTATCTCTTTGCTCTCCATCCTTTCTAAGTGATAGGCTCTTCGCAGATCATCTCTTGTTATCTTGAATGGTCCTTCCTAGTTTGGCCCCAACTTGCCATCTGATGGTTTTACTGCGCTGCCCAAGACTTTCCTTAGGACATAGTCCCCAACTCGAAATGCCCTCGGATTGACCTTCTTGTTATAGTGCTTTGCGAGTTGTTACTGATAGCTCGCTAGTTTCACCAAGGTAAGATCTCGGCGTTCATCATCTAGGTCAAGCTCAGCGAGCAATGCTGCATCATTCTGGCCCTGGTCGACAAGGGTGAACCTCATAGTGGGTAAGCATACTTCCAATGGGATGACTGCTTCCATTCCGTATGTTAGTGAGAATGGGGTTTCCCCCGTTGCTTGACATAGGGTAGTATGGTAGGCCCACAGAATATGCGGTAGTTCATTCACCCATGCGCCTTTGGCTCGTTCTAATCGTTTCTTTATCCCATCGATCACCGTTTTGTTGGAAGCCTCGGCTTGGCCATTACTCTAAGGATAGGCCACCGAGCTGAAATGGTGTCTGATCCCGTGGTCATTACAGAAATTTTAAAAGGAGCTTCTCTCGAACTGCGTTCTATTGCCAGTGATGATGGTCCTAGGGATCCCAAAAAGGGTGATTATATTTTTCCATGTGAATCTTATCATATCTGCATCTCGGATATTCGCCAGTGGCTCTGCCTCGATCCATTTGGTGAAGTAGTGAGTTGCGACCAACAGATACTTGCAGTTGCCGGCAGTGGTAGGAAGAGGTCCTATGATTTCCATTCCCCATTGGGCGAATGGCCATGGTCTGGAAAGTGATTTTAGATCACTAGCGGGTTGATGGACCATGGGAGCATGAAGTTGGCATTTTTCGCATTTGCGAACATACACTGCAGAGTCTCTTTGCATATATGGCCACCAATAACCTTCCTCTAATATGGCCTCCACAGATTCCCTAGTGGAGTTCATGTAGAATTTGTTCGACATCCCTCGGGTGAACACATTGAAGGTAGGGATCGGAGAACGATCTCTTATATAGCTTGCCCTCAGGAGATAAGTGAAAGAGAGCAGTTTGACTCTTACCTAGTCAGTGGTCTTCTTATTATTTGGAGGTGCGCCATCTTTCAAATAGTCCTTTAAAAGATCCATCCAGTTGGGTGCTGACTCAATTTAGAGCACATGCTCTACGCTTGGCAGCTCATCGTTACGGTTAATGCTCGGATGAGCTAGGAAATCGATGGGGATTGTTCTTTTTAAGTCAGAATCAATTGCCAAACTCAGGGCTGCTAGGGCGTCATCATGGATGTTCTGTCCTCTGGGAAACTGCTGGACACTGACTTCCTCGAAGCTGGTCATTAGCCTTTTTGCCAAGGCGAGGTAGGCCACCATTCTTTCATCTTTCACATTGTAGTCTCCACTTATCTGATTGAAGACTAATTGTGAATCGCCGAACACCTGTAACTGCTTTGCCCCTAAAGTCTGTACCTTCTGGAGGCCGGCTATTAAAGCCTCATATTCTGCTTCGTTGTTGGAGGCTTCAAATCCAAGCATGACTCCTTGTTCGAGGATTGTGTCCTTTGGAGTGACAATCACAATGCCTACTCCTGCCCCCTTTGAATTGGAGGCCCCATCAATAAACAGCTCCCAGACTCCCTTCGTTGCGTGATTCTTTCTTTACTTCACGAGTTGATGTTGGTTGAGAGGCTACTCGCCTGTGAATTCGGCTATGAAATCAGCGAGGATCTGCCCTTTGATTGCGTTCCTTTGTTGAAATTGGATATCAAATCGTCCGAGCTCGACTGACCTTTTAAACAATCTGCCCGACAAATCTGCTTTCCTCAGGATTGCTTTAAGGGGGTGTAACGTAAGGACGATGATAGTGTGAGCTTCAAAGTAGTGCTTCAACTTCCTCGAAACCACTACAAGTGCAAAGGCGAGCTTCTCTAGTGGTAGGTACCTCTGCTCGGCCTCTAATAGGGTCTTGCTCATGTAATAAATAGGGTGCTGGTTTCCTGCTTTTTCTCATATCAATGCAGAACTAACAATGTGGTTGGAAACGGTGAGGTAAAAGTATAAGGAATCTGTCTCCTGGGGTATGACGAGCAGTGGTGCTGAGCTGATGTAAGCCTTGAGCTCGTCCAATGCCCGCGAGCAATCTCGATTCCATTCTACTGTTTTGTTTCCCTTTAGGAGCTGGAAGAAAGGCTTGCATTTCTTGGAGGACTTTGAGATAAAACAGTTCAAGGCAGCGAGCATACCAGTGAGCTTCTGTATAACCCGGATTGTGCGAGGAGGTTGTACCCTTTTTACTTCATCGATCTGGTCTGGGTTAGCCTCGATGCCTCTCTTACTGACCAATTACCCAAAAAAATTTCCTAACTGGACACCGAAAGAACACTTGCTTGCGTTAAGTTTCGTTCAGTACTTCCTGAGGATTTCAAAGGTTCTTGATAGGTCTGAGAGGTGGTTTTCTTTCTTCCTGCTTTTGACGAGCATATCATCGATGTAGATTTCCACGGTGTCTCCCATTTGGTCCTTGAACATCTTGGTGACAAGCCGCTGGTAGGTTGCCCCTGCATTTTTGAGCTCGAAGGGCATGACCTTATAACAGTATAATCCAACGGTGGTGATGAATGTTGTCTTGTCCTGGTCTGGAGCGTACAGAGGGATCTGATGATACCCTGAGTATGCATCTAAAAAACTCATTCTCTCGTGAGCTGCTGTGGAGTCCAGTAGTTGATCAATTTTTAGAAGAGGGAAAATGTCTTTAGGGCACGCCCTGTTAAGGTCAGTGAAGTCGATGCAGACTCTCCATTTCCCGTTGCTCTTTGGAACTACTACTGGGTTAGACAACACTTAGGGAATTGGACCTCCCGTATGGATCCTGCATCCAGCAGTTTTTCAACTTCTTTTTCCATAACTTTTGCCTTCTCGGGCGCAGTTCGTCGTGCCTTCTGCATGATTGGTTTGAAAGTGGGGTCGACGTGCAGCTGATGACAAACCACCCTGGGATTAATTCCAGGCAGCTCGTATGGTTCCCATGCGAAAACGTCTACATTTCTTCTCAGCAGAATCATCAACTTCTTCTTTTCCTGATCTGTGAGAGAAGCTCCAATCAAGAAGATCTTATCATCGTCGCTATCTCCAACTGTAACTTCCTCCAGGTCCTCGACGACCCGTTCAGAGGGGAGGAGCCTGGTCTCCTCCACTCTGGGTCTCCCGTATTTTAACTGCGATTTCAAAGGTATCAGACCTTCTTGTTCTTCAACTTTCTCGCTGGGCTTGTCGGCCTTTTTCTCTGGTCTTGGGCGGATAGCTGCTATGAAGCACCTTCTTGCCATCGGTTGATCGCTATGGATATCCATTACACCTCGCTCGGTCACATATTTTAGTTTCTAATGGTAGGTCGAGGAGACTGCCTTCATTGCGTGCAGCCATCCTCTGCGAAGGATAGCCTGGTATGGTGAGTCAATGTCGACTACCAGAAACTCAATCATTTTAGAGACATTTCCTTCCCTTACTGGCAGCACGATCTTTCCCAAGCATAGTAACTTTTCCAGCGAAGCCAACTAAAGGGACAGTATCTTCTTTTAGGTCGACGATGCTTAACTTCAATTTTTTGAACAGGTAGAGATACATTACCTCGGACGATCTTCCTTGGTCGACGAGCAACTTATCGACGTCATAGTTAGCTATCCTGAGAGTAATGATCAAAGCATCATGATGTGGGGTTCTCACTCCCACCAGATCTTCATCTGTGAATACGATATGCTTACTATAGTCGACGTCATCTGCTCGCCGATGCTTTCCTGATTGTGTCTTTACTGGATCGATTTAAAAAGCTTGCATAACCGCTGTAAGATTTTTTACCTCCATTTGAGCTTAATTTTCTTGAATCTGCTTTACGTCAAATGCCCCATGAATTACTGCGAATTCATATCCGGCATCGTCTTCGAGTACGTTGTCAGGACTTACTTCTCTATGGGCAGCAACTTTCTTTGCCTTCTTTTCCATGAATTCGTTCAGATGCCCGGACTGGGCCAGATCTTCGAGGTGGGACTTAAGAGCCTTGCAATCCTCATTCTTATGTCCTCCTTCTTTGTGAAAAGCGCATCTCAGTGCGTTATTTCTCTTTGAGGGATCTCCTCCTATCTTTCTGGGCCACTTAATAAATGGCTCGTCTTTGATTTTTGCGAGAATTTTGTAAATTGGTTCTCTGAAGATAGTGTTGACCGCCTGAAATGCTTTTGCCACATCAATGTTGCCTCCGTTCTTAGATCCATTCTTCCCCCCATTCTTTCCTCCTTTCTTTTGGTTCTCAATTTTATCACTGTCTTTAGCAGCGAGCTTAGCTCGACCGTTTTCCCCTGTGCTGAGGCAGGTCACATCCTCCACCTTGGCATATTTCTCGATGCGAGCCATCAGGTCGTCGATGGTCATGGCCTCTTTCTTTGTCAGGGATTGGTACAGAAGAGAAGAGCTGGGTAGCCCAATTTTAAAAGAGGCCACTGCCACTTGCTCCGAACAGTCCTCGAGGCTTCTGATGGACCTGTAGTGGAGCCTTTCGAACCATTTATACGCCACGTCATGTAAGCTCGAGGGAAAAATTTTACACATCAGTGCATCTCGATGGTTCCAGAGGGTCATGGCTTGCCTGTACTACCAGACGTGATCAATGGGATCAGTTTTACCATCATAAATCTTGAACCTTGAATAATAAATTTCTTGGGGGCTTCTTCTTCTTCTATTTCTCTTAAGAAAGGCGATTTCATCTGAGTTTTGAGAGCTCGCCTGGTGAGCTCTCGGGTCAATCTGGTACCGTGATACGCAGGGTGTTGGTCCATCTCCCTTCGGACCAAACTTCGTATGTTCTTGTTACTGCGAGCTGGGCTCCTGTAATTGCGAGTTAGTCGCAATTGCTCGAGCAGGTCGTCCTCTGACTCATTTCCCTCAGCTTTCTGGAACCCGCATCTAGGGCTCCTTCCTCGGCTGCGAGACTTGCTCGCCTGAGGGCTAGGAGTGCGGTACAGACGTCTCTTGGTGCCATGATGGAGCTCTCTCTCCATTTTTTCTAATCTTCTTTTGAGGCGAGCATTCTCAGCTTCGTGCTTGCTAGAAGACTCCCTCTGCTCTTGGAGCCTCGTCTCATATGCATCAATCAACCTGGATATTTGTGTGGACCTCGCTGGTCCTTGGCTTTCTTCTGAGGTTGGCCTCTCTAGGCGAGCCCTCAGATCTGAACGCTGAACTTCATATTTGATCCTGTGAGGAGCAGGATGTTCTTGGATATCTCCTATCTGAGGAGCATTACTACTGTGACCAGACATTTTAAATTTCTCTGTTGGTGTGGGCTTTCTCAGGGAAGATAAACGCTTCCCACAGACGGCGCCAATTGTGGTGACAATTATTATTCAACACAAATAGATAAGAGAAGCGCAATCACCAAGCAAAATAAGGAAAGTAAAATGCCAATCACACAACAGGATATGTACGTGGTTCATCAAGAATGCCTACGTCCACGGTGGTGCAGTCAGTATTATTTCTATATACTCCGGGAAGTGTTTACAGAGAATACAGTGCGTGTCTTATGCCCCAGACCTAGGGTTTATTATATACATGTCTCTCTTCGAGGAGTGGGGGTGTTGGACTCCCCCACGTTTACCATATTCTCCTGAAACATCTCTTTACGAGAATATAGGAGAAGACTCAGTCATAATTCCATTCAGTTTAAGTAAGGGGTCTGGACTTTGGGCCGCTCTAATTGGGCTACTCGTTTGGGCCGGTAATGCCAAATTTGGGTACCCACAAGGTGATATGTAAAAAAATGGTATAAATATGCATTTTCGATCGTTGAAATGTTGGGTCGGTGCTAACCACTTTATTGATTGATTTTTTTGTTGAAACATCATGAATATGATCTTCTCACTGTCGATGTTAACATAGTAAATGTTACTTTTTGTGAAAATGTTACAGATATAAACATAAATCAATGCCAGCCCTACCCACCCCAAATCGAAGCTCTGATGAAGGTTGTTGGATAGCGTGGACCTTTAAAAACAAGATAGTTTAGAAAAAAAGGATTTATATCCACTCTGTGTGTGTGTGTGTGTGTGTGTGTACGTGTACGTGTGTATACTGTGTAATATTAACACAGTAAATGTTACCATTTGTGAAAATGTTACATATATAAACATATTTCTCTTTCTGGTGCATACAGTAAAGTTTACTGTCTATGTATGTTTTTTGCTTTAAAATTATATAGGCTTCATGAATCTTGTTTGATAGATCTCGTCGAGCAGATTTCAAAAATAGTAATTTTGTGAAAAACGGATATGTCAATTAAAAGTTATGATCATTTGAAGATTACAAAAAGAAATTCAACTACTTATGTAACCTCCTCAAGGAAGTTACGGATGGTTGGTTTTAAAAGGGTAAAATTGTGAAAAAAAGTTTCAGAAAATTAGGAGTAGGAGTTATATGTAAGAGGAAAATATGGTGGGACTAAAATGTCTAAAAAAAGGTCAAATAGGATCTAAATGAGAATGCCCCAAAAATTTAATGTTGTTCACCAATGTAGGTTACTTCCACAAAGGTCAAGCGTTTAATTTCACTATGAGAATAATTATTATTTCAACACACATGCACCTCTAAATAACTTAACTCATAACTATAAATATATACACTATTTCAATTTCCATCTCCTCCCTCCCCCCCCCACCCCCCCACCCCACCCCACCCACCCACCCCAAGATAAAAAAAAAACTATGTGCATAAACCTTGTATGTGACTGCCCTCACTTATGTATTCACTGGAATTATGCTCATAATATATAAGCAAGACTTAGGGGACATCACATTTAACTCAGGCATGCCTACTTTAAGCCTCATTGTTATCTACATAAATGTAAAAAAATCAATCATCGAAAGGATAAAAGTTATGCAACCCGCATTTAACCTACACATTATGACTTTTGTCCCCAATAACTTGTGTGCTCTCTTCTTAACATGGATGAAGTGAAGAGACAACTCCAATAATATCTATATTGGTGATCCACTATATGATAATGATAAGACAATCAGGGACCATTACACCAAGAACACACAACTCCATCAACCATGGGGTGACTTATAACTTCCACAAGATGAGTGATTTACACGGCCTTTCTACGATTAAATATCTATATACAAGACTTGTATTTGTAGTGACCACAAACATTTTCCATTGGCATTGTTGGTACTATTTATACACATTCAAAATCAAACATTATCCTAACACCATTGAGACTAAAATTTTCAATGCATGTGTGTAGCTAACCAGAGTCAGAGTCATCCTTTGACTCTAGATGAGGACCTCGAGCAATCTCCTCTTCTAATAGGATTCATTTCTCACTATCTTATAATGTTGGAAAACTTGCAACCGGTATCTTTGTTCTATTTCAAAACGATACATGTATAGAGGGCTCAAATCATATGCACATTACATCCTTATTTTTCACTTCGCTAGGATTATACGGTGCCATGTGTCTTTTAAAGCTCCACCTGCTATTGAAATCAGTAAATCCTTGTAATCAAATTAGCTAACGGATATTAGATTCATTTGTAAATTCTGGACTTATGCCACACCACCCAGAGTGAATTAAAACCCATTAAACATACTGAGCTTCACCATTCTCACACCTCAATGACACGTGTATCACCATTCGAAGATCTAAAATCCAATGTCCATTTATTGTTGGTGATTCTTGGCTTTATTTATTTTTAACTATTGTAGAAGGAAAAGATATTTAACACATCATGGCTAAACTTTTTTTGTGTCCTTGGCATTGTTTTATGATCTTTTGGCTTTCTCCTTGTGTTACTTAGCCTTTTTTTATTTTGCGTTTGAGTTGATATTTGTTTGTTATTGTTTTCAGTGTCTTAGCCATTTCTCATTTTGTACTATTTTTATGATAATCCTTCAAAGAATGTGTGTATGGAAATTCATATTTCATTTGTTCTTTTGCGAGAAAATTGCAGGTAATCTAAAACTTTCACATGGAATAAATCACATTTACTTTAATTGAACATGCTTGTACGTTGGAAAAAATCACGTCTACCCTACTTATCTTCATGTGTAAAATGGAGAAAATGATATGTAGTTTGAGATAAACTAGTTTTACACTAGGGAAATCATGTCTAGTTTAATGAATATTTTTTTTACATAACTCCCCATTTTTAATTCATAATTAATCATAACCCTCAATTAGTTAATCTCTTAGACATAACCCCCAAATTTACAACCCCGTGACAACTCTATTAAAAAAATCTTATTTGCAAATTAGACTTAATGCCCGCAAAATAAGTTTTTGATCTAAATACCCTTATATTCAACTTTTAAAAAATACGCACTCTCACTTAATCTTCTTCCCTAAATCAAAATCCTATTTTTTCACCAAACCCTAAAATTTCCTCCTCCTCCACAATCACCAACACCGCTGCTACCATTATGACTATTTCCACCACCACCTATCACCATCAGCAACACAAACTTTCAGCATAGCCACCAAAACCTTCCACCATCAAAACCACACAACCTTACACCATCACCCTCCACCGTAAATAGTATAACCACCGTCGTCATCCAACACAATTCCCACTAACCCTCCCATTCATCATTCATCTTCCTATGTCGTCCTCTAAACACAACCCTCCCTATAACCCCATTGTTCTTAGTCGCCCCCTCTTCTCGCCTCAATTACAATAAAATCCTTAATTGAAAAATCAAATCCTCAATTATAAATCCGTAAAAGACAAAATCAAAATTTAAGAGGTGGCAATGAGAGATAAGGGGTCGATAAGATTTCTTGGTTGTGTGTGCATGTGTGTGAGAGAGAGAGAGCGGGAGGGAGAGTATATATATATATATATATATATATATATATATATATATATATAGAGAGAGAGAGAGAGAGAGAGAGAGAGAGAGAAAGAGAGAATGGTAGGGGTGGGAGGACCGATGGTGTTGGTTGGAAATGGAGGGAGTGCTGGATTGTTTGAAAATTGGAATAAGATAGTTTTTGTAATACCCCATAAATTTAAGTGAATTATCTAAATAATAGATGATGTGAATAGATGATAATTAAATAATATATTTTAATTCAATAATTAAGTACGAAATATATTTATATGGACATGCTATAATTAATTAGAAATTATTGTGAATTTATTAAAAAATTATTTGACTAGTTTTTTTTAACATGTGGCATGCTTGAGATGTTGCACAATTTGTTTTATACTTTTGGGCATAGTAATGATAAAATGGATAAATTATATATATATTCCTACCAAATAAAAAATAGAAAATAATAAATTTTAAATGAATATTAGGGTTTTGGTCATTAATAAGGAATTTTAATGAGGGTGAGGATATTGAGATATGAACTACTTGGGTATATATTGTATGAGTTTATTTTGATTAAAAATAATAAAAATTAAATTAGGAAGAATATTAGTTGTTAAATAATCAACATGGGAGTTTAAGGCTCATTTAATGGGATATTTATGAGGCGATATATATGGTAAATGGGAAACTGAAGTAAAGATGAGTGGCAATCGATGTTTAATGTATTTTTAAAGGTTTTAGAGTTATTTTAGTCACCTATTAGGAAGAGAAATATGAAGAATTAAGAGAGAAAGGTAAGATAGAAAATGTGAGAAAATAAGATAAACTTGAGAGAAATTTTTGGAGATAAATTGAATAGGTTTTAATTAAATATGGATATTATCAATATTTATAAATCGAGATTTTTAAGGATTTTGGCTCTTTGATTCGACGGATTTATTTTAAGCGATCTAAGGTACGTGTTCGTTCTCTCGTGGTTATTTTGTGTGTTATACTTGTTCACCTTTGTTTGTAAGCACACATTTCAAGTTGTGTATTGCATCTTTATATATTATACTTATATGTAAATATCAGTGTCGTTGCACTCATGATTATATGATATTGTTTTAAAGTCGTGTAATTGGAATAACATGATTAGAGTAATTTACATGAAATATTATGACATATAATTTGGGTATAGAATATATACCTAAATTGAGGAAATTGAATCCCTTATCCAAGCCACCCACTGGATGGGGGGTGCTTTCAGGCTAACGTTTTTTCTTTTATCGGAGGAACTAGGCTCCTTAGGCCATTAAACTATCTTGTTATGGGTTGCCAATTCATTATGGTAGTACGATGAGGAGTGTATACTATTGTTCCTCATGGTTGTTGTAACGACCCGTAAATTCAAGGACTTTTAATTTAATTATAATTCGGAGAAAAAGAATTCATTTTATTGGGAGGAAATAAATTCATGATTTGGGAAAATTTTTAAATGGAGGATTTATTTAAATTGACAGATTGAGATTTAATTGTTCGAATTATTTTTGCGTCGCATTTTTTAGGTTAAAAAATTGGAAAATGTTATAAATTAATTCGGATGGTAATTCTGAGTGCACGGTTGAGTCCAGATAGATCAAAATAGTTGGAAAAGAGCACTCGGGTATTAAATGGGTCTTGGGGTATTTTTAGGCCTATTTAAGCCCACATAAGAGTGTTTGCGCCCTTTTTATAAAGCTCACAGGCCTAAAAATGGGATTCAGGTATTAAACACTAAAAGTGTGAGGGTGTGACAGCCATGACACATTTTAGAAAAAATCTTAAAGAGAGAGAATGTGTGCAAGTGGGAGAGGCCATGGGAGCCAAAATCAAGAACAAATGTGTGTGTTCTTACTAAATAATCACCATCCATACCAACGGATTCAAACCCTACACACCCTAAGGCAAGTGGCTAAACTTGCTTTTAAATTAATTGCATATTTCTACTCATATCATAGTGGGTGTGATAAGATGATATGATTTTTGGCTTTGTTGATATCTAAATTGGGTTTTGATGGGTAGGGTTGAATTGTAGAACAACTTCTTAAATTTGAAGAAATCTATGAAATTGGGTAAATTAAACCGTCATTTTAGAAACTGTTTTTCGACGTTTTGATTTTGAAAAGGGTGATTATGTCCGCTTTATCTCGTAGAAAATCTTATTTTCTACATTTTGTTCTCAGATACATTTTCTCCAAAAACGGCTCCAACATGCCTCAAAACGGCAGTTTAAAAATCTGGGCAGATTCGTGGGGCAAGTTTTAAGAAATGTTATTTTTAGTTGTTATTCCATTTTAGGTTGCCTAGATTGATTGATTTTGATTGTTGTTGTATAATAAGGACATTAGGCCTAAAGTGGAGATTAGTTTTACATAAAGTGAGACAAGTAAGTATTGGAATAATTGAGAAAATAATCCATAAGGAAATTAAGGTTGAAATTGAGTAAATTAAAAATCTTAGATTAATAAGTGTCCAAAATTTATTAAGGGGAATTTGAATAGTAAATTCTAAATATTGTATTTTCGGGTCAAGTGAGTGAGTCTGGGTATATTGGTTAAGTGATGCCAAGATAATAAATTAATTAATGCATGATTGATTCAATTGCGTCAGGATATTGACTCGGGTGAAATTTGGATTACTGTTACGAGTGTTTAGGCACAGATTTGGTCGAGTTAATATATTATATGGTTATAATATAAATTATGGAATATTCAAAATAAAAAAGGGTGTTAACCTTAATATGTGGGATTTGAGGAATAAGTTCCACGAGATGAGAATTTCGGATCGAAGGAGCCAGTTCGGGTAATTTAGTTGGGTGACAACTTGAGTGATAAATAAATAATTGTGAAAAATATCTAAATATCATGTCGGTATATAGACTTGGGATTATTAAGCTAGTGTTACGGCAATTGTGCACGGTAGCCTGGATTTAATTATATATATATATATATATATATACCGTGATGTCTAGTATATATATATTTGCTGATTTATAAATATTTGTGTGAATAATATTTATAGGAATGTATACCCCTCTAATGCTATCATGGGAGGTTGCGCGATGCGGGTGAATCCCCTGGCTTGAGGAGCAGGGTGAGTATAGTCCTCAGGTCATAGCGTGTGAAATCAAAAATGAGACGCTTTGGGTATAATTCGGTCTCATTCCGGGGGAAACTATGACCGCTTCCAGTGCGTTTATTTGTTTTACTGATTCAGGGAGCTAACCGTACCAGGGTGTTCGGGTGGATGAGTATACCTGGAAATGATAGAATTTTAGAGAACATCCGGTGAGTGCCTACTCGAGAGGATGGTTATATATTTATGACATGTGTGTTAATGTTGTAATATAATGATACGTATATATGGTGCAGATATTTATATACGGGTAAAATACATGGTGTGAATTGTATTGATTATGCATATAACGCGTGAAAATGTTATATGGTCTCAAATGAAAATAATGATTAGTTAAGTTAATGTGATATATAACTTAAAAATCATATATTAAATATACTCGAGTTAGAGAGTGTGACAGGAAGGATATCATCAAGAACTAGTTATGTGGTAGGTGACTATGTGGGTTATAGAGAAAAGCGTTAGGTGTTCACAATAGTTGAGGGGTGAGTCGGTTCTCAAAGGAGTGCGACACTATCTTAAATGTGAAGAGTATTCATGCATTTTAATTTACTGTAATTTAATTCACTTGCTAAATATTTTCAAAATGTTATGGGTTATAACCCTTGCTACAAAATATTTTCAAAGCCTTTTAGGTGTCCAGGGACACCAGAACTATTCTATTCCAGGGTTACGCAGCTGCGGCATATGTGGATGTTGCAGGATTTTGACTTAGCCGTTTCGATCATTTCATTCCTAGAGTAGGATGCAGTCAGTAATTCACTTGGGCATGCCGCCCTAATTATTTCCTTGTTCCACCCAGATGACGTACTCATTTTATCATTCTTGTAGTTTATATTTCTATAGTTGGTTTGTAGCCGGTGGTTTTCTCGCTAAAGGTTGTAATCATTCATTTTTAGTATTATTAGAATCAGTGATTATGTGAATGGTTTATTATATATTGTTTTGCATGTTGTTAGTGATGTTTAATAAAAAGATAAAATTTGGCACCATGTCTTTTGAATACTAGGTGGTTAGTAAGT